>JAPTHN010000005.1:18223801-23223801 GCA_026936325.1 Platynereis dumerilii | reverse complement strand
TTTTCCTTTGAATTTACCATGATTTTGAAATTTTGAGGTATGAAGTCGGGCAGTCTGTATGAGCCTCCAAAATCAGTTGCTTTTGGAGAGTGTGAGTCGGGTTACAAAATTGCATCTCATTTGAAAACGGTTAAAGATTTTGATTTGAAATCAAGTCAGATGACTTGCCAAGATATTTGCCTTCATATTTGAGATTTAAAATTTCCCTCAAAAAATTATTTGTACTGCAAAATTGCAATTCGCTTGAGCAACACGTTTCATCCAGGGCTATTCCACTGCATGACACCAGGTTTCGTCCAGGTTTCATCATGTTTGTTTGTTGTGAAACCATTTAATTATCGGAAATATACTTACTAATGATATCCATACATTTATTTGTACTTGTGACTGTTGTATTAGAATTATTGACACCATATCTCTCACTGCGCAGGTGACGCATGTTAACCAAACTGCATGGAGCACTCTGTTTGAATTGTGGATAGTTGGAAGAAAAATCGTTTTTTAGTATTTTCCTATCAAATAATGATAAAAGAGACTCTTTGCCACGCATCTCCTTAGTTTTCAGTCATTTTCACTGAATATATGGAACTTTACAGCTATAGAAACACATGTTTTTCTTTGCAAATTCATAAAAATCAATTAAGCCGGAAATTATATTATTTATTAGGAATGCAAATTAATAATTCAACCTGAGAGCGATCCACTGTGTCCTTAGTCATTTGTTTCTAATGTTTGGAAGAGATACAGCGATTAATTTGACCTTGGTGTCATTCTTGATGACTTAACATCATGAAGCCATTGTTCAGTTTTGCAGCAGCATTTGCAGGTGTCATAAACATGCCCATTTGAATGGGTTCCAGACATCTTTGAGCTGTTGGATTTTTTACAAATTTATTCCTGCACTCTTTAACAAGGTCTGGGTATCAATCACTGAGATTTTGAAATAATTCCTACTGCCTAAACTAAAAATATAAAGTGGATACTACAAAATTATAGCAAGTCCACCTAGAGCCTTTTTCGTTATCAACATGGTCTGTTCATCAACGCAAAAATGACAGTCAAAATCATCCAAACAATTTCAAATTACTTTTATCTGGTAGCCACAAGTTTAGTGATCAATCTGTGATAATGTCATCTCATTGAGACTTCCAGTCTTGAAGATATTACCAAAATTATAACAGGTAATGAGGTGAACGAACTTTTGAGACACAGTGTAGACGAGCTAAAAAACCATGGGAAAAGAGGTCTCTTACAGACGTCCATAGCGTCAGTGGCATTTAACTATACTCTTTCTCTAGACGTCTGGCAGGACCATCAACTGGTTGCCTACTGACAGTCTAGTTCACATATTTTCCATGCATCTACTGACACTGATATTTTCAGTAGTCAGATCTAAATTACTGCTAACAGACGTCTAGTTATGCAACAAATGTGGCACTTACAGACGTCTGTATTCCATGCTATTAGCTAATCTACTGACACTGATATTTTCAGTATTCAAAGCTAAATGGCTGCTAACAGACGTCCAGTGTTTAAACAAATCTGCTAGATGCAGACGTCTGGAGCAGTTCAAATTGTTTACTCTCCAGACTGTCTGCATGGTTGCTGGAATTGACCTTTGCAGACGTCTCCAAAAAACCAAAACTCAAGCCATCCAGACAAAGCGCTTCTTGGCTGGAAGCACTATTTAAACAGGAGTGTCTACAGACGTCTCCAAACAACCACAATTTAAGCCAGCCAGACTAACCATTGTCTAGACCACATTGGCTATAAGTACTAAGAAACACTGTAAAATTTGAAATTTTGAGTTAGCTCAAATGATTGAGTGAGATGGTTGCACCATTTGTTTGAGCCATGAGAGCTTGCTGTTTTGAGTTATGATAATCTTTATGCTGTTATAATTATTAACTTGCAAACAACAAGCTATCTTGGCTCAAAGGAATTGTGCAACCATCTCACTCAATCAATTAAGCTAACTCAAAATTCAAAATTTACAGTGGAGGAGTGTCTATACAGACATCTCCAAACAACAAAAACATCAGCGATACTGACAAACCCCTGGCTGGACCACAATGGCTACAACTTATGACAACTTATTTTATTAAAATTACAGACTATACTGCAGATGGCTCATTCTCACAACTAACAATAATGATAAAAAAAAATGTAATGCCTCCCAATTCAAACTTGTACAATCAAAGGACATAGACAATGATTTATTCAAATGTCTCACAAGGCTCACATCATAAATAATTTATTCAATTTGAGTACATTTTAACATCAGTATTGTATTTGCCACTCGTCACAAAAAAAATATATAACAGTTTGGTACATATCCAGTCATTCATGATTGAGTTAATAATACATTCGATATTATTAGGAATATGGCAGGCCCAGGGATGATAGGATGCTGAAGGTTTTAAATAAGAGGACAATTAATTGAATTAAATTAATATTTGGTAATGCTTCATTTTGTTGGTTTTCTTCTGGCTGTACAGAGGCGCTTCTGGGTCATCACAAAATGTTCTTTTTTTGTTGATCAATAGCATCCACCTGAAAGAGACACACAGCTTTTAATTTGTTTCTTATATTATTGCAATATTGGATTGCCAGCTATATCAATGTTTGACTGAAATATGTTTTTTATCAGTTAGAAAAAAACTTTTTTTCTTTCTCTTATAGTTACACAATACACATTCATAGATATTTATATATATATTGCACCATTATGTGTTGAAAACCATGATGATATTAAATAATATTATCATCTTTTTATATGTAATATTTATGAAAACAAGCTTAATTTTTATTCATTTTTTGTTTTCTGTTTAAGGTTTCTGGTAATCCGGGCCAATGGACTATCACAAGTAAGTAGGCCATCAATTTTATGACATTGAATTATGGTAGAGTATGAGGTTGGGTATGATAAGTTGATGCCAACAGACAGTAATAGTATTGAGAGACACTCTTTAGATATAATAGGTGGTGCTGCATGCAAGAATATGGGAAAGGATAGAGAGGAAACCAGTGGGATAAATACATATTGAAAATACAAAGTTGTATATTTGGTTGTAAACATAATAATTGGATAAATTGTTGTATCAATAGCTAGATAATGATTATTGTCAATAAGTTTTCTTTTATATGTTATATAAATGTCTACACATGGCAGTAATCAAAAGAATCTTTGAACTTGTGATATTGAAAACCAGTATTATCTGTGTGATAAGAGTGCATGTGTTGTTATGTAATCACAGGTGATGCATTACAATTATCTCCTGCACCCCAAACTCTAATCTAATCATTGTTGTGTAACTTGTGTTATCTTTTATCTATAACCCAGTTTCCTTTGATTTAAACAATATCCATTTTGACAAATGAGCCTATTATTCCTGCTAGAACTGAAAATAACTTTTAAATATATTTTTGGGACTAGAAACCTTTTAATGACTTATTTCAATAATATGGCATAAAAAATCAACATGTCTGACCTATGAATTTTATATATCTACTGATCGATCTATCTACCTATTTTTATATCAATGAAATCTATCTATCTATCCATCTATCTATCTATCTATCTATCTATCTATCTATCTATCTATCTATCTATCTTTCTATCTATCTATATATCTATCTATCTATCTATCTATCTGGCATCCTATCTGGCATCCTATCTAGCTTTCTACCTATTTATCTATCTGTCTGTCTGTCAATCAATATTTCAAACACCCACATTTCAATCAACCTATCTTTCAATAAACTTATCTGAAATTTTATCTATCAATCTATCTATCTATCTACTTTTCTGTCTTTCTGTCTTTCTGTCTATCTATCTATCTATCTATCTATCCATCCATCAACCATCTATCCATCTATCTATCTATCTATCTATCTATCTATCTATCTATCTATATGTCTATTTAATGAACAAATTTGAGGAAAAAATCTGATATATGTGGTAATGCACCAGTTAGATACTTTTGTGTTATTTTCAATATTGTTTCTTTTTTCTTTTCTTTCAGCGGGCGTTTTCAGTACTAATTTGCTATCTCCACACTGCAGGATCCAGATTTCCAATAATCCACACATTAACACAGTAATGTAACTGGTACAGTTTTGCCCTCGAATACTAATCTTTAACATATTCTGGACTATCAGTGCACTATCAGTGCACATATCTTTAATTTTATCATCAATACATTTTTGTGATATATATTTAAAGTAAAAAACTGAGTTGAAACATGTAATTGACGAGTTACACTATTTTGTTATTTGTTGTCATAGATAATAAACTATTTCGTTTTTACCGACTCTGTTGTCTCCATTTTCTTTTGATTATAGTATCAGTATAGCCAAGGAAAGTAATGGTAGAATCCTTTTACAAAACAGAATAACTGTTGAGGCCTCGTGGTGAAGGCATTAATATATATATGTATACAAATCTGGGATTAATGGTCTTTTTTTCTTAAACATATCACCAAAGCACTTTGCATTTGATCAAGATCACTGACTGTCTGTAAGCTAATAAAATGTTATGCTTCTAGACTTCCATAAAAAGCACAATTTGATGAAGTGCTGGTGTCTGAAACGTCAGTAACTGTTGTAAAATGTACAATTCCAAGACTATCTGTAAATTTGGAAAATAGCATACTTCCAGACGTCCATAATAAGGACAATTTGATGAAGTACTGGTGTCTGAAATGTCAGTAACTTGCGTAAAATGTACTACTCCAGAATGTCTGTAAATCCAGAAAATAGCATGCTTCCTGATGTCCATAATAAGCACAATTTGATGAAGTGCTGGTGTCAGAAATGTCAGTAACTGGCGTAAAATGTACTACTCCAGACTGTTTGTAAACTGATCAAATGTTATGCTTCCAGACGTCCATAATGAGCACAATTTGTTGAAGTGCTGGTATCTGGAGTGTCAGCAACTGGTGTAAAATGTACTACTCCAGACTGTCAGTAGACCTGGAGGAGCAATTGCTCCCAGACGTCTATAGAAGCAGAATTACTTAGTCTATGGACGTCTGGAGCGTCAGTAGTAGGGGTAAAATGGCCTGGTTTTTTATATGGTGTAGACACGCAGAGAGATAGAAAGTGTGAGAGTCAAGAAATAGACATTGGCCTTTAGATATGAAATTCTTCAAAACAAAATAGAAAATAATGGGCTTCCTTGTTAAATATCTTAACAAGATGAAAACTGGGTTGATTATGGCAAATCACACATCATTACATGTTCAATTCAATTACAACAATGATTGAATTGAATGACTGATGAACAGACCTAGTTTTCGGTAAGCTGCATGCAATACTGTACCAGTATACCACAATTAGAGAAATTAAACGGAATCTCATTAATTTGTTTGTGTCAGTTAATCCAGAATATGGTAAATTAATTGGGTAAAACATGCAACAAAATATAGCCCACCATATATGCAAGTCATAGAGGTCTGGTCCAAGTCATTAGGTAACTATGTAAGCTTGGGCTGCCATTGAATGTGTTATTTGGTTGAATGATATTCTATACAAAAGAATGAATTGGATGAGCACTCGCATGAGCAACTACACCATGACTGCAATTGGAAAACATAATTCTGAAATATCTCTCTATCATTTAGAACAATGAAAAATACTCACTAAAATCACAAGACTCTCTCTTTAAAATGTTTCTCTTGACTAGGCAATTAGTCCCTGTCAAATATTTCCTCATTCTTTCAAATATTTAATCACTGCAACATGACATGAAATTATGGCAGAACCATTTCCTTCTGGAGCTTAATTTGTCAAAGTTTTTCCGTGCATTAGTTAAAAGCATCAGGACAATTTCTTATAACGATTTAGTGGATTTTAATTACGGTAGAACTATAACTATTAAGGAATTCAATTCATCACATTTTCGTATGATTAACATCAGATATCAAGTATCATTTATAAAAGGATAATATTAAAAGAAGCTTACTTGTTTATTCTAAACACCGAATGAGTGCATATCACTGACAAAGTGTCATGTTTATCACATTATTATACATGGTAAATATTAAACACAATCATAAACTCCCTCTGATTTTGCGAATTATAGGCCTACATTTGAAAAACAAATGGGTAGTGCCACCCAAAATGCATATACATGTATATATATATACATGATACAAGTTTCTTTTGCCATGCGTTAGATCTTTAACATACCAAGAATAGAAACTGCTACAAGAAACAGTCATTTTACACTTTGTTCAATGACATCGCATTGTTGTGTTAAACTTACTTGAAATCACAAGTCTCCAGTGTAGTACAATCTGTGGACTGAATCAGAGCAGTGATATACTGCAGAAACCTGTCAACGATAAATCAGTTTATCTGAAGCTAATCTCATCTTTATTCATCACAAACCTGCCAGGGGCTGGTGGAAGTGAGGCATACTGCCAGATATATTTTTGGCTTAACAGCATTGTTCCTCTAATACCTTGCTTATTAGCCATAAACAGGTGTTCACTTATGATAAATCAGGCTATGGTTGTCTACTTATTTCCTTGCCTTAAAGTGGTGGTGTTATCAAAATAGGATTTTTCCTCAATGGTGTCACTTTTATTGAGTTCACTTATGTCCCTGGTGTTAGAGGCATCATTCAATGAGGCAGAAGAAATCATTGTTATGGTGGCATCAACAGAGCAGTTTATCATTATGACACTGGACCTTATCATTGCAGGAAAAAATATTTCTGTAACAAAGGCCATATTATTTTGTAATAATTATATATCTTATACTCATTGATTTTTTACTCGATTCAAATTATCATAGATATTTTTATATTTCAATGTCAGCTTTGAACAAAATAGTCAAACAGTTACTGATTCCTCACATAGAAATTTTACACAATAAATGACATGAAAATGGTAAAATCTGGTAAATATTTGGCACACTTGTTTATTCTGGAACTATGCATATAATATTGTGCTATCCACAGTTAGTAAATATCAAGAAAGACAAGAATAGTGGGAGGCTCATTGATGATTCAGTCGCTTCTGTAGGATGACCATGGCCAGAATCTGAGGAATTACTACACCTTGCTATGGTATTCACTCGTATATTCAGCAAGCTGTTATGGTTGTAACCATATTATAAAGAGATGAAGTCACCATGCAGTGTTGTCAGCCGAGCAAATTCGAGAATTGACATTCTTGGGGGTCGCCTATAGAATACATTGTCATGTAGGTTATCACGTCAGGTGTTAATTAATTCAATTGCTAAAAAGTTGATGGAAGAACAGAGAACAAGGAATGTTGGTTCAAACGCTACTCTCTTCAACATATTATCGTTGCATCACACTTTGGTTATTTAATTGCATAATTGCATTTCTGCATCTTTTTCTGAAAAGAAACACTCCACCATGATATCTTCATGGAAATCCCAGGTATTTCATAGTCACTGTGAATGCTACGGTTGCCAAAAAATTTGAATAGATGAAAATATTTTCTGACATTTAAGACACATTTCATTGCAAGCACCTGTGGTCTTTGAGGATGGGAACAAAACACTTTATTGATCATGACTTGGAGAGATTCTACATGTCTGAAACTATGCTACCTACTGCCAGGGAGATTGTCAATGGTCTTTCCAGAGAAAATTCTTAATATGTCAAGTAGCATTCTATTACACACGAATGAGGTTTGTAAGAAAGATCGACCAGAAAAATATAATAACTCCCCGCTTGAATTATATAATAACTCCCCGCCATTAACGCAAATTTATAATTTCCAACCAAGGAAAGCTCCAACCCCCCCCCCCGATTATTAAATAGTCACCCCCCCCTCCCTTTTACAGCTTTTAAAGTAATTTTACAACATTTAGTTATTTACCGCCTGCCTCAGGCTGCCTGTGAGGTGTAAGCTACAATGTAGATAGAAATCTCCTTTTTGGATTCTATTGTATATACTTGGCATTCTACTATGACAGAGAAATGGAAATGTGCTAGTTCATTAATAAATGAGACTGAAGTTTGATGAATGGTTTTAGACAGAAGATTTCTCAAATTACTCCTCCTTTTAAAAAAAGAAATTAATTCATCACATCGAGACATCAACAACCATAAAAATGAGGTTCCCACTCCAATATTTGCACAACCCCAAATTTGGCCATTAAATGCTTGGCCATCCCTGAATCAATTAGGAAATTCTTTGCCAAGTGTCTCACAAATAGGACAGCAAATATGCCAAGGTTCACTTAGTACTATTTTAAAATGTTTGAGTCCAATATTAGATCAGCAAAGTTTTGTTAATTCAATGTAATTACATTGAACAATTCATCGGTTTATCCACCTGTTCTATTCATTAAAATGTTATCACAAAACCCCTTTCAGTTCACCTATAATTGTCCTACTTTCCATTATCATATTTTTCACTTGTTATATTTTGTTTGCAGACTTTGTGTAGAGTTGCTTTCGAAAAGATGAAATCATGAGTTTCAATAAAATAGAACTTGAATGTGTGTTTCTGTCTGAGTCCTGTAAGAGTGTCACACTAGTATATTTGTTATCACTCAATCAATTGAAGTGCCTCTTTCACAGTCCATTGGCCACATTCATCTGCCATTGACTTTCAGACAGAAGAGATTTTGAAAGTACATCAGGGAGAAAAAAATCTTCTCTGTTGCTTTATGTTCTGGTCATGGTGCGGAAGAGCAGATCTCTTTTTTCTTAGTAGACTGAGGTGAACTCAACCAGTCATCACTAGATTTAAGATCCCAAGGGTGTCAATAGGAATTAGGCGAAAGAATGTTGGGGGGAAAAGAGACAAGTTTGTAATGTTGTAACATTGGAGTTACAATCTGGACAAATGGTGTTGAGTAAAGAGTATATTCTGCCTATTTATCTGCCCCTACCTATTTGCGCCTCATGGAAAATCTCGATTCAGCCCGGAAAAAAAATAAGAAGATCAGTCAAATCTTGTATTGATCAGACAGACTGAAAACACCATGAAGGTGCTCTGGGCTCAGGCTAGGGAAACTGAGAAGCAAAACTTAGAGGAATGCTTTGCTACATATGTCCTTATGAGGGATGTCTTTGAGTGACTGGTGTCGGATATGCATGCTTGCTGTACAAAGTTATATTCTCAACAAATCTAAGAAAATGGTGTTGCATTGTAAAAAAATATCCATGTTAATTAAAAGTAACATGACAAAATCAAGATAAATATATCGTTAATACAAATTTCAAGAGGGCATTGGAATGCAGTGGGCTATTTATATGAACCCATGATATTATTTGATTTTACAGTTGGGGAGATACATTTACATTGTACGACAATGTATGTATTAAAGATTCTTCACTGAAGGACATAAAGCTGCAAGTCTCACAAGTTTCTTAACCACAATGATTGCAAAATAATGAAACTCGAAGAAAGTCAAAGACAGTGACTTCTAAGTCAAACATCACAGAAGTAAAAAACAAGAGACTGTATTGATTGTGATCATGGACTGCCCCCAGCCATTAAAGTTTTTTCAGTGGGTGTTCTTAAGATGTCAAGTAGCAATCTATTCCTTTGTGGCATTGCATGATGCTGACAGTGTTTGCAATATACTTCAAAAACATACCCTGCAGCTTGGTACATACATGGCTTGAGCTTGACTGTCGGAAAGAAGAGCCTTCAAGCCAGCCCATCAGACAATCAATTGTTCCTTGCACATTCATTGTGGTACCAAGATAGATATGTAAGAAGAGATTAGATGAGTTTCCATAATGACTCCATGTACTGCAACATTAATAGGTAAACAATATTGTGTAATTTAAGTTCTGTCTATCTTTTAGAACAATTAAAAATACTCACGAAAATCGTTAGATTCCATTTTAATGTTCTTCAGAGCAGGACAATTAGTCCTCGCTAAACATTTAATGTTTCGTTTCCAAATGTTAAATCACTTCAACACGACATGAAATAATGGCAGAACCATTTCCTTCTGCAGTGCAAGTTGCCATTTGAATTATTTCCTTACATTGGGTAAAAGAATAACGATAATTTCTTGTAAATATTTAGTGAATATGGTGATATTCGAAGAACTCTGGCTCCTAAAATAATGACCTATTATGCATATCCTCAAGATAATTTGAAGAATTTAATTGACTTGCTCAGTTGACTTGCTCGGAGACATTAAAATTATGAGAATATTTTGATGGTTTTGCTCACTGAGCATAGACACTCAATGAATAGACTGATTAAACATTAAGAAATGCAGTAAACACTTGCAGGACATATTCTAATTTTTCCAGGGCAAATATCTGTCAACGTATTTCCTTGTATTGCTTTAGTTTAAGTTTTGGTGTCATCAGAAAAAGGTTTTAATGGTGTTCATTCTTCAGTTTAAGCTTTTCTCAGATAACATAGTTTCTGTTATTCTACTTAATTCTGCCTATAACTGTATACATGTAACTCTCTATTTTCATAATGTTAAATCTTCTATATTTTGTTATTTAGACCTCTGTGGAGTGTGACATTAGCATATTGATATGCTACATATATTGTAGGTTCATATACATATCAAGCTTTTCTATTAGTTTCAATCAAACATAATCTGAGTTTGTGTTTGAGTCAGAGTCCCGCGTGAATTGTGACACTAGTATATTTGTTATCACTCAATCAATTGAAGTGCCTCTTTCACAGTCCATTGGCCACATTCATCTGCCATCGACTTTCAGACAGAAGAGATTTTGAAAGTTCTTCAAGGAGAAAAATATCTCTTCTGTTGCTTTATATTCTGGTCATGGTGCGGAAGAGCAGATTTTTTTTTCTTCAAGGATGGAGGGGAACTCAGCCAGTCATCACTAGATTTAATATCCCAAGAGTGTAATTTGGAGAAAGAAGGTTACAAGAGAAAGAGACAAGATTGCAATGATGTAAGATTGTGGAATAATGGTTTAGTGTGCATGTCTGTGCATCCCTTGGCTTCTTGGGCTGGAGTTCAAATCTACCCTGAAACTGTCCATGTCCATTTATCTTTTGATGTTTTGAGTGTAATTGTTCTCACAAAAATGAGCATTTGTTGTAAATTGACAATGTATTTTCATTTCAACTGAAGTTCGAAATCTGTCAAATTTTCCTCAACCTCTAAATATGAAACCATCTATGCTCAGTTCTGTTTACTCATGAGGGATGGTTGGTGGGACTGGAGAAATTGAGATTCCACAACGTGTGTCTCATATATGTTCTTAACTACATATGATTGCAAAATAATGAAACTAAATGAAAGCCAATTGTTGTTGTGACTTTTGAAGTCAAAAACAAAAGATTATAATATTGATTGTGGCCAGGACCTTGGTGGAAATATAGGAAGCCATGTTGCCCCCAGCCATTAAAGCTCTTTTTGTGGGTGTTCTTAAGATGTCAAGAAGCAATCTATTCTTTTGTGGTGTTGCATGATGGTCTCAGTGTTTGCAATATACTTCAAAAGCATACCCTGCAGCTTGGTACATACATCGCATGAGCTTGACTACCTAAAAGGAAAGCCCTCAGGCCAGCCCATCAGAAAATCACCTATTCTTTTGCAAATTTTTTGGAGACTCCAGATTAGATAATCATCTACAAAGTTGAATATTATGATACAGTTGGCAAATAAAGGCACACAATAGTTCCTAACTAGCAAATTGATATTTTCCTTAATCACAAAAAGTATTGGGGGTGACCATTTAATATCAAAGTAAATGATTTCTTGCTAATTTTTGATGAAATAAATAGATTCTTTCTGGGTAGTCTTGAAATAAGTAATTTCTGTTGGGGTTCTTTCTTAACAAGGTGTTGCTTGATTGAGGAATGAATATTCGGGGACTTATCATGCTAGAAATGAATAATTACTCCTGCCATTACCGTGATATAAATAATTTCCCACCAAGAAAAACTCCAAGCTCCCCCGGACTATTAAATGGTCGCCCTTTTAGGTCATAACGAAAGACAATCATTCTAAAATAATAAAAAAATTAAATTGTTGCATTGAACATTCTCTAGGACAACAGAACGTTTGACCCCACTAGGCACTACCATCGAAAAAGCTGACAATTTTGCATGCAACCAACAGTGCACATGAACAGAGGTGTATCCATAACTTGCATGAGGTACGGGCATAACCTGATGAATCCACATCACTTTTGGACCTGGGAAGAGGCACGCCTCTATCTCCCCCCCCCCCTACGCACGCCTCTACCCATATATAGAAATTTGGTGATAATTTGCAATATTTGTTATTTACTTCAAGATATAGTTAAAGCGAACTCAAAAAATCAAACTAGTTCTGACTCCAATATTTGCAAGAACTCAAGTGTTGCTTAGTGCATCCCTGATTCGATAAGGAAATTCCAAGCCAAGCATCACATTGAGAGAGAAGCAAACATGCCAAGGATCATCAAGTACAATTCAAATGCTTGACTTGCATCAAATATTAGATATATAATTCAGTTTTGTTAATTCGATTATGTTGTGCAGTTCAATATTTTGTTTAGGCTACTTAAAAGTTCCTCTTTATTTAGGCTAGTCCCTTTCCAGTTTACTTATAATATTACTACTTTTCATAATCATATTTATTATCAGCACACATTATTTCGTTTTAAGTCATCAAAATGCCGTAATTTCCTAGAATTTAAAAAGATTATATGATATTTCAATAAAAAGTAATATCTGAGAGTGAGTCTGAGTGTCTTTGATGGAGTGTGACACTAGTATTTTTGTTATCACTCGATCAAATAAATTATCTCTTACACCGTCTATTGCTCAGAATCATCTGTAATAGACTTTCTGACTGAAAAGATTTTGAAAGTATCTCAAGGAGAAAAATAGCTTTTCTGTTGCTTTGTATTGTAGTAACAATGAAGAAGTGAAGATCTTCTTTTTCTTCATCACTGGATCTGAACTCAGCCAGTCGTCACTAGATTTAAGATCCCAAGTGTGTCATTAGGAGAAAGAAAGCTGTGAGAAAGAGGAGCGAGATAGCAAGATCGCAACATTGGAACTGTGCCACAACATTGGAATGCATTTCTGACTTCTTCAGCTGTCGGATCACATGCATCCTTGGAAATCAATTGTCCCTCACAAGACATCAAACTGGAAGGTGACTTGTATTATGTTCTCTGCTGAGGCAAACAAAATGCAACAATACTATCACAGGAGAGTATCGTTATGTAGCCTCCTCATCTCATCATTTTACCTGCCTCGCGAATAATATGATAGCTTCATATTGTGTATGTGAACCCAAAATAGAGTTATAGACCCAACAACTGGATATACAAAGAGGCTCTATCTTAAAGAATCATCACTGCAGGATATAAAAGCTTCAAGATTGTCTCAGGATCCTCTCATCTGCAATCATTACAATATAATGAAATTTGATGAGAGAGATATTGGCGTGACTTCTTAGTCAAACATCAAGAAAGCGTCTGAAGATGAAAACAAAGGACTATATTGATTTCGACTGGGAACTCTGAAAAAATATAGCAAGCTATGTCGCCCCAGCCATTAAAGCTATGATAGCCTTAAATTGGGTGTTCTTAAGATGTCAAGCAGCAATCTATTCCTTTGTGATGCAGCTCAATGCTGTCAGTGTTTGCTATGAACTTCAAAAGCATACCCTGCAGTGTCACACTAGCTTGACTTCATATAAGGAGAGAACTGTAAGGCGGCTCACATGACTATCACCTATTCCTCGCACATTGTTTTGACTTCCGCTTAGACCAGATATTGAATTATTTGATGGCTAACTAAAGCAAGCATAATTGTGGTTAATTAGCAATTAGTATTATGTTTTGCGTATTACACTCAAAATGCATTATAAAATTACCAATGACACATTTTTTAAATTCAAGAACTTCAAAGTATTTTAAGTGAATAAAATTACACCGAAATCCTCTTCCAGTACTCATCCACCTTCATCCGGCAACACCTCATGAATAAATCTGGGAAATAATCACAACTGCTTGATCAGGCCTCCTCAACTCAGATAAGTCAGAGGATTATGCTGGTCTTGTATTGATCAGCCTTCCTAATAATATGATGCAGTAGTCTAGACTCCACCTAAAGCTGACCAAGAAACCAAATCAAAGGGATAATACAACCTTGCCACATTATTTTCATGAATGCCTTTTCAGTCAGAAACTTTTTCAGTCAGGATTATAAGGGCAGGAGATTGATTGATGAGATGATGACCTACAGTTGATTTGAAATGATTCAAGAATTTCTCTTTTTTAAACAATATTGTAGACATTTTGGTGGACATCATCCATCGGACAATTTCATTTAATAAGCACGCAAGGAGGATTTAGACTTTCCTTCTACAGGATGAGAATATGATTTTTGGCAATTATTGTAGTAACATGCACATTCTAATAGTACAAAAGGTATCAGTGAATAGAAGCTACGGCAACCTTGTCTCACCTACCACAAATGTCACAATATGTAATCTCTATCACTAGATGACAATTTTTGAATACTTGTCATGATTCAGCCCAAATCCATATCAGCCCCTCTGGAACTATACTTCACATACGGTGTCTGTATTGACAAGAGTTCATAAGCCTTTACATCGTTACTGTCTTCATAACCTTGAATCTGCAGTAATTGGCCTTTCGTATGCACCAACATCATATCAAATCCATGAAAGTGTGAGAATCTTTACCAAAATCATATTGTGCCTTCTGTTATCAGTGATGAGAAATAGCCAATGCATAACATCTTACAATCATCAGTCTGAGAGATATTTACAACGGTCCAAATGAAGTGGCGATGGGTGCAAGTCTGATCGGATTAGGGCTTTCTCAGTGAAGCATCTGATTCTCAAGGGATGACAGGCCAAGAACGAATGGTTCACTCAGTACCTTGGACAGAAGACAGTTGACAATTACATGACATGTAACCTAGAATCAAATCAAGAGGTCTGTTGTATCAAAAGGAGATGTGGAGTCATTCTCTGTTTTGCACTGTTTGCCACACTGAAATGAAGCTAACCAGACATGGGAACTTTGTTTGTTTCCCATGGTATAAAATAAATCAGTAAATGGTACCATGAGCTAACCATCAGCAAATGCAACAGCATAAGAGCAACTCGGTAGTATTATATCTATTTAGTGAAGAAATACAAAAAAGACAAATTCCAACATTTCGGCAGACTTCAATCTGAATCTTTCAACCACAACAAAAAGTAAAGTAGTTTAGAGATAAAAGGTAATAAATAAACATTGAAATTACACAGCCAGCTAACTTAAAAAGACAAACTTCTTCTCCATCCTCCAGCCTACAGTAAAATTCAATCTACATTTTAATTCGGCCCATTGAAATATTCATACGTTTAAAGTTACTTGATCTGCTGCTACTTCCTTAAAAAAGCTATGGATCGCATAAATACTTTACATTACAGAGTCCGGAGCAATTTTGTTATTTCAAAAGTCAAAAGTGGTTTGACAAGTGCCAACGAATGCAATAACTTCTTTCTAGATAATTAACGTCATGCGGGATTTCTTAGATTTTAAAATTAGTTCAGGTTACATGAATTTATTAATTATTATATGTTAACCAGGAATGAACTAACGCGAAAGGTAGAAGACTTTCTAGGTGAGACAGTTTTTTGTGTTCCAAATTCATGGAATACATTGTATAGGTGTTATTTGTGTTATGCATAGGTTTGTGATTTGCAGTTTGCACTTTAAATGAAGTTTCGCTAACCGACAGACGGACGGACCTCAAGAGTGAGGTATATATTTTCAATATTATGCCTGTGGACGAATTTGTAAACTACAGAAACGAACATGTACACAAATTTGACATTCGTGTGAGTGTCAAATATTGTCATTCACGAATTTGTAATTACGAATATATTAACCCTAAGCTTGCCTAAAACTAACCCTAAACCTAATTCTGGCCCTAAATTTGAAACCTGTAACACCTCCACGAATGTCAGAAATGGCAAGTCCACGAATGAATACTAAAGCACATCCATGAGTATCAGTTAAACATTACATATGTATATACACAAGCACTTATGCTTGTTTTTCCACCTCCACAAATTTGTGAACATGCTAAATAATGAAAAATATATACATGCAAGAGTCAGCCACTTGCTACATATTCTTCCTTTGACCAATTTTAAAGCTTGAGAAATTTCAAT
Organism: Platynereis dumerilii; assembly: GCA_026936325.1. Taxonomy (NCBI): domain Eukaryota; kingdom Metazoa; phylum Annelida; class Polychaeta; order Phyllodocida; family Nereididae; genus Platynereis; species Platynereis dumerilii. Next base: position 23,207,667 of record JAPTHN010000005.1, on the reverse strand, counting down.
AACAGAGCATAAAAATAGGAAATTTTGTTTTAGTTGGCTTTGTTTTATGAGCTGTCCAATTGAATCATAAAATGAAGACGTGAAATCATGAACATTTTTGTCGGAAACGACAGCTTGACATCTCAGAGCACTGTGCCACGAGAGTCATTTATGGAAATGAGCCCATCACCAGGTCATTTACAAATTCCATAAGGCAATTCCATGTACTAAATATCTACACAAGGTCTTACCAAAACCATTGATCCGGTTTCATTGCTTTGTGCTATTCATGTGTGGAGATACCACAGATAAGCATCTTGGATGAACACAAGATCAGTAATGCGGAGTGACTTGGATATGTCTTAGAGGTAATAAATGAATAAATGTAGACATTTGGCTAAACAAAAACATTCAGTCAATCAGAATTACTTGTCACACTTGAGACTTTAGAAGAGCACTGGCTTTTAAATTAGGGTAATTGTACTAGTTCTGGTAATGGTCCATTCGAGAGAATTGCAATTGGTTCATATAAACACGTTTTCCTATATAGCCAAAGTTACATTTTCGTCCCACACAGTAACTTAAGAATTTAGTCAGTTAGAACACAAAAAGTGCATTTGAAAAATCACACTTTTTCAGGCTTGCTTAAATTGTATTTTTCCTTGCCCAAGCCAAATATCCTAGAATTCAAATGCTGTTTGCTGACAGCTTCCATTTCCTGCTTTTCTGGCCAAAGGGTCGGTAGTCAGGTATAGAACCAACACAAATTCTTTTGCAACAAAGTAATTGGTTTTCATAAGTATACAGAAAGGCACGCACTGGTCAGACATTTGCAGATACTCTGGTAAAGTTATATTTCCATATCTTTATTTCATATTGGATTGTACTTGGATGTATCTTGTTGAAAAAAAGATGTCAGGACAAAAAAGGTTAGAAAAGACAGTATCCTTTTTGAACTATATTCCAGTCACTGACAGAAAAAAGACAAAATCTTCTATCTCATAATTTAGCCATGTTGACTCAGACTTACTCAAGACTCATTTTGTATATTCATAGCTGACTACAAGCTGACATTACTCTCAACTATAAGCTCACATAGGTCTCAACACTGCCGTTTTGTTCTACAGAGTTTTTTACAACTTTCCTTTTTCCAAATCACACCCTTGTGATCTTAAATCTCCCTGTGACTTGCTGAGTACACCTCCCACTGAGAAGAAAAAAGCGACTTGTTCTTCTCTGCTATGATCTGAATACAAAACAACTACAGAACAATTCTCCCTTTGGAGATTGACTGAGAAGGTAGGATTTTCAATGAATACGCTGAAAATTTCTGAAAGAGGCTCATTGTTTAAAATCAAGCCTTAGTTATCTATCCATTGGTATTTGAATATCTCCTTATTTATCCATTCATATATATGTATATCTAAACAAGAGTAAAAGATTTAAGTGTTTAGAAAATAATGGGTCAGGATAGTTACTGACAGCTGTGAAACAAAAACAAAGAAAAGCTTCAGACAGCAGGGTCAAGCTACTTCAGGAAATTGTATGTATAATCTGGTAAATTGTCTCACCAATATCTGAAACAAGGTGTTCTGATTTTTGGCATTGAATAATCATAAGCTTGGGTAGTCTCAATTTTATTTTCAGCTGCAAGAACACTATGATCTATTAACTCCTAAATAAATCAATATCGATATCAATATAAGCAACTAAAGATAATTTATGTTTATACTATCAACATCCCTGACTTGATGTTTCATGTAGCATTGTCATCTCAGACAGGCCGGAAGCAGTGGTCGAAATAGCCCATGTTATTGGGGAGGGGGGGGTCTCTCAAGTTCCAAGGCCCGAAGAGTTGAAGCCCTTGTAGCCGGAATTCTGCGGGACGCGGTGGATGCTAGAAGCGCTTAAAACCGGAGTGTTTTAGATGCTCTAAAAATGAATTCCGAGTACTTTATAGGCATGTTTTCTCTCAGAAAATTGGTTTTAAAAACCCTATTGGTAATGTTTATAAATCACATGAGGTTGTAGTATGCTGATTAATCTTTACTTGCTGGATCATGCTTATGCTTCCTAACAATTCACTATTTGAGGGGGTTTTTTCAGGACCCCCTCTGGGTCCTTCTAAAAAATGCATTTGAGGGGGTCCAAAGAGCATTTGGGGGGGTCAAGACCCCCTTGACCCCCCCCCTTATTTCGACCACTGGCTGGAAGCATGGAAGTGCACAAGCGATCATCTGCCTAATTCATTGCAACACCAATCATGATTAACAAAAACAATTAGCCTAGATCAGATAAATACTTCAGCATGTCACAACAACGAAGATATATGTAGCATTAAATGATATTAAGAGTGTGTCACTGATTTTTGGCTTGATAGAAGTAAATCAAGTAAGAGATTTCTTCACTGCCAGGATATTTCTATTGTTGCAGTATTTCATCAAGCCCTGTCATGAAATTGGGTGCACAAACCCTGCGATCTTCACATCCCTTTATTATTTTGTTAACCATAATGCCATGTTAGACATATGATCAGCTAGTTTTTGAAAGTCAATATCCTTATCTTGATAGTCTACTGAGAGTTTTGAGATACAACGGTAGTTGCAACTAGAACGGGCGCTCGGAGAGCACATGCTCCGCTCTCCACTTACATTTGCAGTTTCACAACTTCCATTACTGTAAAATGCTGCACCATTTGAAGCAGTTTGTAAAGGCTTAAATGTTAATACTTATCATTGTTAGAAGAAATTGAATGCAGTAAATGCCCTGGATAATATGTCACAACTGATGGGAAAAGACCTAGAAAAAACTCAGCCTTTATAAAGGAAGCATATTATTTTCATGTGTAGACAGGGTTTAGGCCGAAACCCTTGGGTCGTTGGTATACATATAACACTTCACAACCAATTTAGTCACAAATGAATGAACAGTGTCATGCAGTCAGGTGAATGACATGATAATGTTTTGATGTTTCTGCATGAAAAACGAGTTCGAATGCATGGCACATAGCTCACTTGAGCAAAAAATGGCTTTTCCAATGGAGATTTAAACTACATATCTCTCCGTCTTTGACTGTGGCAACAAACAAAACATTTCATGGGCATGAAACCTCTTGGATCCTCTGTGATTCAGTTTGTAGCTTCCGTAGCTTCCATTCATTGCTCCTAGTGCCATCTGTGTTTTCACCACAGTCCTAGTGGTGAAACCTTCAGTGAAACTAGTGGGGACATCTGGTGTAAAAACGTCACATACATCAATCTGCTGTGGATAGACTGCACTGTAGAGGATGTAATTGACAAAGTTGTCATTTCTCAGTAAAACAGGCATGAATAGCTACCAGAATTTAATCAGGTATGCTGGGGGAGGAAAAAAGAGATTCTGCCAAAGGACAGCTAGATATGAAGTGTAGTATTTGCAGGAGTCGATTAACAAACACACAAACCCACATGAAGATCTCCCAGAATATGGGCACCCTCACAATACACCGCCTCCAGCGGAGCAATGACATACTTAACAAAAAATATCTTCCACAGTATTTCAAATGAAGGCCTAAACTTTCCAGATTAAAGCCGTAAACTTTCCACATTAAAGCCGTAAACTTTTTACATTAAAGCCCTAAATACGCTTGCGTTTCTGTTATTTGGAAATGTTATTATTCCTTTTTTGGGTAGAAATGCAAAATGTCAATACGAAAGATAATTCTAGGTTTGTTCTGGGAAAATGAATGCTCATGCCACAATGTCATTGTTTACCAAACAGATACCCAGACAATAGACTACATCATATCGGAAGGAATTGTGTGTGAAGGAATTCCTCATAAATTTTCAACAGCTCTCTAAATTTCCATTTTTGATCTCCCTGCGTTGAAATGCTGAGCTGGTGGGTGGGCGGCAATATTTGAGATGAGAAAAATGATTGATGCAGGGTGTTAGTGATACCCAGAAAAGGATGTGAGTGACACAAAGCAGACATTCAAAGTTGAGTATGCAGCCGCCTAAATACTATTAAAAAAAACCCATAATTTCACTTGTTTTTGTAAAACAGTAACAAAAACACATCCTTCTTATTTAATAATTAGTTCAGAGATATTAAAATATGGTGAACAATTGTTCAGAATTTAAAACTTGATAAAAGAAAAGTCAATTATATACTCAGTTGTCATACATTTTCATACCTTATCTTTTTATGACTCACTGACAATTTTTTTTTCATGGAATGAATAATACAATGATAAATTAATTATAAGGAGTCTTATATTTGTTGGCTGAACTCTTCTGGCGATAAGGACAGCATTACATCTACGCCAACTACTTACCGCAGACAAGACAGCCCCCTAAAATTATTAGAGACCGGCTTCATGTGATTGCCTTTCTTATGCACTAAATTGTATTTTTTGTGAGGCATTTTACATTTGCACAAAATTTCAGGAACTTTAAGGATAATTCTTTATACCAACATTAATCTGAAACTCTGTGTACATTGTTCAAATGCAAAATGTCTTCTTCTCATCTCAACTTCTTTATAATTTTGCACTGAAACACAATACTAGACTTGAATATCTAATGCTTTTTGTGAACAGATTTGGCCCTCTTATCCTTTTATCTCTAAATTGTCCTTCTTATATCATTGAAATACCATCTTTCATTCAAAACAAAAGTATTTAAATGAAACACGAAAAAAAGGGTGGTGGAGTGGTCTGACATAAATTTTTTAAAGGAGACTATTATCAATTGTGTGTCGGCATATTTCTTTAAAGAGGCCAAACCAATCTCAACTTTCCCTCCTAGCAATGATATTGAATTAATTATGAAAACATATGCAGTAATTTGACTATACTCCATAAGGTCCTTTGCTCTGGCTTCATTTTCCAGGAGAACAGGGCAATTGTATATTGTTGAATAGTTAATCCAGCCAGCATCAATTCTGATGAGATATATAATTGTTGATGCATTTCATTAGTTTCCAGTGAAAATAAATTAAGCATCCACATATGTTCTTTTAAAAACAAAACCTGAAAATGCAGCAAGAATTTATCTCAACAGTCTGTGTAATTCATTTCAGCTATGGAGATATCCTGAAGATGGTCTAAGATTGGCAGATCACAGTTCATATCACATAGATAGACAGTGTATCATAGCACTTCACCAAAGGCAACAAGAATGATAAAGTGGTGAGACAGGGTTTACAAAACATATAATTACCTTGGTTCAACATACACTCTTGATCAAAATGCTGGAATAATTTGGATTTAGAAGGTGTCAGGATTTCAAATTTCTAAAATTGGTGATTGAAAGTGTGGAATTTCAAAAATGTTGTCCTCAGACATTAGATGTATGTTTAAATGATATCACAAACCATTTTTAGTCTCATGTATGTGTTTCTACAATAAAGGAATTTCCGAAGGACGAGTGTTATTCAGAAGGCAGACCTGACACGAATGATGTTCAGAGCTGTGAACTACACTGTCATGGGGTTTTATTTATATCCCGCAATGATTTTATCAGTGGTTTTTACTAAATTTTTGTCTGATAACTTCAAATTCTCCCAAGTTAGGAGCAGCAATCTGTTGTGACATCACCAGTTGCCCATTGTGACATCATGACATAAACAATCGCTGCCCATTGTTTGCATAACAATGTCAGATAATTTATGTCATTGAGTTCACTAGGATGAACTCAATGGTGTGAACTCAATAGTTTTTTCATGGTGTTCACTCGCAATTGCGGGATATTATGAATATAGACATAAATTATGAACTATAAAACTACTTCTCCACAATAACTAGTCATTCCACTTAGGCCTGATGTTCCCCCTATATTTCACTATTGAATTATTTTTTCAAAAAAGATAGTCTTACAACCTTCTCCTTCTTGCTTTTCATCAACCAGAACTGATGTTTGATTTTTTAACATAATGAAAAGGCAGGTTAAATATTTTCCAGTTAAGTACAATTATTCGTGTCAATGACTGTGACAATTTTATAAGGCTAATCAGTAGAACATTTTTTGTAGTCTCAGAAAAGAGGTAATTTATCGCTGCAGCCACAGCTAGAAGAGAGAATAATTAAATTGTATGAATTAGGCTACAAAGGCATTCAAGGTCATAATTATTGTATGTAATAACTCATTATTGACAATAAACTGAAAGTGTTAAATACAATTTGATGCCTACTGACATCAAATGCAGGCAAATAAAATTTGATGCCTTGGGATGCTATGGACGACTCATTTAAAATGCAGACAAATCAATTGCTTCCACTTTCAGTTACTGTGTTTTCTTTTCCAGTAATTTGTGATATAAAGTCGTCTGGAGCTTTCAACTAATTCTCGGAAAGACAGAGACAAATTAGGCTGAAAATTGCTTTGCCATTACCACATGTCATTATGTCATATTTTCCCTGGACATTTTTCATTGATTAAATATTAGATGGAGCAATGAAATGTCTGAGAGGGACTTATTATAAGGCCAAGAAAAGATGAATATGGTTTTACAATTATAAATGAAATTTTTTATCTGTTTCACCATATGTGGTTAAATAATTATGGTATCCTGTTTGATGGTAGTTGGCCAAAGGATGGATCATGAATAATTGAAGCTTTGTGTCATGTATTTATGCAGTTGGTTGTAATGCTAATCAGGGCAGGACAGGGTCAGAGGGACATAGCAATAGGCAAGGGATCATTTAAACTGCCATCCTACGTAGGTCAAATAAAACCAGAGGTTGGATTCAAACCAAGGAGCTAGCAATTGGCACCCCAACATGTGACCACTGAGCTGAAGTGCGTGCTGTTTTCTTCAGAGTGCAGAAGTATCCCCCATCTGGCTGCATTACTAAACACAATTTGTCCCAACAGTGGTATTTTTTTTTATCTTGGAGAGGTCATCCATGGCAAAATTGAATGAATGAAATACTTTGTAATTGACTATCTATAATTGATGGCAAAATACATCTTTCTGAGTCTTAGTCTGAGTCTTTTGCTGTAATTGTAAAAGCTCTGTTTTTAAATCCAGTAGTAGTTAGTTAAGCACTCTTTTTCTATTAAAAACTGGGTCAATTTTATGGTCGAACATACCAGTGTTCACAGCATATACCATTTTCACATAATTATTACTAATAAAGCAAAGATACCAAAAGCCAAAAAAGATAAAGGATGGAGGAAAGTTTTGAACAATAAAAATATAAAATTCCAGAAACAAGGCAGATTTTCTTGTTTTTCTGCTCTCTTATCTTGTTACACCACATGGCAAATGTTGGACTAAAAATATTATATCATGACTCCCGGACCAAGATAATTCGGGGAATCACGCTAGTCTTGTATTGATCTGCTATCCTGATAACTACACAAGGGACATTCTGGGTGGTCTGGACTGTAGCAATAGATGGCTGAGAAGCAAAATCAAAAACTCACTTACTATTTTGATATAGCACCAAATGAACTCTCTATGAGAAACCACCCTGTGATAATTAGTCAACCTCTACAAAATGCTCGACGAAGACTCTCATTTGACTCTCATTTGATTTTGAAGTACTCCAAGAGCTCAATGGTAGCCTGGATATTCTGTGACGCAGTCCTACACTCAGATAAATAATGCAGGGCTCATCTACCTCTATCTGGTAACACCAAATGTATACTTCTGGCAGATAATCACAAATGCCTGATCAGGGCCCCTCCACTGAGATAAGTCAGAGGATTATGCTAGTCTTGTATTGATCAGCCATTCCAATAACAGGATGTAGTAGTCTCAACTCCACCCAGAGAAGACCAAGAAACCAAATCAAAGGGATAACACAACCTTGCAATGTTGTGTCATGAAAGCCTTTTCAGTCAGGACCTTTTCAGTCGGGATCTTACTGGCAGGAGTTTGATTGATGAGATGATGACAATAGTCACAATAACCTACAATTCTTCTGAAATCATCCAAGAATTTATCTTTTAACAATAAGGTAGATGTCTTGGTAGACATCATTGTGGCAGATATGTCTGTTGAGTTGTCATATAACTCATTTAACATCTGATGAATTAAATCAGAAGAACCTATTATTTATGGTGCCTCTTTGTCATTCACATAGTCAATTAAGCAATTCTATTTAATAAACACATAAGGAGGATTTAGACTTCCCTGAAAAAAATAAATTAGAATATTATATTTGGCAATTGCTGTAGTATGCAAAGTCTAATAGTGTAAAAGACACCAGTCAATAGAAGAAAACTGTAAGTTGTATATAGCATTACAGAGCTACGCCAACCTTGTAGTTTGATTGATGAGATAATGTCAGTAATCTAGAATTTGTTTTAGAATATTCAAGAATGTTTTTTTTACAATATCGTGGATACCTCTGCTCTTTATGGAGAAGTGCCAGAACATTATGCTATATTACCTTCGAACAGATTTCTTCTTGACATCTTAAGAATTTAGAATGCAAGACCAGTGGAAACTTATCTGGCAAGTAGCAACATCACATCATATAAGTGAAAGCTCTCTCTTTCTGGATCAATACAGTAGTTTGTTCCTATTTCAAAGGTCACAGGTGTCCATACTTTTAAAAAAGTGCCTTTCAAATAGTGGAAGAAGATAATATGTTGGAGGTTTTTGGCAACATTCAAACATCAGGTTTGAATACAAGGGAACTGTTGACATAGAATTCTATTAAGACTTTGTGGTAAAGAAAAACTGCAATTTACCAGTTAAAAAGATCAGGTGTTATCTCAAAATAAAGGAGATTGCATTCAATGAACCTGAATGAACTTGGGTTTCTTATTCATATTTTACTGTGGTAGACTCACTGACACCAAAATCAAGCTTGTTATACATTTTGAGAAAATCTTGTTTGGATTCCAAATATTGCAACCAGTACAAGATTGTATAAACGCTTAACAAGGGTTATCCTTAACGGGTTTAGTCATTTGACTGATATTGTCCCATAGCCTAATGGTTAGAGCGCTTGACTGCGAATCCACTGGCACTTAAGGACGCGGGTTCGAACCCCGGTCCTGGAACTCAATTGGAGTGAGTTGGTTGTGCCTGTGGCGGGGAGGGTGGTCACTTTACACAGTCCTGTACTGGTGTCTAACTGTCATCTGCTCACAAGCTTTGTACCTATTGTCAAGTTAACCATTGCAATATTATGTATGTATACACCTGTCACCTATCTCTTTTGGCCAACTGGGAAAAGGTTTATAGCTTAGGGGATTGTGGCCTGTCAATTATTGGATTAAAGGCTCTATGATCCTATGTCTCATTACTGTGTCATTCCCGTGTCTTAATTAGCCTTCCAACCAAGTGAATAAATGCAGGACATAAAGCTCCAATTAACCACCATCCGTTTGTTGGCCAACTGCAATCATCGCAGGAACATCTTGACATAATCATTCAACCACACATGTTGTAACCATAAAATAGTAGTCATTCTATACCTGTCAAACCATAATATTCATGTTTTCTTGCCCAAGTAATAAGTCCCAGTCAGACATTTCATTGCTCTTTCTAAAATTTAAACTATGAAAAATGTCCTGGGAAAATATGAGATTTATATTGACATGTCACATGTGGTAATTTGTCTCTGTCTTTCCGTGAAAGTAGAAGCAATTCTTTTGTCTGCATTTCAAGTGAGTATAGTCCATAGCATCCCAAGGCATCACATTCTATTTGTCTGCATTTGAAGTGAGTAGCCCAAGGCATCAAATTTTCACTATTTCAGTGTACTATCATTTTTGTCAATAATGAGTTATTACATACACAAATTGTGACATCGAATGCATTTGTGGCCTTATTTATAGAATCTAATTATCTTCTCTTTTCAAGCTGTGGCTGCAATCATAAATTACTTCTTTTTAAGATTAAAAAGATTGTTCTACAAGTAAGTCTAGAATAGTTTCAGCCATTGAAGAAAATGTTTCTGGGTTGGACTGGAAAAGTTTAGCCTTCGTTATCATTACATGGAACAAAATCCAACAAAAGTTCCAACAAAAGTTCTCACCACTTTTAAAAGGGTTGATGTCTATTATTTTATTTTAGAAATTCAGTAGCAAATAAAAATGGCACATCAGGCCTAACTGTGGAGGGATTAACTGCCCTAGTGAAAATTTAGGTAGCCAAAATGTCAAATAGACTTGTAATCAAATAAATGATTATTTGAAGCCTGAAATAAACACACCTTGTTTTAGATATAGGTGAGACAATTTACCAGGTTATACACCAAAAATTTGTGAAAATAGCTTAACCCAGCTGTCTGCAGCTGTACTAAGCTTTTCTTATTCATAACTATCTATAACTATCATTACCCTTTTTTTTCTGAACACTAGAATTGTTTACCCTTTTTTAAGCAAATACGGAACGATAAAAAAGGATAGGTTCCAAAAGCAATGGATAAAAAGCTGAGGCTTGATTTTGAACTGCAAGCCTCTTTTATATATTTCTACTGTATTCATTCCAAAGTCCTACCTTCTCAGTTGATCTCCAACGGAGAATTATTCTCTAGTTCTTTGTATTCAGATCATGGTGCAGACGAACAGTTCTCTTTTTTCTTCTCAGTGGGAGTTGTACTCAGCAAGTCACCAGGAGATTTAAGATCACAAGGGTGTGATTTGGAAAAAGGAAAGTTGGAATAGACTAAGTAGAACAAAACGCCATCTATAGGGAGCTTATAGTTCAGATTAAAGTCAGCTTATATTCAGCTATGAATGAACAAAATGAGAAGTAAGATCTAAGTCTGCATTGAAAATTGTGTGATAGAAGCCTTCATCCTTTGTCTGCTTGTGACTGAAATATAGTTAAAAGAGGATAGTGTCTTTTCTAATCTCTCTGTCCTTGCATATTTTTCAGACAGATGCGTTCCAATTTCAATCTGATATAAAATATATAACTTTGCCAAAGTATCTACAGATGTCTGACATTTGTTTGCCTTTTGCTGTACACGGGAATACCAATTACATAGTCGCAAAACCAATTGTGTTGACCTACTGATCCTTTGGCCAGAAAGGAAGGATACAGAATCTGTCAGCAAACAGCCATTAATTTGGATTGATATTTGGCGTAGGCATGGAGAAGGCACAATTTAAGCAAGCCTAAAAAGTTTAGTTTATTCAGCTTTTCAAAAGCACTTTCTGTGTTCTGGTCTACAAAGTTTTATGTACTGTGTGGGATGAAATTGTGAGAAAAGGAAACGATTTGGACAGAACCAATTGTAATTCTCTTTAATGGACCATCGCTAGAATTAGCAAAATGTAACTCAATTAAGCCAGTGTCTTTCTGAAGCCTGAAGTGTTGACAAGAATTTCCAATCAACTGGAGGTCTGTGTGAAGCCAGACATATTCTTGAAACCTAAAGTCATTAATTGTCTCTAAGACATTGCCAAGTAATTCTACATTGTTAATTCGAGATGTCAAGCTGATATATCATTGTTTGGCATAGATGTTGTTATGTACATGGCATAGCTGAGATGTCAAGCTGTCTTTTCCACTTTCAAGTTTTTGATATCATTCATGCATTTGGACAACTCATAACATTAAGCCAGCGCAGCTTGAAAATTATGCACTTTTTGGAACAGCTCAAAGTATACCTTCAAGACAGTTTTCTAATTTTACAGTGAATAACGGAGGCATTTCAAGAATATGAAATTGCAAAATGTTTCAAGATGTGTTTCTTGTCATCAACGAGCATTCACATTGCAGAGTGCTTTATACTCTTTGTCCTGCTTTGATGTTTTTGACATAAGGGTCCGTCAAATATTTATTGACAACATATATCTATTAAAACTATCTCTGCAGGATTTAAAACTGTCAAATTCCAGGAATTTTGCTTAGATGGCCATGTAAACAATATTCAATCGTGAAGTGTGTTCCCAGATGTTGTCACATCATATACACTCTTGCTCATAAATATGGAATATACCAAAATAACCAGGATGCTTGTTTATTTTTTATCCTTGTTTTATGTCAGTCCAGAGTTATGAAATTAACTTCAATATGCTGAGAAAAGACTGAACTAGACCAATATGAGCGGGTGGAGAGGATTCTGTTTATTTTGAGATTTTCGTAAACAGCGGCTGTAAACGGACCTTAAATTGTTGTGATAAACTCTCAGTTGCAAACAATCAAAACGATTTCTAGCTAAAATTATAGCTCATTTTGCTAGAGCACACATTGGGTGTAAAGTTGTATATCAATAAAATGTTACTTGTTGTCGTGCAGTCTTGGAATTAAAAAATGAAAAAACCTGTGCCATTGGCCCATGCATAAATATGACCTATTTTGTCTGCACTCTGATTATTTGTCTCGGAGGTTCCACATGCTAATGACCATTGAATTGACTCATTTAAAGGTTAATTTTTCATTTGGTACCAGTAACTTTAACAAATCAACAACTTTGGATGCAATTCTAACCCTAACCTCACTTTGTATTTTGCCTTTTTTTGCATCGTTTGTTCGCTTTCCGCCAGGTTCCAAAATTTTCAAAAGTTTCAGCAAATATTTAAGTGAGGACTTCAAGGGACTCTTTAGGAATGCACTTAGGTTCTTAAAAGTGTGATATTAACCATTGAATTCAAGTGGGGCGGCCACAACTCAACAGTCGTTTTCCTGTTTTCCTATATTCCATATTTATGAGCAAGAGTGTAGTTAATTGAGGTTGTCACAACTATTTCATGCTAAATATTGTTAATTAGGAATAGTGTTATAAAAATATATCTCAAGTCATGGGACATTATTTCAAAGCACATTGTGTTCTTGCTGCACTTCCTCCCAATCATTTTTCATAAATTTGATTGAGACTGTAAGATTTCTGCACAGATACAGAATTTCATTTGCTGGCCACTGCCCATGGCGGGTTTATTGAAGTTGTTCAGAAGAACAAAGAGAAATGGAAGAGAAACTTAGTGCAGGTCCATTCACGTTAATCTGGAAGTCATGTGCCTGTAGAAAAGAAGTCTTGCTGGCCAGCAGAAGTGAAATTGCTCTCAAGAAGCAGGTTGATGTGGTACCTGTTTCTTGGAAAGTCAGTTGAAGGCAGAAAAATTGCCCTTTTTTCGAAGGAAGTTGGAAGTTGATCAAGCAACTTTAAAATATATGAATATTCGGATTGGCAGAATAAGAATGTAGACTGAATTTAAACTTTGGGCAGGAGGATAAGGAAGTAGTTTGTCTTCTAAAGTTAGCTGGCTGTGCAATCCCAATGTTTATTTATTACTTTTTATCTCTATACTACTTCTTTTTTGGTCTTGAAAATTGAACCTAGTAGAAGTCTGGAAAAAAAATTGCACTTTGTCGTATAACTTCGCTGCATAAAAAGAATACTTTCGAGTTGCCCTTGTTTTACTTTTGAGTCTGCTCTTGAGTTACTCCTGGGATGATACTGGGTTGGCTTTTGAGTTTGCTTTTGAGTCTCGAGTTGCTTTGAGTTGCATTTGAGTTGTTCTTGCCTTTGAGTTGACTTGCATTTTGCTGATGTTTTGCTTGAAGCATCATAATTAAAACTATAATTAATTTATGTCAGGCCCTCTCTAGCACAATGGACTTGGTACAAAACAGATACCGCCTCACAGAAAGGGAGACATTCATGGATTCTTACCATGGCCAATGAGCTTCAGTGACTCACCATTTCCCTTGGTACAGCAGACCTCTTGATTTAATTCTGAGTTACATGTCAAGTAATTGTCAACTGTGTTCTGTTGGGGTACTACATGAACCGTTCCTTCTTAGCCTGTCATCCCTTCAGAATCTCATGCTTGATTGAGAAAGCCCTAATCCGATCAGATATGCACTGGTTGCTCACTTCATGCGAACCATTGTCAATATCTTTGCCAGTGATGATTGAAAGATGCAATTGGTTATTCATCAACACTGATAGCAGAAGGCACAATATGATTTTGGAAAAGATTCTAACACTTTCATGGAATTGATATGATGTTGGTGCATACAAAAGACTAGTAATTGTACACTGTAAGAAATGACCGTGTTTTTCAGGCTAAAAGAACCGTATATTTATTGTTATTTTAACAGTATTTTTTTAATACAGACTTTGTCTGGGAATTTACAGTTCTTTGTCAGTTACAAAATGGCTCCAAGATAAATTTGCTGCAACATGTCATTTAACATTCAGTTCACGTTAATGAACAATTACTTCAACCGTTAATTTACTGGCAACTTGTTATATGCCGACAAAACATTTGAATTGGCCAAACAATCAATACACCTGGTCAGATGAGGAACTATAAACAAGAGATTGCATGGACTTCAACCACGGAACATGTGGTGCCATCTATAACATATGCTTTACACAGCTGTTAATCAAACTTAATTTATAACTTATCTGAAGGTAAGGGAACATCCTCATTCATATGATCTTAAAGATGCTGTCAATATGCAAAAGTTGTTATATTTATATATGACACTGACATTTGTGGGAGTCTTATGATGTGATCTAAAGAATGACACTATTAAAACCAAAATAACCCAGGCGCAGTCTGCATCAATACAACATACTTCAATAAACTAGACACCTGGTTCTCTTGGAAAATATCCATCAATTTTATGGTTTTGAGCAAACATGTGCGAATAACTTGCTGGGTATAATTGATGGACTTACTTCCCTGCTGTCAAGCAAGAGATGAGCAAGGCCGAGCCTGGAGTCAGTGGCTCTCTCACTCTCTCAGCTGATTCCAGCTTCGGTACATCCCTACAGCTATGCAACAGTTAAATCACGTGCTTAGTCTGTTGTTTCACACTTGTGCAAAAAGTGAGAATAACACATACTATCCGTATTTTTACAGTAGATTATACAGCTCCTTGCGTTCTTTACATTCTATGTTTGACAGTTGATATAACTGTAAAATATACTTTAAATAAACTGTTTTATATATGTACATTATACCGTAATATCACTTTGTTGAATCTGCAAAATTACAGTTCAATGTACCAATCTGCATTTTACGGTTCATTGTCCTGTTCAGGTTTATCAGTACTTTTACAGTTCTTAGACCTGGAACAAAGTTGCCAGTTAATTTAACTGTAAAATTTAACGGGAATTTTTTGCAGTGCAGGTTCAGGTTTATGAAGACAGTAACTATGTAAAGGATCATAAACTCTTGTCAATATAGACACTATATGTGAAGTATAGTTCCAGAGGGGCTGATATGGATTTGGGCTGAATCATGACAAGTATTTAGAAGTTTTCATCTAATGATAGAGAGTAAATGTACATCATCTGATATTTGCATTAGGTGGGACAAATTAAGCACAGCTCGTTAATGCTATATATACAACTTATTAAATGAAATTGCCTGTACTATGTGAATGACAAGGACGATTTGGTTTCTTGCCATCTTGGTCTTCCCTTTGTGAGGCGAGACTACTGCATCCTGTTATTAGGATGCTGATCAATTACAAGACTAGCATAATCCTCTGACTTATCTCAGTGGAGGGGGCCTGATCAGGCATTTGTGATTATTTGCCAGAAGTATGCATGTGGTCTTACCAGATAGAGGTAGATGAGCCCTGCATAATTGCTGTGTAGGACTGTGTGACAGAATTTCCAGGCTACCATTGAGTTCTTGCACTTGAAGTACTCCCAAATCAAATGAGAGTCAAATGAGACTCCCTCGTCCAACATTTTGTAGAGGTTGCATAATTATCACAGGGTGATTTCTCACAGAGAGGTCATTTGATACTAGATCAAAATAGTAAGTTCTTGATTTTGCTTCTCAGTCATCCCTTGCTACAGTCCAGACCACCCAAATTGTCATTATTAGGATGGCTGATCAATACAAGACTAGCGTGATTCCCCAAATTATCTTGGTCCAGGAGGCATGATATTTTTAGTCCAACATTTTCCATGTGGTGTAACAAGATAAGAGAGAAAGAATACAAGAAAATCTGCCTTGTTTCTGGTATTTTTAATTTTTATCATTCGAAAATATTCCTCCATCCTTTATATTTTCAGCTTTTTGGTATCCCAGTTTTTAATAGATAAAGAGTACTTTATGAATTACAACTGGATTTAAAAACAGCGCTTTCGCAGTTACGGCAACAGACTCAGACAAAGATATATCGCCAACAATTATAAAAAGTTAAAATACAAAGTATTGCATTCTTTCAATAATGGCATGGATGACCTCTCCAAGATAAAAAAAATTAATGTTATCGAGACAAATTGTGCTTAGTACTGCAGCCCGCCTGGGGAAACTGTATAATTAATTTATCATAATATTATTCATTCCATGAAAACAGCAAAAAATTGATGGTGCGTTACCTTCAAATAGATTGCTGCTTGACATCATACACGAGATTTCGTTGAAGTTGACTTCAGGATTTTTTTGCTATGGATTTTCAGACAAGTTTATATTTGTTATCTTAAGTAATGTACATCCAATCCGGATATGCTTTAGCCTGCAGCTGACCATGGTTCTTTTACTGATATTTTCAATTCAAATTTGGTGATAAAATTAGCAAATTAGTAATTACTTGAAATTGATTTTATAAATTGTGACATATCATACTCGGGTGACGTGTGGTGCATGCTAACAAGATCTGCAGGCTCAGTATCAAATCAAAATATATTACCAAAAATAAAACACTGTCAAAAACAACAAAAACCGTGAAAACAGCTATTAGTTCCATTCATAAACACAGATTTATTAACCACTGAATCAGATTAATTTTTCACTCGAGGAGGTATCCACCGCGCGTCATGCACAAGCAAACAGCAAGAAGAAATATTTGAATTAAAAATGCTTTAAAAAAAGAATTGTAGTCAGCATTGGAATATTAAAATAATTTGTTTTCCATTGAATTTTATATACATGAAGTATCGTATTGTACAGTATTCAGTGAATCATGAAAAGTAACATAGACATTTGAGACATAAACTCAAGAAGTTATGATTCCAAAAACTGCACAATTCGACTATTCCACTGCAATTTGCAAAGTTTCTGATTCATCATCCTGATTTACATAAAGTCGCCCTAACAGCAATGCCATGAACCAAATATTTGAGCTATTTGTAACTCACAAATGAAAACCTAACTTTGAAAAAAAAAAGTTAAGCGTTTTTTGTATTTTATAGATATTGATTTTTATTTCAAGTTGCAAAGGAAAAGACTTAGTTAAATCAAGTAACTAAATTTAGTGAAATGTCTTTCCCTTCACTCAATGAAATATGATTCCTATGAAACATGCTAGATAACATACATGTAACTATTTAACCACATATGCAAAAACCATTATAAATTTGTCATCCATAACTGTCGAACCACATTCACGTCTTTCTGGCCCAGTAATTAGTCCCTGTCAGACGTTTCATTGCTCCTTCAAATATTTAATCAATTAAAAATGTCCTGGGAAAATATGTCATTATGACATGTGGTAATGGCAAAGCAATTTTCCACATAATTTGTCTCGGTCTTTCTGTGAATTAGATGAAAGCTCCAGACAACTTTTATATCATGAATTACTGGAAAAGTAAAGCGCAGCAACTGAAAGTATAAGCGATTCATTTGTCTGCATTTTAAATGAGTCGTCCAATAGCATCAAAAGGCATCAAATTTTATTTAACTGTTTCAGTGTACTGTCATTATTGTCAATAACGAGCTAATAATACAATAATTATGACATAAAATGCCTTTGTAGCCAAATTCATAAAAATGTAATTATTCTCTCTTTTTGCTGTGGCTGCATCGATAAACTACCTCTTTTCTGAGACTCAGTGGCATAACTGGGGGTCTCGAGCGGGGGGGGGGGGCACCTGGTTAGGCTCGCGATTCTCTAGGCGGGGCACCCACAATACTAATTGTATGTTTTAGCCAAAATTGGAAAGTTCATATAGGGGGGCACCTGGCGGGGCACAGCCTCAGGTCCAATTTGGAGGTCATGAGCCCCTCGTGCCCCCCATAGGTATGCCACTGCTGAGACTACAAAAAATGTTCTACTGAACAGTCTTAAAAAAATTGTTAGTCATTGACACGAATACTTGAATTTAGTTGGAAAATGTTCAACCTTGCTTTTCGCTATGATAAAAAATCCAACATCAGTTCTGGCCACTATAAAGGGTTGATGAAAAACAAGAGGAAGAAGGTTGTAAGATTATCTCCTTAAAAAAGAATTCAAAAGTGAAGATATGGAGGGAACATCAGGCCAAACTTTTAATGGACTAACTAGTGATAGTGGAGAACTAGTTTTGTTCCTTAGAATTTATGTTTATATTCATAGAAACACTTGCATGAGAAGGTAATGTACTGACCTGAATCCTGCCTAAAAGCTCCTCAGGGATATGTGTTCCATAGGAGCCAGTCATTCACAAATCTGTTTAGATGAAGCTGATCTCATCTTACTGCATCATATACCTGCCACTGGCTGGAGGCACACTCTCAGTAATATTTTCGGATTAACTCTTTTGCTCCCCTAATGCCTTGTTATTAGCCATAAACAGGTGTTCAGCTCCGATAAATTAGGCTGCAACTGTCAACACATTTCCTCACTAAAAATATATGGCATCATCAAGGAAGAGTTCTTCCTCCTAAATTACATCATTTAAGTTCATTAGATTATCATAATGTAAGGGGTCATAGCCTATAGTCAGTTATGCAGAAAATAGACGAATAAATGCAATTGATACCAGCATCAACTCTTCTTTGAGTATTAATCTTTATCCTAAAAAACCCTATCCTTCCTCATAGGGTGTGTGCCAAGAAGGCTTGTATTTATGTTTTTCGACAAGTGGGAAATTCTTATTTTTTTCTCTTGCACTATTAGAAAATAGTTGCATATCGCAGGGAGATTGTTCTTTGCGAGGATGCTTACTCCAGAGACCGCTGTGACACTGAGGATATATATCTCATCAGCCTAAAGCCATATTGGCCTAAGTCATTTTCGACAATTTTTGGCAAACATTAAAAAACTGAATAAGGCCATTTTTTATTTTTGAAACAAAAATGACTTAGGCCAAAATTCTTTTGTGATGTAGCTGCGTTATTAAGCCATTCTTCGTACAATTTATGAATGAAATGTGAGGGAACAACTTCAATAAAATAATGACTCACAATTATGACAGAAAAATGTTTGTGATATAGACTTAAATCAGTGATAACGAAACTGGCCTAAATCCAAATGGCCTAAGTCCAAAGGATTTTAGCACCAGAAGATTACACTTTTGATTTTGTCATAACATTTATTTATTTATTATGGGGGTCAAATAAACAAAAAAAATATATATTTCTGAATGAAAGATGGTGTTTCAATGACATTAGGAGGAAAATTCAGATATGAAAGGAGAAGAGTCCCAAATCCCTTCACAAAAGCATTAAATATTCAAGGCCAGCATTGTGTTCCAGTGCAAAAAATTACAAAGAATTTGAGATGAGGAGAAGACAGTTTGCATTTGAACAATGTACACAGAGTTTCAGTTTAATGTTTGTATAAAGAATTACCCTCAAAGTTCCTGAAATTTTGTGTGAATTTAAAATGCCTCACCAAAGATACAATTTAGTGCATGGAAGGGCAATCACATGAAGGCAGTCTCTAATAATTTTAGGGGGCTGTCTCATCTGTGGCGAGTGGTTGGTGGCTGTATTCTCAATTTTGAATTTCTGCTTTTTGTCACTCATGTCCATTTTCTGGGTATTTCTTACATTGTGCATCAATCATTTTTCTCTATTCAAATATTACCGCACACCAACCAGCTGAAAATCTCCAAGCAGTAAGATCAGAAATGGAAATGTCGGAAGCTGTTGAAAATTTATGAGGAATTCTGATACCCACAATTCCTTCCGATATGATGTAGTCTATTGTCTGGGTATCTGTTTGGTAAACAGTGACATTGCGGCTTGAGCATTCATTTTCCTATGCAGAAAAAACCTTGAAGCCAACTACTGACAGAAGAATTGACGCATGAACACAATAAAAAACTCAAGACAGATCAAATTTTAAACATGGTCGCAGTGCCCATTTTTATATGGGAAAAGGGGACAAGACACACATTCACACATCGATCATACACACAACAAATATAAGAGTTTATGACACACAGATAGGAAGGAATAAACACAGATAGCCTGCTTGGACCGACCACAAGTTGGTCCTTTACACACAGGTCTTAAATACAACGATAAATTATATACAACATGGAGAAAGAACAAAAACCTGGTGTTTTACTATACACACACTTTATAGATTTTTACACATTGGATAATAAATTTTACACATTGATAGATATAGATTTTTACGAGTGAATAACTCATGGACTTTTTACACATGGATAACCCAGGATACTTATACATGAGTAAGATTTTTAACAACCATCAACATGTAACAATAAGTAAGATGAAAAAAAGGGGTGGAGACACACTTTATTTTATATTTTAATCTAATGTTTTAATCTATACTTTGAGCTGGAAACCTGGGTGAGCATAAAAATTTTTTTTTTTGGGCTTGGCCCATGAAAATTATGAAATTTTTAAAATTTTGTAGAGACAAAGGGAGAGGAGGGAGGGGTAATTTTGAAGTGCGACACCCGCGAAAAGAAGTGGGGGTTTTTATATACACGGGGCGCTTTTAACAGCTCTGTTGATGTTTTTAGCTGTTTAAGCTGAGCAGGAAAAAGGTGCACAGAACAGAGGACTGAGCCCAGGATTGAGGCGATAAGAAAAACCGAGAAAAACTACAAGAACACATGTGACAGATAGTACAAAAAGGAGGGAAGTTAGACCGAGTAACTGACTACCCAACTAGACCGAGCACTGACTGTCTTCTGTCCATACTTCAATATCTTTTGGTTACTACAACCAAATCCCATTGAAGCCAACTACTGACAGAAGAATTGACGCATGAACACAATAAAAAACTCAAGACAGATCAAATTTTAAACATGGTCGCAGTGCCCATTTTTATATGGGAAAAGGGGACAAGACACACATTCACACATCGATCATACACACAACAAATATAAGAGTTTATGACACACAGATAGGAAGGAATAAACACAGATAGCCTGCTTGGACCGACCAAAACATGACGTCCAAAAGCAGGAGTGAAAATTAATGCCCACGTGAAGAAAAAGGTGTGATGTGGACAGTGTGCTGGTGGAGAGACCAGGCTTTAGGGATGAACTAGAGCTGGGGCAAACTCCGAATAGGTCTCAGGGGGAGGTCTCATATATAGGAGGTACGAGTTGGACTTCCACCGCCCTAACCTCTTGATCTGGTCGGAGGCCAAACCGGCCCTAGCAGCTTGTGTGGCTGCCCCAGCCCTAATGGAATGAGATGAGTATGAAGATGGGTCCAGTCCTGATGACGCAATCAGAGACTTGACCCACGAATTATAGACATCATAAGTAAGAAAATCCCCTGACATAAAACGAAACAAGGGCTCTGAGTGGGCCCTTGGGTACAACGAAAGGAAATGGTGCATAATGCATACTGCACACAATGGATCCCGTGAACACCCTACATGAACCGTAAAACCGTGAGGAATGTTTTTGGAGGAGCGAACCCTGTAGATGAGAGTGGGCGAGCCCTGGTGTGAAGAGAAGGAAACATCCGACCTGGCAGGAGACCGGCCCTGAGACAAATCCACACACAGCTCCGATGCTCTGAGGCAAGCATGGTACTGAAGACACAAGGCTGCTGCAATGAGAAGATGATCATGAGATGGGCGAAGATGGGAGAGCATTAGAGTGAGAAGATGATGCGAGATGGGGGATGCTTGGCGGGGAGGGGGGTGTGACCTAGAGATAGCCTTCACCGCCAACTGGACCCTGGGGGTCCAGAGCTCGGGCTCTGGTAAGCCTAGGGATATCACCCATGCCCTAAGGGCCGAAACATACCCACGGATGGTGGACGGAGATAAACGCTGAACATCTAAGAACGCTATAAACCTGAGAACTTTCAGTTCCGACAGGGGGAGTGGTGAAATGGAATGGGACGAAGTAAATGAAAGAAATCGTCTAACTGCCGTGGAATAAGCAGCCTTACTCTTAGGGGCCCACGCCGTGGAGAGTAGCCCGGACACACGGGAGTCCAAATCTGAAAGAGAAGAAAGAGAGGGGCTAAGAGCTAGCGGGCATCCATGAAGTTTTGAGCTGGCCAGGTCATATGAGGATTTACATCAGGGTTCCGTTCCCTGAACTCACTGACCCGGCCACGGCTCAGGTCGTCTGCATCTACATTATCCTTAGTGTTGATATACACGACAGCTACAGCCAACTTATATCTCTCAACAATCAGACACCACTGACGTATGAAAAACATCAACTCAGACACAGGGGAATAGAGACCATTCAATAAATGACAGACGACCATGTTGTCAACATGGAAAACCAGAGATTGACCTTGAAGAAACGGACCCCACGTAGCTATAGCCGAGACCACGGCATGGAACTCTTTCCAGTTAATCGATTGAACAGCCATGTGCTGAAATGAACCAGTGTAAGCAATCGAAAACCATTCACGCCCGCACACACCCGCAAACGCCATCCCACTGGCGTCAGTGTAGATGTGTACTGAGTCCTGGGACCAGACCGGATTGAAAAAGGCCGTGCCGTTGTGACTTTCAATGCACTCAGCCCACCACTTAAGATCTAAGCAAGCCTCCGAGGATAACTTCACAGAATGATGGAGATAGGCCACTGATTTGGCCGCAGCTATAAGTCTGCCTAGAAACGCTTTACCTGACCTAACAACCTTGGAGGCGAAGGCAAGCTTGCCAATAATACTCAAGAGCCTCCTCTTAGACAAAGTACGAATCTTCAGCCAATTAGACACTTCCGCTTTAAGCTCACACAGACGGTCCTCAGATATTCTAAGCTCTTGACAATCAGAATCAATAACTATGCCCAGAAACTCAGTGACAGTGGAGGGGGCCGTAACTTTAGAGGGCTGGACCGAGAAACCAGCATCGAGACAAGTCTGAAGCATAATGTCAAGGGAGTGCTGACACTCCTGACGTGACCCTGCAACGATCAAAAAATCGTCGACATACCTAACAATTGACCTAACTGACCCTTTAATCACCATAAACTCCCTCAGGGCAGAAGCGAAAATATCAAAGAGGAAAGGAGAGGACCGGAGCCCGAAGTTCAATACCTTGGAAAAATAGAACCTGTTACAGCCTGCGGCGTCTGGCCAGGCTAAGCCCAGAAGGTGCCAGTCATCTGGGTGGACGAATATATGCTTGTATGCGTCCTGAAGGTCTAATTTTGCCATGAACACGGGCCCCGGCCCTCTCTCCCTACAGAAAGCAACCGCATCATCTACAGAAGAATAAGACAACGAAAAATCATCCTGATTGATCAAGGAGTTGGTGGACAGGTTAATGGGATAGGAAAGATCATGTATGACACGAATTTTGGTCGAATCCCTCTTAGGGAACGCCCCTAGTGGCGAGACAATGTATGAATCATAAGGGGGTGAAGAGAAGGGGCCATACAAACGACCAGCCTCCAAATCTGAGGCGATTATAGCAGCGACTTGGTCCCTGTACTCCAAGCTGGAAGGCCAGTTATGTGACACTACCTTCTCAGACGCTGGTGGTCTACCTATCCTAACTCCCTCCGAAAGCTTGGACATAATATCAGAAACAGTGGAGGGATCGTAAATAAGAGGAAGATTGGCAGACCAATAGTCAAGATTAAGAGCCGGTTTGAACTGCGGACTTGCTGACTGCACTACGACACCCCGACTTACTGCAGGAGATTTGGGGGTCATTACCGCCGCAGCCCGCGCAGATGTGCTGGCGGTGGCAATCACTTCCCCACCTACACTGATTGGATTGGAACTTAAAACAGACCTCAGCTTTTCCTCCCTCCTGTTTCCTACTTTGACCTTGGGATTTGCCACGAAAGGAACGAAAAGGCTTGACAGTACAATCAGCAGAGAAGTGGTCTAAAGAGTGACACTTTGAGCATTTGGCAGTGTTCTTCGCTGCCCCAGCATCGAATATGGTAATAAAGAGCTCGTGATCAACAGATGAGAAATTGAAGGACTTAGCCTGAGCCAACCTCTGTCTATGCCTAAGATCATACATTTGTAAATGAGAAAATTTGAACTTACTACAAATGCTCAGCATGAAGGCCCTGTACCTGGCCATCTCGTAATACACAGGGTAACCATACTGCTTCGTGATCAGCATCTCGTAACTGACCCAGGCTTCCAGCCACTTCGTGATCCCATTGATAACCTTTTTACTCTTAACAGCTTTAACCCGAACATTTCCTAGATTATCAATACTAGACTTTAGCTCGTCAGCCCCAGTAAGACTACTATTCACAAAATCTTCTAGATTGACGCACTCACCCTGCAGTGCTGAAGTGATGGCTCGATTCTCAAGGAACTCTAATCCGACATCAAGCTGATACGTGGGTTCCCTCGGGGGAATGTGGACTTGTGGCCGGCCCATTTCGACAGGGTAGCCCCCAAACTCGTGACTCGGGGTGACATAGGATGGGCCTGCCCAAGAGTGTGCCTGCTGCACCATCGGATTCATGGCAGACTGGCTAACAGGAAAATAGGGGCCGCCAACCTGGGCGTTTTGAAGCTGTAACATCGGGGGCTCGATCAGCCTGCTAGAGGGGGGCGGGGTAGGGGCGCTGACACTCATGACTGGCTGGGCACTAACGTTCATTACTGGTTGAGCACTAACATTCATCATTGGTTGAGCACTAACGTTCATTACTGGCTGAGCACTAATGTTGATAACTGGTTGAGGTCGATACGTGCTAGCGGTGACAGGGCGAGTGCTGCCATAAGTACTCAGGGGGTGGATGGGCACATTGACAGGAGTAGGGGGCCGGATCATGACACCCGGCGGAGCGCTGCTCATGGGGGGGGGGTGCCTCCAGATGGAATTAGGTAGGGCGTGCCCACCTAGAACGTCAGAGTTCCGTGAAGACAATGGAGGAAACTGGCTCAAATGGGGCGGGGTGGCAACGTGAGATATCATAGTGGCGCCACCTTGAGCATAAGCAGACGGGTTCTGTACAGCTGAGACCACCTGGCCCTGAGTCGAGCTTACTACACTTAAACTACTCGTCGAAGCGGGTCTAGAGTCCACAAAAGTCACATGACTCATACTATTCGGAGTGCAATGAACACTTACGACTGAAGGCGCTGAGTCCCTAAGTTGGGCCGACTCCCTGATTAGATCGTCTCCTCGATGGGGCGGTGTCGAAAGGTGCCAATCATCAGGCTCCGAGTCGAATCCTGTGGTGTCCAGAACTCTGAAGGCTCCTTGGTAGGGCGCTTTCGATTGCTGCTCCTGTGCGTGGGCTCCGCTGCCCTTCGGCTGACTTGTCTGGTGGCTGGCTTGTTGATGCATCCTTGACGCTTCCTTCGCTGCACAGGCTGCTCCTGTAGGCCCGTCGTGTCCAAGGCAGGGCTCGCGGCAGTGAGTGCACCTCCTGGTCCTGTGCCTCCTTTTCCCCATTAGCAGTCTTCTGAAAA
The DNA here is from genome assembly GCA_026936325.1 of Platynereis dumerilii. Lineage (NCBI taxonomy): Eukaryota > Metazoa > Annelida > Polychaeta > Phyllodocida > Nereididae > Platynereis > Platynereis dumerilii. The sequence goes on along the minus strand of JAPTHN010000005.1, from coordinate 23,182,264 downwards.
AAGTGCGCACTGTTAATATCAGCTGACAAATTGGAGCTGGGCTCCACAAACAGAAGACTTAAGGGAATAGGGGACGAACGTCCAGAGTTTTTAGAGTTAGGTAGAGTCTTCAAGGAGCATGGACGGCGGATGGCCTCAATTAATAAGCCTATTCCACTGTATATTGAAAAACACTGCAGATATAGTCTATATAGGTGGAATACACCACCCCCAAAGGTAACGAGCTCACCGGGTGAATAACCAGGATAGTGGTGCTCCGAATGCTCCCTCGCTGTTGCTCCGAACGGCCACTCCAGGCAATCCAGGGGATGTGTAGACGAACTCCTTGGGGCTGTCGCCGAAGGCGTGGGCAGATCCTCGCTCCCAAAGTGACTCCTCCTCAAGTCCTGGGCCTATCCCGAATGGCAGGGGCGCCGCGATGATGGATAGCAGATTCCGCTGGGAAGGGCTCACCAATTCTGGAAGCCGGTAACAAGTGTCAGTATCAAGCAACAGCTGGCCTGTAGGCCGCTAAATTCACACAGAAATCGATGGAATTCGGGAGAGGGGGGGCCTCTCAGCCCTGAAGAAAGAAACGAGCTCACCGTTATGGTTAAAGATGCGAGCGTGTGAGCTCGAGACGTCCCCTCTCCATGTGCTGTTGCTGCTGTCGACGAAAAACAGACTGTTGTCGCCGAGAATTCCACGGAGTCTGAGAAGACGCTTGCCACCAGGTCCCAGTCCAGGTACTACAGCGTATTCTCCTCCAGTAGACCAATAGTAGCTGAATAAGTGGTCTTGGAAGAAATGCCACACTCCAAATACAGACGAATTCACTCCTCGAAAAACACTGAGATGAAGATTAATGAAGTGCAGTGAAAATGATGACGACCAGCCTGGCCTCTCCGGAGTGTAATTTTGAAGTGCGACACCCGCGAAAAGAAGTGGGGGTTTTTATACACACGGGGCGCTTTTAACAGCTCTGTTGATGTTTTTAGCTGTTTAAGCTGAGCAGGAAAAAGGTGCACAGAACAGAGGACTGAGCCCAGGATTGAGGCGATAAGAAAAACCGAGAAAAACTACAAGAACACATGTGACAGATAGTACAAAAAGGAGGGAAAGTTAGACCGAGTAACTGACTACCCAACTAGACCGAGCACTGACTGTCTTCTGTCCATACTTCAATATCTTTTGGTTACTACAACCAAATCCCATAGAATCATCTTTTGTATTGACATTTTGCATTTCTACCCAAAAAGGGAGTAAGAACATATGTCAATGCAACTACTGTTGTATCTTGAAACTCATTATGCTATCAAAATATAGATATTAACTTTCAAAAACTATTAGATCATATGTTTTACATGGCATTATGGGTAACAAAATCAACGGATGTACTGTAGGGATTGACAATATCATAAAAAATGTTATCAAACTATATGGTCCATTTACTGTCAAGATCCAAGGGTTTGTGCTTCAAAATTCATGGCAGGGCTGAATGAAATACTGCTATAGAAATATCCTGGTGGTGAAGAAATCTCTCGCTTGATTTACTTCTAGCAAGCCAAAAATCATAGACACACTCTTTAATATCATTAAATGCTCCATGATATCATATATTTGCCGTTATAACAAGCTGATGCATTTATCTGAAGTAACTGTCTTCCTTTATCATTGTTGCTGCTCTAATGTAGGCAGGTGAGCGCTTTTGCGCTTTCATGTCCTTTTCTCAACCTATATGTGATGTCCATGCCACATGTAACATCAAGTTAGGGATTGTCATAATATTAAGATAGTTTCCTTTAGTTGTTTATAAATCATAGTATTCATGCATCTGAAACAAAAAAGTGAAACTCCGCAAACTAATGATTGTTCAAAGCCGGAAATAAGAACATCTTGTTTGGTCAGACAATTTACCAAGTTATAACACAATGCAAAAATTTCGAAAGTAGCTTAACCCAACTAAGCTTTTCTTGTTCATAAATATTCCAATCTATCATTGCCCATTTTTCTCTGAATCTTTTTAAAAATCATTTTATACCCTTCGTATAGATAGCTAAGGCTTGATTTTAAATGTCAAGTCACTTGTATACATTTTTACTGTACTCATTGAAAAAATGCTGCTTCTCAGTCGATCTCCAGAGGAGGATTGTTGTTTGTATTCAGAGCATGGTGCAGAAGAACAGGTCTCTTTTTTCTTCTCAGCGGGAGGTGTACTCAGCAGGGAGATTTAAGATCACAAAGGTGTGATTTGGAAAAAGGAGAGTAAATTTTGTAAAAGACAAAGTAGAAAAAAAAACAAAAAACTATAGCATATATGAGACCAATGTGAGCTTGTAGTTGAGGCTAATGTCAGACTTTCGTCAGCTATGAATATACAAAATGAGTCCTGATTAAGTCTGAGTCTCTATGGAAGGTTAGGATATAAAAGTTTTTGTCTTTTTTCTGTCATTTACTTGAAAGAGTTCAAAGAAAATACTGTCATTTCTAACCTTTCTGACCTGACATATTTCTCAACAAGATGCATTGCAAGTTTTCTCCAGTATGAAATAAAAATATGGATATAAAACTTTTCCAAAGTATCTATAAATATCTGACTTGCTCGTGCCTTTCTGTATACTTTTGAATACCAACTACGTGGTTGCAAAATCATTTGTGTTGATTCTGTATGTGACAGCCGACCCTCTGGCCAGAAAACAAGGAAATGGAATCTATCAGCAAACAGCACTTTAGATTCTAAGATATTTGGCTTATGAATAGAAAAATTACAATTTAAGCAAGTGGTTTTTCAAATGCATTTTTTGTGTTCCGACCAACTAAATTCTATATTGTGTGGGAAGCAAATTTGATTATAAGAAAACGTGTTGGACTGAGCAAATTCTTATTCTTTCGATTGGACCATTACCAGAAGTAGCAAAATGTACCTTAATTAAGCAAGTGCTTTTCCGAAGTCTGAAGTGGTGACAAGAATTCCTAATTGAATGGAGGTGTCTTTTTTTTAACCAAAGTCATTATATAACAGAAAACAGTTTGTATCTTTTGATGGAAATTACTCAGAACTGATGTCCATAAATTGTGGTGTCCCTCAGGAATCAATTTTGGGCCCTCTATTATTTATATTATACATTAATGACATTTATTTAGTTTCAAATAGCGTTATGCCAATCTTGTTTGCTGATGATTGCAGCTTATTTGTTCAAGGTAAAAATGTTACAGTTATGACAGATATCTTGAATGATGAATTAAGCCATGTGTATAATTGGGTTAATGCTAACAAACTATCCCTCAATGTAAATAAAACAAATTGCATGTTATTTAAATCCAATCGGAAAAATGTTTCTGGTGACTTTCAAATTAAGATTGCTAACAAAGAAATTTGTCATGTTGAGTCTACTAAATTCCTTGGTGTTATTATTGACTCGAAACTTGCTTGGGTTGACCATATAAATTGTATAAGAAAGAAGATAGCTAAGGCCATAGGCATAATATTAAAGGCCAGACATCAGCTCAATTCACATTCACTGCTCAGTCTTTACAATTCTCTTGTCTATCCATACCTTAATTATGCCATTGAGGTATGGGGTTCAGTGCCCGCTACAAACTTGGCTCCAATTCATAAACTTCAAAAAAGAACTTTAAGGATTATATCGTTTTCACCTCTTAGAACGCCATCTATTCCCCTCTTCCTGAAATATGGAGTTTTAGATATTTTCAAAATCTATGTTCTCAAGGTTGCCTTGTTTATGTTTAAATTGCAGAAAGGAGATAGCCCTGACATTTTTAATGACATGTTTCTTCCTAATTCCCAGTATCATGCTCATAATACTAGATTACGCGATAAGTTACACTTGCCCATTTTTAGAAGTAGTTTTTGTCAAAGATGTTTGAGATATAAGGGAGTCATTGTGTGGAATTTTCTTTCTGACGTTATCATGAGTAATCTTACATTATCCACTATAAAAAAACACCTGAAGAAGTACCTCCTTATTAATGATTTAGATTTTTGTAATAACCAAGGATGATTTTATTAATTCTATTTTTTATTTTTCTTGATTTTTTTATTTTTTATTTTATTTTTTTTAATGTACACTGTATATTAAGATTATTATTATTTTGTTTTCAGTATATGTTATAATTTAGTTTGTTAGAAGTTCTTACCAATGTAACATAAAACATATTTGTATTATCAACTATACGTCAATAAATACATTTTTTTGTATCTTGACTAAGGAAAATTTGATTGTTTATAATTGTACATGATTTATGTATTTTGCTAAATAATTATTTTCCAATAAAGAACTTGAACTTGAACTTGAACTCTAAGACATATCCAAATGACTCTGCACCACTGATCTTGGATACTTCCAAGATGATTACCTGTGATATCTCCGGAGTTGCGTGAATAGCAAAAAGAGGGTCAACAATTTTGAACTTGTGTAAATATGTAGTGCATGGAATTTGAAAATGATTAGTGGTGGGCTTATTTCCTGAGATGTCCAGCTGTCTTTTCCAACTTAAATTTTCACGATTTCACATCTTCATATTATGATTCAATTGGATAGAGCATAACACGAAGCCAACACAACTTAAAATATTGTGTACTTTTTGAAACAGCTCATTATAAAATAAAACTTCAACACAGTTTTCAAATTGTATCGTGCATGCTATGTATTTCTTTGCATGAAAGAGCACATTGCAGGATAATTGGGATATTCAGCAGTTCAGGTTACGTGGATTTATTGGATAAGCCTAAAAGGGATGAAATAACGTGAAAGGTAAAAGACTTCCAAAGCGAGTCAGTTTTATGTCTTCCAAAGTGAATCAGTTTTATTTCTTACCATTTCCACTGATTTATGTCCAAATTTATGGAATGTACCGGTAGACCATTTGACTTAAATAACAATGTGGCACTGCAGTATTTAATGTAAAGTACATTCAAACCCTTCCTTTTTAAAAAAGTGACAGCTAATCAAGTAACTTTAAAAGGAATGAATATTTCAATGGGCCAAATTAAAATATAGATTGAATTTTACTTGGAGCTGAAGGATAAAGAATTAGTTTGTCTTCTAAAGTTAGGTGGCTGTGTAATTCCAATGTTTATTCATCAACTTTTATCTCTGAACTACTTCACTTCGTTTTGGGCTAGGAAAAAGTCTGCTGAAATGTTGCAATTCGTATTTTTGGTACTACTTCAATTATTATTAGTGAATTGCTTTTTCGTTTTGGCATTTGCTGATGGTTTGCTCATAGTACCATTACCACTGATTTATGTCATACAATGGGAAACAAACACAGATCCTCTTATGTCTGGTGAGCCTCATTTAAATGTGGTAACCAGTGTGAAAAAGAGAGTGACTCACCATTTCCTTTTGATACAGCAGACCTCTTGATTTGATTCTAAGTTACATGTCATGTAATTGTCAACTGTCTTCTGTGTGGGTACTGAGTGAACCATTCGCTCTTGGCCTGTCATCCCTTGAGAATCAGATGCTTCACCGAGAAAGCCCTAATCCGATCAGACTTGCACCCATCGCCCACTTCATTTGGACCATTGTAAATATGACTCAGCTTGATGATTGTAAGATGTTATGCATTGGCTACTTCTCATCACTAATAGCAGAAGGCACAACATGATTTTGGTAAAGATTCTCACACTTTTGTGGATTTGATATAATGTTGGTGCATACAACAGGTCAATCAGTGTAGATTCCTTTAAAGACTCATGAACTGTTGCCAATTGTAATACTCTCTGTGAAGAATAAATAAATCCAGAGGGTCTGATAATGACTCTAACATGGTCTGAATGATGACAAGTAAAATTTAAGGATATCCATCTGACTTAATATTTGATAAAACTGTCAGTTCTATTTATTGGTGGCTCTCAGACAAAATACAGTTTTTTTACTCTACACGAAACTGCAAGTCTTTATTATCATTTCCGTTTTAACTGAAATGCTCAAATAATTATATCATACCTGTTTTTAACTCAAACCATAAAAACTTAAAGCAAGTGTAAAATGCAATAAACATGTATACCTCACTAGCCAGAAGTAATATTCTCACGTAGTACTACCCTATTAGGACAATCTAAATTACTTTTGATGTTTATTACATGAAATGACCCGGTTGATTATGTAAATGACCAAGAGGCACCATAAATACTAGCTTCTGATGACATTATTCACCAGATCTAAAATGAGTTTTATGACAACACAACAATGGTATCTGCGTACCTATATCTACCAAGAATTAAGCAGGCTCCCCACTTTGGTTGAGATTGTGAAGTAAAGAGTTTTACAATAGCTCACTAACACCCTCCTATCAATAACATAATCATAATTATTTTGATTCCATAATTTCTATTTGACAAACTTCTACAAAGGAGAAATAAATTCCCAAATTTGATAATTGTCATAACGTGTTTATTGAAGGGATGGAGCACGTTGCCACTTCATCAATTATGGTTGAGGTTCTTCTGTTTCTCTGAATTTGATGTTTGCTTTTCTGGAATAAAGACTTTCACATTTTGATCGACAGATACAAAAGAGGAAGAAAAAAAGAACAATACAAAGAAAAAAATATATATGGCAAATACACCACCTGGTGTCAGCCAGCCAATTGTGTATACTTATATTACATATGGTCCAATAAACTGAATTTGTAAAAGAGGTACAGAGAGAGAGAGAGAAGGCATGGCAGGCAAAATATTCTACTGCAAAAGAGAAAGAAACCAGCACAAAAACTATTTTTCTCTGCCGTTGCCTTATGATGAAACAGAAAATGGATCCATTCTATATCAAGTAAATAACATTGCATGATGGCAATTTTGTTAATTATCGCATATCCATGCATTATTAAAAACATTTAAAGTAAAATCCTAACAAAGATTCGTGCTGCAGTCATCTAATTAAAGGAATGATGAGCTGAACTTGTTCTGAAATCTGCATGCCGAGCTGTACCGTGATTAGATAAATCAGGCGAACCTAATTTACGTTTCTCATGCAAAGAAGGCAATTTAAAACAATTATACAATGATCAGTCTCTTCGGTGTTGTAAACATAATCATTATTTTGAATCTTTGAAATCAGAAAACAAACATTCATGTGAATGGTCTTGATTTACCTTCTCAATACAGTGGTACCTGCATTGTAAGACCCCCTGTTGTAAGACCAACTTGCCTTATGCGACCGCCTTCCTCCCGCACTAAATAGTATTTTTAGTGCATTTTGCACCCTCACGAGAGACCGCACCCCCACAAGAGACCACTTCATGACTGCAAATGGGGCGGTCTTATAACGCATGGACCACTGTACATGTATTTCCTCATAGCATTCCAATGCTCATGAACAACACAATTCAGATCGCCATACCGAACTTTTCAGTCAGCTGTGCAAATAGGCCCATCACTAGGTCATCTCCATTCTCCAAGTGCTGCAAAGCAATTGCACACATTGCATATTTACATAAGTTCTTATCCGAACCACTGATCGGATGTCATTGCTTTGTGGTCTTGAGAAAAGTGAGATGGTAACATGGCTTGATTTCTTTGATGAAAAATTAAAACACCACAGAGTATTGGTAATGTCTTGGGAGTAATAAATGGCTCTGGGTTTTAGAAAGACATGTAGTTTCACACAAACCTCCAGTCGATTTGACATTCTTGTCAGCCCTTGTCATTAATTACAATTGGTTCAGTCCAAAACAACTTTTGTTATAATCCTGTATTCAGTTAACAGGGAATAGAATTCAGCTGGTCAGAACACAAAAATGTATTTTAAATAGAGGTAAAATTAAACATTTTCAGGTTTACTTTCAAAGTTTCATCTTTTTCATGCCAACGCCAAATATCTTTGCATCAAAAGCATTTTCGAATTCCGGTCGTGTGCGAGATCACATTTTATGGGGTTAAATTTTTCGGTCATTTGCATAGAACATGATTACTAATTGATTAGTGAAGCAGGTAAATTTATCAAAGACCAAATCTTTTCTTTACTTAGCTGACATAGAATATGACTATTGAACTTCTTGTCGACTTGGAGAAACCCCAAATTCTTTCAGGTTCAATAAATAATTTCCCTTATTTGGACTTACCACCTGATCTTTTTAACTTAAAAATTGGAATTATTCAGAGATGCCTAATTCACCATGAAACAGGATTCCAAGTTCCCTTGTATTTACACCTGATATCTTCAGGTTGCCAAAAGCTCCAGCATATGTTTTTTTTTGTCTGCCGTCTGAAAGACATTTTAGTGCAGACACCTGTGGCCTTTGAGAATGGAACAAAACCAAAACATAATAATAATGATAGTTTATAAAGCGCCAGTTCCAAAATTAATTTGCTCACCAACAAAGATTCCGAAAAAGGGAGCTTTCACTTACATAATGTAATATTGCTCTTTGCCGAGAAGTTTCCATTGGTGTTTCACTTCTAAATTCTTAAGATATCCAGCGGCAAATTGAGCACTTGATGGTAATGCAGTATCAAGTTATTGCTGTCCTGGCCCAGGGTTAGCTGAAACACCAGGTCTCATGGTACTTTCATGCTAATAGTTAGAACTTTTCAATATTTTAGACAGTTTTTACATAGATAATTGAGGCAAATGCTGTAGCTTGCACTTGACAAATTGTTTTACCTGTATCTGCTGCCATAAGCTCAGCATAAAGCGACAGAAAAATTGGTACTCCCTACTAAACACAATATGTTGCTGTAACTGTGAAATCACTGCTTTTAAATCCAGTAGTGATTAGTAAAGACTACAAGCTATCACAGCCGCTCACACATTGGAATTGGTATTTGGAACTATTATTTGAATTTTCGTGACATTTGAATTTCCAAGTAATGCATGGAATTAGTACTGTATCTTACTCAAAATAAGTGATAAAATGTATCAATGAACAAGTGAAGTCTAATGAAATTTATTTCATGATTTTGAAGTACGTCATGGGCAAGAGCTCAAAGGTAACCTGGAAATTCTCAGACACAGTTCTACACTCAGCCAATTATGCAGGGCTCATCCACTTCTATCTGGTGACGCCACATGCATGTATGTGACAAATAATCACAAATGCCTGATCAGGCCTCCTTGACTCTGATAAGTCAGAGGATTATGCTAGTCTTGTATTGATCAGCCAGCGTAATAACATGATGTAGTAGTCTGGACTCTTACAAGAGCTGACCAAGAAACCAAATCAAAGGGATAACAAAACCTTGCAATGTTATTTCATGAAAGCCTTTTCGGTAAGGATCATACAGGAGGGAGTTTGATTGATGAGATGATGGCAATACTTGAGAACTTTTTGTAGTCATTGTCACCTTATGACAGAAACCAAAGTTTGGCAGTAGTGATAGACAAGATGAAAATAGCATCTCATGAAACAAACACTAAGAAGCTAGAATTCCTCAAACTAAACATGAAGGTAGAACATTTTTTGATGTTTTAAATACTAAACATGTGTTTGGTATAGAAGACACAATTTACAATTTTATGAAAATTTGAGAATTAGTATTGCTGTACTTCCATTTCAGACAAATCTTAGAAAATGTATATATCAATTTTGTTCTTCACATTTAAAAAAAGATTGCGCATCAAATTTGGTTTTAAGTTGGTTCAAATATTTATGGTGGTCCATAAAGTGGGGTGCGAAAGTTTGGGCACCCTTTGAGAGGGGTCACATTCTCTCAAATTTCAAACAAACCATTTGAAGAATCTTTCCAATATGAATTGTGTAAGTGAAGGATACACATGCACTCAATTTTATCCTGAAAGAACAATGGAAATATAAAAATGTAAAAAATACAGGTCTTTTTGTCGGATTTTACATGTGCAAAAGTTTGGGCACCCCTACAGATTCTGATCTTGATTTTTCTATAACTCTACATTAAAGCAATATAAAAGCTCTAAAACGCTTTGGATAATAATGTTATTATCCCAGGACTTCATTTTGTGTAAATTGTTTAATTTTGATTCCTAACAAAATGACTCCAACCGTTGCAAATTTGAGGTACCTGAGGTACGTCAGATTATTTGATAAAATTTCATTCATTTTGAGTCCAGGAGCTGAAAAAGTTGATTTATTAGGTTTATTTTTCACCACCTAAACATGAACGATTATTCTTTTATGAACTTTTGGAGCAGCTCAGACCTAAATCCAACTAAAATACCTAAAATTCCACAAAAGCTCAACTTTCTGGGCATCTGTGTCAGAGAGTACCTCGGCTTTTCTTGTAAAAATATTTCCGAAACCTGCTGTTTTTGTAATGTGTTGTGTAGAAATGACAATTTTGCAATTATTACAGCCGTCATCCGTATTTTTTGGCCTGCCTATTCTTGCCCTTGGGGAGTCAAACTTGTTTATCACATTCTGGTGTATCGGAGTGATTCCATTTCAATGAATTTTTTTACTCCCTTGCCTCAAACACCACAATGACTGATCCAGAATGTTCCCAAATAGTTAGATGGGTCCCTTGGCAAGACTCAGGCAGTCAGATTGAGCTATGTAATTGTGATACCTTGTATAGCTTGGCTTTTCACATCTGCATGCTGACGGTGGAATGATGCATCTGTTGACTACATTCAGTGTCGCAACTGTGGGGGTCTCTGAGGTTGACATATAAGATTTAATGGCAACAAAATAGCAAAATTGACTAAATAGAAACAAATTAACCCCAAATTGAATTTTTTTTCAGCAAAAATAGTCCGTGGCTGGCAATACAAAGTTGAACAGTATATTAATATTTTTAATTTTGCTAGATATTAACCTAAATAAATAAAGTAGGCCATAATACAGATACATGTAGACACTCACATCCAGTCGCATGCAATTTATGCCATCGAAGAGGACACAAGGAAAAGCATCATAAAAGAAAATACTAGGAACTCAGCCATGAAGACTGGGCTGCCGCTGTGGACTCTTTATGTGATACGAATGAATTTTCTGACAATTTGTCTGACTTGGACAGGAATGATTTTTATGGTGCAGACAATTTTAATGAAAATTTTTACTCTTGTTTATTGGAAAATAGTTTTGATTCAAATGTAAATGAATCTAACTCGAATTGTGATATCAATTACAGCGGTGTTGGCCATAATACGTGTATTGATGAGCAGAATTGTCAATTTAATGATCTGTTAAATTTTAAATCCAAATATCCCGATGTTGTAAATTTTGCAAGTGATAGGCTTAATAGGCATTTTGTTAAACCTTTCCTTGATCTTAGTAAAAAGGTGAATAGGGTAAATGGACTCAGTCTAGCTCATTTAAATGTTAGAAGCCTCTTGCCTAAGATTGACCAAATTAGATTTTTGTTACATGTTACCAATCTTGACATTCTTTGTATTAACGAATAATGGCTTGATGAAAACATTTATTCGCATGAATTTCATGTCGTAGGTTATAATGTCTTAACCAAGAATCGAAATCGCCATGGTGGCGGAGTGGTTATGTATATTAAAGAAGGACTTAAGTATAAAAGAAGAAGTGATTTAGAGAATGATGTGATTGAATGTATTTGGATCCAACTTGAAATGAGTAAAAGTCATATCCTAGTTTGTTCTATTTATAGACCCCCATCAGCAAATGTAGATTATTTTGAACACATGTTAGATAGTTTTGAAAAAGCTTCTCTTGAGGATAAAATGGTTGTTGTGTTAGGTGATTTAAATATTAATTTTTCACTTGATGAATCATTAAGTAGAAATCCACTCCATCACATTGAAAATCTTAATGGCTTTACACAACTTATAACTGAGTACACAAGAGTGACGCCAACTTCTAAGTCAATTATTGATGTTATATTTACCTCAAAAAAAGAATTGCAAGATTGTACAGGTGTTTTTAAAATCACCTTGAGTGATCACTACTTGGTGCATACTGTAATTACTGATTGTAAAGCCAAAGTTAACAAGCAGATCCATCATGAGGTCAAGTACAGAAATTATAAACAATTTGATGTACAGAGATTTCTGTCTGACTTAAACATTCAAATGTATTAAATAACATATTTGACTGTCGTAATGTTGATGATGCATGGTTAATATTTCGAGATGAATTCTTAAGAATTAGTAATATTCATGCTCCTATTGCTGTTTCTAGAATGAAAAATAGGTATAATCCATGGATAAACGGGGCTATTGTTAAGTTAATGTTCAAGAGATATCATCTTCATAAGTTGAAACTTGAAAGTAATGATACTGACATAACCAATGAATATAAGTCAGTTCGCAATCAGGTGAATACGGCGATTAAAGAAGCTAAAAAAGATTATTATAATAATTTGTATAAAAAAGGAAAACATAGTTCTAAAAACTTATGGTTTGAATTGAAGAAGCTCTCTGGAAATGATATACATAAGAATCAATGTAAAAGTTCACTGAATGCAAACGAGCTTAATGAATATTTTCTACCATTGGTGAAAAAACTACAGAGCATTTCACTCAAAATTCAAATTTATTATGGAAAGGTAATGACAGTATCTATGACTTTAAATTTAACACTGTAAGTGACCAAACAGTACTCAGATTGCTTAATGCCTTAAGCCCAAGCAGCTCTTTAGATGTACTTGGTTTTGACAGTAAATTAATTAGACTTGGTGCAAATGTTATTGTTAAGGTGGCTCGCTACTCATGATAAATGGTCATTCACGCACATTGACGCGCAGCCAGGCAGGCCCTATCTATCGTAACGTCACCATAGCAGCAGGGCTCTGCTGACACTGTTCAGCATCTTTTTTTGATTCTGAGAATTTCGTGAGTCGGCCGCTTCGTTTGCAATTTGCGCCACTTCTATTTGGGTTAGAGACTTCTCGTTTTGAGCATAAGATGCGCTATGAAGATCACTATCAGCTGCCAGACTTTCAGCTCTCTACTCCTAGTAGAACATTTTTGTAGGCGATTTTCGGAAAGCATGTCTAGTTTCTCAAAAATGACTCTGTAACACAAATAAATGTTTATATCAATTTCCAGGCCCATAGGGCCGTATGATTGTGTCATTATATTGTTCCTGACTTCATTTGGAAGCAAATGACAAAGAAACAAAAAATCCTATCCCGTCTTTTTTTTTTAGCGCCATTGTTCATAAAAAAAATTTTTTTTTTTGAAATCATAACTTTTGATCCGAACCCCCAGAAAAGTTCTTTAAACTAAATAAATCTTTCTGGAATTTTAATCAGCTTTTCGATAAAACTGTCCTCTTTAATTCCATGCTTCATTTTAAAACATAGGATGAATGGCCACTGAATGGCAGGGAAAACTTCACAGTAAAAAAATTAAGAAAAAAATTGAGTTTTTCAGGTTTGCGTCGACTGACTTTCTTTTACATAACCTCAAATATTTTGAAAGAAAGGCTGGTAGCGACCACCTTTGTTTATATATCCTTGCTATAAACTATATTTTGGATCATTTTAAACTATTTTTAAGAAATCCTATCTTGGAAAGTTCACGAGTATCGAGCCACCTTGAATCGCTTTCTCATATTTATAACTTGTCTTTGTGTTCTGGTGAAGTGCCACATGAATGGAAATATGCCCGAGTTACACCTGTCTATGAGGGCATGGGTGATTCGAATGATGTATGCAATTTTAGACCCATTTCTGTATTAGGACATATTTCAAAAATTATAGAAAAGGAGGTTCAATTACAACTTGTTAAGTATTTAGTTAAACATGATTTTTTAACTCTAGATCAGTCAGCCTACAGGGCATTTCATTCAACAGCAACTTGTCTCCACAATACTGTAGATGAATGGTTACAAAATATGGATGACAAACTTATAACTGGTGTAACTTTTCTTGATATATCAAAGTGTTTTGATACAATTGACCATAACATACTTTTAAGAAAAATGGAAAAATATGTTCGCAATAGAGAACTACAATGGTTTTTAAAAGTCTTACTTATCAGATAGAACCCAAAGTGTCATTCAGTGTAATGTACTCTCTGATCCAGCGAATGTTAAGATAGGTGTTCCTCAAGGTTCAACGCTTGGACCACTTCTATTTATGTTATTTGTCAATGACTTACCGATGCATGTAGTTAATGGTCGATGCAGTATGTACGCTGACGACACAATTATTTATTGTCAGGCTAGTGATGTCACTGAACTTACACATGATATGAATGAAACTCTGTCTCTTGTCAATGAATGGTATGAAGCAAATAGATTAGTACTTAATTCTACCAAATCACATTGTATGTTAATCAGTGCAGGCATAAATAATGATGACAGTGATTCTTTCCAACTTTTTATTGATGATAATTCTGTTAGTAAAGTAAAAACCACAAAATATTTAGGAGTACATATTGATGAAAAACTGAAATTTGATGTTCATGTAAATGAATTAACAAAGTCGTTATCAAAAAAGCTTGGATGGTTAGCTAGATTAAGGCATGTACTTCCTCGAAATGTGTTAGAATTAACTTATCAAACTTATATTATGCCAATTTTTGACTATGCTTGTTCAGTTTGGGGTTGTTCTTCGTATAATATTGAAAATGTTCAAAGACTGCAAAATAGAGCTGCACGTATAATTACTGGTAATTTTGATATTATTAATTTTAGAGGAGTTGAAATTGTAAAAAGTTTAAAATGGCAAACTATAAATGAAAGAGTTGATTATTTCTTATGTGTACTTATATATAATTGTATCCATGGTAACACCAACCCTTATCTCTGCAATTCAGTAGTTATGGCATGTGAAACCAGTGATCGTTCTACACGATTTGATGATACACTGTTAGTTGATGTTCCCTTCTGTCGGACTAATGTCATGAAAAGATCATTTATATATAGAGGTTCTCAGGCTTGGAACAAACTGCCTAGTTATTTACACAATGCTAATGATGTTGAAAATTTTAAAAAGATGTACAAAAGGTTTGTAAAACGATAGATATAACGTAAAGTGTTTTTCAATTGGTAAATGTAAAGAAATGGCCAACACTGCTTAGTATTTGATTTTGTTTTAATATAATATTTTATTCTTTGTTACTTTTATACATACTGGACCACAGTAAAAACTACAACATTGTATGTAGATGTGTAATCCAGAATAAATATATTCTTAAATAAATAAATAAAAAGTAAATCTTTAATATTTTTTTGTTATTTCAGATAAAATGTTAATTTTAGGTAAAGGAGAGGACCCCTGCACCAGAAATGTTCAAAACTTTCAGTATAACTGGACATGTGCAATTGATGCCATAGGTAACACAAAGATGCAATGGTTGGAGTCACTCTGTTAGGGAGAACACTAAAAAATGCAAGAAATGAAGTCCTGAGATGCTTACATTATTATACAAAGCGTTTTAGAGCTTTTATATTGCTTTAATGTAGTTATAGAAAAATCAAGTTCAGAACTTTTGTACATGTAAAATCTGACAAAAAGACCTGTAATTTTTTACATTTTTATTTTTTCCATTGTTCTTCAGGGTAAAATTGAGTGCACGGGTATCCTTAACCCACACAATGCACGTTGAAAAGATTCTGCAAATGCTTTGTCTGAAATTTGAAAAAATGTGACCCCTCTCAAAGGGTGCCCAAACTTTCGCACCCCACTGTATATGAAAATGACGAAAAGTGCATGATTTCATGCTTGGTCAAGCTTCTCAAAATTGAGAGACTAGGAACACAAGCTTTACTCGTCATTTTCAACAATGGAAGAATGGCATGTGCCACAAAATTAAATAAAGGAACGCAGAATTGTCTGTCTATTTGGTGGTGCTAGTCATTAGATTGCTCTTCCACATCAAGGGACATCAAATTTGAACAAAGCTTTGCATGAAGTATGGAATAATTTTTTTCACATGCTAATCAGAGCCTGAAATGAAATTTTCCTTCCGTTGACTTACAAAATCTTCATTGTGCAACCAAGAATGTCGGTAAACAAAACGCACAGAGATCAAGGGGTATTTTTTAATCAAAAACTGTTTTCTACAATAATATGAACAATCAATTTAGCCTTTGGGCCGTTCAGGGACTGCAAGTTCATCACTAGGCAAACTTATGGCGGCAGAAAATTAAGTAAGCAGTTGATGCCAGTTGAAGTGACCAAGTCTAGAAAAGTAGTGTGGCACCCGACAAGTAATAAATAAACATTGAGATTAAACCGAAAACTAATCTGGAAAATAGAACATTACCTAATCCCAGGCATCCAACAAATTCAATCTTAATTGTTATTTGGTAAAAGGAATATTCATTAGTTCTAAAGTTACTCAAAGCAAGAACTTTTTACTTAAGTAGAGTTTGTCCCTACATCACTTTGGTTAAGATTGTGAAGAAAAGAAAGTTTTGCAGTAGCTCACTAACACCCTCCTTGTAAAAACACAATCTTGATTGATTGATCCCGCAATTTCTATTTAACAAACTTCTACCAAGGAGAAATAAATTCCCAAATTTGAGAATTGTCATCGCATATTTATTGAGGGGATGATGCATGTTGCCACTTCATCAATTATCTTTTTGGAGTTCTTCTGTTTCTCAGGATGACACGATTGCATGGCTTTCAAGAATATACTTTTAAATTTTGAAGGACGCAGGCAAAAATGAAGAAAGAAACCAGAATGACAATTAAAAAAAAGATACAGATAGGTTGCATTGAAGGATTACATTGTTCAAAGGTGATATCACTATCAAATGATACGATCCATTCACTGTTCTGAATGTATAATAACATGATTGGAATAGCAAAAATGGATGGATAGATAAATAAATAAAGAGATAGATAGATAGATAGATAGATAGATAGATAGATAGATAGATAGATAGATAGATAGATAGATAGATAAATAGATAGATTGCAAGAGAAAGACTCCGTATACGGATAAGAATTTTTAATGATATTTGTTTATTATGAGATAGAAAACAAATTCTAAATCAGATATCCCTGCTTCATGTAAATTTTGTTAATTGTGGCACATCAATACATCATTATTTGTTAAATAGAATTATTACTACAATGATGCATGTTGCAGTGACCAAATAAAAGGAATAATTTGCTGAACTTGTTCTGTAATATGCATGCTATGTTGTATCATAATTAGAGAATTTCTGCAAAATCTTATGCATGTCATGTATGCAGGATAATTGCTTGAGAGCAATTAAGAATAATATCAGGCAATTTAAATCAATCATACCATGATTACACTGTATCATCATTATGGTGATGATATGCGTCGTGTGACTGTTATCACTTTTGGAAAATTGTAATTACACAGTAGTATATTTGGGTGTCAAATTTATTGAAAGCATCAACGTCAAAATTCAGCACAGTGCACCACACTTTTGAGTCAGCTGTGCAAATAAGCCCATCACTAGGTCATCTCCAAGTGCCAGAAAGCAATCGCATGCACTGCACATTTACACAAGTTCTTATGAAAACCACAGATCAGGTTTCATTGCTTTGTGCTTTGCATGCACAGTGTGGAGATATCTTAGCCTGACATCTCAATCTAAGATCAGCACAAGGTCCCTTAAATATGTTGACTTTGGTCGCAGATGCTATAAATATGGCCTAACCTGTGATTTGAATAATAAAGCTGTTCAGCACAGTAATGACTTCTGACTTATTCTTGTTGGCTAGCAATTTGTTATGTAACTTGAAACTTCTGACAAAGCACTTTCTCAAATTGAGGCACCCTTTGCCAGCCCTATAGTTTCTGTGATTCCTTTGAAGGAGATTGTAATGTGGTTCAATCAGTCTCAAATTGTTTTCTCACAATTTAATTTGCATCCCACACAGGAAAAAAATTGAGAATCGGAATACAGAATGGCACAGGAAATGATGTCTTATGAATCTATCCAATATAAGGATTGGTCTGCCTCAGTGGCATACTTTTCAAACCCATCTTATGACACAGCTCGGTCTTTCACTCATCAAACTGAAACTTAATTTGCTGACAGTTTCAATTTCCTTCGTTACAGGTCAAGCAGTTAGATACACCACCAGTAAGAATGCTTTTGGCATGATGCTGCAACTGGCAAATAGCTTTTGACATTGTATTTCAGTTCAACTATACACTGATAGACAGATGCATATACATGCATGGTAAGTGCAACCCTCTAAGCCCTCTATGTTATGGACACTCACGAGGGTTGATTGATGAGATGGGAGAGGGAGCAGGAGTCCTCAACATGTTAAACATTTGCCCCATGTGACGGATCTTTCATTTTGCCAGCACAGACACTGATACAAGGGCCAGCCAGTTTAACGTCTCATCCCAATGACATCCAGCCGGGATTTTGCCCTTCAAGTCGAATCCATTCAGGCAAAGATCTTCAGCTGAGCAAGTGGGCATCTTCACCACTCAGCCGCCTAGCTTCCTGATATCAGTCCCAGCTATAAGCTCACATTAGTCTCAACTTTGTTTCACTTAGTCTTTCACAACTTTCCCTTTTCCGAATCACACCCTTGTGATTTTTATTCTGCAAGTGACTTGCTGAGAACACCTCCCACTCAGACGAAAAAGCGATTGGTTCTACCAGACCACGACCTGAATGCAGAACGATTACGGAGTAATTCCTCTTCTTTGTAGAACCACTGGAAGGTGGGATCTCTCAATGATAATGGCACTATCTAAAAAGGCCTGATAAATTAAAATGGATGTCAAGCTTTGAAAAGCCATCAAATTATTCAACAATCATCACTTGGGGAAAGCTTGGGAAAAGCCAACAATAAAATATACCTCGTTGCAATGTATATAAATTATATACTTCATTTTCAACATACCTTGTAAATTTGGGCTCAATAAGATGAAGGTACACTAAAATGTCCCTCATATTGTTTACGCGATCAACAATAGAATTATCTTCCTGCGAAAATGAAGATATATCAACATGGACTCTTCAATTGTGCAGCAGCTGCTGTTTTCAACCTCACTCAGTCTGACATTCCATTTAGCATCATATCTTGGTATGGTAACCTAATACGCATTGTCCGGCCATCTTGAACATTCTCTCTTAAAGTTGTGTACATACAGTTCATATATTTTCAACTGAATGCACTCACTGATCAACTGCCGCCACAAGGAAAATTTATCTTGTCTGTGACCATGTAGCTAGAATTCATCAGTGGATGTTCCATGTAGCCTGGTCATCTCAGATAGGCTAAGACAAAACGCATGAAAGTGCACAAGTAATCAACAAGCTTATTCATTGCAGCAGCACCCATGGAAAACAAAGACAAAGGGAAGAGATAACTCCATTAGCTGTCACATTAATTATGATATTTGTGCGATGGAATTGCGTCATGAGTGTGTGACTGAGATTGACACTGTCATAAGCTTAATAGAGGTAAATCAAGCTTGAGACAAACTTCAATCGAACTTACTTCAAGTTAAGTTTATTAAACATCAAACTTTAGCATAATAATAATGATGACGGCGCTCCTGTATCAGTGTTTCTGTGGCAAGGGCAAGTCAAAGAAGTGTAACATGTTGAGGACTCCTGCTCTCTCTCCCATCTCATCAATCAACCCTCATGAGCACCCAGAACTGGGCAAAAGAGGGCTGCACTTTTAAGACATATCTGTCTTTCTATCTATCTATCTATCTATCTATCTATCTATCTATCTATCTATCTATAATAACTAAGAAACTGCAGAGTGACTCAAATTAGGTTTTTTTTTTAAATGAAGAAATATCCTGACTGCAAGGCATTTCATGAATACCATGTCACAATTCAACAGATTAACTTTCATGATGCCTTAAATGTAATCCCAAATCTGTTTAAAATTCAAAAAGCACTGTATAAAACTCATTAAAGAGTCATGATAGTTTTCCTGGAGCAATCTCTCAAACTTTAGGAGCATTGTTGCCCATTATTAACAATGACTGCCAAAGCATATAGCAATATTCTCCAACTCTGTCAGTTGAAGTGACGAAAGCGTTTTACCTTTATGGCTATCTTCATTGAATAGTGCTTTAATGAGATGACTAATTATGACTAGAGAAAGACCCAACAATGAGGGAAGAGGATGATTGAAACCGCTGTCCAACATCAATCCAAGTGGCCCTTAAGAGATTTAAATTGTGATTCTGGCCAATTGCTAGGACCATTTTAAAATTATTGGGCAATTCGCATGAAAGTTCCACATAGTGGACCAGCCTGTGGATGCTGGGCCTTTAACTTTGTTTTATACATAAATATGCTGTTTGCACGACTAAGTACTTGTATAACAAGCAATATACATAATATTCCAGATATGAACACAGGAAGGCAATGTCCTCTTTGACCGGTACCCACTGATCAAAGGGACAGACAACAAAAAGAGATTTATCTGGGAATTTCAGTCATTTTTCACCTTTCGACTTTCACAACTCTTTATCTTTTTTTAAAATGACACCCTTGTGATCTTATATCCGTAGATGACAGTCCGATGAGTTGCCTGCTTCGAAAAAAAAGAAGAGATTTGTGCCAAGACAGAATGAGGTCGACCAGAATGTAACACTTTTATAAAGGACAAATTCTTCACCTTTGAGAGTTACTAAAAGGTATGATCTTTCAATGATTCCTTTCTAAATTTTCTCACACTGTGAAGACCAAAGGCTACGGCATGCGTTTTTGAAGCTGCCCAGCCCAGTTTTGCTGTGTTCTGCAGAGCACGGACCTGAAAGGCAAGTGTCCTACTGCCCCAGATGCTAAATTTGATATATCCATTTTGACATGAAATATGTCGGTCTTCAGCTTCACTCGCTCGCCTGCTTGTACAGCAGAATGTTTTCAGTCAGTGGATGAAAGACATTCATGGCGGCCCTGAGTTGAAATTTCCCCACACAATGAGACCAAGAAGTTATGCAAATACTAATACAAAAAACATGAAGGAATCAACATTGTTTCACTGCAGCTATTCCTCAACATTAGGAGAATTTTGTTACCCATAATGAACAATGACTGCCAAATAGTATAGCAATATTCTCCAAAATTGTCAGTTGAAGCGAAGAACATGCTTACATTTACAACTATCTTCCCTGCATGATGACTTTAATAGGGCTATAACAGAGTTGAATTTTGTGGGAGAAAAGAAAAATTTCAGATAAAAAAATTAAAAGTACATTTGTCTCTGCCTTAAGACCCCCCTGCACCCAAGCAAAAGAGACAGCAACCCTAAAATATCTCGCTCATCCTGTCATAAAGAATTTCCGAAGGAACTTCAATTGTTTATTTGGCAATACAAATTATACAATGATCCCTGATTAACACTGTCCGTTAACATGTTTATGTGGCCATAAATTGGCCCTTCGTGTATGCTGCAAAACGCACCAAAATGGGTTGTTCAAAGACAGACTGGTCCTAAAAGAAGAGCTTTCTTCATTGGAAAATTATGTGGTAAGTAGATTGAAAATTCCAGTCTTCAGCCAGCCTGTGGACGCAGGACCTTAACGTTAGCTTTGAGTTATATGTATGAATGAATACAGACAAGAATACTAAAACAAGTCACAGTGTCCCTTTTGACCAATATCCATTGGTCAAAAAGGACAGAAAAGAGACAAAGAGATTTATCTGATAATAGAAGTCTTAGATGTAGTTCTTATACTGCTAATTTTGTCGTTATTTCTAAAAGCTGACATTATGGTATCCACTGTACCATTTTTCTCTCTTCATCTTTCAATCTCTTATCTTTTTTCCAAATGACACCATTTTACTTCTGATCTTGAATCTGCAGGTGACTGTCTGATGACTTACAGACTACCCCTCCTGCTGAGAAGATAAAAGAGATATCCCTTCTGGACAACTTCCTTTGAGGAACGTTGTTCTAAGGAAGCATTAAACCTCCCATTCACATCAGACCCAACGTTTGAAATCTACGTAATTTGTCGACAGCTGGTTACGAGGTTACTACGTACGTATATATCGTAAATAATGCGTATTTCTCCAACCTCCCTTCACTACGTACCCCCCACGTTGAAGAATCGGTCGTTATACGCCTCTGGGGCGTGGGGCGTGGCAGGCCAGCCCAGCGCGCTGGTTCTTGCGCATGCGCAAAATTCGGAGGAGGGCGGCCATTGCTGCAGGACGCTCGTGTGAATTGGATTTATATCGGTCTAGAACACCATTTATACTATCGTAACGACTTATTTAACCATGGCCGATTGATTCTAGGATGTGTATGGGTCAAGTGACTCCTTCGGATGGACTCTATCTGCTGTGTTTGCTTCACAATCATACTGTCAATCGGCGATGTATAACATGTGGATTCACTGTGCAGGGCCAGGGGCGGAGCGCTCGGAGGGGCCCGGGGGACTGCCGCATTGCTTCTTGCAGTCCAGCCAACCTGCCAGGCTGCGGCCCCCGTGGAAAAAAAAAATAAAGCCACAATGACCCTTATATATTGATAAAATGTTGTTTTCTTGAGATATGATAAAAGAATGTTCTGATTTGAGCTGCAGGATTTTTTTTTGGGGTGGGGGGGGGGGGGGTTCAAGAATTTTTATTTATCTAGGGGTTGTGCTTGGTTTGGATTTTTGTTGAACACCTGCAAAGAGAAAACATGAATTAAAACAGTGAAGAGAGAAAAACAGAGAGAGATAGAGAGAGCAGAGCCAGGCAGCAAGCACTGAAGGTGGCTCCAAAATAGGCAGACTTTTCTTCCTTGTTTTACCAAGCAGTCTGCAGTCCATTTAAGGACTACAATATATAAATATAAATAACAAAATTCACTTACCTTTTGAGGGATTAATACTTCAACTCTGAAGAGTTGGAAAAATCCCAATCCAAATTGGTCTTGGATAGGTGGCATTCAGGAGAGCTGCAAGTAAGCTCACTTCAACTCCGGTCTTAAGTGATTCTCTCTTGGTCATTTGTGGTTGAGCAGTACTTGGGAATTTTTTTTTGCCCTATGTAATCTTACATAGTTTAAAAGATATTTATTTGGTAATTTTTGTACTGGTTTAGCTACTATTTCTTTATGGCTTCATCCAATTATCACCAGCAAGCATCCTGTTGGAGATTTTATTATCTCAAAGTTACGAGATAGAATGAATTAGGTAAGGTATAGATGGCGCTACAAGGCTCTCTGACACTCAGGATCCCAGGTTCTGCAACTTTGTGCAAACCTTCAACAAACCTTTGGCAGATACGTATGATCAGACGTTTGCCCTGAACATTACTTTCAAACGTTGTCCATACATATCAAAAACACGTTGGAGAAACCTTGGAACTTACGTATTGCCAAATGTGCGACCATACCTTTGATAAACCTATGAATCAAAGGTATGGTCATACGTAACAGTCTAAGGTTGTAAAAACCTCTCAAATGAATGTTTGACAAACCTATTAATCAAAGGTACGGTCATACGTAGTTGTCAAACTTCCTTCAAACCTCTCAACCAAAGGTATCACTTACGTTATAGTCTAAGGTTTTAAAAACCTCTCAAATGAATGTTCGACAAACCTTTGAATCAAAGGTATGGTCATACGTAATAGTCAAACGTTCTTCAAACCTCTCAAACAAAGGTATGACTTACGTATGACTGACACGTTTAGCCAAACGTTACGACCAAACAGTCTTCCAACCTCTCAACCAAAGGTATGACTTACGTATGACTCGAACGTTAGGCCAAACTATAAAACAAACTATCTGCCAACCTCTTACTAAGGTTGCGACCTACGTTTGGTTTTCCATCTGAGTGCAACGTTTGGAAATTACCTTTGCCCAACCTTTGACATACATTGTTTGGCCCAACGTTTGATTCTAACCAAAATAATTACGTAGGGAAAGGTTTGATTTACGTAGCTGCTCGGGAGGGATGTGTCTTTACACAGTGTCATTGACCAGAATTCAACACTACAAAGAACTAATTCTCCTCATTTGCGAGTCACTGAAAGGTTTGCCCTTTAAATGATTGTTTTAACATTTTAAAACTGTGGAGCCCCATTGTCTTGATATCTATATACATTTAATAGAAAAAGAGAGGTGTTATGTAAAATTCACTTGGTGGTCAGAAAAGAATTGTTCAACTTGCTGTGCACCTATGCAAACAAGACATGAGGAAAGAATGAGACAGTATGAAAGGAGTAACATTTTACTGAATCTGCTGGATGCCTTTTATAATTGATGGTAATTGAACTTGACACTCCATAAAAAAAATTAGAAAAGCCGCAACTTGCACCTGAGTATCATGTAAACCTGACTGGTTTTTAGTTTTTTATCATAATCGCGATTCATTGATACCTATAAGACCAGACATTGAGTAGAAATGGAGATGAACTGTTGATGCCATATTTTAATAGTATAGATAGATAGAGGATAAAAGTCTGGTTTCATTCTTGTTGTATCATAAGTAATAAAACTCATAAACATTATAATGGTAAAAATAAAACTGAAAAAAATAAATCAAACGTAAATTGTATATTCTATTTTGATTTTAATAATGGCGATAGATAGTTCAACTGAATTGAGTTGAGGAAACGAAAATTTCCATGTGCAAACAATTTTTTTCAAGAATAAATTCAAAAATGTTTTTTCAATCAAGCAAGAGATTTTAAGTTATATGATTGATTGATTGATTGATTTGATTCTTTATTATTTAAGTGACAGGTACATAAAAATTAACAATAATACAACATAAACAACCTGTGGTACCCAGCCTTCTGGGGGCTTATCTGTCACTATAAATCAATTAATATTTAAATTTACCAGAGGGTTACAAATTACAATTACATAATTGTCACAACATATTGAATTATTAAATGTAACAATTAGAACTTTCTTTCAAAATACACAAGTGAACTTTAAATGTTGAGATATTACAAAATTACACTCAATTACATTATCATATAACTGGAACTTCAATAATTTTTGTCAAAACACATGAAAGGTTTTCTTAATACATAATTTCATAAAGAAGATACATCAAATTAAGTATTGTATAAAATGTCATTTCTTGATTTCTAATGTGATTAACTTTGAAAAGTTTGTGCTTCGTACGATTTGCTTTCACAACATGATAATATTTGACGTTACAGATCTTATGCTTGATAAATTAGAATCCATTTTCAATTTCAATTTGTGCTGGTATGCTGCAACCAAATGAAAGTCACATTTATCCAAAAACAAACAGCTATCATTCAAATAAACATGCTCCCATCCAATCAATTACTGGCTTTAAATTTCCTGCCTTTTTATTACGACATCTTAACAGCTTTCAATGTTTCGAATTCTGGAGGAGTTCCAACTCAGGTTTTTAAAATGGTGGCGCAATGCTGATGGGGCAAAAAGTATTTGGACATTTGTAAAATATGAAAATATCAGGACAGAGAAAAATTTCAGTTCGCAAAATGTATATTGATGTTTGTAAAATATGATAATATCAGGACAGAGAAAAATGTCAGTGTGTTATGTTAATGCAATAGATGCCAGAAAGAAAGGCTTTGGAAACAATCAACAAAATGGTCTTAAAATTTACTTCTTATCATTCAAAGTGCTTTTTCAGCTCTCAACATTTCCTAATATTCATTTCTGGATGATGTTCTAATACCGATGGCAGACGATGGCACAAAGTTGAAAAGTAAGTGGGTGTTTAGAAAAGATGCAAATATTAGAGAGAAAAATGTTTTGCTTGCTCTCAGAATTTCCATTTTGAAAACATTCCCGGAAAGCATTGCAAAACCATATTTTGAGGAACTGCAAATCTTTTGAATATGATTGGTGTTCGGTCAAGATATTTAGAATGGAAAAACAAACTGATGCAATTTTTTTCACCAATGGACATTGGACAATCTTAAGTCAACAACCCAGCTTGTTTTGTGGCTACAGTAAATGTTCTACAAACAGGTGATGTTGAAGAATCCTGAAAGCAATCCCTCCTCCATTGCAAAAACGAACTTGCTGAAATGCTGCTTTGAGAGTCAAGACTGTACCTTGAGGTATTACCCCACACTCTGGGAGGATTTTGTTAGCCTTTACGGACAATAACTTGTCATTGACTGCTTCAACAGCAGAGCAATTGGCTTCAGCTCAGTCAGGGGAGTGATGAAACGGGTGCCTTTTATAGTTTTTGTGGAAGTCTCCACTGCCTGATGTCAAGTAAATGGTGCAACTGTGAGATGGACAATGAGGAATTCTCATTAAAGAAACAATTATAGATATTGCAGACAGAATTATAGATTGTAGATAAATGTTAAGTATAATTAATATGTAACCAGCATTAAATTAATAGGAATAAGAAGAATGGTAGCTGAACTAAACATTTTTCATGTAACAGAAGAGTTCGGAATCATTTTTGTTGTAAGATTGTACATGAACAGAAGGCCTGTATTTGATGTACAATGTAACAGTAACACCCATTGTTTTCTGATGGAAAAAGATGACCAATGATACAATAATTTTACATATGCATGTGGAATCATGCTTTATGTCTTCGTAATGTCTGTTATAGAGAATGATACATTTTGGTTTTCCTTTTTCATATAGTTTCGTAAGCATTATGGACAGACAAAGGCTGTCTGTATGATGCTGACTGTTTAAGTGACTACATAATGGAGTATCTCTGCACTGCTATATTAGCCTGAATCTGAGTAAGGGGCTGTCCATTTAATCTCAAGGGGGGCAGTTGGAGTTTTTAGAAGTTATAAATGTGTTTAGTTTAGGCAAAATTAAAAACCCGAGACAACAGGCTTGGGCCAGCTTGTAGACTCGGGATCTTTACTTTAGCTTTGGGTTGTGCATGAATACAGTCAAGACTACTGGTGTAACCAGCCATATATCAAGATATGAAAAGAAAAGACACTGTGTCCTTTTTGACCGATGACAAGTTGTCAAAAAGGACCGACAAGAGACAAAGAAATGCATCTGACAATAGCAGTTGCAGATGTTGTTCTTATACTCCTAATTTTGTCTTTATTTCCAAAAAGCTGACACTGTGGTCAAATCTCTTATATTTTCCAAATTACACAATTTTACTTCTGATCTCGAATCCGCAGGTGACTGTCTGATGACTTGCTGAATACCCCTCCTACTGAGAAGATAAAAGCGATATGTGTCTTTACATAGTGTCATTGACCAGAATACAACACTACAAAGAACTAATTCTTCTCTTTTGCGAGTCACTGAAAGGTTTGACCTTTTAAAGATTTTTTTTAATCATTTTGCACTGTGCAGACCTATTTTTGTGATATTTATATACCGTTATAGCAACCAGTAGAAAAGAAACATGAAGGTAAAACATATTTTGATGTCCTCAATATTTTACTTCTGTTGGTGTGGCAGACCCAATTTACACCAATATGAAAAGTTGAGAATTTTTATTGATGTGCTTCCATTACAGAAAAATATAAGAAAATGCATCTCAATTTTGTTCTACATATTTTAATGGATTATTGGTTCCAATATTTACGATGGTCCATAATTATGAAGATGACGAACAATGCATGATTTCATACTTAGTCAAGCATTTAAAAATCGAGAGA
Organism: Platynereis dumerilii; assembly: GCA_026936325.1. Taxonomy (NCBI): domain Eukaryota; kingdom Metazoa; phylum Annelida; class Polychaeta; order Phyllodocida; family Nereididae; genus Platynereis; species Platynereis dumerilii. The sequence continues at coordinate 23,154,889 of JAPTHN010000005.1, read as the reverse complement.
CCAGGAACACAAGCTTCACTCATTATATTCAACAATGGAAGAGTGGCCTGCGACACAAAATTAAATCAAGGAGTGCAGGATTATTGCAGGTGCAAGAATTGTCTGTGTATTTTGTGGGCCTGGTCATCAGATTTCTCTTCAACAAAGGGATATCTTTGTTTCACATACTAACCAAGAATATTGGTAAACTAAACTCACAGAGATCAAAGAATATTTCTCAAAAGATAAACTATTTTCTACAATAACAAGAAAAAACTAATTTTGCCTTTTGGCCGTTCCTGCAAGCTCATCACTAAGCTTACTTATTTTGGGAGGAAATAAAATACGCAGCTGGTGCTATAGCTATAGTTGAAATGACCAATTCTAGAAAAGTGGTATAGAGCCCAACAGGCAATAGATAAACATTGAGATTAAACAGAAAGCTAATCCTAGAAAACAAAACACTCCTTAAGTCTCCACCAAAAAACAAATTCAATCTAAATTGTAATTTGGTAAAAGGAATATTCATTAGTTTCAAAGTTCCTAAAAGCAAGAACTGTTTATGTAAATCACTTTGGTTAAGATTGTTAAAATAGGGAAGTTTCACAGTAGCTCACTAACACACTATTATCAATAACATAATGATTATTGATTTAATCCCATATTTGGCAAATTCTACATGGGGAAAATAATTAAAAAATTTGAGAATTGTCATCACAATGTTTATTGAAGGGATGAAGCATGTTGCCACTTCATCAATTCTGTATTAAGGTTCCTCTCTTTCTTTGCATTTGATGTGTTCCTTTCGAGAATAAAGACTTCTAGATTTTGATGCACAAATACAAATACAAATGAGGAAGACAGAAGCCTGAAGGAGAACGAAAAATAGACAGATAGATAGACAGATGGATAGATGGATAGATAGATAGATAGATAGATAGATAGATAGATAGATAGCAACACATTCTCCACATAGATTGAGAGATCTAGACCTCATTTCCCACCGATTTTGAGTAAATCTGCATTTTACAGCACCAGGCTTTTTCTGTGGGCACATTTTCTTCAGCCGGTGTCACAGTTCAAATCTGTAAACAAAATTGCAGCAGCTCTCCAATGCCTGGACGTTTCAAGACTGAATTAAGGACAAATCTTGAAGTGACATGCCCAGACGAAAGTGGTTATATCAGTCACGTCTATTTAGTTTCTTTTCATGTTGTGGTATAGTTGGAATAACTGTGTAAATTCTGACATTGCAGCTCTGAAGAGGAGGCAAATGAGGCACAGCAATTTCTCTGTGAATTTGAGAGGGACCTCTCACTTTTGTTTTCAAATCCCAAAAATCCCTCAAAAAACGCAAAATTCAGTATCAGAAAAAGGGTTAGAGCTGAACTTTCAAAATCATACCCCTCCTAGTACCAAAGAAAAGAAGAAAACATGGAACATATACCAGCAATGAACGGATGCACACATCCATGTCTGCCATCAATGACACTGCTAGTGATCCTACAGAAGCTGAAATTGCTGTCAATCCAGAGACCTCGAATGGTAAGTATTATTGGTATAGACCTATATTATGAATATAATCATGGTACAAATCGCTTGAGAAATGTAACAGGATTTTTATTTTAAAAGCAACAAAGCTGAAGGACTCCTTGAAAGATTTTGTGGAAACTTTCGGCATTGAGGATGACAACACCGACACAAGATGGCAAAAGAGGTAGCCTAGGCTTACAGCGGATTGGAAAGATTTAGAAACCAAATTCATGGGACTGCTATTTCGAAGTATGCATCCACAAGATCACAGTGTTCCATAAGCAACCGTCATGGATACCTGATCAGGTGAGCATCATTAAATTTTCCTGAAAGTGCAAAAGTCACATTGAAATCAATCTTTATACTTGAATTAATAAATTGTTATTTCTGCAGATGTGCTGACTGTCTTCCAGCGTTTGTTTTGTGTCCGGAATGTGACAAAAAAGGTTCACATGCACAGACCGACACATGATCGCAAAGTCATCAACCCGGACAGTACCACCATCCCACTTTCGCCTGGACCGTATATGAATGATGATGGCGAGATATATCATTGTGGTGAGTTGTCCGGACCGGTCTTATTTGACTTGCTATGTTCCTGCTTTTGTCTTTATAATAGTTACCTTTGGCCTCAGCATAATATATTGAATCTATTTTGTTTATCTTGCAGATTCTTTTCGTCCACTTGTTCGTGCCTGCCAATGTGGAGAATGCGATTCTCAATTTCAGACGAAAGAAGAATCGGCTTTTCATTTTATTTTGATAACCAAAAAAGGTAAGCATTGTGTTCAAGTTATGACAATAGCCAATATAAATCAAAAAGCATCTAAATGTATTACCTTTAAGTTGACAATTCTTTTTTCGGACGTTTTGACGTCAGTCTGCCAAACTTAAGATGTCTGTGCAAGACTGTATCCCCAAGCATGCACGATGTTGTCTATTCAGGCTACTGGCCAGGAGATCCCAAGCTGAATCCAGGTACAATTACTTACAATTTGATCTATTTGTATTAATTTTTCACAATGCAGCTCATCCATTGTTATTATGTTGTATTTCATTCTAAATATTCACTTTTGAAGGAATGTATCTCTACAAAGCAGATGTGCTGAACATGTTTCACACATTGATGATGGAGAAACCTGGGATGTCGATGAATGCATTTGTCAGGACACTGTCTGCAGTTTCCCTTGAAAACCATAGGGTATGTGAAATATATTTTTAATGCATACGGCAGAATCATATTATTGTATAATATCAATTGTGAATTCCATGGTTCTATTTTGTTTTCAACTTTTGCAGGATGGTCAAATTAGTGCAACAATATTTGCAAATGCATTGAGAGAATGTTTGAAGTGTAAAGACGAAATGGCAAAATATACTGTCATTGACAACTTCAAATGCATTGCATACCGCGACCAGCTGGGTTCAGTTCATGTTGATGGCAATTGCAAAGTTTACCACTATGCCAGAGACAACCAGAAAAATCAGTAAGTTACATTAAATTAAATTGATGTTTCCAGGATTAAATAATGATTATCAGATAATTAGCTCTTTGTAGTATCTTTTTTAAAATTTTTTAAACCAGTAAATTATATTTCAGATCACAAGAACGAAGATCGACCAACAACTTCTTCAGAAAAGATGAGTGAGTTTGTGTTTTACGCCCCATCAGCACCGGTGTGGGCCATTTAGAGGCAATTCAGAAAAGATGAAGATGATGCGGACTCCTTCGTGAAGTCGCTTAATACCTTCTCTGCTGTACAGAAGTCGGGAGACACTTGTGGAACATCACACTTCCAGGCGGCACGAGAAACCAGTAGGTCATTCCAGAAACTGGTGTATGCTTAGCTAGCTGCTGTCATTATTCAATCCTCAGTGCCATCAACATATACCAGGAAGAAATCTATGCCTACTCACTCTGTGTATTGGATCGTAACATCAAAGAGCAAAAGATGTATGTCACAACAGAATGATTACTGATTTAATGAAATCATTTCAATGGCTCATGCTGCAGTGATCAAATTAAAGGAATAAGGAGCTGAAAATGTTCTGTAATCAGCAAATTCTGCATACTATGCTGTACCATGATTAGAGGAGGCTTTATGTAGCTAAACAGTTACAAAACACATCCCAATCTTCATATACTGTATTGAAATTGTCAACTGTGAAGGAAAAGAGTAAGAAAAAGCTACTTTTTCAACATATTTTAAGAAGTAACATAAATTATTGGTGAACAGTTACTTGAAAAATTAGAAAATACAACAAAGCTGGTAGCAAGCAAAATTGAATTGTTTAACTTTTTTTCTTGAAATTGCATCTAAACATTGTCTTTTCCATCATCTTCTCTTTTAAACTGACCACCTACCTTCGGCACTAAAACTTTTTTTGTGTGTAGTTTTCACTCAAAGGAAAGTTCACTTCATAAGAGCAGAAGACACAGTCATATAAAGCAAAAGCTCGGAATCACTGCTCCACAAACACCCACGCCATATCTGCAGTATGCAAAAAAGAAGAGGTGTGTGTTTCCGGAACAACTCTGGTGTGGATGATATCAGGAGTATCCTGTGTCAATTGCAATGCACGCCACACTCACAGCCTTTGATCCGCTTTGAATATGCATTTTGCAATGAGCATGCCTAGAATATCTTTCTGAGCTGTTTTAAATTTTCTGCAAGGTATCTTATGACAAGTGACTTGTCTTCAAGCTCTCACATCCCCAATCTCCTATTGAATTGCAAGTGGAGGATCATAGGTCATTATTTTGTTCCTCTGCCCTGGGAATTAAATCACTGTGGTTTGATTCCAGACCTTTCTTTGTCATCAAACTACAATCTATGTTGGATGTTGTTGGTTGATTTGTTTCAATAATTCTTTTAACTCACAGCTATGTCCTCCAGTCCTAACTAGCCAAACAATGGCTACCACAGGATATAATCCCCAATTATTATAAATTTATCCTATTGAAACTGTAGAGAGCTGAAAATATACTTCCGAATGAGTTAAGGATTAACATTTTCCTGTCTAGTGAAATAACTGAAACATGTTTCACACACTTTTAAATTAACATTTCATTTGCAAAGCAGAATACTGAGGAGATTGCACCTCATGTGCCAAACTATTTGTAATAAAACGTTTATTTGTATTTCCGTAAAAGGATTAAACCATGACCATGTCTCAAGAGAAGAGGTTCCATTTTCACCCAAAGACTGAAAATCAAACCTAACAGAAGAGAAGATCTAGGCACTTGACTACAGTGTAAACTTTCAAATTTTGAGTCAGGCGCGATGAGTACAACTGAACCTTAGCTTGAATGATTGCGTTAGATGGTGGCACAGTATGTTTGAGCAGACGTAGCCTGCTGTTTTAAGTTATGACAATCTGTCCATTATCATAACTTAAAACAACAAGCTATTTTAGCTCAAACATATTGTGCAACCATCTCACTCAATCATTTTTAAAAGCTGACTCAAATTTTACAGTGTAGCACATTTTTCAACACTCCCCATCATTCATCATGCTGTTGAAAATTATGAAATGTTTGAACAATCTTGGTGTTACCAAAGGCAAATTGACACTTCCAATTTGTTTTTAATAATTCTTAATCTAGAAAACAGGGCTGGATGTCTGGAACCTTTTAAATCAGAAGGCAAACATGTGTGAACGGTGTAAATTTGCTTTGTAAATATTAAATTACATCATTCCATAGCCAATGAACAACTACATGTAAATTCAGCTCAGTGCACCACGCTTTTGAGTCAGCTATGCAAATAAGCCCATCACTAGGTCATCTTCAAGTACTATAAAGCAATCGCATGCACTGCATATTTACATAAGTTCTTATGAAAACCACTGATCAGGTTTCATAGCTTTGTGCTCTTCATGCGCATTGCGGAGATATCTTAGCCTGACATCTCAGTCTAAGATCAGCACAAGGTCCCTTAAATATATTGACTTTTGTCGCAGTTGCTATAAATATGGCCTAACCTCCGATTTGTATGGTAAGGATATTCAGCATGACAATGACTTCTTCTTGCAGGCTAGCAATTTGCTCTGTAACTTGAAACTTCTGACAAAGCACTAACTCAAATTGAGGCACCATTTGCCAGTCCTACAGTGTCTGTGATTCCTTTGAAGGAAATTTTAATGTGGTTCCATCAGTCTCAAATTGTTTTCTCATTATTTGATTTGCATTCCACACAGGAAAATAGACATGCATGGTAAGCGCAGTTCTCTAAGCCCTATATGTCATCGGTAATAACGAGGGTTGATTGATGAGATGGGAGAGAGAGCGGGAGTCCCCATCATGTTACACCTCTGCCCCATGCGATGGATCTTTTATTTTGCCAGCACAGACATTGATACGAAGGGCAGCCAGTTTAACATCTCATCTGAACGACATCCAGCCAGGATTTTGCTCTTGAAGTCAGCTGGGCAGGTTGGCATCTTTACCACTCAGCCACCTAGCTGCCTGACATCAGTCCCAGCTATAAGCTCACATTAGTCTCAACTTTGTTTCACTTAGTCTTTCACAACTCTCCCTTTTCCAAATCACACCCTTGTGATTTTAATTCTGCAAGTGACTTGCTGAGAACACCTCCCGCTCAGACAAAAAAGCGATTGGTTCTACTAGACCATGACCTGAATACAGAACGATTACGGAGTAATTCCTCTTCTTTGTAGAATCACTGGAAGGTGGGATCTCTCAATGAAAATGGCACTATCTTAAATCGCCTGATAATATAAACTGGATGTCAAGCTTTGAAAATCCAGCAAAGATTCAACATTCATCACTTGGGGAAAGCCAACAATAAAATATGCCTATTGAATGAATAGTTAAATTTGTTACAATTTATATCAATTACATATAAATTTGGGCTCAATAAGATGAAGGTACACTACAATGTCCCGCATATTGTTTAAAAGATCCACAAGAGATATCAACATGGGCTCTCCAATTGTGCAGCAGCTGCTGTTTTCAACTTCATGCACTCAGTCTGACATTCAATTTTGTGCCATCTGTTGGTATGGTAACCTCATACATTCTAATTGTAAGTTAAATGGAAAAAACTATTAAATCTATTCATGCATTTACGTTTAGTACTTTTATGTAGACTATCAACAGTTTTGTCCAAAATATCTTGTCTGACTCGAATAACTTTCTAACAAATCTTACACATTGTCCAGCCATCTAGACTATAATTCCCTCAAAAAGTTGAGGTGCATGCAGTTCACATATTTTCAACTGAATGCACTCCGTGATCAATTACTATCACTAAGAAAATTAATCTTGTCAATGACCATGTAGCTAGATTTCATCAGTGGATGTTCCATGTAGCCTGGTCATCTCAGATAGGCTAATACTAAGGGCATGGAAGCGCACAAGTGATCAACAACATAATTCATGATAGCATCAACCATGAAAAACTAAGACAAAGAGAGGGGATCAATGCATCAGCATGTCACATTAATTATGATATATGTGCGATGGAATTGTGTCATGAGTGTGTAACTGAGATTGACACTGTCATAAGCTTAATAGAAGTAAATCAAGCTTGAGACAAACTTCGATCGAGCTTACTTCCAGTTAAGTTAATTACACATCAAACTTCAGCATAATAATAATGATGATGGCCCCCCTATATCAATGTCTCTGTGGCATGGGCAAGTCAAAGATGTGTAACATGTTGACGACTCCTGCCCTCTCTCCCATCTCATCAATCAACCCTCGTGAGCATCTGGAACTGGGCTAAGAGGGCTGCACTTTTAAGACATATCTATCTATCTATCTATCTATCTATCTGTCTATCATAACTAAGAAACTGCAAAGTGACTCAAATTAGGTTTTTTTAAATGAAGAAATATAATGACTGCAAGGCAGTTCATGAATACCATGTCATAATACAACAGATTAATTTTTATGATGCCTTAAATGTAATCCAAATCCGTCTAATATTGAAAATCACGGTATAAAACGCATTAAAGACTCAAGATTGTTTTCCTGGAGCAATCCCTCTAACTTTAGGAGAATTTTGTTGCTCATTATTAACAATGACTGCCAAAGCGTAGAGCAATATTCTCCAACTCTGTCAGTTGAAGATACATTTTTGTCGGAGAAAAGAAAAATTTTTGATAAAAAGGTTGCAGGTATAATAGTCTCCGCTATAAGACCTCCTGCACCCAGGCAAAAGAGACAGAAACCCTCAAATATCTTTGCATCCTGTCATAAAGAATTTCCAGAGGTTCTTTAATTGTTGAATTGACAAGAGTGTGGTCCCTGCCTAAGACTGTCCCTAATTACACTTATGTGGCCATAAATTGGGCCCTCAGTTGTGATGCAAAATGCAACAAAGTGTATGGTCTCATAAGACCGGTTGGTCTCATAAAAAGAGCTTTAACTATGCGCTGAAATAACTGTAAAATTTTGTGGTAATGATATTGAAAATTCCACATGCTTCAGCCCGCCTGTGGACACAGGACCTTAACGTTAGCTTTGAGTTGCATGTATGAATGAATACAGACAAGAATGCTAAACACAGTGTCCTTTTTGACCAATATCAACTGGTCAAAAAGGACAGACAAGAGCCAAAGAGATTTATCTGACAAAAGCAGTCTTAGATGTAGTTCTATACTCCTAATTTTGTCTTTATTTCCAAAATCTGACACTATGGTATCCACTGTGCCATTTTCTCTCTCTTCAACTTTCAAATCTCTTATATTTTTTCCAAATGACACAATTTACTTACTTACTGAGAAGATAAAAGAGATATGTGTCTTTACACAGTGTCATTGACCAGAATGCAACACTACAAAGAACTAATTCTTCTCTTTTGCGAGTCACTGAAAGGTTTGCCCTTTTAAAGATTTAATCATTCTGCACTGTGCAGACCTATTTTTGTGATATTCATATACCTTTATACGCATTTAATAGCAACCAATTGAGAAGAAACATGAAGGTAAAACATTTTTTGATGTCCTCAATACTTTCAAAACATCTGTTGGTGTGGCAGACCCAATTTACACCAATATGAAAAGTTAAGAATTTTATTGATGCGCTTCCATTACAGACAAATATAAGAAAATGCATATCAATTTTGTTTTACATATGTTAATGGGTTATTGGTTCCAATATATACGATGGTCCATAATTATAAAGATGACCAACAGTGCATGATTTCATACTTATTCAAGCATTTAAAAATTGAGAGACTAGGAACACAAGCTTCACTCATTATATTCAACAATGGAAGCACGGCCTGCGACACAAAATTAAATCAAGGAGTGCAGGATTATTGCAGGTGCAAGAATTGTCGGTGTATTTTGTGGGCCTGGTCATCAGATTTCTCTTCCACATAAAGGGACATTTTTGTTTCACACACTAATTACAAGCTGAAATGAAATTTTCTTTCAGTTGATTTACAGAATCTTCATTGTGCAACCACGAATATTGGTAAACTAAACTCACAGAGATCAAAGAGTATTTCTCACAGAGATCAAAGAGTATTTCTTAAAAGATAAACTATTTTCTACAATAACATGAAAAAACTAATCTTGCCTTTTGGCCGTTCCTGCAAGTTCATCACCAAGCTTACTTATTTTGGGAATTGGTAGGAAATTATATAAGCAGCTGGTGCTATAGCTATAGTTGAAATGACCAATTTTAGAAAAGTGGTATAGAGCCCAACAGGTAATAAATAAACATTGAGATTAAACAGAAAGCTAATCTTAGAAAACAAAACACTCCTTAAGTCTCCACCAAAAAACAAATTCAATCTAAATTGTAATTTGGTAAAAGGAATATTCATTAGTTTCAAAGTTCCTCAAAGCAAGAACTTTTTATGTGAATGACTTTGGTTAAGATTGTTAAGATAGGAAAGTTTCACAGTAGCTCACTAACACCCTATTATCAGTAACATAATAATTATTGATTTAATGCCATATTTGGCAAATTTCTACAAAGGAGAAAATAATTCAAAAATTTGAGAATTGTCATCACATGTTTATTGAAGGGATGAAGCATGTTGCCACTTCATCAATTATGTATTAAGGTTCCTCTCTTTCTTTGGATTTGATGTGTTCCTTTCCAGAATAAAGACTTTTAGATTTTGATGGACAATTACAAATACAAATGAGGAAGAAAGAAACCAATGCAGGAGAGCGAAAAATAGACACATAGACAGATAGATAGACAAATAGATAGACAGCTAGACAGTTAGATATATAAATAGATAGATAGACAGATAGATAGATAGATAGATAGATAGATAGATAGATAGATAGATAGATAGATAGATGGCAAATCCATACATGATTACTTAATTTAATGAAATCATTTCAATGGCTCATGTCTGCAGTGATCAAATTAAAGGAATAAGGAGCTGAACATGTTCTGCAATCAGCAAATTCTGCATGCTATGCTGTACCATGATTAGAGAAATTTAGCTAAATCTAATTCATGCTGTGCATGAATGTGGCTTGAGAACAATTAAGAATAAGCCAATTTAAATCAATCATACCATAATTATACACTTTCGTAAATAACTAGGGTGATGTGACTGTAATTATTATTTGCAAATTATTCATGTTGACATTAACTTTTGGTCTCAATTTCATTTGTCTCCTATCACTATCGGATATCCACAGCCATGCCACCCGTCAACAAAGCAATGCACACATCCCTAGTGTCAAACTCCAGATCTAGAGCCAAAATTTTAATCAAAAAATATCTAAAGCATGGAACAAAATTCCGACCTCTTTAAGGCCTTCCTCAAACATTTCTGCAAAATCCTCTGTCAAAGCATTGAAAAGATACTATGTGTCACTATATCCCACATCATGCTCTGTAATTAACTGTTTTATTTGTAACAGACATTGAAAGTAATGTTCATTCCATTCTTGACATTGTATCATCTACAACTCATTCCATCTCATTCCCATTAAACATTCTCTTAATTCCACTGCATAAATGTACCTACTTCATTGATCTTTTTTTTCCCTGTATTTCACCATAATTACTTTTTATTTATATATTTTCCTTATTATATCACTATTTTAATTTATTAGCTTTTTTTCAAATGCTAAAATAACTTACCTTTGCTTTACTATTGATATTATAAATGTATTTTATTTTTTCTAATGATAACTGAGGTAATTACGACACAGGCTGACCAGCCTTTGTAATTTTCCGCAAGTATGAAACATCTGATACTTGAAAATAAAATCTACCTACCTACTATGAGAGCAGGAAGCTTTATTTAGCAAAACATTTACAAAACACATATTTTCATATACTGTATTGAAATTGTCCAACGTAAAGGAAAAGAGTATGAAAAAGCAACTTGTTCAACATAATTTAAGAAGTAACATAAATTATTGGTGAACAGTTACTTGAAAAGTTAGAAAATACTGCAAAGCTGGTAAAAAGCAAAATTGAATTGTTTTAGTTTTTTCTTGAAATTTCATCTAAGCATGTCTTTTCTATCTTCTCTTTTAAACTGACCAGATACCTTCGGTACTAAAACATTTTTTGTGTGTAGTTTTCACTCAAAGGAAAGTTCACTTCATAAGAGCAGAAGACATTCATATAATGCCAAAAGCTCGGAATCATTTCTCCACAGACACCCACTCCGTATCTGCAGTATGCAAAGAAGAAGAGATGTGTGTTTCTGGAACAACTCCGGTGTTGGTGATATCAGGAGTATCTCATGCCAATTGCAATGCATGCCACACTCACAGCCTTTGATCTGCCTTGAATATGCATTTTGCAATGGACATGCCTAGAATATCTTTCTGAACTGTTTTAAATTTTCGGCAAGGAGTGACTTGTCTTCAAGCTCTCACATCCCCAATCTCCTATTGAATCGCAAGGGGAGGGTCTAAGGCCATTATTTTGTTCTTCTGCCCTGGGAATTGAATCACTGTGATTTTATTTCAGCCCTGTGTCATCAAGAGCTACAATATGTTATTGTTGGTAGGTTTGATTCAATAATTCTTTCAACTTACTGCTATGTCCTCCTGTCTTAAATAGTCAAGCAATGGTTACCATAGTGAATGTAAAGCCCCAAATTATTCATAAATCAATCCAATTGAAACTATAAAGAGTTGAAAAACTTATTTGGGATGAGTCAGAGAGTAACCTTATCCTGTCTATAGTGAAATAAGTGAAATATGTTTTCATTTACCAAGCAGAAAACAAAGGAGACTGCAATCTCATGTTCCAAACTGTTTGCAATATGACGTTTATTTTCATTTATCTAAGGGGACTAAGCCAGCATTATGCTGCAAGAGAAGTCTTAGAGTTCCTATAATAAGTGAAAGACAGGCAATCAAACCTTACAGAAGAGAAGCCCAAGGCACTTGACTACACTGTAAAATTTCAATTTTTGAGTCAGGCCCGATGAGTGTAACTTAACCTAAGCTTGAATGACAGACTCATTGATTGAGTGAGATGGTTGCACAGTACGTTTGAGCCAACATAGCTTGTTATTTTTAGATATGACAATGGGTCCATTATCATAACTTAAAACAACAAGCTATTTTAGCTCAAACATATTGTGCAACCATCTCACTCAATCATTTTTAAAAGCTGACTCAAATTTTACAGTATAGCACATTTTTAACACTCCCCATCGTTCATCATGCTGTTGAGAATTATGAAATGTTTGAACAATCTTGGTGTTACCAAAGGCAAATTGACACTGCCAATTTGTTTTTAACAATTCTTAATCTAGAAAACAGGGCTGGATGTCTGGAACCTTTGAAATCAGAAGACAAACATTTGTGTGAACGGTGTAAATATGCTTTGTAAATATTACATTACATCATTCCATGGCCCATGAACACCAAAATTCAGGCCAGTGCACCACGCTTTTGAGTCAGCTGTGCAAATAAGCCCATCACTAGGTCATCTCCAAGTGCCAGAAAGCAATCGCATGCACTGTGTATTTACACAAGTTCTTATGAAAACTACTGATCTGGTTTCATTGTTTTGTGCTCTTCATGCGCAGTGCGGAGATATCTTGTTTGTTTGTGTTTTACGCCTCTGCAGCACCTTAGTGGGCTATATCGAGGCAGGCGATCGCCGTATGATGATGAGATGAGCAGACTGTGAGTCTGGTACATGCCCTATTAATTCAGGGATGCCCAGGGTCTTTCAGTTGCCCCAGCATAGAACACTGGATACAACCCGCCTCCATTTAATGTCCCATGGGCTCGGACTAAATTGAGTTCCGGGGTGGGATTCGAACCCATGCCCTCAGAGCCAGTGGTTGTGCAAACAAGCACTCTTAACCATTAGGCCACGGAGGAACTCTGCGGAGATATCTTAGCCTGACATCTCAATCTTAGATCAGCACAAAGTCCCTTAAATATGGTGACTTTTGGCACAGATGCTATGAATGTGACCTAGTCGCCGATTTGTATAATAAGGATGTTCAGCATGACAATGACTTCTTCTTGTAGGCTTGTAATTTGTTCTGTAACTTGAGACTTCTGACAAAGCGCTTACTCAAGCACCATTTGCCAGTCCCATAGTGGCAGTAATTCCTTTGAAGGAGATTGTAATGTCGTTCAATCAGTCTCAAATTGTTTTCTCACAATTTAATTTGCATCCCACACAGGAAAATAGATTGTGAATCAGAATACAAGAATGGCACAGGAAATGATGGCATATGAATCTATCCAATATAAGGATTGGTCTGTCTCAGTGGCATACTTTTCAAACCCATTTTATGACACAGCTTGGTCTTACACTCGTCAAACTGAAACTTAATTTGCAGATTCAATTTCCTTTGTCACACCAAGTGGTGAGGTACACAACCAGTAAGAATGCTATCGGTGATGTTGCACTTGGCAGATAGCCTTTGACATTGTATTTCAGTTCAACTATACACTGATAGACAGACACATAGAAAGATAGACATGCATGGTAAGCACAGCCATCTAAGCCCTGTAAGTTCAGGCTACTCAGGAGGGTTGATTGATGAGATGGGAGAGGGAGTGAGTCCTCAACATGTTACTAATTTACCCCAGGTGAGGGATCTTTTATTTTGTCAGCACAGACAAGGGGCAGCCAGTTTAATGTCTCATGCGAACGACATCCAGCAGGGATTTTGCTCTTGAAGTCAAACCCATGCAGGCAAAGACCTTCAGCTGAGCTGGTGGGCATCTTTACCACTCAGTCACCAAGCTGCCTGACATCAGTCCAAGCTATAAGCTCACAATAGTTTCAACTTTGTTTCACTTAGTCTTTCACAACTCTCACTTTTCAGAATCACACCCTTGTGGTTTTAATTCTGCGAGTGACTTGCTGAGAACACCTCCCACTCAGACGAAAAAGCGATTGGTTCTACTAGACCATGACCTGAATGCAGAACGATTACAGGTAATTCCTCTTCTTGTAGAATCACTGCAAGGCGGGATCTTTCAATGAAAATGACACTAAAAATGCCCAATAATTTAAAGATATCAGGTTTGAAAAGCCAGCAAATGATTCAATATTCATCACTTGGGGAAAGCCAACAATAAAAATGCCTATTCAATAAATAGCTCAATTTTTTACAGTTTATACAAATTATATAATTCTTTTTCAAAACGTCTTGTAAATGTGGGCTCACTAAGATGAAGGTAGACTAAAAAGTCCAGCATATTGTCTAAAGGATCAACAAAAGCATGTTCTTCCTGCAAAAATGAAGATATATCAACATAGACTCTCCAATTGTGCAGCAGCTGCTGTTTACAACTTTACTCAGTCTGGCATTCCATTTTGTGCCATCTGTTGGTATGGTAACCTCACACATTCTAATTGTAAGTTAAATAGAAAAACTATTAAATCTATTCATGTATTTACGTTTAGTACTTTTATGCAGACTATCAACAATTTAGTTCAAAATGTCTTGTTATTAGTCTGACTCGAACCATCTGACAAATCTTACGCATTGTCCAGCCATCTTGAATATTCCCTCGAAAAGTTGTGGTGCGTACAGTTCACATATTTTCAACTGAATGCACTCCATGATCAACTACACTGAACAAAAAAAGAAACGTCCCCCTTCCTTTTTTGCTTATAATTTGTAAGATAATTTTTTTTGGTCAAAACTAGTTAAACAGTACTGATCCTATTATAAACAAGTATCAATGTGCCGAAAATTATTCAAGTGCGACCATTTCCTGTTCACTTTTGACCTTGTTTATCACATTTGGGGATGTTTTTAAAATGGCCCAATAACCACAACGTCTCCCATCTCACCAAAAAGATTGGGGTGTCCTTTCGAAGAGTGTGACATAGAGCCCTAGAAAAACGAAAAAAATTGGCACTTCTGCTTTATTTTTGAACGCTACAGATCACCTTCCAGATGTGCGACATTGTGTGTTTCATACAGCGACGGAAATGACTCATGTTATTCAGCTTTGAATTGAGATATTTTAATGAAAATTTTACATGACATGACCAGAGGCATCTCAGAAATGCCAATGCTTTTTACAAATCAAAATATCAAAAGAACATCCTTTTTTAGAGTTTTTTAAGCAAAAATTAAAAAGTTTAAATTGAGATTCATTAGCACACCCTTCAGAAGCAAATTAAACATTTATTGATAGTGTGAAATATTCCTAATTGCCATACATCAGCATTGATTTGCAGCATATTTAGGTGAAATGGTTCAAGTGCATAAAGTTGTGAGGTCTTTGATGACAGAAAAAATAAAGTCATTCCAGATATTTTTTCCAGCAGATGGCCGTTTAGTCTATCAGAGGTCCTGATGCTAATGGTTGAACATGGGATCAACATTAATTCAACTCCAAGACTTTACTGCCGCCTACTGGAATAACAGTTTGAGTGATTTTAATTGTTGTCATCAAAAATCTTATGATTTTCGCGGCCTGGATCATGGTAGCCAAACATCTTATCTATCAATGCTGAAGTATGGAAATTCTAAATATTTAACCCTATCAATAAATGTTTAATTTGCTTCTGAAGGATGTGTTTAAGAATCTCAATTTAAATTTTTGAATTTTTGCATAAAAAAATACAAAAATGGGTGTTCTTTTTGATATTTTGATTTAAAAAAGCATAGGCATTTCCGAGATGCCTCTGGTCATGTCATGTAAGATTTTCATTAAAATATCTCAATTCAAAGCTGAATAACATGAGTCATTTCCGTCGCTGTATGAAACACACAATGTCGCACATCTGGAAGGTGATCTGTAGCTATCAAAAATAAAGCAGAAGTGCCAATTTTTTTCGTTTTTCTAGGGCTCTATGTCACACTCTTCGAAAGGACACCCCAATCTTTTTGGTGAGATGCGATACATTGTGGGTATGGGGCCATTTTAAAAACATCCCCAAATGTGATAAACAAGGTCAAAAGTGAACAGGAAATGGTCGCACTTGAATAATTTTTGGCACATTGATACTTGTTTATAATAGGATCAGTACTGTTTAACTAGTTTTGACCAAAAAAAATTATCTTACAAATTATAAGCAAAAAAGGAAGGGGGACGTTTCTTTTTTTGTTCAGTGTACTATCACTGGGAAAATTAATCTTGTTAATGACCATGTAGCTAGATTTTGTCAGAAAATGTTCCATGTAGCCTGGTCATCACAGATAGGATAAGATTAAGGGCATGGAAGTGCACAAGTGATCAACAACCTAATTCATTGCAGCAGCACCCATGGAAAACAAAGACAAAGACAGGAGATAAATGCATAAGCATGTCACATTAACTATGATATATGTGCGATGGAATTGTGTCATGAGTGTGTAACTGAGATTGACACTGTCATAAGCTTAATAGAAGTAAATCAAGCTTGAGACAAACTTCGATCGAGCTTACTTCCAGTTAAGTTTATTACACATCAAACTTCAGCATAATAATAATGATGACGGCCCCCCTCTATCAGTGTCTCTGTGGCATGGGCAAGTCAAAGATGTCTAACATGTTGACGACTCCTGCCCTCTCTCCCATCTCACCAATCAACCCTCGTGAGCACCCAGAACTGGGCTAGGAGGGCTGCACTTTTAAGACATATCTGTCTTTCTATCTATCTATCTGTTTATCTATCTACCTATATATCATAACTAAAAATCTGCAAAGCTACTCAAATTAGGTTTTTTTAATGAAGAAATATACTGACTGCAAGGCAGTTAATGAATACCATGTCACACATAATTCAACAGATTAACTTTCACGATGCCTTAAATGTAATCCCAAATCCGTTTAAAATTCAAAAAGCACTGTATAAAACACATTAAAGAGTCAAGATTGTTTTCCTGGAGCAATCTCTCAAACTTAAGGAGAATTTTGTTGCCCATTATTAACAATGACTGCCAAAGCGTATAGCAATATTCTCAAACTCTGTCAGTTGAAGTGACGAAAGCATTTTACGTTTATGGCTATCTTCATTGCATAGTGCTTTAACGAGATAACAAAGTAAAATGTTTGGTCCGTGGGGTATAACATCAGATATATAGGCAAAGAGAAGACTTTTTTATGCTATAACATCCCCTCAGCCCCATGGATTAGATGGATGATTGGGACTGTACATCCTGTGTTTATGCTTAATAGGAAGTTATTTTGACAGGAGGACGACACAACAATGAGGGAAGAGGATGATTGAAACCACTGTCCAACTTCGGTTCAAAAGGCCCTTTGGAGACTTTAACTTATAATGCTGGGACCATTTAAAATCATTTGTCAATTTTTATGATAGTTTTACAACCGTGGTCCAGCCTGTGGATACTAGGCCATTAGTTTGTGTTATACATGAATATACTGTTGTCATGAGTAAGTACTTGTATGACAAACAATATATATAATTATCGAGATATGAAGAAGGGAAGGCAATGTCCTCCACTGACCAAACAGAAAAGACAAGAGACAACGAGATATATCTGGAAATTTCCATCTCAGATTCAATCCTATGTAATTCAATTCAATGTATAGTAGATCTATAGTTCTAACTGGTAGATTGGTCTTTGCATCTTAAAACTGACATTATGGTTTCGACTGAGTCATTTTTCTTCTTTCATCTTTCAGAACTCTGTATCTTTTTCAAAATGACACCCTTGTGATCTTCAATCTGTAGATGAGAGTCCAGTGACTTGCCTGCTAAAAAAAAAAGATTTGTGCCACGACAGAATGTCATCGACCAGAATGCAACACTTTTAAAAAAGTAAAAATTCTTCTCCTTTCAAAGTGACTAAAAGGTATGATCTTTCAATGATTTCTTTCTTAATCTTCTCACACTGTGAAGACCAAATGTCTTGAGATTTACATACACAAGCTACAGCAGCCTGCTCAAGTTGCGAGCATAAGTGAGCAGGCTACAACATTTCACTATACTGGTGCTCTATTTCACGTCTGCGAAAATACATTTTTGAAGCTGCCCAGCTCAGTTCTACTGTGTTCTGCAGAGCACGGACCTGAAAGACAAGTGTCCTACTGCCCCAGAGGCCTATTCAATACCCATTTTGATATGAAATTGGTCATTCTGCAGTCTCACTCGCCTGCTTGTATATACAGCAGACTGTTTTCAGTCAGTGGATGAAAACACAGCTGCCCTGAGTTTCAATTTCCCCACACCAGGGGACCAATAAGTTATGCAAATACAAATACAAAAAACATGATGGAATCAACATTGTTTCACTGGAGCTATACCTCAACTTTAGGAGAATTTTGTTGCCCATAATGAACAATGACTGCCAAATAGTATAGCAATATTCTCCATCTCTGTAGTTGAAGTGACAAACATGCTTACATTTACGACTATCTTCACTGCACGATGACTTTAATGGGGCTATAACAAAGTTGAATTTTGTCTGAGAAAAGACAAATTTCAGATAAAAAAGTTACAATTACATTGGTCTCTGCCTTAAGACCCCCTGCACCCAGGCAAAAGAGACAGCAACCCTCAAATATCTCTCTCATCCTTTCATAAAGAATTTCCAAAGGAACTTCAATTTTTTAATTGACAATACAATTATTCAATGGTCCCTGATTAAGACTGTCTGTTATCATGTTTATGTGACCATAAATTGGCCCTCCGTGTGTGCTGCAAAATGCACCAAAATGTGTGGTTCAAACACACCCTGGTCCTAAAAGAAGAGCTTTCTTCATTGGAAAATTATGTGGTAAGTATATTGAAAATTCCACAGTCTTCAGCCAGCCTGTGGACGCAGGACCTTAACGTTAGCTTTGAGTTATATGTATGAATGAATACAGACAAGAATACTAAAAAAAGTCACAGTGTCCCTTTTGACCAATGTCAACTGGTCAAAAAGAACAGAGACAAGAGACAAAGAGATTTATCTGACAATAGAGGGCTTAGATGTAGTTCTTATATTCCTAATTTCGTCTTTATTCCCAAAATCTGACGCTATGGTATCCACTGTGCCATTTTCTATCTCTTTATCTTTCAATCTCTTATCTTTTTTCCAAATGACACCATTTTACTTCTGATCTTGAATCTGCAGGTGACTGTATGATGACTTGCAGACCACCTCTCCTGCTGAGAAGATAAAAGAGATATGTGTCTTTACACAGTGTCATTGACCAGAATACAACACTACAAAGAACTAATTCTTCTCTTTTGCGAGTCACTGAAAGGTTTGCCCTTTTAATGATTGTTTCATTATCTTAACGCTGTGAAGACCCATCGTCTTGATATTTATATACATTTATATACATATAGCAACCAATTGGAAAAACTCGAAAGAGAACAAGGAAAATTGCACAATAGAAAAAGAGAGGTGTTATGTAAAATTCACTTGGTGGTCAGAAAAGAATTGTTCAACTTTCGGTGTACCTGTGCAAACAGGACTTGAGGAAAGACTGAGACAGATTTGAAAGGAGCAAAATTTTATTGAATCGACTGGATACCTTTTATAACTGATGGTAATTGAACTTGACACTCCATTAAAAAAAATTAGAAAAGCTGCCGCTTGCACCTGAGTATCATGTAAATCTGACTGGCGCGATTCATTGATACCTATAAGACCAGACATTGAGTAGAAATGGAGATGAATTGTTGATGCCATATTTTAATAGTATAGATAGATAGAGGATAAAAGTCTTGTTTCATTTTTGTTGCATCATAAGTAAAACTCATGAACATTATCATGGTAAAAATAAAACTGAAAAAAATGAATCAAACGTAAATTGTATATTCTATTTTGATTTTAATAATGGTGACAGGTAGTTCAACTGAATGGACGTGAGGAAACGAAAATTTCCAGAAAGTGCAAACAATTTTTTTTTTCAAAATAAATTCAATATTGTTAGTTCGACCAAGCAAGAGATTTTAAGTTATATAATGTGATTAACTTTGAAAAGTTTGTGCTTCGTACGTTTTTCTTTCACTAGATAATATTTGACATGACAGATCTCATGCTTGATAAATTGGAATCCATTTTCAATTTCAATTTGTGCTAGTATGCTGCAACCAAATGAAAGTGGCATTTATCCAAAAACAAGCAGCTATCGTTCAAATAAACATGCTCCCATCCAATCAATTACTGGCTTTAAATTTCCTGTCTTTTTGATACAGCATCTTAACAGCTCTCAGTCTTTCGAATTCTGGAGGAGTTCCAACTTCGGTTTTTTTAAATGGTGGTGCAATGTTCATGGAGCAAAAAGTATGTGGACATTTGGAAAATATGAAAATATCAGGACAGAGAAAAATGTGTGTTATGTTAAAGCAATAGATGCCAGAAAGAAAGGCATTGGAAACAATCAACTAAATGGTTTTAAAATGTACTTCTTCTTATCGTTTTAAGTGCTTTTTCAGCTCTCAACATTTCCAATTATTCATTTCTGGATTATGTTCTAATACCGATGGCAGGAATGATGGCATAAAGTTGAAAAGTATGTGGGTGTATAGAAAAGATGCAAATATTTAGACAGAAAAATGCTTTGCTAGCTCTCAGTATTTCCATTTAGAAAACATTCCCAGAAAGCATTGCAAAACCTTATTTTGAGGAACTGCAAATCTGTTGAATATGATTGGTGTTCTGGCAAGATATTTAGAAAGGTAAAACAAACTGATGCAATTTTTTTCACCAATTCACATTGGACAATCTGAAGTCAACAACGCAGCTTGAATTGTGGCCTATGTTGTTCTACAGTAAATGCTCTACAGACAGGTAATGTTCAAGAAGCTTGAAAGCAATCCCTCTGCCATTGCAAAAACGAACTTGCTGAAATGCTGCTTTGAGAGTCAAGACTGTACCTTGAGGCATTATCTCACACTTTAGGAGGATTTTGTAAGCCTTTATGGACAATAACTTGCCATTGACTGCTCAAACAGCAGAGCAATAGACTTCAGCTCTGGCAGGGGAGTGATGAAAGGAGTGCTTTTATGGTTTCTGTGGCAATCTCCACTGCCTGATGTCAAGTTGTTGTCGTTTATTTATTTTTAAGTATGACTTAAAAGATCAAGTAAAGGATCAAGTAAGCAGTGTCAGATGGATAATGAAGAATTTTAATTAAAGAAACAATTATAGGTACTGCAGACAGAATTATAGATCGTAGATAAATGTAAAGTATAATTAATGTGTAACCAGTATTAAATTAATAGGAAAAATAAGAATGGCAGCTGAACTAACCATTTGTCATGTAACAAAAGTTTCCGTAACATTTTTGTTGTAAAATCGTGCATGAAGAGGTGGCCTGAATTTGCTGTAACAGTTACACCAACAGTTTTCTGATGGAAAAAGATGACCAATCATACAGTAATTTCACATACGCATGTGGAATCATGCTATATGTTTTCGTAATGTCTGTTATAACGAATGATAAATTTTGGCTTTCCTTTTTCATATATTCTCTTATGCATTATGCACAGACAATGGCTATCAGCCTGATGCTTAATGTTTATGTGACTACAGTAAGGAGTATCTCTGCACTGCTATACTTGTCTCAATCAGTAAGGGGCTGTCCGTTGAATCTCAAGGGGGTAGGGGGCTACATTCATTTTGAATGATTTCATAATATGATATGCCATACACTCGCACAATATGTCATGCTACTTTGATTTTGAAAATAAATGACTCTTACTCTCTTCTAAGCTAAATGCTACAAATTGATTTTCAAATAAAACCAAGAACACATATTCACAAAACAATCTGTCTTGATTGAAAAAGTTTCAAGAAAGGTAAGAAAGTCTGCATTTCACGTTTTTAAAGTAACACAAGCAACCAAGTTTTAAACACAACACAGTTGATCAGGAGCTACCACTCACTTGGATGGCAAGCAAAACAAAGTGATTTGAAGATCCCTCAAGGAGAAAAATAGCACCTCTACTGTTTTATATTCTGGTCATGCTACAGAGGGGTTGGCCTCGTTTTTTCCTAGCAGTAATATATGTGCTGAACAAGTCGACCCCAGATTTAAGATCACAAGGGTGTCATTTGAAAGAATAATAACACACTTAAACACAGACTAAAAGAATTAAGTGATACTCACTTGGGTACTAAGTTTCACAATAACATTTTGATTATGGTACTATTTTGTATGACATATTATCTTATTAAAGAGGCAGCCGGCTGTCAGCATGGCAATTTCCATAATTCTGCATTTGCATGACACTAATTTCAGCTAAATCTGCAGGTTTGTGCAAAAAGCAGGTTGAAAAGCCAGGAAGAATTTAGGAATCCTTTCATCATACATACCAAGGATAATGTTGGTTGCAGTCAGCTTGATAATGACAACTATAATTTTAATGAACATTATAATTTTATGTTTGTTTTCCTCAGGTTCATAATTTTACTTAGCAATATTCTTTTCTTATGAACAATCAACAGAGTATTGTAAAAATTGCAGTGTAAAATCTTTTGATGTATTAATGCTTTTTTGCTTTTTTACAACCACATATGTCATCACTTGGGCTTCACTAAGAGAGCCAAATGTTAACGGTCTTAGGAAATTGCCACCTACCTCTAATATGCATCACAATCCCACATGCAAAAATACTTATTTTATTTCACCTCCTCATGAATTGATTTGACTGCATTTGCAATCTTGAGTAGTTTTTTTACTGCACCATACACAGTACATTTATGCCTATATTTGATTATGCAACAGTTTCAGTCAAATTCCATCTGAAGAAACTTCCAACATATGCCAATATGTGCTAATTTCTCTTTGTGCAAAGCATATTTATAGAACAGAAGACTGTTTTCCTCCCATGTTTACTGTATCAAAAACTATATAATGCTGAAAACGAGCCACAGTTGTGGCTGATATATATTATAATCTTTTTTGAAAAAGACCATTTTCCCCCTACATACTACATATACAAAAGCAGGTAGAGCTTTGAAATGAAATGAGATATGTCTCAGGACTTGATTAAATTTCTTGTGACCATATATCCTTTTGTGTCTGCTCCTGGACTCCTGACGGGGTTTCTTTTTGCAGCAGTTACAAACATGTGTCTTATTGATATCTTTTAGTGCAAAGAGATTCATCATTTGTGTAAAGACATCCAGTATTACAGTTACAAGCAAATATTTGTTCTGCCAACAGCAATGAATGAGAATCAATGGCTATTTATCACATAAGTATAATACATGGAATCCAATAGATTTATATTACAATTTCATCGTCCACCTAAAAAAGTGTTTGTATGTTGGATAAACCTTAAATTACATTAACTGAAAGGAAATCTAAAAATATAAGCAACTCATGCTTAATTCCAGTACATCTAAATCTCTCCGGCTGAGACATGAAACCTTTCTATTTCTTAACTATGAGTGGTAAAGCCAAGGTTTAGAAAAGGCATAATTAAACTAGAGCTCTAGTCCCAATTGTTTAAGTTGTAATACATTAATGATGACAACCCTGTTGTAAGATTTGACAGGTTTCTCATTTTCTGATTTCAATTATCTCAGAGATGGGATTCACATTTACTATCTAGAGGCTGGGATTAGACTTCGTCATCTAATAGCAACTTTATTCTTCTGATGGATTTATGTGTGTCAATGAGCAGTGTCCTTCAGGAGTCTATTCAAGTATTTACATGAGCTCTACTTCAGCAACAGTTTGGTCATTCAGTGTTAAATAGACTGAAATGGCTGAACTTCTAGCTAAAATGCTATGATCTTTATTGTCAAATGGTAACCAAGTATTGAAAAAAAATCATATTTTGATGAAAAAAGAAAGATCTTCACTAGATCTGTTTAATGGAACAACAACAGCGTAGTACACATAATGCAATTTGTCATGAGCTACCACTAATTACTTGGGTTGCATGTCAAACTCAGTGATTTTAAGATCCTTCAAGGAGAAAAATAGCACACCAATGTTTTATATTCAGGTCATGCAACTGAAGGGCTGACCTCCTTTTTATCTTAAAGTAATATATGTTCTGAGCAAGTTACCACCAGATTTAAGATCACAAGGATGTCATTTGAAGAGAAGGAATAATGACACAAAAAAAGTGAATTAAGTGATACCTCACTTGGATTGTAAATTCAGCAATTACATTTTAATTTGGGTAATATTTTTGTGTTATTTTTGTGTCAAACATTATTTTATAAAAGAGACAGCTTGCTATCAGGATGGCAATTTCCATAATTTTACATTGAATGACACTAATATCAGCCAAATCTGAAATTAATGTTATCAGGTAAGGTATTTTAGCACCTGCTAACCTTAATGTTTACTTTGATTCTCAAAATTATAATAAATATGTTATTATATTCTGCACCAAAATTTGTGGGCCAATCAAGTGCGCCGAGATCGATCACGTGCCACGCCAATAAATAACGATATTGGCGTGGGGAAAGTGTTATTGGCGCCTTAAAGCTATATTGGCGTCCTCAGTACACATGCACTTGAGTTATTGCAGTACCAAACCATGTGAATTAAAAACACAAGAGCATAATCAAGCAGCCTTTCATTGTGTTGACTTCATTCCAACCAAATTCTCGATTGTCATTGAAAGATCAATCTTCTATTGTCAAGATGCTAGTTGCAATCAAGGATAATTGACCAGATTCCAATTAAAGCGTCACATCTAAAGTAAAACTATTTGTAGTCAACAGAAATCAATCCAATTGAACAAGCAGCAAAAAACCTTCTTTTTTTTAATCATAAAAAATGATTTAAAGATTAAAACATTATGCAGTTAACAAAACTAATTTTAAAAACTTTTTTTTTTACAAAGGAATTAAAGATGATAGATAGATAGATAGATAGATTAATTGATTGAATGATTAATTGATTGATTGATTGATATATAGCCAGATAGACAGACAGATTGATTAAATGATAGATAGATTGACAATAGATAGATAGGTAGCTTGACAATTTTTATGCTGCTTGCTTTAAAGAATTTCAAATATATCAAATCTTTTTTTTTTCTTCTTTCTTTTTGGCCACGATTTATGATACTTTCTGAGCGGAATATTTCATTTGAAAACAAAAAGACATTGTATATCATAAATAATATTATAAGTATAAAGGTCAATCAAAATTAGCTAACCATGTTTTATTGTACAATGGTTTAAGAATCTCAAATTGGAAACAGCCAACTCTTTTACTTACAAACATTTATAAGTCTCAAAATTTTGGTGTAGAATATAACAAATAGTGGATGTTGAGTCGACCAATATTGAGTTTTATTGGCCTTAGCAGGTAATATTGGTCTCGGCCTCCGGCCTCGACCAATATTACTGCTTCGGCCAATAAAACTCAATATTGGTCTCCTCACCATCCACTATCTATATAATATAAGTCATTGTGTCAGCAATTGAATTTCAGGTCCAAAAATGCATCCCTACTAAAATTCCTATTTAATAACTTATTCACCTTTTTGGGGTAAATACTAAACAGAACTTCTACATTAAAAATTGTTCTTTTACCACTTGCAGTTTTGTACAATTGGATGATTTAACAGCCAAGAAGAATTTTGGAATCCCTTCATCATACATACCAATGATTCTGCCTCATTAATGATTAATATAATTTTTATGAAGATTTTAACTTGATTTTTGTTTTCCTCAGTTTCAATATATTCTTTTCTTGTGAACGATCAAAGTATATGAAAATTTCAGTGCAACAGCTTTTGATGTTTTTTAAAGCATTTTTGTTTAATTTGCAACCACTTGTGTCATCATTGGGCCTCCGCCAGAGCCCAAATTGTTTATTTTCTTTAAAAATAGCCACCTACCTGTAATGTACATAACAGTCCCACATGAAGCAAATACTTATTATATTTCATCCCTCATGAATTGATTTGACTGCATTTGCAATCTTTAGTTGTTTTTATACTGTGCAATATCTTATTATGCAACAGTTTCATTTAAATTCCTCCAAAAGAAACTCCCAACATATACCAAAATGTGCTACAGTCTCTTTGTGCAAAGCATATTTATAGAACAGAAGACTATTTTCCTCCCACATATACTGTAGTCAAAAACTATATGATGCTGAAAAAGAACCACACAGTTGTGTGAGGCTGATATATATAATCTTTTTGAAAAAAGACTATTTTTCCTCCTACATAGACAAAAAGGATCTTTCCCATGTCTTGCTATGCTTTGAAATGAAATGAGATATGTTTTAGCAGTGATGTAATTTCTTGTGACAAGATATCCTTTTGTGTCTGCTCCTGGACTCTAGACCAGGTTTCTTTCTGCAGTAGATTACAAACATATGTTTTAATGATACATTTCGGTGCAAAGAGATTTATCATTTTCTTTGAAGACATTCAAAATTACGGTTGCAAGCAAATCTTTGCTCTGCCAATGGCAATGAATTAGAAATATTGTATGGCTATAAGTTTATTACATAAGTATAATACATGACATCAAATGGATGTATATTTCAATTATATCAACCACCTAAAAAAGTGTTGGTATGTTTGATTAACCTTAAATTACACATGAAATGAAAGGAGATCTGATAATATAGGGGACTCATGCATAATTCAAGTACATCTAAAATCCCTCAAGCTGAGACATCCAACATTTCTATTTTTTAACTATGAGTGGTACAGCCTAAGTTTAGTAGAGGCATAAACTAGATCTCTAGTCACAATTGGATTAACTTGTAGTACATTAATGATGACAACCCTGTTGTAAGATTTGACAGGTTTCTAATTTTCTGATTTTAATTATCTCAGTGATGGGATTCACATTTACTATCTGGAGGCTGGAATTAGACCTCTGAATAGCAACTTAATTCTTCTGATGGATTTATGTGTGACAATGAGCAGCCTCCTTAGTATAGTCAAGTATTTATGTGAGCTCTGCTTCAGCAACAGTTGGGTCATTCTGTGTTAAATGGACTGAAATGACTGAACTTCTAGCTAAAATGCTATTATTTTTATTGTCAAATGGTAACCAAGTATTGAAAAAAAAATCATATTTTGATGAAAAAAAAAGATCTTTACCAGATCTGTTTAATGGAACAACAACAGCATAGTACACTTAATGCAATTTGTCATGAGCTACCACTTATTACTTGGGTGGCATGCCAAACTCAGTGATTTTAAGATCCCTCAAGGAGAAAATAGCACCTCTAATGTTTTATATTCTGGTCATGCTACAGAGGGGTTGGCCTCGTTTTTTCCTAGCAGTAATATATGTGCTGAGCAAGTCGACCCCAGATTTAGGATCACAAGGGTGTCATTTTAAAGAATAATAACACACTTAAACACAGACTAAAAGAATTAAGTGATACTCACTTGGGTACTAAGTTTCACAATAACATTTTGATTTGGGTACTATATTGTTACTATTTTGCACAATATTTTATTTTATTAAAGAGGCAGCCTGCTGTTGGGATTTCAATAATTTGGCATGACACTAATTTCAGTCAAATCTGAAATTAATGTTCTCAGGCAAAGTGTTAGCACAACCATTCCCCTTAGCTAACCTTAATGTTTACTGTTTTTCTCAAAATTATTACAAATGTGTTATTATGTAAGTGAGTGTGTCAGCAAATGAATATAATGTTAAAAATCTCCACTGATATTCCACAACTGATACAGCCGACGAATGACAAGTACTTACATTTGTCTACCAGTAGACATCAATGACCTCATAACAGGCCCTATCCATATAGTATTGAAATAAGCTGTTAACGTGTCATTGAGTAACTTTTGACCTCATTGACACTTAGTTGGTCTCTATATTTGATAACATTGCAAGTATAGGCTATGACTTCGCAAGATGCTCATGACTCAGAAGGAATAACATGGCGCGGATAGGATGTGACCTCATCACGAACATTCCAGTGCTTTTTTGTAAGCACTTGATTTTCGTTCACTGTAACTTATTCTCCTTTTGGAGCAAATACTCAGGAAAGCTTCTGAAAGTATCAATATGGGAATTCCCTCATCATACATACCAAGAATGATGTTGGTTGCATGCATTCAATTTGATTAATGATCGAGTATTGTCAAAATTTTGGTATAAAAGCTTTTGATGCTTCAAAAGTTTTCTGCTTTTTTACAAACACATAATGTTATGTCATCAATTGGTGTCCTGCCAGAGACCAAAATGTCAACTTTCTTAGAAAATAGCCACCAACCTGTAATATATGCACTACAATTCCACATGAAAAAATACTTATTTATTTCACTTCCTCGTAAATTGATTTGACTGCATTTGCAATGTTGAGTTGTCTTTTTTACTGCATCATATACAGTACATTTATGCCTATATCTGATTATGCTACAGTTTCATTCAAATTCAGTCTGAAGAAGGTTGGACGGCTGTTTCAATCATCCTTCACCTCATTGCCGTGTTCTCCTCCTGTCCTAATTAGCCTAGCAAGTGCATAAATACAGGACGTAAAACAACAATCATCCATCCAACCGAAGAAGCTTAAAAAAATGTCAAAATGTGCTGCAGTCTCTTTGTGCAAAGCATATTTATAGAACAGAAGACTATTTTCTTCCCACATAATTATACTGTGGTCAAAAACTCTATGATGCTAAAAAAGAGCCACAGTTGTGTGAGGCTGATATATATAATCTTTTTGGAAAAAAAAGACTATTTTCCTCCTGCATAGGAAAAAGGGATCTTTCCCACGTCAGGCTTTGCTTTGAAATGAAATGAGATAAAATATGTTTTGGGACTGATTCAATTTCTTCTGACAAGATATCCTTTTTTGTCTGCTCCTGGACTCTAGACCAGGTTTTTTTCTGCAGTAGATTACAAACATGTGTTTTAATGATACATCTTAGTGCAAAGAGATTTATCATTTACTTTGAAGACATTCAAAATTATGCATGCATGGTTGCAAGCGAATCCTTGTGTTGCCATTGAAAGAGAATCAGTAGAGAGAATATATATATCATAAAGAACTACAGTGGTCCATGCGTTATTAGACCCCCCCTCCCTTCGGCGGTCATGAAGCGGTCTTTTGTTGAGTTCAAAATGCTCTAAAAATACTACTTAGTATGGAAGGAAGGGGGTCACATAAGGCAAGTCGGTCTGACAACAGGGGGTCATACAAAACAGGTACCACTGTATATAATTATGTCATCATATGGTTAAAATTGTATTATAAATGGACCCATCATCAAAATAAGCTCATACAATGTATGTTGGATTAACCTTAAACTGCATGTGAACTGAATGTACATCTAAGAAGAAGCCACGCATGACTGTTTCCAGTGCGTCTACAACTCTGAAGCCAAGAAATCCAACAATCCAGTTTCTTGACTATATGTGGTAAAGGCATGAGCTATAGCATTTACTGTAGTCATAATATGATTGACTTCTAATATGTTAATGATGAAAACCCTGCTGTAAGATTTGACAGGTTTCTCATTTCTCTTATTTTAATTATCTAAGTAATGGGATTGAGATTTACTGGAAGCTGGAATTGTCTGAATGGCAACTTAATTCTTCTGATAGATTAATATGTCAATGAGCAGCCTTCAAATTCCGGAGAAGTATTATGTGAGCTTCGGCAATATGCGTGTTCGGTATGAGGTATTTAATTCAATGGCCAATGTTATGTTATTTTTAGATTTAAATGTGTTTTTTAGTCCTAGTGCACCAAAGATTGCAAAAAAAAAAAAACAAGAATGTGTTAAAAATGTGGTCCATACATCTTGAATACACACATTATTTTTGGGGAATACCATTGATTTTTAATATTTTAAAGCAGATTGTACAGTCGGGACAGCTTTTGTGAGTACGGAGGCAGCAGCTGCATTTGTGGAAAAACTTTGCTGATCATGCTTATTTTTAAAACAAACTGCCTCAGAAAGTTTTGATAAGGTCAGGTAAACCATGTTTAATTATGTTGTCCACAACCACCAATTGACTTCCTTGACCAGTCCACTGTCTGAGAAGTCCAATTTGTTGGCGCAAGGAGGTGATGACCATGCGTTAGAATCTCCAGGAAGGCAGGAGCTTCACGTTTCTTGAAAGGAATACTTTCTAGCACAGTTTTGCTGAAATAAATACTTTTTTTCTTGGCAGTCTTGAAATGAAATAATTTGTGGGTGGACATCTCTCTACGGGGTGTTGTTTGATTTATGTAGAAAAAAAATATTTGATTCAGGAATGGCGCGCTCTCGAAATAAATAATTATTATTTTCGCTTTAGGGAAATTAATAATTTCCCCTCTGCTGAAAATCTAATGCAGCTAAAAAAAAATTGCTGAAAATTTAGGTCATATATGTACACTGTAAATTCTGAAATTTTGAGTTAGCTCAAATGATTGAGTGAGATGGTTGCACAATTTGTTTGAGCCATGATAGCTTGCTGTTTTGAGTTATGATAATCTTTATGTTGTTATAACTCGCAAACAACAAGCTATCTTGGCTCAAAGGAATTGTGCTTCATCTCACTCAATTAATTAAGCTAACTCAAAATTCAAAATTTACAGTGTACCTTTAGGATCAAGTACATCAGCTACGCAAATGCTTTTTTGCTAAATGCAGTTGATGAAGTTTATCGTTTAATGAAAATACAATACCAGTACAAATGAGTTTTTAAAGCAGCAGCTGCAAGGTTGAAAAACTTTTAAAACTACATGACTATTTAAAAAAAGTCTGCTTCAGAAATCTGTGATGAGGTTTGGCAAATGGTCTTTATTTCAAACATTGGCTTTTGATCTGTCCCATTGCTTGGAAAATCTGAATTGTAGGCACAAAGACTAAAAACAAAATATCTTAATATTGTCTCACCCTCAAGATCACAATGATCTATTGATCCAAAAAAACATAGAAGTCATAATCTTCAAGAATGAGAGAGACCTCCCTCCGGTCGGACAAAAGCGCTTGTAAGAACCTTCAAAATTGGTGTAAAGCTTTTATTTCCTGTCATTAGGCTCATGACAAAGTTATATTTTCTTAATGCCATTTTTAACTTCAATTTTTTATTGTGACGTTTTATGAAAGTTTAATGAAACAATGATCCATGTTTCTTGTCTCACAATTTCATTCCATGGTTCCTGCTGTATTGAATTTGTGATGATGGATTGATGATTAGGGCTTTACATCATGTATTAATGCATTCGATAGACCAATTAGAACGGGAGGAGGACAAGGGGATGAGGCAATGGTTTGAAACTGCTGACCAACATAGGCCTCAGTGACACAGAGAGAGCTGGTTTCGAACCCTGAACCAACTTACCAGATGCGATTGCGATCATCTTCCTCTGGCACTTTTAGAAGAAATATGTTTAGTGAATCCTTCTTACATTCAAACAAAACTCCAGTTGACATGACCTCATCATTGTGCAATGCTAATGTCTCTCCCAGGCTTCCCACTCACTGGAACTCTCCACCTATCCCTCTTTTTATATACTATCCTTCTTATGATGGAAACCAACCTCCTGACTACTCTTTCTTTCAAGATTTTCACTTCACCTCTTTCTAAAATCCAGGATTGCATGAATCTCTCATGACAAGTCACGAAAAACTTTTCCAAAACTTCTTCTCCTGCTTTCAATTTTCCAAGTACAGTAGTCATACTTAATACACCTCTAAACCGCTGTCAAAGCCATATTATTTCACCCAAATCAGATGCTTATATGCAAGTTTATTTTTATTTCATTTTCTACCAAACTAAACAAACCTATATCTGCCCTCTGGTGGAAATGCAAAACATTCACAATTATCCGTCATGACAAGTCATGCAAAGGGACTTGCTAAAAAGCGGGTAGAAAAAAGCGGGGTAGCGGGTAGCGGGTGGACGCAAAATAAACACAGGGAACAATAGGAAGCACTCAGAACAAACAGAGGGTTATTCTATGGACAGTAGAACAACATACCTGTCTACCCGCTCCTATTTTACCCCTCTACCTCCACTACTTGCAATCAGCTGGTAATCAGGCAATTAGCACCTTTTTTTTTATACAAGAAGAAAACAAGAATAAATATCTTGAAAGTGGATTGCACTTTGATCAATCATAAATGCTGCAAGTGACAAATGATCTGTCTAAGCAATAGCAATTTGCTTTTTTTTTTGGAAAAGGTTCACTTAATTGCCTTTAAATTATTCAGATTATTTTGACTGCCATTTGTTTCACTTTTATGAAATTATGAACTCAATATACTACAGACAATATTGTGTGGATTTTTACTTTTTATCATTACAAGAAAAATTTAAGTTGTTGATGTCCAAGGATTTAGTTAAATTTACTGCAGAATATTTGTTTAAAGCTTTCCATAGAAGAAGAAGTTTGTTGTATAATAATTAATTCAAGAAGTTTGTTGTAAATGTTTTAATATTGTAAATATGTGATTGTAAATGTTTTAATATTGTAGTTTCCAGAAAATTTGTTGTTAAAGTTACTTTTGAATTATTTTGATGACTTGTAAGCCCATATAGGGCTGGGTGTATTTTTTTTACACAGGTCAATAAAGAATTTGTCTGTCTACTACAGACAATATCAATAGGCAGTGGCTCAACTACCATGGGGGTTGGGTAGGGCTGCCTTACGGGCCCCCACCCCTCAGGGGGCCCCCACCCCTCAAGGGTAGGCCCCCACTCCCGAAGTGGGGTAAAAAAATTAAAAGCAAAATAAAAAATTATTAAATTCAATTAGGGGTCAATCATGGATGAATTAGCATTGTATCTGCATTAATTTCTAAAGAAGTGACACGTCAAATATAAGACAACTAGGTAACCAAAAACTCTGAAGTGGGGCCTGGGGCCCTTTAAATTATCTAACGTCGGTTTGATACAATTATAGAATATAATACATTATTGGTCCAAAAAATGTTGAATTCCTTTAGTGTTTAGTGTATAGATGGTGGTGAACTTATTAAGATGAAATGTTTAATAATCTTAGTATATATATGCTTGCGGAAGGTTGAAAAAAAAACCCAGCCATTTCAGTATGTCAAATTGTCAATGAAATAAGATAATGTGGTAGTGGTTAGACAATATCTATATTTATTTGTTTGTGTACATCTGACTGCTGTGCAAGACCCTTCAATGGTGGACTAAAGTAACTTGAGATTGATAAAATTTTAATTTGTAGTGATAAGGTAATATTAAATAGGCATAATAAACTGTGTCTGAGTCTGACTGAGTCTTTTATGCTTTTCCAAGTGTAGGCACATTAGTGAAATCTTGTGGGCTTTAATTGAGTACATACTTCTCAATCTACCCTGGTAGCCTACCTAATTTCACATAAATCAGACAGGCAATAGCCAATGATATATTTAGCTGAAACAAGAATAGAAGATTTGTCCAATAAACCAACATAAATTTTCAACCGATGACCAGCCCTATTAAATGACGTCCGATGGTGCAGGTAGGGGCCCCCAGCCATCCTGTTCCTACGGGCCCCACAACCTCTAGTTGAGCCCCTGTCAGTAGGTAATTGATGACATGTGAATTATATAATAAACTTGTGCTCAGGAACATATTTCACTGATAAAAATTAATAAATGATTAAAATGAATATCAATAAAATGAAAATCTGTTAATGGTATTCAAGAGCAGGGCCCACTATCTATCTAGGCCTATCTATCTATCTATCTATCTATAAAAATACTGCCAAACAGCCACTAAATTGCCAAGATTAAAAAAGCGGAGAATCTCAGCATTCCAAAATGGGGTCTGCCATTTCTGTACACCCAATGGCCATGTAACTGTGAGCAACTGATTGTCTAGGCCTCTCAGGTAGCGGAAAATGCAGCAGAAGTAATGTAGCGGGTGAAGCTAGTACTATAGGGGTAGCGGACAGTGTTGTATCAGTGTCCAGACTGTGTTGTATCAGTGCCATCCGCTACCCGCTACCCGCTCCTCTCCAGCCCGCTTTTTAGCAAGTCCCTCATGCAAATGTTAATTCCTGCTCATCAAACATACAGCTACCTTACTCCTCCTCTTTTGCATAATTATTAAATTACAAATACATCCGTTTATGTAACGCTTTTTACCAATGGGTATTTCTAGTTTTTTACATGATGAGAGACTGCGCCCGCATGAGAGTCAACTTATTGACTGCAGGAGGTGTGGTCTTTATAGACATTGACCACTGTGCTATGATATTAAGAACTCTAGTCCTTCCTATATGGCGTTGAAAGAACAATCTTAGCAGATAATAAAGGTGCTTACCACTGCCCCTAGGGTGGTCGAAGGAGCTCCATGGTGACAATGCATGCAGCAATGCCGCCAGAGCACCCGTTTTTCTTTTATTTTGCCCCCTCTTTCTTCAGAAGAAGACGATTCAGCAAAAATGCATAATGTTTTCACAACAAGTTCTAAATAAAGGACATTCTGAATAAAGGGCTGGAAACCGGGCAACAGGTGAAAGGATGCAGACTTTTTCCTTTAGGCTATGTTTCCGCACATTCCAAAATTGTCCAACAGTTCAGTACTGGCCGATTTATGACCAAAGTGCACAATAGGGTGATGCAGATTGCACACAAAAAATAAACTTTTGAATTTTCAATGGGGCACCCCCAAAATATGTTCCAATATCTGAAAAAAAAATTCAGTAAAAATTTGAGCCAAATTGGAAACATTTTAGAGGGTGCTACCGCACTGTGAAATATAACATTGTATTGCAAATGGCGAAATTAAAGTTTTATGGATTATGGGTGAAGGAAGATATCCTACCAGTACAGTGTTGGAAAGATTTTTTCTTATTTAAGCTTTCCACTATTCTCATCACAAATCCATTCATATTTTGCCAATAACCAGTCATTTCAGGCTACAGGGCACTCCTAAAGCAATACATTTTGCCCGATTTTTACAGCATTAAGGTTAGACGCGGTATTGAATAACATAACCAGGAATACAGGTACACAAATTTAAGTTACACCATCTTATTAAGCAGGAAAATATCTTTAATTTGAATACCAACATTACAATGTTGCTATATTCTACAGTATTACAGCAGTGCTTTGAATATTGGGAATTTTCGCAAATAATTGTTAATGACAAATAAGCTAATTCAACGGGGTCAGATGGTCAGAGTATAGCAGTGTTGGTATTCAAATTAAAGCTCTTTTCATGCTCCATCTATTGAAGTAACTTTCATTTCTGTGACATTGAAACTCGTAATGTTATTAATGTTATTAAATACCGCAAATTTGGTATATTTTGACTATTTTACCTAAAAATTATGACCATGCCGCATTGGTTTGGTGAACCAGATATAGTTGAACTCACTACACGCCAAATAATTGGATATTTTTGTATTGAATACTTATGTTAATTTTCATGATGCTGTAGCACCCTCTAATTTTTGTCCGATTGAGCTCAAATGTTTACTGATGTTTTTTTTCATTTGTTGGAACAACTTCAGGGGGTGCCCCATTAACATTTTAAAAATTCACTTTTTTGCATCACCCTAGTGCACATACACTTTGGCATGACAAACACAATATGACAGGTGGTTGAATGACTGGGGCTCGACTTCCTGAATTATTGCACTTGGTTGGCTAATTGAGACGGGAGGAGGATACTTCAATGGGGAGAAGGATGAGCATGTCGCATTTTGCTGTCTGGCTACAAAAGAGTAGGTGCAACCTGATCTTTTATACCTGCATATATATATATATATATATATGGGCATGAGCACAGAGCTCGCACCAGTTTTGATCCAGGAAGACTAAAATTTCAAGTCGATTGAAAATTGTTCTTTTCAATGAATTTTGAAAAGCGAGTCCCTGGGGCCCTTACACAGTGAAAGATTTTTTTTCTTAAGGATTTGTGTATAAGAATGGTCATTAAACCTTTTACCCCCCAAGTGTAACAGATTCTTAAAAGTGAAGTTTAATTTTTTTTTTTTTCAGTTAATGAAACTTTTTTTTTGCGATATTTAGATATTATGACATTAAAATCCAGGTTTTTGAATAATTAGCACTTGTGTCTAATAATTTTCCTTTCCAGAGGAAAATGTGGAAATTGACGTGTAACTGTGACCGAAAGGCATTTATGTTAAAAAATATGCTATAAATTTTTTTAAATTATATCTTTCAACAACCTGATGGTTTCCTTTGAGTATAAAGAAGATTTTTTGAGGTTTTCAAAACATTTCCAATAATATTTGCTTGTTCTACAGCACTTTCTCAACGTGTAACAGTGACATATTATGATCTAATAGACGTTAAAGGTGCATTTTGAACTCCATGAACATTTTTTTTTTCTGGAATATGGTTCAGTCTGATTCTTATTGTAATTTATATAAGGAATTGTTAATACAATTCAAAAGAAATGAAATATATTAGTCACAAAATAGAATTTCAGATATTTTGTAACTGTGACTAGAGTGCAGCACTCTGAACAACTGGAAAGTAACATTAACTTTCTTATGGTTCAAAAACTGTTTACAAGGAAGCATATCGATGGTGAAAGTGCAAAACCTCGTATGTCAAAATTTTGCTATTTTTAGATTTTTGGTGGAATGACTATTTTAATATCCAATACATGTTGTCAGTTGATTACCTTGCCAGTTTGCTATTTTTGGAAGCTGTAACACGCTGGTAA
This sequence comes from Platynereis dumerilii, assembly GCA_026936325.1. Classification (NCBI taxonomy): domain Eukaryota; kingdom Metazoa; phylum Annelida; class Polychaeta; order Phyllodocida; family Nereididae; genus Platynereis; species Platynereis dumerilii. Next base: position 23,118,467 of record JAPTHN010000005.1, on the reverse strand, counting down.
CAGAATGATTTCACCAAACCTTGTATGTCGATATGTTTCAAAAAGTGAAAGTGCAAAACCTTGTAACTCAAATCAGAACTTTGAAGCACATATTGTGGGATATTTCAACTTTTTTTGAAAAACAATTACTGTGTTACTTTTTTATGACTCCCAGCAAGTTTCCTGATTAAAAAAAATTTACCTCCCTATATTTGTTTTGGTGATGTAGGCTATTGAAAATGATAGTGCACTAAAATTTGAAAAAATTGTCATTTTCCTCATTCTTGCCATTGTAGCCACTCAATAAAATTTGTTATTGGAATCTGTCATAGGCAAATTATAATTTTCACTGTTTATACATAGATTGAAAGTATATTCAATGCTGCAAGTTGCTTTAAAGTGTGATAAATGATCGAGTTACAAGGTTTTGCACGGGTAGAAAGTGAAAGTGCAAAACCTCGTAAGTCGACATTTTCAATCACATCTGATGGTAACATCAATGCAAGGGGTACACGACCTCTGACAAAAAATTTGCTACAACAGGGTGTCACTTTCTATGTATCTAGTTGGCCATAACTCACTTATTAATAAACATTACCTTAAAAAAAGACACTTCAAAGTTTTTTTCAATTTCTGAAAAACAGCTTTTTTTGACTTACGAGGTTTTGCACTTTCACCATCGATATGCCATGGTGTATCACTTTTTGTAAAAAATTTGTGAGTTGATTTAAGTTTTGAAAATTTTTCTTGGTAACCGTGACCGAAGTATGTCATGTTACATGTTGAGCTTGTTTGTGACGTCTGTTCAAAAGATTTTCTGCAAGTGAAAAAGCCCTCTTTCAATATAAAAGTTAAAAACAATTATTCACATGTTACATAAACTGCAATTTATGATGATTGCAGATATTAATTTTTTTCTCTGTATATTCAGTGTTACTATTTTAATTTTTCTCGTGTAATAGTGACCGAATGAGGTACAAAGAAGCCTATTTTACACATATGCAATATCTTCAAGGACAGTAAATCTAAAGTTTGCAGTGTTAAAAACCAATAGCTTGCCAAATTTGCAGTTATTTTCCAAAATGAATCTAAAGTCAAACTTTTTCCAGTTCAAAGTAGCAAAAATGTCACTGTTACATGTCACGTTACACATGACCTTTTCCTGCCATAATAGATTATTTCTGCATCAATGGTCATGAATCTTGGAAATATTACTCTTTTAGTTTATTTCAGAGCAAATATTAATCACCTGTGCAGGAATTCATAAACATATTACTCATTCAATTTGTTACTTTCTTTGTAATTATTTGCTTAGAAAATTAAACGAAGGGTAGAAGTTTAAATGTTGGAAAAATGAGTCAAATTCATGGTTAGAAGTTTTCCTGTTTTCTGAGCGTAAAATGTCAGTATTTCAATAATATTCGACGGAATTTTCAAAAGCTCACAGTAACTGATACCCATGAATATATTTGATAACTTGTGAATAAAAGAAAAAAAATTTCATTCATACTAGGGTAGGTTATAGGCCCTGGAAAAAGTGTGACATGGATTTTCACAAAAGGGTGGCAGCTCTGTGCTCTTGCCCATACATATATATGTATAAAAAGCTCAATTGTATTAGTAATATTCATGCAAACTTCCGAGTTGCTCAGTGTTCTCAACGTTGAGTAAAATTAGTAGATGTGAAAAGCGTCCCAATGTGCCCCGGTTCCCCCTTCATGTGTCGAATGAGAATTGATGACAACTAAATACAATTTAAATGACCAATCATTTGGAAATGACATACATGAAGAATAACTATCTGAAATTACATAGAAGCATGACAACATATACATCCTCAAATACATATAATTGGAAATTGTCAGCTTTTAGTCATCATTTTGTTCATTTGAGAGAAGCAAATAAATGTATCATAATTATCAGTTGTAATCATATTTATTGTAATTGCTGCATTTCAGTGCAATTTATTCATATTTATATTGTAATTTGTTGATGTATTTCAGTGCAATTTGATCATTCGTTTGAACATACATGCATGCACCAGCAATTTGTTTAACAGCAGCAATTACACAAGCTTGATAATTTTCCTTAAAAGTCATAATTTTCAGTGAAAGTAATCAATGTAATTACAAATAATGTACAATGTTGTTGAATTATATAGATAATGCACTTTTGATGTTTGTGGATATTTTGTTCATGTTTGTGAAATGAAACATTTCATCATGACGACATGTCAACAAAAATCAGCAGATGTATGTCTGCTGATTTCATGATCTAATTCAACATGAAAGTGTGTTGTCGAAAGCAGTAAAGACCTTGTGAACGTTTTCTGTTAATATTTGTGATAATTGAAGGCACTGGAACAAACGAAATTCGAGAACCAGATTAGACCTTTTTCTGGATCTTAGCAATGAATGCCATTTGAATTTTGAAAGCCCAGACTCATATTTTTCATAAGACATCAACTTTCAAGCAGCCCCATAGTAGAAGAAACAGCTGAAAACTATTGAAACCGGCAGTGTAGGGTGGCTCCCCGCTATTTCTGCCTGAATAAATTTAAAAAGTCATGGTTCATATGAACCGTGCCATGTTCTGAAAGGACGGAAGAGCGTTACAGAAGAAGAAGAAGATATATTTCAAGCTTATCAAGTATATCATTTACAATAAAGTAAGCGGAGTTAAAGGTACTGCAGTGAGTATTAAAATTATCTCAGATGGACTCAAGTACATATTTATATGTACACTTATATTCAAATAGCCTATTATGCATACATCTGTGTGCAGAAAAACAATACCATTAAACATCTGCAATTAGTATCATGATACGATAATGGAAATGCAGTAAGATAAAAGAATGTCCAGAGGCCACCTATGCACTTTGCAGCTAACAATGCCAATTTGCACATGTGGTGCTTCCAAATAATGGACATATCCAATTTTGTGTCATGCAATCTCAATTATTTGAACCTCCCTTATACATAACTACAACCTCCCCCATCCCCCATGCCCTCTCCCAGTCCTGGCCATCAAAAGGATAACATGCCACCTTGAGTCAGTTCATGTACAAATGGTATTTTAAACATGCTCCAATGAATGATTGCCATTGGTACAAGACATATTAATCCAACATTAAAAAAAAAAGCTAAATTAGTAGATGTGAAAAGTGACCCAATGTGCCCCAGTTCCCCCTACATACATGTGTTGAATGAGAATTGATGGCAACTAAATAAAATGTAAAATTATTAGTCATTTGGCAATACATACATGAAGAATAACTATATAGGATTTTAATATCCCCGAATACATACAATATAATACAAGAGTCCAAATATATCAAACATTCAGTCCATCGTCATCTTTGCTTCTGTCCGCGGCGCCCTGCGCATGCGCGAGGGGCGCCGCTGGCGCCTCTGGCGGCGGGCTGGTGGCGGGAAAGGCCGGTTTCCCACACTCTTCCCCTTGATCTTTCGAGGGCCGAGCCACCGGTGAAGCTTGGGGGATTCACCAATTGGCATCAACTTCCCATCCCGGGCTGGCAGGCGTCGACGTTATCCATCATCTTCAGACCCAGAACTTGAATGGTTCGCCCGACAACATCATCTTCATATTCCGGCCTGATTGCGCAACCAATGGTCAGCACCTTCATCTTCCCGCAACAGGCACCATTATCTCATCTCGCCCGGCTTGCATGATTCTCCACTAGACATCATCTTCCTATCCAGGCTTGGATGGTTCCCCACTAGACATCATCTTCATGCCCAGGCTTGAATGGTTCTCCATTAGACATCATCTTCCTTCATCGTCACGGCCACAACCTGCCAGCACCAGGCCGCATAACACCCATAGGACAGGCCTGCCGGCAGTTGCATGACAAATATATCCTCTTCTTCATAATTTGGCACATTTTTTTAGAAGCGAGACACTTGGACAGACATGAACGAAAGACAACACCAGCCAACCCGAAACAACTGAATTCTCCTACTGTCTCCCGTCCAGAGCCGTGACACCAACATAAGCAACAATATGGAACAACAATACATGCCACCTAATTCAACCCCTGTATTTACAAATCCAGTATGTGCACCCAATTCTAAACACAATCAACATAACCACACACTGGTAACACGCACTCACATAGTCGACATTCACCATTCGATCAGACCATGGGCTCTAGGGCACCTGGCATGAGGAGGGAAAGCCCACCTGCAACACACGGTCACCGGGCGGACGCCCGTTCAATACCCCTAGCTGTACACCAAGAACCATAGCCCACCGGGGCGCCCTGCCAGGCAGAGCCAACCGCGATGCCCGGACCGCGCCATTGGCGCGGGCAGGGGACCGCTAGTCTCTGCCTGCATGCCTGGGGCACTCCACCGGGGAAAGCCCGAGAGGGATAACTTGCTCCAAGTTTGTGTAACAAGAATCTGAGGATTCAATACCGAGGTTCCCCAATGCTCAATCAATCACATTTCTGCAGTGTTAAGCGCTTGTCGGTCGGTTACCCGTTGATAAAATTCAGAGCGGAAGTTGGCAATATAACCTCTCCAACACTGGCACATATGCGCAAACCGCACCACGCAACCATGCCACCCGTTTGGCCTGCGGAAGAGTAACTGTACTGTTTCCCCTATCTGCATGGAGGGAGGAATGAACGGCGGATTGGAAATTAACTTTACAACTAATACTTATGCACCTGGGGGGAGGGCTTACTGTAGTAAAACTGATTTACCATACTTGTAAAAGAGGGCGAGCCCTCTTCTGGACCCTACAACCAGCTCCTGCATCGCACCATGGCTACAACCAGGAGGCTAACTCACACAAGCCGGCCAAGCCCGTCGCCAGAAGCACACCAGGCCAGCCGGCGGCCACGGAACCCCATCGACCCAAGGTCCGCCGCATAGCCCCGAGAAGCCCCTCAGCAATTCAGTGTCATGGGGATTCCCCCACTACAGGTAGAATGCCAACATACTGAGTTATCGTCACCATATTACCCACTTTCGCTATTTCAATCTGTCTGTAAAGGAACCACCGTCAAGCTCGCATTCGGCTCCTAAAAACGACACTCCCGAGTATTACTCATTCTCTCAGTCACATGACCCGGCGTGAACCTCGGCGTGAACCTCGGGTCATAACCATAACACCCAGATAACGGACGACAGCAGAGGCCCCCAGCCCTGGGTGTCACCTCCGCCGACCCAAAAGTGGCAGAGTCAACTTCCGCCGACCCAAGGGTGTCAGAGTCAACCTCCGCCGACCCAAGAGTGGCAGAGTCATCAGCGGGAGGCCGTCTGCGTCATCACCGAAACTAGGTATTAGGCAAGTATGAGCACCGCACCCTGCCCATGGAGGAAGGAAGCGGCCTATGATCACATGATCTGTCTCCGTTACTGGTGACCATCCGGGTCAAGGACACGGCGCCTGTGTCCTTGTTCTCACTCCACCATCCCATGACCATCGTGATCACGGAGGCCAGGGGCAACAACCCCGGAAGAGCCAAAGCTCACCCAGGGCCAGACCTCCCCGGCACTTCCGTGAATGTCGGCCATTAGGATTGCGGAGCGTCACCGAGCAATGGTGTCCCGGAAGAGCCGAAGCGTCCTCAGAGACAACATACCCGGCCCCTCCGCGCTGGAGCAAACAACCAGTCACTCCACCATCCCATGACCATCGTGATCACGGAGGCCAGGGGCAACAACCCCGGAAGAGCCAAAGCTCACCCAGGGCCAGACCTCCCCGGCACTTCCGTGAATGTCGGCCATTAGGATTGCGGAGCGTCACCGAGCAATGGTGTCCCGGAAGAGCCGAAGCGTCCTCAGAGACAACATACCCGGCCCCTCCGCGCAGGAGCAAACAACCTCTGGCCTCCCCCCCCCCCCCATCAAATTTTGACAGGAAAAGGACCACACTCCACACAGAAATTATTTTGACAAGCAAAATATCCCCTAGTACTGTGGTTCCGATGTTGATAAGCAGCCAGAGATATGGCCTAATTAAATCTTATAAACACTGAAATTTCGGATTGCATGAACAGAATGGTGCAAAAACTACCAACAAAATAGTCTTTACGGCAGAGTAACAGAATACTGAGAATGTCCGCATCAAGCCAGTATGAAAACAATCATAAGATGGAAACAAGCATAGACCAGGATTGGGGTGAAAAACAACAAAATGTGACTGGACAAGGGGGCCACACTACGCACAGAAACAAGAGACGAGCATAACCCAGGATTATGGTGCAAGAACGGCAACCAAGCCTAAATAGCTTATAAATGTAACAATAACCAAGAATAGATGGAACACCCAAAATAGTGCATAATATTACCAACCCAATGGGTGGTGCCAACAACATAGATAAAATATATCCCCAAAATAACCGTTTATATACAATCCAAGTAGCCCAGTCAGGCTGTTGCGGCCACGTCATTACCAGCAAATCCCCCGTGTTTGCCTCGCACTGGAGCCCGCCCTATTATCCTATTGAGAGCAGTTTCCTCCTGCACTGCATTTAGCGCATCGGCAACCGTGGCCGGATGAGTGCGGGCTACCTCCCGTGCAACAGCACTATCCCTGGTCCCCCGCAGGAATGCCTCCGTTGCCACCGTATCTCGGAAAGGTGGATCAACTTCCTCATACGCAATGGCGGCTGCCTTTTGTACCCGATCCGCAAAATCTTCGATCCGCTCATCGGTGCGTTGTCGCATATCGTTCATTTCCCCCCTGACTACATCAGCCCGATCCGGTGCGCCAAAGCGTTTGCGCAACCGGTCCCGTAACCTGACATAATTCTGGGTTACATCATTTGGTAGGGTCATCATATGATCCACCACCTTTCCACACAAACAGTTCTTAAACTGGTTCAGCTTTTCATCTTCATCCCACCCAAACCTAGTTGCCAATGATTCAAACTGGTACACACATGCCTCATAACGGCCCTCTTGCCCAGAATATTTAGGCATCTTAGGCTTGGGCCAATCTGGACCCCGTGGCCGATGAGGATACCGCGGTCCCAGGCCATGGTCACCTCGAGGAGGCTCTAACGGATCTAGGAAGTCCCCTCTGTCTTCAGTACCTGACCCCGTTGAATAAGCAAGGTTACCACCCCCCACCGGACTAACATGATTACCTGACCGTCCACACCCGGCCAAATCCACATTAGGGGGTCCCCCCCATCGTCCATCGCCAGACCCCTGGTGACCACCCGAGTCGGGCGCAGATGGCCCGAGATGACCGGGAACTGTCTCATCTGGGGCACAGCCACCCGGTTCCTGGCACCAGCCAACATAACTCTGCCTCCAGTCAGCCGGAATCGGAGGGGAATCATATCGGAAGCCCCTAGTCGGTTGACCATCTCCCGAAGAGAGATCATAGTAATCGGAGCACCCATGGCTAAGGGCCCCGCTATGGAAATGTCTATCTTCGACTCGCACATTCCGACCATGATGAACACCTGCGGCTGTGTCATACAAGAACCCGGCCGGGTTATGAATGGATCCAGATGGACCGTGGGTGCGACCCGGTGGATCATGAAATGACCCCGCCGGGTTATGAGTGGATGCGGCTGGACCGTGGATGCGGCCCGATGGATCATGAAGCAAACCCGCTGGGTCATGAGCGGCTCCGGATGGACCGTGGGAGCGGCACGATGGATCAGGAAAGGACCCCGCCGGGTTATGAGTGGATCCGGCTGAGACATAATTCATCCCTTCCGCGGGTCCCCCCAACCCAACAACATTGACATGGGTGCCCGGGAAATGGTCCTGCTGATTGTTACTCCCCGATCTCCCATCTATCTGAACATCACAACCTCTATCTCTAACATTCCCCCATCGACTCATTCCATTGGCCTCCCCCATGGCCCGCTGCTGCGGTATCCCCCCTGTACCCCTTGTCCCTTTCTCGGTATTGGGATCAACAACAGGCTGTGGGCCGTATGGCCGTGGGATCTATTTGACCGGGAAAGATGGTGGGCCGCCGGGTCCTCTACATTCCCCCGGCAATTCCTTAACCCCAGCGGGCGTAACCGCCTTGCGTCTCTGATTATAGCTAGCTTGCGCAGGCTGCCCGTTCCCCGATTCGCCCACAAAAATTTGACGACGTGACATATGCACCCCTGGTGCAGAGTTCGCAGATAAGGGGGCTAAACACTCCTGACCCCGCGAACCCATCCCTATCTCTGTTTTCACTGGAATAGGCGGAGCGTTAACACGAGTACTTCTCTCCGCTTTAACAGTGGTGGATGTTAGTGGATAAGATTGTGGTTCTTCTATGCGGCTTGGCCACAATAACTCAAAGTTGGAGACCCCGGTTAATTCAGCCACCTGTGATTGGGCCTCAGTCATCCACGCAGGCCGATTACGTGAAGGACTGACCGGTCCAGGCAGGGTATAGCTAGAGTGCCCAGGATGGGGAGGTAATTTGTCCCTGCCGAGTTCGGAAATTGGAATGGTCTCACTCGTTGCAAATCGATGGTGTGATAATGACCGCGTACCAGGGGGTACTCCCCCAGTTACTGCAAAAGACTCCCCATAATGAGTGTCATCCGCGGGACCGATGGAGAAAGCGCCGGCATTAGGTGGAGTTACAGATCTTAAGCCACAGCCCCTCACTGGAGACGGACCTTTGGTTAAAATAGAGGACCCTCCTGCCACCGGAGTTGTTGGATTAAACGTTACCCGGGGGGGATTTGATTCGCCCACCCCTCTGGCCATTCCTGGCTGCTCAGGAGGCCGGTCCATAATGAATGAACTATCAACCCTTTGTGAACTATCCACCCTTTGTGACCTAGCCATACCCGGACCCCCCATGGCCCCAGGGTGATTCCTGGTGGATGATTGTAGCATCGGCTCCCCACTCGTACCGCCCTGGTAAACTCCTGTGGATGGCAACCTATCCACCCTTCGTGAACTATCCACCCTTCGTGAACTATCCACCCTTTGTGACCTATCCATGCCCGGACCCCCCATGGCCCCAGGGTGATTCCTGGTGGATGATTGCGGCGCCGGGTCCCCACTCGTACCACCTTGGTAAACTCCTGTGGATGGCAAACAATTCAAGATGGCACCAAAGAGAGCCTGCCAGTGGGCTTCTGCCCAATCCTTCCCAGGAATTAAATCCTCCCCCGGTTGGTCTCCCCTAACTTCCTCCAAAGCTTCTACAGCTTCCTTCGAAGCTGCTATAGCTTCCTCACCACCACAATGGGGCGAGTCATTTCCATCGGACTGATTCGCATCAGGATCCGCAACAGCCAAGCCCAAGTTACTGGCCCAATCATCAATATATTTCTCGTTATCGATAAGGACTCCCCGGATACTCCTGCTACAGTTTGCAGATCTACGGGAGTGGGCGGTAACGCTGAGGCATTCGGACCCTCCCCCGACCTAGCTCCAGCCTCGGACTGTTGTGATCGCGTGGACCGATGTGATCGGCCTGACCCGGGGGTACCCCTGTAACTCCTACTTAAGGACAACCGTTTTACCTGCTCTGACAGCTGACCGAGGGCATGATCAACTTTATTCATAGATTGTCTCAGTTCTCCTTTTACCGCGCCTACCTCTTTACGCATCGCGGTATGTGCCTCATTTACAAAAAGCTCCAATTGAGTCTTCTGATATAGGACAAACCGCTCGGTCTCGTTGGCCTTTTCCAACGCCCGCTGGGCCATATGCGTACGCGAGACTCCACCTGAACTAACGACGGACTGGCCATCGTGTTCATCGGATGAATCTCCAGCACTAGATCTTTCCATAACCAAAGACTCTGTATATTCCGATGCCGACAAGTGCTTGGATTCATTTTCCAGCGTGTAACTATCTCGCAACCCATGGATCCCTGGTCGCCCCAAACGATAAGGAACCACTCCCCTCAACCTCCCTTTCCGGAGACCCGAAGCTAATGATCCCTTGGACATGCAAAGAATTCCAATGTCCCCCCTGGGGAATGTACCGATTCAAAAGCTTCAATGTCAACACCCCATGCGCTTCACGGGTCTGGATTATCAACTCGGCGCGCGTCGGACCAACTAGCGGTATCTCGCGCAGCTGATCCCGTGATGCCGTTTGCAGATTAGTTGGCGCCATGATAATCAAAAGATTAAGCCGTGCCCCGCAAACCACCACACAACTACAAGTTATCTACCAACAAGTCAAGGGATGTTGTGCGATCCGATTATGATCACTGGATTAGACTACTCTACCTGCTCTCCCCCCCAAAAAAAATTTTAAAGAACCAGCAAAACAAACTAGACAACAGAAAAACAAAATCTAATTAGATCATAAAACTCAAGTCATAAAAGTCAAGTCGCTGAAGTCAAGGTGCTAAAGTCAAGTCACTAAAGTCAAGTCGCCAAAGTCAAGTCGATAAAGTCAAGGTGCTAAAGTCAAGTCGCTGAAGTCAAGTCGCTAAAGTCAAATTGCTACGGGCAATACATTCAACGCACATATACAATTCAAAGTCCTGCAATCCCAGACATGTAACCCAAGTCAGGTCAGAATTGAATTTCCTGACCTGAGTTTCATGGCCTGAGCTACAAAACTTGAGTTACTAGACTTGGGTCACAAGGCCTTATATACCAAAATATTAAATTCAACAATTGTCAAAACAGGAAAAAAAAAATTGGACAATACACAAACTCAAATATCAGCAAACCATGAAGGCCCTCCCCCTCCAAAAATATGGAAGGACCCAAGTAAGGCACTGTCAAACTGAAATCTATGAAAAAACCAAATTACAACACTACATATACACTAAGCTACAGAAAATAACCTGAGAAGCAATAAACTGAGAAGACAAACGACAATATATTAGTAATAAGCCTGTCAACCAACAATGAGCTACAATGCTAAATTAGCAGTGATGCAGGCCAGCTAACTTCTAAAAATAGACCCAGACTGAAACGCACGTGTTTCACATGCTAGACTGGGCCCAGAGACAGCAAAGTAAATCAATGAATACACAAAAACTACGAAGTTTCAGTTACCCAAACTTCGCACAATACAAGGAAACAATATTTCTAATGGAATACCACCACATTTAGGTGGAGACAACCCACGAAAATATCGTAAATTCAGTCGGAAAATCGCCGACTTTACGAAAATGGCCTAAGTCACAAGACTTGAGTCACAAGACCCAAGTCACAAGACTTGAGTCACAATACCTGAGTTAGGAAATTCAAGTCCAACTTGACTAACCAGAGTGAATTAATTAATTTACGAAAATTTAGATATTACAACACGTGCGCTCACAGCTACCTGAGCGCCATGATGAAAGAAAAATGCAGCATGGTCAGATTCTTTCCAAAAACAAGTCCCAGAAAAACGACAGTTGAAGAGAAACAAAAGCAGTGACAAACCAGAAACTGCTCACGCTCGCAAAAAACACACTAAGAAACAAAATGACACCATGAATTGACAGTGTCAACACTTTTAAAGCACTAATAAATCGATCGCCAAATGAATCACTTCAGCGAAAATCGCCCAGCCGCCATTACAGGCAGACAAGCCAAATTTTGACAGCTCCAAAACGAAGTCAAAAATCCTCACAAAAACGCCAGGACAACGCTTGCCACTTCAAAATATTGCGCAAAACAATATTCTGAATGAATTACCACCAGCAATAATGGTGAGGAACACTGATAAATGTCCGAAAATACGTCGAAAAGACACCAAACAAACCTCAACACAGCCCAGCCGCCATTACAGGCCGACAAGCCACGAGTTGACAATTCAATTCATTCAATTCAGTTCAATTCCATTCAATTTATTTGGACCAAAGAATATTGAATTACATTTGGCTGGCTGACACCAGGTGGTGAATTTGCCACTTGCACCAGGATTTAAAAGTTTACTACATGTCCACGGTTTACACATTCAAATAAGACAATACAATTAATACTAAAGGTTATTCTAACAATATCTAGCGTTTAAGAGAGAGATGAAAATGAGGAATGAAATGATGACTACTGCTTACCTCCCTGTGTGTGTAAAAAAACAAATATGAGATTGGAGACAATCCCTCCTCTCATTTCTATAAATAGCAAACCATGTAGTATCTGTTGTTATTTTATGCTCAATATCAAAAGTATTGGCCGACGCCCCCATGCGAAAAACGAGCAAGTTTCTCGCCAAAAAACGCCAGGAAACGCCCGAAAAACCAGGCAATAACGTTCAGGCAGCCCTATAGAACGTCCTGAACAGCTCCATAGGTTCTGACACCAAATATAGGATTTTAATATCCCCGAATACATACAATATAATACAGAGTCCAAATATATCAAACATTCAGTCCATCGTCATCTTTGCTTCTGTCCGCGGCGCCCTGCGCATGCGCGAGGGGCGCCGCTGGCGCCTCTGGCGGCGGGCTGGTGGCGGGAAAGGCCGGTTTCCCACAACTATCTGAAATGAGATAGAAACATGACATCATATAAAACCTCAGATACATACAATTGGAATTTGTCAGCTTTTAGTCATTATTTTATTCATTTGATTGAAGCAAATAAATGTATTATATTTGATTGTAATCACATTTAATGTAATTGATACATTTCAGTGCAATTTACATCTTTCACTTGAACATACATGCACCGATAACTTGATTAACAGCATCAATTTCAGGAGCTTGTTACTTTGTCAGTCATCAATTTGCAGTGAAAGTCATCAATCATGATCAACGGAATTACCAATAACGCAGTTGAATTGCACAAATAATGCACTGTTGATTTGTGTTGAAAATTTTCTCTTGTCTGTAAAATGAAACATTTTATATATATCAGCTTATTAGGATATCATTTACTTGTACAGTAAAGTAAGCAGAGATAAAAGAGCTGCACAAAGTATTAAAATTATCTCAGATGGACTAGAGAACATATGTATATGTTCAAATGTATTCAACCATGTCCTATTATGCGTACACCTGTGTACAGAAAAACAATACCATTAACCATATGTAATTGGTATCATGATACGATAATGGAAATGCAGTAAGATAAAAGAATGACCAGAGGCCACCTATGCACTCTGCAGCTAATAATGCCAATTTGCACATGTGGTACTTCCAAATAATGGGCATATCCAATTTTGTGTCATGCAATCCCAATTACCCAAACTTCCCTTACATAACTACAACCTCCCCCCAGGGCCTCTCCCAGTCCTATCCATCAAAAGGATTACATGCTACCTGGGGTCAATTCATGGTACAATTGAACTTTGAAAAATGCTACAATGAATAATAGACATTGCTAAAGATATATCAATCAAAAAAAAAAAAAAAAACTATTTTAGTCAATAACATTCAAATACGTAAAGTTGCTATCTCTTGGTACAAATATTCAAAAAAGCATAAACTACATTGTAAAATCAAGTTTCAATTGATTGTATACCCATAGCTGTCGCTAAAGTAACGCAACTGATTTTACAGTGTAGGGAAGAAAGGCTGACCGCGACAGATTATCCGAATCAGGGAGTAAACATATGGGTCCAAGGGCTTAACACTAAGCATGCTAAAACTATAGAGTTGTACAATCTCATGCCAAAACTAAGCGATCACAGCAAGCTAATGCTGTTATTAGGCACTGGGATTGTCCAAAGATTGATGGATAGATGATGGGGGCTCTAAGTCTGGTATTTATGAACTTGATAGGCTGATGAGGACAGGTGGAGGATGTGGCAATGAGGCGAAGGATGAGCCCAGAGACATACAACCATATAATTCATCATTTAAAGAGACTACTTTCAAGACTGCAAATAGTAAAATATTAAAGCATCAGAAAATGGACATGAGTAGTTACTTTCAAATAGCAACCCCAGAAGGATGAACTTAGCATTCCAATAGATGAAAGTGCCCGGGCTTTGGATTGAGACTGAAAATGGCATTGATAGCAAGACAAAGTATAATAAAGCTGATAATTATATCTAAACATGTCAACTTATTTATATAAATCTTATCAAATTAACATGCCATCGGCGGCTGTCTGATTAAGCAAAGAAATCTTTGAATACTCCACCTTGAGTTGGTTGAGCCGCTATAAATTAAAACGGCTTATAATTGGAAAGTAAGGTAGGTCACCGTACTATAAGATAGAGGACAGTACAATTTTATTAAAGGCAAAATTTCAGCTGTGAAGCAGGACAAACAGTGAATAAAAGTCAAATTATTGTATCTCTGTTAATCTTGCTTTAGCGATTGACCATACTAAAATAAAATTTGAAAAAAAAGGAAGTTGAACTACAGGTCAATACCTCAGTATGTAGGTCATGTTTACAATACTCCTCGACATAAATATTCTCTATCATTGTCTGAAACTTTACAGTCGACAGCTTAGAAATAGCCTTGAGAATTCAAAACCATCAGATTAATCAAAAGCATGTTTGCATTCAGAAATCACAAACATTTTTGTGCAGACAAAGAGAAATCAGAGACTCAACTTCATTAAAGATATTGATATTTTCATCCTATTGGCTGGGTTTCTAGCTTTTAATTTCCTGTCTTTCATACTCACTAATAAATGAGATACCTGCTAGCAAAAATATATCACACAATGCTGAACTGATATATGTTATCTTACACCAGCAAGAGTGATGGTTCTGTAGTTAAAATTATAGTGTCCTAGCAGCTTTAGAGTCACCAAAGCATTCTTACTGGTTGTTTGCCAAACCTTTAGGGCAGCAAAGAAGGAAATTGAATCTGTCTGCAAATAGAGTTTCAGGTTCAAGAGTGTATGTTACGCTTTACTCTAAATGGGTTTGAAAAAAGATACCACTTGGGATTGTTGTTTAGTAATGAGAGGCGCTAGGGTAGGCCTTTAGCACATAAATAAATAATAGATACATGTAAACAAATTAAATGAGTCTCTAGATACACCTTCTCTTTCTTAAATGAGGTTGCATGCAAACAAGTGGCTGAAAATCTCGAATCTAACAAGTGTTAATTTCGTTGCCAAGAAATACATGGTACATACACTAAGAGACAGGCTTGAGGCACGTCTAAAAATGGTAACACTTCGTTGGAATGCAATCGTCAAATTTACAGGAAAATGGAAGAGGACCGAATCTGTAATTGATGCACCGTTGTAATAACTACATGCTAAATCACACAAATATTCTGAAATGATTTTGCCTTCAATGCAATTTGTTATAATATTTATTTGTCTATTTTAATCGATGCTCGAACTTTAAGGAAGATTAGGAGAGATTAAATATGTGCTGTTACTTTTAAAAGTTATACTTGTCTATTTTGTAATAAACCCACCTATTATTATCAATAGAGGTCATGGCATAGAGATACTGAACTGTCCACTCTTAATTGATTTTCATCATTCATCTGTGTTGTGGTTTTGTGATACATTTAAATTGTCTCTATGACTTCATTCTTCATGGTCAATTGTGCAATGAATTAGGCAGCTGATCGCTCATGCTCTTTTCTGCCCTTAATCTCAGCCTATCTGGGAGGGCCAGCCCTGTATGAACATGCAGTGATGACATCCAGCGATGTCATCTGCAAGATTAATTTTGATTAGGTAGTGATAAATGAGAATATGCACATGTGTAACATGATTGATAGCAAAACTTGTTAGCATTATGCAGATTAAAGTCAATTCCGCTGCAACATAGAAACAAGCGTCTTAGGAATTCATAGATATCAAATATACAGAGAAACTAAAAACCAAATAAGTTTTAATCAAAGTTGTGCCTGCATTTTGAAATCAAATTCTTCATTTCAATACTGCGATAAAGAGAGAACAAACTGCATTAGTAATATTGATACATGCATTATACCTTTGTTCAGTGTTGAGTTATCAATTTTCTATCTTGTAAGTTGTACTTTGATTGAATAAATATAGGAAAATCAAAAATCATTACATTTGTTGCACAAACATAAAAGTAAAATCACTATAAAAAAATTGTTCGCCAAGCTTCGCTGATGAATTTGAAAAAATAACCACTTTAGTTTATACTGCTCCTGTAATTATCAATGAACTTGTTGTTGAAGTTACAACGACATATGAGTATATCTTGGTATACTATTAGATAACAAGTTGTTATTTAAGCATCATGCAGAACAACAGCTTACAAAGGGTAAAAAAAACGCTTGTTTTGTTGGAGAAGTATGCGTACTTTTAAAAGCTTAAAGTAGACTCTTGTATATGTACTGTGCCTGTTTTTTGAAGCCACAATATCACCTGTCCTAATGTTTGGCTGTGTGTCATTCTATGGCTCAATTTCAAAATGTCTACAAAAAGATCCAGATCGTCCGCGGCAGACTTTCGGGCTCCTCAAGTGATGTGCCATGGCAAAGACTTCAAAGCATTGTATAAAGATAGTTTTAAATTGTGTCGGTAGAAAAAGAAAAATCCAAGTCACCTTTAAATTTGTTCTGTGAATATGAACAGCTCCCAAGTGCAAGGAGACTATCAGTTCATTATGCTCATACAAGTAGACTTAGAAACATATTTGTCTGTAATTTTTGCGAATGCTGTGGTTTGAAGACGTTATATGTTGTTCTTCTGTACCATGTCTGTACATGCAACCAAATTTCGCATTCATATGCAACCAATAATCTCTATAATTATTATAAACTTTTAATTGAAAAAGGTAATTTAAAATGTGCAGGGAGCTAATTTTCTGCAGATATGATATTGGACCACAGTTTTTAGAGAAGGCCAGAATTCTTTGAAAATGTTCATTTTGAACACACCTCACCTCTCAGAGTGATTATACTTTGAATCAGTATTAGTACTATGATGATATCAATATTATATTTCAGCAAATTTGGCAAGGAATTTGTGAAATTGCACTCTTGGCCCAGTAAATCATTTTTATTGGCACTCCACAAATACAAGAAATGGGGTCGGTTGGGAAGACAACACTTTTTCCTGCATGGATGGACAAAGTTGAAGTCTACAGGTCCATCCTTTGGCAGCCATTGTCTGTAATGGGCAACAAAATTCTCCTAAAGATTGAGAAATTGCACAACAAAACTGCTGATCCAGACTGTAGATTTCGACACCTCGTGCTCATGAAGACATATAAGCAACTTTATGAAGCTTAAAGCTGAACTTCTTTTGAGTCTATCCAAAGAAGTTACATGCTTTTAAGCTTATCCATATAATCATATTCACAAGATACAACAACATAAAACATGATATTTGATTGGTATCACGAGATGATAATGGAAATGCAGTAAGATAAAAGAATGACCACAGGCAACCTTTGCACTTAGCAGCTAATGATGCCAAATTGCACAAGTGGTACTTCCAAATAATGGACATATCCAATTTTATGTCATGCTATCTTAATTACAACCAGTATCCCTTCCATAAAACCCCTCCCCTCCGGCTAACTCCAATGTCATCACACCATTAAGATAACGTGCCAACAACAGTGCATTTAGATAATCTCAATAGGCCAATGCCTTGGAAGTTATATACATCCTATAATCACATAGCGACATCAGTACAAGATAGACCTATACGAATCTGACAAAAAAAGCAATCTGAGCTTATTTTCATAATCCTAGGCAGCACATCCGTGGTACTTCATTAAATAATAATCACTAAGCTAAAAAGGGACTTTAGAAACGTTTACTCTTTGCCAAAAATTTTCATTTTATGACAAATGCAAGCTTTATCTAAAATAAATCTGGCTGTAGTTTCAGGTGTCGCTTTGAAATTTCAATTTGATCAAAATAAATCACCATAACCTTTTAAAGTAACAATCAATTCAGAGTACAAATTATGTCATATATCATGTATCAACATATTGACACAACTAGTTTATTAAGATAATACAAGGAGGACAAATTCTGCCTTTGCTTCTCTGTTTTCTGGCATGTTCTTGAGGTGTATTCAGCAAGTCACTGGCCAGACGGAAGAAAACAAAGGTGTCATTTGGATAGATGCAAATTTGTAAAAATCTCGGAGGAACAAATGCTACATGCATCATCAACATAAAAATTTTCTTTTGACAAACCAACAGTAAACAATGTCCATTTGACAAAACATATGAAAAAGGTGTTTTCAGGCATCTCACATGTTTTTGTCAAGCACCGCAGCCGTTCAATGTCTGCGTTGTTTCTTTCCAGTTCCCGGAACCCTTTGCAAAGCAAACAAATTTAAAACAAGTTACTGCATGTACAATGTAGCTAAAGGGTTGATGAAGTTTATCAAGGCAAAATGTAAGATGTGCAACGGGACAGATCAGACAGTTCTATACTCTGCTCAAGATATTAACTATCATAAAATAGAACTAGACAATAACATTGAACACAAAGTCATTATCTGATCATGTCGATTAATTTGAGACGTCTGTGTCACGTATGTTATATATCTATTTTCCATGTCTCTTTATTATGAATAATGTATATCCGTCAGTCTGCATGTATATCATAATCGGTAAACAGAGGACTTCTCACAGAAATTTTCTTACTTTATTTTGGATGGTACTGTAGTCAAGAACACTTTTGGGAACACAAAGAGAATTGAGAAACCGTAGGATTTCTAGCTTTTGATTTCATAATATTTTTTCGATATATGTTTAGATTAAATACGGCAAAAACATCTTGAGTGCATGCTGAGCTGACGTAAAAATATAATGTACTATAATAGCTAGGGTAATAACCCTGCAGTTCAAATTGTATTGTCCTTTAAAAAAGCTTTAGTGACACCAAAGTAATCTTAGCGGTTGTTTGCCTAACCTTTAGGGCGGCAAAGAAGGATATTGAATCTGTCAGCAACTAAAGTTTCGGGTTCAAGTGTGTTATTCCAAGCTACATGTACCCTATAATGTGATGGAAAAAAGATGCAACTTTTGTTTTTCATTAGTCAATTGGAGTTCAGCATCAATTGATTTCTAAAGCATACATTTACCTGCAAAATAATAATTGAAATGAAATGGTCTCCAGACATTTATAACTTTCTGAATTGGTTGCATATTTTTCATGCTGTTAAGCACTTTGACATCTCCTGAGTCCTATGTGACTTGTATTTGATGCCGCCTTGGACATTTTGATATATATAAGTGATATAAGTCACAAAACAGAACTAGAGATGGCACTTCCAAACACAGTGTAAATATTTTTTGGAAAGCAAGCATCACATTTTGAGAAAATGGTAGAACTGAATCCATAATTGATGTACCATTGTCCCCTTGTGAGGTGACTACACTCTAAAAAATTTCAGACAAAATTGGTTTTTTAGATTCAAAATAGTTTTTTGAAAAACCAAATTTCAATGCAAAATGGATTTTTTTTTAAATTTTGAATCTAAAAAACCAATTTTGTCCCAACATTTTTTAGAGTGTACGTGTTAAATCACAGAGGTAAACATCAGACACATGCAGCAAGCAGAATCCCAGATGTGCATTTCATTTCAATGCCGTTTGTTAAAATTGCCTTCAACTGTGTGGTAAAATAAGCCAGATTTTTTTTTTGCAATTAGAACTACACATAGCTGCCTTTATGCAAAAATAAAAGCTATATATGTTTTATCTTTTTTTGTCTTGATTATACACGAATTAAGTTAACATACCACTTGTATCATTTCTCAAGGTCCTCGCTTTGTAATATTTAACTGTCCCCTCTTAATTGCATTTTTCCATTCATCTGTCATTGCAGTAGTGTTTTGATGATCCATCTATCTTGTCTCTGCGCCTTCATCTTTCATGGTCTGTAGTAAAATGAATTAGGTCGTTGATGGTTCATGCTCTTTTCTGCCCTTAATCTCAGCCTATCTGGGATGGCCAGGCCTCAGCGAACATGCAGTGATGACATCCAACGATGTCATAGACAAGATTTATTTTGATGGGGTAGTGTTAAATGAGAATGTGCACAAAGCTGACATAATTTGTTGCCCACCTAATATGATTGGTAGCAAAACATGTCTGCTTTGTTTTCGTAATAAATCGATTTTACTGCCTCATAAACAACAGCATAATAAGTATTTTCCTTATCCAGTCTCAAACATAACTGTTCTCCAATGCAATTGCCCCATACAAGTAATTAGACTAGGAAGATTTTTCTAACATTTAGACAGACACAGTTATTTTCCTGGTTCACTGTGTACAATGCAGTTGCCAGGTTGGAAATATTGTTAGTATGTAACATTTTGGTGTTACCGCCTTTCAAATCCAATGCATTTACTGAAAAAGTCAAAATCATTCTTTGAAAGTGTCTTGGAATTGATAGAAAGAAATTGAAACTGTTAGGAAACAAATGTTGGGTTCAACATGTTCAAGGGTGTCAGCTGAAGCTCTGCTGAAATGCCTTGAAAAAGAGACCACCGTGGTTTACCATTTATTCATTGCAGTTTCTACAATTATGGTAGACAGTTCAGACAGCTTTCACGGTCCATCCATACCTCTTCCTCAGTTTTCAATTATAGAATTTGAATGGTCACATGACGTGATCGATGATGCTGTGTCATGTGACGTAATCGATGATGCTGTGTCATGTGACTCGAGTATCTCCCGGTAGATCCACGGAAGGTTGTGTCGATAATTATTTACTCTCTTACCAATTAGACTTAATTTATATGTATATTATGGAAGAATAGAAAAACTGCAACTAACATATTGGCAGTGAATTTAACTTTAAATGTAATGACCACAAAGAAAAAACAGTTTGAGTATATCTTTTGTTGATATGATATTTGACCATGCACTGGAGAAGCCGAGGATATAATATTGTAATTATTATAATTCTATGTTCATTACATTTCAGTAAATATTTTCACAATATCTGTCTAATTGTCCCCATGATTCCAGTAAATCATATATATTGGGACAATATAATGAAATGGGGTCTCGCTGGAAGACAACACTTCTCTCTGTCTTGATGGGCAAAGTTGAAGTCTATTGCTCTACCCTTTGGTAGCCATTGTCGGTAATGGGCAACAAAATTCTCTTAAAGATTGAGAAATGGGACTACAAAACTGCTGATCCAGACTCAATTTTTACACCCAGTGCCCATGAAGACGTGTATGTGGGACTATATGAAGCTTAAATCTGAACAACTTTTTGGTGTACTCAAGACAGTTTCGCAGCAACGCATTAATGACATATAGCAAGCTATTGAGATTAAGCAAGTATTTCATATACTTAGTGTCCATTTGTCTATCTCTTGTTCTGTTGAAAAAAAATTATGAACATCTAATTTTAAGGATAAGTATTTTCGACATATTTTTTTCCAAATTTTATTTCATCTCAATGGTCTGCCCTGCCCCCAACCTTCCACTGTTCCTGGCACAGAGAATTACATAAACAAAATTTTTTTAGATTGCCTTTAAATTGGCCGGCCCAGGATGAACATGCACTTATGGCATCCAGTGACCTCTTTCATTAGTCTTAAAATTATTATTCTGAGATTCATTTAAGAGGGGGTAGGTGAAAACCAAAACGCATCATCTTTAGCAACAGACAAATATCTTCGTTGATGTTGAGGGTGATTACTTAAGAAGAGATCCGTCAATATGAAAAGCTTCTTCTCTAATGCTCTGTATTCTGGCCACCATGCCTCATTTTCCGTCCTAAGAAATAAAGGTGCTCTCAGTAAGCTACTGTTATTTTAAAAGAAGGAAGGTATCCAGTTGTGTTAACTTAAATTAATCTTCTGATAAATAAACAAGGAAAGCTGACTAAAAAAGGAACATTTATTAATTTTCTCATAGTTGGGACTTGGGAGTTTTTTTCATGATATTTTCGTGCCTTGAGGTCCTGGAAATATTGAAGAACTACCAGCTTGCTCCATTGTCAGAAATCTGAAAGTGTCACAAATTAAACAATATTTCGATCATCGTATAGAACAAAATACATTTCACAATGCAAAAGTGAAAGTGATCAAGAAAGCAAATAAGTAATCAAAACATGTTTGCATTTTGAAATTAGTTTAATTTTGATGAACACTAGAGGTAATCTGAGAACCAACTTCATTAAAGATATGGATGTCTAAGCTTGCCAGCTTTCATATCGTCAATTTCCTTTGCTGTGACACTCAGGAACAAAGAGAGAACCAAAATCATGACATAAGTAAAAACTGTCTCTATTCAAACAAAAGGGATAGTGATAAATTGTGATTGGTGGTTTTAAAGCTGCACTTTCACCAATCTATTCCTTCTGTTTGAAGACAAACCCTTTTGCTCAACACAGATGGAAATTGAATCTGTCAGCAAACAAGGTTGTTAGCAGAAGCTATGTCCTGAAATTGATTGAAAATGACACCACTTCGTTTTACCATTCCTTGATTGCTGTTAAACCCTCAATATTCTGCCAACCCAGGTTACTAACACATTGCACAATATATTATGTAAGGAATTGAAGAACTCATTTAAAAATTCTGAGAAAGGAAGAGTAATCAGGTCGTATATTCAGCTATTAGAAAATTCATGTAGACTATTTTATAGGATATAGTTATACATGTCTTCTCAATTGCCCATCTCTAATTTAAAATGCTGTTCAACAAAAAAGCGCAATTTTTTATTTTATTTTTTTTATTTCACCATAAAACGTACAATATTAGCAGTTCCAAACATTTGCAGGCATAAAACCCCTAGGGGCTTGTTAGCCTGGAAAACAGTTACAAAATAGGCATATAGCTTCAAACACACACAACAGAGAACTATAAATCAGTATGTATAGTGAAATTGAACAAGAAATGTTAGTAAACTAAATAATGGTACAAAATATAATTAAATTCAGAATTTTCTATTGTTTGATACAAACATGAATTTCTTAATGTTATTTTTAAATTGGACTAAAGTATTAAAGTTTTTCATACTATCTGGCAACAAATTCCATAATTTGGGTCCCATATACAAAATTGAAAATTTGAATTTTTCTATCCTAGGAAAAGGTAAATACAGATTAGAAGCACTTCTAGTTGATAAGTGAGTATTTCTTCTCAGTTGAAACATATTTGTAAAGCTTAATGGTAATAGATTATTAATATACTTAAACATGAAAATACAGATATGGATATCATTGATTTCATAAATAGAATGAAACTTGGCCATTTCAAAAACAGTATTGGTAGAAGTTAAATGATGTAAATTAAGAGCAATTTTAAGGGCTCGTTTCTGTTTAATAAATAAAGGTTTAAGTGGTGTTTTATAGGTTGTTGCCCAAATGATATTACAGTTATTTAGATACGGTAAAATAAAGGTTTTGTACAAATTTAGTTTCCATTCTTTATTCAAGATGCGCCTTACTTTGTAAAGTATTCCTATTGATTTGCTTATTTTAGTATTTATATGATTTA
Source organism: Platynereis dumerilii (assembly GCA_026936325.1). Classification (NCBI taxonomy): domain Eukaryota; kingdom Metazoa; phylum Annelida; class Polychaeta; order Phyllodocida; family Nereididae; genus Platynereis; species Platynereis dumerilii. The sequence goes on along the minus strand of JAPTHN010000005.1, from coordinate 23,095,250 downwards.
TGTGATACTTCCATGTTAACTTATAATCTATGAAAACTCCTAAGAATTTAATTACTTTTACTTGTTCTATTAGCATACCATCTAACCTAATCAAAATATCAGGATTACTCCTATTATTAGAAAAAATGGCATGCACATATTTAACAAAAGACCAAAGGTTCTAGAGTCCTGCAGGATATTTCTTATTTTCCAAATTCTTATGAATGTCTTAGTCTCAATGGCACATGAAGTTCCTGTACATTCTCCAAGGTCACCATAACATCTGGCCAATGGCATTGCGGAGCGTTCTGATCTTGACTGAAGTTTTCACATCAGTGCCCCTGCCATAGCTAACTCAAACATCTCAAATTTCTAACATATATCCATGCACAAAAACTGCAATGCATGGCAGAATATAATCACATGCACATCTGCAACTTTTACATAAAACACAATTTACATCAATATTGTACATGTATATATGCAATTAGTTATCACGAGATGATAATGAAAGGACGACTCAAGCTGACCTTTGCACTTAATGATTATTGATGTAAAAAGTAAACACATGTAGTGGATGATTATGAGGCTTGAGGCTGAAGGTCCAAGGAAAAAATGGAGTCTCTGCAGCCTTAAATATCAAAATTGACTCGCATCTCCAAAGATGATCCTTTTTGGACCACACTTGATAGCTTTTTCGATCATGTATTTCAGACAAATAAAGGCTGACATGGCAAGGGCAGATACTGAAGTGTGACATATGGTGCATCAGAGGTATAGCATGAAACATCAATCTACCATAAATTTCCCCAAATTTGAATTGAACCAGGGTTCAAAACTTCAATGGCCAGGCCATTCACACTGAGCCAACATAGCACCCTTGCAACAAGCAATGTCCAAGCCTACAAAAACAGCCGACATAGCACGTCTGTTGGGCGTCCTTGAAATTTCAATTCATTTCCTTCAACAATGGGTCATCTTAATCTTAAAATAACTTGTCTGCCACTAGATGTAAGACACTTAAAGATTTTCAAGGAGTAAAATGTCACTCCTGCTTCTTTGTATTCTGGTCATGTGGTGGAACCTTTTTCATCACAGACAGAGTGTAATCAGCAAGTCTCCGCTAGATTTAAGAGAACAAAGGTGTCATTTGGACGAAAGCAAAGTTGTAAACAGCAGATAGGGACAAATAGTACAGTAAAGTTAAACTTATGATGCTGTAAATCAACAAAGTGAGCAGCACTCAGGTGATGCAAGAAAAACAAATTACATTTAGATACAATCCTCTTGTATCACAGCCTATATGCACGTACAAGCATCCAGCTTACTTCAAATGAAATCATAACTCAAAATCCTAAACACTAAATGCCTGTTGGTTAATCCTTTGTCATTGTTGTTGTGACAAGATGACACATTAATATTGTCAAAACAACTTCATTTTTCATGGTTCCTGGCTCAATAAATCAGAAAGTTGATCGCTTGAGTAGTTTTCTGCCCTTAATCTCAGCCTATCTGGGGCAAACAGGCCTCGTCAGCTCATGGAACATGCAGTGATGACATCCAACGATGTCATATAGACAGGATTTATGCCATTAATGCGAACTTAAATGAATATGTGCTCAGAGCTGACATAAATTGCGACCTACATAAGATAATTGATAGAAAACTTCCTTACACAATTTACTTGATAAAATAATATTTGGTAGAAAGAAGTGAGGTATGTGATGAGAAGTGCGAGAAAACTTTGACATCCTTCCTCCATTTTGCTGAAGTTCATAAAAAAATATGAAATCGCTCTACAAAATAAAGGTAAACAATGTCATAATATGATTGATTCTAAAAGAAATGCCTGTCTTGAACAGTCAATGCAACAATAACACCTTTAGGTAGTACTCCTGAAGAATTGGGATAATAGGCAAATGCATGTTATACTGTACACTGTCTAGCATAAAGAATATAAATATATAGAAAGACTCAGTATAAATGGATCTCTGGGAGGCAAAGTGAACCAACCCTGCAAATTGAAAAATAGGTTTAACCAAATTTGTAATGCTCATGGTTCTGAAACTTTTTCAGTTACATATATTGCAATTATGACAACTTTAATTTATAAAGCCACATTAAAGTTGTTATGATTGCAGTATATGTGAAAAAGTTTCAGAACCATGGGCATTACAATTTGGTTAAACCTGTATTTAGAATTTCAGGGTTGGTTCGGTTTACCTCCCGGGGATCCAAATGTAGCAATGATTGCAATGGGCTATGTTCATTGCAATTTAGCTAAAGAAAAAGGCCAGAAATTTGCTACAAAAGCATTGTAAAACATGGTTAGATAGACATGTGCAGAAATATTATAACAGCTGGTTTTGTCTTTGTCTTTGTCTGAAAAAAAAAAACCTGGAACGAAGGGAACAAATGTTTCTTACTGGATTATTGTTTAAATTCACAATATGGCAGTTTATTCCTTCTACTTTTGAAACAGGCATTGGTAGAAATGCTTCAAGGATTAAAGAAATTGAATTTGCAGTGAAATAAAGTTGCAAGAGTGTGAGAGGGTAAGGCTAAGCTGAGTCCAGAAAGGGGTTTGAAAAAGGTGTGCATGTATTCTAAGGTAAGATCATGTCATGACATTCCATTAGTTAGTGTGCTTTACACCTATACTTCATATAATGATCAAAGGAATCAAAGTATGCCAGGCATCCAATGCTTCCATAAATATGTATTCTTTATTGCTTGTGTCAAACTAAATGGATGATAATTGGTGATAGCCATATCTTTAGAAGCTATCCGTCCCCACCTGTCAATGTTTTGTGACAAATTATACAGAAAGTATTATATAGTGCATTTCTGCAGTTGATCATTATATGAAGTATATACAATGAAGAAGCATTATTATTGGATTGGGTATTATATCCTGGCAAATGTTGCAGCTTGTCATAAAGTTTTTCAAAATATTCTCTCGATCCTAGTAGGTCATTTTTATTGGCACTTCAATAGGGAAGAGATGGGGGTGACTAGGGAAAGCAATACTTTCCTGCTTTGATGGGCAAAGTTGAAGTCTATTGTCCTACCCTTTGACAGCCACTGTTAGTAATGGGCAACAAAACTCTCCTAAAGATTAAGAAATTGCACAACAAAACCGCTGATCCAGACTAGATTTTTGCACCCAGTGCCCATGAAGATGTGTGTAAGAGACTCTATGAAGCTTAACATTTAACGACTTTAGAGTCATATGAGTCTTTGTACCATAGAAAGTTTCTTAGCAAAACAATGACGATTTGGAGCTGCTCATTGATATTGAGTAAGGCTCTTATTTTAAAATGTCTTTGTATCTTATTGCATAAATTATGTATCTTTCTGTCAGTAAAAAACATCCTGTGTCATGAACATCTAAGTTTGAAAATATGTGTTGAAGAAAACAGAAACTGTGGATAAATGGTGTAGCTGCATCGGTTTCCGTTACTTCAGTCTTCAATTTGGAGGAATATGCTTTGAATTTTGTTGTTATTTGTACAAATTGTAAAAATGACAATTTAACATATTGCTGTGATAAGAAAATTCCTTTGCTGAGGTTGCTAGTGCAGTGAAAGAGCTGAAAAATGGCTTTTGTCCACACATGGTCTGCCTGGTTTGGCCAGCCCTCAGTGAACTTACAATTATGACAATGTCGTGATCTCAAGGACATGATTTATTATTCCGAGATTTACTTAAGGGAGAGTGCCCATAAAGTTACTAATTTATTATCCAGAATAACATGATATAAAGCAAATAATATAATCAAATAAGGTTGGTGAAGACTGACAGTGATCGTCAATGGCAGTGGACAACCATCTTCGTCCATACTCCTTTGTCTGGTTGTTTTACGATGATAGACAAGGGTGGTAAGTCGAATAGAGATACTTCAAGAAGAAAAATTTAACCTCTAATGGTTTCTTCTGCCGACAATGCCACCTTTTTTCATCACAAGAACTAGACAGACAGATAGACAGACAGATGGTTTTTATTTATGCCATAAGTTACATATATATGTGTACAACATTATTATTTTATAAAGGCACAGGCGACACTTACTTTGCCCATTAAAGGCGCTAGCGTAAGTGCCCCCTGTTTTAATTAAAGGAAGCAAAGATATTTAAAACACTGCAAACAAAATTGATATAATAACAATTATTAATACAGCATTCAGAGTTATAAAAACTTATGAGATACTGCTTTAAGTACGAGGCATATCCAAACTCACTATGAGTATTAACTTTTGAAATGACTTGCGTAGACAAATTATTCAGAAGGCCTGGCAGTTGATGGCGCACACAGTTCTCTGCAAAAACATGAATTGTTCGAGGGACGATGAAAGTTTGATTTCTAGTGAAATGATGGTGGGTAGTTTGTTGATAGGTGATAAAGTCTGAGGTGAAGTATTTGGGAAGAGAGTTATTGCATAATTTATAATAGAATTTCAGGAGTTTGAGTTTGTAGATATCGGGAATCCTAAGAATTTTTAAATTTTTGAAAAGGGGCTCAGTGTGTGCATTATACCTACTTTTTGAAATAATCCTTATCGCTTTCTTTTGTGAAACCAGAAGGCGAGAAGCAGGATGACCCCAAATTAATATACCATAGTCTAAATGTGAGTTGACGAGGGAAAAGTATAAAATTCTTAATGTTGCAATAGGCAAGTAATTTTTTATTCTTCCGATAATTCCAATGGCCTTAGAAATCTTTTTAGAAATTTTGTTCAAATGCAAATGCCACTTTAAATTTGTGTCGAGTGTAATTCCCAGGAAATCAAATTCTTGCACACAGTCTATAGCTTGTCCGTTTATGTCAAGTTGCGGAATATTAACATTTTTTTGAGGAGGATGAAAAAGCATGAATTTGGTTTTAGAAATATTCAGCGATAGCTTGTTCAGGTCTAGCCATTTACTAAATTTTGACAGTTCAGCATTAATTTCAGGGGCAGCTGTAGGAAGACTGGTTGTTGCTAGTGATAGAAATAGAGTTGTGTCGTCTGCATAGCTAATAGTTTCTAGAATATTTGAGCAGAGGTGCAAGTCATTTATATATATGATGAATAACAGTGGGCCCAAAATTGAGCCCTGTGGAACACCAGTATATATAGGTAACAAGTCAGATTTGTGGTTATTTATATGCACAAATTGTTTTCTGTCTCTCAGATAGCTTTTCAATAGCTTATATGAATTATCTCTAAAGCCATAGTAGTGAAGTTTGTAAAGAAGTGTGTCATGATCAATGGTGTCGAATGCTTTGGATAAGTCGATGAAGATATTAAGGGGTATATTTCGTTTATCCATGTCAAATATTATCCTGTCAATTAATTCCAATGCAGCAAGCTGTGTGGAGTGTTGTTCTCGGAATCCGTACTGGCTATTGTAATATAGATTGTTAAGCTTGAAGTAGTTGTGGATTTGCAGGCTGATAATTTTTTCAAAAACTTTAGACAGACAATTTAATAATGAAATTGGCCTATAATTTGTTAGCAATTGCGGGTCATCCTTTTTGTATATTGGAGTAATTTTGGCAACCTTTAATTCAGAGGGAAATATTCCAGTTTTAATTGTTTGATTGATAATAATAGTTAGTGGTCTGCTGATTTCAGCTTTTATTTTCTTTATTAGTGCTGTGGAGATATTGTCAGCTCCGAAACTAGTCTTATTTTTTAGATTATCAATTACTTTAAGAACTTCTTCTTCGGTTACCGTCCTGAATTTAAGTGTTGTAGGGGTAGGTGTGTTAAGATATTGATTAAAACTATTGTTTGAGTGTACTGGGATGCTAGAGGCAAGTTGAGGTCCAACATTAACAAAATAGTTATTAAACTCTTTAGCTATCATTGAATGGTCTCTCACTAAATTACCATTGATGTTTAAGCAAGTGTTGTTACTGTTCTTATTTATCATATCTTTAATTGTACACCAAGTTTTTTTAATGTCATTTTTATGGTTTTTGAAACGATTATGATAGTAGTTAATTTTTGCTAATCTGATGGATTTTTTAAGTATTGTGTTGTATGTGGAGAGGTTTATTTGTAGCTGAGCACGGAGAGGAGAATCAATAGATGTTTTCTTAAGTCTGATGTAGAGTTTATCTCTAAATTTTATGGATTTTAAAATACCACCTGTAATCCAACTATTTTTTCTATGTTTGTGTTTATCAAGTTTTACTATTCTAGTCGGCAAATATTTATCTACAGCTTCTTTAATGACATTGATTAGAATTTTATAACTTTCATTAGGGTCAGAATGTGAATCAGGTATTATGTCTTGGATCAATTTACTTTTGGTAATATATTCCTTTACTTTCAAAATATTACTATCTGTTTGTGATGTTACCTTTATATATTTAATTGATGGTTTTTCTTAAGTTTAAGATAGTCAAGGCAGATGTAATAGGGTTGATGATCAGATAGGTTATGCGTTAAAATACCACTTGTGGTTTGTGAAAAGCTATCCGAGAGACGACATAAAAAGTTATCAATAAGCGTTCCACGATTTCTTGAAAATCGTGTTGGTAGGGTAATTTTAGGCACAAGACTGTTATTCATAATTGATTCAAAGAATTCATTTACAATGTTTCTATGATTAATTTGCAAAAGATCAATATTGTAATCCCCAGCAACAACCAACTCACCATTCAGGACTAGAGGTCCAAGCCATTTTTCCTTTTAAAAGAACAAAGGTGTTCGGTTATAAAAGATTCATGGAGACAAAGATAATCTTGCTGTAAATAAGCAACGAGAGCTGACTCAAATGAAGGCCAGAATGATTATTTATCTTACGTGGGTTTTCCCCCTCCCCCAAAAAATAGGGCATTTCAGTGGTTTGAAGTCATGGAAATATTGAACAACAACAAGCTTGCTCAGTTGTTAGAAAACTGAAAGTGTCACCAAAATTAAACAGTATTTCGATCATCTTCTGTAGCAATTTGAATTTTCACAATGCACAAGAGAAAGTGATCAAGAAAATAGATAAGTAATCAAAACACGTTTGCATTTTGAAATTGATTTACTTTTGATGAACGCTAGAGGTAATCAGAGAACCAACTTCATTAAAGATATGAATATCTATGCCTGCCAAATTTCATATCATCAATTTCTTTTGCTGTGACACAAAGGAATAAAGAGACAACCAAAAATATCACATCAGCAAAATCTGTCTCTATTCAAACAAAAGGAACAGTGATAAATTGTAGAATGGTGGTTTTAAAGCTGCACTTTCACCAAGCCATTCCTTCTATTTGAAGACAAACCCTTTTGCTCAACACAGATGGAAATTGAATCTGTCAGCAAACAAGTTCTGGAGTTCAAGAGTGCTAGCCGAAGCCGTATCCTGAAATGGATTGAAAATGACACCACTTCGGTTTAGAATTCCTTGATTGCAGTTAAACCGTCAATGTTCTGCCAACCCAGGTTACTAAATTGGCAATTAAATTAATCCAAAAGCAAAATATGTTATGTAAGGAATTGAGGAACTTATTTAAAAGGTCTCAGAAAGGAAAATTAATCAGGCGGTCCATTCATCAATCAGCAAATTCATGTAAACTATTTTAGAGGACATAGTTGTAAAACATTGAATATATACTATATGCCTTCTCAACTACCCATCTCTGAATGCTGTTCAACAAAGATGCACATTTACAACCATCATGGCATGGACATATTTGACAACAGGCTAAAGGTCTTGGAGAGTCCTGCAGGATATTTCTCATTTTCCAAATTCTTATGAATGTCCTAGTCTCAATGAAGTTCCTATACATTCTCCAAGGTCACTATACCATCAGTCCAATACTTCTCTTGGTTGCATTAAATCTATTTTATTGGCACTTCAAAAACAAGGAAATGGGACGCAGCTGAGAAAAGCAACACTTTGGCCTCTTGGTTGACTGCTGCCCTTCTCTTTGGCTTCAGCAGTCAATTTCAGTAATGGGCAACTGAATTCTCCTAACATTTGAAAGATGGCATCAAGGAGCCTTCTGATCCTGACTGAAGTTTCTACATCAGTGCCCCTGACAAAGCAAATAGGAGGACATTAAAACAGGGTTGTATAATCATTTAGAACACATTCCAGATATGAGCCTTTTTTTATAAGGTCGCGAAAAATGAACTTAATGATTTAAACAAATCACCGTTCCAAACAGTCCATTACCTTTTTAGAGAGTTCCCCGATGGCAAAGGAATGATTTGTCCAAATCACTGAAAATTTACCAAAGTTCTAACTTATGTGACCTTACAGGAAAATGGTCAAAACTCACGAGACTGTTTTAGTGTCTTTAAGGCATTGTAACTTTCATGTTGGTTTTGTCCATTTCAAAGTAGAAAAGTGGTTTCTGGTCATTAGTGATCTTTTCACAGTTTTAATCTTGCATGGTCACATACATCTATACATTGTATACGAAGAGACAATAATGGTCAATTTCGAATGTACTTCCATGCAAAAAACTGCGATGCATGGCAGGATACAATTACTTACTCACCAGCAAAACATAAAACACAATTAACATTGTGTAATTATTCCATTAGTCATCATGAGATGACAAAGGAAGTTTTAGAAGATGGGAGGCTGGCTCAAGATGACCTTCGCATTTAAATATTATTGATCCCCATTTGCACATCACATGTAATTAATCATTGTGAGTCCCTCCAGCCTTTTAAAACTATCAAAATTGCCTCTCGTCCCCAAAGAAGATATTTTCCGGCCACACATTATATATCGCTTATTCAATCATGAATTTCAGACAAATAAGAGCTGACATTCGATATTTGTAGGACACATTATGCAACCCAAGTAGACATGGCACGAAACATCCATTTATGTACATTTATGTATATTTGTATACCGTAAATTTCCCCAAATTGAACACAGATTCAAAAGTTCAACAGCATAGAAATCCAGAGTCATTCACAATGAGTCACCACATCACCATTGCAACAAGCGAGGTACAAACCTACCAGAACAGCAGACAAAGCAGGCCTAATGGGCTTCAGTGTAACATATAGTTGTCTTCTTAACTTATGGGTCATCTTCATCTTTAAACACCTCTTTAGCCGGTAGAACTTGATTTGAAGATGCCAACATCTCACAGCATTGGTAATTGGAAGATAAGAGAAACATATTCCTCAAGGGGAAAAATGTTACTCCCGTTTCTCTGTATTCTGACCATGTTACAGAACCTTTTTCATCACAGAAAGAGGTGTACTCTGTGAGTCTCCGCCAGATTTAAGAGAACAGAGGTGTCATTAGGACGAAAGCAAAGTCGTAAATAGTAGGTAGGGTGAAAAAGGATAGTAAAGCCAAATTAATCATGTAATAAATCAACACGAGGAATAACACTCAGTTTATGCCCAAAAAAAAACAGTATAGAGACGCTCTTTTAAATGCCTTAATTGTTCACTTAATTTAAAATTATTATTTCTTGCAGTATAGTTACCTATGGACAAGCAACAGGCTCACTCTGTGACCATTAACAGTTACTTCTGCTCATCCTATGTCTCAGTAACTCTAAACCCTCAGCATCTAATGACTGTTTGTCAACCATTTGTTGTTTTGACAAGATGGTACATTTTCATTGTCACAACAACTTCATTCTTCATGATTCCCGGCCTCATTTATCAGAAAGTTGATTGTTTGTGTAGTTTTCTGCTCTTAATCTCAGCCTATCTGGAGCGACCAGGCCTCATCAGCTCATGGAACATGCAGTGATGACATCCAACAATATCATTGACAAGATTTATTCAATTGAGGTGGCCTTAAATGAGGATGTACACAGAGCTGATGATCGATAGCATGACATGGCTTGCACTTGTTTGATATCAGGCCCAGCGTTCTTGAGAGTCATGTCGGGCACATCTATTTTTATAAAAGTTTTGAATGCAATGGTCTCAATTTGGAATATGAAGTTCCTATATATTCTCCAAGGTCATCATACTGTCAGTCCAATTCTCTTCTTGGTTTAAGTAAATCTATTTTTGCAGCAGTTCAAAAACAGGGAAATTGGAGCTGCTGAGAAAGGTAGCACTTCGACCACTTGATTGACTGCTGCCCTTCTCTGTGGCTTCTGCAGTCAATTTCAGTAATGAGCAACTGAATTCTCCTAACATTTAAGAAAAGGCACCAAGGAAGTCTTCTGATCTCAACTGAAGCTGCTACATCAGTGCCCCTAACAAACCAAATAGGAGGACAATAAAACAACAACAGGTCTGTATCTTATATTTAATATCTTCGAGGTGTTATATATAACTCTAACGATTTTTTGTCTATTTCAGGGTGTTGGAGTGGTTTTTTGACCTAAGTGATCTATTTGACAGTTTAAACTTGCATGACCATATACATTGCATATGCCCTTAGAATGGCATTAGATATCATGAGATGATAATGGAGGTTTAAAAGATGAAAGGACAACTCACGGTGACCTTTGCACTTAATGACTATTGTAGCATTGTAGTACTGATGTCAATTTTAACATTAAATGTAGTTGATGATTATGAGGTTTGGGGCTGAAGGTCCAAGGCCAAAACGGACACTGAGTCCCTGTAGCCTTAAATATCGAAATCGTCTCTTGACTCAAATTATGATGTTTTTGGATACCACATCATATGTTGCTTTTTCATTCATGTATTTCAAACAAATAAAGGCTGACATTGCAACTTGGCAAGGACAGATGCTGAAGTATGACATATGGTGCATCAGAGGTACAGCATGAAACATCAATCTACCATAAATTGCCCCGAATTTGAATTGAGCCAGGCTTCAAAACTTCAATGGCCAGGCCATTCACACTGAGCCACCATAGCACCCTTGCTACATGCAATGTCCCAGCCTACAAAAACAAGCGACATAGCACATCTGATGGTCGTCATTGTAATTTAAATTCATTTCCTTCAACAATGGGTGGTCTTAATCTTAAAACAACTCTTCAACCAGTAGATGTAAGACACTTACAGATTCCTCAAGGAGAAAAATGTCACCCCTGCTTCTTTATATTCTAATCATGGTACAGAACCTTTTTCATCACAGTAAGAGGTGTATTCAGCGAGTCTCCACCAGATTTAAGAGAACAAAGGTGTCATTTGGACCAAAGCAAAGTCGTAAACAGTAGATAGGGACAAATAGTATAGTAAAGCGAAACTAATCATGCTGTAGATCTACAAAGTGAGTAGGGCAATGCAGATCTTTATTGTTCACTTAAATCAATATTATTTAATGACAGCATATATACAAGCATCCTGCTCACTTTGCAACCATTCAAATCTATTCATCCAATGACATAACTCCAAATCCTAAACATTAAATGCCTGTTGGTTAATCATTTGTCATTGTTGTTTTGACAGGATGGCACATTAACGTTGTCACAACAACTTCATCCATCATGGTTTGTGGCTCCATGAATCAGAGTTTTTTGTTTGTGAAGTTTTCTGCCCTTAATCTCTGCCTATCGAGAGTGACCAGGTCTCATCAGCTCATGGAACATGCTCTGATGATATCCAACAATGTCATAGACAAGATTTCTTTTTCAACAGCCAGGACATTCACACTAATCCATTTACCCTTCGAACAAGTAAGGTCCAAGTCACCCGAAAACATCATACAATGCAGGTCTGATGGGCTTAAGTGTAACATAAATCTCTTTTCTTTACCAATGGGTGGTCTTAATCCTGAAACAACTCATCTTCCAGTAGAGCTTGATTTGAAGACCCCAGCATCTTACAGCATTGGTCAGTGGAATAAAAGAGAATTAAAGATGCTTCTGGGAGAAAAATGTCACTGCTTCTTTGTATTCTGATCATGTTACAGAACCTTTTTCATCGCAAAAAGAGGTGTACTCAGCGAGTCTCCGCCAGATTTAGGAGACGAAAGGTGTCATTTGGACGAAAGTGCAGTCGTAAACAGTGGATAGGGACAAATTGTATAGTAAAGCAAAACTGATCATGCTGTAAATCTACAAGGTGAGTAGCACAATGCCAATCTTTATTGTTCTCTTAAATCAGTACGATTTAATAACAGCAAACATACAAGCAGCCTGCGCACTTTGCAAGCACTAAAATATATTCAATCGAATGACTGAACATCAAATCCTAAACTAAATGCCTGTTTGTTAATCATTAATTTTGTCATTGTTTGTTGTGCCCTTAATCTCAGCCTATCTGGACCAACCAGGCCTTGTCAGCTCATGGAACATGCAGTGATGACATCTAACAATGTCATAGACAAGATTTGTGCCATTAATGCGGTCTTAAAATTAGTTAAATGAAGATGTGCTTAGAGCTGACATAAATTGTGACCTGCTTAAGATGATTGATAGAAAATTTCCTTGCACAACTTACTTGATAAAATAATACTTGAAAGAAAGAAATGAGGTGCGTGATGAGAAGTGTGTGAAAACTTTGACTTCCTTCCTCAATTCTGCAGAAGTTCATAAAAAATTGTAAACAATGTCACGCTAATTATGATTAATTCTAAAAGAAATGCCCATCTTGAACAGGCAATTTTAAAATGGTAACACTTTTAGGCTTTGTTGTCCTGAAGAATTGGGATCAAAGGCAATTGCATGTTATTCTGCCACTATCTAACATAAAATATATGGAAAGACTCAGTATAAATATAGCAATGATTGCAATGGGCTATGTTCATTGTAATTAAGCTAAAGAAAAAGGCCAAGATGTGTTACAGATATGTAGTAGTACATTGTTTGGATAGACATGTGCAGAATTATCATAGCTGGTTTTGTCTGTGTCTTTGTCTTAAGAAATTCCTGGAATGTATTTTCTCATTAGATTATTGCTGTCGCATCTGAAGAATTGACACATAATATTCAGAATAAAGTATAAATGTGTCTGCATCTGAAATATTCTACATGTCTATGAAAAAGACAGAAATGAGAGGGCAAATTGCATTAACAGAATTGATATTGAATATTTCCTAAGTTTGAATTATTAATTCATTGCCACATGAAAGAAATTATACAGAAATACCAAATCCTTTTTTTTTAGCAATATGACCAGTCTGTTTTCCTGCATTATGACGGTTTCATGGCTACAACAGTAGTTTTGTTATGTTGGGCTTAATTAAACTCACAATAATATTATTATCATCCATGGTAGTTTATTTGTTCTAATTGTGGAACCCGGCCTTGATATTTGAAATTGAATCTGTCATGAAATAGAGAAACAAGAGTGTCATGCCAAGCTGTGTCCAGAATTGGGTTTGAAAAAGGTAGGCCTACTGCTTGGTAAGACATTCCTTAATTGCAGTTTAACCTCAATAAAGTGCTGGTGCGGATCATTGACAGGGAGAAAATGAGAAAAAAGAGGGGGAAGTTAGGTTTCTTATTGCCAGACTGAAGTCTTTCTGAATCATAGCTGTCGCATTGAATGTAAATCGAAGACGGGGGACATACTATACATGTATACTGAAAACCAAGATATACTACCAGCATGAAAAAGGGAAAAATTCATCCATCAAAATAATTTCCTTTGCGATATGCCTGTATTATGATCACAGATTTGAAGTATATATGGCAAGAAAGTTAACAATTTGGTGTCTACAGAATTTGCTATAATGTTAGCCGTTTATGTTTTGCAAACATGAAATATTTTTGAAAACACATGATTACACATCCTTTGAAAACTGACCCCATTGCACACAAGGGTCATTTTGAACCAGTGCACATGCGATGTCATGTACGATCATGTCATGACATTCCATTAGTGAGTGTTCTTTACAATCATAGTTATGAACGACCAAGGATTCAAAAGTACATCAGGCATGCAATACCGCCATAAAAATATACGTTTCACCATTTGTGCCAAACGAAATGGATTATCAATAATGAAAGTCAAGACTCCAGCAGTCATCCATCTCAATTTATCTGTGTTTGGGACAAATTATACAGAAAGTATGAGACAGACATTGCCTGCAATTCAGTTAAATTTCGTTATTTCTTTGCCAAAATCTGTTATCAGGGCCTCATGATTGAGCTGAATTTGAAAATACTACCTGGAGGAACCTGTTGTGGTTTGAGGGAAATAAAAAAGCAGAAGTTGTGAGTTATCATTTTGTCACTGAAGGTTTTGTGATATCAATTATCAGGAGAGGATCCAGAAAATTCCGCGGATGCATAATTCGCACCATAACGCGACTGCGTGCGGATAAAATTAACACATAAAAACATATAAATTTTGGTCTGGTGGGGGGGATGCATTTTAAAGGAAAGGCCTGGTCTCTCATGATTGATCTATCTATCTATCTACCTATATCTATAAATCTATCTTCCATTTCACTTGGCTGCCTCCTGATCTTCTCATCTCACTACCTGTTCGTCAGCATAATGCACTAACCCTTTCTATCATGTCTGTCAAAGTGCTTGTCTACAATTTTGCAATTTTTAAAACAACAACATAGACTCTTCAGAAACACATTTTTGACATTTCGTCTTTGAAAGGCAAGCATCAAAGTTTGAGAAAACTGAAACCATAATTGATGAAGTGGCAACGTGCTTAATCTCGTTGGTGAACATCAGATGACAAGGAAATTCTCAAATGCGTCTAAAATGCGGCAAAATTTGTTTGCCTTTCATTGCTATTTGCCCAATTGCATTACGTCCAACGTAGCAGAATTATTTATGTGGAATAGGCTGGTTTCAAGTTCCTCTATCATGTATTTCCTTTCCCTCCCTAAATACACATCAATTTCTTGTAAACATCATGTAGCTGCCAATCAGCATGACTAAAAAAACAACCTCTCTCTGTACTGTCTTGCTTTTACATTTACTCGTTCACTGTCGGACATAGTTTCCCAGTGGTCTGAAAAAAAAACAATTAAGGATAAACGTGTGTCATGATAACATTATGGTTATTCCAGAAGAGCTTGTTAACCATGCCTTTCATTACTACAGTTGCGGACAAAAATATTCATACAGCTGAGTATTCTGCCCAAAACTGGTATTTACTCTTGAGAGTAAAAGATTGAATTTCTATTCCAAATAATTTGTAACTTTCTGTGGCTTCTTTGGGTAACCTCCTTAGAAGTCCTGAAAGCTTTTTTGGGTGTTTTTATCTGTTTTGGTTGACCCATACGACCCTATGTCGCTGGTATCATTTTACCATCAAATGTATAAGAAACTGCTGCAAAGATGCTCACTAATCCAAGCTAAATGCTCACGCACAGTAAAATTCGGTTTCATGGCATGCTTTAATCATTAGTGCAAACTCTCATTTGGACTAAAATTAACTTGTGGCATGCAGGTGATGATTTGCGCATAATGCAAAAGACCTAGGATAAAAATTGGCAAAGGCCCAATGCTATTTCAATGGGCAAAACTTTCAAGACTTCGCTAGACATTTGGTACCCATGTCTAAATCTTGTAAAACCAAATGCAACTTCTTGTAGTTTACATCAGGCACATAAAGAAAACTATGATGGACCATTTGAAGAAATGAGGTTATTATTCATGGACTTATTGCCAGCTTTTGAGAAATGTTATATACATTTAATAGTAAAACGAAACCAACGATATAAGGTGGTATGGGTCACCCAAAACAGATAAAAACACCCAAAAAAGCATTCAGAACTTCTAGGAAGGTTATCCAAAGAAGCCACAGAAAGTTACAAATTATTTGGAACAGAAATTCAAGCTTTTGATGCACTTTATACCCAGCATGTTCGAGCTGTATGAATACTTTTGTCATGTTGAAATTTTATGTTTGTGTTCCCCCCGAGGCCCGAGCTTGAAAGCAGAGATATGCATATGTTTGCAGTGGTTGACAATGACAATTGAATAGGGTAATAACTTAAAAGTGAAATTTTTCTCCTCACATCCCTGAATCAAGTGTAAATACCAGTTATGTGCAGAATACTCAGCTGTATGAATATTTTTGACCGCAACTGTAGGCACATAAAAGCATTTATGATGCCTACATTTTTTCCATCACATTAGCTTTCATCAAGCTCATGGCTTAGTAACACTAAACTGCCTAGTGTAAATGTCACTTCAACATCCATCCATCATTGTTAAATTGGTTCTGTACGGTTCCTTGTGTGATGACTTGTGCACTTTCTTAAGTTTGATCTCTGCCAATTTTGGATGGCCAGCCCTAATTGGACCTCCAGTTACATGTGTGACATTTAGTGACAATCAAAGACAAGATTTATTCTCTTGAGGCAGTTGCAAATAATCATGTGCACAGAGCTGTAAATATTTGTGACCTACCTAAGATGATTGATACCAAAACGTGTCAGCATTATTTTCAATTCATCAAAGTTTCCAAATAAATGGTGACAAGGGGATCAGACTTTTTTCGGCTCTGTGTTGAAGAAAAAAATTCTATCAGCATAATTATTGGGAAAGATGGATAGATGACTGGGGCTTTACATCGTGTATTTGTGCACTTAACTTGGTAGGATAATAAGGACAGGAGGAGGACACGGCAATGAGGGAAAAGATGATTGAGACAGCCATAGAACATTGGCTCAGGGGATCCGGCAGGAGCTGGATTCGAACCTGGACCCGGATTCGAACCTGGACCCGGCAATTGGCAGCCCAGCACGCTACCTCTAGACCAACCCTCCTCAGTCCTCGTTAAATTTGATTGGGAAGGAACGGTGTGCATAAATTATTCTGATGTTTCAGGACATGTATGATGTCTTGTCAGGCCCTGTCTTTTACATTGATATTGGAGGTGAATTTAACATTGGGAGACATTATTTGACTCAATCATGGACTTCTGCTGAAACCATGTAAGTACGGCATATGACCTCACAAACTGGATGTGAGAGTCATCAGGTATAACATGGCAAATATAGGGATTAGAAATAATGACAAAAAATAATGAAAAAGAGTTGAAAAGATAAAGCTAGATAAAAGACTGTGATGTTTATGAAATTTTAAAATTCAGTAACTGAGCCTCAACATTATTCATTACTAGCATGCCATTCTTATTCCAAACAAAATTGAAGTTGAGTGTTCAGTTTGTGTTTTAAGTACATATCATGTCCTATGTTACTGATTTCAACTGCCTGAAGAAAATCCACTAGTAGGGCCATCAGAAAACATAGCCTATAGATTGAGCCTGATGGAGAGAAGTCGTGCAATCACAGGCAGTAATCAAATTGATGTTACATCAGTTTCCTTTCAACTGGCTAAAGAACTTCATTCTGAAGGCCAAGACATAGCACAGCTATCAGGAGAACATTTTTGCAACTTGTGAAGTAATCTAAATCACTGACCTTTGTAAAACACCTGAAAGTTCACTACCCACACCTTTTTTTCTTTTTTTTTTACTAATTTATAACGTCTTATTCTAAAGCGAACTAAAAGTATACTCATAATTGTATCTTGGGGAATTGCCATTCACAAACTTCTTGTTAGTGAAATTGAGGTGTCAAGTTTACCCACTAGTGCCTGCAAGTAATCAGCACCCATGAGATTAAAATAACCTTAACGATAAAAGAATCTGCCTTATCTCTACTCTTATTTCCATCTTGAAACATCAATACAGAATTTATTTACAGTCTTGATGGAATTCCTGACTCCAACATAGCTAAATAAATGAATCACCTGTAGGCTGTGCAACTGGTTTGGAAAGTCAATTAGGGGATGAGTTAAGAAATACAAAAGTTAGGCTTTACAAGAAAAGGACAGAAAAATGTCATATCTAAAACAAATCACATTATTCAAAGATCTTAACATGTATTTTGTGAGTGTATCAAAAATCTCAATTGAATGCATTGGAAACATTTTCAGCTCTGCAACAATTATATGACAATGGAGACAGCAACGATCAGTAGCAATATCTCACATGTACACTATATAATTTTATATACGTTTAGATTTGATATGATTTCATACTATTACACTGTTTCAACATAAATTGAAAACAATGACTCTTATGGTAAATTTTTACCAGTCACCAAAGCAATTTTACTGATCATGTGCAAAATGCAAGAATTATTTCAAACAGTAATTAGGCCTATGACTATACTGTTTCATTGGGATATTGTGCAGCATGGGGTGGTATACATAGTGGCAGTTGACTCATATGTCAATATATTGAGACAATAATCAAGTTATCAGTCCATGTGACACTAATCACAGGCAGTATGATGTAAATGTCCTGTAATATATCATTACGCTATTTGTCATTATGAACGATAATTCCATTTGCAAGGCCTGTAATTACTCATGAGGGATCTCAGCGAAACACGCCGATGGAAGGAATAGACTACATTTTGGCGTTACTGCTGAAAATGAAGAGTTTTGAACTAAATAGGGGAGATTATTATTACTGATTCATGGGTCATCAAATCCACAGAAACTGTCTCTACACTCTCTAACAAGTATTAATGGGTTTGAAAATCTAAACTTTACACCATTGGTCATTCGAACATAAGAGATTTGAAGATACCTCCAGGAGAAAAATGTCACTCCTCCCTCTTTGTATTCAAGTCATGTAGCTGAACATTTGTCATCCCAGTAAGAGGTGTATTCAGCAAGCCACTGCCAGATTTAAGAGAACAAGGGTGTCATTTGGACGAAACCAAAGTCGTAAACCGTAGTAGTTTAGTGGTAGTATGTTGAAACGAAACTAATCATCAACAACGGGAGCTACATTCAGTTTAAAAATATTAAAGTCCTCAGTTTAGAAGATATACTGTAAATTAAATTTATTGTTAACTTCATCAAAATTATAGGACCAGAAGAGGAACGGATACAATTGGAAAGATATTTGATCAGTAATGAAATAAAGTTATCAGATCAAGTTTCAGGCCAAGCGGTGTCCCGAATTGGGTTTGAAAAAGATATAGCTTAGGGTTTTTATTCTTAATTGAAGTTTAACCTCAATCAATTGCTAATGACCTGATTAAAATGAGAAAGAAGAGAGGGAAGTCAAGTCACATGGTGCAAGTCAATAAATTTTTCTGAAGCACAGCTCTTACACTGTATGCACAGTTAAGACTGAAATTGGAGGAGATTTAATTCAATATTAAAAGATTTACCCCCAGCAAGAAAAAGGAAAACATATCATGTCCTATGTAAAACAGATTTGAAATATTATATAATGCGAAATAGTTAACAATTTTGAATTACACAAACTTTCCATAATGTTAGCCATTGTATTTGTGCAAACATGAAATATTTTTGAAAGCACATCCTTTGGAAACTAGCCCACTTTCACACAAGGGTCATACTGAAGTAGTGTGCAAATAATGCCATAAAAGATCATGTCATGACATTCCATTAGTGAGAGTGCTTTACAATCATACTTCTGAATGATCAAGGATTCAAAAGTACACCGGACATGCAATACCTCCATAAAATGTATGTTTCATTGCTGGCGTCAAACAAGATGGATTATGATGAATGAAAGCCAAAGCATCTGAAGCTATCCATCTCAATTTCTCTATGTTTTGTGACAAATTACACCAAATGTATGAGACTGATATTCCCTGCAATTCAAAGTTGGATCCCATGACTGAGCTCAGTAAAAAAGTATTAATGTGAAGAACATGAAGTCAATTGCAGAAAATGAAAAAGCAAAAGTTGTAAATTTTTCAGTTTTTCACTCAAGGTTTCGTGACAGATTATAATACAGAAAGTATGATGTAAAGCCTTCCTGCAGTTTATGGTTAAATGATGGTAATTTCTGGGCCCAGACTTGTAATCACTCATTATGGACCTCAGTGAAAGACACTTGGAAGGCAGGAACAAGTTTACAGTAGTGGAAAATGGAAAAGCATCAATTGTAAATTTTCTGTCCATCATTCAAGGTTTTGAGATACCAATAATTGAGCTGACATGAACCTTTCCAGCAATTTATAGTTCATTGCTTGTGATTTTTTGTAAGCAAGGCTTAGTAATGTTAACACTAGTGATTGATCTCAGCCGAAGTTTTTGACAGAAGGAACAAGCTGCAGATTCCAGCGAATGACAAATGAGAAAAGAGAAGTCTTATTTCTATAACAGCAGTTTTTGACTGCCTGTTGAAGTTTCAAAGTAACACAACTGAGCTTCAGTGCATTGCCTTTGCCACACAATTCGGTCTTAGCTTGCACAGAATGTGCCATGGCCATGTATATATTTTTCATTATTTGGCATGTTCACGAATTCGTGGAGGTGTAAAAACGAGCATGTACGAATTCGTGGACATGAAAAAACGAGCATAGATGCTCGTGTACATGTAATAACTAACAGTTGTGAATGTGCTTTATTATTCATTTGTGTATCTGCCAACACTAACATTCGTGGAAGTGCTATATCATTAGGGTTTAGTGTTAAAATTAGGTTTAGAGTTAGTTTTAGCCAAGTTTAAGGTTGCAATGTTCGTAATTGCACCTTCACAAATTCGTGAATTGCAATATTTCACACTTACGCGAATGACAAATTCGTGTATATGTTCGTTTTTGCAGGTTTACTGATTCGTGTACATGTCAAATAGTGAAAAATATATACCTCCCATGGCAGGATATGTCAACATGGGATCATTGAATATGTGAGTCGTTTGTTGCTTCATTCTGAAGTAGCAACACTGCTGAACACAATGTTGAGAGGAGTTTATTATCAATAGGGAGTCATGAAGCAATCTATATATCTATCTATCTATTATATCCATCAATCTATTGATCAAATCTATCAATCTATTGATCAAATCTATCAATCTATTGATCAAATCTATCAATCTATTGATAAAATATATCTATCTACAATTCGATTTATATATCTGTCTGTCTATCCACCTGTATACCTATATCCGTCTCGCATCTCTTTAATCAGTCTGTCTCTCATTCTTCTCCTCTCCAAAACTATCTATCTAACCATTTATCTGTCTACGCCTTTGCAACATTTAACATAGACCCATCTGACACAAACATTTTTTTTTTGCCTTTGAAATGCAAACCCCGGTGTTTACCTGAGGTGGCAACGTGCTTAATCTCATTGGTGAACATGAGGTGACAAGGGAATTCTCAAATGTGTCTGAAATGTGGTGAAGTGGGTTTGTCTTTCATTCCTATTTGAGAAAATAAATTGCATCACATTCAAATTGGCTGCATGTTTGTTTGCAAAAGGTGCGATTAAAACTCTTTTCGTTTCGTTTTTCTCACATTATTTTCAACCAACATGTTCTTAAGTTGTAGTAAGTTCAAAGTTTTCAGGCACTCAATTGCCAAAATCAAAGTATTTTTTGTAAATAATATCTGTAAAATTAAAGCATCAGATTGGTAGTGAGAGTATTCAGGGGTGGGGATGAGAACTGAAGGGTGTGGAAGCACTGGAAGGGTGTATCATTCTGAGAGCATGGGATTCTAGATAATAATTAGGCCAGCAGAATGATTTTAAAAACAACAAGGCCGATGACTTTTTACTCTGGGTTGTTTTCCCAATTTCCGTCGTTTAATTCTAGCTTTCACGAATTAAGTAAAATGTACTTGTAAAATGTTGTTAGGCCTACTATGATTATGATAAATTAATGAATTACAAATTACAACCATTGTCTATATAATCCTATATTAACATTCAGATACAGTCTATACTGAGTAGATTCAAGCTGTCAGGAAATTAAGCCTAATCTGTTGATCTAATTAATATAATAAGATGATTAGAATCAGAGACCTGTCAAATTTCACAGTACTTAGAATTATCATTTTAGGATTGTTTTGTTGATGCCGATATGCATTGGATATTCTATAGTGCATTTTTTACCCCATAATTGTCAAATACATGGAGAACCTGTGTTCACACAGGAATGTTGTCAACAGGAATTATCCTTTTCAGAAGATCACTTTTGGTGGAACAAATTTATCATTGTGTCTGACACTTCTTTGCTGAACTGAGTGAAAAGGCAAATTGAAGGTGGCCGTTATCAATCAATATAATATTAACATATTTTGTACTATAATTGACATCATCAATTCCACAAAAATATCTTGTATATCCTGAAAAATGCTAATAAATATCTTAAGGGAATTGTCAACTAGATTGTGTTATTCTTTCAGTAATAAGATTAGCGAGCACTGTGTATTTTTGAATTTACCCTTACTAATTGTACAGACTTTGAACATCTGAAATCAACCTTTTAGCTTCACACAAACCTTTAAAAAATGAGCAATTTTAAAGTTGCAGTCCAATGATTTGAGATAGGATAGGAATTGATTTGCTACCAGTCTTTCACAAGTCTTGCCAAATGGGACTTCCGCTTAAAGCAAGTCATTTCAGTCAACAATTTAAGTGACAAACTGTGGGGGTGAATCTCTTTAAGCGATACTGAAAAAGCAAAGTGCTCTTTTGCGCTGTTGCAGTTGAGTTGTGACAGTAAACAAGTTCTTGCAACTGAGCCAACACAACTCATTCCTGGCACTTCATTCTTATCCAAAGAAATCGAAGGTGGGCTTTTTGTTTGTTTTTTAAGCACTTGGGGTTCTGCTTTCAACTGTCTAAAGCTAAGTCTGTCACAAAAGCCACTTCTTACTCAGCAAGATGTCAAGACTCTTCTGATTCGGTATGTAGGACCATCAGAAAACACTCCTCTTTAATCATTAGGAGAAAAATCTTTCAATAGCAAACACTAATTATATGAAATCTTCTTTTAACTGGATAAAGGATTTCATTATCAAGGACAAGATTTAGTTTCAAGCATCTAAAGATTATGTTGTATCTGAAAGAGTGAGGTGTCATTTCAATGACTGGACAGTTGTATAACAGTTGTAATTTCACCATCCGGTCCAGTATTGCCAAATTGTTAAATAATTCTTAACACAGTGGCATCGCATTTGACCATAACGGCAAAAGGTCAGTTGCTCCTTGTTTTTCATTTTCGTAGTTTTTCTCATTTTTTAAAGTCTATTTACAATTTTACAAGCAATGCTGCTGTATGGCAAAGAACTTCAGCAAGTCAGTCACCAATTATTTTGCATTGCTACTGGATATGCCATTATCTCATGTCACTTGATAATTTTGATTTATTTAAATCACTCCTTTTCATGCAAAAATACACAATGAAGTTTCTCCCTCAAAACACTGGATTTGAATGCAACAGATTGGAAAACATACCGTATTTCATAAGACTAAGGATTTGAAGCATATTACTCCTAGGAAGGAAACATAACGTGCTTTTAAGAATTTTGAAAAGCATGGTAATATCAGTCTACCTACATTTAAGTACATATGGGAATATGATTCTTCAAATCATCTCAAGATGCATCATAAAACAAAGTTAACATTCTAATAATTTTTCAGAGCTACAATCACTTCCCACTTCCCTGTATCATTTGGAGTTACATGTATACAAAGGTGACATGGTCAATTTGATTGAAATAAATCACTATACAACCTATGGGCTTTCAACATTCAACAATGACATAAATTGCTTTTGTTGCTACACATTCTCTGCCAGCACCAAATGACAATTTTTGGAAACTGAACTTGCCAACATGATTTAAGTAAATCACTCACATCTCCAAGGCAAGAAACATAACAAGCTATTAAAAATCAAGAAAAGTATAAGTGTGGCAATATGGGACTACCTATATTTAAATACATTCTGAATCGAAATTGCTGAGCCAATCAAATGCCATGAAATCAATCATAACGATTTTGGTGTGTAGAGTGTGTTATTGGCTTGTGGAGAGTGTTTTTGGCATGGCTGTCTCCAGTATGTCCATGCACTTAATTGTCAATGGAAGGGGTAAGCTTGGGGTAGGACAAAATGTCTATCATTTTATGAATATACCGATTTTACATAATGGGGGATTATTAACTAGATACATATGAAAGAGTAGTTTATAGAGAATTATTACTAACATGTATAGGTCTGAAATATTTGTTGCAGAATATAACAAATATTCAGAATTTGTAATAAGGTCATTTTAGACTATGTATAAAATTTTCCAAAGACATTTTTCGGAAAGGAAATAATAAATAGATAATAAATAATAACAACGAAAACAAGAAACTCACCTACGTGTAGGTTTGTTTGTTTGTGTTTTACGCCTCTGCAGCACTTTAGTGGGCTATATCGAGGCAGGCGACCGCCGTATGATGATGAGATGAGAAGACTGTGAGTCTGGCACATACCCTATCAATTCAGGGATATCCAGGGTCTTTCAGTGGCCCCAGCATAGAATACTGGAAACAACTCGCCTATATTTAATGTCCCATGGATTCGGACTAAAGTGAGTTGCCGGGGTGAGATTTGAACCCATGCCCTCAAAGCCAGTTGACAAGCGCACTTACCAATTAGGCCACGGGGGAACACCTATGTGTAGGTGAAGTTTAATAATAATAAAATGAAAGAAAATAAAATGATTCTCAAATCATAATTATTTTGCAGCATAATCTCTGTTACTAGGGCCATGAGAAAACATTTTATCCTCAAGGGGCCGGATTTGCCCCGGGGCCTGAATTACCCCACATTACCCTATTAGGCCTACATAAAAAAACATAATTCTTAAAGTCATAACAGCACAATCATACTATCATCCTGTCCTATTTGTCTAAAGAGTGTAAAAAAACAAAAAAATGCTGGACATAAATCATGTAGCATCCCTAGTAGCTGAGCACATAAATTATCACTGTGATGTTACATTATTTCTTCTGCAACATTGTCTAATTAATCATGGTTGACCACTGCCATGCAAATTAAAGCTAAATATGGTTTGCTTTTGATGTTTTTCTGGATTTTCATAACTGTTTTTTTTTTTTCACACGGTTAAGAAAGAACTAGAAATTCTTACCTGGTATTTCATTGTTGTCAATAAGGTTTTACAGCTGAGTTAGTTCCATCAAGATTATTTTTTACCCATTCACTGAAGACGCAATAATGGGACCATACTTTCCAAGTCCAAATACGTGAATAAGATTTTACTGGATTGCATTATGTTTTCTCAGTTTTCTTTAGTTGTGGGTCACAAGTATCATATAATGCTTATTCAAAACTTGCCAATAAAGGATTAGACTGCATATTGTCAACAACATAGGTATTGTCTTACTTAGATTCAGATTAACAGCTTGTTGCTAGCTGTTTTTCTATAAAATAAGCAAACATAATATTCTTGTATTGCTAAAATTATAGTGGAAATGATACCAAGGGCTGTTTCAACGGAATTTTCATTCCTTATAAGGTATGTAATATCATAATTCAATTTATATAACATTTTTAATATTTACTCCGGCAAATTCAAATCAATTTGGTACATGTAATTTATATGATATGAAAATAGTTAGAGGAAAAAAAACTAGCAAAACCAAAATTATCAACAAATTCTGATTAACCTGCAACATCACCTTGAGTCATATATATATTTTAATATACAGTATCCTATCCAGTTCAACCATTTGACTGATAACGGAAGCATTTGGCAATGGTTGAGGGATGCTACATGATTTATGTCCTGCATTGTTTGTTTTTTATACTCTGTAGACATATAGGACAGGATGATCGTATGATAATTGTATTGTGCAGTTATGATTTTTAGAATTATGTTTTCTTATGTATGACAAATAATGAAAGCATTTGGTAATGGTTGGGGGGGGGGCTTCATTTGGGATGACCTCACAAAATTGTGTGTAAGTTTCGGTTTTTAATCAAAATGTGAATAACAGACCTTATACAATTTATGAATGTGCATATGATGGGAGCTTTGCATGACAGGTACTAAATTTAGCATTTAAAACAGTAGATTTGCATTTGACTACAACGTAAAATGGTAAAATGCATGCTGTTTTTCATTTTTACTCCAATGGGACACACAGACACTTAATCTGTAGAACTGTCTGGCACCTACACTGTTAGTCTGCAGCTTATTCTTAAACCAACTTTTCTGTCTGTCAGAAACATACAAGTTTCATTTACTCTCTTTGAAGTGATTTATTTCAATCACTGTGGGTGAGTTCTCAATGTCCAGGTCTGATTTATGTATTGGACAGGTGAAGAAATAGTCTGAACATAAAAATGAGTACTTTTGTTCTACAGCGGAACATTTAACTGTTGTAGCAGTGGTGGCGTTTTATCGGCTTTCCTTCGTATACAAAGAAGTTATTTTGGGATAAGTGCCATTTTCATTGTCCTTGATCAGATAGTGAAATTTTTGTCCTCGCTGGAAACTAATTAGTTTATTGTCAGTGAAGGAAATGAGACTTGATCTTTCTCAGTTTCTAGCGATTTGAATAAATCAAAATGACTATATCACATTGGTATATTATGTTTTGATTGTACAGTAATATTGATTTTGATTATTTTAATATCGGTATTTTCTAGCATGTTCAGGCATTGACTCACACTTTTTCACAATATTTTGTAGTATGTATTTTTTCCCCAATCTGATTTGCTTACAGTCAATAATCATATGATAATTGACCAGTTTTCCAAATGGCTCAAAATGTGATTCAACTGTATTCTGGATTTCTTCATCAGGACATTTGAACACAAATTCGTCTACACGAAATAGTGATGTCCAGGTGAAAAGTGTCCCACTGCAATGGCTAAAATAATATCACTCATATTGCATACGTCATTGATATGAGACATGGGATGATCGTGATACACTTATGTAGCATTTTCTTGGCATGCCCCTGATCCCTATGATGTCTGCTCATGTATTGTTCAGTGATTCATAGTTCTTTAACTCTTTATTTACTTTCTTTGGACTGATTTATTTAAATCACTGTTAGTCATTTCACCAATTCCAATACTCTGGTGAAAGGTAAAAATTAAAAAGACAAAAATGAAAAGCAAGGGGCACTTGACTGGTTTGCCAAATGGTCAAATGCGATGCCACTGTGTTTCTTATGGATTGAGTGGTCCGGTCCCGACCCTTGGGATCCGTAGTTTACGCAAACGCTGAGGTACATGCGCACATCCTTCTTCTTGTGTCGCTTCAACAAGGAAGTGTCAGGTGCACATTTATTTTTTTTTTTAGGAATTAGCCAGCACACGCTTCATGTCTTCGAAATTGATGCGTTGTAAGACATACCTATCTGTTAATTCAAAATTTAACACATTTATCTGCAAGTACACTTAGTAAAGCCTGCCAAGGTGAAAAATACTCCATCAAATTAATCATTGCTTTCCATTTTCATGAGATTGAAGCTGTTAAGATTGTTAAGAAATTAAGCCTAATCGTGTTTCTTCAAAAGAAAATGTACATTTATCTGATTCATGTCGTAAGATGGATTACATATCAGACACTTTCCAAAAATGACACCTTCCAACTATCATAGCAGAGTTGTCATTCTTAATCTGAAAGATGCCTTATGACAGTAATTCGAATATTATAAGATTAGTTTTTAGCTAAGAGCATAAAGAGGATATTCTGAGGTAGACACTGAGACAATGTATATTTGCACTGTTTCTTAGGTTCTAGACCCACCAAATACATGTCATTTTTAGTTAATCTGATTGGTTTAGGAACAACAGAACGTCACACATTTGATTTATCAAACGTAGCAAGTGCTGGTTTAGCATTGATTCCTCACAGGCAAGTGTGAATGACAAGAATCGCGTGGTAATGAAAACACCTGTAATGTTTGAAAAGACATAAAAAATTGGAAGATCGTGTTTGATGGAACAAATTTATCCTCATGCTTGATAGTTCCCGGTTAAACAAAGTAAATAGACAAAATCAACTTGACCAAAATTTGATTAGTATAATTTTAATATGTCTTTCATTTTATCAGCAAAAAACAGTATCAAGATGCCATTATATATTTTATATACTGCCAAATTATTTGATTAACATCTCAAGGGACTTTTCACTCCTTCAATGTGTTACTGTGTCAGTAAAGAGACCGATAAGCCTCATATTTGTTTTGAATTTACCCCCAAGCAAACATACAAACAGGTGACATCAGTTTTTCTGCTTTGCTTGAACCATTTTACAGCCCAATTATGTTGTAGCAGAACAATTTGAAACAGGAGGGGAATCGATTTTCTACCAGTCTTCCAAGAGTCTTTCCAAATGGACTTCCACTTAAAGGAAAGTCATTTCAGTCAACAATCTAAGTGACAAACTGTGAAGGCAAATCTCTTTAAGTGATGCTAAAAAAAGGAAAGAGCTCTTTTGGGCTGCTGTTGAGTTGTGACTGTAACCGAACTGTTGCAACTGAGCTGACACTAGTCATTCTGCACTAATTCCAAGAAAATTGAAGGTTTTTTTTTAAGCACTTGTGGTTTTACTTTTGGCTGCCTGAAGAACCGTAACTATCAGTAAGCCTATTGTCTGAGAAAAAGGTCTGAAAATGATATCATAGGGTCAAGTTATTCCTTATTGTGGTTTAAACCAACCTTGTCTGGTGATGCGTGTGCTCTCTGTTAAGAAATTGCATGTTCTCTTTAAGAAGGTGAAATTGCTATTTGACGGAAAACATTAATTTATAATGCCATTTTTTATCTGTATTCATAAACTTTTTTTGAAATATATAACTGAAAGCTGTTGTGACTGAAGAATGACTAGATGACTTATCAATATGAATTTCACTCGAGAGATTTAAAGCCATGAAATACTTATTACTGCACAGAGACAGCTAATTATTGAGGCAATAGAAAATTTAAGAAACATATTATATAATTACATATACATAATACCAAACTACAGCTTACAATCTTGGAAACGCTTTTGGAGTGAAAATGAAGTCACAAACGTTAGATATAGAATATCACATAATACACACAAGTCAGTTGGTGGGGAAACCATGGTTGTGTTTTTTCGAGGTTTGTTTTAAATATTAATGTCCAATTGTCCATATATAAGTTTTGGACACCCAAAATTGATATACATATTTTCCTGAAGGAATAATTTCCTTTTAATAAACATCAAGACAAGTGCTCTAAATTTGTCTTGTTAACTCATGACTTTCTCAAGTTCACTGACCAAAGGACAAGAATATTGATACCACTTAGTGTAACAAGTGTATCAGATGCAGTTACTAAAAGGTTTTTTATCCCTAATCACTAATGTATTTTTTCATGATATTGAGTATCCCTTTCTTTGATGTTGATGCCTTTCCATTATGATCTCAGGACTGTATTGCTTTTATGCATTTATCAATTATGTGAACAAATGGCAAGAATATCCGTACCTTAAGGTAATAATAACACTGCAATTGTGGTTATGAGGCCTCTATGCAGATGGTCATATCATAGCTTTGTAGCAGATGTATGTTGTTTTATCCCATGTCTAGGCACATTTTCTCCCCGATACTGTGATTTTCCCTGGGCAATACAGCAGGGAAAAAGTCAGTATCGGGGAGAAAAAGCAGTATACTCATATACGACGTTTTTTCCCTGGGAATATACTGAAAACAGCCAATGAGAGAGCTGCATTTAGACACACCCACTCAAATCCAGTATAGCGTCACAATCTCTGCTGCTGCTTCATAATCTTTTCTTGTAATTTTGCAAGCACAAAAATCGGCCTCTCTTTTGCAATTTGCAAGGGATGTATTAGGGTTAGAGAGAAGCGGTTTGGGGTATTAGATCCAGAAGAAGATAGTGCATTAGACTTATGCAGTTTTGACTTTCTATTAGGTATAGAAAATTTTCCAATGCGATTTTCGTAAAACTTGTTTAATTTTTCCGAAATGACTTAGTTATACAAATACTGATTTATCTAAATTTCCATCGTGATGAGGACCCCTTTTTATTTTCTTATATTGTTTTAGACAATGTTTCACAACACATGACTAAGTAATAGAGTTAAATTCTGTTTATTGGTATAGTTTCAGCACTGTGGTCAATTTATTTCAGAAACGTTTTTCTGCATTTCACTGCCGTTTTATTTCATTTCTCTGAATCTAATCTTCCCAGATGTATGAAAATAAGCAGGTAATGTTATACAAATAGTATAGATATCAAATCCAAAATTTCAAGACGATATCTCAAAAACTCTTGCCACCAAAAAATTAGAACTAAAACAAAAATTTTCAGTTCTAGCGTGAAATTACAGATTTAAGTCAACGTATTTTAAAGTTCCATGGCCGTTTAATTTTGTATCTCAGGA
The DNA here is from genome assembly GCA_026936325.1 of Platynereis dumerilii. Lineage (NCBI taxonomy): Eukaryota > Metazoa > Annelida > Polychaeta > Phyllodocida > Nereididae > Platynereis > Platynereis dumerilii. The sequence goes on along the minus strand of JAPTHN010000005.1, from coordinate 23,065,272 downwards.
TCCTATTACAACAGCTCTATAATATTCACCAGTCTTATCCGTCATATTCCAAGAATTATTTATCCAAAATTTCAAGGCGATATCTATACAACTCTTGCCAACAAAAAATTATTAGTGAAACAAGAATTTTCAGTTCAAGCGTAAAATTACAAAATTTGAGTCAACGTGTTTTTTAGTTCCATGGCCGTTTAATTTTATATCTCGGGATCTAATTACACCAGCTCTATGATATCTATCAGTCCTGTCTGTCATATTCCAAAGGTTGCTGATACAAAATTTCAAGGCGATATCTTAAAACCTCTTGCCGTAATAAAAATATTACTGAAACAAGAATTGTCAGCTCGAGCGAGAATTATAAGGAGTAGTTGTAGTACATTTATTTATAAGTAAAAGTTAGAAATTATTTTGAAAATGTGCCTAGACATGGGATAAAAAGGTCATATCATGGGTAGGTGCAGTACATCCCAGTATACTCCCCTCGACCCCAGTATATTCCCTCAACCCTTCGGGTCTCGGGAATATACTGGGGTCTCTGGGAGTATACTAGGGATGTACTGCACCTACCCATGATATAAACTCATATGACCAATCACAAGACAACAGTGCCCCTATATATCATGCTTATTAGCATGTAGATACCAGCATATTTGCTGATTGATTCATGGGTCATCAAATCCATAGAAACTGTCTCTGCATTCTTCAACAAGTATAAATGGGTTTGAAAATCTAAGCTTTACACCATTGGTCATTCGAACATAAGAGATTTGAAGATACCTCCAGGAGAAAAATGTCACTCCTCCCTCTTTGTATTCAAGTCATGTAGCTGAACATTTGTCATCACAGTAAGAGGTGCATTCAGCAAGCCACTGCCAGATTTAAGAGAACAAGGGTGTCATTTGGACGAAAGCAAAGTCGTAAACCGTAGTAGTTTAGTGGTAGTATGTTTAAATGAAACTAATCATCAACAAAGGGAGTTACATTCAGTTTAAAAAATCAGGCGTTTAGTTTAGAAGATATACTGTTAATTAGCTTTCCTGTTTACTTAATCAAAATTATAGGACCTGAAGAGGAACGTACACAATTGGAAAGATATTTGATCAGTAATGAAATAAAGTTATCAGATCAAGTTTTAGGCCAAGCGGTGTCCCGAATTGGGTTTGAAAAAGATGTAGCTTATGGTTTTTATTTCTTAATTGCAGTCTAACCTCAATCTTGCTAACGACCTGACTATAATGAAAAAGAAGAGAGGGAAGTCAAGTTACATGGTGAAGTCAGAAAATTTTTCTGAAGCACAGCTCTTGCACTGTATGCACAGTTGCGACTGAAGTTGGAGGACATTTAATTCAATATAAAAAGATTTACCCCCAGCAAGAAAAAGGAAAACATATCATTTCTTATGAAAAAACATTTGAAAAATTATATATATTGCGAAAAAGTTAACAATTTGAATTATAAGAACTTGCCATAATGTTAATCATTGTATTCGTGTAAACATGAAATATTTTTTATAGCACATCCTTTGAAACTTGCCCCATATTCAGACCAGGGTCACAAAGAAGCAGTGTGCAAATAATGCCATAAAAGATCATGTCATGACATTCCATTAGTGAGAGTGCTTTACAATCATACTTCTGAATGATCAAGGATTCAAAAGTACACCGGACATGCAATACCTCCATAAAATGTATGTTTCATTGCTTGCGTCAAACAAGATGGATTATAATGAATGAAAGCCAAATCATCCAAATCATAGGAAGCTATCCATCTCAATTTCTCAATGTTTTGTGACAAATTATACAGAAAGTATGAGACAGATATTCCCTGCAATTCAAAGTTGGATCCCATGACTGAGCTCAGTAAAAAAGTATTAATGTGAAGAACATGAAGTCAATTGCAGAAAATGAAAAAGCAAAAGTTGTAAATTTTTCAGTTTTTCACTCAAGGTTTCGTGACAGATTATACAGAAAGTATGATGTAAAGCTTTCCTGCAGTTTATGGTTAAATGATGGTAATTTCTTGGCCCAGACTTGTAATCACTCATGATGGACCTCATCGAAAAACTCAAGATTAAAGATATTTTATATCTTTCTGAAATGTTAAGTTACAGTAAAGAGGAAAGAACTTGGAGGGCAGGAACAAGTTTGTAGTCGTGGAAAAAGGAAAAGCATAAATTGTAAATTTTCTGTCCATCATTCAAGGTTTTGAGACACCAATAATTGAGCTGACATGAACCTTTCCTGCAATTCATGGTTCATTGCTTGTGATTTCTCGTAAGCAAGGCTTATTAATGGTAGCAGCAGTTATTGATCTCAGCAGAAGTTTTTGATAAAAAGAACAAGCAGCAGAATGCAGCGAATGACAAATGAGAAAAGAGAAGTCTTATTTCTATAACAGCAGTTTTTGACTGCCTGTTGAAGTTTCAAAGTAACACAACTGAGCTTCAGTGCATTGCCTTTGCCACACAATTCGGTCTTAGCTTGCACAGAATGTGCCACAGCAGGATATGTCAACATGGGATCATTGAATATGTGAGTCGTTTGTTGCTTCATTCTGAAGTAGCAACACTGCTGAACACAATGTTGAGAGGAGTTTATTATCAATAGGGAGTCATGAAGCAATCTATATATCTATCTATGAGCATTGTCATTCTTGTAAATACAATAAAAGCAAGTGGAGCACTTACATGGAATGGCCCAGAGTGTAAATGCTCCACTTGCTTTTATTGTATTTACATTTTACAAGAATGAAAATGCTAGGCAATAATATTTACAGTGATCTTAACGTTTTTACCAATTTTTTATTAATCTTTAAATGTCTATGACTCTATGTCATCAATTCATCTGTACATAGCCTCATCTTCCAAGCTCATATTGTCGACCAAAAGCTTTTGCTTGTGTTTCTGTTTTATATACTAAGTTAAATAAAATATATCTCATCTTATCTTATCATTACATCCATCAATCTATTGATCAAATCTATCAATCTATTGATCAAATCTATCAATCTATTAATCAAATCTATCAATCTATTGATAAAATATATCTATCTACAATTCGATTTATATATCTGTCTGTCTATCCACCTGTATACCTATATCCGTCTAGCATCTCTTTTTTAAATCAGTCTGTCTCTCATTCTTCTCCTCTCCAAAACTATCTATCTAACCATTTATCTGTCTACGCCTTTGCAACATTTAACATAGACCCATCTGACACAAACATTTTTTTTTTTGCCTTTGAAATGCAAACCCCGGTGTTTCAGAAAACTGAAACCATAATTGATGAGGTGGCAACGTGCTTAATCTCGTTAGTGAACATAAGGTGACAAGGAAATTCTCGAATGTGTCTAAAATGTGGTGAAATGTGTTTGTCTTTCATTGCTATTTGAGCAAATAAATGGCATCACATTCAAAAGGGCTACTTGTTTATTTGGAAAAGGGGCAATTAAAACTCTTTTCGTTTCGTTTTTCTCACATTATTTTCAACCAACATGTTCTTAAGTTGTAGTAAGTTCAAAGTTGTCAGGCACTCAATTGCCAAAATCAAAGTATTTTTTGTAAATAATATCTGTAAAATCAAAGCAACAGCTTGCTAGTGAGAGCATTGAGGGGTGGGGATGAGAACTGAAGGGTGTATCATTCTGAGAGCATGGGACTAGATAATAATTAAGCCAGCAGAATTATTTTAAAAATAACAAGGAGGATGACATTTTATTCTGGGTTGTTTTCCCAATTTCCATCATTTAATTCTAGCCTTCATGAATTATGTAAAATGTACTTGTAAAATGATGTTAGGCCTACTATGATTATGATAAATTAATGAATTACAAATTACAACCATTGTCTATATAATCCTATATTAACATTCAGATACAGTCTATACTGAGCAGATTCAAGCTGTCAGGAAATTAAGCTTAATCTGTTTATCTGATTTTAAAATATAATAAGATGATTAAAATCAAAGACCTGTCAAATTTCGCAGTACTTGGAGTTATAATTGTAGGATTGCTTTGTTGATGCAGATATACATTAGATATTCAACAGTGCATTTTTTTACCACATAATTGTCAAATACATTGAAAATCTGTGTTCAAACACAATTTTTGTCAACAGGAATTATCCTTTTCAGAAGATCACTTTTGGTGGAACAAATTTATCATTGTGTCTGACAGTTCCTTGCTAAACTGAGTGAAAAGGTATAATGAAGGTGGCCGTTATTCCATCAATATAATATTAACATATTTTGTACTATTATTGACAAAGGACATTATCAATTCCACAAAAATGTCTTGTATATCCTGAAAATTCCTAATAAATATCTTAAGGGAATTGACAACTAGATTGTGTTATTATTTCAGTAATAAGATCAGCTAGCACTGTTTTTTTTTTTCAATTTACCCTTACTAATTGTACAGACTTCGAACATCTGAAAATCATCCTTTTAGCTTTACAATTTAAAAAAAAGCAAATAAGTTGTAGTCCAATGATTTGAGGCAGGATAGGAATTGATTTGCTACCAGTCTTTCACGAGTCTTGCCAAATGGGACTTCTGCTTAAAGACAAGTCATTTCAGTCAACAATTTAAGTGACAAACTGTGGGGGTGAATCTCTTTAAGCGACACTGAAAAAGCAAAGTGCTCTTTTGCACTGTTGCAGTTGAGTTGTGACAGTAGACAAGTTATTGCAACTGAAACCAACACAACTGGCACTTCATTCTTATATATCAAAGAAATCGAAGGTGGGCTTTTTGTTTATTTTTTAAGCACTTGGGGTTCTGCTTTCAACTGTCTAAAGATAGGCCTGTGATAAAAGCTACTTGTTACTCAGTAAGATGTCAAGACTCTTCTCATTCGGTATGTAGGACAATGAGAAAACAAACCTTTTGAATCATGAGGAGCAAGGTCTTTCAATCACCAACACTGATTAGTTGTTAATCTCCTTTTAACTGGATAAAGGATTTCATTATTATTGACAAGATTTGTTATCAACCATCTAAAGCTTCTATTGCATCTGAAAGATTTAGGCGTCATTTCAATGACTGGGCAGTTGGAAGATGTAATTTGATAGTAAATCGAATATCATAAGACTGGTTTTGGCTAAGAGCATAAAGAGGATATTCTGAGGTAGACAGTAGACACTGAGACAATGTATATTTGCACCGCTAAAATTTTTGAAAAGACATAAAAAATTGGAAGATCGTGTTTGATGTAACAAAGTAATCCTTATGTTTGATAGTTCCTGGTTGAAGTAAATAGACATCGAAATCAAGTTAACCAAATTTAATTTGCATAAAATTAATATACGAGGGGTGTTCAGGAAGTTTTGACCAAATTTTGTAGCAGACCTTTCTCTTTGAAACACTTGAAAGAAATTTTCAACGTAAAAAATTCAGGTATATAGCCATAAGAGGATTAAGAATGTCAATTCTGCTATGATATTTGGAAGGTGTCATTTTTGTAAAGTGTAGATTTATAATCCATCTTACGACATGAATCAGATAAATGTACGTTTTCTTTTGAATAGACACGATTAGGCTTAAGAGGACTGATTATTAAGAGTGATTTTTAATAAAAACTGCTCAGGAAGAGAAAAAGCGTTTTTGAAATTCTTGCAAATGGTATGACATCGCTGTCTTTCCCTCCTTGAATAATCATGGGAGCCAGAAAGGCTTTATGTGAAAGAACAAGGTGGAAAGAAGTTTGAGAAACCTCCTCTGAAAACATGTTAGCAGAAGAAAAATCAGTCACAGATCTGTCATTGGTTAAAGACAGTGTTTTGTGCATCAATGTCCAATCAAAAATTTGTTGTCCATGATTTTGGCATTTTTTAAAAGGAAAAATATTTCTTTTCCTCATACTTATTACAATGTCACAGTTATTAGGTTATTAGGCGTTCCCATTTCATTCCTAATTTCATGCTTTGTATAATTATGAATTCATTTGTATTACCTGTTGCTTTTGGGTTGGGGGTCACTGTGCTCCTGAGAAAGGCCAAGATGGCAACAAGAACAAGAGGAAGGATAATTTCCATAACAGTAAGCACCTGTTTTAACAAAAATAAAAGGGAAAATGATCATCATCCTTATCAAATGTTAACAAACATTTATGTAAGATTTCTAATTCTGTATATGACCAAGACAATTCGTTTTCCTTGTAAGGCATTACTGTAATCATTTGCAAGATTTTTTTTCATTAGTTTGTGTATATCGGAAAATGCCACTCAATTATGATAATTGATTATATTATTTTGGAAAAAAAAAGACTTTAAAAATTGCATTTTTTGCCTGATTTCACCGATATTGTGTCAAAGCTTATCATAATAAAACTGACTAAAGAGTTTTAAATAATGTAATTACAACTTTTAAAGATGTTTTAAGTGCCGGTAGTTTTTAATACGATTACAACAATCTCTTCAAATATTTCATACATGTATATATGGATTACTATGTGGTCCATGCACAATAAATGTTTGTGTAAAACAAAATAACTGAGTGCACTAAGTAAACACATTATTAAGGTGTGATATTACAATAACCATTATTCGATTTCTCTAATAAAATGTTTGATTGGGAAACATTCATACCGGGCTGCGTATCTTGATCTTCCAGTTCTTCCCAAGTAAAATGTTGAGTTGTTCTCTGTTTTCTTTCTTATTTCTGTTAGGCTAATGTTATTTGAGTGGGACACTTAGGAGGTGTAAATTTAAGCCTAACACTTTCTTTTGGGTTGTATTTGCCAATTGAGAGCTCCTATACCAATATGTTTGGTACCAATCTTAAGCTTAAGACCTCTTTTATATGTACCCAAAATATCAGCATGATACAAACAAGTATGGTGGGTTTTTTATGGCCCTACAGATGGGGTAAAAAAACGTTTTTCTCTCAATTTTTGTCAGAAATTGTGAATTTTACTTGAATATTGACCTGTTTCAACCATCTGTTGCTTGCCTATGGCATTGATCTGACTTCTGTTTATTTGTCATTTAGTTATGAGTATGATTAACCAATCCTATGCTCTAATATGGGTTTTTTAAATTGAAAGGAAGACACTAAAGGACCTGTATCTTTCATGTCATGTTTTTAGGACACAGCTGTCGGACTCAAAGAACCTATCATACCTGCAAAGCTAACTGATACATAAATATTCATAGGCTTGTCATGAACTACTGGGAGGATCTATTGGGGTTTGTTTCTTGAAGTGCTTAACTTGTTCAGTCTGGTAAACATAACAATCAATTGTGTAACACAAGACAACTATGAACCAAGTTGACTGATATTGTTTTGCAAACTACATGGGATTATAAAGATAACAACCCATAGTCATTAACAGGGATCTCAAATACAATTGGTAGTAAAGTTATGTTTATTTCACCTTAAACTTTAGCTGTAGCTGTGCTATTTCCTGAGTGTTTGTGAATGTTAGTATGTAATAGAGCTTTTTTTCTGAGGTGATTATGTGTTGTAATCTCTCATAATGGCGACTATGGATACTAAGGGAATTACTTGCCACTTAGGAAAAACAGTGTTCAACAAGCAAACACTCCAAACAGTTTCATTTCTGACAACTGTGAAGATTTTCAATAGAATGAACTGCTTTTTCCATTTAGGGGATCATTAGCCACTCAGATAAAACTATGCTATACAAGCTTACAGTTTAATATTTAATAAATGTGAAGATTCACAATGCAAAAAATCATTCACATTCTCTCCTCATATGTGGGATATTACTGAACTGAGGGTGATACATGTATAGGCATATATATGTACGCATAAATCAAAAAGTTTCTATAATATCATGGACGTTTTCTCCATGTCCTTGTCACTTGTAATCATAATTACGCCACATTTGCCTCTGAGACACCATCACTATTGATACTCATGTATAATCACTTGCACAACCACATCATAGTCGACTCTCAGTCACTGCTAAATCTCAGTCTCAGTCCCATAGTCGCCTGGCCTGGTGGTGATTGAGATCTCCCCCTCTCCTTTACTTGGAATTCGTGTTTCTTATTGTTTCACTTCGTTCTGCATTGGAACAAGGTTTTCTCAATACAAAATAATCCATGTGTAACTGTATGAAACAGAACTACCAGCTTAAAAACTGTCATAAACTCTGTTTTTGGCGACTAAAGTCATTCTGAATATTACAGAGATTACAGTTTATAATCACCTCAGAAAAAAAACTCTATTAAAGCTACTTACAGTCCTTGTCATACTTACATGGAATCTCAAGTTTTTTTTTTTGCTGTTGAACTGTGAAGTCAGGGATGACTCTATTCTAGCATTGCAATATATGTAAATTAACTACAAGCTATGATGTCATTTCAAACTGGGTCAGATTCCCCAGCTTCTAGCCAGTGTTGATCCTCCTGAACTGAGCGTCACAGTTTCAACACAGTTTCAGAGTAAGAGTTTTATCAGGGATAGCCCCTACAACTACGTCATCATAGCTTGATAGCCAATGGGCTGACTGTAAACTACGTCATCACAGTTCAAACATTGATATATAGAAGGAAGCATTACATTTTTGATCCCAATGATTTATCACAGCAATCACCAGTCTAATCTTACCAAATGGCAGCTTTGTGAGCATTCACAGTAGACAACTGTTATAATCTCCACAGAGTTGTTTGATAAATCGACAAACTTGCTAACTTACAACGTTAAACTTTGATGGAAGTTGGTATAAACAGAAGGCTTTGACAATTTGTTTGTAAACACATGGCTTATGTTATGTACATTTGTTCTGGCAGCCCATTGGCTGAGAGGCTGTGATGTCAAACTTCAAGGGTTTTTCCCAGACCCAAGTTTAACTCTGACACTGAGTTAAAACTGTGATGCTCAGTTTGGTGGATTCGCATTGGTTAGAAGCTGGGGAATCTGACCCAGTTTGAAATGACATCACAGCTTGTAGTTGATTTACATATATACACATTTTGAAATGCTAGAATAGAGTCATCTCTGACATCACCATTCAACAGCATAGAAAAAAAAACTTGAGATTCCACGTAAGTATGACAAGGACTATAAACAATTAAGGGATCAGTGAATAGAATAGATATCACATCTATATTCATGTGCAACCCATGCAGGCTGGACCTCAATGTTCTACCAATCTTGCAGACATGCTTCCACAGGAAATGAATACATCTTCTTTATAGATTTATTTCTCAGGTGGTCTGATGATAGTTTTACCACACAGACTTCAACATAACTACTTGAGAGAACTAATAGTGGTTTATATTATGGCATTTGAAGGCTTTATGTCATGTTTGAAGCCCATGGAAATTTAGCCCAGAGGGAGGCAAACCATGTTTTGGAACAGCCAGCTCCAGTAAACTAGTGGCAAAATAGGATTATTACTCTCTTATTAAAATCATTTTATACTGTCAACTGTTTAAGGTAAGTCAAGTAAGTGTAATACTATTAATTTGTGAAGCACAAAGTGGGTGACACCTTGCTGAATTGTCAAAAAATGGTTTTTTCTTGAGGCCTTCATACTAGCAGACAGCCAAATTCAGCATGCACAGTGGCTCCGTCTTTTGTAGATGTGCCTATGTCATTTTTTATTTCAGAAATTTAGCCATTAATAATTTATTTAGTTCTTGTGCTGTGCTAATTGTCAATTTTCTGTTAGATTCAGCAAAAACGTTTAATTTGAGGCCCTGGTTGACAATCAATAACCCACAGGCCAAGCAAGATATCCCTCTTTTAAAATGTACATAATAAAAGTGTCCTACTCAAAGAACATTACCAGAATGGTTGGATATACTATTGATGAATGATGATGTATGACTCTCCTTTTCGCAGATAGCATGTCGAATGTAATACCTAATCCTTACATCATGGCCATGGCAGTATACAATCCAGTCTTTATTGGTTAGATATTAATCATTGCCATATCCTTAAACTATGGTTTCTTACAGATATTGAATTACTTAACAGTCTGCGCAGATAATGCATTTGCTATCAACCAGTCAACAATCTCAATATCTCTGAACATTGGAATGCGATGATAAGTGATAAATGTAGATATTCCCAGTTTGCTGATTTTTTCATTCTGACACAATTTTGATATTTCAGATCATTCAGATAAATCTACATCACTTATCGGCATGATCAGGTCATCATATATCCCTATACATCATTCGGATGAAGATTATAATAATTTGTAAAAATGTTTGACTTTGGTTGCTATGGTGACTGTTTTGACAATTTTCCCTAGTGTTGAATTTTGTTGAATTTTTTCTTTGTTAAGCTACAGAAAATGTCTTTTCTTGTGGTACCAAGAAACTGCTGTTATTACAAATTTCCTGAATCTGCCAATTTTTATTCAACTAAGTCAATATTAATCATTTTCTTAATATTTGTCAGAACAGCCATTGACAGGTCATTGTTTAATTGTGAAGATGCTTTGGCACTACTTTTTTATTTATTATTATTTAATTATAAGATTATGCCTCAGTGGCATGATATTGCTGTTCCAGAAATTATAGGTACTTATATACGTTCGAAATAGGCGTTTTGTTAGTCACCGTTTGTAGGTGAATCCTTCATAAGAGCACCATGTCAAGTTCTGCAACTTCTGTATCATTAAAAACATGTTCAGTCATTTTGTAAATGTTTCAAATCATTTATTTCACACACAGTCACAGATTTTATAAATTAGCAAAATAAAATATGACAGTTAAACAATATAATATTAGTTTATTTTAAACAAGCACAAAGCCCTGGGCAAGAGGAAGATAGCATCAACTCACGCGCATGAAAACCAATAATACCCTACAAGACATTACAAGCACATGCAATAACATACATATATGGTGCAAATGCAATAGTTGACCTTGTACATCTCACTTATTTTGATCATGTTGTGGCATGCAAATAATAATAATTTCTTTATAGTATTTGCATATTTTAAAGAAATGCATGACTGGTGGGAGCCTATTCCAAAATCACATGACAAATTCTAATTAGCATACATCAACAGGAGTGATCACAAACTGTTATACATTGTTTGTTACTATTTGTGCTTTTAGCAGTTAGACATAAGATAGAGGTAGATAGAAATCTTCAACTTATAGAACCAGCAAAACCCAACAATAACTGTGAATTTTGAGAACATGTTTTTCATAATCAACTGTCAAATTGGATGGAATCTGTGACAAATATATCAATACACAAATGTCTTGGACATTTCTTTGATTTGTCATATGCTAGTATATTATAAAATATCACATTCATTCAGGAGGCAGTTTTTCTAAGATCCAGGCACTTCACCATTCGGGGTAATACACCATAAACTCAGAAATCCGGCTTTTTCACAATCTAACATTCAGGCCCTTTATTTGAAAGAGGTCCAAAAATTTACCTATAAGATATTGAGGGCCAAAAATGCATTTTCCCCAACTTTTATTATTTACCAAGAAAAAAATTATGAACAAAATCTGAGACAGTTATGTAGCTCACCCTGCCGGATCTTAAAAAAACTTACTCTTTAAAGACAGCATAAGATTTCAAAAGTGCAGCGGTGCTACAATTAAGTCATGTGTTATTTGGTTGTTAATATCATCAACATTGACAGCACATCTATTTCATCTGATATATGAGTTAATGTGCCTAGGAGTTATCAACTTCCACAATGCAATACAATTATTACAGAAATGTATAGAATCGATTTTTCTATCTTAATCTATTTCTGCCATTTAGATCATATATATATATATATTCATTTCTGTGAAATGGGCTCACAAACTGGCCCCCAGCCCTCTTGGGCTTACAATTCACTAAAAAATACATGTTATGCAAAAATGACCATTGAAGGTGATAATAAAAATTTTAATTTTAATTTCAACAATTTGTCAATATATACACATTTCACATATAAAATAACAATAACAATTATTGTAAAAGTACAAACATTTTACAGTTGTGCTTGAAAATTAGTGAACCCATGGAAATTTACCATTGAAGACAATGATAAAGTTGTCTAACCTCAGTGGCCACAACATAAATGATATTACACGAATCATTGAACCAATGACTGTGTTATACCATTGAGGTTTCCCACTACATGTACCAGCCTGGCCATTGGATTTGTATAAGGGGTCTTTGCGCTAGATAGGGGTTATAATTATGCAAAAGTAAGTACACCCTCTGCTCCTATCTTTTAACATTACGCTTAGGGTGCACTTACTTTTGCACAATTATAACCCCTATCTGGCGTAAAGACCCCTGATACAATTCCAATGGCCAGGCTGGTACATGTAGTGGGAAACCTCAATGGTATAATACAGTCATTGGTTCAATGATTCGTGCAATATCATTTATGTTATGGCCAGTACGGTGAGTCAACTTTATCATTGTCTTCAATGGTAAATCTCCATGAGTTCACTAATTTTCAAGCACAACTGTATATTTACATATTATACGTAATTTAAAACTCCACAAATGTACATTCTTAACATATTTCTATTTACATGTATCATATTGGTATTTTTATGCAGTTAAAATTATACAAATTAAACTATGTATATATAAGGCTTTTTGTGTTTTTTCGAATGTACTACATATAAAATCAGCTGTTTCTTTAATACAATGAGCTCTCTTAAGTAATTTCATTTTTCTATCATCATTTAATGAATCAAAAGAGAAATCAATTTGCCTTATCTCAAGAGTTAAAGAACTCAAATCTAATATTATTACAAAAGGGAGAATGAAAAATAAAATGCATTTCAGATTCAATATTGTTAGAGTTGCAAAAAAGACAATATCTGTATTCTATTTGAGCGTCCTGAAAATGTCCAGTTTCTACTCTAAATGGTAGAATACCATATCTAAATGGGGATAAAAGTGCACGCTTTTTTCTATTTTGAATATTAATTACAAAACTTTCAACGTTACAGTGTGTTTTAAAAATATTATGAAAGCGTAACTTTGGTACAACAACAATTTCATTTTGACATGTTTCACAATAATTTCTATGAAGAATTTCTTTAGCGTTCTGTATGTTAATAAAAGTGTTATTTTCAGAACTTATCAACAGATTAATTTCTTCACAAACTACCTTTCATTCTTTTGTCCAATTTTTACATATGGACTTATCCCAAAAAGATATTTTCTTGACTATTCTGTCATTCTCAATATTTAATAATCTATTCCACAATCGTAACATTTCTAATTTGTGACATGTTCTGCAAGAAATCCATCCCATATCCCCATTAATAGATAAATTTGATGCAAATCTGTGAACTCCGAGAAACGACCTTATTGCTCTGGTTTAGACCATTGCACTTCTTCTAGTAGCATTAAAGCCCCAAACGCCAGCTGCATAATATAAAATTGGAATTATACCTGGATTATATAATTTAGTGTAAGTCTCATATCCAAAACTTTTATTTGTTTTGAATTTTGAACATAAGCTACCCAGTGCTCTGCTAGCTCAAGTGTATCAGCTGTTATTTCAAAGTTCAAAATTGAATCTAAAATTGTTCTTAATATTTATATTTTTCTACATAAGCAATTTCATCTTCATTTCAAGTATGATTTAGTTTAAGCCTTATTTCTGAAATGCATTATTTTTGATTTATCAATATTAACTTTCATTTTCCATTTGCAACACCAATTTTCAAGTTTATGTATCATATTCTGAAAATTAGTCTCAGTTTCACTAATCACCGCTATATCATCAGTTTACAATAAACATTTTAAATGTACGTCTGATATTTTAACACCAATACAATCATTGACTTCATCCACAATATCATTTATAAATAAACCGAACAGAGTCGCTGACAAAGAATCACCTTGTCTTACTCCTTGATTAACTTCAAACCAATTACTAATATATCCATTAACACATACACCTGCATTTGCATCAGTATAAACATTTTTCAAGATATCAAAAAATCGACCCCCTATACCATAATTTAATGATTTATGAAATAGCAAATTTCTGTTAACTCTGTCAAAAGCTTTTTCAAAATCAACGAAACAAACAAATGTAGACAGTTTTTTAATTTTCCGATTCATAACAATGGATGTTAGACTAAAAATATGTTCTAAACATGATCTTTTCCTTCTGAAACACCATTTTGTTAGTCTTTATAAACATTTTCATTTTCTGTAACATTTATAAGTCGATTTTTTAATACACTAGTAAATGAAAATTATCTTATAAATTGTTGACAAAAGCGTTATGCCTCTATATTGAAGAGGAATTCTAGCATCAGTAAGTGAAGACTTGGGTATTGGCATAATAATTCCAAATTTCCAATATTTGGGGATGATACATGAATAAAAAAATTATTAAATAAAGAGGTTAAAGTTCGAACTAATATCATATTTTCAGAATTTCATAAGGTATGATATCTATACCAACAGCTTTGTTAGTCTTTGTTTTCATGATGACTTTATGAACTTCGAATTCAGAAAATTCATGATTTAAACCATCTAAACTCATTGTATCATTTCTAAAATGAGACAAATTATCAGTTATATTTTGATAAAATTTTTCATCAAAATTTGAGTTAAGAAAATAAGTATTATATAGTTCATAATAATCATTTTTCCATTAGTTAATTACATATATTTGAGATAATCACACACTTTGTCACTAACATCACACTTACAATAAAATTGAACCTAAAACAGCTTCGTACAATAGGTTAATGTTCATCAATATTCATACTTTTGTGAATTTCTTAACAGTTTAGGCAAAACATAACTTTTCAATATGTTCGTTGTTGCGGGAAAGATTTTCTCAAAGTGATTGTCTCCTCTTAAAATATTTACTTATTATATATATAAAGGCCGATGTAATTTTTACTTCAGACAACAAATATCCATATAAACAAGCCTAAGTAAATAATTAAACAAGGGTCATAAAATACAATAAAGACATTACTAATTAGATCTACACATGTACAAGTGGGTCCTCCAGTGTTTACTAATTCTTAAAGTCAAAGCACAGGCCCAAAACCAATTGAAACATTACTTGACTTTGCCATTAACGCATTCAAAGGTGCCATGCTCTGACAGGCATGCTAACTTCAACTGGACAGAAAGTAGGTCATTTTTGGAATCAACCAATCAGAGAAGCTCTTACTGATGACACCCATGTATGAACATTTGTGAATGGCCAATTTCAAAGGTGACCCATTTACTGTCCTGATGAAGTGAATATCCTTGTGGTTAAAGTAATTTTCATTTTGAGCCGGATTGTAAATATGCAAAAAGAAAACAAATAATAAAAATATGCTTTCCTTGTAATGTTAACACAATCTCAACCTCCTTTGGCAGCATCATCTAAATCTTTGGGCATGTAACAAACAGTTATTGATTTTTCAATAGAATTTTACAGTGTTTGACAACATTAGGCAAATCTGATTAATAACACAAGAATAAAACAGGACCCAGCAGTGTCCCTAGAGGGAGAGGAAGTAGTTGCTTTTTTTAATTGAAGCAGAGGTCATACCAAACATATGTATGTGTTTTAGTCATACTGATGAAGGAAAACATTACTGTGTAACTGAATTTTGCATATGATTGGAATAATTAAGATGAAAAAACTGTTACCTCGGTTTCTATCAAGAATTTCATCAGTAGGCCGAATTCAAAATTTTTAAGTTCAGCTTGTTTGTTAGTGGGAGTTAACATTGTAATTTATACTTAAACTCCCATTGTTTTTGTATTGTTTCTTTGATGTTCTTTATAAATGAATAAATCAGATTATATATGTTCACCTTGGATATTCATGTCAACAGATTCGTGGACTTTTGGACATGAACTAGACCTTTACAAACTCACTGCATGCATGTTTTATGACATTTCTGTCTTTGTTAAAATTGAATATCCCCATTAAACAATCCCCCCCCCCTTGAAACAGGTGTGAACAATTTGTACTCCCTAGGGTAAAACTCCCACCCCACCATCCTAGTCATAAATTAGAAACGGTCCCTTATCGCTCAGTGTTGTCGATTTGGAGAAACATGTTCCAAAATTGTTCCACATATCTAAGGGGCCGACCAGATGATCTATAGATTTTTGGTTCAAAAAACCTTGTTTCCTTCTTGACCCTAATAATAAAAAGGTTTGGACACCACAATGAAAATAAAATATAAAGTTTGTTTCCACCTGTAGCTAGGGTGTCATAATGTTAAAATGGTAAAAGAAGAGTTTGTCGTTATTCCGCGTGAGAAAAATATTGTCCATTGATGCCATGAGAACAAAAACAAATAGTTTTTAATGCAGGTAAAATCCATAGCCCCCCTCAACTATTGTCTGGATGGCCCCTAATTGTTCCAAGAGTGCAAAAATGTAAAAATCAAAGAAAAATTGACAAGCAAATGTCCTTCAATTAAAATGTTTGGTGATTCTGAGAAGCTTAAAGTTACCCTGAATGATAGGTCAGTTTAAGAAATAAGTTTGTCTTATTTTCAAAATTTTATTTTGTAGCGTGCTCATACAGGCAAGTGTGCAAATTTTCTTTGCTTTTGCCCCTTTTTTTCTTGTCAAATTATCCTAAACATGCCCTACATCACCCCTGGATTTATTTTGGTTACGTTTGGAAAAAATCATGAGGTCTGTGAGCAATCAACTTTGTGATGTTATCACCATTGTTAGAATTAGTTAACTTATTAGGATAGGATTGAAGCTAGCGCCTTTTTAGGCGATGTCACACATTTTCAGGGCAAACAGCACCAAACCATAATAGAAATTAAAGAAACAAAAAATATGCATGGTTTGGAAATATTTAAAAATATAATGGATATCTGATTGCTTCACTTTATGACCATCATATAAATATGCTTTGGATCATGTTTTTTGCATTTTAGTTCAAAATATAGAGGTCAAATTAAAATATGTGTGTTTGGGGCGAGAGGCCCGCAATGGTATGGGGCATGACGCCCCCTTCACTGGGGCCTCGAAGCTGCTTCAGGAACCACTTAATAATGTGTACTCGACCTTAAGTCTTGATAGAATAGCTAATTAAAATAGAAAAAAAGTTTGGCCCGAAATTAAAAAAGGGCATAAAATATAAAAAAATAAAAGTATGAACAGAAAAATTCAGAAATTCAGGAAAAGTCAATAGAATGCCTTAAAAATGACAGAAGAACACCAAGAAATAACTTAGGATTATAATAGGGGGGAGGCTTCTTGCCCGATGGGTGGGGTAAGAATGCCATTTGCAATTTTTTACAAAAATGGCTGTAACTCCTTTTATTAAAATTGGTAGCCTACTTCTTGTGTGGATTTTAAAAAGTTCAGTTCCAAGAAACAATTAATCTTGTAAATTGCCTGGTATGTGAATTACTCCATTATGAACGCCATGAAATTATCTGAATATAAAAATTGAACCTCCAGTGACATAGCCAGTGTGGAAGATCCAAATTCAGAGTGTCTTACAGATTTTGAGAAAAACAAGGAAAACGATTGTTATTATTGAAGATGGTTTGAAAAAAGGAGAAAGTAGGGGATTTGAAGTTTGCTTTACATGTATATTTTGAAAAACAACGGGAATCAGGTTTTACCTGTGACAATGTGTGAAAAGAAGTATCTTTTTCTCGGCCAAAATTTGTGAAAACTATTGTTTTTGGAATTCGATAAGGCAACAATAACCTGATAAAGTCTTGGAATTTTCGATCCACAAATTTAGATTGAAAGTCTGCGAAATTTGAACATTCAAAAAATCAAATTCCTACAACTGCTTTTATGGCAGCTATGGTTCTAGAGTCCAAATTGTGCATTTTTTAATGTCTTTGTGATCAATACCATTTGTATCTGTTCTGTTGCCATGTTTGAAGTAATGGCATCCATCACTTCTTAGGCATGTTCCGACACAATTCATGAAGATTGTTTCAGTCAGTTCGGTTTTCTTGTAATCGAAAGGCCAGAGTCCATAGTTTCCGAAAATGCCAGCGAATCCTCGTTTTCCTGTTAGCTTCAACACTTCCTCCTCTGAAATAAATCACAACTAAATAGATTCGGATGTCATAGATTAGCACTTCTGAAATATCAAAAGTGAATAGGTTCTGGTGTCATAGATTCTGGTGTTATGTATTAGCTCTTTTGAAATACCACATGTGAATAGATTCAGGTGTCATGGATTTGTTTCTTTCTTTTATCATTGTTTATTAAGACAATGAACATTTCACACATGACACATTTAACAACACAAAATATAACAAGGAAAAATACGAAAATTCAAACAGAAATACATTTGAACAAGCCAATTAAACAAATGTTGTAAGACATGATAAATCAGTAAAATTAATCACAAAATATATATATAAACATGAAATGAAAAATGAAATACTACGGCACATCACTAAACATCTACATTCACAAGAAATTTACCTATAACTTTAAATAATTCTGGTTCTGGGGATGTCATGATGGCTACACATTTTTCAAAATTATTGAGTTGACCAAAGTTGTATATTAAGTTAGATGATATAGTAATAAGATTTTCCCTGTAATCTATGACCAGGACATAACAATAAATAATGAATTTCTCTCTATTGAATTATCACAGGTGAATAGATCCAGTTGTCATGGATTAGGTCTTTTGAAATATCCAAAGTGAATAGATTCAGGTTTAATAGATTAGCTCTTTTGAAATATCACTAGTAAATAGATTGTAGTTTCATAGATTAGCTCTTCTGAAATATCACAAGTAAATAGATTCAGATGTCATAGATTAGCACTTTTGAAATATCACTAGTAAATAGATTGTAGTTTCATAGATTAGCTCTTCTGAAATATCACAAGTAAATAGATTCAGATGTCATAGATTAGCACTTTTGAAACATTACAAGTGAATAGATTCAGGGTAATGGATTAGATCTTGCGAAATATCACAAGTAAATAGATTCGGCAAAACTTTGTGTGCTATCCTGATGTTATTTGACAGAGTTTCGGCAAAACTTTGTGTGCTATCCTGATGTTACTTGACAGAGTACCGCTTGCAAACAAGCATTTATGCTCTTTACCCACGAAATTACGTCACCTGCACACATTTCCGCGCAGCCAGGCAGGCCCTATCTATCGTAATAACGTCACCACAGCAGCTGAGCTCTGTTCAGCATCTTTTTTAATCCTGAAAATTTCATGTGTCGGCCGCTTGGTTTGCGAATTGCACCATTTCTATTGGGGTTAGAGACTTCTCGTTTAGAGCATTAGATGCACCATGAAGAGAACTATATACAGCCGGAGATTCATCTTGATACTCAAAACAGAAAATGTTTACATTTGATTTTCGGCAAGCAGGTCTAGTTTCTCAAAAATGACTTTGTGATATAAATAAATGTTTATATCAATTTGAAGTGTGGTAGGATGGCTTGTCTATATCATCATGTTGTTCCCAACTATTTTTGGAAATAAATGACAAAGAAATGAAAAATCCTATCCCGTCAATTTTTTTTAGCGCCATGGTTTATAAAAAAAGTTAAAATTGTCAAAATCGAAACTTATATTCCGAGCCCCTTGGAAAGTCCTTTAAAATAAATATTTCTCTTTGAAATTGTGATCACCTTTTCCATGAAAGTGTCTTCTTTAATTTCATGCTTTATTGCATAATATGGAATGCATGACCACTGAATGGCAGAACAAACTTCACAGTAGGAAAAATAAGAAAAATTTTTAGTTTTTCATGCTTGCGTGGACTGACTTTCGGGTACATAACCTCAAATATTTTTTTAAAAGGCTGGTAGTGACCACTTTTGTTTACATATTCTTGCTATAAACTATACTTTGGACCGTTCTAAACTGTTTTTAAGAAATCCTATCTTGGAAAGTTCACGAGTATCGAGCCACCTTAAAATAACATCAAATAAAGTAACTCAATCAAGTCATAGATTAGTAACTCTTCTGAAATGTCACAAGTATAGATTAGGTGTCATGAAATTAGATCAATTGAAATGTCACAAGTAAATAGATTGTGGTGTCATGGATTAGCTCTTCTGAAATATCACAAGTAAATAGATCCAGGTGTCATAGATTAGCACTTTTAAAAGACAAGCATACATACTTGGTGGGCATGCCAGATGGTCCATTGTCACACTGTTCCACGGTGTTCCTGAGCAGGCACCATTTGTCACTGTGATAGTTGTGTTAAACTTTGCCCAGCAGATGTTCTTATCACAAGGCAGTTGGTTGTTTTGAAGTTTTATGCTCAAACTCGTACAGCTTACACCACGGCAGTAAGTGTAGGCATTTTTCACCCTGGTCAGCTGGTTTCCCCCCAGATTAAGTGTGGTTAATTGAGGCATATGCTGAATGTTGCTCATGTCAAATTCAGTGATTGCATTCCCATCTAAGTCTACTTGCTTCATCCCAGTTGCATTTGCGAAGGTGTCTGTCGGTACACTAGCAATTTTATTTTTAGTCATTAGAAGCTTTTCTACAGAGGGTCCAATAGATCTCGCAAATGACATAGAAGTTATTTGGTTTCCTTTCAAGTTAATAGTCTTTAGTTGGTTGAGGCCTTTGAAATAATCAATTGGAATGAAGGTGATATTTCTGTTTACACCAATTGTTAATGTTTGAAGTGAGTTTTTAACTCCATCTAAGCTAGGCATATCACTTAATCTATTGCTATTTAGTCCCAAGTATCCCAATTTCACATTATTTACAAAGCTTTCATTTGGTACACTTGAAATTTGGTTGGTCAACAGGCTCAGGGAAGTCAGTCTTGGCATCTTAGTGATGTTTGGGAAGTGATTTAGTAAGTTGTTTTGCAAAACCAGAGTATTTACACCTGGTAAGTCTAGGACGCCATCAACTTGTTTTATACTATTGGATGATATGGAGAGCCAATTCAATGTTTTGCAACCAGCCAGTTTTGCCGCTTCAAGTATTTCTATCTTATTGTTTGCCAGATTGAGAATGGAGATGGTTGAGCAGGTTCTGGTCAGGTCTGGAACGGCTGTAAGTTGGTTGCCGTTCAATTCAAGAATTCCTAAGCGAGAATAAAGCATCACCTGGTCCCAGGTGCTGTTGGAAATCTGACAATTACGCATTTTGAGGACAGACAGGGATGCGCCTATTGCGGGAAAGAACGGGACAGTTTTGATTGGGTTGTTTGAGAGTTCGAGGTTAGTCAGGGGCGTATTGTTAAATGCATCTGGAGAGATGCTACTTATCTGGTTCGTAGCCAAGAACAGCTTTTTCAGCTGAAGCAGGAGGGAGAAATCTGTGTCGGTGATGGCTGTCAATTGGTTCTCGTTCAGATGTACGACTTCTGAAGTTGCAGGAATGTTGGTTGGAACGACAGTCAAGCCTGCACCGTTGTTTGTGTAAGTAGAAGCTTGTGCAGCGTGAGTGGAACAGAGGAGCAGCAGGAACAGCATATCCAGCCAAACCATCGTGATGATCCTGATGAAGACAGTCTTTTATTAGATTGAGATTCAAGCGAGCGTTACAGGCGATTTCATTAGCACGTGATTCTGCAGGTTCTTGGCCACTAAATACATAACCTTTAATGCTTGATCTGATTGGTTAAGAAACAAAAAAACGTCACATATTTAATATATCAAACGTAGCAAGTGTATGTTTAGCATTGATTTCTCATTGTCAAGTGTGAATGACCAGAATCGCGTGCTAATGAAATCACCTGTAATCAAGAGAACGTGCATAGAACTTTTGAATATTTAAAAAAAATGCAGATGCCAATGAAGATTTTACCGCAACTGCGAATATGGAACATATGACCACTGTGTTGATTCATATATCTTTATAACGCCACACTGATGTAAGTTCTTCTCAGATTGGCTGAAGTGACGTCACATGACATGAGTCAGAAATGACTGATGACCCAGCAAAGGTACTGTTGACCAGTCAACAGTACCTTCGGAACTGTTGCCCAGTCAACAGTTCATGGAAATGTTGCCCTGGTCAACAGTTCATGGAACTGTTGCCCAGTCAGCAGTTCATGGAACTGTTGACTGGTCAACAGTTCATGCCTTCATCCAAAAAAAAATTTTCCAAAAAAAACAAAACACCCTGCTTTTTTAAAAGTGAACACTGTAGTGAACAATATGAAACATGACTTGACAGCTGCTTTATAGTCTGTACTGATACCCTATACTTAGAGTACAATATGAACTGGCTTGAAAGCTACTTTATGCCAGATAACTAAAATGTAAGGTGGCTCGCTACTCAAGCAATGGCAACTTCACTATTATTACATATAGGAACGCTGCAACAGCAGTCTGCTGAGCACTGTCGAATGCTTTTTTTGCTGTTAATAATTTCATGCGACGGCCGCTTTGTTTGCCCACTTGCATTCTCTTATGCATTACATTGTTCCTCACTATTTTTGGAGATAAATGACAGAGTAATAAAAAATTCTCTCTAATCAATTTTTGTTAGCACCATGGTTTATAAAAACAGTTCAAATTTTCAAAATCAAAACATTCATTCCTAGTCCCTTGGAAAGTCCTTTAATCTAAATATATATCTTTGAAATTTTTCACGTTTTTCCATGAAAATGTCTTCTTTAATTTCATGCTTCATTGCATAATAATTATGGGATGCATTACCACTGTATGGCAGGGCAAACTTCATAGTAACAAAGTTACAGTCCTCGTCATATTTACGTGGAATCTCAAGTTCTTTTCTATGCTGTTGAATTGTAATGTCAGAGATGACTCTATTCTAGCATTGCGATATATGTAAATTAACTGCAAGTTTTGATGTCATTTTGAACTGGTTCCAATTCCCCGGCTTCTGGCCAATGTTGATGTGAATCTACCAATTGAGCATCACAGTTTCAACTCATTATACCACTGCTGCAGACAATCTCTAAATCGTGCCCAATTTTACAATCGGGCATGGCTATTTCTCCTATTGGCAAATTATTTCAACTATTGGCAAACTATTTCTCCTTTTGGCAAAATTGTACAACTTTGTCCAAAGGAGCAATTTCCTATTCTAACTATTGGCAAACTATTTTAACTATTGGCATACTTTGCCCAAAGGAGCAATAAGTTATTCTAACTATTGGCACATTATTGTTCCTATTGGCAAAATTTGCCAATCTCTAAATATCTTTTCGGGCCGCTTAGAACATTAACAAATAGTTAAACCGTGCCCATTCCTGCCATTATCGCCCTCTTTTGATTTTAAAACGTGGGGCACAGCAGCGGAAATCCCGAAAATGCGGGATTCGGTTTTTCGCGATTTGCGTGACTTCTAGTAAAGATACGAACTTGATCTTTTTACCATTAAATTCGGCTTGACAATAGCTATTTTCAGAGGTCAGTTTCGTTGTCCTAGCTTGACTAGAAAATTTTCTAGAATTTATGTATTTTTACTTAATAAATTATTCATATGCACAAATCAATAATCAAATACTAAAATATAGGAGATTATAGGCCTATGGCCTAATGGACAGCTCCACATACTCAATTATGGACTGCTAATTGATCTTTTTTTTTTTACTAAAAGTAAGATTTTTATTAGTTCATCAGACAATTGTGTGTTTTTTCTGCTCTCCCTGGTCATGTTGGCAATCCACAGTTCTAGGCCTATTGTACATACACTAGTTAGAGGCACATAATTATTAGGCCTAACATGTAGGCCTTTTAGCCAAATAATAAACTATACATGTATAAATGAATATATTTATATAAGTTTTCTTTAAAAATAACTGGCATTTCAAATAGCCAACTAGTTGCAGACCTGAGCCCTCAGCACCCCTCCAAGGAACATATTATATATTCACCTCTAAAACTAAAAAAGTTGATAAAGTAAAATTTAATTCAAGTTTAATTTGGTTGACTTAGTCAGATAAGTTTGATGGAATTTTTTTTATTTTGCTACAAATCTATAACCAGGCAAACTGAACGCCTCTCTCCCAGACGCATCTAACAGTGAAAACATTTCGGCTCTACCATTACTAGAAGTGCTTCAAATAAAGAAATCCAGAGAGGCACTCCCAAGGCCTAATTCTAAAAAAAATCGGAATCTGTGATCCCGCATCCCGCAACCGCATCCCGCATTTCAGAAAAGACATGATGGGCGATAATTGCAGGATAAGGCACAAATTAATAAACTATTTGTGAATGTTCTAAGTGATCCGAAAAGACTTGCAATGAGCGATAATTGCAGAGATGGGCATGGTATTTTCTTTGCCAATATCTAAATCAAGTCTTTTTGACTATTTGAGATATTTGGAGATTGGCAATTTAGAGATTGGTTGACGCAACCACTGTTTGCTTTTTTTGGCCAATCAGAAGGCAAGATTTCGCTCTGATATAATGCATATCACAGCTCATACACCTGACCATGATATTGCATGCTTGGATGACTACAAGTTGACAAAATTAAAGAAACACTGAATCAAATCTGACCAACAAAGGATTAAAACTGAACACTACTGACAGTGAACAAGGAGAAAGATGATATCAGGTGTAACTGGTCTCAATAAAAAGGCTGTATTCACTCTTTTTTAATAACAATATCTGAAATAACAATCAAATTTTAGGTCACTTGTTAAAAAAGTTCATTTTGGATCTATAGGCAAGCTGCCAAAAATTGCGGAGGAGCAGACCAACAATTTTGGCCCTATTTTTTGGCAAGCTTAAAGAATTGTTTTTTTCTTAATTTGGAGGCTACTGCCCTGAACCCCTGCTCCTTTCTCTCTATTCTTTTTACTAATGTATTTCGTAACTTCAAAATACAATTTTGCTCAGCGACTGTAATCAGCCTCTCCAAAGAGACCTTGGATGAGAGGGCTGCACTATTTATCTGTCATGTCTGACATCACAGTTCAACAGCATAGAAAAGAACTTGGGATTCCACATAAATATAACGAGGACCGTAAGAAAACAATTGAGTTTTCAGGTTTTCATGGACTGGTTTTCTTTTATATTAATTTAAATATTTCGAAAAAGAAAAAGGCAGGTAGTGACCAATTATTTTTACATATCCTTGCTAGAAACCATTATTTTTGATCATTTTGAACCATTTTGAAATTCTGTCTCGGAAAGTTCACGAGTATCGGGCCACCTTATAAACACCTTATACACAAAAATGTTTAGTGTTAATTTTGTCATTCATTACCTGCTTTTTTTTGTTGATGTCCCAATGCTCATTTCTGCGAATTCAAACCAACATATACCTAAAAATTATCTGAATATGCTAAATGTTGATCATGAATGTAACCAGAACAATATCCTTATATTTAAGGACTCGCATTAATTTAATTCTCTCAATTGAATTTTTAAAAAAACACGTCTGTCCCTAACCATTTTGTCACTACCGCAACAGTAGTACTATTTTTAGCACATTCATTTTCTTGTACAAGAAAGGGTTTACGAATGAAAATGTAAAAAAAATATCGGAATTTTTTTTTCTATTAAAATGTACTGGCCAAAGGGGGCCCCGGGGTGTGAGTTTGAACCCCCCCCCTGGATGCGCTACTGCAGCACACTACCACTAGACCAATGCTCCGCTCATTCTCCCACCATCATTTATATATATGAGGAATTTTTCTCTTAGACCTAAATGCCTCAGTACCCAACGCTTATTTTGTTTGGATGTTCAGTGAACGGTGCAGTGATAATGAATTCTTACCCCAGCAACAGATGCAGCTTTTTCAGTAGAAGGACGCCCAACCAGCATCCGATTATGTAGACTCAAAACAGGACGTTCAGGCAGCACCTTGTGTTGATCAAGTTGCGGCCTTATAAGTTATGGTTAAATAAGTCCAATCATAATCTTGTTGATGAAATATGTTAGGCCAGGAATTTTCAAGTGAAAAACAACTTTTTAAAAGGAATCAATTTGCATTAAAAAGTATGGTAACATTTGAGAAGGGATCAATTACCTTGCCGAGTACCTAGTGACATTATGTTAAAATTATCTGTGTTTTTTTTTTGGCGTTTCACTAATACTATCCATGGAGTCTACAACAAACTAAATGACACACTTATTTTTCTCATTTTTTGCAAATAGCCACAACCAAATCAATAAAAGCATTGATTCTTGGTTCAAAATGAGATGAAAAATAATGCTAAAATCATTCAACTATGACCATTTCCTGTCTGTCTTTGGCCTTGTTTGTCACAACTTGTATTTTGCAAAAATATATCACCTTGCCCGCACAGCTTAGGGACCGTTCAGAATTTATGACTGGGGGGGTGGGAGTTTTGGCCGAGGGGTACTAACTTTTCACACATGTTTCATGGGGGGGTATTAATTTTTGACAACACTTCCAAGGGGGGTAAGAAATTTTAACAAAGAAAACGAAGAAAACGCATAACCTCATTTTATTTGGACTTTTTTACGGACAAAAGTCCGCGAAATAACGCGAATCTGTACGCGTGGCCATGTATAACAGTATATATGTGTGTATGGCTTTGTATGTCGAGGGGGGGGTACTAAAAATACGCATGAATCCTAGGGGTGGGGTACTAAAAATCCGCATGATACTCAAGGGGGGGAAGTTCCAGCAAAACTCCATCCCCCTCCCAGTCATAAATTCTGAACGGTCCCTTATTCAACCAAATGAAAGTAGATGCCAATTCAAAGCTTGCACCAAAAGATGCTTGATCTGAAGAAATTGTCCTGTATGCGTGTTTCTATATTTTGCACGACCATTTGAAAATTTTCATTTCATAGATTTCAACATACGGCAAAGAAAATTACTTAGATTTTTCCCTTTTGAATTATAGTCATAGTATTTCCTAGAAGTTCTACAGCAAATCAGAGGTATACTGGCATGTGACAAATGTTGCGCAATGATCTACTTACATCTTCACGAGTTTTTAACAACCACCAACTCTGTTCAAAAGGGAAGAAAAACAAAAATGTTTTTAACAGCCAACGACTCTGTCCAAAATGGAAAAAAAACGAAAATGAAAAGAAATTGAATCAGGTAAATGAGGCCTTGTTTGACACCATAAAGTATTCAGCATTGGGCAATTCAACAAACTTTCAGCCACTTCTTGTTTCACAAATTAATAGTATTACACATATACTTGACTTGTCTAACACAGTTAACTGTAAAAAAATGTTTTAAATCTTTTAATGAGAGAGAAATAAATCCTATTTTAAAGGGACCGTTCAGAATTTATGCATGGGGGGTGGGAACTTCCCGTCAAAGTTGATACCCCCCTTGAATTTCATGCAGATTTTTAGTACCCCACCCTTAGGTTTCACATGTATTTTTAGCACCCCCCTCACCACACAAAGCAATACACACATATGTATTCTGTTATACACGGCCACGCGTACAGATTCGCGTCATTTCGCGGACTTTTGCTCGTAAAAAAGTCCAAATAAAATGAGTTTATGCGTGTTTTTTAACATTTTTCTTTGTTAAAATTTCTTACACCCCTTGGAAGTGTTGCAAAAAAATTAATACCCCCCCCTTGAAACACGTGTGAAAAGTTAGTACCCCCTCAGCCAAAACTCCCTGCCCCCTCCCCAGTCATAAATTCTGAACAGTCCCTTAGCCATATTTCCATGGGCTTCAAACATTATTTAAAGTTTTCAAATGCCATAGTATAATTCGCTATGAGTTCTTTAGAATTAAAAAGTTTTGTTGAGATCTTTGTTGCAAAAATTTCAGAAATCCATAATGAAGCTAGATTGGAGGAATATTAGGTATGCATGGGTTTCAACTTATTGCCACTGTGATGTCTATTCTATTCACTGATCTCCTTAATTGTTGTTTAAGTATCTTTAATACGTCCTAACACTCACAACAATCTGGATTTAGCACAGCAACAGCTTAAACAAGACTTTAAAGTGAAATAAGCATAGGTGTGCCCTAGAAAAATGTTTCTTGGTCTGGCAGTACCACTACTTTCTTTGTTTTTTGCTGATGTTGTGTGTGACAATCCACATGCATCTCAAGTAAACACAAATAAGTGGCTGCACATCAAAGCAACGCTAAATGAAGAAAGGAAGGGGGAGGGTGGGCACTCCTGAAAAATTCTAACCAAATTGGTGGCAGTTGTTTCTTTTTTTTCTGAGGCTCTGTTTGATCTATAACCTCCAAATTTGCACATAATCTGGTCACTAATATCTTCTTGCATTTTCCCATCCAGAAGCCATAGGTTGGTTCTCATAATGTTGGGGGGGGGGGAGGAGTACAGGTTACTGCCGCATGGAAACAGTACTATGTTTCCAATGATGCGGTGCCTGAATTTTGGATTCTAGTCATTATGGCCTATTCCTGTTATATTTTGGATTAAGATAAATAATTCCAAAAACTTTTTTTTTCACAATGAAATTATGTAATAATAATGTAAACTCAACACTGCAAATGGAAAGTCTTGGCTAACTTCCCATTTTTTGACTTACTTAACCCAGTTTATGACCATCAAGGAATAATACATGAATACAAAGGTTAGTTCTATCGCTCAATTTGCTCCTGGTACAATATTTATGTGTATACCATTGAAACTCTCTGAAAATCAATTAAGTTTAGAAACATTGTGGTTGTTAAGGCAAGTGAGCATAATACAAAATATTTCATGTAACCTAAGTGAACAACAACAAGTGTACACTTTTTTAAAAATTTTCAAATGTACATGTAATAACATGTTGACATTTTGCTGTAAAAACGGCTTCCTTAAGTGCATATTGATGACATTACTAACAACGCAACAAAAGTTATCTTAAAATGCTATGAATTTTAAATGAAGTAAAGATCGAGTTCTGAAGGCGGAATGGGCCCAATGGTGGAGCTATGGGGGGGGAGGGGCCTTGGTGGCAGGGCCCCCCCCCCCATAATGGATAAGTGGCCCCCAGCCCCAACCGCCCCCCCCCCCATTTGAGATTTGAAAACAAATTATTTTAGCAGCAACAGTCGCTGAAACACGTCTGCCTAAAGTTGTGGCACTCACTTGTACCCAATTTTCTCTAGAATGATAGTTGCCTTTGAAAAGTTCTGAGGCATTGATAATATATGTTATACTGTGACCTTGCTATGGGAGTCCGAGGGTGAATATATTCCATATCCCATAAAGCAAGGTCACTGTATAATATTTATATCCTTTGACAATACTCCTAATCATTTTCTTTGTCTGGAAATGAGTTAAGCAATGCTGCATGGTGAAACATTTTTATAGACAACATGAATTTCACTTGCTGACTTTTCACAGAAATTATTATCTCATTATATCGGGACCTACTTCAGATTAAACAAAATTAAATTTGCTAAATTTTGGTGTCAATAAATAGATGCGGTTCCTCACAGGAGTGGAGCTAAGCAGTGACACATAACCACGAGCGCTTGGATCTGTTAGATCATGCTTTATGATTGTGTTACTTATAACCACAGGGGCTCCTAAACCAATGTACATGACGTTAACTTATTATATAATGAAAAGGGAAATCACAAGAAAACAACATGCCCTCAATCAAACGCCTGCTGCATAAAAAGTTCTGTAGTTATGAACTTGATATTTCAGCAGAATAACCGTAGGAGCCTACCAAACAATCGTGTGAAATTTGATTCATGTCTGATGACTATATCACAAGTTCTGTGACTTCAAAGTTCAAGAAGGTGTTCATGAAATGCACTACGATTATGATTGGGAAATGACAGTTGTGAAGATGAGCACTTTTTTCCACAATTTCTCATTAAAATCACAGTTTAAACCAACAAAAATATGCCACAGCCTGAGAATATGATTGATGTCACAATTTACCTGATGATTTGTCTCCTATAAATGTGTGTAGATATTGTTGTTCTGCTAAATTCATCCAAATTGCGAGCTGACTGCCTTCACAACCGCCATGATACTTTCAATGACGTCATAAGCATTAAAACTCGGGGGAGGGGACTGAGAGACGGGACAGGCAAGTTGGATGGTAGCTGGTGCGAATTGGACCTGTCAGAATAATCAAAGGAAGCTCCAAAGGCCTAATATGAAGCCATAACTGCAGCAATCTTGCATTGCAATCAAAATACCTCTATTGCTGCCTTCTCAATTGGTAATTTGTTTTGACTACCAGGTTGGATGATCTTTGGTCAGGTTTGGCATTTGGCAATCAAATTAATTACACCCTGACCAATGACAATTAGCTAGCGACTGAATCTTAACAAAGAGATATTGGGCCGACATACATGAACATGAGTGCCTTTGTAAATGAATCTATTCAAATTGCCATTAATTTAACTGAAGATCTCCCATTCATTGTTATAGCACAGCAGATAAAGAGTTGCTTGAATTTCTTTTAATTTCAACCTTTAAAAAAAATAATTACATACATGTCACATTATATGTAATGATTGTAAATACATGTGCTCAAATTTTTCTTAGGTCAATAAAACATTCTGTTCTATTCTATTCATTGGAATGGCTTCAAAACAGGCTACCTGATGAAAAAAGCTTCAAAAGCAGTTTTAATCTTAGGGGCCGACCAGATGATCTTTGGGGGGGGGGGCCTATGGACATTTGGTGAAAAAAAAGATTGTTTCCCACTTGACACTGAAAAAAAAGTTTGTTCAGCACATGGAAATAAAAAAAGAGTTTGTTTCCACCTGTAGCTAGGACACCATAATGTTAAAATTCTGATAAAAAAGTTTGTAGCGAGTGCACATGTGAAAAAATTGTTCGTTGACGCGCCCCAACTAAAAAAAAGTTTGTCCCAGGGGTAAAGTCCAGAGCCCCCACCCAACTGTCGTCTGGTCGGGCCCTTAAAATTTCTTATTAATATATTATATTACAGGCCTATAACTATGCCACTTTCAAAATATCTGCAGTGCATTTATTGAGGTGTTAATTCGTCAGGTTTATCAACAAAAAGAAACATTAAGAAACCCAAACAATTATTTATTTCAAAACTCAAGACCACAGGAAAATCAATATTTCACCAAGACTGGGCAAGAAATTTACTTTTCAAGACTCACTGTAAGAAATGACCGTGTTTTTCTGGCTAAAAGAACCGTAAATTTATTGTTATTTTATCAGTATTTTTTTTAAACAGACTATTTCTGTGAATTTACAGTTCTTTGTCAGTTACAAAATGGCTCCAAGATAAATTTACTGCAACATGTCATTTAACATTCAGTTCACGTTAATGAACAATTACTTCAACCGTTAATTTACTGGCAACTTGTAATATGCAGACAAAACATTTGAATTGGCCAAACAATCAATACACCTGATCAGATTAGGAACTATAAACAAGAGATTGCATGGACTTCAACCACGGAACATGTGGTGCCATCTATAACATATGCTTTACACAGCTGTTAATCAAACTTAATTTATAACTTATCTGAAGGTAAGTGAACATCCTCATTCATATGATCTTAAAGCTGCTCTCATTATGCAAAAGTTGTTATATTTATATATGACATTGACATTTGTGTGAGTCTTATGATGTGGTCTAAAGAATGACACTATTAAAACCAAAATAACCCAGGCGCAGTCTGCATCAATACAACATACTTCGATAAACTTGACACCTGGTTCTCTTGGAAAATATCCATCAATTTTATGGTTTGTGAGCAAACGTGTGCAAACTAATTGGGTATAATTGATGGACTTACTACCCTGCTGTCAAGCAAGAGATGAGCAAGGCCAAGCCTGCAGTCAGTGGCTCTCTCAGCTGATTCCCGCTTCGGTACATCCCTACCGCTATGCGACAGTTAAATCACATGCTTAGTCAGTTGTTTCACACTTGTGCAATAAGTAAGAATAACACATACTATCCGTATTTTTACAGTAGATTATACAGCTCCTTGCATTCTTTACATTCTATGATTGATAGTTGATATAACTGTAAAATATACTTTAAATGAACTGTTTTATATATGTACATTATACCGTAATATCACTTTGTTGAATCTGCAAAATTACAGTTCAATGTACCAATCTGCATTTTACGGTTCATTGTCTTGTTCAGGTTTATTAGTACTTTTACAGTTCTTAGACCTGGAACAAAGTTGCCAGTTAATTTAACTGTAAAATTTAACGGGAATTTTTTGCAGTGCTCAGCCCCCTCTCCCAGATATCAGATGGGTAGGTTTCAATCTAAACATGAGGCTCTGGATGGGGTTTGTGTTCCCATGTCCCTTGTCCATTTTACTTTTGAATTCTATAACCCTTTGCAATTTTTTCACTGATGCTTCAGACATGCAAAAAATCGGTATAGTTATTAGGTGGCAGGGAGGAGTCTTTAACTGAATACAGGACAATCTTGAAATTAATAATTTTGTGTGGTCGTTTTTGTAAAGAAGGTGCTGCTCGATTGAGGAATGAATACTTGGGGACTTTGCACGCTTGAAATGAATAATTACAGCCCTGCCATTACTGTGAAATAAATAATAATTTATTTATAATGTCAACAATCACAAAAAACCTATTTGGAGCTATAATGACCAGGGCTAGGCCTATGTAAATTGTTGATATCATATATATGGGTAACATTATGCATCACAACGAAATTATGTATCATTCATATTTTCGCAAATCACTTCTTTTTTAAATCTGTAAACAAGCTGTCACAACCATATCCAGTTTAGCCCTGATTTAGGCCTAAGTTGGCGAAAATGTCCTTTTTAAAAATATTCTCTGTTCTAATTTAGCATTGAATTCCCTGTACCTCACCTCCATCCTCCGGATGGGGTTTTTATAGGTCTATATATATATATGCCCCCCCCCATGTCCCTTGGCCATTTTATTTGAATTGCCTTTACAGTAGTCAGGGGGAATTGGGAATGGCCTAGTTTTTTTCAATATCTTGATGTCCATTCATCAGATGTCCATTCAAAGCCACCAAGTGTTGTCCCGTCAGGTAGTGAGTGCTTCTCCGCACCCTGCTTCTGCCTTTTAAGTTCAGCTGCCATGACGACAGCATATGACGTCATGGCTGAGAAAGCCAGCTGTGCCCAAGCATAATCGTAATCCTGTTTTGCTGATGATACCAGCTGTTTGGGACCTTCCTCTGAAGTCAGTTTCCACTTCTCAGGTATGAAATTCACACTGTAGATGCCTGACACCCTGATGGTGTATGGTGTGAAGTATGGGTTGTCAATTGTTGACAGAACAGACACACTTGCAGCTTGTTCTGATCAATCTCAGGAATCTGTGACTTCCCTTTATTGTACTATATAATGTATGTGCATGAACTTGGTTTAGAATCCCCTGTGCTTATAACGTCACAATCAATGAATAGATTCAAGTGCTCGTGCACATAACGCTTCTCATAAAAAGTCCAGAGCTGGTCAATCTGGTGACGTCACAATGGGTACATCTGCACTGGTGGGTGGTGACGTCATGGTAACATAACAATGTGATGATGTCATCTGATGGATATTATAATAAGACCAAATGGGTATGGTGGTATTTTGAGATGTACTCCACGAGTTGAAGATATCCTGAGTCCTCTGTACCCACGAGTGCGTCAGCATGAGTGGGTACAGAGGACTCAGGATACACTGTAAAATTAGAAATGTTGAATTAGCTGAAATGATTGAGTGAGATGGTTGCACAATTTGTTTGAGCCATGATAGCTTGTTGTTTTGAGTTATGATAATCTTTATGCTGTTATAACTTACAAACAACAAGCTATCTTGGCTCAAAGTAATTGTGCAACCATCTCACTCAATCAATTGAGCTAACTCAAAATTCAAATTTTACAGTGTATCTTCACGAGTGGGAGTACATCTCAAAATACCACCATACAACCATTTGGTCTTATTTATACCCCATATTGTAACACAAAAGAAAGGTGAACTTCACTTAGATTATCAATACTCAACAACGGCCTCAGCCAATCAGAGCACAGATAGCAGCTCAAGTTATGATGTCACAATGTTGTGACATCATCATGGCTATGACTTCACAATGGCAAACAATGCAATGACATCATCAACAATGATCAGACCATTGAGTATACAAAAAACCATTGAGTATACAACGCAATACCACATGGGATATATCCACTGCTTTTTCATATGGTATTATAAACATTATGGGGTATATTTCATATCCCACCTCATGAATATTCAATGAGGTGGATATATTTCATATCCACCAGGCCGCATATTTAATTAATGGATATGGAAATATATACTGTTACTAATCAGCCAATCAGAGCGCAGGATTTTTTCTAGTCACAGGATATTTTGTGATATCCTTATTTGAATATATCTAGCAATATGTGTACAGCAGGCAAACCATTTAGGGGGTGAGCGACGTTTGCCCGAATATCAGGATATAGATTTGGAAATATTCCAAGAGAAATCTCTTTGAAACTATTGATTGTTAATTATGTTTATTTAATTATCTGCCTGAATTGTTTTGAATTTTTGCATGATTATTAGTGTTTCCCAAACCTTTTTGAGAGAGAATGACTACTCCCCCTTCCAGTATGCCTGTTTATCGACAGTCCAGTTTTAATCCTCGATTCTGATTGGTAGAGAGCTGATGTATATCTGACCGTATACCCCTTCTGTTGCCACCAGACAGGGTATACAGGATAAACAATGATGTCACAATTGCAACCTGAGGATTGTTTATGACGTCACCAAGGCCGCAACAATAGTCATGATGTCACAATACCATTGTTAGAGCTATTGTGACATCATCCAGGTGGTGACGTCACAATACTGTTGCTTTGTGACTGAAAGACGTTAACTTTCTGGCTCAGATTGCAAGATAACTTATTGGCATCAATAAAACAAGAAGTCTGAGTATAAAACCGTTACACCCTGCTTGTTTTTGAGGATGCGGGAATATACACCACTCAGGCCTCCATAAACCACTCAGCCTTCGGCCTCGTGATGTATGGAGTCCTTCATGGTGTATATTCCCGTATCCTCCAAACAAGCAGGGTACAACTGATATTATTCCATGTCTAGCTACATTTCTTCCCTGATACTGACATTTTTCCCTGGTGAATACGAACACATGAGGGAAAATACAAGGGAAAATACAGCTTTAATGAGTTGGAGAGGGAAATACAGAAATTAATGAGATTGAGAGGGAAAATACGAGATTCGGCCAATCAGAAGCAGTTTGAGCGATGACGTTACCATGACGTCACGACGTCACCAAACATGGCACTGTCAACAAAAACTGAAAAGTCTGATCATTTTTACCGGACGTTTTAGGTCAGGGAACGGTTAATAAGGCTCCGATTTGATATCCGTAGAGTTCTACAGGTAGGTCTATACTAGCTGATAAAACTGACAGGATCAGATTTTGTCCGACGATTGTTTTTGACCCGACACGGCACTTTTTCCGACGATCGGTCTGCTCGTAAATGCTTTTATTTGCGGGTCTCGGGAAATACAGGGTCTCGGGTGAAAATATCAGGGAAATACAGGTCCAACCCATGAAATAACCTATAAGTATTTAGAGATTCCATGCAACATCTAAAATCAGGTCGATTTGAGGAAATCTTTCCATCGCCATTACTCAGTTAAAGAAATACTGCTCCTTTGAAAGTTTTCTAATTATATAAACAGATCTGATTTACCAGAGTGATTTGTACACTACACACTGCTCAATTTTTCGTATGTGCATTTAATTTCCCTACATTTTTGGTATTTCTGTCATTTGTACAAATTGCTACTACCTTTTAGGCCTATTTGAGAAGTTGGGTAGATTTCCACACTGTAAAATTTGAAAACCGTGTTGAAGCAATAATTTGAGCTGTCTATTGAGAATGTTAATAATTTTCAAGCTTTGATAGCTCAATCCTGTAAGTTGTCAAGGTATGATAGCTCAATGCTGTACGTTGTCCAAACGAATCATAACATTAAGCTGTGAAAACATGAAAGCTTCAGTTGTTGCAGATAGCATGATATCTCAGCCATGCCACATATAGCGCCATCTATAACAACACTTCTCATAACACTGCATTTAGTTTTAAATAATTATTTACTTAAAAGAAAAAAGAACATTTATGTTACACTATCCCAGAGAAACTGAGTAGCACACCACATTAGCTGGTCACTTTTCTATTTTTGTCTCTCTTAAATTAATTTGTGGGAGTAGTTAGATGCATGCTTTCACACACGTCAACCAACATTTCCAAGTCAGAGTGTGTTCAAATATAGGCTTCTAGCACTGTATACCAACTCAGATGAGCCACAGGCCATTGGGATTTATTCACAAGAAATTGATTTTTAAATATCCTTGTGATGCAGCGGTCTCCGTTGAATGCATCTTGGGCCTGTCCATGATGTGCTAAAATGAAGCACACTGGATCAGGTGGATCCCCTTGAGAGATCTAACAATATTTTGGGATTACAGCCCACATTCATAACTTTATAAGACAGGTCACATAAATATAAATAAAAAACAACTAAAAATATGTCAACACAGCTCAAAATTTTGACTTGTGTCAGCTTGGATCAATAAGTCAACAAAACTCAATATTTTGAGCTGTAAGTCAACAAAACTCATTGTTTTGAGTTTTCTCAGCTTGAATACCTTAGTAAACATAGCTTAGTATTTTGACCTATCTCAGCTCGGTGTTTTGAGTTATCTCAGCTTAAAACATTAATCTATGCTAGCTCAATCAATTAGTGCAACCATCTCACTCAATCAATTGAGCTGAATCTGCAAGTCCGATTTTACCGTGCATCAAAAGGACAAGTTTTCATAAATTTCCGACTTCGACCTAAGGCATTAAAAAGAGGACATTCTTAGCAGGAATGTACTCAAAACTTGAAAACACAGTTTTGAAAAAAAAAAATCAAGAGGACTATTTCACTGTAAACGACACTTTTTGTGATTCATGATAATTGATGAGGTCATACTTTTAATACCGGAACCATAGAATCTGTTTCATTTTTTTTGGTAGGTCAAAACTGATTTTAGTGTAAGTATGAGATGTATGGTCCTTTTGTTTATCAGTCACAAAAGATAAGATGGCCAACATTGCTAAGTCATTTGTAAAGAAGGATTGTAACGCTGTGTCAATAATGCCCAAAAAAGTCGCAAAGTTGCTGCCAAAGATTTAAATGAGTAAAATTTCAATTACGATTACAATGAACAGCACAGAAGCTTGCAAAGCATCAAATTATGGGTTTTAGAGGTTGCTGAAGTTAAATATATGCACACTATCAACCTCTGTCTTTATTTATGTGAGCCAAAATTCCAAGATGGCAGCCAAAATGGCCACCAAACCTTGAAAAATATCATTATGAATATCATCACTTCATTTAAAAGTCAAAACGAAATCATTATGAATACTTTTTTTATTTTTATTTTTTTTTTATATATGAACATATTTCAGTTGGGTGACACAATCAGAAATATTCTGTTTTCATGTGGCCCAACGGGTACAGAATACGACCGAGACATACAACCCTCAACATGAGAGGTTTTCCTGCTTGCTGGTTTCAATATACGTGACAGAAAGGTTTAATATTGGTCATGCTGATATAAATATTTAAGGACCAGGCACTTTGATGGCAGTAAAAAGGCCACATGATTTTGAGAATTATGTTAAGACTGAAAGGAATGTTCAATACAATAATATTGCCTTTGCCACAAATAGATTTCTAAAAGGGCCCTCACACACAGGCCATGTGCGTATTAAATATTCCTTTTAAATTAAAGGTCCTCCAATGTCTTTTTCACTTATAGAGTGGGTCGGGGCAAAAAGCCCGGGTTAGGTGAGAAGCCCCCGCAGGGTTATATCTAAATTTACCTTTTTTGGTGCTTTTTCTTATTGATAAGATTGAAGCTAGAGGCTTTTTAGGTGAAGTCACAAATTTTCAGGGCAAACAGCACCAAACCCCAGTAGTAATTAAAGAAACAAAAAAAGGTGCATGGTTTTTGTAACTTTGATTAATTCTTCAAAAGTGGTTGTCTGAAATAACTTTGGAAATTCTTAAAAGTATAATGGATATCTGCATTGCTTCACTTTATGACCATCGCATAAATATGATTAGGATAATGTTTTTTGCATTTTAGTTCAAAATATAGAGGTCATATTAAAATATGTGGGTTCGGGGCGAGAGGCCCCACATGGTATGGGGGCATGAGGTCCCCTTCACTGAGGCCTCTAAGCTGCTTCAGGAACCATTTAATAATGTGTACTTTACCTTAAATCTTGATAGAATAGCTAATTGAAATAGAAAAAATTTGGCGAAATTGAAACAGGGCAAAAAATTTAAAAAAATATAATGTATGAACAGAAAAATTCTGAAATTCAGAAAAAGTGAATAGAATGCCTTAAAAATGACAGAAGAACCCCAAGAAATAACTTTCAAGCTGAATGCGCTCGCAAAAAAAATTGCCATATGATTATAATAGAGGGGCTTCTTGCCAGATGGGTGGGGTAAGAAGGCCATTTTAATTTTTTTACAAAAAGGGCCGTAACTCCTTTATTAAAATTGGTAGACGTTTGTTTCACTAGCTATAAGTAGAGTCAAGTGAACCCTTCCTGACCGCATAAGCATTCAAATAATCAACCACAAAAAGTAGGGGGGCTGCATACCCCGCGCTACTCTAACTAATGTGTATCCATATACCACTCAGGATCCCAGTAGCAAAATATGGTCAGGAACATAACTTTGATGACGAATCACCAAGACAACTCAACTGATCGATTCGCTTTCAGACAAAACTTACTTTATTGTTATTTGGGATACATTGTATTTGTGAGCTTGAAAGTTATTCCCATGAAGGAGACCTGCCTTTTTTTTGTCAATCTGCGCTTTAATGATATTGACAAATGAACCAGTGGCGGATACAGGGGGGCTGGGCCCCCTAGGCCCCCCCTGTATCCGCCACTGGCCCCCCCCCCCAGACTACTGAGATTAGTAACAGTATTTTGAAGAAAATATGCAGCGACGTGGGTCCGCGAATACCGAAACTCCTCCGGGCCCCCTCTAGACTACCCTGTCTGGATCCGCCACTGTGAACCATTCAAACAATTTTTCTGGGTGTATGGGCCAACCAGCTAGACGTAAAGATTGAAGGGGCCCTGAGTCTGCTTGTTTTAGAAACTGTACCACCTAGACTGTACATGTATGTGCAAGCTCCATTGTCTGAAGAAACATCATAACTGATTTGATTAATGCTGGATTAGAGGTTGTTATTATCTGATGCAATTCAGTGGAACTGTGTGATATTTACTGCAGTTGTTGCACAAGGTCATTAAAACATCATGGTGGTGAGCCATGGCCCAATGGCCTCCCCTCCTAAATATGCCACTGGACGAAGGCGTTGTTTCTGGTTTTACATAAATGTAGAAAATCGCTTATTATGACTGTCACCAGTCATAGTCTTTGAATTTTACATCAGAGATAGTAAGAAGCGAAAAGAATTATGAATCAGGATTCATTTTCACCTCAGATAACAGACTACATAAAACATGATTCCCTGTAAATAGTTTATGTCATATTCCTACTTCCAGAATTGTTTTGTCTTTTTCCAGTTTTGAAAGGCGCAATTAGAGCAACCATCAATATGTATGCGATCATATTGGATGTTTAGGAAAAACATGACTTTATCAAATGACATCTTTGCATTAGTTGTCACTGAAAGATCACAGGAACTAAACAATAGAGAGTAAGATGGAATAAAGAGATAGGAAAATTTATGGTAATGGAAACAAATTATTTTGGATGTTGGATATGTGGCTTTACTGAAAAATTAATTAATTACCTGAATGAAATGTAATTTATTATTTTACTTCTGAATTGCATGCATAATAAATTAATCAAATTCAATGTTATCTTTAACATTTGGGTTGACAAATAATAAAACTACAAATAATGTGATTTCAGAAAAATTGTATATTTACTTCAAAGCTGTAGGGGAGACCGGGGTAAGTTGTGCCATTTTTTGCGTCAGGCTGATTTTCCGAAAAAACAAAGCTTAATCACGCAATCTGAAAATCAGACATCAAAATATAATACATTGGCCAGAATCGACCAAAGTTTCAGGGCAGTCTGACCATTTGGAAGGTCATGGCAGGCACTTGGAAAAAGTAGGTCAAGTGGCACAACTTGCCCCGGTGCCGGGGTAAGTTGTGCCGCGTGACGGGGTAAGTTGTGCCACTTAATTTATTCCAAAAAAATCTTGTATTTCACCCATTTTTTCAGATAGATCATTTGTATCATGTTTTTAACGTATGACTGACATGTTACATGAAACTAATCAGACATTTATGAACCATTTTATACACAAATTAAAAATGCTGAAAAAAAAACCCAATTATTTATTGTTTAAAGAGTGTTATAACACTTTTAACACATGTTCCTTTCAGTGTAAGTTATTTCACAACATGCTTAGGCCTTGCGTTGAAATTAAGACAAAAAAATATGAATAAAATATTAATTCCTATGTCATATCATTGGCGCAACTCACCCCAATCAAAACGGCACAACTTACCCCAAATTGATTTTCAGGATGAAACTGGTTGTCGAAAATTAACAAACAATGCGAAATGAAATCTAACCACAGAAATGTCTAGATATACCTCTTAACTTCATCCTGCCAGAGGGACATCATCTTATTACAAATACCAAATGACTGAGAAACCAGAATGTCAGTCATCGGCACTTCAAATTTTCAGTAACAAAATTGAATTTATGAGTGTAGCTTTTCATACCATTATATTTGGTAGTTTTTTTCTTTGTGCCTAATTATGTTGACCAAGTGGTTATATATGGGTGGCATTACCTTCTTTGCTCAGTTCTTCATTTAACCCCAACAGTGGGCGGCACAACTTACCCCGTGGCACAACTTACCCCGGTCTCCCTATGTGAAATCTGAACAATTTTGCATGATATTTTGTTTCATTGTCGTGATAATAATGCACTGTGAAAAAGTATAAAATTAAGCGTAATTGGTTCACTGAAGTGAAATTATTGACGTCAAATTTGTCTTTCACAAGAACTATATTGTTCTAATGATATAATTGAATTAAAGATAAATTTTCGTTATTCTACTGATATCTGGAGACTCTTCCTTCCATCATCATGTTTTACTAAGATCCATCATGCGTAATTACAAGCTATGTCTATGTAATTACCTTTACGTAATGATAAATTACAGCCCTGGACATTTACTACGTACTCAATGCATGATAAGCACCACAGATATTTCCTAAATGGAATTGTGATTTCATGTGGTTTGATTTTCATGACGCATGAGTTTTGTCACAAAATTAAATTAATAGTCACATGCCACAAAGTATACAATGGCGTCCCTATATGAACTTTTTTAACTCTAGCTGAAATATAGAAATAGTATAGTTGGTGAGAATTGCTTGCCCCCCTATGTGCCCCCCCCCCCGCTAGAGACCCCTCAGTTATGCCACAGAAAGTCTACTACACAAAACCTCTGCTAAGAAGCTGTGATCTAACTTGCTGCTCAGTTGTGTCAAAATGGCATCAATCTGAACAAAGTGAAAAAATGCGTATTTGGACCTGTGATTTTCCTGCCTTGACAGAGGATCTGGAATAAATGGTATCAAGAGTATTTTGTGTCATTTGTCATGCATGTCACACACATCTGGCAATTTGCTTAGAATATGCTTTGTGCATGCCTGGAATAACTGGCAATGATATTTTTACTTTTTCTGAAATCAAACATCACTGGTGTTGACTCATCATCTGTGAGGATCATGCAAAGAAATGAATATCAGCTTCAGAAAATGTGGAATTCTTTGAAATGTAATCCTCAACATTGGTTTTATTAAAGCAATAAATATTTCATGGCTTTAAATCTCTGATTGAATTCAAGAGTTCCATACTAATTGGCTGTCTGATATCATTCATTGGAAGAGGAATGTCACTCAGGCTCTTAAGTTAAATACAGATGAA
Source organism: Platynereis dumerilii (assembly GCA_026936325.1). NCBI lineage: Eukaryota > Metazoa > Annelida > Polychaeta > Phyllodocida > Nereididae > Platynereis > Platynereis dumerilii. The sequence continues at coordinate 23,023,509 of JAPTHN010000005.1, read as the reverse complement.
TCTCAAACTTTCTTCAAATTAACGTTTTGATAATTTTTTCTTACTTTACGTTAAAATGAAATAAGAATTCAATGCAAATGTCTGAGAATGATAAAACAATAGCATGCAGGCGGCCCAAAATTGATGGCCTTGTAAGATCTAACCACAATTAGGAATGAGCTGAACTTGTGGTATCATTTTCAAGCTTGTTGTGGGACTCAAATGCTGCTTAACACAAGCTGTGTTTGCTGATAGTTTTACTTTCCTTCTTTGCTGGCCAAACCAGACCTACAGGCAAATGCCAATGATTATTTCCGTCAGCCGACCCATGAGGCCAATAACAAAAAAATTCAAGAAAATTTAGTATTTTCCTTAGGCATGGGCAATGCCGTATCCAGTTGTCTATAGATAGTCTACACTACAATCAATTTATCTGTTCAATATCTAGTACATTGAATGGCATCAATCTTACCGTTTTCTGTAGCAGTAAGCACATTTTCCTCCTTGTTTAACACCAGCTGCTAAATTGACTTCATGTCAATGGTTTCTCAGTGACTGACACTTATACAATAAATCACCCATTTTTGGCTCAAGACATTCCACAAATGTAATGAAGCATCAATTGGTGACTGAATGAAATACATCAGTTGGATGCAGCAAGAGCCAGCCTAACACATAGATTTGTGATACTGCAGAGCTTATCTTTAAAGATCACCAATCATCCATCCATATACATTAATACATGTTTGGCTAAATTGCAAAACATACAATAGTTTTTTTTTCACAGCATGATACAAAGATGCAATCAATTCAGTTAATGTACAATCTTCTGGGATATCTCATAGTGCCGTTGCAAGTTTTAGTCCCTTTGGGAATAACCTGACACTAAGAAGAGATGAGGTGTCAAGTCTAGTTCTCACACCACAAAGTTCAGATGATGCGAATGAGATTAAACTACCTCAGGGCACCACGGGTGTCTTTCTAAATCTACCAAAAGATGCTTTCCTTCTTGATTAATTTGAATTTGTCACACTGATAAAATGTTCCAGCTCTTCTTCACTGTTGCCTGGTAAATGGGCATATATAACACAGTGCCTAGAAAGATGATGAAAAATTCATACGTGTGACCTTCATGTAGAAAAGTTTGTACTCAATGAATATTTGCATGTCAGCCTGTCATTCAATGAGATTCTTGACTGAGAAACTGTTAATCAAATCAGAGAGACATCCTTTCTCATTCATGACTGCATTTAGATGTTATTAAGAATTGGTTTCATAACCCCAATTTAAAGGTCATTGATTTTCTGATTAGTTGATTGACAGATGTTATGCATTGTCTTCTCTTCCTGATTGGTTCCTAAAAGAAGGGTTATCTAAATGGAAATAAGACTATTATGAATGGGAAAAGTAATACTTGGTGAGCAGGTTTCTTTAATTCCGCGAAGAAAATAAAATCCTGCATGAAAGACTGATCAAAACTGAGATATTTTTCATTTGAAATTGACTGACATCTTGTTTTACAAATGAGGAAGATAGGTAACTGGAAAATAGATGGATTAAAGATTGGTGTTTTACATTATTTTCCAAAACTGGAATATAATTTTACAATAACACAGTCAAAGATTCATCGATGACATTACTGCCACATAATTAATGTGATTCTTCTATATTTTATGTGCTAACTGGTCTTATTTTAACTGGATTTAGACATCACCAAGATAATTCTGCCGTTGGACAAACCGGTATCTACAGTTTGTCACGTCAAGCAGAGGACAGATGTTTGGCCAGATATCTCAGCAACCAGAAGCCCCACAGGAGAAATATACCTACCTATGTATAGCTTAGCTCTGTTGTAATATGAATATCACATTTTTGTGATATGTTGGTGCTGCTTTTATCCGATATTTGCCAATTTATGATAATTTTAGTCAATTTCGCACAATTTTGACATTTGTGTCGCTACCAATCTGACACACAATGGGTTGATAAGTCACAAAAGTGCACTGCAGTGCCACTTCAGACTTAGTTCTAGTCAAGTTGGTATCAGCAGAACAACCAATCTCATGATGTTGACTTTTATGATCTGTACAAACAATGCTAAATTTCTGTTTCAATGTGAGATCTGACATCTGTAACTGACAATTTTGCATGTTAGCGTCCTGCTAAGGATTGACACTGTCTTCAACAGCAAACTAACAATCAGATTACTGTTTATTTTGCTAAAATTATAGGTTGAAACAAATAATAGAAGAAGCGTATGATGTCCGACTGATCTAAATGAACCCTACAAATCAGTTTCTAACTAATACAGATGATTCCTTGTCAAGCTGGAGGATTTGCTGAAAAGATGAAAACAACTGTTAATAATCCAATATTTTCTTCCGTTTTGGTGCAAGTCTGTAATATAAACACTCATAAATTTTGTAATTCCATGGCAGCAGTCATGAAAGTCTTCCAAGTCAAGTCACCAACCAAGCACTCAAGTCAAGTCATGATGCCAGAGCTCAGTGACTCCAGGCTCGAAGAGCAGAAATCCAAACACATGTGTTAGGAAACAATCTGTTCTGAAACATTTTCAGAATCATTGTCATTCAGGACTCAAGCAGCAATTTGGTTTTCAAAAGTACAATACTTTTTCTTTTACACAACTCAGAAAATACATGAAACGGCAAAGCTGTACAGTTCTTAAAACATTCCAACTTTCTGTGTACTTAACCCCTTGCAGAGCAAAGAAGGCAATTGAATCTGTCAGCAAACACAGATTGGGTTTGGCAGTATTTGGTGATGCTGAGTCCCAGAACAGGTCTGAAAAGGATACCACAGGTCAGGACATTCCTAATTGTGGTAAAACCTTACATGGTCAGTGATGGCTAGCACTTCTAGGTCACAACAGATGTAATGTTTTATCATAAAAGACAGTTAAAGATAGTATTTCGCCAAATTGAAATGATGTCAAAAGAAAGATTAGAGTTATATTAAACCTATTCTACCTGCCAAATTTACTTAACTGTCATACTAAGCTCAATGTTATAAAGATAAATTCCTCCGAAAATTATGTAAATATAAATTACACTGTGAAACACTATCAATTAAAAAAAATATAAATTTTAATAGTAACTTATAGATACCACAGAATATATATACAAGATAAAGGAGCTCCCAAGGGTGGCCTCACATTGCAGGGCTGCCAAATATAAGTTAAAGAACATTTTATGTTAATCTGTGTTTCAAAGCCTCAGTTACATGTCTCTTCCACAATGAATGGCATACGGCATCAGATTGGTATGAAACTCTTGAATTCAATCAGATATTTATAGTCATGAAACATTTACTGCTTTAATTACACTACAAGTGAAGAATAAATTTCGGAGGAATTCCACATTTGAAGCCAATAGCCATTTGTTTGCATTTTCCTGACAGATGATGGGTCAACACAGGTGACGTTTGATGTGACAAAAAATTAAATATCTGTGCAGGATATTCCAAGCATGCACCATGCCTATTCTGGGCAATTGCTGGATGTGTGTGAACTGCATGAAAAATGACACAAAATACTCTTGATACCATTCATAACAGAATCTCAGTTGAGGCGGGATGATCACAGTTCGGAATTGATCTTCCACATTGTTCAGATTGATGCAGTTTTTGTAAGCTGATGGGAAGTGGTTATGAAATACTGAAAATGATCAGTGTCACAGCTGTCCTTTTTTCAAATGGAATCGCGGGAAATTGTAACTTAGTTGAAGTGAAATTGTGTAATGATAGCAATCAGCAAGTTTTTACCACAGATAACAAAATAATTTATGCATATCTTTAAACCTGATTTGTTGATAAATTTAAACATACCCCTGTTTGAACAGGAATATGCATAACCTCTGTCAATACTCTCACGAGAATGTGACAACCTCTGTTGGAAACAGGTCGGCCAGACTGATAGCAGAAACTTACAATTAATGTACATTTCTGGTATGATTCAGTTGATGAAAAATAATTAGGCGTCATCACTCTACATACAGCGGGGCAGATATTTAAACAAATAGTGCACTTATACATAGAAGCATGAAACTTGGTGCACGCTCAAAAAACATTTTTACGAACATATTTGGATAGGCAGCCACCCAGGATTTAGCTTAGTTGGCTACTGGCAGCCATTTTAAAAAATTGCTGTCAATTCTTCCATTTTGCTTCTTTCTGGGTAGTTCCTATAAATAGACAGCACTTGGCTTAACTGGGTGATCTCAAGCAGGGGGGGGCAACTGTGGGGGCAGACGATTCTCTGGGGGGGCACTCGCTATACTAATTGTATATTTTAGCCAGAGTTGGAAAGTTCATATTGGGGGGCACCGGGGGGGGGCACAGGTCCAATATGGGGAGGCACGTGCCCCCCTGTGCCCCCCGTAGGGACACCACTGCAAATAGAATAGAGAGGTTTTGCTACACGTTCACGTGTGACGTGTACGTGTACAAGTGCTACCTAATTACATTGTAGTCATGGCAACTCCCACGTACACGTCACACGGAAACGTGTAGCAAAACCTCTCTATTATATGGAAATAGTGTTTTCTTATTCTTTCTTTAGGTATAAAGAACATTATTATACTATTTTTGATGGCCTGGACTATTTTCAGGCTTGCTGGAATACATTTTGACAAGAAATATTGATTCAAATACTGGATTTCGCGGTTCCCCATAACTACTCCAATTCTATATACATCTCAAAATTAATTACATATTTGAATTCCTTGCAAGAAGATCGTTCAAATGAATACCTGCATTAATGGGTCAGGTAAATTTGGTATGAAAATGGAAAAAATGAAAATAAAATGTTTTTTTGAGATTTCGGTGTTCAGGTTCATTTTGACAAAGGATTCATGGAAACCAAGGAAGCTACCTATCATTCGAAAGCTCTTTTTACAAGGAATGCAAATATGTAGTCTGTTTAAATATTAATTGAGATTCCACGAAACTATGGGAAACCCTGGTTCAATCTGGAAATCAATTGATTAGATCTATAGAAGGAATTATGAGCACTGCTTTCATGCATTAAATGACTACAGGCACTTCACAGAAAGCAGGAAATCGAGAGAATTAGCCACCATTTTGGAAAATGGCTGCCACGGGTCAACTAGGTCAAATCTGAAGTGGCTCCCTATCTAAAAATATTCTTTAAGATGATGTTAAACTGTGTGTCAAGTTTCATGCTTCTATGTATAAATGCCCTATTACTTCCCTATTCATGACAAATCTGCCCAGCTAAGAGAGAATCTTCAATCTATATCATACATTAATTTTATTTTGTTCCAACTTCCTCAATTCGGCAGTTACACAATTAGCGTTAACTCCCTACAAGACTGTATACAATGTATTTATTTAATCCTCTAATATCTAAAGCCTACTTCTGAGTGCCATATCTCACGAAGATTCTACTAGAATTCACATGCAGTAAGCAACGAAATGAGAACACAACTGCCCCATTGGATTAGCAAGCGTTCTCATGTGGCAGTTGAAAAAGATACCAAAAGCTTGTATAAAAATGAATACAACACAGTTCGATTTAAGCTCTCAGTAATATTAGTGTAAAACATAGGCTGCATAGCAGTAAACCTTAAGCGAAAAAAAAAAAACAACATTAAAGGACGCAATTACACTATGAAGGTGATGTGAAGCAAATTGAATGTTAGCATATATGCAATAGTGCCAATTTCTGACCTGAAAGGGTATGCTAAACAACTCAGACTCTGAATGCACCCAAAAACTTCCAACTCCACCACTCTGACTCCTGACTCCAAAGCCCTGTGTGCAAAAGCCTCGAGTGACATGGATCTTCCAATGAATGACACAAAGCAGTGAATTAGTATGGAACTCTTGAATTCAATGAGATTTTTAAAGCCATGAAATATTTATTAATTAAACCAGTGGCAAGATTCATTTTTGGAGTATTCTGCATTTTCTGTGGCCTATATTCATTTGTTTGCATAATCATGGCAGATGTTGGCTCAATACAAGTGACGTTAGAGAGCAGAAAAAGTTAAAACATCTCTGCTGGAAATTCATGGCATGCACAATGCCTATTCTAAGCAAATTGCTGGATGTGTCTGACATGCCTGAAAAATGACACAAAATACTCTTGATATCATTCATTCCAGATTCGCTGTCAAGGCAGGATGATCACAGTTTGGAATTGCTCCTGTTTAAATTAATGTCATTTTTCGAAGTAAGGGAGTGCTCATAACATTGTTTCATGCCAGTCAATTTATCAACCGTCATTCTGGATAATTATTTTAAATTAAATTGTAATTGTACATACAGTAGTCAGCAAATGTGTACAACAGCGCATCACAATCTGTATGTATACATTAACTAGATCATCTTTCAAAATTAAGTACAACCCCTGCTCAGTGCTCCATTTGAATAGCATAGACCTTGGTTGTACCGAAACCAAGTGTTTAGCCGCCAGTCAGTGCACAGCTTCATAACAGTAGTGGTTTTTCTATGGTATACAAACTATACATTGTGGCACTTGACAATCAATTTGATGGTGTGACAAAGTCATTTGTCGTGAAAATCAAACTACATGAAATCACCCTTCCATTAAGGAAAGCTCTGTGGCACTAATCACAGAAAGTATGTTGTAAATGTCCCTGTAATTTATCATTACGTAAGGTAATTACACAGACATGGCTTGTAATTACACATGATAAATCCTAGTGAAACAATTGGAAGGAATAGTCTGAATTGGACTACATGTATAGTTTGCTGTAAATCAAAACTAAATTGTATGTATTTAATGCAATTCCTATGTTGGACCTGTTAAAAGACAAACAAATAGGAGACCAATCATTTCTTTCACAGCCAATTATGCCAGCCATTATACATTATTTCCTGAGGCATAGTAATTGCATTAACTTTACATGCAATGTCGTAGTCACGTTCTGCTTTGAAAATTTTCGATAATTGCGTTGTACTAACTGTCATGTCAAATTCAAATGATAAGTAATTTTAAAATATACAGAGTTCACCTTTGAATTGAATCTCATTTGGCTTTTCAACCCAAGGACATTCAGACCTCCATTTCCCAGGCTAAAAGCAATTCTCTCATCCACAATCACACTTTCCATTTCTCAACCTCTACATTCTAGTCTATACCTATACCACGATCATAATGTGGAATGGAAATTTTGATTGAGGCATAAATTTTGAAGTGACTCAGATGTAACAACTACTGATTACTACCATTTGAAGGAATTGTTACAATATTATCACCAAGAACAGCAGGAGTAAGATAATATACAAGCTAAAATGGAAATTATGAGTCACTAGACTCAAATTAAAAAACTGTCAATGAGCCTTTCAAAAGGGGATTAGGGAGAATAAGTAGCTACACTCTTACAATGGGTCCTGTATTGTAAAACGGCCCCTTCTGCGGTCGTGAAGGGGTCTCTCGTGGGGATGCAGTCTCTTATGATGGTGCAGTCACTCATCAGGGTGCCAAATGCACTAAAGATACTACTTAGTGCGGGAGGAAGGCAGTTTCATAAGGCAACAGGGGGTCTTATAACACAGGTTCCACTGTGTATGAATATGCATTGGAGCTAACTTCCAAATGTACAATTTATGCTTCTATAGTGAAATATACAGCACTCTAAAATTTATTTTGCGTCCAAGAATGTATCAGTCAATCTATTATTCCTCTGCAAGCACTGGTGTCTGGAGGATTGAGACCTGACACATTCCTTTGCATCCAGATGGCTGCAAAATTATTGCTGTCCATTTTTTGTTACCTTCTGACATCGTTGCAATAAATCATCAATTTTGGGCCAAATATACTCCACAAACGTAATCAAGCATCAACTGGTGACTGAGTGGAATATGCCTGCAGATTATACGGCAGATTTGGAAATCCTATAGCACAGTTTGAATGTCATACATATTTTATAAAATTGCTACATTTTGTCGGAAACACTTCCAGCAAAGAAGCTTGTCAATGACACTTTTCATCATCTCAAGATATATAATGAAATGGGTTAATATACCTTTTGGTGATGAAATGTACTTGTGGAAAACTGACACCATATTATGTAAATTATGCAAAATATCCAGCTCTATGGGTATATCTCGTAATACCATTCAATAATATTATAATCATAGTACTTATTACAAACACTAAATAATCCATCTGATTAATTAAAAAAGCTGTCAAATTCGGACTACATTTACAGACGATTTCATATTTGTAGATATTTATGAAATAACAAAATATTTTGCAAATTTTCTGGTCTGACATCAGAAAATCCTGTCAGGTGATTGGTCAAGTTGCCCATTACGTGTCACTTTTTTCAGCTTGATTCAAGCGAGTAATGTTTGCTGGTAAAATGATGTCAAAATTTTGACCAATAGTATACTGCAAAGGTCAACTCGGCATTGTGGCAGTTGTTCACACATGTCAAACCGCAATCCACGTGAACTCTTTAATTTCTTCATGAACTGTTGTATTTCACACTCCTATGTACAACTGTTGATTGTTTCACATGATATTAAATCAGTTTCAAGCTGACTCTGAATGACTTCACATCTACTTACACTAAATCATGCCTTGACCAAAAAGCATTTTCTATGACATCAGTCAGGGACTATTCAGAATTTATGCCTGGGTTGAGGGGGAGACGGGATTTTTACCTGAGTCGGTGTTACATGTTTCAAGGAGGACAGTGCTAATTTTTACCTTTTGTCCAGAATCTAAGTGCCTTGCAGGCTAAATAGAATTTATGACTGGGGGGGGGGGGGGCGGTGGGAGTTTTGTCAGACAGAGCACCAATTTTTCACAACATGCTTAAAGGTACGCAATTTTAATAAAAGATTAGGGGATGTACTAAAGTCTGCATGGAATGTATGAGGGGTTCCAATAAGCATAAAACCAAAGGGGGGATAATTTTTTTTTACAGAAAGTTCCAACAAAACTCTCAACCCCCCCCTCGAATCATAATTCTGAATGGTGCCACCAGACAGGATTGTGGCCCAGTGATGTGGCTAACATTCATGAGAAAATCACGGTGGGAATCAGATCAGGGACCCCGTGATTGTTTGCCCATTTTCCTGTCACCTGAGCCAAGCCCCTCCTCTGAACAAATGTTACATTCACAAATGAGCATGTTTATTTTCTGTATAAACAGTCATTACTTGGATCACCTGTTCACAATCGTCTGAATGCACAGTATTGGACTTGCAGAATGCGTGTACTAATGTGTGAAACACAAACTGAAACTCTCACTTGAAACTGCTAAAGTCAGTTCCTGTTAGGAGATCAATGGCTTAGAATGCCATGGTCACCCATGTAAAACACTATGTCACTTTTCTGGAGACAGTGGTGTCATACCTTCTCTCGACCAATGAAAATTGCAAGAAAAATGAAGTATTTTCTACCTCAAATCAGTGGCGTCCCTATGGGGGGCACGGGGGGGAACGTGCCCCCCCATATTGGACCTGTGCCCCCCCAGGTGCCCCCTCCATATGAACTTTCCAAATCTGGCTAAAATTAGTATTGAGGGTGCACCCCCAGAGAATCGCGTGCCCCCCATGGTGCCCCTCCCCCGCTTGAGACCCCCCAGTTACGCCACTGCCTCAAATGTCTACAAATATGAAATCATCTGTAAATTCATTTCTGTTATCATTTAACTATTTTTGACAACTCATCATCCTTCATCAAAACTGACCTTTCTGACTGCCAAAAGCCAACAAGTGGTAACCTTCTGAATGCATCCCTCCCGAGCAGCAACGTAAATCAAACCTCTCACTACGTAATTATTTTGGTTAGAATCAGACGTTGGGCCAAACAACGTATGACAAAGGTAGGGCAAAGGTAATTTCGAAACGTTGCACTCAGATGGAAAACCAAACGTAGGTAGCAACCTTAGAAAGAGGTTGGCAGATAGTTTGTTTTATAGTTCGGCCTAACGTTCGAGCCACACGTAAGTCATAGGTTTGTTGAAGGTTTGCACAAAGTTGCAGAACCTAGGATCCTGATTCACAGAGCGCCTTGTAGCGCCATCTATTAAATACCTATTCCAAGCTATCTGGTAACTGTGAGCATATAAAACCTTCGACAGGATGCTTGCTGGTGATAATTGGATGAAGCCATAAAGAAATAGTAGCTACACCAGCAACAAAAATTACCAAACAAATATCTCTTAAAATATGAAAGATTAGGTAGGCCAAAAAAAATTCTGAAGTACTGCTCAACCACAAACGAGCAGGAGAGAATCAGTTAAGACCGGAGTTGAACTGAGCCTACTTGCAACTGAATGCCACCTATCCAGCAGGACAATTTGGATTGGGATTTTTCCAACTCTTCAGAGTTGCAGCATTAATCCCTTACAAGGTAAGTGAATATTCTTATTTTATTATAGTCCTTAAATGGACTGCAGACTGCTTGGTAAAACAAGGAAGAAAAGTCTGCTAATTTTGGAGCCAACTTCAGTGCTTGCTGCTTGGCTCTGCTCTCTCTATCTCTCTGTTTTTCTCTTATCTTCACTGTTTTAATTTGTTTTCTCTTTGCAGATCTCCAACAATCAATTGACCACAACAACCAATCCCCTAAAAACCCCAAAAAAAAATAAAAAATCCCCCCCCCTAAAAAAATGCCTGCAGTAAAATCATATGCATTCTTTATTCAACCATAATGAGGGCCAATATTCAAGGGCTTTATTTTATTTATCATTTTTATTCCACGGGGGCAGCAGCCTGGCAGCTCCTGGTCGGGAGCTGGACCGCCTGAAGCAATGCGGCAGTCCCCCCGGCGGATCCGCCCCTGGCCGAAAACAATGAATCCACATATTCCACACCGCCGATTGACATGATGATTGTGAAGCATACAGACCAGCTAGAGTCCATCTGAATGGGTCATTTAACTTATATACATCCTATAATCAATCGGCCATGGTTAAATAAACTTTTCCGGTAGTATAAATGATGTTCTAGACCGATATAAGTCTAATACACACGAGCGGTGGTCAGCAATGGCCGCCTCCTCCGAATTCTGCGCATGCGCAAGAACCAGCGCGCTGGGCTGGCCTGCCACGCCTGACGCCCCAGAGGCGTATAACGACCGTACCTTCAACGTGGGGGCCACGTTGTCAAGAAATGTTGGAGAAATACGAATTATTTACGATATATACGTACGTAGTAACCTCGTAACCAGCTGTCGACAAATTACGTAGATTTCAAACGTTGGGTCTGATGTGAATGGGAGGTTTAATGCTTCCTTAGAACAACGTTCCTCAAAGGAAGTTGTCCAGAAGGGATATGACTTTTTTCTATACAGCAGGTATGTTCATCATTACAGGAATTCGTGTTGAAGTAGACTTGTGAGACACAAAGATCAAGCTATTTGGCTGTACGTGACGTGTGGTAGAAAGCTACTCATATGTGACCAATATTCATTCAATTTTATGTACATGAAGAAACCGTGAAGTTGAGATATTCTTAATCAGTTAATCTGGTTTATTTCAGTTATATGTAAACATAGACAAACGGAAACTGAAAATGTGGACATCATAAATTCCGTGGGAGGTTCTTAAATTGTAATCTCCTGTCACTCAAGTGTGGCAGTCTGATTGGTCATCAAGCATTGTGCATATTCATATGAATTATAATAGTGATTGGCTACACCACACCACATTTTGTGAATGCTCATATCTGTCTGTCTATCTTAGTTACCGACATTGAAATTTTAAAACTTTTTCACACAGCATTTGTATCTTCAAGGTACAGTCATGTAGAAATATTGTTACATAGATGGATTAAAATAGAAAGATAAAAATAACAAGTTAGATAGGTAGATAGACAGATCGATAGACAGATAGACAAACAGATAAATAAATAATGACAATAAAAGATAGGTAATTAGATATTAAGAGACCTCCCACCCACACCTCCCAGTCATTTGGATGAATAAGGGTTGAGGTAGAAGTTGAAAGCTCCCAGGGCCCATGGATCTATTTACTACACAATTATCACAGAAGGATTGTCAAAATGCGGTCTGAGGTGTTCAAATGTGGACACATGTATTAGTGGAGCTCTAAATTCAAATGGACATATAAGCAAATCAAAGTTGTGGTGTTACACTGACTTTATTTCACAGTTATGGTTTGTCTCACAGTTGTTTTTGACCATTTCACAGGTGTGCTATGTGTTGATACCTGTGTACTGCAGCTGAGATTTGTGATTAGAATAGACTGTATTGCTACCACACGTCATGTAGAGTACCATACGTCATGTAACAAATATTTCTATTTGTAATTACTCATTTATTTTGTAGTCTTGGACCCAGTGCTTAGTGGGTATTGTTTCTAATGAAGTATGCCCTATTACCGGGCCTAAAATTATGAGATTTAACTTGATAGTTTTAGTCTAATTTGGAAAATTCAAATTTTGCTGAAGATCACATCAATGAAAATCAACAAGTCAACTTCAATGCGAATTCCTGTAAAGTGGAGTTCTTATTTCAATCTTCTGTGAATCACTCATCATTAGTAATTGAATTAGTTCTCAATATTAAGTAAAGTTTTCAAGACCACACAATTAAAATTGTGTAACAACTTCAGGACTGCAATCAGATTGGTTCATTCCATCCAAGACGCTTCCTTCACTAAATAAAGCAAAATAACTTTCACTTACTGAACTGCAAAAAAAACAGTTGCTTTACTTCAGTAACTGAAGTAATCCAACTGTGTTTTGCAGATCCTATTTAATAGGCATAAAATTACCTGGAATGAAAAAATTGAATTGTGTTTATTACTTATTGGATCAATCATGAGTGTCTTTCTTTTCTTCAGATATTGTTGATTTATAACATGGCTTTTAAAAGCGCAAAATATGTACAATATTGCAAACACAATACACGTATACATATAACAAGGAAATCTAATTGTATTGTATTTATTTTATTTATAGTGGCAGGTACATGTACAGAACAAATGATATCACAAAACGATGTTACCCAGCCTTCTTAGATATCGTCTTTAAATTTAATGTAAGTTCTCAATTTTGGTTTTTCCATTGTAAGATTTCTCCATTCAATTTTCCTTATGTCAAATAATTTTTACTCAATGATTCTTAAATCACGGACTGACCTGTTATCAAAAAGATGTTTCATATCGACCGACCTAAATATTTGTTGAACATCCTTTGACCAACCTGTTCCTAGTTTAAGATCCCAATCTAGCACTACTCTAGTAAGTCTATCCCTATTCATCAATAACAACCTGTTCCATAATCTGATCATACTAACATTTTGTCTTATCTTAAAAGAAATCCAACCAATTTCACCTTCTAGACCAAGAAGTGTTGCCTTACTGTGTACTCCTAGAAAATATCTTATTGTCCTATTTTGAATCTTGTCCCCCTCAGTATAATTGTTATATCCCCAAGTACTGGAACCATAATCCATAACTGATACAACACTTGATTTATACATTTTTTCGTAAGTGTGAAATCCAAAATTCTTTAAACTCTTAAATTTTGATATAACACCCCCAATGCCCTGCCTGCTGCTCCTGACAATGTCTCCGCAGTTTTCCTGTAATTCAAATGCTCCTCAATCATTATTCCTAAATATTTGTAGTGGCTAATAATATCTAACAATTCACCATCAAACTTAAATTCAAAACTAGTTCTATTTGTTCTTTTCGTCCTAAAATGAATTACTTTGGTTTTTTCTGTATTTAAAACTTTAAGTCTAAATTTGCTACACCATGTTTCGACACATTTCAGTATTTTACTTAATTCTAATTCAGTGTTTGCTATTAAAACAATATCATCTGCAAATGCTAGCAATGAGACTAACTGATTGTCGATATTAATTCCAAGTTGTAGTTTCTTAACTTCGCCTATTAATTCATTGATAAATATACAGAACAGTGTTGGAGACAATGGATCTCCCTGTCTTACTCCACTTAGAATCTTAAACCAGTCTGTCATCATATTATTAATTTTAACACATCCTACTGGATTGGAATATAATGCCTTTATACTATCATAAACTCTTCCTGATATACCATTCTTCAGTAAAACGTAAAACAAAAGTTCCCTATCCACCCAATCGAATGCTTTCTGCATATCTACACTAATTGATTCCCAAAGACAAAAACCAATATAATTGTCATGTCTTCATTACTCTAACTGACAGAATTAATGTAGTGAAGATAACTTATAAATTGTATGCAGAGGTATTTAATTCTTAAATTGGATTTTTGTATAATATCAGTATCATGATTCATGCATGTCTGCCCATTGCTTCATTTAAAATTGATGTTGTATTTTTTAAAAGTCTTTATTCTGCAAGTGACTGTTGAGTGGCCTCCTTCCCTCGACATCGTGACTCGAATTAAAAACACAGGACTATCATATTTTCCTTCAGACATCCCTCAAAAGGTTCTTATTGTGAATTTTGGCATTTGATTGTGTCCAATCAGCAGTATTAGACCGGCAAGAAGAATAGAAAAGAATAGAATAGAATATGATATGAATAATTAAAATTGTCAAAAATGAAAGTGGATTGAAACTTTTTCACATGCAAATAGTCCATTGGAAATGATTTTGTTATTCAGCATTCATTATAATAAAATTACAATGAAAGCTATACCATCCTCCAACAGACAATCTTTAATCTCTCAACTGCAGCTCAAAAATCTCTCAAAAATCTTGGCACTCATGGAATAAAATTTTAATACTGCCGAAACTTCATAAACCTTATAAAGAAAAATTATTTATTCTTGTTATCCAGTGTGAACACATCAACAGGCATCTGCATTTTTAAAGTGACAGTAAAATTGCTACATAGATCGTCATCAATACCTTGATAGGAGCAAAATACAGGGTAGCTCGGACCAAAGGTATCACTAAACTTCTGTTCTGGAATGAATGTCTGTATTTTTTTCAGGACTGGATCATAACGTTTTGATGATAGGGTCTGAAGTACAGGGTAGGTTGGAAGTTATCCATCATAACCAAATTTGAAATAATTCCGTGAATTTCTTCAGAAAATTACCATGCTGAGAGCTCCTGCTAAAGTCCATAGAAATTCTCTAGAGAAAATGGGTCACTATAATATAATCAGTGATTTGGAATGGTTTAATACTAGCAACGAAGATGAAATACACATCACATTCGATCTTCATTAACACATTAGCTAGAATCACCATGTTGTTCAAAGAAACATAATGCCCATTTTAATGCTATCAATGACTATTTTCTCATCAGTTTTAAGCGTTCTCATTGGCTGATATGAGGTATTTTCTGTCTATGTCTGAAATAAGTAGGCCTGCTTTCTTCTGAGCTAACGGTAAAACACAGATAGATTTATCGAATTTCATAAATAGGCATATATAGAAAGAGCCACACAAAGTCACGCAGCTTGACATGCAGATCCGTCGGTAAAGGTGTTCTTATTTAAGGTGGGTAGCTAGCAAAAATCCCGTGCTGGAATGGATGGACCTACTCATTTCCAGTTGAGCCCATGGCACGTGTCATTTACTTCCCCGACATCCAGACTATAGTTCTGCTGGCAACAGTTACTGTACCCAATTTTAAAAAGCAAACAAGTCTATGGATATGGGGAGAGAGACAAAAAAATATGATATTAGAAGTAGAGAAGACATATTGTAATACATCATTTTCAAAGCAAATTTAAAAGCTCCCCACATTTTTTTAAGGAATTCTTATTATTATACCGGTCAGAGTTGTTAAAAGAGATCTATATCTCGATTAAATATATTTACCATGGCTTGCTCCAAAATTATGTGACATGGAATTAAAACAACTACAACTCACTTCTTATCAAAATGCCACTTATGAATAGTATAGCCAATGAGGATCTTGCTAAGCCAACTTTATAGTCATTTGCTTTGAGAAGCAGGAAACCTTGTCTTCAATGAATAAATTTGCAGACATGATCATGGTAGCATGGACAAGATTATTTTGCTTCCAAAATATTTCATGTATGACTTCAAAGCTTTCGCAATAAGGCTTAGTGTATACAACCAATTGAAAAAAATTGTGAATATCGCAGAATATTGCAGCCGAGGTCAGGAGGATTGATTCAAGTAAAACTTCCATGGCTGAGGAGCTTGAATTTGTCATATGTTCGAGGTATTTGATTGCTTATGATAGCTTTCAGGAGGCTGTTAACCCTTACAGGACTAAAGGGACAGTTATGTGCATCCACAGCTTACTGCCTGTTGGGCCATTTATATCCCTAAAAAGTGCAGGTGTCCCTGATTACGTTACAAGCACAGGATTGTTTTTTTGGGACTGACCAGTCTGGTAAGGGTTCATTGACTGTGAAATATTTATGTCCTGCTAAAGTATATAGTCTATGAACACAGTGTCCCTTAACCATCAGCATTCACTCATTTATGTACGTATCAATCTGAAGGCAAATCAGTTGTTTGATGTTTGCTATAAGTAAGAAAAAAACTGTTTTCAAACTCACGCTTCTGCTCTATAAGACCCAGACAAACAATTGCAATGTGCAAAATCATAGACAGTAGGAGCAACACCAACTTATACTCGTACATCGTGCAGCCCAAGATTTATGAATTAGTTGATTTGAAGCCTAATCTCATCTTCATCTATGTTATCCCTGCCACTGGCAATGAGTAGCTTACTGTCGCAAATACGTATGGCTAAACAGTGTTGCTCATCTTATGCCTGACATATGAGACATAAACAGGTGTTCACTGCAGATAAATAGGGCTACAGTTGCCAACATGGCTCTTTGCCATGACAGTTGTAACATCATGAATTTGGGGTTTACTCTTACATAGATGCATAAATGAACGAATGATGTGAATCTTATAGGGGGGGATTAAAGTCATTCTTGTCTGCTGTTAGACTGCAAAAGTCACATTTATTCAGTATTGACTGTGTCATGGCACAGTACAAATAAACAAATCATAGCCAGTATATCTGTAGGAAAATACATCACCAAGTTCAAGAATATCTATTTAATTGATAATTTGCGGTATTCATCTGAAGCCTGATGAACAAATGACAAAACCTTATATTTGGAGGTTTTGCCAGACAGAATTGCTTGCAACTATCCATGCTTGGTAAGTTGGTATTCCAATTTTTAAACTCCAAATCTGATTAAAGAATATTGAGCCTTTCACTTCAAAGAGTAGGTCTAGCCCCTTGCATACAAGATATCCATCACATTTATAAAATTCCGCAGCTTTTTGAAGTCATAGTTGATGGGTATTTTAATTCTGCTTAAAGTGTTTAAATACCTGAAAATGGAGGAATATATTTTCCATGCAGATTCAATTTATCCACATGACAATTATGTGAAAGTTAACTCATCAGTCATCCTCTATGGTTTGGCTGATATCCTCTAATATTTTCAAGAAAATGTCAACCAGGCAAGCAGAGTGATTGCATCTTTTCACTCTCTTTGCAAATAATGCCATTTGCATGTCTTGTATGATTCAGTTGATGGAAATTTATGAGACATAATTCACTTCCAAGCATAGACACTGAAAATAGATCACAGGATTTCAATATTTCTTGATCTAAGATGCTATGAAGCATTGTTAAAGACTGCCAAATGACTGTTCATAAAGCAGGAATCATTAGACGTGATACAACTTCCAACAGCTCAACCACCTCTCCAATGACCAAAAGACCTAGAAATACCATCCTTCTGCACGGGCAGTACAAACCCAGTTCTCTACATTATAACCAATGTTTCTGTATCTCATCTATTGAATCATCAATCTAAGCATCATTTGTAGCAGTAAGCACCAGCTGCAGGATTGGCTTACTGTCATTATTTCTTAAATAAAACATCTGCTTTTGGTTCAAGATATTCCACAAATGTAATCAAGCATTAAGCAATTACTGAATGAAGTACCTCGGTTGAATATGGCAAGAGCCTGCCTGGCAAATTTGGGATTCTGCTGATCTTGTCATGTTTTATAGAAACCACTTTAAAGTAAAAATGTGTCAAGGAAAATTGCCAATATTAAAGAACGCTAAAGGAAGAGGAGGAACGATAGTATTTTAAACCATGACATTGAGTCATTATCATCGAAAATGCATCAAAACTTTTTGGCAATCTTTTAAAATATCCATGTTCAGATTTGTCTTAAAATAACATGAAGGGCTTAATTAACATGTAGGGCTAAACATAAAACTAATAATAATCCAGCTACGATTATTAAAGTAATATCCATTGTTTGAGTTAGCACTTCCTTTTCAGAAAATCTTTTTTATTTCTACTGCTAAAAGAAATTCATGTGAATCCAATCACTGCGATGATTAAATCAAGAGACCTGTCATATTTCAAAGTAATGCTGCAATTATTAACAAAGATATAGGTTACAAAGTCAATGTCAAAAAGCTGTTTGGGATGATATTTTCCCTCAGGGAATATAGCAAGAGATTTTCTTTTGTCATAATTTATCTTAAATTTTAAGATGAATTCATTCACATCTAAAAAATAGACAAAACATCTGGTACTGGTTCATTCTACAGAAATGTTCCCATTAGGATGGCAATTTTACTGTTTTTCAAAATTTTTAAATTGTGTGATTTAATTAATCTGGAGGTCAACAAAGGCTCTGTAAAACATCTGGCAGTGGTTGCCACGATTCTTTTCTCAATTTCAATTTTGACTAAAATTATCATTGCATTTCCTATGAGTCATTACCGCAACAGTGGCAAATTGTTCCAGTAATGACGCGTTGCGGTAATGACAAATTTAGCAGCACAGACAGCAAGGGAGTTTTTAGAAATGTGAACTAGAACATTATCGCTTCATGACAGTTAAAGAAAAATTTTGCTGCATTCCTTTCTTGATTGTTAAATGTCCATTGCGGTAATCACACATAATAAACCTGCTCACTCAAAATAGGTGTTTTAAATGGACATAAAATATCTTTCGCCAGTGTGATTTTCTCCAGCATACACTCTTCCTGACAAGCTGTTCGAGCAGTTTTATAATGTTGTGTGACTGATGATGACACTTTTGTAAGAAAACGAATGGTGCCAAAAATAGTACTATGTTCCGGTAATGACAAAAAAAAACAGACTCAGCAGCATGTTTTCTCAAAATTCAATTGAGAGTAAAAAATTAAAACAAGCCCATAAGTTAAATGACATTGTTCTTGTTACATTGATATTAAATATATGGCAGAAAGAAGTGCAGAGACATGCAGAAAACAGGTACATGTGTGACTTTAGGGGATTAAAAAATAGTCAAAAAAATTAATGAATGAAAAAATTAACACTAAACATTTTTGTTTAGGTCCTGCTTGCGATCACTAACTAACAAAAAGTGATAAAGAACAATTAGTTATTGATTAAATAACATTGGTAGTCCAGGGACAGGAACATGACAGTTTATGTAAAATGACCCTACTTCTCTAAGTGTCCCTACAGGTTTTAGTCCCTTTGTGAATAACCTGACACTGAAAAGAGATGAGGTGTCAAGTTCAGTTCTCAGACCATATAGTTCAGATGGTGAGAATGAGATTAAACTGCCTCAGGGCACCACAGGTGTCTTGCTAAATCTACCAAATGATGCTTTCTTACTTGATGTATTTGAATTTGCTTTACTTACATAATAATCCGGCTGATCTTCAGCATGCAACTTGTATTGGGCATACATTGCCCAGAACAATATGAAGTCATATGTATGATCTTCATGCACTTGTGACATTGGAAGGGACACACAGAGACATTTTTACACAATGAATATTTGCATATCAGCCTGTCATTTTAAGAGATGCTTGACTGAGAAACTGCTAATCAAATCAGACAGTAGAAATCCTTTCTGGTTCATGATTGCATTTACAACTTTGTTAAACAACATTGGTGTCATGACCTCAATTTGAACATCATTGATTTTCTGATTAGTTGATTGACAGATGTTATACATTGTCTTCTCTTCCTCATTGGTTCCTAAAAGAAGGATTATCTAAATGAAAATAAGGCAGTTATTGGACAAGAATTCCTTGGTGAGCAGGCTTCTTTCCATGAAGAAAACAGAGATCTGTCTTTTGCCAGTATATGATCTGAATCCATATAAACTCAAAAGATAATAGAGATAATCTTTCCGGTTCTACGTTCAAACAAATTAGGCATGCATGCCTCATTTCAATATTGTGATTAGGCAAATTGTATCTTTTGATATTTAACAACATATATGGAAGGAGCCTGTAGGCATTTCTTTGAGGTACTTTAATTTTCAACTCAGAATCAAAATAGTGATTTGCGATTTTCTTCAAAGGCTAGGTGCCTGAGGCAGGGTATCCTCTCTAAACAGAGAAATTTTTCATCTATATACCATAGTGTGAAATCGTTTTGCAGAAACAATTTAGTTATTACAATTGCAAAGTTACCAGTGTCACAAAAAATTTTAAGCAGATATTTCATTTTCAAAAGAGCAATTTGTTCTGGATAACTGAAGGTAGAAACCAAAAGAAAATAACTCAAATGGCAAAGCTGTTTTGTCATTAGAGCATTCTTACTGGTTGTGTATCTAACCCCTAGACCTATAAAGACAGAAATTGAATCTGTCAGCAAACGCAGTTTGGGTTCGGCAGTATTTGGTCATGCCGAGTCCCAGAACAGGTCTGAAAATGATACCAAAGGGTTGACCCCATCCTAATTGTGGTTAGGTCCCACATGGCTAACAATTCTAGGCCACATGCGATGTTTGTTTTGCCGGCCAACATTAGCAATTAGCACAACTGTTGTTTCACATAATTCACGAAAAAAAAGCAAATTTAAGAAGTTTGAAACTCTGATATGTGTCAGAATGTACAATTACTTTTGCGGACAGTAAATTTATTGTCTCCTAAACCCATTCAATAATCTTAATCTAATTCTTGTGTCGCCAAGTTATTTGATACCCAAGGCTGGAAATAGTAGGGAATTCAAGCATGCATGTCATTGCCTGGGAATCTCTAAATCTCACTGGAAATTTTTGAACAAAACTCCAAAACACTGTGAAATATATTTTTTCTAAAATCCTGTGTGTCAATAATGCCGAAAAGAGGAGTCATAATTCAGAGTCTTGGTTGAATTCAGCAGACCTTAGGAGTCAGAGGCAGAGTCTGAGTCATTTTTTGTGAGGGCAAAGGAGTACAAGTGTACATTTATAGTAGTTTTTGAAAAGTGTTTGTTCGATATTTAAAAATTTAATTTAGGTCACATTGTTTTATCATGTGTTATAGTAAATTATTTAGATAATTCTTTAGGAGTCAGAAGTCATCACATACATTTTTCAACTGCAACTCCGACTACTGTTCACTATCAAGTCAAGCATCCTCCCAATAATTTATGATTCATCAAAAGCCTCAAGTGACATGTCTCTTCCAGTGAATGACACAAAGCAATGAATTAGTATGGAACTCTTCTATTCAATCAGATATGTAAAGCCATGAAATATTTATCGCATTGATTAAACCAAGAATTCATTTTTGGAGTATTCTGCATTTTCTGTGGCAGATATTCATTTGTTTGCATTATCAAGGCAGATGATGGGTCAATACAAGCGACGTTTGAGAGCAGAAAAAAGTGTAAACATCTCTGCTGGAAATTCCTATCATGCACAATGCCTATTCTAAGCAAATTGCTGGACGTTTGTGACATGCATGAGAAATGACACAAAATACTCCTGATATCATTCATTCCAAATTCTCTGTAAAGGCAGGATGATCACAGTTCGGAATTGCTCTTCCAAATTGTTTAAATGAATGACATTTTTGCAAGTAGAGTGGGAGTATTCATATCATTCTCAAAATGCTTTGCTTCATGCCTGTCTATTTATCAACTGTCTTTCAAGGTAAAAGTTCAGATGAAATGGTTCTCAGATATTTTTTAAAATGTGTGCTACAGCACATCACAATCTCAATGTATTTATAAATTCTGAAGCTCTTAGAAATAACTACACCCTCGATGATTTGCCATTGAAATCCGCATTACATTTGTCTCACAGTAATGGCAATGACAGCACTCTTGTTGCTCGCATCATTGATGCGACACTTGCATCATACCGTTGGGGTTTCCAAGTACATTTACTGTCATGGCCATTGAATATTAATCAGCAGTCTTTCAACTAGATTATCTTACCTAAGTAAGTACAACCTCATCTCCATTTTAACAGCATTGGGCTTTTGGTAATGAAACCAAGTGTTTTGAAGCAGCAAGACAGTGCACAGCTTCATAACAGCGGTTTTTGTTTAGTATACAATGTGACCCTGACAATCAACTTTATGGTGTGACAAAACTCATTTGTCGTGAAAATCAACTACACGAAATCAGCCTTCCATTAAGGAAAGGCTCTGTGGCACTAATCACAGAAAGTATGTTGTAAATATCCCTGTAATTTATCATTACGTAAGGTAATTACATAGACATGGCTTGGCTTGCAATTACACATGATGGATCTCAGTGAAACATGTAAATAGAAGGAATACTCTGAAGAGACCAAAGTTTGCTGTAAATCCAAACAAAATTGTATGTGTTTATTTCAATGGTATGTTAAACTCTTGCAAGAGAAACAAACATCAAGGCCAATCATTTCATTTTGAACCAATTGTACCCACTGTTTCACCAAGGGTGCCAGAAGGTAGTGCCGGCGAAGGGGGCAGTTGGACGAAAAAGGGCTAATCTGATGTTGACTACAAAATTTGGATGTAGTGTCAATAATAATTTACCTTAATAAATACCTTTCCTTAAGATCCAAAGGCCAGGGGTAGGAGTCCTGAGCAATTTTTCCCTTGCCCCCCTCCTGTTCATGAAGATACATTCTGCTTTCCGATTGACAAATGGCTGTTTTTTAAAAGGACATTGTTTAACATTATGTTTAATCTGAATGATGATGATTGCAAATGTATATTGCATATGGTTACATTTTCATAAACCCAAGATGTAAGTTACATTGAATTTAATGACTATTTAATAACCTTAGATTCAACAAAATTAAGTTACATTTCATATCAGTATATAACTTTTGGGCTATAGCACCAATCAACCATCCAAAATAATTGATGGAATTTTTGTGAGAAATATTATTTACTCATTTCATGTGATCCATGAGAGATTTCCATGGCAAAAATGTTTTCACTTTCAGTACTACGTAAACTGTACGATTTCGCCTTTTAAAATTGACAAAGTACAAAAGCTCTCTGGAAGTGGGAACATATATCAAAAATTCATATGGAATCATGTTTTATGTGGTCTGTTATCTGAGGTGAACATGAATTCCGATATATCTGTTGTGCTAAATCACACATGTATTATGCATGGACTATGGCCTCCTGTCTACATTTTTGGGAAGCAAAAAACATTGTCTGTGGCTGATGAGATACAGTTGCATGAGGCATTGTATCTATTTCCTGCCCTGTATAGATATGCACTATGCAATCTTGACAGTAAAACTGAAAAGTATAGGTTATTGACCTAAGGAGAAGGCTTATGTGATTTATCCACCAGGGGATTTAGCTGATTATAGAGTATTGAGCCTTTCACTTCAAAGTGTACGTCTACACTCTGGCATACAAGGCATCCATCACATTTAGAAAATTCGGCAGCTTTTTGGAGTCCTAGTTGATAGGTATTTGAATTCTGCTGAGAGTATTTAAATATCTGGAATTGGAGTAGTACATTTTCTGTGCTGATTCAATTTATCCACATGATAATATGCGAAAGGTAACTCATAGGTCATCAACTATGGTTTGGGTGATGTTCTGTAATATTTTCAACAAAATGTCAACCAGGCAGGCAGAGTGATGCATCTTTTCATTCTCTTTGTTAATATTGCCATTTGCATGTCTTGTATGATTCAGTTGATAGAAATTTATGAGACATCATTTACTTCAAAGCATCGACACTGAAACAAGATCACAGCATTTCAATATCTTGATCTGAGATGTTAATGTTATGAAGCAGTGTTGAAGACTGCTAAATGACTGCTCCTAAAGCATTAATCATTAGATGTGATAATACTTCCAACTGCTCAACCACCTCTTCAATGACAAAATAAAATAGTAAAACCATCCTTCAGCATTGGCAGTGCTAAACCAAGTTATCTACATTGAAACCAATGTTTCTGTATCTCATCTATTGAATCATCAATCTTAGCATCATGTGTAGCAGTAAGCACCAGCTGCAGAATTGACTTACTGTCATTATTTCTCAAATGTCTGACACTTTTACAATAAATCATCCACTTTTGGCTCAAGATATTCCACAAATTTAATCAAGCATCAACCAGTGTGAAGTAGTTCCACAATAAACGACGAAAAACTATTTCCTTAAAATTCCGATTTCTTTATTTTCATTCGTTCACTGTTGATCTTTCACTACGTAAAACTGAAAACAATAAAATTCGGTTTACAAAATGTTCTAGTTGTTCTTAGTACCTTAATAAACAATTGTACATTAGGGCTATTCCATTTAAAAATCTGGGGGGGGTGGTCGGGCTGGTTTATTTTTCGTATGATGTATGTACGGGTGAGCGATAATACGTTGTAGATGCAAGGGGGGCACTTGGGTAATTCACTGCAGATGTATGGGGGGGACTATTGGCTCTATTCAGGCCTACGCAATGTAATAATGAAAATTTTTTTTGATGTAGGTACAGGGGGTGAAAAAATCGAAGTTAATGCAGGGGGGGTAAAAAAAAATCGTTTTAGATGCATGGGGGGGGTCAAAATTGTAGCCCGACCACCCCCCCAGATTTTTAAATGGAATAACCCTTAATGACAAGTTGATTTTAAAATATTTACCTTCATTACGGCCAAAACCCAAGACAATTTCTCATTTAATTAAAAGTGACAAAAAATGGAAAAGTTTTTTTCACTCTCAAATGAAAAAGGTGCTGTCTATAACAGATAATGGATAGCCATCTGGTACTTCTCAAAGTCTTGCTGCAAGTTTTTGTCCCTTTGAGAATAACCTGACACTTAAAAGAGATGAGGTGTCAAGTTGAGTTCTCAGACCAAACAATTCACATGTTGAGAATGAGATTAGACTACCTCTGGGCACAACCGGTGTCTTGCTTAATCTACTAAAATATGCTTTCCTTCTTGATAAATTTGAATTTGTCATACTGATAAAATACTCAAGCTTTTCTTCAGCAGTGCCTGGTAAATGGGCATACATAACACAGTGCCTAGAAAGATGAAAAAAAAAATCATGAGTGTTACCTTTGTGTACAAAAGTTTGGATTCAATGAATATTTGCAGGTCAGCCGGTCATTCTAAGAGATGCTTGACTGAGAAACTGCTAATCAAATCCGACAGTACATCCTTTCTGGTTCATGACTGCATTTACAGCTTTGTTAAACATTGGTGTCATGACCTCAATTTGAAGGTCATTGATTTTCTGATTAGTTGATTGACAGATGTTATGCATTGTCTTCTCTTTCTGATTGGTTCCTAAAACACGGGTTATCTTAATGGAAATAAGATTATTAATAAATAATAGATTCTTTCCAGTAAGAAAGTAGAGAACTGTCTTTTGACATCATGATCTGAATGCAAATAAACTCAAAAGATAATGTTTCCTGCTCTACAATGTATGTTAAAACAAAATGGGCCCAATTGCATACCTCATTTCCATGCAGTGATTAGGCACCAAGTATCTTTTGAGATTTAAAAATATAATTGGAAAGAGCAGGAGCTTTGTACTACTTAGATATTGAATAAAATATATCATCCTGGTATCTAATCAGAGATGCCATATTTTGTAATAAAAGTAAGGATTGCTACTTTGCCATCCAACTATTGGAAGACATATTGAAAGCTTCATGCTTAAAGCAGTATATTTTTTACCAAGGACATGGCAGGGATGTGTTAAATAGAAACGTTTCAGTGTCAGAGTCAATTTAGTTCCTAGTCATTTCTGCAAAGGCAAGAAGCCTGAGGCAGGCTATCTTTTCAAAACTGAGAGATTTTCTACCTACCATTGTGCCTAAAGTTTGCTCAGAATGATAATGTTCTTTCCTAAAAATTGGTGGTTTTATGTGCATTCTGACATAAACTTGCTTATTATTAAATTTCTCACTAATTTATTGCAGTCTTTTTTTGGTTAAATAAATGAAATAAATCTAGGGGTCATTTAGTCCATTATTTGGGTAATTTCAATAAGAAAACATAATCATAGAGAAAAGATATTTGACACATATCATATCTTGAGCATCATGAACAAGATAATGTACAAATTTGAGAAAGTTTGGGTGCATTCCTGAACTATCATTCGGGGTAACTTTAATTGTTTTGAGGATGAGTTCTAAACAAAAACAGTTGATTTGTTACAGTTTTAAAGTTATCATTTTTACACAATGGTCAAGTAGTTATTTCAAAGGGCAATTTTGTATGGCGTAACTAAAAGAGAAAACCCAAATAAAATAACTCAAATGGCAAAGCTGTACTGTCATTAAAGCATCCTTTCAAGTTGTGTACCTAACCCCTTCACCAGCAAAGAAGGAAATTGAATCTGTCAGCAAACACAGTGTGGGTTTGGCAGTATTTGGTCATGCTGAGTCCCAGAACAGGTCTGAAAATGATACCTCAGGGTTGACCCCATCCTAATTGTGGTTAGGTCCTACATTGCCAACAATTCTAGGCCACCCTGCATACGATGTTTGTTTTGCTTGCTAGCATTAGCTAT
Source organism: Platynereis dumerilii (assembly GCA_026936325.1). Taxonomy (NCBI): domain Eukaryota; kingdom Metazoa; phylum Annelida; class Polychaeta; order Phyllodocida; family Nereididae; genus Platynereis; species Platynereis dumerilii. Next base: position 22,996,854 of record JAPTHN010000005.1, on the reverse strand, counting down.
TAGCTCAATATACAACTGTTGTTTTACAGAAATTGCAAAATACTATTGCCTTTTACAGACAGTCAATTTATTGTGTCCTAAAGCCAATAAATCCTCTTAACTTAATTCTTGTACCAATTAGTTCTTTGAAGCACAAGACAAGTTAAGTACAATTTATAAACAAACAACAATAACTTTTGTATGTGATTGTTTTGTGAGTTCAACAGTGGGGCTTCGGAGTTGAGTAGCATGTAAACCGACTCCTAATCTTGACCACTTGGTCTTTCTAGGAAAAAAAACAGTTTTCTTTGTTTTATGGAATTTTATACATTTATCGTAGTTTAAGAAATTTTGTTTGACTGCATGGTCTTTAAAGGTTAAATTTAGTTCACATTGTTCTATGATTTGTTTTTGTGAATCATTTAGATCATTTTTAGGAGTCAGGAGTCACCATATTAATTTTCGTCTCCAACTCCAATGGTAAACAAAAGTTCGAATCTGGCTTTACCAAAAAACGTACAATCTCTGACTCCCGTGTCTGACTCCAAGGCCCTGTTTAACAGATAGTCAAGTTAATTAAAGCCATTCACTATTCAATCAAACATCCTCTAATCACAAGAGACATGTCTCTTCCAATGAATGACACAAAGCAGCAAATTAGTATGAAGCTCCAGAATTCAATCAGAGATTTAAAGCCATGAAATATTAACAGCTTTAGTTAAACCAATGGCAAAGATTCATTTTTGGAATATTCTGCATTTCCTGAAGCCAATATTCATTTGTTTGCATTATCATGACAGATGATGAGCCAACACCAGTGATGTTTGATATCAGAAAAAGTGAAAATATCTTTGCCAGATATTCCAGGCATGCACAAATCATACTCTAGGCAAATTGCCGGATGTGTGTGACATGCATGAAAATTGACACAAAATACTCTTGATATCATTCATACCAGATTCTCTGTCAAGGCAGGACAATCACAATTCGGCATTGCTCTTCTAAATTGTTTAAATTACTGTCATTTTTGCAAACAGAAGTGGAGTGTTGATAAAATTCTCAAAATGCTTTGCTTCATGCCTGTCTATTTATCAACTGTCTTCCTTTAGATGATTATTGTACTTAAAGAGCAATCAGAATATGTATACAACAGCACACAACTGTCTACACATATTTCTAACTATATATACAATGTACTTGTTGTCTTTTGAAAGTAACTACACTCTCAATGATTTGCCATCAAAATCTGCATTCAATTTGTCTCACAGTAATGGCAATGACAGTATTCTTACAGCTTGCATCACTAATACAATGCTTTCATCATACAGTTGAGGTTTCAAACTAGCATGGCCATTGAATATTAATCATCGGTCTTTCGGCTAGATTATCTTTCAAAATTAAGTAAACCTCTGCTCCATTCAAATATTATCGACCTTGTGGCAATGAAACTACGAGCTAAGTGCTCAGCAAGTCGGTGCTAATCTTCATAACAGCGGATATTGTTCAGTATACAATGTGTCCCCTGACAATCAATTTTATGGTGTGACAAAACTCATTTGTCGTGAAAATCAACCACATGAAATCAGCCTTCCATTAAGGAAAGGCTCTGTGGCACTAATCACAGAAAGTATGTTGTAAATATCCCTGTAATTTATCATTACGTAGGGTAATTACATAGACATGGCTTGCAATTACACATGATGGTACTCAGTGAAACATGTTTACAAATAGAAGAAATACTCCGAAGTGACGAAAGTTTGCTGTTAAATCAAAACAAAATTTTATGTATTTATTTCAATTATATATTAAACTCTAGCACGAGAAACAAACATCATGGCCAATCATTTCATTTTGAACCAATTGTACCTACTGCTTCACCAAAGGTGCCAGAAGGCAACGCCTGCTATTGGGGCAGTTGGACAAGAAAGGGCAAATCTTATTTTGACTAAAAAATTTGGATGTAGCATTAATAATAAAGTCCTTTTCTTCAGAATCAAAAGGCCAGGGGCAGGAGGAGCAATTTCTCCCTTGCCCTCTGTTCCGGTAGCCTTGCGTTTCACATTATGTCACGATCACATCTTAATTGCATTTGCAATGTTACAATATATATCATGAAGTTACATTCTGCTTTCCAATTGATAAAAAATTATTTTTTAAATGACATTGTTTAGCATTAGTTTCACCTGAATGATGATGATTGCAATGCATAATGATAACATTCTTATAAAACCAAGATGTAACACACATTGAATTTAATGACTTTTTAATAACCTTAGATATAACTAAATTAAGTTATAACTTTTAGGCAATGGCACCAATCAACCATCCAAAATAATTGATAATATTTTTAGGAGAAACATTTTTACTCGTTTCGTGAGATTTCCATGGCAAAAATGTTTTCACATTCAGTACTATGTAAAATGTACAATTTTGTCTTTTAGAATTGAGAAAAAAACTCTCTGCAAGTGTGAACATAATAAAATTCATGTGGAATCATATTTTATGGTGTCTGTTATCTGAGGTGAATATGAATTCCGATATATCTGCTGTGCTAAATCACGCATGAATTATGCATTGACTATGGCCTCCTGCTACATTTTTGTGAAGAAAGAAACATTGTCTGTGGCTGATTGGATGCAGTTGCATGAGACATTGTAAAGTATTTCCTGCCCTGTGCATATGCAGAACATTTAGCTTGTAAATGTAACTTGACAATTGAATGACCAATATGCACTATGCAGCCACCTAATATTGACAGTAAAACTGATAATTATAAGTTATTGATCTAAAGAGAAGGAACACATGATTCATCCTCCAAGGGATTTAGCCCAAGGTGTGATAAATACATATTCCCGATCCCATGGTGAATAACAGGCTTATACTATGAGACAAACACTCAAATATATTTTTAAACATTGCAGAATAAGTAGACAACAAAGGAGATATGACTTATTGGAGTGATATACAGGTCTGTGATTGGCTGAGAGAGGCGTCAATCATATAATCAGCAAAATGCAACAGCAAGGTAATTAACCAGGCCCATCCTATTTTAGAGGATGTTTTATGTTTTCCCTTAGAGAGGCTGTTTGCAACATATTATACAAGAGGGCCCCATAAACTGGTTAAACAACTAAACAGCTTACAGGTTGGAATGAAATGAAATATTGCAAAGCATGTTCACCCATCTTGACCCATGGGCTCTGTCATTGAGAGTGGAGCATCCTTCTCTTCCGGAGCCCAGGGTAATGTCACTACTATTACTACTTCTTGTGATATAGACCTGTTGCTCATGGTTGGAAAAAGGGATGAAGAAAATATCTGGACAATTGGGATCAGTAATAATTCCGGAAAGACTGTCACAGCTGAACAGACGGGTAATGTTGAGTGAACATTGAAATATGTGTGCTCGGCCAATTGGCTCTGTATGTTTATAATACATGAAGGTGCCTGTACTGTGGAAATTCTGTACATTTCAGGTGATGAACCTTTAAAGGAGAATTAGGGAGAATGAGGACATGTACATGTATATATTAGCCTTTATATAAAACTTGATGCATGCAGACTTACTAACTTACAATTATGTGTTAATGTATAACTGGCCATAATATTACCTTATACTGCAAAGTTGCATTGCAGCTGTCTGATCTAGTGTATTAGTCAATCTAGATATCTTTCTGCAAGCACTGGTCTCTGGAGGATTGAGGATATATTTCTTTTGCTTCAAGCCAGCTGCAAAATTGTTGCAGCCACTTTTTTTTGTCACTGTCTGACATCTTTGCAATAAATCATCAATTTTGTGCTAAATATACTCCACAAATGTAATCAAGCATCAACTGGTGACTGAGTGGAATATGACAGCAGAATATACGGTATGTATTGAAATCCTATAGCACAGCTGGAATGTCATACTGATTGCTGCATTTTGTCGAAAACACCTTCTAGCAAAGACGTCTGTCAACCACACTCTTCATCATCAAAAGTTACATTTTCATCATCAAAAGAAAAATCATTTTATCATCAGAAGAAGATAATTCAAAATGATTTTATGTACCTTTTAATGATGAATGGTAATTTTAGAAAACTCATGTCATATTTGAATTCTTAAAATCTGTCTCCATGACATTTTAGCATGGGTTCAAAATTATCGGCTTGGAGTTTAAGATGAAATTTTTTATCATTTTTCTTGCCTGGTTTGAGAGAAATAAAGCAAGTTCTTCCTGGTTAATCTCATAATTAATTTCTGGTTGGGATATATCTAACATGGTGTTGCTTGATTTAGAGAGGAATTTACCAAACATTTCATAATTATATATGTGAGAACTCTTCTAGTCACAATAATGTATATAGTGAAGATAATACATCAACCATTTGCAGACATTTTAATGTATATCTGCTCACTGCCTCTATTCACAATTGATTTTGTCTTCCTTTTTTAATAATGAAATCTGCTAGTGATTGCTGAGTAGGCATCCTTCCGGAAGAAAAAACTATTTGTCTTTCTTTTTATCTGTATTGTGATTCGAATACGAAGTAGGTGATCAAAATTGTTCTCTTTCAACCATCATCGAAAACGGCTCTTATTGTGTGAATCATGGAATTTGATTGTGTCCAATCGTTAGTATTAGATCAGCAAGAGGAATAGAACAGAATGGAATAGAATAGAACAGAATAGAATAAACTATCTCTCAACTACAGCTTGAAAAGTTCTCGAAAAGTCTCGGCACTCAAGGAATAAATACTGCCAAGGAATAAATACTGCCAAAACTTCATAAACTTTATAAAGAAAAGTGATTCATTCTAGTTATCAAGGCTGAAAACATCAACAGGCATCAGAATTTTTCAAGTGACAGTGAAATTGCTGCAGAGATCGTCATCAAAACCTTGATTGGAGCAAAATACAGGGTTACTCTGACTGAAGGTTCCACTAAACTTGTGTTCTGGAATGAAGGTCTGGATTTTCAGGACAAGGTCTGAAGTATAGGCCTACAGTTGGTAGCAAGTGATCCATCATAACCAACTTTGAAGCTATTTCATAAAGTTCTTCAGAATACTATCTGATAAATTTGCTGACAGACTGACACTGTATTCTCAGCAATTTAAAGATGTCTTTACACCTTAAGGCCAGACATTATAGATTTTTTGGCTTCTCAGATCTTCTCGAGTCCATTTTTTGTGGCGTCAATCATTCAAATAATGTTGTACACCAGGGTTGCTTCTCTTTTTTTGTTTGCATAAATATGTTGTGTTGGGAGGTCCAAGAACACTGAGAACCCAAAAGGGCACCATTTTATACCTTTTTGGGTGTAGAGCACTGGTACCTAAAATTATAACCCAAAGAGTAAATGAACATCCAAATTGGCATAAAAAATACATTCTGGGTGTAGTGTTTTAGGATATTAGGGTCATTGACAGTTTTTTGACACACCTCAAGGAGTATAAAGACACCATTTGGCTGACCCACAGTCATCCAAGGGAATTATCGTTACTCTGATGGGTGAAAGTTTATTTCAGACAGGCGTACTCCTACTTCAACGCTTTCACAAGAGTATTTTTACTCCTTTTCGGCTGACAGTGAAGCTTGAAATTAAATTATGACTGGCCTTATCATCAACACAGGCAGATACAGGGAGGCCTAGGAAACCTCAGTCAACTGGGTTTTTTCATCATACCAGCTAAAGTTGTAAACAGAGATCTATGTCTAGATGAGATATATTTAGCATGACTTGCTTCTGAATAATAAGGCATGGAATTAAAACAACCACATCTCACTTCTTATCAAAATGCCACTTATGAATAGCCAATGAGGATCTTGCTAAGCCAACTTTATAGTCATTTGCTCTCAAAAGTAGGAAACCTTGTCTTCAATGAATAAATTTGCAGACATGATCATGAGAGCATGGATAAGACGAGTTTACCTCCAAGATATTTCATGAGTGACTTTGTTATATGGATCAGTTTAGAGTCTATACAAGCAATTGAAAAATTAGTATATATCACTATAGCCCATCAGAGAATATCATGCTTTTGTTGAAATACAAAGCAAAAGCATGTTTAAAAACTCATGTGCATTTCTTTTTTTCAAAAGGAAGGTACACCTATTCCTCTTTCTATATACCTGTTGTGAAATCCGTATGCAAAATATGTACCATAATACAAGTTGATTTTTACGAATATTATCAATTCCATGTCTGACTAGAGTGTAGTTGATATGGTAAAAACAAAGGGTGTCTCTGAGGTTGCTGTAAATACGACTGAGGAAATCTCATCACTTTCACAGTTACTCATATTGAAAAACTGAAGAAAGTTGCATTCAGGTTTCTATCATCCTGGTTTGTGTTGTAATCGCAGATTATATGCTGTATTTGTAAAAATGACTCACATCTAAATATGACATTGAACTAAAACAATGAAAGCTCTCTTCTTATCAAAATACCATTTATGAATAGGCAATGAAGATTTTCGTAAGCCCACTTTATAGTCCCTTGCTTTGAAAAGTAGGAAACCTTGTCTCCAATGAATAAATTTGCAGATATAATCACGCTTACAAGGATTAGATTGTTTTACCGCTCACTGTTCAGTTTATTTTATGTATACCTCACATATTTCATGACAACACTTGGTGCGTAAATTCATAATATCTAAAATTATGGGTGTAATTACATGTGTATCTTTAAAATTAATGCAAAAATAAATATGATCTAAACTCACACCTTCCGTCATTTTGGTTTTGATAGCAATATCTGACTTGCCGTGTATCATATGACTGACAGTTTATAATATTATGCCTTTGGTAGGTTTCTGCTGTGTGCAAGAATCCATGACAGAAAATCTGTGGACTGTACTCCGACTCACACCATGTAGCCAGCCTCTGACAAATCAGTTTATAGGAACCAAATCTCATCTTTATCTGTCTTACTTCTGCCACTGCCTCCCATGAGTGGCACACTGTCACAAATACTCAAGGCTAAACTATGTTGCTCATCTCATGCCTGGCATATGAGCCATAAACAGGTGTTCCCCCAGATAAATGGGGCTACGGCTGTCAACACAGCTCTTTATCATGAGAGTGTGACATCGTTAATTTGGGATTTTGTCATAATTGGAGAGACATTTATGGAGTGATTAGAGTCACTCTTGCTTGCTGAATCATGTTTATTCATTAAATATCGATTGTAAAACGACATGGTCTGAATTAAATAATCATTCAAAGATTTACTTTCTGGGCAAACTACACCGTTGCTCATAAATATGGAATACTTCGATATTCTCCATTGAAATTGACAACTTTAGTAACTTCTGTTTGAGCACATGATGGTCTGATTCAATGGCAACTACTTCCAATGACCCCTACGGGGAAGAACATGGTGTCATCTAAGATGCACGCTGCAGCTTTAACCCCAGGAAAAGTTACAGGACCACGAAATGTGGAAATTCAGGGGGTTCTTTAGGGTGAGGTGTACTCAGCCAAAAATGAAAAATTCTTACGAAAAACCTAGTTGAGGCTTTCAAAGAGCGATTAGAGAAAATGATTTGCACTTCACAATGGACCTTGGTCATATTCACATTCTGAAATTTACTTTTATTTCACGCTTTTTTTCCAAAAAAGTATTCCATATTTATGAGCAGGAGTGTATATCAAGTAAACTAAATGCATAAGAATGTCTGGCAGTGAAGTCAATTAAATTTTCAGTGATGTGATATGCCGCTTGTTGAAAATATCTTCAAGCAACACATCCGTTACCTTTCATGATATATTTTCACATTAAAAAGGCAGTATAGTACTCTTAAATAAAATTCCTAATGTTGATAACTTCACGTTGTCAGTTCATTCATATTGATCTCAAGCCTGATAAAAAGAAAATAACAAAATACAATATTCGAGAATTTCATTTGAATGTATTTATGTGTGCCTCTGGTCATTCAAGATATCCTGGTCTTTCAACTCTGAATAGTTCAAATAACAAGAAGCAAAAATATTGAATCCTCAACTCAAAGTATACCCTTCAGCATACAAGGTATCCATCAAATTTACTTCAAAGAAATCTGGTGAGTGCTCTTTTGTGATGGGCTTACTATATACATTTTACTGAAAGCAGCAGAATATCTGTAAGAGAAGTCACTAGAATACTTTAATATGATACGTTGCATGTTAAAAATATTTGTTAGAAACATTGATTTTCAAATATCTTTTCACATGCGAAGTACTGTAACTCATTATTATCGTTATCATAGCTACGTGTTTTTTTGAAAACTTCGTTTTGCAGTTAAACCGTGACATCATCGGGTATCTGTCAATGTGATTGGTACAATCTTCAATCTGTGACATATCAGTTCAGAGTTTGACATCACAGTTAATTACAAAGGAATTTAAAACTGTCAGGCAATGTTACTATTTGTGTACAACCACAACACACAACGCATGTCTAAGCTGAGTGTTGCACCTTATTAATTGTTTTCCATACAAAATGTGTTACTGTTTTTCACAGGACACCAGTCATCACAATTTCAAACAACATTTTTTGTCAGTAATTGCAACTCTCCTTTGAGGCTAAGTAGTCTGTTTGGTTCAGTTTTGTTATCCTTCTGATATGGCTTCTGGATCCGTCCAAGACTGGTAGCCAGACCACCCACAGGTTATCCATCTGGCTAATCAATACGAGACTAGCATAATCCTGAGCCTTATCTTGATCCCCAATGCATGATGAAGAATATGGAAGTTAGACTTACTACATATTTCTCCATATTTTTACTCTTCGACAAGATGAAGGAGTGCATGATGTTACGCTGCAGCTTGGCATTTTGTCAATTTTATATTTACATTATCCCCCACCTTACCTCCTAATTACCCCGAATAATATTTTCTTATGTTAGTTTTGCCCCATAGGGTAGGGGTGTATCATTATAGCAACAATCATTAGTAACTTGAAAAATGTAGTTCTTATTCAAATCCTCTGCTAAAGAGAAACTTCAATATTATTCATGTCTTCTTTTTTATTAAGATTCAGCTGGTGCACAATAATGCCATATACATGTAGCATTCAATTGTACGTGATGCAATGAGGTTTTTGCATGAGGAGGAACTATCCATGATTTTAGTACATGTATGTTACGACAAAATGATATTTTCCTTACGACTTCTTGTGACATAAATCTTTTGCATAAAGTGTGTAGGCCTAATTACATGCATAAAACATTCAGCTCAGCCATGACAAAAAATTCCTTCTGTAATGTGATTTTTTCCAGTGAAGGGAAAGTATCAGTAGAAAGCAATTCATAAAGCAAATAACATGGTGGGTTATATAAGGTAAATTTTACTAAAATAAGTTGTAAATGATTTTCTTAGGCTGGAAGACCTCTATTTTCTGTTCCTGGCACTCTCAGCATCCAATAGGAGGGTCTTGGATACAGTTCTAGCTCTAGTCATGTCACCAAGATCAATGTTGGGCAGCAGTTTTAGTCACCCTTTGCCTCATTGCAATGTCCTTCTCTTGTCCTAATAAGTCCACTCTGTACTATGTACATCTTCTTCCTATAAAACATACTCAGTGCATAAACACCGAACACAGAACCTCTTTCATCCATCAATCCATGGTTAGTTCTGGCCACTATACAGAGCTTCAATTCTTATCATGAGGATACTGGTGCAAAGATGTGCTAACAAAATCAGAGCTTCCCAGCAAGACCCAACAAAGCCTGCAAACTCATGATTCAGCTGATTTGAAGCTAATCCAATCTTACCAATTGTAAAACACTTTAAGGCAGGAGGAATATACTCTATCCGACTTTTTGGCTTAACTGCACTGCTCCTCTCATGCCTTGCCTATTAGCCATAAACGGGAGAACAGTTTTGAGATTAATGGGGCTATGACTGTCAACATGTTTGCAGGTCTCAAGAGTTGCAGTGTCATAAAGTGGCTCTTTATGGTGTCTCTTAGGTTACACTGTTGTTGTCTTGTTGCTTTGCAGGAGCTCTACACAATATCAGAGAAAATACCATGTTAATAATGCAATGAGATTTAAAGTCCTCATAACAATGCGCTGGATTCAAAGTTCGGATGTGACGTGTAACAAACTTTCCGGCAGTACTTTGCCTGTGTGGTAATTCTTGCTCTCTGTGACAATGAAAACACCTGTGGAATACCAAGAATGTGTAACAGATACCAAAGCAAGGTTCAGTTATCCCTTTGATAATGGTTTCTTGGTCAACCAAGAGAAAAAACTAAGACAACATGCAGGGGAACCATTCCGTCCGGCTGATCAATACAAGACTAGCATAATCCTGGTACTTATCTTGATCCTGGATACATGATGAAGAATATGGAAGACGAATGTAGATTTATAACAAATTGCACCATATTCTTACTCTCTAACGACATGAAGAGAAAGAAATGGCCCCTAGTATGATTTTTTTTAATATAAAAAAGCATGCAACAAATCTTTTGTCTACAGCTTTATGTTCATTTAAAGTCCATTTTGTCTTTAAACTAGTAGTTTAGGTAAAAGAAAAAGGGTGATGGTCCTTGGTATAGATGTTCAGATACAGATGAAAACCTGCAGGTTTCAAAGCACCTGCATACATAGTATCTCATAGTTGATTTGTTTGGAAGAAAAGATATTCAAGTGTGTTCGTCATAAGCTCTGTTTAATAAATGTATTTCCGTTGGCCTGGTGAAAATGTTAACCATGTTTTTTGTTTACACATTATCCAGAAACATTATTATTTCACAGATGTAAGAATATCGAGCCCCTCAACAACGGAAAAATAACAGGCAAAAGGTATTGTTTTTAACCATATAACAATTCAATATTAATTTTGAGGTTCTTTTTTTTTCATAACAAACATATTGGTGATTTAAAAAAAACTGTATTGCCTGGATACATAGAGCACTCTGAAGTTAATGTAAGAAGAATCAAATGAGGTAAAGGCAAAAGGAAAACATTTGACGCTTGAATAATAAGAAATAAATTAAATCAAAGTTAAAAGAATTCTTGTATCTCTTTATCATTTAATTGATACAACTTCTTGATAATACAACTAATATTGACTCTACTTTACTCTGTCAACCTCTACAATAAGTAAAGTTCGATCATTATAAAAATCCAATTCATTAAAAATTGATATCCATCCGAAAGTTTGCTCTTGCCCTCATTAATTCTTTTTAAGCATGAATGAGCAACCTTTATTGAAAATTTATGCATATTCCATCATATCATGCTGTGAAATGTGTCAAAAAAAAGAAACTTTGTTTTCATAGAACACACAAATCGGTTATTATGTCACAAAAACTGTCAAAATAGTCTGACATAGAAGGATATTAGAATACTTTTTCTCACACATTTGTCACAAATTTGCATTATGAATTGATACACAATATCGAATCCTTCAATCACAAATTTCAAAGCATTTTTCGTATGACTGGCTGTATTTTGCATAATTGAAGCTCCATTGCATTTTGCACAATTATTGGGGGAACTGGTCAGGAGAACAATATATTTTAGTACATTCATAGGCTATGAAAACCATTTTAATAAGATCATCCGAAACGCCAAAAAAATACAAAACAGATATGCCAGAACTCAATCTGCATAATGCCAGACATATTTTATTTTTTATTTCCCGGATCATTCATTTTTGCCTTGTAAGATCTTCTTCGGGCACTTTTTAAGGTTGGTGTGTAGGCAAAAAAAAGTTGTGTCAAACAATTAAATAAAATCAAGGCAAAGCCTTTTTTTTCTTATTTACAGAAAGTCGGTTGGGTCAGTTGATCTGTTCCAAGAATCTATAGATCAAATATGTCTGGCCTAAAATGCAGGAGACAAAATTATGAGACATTAAAGAAAAGCAGTCCACACATCTTGTGTTGAGTACGTCTAAATAATATATCCTTGGAGATGCAAAACAAAAATCATGGCAGCACAATAACCAGGGAGAGCACTTCACATTATTAGTTGAGTCAGATGTCTTAAGCACCAAGTACACAAAGTACATGTACCTTCTTCATTTGTTTTGAAATGAAGACGCCAGTAGGTCAACACATGGTTACAATCAGGGTGCATTTTGCCAGTTAAAAGTCAGTTATCAGTCAGCTAAGTAGCCAGATTAATGGGGTTAAGATATTCCTTACAAAAAATATATATATCTGGCACCAAATCAGTTAATCTTCATCACTTGTGTTGTTTTTCAACATATTTGGAACACTCAAAGCAAAGATTTTACAGTGGAGGTCCCTAACTAAAGGGGCAAAAAAATCAGCCAAGTGCTATTTGTCATCAACTTATGTGTACTGCAGTGGTGGAGCTTCTCGAGTTTCTGGAGAGGGCCACTAGGAAGTTGGCCTTGCAGATACATGTATACTTTCCCTATAGCAGGAGTACCCTCCAAATTTACCTCCAATATTAGGAGGGTACTCATGCTACAGTGAAGGTAACTGCGACTACTATTTACAAATCAAGTATATATTTGCCCCGCTTTATGCTCAGTAGCTCCATCACTGCATGACCTTGGGAGCCACTCAACCATGACTGCCATGGTTGAGTGATTGGGGACCATACCCAAAGCACACATGAAGCATAATATTATCCCATAGAGATTTCCTTAAAAAAATTATATAGCCTAAGTGCATAAAGATTTGAGACAATATAAGACAAGTGATAAAAGAAAACACTGTATGAGAACATTAGACACTCAAGTTCTCACAAACTGGCCAGTCTAAAAGTGTAATAATCCAAATATTATGCAAGCCACGATTAATTTGTTGTAATGGAAATAGAAATTTCATGTTCATGACAAAGAATATGAAAGGGCTTCTCATTGCTTGGTTCGCTGTCTATGTTAATAAGACCTGAAATTAGGCATGCCTAATCATGAGGTAACATGTATTAGGTTTGTTAAATCACAGACTCACAGCAGGTTCATTGGAGGTATAGATGTAACTACACATACATAAAACATTATTTGAATATTTGGAAAATAAAATATGTGTTTGAAGAAACCTCAGGTCCCTGCAATTCTTTTTTTAAAGAATTTCTTGTTAATAATGCATTGATTAAGGGTAGGGGTTGATGTTAGTTGGTGATGTTCTGGGCTTATATTCAGTCAGTCTATGATTCAAATCAAATTCTGTCTGTTACAAAAAGATTTGGTGTAATTTTTTTACACACAAATTATTGAATCTGTCAATGTTGGTACTTCTTTGAAAGATCTCCTTACAGCAAATTCAAATATAACACAAATGGATGTTGCACAGGATGCTTTTTGTGGTAAGATTCCTTCAAACTGCCTTGATTTATCAACAGCATGGGGTGAGTGGAAACAAGAGTTATCTGGAAACTACATTTTTACTTATTCTTTATCTGACCTGTCACCATTCAAAAGCTTATGATTGAGGAGAAGAAAAAGAATCACAAGTCCTTCATGAATCATGATAGCAAAAAAAGAATTACACTCTTCTAAATGTCCTTGTAGGATAGCTATTACAGTTTTCAGATTGGAGAATTAATTATAGCAGGCTTAATTAACCAATGGTGTTTCTCAGCAATATCCTGATACCAGGTACATTTCATTTTTGATTGGTAATTTCCTACAATTCCAAAGCAATTTCCACATCCCATCTGTCCAACCAACTTTTAGAGAGGAAATTAATACTTAATGAACATTGATCCAAGCAATGATTTATATTTTTTATGATAATGAAATGAAATATCTTTCAATATCTTTTCTTGGTTCCTCAAGATCAATTTGAACTTATTCCGTTAGTTTGTAGTTCCCTTTTGGCCCTGTTATTGTTCTTAGTTTTATTGTTCATAGTATTTGTTAATCATCACCTGATAAATTGCCTCCTTTGATTATTATAATTCTCATGAAAGTTTATCAAATCTTTACGGCCTGATAATATGTTTTCTTGTTGTTATTTATAGCAGCATAGACTTTAATAGAAATTTATGTTATTATCTTATATCGTTACAGCCTGCATATTTTTAAGGTATTGCCCTGATGCGTGGACGTGTACTAAACACATCATTTGGATTTATCAGCATCATTTGACCTGCGGTTGTCTTGTTTCCTTGAAAAAGACAAAGAGAGAATGTGAAAAGGGAGGCAGTGAGTATAGCTGTGTAAGATAGATTGAATTGGTCTCGGAGATAGACAGGAGGCAGGGCTTTGGTATTTTACCCGTGAATGATTGTTTGCCCAGCATTTCCTCAGCCCATTAATCTGGCTGCTGTTGTACACACATTAACAGGCAACTTACGTCTTGATTTGTAAAATGACTCACATCTAAATATGACACTGAACTAAAACAATAAAGCTCTCTTCTTATCAAAATACTATTGATGTGAAGATCCTCCTATGCCAACTTTACAGTCACTTGCTTTGAAAAGTAGGAAACCTTGTCTTCAATGAATAAATTTGCAGATATAATCACGGTTTCAAAGATTATATGGTTTTACCTCTTACAGTAACTTTCCTGTATATTTTATGTATATTTCAAATTTCATAATGCATGGTGCATACATTCTTAATATTTGAAATTATATGTATATGAAACGTGTATCTATAAGTATAATAGCGGGGCAGGTATGTACAAAAATAGTGCATTTATACATAGAAGCACGAAACTTGGCGCACACTTAAAAAACATCTATACAAACATATTTGGATAGGGAGCCACTACAGATTTAGCTTAGGTGCCTACTGGCAGCCATTTTCCAAAATGGCGGTCAATTCTTCCATTTTGCTGCATTCTGTGTGGTTCCTACAAATGGAATACACAAAAATATTGTTTTTATTGCTTCTTTAAGTATTCAGTAAATTTCTGTAACATTTTTTGGTAGCCTTGGTCTAGTTTTAGGCTTGTTGGAATTTTTTTTGTTAGAAATATTGATTAAAACACTGGATTTCGCGGTTCCGGATGGTTGCACCAATTCTCTATAAATCTCAAAATAAGTTACATATTTGAATTCCTTGTAAGAAGAGCTTTCAAATGAGTATCCACATCAATGGGTTTCGAATACTTGGTGCGAAAATGGAAAAAATGAAAATAAAAAGATTTTTGAAGATTTTGTTTTTTCTTTAACTTTTACAAAGAAAATCACGAAAACTATTGATGCGACCATTCAGATTTTGCTTAGGTGCCTACTGGCAGCCATTTTCCAAAATGGCGGTCAATTCTTCCATTTTGCTGCTTTCTGTGTGGTTCCTACAAATGGAATACACAAAAATATTGTTTTTATTGCTTCTTTAAGTATTCAGTAAATTTCTGTAACATTTTTTGGTAGCCTTGGTCTAGTTTTAGGCTTGTTGGAATTTTTTTTGTTAGAAATATTCATTAAAACACTGGATTTCGCGGTTCCGGATGGTTGCACCAATTCTCTATAAATCTCAAAATAAGTTACATATTTGAATTCCTTGTAAGAAGAGCTTTCAAATGAGTATCCACATCAATGGGTTTCGAATACTTGGTGCGAAAATGGAAAAAATGAAAATAAAAAGATTTTTGAAGATTTTGTTTTTTCTTTAACTTTTACAAAGAAAATCACGAAAACTATTGATGCGACCATTCATTTGAAAGCTCTTTTTCCAAGGAATTCAAATATGTAGTCAGTTTTAAAATCAATTGAGAATCCATGTAATTATTACAAACCGCGAAAATGATACATTTTCTTCAACAGTTCTAACAAAAAGGACCCTGACTACCCTAAAATTCAGTTCAATCAATAAATCAATTGATAATGTTTTTTAGATCAGTAGAAGGAATAATGAGCACTGTTTGCATACTTTCAAACTGTAGGCACTTCACAGAAAGCAGGAAAATGAGATAATTAGCCGCCATTTTGGAAAATGGCTGCCATGGATCAACCAGGTCAAATCTGAAGTGGCTCCCTATCTAAATATTTTCTTTAAGACGTTTTTGAAATGTGTGCTAAGTTTCATGCTTCTATGTATAAATGCACTATTACTCCCCTATTCATGACAAATCTGCCTCGCTATAACATGTATCTCCCATGAGTGGCACACTGTCACAAATGCTCATGGCTAAACTATGTTGCTCATCTCACGCCTGGCATATGAGCCATAAACAGGTGTTTCCTGAGATAAATGAGGTTACGCTGTCAACACAGCTCTTTTCCACGAGAGTTGTAACATCATTAATTTGGGATTTAGTCATAATTGGAGAGACATTTATGAAGTGATTAGAGTCATTCTTGCCTTCTACAAGATTCCTGAATCATGTTTATTCATTAAATCCCGACTGTAAAATGACATGGTCTGAATTAAATAATCATTCAAAGAAATACTTGTAGGCTCTTTGGTGATGGGCAAACTATATGAAGTATACTAAAAGCATCAGAATGTATGCCAGTGAAGGAACTGAATTTTCTGCGCTGTGATATGTTGCTTATTGAAAAAAATTTTAAGCAACACATCCATTAACTTTCATGATATATTTATTTAAAATTTCGGTGACACCAGCCGTTTTGGCTGATTTTTCTTTTTCTATTGTCTATTGTCTATTATTTTCGCTTGTAAAAAAACAGTAACTCATTAACTAAAGTTCCTAATGTTGACAACCAATGTTTATATTTACATTGTCAGTTCATTTATATTCATCTCAAGCTTGATAAAAAGAAAATAACAAAATACAATATTAGAGATTTTCATTTGAATGTATAGTTGTTTGCCTCTGGTCATTCAAGATATCCTGGTCTTTCAACTCTGAATTCTTCAAATAACAAGAAAGAAAAATATTGAATCCTCAACTCAAAGTATACCCTTCAGCATACAAGGTATCCATCAAATTTACTTCAAAGAAATCTGGCGAGGGTTCTTCGGTGACGGGCTTACTATATACATATATATTTCACTAATAGCAGCAGAATGTCTATAAGAGAAGTCACTAGAATACTTTGATGAGATATGTTGCCTGTTAAAAATATCTTTCAGAAACATTGATTTTCAAATATCTTTTCACATGCAAAATACAGTAACTCATTAACTGAGATTCTGTTGATGTTTGCTGATATCGACAACCAATGTCCACCATGCAGGAAAAGTAAATCATGGCATGTGTCTATTCTTTCTTCTAATATGCTTCAGCATAATGTTAGTTGCTCTGGTTAAGTTTTCTCATTCATTCTACTTCTAAAATGTATTTTACAGAAGGCATGTATTTAATTTGACATGCCTTTTACCTAATCAATTTCTTGTCTGGTGCGGAGGAGTAAATCCGGCTTGTACATTATACTCTATAATGAAAACTGAAATTCATCAAAGATAATGGATGAAGAAGAAAAAAAATACAATAATGACACATCACCATAATAATTTTAAAAGGAGCCTGAAAGTAATATTGAGTTTCTTTCTTCAAAAATCTTGCTTTTGCCTATGAACAGTAGTGTTATATAATTTCATTAATGATTTCTCTGTAATAGTTTGACTCACATTCATTTAAGGAGAGTTTCAGAATACTTCCACAAATATCACCAAATGCCAATGAGAGAAATAAGACTCATGCAAAAACGTAATTAAATATGTATCATTGTAGCTGATTAGAACATTTTGAAAAAAAGCTAATTTTTGATTGGATGGTCTCTTGTTGGTAACCTATAAGTCCTTCCCATGCGAAGAGTAAACAAAGAAACACATTGGCCAAATAAAATAAAGGAGACAGTGTGTTTTGCAAGAATTGGGTCAGCATATACCAAAAGATATTTTTGCAAGTTGTCAAAAAATTGTTGAAAAGGGGATTCATCTTGGTATGTAGTCATCTAAGGTATAAATACAGTATAGTGTAAGTTGTCACAGAAATACATTGTACTTGTCACTTCTCCCTCTTCCAAATATACATCTACCCTTCCCAGTAGCCTAACATATCTCCTACTTCCAGTAACATAACACATTTATCAGACCCTTGTTGTGAATGGGATCTAGACACTAGAAAATTGGCTAGCGTTAGCAGAGTTACAACAGCAAGGTTTTGTTATCCTTCTGATATGGCTTCTGGATCCGTCCAAGACTGGTAGCCAGACCACCCACAGGAAGTTATCCATCTGGCTAATCAATACGAGACTAGCATAATCTTGAGACTTATCTTGATCCTAGATGCATGATGAAGAATATGGAAGATAGACTTACTACATATTTCTCCATATTTTTTCTGTTTGACAAGATGAAAGGGGGAATAGTGACACGTTGCAGCTTGATGGTTTTACATTCTCTCAAATATGTTGTTCCTTTGAAATTTTCAATGGCCAGTATTTGAGTACCACCTCAGTAAGATTTACTTGTTTTTGTTTTCTCAATAACCACATTTTCTTTGACTTCATTGCATTTTACAAGTTAAATAATAGATTTGCTAAAATCCAAAATACCCAACTAATTTTCTATTGCCCCTATCTTCAAGAAATATAAACATTAGAAAACATACTTCTATATTCAATTTCAAATATTGGTTATCTGTAATATTTAACAGAGCTTCAATTCTTAACATGAGGATGCTGGTATAACGACGTGCTGACACAGATTCAGAGCTTCCCAAGACAGCACAGTGAATGTGGAATGATAATTCAGCTGATTGGTTTCCAATCACTTTAAGACAGGAGGAATATAGACTCTATCCGACTTTTTGGCTTAACTGCACTGCTCCTCTCATGCCTAGCCTATTAGCCATAAACGGGAGAACAGTTTAGAGATTAATGGGGCTATGACTGTCAACATGTTTGCAGGTCTCAAGAGTTGCAGTGTCATAAAGTGGCTCTTTATGGCATCACTAAGGTTTACACCATTGTCGTCTTGTTGCTTTGCAGGAGCCATGAGAGAATATACCATGTTAACAATGCATTGAGATTCAAAATACTCATGCCGCGAGCAACCAATTGAAACCTGCAGGTATTCTGAACATTTATACCAATTAACGCCAACCTCTATAATTACATCCAAGAAAGAAATGGCCCCAAGTTTGATTTTTTTTACTCAAAAGCATAGACCGAATCCAAGGTGTTTGAATACTTTTGTCTGCAAGTTTTATGTTCTTTTACAGCCCATTTGGTTTTCAAACCGATAGTTTACATATAAGAAACAGGGTGACAGTCCTTGGTATAAATGTTCAAATACAGATGAATACCTGTAGGTTTCATAGCATCGGCATATTACATAGTTGATTTTTTGGAAAAAAATATTTTCAAATTTGTTCCACATTAGGTCTATAATCTACATTAATATAGTGAATGTATTTCTGTTGGCCTGGAGAAACTTTTAACCGTGTTTGCTGTTCACACTTTATCAAGAATGGACGAAGTGTGTATTTACACGTTTCAGAAACTTAAGGACAGAGTGTGCATATTCACATTCCATTGCAGATGTAGTAAATATCGAGTCCCTCAACAATGGAAAACCAACAGGTAAAAGCTAATGTTGTTTACCACAACACGATTTAATATTCATTTTGAGTTTCTTCTTTCATAACAAATAAATTGATAAAAAAATCGTATTGCAATACAAAGAGCACTCTGAACAAAATGCAAGATGAACAGTTAGGCCCCCTAAATACACCCTCCCCTCTGGATCCGCCACAGGATTTTCGTTTTTACCAGAATTTTTTGAAAATTTTTGGCTCACATTTTTAAAATATCTTGTGAAATGTTAGTGATGAGGTCCTTTTGCTCTACGAACAATCAGCAACCAGAAATAGCTTGTCCAATGAAGTTAATTTATTTACAGTGGTCTTTATTCGCTGACAATCATTGTACAATGAATATTTTTGGAAAAAGCAATCTCAAACCCTGCAGCATAGGATGCTAAAAAAGTAGAATGAAAAATAATTGGAAATGAAATCAAGATGGCTTTTGAAAGATTCTATATCTGTCTTGGTGTGGGAGGACAACAAACATTAAAGACTGTGTAAAACATTTGCACAAAATCAAGTTTGCTTTGAGTTCCTCAGGTGTTTTTGATTTGATTTATTCGCCCACTCTGATTTGATGACTCCAGCCTTGAAATTTCAAATTGAACACTGATGTATGTCCACCCAACATTCTGATGTTAGAGTGAGAGAATCTGGTCAGTTCACTTATCATGTGCCAGAATAAGTGTATGATAAAGAGATGAACCTTTTTTTACCTTTTTTCCAAGACTCTATTTCCACAGTTTCGTTCACAAAGTGCTATATGGGTCAAAATTTGAAAACCTTGAAATTTCAGCTTAAAAATGTTTGAAAATTTTTCGTTCCTGAAATGCCCTTTAAAGTTTGCATTAGGTGGGTCAAACAGTCAGCTATCACCGCACTTTCATGTCCAAGGGTCCCAATGCCCCACTGATCTGTACTGAGGTGATAAACATAGCTATGATGTTTTTTGACTGTCATTAAAATCACACTTCTAACTAAAAAATCCTGACCACTTAGGGCTAAACAATCTATTGCCAATGATTAGGCAAGTTGCTTGCACATTTTGGGCCAAGTTCCAGGTCTCTATTGCCAATTATTTTTGAGAAACTGCATTTGATCATTTAAAATACCAAATATGTGTGTCATTAGCATCATGCCTATAACTTGAAATCCGTACCATTTAGAGCTGAATAATGTATTACCAACAAATAGGAAAGTGGCTTTTCTGCACACATTGAGCTATATTTCAGGTCTCTATGACCAATAGTCATTGAGATAGAACATGTCCTTTAACCAGAAATTTACAAAAACAAACAAAATCACTCTTTTCATCAATAGTTTGGATTCTGAATAATAAAGATGATCTCCACTACTTCCTCCATTGCCCAGTGTCTTTACTAAACCATATTTCAGATGTTAGACAATGGTTAAATGTTACTGGCACCCCATATTTGGTTAGTAATTTCAGAGAAGCATCAAACTTCATACTAAGCATGTCAGATGCAAGGAAAATTCAAAAATGTTATGTAATAGTCTGTTGAAACATTTATTGATAATATATATTCAACTGATTTCAACTCCAGTCACCTGCAACAAAATTTTAGTGATGTAAAGGCAATAAGCCATTTTTGACATGATGCTAATGACAGCGTGATGCTAATGATAATTACAGTAAAAATCTTTGCAGGGACCAGTGGAAAACTGGCAGTCTGGCAATATGTACATGCAATGACCTTATGAACACCAGACACATGTTCACAGTGATTTTGGTCCAGAAATATGTAGTCAAAATAGAGTAGCAAGGCGTTTGCTAATGACAAATTGAGATAGGACAACTGACATGTCAACAGAAATACTCTAATATGTTGGTTTACATAAATGATACAGAGCTACAGATAGTTCAGTTATTTTCTTGGGTTCTCAGACAACATCAGACACAAGGTTTTCTCACAGAATGTGCGTCCCTTTAATTTTTATTAAGAAACAAATCCGGCGTGATGCTACTGACGCAATATTGGAGACATCGACACAACAACCTCCTGCCCTTATACAGAATATTATTTCAGCTATTGGTGACCAGTTTTTAGAAGACTGACAGTCAAGTCTCCATGTATGGAAGAGTTTAATTGAATTAGGATCCTGCACTAGTTTTTGTGATACGATCTTTCAAAGAAAATGTTGTTGGAGACAGGCCATTTTCAGGGGGGTAGGCCACTTCAATGCTATTTTTGGATGGGTAAGAAATATTCTGCCGCATATTTTTTGTGTTAAAAGTTTTGCTAATATCCTTGTCTATGACAAATAAAAACAAGATGTCCTCTATTGGTCTTCCTGCCATCATGAATTATTGTTAAACACCGGAGACAAGAATTTCAGACTTATCAAATTTTGACCCATATAAAGCCTGGTGCAAAATTGTGTGTATTTCAAGTGAAGCCAGCATTGTATCTGCCACAAAACCATACAAAATGTATATATTCCATCCCACAGTACCTTGTTGTCTTTTAAACTATTTTTTCAGGAAATGTTCCAAATTTCATGGCAATCAGAGTATCAGTTCCAGATATCTGAGGTGTTGAACGTTCATAAAATGGCCATTTTTGAGCATTTTAGCGTGACATGACAATTTTGCACAACGTTTAACCCTCTTTTTGGAAAAATATTAGTAACAATTTGTCAATGGAAAGTATGCTCAATGTAAACATGTCGTAGGTACTTTTTTGCATCATATTTTGTTGCTTTGTGAAAATTGCCCCGACTCTAACATTAAGTTTGGAGTTGTACCCAGTTCCATCCAGCCTGGCCAGATACACCTTTTCACCACTGCATTTTTCCTCCACAGTGACCAAGTATCTAGCACTAAAAAGGATGCACCTGGCCTTCTGGGTTTTCAGCTAATGTTGAAAACTATTTATGTCCCGACCCTAACACCTCTGTCCCGACCCTAACACCTTCTGTTTTGCATCCTCATTTAACCTGGAACTTACAGGCTTTCGACTATAATTGATTCTGCAATTCCTCTGTGTTATTAAAGATGGTTCAAAGTGCCAAAATGACTCCCAAAATTGCCTGGACTTGCAGCAATGGGGCAAATAAAGGAGGTATATTTTTATCCAAATATGACATATCCACGCATGCTCTAGAGCGCACATACATGCTTTTGGGACTCGTGGATGTGCAAGATTTGACACATACACGCGCGTGGATGTGCCACAACGCGCACACGCGAAGGTTTTGGATTGTGTAATTGCTTTCCAGCGTATGAGTGGACATGCTTTCCAGCGCATGAGTGGACATGCTTTCCAGCGCATGAGTGGACATGCTTTCCAGCGCATATGGGTAATCTACAGAGGCGGATCCAGGATTTTTTTAACGGGGGGCATAGCAATACTTATAACATTGGAGTCTCTAAAAAAAAGTTTTTTTCAAAAATTTTAATAGTTTAATAGCTTTGATCCATCATGACTGGTCTTCAATCCTGCAATGTGATGATGCCAACCTTGCCTACGAAAATAAGGGCTGCTTATCTCCTATTAGGGCACACAAAGTTCTAAGTAGGCTAATGATGAACAGTTCCCTCCAAATAAGACCCCTCCTCAACCTCCCATGGCTACGCCACTGCTGGAGGGGCTCCTGTGTTCTGATCAATAAACTGCGCTGGATTGCATGTCCAAGCTTGCGCTGGATTGCATGTCCAAACCTGCGCTGGATTGCATGTCCAAGCGTGCGCTGGATGGCACATTCACGATGTCACATACACGCGTGTGCTGGATGGCACATACACGCATGTGCTGGATGACATGTACACAGGTGGTCGTGAACCCATATACACGGTAATGATGCGCGCAATTACATGTACACGCGCGTGTATGTGCGCTCACTAACATGCGTGAATGTGCCATATTTGGATAAAAATATATATGAATAAAGAGTAATATTAATTAACTTCAAGATTATAAAAATAACCTGCTTTGATGAATGTAAAACCTAACAAAAGTCGAAAATTGACTAAGAAACAATATGTTAGACCAGCAAAGTGACACTGGATGAAATTCTACCAAAAACATACGTTGAACTGCTGATTGTTTATTTTTGGTAGAATTTTGTCCACTTTCCCAACCCTAACGCCTCAAACAAAGTTTTCAGTGCTATCTCAGTATGCAATATTTTCAACACAAAATGACTATATCTTTGAACTTTATATTTTGCTTTGTATGCAGAACAACATTTCATCACCTTGACCAGTTTTGAAATGTGTAAATCTTTGCTAGGGAACTATCCATTTTTATGATATGTTAAAACTGGGCTGATCTTTGTGAAAAATGGCAATTTTGGAAATTTGGGAACAATTTAAACTGTTCTATGCTGCACCAAAATATGCATGCATGTCATACATGGACAAACAGGTTCAGAAAAGCATTAGATATGATTATACAATACAAATGAAAGAACTAAATCATACCAGAATTTTATGCAATGTTGTGGCTTCTTTCGCTGAGAAAATCACAATATCTATGTTGGAAATCATTACTTAACCCTAATTTTGCTGTTTATTTACTGCCATATATATGTACTTTAAATTGCAGAAAGATTCCAAGAAAAACCAACATCTTTATTTTTCACCCTCTTGTCACGCTCTTATTTGCACCTGGCCATAATATAGAATTTTAAAAAGGAGGTAAAGCCTAAAGGAAATATTTGACATTTTTATACGAGACAAACTAAATCAAAGTTACATATGATTTCATATTTGTAGACTTTCATCAAATAACAAAATATTTTGCAAAATTTCTGGTCTGACATCAGAAAATCCTGCCAGGTGATTTGTCAAGTTGTCACTTTTGTCACCTTGCTTCAAGCAAGTGATGCTTACTGGAAAAATGATGTAATAATTTTGACCAATAGTATACTGCAAAGACCAACTTGGTATTGTGGCAGTTGTTCACACACATCAAACCACAATCCACATGAACTCTTTCATTTCTTCATGAACTGTTGTATATGACACTCCTGTGTACAACTGTTGATCGTTTCAATTGATGTCCAATCAGTTTCAAGCTGACTCTGAATGGCTTCACATCTATTTACACTAAATTATCATGGCTTGACCAAAAGCATTGTCTATGACATGACATCAGTAGGGGACTATTCAGAATTTATGACTGGGTTGAGGGGGAGATGGGAGTTTTACCCGAGTGGGTGCTACATGCTTCAAAGGGGGCAGTACTAATTTTTACCCTTTGTCCAGAATCTATGTGCCTTGCAGGCTAAATAGAATTTATGACATGGGGGGAATGGGAGTTTTGCCCGACAGAGCACCAATTTTTCACACATGTTTCAAAGGGGGTACTTATTACTCACAAAATGCTTAAGGGGGTATGAAATTTTGATAAAAGAAAATGGGATGTACTAAATATCTGCTTTGAATGTATGAGAGGTACAAATAAGCATGAAACCAAAGGGGGGTATAAATTTTAACAGAAAGTTCCAACAAAACTCCCAACCCCCACCCCCCCCCTCAGAATCATAAATTCCGAATGGTCCCTCAGGACGGTATGGATGCCCAGCGATGTGACCAACATTCATAAGAATTTAAAATCACAGAGGGAATCAGATCAGGGACCCCGCGATTAGCCAATTGTCCTTCCGCCTGAGCGGAGCCCCTCCTCTGAGAAATTGTTGCATTCACAATTATACATGTTTATTTTCTCGATAAACAGTCATTGCGTGGATCACCTGATCCCAATAATCTGAATGCACAGTATTGGACTTACAGAATGTGTGTACTAAAAATGTGTGAAACACAAACTGAAACCCTCACTCGAAACTGCTAAAGTCAGTCCCTGTTAGGAGATTAATGGCTTAGAATGCCATGGTCACCCATGTAAAATGCTATGTCACTTTTCAGGAGAGAGTGGTGTCATACCTTCTCTCGACCAATGAAAATTTCAAGAAAAATGATGTATTTTCTGCCTCAAATGTCTACAAATATGAAATCATCTGTAATAGAAGTCCTTTGTCTCTTTATCATTTTATTTCTCCAACTTCTTGATGCAGCATATTCCGGAGTTGGCAGCAGGGCATGGTCTTAATTTGACCAATTCGGATGAAATGGATGTGCCGGATAGTGGACACTGATCGAACAACTTGTATCGACTCTACTTTACTGTCTGCCAAACGCTGTAATATGCATAGTTTGACTATTATAAAATTCTAATTCATTGAAAAGTCATCTCCAGCGGAATGTTTGCTCTGGCCCTCAATTAATTTTGTATGAATGAGCAAACCTTATTCGAAATTTATACATATTCCATCATATCAGTACCAATCATGCTGTGAAATGTGTCGAAAAAAGAAACTTTGTCACTTCATAGAACACACAAATCTTTTATATTGTCACACAAAACTGTCAAAAAGTCTAACATAAAAGGATATTAGGATATTTTTTCTCACGTAACAAATTTGCATAATGAATCGATGCACATAACAAATCCATCAATCATGATTCTTAACAGTTTTCGTATTGCTGGTTGTATTTTATATAATTGAAACTCCATTGCTTTTGCACAGTTATTGGTGGAACTAGGATAATCTGAAAAGCCAAAAGAACAGTAATAAACCAGAAATCGATCAGCATAATATCAGACAGATTTCATTTTTAGCTGGCTGCTAGGATCTTCTCCAGGCACTTGTCAAGGTCTGTTTGTCGGCCAAAAAAAGTTGTGTCAAACAATTAAATAAAATCGTGGCAAAGCTTTTTTTTCGTTTGCAGTAAGTCAGTTGAGGTTGATTGATCTAGAATCTAAACATCAGTTATGTCTGGCCTGAATGGAGGAGAAAGCATCATAAGAAATTAAAGGAAAGCAGTTCACAAATCTTGAGTTGAGTACGTTGAAATAATATATCCTTGGAGATGCAAAACAAAAATCATGTAAGGCAACACAATAACCAGGGAGAGAACTTCACATTATCAGTTGAGCCAGATGCATAAAACATCAAGTGCATAAAGCACCTGCTTTATTATTTGTTTTGAAGTGAAGACATCAGTAGGTCAACATATGGTTACAATAAGGGTGCCTTTTGCCAGTCAAAAGTCAGTTATCAGTCAGCAAAGTAGCCAGATTAATGGGGTTAAGATATTCCTGACAAAAAATCAGCCAGATGTTGCCAAAGCTTTGGCCAAGTATTATCTTTAGCACCAAATAAATAAATCTTCATCACTTGTATTGTTTTTCAAAAAAATATTTAGAACACTCAAAACAAAAATCTATCTATAAAAATACAACTGGCAACTCTTATGTTTATAATTAAGTGACCATTTTTGAATGCATTAATTAAGGTTTGGGGTGTATGTTAGGTGGTGATGTTCTTGGATATTCAGTCGGTCTATGATTCAAATCAAGCTCTGGCTGTAACAAAAATATTTGGTGAAAATGTTTACACACACATTATTGAATCTATCAATGTTGGTACTTCTTTGAAAGATCACAAATGGATGTTGTACAGGATGCTTTTTGTGGTTTGATTCCTTCAAACTGCCTTGATTTATCAACAGGGTGGGTGCGTGGAAACAAGAGTTATCTGGAACTACATTTTTCATTTATTTTTAATCTGACCTGTCACCACTCAAAAGCTTATGATTGAGGAGAAGAAAAAAAATCACAAGTCCTTCATGATGGCAAAAAAAATCCACTCTTCTGTGAAATGTCCTTGTAGGATAGCAATTAGTTTTCAGATTGGAGAATTAATTATAGCAGGCTTAATTAACCAATGGTGTTTCTCAGCAATATCCTGATACCAGGTACATTTCATTTTTGATTGGTCATTTCCTACAATTCCAAAGCAATTTCCACATCCCATCCTTCCAACCGACTTTTAGAGAGGAAATTAATATTTTAATGAACATTGATCCAAGTGCTCAATGATTTATATTTTTTATTATAGTGAAATGAAATATCTTTTCTCGGTATCTCAAAAGAAGTTTTAACTTATTCCCTTAGTTGTAGTTCCATTTTTGGCCCTGTATCATTACTTGATTCATTGCCTCCTTTAAATTATCATAAATCTTATGAAAGTATATCAAAAGCTTTATGGTCTGATCTATGTTTTCTTGTCGTTCTTTTTAGCAGCACAGACTTAAATGGCAATTTGTTATTTATCTTAATCGCTGCAGCCTGCATATTTTTAAGGTATTGCCCTGATGCATGTACTGGTAAACACATCATTTGGATTTATCAGCATCTTTTGACATGAGGTGTTCTTGTTTCCTTGAAAAAGTGAAAGAGAGAATGTAAAAAGGGAGGCAGTGAGTATAACTGTATAAGATTTATAGATTTGGTGCCAGAGTTATACAGGAGGCAGGGCTTTGGTATTTAACCTCTGAGTGATTGTTTGCCCAGAATTTCCCTAACCCATTAATCTAGCTGCTGCCTAACAACTAGCAAACTGGCAACTGGTGCACTTATTATCTGGCTGTTGAGTTTCTGATGTCATCTCGTCTGATTTTAATTAATAAACTATTTATATAGGATGGTTGTAACAGCCTTGATGGCACTGAGGGCGGAATGGGAGGGTTAGCTTAGTGGTAGCGTGCTGGATTCGTAAAATGCAGGGTCCGGGTTCCAAACCAACTCATGTCGGGTCGTCTGGACCCATGCGGGACAGCTGCTTCAATCATCTTTGCCTCATTGGCATGGCCTATTCCTGTCCTAAATACAGGACTAAAAGCGTGATCATCAATCAATCCATCCAGTGAGGGTGACAGCTGAAGGGTGTGGAAGGATGAATTTACATCTTTCTGTGGGTCTAGATCTGTAAGAATTTACTGTTTTGAATTCCATATGTATGGAATCAAACTTTCCACATTCATTGTCATTTACACATTACAAAGTGTAGCACATTGCTACTCACATATTTTCCATACCATTTCAACAGGGCCGGATCTAGGGTCCAGGAGGCCCTGGGCACAAATGGGCACTGAGGCCCTCCATCTCAACTGAAAATTTGCAGTACTAAAATGCAGATTTCAGAAGAAAAAAAATCAAACATAATGTTAAAATAAAAATACTTGTGTACGTCCAAGAGTTTCGAAATAAATAATTTTGCTGAGATCTCCAGCATTGAAACTTTGTGATGGTCATAGACAATTTTAGATTACTATTCTTAAGCTAAATTAGACAACCTGCACCCTTTTTGTAAGTGCTTGTTACTGGAACAAAAAGTTTAAAACTTGCAAAATTCCAGAAAGGATAGCTATTGTCTCTGTTTGACCATGTTGACAATAATAATTCTAAAGAACCACTCAGTAAATTGACATAGTTTGAGCCTTTATGTCACTGCATATGAATGAAGCATTAAATGTAAAAAAAATCAGTTTACCTAAAAATGGTGAAATCCAAAGGAGCATAACGAAAAACAATTTGGCCATATTTGAATCTTGGGCACCAGCTGGCTACAATTGCAAATGATTAAGATATATTGAGAAACTTCATCAGAATATATAGAGATAATATGTGGTGTACACTGTTCATTAATAATGACTAAAAACCCTCCTGTGCTCCAAATCCAACAACCTTTTTTGCCCAAAAGGGCCCCTCTCTATTTATGCTCAGAAGCACCATAAATATACTTAAGACCAAAAAATTAAATTCTGTTCCTTTGACTCATCATTCATGGCAACACGGACTCGTTATTTATGATTATGGAACTCCAGTGCAAAGATAAATGCGTTTTAACTTCATTTTTTAAAATGATTCGTTTAATAATGCAATTTCAGGATCCTACTCAAAGTATACATAGATATTTTCAGCTTTTTTGTAACAAATTTTAAACCAAATAGTAAAATTGCAGAATGCAGATCTGTGTATAATGCATTTTTGACCCTAAGAAATATTCAGAGCAATTATGATTAGACATTTCTACAGGCAAACCAGGAAGACATGGGCAGAAGATGGGGCCTCAGAGGCCCATTTGGGCCATTTGTGTCAGTTTTTTGAAAATGCCAGTTGCATCCAATTCCCTTTCAACCAAGGAAGGATCACATAATTTTAAAAAACAACAAGTTAACAGTCAAATGGTGTTTGATGTACTGGGCATCTAAGTTGTGGGGTCTCAAACTCAGATGCCCCTGTGGCTGGAAGAGAGCTCAAGTTGGATGTTGTATGACTTTGTAAAAGCGCGGAAGTGCCCTTGACCTTTGATCTTATTTTCCAAAATTTTGTGAGGCCCCCCTTGCCATGTGAGGCCCTGGGCACAGTGCCCACTGTGCCCTATGGATAATCCGGCCCTGCATTTCAACCGCTAAAGTGAACAGCAATGTTGTCAGATTGTCAGCAAATCTTAGCTCCACTTAGCACCGATTAACACCGGTGCTTCTAAATAGCCAAAACAAGTTGAGATAAGACATGCAACCCAAGTCTTCATGAATACAGGGCTTGTTTGTTGATCACCTTTGAGCAAGTAAATTTACCTGTTTGTCAAGTGTAATGGAGGCTTCAATCTTTTAACACTCACCAATTAGGAATTGCTCAGGACTTCAATTTACTTACACAGTTCCAGTTTTTGTAAAGCTGGCTGTGTTGAAGATGCCATTTAGCATTGGAATTCATCTGTCACTGTCTTTTCAAATTCAAATTTATAAGAGGGCAGGTTGCTTTAGACTAGGTGTGACTTTTAATAGCATTATACTTCTGACTCTACAAGTAATAAATCACAAAATTATCATAAATGCCATGATCCAAACAAGTAAGCTTCCCTGATTCTCCCTTAATCTTACTACGTCAAAACGATTTAATTTCAAACAGTAATTCGGTATTCACCTCTTCAAAATTGTGTTTGTTCTTTCAATGTTTGCAATGATCCATCACTACTTTGTTAAATCGTATGGTTTCTGAGTAAAGATAATTTTTTCGTAGAAAGGTGATGGGTTGGTGGATGGATGAATGGGGTTTAGGGTGGTTCATTTTTAGATGGGAAAAAATTATTTTGTGAATTTCACATCGCATACCCTCTTATTTGATGAGGTTAGGTATAAAACTGATGCATGAGAAATTTTATGAAAATCCAACCAGAAGAAAGGGTCCCCCAAAGGCCTTTAAGTTGCAATGTTTTTTAATTTTCGACCATTTTCGCCAATCCGCGGTTCTCCATAACTTCGTCAGTATTAGTCATACAGCATTCTTATTGCTATGGTTGGAAGGCTCTCAAAAAGACCTATATTTTGAATACCAACATCAATGGTCTAGGACGATATCTTGACTCCCATTGACTCTTCGGCCTGCACTTTTCTGAATGAAAATGTCGCTGACTGTCTAATCTTATTAAAAGAAGGCTTTTGATGTTTTTTTCACTGATAATTGCTGTGATTCACATCCTTCAAGTTCCAGAATAAGCAAACAAAGTATTTTTAAAATTTTTGGTAATGGAAAATCCAGATTTATAAGCTTGGAAGTTTTAATGCAAAATTTCGTCGGAATTATTGAAACAATTCATGGAGGGGCTGTTATATTTCATATTTTAACTTCACAAGAATTAAATATAGGACTACATCATTGGTACCAGGAGAATGCTAAGAGTATTTCCTTTCATTTGGTACCACTCCTGTTGCCCTGCAATAAATTCTGACGAAGATATTATATGAAATGCAACAGGCCCCATCTCACATTTTACGAGTTTTCAACTGACGTTAACATTAAAACTTCATCACTCACATGCCAGGCACTCCCATGGTAAAAATCAAAAAGTTTTTTGTATTTAGTCATTCTGGAACTATGAGAATGCGAATCACTGTAATTATCATTGAAAAAAATTCCAAAGGCATTTTTTAAACAGGATTAGGCAATCTGCGTCATTTTCATTCTAAAGAGTGCAGGCTGAAGGGCTAATGGGAATCAAGATATCGTCCTAGACCATTGATTTTGGTATGCAAATTGAAGGTCTTTTTGAGAGCTTTCCAACCATGGCAACTAGAATGTTGTATGACTAATACTGACAAAGTTATAGAGAATCGCGAATTGGCGAAAATGGTCGAAAATTAAAAAAACATTGCAACTTAAAGGCCTTTGGGGGACCCCTTCCTCTAGTTGGATTTTCATAAAATTTTAGCTGCATCGTTTCTGCACCATTTCTCACAAAATAGGAGGGTATGCGAATTGATATTGACAAAAAAAGTTTTTTGGACCACCCTAATGGGGTTTTACTTCCTGTATTTATTCTTTGGTTTGCTGACAAAGGAACTGGACACAGTAATGATGTAAATTATGATTTAAATTGACCCAAAATATAGGAACAGCCTCCATGTGATTGGCTAGACCTGCAATCGAATACTGAACTAAGCAATGGAACCCTAGAGACAGAGTGGTACCATGTAGTATGAGCTTAATTCCATCCTGCAGCAGTTTTATGTTAGAAAACAAATTCTGTTTGTAATCCATCCTCAGGAAATAAAAGACGTTCAATATGGATCAGGAGTTAGATGGTTTTTAGGGGGGATTAACTGTTGGAATTGATCAGAACAATTCAAACAATGTTACTGTGTGATAAATCAATTTCAGATTGGTAATTACCTGCAATTTCTACAGCCAATGCTTCTAAAAGACTTTCAGAGAAGAAGTATTAATATTTCAGTGAGCACTAATCCAAGCAGTAATTGGGAAGTTTTATGAGAGTTTTATGAGAGTGAATTTAAACGTATTGCAGTATTTTCTGTAAGTTTATGAATAGCAATTCAGCCAGATTCCCTAACAGCCAATGTGATTTTTCTAATAAAACAGCCCATTTCTAGGTTAAGCATGTGGCAGGTTTATGAATGCTTTTATTACTTTTGCTCTAATTGACTAAATGCTCTTGGCAATTTAAATGCCACTCAAAACCCCCATGCCAGACCAAACCTGTCCTCGCTGTTTCCATATTTAGTGCGGTCTTAAGAAGCTTGTGATTCTGGTAATTCAGTACTGACTAGGCCTATGTAAATTCAAAGCTTTATGTGTGTTTCCAACGTTCATCTTTCCAGGGTTTAGACTTTTTGTTGTAATAAGCTTGAAAAATGGATCCAAGATAAACATACTTATCAAAACTTTTGTAATGCTATCTCTTGACTCACACAAGACTCTGCAACATATTTAACGACTTATCTAGAAAAATGGAAGCTCTCTGACTTTTTTTTTCTCGAAAATATCAAGAAAGAGTGTACGATTCAGGGACATGATGATGGGATACACTGAGGCAAGTGTTTGATATCTAACCTCTGATTGATTGTTGTCAGGCATATCTTAACCCCTCAAGAAGATTAATGTGACTGCTTTGTTGACTTGGTAGTGGCAATTGACCTGATTTATTCTCAACTACTAAATCCAGATAACGATTATTCATGCTATTAAGGTCTTACCCATAACATATTTAAAAGGTCTTAGCGGACATCGCCCATAACCATAACAACCAGTGCCTTTGTTATATCTCAAAAGCACATCAGAATGCTTAATATCGTAATTATGATAATTATCGATACTTGTTAAAATGCTTTTCAGATTATAAGGGTAGACACAATTATAATGGCTTTCTGAAAATAGTTTCCACGAAGCGCTTATTTTAAATATTTAATATATTCATTTGAAAGCTTATAGAGTGCTCGTAACGCTCATCCACCAATAACCATGCCATTGATTTTAATGAAGCAAAAACATGCACCATATGGCAAATTCTCTCTGATTGATGGAGCAAATATTGTGTCACAATTCACTATGCAAATGGGTGATGCATTAAAAATTTCATTAATATTTTTCAATGTCTCACTATTTTGACAGTTTGTGTGAGTTAAACCCGTTTTCTCTTCTTTATAAGGTGACAACGAGACACCTATCGCAGCATGATAGGTAAATGATTTATGGAATATGCATATATTTTGAATGGAGGCTATTCGTACTGGGAAGACAAGCTGAAGAAACTATTCCGTTTTTTAGAGATGCTTGCTTGCTTGCAAGCGGCATCTCTATTGTGGGAGGATGGCTCTGAAACTTATGACAACTGCCTTAGTCATGCTGTTTCATCTCTGTCATTAAAACTTTGCATACAGTCTCAATATAATTTTATCTTGCGTTGATAAACTTTTGGTGTCTTTCTGAGATGAAGAAATTAATAAAGAAAACAAACAGGCTGAGTTTCTGCAGGTCAAAGGTCAATCACCAAAAGCAGGTCACAGGTCAGAGACCCTCCAGCAGGTCTCACATGCCAGATACCCTCTGCAGGTCTCACATGCCAGATACCCTTGTGCAGGTCTCACATGCCAGATAACCTTTTGCAGGTGACAGACAAAGGGGTAGGTACTATCATGGGCAGTCTATCTGCAAGCATCTCTTAAAGTGCTTGCACATTATTTTTATGACTGAGCGAGATAGTATTTGAGTTTTTCGTACAAAGAGATTTGTATCATTTAAAAGTAAATTTTATGCTAGGCCTAATAAAGGATTGGTTTCACATTGAATATGCTGTGTTTTTTGACACTTATATTACTCACAGCTTAAAATCTGACAAGCAATGCTATACAAACAGCTTTAAGTAAATCAATGTGAACTTTTAACACTATTGTTGCCTATATCTTACGCCAAACACGAATGTTATATAAACAACCTTTCTTTGTCTGTTTCAACCACCAGCTGGGAATGCTTGTCCAATGGGGCAGTTGCTTTCTGGTATGCCGAGTGATGTTCATTAATGCAACAATTACAGGATCTCTCCTTTTATTTATGTCTCCTGCTGATGTTTTAGATTTTAAAATGTTGTCTGACTGAATCGTTCACACTCAATGACAGTTTAATGACTGTTTAAAGTTGTTCAATACATGTCTTAAACAAGTTATAAAGTTGTAAGGGTGTAATCATTTAGCTGTAATGGACGGTTTACTTGAATGAGTTGTTGGTAGTAATGTTCTATGCCATGCAATAGCTGCATTCTGGCATTACAAATAAGTGCTACAAGTAACTCCGATTTACTTTTGAAAAAAAAAAGATACAGTAGAAAAGTACTTTTAAAAAAAATAAAATTCATTCTTGGCTATCTCCTCCATCCGAAAATAAATGTACTCCTATTTCTTGATCTAGGCATGTGTCCTATTGTATAAATTAACAAAATAAACATTTGAATCAATTTACTTGTATTCCATTCTACTTCTTTGTCTTATTGTACAGTATAAATTAAAAAAAAATCTTTTGTCATGTCAGGATATCTACCAAAATTTAACTTGGAACTGATATTCAATAATAATTCAGAGAAGCTGCTATAAAACATAAGAAGAACCAAATCACTTTTGAAAGCTTCCTTGGAATCATGTATCATTTAGCTCAAGCCATTCGTTGAAAAATATCAATTTTCTGCCCCGATACTTGTAGTGAACCTTGTTACCCCCAGCTCAAATAAATCAAGACAGTCTATATCAACATTCATCCTGAAAATTAGACAGCTGCTTTGTGGATCGTCCACCCAGAGTAACCCCAAAGCCACTAATAACTCAGTCTGTAAAACGTGAGATGAGGTTCTTGCTGTGCTAGGGATGATTTACTACATGCTATCAGGGTGTAAAATATATTTTTCAGGGTAAGTGAGAAATCTCAAGCAAAATTTACCTGGGAATGGAATGTTGAAATGTCAATGAGGTCCTAATTTAATGCTACTGGTTTGGCTCAGTAGTAAACTTGTTTCAAACTATAAAATATGACTAGACCGTGTTTTCTTATTATGATAATTATGCTTTTGTGCAACCTCTAAATGTTTTTTCATTAGGCTTAATTTTTTATACAACCCCTTCTATCTATGTGAGACCTTAATACCCTTTTCAAATTAAGAATATATAGAAGAACTTTTTATTGGGTCACCCTGCTACTTAGTGATGCTGCCACTCAATCAAGCAAGTCCAGGGACCACCCTGTTTGACTCCAGATTATTGAGCTGACTGAACATCAGAAAATTGCTGCTCAAGACAAACTTGTGTTGTTCCCACCCTTGGGTGTCTATCTGGCCAAATGAAATTATACGGCAAGCCTCAGGGAGGAATCTCATCGTCTCATCCTTGTAGATTTTATCACCTCACTAATTCTGTTTTGGTTCCCATTGTTGATCTTATTGAAGATTTCTCATTGTTATCACACTGTTTCCTCTCAAGTGTTTTAAAATTGTCAAAATGCCTGCTAGTCTCAAGTGAACTAGTCACCTCGAGATATTCGATGGCCACTTATTTTAGGTCTGTGGGACCCTACATCTAGATATTTATTACACCAATGGTTTTACTGGTTATATCTCGTATCACAATGTACTAAAAGCACTACATTTAAGATTGTCACCTCTTTCTGAATCCATACCAGCTTCTGATGTAAGTATGCCAATGAATTTCCTGGCTCATTAAGGGTCATACCACATCGATCTTAGCAGACACTTTGCAATCATAGGTTAACTAAAATTGTGAAATATGTATTGCGAATATATGCGAACTGTACTTATGGAACATCTTCTATGGATTAGGTCAACAGATCATTTGAGAGAAACCGTCTTCAGTGCAATGACATTACTTCTTTAATATTGGAACTGTCCTGGGTATGTGCAGCTTGCTTGATGAAATCCAGAAAGAACAGATGGCTGAGATGGGTCTTCTTATGGTTTCACATGTGTTAGACCATGTTAGATGACACAAAGGACTGGACAATTAGTGGACATTCTATAATTAGCTGTCCAGGCTTTAGTTCTGACTTTGACCTTCTGAAATTAGATTTTCTTGCTTGACCATGTGGTAGAGACTGGCAAAATAGTGTTAGACAAATAGTTCTTCAGGTATTTTATTTGTACATTAATTCAGGTGCACTTTGTTTATCTGGGTTAATGAATACAGCTTTCAATATGAAAAGCAGCATCCAAGATATCAGGTTTTTGACAAATACAAACACACAAAAGTACGCTTTGGCATGCAATTATTTCTTAAATATTTGTGGACTACCTCATTGAGAGAAAATTATATTGTATTGTATGGTAGAAATACAAGTACGAGTGTGGTACAATTATTGCCCCATTCTCACGGCACGTTACGGAGAACTTTTTTGCCACTGAGGGGTAGCTTGAGTTGAATTCTAGGAAAAAAATGACTATCCCGGCGACATACAATGTTTATAAAACCATTACATAATTAATTAAAAGCCTATCACGGCGGGGTTATTTTTGTTCACTGCGGGGAAGAAAAGTTGTACGCCGTCCCCAAAAGTTCGCTGGGGGAAAGGAATTTCCTCCTCCTGAGGGATACTTTTATATCGCCCCGAGATATAAAAAGTACCCCTCAGGGAACCTATAACTGCCCCTCAGTGAACCTATTTCACCGCGGCGGGATGTCAAAAACTGCCGGCGAGGCTTCAAATGTCCCCCCAGGGGCAGGAGAGGTCCCCTCAGGGGCAGGGGATGTCCTAATATCCCGCCGGAGATGTTTTTGAGGCGTTCTCACTGAAAAAATCAACGCCGGACATCAAAAAATCAATAAAATTTTGGGCTCTGTTCCGCCGTCATGAAAAAAAAGTTTGTACCTGTTGAATCTTTTTTGACATCCACGGCGCAGTTTTTCCATTTCTAGGAACCGCTGAGGGGAACAAAAACTTCCCCTGGGGGGATGTGAAAAGTCGACGGCGGATCACCCAAATTCATCCAAATTACCAGGAAATACTTCGACGCCGATTTAAATAGTTCTCCGGGAGCCCCCGTGAGACTGTAGCTATAACGTTAGCATGCGACATTGTGGCAATATTGACACAATGTTGCGATAAAATTTCAATGTCATGTTCACGTTGTGGAAATGTAATTTCTACCATACATTTCTTTATGACAATAGACAAGCTCTCCACCAATTTGCAACATTGTGATTCAAAAATATTCAATATTTTCCGAAATGAAATCTTGTACATGTAGAATAAAGAGTGGCCAATTCCCCATAAGTCTCTTGAAGGATGTACGGATGGTGCATGGATGACAGGTCGAAATACCATTTGCGATGGCTGGTTGTGCAAGACAATTGTGAGACATGGAATCCACATATTTTATAATGCTAAATCTTTTGTGAGAAAAGTATTTATTTAGGCTTAGCTATTATTTTAATATACCCCTACAGCACTTATCTGAGGGAGAAATGAAGTGGTGTGTCATAAAAATGTCCTCATAAATTATGTTTTATTTTAACGGCATTCATTCATCTGTGTTACCAGGAACGTGCACTTGAATTTTTTTTATCATGTTTTCCTTTCCCTTTTCAAGTGAATTCAGATGTGCCATTGTCTGCTTTTCAAGCAATTTAATGATGGTATTATTCTTAAATGATGAATTTAACGGATGATCGGGTAATTTTCAATGTGTTCATTGACAAGCCTAAATGATGGATTAGGCAATTTCACAGTGTTAAACTGAAAAAGAAGTCTGCTTGATTGTGCTGAAGTTGTTGTTTGTTTGTTTGTGTTTTATGCCTCAGCAGCACCGTAGTGGGCTATATCGAGGCAGGCGATCGCCGTATGATGATGAGATGAGAAGTCTGTGAGTCTGGTACATACCCTATTAATTCAGGGATGCCCAGGGTCTTTCAGTTGCCCCAGCATAGAACACTGGATACAACCCGCCTCCATTTAATGTCCCATGGGCTCGGACTAAATTGAGTTCAGGGGTGGGATTCGAACCCACGCCCTCAGAGCCAGTGGTTGTGCAAACAAGCACTCTTAACCATTAGGCCACGGAGGAACTCTGATTGTGCTGAAGTAATGAATGCAGCAGGTCAAATCTCTTTCTATTTGCTTTATGAGCCAATACAGTTGTGTTTAGAAGTTAAGCTCTGGTGGTAAGCACATGCACAAGTATGTTCTTAAATCGATTGTTTGAATCGAGCCATGGCATATATGTGGGGCAGTTCCTCCTGAAAACACTTTCTCAACTTACCCTGGTGCAATTGGTACTTGAAAATAGTCTGTGAAACAATTTTTTGGTCAACTTTTTATATTGGTAACAAATCTGTAGATTTAGTTGGTGGTGCTTCCACACAAACAAGCATGTCTGGAGACCTCCTTAGTAAACTCCAGGACCAGATGGTATCAACAGAACACACGTAATTGCGTAATCTAGTTAATTCCACCAAAAAGGTTATTTTATTTGAAAAAGATAACTATTTTTTTGTATTCTTTAAATTTTCACTCCACCCTAATAAGGAACACTTTCCATCAGGAGAATGATAATCAATGATGCTCTGCTCCCTCAGCCTCCCTGTATTGCAAGACGCCCTTTTTCCAGGCATTGGGTGGTCACTCATGAGAGTGGTCTTTCCTTGGAATGCAAAATGCACTGAAAAGACAACTTAGTGCAGAAGTAAGCTGGTCAAATGGGTCAAGTTGGTCTCATTACAGCAGTCTTATAACATGGAGACAATTATAGACTTGTACTGAAAATATTTAACAAAAAAAAATTATTGACGATTTGTAACATTGAAAATATCTACAAGTTTGTTACATTGTATAATTATGCTTATTGATAATCAGTCCTTATAACTTCAAAGGGCCTTGCCATATGCATGTGGAAACAGATTTTTAACTTGTTACATGTTGAGATATTTTTTTGTGAAAGGTATTTACTAAGCTGATGAGACCTAATTGTATAATTAGATGAGGTCACTTAATACTAGGCCTACTTGTAATTTTGTATTTTTTCGGAAACAACATGGCTTTCTGGATTGCTCTGAAATGTATTGAAACTGCACATAAAAAGGAAAGAAGAAGTATAATAAATGGTTCAGGAATGGGAACGATGCATAATTATGCTCTGGTCATAATGGCAAAAGTACCAATTTTCTCCCAAATCATATGATCTACTCAACACTGAGGACTGTCAGTGGCGTAACTGGGGAGTCCCGAGTGGGGGGGCACCTGGGGGGGCACGCGATTCTCTGGGGGGGCACCCTCTATACTAATTGTATATTTTAGCCAGAGTTGGAAAGTTCATATGGGGGGGCACCTGGGGGGGCACAGGTCCAATATGGGGGGGCCTGTGCCCCCCCCTGCCCCCCCATAGGGACGCCACTGAGGACTGTACCAAGAAGAAAGAAGAAATCAAGAGTTGAGCTACCTTCTGTACGTTGTATGTAGTCTAACAAATGACATTGGGATTTTGTAGTGCTAAGGGTGATTTACTACATGCTATCAGGGTGTAAAATATATTTTTTCAGTACAAGTGAGTAATCTCAAGCAAAATTTACCTGGGAATGGAATGTTGAAATGATAGGGAGTTCTTGATTAAATGCTAATGATTTGATGTAATGTATATTTTAAACTCTAAAATATAACTTGATGGGTCATAAAATCATTGCATCATGTAATGAATCAGGCCGAAAACTCTATACGCAATTTGTTGAAAAGGTGTGATTAAAATTGAGCTTCTTGACATATTTTTGATTTATTTTCAACTTTTATAACAGTTCACAAACTATGATTTAATTAAGAACATCATTTGCATCAGAAATGTTGGCCATTTGATGAATGAAGGATGCGCCCACTCAAGATAAAATGTAAATATTTTGATAGAGACTATTAATTGATTGTGCAATGAATCGAATCAGCTTTGATACACGTTTTTCTCCATAAATCTCATTTTGAATTAATATTCCTGAGTACAGCAAAAATAACCCAGAAATCTAAATCAAAGTAATGAGAGTATATGTTATGGGCAAAAAGTCTGAAAACAGTGTGTTGCTTCGCCATTATATAAGTGCCAACTTTCTTCCTCGAAGCAGCTTCTTTGCACACAGATTTGTATTTATTCAGCATGGTCTGTAACAAAGTCTTTTTGCAGTCCAACCTCCAAATATATTCTTTATTCATTTTGGCACACCTTGTCCTTTGAAGACCCCTTCAGTGAAAAAGTTAACAATGTTCAATGGATTCATGAATTGCCTTCTTCACTATGCCAGTGATCAAGACACTGAGAAGAGGTCGAAAATTCAGGCACTGAATTTGGTATATGCCCCAGAAGGTAAATTCATCGATCTATATGAATCCGGAGATAGAGAATCTTCATTCAAGAGTCTTGAATGGAATTTTCCGTCGTTACACCTTGTCGGCTATTTATGGGGAAGGAGTGAACTATTTCCTTGTGAAAAAGGAAATTTTTATGACTTATGATGCCTATATATCACCAATACTTTCAGTTGGATTTAGGGAGACTGATATTGGTTGTTGTTGACTGACAAATGAAACATTATGCATTCTTACACTAAAATCAATCTTGGCAAATCGAACTAGTTTCTCTCGATCATGACTAAATCAAACAGCCTCAATTTTTCCAATGACAAAGAGACAGTATGATGATAATACATCGTGCATCACTTATCATGAGTCCCAATATACAATATTTGTGGTGAGAAAGTCCAAGCCTTTTTCAAAAATAGTGAAACATCTGTCAAAATACAATTATGTAGGTGCACATTTATAGTTTTTGGTTCAAGATAATTGCAGGTGGTGCATACTTCTATCAACTGCAAATAGGCAAAGAGCAGCTCAAAAGGGAAGAGTTTACCAGACAAACAAATTAATATTGAAACTGTGATGTACACTGTGCAGAGTAAAAGTAAGCATTCTGTTCTATTGCAACATAAACACTACGGTAGCACTTTCTGGAATAAGATAAACTGAAAGGTATCTATCTTCCGGGGAACATACATAATATATTCATTCCTATTTGTCTGTTAGCTTTGACACAAAAACAAGGCATTTTGTTTCCATTGCCATTAGTATAATCAACTGCATGCAGACACGTGCAATCTGCCAAATGTGTTTCAGAACTCTGAACTCTCTATAGTTATAATATACGATTTATTTGGAGTCACGGTGACGCAATTCTAGAAAGCACAATCAAACTTTTGGAATCAAAATATCATCTTCACAAACCTTTACTTGTTAATTTGTTAACATTATATCTAACAGCATGGATACCTGTGGATAGTCTATAGGCCTACTGCTTCGTGATGCCATTTTGTAGTCAGGACCACACAATCTATCTATCTATCTATCTATCTTTAGATCATGATTTGAGAAATGTTCATCATTTAATTCAACCTATGTATAACTCTGTAAAATATGGCTTCAAGTCTTTACGTTACAACTTTAGGTGCTAAATACTGGAATAGTATGCCTGATAGGCTTAAATGTGATGATTTTACTGATTTTAAACAAAATGTTGCTGATTTTATCAAGGCATGCCAATGTGGGCACTGCCTCTTATGTACGTTTTAATTTATTTTAATCATATCTCATTGTAAATAATCATTTTTATCACTCTATATCATTTGTCGATTACAAGCGCTGTGAGCTTATGTTGTCTTTAATTTGTAAATATCGACGTTTAAATAAAAAATTACGTACTTACTTCCTTACTTACTTACTTACTTACTTATCATGTGCATCTAATCAGCATCACCACCAAGGTGAGTCTTAGGAATGATTTGCTTGAAGTGAGTAATTCTCGTTTTGTCAGAGTAGAAATTAAAAAATATGGTTAACACAAAGGACACACATCCGACATAGAATCTGATAAGCAAACTATTATATAAAATTAAATGTCATGTTATTTTTGTTCTTTCCAGAGAGGAAAAGGTTGCTGAAGAGGAGGAATTACCGCATTGAAAAGATTCTTCAAAGGAATACTTCCCCCTTCAACCGAAAGTTAATTGTGTTTTTACATTCATACATTTAAACTGAAAGCGACGTTGATTTATTTTTATTCGCCACATATGCACTGGTCCTTGTGTAAAAAGACTGGGTGCCGCTTCTGCTTCTTATGGAGGTGCAGTCCCTCTTTTGGGTGTGGTCTTTACTGTTAGAATGACCATTACAGTGACAATAACAATTTATTTTTCAAGGTCAT
This sequence comes from Platynereis dumerilii, assembly GCA_026936325.1. Taxonomy (NCBI): domain Eukaryota; kingdom Metazoa; phylum Annelida; class Polychaeta; order Phyllodocida; family Nereididae; genus Platynereis; species Platynereis dumerilii. The sequence goes on along the minus strand of JAPTHN010000005.1, from coordinate 22,954,582 downwards.
TGTTTTCTAGGTTGCATATGGAGCTTTAATGTTTTACATTTTTAGTGCAAACAGGAATATTGTGACGTGTTAAAATATAATTAAAAGCTTTTTCTAACACTAGCACAAGAGAACCTACATACACTCCAAATGCCCAATTAGGTAAATTGCAATTTTAATTGCACTTGAGACTCATCTATTCTGTGACTTGTTGAAAGAACCGAAGATTCCAATTCATGAGGGTGTGATAAACATGACATTCTCCACCCGAAACTGATTCTTAATTTCCACAGGGTATCATTGATTTTCCAATTAAGAAGTCAATGCCCAAAGCGCCATAATTCAGTATAATTGAGGAAAAAATTGCATTCTTGGGACAATATTTCTGATCTTAGTAGGTATATTGTGGCCCCTGGAGTGCATGTGAGTTGCCTCAAGTCTTGTTAATCAAGCCTTGAGCACTGCCATGAACACCATTTCATTAGAGAGCTTTGTGTAAGATTGTGAATAACATAAGGTATTTCTCAATTCATTCTCAATATATTATAAGATCTTATCAATAACACATATCTAATTATATTATAATCAATGATTAATGATCAACATTCTGAAGAATGATATACATATTTTCCTGAAAAAACAAAGAGCTGCATTTGTTTACTGATATCAAAATGAAGAACTGTATTAATTCACTCATATCCTCTTCAAACACAATGTCAGTTTCTAAGGCACTGCTCTTTAATTTGTAAGATTGCTTGCCCAATTTGAACCCTACTTAGCACCGCTTAACCCCTATGCTTCTGAATAGCACAAGGTGAAGCTGAGCCTAAGCAGCTGAGATAAGACATGCAACCCAAGTCTTCATGCATACTAGGCCTGTTTGTCAATCTGCTTTGGGCAAGTAAATTGACCTGTATGTCAAGTGTGAACAAGGCACCAATCTTTTAACATTCACCAAAGAGAGGCAGCAACTCCATGAGAGTAATTCAGATTTACCATTGATGTAGACTGGCCTGCTTGAAGATTAACCATGTCAGTGATCGTAATCTATTAATAGAAATTTGTTTTTCAGCTGACAGCCTAGCGTCCACTTTTTTTCTAAACAATGTAAGTGATCATAATCTCTTTACGGAAGACTGCCTTTCAGCTGACAGTCTTGTATCAATTTTACTTTCTAAACTACAATTATTTCATTAAAGACATCTTGATGCAAGTCTCCAAAGTAGACTATGTTTGCTTTAATTTTACACCCACTATTCAAAACGTTTTCATGTGAAGCTTTAGCCTCTATGCAATGAACATTTTAGAGGAGTAAAAAGCACAACTGAATTATCTACATCATTCAAAGGAATGTAATCCATGATATATTTTCTAAGGAATATTCCTAATTTATCTTTAAAGATCGGAGCTAGACAAAAGTATTACTATCATATCACACTGTAAAATTAAAAATTTTGAGTCAGCTCAAATGATTGAGTGAGATGGTTGCACAATTTGTTTGAGCTAAGATAGCTTGATGTTTTGAGTTATGATAATCTTTTCGCTGTTATAACGTAAAACAACAAGCTATGATAACTCAAAGGAATTGTGCAACCATCTCACTCAATCATTTAAGCTAACTCAAAATTCAAATTTTACAGTGCAGGTAAGTTGCCATTTTATCAGATTTCCATTTTTTTTTTAAATATGTGAAGCTGGATTTCAACAGCACAAGACAGGATGTCATACTATTTAGTTTATAACAAATTTGTAGTTGTATCTTTTAATTTCTAAGTTGCTAAAATATTTTAATGTGCATTGTTGCTTTTGAAATGATTTGTTGTATTTCTTGGTAATCACAAGAACGGTTTTCTATCTGTCTTCTGTTTCTCAAAAGACAAGCAGCATGTCAAGTAATTTCTTGCTGCAGCTTTTAATGTTGATTAATTCCATTTTAGAACATTTGCAGTTAATCTTCCGTTTGATCTGTCAGTAAGAAATTATGTGTGGGATGAGCTGTCTCCAAAATGTTGGCAAATTGAATTGGTGTTTTAACTTGGTTTTTTCCCCTGCTCCAACAATTTAACGCATTTCTATTTAATCTGTATAGTTTGCAAATATAGTCCATGTGTTTCTGCTAAAACTTAATGGTGACTTCTCTGAATAGCAAAGTAGACTTTCAAAATTTGTCACAACATATGCAATGGACCTCAAGAGCAAAGTCATTTATGACGTATCATTCAGATAATATGTTGAATTGGAAGCCCCTTGTGCCAGTGTCTGTGCTGGGCAAGTAAGGGTTTTCCCACACATAAGGGTAGGAAGCAGGGGGGCTGCAGCCCCCCAAAAATTTTGGGAAGTCGAATTTTCATGCAGTTTGGGTAGAAAAATTTGTGAGTTTTTATTTTTTGGGGCAAATTGGGCAATATTTTTAGGGCATCCCCCCAAAATTAAATGACCTCCTACGCCACAAGTGAAATGCGTGATATATCGACCCTTACATTCTCTAAGAACTTGAATAAGAGGGGTGCACTCATATCTAACTGAACAGTTTTTACTCAGAACTTGCAGCTTTATCACAAGTGCTTCAGCAGCTACACTCTAAGTTTTTACTGAAGAATTTATGCATCATACTACTTCATTGTTATAACTGTCTCAAAATTTCTTTTTTATATCAAGCAGTTTGTTCTTGGCACTAAAATTAACACCAATCGGAATCGGTCCTTGGAAATAGATTGTCTTGGGGTAACAATTAAACGGTTTCAGAAGGGAGCCATGACTACTAGGATTAATGACAGCAATCCTAGCAATCTTCTCGTGGGATACATTTCAATTTTGATTGGTAATTTCCTATAATTTCCCAGCAATTTCTGCATCCGGTGCTTCCAGCAGACTTTCAGGGAAGATATATTAATATTTCAGTGAACGTTGATCCAAGATATAATTTAGAAGGTTTTATGAGGGGGGAGTCAAAAAGATTTTAATTTCTTTACTTGAATTGCTTGGCTTCTGAAGAGGAATTTCTGTCAATTGATTTTTTCATTCATATAGTTTTCTTCTGAACTTGTGAAATGTGGATCAATGCTGGGCCTTGAATCAGGCCCATTGCATGACGTTGTTTAATTTCTGTTCTAGATTAATGCTCATAACAATTTAAATGCCACATTAAAAACCCATGGGTGCCATTAAGTGTCCCTGTGGTATTCCCATATCTATAACACAAATCGCCTCCGATGCCGATGCAAAATCAGTTCGTGCAATGTTTTTTGAAAATGTAATGTTAAAGCCTGTAGTAGAATTGCTATTTTTTTCTACTCATTGAGTTTTGTAGATTAAAAACAGAATTAACAGTTATTGACAGAATGCCCTGTTGGACAAATGATATCCAGGCATGTCCTCATGCATGCCATGGTGAACATTCCTAAAATCGTTTCAAAAGCATTCTATAGTCAAGTATTAATTTTTATATTTTTTTATCCGTGACTTCAATTCTCACTGTTATTTAGTATGACTCAAGCTTATTGTACATAATTAACAATTGATGATCAGTCTTTGGACAATGTTAATGGTAGTTTGTCATCATGTTTCGATGAACATGTAAATTGGTTGGAAATATGAACAAGTATTATTCTGAATTACCAAGTATTCTAAGAAACATGCTATAGGTAGCCAGTAAGATTTATTGAATTGGTGCCAGAGATAAACAAGAGGCAGGGCTTTGGTATTTCAAAACTCTTAGCCTGATTTCTGGCCAAGCATATTTCAACCACATTAATCAAACTGCTTTACTTAGTTGTAAACTGGCAATTGACACCTTTACTGTAAACATGTGCTCAGCTCCTGAAGGCCTCTCCTCTAAACATAATAAATAGGGAAATTTCAATGATTAATTGGCACTCGTAGAACACTGAGGTGCATGACTCTAACAGGTCTTCATTTTCATGGAAATGTTATTTGCTTCAGTTAGCAATAAAGAGTCTACAGGCTAAATCGTCTAAATTTGATTGAATGATAGATAACTGTTACAGACTAAAGCGTAACTTTCAGCAAAACTACCAATCGATATATATGGATGAGCACTTGAGCAGTCATATGACAGTTCAATTCATTTTTTACAAATCAACCGTTATACAGCATGTCAAATCCTTCAATGCTCATGTCTTCTGCAATCTGTATGTAAGAATAACAGAATGATAGAATTTCTGATGCCTCTAATTGAGCAACAGAAAGATCCAATCCATTTATTGTTAGCAATACAATTTCCACTCATCTGGAATCTGTCCTTGCAAAATAAGTTGTCCTGGGGAAGCAATTAGATGTTTTCCGAAAGGAGCAATGACTATTATGCTTGATTAATGTTCTCTTGGGATACATTACTTTTTAGATTGGTAATTTCCTGCAATTTCCAAGCAATTCTGCATCCGGTGATTCCAGCAGACTTTTAGAGAGGAAATATTAATATCTTAGTGAACATTGATCCTAGCAGTAATTAAGAAGGTTTTATGAGGGGTGAGTGAAACATATTTCTTTCTTGATTTGCTTTGTTTCTGAAGTGGAATTTCTGTCAATTGCCTTTCTGAATCATACAGTTTTGTGATAAACTCGTGAGAATTAATGTGCATTATTGCTGGGCCTTGCATGTTGCATTGTTAATTTCTGTTTTTGATTAATGCTCAAAACAATGTCAATGCCACTCTAAAAAGCCTTGGGACCCAGCCTGTGTCCCTGTGGTATTCCCATATCGATAACACAAACTGCTTCTCCAACAACTTTCAGAAAACCAAAACAATTGACAAAACAGCACAACGCAAAATCAGTTCATGCAATGATTTGAAAAAAAAGAAGAAGATCTATGATTTATATATATAATACTTAATTAACTGACCCAGTTTTGGCTCAGCCAATCAGGGACTGCTACATCACAGTTTGAGATTGTTGCTTCTGTTTCACACAGTTACAAATGGAGAAATTGTGTATTGTTGAAAGGTGCTATCACAGTTCCGAAAATTCCATTGAATTATGTATTTTCACAGTTCTGAAATGAAACTGTTTGAAAGTTTGCTTGTTTTACACTGTTTTTAACTAGTTCATAAAAATTATTGGTACAGGATATATTACTAGAGAAAATTGAATTTTTAAGACACTTTTTAAGATGAATATGTTATGTTTCGTTAAATACGAAACTAAATCATTGATAAGAAGCTGGACCCACTTGACCTAATTCCAAACTGTGGACTGTTGATGTTGAGACCATCACTGTACAGATTTTTGAGTCTTCTCTTGCACTCAATTCGCTTCGCTCAACGGCCTTCGGCCGTTTCGCTGCGCGAATATAAAATGTATAACCCCCCCCCCCAAACCTCCTCAACCTTTACTTTAGCCACCTTCGCATTACTAAAATAGTTGATAGTCCATCATAAATATCATTCAGTACAGTCGATCAGTGAATATATTTGATGACTGATGCCCACATATACAATAAATAGTGTCATAAATTACTAGTATTATCATTCACTAATGGTATTGTTTTTACTTCATATGACATAGCGTCAATAGATTTCCACTATAATCAACGGTATTTTTGGCTTCATATCAATACCGACAAAAACCCTTGAAATAAAGCAGAAAGAACTAAAAGTCATGGAAGACCCCAGGTGCTATTTCCATGTGGTCAGTTCCTGTGGATTTAGATGCTTCCGGACACAAGCTCTTGCCATGCTGTGTCATGGAAATTCAGTGACTGGGCAAGCCAGCCAATTATTCAATGCAAATACAGCCCTGATGTAAATGCTTGCATAGTTACTTGGTGTTATGCATTTGTATGTATCACTGAGTGTCTCTCCAACCTTTAAGTTTACAACTTGGATGTCACCTGGTCCTTTGGAAAACTTTCACAGATCTATTGATAAGTCAATGATTTCTTTTCAATTAATCATATTATGATAGGCCTATCATGTTTCAATATCACAGCAAAATATTGAAAGCGTTTCAAAACTAATTGAAACAGAAATAAAATTCTAAAATTAAGATACCATGTTTACTTTTCTATGAATCATTTCCATATTTGTACCACAACCAGGTAATTTTCCAACATTTACATTTGCTCACTCAACATTTATCACAAGCAAATTCCATAAATCATTAACCTATGATGCTACAACAGATTTCTCATCGTCACTTTATAAAGTAAAGAAAGAACTGTTTCAACGTCACACAAACTGTCAAAATAGTCAGGCATTAAATGATATCATATTTTTTTAATGCATCAAAAATTTGCATATTTAAGCAAAATATTTACATCAATCATAAAATTTGCCATATGGGGCAGGTTTTGCATCATTAAAAATTAATGCTTGGTTATTGGTGGATGAGCAAAGGGAACACTCTGTAAGAATTCAAATCAGTCAATTTAATACATAATTCGAGGAAAACAATTATTTTAATTAAGGTCAAATGAAAGAAATTCCGCCAAAGTATCAGGGTGTCATTGCCAGTTCAGAGTCAGCGAAGCAGTCTCATTAGTCATGTTTGAGTGGTTCCGATATCATAAACAGCACAAGCACCCATAATGCCTTGAATTAACACTCAGTGCTGAATTACCAGAAGCACATGCTTCTTAAAACTTCTTCATGGCAAAAACAGGGACATGTTGAGTCTGGCATAGGGGTTTAGAGTGGCATTTAAATTGTCAAGAGCATTTAACCAATTACAGCAAAAGTAATAAAAGCAGTCATAAACATGCCACATGCTTAACCCAGAAATGGGCTATTTTCAATGTAGTAGAAAAATCAAATTTAGCTGTTGGGAAATCGGGCCAAATTGCTAGTCATAAACTTACAAGAAAAAAATTACAATACGTTTAATTTCACTCTCACCAAACTCTCATAAAAACTTCCCAATTACTGCTTGGATTAGTGCTCACTAAAATATGAATAGTTCTTCTCTGAAAGTCTGTCAGAAGCATTGGATGTTGAAATTGCAGGAAATTACCAATCCTAAAAGTAATGGATCACACAGTAACATTGTTGGAATTGTTTTAATTAAATCTAACAGGTAACCCCCCTCAGTAAAACCCATCTAACTCCTGATACATGACATCTTTTACTTTCTGAGGAAGGAATGCTAACAAATTTGTTGCTAACATCAAAATACTGCAGGATGTAATTAAGCTCATACAAAGTGGTACCACTCTTATCTGTCTCTGGGCTTCCATTGCTGGGTCCAAGATTCAATCGTAGATCTAGGCAATTCACCTGGATGCTGGTCCAATGTTGTGCATGCTGCAATTTAAATCATCATTTGCAGCATTCCTTTGTCCTCCTCCTATAGTTGTCAGCCAACCAAAGCATAAATACAGGAAGTAAACCCGATTCAACCATCCACCAATTTATCACCTTTCTTCGAAGCGATAATCTTTGCCCGAGTTCAGAAGATTTAAAGAAGATTGAAAGAATGAAGGTAACTTTGAAAAGGTGAAAACTTATTGAAATAAAATCAATTTTGATGTTGTGAGTGAGTGAGTTTGTGTTTTACGCACCATCAGCACCAGTGTGGACTACTTAGAGGCAAATTTTGATGCTGTAAGATTGAGAAAGAATCATGGAAGTTTACTTGTTTGGATTATGGCATTTCCAATAATTTTATGATTTATTACTTGTGGTGTCAAAATGATTATGATGTTGCAAGTCACACCTATTCTAACTCAAACATGCACTCTCATCAATTTATCAACCTGAATTGGAAAATACAATGGCAGAACAAATTCTAATGCTAAATGGCATCTTCAACACAGCCAGCTGAACAAATCATAGAAATACATAGAACGGACATGAGACAGTATGATGCCACCTCAAGATGAGGTCACCAAATCCACCATATTGGAACTGCCCTGAGACATGACGTCACAATCGACTAATTGTGATATGACATTATGCCATTGTTATAAGTGACATCACTGTTATTGGTGACGTCACAGTACCATTGTTTCAGGATACAGGGCAGTTCCAAGATGGTGGATTTGGTTGCTTCATCTGCCAGAGCCTCATGTCCCTTCTATGTATTTCTATGGAACAAATACATTTACAGGAACTGTGTGAGTAAAATGAAGGAGCAATTCCTCTTTAGTGAGTGTTAAAAGATTGAAGCCTCCATTACACTTGACATACAGGTCAGTTTACTTGCTCAAAGCTGATCAACAAAGAGGCCCAGTATTCATGAAGACTTGTGTTGCATGTCTTATCTCAACCTGTTTTGGCTCAGCCTGACCTGGTGCTATTCAGAGCACCAGTGTTAAGCTGTGCCAACTGGAGCTAAATTAGGATGATCATTTGACAACATTGCTGTTCACTTAAGTGCCTGAAACGGTATGGAAAATATTTGAGTAGTAATGTGCTACACTTTATTATGTGTAAATTTCATTGATTGTGGTTTCCACTCACTGACAAGCCAGTCTGCTGTACAAGCGTACCAGCATTAGTTGGATTTGAAACTGGGACCCAGCGATTGGCAGCCCAGCGCCATACCACTAAGCTAACCCTCCTCCTCAACCCTCAAAGCCATCAATGCCATCACCACCAAGCTTATCCCTCTGTCATATAGAAATTATTAATTAATTTATATCAGATGAGATGACATCCGAAACTCAACAGCCAGATAATCAAGACATCAATTGCCAGTTTGCTCGTATGCAAAGTAGCAGCCAGATTAATGGGGTGAGGAAATGCTGGGAAAACAATCTGTCAGGGGTTAAATACCAAAACCCTGCCTCTGGCACCAATTCAATAAATCTTATACTGCTATACTTACTGCCTTGCATTTTTATACTTTCTCTCTTACTTTTGCTTTGCAAAGAAAAAAGAACAGCTAATTTACTTTCGAGTCAAAAGGAAGAAAATCATTATACAGAATGATGTGTTTACATGTGCACTAATCAAGGCAACCCTTTGCTTTACAGGCTGCAAGAGATATAGTATAGGACTAAACAAATTCACAATAAACATACAACCAGAATTCACATCATCAGGCTATAAAACTTTTAATAGACTTTCATAAGAGTTGTAATATGGGGGAGGGGAAATGCATCAAATGATGTCCCATAAGTGTTTAGCACTAAAAAATTATGTGAATACAAACCAGAGTAACTACCGCGTAGAAAGAGAAGAGTTCATTGAAAAAATAAGGGGTTGGTAAAACACAAAATATGACCATTGACCAACCATCATGTTTAAACTGGTAAGATTTATTATATAAGATACTCCATATGCAAATGATGTTTACTTCTTATTGTGGTATTTCAGAATCATAGTATTCTATTATATTTTGGTTGTCATGGCAAACTTTTTTTTGTCAAGATTGTCCCCAGATGGAACAAAAAAATAGCCAAAAAGGCCACTGAGGAAACCGGCTGACAGAAACTAAGCACTTCAAGAAAAGAAATTGATGTAATTTATGTTCAATTTCCGCATTACACTGAAGAAAAAAAGGATTGTCTGATATCAGACAATCAATGTCTAATATTATCCGTCCGATCAAGCAATTGTCTAATTCAGCCAGACAATTGAATTGTTCAAAATGTCAAAGAACTTGTTTGTTTCATTCAATTGATTGTCTGGTTTAAACAATCAAATGACTGAAACATGAAAGTTCTTTGACATTTTGAACAATTTAATTGTCTGGCTGTATTAGACAATCGCATGATCAGACACATATATGACATTGATTGTCTGATATCAGACAATCCCTTTTTTTTTCAGTACATAAAAGTGTAAAATATTGCTGGGATAAATGTTCATTAAAATATTAATTTCTTCTCTAAAAGTCAGATGGAGGAATGGCAGTAGAAATTGCTTTGAAATTGTAGGAAATTACCAATCAAAAATGAAATGTATCAGGACATTGCTGGGAACTACCATTGGTTAATTAAGCCTACTATAATTAAGGAAGGTTGTCAATCCTCCAATCCGAAAGTAATTGCTATCCTACAAGGACATTTGCCAACAAGGGGAAATTTTATTGCTATCATGGAAGAATTATGATATTTTCTTCTTCCCAATTTTTAGCTTTTGTATTTTTACAAAAACATCCAGTTGCACAGATTCCGGTTTTGAGTTTGCGAAATAACAATAGAGTGAGTGAGATTAATCGAATTGGTGCCAGAGACGTAGTGCACGAAGGCTGTAGTATTTTACCTCCGAAGTGCCGACTGTTTTTCAGGAATAACTTAACCCATTTAATCTGGCTAACTTGCTGACTGATAACTGACTTCTAACTGGTAAAAGGCACCCTGTTTACAACCATGTGTTGACCTGCTGATGTCTTGATTTCACAACAAATAAACAGGATAGTTTATGCCATTGAGGTATTACTCATTTGGCTTAAGTGATGAAGTGAAGTGCGCCCCTGGTTTGTTATACTACCAACGGTACTATTTATTATTCAAAATCTGATCAGATTATTTTCTTCACAGTTTTTGCCAATAACCTTCATGATGAAAAATGCAACAGAGTTTCAATTATGCAAAAAACAACCAGCTGGGTTGGCGGGCGGACGAGCAGCGGGCAGTAGATCATATCCGCACCATTACTCAGCCCATTTACAATTGCATGTACATGGATGAAATTTGGTACACATTGCGCCTTTTGATGGTCTCATTGATGGATATTTTGTACATTTTGAAATAATTAGAAAAAATATTTGTAACTGTTTTTTCGTTTCCGGCCCAGGATTCAACCATTAATATGATTTTTGCAAGTTTCTTTTCAATGATTCAACTAACCCCATGTGGTGTTTCTTATAAACCTAGAGCCTAGTTGAAACAAAGAATGTTGTCGCGTTCTGCTGAGCTTATGGTAGTACATGTAGATACAGGTGCAAAGTATTGGCAATTGCTAGCTACAGTATTCACCTCAACATTCCAGGGAACAGCTTTGTCTGAAATATTGACTAGTTCTCACCATGAGCTTGAAAGTACCACGAGACCCTGGCCCGTCTACCCTGCATCAACCCAATTCTGACCCAAAAAGATGAGTCTTCAATTTTGACTTAAAGTTGACTCAAATTTCTTAGTTCTGAAGGTAATTCATTCCTGAGAGCATGAAAATGCCTTTTCCAGATCTGTTTTAGAACATAGTTTATTAATTATATTATTCATTGGTCTATATTCCGTGATTAAAGATTTCCAAATGGACACATAATGTGACTCATTGTTGTTGTGTAGTTTGAAATATCAAGCTGGAGTCATCAAATCAGAGTGGGCGAATAAATTAAATCAAGAACACTTAAGGAACTTGAAGCTAACTTGATTTTGTGCAAATGTTTTACACAATCTTTGATGTTTGTTGTCTTCCCACACCAAGACAGATATAGAACATTTCAAAAGCAATCTTGATTTAATTTCCACATATTTTTCATTTCACTTTTTGAGCATCTTCGCAGCTTTGTTTCGCATAGGTTTTTCCAAAAATATCCTAAGTACATTGAGTATAGACCACTTCAAAGTAATGGGAGCTTTTTGAACCCAGCTATTTCTTGATTTCTCAGTGAATCATAGGACTTCTTTGTTTTCATTGCACAAGACATCCAATAAATTATAGCCAACACACTTTGACAATGCTGCTTTAACAAGAAATGTACCCTTAAATATGGGTACTGTATCGATCTTACAATGAACCTGGGGACATGAGGCATGAAATAAAGGGTAGGCATTTCTATTATTATCGTTTTCATAGCTATGTGTTTTTTTGAAAACTTTGTTTTGCAGTTAAACCGTGACATCAGCGGGTATCTGTCAATGTGATTGGTCTAATCTTCAATCTGTGACATATCAGTTCAGAGTTTGACATCACAGTTAATGACAAAGGAATTTAAAACTGCTAAGCAATGTTACTAAATGTGTACAACCAAAACAAACAATGCATGTCTAACCTGAGTGTTGCACCTCACCAAAACATTTTCGTTGTTTTCCAAACAAAATGTGTTGATGTTTTTCACAATACACCAGTCATCACAATTTCAAACAACTTTTGTTGTCAGTAATTGCAACTCTCCTTTGAGGCTAAGTGGTCTGTTTGGTTCAGTTACAGTTCATTGAAGCATCTTTCAGCCAGGGAAAGCTAAACAAGTGATACATACATCATCCATGTGTCAATGCACTTCATCAGTTTCCTGAAATCTGTGCTTGTAATAAACAAAACTATTCAATTTAATATCTGACATCACAGATTTGGAATGAAGCAAATTGCAAACTTGAAAAACATGTAGCTATGAAAACGATAATAACTTAATACCAATAAAAAAAATTCCCAAGCCCCGTTATGATGAATATTTATTATAAATTTGAAGGACTCTGTGGCAAAACAATTTTTAAATGAAGAACAAATTATTAATGGATAGATTGATTTGCAAATACCGCCCCCTTTGCAATCTAACTCAAGAATGTCATCAGTGAATATAATTATATGATTGATGCATTCAATTCTGTTTAAGGCTAATTGTCAATGTCATCAATATCACTGGCTAAATATAAATATAGCCAAAAAATAACAAACTTCCAAATAAAGCAAGCAGTAAAAGTCACAGACAATACCAGGTGCAGTTTCAATGACCATGTTGTCAGTTCCTGTGGATTCAGAAGCTTCTGGACCCATTGCTTGCAATGCTGTGTCATGGAAATTCAGTGGTTGGGTGAGCCAGCCCATTATTCAATGCAAATACAGCCCTGATGTAAATGCTTCTTTGGTTAGTTGGTGTTATGCATGTGTATCTGTCTCTTCAACCTTAAACTTGACATTTTGGAAGTGATGTGGTCTTTTGGCAGTACTTCACTGACTGATAAGGCAATTATTTGAGTATACTTCTACATTCAAAATCGCTTGGATCGGTCAAGTGTGAAACGTTGAATTTTCACAAGTAAAAATGTCTGTCAGTAATGACCAATAGTTCCATGACCCATGCTCGTGCATCTAAATCTGGTTTGCAAACAAGTCATCCCGACTTGACATGGGACACTCCGGCCATAAATGTAGCTTATGAAAACCTAAAAGAAGAAGAGCAAACCCAAAGCATCTAAATCATTGGCCTCTCATGGTTTTAACCAGTCCCTCAGCCACTTAATCTCGCCATTTAGAAGGGATTTTTGTTTTTAAGGTCTGTGAATAGACACTGCTTTGGCACTTTGCTTACAATAGGGACCCAATGCTACAAATCATGACACTCATGTAGATAAAAGCTGACACTGGGACTACTTGTCACCACCCAGACTATTACTGAAAGCTAGTGGCTCAAGCAGAGCTGCTGATCTTAAATGTGGCATATCAAATTCAGAAGAATGATAATGTCATTTGGACAATCTGAGGGTCAACCGCAGCAGAGAAAATTAGAGTGCTTTATTCACACAAGTCTATGTTTATGCTAATGTCATTTGTGTATTTAAAAACCTACATGTATCCAGTAAACTCCTTTTTATTTTAGAGCGTGAAAAAAATTCATATATCACCAATCAGCTTTCCATTCCCATGTAAATTTTGCTTGAGATTCTAACTTGCCCTGCCAAAACATTTTTTACACCTGATAGCATAGCAGATTATCCTTAGCACAGCAAGAACCGCATGTTATTCATGAGAATACATACATTGCCACAAAAACCAGCTCAGCTCATGTTTTGCAAAAAGAGTTATTAGTGGCTTTGGGGTTATTCTGGGTGACTGATCCACAAAGCAGCTGTCTAATTTTCAGGATGGATGTTGATATAGACAGTCTGGATTTATTTGAGCTGGGGTAACAAGGTTTTCAACAACTACTAGGGCTGAAAATTGATATTTTTCAACAAATGGCTGGAGCTTAATTATACACAATTCCCAAGGAACCTTCCAAAAGTGATGTAATTCTTTTATTTTTTCTTAGCAGCTTCGATAAATTGTATAGCAATAAAGAAACTTGTGTTGCTTTTAGTTACAAATAAAACAACAAATTTATTACAATGGAATTCATAGGCATATGGGAGGAGGGGGCGGGGGGGGACGATACCTCAATAGTGAGAACTGAATGGGGAGACTTTTTGATTGATGAAACAAGTCAGCTTCACCTCGTTATCCCGTAGCTTCTCCAAGCTTTCATTTCTAAAAGGTGCAGGCCAAAGAGCCAACGGGAGGCAAGATATCGTCCTAGACCATTAATGTTGGTATGTAAATGAAGGTCTTTTTGAGAGCTTTCCAACCATGGCAATTATAATGCTGTATAACTCACACGAAGTTACAGAAAACCGTGGATTGGCGAAAATTTTTTAAAACATTGAAACTTTAAGGCCTTTGGGAGACCCCTTCCTCTTCTTGGATTTTCATAAAATTTAAACTGCATTGTTTTTGTGCCGTTTCTCACAAAATAGGAGGGTATGCGAACTGATATTGACAAAAAGAGTTTTTTGGACCACCCTAACGTTACAATCCCCCAATCTGTATGATAAAAAAATATGCCTCTGTTGAACTGCTGTTTTGAGAACATTATCAATACAGTGTAGGTGACCACAACAATCAAACATTTAACAAACACACTCATTAAGTCAGACTCCTTGGCTTGGTCATCAACACCAATCACGTTGTTGAAAGGCATAGGGATTCCATCAGAGCTCCTTTTGCTTGGAGACACCACCTGTACATGACTTCAGAGCTGCAAATGGAGACAGACCTATTGATTGGTACAAATGTCAATTTACTGATGAAAAACTGAATTCGTTTAATTTCATTGGACTTAGAAAGACTCAAGATTGGGAACAATAAAGACTTGTTGTCAAACTGCAAAATTCTGATGTCCAGTCAGTTAAAGCACAAAATTAATACATTGTCACATCATAAGCTTGTGTGGTTAAAGACAATAGTGCATCTGATTTCACTTGAATTTTGTTAAAAGCTTTTGTTGCAAATTTTAAGTGCATGCCCCTGGTACCACAGATACAGTTAAATATTTTTACTATAAAATGTTCTGCAGATCTGTATCAGAATATCTTTCAAGCACATCTTGCCATTTCTTTCAGTATGGATATGAACATAAAAATAACAAACCACCACACCTTACCTCACAAGTAATTCCATATCACAAAATGTATGGATTTATTTATCTTTATGAATTAACTAGTAAATATTTAGTCACTTCAAAATCTAGCTTGGAAGTTTTCCAAGGATATTTAACATTTGTCTCATACAAATCGTAGGTATCCAGCTGGGATTTTTGCTCTTCTAGGTTCAATGAAAATATCTGGGAGTATCTGGGAGGTGTCAACCCGAGTTCGATCCAATGCTGGCAAGACTTTCGGAGCAATAGTGGACTGCACATGTCACCACTCTACCATCCAGCTGCATTGAATTTTCAAGAGCAATACTTAAAATTATCTGAGCACAGAAGTAGAAGACCAAGTTAAAAAACAAATTCAATTTGCCACACTTTGAAGCCAGCTCATCCCACACATGATTTCTCACTGACAGATCAAACAGAAGATCAACTGCAAATGTTCTATAATGGCATTAATCAACTGAAAAGATGAAGAAATAAATTCCTTGACATGCTGCTTATCTTTTGAGTAATAGAAGAGAGATTTTAAAGCATTCTTGTTACTCACAAGAAATGCAACAAAGACATTCAAAGGCAGTAATACACGTTAGATTTTTTTGAGAAATTAAGAAATTGAAAACCCTGAAATATTTATATACTAAATAGTATGATATATTCTTTTTTAATGTTTTGAATTTTGTTAAATTAATTGCAAGCGTAGTCATACCTACTTCAATGTTTATCACAACCTCTGTAGGTCTATTTTCTGTATCACTGGACAAGGCAATAACATTAATAGAAAACTTGGTAATTAGGAGACGTGGGTGTATATCAAGACTCCATTAAATGACATAATTGTAGTTTAGAAAATGAAATGGACTATCAGCTGAAAAACAATCTTCCATAAATAGATTATGATCACTTACATGGTTAATCTTCAAGCAAGCCAACCTACATCAGTGGTGAAACTGTGTTACTCCCATGTAGTGGCCTCTCTTTGGTGAATGTCAAAAGATTGGTGCCTTGTTCATACTTGACATACATGTTAAGTTACTTATCCAAAGCAGATTGACAAGCAAGCCTAGCATTCATGAAGACTTGAGTTGCATGTCTTATCTCAGGCTGTTTAGGCTCAGCTTGACCTGCAGCAATTCAGAAGCACTGGTGTCAAGTGATGCTCTGTTGCTATATACTGGGCCGTGGATTTCTGAAAATTTTAGGGCTACAAGTATTCTGAATTTTTTTATTTGACTTTTAGCGTTGTTGAAGATAATTTGACCAAGGTCAGTTGACTCAACTGACAAAAGTCATCCTTGACTCAACTGACAAAAAGTCATCCCTCTATTACTGGATTTATAAAACACCCAGACTGGATAGATATATATCTGACATTGAAAAATCATCTTGCTTGCTTAACTTTGGCCAAGAACTTTGTGCGTGTCAAGGAAAATAGACATTTTCGGAGAGGACAGCATATTTTCGGAGAGGACAGTTTATTTGACGAAAGCTGTTTTTGGTGTTTTCCGCTACGAGCATTGTGCAGTTCATACAACTGAAGTGAAACACTTACCAAAACTTTGTCTAATCTATTGAAGGAGTATTTCTATAAAATGAAAATACTCTTAATTTAATGTTATTGCTGTTTTGCTGACCCTATTTCAAAGAGGACAATATTTGATGGAATTGATCTTCATATGTTCCAATGCAGGATTCTGAAGAGACTAATCATAGTTGTTGCATGTAATTCTAATGATGAAGTCTTGGGGCCATGTTGAAAGCATATTCACACTGTTTAAAACTTACTGTCAGGTCAGGACTGAAAAATCTGAAGCGATATTTGCCTAATTTGCAAATGAGACAGTCAATTTCACAATCTCAGAGCAACTTGCCCATCTTCTCTAATTACATGACAAGTAGTTTGTTGCACTGCTCAGGGCTCGAGTGATAAGACTTCAGGCAACTCAGGTGCACTCCCGGGGCCAAAATATATCTCTCAAGTTCAGCACCGTTGTCCCAAGAATGCAATTTTGTTCTCAATTACACTGAATTATAGCACTTTGGGCATTGTCTTCTGGATTGGAAAATCAATGATACCCTACGGAAATTAAGAGTCAGTTTATGGTGGAGAATCATATTCAGAATGTCATGTTTATGACACCCTTCTGAATCAGAAACTTTCAGCAAGTCGCGGAATAGATGAGTCTCAAGTGCAATTAAAACTGCAAGATACCTATTGGGCATGTGGAAGGTCTGTAAGCTCTTTGGAGGTGATAGCGATATTGCCTTTTGTTCTAAATTGACACATCATATTGTTCCTGTTTGTTACAAATTAGCATATACAATTCAATGACTATGAAAAGTACAGGAAATGGTTATTCTTATCGGAAAAAAACATCAGGTCAGCTGTTCATATACCTAGTCCCTTCAAAAGCTACCATAGAAAATTTCTTGAGATTTTTTTTTGGTATTTTTCTGTAAAACACTTTCAGCTTCTTCACAATTAATTCAACAAAGGTCATAACCAGAATGTTTTAGCTGCTATAGCACTGGTGATGAAGTTAGAAGTTCTGAGTAAACAAAATTCACATAAATAGATAGATAAGAACAGCCTCTCAGGGGGGGATCCAGAAAATTCCAGTGGGGGGGTCTATCGGGCCATCGCGCCGCGGAATGAATAATTCGCGACATGACGCGACTGCGCGCTGGTAAAATAAACATATAAAAAAATATAAATTTTAGCCCGGTGGGGGGGGGGGATGTATCCCCACCATCACCCCCCCTGCGTCTGTCCCTCAGCCTCTCCTTCTGGGAGAAACAAAGAGTTGACTGATGAGATGGGAGCTTGAATGCGAGCCCACAATATATTACACATTTCATGATGCGAATCTTTTACATTTCCAGCACAAACACTTATACAAGAGGCCATCAATTCAATATTTCATGCAAGTTGAATGAAGATTCTTCACCTCCCGATTCATATAGATCGATGAATTTGCCTTCTGGAGATTATACGAAATTCAGTGTCAAATTCTTCAATGTCTTTTCGGCATCTTCATGAGTGGCATTGTGAAGAAGGTAAATTCAGGGAAGACGTCCACTAAAGACGTTAACTTTCTCACTGAAGGGGTCTTAAAATGACGGGGTGTACCAAAACGAGTGTCAAATATTTTGGAAGTTGGACCATGCTAGAATAAATATGAATCGGTGCAAAAACAAGCTGATTCGAGGAAGAAAGTTGGTACTGGTCTAATGGCATAACAACACACTGTTTCCAAACTTTTGTCTCATACTGTACACTCTCATTACTTTGATTTAGATTTCTAGGTCATTGTTGCTGTACGCGAGAATATCAATTAAAAATGAGAAAAACGGAGAAAATGTGTACTAAAGCTGATTTGATTCATTACATAAATCAATAGTTGCCAACTTGCCATCGAAATATTTACATCTAATCTTGAGTGGGACATCCTTCATTCATCAAATGGCCAACATTTTAGATGCAAATGAAGTTCTTAATTAAATTATAGTGTGCAAACTGTCAATAGTTTGAAATAAATCAAAATGATGTCCAGAAGCTCGATTTTATCACACCTTTTCATTAAATTTCATTTTGAGTTTATGGTCTGATTTACTGACACAGAGATTCTTATGAGTGGTGAAAGCGATGGGGGACGAGCTTGTAATTAGCAGATTCATATATATATACATAAATTTATAAACTCAATTATTCTGAAAGTGAGAGAACTTAAAGACCTCTCAATAGAAGTCGTAGTAATGTTTCAACCTTCAATAATAACTGCATGCTTGGGTAATGATATTTCGAAAAGTTTGAAAAATATCCGAACAAAATCCTAGACAATTCGTAATGATGAAATACTTCCCCGACATTAAATTGTGCTTCAGACAGACAAATCGACAGACCTGCCAGGTAGAGGAATTTTGGCATGTGGCTCCAAGGTAGATTGGCATGCTTGCACACATGAGAACAAGGGTTTAAATCCTGCCATACAAAGAGGCAATCAACATGATGAGTGCTGGTGAGCAGATTTATCTTGAATGGGCCCTATATGAAATCATACTATATTATGGATGATCCAAGACATGTGCAGTTTATAAGGCAAGAAAAGTGAAAAACTAAAATATGAAATACTCTGTGCGTCAGAGCATGAAAAAGTTACTTACATTTTGTATGCTATTTTAATTACAGCTAAGAAGATACTTGCAGTATTTTAGACTCTAACAGCAGATATTTAATTCAAAATTTTCTGAACGGGCAACTCGGCCCTACTGTCTTGTGCAACAGATTTCAACAATTATTATATAGTTGGAAAACCAACAAGCCAGGTCATATTTCAGAGTATAAAAATTATATCTAAACCAAACCATTAAATCAAGACCAAACCAACATCTTAACATTCCAATCCAGGTAAATTTTGCTTGAGATTGCTTGCTTGCCCTGAAAAATATATTAAACCTGATAGCATGTAGTAAATCGTCCTTAGCACTACAAGAACCTGATGTTATTCATGAGAATACATACATAGGCCTACATTGCTGAAAAATCAGCTCAGCTCATGTTTTGCAGCATGAGTTATTAATGGCTTTGGGGTTACTCTGGGTGCATGATCCACAAAGCAGCTGTCTAATTTTCAAGAAGGATGTAGATATAGATTGTTTTGATGTATCTTAAGTAGTAATAGCAAGTTTCAACGAGTACTGGGGCAGAAAATTGATATTTTTCGCCAAATTGCCATAATGTTATGATACATGATTCCCTTCCTGAACCTTTACAGAGTGATAACATACCTCTTCTTTCTTTTTTATGGCACCTTCTCTATATAACACAATGCCAAAAGCAATGTGCCTATCAAAGCAAATACAAAATTTCAAGTCTTAAAATATTACTTAATACAACGTAGGTATCATCAGCTTTGTAAATAACTTGCACAAAACAAATTCTCAACAGATAACAAGTTTTGTCTCCACATGCATATTGGCCGGGTCCATTAAAGTTAAGGTTTAGGTAATGTGCTAGTAAGATTCTATATGATAAGCATATGATGGGTAGTCTTTTGTTATTTTATTCTTCATAACTATTGACTAGGCCCAAGAAATCTTCAAGGTGGAATAGGAGTCAATTTATATACGATGGGATTACTACGAATTCATGTACTTCAATGTTTACAGCATTTAAAAGTACTTTTTTAATCATTCTTCTTTTTTTCATCAGAAGTCAATAGGAGTTATTCGCAACACTCATTTGTGATGCCAGAATGAAGGTTTTGCATGGCATAGAACATTACTACCAACAACTCAGGTCAAGTAAACCATCCATTATAGCTAAATGATTCATCCTTACAACTTTGTAATTTCACTTAAGCTACGCATTAAACAACTTTGAATAGTCATTAAGCAGTTACTGGTTGTGATGGATTCAGGCAGTCATCATTTCAGAGTCTAAAACTTCAAAATGATGCATGTGGAGAGAGATCATGAAATTGTTGCATAATGAAAGTTCTTTTCTACCTAAGCATTTAATTCTAAATGGGGTCTCTCAGTCTGGGTCATAGGACCCATTTTACAAGTCCAACTTGACTTTTGTGACCTCCTTCCTCCTGCAACATGTAAAATCTTTGGTGCACTTTGGATCCTGAACAAGATCCCATCTCCAAGAGAGAATATTTTGTAACAGCATATGGTTGTTTAATAATACACATACACTATTGCCCTGATTGTAGGTGCCGCTTGTTTTCATTAATTTTGTATCTCCTCAAAAATTGAATAACCATATTCCTTATGATTTTATAACATTTTTATGGCTCAGAATTAAACTTCCAAACAGTTTTAGGGTCACTTAAATATGGAATGGTTATTGGCATTAAAAAGGCTGGTGTTTAGTAACTTGTCCTATTCCCATTAAGAAGTTGTTCGGGTTTGCAAATTTGACAGATGAAACCCCGTTGAGCTTTTCCAATAACATTTGGGTTTCCAGTTGCATGTCATCCGATGCTTCGTAAAGATAATGAGCAGAAAGTTTAAATGACAGCATCAATCATAATCAGGTTGATTTTTAGTTTTCAAGGAAACTCGGTGTTTGTCTGATTTGAGTAATAAAGCACTTTAGTAGAAGTCTTCACAATCATGAAGTGTAAAACAGACATTGAGATTCAGGGTTAAAGCTATCATAAGCCATTGCAGAACAGACACCCTGCATGCTACATGTCCCTGTCCTATATATATCTTATATCACTGAAAGTTCTAAACCACATTTTGCGTATTTCGCTGTCTGTTTGCAGTCAATTACACTAATGGTGCTGAAATATCACTTGCTGTTGTTTTAAAGCTCACAAAGAAATAGGAATGAAAATGTTCCTGGCTGATAGATACCTTTCGGTTTATTTGCCTCTGAAAAAGTGCTACGAATGTTTATGTTGCAACAGAACAGAATGCTTACTTTTACTTAGTGTAGTGTACATAACAGTTTCATATTCATTTGTTTGTGTGGCAAACAGTACCCTTTTCAGCTGCTCTTTGTCTCTTTGCAGTTGATAGAAGTATATGCACCACTTACAATTATCTTGAACCAACAAATATAAATGTGCACCTAATATTCTATATTTTGGCAGTTGCTACATTATTTTTGAAAAAGGCTTGGACCTTCTCACCACAAAAATTGCGAATTACGACTGATTAAAGGTGACACATGATGTAAAATTGTGATACTCCACTTTTAAAATGGGAAAAAAAAGAGGCCGTTTGATCAGTAAGAATCAGGAGTAGTTGTTTTGATTTATCATTACTGATTTTAGCATAATAATCAGATGAACAATCCTTCTTTGTCAGTCAACAAAAGGCAATATTGTTGCTCTTAAATCTTATCGAAAGTATTGATGATACATCAGCATCATGAGTCACAAAAAGAGCTTTTTCACAATAAAATAGTCCCCTTCTCCTCTTGAATAGCGGTCCAGCTGTATAGGGTGGTCATTTAAATTAAAGAGCATTAACGCTCATTGTGAAGGGGTCGTTAGATGACAAGATGTACCAAAACTAGTGTCGAATATTTTAGGTTGGACCACAAACAGATCTGGATCCGTGCAGTTTTGAGGAAGGTTTACACTAATCTGATGGCGAAACAGTATAATTTTTCCTAACTTTAAGCCACCACTGTACACTATGCACAGTAAACTCTCACTAGTACGATGCAAATTAATTTGAGAGACTGAATACCAAGTAAAATATTGATTCAAAATGAGAAAAGTAAAATAAAATTATAAAAATGTGTATTAAGACTGGTTCGAATCATTGCACAATCAATAGTTTCATCGAAACATTTGCATTTAATCTTGAGTGGGGCATCCTTCATTCATCAAATGGCCAACATTTTGGATGCAAATGAAGTTCTTAATTAAATTATAGTGTGCGAACTGTCAAAAGTTTAAAATAAATCAAAATTGTGTCAAGAAGCTCAATGTTATCACACATTTTCATCAAATTGCATTACGAGTGTGTGGCCTGATTTACTGAAATGAGCCATGAAAGCCTGGGGGATGAGCGAGAAATGCGAATATTATGGATCATATTAGGTTAATACAATTTTGGGAAGTGCAGTAATGAACTGAAATATAAAATCTCTCTGAGCATTGAGGCATTGAAAGATACCTCACATTTTTGTGGGCTGTTTCGTTTGCAGCTATAAGAAAACATTTGTGGTACTACAGGCTCTGATACCATGTTTTCAATTCAAAATGTTCAGAATGTGTAACTGGTGTCTCGTGCAACAGATTTCCACAATCGTAGTAAGATAACCAACAAGCCAAGTGATATTTTAGAAAAACATTATACCTCGACCGAACCATTAGCATTAAATCAAGACTTCGCTAACATTTCAACATTCCATTCCCAGGTAAATTTGCTTGAAATTGCTTACTTGCCCTGCAAAAACATATTTTACATCTGATAGCATGTAGTAAATCGTGCTTAGCACCACAAGAAGCCCATGTTATTCACGAGAATACATACATTGTAGAGAAATAAGAACAGCTCAAGTTTTCAGACTGAGTTATTAGTGGCCTTGAGGTTATTCTGGGTGGATGATCCACAAAGCAACTGTCTCATTTCAAGAAGGATGTATGTATAAACTGTCTTCATTTTTTTTTTTTTTGGTACTGATAATGTTAATTTTGCCAAGTTTCAACAAATAATGATACATGATTCCCAGTACACTTTTACTCAACCTAGGGAATCCATTTTTGGTACATGTATAGTACACATACCAGCGCATATTGTAGTAGAATTTCATACTTCTAACTGCTGGCAGTGAGGAGCTGCAGCAGCTTAAACTTGGCCCTGCATAATTTGAATTATAACATACTGGTCAAAACTGCTCATTCCTAAAAAAATATAAACACCAGAGCCATCAAACTAGCTGGAAACTTTTTTAAAATTTTAAATGATATCAGGGAAGCAGAATAGTAGACTAGATGTGGGATTATGTATGTTTGGTCACTGGTTAAGATCCAGGTCAATGGCAAAGTTTCGGTAATGATAAGAATAAAATCTACCAATTTTCATTTGAATGTACTGGTATGGCTTTTTGATAAATATTATTGAACTTGGCATCATTTATTATAAATTTAGTCCGGAATTCGTAATCACCTGCGAAATTAGCTGATAACTACAGTTTTTGATAGTTTTCTGCCATTTATCATATTTTTTAAAATCTGCATATTATCAATGAAATTGATTTCGGATTTTCCTCAACATTTTTTCCTGGCATGTTGAACATGTTTTCTAATATTTATTCACTAGGAACAATCACCCAAAGTAGGTAGGGAGTATTAATAGTGGAAATAATAGAGTGTCCCGATTCACCCCAAAGTATGGGGTGAATTGGGACAGTGGTTTTCTTGGCCTGCAGCAATGGGGATTTAAGATATCATTTCAAGCTTCTAGGGGTACTTAGACCTTGTGCCCAGACACAATTTGGCACTAAATCTTGATTTATAGATTGATTTTTGTCCATGCTATGACAAAAAAACAGCCAATTCTGTCCCGATTCTACCCATATTACGGTACTGAACCTTTCTGGAATAATAATGTATTTTCTTAATCTTTATAGACAGTTTCTATATTTTTCAATGCAATGCCGAAAACAAAGTTTTTTTCAAAATAAATACAAAATTACACATCTCAAATTATTAAAATATTGCGCTGATCTAGGGCGACAAGATGTCCAGGGCCAGTAAAGAAAAAAATGTATTGCTATATATTTGTTTACTTAACTTGAGTAAAACCTATTCTAATACAATGCAGGTTTCATCACATTTTTAAGTAACTTGAACAAGACAATATTTCAATGTGTAGTAAGAGGATGTGTCTCACTGTCTCAGGCACATGACGAGGCACTTTAAAGCCAATTTTTTGTATAGAATGCTGCAATCAATATCATTGAGCATTACAATAAGTAGTCTTTTTATTATTTTGCAGAATGATTGACTGTGCCAAACAAGTCTTCACATTGGAAATTTGGAAGAGCAGTAGATTTATATCCGATGGGCTAGATTACTACAAATGTACTTGAATGTTTACAGCATTTAAAAGTACTTTTCTACTCAATCTTGTTCTTTTTGCATCAGAAGTCTATAGTAGTTACAAGCAACAATCATTTGTGGTGCCAAAATGATAGCATTGCATGGCTTAGAACATTACTACAAACAACTCAGTCAACTAAACTGTCCATTATAGCCAAATGATTTCACCCTTACAACTTTATAACTTCACTTTAAATAGCCATAGAGTAACCTTAACCAGTCATTAAACGGTCATTGAGTCTGAAGGATTAAGGTCGTCTTCATTTGAAAAGCTAAGCAGTAGCACTGTGAGGACAGGATCATGTAATAATTATTGTTGCTTGAATTAAGATTTCTTTAACTTCTCATTCAACTCTACATTGGTCCTTACATTAAATGTATAAGACACTTGTCAGAGACAAAATCTTGCCTTTTGTAATAGGCTTCCTCCTACATCACAGTCTGCTTTATTTGATCTGTGCAGTGAAGCTCACAAACTTGACTCAAAATGATGATGGTGATACAATGGTCCCTGCATTATAAGATCACCCTTCTACGGTCAGGAAGCGGTCTCCTGTGGGGGTGCAGTCTCTCGTCCATTGCAAATTGCTCTAAAAATACTACTTGGCGTGAGAGGAAGGTGGTCACATGAAGCAATTCTGTGCACTATAATGTCATAAAGTCATGTATTTGCACATTTAATTTCTTGGTTACATCCCAAATAGAATGGCATCAGAGGAGATACATACGAAATATTTGAAAATTTTCAACAACATCGCAGAATTAATGCGAAAATGTGAAAAACAGTTATAAACAGCCACCAAAAGTACGTATGCCAAAGTATTTTGGTTTTGGTGGCTAAACTATAAATTAAAAAGTGAATAGTGTACAAAGTAGAATTTTTATGTATTTTGCATCCCAATTAGGAATTGAACCCCAATGAGAGCCCATGACATGCAGTGGCATATTTAAGTGGGCCATTAGAGCATACCCACCTCCAGGCCCAAAATTAACATGGAATGAATAGGAAAAGCTACGAATGCCCAGTATTCACCCCCATGTAATGCTACCCCTAAGGCCATTTCTAGATATGCCCCATGACACTATAAGTGAAGAAATTTATGTTTTAACACAGGTGTTGCAAGCTTGTTTTTGTTTGTATCACTCTCAATGGTCTAGCCTCGTCAATATTTTCATTATCATTTTCTACATTCTCAACGGCTTCATAATCCTTTTATGGCTAATATAAGGATTAAATTTCCAAACAGTTTTAGGGTCACTTAAATTTTAAATGGCGATGGGCATCAAAAAGCCTGGTGTTTAATCACTTGTCCAACTCCCATTATAGAAATTATTCGGGTTTGTACACAAGAAAGATGAAACACCCTTGAGCATTTCCAATAATAATATTTGGGTTTCCAGTTGCATGTCATCCAATGCTTCGTAAAGATCATGAGCTGAAGGTTTAAATGACAGCATCAATCACAATTAGGTTGGTTTTTAGTTTTCAAGGAAACTTGGTGTTTGTCTGATTCAAGTAATAAAGCACTTTAGTAACAGTCTTCACAATCATAAATTGCAAAACAGATATTGAGATTCATGGTCTCCTAAAACTATCAGAAGCCATTGCAGCCCCATCAGAACAGACACCCTGCTGCCCTGCATGCTACATGTCCTAGTCCTATATATCATTTCTTATATCACCGAAAGTTAGGAACCACATGTGGCATATTGCGCTGTCTGTTGTTTTAAAGCTCACAGAGAAATAGAAATGAAAGTGTTCCTGGCATATAGATACCTTTTGGTTTATTTGCCGCCGAAAAATAGAGGCTAAATCAATCAACTAAAATAATAGAAATGTGCATTAAAGCCGGTTCTAATCATAGCACAATCAAAATTTTCCATCCAAATATAATATTGTGTGGGCGCATCCTTCATACATCAAGTGACCAGCATTTCAGATGCAAATGAAGTCCTTAAATAAATCATAGTTTGCGAACTGTCAAACGTTTTAAATAAATGAAATTAATGTCAAGAAGCTCCGTTTTAATCATGCCTTTTCATCAAATTGCATTTCGAGTGTGGCCTGATTTACTGACACAATGAGCCATGAAAGCCTGGGGAAGAGCAAAAAATGAAAATATTTTTGTTAATAATATATGGTTGATAATAGGTTAATAAGGCAAGTATATAAATGAACTGAAATATAACATCTCTCTGTGCACTGGAGCATTGAAATATTCCTCACATTTTACTTGGCTGTTTTGGTTGCAGCTAAGAAAATACTTGTTGGTATATTAGACTCTAATAGCAGGTTTTAAATACTAAATTTTCCAAAGTAAATCTTCCTTAGCACCACAAGAAGCCCATGTTATTCACGAGAATACATACATTGTAGAGAAATAAGAACAGCTCAAGTTTTCAGACTGAGTTATTAGTGGCCTTGAGGTTATTCTGGGTGGATGATCCACAAAGCAAAGCTATGTCTAATTTCAAGAAATATACATGGACTGTCTTTCATTTATATTTGGTAGTGATAACAAGTTTCAACAAATACTGAAGCAGAAAACTGATATTTCTCCCAAATGGTTGGAGCATAATGATACGTGTGATTTCAAGTTCTGAACCTTTCTGGAATGATAATTTACTTCTTCTTTTATTTTTATTGTATTTCTTAAAGCAATGCCGAAAGCCAAGTTCTTTACACAAAATAAATAAAAAATTGCGAATATCCAATGATTTAAACATGGCGCTGATCTATGGCAGCATGATGTTAAGAGCCAGCAAAGACAAATTGTATTGTTATGTACTTGTTTGCTTAACTTGGGTACAATATATTCTAATACAATGTTGGCGTCATCAGCTTTTTAAATAATTTGCACAAGACATTTTCTCAAAGTGTAGTAAGAGGCTGTGTCTAACATGATTATCAGTGAGCAATACAGTAAGTAGTCTTTTTTTATTATTTTGCAGAATAATCAATTGACTGTGCCAGACAAGTCTTCGCATTCGAAATTTGGAATAGGAGTAAATTTATATCCAATGGCCGGGATTACTACAAATGTACTTGAATGTTTACAGCATTTAAAAGTACCTTTCTACTCATCTTCATTTTTTGCTTCAGAAGTCAATAGAACTTACAAGCAACACTCGTTTGTGATGCCAAAATGAGAGTATTGCATAGCTTAGAACATTAATACAAACCATTCAGTCAACTAAACTGTCCATTATAGCCAAATGATTTCACCCTTACGACTTTATAACTTCACTTTTAAGATCCATAGAGTAACCTTAACCATTCATTAAACGGTCATTGAGTCTGAAGGATTAAAATTTGAAGAGCGGAACTGTAGGCATTGGTCCAGCCTCGTTAAAATTTTCATTATCATTTTCCACTTTCTTAATGGCTTCATGATCCTTTTATGGTTAAAGATTAAATTTCAAAACAGTTTTAGGGTCAATCAAATTTGAAATGGCGAATGGCATCAAAAAGCTTGGTGTTTAATCACTTGTCCAATTGCCATTAAGAAGTTATTCGGGTTTGAAAACAAGAAAGATGAAACCCCGTTGAGCATTTCTAATAACATTTGGGTTTCCAGTTGCATGTCATTCAATGCTTCGTAAAGATAACGAGCTGAAGGCTAAAAATGACAGCATCAATCATAATCAGTTTGATTTTTAGTTTTGGGGGAAACTTGCAGCTCATCCAAATTGAGCAATAAAGCACATTTGTGACAGTCTTCACAATCACAATTTGTAAATTAACATTGAGTTTCATGACCCCTTGACTATCGCTGGCCACTTACAGCACTGCAATAACTGATAGCTGGTATGTATACATGTCCTCATCCAATATATTACTTATAGCAATTACGTTATCATAAATTTAGATGTATAGATAATATTATTTGGCCCCATAGACACTCAAGGATGGGAACAATATTGTTGCCCTTGAACTGCAATTTGCCATTTTGTAGTCAGCTTGACTATTTGGAGTTAGACGGGGAGGACAAAAGACTTGCTTGGGGTTTTAGCAGCACCACCAGCTGGATCATGAGCCACCTTTATATTTAGCAAGGCTAACTTAAGCAACAGTGTAGCACACACCTCACTCAGTACCCACACCCTGTGAAAGTGATATCTCATATCGGGGATATTGGGCATCTCTGTACAATTACTACTTTATAGGACCTGAGCCACCTGCTGATATTCTGCTGATGGAAGCAAAACTAGAGAAGGACATCATCTTTGTGCTGCTATAGGCCTTTCAAGTCAAAGATATACTGTACTTGTTCATATTTTGATCAACAGAAATTTATTCTAAGGCACTCTCTGAGACTTTGTCTTTTAAAAATATTTCATAGACCATTTTGAAGTACCCATTGCACAAGGGTGTTAAGAAACTGGCTCCAATGGGAACTGCCTGACCCATACCACGGCTGGATTTGAACGAAAGTCCTGACTTGCGCTTACTACCAGAGCAACTTATCCACTTTCCGCATAGCATCGACACTTCTGGTTTTTGATAACATTTATAAGGAAACTTCTAAACACGTATTCTGTATTGTCCCATAATGCAAAAAGAAAAAGATTTGACCTGCTGTATTGATTACTTCGTCACAATTGAGCAGACTTCTTTCTCAGTTTAACACTGTGAAATTGCCTAATCCATCATTTAGGCTTGTCATGGAACACATTGAAAATAACCAAATCATCTGTTAAATTCATCATTTAAGAATGATAACATCATTAAATTGTGTGAAAAGCAGAAAATGGCACATCGGATTTCACTTGAAAATTGAGAAGATAATACGTTAAAAATTTCAAGTACATGTTTCAGGTAACACAGATGAATTAATGCTGCTAATACAAACCATTATTTAAAAAGACATTTTCAAAACAAACTACTTCATTTCTCTCTAAAATATTTAGGGGCACAATATAAAAATAATAAACTAGGCCTATATAAATACTTTCTCACCAGAGATTCAATATTACAGATTGCGTGGATTCCATTTCTCGTGATTGTATGGGTCAAAATTTGATAAGTCTGAAATTCTCGTCTCCGCTGTTTAACAATAATTCATGAAGGCAGGAAGACCAATAAAGGACCCCTTGTTGTCATTTGTCATAGATAAGCATATTAGCAAAACTTTTAACACAAAAAAATATGTGGCAGATTATTTTTATCCCATCCAAAAATACATTGTAGCATTGAAGTTGCCTATCCCCTGAAAATGGCCTGTCTCCAAAAGCATTTTCTTTGAAATATCGTATCACAATAACTAGTACAGGATCCTAATTCAATTAAACTCTTCCATACATGGAGACTTGATTGTCAGTCTTCTAAAATCTGGTCACCAATAGCTGAAATAATATTCTGTATAAGAGCAGGAGGTTGTTGTGTCGATGTCTCCAATATTGCGTCATTAGCATCGTGCCGGATTTGTTTCTTAATAAAAATTAAAGGGACACACATTCTGTGAGAAAACTTTGTGTCTGATGTTGTCTGAGAACCCAAGAAAATAACTGAACTATCTGTAGCTCTGTATCATTTATGTAAACCAACATATTAGAGTATCACTGTTGGCATGTCAGTTGTCCTATTTCAATTTGTCATTAGCAAACGCCTTGCTACTCTATTTTGACTACATATTTCTGGACCAGAATCACTGTGAACACGTGTCTAGTGTTCATAATGTCATTGCATGCACATATTGCCAGACTGCCAGTTTTCCACTGGTCCCTGCAAAGAATTTTACTGTAATTATCATTAGCATCACGCTGTCATTAGCATCATGTCAAAAATGGCTTATTGCCTTTACCTCACTAAAATTTTGTTGTAGGTGACTGGAGTTGAAATCAGTTGAATATATATTATCAATAAATGTTTCAACAGACTATCACACAACATTTTTGCATTTTTCTTGCATCTGACATGCTTAGTATGATGTTTGATGCTTCTCTGAAACCACTAACCAAATATGGGGTGCCAGTAACATTTCACCATTGTCTAGCATCTAAAATATGGTTTAGTAAAGACACTGGGCACTGGAGGAAGTAGTGGAGATCATCTTCATTATTCGGAATCCAAACTATTGATGAAAAGAGTATTTTTGTTTCTTTTTGTAAATTTCTGGTTCAAGGACAATGTTCTATCTCAATGACTATTGGTCATAGAGATCGACCTGAAATATAGCTCAATATGTGCAGAAAAGCCACATTCCTGTTTGTTGGCAATTCATTACTCAACCCTAAGTGGTACGGATTGCAAGTTATAGGCATGATGCTAATGACACACATATTTGGTATTTTAATTGATCAAATGCAGTTTCTCAACAATAATTGGCACTAGAGACCTGTGACTTGGCCCAAAATGTGTAAGGGCAATTCTCAAATTTCGGGACAATGGGTATAGGAAAATCGTCCTGTAACGGAGGGGACAATGTGGTAACGGAGGGGAATTTTGATGTAAAAAACCAACTGTAGGAACAGCAACAAAAGGAAAAATGATAAAAGATTGATGTAACTATTATTTTCAGAAGTACTTCATCGCGTATCAGTAGATTTTTTGGTCCAAATGTTGATTTCTTGCTCATGATCTGGTAACGGAGTGGACGGTAACGGAGGGGAAAAATTTTTTGCTTTTCGCTCATTACTGCTTTTTATTTTGGAGATTAGACAAAATAATTGCAGAATATTAAAACCTGCCACCCTCAGCAACATATACATGAAATCGCTCTGTAAAATTATCATTGGTAAGCTTGGAAATTAAGGAAACAGAGGGGACATTTTAGTGGGACCAAAAACATTTTTTATGAACATTATGTCATAATTTATTGAATACATGTTTTATGAAGTCTGCAAGGCAGTGGCACTATGGCGCACATGCGTCTGATGATATTCAGTGAAAATAGCTCATAAAAAACAATAACGAACAGAGCTATGGCAAGTAACGGAGGGGACAAAAAAATTGACATAAATTAGTGACACAACTATTGTATCAATTTAATAAATGAAATTATACCAAAAAAAATTGAATATGAACTAAATATAAATTCAAGTCTATATTTCCATGAATCGTGCAAAGAAACTTTGAAAATAATGGTATATTAGGAGGAAAACTAACACTTGATTTTGTCATGTCAGGTCCAGTGACAGGGAAAAACCATTGATTTTGCACGGATTTCTGGACATAATGCATTAAAAAAAGTCTAATGAATGACTTTTTGCTCCAAATGCAGTGGTTCTAAGTAGAAATATGAATAACAGATGCAGAGTGACGCTTCAGATATTTATCGCATTCATATTAATGTCAGGGAGCTAGAGAGACGCAAATTGTCCCGAAATTTGAGAATGACCCGTAAGCGACTTGCCTAATCATTGGCAATAGATTGTTTAGCCCTAAGTGGTTAGAATTTTTTAGTTAGAATAGTGATTTTAATGACAATCAAAAAACATTACAGCTATGTTTATCACCTCAGTACAGATCAGCCGGGCATTTAGACCCTTGGACATGAAAGTGCAGTGTAAGCTGATTGTTTGACCCACCCAATGCAAACTTTAAAAGGCATTTCTGGAACGAAAAATTTTCAAAATTTTTTCAGCTGAAATTTCAAGGTTTTCAAATTTTGACCCGTATACAACCGGGCACTCTTTATGCAGCAGCTTCTCACTGCATGGATTCACTTTGGCAAATATTGAGTTGAAAATTGATGGGGGCTTGTCTCTTGTCTTAAAGATATGTATGGAAGAAATGATGTTTCATAACAATTTGTCAATGTTTCCACAATGTTGCATGCCAATGTCGTATCTTGGAGTTGCTCCTCAGTGTGTCATTCCTACCATAAAAAATTCTATATAATTTTCACAAAACATTAAGACGTTTTCATAATCTCAATGAGGTTGCAAAATTCCCCTTACATATTTATGGAAGAATTGCATATCTCAGCAAACTTTCATTTATTTGTGATTATAAACAACCTGATATCTTTAATGCAGCTTTTCAGAAAATAGCTGTATTCATTAACCGAGATCTAGACAAAGTGCACCTGAATTAATACACAAAGTACAATACACAGAGCAGTATCTGCCTAATACAAATGTGCCAGTCTCTGCCACATGGTCAAGCAAGAAAATTAAATGTCAGCAGTGAAAGATCTGAACCAAAACCTGGACAGCCAATTACAGAATGTCCACTCATTTTCCAGTCCTTCGTGTCATCTTACATTGTCTCCATAAGACCATAAAGAAGACACAGTACAGCAATCTGTTCTGTCTGGTTTTCATCATGCAAGCTATACATACTTAAGACAGTTGCAATGTCAAAGAAGTAATGTCATTGCATTGGATACAGTGTTTCTCCCGCATGGCCTTTTGGCATATTCAATTCAAGACGTTCCAAAGTTAAATTTTAAATTGTATCCACAACACGTATTTTATAAAGCTGGTTAAGCAATGATAGTAAAGTATATCAGCTGATATATGGTATGAGCCAGGCAATTCACTGACATGCTTACAGCGGAAGCAGGCATGGATTCATAAGTGGATGACAACCTGAAATTGTGTTCTGTTAGTACACCGCGATATGCTATACAATCATGAAGTTTGACGTTTTATTAAAACACAGAACGAATCTATTACTTCTGCTGTAAAGCCATTGGTGCTAAGAATATCTAGATTTAAGATTCCCCAAGCCTCAGCGGCCATCAAATATCTCAAGGTGACTTGTTGGCAATTTCGCAATGTGAAAACGCTTGAGAAGAAACATTGTGGCAAGAATGAGAAATCTTCAATAAGATCAACAATGGGATACAAAACATAATTACTGAGGTGATAAAATCTACAATAAAGGATGAGAATATGAATAAGATCAACAAAAAAAAAGGATGAGAATATGAATAAGATCAACAATGGGAACAAAAACATAATTACTGAGGTGATAAAATCTACAATAAAGGATGAGAATATGAATAAGATCAACAAAAAAAAAGGATGAGAATATGAATAAGATCAACAATGGGAACCAAAATAGAATTAGTGAGGTGATAAAATCTACAATAAAGGATGAGTATATGAATAAGATCAACAACAAAAAGGATGAGAATATGAATAAGATCAACAACAAAAAGGATGAGAATATGAATAAGATCAACAACAAAAAGGATGAGAATATGAATAAGATCAACAAGAAAAACGGATGAGAATATGAATAAGATCAACAATGGGAACCAAAATAAAATTAGTGAGGTGATAAAATCTACAATAAAGGATGAGAATATGAATAAGATCAACAACAAAAAGGATGAGAATATGAATAAGATCAACAACAAAAAGGATGAGAATATGAATAAGATCAACAATGGGAACAAAAACATAATTACTGAGGTGATAAAATCTACAATAAAGCATGAGAATATGAATAAGATCAACAACAAAAAGGATGAGAATATGAATAAGATCAACAACAAAAAGGATGAGAATATGAATAAGATCAACAAGAAAAAAGGATGAGAATATGAATAAGATCAACAACAAAAAGGATGAGAATATGAATAAGATCAACAACAAAAAGGATGAGAATATGAATAAGATCAACAATGGGTAAAAAACATAATTACTGAGGTGATAAAATCTACAATAAAGGATGAGAATATGAATAAGATCAACAACAAAAAAGGATGAGAATATGAATAAGATCAACAATGGGAACCAAAACATAATTACTGAGGTGATAAAATCTACAATAAAGCATGAGAATATGAATAAGATCAACAAGAAAAAAGGATGAGAATATGAATAAGATCAACAATGGGAACCAAAATAGAATTAGTGAGGTGATAAAATCTACAATGAAGGATGAGAATATGAATAAGATCTACAACAAAAAGGATGAGAATATGAATAAGATCAACAACAAAAAGGATGAGAATATGAATAAGATCAACAACAAAAAGGATGAGAATATGAATAAGATCAACAATGGGAACCAAAACAGACTTAGTGAGGTGATAAAATCTACAATAAAGGATGAGAATATGAATAAGATCAACAAAAAAAAGGATGAGAATATGAATAAGATCAACAATGGGAACCAAAACATAATTACTGAGGTGATAAAATCTACAATAAAGCATGAGAATATGAATAAGATCAACAAGAAAAAAGGATGAGAATATGAATAAGATCAACAATGGGAACCAAAATAGAATTAGTGAGGTGATAAAATCTACAATAAAGGATGAGAATATGAATAAGATCTACAACAAAAAGGATGAGAATATGAATAAGATCAACAACAAAAAGGATGAGAATATGAATAAGATCAACAACAAAAAGGATGAGAATATGAATAAGATCAACAATGGGAACCAAAACAGACTTAGTGAGGTGATAAAATCTACAATAAAGGATGAGAATATGAATAAGATCAACAAAAAAAAGGATGAGAATATGAATAAGATCAACAATGGGAACCAAAACAGAATTAGTGAGGTGATAAAATCTACAATAAAGGATGAGAATATGAATAAGATCAACAAAAAAAAGATCGATGAGAATATGAATAAGATCAACAATGGGAACTAAAAAAGAATTAGTGAGGTGATAAAATCTACAATGAAGGATGAGACAATGAGATTCCTCCCTGAGGCTTACCGTATAATTTCATTTGGCCAGATAGACACCCAAGGATGGGAACACCACAATTTGTCTTGGTCGGCAATTTTCTGACGTTCAGTCAGCTTAATATCTGGAGTCAGACAGGGTGGTCCCTGGACTTGCTTGATTGAGTGGCAGCATCACCAAGTAGCAGGGTGACCCAATAAAAAGTTCTTCTATATATTCTTAATTTGAAGCTAGTATTAAGGTCTCACATAGAAGGGGTTGTATAAAAAATTCAGCCTAATCAAATAACATTTAGAGGTTGCAAAAAGGCATAATTATTGTTGTACGGAAACACACTGTTTTAGTCATATTTTATAGTATAAAACAAGTTTACGACTTAGCCAAGCCAGTAGCATTAAAATATGGACATCATTGAAATTCCAGCATTCCATTCCCCAAGTAAATTTTGCTTGACATTTATTTCTCTGTTACCCTGAGAAATGTAATTTACACCCTGATCCCTGATAGTATGCAGTAAATCATCCCTAGCAGCAAGAACCTCATGTTATTTATGAGAATGCATACATTGTAGAAAAATCAGCTCATATCACATTTTGCAGAATGAGTTATTAGTGGTTTTGGGGTTACCGCTGGTGAATGATCCACAAAGCAGCTGTCTAATAATCAGGAAGGATATAGAACTATATAGACAGTCTAGATTTATTTGAGCTGGGGGTAACACGGTTCACAAGTACTGGGGCAGAAAATTGATATTTTTCAACAAATGGCTTGAGCTTAATGATACATGATACCCAGGAAGCTCTCAAAAGTGATGAAATTCTTCTTACATTTTGTAAGCAGCTTCTCATAAGTATTACTGAATATCAATTACAAGTTAAATTTTTCAAGGATATTCTGACATGAAAATAGAGAGTTTTTTGTTGATTTATACTGTGCAATAAGACTAAGACCCCTTGAGAGCCAAGAATGTACTTGAATGTTTTTAACATTTAAAAGCACTATAATTTCTCTCTTCTTCATTTTTTTTCCTTCAGAAGTCAAAAGGAGTTACTCGCAACACCCTTTTGTGATGCCAGAATGAAGGTATTGCATGGCATATAACATTACTGGGAACAGCTCAGTCTTGAAAGTAAACCATCCATTACTACTAAATGATTTCACCCTTACAATTTTGTAACTTCACTTTAGATAGGCATTGAAAGACTTTAAATTTTCATTAAACTGTCATTGATTGTAAATTATTCAGGCAAATGACGTTTGAAAATCTAAAATATCAGCAGAAGGCATAGCATGATGCGAGATCATGTAATTGTCAAATAAAAGAATATTTTACAGCGTGCATTCAAGGATAAATTATGAAAACCTTATGCTGTATTGTTTGTGTATGTCGCATCAACAGAGAGGCCACAACATCATGAGAGACCACTTCATGACTGAATAAATTGTGGTATTACAAATCTTATTCTAAGAGAAGAGTCTCTTGATGTAAACTGCCATCACTGATCCAGCGCCCTTAATATCTTCACAGCCATATTCAATTTTGGTATTGGCTTCATAACCATTTTATGGTTCAGGATTAAATATCCAAACAGTTTTAGGTCAATTAAATTTGAAATGGCAATTGACATTGAGAGCTTCTTGTTTAATCACTGGTTCAATTCCCAAATGTTCAGAAGTTATTCGGGTTTGTAAATTGGAAAGATGAAACCCTGTTGATCATTTTTGAGAATATTCAGGTCTCCAGTTGAATGCCATCCTATGCTACGGAGTGATAGCTCGAAGACACATCGATCATAATCTGTTTCTTTTCATTGAAGTCTGATTTGACCAAATAATGCACATTGGTAAAATCCTTACAATCAGCAAGGCGTTAATTTACTGTAAAACTACATTGCAATTTGTGGCCTCTTTAATGTCATTGCCCATTGGCAAGATGTTGTCATCCCATATATATGCAATTTTCTTATGACACTCATATGAAGATAAAAACAAGTTACAATAAAAACATTCATATTTTTCTTAACTCAAACCCTCCTCCAGTTTATAGATCACCTGATAATAGATCACAAATGCCTGTGCTGATTTAATTAATGATCAAATCAGAAAATCACCCATCAACAGTATAAAGCAATTTTCTCTTTATGCATGATAATTGCCTTGAATCACAAAAAAATCAATGCAGTTCTTTCAATCCATTCACAATATTCAGGGCGGTCCTTTTGAAACTGCTTCATTAAATCATTAAATCAAAATATATCTTCATGTAAAACTGTGACTGTCAGCCGGTTCAGCAGAAAGGCCAGTTATGGAAGATCTAGGTTAAATACCTATTTGAGAATATAGTTAGTCAGTATTAATAGGGTGTAATTATCAAATGGCACAGGGAATACAGCCAACTTTGTGATGCTGCTAGACCAAAGGAGTGATTATTTATTCCAAAACAAAACTTTCATCGGCCGTCATTGGAATTAATCTTACTGAGGTACCGAGGAAAATAATATCCCTATCAATCACAACAAGGCGTAAAGTGTTTGGTACAAATGTGTATTTACCAATGAAAAAACTGAATTCGTATTAAATTAATTATTTTTTTTTTATTTCAACAGAAAAATACTGAAGGATGGAAACAAACGCGCATTGAGATTATAGAACTATGATCTGCTGTATTCTGTCAGCTCAATAACCTGTAGCTGAACAGGCTGGTCCCTAGACTAGCTTGATTGAGTCGCAGCAGCACTAACTGGATCTTGAGACTCGTGTCCAATACGACTACTTGATAACCCTCCATATATGTAGGAAAGCTAGCACACACCTCACTCAGTACCCACACCCCGTGAAAGTGATAGTTCAGGTCTGGCATATTGGTAATGTCCCAGTAAATTTTACTACTACTTTATTTATAAGACATGCTCAATTTGATATGCTGATACTCTGCTGTCAAAGCAAAACTGGAGAAGGAAGACATCTGTACACTACTACTAAGAACATTTGATCGACGTTGATTGCTAAGAATATTTTCATAAACATGGTCACGGGCAGACTGGTGGCATTACGGGCCCCGTGGCAAAATAAGTCAATG
Source organism: Platynereis dumerilii (assembly GCA_026936325.1). Classification (NCBI taxonomy): domain Eukaryota; kingdom Metazoa; phylum Annelida; class Polychaeta; order Phyllodocida; family Nereididae; genus Platynereis; species Platynereis dumerilii. The sequence continues at coordinate 22,916,308 of JAPTHN010000005.1, read as the reverse complement.
GGCCCCTATGTCGCGACCAGTGGCGTTATTTTCAATTAAGAATAGTAAAATTATTACAACCTAAATGCGCACTTTTGTAAATCCGTAGTAGGTTAGTGGCCCTAATGTGAGGGTCTCAGGGAGTCAGTTGATTCTGTTTGCATCTGACAATCATAAACCGCATGGCAAAGTTTTTACTTCTGGGCTTTTTTCTTGGAATTTTTATTTTTTAGACATCATGCATGGGCCCGCCTGAGTGGATGGGCCTGTTGCAGCTGCCACTCTGCCATATAGATCAGCAGGGCCGGATCTAGGGTCCAGGAGGCCCTGGGCACAAATGGGCACTGAGGCCCTTATCTCAACTGAAAATTTGCAGTACTAAAATGCAGATTTCAGAAGAAAAAAAATCAAACATAATGTTAAAATAAAAATACTTGTGTACGTCCAAGAGTTTCGAAATAAATAATTTTGCTGAGATCTCCAGCATTGAAACTTTGTGATGGTCATAGACAATTTTAGATTACTATTCTTAAGCTAAATTAGACAACCTGCACCCTTTTTGTAAGTGCTTGTTACTGGAACAAAAAGTTTAAAACTTGCAAAATTCCAGAAAGGATAGCTATTGTCTCTGTTTGACCATGTTGACAATAATAATTCTAAAGAACCACTCAGTAAATTGACATAGTTTGAGCCTTTATGTCACTGCATATGAATGAAGCATTAAATGTAAAAAAAATCAGTTTACCTAAAAATGGTGAAATCCAAAGGAGCATAACGAAAAACAATTTGGCCATATTTGAATCTTGGGCACTAGCTGGCTACAATTGCAAATGATTAAGATATATTGAGAAACTTCATCAGAATATATAGAGATAATATGTGATGTACACTGTTCATTAATAATGACTAAAAACCCTCCTGTGCTCCAAATCCAACAACCTTTTTTGCCCAAAAGGGCCCCTCTCTATTTATGCTCAGAAGCACCATAAATATACTTAAGACCAAAAAATTAAATTCTGTTCCTTTGACTCATCATTCATGGCAACACGGACTCGTTATTTATGATTATGGAACTCCAGTGCAAAGATAAATGCGTTTTAACTTCATTTTTTAAAATGATTCGTTTAATAATGCAATTTCAGGATCCTACTCAAAGTATACATAGATATTTTCAGCTTTTTTGTAACAAATTTTAAACCAAATAGTAAAATTGCAGAATGCAGATCTGTGTATAATGCATTTTTGACCCTAAGAAATATTCAGAGCAATTATGATTAGACATTTCTACAGGCAAACCAGGAAGACATGGGCAGAAGATGGGGCCTCAGAGGCCCATTTGGGCCATTTGTGTCAGTTTTTTGGATTTCTAGAAAATGCATGCCCTGCACACAGGATACCAAAATGCCAGTTGCATCCAATTCCCTTTCAACCAAGGAAGGATCACATAATTTTAAAAAACAACAAGTTAACAGTCAAATGGTGTTTGATGTACTGGGCATCTAAGTTGTGGGGTCTCAAACTCAGATGCCCCTGTGGCTGGAAGAGAGCTCAAGTTGGATGTTGTATGACTTTGTAAAAGCGCGGAAGTGCCCTTGACCTTTGATCTTATTTTCCAAAATTTTGTGAGGCCCCCCTTGCCATGTGAGGCCCTGGGCACAGTGCCCACTGTGCCCTATGGATAATCCGGCCCTGTAGATCAGTCTTCCCCTGAACATGGTTTTCAAGTAAATACTGCACTTACAGCCACTACTTTACCCTTTCACACCTTTTGACTACCTCTGAATCACTTCCTAGTTTTACCTACTTGAAACTACCTTTTAAAATTGCAATAAAATCATATTTAAACAACTCCAATTTAAACTCAATCACCTCCATTGTGTTTGATTTACTTGATATTTTGCACCTTTGCTGATTGCAGTTACATTGGTAACTGTCTAAATAGTCTTCTTAATGTGGGCTAAGGTTGTTGTAAGGAGTCAAAGGGAGTTGTAAGGAGATTTGGGTGGAGGGGAGAAAAGAGGGCAAAATAGGTAAACAGAGGACTTCTGACAGAAAATTTTCTTACTTTATTTTGGGTTGTACTGTATGTACTCTGTTCAACACTGTCTTCATGCATCAACTTTCTGGTCCAATGTGAGTTTCTGTCATTTACTCAGCAACAAAATTTCTGTTTCTGAAGACTTAAGAGTTATTTAGGATCATCACAGAATTTAGCATAAAACTGTTAAATTAATGCAGTCCATTCTATTCATTCAATCAATTTCAACATACTTTACCATCACACTTTTACAGGCCTGTTCAACCATAAGCTTCCCAGTGTACAGCAAAATGAATGTTCTCCCTATTTCCAAGCACCCATTGAAAACCAGGGTGAGGTGAAGCAATGGATGACCTGCCAAACTCCCCGTGCGATAGCATGATTCAAATGTAGGACCTTAATTGGGTCATAAAGAATCAAAAAAGTATTTTGACCTGCCATATTGATTACTTCATCACAATCGAGCCAGATTCTTTTCTCGGTTTAATAATATTATTGTGATATTGCCTAATCCATCATTTAGGCTTGTCATTGAACGCATTGAAAATTGTCCAATCAACTGTTAAATTCATCATTTAAGCATAACAACATCATTAAATTGTGTGAAAAGCTGACAATGGCGCATCTGATTAACTTGAATTTCGTTCACCAGTTTTGTTACCAAATTCAAGTACATGCCCATTGCCCAAGGTACCACAGATTCAGTTTTACCAAAATACCCCATGTGTAGCGGTTAGTCTACTCGTGATAAAGTTGCAAGTTCCGAGCAAGCACAATTCAGATAGATAGATCACATGCTAAGTACAGACCTCTTAGTCATGTTATGGGGGAAACTAATAATTGTTGATTTATGATATGGGAGCAAAGCTCTAGCTTTCAATGTAATAAACATATACCATATAAATATTGGGAATCTTTTACTTGTCCAGCACAGACACTGACACAAGAGGCCACCGAAATAATTTCTCAGGCATATAATACCAAGCGGGGATTTTAACTCTTCGGATATCATTGAAAATATGTGGAATTTGTCACCAGGAATTCTAATTCATGCAGGCAAAGATCATCGGAGCAGTTGGGACTGTATGTATCACCACTCTTCCACCAACCTGTATTGAACTTACAAAACATGATCAAACATAATTCATTAAAACTTATATTTGCAATTTGAGTCCTTTTTTTTCAAAATAGATAAATCAATTTTACATTTTAGCAGAAAAACACATTGTACAACCATAATATCATAATCCATATTGCACCAGACAAAGAGCAATACTTTAAATTGTTTGAGTATGGAAGTAGAAGACCATGTCAAAAAACAAATTCAATTTGCAAGCATTTTGGAGCAAGCATCTTCCCACACATAATTTCTTACAGACAGATCAAACAGAAGATTAACTGCAAATGTTCTTAAATGGAATTAATCAACTTTAAAAGCTGAATAAAGAAATTCCCTGACATGCTGCTTATCTTTCATGAAACAGAAGAGAGAATGTAATGATTTTTGTTGTTAACAAGAAACTTCACCAACATTTTAAAAAGCAATAATACACATACTTTTTTTTTTGGAGAAATTAGGATATTAATAAGATCTAAAATCTTTATGAACTGAATAGCATGATATCTAATTTTGTGCAACTGAAAACCAGCCATTTCTAAATTCGAAATATAAAATAATGGATATTTACCGTGTTATGGGGTGAATTAGGACAGATTTGGATGCTTTCTTGTCATAGCATGGTTCCTAATAATTCAAGGAATGTAAATATGATGTCTCTATCCCTAGAAGTTTTAAGTGATATCTTTATTTTGCAGTGACTTAGGTAGATAAAACCAATGTCCCAATTCACCCCAGACTTTGGGTTATGCCATTGTTATTAGGCTAAATAAATGTACATGTAAGTGGTATGATATGGTAAGGTAGAACCTTTACATTTATTTGCAGTACATTGGATAATATATAGCCTTACAAAGTACATTGGATAAAATATAGCCTTACAAAGTATGACGGATGTTACCATGTATCATGGACAACTGCTTTGCCTTATAGTGTATTTTTGCTTACATCAGCAAAACAGTAATTGGAAAGACATTGTGGCTTTTCAATCCATCACAAAGAAGTAGGAGCACTGGAGAAAGAGCGGCCAAATGAATTTAGAAGTGTCTCTTAGAGGATGAAAAATGATAACTGGTCAATGGACAGACATAGAAGCAGCAAGAGTGAGCACCATGACTGTAGTCCCAGATGGATCATTGGCAGGATTTGTAGTGTGTCCTGAAGGAGATGTTGGGTATATGTCCCATATCCGGAGTTACGGAAGACTCAAATAGTCAGGAAATGACCAACTGAGATTTCCCAGGTGGCCAGAATCACTGGTGAGGCAAGTTACCACTGCGACCAATCCTCTTGAGGCTGTATTGTGAATTGCGTCTTGTGCCAAATTTGGTTATATATTGCTGTAAAGGTTGCGTCACAGAGGATGCACAATTAGGTATGAAAAGCATGTGAAACACGCCAGGATTGTAGTTAGGTCCTCTTGTCTTCAAACAGTGTGAATAGTCTATAGCTGACTGTACTTGCAGATAATACAATGTATTTGATGAAGTACCTAAAAGTCTATGCTTTGCACACAGCAGCTTCATCTTTTCTTTTTACATCTGCTGATATAATTTTGATGTTTCAAAGTGTGACTGATGTAACGTCATTTATAGCACAGACAAAGTTCTGCATTGATACACCAGAACTTTTTGCTTACTTCAGCAAAACAGTAATTGACCAGACACTGGTTTTTTCAATCAATCAAAAAGAAAGAGTGCTGAATAAAGAGAGACCAGATAAATTTAGAATGCTTCTTATAAGATGAAATATGGATATTGGATAACTGGTCAATCTTCAGACACAAGAACAGCACAGCAAAGCACGATTATCATATTTCCCAGCTTGGGAGTATGGCAGGTAGTGATGAAGAAGTTGTTTCCAAAAGAAGACTAAACTATTTCAGAAATGGCCAACTGAGAGTCTGAGGTAAAGGTCTTGTTGCGCTGACGGAATATCAACAAATTGCCATTCAAGACAAACCTGTGTTTTCCCCACCTTCGGGGGGTTTCGAGCAAAATGAAATTATAAAGCATGCCTCAAGGAGGAATCACTTATCAAGCTTGGTTTCCATTGTTAAAGGTTTTTCATTGTTGTCAGAAAGTCGTCTATCATAAAATTGTGTTGTGAAGATTTAACACATTTTTCCTAAATAAAATGTCACACTGTCTGATGAAATAAGATGGAATGTCTTTTTGGGGAAACTGCCTTGTTTTGCTTCATTATATTTGTTTAAGTCCTTGTTACTATTCGTATGGCCAATCAGACATTTCACTGGACCCCTATGAGGATTTGTATATTGAGAGCAGCAACCATCCTTACTTGTGATCGAAACCACCTGGGAAATCTCAGCTGGCCATTTTCTGGCCATTTGAGGCTTCTGTTACTGCAGATATAGGACATATACCAAGCATCTCCTTCAGGATGCACAGCAGGTCCCACCAATTATTCATTGGGGACCATGGTCAGTGTGGACTCTTGTTCAGCTTCTATGTTTCTACAATTAACCAGATATATGAATGTTTTATCTTCACAGAAACAGCCTAAAGACATCTGACCTCTCATTACCTGGTGCTGTTTCTTTCTGATATTCTAATGTAAACTATATTGTTCCCAAAAACAGTTTTCTTGAAAATATTACCCTCCAAAATTATGTCACTATGATCATAGAAACAAATTACAGTGCCAATCAGTCCATTACCTGTTCAGAAAGCGCCCCGAGAAATTACCCAAAGCTCCAACTCTGACTTTTGAGACCTTGTAAGAAAAGGGTCAAATCTCACAAGAATCTGTTTAGACAAACTTGATAAGTGCAGCTCTCTAAACCAAATCATTGACACAATCCTCTTTGGGGGGTGACCATTTAATGGCAAGGGGGGGTGGTGCTTGGAGACTTTTGAAATAAATAATTTCTTGCTCTGTTTTGGTGAAATAAATAAATTCTTTCAGGCAGTCTTGAAATAATAATTACTGGTGGGGGTTTTCCTTAACATGGTGTTGCTTTATTTAGGAATGAAAATGTGCGGACTTTGCATGCTTGAAATAAATAATTAGGGGAGAGTGCCCCAAAACGCACCCCCTAAGGGAGATCTTGAATATCAGGATGATGTTCACTAATAAATGTATCAGTTAGCTATTAGATTGTGCCGAAAACATTTTCTATCAAAACATGCCTAGCATACAAAATATTACGCATTATCTATCTTTTAACAGGATGAAATATTTTTTGGGGCAAAAAGGTGCCTTTTAGGCACCCCTATCTAATCTTAAAAAGCACACCCCCTATGTTGCCTAAAAGGCACCCCATATTTTACTATGAGTTGCTTTGTTCTTAAAAAGCACACCCCTTCACACCTCACATTTAACATGAATTACAGTTTATTATTGATTAAAAATATTTTTTTTGCAAAAAAGTTTTTTTTGGTCAGTATTTGGAAAAGATAGCCTATTGGAAGGCTGTTTTTTATTCTGAGGGTTATAATGCAAGATTTAGACTGGGTTGTGCCTCTTAGGTTACAGTGTATGTTTCTTGATTTTTGTCGTTTTTTTTAAAACCATGGGGCTTTCTGGAAATTTTTCTCTTAAATTTTATAGATAACAAAGCAGAAAAAGTCTAGTTGTAGTCTCCGCATCATCACCACTGCCATTATTGCTGGTACAGTGGCTCAAAATCATAGAAATGTTATAAGAAATGGAGCCATTTTCACACGGTCCTTGTTTCTGGGCACCTATGCTTAGCAGTATCACAAAATTTGATGAAATAATTCTATAATCAAAATATTTGACTAATTATATGGTTTGGAACACCACAAATCTATTATTAGCTGCAAAACACAGGGGTGCACCTCTTAGGAAGCGGTGCTTTATAGGGCACCCTCCCCTACTCCGACTGTTAACATGAATTTCCCGCCGAGGAAAACTCGACCAAAGCACCCCCCCCCTGATTATTAAATGGTCGTCCCCTTATCATAATCTATTTACACATAGCCTGATACAGCAAACTATTCCAGTGCCATCAACAACAGAACTTTCTCTCGATCAAGTAAGCTAAATAGATTAGCATAGGTAATCTAGCAGTTCTGATTCAACCACAGTTTCTCATCAATAATTTGCCAAAGTTTGTTTGTCCAGTTGTTTCGTAGTAGAGACCTAGCAAATATAACTTGATCATCAATTAAGCCCAGCATGTTCAGGAATGTTTCATCAAACAACAATGTGATTAAGAACTGGCCAATTATGTGATGCAAAAGGCTGGCCAATCTTTGTCTGTTAATAGAAATCGAAAGCTTGGTTACTTTTGTCTGCCACAATTCCTTCTGTGGCATTGTTCTTATTTTCTGTCTTATCAAGCCCCTTTTAAAACAATGCATTCTACCAGAAACATGAAAATAAAGAGAGTGAAAATTAGCCTCACCGGTAGTTTAGGCCACTGGGAAATCTCAGTTGGTCTTTTCCTGACCATTTGAGTCTTCATAATTCTTGAAAAAAAGGTACCGTAGAACGGGGTAAAGTTGGTAAGTCAGGGGAAAGCCTATTTTAACCCTCTTAATGGCAATTATGCCAACTTTCCTCACTGACATGGGTTTCTTTGAGAACATTTTCACCTGTGTCACTGAGGAAAGTTGGCATTTCTGCCATTAAGTGGGTTAAAATAGGTGGCCAACTTTCCCCCAGCTTGCCAACTTTACCCCGTTTTACGGTACATATCCACATCTTCTTGAGGAAACACTACACATTCCCATCAATGATTCATCTTGGCTACAGTAATGGGGCTCACACACTGACCAGCAATCTTTTTCATCCCCTGAGAGACACTTCTAACTGAATTTGGCCACTCTTTATCCTGAAAATGTCCTTCTTTGTGATAGACTGAAAAGTCACAATATGTAGCCAATTATACGCCTGTGTTTTGCTGAAGTAAGCAAAAGTTGCAATATAAAGCAGGAGGAGTTGTTTCTGACAATAATATGGTGCATAAGTCATTGGTGTACTTTGTAATACCATAATCCATTTGCTAATTGTGATTATATATGAATATATTGCACTGTTATTTGATTTTCTGGGGTAACTCTATGACATTCCTGATTGTTCAACTAACATCATCCTTCTTAGTCCATACGAATATAAGCCAGATTTGATAAGCCTCCTTTAAGAGCAGTAGCTCTGCTTGGCCCACTGGCTTTCAGTCTTGGTCTGGGTGGTGACAAGTGGACCCTGTGTCAGCTTCTATCTACATGAGTGTCATGATTTGTAGCATTGGGTCCCTATTGTAAGCAAAGTGCCAAAGCAGGGTCTATTCACAGACCTTAAAAGCAAAAATCCCTCCTAAATGATGAGATTAAGTGGCTGAGGGACTGGTCAATACCATAAGAGACCCGTGATTTAGATGCTCTGGGTTTGCTCTTCTTCTTTTAGGTTTTCATAAGCTGAATTTATTGCCAGAGTGTCCCATGTTAAGTCAGTGTGACCTATTTGCAACCCAGATTCAGCAATGCCCTAGCAAGAGTCACTGAACTCTTGGCATTACTGATAGACATTTATACTTGTCCAAATTCAGCTATTCACAAAAGAAGAGCTCTCAATTAAAATGAAGGAAGGAGTTGGTTTAATGAAACAAATGTTTATAAAATGTCATATAACTAGACATGAAAACTACGTATAAAAATTGACTGGGAAGAGGAATTTCATTTGAAGACTACTCTAGTTTAGGCACAGATTTTGAATACATAAAGACGAAGCAGTGTTGCTGTAAATGTTTGTCAAATTCATCAAGAAATTGTCTGAAATATTAAAAGAAATACATATGCTGCATTAAAGGTTTGTTCTGCTCGATGTTCGTATCTTTGATTATTTGTGAACTTTGTTCTATAAGTTCACATTATTCTATGACATGTAACATTTTTCCTGATGTTTAAACATTACTTCATCACCAATGGATTGTGTCTTTCACCAGTTTGCTTCTGTCAGCAGAATTATACAGTAATAAAATAGGGAATGTCTCATAAAATGGCCATAATTGGCAGAAGATGACCAGTATCCAAAACAGGAAATATCACTTTTATGGGGCCAGCATACTAAGTTATGTGCTAGATTTCCTATGTGTAGGGTAGGGTGTTCAAGTATTCATATTAGTCTGCTTTGTGGGGCTGTCACTCAATCCAGCAAGCCTAGGGACCACTCTGTTTGGCTTCAGATTGCTGAGCTAATTGAAGATAAGCAAATTATTGTTTAAGACAAACCTGTGTTGTTCCCACCCTTGGGTGCCTATCTGGCCAAATGAAATTATATGACAAGCCTCAGGGAGGAATCACATACTTTCTTGTAGATTTTATCACCTCACTAATTCTGTTTTGTTCCCATTGTAGATCTTTTTCTCTCATGTGTTTAAACATATACAAGTCTCACCTGAGCGAGCAACCTTAAAATATTCTATGGCAATCTGGTAAGTTTCTATCTAGCCCATATTTTACAAATCAAAACACTGAGGATTGTACGGCCTTAAATCAAGATATTGTTGACATCTTTTACAGCTGAAGTAATTGAATCAGAGATGGTTGAATACATCATGCTTTCAGGGTATAACTCATCACATTTTACAATAATTTATACTGAAAGCACAAAATTTCAGGCTGCCAGCCACTTAAGAGTCCATGCTTCTATCTTCTGCTGTAAGTATGTCACCCCTGACTCAGAGTCTGAGATACCATAATATGGTATTATATTAACAGACTCATTACATTCATTGGTCAACCAGATTAAGAATTGTTAATATATAATTATCACTAAATTCATAGATCAGAACATCTTATTACGAATAGATCAAAAGGTCACGTGAGAGAAACTGTATCCGGCACAATGACCTTATTCCTTTTATACAGGAACTATCTCGAGCATCAATGGTTTGTGAGATGAAATCCAGGACGAACAGATTGCTGAAATGGGTCTTCTTTATGGTCTCGTGCAGAACTGGAAGATGACATGAAGGACTGGACAATGAGAGGACATTCTGTAATTGGCTGTCCTGCAGTGTCCTGGTTTCGGTTCTGACCTTGGTCAACTGACATGTAATGCGCTTGCATGAAGGCACTCCATGTGGCAGAGACTGGCACAATTGTGTAAGACAAATACTTCTTTAGGCATTTTGTTTATCTATTAATTCAGGTGCACTTTGTCTATCTCGGTTAATAAATTCAGCAACTTTTTGAAAAGCTGCTTTCAAGACATCAGGTCTTGACAAATATTAAACATGTGAATGTTTGCCCATGCAAGTAATTTAAAACTCTGTAAATTCTCTTTGCCATTTCGTCATCACAGTGCCTGTTAGACACCCATTGTGAGAATTCTGTCAAAAATGATTGGTAGAATCTGCAAAAAGGGATTTCATATAGATCTAACAAGCTTAGATTTCTTACACTTCTTAAGTCAGCGACATCAGTCACTAACTATTGCAATTTGTTGAAAATTCGACTACTAATAAAATTGTCATTGTCATAAACTATATCTCTCAGTTACAATTATGCAAAAACATGATAAATAAATATTTTGTCTACATCTCTTGATTTTATACACTGTTTGAAGTTGGGCGTTACAGTCGAAGAATTTTCACAGTGCAACAGTCCACTCTCTTTCTATATCAAAGTGACAGACTGTAATAATTATGCTGCTTTTCACAGCTTAAAGTATCATGGATTATACTGACAAAGTACACTCTAAAAGTGCTTGCAACACAGAGCCCCAGTGACTGGCCTTTCTGCTGAACTGGCCGATAATCACCGATTTACACGACAATATTTTGATTTAATGAAGTAGTTTCAAAAGGGCGCCCATGAATAATGTGAATGGATTGCAACAACCACATTGATTGTTTTGTGATTCATGGCAATTATCATGTGTCGAGAGAAAATCACTTAACAATGTTGGTTGGTTATTTTCTAATTTTATCATTAATTAAGTCGTTTGAGGTTTGAGGTCTTTACTGGGAAATAAAGTCCAGCAATGCTGTTTGTATGTCATGCCCATAACATTAACAATGATATTGGTATAAAAAAGCATACATGAGTCATTTTACACTGTGTGCTGAAAACCGAATAAGTGTTGTTACAGATGATAGAGATTCATATATGAAGACTTTCACTAACTGCAGGTTTCTCGAAAACTAAAAAGCAAAAGATTGATGCTGTCATTTATTCCTTCGGGACATCGTCTTTACAAAGCATTGGAAGACAAGCAACTGGAAAAGTAAATGTTACTGTAAATGCTCAGCGGGTTTCATCTTTCAAATATTCAAAGTTTCAAACCCGAATAACTTCTTGAAGGGAATTGGGCAAGTGATTAAACATCGTGCTGTTTTTAATGCCAATCGCCATTTCAAATTTAATTGACCCTAAAACGTTTTGGATATTTAATCCCAGACCATAATGTTAAGAAGCCTTTAGGAAAATGTAATATGGTTGTGAAATAATGAAAAGTTAAATGAGATAGGATCAATGAGACACACATGAAAACAAGCGGCATCTAAGACTAAGTCTCAACTCAGTTGGTATTTATTCGCCACTTATTTGAAAATGTACGACAATGAATAATATACAAAAAATGTTATTTCAGTTTCACTTAACTATGGCAAGGAGACCTCTAAAATCAGGTCAATTATGTAAAGTAATACAGGTCTGTATTATCAAACCACCTTTTTGCTGTTATGCAATTGTGTCTTATGGGGATCCTTTTCTCGTTAAGCAAAATGCACACAAGATTGTACTTATTGCAGGAGGAAGGTGGTCACAAAAGCCGACTTGGACTTACGACTTGGTTCTTTTGATGCAGAGACCCCATTCAAATTTGAATGCATAGTTTAGTATAGAAAATAACTTACATTGTGCAGCCATTCATGATTTCTTCTTACATGCTTCATCCAAGCACAGCACTGATGTTTTAGATTTGCTATTGAAGACTATGTTGATCCTTCACACTCAATGACTGTTTAATGGCAGTTTGTACAGTTGCTCTCGAAAGTAAGTACACCCCATTCAATTTTTTCAACTTCTGTCTCTCAAAGGTACAAATTATTATATATTGACACACTAACAATAAAATAGTGTCAACTTAATACATGTTCATACATTTATATTACAAATTCATAAATTCAGTCTCCCATTAAATTAATACAGTTGAGTATCGAAAAAATGGTCATTGCAAAAGTAAGTACACCCTTCTAATTTCAGGCAGTCAATACCTTGTGTTTCCTAATTGGGTGGCCAAAATAGCTTGTAGATGCTTCCTTTACCATTGAATAAGGTTCTAACATCTTTGCACTGGAACTTGCGGCCATGCCTACATGTAAAACTGTGTCATCATTGAATGTCCGGGAGATTCCCTGCATTTTCCCATTTTTATTGTCAAACCACGACATCTCAATAGGATTTACATCTGGGATTTGGCTAGGTCATTCCAAAAGCTTGTATTGATTTTAATTTATTTGGGATTTAGTTGCCATACTTGTGTTTTTGTGATTGTTGTCCTGCTGAAACACCCAAGACCAGTTTAACCAAGCTATACTTCAGCAATTGGGCAACATTATCTCCTAGGATTTCATAATAGAGCTTTGAATTCATGATTCCTTCTACATGAACCAGTTTTCCAATTTCTGATGAGGCAAAAAACCTGTTATGCATGATATTCCCACCTTCATGCTTCACTATTGGCACCAGGTTCTCCTCTTGGAAAGCTGTGTTCCCATTGCAGCAAATATATTGGTTGTTCATCTGACCTTCATTCAAATGCCTCCACATAGTTAACATGTAGACATGTATTCCAGACCATGTCAGTTGCTCTTGTAATTCTGTGGATGTAACCATAGGGTATTTTGCTGCTTTCTTCATTAATTTCTTGGATGTCCTGCAAGACACCTTTGTTGGTATCCCATCCAGCTTGATGAGTTTGTGTATTTTTGCTCCTACAATATGAATAAAGCTTCCCGGCAGTAGATATGTGAACCCCTAGCTGTACAGAAATATTCTTACATATTCAAATTTGTCTTTGTAGGTGTAAATAATAGTATTTCTTAGCCTTTTAGACATTTCCTAAGTTTTTGGCATGGTGACTGACCCATCAACCACACCATAATGACTTGATTTAGCAAATTCAAGGATAATCAATTGTTAAGTACTGCTAAGGAGGATGGAGGTTTAAATAAAGGTGTCAAAATCAACCAGGCGGAACAACAAACATTTTAGGGTTGCAAGGTAAGAGCAGATTGACCAAAACAGAGGGAATGAAGCGATAAAAAGGCCAACTATTGTGAGGGTGTACTTACTTTTGCAATGGGTTATTTTTTCATTTGAGGTCAAAGGTCAAAATGACCTTGATATTTCAAGAAATCCAAATAACATATTATGTAAGACTTCAAAGAGATACACTTTATTGCAAAAACGAGAGGATAATCATGACCAGATATTAATTAATGAGCCAAATGCAATAATCCTGCAGGGGTGTACTTACTTTCGAGAGCAACTGTATGTGTTAATGGCAGTTTAAAGTTACTCAATGACGATTTAAAGTGAAGTAACAAGGTCCTCAAGGTTAAATCATTCAGTTTTACTGGACGGTTTAGTTGACATTGATGTAAGTGATAATGTTCAATACCATGCAATACTTTCATTCTGATATTACAAATTAGTGTTTGCTAGTAACACCCATTGAATTCTGAAGTAAAAAAAAAAAAGATTGAGTAGAGAAATATTTTTAATGCTGATAACTTTCAAGTACATTCTCAGCAATCTAGCCCATTTGATATAAATTAACATGTTAGGATATACTACCAAAATTTAACATGGAATCGATATTTAGTTCAATGATAATTGTCAAAAATATGGTCCCTATCAATGAAAGGAATCGATTTAGTTAGTGAACACTGAACAGTTTAATGGATTAATTTGAATTAATGTTATACAAGTCATTATTTCTTGCTAGCAAATTTTGTAATTCTTTTGCAAGATGAAAAGATGATTTTGTGCTGCTTTTTTAACAACTAATGACTGATACATGCTTGGAAATATCATTAATAACATTATAAATCTGAGTTAGATTGGTAACAAAATGTGGAACGTGATTTGCTCTATGTTGCTTTGAAGAAAAAATAGTGTGCCCTCTTGAAAAGATCATGGGAATCGTGTATCCTTAAGCTCCAATCATTTGTTGAAAAATATCAATATTCTGCCACTGTACCATTTTTGTTGCTATGCCAGTAAAGTAGTCATTAAAAATATTTGCTACTCCTTCTTCATTTTTAACTTTTTCTTCTCCATTTTGTAGCATAGTTATTCTTCTTGATTTATTTACCTTACTGGGTGGATCATGGTTAATGGTTGACTAAATATGCTCCAAAGAGTGTAAGGTCCATTTTGTTCTGGTCAATTTCTCTCATATAATAGCTTTCTTAAGGAAGTATGGACACATTTACTCAGAATATTCATTATATTTTTTGTAGTTTTCTCTGTTGATGTCCATTGGATTATGTTATCTTATTTTTGTAAAGTTGGTTTTTGTGTTTGACACTATTCAGTAGTCCACTAGTTATCCATTTCTTATCCACAAGGCACATCGGCATATTCGTATACATGTGTGTGTGGCTGCGAACTCATCTCCACGTAACTCCACATGGCTCATGGCAATCCAGCATTTCAGATAAATCAGGCCGAGCACTCGAAATGCAATGATTTGACGATGGTGTTATTAAACTGAAGCTTTTTGACGTGATTTGGATTTATTTGACAGTTTGAAAATATTATTAAATGCGTCCACTCCTCATAAAATGCAAATATTTTGATGGAAACTATTGATTGTGCAATGAATCTCATCAGTTTTAATACACTTACTTTTACTGTTCTCACCATGTATACAATATTAAAAAATGCATTGGAAAGGAATTGCGCATCTTGAGTCAAAATAATGTTGCTGAGCCTGATCCTGATTGAAAACCATGAAGGCTCAGAAACATATCAATTTCAAGTCGATCGAAACAGTTGACTTTTTTGCTACTGTTTTTGTCGCCCAAAAAAAATTCTAGTCAGCTCTCCTTTGCCCATAAAATCTACTTGAGAGGATAGTTTCTAGAGGAAAATTCCACTTATATTAACTCATAATGCTGATGTGTCAAGATTTCACAAATAGTTTCAATCGGAAATTATATTCATGGAGACTGACACTGCTTGTGATGCATATGATTCTTGCATTAAAATCTCTAATAAAAGAAAAGGTCTTCTCATTATCATAACCAATCGAAGAATCATTATAAGGAGGTACTCAGCTTTGGTGAAAAAGTGCAGCAACTGTAAAAATATAACTGTGCACAAGACACCCATTAAAAGTTTTTAGTGTGAGATAATAATAAGTGGCACATACCTGTATTAACTCCAATTTGACAAAGAGCACTTTGAAAGGAGATAGTTTGCTGAATCCTGATAGAGTTTTCCACACAAACAAATAGTAATGCCTAGATCACACGGAGACGTAACAGAGGGTTCTTGTCGCGTCGCTTCTTGCTTTTCCAGGAAAGAGGGAGGTTTTTAAACTACATTCAACAATTCGGCGACGATATTTTCGTCTACGGCGCTTCTTAAACTTCCTCGCCAAAAGTTCCTAGAAGTCACGTGACAGGTTAGTGAAGCAAGAACTTGCTTCACGAAAGATTCAACCGGTTGAATCTTTACGAAGGAAGAAGCCACGATGCAAAAGACCAGAAAGACCCCCAAAATGATTGGGCGAAGGTAGAGACAGCTTGGGCGAAGTTACAGGCAGATTGGGCGAATCTAGAGAGTGCTGGGCGAGGCTACTTATCATTGAGTCAATGGAACTTCGGCGAAAAAAGAGAACAACTCGCCGACTCAAACAAGCTGTTGAAACGCCGAAACAGCTACTTACTTCACCGTAACAGGTATTTGCTTGGGCGTAATTGAAGATTAATGCCTAGATCACACGAGCGTGGTTAAGTGACGGCGAAGTTGTAGAGGTGCCAGGAAGTCAAGTTTCGCCCAATTTCGGCGTTTCAAGCCATTTTTGGACAATTATATAATCAATTAAAGATTATTCATCGTCGTAGATTGATCCTAGGACGACGAGGCACTCGTTTTTTACGCCGAATCGCTCGTAATTACGGACGAGGCAAGAAGAGACTTGTGTCGGCGAGTTGTCAGGAGCCTCGACGCAGTTCCATTGCTTCAATGTTAAACTAGATTCGCCCAAGGAGTCTCTTTCTTCGCCCTAGCATGCTCTTTCTTCGCCCTAGCATCCTCTTACTTCGTCCTAATGTTCAATTACGCCCAAGCAAATACCTGTTACGGCCAAGCAAGTAGCTGTTTCGGCGTTTCAACAGCCTGTTTGTGTCGGCGAGTTGTTGTCTTTTTTCGCCGAAGTTCCATTGACTCAATGATAAGTAGCCTCGCCCAACCTGTCTCTAACTTCGCCCAACCTGCCTCTAACTTCGCCCAAGCTGTCTCTAACTTCGCCCAATCATTTTGGGGGTCTTTCAGGTCTTTTGCATCGTGGCTTCTTCCTTCGTAAAGATTCAACAGGTTGAATCTTTCGTGAAGCAAGTTCTTGCTTCACTATAAGGTCATGTGACTTCTAGGAACTTTTGGCGAGGAAGTTTAAGAAGCGCCGTAGACGAAAATATCGTCGCCGAATTGTTGAATGTAGGTAAAAAACCTCCCTCTTTCCTGGAAAAGCAAGAAGCGACGCGACAAGAACCCTCTGTTACGTCTCCGTGAGAACTAGCCATAAGACGAAGTAAGAGGATGCTAGGGCGAAGCAAGAGGATGCTAGGGCGAATCAAGAGACTCCTTGGGCGAATCTAGTTTAACATTGAAGCAATGGAACTGCGCCGAGGCTCCTGACAACTCGCCGACACAAGTCTCTTCTTGCCTCGTCCGTAATTACGAGCCATTCGGCGTAGAAAACGAGAGCCTCGTCGTAATAGGAACCATCAACGACGATTTATAACCTCTAATTGATTATATAATTGTCCAAAAATGGCTTGAAACGCCGAAAGTTGGCGAAACTGAAGTTCCTGGCACCTCCACAACTTCGCCGTCACTTAACCACTCTCGTGAGACACTAGCATAAGTGTTATGATGCTGTGATGCAAATTGCTCTGAGTGAAAGTAAGCATTATGTTTTGTTGCAACATAAACATTATGGTAGCACTTTCTGGAAGGCAAATAAAACTAAATGTATCTATTGGCCAGGAACATATTCATTCCCATTTGTCTGTGAGCTTTAAAACAACAGAAAGACGATATTATGCCATTTGTAGTATTAACTGTATACAGGCATTGCAATCTACCAAATGTTGTTCAGAAAGTTTCGGTCTATTTGGAATCAAGGTAAAAGAACAAGTAAATTTATGGCATTTCCGCTGCAGTTACTCATGAATCTGTTTTATGGTATTATACATCACAGCATGGATAGCCTTTATTGCATCTTGAATTTAATGCCATTTTATTGTCCGCACAACATGGAAATCAGTTTCTAACATTTTTGTGCTTTCAGTAAAGAAGCAACACAATGGCAAGCAAAACCTGAAGTGTTGAGGGACTGAGTGACTTGGTGTATAGTGCCCAATGAGAACTAGTGTGGGCTATTTAAAACAAATAGGAAGACTTAGTGCTGAAAGTAAATTCTTATGGGAAAAGGTTCATCGAGAGGCGGTTTTTATTCATATTCTGAGAGTGTGCAGGGCGAACCGGGCACATTGGGACGCTCTTAACGTCTACTGATTTGGCTCAATGCTAAAAGCACTGAGCAACTTAGAGGTTTGCATGAATATCACCATTACTTTTGAGCTTGAATCCCAGACATAGTAAATTAGACTGCACCTACCCTTTTGCAGCCAGACAGCAAAATGTGAGTCATGATCATGACTGTCCCAATCTGTCCCGTCAGGGCAGATGGGACATCAATTAAAATGCTAATTTCTCAGGCACCAGTGAATGTGTTTATCAGGATAGCAATTCATAACTCTTCGTTACTATGCATCTAATTTATACAAGCATTGAGAAAGCCTCTTGTTCATGGTTTTTCCTCAGAATGGCTTGACTTTAACCCCTGTGAATTCACTTTAGTAGCAGGAAAACAAACTTTTCCTCGCCATACTTTTGCATGTGGCTTTAATTTGTCAATAAAACGGTAGAAAATATCAGGATGTGAAATTACAAGATTTGGTAGCACTAAAATATAATAACCTTGCCAGGAACTAAGAAAAACCCACCTTCCCACAGTGCCCCGCGTCCCAATGTGCCCCGGTTCCCCCAAGAGATAGAACTATACAAGTTACGAGGGGTTTTCCAAAAGTTCTGTCCAACTTGCTATAACTTTTGCAATATTTAATAGAGAAACATGAAATTTTAGTCAGATAATATTGAAGCAATTTGCAAATGATCCTCAAAATATCAGATCAAAGAAACAAAAATAAATGGTTAGTATGTTACCATGGAAACCAAAAGTCATGAAATGCGGCCCAGGGCACTTTTAGACACACAGATTTATTATATCCTGTCAAAAATGTAAGTTTTTACTAGGGATACAGAACAAGAAACCTATTAAAAATAATCTGTGCCATTTCTCAAATACTTAGACTAATTAACTTGGTACTGAATACATTTCCTTTAACTTTAAATCCCTTAGAAAATCAATGACTCAAAAGTCTTCATGTTGAGATCACTGTTGGTGTTTCGCAGACTTTTTGTACTTTACGATGGGTTTTCCATAAGTTCTGTCCAACCTGTCGTAACTTTTGCTAGATTTTATACAGAAACATGATATTTGGGTCAGCTGATATTGAAGTAATTTGCAAATGATCCCCAAAAAATCAGATCACTGAAGTAAAAAAAGGTGGTTGATTTGTTGCCATGGAAACCATAAGTCATGAAACGCGGCCGAGATCTTGTTAACAGACATGTACTTGATATATCTTATCCAAATATGTAATTATTACAAGAGATATTGAACAGAATATATTCAAAACATTCATAGCCATTTCACAACTCCCTAAACTAATGACTGGGACCCTGTAAATACATTTTCTCATACTTTCTAACCATGTCTAAATAAAATACTTCAGTCGTTGTGTCAAGGTCAGTTTTGGCATTGTCATGTCTTCTATTCTTAGGTTTTCAGGTGGGTGTTTTCTTCATTCAGAAAACGTTTGTTCAATCTTCATTAGGTTCTGTAACTCATACTGTCTTCCTTCTATGTATGATAAAAGGTTCTTACTTTCTCTGCTAGTATAATTAACTGATTGTAATACATGAAAAAAAAAGAATACACTTTAATTCAAAAAGTCAAGACACAGGTAATGCAAGCAGGCATTCACTTAGTTTTTAGTTGGGACTACAAAGTCTGGGCCGCATTTCATGACTTCTGGTTTCCATGACAACAGATTAAGCATTTATTTTTATTTGTATGATCTGATTTTTTGGGTGTTGTTTCCAAATTACGTCAGTATTATCTGACCCAAATATCACGTTTCTACATCAAATCTAGCAAAAGTTATGGCTAGTTGGACAGAACTTTTGGAAAACCCCTGGTATATTTCCTGGCCGTTGTTTTTACCATGAGAATGACCACTTCTTGTAGATCTAAGTCATTGCTGTGTAAGTATGTAAAACAGTTGCTTTAGCTATGCTAACTGTTAAAAACACTGCACATTTTTACAACAAGAATTCCAAAACAAACAACAAAAATGTGATGTGTCAGAATAAAATGAAAAGCTATTTCACCAGTCCTGAGAGATTACAGACCTTCCACATGCCCAATTAGGTAGCTGGCAGTTTTAATTGCACTTGAGACTCATCTATTCTGTGACTTACTGAAAGAACCAAAGTTTCTGATTCAGGAGGGTGTCATAGACATGACATTCTGCATATGATTCTCCTGAAAACCCCATTCTTTATTTCCATAGGGTGTCATTGATTTTCCAATTCAGAAAACAATACCCAAAGCGCCATAATTCAGTATAATTGAGAACAAAATTGCATTCTTGGGACAATTGTGCTGAACTTGAGAGGTATATTGTGGCCCCCAGAGTGCATGTGAGTTTCCTGAAGTCTTATGCCTGGTTCTCACGACGGCGATTTGAGAGCGACGCATCAAGAGAAGTCATTTCTTGGAAAGTTGTGGCGTAGAACGTTGGTTTTGGCACGTTACGTAATCAATTAGTGTCATGTGCGACGCTTAAAGTTAGTAGCCGCGGTGAGTCTTGAGGTGTCCGCGGCGCTGCTTAAGCTTTCTTCGCCGCGTTCCGCCTCTCTTTCCTCAGCGCAGTTCCAAACAGACGCGTCGCACTTTGTTTTGGAATTCGGCGAGGCTGCTTTTACTTCGCCCAATGTTGTTTCCTCTTACGCCGCTGATGGTTGTGAGGCAGCTACGTCTGAAATTGGCGACCTGCGACGCATCAGGAAACCTTCGGCGTACACCCGAGGTAAGATGCGTCGCTGAAAATGACAGCCTCGCCGAAGACTGTAAGGATGCAACGCCGCATTTAGGGACTTGTTACTGCGTAACTTGATGGTTCATCGTCGCACATGCATTCATAAAGCGCCGAGGACATTACAGGCGCGTCGATGCTGACCTTCTTCGTCGTCCTTGCCTTAAGCAGCGACGAAGGTCTCTTAAGCATCGACGAACGTCTGTTGTTGCAGCGCTGCGGCAAAGTGTGTTTCGCTGCTGCAGGAGTCACTTTTGGTCATTATAAAAAGGGACACAGAGGACCTCCTTGCTTCATTTGCTGATTGCCCTTCAATGAGAACACAACGACTGCCTACTGAACATATGCATGATGGATGAAGAAGAAATTATTGTTGTGGCTGGTGCTGCTGCTGTTGCTATCGGAGCTGTCTATTTGAGACACAGGAGGAGGAGGGCCAGGAGACAGAAAAGGTGGTGGATTCGCAACTGGTTGCTGCAGAGGGAACAACATGGTCACTTCCATCAACTGCTGCCTGAACTGCAAGTGCGTGACGTGTCCGGCTACTACAACTACACTAGAATGCCCCCTGCCATCTTTGCTGAAATCCTGGAAGCTGTTGGACCACTCATCGCTAAGCAAGACACCAACATGAGGAGGGCTTTGGAACCTGGTCTGAAGTTGGCTATCACCCTGCGGTACATGGCAACAGGAAACAGCTACAAGTCCCTAGCTTATGCTTTCCGTGTGGCACCCAACACCATCTGCAACTTCATCCCTGAGGTCTGCCTTGCCATCGTTCATGCCTTCGAAAGACAGCTGGCACTACCCACACAGCCTGAAAGATGGAAGGAGATAGCCAAGGCTTTTGAGACGGAATGGAACTTGCCCAACTGCATTGGAGCTCTGGATGGCAAGCACGTCGCAATCCGATGTCCCAAGGCTGCAGGCTCCTTGTTCTACAACTACAAGGGATTTCACTCCATTGTCCTGATGGCCCTCGTTGATGCCGACTACAAGTTCATCTATGTGCAGGCTGGCTGTCAAGGAAGTGCATCTGATGGCGGCGTCTTCAGGGACACAGTACTTCGACAACTCCTGGACGAGGAAGATCTAGGCCTACCACCTCCAGAACCTCTACCTGGCACAGAAGACAATCCTTTCCCATATTACATCGTGGGTGACGAGGCATTTCCCCTGAAGACATGGCTGCTCAAACCAGTGCCAAGAAAGAACCTTGACATTCCTTCCAGAGTCTACAATTACAGGATTTCAAGAGCCAGGAGAGTGGTGGAGAATGCCTTCGGTCTGCTGTCACACAGGTTCAGATGCTTCCTGACCACCATGCCCCAACGACCTACAAGAGTGACATACATCACAATGGCTGCTTGTGTTCTACACAACATTCTGCGAGACAGAGTAGGCGTCCACCATGCCCGTGACAATGAAGTGATGGACAGAGAAGATCCACAGACACATGACGTCACTGAAGGAGTTTGGAGGGGAGACCGTCAATTAGGAGACCTAGGAGAACCACTTCGACACGGAAATGCCTCCAGAGATGCCAAGGCTGCTCGAGACTACCTACGTGACTGGGTCAACAGTCCGGCAGGAAGTGTCCCTTGGCAGTTGGAGAAAATCTGAAGAAGATGCAGACTATCTATTCAAAACAACAAACCCCAGGCCCTTTTAAGGGCCACCAAATCCTCCCAATTGAGCTGGCCATGTACACATCCTATGTTGACAAAACAAGCCCAAAAATCAATCAATCAATCAATCCCTCCATCCATCTATCTATCTATCTATCTATCTATCTATCTATCAAGCTATCTATCTATCTATCCAAGTCCAATCCCTGCAAAGTGACGACAACTGCTTTTCTTTTGCTGCAGTGTATATATGTAACGAGCATTGTGTTCCATCTATCAAGCTATCTATCTATCTATCTATCTAGCTATCTATCTAGTTATCTATCAAGCTATCTATCTATCTATCCAAGTCCAATTCCTGCAAAGTGACGACAACTGCTTTTCTTTTGCTGCAGTGTATATATGTAACGAGCATTGTGTTCCATCTATCAAGCTATCTATCTATCTATCTATCTAGCTATCTATCTAGTTATCTATCAAGCTATCTATCTATCTATCCAAGTCCAATTCCTGCAAAGTGACGACAACTGCTTTTCTTTTGCTGCAGTGTATATATGTAACGAGCATTGTGTTCCATCTATCAAGCTATCTATCTATCTATCTATCTAGCTATCTATCTAGCTATCTATCTAGCTATCTATCTATCTATCTATCTAGCTAGCTATCTAGCTATCTACCTGCCACTTGCCCTAGACAAGTGAAATTACAAAGTGATGCACTTGTACTAGTGCAACCAACCAACACAAGTTTTAAAAGCAAAGCACTTGTACTAGTGCATTACATTTTAATTAAGAAATTCATGCACTTGTACTAGTGCAATAAAAATATGTTTATACCAAAGAATGCAGCACTTGTACTAGTGCTGCACTTGGTATGTTTTGGGGCAAAGAAAGGGGGAACTAGCACCTTGCTTTTATGAAGGTGATTACTTTTAATGAAGGCCAGGACCGGACTTTTGTTTTGGGGGACTTTTTTTTTGGGGGACTTTTTTTTGGGGGATTGTCAACATTTTTTTTTGCTCTTTTTTGGCTCTTTTCGGTCAACACAAGCTCTTTTTTTTTGTCAACATAAGATGTGTACGTGGCCTGCCCTTTTGGGAGGATTTGGTGGCCCTTAAAAGGGCCGAGGTTTTTTGTTGTCTTTGCTGCATCTTCTACTTTCGTGGAGAAAGGAGATTGTCAGTCCAACTGGCCGAAGGGGAAGGCTGGTGCTGGTGATGGGCGGCCGGTTGACCAAAGCTGGGTCCAGGGGGGTAGCCGTACTTCTCAGGGCTCTCCTGAGCATCCATCATCAGTGTCATGGAGGATGGGCTGGGCTGCATCACGGTGTAGCTGGGAGTCTGCCTGGAGGATCCTCCTTCCCTGGGCTGGTGGGGGTGGTAGTGATGGCTGCTGCTGGAAGCGTGGTGGTGCTGCTGGTGGTGGGATGGCACATACGTCGAAGAAGGAGGAGGATGAGGAGGAGGTGGCATCTGCAGGCGCTGAGGAGGATGCGGAGGCTGGAAGGTCTGCTCCTGCTGCTGTCTTGAGTGGCGGGTGGCCTCATCATCCCAGTAGAGGGCGGCCTCTGCAATGGTCCTGACCATCTTCCTCCTGATTTCAGGGCTGGCGTGCAATCCCACGTGGTAGAGGTCCTGGCACTTCATCCTCCAGTACTCCTGGTCGGGTGTCAACTCCTGGTGGTCGGGGCACATCTTGCAGCCAGAGCCTTTCAGGATTTTCTTGGCGGAGGACATGGCTTGCATGCTGCCTGCGATGACGTTCATGGCGGAGTGCATGGCTTCTTCTGCTGGGGCCTTCCTCTTGGTTCCCTTGGCAGCGGCTCCAGGCTTTGGTGCTCCAGGGAAGACTTGGGACTGCTGGCTCTCAGGTCTGTCCTGTGCTGGCTGTTCAGGTGGCATGTCCGGCATGTCATACGAAGCTGGCAGGGAATCCTCAGGGTTGTAGCTGTCCTCGGAGTCTGAGGCTGGCCGGTTGGCAGACAGTTGAGAGATGGCGGACAGCTCCTTCCCTGGCTTGTGGACGATGGAGTCCTTCAGGAACCGACAGTTGTTCAGGATGTACTGGTCCCTCTCTGTGAGCGTCTCCTTCCTGGCGGCTCCTGAAGCTTCAGGCCTGACGAGTCTGGAGAAGTGAGTGCGGACTGTCTTCCTCCAGTTGAAGATGTCCTGGGAGGTGTACTTGGGTCCCAGCTCCTTGGCTTTTTCTGAGTCCAGCAGCAGCTTCTCGTTCCCCTTGTAGCCTCTGGTGCCCTTCATGTAGAGGACAGGATGCTCTCTGTACCAGTTGATGAGGTCATCTTCTTGGTCAGATGTGATGCCCAGGTTGTTGCGGATGTTTTTCTTGGGGGCCTTCCCTTTGCCCTTCTTGCCCTTGGACTTGGCTTCAGCAGCAGCTGCAGGGGTCTCATCAGCAGAGTCTTCTTCCTCCTCGAAGGTGTCCTCATGGATGGCCACTCTGTCTAGAGCAAGAACAGGCTGGCTCTCTGCTGTTTTCTTGGGAGTCTGCTTCGGAGTCTGAGTCTTCTTCGGAGTCTGCTTCTTTGGAGTCTTCTTTGGAGTCTTCTTTGGAGTAGACTTGGCAGTAGGCTCTGGAAGACCCGTGGAAGACTTGGCAGCAGGCTTGTCAGCAGGCTTGGCAGCAGGCTTGGCAGCAGGCTTGTCAGCAGACTTGGCAGCAGGCTTGTCTCCTTCATCAGTTTCAAACAGTTCAACTGAAGAATCTTCGTCTGTGCTGTCTTCTGGCCGGCCCTCGAAGATGGTCTCGCTGACGACAGTGGCTTTGGTGGTTGAAGTGGTGGTCTTCGTCTGGCTGCCAGCTGTAGTGGAGGTGTAGAGCCCAGGTAGAGAGAGGTCTGCCATGGCTGTAGTGAAGAATGTAGTCACTGCAGCATCTGAAGGTTCATGGAGAGGAGTTGCAGCTGGAGTTGTAGCTGGAGTTGTCACTGGAGTGCTCCTAGGAGTGTGGAGTGTTGACCTGGTGCTGAGCTTGGTTGGTGCCCTGGTGACGACGGTGCCCTTTCTCCTCTTTGGTCCCATGTTGTAGCAGCAAAAGTACAATTGTAGCAACAAAAGTAGCAGCAAATGTAGCAGTTGATAATAGTGTCGTGGATTCTAGGTGTGTTCTGGTCGAAGGTCTGAGTGGGTATGGTGCTCTAAACTGGCCTCCTCTATATATATGCAGGGTGCGGACCGCCTCTTTCCCCCTCCTTCGCCCCCCCTGCTTCGCTGCTGCTGCCCCAGCCGCTGCGCAAAAAGAGGGTGACACGCAGACAAAGGGTTGATGCTAAAAATAGAACAACGCATGCACTCAGGCGCCACTCTGTCTGCTGCATTGGGGGTCCAAAAGACGCGGCGCGCACCCTCTCACGTGCGTCGAACATGTGTCTTTCTGCGACGCGTGTCTGAAACATGTGACATGAAGCAAGAGCTTTCTGCTACACTGCTGTTTCTGCGTCGAAGCTCTTCTTTGTGCGCCGCATCTTAAAAAATCTGCGGCGCGCACTGATTTCTTTTTACGCTTCTTCTTGCTTCACCACTTCTTTCCTCGCAAAGATTCAACCGGTTGAATCTTTTTTTCCTGCATCGTCAAATTTCTAGGAATTGCGTAGAAAGACCTCTTAAAACGACGCATACTGTTCCTGTTGCGCCGTAAAGCCAAAATTGACGGCGAACATGCTCAAATCTTTGCCCTTTCCTGGAAATATAAGAAACGCCGTCACTTAAACCCTCTGTTACGTCTCCGTGAGAACTAGCCATTATGTATCACTCAAGCTTGGAGCACTGCCACGATTGTCATAAGAGAGAGCATATGTGCAGATGGATGTAACTTGTACTCAGATTGTGAATGACATGTCAAGTATTTCTCACTCAATTCATGACGAATGACCACCACTCTGAAAAATTATTTGCATATTTTACTGGTAATATAAAGTGCTGTATTTAGCTATTTGCCAAAAAAAAAACCATCATCCAGGCTGATCTGTACTCTAGAAACTTGACAATGATAAATCACAGTATGAGTCACACCAGTCATCAATGAGATCACAAGTTCCCAAGTGCATTGGAATTATGGGCCTACTCTAACATTAGTCTGTAGTGCTTGAGTAATGTCTTGCAAAAATCATACTGTTTTTGGATACATGCTTTAGTTGCATTTTGTGATGCCAGTATTATCGAACTGAAACTTGTAAGCAACAAGAATCTGTGAGATAGTTTGAAATTTTCACTGACCTTTTACAAAAGATACTGCCAGGATTTGTAGATATTTTTGGGACTTACATCGTACATCAGCAGCACTTCGGCTCAGAAAGAAAAACTCATGCAAAATCTGTTAGCAAGAAAGGAAATGCGGCTTACACACTAGTAAATTGTTGACTATAACCTAGGCCAACAATTGTGGTAGCCGTAGATAAATCAGAGATGCATACTTTTTTCCAAGTTACTCCTGAAGTTGTGTAGGCTACAGAGTAAGGTAGTATGCTGGATTTTTGCAGTTGCTTCAGTTCAATACTTGGTTTTGTAAGATACTGCAGTAAAAAGCATAAACATAATGTTGTGAGTTGAAGAAAACACTAAATTCAGGAAAATCTTTGTGTATTTTTGTTATTTCTCCTTGACAAATTTAAACATACATTCTTTCACAAAACAAAATTTTAAAACCCCATCACCATTGCTTGACCTTTACTATTAGGTTTCCCTGAACAAATTTCATAAAGGAAACGAATTGACATTTCGTTTAACAGAGCTCTGCAAATGACCAAAAAAAAAGCAACTGAATGCAGAAACAGAAGATCGACATGATCTTGTTCTGGGTAAATTCAATAAAGATTTGCTTATTTGATTTTAGAGATCATTTGTGGCTTCAGGAAAATAATTTTACTGGAAAAACGTTATTTGCCTTTTAAAAAGCTAGTGATGTCTTTGCCTACTGGATAAGGTGCTTGCCTGGTAACTAAGATCTTCCAGGTTCGACACCCAACCTTGGCACGGAGAAACTGCAGTTCCTCTATCACTCTTTGCTTCACTTTAACTGACTGTACATGGTACTTAATTGGTTATAGGCAGTGGTGACCAATGTCGAGCGACATAGTTTATTGTGTATACTGGGAATGGTTGTCTGGTTGTATGCTCCCAGGACATTTGAGAAAGGCTCAGGCTTGAACAGACTAGCCAATGGTGTAATTTTAAAGTCTGTTGTGACTGACTTCCTCGGAGTTACGGAACGTAAACAATTCTACATTTATCTTTCATAAAATTAATCTACCCAATGGGCATCTGACAGGAATTCTGATGTCACATAACATCATGCGTAGTTTGTTAATAACATGAAGTCAACCTGATTAAAAAAATAGTTAAAATTCCAAACATGGAACAAGTCGTAAAATGCCTTATTCATTGGCGATTTTTCCACAAAAGAAGCTGAGTTTTGTTTCCATTCAAAACCTTTCATTTGCAGGCCAGAGAAGGATATCAAGTCCTGTGTATGGGGCCAGTATCTGAGTCTATTAAAATTGTTTATAAAACTCAACTGCTTGCCTTTCAGGATAAAATCAAATTGAAAACAGGAAATTGTTTGTGAAACATAATACAAACTTCATTGCCAGAATAGAAATCAGGAACAGTAACAGCCAGCACTGGTTGCTTCAACTTGTTTGCTCCGTAAAAAGTCAACAACCTCCCTATTTTGCGAAAATTGTTTCTATTACAGCTTATAAAACATATAAAGTCATTTTCAGAAGACATGTGCACCATTTACTAGCTGCATTCGGAAGAAGATAAAAGGACAGTATACCTTCTTGTAAACATAGTAATTTGCAAATGATTACAGTCAACCACTTTTCTGACATTTGTCTTCTTTGTTTAAGATGATTAAAGCTGAACAGTCACTGGATAATAGACCAATTCTTTCAAGATTTTTAGAAAAACCAAGCTTAATGGGATACTTCTGTGGATTGTACTATTGCAATAGACTGTTATTCAGAACATTGCCCCTGTTCAAGTTATTTTCGGTTTTGGTAGTCTATTTCAATATGAACCATTTCATAGTCAGCTGGATCATGGAGTGTTGAAGTGCAAATATTGAACACAGTATTCTGACTCTACACATTTCACCAACAATAGAATGACTATTTTTCTTGTGGCAGTCAAGGCAAGTATGTTTCACCACAGAGCAGTTGCTTATGAGACTTCTGCAAAACTCTTGAAGTTTGTTGGAATCCAGAGGACACAATGAGAGCTGTTGATCAAAGCTTTTTGAAGTCATTAGTGGCAAGTTCTTGAATGTCTAATGCAATGGAGAGTAAAAGGATGCTGTGGCCTCAGGCAAAACTAAAAATAGCTCAACTTGGAGATGGAGGTTCCTTTCAGAAAACCCAATGTCATATAACATAAATGATGAATGAGGAAAAGTTGTATCAATGTCTACCAGCCAGGTAAAGTGAAGGAAACCGAGTTGTTACAAATCTCAAGAACTATACAGTCAATTAAATACATTGATTTTAAATATCTTGACAATCACGTCACGTCAGAAGACTGTCAAATTCACCCTGAAAACCTAGAAAGAAAGCAATTGTGACATATGAATTTCCTTATTACAGAAGTGCCAGTTTGAAAATTATGGTATAATATCCTGACCACTGTTTTATGTCTCATTGTCAAAGCTGATATCAAAGGTCAATCCATTTAGGGCATCTGTTTTTGTGAGATCTCCTGTTTAAGCAACCATGTGAAGAGGGAACAAAGGCATTTTCATTCTGGATGGTTCAAATAGTCACAATAATGTGCATGGTATCTGCTAAAATAATTAAAAATTTTCCAATTCCTTTTCTTGCAACCGCATGTGTTCCCTGTGTTTGTGGCATCTATAAAAGATTTCTGAATTTATCTAAATCAATGTTGAATATGATAAAATCTGTATTGGTGATATATACCATTTAGGACTTGCCAGGACAGGTTTAGCCATCTGGTGGATGGCAGCTTTTCAAGCAATCAGCTAAATTGGTAAAAGACATTTGGACCAAAGAACGATGACCTCCGGCGATATGGTGAAATGTCCAATTTTCTTGTAAATGAAGTGGCGTTAAGATGCAATAGAGACATTCAGTGATCCAAGGACTCCAATGGCTTTTAACAGATGGAGTCAGACTCTTAAATGCATGAATTGTCCAACAGATTGTCAATGCAGAATTTTGTTATCTGTTATGTGCAATTGTCAATGACAACAGCATTGAAGATTTACCATTTAAGCCAACTGTTTGTTGAAGATATCATCTTCCGGAGTATGCAGCCAGGAAGAAAAACAGTTAATGGTTACATTATTTGCTAGGGACCAATAAATATATAACCTCCCATGGTAGCATGACTTGTCACTAAATTTAAGTGGCTACATATCTGGTGCAATAAGAGACATTCAGTAATCCACCTATAGTCCTATACTAAGATAATTTAGAAACACTGAAGATACCTGAACTAACACAAAGGTTATTGTTGTTTTGAAGTAATTAGGACAACTGAATCCCTTTTCTTCAGCAACTGAACTTATAAGATGACCAGCATATTTTATAAACAGAATCATAGTTAAAAATGCCTACGAAATTGGCTGACAAATGTTTAGACTCATTGAAACTTTCAATCTTAACCGTCAAGGTCACATGACAGACAAAGGATATGATTCCTCCCTCAGGCTTGCCACATAATTTAATTTGGCCAGATTGTCACCCAAGGGTGCATACAATACAGATTTGTCTAGAACAGAAATTGATGATGTCCAATCTCGAGTTATGGGTGGTCCCAAGACTAGCTTGATTGAGTGACAGCCCCACAAAGTAGATCGACAGACTAATATGAGTAGTTGACTACCCTACACATAGGAAATCCAGCTCACACCTCACTCAGTACCCAGACCGCGTGAAAGTGATATCTCATGACTTGGATACTGGTTAACTCCTGCCAATTATAGCTTCTTTATATGACATGCCTAGTTTTATGCCTAGTTTTTATGCCGAAATTCTGCTGATCCAGGCAAACTAGAGGAATCTGATATATATATATAGTAGGGTGCATCATTTGCCCCCAACCTATTCTGATTTTGATGTCTATGTGATATGTTAGGAGGTTGGGTGTCCTGGGCATGTACACCAAATTTCAGGTTGAAATTCCAATGGGAACAGCCACCTCCAGAGCATTAGTTATTTCAATGATATTTCAATGAAGTTGAATAACAATATTATGCAAAATTGTCATAACTCAAGAACCAATGGTCCGAGGGACTTGATAATGGACTCAAAATGTGCGGAATAAATGAGTTTATATTCATTACAATTGTAACTTTGGTCCTGGGACCAATAGTTTCAGAGGAAGATCGCAAAAAATGATTTTTTACTGAATAAGTCAATTTTCGGTTTGAAGCGAAAGTCAGACTGAACAAGACGTATCACCAGAAATGTACACTATGCATACATGAACCCTCTGAATGACTTAAGGTAGAAATAATGCAGATAGGATAAATGTGCACTGGGTAGTATCCAATTTTTAATAAACACCCATTTTTGCAGAATTTCCGAGTATAATTGAGTTTTTGTCAAATAACGGAAAAACGGTTAGAGATAGAGGGACAGTTTCAATTGAAGTGAATATAAATAGGGACATTCCGCACATTTTGAGCCCAATGCCAAGTCTCTAGGCAAAGTGGTTCCTGAGATAATCCGATTTTTTGGGATACTCCGATTTTATACAAACATGAGCCTGGAGGTGGCTGTTCCCATCAAAATTTTGACCTGAAAATTTTTTTCATGTTTTTATTATCCAGCCTCCAAACATATCACATAGACATCAACATCTGAATAGGTAAGGGGCAATTGATGCACCCTAATATATAAGAGAGTGCATACTTAGGTCTGCCAATTAAATACTGCAAAGAAACAGGTCCATAAAATGTGTAGTTTTGACTGGAATTGGGTACACAGAGTCACACACAGGATCATCTGGTGCATCACAATAGGCCTGCCCAGCCCTGCTGGCAGACCTAATTATACTAAAATACATGTTAGGCCTGCACCACTTGTGCTCAATTTGTGATAGTATATTTCCATGTTTAAGAGGCAAGGAGTAATACAATGTTGTCTGCATTCATGGCCGTTAGTCTTAGAGGATTCAGAGAGAAATATTTATTGGTCTTACGATTTTAGTTATGCAGATCATTGTTTGAAGGTTTCTCTGGTTTAATCAAGTTATATCATCATGTTCACTAAATGTTTATATATTGGTATACCTCGGCTGGCCATTTCTTGAACATTTGGGATGTCTTTTGGACATATACACACAATTTCTTTTTCAATACCAACCATACATATCCCATCTCGGAAATATGATCATCGCACCTTTCTGGTCTGTTCTTATGTCTGTAGACTGACCAGTTATCCAATATCCATATTTCTTCTACGAGAGACACTATAAATGCACCTGGCCACTCTTTATCCAGCACTCTTTCTTTTTGATTGATTCAAAAATGATTTTTTGCTGAGGTAAGCAAAATCTTCTGAAATAAGGACAATGCTGCTGCTGTCTTTGATATATGATAGTAACATCAGTCATACACAACAATACCATATTTCAGCTCACATACAAAGAAAAGCAAAAGTTGCAGCAAAGAAAAGGGTAAATTTGTTGGTCCCTCATCAATACATGTAACTGCATTGATATTAATGAATGCCATTGTCACAATTCATCTCATTCATTAAGAGTTCCACTATGTGCCAATAGGCTTCTCACACTGAACCAAGACACAGGGACCTGACTACGGAAAAAAACTCTCCTGGTTTCAAATGCTTTGCACACTTCTGTACATCCTCTGTGAAGCATTCCTTCCAGTAAGCAAATTTGGGACAACGCAGCCATTCACAATACAGCCTCAAGAGGAATGGTTGACAGTGGTAACTTGCCTCACCAGTGATTTTGGCCACCTGGGAAATCTCAGTTGGTCATTTCCTGACCATTGGAGTCTTCCGTAACTCCAGATATAGGACATATACCCAGTATCTCCTTCAGGACGCGCTACACATCCTAGCAATTAATCATCTGGGACCACACTACAGTCATGGTGCTCTCTGGTGCTTTTTCTATGTATGTACTTTGACCAGTTATCACTTTTTGTCCTCTATAAGACACCTGTAACTCACCTTTTGATTTTAAATTTTCCCATGGATTATGAAAATATGTTATTCTTTACAGTCTGGCCTGAGTCTATTTCCCTGAGTGCTGTAACTACATTTGGCAGCTCTTAATGACACATCATAACACATGTCTAGTAAAACAATGTATATTGATTTATTCATGATCAGCAACAAATTAACCACAGAACAACTGGACTAACAAAACCTGGACCAAACAAAACCATAAGAAAATGTGATTGAAGATTACATGATTCTGTTAAATTCTGTTACAATTCAGGAATTACAAGAGTCATGTCTAGCCAAGATCAAGTGGTTGTTTGGATAAAGGTTTCTGTTGCTTTACACAGATTCAAGCTTTGGATACCAGGGTCATCGAACTGAATATGCATCAGCAGTAGAAAATGTTGGAAATTAAGAGTGGGTTGAGGAAACTTTGTAATAACTAAATACATATTTCTTTACCAGAAAAAAAAAATCTGGCATCAGTTGCTTAAACATGTTGTCCACATAAAAGTCAGCGACCTCCTTTGTATCCGAAAATTGTTTCAACTACAGCTTACAAAACACATAAAGATGTTTTCAGAAGACTCCATTTACTAGCTACAGTTAGAAGAAGATAAAAGAACAGTATACCTTCTGGTAAACATAGTAATTACCAAAATGATTACAGGTAACCACTCTTCTGACATTTGTATTCTTTGTTGAAGATGATTAAAGCTCAACAGGCACTGGATAATAGACCCATTCTTTCAAGATTTATGGAAAAACAAGCTTAATGGGATACTTCTGTGGATTGTACTACTGCAATAGACTGTTATTCAGAACATTGCCCCTGTTCAAGTTATTTTCGGTTTTGGTGGTCTATTTCAATATGAGCCATGTCATAATGTGGAGTATTGATGTGTTAATATTGAATACAGTATTCTGACTCATTTCGCCTACAATAAAAAAAGTTTTTCTTATGGCAGTCGGGGCAAGTATGTTTCACCACACAGCAGTAACTTTTGCTTATGAGACTTATACAAAACTCTTGAAGTTTGTTGGAATCCAGAGGATACAATGAGAGCTGTTGATCAAAGCTTTTTGAAGTCATTAGTGGCAAGTTCTTGAATGTCTAATGCAATGGAGAGAATAAGGATCCTATTGCCTAGGGCAAATCTAAAAATAGCTCAACTTGGAGGTACCTTTCAGAAAATCCGATATCATATAACATGAATGATGAATGAGGACAACTTCTATCAATGTCCACCAAGCCAGGTAAAGTGAAGGAAAACAATTTGCTACGAATATCAGGAAATGCAATCAATTTGAATACAGCTAGTTTGAATGTTATGCTGCAATAATGATTAAAGAACCACAAGAAGACAATCAAATTCACACGGCAAATCTAAAAAAACTCAATCAGGACATGTTTGTTCCAAAATCTTGACGAAGAAAAGGATAAAATATATTAGAACTATAAGGCATGATAGAGATAAGCTGTTTTTTTAAATTATTGCTTGACATTGTCTGACTATATTTTACAAAGAATATCAATGCTACACTGTATTATCTCAAGAGATATTGGCATATAGAATTCCTTATTTCAGAAGTGCCAGTTTGAAAATTATGGTAAAAATGTCCAGCCCACTGTGTCATGTCCCACTGTCAAAGCTGACATCAAAGGTCAACCCATTTAGGGCATCTGTTTTTGGAAGATCTCCTCTTTCACCCACCATGGGATGAGGGAACAAAGGCATTTTCATTCTGAATGGTTCAAATAGTCACAATCATGGGTAGAGTATTTATGGACACATTTTATTTTATTTGGTTCATATATATAAATGCAAATACCTGTTGAATTTTATACTATCTATTTCATTGACATTCCGGTAGAGTGTATGACTTACAAGGACAGGTTTAGCCATCTGGTGGATGGCAGCTTTTCAAGCAATCAGCTAAATTGGTAAAAGACAGCAGGACCAATAGAAAGATGACCTCCAGTGATAGCTCGAAATGTCCAATTTTCTCTTAAATGAAGTGGCTTTCGGGTGCAATAAGAGACATTCAGTGATCCACTTAAAATCCAAGGGCTCAAACGGCTTTAAACAGATAGAGCCAGTCTCTTAAACACATGGACTGTCCAACAGATTGTCAATGCAAAATATTTATTTTCTGTCATTTGTCATCGTCAATGACAGCATCATCAAAGATCCACCAATCTAAAACATCTGTTTGTTGAAGATTTCAGCTTCCAGAATATACAGCCACAGATAAAAACAGTTTGTTTTTAACAAAACAATAGATACATATACATGTACATGTACCATCATAATGGTTACTCTATTTGCCAGGGACCAATAAACATATGGTAGCATGAAATGTCCAATTGTCTCTTAAACTAAGTGGCTATCCGGTTCAATAAGAGACATTCTGTAATCCATGTAAGATTATTTAGAAACACAAAGAAAACCTTAAATAATAAAAATGATAGCAAAAACAAATCCTATCAAAATCTTTTCTCTGACAGTGTACTTGGAAATGTGTAAGACACTGACTTATTTATGATTGTTTTGTTTTTTTGCGGGGTGGAATTATGCTTCATTTATAAAAACATCCAGAAGATGAGTCCATGAAAGGGTAGTTTTGTAAGTTGGTAGCACAAGCGCCAATGAGCAATTCACTAGAATTAAAACATGAACCTCCTGTCTTTGGCAAAAAATATAAAGAGTGTCTAACTTTCTATCTGCTCAAATCTCCTGTTGCTTGAGAAATTAGGACATTTGAATCCCTTATCTTCAGCAACTGGACTTATACTTATGACATGACCACATTGACCAGCGTATCAAATGAAGTCATTGCGAAAACATGCCTAAAAAATTGGCTGACAAATGTTGAGACACGTTGAAACACTCAATCTCTACTTCAAAGTCAAATGAGAGACAACTGGCAACAATGAGGAATTTTCTACAATGGGAAGCAAGACCTGACAAGTGAGGTGATAAAATCTACAAGAAAGGATGTGATTCCTCCCTCAGGCTGCCATATAATTTCATTTGGCCAGATAGCCACCCAAGGGTGCGGACAACACAGATTAGTCTAGAACGGCAATTTGTTGATGTTCAGTGAGCACAAGAAGCTGGAGTCAAACAGGATGGTCCCGACTCCCTAGACTTGCCTGAGTAATAGCGACACTAACTGGATCTGGAGTTACGTGACCAATATGAGTACTTGACCAACTCCACATAGGATGCTAGCACACACCTCACTCAGTACCCAGACCCCGTAATAGTGATATCTCATGACTTGGACACAGGTCATATCCTGCCAATTATGGCTACTTTATGAGACATGCCTAGTTTTTATGCTGAAATTCTGCTGACAGAGGCAAAACTGGAGAAAGTTGACACCGATTTTAGGGATGCAAGATTTGCATTAATATGTAATATGAGTTGCAAAGACCAAATTTTTTATGTTAATAAAATCTCACTTACAAAAACTGGTTCTTGAAAGTTTTTTCATGAAAATAACTGTCTAATGAAAGTATCTGACATGCATTGTGGAGAGGTAGCCTATTTTCTTTATGATCATCATGTTTTCAAATCAAGCTTCTTGTAACAATTACTCACAGTGTCAAAAGTGACTTTCTGTAAAATCTTAGTTGGCTATTTCGTGAGCATTTGAGACTTATTTTTGAAATATAAAAACAACTTCTTCATCACAACCAACCATACATCCAATCTGGGAAATATGATCATCCTGCTCCCGGTAACTTTTCTTATATCTTAAGACTGACCAGTTATCCAATATCCATATTTCACCTTCTACAAGAGACAGGATAAATGCAGCTGGCCACCCTTTATCAAGCACTCTTTCTTTTTGACTGATTGGAAAAAGACAATGGCCATTTTGATTTTAGCCGAAGCAAGCAAAATCTTCTGATATAAGGCCAATTCTGTTGTCCTTGATATAATGGTACCATCCATCACATTATAACACCATATTTCAGTTGAGGTATAAAGAAAAACAAAAGCTTCAAGTAAACCCCTTTCATTAATAAGAGCACTACTCTGTGCCGAAAGGGATACTCATACCAATACCAAACCAACATGATGACCTGAATAAAAAAACAATTCTTCTTGTTTGAAATGCATTTGCTTGCTTATCCTCTGTGAAACATCCTTTACAGTAATATATAACCAAATTTGGTACAAATGAGCCATTCACAATACAGCCTCAAGAGGATTGGTCGACAGTGGTAACTAGCCTCACCAGTGATTCTAGACATCTGGGAAATCTCAGCTGGGAATTTCCTGACCATTTGAGTCTGTAACTCTGGATATAGGACATACACCTAGCATCTCCTTCAGGACACACTACCGGTCCCACCAATGATTCATCTGGGACTAAGTAATGATGCTTACTCTCGCTGCATCTTTTTCGTACATTTTTCATCCTCCAGGAGACACTTCTAACTACAGTTGGCCTCCCTTTATACTACAATGTAGACTTTTACTTCTCTGTGTGATGGATTGAAAAACTAAAATGTCTTATCAATTACTATTTTGATGATATCAGAAAAAGTTATAATATGAGGAAAATTGAATGCAAAATTGTGAAATGATTATTTTACTCACATATGTTTTCTGGTGAATATGCCCAAGCATTTTAATATTCATGAGTTCAGAAATTCCAGGCTAACCTATGGCCTTAGCAAACAAAGAACAGATGGCCATTAGCATCCAGTAATTGGCCAGTGTTTAACCCCGTTTAAGTATGCGATGACACATGGTAACCCCATGGGCACATTGACGTTGCAGCAATGTTGCAACGACGTCACACTTTTCGTCAAATGACGTAGAATTGTATAGTTGAAATTATGTTGTCACAACGTTGTGAAGCAACGTCAAAGATATGACGTTAGCATGCAATGTTGTGGCGATGTTTTACAACATTGTGAGGCAATGTCAGGAGTTCGACGTTAGATTGCGACGTTGTTGTAACGTTGTAAAAAAACCCCGACGTCGTGTTCACGTTGGGGCGACATAGTCTCTACCATACATATCTACGTGACCAACAGCCCAGCCCTCCACCAATTAGCAACGTCTGAGTTTACGTCGTGTGCCCACTGGGAAGACATGTCTAGTAATATATTGCTTTATTCATGATCAGCAACAAGTTAACCACAGAACAACTTGACTGACAAAACCTGGACAAAGCTAACACATAAGAAAATTTAATAGAAGATTTCATAATCTATTAAACTGTGTTGCATTTTCCGAATTACAAGAGTCATTATTTGTAAAAATCATATGGTTGTTTGGGAACAGATTTCAGCTGCTTTACATGGATTCAAGCTTGGGATGCTCAGGGACATGGCACTCAAGATAAGTCAGCAACAAAAATGTGTGCTTGCCAACAGTTATTTTGCTTCAATTTGGTCAGGAAGGCTTCATGAGGAAAATTTCAAATAGTTAGAAATTTATGATTATTATAAAAGATAAATTGTCAATTACTAAGCATTAGACCTTTCTATGACTGACATTATATTTCAGTAACACTTTTGCTTAGAAAGGAAAACCCGAAAGGACCAAGATCTGTGTGCAACAAAAGGCAGCTTACCCACAAATAAAACTCGGGGCAAATAATAGGAGCCTTGTTTCGTCATGTGTTTACAAAAAGAATCTCATGCTACAATCATGACACTCATACAAATTAGAAGTTGACACTTGGTCACCTTGTTGGAAATCAGACCAGTCCTGAACAAAGTGGACTCACCTTCATTGTTGTAGCCATAGATAAATCAGAGATGCATACCGTTTTTCCAAGTTACTCAGTTGTGTTGCCTAAATAGTATAAGGCATTGTGCTAGAATTTTGCAGTTGCTTCTTTTCAACACTTTGTTTTATAAGATACTGCAGTAAAAAGCATAAACATAATGTTGTGAGTTGTGGGGAAAAGTATATTCAAGATAAATCTTTGTGTTTCTTCATTTCCACTTGAGAAAAATCCATTTTTTCACGACTCAAAATTTTGATGACCAGACAGCTTTACTTGATCTTTTTTTTAGGTTTCTCTTCACTTCACAAATTTCATGATTAAAGAAATACCAATTGACATTTCGCATTTTAAACAGAGCTCTACAAATGACAACAAAAATTCAATACAGCAACAGAAGATCAACATGATCTTGTTCTAGGTAAATTCAATAAAGATTTCGCTTATTTGATTTCAGACCTGAAGAGATCATTTGTGGCTTCAGGAAAATAATTTAATTGGAAAAATGTTATTTGCCTTTTAAAACACTAGCGGTGCCTTTGCCTATTGGATAAGGTTCTCGCCTGGTAACTAAGTTCTTTCAGGTTCGACTCCAAACCATGGCACAGAGAAACTGACCAGTTAAGTGCCTGTATCACTCTTTGCTTCACTTCACCTGGCTGTACATGGTACTCGGTTATAGGCAGTGGTGACCAATGTAGAATGACATAGCATTGTGTGTACTGGATATGGTTGTTTGGCTATACTCCCAGGGGATTTGAGAAAGGCTTATGCCTGAACAGATGTGCCAAGGATGTAATTGTCTGTTGAGACTGACTTCCTCGGTGTTATGGACTGTAAAAAATTCTACATTTACCTTTCATTATATTCATTTACCCACTGGGCATCTGACCAGGATTCTGATGTCACATAACACCATGTCAGAATGATGTTTGTTACATCACATGAAGTTAACCTGATTCCAAAAATAGTTAAAATGCCTACCGTGGAATGATTCGTAAAAAGCTCACCTTTGTTTTCTTTCAAAACCTTTCATTGGCAGACCAGAGGAGGATATCTTGATCAAGTCCTATATATATGTACGGGACCATCTGTAGTCTATAAAAAATGTTTATAAAACTCAACAGCTTGCCTTTCAGGATGAAATCAAATTGAAAACAGGAAATCATTTGTGACACTATAACAGTGCACAAAATAAATTGTGGAAATTCATTTCCTTTTTTAAAGTAAGTGGCGTTTTGGAGAGATACAAAATGCAATGAAATTTGTACAATTAAACAGGGAAGAAAACTGTGTATATTATCATAATTCTCAAACATAATACAAACTTCATTGCCAGAATAGAAATCAGGAACAGTAACAGCCAGCACTGGTTGCTTCAACTTGTTTGCTCCGTAAAAAGTCAACGACCTCCCTATTTTGCGAAAATTGTTTCTATTACAGCTTATAAAACATATAAAGTCATTTTCAGAAGACATGTGCACCATTTACTAGCTGCATCTGGAAGAAGATAAAAGGACAGTATACATTCTGGTAAACATAGTAATTACCAAATGATTACAGTCAACCACTTTTCTGACATTTGTATTCTTTGTTTAAGATGATTAAAGCTGAACAGTCACTGGATAATAGACCAATTCATTCAAGATTTATGGAAAAAAACCTGAATGGAGATCCTTCTGTGGGCTGCACTTTCAGGCTGTTATTCAGAACATTGCCCAATTTCAAATTATTTTTGGTTTTGGTGGTCTATTTCAATATGAGCCATGTCATAATCTGGAGTATTGATGTGTAAATATTGAATACAGTATTCTGACTTTACTCATTCAACAAACAATAGAATGACTGTTTTCTAGTGGCTGTCAGAGCAAGTATGTTTCACCACCGAGTAGTTTCTTATGAGACGTCTGCAGAACTCTTGAAGTTTGTTGGACTCTAGAGGACACAATGAGAGCTGTTGATCAAAGCTTTTTGAAGTCATTAGTGGCAAGTTCTTGAATGTCTAATGCAATGGAGAGAAAAAGGATGCTGTGGCCTCAGGCAAAACTAAAAATAGCTCAACTTGGAGGTTCCTTTCAGAAAACCAGATATCATAAAACATAAATGATGAATGAGGAAAAAATTCTATCAATGTCTACCAGCCAGGTAAAGTGAAGGAAACCGAATTGTTACAAATCTCAAGAACTATACAGTCAATTTGAATACATTCATTTTAAATATCTTGACAATCACGTCACGTCAGAAGACTGTCAAATTCACCCTGAAAACCTAGAAAGAAAGCAATTGTGACATATAAATTTCCTTATTACAGAAGTGCCAGTTTGAAAACTATGGTATAATATCCTGACCACTATTTTATGTCTCATTGTCAAAGCTGATATCAAAGGTCAGTTTTTGTGAGATCTCCTGTTTCAGCAACCATGTGAAGAGGGAACAAAGGCATTTTCATTCTGGATGGTTCAAATAGTCACAATAATGTGCATGGTATCTGCTAAAATAATTTAAATTTTCCAATTCCTTTTCTTGCAACCGCATGTGTTCCCTGTGTTTGTGG
The DNA here is from genome assembly GCA_026936325.1 of Platynereis dumerilii. Lineage (NCBI taxonomy): Eukaryota > Metazoa > Annelida > Polychaeta > Phyllodocida > Nereididae > Platynereis > Platynereis dumerilii. Next base: position 22,875,610 of record JAPTHN010000005.1, on the reverse strand, counting down.
CAACTATAAAAGATTTCTGAATTTATCTAAAGGAGTAAATCAATGTTGAATATGATAAAATATATATTGCTTATATACCATTTAGGACTTGCCAGGACAGGTTTAGCCATCTGGTGGACGGCAGCTTTTCAAGCATCAACTAATTGACAAAAGACATCAGGACCAAAGAGCAATGACCTCCAGTGATAGGGTGAAAAGTCTAATTTTCTTGTAAATGAAGTGGCGTTCAGATGCAATAGAGACATCCAGTGATCCAAGGAATTCAATGGCTTTTAACAGATGGAGTCAGTCTCTTAAATGCATGAATTGTCCAACAGATTGTCAATGCAGAGTTTTATTTTCTGTTATGTGCCATTGTCAATGACATCGAAGATTTACCAATTTAAGGCATCTGTTTGTTGAAGATATCATCTTCCAGAATATGCAGCCAGGAAGAAAAACAGTTAATTGTTACATTATTTGCTAGGGACAAATAAATATATAACCTCCCATGGTAGCATGAATTGTCACTAAAATTAAGTGGCTACCTGGTGCAACAAGAGGCATTCAGTAATCCACTTAAGATTATTTAGAAACACTGAAGAAACCAAAACTAATACAAAGGCTCTTTATTTTCAAGTAATTAGGACATCTGAATCCCTTGTCTTTGGCAACCGAACTCGTAAGATGACCAGCATATTGTACAAACAGAATCATAGTTACAACTGCCTAAGAAATGGGATGACAAATATTGAGACTCATTGAAACTTTCAATCACAACCTTCAAAGTCACATGACAGACAATTGTCTGGCAACAATGAGGAAGCAAAACCTGATAAGTGAGGTGATAAAATCAACAGGAAAGGATGTGATTCCTCCCTCAGGCTTGCCACATAATTTAATTTGGCCAGATAGCCACCCAAGGGTGCGGACAATACAGATTTGTCTAGAACAGAAATTTGCTGATGTTCAATATCTCCCAGACTAGCTTGATTGAGTGACAGCCCCATAAAGTAGATAGACAGACTAATATGAGTAGTGACTACCCTACATATAGGAAATCCAGCTCACACCTCACTCAGTACCCAGACCCTGTGAAAGTGATATCTCATGACTTGGATACTGGTCAACTCCTGCCAATTATGGCTACTTTATGAGACATGCCTATTTTTTATGCCAAAATTCTGCTGATCCAGGCAAACTAGAGGAAGGTGATATATATTATACTACATGCATTACATGTTAGGCCTCTAAAATTTGAGCTCAATTTATGATAGTAAGAGGAAAAAAGTAATACAAGGTTGTCTACATTCACGCCCGTTAGTCTTATAAATCTTACAGAGAAATATTTATTGGTTTTACCATTTAGTTTTGCAGATCATTGTTCGAAGGTTTCTCTGATTTAATCAAATTGTATCATCATGTTCACAACATTTTTGTAGGGACCATCTCAGATCTGTGTTATAAGCTCCAAATGAGGAAAGATTTTACAGCGGAGGTCCCTAACTAAATGGGCAAAAAGAATCAGCCAAGTGCGATTTGTCATCAATTTATGTGTACTGCAGTGCTGAGGCGGCCACTAGGAAGTTGGCCTTGCAGATATACTTTCCCTATAGCAGGAGTACCCTCCAAATTTACCTTAAATATTAGGAGGGTACGCATGCTACAGCGAAGGTAACTGTGACTACAATTTACAAATCAAGTATATTTGCCCCTCTTTATGCTCAGTAACTCCATCACTGCATGACCTTGGGAGCCACTCAACCATGTCTGTCATGGTTGAGTGATTGGGGACCATACCCAAAGAACACCTGGAGCATAATATTATCCCAAATTATATAGCCTAAGTGTATAAAGATTTGAGACAATATAATACAAGTGATAAAAGAAAACACTGTATGAGAACATTAGATATTCAACTCTCACAAACTGACCAGTCTAAAAGTGTAATAATCCAAATATTATGCAAGCCACAATTAGTCTGTTGTAATGGAAATAGAAATTTCATGTTTATGACAAAGAATATAAAAGTGCTTCTCATTTCTTGGTTTGCTGTCTATGTTAATAACATCTAAATTAGGCATGCCTAATCATGAGGTAACATGTATTAGGTTTGTTAAATCACACACTCATAGTGGTACATTGTAGGTATAGATGTAACTACACATACACAAAACATTATTTGAATATTTAGAAAATAAAATATGTGTTTGAAGGAACCTCAGGTCCCTGCAATTCTTTTTTTAAAGATTTTCTTGTTATATCCTGGTAGGCCTATATATATATCTCGGTTGGCCATTTCTTGAACATTTGAGATGTCTTTTGGACATATACAAACAATTTCTTCATCACTACCAAACATACATATCCCATCTGGGAAATATGATCATCACGCCTTTCTTGCCTGTTCTTATGTCTGTAGACTGACCAGTTATGCAATACCCATATTTCATCTTCTACAAGAGACACTATAAATTCATCTGGCCACTCTTTATCCAGCACTCTTTCTTTTTGATTGATTTGAAAACGACAATGGGCAATTTGATTTTTGCTGAGGTAAGCAAAATCTTCTGATATAAGGCCAATGCAGCTGTCTTTGGTATATACTGGTAACATCACTCATACATAACAATACCATATTTCAGCTGACATACAAAGAAAAACAAATGTTTCAGCAAGAAAAGGTTAAATTGTTTGGTCCCATGTAACTGCATTGATATTTATGAATGCCATTGTCACAACTCATGTCTTTCACAGAGAGTTCTACTGTGTGCCAACAGGCTTCACACACTGAACCAAGACACAGGGACCTGACTACGGAAAAAAACTCTCCTGGTTTCAAATGCTTTGCACACTTCTGTACATCCTCTGTGAAGCATTCCTTCCAGTAAGCAAATTTGGGACAAAAAAGCAATTCCCAACATTTAGAGTCTCAAGAGGAATGGTGGACAGTGGTAACTTGCCTCATTGCCTCACTGGTGATTCGGGCCACCTGGGAAATCTCAGTTGGTCATTTCCTGACCATTTGAGTCTTCCATAACTCCGGATATAGGACATATACCCAGCGTCTCCTTCAGGACACACTACACATCCCACCAATGATTCATCTGGGACTAGTCATGTTGCTCACTCTCGATGAATCTATGTCTGCACATTTTTCTACCTCTGAGAGACACTTCTAACTACATTTGGCCTCGCTTTACCCTCGACTTTTACTTCTTTGTGATGGATTGAAAAACTAATATGTCTTGCCAATTACTATTTTGCCGATGTAAGCAAAAGTTACAACATGAGGCAAAAGTGCTTGTCTTTGATATATGGCAACATCAGTCATACATTGGAACACTTTTTTTTAACCCAATGAACTGTGAAATGTACAAAGAAATGGAAAGGCTCTACTGTGCCACACCAGACTGCTCACGTGTCCATGGGCCAACACATCAGACCCTACAGCACCAAAAAGTATATATATATTTTAAATTAGCTATGTGTGGCAAACTTGATCAGTGAGCATGAATGAATACAAGGACATTCTTATATATTATTGGATAGGGTAATTCTTGATGCTTACCGCACAACTATCTTTTAAAAAATAGTTTAACATAATGATCCATGGTGATCCAGAGCTGTCCGGATAAAGAGTGATCTGAGATGATATAACTCTGTCTGTAGTGATCTACAAATCCACTTTTGGTGATAATCAATCATTTCAATTACAATATATTTAGGATCGTAAGTCAAAGAACAGATTTAAATATCCATCTAACAATTGAACATATTGATTAAGGAAACATATCCAGAAGTTAATAAATTTATTAATATTAATTTTGATTAACAGATACAGATCACATCAGATCACTCCATATCAACCAAGATCGCCATGGATCGATAAATTTAGGTTCCACCATTGGTCCTGTGGTGGAAGGGTCGCGGTGCCAACTTAGTTGCATGGATCACTACAGATCGATAGATAAGTGTCGATCCAAACTGACGAGCGATTTTATGATGGTTGTACAGTATACCATAATTCATAATAGCATTTATGATTGACTGTTAAATAAATAAGGGTAATAGATTCTCTTGGTATTGGTAAAAAAATTTAATCACGAAACACAAACATGGCCCTTGGGTCAATGCAATTTCTCCATTTTTTGGCATCACATGCGAAATCATTCTCCTGAAGATGAAGAAGTTTCCAAAAGGTATTTCATACCTCCAGTAACTGTCTTTAATTGAATGTCACTTGCACTGAAACAATGAACATCATTTTCCAAGATTATTTACCAAAAAACAGTTGTCACAGCAAATTGAAACCTGTCAAATGATTATTTTACTCACATACATTTTCTGGTGAAGATGCCTAAGCGATTTCATATTCATGAGTTCAGAAATTCCAGGCTTACCCATTTCCTTGGCAAACAAAGAACAGATGGCCATTAGCATCCAGTAATTGGCCAGTGCTTAACCCCATTTAAGTATGTGATGACACATGGTAAGACATGTCTAGTAATATATTGCTTTATTCATGATCAGCAACAAGTTACAGGTGATTTCATTGGTACGAGATTCTACAATCTCTGTCAACCTTGCTACATCACATTTTTGTCCAATCTGATTGGTTTATGATAACTGAAAACGTCAAACACATGGTCGATTGGATGTAGCAGGCATCTATATGCATAGCATTCACACATTTAGGGCTGGATGACCAGAATCGCATGGTAATGAAATCACCTGTAACCGCAAAACAATTGGACTAACAAAACCGGGACAAAACTAACTATAGGAAAATGTGATTGAAGACTACATGGTTCTGTTAAATTCTGTTACAGTTCAAGAATTACAAGAGTGATGTCTAGCCAAAAACATGTGGTTGTTTTGGTACAGTTTTCAGCTGCCTTACACAGATACAAGCTTAGGATGCCAGGTTCATCGCAGACGACCTTGCTTCATTGTGGTGGCGATAAATCAGAAATGCACACGTCTCGGTTTCAGAGTAAGGGATGTGTTGAATTTTTTTGCAGTTGCTTCCTTTTAATACTTTGATCTTTTAAGACATTGTTGTGAGAAAACAGCACAGTGTCTTAGTTTGAGGAAAAAATTGATGAATCATGTTGTTTCCCACTTTTAAAACACCCCCCCCCTTTCACAATCAAAAAATCTTAAACCAATGGGTATTGTTTGACACTAATCTCAAAGTTGTCCTTAACACATTAAAAATACTAATTGATATTTTGCATTAACAGAGCTCTGCAAATTACAACAAAAATGAAAAGAAATGCAGCCAAGCATATTTCCAGTCAGGCAATAAACCTGAAGATACTTATTTGGATGATGAAAAAAAGACATGCAATGAGGCAAAATCAGTTTCCTAGGGTAAGTGTGAGACCCTGTGAGTTTGGATGCTCCTTGATATAATGGTTTGATGGGAATATGAGATCAAGATCAGAAGCATGTATTAAATACAGTATAAGTCAACATCAATATTTACAAATTAACACAACAAAAACCGAGCAATTGCATAAATAGAGGGTCTCGAGTGGGGAGGGCACCTTGGGGGGGCACACAGTACTAATTGTATATTTTAGCCAAGGCTGAATAGTTCATATGGGTGGAACTTGGAGGAACACAGGCCCAATATGGGGTGCCCCCCCATAGATACGCCACTGCATCTGTGACTGTCCTGTGTCATCAACAGCATTATAAATTCCAGGACAAGTGCCCTAAAAATAAGCACACAGTGAAGGTCGGGAGCAAGACCAAGTTGCAGTGTCCTCTCGACAATTTCTGTAGATTAAGATGCTTTCTGGCATAAATACTTCTAATCCTTTTTCATGGAAATTCAGTGACTGGAAACCAACTACTTGGTGGATACAAATAACACCTTGATGTCAATGCATGCTCTGTTTCCTGATGTTAACTTCCTTTATTGTGCAAAACACAATTATTTATCAGAAATGTCCAATATAAATATGGTATTGTCACTGTATTCATCAAACAACAATAGAATGACTGGTAAGTAGGCCTATATATAGCCACAAGGCAGTCACTTATGAGTTACTTGGACAACTCTTGACGTTTGTTGAAATCTAGCGGATACAATGAGAGCTGTTGATCAAAGCTTTTTGAAGTCATTAGTGGCATGTTCTTGAATGTCTAATGCAATGGAGAGAATAAGGATCCTATTGCTTAGGGCAAATCTAAAAATAGCTCAACTTGGAGGCTTCTTTTATAAAACCTGATATTATATTACATGAACATTGAAATTCTACCAATGTTTACCATGGAAATTGAAGCAAGGGAAAAGATTTGATTCCAAATCAGGGAATTTACTATCAATTTTGGAGGAACAATAAATTATGCGAATTTATCAAATTTTCATTAAGCATTATCTCTGAATAGAATTTATTGCCTCAAGTAAATCTAAAATGGATCATTCTGACACTTTTATTCATTATAAAATTAGTATCTTGAATGAAAAAGAGTTAAGAAATGTTTCATTTACTAAGATCTTCCATTTTATGGAATTAATTGTTTGACATTTTATGTCTGAATTTACCATAATCATCCTGAAATAACAATTTCCTTTCTGAAGTGCAAGTTTGAAAGATCATGATAATATGTAATGTCCATTGTCCAGCCCACTGTCTTATGTCCTTTACCAAAGCAAGCATCAAAGGTCAACCCATTTAAGGGTATCTGTTTTTGGAAGATCTCATCTTTCAACCACCACACAGCTGTGGGACAAAGGAAATTTGATTATGCATGATTTACAATTGTCATGATAAAAGAACTCTACATTATCTGCTAAACTCATATAAAATAGCTTCAATTCTTTTTCTCGCATCACACACACTCTCCATATCATTTTGGCGACTTATAAATGGAATTGGTCGATATAAAAAGAAATTAATGTGATCCAATCTATATTGGTGATAATTTACTTGCAAGGACAAGTTTTAGCCATCTGGTGGATGGCAACTTATCAGGCAATCAGCTAAAATGGTAAAAGACAGCAGGACCAATAGAAAGATGACCTCCAGTGATATAGCATGAAACGTCCAATTGTCTCTCAAATGAAGTGCCTCTCTGGTGCAATAAGAGACATTCAGTGATCCACTTAAAAGCCATGGGCTCAAATGGCTTACACTGAAGGAGCCAGTCTCTTAAAAGCAAGAATTGTTTGACAAATCGTCAATACAGACTAGAGACCCTTGTTCGGCCATTTTACCAAACAAATCCATGAACGGCCTCACACATTTAGGACAGCCTCCCTTTTACTGAGATATGCATTGACTAATCACAACATAGTGCAGGCACCTCTACATGGACCTATACCATTATTATACCGATTGTCAGGGTTAGACGCCGGAGATGCGGGATACTTATCCCATTTAGAAATTTCTGAACCCCGCGGCCTGCTTCCCACTGTAAAATTTCAAAAATGGTAGATTTTGGAAGGGGGTTTATTTCCAGAACACACCAGCAGCATAATTTAGTCTTCAAAAACGACACTGAGTGATATGACTATTTTAGAGTAAAATTACTACAGAAGCCATAATACATCTATACATGTATGAAGTATGCATACGACTAAATGAAGTATGCATCACAGTAAAGCAATTACATCTGAGATGTTTTCAAAGTTTTGAGGCTTGCTGGACCCAGAGGGATACAATGAGAGCCGATGATCAAAGCTTTTTGAAGTCATTACTACAGGGGAAAAAAAAGTGCAACGAAATGACAATGTGTTTGGTGCTCAAGTAGCTTTGCCACGTCACAAATTTCCACAGATGACTGAGCACATTCAGTGTATCACACTCCAATATTATTCCAATTAAAGTGAGACAAAACAATCTTCTACAATAATATGTTTTGCTTTGAAGCAACTGTCATCAACAACTGATACTTGTTGGGACAACATTATGTATGCACCTCACACATGTTCATGTGTGTACCGAAGGGGGGGGGGGTATATTTATTGTATTATCAGTCAATAGTTCTCAAGATATGCCAGTAAATCTTGAAATTCAAACAAATGTTTGCCCCCCCCCCCCCAAAAAAAATACTCTGCTAATGGTATGCCCATGATAAACTTCTGTGAGTGAGTGAATGAATGAATGAATGAATGATAGAGTCAATAAAACAAACAACTTATCTCTCAATCTCAACAGTTCCATTGGACAATGAAATTTACTCCTATATTTGTGCACTCTATTGAAGTTTTTCAGGATAAGGGAACTAAGGTGGTTACTAAGACATGAAACACCCACTTATGAACTACTTAGGTACTGACACTAGTAGCCATGGCCCCTTAAATGGGTCCTTACAGCACATTTGGCTACTTATGACAACTGTAAGGCACCTAAGAATCCACTAACAGCCAAACATAGGTACTTATGGGTACTTATGTTAGTTCCATCCACTTGCACAGCATGAAGTCTACTAAGAAAGTCCCCTTAGAAGGATTACAGCAGTGAGAATGCCTTAGGTGAAAATCCTTTGTTTGACAAACTTTGCAGATTTCATTTCACATTGGTTCATCATGCCCATACTGAGGAAAACACACCAGTTAACTGACTTGCATTGTTTTACCAACACATTCATAATCTTGATAAAACTGACAAATCAAGAAGCGCAGCAGCAAACCCACGACTGCACAGTTCTGTTACTGGAACAATGTGATGGAGCATGTGCCAACAATTTTTCTGTAAGAAAATACCTTGATATATACCTACATGCCAAAGTTTCAGATATGTACGATCAAACTTTTTATTGGAAGGATGTTGGATGAGGGGATGTGGACTAGACTTGATTTTCAGTGCCTATAAATCAATAATTTTGGTTTGAATTGAATAAAATTATCAATGAGATAAATAATCTTCCAAAACCCCAAAAAAATAAATTGTACTGTAAATGCTGCATGCATTCCAGAATTTACTCAAATTCTCACTAGGGGGACTGGGGCAAGTTGTAAACCATCGTTAATTTGAAACTAAATCAGGCAGATGATTCCCTAATTTGATAAATGAAGCTAGTGTTGGAGGTTCGAGACCTGCCTCCTTTGATGGTCATATTCTGATGGTGTGGGCCTTGGCTCAGTCTCAGCTGCACCAGACAAAAACGTCATTTTTAATTGTGAAAATTATGTACTAAATATTCATAGATAAAACTTGAAATACAATTGGCCAGTGTTGAATTAGCACATGAATGTCTCCTGCCCCATGTAACTTATAATTTAACATGTTTAACTGATATGTTGTCAGAATTGTGAGTAACACTTAAGCTGTAATTTGAGTGACATTGTCCCCAAACCAATTTTGGAGTGACTGGTGGCATGATATGATACATTTAGACAACCAATAAATTGTGTCAATATAAGATACTATAACAAACCAGTTATATGCTGCAAGTATTATAGGAATGATTAAAATATGAGAAAAAAAGGTAAAATACAATGTAAGTTTAAAAAAAAAAGGGATCAACCAACCTGACTAATCCAGTGATAAACCTTACAGCAACACAGGGTTCAGATGTGCAACCTAGAACTCTTTGTGAAGGTCCACAATTATCTCCCAAATTGTTGTGTCCCATTGTTTTAATTGCTTCACAAAGTAAATTTTTTTAATAGAAAATCACCCCAAGGCAAAAACGACACAACTTACCTAATTCTCCCCTACTTTTTTTTTTTTAGTAAAAATTTGAATAATACACAACTGCACATGTGCCAGGCCCCACTGACAAATATTAGAAAAATATTCATTCCACAAAATTTTTGTTAATGTACATGTTTGAAGAAGGAGGATGTATACCTACACCAAATTCATGGTGTTGACAGAAGGCCTCGGTTTAACAATGCATATTTTATGGTCTTATATGGATCAATTAATTTAGATTTTATAAGTAATTTAAAAGCTTTACCGAAGGTTTAAATGCTCATATTTGCTGTAATGCATGTAAACCTTGTCATATTGCATTGTGGGTTTGCTCAAGCACAGTCTATGCTTGCACACAATCTGGTCTTTGTTTATTTCACACATTAGGATATTGATATTTAATCTCAATATTATGACAAACACAGAAACTTTGCGATGAAATTATATAAAACTGAGAAAAACAGTTCTGTAATCCCTCTAAGGAACCTCCACCAAGCATAAGGGGCCTTAGGGTCTTAGTAGCCAGCTAAGTTCCCTTATCCTGAAAAACTTCATTAGGCAAATTACTGCAGATGCCAGCAATGAGGTGAAGGCTGGTTGAAACTGCTGAACAATATAGATCCAGTTGATCTGACCAGAGCTGGGATTAAACCTGGGACCCATTGATTGGAAGCACAGGACACTAACTACCAACTGAACTAACCCCCTCACCATACTGGGCAAGAGGAATAATTGACTTATTACATTTTAGTTCTTTCCAGGTAAAAATGAATTATGATCAGGGAAGTAATGCATTTGGTGAGACGTATGAACAAAGATGTTGTACACAAAAATGTGTATTTCAAGGGCAAGCATTCGATTTTCAAGAGGGGAGATCTTGAGGGTTCTGATTTTTTCTCAATGGGAATTTTATTTTATTTTATACAGTAATGAGCTTGAAAAGTGCAATCCTTTCTGGGCAGTAATTATCGGCCTATAGATAATTTCCGTACGGAAATATTTCTTAGAAAAATTGTGTTGTTTCATTTAGAAACAAACAAACTTGTGGATGGTACTTTATTTCACAAAAACTGAACAAGAAATTATTTATTTCAGAAAACATCCAACTCCCCCCTCCCTCAAAGGTTGCCCTGTTACGTAGCATTTCATAAAAGAAAGGTGTTCCTAAAACTTATGGATTAAAATGTTGTATTCAGCTTGGGAGATATTTACACTCAGTGCTCAGTGGTGCATAGAAAAATTCCTTGTCACAAGACCACTTGAACAGCAAACCACATGGTCATTTCGTTGCACTTCTTGTTCCCCTGTAGTAACTGTGAGTCCTTAAATGTCTAATGCAATGGTGGGTGGATGGATCCTTTGCCTCAGGCGAATCTAAAAATAGATCAACTTGAAGGTTCTTCCTGAGAACCTGATTTCTTTCTTCAGGAATGTGAATAATACTTCCATGATAAGCATAGTGAAGGAATGATACAAGTAGCCTGCAACACCATATAATTATCCGGGAAAAAATTCGACAATTTGAAATTTATAACCATACCGGCATTCTGGGAGTGAGTGTTTGAGTTTGTGTTTTATGGCCAATCAGTACAGGTGTGGGCTATTTAGAAGTACAGATACTCTGGAACATTAAATTCTACGGATTGTCTTAGATGGAATACTGGTGGAGATTGCCAAAGAAGTAATAAAATACCCCTGTCCTTATCTCACACAAAAGGTCAAATGTGAATAAAAAGATCACAATATGCAATTTCCAGCCCACTGAGTAATGCCCATTCTCATAGTAAAGAATCAAAGATCAACCCATTTTGGGACATCTGGTTCAGAACATTCAACTACCAAACAGTCAAGTGAGAAAGTCAATTGATAAATATTACCATGATAACTGTTATACTATCTGCCAATGACTTCAGGACCAAAAAACAGATGCCCTCCAGGCTCCAGTTAATGTGCAATTGTCTCATAAATGAATTGAAACTATAATGTGCGATAAAGGTCTCCAATCATCTGCATGCTTTAAAAGCCTCCAGAGTCCATGCAGGACTGCAGGTATTAGTTAGACTCCGATTCGGAGGGTTATAACATGCACTGACAAAAATGTATGTAAGAACCCGACAAAGAGGTGTCTAACTGACTTATACATCATATTCTTCTTCTATAATACATTTTAACTTATAAATTTTGCAAAATAAACAATAATCTGAGTGTTTGCTTGCTGTTGTTAATAGTGTTAATCCCTTAATGGGCGCTAACATGTAATTTGACTGTTAGATACCAGCTTTTCAAGTTGTAATATGATAATGGCACAGCCATGAAATTCGCGTAGCGTTTACATTTCACAAATACCTCGAACATACTATGTAAGGCAGGTCTTTCAATGCTGATGAGCTGAATGAGAGAAAGTAATTGTAATAAATTGGCACTAGTATACGTCACGGTGGCACAGAAATAGTTTTCTGTCAATCTTGCAAAAATATATTAGAACAAAAATAGAAATCATGAAATTCACAACCCATCAGGCATGGATCTTTCTATTATCTTTACCTAAAATACTGCTTTTCAAAGAAAGTGGGCAGGACAGATGAGAGACTTCAAACTGAGTAGGCTGACCTGTCAATTGGCAGAGCTGGCTCTTAGAACTCACAAATTAAGTTCGAACTTGAGCTTTAAAACAGCCAATGTCAACAAATATGCCTATTGCATCTAAATAGAAGATTCATAGATCTAGGCCTCTAGAATCTGAGCGCTGGCTCTGTGAATAGAAATTTATGGTTATACTTATACCTAAACACAGAAAGCTCTACATAAATATACGCTACCAAACCAAAATAAAATTCAGGCTATTCAAACCTGCTGTGTTTTCGCAGCTACAAATATGTAGCGAAATGGTTTATCAAGTTAAATCTGAGCATTTAGCTCATTTAGAAGTTTCTCATTTCAATTCACTAAACATCAAATTCAAGTAATGAACAAATTCACAGGTTATGCCGAAGGACCATTTTCTCTTTTAAATTTACCAAACAACACATACACGTTACGATGAAAATCACATGCCCGAAGGAACCCCTTCTAGTTTTTCATTTGCTGAACACCAAATCCAAATAAAGAGGAAATTCACGTTATGCTGAAGGAACATTTTCTCTCTTCAATTTATCAAACAACAAATACATGTTACGATGAAAATCACATGTCCGAAGGAACACTTTCTGGTTTTAATTTGCCGAAAACCAAATTCAACTTAAGATGAAATTCATGTTATGCTGAAGGAACATTTTCTCTCTTCAATTTACCAAACAACAAATACATGTTACGATGAAAATCACATGTCCAAAGGAACATTTTCTAGTTTTCATTTGCCGAACACCAATCCAAATAAAGATGAAATTCATGTTATGCTGAAGGAACATTTTCTCTCTTCAATTTACCAAACAACAAATACATGTTACGATGAAAATCACATGTCCGAAGGAACATTTTCTAGTTTTAATTTGCCAAACAACAAATTTAAATAAAGATGAAATTAAAGTTATGCTGAAGGTACATTTTCTCTCTTCAATTTACCAATCACCAAATAAATACTACGATAAAAATCCCATGTCCAAAGTAACAATTTCTGTTTTCAATTTACCAAAGAGAAACTTCAAATTACGATGAAATTCACATGTTATGCTGTAGGAACATTTTCTCTTTTATACACTTTTCCTTGAAAAAAATCTAACAATAATGTATATTAATTTGGACTCTGCCATTGAATGAAAAAATTTTTTCATTATATATCACATTTCCAAGTATCAAGAGACACTCAATTTTTCAAAAGGACAACAAGATTTGTGACTTGTCATAATTTTACAAACAAATGGAGCTTTGGAATCTAGAGTCCTGTCAAGAGTCGGAGTTTTTGAGGCAGTGGAGTCGAGAGTCAAATAAGGAACTGGTGATTTAAATTTAAATAATTGACCAAAACATATTTGCAACTTTGGAACTAAATTTCTATAATAAGTATTCGTCTCAAGGAAAAACAGTGGAGTTGAGCGGCAGAGTTTGGAGTTGGTGTCACTTTCTGTTGCAATTTGGGACAGCTGAGGAGTCATCGTCATTTCACGGGCACCTAAAGGAGTTGGGAGTCTCAGTCAGCATTTTGAAGCCCTGGTACTGTACAATGATACATAGCAAGCTGTAATGCGAAGCATTTTTTAAGGATTCTCGACTGGTAGACTAAAGGAACAAACTTATGGCTTAAACCATTATTCGTAGTGGTGTTAAATGCGCATCGATGCTTGAGAAAGGGACCTTGTTGCGCCAACTACTAATTTTATAACAGGAGTTGTGCAGATAGCCACCAAATGGAGTTTGACAAGTTAAAATTTATGAAAATTGAAAATCAGCCAAAGAATACTTTTGATATGGATGGAAGCTACCTCACTTCATGCAACAAGGAATTTTACATTAAGACAATTAAACTTATGTGCACTTAAGTCTCCCAGTGACACCAATTTGGCACTGACTGGGCGTCCATTCGGTCTCCCAGTTACTATGTTTAAAATGCAAAGCTGTAATGAGCACGGCATCCTCCATGTGACAAGGACCTAAAACTGTGACGACGAATCTGGGACTCTTGACTGTTTGACGTATCGCTGGAGCCCCATAGTTAGCTCATGCAGGAAAGAACCCTGAAATTGCAAAAGTCCGTTACATGATTTTGGCAGAGCCTTTTAGACACAAGGATATGTAATTATTCAAAATCAATTGTTAAGTACACAGTCAATTAATAATAAGAATTTGCTATGAATTGTTCATGTGAAATTAACTTTCCGAACTAAACCAACAATGACTAATGTACAATTAACAATATCATTTAACTTCAAAATCATACATAGGCCTACATTTACCTACTTGTTATCATGTCATTCAATCATTATGCATTTGGTTGACAATTTGTATATCATCACATTACTCAGTGTTACTGCGGGACTCCCATGTAAGTTGGCTACTCACCACATACGAGGGGTTCAGTATCACAATGCATTGATCATCAGATTATAATTACGTCAGAACTCCAATCTTAAGTTTTTCTGGCCCAACATTTGCGCTGCATTTCCAAACATTCTGGCTGAAGTTTCTCCTCATCAGAATCTTGGCACTGCAAAGAGAGGTTTGAAGTACTGTAATCAGTGCAATTTTTGCAGAACTTGAAAGTCAAATGAAATAAAAGTATGAGATCAGTATAGCCTACTTTTTATAAATCATGCTTGACCAATCAATAATACTATGTTATCACACTACTGTTCTGATCTTAGAGAAGTCTTCCAAGGTAATTTTCTTTTTAAAAAGAAAAGCAGAAGACATCATTATTTTATCATAAATAAATTATCAAACTAAACAAGCAAAATATCTTTGTGTCTGAGGATCGAGATGGTAACAAATACAGTGACTGTTGCACTCCCCGCTAACATGAAGCAGATTGACTGTTGGTCACATTGCTTTTTGATTTGCTTGGGCTACTTTGGTGTCCGACAATCGGCGCTCACCTGTCAATCAACTGGTGCGGATGGCTCGGGCAATAGCAACACTGCTATTTACCGAGCGAATAGCCACGGCGGCCCAATTAGGTCAAAGCATACATTGGTTAAACCACTTTTTGTTATCAAAATTTTATTCACCAAAAAATTGAGTTTTCGAAAACTAATTTATGAGGGACCGTTCAGAATTTATGACTGGGGAGAGGGGGGGTAGCAGTTTTACCAGAACTTCTCATCAAAAATTGATACCCCCCCTTGAGTTCCATGTGCATTTTCTGTAAACCCCCCCCCCCTCGCCATACAAAGCAATACATACTATACACATGTGCCCCTTGTACAGAACTACAGTCGCACACATCGCAAACACAGAATTGCGGACTTTTGCGCGTAAAAATGCGTGGCCAAACTGAGTATGTGCCCCCCCCCATTGGAACACGTGTGAAAGTCATGAATTCTGAACGGTCCCTGAGATAAAAGAAGCCGTGAAGAATTCAGTTCAGAGCATTGAAAACCGCTGAAGCGCCCCCCAGCCTCAAAGCCTTAGCCCTGTCACCTGTGCAAGGCTGTGGGCCTTCCATACACTACAAGACCTTCCCCCTCCCCCCCCCCTCAGTGCTATTTCAACCATAAGACAGTGAGCTCAACAAACAGCCAAACATCATTAATTTTGAACCAGTACTTACTTTATTTGGTCCTCAAGTACTGAAGTAGGCTGTGCTGGTGAGTTGACTTGACTTTCCCCTCCAATGGCAGCTAATGGCAATAGGCTCCATTCAATTAGTTGTCAATCACTCAATCAGGTCAGTATCAGTCAAGTCTTCAAGAGTCACGTGGGGAGTTTTGCAGACACACAGCCAAGTGATTCATGGCCAGGGCATATTGTTCTTCAAGTGCAAAGTAGTCCATAAATTCCTGGATGGCTTTGTGACACAATTACATGCGAAATGTCATCACTTCATTTGCAAAGTTTCGTGGAAATTCATTGGAATGTGCATCGCGACCTAATTCCTGTAAGTGTGTCAAGTGCAAGTTCGTGAAACTTCTCCAGATGGCGCTGAAATAAAAAAAAGCCCCCTAGTGGAAAAATAAATATCCCTTCACTGAGCAAATTATTGGGCAAATAGATTGACATTCGCATGGATTATGGAATAAATGACTAATTACTGACCATGGCAGCTATTTGTGGTGGCTAATACCCCAACAATACGTGCAGGACTGCTGACACAGCGTTGTCAGTGCCTTGTTCGTGGTGGCGCTGCAGTCAATTGAATCGTCTGACAACATTTAGTGGACGATTTTCCTTCGCCGTGGCGTAAAAACGAATTTATCCACTGGAATAATGTATGTGGACGCTACTACTACACAATATTTGAATATTGATGTACATTTGGGGAACAGAAGGTACGTTTTTCAACATTATTGAATTCGAAACGATGCAGGTGCGTTGTGGCTGGACCTGGCTGGAACGTCAAAATTGTCGACCATCGATGTTTTGAGGTCCTTTGGCGCCAGTCGCTACGCGAATATAAGTATCTTGGTGATGTGTAATGTTAGTGCGACTAGCTATTTGCTTTAAAAGCTGTCTCCAAAATGAATGGAATTTACAATAGATTTTCACTACAGTGGCAACTGAGCTGTAAGAAAACTCCATCCTGCAGTTGTGGTGGCACTGTCTCTTGTTAGAGTGAAAAATTCATGAAAATACTTTTTAGTACCAAAGGAAGGCTGTTGTCACTTGGTTCTATGCCACACAATCTTACAACACAGGCACAACTGCACATGTCAGCCTACAGCCTTAGGTCAACTGATGGCACTCAAGCCAAGACGTGCACATCCACAGACAAGTTCACACATCGAGGGACCGCCCAAGTCTTTCTTGATCCGTATTACTGAGCAATGCATTGAAATATCACAGTCGCTTGGAGACAATTCCATTTGGCAGCTCAATTTGACATAGATCTGTATCATTCTGGTAATAGAATTTATAATAGAATTCATTTGTCTGGTCTGTATCTGATATTGACATTTTATTATGGAATCAAGAAAGTTGACAAAAACACATATATTATTAAGTCTCTGAACATAATGCTGTATGAAACATTTGCATCAGTGCATTTTCTTTGCAAAAACACATTTTTAGTTATTTTTAACAGTGTTGTAGTGGAGGCTGGAGCACATGGTCAAGAACAAATCATGCGCCTCCGACATCGAGGCCGAGGCCATCAAAACTAGCATTGCGACCAGTCTCGAGACCTCGAATACTAGCCAAAGGCACTCAAGACCAAGAACAAGGCGAAGGATTGGGCATCCGAGACCAAGACCGAGGCTAAGGACATGAAAATATGCCCTTGAGACCTGTAGTACTTTTCATCAACAAGTCACATTTGCAATTGACAGCTCCATTCCATCCCCTCTCTACACACTTGTTAAAAGCTATCTTATCTTACACTTGACATTCAGGTCTAAAATGGCTGGTGACAAAGGATGCTCATGGCACCTTCTTTTTGATATGTGTGTCATGCATGGTACAGTGTATGTCGTGAGGACTTCCTTTCGTCAGCCAAGTTCTGACGTAAAGACTATTTACTCACCACAGAGATAAAATTCTGTCTTATATTATGCATAGTACTAATGGCTAGTTCTCACGACGGCGATTTGAGAGCGACGCATCAAGAGAAGTCATTTCTTGGAAGGTTGTGGCGTAGAACGTTGGTTTTGGCACATTACGTAATCAATTAGTGTCATGTGCGACGCTTAAAGTTAGTAGCCGCGGTGAGTCTTGAGGTGTCCGCGGCGCTTCTTAAGCTTTCTTCGCCGCGTTACGCCTCTCTTTCCTCAGCGCAGTTCCAAACAGACGCGTCGCACTTTGTTTTGGAATTCGGCGAGGCTGCTTTTACTTCGCCCAATGTTGTTTCCTCTTACGCCGCTGATGGTTGTGAGGCAGCTACGTCTGAAATTGGCGACCTGCGACGCATCAGGAAACCTTCGGCGTACACCCGAGGTAAGATGCGTCGCTGAAAATGACAGCCTCGCCGAAGACTGTAAGGATGCAACGCCGCATTTAGGGACTTGTTACTGCGTAACTTGATGGTTCATCGTCGCACATGCATTCATAAAGCGCCGAGGACATTACAGGCGCGTCGATGCTGACCTTCTTCGTCGTCCTTGCCTTAAGCAGCGACGAAGGTCTCTTAAGCATCGACGAACGTCTGTTGTTGCAGCGCTGCGGCAAAGTGTGTTTGGCTGCTGCAGGAGTCACTTTTGGTCATTATAAAAAGGGACACAGAGGACCTCCTTGCTTCATTTGCTGATTGCCCTTCAATGAGAACACAACGACTACTGCCTACTGAACATATGCATGATGAATGAAGAAGAAATTATTGTTGTGGCTGGTGCTGCTGCTGTTGCTATCGGAGCTGTCTATTTGAGACAGAGGAGGAGGAGGGCCAGGAGACAGAAAAGGTGGTGGATTCGCAACTGGTTGCTGCAGAGGGAACAACATGGTCACTTCCATCAACTGCTGCCTGAACTGCAAGTGCGTGACGTGTCCGGCTACTACAACTACACTAGAATGCCCCCTGCCATCTTTGCTGAAATCCTGGAAGCTGTTGGACCACTCATCGCTAAGCAAGACACCAACATGAGGAGGGCTTTGGAACCTGGTCTGAAGTTGGCTATCACCCTGCGGTACATGGCAACAGGAAACAGCTACAAGTCCCTAGCTTATGCTTTCCGTGTGGCACCCAACACCATCTGCAACTTCATCCCTGAGGTCTGCCTTGCCATCGTTCATGCCTTCGAAAGACAGCTGGCACTACCCACACAGCCTGAAAGATGGAAGGAGATAGCCAAGGCTTTTGAGAGGAAATGGAACTTGCCCAACTGCATTGGAGCTCTGGATGGCAAGCACGTCGCAATCCGATGTCCCAAGGCTGCAGGCTCCTTGTTCTACAACTACAAGGGATTTCACTCCATTGTCCTGATGGCCCTCGTTGATGCCAACTACAAGTTCATCTATGTGCAGGCTGGCTGTCAAGGAAGTGCATCTGATGGCGGCGTCTTCAGGGACACAGTACTTCGACAACTCCTGGACGAGGAAGATCTAGGCCTACCACCTCCAGAACCTCTACCTGGCACAGAAGAAAATTTCCCATATTACATCGTGGGTGACGAGGCATTTCCCCTGAAGACATGGCTGCTCAAACCAGTGCCAAGAAAGAACCTTGACATTCCTTCCAGAGTCTACAATTACAGGATTTCAAGAGCCAGGAGAGTGGTGGAGAATGCCTTCGGTCTGCTGTCAAACAGGTTCAGATGCTTCCTGACCACCATGCCCCAACGACCTACAAGAGTGACATACATCACAATGGCTGCTTGTGTTCTACACAACATTCTGCGAGACAGAGTAGGCGTCCACCATGCCCGTGACAATGAAGTGATGGACAGAGAAGATCCACAGACACATGACGTCACTGAAGGAGTTTGGAGGGGAGACCGTCAATTGCATGACCTAGGAGAACCACTTCGACACGGAAATGCCTCCAGAGATGCCAAGGCTGCTCGAGACTACCTACGTGACTGGGTCAACAGTCCGGCAGGAAGTGTCCCTTGGCAGTTGGAGAAAATCTGAAGAAGATGCATTCAAAACAACAAACCCCAGGTCCTTTTAAGGGCCACCAAATCCTCCCAATTGAGCTGGCCATGTACACATCCTATGTTGACAAAACAAGCCCAAAAATCAATCAATCAATCAATCCCTCCATCCATCTATCTATCTATCTATCTATCTATCTATCTATCTATCTATCTATCTATCTATCTATCTATCCAAGTCCAATCCCTGCAAAGTGACGACAACTGCTTTTCTTTTGCTGCAGTGTATATATGTAACGAGCATTGTGTTCCATCTATCAAGCTATCTATCTATCTATCTATCTAGCTATCTATCTAGCTATCTATCAAGCTATCTATCTATCTATCCAAGTCCAATCCCTGCAAAGTGACGACAACTGCTTTTCTTTTGCTGCAGTGTATATATGTAACGAGCATTGTGTTCCATCTATCAAGCTATCTATCTATCTATCTATCTATCTATCTATCTAGCTATCTATCAAGCTATCTATCTATCTATCCAAGTCCAATCCCTGCAAAGTGACGACAACTGCTTTTCTTTTGCTGCAGTGTATATATGTAACGAGCATTGTGTTCCATCTATCAAGCTATCTATCTAGCTATCTATCTAGCTATCTATCTAGCTATCTATCAAGCTATCTATCTAGCTAGCTATCTAGCTATCTACCTGCCACTTGAGCTAGACAAGTGAAATTACAAAGTGATGCACTTGTACTAGTGCAACCAACCAACACAATTTTTAAAAGCAAAGCACTTGTACTAGTGCATTACATTTTAATTAAGAAATTCATGCACTTGTACTAGTGCAATAAAAATATGTTTATACCAAAGAATGCAGCACTTGTACTAGTGCTGCACTTGGTATGTTTTGGGGCAAAGAAAGGGGGAACTAGCACCTTGCTTTTATGAAGGTGATTACTTTTAATGAAGGCCAGGACCGGACTTTTGTTTTGGGGGACTTTTTTTTTGGGGGACTTTTTTTTTGGGGATTGTCAACGTTTTTTTTGCTCTTTTTTGGCTCTTTTCGGTCAACACAAGCTCTTTTTTTTTTGTCAACATAAGATGTGTACGTGGCCTGCCCTTTTGGGAGGATTTGGTGGCCCTTAAAAGGGCCGAGGTTTTTTGTTGTTTTTGCTGCATGTGGTCTTCTACTTTCGTGGAGAAAGGAGACCTGAAGTCCAACTGGGCGAAGGGGAAGGCTGGTGCTGGTGATGGGCGGCCGGTTGACCAAAGCTGGGTCCAGGGGGGTAGCCGTATTTCTCGGGGCTGTCCTGTGCATCCATCATCAGTGTCATGGTGGAGTGGCTGGGCTGCATCGGGGTGTAGCTGGGAGTCTGCCTGGAGGATCCTCCTTCCCTGGGCTGGTGCTGCTGGTAGTGATGGCTGCTGGAAGCCTGGGGATGGTGCTGGTGGTGTGATGGCACATACGTCGAAGAAGGAGGAGGATGAGGAGGAGGTGGCATCTGCAGGCGCTGAGGAGGATGAGGAGGCTGGAAGGTGTGCTCCTGATGCTGTCTTGACTGGCGGGTGACCTCATCATCCCAGTAGAGGGCGGCCTCTGCAATGGTCCTGACCATCTGCCTCCTGATTTCATGGCTGGCGTGCACTCCCACGTGGTAGAGGTCCTGGCACTTCATCCTCCAGTACTCCTGGTCGGGTGTCAACTCCTGGTGGTCGGGGCACATCTTGCAGCCAGAGCCTTTCAGGATTTTCTTGGCGGAGGACATGGCTTGCATGCTGCCTGCGATGACGTGCATGGCGGAGTGCATGGCTTCATCTCCTGGGGCCTTCCTCTTGGTTCCCTTGGCAGCGGCTCCAGGCTTTGGTGCTCCAGGGAAGACTTGGGACTGCTGGCTGTCCTGTGCTGGCTGTTCAGGTGGCAGGTCCGGCATGTCATAGGAAGCTGGCAGGGAATCCTCAGGGTTGTAGCTTTCATCATCGGAGTCTGAGGCTGGCCGGTTGGCAGACAGTTGAGAGATGGCGGACAGCTCCTTCCCTGGCTTGTGCACGATGGAGTCCTTCAGGAACCGACAGTTGTTCAGGATGTACTCGTCCCTCTCTGTGAGCTTTTCCTTCCTGGCGGCTCCTGAAGCTTCAGGCCTGACGAGTCTGGAGAAGTGAGTGCGCACTGTCTTCCTCCAGTTGAAGATGTCCTGGGAGGTGTACTTGGGGCCCAGCTCCTTTGCTTTTTCTGAGTCCAGCAGCAGCTTCTCGTTCCCCTTGTAGCCTCTGGTCCCCTTCATGTACAGCACAGGATGCTCCTTGTACCAGTTGATGAGGTCATCTTCTTGTTCAGCTGTGATGCCCAGGTTGTTGCGGATGTTTGGCTTGGGGGCCTTCCCTTTGCCCTTCTTGCCCTTGGACTTGGCTTCAGCAGCTGCAGGGGTGTCATCAGCAGAGTCTTCTTCCTCCTCGAAGGTGTCCTCATGGATGGCCACTCTGTCTAGAGCAAGAACAGGCTGGCTCTCTGCTGTTTTCTTGGGAGTCTGCTTCTTCGGAGTCTGCTTCTTTGGAGTCTGCTTCTTTGGAGTCTGCTTCTTTGGAGTCTGCTTCTTTGGAGTAGACCTGGCAGTAGGCTCTGGAAGACCCGTGGAAGACTTGGCAGCAGGCTTGTCAGCAGGCTTGGCAGCAGGCTTGTCAGCAGGCTTGGCAGCAGGCTTGTCAGCAGGCTTGGCAGCAGGCTTGGCAGCAGGCTTGGCAGCAGGCTTGGCAGGCTTGTCAGCAGGCTTGTCTTCTTCAAAGAGTTCAACTGAAGAATCTTCTTCTGTTGTGTTGTCTTCTGGCCGGCCCTCGAAGATGGTCTCGCTGACGACAGTGGCTTTGGAGGTTGAAGTGGTGGTCTTCGTCTGGCTGCCAGCTGTAGTGGAGGTGTAGAGCCCAGGTAGAGAGAGGTCTGCCATGGCTGTAGTGAAGAAGGCAGTCACTGCAGCATCTGAAGGTTCATGGAGAGGAGTTGCAGCTGGAGTTGTAGCTGGAGTTGTCACTGGAGTGCTCCCAGGAGTGTGGAGTGTTGACCTGGTGCTGAGCTTGGTTGGTGCCCTGGTGACGACGGTGCCCTTTCTCCTCTTTGGTCCCATGTTGTAGCAGCAAAAGTACAATTGTAGCAACAAAAGTAGCAGCAAATGTAGCAGTTGATAATAGTGTCGTGGATTCTAGGTGTGTTCTGGTCGAAGGTCTGAGTGGGTATGGTGCTCTAAACTGGCCTCCTCTATATATATGCAGGGTGCGGACCGCCTCTTTCCCCCTCCTTCGCCCCCCCTGCTTCGCTGCTGCTGCCCCAGCCGCTGCGCAAAAAGAGGGTGACACGCAGACAAAGGGTTGATGCTAAAAATAGAACAACGCATGCACTCAGGCGCCACTCTGTCTGCTGCATTGGGGGTCCAAAAGACGCGGCGCGCACCCTCTCACGTGCGTCGAACATGTGTCTTTCTGCGACGCGTGTCTGAAACATGTGACATGAAGCAAGAGCTTTCTGCTACACTGCTGTTTCTGCGTCGAAGCTCTTCTTTGTGCGTCGCAACTTTAAAAATCTGCGGCGCGCACTGATTTCTTTTTACGCTTCTTCTTGCTTCACCACTTCTTTCCTCGCAAAGATTCAACCGGTTGAATCTTTTTTTCCTGCATCGTCAAATTTCTAGGAATTGCGTAGAAAGACCTCTTAAAGCGACGCATGCTGTTCCTGTTGCGCCGTAAAGCCTAATTTGACGGCGAACATGCTCAAATCTTTGCCCTTTCCTGGAAATATAAGAAACGCCGTCACTTAAACCCTCTGTTACGTCTCCGTGAGAACTAGCCATAAAGCGCAGTGAACACAATACATTTTTCAGAGGCTTTATATGAACCTTCAGTGTATTTTGTTAAAAGGCTTTATGAGCTCTCTGTGGACAGCACAACTAGTTTTTGTCACCCTGTCAAATATCAGAGAGTGAACTGGACTCACGTGAATACCTTTGAGAAAATTCCTGAAGATTTGTTAATGGATGTCTAAAGTAACTTCAGTGTCTAGCACTCCCTTGTGTGGACAAGGACATTTTGAATGTGCTTTTTATAACACAAACACTGTACTTTTGCAGAACTATTTTCTTTGTAACTGCAACTGTACCTTCAAGTATAAGCCACTTTGCCAAATGAAGAACACAAAAGACAGGCAGTAACACAGATTGATATTTTTTTGAAAGTAAAATGTCAGATAAATCACTCTACAGTAGCATACAGCATTGGAGGCAGATTATGTGGAAATTGAATAAGACAAGATCTGATATAACTCAGTTGATGTTCAGTCTAAAAAAGGTTAGTAAAGAATATTGTCATAGACATACACCACAGTCACCATTTCAGAAAAAATCTGATGACAAAACTCCAGCTAGATAAGCTGTGGACAGAAAAATCAATCACAACTAAGACAGTATCTGCACTTTACTACGTCCTATAATATTTTTCTATCAGTATTCAGACAGAACTCAATTTGTAGCAGGTCCACATTCTTGCATGCCTGATTGGAAGCAATATTTGATTGTTTTCATTGACATAAAGCAAGCAGCTGACAGAAAAACAAAGAAGACAGCAACTCTGACATCTTTCTACAATTTGCTATACGTCAAGAAAAACAAGATAAATGTGGAGAGGGAATATTGCATGCAATCAGGCATGAAAAAATGTGAACCTACTGCAAATATAGTTCTGTCAGAATTCTAATAGAACATGTCAGTAGCAAGAAGGATAAGAAGTGTCTAAGTGGTAGATACTGTTAGTGTTATGTGTATTGTCTGGGATCTGATTGGTTTTCTGTGTACAGGTTACCTGGATTGTCCTTCAGACAGAGTGAAAAGTATATATATTTATTGCAAATAATGTTTATACACTCTAAAAATTGTAATTTTGTCTGAATTTTTTTTAGGGTGTATTGCATTGTAAGAGTGCCAATTGTTTAGTGTCATATTATTTTCAAATATACCTTAAGTAAGTATTTGATTATTTACTTTAAAGATGTATATCATGTTCATAAAATACTGGAGATATCAGATTACATGTTAACTAAAATACAAAAAATAATGTTATATTTAAGATTTTTTTAAATTACAAGACCTTTCCTACTCTAGGATTTCATAACTTTGCTCAAATATTTACTGTCTGTGATTATTATGGGAAAGAATCAGCTCTCATCGTGCAAGTTCGAACGGGAAGATATTGTTTTCACATTTTGTCAAATGAAATTGCATGATCATTGATTGTTCAAATGATGCGTCCAAAGTGGCTGTCCTTGGTGCATTCAAATTTGACAAATGATCTGTAAACGTCATTGCTTAAGCGAATGATTTGATTAAATTTTGATAAAACTCATACCCAATGCCCCATTGAATTGCACTTGAAGAAAGTGGGCAAGCACAGGCAATTGTACTTGCTTACCAACTGGAAAATTGATACAATCACAGATAATATTTTTTAAAGTGTTCATAAAGCTGTTGTACAATTAATTCATTCACATGGGTGCAAAATTGAACAATTGCAGCTTGGATAAACATAAACGCCTTTGTCTTCATATTTCATTTAGCAAGACCAATACTCATGTCTCCGTTCTATAAATGTTCATTTTCTCAATGTCTAAAAGAATAAAAACTGTTTATACTAATTACAACAAGCACCCAAATGGGTTGTTCCTTTTTAATTAATACAATGACACCGTACTGCCTTCCGTATCCGGTACTTGTAACTCTTCCGGGTATTTGCCCCATCAATACCACTGTTGGCTATTTAAAGGCATGAAGTCCCAATCATAGATCGACACATTCCTCACAATTAAACAATAAATGGTTGACCCCAACTACCCCGCTCCAACACTACATCAACAATCACTTTAATGTACATGGTACATGTATGTTACATCTCAAAAAATCTTTTCTTTGTCAAGAACCTACACTGCAACTTCACATTCTCCAGGGCCCTATCCTATGGTATCCTAAGGCCATCAACTATAGATCAAGGTGCTAATGAATTAGTGACAATAACTTAATCTAATGCTTGCTTACTGAATGGTGACGGTACACATAGTGGAGATTTCTAAGAAAAAGGCCTTTGGGGTTTGCTAAGGATGATGTTCTCTGTGCTTCACATATATGATTCAAGCCAGATTTTGCATCTACGGTCTCCAAATAGCCTTTGTCAGAGCTTTGGGCTTACCCTGGATGTCTCAGACTACAAATCATGATGCTCATATCAAATAGAAACTGACACAGGCTCCCTTGCCACCACCCTGCTCAGTCTCTCAACACTAAGTGGGCAGTGAAGGAGGAAGGCTCTAAAGCTAGCCCAATTGACATAGATCTATGTTCTCCTACAATATCAAAAGCACTATGACTGGGCAAGGTCATTGTTTTTTATTGGAAGGATGTAACATACATTTTTTGTTAATACTTTATAAATGTGTTTAAAGCCCTGAAGTGATACTTCTAATTTTGAGTGCTGTGGTCAAGCCCTGTGACTTGTGAAATTGAGCAAATTTATGATTTATTGGATAATATTGTTGGTAATGAATCGAATATCTGTCTTTAGTCAAAATGGGAAATATCAAACAATGGTCCACTAAATGAGATTAATAGTGAGGAAAACGTACAGAAATAATTTTTGCTCATCTTTTTCTGCTATTGACCTTTAAAAGCAGGCTATTCAACTTGTATGTCAAGCGTTATCAAGGCAAGCACATTTGACTATAATCGATAATACAGAATTATTAGTAAGCAATGCTAAGCATGCTCAGAACGCATTAGTATTCCTTCTTATCAATTTGCTTCCTTATGGAGAGCAGGGAATACTTGAATCTAACACGAACCAATTAACTGCCCATAATTATGCAACTTCCTTGTGAGCACAAAGCCAACTGACTTCAAAGATCTCTCGATCAAAGTACCCGTCACGAGTTGTATTAAGTTTCCTTTCTAATGCTACTGCTAGCCATTTGATTAACACTTGACAGGAGCACCCAAAACAAGTTCATGACACAGAAGATAATAATTGACATGACAGAATAATATATGACAGAAAACCTTTTTTACTTTCAACTTGAAACAAATACTGCAATGAGGCAGTATATTTACAATGTAAATTTTGAATTTTGAGTTAGCTTAATTGATTGAGTGAGATGGTTGCACAATTCCTTTGAGCCAAGATAGCTTGTTGTTTGCAAGTTATAACAACATAAAGATTATCATAACTCAAAACAGCAAGCTATCATGGCTCAAACAAATTGTGCAACCATCTCACTCAATCATTTGAGCTAACTCAAATTTTCAAAATTTACAGTGTAATAAGAATCATGATTCTGCTGATTCAATCAAAGAAGTAAGCTTTAAGAACTCAATGTTGCAAAACTTGGCCTGGTATATTGAAGATTTTTCCTTCTTCGGTAAAATTGTTCTATCTGCTATAGCCTCAGGGGATGATTAGACAAACTAATGGATATATCATATCAGAGGTTTTATGAGTTGCCGAACTCACGAAGTGCCTTGGGGATAGCTGCACCAAAGAGTGATATCTCACGTACGTCAACCATCTATAGCAACGAGAAACATCTGAACCTTAAAATATCTCGCATCTTATTTTCATCTTTCCTGTAAAGGGCGTTTGCATGAAAATATACTTTTGCCTTTCAGAACGGTACAAGTCAAACTTATAGAGCAAGGCAATAAAGTGACCAAATGACAAAAAATGGAACAGAATACTTTCATTGGCACATTGGCTTTTAAGCCATCCAGAACAGAAGACAGTTTTGTAAACAATGACCTTTTATATAGCAGATACTTTGGAGAAGTCCATTAGAGTTGCTACGATTTGGCAAACAAAAAACAAGACTTTTCCTTTCAGGTTTGTCTAGCAGGTGTCTTGTAACAGATCAGTCCCACACTTTTGTAACAACACAGTGAAACAGGGATCCTTGACTTTTCTTTTGTAGGTTAAAATCTGCTGAATTGGTAATCTCAATTGACCTGAATCCCCTATTTGATTCACAAAGATGAAATTACAGAAGGGCTTTTCAGAAATGTTTATCGGATTTTCTTCATTTGAGAATAGATGAATCAATGGAATGAAATACAATTTCAGGCTAATCACATTACAAAGTGGCTTTTCTGAACTGAAACAGAAAGCCCTGTTGCTTCAAGTTCAATTCCCATTGAATTACATTTGAAGATAAGCTCATTTCAACTATCACATTGTTTTCTCGGGGTCAATTATTTATTCTTTTTAATGCTATTGAAACTCAGTAGCCATTTATCATATAAATTGTATGCAGACAAACTTTGCAAAGGAGTTGATTAATTTACACTGTAAAATTTCAATTTTGAGTAAGCATAAACAATTGAGTCAGTTGGTTGCACAAATCCTTTGAGCTAACATAGCTTCTTTTTTTTTTTACAGTTTATGACAAAGGACAGATTATCAAACTTAAAACAACAAGCTATGTTAGATCAAAGGAATTGTGCAACCATCTCACTCAATCATTTAAGCTTATTCAAAATGTTAAATTTACAGTCTAATGTGTTAGATTTGAATGCGTTTGTTTTTCAGTGTAGTGATGATAGCCTGCACTATTTTGATGATTTTTAAGCTGCATTCATTTGATCAATTTTGCATGAGTTTCTGTTGGGCAACTTGTTTTTAGGTTGTGACACTGAATGTAGTGGTGATCCTCAATTAATCCTAAGCATGGTAATGCATGTCTCTTCACAGGTTAAGGTCTGTCCAATTACATCATGCAAATGGCCTAAGAGAATTGTTTATTAAGGCCTGGCAAGAGTGAATATCACGTTTCCATGTTTAAGGAAATGGATTCTAAGCAGTTTTTACACCTCAGAATATGCCAGTATAAATGAAAAATCTATTGTGGTGCATTACTCCAATGAGGATAAACAGCTTTTTGAGCATTGCTGAAAAGAAGAGGATAAACCGTTAGTTGAACAATGAACATCCTATGTAATATAAAATCATATTTTCAATTCTGATGGAGGAAATTAGAAAGAAATAGACAAATGTTGTTTTTCTTTGTCTTCATTTACCAGAGCAACATTGTTACTGCATCATAGGTTGTTGCAAAATAACATGTAAGATAGCAACGCATTTTTCTAATTTTATCAATGAGAATATACTTTTAGGATCTATAAGTGGAGTCACATCCATTTTACACTGTAAAATTCGAAATTTTCAGTCAGCTCAAAGGATTGAGGGAGGAAGTTGCACAATTACTTTGAGCTAACATAGCTTGTTGTTTAAAGTAATCTGTCCATTGTTATAACTTACAAACAACAAGCTGTGTTGGCTCAAAGGAATTGTGCAACCATCTCACTTAATCATTTGAGCAGACTAAAAATTCAAATTTTGTGATGTTACTTTACATTGCAAATGGTGATCTAGTGTGGCATACTGCATCATGGGATCGGATCGAATTGTACCTAGCTTCATTTGAAGTAAATAACTCACTTTTGTAATGAAAATAATTTTTTTAAAGCAGCTTTTAAGTTGGAAGCAACAACAGCATGGAAGCTGCATAATCAGTTCATATAAAATAACTTGAAAGATCACCTTTTACAGATTTTTCTACTAAAAGAAAGTGCCACACTGTTAACTCCTCCCCCATTATTTTACAGCAATTACCGTTAAAACAATGGTACATGCTGCAAAAACAACGGTTTTCTTCCTTAAAATGACTTTGTCGTTAAAGAGATGCAATAGGTTTCATAGTGCAGATGTTTTACAAGATAGTATCTTTCAAAATACTACCAAAACGTATAGGCCTACATCTGCTGATTGCAAATAGTGTAATGTGAAACACTTCACCTGCATCCTCCCCACGCGAGCCCTGCTAAAATGGACAGGGCTTTCTGCTATTTCCAACCTCTTCTGTGATTGGCTGCTTATTTAGGTCATAAGCATTTTGCAGGCAGATTTGGTACGATAGTGGACACTTAGAGGATTACTGGCAACTAAGAAAAACAGTGTAAAACAAGCAAACTTTCAAACAGTTTCATTTCAGAACTGTGAAAATACATATTTCAATGGAATTTTCGGAACTGTGATAGCACCTTTCAACAATACACCATTTCTCCATTTGTAACTGTGTGAAACAGAAGCAACAATTTCAAACTGTGATGTAGCAGTCCCTGATTGAGCCAAAACTGGGTCAGTTAATTAAGTATTCATGAATTAGCAAAAGTTATGGGCCATTTTGTCATGGTATGACTTGAGATGATGTTCACCTGAAAAGTCAATAGGAAAGTTTGCTGACAGCACAAATGGCTTTGGTGAAAAAGTCTTTGCCCTTATATACAATGTATGCTTGCACCTTCTCCATAATAATTATAAATATGTCATGATAAAAGGTGTCCAGTGATGATTTACCTGTAGGCAAAAAATTAAAAATACAGATACTGTAGTGGAAATTTGAAGCACCATTTGATTGTCAGTAGAAAGTTATATTTTGGTAATGAAATGCCTAAGCATTTACTCCTTTGAAGGTCCCAAATTTGGCAAGATTGAGGTACAATTAATTGATAAACCTTTTTTTATCAGCACCTTAGCAGGAGATCACACAGGCGATAGCTATATTAAATTGCCAGTTGATTGTTTCTTAGTCCAGACTGCATAGACAAACTTTTTGTTGAGGTTCTTTTCAGTGCAAAATGTTTACTTTTCCATCAGCTCATAGTACCCACTGCATATATTCAAATTTAATTGGCAGCATTTACTCCATCAATCACAATGTATGCCAAAGTTGCTTGCAAATGAAGTGATTAACTTCAGTTTCCGAGATGTTAGAAAGATTGATGGGTGGGGAGTAAATGTACAAATTACAAAAAAACAGGGAGTTAAACTTTTAAAAAAATTGTCCGGCAGTCCAATGGTCTGCACTGCAAAAAATTCCCGTTAAATTTTACAGTTAAATTAACTGGCAACTTTGTTCCAGGTCTAAGAACTGTAAAAGTACTAATAAACCTGAACAGGACAATGAACCGTAAAATGCAGATTGGTACATTGAACTGTAATTTTGCGGATTCAACAAAGTGATATTACGGTATAAAATAAATATATAAAACAGCTTATTTAAAGTATATTTTACAGTTATATCATCTGCCAAACATAGAATGTAAAGAATGCAAGGGGCTGTAGAATCTAATGTAAATATACGGATAGTATTTGATTTAACTGTCGCATAGCTGTAGGGATGTATCGAAGCTGGAATCTGCTGAGAGAGTGAGAGAGCCAGTGACTCAAGGCTCGGCCTTGCTCATCTCTTGCTTGACAGCAGAGAAGTAAGTCCATCAATTAGTTTGCTCACAAACCATAAAATGGATGGATATTTTCCAAGAGAACCAGGTGTCCAGTTTATCGAAGTATATTCTATTGATGCAGACTGCGCTTGGGTTATTTTGGTTTTAATAGTGCCATTCTTTAGATCACATCGTAAGACTCACACAAATGTCAATGTCACATACAGACTTTACAACTTTTGTGTAATAACAGCATCTTTAAGATCATATGAATGAGGATGTTCCCTTACCTTCAGATAAGTTATAGATTAAGTTTGATTAACAGCTGTGTAAAGCATATGTTATAGATGGCACCACATGTTCTGTGGTTGAAGTCCATGCAATCTCTTGTTTATAGTTCCTAATCTGACCAGGTGTATTGATTGTTTGGCCAATTCAAATGTTTTGTCTGCATATTACAAGTTGCCAGTAAATTAACGGTTGAAGTAATTGTTCATTAACGTGAACTGAATGTTGAATGACATGTCGCAGTAAATTTATCTTGTAGCCATTTTGTAACTGACAAAGAACTGTAAATTCCCGGACAAAGTCTGTATAAAAAAAATAATGGTAAAATAACAATAAATTTACTGTTCTTTTAGCCAGAAAAACACGGTCATTTCTTACAGTGTGTCGGAACAATGGACATAGAGCAGGTGCTGCAGACAATCTCTAAATCGTGCCCAATTTTAAAATCGGGCATGATTATTTCTCCTATTGGCAAATTATTCTAACTATTGGCAAACTATTTCCCCTTTTGGCAAAACCTTACAACTTTTCCCAAAGGAGCAATTTGCTATTCTAACTATTGGCACACTATTCTAACTATTGGCATACTTTGCCCAAAGGAGCAATTTGCTATTCTAACTATTGGCAAAATTTGCCAATCTCTAAATGCCTTTTCGGGCCACTTAGAACATTAACAAATAGTTAAATCGTGCCCATTCCTGCAATTATCGCCCACCCGTGATATTAAAATGCGGGGCAAAGCAGCTGAAATCCCGAAAATGCGGGATTCAGTTTTTTGCGATTTGCGCGACTTCTAGTAAAGATACAGACTTGATGATTTTACCATTAAATTCGGCTTGAAAATAGCTATCTTTAGAGGTCAGTCTCATCGCCGTAGCTTGAAAAGAAAATTTCCATTTTGTGTCATAACTGTTGCAGAAAATCTCTAAAAATTGGAATAAGAATATAAATTCTTCACAAATTCAAAACTGAGTGATTGACTGATTGAGGGGACCGACATATTGCCTTCTCAAGACCTCAAAAGCATGCATGTAAAATATGACAGTGATGGTAATACAGACACTTTAAAATACATGCTATTTCATGACAGCTATATAATGCCTAAATCCAATGAACATTTATTGGCCACTTTATTGCTTAAAACCTTCTAGTCAGACTTTCCCCACACGTTCTTGTTTTTAATTGCTTTTAACTTGTTTATATTTTACACTGATATTTTACACTGATATTTACATTTTTATCTTTTTCGACCTGTGTATGGGCCTATTGTATCTTTCTATATTTTCCCATTTATGGGAGATGAAACAAATAAATAAATAAAAATTCATGGTTGATGCATCTATCTTTATTACTTGCTTGAAAATGTCTGAATTTTAGAATCCATACACCTCTACTCATGAACAATGCCCTGGTATGGAGACATTGATTTACAAAAAAGTATTATAAAATTCAACAAGTGGTATAAACGTTTTACAGGCCAATTTGATAACAGTGTGCTACCAACTGAGCTAACCCTCCCACCTATAGGCCTATGGAAAATAAATTAAATAAATATAAACTATAAAAAAAAGACACTAGGTTAGTTAGCTTTTTTTTTGGTTTCTGGTAATCTGGTTTGAGTCTGATTGCACATCACCCACACATAAGTACCACAGATGACCACCTTGCTCGGATTCTTACTTTTAAGCAGTTCAGGGGAATTAATCAAAATTGCACAGATCTATTATTTTTCAATTTTACTTTTAACGAATTTTTTACTATTTTCCAAGCTACGAACTTGTAATCTAGCTGAATGAATAAGTCTCTCCAAGACGCACACATTGGTGCAAAAATGTCTGTTCTATCATTATTAGAAGTCAAATAAAACCCAGCCCAACTCACTAACTTCTACAAAAAAAAAATCGGCAAATTCCGCCATCCCGCATCCCGCAACCACGTCCCGCATTTCAGAAAAGACTTGATGGGCGATAATTGCAGGATTGGGCACACTCAATTCACTATTTGTGAATGCTCTAAGTGGTCCAAAAAGACATGCAATGAGCGATAATTACAGAATTGGGCACCCTGCCAATCTCTAAATAAAGTCTTTTTTGCCTTTTTGGCTATTTGGAGATTGGCAATATGGAGATTGACCATATATAACTTTTTTAATAACTTTTGTTCATGAAAATATCTGCCTTATTAGCCATAAAATTTTTATGATAAATCTCGTCAAAAGAGCTGAATATATCGGAGGGGGCGGTTAAATATCATTTTAAATCTTCATCAGATGTGATTCAGTATACCATCAGTATACCAAGAATTGTTCCATATCAAAAGAAATTTTGTTTTTCTTAAGTGTTTTATCACTTATGTGGTTCTTAAGCCAATTATTTGTTATATCTTCGCCAGAACCATTCATTTTCTGCCAGTTACTGTGATTCTCAATATACAAATGGCAGGTTGACCATATATATAATTTGTGAAAATTGGCTGATGAAAATTTTTGCTTTATGAGCCATGTAGTGTTATGATAAATCTTGTTAAAAGCGTTAAAAATATCAGATGGTGCTGTTATATCAATTTGATCTTCATCAGGTTTGATTCATGAAACCAAGAGTGGTACCATAAAAATGTATGAACACCTTTTTTATTTTTCATATTTTATCATATAGGTTGTCCTAAATTCAATTCTGAGATGATTTAAATATTGTTTCAGTGATAAATCTAGT
Organism: Platynereis dumerilii; assembly: GCA_026936325.1. NCBI lineage: Eukaryota > Metazoa > Annelida > Polychaeta > Phyllodocida > Nereididae > Platynereis > Platynereis dumerilii. The sequence continues at coordinate 22,841,570 of JAPTHN010000005.1, read as the reverse complement.
CAAAAGAGCCGAAGATATCAGATTGACGTGTATATTTTGTGCTATATCTTCATCAGATCAGAATTTATTCAGTATACCACTTGGTGAGAGAAAATAGTTTCTGTGATCATCAATCTACAAATGGATGACCAATTGCGCATATATAGGCCTATATAATTTTATGATTTGTTAAACAAGTGCCATTTATACAAAAGAAAAGCGATAACTGTATGAAAGAGCTAAAATTAATATCAGATGGGGCTCTTGTATTTCAAGTCATATTTACTCAGAATTGACATCAGGGCCATTCCATGCCAAATGGACCAATACCTCCCACATCATGGCTTCAGATTTTAATGAAATTATTACACAGGCTACATGTACATGTTTAATGAAGCCATGCAAAATATTTTCCTTGTATTCCAAGTATTTTGAATTTGACAGCATTTTCAAAATTAAGATCTGCAAACTAAAATTTCTATTTTCCGCTTGTCAAGTCATTTAAAAAAGCTGCCGAAGCTACGTTTTTCAAGATATTGTGATAAAATTGTACACAGATCATGCTCAGATATATAGAATGCTGCTGGCCGAAGGTAATACAGATGATGCTTTCCATCCGTTGGCACCAGCCTGTTAAATTCGGTTCATTTTTGCGAAATTTGGGTAAATTGTGGGTTTTTGGAATTTTTTCACTCAAAACCGAGCTTTCAATAAACCTGAAACTTTGCATGAATTGAGGCAGAAGTGGGAGCTGATGGTACGAATTTATTCATATTTCTAACTCCAATGCGTTTTTATGCACATGAAGAAAATCTCAGGACGATTCCTAAAATTGACTAATGAAATTTGAAATTTATTTTCTAAGCAGTTTATGAGATCATCTTGTATTTCTGCAAAAATGGTAGAGGTGTTATTTTTCATTTTTCTGGAATTAATTTTTAGAATTTCGAAGAAAACCCTTATTTATGCTATATATATTGTATGTAGGAGGCTTCCAAGACCAGGTGGAACCTTAGATAAAGAGCTGAATTTATTTCTGAAAGTACCTCAGATGGACAAATTTTAATATTCCAAACTTTAAAGAGGTATATTGGTTTCTCACAAAAGGAAATAGTAAAACAATTATGTTGAGCGAATTTTTGCAAATAAGCTCAAAATTTACAATATGGGACTGTTGTGACAGATTTTGTAAATTAGATTAGTTGATACAGTTGCCTTTTAATGATGTTAAATATGAGAAGGTATCTTCGGTTATCAATATGTAAAAAAAAATATCACAATATGATGAAAAATATGTAAAATTCATGTGCAGTGACATTAATTTCAGTTTTGAAAATAACATCTAGTGACAGATGACCAGAATTTAGCAAATGTGGCTATATAATTATCAAGTATGTGGGTATATATACCCCAGGGACCCCATTATGGATACAAAGTCATGCATTCCATCGTAGTCATGAGAATCTGACATGATTTCACACGAAAAGAACAGGACAAAATACAAAAAAAATTCCTGGTGATTCTAAATAAAACTGATTGGTAACGTTCAGAAGGCAATTTCAGGCACCTTAAAAAAAATTTGCACTTTATTTTGAATTCCACCTGGTCTTGGAAGTCTCCTACATGGTACAAATAAGGCTTTTCTCCAAATTTCTAAAAATTAATTCCAGAAAAATTAAAAATAACACCTTTATCATTTTTGCAGAAATACAAGATGATCTCATAAACTGCTTAAAAAATAAATTTCGAGTTTCTATCACCTGTCCCACATGGCCATTTTTGCACTTGAAATTAGTCAATTTTAGCAATTGTCCTGAGATTTTCTTCATGTGCATAAAAAGTATTGGAGTTAGAAATATGAATAAATTTGTACCATTAGCAATCGATACTGCCTCAATTCATGCAAAGTTTCAGGTTTATTGAAAGCTTGGTTTCTGAGTGAAGAAATTCCAAAAACCCACATTTTATCCAAATTTCGCAAGAATTAACCAATTTAACAGGCTGGTGCGAACAGATGGAAAGCATTATCTACATTTCATTCAGCGCATATTAAGCTATATATCTCACCATGATATGTGCTTAGTTTTGTGGTGATATCTTGAAAAATGAACCTTCAACAGCCTTTTTCAAAGATATCAAGAGATGAAAAATAAATTTTATGTTGAAAGCCCAACATTTTCAAAATGCTGTCAAAAGCAAAATGTGTGCAATATGTCCGAAATATTGCGCATGTAATCATTAAACATAAACATTTTTATCAGGTTAAAATTTCATCAAAATCGGAAATCATGATGTGGGAAAATTTCTTGATTTTGGTCCATTTGGCGTAGAATGGCCCATCAGGAAAACACAATGCCTGAAAATGACAAAGTTGTCTTTCATATATATATGGTACCATTCTTGGTACCCTGCATCAATTCTGATGAAGATACAACATGAAATATAACCATTTAATCTGATATTATTCAGCTCTTTTCACTAGATTTTTCTTTAAAAGCCGTGGCTCATAAAGCAGACATTTCGAAGTTGTTTCAAAAGTTATATTTGTCCCTCCTTTTATTTGTAGATTGAGAATAACAACAATTAGCAGTGAAACAATTTTTTATTTAGGTTAAAATGCTCTGAAACACTTTCGTTCATAATAGTGTCAGTTGAAGAGCTGGAAGGAGCTACATAATAGTCATAATAGTTGTAGACCATTGATGTTGGTATGCAAATCGAAGGTCTTTTTGAGACTTTTCCAACCATCCCTCGCGGACATTGAGGTAGATCTAATGTTGGTCTAACGAAGCATTTAACCTCCTAGTCACATCGGACCCAACGTTACGAAACTACGTAATTTGTCGACACATTTCTCAGACGTTAATACGTATTTTAGACGTTGATACGACTGATACAAGCCGTATCCCACTCTACGAAGCATTTCAACGTTGGTCTGACGGTCACTGACCGTCTTCCCGCCTTCTTGGATCCAGCGTTTCAAGCCGACCTGCCCCACTTGCGCATGCGCACTCGCGTACAAGAAGCCAAAATGGCGGGCTGACTCGAATCTGTGAAATTTCGGATGGTGTTTTTGCTAATAACGAAGGATTAAACGCATTAACAAGCCCGGCAACGGTTGGATCTACATAGGTTAACTCTTTGGCTATGGATTGAGCCGGTTCTGGACCCTCGGAATTCAATACTGTGAAAGATCTTGACCGCGGCAAAGTGCCAGATCGAACCGCATGGGTTCAGGAATAGCCCGATCAGCTGTTCCAGTATTTGTGATCAATTCTGGACTGAATAGTGGACATATATACCCCGTTCTGGATGGATATACCCGGTTACCAAACCCGGGAGGACACACGGACGTGGATATGACCAGAATTCGTCGCTGGACCCCGTCGCTGGAGTGAAAGGTAAGTCTGTTGATGCGATGTTTTCAATATGGTTTTCAGGGGCGGATCCAGACCAGGCGACCTGACCATTGAAATGGATCTTCTTCATGTGTCCCAATGTGGACATGAAGTTTGTGAAAATTTTATTATTGATTATTATTATTCATGCTGGTATATTTTGGCAATGAAGGGATTTTTGTCCAGGTAGGGTGCGTCGGGGGGGGGGGGGGGCTGGCAGGGGCAGCCCAGCCACTGGGAGGGGGGATTTTTTTAATGTATTTTGGTTGAGATCTGCAAATATAAAGCAAAAAAAAATTAAAGCAGTACAAACAGAGCTATCCAATAAGGATGCTCCCAAAATTAATAGACTTTTCTTCCTCATTTTACTGAGCAGTCTACAAGTCCACTTAGGGCTATAAGATAAAATTATATAAAAAACACTTACCTTGCATGGTGAAATTGAAAATGTTACTGCAATTTTACCGTGATAAAATTGGAACATTCTCGGCATCTAGGACAGTTGCAATGAGGCACCACTAAACTTGGGTCTTATACAATTCTCATATGCATCTTTGTGGGTGTGGAAAAAATTTAATTTTTTTTCAAAACCAGGATAAGCTTTCACATTTTTAAAAGTACATATGTGGATTTAATTGTTACTAGTTCATCAACTTTTTCTTCATGGCTTCATCTAATTGACAACATCAAGCATCCTGTTGGAGTTTTTATATATTACAAAGTTACCAGATAGATTGGAATAGGTATGGAATAGATGGCGCTACAAGGCTCTCTGAGAATCAGGATGCTAGGTTCTGCAACTTTGTGCAAACCTTCAACAAACCTTTGGCAGATACGTATGATCAGACGTTTGCCCTGAACGTTACTTTCAAACGTTGTCCATACATATCAAAAACACGTTGGAGAAACCTTGGAACTTACGTATGACCAAACGTGTGACCATACCTTTGATAAACCTATGAATCAAAGGTATGGTCATACGTAATAGTCCAAGGTTGCTAAAACCTCTCAGATGAATGTTCGACAAACCTATGAATCAAATGTATGGTCATACGTAACAGTCAAACGTTCTTCAAACCTCTCAACCAAAGGTATGACTTACGTAATAGTCTAAGGTTTTAAAAACCTCTCAAATGAATGTTCGACCAACCTTTGAATCAAAGGTATGGTCATACATAATAGTCAAACGTTCTTCAAACCTCTCAACCAAAGGTATGACTTACGTATGACTGACATGTTTAGCCAAACGTTACGACCAAACGTTCTTCCAACCTCTCAACCAAAGGTATGACTTACGTGTGACTCGAACGTTAGGCCAAACTATAAAACAAACTATCTGCCAACCTCTTACTAAGGTTGCGACCTGCGTTTGGTTTTCCATCGGAGTGCAACGTTTGGAAATTACCTTTGTCATACGTTGTTTGGCTTAACGTTTGATTCTAACCAAAATAACTACGTAGCAAGAGGTTGGATTTACGTTGCTGCTCAGGAGGGATGGCACTTAGAATGTTGTATGACACACATTGACAAAGTTATAGAGAACAGCGTATTGCGAAAATCGTCTAAAATAAACAAAAACGACTGAAATTCAAGGCTCTTGAGCCACCAGTTAATCATGTTGAAATGCTTTAAAATTTTGCATAGGTCCTTTTTATAGGTTATATCACAAAATGAGGGGGTGTCCCATCAAAAATGGGACACCCTAATGTACAGTATTTACAGTCTGTATGTATATAAATTCAAGAATATTTTCCTAGGCCCCTCCTTTCGCAATGCCGACTAACAGATGATATTGAATGTTAGAACCCGAAAAAGAGGAGGGAGTTTAAGCTGACACCTAAAATTCTTATTTAACTGTATTTTAAGTAGTATGTATTGTAATTTATACATAATTATACTTTTTTTGGGTTGCATTGCAATCTTGCAACATTTTGGACCATCCCTGTTTTGCGCCCATACAATGACAAATTGCAAATAGACAAATTTAGCTTGGCCCCACCCTTTGTGGAGCCAATTTTGCCTGCTGCTCCAAATATGAAGATAGAGTATGTGCTTTGTATTGTACATCATATCTTATACATATATCATCTTGCTTCCTATTGCTTGAATCAGCAAAGATATTTCCGGGTGGCCTGTTGTGAAATTGATTCAAACTAGCACTTTGTCTTGCCAGACATTGAAACCCCCAGGGAAATCAAGTTAGCAATTGCCTGGCCAATTTTAGTCCTCCTGTAGCATATCTTCCAGAAATCAGGACCCACCACATGCAAAGTCATAAAGCCTTCTTTCACATCTGAGCCATTTTGGCATCTTGTGCAGGTTACAACATTTCAGAAGGCTATGGCAGGCAAAATGACAATCAAAAAGAGAAATTCATCATAATTCTGTTCTGTTACATTAAATTAAACACATATTGCACTGTTACGACAGCAAAAAGAAGTGGATATTTATTTGAGGAAATGGGAAACATTTTTGTTTTCATATTACAACAGTCCACAAGTAGTTATCAGTCAATTTCAGAAGTCATAGTCAATTGTGATATGATGCAATTGAAACACAATCATGTAGCTTGATGTCATGCTATCAATAGCATGCATTTTAATTAATTTGTAATGATTGGTGAATTCATTATGTCTGTCTTTGTCAGAATGGTAAGAGCAAAACAAAGGTGAGGTTAGTTGGTTGCATAAAAAAATTTGTCAGACAAATGGATCCATGGAGGAGACACTCCACATTAGTGCTCATTGTTGAATACTGTGAGCAAAATAACAACACTCAAAGGGCTAATGTCGACTCAAAGGTTCAGAAAATCAGTCCCTAGACTGTGATCCTTATGAAAAATCACGGAACACAGTGGCGGATACAGGGGGGGGGCCTAGGGGGCCCGGGCCCCCCCTAGACCACCAAGATTCATAATAGCTTTTTGAAGAAAAATTGCGATAATACGGGCCTGCGAATGGCGAAACACGTCCGGGCCCCCCCTAGACCGCCGTGTCTGGATCTGCCACTGGAACATACAGCTTTGTCTTCCAAATTAAACAAATTAATTACACCCAGTGGAAATTAAGAGTCAGTTTCCATGGTAGAATCATATTCTTGAGTCAATGTTTATGACTCCCTTTTGAATTGGTTGCTCTCCATCAAGAGGCTGTTATATTGAAAGCCCAGTGTATGAGTTGATTACCTTTTTCATTGCTATAGTGTCATTCCAAATAAAATTACCTTAGAAAATTTTCAATTTCCAAGTCAGATTCGAAGAATTTTTTTAGTTACAGTCCTTGTCATACTTACGTGGAATCTCAAGTTCTTTTCTATGCTGTTGAACTCTGATGTCAGAGATGATTCTATTCCAGCACTGCAATATATGTAACTTAACTACAAGCTGTGATGTCATTTCAAACTGGGTCAGATTCCCCAGCTTCTTGCCAATGTTGATACTCCTGAACTGAGTGTCACAGTTTCCACATAGTGTCAGAGTAAGAATTTTATCAGGGATAGCCCCTACAACCACGGCATCACAGCTTGATAGCCAATGGGCTGACAGTAAACTATGCATCACAGTTCAAACATTGATATATTGAAGAAAACATTATATTTTGTGATCCCGAATGATTTATCACAGCAATCACCTGTCTAATCCTACCAAATGGCAACTTTGTGAGCATTCACAGTAGACAACTGTTATAATCCCCACTAAATTGTTTGATTAATCTACAAACTTGCTAACTTACAACTTTATACTTTGATGGAAGTTGGTATTAACAGAAGGCTTTGAAAATTTGTTCGTAAACTCATGGCTTATGTTATCTAAATTTGTTCTGGCAGCCCATTGGCTGAGAGGCTGTGATGTCAAACTTGCATGGGTTTTCCCAGACCAAATTTTCACTCTGGCACTGAGTTGAAACTGTGATGCTCAGTTTGGTGGAATCTCTTTGGCCAGAAGCTGGGAAATCTTAAAATGACATCACAGCTTGAAGTTAATTTAAATATATTGCAATGCTAGAATAGTGTCATCTCTGACATCACAGTTCAACAGCATAGAAAAGAACTTGAGATTCCACATAAGTATGACAAGGACTGTAATGTCTCAGAATTATGACGGCGTTCTCTACACAGCGAGCCTGAACAAAGTTTGGGGTTAAAAAAATTGACCAAAAACGCCACCTATATAGCCATAAACTACACTATCACACGGTCATTTTAAAGCAAAAACCAAAAAATTCTGTTGGGAAATTACTGAGTTATGCAATTTTTAAAATTTTGGTTTGTCACACACATGTCACACCATATAAAGTGCTTGTTTCCTTAATTCTAATGCCTAATATTATCAAGACTGCTTATTTATATTCAAAACACCATCACACAATCATCTTAAAGCAAAAATCACCAAGTTCCATTGGAAAATCACGAAGTTGTGCAATTTTTTGAATTCTTGATTTATCACACACTCCAGAAATGCATCCGGCACTGAAGGTGTTGGTACGGTCATCAAATTTCACATAAAGGCAATGATTCAGTCTTGCTGATCTGTTGACTGATAAATTGGGTGGGTAATATGAGTGAGATTCATAATTGCCACTGGTATATACAAAAACAAATGTTACAAACAATATCATATTGGATCGGCAACAGTTTTGTTTTTGCAGCAAATTTTGTACAGTGTCTTAAAATGTAGGTTATATTGTTTGCTATAGCCTTTGTGTTGCCACACAATGTGTTCATGCAACCACGACTGATCCCTTTGACCTGAAAAATTGCCACTTCTATTCTGAAGTGGTGGTGTTCAGTTGTGTTTTCTCTCTTTCTCTCTCTTTCTTGTACAGTTTTGTGGCTGTTTCCATTATGAATCATTCTGAAGCAAGGAAGAATGTCTGTATCATTTGTTACAATAAGGCATCTAGATCATTAAGCTCTTTGTATATAGAGGCTGTTAAGAAATTTGTTATTGAAAATTACCCGACTTTCCTTCTGGTATTTGCAATCCGTGTCGTGGAATTTTGACCGAGCATATGAACGGCAAAACAGAACGTTCTCTTCCTGTAGCCCAAGACTACAATCCAGGTACACAAATTCTGACTCGGGGACAATCGAAATGTAATTGTCGCATCTGTACTGTAGCTAAGACCAATGGAGCAAATGCTAAATCAATGAAAAAGAGAAGGGGTCGACCTCCTTCAGAAGACGTAGTGTCAAGAAAAAGATTCAAAATCTGTCCGAATTGTTTTGCTGCATTGTACCAGGGTTGTAATCATAGCCAAGCTATGTGTAATAGCAAGAAGCACAAACTTCACAACATCCATCAGAATGTATTGTCAGATGACTTGACCAAGCAACAGATTGCTTCTAAAGTGGTAAAAGATCTAAAGACAGATGAAGATAAGAGTGTTACACTGAGCACACTGGGTGCACCTTTTCATGTGTCTGTTGATGCAAGCCCTGGTGCTGCAGGAAATCCTCAACTCTCAATACAAGATATTCTGTCAATGCAGTCAAGTGCTGATCTTACTGATAGGCAACTTTTCAAGATTCTGAGAGATATCAGAACAAAATTTGGAAGAAAAAGCATTGAAAGTCATGTTAGACCGATTCTTAGCCAAAGAAAGTCTTTGTTTTCTGATCTCTTTTCTAAAGAAGTTGTGAACTTCAAGGATTCGAAGGGTAACGACCTTGTGAGACCATTTGTCTTCTGTCATGACTCTCAAGAGTTTATTGAACGTGTCTTGTTATTACGGGGGGAAGACTCTGTTCACATTGAAGACAAAATTGGGTTTGACGACGGGAAGCAAGTTCTTAAACTTACATTGTCTATCTATGACCCTGATGATAAACTTCCAATGGATCAGTTATCTAAACGACGTGCCTTACGGTCGGAGGGTATTGGGGCTGGCCCTGAATTTTCAAATTCAGGTGTTAACAAAATATTCATCTTAGCAGCTTCTCCGAAGACACCTGAAAATTATGAAAATTGTAAGGTTTTTCTTGAGAAAACGAACATCCAAAATTTGAAATTTCACTTTTCAGCAGACCTGAAGATGACTAATATTTGTGTTGGTATTATGACTCATGCCTCTCTTCATCCTTGTCCCTACTGTGAGGGGACAAAGAATATCTTTGAGGCAGATGCTCCAACAAGGACATTTGACACAATCTCTGAAAACCACAAGAAATGGCTGGAAGAAAACGGAAAGAAATCTTCTCTTAAGCAATACTACAACTGTTCAAACGAACCTCTTCTGCTCAGCCATTATAACGCTTCAAAAGCTGTTCTAGATGTTGTCCCTCCACCTACTCTTCATATCAAGTTGGGGATTGTTAATAAACTATACAGCGAGCTGCTGAAATTGTTCCCCCAACTTGATACATGGCCTGAAAGACTTTTTATTGTGAAGGAAGACTATCACGGCCAAACATTCGAAGGAAATGAATGTGAAGCACTGCTTAAGAATCTGGACATGTTAGCTAACATGTTGCCTGAACATCTGCTTCCCTTTCATCAGTGTTTTGTGTCATTTCGAGATGCAATGAAAGCATGCTTCGGCTTCACTCTAGATGAGTCGTACCTTCAGAAGATTTCAGACTTTGAGAAATCATACAGATTGTTAAATCTTTCTGTGACTACAAAGGTTCACATTTTGGTACGACATGTGCCCGAGTTTGTACAGAAACATAGGGTTCCACTGGGTCATTTTTCTGAGCAGGTTGTGGAGAGTTGCCACTCTAAATTTGATAGACTGTTTAACAGCTATCGAATAAAGAAAATTGATCACCCTGATTATTTGGATCACTTTCATCGAGCAGTTATGCACTTCAATGCATACCATGTTAAAATGTTTTTGTTGTAGATTCTGTGGCTGCAACGAACTGTTATAATACTTCTGTACACTGAAAAATGTTCGGTTGAAATTATTACTTTTTTAGTACTTTGTCACACATTTCTCACTGTTATTCTTAGTGTACAGTTGCTCTCGAAAGTAAGTACACCCCATGCAGTTTTTCAAATTTTTGTCTCTCAAAGGTACAAATTATGATATATTCACACACTAACAATAAAATAATGTCAACTTAATACATGTGCATACAATTATATCACTAATTCACTTATTCCGTCTCCCACTAAATTAATACAGTTAAGTATGGAAAAATGGTCATTGCAAAAGTAAGTACACCCTTCTAATTTCAAGCAGTCAATACCTTTGGTTTCCGAATCGGGCGGCCAAAATAGCTTGTAGATGCTTCCCTTACCCTTGAATAAGGTTCTTACATCTTTGCACCGGAACTTGCGGCCATGCCTCCATGTAAAACTGTGTCGCCACTGAATGTCTGGGAGATTCTCTGCATTGGCCCCCTTTTTGAGGTCAAACCACAACATCTCGATGGGATATCACATCTGGGATTTGGTTAGATCATTCCAAAAGCTTGTATTTATTTTAATTTATTTTAGATTTAATTGACATACTTTTGGGCTAGTGATTTTTGTCCTGCTGGAACATCCAAGAGCACTTAAAACCAAGCTATACTTCAGTAATTGGGCAACATTATCTCCTAGGACTTAATAAATCATATAAATAGAGCTTTGAATTCATGATTCCTTCTACATGAACCAGTTTTCCAGTTTCTGATGAGGCAAAAAACCCACTCTGCATGATATTCCCACCTTCATGCTTCACTATTGGTACCAGGTTCTCCTCTTGGAAAGCTGTGTTTGCATTGCAGCAAATGTATCGGTTGTTCATCTGACCTTAGAATTCAATTTTAGGATCATCTGTCCAAAGAATATTAGCCATAAAGTCTTTTGGTTTATCAAAATGCTTCTGGGCAAAGTATAGGCCTGCTTCTTTGTGTTTTTTTTATCAGCAAGGGCTTGTTTCTGGGTGTTCTGGCAGGGAGGCCTTATTTATTCAAATGCGTACACATAGTGAACGTGTTGACATGTATTGAAGACGATGTCAGTTACTCTTGTAATTCTGTGGATGTAACCTTAGGGCATTTTACTGCTTCCTGTATTAATTTCTTGGATGTTCTGCAAGACATCTTTGTTGGTATTCCCATCCTGCTTCATGAGTTTGTGTCTTTTTGCTCCTTCCATTTGAATTAAACTTCCTGATAGTAGATATGTGAACACCAAAATGTGCAGAAATATTCTTAGATATCCTAATTCATCATAGTAGGTGTAAATAATAATATTTCTTTGCCTTTTAGGCAGATCCAAAGTTCTTGGCATGCCAACTGACCCATCGCTCACAACATAATGACTTGATTAACCAAATTTTAGGATAATCAATTGTTAAGTACTGCTAATGAGAATAAAGGTGCCAAAATCAACCAGGCGGAACAACAAACATTTTAGGGTTGCAAGACAAAAGCAGATTGACCAAAAGAGAAGGAATAAAGCAATAAAAGGCTAACTATTGTGAGGGTGTACTTACTTTTGCAATGGGTTATTTTTTCATTTGAGGTCAAAGGTCAAAATGACCTTGATATTTCAAGAAATCCATATTACATATTATGTAAGACTTCAAAGAGATACACTTTATTGCAAAAATGAGATAATAGCCATGACCCAATTTCAACTAATGAGCCAAATGCAATAATCCTGCAGGGGTGTACTTACTTTCGAGAGCTACTGTATATTGATATCTAACTTCATTTAGTGTATTTTGCTTATTAAGATGTTCCTATTATGTTACTGACAAGAGTCAGAATGGTGATAAGTGTCAGAATTAAGCTAAGAAAAATTTCATATTGTGCGACATGTGTGTGACAAACAAAACATTTAGAAATTGCCTAACACCATGATTTACCAATAGTACTTGGTAGTTTTTGTTTTAAGATGATTGAGTGATGATGTTGTGAATAGAAATAAGCAGTCCTAGTAATATTAGGCATTAGAAGTAAGGAAAAAAGCACTTTATATAGTGTGAAATGTGTGTGACAAACCAAAATTTTAAAAATTGCATAACTCAATAATTTCCCAACAGAATTTTTTGGTTTTTGCTTTAAAATGACCGTGTGATAGTGTAGTTTACGGCTATATAGGTGGCGTTTTTGGTCAATTTTTTTAACCCCAAACTTTCTTCAGGCTTGCTGTGTCTAGATTAAGTGTACGAGAATTCGGTGTCATTTAGAGATAATAAAGGTAATATAACTGTTAAATAGACACATGTCATACTGCTTTAATCAAGGATACAGACAGGTTCACGGGTGGTCTAATAACGCAGAGATACATGTAAGTTTTGTATAAAGAGGAACCTCAATTTTCACAATGTTCATCGCCTCCCTACAGTCTTTTCTTGTTCTTTTCCATATCTTATGCACAACAAAATTGACAAAGATTTATTGAAGCTGTGTCTGTGGAACTTTTTTCTTTTTGTATCTGCCTGATGTGAGGCGGGGTTCTTTCTCCATAGCTGCAAACAACTGTACACTGATTGACTATTCGTTCAGCAGTGCTTTTCCTAGGACAAAAATTCAGTTAGCCACGAAGGCCAATTTTGAGTGAAATGCATGCATGTGTGGCTAATTTGCATGCAAAATATGTGATTTTCATTAGCCACATGAAGGATGCATTAGCCAATGCTAATGTGGCTAATGGCTAGGAAAAGCACCGTGTTCAGTACTTGATTACTTACAAAGAAGATTTTCTCTTTTGGATTTATTTAACCTGCACATGGAACTCTACTAGAACAGGGCAAAGAAACCGACTACAGGAACCAAAAAAGTAAAAATTTATTGAAATAAGCTGAAAACTTAACTTAGTCTGACCAGCACCCTGGACATTTTCAAAATGGAGGGGGTGGTAATCAGTGTTCTATACTTTGAATCACCCAACTTGTGAATGCGCAGCTCATATCTGTCAGAGGGTGAAGCTATTGAGGTACCCATTAACCTGGTGTATCCGAGCACACAGCAAGCAAACCGAACAAGGTAAAGGTAAATGTAGCACACTTCCTTAGAGACAATGAGAAACATCATATCCACATTCGATATTATTGAGGTGGTTGTACCCTATATTCCTATATGATATCTGCAATGAAACTATATATGCTCTTAATGGGATTTCCAGAAGACCCATCTCTGTCCATATAAATTACAATTTTACATGAAGGAATCGGAAACATTTGATATCTTATCTGGAAAAAGTGAATTTCCATTTGCTCAATTGAATTTGAAATGATCGGATGATGAGACAATACCTGAGGGAACACAAAATTTGAAAAGAAAACAGAAAAATAGCACGTAAAAACATGTTTGTCATCATGGTGTTCTCTATGATGACAAACATGTTTTTACATCCCATCATTTCAATCATTACAATGTCATCTTAAAACCACAGTAGCTCTGTCAAATCAAGAAGAGCAAAGGAGCAGGTGTTTACTGAGAAGGGGTTCAAGGATGAGATCAAAGTTTTATAAGTCACAACATTTCATGTGAGAAATAGACCAAGTAAAAAAAAGGATAAATGTTCACCAATTGGATTCACTGCCACTTTTGGCTATAACCATAACCCGTACTGCTTCTTGCGGAGTCTTTGCTTATCAAGACCTGACTTCCTTCACTGCAGGGGCTCAAATTATTCAAGGTTCTGGCATAATGGGCTAGGCAGCACAGTTAAGTGGTGACAATAACTTAATCTTAAGCTTGATTACTGAAAGTCAGCTGCATAAATTGATAGAATCAGCTAAATCAAGAACTTGTTGGTTTGCCAATAGAATGTTTTCCGTGTACTTCAAGGCGATGATTTAGACCGGATTTTGCTTCTATTGTATCCAAATAGCCTTTTTCAGAGCTGCAGGCTTACCGAAGAGACCTGACACTACAAATCATGACACTCATATAAAATAGAAGCTGACACAGGGTCCCCTTGTCACAGCCCTGGACAGTCTCTCACCACAAAGTGGACAGTGCAGAATGTGGCTACTGCAATTGTTGCTGCCTATATTATAGGATTTTCTCCCACAGTGCAAAGCCTTCCACATATGTTTTTAGGGAGGAGGGTTGGTCTAGCGGTAGCGTGCTGGGCTGCCAATCGCTCCAGGGTTCGAATCCAGCTCTTGCCGGGTCACCTTGGCCTATGATGGACGGCTGTTTCGATCATCCTTCGCCTCATTGCTGTGTCCTCCTCCTGTCCTAATTAGCCTACTAAGTGCATAAATACAGGCCATAAAGCCCCAATCATCCATCCACATATGTTTTAGATGAAAAACATTTTGATGCAACCTTCCATTAAAATAAAATAAATGCAAAGAACACTAGCTGCTGATTATTACTTGCAGAAAATGGCATTTAAGTTCATCAACAAATACAACAAATCCATCCTTTTTAATTGAGAAGTTTGTCTTGCTGTTCTTGTGAGATTGGTATGTGCATCAATGGGGGATGAGTGATGGATTATTGTTACATTATAATTTTTTTTTAACTAATGTTATCATAATTTGTAAATAACGAATTAAATAAATTGTGTCTATATCTATGTCTAACATCCTGAATTAATGTACCACAAAAAAACTAATTAGGACAGGAGGAAGATGCAGTAATAAGACAAATGATCGTTGAGGATGCTATCCAACACAGGTGACCTGGCCAGAACTGTGATTGAACCCAGGTTAGTGCCACTGGAAGCTCAGGGCACTACCAATATAGCAAGCCCCCTCCCCCTCTTGCCCAGAGAATAAGTAAGGTTTGCCTGGCATGAACAGTTTCTTACATTCAATGTCTCAAGAAAACCTCGATAGAGCTTACTGTATTCAAAAGAAGAAACTCAATAATACTTTTCTTTTGCATTTTGGGTTTCTCCCACTTTGATCAAATTGTTTTCTTATCTGTCCCTCAGGGAAGTGAGGGAACAAACTAAGGGCTGTATCATATCAGAGGTTTATGAGTTACAAAACTGAAGCAGTGCCTAGGGGCCAACTGAGACCGAGAGTGAAATCCTGCATCAGCCAATATCGTGGGACTAATATATTGCTCATATGTTTGTTGTTTGCTCTATATAGAACGACAGTAGTAACACCACAGCGCTGGGGGCATGGCCGCCACATTCCAGGAAATTCCTGGAACTCACCTGTAATTTGGTGCTTTGGGGGCATATTGACCCCTGTTGACCGGGTCAACCCTATCAAACTGGGCGCGCTGTAGGCAATTACCTGTCCGGAAGTGGCTGTTGATGGCAATTAATAATGGATGATACTAATTAATTAGGTAATTAAGCAATTAATATTGACCGAACTTCCTGGAACACCCGGGTAAATGAGGCGCTTTGGCGTCAAACACCTGTCCGGAAGTAGTTTTGCAGTCATAATTACGGATGATACTAATTAAGCACTAATTACAGGTGGGTTCCAGGAAAAAAAAGTTCTAGGAAGTGCCTGACGTCATCCACCTGCCCGGAACTTGTTTTTGTGGTCAATAATTTACGGGGTGATTAGTACACCTTGCCATAAGAAGAGAAAAACCAAGGCGGATGAAACTGGTTTAGCTACCCAAGTGTTATGGAATGTTGAGTATGTCATTTCTTTTCCCAAAAAGAGAAAAGAAGTGGTTGCCATGGTTACAATGTCTGCTAGTCTAGAGTTTTTTTGAATCTGCTACATGGGTGTGCCTTTTTTGAGACACTGTGTTTGTCCTAGATTTTTTCTAAGTAGAATTCCAAAGGAGAGTGATGTATTACTCAATGTTACACAAACACTTTTATTAGAAACACAACAACAAACAAGGCATTTGAAGTAGAAAAAACGTTTGTAGTTTATTCAGTACAAAGGAATGAAATTATACCATACACTTAGAAACAATTAATTTATGCAGATTGTACATATACATCAACAAAATTCACGTTCATTATAATACATTAAGTGTTACACAACGATACAGTACATCAGTCATACCAGAAGTATACGTACTACTTAGTGAAAGTCTAATATACATCAACACATCAAAGTAGAATCTCTAATCGGCTATGTAACCAAATGGTATAGTGTCAAAGCCGTTAAGCACCACCCTTTTGTCAAACGTGCACTTTACAGTTTTTATCAAGTCAGCATTGCAAATGACTCCATCAAATTTCGAGCGCACGAATTGCGTTTGGGGATTCAAAGACACGCTTTTCAATTCTCCAAAAACGAGATCTTTTACAGCCTGAAAATTGACTTTTCTACTGTTCTGAAAGTTTAAAGTAACGCCTTTAAATTTTGTAACTTCGGTATCGTCATTACACCTGTATGCATAAGATTTTGGTCCAGTGCTAGCAAAGCATGTGATATGAATTCCCGGCGGCAGTTCGTTAGTCAGCTCTCCTAGACTGTCACCCATCTCAGGGTAGACATCGTATTGATAATTACCTTCAGAGTCATTAATTTTCCTGGTGACAAAAATGATGCTATCCGTATCACAGTACAAAATTCTTTTTCCCACAGACTTTATATGCTTTAGTAGCTCAAGCCTAGCCCAACATGTTGTAAACGCTGCCAGAATTTCATTCGTAACAAAACTTTCTTCCTCAAAGGAACGCGCATTTTCGTACTCAACACCCAAAATATCTTCGTTGACGACATGAAAACGTTTCATGACATGTTGGGAATTGTTTTGGAGTTTTTCCAATTCCACCGTACTGGTCAAAAACTTTGTTTGTGGTTTGTTTGACCTTTGACCTAGCTTTCCCCAAAAACTATTGAGGCAGATCTTTGCGATGCTTCTGAGGGCAGGATTTTTAGAAATTTTGTCTTTGTCTAGACTGACCCCTATTTTTTCTTCAAATTGTCTTACATACAAATCTTTGTCATCTTCACATGACACCCAATCAGGCCACCCACTGGCCTCGGTCTTTATTTTGATGAAAGTGTCCACTTGTTCCGAAAATAACCCTCCGCTTTTTGTTTGTCGGTCATACTGTGATGACTGAGGATAATGGTACACCTCATGAATTTTGAGTATTCTGTACCCCTGTTCAATTGCTGCCATCAGTTCCGGTGTGCACCAACATCCGGTTATCTGTCTGGCTCGATCATTATGTTCACAAGCGGCCTGATTTTCCTCAAAACAACACGTTCGACAGAGAGGAAAGGTCAATTTACCGCCTGACCGCACAGGAAGAACCGGACAGTATTCATTTGTTGGCGGTAACACCGTACAGTGTGCAATTCCAAAGTAGCTTGCGAGAGATTGGTCAAATTCTCTTGTTATAATTTCTGGATGTCCAACAGGCATCCTGGCATACTTGTTTATGTAAGGGTACAAGCTGCACACATCGGCATAGTGAATTTCTTCATTGTCAAGGCACTCGTGAAACATTGTGAAGACAGAGGTCCTCCCACCATAGAAACAATCCCTAATGCTCATTCTGAGTGGAATATCTAACTCATCAACAAATTTTTTCAGTTGGGGATTTGCCTGAATTATTTTGTGGAATTTGCATTCATACATTTCTATTACTCTGTACCCACCCAGACGCAATTCTGCCGTTCTGTTGACAGTCATTTTGTTAAGGTCTTCCATTGTGTACCCCGACCTTGGGTCACGCGTCTTCTGATTTGGGAAGCAGGAAGTGCAACCATGATATCTGCACCCGTGGAATTCATATATCGTTCGAGTTTGTTCGTCGTAGCCGTCTAAATTATATCGTTTCCCGTCTAAGATTAACGTCTGTTCCCCTCTATTTCTAGCATGTCTAATCTGCCTCCCTAACTTTTTACTCTCCCATTCTAGAAATGCGATTGATATTCTGGAATGGTTGCTGTTACGCACATATCCTTGTGCAGGGACCTGAGCGATGTTAGATGCAACAAATGAACTGGAAGTTATGTTATCAGGTTCAATTCTTTCACCATCCAGCCACCATTTTCCAGATTTGTAACTCGCTCGTCCTTGACCTTGGTTTTCGGTGACTACATCGTGGTACTCCTCAATATAATTCACTCTGAAAACCTGCATGCACGCCGATGCTATGGTGATGTGGGCAAAACAATCTACATAACCCAGAACTTCGCCATCTTCATCGGTGATCTTTGTTATGTCCATGAAAATCTGTCTGAATCTGGCACAGGCTAGTCTCAAAATTGTAACATCCAATTTACAATAAGCCCTCATTTCACTTTGTAAATTGAATATTTTGCCCTCCTGTCTGGAAAGCCATTCCTTGAATTGTTCTTTCTCATCCGAATTCATGGAATCTGTAGGATACATTTCCAGAGATGGGAAGGGTCCACTGTAATTTTGATATTCTCTTGTGTTAAGTTTGTGGGGAAACTCGCCTTTGCGGAGTTCGTCGATGTCACCACTCAGCTCAGATTCAGGCCTTAACCCCAGTGCCTTTGGTAGCTTTTTAAGAGCCATGCCCATAAAACTCAGACTGTCAATGAACTTTATGTCAAGTCCCTGACCAATACGCATGGACATCAACTTGCTGCCAGCAAAAACACACTCCGGCGTAATGCGAGCCTCTGTCAAACAGTAATTTAAAATAAAGGAAAAATCGAATCCACGGCCATTGTGCGCTAGGCAATGGAAAGATTTATGCACGGGTGTCAGTAAGAATGAGCAAAAATCATAAATTGCATCAAGTCCTGAAAATATTTTTTCTCTAACCCCACAGTCTGGAACTGAACATTCATATTCATTCCTTTCCTCATCAGACATACCCACACAATCTCTACACATAACTCCACACGACCTACATTTTGCCCCCTCTACAAGAGGGTCGTTCTTGCAAAGGTCACACATCGTTTGGCTAACAACAAAGTTCACCTGGTGTACATTTCTTCCACAGTTTGACATCTTGCATTTTGTGCATTTCCTGCACGGAATGCATCTATCAGTGGGTGAGCACTTTTCACAATTTGTGGAGAGCGGCGAATACCCTGATTCGCACTCATAAATGGAATCCTGCATTGTCTCAAAATCAAAGAAAAGGAATTTTCCTGAAGTGGCCTTAGGAGTTTTTCTTCTCAGATAACATAAATGATCTTGGTCAACAAATTCGTGGCAGCATTTACATTCATATTGCCCACACTTGTGATCAGCCAGAGACTGTTTTTTTAGATCAACCACCCTTCGACATTTCTTACATTTGTGTCTTGCATCACAGAGAGAAATATTCGACCTACTTTGAATTTCTTTATGTCTGTCATGGCAAGATTGGCTCTGACATGTCATGTTGCAATCTGGGCAAATAATGCTACTGCCCTTTTTGCACTGGTCATTTTTGCACACAAAGCAACGAGAGACAAGACAGGGGTGATCTTTTCGGATGGACGAATAAGTTTCAAAACAGGTCATGCAAATAGTGTCTTTTGGAAACATTGCCTTGGGATTCACCACAGCGTGAAAATGATTCTGTGTATAATATAGGAATATGACACGACTGTCTTCTCTGTCACTGCATTGAGTTACACACGGATTTACAGATCCTTCAACAAACTGAATTACAACAATTTTCACATCTAGAGCTTTTTCAAACTCAGCCAACTGATCCACTCGCACGGCGGCATTGATCGGCAACCCCGTACGTCTTTGCAAGTTTTCGGCCAGGGTCCTCAGAGATCGCTGCCCTCTTCCAGATTGCCTGGATTTTTTAATGAGATCTTTATAATCAGCCCGTCTCATTCCATCCAATTTAGCCATGCATACAACTATACTCTTGGCAGCACAGATAAATTCATTATCAACACACACAATCTCAACAATTGCCTTTTTGTTAAATACAGAACTGTGTGCAGTGTTATCTAGATGAGGAAATAGTGGAAGTGCCCTACCGCTTCTCCTCCTGTTTCTCGAATTTTGCTGAGTAGTGGAAACGGATGCCGGCCCGACCCGAGATTGGGTAGAATGGGCTGAAGGTCGTGGTCTGGATTGGGTTAGTACTCTCCGATTCTGCGGGGGTCCACCACCCTTGCTCAGTTTCATTAGTCCAATGTGTATCTGGAGAGAGTCATCCACAACCAAGCTTTCATTCGAATTTAAGACTTTAGAAACGCGTTCCATGATGCCTTCTCCAGATAGGTTTCGAACATCTTGCAGGTGAATGAATACCTCTTCCCTCAGCTGACCGTGACTGATGCATAGTTGGGCTTTGTCTGACTTGTGATAATTTGCCGAGGCCAAATCGACAACATCCTGGAACATCTGTGTCAAATTCCCCTTTATGTCCACCAATTTTTCCCCTAAAATGACAATAACATTGAGGATAGAATGACAATTATACGCAAACAGCAACCTTCATTTTGTTTTGTTGATCAATTCTGCATTAATGTGAAATTACCTGCTTTCTCCTTGTCAAACTTAATTTCATAAGTCTTTTCCTCCACACCTCTTCTCCAGGTTCTAGAATCTCTGGCCTGAATGATCTGGTAGGGTCTGTCCTCCTTTAAAGAGAGCACGAATTATAATGCCATTAGATTTACGCTGTGTAAATAAAATAAAAAAAGTCCAAAAAAAAATTCAAAAAAAAATTTCGAAAAAAAGTTTCAAAAAAAAATTTTCAAAAAAAAAAATTTCGAAAAAAAAAATTTTCAAAAAAAAAAAATTTCGGAAAAAAAAATTTTTCAAAAAAAAATTTTCGGAAAAAAATTTTTCAAAAAAAAAAAAAAAATTTTCCCCCCAAAAAAAAAAAAAAAAAAAAAAAAAAAAAAAAAATTGTTAACCAAACGAGTATTTTATGCTATGGCATTATCATATTACTTATCATGAACAAAGATTTAACAAGAACCAGACTGCGAGGGATGCGAAGGAACAACATTACTAGAAAACTGTGCATTACTTACTTGTACATTCTGGTTCCCTTCATCGCTCTGATCACTGGGAGTGGGAGGAGTGTTTTGTTGACCATCCGGGTGTCCTTCGACCCGATCATTACTTTGGCTGCCGGGTAGTTGAGCGACCGGATGACCTCCCGGTTGAGTTGGATTGAGATTGTTTTGGTTATCAGCTCCACCATCATTTTTTCTGACTACTCGTTTTTTTGAACCCGTGGCAGATTTCTGAAGACAAGAAAATACCTGTTACATTGTGTTTTTTTTCTCTTCCCAATCCATTTGTTTATGTACTTATGCAATTCTAAGGTGTGAAAAAAATAGTAAACCCACCTTCTGATTTTTAGTTTCACGGGCCTCCTCACTCGCCGGTCTTTTCCTGCTTTTAGTGCTGAGATCCAGAGGTTGGTCATTTGACGGTGGCCCTCTAGCCGCTGTCCGGCCTATCGGTCTGTTGCTTCTGACGGATAAGTCCAGCGGATTGTCTTGCTCCATTTGGGTTTTAATTGACGCTTAACCCTCCCATGTATACTACTCATGTACACATACTCCTTCTTCGTGTGTATCTATGGTTTTGTAACTCTGCTTCTTTTATAGTTACACAGTGCAGCCACAGGAAGTGATGTCATTTTGGCAACACCCCTCCCCCATTCCAACCCACCCAGCTCTCCACATTTTAGTGAATGTAAAAAGTTTTTATGGTGTCATTTATCATGGTATAATTTCCTTCACCAAGGTGAGAGGTCAGTTGTTCTGTTGCATAAGTTGATGAATCATTATCAAAATAAACATTTTTCAGTAGAGTGAAGAATGAGGAAACTGCCACCAAAAAGAGTAAAGCTATAGTCACAAATTGATTATTTGACTTGGGAATTTTAAATCTCGTATTCATTTCTAGGACATCTTCATCGCCCCTGTTGTTATTTACACTCTCTGTAGGAGTTAGCTCAATCACAATTTCACAACTCTCATCAGCATCAACATCAGCGTCATAATCATTAGTTGCCGAATTGTCCCTCGTCTCTCTGGGTGCCATATTTCTGAATTATAGTGTACTGTGCAGCCCTCTAGATGTAGCATTGACCTAATCCACTAACTGTCTGAGCACAGGATTCTCGATAAATGTATTATATAAGGTGTTTGGTACTAGTAGTGAAAAGTTTAAGGAGGTAAAGTCAACCATCAGACGCAAAATTACTGAACGTAAAGCCCTTAGCCGTAATATCAACAGATCTGGGTACCATAATGCATTTTGGGGTACAAATGCGGGATGTGAAACAGTACATACCCTTTCTTTTACACTAGAAGGCGTTAACAAAAATACTGGAGGTAGAACAGAAACCAACTCCCATATTTAAAGAAAGATCCTCCATTTCCAAAATAGCTTGTGCAAGTTGAGCAATAAGTCACCTTTCAAGACTTCCACTAAGAACAAATTGAAACTGGAACACATCTTTCATTGCACTTTTTCATTCAAAAAAAGAAAGGAAAAATGCTTAAAAAGGATCCAGGACACATGCCTCAGAAAAACAACTCCAGACATGTAAAAACCTAGAGACAAGCACACATTTGCACCAAGGTTTTTCTAGCCCCCTTTGTGAATAGAAGACCTCATTATTCTTAGAAATGACAAAAAATCACATGTGGAACCATGTGTGCCTTGTACTGATAGCTATGATTCATAGTCTGGGAATTTTTGAGAGTCAACCCACATGAACAAACAACACGTGTTGAAATTAACCAAAATTGTATGAAGTCAGTAGGTAGCACAAAGAAATGGTATGTACGGTTTTACATCCCCAATTTGTGCCCCAAATGCACCTTTTGATATTACGGACAGGGTTTTACGTTCAGTAATTTTACATCTGATGGTTTATTTTATGTCCTTAAACTTTTCACTACTAGCTTTCTTTAAATATGGGAATTGGTTTTCTGTTTTACCTCCAGTATTTTGTAAAACGTCTTCTCGCGCAAAAGAAAGGGTATACACGGTTTTACATCCCATCATTTGTGCCCCAAATGTGCATTATAGTACCTTTTGATATTATTTACAGGGTTCTACGTTCAGTAATTTTGCATCTGATGGTTTATTTCACCATTAGTACCAAACACATTAAATAATACATGACACTGTGGAAAGGAGTCCGCAATAATATGACCGGTACTTCCTAGCTGTGTCATGACAAGTAGACTAACATTGCAGCCCTCAAATAAGAGTTCTTGTTTGTTATAAGGGGCCCCTTTTAGGGGCCCTATTCCAGGTAGGGCCCCCTTAAAGGGGGCCAGCAGATTTGAACCCCCTACCCCCTACCCCCTATCCCCCCTCTAAGGGGGGGAAGATCCCCTAATACAAAAAGGGGGGAAATAGGGGAGGATGGGCAGGGGATGGGGATATATCTTTCTTAATAATGAAAAAGAAGTTCACGACAGGTCAGTAGTGATAAGGTCTTTCACCCTCGTGTTTTTTTACAATCAGAAAAGGATTGACTGGTCTGCAACTTTCTTGTTTTTAGAATAATTGTTAAATCTGCTTCATTTAACCGGTCTTAAAATGTGTAACTAAACTGAACACTTTTACAAAGTCACACATTTCCTTCAACTTACAGAGAAATGAAAAGGACCGTTTTGTGTCAGTTTGAATAAATTGGTACTTTTCATACGCAACCGTACTTAAGTTAAATTTAACGTATTAGTAATATAATGTCCTTACCATTTTCAATGATATGAACCATTAAAGTGAATAGAAATTCAACACTTTGTAAAAATGTTCAGTTTGGTAGAACTTACGTAAACTAAAAGTGAACATTTTTCAGTCACTTTGTATAACTGTTAACTTTCATTACACTCTTTCAAGATTAAAGTGAACAAATTACTTTCACTTGAAATAAAAAGTATCGGATAAATATATAGATTCCAAACCGGAATGTAACAGGCAAAGTAAGTAGAGACAACACAGGTTTTCACCTCATATAAGTTTAAAAAAATTTAATGAAAAAACAGTTATGCGATCAAATGATATTGGAGTAGTAACAAAGGAATACATCAATGAACAATCACAAAATAAACAAATTCAGCAAGAACAATTACGACGGAATATATATTATATAGATTGTTCACATATAGATTGTCCGCACATTCGAGTCCGTAGTTTTTGTTTTTTCAGGCTAGGACGCCCCTAGGTGCGCAGTAATCACAACCCAATCGTTGCGCTTCATCGTCGTGGGTTGCGAAGCATGGGGCGAGAATATTGTAGAAAGCGGGCCACGTTGGCTTTAGAGCCCTCAGAACCAGGACGAGGTCATCAGCCTCCTGCGCGTTGAGACGCAGGGCCCTCTTCGACGCACGACGTTCTTTCGTTGGATCGTTGGAGGGCCTGAAAAAGGCCCTCACGTCTAGATCATCGCCGTATTGCGTGTTGATGCCCATGAACACCAACCCTCCAATATGGCGTTCGATGGCTCCAGAGATGGGGCCCCCGTCGTGCATGATGGCCCGGAATTCTTGTAGCCTGTGATGGAGTCCGGCCACCTGCATTGCGTCCAATTGCAAGGTGTTTCGATCGTCACAGAAGAGGCGGGTGTGGCCGTCCCTCTGCCTCCCTTCTGTCAGTTTCAGGGAAACCGCCCCCATGCGTCGTACAACGGTAGCGAATTTTCGCCCAAACCCAAGACGAAACGCCGCCAAGGGACCCGGCAACATAAACAGTAGATCTTTTTCGTCAGGGATGTCCCTGGCTACGGGTTCGGGGGCGGGAGGAGCCTCGTACTCCGTCTGGAGGTCATTTTCATCATCCAGATCCGGGTCGGGGAGTTCCTGCCCCTCCTGGAACCAGTAGGCTGACGATGGCCCTGGTTGAGGAGAGGTCTCCTGAGTCTCCTGGGTCTCCTGGGTCTCCTGGCACTCCTTTTTAGGTCTTGGCGTAGTTTTCATTTTCGCCACCTGATAAAAATAAATAAAAAAATTTTGTCAATACAAATTTGTTACCACGTATTAAAAAAGACCTGCCAAGCGCGTGAATACAGGACGGGTGGCTATACGGGTGGACGGGTGGATGGTTAGGGCTTTACGTCCTGAATTTATGCACTTAGTTAATTTGGGACAGGAAAAGGACGTCGGCATCAATACAGGACGTAAAACCCTACTCATCCATCCATCCATCCAACCGTCCATCCAATTTATAATAGAACCCAGTCTAACTTAGAGAATCTTATCATTTTGTATCATTCAGTGAGCGAGAATATTCATCAAGAAAATGGTACAAAATTACGCTCAAAAGATTTTCTTTAACCATTGTTGTGAAACTTTCTTCAAAAACACCCCTCCTATAACAGATGTACTTGTTTTCAAAAAAAAATGTAATTAAACGTTACCGTTTTTTCTTAACACACTACATATAATCATCATGATCTATATGATACTCAACAACTACTCAACAGATGCCACTTAAATAATAAAAGTAGTACTATCTTACCTTAATAGAGGATGAAGCGGATGGCGGTAACAACGATGATGATGATGATGATGATGATGATGATGATGATGATGATGATGATGATGATGATGGTGTTGGCTCCTCGTCTATGACGACAACGTCGTTTCGTCTTTTCGGCATCTTGTTGAAGTTGTAGTATTGTAGTGTTGTAGCTGTTCTTGTGGTTGTAGTAGAATGACTTGGGAGTCTAGAAGCTTGGTTAAATAGAGAGGGTGGCCAAGCAGGGCGGTCCAGTTTTTACCCGCTTTGCTATGTTTAAGCAAAACATTTTTGCAATCCACTTTTTTCGTTTTTGTGTAGATGTGCATGACATGATCACGTGGTTGGAAAGTCCCCAGCAACTCACAACTTCACCCATATCCTCTTTTTCTGTGATTTATTTACCCCCTTTGTAACTCGAATAGGGTGTGCTCTTTTTCCAGGTGGGCGTAGTTTGGTTTTTATGAGTGCTTTCGTTATTCTTTTCTTGCCCTGTGTCGTGACAGGGTGTGGGCCAGACAAATTAATGTGTTTTCCAACATGGTTGTCCTCATTTTTCTTCCCTTTTGTTGTCTGGGTCCCACGATCTCCTTGACCTTCAAGTTGTTTGTTCACTCTTTTTGCCTCTGCCTTATGTGAACCGTCTACCTCCTCTGTCTGCACCGGTTCATTATTATTCTGTTCCATTTGAGTAGTAGTAGAAGTAGTAGCACCACGGCGCTGTGGCCATGGCGGACTGATGATATTGTCGTTTTGCGGTAATTGGACTTGATGCTCATCTTTAATCTCTGATTGCTTTTTTTCACAGGTTTTAATTCGGTCCATCAACCGATTATATTTTTCTGTTGAAAGTAACACATGCTCTTGGGATGCCATTTTAGCCACCGGCAGAAATCTATTCAGTCAACTGAGAAACGGATGCTTTAAGCATTAACTGTACAACTTTGTGATGCTCAACACACAGCTTTTGTCTACGTCTGTTCTTGATTCTCTTAGACCCAAGATCTCGAATGACCTTTGAGTGGGTGCGCAGTTTATTTAAGTAATGGTCAGTTATGGTGATATTCTGGTGCAATATGTTAATGGCTACTTCACCCAAAAATGTAATAAAATTTGAAGCGGCTGTTTTCAAAACACTCCTGCACACCGTTGGCTCAGCGTCTATCAGAAGTTTGACCAATTGTAAATTTTTCTTTGAATGTGACATAGTTATCCGCTGGTTGGTAAGAAAATTTTCGTGATTTGATGCGGCAGAATGTCTGTTCGCAACTGATATTTTTCAGGATTACGAGGATTTATATCTACATAGAGATATCCAAACTGTCTGGCACAGGCTTTTTGATACGCGTCCAGAAAAAACTTTCTTCTAACAGAGCCGGGGAACATCTGGGTTGCCAGTATACCTATCTGTTGCGGGTTTCTGATATTTTTAAAGAGAAACATTCCTTGCACGTTCAGAGAAATGTCTCTTAGGCATTTTGCCCCCTGATAAAAGAGATTTTGCAGTAGTAATATACAGGAAAGGGCCTTGTGGTGTACATAGACGGTAAAGTATTCCGTCACATCCGGGCAATCCCCCAATTGTGTCATTAAATCATCTAAGATTAATAATCGAGGTTTATTATCCGCGGTAAAGTCGTCCACCTCTTCCTTGCTGGGAATTCTGTTTATAAACTTAATGTTCGGAATAGTAGTCTCAAGTTCTTCGTACAATGGAGTCCACACGCCGTAGGCGTACAAAATTTCAACGGGCTCAGGATTGAACATTTTAGCCCTATTTCTTATTAAATCGGCGACCAAATAACTTTTCCCAGAAAACGAAGCTCCAGTCACCAGAAGCGAAATCGGTGATTTAAACGGTATAAAGCAATCTTGCCCGGAGACAGAAACGATATCATCTGTTGCGCCACGGTTCCCCTCCATTCCACTTTTGTTTGGTTTCCCCTATATATAAATGGAAAAAATTAATTGATAATTACATTTCTTGATGCCTCTATTTCGAGAACTGTAGGAAATTCTGCATAGACAAGCGCTGTGACTGACTTACTGAGAGCCGTGGTAAAATTACCTTGCACACGAACATTAGCGCTACGTTTCATTTGTAGGAAATTGCTGTCCCCGGGTCCAGCTCCGTACAAAGGAAATGCAAATATTCCATATCCATTACTAAAATCTTCAGGCTTAAGGCCAAAATCAAAGGTATTGGTATCCCGGGCCCCGATGCTATCGTATAGGGCGCAGAAAGGACCCGCTACCTCTCTGCCATAATTGTCAGAAGGTGCCCCTATAGTCAGTGGTCGTCCTGGAACGCTAACACCGTCGGCCATGACTTGTATTTCGCTCAAGCCGAAAAGCTCCATCTTAAACGGATTCTTTTGTTGGTGGCCTGCAAATGCCTCGCTATCAACGAAAGAAACCAAGACCTTAGTCGGACATTGTCCGTTGAATAAATTGTCAAGGTTGAACTGTCGAGCCCCGGTATTTAAGTTGAAAGAGAGCATTTCAACTCTCGTGTAGGGGTAAAGGGCATTCCCTTTTTGCAAAGCATCGGAATGCCCAGTTATTATCCCCGGATGAACTTTGACATAACAAGCCTTAAACACTATATATTCTAGAATCAGTTTCACTTTTGCGGTGTCATCTTCATGTAACACAACAAAGTCAGGTCGTGCCCTATACAATTTAATATCAACCGGTGTATTATTCAATATCAAACGATTCGTTTGGAAAAAATCCTCCAACAGAGGACCTTCCAGTTGAACGGTTTTACTCTCTTCGTGTTTCTTTCGTCTGATCACATTCCCCACATTAAGCTTCATTTCCAATTCAGCTTGCTTACTGGGATCGGGATTCGGGTCCCATGAGTCTTTATAATAACCTTGGGCCTGTAGGTTGTTCACTTTTGAGGAGACTGTAGACTTGAGCAAAGTCTGTAAATAGGCCTTATAACCATAGGCATTATTCGACACGGATACCGTCTTGCCAGAAATTTTGAGCTCGCACTGGGAAAATAGAGTGTGCAGAATTAAATTTATCGGACAGCAAACCTTGTTATACTTCTCCGGTAATGCCGTGCCGTCCTCTTTAACAAGTTTCAATTTCATACTTAGTCTGCTTCTTTTTAGGTCAAGGTAATCTGCGCTGTCACCACCCAGGTTAAAATGAATTGGCGCATCTTGGCTAGAAATGCTATTCGTTGGTCTGTACTCCACAAACATCGACTTTTCCACCCCGCTCTGTATTACTGGGCTTTCGAACAGGTTCAACTGCGGAACAGTGCCTATAATGGCGTCTTCGTGTGCACTTTCGTTAGACATTCTCTTGTATGTTATATAAAATTTATAATCTTACACAATGTTTGTTTTTTTTTTGCCGGATCAGATATCACCGATGAGCTCAAGTCTTTATCCAATCACTTCTTTGAAAAAACGTCGTTGTATTTTTTTACTTTCTTGCCCTTGGATGCGCCACCACCGGAAGATGCTTTCCTTTTAGTTGCCTTTCGGGAAATGCCGGGTTTTTGCCTCCGCCCTCCTTTAATATTTTTCAGCTCGGATTCAGCCTGCTCCAGGGTGGTCTCAGCCGGTGACGTCATCTCTATTTTTACAATCTTCTCCGATGATGTTGCTAGTTTTTTTGGAACTTTCAATCTCCCAACAGTTGTCAGGGCAATGGCTTCATCGTTGATGGAGATTCCACCCCCGATTGGGTATGATTTATCCGATTTTTTCTTGTTTTTACCGCGTGACTGGACCTGATTCAGAAAGTAATCGCTCCATTGCTTAGTGTCCGGTACATACGTTGTGAATGGCATTTTCTTTTTTTTTGCTTAAAAGTCTTTCTCTTTCCTTAGTATAAGTGTTGCGTGAGTGACGACCTCGGGATCGAATGAGTGTCCCTCCATCATGACCGGCTTAATAACTACGTCAAGCCTGTCAAGCGTTTGCACCCTGACCGGGATCATCTGGCAATTGTCATATGATTGCCTCACGGCGTCATCTCGATGAGTACCTTGTGAGTAAACGCGTCTGAGAAGCGTACTCTCCTCCCCATCGCATATAGTTCCACTGACTTGTGACAGATGAACGTCGAACAAGCAATTAATCAGGGAGAGGTGTGTTCTTATTGCTTTTACTCCCACGCGAACATCCTTCAATCCTATACTCCATCTCCCTTCCAGGTGTATTGGACTACTTAATACGCAGGTGAACTGTGTCGGAGTGTTATTCGGAAAAAAAATTAAGGAGTCCTTGCTCGATAAAACAATTCCTCGCTCCAACGATGCCATCGGGCTCAATCAGCGACGTTTTTTTCTTTTAGTTTTTGTCACACCTTTCTTGTCTTCCGCTCCTCCTGATTGGTAATTCTTAACCTCGGAATCTGGGAGCCAGGAATTGAACTTGTCACTATACCCGTACCACTTGACCAATACCTCTTTTTTTCTTTTGCCCGCTTTCCTGCTCTTGATAACTTTTTCTACTTTGTACACTCGCCGGTCATCCTCCGGCACTTTCAAGAGCTGATGCGAGTAGAATGACCCTCTCTCTTTATCGCCCAGACCGTCGACAAGGAGATACCTCGGTGGATGTGAAGCGATTCTGTGAGAAATTTTGAATATTTCTTCCGAAAAGCTTTCGTGATAGGATCTTGAAAAGGGCCCCTTTCTGAACGCTTTCCTAACCAAATCTCCAACTTTAAATGAAAATATAGGCCTTTGTTGAGCCATTTTATTCACATAAGGCATGTTTATTCGCATGTAAAGTTCAAGGTCATTCTCTTTTGTTACACTGACCGGAGCGACCCCTGTTGAGCCGTGCACAGAATGGTTGTAGGAAAAAGCGATGTCTTGGAGGGTGTCAATATATCTAAACGTTTGACGATCGTACATGAACTTATACAATTTCTGCTTTAATGTTCTTATTAACCTCTCGCAGTAGTTGGCTTTTGTAACAGAAAATGTGCTGAAGTGATGAACGTCCTCGTCCGCCAAATACTTTCGGACATATTTATTGTAAAATTCTTTTCCTCTGTCCGTTCTTATTCTGAGAGGCTGGCGGTTGTCCGTTTTAAAAATATCTGCAAAGGCGGATTTAACCTCGATCCCTTTCTTAGTTTTCAATGGCCTGACCCAGCAATACCGGGAAAGCAAATCAACTGCTATTAAAATAAAGTTTACGCCGTCA
The DNA here is from genome assembly GCA_026936325.1 of Platynereis dumerilii. Classification (NCBI taxonomy): domain Eukaryota; kingdom Metazoa; phylum Annelida; class Polychaeta; order Phyllodocida; family Nereididae; genus Platynereis; species Platynereis dumerilii. Next base: position 22,810,801 of record JAPTHN010000005.1, on the reverse strand, counting down.
TTGAACTCCCTTACACCACTCATATCTGCCAAATCCGCATCCCACTGCATGTCCAATGACGAAACGATAATTTTTTCTCTAGGAAACGATTTTCTACTCAGTTGATGAACCGAATCTGTATCTTGATAACTGATCCACTGTTTGACTTTGGCTCTCGTCAAAGCCTTGGGTTTGTCGGCTCTGTGTTTGACGTAGGCCCATAATTTACCGACCCCCGCAAAACTGGCGGGTGACCTCGGGTCATAATACACGTCTTTGAGATACTTGTCAACAGCAGTATCCATCTCGTTTCTTTCTGTCATAAAAAAAAACGGAGCTCTGCTCCCTGACAATCTCAGATGGAACTGAACAATTTTTGGTCTACACGGAATTTATAAATGAGACAAAGAATAACAAAAAATTGATTTGAAGCTAAATATCAACTTTAATGACAGGAAATTTTCTAGCAATTCACACGATTGGGATATCAATATTACACAAATATGTAGGTATATTTTGTACACACATTAATACATTTCAAAAAAGCAAGTCAAATGCGTTTTTCGGAATATAAATAGAGTCAAAATCTGGGGAAACGTATAAGTCTCCGTTGTACGAGTCGTGCAGGCTTCTGTGCCGATACCAAATATCGGCCACATCCATCCAGTTGTCACAAAGCTCGAACACCGGACAGCTGATAAATTTCAAGCAGATGCTGAAGTACATGCCCTCAAAACTCAAGGTGGGGTACTGTTTGTTCGTCGCCCAAACGGGGAATAGGCAGTGTCCTGCTTCAGAGAGCGGTAGCGAGTAGAAATGGTTATATTCGATATCCACGTTGGTGACCGTCTTCAAATTTTCCACAAGGTAGTCCAAAAAGTCTCCCCTGCTCGACTTGTCATAAGGTTTGGCCGAGCACATAAAGACGTTTACTCCCGGACAATCGGTGGAAGTTTCTTCCTCGTCTCCAACTTCTCCGCCAACACACAACTCGAAGCGTGCTTCATTAAAATACGGACCGTAACTGCAGTTCACTAATGGTGACGAAGTAATCAAGTCAAAGTAGGCTCCGGTAAAAACTGGCTTCCATGTGCATTCCTCGTATCCTTGAACCAGTTCGGAAAATCGCCTCAGCACAGCGACGTGCTCATCCACTTTGTAGCGGGGGCTAATATCGTCTTTTAAAGTATGGGGAAGTTTCACTCGGGCTAATTTTTCAATATCCCCTTGGCTTCCCTTCACCTCTCTTTTAAACAGAAGTGGAAGCAAATTCTTCTCCTGACATTTAAAGTCGATGGCGCTTCTGCTAGTACAGTTTTCCTTACCGCAAGCCTCTTGAAAAACGAGATCGCAATTATCCGTCGGACTGGCCATAATTGTACACGTTAAAAGCTAAAATCCGAATAAACGTTCAGCTCGGAATCAAAACCAACAAAACTCTTGTGTTAGCTGTTTCCAACAAAGATGGCGTCTGATACTTCTATGACTGGCAGAATTTGTGGGCTGATGCAAGTAGGTCACATCCCTCTAGTACAGAGCATGCGCGCCGTATCTCAAAACACACTGGTAAAATAGTCTGTATTTATCCATCGTATGAACCATCCAGCAGTCAGCCTCGTTGAAAATAACATCTTTTGCCAAGATAGAACTGATGCGGTTCTCCAGTGCAAATATCCAAGGGGTATGGTCAAGCAGAAAATCCTTACACTTACAACCGGCGGTGTGATCAAAGCAGGTGGGCACTGTAGTTGAAACAGAGTCTAAAATTTCGTTAAAACTCTTTACAAGTTCGTTCCGGTTGGGTAGTGATTTGTCAAGTTCTCTCTCTAGAGTGTCGAAATGAAATCCGGCTGTAAAAAGAATAAAATCATCGATACGTGTATATTCCATGGTTTTAGGGTCACCAAAAGTGTGTCATTCGCTGATGCTGGAATCAGGGACAATGAACTGCGATAGCAACACTTGTATGAGATATTTCTTTAGCATCATTGTCACGAAACAAGCTCCGGGCAGGGTGATATCGGGTAAATTAGCTTCGTGCGCTAATGAGGTAATTTCCCTATCCAGATCTTCGATCCACCGGAAGCGAGTTTGCACAGCATCTCCGCAGGCGCATGCGCTGTCAGCGTGACAACAGTTTGGTAAGTCCCGTTTAATTATTCTGTTCAGAATGTGAAGAGAGGTGTACATCAGTTCGAAAATGTAGGAAAGTCTTGGACAACCGTTTTCTAGCTCCGAGCGAAGCATGTCCCTATACATTAATAAGGAAAATCCTAGATTTTGTGATACCATTGCCTGTGCCATGTCTTCTTCTTAATCCACTGTTGTACGTTCGATGTGTTCATTCACCCCCACCACAGGACATCTTTGCATTCCAACATGACAACATGATCCTTCAAGCTCTCGTATTTTGTGTATTCGGGATTAGTCTCAAAGTCATCCCTGCACTCTGTGAATGAATTAAAGACTCGGTTACTGCAATCTTTCAGAATATAGTTGTCATCGATGGAGGTGACGTCAACACCGGAAACATTGGGGTAAAACGTGATAGGCTGGACATGTGTGTCTCCCTCCGCTTGCGTGCCGTCTGACTTACTCACGCGTTGGTAAACCGACCATGTAAATTGTAATAACGATGGCGGAGGTCCGTCCCTGAGGTATAAGGGACCATCAATGTCATCCTCCTCAAGGTCGTTACACCCATCAGTGCAGCTTTTTGTAATGGAGCTGTAGTATTCCGAAAAATGTGGGATATCCCCCCAATCCTGCTCGCAAACAACTTTGACGTGATAGGCCTTCTCCGGTAGGTAACACAACGCATTCTCGAGACAGAATTCAGAGTAGGCCAAATAGGCCTCGTGGAAATTGGAATATTTCTCCGGTGAACAATATTGAAATTTTACACAATTTGTTTCCTGGTCCATGGTCGATGTGCAATCCACATTCGAGAGTATATACCATTTAAACCGGAAAGTTTCGTTTGGCATGTAGTGAGCCATTATAGTTTTCAAATGTTTCTCCCTCCTCGTCTGATCTGTATGCCTTCTACAGCGGTGTGGTGAGTAAGTCTAATTTCACTTACACTATACCCTCAACAAATGACACCGTACTCTGTGGCTAATGACCAGAGCTCCCTCTACTGGACACATTCACAACTTCTGGACCTTCGGTGAGCTTAAAAAAACAACAACAACCATCATCAACCATCGGATGATTCATAGTCTGGGTGTGCAATGATGTATAGATTCAGGAGGTAAAACTATACATCGGTGTAAAACTACCGAACTTCACTCCTGCGCTATGGTGTAGAAGGTGTATAAACGTGTGACATAAAACCTTGGATTTGTTGTAAAACCCTGGATGTAAAACCCATCCTTTCTAAAGCATCTTGAAAAGTTGTCCCAGTTATCCTAAAAGTGTTTGTGTAACATTGAGTAATACATCACTCTCCTTTGGAATTCTACTTAGAAAAAATCTAGGACAAACACAGTGTCTCAAAAAAGGCACACCCATGTAGCAGATTCAAAAAAACTCTAGACTAGCAGACATTGTAACCATGGCAACCAGTTCTTTTCTCTCTTTTGGGAAAAGAAATGCCATATTGTGCATTCCATAACACTTGGGTAGCTAAACCAGTTTCATCCGCATTGGTTTTTCTCTTCTTATGGCAAGGTGTACTAATCACCCCGTAAATTATTGACCACAAAAACAAGTTCCGGGCAGGTGGATGACGTCAGGCACTTCCTAGAACTTTTTTTTCCTGGAACCCACCTGTAATTAGTGCTTAATTAGTATCATCCGTAATTATGACTGCAAAACTACTTCCGGACAGGTGTTTGACGCCAAAGCGCCTCATTTACCCGGGTGTTCCAGGAAGTTCGGTCAATATTAATTGCTTAATTACCTAATTAATTAGTATCATCCATTATTAATTGCCATCAACAGCCACTTCCGGACAGGTAATTGCCTACAGCGCGCCCAGTTTGATAGGGTTGACTCGGTCAACAGGGGTCAATATGCCCCCAAAGCACCAAATTACAGGTGAGTTCCAGGAATTTCCTGGAATGTGGCGGCCATGCCCCCAGCGCTGTGGTGTTACTACTAACGACTAGCACAATTTAAACCAAAAAAAATCTTAAATTTGGTCACTTGGAGAGTACACATGTGTTATGGCTCTTGCATTGTGGAGTAATTGATGAATTAAACTAGGTATGACATGCTGTTGGAGGGATGCCCAGAGAAAAGACAGTTTGTTTTTTTTGGGCACCCCAGGTGAGTTGAGATGAGATGAAATGATATTGGCATGGATTGATGAATGAATGATACAAATAATAAATACGTGACAACATCGCAAGTACTAAAAATAAACATACTATGCTATAAATTTGTCATATTCAGGGGAAAAAAGAAGTTAGATACCTAATACAATTCATTAAGACATGATAGAGCCTTCAACTTGAAATAGCAAGTTTGTTTATCAAAACAACATCATTATGAATGGTGCACATTTTTACCCCATTAGAATGTTTCATCACAATCATTCACTTTGACTGAAATTAAAACACATTTTCTTCTCTCAAGTGATAATTGAGTTTCTAAGAATTAAATCAAATTATCAATACACGGGGCAGGTAGGGCTTCTACAGTGAACTTGCAGTTTTAGTAGTTCCATTTTGCTCCATTGCAAACAAGGACATCAAAAACTTCTTAAATTTAACAGGAAAGAAGGCTAAACACCTTACCAGAAAGATATCTGATTCTTATTTTAGAGGATTTCAACAAAGTGACAGACCTGTGGTTCCTCTCTGTGAAGAACAAAACTGGAATAAGAGAATCGACAACTCAATATATCTTTATCTATTGGTGGATATATTTTGGATTAGATATTTGGCTAAAATTGTTCCTTATCTTCCCCAGTTGGGGGGGGGGGCAAACTAATGGATATATTCATATTAGAGGTTGAGATAGTTACACATTCACCAAGTACTCAGGGGCCAACTGGGCCGCCTTGGTGAATTATCTCCAACATCAGCCAAACAGCACTTTCCTTTCAGAGTTTTCTATCCTAAAGGTGCTTGCGTGGATGTGTATCACTCATTTTACAGAAAATTGGCAAATAATCATATATGTCGAGAGTCACTGGAAATGTTTCATAGTAAATAAATTCAATAAAATTTACAATATATGTTATGTCAATAATCTGTTGCAATGAATAGTAATTACTCAGATTGCATGAAGTCAGCCCCAGAAACCTGGTCATCATCTTAAACCATACTTTGTTTCTGTGCAATTTATCACATAGTACTTATAGCTTCGTTGTCCAATCAAAGTAATTTGATGCCTCACCTTCAGGCCTATTGGCTCTGTAGTATAGCATGCTATGATGCTCGATCACATGCATGAAACAATGATTACAATAATATATATATATAACCGATGAAACCAACTTGGTCACTCAGCAGCATTATATGCCTTTAATTCATGCCAAATAAGCTTATGAATTTTTATTTAGTTGTCTTCGTTAACCAATGTATGGAATATAAATTCACCTTTTTTTCTTTTGAATCAGATGTACCGTATCCAAGGTACTCCATGCTGAAGGAGCAGCAGCAGTTCATGCTGAGCTTACAAAGCAACTCAGACCAAACTGACCAAAGCAGAAAACGAATCGAAACCAAAATAACCAAATGGCACCTTTTACACTGCAAATTGAAAACAGAAGCTCTTCATGCTCCAAGTCCATGTTAATTCAATAACATAATTAGTTACTCAATTAATGTTCAAAGGAGAAAAATAATTCTCCATCCCTTTGAAGGGCATTGGGCAAAATGGTTAGTGCAACCAAATTCATCTCATAAAATGTGAGGCAAAGCCTTTTGCTACCAAAACAATATGCATAATGACACCAATGATGCTGCAATTAGTTTCAACTTTCATTTGCATAGGATAGACATTGCGAAATTAAAACCTGTTAGTCTTGGGATTTTACATCCATCTGCCTATTTTAAAAGTTCACAAGCGCTGCATCTGACTGGATTCAATTGTTCCTGGGTGTTAATGCCCCCTCTCTTCAGTCAGAAACCGAAAGGTGTTTTTTCTAGTTTCATTGATTACAAAGTACTTGTTAGCATCTATTAGTGGAGTCACAGCCATTGTAGCCTTGCTATTACAAATGGTGATATTGCATGATACATTTCATCAAAGAATTTAATTGACATGTTTATGCCTGAGAAGTAAATAAGTTTCCTCTTATAATTGTGTAACTGATGTTTTACTAGCTTTCATGTCACATACATAACAGGAAACATCATGACATTGATTTTATAAAGAGCTTTCAACTCAAATCAATTACCATAAAGACTTACATGATAGTATGCTGCAAAGCCTTACTTAATGTACTTTCACAAATAGCAAATTGTTAAATTGCAAACGTTTTAACTGACATGTGATGAGGGATATCTGCGTTTGACATTGCCTTTTCATCTGCTATAAAACAAAAATGCAGAAAAGCATTTTTACTATTATGTCAGACTGACGGAGTCCTTGTATGCTTCACATTACTAATGGCAATTGATTTGGAGAAGTTTACATTTCATGATTCGTTTAACGCCCATTCTACATTATTATAAACTTCCATTGATCTGTGAAAACAGGATATATTATAACATGCATCGAGATGTTATTGATTTTTGTTTCAAATAATGACAATCTCCAGTGGTCAATACTAACCTGAATTGTAAATCTTGGTGGTGATTACTACCACATATTAGATCAAGTATATCAATTTGATATGATCCAGAGACCAAGACAGTTTTGCTTCCTATTATGTAGCTATACATTGACGGATTGCAGTCCAATAGAGACATATCTGGCTAGGGTTAACCTTCGCAGTCTATTGAGGCAAATGAAATTACCCAGAGTACATACCACAGGGAGTATTTGTATAGTTTTGCAGATCTTATCACCATTACCAACCGTCTTTTGCTTCCATATGTTAGGCTTTTTGGGGACATTCAGGGTGGTCTCATGAAATTGATTCAAAGTGCCAATTTGCTTGGAAAGGGATTCAAGTCACTTGGGAAATCAAAGCTGGCCATTTCTCGACGACTTCTGTCCTGCTTTCGTATCTCATTCAGAAGTATGGATGGATAGTTCAGTGATTGTGATTGGGGCTTTAGTTCCGGTATTTATGCACTTGGTAGGCTAATTAGGACAGGAGGAAGACAGGGCAATGAGACGAATGATGATTGAAATAGCTGTCCATCAAGAAACCAGGACTAATTTTCTTGTGATGGGATCTTAAAAATCATGATATACCCTCTGGCAGGTTATTCATCGCTGGGTATACTATGTTGCTACTGGTAACTGTTTTTCTTTGGGCAACTTAATTTTCAGACTAAATTTCTAAAGCGAAACAAAAACAGCTTATTTGATTTGGTTGCCATGCATATAAAGAACAAATGTCGAACACCACACACTTGGGAATCTCATAAAGGTTAAAAGGTAAAGATGTCACCTAAAAGCATCTAAGTCAAGGGTGTCATTTGGTAACGACTGGTCTCTCTGCTCTATCATCTGATCAATCAGAGCAGTTTTACTTTTTTGGTCTGTATGTGACTTTCGTTGGGTTTTTGGGCTAACTGCTGTCTGCAAGAACCTAAGACTACTGACCAGGTAGAGGACAGTTGATTTGAAAAACTGCTGTAAGACCTACTCTTTTTTGTTCTGATACACAGAAGGCCGGAATGCAATTATAGTTCCTGAATAGTATTAATCATTGCTGGAATTATAATTGCAGAAGTTAATTATGGTCATTTTTAGATGTTTTGATACAATTCAAAACTTATTCTCTTTTTCATAGTTTTTGTTTCAGTGATATAATTTTCCTTTTGCAGAAGAGTTTTGTTCAGTTACATAGTATATATAGAACACATGTTTGATACCAGCCACTTTGGGAGTCTGTTACTGCCCATAAAGGTTAAAAGGGCATGATGTCAACTAAAAGCATCCAAGTCAAGGGTGTCATTTGGTAACGACTGGTCTCTCCTCTCTCTCATCTAATCAATCAGAATGGTTTTACCTTTTTGGGCTGTGCATGGTTTTCGCAGGGTTTTGAGTCTCACTGCAGGGACATAAGACTACAGACCTGATAAGAGATACTTGATTTAATGAACTTCTGTAAAAGCTGTTCTTTTTCTGTTCTGAAACTCAGAGGGTCAGCGTAAAATTACACAAACTGAACTGTATTCTTCATAAGTTAGATATTCACTCTCCTGAATGTAATGAAGTAAATTGAACTGAATAAGTTATTGCCCTCTTAAACTTGAAATTATATTGGTACCATACTACTGTAGAATCCTTTGATTCTGTATTTAAACATACAAATAATGGAGGTAGATCTTCGCAGTTGGAAATTGATTTTTGAATTTTAAGCTACATTTGCAGTTCCTTCTTATCATTGCAATTGTTAAAGTAATAAAAGACGCCATTCAGGTTTCGGATCAATAGTTTATCATTTTTTTTTAAGTAAAAGAAGAGTTGTATTTTGCAGCTTTGGTCAACAGATGTTATTTTCCCCATAGAAATACATAGAAGGGACATGAGGCTGTATGATGCCACCTCAAGATGAGGTCACTAAATCTGCCATATTGGAACTGCCCTGAGACATGACGTCACAATAGACTATACTAATTATGATGTGACGTCATGCCATTGTTATTAAGTGACATCACAGTTATTGGTGACGTCACAGTCCATTGTGTCAGTATTCAGGGCAGTTCCAAGATGGTGGATTTGGTTGCTTCATCTGCCAGAGCCTCATGTCCCTTCTATGTATTTCTATGATTTTCCCCCTAAAATGACGTAGCAAGAATGGGAAGAAAGTAGCTAGTCGACTTGACTAGGATCTTACTGTCTTTAGACATCTGGACAGCAAAGATAACAGATTAACTTTGAAAGGTAGAACAGACCTTGTATTTTCTTTGCCAACTTAAATGGAATTATCTGGGGTTTCCAGTGCCTCACCAGTTATGGGTATTGAGCACAATTATATAATCCTTCAACTGTGGCAGAGCCAAAAGCAAAGTGCTTTATAAAGGAATCAATATTGCTTTTCTGCATAAAAGGTTCATAAAAGGTTTTTTTGTCAATTACACCACACATTTATTTACTGCAGTACATTTAATACTGACCTCTGACATACATAATTTCCGGTCGAATGTATCCTACATATCCACAGAAAACCTCTTGGGTGAAAACTGAGTGCAATGTTATGTTGGCGAAGTGTTGTTTTTTGCTGATGTTGGTCAGACTGTGGCCCAGGTCAGGTCCAGTCCTCTCATTTCTGCCTCACTTAAAAGTCATACAGCTATAGTATGTGCTTTGTCAATCATATTATGCCAAGCAATATCTATTATTTTTTTGCTCAATTACAGTGGTCTTCAATATAGAAGTACATGTACATAATTTCTAGAAAAAGTGTATCTTAATAATTTCAGACAAAATGTCCTAGAAGTAGATGGGCAATATTGAGCTGCTATATCTATATGTAGAAACTAAAATTACTCAGTCATACTAAGTCTTGTTCTCTAAACTTTGGTTTTCTCCTTCTTTGATAAAATTGTTTTCTTATCTGCCCCTCGGGGAAGTGGTGGGACAAACTAATGGAGATATCATATCAGAGGTTTACGAGTTACAAAAACTCGAGAAGTGCCCAGGGGCCACTGAGACCATGAGTGAAGTCCAACATCAGCCAATAACTCCAAACTGATATAATACTGCCCCTCTCTTTCTTCAAATTCTCATCTGAATGATGTACATTTTTCTGGACATTATTAACTTGTAGATCGAGGACTACTGTAAGTGTGCCATAGTTGGAAATAGTACACATTTTTATTAAAAATGCTGGAATAATTTAGATTTTCAAAGAACACCTCAATAGAGCTTTGGATACTGGAAGTAAGAAACTGGTCATAATATTATCCTCCAGGGGGGAGGGTTTCAGATGGCTGGATCCTGGGTTCGAGTACAATTCTTGCCAGGTCACTTGGATATACAGCAGCTTCAATTATCATTTGCCTTATTGCTCCATCTTCCTCCTGTCCTAATTTATCATTGTGTGGTGCATGAATTCAGGATGCTAAGCCCATATCATCCAACACTTATTCTGCAATGATGTACACCTTATATAGTTTGTTAAAGATGCCTAACAAAAAAAAAACCAAAGAATATTCTAAATTGGTATGACACAGTTTCATTGTTTTCCATCGATTGCCATTTGGATGCCATGATATTTGACTGGCATAAGAATTACTACCAGTGTGTGACTAAATTATTAGTCTGCATGCTCAGGATGCATTAGTATTCTTTCTTATCTATTTGCTTCCTTTGAGCAGTAGCAGGAAATACTTGCATCTAACATGAACCAATTACCTGCCAATAATTAATGCAACTTCTTTGTGAGTACAAACTGACTTCAAAGATCTCTAGATCAAAGTACTCGTCACGAGTTGCTATCAGTTCCTGTCAGAAGAAAGGATATCATTATGCAACTGTGACCTTGCAATCCTCAACTTATTTGATACTTTCCAACATCACTTGAAATTAATTCAACATTAACAATCTATTATTTTGTTGTCTCAGTTTGACAAGCCATGTCATTTACTTTGAAAATTGACACAAATTTTTTATTATACTTCCATTGAAATATATATATCATGGAGAGAATAATACATGCAGATTTAGTGCAATAATTCGACATCGATAGTTTGTTTGCTAACCACAAAAATAACAAATTCACACTTTTAAATAGTAATATCAGGCATTGTCCACCAGGAGAACGTACAGGCTGCGGCAATTGTGCTCACTTTAAAGGCTATATTCTGCACTGAGGCCATTTCTAGATACGCCCTTGGACAAGATTTTAGGAAGGCAGAGGAGCATTGCGGAAATTGAGTTTATGGGTCAAAATTTGGTAAGTCTGAAATTTGATGGCAGGAAGGCACATGGTGGACCTCTTGTTGTCATTTGTCATAGACAAGGATATTAACAAAACTTATAACACAAAAAATATGTGGCAGAATATTTTTATTCCATCCACAAATAGCATTGAAGTGGCCAATCCCCCCTGAAAATGGCCTGTCTCCACCAACATTTTCTTTGAAAGATCACATCACAAAATCTGGCACAGGATCCTGATTGAATTAAACTCTTCTATACATATCTGGTTACCAATAGCTAAAATATTATTCTGTATAACAGCAGGAGGTTGTTGTGTCAATGTCTCCAATATTGCGTCATTAGTATCACACCAGATTTGTTTTTTAATAAATATTAAAGGGACATACATTCTGTGAGGAAATCTTGTCTCTGATGTTGTCTGAGAACCCAAGAAAATAACTGAACTATCTATAGAGCTCTGTATCATTTATGTAAAGCAAAATATTCCAGTATTTCTGTTGGCATGTCATTTCCCTATCTCAATTTATCATTAGCAAATGCCTTATTATTTTGACTGCATATTTCTGGACCAAAATCACTGTGAACATGTTTCTGGTGTTCATAACTTCATTGCATGCACATATTGTCAGACTGCAAGTTTTGCACTGGTCCCTGCAAATATTTTTACCTTTATTATCATTAGCATCATGCTGTCATTAGCATCATGCAAAAAATGGCTTATTGCCTTTACCTCACTGAAATTTTGTTGCAGGTGACTGGAGTTGAAATCAGTTGAATATATATATTATCAATAAATGTTTCAACAGAATATTACATTACATTTTTGCATTTTCCTTGAATCTGACATGCTTAGTATGAAGTTTTATGCTTCTCTGAAACTACAAATCAAACATGGGGTGCCAATGACATTTTACCATTGTCTAGCATCTGAAATACAGTTTAGCAAAGATATTGGGTGCTGGAACGAGTTATGGAGATCAACTTTATTAATCAGAATCCAAACTATTGATGAAAGGATTATTTTTGTTTCTGTTTGTAAATTTCTGGTTCAAGGATATGTTTTATCTCAATAACTATTGGTCATAGAGACCTGGAATGTAACTCACTGTGTGCATAATAGCCACTTTTTCATATATACGTTGGTAATATGTGACCTGCTCCACCAAAATGAGTTCAAAGTAGGCATTATATATTTCTCAGAAATGAGCAAAATGTGTCATAAGGTCACATTTTGATGTTTTTTAGCTGTTGGTACCACGTTTTAGCAAAAGTAATTTTCTTCGAATATTTAAGACCATTTAACCAAAAATTGATTTTAAATTATCTAAATTGTGTGTCCCTGTTGATTTTTTTAGTTCTTTCATTGTAATGGCGGTAATTTCAAATGACATTTTCTCAAAGTTTGATGTTTCGTATCATCGATGTTTGAGGTGCCATATCTTTGGATTGGATGGAGATATCAAAACATACTAAACATCATTTTAAAGCTTAATTCCAGTAGAATAAAGTTATTTCATACCTAGATATGATAGGAGGCCGACTTTGAACCCATTTTGGTGGAGCAGGTCACATATATTCTTCAGCTCTAAGTGGTACGGATTTCAAGTTATACAATATGTAGGCATGATGCTAATGACACGCATATTTGGTATTTTAATTGATCAAAATGCAGTTTCTCAAAAATAATTGGCCCTGGAGACTTGGAACTTGGCCCAAAATGTGCAAGCAACTCGCCTAATCATTGGCAATAGATTGTTTAGCCCTAAGTGGTCAGATTTATTAGTTATAAGAGTGATTTCAATGACAGTCAAAAAACATTACAGTTGTGTTTATCACCTCAGTACAGATCAGCAGAGCATTGGGACCCTTGACCATGAAAGTGCAGTGATAGCTGATTGTTTGACATACCCAACGCAAACTTTAAAAAGGCATTTCTGAAGCGAAGAATTTTCAAATTTTTTTCTGCTGAAATTTCTAGGTTTTCAAATGTTGACCCTTATATAACGATCCCTGTGTAATAAGGCCACCCTTAAACCTGTCGATATCCTTGATTGAAGCAGTGTGCCATATGTCTGTTTAACTAGTTGTTTTATTGGAAAACGATACTGTATCCGTTCAATTGAGAGAATGCCATCACAATTTTGCACAATTGTAAAAATGTTTACTTAGAAACTGGACGATTTCAACCAAAATTTTAATTTGAATAAAATGAAAACAATAAAAAAAAAGATCAACTCACTCCACCAACTTTCAACACAACAGCTCCTTGTTAGAGAGAAACCAATTCTAAAGGGAGCTATAAACATTGACTCAGGAACATCATTCTACCATGGAAACTGACTCTTAATTTCCATAGAGAGTAATTAATTCGTTCAATTAAGAAGACATAGCAGTATGTTCCGTGATTTTTCATTTAGATAACAGACTGGGGACCAATTTTCTGAACGTTGGAGTTTGCGTGGCCCTTTGAGTGTTGTTAGGCAAGCTTCAGTTATTCAACAATGAACACTAATTTGGATTGTCTCTTCCATTCTTTTGTTATACACATTTTCACCTTTATCGTTAACAGCACATGCTTTATAACTCTACTAAAATCTTTAACAGCACATATGTTTCACTCTTTCTGTTGTTCCGAGCTAGTAAGTCACGTTCCAATTCTGCTCTGACATGCATTTTGCCAGTTAGAACCCTATTTGCACATCATCCGGGTGCCTTTTTGATGACCAAACAACACAAACGGATCCATTGGTTGTGTTAAGAAAATAATCTTAAATGATTTACTTTTGCTAATGGCCTGACATAATTTCAGGGGTTTCAGATTTAATGAGCTTCTTGGGTTGAATGCATTTGGTAATGAAATGGGTTTGTTTTCACATATTTTACATTTGATCCTTGTTTGATCTTCCATTATGAAATGAATAAAGGATTTAAGATCACAAAGAATTCTTATGATCTCGGGTAGCAAGAATCCTCCTGTGAATAAAATTACAACATTGATGAGAGAATGCCTAATTTCATCTGTAATTTATTGTCTCTTTTAAACTGCACAGTTAGAGAATAAAAGGAAAACCTGTCCTCTTAATCTACCATGGTAAATGGTGTGTATTTGCATTCCTCCGTGGCCTAATGGTGAAGAGTGCTTGTTTGCTGGCTCTGAGGGCGTGGGTTCGAATCTAACCCCAGAACTCAATTATGTCCGAGCCCAAGGGACATTAGATTGAGGTGGGTTGTATCAGTGTTCTCTGCTGGGGCAACGGAAAGACCCTGGGCATCCCTGAATTAATAGGGTATGTGCCAGACTTCCAGTCTTCTCATCAATCATCATCATACAACGACTCCATCACTGGAGGGTGCCACGGCACGGGAAGCTTGGGCAATGTTCCTGTATCCACGGCCCATGGGCGCTGCTTTGTGGCTGCCCTGAACTGTATTCAGTGGAAGGCTCACCACAATTTGCCTGGAATTTAATTTCACTTTTTAGCTTTATCTTTGGAGTTTCTGGAAGCCAGCTCTTTTGCCTCTATTTCCATATCTTCCCGTGTTTTTCTTTATCTGTTCTCAAATAACAAAAATCTAATAACTATTTCTGAAAATCTCATCTTTTATTACACATTTGTGAATCAAATTGGAGATTGAGGTCAATTGAGATCACTGTTCAGTAAATTTTAAACTACAAAAGGAAAGTCCAGATCTCTTGTTCACAGTGTTGTCACAAAAACGTGGGACTGGACTGTCATAAGACACCTGCTGTATAAACCTTAATGGTAATTATAGACTTTACAGTCTAGTTTTTTTTTGTCAAATCGGAGCAACTCTAAGTCTAATGGACTTCTCCCGTGTGTCAACTATATAAAGGTCAAACAGTCCTCAGTTATAAGGGAGCGTCAATTTTAAAACTAATACAACAAATCATTTCATTCTCTTCCTGTCAGTTGCACATTTTATTGCCTTACTCTCTTTAGTGTGACTTGTGTCATTCTGTAGGCAAAAGTAGGATACGTATTCATGAAAACATCTTTATCATCAGAAGAGATAAGAAAGTGAGATGCAAGAAATTTCTATTTGCCACGCGAGTAAGGTGCAAGCTTTATATATTTCTGTTTGCTATAGATGGTTGATGTGAGACATCAGCCTTGGGAGCAGTTGGCCCCTGAGCACTTCTTCAGTTTTGTTACTCATAAAACTTCTGATATGATATATCCATTAGTTTGTCCCATCACTTCCCTGAGGGGTTGATAAGAAAAACAATTTCACCCAAAAAGGGGAAATCTCCAATATACAAGACACAGTTCTGTAGAATGAGTTCTTTGAGTTTCTTACATCATTTACATTTGAAGAATGGCTCTTAATAATGCCTTCAGCTACTATTTTACTCATAAA
This sequence comes from Platynereis dumerilii, assembly GCA_026936325.1. NCBI lineage: Eukaryota > Metazoa > Annelida > Polychaeta > Phyllodocida > Nereididae > Platynereis > Platynereis dumerilii. The sequence continues at coordinate 22,795,483 of JAPTHN010000005.1, read as the reverse complement.
ACCTCTGATATGATATATCCATTAATAATGTCTTCAGCTAGTATTTTACCAATACATTGGGATATTCTCATGAGTAGAATGTATAAATGCCTTCAAACCATCAAATATTGGTAAATTTTGAAATAATTGTCACGTCAAGTACCTTTCTATTTCTGGGTCATCTTTTAAAATAATGAAAGGTTCCCCTGATAGATAGTAAGGCACAGGCAACATATTATTGTGCTCATATAACCTTTTCATTGTAATAATTATAATTGTATACCACTCAATAAAATAAAATAAAAGGAAAACAACTTATTTTTGGGTGCTTCTTGCAAGCATAAACCAAATGGCTAGAAGTAGTATTAGAGAGGGAAATTAATACACAATGACCAGTACTTTGATCAAAAGATCTGTCAAGTCAGTTTGCTTCCTTCTCACAAAGAAGTTGCATAAATCATCGGCAGTTAATTGGTTCATATTAGATGCAAGTATTTCCTGTTCCACATCAAAAGAAGCCAATTGATCAGAAGGAATACTAATGTTTTCTGAGCATTTTTATTAATAATTGCGTATTGTAGTCTGGTTATATGTACTTGCACATCACTAAATGGTGTTATTAACTCATTTATTTTTTTTTTTATATCTTTACGGATTATTTAACTAAAATTTCACATTTTGATAAAATGAAATTACTCTTTCTCCTATACAAGAAACTATAAATATACAACGTATTCATAAACATAATAATAATAATTTGCCCAATTTCAGAAGTTTCATATTTTGATCACTGGTACACAAAAATGTATGATTTATTTTCACTTCAGGGCTCAGATGACATTTCATTAACCGTTTAAAACAAAACATTTATGTGGGCTACAATATGATAAAAGAAACAATAATGACCTTCTTCTTCTGCATCGGCTTAGTCTCCTGTGACCTAGCCAAGTCATAGTGTTTAACACTGGGCTTTCAATATCGTAGGAGAACATAGATCTGTGTCAATTGGGCTAGCTTTAGAGCCTACCTCCTTCACTTCCCACTTAGTGTTAAGAGACTGTCCAGGGTCATGGCGAGGGGACCCTGTGTCAGTTTCTATTTGATAGAAGTGTCATAATTTGTAGTGGGAGAGCTCCAGGGTAAGCCTGCAGCTTTGACAAAGGCTATTTGGAGACCTAGATGCAAAATCAGACCTAAATTGTCAGATTTTAGCAGAGAGAGCACAGTCCTCAGCAAAACCCAAAAGCCTTGTTCTTTCACTTTTTCTTATAAACGATTCATGTGGTCACCCTTCAGTAGGAATGCTTTAGATTAAGTTAATGTCAACAATGCATTACTCTTAAACCTGCTCTATTTGAAGAGTGAATAAGAAAAGCTTTACTCAATAGTTTTTACCATGGTGGCATAATGCCTGGATCTACTGTAATTGGTACTTACAGCTTTGCAAATGCTTTTAGACAGAAGGAGATCTGTGAGTATTGGTCTTGGCTTTGGTATATGGAATAATAAGACAATTCAAGTATACATTATTCAAGTTTCAATAGTTTAATTTTGCTACCATTTAAAAGAATTGTTGATTGTTAGATGGAGGCTGGTTAGCATATTGACATTTTGACAAATTAGTGATAGAATAAATTGTCCAACAGTTTAACAAACACTTTAAATGGAACCTTTAAGGAAAGGGAGACATGAGTATTGAGGTAAATGGAATAAGATGACATAGGAATATAATATATCCTCAATTGTTCAACTTTGGTCACATTCAAAAGAATTCTTGAATTGAGGCTGCCGAGTGCATTGAACATTATGGTGAATCAGTGATTGAATAAATGAATTTGGTTCTGTTGCCTGTGATGGCACACTCCCTTGTTCAAGTGCAATACAATGGGACATTTTGAGTTTTCATCAAAATTTAATCAAGTCAATGTTGACAGATGATTTGTCAATTTTGAATGCATCAAGGACACCTTATTTGAACAATCAATGACCTATTAAGCAATTTCATCAGTCAAATTGCGAAAACAATCTCTTCCAGTTGGTAATAGATGAGAGCTGATTCTTTCCCATGATAATTCTAGGCAGTATTAATGAGGTTGTGAATTCCAAGAATGGGAAAGGTATTTCTATTAACATTAGTAAAATAATATATTACATGCAAGATAATAAAATAACTTCAGTAATCTGGTATATATTTAAGCATTGTATACTTACATTTGACTTAATTCAAGCAAACAATTGTATACTCTAGGCAGTTGACACTTACATTGTAATGTCAGAAAATACAAACTTCTGATGCAATTTGAAGAAATCAAGATCAGCTGTCTATAGAAAAAGTAATCACAACAAAGACAATATCCAACATTTTACAGCACTGTATCTTTCCCTGTTACTGACATATTCTATCAGAATTCTGACGAAACTAGATTTGTAGTAGCTTTACATTTTTGCATGCCTGATTGGAGGCAATATTCACCCTCCAGATTTCTCTTATTTTCCTTGACATATACAGCAAACTCAACCATAGAAAAATATCAATCATAGTTACTACTTTGTTTTCTTTGATTTTCTGAATCATATCTATCTATCTATCTATCTGTCTACAGTTTAGTTTATGTCAAAGAAAAGGAGAATACTGCCTCCAATCAGGCATGCAAGAATGTGAATATACTAAAGAAAACAAGTTTATGTAAGAACATTGATAGGATAGAACGAATCAGTAACAAAGAAATATAGGAAGCAGCAAAGTGTTAGATACTGTCTGAGTTTGTGATTGCTTTTTCTGTTCACATCTGGTCTGTAGTCTCCTCGTCAGATTGTGTCAAAAGTTGTATATCTTTATGGCAACGTTCTTTTCTGTCATTTTGTGAGATGGCAAACATCAACTGAATTGTATCAGGTTTGTCGTATTTCATTTCCATAAAATCTGCCTTCTAATCTGCCATTATGCAATCACAAAGTGTTTAATCTGTCATTGTAATGTCAACAAAATTGTTGATCAATGTTACTGCTTGTCTTCTGTGTTTTTCTTTTGGCAGAGTGTCCCACCGCAGCCCAATTTTACAAGCAAATCAATGACTACCATTATTTTGTATCAGCCGTATATTTGCACTGCCAGAGTTAATTGGTGGATTAAGAAGTCTCATCTCTGACATCAAGGATATACTTAAAAAATGCCAATATTTTCCAACGTGATATCCAAGGTAATTTGTTGAAGACGTGATCTTACATCAGATTTTGAAACTTATCTTCATAATGTGACTTTTTAAAGGCACAATGAACCTTTGACCTCTTTTCAACCAATTTACCTATCTGCCCAGAAATTAGTAGAATCCATGATTCCATGTGTTAGTAATTGTGCATTGTATGTAGCACATGTTTTGGATATGTTAAATTTGGTTGTTCTCCTACTCTCTCATTTTTGAGTTACACGTGTATACATTTAACAGCACTCTGAGGACAACTTGAACTCTAAGGTTGAGGAAGTCAGCTCCCCAGAAAGTAATTTCAGTGACAAATTAATGCACAGTAGGCCTGTATATATGCAATGTTGTACGTCCCTGTGGAAATTAACAGTTTAATTTGCAGGGTGAGCAACATGGACTGGCTGCCAATGTATCACATTGCATTGTCAGTTGATTTAAATTGCATTGTATCTTTCTATCATTCACCAACAGAGACAGCGTGGCAAAGTGACTTTGGAATATCCCAATGTTTCATTGGCATACTGAGATTTGAAATGAATGCTGTACAATATTCGCTTGAATATAACTTGTTCCACATTTTCCATAAATCCCAAGAGCTATGTTACTTAGAAAAGTGTTCTTGAAAAGCAAGTTTTATGTCACAAAAAGCATATTTAAATATTTTAGTCTCCAAGAAGAAGTTCTGCCTCTAGAGTTACTTCAGACATCCATTAACAAAATCTATGGACATTTTCTCAAAGGTATTAATTTGACCCCACCTACACTGACTGATCTTCCTTAACATTTTTGATAGGGTCACAAAGCTAGCTCTGCTGTGCACAAGGGAGCCCCTAAAGCCTAAGAGTAAAATTCACTTACAGTTTGTATAAAAGCCTCTGATAATCTCTAGATTGGGACAGATTTACTCATCCATATATAGCTGGCAACTGCCTTCCCAGTACCGCAAAGGAGCAGAAGCAGCTGAACAATGAACACACTGTCAAATGAGGACTGGGGTCTTACTGCATTAGGTCTTTTAGGTTTCCACATAATGTTTAGTACAACTATTGTTTCACGGTTGCAAATAGCTTGTTTAATGAACATTTTCCATTTCATTTATAAATAACTGTAATTCAGTCCAAAATGTATGCTGCCTTTGCAAAATTGTAACCCCTTGTGTTTGAATAGCACAGACACCACAGACTCTGACAAGATTTTTGTCTTACACCATGTGATACCAAAAGAAGACTAAAACGGCTACTGCTAAAATGCAGCAGCGGTAGCTGAATACTGAATACACTGTCAAGTGAGGACAGGGGTCTTTCTGCTTTAGGTCTTATAGGTTTCCACAAGATGTTTAATACAACAATGCTTCACGGTTAAAGGAACATCTTGAGGACTCCCGCTCTCTCTCTCTCCCATCTCATCAATCAACCTTTGTAAATGCCTGAAACTGAGCTTAGAGGACTTCACTTACCATATCTATCTACCTATCTGTATAATATCTATGTATCTATAAACAAACATTTGAAATTGTAGATTGTATTGTTATAATGAAAGCTCCGTATTCAGAAATATTTCAAGAAATCCGATAAAGTATTCCCATGTGAATTTCGAAGCACTACAATTTTCAAGCAGCAAAGTGACTTTGGCGCATGGATAAAATGTTTCTTTTTTATTTGTTACTTTTTCAATCAATCTTTCTCACAACTAGGAAACTAAGTTAATCACTTCATTAGCAAACAACCATGGCATCCTTTGTGATTGATGATGCAAATATAGCCAATTGAGTTTGAACATGCAGGAGATAATGAATGAGCTTGTTTACTTTTCTTGTTTACAATGATTGTAGTCAAAAATTTCCATTTTCTAGAAGCTTCTAGGTAAAGTTAAACAGAATCTCGATTTTTGTTTAATTTGTAAAGTTTGAGGCCTTCATTTATGGTTTTCCCCTCATCTTTATAACAACAAAATAAGTTACAGTCTGTATCTTAATTTGATTGCAGTCTAAGTCAAAAGTTTAAAATTATTTTATTTTAAGAGGGTAACATACAGTATCAGCATAATAACTTTTTTTCGTTAAGGTCCTATTCACAATCAGTAAACTAACCTCCTGCATAATTTGGGAGGGGGCTAGCAAACAGTTAATTATTTTTAGTTAATCAAAGTGCCATTGCACTCATCAAATAACACAACTTCACACATAACTTTGTGAATCAAGGCCACTATACGATCAGATAAGAGCTGTACTGGATTGTATCAACGCTAAATTTTCATTGACACTGACCACGCAGCACGGAGCAGGCAGCACATAAAAAAGGATAGCCACCTTAATATGGGTTATCCTAACCTAGTTAACTCCCATATCATTTTTTTGAAAAGGGTTATTAAGATACAAAGAGTCATGTTATAACATCAACGTCAATTTAATCCATTTTTCTAACTAATGCTTAGCATTGACACAATAACAGTGAAATGACTCAAAAACCACTTTAGGATAATCCGGGTTAAGCATTGACACAATCCGGTACTGATGTTTAATATTGAGATACATAAAGGAGAGTATTATTGGCCAACATCTCTTGCCTTGTTTTAATTTTATGTAAAAGATTTGATAATTATCCAAAACACAATGAGGGCCTGCAAGTTTCCATATGTGGCATTTTACTTAAGCAAAGGCTTTAAAATTTAAGAATACTATACATGTAAGTTGGAATGGTAATCTCTTTCAGTTGAAAACTCTTTATAAAACCAGAGTAGTGATCTTTCATGTTATTCATCAACATCTGATGATGCTATTACTGTATTAAATGTAATTGCCTGTTAAACTTCAGTCAGTAAGTTCTCAGAGGAAACTTATCTACTTCTGAATCTAATGAATGGTGTACTTTGATCAGGTTCTCTGATGAGATATGCCATGCTATATCACCATTTGTAATGTAAAGCAACAATGGCTGTGACTCCACTAATAGATGCTAACAAGTACTTTCTAATCAATGAAACTAGAAAACACCTTTCATCGAAGGGAAGAGACATAAAACCCACAATCCTGTAAGAATCTAAACTAGGTAACTTCCAAAGGGAGATGAATTTAAATCTCATGACGACAATGTTGTAAATTTACAATTATTCATTCTATGCAAACTGAGACTATTTCTGGCACCATTGGTGTTATCATGTAACTTCGTTTAGGCCGCAAATTCAGACTGACAATAAATTTTATTCTATGCAAGAATACAGACCAAGAGTACAAATATGCCAATAATGTGGACTGGAAATGGGAATAAAATCTGGAATTCTGCATTATTCCAAGGAACAGGCTGCATCTCCTAACACTGAATCCATCTGTGCACAGTCTCTTGCTCTTTCAGTTTCATACATATCAAATATCATATTTGAAGATTTGAAGAAACCAAATTTCTGAGACTTAAAGAACTGCCAAAGTGCCTTTGGGCTCAAGATTTGTATGACTTGAGTAGCTCAGACTGGAATAAATTGCTTAGACCTGTCTGAAAGAAATGCTCTCTTTGAATATTTCCATATTGTGCTTTGATGCTTATCTTCCTCTCTGGTGCATATTACAATAGCCAGAAAGTTACTTAAAATATAAATCTGCAGCTGATATGCCCATGAAGTCCATTTGGCTGTACAGCACTGACAAAATGCCTTTTTATTCAAAGAGGCACAGCAATCTTCTTTTCTTAACAGAAACCTTTGTGGCAAGACAAAGCTGATTTTATGCTTTTTTTCCCCGAGAACAAATCCTGTTATAAATACATATGTAACCAAAGAAATATCAAATGTTGATGTCATTTTGTTCTGATCTATTCAGACAGAAAGATAAAAGACAAAATTATGTGGGGATACTATTTCAGTGAGGAAGAATTAATAGAGATCATTGCATTATGCGCTAAAATTTAGTTCAATAATGACTAAATCTAGTTTGAAAATAAACCAAACTTTGATAGTCTGTTACAGCCTGTCACTTTGATACCGAAAAAGAGTGTACTGTTGCACTGTGAAAATGTCACTTTGTGTGTCATCATATTGATGATTTGTCATCATCATACCCAATACTTTCAATGTTAATTTGCTTTTAGGAGACATATATCCCTCTTGCTGGTGACAGCCAAACGAAAGGATTATGCGTCTGATTTTCAATCATTAGTTATGACAAGTCAAATGGCCTTCTCTCGATCATGACTAATCAAACTGCCTCTATGTTTCCCATGTTGAAAGTAGAGTAGATTACACTTCATCAGCTATCATGAGTCACAAAGTGCATTTTTCACAGCGAACTGGTCCTCATTTTTCTTTATCAAAGTGACAGACTGTAAAGTTGAGTGTATTGGTATTTGCTTTGCACCACATTTTATTAGCACTAACTCAGTGAACTGACCATTTCAGCATAACCCCTTTGAATGGATTGAGAATCTTTTTTCTCCTCTGAATGATAATTGAGTTACTAATTATGTTATGAATTAACCTGGAACTGGATCATGAAGAGCTTCTGTTTTCAATCTGGAGTGTGTTTTAAGGTGTCATTTGGTGCTTTTGATTTTGATTATTTTTCTCTTTTGGTGTGAAGCTGCCTTTTCAGCGAAACCAAACAGCAGGTGCCCTTTCAGCATGGCGTATGAGGAATAAAAAACATCTGCTTTTAAAGATAAAGAGCAAAACTCACTTTTAGAAAAAGATGAATGGATGGATGTTTTGGGTTTTACGTCTTGTATTTTAAAAAGAAGACAGAGGTAACTAAAGAAAATGAAATTTTTACTTTACATCTGTAAATTAATTTTGATTGGCATAAGATTAACATTTCTGAGAGGTTTAGTTACAGTGACGCCTATAAGTAAGTGAAACACATGAAATGGTACCATTGGATCAATGCTAAACATCCTCAACAAACCTGCTTGGGGAAACATGAATTCTCATCCGATGAGAGGAAAACATATTGGGTCATAAAGGCCGATATGTGAGGCAAGTGGGACAACAATTGCAGCCAATTTTCTCTGCTGCTGATGGAGTTAGGTATGGGTCACACTCTTTGATAAGTAAGTGAAACACAGTCCCAATGTTATTTAATAGGGAAGGGTGGTTCACTTACTTATCGAAGACTTTGACCCATACCTAACTCCAACTACAGCAGAGAAAATTGGCTGCCATTGTTATCCCACATGCTTCACATATCAGCCTTTATGACCCAATATGTTTTCCTCTCATCGGATGAGAATTCATGCCTACATAAGCAGTTTGGTTGAGGATGTTTAGCATTGATGCAAAGGCACAATATCATGTGTTTCACTTACTTACAGGCATCAGTGTATTAAGGCAATATTAACCTTGATCTGGCTACCAACTTATATATGGTGAAAATATATTTTAGATGGCAAGGGAAATGCGAAGTCTGTGCCTGGTTGTGTTAAATTAAGTGGGCGAGCCACCAACCAGAGACTTCATCCAATCTGAGTACTTAGCCCTGTACTGACCATCTGCTGGACTGTCTAAACAAATGCCAGTCCCTCAAGCCTCAACCAATTAAGCTCAGTGGACCCTTAATTCCCAACATGGATGACAGAACGGTTGGTCAGTGACAGTATTTGGTTTGTTAAATTAAACCTTAAATTAAACCTTTAGAAGCAATGATATTCTGTCACATTTCGAGGGTAAAATACAATATTTACTTGCTGAGAGAGAATGTAGCCGTAAGAAATTAAAACAGTCAAATTCCTGCACATCAAAACTCGCAAACATTGATGGTTTTGTTTTCAGATTTGCATCTGATCTTCCATTATGAAATGAGTGAGGGATTTTGAATAGCAAAATGTATGCGATACATGTACTATATTTGTCCAATTTCAACTAATGGTTTGATCACTGGCACAGAAAATTGAAAGCATGTTAGATTTCATTTTTATTCTTTACTTCAAGGCTCCAAAGATATTTCAAAAATCATTAACAAAAAATGTATGTCAGGTACATTTGATTTTAAAAGTGATACAACATTGTCAGGTTGTAGTGTTTAGCATTGGGTTTTCAGTATGTAGTGCAGGAGAACATTTATCCCTGTCAATTCGGCTAGCTTTAGAGCCTACCTCCTTCACTTCCCACTTAGTGTTAAGAGACTGTCCAGGGTTGCAGCAAGGGGACCCTGTGTCAGTTTCTATTTGATATGAGTGTCATGATTTGTAGTGGGAGAGCTCCAGGGTAAGCCCACAGCTTTGACAAAGGCTATTTGGAGACCATAGATGCAAAATCAGACCTAAATTGTCAGATTTAAGCAAAGAGAGCACCGTCCTCAGCAAAACCCAAAAGCCTTATTTTTACTTTTTCTTATAGACTATTTATGTGGTCACCCTTCAGTAGGAAAGCTTTAGATGAAGTTTATGTCACCACTTTATTACGCTAAAACCTGGTCTATTTCAGTGATGGATAAGAAAATTGTTTTACTCAATAGTTCCAAACATGATGACATACAAGTGTATGCCTGGTTCTACTGTCATTGGTACTCAGTGTTACTCACAGCTTTACAATTGCTTATAGACAGAAGGAGATCTTTGAGTATTGGCCTTGGCCTTGGTAAATGGAAAAGTAAGACGATTCATGAATAAATTATTCAAGTTTCAATAGTTCAATTTTGCTAAAAGAATTGTTGATTGTTGGATGGAGGCTGGTGAGCATGTAGACATTTTGACAAATTTGTGATAGAATATGTTGTGCAACAGTTTTGCAAACACTTTTAAATGGAAGAAAGGGTGAACCTTTATGAGTATTGAGGTAAAATGGAAAAAGATGACATAAAAATATATGTATATCTTCAATCGTTCAACTTTTATCGCATTCAAAATAGTTCTTGAATGGAGGAGATCGATAAATTAATTTGGTTCTGTTGCCTGTGACGCCACACTCATTTCTTCAAGTCCAATGAAACGGGGCTTTTATCAAAATTTAATCAAGTCAATGTTAACAGATGATTTGTCAATTTTGAATGCATCAAGGACACCTTATGCCTGGTTCTCACGACGGCGATTTGAAAGCGACGCATCAAGAGAAGTCATTTCTTGGAAAGTTGTGGCGTAGAACGTTGGTTTTGGCACGTTACGTAATCAATTAGTGTCATGTGCGACGCTTAAAGTTAGTAGCCGCGGTGAGTCTTGAGGTGTCCGCGGCGCTGCTTAAGCTTTCTTCGTAGCGTTCCGCCTCTCTTTCCTCAGCGCAGTTCCAAACAGACTCGTCGCACTTTGTTTTGGAATTCGGCGAGGCTGCTTTTACTTCGCCCAATGTTGTTTCCTCTTACGCCGCTGATGGTTGTGAGGCAGCTACGTCTGAAATTGGCGACCTGCGACGCATCAGGAAACCTTCGGCGTACACCCGAGGTAAGATGCGCCGCTGAAAATGACAGCCTCGCCGACGACTGTAACGATGCAACGCCGCATTTAGGGACTTGTTACTGCGTAACTTGATGGTTCATCGTCGCACATGCATTCATAAAGCGCCGAGGACATTACAGGCGCGTCGATGCTGACCTTCTTCGTCGTCCTTGCCTTAAGCAGCGACGAAGGTCTCTTAAGCATCGACGAACGTCTGTTGTTGCAGCGCTGCGGCAAAGTGTGTTTGGCTGCTGCAGGAGTCACTTTTGGTCATTATAAAAAGGGACACAGAGGACCTCCTTGCTTCATTTGCTGATTGCCCTTCAATGAGAACACAACGACTGCCTACTGAACATATGCATGATGAATGAAGAAGAAATTATTGTTGTGGCTGGTGCTGCTGCTGTTGCTATCGGAGCTGTCTATTTGAGACACAGGAGGAGGAGGGCCAGGAGACAGAAAAGGTGGTGGATTCGCAACTGGTTGCTGCAGAGGGAACAACATGGTCACTTCCATCAACTGCTGCCTGAACTGCAAGTGCGTGACGTGTCCGGCTACTACAACTACACTAGAATGCCCCCTGCCATCTTTGCTGAAATCCTGGAAGCTGTTGGGCCACTCATCGCTAAGCAAGACACCAACATGAGGAGGGCTTTGGAACCTGGTCTGAAGTTGGCTATCACCCTGCGGTACATGGCAACAGGAAACAGCTACAAGTCCCTAGCTTATGCTTTCCGTGTGGCACCCAACACCATCTGCAACTTCATCCCTGAGGTCTGCCTTGCCATCGTTCATGCCTTCGAAAGACAGCTGGCACTACCCACACAGCCTGAAAGATGGAAGGAGATAGCCAAGGCTTTTGAGACGAAATGGAACTTGCCCAACTGCATTGGAGCTCTGGATGGCAAGCACGTCGCAATCCGATGTCCCAAGGCTGCAGGCTCCTTGTTCTACAACTACAAGGGATTTCACTCCATTGTCCTGATGGCCCTCGTTGATGCCGACTACAAGTTCATCTATGTGCAGGCTGGCTGTCAAGGAAGTGCATCTGATGGCGGCGTCTTCAGGGACACAGTACTTCGACAACTCCTGGACGAGGAAGATCTAGGCCTACCACCTCCAGAACCTCTACCTGGCACAGAAGACAATCCTTTCCCATATTACATCGTGGGTGACGAGGCATTTCCCCTGAAGACATGGCTGCTCAAACCAGTGCCAAGAAGGAACCTTGACATTGCTTCCAGAGTCTACAATTACAGGATTTCAAGAGCCAGGAGAGTGGTGGAGAATGCCTTCGGTCTGCTGTCACACAGGTTCAGATGCTTCCTGACCACCATGCCCCAACGACCTACAAGAGTGACATACATCACAATGGCTGCTTGTGTTCTACACAACATTCTGCGAGACAGAGTAGGCGTCCACCATGCCCGTGACAATGAAGTGATGGACAGAGAAGATCCACAGACACATGACGTCGCTGAAGGAGTTTGGAGGGGAGACCGTCAATTGCATGACCTAGGAGAACCACTTCGACACGGAAATGCCTCCAGAGATGCCAAGGCTGCTCGAGACTACCTACGTGACTGTGTCAACAGTCCGGCAGGAAGTGTCCCTTGGCAGTTGGAGAAAATCTGAAGAAGATGCATTCAAAACAACAAACCCCAGGTCCTTTTAAGGGCCACCAAATCCTCCCAATTGAGCTGGCCATGTACACATCCTATGTTGACAAAACAAGCCCAAAAATCAATCAATCAATCAATCCCTCCATCCATCTATCTATCTATCTATCTATCTATCTATCTATCTATCTATCTATCTATCTATCTATCCAAGTCCAATCCCTGCAAAGTGACGACAACTGCTTTTCTTTTGCTGCAGTGTATATATGTAACGAGCATTGTGTTCCATCTATCAAGCTATCTATCTATCTATCTATCTAGCTATCTATCTAGCAATCTATCGAGCTATCTATCTATCTATCCAAGTCCAATTCCTGCAAAGTGACGACAACTGCTTTTCTTTTGCTGCAGTGTATATATGTAACGAGCATTGTGTTCCATCTATCAAGCTATCTATCTATCTATGTATCTAGCTATCTATCTAGCTATCTATCAAGCTATCTATCTATCTATCCAAGTCCAATTCCTGCAAAGTGACGACAACTGCTTTTCTTTTGCTGCAGTGTATATATGTAACGAGCATTGTGTTCCATCTATCAAGCTATCTATCTATCTATCTATCTAGCTATCTATCTAGCTATCTATCGAGCTATCTATCTATCCAAGTCCAATTCCTGCAAAGTGACGACAACTGCTTTTCTTTTGCTGCAGTGTATATATGTAACGAGCATTGTGTTCCATCTATCAAGCTATCTATCTATCTATCTATCTAGCTATCTATCTAGCTATCTATCAAGCTATCTATCTATCTATCTATCTAGCTAGCTATCTAGCTATCTATCAAGCTATCTATCTATCTATCTATCTAGCTAGCTATCTAGCTATCTACCTGCCACTTGCCCTAGACAAGTGAAATTACAAAGTGATGCACTCGAACTAGTGCAACCAACCAACACAAGTTTTAAAACCAAAGCACTTGTACTAGTGCATTACATTTTAATTAAGAAATTCATGCACTTGTACTAGTGCAATAAAAATATGTTTATACCAAAGAATGCAGCACTTGTACTAGTGCTGCACTTGGTATGTTTTGGGGCAAAGAAAGGGGGAATTAGCACCTTGCTTTTATGAAGGTGATTACTTTTAATGAAGGCCAGGACCGGACTTTTCTTTTGGGGGACTTTTTTTTGGGGGGACTTTTTTTTGGGGGATTGTCAACGTTTTTTTTGCTCTTTTTTGGCTCTTTTCGGTCAACACAAGCTCTTTTTTTTTGTCAACATAAGATGTGTACGTGGCCTGCCCTTTTGGGAGGATTTGGTGGCCCTTAAAAGGGCCAAGGTTTTTTGTTGTCTTTGCTGCATCTGGTCTTCTACTTTCGTGGAGAAAGGAGACTCTCAGTCCAACTGGGCGAAGGGGAAGGCTGGTGCTGGTGATGGGCGGCCGGTTGACCAAAGCTGGGTCCAGGGGGGTAGCCGTACTTCTCGGGGCTCTCCTGAGCATCCATCATCAGTGTCATGGAGGATGGGCTGGGCTGCATCACGGTGTAGCTGGGAGTCTGCCTGGAAGATCCTCCTTCCCTGGGCTGGTGGTGGTGGTAGTGATGGCTGCTGCTGGAAGCGTGGTGGTGCTGCTGGTGGTGGGATGGCACATACGTCGAAGAAGGAGGAGGAGGAGGAGGAGGTGGCATCTGCAGGCGCTGAGGAGGATGAGGAGGCTGGAAGGTCTGCTCCTGATGATGTCTTGACTGGCGGCTGGCCTCATCCATCTCACTCTCCTTGTCCCAGTAGAAGGCGGCCTCTGCAATGGCCCTCACCATTTTCCTTCTGATTTCAGGGCTGGCGTGACATCCCACGTGGTAGAGGTCCTGGCACTTCATCCTCCAGTAGTCCTGATCGGGTGTCAACTCCTGGTGGTCGGGGCACATATTGCAGCCAGAGCCTTTCAGGATCTTCTTGGCGGAGGACATGGCTTGCATGCTGCCTGCGATGACGTTCATGGCGGAGTGCATGGCTTCATCTGCTGGGGCCTTCCTCTTGGTTCCCTTGGCAGCGGCTCCAGGCTTTGGTGCTCCAGGGAAGACTTGGGACTGCTGGCTGTCAGGTCTGTCCTGTGCTGGCTGTTCAGGTGGCAGGTCCGGCATGTCATAGGAAGCTGGCAGGGAATCCTCAGGGTTGTAGCTGTCCTCGGAGTCTGAGGCTGGCCGGTTACAGACAGTTGAGAGATGGCGGACAGCTCCTTGCTTGGCTTGTGGACGATGGAGTCCTTCAGGAACCGACAGTTGGTTAGGATGTACTGGTCCCTGTCTGTCAGAGTCTCCTTCCTGCCGGATCCTGAAGCTTCAGGCCTGACGAGTCTGGAGTAGTGGGTGCGGACTGTCTTCCTCCAGTTGAAGATGTCCTGGGAGGTGTACTTGGGTCCCAGCTCCTTGGCTTTTTCTGAGTCCAGCAGCAGCTTCTCGTTGCCCTTGTATCCTCTGGAGCCCTTCATGTAGAGGACAGGATGCTCTCTGAACCAGTTGATGAGGTCGTCTTCTTGGTCAGGTGTGATGCCCAGGTTGTCCCTGATGTTTTTCTTGGGGGCCTTCCCTTTGCCCTTCTTGCCCTTGGACTTGGCTTCAGCAGCTGCAGGGGTCTCATCAGCAGAGTCTTCTTCCTCCTCGAAGGTGTCCTCATGTATGGTCACTCTATCTAGAGCAAGAACAGGCTGGCTCTCTTGTGTTTTCTTCGGAGTCTTCTTCGGAGTCTGAGTCTTCTTTGGAGTCTGATGAGTCTTCTTTGGAGTCTTCTTTGGAGTCTTCTTTGGAGTAGACTTGGCAGTAGGCTCTGGAAGACCCGTGGAAGACTTTGCAGCAGGCTTGTCAGCAGGCTTGTCAGCAGGCTTGGCAGCAGGCTTGGCAGCAGGCTTGTCAGCAGACTTGGCAGCAGGCTTGTCAGCAGACTTGGAAGGCTTGTCAGCAGGCTTGTCTCCTTCCTCTTCAAACAATTCAACAGATGAATCTTCGTCTGTGCTGTCTTCTGGCCGGCCCTCGAAGATGGTCTCGCTGACGACAGTGGCTTTGCTGGTTGAAGTGGTGGTCTTCGTCTGGCTGCCAGCTGTAGTGGAGGTGTAGAGCCCAGGTAGAGAGATGTCTGCCATGGCTGTTGTGAAGAAGGCAGTCACTGCAGCATCTGAAGGTTCATGGAGAGGAGTTGCAGCTGGAGTTGTAGCTGGAGTTGTCACTGAGTGCTCCCAGGAGTGTGAAGTGTTGACCTGGTGCTGAGCTTGGTTGGTGCCCTGGTGACGACGGTGCCCTTTCTCCTCTTTGGTCCCATGTTGTAGCAGCAAAAGTACAATTGTAGCAACAAAAGTAGCAGCAAATGTAGCAGTTGATAGTGTCGTGGATTCTAGGTGTGTTCTGGTCGAAGGTCTGAGTGGGTATGGTGCTCTAATCTGGCCCCCTCTATATATATGCAGGGTGCGGACCGCCTCTTTTCCCCTCCTTCGCCCCCCCTGCTTCGCTGCTGCTGCCCCAGCCGCTGCGCAGAAAGAGGGTGACACGCAGACAAAGGGTTGATGCTAAAAATAGAACAACGCATGCACTCAGGCGCCACTCTGTCTGCTGCATTGGGGGTCCATAAGACGCGGCGCGCACCCTCTCACGTGCGTCGAACATGTGACTTTCCGCGACGCGTGTCTGAAACATGTGACATGAAGCAAGAGCTTTCTGCTACACTGCTGTTTCTGCGTCGAAGCTCTTCTTTGTGCGTCGCAACTTTAAAAATCTGCGGCGCGCACTGATTTATTTTTACGCTTCTTCTTGCGGCGCGCACTGATTTCTTTTTACGCTTCTTCTTGCTTCACCACTTCTTTCCTCGCAAAGATTCAACCGGTTGAATCTTTTTTTCCTGCATCGTCAAATTTCTAGGAATTGCGTAGAAAGACCTCTTAAAACGGCGCATGCTGTTCCTGTTGCGCCGTAAAGCCAAAATTGACGGCGAACATGCTCAAATCTTTGCCCTTTCCTGGAAATATAAGAAACGCCGTCGCTTAAACCCTCTGTTACGTCTCCGTGAGAACTAGCCATTACTTGAACAATAAATGACCTATTACGCAATTTCATCCATGAATATGTGAAAATAATATGCTTATGAAGCTGGGACCACTATAGCATTCTTTTTACATCTTGTTAATATTTAAGCATTATATACACACATTTGACTTAATTCTAGCAAACAATTGTATTCTCTAGGCAGTTGACACTCACATTGTAATGTCAGAAAAGACAGCCGTTTGCAACAAATATACGCTTCTGGTGCAATTTAAAGAAATCAAGATAAGGTGCCCCAAGAAAAAAAAAATCACAAACAGGACAATATCTAACACTTTACAACACTATATCTTTGCCTGTTGCTGACATATTCTATCAGAATTCTGACAGTAGGTTCATATTTTGAACCTGATTTCTCTTGTTTTCCTTGACATATAGCAAACTCAACCGCAGAAAAATATCAATCATAGTTACTACTCTGTCTTCTTTTTTTTTCTGTCTACAGTTTGCTATATGTCAAAGAAAAGGAGCCAACTATTGCCTCCAATTAGGCATGCAAGAATGTGAATATATTGAAAAAAAAAATCTAGTCACTGTCAGAATACTGCTATAGATATATCAATAGCAAAGACAGATAGGATTCTCAAATAGTAAAGTATTAGATACTGTCTGAGTTTTGATTGTTTTTTCTAATAACATCTGGTCTGCAGAGTAAGATATTGTGACATGAAGTGTTAGATATTGTCTTTGTTATGATTGCTTTTTCTGGTGGCAGCTTATCCAGACTTCTTCAAATTGTATCAGAGGTATAAATTAGTTGCAAATACTGAATGTCAACTGCCTTTCTATCATGCGAAGTCAAATTGTCATCTTTCTTTGAAATAGCCCATGAAGTCTCGTCGTCAGATTGTGTAAAAAATTTGTGTATCTTTATGGCTTTCTGACATTTTGTGAGATGGCAAACCACTGAATTTTATCAGGTTTGTCATATTTCATTTACACAAAATCTGACTTCCAATCCTCAGTTATGCAATCAGAAAGTGTTTTATCTGTCATTGTACTGTCAACAAAATTGTTGATCAATATCACTGCTTGTCTCAGAACTGTGTTTTTTCCTTTGGCACAGTAAATCAATGCAGTGGCTTGTTAATCTAAAATCATCTGTATACAGAATGGCATGGCCATCGCAGCCCTATTCTACAAACAAATCAACAACTGCTATTATTTTGTGTCAGCCATATATCTGCACTGCCAGAGCAAATTTGCAGGTGGATTAAGAAATCACATCTCTGACATCAAGGAAAAATCTTTGCTTGTTTGTATATATAATATTTTCCAATGCAATATCCAAATTTGTTGAAGACATGATCTTACATCAGATTTTGACACTTATTTTTTTCATAATATGATTGTTTTGAAGACACAATGCGCCTATGCTACTCTACCAATTACCTGTCAACATAGAAACTTGTTGAACGTGTGTAATTGTGCATTGTATATAGCACATGTTTTGGATATATGTTAAATTTGGTGCTCCCCAACTCTCTTACTTACATGTGATATATAAATTTGACAGCTCCCAGAGGATAACTGTGCACCTCTAAGGTTGAGGAAGTCATCTCCCCAGAAAGTAATTTCAGTGACAAATTAATGTAGTTTGATACAATAGGCCTGTATATATGCAACGTTGTTCGTCCCTGTGGAAATTAACAGTTTAATTTGCAGGGTGAGCAACGTGGACTGAGTGCCAATGTATCACATTGCATTGTCAGTTGATTTAAATTGCATTGTCTCTTTCTATCATTCACTAACAGAGACAAAGTGTGAAAAAGTGACCTTGGAATATCCCCATGTTTCATTGGCATACTGAGATTTGAAATGAATGCTTTACAATTTTCATGGGGGGGGGGGGATTTTTTGAAAAGGAGAACATAACTTGTTCCATATTTTCCATAGATCTCAAAAGATACATTTGCTTTGCATTTTGTTCTTGAAAATAATTTTTTATGTTACAGAAAGTGTATCTAGATAAGCAACTCTACAAAAGAAAATTTTTCGACTGAAGTTAATTCAGGCATCCACCAACAAGATATTCAGGCATTTTCTTATGCAAAAAGATTGGACTGTTGCACAGTGAAAATGGCACTTCGTTACTCATGATGGGTGATGAAGTGCTATCTTCTCCACATTCAACATGGAAGACGTGGAGGCTGTGTGGTTAGTCATGATCAAGAGAAGGCCATTTCATCTGTTTTAGAGTACATAACCAGATGCATAATCCTTCCGTTTGCATGTCGTCAACAAGCAAGATTTGTGTCCTCAAATCAAATTAACATCTAGTATTGGGTATCATCGTGGCAAATCAGAGGTATATATTTTTCACTATTTGGCATGTACACGAATTGGTAAACCTGCAAAAACGAACATATACACGAATTTAGCATTTGTGTAAGTGTGAAATATTGCTATTCACGAATTTGTGTATGTGTAATTACGAACATTGCAACCTTAAACTTGACTAAAACTAACTCTAAACCTAATTTTAACACTAAACCCTAATTATATAGCACTTCCACGAATGTTAGTATTGGCAGATACACGAATGAATAATAAAGCACATTCACAAGTGTTAGTTTTTACATGTACACGAACACCTATGCTCGTTTTTTCATGTCCACGAATTCGTACATGCTCGTTTTTACACCTCCACAAATTCGTGAACATGCCAAATAATGAAAAATATATACATGCAAATCATCATCATGATGACACACAATATGCCATTTTCACACTGCAGCAGTCCACTCTTTTCGCATATCAAATTTCCTGGAGTAATGTCCGTCCAATTTCTCAAAATATGGTTTCTTTAATATCTTTTGACTTGGTGACAAAAGTAGCTCTGTTGTCCACAAGGGAGCCACATAATGTTTAATACAAAAATGTTTCATGGCTGCGGAGAGAGGTAAATAAACAATTTTTCATTTCGCTTATGCTATTTTTTCCAAAATTGATGCTGCCTTGGAAAAGCTGTAACCCCTGGTGTGAAGAACACCAACCCCACAGCTCTGACAAAATTTTTGCCTTACACCATGTGATACCAAAGAAAGACTAAAACAACTCCTGGGAAATGGCCAGCTTTGATTTCCCCAGTGGCCCGAATCCCTTTCCGAGCAAATTGGCACTTTGAATCAATTTCATGAGACCACCCAACAAAAGAAGCCAAAAGTCGGTTAGCAAGGCGATAAGATCAATAAAACGATACTATTGCTCTCAGAGGCATGTACTCCATACAATTTCGCAATGTCACTTTGTTTCTTAAAACTTCCAGGAGTCGTCCGAGCTAGAAGTGACTCCATTGGACTACAATCTGTTAACATAAAGCTCAATACTAGGGTAAAAAACTGCCTTGGTCCCTGGATCATGTTTATGTATCTGATTTAATGTGTGATACAAACCACCACAAACATTCAAGATTCAGGTTAGTATTAATGTAGCTCACTTGATACTGTGACTAAAAAAATCAGACACTTCCATTGTTTGCTAATGTTCGGCATGCTTATCATTCTGTTCATGGGTTATGTAATACACTCATTCCTATGACCAGCCAGCATGAGCCATCAATGAGATGGGTTTGCATTCCAATTTGAATTTGATCTGCTGTTTGATCTTCCATTTTGAAATTAATAAGGGATTTTGAATGGAGGGAATTCTTTAGTGAAACCAAAATACGACAATGCTGAGCATAATTGAGAATGCTCATTTTCATCTGGTGTTTATTTTGTCTCTTTAAACAGTTTAAAGAATTGCTTTATTTTCAGTTTTGTCATGTTTAGCACATTCTCGTTTTGCATTAGAATTATCAACATCCGGGGAAAATTGCTAAGGGAGGACCAGACGTATAAATGTGAGATGGTGTTTGATGTCTTTTAATCAATCAAACTTGAGTTTTCTACAAATCAAAGTTGCGATGATTGTCAAGCTGCAACATGACGAGAAGCAGATCAGAATTTATGTGCATTGATACGTGATTACATGTACCATGAATGTTAATGATTCTTCTAACTGTAAAGAGAATTTGAGTAATTAAGAGTGGTTAAGGCCGACTGCTCCTCTGAAGGTCTTTGTCTGCATGGGTTTGAACCCCAGTTTGGGACCTTCATGAGCAAAATCCCAGTTGCATTTTGTTCGGATGAGACATTGAATTGGTGGCCCTTCGTATAAGCAACTGTGCTGGTCAAGTAAAAGATTCCTCATATAGGGTACAGGAACATCTTGAGGACTCCTGTTCTCTCTCTCCCATCTCATCAATCAACCCTTGTAAGTACCCGGAACTGGGCTTAGAGGGTTTCACTTACCATATCTATCTATCTATCTGTCTAATATCTATGTATCTTTAAACAAACAATTGAAATTGCAGATTGTTTAGTTACCATGAAAGCACGGTATTTAGAAATATTTCAAGAAATCAGATGAAGGTCACCCGATATGAATGTCACAGCACTATAATTTTTAAGCAGCAAAGTGACATTGTCCATGGTTCAAATGTTTCTTTTTTATTTACTACTTTTTTCCATCAATCTTTCCCACAGCTAGGAAACTAAGTTAATCACTTCATTAGCAAACAACCATGGCATCCTTTGTGATTGATGATGCAAATATGTGCCAATTGAGTTTGAACATGCAGGAGATAATGAATGAGCTTGTTTACTTTTCTTGTTTACAATGATTGTAGTCAAAAATTTCCATTTTCTAGAAGCTTCTAGGTAAAGTTAAACAGAATCTCGATTTTTGTTTAATTTGTAAAGTTTGAGGCCTTCATTTATGGTTTTCCCCTCATCTTTATAACAACAAAATAAGTTACAGTCTGTATCTTAATTGGATTGCAGTCTAAGTCAAAAGTTTAAAATTATTTTATTTTAAGAGGGTAACATACAGTATCAGCATAATAACTTTTTTTTCAGTATGGTCCTATTCATAATCAGTAAATTAACCTCCTGCATAATTTGGGAGGGGGCTAGCAAACAGTTAATTATTTTTAGTTAATCAAAGTGCCATTGCAAAACTTGAGATGCACCTCATCAAATAACACAACTTAACACATAACTTTGTGAATCAAGGCCACTATACGATCACGCAAGAGCTGTACTGGATTGTATCAACGCTAAATTTTCATTGACACTGACCACGCAGCACGGAGCAGGCAGCACATAAAAAAGGATAGCCACCTTAATATGGGTTATCCTAACCTAGTTAACTCCCATATCATTTTTTTGAAAAGGGTTATTAAGATACAAAGAGTCATGTTATAACATCAACGTCAATTTAATCCATTTTTCTAACTAATGCTTAGCATTGACACAATAACATTGAAATGACTTTTAAACCACTTTAGGATAATCCGGGTTAAGCATTGACACAATCCGGTAGTGATGTTTAAAATTAAGATACTTAATGGATATACATCTCTTGCCTTGTTTTAATTTTATATAAAAGATTTGATAATTATCCAAAACACAATGAGGGCCTGCAAGTTTCCATATGTGGCATTTCCTTCACAATACATTTTGTATGCAAAAGTGGCAGGCTATAAAATGGTAATTTATTATTCATTCGCAATATTTCTATAAAAGATACATTAGATTCAAATAGCAAACAACTCAATTACAAGTCACAATAAAAGAAACTTTCCATAGTTTTTGTGTAAAAAAAGGCATGATTGTCTACAATGACAAATTTCTTATCGACGATTCGACATATTAAGTAAAGGTACAATTTACTATTTGTAAAAGCACTTAAGCAAAGGCTTTAAAATTTAAGACTACTATACATGTAAGTTGGAATGGTAATCTCTTTCAGTTGAAAGCTCTTTATAAAACTAAACTAGTAAATCTTTCATGTTATTCATCAACATCTGATGATGCCATTACTGTATTAAATGTAATAGCCTGTAAAACTTCAGTCAGAAAGTTCTGAGAGGAAACTTATCTACTTCTGAATCTAATGAATGGTGTACTTCGATCAGATTCTCTGATGAAATGCGCCATGCAATATCACCATTTGTAATGTAAAGCTACAATGGCTGTGACTCCACTAATAGATGCTAACAAGTACTTTCTAATCAATGAAACTAGAAAACACCTTTCATCGAAGGGAAGACACATAACACCCACAATCCTGTAAGAATCTAAACTAGGTAACTTCCATGGGAGATGGATTTAAATCTCATGACTACAAGGTTGTAAATTTATAATTATTCATTCTATGCAAACTTGGATTATTTCTGGCACCATTGGTGTTATCATGTAACTTTGTTTAGGCACCAAAGTCAGAGTTATACCAGTCTAACACTAAAATTTAACTTTATGTAATAATGAAACATGATACAACTCTAAAATAGAAATTCACAATAATTTGGATTGGAAATGGGAATAAAATCTGGAATTCTCGATTAGGGGAGAGTGAGCACGTTGGACCTCGGGGCACATTGGACCATTGCCTATATTTTTTTTTTATAAAACATGCACAGTTATCCAAATCCCCAATGACAAGAACTTTAGTAGTATGCCTTTTATCCAAAAATTTCATGAGCATTGAAGGATAAGTGTGAGTTCTGTTTCAGGTTTCTTGGTTTTCCGCATAAAAAAGTTACTTTTTCCAAGGCTCGATGGCTAGTTTAGAGTAGCGCGGGGCATGCAGCCCCCCTTAACTTCAAGGTGCGATTTGACCTACTTTTTGTGGTCGATTAATTGAATGCTTATGTTGTCAAGAAGGTTTCACTTGACTCTACTTATAACTAGTGAAAGAAATGTCTTCCAATTTTAATAAAGGAGTTACGGCCCTTTTTTGTAAAAAAATTTAAATGGCCAACTTACCCCACCCATCCGGCAAGAAGCCCCCCTATTATAATTCTATGGCAATTTTTTTTGCGAGCGCATTCAACTTGAAAGTTATTTCTTGGGGTTCTTATATCATTTTTAAGGCATTCTATTCACTTATTCTGAATTTTAGAATTTTTCTGTTCATACATTTATTTTCTTGCCCTGTTTAAATTTCGGCCAAATTTTTTCTATTTCACTTGGCTATTCTATCAAGATTTAAGGTAAAGTACACATTATTAAATGGTACCTCAAGCAGCTTCGAGGCCTGAGTGAAGGGGGCCCTATGCCCCATACCATGATGGGCCCCTCGCCCCAAACCCACATATTTTAATTTGACCTCTATATTTTGAGCTAAAATGCAAAAAATATGATCCAAATCATATTTATGTGATGGTCATAAAGTGAAGCAATGCAGATATCCATTATACTTTAAAAAATTTCCAAAGATATTTCTGACAACCAATTTCAAAGAATTAGTCAATGTTACAAAAACCATACACCTTTTTTTGTTTCTTTGATTACTACTATGGTTTGGTTCTGTTTGCCTAAAAAGCCTCTAGCTTCAATCCTATCAATAAGAGATTGCACCAAAAATGTAAGTTTAGATATAACCCTGGGGGGGCTTCTCACCTAACCCGGGCTTCTTGCCCTGACCCACTCTACCCTTCTTAAAATATGCGGGATCTAGTCAGACAAGTCTCATAAATTGAAACTATTACCATTTCAGGAAAGTTTGATATAAGTTTCCCGAGTTCACATTCAACCTTGTCAGCGAGACATTCACATTTTCATGAGAGGTTGAGACGGGGCAGGTTGGACCTGTATGAGCGGGGCACGTTGGATCATTATAAACTGGATTGACTGGCAAAAAGTTATCTGCAAAATGACAGCTGTATAATTTTTAACATTAATAGAGCACCTAAGTCATTCCTGTACAATATGAGGGTAAAATCAATTCAGTTGGCTAATCTGCCAGCCCTTCCAGCTGAAACAAGACTTAATAAAATTATCCGGGTAAATATTCCGATATAATCATTCTGCAACGACACAAAAGTGTGCGTTGTGATCTGTGAGAATAAAATGTGGTGTTTGCTCACTTTCTTCTGCTTTATCTGACTTTTATTCCATGGTCCAAAGTGCCCCATATGGGGCACGTTGGATCAGAAAAAAAAACCATTTCGAACTTATTTCTCTCCACAACTATAGAAGATAGGTCGACTTGGTTTGGCATAAGGATAGTGCATATGTTTAGAAGTCAGTCAGTAAAAATATTTTTTAAATATTTAGACAAGTTTTTGACTGAGAGCAAAAAAATAAAAAAGCCGACCAACGTGCCCCACTCTTCCCTAGTCCCAAGAACAAGCCACATCTCTAAACAGTCTGTCCATTTATGCTCAGTCTCTTACTCTTTCGGTTTCATATATGTCAAACATCATATCAGAAAAACAAATCTCTTAAAGAACTGCCAAAGTGCCTTTGGGCTCAAGAACTGTATGACTTGAGTAGCTTAGACTGGAATATATTGCTCAGGTCTGAGAGAAATGCCTTTTTTGCTCTCTTGTAATATTCCATATTGTGCTTTGATGCTTATATCTTCCTCTCTGGTGCACATTACAATAGCCAGAAAGTTACTTTAAATATAAATCTGCAGCTGATATGCCCATAAAGTCCATTTAGCTACACAGCACTGACAAAATGCCTTTTTATACAAAGAGGCTACAGCAATCTTCTTGTCTGAACAGAAAGCTTTGTGGCAAGACAAAGCTAATTTCATACTTCCTTTTCCCAAGAACAAGCACTGTTATAAATACATATGCAACCAAAGAAATATCAAATTTTGATGTCATTTTGTTCTGATCTATTCAGACAGAAAGACAAAAGACAAAATTATGATTCAGATTCAGATTCAGATCAATTTATTTTCTTTGAGTTTTATACAATTATAAATATGGATACAGAAAAAAATATATTTGTATATATATGCTCAAAGCTGGTGCCCCTTTATGACAAATTCAATGTCGCTGCCAAGGGGTCACCAGAAAGCAAGAGAAAACATATGACACTATATAATTACCTTTAGTTCCTTCAGTCATCACGATGGGCACCACACAGGGTGAGACTTATATTCAAATAAACCTCCAATACATATCAAGTTCTTTCTTTTTTCCTACTTGTAATTCATATCGATCCTAATTTCCAGTCAGAAACTGATTAGCCCAGACTATTGCAAATGTAACAATCATTTATTTGACAGAGAACATTGTAGGAATTGAAAAAGAATTGTTTGACATAGTTTTTAAAACCACTAAGACTATGGGTGTATATTTTGCTTCTTATATTTTCATTCATATCATTATATGTTTTAGGAAACTTGTATGAAATACTATTTCTAGCATATTCATGGCTCACAGCAGGCAGGCGATAGCGATTGTTGTTTCTCATGCTGAAGTTAAAGATTTGAGTATTTCTTTGCAACATTTCCAAGAGAAAATAGTCAGGTAAATTTTTGTTTTCATATTGGTAACAGAATTTGAAGTCATGCAGTGCACACAGGTCATGAATCTTTAAAATTTTGAGTTGGCTAAACATCTGGGTAGTATGCGCATTATATTTGCTTTTTGTAATTACTCTGATAGCTTTTTTTTGCATTTTAAAAATCCTACTGACATTTCCGCCCCAAATACTGATTCCATAATTCAAATGTGATCCAATTAGTGCATGATAGATGCTTAATAATGCACTTGATGGTAAAAAGTTTTTCATTCTTTTCATAACCCCTATTGTTTTAGAAATTTTTTTCATAATCACATCAATATGAGGGCCCCATTTCAAATTATGATTTAAATTTATTCCTAAGAAGTTAAAATTTGTTACAAAGTCAATTGGAACATCATCAATGTTTAGTGACGGATAAGTAATATTTCTGTTTGAAGAATGGAAAAGCATCGCTTTTGTTTTCTTTATGTTTAGAGACAATTTATTGAGTTTCATCCAGTTTGATATTTCTTTAAGCTCATTGTTTAAGTTTAAGCTGTCATTGTTGTTCCATCTATGACTGAGAGCAGCACATAAAGTTGTGTCATCTGCATATAAAATAGGGTGGAAGTACTTAGTTGTCATTGTAATGTCGTTCACATAAATCAAGAAAAGTAAGGGACCTAAGATTGACCCTTGTGGTACCCCGCATTATTTCAGTGAGGAAGAATTAATAGAGATCATTGCATTACGCACTAAAATTTAGTTCAATAATGACTAAATCTAGTTTGAAAATAAACCAAACTTTGATAGTCTGTTACAGCCTGTCACTTTGATACCGAAAAAGAGTGTACTGTTGCACTGTGAAAATGGCACTTCGTGTGTCATCATATTGATGATTTGTCATCATCATACCCAATACTTTCAATGTTAATTTGATTTAAGGAGACATATCCCTCTTGTTGGTGACAGCCAAACGAAAGGATTATGCGTCTGATTTTCAATCATTAGTTATGACAAGTCAAATGGCCTTCTCTCGATCATGACTAATCAAACTGCCTCTATGTTTCCCATGGTGAAAGTAGAGTAGATTACACTTCATCAGCTATCATGAGTCACAAAGTGCATTTTTCACAGCGAACTGGTCCTCATTTTTCTTTATCAAAGTGACAGACTGTAAAGTTGAGTGTATTGGTATTTGCTGTACACCACATTTTATTAGTACTATATTCAGCGCACTGACCATTTCAGCATAACCCCTTTGAATGGATTGAGAATCATTTTTCTCCTCTGAACAATAATTGAGTTACTAATTATGTTATTGAATTAACCTGGAACTGGATCATGAAGAGCTTCTGTTTCAATCTGGAGTTTTAAGGTATCATTGTGTGCTTTTGATTTTGATTATTTTTCTGTTTGGTGTGAAGCTGCCTTTTCAGCGCAGCCTGAACAGCAGGTGCCCTTTCAACATGGTGTATGAGGAATGAAACACATTCAAAAGATAAAGAGCGAAACTCACTTTAAGAAGAAGATGGATGGATGGATGATTTGGGTTTTACATCTTGGCTTTTAAGAAGAAGAAAGAGGTAATTAAACAAAACAAAAATGTTTACTTTCCATCTGTAAATTAATTTAGATTGGCATAATATTAACACTGCTTGGAGATAAAGTTAGTAAGGCAAAATTTACCTTCATCTAACTACTAACTTATATGTGGTAATAATATATTTTACATAGCAAGGAGAAAGTTGTCCTGGTCCTTTGTTGTGCTAAATTAAGTGAGTGGTACCAACCACCACAGATATTCAGGAGCACGTCAGTATTAGCCACTTGTGAATATTTAAAAACAAAACAAATCAAACTTATGTATGTCACTGTACATAATTGTATATAATGAAGGTTGAAGATCCTGTGGATCTAACGACCCAGTCTGCTCTAAATCTACTCTTCGAGTAATGTAACTGTTGATTTCTTTTAATCAACCAGCATGCCATCAACGAGATGGGTTTGTTTTCTCATTTGCATTTGATCTTCCATTATGAAATTAGTAAGGGATTTTAAATAGCAAAGGATTCCCTTGGTGAAACCAAAATACAAAAATGCTGAGAATAATTGAGAATGCTCATTTCCATCTGGTGTTTATTTTGTCTCTTTAAACAGTTCAAATAATTGCTTGACATGAATTTCAATTTTGTCATGTCATTCAAACATTCATTATTTTTTCATTATCCAAGATAAAAATGATAAAAAATGTGAATGTTAAAAATCATGTGATGAGTAGTTGCCATAAATAATTCACAGAAAACAAAAATTATTTAAAAAAAGGTAGCATATACGAACATTTGCACTTTTTAGAGATAGTGTGGGACTGTGAGAAGATTCATTGGTCACAAAAAAATGCATGTCTCAAGAGCAATTGAGTTTCTTGCATACTATTAATTAATTAATTAAAATCACAATGGTGAGTGAGACATATAGTGATTAGATGCAAATTTCAAAATATATTCCCTGATCAAAGATTACAATAGGCACAAAAATATAATCAGCTATTGTGTAATACCCCATAATGTTTACAATCCCACATAAAAAAGAAGTGGATATATCCCATGGATATTGCGTTGTATACTCAATGGTTTGTTGTATACTCAATGGTTTGAACATTGACGACGATGTCATTGCATTGTTTACCATTGTGATGTCATAGCCATGGTGACGTAACAACATTCTGACATCATCAGTTGAGCTGCTATCTGTGCTCTGATTGGCTGATGCAGCTGTCAGGTATAGATCTACTGCGTGAAGTTCAGCTTTCATTGGAGTTACAAACAGTCCAGCTCTCACTTGACAGAGTTCAGAAACAACACCACTTTTTATCAGATTTTCCTGGTTTTTGCAGTCTAGATTACATGCTCCTTTAATCATGTGCAATAAATCTGGCCAAGAGTTATGAAGAAAGCGTTCTTGCTCAATACCAAATTTGCCACTGGCATACGACATGTTGGAGCCAAATACAGACAGTTTTTTTGTAATGAATTCTATAAGTACGTATCTGAATACCTACTAGATCCTCTCACAACACTGTTCAATTACATGTGGTTAAAGGGAGATTATCCCGATAAGTGGGCTGAAGAGTAATACAACCATTGCACAAAAAGGGTAATTACAATGAACCCGATAATTATCGGAAGCTTACATTGATGGCTTGTATGGGGAAAATATTTGAACCAATTGTGAATGAAAGACTAGTTTTTCAAAGTGAAGCTGCTAATAAAGTAGACCCATACCAATTTGGTTTCACCCTAGGGTGTAGGACCAGTGACAATGTCTTCATAATAGACTCTATCATATCATATAAAAAATCGATGCGCAAGAACTTAATCATAACTTTTATTGACTTTTCTTAAACTTTTGACTTTGTCAATCGTAGCTTTCTCTATTATAAAATGATTAAAAAGGGATACGGCGGTAAACTGGTTAAAATCATTCGTAGTATGTTCTCTAAATCGCAAGCTAGAGTTAGATGGCATGGTGAGTTAGGCTCAAGCATTGACAGTACCCATGGTGTTCTACAGGGTGGTATAGTCAGTCCTAAGCTATTCAATCTGTATCTTTCAGATATGGTTGAATTTTTGGACCAAAGCTGTGGTGTCTCTATAGATGGAACTACTTTTACACATTTACTTTATGCCGATGATCTAGTGTTAGTTTCTGAAACTGAGAATGGAATGCAAACTCTGTTGAATAATGTTGAGTCTTACTGTAGGAAATGGCATCTGATAATTAATTCCCAAAAAAGTAAAGTTATGTATATTCACAAAACACAGAGTAAAAGTGTGAATAAATTCCAGTTTACTATTGACAACAAAGAACTGGAATTGGTCAGCTCATATAAATATCTGGGCCATGTGCTTTGTGACTCAAAGGACGTACATAAAGAAATGTATACACATCTGGCGACACAAGCGCAGAAAGCTATGTATGCTCTCAAAGAAAACACAAGGTCTACTGTTGGTTATCTTCCGCCAAAATTAAGTCTTGAAATGTTTGATACCCACATACTTCCGATACTGGAATACAACAGCGAATTGTGGTTCTCCGAGAAGGAAAATAATGCTATTGAAAAAATTCAACTGAACTTTCTCAAAAATATGCTTAGTGTTAGATGTCAAACACCCACCACTGCAATCCTTGCAGATACAGGCAGATTTCCTTTACTTATAAGGCAACAGTCTTCCGCCCTGATATACTTTGATAGACTAAAAAGTGAAACTTGTCCTATGCTTCTTCAGAAGTGTCTTGAAATTCAAATTAAACTTTAGGAGAAAGGTGTGCCTTGTTGGCTCACAAGACTTAGCAAAATCACTTACAGGTTAAACATAGATCTTATGCAATGCAATTTGAATAAAGCCGTAACATGCCTGTCTGACCAGGCTAAGGATAAGATGATTAGTTAAATAAATGATAACACTAAATACCCAAAACTACGAACGTATAAAACTTTCAAATCTGATATGCGCTTAGAACCATATCTTAACTTCAATCTCCCTAAATCTGCTTATACCAGTATCACCCGTTTCAGACTAAGTTCTCACAATCTTGATATTGAAATTGGTAGACATAAACGTCCTTATGTACCTGCAGAAGATCGCATTTGCAATAAATGTAACTTAAATGTTGTAGAAGATGAATTCCATTGTTTAATGGTTTGCCCAAACTGGACCAACCCAAGAACTGAATTACATGATATAGCTTGTACTTCAATTAATGATTTCCTGGTATTAAGCCAAGCTGAACAGTTTCATGAAATTTTGATTTCAAAATATGTGTACCTGAATTTTGCTCTTGGCAAATTTCTTAAAACAGCATTGAAAATTGAGAGTTGAGGCTATTATTATAATTTATGCGCTAGGTTGGTTGCTCCTGGTGACTGAGTGGTCAGTGGCATGTTGATGTGTTGCTTGCTTGTGTTTGCTGTTGTTGTTGCTGTCACTATTGTATGTAATTAAAATGTTTCTTTTGTACATATACATTGTATTATTGGTGCTTCCAGTTATTGATGATGCGATGTTTAATTCTATCTGTACATAAATCTATGTCTTCTGCTTTTTATACCATTTTGTGTGCTGTAGATATTACCCAGGTTAACTGTTTTTAATACCATTTTGTGTGCTGTAGATATTACCTAGACTAACTGCTTGATTTACTGCTGTTTGAATAGGAATCAGTTATCTCCAGATTCTAGAATAGCAAATGTGGTGCTTTATCCGTCTGACTTAATTAGCCTTAAAATGTGATATAAGTTATTTCTAAATTATTAATTATGGTGCTTTACACAATTACAGTATTACACAATTACAGTATGAAATGGACACTTCTATGAATTTTGTATTAATATATAGTAATCCATGTTATGTTTATCAATTTCATTGTACCACATAATGTATGACTGCTCCTTCCTAGTTGTAGTTAGTTACTATCCCACTTTTGTACATACACATCTTATCTTATTTTATGTTTCTTTTTGTTTACTTATATGACACATGTATCATGATGATATTCAGATGTCGAATAAAATTCTATATATATATATATTTGAGTTGCATGCCTTTCTGAACATGAAATGCACTATTTCTGACTGATGTTGGAGCACGGTATTGGCAAATAATTGTATGGTGGTATTTTGAGATGTACTCCACGAGCTGAAGATATCCTGAGTCCTCTGTACCCACCAGTGCGCCATTTGGTCTTATTATAGTACAAATGAACACATCATGCCAAAGGAATTGAAATCCATCCTGTCTACTTTTTCCAAGAATCGACTCACATACCCAAAAACGCACATGTTGAAATGAAATGCTGCGCAATAACTTCTCAGCGAAGCGAATAGAATGTCAATTGTGGTAAAAACTATTAGTTTGCACTTTCTGTACCATCAATATTTTTCATAGCAAGGAAAATGAAGTTGATCATTTCATAAGCAAAATAATAAGACGTCCTTGTGATTGATGGTACAAACATTTCCAATTAAATTTGAATACGCTATGTAACGAAATAGCTTCTTTGACGGCACTCTAAACAAGAAAGCAAACACTTTTCCACTATCTTGTGTCTTGATGAATTTAAACAGAATCACAACTCTTGTTTATTAATAAAATTGATGGCTGTACCATTATAGTACACTCCTCATCTGTAAAACGAGAAGATTAAAACAATATAGATCTATATTTAATAAATCAGCCGAATTTGTTTGCAATGCTTTTCAATAGCTTTTTCAATTTTTGAAAGAGCCACACGCTGTCAATTGCAGATTACCGTAGAAAATATGAGCAAACTGTTTGAAATTGAACTGTACATTTTCTTTCAGTAAAAGTACTTTAGATGATAACACTATACAATTTCATTAATTATGCAAGTCTTAATGATAATTCTTTCAGTTTAAACTCTTCACAAAACCAATGTTAGCTATGATCTTTCCTGTTATTCACCAACACCTGATTAATATGCTATTTCTGTATCAAGCATAACAGTTAGTGAAATTCAGTTAAAA
This sequence comes from Platynereis dumerilii, assembly GCA_026936325.1. Taxonomy (NCBI): domain Eukaryota; kingdom Metazoa; phylum Annelida; class Polychaeta; order Phyllodocida; family Nereididae; genus Platynereis; species Platynereis dumerilii. Next base: position 22,763,406 of record JAPTHN010000005.1, on the reverse strand, counting down.
GTTGTGAGAGGAAATTTATTAACTTCTAATGAATGGTATACTTCGATCAGGTTCTGTGATGCAGTGTGCCATGCAATGTCACCATTTGAAATAGTAAGGCTACAATGGCTGTGACTCCACTAATAGATGCTAACAAGTACTTTCTAATCAATGAAACTAGAAAGACACCTTTTTATTTCTTTATGGAAGAAAAGAAAAGGAAAGTAACGCCCATTAATGAGTCAATTCCGTCAAAGCTGAACCAGTAAACTTCTAAGGGAGCTGGAATTTAAATTCTTCGATTAGATATTTGGATATTTTAATATTCATTCTATGCAAACTGGGACTAAGTCTGGTACCTCGAGTGTTAAATTACAAAGAACATAATTTTATGCAACAAAGATACAGAACTCTGAAAATACATTTCACCTTTTACAATAATAACATCCAGCTCATAATTAAAGAACTACCAAATGGGAATGTAACCTGGTATTATGAATTCCGAGGGGCAGGCAGTAACTACAAAGAATTTTGCTCCCTCAATTTCATATATCCCATATCTTATCTGAAGATATGACAAAACCACAACTCTTAAGGAACTGCCAAAGAGCCTTTGGACTCAAGAGCTGGAGGACTTGAGTAGCTTAGACTGTAATCTATTGCTTAGGTCTGAGAGAAATGCCTTGTTTTGCTCTCATTGAATACTTCTATATTGTGCATTGATGCTTATATTTTCCTCTCTGCTGGACATTACAATAGCCAGAAATGTACCTCAAATAGGCCACTTGGCCATGCAGCATTGACAAAATGTTGTTTTATACCAAAAAGCCACATCACTGAAAATTTTGTGACAAGACAAAACCGATTTCCTTCTTGCTTACCCAAATGCAAACAAAGTGATAAATAACCAAAATATACCGTTTTTAGAATTCAACATGGATACAGAAACTAAATATCACTGTCAACTCAGCTCAGAAAAGTTTTACCAATAATGTGGTTAACAAAATTAATGAGAATGAAATATTTATCACTCAAAGAAGCAGGCAGCAGCTTTAAACAGTCTCTCACTCTCTCAATTTCATGCGTATAACGTCTTTCGAAATCACAAAACTTGCCTTAAAGCAAACTTCAGCACCTTAGACTGAAATTGAGCTTGGGCCTGAGATAAATGTCTTTTTTTTGCATTTGAAATTTTCAAAAATAGAGTTATGATACATATGTCTTCCTTCTGCAGCATATTGAAATATTGAAATAGCCAGAAAGTTGCACTAAGTCTACAATACATATGTATATGAAACCCATTGGGCAATGTGGCATTGATTAATGCCATTTTACCCCCAAAAGGCAACAGCAATCTTCTGATCTGAACAGAAAGCTTTGTGGCAAGTCAAAACACATAATCTCATTTCCTTTCACAACAGCCAACACTATGACATATGACCGAAGAAATATGCTCATTTGATATCACAAGTATGATAAATTGCAATTGTATCTACTCACCGGCGATAGATAGCCTACTGAATGGAAATCATGCCAATCATTATATTAATGATTTGTGGATCTTATTCGTATCATGAGAAAATTCACAAATGATTTCCTGAAAACTGTTACAACTGTGGAGACCATTTTCAACAGAAACCCTTCAAAGGCAATGAGAATTATTTTCTCCTCTTAACAATAATTGAGTTACTAATTATGTTATTGAATTAACCTGGAACTGGAGCATGAAGAGCTTCTGTTTTCAATTAGCAATGTGTTTTTCGTGCTTTTGATTTTGATTCTTTTTCTGTTTTGGTGTGAGGTAGCTTTGTAAATGCAGCCTGCATGAACAGCAGGTGCCCTTTCAGCATGGCCTGTGTGGGACATTTAATTCGAAAGAAACTCAATTTAGGATGAAGAAGAAGGCAACTAAATAAAATGAAATTGTTTTGCATCTGTAAGTTAATTTACATTGGGATACTAGTAATACTTCTGGTGGACAAAGTTGGTAAGGCAATATTAACTGGAATCTATCAGACAACCAACTTATTTTTTACAGTGTAGCAAGAATTGGGCTGTACCTGATGTGTTTGATTAAGCGGCACCAGCAATGACCAGAGACTTTAATCAATCTGAGTAGTCAGCCCCATACCAATCATCTACTGGACAATGTAAACAAATTCTAGGTCTGGACAAACAGATACCGTGCAGTTCCTCAAGAATCAACCGTTATAGAATTTCATTTTCTTGCATTAAACGTATCTCAAGTTATGCAACTTCAAATTTATTTATGGCAGTTTTCAATTTTAGTGGCATCGTTGTCATGGTAACCGATTTTCAAAAAACTGTCCGAATAGATTTTTCTTTAAACCTTATATCTGAAAACTACAGAAAATTCTGAACAATACGCATTCATTGGTTTGCTTGGCGCTAAAAACATAAATAAAAGTGTGTCAGCTCTTGGACCAAATTGACAAGAGAAGGGTTGTGTCAGTGACAGCATTTGGTGTTAAATTAAATCTTCAGCAAGCAAAGTTATTCAATAATTGTAGTTGCTTTCTATAAATGGCAATTGGTATCATAATAGATTTCGCACTAGCTCTCACAACCTTCGAATTGAAACTTGAAGACATGAAAGCCCAAAGTTGCCTGTAGAAATCAGAATTTTTAATAAATGCGATTTAAATGAAGTTGAAAATGAAATACATTGTTTATTGTTATGTCCTAGTCATGGATTAGACAGGGAAAATCTTATTACTATATCATCTAATATAATATGCAACTTTGATCAACTCGATAATTTTGAAAATTTTTTAGCCATTATGACATCACGAGAACCCCAATTATTAAAAGCTATAGGTAAATTTCTTGTTAGTATTGATGTTTAATGATATAGTCTGTCGTTTTGAATTTCATTTTAAATGTATATATATATATATATAGCCCATTGTGATTTAATTTACTGATTTGGCATGTCTTAGAATTAACATTTATTTAATTGGCTGGAACCTTGAATTGTATAGATATTTTGTAAGATTGAAATTGATTATGTCTTTTTAAACTTGAACCATTTATTGTATGTTTGTATTACTATTTTGTTATTTTCTGTTTTGACAAATGTGTCAGATGTGACATTTTCGCTGTCGTAATAAAAAAAAAAAAAAAAAAGTATTTTCAAAATCGAAATTAATTTTGACCAAATAACCACTTTTTCATGCTGAAAATATGAAGAATAAAATTTAGAAAAAATATTTGCATGGATTAGTAGTTCGGAGCAAACCGTTTTCTTCTTTAGTAGATGAGAAAAACAAAACAATGGGATACTCAAAGAAATTCTTGAAAATTAGGTCTGTTAAGGTGGCTCGATACTCGTGAACTTTCCAAGATAGGATTTCTTAAAAATAGTTTAAAATGATCCAAAATATAGTTTATAGCAAGGATATGTAAACGGAAGTATTTGCTACCAGCCTTTTTTCCAAAATATTTGAGGTTATGTACAAGAAAGTCAGTCCACGCACGCTTGAAAACTCCAATTTTTTTCTTAACGTTTTTGCTGTGAAGTTTTCCCTGCCATTCAGTGGCACTGAATCCGATATTATGCAATGAAGCATGAAATTAAAGAAGACACTTTAATGAAAAACCTGATGACAATTTCAAAGAGATATATTTAGTTTAAAGGACTTTCCCTGTCAGCATGCCTCGGCGGTCCAACGTCGGCCCAGCGTCAGTCCGATATCAGCAGCGACGGTCCAGCTAAGGGCCGACGTTGGACCGCCAAAGCATGCTGATAGGGTTCCAAGTGCCTCGGAATAAAAGTTTTGATTTTGGCAATTTTAACTTTTTTTATAAACCATAGTGCTGAAAAAAATTGGCTAGATAGGATTTTTTATTTCTTTGTCATTTACTTCCAAAAATAGTGGGGAACAATAATATAATATAGACAACCCTTCCCACCACACTTGAAATTGATATACAATTTTTTTTTTATCACCAAGTCATTTTTGAGAAATTAGACCTGCTTGCGGAAAATCGCCTGTAAAAATTTTCTGTTCTGAGTATCAAGCTGAAACTCCGGCTGTTTGTAGTACTCTTCATAGCGCATCTAATGCTCTAAACGGGAAGTCTCTAACCCCGATAGAAGTGGCGCAAACTGCAAACAAAGCGGCCTACGCATGAAATTCTCAGATGTAAAAATATCCTGAAACTGTCAGCTGCAGTGCTCTGCTGCAATGATGACGTTACGATAGATAGGGCCTGCCTGGCTGCGCGTGAATGTGCGCTAACTACCACTCTGCGTGAGTAGCGAGCCACCTTAATTAACCACGTTCAATTATTACCTCAATGTTTTCTGAGATTTGTTATCCTTACAGGCTTTACTCCATTTAATTTCAATAAAGTTTCAAAACACTTCTACAAATTAATGAAATGAAGTAATAGAGTAATAGTAATAGTAAAATCCGTGCATCGGCAATGGTTTTGTCAATTTACTTCAAGCAATTTTGAACATTCAGGTTTTATTCAAGTGATTACAATAATGAAGGACTGCATGGATGTTATCTCAGAAATGTATTGATCAGGGTGTGTAATTTGTGTTGTATCTGTCAAGGAGAAAATGAGGTACTTCATTATTATTACACTGGCATTGATGGATGGAGGATAGGGGCTTTATGTCCTGTATTTATGCGCTTCTTAAGCTAACTAGGACAGGAGGAGGATACGGCAATAAGGCGAAAGATGATTAAAACTGCCTGTCCAACATGGGCCCCGATTACCCAGCAAGAGCAGGTTTAAACCCTGGACCCAAGGATTGGCAGCCTCACAATGCCCTCGTATGCTACCCCAAGACCAAACCTCCTCCATAGTTCTAATTATAGGACCAATCAATGGTGCTGGAAGGAATTGAGGGCGACAGGGGCGGTCGGACAAAAATGGGAAAATCATATTCGCGTGACAAAATTTAGATAGAGAATCAATAATAAAGTTGAACATATACTAAGTAATTTGTGCTTAAGATTAGTAAAATAGGGCTTAATTTTGGACAAGGGCAGGGGGGGGGGGGTAATTGTCCCCCTCTCCCCCCTGTTCCTGCATGCCTGGGACCAATACCTACCTTATGTGAACATCTTTTTCTTTCACTGAGTAATTTTGTTGGCCCATTTCACACATGCGAGGAAACACCAGCATTCCAAACTAACCTGCACAAGATACCACTACAGAAGATGTGGTCTTTTTAACCTGGCACTACTAAGTATTGACAGCGGCCACTACCTTTCACAATCTTCCTTTCTCCAATACACTGCATTATGAAACCTCTGTGTTATGTGACTGTTTCATGACCTGCAGAAGGGCTTTCTTATATAATGGAGAGACCAGGGGCGGACTGGCCTATGTGGCAGAGTGGCAGCTGCCACGGGCCCATTCATTTTGGGGGGCCCATGCAAGATGTTAAAAAAATATAAACTCCAAGAAAAAAACCGAAATGCAAATCTTAGCCATGTTGCCATCCGGCTTACGTTTTTCTGATCAACTAAATTAACTGAAATTTACCATTTACCAAATTATACAGGCCATAGTAATTTGCTTGTCACTTTCGAAAAGAATTCCACCGGTAAGGATCTAGGGGCCCGTTGACTTATTTTGCCAGGGGCCCGAAATGCCGCCAGTCCGCCCCTGGGAGAGACCACTGTCTTTCTGTTAAAGATGCACTTGAAAGAAAAACCGCATCTCACGAAAGACCACTTGAGCACCACTGAGGGTACATTCATGCTATACGGGACTTCATCCAGAACAGTATGACTTTTGAGATGCAATATTTTTTGTTATACCATTTGACACTGTCAGCCAATCATAAGCCAGTATTACAGGGAAATAATTCCTATATTCTTTGTTGCCCAGTTATATTCTCATGTTTGAGTGTTTGAGTGTTTGTCTCACGGTTTAAGCCAGTTATTCACCATAGGATCAGCAATATGTGTTTATCACACCTCGGGCTAAAGCCCTCGAGTGATAAATCACATATTCCCTCTCCCCTGATGAATAACATATACTTATTTTTGTTTTTCCCTTTTTGCAGGACTGAAGTGTGCCTGCGTAATTTTGAACCACAACAACTCATAACATCAGGTCTGTTCTGCCTACAGGAAGAACCGATCAATTATGACAGTGATAACAGAAAAAAGCCATTAAATTCTGTATCCAGGGAAAGCCAGTATTTGGCCCATATACATGGCCAGAATACTTGATGCACAAAAACAATTTGGGTGTGATAAATATAGAGAGAAAATGTTCTCCTATCAGTGGCTCTTATTTTGCATGATTACATAGCTCAAAGACATTGGTTGTGGCATGGCCCTCGAGAAAATGAGTACAAGGCAATACATTTTATAATAATTTTCATGAATATTTAACAAAAACTTGAAGCAGCTTATCGGCCGATGAGAAGTAACTGTTTCATAGGGCAGCTGGTTGACAGAGTGGTTAAGGCACCAGTCTGCTCCACTGAAGTTCTTTACATGATGGGTTCAATCCCGGATGAAGAAGGATGTTCATGACAAATCCCAGCTAGATGTCGTTTGGATGAGATGTTTAATTGGCGGCCCCTTGTACGAGTGTCTGTGCTGGATAAGTGAAAGATCCTTCACATGGGGTAAATGTGTAACATGATATTGTTGACCCGTGCTCTCTGTCCCATCTAATTAGTCAACCCTCATGAGGACCAACAACTGGGCGTGAAGGGCTGCACTTACCATAATCTGTCAATGATAGCCCTAAATAGTAAGTGAAAAATTATTCATTCACAGTCTATCTTTACATTGCACGAGTCATTCCTTGGAGTCTACAGGAAGGGATAATTGCTAAATCTATAGTTTGACAATACAAGATAGATGTGATTCAATCACCAGCTTGTGAAAAGGACGTTTTTCCTCTGGCAAATTAACATCTAAAACAGTATTGATTGTTTTGTTAGTTGGGGCTATTGGCAAGTCAGAAGGAGAATGGCTTGACAGTGTTGCTTGTCATACCCACTCACTGATATTCATAAAGGTAAAACCATCATTGCATGTTATGGAAGGCAAAGCATCTTACGTGCAGTTATTGAAATACAGAAATAATCTGTAATTCATATGGTGCACCCCCCTGTCCCCCCTATATATTGTGGTCATTGACCAGCGAAAAAAAAAGTTATACATTTTCACTTATAAAATAATTGGTAAAATGAGATGCTCTTCTCAATTAGAGACCAAGTTGAGGGTGATTATTTACACAAATGCCGTAATCAATTGCAAGCAGCAGCTCGACTATACAAAGAACATTGGTTATGTCTGCAAATTGGCAAACTGACTACTGACCATTTGCTTCCATACAGGTTGCCTGCTGCATACCAGGATTATTCAGAACCAATGTTGTTCTCGCAAGAATACCAGGGTAAGGACCTTCCTTGGAATACATGTCATGTTTCTAAAATTCTGGCTTCAATCGGAAGGAAATTTGGAAATAAATCATGTTTAGAGATAAAGCTCCCTTTGGTTATCTATCTATATATCGTTTGACAAACCGGGCACCAAAGAAAAACATGCATTGTCAAAACAAACACTGCATTTCCATGACACAGCAGACACAGCAGGACAAGCACTTATGTCCGGAAGTGCCAGAATCCAAAACCACAGGAACTAACCACAAGGCTTCGGGCCTGCCTATGACTTGTGACCTCCACTGCTTGCTTTATCTGCAGGTTGTTTGTCTTCAATTTGCATGAACATGGCATCAATGATGCCATTGATGACATTGGATCACCAAAGAATATGTGTATTAATATGGACATGGACCACATGCTATTCACTACAAAGAAATTTAGGCTCTTATCATGAACTAGGAGGTATGATCATTTGGGGCACATTTATTTCTTGCGCTTAGTAAAAAAGGGTTGACAATGTGTGTTTGCAGAAACAGTGTCAAACGTGCTTTTTCCAGCTTAAAGTTTCTCATTTTTTAAAAACAAGCTAGGAAATCAAGACTGGCCCTCTCTGACCATCTATTTCCTTAAATCTTCAAATCTGGTCCCATGAGATCTGCCTTCAGCACTGACCGACGAAGTTCGCATAAAAAGCAGTGTTGCAACAGAACACTTTAAACAACTGATCAAAGTGCAGTATCAGCAGAGAAAAAATGGAAGCTTGGTTATATGAGCAACCATTGTAATATCTCAATGCAAAGAATATTGATAAATTGAAAATTACTTGAGGTTCACTGGAATCCTCCGAGTCCGGGTTTCTGAAAAATGACAAAATACCTGTAATTAGATAATGAGAAGATTAATAAATGAGGGTCAGCTTGATATCAGATCATCATAGAATTCAATGATAATGATAAACTTCTAAGGGCAGTTTCCGCTCCATTGTCCCTTGTCCTTGAATCAGATTTTAGTTCAATTTGAGTTCCTGAAGCTACTCCCAGGGCCTAATGATATTCAAGAGGGGAATATCTTATAGAAAAAGGATTTTCCTACCCAAATGCATATGGGACTTCACAATCTCTATAACATAAAGGGATGATTAGATTGAACCTCTCCAATCTCCATACAAAAAATTAATAATCTGAATTAATTTCAGATTATCAGCATGTGGAAAATTGATTCTATCATTAGACATAGATAATCTGAACCTCAAAAGAAAAGGGATTATAAATACCAAAGCATGATAATAGACATGTAAATGTTAAATAGGAATTCAGTATAGAACTGCATTTGACATCCAGGACACAGGCAAGAAATGACTGGTCAAAGGATTCACAACACTCAGAGGTTCATTCAGGCAAAATGATGCCTCACATCTCACCAAATGTAGCGTGCTTTCATTATTGGTGTTCTTGGATATTTCTGGACATACAACAGGTCTGGCTTGTCAATAATTCCTGGTGGACACAACATGCATTATTTCTATATTGTTGGTACATTATTGTCTAGGCTTATATGAGTTTGCAGGCAACTGCTGCTTTACGTGTGTCTTGTTTACAAAGTCATCCACATTTTTCTGTTTTGTGAGACGAAAAATGAAACAAGCGCTTCAGAATAATATTATGTTGGCTCATTTTTTGTTTCCACCTAACATATAATTTAAAAGAGAGTCAATTGCTTAAGTAACTCAACCAAAACGAAAATTTCTCATGTGTGATTGTCCATCACTGACATTTCCAACAAGGCCGGGGAATGACCATCTGAATTATGATAGCTAGCACTGGTCTCCACATTAACATACATTGGTCTTGGAGGCTTGTACTTACAGCAACGCCTTGTTCACACCTATTTTCTTTTTAGGAATTCACTACAATTTTAGATAATACATGGCTGTTCTCAACAAACTCACTCCTGGAATGCAGCAGGGTATTTTCTTATCACTAGACTACACTCAAAGTACACCATACATTATTTGCATGACCTTGTTAAATAGTTAATGGCACTTTTCCAGCTCATTTACTAAAGAGCTAAGTCATTTATTCCACTCCTGGGTTGAGCATCACTTGACACTACTTAAGATAAGGGTGCTATGAAGCAACGGGTTACCTTGGCACTACACAGGCCATGATATGAGACAGTCATTACCTGCTTTCATGAATATAGAGCTTGAGTGCTGGTCGGCTACTGATATAATCCAACCTTTCAAAGTCATAAAGCAAACCAGACAATGAGACAAAACTGCGTGAAATCTGCATTAGGATCATTTTTCAGTCAACCTTATGGTTCCAATATATATCCCGAAATGGAAATTGAGCAAAATACACTGTAAATATCCTTTGTCTATTTTGTCATGTGTATCAGACTGTCACTTATCCGGTCAGTGGCAGCCATGAACTTGTGACAGTGGTTGACACTGTATTGTTTGGTGGCTTCAAATCATATTTTACTCAAATCTGAGTTTTCAAAGCTTATATCTTTAAATGTCAATTTGGCCAGACTACATTGCAAACATAATTTCTTTGTTGCAAAGTACGACGACATCTTGCAATCAGCAAGTATATTAGATGGCAGTTTTAATCAACCTCTGCCGTGTCTCCCTCCTAATAATGATTAGCCCAACACAGTGCATAAATACAGAATATAAAACCCAATCATTCAAAAGTCTAATATCTATACTCCCTTGCTTCCCTCACTTAAATACTGTTCACAAAATCAACCACAAAACATTGAACTCAGCTCATTATAACAATGTCATGTTACAATTGTCTCAGTAACTGTTGAGGTACATTCAAAAAGGAAACAAAGCCGAGTAACAAAATTCAATGAGAATAACTGCAGGAGAGCGAATCAAATCATTTATCGTTCTGTATTCCCTAACTTATTTCATTAAAACTTTTCATCATTTTAAAAAGGGAAAGGAAACACTGATCACAAAAAACATTCACAATTTTTAGAGAGAATTGTTGACAGCAACAAGGACAATTTTCTCAGCCAATGCTGAGAACATAACAAGCCAAAATTCAATGGATGATTGATCAATTTCTAAAATGGAATTGAGCATAATTCTTCTAGTTGAGTTTTGCTGCCAATACGCGCTTGGAAATCGAAACGCACAGACACTGCTAGGAGCACATTTATTTGGTTAAATCATCAGTTTTTGAAATGTGTCTCCGGAACCTTAAGGCAAATTTTATTTTCACAAACGTACCAAAACCTGACAAGTACAGTACAACCCAAAATAAAGTATGATTACCCCAGCAGGAAGGAAGAATCAGCCACTACTTTACCCTTTCACACCTTTTGACTACCTCTGAATCACTTCCTACTTTTACCTACTTGAAACTACCTTTTAAAATTGCATTAAAATCACATTTAAACAAAACCAATTTAAACTCAATCACCCCAATTGTGTTTTGTTAACTTGATATTTTGCACTTCTGCTAATTGCAGTTACATTGGTAGCTGTCTAAATAGAGTTCTTAATGCGGGCTAAGGTTGTTGTAAGGAGTCAAAGGGAGTTGTAAGGAGATTTGGGGTGGAGAGGAGAAAAGAGGACAAAATAGGTAAACAGAGGACTTCTGACAGAAAATTTTCTTATTTTATTTTGAGTTGTACTGTATGTATAAATATACAATGTCGCTCAATGGACCAAATATGAACTTTACTTTTAGATATAGATGTAGTCCTGTCAGAATCACACCTTAATGCTTACCAAATCCCGAGCACGTTTAATATTGACTGTCTTGGATGCTTCGGGATAATAGAAACCTACAACAGACCTGGTTTGTCGATACTTTCTGGTGAACATCAACATGTATAATTTGTAGAATATATTATTACATTAATCTTCCCAAGGCGATTAAAAGTTTGCAATCTGGCACTTCTGCGTTACGATTGCAAAGTTGTCAGACTTTTTGCCGTTCGGCGAGATGGAAAAGCAAATATTTAAGTGTGTCTCCTTTATTGTAGGACTGAAATTTGCCGGTATCATTTTGAACCACAACCACACAATAACATGAGGTCTGTTCTGCCTACAGGAAGAACCGATCAATTATGACAGTAGTAACAGAAAAAAGCCATTAAATTCTGTATCCAGGGGAAAGCCAGTATTTGGCCCATATACATGGCTAGAATACTTGATGCACAAAAACAATTAGGGTGTGATAAACATAGATTGAGAATGTTCTGCCAACAATAGTTCTTATTTTGCATGATTGCGAAAGACCCTGGTTGTAACATGGCCTTCAAAAAAATTAGTGCAGGACAATGCATTTTAAATATTAATTGTCATAATTATTTAATAAAAAATGTAAGCTTCATATCGGCCTATGAGAAGCAACTGCTTCATAGGGCGGCTTGGTGGCAGAGTGGTTTAGGTACCCTTCTGCTCCACTGAAGATCTACACGTGATGGGTTCAATCCCAGATGCAATTTTCAAAAGACTTTCATGTGAAATGCCAGATATTTGTGATTGAATCACCAGCTTCTGAAAAGGACATTTTTCATCTGGCAAATTTACATCTAAAACAGTATTGAAAACTATTGATTGTTTTGTTAGTTTGGGCTATTGGCAAGTCAGAAGGGGAATGGCCTGACAATGTTGGTTGTGATGGCCACTGCTATTCATAAATCTAAAACGATAATTGCTTGTTATGAAAGGCTAAGTATCTTACGTGCAGTTATTGATATACAAAAATAATTCTTAATTCATAAGGTACACCCTCAAATTACATATTGTGTCATTGAGCAGCAAAAAAAAAAGTTATACATTTTCACTTATAAAAGACAGTAGCGGATCAAGACATGATAGTCTAGGGGGGGGGCCGGACGCAGACGGGTTTCGGCATTCGCGGGTCCGTGTTATCGCAATTTTACTTTGGTTAGACCTATAAATTGGCAGACACAGCAGGACAATCACTTATGTCCGGAAGTGCCAGAATCCAAAACCACAGAAACTAACCACAAAGCCTAGGGCCTGCGTGTGACTTGTGACCTTCACTGCTTGCTTTATCTGCAGGTTGTTTGTCTTCAATTTGCATGAACATGGGATCAATGATGCCATTGATGGCATTGGATCACCAAAGAATATGCGTATGAATATGGACATGGACCACATGCTATTCAGACCTCCTGCAAAGACATTTAGGCTTTTCATTATGAACTGGGAGGCAGGGGCGTATCAAGAAATGGAGGCGGGGCCATAACATTGGGCAAATAGGTGGTGCTCCGGGCCTGGGGGGGGGCAGGGCATAGCACCATACCCCCCTAAATACGCCACTGCTGGGAGGTAAGATCATCTGGGGCACGTTGTGCAATTATTTATATCACTTAGAGATCTTTTCAGTTTCCTGTTGGTCTCCTAATCTTCTTATTTGATGAAGTACCTTAAGTCATTTAATTGGTTTGTTTGTTGTCTCCCATGCTGCTAGATCTATGTGATAAGCACTGAATCAACTGATTAACCATAAACGTAACAAACAAAGCATTCTTATGCCAGTGACATCACACGACCAAGTTGAATGTTAATTTTGAAACTGTTTGGACCGCTAATCTGCAAACAGCTACAAATTGCTTGTTGTGCTGTGCAGAAACACTGTCAAACTGCCAATCGCTCTTTTTCAACCTCAGTTTTTCAAAACTCCCTATACATCATTTTGTTCTAAATGGTTATGCTTGCTTCATGAACTGATAAGTTTTGTGTAAAAAGCTACATTACAAGTCGAAAAGAGCAACATACTTATTGAAACTTTTGCAACAATATTATGCAAAAATCAGAATCGATCCCATCTGGCTGTCAGTATGTTAAATCTCTCAATCCTTATTGTATTTGTCTAAACAAAATAAACTATCTTCACCAGAGCTGCAGTTTAAAATTGTGAATCATTCCAGCAAACCCATGATGATTTGCATAAAACTCAGTCATACTAGGTGACACAAAATATCCCTAAATTGAAACTTAAGCGACACACTAAAATCTACCAAGATATCAAGTCAGAGCTTCTGAAAAAGGACAAAATACTCATAATTAGATACTGAATAGATGCCTAGATGAAGGTCAGTTAGATCCTGATGATCATACTATTCCATATTCATGGTGAACTTCTAAGGGCAGCCGCCGTTCCATTGTAGAATGTCCTTGAATCAGATTTTAGAGCAAATACAGTTCCTAAAGCTCATCCTACGGCTTAATGATATTCATAAGGGGATTATCACACTAAGAAAGGATTTTCAAACCCATACATTGGATCTCACAATCCCTCTAACATGAAGGGATGATTAAATTGAACCTCATTATACAAACAGTCGATAGCCTGACTTACAGTAGACGAACGACGAGTACTTACATTCTGCTGCAATTGAGCCTCAATGACTTCACAACAAGTCCTATCAAATACATCGAAATGAGGTGTCAATTTGTCATTAGGCAACTTGTGACCTCATACGAGTGTGGAGTGACTCGTCAAATGGCTTGCCACAACAACATTGCAAGTATAGGCTATGATGTCACTGACTACTTACACGTTATACAGTTTAACATGGCCTGGATAGGGCTGTGACCTCACAAGGAACAGTTTGGTCCAATTCTGTAAGCACTTGATGTTCGTCTACTGTAATTTCAGATGAGTCCCACGATTGACATTGATTTAGGCATTGGTGATCTGAACCTTGTAAGTTACAGGATAATTTATTAAATGTCAAAGCATGATAACAGACATGCAGAAGAAGAACTCAGTATATAGCAATGCCTTTGACATCCTACGTACACAGAAAAGAAGTGACCAGTCAATGGAAGCGCAGTCCTGACAGGTTCATTCAGGCAAACTGATGTCTCACATCTCAACAAGTCCAGCGTGCTTTCATCATTGGTTCTCTTTGATATTTTAGGACATACAACAGGTCTGGTTTGTCAGTGCTTTCTAGTGGACACAACATGATGATGCTAATACAAGTTTGCTGTAAACTGATTCTTTGTATGTGTCCTGTTTTGGGAGACGAAAATTGAAACAACCACTTCAGAATTTGGTGGCTTATTTCCTACTTACATCTAGTTTATAATTTACAAGAGCGTCACTTGCATTATGTAAACATTGTATACAATAGGGTGCATCAAAAAAATGTAAACATTTTATATAACTGTACAATGTACCAATTGTACTTAATTTTCATGAAAAGTAATTAACTCAACCAAAACGACAATGTCGTATGTGTGATTGTCCAATAGCCATCACTGACATGTTTCCAAGATAATGATTATCTGACTTTGGAGTTAGCACTGGTCCCCGCACCACCATCCATGGATGCGTCTTTTTGGTTTGTACTTCTGGCTATGCCTTATTTGCACCTGTTCTTGTTTGAAGAGCTTGATACAATTTTACATTATACATAGTCGTTTTCAACAAACTAGTGAACAAGTAATGCTTCAAAACTTCAAATGCATGCATGGAACTCACTTCTTCAATGTCGAAGGTAATGTTCTTTTCCCTCAGCTGCACTAGTATATATAGATGTACACCATACATTATTTGCCCCACGACCTTATCAAATGGTTAATGGCACTTTTCCAGCTAATTTACCAAAGAGCTAAGTCATTTATTCCACTCCCGGGTTGAGCCTCACTTGACACTACTTAAGATAAGGGTGCTATGAATAGCAAAGGGTTACCTTGGGCTTACACAGGCCAAGATATGAGACTGTCGTTACCTACTTTCATGAATATAGAGCTTGGGTGCTTGGTCAGCTATTTAGCAGATATTGACCAACTGATTGGCAGAAAAACTACCGATGTAATCCAACCTTTCAAAGTCATAAAGCAAACCAGACAATGAGA
The DNA here is from genome assembly GCA_026936325.1 of Platynereis dumerilii. Classification (NCBI taxonomy): domain Eukaryota; kingdom Metazoa; phylum Annelida; class Polychaeta; order Phyllodocida; family Nereididae; genus Platynereis; species Platynereis dumerilii. The sequence goes on along the minus strand of JAPTHN010000005.1, from coordinate 22,748,167 downwards.
CAAAACTGTGATAAAAAATTAAAGCCATCACCTAAATATTCACCATTATTTAAAAGACATAAACTGCAAAGAATTATGCCTGAATATCACAATAAGTTGTCATTGCAATGATTAACAAAAAGAGATTACATTGAATAGAAAGAAATGAAGAACATCAACAAGATCATATTTAGATTTAGTTGCAAAATTGTGCATACTGCAGCCATGGATACTTCAGATTCTTTATCTCATGCCAGTGATAATGGAGTACATCAACAGTGTTTTAGTGTCATTGCTCTAAAGTGCTGTGAAAGTGGCAAAAGCTATTGAAAGGTGACCCGAGGCATGAACACTGAATGAACATCAACCTGGCAGACCCACAAAAAGCAAAAGTCCATTTGTGGAAAGTGGCCTTGTCCATGAAATGGTGAAATCTGCATTAGGACCATTTTTTAGTCAACCTTATGGTTCCAATATATATCCCAAAATGGAAATTGAGCAAAAAACATAATAAATATCCTTTGTCTTTTTTTGCCAATGTGCATCAGACAGTCACTTGTGAGGTTAGTGGCAGTGATTAATTTGTGATGGCGGTTGACACCGTATTGTAGGGTGGCCTTCAAGCACATTTTACCAGAATCTGAGTTTTCAAAGCTTATATCTTTAAATGTCAATTTGGCCAGACTACATTGCAAACACGGGCATCATAATTGTTCACAACAGTTCTGCACCAGACCACTACCAGTGGTACAGATACACCAAGATGGTAAAGTCCCCTGAATCGACCACTCTTCAGTAATGTTATGCTAATGAGGTGCAGCGTTGTTGATTCAAGGGAATTGCCTAGACCTTTCTACCATCCTTGTAGTGTTTAAGGTCAGTATCATGAGCTGTGTTGGTAAATGATTGAAATGCCTGTGATTGCAAACTTTTTTCTTTTGTTTTTGCAAAGGACGTGTCCATCTCCCACTGAACAAGTATATTACATGGCAGTTTTAATCAACCTCTGTCATGTCTCCCTCCCTTCTTGTCCCAATAATGATTAGCTCACCACAGTGCATAGATACAGAACATAGAACCTAATCATTCAAATGTCCAACATCTGTACTCCCCTGCTTCCCTCACTCAAATAAAGTTTGCAAAATCCACAACAAAACATTGAGCTCTGTTTATCATAACATGCTACAATTGTCTCAATAACTGTTGTGACACATTCACGAAAGAAACAAACTGAATAAAAGGATCATTGAGAATTATTCACAGCAACAAGGACCATTTTTCTCAGCCAATGCTGAGAACACAACGAGTCACAATTCAATTGTGATTGATCAATTTCCACAGTGGAATTGAGCATAATTCATCAAACTGAATTTGGCTGTAAATTTGCCCTTGGAACACAGACACTGCCGGGAGCACATTTGTCTGGTGCAAAACTGTACAGGTCCCAGAGCTCTGTTCCAATTAAGAACTCCAGACAAGGAACATGAGGAGGTAATATGAACTTTTGAAACACATCATTGGAACCTTATGGCAAAATTGTTGCGCAGAAATGCACAATAATCTGAAAAAGTATGTGAAAATGTATGTTAGCCAATTTGATTGGCATCACAAAACATTTCCTGGTTCTGAATAGATTTTGTGCCATTTAGAAGGCTAGGAATATCTGAAAACTATTCTGCTGATTGAAACGGTGAACTAAAAGTAATTGATCATTGACACGTCAAATGAGGATCAACCTGGCATACCCACAAAAACCAAAATTTCATAAATGGCCTTGTCCATTGATGGTGAAATCTGCATAATGACCCTTTTGAGAATTTGTTGTTCAGATGTAATGTAAATTTGTCCAGAAGTACATTGTGAACGTCTATCTTTCTTTTTGTCAGGGTACATATGGGAGTTGGCAAGTCCCGTCAGTGGCTGGTTTTGTTGTATGCAGTACAACCCAAAATATAGTATGACTACCCCAGCAGGAAGTAGGAATCAGTCCTGGTAATGATTGGCTCACCACAGTGAATAAATACAGGACGGAAAATCCAATCATTTGTTGATCTGTATTCCCTAACTTACTCCATTCAAACTATCCATATTTTTAAAAGGAAAGGAACAATTGATCACAAAAGGACAAGGACAAACATTGAGCTCCATGTATTATGACATGCTTCAATTGTCTCAGTTGAGGTACATTCACAATTTTTAAAGAGACAAACAGAATAACAAGATCCATGAGAATTGTTGACAGCAACAAGGACAGTTTTCTCAGCCAATGCTGAGAACACAACAAGCCACAATTCAATTGGTGATTGATCAATTTCTACAATGGAATTAAGCGTAATTCTTAAAGTTGAATTTGGCTGTAAATTTACCCTTGGAACGCACAGACACTGCCAGGGGCACATTTGTTTGGTGCAAATCTGTCAGGTCTCAGCTGTTCAAATTCAAACTGCCAACAAGGAACATGAGGAAGGTAGTATGAATTTGTTTCTGTAGTTGTATCATCAGATTTTGAAATTTGTCATTTGAACCTTGAGGCAAATTTTATTTTCACAAATGTACCAAAACCGGGCAAATGTGTAGAAATATACAATGTAGCTCAATGGACCAAAAACATCAATGTCTTTGTATGAACTTTATTTTTAGAATATAGATGCACTACTGTCAGAATTACACCTCAATTCTTACCAAAACCTGTGTACTTTTAATATTGGCTGTTGGATGTTTCTGGATTACAGAAACCTACAACAGGTCAAGGTTTGTCGATGCTTTCTGGTGAACATTAACATGTATAGTTATTATATATATATATATATATATATATATATATATATATATATATATATACTTATTGTGTGGGCCATTTTGGCCACCGGTGCATTTTGGCACACCAAAAATATATATTCTGTATCACCATTGTTAATCAATGTATTCTTTCCCTTTTTTTGCTGTCTCTTTCAAAATATGATATACATGCGATCAACGTGCATTATACTTTTAAAATCATCACCCCTTCTGATAATACTTTTTGTGTGCCAATATGCCCGAGCCAAAAAGTCCACCTCCAAATGATCATGAAAATATGCACCTTTTAGGCACATACCTGATACACAAGACTTTTTGGCTCGTGGCCTTTTTGGCACACGTATATGTAATATATGAGGTTTTATGGCACATAACATATATATAAGGTATTTTGGCTCATGGCCTTTTTGGTACACGTATATATAATATATGGGGTTTTATGGCACATAACATATAAGGTACTTTGGCTCATGGCCTTTTGGTACACACGCATTGTATCAGTGTCTATACTAAGAAAAAAAAAAGATCCCACATGTGGGGTAAATGTCTCCTTATCTCATCAATCAACCTCAAGGCTTGTGAGTGGCAAGCACTTGCCTTGGAGGGCTGCACTTTCCATATCTATCTAAGTATCATTTAAATTAAAGTATGTCAATTGGATTAAACACAAAAGCGTCTGTAAAAGGTTAAAGTATGTCAATGTAAAACTACAGTTTGTCTCATCCAACACGCGAACTGGTGTTTGGCCAGATTGCTCAGTCACTCTCAGCCATCCAGAGGTGGTGGAATGCATCGAAAAGTAGGGGGGAGCACCGGGGAGCGAGGACATGAAATAGAACACCTCCAGTGAAATGTTGTAGCCTGCTCGCTAACGCTCGCAACTACAGCAGGCAACTGTAGCATCGGGGCTGGCTGGATGGCTACAGAGGCGGCGGAGCTGGGGGGGGGGTACGTGCCCTCCCCACTTTTGGGCCTAAAAACACATAAAATGCCCTTTTCCCCTTGAAATTACCGTAGATCAGATGTCCCGGGGACATGCATTTTTGAAAATATCTAGCTCAGTCCTGCTGAGTTCTGCTGAGCGCGGACCTGATAGGCAATAGCATGGACTATAGGGGCAGCAGTCCCAGTGACCTAGAAGCAAATTCGATAACCATTTCGACTTGAATTTCGTCAGTCTGCAGCCTCACTGCGTTCAACTGCCTCTAGAGCAGACTGTGTTCAGTCAGGCCAGCCCCGTCACTCTGAAGTCTAGCTTGGTCAATAGCCTGGAAAAGATTCAGGTCAATCACTGTCTTGAGTGTAATGGAGAGCCCGCAGACATCAGTATCTATGGCTGGTACTAATGCTAAGAGAGGCAACTCTGCATTGAGAAAACCTAGGTCAGTCATAGTGTACTTATCCATGTCCACATCATGTGTCACAAGGACCATTTGACTGAACAGCAATATGAAAGCCATGGCTCCCTTTCGAGCAGCCGGCAGTAACGCGTTGCCAAGTCTGACACAGTACTTTGAATCTGCTTTAGCACTGGCAACCAGTGGAGCTCTTTTGGCGCAGCTGTGATACTGTCACATTTCTTTAGTTTTATAACCCTTTCACACCTCCACAGGAATTAGACGGTGGCACGTGGTGGCGTGCCGAAGGCCACTGTGCAGGAGTGGTTGTGATCAGCCATCATAGTCGTGGTGGGAGTTGAATCCAATATATTGTGATGAGCAGCCAACACCTGAATTACTAGGCCACGGCACCACTCACTTACTGCAATTTCAATTAGTATGAGTTTCTATGGCAAGTTTTCTGACTATCTACTCATACTTCTTGAAATTGCAGTAATATTCTGGTGGTGTCTATCACTTGCACAACAGGTCATTACTCAACTTGACCTTTTCCTGTTGATATCGCAATTACAGAACACAAAGACCATTATTGTTTCAAATGCTCATCACTTTAATGGTACTATTCAACTATTCATTCACTTTACTTTTGTCATGCTGCAGCATTGCTGCTGTCTTAAGATAATCAATGGATAGAAATATTATGCAACACCATTTGGTTTGTTTTCAAGTTATGTAAAATGTGACAAAAAGCAAATTGAGGGACACCATGCATTAAGTTTCATTGAGTCACAAAACAATTACAGGCTTACTCCATGTCAAATTAAATTCATGTGTCTTATCAAAATTCCAAACAGCATCTAGGATGCATGTGTTTTAATACATAATGTTGCAAAACCAGCATTGTAAAACGGCACTACACAATCAGATACTGAGATAGAGTTGGATACGGAAAGTCACAGACAATTGATGAAACATTGGATAAAAAATGTAAACCTTTTCGTTCAGAAAGTGTTGGCTATTCACTGGCAATATCCTACTCAAGAATGATACAAATCTTGACAATTAAATGTACAGTTCAGGAAGAATAAATGTGACACAATAATATTATCAAATTCTGATACAAATGGAATTACCAATCATTATGGAAGTTCTGAGTTAGGAGAATCAACAATATTAATCATTCTTATGATTCTCTAAATACAATCTTCCTTCACACTCGTTCTTGACATAAATATTTTCAATAATTAATGTAATTTTTGGGAACAATACATGTGACACTTTCAAGTAATCATGCACTGATACAATTGGACAACAGTTCAGGAAGAATAAATGTGACACAATAATATTATCAAATTCTGATACAAATGGAATTACCAATCATTATGGAAGTTCTGAGTTTGGAGAATCAACAATATTAATCATTCTTATGATTCTCTAAATACAATCTTCCTTCACACTCGTTCTTGACATAAATATTTTCAATAACTAATTACACTAATTCCAAGAATTGGAAGATATTTAATTTGTGCAAGATTGGACAATAATTGATAGGATATTAAATAACAATTTTTTGGAACAAAACATGTGACATTCTCAAATAATCATTTACTGATACAATTGGACAACAGTTCAGCAAGAATAAATGCAACACTATTCATGTACTGATACCTTTGCCAGTCAGTATGGAAGCATTTCGTTAAGTACTGATACAATTGGAATAGTCAATCATTTGAAAGCATTGAATTCAGAAAATATTAACAATTTTGCTCATTATTTATATTCAAGTTTTCTTCTTACGTTCATCTGGCACAATCGTTGCATGTTCATAATCTTCGTCCTCATTTGGAGGTAAGTGAAGCAGCTCAACTCTTTGTGTTTGGCCTGAAAGCCGACCACAGCTTTCCTTGCTGAAAACACACAAGTTGTCTTGCATCAGGGGTAAAAAACAACAGGGTAATAATAATGCTATAGCTTCTCAGTGACCAACAGCCATGCCTATTTGTAAATTTTGTGTGTTAAATCGAAGAATGTAAATTTATGGAAGACTAGAATTCTGTCCCAAAAGGACGAAATGGCGCCGCTTTTGAACTGATATAGGCTACAAGTTAAAAAAATGTTTTTTTAGGGGCCAGGACTCTGACCCAGGAATCTAAGTCGGGACTGTGAATCGTGACTCTGAGTCAAGGCCCGACTCACAGTCCCGACTCACAGTCCCGACTCACAGTCCCGACTCACAGTCCCGACTCACAGTCCTTGCAAAGTTACAGGATCCAGTCCTAATCACGAGCGTGCTGCACTGTTTTTTGAGTAGCTTTTAGGTTTTAATCAGCCAAAATAAATGCAACAAGATGTGGCAGGGAAGGTTGCGTTAATGCAAATTTGGGGATCGGCAGTGTTGAGATGCCACAAAAACAGGACGACAGGATGACGAGGACGACATTTCTCACCCAACTGCAAGATGGCCTCAGGCTACTGCCTATGGCCATAATAAATTTGATTAGATCTTGAGCTCATTTCAAATGACAACAAATTCTGTAGTACCTGGTAAGGATCTACTTGGAGACGGCAGATTGATGAAATCCAGGAACGCCTTTTTCACTAATGACGTTTGCTCGCCAGATCATTTTGCTCGACCTGCAAGAACAAAAGTTATGATGAGCACTGTGCATGAGTGCATTAATCACCTTGTCAATCCATTTCAACAGTATCAGATCAGCATCAGCAAAGGTACACATGAAGGTATAGAACATGAAACCTAGAACAACATATACACGAACTCCACAAAAAACAATCCAGCAGCTTTTTTTGTACTGTAGTGCTGGTATCACAGACAATTTGCAATTATTGACAGCTCATTATCGCCAATCCCAAGATCAGACCCACCTTCAAAAATTTCCACCTGTTACATTTGATGTCCGGTTTTTGTGATGCTCACTGTGTCTAATAATATGAACATGCCAGCTTTATAATTTTTGTTCAGGCGGTAGTCCTATTTCAGCGCAAAGACCAAACTAATTTTAAGTAATATTAACCAGCTCTTTCACTGTTTTGATTAACTTCCAAGTAAATATGTATAGTAAGCCTTCTGCAAAGTATGGGTGAAATACCATGTATAGTTTTTAATATGTAAGCCCCCAAACGTGAAACTTTTCGTTGCGCGGGACATCCAAAATTTGGCAATTTTTTTAAAATATCTTATTTGATACACATGAGACATCCTTGGAAGTGCAGCCACACATAATATAGACGATTTTCCTAAACTAAATGAAAAAAAAAAATCTAGCTCTTTCATTACAGAAGTTATGAAGGTTTATGCACCAGTAAACTGAAAAGGGCCCCTGATCTTGAGATTGGCGATTATTAGGTCATAGAGACATAGACCAAACATCACAAAGCATAATGATAACGTCACAGAGTAGAGTCATCCTTGAAGTGTCAATATTAAATACCCTAGTAGTGAAAGGACAGCTGTCCTTTCACTACTTACCCTACTCTACAGCAAGTCATACAATTATTACTTGTCAATCATTTATGAATATCAGTAATTGGATGCATCAATGACAACATACATAGGTGAATTTTCTGCTTGAAGTTTTGTAGTACAACATCAATTCAGGAATTGCAGATTTAATTCAAATAGAATAGAATAGAATATACTTTATTTGTATATTCTATTCTATTCTATTTGGATTATTTAATAAATCTGAAGTTGAAAGATTAGCTTGAGCAATATGAACTGGTGTGAGAAAAAACTTACCATGATATTGGGAGCTAGATGGTGCATATTACCATTAAACATTAATATTCTTTAATAATACATTTCTCTTTAGATAACTCAAAGTAGTTGATGTTTGCCACAGCCGGATATTTGCCACAGCCAGAATAAGAGGACAAATAATCATCAAAAAACCACTTAATTGCACAAGGTCCATATGAGATTTGATATATAATTGATCTGCTACGGTAAATTCAAGAGAGATGTTCCATTAAAAATAACAACATGAAGCTTCCAGCCACCTTGTGGCGGAGGCATAAAAATGAGGGGGGGGGGAGTTGTATCAGCCAGTTTTCATCAGATTTTAATGCAAAAACTGGGGACAATGGTATTAAAGTGCAAAAAAGTGAGGTAGGGGGTCAAAAAATGTTACAGTCCCCCCCCCCAAACTTTAAAAAAAATGAAACAACCCTCAACTCACCTGTTTTTGCTTTTTTCTGTGCTTTTCGCGGACTTTCCTCTTCCTCACGGTCATCTAAAAAAAAGTCGAAACCAGTGATTACTTACATCACAGATAATACTGAGACACTTGACATCCCATTCAATGATACCCAAAAGCGCACAGGAGATGGTGACGTCATAAAAATTATGTATGTGGGCAGTTTTACAGTATTTGCACTCAAAGTGTCTCATGGGGGGTCAAAATAAAGTTTGGAATTTGAGAATTTCCATTATCCTATCATAAAATTATCATATTACTGTTTCTATAATCAAAGAGGACTGAAGTGATTTGGTGGTTCACTACCAAAATACCGCTACTTAAAGTAGGCAAGGGTTGATTCTTGAAAAAACTGTTTATCAGGAAAAATGTCCGTCCAGAAACAATTTTCACCCATTCTTATTCTTGGAAATCAAGCCACATTGTTGCATAGGAACATCAAAACCCACACAAAACTTAAATTTTGATTAAACTTGCCACAATTTTTTTTTTACCATTTTTATTACGAAATTACAGAAATCTGGCTTGCCGTTACCCTGAAAGTTTCTGTTGAGTAGGGTACTAGTCTCAATAGACACATGATTTTCATGGTTAATAATCCCTAGGTATCCTATTAACCCATATGTCAAGTTTTGTAACTGTACGATTGAAAATTATGGTGTTCGGCTGTGTCAAACATAGTGTTTTGGAGCAAAAAACCGCCGAAAATGACTGAAAATCAGGCGCCTTTTGAAAAATCATCTTTGATGGCTCCATTAGCAAGATATTTGGTTATTATCCTTTAAAGTCATTCAGTAAATAGTGAAAAATTACAATTATATCGATATATGACACAAATAAATCAACTTTTTTCTCAATTTAGATTTTCTCTAAATAGTGTAATAGATAACGAAAGATTATATATTTGACATTTTCAATACTTATCAAAACCCTTTTTAGGCATCCAGGTTTACTTAGTTTGTATAACCATGGCCGTTTCTTCAATGAATCCAGTATTAAAACGCACGAATCAGAGCAAAATTTCTGATGGGTTGGAGAGGACATTTTTTTGACATCATGAATTTTAATTTCTAAGAAAATGTATGAACATGGCCTGGATATCTTTTTAACTTGTATTTGTCACATACTTGTAAAGGCACATGATTGAGCAAAAGATACACAAATAGCTTGTTTTTCCTACAAAACACTTAGTGTTTTTTCTATGGGTTGGAGAGGACATGCCTTTTTTGACATCACATTCAAGCCTCACATTCTGAAAACCAATTATGGTTAGTGAAACAAATGTTTCTGTTTTACCTTGAGATATGTCTCAAGCTTCAAAATTAACACAAAAAGTATTCACATTCTTTGATACCTACTCATACCAGCATATAAAGCAACTGATGGTCTATCGAAAACAAAATTTTTGACATCTGCCATTTTTTACATTTTAGGACCCAAGTCATGTTGTATATAAGTTATTCAGATGAAACCTATTGTATTTTATGCCCAAGACATGGGTCTAGACAGGCATCATTAACATGAATCACAAGTGCCTGCCTTTGCTTTTCTGTGTTGCCATAAAAATATGTGAAACTCTCCGTGAGACACAAAAAAGTGCAAGAATTGGTCATAAATCGCCTACTGTTTCAAGAGTAAGCATCGTATCAAGGTAAAATTTGGTACACATATACTTCAATATAGTGCAAGACTGCCACCTAGACAAATTTCTGCATACCTGTCATACTTTTCTCAGAGTAATTGCTTAAAGACGAAAAATTGGCCGAGTGCAAATACCGTAAAACTGCCCATGTAAACAATCGCCATGTGTAGTGCTTGAAAAATCCTTTGGTTGTCCAGCAGATGGCCAAAGGACTGAAGTTGATTGGCCGCCAAAATATTTGGTTGTCAAAGAAACTGCGCAAGAATCTTCTGTATATTTAAGTTAGCATTCTAAACAGACATAGCTACACTGTCTAAACTGATTTTAAATAGACGTAAGTAACCTGTCAAAACTGATTGTTTGTTTTCATACATTAATTATTCAAATCCCATCAGAACAATTAATTTTTTTTTTATAAAAAGATTGATTGGAAATGTGCAACTAATGTCTGATGCATACAATTATTGTATAATTTTCCACACAATCAGTTGTTCTGATAGGAATTGCAACAATAATGTATGAAAACAATCAGTTTTTAGAATGTAGGTTTACTAGTTATAGGCTATTGCACAATTATACTTGAAACTTGGGTTGAATTGTTTTTGAACCCGATACGGCACTTTTCCTGACAATCAGTCTGCTCGTAAATTCTTTCATTTGTCAGAAAAGATGATCATAGCATTTAGACACCCACCTATATGGCAATGGCATCTCATGCTCGGGTGTACCCCTATTGCCATCCGTTACTTCCTACTATATGTAAATGTTCAATGTATATTTGTAAAATGTTGTTACAATGGTGGTAATGAAATAAACAAAATTCAAATTCAATTCAAGACATGGAATAAATAGGTTATGACATGCGGGTCTTAGGAAATACTTGGTCTCGGGTGAAAATATCAGGGAAATACAGGTCCAACCCATGAAATAACTTTTAAATATTCCACCCAACTGTCGTATTTCACTCAGCCCTTGATTTTGTGACAAATTCTCAAAACAAGCATGTCGTAACTTAATATGTGAAATGCAACGTACCTGTACTCCTTGTGCTCGGCGTGTAATCATCCTCGGACGACTGCGCTTCATCTGAAATTAAAAGTTTCAAAATTAATATATACGGTTTCAACAGTGCTAAAAAACTTAAATTAAACAGATCATTACCTGCCTATGTGAATCTCTAAAAAATCTTGCCAGACATTCGGTCAGACAAACCCAAGAGTCCAGCCAGTCCGAACAGACTGTTGCCAGGGTGAATTATTTGCGCTAACCCGTGGCACAATTACGCATGCAGAGAGTCATTTATATTATTAAAAGCATGGGCGTAATTTGGCGGGGGACATAATATGAAATGTCCCCCTCCCACTTTTTTGTGTGAAAATAAAAACAAGAACAGGGGTTCAAAATGGAGGTGGTGTAGTGTCCTAAGTTGAAGTTCATATCCCCTGAAAATGACTATTTCCCTGAGTGCCCACTACCAGGTGTTGTTGATATATTGTGTGCTAAATTCAGAATTTCACAAATAATCCATTTTCAAGCCACAAAATGACCATGTGGCAGATGCAATATGGAAACAGAATATATTTCATAAAAGAACTTGGAAAGAGCTTTAAAATGATGCATGGAAATGTGTGTGATCTGCTACGTAGCTCAACCTCCTTTTTGTGGAAGGGGCTGCACATTCATTATGGTGAATATCATATGATAAACAATGAGAAGACTGGGAATCTTAGAGTAAGACATACTCTATCCACTAATAGAATTAACTGTCTCAGTATGGAACACTGGATGTAACAGTTACCTACAACATCCATTAAAATCCAATGGGCTCCAACACTGGGCTCAGACAAAACTGAGTTCCAACACAAAATTTACACTAAACTAAAGTATATATGGCTATAAAAGTTACTAATAGCCTATGTTTATAGCCTATGTTTAACTAAAATATTTTTTACCATTAATTTGCGTGAAACTAAAATTTAGGAAATATATCAGAAATCCTAATATTTTTCAAGTTTTTTTGGTTTTATGAAAACTTCAAAGGATTGGCCCTCTGCATGAGTTTAATCATTTAAAGAGGTTTAATTTGTTTAGACACCTAAATGCAGAATTTCAGAGGTCTAATTCCAAAATTGACGTAATCATGGAGCATTGAAAAAATAAAATTTTTTCACATTTTTGCTGAATTTGTTCTTACTAATTTCTGTAAGAGCATTAAGACCTCCAAAACGCACATTGAGAGTATTTAACGCATACTATGGCATATTTTCATGTTCATAGGTACAACTGTTTCGGTGTTCTGCTCCGGAAAGGAAAAAAAATTATTATTTTTAATTTCCAATATTTTACAAAAACAGTATCGATTGCTTAAATATGAACATCAAAAGACACATATATTCTACAAGACCCATTCATGTGCCAAATATCATATATACAAGTGCAATAGTTTAGGCACAGTGGCCTATACACAATGTTTGATGCTGCCGTAGCGCATTCAAGCAAGATAAAAACGAAGTCACGTCCAAATAACAACATGCCGGCTATTCATTCCCATGCCAGATGCTTGCTCTATAATCAAGCTAAGGTGCATTCTTGACTCCAGACTTCTCCAAACAAAATGGTCAGGGCCCAAAAGACATTCTGAAAATGCTCAAATTTCAAATTTCCCGCCAAAACTTTCCATTTTGTCAGTGACTGCATAAACGGAGATGTGTACACACCTCCATTAAAAAGTAGTAATGGCCCTTGGGTTCAATTTGATAGGGAGCAGTTCTAAGAGACATGTCCCACCTTTCTGCTTTGGCAGGTTACCATGCCATACAAAACTTTGAAATTCATGAATGTAAAAAAAGCCTTATTGACTTCGTTTATTCACGGATTTGACGGCTTATTCTGACCGCGTTACCACCTTTCCCCCCCACATTTGCCACGAAAATTACGCCCCAGGTTTGTTAATATTAGTTTTCATCAAAGCTATCTCTCCAGTCTCGAATAAATGACCATCCCAGATATGGTTTAATACTGATTAATTGATATTTCATTCCAAGTTTCATTTTTTGCTGCTGCATCAGAATGACATGATGAATGTCTCAATGTTAAAATGAACAGTGACTGACTTGGTGCCAAAATTGACAAGCTCAGACTGCAAAAAGAGAAAACAATTTAGAGCGCATTTCCACAATAGATTTCATAATAGTATATTTATAAAAACCTATTTCTTACTGAGATTTCTTCTCATGATTCTAAAAAACAATATTCTCTTCAGAACACAATCAATCAACCCAGCTATCTATCTATGTCTATTTATCTCGAAAGAGTGCAGCCCAGTGATGAGATGAGAGAGAGAAAATGTTACGCATTTACCCAATTTGAGGGATATTTTACTTGCCCAGCCCGGCACAATCTATCGATCTATCTGTCTATCTATCTGTCCATCTATCTGTCTATCTATCTATCTATCTGTCTGTCTATCTATCTATCTATCTATCTATCTATCTATCTATCTATCTATCTATCTATCTATCTATCTATCTACCTACCTACCTACCTACCTATCTATCTATCTATCTATCTAGCTACCTATCTATCTGGTAGTTCTGTCTATCTGTCTATCTAGTAGTTCTGTCTATCTATCTATCTGGTAGTTCAATAATATTTCAGTAACAAAATGCGATCTGGACTTGTCAGAAATGGAGCTGATCAACCACTGTCAAGTAAACTCAGTAGGACCAGCCCATCAAAATGATTGACAGTGATGTTGCTAGAAATTTTTCAGTTTCAGTTTGTCTCAAATTAATTTTGTCACCTTTATATTGTTTTGATTGTTTAAAGGTGTCATTTCTATAATATTTCACACCTATGTGGCTTATGTCTATCCATTCCAAATGTCATGATAAGTCACATGTATTTGTTTATTAAAAACCCAGTCTCATGTCATTGAAGCACTTGCCTGCCAAGAGAGGTCGCTTTTTACTGTGCTTTTTACTGTGCCATAGTTATGGCCAAAATCGAAAAATTAAAGTTAGTTTTAAATGGGTTTATTTGGGAATGAATCTGAAAGGACCACTCTAAATATAATGCTTGAAACTTTCAACTGATAAAAAAAGTGCATTAGAGTTGCCCTTTAAAGTGTGCACGAGTAGACAAATATTGACAATTTGACATACAATTTTAAATTTTTCTTTCTCCTCTGACTTTAAAGTCAATCTTTGCATTTGTTGTTGCAAGTGATGAGTAATTGCAATTTTGTACACATGTCATCCTGTGGTGGATTATTGACATTATGTGATATCGATGACCTTCATATCAAGGTCAAGGTCTCATGACTCTACCTTCAAGTTTATCGACTTTTATAGAAAGTTTTGCATGTGAAATGCAGACAGGAATTGTGTATCACGGTAATGCCCAGGTTATATGACTTCAACAAATTCTGACATGACTAACACCTCTTACCTACTTATGTGACCTTGGCAGCAATTTTTTTTGGACATGTCAAGGACGGGTCACAGGGCCAGGGGGATTAAATATTGCAGGTAACAGGGACTACAAAAGGGACTACTACAGGGACCGCTACAGGGACTACTAAAGAGATGTATACAAAAAAGGTTACAGGAACATGACAAGAGTGGGGGATGTACCGTGAATAAGGGTACTAGTCTTTATCTTATCTTTGTCTTGTCGCTACATATCGTGACAGAAATATTGAATGCCAAATTGCTACTATAAAGCAACAAACTACAAATGAAAAATCGTACTTGCTACAACTTGCAAGCAAGAAACTCACCATCATCTTTGTCTTTGTCAGATGATCTTCCTTCGTCCTCTTCACCCTGACAACGAAGAAATGTTTTCATGAAATCAGTCAACAAATTACCATAACTGCAGAAGGGTACTACTTTGGAATGAATGCAGGCCCTATCAAAGCACTGTATTAAATGTTATGACAAGTTTTGACAACTATCATCAAATTCAAAGATTTCTGAGCATCGGGTCTTGAAACTCAGGTCTGCCTGTCTGTCACACCCAACAAGAAATATGTTAAAAAAATAACAATTAATTTTAAGGTTTAATACATAAGGGCTATTCCATTTAAAATTCTGGGGGCGGGGGCAGTCAGGTTGATTTATTTTTTGGACAACATACAAAAAAGGTACAGTTCATGAGGGGAGGGGATCCAAAAAAATTTGATGCATGGAGGGGGTCAAAAATCTAAGGGCTGTTCCTCAAGGACTCCAACACTGGTATAAGAAGTAATCGGTTTAGGTTTCTAACGCCGAAAATACTCTTCTACCCTAATCACAATATTTCACACAACATTGAACTTGTCAAATCCGTGAGGAACCTGGGAGTACTGTTTGATCAGCAGCTGAACATGTCGGAACATGTTAATAACATCTGTAGAAAAGGCTATGTCCAGCTGAGGAAAATTCGGCAGATACGGAGTTACCTAGATAACCAAGCAACCGAACAAATTGTGCATTCCTTCATTACCAGCAACATAGAATATTGTAACGCACTACTTTATGGTGCTCCAAAGAATGTAATACAGAAGTTACAGCGCCTTCAAAACGCAGCTGCGAGGGTGATCTGTGGAGTCAAGAAATTCGACCCATGTCGAGAGGTACTGAAATCTCTACACTGGCTGCCTGTAGCCCAGCGGATAGAGTATAAGATCGCATTAATGACTTTTAAGTGTCGCAACAATCTTGCTCCGCAGTACTTAGGTGAGCTGCTTAAGCCGTACAGTTCAAGCAGGTCGCTCAGCAGTCTGGGAAATTACCATCACGTGATGACAATTACAATTGCCGCAAGGTCCTGGCCCTAACAGGATGATTGAGCGTGTGGGGTTGATCCGTTGGGTATCAAAATGAATTTGCAGCCATCCTCATCACACAGCAGCATGACAGTAGCGGGACATATTCTATCCCATTTTGCGAGGTACCGCAAAGTCATCAGCAGCTGATGACAGTTTCCTAATTTCTCTGGAGGCTTCGGGTTCTTTTTCTCATTATGTAATGGATAAGCCTACCAAAATTTATAGAGTTAGTTGATACTGTGATACAATTTTATGCCAAGTTTGAAAGTGATAGTAGCAGCAGTTATTTTTAAATAGCCTGTCAAAGATGATTTTGAGCACTGCATAAGTCATGGCTGGGCCATGACACTTTTAGAAGGTCATGGGAGATAGATGACAGTGCTAGGGTGAGTGTCATGTGGGGCTGAAGACATTGGTTGTCATGAGCAGGTTGTAATTTCCTTGACTGCTCAGGTCACGAGGCAGTAATCTTCTGGAAGTACCACGAAGCAACACGAAGACGCTTGGCCCACGGGCTTTTACCAGCGCCGCCCCGACAATATGGAACAGCCTACCCGAGATTTGTCGGTTGTCCTCCTGACTTATCCAATTTTAAGAAAAATTTAAAGACTCACTATTTTAAAGTTGCATATGAGTGACATTTCATGATTTTTAATTGAATCGATTTTAAGGTATTTTTTAAGATTGATTTTTATGTTTGTAAAGTGCTCCTGAGATGATTAATTTGAAGCACTATATAAAATTAATAAAATGTTAAATGTTTTTTAAACATACATAAAAACCAAAAATTTTCGAGAAGCTAATTCAGACTTACCAACATTAGTGTCAATCGTTTGGAGGAATGCCCCGACCTTCGACTTGGCAAGAAGTGGCAGCGGGCGTTGATAGGACCCTTTATTAACTTCCCTTGTGTGCCCAAGGTGGCTGTAGAAGTACTGCCGATCTTCAGTAGTGCAGTGAGCTGCAGCATATAGTGTTGACAAACGAATACGTTGGTTTGTTGCTGAAATGTTCTTGGTTTCTAAACCAGCCTGAGAGCAAATGGTTGAAGTTGCAACCCAGCCAAAAACATGGAACATTGATTTTTCTTTTGTACTTGGGAAAAGGTATTCGTTCCCTTGTGTGCCCAAGGTGGCTGTAGAAGTACTGCCGATCTTCAGTAGTGCAGTGAGCTGCAGCATATAGTGTTGACAAACGAATACGTTGGTTTGTTGCTGAAATGTTCTTGGTTTCTAAACCAGCCTGAGAGCAAATGGTTGAAGTTGCAACCCAGCCAAAAACATGGAACATTGATTTTTCTTTTGTACTTGGGAAAAGGTATTCGTTCCCTTGTGTGCCCAAGGTGGCTGTAGAAGTACTGCCGATCTTCAGTAGTGCAGTGAGCTGCAGCATATAGTGTTGACAAACGAATACGTTGGTTTGTTGCTGAAATGTTCTTGGTTTCTAAACCAGCCTGAGAGCAAATGGTTGAAGTTGCAACCCAGCCAGAAACATGGAACATTGATTTTTCTTTTGTACTTGGGAAAAGGTATTCGTTCCTGATGTTCACTTCAGCATTACATCTAATTCGGGCATCAGCTAATCTGTTGATCGCTCCAGTACAGTCTTGTGGAATTAAGCAGCTCACTAAGTGGTTGCCCTTACCGCTCAAATAAAAAAGATCTAAGGACTCATGTAGGATCCTATCCTCCTTGTCCATAGTTTCAACATTGGACTTGCTCAGCCACTGGGCCCTGTCTAACCAGTTTTTCCTTTCCACCCTTGCAGGTTCCCCACCTCTTCTTCCGTTAAACAAGGTCAGACGACTGCAATAAAAAAATCTTCAGTAGTGCAGTGAGCTGCAGCATATAGTGTTGACAAACGAATACGTTGGTTTGTTGCTGAAATGTTCTTGGTTTCTAAACCAGCCTGAGAGCAAATGGTTGAAGTTGCAACCCAGCCAGAAACATGGAACATTGATTTTTCTTTTGTACTTGGGAAAAGGTATTCGTTCCTGATGTTCACTTCAGCATTACATCTAATTCGGGCATCAGCTAATCTGTTGATCGCTCCAGTACAGTCTTGTGGAATTAAGCAGCTCACTAAGTGGTTGCCCTTACCGCTCAAATAAAAAAGATCTAAGGACTCATGTAGGATCCTATCCTCCTTGTCCATAGTTTCAACATTGGACTTGCTCAGCCACTGGGCCCTGTCTAACCAGTTTTTCCTTTTCACCCTTGCAGGTTCCCCACCTCTTCTTCCGTTAAACAAGGTCAGGCGACTGCAATAAAAAAATCTTCAGTAGTGCAGTGAGCTGCAGCATATAGTGTTGACAAACGAATACGTTGGTTTGTTGCTGAAATGTTCTTGGTTTCTAAACAAGCCTGAGAGCAAATGGTTGAAGTTGCAACCCAGCCAGAAACATGGAACATTGATTTTTCTTTTGTACTTGGGAAAAGGTATTCGTTCCTGATGTTCACTTCAGCATTACATCTAATTCGGGCATCAGCTAATCTGTTGATCGCTCCAGTACAGTCTTGTGGAATTAAGCAGCTCACTAAGTGGTTGCCCTTACCGCTCAAATAAAAAAGATCTAAGGACTCATGTAGGATCCTATCCTCCTTGTCCATAGTTTCAACATTGGACTTGCTCAGCCACTGGGCCCTGTCTAACCAGTTTTCCCTTTTCACCCTTGCAGGTTCCCCACCTCTTCTTCCGTTAAACAAGGTCAGGCGACTGCAAACTAAATTCCTTAACTCGACAAATTCGTGTTTCTTGAAGTCTTCATGCTTTGCCTTCATCAGAGCCTCAATTCGCTCCAGGGTATACTTTCGCAGACATTCCATGTCGGTCTCCTCTGGCATTCTGTTGGGAAGTCTGAGCCTCTCCTGCCTGGCTTTGTAAATGTGGTACTTGGCGTAGCCGAAGACTGAATTTTCATGATGTTTCAATATTTTCTTAAAGTGCGTCATTTCAGTTGCCAATGCTTCTGCCTTTTTGTCAAACTCATACCTTCAATAATGGTTGCTGCATTCATTAGCAGGTAGAATAAGTTGTTCTTCAATCCGTATTTCAAATTCACACCATTTGAATCTTCTTCCTTGTAGCACATTCTGCCAATGCCTTCTCGCAAACTATCCCAGTTTTCTCGATAAAACATATCTGAGGCATCAGAGGTTTCCTTTCCTTCCGGCAGACAACATTTAAATTCTTTGTACAAATTTCCGAGTTTTCTGATATCTGACATTACACCTTTCCTAACTTCATCAGTCTTGTCAACCTTACATTTTTCCTTTTGCCATAACTCTTTTCCAATTGCTTGGATTGTTTTGTCTGCTCGTATGATCTTTCCCGTTTCATCATTGTGGAAACTGGCAAGAATATCATTGAAGCTACTGGTGGAGTCACAGTTTAGCAGATTGACAAACAAAGGCTTCTGATCACTCTGACATACTTTCTTATGCTTGCGAAAGTTCTTGCGAGCATAAGCTCCATTGCACACCTTGCAGTGAACAGTCTCATCTGGTGATTGTGATGTTTTGATGGTCTCGAATGGTTTTCCTTCTCGTATTGCCTCCTTGTTATGTTTCATTATACCATCATTTCTCAGTTTTGCCAGAACTCTTCGTTGATCTTTTTTTTCCATGTTTGAAAGGCCACTAATTGTTGGATGGTCTCCATGACACAAGCGGAGGTGGCGTGAAAGCCTTGTGCTGGTGGAATGACAGATGGGACACTGCCTTTGCTTTCGCTTGTACGGCATTTCTGGAACAAAACATAAAAACAACATGAGTATTGGAAATGTCATCATATAAGGTGCACAAAAGGCTGATTCATACAGGGCCAATCTCTACTCCTGACGGTCTCCCGATGACGCCTCATGTACAATCTGTTGGCATCGCAAGCAGTCGTGAGCAACCCGGGGAAGTAGGACGGAGCGAAAATTTTTGGTTCTGCTCAAAATTTCGTGCCGACTGAACCCGACAGTTTCCATCATGTCTACATCGCTGAATAATTTCAGACTGTCTGGAGCCCATCGCCTGCAGTCGGCTACAGGATGTCTAAAAAATTTGTACCTGTCCTGCGCTTAGGTCCAAGCAACTGTGTCTCCCACCTATAAAAATATTTCTATGCTCCCACCTGACATTGTTATGATTATTGGGTACTTTTCCATTATCTGAAACCATTTCTCAAGTAGCGCCGTCAGCGCCGTCAGCGCCCTCTAGCGTGTCGTACATTTTCATTTTATGAAACTATAGCCCCCAAGTTTTGACAATGTAGTGATGTCATACTTCCATTGTAATTGTAATCAATGAAATTATCTTGAAAAGACGCCATACTTTTTCTCATGAAATATGATAAGTGATGCTTACGTCAAAATGGGTTCAGATAATGGTCCCTCACAATAGCTCAACTATAACTTACTTTGCTTTTGTGATCTTGTTGGGTCTTAAGTACCTACAATACATGGACCAGATTATACTAGAATGACAGAGCTCCAAGATAGTCAGGTCTAGAACAGGACAAGGTCAGCTGACTCTTTCTCAGCTTTGTGCACCAAACGCATTACCGCCAATGGGCGGTTATTCTCCTAAGTGGGAAAATTGGGGATGGGCCGTTAGGTGAGCATGGGCCCTTATGAGTTCACACAAGCGCCCACAGGGGGCCCACTGCGAACATAATACTCAAGTTTGACTGCTGCTTAGACCTGTCAGCCAGCCGACCAAGTCAAAGTTGGCTGGCTAAGAGGTATAATCGGCTGGCTGCAGCTTAGCCATCCCCTTTGGAGGCTGCGGCTGGCTTAAATTAGTAGTGGCTGGCTGGACGGCTAGCCATGGCTTAACTTAATTATACTTCAGGGTCTAAAAATATTATACCAGACAGAGAATAATACTAGGAAAGAAAAACAAGAAATACAGCACTTTTTTCTGTCACATGTGCAACAATAGAGCCTGTCATTGAGAAAAAGATCTTGAAAGCTTTGGAGCGGTTATCATCCTGCAATTGCATTGCTGACAGCCCAACAAGCACAATAAGATGTTGAAACATTGTAATCCTTTACAAAACGGCTTTCTTCCAGCGTGAAAAATCCATGATTTCATAATTGTTTGTGGTTTTCTACAAAGAAAAAATTTGAAAAAACAGCAACAATGGAACAGCCAAACATATAGGCCCGCATTCCGATCCATTGCTTTGAATGCTCTCAAACTGTGAATTATGTTTATTACTCTGGATGAGGGATAATCTTATAATTAGGCCAGTACAATTTCACAAAAATACTGGACTTTGAACAGTGTTATCAGGGCAGGTGAAGATGATGGTCACAGCAACTTCGGTACACAGACCCAACTAAAGCAGATCTGTTGAATCTTGCATTGTTTGAGAAATAGGCCTACAAGACATTTTCACAGTTAAATTGCTATTTGTGCATCATGATAGGTGATGATGCGTCATGATTATTTTAACATAGGAGTCCCAGACCAACTATTAACATGCTTTTTATATAAAATTAACATTGGACAACTCTTCCTGTATCCAGAATGAAGATAAGTTTCTACCTAATAGGTTTACCTCCTATAAATGAAGGTTATCAAAATAATTAAAGAAAATGTTCAACAGAGACAATAGCATACATTCATCTTCTATTCATGTGCTAATTGTCATCAGGGGCATGACTGAATTGCACTTCAAGTGTTACCAAGCTAACTCTGATTGAAGATCTGCTCTGATTGAAGTTTAAAGTCTGACTGGACAAGCAGCAATTAAATGAAGGTGTCCTGATTGAGATACCATATTCCTTCTCTAATTGCCTCCCATACAGCTTCCTATACAGGGCCTTTTGTGGCCAGGCCAATCGGCGGCGAGTTGGCGATCCTGCATCGGCAGTGGCTGGCTGGCTACAGAGCGGACTTGGCGGCGGCTCACAGGGTTTAAAATCGGCGGCTAAGCTGGCTATTTTCGGCGGCTGACAGATCAACCAGTGCTGCTGCCCTCCGTGAGAAAGGGACAAGGTCATTTTTGCCATCTGCAGTACTGATCAAGATCGTGCTGCACTGTTTTTGAGTATTATTTGAATGTCTTTATTTGTTAATCAGTCAAAATAAGGTGGGCGCAAATACGCACACAGAGGCGCTTATAGCCTTTTTGGTAAAATTTGGGAATAGGCAGTTAAGTGATCATGGGCGATAATAAAGTCATTTATACAGTATACGCCGCATGGCCGTCGGCTCAATGTCTTGACATCACAGATGGTCGCAAATGGGTCGTCGACAGTCGCGTGCAGTGGGGGATTATTCGCCGACCACTCGCCATAGTCATTGAACCTGAAGGTTGCTCGACTCGAAATATCTTCTTACATTAATTTTGTGAACAGTCCTGAGCTCACAATTTCCCCTGATGACCGTCAGGAGAGTGAGTGGGTTTTGTGTTTTACGCCCCATCAGCACCGGTGTGGGCAATTTAGAGGCAAGACTGTCAGGAGAGTATTGGGAAGAGCAATCAGCGCTATGTGAACCAGGCTTAACTGTGGACACCAACACTTTTCAATTACTATGTTTTTAGGTTAAACACTTGGATATTCAAGGAGAGTTTGAACTTTTTTCCTCATTCTTTTTTTAGCACACTTTAATTCATTTACAAATTGATGTAAAATAACACACATTTATTTGGTGCTAATAGTATTTACCTCAAGCAAATGTAAGAATCAGGAAATTAACTCCAGTTTTAGTAACATCATCTACTTACTCGCTTAACTTTTCTCATGACTTTTCACGTGCGTTGTCAAAGCCCCTCTTTTCTTCAATATCTTGAGGCAAAATGGACATTGTAGGGCAGCTGAAAATCAAGAATAGCAGCTTAATTTATATAAAACAGTTTATTACACAGGATGTTAAACATTACAGAATTAATAAAACACAAAAAAAAAAAGAAAATTGAAAATTAACAAAATATCCAACAAAATCTAACAGTTGCACATTTTATACAGGATTAATGGCAACTATATAAATTTGGGTCCTCCCCTATCGGGATAGGACCTATCTCTATGAGCTCATGGCCCACAGACTTATTGTCACTCATCTAAGAGAGTGACAACGCTTACTTGTGCATTAATCTTCTCAAACAAGTGTTTACGCTTGTCACAGCCGAGATTTAAAATTTGGCGCCATTGCCAGACCACCTAATACCCATAATCCCTTGCGCTCTGACTTCCTCTAATCCTCTTACTTCGAGGCGTAACGCAAGGACATTCCACCGAGGGGAGGCGGGTGGGAAGCTCAAGTAATAAGTCTGTGGGCCATGAGCTCATAGAGATAGGTCCTATCCCGATAGGGGAGGACCCAAACTCTATCTTCGCTCATGGCCCAGACTTATTGTCACTCATCTAAGAGAGTGACAACGCTTACTTGTGCAGATTCACAAAGTGGCGGAGGGGATGGAACCCGCTTGCACCAAGAAAAGGGCATTGACCCAGAGGACAGAGCAAAACCAGTTGCAGCTGCCAAGGGAGCCCCATGGTCTGGCGTGAGTGCAGAAGGCATCGGGACTGTCAACCAGAAGCCTCCAAGCCCAGGGCACTACAAGACCTGAGAAGGAGGGGGTGACAGCAGGTAGGCCTATTTCAGTGCCACTAACCGGGACTGGAAACAGGAGGAGGCCAACAGCACACTGAGTCAGTAGGCAGGGAGCCAGAACCCAGCAGGCCGCCAGACACCGAGCCCAACCAGGCTGGTGTAAGGGAGGGCACCCAGAAGAGGGCAAGATATTGCCCTGTGGAGAGGCAACGACCCATCTCCACTCACCGTGACCGAGCAGGAGGCTCGGGACCCGGAGGCAGAATGCAGGCATCTCCGGGGGGGCCCCGGAGGGACACGCCCCCCCCCCTTGGTTTGCCCCCCAAGCTCAGGGCATAACCAAGCCTGAGCAGGAGGCCGGAGAGCAGGGCCAGCCCCTATGCAGGGACGGGACCCTTAGCTTGAAGAGCGACGGGCAGCAGACGGCACCGGACAGCGGTCGCAGGAGGCAAGCGCCATGTTCCCACTGGAGGGAAAGACAGCAAGCAGGGTCTCGTGGACACACGACAGAGGCCGCCGTGAGGGACGGAGAGGGACAAACCCACTGAGCCGGAGCACAGACGGAGTCCCAATGGTCAGGAGACCAATCCCGGAGAGGCACCAGGAGAAACGGCTGAATCGTGGGCACCCAAAGCAGGGCAGCTCGCTCCACAAGGCGAAGAGCAGAAGTGGCCGAGGCAGTCGGAGCAGAGGGTGGCAGTCCGAAAGCAGGACAGGAATGGGGGGGGGATCCGGCAAGGATCCCCCCACAGCCGGAAGGCGAGCACATCCACACAAAGCCACACGGTGAACTGAGGAGGAAGGAGACCAGGCCCAGGTCAGCAAGGCAAGGAAGCCCGCAGCGGGACAAGCACACCCAGATGAAATCCCGAAGTCGCCAGGGAGGCCCGAACAGCAGGTCGGGGTGGCCAGAGCGGAAACCGGCCTGCCAGACTATGTGACAGAGTAACCACCCAGGAGGAAAAGAGCCGAGAAAAGACCTCCAAAAAATCCCACAGCGTAGCAGCGAAGGAGATGAGGCCAGGCGGCCGAGGACACCCAGGAGCACAAGGAACTATCCATAGTCCCCAAGTGGTAGGCCTGAGGCAGGCCGACAGCAGGAAGCCCGGCAACAGGTAGCGCTGGGAGCGCTGAAAGGGCCGCTCAGGGCCACTGCCGGAACTGCCCGCTGGGGACCAGCTGAAGAACGGAAGACAGAGGATCTGCCGGGCGGCAGACCCCGACGAACTCCAGAGCTCCAGGGGGGACTCCAAGAAAGCCAAGGCTGGGAGGCCAGGGAGGCCCCCGAGGCATGCAGACACGGAAGCACTGGCAGCAGGAGAGGCTGTGGACCCAACAGAGCAGGAACACCGAACCCCACCAGGAGAGGAGTAGAGCCAGAGACGACAGCCCCGAAGGGCGACAGGCAACCCTCGAAGCCCACACTGGCAAGCGGAAGCCAGCACGGGAAGCAAGAGGAAGCAGCAGAAGCCAAGGGCTAAACCAACCGGGGGACTGGCCAAGGACCCAAGGTAGTCGGTGAGAAGCCCAGGAGCCGCTGTGGAGGAGGAAACACCCAAGGCGACGGGAGCCAGCCGCATGGGCAGGCCAGAGAGGCCGCCAGCAACCGATGGAGGCCACCCTATCAGCAGGGGGGGAAGACGTAGACCAAGCAGGCTGAGAGGCAGGCAGGCCGAGCCACTGCACCCCCGAGCCAGGTAAACCAAGGAAGCCCAAAAGCCACGACAACCCGGGCTAGGGGAGGCCAGGGTTGGAGGACCACCGGAAGCAGCCCGAGGCCCCGAAACAGCCGGTCGGGGGCATAGGCCAAGAGGGCACAGGGAGAGTCGGAGGTGCTTCAGTGAGTCCAACCGACGGCAACCGGCGACCCTGGCCAGGATGAAGATAACCGTACAAACTCAGGCAATGGGGGCGCCCAAGAGACAAGGGAGGCGACAGCCAAGGGGAGGTCCCCAGCGGGACGTACCAACAGCAACGCCATGCGACATCAGCACCAGGGGAAGACACCCGGTGCTAGGGGCACCACTGGCCCAGGAAAGACCACCCAGGCCACAGAGATGCAGCTCTTCGGAGGAGCCCAGAGGTGCGAGAGATGCTGAGCCCAAGAGCCAAGCCCCACCGACAAGGGGGAAAGGCCCATGACTCGCAAGCGGATGCCAGGAAGGAACCCGTAACCAGGGGATAGCCCGGCTGGAGCGGCGAAAGACAGTGAAACTGGTAATGGAGACCACGAACGGTCCCGAGGCAGGAAACCCGGATGACAGGATGGAGATGCACAAAGCAGCTGCCACCCCACGCAACAATGGTCCGCCAGAGCACTCGAAATCAGCCGGATGACGAGATACCCACAGGCATGGAGGACAAGAGCCCCAACGTACCCGAGGGATGACCCAGCCAGAGGCAGCGAGCTCCAGCGCCGGGGAATTCCAGGAGGTCCCATCAGGAGGTAGGGCCATAGCCCAGCGCCCCAGAAAGGGATAAGACCAAGGGCACACCCAAGCCCAGGTCCCACCCGACCGCAGGAGGGTGGGACCCAGAGAAAGCCCCCGGAGGGGCCCCCCAGTCATCGGAGACCAGGGCCGGCACAAGGCGGGGATACCAAGTCTAGAGTCGGAAACGGCGGACCCCATGCTACCGCATGGGCGCCGAGACCCAGGAAGCGGGCCAGCGCCATGGAAGGAGGCCCAAGCCCCAGAGGAGAGCCAGACGAGGAGGAGCCAAGGGTGGGCACCAGCCCGGACACACGGAGCAGCAGGATGGCACCAGCCCCAGAAGAAGTCAAAGGGCGCAACAGCCCTGCCAAGGAAGAGCCTGACCCGCCGGGAAGGGCAACAGACCCCAGCCGGCAGGAAGGCAGACGAAGGCCCCACCAGGGAGGAGCATGGCCATGGAGGGACCAGGCACCAGGAGGGGAGGGGACTCCCCGCCCACTGCGGAAGAAGAGGTCGAGGCCCCAAGGGGCAAAGCTGGGCAGAGAGTCGCGGCCGAACCGAGGCAGCCCCAGGCAGAACCAAACCAGCGGGTTGAGGTAAAGGGGAGGACCTCGGAGAGGCCGCCCCCCCAAAGCATGGAAGCCAGCCCCCAGTGACGGCCAGCAGAGGGGACCTGGACGGAGGATGACCAACCGGAACGGACGACCCGCCCGGGAGCAGGACACCCATAGGAGAAACAGACAGGTGTGCCCAAGCCCCAGGCACCAGTGGAAGGCCAGTCGGCGAAGCAGGATGAGCCACGCCAGACGAGTTGGCTCCCATCAGTAGAAACCAGCAGGAACAAGGCCGAGATGCCAGGCAGAGTCCGGGGCACACCCAGGGACCCAAGCCAAGGCACCAGGGAGGGCCAAAGCAACCAAACCAGCCGCAAAAGGAAGCGAAGAGGCGCTCTCCAGAGGCAGCCCAGGAACCAAGCCAGCGAGAGGTATGGGGTACCCGAGCAGGAAGACCAGCCGCAGGAGAGGCAAGAGAGGTCAGCCATCCTCAGGAGAGACTGGCCATGGATGACCAAGCAGGAGTGGCCGGTCGGCAGTAGGCGAAGTAGGCCAGCCGCCGGAAAGGAAGGCCAGCAGCCGGGCCCGGCTAGGGGTATTGGGGTACCCTAGCAGGCATGCCAGCAGCCGAAGAGACAGGCCAGCCGCAGGGGGCAGCCCAGGAGCCAGGGCCAGCTAAGGGCATGGGGGTACCCGAGCAGGCAGGCTCACAGCAGGAGATGCAGGCCAGCAGCAGGAGGGGCAGGTCAACGTCAGGAGAGTCAGAACAGGAGCCAGGGCCAGCCAGGGGTATGGGGACCCTAGCAGGCAGGCCAGCACCAGGAGAGTCCGGCCATCAGCAGGCGCAGCAGGCGAGGCTGGTCAACAGTAGGAGAGGCAGGCCAGCCGCAGGAGAGGCAGGCCAGCCTCAGGAGAGGAATGCCAGCAGCCTGAGAGGCAGCTCAGGGGCCAGAACCAGGTAGGGGGTATGGAGGTACCCTAGCAGGCCGGCTATCATCAGGAGATGCGGACCCAACCAGTCGGAACCAGCAGGGATAAGAAAGCATCCAACCCAGAAGAGTCAGGGGCAGAGCCCGAGACCCAGACCATAAGCCCAGGAGGAGGCCAATGTCCAGGAGGCAGCACCAGGAGGCCACACCCACCTGGCAGCACCAGGAGGCCACACCCACCGGGGATAGAACAGCGTCATGGGCAGAGCCCAAGACCCAGAACATCACCCCAGGAGGAGTCCAAGGTCCAGAAGGCAGCACCAGGAGGCCACACCCACAGTGGAAAGAACAGAGTCATGGGCAGAGCCCGAGACCCAGAAGAACACCCCAGGAGGAGTCCAATGTCCAGGAGGCAGCCAGTGGAAAGGACAGCAGCAGAGCCCAGTAGGCTAACCCAGTGAGGCACCCGCAGCCACTAGTGAACTCAGAAGTCATCGAGGTGCAGCCCGGAGCCCGTCCGTCGAGACCAGTGGGACGCACAAGCCCATCGACCAAGCCAGCGTCATCGAGGTGCAGCACGGAGCCCAGCGTGGAGACCCAGCGGGACGCCGTAGACATCAACAAAGCAGCCAGGGGGGCGGCCGCTCGACCAGGTGCGCGGCATCGAGGGGCTCCCGGCGCTCGACCAGTGGGACGCACGTGGAATCAAACAATCGTTGGCAGCGTTGAAACTGGAGGTAAACGCTCAAAAAACGAAATAAAACATACAGTACAAGCAGCCGAAGCAGCAATACACAAAATAAACCATGTGGACAGGGCAGATAGCTCGAAAATAGAGTGAAAACGCCTATAATGACGACGACACACCGGACAAGGATGCCATGTGGATGGGCGAACGTCGAGGTGGAAGTGCTGAAATACGAAGAGAAAACAGGTAGAACAGGAGAAAAAAGGCTGTTAAGGCACCGAATAGGTACGGGAACCAAGGATTAGGGCACGAACTAGGCCTAGAATCCCTGGAAAACCCGTGAAATCGCCGAAAAAGACACCACAGCGTCTGCCATGACGAACAGACTGCAGTGATACGACGAAGTTTGAGGGGACAAATAGGGTAAAATAAACTTACCTGAGTACAGTTTAGCTCTGTAAACCGTAAAAGAGAACCTAGAAAACGAAATACAACGTAAATAACCCATTGTCAATGCCCCAATCGACTGTAAACAAGCGGCTGTCTAGCAAACGTCCGATGCGTAGGACAGCCGAGAAGAAAGAGGATTAGAGGAAGTCAGTGCGCAAGGGATTGTGGGTATTAGGTGGTCTTGCAATGGCGCCAAATTTTAAATCTCGGCTGTGACAAGCGTAAACACTTGTTTGAGAAGATTAATGCACAAGTAAGCGTTGTCACTCTCTTAGATGAGTGACAATAAGTCTGTGGGCCATGAGCGAAGATAGAGTGTTACAATGTACACAAGTTTTTCAATAATTATTATTGTTATTTTTTTTATCTTTTAACAAAAACTGAGAAAATACCTCGTGGAGGGTATTACACACAAAGGGTATTTATCGACACCTTATCATTACATCACAGAACATACAATACCATCACAGAGCAGAGTAGAATTAAAAAAGGATGTTGATAATACCCTCCTCTATGGTTGTCAGTTTTTGGTAATTGAAACATATGACCTTAAATTGTATATATATGTATCATATTACATTTTAACTTGTTCCATAAACAGACACCCACGTATTTTAGTGACTTTTTGTCTTTAAAGTACAGGCTGAATAACAACTGAAAATTTACTTCAAAAATTCATAGGACTCTCGAATTACATATATTGAACCAAACTGAATTTGCTGAAGTGGCAATCCTGCGAAAAATAGCCTGGAAATAAGGCACCACACTCAATCACAATATTGTGCATGCATGAACCATTGGGTGACACCTATAATATATTAGAACTTCATCTCCTTCAGTTCAGCCTGTACTTTAAATATCATGTAGATGCTTCATTAAAGTAGGACAAAATCGCACAAACTGAATACATGAATGCCATTCTATAGGCTAAGACTTGCAAATAGTTAGTTTTGGGCAAAGTAGCAGTACAATTAAAGGAACTTACCAAGCTTCACATCAGCCTGGTGCTGATCTTGTTTTTGACCTTGTTCTAGAAAAAATTGAAAAACTCCACAATTAGAAAACTATTCAAACAACCAGCGATTTATCACCCAATTAGATATTTTGTTGATCTGATTCCCACTAGCTAATTCTGTGGGAACAGATTTCCGTCTTACAATATTTCATAAATGAGCAGGTACAACAATATTACCTTAATACATCTTCGAGAGATGAACTCACCTGCGTGAAGGCCCATAGGTATGATATCGCTTCTTTCATCTGTCAAATAAAAGTTTGATACAAGTCAGTTAGAGTCAAGGAGGGTAAATCCGTCCACTTTTGGCTAATACTTTACTCCCAGGACAATGGGAGTAGATATGAAAATAAAAATTAGTCCCTTGGAAGGGGCTTATTCCGTACTATTATCAGCAGCAAAAAAAAAGTTAAATATTTAAATATTTTTGCTGAAACCATGGCAACAAAAATTGAAGGTCAGAGCACCTAAATCCGTCCACCTTGCTGGTAAATCCTTCCAGCAAGGATGGTAAATCCGTCTACGGGGCTTAAATCAGCACAAACTTATCATATCTTGTTATTTCTTCAAATATTGCAATTTATTAACTTTCAGAAAGGATTTTGTGTGGATTTTAGAATAATAGGATGCTTATTGCACTTATACCAGAAGTATTAAATAAGATAGGTCAAGTTGACAATCAAGAATTTCAATTTACTGCCTTAATTATAATTTAAAAACTCAATTAGCCCAATCAAGTGGTCTAATTGCACAATATAGTTTCTCTAATCAGTGTTATGCCTTTTAAAGATATTTAAAGTCATAAAAGTTCTTTTAAACCTCATTTGAAGTGGGTGGACGGATTTACAATCACCTAGTCAAGCAATTTTCAAAATAATGATTGTAATTCCGTCCACTTTTCTTTCCTTTGTATCTCCTTTCTGGGTGCTGCAATTAAGTTATTTAACAAATCCTACAAGAATAGTAATATTCGGCATGTCATTAAACAATTTTTTATCTTCAATGCTATTTTTTGTTGATGGAAATAGGCCAATAAGATTACTACCTTTAAATCACAAAATGGCTGTGATGACGTCACAGGATTTCATTGTATTTTGTCTTCTGTTACTAAATGGCCCTGAAATACCATTTCAAATGCTTTCAACTTAAACAAAGATCAAAATGAGTTTGTAAACTTACAAAACTGAAAATGAATGTCATTGAATGCCTATATTAGGGGATGGACGGAATTACCAGCCTGGACGGATTTACCATACTTGACTCTAATTGTTTAACTCATATTTCTGAAATACTATATTTACTTCAGGGGCGGATCTAGGATTCTTTAGGTGGGGGGGCGGACCTGATGAGGCCCGAAGGGCCGAAATCATAACGGCAGGGGGTCTGGGGGCCGCTCAAGGCCCCCAGAAGCTCAGGGTTTTTAGATTTTCTGAGACGCATTGTGAGCTCTCAAAGGGGGATACTTTTCAAGAATTTTGTTACACATTTTTATATTTTTTTCAGTTCTTTGGAGACAAATTAAATCAAGCTTGACAAATTGATCGATATTCGATAATTTCACATGGAAACAGTGTTCCAATCACAGTTTATGAATATCTTAAATTGGTTAAAATGATTTAAAATACGTGGTTTCATCCATTTTTCTCCATGTAATATACCAAGCCATCAATTTTGCCTCATAGATTGCTTCATGCTGCAGTAACTCTGATTTTTAAAAAGTTTGACAGACAGCCGCTTTTACTTAGAATCAATGAATGGTAAAAGAGAGGCCCTGCAGTGACGTCAATGATGTCCTTGGACAAATTTATGTTATCACTAATTTTTCTTTGACTGCAACCTCTATTCACGAGACTCTTGATGGGGGTTATGGGGGACAGGGAATTCAAAAGTAAAATGGCCAAGAGACGGGGATACAAAACCCAATCCAGAACTGAGGGACACTGAATTCAAAATTCAATTAGAAAACTGCAAAGGTACAAGGAATTCAAGAGGCCAAAGGACAGGGGGACGCAAAACCCCATCCAGAGCCTAATTCATAGGGATAAAAGTGGGGGACAGCCCATTAGTTCGGTAATTGGGCTTTCAGCCAGAAATTTTCTTTTCTTCTCTTTGTTTCAATTTAATATAAATGTAATATAATGTTGGGAGATTTTTAGGAAGCAGCTGCCCTCCCCCAGCCAGACCCCAAAGTCTGTCAGAGTTAAAAATCTGACTTGCTTGGCAAGAACTTCAACTGACTAGTCAGCTAAGTTGCTAAACTCTGACTTCACTTGACCTAAGTAAACCTCAGCTGATGTAATGTAATTTCATAGGGCTTACATTCTGTTAAATATTTTTCAACAGTACATTATAACTTCGGAAATTTCAGAATTTTTGCACACAGATTATTAGGTAGTATTCGACGTGTCAATTTTTAGTGGGTTTTTATTTTGCATATATATATATACTTTACAAAAGTCCTATTATAGTGTGAAATGCATTTTTTGCTGTTAACATTACTTAACAATGGTGCCAAAATCATTTCTGTGAGGTAAAACATGGCTTATGCAACAATGACTTGACTTTAGCTGACTCAAGTCTGACTTGACTGGAGTGAACACTGAACATTGACGTTGGGGTACACCCCCGCCCCCTGCAGTCCTCTGCATTCCATGTCTATGCTGTACAGCAAAAATAGAGAAAGAATGAAGAATAAAAAGTAATCTGTTAGATAATTGAAAAAAAAAACACCAAGGTAATGATCTAAAAGTTTGAACTACCAAAACAAAAGCTTCGTCAACAACGCAGTGAGACAAACAAGAACAGCAGAGTTTGGTATACAGTAGGCCTACAACATCGAATATCTGGTCAGTCAAACCGAACAAATCTAACAGAAATCAGAACTAAACAAAATTGATTAAATAGGCCTAATGTCGAAAGTGCTGTTACAGTCTGTCTCATTTCTAGAATGGGTGGTCGTCGTCAAAAATCTGACAAAAACGGAAATAAAACGTCACAAAAATTGCATGAAAAAATTACAAAATAGCTCATCTATCCAAGAGTATGTCTTTCTACTGTGTGACCTTTAGATGCTGAGCAATCAGGCCAAACACCAGTTCGCAGGTTGTGAGACAAACTTTAGTATAGACCCACATAAATGTTTTTTCTATTAAAAAAAAAAAAAAAAAAAAAATTTTTTTTTTTTTTTTTTTTTTTTTTTTTTGAGGGGGTGGGGGGGCGGTCGCCCCTTTCGCCCCCCCCTGGATCCGCCCCTGTACTTGAGTAAGAGCTAGTCTATGGAATTACTAGCAGATCCAATGACCTAATTTTGACTGGCAACGGGGAGACCCTGCAATGTTTATTGATACATGTAGGACGCCACAAATGCGCAACTTGTGGCAGAATCTAAATTGCATGACAATAAACTTCAAAAGTGTTTTATCAACATATGAAAGATGCACAGGTCTATTTTAGACAGTACCCAACTCATTGGAAAGCAATTCAGACTTTTGTCGAGCGTAGTTACGTGCGCCAAGCTCGGCTCAAAACATCCTTAACGAAAATAACGTACATACCTCTGACCAAGACAAGAGATTCCATCTCTTGACCTGAAAACAATTCTCTTGGTCAGAGTTCACTCGGACTAACTAAAATCCACCTCTTGATTAAACGCTGGCCTCCTTTAGTTGGGTGAATAAACACCGGTCACTTTTAACAGGTTCTCAAATTGATTTAGAATTCTCAAATTGATTTAGAAACCAAAATTGGCCATTTGGCAACAAATCCTGTATGGATTCCATATTTCATTCTCTGGAATCATATATGGATTCCATATCTCATTCTCACGAATCATTTATGGATTCCATATTTCATTCTCTGGACTCATTTATGGATTCCATATCTCATTCTCAGGAATCATGTATGGATTCCATATTTCATTCTCAGGAACCATTTATGGATTCCATATTTCATTCTCAGGAATCATTTATGGATTCCATATTTCATTCTCAGGAATCATTTATGGATTCCATATCTCATTCTCAGGAATCATTTATGGATTCCATATCTCATTCTCAGGAATCATTTATGGATTCCATATTTCATTCTCAGGAATCATTTATGGATTCCATATTTCATTCTCAGGAATCATTTATGGATTCCATATCTCATTCTTAGAAATAACACATGCATTTTAATGTATGACCACTGACCAATAGTAAACACCCCAGATTCAATCAAAACATGAATGATGGGTCTCCCCTCAGAATCCGTATTTCATTCTCAAGAATCAATTATGCATTTTGTCATCTGACCAATAGTAAGCATCCAAATTCAATCAAAATCTACAAAATAGGCCTTCCCTCAGAATCCGTATCTCATTCTCAAGAATCAAATATACATTCTTGACCTTCTCCACCAAAATGAGTTCAGAGTAGGCGATTTATATTTCCCAGAAAAGAGCAAAGTGTGTCAAAGGTCATATTTTGATTTTCAACTGTTGATACCGTCCTCTTGATTTGCTTAGTTCTTTCATGGCAACGGTGCGAAATTCAAATGCCATTTCTCATAGTTTGTTGTTTCCGAAATTAAATGTTTCGTATTGTCAGTGTGAGAAGTCCCATATTTTTGGATTGGATTATGAAACCATATGAACTACCATTTAAAAGCCCATTTCCAGAGAATAAAGTCACTTTCGCAATTAAATATGATAGGAGGCCGACATTGAACTCTTTTTAATGGAGCAGGTCACATTTGTCATGTGACCAATATGAACTAGTCAAGCACCACAAATTCAAACAAAATCTCCAAAATGGGCCTGCCCTAAGAATCCATATTTCATTCTCAAGAATCAAATATACATTTGTCATCCCAGATTCAATCAAAATCTGCAAAATGGTCCTTGTCGCAGAATCATATTTCATTCTCAAGAATCAAATATACATTTTGTCATGTGACCAATACTAACCAGTAAAGCTCCCCAGATTCAATCAAAATCTACAAAATGGGCCTGCCCTCAGAATCCATATTTCATTCTCAAGAATCAAATATACATTTTGTCAAAGCTCCCCAGATTCAATCAAAATCTACAAAATGGGCCTTCCCTCAGAATCCATATTTCATTCTCAAGAATCAAATATACATTTTGCATTTTTTCATGCAACCCATAGGCGTGGAAGGTCTATAAATATTGCGGGAGCTGCCCAAAAAGTTGTGCCCAAATTGCTACAAAAATCAAAATTATCTCTTCCCAACTATATGAAAATTAACTTTTCCAAAATTCCCTGCCTTCAGACGTTCTACGCCTATGATGTGACAAATTGTAGGCACCCCAGGTTCAATCAAAACATCCAAGTTTGAACTGCCCCAATTAAGAACCGAAGGTAAGCACCCAGATTCAATCAAAACCTCTTAGATGGGAATACCCCAAGAATTCATTCTGAGGAATCATAAATATCATTATTTCAATACTCTTGTACATGGCTTAAAGCTTTCGTCTGATCTATTGACCTTCCAGAAATATAATTGAGAAGGTTTGACAAATTGAAATATGGTTCCAGATTGTTTTAAAATCATCATCTTAGATATTTATATATGTGGTTGGCATATTTCCCTACATAGGCTATAAACATGTATATGGATTGACATTTCAAGATTTTGTTTCTTTATATACCTCTATTATGTCTTTATGGAAGTCTACATGTAAGTACTTACACGTTAATTCATTTATATATTGACACACTATATTAACAGTACTAAAGAAATGGAACCTGAGATGATACAACAAGCTTATGCATTAAATTTTCATGAAGTAGCAAAACTGCTTCCTATGTTCAAGATTTGCCCTATGGATCAGGTTTGCCTATATAATCATAATTGAAAATGTAACAAGAAAATCTATTCCAGCATACATTCAGTAACAATTCAAAACAGTTTGAAGCACAATGAGAATACCATACAATTCTATGTAATTTAGGCCTACAACAATGTTGCAATGTTGTCTCATCGTTGCTGCAACACGGAATTATCCATTTAGAGAACTCCTTCCACTTTTCAAGATCTGTCAATTTGATCAGTTTTGCATCTATATTCAGCATTTTTAAAAGCAGGTTGAAATGTGATGAGAAAATGTATTCCAGCATATTATGTTCACTAACAATCCAAAAGAGTTTGAGGCTCACCGAAAATGGACAATGTTTCTTGTGACTGGAGAAGCCGTCTGCTCACCATGGTAACAACCATTGACATATCGTAGTCTTTCAAAGCACAGTTCCTGCATTTTATTTGCCAGGAAAACTTCTGGAAAAGGCAACATGGAGACAGGCACATCACATTGTATTGGTTAATCCCACACTGGAAAGGTATGTGTTCACATGTCAAGCAGAGTGAAGCTGAAGAAGGTTTGATGAGCACAGACATCACTCAGCTGTCAAATATCAGTAGTCCAACATCGTTCTGCCATGCTTGTCTGTTTTTGAGCATCAAATTTTTCCTGACTAGCCTGTCCGTCTGCCTGCTCATCGAATTTCTACAATGTGTTTCTTTTATTCATCGAACGCTGAGCTTGAGATGAATTCAGACCAAATGTAATTCTGTCTCTAATATTGGCCCTTTTCACCCATCTTCCAACAGGAAAGCTGACCATTCATAACTCCACAGGCCAAGGTTATTCTTCATTGACAGCAAACCTGTAATAAACAGAAAATAATTGATGATAGTGTGCCAAATATTTGAAAACCCGGCTTTTGAAGTGGTACATTAGGGATAATGGGGACCAATGGGCCATGGGGACTGATTGGCCATCCTCTTAACTCCACATCTTAACATTTTGTAACATCTAATTTGCACACCTCCATTTATGTAGTCCCATTGAGAGAATGGAAGTTTTGACGGGAAATTAAAAATTTGAGCATTTTCTGAATGTCTTTTGGCCATAACTTGGCCATTTTGTTTGGAATTGTTTTGGGTCAAGGGAGCTCTTTAACTTGATTATAGAGCATGCTTCTGGTATAGGAATGAAGAGCAGGCATGTTGTAATTTGGACGTGACTATAGCAGAATCGTCCTTGAATTCATACGTAACGGGTGTCCCATTTGTGTATTAGGCAGAATTATATTATATTGTACATGTAAATCAGGGTTGACGCATAATAATGCCACTGTAAATTTTTTGTTCAGATTATGTTTCGGACTAGAGAGATCTGTTTTGTCAAATAACTTGAGACATGTTGTCAATAAGTATGATAGGTTGCAGTTGGCTACATCAGATATTTTACTGAATAATTGTCGAATTAGTACTGGCTCTTGTATTAAAAGAAATTTTCAAGAATCTCTGTTAGAGAATAATGTTAGAGTAGGACAACAAATTGCTGAATTAATAATTATAAGAGACAGCTTGTGTGAGAAGTTTAACTTAAAAAATTCTGAGATCTGCGATGCTATAGAATTAGTCCAGGAGCCAACCCCCAAAAAGATGCTTATTTAACAAGTTTTTGGCCCCCGACTGTTATATTGACAGTTTTAGGCTCGTTTCGAAGCTGAGAGTCTAAAGATTTCCATTTTTGATGGGTGGCAATCTCGCACCAATCGCATAATGTTACAAAGTCGAGCAGAACGTCAAGACCTCCATTTTTGGGGGAAAACCATTAAAATCATGTTTTTTGGCTCTTATTTGATCAATTCTCATCAGAATTTGACCAAATTTGGTACACATGTTGGATTTAACACCACTTAATGGGATTTGGGGAAAAATTCCTAAAAAGTGCATTTTTTGAAATATTTTGAGTTCATAATCTATTTGCAGAATGCAATTTTTCAATGTTGGCTTAATAATGTTTTTTCCTGTTTCAAGATAATGACAATTTTTGCATAATGTTTGCACTCAGTTTAATCCTTACAATCTCAGCTTTCCAATGATATGAAATTTATTAGTATCTATAGCACTTGCAAGGAAATATTTGGTTGCCAAGCAGCCAAAGTCATTTTTTTTGGTGATTTGCGGAAAAAGGTGAAAATGCTATTTTTCTCCTTTAATTTGATGATTTTTCATCAGAATTTCATCAAATATGGTAAATATGTTGAATTCAATATCAGTCTATGGGATGTTGGGGTAAAACTGCAAAAAATGCATTTTTTGAAATATTTTGAGTTCATAATCTTTCTGCGGAAGTCATTTTTCCAACTTTGTTTGATAAATAAAGCTGATCATGCTTCAATAACTTCACTTTTTTTGCATGTATTTTGTACTCATTTTAATCCTTGCAATCTCAGCTTTCCAATGATATGAAATTTATTGGTATCCATGGCAATGGCATCGAAATATTTGGTGCCGAGACAGCCATAGTCATCTTTTGGGTGACCTGCGGAAAATGGTGAAAATGCTATTTTCCTCCTTTTATTTGATGATTTATCATCAGAATTCCATCACATATGGTAAATGTGTTGAATTTAACATAAGTTTAGGGGATTTGGGGGAAAATTGCGAAAAATTTCATTTTTTGAAAAGGTTTGGAGCTAATAATCTTTTTGGGGAGATCAATTTTCTTTCTTAGGCCTATATGTGTACATGCTATATAGCTTGTTCTGCTTCAAGAAATTCAATACTTTTGCATGAATTTTGCACTCATTGTTTTCCTTACAGTCTCAGCATTCCATCACATGTGATAAATATCTTTGATTTCATATAAGTTTATGGGATTTGGGGGAAAACTGCGAAATTTTGAGGTAATAACAAATAAGCAAAAGGCAATTTTCTTACTTAATTGTTTGATACATATATATAGCTTAACTTCTTCAGGAAAATCACTATTTTGAATGAATTTTCCACTCATTTTAATCTTAACAATGTCAGCTTTTTGATAAGATGAAATGTGTTGGTATCCATGGTGACAATGTCAGCATGGAAATATTTGGTTGCCAAGCAACCAAAGCCATTTTTGGATGATTTGTCGATAATGGTGAAAATGCATTTTTTCTCCTTTTATTTGAGGAGTTATCTTCAGAATTTCACCAAATTTGTTACACATAGTGCATGAGATTGGTTTAAAATTGTTAAAAAGGACATCCTTTTCAACATTGAAATTGAATGCATAAGTTTTAAATCTATTTGGAGAACACAATTTTTGCCTTTGTGTTGCTTTTTTGCTATTCCGGAAAATCATTGCTTTTGTTCTGAAGTTGATTTTCATTGGAATCCTTATCATGTTAGCTTTCCAATGACATGGTATTTTTTGGTGTCCATAGCAACAGTGTCAAAGCATTTGGCTACCTAGCAACAGGACTTATTTTTCCGATAAGTAAGTGAAATATATATGTATATCACAAAAATGCCACATTATTGCCAACAGTCGAGGACCTATTTTTTCAAGACTGACTTTTTCAAATATTTATGTAGAAAGGTGTATTCTTAACCTTGTCACGAATGACGCCCTTTCAAGTAGCAATTGTTGCCATATCCTACAATGGTGAACTCCAAAATATAATACTGTATATTGTTCTGTGAGACAAACCTGAAATAGCTTTGTAATGCTCATTATCATTAGGGGGTGACCATTTAATAATCGGGGTGGGGGGCTTGGGAGTTTTCCTCGATGGAAAATTATTTATTTCACGGAAACAGCAGCCCCTCCCCCTTCAGATGAATTAGTGGCCCCCTTAGCACTAAACAAGAACAGGCTAAAATAATGTGTCTAGTGATAAGAGTGAAGCATTAGTTTTTTAGATAATCTATTGGCAAGGTTTTGCTAGGACATAATTGTGTTCATTCTTAAATGAAATATTAAATATTAATCAATTTCTCGATGCTTTTTCTCACAAGTAATAATGAACTATATTTTTACCTCCGAATTTTATGATGGGGAAACAGTGCACATTGAATTTCAGTACACAGTGAAACTATGGAGTATCACAAATGATTCTTAAAGTATTCAAACAGTTGAATTTAAAAATATAAAATAAAAAACCTATGGAAAAAGATTAAACTCTGTTTTGGGCCAGTGTTTTCAAAAGCGAATCAAGCTCGCATAAATATACAATGTATTTGCTTTGCTCTTGTCACTGCCACTTAAAATCAATATGCAAGTTGAGGGGTCACCCTTTATGTTCTTAAACGATAAAAAAATGTGTGTTCCTTGGTGATCTGTGAATTATTTTAGGTGGATGTTCTAGGACTGTCATCGATACGGCCGAAATCGATGCATCGGAAAACTTTTCCGAATCGATAACGTATCGATACAATACCGCAAGTATCGATACATTATTTTCACTGCATTAATCGTATTTATTGCGAAATATTGCGAGAAATCCAGCAGAATTCACCTTGTTTACGTCAAAACCGCGCCATCATTGCTCCATTCTCGTCTGAACTCTCGCGAACGAGACAGCGAGATTCAATATGGCGGACGTGGGTGACGCGAATTCTGGATTCTTGGAATTTTTTATCAAAAACACGACAATAAAGCTGGATTTTTGCCTTTTCTCGGGTATGTGAAAAAGTATCGATACATTCGATGCATCGGAAAAGTTTTTGTCGATAATCGTATCGGAAAAAAGTCGTTTTCGATGACATCCCTAGGATGTTCCTTTAACACATCTTTTAATTTAACTCATGTCTAACCAATATTAAATTTTGTTTTTTCAAATGTCATACCACATGATACCAGATGAAGGTGCGTGGTCCCATAATACATAACACAAAGGGAAATTTCTGAATTATTGCTATTCAGCATCCTAAGACACATGTTATGCATGTAGGGGAGACCTGGGTTTGTTGTGTTGCAGGCTAAGTTGTGCCGCCCACTGTTTGGGACCTTGAGGTGAAATAAAGAATTGGGAAAAGAAGACAAAGCCACCCATGTATAGACATAAATTAATTTTTGTTGTTTAAAACTTAAAGTGTCATGGACTGACATTCTTGTTACTCAGTCATTTGGTATTTGTAATAAGATGATGGACCTCTAGACAGGCTGTGGTAGGATGGAGTTTGAGGTGTATCTAGAAAACATTTTTGCTGTTAGATAAATTTAATCTTGCATTGTCAATTTATTTTTAACAACCGGTTTTCTCCAGAAAATTTATTCGGGGTAAGATGTGCCACATGGATTTGGTAGGATTTAATTTTGGGGTTCATGTTTTTGTTTGCAAGTTACCCTCTGCCTATGCATGTTGTGAAATAACTTAAACTGAGGAAAAACATGTATTAAGAGTGTCATACCAGTCTCTGAACAATAAAGAATTCTACTTTGTGCAGCATTTTGAATATTTGCCTATAATGGTTCTTTTAAAAATGTTTGAAAAGTTTCATGTAACATATCATCGACATGGCAAAGTCATGATACTAATGAACTATCTGAAGAAAAATGTGAAATACATGGTCTTTTGGCAAAAATTAAGCGGAACATCCTGCCATCATGTAGCACAACTCACCCAAACACCAGGGCAAGTTCTGCCACTTGACTATTGTTGTTTCAAATGCCTATCATGATTTTCCCAATGGTCCAGTTGCCCTGAAACTTGGTATGATCCTGGCATAGCAAAGGTATTATATTCTGATACCTGATTTTTAGACTACTTGATTCAGCTTTGGTTTTTTGGAAAATCACCCTGAATCAAAATATCACAAAATTTACCCCAGTCTCCCCTATTATGTTTCAGAAGAAAGACACTAAAGCAGTGCCCAGGTTTTATTTTGAAGGACAATGAGGTGAACTGAGTTAAATTACGAAGCCCATCGACTGTCCTGCGCTTTTGAAAGTGTGCTAAAATCCCACAAACTAGTGCTAAATTCAACATATTCACCAAGTTTAACTAAATTCTGATGGAAACTCATTAAATAAGGAAAAAAAATAGCATTTTCACATTTTTCCGCAAATCACTTAAAGACGAATTTGGTTGCCTGGCAACCAAATATTTCAATGCCATTGCTATGGATACCAATAAATTTCACATCATTGGAAAGCTGAGATTGTAAGGAATACAATAAGTGCAAAATTCATGCAAAATTGAATTTCTTGAAGCAGAATGGGCAATATATATATAGGCCTATATATATAAGAAAGAGGGAAAATTGACCTCCGCAAAAAGATTGTGAGCTCAAAACATTTTCCAAAACTGCAATTTTTCGCAATTTTCCAACAAAACCCCCAAACTGATGTTAAATTCAACACATTTACTATATGTGATGGCATTCTGATGATAAATCATCAAATAAAAGGAGGAAAATAGCATTTTCACCATTTTCCGCAGGTCACCCAAAAGATGACTATGGTTGTCTCGGCACCAAATATTTCGATGCCATTGCCATGGATACCAATAAATTTCATATCATTGGAAAGCTGAGATTGCAAGGATTAAAATGAGTACAAAATACATGCAAAAAAGTGAAGTTATTGAAGCATGATCAGCTTTATTTATCAAACAAAGTTGGAAAAATGACTTCCGCAGAAAGATTATGAACTCAAAATATTTCAAAAAATGCATTTTATTGCAGTTTTAACCCCCCAATCCCCATAGACTGATGTTGAATTCAACATATTTACCATATTTGATGAAATTCTGATGAAAAATCATCAAATTAAAGGAGAAAAATAGCATTTTCACCTTTTTCCCGCAAATCACCAAAAAAAATGACTTTAGCTGCTTGGCAACCAAATGTTTCCTTGCAAGTGCTATAAATACCTATAAATTTCATACCATTGGAAAGCTGAGATTGTAAGGATTAAAATGGGTGCAAACCTCGTGCAAATATTGTCATTATCTTGAAACAGGAAAAAACATTATTAAGCCAACATTGAAAAATTGCATTCTGCAAATAGATTATGAACTCAAAATATTTCAAAAAATGCACTTTATAGGAATTGTTCCCCAAATTCCATTAAGTGGTGTTAAATTCAACATGTGTACCAAATTTGGTCAAATTCTGATGAGAATTGATCAAATAAGAGCCAAAAATCATGATTTTAATGGTTTTCCCCCAAAAATGGAGGTCTTGACGTTCTGCTCCACTTTGTGACGTTATGCGATTGGTGCGAGCTTGCCACCCATCAAAAATGGAATCTTTAGACTCTCAGCTTCGAAACGAGTCTAAAAATTGTCAATATAACAGTCGGGGGCCAAAAACTCTCAATTTTAGAGGTTGGCTCCTGGACTAAATATCTAGCAACCAGTTGATCTGGTTTTATGTTATTTAATTTTGATCTGGTTTTATGTTATTTTATTTTTTAAATGATCTGGTTTTATGTTATTTTATTTTTTGATCTGGTTTTATGTTATTTTATTTTTTTTATGATCTGGTTTTATGTTATTTTATTTTTTTTATGACACATGTATCTTGATGATATTCTGTCCAATAAAATTCTATATATATATATCTTTTATTTAGTTATTTATTTTTTCTATTTTTTTTCTTTCTCTTGCCTTGTGTGATTACTGTCATTATGTATATTCTATTAAGTGATTTGTTTTTATATGTTTACATACAACTGTATATTTGTTTATACGAATAAAGAATAATAATAATAATAATAAATTAAATTTTTACCATAATATAACCTAACGAAGGGTTATTAATGAATCTTTTTGATTGAAACTTTTGATCCCAGATTTCTCCTGCAGTTGGCAACTTGGCATAGTCCTACCAGTACAGTGATCAATCGAGAATTTTACTTTTTCCCTAAAAATCTAAATGGTTGACAGAAATTATTTATTTAGGCCTACAGAAAAAATAAAATATCCTCATTTTTAATATTCAACAACAAATTTGAGGTATTACAGTTACTTGTAGGCAAGATTTTGACGGTCACAGTGGCGCAGCTAGGAGATTTTCCCGGGGGGGGAGGCAAAATTTTCAAGACCTATAAATATTTATTGGTTTCTTTTTTACAATACTGAATAGCATCTCCGGGAGGCAAAGTGAACCAACCCTGACCTAATTTGTAATGCTCATGGTTCTGAAGCTATTTAAGTTACAGGTTTAACAATCATAACAACCTGATTGGGGCTTTTGAAATTAACCATTTTTAAAAATAGATAACCTAACCATCAGATATAGGACACACTTTTATGCCCAAAACCATGGAAAAAATTCAGGGTTTGTTCACTGTGCCTCCCGAGGATCCAATTATTATAGATCAGCATACATTTTTAAAAGACTATTGCGAATAGTGTATTGTTTCATCTTCTTTTTCGAACATACTGTGCTAATGAATGAAGACAATGTATTTCATTGTTAAATTATTGATTTTAAAAGGGAGCAACCATTAAATATCCAGGGGAGGGGAGCCTGGAGGTTTCCGCGGTGGGAAATTATCTATTTCACGGCAGCGGCGGCAAAACTCCAAGCCCCCCTAATTGGAAGGCATGCAGACTGATGCAGTTGAATTTTACCAAACTAGTTTATCTAGCCATTAAAGACTGAAGAGGTGCAAATTTTCTTATTAAGTTAGTCATATGACTGAACTCCTTGGAAAACTTTATCATAAGTTATTCAATTTACTGATAGCAACAGCCATAAATAGTTATTTAAAAATGCCAGACGATCTACACAAGTCACTCATTCATTTTCAATGGCCCCATAAATCTTGGCCAGTAGGCCCATATCAATAACTGCTAATTTTTGCACAACAACACAGATGACCATTTTTTTAAATCCACTAAGGCCAGTAAGGGGCCGACCAGATGATCTTTGGGGGAGGGGGGGGCTATGGACATTTGGTGAAAAAAAAAAAAGTTTCCCACCTGACACTAAACAAAAAGAAGTTTGTTCAGCACATGGAAATAAAAGAAAAAGTTTGTTTCCACCTGTAGCTAGGGTAGGCCCACCCTAACGTTAAAATTCCAATAAAAAGCGAAACTTTAGCGTCGACCAAATATCAAAGAATTGTTTCCGCTTAGTGACCAATGAACCAATCATTTTAGAATTCTCCAATACAGTTTCTAATTACAGTTTGTCATGTCTAGCATTGGGACAGAAATTTAGCTTTGTTTGTACAAGCCATAAAAATCAACACAATGAGATTGCAGGTTTATCTAA
The DNA here is from genome assembly GCA_026936325.1 of Platynereis dumerilii. NCBI lineage: Eukaryota > Metazoa > Annelida > Polychaeta > Phyllodocida > Nereididae > Platynereis > Platynereis dumerilii. The sequence goes on along the minus strand of JAPTHN010000005.1, from coordinate 22,703,760 downwards.
TACCAATTTGACTAGAACTAAGTCTGGGGTGGCGCTGCAGTGCACATTTGTGACATCACCACCCATTGTGTGTCAGATTGGCAGCATCACAAATGTCAACATTTTGCAAAATTTGACTGCCATTTCCATAAATTGTCAAATATCGGACAAGAACGGCACCAAAACGTCGTGAAAAAGTGACATTCATATAAAAACAGAGCTGAGCTACACATAGGTAGGTGTAATTCTTCTGTAGGACTTCTGGTTGCCAAAATATCTGGCAAAACGTCTGTCCTCTGCTTGACGTGACAAACTGTATATGTTCATGCTATGCTTAAATATCATCTCAGTAGATTTACTATAACTACATAAAAGTAACTCATGATATTGGTGAAAATTTTCTTTTTTCAAAGTTTAAAATCTGGGCATATCAATATTTTTTTGATCTCTTATTATCCTGTACACTAAGGGCGGTTTTGTTATTTCTTGATTTACAATTATTGGTACATTTACAAATGAATATTTGAGGACTTTGCACTAGAAATAAATAATAATTATTGCTGCCGTTGTTACCTTAAACTAAAACCCGGCAAGGAAAACTCTCAGCCCCCAATGCCAATTATTAAATGGTCAACCCCCAAATCAGGCCTGGCATGATGTAGGCCCTATTTACCATGTTTACCGGGTAGTACATGCAAAGTCAATTGAAAAAAAAAATTGAGCCACTATTGAAAAAAAAAGTATTGATAGGCTGCTAATTGGCTTAACAGGTAACAGGTAACAGGGCATGGTACACAGTCACAGGCCTATAATTTTCCCGAATACCAACCTTTCACTTTGATTCCCAGATGTTCACACTTCATTCTTCACTCTTCAGATTGTTGCTTTCTCAGGAGCTCAGCAGAAATGCTCCAAAAATGCAAGGCTGCAATTGTGACGTCATGAACAATAGGCCACTTAAACCATTGTGACTCTCAAGTGATGACATCACAATGGTGACGTCAACATTCTTTGCAGTTGTTTACAAGCCAGCCAGCAAGCAAGTAGAGCCTCAGCCTGCTGCTGGAACATGCAAGAAAAACTCAGTAGGAGAACAAGGCTGTAAAAGTTCTGATGATATTTCAAGGTGAGTAAGGTGTGATATTGTGTGTGTGTCTGGAAAAAATCATAAACTCACCCTGTAGGTACCGACAGATTTATTAGGCCTAAATGTCACAATGGTTTAAGTTTTGGTCAGGGAGTTTGTCATATTTGTCCTTGATGTGTGACAGGCCACACACAGGGGCTGACTAGGTGGAGAGGAAGGGGGGGGGGGGGGGGGGTCAAGAGATTCAGATATTTTTATTCAACCAAAATTTTACAAACAATAAACTTAGAAAAAGGAGTTTGTTTCTGCCTTGTAAATCCAAAGGCCCCCCACATTGTTTTTGGTTTGGAATTTAAAGTACTGTTTAAAGCCAATAAAGGGGGATACTTCACTTTAGGGGCCAGCCAGAAAATATCGGGGGGGGGGGGGCAGGCTATGTCAATGGATACAATGCCTGGGACCAATTTTTTTTTTTTCGTTTGCGATGCGTCGATCATTTGCGTCAATGAACAATTTTTGTCGATGCGCGTCAAACTTTTTTTTCGCAAATTTGAACAGATGGAAACAAAAGTTTTTTTTATTTTCATGTGCAATTTCCAATTTTGAAAAAAATTATAAAATTAGCGACATTATGTCATTAGAAAAGTGATTGGAAAAAATGTCTTTTTTTTTTTTAATATTGGGAAAACAATTTGAAATCTTGGAAAACAAATTTTTGATATTGGAAAAAAAAGGCTGCCCAATTTCTGCTTTTGAAAAAAAAATTTGAAATTGAAAAAAATTTTGAAATATTTTTTTTTCATATCTTGGGGGAGGGGGGGAAATTTTCTTTTTGAAATTTGAAAATAGAGGTTTTCAGGCAGTTGTGATCGCCATGGTGATGCAATGCAAGTGGGGAAAAACATTTTGGAAAAAAAATAAGTGCAAAATGATGTTGAAAAGAAAATTTGGGAAAAAAGATTTCTAAAATTGGAAAAAGCAGTAGCCGGTCCCCTCAGAACAACAATGAAAGTGCACCAAGGGGAAAAAAGATAGCCCAGTCCCATACATGTAAGATGAACAATGTTGACCCTGTGAAGAGTTGGCGATTGTGGTTCAAACAGACGCCTACTAGTAGGGACTGAAGCATCAAGAAAGTTGCCTTTAACGTTCGATTTTGGGAAAAAAATTGGGAAAAAAAAATTGAAATAAAAAGTCTGAAAAAAAGAAGAAAATTTCGAGGAACTAACTTATGGGAAAAAAAATTCAGGTTCCCAATTTCCTCTTAGTGAAATTGAAAAAAAATTAAAAAGCCAGCCAAAAAGAAATGTTTTTCATCCATACCAAAAAAAGAAATTAAGAAAGAATATATGTCATTATCAAAAACGTTTACCCCCTTTTGTTATATTAAAAAAGAGGGTTTTTTTAACTTTTTTTAAATCAGAAAAATAGAAGCTTTTGTTTTGTGGGAAAAAAAATTTGGTACAAGAGGCACATGGGGCATAGAGGACACTGTTGCACGCAGGGTTGCAGGGGGCACAAGGGGCTTAGCGGGAAAGAGCATAATGAGGGTGTAGAAGTGCACTGGGGCACAATGGGTATAGCAGGCACAATGAGCACAAGGCAAAAGGGGACACACAAAAAAAAGGGGTACAATGGCCAATTGGCCATAGTGGGGAACATCCACACATGGGGTGGCACAATGGCCTTATGGGGCACCTGTGGCCACAAGGGATGCAGGGTCAAACAGGGAGTTAAAGGGGTTAAAGGGGAAAAAAGGGCAAAGAGGCAGAATGGGGAAATGTTGCGTAGAGACTAGAGAGGTCACATGGGTGCACAAGGGGGACAGGGGCACATGGGGCACATTGATGCACATGGGGCACATTGAGCATATGGGACACAATTGGCACATGGGGCACCTATTGCACAGGGGGCACATGTGTGTACAAGGGGTACAGGAGCACACGTACGACATCGATGTACAAGGGGCGCAAGGAGCAATTTGATGATATAAAGGCAAATTGGGCATAGGGAGCCAGAGAGGGTCACAGGGGACATATATGGGCAAAATGGGATGGGGCACATTGGGCATGTAGGCAGGGCCGAACCCATAGCCTGATGGTTGGGGGGGGTGTAACACCCTTGGGTCCCACTTTCTTGGACCATTTGGGCCCCCTTGCAAACACAACTCAACGGTTCGCGAGAGCACACATCCTCCGATATGGATACCAGTGCCCCCCCTTATGTGGAAATCAGGGCCGTAGCCTGGGCTGAATCCTAGGGGGACAGAGACTGGTCCGGAGGCATGCGAACCCCGGAAAACCGCAGACAATTTGAAATTTTTATATGTTAAAAAAAATTTAATCAAATTCTAGGGGGCAGCTGTCCCCCCTGCCCCCCTGCAGGCTACGGCCCTGGAAATTGTGGTGTATATTATAATTATGTATGCCCCAGAAAATTTCTGGCCCTCATGGTGCCCCCCCTTACTTCAGACCCATTGATTACGCCACTGCTTAAACATTCAATTTCCAACTGTAAAAAAACCTCATATACTGTAGTCCAGGAGCCAACCCACCTAAAATTGAGAGTTTTTGGCCCCAGCTGTTATATTGACAATTTTAGGCTCATTTCGAAGCTGAAACTTTAACTAGAGATTCCATTTTTGATGGATGGCAAGCTTGTACCAATCGCCTAATGTCCTGATGCGAGGTAGAACGTCAAGACCTCCATTTTTGGGGGAAAACTGTGAAAATTTTTTGGCTGTTATTTGATGAATTCTCATCAGAATTTGACCAAATTTGTTACATATGTTGGATTTTACACTATTTTATGGGATATGGGGACAAATTCCTGAAAAGTGCATTTTTGAAATATTTTCAGTTTATAGTCTATTTGCACAATGCAATTTTTCAACATTGGCTCAATAATGGGTTCCCTGTTTCAGGAAAATGACTATTTTTGCATGAAGCTTGCACTCATTTTCATCCTTAAAATCTCAGCTTTACTGTATATGTGAATGTCTAATTTTCCATTCTTCAAGAACAGTTCTATCCTACAATTATTGTGCAGTACAAAATTGCAAACTTGTGTGAACACAAATTTTACCCTGCTGCATCTCAGAAATAGCATTACAAAAGTTCTGTTAAAAAATAAAAACGACAAAATTGAAGTGTTATAACTTAAACTTAAAGGCCTCTATCTTGTTTAAATGTGGACTATTAATTAAATATAAGGCAAGTTAATTTGGGCCTGTTTGGAGAATTGAAATTTCCAAAAAGATAAAAATGAATGTTACACAATTAGCAAGGCAATCATTGACTTAGGTCATTGGGCCTCATTAGAGCATAGCAATTTTCCATGAAGCTATACGTACCCCTTAATTAGGAGTTGAAGTGCAATTTAAACCAGCAACACCTTTGGGGCCCTTGGTAAATAAGGCCGTCATTGTTTATTAACTCACAATTGATACTATTCGGGACCTTCTAAAATGCATTTCTGGAAGTCAGTTAGGGGGCCCTCTGAAATATATTTTTCTTGAGTCAGTAAGCGGGGTTGCTCTGAATTAAATTTTTCCTTTAAAAAGGGTTCACTAGGCTACTGCGAGGAGGGCCCTCTGAAGCAAATATCTCAAGTCCATTGGGGGCCCTCTGACAGAGTGCCCCTCTGTGTCGAGTCAGTCAAGGGCCTCTGAAATAAAGTTCTCGATGCTGTTAGGGGGCCCTCTGAATATTAATAAACTTCTAAAATCAGTCATTTTGGCCATTCGATAATACATTATAAATTTCTTCAGTCTTTTGGGCCCTCTGATATAAGTTTCTTGACAGTTGGGGGGCCCTCTGAAATTGAGATATTGACTATATGGTATGTTGCTATTTTACGGTAATTTTTGTCCAATCAACGCGATTTAGCTACGCTACCTTGGCCCCCCTCTGGGAAAATATTGGGGGGAGTGTCACACCCCCCCTAGGGTACGGCCCTGCATGTAGGGCATATGGAGCCACATTAAGGCAAAATGGGCATACGGGCCTGGCACATGGATGTATTGCAGATCAGAACCCCTCCTCCTCCGCTCTCCTTCGCTTCCTGTCTCCTCCTCCTCTTACCTCATCCCCTCTCCTGTTCCTCCCCTGTCCCTCTCCTCAATGTCTCTACTCTCCTATCCGTCTCCCCTCTCCTCCTTGTCTGTCCTCCTCCCCTCTCCTCTTCCTTTCTTCTCTCCTCACATCCTCCCCTCTTCTCCTTCTCTCTCCTCCTGTACAATCTTCCTCCCCCTTTTTTTTATTTTCATTAGATTAAATTTTTTTTTATAAAACAATTTTTAACTCTTGGCTATTTATAGCCATAGAGTTGTTGCTGTACTCTGCAATACCCAGGCCATGTAAACATGGCCGATTGTAAAAATGGACCTTTATTTGTTTCACCCCTTTTTTGTAATATATAAAATTATTAATTTTGCATGTCTTTAATTATTTTCTGTTTATTACAGGTTTGCTGTCAATGAAGAATAACCTTGGCCTGTGGAGTTATGAATGGTCAGCTTTCCTGTTGGAAGATGGGTGAAAAGGGCCAATATTAGAGACAGAATTACATTTGGTCTGAATTCATCTCAAGCTCAGCGTTCGATGAATAAAAGAAACACATTGTAGAAATTCGATGAGCAGGCAGACGGACAGGCTAGTCAGGAAAAATTTGATGCTCAAAAACAGACAAGCATGGCAGAACGATGTTGGACTACTGATATTTGACAGCTGAGTGATGTCTGTGCTCATCAAACCTTCTTCAGCTTCACTCTGCTTGACATGTGAACACATACCTTTCCAGTGTGGGATTAACCAATACAATGTGATGTGCCTGTCTCCATGTTGCCTTTTCCAGAAGTTTTCCTGGCAAATAGAATGCAAGAACTGTGCTTTGAAAGACTATGATATGTCAATGGTTGTTACCATGGTGAGCAGACGGCTTCTCCAGTCACAAGAAACATTGTCCATTTTCAGTGAGCCTCAAACTCTTTTGGATTGTTAGCAGTGAACATAATATGCTGGAATACATTTTCTCATCACATTTCAACCTGTTTTAAATGCTGAATATAGATGCAAAACTGATCAAATTGACAGATCTTGAAAAGTGGAAGGAGTTCTCTAAATGGATAATTCCGTGTTGCAGCAACGATGAGACAATATTGCAACGTTGTTGTAGGCCTAAATTACATAGAATTGTATGGTATTCTCATAGTGCTTCAAAATGTTTTGAATTGTTACTGAATGTATGCTGGAATAAATTTTCTTGTTACATTTTCAATTATGATTATATAGGCAAACCTGATCCATAGGGCAGATCTTGAACATAGGAAGCAGTTTTGCTACTTCATGAAAATTTAATGCATAAGCTTGTTGTATCATCTCAGGTTCCATTTCTTTAGTACTGTTAATATAGTGTGTCAATATATAAATGAATTAACGTGTAAGTACTTACATGTAGGTTTCCATAAAGACATAATAGATATATAGAAACAATATATTGAAATGTCAATCCATATACATGTTTATAGCCTATGTAGGGAAATAGGCCAACCACATATATAAATATCTAAGATGATGATTTTAAAACAATCTGGAACCATATTTCAATTTGTCAAACCTTCTCAATTATATTTCTGGAAGGTCAATAGATCAGACGAAAGCTTTAAGCCATGTACAAGAGTATTGAAATAATGATATTTATGATTCCTCAGAATGAATTCTTGGGGTATTCCCATCTAAGAGGTTTTGATTGAATCTGGGTGCTTACCTTCGGTTCTTAATTGGGGCAGTTCAAACTTGGATGTTTTGATTGAACCTGGGGTGCCTACAATTTGTCACATCATAGGCGTAGAACGTCTGAAGGCAGGGAATTTTGGAAAAGTTAATTTTCATATAGTTGCGAAGAGATAATTTTGATTTTTGTGGCAATTTGGGCACAACTTTTTGGGCAGCTCCCGCAATATTTATAGACCTTCCACGCCTACGGGTCACATGATAAAATGCATATCTGATTCTTGAGAATGAAATATGGATTCTGAGGGCATTGAATCTTGGGTGGTTACCAGTTATTATTAGTCACATCACAAAATGTAATTTGATTCTTGAGAATGAAATATGGATTCTGAGGGAAGGCCCATTTTGTAGATTTTGATTGAATCTGGGGAGCTTTGACAAAATGTATATTTGATTCTTGAGAATGAAATATGGATTCTGAGGGAAGGCCCATTTTGTAGATTTCAATTGAATCTGGGGAGCTTTGACAAAATGTATATTTGATTCTTGAGAATGAAATATGGATTCTGAGGGCAGGCCCATTTTGTAGATTTTGGTTTAATCTGGGGTACTTTACTGGTAAGTATTGGTCACATGACAAAATGTATATTTGATTCTTGAGAATGAAATATGGATTCTGAGGGAAGGCCCATTTTGTAGATTTTGATTGAATCTGGGGTGCTTTACTAGGCCAATTTAGGGTATCAAGACACTTCGTAGACACGCCAACTCGTAGACAAACCAACTGGTAGATAACCAACTAGTAGACAGCGCTAGTGAGCAGTTTACTGCATGGAATTAGCACTATATAAATGCCTATTATTTTTATTATTAGACAACCAACTCGCAGACACCATGTACTACCAACCGGTAGACATCAAATTGGCAGGGGTCTCCAAGTGGTAGACACAGATTTTTTGGTCAGTTTAAAATTACCAAGTCGTAGACACAGTCGATTTTCTGCTTACCAACTCGTAGACATATAAATTTCAGATTGTTTACTAACCTGTAGACAGACCAACTTTGGTAGGAAAGCCAAGTCATAGACAAACATTAATTGTTGATGTTGTTTTTACCAACTTGTTAAAAAAAAAGCCTAATAAATCATAGTCAACAAGATATAAAAATGAATAAATTGATTAATTAATTTATAAAATATTCATTATATTTGTTTTATTCAGCTAATTTTGGTCAAGGAGGCAATGACTAAGTTGATTTTATAACGCTGTCGTCACTGCCCCATTTGAAAATTCAACAATTATAGCAATTAAATTAGCAATTAATAGCAAATTAGCAATTAACTTTAAATATGACAGAAATATTGATAGCAATCCAAGTGTCAGAAATAAAATGGTGACAACAGAATTGCAATCAATTGCGTTGCTTCTTCTTTGTAGTTTACACACAATTCATATGTAGCAGCCCCAATATTGTAATCATTAATTCAATTAACTTGTGAGTGTAATCATGTGTTCTTGGGTACTTTGAAGATTTATTGTCATTTGTGTTTAATGCCTTTTATTGTCTACGAGTTGGAAAAACCTTGAAAAATAAATATGTGCTGTCTACGAGTTGGTAGATCCTCAAAGAATGCTGTCTACGGGTTGGATGATGCAGTGTCTACGAGTTGGTTATTTAATTTTATTTTGTGTCTACGAGTGGGTTATAGCTCTTTAAGTGAAAATGCTGTGTCTACGACTTGGGGGATAGCTATGAAATGTGTCTACGACTTGGTGTGTCTACAACTTGGCGTGTCTACGACTTTATTTGTATTCCAATTTAGCATTGGTCACATGACAAAATGTATATTTTGATTCTTGAGAATGAAATATGGATTCTGAGGGCAGGCCCATTTTGTAGATTTTGGTTTAATCTGGGGTGCTTTACTGGTTAGTATTGGTCACATGACAAAATGTATATTTGATTCTTGAGAATGAAATATGGATTCTGAGGGCAGGCCCATTTTGGAGATTTTGGTTTAATCTGGGGTTCTTTACTGGTTAGTATTGGTCACAATAAAATTGTATTGAAATTGAAAATTGATTGAAACATGACAAAATGTATATTTGATTCTTGAGAATGAAATATGATTCTGCGACAAGGACCATTTTGCAGATTTTGATTGAATCTGGGATGACAAATGTATATTTGATTCTTGAGAATGAAATATGGATTCTTAGGCCAGGCCCATTTTGGAGATTTTGTTTGAATTTGTGGTGCTTGACTAGTTCATATTGGTGACCTGCTCCATTAAAAAGAGTTCAATGTCGGCCTCCTATCATATTTAATTGCGAAAGTGACTTTATTCTCTGGAAATGGGCTTTTAAATGGTAGTTCATATGGTTTCATAATCCAATCCAAAAATATGGGACTTCTCACACTGACAATACGAAACATTTAATTTCGGAAACAACAAACTATGAGAAATGGCATTTGAATTTCGCACCGTTGCCATGAAAGAACTAAGCAAATCAAGAGGACGGTATCAACAGTTGAAAATCAAAATATGACCTTTGACACACTTTGCTCTTTTCTGGGAAATATAAATCGCCTACTCTGAACTCATTTTGGTGGAGAAGGTCAAGAATGTATATTTGATTCTTGAGAATGAGATACGGATTCTGAGGGCAGACCCATTTTGGAGATTTTGAGGCAATTTGTGGTGCTTTACTAGCTTGTATTGGTCACATGACAAAATGTATATTTGATTCTTGTGAATAAAATATGGATTCTGAGGGAAGGCCTATTTTGTAGATTTTGATTGAATTTGGATGCTTACTATTGGTCACATGACAAAATGCATAATTGATTCTTGAGAATGAAATACGGATTCTGAGGGGAGACCCATCATTCATGTTTTGATTGAATCTGGGGTGTTTACTATTGGTCAATGGTCATACATTAAAATGCATGTGTTATTCCTGAGAATGAGATATGGAATCCATAAATGATTCCTGAGAATGAGATATGGAATCCATAAATGATTCCTGAGAATGAAATATGGAATCCATAAATGATTCCTGAGAATGAGATATGGAATCCATAAATGATTCCTGAGAATGAAATATGGAATCCATAAATGATTCCTGAGAATGAAATATGGAATCCATAAATGATTCCTGAGAATGAAATATGGAATCCATAAATGATTCCTGAGAATGAAATATGGAATCCATATATGGTTCCTGAGAATGAAATATGGAATCCACATATATGATTCCTGAGAATGAAATATGGAATCCATCAATGATTCCTGAGAATGAGATATGGAATCCATAAATGATTCCAGAGAATGAAATATGGAATCCATACAGGATTTGTTGCCAAATGGCCAATTTTGTTTTTCTAAATCAATTTGAGAATTCTAAATCAATTTGAGAACCTGTTTTTTATAGATGCTGGGGCAGCCCTCTTTAAAATGTTAGCAGCCTAATTCTGTAAATGTGTTAAAGTTGCCCTGAATGATAAAATCTATCTCTAAATTCGGGCAAATTTCTCTGTATTATAATATGAACTTGTGATCCAAATTATTTCTGAATAATTTTTTTAAGTATTTCTTTGAATACACTAATTATTTAGTTATTTCCTTTTCTTTTTCTTGATAGTGCCTCCCACCTCCAGCACACCCATTATAGATGACGTCACAATGACCATTGTTACCAGTGTATTGTTACAAGCTAACAAATTCACACAATGGTGATGACGTCACAAAGCAGATAGCAAGCAACACTGCTGATTTATTTCCGTGCGTACCCGAAATAAATCTAGGGGTCATTTAGTGCATTTGTTGGGTCATTTCAGTAAGAAAAAATAATTCTACAGTAAAGAAATTTTACACGCTGGACGAGACAAGCATGCTACACAAAGTTCTGTAAAAATTAGAGATATTTTTTTTCCAATCCCATCTATCATTCTGAGTAACTTTAATGATCATTAATCATAGGTCTCCCAAAATGAGGAAGATGACTCAGGTGTTTATCTTGCTGTCTCAATAAGTAACAATAGGCCTTTATACACAGCCTCATTTTGTCACAAATAAATGATTCTTCAAAAATAGAACTTTACCATCTTCACAGTCTTCTTCAGAGTCAGTAACAGCGTCTTCACTTTCGTTACCAGGTTCCTCTTCATCTCTACAAAATATTTTGCAAAAAACATATATCTGATACTACACTTCTCATACAATTCTCTGAATAGTTCGGTAGACACCGTTACTTAAATAGCATAAGTCCAGTGCACATAATTTGCAAAAATTTGGCAAACCAGGAGACATTGTAGGTGTTCAGGAGGTTGCTTAAGGATTGTTAGGGATTTCGTTGTTTATAGTTAGTATATAGTAAACTTTTGCAGCTAATGGCTCCGTCATCAATCATGAGGTACTGCAAAGGGTAGCCAATTTTCAATGACCAGACAGAATTTTTGGGAGATTGTAGGTTATATTAGAATATTACCATTATTACTACGCATCAAATAATGAACAGTTCTTACCCATTTGTCAGTTGTTTCCCGGTCCCAGTTATCCAAGAAGCTGCAAATGATCTCCTGATTCCCTTCAGATCATCCTCTTCATTTTCCACTAGATCTTGGAAGTTGATGTCATTCAATCTTAATGGGAAGGATGCCACAACACTGGGATCCACTGAAGACTCTTTAGACTGACCATTAGGTGAAATGACTGCAAACAAAACACATCAACTAAAGCAGCTTGCAAAACAGTTGAGATATCACATGCTTGTCAGCTTACACATGATGGTTATAAAGATGTACCTTTCGGGTAGGGTTGGGTATTGCCTGGGGTTGGGGGATCCAATACTTATCACAATACTACACCTGGGATTCAATACCTCCCCGATACTTATCATGTAAGCATCATGCAATGCAATAAAGTATCACAATACTGACCCACGATCCAATACTTATCCCGATACTTAGGTCATGAGTAAACCATGACACATCAAATCGCAATTTACATCATCATTGGATTAAACATTATTAATCTCAGGCTATGAAACCTGATCCGTCCAGAACTATCGAGCCGAGGCAGTATGAGCAGTAGTGCTGAGTACCGTGATACACTGTATCGAAATGAACGGGTATTTTACATCGATATGTGTACCGATATATCGTATGACGTTATACCGGTTTATTTTCAAGGCTAACAATTAGTATTTATTGCCGAAAATCACTAAAATCCACGTGGAATCAGCCAAACTTTGCGCGAAACATCGCTTTTTGTTTGCCGCAAAACGGCGCAATGTTGTAAACAGGCCGTTTTGCGACGTTATGTCGTAAATACGACATGACGGCCCGAAATTCGCCGAAAAAAGTTGCGAAAAATTGCTGAATTCCCAATAAATGCCGGTAAATCTATATCACGATAATATCGTGTATCGTAAAGATCGTATCACGATACGTATCGTATCGACATTCAGCTCACGGTACTCAGCACTAATGAGCAGCCTCAGCTGCGGCACTGTACATATTGTATATAATGTATATAGTTACATTAACATTTTCCGTCCATTTGCGCACCTACTGTTAACTTTCCGTCCATTTGCGCACGTACTATTAACTATTTACATGCTTCGATCTGAACATAGAGGTCCATTGACCTTCGTTCAGTTAATTTCTTAACATTAACATTTCTTCTTAACATGTCAGTCTATCTCTTAGGGAGTGCTGGTTTGCTCCCTATGTGCGATGAGTAATAACTGTGCTTTCCAACAGGAGGCTATGGCGCCAAAATGTGGGTTGCATCGCGGGCAAAAACAACTAAATAAAAAAATCACAAATTTACTTTTATCTATGTAATGAACGCATGCCAAATTTGTGGTGTGTAGCTTAAATAGTTCATAAGTTATTACGGATAACAAAACTAAGAAACATAACAATTTGCGTGCTCGGAAATGGCTGATGTGATGAATGACAGCTTTTGAAGAGCCGTAACTCTTGAAAAAAACTAAATGTCTGCACACTAGATACCACATTTCTGTCTTAAAATACTATGCCCACCCTTTAGGTCCTGAACTTGGCTTTCATGCACCATTATCGAAAGACAGTATGAAATATGACGAAACACAGTTTTTGAAGAGCCAAAACTTTTGAAGGAAGCTAGAATGTCTATACTTGAATTTAATTACAGCCTTAGGCTGCTCCCAAGAAACCACATTTCTGTCCAAAAATACTATGTCCACCCTCTAGGTCTTGAGAAAAAAAAAGTCCCAAACTTGGATTAAAAACGCACACTTCCAAAAAGGTTACAAACAGTACTTCCTCTTATAGTATCAAGATGATTGTTTGAACACTTCTAGTAGTTGCCATTAGGTAGATTCATGAAAATTTACAAATCTCTAAGTGCAGTACTTTTGTGTTAAATTAAATTGACGTGGTTACTGTCGAAAATGCAAGTCACAAACTGCACTTCAACACAAAATCCACCAATGGAAATATTGGTTTTGTGGCATACTGGATAGGATTAATCTGATGAAATTTTCACATGACAGGCACAGGACATCCAAAAACTGCCCCACGAAAGTTTTTGAAAAAGAAGTTAATGATAAAGCAGATTTTGAATTGAAAACGCAAAATGTACGACTCAGCACCCGGAAATGAAGCATATGAACCAAAACTGTTAAATTATGGGGCTTTTTGTTTACCCAGTGTAGAAGCACATACACAATCATTCCATATCAATACTCTCAAAATTCTGAATAAAACATCTTTTTTGAAGATTTTGACAAAAGTCTCCTGTAGGAGGCGGGTCAGCATTGACACTTAAATTTTATTAATTTCATCCTCTTTAATTGTGTTTTGGTCAAATATCCCTTTACCCCAACCCATCAAGCAAGTAAAAATATAAATTTTCCTGGCTTATCAAAAAATATTGTGGAAGGAACAGCTTAGTTGTTGAAATGAATGATCAGAGGATATTGAAATTTTGTGACTTGCGTTTTTGACAGTAACCACGACGAATTAATTTGACACAAAAGTACTGCACCTAGAGATCTGATTCTAGAAGTGTGCAAACTTTCATCTTGATACTTTAAGCGAAAGTACTATTTTTAACCTTTTTGGAAGTGTGCAGTTTAGATTTTAAATGCTGCACGAGGAGCCAAGTTTGGGATTTTTTTTCTCAAGACCTAGAGGGCAGAGAGGTTATTTCAAAACAGAAATTTGTGACTTTTTTCTGTGAAGTACCAACCTGCTTCACGGCCAGGAAATAATACCTCCACTTCCTTGGCAAGGCTTGTATCTGGAAAATAATCACACCAAAATGTTCAAAGATGCAGGCCTACGTGGCTCATCCTCGAGAACAAAATAAAAAGATCTTTCCCTGAAGAAATTTAACTACTTTCAAACATAATCATGAAAACTTACCATCAAACTTGTCGGCCACAGTGAAAGTTTGTTTTGCAGTTTGACCCAAACAAAGCCAATCACCAAGTTCTTCCTCTTTACAGATTTCTTGTGCCTGAAAAACAATAAAACGCATTTTAGAAGAAACCAACCAAATATTATTTATTTGGAACTGAAATGGTACACCCCTTATCATAAATACAAGAGAACAGATTATTCAAAATAAAAATTGGAATTTTTCTCAATTATTCATTTATTTTTTGTTCACATTCAGTGAATTCCATTGAGAAATACTATGAAGAGATTAAACTATCATAAAACAGCTCCACCTTGCTCACAGCCTCTTGTTAAGTTCATCAAGATGGGACCCATTTATTTTTTACACTAATATGGTTTCTGTTTCAAATACACGAATAGTTTCATGAAACTTTCATCGTACATTAATTATTGTTTTGTTTGAGATGATAATTTTTATCGAAATTTAGCATTTGTAGTGGCATAGTTATATGGAACAGTATCGGTGCAATATGTCTGGTAAATTAAAATATCAGTTTCATAGTGTAAATTAAAAGAAATTATTTAACATTAATAGAGACAACTTATAGTGAGTGCAGGCATTTTTGAATGACTAATAATCAAAACTTAATAAGTTTCTTAACTTACACAATTTCTAAAATACAAAATAATGTCTACAATAGATGTGGCAACATTATTTTTAAAACCTATGATAATTTATGATAATTTATTCATACCTCATCCTCAAGATCATCTAATGAGGCTTGTTCCTTCCATCCTGCAGGGGTTGCCTTGACGACGGGGCCCGTTAGCGGGGGCAACGTAGGTTGGACTTTCCTTTTGCGTTTTTGGGGCAGAGGTGACCTACTTGCGATGAAATCTCCTCTATATCTCTTTGAAGGGATACGTTTCAGGCCGCAATCAATTGTTCCTGGTTCTCCTTGTTGGTCACTTTCTTCTGCGGGTTATAATACCTCCTCTTCCGCAAGGGCTGCCTGGATTTTTTGGAGGTCTTTTCTCGGCGCTTTGCCCTTTCTAATCTGTTCCCGTGTAATGACGCCGAGGCGATGTAACTTCTCGTATTCTTGGAAGGAAAAATTCAATTCAACTTCAGCCGTTTCCAACTCAATCCAAACCTGAAACGCATTTTACTATAACATCATTAGAACACGAATTGGCCCTATTGGCTGTACCCACACCCCTATTAATGCCAGGACAACACTTCTCAGAAAACCTCTCAGACTGGTTTTTCAAAAAAAGTACCCTGGGTGTTTCCACCCAGGGCAAAAAGCATGTTGTGAGACAAAAATTTACAGAAATGTTCTGTCTTAAAATGCAAACAACATGGTCCAGTTCGGGCCAGAGTCATCCAATTTTGACGATTTTGGTACCATTGGAATTGTCTTTTCAAGGCAAATCCAACGGTACCAAACATATCGGGGTACAGATATCGGCAGCGGCTGACTCAAACACATCGCTGACTTTGTTGTTGTTGAAGTTCGTATTGCTGCTTTTCCATCAGCTAATGATCACTGGTAATTCTCGGGTGGGTCTTCTCACGGTGACTTGGCTCTGAGGTGGCTGACTAGATGCTGGTCGCAGTGGCCCGGATGAACCTGGCCATAGCCTGGCGGATCTGCGAAACAATGTCATAATTAGTGTCACTGGGCTTGCCAATCAAGAGCTGGAGAGTTATATCCCAGCTTTGTTTTGTAGTGTTTTTGAGGATTACATGTTCTATATTGTTAAATAGTTCATGCCTTTGTTCTTTGTGTAATCGACATCTTAGTAAGTAATGTTCGATTGTGGCCTCTGACGGCATGGATTGTCAATTACTTGACTTGACTTTTTTCGTCTGTTTTCCTATGCATTGACACTATGACATGATTGACAGACGGCGACGCCTTTGGTTGACGGCTCCGGGAACTACAGTAGTTGCAAGCGTGAGAAAAAGTTCTGACAATGTCCTACAACAAATTCTACAACATTTGCTGGATCTCACAAATGACAGTGCATCCAAATTACTCACTCAAATGCTTCTTCTTCCCGAGGGGCTGTGATTGAAGACAGTCACAGCCCCTCCGCCCTCGGAAAGTTCCATTTTTGCCCTCTCTGACAGATGCCGATAATAAAGTATTCGAAAAAAATATTTTGCTTGCCACTTTGTGTAGTCTGTTTGTTTAAATATTGTTTTATTCATGTATTGCTGCTTTTGTAAATTTACTGATGTCATACTTTAATTTGGTAAAATTGCCTCTTATACAGAAGGTCAGCAAAATTATATACCAAAAAAAAAAAACATGGTCATAAATAAAAAAATTTTTTGTTCTTCCCCTATTAAGACAGGCACTCTACTGAAGGAAGAATTAACCTCAAGCAAATTTACCACCATAAATTCATAATGATTATATACTATAGCATTCACAAGAAAAGGTTGAATATCACTGTGTGCCAAAATGCCCGCGTGCCAAATTGTCCACACAATTATTTATCAATTTGTGTTTAATCAAGCTGATTTTTAAGAATTTTTTTCTTGCACAGACCTTTTTAAGGTCCGTTAGTTATTTATAAGCATTGAGTTTAAGTAAATTGTATTTTCAAATCCAAGAACAAAGTATGGCAATTTTGGCTCTCTGACCGTGTGCCAAAAAGGTGAGGTGTGCCAAAAAGGCACACCCCGTGTGCCAATATGCCCCACAAAAGGTAAATATATATATATATATATATATATATATATATAACTTCATTTATCCTCTTGAGGCTATTGGAAGTTTGCAGTCTGGCGCTTCTTTATTATGATTGCAAAGTTGTCTGACTTTTTGCCGTTCTCTGAGATGGCAAAGCAAATGTTATCCTCAGATTGTGTTGGGGCATTTTTTTAATCTGTCTACTAAGTGTTTAAGCGTACATTACAATAAGCATGCCAATGTTCCGTCTCTCTTGTGACAAAATGTTAGAAATTCAAAAGTGAGTCATCCAAGCTTTATTTTAAAGAGTACATGATCATTTGATTATCCATCACTGAATTTAGAAATTTCACTGGACCAACAATGACTCTATCATGGTTCGATCTATAAGGCTTGCAGCCATGTCATATTGTCACCCATCTCGCTTTTGAGGGTTTACGGCCGACCCTCAAGAATGCCATATTGCATGCATGAACTGCTAGCTTCTGTTTTGCCAGTGAAGTTTTGCTGACAACATAAAAGTAGCCGTTTTCAACATTCTGTCGTTCTCCATTGGAAAAATCACCCCATTTTCAGACTCAAATTGAACCTACTTAATGGAGAAGAGAATCATTTTATTATGCTCCTGTCATCTGGCCACATACTTAAAATGTAGGCCTATACCCAATACATTCTTGGCACCACTAGTTTACTGAATGGTTAATGGCTCCATTCCAGGCTTGCAGCTCATTTACAGAAGAGCTACCTATCGCACAGCCATGTACATTCATTCTGTACCGGGTGTACCCCATACATTCTTAGCACCAAAAGCCTGTCGAATGGTTAATGGCGCCATTCCAGCTCATTTACAGAAGAGCTATAGTCATTTATTCTACTACTGGTGTGAGCCTCACTTGACACTACTTAAGATAAGGGTGCTATGAATAGCAAAGGGTCACTCTTGGCTTACTGAGGCCAGGACATAACACTGGCAATGCCTATTTTCATGAATATGGAGCTATGACGCTTGCCTGCTAATATCAGGTACATTGACCAACAAATTGCAAAAAAAGATAACTGGTATAATTAAACTTTTCCAGGACATTATTAAAACCAGGCCATTAATACATTTTTGACAATCACACATAATCCATAAATATGATTACTCTAACTCTGTTTATGAATACAAATACCAGGCTGAAAAATATGAGAGCTCTTCGACATGTTGTAGCTGGTGAATACTTATAAATTTGAAACATTTTTTCATATATGCTCAGAATGACAAATTCTGAGTACAATTACTCCTGATAATGACAATAAAATGCATTCAGTTGAAATAGATAAAAAGGGGACCAATCAGATTATCTAAATTGGACAGAGAGCGCCAGATAACATTTTGGATTTAGTTGAGAAATGGCATATACACCAAAGCCCTGGAAGGCTTGGATGCATTTATATACTTTATTATATGGGTGATATCACTACAGCAACAGTGTTTTAGTGTCATTGCTTCAAAGTGCTGTGAAAGTGGCAAAAGCTATTGAATGGTGACCCAAGGCATGAACACCTAATGAAAAACAACCTGGCAGACAGGTTACGACCCACAAAAAGCAAAACTCCATTTGTGGCTTGTCTATGAAACAGTAGCTTCTACATAATGACCATTTTTGTCAACTTTATGGGTGCAATACTTATCCTGGAAATTGAGGCCAACTACATTACAAATGTATAGTTCATGTCTTGTTTCTCTGTTTCCTAATTACCCTCCCTACTTTTTCTATATTTTTTGATTGCTTCCATCATCCAAACCAACCATCTTTCATAACATATAAATAGACTTCACAAAGTAAATCCAACCCTTTGAAAGAATTTCAACAGATACAAAGTATTCACCAAGAAATATTGAAAAAAAAATTAGATGAGTTCCGGTTTGTAAGTATATCCATGCATAAGTGATGTCAACCGTTATATGCATACACTTGAAATCTGTCTACAGGGAAGTCCCAAGCTAATGAATATGTTTCACCAGAACCTCAATGCAAAATTGTGTTATTGATGGCCTAGAGTACTCCAGCAACTGTGGCATTTATATTATTTTTTAAACATTTCAACTAGGGGTCAAAAGTGATTATGCGTTTGCAGAAATTCCAATGATTATCATTTTCAATGATTATTCTGCTGTTTGAGAATGGTGAACAGGTTCACTGAATGAAATAAAGCCATGGACATCTTAGTAATTCTTTCAGATGAAATAAATCAAGTTTAAGTCAATAATTGTTGAGACAATTCATCTCATTGAATTTTTAGTAATTCACTCATGAAATTAATCAGTTTAAATCAATAATTGATGAAATAATTCATTGCATTGGATGCATGTGCACATGTACTGGAAAATGCATTCTGATTTGATTTCAAAGTCAAGGTTAACCAGAAAGCAATTGAATCATTATGCTTAAACGGTAATGTTAACACGCGATTTGGCAATTTTAAATGCATCAAGCTCATGTCATTTGCACAATTAAAGAAGGATCACACAACTTTATTTCTGAAGCTGAGAAATTGATGCTGGGGCAGAGGCTGTATCATTACTTGATTTAACATTATTGTATTACTTCCGGTGCTGTATCTGCACCTGACACGTGTATCTATCCCTGCCGGGTATAAGATACAAAAATCATAGGTGACATGCTCACACCTTCAACAGCTAAAAACTCCTCCCCGAGCAATGCCACTCACCTAAACTATCCACCTATCCTTATTGATCTATCCTGTCCTTCTGATAACAGCAAATAACAGTGAAACAGCTCTCTTATTTACGTTTTCTGCCTCTGCTGTTGTTCCCCACCAGGGGCGCATGAATCTCCATCGTAGTTCACTGACTGCTCACGCCAGAGGCTGGCGCCACCGTCTCTCTTCCCGCCAAAACCATCCACACACTCCAGTGTCAGCTGCTTCCCATGCCTGCACACCGGCTGACCCACTTCTACTCATCGTATCTCCGTCATCTTACTCTCATTTTACACCTCTTTCAAAGCCCTACTCTTTTTCATCACCAATACTTCCTGAAATCCATTCACATCTTTTCCCTGCTCACGTATATTCTCTACCTTTTCAATCAAAGCACATGCTTTCAGACAAACTGCAGATTTTTATCATTTCACAGTCAATATTTCCAGTGCCATAACTGGGAATCAACCTCTTCATTTTCACATATAATGGGGGGTCGGGGGGGGGGGCTCCATTCCCCCTAAAAATGTCCCTCAATGGGTATATCTAGTATTTGATATTTCTGTTTGTCAATGAAAGTTTCTATATATATAATATATTATATCTATCCTGTGTTTTAACAAAATGTTCAGTAGGAACAATTTTTGTATATTTTCATCATAGCAAAGGTCAATATTGAGGCGTCGAAGTCCAGGGCGTGTCAGCAATTTTTTAAAAATACTATCTATCTGTACAACATATTATTGTTCAATGACAAGTCCTTGCCCACTATCCAATCATTATGATTTCATCAGAAAAATAATCTTCAAAACCAGTTAATTTTGAAGACGATCATAATTGTCAGTATAAAATATCTGAATGACTTTATCTTCATTGAAGCTCATTATCAAATTTTGTTTGAAAAAAATGAATTCAATTTCATGAGCTTGCTCCAAAAAGACAGATTATATATAATCGGTACTTCCTTCATATTGTTATATAGTTAAGGGAAAAGTCAAAAGTCTGAATTTAAAATTCAGTCACAAAGGAAGCTTTGTCAGAAGTTGAATAGAATTGTTTTATCTTTAAAGGGATATTCATTAAATTTAAGGATCATTTCAGATTCCTTCATTTAAAACAACTCAATTACTACATCAATAGAATTCAATACTATTCAGATCAATGGCATTCTATAGAGTCCATAAAATCTCCAAATCTTTACTCTTAAGACTAAATGTAAATGTAAATGTCTATTTTTTAAAAAGTCCATTACATGGACTGAGTCCATCTCAACAGACTGTACAATTACACCTTTGGCAAGCATGGGCCTTTCTCAACTCCCCGGGGAGTATGCAACCAGGCAGCCATATAAGGTGCCACAATGCTCAGTCACTCTACAATCGCCATCACTGCCCATAGCCAAGTACCCATTTACTCATGGGTTGAGTTATGGAGGATCTGCTCAGTTCCACCATACCATAGCTGGGACTCGAACCTACCATGTCTCAGTTACCAGACGAGCACCTTATCCACTAGACCATGGCATATACCGTTTTTCATGTATTTCTATGGTATGGCTGTTTAATGTACGATTTGGAGACAGATGACTTATCACTGTGTGCCATTTGCTCTATGTGAAGCGAACTAGTTAGTCATAAAATCTTTTTGTCCTGGAAGCAAGGGCAATTGCAATATAACATCTAGTATGCTGTATTTATGTATTTGACATCTTGATGCAAAATTACACATTTCTGTACAAAGCATTGAAAATTGAGAATTAAGGCTATTGATTATTATTAGGGATGTACCGATCCGATATTAAGGATCGGTATCGGCGCCGATCCAGCACTAAAAAGCAGTATCGAATCGGATCAATTTAACCAATGGTATCTGTATCGGAATGGTATCGGATATCGGCTGTATCGGAACCAAAATACCAGGATCGGTATCGGATCGGAAGGGAAAAGGTGGTATCGGTGCATCCCTAATTATTATAATTACGCGTTAGGTTGGTTGCTCCTGGTGACTGAGTAGCAAAATGTAAACAAACAAAAAAATCCTTAATTTTGTCACTTGGTGAGTACAAAGTACTTTTGGAATACTTGACCAACAAATCCCTTGAGACATATCAGAGTTCTCAGAAGTAAGCCCCACTTTGTACCAGGGAGCTAGAGAAAAATAACATTTATCCTCCTAATTGGAGAGGCTTCTTTGAAAGGCGACATTCCCTTTGGTAAAAACAAAAGGGGTGCGAGATCCATTATAAAAGTGTCAATGGCAATGAAATTATTTGGTCTGTGTCAAAAACAAGCTTTTAACGTGAGTTAACAAAAGCCTGTTAGCAAGTGCATCTTTGCCAATTTACTTGAAGTTCAAAGAAGAACTTTCAGGGAGGAAACATGAACTCACTAAATCTTGAGTTTTGCTGATTTTGTCTGTTTTTATTTTGAACGACGAATGCCACGATTTAAAGACCGGGCATGAATGCTTGGGTTATATTGGCATCAATAAGTATCATTTGTAGCAAATTATCAATACAAGGTATCATTTAGACACCTCGGCCTGATTTCATCAACATAGTTAAGCCAGGGATGAGCATCCTACCTTTACAGGGGTCGTTTGCTCTCACCCTAGTACAGTGCTGAAGTTTTATAATCTTTTCACAGTTTTCTTTTTCAGCGTGACAAATCAATGACTTAAATGAATAATCGTTTGTGATTTTCTACAAAATAAAATTTTGTGAAACAACAAACGGACTTGTCATAAGGAATATTGGCATTGCATTTGCATAGAATTCATTTTGGTGTTTAAACTAATTTCAGGTTTGGTATTTAAACTAATTTCAGGATCTCATGACATACACTGTACATGAAGGGGATTATCACGTGATAAGGGATATGAATGTACATTTTTGAATTTACAACTAAAATATTCTGTTTTAAAACACCCTCCCCACACAAGGCCTTCTCAGACATAGGAATGATTTGTTACATACGTAAATAATGTGTAGTAACGCAGTGTTTGACATCATTGGTCCAGTACTGGTACACAGGATAGAAGTGACCAATCAATGGAAGCCCAGTCCTGATAGGTTTATTCATGCAAAAGGATGTCTCACATCTCAGTAAACCCAGCGTGCTTTCATTGTTAGTGTCCTTTGATATTTCATGACATACTGTAGGTCTAGCTTGTCAATACTCTTTGGTGGACACCAACATGAATACTTTGTATACATGTATTACTACATTAACTTGCAGGTTGGTTATCATGAATGCAAAATTGTCAGGTTTTTTTGCTGTAAATATGGAAAAGTGCAATATGAGCCTCACTTTCCTGTGATTCTTAGATATGTCTAGAGTGTGTAAGCAAAGCTTATTTCCATGAAGAATACTTAACTTGAAAGACTTCATTTTTTACATTCCAGGTATAAATCAACTACCTGCGGAATGACTTCTGAACAGATGTTGGCACTCACCTCTGCCATTTTGTGGTTTTGGGAAGTTTTTTTTTCCATCCCTTGTTGACATCAGCCCTATATTAGAGGGTTTGCTTACAAAGGTAATATTGAGCACTGCACGCCCTTCATTCTGATTTCATTCTGAGCACCACAAGCCTATCAAATGTTAATGGTACCATTTTACCTCATTTACAGAAGGGCTGTATTCATTTTGTCCACTATTGATACAAACCTCACTTGACACAACTTAAGAAAAGGGTGCTGTGAATAGCAAAGGGTCACCTTGGGCTTAGAAGGGCAAAGACAAAATATGACTGTCGTTACCTATTTTTGTGAATTGAAGCTTTGGTTCTGATCAGCTATTAGCAGGTACATTACCAGCTGATTTGCAAAGAAGGAACACTGACATAATTAACATTTTCCAGAACTGAATGCAAGCCAGGTCAAGAGGTATATTTTCAGACCAAATTTGAGTGAATCATATACATATTGTATTGATATAAGCAAGAATACTCTTACTCGGTCTGTGAATGCAAACACTCTGCAGATGAATACACGCACACTTCAATGCATATTAGCCTATGCATATCAATATTTGAAAAATGTATTCTACTTTATTCGAAAGATTTATATATCCTAACTAAAATTACCCATGAATATAAGATTATGTATAACAGGGGGGATGATAGAAAACAGCAGATAATATTTGGACTTAGCTAAGAGATTGCATATTGCAGAGACTTGGATACATTTATATTATATGAGTGAGTGATATCAGTACATCATCTGTGTTTTAGTGTCATTGCTGCAAAGTGCTGTGAAGTGGCAAAAGCTACTGAAAGGCGACCTGAGGCATGAACGCCAAATGAAAAACAACCTGGCAGAAAGGTTATGGCCCACAAAAAGCAAAACTCCATTTCTGGAAAGTGACATTGTCTATGAAACAGTAGCCTCTACATAATGGCCACTTTTTAACTGACCGTATAGCTGCAGTAATATATCCTGAAATGGAAATTGATGCAGAATACAGTGTAAATATGTCTTTTTTTTGCCCAAGTGCATCAGTAGTCCGGACTCACTAGTCCCATGTCCTGTTGGTGGCAGGACTTCGATTCCTTTCTCTCTGCTGCTCACTTCTTATGCCTATTCTTTCCATGCTTCCTCCATTGCTTCCTTCCTCCAAGACGTCTTTCATTATATGGAAATAGAATACAGAAATAAATAGCTTGATTTTATAAAAATTTTTGATGATGAATACTACAGTAAATTTGATTGATCATCAAATAACGTTCATTCAAGAACAAAGCAAAAACTCAATACCAAGGGACAATGGAAATGGTTGACAGAACAATTTTTTCATAGATCACTGATCACACAATTCTATTGGTAATAACTTAATTTCTACAATGGAATTAGAGCTCTTTGCAGATTGGCGGTCCATTGGAAAAATGTATTTTTTTCTTTTCAATTTGCAAGCTGACTTTGCCACGTAATTAACAGTTACCTGATTGTTTCCTAATCTTCTTCTTGGGTACATACACCAAACCAGTTAATTGGTTTTGTTAATTCGCAACTATGTTGCCAGATATTGTATATATATATATATATATATATATAGTAGTTATACCATGGGCATACGTATGTGGTATACGGAGATATATACAGCCAAGGTGGTAAATATAACTCTATATTTGTGGTATAAATTGATGAAATAATTCATTGCATTGGATGCATGTATTGGAAAATGCCTCCTGATACAATTTTAATTCAGAAATTCAGTTGTAATCAGCATGCAATTGAATCATTATGTTTAAACGGTAATGTTAACACGTAATTTGGCAATTCTAAATGCCTCAAGCACAAAAATAATTTATTTGCACACTCAAAGATGAATTACCAAAGCTTAATTTTTGCCAAGAAACTCATACTTGAAGCTGTATCATTAATTGATTTGCCATTACGGTATTATTTTGTGTATTTATCCGGAGGTAAATGTTCCGTAGGAAAAATTTCTGTGCCCCCCATATATGAATGAATGAATTATCTCTTTCAGTGCAGATTCAGATTCAGATTCATTTATTTTCTTTGAGGCATTACATAACAATTATGGATTTTAAAAAATATATCTATAATAAATAAATAAATTACGCTCAAAGCTGGTGCCCCTTTATGACATTCAATGTCGCTGCCATGGGGCCACCAGAAAACAAGATAACTAATCCCACTATATATTTACCTTTAGTTCCTGCAGCCATCAAGGTGAGCACCACGGGGTATGTCTATAGGCTACTAGTTATTAATGTATAAAAATTTAAATTATATCAAACATGTAATATAAAACTTAAATTAAATCAAGCCTCCAATACATAACAAGTTATATCTTTTTTCTTTCTCTTATATTTTTAAACTAGTAATTCATATTGATCTCAAGTTTAAGTTGAACTCATATCAAGACAAAAAGATTTGAAAAAAAAAAGAACAAAAGAACAAAAACTTATCAGCCCAGGCCGTTGCAAATGTAACAATCAACTATTTGACAGGAAACATCATAGGATTTGAAAAATATTTTTTGACATAGTTTTTAAAACCAATTAGACTATGGGTATATATTTTACTTCTTATATTTTCATTCATGTCATTGAAAGGTTTGGGAAATTTGTATGAAATACTATCTCTTGAATATTCATGGCTCACAGCAGGCAGGCGATAGCGATTGTTGTTTCTTGTGCTGAAGTTAAAGATATGGGTATTTCTTTGCAACATTTCCAAGAGAAAGTAGTCTGGTAAAATTTTGTTTTCATATTGGTAGCAGAATTTGAAATCATGCAGTGCACACAGGTCATGAATCCTTAAAATTTTAAGTTGGCTAAACATCTGAGTGGTATGAGCATTATATTTGCTTTTTGTAATTACTCTAATAGCTTTTTTTGCATTTTAAAAATCCCACCAACATTTCCACCCTTGATACTAATTCCATAATTAAATTGTGGTCCAATAAGAGCATAATAAATGCTTAATAACACATTTGACGGTAAAAACTTCTTCATTCTTTTCATAACCCCTATTGTTTTAGAAATCTTTTTTGATAATCACATCAATATGAGGGCCTCATTTTAAATTTTGATTTAAATTTATTCCTAGGAAGTTAAAATTGACAACAAAGTAAATTGGAACATCGTCAATATTTAAAGAAGGATAATTAATATTTCTCTTTAAAGAATGGAAAAGCATTGCTTTTTTTTTGTTATGTTTAGGGACAATTTATTTAACTTCATCCAGTGTGAGATTTCTCTTAGCTCATTGTTGAAATTCATGCTGTCATTATTATTCCATAGATGATTGAGTGCTGCACATAAAGTTGTGTCATCCGCATATAAAGTAGGGTGGAAGTATTTAGTTGTTGCAGTGATGTCGTTCACATAAATTTAAAAAAGTGAGGGACCCAAAATTGACCCTTGAGGCACCCCACATTTCACAACAAGAGAATCTGACAAAGTGCCTTTATACAAAACTTGTTGAGTTCGCCGAAATAAATAGTCCTTTAATAAATTCAGTGAAGTATTTTTGAAACCATAATGTTTCAACTTGAAAATTAAAATATCATGATCCAGTGTATCAAAAGTCTTTGAAAGGTCAAGATATATGTTAATGGGGAGTAAGTTGGCATCCATAGTGTGGGTAATATGGTCTACTAGCTCCAGTGCAATGTAGTGCTACAAAGATTAAGATTGGTGCAGAGCAAGGTCAGCAATTCTTTAATGTTATCTATCTGTACCATATAGATATCAATCAATGAGATGCTTTGCCCACTTTTAATCATTGTAATTTAATCAGAAACTTAATCTTCAAAACCTGGTAAATTTGATGAAGTTATTTTTCATAAGTCTCAGTTTGAAATATCAAAGGGCTTTATCATCACTGCAGCTCATTATCAAATGATGTTTGGAAAAAATAAATTCAATTTCATGAAGCTTATTTCGAAAAGACGGATTACATGTAAGCTGTATTTTCCATCATCATTATGATAGTTGAGGGACTATGCAAAACTCTTTATTGAAAATTGAAAATTTCTTGATAGCCAGTCACAAAGGAACCTTTATAAGAAGTTTAATATAATTTCTTTATCTTTTAGATGAATATTCATGAAATCCAAGGATCATTTCAGACTCTTCCATTTAACAACTCAATTACCACATCAATAGAATTCATTACATTTTAGATGGGTGGCATTCTATTGATTCAGATTATTATAGCACGTTGGGCGTGGGGTCAGGATGGCACCTACCAGCTCTGCTGTCTTGTCGACGGTCCAGAATGCAATGAGGCGATGAGCGGATGTGCCACAAGATGGCGCCTTCGCACGGTGCTGCCACCACTGCCACACTCCACCCAGGTTTGTTTTTAGGTCTCGGACGTCACACGCTTCTCTTCCATCTTCCAGGCTTGACTTCCACCTTCCACCCTGGTTTGTTTTAGGCGGTCCGCCTGGGAGGGATTTTTAAGGTGCGGAGACATGCATCTCCGCCGGAAAACAACAAAATACAGGGGAAAAAGGGAGTAGGAGCCATACAACTCCTATCGGAAAAGGGAAAAGGGCAATTTCAAATAAAAATTTATCATAGGCCAAAAAAGGAGCCATGCAGCTCCACAGGACAAACTGGTGACATGCATCACCAAAAGGACAAATTCAGTAACAGGAAAAGTTAGGAGTCATGCAACTCCTTCGGACAACCTGGAGACATGCATCTGTCTTGGGGGAGTTGAAGGGGAAGGCAGACGTGCATCTGCCGCGGAGGGAGGCAGACATGCATCTGCCGCGGAAGACGATGTTGAGGGCACCAGTTCCCGAGACACTTCCTCAAAACGCACTGTCTTGACAATTTCCCAACTGGCGCAAGCTTTCTTGTAATCCTAAGGATAGGATACTTTCCCGTGGGGTACGAAAAGCCAGTACACTTAAATTTCTTCCTGCACCTGCATAAAACTGCAGAATTCTGCAGTTTCCTGCAGAATTGTGCAGAAAATTCTGCAGTTCTGCAGTTTCCTGCAGAATTCTGCAGTTTCCTGCAGAATTCTGCAGTTCTGCAAAAAATTCTGCAGTTCTGCAGGAAACTGCAGAATTCTGCAGGAAGCTGCAGAATTCTGCAGGAAGCTGCAGAATTCTGCAGTTCAGTAATAAATTCTGCAGTTCTGTAGGAAGTTCTGCAGAATTCTGCAGTTCTGCCTATACAAGAATGAGGACTGTGAGGAAAACAAGTGGGATCGCAAAATTTCATTTTACAAACTGCTGAATCACAGGGCCGTAGCCTGCATTGGGGTAGGGGGGGGAGTTGCCCTCCCTAGAATTTCGCAGAAATTTTTGTTAACATACAAACATTTCAGATTTCTGCGATTTTCTGGGGTACAGATGCCTCTTGATCAGACTCTGCCCCCCCTAGGATTCAGACCAGGCTACGGCCCTGTATCAAAATAAATTTCCATGGACGTTTTGCCTCTCTGCTCGGTCAATTCTCAACCAAAATTCATTCCGAAAAAAGTTTCAGGTACCCTACAACCAGATCTATTGATTACTGTAGTCAGTCTTTGTCCGTCGTTGTTTAATTTCGCCGTAAGGCCCCTTTTTCGGCGATCGGTCAGATCGCAAAAATGTCATTTTACAAACTGCTGACAGTGCTCTATCAAAATAAACTTCCATGGACGTTTCGCCTCTCTGCTCGGTCAATTCTCAACCAAATTTCATTCTGAAAAAAGTTTCAGGTACTCTGCAACCAGGGCTATTTAATACGGTAGTCAGTCTTTGTCCTTCGTCGTTTCTTTTTGCCATACGGCTCTTTTTTCGGCGATCAGTACGCTCGCAAAAATGGCAATCCACAAACTGCTGACAGTGCTCTGTCAAAATTAAACTTCCATGGACGTATTGCCTCTCTGCTCGGTCAATTCTCAACCAAATTTCATTCCGAAAAACGTTTCAGGTACTCTGCAACCAGGTCTAATTAATACAATAGTCAGTATTTGTCCGTCGTTGTTTCTTTTTGCAATTTTTTCGGCCATCAGTGTGCTCGCAAAAATGTCATTCCACATACAGCTGCCTGGTAGAACTGCAGAATTTGCAACAGAACTGCAGAATTCTGCAGTTTTTTGCAGATTTTTTTGAAACTGCAGAATTCTGCATTTTTCTGCAGAATTCTGTAGTTTTCTGCAGAATTCTGCAGTTTTTTACAGAACTGCTTAAAACCTTCCAGGCTGCATATCTCCTGCAGAATTACAGATTTTGCTGCAAAACTTTTCAGAAACGCGGCAGCGACAGAGGACTACCAAAACCCCGACCCCCCAAATCACAACCCCCCAAACCAACCCCCCAAATCAATGTTTCCTTGGTAGCGTCAAGCTCAATGTCAAAGAGGTCTGAACTGCACACTCAGAAAAAAAGGTTACACAAACATCCATATGTGGTTTTTTGGCTTGTCACCAGTATAAAACCACTTCTGGCTTTTTAAAAAACCCTTTCGATGTGGATGTTTAAAAAACCACCATCTTAAAATCCACTTTGGAATGATATAAAACCTTCAGTGGTTTATCAACAAACCGATGACTCATTGTTCAACACAGATTTTCTGGTTGTTTATTAAACCATTTGTGGTTTATGGAATAATCAAATGTTTCATTAGTTGGTTTTGTACATATTCATCCTTGGTTTTTATAGAAACCAAGTCAAGTATATATTCACCCTTTTTGGGTTTTACAAATATCCATAACGAGGTATATTTTTATCCAAATATGACATATCCACGCATGCTCCATAGTGCACATACACACTTTTAATACGCGTGGATGTACAAGATTTGACACGTACACTTGCGTGGACGTGTCATAACGCGCAAGCGCGAAGATTTTGGATGCGTGTATATGCTTTACAGCGCACGAGTGGACATGTTATATAGCGCATGAGTGGACATGCTATACAGCGCATGATTGGACATGCTCTACAGCGCATATCCAAAGTAGTGAGAGGACACAACCCTGAGGCAGTGGCGTAGCTATAGTGTCTGATCCGGATTTTTTGATTTTCAATTCTTGATTGAAACATATATTTAGGCCTATGACACCTGTATTTCCATGATATTTCGCTGTCAAATAAAAGTTTACATATATATTATATTATCAGAACTTTTCTATTGTGCTTCCTAAGTCTATTGCTTTATGTGAATAATGTATGTTGTAAATGATGAACAGTTCCCTCCCAAGTACCCTCCTCCACCTCCCATGGCTACGCCACTGCTGGAGGGGCTCATGTGTTCTGACAAAAAAACTGCGCTGGATGGCATGTCCAGTTTGCGCTGGATGGCATATCCAAGCCTGCGCTGGATGGCATGTCCAAGCTTGCGCTGGATGGCATGTCCACGAGCGCACATACACGCGTGCGCGTCAATGCAGGTCCACGCATGCGCTGGATGACATGTCAACAGGTGAGCGTGAACGCACATTCACGCGTACCTATGCGCGCAATTACATGTACACGCGCGTGTATGTGCGCTCACTACCACGCGTGGATGTGTCATATTGGGATAAAAATATATATGCCATAACTGGATTTATATTATTTCATCATGGAGTGCATTTTAAACCAAAATTGGTTTTTCTGGTAATCAGTTGTATATTTTCATCATTCCCAAAGGGCTTTCATAACCATATCAAGAATTTAAATAAAAGTTAGCTGGTTTGCTGGATAACCATGATAAGATTTTCAAATGTCCATGAATGATTTTTCACCTCACCATCGGTGTTTTGAAAAAAAAATTTCTAGTTTATAGACAAATTTCTTTCTTTTTTTTTTTGAGCGCACAGGGAGAAAATACTTCTAAGCAGAACTACAATAGGAAGCCATCTGACTTTATTTATTCATATCTATTTATGAAACTTTCAAAGTACAAGACCAAAATAAAATTGACATGTATAAAGAAATATACTTAAGTGTAGGAAGAAATAACATGTCTATAGCTACTACTCAAACATGTTCAAACATAAACTCCAGGAAAGCACAATACACATAAAAGTCAAATGAAATGCATATTTTTCATATTTGAATATAACTTTTGTAAAAACACAAAAATGAACTGCCATCCTGATATATGTTACATTTGTTAATGTAATAGTCCATGAAGAATGCAATGTAATGTCCATAAATGTGAAAATGTTCTTCTAAATGTTGGTGAACGCTGGATGTCGTACACGTGGTAACGAGTATACTGATGCAAGAAAGAACCAAGGTAAAGGCCCATACTGTCATCCTCGGCAATGCTGATTGTAGCTGACGTGTGTCCAATGGACTTCGAGATGGACCACAATTCTTCAAGATTTGCTGTTGAGCACTTGGCTTCGCTCCTGAAATGCAAGCAATCACAATGTTACTTTTCATAAGTACATAAACAAAATATTATGCAGTGCTTATTGCATTGGATTCATGCACACATTGAAACAATGAGTTTTAACTTCCTGCCTGATTCTGAAACACTCTTCACAGCATTACATAACTGTGCCACATACAGTAGCTGAACGTTTTAACTTGAAATAGAATACAATTCTATTGCATATTTTATGGCAGTCGATCCACTGGTTTTATCAAAATATCTAAATAAGCTAGGAAAGAGAGCTGAAATACAAAACAGCTGTCATTTGCTCATGATGGTATGTGCACTTTGCTAGCTACATTAAAATACAAAGCAAAGAATTTGTGACTTGCAATGCCCTTCATTTAAGAATTAAGAGAAAGACAACATAAAAATAGAGCACAGAAACAGTATGACACAAAAATGAGACGACCACCTTTTCATTTGTCTGCCTCAAGGGCATCACCAATCTGGGTCAGAGAAAAGTTTTTCACGGATGATTCCTGAGACCTATCCAGACCCGCTCAGGAGGTAAGCTCATCCAGTTCCACTGGTTGGATGAGCTTAATTTCACGTAGAAGCTGAAACACAAATAATTTAATAGTTAGCCGACTCTATTAAGAAATACCCCACCACAAAACATTTGTTTCAAGACTGCCAAAAAGTGATTTATTTATTTCACCAAAACTGAGCAAGTAATTATTATTTTAAAAAAAATCCAAGCCCACCTCTTTGAGATTAAATGGTGGCCCCCTTAGATAGAGACATATTATGTATCAAATTACATGTCAATTATAAAAACTGTTTCCATTCTGATTTCTGGAAAGTGATCAAAGACCATATAATCCTTACTTCACCTTTTCATTTGTCTGCCTCAAGGGCATCACCAATCTGGGTCAGAGAAAAGTTTTTCACGGATGATTCCTGAGACCTATCCAGACCCGCTCAGGAGGTAAGCTCATCCAGTTCCACTGGTTGGATGAGCTTAATTTCACGTAGAAGCTGAAACACAAATAATTTAATAGTTAGCCGACTCTATTAAGAAATACCCCACCACAAAACATTTGTTTCAAGACTGCCAAAAAGTGATTTATTTATTTCACCAAAACTGAGCAAGTAATTATTATTTTAAAAAAAATCCAAGCCCACCTCTTTGAGATTAAATGGTGGCCCCCTTAGATAGAGACATATTATGTATCAAATTACATGTCAATTATAAAAACTGTTTCCATTATGATTTCTGGAAAGTGATCAAAGACCATATAATCCTTACTTTCCAAAAATAAATGATCATCAGCAACTAACCAGTTTTTTAAAATGTGACCTTTACATAAAATAGAGTGGCTTGTTTGTCAAATAAATGTTAGCTAATATTCCCATGCGGCTCATAAACAAAAGAAAATGAATCATAAAATTCCTACCTTGGAACTGAGGGTAAACCAGGATGAGCTTGCCTCTTCATTCAATAAACAAATCAGTCAGAGATGGTGACTGCACTGTCTGGAACACTAACTGACTCTCAAAAAAGGTATAGAATTGTGTCTCAAGTCTGACAAAATCACCTTGTGATTAGCCTCAAAACACCTGTAACAGTGTCAAACACAAAGATTAAGTGCTGCATATCCTTATATGTGAAGCTGTGAACAATGTTTAAGATCAGTGAACCTGGACACATGGTGTTTCAAATATTCACTTTGTTTGCAATAAAACCAATTTAATCTTTACTGATTTTGTAAATATCCAAGTGATTTATTGTAAAACCCTTATAAACCAATATTAACCAGACTGGATTTTCAATGATTCATTTGATTATTCACACAACCTCAATAAACCATTAACATCCATTTGGTTTTTTAAACATTCAACTGATTATGTAGAAAACCCCAAAAAACCAAGTTTTTTTCTGTGTGTGTACAGATGCAATACATTGGAGGAAGGATCAGAGGTTCAGAAATCATGCGGGGAGCAGCAGAACTGCAGAATTCTGAAGCTTCCAGCAGATTCTGCAGTTTTTTGCAGATTTTTTTGAATCTGCAGTTTCCTGCAGAATTCTGCAGTTTTTTGCAGAATTCTGCAGTTTTTTACAGAACTGCATAAAACCTCCCAGGCTGCATATCTCCTGCAGAATTACAGATTTTGCTGCAGAAACTTTTCAGAAACGCGGCAGTGACAGAGGACTACCAAAACCCCGACCCCCCAAATCACAACCCCCCAAACCAACCCCCCAAATCAATGTTTCCTTGGTAGCGTCAAGCTCAATGTCAAAGAGGTCTGAACTGTACAGATGCAATACACTGGAGGAAGTAACAGAGGTTCAGAAATCTTGCGGGGAGCAGCAGAACTGCAGAATTCTGAAGCTTCTTGCAGATTCGGCATTTTTTGCAGAACTGCAGAATTCTGCAGTTTTCTGCAGAATTCTGCTGTTTTTTGCAGATATTTTTGAATCTGCAGAATTCTGCAGTTTCCTGGACAAATGAGAGGGTGGGAGCCCTGCAGCTCCATTGGACAAATGAGAGGGTGGGAGCCCTGCAGCTCCATTGGACAAATGAGAGGGTGGGAGCCCTGCAGCTCCCTTGGACAAATGAGAGGGTGGGAGCCCTGCAGCTCCGCCAGGAGTGGAGTTCTTCTCAAAAGAACACATGACTTCCGTCATTTCTACAGCATTTGTGAGATGTTCCTCCTTCCTCAATATCACATCTTTCGCTGAGTCGTTAATAACCTCCACACATCCGTTCTTGCTCCCATGTAACAGAAACGACCCAAGCAGCAATTCCTCACTTGCTTTAGGACTTGTAACATAGGGGGCATCACTGGTGTGACTGAATTTCACCTCCACCAACTGCCTCATCTTGGCAGGAATGACAGTGGTTTCTGCCACTGCGACACGACTCAGCAGGTAATCTTCCCCACTGAAATTCCTCTGCACGTGAATATCCACTGGGCATCCTCTCAGAACCAGGGTATTCATAGGAAGATCCACAACAGCATCACAGCTCAACATGAAGTCCAACCCCAGGATACAGTCATCAGATATTGGTCCACAAGCAAAAGAATGGAAAAACTGCTGGTCACCAATGCTAAGTAACGCATCTGAAAACAGCTGACATTTCATGGTGGCATTTTCTTCAGCCGTGTTGATGTTGACATCCTTGGAGCTCTTATACAGATCATCTAAAAGTCCACTTCGAACCATCAAGACTTGGGCTGCGGTGTCCACAACAGCCAGGATGGGCTGTTGTTCCAAGCCCTGGAAAACCACACTAACCAACAAGTTACAGCCATAGAAAGGGTCATCTAGTGATCGGATCTCATATGTTGGTCGGCCATCATTACTAGCAGTAGACTGTTGGCCAGGCCGGTCTACCGCTGGTAGTTTAAATGCGACGCCTCCTGATGTGAAGATTGGTGCCGGCGGCCATACTTCTCCTTCCTGTCACCATCTGAGTGGCGCGATGAGTCTCTCTGAGATTGGTGGCGATGGTCATAAGTATTCCTCCTGTCACCATCTGAGTGGCGTGATGAGTCTTTCTCACTTGTTCTTCTGTTATCCCCGTGACCTCTGTCCCGCTCTGAGCTCCTGCTTCCATCACGTCCCCTGCTTCCACTTGACCACCGGTTCTCACTTCTGCTGGGGCGCTCAGGGTTGTCATGCCTCGATCTTGAAAAATTGTTAGCATCATAAGATGACCGGTGCTGATCCCTGTAGTTGTACTTTCTCTCTCCTCTTTCGCTGCTACTTCCCTGGGAGTAGTCTCGCCCTCTGAATGATGACCTCTGATGGTACTGTTTCTTCCTGTCTCTTCCTCTTTCATTTCTGGAACTCTCGTTCTCAGAACCAGAAGCTGAGTAACCCGAATTTCGGCTGTCTGGCCGCCTCAGCCTGTTTGCACACTCGGCAGCAATGTGCCCTCGGGCCTGACACTCATAGCAGCGGAAAGGTGATGGGGACCTGCTGCGCTTGTTAGCACAGTCTCGGGACATATGGCCTGTACCATCACAAGTGAAACAGCGCATGGGAGATGCGGAAGTCTGCCTAACATTCAATGGTCTACATGTATTTTCTTCAAAGGAGACTTGACGTGCCACCAGCTTGGCTCCAGTCCTGCTTCCGTAGACTTGGATGCTTTTCACCTTCTCCACAGCATCCCTCACAGTCGCAGGGTTACTCATTGCAGCAAGGAAAGCAGCATTGGAATCTTTACAACCCCCTAATAAAGCATCAACAGCATAGCGTTGAAGGTGTGCTTCATTCAAATCATTAGGGTGGGCACTGATAGTCATGGCATAGACCCTGTCAGAGAATGCATCAAGATCTTCATTCTCCCTCTGCTTCACTGAGGAAAGTTCCGTTCGCAGCCTCTGCTTTGTGGACTCTCTACTTGCTCCATATCTGGCATCAAGGGAGTTGAGGATTGCTTGATAGTCATGTAATGTGGCTTCTGGAAGGTTCTGCACTGCGTTGACAGCAGACCCACGAAGATGTGTTCGCAGCATCAGCAATCTCTCCTGGTTATTCCAGTTTACAGCGTCTGCCACAAAAAGAAAATTTTTCTTCCATCCTTCCCAAAGCTGTGGAGTGCCCTCAAAGTTCTCAACTAGGTTGACTTCTAGTTTGCGTCGGGCACCTGCCGAAGACACACTGACAAGGGACTGTTGAGGGGACCAGTTGCGACCACAATTGAAGCTTGCATCTTTATTTTCCTTCCGCAGTTGCGGCCTGTAGGCACCATCTCGGGGAAACACATGTTTAATTTTCTTGTAGTGTTCAGACTTCATCGGTCGCTCGCTCGGCGTACCCTGATATACTTCCTCATGGTCGTCCTGGTCCGGACCACCATCACACGCGGTCTCAGGAAGGACGGCTGTCTTGAACTCCTGAATGGGACTAACATTCAAGTTTGGCGCCGGACGGAATTCTTCCAGAGCAGACTTCACATGTTTAGCGATGGCTTCACCAGAATTAACGGCCTTCATATCACTCATTACATCTTTCATCTGTTTAAAGAAGGAGCCATTGCGTTCAGTCAAGATTTCTTCATGCCTCCTATAATTGCTCTCCAAATTCTTCAATAGTTTCTCCTGGCTTTGGAAAAACCTCTCCTGACTTATCTGCTGCTCATAGGAACTCTTGCAAAGTGACTCGCCCAACTTATGTAGCCCCTCCACAATGGCAAGCAGACTGCGTTGAGTAGAACCGGTTGAATCATTACTGGATACAGAGTCATTTCGGTGGCGCCGAGACTTAGATCTTTGTTTCTCTTCTTTGGTACCGGTTTCTTCCCTCAACGGCTTTGACTCGTCGTATCTGACATCAGCATAGTTGATGTCCCCTGGGCCGCCCCCGTACTGGCCATCAAATGGTGCGCGATTTGACCCGAATGAGGTAGGGGCATTGGCGGGTGCTTGGCATGCACCAAACAAGGAGTAATCAAGGTCAGTAGGGAGGCCTGCACCTCCCACGGGAGAGTGGCATGCACCACCCCTGGAATTTTGGTCAAGGTCATAGGGGTCAATTTTCATGGGCTGGTATGCGCCTGCCCTGGATACCGTCTTATTGCGCGCACCAAATTGATTCAAATTATTGAGCTGATTTTCAACTAGGGGATCAAACATAGCTGCCGCATCTAGACCATTGTCAACAGACAAATTTTGGAACTCTGGAATCTGCGAAGTCACTGCCCCTCTCTGGTGCCAAGCCAAAACATCTCGTTTTGCCAACCTTGGTACGCAGCGCTGTAGTTGATCCCAACTGGTAATTGGTCTACTGTCGATTATGGCTGTGGCAGAGACTGGGCCTATATTACGAAGCATCATCAGCTCATCCGCAGTGGCAAGGTCTAGATTAACAGCCATACTTGTTTGAAATCCCACTAATTGCGCCACAAAATTACCAAGTCAATTTTACGTCAATTGTCAGTATGGGTCTTAAGTTTGTACTAACAACCCCCAAGCAACTGAACAAAAGTGTTAGTACGCCTAATGAAAGATAAGCAATAGAAAAATACAGATACTAAAAAATAATGATTTTTTTTGGTATTTAAATGAAAGATTTTATTTATTTTTATTTAATTTGGTTTTTTTATTTTTTTAAACTTCAAAAATATGAAATTATACAACAACACAATGAACAACAAAATGAGTAACACTACCAAGGTTCGAGGCAACTAAATAAGTAAAACAATGTAGGTGCTGCACTCAAACAATGGTAATTGAAAAAATTAAACAATGATTTTTTTAAATTAATTTTTATTAATATGATTTTATTATGAGCAAATGGGTGAATGATACCAAAAACTGAGATATGAAACTTAAATAAGATGAAAATTGGGTATGAAAATGATTAATGGGACTTTAAATGACTAATTGTTGGTTCCAGTGCAATTGGGACACAAGGAAAAGCAAACTACAGCATTCACTCAGCAGCTGTCAAAATCACTGGATGGTTCCCAATGCAAATAGACAAGGCAGGGAAAATGAAATATCTTGAGAAAAACAAGCAAGGGCAATGATCAAATGTGGTCTAAATACGACTGGAAGAGGTTTTAGGATGATTTAATAATAGTGGGAAGGGTTGTTAAGGGTCTGGGGGTTAACAACAGGCCTTCAAAGTTGATTGTATAGGCCGATTTTCAATGTTTTGAATGGGCGATAATGGAGGAAATGAGCACACGTTGTGATTGAAATGCAAAAATATGAAAAAATTTAAGATGTCAACACAAAATAACTAGGCCAAAATAAAGTTAAGATAGTTCTTTCATGGATTTTCAATGAGTTTGGTTAATATCTTCAGTTTAGTTGGAGGATTGACTTGGATTTTGTTTCCCGGTAAAAAATGGCGGACAGCTCAGCTCAGGCCAGTACACAATTTCTACTGTCTCAGGGAGCGGCCCAAAGAAAATTCAACAGATACCAGCGTGTAGCACCCTTTTCCTGGTCTAGTAGATCATATTCCACTATAATATCCCACTCTAATACCAATATTATAGCACGTTGGGCGTGGGGTCAGGATGGCACCTACCAGCTCTGCTGTCTTGTCGACGGTCCAGAATGCAATGCGGCGATGAGCGGATGCGCCACAAGATGGCGCCTTCGCACGGTACTGCCACCACTGCCACAAGATGTTGATAGTAAATAAGTCCATGTTCTGTGAAAGAGCACAAGACTATCAATAAATGGAGCCTGGACAGATGAATTTGTTACACGAGTTATATATTTCTTTATAAATCAATGCTGTAAACAATTGACTTCGTTTTTATGGTTATATAGCAAAAATCGTGTTTACTATTGATAAATCTGTTTCTCATTGGTTAGACTGTTTAATATGGGCATTGAAGACAGATGATTTATTGAAATGCGTAACCGTCAAAATCGAATCAGAGATGTAAAATTTGTAAATGCAATTCCAATTTTCCTTACAAGTAGGGGGACACAGTGAATCAGCAATGTTTACATCCTTAATATCTCAAAAAGTTTCTTATCCACATTTTTGATGTTAGGCTTAAATGAAAGTTTAATGTGCCCCCTACACACCTATGGTATCAAAGTATTTGCAGAGCTTCAGCATTTTCTGTTGTAATCCAAAGTCGTAGAAAACAATTTTGATTCACCGTGGCAACTTACGGGTAACAGTGAATCAGCACCTGGGGCACAGTGAATCAGTTTTATAAACATTATGATCTAGTGCTAAGACAGTAAATAAAGCAAACTAGATAGTGCCTCTGATCAAAGTTAATTTTGCCAGTGACATTTCCTGAGGTTTAACAGCCATTAACCAACTTATTACTCCAAATTAAAACAGCATTATCGAAAGATTGTTACCACATAAAATAAATCACTTAACAGAAGGGTGAGGTCTATTTCAGACATGGGGTCAATCACTTTGAAAGTAATTAATTACAATTACAATTACAAATACATTGCAAAGTACCCAATTACAATGACATTAGAATTACACTAACAATGGTAATTTCAATTACTACCAATTACTTTACAATTACATGGCAAAAAAATCTCAGAACCTGTTTTAAATCTGTATTAAAACTATATTTGGAACTTGAGCACTCTCTAATGTAAAAGTGCTGTATATCATGTTTGGAGATCATTCCTTATATTGGTCCCTTTAAATCTTCA
Source organism: Platynereis dumerilii (assembly GCA_026936325.1). Lineage (NCBI taxonomy): Eukaryota > Metazoa > Annelida > Polychaeta > Phyllodocida > Nereididae > Platynereis > Platynereis dumerilii. The sequence continues at coordinate 22,664,206 of JAPTHN010000005.1, read as the reverse complement.
AATAGCCAAATAGTTGCTAATTGGACTTTTAATAAACTCACTCGCTGGACATGTATGTACAAAGATGACGTCCAAGAAGTAGTGAAGAAGTCAATAATGGCTTCTGTTATTGATACTTTTAGAAAACTGCTTGGTTTGATTAGATTTGTTGACAATTTGTGGATTCAGCATCCGGAAATAGCCACTGATTCACTGTGTCCAGCGATCCACTGTGTCCCCGTTCCCCCCAGATGTAGCTCTTCATAAAAACAGCCATGTTTTCAAGATCTAGAGAGTTCTCAATTACCACTGAGAATTTCCTTCTTTGATGTTTGAAAAAACTTCAAATAAATTGGCACCCAAATGACCTTGTTATCGGGCTTTTGTGAACTGACATCAAAAGATTGTTTTTGTTAAAAACCAAATAATTTCATTTCCATTGACACTTTTATAATGGATCTCACACTCCTTTTGTTTTTACCAAAAGTAATGTCAACTTTCAGAGAAACCTGAGCAATTAGCAGGATGAAGATTACTTTTTAAAGCTCCTTGTTACAAAGCAGGGCTTACCTCTGAGATGCCTGATAAATCTGATTTTTAAGGAATATTGAAATTGCATTTGAATAGAATTCAATTTGCTGTCTAAACTAATTTCAGGTTTGGTATTTAAACTAATTTCATGATCTGATGACATACACTGTCCATGAAGGGGGTTATCACATGATAAGGGATGAGTTGTATGTGAATGTTTGGATTTACAACAATAGCATTCTGTAGCGATTAAACTACCCTCCTCATGCAAGGCGACCTCAGACCTACATGTAGTAATGATTTGTCACAAAGGTACATAATATACAATGATGCAGTGTTTGACATCATTGGTACAGTACTGCAACACAAGATAGAAGTGACCAATCAATGGAAGCCCAGTCCTGATAGGTTTATTCATGCAAAAGGATGTCTCACATCTCAGTAAACCCAGCATGCTTTCATTGTTGGTGTCCTTTGATATTTCTGGACATACTGCTGGTCTAGCTTGTCAATACTCTTTTGGTGGACACCAGCATTTTTATTTTGTATACAAGTATTACTACATTAATCGTCCAGTAGGTAATGAAAATTAGCAGTGTGGGGCTTATTTATCACGAATGCAAAGTCAGGATTACTGAGCTGTAAGGCAATATACGGAAAAGTGAAATATGAGTCTAAGAATCCATTGATGTACATGTATATCCCATTTGACCTAACAGGTTGTGTAAACAAAGACTATTTTGCATAAAAAATATGAATTTACTGCCGAAAGAATTACTTTCTGAATCTTAGGTTAGCACTTACCTCCACCATTTGTGAGTTTTAGAGGCTTCCCTCCCGAGCAGCTACGTAAATCAAACCTATCCCTACGTAATTATTTTGGTTAGAATCAAACGTTGGGCCAAACAATGTATGACAAAGGTAGGGTAAAGGTAATTTCCAAACGTTGCACTCAGATGGAAAACCGAACGTACGTCGCAACCTTAGTAAGAGGTTGGCAGATAGTTTGTTTTATAGTTTGGCCTAACATTCAAGTCACACGTAAGTCATACCTTTGGTTGAGAGGTTGGAAGAATGTTTGGTTGTAACGTTTGGCAAAACGTGTCAGTCATACATAAGTCATACCTTTGGTTGAGAGGTTTGAAGAACGTTTGACTATTACGTATGACCATACCTTTGATTCAAAGGTTTGTTGAACATTCATTTGAGAGGTTTTTAAAACCTTAGACTATTACGTAAGTGATACCTTTGGTTGAGAGGTTTGAAGGAAGTTTGGCAACTACGTATGACCGTACCTTTGATTAATAGGTTTGTCGAACATTCATTTGAGAGGTTTTTACAACCTTAGACTTTTACGTATGACCATACCTTTGATTCATAGGTTTATCAAAGGTATGGTCGCACATTTGGCAATACGTAAGTTCCAAGGTTTCTCCAACGTGTTTTTGATATGTATGGACAACGTTTGAAAGTAATGTTCAGGGCAAACGTCTGATCATACGTATCTGCCAAAGGTTTGTTGAAGGTTTGCACAAAGTTGCAGAACCTGGGATCCTGAGTGTCAGAGAGCCTTGCAGCGCCATCTATTCCATACCTAATTCAATCTATCTCGTAACTTTGAGATAACAAAACCTCCAACAGGATGCTTGCTGGTGATAATTGGATGAAGCCATAAAGAAATAGTAGCTCCACCAGTACAAAAATTACCAAATAAATATCTTTTAAACTATGTAAGATTAGATTGGGCAAAAAAAATGTCCCCAAGTACTGCTCAACCACAAATGACCAAGAGAGAATCACTTAAGACCGGAGTTGAAGTGAGCTTACTTGCAGCTCTCCTGAATGCCACCTATCCAAGACCAATTTGGATTGGGATTTTTCCAACTCTTCAGAGTTGAAGTATTAATCCCTCACAAGGTAAGTGAATTTTGTTATTTACATTTATATATTGTAGTCCTTAAATGGACTGCAGACTGCTTGGTAAAACAAGGAAGAAAAGTCTGCCTATTTTGGAGCCACCTTCAGTGCTTGCTGCCTGGCTCTGCTCTCTCTATCTCTCTCTGTTTTTCTCTCTTCACTGTTTTAATTCATGTTTTCTCTTTGCAGGTGTTCAACAAAAATCCAAACCAAGCGAAACCCCTAAATAAATAAAAATTCTTGAAACCCCTCCCCCCCCCAAAAAAAAATCCTGCAGCAAAAATCAAATCAGAACATTCTTTTATCATATATATCAAAAAACAACAATTTTATCATATATATAAGGGCCATTATATAAGGGCTTATTTTATTTTTTTTCCACGGGGGCCGCAGCCTGGCAGGGTGGCTGGACCGCAAGAAGCAATGCGGCAGTCCCCCGGGCCCCTCCGAGCGCTCCGCCCCTGGCCGGCGCCTCCCTGGTACAGTGAATCCACATGTTTCAGATCGCCGATTGACATGATGATTGTGAAGCATACACACCAGCTAGAGTCCGTCCGAAGGAGTCATTTGACCCATACACATCCTAGAATCAATCGGCCATGGTTAAATACATCGTTACGGTGGTATAAATGGTGTTCTAGACCGATATAAATTGAATACACACAGAGCGGCCGCCATGGCTGGGTTCTTGTCGGATGTTTGCGCATGCGCAAGAACAGCGCGCTGGGGCAGGCCTGCTACGCCTGACGCCCCAGAGGCGTATAACGAGCGTTCCTTCAACGTGGGGGGTACGTTGACATCAGAGGTTGGAGAAATACGCAATATTTACGATATATACGTACGTAGTAATCTCGTATCCAGCTGTCGACAAAATACGTAGTTTTACAACGTTGGGTCCGATGTGAATGGGAGGTTTAATGCTTCCTTAGACCAACGTTCCTCAAAGGAAATTGTCCACAAGGGTTAGGGGATCCATCCTTCATTGACAGCCAGTCTTAGTTCGAAGGATTTGCTCCAAAAGGTTAAATGAGTAATCCAGTTCACTACCATAAGGTTGAAAATTTTATTGAATATGTACAGTCTGGGACCAAATGCGTTTCTCGGAATGTTTGTGCAATTCTCTGTTTAAAAACGTATGGGCATGAACAAAATGATCAAGTGCCAGTAGTGATGCTACAGCAAATTCATCAAGTATGAGTTTCTTCAACACTGTAGCAAAACGTAGCAAATTTGGTTTCTCGATTGGTTGAGACACTGAATTACATAGCATAAATCTAATTTGAATACCATAAAAACATGTATCAAATCCAGGAACATGTGTTTGGTGATGGTGATTGTTAGTCTTGCTTTGCTAATGTTATCTGATTTCCAAACAAAGCTGCTCACAGAAGCAGAATATAATGTTTTTCATTGCTTACTACTGGTACGTATGATTAAGGGATTTGAATTACTTTTTATTGCTAATGGGCCAATCAGGCAAGCTAAAAATACTATGTGGTTACTGAGAAAAAAAGCAAGAGAAACTCATACTAAATTAATTTTCAGTAAAAAATCTAACAAAATGTACAGGGACATTGAATTTCAAAAGTTAAAATAATCAGTTAAATAGAAAATAACATAATTCATCGCATATCATGCACATGTACTGGAAAATGCCTCCAGATTTGATTTCATGGTCAAGTGTAACCAGAGCCATGATTTGGTTCTTTCGATGAATGCAATTCAATCATAATGCTTTTAAACGATGATGTTAACAGGCGATTTGGCAATTTTAAATGCGTGTGGCACACATCATTTGCACAATCAATGATGGATCACAAAACATTATTTGTGAAGCTAAGAAAATTTATGTCGTGTTTTAGCTTAGCTTTTTTATTACAAAATCCACGATTCTGTTCATAAACGTAAAAACAAAGATGTTTTGTTTTGTTCTTTTCATTACTGAGTGTTCGATGAAAGTTGACGTTCCCTTTGGTAAAAACAATCGGAGTGTGAGACCCATTATAAAAGTGTCAATGGAAATGAAATAATTCGGTCTTTAGCAAAAACAATCTTTTAATGTGAGTTCACAAAAGCCCATTAGCAAGGTCAGTTGTGTGCCAATTTATTTTTGATAAGTTTTTCAAGCCTCAAAGAAGGAAATTCTCAGAGGAAAATTGATCTCACTAAATCTTGAACATTTGTCTGTCATTGGAAATTTGTCTGTTCTTGGGCATGTTTCTAACCAGCATTTACGGTTGAACATCTTTTGAACGGAATGCTGATTGTGGGCCTATTTTATATTTTGATAGACAATCTCAAAGTGGCTGTAGAGCATGAGTAACTTAGGTTTCTGATATTATCTGACTGGGACATACAATTGCAAAAAGCAAATTTCTGTTTGATTGTCTGATTTAATTTTCACCTTCTGTTGTTGCAATTTACAGTCTGTCTTAAAAACTCAGACTGAATACGCTGAAAACCAGATGGCGATGTCCTTATCCGGTGTAGTATCTTTTGTAATTCTTTTTTCTTGGCTTTTTCAAAAGCTTTTTTAGAGGATATCACGATTCACTACAATGTATCATCCCTCTTAATCAATCAATGTACTGAAAGCAAACTGGGATCTAATTCAATGGCTTGGCCCAGGGTCATTACTGTGCTTTCAATGGACAACAGTCTCAGAATAAAGTATCTGTCTATCAGCTTATAAAGTAACAGAAGATAACTCGACAAAGAACTAGTATAGACTCTAGTCTAGAAAAATTCATTTATTACAGACCACCTACATCTCATACCCATGATATAGATAAACACTGACATACAGATGCGAATCTTTCTTAGCCCAGTTTTGTACTGGGCATGATGAGGGTTGTTTGATGAGATCAGAGAGAGAGCAGGCGTCCTAATTGTCCGAACAGGTTACTCATTGACCCCAAGTGAGGGATCTTTTACTTGCCAAGCACCGACCCAGATAAGGGACTGCTTATTTGGCTCTCATCTGAGCAATGTCAAGTTGGGACTTTGCTCTTCACTTAAAAAATTTCGAGACAAAACAGGTTTGTTCAATGGAAAATGGTTTAGTGAAAAACCAAACTTAAGTGCAAAAACAAACATAGTTTTTCAAAAAACCATTTTTGATTTCGAAAAACCGGTTTTGTCCTGAAATTCTTTTTGAGTGTTGAAGAGCCATGGACTGAAAAGTGCTTGACTCTAGACAAATATGCACTCTTCCGGAAGAGGTTCTTTTAAAGTCACAGAAAGATCTCAATTCAACAATAAATAATTTTGTCAACTATACCTCAAAACAAAGTAATATGTTATGGTCCAATAGTATATTTTACTCTGCAATGTAGGACTGGTCTTTGTTGTGACAATACAAGGAAGTCCTGACGGTCCCTAATTTGCAAGCACTTCATGATTTGTAGTGTGTAGTCCCTAATGTTAGCCCATGGTGCATGAAAGGTCTATTTGCAGACCACAGAAGCAATATCTCTGGTCTAAATCATGTGTTATAGAACTAATAGGAGGAGGTTCCAAGAAATACCAAATGTTGCACTATTCGTATCTGTGCTCTTGGTTACCTCTCTCCTTGAAAGGCTTTTATTGCATCTACCTGTTAACTGTTAAGCTTGAATGTCAAAATTTATTGTCATTTAACGCAACCTTACATCTCTACAAGTTCTTAAGATGGTAACACAACCAACTAAAGAATATTCTGAATAGAACGTCCTTGAATAAGGTCGAATTAACAGTAAAAAAGAGCAGAAAATAAAACCTTCCAAAGGTCTGATACCGGTCAAGTTATTATTTTTTTGTCACACACATAGGACACTATGAAATACCAGATGACTGATGCAATTAACTAAAAAAATGACATCTATGTAAAAAAAAATGTACAGACAAATAAAAACTGTCCATATAATAACCATTTCCATGAAGAAGAATTAATGAAATACCTGGAAAACAATTTAGCTCTCAAGAAACTCATGTAACTCTTTCCTAAATAACTGATGTACACCACACAGTACTTTACGGTTATCACTAGCTTGATAGTAGCCAGCATTCCAGCTCATTTACTGAAGAGCTCTGTCATATCTTGCAACAGGAATGAGCTTCACTTAACTCTGCTTAAGATAAGGGTGCCATGAATTGTGCAGGCCCAACATCATCACACCCACAGGCTAGGTTAAGACTTGTATCACAAACTTTCATGAATATGGAGCTTGGGTGCTGAGCTCTTAGCAGATACAATTATCAATCACTCAGTCCCAAAAGTGGCAAAAGCAATTGAAATTTGACCCGAGGCAAAAACACAAATAGAAAAATAACCGGGTGATGACCCACCAAACGAAAACTCCCATTTGTTGAAATTGGCCTTAATTTTCTATGAATCAGTGGCTTCTACAATATAATGTTCTATAAATTTTGGTCTGCCATGTGACTGAAGAATGAAGATAAATTAATCCCAAATGGCAAAATTTATTTTTTTAACAAGCTCATGCCAGGTATATATGGGTGAAGGTGTTGGTAATTTGATGAATAGGCAACAGCGACTTGAAGCCTCTGTAAAAATATTAATTAACCCTCCTCTCCTTCCTTCTCTTATGCACATATAGAGAAGATGTATGATTTTTTGGTCCATAATAATTCACTGTAGAAGGAAGATGACTTGAATCAGGGGCAATTGCTCAAAAAAGATTGCTCATAATAGCCACATGCACTTGGATTTGATAAAACCTTGAATGCAAATTGTTGAACTATTTACAAAAGGACAACAATACCAGAACCCAATTATTATTGACAGCAACAAGGACAATTCTTCCTCCCATTGCTGAGCACACAATGCAATTTTCTGGGTGATTGATCAATTTCTACAACATAATTAAACCAAATTCATCAAATTGAATCATTGTCAAACTTTGCCTTTGGAACACATTGCAAGAAACATGCAAATGTACTATCTAATTTGGTTCAATCTTGAGCATTTGTCTGTTCTTGAGAATTTGTCTATTCTTGCACATATTTCTGACAAGTATTCGGTACTGAACATCTGATTTTGGGCCTATTTTGTATTCGGTCGGTCTCTGGTTTTCGAATAGCTGATGACAAAACTAAATTGGGCAAGAGCATAAACAGCCTACGCTTCTGTTATCTGATTGAGACATTTAAAATTTCCAGATTGTTTGATGCAATTTTGTTATTCAGATTTGTAATTCATAGTCTGCCTTTCAACACACACATACTGACATAGTACACTGAATGTTGAATGCCAATGTTCTAATTCTACGTAGTATCTTTTTCGAAATTGTGTTTTTTTTTCCTCTTGCCTTTTTCAGAGGATAAAAGCTTTTCCAGAGGATATCGCCATTCACTACAATGTATCATCCCTCTTAATCAATCAATGTACTGACAGCAAACTCGGATCTAATTCAATGGCTTGGCCCAGGGTCATTACTGTGCTATCAATGGACAACAGTCTCAGAATAAAGTATCTGTCTATCAGCTTCCACAGTAACAGAAGTGAACTCGACAAAGAACTAAAGTCTAGTCTAAGAAAAGACCACATACTTCTCATGCCCATGACATATATGATAGACACTGATATACAGATATGGTAAGTGCAACATTTTAAGCCCAGTTCTGGCACTCATGAGGTTTGATTAATGAGATGGTTATCCCAACATTTTATACATTTACCTCAAGTGAGGGATCTTTTACTAGCCAAGTGCAGACAGTCCTGACACTGCAGTAAGATACATTTCATTTTACCCCTCACCAAAGCAGTTTATTTGGGACCTTGCTCTTGAAGGGACACTGAGAATTAATTGTTCGGCTTTATGGCTGACATGTCATGTACATGCAAACTGCAGCGGTGAATTGTATTAACTGTAAACTTTCACAAGAGAGTATGTGAGGAAGAGATCGTCCTGACATTTAACATGTTATTTATAAAGTGCTGCAATGAAAGCTCACTAAGCAGCTCTTCAGTCATCTTAAAATGCATTTAGGAATGAACAACATCCATTTAGGCATGGACTACATAAACAGCGTTTTGAAAAACAAAAAAGGAAATGGTAGCAGTTGGCTATTTTGATTCATACCGCAGAAAAGTGACTGGAGCATTGGGAAAAGAAATAAGAACCCCTCTTTTGATATTTTATTTATCATCCTAGTTGAATTAGGAGCCAAGTTATGACCAATTTCTGTTTTGGCAGCCATTTTTGGACGCCATCTTAGATTTCTCGGAATGCTGAAGGGTGATAGTTTCACACCCCTCCCTCTGAAATTGTTCCTTGGACCATACAGATAGAGGATCAAGAGAAAAAAAAACTTTAACAGAAACTTTTGGGTACCACCCCTCCACTGCCGGACTAGTGTATGTAATGGTCAAGTAATATGGTTTACTCTGCACATTATAGAACTGGTCTGGGTTATGACAAGGAGATCCTGTTAGCCCGTTTTGTATGAACATCATGATTTGTAGTGTGTAGTCCCTAATGTTAGCCCATGGTGCATTGGTGCATGAAAGGTCTATTGGCACACCATTGAAGCAAAACTTTGCTCTGGTCTAAATCATACGTCACAACACTAATAGGAGGAGGCTCCAAGAAATACCAAATGTAACATGGTTCATGTCTGTGCTGCTGGTGACTTCTCTTCTTGAAAGGCTTTTATTATGTCCTCTTATGATCTGTTTAGCTTGAATGTTAACATTTAACGCCTCTACACATCTGTAGAAACTTTGAAAATAGTACCAAACCACCTAATAATAGTTTAAATGGAAAGTCATTGAAAAGGTAAAAATCCACAAAAAGCCAAATAGCTATTGGGCCTGATTGAGGCACTCTTTTTTGTTAGACATACACATGGGGCAATTCAAAATAATACATGACCCATACAGGTGTTTTAGAAATCGGTATAAATAATCCTTTCAACAACTGGCCTCATCCCCACCATTTACACAGAGAAGAAATAACAAAATACAATTTACCTGTCAAGAAAGTCTGATACTGACTCTCTTTTTTAAATTTTTAGAAAAAATTAAAAGCATTAACTAATTCCAGTTGAATAAAGATATATTCAAACAGACAACAAACAGAAACAACCAAAAAGTACATAAATGCAAATCAAAATTTGACACCATATTTATCTCTTCAAAATGTACAAACCAAAAACTAAAACATAGCATTAATTATCACATTATTTTGAAAAACCTTGTGAATATACAGTGCAATATTAACCCAATTATCATTATCATGAGAAATATCTAAATCCTTGTTTACATAAACATGTACCATTGTCTCAAATAACTCTTGGTTAAATGACCTGCGCACAACATGCAGTACTTTCTGACTATCGCAAGCTTGATAGTAGCCACCATTACAGCCCATTTACTGAAGAGCTAATAGTATGTCATTTATCTTGCAACTGGAAAGACCCTCACTTAACTGTACATAAGATAAGGATGCCATGGATTCTACAGGACCAACCTGAGCACATACAGGCCGAGTTAAGACCTGTATTGCAAACTTCTTTGAAAAAAAATCAAAACTGTTAGAAGTGTTTAAGTTACTATTTTATTACCATGGACACTGAAGGTTAGTGTAACCAGTGCAGCTCAATTTCTTTAACAAATTTCATATAAGCTTTGTTTCTCTGAGTGAATTCACAGTAATAAAACAAATGATTGCAAGATAATGTATTTCTTGATAGGCTAGCAGTGTATCAAGATATCCTGCATTACATCATTAACATTTATTTATATTTCAACCTGATCAGCAGAGACAATTGCCAAGGACTTTCTCTATATCAGTTGCCTCAAAGCTCTTGAAACGGTTCGGCAAAAACAATCTACTGCCAAGAGGCAGTGCTCACGAACATTGGGATCCAAACCCAACCTCATCTGCCTTATTTACCACATTTGGTCTTCTGTGACGTTTGTTGATACTGAAACGTATATACCAGTTCACAAATTATAGAGATCATCCTCATAATGAGAAATGAAGCTCCAGCCAAATACATCCAAATTCCACAATTTTGGAACAGCTCAGTTAAGAGGACCTTGGAGATTGGTTCAGCACAGGGGTTAAACTGATACTTAGTGATATGACTTTAGATGTCAGAGAACTACTTTGAGACACAGTCAAGCTGCCAAAAAATGTTTTTCATCATCATCAATCGCATATTCACACCAAATCCTATGTTTATTTACCCATCTAGACTCTTCAATTTGGGCAAAAAGAATGGAGCTGCGCTGGGTGCACTGACCATTTGTTTCCATGGCAACAGAAAAGTAATTAAAATTCTTCCAACAGCTACGAAATTTTCAAAATAAATAGTGATATACCTGAAATTTATTTTGTGAAAATTTCATGCGGATACTTTAATTAGAAGGTCTGCAAAATATAGATAGAGAGGATGTATGATAATTGTCTGGCCTATAACAAACCTACTGCAAAGGAAGTCACACGGCAATTGCTCAAGAAAGATTGCTTGTCAGATGGACATGTGTATTTTGATTTGATAAAACTCTTGAGTGTCAGCTTTTAACCAATTCACAAAAGAACAATGACACTAGAACCCAATTAGAATTGACAGCAACGAGGACAACTGCTGAGCAAATAACACAATTTTCATGGTGATTGATCAATTTCTGGAACAGAATTAAACATAATTCATCAAATTGAATTATTGTCAAAATTTAGGATGGGAACACATTGCAAGAAACATGCAAATGTATTATTTGGCACAGATTCAGTTTAAATTAAGGCCCTTCACAGAAAAGGTAATATTCCTTTCCGACGTTAAATCATCAGTTTGAATCACATAATTCAGACCTCTGGCATGATGCTTTTCATGGCCAAGCTCATTGGGCACAGTGCAGTGGCAGGGTTGTGCACTGAATGATGGCAAAGCCAATCTTTATTAAACTAATAATGGCAAAACGCACAGAGCAAATGTTTCATGATTTGATTTCAATGTCAAGAGCAACCAGAAGCATGATAGTCTACAGAATATTTCTATAAAGATTTATTGCACTAGATATCCACCGAAAGACCAAAGTGGAAACTCAAAGAGTTAAGGTAACTGCTCTGCTTATGGAATGTAATTTTACTTTAATGTCCTTTGAAAAAAGAACTGTCCATAATTACACCATATAAACTCTATCTAAAAATATATCTTCAATATATCTGGGCAAAGGCATTTATGGAGACGTTATATTACCACCGAGCGTATATATCCTGGTGGCAGAAATCTTATTATTTTAAATGTGATAAATGAAATTGGCTTTACAATGTATCTTTATATAGTCTTCGATTTTGTCTGGAGAAATGAAAATTCAATTAAAGAGAGCTCTGACTGATGATTCAGATTCAGTTATATCTTTCTTTCCTTTGTAATTTTACCCCAATACCCAGCTCATGGGCACTGTAGGCATTGTTTGTGCATCAGAAGAAAGCTAGAAAAGTATTATGCTAAAATGATGATGTAACAGGCAATGTAACAATTCTGTATACAGTGAGCTACACCGACATCTAATTCTCAGTTATATTTGTACGAAGAATGAACATTTTAAAGATAGATTAGCAACCCCCTGCTTATGTAATATGATTAACTTTCATTTCCTCTTCATAAAGGGTTCCCAAAATTGCAATATATAACTATCTGAAAATCCATCTTCAATACCTGGTGAAGCTGGAGGAGATGAAATAAAATCTCATTATTCTAAATGTGACAAATGAAAATTGCTTAATCCTCACATAGTCCTTGATTCGTCCAGAGAAATGAAATTCAATTAAGCAGAGCCTAGACAGATGATTAAGATTTAGGTGTAGGACTGTAGGTTCTTGTTCTGAACGCTATATAATTCTTGCTTCCTTGTTATCACATGCATGATAGTAGCCGCCATTTCAGCTCATTTACCAAAGAGCTAGTATGTCATTTATCTTGCAACTAGAATGAGCATCACTAAACTCTGCTTAAGATAAGGGTGCCATGAATTGTGCAGACCCATCATAAGCACACACAGACTGGGTTAAGTGTTGCATTGCAAATTTTCAGGAATACGGAGCTTGGCTGCTGATCGCCTCTCAGCACAAATAATTATGAATTGATTGGCAAGGTAAAAATATCCAATACCAAGCCTTTGTTAAAAAAACCTGAGTTTCAGTTTTTGACCAATTCACAAAAGAACAATACCAGAACCCAATTATTATCAATGACAACAAGGACAATTTTCCAACTGCTGAGCACACAGCACAATCTCTTGGTAATTGATCAATTTATACAACAAATTAAACATAATTCATCAAATTGAATTATTGTCAAAATTTTCCATGGGAACACATTGCGAGAAGCAAGCAAATGTATTATCTAATTTGGTTCAAATTGGTACAGGTCCCCATAATGCAAACATCGAGCAATCTTTATCATTGCCCAGTTCATGCATGGGAACAAAACAGTGGCAGAGCTGTGCACTGAATGCTGATAAAGCCAAATTTCATTAAATAAATGCAAAAAATCATAAGAACTTGATGCAATGTAGCCAGAAGCATGATTTGTGCATTTGAAGATGCAATCAAAACATTAAACTTTTGTATTTATATTAACAGGCAATCTCTCAATTCTGAATGTCCAGAGCATGCAAAACTTTTTCTATCAATCATTAAGTATGCATTATATTTCTATAAAGGATGGATGGATGATTGGGGCTTTACGTCCTGTATTTATGCACAGGGGGAAGACACGGCAATGAGACGAAGGATGATTGAAACAGCTGTCCAACATAGGCCCAGGTGACCCGGCAAGAGCTGGATTCGAACCCTGGACCCAGCGATTGGCAGCCCAGCACGCTACCACCAGACCAACCCTCCGCCCCCCCCCCCATATTTCCATAAAGATAGCCACGGCTATCCTTTCGTAACATGATTATCCTTAATCAGGATCTTCCGTAATTACGATATATTGCTCTATCCAAAAATACATTTTCAATATCTGGTGAGGCTGGTGGAAAGCCGCGGATGACAAAATGAAATCCCATTATTGTAAATGTGATAAATGAAAATGGCTTTACGATGTGTCTTCATATAGTCTTCAATTTTCTGGAGAAATGAAAATTCAATTAAACACAGCTCAGACTGATGATCCAGATTTAGGTATATCTTTCTTTTCTTTGTCATGTTACCTTCGCTATCTTTCAGTGGTATATAAATTCCAGATTGAAATTGAGAAAATCTATGACAACCAATTGCAAAGAAATCTTTGTCAGATTGAAGTTGAATGGGTTTAGTTCATATTATTTAAATGAGTATTCTATTGAGATGAAATAATAATTTTCTGGTTCCACTGCACATATCGTACTGTTAAGAGTGTCAGATTGGCAAGACAGAGAAAGTCATAAACATTTAAATCAAAGAGTAGAGTCAGATTAGCATGACATAGAAAGTCATTATGAGTTAAGGATGTAAATCCCGAATAGCAAAGGAATCTTGATCATGATTGAAGCTGAATGGGTTTAGTTCATATCATTTAAATGAATGTTCTATTGAGATGAAATGATACTTTTCTGGTTCAACTCCGACACAGATCGTACTGTTAATAGTGTCGGATTAGCAAGACAGAGAAAGTCATGAAAGGGTTACAGTAGACAAACTTCGAGTGCTTACAAGTGACTGGTTTCAGAGTATCAATGAGGTCACTAAAGCTGTTGCTTCAATCTTTACCATTGAAACTGGTGCCTCTTTCACTGACTCATAGGACTTCTAATGACATGTATAGATGCAGCAGTGACCAACATCTGGCTCAGTGACGTATATCAGAGCAATGCTAAGTGAATGAGCAGTAGAACAGTTGTCATATGAAGTGCAGTCACAGAGTCATAAATCTGACCCATTTGACAATAATCATTGCTCTCTTCATGAAAGATGTGGTGTTGACACAGTCAGTCAACATGAAAGCTTATCCATCTGAATTGCGATAGTGAGTTATAAATCATGGCAGAAGTGCGACGGAATTATATGCATGCTTGTGTCTAAGCAGGGTTTTTGTGTATATGAAATGTAGCAACATGTTTGGTGAACAAGGGAGCTACACAAGAAAGCCAGGGGCATCCCTCCATAGCATAGCTCGTTTACACTTGCCCTGCCAACAAGTTCAATAAAATTCTGAAGTATTCTAATCATTCACAGCTTTTTCTGGCCTGAAATATCTATTATTTAGATAATTGTTTGTGTTTTTCCTCAAAGAAATATTTCGAACTACAAACAGACAACAATAATATTATTAAACATTCAAACATAGATACAATTGCTTTGAATATCTCAAACTGTCAATTCTGTTTGTCACACCAGAGGAAGATTAATCTGTTTGTTATAAATTCGCTAAAATGAAGCACTTGTGGTCAGGATGGCCAGGAGTAGCAGACGCCAAGATCAGCTGGGGATCAGTGGCATTGACAGTGGTCAAGCTCTGTTGATTGCAGGCCTATTACTTAGAGAGACAGGAGTGAGGTCACTGGTGAATGCTATGACACCTATCGCACAACATGGTATGTATGGGCCATGAGTCAGTCACACGTTTATGAGGTATCAAAGTTATGGTCACTTAACATGGCAGGGATAGGGCTGTGATGTCAGTAACAGCCTAGAAGTGTATTGCATGTAAACACTCGAAGTTTGTCTACTGTAAGTCAGATTAACAGGACAGAGCAAGTTGTTAAGAGTTGAGTCAGATCAGAAGGAGAGAGAAAGAGATCAGCAGCTGCGGCTGTGCTTTTCATCTTATAAAAGTTTTCATATATATACTGCAGTGACTTTATCCAGAGTCTTTCATGTTTTTACACATGTGAGTTAGGCTAAAAAAAAAGATCTGGATGCAGAGAATACTGTCGGGATTACCAATCACTACCATCAGACATAAACTGCAAGAAACATTTCCTTGCTGCAGAACAATTTTCTCAACAAACAGCCGGTGCGATTTATGCGAAAGAAAAGTAACAACACATGATAAAAAGAGTATATTGTAAGATATAATCTTAGTTATGATTACCTTGCGTACAAGTCTGGTTGCCACATGGTCTTACAAATACTGGATGGTTGAGCAATTTCAGATAGCATGAGTTTATGACCAGAGAGTAGGGGTTGTTTTCCAATTGTGGTACGCTCTGGAAAGTCACATGATATCCAAAATACCAGAAATACCATGCATATATGTGGAAAAAACGTTACACAGAAAGATTAAACATACTGAGATGGACCTACAGTAGCGAAAAAATTATTCAAATCGGTTGATAACTGCCAGAAAAAAATTTATTTGCAGATTAGGCAAATATCGCTTCAGATTTTTCAGTCCTGACCTGACAGTAAGTTTTAACCAATGTGAAAATGCTTTCAAAATGGTCCCAGGAGTTCAACATTAGAATTACATGCAACAACTATGATTAGTCTCTTCAGAATCCTGCATTGAATGCATGAAGGTCAATTCCGTCAAATATTGTCCTCTCCGAAATAGGGTCAGCGAAACAGCAATAACATTAAATTAAGAGGATTTTTATTTTATAGAAATACTCCTTCAATAGATTAGACAAAGTTTTGGTAAGTGTTTCACTTCAGTTTTAGCTCATAGCGGAAAAAACCAAAACAGCTTCGTCAAATAAACTGTCCTCTCCGTCCTCTCCGAAAATATCTGTTTTCCTTGACACGCACAAAAGCTCTTGGCCAAAATTAAGTAAGATGATTTTTCATTGTCTGACATATATCTATCCACTCAGCACAAGCCCATACAACTGGGTGTTCTATACATCCAGTAATATAGGGATGAGCAGAAAATTGACTTTGGTCAAATTATCAAAATTCAAATTTAAAAAAAAATCAGAATACCTGTAGCCCTAAAATTTTCAGAAATCCGCGGCACGGTATATAGCAACAGAAAAAAGTCATTTTGGCCAGAAAAAAAAGACCTTTATTTTTTACCCCCTTGAGACAAACTATGTACCCCGATTGAAAAACAATCCGTAGCCAGTTTTACATAGGAGGAGCTGCTACACATTGTATTCCAGAAGAAATCTTAATTTATATGAAATGAATGATATTATGATTTAATACAGTGCAAATGTCTAAAATAGGCTGAACATTGCATCAACCCTAGCAGATAGAAAAAGATATATATAGAATTTTATTGGACAATGGAATATTATTCATAACATGTTGGTGTGCTTTGTGTCATTGACTTTATGATTTACAATGTACTTCATACGATGATTTTACTATGGCTAGAAGCTGTACCCGCTCTATGAAGCAGAGCTGGTTCAGCTTACACTATGAGATCCAGTATTTTGTATTCATGTCATGATTTGCAGTGTTGGGTCCCTATTGTTAGCCTACAGCCCACGAAAGGTCTATTTGCAGACCATAAGAGCTAAATCCGGTCTAAATCATCAGACTAACAGGAGGAGTGTCCAGGCAATACATAGAGTAAGACGGTTCATTTGTGTGCTTTTGGGGGCTCTTTTTAGCTGAAAGGCTTTTATCATCTGCTTTTGTGGCCAGTCAGACTTTTATAACACATTTAAATCCTCCAGATAGCCGGGAAAGGAAAGAGTAACATAATAAATCATTTTCTGAACAGAAGGAAGGTTTTACAAGTGACTTTAAAGCAGAGAAAAGAATCCCAAAACAGGCAGAAATACTGTGATGTACGAAAACATAGAGAACATGGGTGGATAGACGGATGATTTGGGCTCTAAACAGCTGTCCAAAATATTAGAACCCTGAACCGAGAGATTAGCCGCCCAGAATGCTACCACAAGACCCTCCTCCCACCAATTACAAGCAGAGAAAAGAACCCCCCCCCCCCCGCCAAAAAAAAAAAACCCAGAAATATTGTGATTGAAGGACACATACAAAACAAGGTGGTTGGAAGGAAATTACTCTTACTGTGAGAATCTTAGAAAACGTGTATTATCCCATTATAGATAAAATATTTCATGATCTGCAAATAAAGCAGAGAATACGCAGGAATGACACAAGTTCTGCACTTTTCTCAGTTTTCTCAGACCTTCACAAAAGCGAATGCCACGCACTTTTTTTGCTCGCAGTGAAATGAAAGAGTCAATCAGCGTCTGCTTTCTTGTGCTTTTGTAGCAGCCAAAAGAAATGCTGAAAGTCTTGTGGCAGAGAATAGTCTCCAATCAGGAATAAAAAGAAGAGAAACACTTCACAGTACAATCTCTGTCATCACACATATTGCAAAAGTTCTGAAGTTTTGGGTATCTAGTCTACAGCGAAAATAAGATATACCATATTTATATTGAGGAAATGTGTTCTTTAATTTTCGACTTAGAGCACCACTTTATTTGCTGGACAATATTATATATATTATATATAATCCTGATGAGCCCTCTATTGGCAGGCCTAAGTACTGTGTCCACGTTGGGCTGGTAAGTTCCTTCACACACAATGTATATATGTACAAGCGAATAACACAATTTCAATTAAGTGATATTTTGAATAGTCTGACAACTGAAATACAGAAGGACCTGACATGTCTATCACCAGTAAACTTTACTATAACTGATTGTAAATAAATTAATTGCATTACTAAATTGTACAACAATAACAATTGAGTGCTTATCACCATCAAATTACATACAATTGAAACATGCACCGATCTCCATTTGCTTGCCAAGTTCCTCCGTGGCCTAATGTTTAAGGGTGCTTGTTTGCAAAACCACTGGCTCTGAGGGCGTGGGTTCGAATCCCACCCCGGAACTCAATTTAGTCCTAGCCCATGGGACATTAAATGGAGGCGGGTTGTATCCAGCGTTCTATGCTGGGGCAACTGAAAGACCCTGGGCATCCCTGAATTAATAGGGTATGTACTAGACTCACAGTCTTCTCATCTCATCATCATACGGCGATCGTCTGCCTCGATATAGCCCACTAAGGTGCTGCTGAGGCGTAAAACACAAACAAACAAACAAACATTTGATTGCCGCTATTTTTACCTTCAACGAACTTGTTCGCAGAAGGTATTGTTATCACTAGGGCAAAATGTTGTCTGTCCGCCGGGCGGGTGGGTGGTGGGTTGGATAGATCGTTTCTGGGCTAGCACTTTGCCCCTTTTCAATGTACATGGATGCAATTTGGCACACGTATAGCCTGTATGGTCTAGTTGTGCCTTTTAATGGTCTGATGGATAGATATTCCATACTTTTTGAAGTAATAAAAGATATAAAAATTATTTTTCTTCATTTCCGGGCCAAGGCCCAGTCGTTATTGCATGTGCATGAATGAAAGTTGGCACAGATCTGACCTGTACGGCCTAATTGTGCCTTTTGATGGTCTCATTGATAGCTATTTAACACTTTTTGAACAAATTACTAAAAATATAAAAAATACCTTTTTTTCGTTTCAGGCTAAGACTCGGTCACTATTGCATGTATATGGATAAAGTTTAGTACACATATGCCTTATATGGTCTAGTATATAGTAGTGCCTTTGAAAGGTCTGATGGAAAATATTATATATTTTTTGAATTACTGAAAAACAAAAAACAAATTTATTGTTTCTGGCCCAGGACTCAGTCACAATTGCATGTACAACAATTGTACATGGATAAAGTTTGGTACACATATGACTTACATGGTCTAGGTTTGCCTTTTCAGAGTCTGACTGATCGATATTCTATACTTTTTGTGTAATATTGAAAAAAGATATATGAAATAATTTTTTTTTTTTCGCATCGGTGCCAAAACATGCCCACTATTGACATATCACTCATACAATGTAGCAGAGCCTTTGAAGTGTATTTAACACTTTTTGAGTGTTTTGAAAAACTTCAGAAAAATATAACAGCACTATATTTTTTGGTTTCCAACTGACAGATCACAACCTATAATTTGTACATGCATGAAACTGTACCATTTGCACAACTTAGCCTTATAAATCATTTTCCTCGTTTTACAAACTCTGGCAAGCAGACCGGCAGATGGCAAGGTAGCGGGCAAATATACATTATTGAAGGCCATGGCTCCACCACTATTGCATACCAATACATTGTATGCAATTTGGTGAGCACATCAATTTTATGGTGTAATTGTAATCTTCTAAATGTGTTATTGGCTGAAGGTTTGCTGCTTCGCAGCCTATTATTTTAATTTTCACCCCCCCCCCAACCAGATAAACCTCGGCGTTATTTGGGCCTCCACTGTGATATAACTTAACAAACAAACAAAAAAATATGAATGCATGAAATGATTTGGATTTCAATGTAATGCACATTGCAAGAGTGGCATTGGTCTGGGTTGCAACAAGGAGATCCTGTCAGTAAGTAAGTAAGTAAGTAAGTAGTAAGTAAGTAAGTAAAAATTTATTTATAAGTCGGATTGGAGAAATACAACAATAAACAAAAGCACAAGTGCTTGTAACCGACACGAACATAGTAATAAATGAGATGATATTTACAATTGAACAGTAAAATGAGAAATGATAAAAACAAGTAATAACAAAGAGATTAAAAACCATTCAAAGTACATAAAAAGCAGTTTCCACAGGAACATTTAAAATCATAAAGCTTGATTAAATATCTAAAATCATTATAATCTTTGTCTTTAAAATCCCTAGGTAATTCATTCCATAGCTTAGCACCTTGATACCTTACTGAGAAAAATCCATAAGTCATTGTGTTGAAAGTTCTTTGGTCCAATCTTACAACATCACGATGAGCATAGTTACTCAACTTTTTGTAGAAGAAACTTGGTAACATGGGAGGCATCAAACCATTAATTATTTTATGAACTGACAGTAATATCTCACGTTGCCTATGTACATATAATGAACTTTTTCTTGCTTTTGTCAACAGATCCAAGTAAGTGGAATCAAAGTCACAATATACAAACTGTAGAACACGTTTTAGCATCTTTTCTAAATTCCTAGCTTCAGTTTTCTTACAGCCATGATAAACAACACTACAATAGTTGAAATTGGCCATAATAAATGCATCAAGAATCTTAATCTTACAGTTTGTATCAAGAACATGCATCAATCGGCTTATAGCATTGGTTTGTTTAGAACAGCGTTTCACAATTTCACCAATATGAGCAGTAAAGCTTAATCTGCTGTCTAAAGTGACACCTAGAATACATATATTTTCGGAAGGCTTAATTTCTGTATCACGTATTGATAAACTTATAGTTTCACAGGGTTTACTACTTACAACCATATACTGAAATTTATCAGGGTTTGCTTTCATATAATTGTTTGTGAACCACTGCACTGAAATTTCACAGGCTATTTCTAACTTCTGTTTGACAATATTTACATCAGAGTGACTGTATGACAACGTATTGTCATCTGCATAATTGTAGACAGATGTGACATTTTCTAACTTCATAACTAAATCATTCACAAAAATGTTAAACAGAACAGGCCCCATTAAACTGCCTTGGGGGATTCCCCTTTTTACACAGAGCCATTCACTTCTTGTGTTGCCAAGTTTTACTCTCTGTTTTCTTTCAGAAAGATAATTACGTATAAGTTTACAAGCATTTTCATTTACACCATATGCATTAAGCTTTGCTATGAGAAGACCATGAGGAATCGAGTCGAATGCACGAGACAGGTCCATTGCAACACAGCCCACCTTCTCATTTTTGTCTAAAGACAACCTCCAATCTTCAACACATTTCAAAATGACATTACAACAGCTGTATTTTGATCTGTATGCAGAAAGTTCATTTGACAATTTGTTATCAAAATAACTCATAATTTGTTCACACAAAACACTTTCAAAGATCTTAGACATTGCAGTTAATATGCTGACAGGACGATAATTACTTTTAATCAGCTGTTCCTTCCTTTTATACACCGGTGATACCTCAGCATATTTACAGTTACTTGGAAACATACCTTTTTCAATGAATTGGTTTATGACACCTGTAAGTGAGGTACACAATACATCTGATCCAAACTTTAGAAATTTAGCTGGGATCATATCATACCCACAAGCTTTGTTTACCTTCAATTTTCTCAGTTTGGTGGATACATTTGTTACAGTAACATGTGAGAAATCAAAGCAATCATCAATGGATATTGCAGCTTTTACAGCATTGACAGCATCATGTTCAGAGTAGTGATCATAAATTTCACTGTTTTTCATATTTTCTACTTCATCAGCTTCTGCTAGATCATTTGCTATATTTATAAAGTAATTATTGAAAATCGAGCATACTGCTGTAGGATTTGTAATCAACATATCATTATCATACAAAGATATAGCTGTATCATTACTGCGGTTTTCAGACATGAAAGGGCGTACAGTTTTCCAAAAAGACTTCGAATTAGTGGTAGAGATGCACCTTTCATTAAAATACAATTGAATAGATTGCCTTTTCATCGAGGTAACAAGATTTCTTTGACTTTTGTACCTAGACCATGTGTTTTTATCACCAATGCGATTAAATTTTCGTCGCAACATAGCTTTAACATTAATTGCCTTTCTCAGTGGCCCATTCATATAAGGTACCTGAGGTTTTTTCAATACTTTTTGTTTAAGAGGTGCATTCTCCTCAACTACATCAATCAACAACTTTTCATACAACCACATAGCATCATCAGGGTCATCAAAAACTTCACATACATGAAATGGTGCCATTGACAAGTCTTCAACATACTTGGAAAGA
Organism: Platynereis dumerilii; assembly: GCA_026936325.1. NCBI lineage: Eukaryota > Metazoa > Annelida > Polychaeta > Phyllodocida > Nereididae > Platynereis > Platynereis dumerilii. The sequence goes on along the minus strand of JAPTHN010000005.1, from coordinate 22,642,119 downwards.
CTAAAATTTTTCATTGATCGATATTTTATGTGACGTCTGCCATTTCTATCTAGACATAATTTTGTTGCTGCACCAATGATATTGTGGTGGTCGCTAACACCAATGGCAACATTTAAGTGAGAAGCAAGCCTTTTAGGAGTATTGGTTATTATTACATCTATCAATGTTGGATTGACAGTACTTTTGTAACAAGTTGGGTCATTAACAACATTTCTCAGATTATATCCAATCATAAAGTCATGAAATTGCTTAGGTGTACATTGAAGATTGACATTTATATCACCAACAATAAAAACACTTCTTACTTCAGACAAGTACTTGTCCAACATTTTGCTTAATTTTGTGACAAGACAGTTAATACCAATACATGGTGGCTTATAAACAAAGATAAAGATTACTTTTTCTCCTTTTATGAATGCCTCAATTACCAGGGTTTCAATATCATTTTTACAGAGATCAAAGTCATTGCGTTGTCTATGGGGAACTGATGTCTTGAAGTACACAAGCAGCCCTCCGCCATGCTCATTACGATCTTTGCGATGAATCTTGTAGTCGTTTACATGAAATTGAGAGGAAGTGAAAGAAGAGTCCAACTTTGTCTCCGCCAAACATAAAACATCAACATAATTATTGGACAATATTTCTGATACTTCGCATATTTTGTTTCTGAGGCTATTAATGTTCAGATAGCTGAATACAAAGTTTTTATGGAATTTTTTCCGAAAGGATGCAAGTTCAGGGAATGAATTTTGAGGTTCATTGGCATTTTCACTTTCAGGGCATGCCTGGCTGGCATCCTACCTTATACTGCTAAATTCAGAGCAGAACTTCTGTTTATGTCCCTTACAGGAACATTGTCGGCATACAGCAGGTTGACGAAAACCACATTCTCGGGCAGTGTGGTTGTGCTCAGCACAAAATTCACAACGTTGGGAATAGCGGTGTTGTCTGCTGCGACTTGGACTTATCAGAGAGCTATCCCGAGATGAGTGCCTCTGGTGCTCTCTCTGATGGTCCCGATGTTGGTCCCAATGATGATGCCCATGATGACTTCTATGAAATTGACTTGGTGTGACTCGATGTCTATGATCATCTCTACGTGAGTCACTTGGTTGGGCTCGATACGATGGGCGTTGCTTCTTGTTCCGAACAACAGTCCATGATTGCTCAGGCATATCAGATTCATCATCTGATCCATAATGAAGGTTATCAGCACTCACTTTTTCTGGTGTTTTTTGTTTTTGAGGGGTTGATCTTTGTCTTGATCTCTTCCATGGTCTGGTAACATCCGAGACATTGTTTGGCTTCACAGTTAATCCAATGTTCTTTACCAGTTTATTAACACCCTGCTTTGTCAAGTGAAGGCTGTCAGACGTCATCAAATAACCATCATTTACCTCCCCATTGGCAAGTTTAAATGACAGGTCATTGTTGACATACAAGGATCCATTCCTTCTGGCCATGTCACAGAGAGCAGTGTTTAGGGCTTCAACACGCTCTTGGTACTCGGATTTGTCACATCTGGGAGGAATACTGGACACTGTGATGTCAGACGGCTTACTAACCATCTTCTGCATCTCAGTGACTACTGACTCATACGATTCCACAACTTTTGCAACATCAAAATCATTGTCTGCACAGTCATTAGTTCCCACACAGATGAAAATTCGTGACAGTGGTTCTTCACTGACAAGATCTTCAAGATACTGACTTCGAATCTCAGCAACTTTGGCACCTGGGACACTTTTAACAACAGTCCTGACAAGTTTTTCCTCATCTATATCCCGTATGAGTGAATCCCCTATCAACATGGACTGTTTATTCCTGAAAGTTTGCCACGTTTTATGCTTTATGTCCTGCTCAAGTGTTGCTAGTCTGGTCTTCATTGCATTCATTTCTTCATTTAGTCTCCCAGCTTCACCTCTTAGGTCCTCACATCTCTTGTTGGCCTCTCTCAGTTCTGACTTACGTTGGTCCAGATCATCATAGGCCCTTTGGAGAGAGTCCTGCAAGTGTTTCATTGTGCCATTCAGGCTGTTCTTTATCTCAACTATGTCATTGAACAGTAGGCAGCACGTAATACAGGGCCAAATTGCAGGCTTAGCATCTTTCTTGAGTCCCATGCAGTCATTATGATACATCTGGCCACAGAAACTGCAAGATATCATCTCAAGTTTCTTACCATTTTTCTTGTCCTTTCTTTCGAATTTACATCCAATTATACAGTATTCAGATGTAGTTGATTCATTCTCTTGGCCATCAGCCTCTTTAGAAGCAGTTTCCCCTGTCATTTTGCTAAGTCCTTTTTGCAGTCTTCACAGTATGTCACACTTCAGAGTCTATTCAACAGAAATGCTGGCTTTGAAGGCTATTGTTCTTGTTATGCCCCTACTTTTCAGACACATCCTGATTTGTAGAGTGCGATCCCCATCCAGTGAGCACTCGGCGTAAACCCCGATGTTGCTAATTGGTGGAGGGCTGGTCTGTTGGTCACGTAGATATGTATGGTAGAGATTATGTTGCCACAACATGAACACAACATCAGAGTTTTTTTTTACAACATTGTCACAACAATGCAAGGTGACGTTGAACCATTCCCATTGCCTCACTATGTTGCAAAAATATCGCTACAACGGCACACGCTAATGTCATCTTTGATGTTGCTTCACAACGTTGTGACAACATAATTTCTACCATACAATTCTACGTTATTTGACGAACAGGGTGACGTTGTAACGTTGCTACAACATAGATGTGCCCATGGGGTATTGTCAACCCATGGCCCAAGTGAGGCCCTTTTGTAGATCATAGAAGAAATATCTGGCCTAAATCATCAACATAAAGGGTATGAGTGTTTGGACTGCAATAGCTGCAGTGCCAAAGGAAAAAAAACGTATACATTTGTATGACTTTTTCTAGGGGCCTTCTTTTCATGAATAGTTTTTATCATTTCATTTTAGGGCCAGTTCAGCTATAACACCCGGTTAACCAACCATAATTACAATGAACAGCAGCAATGCTTCATATTACTGGTGTATTAAAGATGTGGACGAATTGATAGACTAGTGGATGGTTTCTAGAGGGTTCCTGAAACTTCAGCTAATTCCATATTTATAAAGAAATTGTATGCAGTCACTAGGTTCTAAAGTCATAACAGCAGGCAATGCAGATTTATATATGTAATACAGCTAATAAATTACAACACATGGTATTGTTGTCCCGAAGAAATATATTTCAGCCGAAAGTCTCCACGTGGCATCTTGTCGATGTGAGCCTCACTTAACACTGCTTAACACAAGAGTGCTTCTGAATAGCACAGGGTCAAGACTGGTGTAACACAGGCTAAGATAAGACTGGCAACACAAGTATTCATGAATACAGAGCAAGTTTACTGATCGCCTCTTAGCAACTAAATTGACCTCTGCCAAGCCAGAATGATGCACCAATGATTCAACATTTAGAAGGGAACACAGTATAGTGATGCTGCTCCACGAACAAACTTGATGCCACTGCCAAAGCGATGATATTTCAACATTATTTGAATCACAGATGATACTTAGTGGTATTTCAGTTCCAGTAAAAGTGGTCTAGGTTTAAGACAGAATTTAGTCACAACAAAAAATAGTTGTGACGACGAATATTTGGTTGATATGTGTCTGATAAAAAAGGTCCTTTGAGAGCAATAAATCTCAACCAAGGTACACTGAAAAAACGGTTTGTGTGAAACAGACAAAATAAACGTTACCTGGTGTCCGTCCAAAATTTTTGTGTAAATTCAGAAAAAGGGTCTGCTTATTTCTGACATTTCTTTGATCAAATCACATAATAAATTGATGAGAATTGAAAAGTTCCTAGTCTATTTCAAATAAAATTCTTGTCTGATATAGAGTAGGTCGGGGCAAGAAGCCTGGGTTAGGTGAGAGGCCCCCCCAGGGTTATATCCAAACTTACATTTTTGGTGCATTTATCTATTGATAAGATTGAAGCTAGAGGTGAGGTCACAAATTTTTAGGGCAAACAGTACCAAACCGTAGTAGAAATTAAAGAAACAAAAAAATGTGCATGGTTTTTGTAACTTTGACTAATTCTTTGAAATGGGTTGTCAGAAATAACTTTGGAAATTTTTAAAAGTATAATGGATATCTGCATTGCTTCACTTTATGACCATCACATAAATATGATTTGGATCATGTTTTTTGCATTTAAGTTCAAAATATAGAGGTCAAATTAAAATATGTGGGTTTGGGGTGAGAGGCCCCACATGATATGGGGCATGAGGCCCCCTTCACTGGGGGGTTGAAGCTGCTTCAGGAACCATTTAATAATGTGTACTTTACCTTAAATCTTGATAGAATAACTAATTAAAATAGAAAAAATTTGGCCCGAAATTGGAACAGGGCAAAAAATATTAAAAAATTAAAGTATGAACAGAAAAATTCTGAAATTCAGAAAAAGTGAATAGAATGCCTTAAAAATGATAGAAGAACCCTAAGAAATAACTTTTAGGCTGAATGCGCTCGCAAAAAAAATTGCCATAGGATTATAATAGGGGGGCTTCTTGCCCGATGGGTGGGGTAAGAAGGCCATTTTAAATTAACTCCTTTATTAAAATTGGTAGACATTTGTTTCACTAGTTATTAGTAGAGACAAGTGATCCCTTCCTGACAGCATAAGCATTCAAATAATCGCCCATAAAAAGTAGGTCAAATCGCACCTCGAAGTTAAGGGGGGCAGCATGCCCCGACCTACTCTACACAAAATTTTGGACGGAAACCAGACAATGTGTTCGTCAAAAAGGGAAATCTGCATCAAGGCGATTACTCCCCACGATTGATTGATACATAATGAAAGTTATACAATATTTTCTAAAAAAAGGTTTGGGAGAGCATTTAGTTAATGATTCTTTATTTTGGCGTCCAAGACTGGAGCAGGGTCCTGGACTCCTGGATAACCAGGTTCTATGTTGAACAGCAGTTTCAATCATGTGATATACATACCTAGCCTCATTGCTGTGTCTGGCTATAGTCCTGATTAGTGTACCAAAGTGTATAACTACTGGACATAAATTTCTATCCATACATCTGCCCAAATTTTTTGTAAAGATTTAGGGTAAGAAGGATAACATAAGCTAGTATTTTTGATATGAAAAGAGAATACAACAGTTTCAAATGTTACATGAACCTCAAATTTAGATTTCTAAGCGAATGTGTAATTTACGAGACCTCTAGAAAATTTGGGATACCATTTGTTCTTCCAGTTACTATGTTAGAAAATTCACTGATACTTTTTGTTTTAAATTACATTGCTGAATTGCTGATTATTCTGTTATGGGAGAAACCCTCCACAGTTCATTGAAACCTCATTTTCGTAATCAAAACTTTCTGTTTATTTTCATTAGATAATTGAACACGCAAACAAATTAATGCAATCAAACAGTATTGTTAAGAGACACTACACTGAACGTAATGGGTTTGTTAATTTACCATGAGCAATTATCCCATTAAATTTCCAACCAATTTCTTTTCTGATTGGTAAATTCAACAAAGTACTATTTAAATGAAATATCGACATAATTTCAGAAAACTTTTCAAACATTTCTCATTGAAATTATTGTTGACATTGAATGCAATGAGTGTTTTTATTATTTCTGAAGCTATTTCAATAAATTGCACTCAAAAATGTTTTTTTAATTGCAGAAAAGATGACAAGAAAACCTAAAATTCCAAATTTATTTCCAATATCCAAAGTTCTTGTCCTGTATCTTTTTTTTGGCTTTTGAATAGATGGACAATTCGGGGCTTTATGTCTTGTATTTATGCACTTGGTAGACTAATTAAGACAGGGGGAGGACATGGCAATGAGGTGAAGGGTGATTGAAACAACTATCCAACATAGGTTTAGCTGACCCGGCAAGAGCAGGGTTCGACCCAACAATTGGTTGCCCAGCAGGCTATCACTAGACCAACCCTTACTCCCCAAGACTTTTCAATAGTCACCAATTTATAGGAAAATTGTTCCTATTTTGGTGATGGGTAAAGAAATAACAATGCAGTAAGTTCTCTAACCATTTGGAATTTTGTACCCGTCTTGATTTCATTAGCCCCCGAACTGAACAAATTGCACAAATCTGTTTCTGATGTTTTGAAAGGATCAAGGATTAAATTCCCAATCAGTTTTACGGTTGAATAAAATTTCCATGCAAATGCCGGGGGAAAACCCTTCAGCGTGTAATCGCCATTTAATTTTCCATTATGAATTTATAAGGGCTTAAAAAATCCCCTTTGAAATATGAAACTTAAAGACGAGCAATTTTAATTTGGGTTTATTCTAACCCATATTAATTGAAAGATACCACATTCTCTGATCATGAGAGAACATGTCTTTACATTCCCTGGGTTTTATGTCCTGTACTTATGCACTGCTAATTCTTAACCATTTCTTTTCTGTTTGGTTAGTTGAGCAAAGTGTTGGTGAAATTACTGCTGATGTATGCAATGGGCCTTTTGTATGTATTTGTAAAAGTACTTTCAATATATTTAAGAAAATCAAAATGATGTTAAAAAAAGAAAAAGGATTATAGGGTAACTTAAAATTGCAAATGAAGTTATTCATAAAATATTTGTAATCTCTATCACATTTAAAATCAGTTATGCCCAAAATGTCCTGTCCATTCCTGGCTTTTAGATGGCCACCAAAAACTAAGTATATTGTAAATAATTTAGAGATAAGAATGAAACGTAGACATAGAATCTAGATCCTTGACCATTTGGAGATTTTTTGTCCTTTCATAAGCCTCCTATCTCAATGATTAGCACAAATCTGTTTATAAAATTTGTTAGAAGATCAAGGATTAAAGCCTAATCAGTTTTGGTTGAATAAAATTTCCATGCAAATGGGTGGGGAAAACCCTTTCACCGTTTAATTACCGTTTAATCTCCCATTTAGATTTTATTTGGGTTTTAAAAATCCCCTTTGAAATATGAAAAGATGGGCAATTTTAATTAAGGTTCACTTTTGACGCAGATCAAAGATGCTTAATTGTCTGGTAATCAAGAGCAAAATCTGGTCTAAATCATCAGAAAAAAGGGTAGGAGCACCCAGGTGATACCAAGAGTAAGACGGTCTGTTATATGCTATCGGATTCCTTTTTTGGTGAAAGGCTTTTATCATCCACTTTAGTGGCCAGTCAGACTAAAGCATTGTTAATTGTCACCTTCTTACAGTGTATCTACAAACTAGGAGAGAGTAACATAATAAAGATAGAAGCACTTAAAAGTGAATTACAAGCACAGAAAAGAACCCAAACAAAAAGACAGAAATATTTTGATTGTGGGACACATACAGCAACTATTCTAGCACTGAACATTTTATATAGTACCTGTAACATTCCGCTCATGGATAACATTTTATTATCAGCCTGCCTGTAGGGCAGAAAATTTGCACAGATAATACAAGCTGTCCACATTTCTAAAAACTTCACAAAAGCAAACGCATCACATTGTTTTCTAATCGATTCATACAATTTCTTATTTTTGGAAGGCTGATGGTTAAAAGCATCTATCTACAAAACCTCATAAATAAAAACATGATTTTTCCTATATTAAGGTATGTTAATGCACTTTTAAGCTTTTTGAAGGCTGCATTAATAGCAATTATTTCATCTAATTATTTCGTTTAAATTTTCGGCATCAGTCATCTATCGTAAAAGATCAAGGAAAAAAAAATTGGGGGGGGGGTTGGGTTATTTTAATTTTTTAATTGTGAAAAATGCTATTTTTCGCTTAAAATGTGAAGAAAAAATTTTTAAAAGGGCCGATGGACGAATTTTAATGGTAGAAATGCAACTAAGGTGTCAAATGATATAACCGAGAATCAGCACTTTAAGATGGTCCAGGCGCTTTTTTTTTAATTTTTGATTTTTATGCCTGTGTCCTGGGGTTTATGCTTAAACTGAGCAATTTTTTCATCTTTTTAAAATAGGCCAAAAAAAAAGGATACCCAGACCCTATTTCAAAAAAGCGCCCCCAGCATCTCAGAGTACTATTTCCCAGCTTTCATTTCCACCATATTTGCATTTCTACAGTACCCCATAACAAAGTTATGGGGTACTGATTTCTACTATTTGAATTCAGCCCTCAGCTTCTTTTTTAGTGTTTTTATCAGATTTTATGCTAAAAATAGCATTTTTTTCGTATAAAAGATATAGTGACCCCCCTGAAAATATTTTTTTTCTCCTTCACTTATTTTCTTGGAAGCCTGATGCTGAAAATTTGGATGAAATATACAGAATGGCTTATAGAGCAGCATTTAAAGAAATAGCAGTGTAACCCTCAAAAGTGCATTAACCAACCAGAGTTGAACATTGAATTGCAAGTTAGAGCCGGATGAAAGCCTGTATGTCACTAAATTATTATCTGTTCCATCTATAGTATTACAGCACTACTTAAAGTACATGCAATATGGAATAATATAAAATAAGGCACTCATTACTGCAACAGAGGAAGGAAAATTATCTTTAATACCAAATGGCTTGGTCTTATAGAGATTTATAAATTTATCAGCTCACAGTCTTTAGAGACTTGTAGATGTGAGTCTCACTTAACACTGCTCAAAATAAGAATTCTTCTGAATAGCACTTGGCCAAGATTGGTGTAATCCAGGCCAAGATAAGACTGGCAACACAAGTATTCATGAATACAGAGCCAGTTTGCTGATCGCCTCCTAGCAAGTAAATTGACCAATACCCAGCGAGAATGACGCACCAATAATTCAACATAGAAAGTAACACAGTATAGACATGTTGTCCCAAAGAAAAAAGTATTGCTGCACTATTGCTGAATCATTCTTAAAGGAATTTCAGTTGATTCTTTGGTAAGTGATGGCATTTTTTTTGGTACAATGTGATCAGAGAAGATTTCATTTTACTATAAAACGAAGACTATTAAAACAACTACCTCTAATTTTGATCCACACATCTGATTACATCATTACAACGACAAGGCACGGAATTCTGTAAAAGGTTTTGAGATTGGAGCTAGCCTCGATGGTAGCAGTCTTAAGCTTCCAATTTTTAAATAATTATTTATATTGCTCTGTTTCTGATTATTCTGTGATGGGGGAACCATTCCTAGGCCTTCATTCAAACCTCATTTACTCCGTCAAGACATTTTATTTATTTTCATTAAATAATTGAACACTCAAACAAATCAATGCAATCAAGCAGATTTGTTGAAGAAAAATTAAACATTACTCTGCATGTAATGGGTGTGTTAATTTACCACGAGCAATTATCACATTAAATTTTCCAACCCATTTCTTTTCTGATTGGTTAATTGAGCAAAGTGTTATTTAAGTAAATTATTTGGAAAGTTTTGCCTGGACGTTTCATCGAAGTTATTACTGACAGTACTTTGCTGATTTGTGAAAACATTTTTCAACAAATAAACTCAAAAATTATGGAAACGAACTTCTCACAAATTATTAAAAACTAGAATTTACCCGTGATAAATAGCAGTCAGAGAGGTGTAATAATATTCCAGTCTGCAGAATGAAAGTGTATGTGAGATAGGAGGGATGAAATAAAAATGCTAATGATACTCTGAGCATTTTAATGATGTGTAGCATGGCAGTTGGAAGCTGGTAAATGGATAGTGAAAGTGGGGTGAAGGGCTATCACACAGTGTTTACCAATTTATGAAATGAAAAAGAGGAATGAAAGTAAAGAAACAAACAATTTTATAACAATTGGTCAATAATGATTGGCCATATATATGGGGAGTTGTTGAAAGATTTTGATGTAGAGTTTTCAGTGAAGTGGAAAGTAATTGTCTTTAGCATTGACACTTCAATACCAATCAGGGTACACAATTGTCAATTGCATTGAGACATTGTTTTTTGTGATGCAGGTCTTTGACATGCACCTTCAATATTGGAAACTTGTTCACACAGCTTCACACAGATGATAGGCCTACATGGGCGCGAAATTGTTGCTTGGTCAAGCGTTGATCTTTGATCTTTTATAAAAAGAAATAGAAAATGAGTACTGAGAGTGAGATTATGGATAACTGTATGTGAATAATGGGGAAATATGAGAAGTCCACTAGAGGAAATCTGCCAGCCTGGCAGAAGCTGCTGTACTATCACCGATGCATGTGTTAGCGTAATTGCACTTGAGTACATGACACTTCAAACTTGACACTTAATACCAATCAAGCAAGGTTGGTCAATGAAGTTTAATGGCAATTAGGACTTTTAATCAAGGCTACAGGCCGTCAGAATGGTACCTGAAACCAGTGGTCGAAATAGGCCATGTTATTTGGGGGGGTCTCTCAGTTGGAAGACCCAAAGGGTTGAAGTCCTTGTAGCTAGTAGTCCGCGGACTGCCAGCGGGCCGCAAGAGGTGCCCTGGAGCCAAATTTTTTCAGATGCTCTAAAAATGAACTCTGGGCTTTTTAAAGGTATGTTTTATCTCAGAAAATGAGTTGTGAAAACCCTATTGGTAATGTATATAAATTACAAGAGGTTTTTGTTTGCTGATTAGGCTTTACTTGCTGCTTCATGCTCACTTCTCAGCACACTTTCAGTATTTGGGGGGGGTTTTTGAGGACCCCCTCTGGGTCCTTTTGAAAAATGTATTTGAGGGGGTCCCATGAGCATTTGGGGGGGTCAAACCCCCCCTGACCCCCCCTTATTTCGACCACTGCCTGAAACATCACAGGTTTCTATACACAGACCCTCTGCATGCCTATGGCGCTGCATCACAACAAATAAAATGGTGGCAATGCGCTCGATAGAAAACGTATCGTTGGGTAAACATGAAAGACAGATGATGAATATAATGGGTGTTGTTGGTATGCACGGATCAAGAAAAGTTGTTAGCATCTGGAAGGCTACATGAAAATGTGGAGAAAGGAAGAATGAGTTTGAAATTAGAGAAAGGCCATGTGACGTCATGCCATCCCATCATACAAATTATTATATAGATTGTGAATGTACTGATTTATGAAAATCAGTACATTTACTTGAACATTTGATTTACAGACACAATAAATTAAATGTGTGTCTTTTCACTTTCAGAATGCCACCATGCAATGTCCACATTGTATGAAGTTCATGCACTGAACATTATTAGCATTCACCATCACTATGGTGAATGTTATTATTTTTGTAGATTTTTTTATTTTTCCCTCATTTTCGGTTGAGTTCAGGGTTGTCCTTTTGTGGATGGATAGTACTAGGTGACATAGTATGATCCCCAAAATTTTTTTGACCTTGACCTATTTTTCAAGGTCAGAGGTCACTTCAAAGTTGGCATTTTTGGAGTGCTAACTTCTAAACTAATAAAGATAGAAATGTCTGGATTTCAATGTTATGTCACTTATCACTAGTACAAACAATATCAACCATCAAATTTGTAATTTTCGAAAAGGGGTAATTACCCCAACCCATTTAGTAGTTTACCCTTTGCTGTTCTTCTTCTCAGAAACCGGAAATGGTAGGAGGATTCTGACAACTGAATTGTGTTGCTAAAAGATAATTCTAGTGCAGCAGCAACTTTCATATTGATCACTCAAGGGGTTTTTGAGATATTGAACTTTCAAATTTCAATAATTTCACCAAAAATTAAAAATGTTGAAAATTTTGAGTTTGAATGAAAGGAAATTCTTGAAACTTTATATGAAAATAGCCTTATACATAAAAAAGTATGTTGCAAAAAATGAATGACCTTGACCTTGATTTCAGAATTGTCATTTTTATAAATTTGGTCAATTTGCTGCAGATGAGGTTCCAGCTAACTTCTAAACTAATAAAGATAGAAATGTCTGGATTTCAATGTATCATTACTTATCATAAGCATAAGCAATATCAATCATCAAGTTTGTCATTTTCGAAAAGGGGTAATTACCCCAACCCATTTAGTAGTTTACCCTTTGCCGTTCTTCTTCTCAGAAACCAGAAATGGCAGGATGATTCTAACAGCTGGATTGTGTAGCCAAAAGATAGTTCTAGTGCAGCAGCAACTTTCATATTGATCACTCAAGGGGTTTTTGAGATATCGAACTTTCAAATTTTGATTATTTCACCAAAAATTTAAAATGTTGAAAATTTTCAGTTTGAATGGAGGGAATTTGTGAAACTTTACATGGTATTATCCTTATGCATAGAAAGGGCATGTTACAGGAAATTAATGACCTTGACCCTGATTTCAAAATTTTCATTTCTATAAATTTGGTAAATTTGCTATAGATGTTGTTCGAGCTTACTTCTAAACTAATGAAGATAGAAATGTCTGGATTTCATTGTTTCATTTCCCATAACAGGCATAAGCAATATTATCCATAAAATTTGTTAATTTTGAAAAGGGGTAATCATCCCAATCCATTTAGTAGTTTACCCTTTACCGTTCTTCTTCTCAGAAACCTGAAAAGGCGGGATGATGCTGATAACTGGATTGTGTTGGGGGTTCAGGAAATATCGAACTTGCAAATATTGATAATTTCCCCAAAAAATATTAGAATGTTTGAGTATGAATGAAGGGATTGTGATGAAACAAGGCGCATAAGCAGAATTTGGTTTAGTTGTATTTCATTTATCAATTATACTTCATAGATCAATTTCATTTCATTGAACAATATCATTTCATTGATCAATTACATTTCATTAAACAATTTCATTTCATTGATCAATTTCATTTCACTTCATTGATAATTTCAGTTACAAATCATCGATCATTACAATTAAATTTCATGCATCATTTCGATTACATTTTATTGATCATATCAATCATGTTTCATTGTTTATTTAGATTTCACTGATCATTGATTATTTAGATTTCATTGATTATTTCATTTCAGTGATCATGTCATTTCAATAAGCACAACTATGTAAGTAATTATTTTGTATAATTGAAAATTTTCATTGTATCAATAATTTCAATTTCATTTCATTTAAGCATTTCAATTTCATTCTACATTGGATTGAACATGTCATTTTAATTGAATTTCACAGATCATATCACAGATCATATCTTAGATCATATCACTGATCATATCACTGATCATATCACTGATCATATCACTGATCATATCACTGATCATATCATTGATCATATCATTGATCATATCATTGATCATATCATTGATCATTTCATTGATCATTTCATTGATCATTTCATTGATCATATCATTGATCATATCATTGATAATATCATTGATCATATCATTGATCATTTCATTGATCATATCATTCATCATTTCATTTTAATTTCATTTCATTGATCATTTCATTTATCATTTAATTGATCATTTCATTTGTTAGATAAAATTGTGAAGTTTCATTCCCAGTTGCACTAGGCATATCTAATGTCTAGTTTTCATTATTCTCCTTTAAATTTTGTTTTTGTCTCTGATATCAATGATTTTAACAAAAGCGTATTAAAAACTGTTCAGAGAAACAAGGATTAAAACCAACCAGTCTTAGTGTTGAATACAACTTCCATGCAAATGGCTTGGGAAAACCCTTCTTGGTTTAATCGCCATTCAATGTCCCATTAACAATTTATTTGGGTTGAAAAATCCGCTTTGAAATATGAAACTGAGTGATGAGCAATTTTAATTTTGGCTTATTTCCACCCAGATTAAAGTTGAGAAACTGTCTTGTAATCGATGCACAGGTTTATTCACTACGGGAAAGGGAATATGTGGAGTAATCAAATGAGGGCTTCAGCCCGAGGTGTGATAAACATAAATCCCTGATCGCACGGTAAATAACCAGCTTATCTCAAGAGACAAACAGTCAAACAGTTAAACCTGGGACAATTTATTATAAGCGGACAACAAAGAATATAGGAATTATTGCAATGAAATACATGCATGTGACTTGCAGACAGAGGTATCAAATGGTATATAACACTTTAAATCTTTATTTATGCACTGACCAGGCATTATAGGACTGGTAGGTCCCGTATTGTGCTAACGACCACAGAAATGACACAAGTTGCAATAAAGGATTAAATATTTCTCTCACATGAGCTGTCCAAACCTGGAATCAACCCTGGGTCCAAAAAGTTAGCTGTTTGATCCTCAGGACAGAAGACAGCATTTTATTGGTGGAGTACAGCAAAGCATGACAAAAACAATTATAAGTCTATTTGAATACGTTTAGGCAACGAGATGCCTACTTAAATAACATAGGCCTACATGTACTTGAATATTAGAATGTAAAATTGCTACAGCAGGACTTCAGCCAACCACTTCATAAACAAACCAATATGAGCATATTAAGATTGATGATGTAAATATTGCATATTGTATGTGATCATAAAGGGGATAATGAATGGCTTCATTTGCATGTGCAAACAATGAAAAGCAAACATTTTTCTATAATGTGCCGACATCAGAACAATCAAGGAATGCTCTGTCCATCAGTACAAAGACATTCAAAATAACTTCCTAAGGCTTTGATGGGAATCAACTAACCTCGATGCAAAATGTATATAACTCTTGTGATTCAAATATGAAACAGCGGTCATAGTGACACAGTGCATACATATACTGTATCATATTTTAAAATGTTTTTCTTTTACCATGCATCTTAGATATTATACACACTGAAATAACAATGTCATATTGCTACTATATGGTTGAAAATTACTTGCTAATGAGTAATGACAAATAGTCAATAAAATTACTTGCAAATGACAAATAGTCAATAAAATCTCTGTGTACTACCATCATTCAGAAAAGGGTGCATGTTATCAAAGTGCCTCAATAAACAAACTGTGCAAACCTCTGTACATGTAGAATCACTTTCGAAGCAAACTTTGGTAGTTAAAATTGATGGCAGGCGACAGGGTTTCATCACAGTTTTGCTTTTAAGTCATTTAATCCCCTGGAAGTTCTTGATCATGCCCTTGTGTAGTTAAGCATGCTCTGCCTTGACTACATGTAAAGGAACCTGCTGTTGGCTTTTTACCTCACAAGAAACAACGGCATAGAAGGAAGCCTTTATGTTTAAGTCAAGTAAGGTTGTTTTTGACGCTTGACAAGATTTACAACATAAATATGCATTGTGTTATCTTAGGGCAATGAGGCTGTCCTTTTTCTGTCACTTTGTACTAATAAAGCTTGTCTAAGAGACAATAGATAAACATATATCAATTTTTTCCGCATCATATCAGTACATTGTAGATTAGTTGGGAGACATCAACAAAAAATAGCAAATAAACAATTAATAGATACATAAAAGCACCAATATTGAGCTCCTTTTTTAAAATTTAGAATTGTGTATTATCAAAAGTCATCAGCAGGACAGAGGATATTGGTTCAACTTCATTGCTGAAGGGAAATACAACACTGAGGAAGCAAGCATGCATTCCCATTTGCATGGTATTTGCATGGTATTTGCATTGACCAATCGGCTTGGAGCTTGTTTTGCAGGTCACCAAATTTCCATGACACAACATGACAAGCACTTGTGTCCGGAAGCATCTCAAGCCACAGGAACTGACCACATAGAAACTGCATCTGGGTTTGCTTATGACCTATACTATACTTGCTTCATGAATATGGAATCCATGATGCCATCATAATATTCGCGAAATTGAGCACAGAAGATGACTCAAATATCTGTGCAGTGATGGATAATATTCATCATCAAAAGTGTCTTAAAAATTCAATTTTCTCCAGTAATATTCCCTGTACCTATAATTTTTATGGAATAGTTAATCATTAGCCTTGACAAGCTAAATTAAATTATTAACAAGTGATTGATTTAATTTCAAAACAGACAACAAGAAAACATAACAAAATTAAAGTTACATAATCATTATAAACTGATGATTATGTAACAGTGAGCAATTAATCTACATGCAAATCATGTTATTGTTTTTATTTATTACTATTATGCTATTAAGTAATATCAACAATCTAACCTAGACTTAAATTTGGCAGCCTTTAGTATTGTCTGCCTTTTACCATTGAGATGATTATTGATCAATCTATCAATATTAGGCCTATTTATCCAATTAATATATCTATCTATCCATCTGTCTATCTATCTATCTATCTATTTATTTATCTACATTGTATCTAGTATATATATTTTATCTCTCTATTATTCTATTTGTCTTTCAACATATCTGTCTACCTATTTTTTTGAAACAGTTACATAACTGCCTATATACATTAGATATGAAATAAAAATAAAAGTTATGGTAACACTGTGAGTCCCAAAACTTTGAAGTGCTGCACGAATTTCATGGCAGTGCCATTTACATTTTACCAGAAGACTTGCATGGTCTAAACATTTGACAGTCAGTGATTGTCTTAGACAATTCATTTCTCGTTGTTACTATTTTATACATTCATTTTATGGTCATTTGTGATTTTGTTAACACCATGCTACAATGTATGATCACATAAGTAATCCGCACAAGTAATACCAATTGCAAGCCCTTATTGGGCTGGGTGTATTTTACACCGGTGTCCATCTGCCTAGCTATTATGCTGAAAGTTTCTTTGTTTTAAGGTTGACACAATCTCAATACAATTTGTCTAACTTTGTAACTTTGTCTTTTATCATCTTTCTCTGGCATTCCTCTCTTAATCCTCCCCAAACTTCACATATGCACAGCAAACGACATTTTCCCTTGAAATAAGGTCCGTTTTCCTTCGAAACCCTTCTAATTCCTTTCTAATCTGCCTTCATTTGACACCTTATGCACGCAAAAATCAACAAAGACAACGACAGACAGTTTAGCCCTTGCTCTTCTGTCACCTGATAACGTCCCCCCGCTCCACTCACTCAGCCTACATATGTGTTTCACAGGGGGAACAGCCTTAATTTATGCGTTATCGCACTGCCTCTATAAGCACGTGGTGAAACTGGGCTGAGCCTCACTGAGCTGAGCCAAGTGTTCTGCACAAATTTATACATGTTACCTGATTTTTACTTTGTATTAAAAATTATGTATACAATATAATCTGAACAGCCTGCTCTGGTAATTGTAGTGTCACTGACAGCTCAAGCATGTGGTTCTGCCATACCAGGGTTAAGGTTGAGGGGGGGGGGGGCAACTGAAGCCAATCCACACAACAAGAGATCTATCGTAGTGTCAAATGAACATGAATATTAATTGTACTGTCTTTATTACTAACTTCTAATTGACATCAGTAGGATGCCCTGATCTATTGACAGTAAAATTATAGATGCATATATATACATAGATTAAAGTAAAAAATAGACTCATACACAGATTTATAGATAGACAGACGATAGATAGATAGATACATGTGTATAGATAGTACACACATAGATAGACAAATACCTGGATAGATGATAGACAGATAGACACATAGATACATACATACATACATACATACATAGATAAATAGATAAATAGCTGGATAGACAGATAGATAGATAGATCTATATATGGTGAGTGCAGCACTCTAACATGTATATCTGTGTTAAGTAATGCCAACATACACAATGTTTTCTCAAACATTCTTCTTTCTTAACTCTCACTGTACAACTCCACAACTAGAATCCACGGATGGCCAATTGATATTTTGATTGTACAAATCCAGCCAGCTAATACAGTTCATTTAACGATAATAAGCCTACCAGAAAAGCATATTTTAAAGCAAGTACTTTGAAAACTATATTTACAGAGCAAAATTGAATGAATTTGTTATCACTCCGATGAAATTATTTGGCAAGGCACAACCTGACTGTTGTGGGCCTACGCCATGCAGGAAAATGGCAAAAAAGTCTCACCAAAAAAACACACACTTTAAGGGGGCCAGAAAGTCTCTACACTTTCATTTTTTGTTGCTAAAGCAAATTTAAGCCACAAATAATAATTCCTTCCACTAATAAGGTACACAGTCTGCTGTGAACGCATGGACACTTCCTTCTTTTCCAGTCTCTCATATTCATTTTTTGCCCCACAACGCCACATTGCATTCCCTCAAGCTCATGTGCCTGGCCCAATCCTGACCCATCTTCAAATACCATACATGTTCACAGGCTGGTGACTTATAGGAACACTCTCCCCAGGAAAGGGAAGTCTCAAATGAAATGGCCAAGGGATACGGGTCACAAAACGCTATTCAGAACCTCACTCACTTCAAGACACCCACCTCTTTAACGGGCTTACTAGTGACCATAATTAGAGAAGGACTCATGACTTTGTCATGATGTAAATTAGATTGGCAACAGTGCACCAGGAAGTCTCAGCATTTGACAATGACTCATCTCAGCCAAAGGCATGGGTATGAAACATTTATTATAAGATATTTGATGGAAATTCTTTGTTATTTCCACAACCTATTCTGCCCAACCAATTGAAGGAATTTCGTGTTGTAACAATGGGACAAACACAGAAAATGAATCATGCAAAAATTAGGGCACTTCAACGTTAAAATATGCAAATCAGACAAGATTTAAACAAACAGAAAGACAATTGCTAATTGATAGCAAACTTCTATGTGTTTTTAGTAAAAACTTTTTGCCGGAAGACTTCAGCCAACCACTTCATTAGCAAACCAGAATTGACATTTAATGAGTGATGATGTAAATATTGAATATTTATGTGATCATAAAGGATAAAATGAATGGCCTAATTTGAATATGCAAACGGTGAAAAGCAAACATTTTGAACATCTGTGTAAAGTTGATATGCATTATTCCTAGCTATCCGGAGTAAGTAGTACGGAGTACGTTACAGTATATGTTCAACTGGTTACTGAGACAAGAAGCATGTAAAAATCCCCATGTAAGTTTCTGCAAGCAAACTTTGGAGTCATGGTGAAAACTGATGGCAGGAGACAGGGTTTCATCACTTTAATCCCCTGAGGTTGTTTATCATGCCTTGGGGCACTTAAGCATGCTCTGCTTTAAACACATGTTAGGAAACCTGCTATTGGCTCTTACTTCACAGTAGACAAGAATAGAGAAAAGCGTTTCACAAAACTTGGATTAAATCTGTTTAAAAATACACAGCTTTAACTTCAAGAAAAATACAGTCCACTGATAAATATAGTTTTAACAGTCCATTATTAAGCCCAATAGAATTGTTTTTATAAAACATCAAACTAATCTAAATATCTAAATAAATCTGAATTTAAAAGAAAATAAGCCTGGGGAATATTATGAATTATTAAAACATTTTAAGACATAATTCCCTTTGATAAGTAAATCCTGACAGTGCGCATGCAAAGGTAAAAGTAAAAGTACTTTTATATAACTTGGGTGGCCAAGCTAAGTCAGTGACTTGTTTCAGTTGGGCCCACGGCACAGGTCTCCAAATGACGTCTGATGCGAACGACGACATCGTGGAATGACATGATGGTCACATTGGTCAGCTTGGGGAATACTTCCTCCGCAACATAGTACTATTTCACTGCCAGTCAAATTTATTGCGACTTATACACGGGTTTAACTGGGAGGGGTTTTTTGGGTCTTAAGAAAGGGGTGCGTCTTATACACAGGGGCGACCTACAAACATGCACATAATTTATGTTAAATATTTCAATATAATTTTTACATCAATCAATTAGTAATACTGATACAGTCATGTCAGTCCACACATTTTAACTTGTGAACCAAATTTAGATTGCCAGACAGCATTTTCTTTTCAGTCTCTTCCATTCTCCGATGCATATTATAATGATATATCTAATGTGAAAATAGCATTGCATCACATCATCACATGTACCATAACGGCTAAGTACAAAAACTGAATCAAGCATGCAACTTTAGATTAAATCTATTATGTCATTAGATTTGAAAGATGATCTATTGGTAGCTAGATTAAAACTACTGCTTATGATAATTATGGAAAACAGGCAATTCTGTTGATTAGAAGTGTATACTACACATAAAATCTATCACTTTAAGGTGACTCAAGCATGGTGGTTTGATCATACAGATTTTTCTAAAATTTTGCACAGGTACTCTATGGGACCCATACATTTCAAAAATGAAAAACAAAAAAATTTCACTGACTCATTTGGTTGCCATGGTAACGGCATGTTTTGCCTGATGACTGCTTAAAAGTCATAAATTGAGTTTTTGGTTATGTACCACAGAATAAAGCATTACATGCATTTTTCACGCAAAAACGTCAGAAATGTCTTCCCAAGGATTTACACCAATACATTTGCCAGAAATTTGAAGAAAAAGGTTAAAATACTTTTTTCTGTAAGAGCTCAAAGGGCACCAACACACTAATTAATTGCAGATTTTGCATGCATCAATTTTGGCAGTAATCAAATTTTAGGAAAACGATCATACAGATTTTTTTTAAAATGTGCATATATCATAAACAAGTTATTGTCAAACAAATGGCAAAAAATAAAAAAAATTCACCAAGTCATTTTTTTACTGCAGTGCCATGACTGTGCCAATGTCAATTTAAATAAATAAAGATTTTTTTTTACACAGTTGACTGAAATTAACTAAGAAAATGTTTTGGATAATGCTGAGAAGCTGAAACTTTTAACTAGCATAGAATAGATGTTACTGCATTCAATAAAAAAATAATTATGCTTCTAGCTGCATTAGATCTCATTTAAATAGCAAATTACTAGCTGCTATGCTGTTAAAAAAAAGAGAACAGAAAATGGTAACGTCACAACTGAATCAGGGCCTGCAGCAGTTGTGACGCTATGTTGCTAGGCAACCAGGCTGCTCAGAAGTATGTGCAGTGTACCACGGTTGAGTCACCTTAAGACTTTCAATTACAAATTGAATTTTGCTTAGAATTGGCTGACTAACTAGCTTTGAAAAAGAATAAAGAAAAACCACACTGTCATTGGGATGATTAGGTAGCCTTAAGTGATAAACAAGTCTTCATCCTTGAAACAAATAGAGCTTCAAGGTGGCACCTTGAGAATCCCTGCAAATGGGTGGCCAGATGAGTCTTTTGGGATTACCCGGTACCAACTTTTTTTCCAAACCTCCTGAGGTTTGATCAGATTACCATTGGATTTGCTTCAAACTCTGTTCATTGAAGCATTGGGTCAGAAAATACAAAAGCAACTGAGGCGTCATGCACTTAATAAGTTGAAGCCCCAGGGTCTAATTTAGTTTTTTTTAAATAAAATTGACCAGTCAAACGTTGTAGATAAATATCTGTACATTTTTGCTTTGTTTCTTTCTGTCATGCTAACAACGTTTCTTTATAACTATCCTGAAAAAAAAAAAAACACCAAACGTCATTTCTTTTAATGCTGGAAAATCTGTAAACAAATAAGGGTAATTTGACAGGGTACATTTTTGATAACAACGTTTTGTGAAAATATAACACAAGTCTGGGAGTTCTTAGCAATAGCTCATCTCCTGTTCATTAACAGAATGGATGGTAGATCGACCATAATTTGTTGAGTTGGCGGGACCGGCATTTGTGTAGATTGTCCAACAGATGCCCTGTCAGCATGCCTCAGCGGTCCAACGTCGGCCCAGCGTCAGTCCGATGTCAGTATAGCATAGGACCAGCTTCAGGCCGACGTTGGACCGCCGAGGCACGCTGATAGGGTGGTCACTCACTACACAGCGAAGTACTCAGATTGGATGAAGAGCTGAAGGCTCTGATTGGTGGCCCTACCACTTAATCAAGCTCATCCAGGAACGGCCTATGTCACACCTCCAAGGACCACCCCAGTCTTGTCCCCATTACTGGGCTGTACATTGCCTGGTCACATTTCAATTTAGACAAATCCACTTTGGCCCACCCTCCATGGGTACTATGCAAACAAAATGTCATTGGAAGCCTGAGGAATAGAACTCAAGCTATCCTTTGAATTAGTCTCCTTGTTTACAAAGTTGTGTTTCCTATTGTACCAGGCATTTCACAGCTGAGACTTAAGACAACATCACCATCAGAAATTTTTACTTTTTCAGAGATTTGAGCCACTCTTTTAGATATTGCAATTTCAGACTTAGAATACTCTATATTATGGATGTTCACCAAGTATGTATGCAGAATTACTGTGCACTGCTCAACAATAAAGCTACCATTTCATGTCTCTTAAATGTAAATTAACTGACAATGCGTGCTTAATTTAAACTTCAGAAAGATATTTTCAAGCTCGAAAGGCTTGGCAATAACTGACAGCTTTGCATAACCTGCGACAAATGATACAACAAATAAACAATCTTGAACACGTCATTTTATAGTGCATTTTCCAATAATATAATTACTCCTTAAAGCAGAAGCTAAAGGAGAGTATGAGGTCTTAGATACCTAATTTTTGTGTTTTAGCATGAACTTTTATCACAACCCTCAAAATATGTGTGTGACTAATAAGCATAATAAAAGATGCTATTAGCAGATCAGATTGTTTCATCCAGTTAGTATTGGATTGACTCCTTTAACCTTCTTCTCCGGGTTAGTTTGTTGAATCAATAGCCAAACCAAAGGACTGACAATGACATCAATGGAAAATGTGGGTCATCTCTTCTGGTGCCAGTCATTGACAAACATCAATATCAGGCAGTGTTAGTTGACATGATTATGGGATCAGAAACACCCTGAGGAGAAAAGAAGCTGATAGGGTGATATTGCGGCAATTCTATCAGAAGAACACAATATCTTAGGGTGTCACTATTTAATAATCTGGGGGGGGGGGGCGCTTGGACTATTCCTCAGTGGGAATTTTTTTTTTCATTGTAATGGCGACCGTAATTATTTATTTGAAAAGTGCAAAGTCCCTGAATATTAATTCCTAAATCAAGCATTGCCTTCAAGTAAACCCCCTCCAGAAGTTATTTATTTCCAGACTGCCCAGAAAGAATTTATTTTTTTTCACCAAAACTGAGCAAGAAATTATTTATTATTTCCAACCCCCCCCCCTTGAGAAGAAATGGTGGCCCCCTTATGATGGTATATTGGGTGAGACTCTGGTGTCGTCTCATCTCTAAGACATAATCCATTACTTCTCATGGAGGAACAGTTCATGGATACCATTATATCATAGAACCTTCTAAAGACTTGAAATCATGACAGACAAACACATGCCATTGAGAGCAGTAAAAAGGATTAGACAATTTAGACCAAACATATGAGGTGTTGGGAACCATTCCTTTATTTGCTTTTTCCTTTATACTGCCTTTATTTATTGATGACGCAAATGTTGCATCCTCAGTATGAAATAATTGTACTTTTGAAGTAACAGCATTTTTCTTACTGATGGTATCATCTGCATGTATCATCTGCACTTTGATAAAATTGTACAGATGCTGATTCTGCAACCAAGATTTTCCTTCCAATCTGAAATGTTTTTAAATTCTCGAAGCAATACACATCATTGTTAAACATAAGAACCTTCCCTGGACACAGAAACCAGAGTATAGAGCATTGCATTAGCACATCTGTTGATCACAAATACTGCGCCAACATGTCACCACAGGCCAAAGTCTGGTCTAAATAGTCACTGGTAAATATAGTGAAATACAAAGACACAACTCTTATTATGGCATTGATCTAAAAAGAAAGGGGCAGACAATATTATCATCTGGGAGGAATAGCTTTCCTTAAGTGATAAACAAGTTGTCAGCCTTGAAACAAATAGAACTTTAAAGTGGCACCTTGAGGAGTTCTGCATAATGGATGGCCAGATGGGTCTTTTGGGATTACCAACTTTTTCCAAACCTCCTGAGGTTTTGTCAGATTATCATTGATTTTGCTTCATTCTCTGTTCATTGAAGCAGATTGACAATAATTCGTAATATCTTTCAAATGATTTGTATTATCCCTAAAAGGACATTGTCTAAAAACCCTCTCCTTACTAAGGAAATAAATGGGCGATAACAGTATACTTCTTGTTACTGAAATTGGTCATGGTAGTGACCGGTATCAACATTTTTCTAAATTATTTTCAGAATTTTTCGGTGGTTTTGAAAATCATGACCAAAATTGATAACACGGCCATACTTCCCATCTATCGACCAATTAGAAGGGGTTATTCTGGCAGGAACCAGTCAGGAATAGACACAAAAAGCGCCACAAGGTTGCAAAGGCCAAAAGGGAACCATTATGTTTTCATAGTGCTCCTGTGCATGGAAACGTGCGAGTCAGTATATACTCTTTTCTTGTGGAAATGCACTTCTTCACTTAAGGAAATTAGAATTTGATAAATAACTCAACTTTTCTTAATTCAGTATAGGTCATGGAAAGAAAGACCTCTCTTACGAGTATTAAAAGCAGAGCATGCCTGAGTACACCAGGGTAAACGATCAACAGCCTCTGGCAATTAGAACACTTAAAACTATGGTGTGATGAAACCCTGTCTATTGTCATCAATTTGTATAGTGAATCTAAGGAAGTTTAGCTACTGAAAATGTTGTCACTATGATTCATAAGACACTGATGAATTGATTGTAGAGAGCATTCTTATACAGGAGCATAATGTATTTCCTGCCAGTCATGCAATTCACAATTTCGGAGAATAATTTTATTACCAATGTATATTTGATTTTGAAATGACTATTCAAGCCCCTCTTGAACATCTGATGGATGCATGCTTTGCCTCAAAGTAAAAATTATAAATTTTAATTAGTCCAGCCGTACAATAGCTCCAGAAATCGCACAAAGAAATTACTTCATATTACCACTCAAATTAAAATGTGTCGTTTTCTAGAACATGTTCCTAGCTATTCCTTTAATTGAGCATCAGCAATTGCTAAAGCCGCTGTGTAATTGCTTTCTAAGGACACTCTGTGTCATCTATTATATTCAATTTCATGAAAAATTAAGTCTTTAAAAGCTTTTCTTATGACCTATGTGGTAGCTTTCGAGATAAGAAGTAGGCTGACTACATAGACTAACAGTGCTTTCCTGTTAGATGAATAAAAATTAAAAGATCATATGAGAGATATTGGATGTTTACATCCTTTCCTCGCGTTAATTATGTGTGATACATTAAACTTTCCAAGGCTAAAAAGGTCAAGCACTACCAAATGAAAATGTGTGCAGCAGGGATATTGCTCATAATTTGCTTTCAACAAGGAATCCATTTGTCAGATTTGAACATTTGACAGCTGTAATCCTTGAATGACAATTCAGTAGACATCATCCAAACAGGGCATGGGACAGCATGCTCGATTTAAATTAGGAGAGAGTTTGGCGTCCTTTATCCTAGTTTCAATAAACCAAAATAAAATTGCTTATCTTTGCAGTTTTATATTTTGGAAAAGGCAGTTTTTCATTCCAACTGGAATTGAATATTTGTCAAATACTAAATGGTTTTCGCCTTCATCCCTGTGCAAATGCATACACTTGCACTGCTTCAGATATACATTTCAAATCTGCTTTAAATTAAACATTTATAAATGTCTCAATGTTCTAGGGATACTCAAATTGAGTTTGGTAGTAAACATCTCAAGTTTTCAAGAACTGATCCATTAAGCTGATAAAGTGCACTGAAAATGCAATAGAGACCGAGTTACGTGACAATTTCCATTATTGGAACAGAAACATTTATTGATTGCATTCCAGTGCCAAGAGGTGGAGAATAACACTTGTCTACTTCCGATTACTCTGAATTAGATTTTTGTTTTCGTTAATGTTATTGTTGTGGGCTGGTGTTGTTGTAAACCCTGGGCAAATTGTATTATTGAGGCTGATTGACAGTTCATCGGATTCTGTTTTGAATGAGTAATGCTTTGAAAAAGCTTTTGAGCATATTAAGACAAATTATATTACCCACTCTTTTATATTCATTAATTGTCAAAAGAAATTTGTTCTGCTTCTCTTCTGCTTCTGCCGGATAATTGACACATTCATTAACTTGAATATTACGTCAATGTTCTGACTGCTAAACCAAGAGGAGAAAAGTAGATATAGATGATATAGTGCAAAAATAATATACAGTTCTGTTGGGAAATCCAGCGATAACTCCGTGAATGACAGTGAGCAAAAGCAAACAAAAGCTCCCTGCTCAAAGCTCAGGACTGCTGTCTAGAAGATAATTATTAGATTATAGTATACGTGTTCTTTTGAAATTGTTCACATAAATTTGTTAGAAAATAACTAAGTCAAATTAATGACCTTTAAAGATTGTCAGACATCAGAGATGCACAATTTACACAATGATGTTAGATGCTGACCTTTCGTTTCATATTTTGAATGAAATGTTTGTGTTATCAAACCTGAAAAGACCCCAGTTGGCCATGTAAAGTCATTACCTAAGGCTCATCTGATAGTCCCTCATAAGAAATTTCGGTTTTCCAACACATATGTTGATTCTTCAGATAACCATCAGAATATCATATTTTCTCTGCTGCTTTTCTCCTCTGGGTGTCTCTGATCCCATAATCATGTCAACTAACACCATCTGATATTGATGTTTGTCAGTGACTGGCACCAGAACAGATCACTCACAACACAAGTTAGTCCATTGATGTCAATGTCAGTCCTTTGCTTTGGCTATTGATTCAGCAAACCGACCTAGAGAAGAAGGTTAAAGGAGCAAATCCAATACTGGATAAGACTATCTGATCTGCTTCTTTATGATGCTATTTTTGTGTATTAGTTGGACATGTATTTTGAGGGTCCTGATGAAGGTTCATGTTAGAACATAAAACGGAGGTATTTAACTTACTAGTTAGACCTCATACACAATTTCAACTTTTAATTAGTTTAGGTAGTAATTATTGGAAAATATTCCGTAAAGTGACTTGTGTTTGATAGTCTATTTCATGTACCAGTTTTTCCCAGCTTTTCACTTTTTCGGTTGTTTTTAAACATAACTAAAAATCTGGACCTTCTGTATAGATTATTTTTAGAATGATTTCCAATAAGGCAACAGAGTGGCTCATTCAATATCTAAAACAATAGGAAACAAAACCTTGTAAACAAACAGATGATATCAAAGGTAAGCCTCAGTTCTATTCCTCAGGCATGTAATGACATTTTGTGCTGGGTAGTGCAGAGGGTTGGGCCAAAGTGCATTTGTCTCCATGAAAATTGACAGGGCAATATATTTCCCAGTAATAGGAGCAAGGCATGGGTGTTCCGTGGAGGTGTGACATACAATGTAGGTGGTTCCTGGTCAGCCTAGATGAGCTTGATTAAGTGGTCGAGCCACCAACCAGTGACATCATCCAATCTAAGCACTTAGTGCTGTACAGACCATCTGCTGGACAATTTACACAAATGCCAGTCGTTCCACCTAAACCAATTAAGCTCTGTGGACCCTCAGTTGCCTGAGTGGCCAAGAGTTGGTCCAATAGTGGGAACTGTGTTATACTTCAACAAAACCTTTGCATTATGAAAATAGCATGCAATGCATGCACCGTGTCCTCGAGCAATTTAATAACCCTTATAACTCAATGGGATATGATCATTACATTAATTGGCTGAAGCATAAATCTCAGGTTGTGGTGCACCCCACTTTGTCTCAGGGCGGAAGGGCCAAAGGGAAGAAGAAGAAGATGCTTCTCAGAAATTGTCTGCTGAGTAAGGAGGAATTTGGGGGATTAAAGTTAACTATTTAGAGCAGTGAGACATAAGATTAAAGCCAGGGCATCTAGTGCAACAGTGTAAACACTGGGCATCATAATGGCATCATAACTTTGGGTTGTTCTTGCATCTGTGAAATGCTTTTCAATCCACACCAACTTTGATATGACAATCCCATTGATGACGACAAAGGGCCCGAGGCCCTGCTCTCGGACACAAAAATGTATCCCGTAGAGATGCTCACCAGTTAACGGCTTATCTGTACAGATAAAAGGAGGTGGTTAATGGTTATGTTTTTTGAGATAGTTACAAAGGAATAATAAGTGTTGCATGCAGCCAGACATAGATTATTGCCAGTACAACAGAAAAAGAAGAGTAATATTATATTCCTCATATATTGATGCAGTTGTCTCATTGCTTAAGTTCATGTTTATCATCATTTATGAAACTTGTTTCTTTATCCTTTTCTATTTATTTTTACTTAATAACAACATTTCTATCCACAACAATTGCTAGTTCATCATCAAGGAAGAAAGATCATTGCTGAGTGAAATATCAGAAGGCATTATCAATTTTTGTTCAAAAAGTTTGACTAATCAAATTTTTGTGCAAAAAATTAAATTGGACTCTTGGGTGCTAACTCATTCAGTGCATGACATTTTGGTTGCTTTTGTATTTTCTGGCCCAATGCTTCAATGAACAGAGATTGAGCGAACCTCTGGAGGTTTGAAAAGCTTTGTAATCCCAGAAGACCTATCTAACAATCCATCTGCAGGACTCCTCAAGGTGCCACTTCAAACTTCCATTTGTTTCAAGGTTGACAACTTGTTTATCACTTAAGGAAAGCTATTCCTCCCAGATGATAATATTTTTTTCTTTCTTGTTGTTTTTCAATCGATAATTTAGTGCTTAATTCTGTGTTTATGATCACTCATTAATGCAATGCTAAGGTTCTCATGTAACTATTTCATTGTCAATTTATAATAAATCTGTGAATTATAAATAACATAACGATTCTGGATTTTTCCAATTACTTACCAACTTCATCAGTTGAATGTCAAAATCAAGGATGTTTGTTTCATCACATTTAATCACACAAAGTCAGTCATAAAAGAAGGCATTGGCAGATCAGATTGTCTTAATATTGGATTGGTTTCTTTAACCTTATTCTCTAGGTCAGCTTGTCAATTCAATAGACCAGGCAATCGACTGGCATGACATCAATGGACAAGTGCGTGTTGTGGGTCAGGTGCTATGGTGCCAGTCAGAGGTGCACATCAATATCTATGGTGTTAGTTGACATGATTATGGGATCAGAAACACCCTGAGGAGAAAAGCATCTGATAGAATGTGATATTGTGACTGTCATCCAAAGACTCTGCAATTGCATCTGAAGAATGCTATCTCTCATGATGGACTACTGGTTTGACAGGCTAGTCAATGTCTATTCAGCCTCAGGAAGTGTCTTCCTATCCGGAATATTGAATACAATATCATGGATCACATCACGGAGGAACATCGCCTAGAGATCAAAATATCCAAGACATTTGTTAAGATAAAGAAATTAGATGCTAATATGCCTATGAAAACTGATGATGATTAGAACGATCACCTTGCAGATTTTGTGGTCTATCTAGATATTGGAAAGGTAAACATTTAATATTCTGATATGAAACAAATGGTCCCAATCTGACAGCATTTACTAATTTGTATTATATGTCAGAGATGATTAACATTAAACAAAGCATAAAATAAGTTGTTATATCTCTCATTCAACAGCAGGTGTCAGCTTCCAACAGGAACATTTTGCTTTCACTAATTTGCTGAATATTCAGTGGACTTTCCTACCACATTCATTTGACAATCGACGAAGTATGAGATACAATTTGTCTAATGCTCTCAAGCTTTCATTGCAACCATGGAATAAAAAAAATGTTGTCAGGCTGTGTTACTGAAACACTTTGGCCTTTACGATAACACCAGCCTGTAATGTTAATGAAAACAAAAAATCTAATTCAGAGTAATCGGAAGTAGACAAGTGTTATTCTCCACCTCTTGGCACTAGAACGCAATCAATAAATGTTTCTGTTTCAATAATGGAAATTGTCACGTAACTAGGTCTCTAATGCATTTTCAGTGCACTTTATCAGCTTAAAGGATTTGTTTTGGAAAACTTGGGATGTTTACTACCACAAACACTTTGAATATCCTTAGAGCATTCAGGCATTAACAATGTCTATGGAAAATCTAAATGCATTTATTCAGGCAGAAATATAATTTGGCATATTCAACAGGCAGCTTGAAGCCTAAAATGTCCACTTACTGGTGTTGTGTAAATACCCTGACCAATAGAGGTAAGTAATTGAGTAACATGGACAAGGCAAAGTTGCTTGACATCTAAGCATCTATCTAAAATTCCATACTATGTTTGCCTCACCCATATTTGTAAAGACACTTGGTTCACACAGCAAACTAATTTACAATTGGGAAGTGTTGACTCCCTGTCGTGCTACTCTACTCATATTCAGCGCAATATTTCATGTCTTTATCATCCAAATATCCGGTTTGTCTTTGATCTGTCAGTTTGCAAACACTGCACTCACCCCACTTTGAATCAGATGTAATAAGATCTAAACTGCCATGCAATTTAGTTTTTCTTTTTACTGAAACAGAGCAAAATTATACAAAACTCTCTCCCAAATTTTTAATGAGAATATTGTCTCATGCTCTGATAAGATCTAAGGAATTGTTATTCCTGGATTGCATCTATAATATAACTCTACAAATCTGATGACCAATTGGAAAAAAAGACATTGTGACTGAATATAGATTTGCAAAAAATTCCATCATATTAAATGCTGATTTAAAACAATCAACAGCAAAACTTCTTGAAAAAGTTTAATTCCAATGGAAAATAAAATCTATAAGATACTATAAGAGGTAATGCTTTACCTCGATGGGAATTACTTACCCGTTGTGGATCAGCTGGCACAGACTGTGCTTTGATAGTGTTTCACCAAACCAAAAAGAGCATTTAAGAGACTTCAATCAGTAAAAAAAATGCAAAAGAGGTATTACTATATAAGAGATCAAAAAAATAAGGATTCATGGTAATAAGGCATCAGTAAACCTCATACACAGTTCCTGACATCTATGTCATCGTATACATAAGAATGCCCCGATTAATCAATGCAGCAGCGTTTAACGAACCTCAGCATCATCACTTTAGTTAAGTAAACTTTGATTGATTCACTGTTAAAACTGCTGGCCGGAGACAAGGCTTCATCACAGCTTTACTCTTGAGTGTTTCAATCCCCTCTTGTGGATTATCAATGCACTGATGTACTTCATGTTCAGCTTTAAATACATGTAAGGGAACCTGCTGTTGCCTTTTACCTCATAGGCAACAAGACAGGATGACAGTAGCAGGGCTTTTACTTTGAACTAGTAACAGTTCATTAGAGGTTTGAAAGGACCGGCCATCTGCAAGCCAGTGATAGGATGTTTTCTGTATGATGACCGAGACATTTGAATCATTTGCGATTTGCTTGCTATTTTTTTCACTAGTGGGCGGTCGTGCGGCGGGCGGATAGATCGTTTCCGGCCCAGCACTCAGGCTCTATTGAATGTACGTGGATGAAATTTGGTACACATCTAGTCTGTATGGTCTAGTTGTGCCTTTTGATGGTCTGATGAATAGATCTTAAATACTTTTTAAAATAATTCACAAAATATAAAAAAAAAATTTTTTTCGTTTCCGGGCCAAGGCTCGGTCATTATTGCATGTGCATGGATGAAATTTGGTACACATGTGGCCTATATGGTCTAGTTTTGCCTTTTGATGGTCTCATTGACAGATATTCTATACTTTTTGAAAAAATGATAAAAAATATAAAAACATATGTTTTTTGTTATTTGGGCTAAGACTCGGTCACTATTGCATGTACATGGATAAAGTATGGTACACATACGGTCAATATGGTCCAGTTGTGCCTTTTGAAAGACCTGATGGAAAATATTATATACTTTTTGAAATATTGAAATAAATAATAACAATTTATTTTCTGTTTCTGGCCCAGCATCCAGTCACCATTCCATATTTATGGATGAAATTTGGTACACATGTGGCTTATATGGTCTATTTGTGCCTTTTCATGGTCTGACACATGGCTATTCTATAGTGTAATATTGAGAAAAAATATTTAAAATAATTTTTTTTATATCGGAGCCAAAACTTGCCCACAATTGCATATACAGTAATGCAATTTTCTAAACAAGTAACCTATACAATGTAGCAGTGCTTTTTGATGCGTATAACACTTTATGAATCATTGGAAAAACTTCAGAAAATTACAACAGAGTTATATTTTTTGGTTTTCAACCAACACCTCATAACCTATACTTTGTACATGCATGAAACTATACCATAATATGCGTAAATTAGTCTAATAAGGCCTTTCCCTGATTTTACAAATCCTGGCAAGCAGATGGGAAGATGGCAGGGCAGCGGGCAAATAGAGATAATTGAAGGCCACTACTCGACCACTATTGCATACCTATAAGCAATTTCGTAAACACACCAATTTTATGATATTATTGTAATCTTCTAGAGGTGTTATTCGCTGAAGGTTTGCTGCTGCGCAGCCTATGTTTTATGATGATGTTCTTTGATGGTATAAGTAGGTAGTTTCACTGATGTAAATCATTTAAGGATGAATCATCACTAAAAAGCTGTTTAAATCTATCTACTTTCATACTTTTATTCTGTCCACTATACCACCCGAAACTAAATTAAACCAGGTGCCCCATGAGCATAATTAAAGAATGGTGTCAAAAAATCAATGGCAAGGACAGCATTGTAGATTGATTTCAGCCAGTGTTTGACAGCTTCAGACTCCAAGTTTGCCATCATCTGTAGGGGAGAGCGGGGCACAGTGAGACACTTTTTTTTATTTCCAAGTGTTCCAAAATGATGGCAGTAACGAGATAAATGGGATCAGGTCCACATTACATATAACGACATTGGGTATATTGACCAGTAGATTCAGGTTCCTACCTTTTACAGGTTAGGAGAAATTTTGAGTTACTTCCATGCTCGTTAAGTGTCTCACTGTGCCGCCGATTCTCATTACCTGCGGAATTGTTCTATCAATTTTTGCTACAGAAACTACTGTACTCTTACAAAAGCAGCTGGTTAGGTGATTTTTAGGTCCTTTTTTAAGCATGTTTCGAAACTTCATCGCACAGGACTAATGCATGACTTATTTAACCTGCTGCACCTGTTACATACGAATGAAAATTCTTTCTGATGCTTCTCAATTCAATTCAATTTTTTCAATTTAAATCATTTATTTGCTCTTTACATCTGTGAGTAATTACTGTTCATACAAAAGATATTATTTTACTAAATTGAGCAGGGTGACCACTCTATGATTGGATATGACTCACCAAAATCAGTAGTTTATAGGAGGCATTTTGTTTTTGATAGTGAATTGTGAGCTATGCATTACATTCAGGTCATTTCGAGTGCATGTTATGATGTATCACTGTGCCCCACTTCAAACTGTCTCACTGTGCCCCACAGAGCTCTCTTTATACATTTTTGAATCCTGCAGACCGGATGCCTGTATTGTGGTTCATCATCTGACTAAACTAAGACAAATAATCAAGGTTTGGATCCCTGGCAATCAGTTTGCATCATTCAATTTTTCTTGGGAATTATAACAAAAAGTAGTTAGGCAAAATTATTTACTTTTACTGGCCAAAAACCAAAATATCGAAATTCTACTCTCGATATGCTGTGTAGGCATTCCGGATATAGGTCAGACTCTCACTTACTAACGTTTCATACTATACAAAAGAGGGTTGATCTGTAAACAGTACCAGCTAGACGCTACGGGATTTGTCTCACTGTGCCTGCCGTCTCACTGTGCCCCGCTCTCCCCTACATAGTGTAGATGACTGACAAGTTTCAGAATAGCTACAGCATTGCTTAACTTCAGGCTGAAGATATTATAGCATCATAGAACCAACCATGCATTAACATTTTGGCATATTTTCATTTACCAAGTAGTTGATTTGCAGCCGCCAAATTTCCATGACACAGCATGACAAGCACTTATGTCCGGAAGCATCTAAATCCACCGGAACTGACTAGAGAACACTGCACCTGGGTCTTGTCGTAACCTTCACAGGCTACGGAGGTATCTAACTAACTTAGACCTCAAACACTACTTCTTCTTTTTTTCTAAAGGTGGTAATTATTGGAAGATATTCCATAAAATGACTTATGTTTTATTGTTTACTTAATGTACAATTTGAATCGCAGCTTTTCACTTGTTCAATTGTTATTAAACTGTACACAACAACGCCGCAATCAAAGGCAAGCTTCAGTTCTATTCATCAGGCATGCAATGACATTTTGTTTGCTTGGTAGTGTAGAAGCTTGGGCCCAAGTGGATTTTTCTAGATGAAAATTGACTGTGCAATATATTTCCCAGTAATAGGAACAAGGCTTGGGTGTTCCATGGAGGTGTGACATACAATGCAGGTGGTGACTAGTCAGCCTAGATGAGCTTGATTAAGTGGTCGAGCCGCCAACCAGTGACTTCATCCAATCTAAGCACTTAGCCCTGTACTGAACATCTGCTGGACAATCTACACAAATGCCAGTCTTTCCACCTAAACCAATTAAGCTCTGTGGACCCTCAATTGCTTGAATGGACACAATGGTAGACCAGCCAGGACCTGTGTTATACTCCCCTTTATACATGTACATATATTACAATCATACCTTAACAGTTTATCTGTTTTTTTGATTAACTGTCAAGAAATTAATAGTAAGAGTTGCTAACAGTCAGACATAGAATTGTGTTTAATGCAACAGAAAAGGACAGTAATATGACATTCCTCATATATTGCTGCTGTGTTCTCTTTTCTCAAGCTCACATTTATCAAACTTGCTTGGCCGGCCTCAAGGACAGAGCCGGTTCCGAGTCCTCCTACACTGTTGTTTACCTTCAGTTTCATTTTATTTAACTTAATCACACAAGTCCCATCCACGATAATTGCTAGTTCACCATCCACGAATCAAAAAGAACGTTGCCGGGTGAAATAATTTAATATAAGAAGGCGTTTTCAATCTTTGTTCAAAAAGTTTGACTCATCTAATTTATTTACAAAAAAAACTAAATTGGACCCTTGGGTGCTAACTCATCCAGTGCATGACATTTTGGTTGCTTTTGTATTTTCTAGCCCAATGCTTCAATGAACAGAGATTGAGCGAACTCAACGATAATCTGAACAAAACCTCCGGAGGTTTGAAAAAACTTTGTAATCCCAGAAGACCTATCTAACAATCCATCTGCTGGACTCCTCAAGGTGCCACTTCAAACTTCCATTTGTTTCAAGGTTGACAACTTGTTTATCACTTTAGGAGATATTCCTCCCAGATGGTAATATGGCTTTGTTTCTTTCTATTTCTTAATCTAACAATTTATGCTTGATTCAGTGTTTGTGATCACTGATATGCTGATACAATTCTAAAGTTCTCATGCAGCCTTTTCTGTATCAATTAATTATGAATTTGTGAATAATAAATTACCAATTTGGATTTTTCTACTTAAGCACAATGTTTTGACTAAAACCTGCCGACTTCATCTGGTGAATGGCAAAATCAAGGGTGCATAATTGCCCTATCAGCGCCTCGGCGGTCCAACGTCGGCCCGAAGCTGGTCCGATGCTACTGACGCTGGGCCGACGTTGGACCGCCGAGGCATGCTGACAGGGTGCCTACTGCCTAATATAGTTGTTATTGTCAGTTGAAATTTAAAAAAAAAAATTGTATCGCACCCGGTTGTTGCTGGAGATTAGTTGGCTAATTCCCAATCTAGAGAGGGCTCAGAGTTGATGAATATTTTGCGAAGTGTTCAACTGCTTGTAGCTTAATCTACACCCAATGTACCATTGGATGTCTCTTCAATGTTATGTTAATGTTTGCTCCACCATTCTTATTTAATAAAGTAAAAAACCATCATGGAAGAATCCATTCGGAGATCAGATTGTCTTAGTATTGGATTGGTTTCTTTAACCTTATTCTCTAGGTCAGTTTGTCAATTCAATAGACCAGGCAATGGATTGGCAATGACATCAATGGACCAGTTGGCATTGTGAGTCAGGTGCCAGTCAGAGGTGCACATCAATATCGATGGTGTTAGTTGACATGATTACGGGATCAGAGACACCCTGAGGAGAAAAGCATCTGATAGAAGGTGATGTAGTGACTGTCATCCAAAGAACGCTGTCTTACATGATGGACTACTGGTTTGACAGGCTAGTCAATGTCTATTCAGCCTCAGGAAGTGTCTTCCTATCCGGAATATTGAATACAATATCATGGATCACATCACGGAGGAACATTGCCAAGAGATCAATATATCCAAGACATTTGTGAAGACATAAAGGAATTTGTTGCTAATATGCCCATGAAAACTGATGATAATTAGAACGATCACCTTGCAGACTATGTGGTCTATCTAGATATTGGAAAGGTAAGCATTTAGTATTCTGATATGAAGTAAATGGTCCCAAGCCGACATCATTGAGTAATGTGTATGTCAATGATGCTAAAGTGATGCCAAAGCATAATTTAATCCATGGGGCAGATGTGAAACATTTTAAAAGTAACGATGACATACAATTTGTCTTACGCTCTCTAGCATTCAAGCATTATCCTTTGTCCATAATTGTAACCATGGCATTGTCAGTCTGTGTTACTGAAACAATTTGGCCTGGCTTTCAATCTGTCTTTACGATAATATCAGCCCATAACGTTAATGAAATCAAAAATCAAATTCAGAGTAATCGGAAGCAGACAAGTGTTATTCTCCACCTCTTGGCACTGGAATGCAATCAATAAATGTTTCTGTTCCAATAATGGAAATTGTCATGCAACTCGGTCTCTATTGCTTTTTCAGTGCTCCTAATCAGCTTACAAGAAGGATTTGTTTTGGAAAACTTGGGAGGTTTACTACCACAATCACATTGAGTATCCTTAGAACTATGAGGCATTGAACAATGTTTATGGCACCTTCAAAATGCATACTATGCAGAAATATAATCTGGCACATTCAACAGACAGCTTGAAGCTCAAAATGATGTTGTGTGGCGGGGCAAATCCAAAGACCGGTGAGTAGTGCAATGAAGTAAGATGAACATGGCAAACTTGCTTGAAATCCAAGCATCTATCTAAAATGCCATACTATGTTTGCCTCGCCCATATTTGTAAATACGCTTGGTTCACACAGCAAAGTACTTTACAATTGGGTCGTGCTGACTCCCTGTCGTGCTACTCTACTCATATTCAGTGCAATATTTCACCTTTTTATCATCCAAATATCCAGTTTGTTCTTGACTTGTCAGTTTGCAAACACAGCACCCTTTCCAATGCCATGTATTCTGATTCTCGGACATCTGGAATAAAGAATATCTGCATCACCAATTGGCTTATAGATATGAACAAATCATCATGACGATGGCATGATACAAGTATAGCTATAATTATTTTGTTGGAAAAAATAATTTTACTGAGTTTTCAGATGACAGCTTTCATAATAATTATTATCACAATCTATATAGCGGTTTCAGCTTGATATGCTTATTTTTGCACAAATTTTCCAAGGTACATGTATCCATCATATAAAGCAAAACCATTGCTACTAGTGATCATTTAATCACTACTACTATGAAATTTATTAATAGAACCTGATAAGGCTCATTAATATTAGTTTCTACAATGTGTACTTGTAGAACACATGTTATTTCATTGGTCCCACATTTTATGAACGGATGATAATGCTTATCCTGAAAATTGTTAGCCCTGAATTGTCATTCCCAAAGGCGACTGGTCAATCGAATGAAGTGATAAGCCTTTAAAGGGATTGGGCATTCACAAGCTAATAGCTACTTTAGCCTGGTTACTGAATGTGTAAATTTCTATATGTGGAGGGAAATGAATTTGCACAGAAATGAATGGATAAACAATTCATGTATTTCCTCGAAGTTTGGAAAATTCTCTTCGGAAAATGAAACTGCAATGCAATTTCATTTGGTTTTGCTGAAACAAAGTAAAGTTATGCAAAACTCTCTCCATGAGCATGTTGTCCCATGCACTGTTTGGATAATAAGATGTAAAGAATTGTTTTTGCTTAATTGCATCTCTAATATAATTCTTCTAATCTGATGAATTGATTCCTGGTTGGTTTTTGTTACATTCATGAGTGATATTGCTGCCATGATGTGAAGGCCCATTACGGTTGACCAATTGAAAAAAAGACATTGTGACTTAATATAGGCTTGCAAAATGCCCATCACATGGGGAAATACTGATTTAAATCAATCAACAGCAAAACTTAAGTTCAGTTCCAATGGAAAATAAAATCTATAAGATAATATCAAAAGGTAATGCTCTACCTCGATGGAAAATTACTTACCCAGTTGTGGATCAGCTGGCACAGACTGTGCTGGTGACTTTGATAGTATTTCACCAAGCCAAAAAGAGCATTCGAGGGACTTCCATCATTAAAAAAATACAAAAGAGATAATTATTACCATATAAGAGACAAAAAAAATGGATTCATGGTAACAAGGCATCCTATAAATTCTCTGTGAAAATTGATAGCAGGAGACACGGCTTCATCACAGCTTTACTCTTGAGTTTTTCAATCCCCTCAGGTTGTTTATCAATGCCTTGATGTACTGAGACATGCTCAACTTTAAATACATGTAAGGGAACCTGCTGTAGCCTTTTACCTCACAAGCAACAAGACACGATGACAGTAGTAGGGCTTTTACTATGAACTAGTAACACAGTTCATTAGAGGTTTAAAAGGATCGGCCACCTGAGAGCCAGTATAAAATTGGAACACAGTTCATTGGAGGTTTGAAAGGATCGGCCACCTGAAAGCCAGTATAAAATTGGAACACAGTTCATTGGAGGTTTGAAAGGATCGGCCACCTGAAAGCCAGTATAAAATTGGAACACAGTTCATTGGAGGTTTGAAAGGATCGGCCACCTGAGAGCCAGTATAAAATTGGAACACAGTTCATCAGCCACCTGAAAGCCAGTATAAAATTGGAACACAGTTCATTGGAGGTTTGAAGGGGTCGGCCTCCTGATAGCCAGTATAAAATTGGAACACAGTTAATTGGAGGTTTGAGAGGATCAGCCACCTGAGAGCCAGTATAAAATTGGAACCCAGTTCATTGGAGGTTTGAAGGGGTCGGCCTCCTGATAGCCAGTATAAAATTGGAACACAGTTAATTGGAGGTTTGAGAGGATCAGCCACCTGAGAGCCAGTATAAAATTGGAACACAGTTCATTGGAGGTTTGAAAGGGTCGGCCACCAGAAAGCCAGGGACAGGATGTTTTCTGAATGATGACTGAGATTTTAGATTATTCCATATTTGCTTGCTATTTCTTTCACTAATATAATACGGTTTCCTCTTTCTTGGCTGGTTAAAGCTGTTGTTTTCTGCAATACAGCAACACTATGAGAGAACTATGAGCAGCCTGTTAGAGCTATTCTAATAAATGATGCGGTATACATAAGAAAATGATGATTTTTTAATAATGGTGTGCTTTGATGGTATAAGTAGCTTCATTGTTGTGAATCAACACTCAAAAACTGTTTAAATCTATCTAATATTATTCTGTCCACTATGCCACGCGAAACTAAATTAAACCAGGTGCCCCATGAGCAAAACTAAACAATGGTGTCAAAAAATCAATGGCAAAGACAGCATTGTAGATTGATTTCAGCAAGCTTCAGACACCAAGTTTGCCATTGTCTGTACCTAGTGTACATGACTGACAGGTTACAGAATAGCTGCAGCATTGGTTAACTTCAGGCTGAAGATATTATAGAATCATAGAACCAGGCATGCATTAACATTTTGGCATATTTGAATTGACCAAATAGTTGGTTTGCAGTCACCAAATTTCCATGACACAGCATGACAATCACTTATGTCCGGAAGCATCTAAATCCACAGGAACTGACTAGAGAACACTGCACCTGGGTCTTTTCGTAACCTTCACAGGCTGCTTTATTTGGAGAGTATTTTCATGAATATGGATTCCATAATGCCATGAAAAGACATTGGATATCGTATAGTGAATAACCAACAATGAAGTTGACTGTTTATATGTAGAATTTACCCAGTGTTAAACCAGTTCGAACATGCCCATAATGAATTTCCATTCTCTTGATGTATCATAAAACCAAGAGTGTGGAGCTACTATGATGTATGTGCTGCATGACATGCATAGAGTATTTCTAAAAATAACATGCAATGCATCCATAGGGTCCTTGGTATTCCATAATTTGTACCACATCCATTTTCTTTTGCGTTATGCATCAAAAAGGGAAGATTAAACTACATGATAAACTGCATTTCCTTCTGTGAAAACATTTTATTGTTTATTTATTGAACAAGAATCCCCATTGAACATCAAACACTTTGACATAAAATTCCTATGAAAGTATTAAGATAAGCCAAGACTAGATGTTATAACTTTCTTTTGTCGTTATATATTGAACTGCTACAGTTGGATATTGTATGTCTCTATAAAAGCGCAGGAGTGCCCTTGCCATTGACCTGTGATCTTCTCCTTTTTTTCAAAATTTTGTGAAGCCCTCTTTCCATGTGTGGCCCTGGGCACAGTGCCCACTGTGCCCTATTGATAATCCGGCCCTGATAATGGGGCATTCCACAAGTTGGTGAATTCTGCCAAATCGATGTGGCCATTTTTGTCCTTGTCGAACATATGGCGAAGCACCACATGTCTATCAACATTCCAATTTTCCGAGATATAGTCCACAGCATCAGTGTAACTGAGCATGCCATCGTTGTCTGTGTCCAAAAATTTAAAGGTTTCAGCAATCATTTCTTTTCTGAAAGAAGGACAAAAGTAACATGTGATCTGTGTTCTTTTAATTTTTGGTTAAATGTAACTTCTTACTGATTACTGTGCCGTACACCTTATTTTGTAATTGACTTGTGAGTCTTTTGAAGTTTGGTCCGAAACTGTTAATATTGAAGCTGGGAACTTCAAACAGACTTCAATTACATGCTCATAAGTTCTACCTTTATTGCATATCTAAGATTTTCAAAGAGGCAAACCACTTGCTGTACAGCTTGTCCAGCATACCCTGAAATGTTTGTTAAAGTAGGATTGGGGTTATAAGTTGCAAATCATCAGAAATCCAACCAGTAAAATCAAATTTTGTGAATAATGCTCTTGTTGAAATATTAATAAATTGGGTTTCACTGTCGTATGAAACATGCTTAGGTTTGCAAAGATTTTCAGACTTCCATGATGCTCTGAAAAACACTGAGAAAAAATAACTCAGGCATGTGGATTTTTAAGCTTCTAAATGGCATGGTCACTTGCAATATTGATTTCATGAAGATAGACATCACAGTGATTTCAGAGTAACATTTAAAGCCAACATGGGGAGCATTCGTTAAATCACAACATGTCAGTGCTGAGTGTGGCCATGCCGGGCATACACAACAGCATGACATCTTCTGTGCATGGACATCCCCACAATCAGCAGATGCTTTTGTGTACACATATTTTAATCCTCAATTTATTTTTATTATTGCAGTAAATACTATTACTTAAACTATTAAGGGACCGCATCCGCCCCGCGAATAAAAAGGGTCCAGATTTCCTCAACCTCAACCTACTAAATTTTTAAAAATAAATACAGTTAATAAGATACATTACGTGAACCAGGCTCTAGACTCTGGAACTTCAAGGGAAAGTAGCATAAATGCAAAGAGCATGAACTTGCTAATCCACTCTTGTCCAACCATGACTTCTTTCATCAAACCCTTACGTATTGGATATTTGTACTGAAAGCTTCTTCACCAACCTATGGGTTTATATTATGTAAAAATAATAAAAGCGGGTGACAAAAACGGCAAAGATCAGTCAACATGCATGATTTTAATCGACTTTTCTAAATCGGTTAATAGTATATAAAATTACATACATGTATTCTTGCAAAGTAATTGAATTTTTTGCGAATCAATTCGTGATCAAATATTCAATTCAATTTCAAGGAGTGAAATATAAGTGATATGCATCCTATATCAAATCAGTTTTTTTCTTGACAATTACAGTTTATCTACCATTTGAAACATCTGTCAGTCAATCACAAACCCGTGTTTCACCAGGAACTTTGATTGGATTCCATCAAGCTTCCGTTAAACAATCTGATCAGCTTTTCAGATTCTAATGTCAATGAACAAATAAATGTTTTGTTGCGTATGGTTTATCATCGTAATTTGAGAGGAAAATATTCTAATACAGCTTCCTTGTCACCAGTAAGAACAGTCAATAAAATGCATAGGCGTATCGGAGGGGGGGGGAAGGGGGGCAAAAGTTTTGGAAACCGTAAGATTCGGCCAAAAAGGCTGGAAAATTTGGGCAGATGATTAAATAAAAACTACTGAAAATTTATGATTTCCCGGCAATTTAATTTGAAATACATTATAAATTTAGATCGTGAAATTAGGGCAAATGTCGCTCGCCCCCCCCCCCAAAATCGAGTGCGCCGTACGTCTATGATAAAATGGGACCCATTATAGAGTTTTGACCATCTTGTGATCCTCATCAGTCCCAATTCTACATCAGCTGAGAATGAGTGGGAGTTTCACTCTAAATTTCCTCAGACTGAGATGATAACAAAAATGAATCCAACATTGGCTAATCTATTTACGATTATGTTCAAAATATCTGAAGGATTTGGCAAACAATATTTTGTTGATTCAATTATTGTTAAAAAGGAAGCTAGCTCAAAACAGGAAACTTCTCACATTTTGCTCTTTGAAATAAAATCATTTTGTTCGATTATGAAAAGATTCATTACAAATTCAATTATTTTATGCAACTACGATTTTATACATGCACCGTATAATCAGATTTAGAAAAGAGGATTTGATCATTAAAATCATGAATGTTTACCGATAATTCCTTTTTTCTCATCCACTTTTATTGATTCGACATAATAATTTATGTAAGTTGATGCGAGAGTGTTCAGTACACAAATCTGGCTCACAAGCGTTTGGCGTAAAAAAATTATGGTCGGACAGAAGTTGATATGCTTGTTCATGTTCCTGGCATTTATACTACTTTCACTTGAAGTCCACAAGTCGGAAGCCCAGTAAGGTATCTTACTTGCAGCATTTACTTAAAACTTGCATATAATAACATAAACTATTTACAGGCTGAAACGGACTCAATTTTGCAAGAAATCTTGTGAGCTCTCTGTTGATTGGTCGAGCTAGTCACATGATCAACAACAAAAATGATAGATATCTACAAAAGTACAGTTGTCCAGTAAACAACGCTACTTCCCTGCCATTAAGTATCATAAGCATGGATTAAATTATTATTATCAAAATTTTATTTTTGAGTAAGTCATCATAATGTCAATGCAGAACTGGAGTTAACTAATTAAACTCAATGTGTGACATACTTATTTCTGCAAGTTTTTATTACTCAAGCAGGGTATTTCATGGTAGTGTGAAACTTGTTTGCTCCATTCTGCTTTTTTTATCACAGAATCAGCCAGTTTTATTGAGGAAAATTTGAGTTATGCAATATATTCAAATATTTTGGTCTCTGATGAAATTATGCAAAATCAACTAATTATCTGAAAGTGTCCTTAAGAACGCTAAATCTTAAAATTTCTGTGTTCCAAACATCGGTGTCTATTATTTGGCAACTATTCAGAAAATAAAATCTGCTTACTTGCTGTCTCTGCCAAGCCAAGCAATGTGTAGTTATGGTCTCCTTTGGAATGACATTAGCTTTGCATTAAATGTTTACATTCATGCTCCCAAAACCTCAAAATGGTTGTGATCAATTTAAATATGCTTCTTGCAGTTATATTACCTCATTCCATCCTTTCAGCTCATAAGTGCTGAACAGAATAATCCCCCCTTCCAAAAAGGAAGTAAAGACTGTGTAGGTCTAAATCAAATACTGCCCATACAAACCATTTCCATAAAATCAAAATCTTGGAAATATACTTGCTTCTCTATGA
Organism: Platynereis dumerilii; assembly: GCA_026936325.1. Classification (NCBI taxonomy): domain Eukaryota; kingdom Metazoa; phylum Annelida; class Polychaeta; order Phyllodocida; family Nereididae; genus Platynereis; species Platynereis dumerilii. The sequence goes on along the minus strand of JAPTHN010000005.1, from coordinate 22,598,535 downwards.
AGTTCGGATTGTGAAGTAAAGGCAGTCAATCCGCAAGACACAAGTATGATGATGCCATATCTAACCTTAAAGGTCACCTGGCTCCAGGGAGAGCACCTGTGGTGTTCTGAGGTCGTCAAGTTCAAAGATATGTCAGTGCTAGGTCATGAAGAAACCACTTATGACAGGAAATGGCCATAAAGGGATCAAAGGATAACAGTCTTGAATGCAGCTTCAGAACAGGTCAAGGCGATGTCAAGCTTCATTGACAAATTGTCATTCATAACCTCAATAGTTGGGAGAGAGAAATAGCTCATACAGGCACTGCATGTCTTGCAGTGATATCAGACAAGAATATGCTCAGGTTTAGGATGAAATATTGAGATACAGGGCATGAGAATGATACTTGCTTGGTCTGATAAAGTTTGGATACTGACATCAATGCTCTGAAAAGACATGTTTATTGAACCATTGCATGAGCATACTTGTATTGGGGAGTTATTAACTGTCTAAACACCAAACCAACAGCAAAGGAAGAAAAATTATCTTAATTAAAAATCAGTTCAAAGCAGTGTAGGTGATGCCCTTTATACTTGGATCACATTGTGCACATTAAACTCAATTCTTTCTGCATTTGTTTCAGCATGTTCAATGACAATAGTTGTAGACATTTTAATTTTTGTAAAATGAAAGGCTGTTGGCCATCAAAAACATTGAAAAACAGGTGGTTTTTTTGCGTCCCGCGTTACATAAGATTTTGCAGAGCCTTTAATGCAGAGCAAAGTCAACCTATCCCGCTTGCCGAAAAAAATCAACATGCTTTTTCAGATTTAGTCTGGACTGTAAATATTTAAGCTGGGAACTTCAAATACATATGAAATAAATGCTCATGAGTTCTACTTTCAATAGCATATCTCAGATTTTGCATGGAGATAAACCACTTGCTGTACAGGGGCTCAACTAGAGGTTGTGGGGCCCATAGGAACAGGAAGGCTGGGGGCCCCTACCCGCATCGTCGGACGTCATTTCTTAGGGCTGGTCATCGGTTGAAAATTTATGTTGGTTTATTGGACAAATCTTCTATTCTTGTTTCAGCTAAATATATCATTGGCTATTGCCTGTCTGATTTATGTGAAATTAGGTAGGCTACCAGGTTAGATTGAGAAGTATGTACTCAATTAAAGCCCACAGATTTCACTAATGTTCCTACACTTGGAAAAGCATAAAAGACTCAGTCAGACTCAGACACAGTTTATTATGCCTATTTAATATTACCTTATCAGTACAAGTTAAAATTTTATCAATCTCAAGTTATTTTAATCCACCATTGAGGGGCCTTGCATAGCAGTCAGATGTACACAAACAAATAAATATAGATATTGTCTATCCACTACCACATTATCTTATTTCATTGACAATTTGACATACTGAAATGGCTGGTTTTTTTTTCATCCTTCCGCAAGCATATACTAATGTGGCAGTGAGCAGCACTGTCATATTGCAATTGGTGCCACCTGTGAGTGACTCTTGGAGGAACTGCCATGCCACCTGTTGAGAGACTCTTGAGTGACAGTAGTTGAAGCAGAGACACAGAAGAGAGCAGACCTCACAGAGTACATGCACACCTTACGCTATCATATTGGTGCCAGAATGGGATTTTTTTCTTATTATTCTGTGAGGAGTTCATGGATAATGACAGTCAGTGAACAGAAGTGGATTTTGTGTGTTTTGGAGACACAGAAATAACTCTGCCTTGGATGTCAATGAAGAAGCATGGACAGCCATCCTGACAACATGAGTATTTACATTTCTAATCCACATCAATCCTCTCAAATGAACTAAAATACAAGCCAATCATCTACAAAATATTAACAATTACGTCATTCTCTCTTATATTTTCTAATTATTTTGACAGTCAGTGAAAAATTTTCATATTTTTACACTTTGATTTAAAGACTGACCACTGACTCAGCATAACTCCAGTCAGCTGTTGAAATCGCCATGCATGAACGATAACCCACATTCATGCTGAAAGCTTTTGTTTCTCTACTGTGGTGTGTGAATGCTGCTACAAACGTTGGTCATTCAGTGGATTATAGACTATTGTGATATTCTGGAGTTGAAAGAAACGTTTTTGACTGTGCTGAGAGCTGAGAGAATTGAAATGCTGACTTTTGGCTTGTTTTAATACAATTTTATTTGGGAGTCAAAACATTAATTTGACACATTGTGCAGCATGCCGATTTATTTATTTGGCTGCCTACTGCTAATTATTTGACTGTTAAAAAAAAAAAAAAAAAAAAAAAGAGAGAGAGTGTGGATTATACTGGTGGATGACGTGGGATTGTGCTACTTCCATTGTGAACTGTCACTTTACTGAACAAGATTGCAGAAATGGATATTGACTTGTCTTCTGCTACTGTGGGGGAACTTTGGGAGATGTTTGGAAGGAACATTGGACTTTCTAATGGAGCTTCCCAGAGTCCAGCTCAAAGTGACTGTCAGGACAATAACCTACGTCTGCGAAACTCTATGATTGTAAATGAAGAAATTACAAAGTTACAAAGCTGCTCATCTGCAAACTATGTGTCTAAACCTTCTTCAACTCATCCCCTTCTCTCCATGTCAGGTGAAAGTCTGACCAGTCCTTCCACAGCAGGTGCATGCCTGCTTCCTTCACCAATTGTGAATGATACATTCTGCAGACAAGGACCATCTTCCCTTGTTCAAAATGACTGCCGTACTAATGAAGACCAGCAAAGTTTGTGCAATATCAAGCAGCCATCATTGGTCAAACTGGAGCAAGAACTGCAGCATCATAAAGTGTTACTGGCAGAAGGACGACAGCGAAGCGAAGACCTGCAAAAGAAGATGTATGATGCATTTGCAGAATTGGCGAAAGAACAACAGTTGATTGAGAAGCTTTACATCAAGATTAGTGACACTTTGAGTAAAATGAAGGCTATGGCCATTCTTTGTTCGAGTGCTGATGAACTTTCATCTGTGGACATTCCTACCTTTGAAGAGCTGCCCATTGCACATGATGACTCGTCTACGTCTCTACAGTCTTGTGATCTCACCCCAGAACCTGAGGTCCATGAACCTGAAGCTCAAGTGCTTGCGAATCCATTCTATGAGACAATAAGGCATCTTTATCCTTCAGACTGCGTCTATAAGCCATCCTATCCTTGTGACTCATCAAGCTGTGGCACTTCCAGCCGGAACTTCCATCACCCAAGATTAACAAAGAAGAAAAGACCTCGACGCAGGAAACCTAAGACCAGCAAGAAGACGATCCAAGTACATGACGTGTTTATCAGCCTCGAATTGATGAAGGGAAGAGGAGAGAAACATCAGCTGAACTTGGTCCATCAGCTGCAACAACGCAAGAAGAACCATTGCATCCCACACCTCAGAAGACAGTCCATGATGCAGCAGATTCAAGAAATCAGCAGTGATAGCTCAGGCTTCATGAGTGGATCCCCTGATTGTGATGCTTCTGAACCTGATGGACATCTGAGTGTGATATATCAGCCCAGAGGAAGTTTCCGTACGAAGAATAACCAAGTGTACCCAACCTGAGCTGCCTGTCATGTAGAATGTTGTCTTGTTGCACTTGTTATAATAATCCGTTCCTGGTGAGTTGTATGACTCCCAATTCCCTGTCCTTGGGAGCTGCATGGCTCTCCTATTGCCCTTACCTGTCCTTGGGAGCTGCATGGCTCTCCTATTGCCCTTACCTTGGACCTTTGATGTAAATTTCCACTCTTCATTAGATTTCCCCTAAGTAATTCCATCTTCTAACTTGTCTCATGATCCAAATTTCCATTGGAGCTGCATGGCTCCAAGCTCATCCTTCCTATGGAGCTGCATGGCTCCAAGCTCATCCTTCCAATGGAGCTGCATGGCTCCAGGTCCTTGTGTCCAATTTTCTAGAATGTTACCCCTATACAGTTTTTATTGACCATTGTGATTTTATCATGATTTTTTTGGAGTTACTAGGCTCCTACCCTGGTTTTACTGCTGATTTTAATGTCCTGTGGAGTTGCATGACTCCAACCTCCGATTTTAAAGACTGTTAGCTGGTGTGATGTTGTGCTAAAAACAAACCTGGGTGGAAGAAGAGGTGCGGAGAAATGAAGATCAGAAGAGAAGAAGCATGAAGAAAGAACTTGAAGAACTGCATAAAAACAAACCTGGGTGGAATGTGGCAGTGAGCAGCACTGTCATATTGCAATTGGTGCCACCTGTGAGTGACTCTTGGAGGAACTGCCATGCCACCTGTTGAGAGACTCTTGAGTGACAGTAGTTGAAGCAAGGACACTGAACAGAGCAGACCTCACAGAGTGTATGCATACTTTATACCTACGCCGCGCTACAATACTAAGATTATTAAACATTTCATCCTAATAAGTTCACCACCGTCTATACACTAAACATCCCAGTCACTTTCATGCTGAAAGACTCTGGGGGCCCCCGAACTGTTCCAACATTTTTCAGAGACATAATTCTGGCCGCCTCACTTTTGGACTTAATTTGAAGGGCCTCCACTGATACCTCATTCATGCTGAAAGACTCTGGGGGCCCCGAACTGTTCCAACTTTTTTCAGAGACATAATTCTGCCCGCCTCACTTTTGGACTTAATTTGAAGGGCCTCCACTGATACCTCATTCATGCTGAAAGACTCTGTTGGTCCCCGAACTAATCCAACATTTTTAAGATATATAATTCTGCCTTCTTGACTTATAGACTTACTTTAAAGGGCCCCCACTAATCCCTCATTCATGTTAAAAGACTGCAGGGTTGCCCCATAACTATTCCAACATTTTCAGGAAGTTGAGCCACTGCGCCACCTCTTTCAATTTTTGTTTGATGTGTCCCTTCTTTTGAAAGAAAGCTTATATATTTTTTTATCTGTGGGGGCCCCTAAAGGAATTCAACATTTTTTGGACCAATAATGTATTATATTCTATAATTGTATCAAACCGACGTTAGATAATTTAAAGGGCCCCAGGCCCCACTTCAGAGGTTTTGGTTACCTAGTTGTCTTATATTTGACGTGTCACTTCTTTAGAAATTAATGCAGATACAATGCTAGTTCATCCATGATTGACCCATAATGGAATTAAATAATTTTTTATTTTGCGTTTAATTTTTTTTACCCCACTTTGTGAGTGGGGGCCTCCCTTGAGGGGTGGGGGCCCCCTGAGGGGTGGGGGCCCGTAGGGCAGCCCTACCCAGCCCCCATGGTAGTTGAGCCACTGTTGCTGTACAGCTTGTCTAGTTTGTCCTGCAATGTTTGTAACGCTTATGGGCTGGGTGAACATAACTGTCAACAATTTTGCACTGATCCTGATGCACACTTGTGTCAATTCAGAATCATGAAGATGTGAATCAGGCCTAATGAAGGATCACTTACCGCATGTGGTCAGATTCTCCAAAATTGGATGTGCCTAGCAGCCTAGGTGTATTGATGAGCAGTGCCGTCTATTTTGACTGCTACATTTATGAATAATTATGGTGATTCACTGTTGAGATGGGAAATAATTTTAAACAGGAAAAGGCTCAAATTTTCTTCACTCCTTGAAATTAAATTCATACATTGATGATGAATGAGACATATTTCTAACAAGAATGAAATTGTCACTCAGGAATGCAAATACCAGTAATCCGATTTGCAAAACAGGATTTATTAATCAAAAATCTGAATGTTGTGGATGTTTCCGTCTTATTCAAGTATTAAAATTATGTTTCCTGCCTCTTATTTATGAATTATTTTAAAATGATATTTCCTGCCTTTTATTCAAGAATTATTTTAAAATTATATTTAACTTGAGCGATTGTTCAGTATAGTATGCACATGCCTTGCACACAGATGAATGCGAAAGAAATCATGGCTGGATGGAAGTGGACATGCAGCTTCATGTTGTTTGCATTTCTGCTACTTTCCCTTGAAATTCAAGACTCAGAAGCCAGGTGATGTATATTTATATCAATTGTTTGCAAGTTTCTAGTAACTGTTCTTATTTTAAAGAGACAAAGAAGCTATGAAACGTACATGACAAAACCTGTTACCTGATTATGTGTCAAAGTGATTTAAGGGTATGACCTTTAAATATCCAAGGGAGGCTTGGAGTTTGTTTTTTTAATAATAATTTCTTGCTCATTATTGGTGAAATAAATAAATCAATTAATGGCAGTCTTCAAATAAATAATTTCTTGTGGGGTTTTTTGTTAACAGGGAGTTGCTTGATTTAGGAATGAATATTTAATGATTTCATGTGCGTGAAATAAATAATTGCTGCTGGCGCTACCATGAAGTAAATAATTTCCTGCTGAGGACATCTCCAGCCTTTCCCCGACTATTAAATGGTCATTCCAAATTCAAAGAAATTGAAACAAAAGTGACCTGATCCACCAAAATGGGTTCAAAGTCGGCCCTTTGTCACATTTAGTTGTGAAAATGACTTTATTCTACTGGAAAAGGGCTTTAAAATGGTGGTTCATATGTTTTGATATCTCCATCCAATCCAAAGATATGACACCTCAAACATTGATGATGAGAAACATCAAACTTTGAGAAAATGAAATTTGAATTTCCCGCCATTGAAATGAAAGAACTAAAAATATCAAGAAGACCACCCAATTTCGACAATTTAAAATCAATTTCTTGTAAAATGGTCTTAATTATTCAAAGGAAATTTATTTTGCTAAAACGTGGTACCAACAGCTAAAAAACATTGAAATGTGACCTTTTGACACATTTTGCTCATTTCTGGGAAATAAAAATTGCCTACTTAGAACTCATTTTGGTGGAGCAGGTCACAAATGCCATCCCTCCTGGACTTTTTCCTCCAGGCAACCTCATACCAGCCTCTCAACAAACCTCCAATCCATATTGGACCTAACGTATGGATTGCTTAAAATGTCAACCAATTTAAATAATATCACTTATGAGTAACCAAGACACTTACCATTGTTGTAATTGCAGTAACGAAAACCAGGAAAAATTCAAAGATTATGACCTGAACAGTGATGGCTTTGTCACTGACATTGAGGCCTATAAAACAAACGACACTTCTGTTTACTTCAAGTTGCCCTACCCAACAATCGTGCGACTCGTACTGAGGTTTGATAAGGATGGCGACTGGAAACTTAACCCCGCCGAATTTCTCAACTTTATCAAAACATTAACAGAAACGTAAGTAAAATAACAAACATCTGAATAGTTTGTCAATCTGTTAAACTTGACAAGAAATGAAATAAATACGGGACTCATTACATTCAAAGTGTCAAATGCGTTACAGTTAAGCATTATAAATAGTGTCAATACCTCTAGAATGTATTTGGCTTAAAAATGTCAGTGACGGTTAATCAGTTGATTCAGTGCTTATCATATCTAGCAGCATAGGTGGCAATAAACAGAGTACTGAAATGACTTTAGGTACTTCACCAAATAAGAAAATTAGGAACAGAGTACTGAAATGACTTTAGGTACTTCACCAAATAAGAAAACTAGGAGACCAACAGAAAACTGTCAATGAAATGGAAAATCCAGTTTGCAAGTAAAAATAAGAAAATTATTTTTTCCGGTGGACCACCCATCTACAAAGAGCTCTAATAAGACACATTGAGAAAAAAAGTGTTATTCTATTCATCTAATCAGATATGCTTAATAAGTCATTATTCACAGCCTAAATATAACTAAAAGTTACCTATCTAATGATCAATAGCACACATTTCTAAATGTGGCTCAATATAGCTATTAATTGTTATTCGTAGCTTACCTTATCGACAGCTATCCAAATTAGCTGAGGATGCACATAGCTCCATCTAGCTATGGATTAAAAGCTATTGCTACATTTTAAATGACGGGCCACTTTCAGAAATTTGTACTGTTTTGGTTACTCCCTCTCAAAATTATTATTTGTAAAGTAAGTAGAACAGTGCAGTAATCAGTAAGGAGTCGCTTTTACCTCATGATTAAAACAACACTGCTAACCAATTACTTTTGTCCTTCTTTCAGAAAAGAGGAGATCACAGCAGTCTTCGAATATTTGGACACAGACAAGAACGGCATGCTCAGTTACACCGATGTTGAGGACTATATCTCGGAAGAGTGGAAAGTCGATAGACATGTGGTGCTTCGCCATACGTTCGACAAGGACAAAAATGGCCACATCGATTTGGCAGAATTCACCAACTTGTGGAATGCCCACTTATATAGTTATAGTAGCCTATAGTAGCCTATACAGCTGTACTAGAAAAATCTTCCATGAAAATGTCAAGAACATTAAATGGATTTACCACTACAATATTAGTTAGTCATAACATTATTCAAAAAGATTATTTAAACTGTAAAATAGAAGCAATATCTCATCTGAAACATAGATAAATTCCCCTGGTAGAGGGTGTGTCAAATTTAAATTTTTATGCTACTTCTAAAAGCACTATCGCACCTAAGCTGTGATTTTTGACCTGGGGACTCCATATATGTACTTGAAATGGTGATACCACAATTCTTACTAACTTCAATTCTGGCTCAAAGTTTCAATGTTTTATGGTAGTAACGATCTTGTGCCTAATGTTAATGATGTAATAATTAGTACTATTAATTATATTAATGCGTCCTCACTGAATCAGAATTATACGATTCTCATTGCTTTACACATTCAACTTATACACTCTAAAAAATGTTGGGACAAAACTGTTTTTTTTTTAAATCCAAAATGGATGGAAATTTGGTTTTTCAAAAAACCATTTTCCAATTAAAAAACCAATTTTGTCCAGAAATTTTTTGGAGTGTAGATTTTGAGGATGTTTGATTTCTCTCTCAGACCGATCGGGCAAGCTGAAAATTCCACATGAAGAGTGAGAAAAATAGCCAAAGAAACTCATACTAAATAAATTTGCTGTCACTGTTTGTCATTGCGAGTTATACCAGCCAATTTGATTTGCTTGTCAGCATATATGCTCTTCAGCTCTAGCGTCCAAAGGGGAAACCTAGTATGTCACATTTTGACCCAAATTGAGTTAAGGTCAAAATAGGACTCCTGAGACATGTTTCTATATATTTATTAACTTTAGATTTTCATGAAGTGGCCCGTTACCCCAGAATGACACTGGCAAATCCCAGTAAGTCCATCTCTTACTGCAAGGACTGGATTTTAAAAGTCGATTTTCTCAGAATGTCCTAAATGTGACTTACTAGGTTTTCCCTTTGGACGCTAGAGCTGCACATCATACAGAGAGCTCTGTTAGACCAATAGTTATCCTGAACCAACATAGCATCATGCTGTCAGTGTGAGGAAAACAATTGAAGGATACATAGTTATTGGGCGGATCATAAAACTACCTTGATTTGATCTATCGCCATGGCAAAATCAAATGGTTCTTATGCTGTTCCTTTTATTTTATATGTATACCACTATAGTACATTTGTTTTGCTCATACCATACAAAACATGAAATACCTAGCTTTTTTGTGTATTCACAAATTCAGAATAAGACAAATTAATGTAAGAAGACAATGCATTTTATGATGTATTTGTTCAGAGCAACAGAATAGCCATTTACAACACAATCTTGGGTGAGGCATAAATTATCAATAAATGGTCACTGGCTGTAGAACTAAGAAATTTCAGCTTGACGTTCGTTTTCTGAAGTAACATCACACTGATCACAGAATTAAAGGATTTTAATTCTCTTGTTCTCCCTTATAGGCGGATCGAATATCTCTTTTCTCTCTGGTTGTAGAATCTTCTGTATGCAAAGAAAAGCAAACATACATTGTATTATTCACAGTGCAACATGTACAGCAGTTTCACACACCTTCTGTGATAAAACTTAATAGGAGTGCGGTTAACTACAATGAACCTCATGAATGTCAGATCTCGGAAGAATACAACACGAGTCCAAAGGACGAGTGTTTATTCTGCAGCAGACCTGACATGAGTGAGGTTCCTTGCTGTGAACCACACTACCATTGAGTTTTATTATATCCCACAATAAAAACAGACCTCCAGTCAAAAATTTAATAATTTCAAGAGGCACTACTTTGTTTGAATGGCCACAGAAAGATCCCGAGCAACCCCACTGACCAATAAGAGCGCCAAAACTTGACTTCATCACTTGCCTGCCCATTGTTTACAAAACGACGTCAGATAATTATATGCATGTGGTTCACAACGATGAACCACATGCTGTGAATCACATGGTTTTTTGCCTGAACTTCACAGCGTATTGTTGGATATAGGGTAGTTTGTCTTCAAAATCATGTAGTATTAAGTTATTTTCTCAAAATCAACAAAGGGGCTAGGATGTCCATTAAAGACATGCGAGTCGAATTTTGCACCGAGGATTTAAATTTCTTGTTTCTCAATAATTTAGAATCAGAATTAAGATGATGTCCATCTTCCATTCACTTATTTTGTGGCCGAATTTTACACCCAGGTAAAACATGCTGTGAAACATCTACACTAAGAACAATATTTGTTTTAAAAGAGAGTTATGCCAACCTCCAAACAATGAGTAATCGGATCCATGGGGGGCAGGCTGAACCAACCCTAAAACTTAAATCTTGGGAAATGGAAAAAGTAAAACACATTCGATCAAATTTGTTATGCTCTAATTCAGTTACAACAGGCTTCAAGATCTCAGTCCTGAAGGAGTTCCTGCCACAAGTGTGAAAAAATTATTGATGCCACAAAAATGTATCAACGATTGTAAAATATATTGTTTCTTATGTAAAAATTGTTCTCTATCTGTAGGTGACCTTTCAAGTGCCTTTATGATAATCTTATGTCGCTATCTAACCAATTATGTGAAAAAGAAAAAAGAACAAAAAAACGGCTATTATGTGATGGTCAAAAAGTAAAGCATTACAGATATCCATTATACTTTTAAATATTTCCAAAGTTATTTCTGACAACCCCTTTCAAAGACTTAGTCAAAGTTACAAAAACCATGCACATTTTTTTGTTTCTTTAATTTCTACTATAGTTTGGTGCTGTTTGCCCTGAAAATTTGTGACGTCACCTAAAATGCCTCTAGCTTCAATCCTATCAATAGATAAACGCACCAAAAATGTAAGTTGGGATATAACCTTGGGGGGGGGGGCCTCTCACCTAACCCGGGCTTCTTGCCCCGACCTACTCTATGCAGACCAACTTCTGACTAGCCATGATCGCAATAACTTGTCTTCTAAATCAGGATGTGACAGACGTTGCAGTGAATCTCAAACTGAGTGACAACACAGCATTGCAAATACAAGTGAATATTTATTAAATCTCTTTCTTACAATAATTGATATATGAGAAGTTTTGAATGAGTGCCTCCCAACAAACAAAGAAAAAATTAATTTGAATAGTCATCCAATTGTAAAATTTAATCCTCTTTGTAAATCGCTTTTAATTTTTTGAACAAAAATCATAATTCTTAATGTCATTGAATTATCTTCACAGCAGGAGACAAGTGAAGTTGATTTAGTTTTGACTGCAAACTATGTAAATCCTTATCCCATTTTAATTGAAATTCAGGAATATTGAGTCAAACAGCTTTTTTGATATATATCTATACATAGGAGTTCAGGATTTTGCCCATTCGGAACTTTTCCCTTTTAAAAGTAAGAATCTTGAAAATAATTACATCATTCTGAAATAACAGTAGTTGAACCACAAGTATGAAGTCTAACCTTGATGATTCCATACACTCTAAAAAAATTCAATGCAAAAAATCAACACCGATATTTTTTTTTTAAATCCGTGTTGGTTTTTTGCATTGAAATTTGGTTTTTCAAAAAACCATTTTGAATCTAAAAGACCAATTTTGTCTGAATCTTTTTAGAGTGTAGTTGACCTCAATGGTGGCCCATCTCCTGGGTCATTGTAGTGAAAAGGTATGTCAGTGATACTTGTATGACAGGAAAGCCATCATGACAATTTGGCATTTATCAACACATAGGCAAGAATAGAGTAGTCAGTGTATGTGCAATAATGTTGAGGCGAAGCCCTGAAATTGACATGCTTGGCCTGAAATTGCTGTGAGAGGTGCTTTATAAATAACTATTATTATTATTATTCATAACAAAAAAATCATTATCATTATTATTAATAAAATAATAAAAGAAAAACTATTATTTTTATCATTATTAACCTCAAACCAGAGGCTGCTATAGACTAAACATTGATAAACAAAAAATTGTTGATTTGAAGCAGTTTAAAGCTGTGGGTTACTAACGGCTTCTACACAATCGAGTGTACAAAACATTTTTGTCAATCGTTATGAAGTCATTACGCTAAGACTAATTGTATGAAACCCCGTCGATAGGTAATTTAGTTTTGCAAAATCTGCTCCAAAAACTTTGAAAATCGATTAATATTTGAGGTAGATATGGCCTAAAATGTCTAACAACATCTGATTTTTCCAATTGACATTTGTTGCTACGAAATTCCACTTCAAAATTTCCATTTTTTGTAAGCGTACCATGCTAAATATAATGTTTACAAGCAATTTTTGGCATTGCAGAATCACTACCTGCATAGCTTGCAACAATTTAGCAAGCAGTGGAAGAATTGCATATCTGATTTCTGAAGATTTCAAGCCAAATGGAAAATGTTGTGATTGTTACGCAGTTGCAAAAATAAGGGTAGTGCCATCAAAGAAGGGCTATATAACTGTGTGAAACACTTTAAAATAATTTTTTTTCACTTGTTTGGCCAATGGAACTGGTCAGAATAATGGGCTGAATAGTTTGTAGAATTCCAAAGCCTACCTTTTTGGTTCTATGAGGTCTTAAAGTTGAAGTTTTCATTTTCCGGAAAAATGTGTAGTGTCTGTACCCCCCTTACTTCTCACACAAGCTGAACCTGGGGGCATTTCAAAACACATGGCACATCTAGCTACTCACTAGTTAGAGTAATACATTGCAACAATAAGCATGTTGATATCTATATTAGTTGTTGAGCTACATCGGCTTTTGTCGTTTTGTAGTGTCCGTACCCCCCTTGTAGTGTCCGTACCCCTATCCCCTAGAGCTTTTGGCCTTGTGCCCATGATTTCTTTAAGTTAGGGATGTCATGTCTGTTGGGATTACTCAAATAATTAATCCGCAAGATTTTTTTACCCCCGATGACCTTGACCCACTTTTCAAGGTCAATGGGCTCTAACACCAAAAAATCTTGTACATTATAAAGTATTATTAGGTAATTGTGTCATAATGAAATTTGATGTCCTGAAAAAAAAAGGGTATGTATTACAGATTATCGAAGGTTAGTTTTGAGCCTTTTTTTCCATACAACATGCTACTGGCATCAAGGAAAATTGCCAAATATGACAGATAATTGTCAACACCAAGTATTAATAATTTGAAATTCTAGGGGGGGATAATCAGATGATCATCCCCCCGGGGTTCATCCTAGGGGGGAATGCATCCCCCCATCCCCCCAGGATCTATGCCCCCAGTCCCATGTCTCTGTTAGTTTTTGTCATTTAATGAATTAGCAACTTACTTGGCTTTTACAGTGAAATCCATTGCTATCAGATGGCGTGTGACAAATGAAGGGAGTTCAACCTCCACCTTGAATTTGGGGAGGACTGCAAATAAAACGAATATTTATTGTTATCTTTGGTGAGAGCAAGAGGCCCGTGACCTCTTATTTTGCATGGAACTTCTGCCAAGAAGGTCACTTGTGTTGGTTTAACACATATAACTCCAGTAGCATGACAACTAAAGTTCTGCAGACCGGCGCCCCTCTCCGGTCAAGACCAATCCAGTCCAGGGGTGAGGTTAGTCAGATCCAGGGTGAGGCGATCCGGTATACCACTAGGCACTGGTGTCCGATTAAAACCCCAATTTTTCATCAACAGAAGGTCAGAAAATGAAGGAATGAAAAATGAATAATTTTTTTTTCCTTCATTTTTCATTGCAATTTTACTCATTTTCACTGTACCGGTCAAGATATATATGATATGGGTACAGACAACCTCGATCTGGACCAGTCTTTTGGAACAGAGGTACCGAAGAGGTGGTGGTACTGGACCGTACCAGTCCGCAACCCCAGTAATAAAGGAAAACCCTCACAGCCAGATCAACGAAATTTCAGAAAATCTCACAAGAGGGCTGCACCCACCGTGTTCCTCTGCTTTGAAAGTCTTCTCTGCCTCCTCCCCGTTCACTTTGATCTTAATCGACCACTTCCCGAGAATAGACTGCTTGGACAGTTGCAGAGATTGAGAGAACAAACCTGAAATATTAAATAAGACTAAGAATAATGATTGAAGCGAGATGGAAAAATTAGTTCATTTTGCACAAAATTAGGAAATAACCATTAAGTAGCTAGGTCAACACTGAAGCTTTGGGAAGTCACTAGTCAGCTTTGTTAAAATATTCTGGTGTTTTTATCTTGTTTTCACAATTAAAGATGTATATTATATACATATGTATGATAAATTTGTCAATGTGAACTTTTTGAGTCTAAATTTCAAATTCCCTGATTTTTTACCCTCCAGGGAATTTTTTTACCATTTTAAATGTCTTCCCTGTCTGGTGGGGTCCCTGGGGGACCCTGAATAATATTACAAGGACTACAGTCCGTGTACCAGGTTAAAAGCAATTAACAAAAAGAGGCACAAGCAATGGAAATGAGAGTAGCCAAGAGGAACAGCTCACCCGATGGAACAGCTGTATCCAACCACTGCTTAATTTTATTTTTGTCACCGTCATATATTTCAACATCAATATTCCCTGTGTGAGCTCGGAGATCAGCACCAGTCGAAGAAATTCTGAACTTCACTGAAAAATATATGTATACAAATTAGGGAAATTATACAATTAGTATAATTGGCAGTTGGTATTCACCACAAGGAAAACATGTCAAGTACTTCACTGTCTTCACACATTTTTATTTGCTTATCCATTGAAAGACCGCAGCAAGGACATTACATGCATGTAAACAAAACTTCGGCCATTGACTTTGTGTGCTTTAGACATGGTTCTCACATAAAAATAATTGTCCTACAGATGTGAAAATTATGTCAAAATGCAGGAAATTAATTTCCAAAACTGTGATGCCAGTAAGATGTTAATGTGCCCAATATTAAAGGTGCTACACCATGATGCGTCATCAACACAGCAATTTCTCAAGAAAAGATAGCATGGATTTAACAAATTTAACAGACCCAAACAATGTAATATTAAGTTTGAGGAGTTTTTCGTTTTCTGGACTATTGCAGGGCAATATACTAAAATATTGATTGACATGTCACCATTGTCACCTGTACTCAGCCAATGAGAGCTCTGCTAACATAGTGGAGGTATAATAACACAAAATGCTCAACTTTGGGGTACTATCAGTTACACCCTGCTCGTTTCGAGGGTACGGGAATATACACCACGAAGGACTCCATACACCACGAAGCCGAAGGCTGAGTGGTGTATGGAGGCCTGAGTGGTGTATATTCCCGTACCCTCGAGAAACAAGCAGGGTGTAACGGTTGTATCCTCAGACTTCTTGTATTATTGATGCCAAAAAATAATCTTGCCATCTGAGCCAGAAATATCACTCCATGATAACAAAGCAACAGCATTGTGACTAGATCAGCAGAGTATCCAGACCTACATTGTGACGTCATCACCAGTGCTGTCACATGGTGGTGTCACAAAAGTTCAAACAATTGCATTGTGACATCATGACTATTGTTGTTACTTTGGTGATGTCATAAACAGTTCTCTGGTTGCAATTGTGACATCATTGTTTATCCCGTACACCCTGTCTGGTGAGAACAGAAGGGGTGTACGGCCTCATTCACCTCAGCTCTCACCCAATCAGAATCGAGGATTGACACTGGACTGAGGATAAATAACCGTACATTTTCAAGTTCTTGTTGATTTACCTTCTTCTCCAGGTTTATAGCGGGCCTTGTCCGTCTGCACAAAGATGGATTGCTTTTTGTGATGGATCTCGATGCGCAAATAATTCGTAAACGTCACTCCACCCGTTCCCGAACGGTTCAGTTCTAAGTATCTGCGGTCCAGATCGATGAAGTCAGGAACCTGTGAAAACAAATAAGTTAGGCCTATAAGATGGAATAATGTGTTTTTGCAGTAAGTGCAGTTTGCTAATCATTTCAGCTGTGCAGCATGGCAGAAAACATGTTATTGTATAATTTATATGATGACATCATATTTTCACAATTGAAACCAATGACAAACCATGGTTTAGTGCCAAAACTTGAAAGGAAATAAAACAGATCTTACCTGCAGAGTTATAACGCCAGATCCAGCTGAAAAGAATGAAAACAAAACATACTTACAATTTGCGTATATATTATAAATGAAATGACAACAATAAAGAATGTATCATCATCATCATACCCTTAATTCATGGATGCTTTACGCTACTCCTCCCAAACTACTCAATGCCAACAACTAAAAACTTGCAAGCAACATCATTTCACCTCTTACAACAACCATAAGTGGTTGTGGTCCTCAAACTGTTCATATTATAGGCCTACCAGTGCACTTATTTGTCATTTTTTCACTACCATCAATTGTAATGGTTGTTGTGTTTTCCCTGGACTCCATTATCACGGGTACTATGTGCTAGTACCCTTAATTCATGGATGCTTTACGCTACTCCTCCCAAACTACTCAATGCCCACAACTAAAAATTTGCAAGCAACACTATTTCACACCTTACAACAACCATAAGTAGGTGTCGTTTCTCTAACTGTTCATTTTAAGCCTATTTCCAGTGCACCTTTTTCGGCTTTTATGCACGACTACCAATCTGCTCTCATGTAGTACTGATTGTTGTTTGTTTTCCCTGGACTACAATGGAGGCAATATCTACAATTCCTCTCTCTCTACCATTCTTAATCTCATTATGCCCATTATCACGGGTACTATGCTAGTTTGAATTTAATTTTCCATGGACAATTGGCTCGGTTGGAATCTGCTACTCTGTCAGTCAATTTTAGTTGAAAATGATATACATTTTTTTCTATTGTTTTGTTTTTTAATTTCATGATTATTTTTTTAAACTGATAAAAGTCAAACATCGGTTGGTTGTTCAAAATAATGATAAATTCAAGAAATTCAAAATTGACTGTCATCACTTATCGAGCAAACTTTCACTGCACACACCATATATATATATTCTTGGAAATGTTCAGGGTTGGCAAAAAGGTGTGAATCTTGAGCTAAATTTGAGGTTTACATCACAAAACAGCCTAAAAGTAGTTTTCGGCAAGGCAGTATTTACCAGTTGAAACTAGTATGACAAAATCTGACTCAAAAACGGCCAATCTCGGGTAAGATAGAATTTTTTGATCTAGGTTAAAACCACCAAGTTAAAGCCATCTTGCCATAAACTTGCCAACCCTGAAAATGTTGAAATAAAACAATTTGAACCTACATATATATTTGGTTTTTGACACGACCACCTTAGGACTAATATCTTGGCCCTTGGCTGAGCTTCTTCCATAGTACCGCTCCACCCTTGTTCCGATCAAGGCAGTGATCTCAGCTGAAGTACCAGGTCGGATGATATTAACGTGGACATCAAACGGCATGTCCAAGCGGACATTTTTGGAAGCTGCGATGAAGAAGGTTCTGAAAATACATAAAGAAAATATCTGTGAGTTAAATTTACTAAATTCAGTTAATTCACATTGAATGAAAACTAGGGTATGTGCCAGACTCCCAGTCTTCTCATCACTCATCATCCCAAGGCAGTCACCAATACTGGAAAATACCATGCCATGGGAACCTTGGCCAATGTTCTTCTCGTCCCATGGGCTTTTTTCTAAGACTGCACTGAGCTGTATTTTGCGTCTGCATTGCGAACTTCAAGCAGTGCTTTTCCTAGGACCAATATTCCCATTGGCCACAGCGCGCGAGAGCTGAGAGCAACTCACCTGGTAATTTGATAAACCAACTGATAAGGCGACAAGTGGCAGTAAAGAAGCTACCTTATCAAGATGGGCAGCCTGGATTCGTCGTTTATTACACCACTAAAAGATACCTACAGCTTATGATGTCTTTGACCATCCACCAGACAGGAAAAAATGGAGAAAATCGCCAAGGCTGCTGTTCTGAAAAAGTGGACGGACAAACTGAAATCTGCAGCACAAGACATGTCATCACTGAGATTTGTAAATTTGGAGCAAGCAGAGCTGGGAAAACTGCACAAGTCCTTGGAAGGTGCTAATGACTTAACATCAATCCTGAAGATGACAGTGGTCACCAAATTACTGGTCAGAAGATATCCTTTGTCAAGCAGCCAGATTGCTGGGAAAAAACGAAGAGAAATCTGCCCACTGTGTGATGAAGGAGAAGAAGACGAAAAACACTTTGTGCTGTTATGCAAGTCACTGAGAAGCGCCAGGATGCCATATATCTCCAGACTCCTATCCTATACCCGGACAGCCAAGAAGGAAATAGACCCAGAAATCCTAATTTATAACATCCTGGATCCAACTGGACATCATCTGCCAAACGACATCAGAGAACTGTGTAGAAATATGCTGTTTGCCCTACACAATCGCCGATTGAAGCTGCTTTCCCCGCCGGACTCAAGACCTGGAGAAGATCCCCCCCCTCAAGCCAAAACTACACTCTGAGCCTACTCTGAGTGGTTCGCCTACCTAGAGGCGGAAACTACAGGAAGAAGAAGAAGAAGGCTACCAGCTCGGAAAAGCGCTACCAGCATTTGCGGTATATGACTGAGAGTACTCAGAGTGATGACTGATGGAGATTCAGCACATCCATTATATACAATTGTGTCAACATTCATTAGTTTTCAGCAATTCTAATGCACAGTCAATTTCTTTTAAAGGTTAATATTCTCTAAATAACATTTTAAAGCTATTTTATGAGGCGATGCATAAGCCCCTCGCTGATATAGTCTTAGTGACTCTACACATAGCCACTCGCCTCTGTATAGATGGCCACAGGCCTCCCGACAGGAGGCTTTTTCTAAGATTGAAGAATCAGCTTTTTACCACAATAACTTCATGAATAATAATTAATGCAAAACAAATATTTATAATCATAATAGACTATGCAGGAGATTAGTAGAGCCCAATGTTATTTAATAGGGAAGGGTGGTTCACTTACTTATCAAAGACTTTGACCCATACCTAAATTGGCTGCCATCGTTATCCTACACGCCATCCTCTCATCGGATGAAAATTCATGCCTCCACAAGCAGCTTGGTTGAGGATATTTAGCATTGATGCAAAGGCACAATATCATGTGTTTCACTTACTTACAGACGGCACTGTATCATTCCATAGACATCAATTAAAAGCCTGACACAGGTATGACTGATTAAAATTTTATCATAGAATTTCATATGAATTCTTGAAAATAATTATATCTGTAGGATATCATAATAATATACAGACAAGCACAGAATGCATCAATTTAACTTACATCACGGACAAAATTTAAACTAATCAGGAATGCTGAGTCCAAGATCATGCAGAAAGTTTCATATTTCAATACAATGATAATAACCAGTAGAAAAGCCTTTCACACAGGTATGCTGTTGAAGCCAACGACTAAGTATCCTTGAAACGAAAACATCTGCAATTCTACATAGATGTTTATCATTAGAGTAAAGAACAAAGATGAAATTTAAGACTGTAAACACAGATGGACGGATAAAGCGGCTTTACTTCCAGTATTTATGCATGTACTCCCGTATGCTAAACATGCTAAATAGGACAGGAGAAGATCTATGTTGATGCTCATAGAGGCAAAGGATGATGGAAACTGCAGACCAGGTGACTCGACCAGAGCTGGATTTGAACCCGAAACCCAGCCATATGATATGCTCTCCACCCCCCCCCCCCCCCAGGAAAGTGATGAGAATGGAAACAAGTGATTTGGTGACAGGAAGATGCGAACAAAATTGCAGGGTGTTCGAAATATTGTCAAAAATGTTCTTGAAATGTTGGGATACCAAATTTGGTAAGAATTAGGTAGTATTCTTCTGAAAATTCAAACTTGAATTTAATGTAAGCTCTTAACTTAGGCTTATTGTTAACACTTCGAAACCATTCTTTTTTCTCTTTGGTTCTCAAAGCCAATAATGCAATGTCAATGTTTATTACTTCTTTTCTGTCAAATTGGTCTTACATATTTATAGAACATAAAAGTAAGTTCTTTCATCTCAGAGCTCCAGTTGTTTTTACCAAAATTAAAATCCCATTTAAAAACTAATCTGGTGAACCTTGTATTGTTCTTCAGCACTGTTCTGTTTCATAATCTAAGAATTTCAATATTTCTTATTCTTTAAATCCCCAAACTCCTGACACAGTCAATAACTGTTGTGACATTTGCATTAAATATAACTTTGAGAATGTTTGAAAAACAACGTTTGCAAAAGTCTTTAACTTAGAAGTCACTCCTCCTAAAGCTCGACCCACTGCTGCAGACAAAATACTAGCTGTATATTCAAAATTCAAATATACTAGTACTCAGATGCAGCATCCAATATAAGATTACCAAATGTGAATCTACGATCTGTCCACTTGCATTTTTACTTCTAAAATGCATAGTACATATTCAGAGAATTTTAAAATTTCAATTAACGATAATAAAAAGAGCAATAATGTAAAAGAAAAAGTGGTTGGGAATAGGTGGTGGCAAAATAAAACAGATCACTGAACATATACAATTGAAAATATCGACAGTCTAAAGCAAAATTGGCCTAAGTCAGACTTAGGCCATTTTTCCTTGTTGGTACCATAGGAAGGCCCTTATGATATTACATATGTATGTGTATTTTCAACATCAAATGTGCTAAAAAAAATTGGACTCCTAAATTAATAACAAACCCCTCAAAACCCTAATTTAATTTTTGCACAAAGTCCTGTTGACTTAGGCCATTTGGACCTCGGCCAATTTCGTTATCACTAATTTTAGCGGATATCACCAATATTTTTCGGTTATAATTGTGAGTATTAATTTTATTGAAGTTGTTTCCTCGCATTTCATTCATAAATTTTATTGAGAATTGCTTAATAACACAGCTACACCACAAAAGAATTTTGGCCTAAGTCATTTTGGTTTCAAAGAAAAAATTGGCCTAAGTCAGTTTTTGGCTGTTTGCCAAAAATTGCCAAAAATGACTTAGGCCAATTGTGCTTTAGGCTGACGATATGTGAAACTGCTTCCATTAGTTCATTCTTTAGACTGTATTTTACTGAACAATGAATAACACTTAAAAATGATTTTTAAAAAGAGATACAGTGGTCCCTGCACTATAAGACTGACTCTTTCTGCAGTCATGGGGCGCACTCTCCTGGGTGTGCAGTCTCACGTTGGGGTGCAAAATGTGCTAAAAATGCTACTTGGTGCGGGGCGGGAGGGGGGGGGCAGTCACATTAAGCAAGTCCATCTTACAATAGGGGGTCTCATAATGCAGGTACAACTTTATATTAGTTCCACAGCTTACCATCAGACAGGCCCTCTTCTTCAGATGAATCTCTCAACCAAGGATAGCCGCGGTCGCCTCTTACTCTTAAAAAATCCCAAGATATAAGCCTATTATGCGATTACCCACTTTCTGGTGTTATCAAAGATTGGCAGTCTTTCATTCCCAGAGGTTCAGAGTTAGAATCATGAGTCTTGCAATCTGATGTTTTAATTTGGAGTTGTAGTAAAAAAAATCTTGCCTATCTGCATGATGTAGGCCTATGTGTGCAATAACAATTGCAGTCGAAATTCAGACCTTAGCTACAATTCCAAGCCCCACCCCCAACAATACTAGTATAAATATGCAGCCTACATTGACATGAATAGACTGGAAAGTGAAAATATATGAAATAGGAAAATGATACCGAGCTGTAGATTGCTGAACTTCAAAGGAGAGCATCAAAAGTCCAAGGAACATGAATAAGCAGATGCACTTCAGACCAGCCATGATGACAACGACTTGTCTTCTATATCAGGATGTGATAAACGTTGTAGTCAGACTCAAACTGAGCGATAACACGCACATTGCAAATGTATATCTGTATTTATACATAAAAAATAATTCACTACATTGGGGAGGATACTTCGATGAAATTGAATTATCATATAAAGGTTTATTCGATTTACATGTTGATCCCCTTTTTCAAAGGTTTGAATGAGTGCCTCCCCACGAAAGAAGTAAAAATTCATTAGAAAAGTTATCCAACCATGAGATCCTCTTTTCTTAATTCTCAGTACAATTAAATTCATCTCAAAACAGCCAGCAAGTGAATGAAGGAAGAGGATTTATTTTAAATGGATACTATGTACATCCTTTTATAATATTAATTGAAATTCGGGAATATTGAGTTAATCGGCTTTATTGATATATATATGCGAGTTGCAATGTGATAGTCTGATACCAGATTAAACTTACCAACATTTTAATTGGAGTTGCAATGCTAATTCCAGGATGTGTTTTGAAAACTAGTCATTTTATTACTTTCAGGACTCAAAAGATTAAATTATGAAATATTATATTGAAAGTTGTCCAACTTTACTTCAAGAAGAAAATCCAACTCAACCTTATAATCCTTGTATTCAAATAAACATTCATCTTTAAAAAAACAACTGATTTCCGCTACAGTAAATGATGTATGGAAATGAATAGATTTTCTATTAATCATACACATCGGCTGCTCTGTTGGAATCTCCTTTGCCTTTCAACAAGGTGATTGGTGTTGTTGACCAAGCCAAGAAGTCTGACTTCATGAGTGTGTTTGTTGATTGTTTGGGTCAGCTTGTGATTATGTTCTCACGACAGCAGTTCAATAGATAAGTGTATTTTGCTTAGAATCATATAGATTGGGGGATTATAATGTGTTAACAACTAGATTATAATTAACTATTTGTCACAGGATTTCATATAATTTGCAAACAAATCAGACAATATGTCATCTAGTTGGCTTCCCCAAAGACAAAAAGGCCCAGCCGCCTTATCGTTGTGCCACCTACCTATTATCACTGTCGTAATCCCCATATAGAGACAGACCTATTGCATTTTGGTGGCTCTGATAGTAGCAAGGAAGAAATCAGATACCATGAATTTGACCTGATGACAGACCACAAAATATGAGTCACTACTTGTGTAAAATAAAACATTGCTAAGCATTTCCATTAAGTAGTCATGAAAAAATAGACGCTCTATATAGTTCACTTTATAAAATAAGGGTGGTCAAGCCAGAAGTTCCCAGTCTAGCCTTGATGATGCCATATCTGACCTTGATATGGTCACCTGGCTTCAGGCAGAGCACCTGTGGTGTTCCGGGTCGTCCAAGTTCAAAGGTATGTCAGGGATAGGTCATGACGAAACCACTTATGACAGGAAATGGCCATAAAAGGATCAAAGTATAACGGTCTTGACTGCAGCTTCAGGACAGGTCAAGGTGATGTCAAGCCCTGTTGACAAGTTGTCATTCATAACCTCCAAAGCGATGGATGTGAACTATCAGGGTAGCGCTAGGGAGCATACTATATTTCAATTCTAGGGGGCATACTGAAATGTTGGGATCATTTTCGGGGGTCCAGGAGAGAAGCAATCTGGCTCCATACTGGTGGTCCCATTAAACTCTTCAAGATAATTTCGTTGAATAACATGGCTGTTAAATTTTTGGGTAAACGCATGAACATGGTATGACTGCAAAAAAATGTTCAGAATTGTTGTAGAAATCAATGCATATCTAAAAAATTTGAATCGCATTTAAATATACCATATATTGGCGTTGCATTTATCAAATCAAATTATTTCCATTTCTAGAACCTAAGTAACACTCATAAAGAGGACCATCTCATTGCTCTATGAGAAGGCCCATTTAGCCGATAATGTAGATGTTCATATACATATCCAGGGAGGAGGCTTTCCAAATAAATTTTGTCCTGCCTAGTTTTAGAAATAAATTCATTCCATGTGATCTTGAAATGTATTTTGTATTTATTTATTTATAGTGGCAGGTACATATATAAAGAACAACAGATTTTACAAAACGATGTCACCCAGCCTTCTAAGGCTTACCTACCACTTCATATCAACAATCTTATTATACCATGGCAGCTACTTTTACACATAAGTATTTACATTAAGTGAAATGAATAATTTCTGCTGGGGGTTCTTCATAATATGGTGAGGTTTGATTAAAAACAAATGTTTTAGGAAGTCTTATACTCAAAATTAATTATCACGTCGGGCACAACCGTTGAAAGAATAATTTCTCGTTGTGGCAAACTTCAAGCCCTACCCCTTGAATTTTAAAAGTTGCATATTTCATGCTGCCTTAGCAATGACAGTTCTTAGGTGATAACTAATACCACTGGGCCCGTTTTCACCAACATGGTATTAAGAGTTATGCCAGGTCTTAGCTAAGACCTGGTCTGGCTAAGCCAATCACTCAAGCGGAGCAGGATCAAGGAACATTCACTGAGTGAAAGTCTGCACATAGTATTTAAACAACTCAACTGCTACAAACACAATTAATCTCTGAAGTTCGCAAACATGGCCACATGACAAGGTAAGAGAAAAAGAGGGGTGGGCTTGGAAATTTATAAAAAAGAAAATTAATTAGTTGTCTGTCCAGTGTTGGCGACAGAAATGCATTTTTCTTTAGCCCCCTCCCCTCAAACAATAAATTAATACAAATCAGCTGGTCATGCATTTTTGCACAATGAAACTACAATAATGGTTGAATCCTTTTGAATATCTAATGATAAGGGTCCTCAAAATCTGATGTTCCCAGAATGGCTGACGTGCCTGCGATTTTTTGCTATCGGCAGTTACTAACAAGTCGTTGGTGACTTGAGTGGTATTAGTGTCGCCTCAGTTTCAAGGATTGTGAAGCGTGTTAGTCATGCAATCACTTCATTAAAACCCATACATGTATGTATGCCCAGTGGACCAGTCACACGGGAGGCTAAATTGGAATTTTCCGAAATCGCCCAATTTCCGGGGGGGTTATAGGATGCATAGATTGCACCCACGTCTGAATTTCCTGCCCTTCGAAAGTACCCCTGTGCTAAGACCAACAACAAGTGCAGAGGTTTTGTACAACTCAGCACAGAAGAATTACCTCTATTTGGTGTCATGACTATCATAGGCAAATGCTATAAAAACATAGTTTCATACATGAAATACTTTTAAATCGTGAGCTTAATGCTGTATGGCTAGTATATATTTGCAAAGTTACTTCAACAAATATATTTTCTAGGTAAGTGTGTGTTCTTGGTTTGCAAACTTTATATCTCTTGATGTGACATATCTTTCTTGAAAAAATCTTTGGTGACTGTTAAATTAGAGAAACATGCGAATATAATAGACAAAGGCCTATAATACTGATTTGTCATGCCATCTCATAAGAAACATATGTTCTGTTTTCATTGGCCTAATCACTGACACCAAATCAGTTTGAGATGGCTGATCCTTGAGTTTGGTGACAATGTGTATGATTCACTGAACCTTGACAGGTTTACATGCTTAGCACACTCTTGGTGAAATGGACTTAGTTATACCAGGTTTAAAGGAGTTAACGCCAGGCTTAACTCTTAATACCATGTTGGTGAAAACGGGCCATAGAGTCTGAAATTTCTTTGGGACTAAATCTGATTGCATCTTGGTTGAAAAAAGAAATTGATTTCTTACCATGACTTCAACCACCACTAATTCATTAACTGACCAAAGGAATTGCACCATCAGGAATATCACAATGCTTTTGTCCCAGATTGGCGCTGCTATGATCAAAAAGTACTTCATTCCTCAAAGGAGTTTGCTATTTCCAGCTACCCCTGCATCACAATAAGTGGTATTACATGTCGATCCCAAAGCTAGATCATGCAACCTTTTAGAGAAAGGCTTTCACTAGAAACTGGAAATCCTTTCTGTGCATCAATCTCTTATAATATGTTTGTAATATCAGACCTTGATGCAGAATCATGCCTATGGAATTAGCTAACAAATATCAAAATACGAATGACTAATGATTGTGAACACATTCTCCTGATTCTCTTTTGAGGCCTTGTATTATGTGCAACAATTAATGCTCAGATATGGAAATCATTTGTTATTCAAAAGCAGTGCACAAGCACGCCTACAGCTGGGTGCAAAATTATTTAACCCCATGCATGATTCTTTCCTATAGACTGCAAAAGTAGCTACTCTTATGTTGTCGATTATGGGATGACATAATTTTTATGGTTTCAAAATTTTTATGTCACCACACTCACTTTTTTTTAAGAAGGTGGTTGAATCAGAGGACTTTTTGGCCAACTATATATTTTATGGACGTCCCTCATTTCCCAAGCACCAAATTGTCATGTCACATTTGATCCTAGAATCATATATGCTTATTGAAACTGCTGTAATGTGCTGATCCTAGTAAATAATGATGTCTGACACCAAAAGAACAGCAGAACAAAGGTTAAACTGTATCGACTTTCCCAGTAAGGAACACAATATGCCCAATGTGTGCTCACTGTGTGACAATGAATAACACGAACTGATTTCTGTAATCTGACACAAAGGGAGAAAGTTGCACTGATCAATAAACAACAAAAGACAACTCTTACTGCAGCTTCTTGCTCCGTTTGCTTAACTTGCAATCTTTAGAACTCTTTGCCATTGGCTGGTCTATGTAATATGTTTCTTTATCTTCGTATTTATGTCTCAGTGTGTTTCTGATCTTCTTGGGTTATATTCATGATTGCTATTTATCCAGAGTAACATAAGGAATCATAAGGATATACAGTAGTTGTTTATACTTGCAAGACTGAGGTCGCAGTATGCAACCCTAAACCTGAAGAGTCTGTGCACACTATGGGACAATGAATAACAATGGCTGATTCCTGTAACCTGACCCAGAGAGAGAAATGTGTATATTGCCGATCAACAAATCACAAAGACAACTTCGCCCTCACTGCTGTTCTTTCTCTGCTTGCTTTGCTGACATTCATCTCAATCTTCACCATTTGCTGGTGTGTGTGATATAGTCTGTTTCAGATTTTTTTATCAATCTATAAATATGGGTCGCACCCTGTTTTGATCCTGTAAAGGTAGCTACAATTTGACTGTGTGATACATTTGCGTATTATATCGAGTGCATGTTCCTCCAGAGAAGAAATCAGATCCTAATGAAAGACTATATATAGTCCATGAATTTCTTGTTCACTTGTTTTATAATCACTTTCGGTGAAAAGAAATAAAATCTATGCTTATCCTTATCCTTAATTCAACCTGATGACATACCATAAAATATGCGCAACTACTTTGTAAAATGAACATTGCCAAGCACTTCCATTGCATTCCCCAAAATAGTAGGAGTCCTGAAAATAGATGCTCTGTACAGTTAACTTCATGAAATAAGGGTGGTCAAGCCACAGGTTCCCATTCTAGCCTTGATGATGCCATATCTGACCTTGAAGGTCACCTGGCTTCAGGGAGAGCACTTGTGGTGTTCTGGGGTCATCCAAGTTTAAAGGTAGGTCGGTACTTAGGTCATGACGAAACCACTTATGACAGGAAATGACCATAAAAGGATCAAAGGATAACGGTCTTGACTGCTGCTTCGGAATAGGTCAAGGAGATGTCAAGCCTTGTTGACAAGTTGTCATTCATAACCTCAAAAGCAATGGAATATGGGCAATCAGTGTGGCCCGGTACATGAGAGAAATAGCTCATATGCACAGTAATATTTTTTTCAATTCAATTATTAAATTCATTTAAAAAAACAAAGAAATACATTGTGGTAGGTATTTAGAAATGCAATGTGGGTTCTTGCTTCAAAATATTAAAATGATGACATGCTGTAGACCTCGCCATGAAAATTTCAAGCAGTGTGAAAAGATTGGCTCTATCTTTGATCGTTAATGTCCTGAGGCAGTGCAGTGAGTAACTATTATGAAAACGTAATTTCATGTCATATTTTGAAAAGGTTACTGAGATGAAGGATATAGTTAAATATGTTCATGAGGTCCAGTTGGACACCCATATTTCGGTTCTAGCATGCATTTTTGTGATTTTGAAACATAGGCATGCCAGAGAAGGAGGGGGGAGGAGGGGGTAATTGCCTCAAAGAAATTGATGAACACAACAACTTCGAGCAAAATAGGCTAAAAATTAATGGAATTCATCAAAAATATCTTTTTGATAATCAGTGGTTCTCAGGATATGCCATGTGAAATTAATTTTATAAAGACTCGATCATCAAACTTGGGTGAATATCACTCGCCGTCCTCAAGACTTAGCAAGAGGTCGGCGCATTGTGTTTAGAGCCTTTGAAATTGGTGAACAAATGCAACTTAAATTAAGGCATCGTAGCTCTTTTAGTGCCATCCTATCTGGAAAGACATTATAAATGTCGACTGAATTTCTGCAAAGTTCCATGATATTTCTCATTATATATCAATCAAAGATTACTTTATTTAAAGCTCAAGGGACCGCACAGGTCTCGGGCCTCCTCGTGGCAACTGGAATACCAAGATTTCAATGGACAAGGATATCTCCGGATGAGTTGACTGACCCTGACCACCCCCCGCAACTGTCAAAGACTGAAAATTTACTTGTTATAAAAGGTGTAACACAATTAGTAGAATACCTATCATCTGTTGCTATCTACGAAACAATTGCAGATCTCTGCGACAAGACAATTGCAGATAGCCTAAGTTGGCAAACCAATGGCACATTCCTCCTTCAACCTGCGACCTCAGACCAAAAAGGTAAATTGACTGGCATCCATTAGATCGCCAACACCAAAGTCACCATTGAACCTTTTCAAAGATCAGGCAAAGGCATTATCTTCTCCAAAGAAAGCAAGACCTGCTCTGACAATGAACTTACAAATTGGTTTCACAAACACAGCATCCCAAAATTCAAACATCTGGCTCACAAGAAAGGCTATGAGTTACTGTTGCTGACATTCAAAGACGAAAGAGTACCAAAGAAATTACCCGTAGCATTTGAATGGAGCAGAGTTTCTCCATTCTTTCCCCATCCAAACTGCCGTTTCAATTGCCAAATGTACGGCCATTTTAGTTGTACATGCATCAGGTCAACAATCTGTGCCAATTGTGGCGACCGTGACCATACTCACACACACGATAAACCTTGCTCTAAACTTTCACTTTGTGTAAATTGTTCAGGGAACCATCCTGCCTTTAGCCACGAATGCAGAGTCTTCAAGAAGGAAAAAGAAATTCTACAACTATGAACGGAAAGACAACTATCATTTCCGGAAGCCAGACTCCTTGCAGAACAAGACACAGACAAACCTTGCCAAGAAGCAGAATACACTAGCCCAGGTCTTCATTCATCACCACAGAGAAAGATTCATCTGGACAGGAACCTCTTCACAGATATCTTAATGAAAACCCCTTCACCGCCTCAACCAAAGACTGAAGAAACTGAGAATTGCCCTGGACCAGTTGTACACACCTCACCACAGAAGCTCCAACAAAGTCAGTCTTCTGATACTTCGCAGACAAGGACTTCAGCCAACTGCAAGAAAAAAGACACTCTATCATCTGCCGAGAAAGCACCCAATCCAGCAAGACAAGAATGCTCAACAGACCACTTGTTACCTCCCAAGGATGAAAGTAAAACGGCCAGCAGAACAGAACAATCCTCAATTCACAAACTTGTCATCATTTCACAGGATGGCAGCCTGAAAGGTATGTCATCCTATGTCATCTACAAGACAATTATGGACATGATTGGCAAACCACAGTCAGTTAAACAACAACATAATGGCAATCTATTGGTGCCAGTCATTGACCCAAACTACGCCAGGGAAATTATGCGAACTGAAAAAGATCGCTACTTTACCTGTG
Organism: Platynereis dumerilii; assembly: GCA_026936325.1. Classification (NCBI taxonomy): domain Eukaryota; kingdom Metazoa; phylum Annelida; class Polychaeta; order Phyllodocida; family Nereididae; genus Platynereis; species Platynereis dumerilii. The sequence goes on along the minus strand of JAPTHN010000005.1, from coordinate 22,568,726 downwards.
TCCATGAAACTTCTTCAAATTTGAGTACGTCTCTAAAGCCCACTCAGGTGCTGATGAGATGTAAAACTCAAATACACACACACACACATACACTTAAAGCTCAAGGCCCAAAGTGATGTTTACTTGCAAGCTTTTTCTTTATCATGCTACAAATTTTCAGAGCTAGGATTACCATAGAAGTCCTAGCAATTATTCTATCAATTACTTGTGTTGTTACAATGTGGTTAAGCAAAGTCTACTGTATTAAAAAGGTAATTGGGTACAAACAGCAATGATAGATTCTTCAAAAGATTCTTTTAAAAGTCAGGAATGAATAATCTCATCTGCATGCATGTTTTGGGCCTTTAGGAATTACAATCATATGAAAAAAAATGGTGAAAAAAAAAGAGAGAAGACCAAATCTAAATTGTCAATACCATTGAATACATTGATATGAGGAAATGCACTTATAATATTTATGTAAGAATGCCTGTAGACACGTATCTTTCAAACAACTTCAACTGAAACCAAATCAAAGGCTCGTGTTGCACTCAAATATACAGATGATAACAACAGGGTTGTAACAGACCACCATTTAGCTAATAATAATGTTCATCAGAATTGACAGTTCTCAGGTGAGAACAATACACGATTAGTAGAGTCTAGCATTCCCAATTGATGGCATCCTCGTTATAAAAAAATAATTTCACACTTTGATCTTCAGCCACATCTTATTCACTCACTCGCAAAAGGAATTGCACCATTAGGAATATCACAATGCTCTTATCCCAGATTGGCACTGCTATGATTAAAAAGTACTTTATTCCTCAAAGGAGTTTGCTATTTCCATTTTCCACAACCCCAGCTATTTCCAGCTGCTCCTCCATCGCAATAAGTGGTGTTACGTGTCCAGCTCAAAGCTAGATCATGCCACCTTTTAGAGAAGGGCTTTCACTAGAAATTGGAAATCTTTTTTGTAGGTGCATTTATCAAGAATTTTGTACAAATTCGTTCATAATTGATTTTGTAGCATCAGACTCAGACTTTGATACAAAATCATGTTGAAATAATTAGCTGACAAATATCAAATTATTAATGACCAATGATAGTGAAGACATTCTCTTCCTGCAATAATAGCTGCCCTGTGTACTAGCTGATCTGTGTACTAGCAACCCTGTCTACTAGCAACCCTATTTCAACCGCAGGGAATAATTTAAAAAAATGTTATATATATGAGAATGGTGATGTCATGAATGATATATATGTTACAAGTTCCAGACACAAGATGTCATATTGTGATGAAATTCTGATCTTTACCATCAGAGAATTAATTAATATATGTGATGGTAATTTTGTCTGTGATACTCTATCCTGTGATTATGTGAATGATATCTTAAAATGCATGTGTACAAACTGATCATGGTGTTAAAACTATGATGCAGAGGCTGTTTGTATTTTTTACCTTTGTTACTGTTTATATTTTTTAAACTGTTTTTAAACCTGCAGATTGTCTCAATCTGAATAAAGATATTATATATAATGGATCAGTAGAAAAAGGAACAAAGCCAAGAAATTGAATGTCAAATCCAGAAGCAACATCAAAATGTAAGCTTATATGGAAAATTGTTATTCAAAAGCAATGCACAAGCACGCCTACAGTTTGGAGCAAAATCATTTAACTTCCCATCGGCCTCAATAGTTGCTACTCTTATGTTGTCGATTATGGGATGGCATCATAATTTTTATAGTTTGATAATTTTGATGTCACCACACTCACTTTTTCAGAATAGGATTGAATGAGGGGGTTGAATAATTTCTCTGCCAACTTCATATTTTCGAGTCATTTCGACGTCCCTCATTTCCTAAGCACCCAACTGTCATGTCACATTTGAGTCTAGATTCATATGCTTATTGAAATGGCCGTGAAATATCTGAACCTACAAAATAATGTCTCAAAGATGTCTTACACCAAAAGAACAACAGAACAAAGGTTAAACTGTATCGACTTTCCCAGGGAGAACACAATGTGCCCAGTGTGTGCTCACTGTGTGACAATGAATAACAAGGACTGATTTCTGTAATCTGACACAAAGAGAGAAAGTTGTATTGATCAATAAATCACAAAGGACAACTCTTACTGCGGCTTTTTGTTCTGTTTGCTTAGCTGGTGTTCTTCCAGAAGTCTTTACCATTTGTTGCTCTAGATGTAATATGTTTCTTTGAATTCATATTTAGGTCTCATTGTGTTTCTGATCCCTTGGGTTATATTCATGATTGCTATTTATCCAGAGTAACATCAGGATGTAGTTGTATATACTTGCCAGACAGAGGGCTGCATACATACCAGAGAACCTGAAAAGTGTGTGAACACTACGGGACAATGAATAACAATGGCTGATTCCTGTAACCTGACCCAGAGAGAGAAAGCCGTATATATCGCAGATCAATAAATCACAAAGGCAACTTGACAATCACTTCCAATCGTTATTCGTTATATGTTGTCTTTTTTCGTGTCTCAATGAGTTTCTGATCCCCTTGTATTATATCTATGATCGCTATTTATTTAGAGTAACACCAGGATATTGTTGTATGTACATTGTACTTGCCAGTCAAAGGGCTGTGTACAAGCCGGAGAACCTGAAAAGTGTGTGCACACTATTAAAAAAAAGTGGCTGATTTTCTGCACACCCACACATATAGAAAAGCTGTGTACATTGTAGATCAATAAATCGCAAAAGGTGCCTTTACAATCACTTACTGTACAACTATTTCTTTGCTGGCATTCATTCCAGTCTTTACCATTGCCTGGTCTGTTTGATATATTCCCTTTCTGGATTAGTAGAAGTTTGGTAACACCTTGTCCTGATCTTATTGATGTTGCTATAATTTGATCACATCTGCCGGCTCATAACTACAGAGCATTTCTTACCTTTGTCACAATAATTTTTTTGTCATTTTGTATTGAAAAATGGAAGATTCAAATCAAAAATATATCTGGAAAAATGTTAAAAAGGAAGTGACATTGATCATTGATGTCATAAACATCTTGACTTAATGTGATCACTAATCACTTGTCCTTCCCAACTGTAAATATTTTTGTTCATGAAAATACCCAAGACTTCCATACAAGACATACAGAGAATTAGATGCAATAATGGATTTTTGGTTAACATTTCACTGCTGCATTGTAGAATAACTCTGAATTGAGCCTCATCTTTAGTGCAACAGAATAAACTAAATAGTGTTACTAAGACGATTTATCCATATTCCATAAAAATATCTTGCCAACGCACAGCAAGTTCTAAAATTAAAATTAGTAATATTGGAATGTCTTGAATTCATTGGAAGTCCCCTTTCATCAACTGAATGCATCTTATTTTACATAAAGTGATTCCTTGCTGTGATCTTCAATCACATCTAGCTCACTGAAGAATGGCTCCATAAGGAATATCACAATGCCTTTGGCCCATAATCAGCATTCTTATGATCAAAAAGCACTTTGTTCCAGAAAGTGGCTGCTATTTTTAGTCAACTCTGGATCAAAATAAGTGATATTAGAAGACCCAGCTCAGAGCACATCCTCACCTTCTTCGAGAAAAAGGCTTTTACCTGAAATTGAAAACATTTTCCGACTTCTAGCAGGAATCTGAAGGAAATATTTCATCATTATTGCTTGTACCAGACTTTAAATGCAAAATCATGACCAGAATAAATCACCAACATAAAATGAAGTCAAAAATTATTTTATTCAACTAATTTCTTAGTGTCACTTCTAGGTTACAGCAGTACTACATTGCTGTTTTCTGATATAATAATTATCGATACAACCATCGTCAATTAAGTCAACCATTGACGAAGTCAAATAGAAGTTGCAATAAGCTTGAGCAATGTTCCTCTAGTCTCTGCCCATGGGCGCCATTCTGTGGCTGCCCTGAGCTGTATCATTGTGGAAGGCTCACCATGAATTTGTGCCTGCATTGTAGTACGTGACTTAAGTTTTTACAATTACAATTACACAATTACATTCCATCCTCACCAAACAAGCACAAAAAGAATCAGACTGCAAAATCGTGCAAATCGAACTACCTGATTCTTTTGGCATACACAATATCCACTTTACCAAGGGTATTGAAGCATCATAACAGAAAGTAAATGTAATTCTATGCATTAAATAAACTTGCTATATTTTTTGCAGTACAAAACAGAATAATAATTCAGAATTAATTCATTCCTCAAATACAGAACTCAAAAGACCTGCCATTTTATTCATTGCAATGCTATAGTCTATTTATAGCTTCATCACACTTCTTGACCACTCTGCTGCAGGCATCTTCTGGGTACATGTTAGGAATTCATCAGAAATTTTGGTTGAGCGGGGGACCACTTAGACTTGCAGGAATTTTCTAAAATTTTAACAGCATGTTTGTTTTACCATTTCACATAAAATTTTGGGGTATGTTTTTTTTTTATGCCACCGTAATGCATGTCATTTGTACAGTAATTTTATTTTCATGACTTTGTATCCTAAAGCAATTAAAAGTCATAAAGAGATATAACAAATATTACGGTAAAACCGTTTCCCTACCTCTACCAGGTGCAGACTGGCCTATGTGGCAAAGTGGCAACTGCAATGGGCCCAACCACTCACGGGGGCCCATACAAGGTGCCAAAAAACAAAAAATCATGAAAAGTCAAACTGTTGATCTTTGTGACCAGGTTTGTGACCGTGCCATTCCTATGAAGAAATGGGCCCCTCCACCTTTGCATAAGTGGAGTTGTACCACAAATAGGAATCTGGGGGCCCGTCGATTTATTATGCCACGGGCCCGAAATGTCGCCAGTCCGCCCCTGACCTCTATTATTTCCTGATGCAAGAAACAAAACAATCAAGCCGTAGTATATAACTATTGGCAATACAGCCAGAACTACAAACTATTCTGGCTGTTGGTGACAGCCTAATCTGTTGGCAAGCTCGCTACATCAGCAAATCAATCAGCGAAAGATTTAGAGACTCATGTTGGTCATTCAAGAGTCAGTCGCTTGTGAGTTTGCAGCTATTCTAGTCACTCAAAAGAGATTTAGGGAAGTCATTGAGAGATCCATCACTAAGTCAGTTGGGCTGCAAATGAATTATGTAGTCAATGTCTACATTCCGGGTCCCATCGATATGGATCTTCAACTCCGTATTGCTGGACTACACCCTCTTAAAAATGCAATATGCTGCACATCTAGGCTGGCTAGCGGAAATGAATGACAGTTTAAGGGAAAATGTATAATACATCAAACTATACACAAGTTAATATTCACCTGTATGATTATTATTGTTTAAAAATCAATATTGACTGTATGCTAACCATGGTTTTGGTTTTTGAAAATATAAGACATTTTCCAAATTGAAAAATACTTGTTCCATCATCAAGAAGATAACAATGCTTTGGCTTGATGATTGGTTCTTTTGTGATCAAAAAGTACTTGCTCCCTTGAAGGGTTAGGTAACCACTGAATCGCTCTAAGTGATATTAAATTTCTGGCCCCGATCTAGCTCACGTCACCTTATAAAATGAGAAAGGCTTTTACAAGAATTGGCAAGCTTTTATGCTGCTTTTCCAAGAAATTTGTCATTACAAATAAGGAGACTTAAGAAGGTGGATGTCACGAAAACATTGGCACTAAAAAACAATTCAAAGAGTACTGTGTTATAAGGGAATGTTGCTGTTCTTTATAATTCATCAATGATGGTATCTTTTCAAACACTTTTATTGACAATCTTTTATGTACACTGGCAACTTCTTTTTCATCCCGTATAAACAGTTTCTTTTAAACTATTTTGTGATCAGGAATGACCAAGGCTTCGATTGCTCTGGGAAAAAACCAGTGATACTTGCAGTGCAATTAATTTCCTTTCCACAACCAGCTAGACAATTGATAAATAGCTGATCAATTTGTAACCAATTTTGTCTAGGTAGTCTAAATAATAGGTACCCTTCCCTCTCTCTTATCTTTTCGCGTTACTTTTTGCCAGAAGAAGATCCCTTCCAATTTGCAACTAAGCTGACTAGGATATAATTCCACAAAACCTTGTCCAGCTGACTATTAGGGTGCATCGTCTGCCCATAAAAATGAAAAATCTGTCATATTCATTTGCAGTTTTCCTGTATTTTTCCTTTGCCAGTAGAAACACAATCTGCAAAATTTCAATGAAATTGGATGTGGCCTTAGGGTGGCACTTTTGCATTAAAGTTGAGTTCAAAATTGTAAAAAAAAAATGCTTTGAAAAGTCACGGTTAGAAATATCTAGGTTATGGTTCGTTGTATGATTTCAATTCATATACCACTGTTCTAAGAAGAAAATTGTCTTTAATTTGAATGGTAGAAAGCTATATTTCTGAAAATTTCTCATGCTTAAGTTTTTTGGAAAGCCGAAAGTTTTTGACTATAATGACAAAATGTTGGAAATAATCAATTTAAAAGGTCAACTTCTGCCTAACTTTCACATGATCATTACAATAAAACATGAGGAACATTTTGCTGAAGAAAGTAGGAAATATAATATGTTTTCCAAATAGTTATTCATCAAATTCAAATGTGCAGATTTGCATAAATTACATGTAAATATGAAAAATACAACAGTTCATTGATACACCATTCTGTCTATCTTTTTCTTCTGACAATATCATAATTCAATCATGGTTTTATCAGATGATGCAGTGGACCACATCTTCACTTTATGGACTTCTTTGAGTTCCCAAAGTCATGTTAACATCCTTTTTGTGATTTATCACATTTTTCCTTATAAAAAAGAATATATCTCCACACAATTGCGACTTCTCCTCAATGGAAACCATTGATGTTGGTATTCAAATTAAAGCTCTTTTTCTAAGGAATCTAACTGTGCCATCCAAAAATCAGTTAAATTAAAATTGACAATATTATTCATAACCGCGAATCGCTAAAATACAGGCCTCCCAGCCCCTTGCCACAAAAATATAGGCTGAAAAAAATAGGCTCCCTTCGCAAAATATAGGTTTTTATAGGTCTGAAATACTTTGAAATATAGGCTTTATAGGCGATAAATTAAGCAAATCAATGACAATGCGGAATGCTTCTGCGCATCAAAACATGCAAAATATTTTTACTGGCTATTCTATTACCCACATCATAGAACCAGTATTGAGTTGAAAAATATAAAACAAGTCTCATGGTGTGTGCTTGTTAATTTGGATGAAATTTGCTGTTTTTTGCCTTGAGCCTATAAATTCTATAATTTACACTTAACGATCTGCATTTTCCTAAAATAACCAGTTTGGAATATATTTGCACTACCGTATGGTGCCCTATTTTCGTCAGTGGTTCACTTTAAGATGTTATTAGTGCTATACCATCATTATGACAAGTTGTGTATTCACTTCCAGTCAACAAAAATATTGTTTTGCAAAATTTTTCAAAAGAAGAGATGGCCTGCACCACTTTACAAGGTTTTGACAGCAGTTATCCATTGCAAAGACATTATGACGAAATTAGGACCCCAGGGACCTAATATCATCAGCTAGGGTGTCCTAATTCCGTCAGATTTCAAAATGACACTGTAAATTAACAATATGTCCAACATAAATTTTGTATTTCTGAAAACGAATTTGATTACTTAATTTGTCCCTCATTTCTGAGACTTTTGCCATTTTCATTTTTTTACTAAGTGTAACAGAGGCATAAAGATGGGTCTAAAAATGAGAGGAAGCTTGACCTGCTCAGGAGCAGTTTTGTCTTAAAATTACAAAAATATTGCGTTTTTGACCACTCCAAGTTTAAGAAGCTATTGTAGAGTTGTCAATAGGGTCATTAACACCGTAAATGGATTAAGGTATGCAGCAGTAATTTTACTTTAAGAATCCTCACTTTTTCCCCACCTATTCATAGTTAGATTTAAATTAGAGAGCATTGCTTGAAAGTGACGATAATAGGACCCTGACGAAAATAGGGCACCATACGGTAGGTTATTAGATAATAATGATCAAATATTATTATTTGCGACAGTATCCCATGAGTTGCAGTGATTTGTCTCATGAATCCTCAAAAATTATGGATTTCCAACAAAGAAGGGATGCAATAAACTAAATGTTGATGTTGATTTATGGCCATACTCAGTGGCAAGTAATGCTAGTGTCTCACGAGAGTGGTTAAGTGACGGCGAAGTTGTAGAGGTGCCAGGAACTCAAGTTTCGCCAACTTTCGGCGTTTCAAGCCAATTTTGGACAATTATATAATCAATTAGAGGTTCTAAATCGTCGTGGATGGATCCTAGGACGACGAGGCACTCGTTTTCTACGCCGAATCGCTCGTAATTAGAGCCGTAGCAATCCCCAAAGAGGAGCAGGACTGTGTCGGCGAGTTGGCAGGAGCTTCGGTGAAGTTCCATTGCTTCCATGTTAAAGTAGCATCGCCCAAGCAAGCTCTAGCATCGCCCCAAGCAGGCTCTAGCATCGCTCAAGCATCTGACAAATACTCTATTACGCCCAAGCAAATACCTGTTACGGTGAAGTAAGTAGCTGTTTCGGCGTTTCAACAGCTTGTTTGCGTCGGCGAGTTGTTATCTTTTTTCGCCGAAGTTCCATTGACTCAATGATAAGTAGCCTCGCCCAAGCACTCTCTAGATTCGCCCAATCTGCCTGTAACTTCGCCCAAGCTGTCTCTACCTTCGCCCAATCATTATGGGGGTCTTTCTGGTCTTTTGCATCGTGGCTTCTTCCTTCGTAAAGATTCAACCGGTTGAATCTTTCGTGAAGCAAGTTCTTGCTTCACTAACCTGTCACATGACTTCTAGGAACTTTTGGCGAGGAAGTTTAAGAAGCGCCGTAGACGAAAATATCGTCGCCGAATTGTTGAATGTAGGTTAAAAACCTCCCTCTTTCCTGGAAAAGCAAGAAGCGTCGCGACAAGAACTCTCTGTTACGTCTCCGTGTGATCTAGGCATAAGAGCACAGAGCACCTTGGTAAAATGATCTGGCTTACTTTAGAACATAGATATTCTCAAAATGGTGTTCCCAAAATGTCCCATGAGTCACAGGAGTGTATGTTAGCTCATACCAGAAACAGCAATTAATCATCACAAAATCCTCCTTCTGATATTTTTCTATCAAATTTTGTCTGTGACGAGGCCAGAAAATGGATCAATTGTACTAAAAACGGCATGGGAATTGACTGAAAATGTCTTATGCAGAACTGAAATGGAGATGTTTGACTATCCCTTACATGTAAATCTATGCATCACAAATGGGACACAATGAAGACACAACTCTGATCAACCTGAAGCTGTCTGTTGATTTTACAAATTTGAAAATGTTTGTCACACAAGTCAAACTCATGAAAGAAGTTAAAAAAACCTGGAAGTGGGCTGAAGTCCAATATCTAAGTTTATATGCTGCAGTGGGTTTGTTGCTCCTATTAATATTAAATTGTCACAGGTCTACCATCTTCATGCCTCTCATAATGAGTCATCGATGACAAGGACAATCCATGTTTTGACAGAGTCTTCGTCTCTCATTATTTTTTTAACAAATTAAGGGATATTTTCAATTCGATAGTTGGATGAAGTCATTTTCTCACGTCATACTTAAAATGCCAAATCCAATGCCCAATCTGCATGAGTGTCAGCATTTTGTCCAAGATTTTCAAGTTATCGAAGGCTTCAAGCCAGTACTCTAAAATATATCTTAATTATCTTGAATTATATGATCCAAACAATTGTAAAATGTTCAATGTAAATTTCAAATGAACATAATGGCAAAAGAGCTGAAATACTTGACTAATTGGCCTTCTTTATACACATACATGTTAGAACTTATATGTCCGAAGAAAAATAAAATCAAAACAGCAAAGGAGAGCTTTTCCAGAAAAGACATTTATAAAATTAATGGCATCGCAAAAATGTTGATGAAACAGAATCATCATGTTAACAAGCAAGTACGAAAGAAAGCATGTCTTCGAAAATGGGCCAACTACGTGTAACGAGGCGTCGCGGCTTTGTAAAGGGCAAAAATATAGGTTTTTATAGGTTTTATAGGTCATTTTTGGAAAAATATAGGTTCCAATTTTAAAAATAGGTTTTTATAGGTTTTATAGGTTTTACAGGTTGCGCTGGGAGGCCTGTAATAAAATATGACCCAATACTGAAAATTCAAGGCTATTGTGCCACCCTTTGGCATTAGAATTTTCCCCTAAAATTTTTCAGGGCTTTTTTTATGATATAAGGGAACAATCATGCAAAAGTGCATGATGTTTTGAAGATATAGGGGCAGACGATGCACCCTACTGACTATAGATGGCTCTGGTGCTGAAGTTATCAGGTCACGAAGAGCAATTATATCAGACATAGATACTCTTTTCTTATGCTTTTACAAGAATTGGCAAGCTTTTATGCGGCTTTTCCAAGAAATTTGTCATTACAAGTAAGGAGACTGAAGCAGGTGGATGTCACGAAAACATTTTCACTAAATAGCAAATTGAAGAGTACATTGACTACAGTGTCTACAAGGGAATTTTGTTGTTCTTTATATTTTAAATGATGGTGTACTTTCAAACAAAAACTCTATTTACAAAGTCTTACCAAATAAGTACTTTGAAGTATACAGCACCAAACAATTTTCCAATTAAAGAGATTATCCATAGTTTTAACAATCATCATAAAAGTCTATTCCTTTTGGATAACAATGTAAATGTAAATGTAAATGTAGAATTGTTTATTGTCCATTACACTGAAAAAGTCAGTCTCAACAAACTGTACAATTGCACCCTTGGCAGGCCTGTTCAAGCATGAGCCTTTCTCAACTCCCCATTCTCAGGCAACCATTTCCAGCGCACACAATGCTAAGTCACTATACAATCGCCACCACTGCCTATAGCAAAGTACCCATTTACACCTGGTGAAGTGAAAGATATGGAGGATCTGCTCAGTACATGTGCCATGACTTGAACCTTCAACATCTCAATTACAACGTGGACAACAAATTCAATAATAGTTCATATGAATTTATTTATATGATATGGAAATAAAAATATTATCTGTCTGCCAGATACATATTGCACAATACCATATAGCATTCTTGCACTACTCTATAATACATAGTTCAACTGAGCAGGGAGCATAAGATAAGTGAATTACTTCAGAGAAAGAGAATTTGACACAATTTCATTACAGTACACCAGGTTTGTGCACAGAATCCATTCTTTGTTTCGGTACACATAGGGAAAACTTTCAAGGTCACAGCAGTCACAAGTTTCCAGTCCAGTAAACATCATTATGCCATTCAGGAGTAAAATTAAGGATACATATTGCCTAATACCTTGTGACATCATCAAACTAGTCCTTAGTACATTGGTCAACAGAGTTATTCAATAAAGAAGCAACAACAAGTGGATTACTTCACAAAGGACATTTGACACTATTTCATCATCTGGATTCCCAACTGCTTCTTCTTTCTTGTTGCATAGTTGCGACCTGTTTGGTTCATTGCAGTGCACAATACTAAATAAGTTTAGGATGATGAAATAGTCCTCATCTGTCACTTTTTCAAACATCTATTTTATCTTCAATGTCAAATCTAGACAAGTGTCATGATTGCCATTAAAACTCCCTTCATTTTGTGACCTGACTAATTTATTTTAATTTGATTATAAATGGATCAAGAAAACACGGCACATCCAGTGCAAGAAGTCTCACCGTCCTTGCAACCGATAAAGGCACCATGAACATTTCCCTTTGTCATCGACCTTAAATTCAACAATTCTTTTATTTTTCGTCAACTCAAAGATTCCAACACATCTGAAAAAAGATCTGAAAAACCCCAGAGAAAAGTTGTAAATACTCACCGAAGAAGAAACACAATCCTCCCAGAAGAACCATAGTGACAAGTAACAAGTGCACATTGTGTGACAAGGAATAACAAGATTCTGCCAACTGACACAGAGAAAGAAAGGTTATTGATGAATAAATCACAAAAGACGTATCTTATTACTACTTTTATTCTGTTTGCATTGCTAGTATTCTCCCAGATGTCGTTACCATTTCCAGGTCCATGTGATATGTTCCCTGGTTCACATCAGGATGTCAACTTTTTCCTGCTCTTCTGATGCTATATGTTGGAGATTGTTGTTGTTCTGTCAGAGCAACATACACCAACAATCCAACATATTTTTGCCTTGGCATATTATGTTTCACATAATTCCTTTGAGGCAGCCAAATGAAAAACTGGTTGGCAATCAGTCACATATGGTAATTCGAGTGCAATTTGACCCATTTACACAGACACAAAAGTCCAGAAAGCATTCAGTAAATGTTTATGTAGATCATGCAAAACCCTTCAGATTTCCGCTCTCAGTTTTGAGCATACTTTTCTTCCTTTTTTTTTTAACCGTTACCAGAGACTTGGCAAAAAGATATATTTGCAACCTTTTTTTATGTTTGGCCAAGAAAAAATGTCAAGTCAGGAATAAGCAAGCCTGGAATGAGTGAGCCAGGCAGTCTACTATAATGATCTCAAAAGGATTTTCTACTTCTGCGACCCTTTTCCAACATTTCAATATTTCACGACACAAGTGTCTGTGGTCCTTGGAATATTTTTTGCAGGTAAGTTATGGTCCTTCGACAGAAATGACAAAGATTGATGAACATCATTTTGGATTCGCACTGAAAAAAGGAACACTAAGAGCTTTTTCTGATTTATTGTAAAAGCATTTTTCCAAAATATGACAGGTCTACATCGTACATCAAGGACGGACACTTCATAGCAATCAATCAAGGTAGTCCCTAATGAATCCTTGATGTATATCATGTTTACCTGAAATTAAAATTGTGAAGTAGGCTAGGGGGAACCGGGGCACATTGGGACGCGGGGCACAATGGGACGGTGGGGTTTTCTTGGTTCCTGGCAAGGTATATGATATGGTAGTGCCATCATATTTTGTAATTTCACATCCTGACGTTTCTATTGTTTTGATGACAAATTACAGCCACACGCAGAAGTATGGCGAGGAAAAGTTTGTTTTCCTACTACTAAAGTAAACATGGACGGGTTCAATTCAAACCATTCTGCGGACAAACCACGAACAATGAGGCTTTCTCAGTGCTTGTATGAATTTGATATATCATAACAAACAGCTATGAATTGCTATCATGATAAACACACTCACTGGTGCCTGAAAAATTAGCATTTTGGTGTAAAAGTCATATCGGGGCTCATTGGGACAGTGAGTTCTGGGCACATTGGGACGCACTTAATATGGCAGAATTTAAGTGTCCACTGTCCAAGTCAACTGAATGACCTGGGACAGCACACAACAGGTATTCAGGCCACAGTGAATAGAGGCATAGTGGATTACCATGCTCTGTGAACAAATTTATTGCAAAGCACTGTGTGTTACTTACATAGATGTCCGCACCCAGGACAGTATATGTTAAATGTTTAAAACTGTTTAAAGTTATTAACTATTGGCACAACAAAGTGTTAATGCACTGTATATTGTCTTACGCACTACTTTTATGTAATATCTATTGCACATGGAGTGTTAAAATGACTTTTTAATTGATGTCCCAATGTGCCCCGGCTGATGTCATTTTTACGACTCACATTTTGCTCTCTGGCTGCAAAAGGGTAGGTGCAGTCTAGTTTATTATGCCTTGTGTTTAAGCTCAATTGTATTGGTGATATTCATGCAAACTTCTGAGTTCTTCAGTGCTTTCAGCATTGAGCAAAATAGTAGACGTTAAAAGCGTCCCAATGTGCCCCAGTTCCCCCTACTGCTTTGCAGGCAATTTAATGTTCCTCATTAGTCGTTTTGTTGATATAATGCTTTTGAAGGAATAGAAGAAAACCCATGATATATTTCATGAATTGAGAGATGCCATAATCCTGGTCACACAGATCTTTCTCGGGATCTATTATCGCTCATTATTTTCTAAGTGCTGACCGTACTAATCAAATATAATGGGCCGTGCCATATCTGTACAATTGAATTTAAGCTAACACCATTTTTCACCACTGCTTGTCCTGCAATGAAGCTACGTGTGAATTATTGTTGATAGGTAGATATTCCATTCTATTCAATTTTAAAACTATTTTGTGATCACAACCAGCCAGACAATTGATAAAGAGCTGATCAATTTGTAAGACCAAGAAGAAACAAACCTTCCCTGTCTCTTGTCTGTTTGCATAACTTTTTGCCACAAGAATATCCCTTCCAATTTGCAACTTAGTTGACCACGAAAAATTCTACACAACCTTGTTCCGCAGACTTTAGCTGGCTCTGGTGCTTAAATTTTCGTGTCACAAAGGGCGATTGTATCAGACATAGGTTCTCTTCTCACGTTTTAATTTGACTGTGTTCTACAGTTGTTGCCAGTTTACACTTTGCAATTTTGCAAATTTTCTTCTGATACGTCAGCTCTTCCTTAAAAAAAAACACCATGTCATGAATTATATAATTTTGTATGTGTCATCAAAGTTGCAATTTTGATGAATCTTCAGAATTACATTTGTATATCAATATATAAATTATAACAAGAAATATACTTTAATTTCCATCATCCAACATCAGGCAACATGATTTAAAGTCTTTCCTTCTAATGATGCAATTTTCATAGTAATGCTTTATCCAAATCATATACTTAACCCTATTTACTGACAAGAGAATATGTTCATTTCCTGTTTTATAAGGCGGCTTTTTCATCAAAGAAATTGGAGATGTGCTTAACCCTTACCAGACCGGCTGTTCCAACAAAACAATCACCCAGGACGATTGTGACGTCATCAGCATGGTTCTGAGGGACATAAAATGGTCCCTCAGGCAGCTATCTATACTACAGGGATACACATAAATGTCCTTTCAGTCCAGTAAGGGTTAAGTAGAAATAGCTTTTACCATGTAAGAACAGGTCTAGGAGAAATCTGTCATCATTATTGGCTCATATTATTGAGTGATGTAAGAACTTCATGCAGGGTCATGCCTGGAACAAATCAACCAACAAATTGACAATCAAATGTACTTACGTTTGATGGACTATGTCCCAGTGTCCCACTGATTGTCTTATTGTCTGGCAGGCATTTTCTTATTACTCTTTCTTGTGAAAATATTGAATAAATTGACATTACTATTTCCTTAGATATAGAAAATGACTTCTGGGAGGCAATGAGCTGTTCAAACATACAACATAATATAGATGATAAAGGTCTGTTGTAGGAAGGTATTGATTGCCATAATTTGACAGCACCCAACTTCTTCAGAACTCCTATCTTTAAACTCCCCTTGCAAAATATATTCTCAGCAGCAGACCAAAAAGGAAGGGTTTCGGAATATAACATAAAGAGTGGGACAGATTGGTCATGAATAGTAAGTAATTGTGCATTTACACATAAAAGCATGAAATTTGGCACACAGGTGATAATAGGGAATCTCAGTTAATGTTTAATTATTTGAATTCCTTGTAGGAGTAGCTTTCAAATGAATGGTAGCATCAATAGTGTCCACGGAATTATCATCAAAATGAACCTGAGACTGAAATCTTCGAAAAACATTTTAATTCCATTTTTATCCTCGATAGCTCTTCTTGCAAGGAATTCCAAAATGTAACTAATTCTGAAATTAATCAAAAATTAGCATAACTATACGAAACCGCAAAAATGCAGTATTTCATTCTATGGTTAGAAGAGGAATGGGCCCAAAAATGTTATAGTAATGTTCCGAATGTCCAGAGAAGGAATAACAAACACTCTCATTCTGATGCGGTATGTACGTGATATTGGAACAATTCATCTAGAGAGTGAACAACAAATAGTCAATCAATCATCAAAACGAAAACATATGGAAAAATAAATCAATGAAAGTTGCATAGACAAGGAGAAATACAAAAAGGAAAGAACAAAGAGGTCAACAGAAAAAATAGATCTTAAGCCATCCGAAATAAGTTTTGACAATTTACGATCATTATTTTAGAAATAGTGACAAAAAGGACAATCGAAGAGACCCACTTCTTCAAAGTACAAAACAGTAAATCTTAGGCACAGACAAATTCCTTCTTTTTGGAAGACAATCACAACCAAAATCCTACATATAATACTATCAAGATGTTACATATCTCCTCATGACAATGTCAAGCCAAGGCCACTGTGGTATCTGGAGGAATACAATGGTGTGCTTAAAATAGACATCAGACAGTCCAGCAGAAAACCAAATCAAGCCAAGTGCCTGCAACAATAATACATGTATGTTATTTCTATGTTTTCCATAATTATAATATATTTGTGTCCAAAATAAACACACAGGAAATATAATGTATAGAGAATATAAAAACAGTGATGTACTTTTGTTTTTCCTGGTATTAAAATAATAACAAAACTATTATGCTGGAAGCGAAACTATAGCAGAGTGGTGACAGGAATGAGAAAAGATTATGGTGGTTGTGCTCAGCTTCTAGAGATCATACAATACAAGCAAAAATACAGGAATCAGAACGAGAGACAATTCGTCAACTGTTTATTGCATTTTTGCCATGTTTTTGCTGATTTTCAAATTAGGTCGGACAATCTGCTATTTACAATCTATAACTTGCGATGCTATCAATTTCTTAGCAAGAATTACAGCCCCACTTCCAATTCGCATGCTTGGCTGTATAAACTTTGAGAACATATCCATTCCAAAATGCACTCCTAAATCTATTTGAACTGGTTGTTCCTTTTTTCAAGTTCGAGTTCAGATAAAACACTGTGCAGATGTTTACTAGCCGCTTGTTGACCGAAGTTCACTCACAAATGGCCTAAATAGCAGTTTTGCTCCAAATATGAATATCCTCGATGTTACAATCTTTCCAGACCTTTCTATTTTACTCCTCTGCTGGGTAGAGACATGGTTTATTTTTGAAAGTTCTGAAAATGTATCTACAGAAAAATATGATTTATAATCTCATTACAGCAACAAACTGATTTGTAAATTTTAGATAACTTCTTTCTCGAGATTTTCACACATCTCAGTTTCACCCTACCACGAATCAAACAAGGCGTGTCTTCTTACCACGTTGAATGAAAAATTATTCTGTTTCTCATTTCAAAAATATTCTCAAGCACAAAATCACAGGTATTT
Organism: Platynereis dumerilii; assembly: GCA_026936325.1. Taxonomy (NCBI): domain Eukaryota; kingdom Metazoa; phylum Annelida; class Polychaeta; order Phyllodocida; family Nereididae; genus Platynereis; species Platynereis dumerilii. Next base: position 22,551,623 of record JAPTHN010000005.1, on the reverse strand, counting down.
TTCTTCGCTTTACATATGACAATGAAATACTGATTACAAATAAATGTCATTATTTGTGCCATGAAAAAATTTTATTCACAATTTTTGTTTCTACACACATACCCGGTGAAAGAAAGATTGCAATATGAATGCATAATCCAAATAAATCTTATTCCCAGAGAAGCTCAAACATTATCAGTAAACATGATCACACCAACCACAATGCATTCATCCGACGTATCAGTGGCATCACATCTAGCAGTACAGTGTTTGTAATAGAACAACATGAGGACACATTATGTGTGAGTCAACATCATTCTCCAACCTCTTTTTGCCACTTACTGATGACACTGTGTCACATTGAGTCGCAGAGAGTATTGTTTTGTGTAAATAAGCGACACCTACGACTCGCAGTGGTCGAAATAGCCCAGGTCATTTGGGGGGGTCTGTCACTGGCAAGGCCCGAAGGGTCGAAGCTTTCGGGCAGGAGGTCCGCGAGCTGCTGGAGGTCCGCGAGGACCAGCTGGAGGCTCCCCAAAAGCTGAGGGGCTTTAGAAAGCACTACATGCACTCTAAAATGAATTCTGAGTGTTTTAAGCATGGTATATCCTGGAAAATTACTTTTGAAAACCCCATGTCTGGACAAAATCCTGCACATTTAGTATTTGGGGGGGTTTTTTCAGGACCCCCCCTGGGTCCCTCTAAAAATGCATTTGAGGGGGTCCTCACAACATTTGGGGGGGTCAAGACCCCCTTGACCCCCCCTTATTTCGAACACTGCCTACAAGGTATCCTATTTCATTGAGTCAGCTTGATTCTATCTGTTGCTTTAGCCATTTTCCTGCTAACATATGCATTAATATTTTCTTTTGTTAATCAGGTCTTTTCCTCTGGCCTGACAATTATAATCATGTCGTATTAATAATTTTCATTTTGAAATTTAATGAAGAGATTTCATAAATGCTATTAATGTGAAGATTAGTGATTAATAATATTAACCGGAAATGGCTTAAGCAACAGATAGAATCAAGTTGACTCAGTGGAATATGATTTTGTATCAGTTTCACTCATTTATCCACAACAGTATTCTCCCATGTTTTACAGTCCTTGTCATACTTACGTGGAATCTCAAGTTCTTTTCTATGCTGTTGAACTGTGATGTCAGAGATGACTCTATTCTAGCATTGCAATATATGTAAATCAACTACAAGCTGTGATTTGATTTCAAACTGGGTCGGATTCCCCAACTTCTAACCAATGTGAATCCATCAAACTGAGCATCACAGTTTCAACTCAGTGTCAAGAGAGAAAATTGGGTCTGGGAAAACCAATGCAAGTTTGACATCACAGCCTCTCAGCCAATGGGCTGCCGGAACAAATATACGGGTCATTCTCAAATTTAGGGACAATTTGCGTCACTCCTGTTCCCTGACATTAATTTGAATGCAATTGATATCTGAAGCGTCACTGCACATCTGTTATTCATATTTCTATTTAGAACCACTGCATTTGGAACAAAAAGTCATTTATTAGACCTTTTTTGGTGCATTGTGTCCAGTAATTCGTGCCAAATCAGTGGTTTTTCCCTGTCACTGGACCTGACATAACAAAATCAAGTGTTAATTTTCCTCCTAAAGTACCATCATTTCCAAAGTTTCTATGCACGATTCATGAGAATATAGACTTGAATTAATATGTACATCATATTTAACTTTTTTCTTGTTTCATTTCGTTGAATTAATTGATGTAAAAGACGTGTCACTAGTTTATGTTAATGTTTTTGTCCCCTCCGTTACCAGGCATAGCTCGGCTCGCTATTGTTTTTAATGAGCAATTTCCACTCAATGTCGTAAGATGCACATGTGCCAAACTACCACAGCTTTGCAGATTTTCATTAAACTGGTATTTAATAAGTTAAGGCATAATTTTCATTGGAACATTTTTTGGACCCACTGAAATGTCCCCTCCATTACCTCCAATTCCGACCTTACCAGTGATACCTTTTCAAAGAAATTTTATGTATATATTGCTGAGGGTGACAGGATTCAATAGAATGCAATCAAAACTTTTTATCTCCCAAATAGAAATCACTATTAAGAGAAATCCAAACCGTTCCTGTCCACTCTGTTACCATTCCTGTCCACTCTGTTACCACAACAAATCCCGAATATCCCCCGTGGCCTAATTGATAAGTGCGCTTGTTAACTGGCTTTGAGGGCGTGGGTTCAAATCTCACCCCGGGAACTCACTTTAGTCCGAGCCCATGGGACTTTAAATAGAGGCGGGTTGTATCCAGTATTCTATGCTGGGGCAACTGAAAGACCCTGGGCATCCCTGAATTAATAGGGTATGTGCCAGACTCTCAGTCTTCTCATCTCATCATCGTACGGCGGTCGCCTGCCTCGATATAGCCCACTAAGGTGCTGCAGAGGCGTAAAACACAAACAAACAACAAACAAACCACAACAAATCGAGATTTAATTAAAAATTCGATTGATTTGAGATGATGCACTTCTGAAACTAAGACTTACATATTTTTTTTATTTTTTTTCTATTTTTAAATTGCTCAAAATGAAGGTTTTTGCATCAAAAGTCCCCTCCGTTACCACATTTTCCAGGGCATTTTGTCCCAAAATTTGAGAATGGCCCATACATAACATAAGCCATGTTTTTACAAACAAATTGTCAAAGCCTTCTGTTTATACCAACTTCCATCAAAGTTTAAAGTTGTAAGTTAGCAAATTTTTAGATTAATTAAACACCTCTTTGAGGATTATAACAGTTGTCTACTATGAATGCTCACAAAGCTGCCCTTTGGTAGGATTAGACTGGTGATTGCTGTGATAAATCATTGGGATCACAAATGTAATGCTTCCTTCAATATATCAATGTTTGAACTGTGATGCGTAGTTTACTGTCAGCCCATTGGCTATCAAGCTGTGATGACGTAGTTGTAGGGGCTATCCCAGATAAAACTCTTACTCTGACACTGTGTTGAAACTGTGACACTCAGTTCAGGAGGATGAACATTGGCTAGAAGCTGGGGAATCTGAGCCAGTTTGAAATGACTTCACAGTTTGTTTGTTTGTGTTTTTTACGCCTCTGCAGCACCTTAGTGGGCTATATCGAGGCAGGCGATCGCCGTATGATGATGAGATGAGAAGACTGTGAGTCTGGTACATACCCTATTAATTCAGGGATGCCCAGGGTCTTTCAGTTGCCCCAGCATAGAACACTGGATACAACCCGCCTCCATTTAATGTCCCATGGGCTCGGACTAAATTGAGTTCCGGGGTGGGATTCGAAGCCACGCCCTCAGAGCCAGTGGTTGTGCAAACAAGCACTCTTAACCATTAGGCCACGGAGGAACTCTAACTTCACAGTTTGTATTTCATTTACGTACATTGCAATGCTAGAATAGAGTCATCTCTGACATCGCACTTCAATTGCATAGAAAAGAATTTGAGATTCCACGTAAGTATGACAAGGACTGTACTGTCACCAAGTGGCAATAAGAGGCTGAACAATGGTGTCATTAGGGGGGCACCGTTTAACTTAATAAGGGGGGGGGGCTTAAATTTGTTTTGAAATAAACAATTTCTAGCTCACTTTTGGTGAAATAAACAATATCTTTTGGCATTCTTGAAATAAGTAATATCAAGAGGCGTATTCCTTCAAGAGGCATCTCTTGAATTGGAAATGAATATTTACAGACTTTGCGCGCTTGATATAAAACATTCTGGCCACCGTTACTGAGAAAAAAATTAATTTCCTGCCAAGGAAAAATACAAGCTCCCCCCTTCCTGATTATTAAATGGTCACCCCCTTACCTGTCGCAAAACATTTCTGCATTTGGTTTCATTACTAACACTATATCCCTTGATGTAATTGTGCAGGATGTATGCATCCAATGTGCTCATGTTTACTGACAATGTTTGAGCTACACTGAGAGAGAGATTTTGTGTATCATGTTGGTATTGGAATCTTTCTTTCACTGGGTATGTGGGTGGAAAAACTGTTCATAACTATTTTTTCATAAAAATAATGTCATTCATTTCTAACCAGTATTTCATTATCGAATTCAAAGTAAAGAAATTCCTGTGCTTTCTGTTTTACACATGCCCTTATTCGATTCATGACAGAATGAAACTGATATGTGTGAAAATCGCCAAAAGAAGTTATCTTGGTTTACAAAATTTAATATGTGTGTGTTGCTGTAATGGGATACATTGTATCAAATCATTTCTTTTTGGCACACGATTTTGAATTTGATTCATTTACACTGCAGAATAATAAGAGAGAAAGTTCTGACAAAATAATTTCTTTTGAAACATCATGCCAAAGTCCATTTTTAGAAGTAACTTCGGTCATGGAGCTGCAACTACACATCTAAAATATGTACAGCGGATATCTGGATTTGAACTGCACGAAGAAAAACTAGGTCAAAGAGATCTTGTAGTTTTATTTGCCATAAAATAGTTAGTTTTTTTTAAACGCACCATTCTATCAGTATGAATGCAGTTTACATACTAGAGTCAAGGTTGCAGATTGTTATTCATGCTTAGAAATTGACCAAGTCACAAAGTCAAGCTTGTAAAGAGCTGATTGTTCAAATTCGAAACTGGCAAGGGCAAAACAAAACATAATATACAAACATCTCAATAAACACTTCACAAATTGTCATTTCATCCCTTATTTTTACTGTGCGTTTTTCAGAAGCTTAGCACCACCACAATTATTTCCCTTTCCCATTGCAGCTACAATGTAGTTTCACTTGAATAGATCAGTGTGAAAAGAGCAAAATTTTTTTTTCTTTTTTGCTCTCTATACATTATATTTCCTGGGTGATTATCATAGACTCAAATGTACCTGGGTGATTATCATGGACTCAAATGTATATGTGTTTGGAAAACAAAGAAAAAACCCATTATTATTGCAGGCACTTGGCTTGATTTGGTTTTCTGCTGGACTGTCTGATGCCTATTTTAAGCACACCACTGCCTTCCTCCAGGTACCACTCTGGCCTTGGCTTGACATTGTCATAAGAAGATATGCAACATCCTGATTGTATTAGGTATAGGATTTTGGTCTTAATTGTCCTGCCAAAGGAAGGAATTTATCTATGCCCTTCCATGTCTATGCCTCTATCTGTATTTTGCACAGCTTGATTTTACTGTTTATGGTGAAATTTAAAAAAGATTAATGTTGCTGCGAAGAACTAGACCTCTTTGATTTTCTTTTTAATTATATTGACATGTTTGCATCTAAAACAGTATCTTAACGTACTGAATCTGTACATGTCGGGAAAGAGGAGAGAACTAGCATGTCCATTTTTGATAACATAATATTTATCAAATGTAATGCATCCCTCAGACTGTCACATCAGTCATACGTAACCAATTATCAATTGATATGTTAGTTAATGTGGAATTTCCCTCTTGATGACTGTAGAGTTTTTTTCTCCGTGTGTCTGCCGATGAGAATGTAAATTGCAAGGAGAGTTTAAGGATAGTAGATCTGAAGACGTTAGGTGATGTCAAATTATGGAAATCAATACCTCTTGACAAAGGACCTCTATGCTGTCTGTTCGAGCAGATCATTGCCTCCCTGAAGTCACACTTTTCAATATCTAAGGAAATATTGATGTCAATGTATTCCATATCGTCATGAGAAAGAGTATTAAGAAGTGGATAGAGGTCGGCGCCGCGACCTATCCACCACAGGACCAATGGTGGAACCTAACTTATTCGACCCACGACCTATTAAGAAATGGGTTGAAATGATGCAGATGATGGTGGAAATACCTAACCAAAGTCATTTTGTGCCTTACCTGGGGGTATAGGGTCACACAGCCTGCGGAACCCTCCATTCCACCACAGGACCAATGGTGGAACCTAAATTATTCGACCCAGGACCTATTAAGAAATGGGTTGAAATGATGCATATGATGGTGGAAATACCTAACCAAAGTCATTTTGTGCCTTACCTGGGGGGGATAGGGTCACACAGCCTGTGGAACCCTCCATTCCACCACAGGACCAATGGTGGAACCTAAATTATTCGACCCAGGACCTATTAAGAAATGGGTTGAAATGATGCAGATGATGGTGGAAATACCTAACCAAAGTCATTTTGTGCCTTACCTGGGGTGGATAGGGTCACACAGCCTGTGGAACCCTCCATTCCACCACAGGACCAATGGTGGAACCTAAATTATTCGACCCAGGACCTATTAAGAAATGGGTTGAAATGATGCAGATGATAGTGGAAATACCTAACCAAAGTCATTTTGTGCCTTACCTGGGGGGGATAGGGTCACACAGCCTGCGGAACCCTCCATTCCACCACAGGACCAATGGTGGAACCTAAATTATTCGACCAAGGACCTATTAAGAAATGGGTTGAAATGATGCAGATGATGGTGGAAATACCTAACCAAAGTCATTTTGTGCCTTACCTGGGGGGGATAGGGTCACACAGCCTGTGGAACCCTCCATTCCACCACAGGACCAATGGTGGAACCTAAATTATTCGACCCAGGACCTATTAAGAAATGTGTTGAAATGATGCAGATGATGGTGGAAATACCTAACCAAAGTCATTTTGTGCCTTACCTGGGGGTGGATAGGGTCACACAGCCTGTGGAACCCTCCATTCCACCACAGGACCAATGGTGGAACCTAAATTATTCGACCCAGGACCTATTAAGAAATGCGTTGAAATGATGCAGATGATGGTGGAAATACCTAACCAAAGTCATTTTGTGCCTTACCTGGGGTGGATAGGGTCAGACAGCCTGTGGAACCCTCCATTCCACCACAGGACCAATGGTGGAACCTAAATTATTCGACCCAGGACCTGTTAAGAATTGAGTTGAAATGATGCAGATGATGGTGGAAATACCTAACCAAAGTAATTTTGTGCCTTACCTGGGGGGATAGGGTCACACAGCCTGTGGAACCCTCCATTCCACCACAGGACCAATGGTGGAACCTAAATTATTCGACCCAGCTGCACCTATTAAGAAATAGGTTGAAATGATGCAGATGATGGTGGAAATACCTAACCAAAGTCATTTTGTGCCTTACCTGGGGGGGATAGGGTCACACAGCCTGCGGAACCCTCCATTCCACCACAGGACCAATGGTGGAACCTAAATTATTCGACCCAGGACCTATTAAAAAATGGGTTGAAATGATGCAGATGATCGTGGAAATACCTAACCAAAGTCATTTTGTGCCTTACTGGGGGGGGGATAGGGTCACACAGCCTGTTGAACCCTCCATTCCACCACAGGACCAATGGTGGAACCTAAATTATTCGACCCAGGACCTATTAAGAAATGGGTTGAAATGATGCAGATGATGGTGGAAATACCTAACCAAAGTCATTTTGTGCCTTACCTGGGTGGGATAGGGTCACACAGCCTGTGGAACCCTCCATTCCACCACAGGACCAATGGTGGAACCTAAATTATTCGACCCAGGACCTATTAAGAAATGGGTTGAAATTATGCAGATGATGGTGGAAATGCCTAACCAAAGTCATTTTGTGCCTTACCTGGGGGGGGATAGGGTCACACAGCCTGTGGAACCCTCCATTCCACCACAGGACCAATGGTGGAACCTAAATTATTCGACCCAGGACCTATTAAGAAATGGGTTGAAATGATGCAGATGATGGTGGAAATACCTAACCAAAGTCATTTTGTGCCTTACCTGGGGGGATAGGGTCACACAGCCTGCGGAACCCTCCATTCCACCACAGGACCAATGGTGGAACCTAAATTATTCGACCCAGGACCTATTAAGAAATGCGTTGAAATGATGCAGATGATGGAGGAAATACCTAACCAAAGTCATTTTGTGCCTTACCTGGGGGGGGATAGGGTCACACAGCCTGTGGAACCCTCCATTCCACCACAGGACCAATTGTGGAACCTAAATTATTCGACCCAGGACCTATTAAGAAATGGGTTGAAATGATGCAGATGATGGTGGAAATACCTAACCAAAGTCATTTTGTGCCTTACCTGGGGTGGATAGGGTCACACAGCCTGTGGAACCCTCCATTCCACCACAGGACCAATGGTGGAACCTAAATTATTCGACCCACGACCTATTAAGAAAAGGGTTGAAATGATGCAGATGATAGTGGAAATACCTAACCAAAGTGATTTTGTGCCTTACCTGGGGGGATAGGGTCACACAGCCTGCGGAACCCTCCATTCCACCACAGGACCAATGGTGGAACCTAAATTATTCGACCCAGGACCTATTAAGAAATGGGTTGAAATGATGCAGATGATGGTGGAAATACCTAACCAAAGTCATTTTGTGCCTTACCTGGGGGGGATAGGGTCACACAGCCTGCGGAACCCTCCATTCCACCACAGGACCAATGGTGGAACCTAAATTATTCGACCCAGGACCTATTAAGAAATGGGTTGAAATGATGCAGATGATGGTGGAAATACCTAACCAAAGTCATTTTGTGCCTTACCTGGGGGGGATAGGGTCACACAGCCTGTGGAACCCTCCATTCCACCACAGGAACAATGGTGGAACCTAAATTATTCAACCCAGCACCTATTAAGAAATGGGTTGAAATGATGCAGATGATGGTGGAAATACCTAAACAAAGTCATTTTGTGCCTTACCTGGGGGGGATAGGGTCACACAGCCTGTGGAACCCTCCATTCCACCACAGGACCAATGGTGGAACCTAAATTATTCGACCCAGGACCTATTAAGAAATGGGTTGAAATGATGCAGATGATGGTGGAAATACCTAACCAAAGTCATTTTGTGCCTTACCTGGGGTGGATAGGGTCACACAGCCTGTGGAACCCTCCATTCCACCACAGGACCAATGGTGGAACCTAAATTATTTGACCCAGGACCTATTAAGAAATGGGTTGAAATGATGCAGATGATGGTGGAAATACCTAACCAAAGTCATTTTGTGCCTTACCTGGGGTGGATAGGGTCACACAGCCTGTGGAACCCTCCATTCCACCACAGGACCAATGGTGGAACCTAAATTATTCGACCCAGGACCTGTTAAGAATTGGGTTGAAATGATGCAGATGATGGTGGAAATACCTAACCAAAGTCATTTTGTGCCTTACCTGGGGGGGATAGGGTCACACAGCCTGCGGAACCCTCTATTCCACCACAGGACCAATGGTGGAACCTAAATTATTGGACCCAGGACCTATTAAGAAATGGGTTGAAATGATGCAGATGATGGTGGAAATACCTAACCAAAGTCATTTTGTGCCTTACCTGGGGGGGATAGGGTCACACAGCCTGTGGAACCCTCCATTCCACCACAGGACCAATGGTGGAACCTAAATTATTCAACCCAGCACCTATTAAGAAATGGGTTGAAATGATGCAGATGATGGTGGAAATACCTAAACAAAGTCATTTTGTGCCTTACCTGGGGGGGATAGGGTCACACAGCCTGTGGAACCCTCCATTCCACCACAGGACCAATGGTGGAACCTAAATTATTCGACCCAGGACCTATTAAGAAATGGGTTGAACTGATGCAGATGATGGTGGAAATACCTAACCAAAGTAAGTTTGTGCCTTACCTGGGGGGGATAGGGTCACACAGCCTGTGGAACCCTCCATTCCACCACAGGACCAATGGTGGAACCTAAATTATTCGACCCAGGACCTATTAAGAAATGCGTTGAAATGATGCAGATGATGGTGGAAATACCTAACCAAAGTCATTTTGTGCCTTACCTGGGGTGGATAGGGTCACACAGCCTGTGGAACCCTCCATTCCACCACAGGACCAATGGTGGAACCTAAATTATTCGACCCAGGACCTATTAAGAAAAGGGTTGAAATGATGCAGATGATAGTGGAAATACCTAACCAAAGTCATTTTGTGCCTTACCTGGGGGGGATAGGGTCACACAGCCTGCTGAACCCTCCATTCCACCACAGGACCAATGGTGGAACCTAAATTATTCGACCCAGGACCTATTAAGAAATGCGTTGAAATGATGCAGATGATGGTGGAAATACCTAACCAAAGTCATTTTGTGCCTTACCTGGGGTGGATAGGGTCACACAGCCTGCAGAACCCTCCATTCCACCACAGGACCAATGGTGGAACCTAAATTATTCGACCCAGGACCTATTAAGAAATGGGTTGAAATGATGCAGATGATGGTGGAAATACCTAACCAAAGTCATTTTGTGCCTTACCTGGGGGGGATAGGGTCACACAGCCTGTGGAACCCTCCATTCCACCACAGGACCAATGGTGGAATCTAAATTATTCGACCCAGGACCTATTAAGAAATGGGTTGAAATGATGCAGATGATGGTGGAAATACCTAACCAAAGTCATTTTGTGCCTTACCTGGGGGGGATAGGGTCACACAGCCTGTGGAGCCCTCCATTCCACCACAGGACCAATGGTGGAACCTAAATTATTCGACCCAGGACCTATTAAGAAATAGGTTGAAATGATGCAGATGATGGTGGAAATACCTAACCAAAGTCATTTTGTGCCTTACCTGGGGGGGATAGGGTCACACAGCCTGTGGAACCCTCCATTCCACCGCAGGACCAATGGTGGAACCTACATTTTTCGACCCAGGACCTATTAAGAAATGGGTTGAAATGATGCAGATGATGGTTGAAATACCTAACCAAAGTCATTTTGTGCCTTACCTGGGGGGGATAGGGTCACACAGCCTGTGGAACCCTCCATTCCACCACAGGACCAATGGTGGAACCTAAATTATTCGACCCAGGACCTATTAAGAAATTGGTTGAAATGATGCAGATGATGGTGGAAATACCTAACCAAAGTCATTTTGTGCCTTACCTGGGGGGGATAGGGTCACACCGCCTGTGGAACCCTTCATTCCACCGCAGGACCAATGGTGGAACCTACATTTTTCGACACAGGACCTATTAAGAAATGGGTTGAAATGATGCAGATGATGGTGGAAATACCTAACCAAAGTCATTTTGTGCCTTACCTGGGGGGGATAGGGTCACACAGCCTGTGGAACCCTCCATTCCACCACAGGACCAATGGTGGAACCTAAATTATTCGACCCAGGACCTATTAAGAAATTGGTTGAAATGATGCAGATGATGGTGGAAATACCTAACCAAAGTGATTTTGTGCCTTACCGTGGAGGGATAGGGTCACACAGCCTGTGGAACCCTCCATTCCACCACAGGACCAATGGTGGAACCTAAATTATTTGACCCAGGACCTATTAAGAAATGGGTTGAAATGATGCAGATGATGGTGGAAATACCTAACCAAAGTCATTTTGTGCCTTACCTGGGGGGGATAGGGTCACACAGCCTGTGGAACCCTTCATTCCACCACAGGACCAATGGTGGAACCTAAATTATTCGACCCAGGACCTATTAAGAAATGGGTTGAAATGATGCAGATGATTGTGGAAATACCTAACCAAAGTCATTTTGTGCCTTACCTGCGATACATCCTGCACAGGTCGGTCCCCAATATTTCATTATCACCAGACAAAAAATGCCTCAAGGACCAAAAGCTGGTACCTAACTTTCTGCACAGGACTACTCTTGATATTTTAATCTTTGGAAGAAACATTGGATTATAAATGCTCCAAAGGACCAGGAACCTTACCTTCTGCCACAGGACCAGTGGTGGAACCTAACCTCTTGCACTGGACTACGCTCAATATTTCATTATTTCCAATAAACAGCTCACAATAGATGCCCAAAAAGACCAGGAACCCTACTTTCCACCACAAGACCAATGGTGGAACCTAACCTCCTGCACATGACTACAATCAATATTTCATTATTTCAAGTAAACGACTCACGATAAATTACCGGGAACTTCATCTTCTGTCACAGACCCAATGGTTGGAAGCATACAGTTGAGGTCAAATGTATTCATACAGCGAGGGCTGCTGTTTTCAAAGTTATGTGGCATTGTAAAATCTGCCTATATTGAATGAAAACACTTTAGGTTATTTGTTTTGATTGTTTTTCAACTCATGGCAATGAAAAAAACCAGAATAAAATATGGTTTGCAGTTGTTAAGAGACTCTGAATTCAAAATGTCCAAAATTTGGTTTGTCAAAAGAAAACATACACTTGGATTTTTCCCCAATATATGCAAGATAAGCATTGGTAAACCAACTAAACGATGGAAATTGATGTCAGAAAGTAATGCCTATATGTGTGATGAGGTTTCGTTAATTTCTGAACGGCAAAAATTGACTGACCTATTTTTTCCCGTGGGGTGTGATACGTTAGTGCTCACATATTTTATTTAGAATTTCAAAATATTTTGAAAGGAAAAAACACTCAGAAAACACAACGAAACAATGGCAATCTAATTCAGAGTGTCTGGGTGCTGATATCATGTGGAATATGAACAATTTAACAGGTCAATGTCTTCATGTAGATGAACATCGAGGGGTCTGCAGCCTATCGGTCAACAGAATCATGGCATAAATAGTAAATCGATGGGACCTATCTGCAAAACAAGAATGCATTTTGGTCAAAAAGGTGGATCACACCCCAAAATTAACAAAGAAGGAGTTTTGTGGAGAGTTACAGACATAGTGGACAGAGATGTGAGCAAGCATTATCAAACACACTTTGCCTTAACACAGCCTGAAGGCCTTCAATGCAATAAAAATGTCACTTCATCTGGTTTAAGGTACAGTCGAGATTCATAGCTTCTCCCAAAAATCGTTCTCGTACTTCAAGACGTTATCAGAGATGAAAATGGATGTTTTGTTTTGGTGCATTGGCTCTTCTTTGCATTGAGACCTCTTAGAGCATGTTGGTGCAATGTTCGTAGTACTTGCTGACCCCTGTGCAGCTGTGTCCATAATTAAGGCTCCTCAGAGCTCTTTCATTGTTAATTTGGGTTGTTTGTTACCATACTGCACTAAAATTCACTCTTGTCTAACAGACAGCCTCCATCCATTCAACACATGTGCAGTGATTCTGTTGACCAATTTTCCACATAGTTCCTCATGGTGGTGTATATGGTAGACATTGGTGTGTGAAATTGATCAGATACTGCATCCAATTTGTTTCCTGGCCATTTTAACTCAATAATCACCTTTTCATGTATTTGCCACATGCTTTTCCTTTAAATAAATTTTGAAAAATGGAAATAATATATGTAAGTAGGTTACTTATCACATCCCTTGAGAAAAATTAGGCCAGTCAACAGCTTGCATTTCAGAAATTTACAAAACATAATCAGGCATTGAGGCATCCATTTCTGACATCAATTTCCATTGCTTGGTTTATCAATGCTTATTTTGCCTACATTGGAGAAAAATCCAAGTGTATTATTTCTTTTGACCCACCACATTTTGGACATTTTGAATTCAGAGTCTCTTAACATCTGTAAATCATATTTGATTCTGGTTTTTTCACTGCCATGAGTTAAAAAACAATCACAACAAATAATCTGAAGTGTTTTCATTCCAATAGAGGCAGATTTTACGATGCCACTTGGCTTTGAAAACAGCAGCCCTCGCTGTATGAATACATTTGACCTCAACTGTACCTGCACAGGACTGCCCCAAGTATTTTGTTATTTTAGTAAACACCTGGTAAGAAACACCCAAAAAAACCAGGAACCTTATCTTCCACTGCAGGACCAATGGTGGAACCTAACCTCCTGCACTTAACTACAATCAATATTTCATTATTTAAAATAATTCTTCACCATAAATGCCCTAAAGTACTGGGAACCTCATCTTCCACAACTTTTCCAATAAAGAGACCATTCTACAGTGATGGGACAAGTCTAGAGTAACTTGTTATAGGGTGGCTCCATCACCATATACCTGGCCCCATCACTATAGACCTGGCCCCGTCACCGCACAAAATCCAGTTTCCAATTTTTTGGTTGGATGATGAATGTGAGTTATTTGGATATTGGGTCAAAATCCTATTTTGAATGCTGTGGTGACGGGGAGACGGGGCTCGATCCAAGCTGACAGCGCCTGCATGGTCTACGGTTTATGGGACCGCGGCCCTTTACAGTGAACAGACACAATCTGTTTGGATGTGATCTGGTCTACAGTGGAGAGACCTTTCTACAGCGGGGCCAGTCTTGAGCAATGTGCCAAATAGTGGCTCCATCACCGTAGACCTGGCCCCATCACCACAGAACACCATTCTAAAGATTCCTGTTTCCTGTTCCTATTCTTCATGCTGGATGTTGGATTTGAGTTTGAAAAAAGAAGGTTCCACCATTGGTCCTGTGGTGGAATGGAAGGTTCCCCTAACTGTGTGACCCTATATGCCCTGGGTAAGGCACAGAATGACTTTTGGAACATATTTCCACCATCATCTCAATCATCTCAACCAGTTTCTGAATTGTCCCTGGTTTAAAAAAAAAAAGGTTCCACAATTTGTCCTGTGGTGGAATGGAAGGTTCCCCATACTGTGTGACCCCATATGCCTTTGGTAAGGTACAGAATGACTTTTGGAAGGTATTTCCACCATCATCTCAATCATCTCAACCAGTTTCTGAATTGTTCCTGGATTGAAAAAAAAGGTTCCACAGTTGGTCCTGTGGCGGAATGCAAGGTTTCCCATACTGTGTGACCCTATACGCCCTGGGTAAGGCACAGAATGACTTTTGGAAGGTATTTCCACCATCATCTCAATCATCTCAACCAGTTTCTGAATTGTCCCTGGTTTAAAAAAAAAAGGTTCCACCATTGGTCCTGTGGTGGAATGCAAGGTTCCCCATACTGTGTGACCCTATACGCCCTGGGTAAAGCACAGAATGACTTTTGGAAGGTATTTCCACCATCATCTCAATCATCTCGACCAGTTTCTGAACTGTTCCAGGGTTGAAATAGAAGGTTCCACCATTGGTCCTGTGGTGGAATGGAAGGTTCCCCAAACTGTGTGACCCTATATGCCCTGGGTAAGGCACAGAATGACTTTTGGAACGTATTTCCACCATCATCTCAATCATCTCAACCAGTTTCTGAATTGTCCCTGGTTTAAAAAAAGAAGGTTCCACAATTTGTCCTGTGGTGGAATGGAAGGTTCCCCATACTGTGTGACCCCATATGCCCTTGGTAAGGTACAGAATGACTTTTGGAAGGTATTTCCACCATCATCTCAATCATCTCAACCTGTTTCTGAATTGTCCCTGGTTTGAAAAAAGAAGGTTCCACCATTGGTCCTGTGGTGGAATGGAAGGTTCTCCAAACTGTGTGACCCTATACGCCCTGGGTAAGGTACAGAATGACTTTTGGAAGGTATTTCCACCATCATCTCAATCATCTCAACCAGTTTCTGAATTGTTCCTGGTTTGAAAAAAAAGGTTCCACCATTGGTCCTGTGGTGGAATGCAAGGTTTCCCATACTGTGTGACCCTATACGCCCTGGGTAAGGCACAGAATGACTTTTGGAAGGTATTTCAACCATCATCTCAATCATCTCAACCAGTTTCTGAATTGTCCCTGGTTTAAAAAAAAAGGTTCCACCATTGGTCCTGTGGCGGAATGCAAGGTTTCCCATACTGTGTGACCCTATACGCCCTGGGTAAGGCACAGAATGACTTTTGGAAGGTATTTCCACCATCATCTCAATCATCTCAACCAGTTTCTGAATTGTCCCTGGCTTAAAAAAAAAAGGTTCCACCATTGGTCCTGTGGTGGAATGCAAGGTTCCCCATACTGTGTGACCCTATACGCCCCGGGTAAGGCACAGAATGACTTTTGGAAGGTATTTCCACCATCATCTCAATCATCTCAACCAGTTTCTGAATTGTCCCTGGTTTAAAAAAAAAAGGTTCCACCATTGGTCCTGTGGTGGAATGGAAGGTTCCCTATACTGTGTGACCCTATACGCCCTGGGTAAGGCACAGAATGACTTTTGGAAGGTATTTCCACCATCATCTCAATCATCTCGACCAGTTTCTGAACTGTTCCTGGGTTGAAAAAAGAAGGTTCCACCATTGGTCCTGTGGTGGAATGGAAGGTTCCCCATACTGTGTGACCCTATACGCCCCGGGTAAGGTACAGAATGACTTTTGGAAGGTATTTCCACCATCATCTCAATCATCTCAACCAGTTTCTGAATTGTATCTTGGTTGAAATAGAAGGTTCCACCATTGGTCCTGTGGTGGAATGGAAGGTTCCCCATGCTTTGTGACCCTATACACCCCGGGTAAGGCACAGAATGACTTTTGGAAGGTATTTCCACTATCATCTCAATCATCTCAACCAGTTTCTGAATTGTACCTGGGTTGAAAAAAGAAGGTTCCTCCATTGGTCCTGTGGTGGAATGGAAGGTTCCCGATACTGTGTGACCCTATACGCCCCGGGTAAGGCGCAGAATGGCATTCGGAAGGTATTTCCACCATCATCTCAATCATCTCAGCCAGTTTCTGAATTGTTCCTGGTTTGAAAAAAGAAGGTTCAACCATTGGTCCTGTGGTGGAATGCAAGGTTCCCCATACTGTGTGACCCTATGCGCCCTGGGTAAGGCACAGAATGACTTTTGGAAGGTATTTCCACCATCATCTCAATCATCTCAACCAGTTTCTGAATTGTCCCTGGTTTAAAAAAAAAAGGTTCCACCATTGGTCTTGTGGTGGAATGCAAGGTTCCCCATACTGTGTGACCCTATATGCCCTGGGTAAGGTACAGAATGACTTTTGGAAGGTATTTCCATCATCTCAATCATCTCAACCAGTATCTGAATTGTCCCTGGTTTAAAAAAAAAAGGTTCCACAATTGGTCCTGTGGTGGAATGGAAGGTTCCACATACTGTGTGACCCCATATGCCCTTGGTAAGGTATAGAATGACTTTTGGAACATATTTCCACCATCATCTCAATCATCTCAACCAGTTTCTGAATTGTCCCTGGTTTAAAAAAAGAAGGTTCCACCATTGGTCCTGTGGTGGAATGGAAGGTTCCCCATGCTGTGTGACCCTATACGCCCTGGGTAAGGCATAGAATGACTTTTGGAAGGTATTTCCACCATCATCTCAATCATCTCGACCAGTTTCTGAATTGTCCCTGGTTTAAAAAAAAAAGGTTCCACCATTGGTCCTGTGGTGGAATGCAAGATTCCCCATACTGTGTGACCCTATACGCCTTGGGTAAGGCACAGAATGACTTTTGGAAGATATTTCCACCATCATCTAAATCATCTCAACCTGTTTCTGAATTGTCCCTGGTTTAAAAAAAAAAGGTTCCACCATTGGTCCTGTGGTGGAATGGAAGGTTCCCTATGCTGTGTGACCCTATGCGCCCTGGGTAAGGCACCGAATGACTTTTGGAAGGTATTCCCACCATCATCTCAATCATCTCAACCAATTTCTGAATTGTACCTGGGTTGAAAAAAGAAGGTTCCACCGTTGGTCCTGTGGTGGAATGGAAGGTTCCCAGAACTGTGTGACCCTATACGCCCCGGGTAAGGTACAGAATGACTTTTGGAAGGTATTTCCACCATCATCTCAATCATCTCAGCCAGTTTCTGAATTGTTCCTTTTTTGAAAGAAAAAGGTTCCACCATTGGTCCTGTGGTGGAATGGTAGGTTCCCCATGCTGTGTGACCCTATGCGCCCTGGGTAAGGCACCGAATGACTTTTGGAAGGTATTCCCACCATCATCTCAATCATCTCAACCAGTTTCTGAATTGTACCTGGGTTGAAAAAAGAAGGTTCCACCATTGGTCCTGTGGTGGAATGGAAGGTTCCCCATACTGTGTGACCCTATACGCCCTGGGTAAGGCACAGAAGGACTTTTGGAACTTATTTCCACCATCATCTCAATCATTTCAACCAGTTTCTGAATTGTCCCTGGTTTAAAAAAAAAAGGTTCCACCATTGGTCCTGTGGTGGAATGCAAGGTTCCCCATACTGTGTGACCCTATGCGCCCTGGGTAAGGCACAGAATGACTTTTGGAAGGTATTTCCACCATCATCTCAATCATCTCAACCAGTTTCTGAATTGTCCCTGGTTTAAAAAAAAAAGGTTCCACCATTGGTCCTGTGGTGGAATGCAAGGTTCCCTATACTGTGTGACCCTATCTGCCCTGGGTAAGGTACAGAATGACTTTTGGAAGGTATATCCACCATCATCTCAATCATCTCAACCAGTTTCTGAATTGTTCCTGGTTTGAAAAAAAAGGTTCCACAATTGGTCCTGTGGTGGAATGGAAGGTTCCCCACACTGTGTGACCCTATATGCCCTGGGTAAGGTACAGAATGACTTTTGGAAGGTATTTCCACCATCATCTCAATCATCTCAACCAGTTTCTGAATTGTCCCTGGTTTAAAAAAAGAAGGTTCCACCATTGGTCCTGTGGTGGAATGGAAGGTTCCCAGAACTGTGTGACCCTATACGCCCTGGGTAAGGCACAGAATGACTTTTGGAAGGTATTTCCACCATCATCTCAATCATCTCGACCAGTTTCTGAATTGTCCCTGGTTTAAAAAAAAAAGGTTCCACCATTGGTCCTGTGGTGGAATGGAAGGTTCCCAGAACTGTGTGACCCTATACGCCCCGGGTAAGGTACAGAATGACTTTTGGAAGGTATTTCCACCATCATCTAAATCATCTCAACCAGTTTCTGAATTGTTCCTGTTTTGAAAAAAGAAGGTTCCACCATTGGTCCTGTGGTGGAATGCAAGGTTCCCAGAACTGTGTGACCCTATACGCCCTGGGTAAGGCACAGAATGACTTTTGGAACGTATTTCCACCATCATCTCAATCATCTCAACCAGTTTCTGAATTGTCCCTGGTTTAAAAAAAAAAGGTTCCACAATTGGTCCTGTGGTGGAATGGAAGGTTCCCCATACTGTGTGACCCCATATGCCCTTGGTAAGGTACAGAATGACTTTTGGAAGGTATTTCCACCATCATCTCAATCATCTCAACCAGTTTCTGAATTGTCCCTGGTTTAAAAAAAGAAGGTTCCACCATTGGTCCTGTGGTGGAATGGAAGGTTCCCCATACTGTGTGACCCTATACGCCCTGGGTAAGGCACAGAATGACTTTTGGAAGGTATTTCCACCATCATCTCAATCATCTCGACCAGTTTCTGAATTGTTCCTGGTTTAAAAAAAAAAGGTTCCACCATTGGTCCTGTGGTGGAATGCAAGGTTCCCCATACTTTGTGACCCTATACGCCCTGGGTAAGGCACAGAATGACTTTTGGAAGGTATTTCCACCATCATCTAAATCATCTCAACCTGTTTCTGAATTGTCCCTGGTTTAAGAAAAAAAGGTTCCTCCATTGGTCCTGTGGTGGAATGCAAGGTTCCCCATGCTTTGTGACCCTATACACCCTGGGTAAGGCACAAAATGACTTTTGGAAGGTATTCCCACCATCATCTCAATCATCTCAACCAGTTTCTGAATTGTACCTGGGTTGAAAAAAGAAGGTTCCACCATTGGTCCTGTGGTGGAATGGAAGGTTCCCAGAACTGTGTGACCCTATACGCCCCGGGTAAGGTACAGAATGACTTTTGGAAGGTATTTCCACCATCATCTAAATCATCTCAACCAGTTTCTGAATTGTTCCTGTTTTGAAAAAAGAAGGTTCCACCATTGGTCCTGTGGTGGAATGCAAGGTTCCCCTAACTGTGTGACCCTATATGCCCTGGGTAAGGCACAGAATGACTTTTGGAACATATTTCCACCATCATCTCAATCATCTCAACCAGTTTCTGAATTGTCCCTGGTTTAAAAAAAGAAGGTTCCACCATTGGTCCTGTGGTGGAATGGAAGGTTCCCCATACTGTGTGACCCTATATGCCCTGGGTAAGGCACAGAATGACTTTTGGAACATATTTCCACCATCATCTCAATCATCTCAACCAGTTTCTGAATTGTCCCTGGTTTAAAAAAAGAAGGTTCCACCATTGGTCCTGTGGTGGAATGGAAGGTTCCCCATGCTGTGTGACCCTATACGCCCTGGGTAAGGCACCGAATGACTTTTGGAAGGTATTCCCACCATCATCTCAATCATCTTAACAAGTTTCTGAATTGTACCTGGGTTGAAAAAAGAAGGTTCCACCGTTGGTCCTGTGGTGGAATGGAAGGTTCCCCAAACTGTGTGACCCTATACGCCCCGGGTAAGGTACAGAATGACTTTTGCAAGTTTTGGAAGGTATTTCCACCATCATCTCAATCATCTCAACCAGTTTCTGAATTGTCCCTGGTTTAAAAAAAAAGGTTCCACCATTGGTCCTGTGGTGGAATGCAAGGTTTCCCATACTGTGTGACCCTATACGCCCTGGGTAAGGTACAGAATGACTTTTGGAAGGTATATCCACCATCATCTCAATCATCTCAACCAGTTTCTGAATTGTTCCTGGGTTGAAAAAAAAGGTTCCACAATTGGTCCTGTGGTGGAATGGAAGGTTCCCCATACTGTGTGACCCTATACGCCCCGGGTAAGGCACAGAATGACTTTTGGAAGGTATTTCCACCATCATCTCAATCATCTCAACCAGTTTCTGAATTGTTCCTGGGTTAAAAAAAAAGGTTCCACCATTGGTCCTGTGGTGGAATGCAAGGTACCCCATACTGTGTGACCCTACACGCCCCGGGTAAGGCACAGAATGACTTTTGGAAGGTATTTCCATCATCATCTCAATCATCTCAACCAGTTTCAGAATTGTTCCTGGGTTGGAAAGAAAAAGGTTCCACCATTGGTCCTGTGGTGGAATGCAAGGTTCCCTATACTGTGTGACCCTATACGCCCTGGGTGAAGCACAGAATGACTTTTGCGAGGTATTTCCACCATCATCTCAATCATCTCAGCCAGTTTCTGAACTGTTCCTGGGTTGAAAAAAAAAGGTTCCTCCATTGGTCCTGTGGTGGAATGCAAGGTTCCCCAAACTGTGTGACCCTATACGCCCTGGGTAAGGTACAGAATGACTTTTGGAAGGTATTTCCACCATTATCTCAATCATCTCAACCAGTTTCTGAAATGTACCTGGGTTGAAAAAAAAGGTTCCACCATTGGTCCTGTGGTGGAATGGAAGGTTCCCCAAACTGTGTGACCCTATACGCCCTGGGTAAGGTACAGAATGACTTTTGGAAGGTATTTCCACCATCATCTCAATCATCTCAACCAGTTTCTGAATTGTCCCTGGTTGAAAAAAGGAAGGTTCCACCATTGGTCCTGTGGTGGAATGGAAGGTTCCCCAAACTGTGTGACCCTATACGCCCTGGGTAAGGTACAGAATGACTTTTGGAAGGTATTTCCACCATCTCCTAAATCATCTCAACCTGTTTCTGAATTGTCCCTGGTTTAAAAAAAAAAGGTTCCACCATTGGTCCTGTCTTGGAATGGAAGGTTCCCCATGCTGTGTGACCCTATACAACCCGGGTAAGGCAAGGAATGACTTTTGGAAGGTATTTCCACCATCATCTCAATCATCTCAACCAGTTTCTGAATTGTACCTGGGTTGAAAAAAGAAGGTTCCACCATTGGTCCTGTGGTGGAATGGAAGGTTCCCCATACTGTGTGACCCTATACGCCCCGGGTAAGGCACAGAATGGCATTCGGAAGTTATTTCCACCATCATCTCAATCATCTCAACCAGTTTCTGAATTGTACCTGGGTTTGAAAAAGAAGGTTCCACCATTGGTCCTGTGGTGGAATGGAAGGTTCCCCATACTGTGTGACCCTATACGCCCTGGGTAAAGCACAGAATGACTTTTGGAAGGTATTTCCACCATCATCTCAATCATCTCGACCAGTTTCTGAACTGTTCCTGGGTTGAAAAAAGAAGGTTCCACCATTGGTCCTGTGGTGGAATGGAAGGTTCCCCATACTGTGTGACCCTATATGCCCCGGGTAAGGTACAGAATGACTTTTGGAAGGTATTTCCACCATCATCTCAATCATCTCAACCAGTTTCTGAATTGTTCCTGTTTTGAAAAAAGAAGGTTCCACCATTGGTCCTGTGGTGGAATGCAAGGTTCCCAGAACTGTGTGACCCTATACGCCCTGGGTAAGGCATAGAATGACTTTTGGAACGTATTTCCACCATCATCTCAATCATCTCAACCAGTTTCTGAATTGTCCCTGGTTTAAAAAAAAAAGGTTCCACCATTGGTCCTGTGGTGGAATGCAAGGTACCCCATACTGTGTGACCCTATACGCCCTGGGTAAGGCACCGAATGACTTTTGGAAGGTATTTCCACCATGATCTCAATCATCTCAACCAGTTTCTGAATTGTATCTGGGTTGAAAAAAGAAGGTTCCACCATTGGTCCTGTGGTGGAATGGAAGGTTCCCCAGGCTGTATGACCATATACGCCCGGGGTAAGGCACCAAATGACTTTTGGTAGTAATTTCCACCATCATCTCAATCATCTCAACCAGTTTCTGAATTGTATGTGGGTTGAAAAAGGAAGGTTCCACCATTGGTCCTGTGGTGGAATGGAAGGTGCCCCATGCTGTGTGACCCTATACGCCCTGGGTAAGGCACCGAATGACTTTTGGAAGGTATTTCCACCATCATCTCAATCATCTCAACCAGTTTCTGAATTGTATGTGGGTTGAAAAAAGAAGGTTCCACCATTGGTCCTGTGGTGGAATGGAAGGTTCCCCATGCTGTGTGACCCTATACGCCCCGGGTAAGGCGCAGAATGGCATTCGGAAGGTATTTCCACCATCATCTCAATCATCTCAACCAGTTTCTGAACTGTTCCTGGGTTGAAAAAAGAAGGTTCCACCATTGGTCCTGTGGTGGAATGGAAGGTTCCCCATGCTCTGTGACCCTATACGCCCTGGGTAAGGCACAGAATGACTTTTGGAAGGTATTTCCACCATCATCTCAATCATCTCAACCAGTTTCTGAATTGTATGTGGGTTGAAAAAGGAAGGTTCCACCATTGGTCCTGTGGTGGAATGGAAGGTGCCCCATGCTGTGTGACCCTATACAACCCGGGTAAGGCAAGGAATGACTTTTGGAAGGTATTTCCACCATCATCTCAATCATCTCAACCAGTTTCTGAATTGTACCTGGGTTGAAAAAAGAAGGTTCCACCATTGGTCCTGTGGTGGAATGGAAGGTTCCCCATACTGTGTGACCCTATACGCCCCGGGTAAGGCACAGAATGGCATTCGGAAGTTATTTCCACCATCATCTCAATCATCTCAACCAGTTTCTGAACTGTTCCTGGGTTGAAAAAAGAAGGTTCCACCATTGGTCCTGTGGTGGAATGGAAGGTTCCCCATACTGTGTGACCCTATACGCCCCGGGTAAGGTACAGAATGACTTTTGGAAGGTATTTCCACCATCATCTCAATCATCTCAACCAGTTTCTGAATTGTATCTGGGTTGAAAAAAGAAGGTTCCACCATTGGTCCTGTGGTGGAATGGAAGGTTCCCCATGCTGTGTGACCCTATACGCCCCGGGTAAGGCACAGAATGACTTTTGGAAGGTATTTCCACTATCATCTCAATCATCTCAACCAGTTTCTGAATTGGTCCTGGGTCGAAAAATTAGGTTCCACCATTGGTCCTGTGGTGGAAGGGTCGCGGTGCCAACTTAGTTGAGAAAATGCCTGCCAGACAATAAGACACTCAGTGGGACATAATCAATCAAACATAAGTGCATTTGATTGTCTATTTGTTGGTTGATTTGTTCCAGGCATGACCCTGCATAAAGTTCTTAGGGACCGTTCAGAATTTATGACTGGGGGGATGGGAGTTTTAGCCGAGGGGGTACTAACTTTTCACATGTGTTTCAAGGGGGGTATTAATTTTTGACAACATTTCCAGGGGGTGGTAAGAAATTTTAACCAAGAAAAAATTTTAAGAAACACGTATAAACTCATTTTATTTGGATTTTTTTATTCGCAAAACTCCGCGAAATGACGCGAATCTGTATGTGTGGCCCTGAATAACAGTATATATGTGTGTATTGCTTTGTATATCAAGGGGTGGGGTACTAAAAATAAGCGTGAAGGATGGGGTGCCAAAAATCCACATGAAACTCAAGGGGGGTATCAATTTTTGAGGGGAAGTTCCAACAAAACTCCCACCCCCCCCCCAGTCATAAATTCTGAACGGTCCCTTACATCACTCAATAACATGAGTCAATAATGATGGGAGTTCCCCTAAACCTATTCTTAACATGGTAAAGCTCTTTCAAATTAAATGGTATTTCCAATTTCATTGATGAAAAAGCCTACTTATGAAGCAGGAAATGAACAATTTTTTCTTGTCTGTAAATTGGACTAAGACCATTATTTTGTTGAAGTGTGGTCTCAATTTTGTTGGCCTAATCTGTTGAAAAATCTTCTTGACGTTGCAAGACGTCAATATATTTCTCAAAAATAACTTTGTTAATTTGATGCTATCGGTGCAATTGTGCTGAATAACAGCCAAATTAATATATGAGAAGAGAATCTATATCCGATACAATTGCCCTTTGTGACCTGATAATTTCAGTACCAGAGCCAACTTTAGTCTGCTAGACAAGGTTGTGTTGAATTATTTCCTGGTCAGCTTAGTTGCAAATTGGAACGGATCTTCTTGTGGTAAAAAGTAATGCAAGAAGATAAGAGAGAGGATAGGGTAGGTTGGTACCTAGGACTAAGACGGCTTATACCAAATTGGTCACAAATTGATCAGCTATTTATCAATTGTCTGTTTGCTGAGTGTTTGGTTCTGGAAAGGAAATGAATTGCACTGTAAGTGTCACTGGTTAGTTACACTTTCTTTCTTAATATCCATTTGTGGCATTTTGTTACACGGTTGCTCATAAATATGGAATACTTCAACATTCTCCATTGAAATTGATAACTTTGGCAACTTCTGCTGGAGCCCACGATGGTCCGATTCAATCGTAACTATTTCCAATGACCCCTAAAGGGAAGAACATGCTCTCATATAAAATGCATGCTGCAGCATTAACCCCAGGAAAAGTTACAGCCACACGAAATATGGAAATTCAGGGGGTTTTTTAATGTGAGGTGCATCCAACCAAAAATTAAAAAATTCTTGCAAAATGTAGTTGAGGCTTTCAGAAAGTGATTAGAGGAGATGATTTGACCTTTACAATGGAGCTTGCTAACAATCACACTCTGAAATTTACTTTTATTTGACACTTTTTTTCCAAAAAAGTATTCCATATTTATGAGCAGGAGTGTATTTGTCTTCATACAGTACAACTACCCGAAGGAGATTTGGTTTGGAGAGGAGAATGGAGGGCACCAGTGGGAATTCTGACCTCAACTGACGTCAGGATTTAAAAAAAGCACATCAATAGACACCATTATTATTACCTAAAAATGAAAAGAACAATGCCATTGCCTTATAACACAGTACTCTTCGAATAGTTATTTAGTGGAATTGTTTTCTCATCAAACACCTGCTTTAAAGTCTCCTGACTCATTGTGACAAATTCTTGGTAAAAGCAGCAGAAGTGCTTGCCAATTCTTGTAAAAGCATTTCTCTTTAAGGTGGTGTGAGCTAGATCTGGGCCAGACATGTTATATCACTTAAAGTGATGCAGGGGTTGCCTATAAC
Source organism: Platynereis dumerilii (assembly GCA_026936325.1). NCBI lineage: Eukaryota > Metazoa > Annelida > Polychaeta > Phyllodocida > Nereididae > Platynereis > Platynereis dumerilii. The sequence continues at coordinate 22,526,103 of JAPTHN010000005.1, read as the reverse complement.
CTTTCAAGGAAGAAAGTACTTTTGATTATGAGAGAACCAGTCATCAAACTAAAGCATTAAAGTTGCCCTGAATGAGAAATTATTTTGCTAAATATGGATGCCTTTCTGTGTATTATAACATAAACCTGCGATCATTAATATTTACAACTATTTTTCTAAAGTATCACTTTGATAACACAAATTATTTAGTTATTTCTTTTCTTTTTTCTTGATAGTGCTTCCCACCTCCAGCACATCCATTATAGATGACGTCACAATGACCATTGTTATCAGTACATTGTTATAAGTTAACAAATTCTTACAATGGTGATGACGTCACAAAGTTGATAGCCAGCTTGACTGTTGACTTTTTCTGGGCGAACCCGAAATAAAATCTAGGATCATTTGGTGTATTTATTGGTCATTTCAATGGGAAAAAATAATTGTATACCTGAGATATTTTACACACTCAGCAACATGAGCCAGCTACACCAGAAAATGAAAAAAATTGATAAACTTTTGGTTCAATCTTAACCCATCATTCGGGGTAACTTTAAGATGTTCTTGATGAAGTAAGGAGCAAGTATTTTAAGAATCAGGAATCAAGTGTGGTTGAGGGTCAGAATGGTAGATTTTGTTTAGTTTACCAAACGCTTGGTTGACTTACAGATCACATTATTTTTCAACAAAGGCATTTACTTTTATGATATTATTATTGTATAGAGTGTATTACTTTCTCGTACAAGCTGACAGATTCATTTTCCATTGGTGAACCTGTTTTTACCACATTGTATTTTTCTAGGAGTCCAGCAATGGGAAGTTAAAGATCCACAATCAACTGAGCATACATGTAGTTCATCTCAAGCCCAACAAATTTCTTGGAAAAGCAGCATAAAAGCTCACCAATTCTTGTAAAAGCCTTTCTCATTTGATAAGGTGGTGTGAGCTAGACCGGGGCCAGAAATTTAATATCACTTAAAGTGATTCTGGGGTTACCTAACCCTTCAAGGGAGCAAATACTTTTTGATCGCAAGAGAACCAATCATCAAGCTAAAGCATTGTGATCTTCTTGATGATGGAACAAGTATTTCTTTGATTGGGAATCTAGTGAGGCTGATGGTCAGAGTGGCAATTTCCTTTATTTTCAGAAACCAAATGCATGGTCAGCATGCAGTCAACATTGATTTTTAAACATACATGTTTGTAAACATTACTTTTATGTGGCATGATGTATCATTTTCGTTGTATTTTTTATAGAGTGTAGGATTTCCAGCAATAGAGTAGCGCGGGGCATGCAGCCCTCCTTAACTTCGAGGTGCGATTTGACCTACTTTGTGTGGTTGATTTTTAAATGCTTACGTTGTCAGGAAGGGATCACTTGACTCTACTAATAACTAGTGAATCAAATGTCTACCAATTTTAATAAAGGAGAAACGACCCTTTTTGTAAAAAAATCAAAATGGCCTTCTTACCCCACCCATCGGGCAAGAAGCCCCCCTATTATAATCCTAAGGCCATTTTTTTTGCGAGCGCATTCAGCTTGAAAGTTATTTTTTGGGGTTCTTCTATCTTTTTTAAGGCATTCTATTCACTTTTTACGAATTTCAGAATTTTAGTGTTCATACATTCATTTTTTAATATTTTTTGCCCACTTTTAATTTCGGCCAAATTTTTTTGATTTCAATTAGCTATTCTGTCAAGATTTAAGGTAAAGTACACATTATTAAATGATTCCGGAAGCAGCTTCGAGGCCTCAGTGATATGTAGAGTCTTGCCCCATACCATGTGGGGCCTCTCGCCCCAAACTCACATATTTTAATTTAACCTCTATATTTTGAGCTAAAATGCAAAAAATATGATCCAAATCATATTTATGTAATGGTCATAAAGTGAAGCAATTCAGATATCCATTATACTTTTAAAAATTTCCAAAGTTATTTCTTACAACCACTTTCAAAGAATTAATCAAAGTTGGGTCAAAATTTGGTAAGTCTGAAATTCTTGTCTCCGGTGTTTAACAATAATTCATGATGACAGAAAGGCACATGCAGGACCTCTTGATGTCATTTGTCATAGACAAGGATATTAGCAAAACTTCTGACACAAAAAATATGAGGAAGGTTATTTTTATCTCATCCAAAAATAGCATTGAAGTGGCCAACCCCCCTGAAAATGGCCTGTCTCCACCAACATTTTCTTTGAAAGATTGCATCACAAAAAATTGTACAGGATCCTGATTCAATTAAACTCTTCCATATATGGAGAGTTGACTATCACTCTTCTAAAATATAGTTTCAAATTTCTGAAATAATATCCTGTATAAGAGCAGGAGGTTGTTGTGTCCATGTCTCCAATATTGCGTCACTAGCATCACACCAGTTTGGTTTCTTAATAAAAATGAAAGGGACGCACATTTTGTGAGAAAAATTTGTGTCTAACGTTGTCTGAGAACCCAAGAAAATAATTGCGCTATCTGTAGCTCTGTATCATTTATATAAACCAAAATATTTGAGTATTTCTGTTGGTATGTTGGTTGTCCTATCTTAATTTGTCATTAGCAAACGCCTTGCTGCTCTATTTTGACTGCATATTTCTGGACCAGAATCAATACGAACATGCTTCTGGTGTTCATAAGATCATTTCATGCACAAATTGCCAGATTGCCAGTTTTGCACTGGTCCCTACAAAGATTTTTATCTTAGTTATCATTAGCATCACGCTGTCATTAGCATCACATCAAAAAATGGCTTCTTTCCTTTACCTCACTTAAATTCAGTTGCAGGTGACAGGAGTTGAAATTGTGTTCAATATATATTATCAATTAATGTTTTAACAAAATATTACACAGAATTTTTGCATTTTCATTGCATCTGACATGCCTAGTATGAATTTGACGGTTCTCTGAGATTAGTAATCAAATATGGGGTGTCAGTGAGATTTTACCATTGTCTAGCACCTAAAATATGGTTCAGCAAAGACATTGGGCACTGGAGGGGTAGTGGAGATCATCTTTGTTATTCAGAATCCAAACTATTGGTGAAAAGAGTATTTTTGTTTCTGTTTGTAAATTTCTAGTTCAAGAAAATCTTCTATCTTAATAAGTATTGGTCATAGAGACCTGAAATATAGCTAAATGTTTGCAGAATAGCCACTTTCCCATACGTTGGTAATACATTCTTCAGCTCTAAGTGGTGCGGATTTCAAGTTATAGGCATGATTCTAATGACACATATATTCGAAATTTAATTGACCAAAATGCATTATCTCAAAAATAATTGGTGCTAGAGACCTGGAACTTGGCCTAAAATGTGCAAGCTACCTGCCTAATCATTGGTAATAGATTATTTAACCCTAGGTGGTCAGGATTTTTCAGTTATAAGTGTGATTTTTATGACAGTCAAAAAACATCACAGCTGTAAATATCACCTCATTACAGATCAGCAGAGCATTTGGGACCCTTGGACATGACAGTGCAGTGATAGCTGATTGTTTGACCTACCCAATGCCAACTTAAAACGGCATTTCTTGACTAAAAAAAATTTCAAAATTTTTTCAGCTGAAATTTCAAGGTTTTCAAATTTTGACCCAGTTACTAAAACCATGCACCTTTTTTTGTTTATTTAATTACTTCTATGGTTTGGTGCAGTTTGCCCTGAAAATTTGTGATATTACCTAAAAAGCCTGTAGCTTCAATCCTATCAATAAGAAAAAGCACCAAAAATGTAAGTTTAGATATAACCCTGGGGGGGGGGCCTCTCACCTAACCCGGGCTTCTTGCCCCGACCCACTCTATAGGAGGTTGAAGATCCATATCAACCAAATCAGAGACATTGACAACATAATTCATCTCGAGCCTCACTGACTTAGTGATTGATCTCTCAATGACTTCCCTAAGTAAATCTCTTTTGAGTGACTAGAATAGCTGCAAACACACAAGCGACTGACTCTTGAATGACCAACATGAGTCACTAAATCATTCGGTGATTGACTTGCTGATGTAGCAAGATTGCCAACAGATTATGTTGTCAACACAGTCTGACTGCCAGTCACCCACAGCCAGAATAGTTTGTGGTTCTGACAAAAGTATTGGAAATAGTTGAATACTACAGCTCAATTCTATTGTTTTTATATATATATTCATATATTGCTCACAGATTCAAATTATTGGCACTCAAGATGGGGTTAGTAGAATGGTCATTGATTATGCTTAATTACCCAATCCTTGATAAAAAGTGAATTCTAATGCCTGTTTTTTAGTGTTTACACATTGTAAAGTTTTATGTTTCGTTTATATCCCATAACTTATTGAACAATTTATACCATTGTTAGGAGCTTTTTTACCCTAATGAATGTAAACTGTTGACTTGTGATCGATTCTAAAATGTTCCATCTATGACTGTTTATTGACCATACAACAAATTGTTGTAAAAGGTAAATAACGGAGGCTGAATATAGTGAGCCACAAAATCAACTTGACCTGAAACTATGTGAACCACTGAATCGCTAAACGTTCCTCTGTCATCCATTAAAGTAAAACACAACATCTTAGCATAAAAGACCAGGTAGTGTGGCCAACAAATTTCTTCTTGATTTAATTACTTATTGTAAGAGGCCGAACTTGCACAGCTGTGTTTGCCTGTACACATTACGGAGAATTGCAACGATGTGATCATATGGTGTGCAGTGCGAATCATGAGCTTTCACTGAATGGAGCAGTTATATTTCTGGAGTTATGAAACTTTGGAAGTATAAGAGTAAATTTTTGTTTGCCGAAAAGACAGAACTTGTAGTCGACTTATAAAATTGCGTCAAAAGTCTCTCCTTACGATACAGATTTTCAGATTACATCATTGTAACTAAAGATATTCATGCACAAATAAAGAAACTTTCAGATTCAGACCCATAAGACATAATTGATACAGTACACCTAAACTCCTACACATATCTTATTTTCCTTTGCACAGCTGTGTTGAACTATGTAGTTTCAAGAAGTGTGACAATAGAATAAATATTGCATTGCATTGCATATCTGGACAGGTCTTTTGAGTGTCTGTATTTAGAGAACGGATAACTTCCAGATTAGTATTCTGTTCTGTGCAGCTAGCATAAAACATAGTTAGTGGATGTGATATATACGATGGAAATGTGTCAATATCAAGGGTCTGTTCATTCAGTAAAATTGTAACAAGAACAATTAGAACATGTACTGTAACCCAAAAGTATATAAAGCCAGGAAAATTATTAATACAACACATTATAGCAATTGATGGTGAAGACTGCGATGAATAACAACAAAACATGCAGAAAAAGGACAGCTGCATAGGCCTAAGTGAGTGTGGAGTTGCCTTTTGTGATTTATTGATCAACTAAGTATGCAGCTTTTCCTCTCTGTGTTGGGGGTGCAGAAATCAGCCATTGTTATTCATAGTCCAGTATAGTGTGCACACACTTTTCAGGTTCTCCAGCGTGCACACTGTAAAGTGCCCCCTGTGTTAAGTATATACGACTACAATATACCCTAATGCTACTCTACATAAATATCAATCATGAATATAACCCAGGGTGATCACAAACATACTACAAAGACACACAAATGGTAGAAACTTCTTAAAGAAAGCCAGCTATGCAAACAGAACAAAAAGCCGCAATAAGAGTTGTCTTTTGTGTTGTATTGATCAGTACAACCTTGTCTCTCAGCATCAGATTGCAGAATGTGCCTTGTCATTCGTAGTCACAAAATGTTACACAGTATTTGTTTTTTTCTAGGTAGAGTAGGTCAGGGCAAGAAGCCCGGGTTAGGTGTGAGGCCCTCCCAGGTTTATATCTAAACTTACATTTTTGGTGCGTTTTCTTAATATTAGGATTGAAGCTAGAGGCTTTTAAGGTGACATCACAAATTTTCAAGGCAAACAGCATCAAACCATAGAAGAAATTAAAGAAACAAAAAAATGTGCATGGTTTTTGTAACTTTGACTAATTCTTTGAAAGCGGTGTCAGAAATAACCTTGGAAATTTTTAGTATATATAATGGATATCTGCATTGCTTCACTTTAAGACCATCACATGAATATGATTTGGATCATGTTTTTTGCATTTTAGTTCGAAATATAGAGGTCAAATTAAAATATGTGGGTTTGGGGCGAGAGGCCCCACATGGCATGGGGCATGAGGCCCCCTGCACTGGGGCCTCAAAGATGCTTCGAATCATTTAATAATGTGTACTTTACCTTGAATTCTGATAGAATTGCTAATTAAAATAGAAAAAAAATTGGCCAAAATTGAAACAGGGCAAAAAATATTAAAAAATAAATGTATGAACAGAAAAATTCTGAAATTCAGAAAAAGTTAATAGAATGCCTTAAAAATGATAGAAGAACCCCAAGAAATAACTTTCAAGCTGAATGCATTCGCAAAAAAAATTGCCATAGGATTATAATTGGGGGGCTTCGTGCCCGATGGGTGAGGTAAGAAGGCCATTTAAATTTTTTACAAAATGGCTGTAACTCCTTTATTAAAATTAATAGACATTTGTTTCACTAGTTATAAATAGAGTAAGGTGATCCCTTCCTGACAGCATAAGCATTCAAAGAATCAACCATAAAAAGTAGGTCAAATCGCACCTCGAAGTTAAGGGGGGCTGCATGCCCCGACCTACTCTACTTGGGCGAGTATACACAATGATGCTCACTGTGCCTCAAACTCTTAGCACAGTCCTTCTTCAAGAAGGAATCTCTAATGCGATTCAGTGTTTTTTTATTTCACAGAAAACATGGTTTGCTTACTTTTAATAACCTCCATTAGATTCTTATTGCAAGAGGTATGATCCATTGGCGGTCGGGCCTATTTCGCAGAGTGGCAGCTGCCATGGTCCATCCAATCAGAGGGGCCCATGCAAGATGTCTAAAAAATAAAAATTCTGTCTTTCTTAATATTAATATCAGATAAGAACTGAAAGTTTTAAAAATAATGCATTCATAATTGCATATACACACTGCAGTACAGCTTCAGAAACTTCCAAATCATATAAGACTATAAATATATAACTGTTTCATTGTGAAACTGCTGAGTACTTAGTGGAGCTCTTATTTTGTCTCAGTGCCACGGACCCTTCTTCCTTTCCCTATCTGTTTTTTGCACCAACGATATCCCTTCCAATTTGCCACTAAGCTGACCAGGAAGTAATTCTACGTGACCATCTAGGTGCAGGTGCAGATGCAGCTGGCTACATTTTTCAGATTACTCAGGTCAAATAAGTTACTCAGACAGTCAAAGGCATCTGCTCCAGTAAATTATTAATTAGTCTGACTCTGCTATAGTGGACTTGAATATTTTCTAAATGAGATGATAGTTTTTGTCTTTTGTGGAGAAAATATTAGTTCTGGATCCAACCACTGTGACTGAATGTGAGCTTGTGTTTTATGTCCCATCCAGCACTAAGTTGGGCTATTTAGGGATCCACTTTGACTGAGAATGCACTTATCAGTGCTGCAGGTCTCGAGGCTGGCCTCAAGGCCGGCCTTGTCCTCGAGGCTGGCCTCGGGGCAATATTTCGATGGCCTCGGCCTTGGCACAGTCTCGGATGCCAAATCCTTGGCCTTGCCTCAGTCTCGGTTGAAATTAAATGTGAAGCTCTGAACAATGTTTACATCAATGAACCTGGACACATGGTGTTTTAAATATTCATTTGGTTTGCTATAAAACCAGTGTTAATCGGTGGATATAATTCTACTTTCAAAAAGGTCACGCAAATGCTAAAATCCCTCTTCACTTGTGGAAGTCATAATAATGTCTGGATGCACACAAAAGGAATCATTTGGTGTCATAGAAACTGTTACAAACTCCCTACTTGTCTTTGCATATTTGATTCACATCACATACAGTGTTTCCTGGAGAATTCACAAAGAGCTCAGAATATTACACAATGAGCGGAAATTGATGCTTCTTTTCTGGCCAATCATATGTGACACCACAAAAAGCAATGACCTTTGATTTCCTACTCTCCACCCCTCGCTCTATATGACATCACAGTCTTGGTCTCCGGAAATACAGGGTCACAGGTGAAAATATCAGGGAAATACAGGCCAAGCCATGTAACAACCTATAATTATCTCACCTATCATACTACTAGAGTGCTTTATAGGGGCCGACCAGAATATCCTTGGAAAGAGCCTGTCGATTTTTCATGAAAAAAAAGTTTGTTTCCCACAATTTGACACTGAAAAAAAGTGAGTTCAGCGCATGAAAAAACAAAGTGTTTCCAGCCATACCATAAGATTAAAATATCGATAAGAACGGTTTGTCGCACATTTGCACATGACAAAAAAATGTGTCGGTGCGAGCATCGAAAAAAATTAGCCCCGTAGATAAAATCCTGCTAAAGATGATGTGATTGGCCCCTTAGTTAAAAACTAGACGACAAACATGCATGACCACACTGAATGCATGTCCTTTGTCACATTATAGACACAATGTTAGTAATGGAGCTAAAATCAAAGCACATATATAGTGGGCGGACAAACATTCCCTGACATAACTATGAAGGTTTCCCTGACATCTTTTTTGCCACTGAATTTATCACGTTGACACTGGGAAAGCAATGATGTTTTGACACCTACATTTCCTTGGCTATTTTAAATAAAACATGTGCATCAATATTTCCTTTTGTTAATAGGGTCTTTTCCTCTGGCTTGACTAATGTTCTGTTGTAAAATTTGCACAAACAGCAATGTAATCTGTATAATTTGTGCAGAGGTATTGATATACTTGGTTTCTTTCGTTCTTTTGGAAGATACAGTTAACGAATCAGTTTGGCACTGCATGATATATATATTATAATGCAGAATCGGTTTGGCATTGCATGACTTCGTGAAGCCTAACTGTGATGAGCATTTTATATTAACACATATTTTGAAAATTTTTGCTATTTTTACGGATGTTGCCTTTTTGTATAAAGATTGTTTATTTTGTTTAAACGATTTTATAGTCTTCAATTTTCCTATTTATTGGAGTTTTAATTTAATAAATGAATAGAAAAGAATTGAACTCACAAGCATATCAGATTATTGTGACTTTCTTTTTTCGAAAAGAGAAACTGGTTGCTGTACAACATATATTTTTTAACTATCCGTGCTTATTGCATAAATTGACCTATATTTTGAATGGAAAGAATGAAAAATGAAAAGAGTGACTCTTCGCCAATTTTCTGATTTGAACGCATGCGTAGAGCAGTTGTAGGAAATTTTTCCCAGTCTTGCAGACCAGCCTTCCACCACTTATCTGTTTGTGTTACTTTTTTGTCCCAAGAAGATCTCTTCCAATTTGCTGCTAAGCTGACCAGGAAGTAATTCCACACGACCATCTGCACTGTCATTGTTTAGCAAGTAGCAGGTGCGCCTGTGACCTTTTTTCTGTCATCCAGGTCACATTAGGTAACTTAGAGTTGGTGCAGATTTGTCTCCAATTGATTAGCTTGACACGGTAGGCCTACTGTGGTAGTGTGGTACACTTTATATGGGGTGAAATCGTTTATCATCGTGGACCACAATACGCTTCGTGGCTTTTCCTGTCTCTTCCATGTTAATTTTTGGCCCAATGACCCCTTCCCCCTATTACGCTACTGAACACGCACCAAGGAAATTTCATAAAATATATCATTTCTTAGGACCCTGATGGAAATATGAAGCTTTCGTGGGCCATTCTTACATTTTCATCACTATCTAATACTTCATTCTCATTTCATTAGGCCATTTTGGTTGCTTCATTATATGTCGCCCATTCGGTGTACATATGTATTGATTAATTTGTTGAATCAATTAAATTTTTTTTTTAAATGACCTTTTTAGTTATTGAGCAATTCCACAAAGTCCAATTTACAGATTTGACGCTTTAGCTGCTTGTGTAGCAGAGTAAAATCTGTAAATCGGACACATTGTCCAAATTTGTAAAATGTGCTCAGCTCCTAAAAAGATGAGTGACTTTCAAAAACCGCAACTTTCCATAAGTTTTATAGGGTGATGAACTATTGAATTTTTTGTTCCCATCTGAGTTGAATATGAACTGAACTTATTGTATAAATGTAGGTCAAACAGTACTTTCAGGCCGATGATCAAAGGAAACCGTATGAAATCCAGGTCAAGCGGCAGGATCAAAGAATATTTTATAATAGCATGCACCAGAAGACAACCTTTTCACAAATAAATGTTGCAAACTTCGATGCATGCAATGTACTACACACAAGGATCAACCAGTTCAAATCATTGATTTCCGCTCCTCTGTTACAAGTAAGCCATGGAAAGAGAATGGAAATGGAAACTCTGCCAATTTCATAAAGTATGGACGCAAAATCAATCCGTCGTAGATCCACACAGTGAACTTTCCCTGGCTTTACACACACCCATACGTATACAGTGTATGGTGTGCCTACCCAAGATGGAGCCATTGTGCAGGGTGAAATTGGCAGTTTTCTGTGTGCATGCTTCATGAAAAAATTATTTTACAGAAATTTAACAGAGTGTCACTCTACTCTTGTTAAAAAATGTTATAGTACTAGACTTACTAGACCCATCTAGCAGAGTTAACAGATTAAAATGTGATGAATAAGACACTTGGAGACAGTTGGAGTGCCTCCCTTTTTGCCTAATTTCAATGGGCTTTAAACATCGTTTTCAAAAATCCTATAATTGCGATTGTACAATTCACCGTGAGTTCTCTATATCAGATAATAAATGTTGTTCTTTGTGGTAAACATTTCTCACTCAGGGAAATAGACTTAGGCAAGACTGTAAAGAAAAAATTATTTTCATAATCCACGGGAAAATTTGAAATCAACACATTTTGATTGGATGGCCTGTAATCAGTCACTTTTGAGACATTCCCACGGGAGGAGTTATCTCTGAACAAAAGAACACACTGGCTTAGGGGAGACAATTGGGCAGTCATAGAGTCTCCAAGACCAGCCTCTTCTGTTTTCTAATTACCATACCCAGCAACTAACTTGCATCTGATTGGTCTAGGACATGGCCATTCTCAACAAATGTGATAAGGTCTTTTTTTATAAGGTGACATTTCTGTGCCAAGCTTGAGAAATAAATCCAGCAAGAATGATGCTTTATCACTTCCAGTGGTCAGCATTTCAGCAAGCTTAGTACCCCTTAATTGTTGTTTCAGTTGCTTGTGTATCCTAAGATTTACTAAGGAAAATAATACAACAACATCTTAACATGCTTAATAAGACTTCAAGCTGAAATACACATATAACTTTCAAACACATTGTATTTCAACAATGTAAACTTGGTTCCTAGTTGTCTTGTAAAAAATAATTGATAGTTCATTTTGCCAGACTGAACAAGTAAAGCATTTTTTTAAAATGACAAATCCTAATAGAACCACCTTTTACGGAAAATTCAATGGTATGGTGACAAAGCAGAAGAGGGTATATACCCGGTAAAGTATATATTATTCTTAGTGAATTTCTGTAAGAGAAAGTAGCTTTGTGTCACTTCCTGTTATTTGTAATGCCAGTGTCAATGTGATAAAACGTGGATGCAAACACTGAAAGGATACTTCATTTTTCAAAAAGTTATTTCAGATATTCTGAATTATTACTGTGTAACCGTTTACACTTGCCTACCAGGAGCCTTTGATGTGGTACACTCTAAAAAATGTCGGGACAAAATTGGTTTTTTAGATTCAAAACTGTTTTTTGAAAAACCAAATTTCTATGCAAAAACCCAACATGGATTTTTTAAAAAATCCATGTTGGTTTTGCATTGAAATTTGGTTTTTCAAAAAACCATTTTGAATCTAAAAAACTAATTTTGTCCCGACATTTTTTAGAGTGAATAGTTTGTGTCAGGGGTTAAAAACAAGCAGGAAGGAAGAAGCATCAAGTCAATACAAGCCTTTGCCACATTTCCTTTACATACAGAAAATGTCTGATTTGACGTCTGGTCACGTGTTTTATCTTTGCCACATTTTTGTACTGACACAAAACTGCCAAGAGGAGGTTGCAGACTTTAGCATCAAAAAGCAAGCAGTTGGATGCAATCAAATGTTGACATTCATGGAAAGACATCAGTTGCCTGCAACAATTTGTTTGGATAGTTCAGAATGTGAAGTAACTTAGATCCTTGAAACTCTGTAATGTAGAATTATGTACAGTCAACACAGAAATTATTTGCACACTTTGATTTTTCATCATATTTCTCAGAAAAATGCCAATATGATACAAAAAGCTGTCCTGTGTTTCAGAGTAGTGTAAGTAGGTTAGGACCACATGCATTTGATTTCTCACCAAAATGTATTTTTCTGGAAAACTTGAAAAAAGTGAATCCCGATGACAAAAAAATTATTTGCACGCTTGAGCCAACTACCAGAAACAGCATTTTTCAAGATGATACTCCATTTTTTCCCAAAGAAACAACAATTTTATGGTATCTCTAACACATTAACATCAATCTAACATTATTTGGGGTTCACAGATGGGATTACAGGTGTTGTCCGAGGAGTACACTATTTTGCATGTTTTTTCTCTCACATATGGGTATCAAAATGGACTTAAATGCAGTAACACTCATGAAATTGATTCGTAAAGTCCTTTAACATAGTCAAATTGTAATAAGAAGGCTAATCATGCAGGTTTAGTGAAGAACTTTGTTCCATATGCCACCAAAAAATGCCAGAAAATGCTGCTCATGATGAATTTGAGCTGAGAAACAGCTGATAATCAGCCTCTAACCAATTCAATTAGCCACTGGCTAATCAATAATGATTAAAGACATAATATCTATAGTTGTTTTCCTTAATATTTGTGTACAAAACAAGATTATTATTTGAATTTACCATATTGTAAGTATGGCATATTCCACACACGATCATGCATTGATTATCAAGACTCATTGAGGCTTGCCTATTGAATAATTATGACTTAAATTATTATAATAGTGAGTAACTTTTAATTTACTGCTCCTTTTTACAAAGGAAAAACATTGATGAGAATTTTTCACTCATTAATGGCCTCCATTGGGCCACCCTGTGCAGACACGCTAGTTGCAGGCTGGCTGATAGTAATGACATAGTGCAAATTTTGAAAACTACCTTCTTGATAATTCTCAACTGGCTTTCTTCTGTGCCATTGCAACCTATTCTTCACCACTCACGGTCAAAATAGTCCAGAAGGGCAAAATTATGTCTTATGATTAAGGTTTTTTCAGTTTGGTTTTACCAATGTCACTCTTTTCTGGCATTTCGTATTCACATATTGAACAAAATAATCAAACAAAACTTGCCAATTCATTGCTTTCTGACAAATAGACATGATAATGAGGTTTATTACTTAATTTCATCAGACTTTCTTGTTTATCATCAGTTTTTCTGGTCATACATAGAACAAAAAACATGGGATTGAGTGTATTCCTTGGGTAACCCCTTTAATTCCACCTGTGAACCCCAAATAATGTCAGATTGGTGTTAAAATGTTAAAGATACCATAAACAACATTGTTTCTTTGGAAAAAAATTGGAATATCATTTTTGAAATGCTGTTTCTGGTAGTTGGCTCAAGTGTGCAAATAATTTTTTGTCATCGGGATTCACTTTTTTCAAGTTTTCTAGAAAAATGCATTTTGGTAAAAAATTAAATGCATGTGGTCCTCACTTACTAACACTACTCTGAAACACAGGACCACTTTTTGTATCACATTGGCATTTTTCTGAGAAATATGATGAAAAATGAACGTGTGCAAATAATTTCTATGTTGACTGCATATACAAACAACAAGGATGTACACTCAGAGAGTGCATACGTAGGACTGCCAGCCTGCCATAATAATTATAGGCCTATCTATAGTCAGCATTCTATGTTCGTATACACCTGTCCATCTATCTATCTATCTATCCGTGCCATGGCTGGGAGTCGAAACTGCAACGTCTCAGTTACCAGGCGAGCAACTTATCCACTAGGCCATGGTACACTGTGGAAATGGAAAGACAGACTTGTTGATATCCTTGTTACATTGCAACATTGCATCTACAGCTCAAGGGAAATGTGCAACCATCTATTCTCACTTATAATCATTTTAATAAGCAAATTTTGCTGTGAAATTAGCACAAAGAATAATTAACTGAAATAACTAAGGGGATGACCATTTCATTTCCAGTGGGGGAGGGGGACTGGCAGTTTTCCGCAGTTGGAAATAATTTATTTCACGCTAGCGGTGGCAGTATTCTTCTAGGTATAAAACCTGCTATGTATAGCATGGGTCTTCAACGAAGAGTACATGTAGCTATTTTCCGTCATTATGTGAGTGGTCCCTATAGCATCAACATGAGTAGGTGAAGATTAAAGGTTTCAGAAATAGCTAGTGTGGGTGGCTAAGGTCCTATCTTTCATTTTTGGTGACTAAGATTATATATATATGTATTTTTACGTATACCCAGCCAATCTTTCATAGGTAGCATTTTTTCTCTCTTATTTTGTAGTTTTCTGAGGGGGGAGCGGGTAGGATGATGTGCTTCTTTTTTAAGTTTTTAAAAGTGGTCTCAGTTGACTACGAAACTCAGACTGCATATCATAGCGCTGGTCAATGACATTTTGGCTGTCAAACTATGAAACGGTCAATCGGAGACATTAAGTTTTATCGTTGAATTAGTTTGTCCTGCGATTTTTTTGTTATTTCACCACCACTATTATCTGTTATTGAGCGTCTTCAATAAAATTCATGTATATGATTGTGTACTGTGCAATTTCATATTCCTAAAACATGTTTCATGAAAAGATGATGTGGCATGACAGGTTAACATTACTTTTGACAAAGTCATTTTATTGAATACTAAAGCGAATATGGTAAGGTAGATAGCACATGTCAAAATTTTGAATGCATATCTTTTATCATAAGCTCAGCGTCAAAAATGATTCAATTACCCCAGCCTCCAATAAACATCATCTTTCAAGTCATGTTTGACCTGTTATACATATTGATCTATTCTTTATTCAGCTGGAATGATTGAAAGCCTTTGATCGTGCGCAGTCAAATATAGTCCCTCAGGCTTAAGAGATTTTTTATTGTCCCTTTGTTGGTTGATCATTTCCAGACATGATCATACATAACTTCATAAAATATCTCATATCCACATTGATAATGATAAGCCAAATACTAATATATGGAAATGGTCCATTGATATCGATGAAAAATTATTGGAGTTTGTTTTCTATTGTAATTGAGATTTCATAATTAGAGGTTATTCACCACAGGCAAGGGAATATGTGATTTATCACACGAGGGCTTTAGCCCGAGGTGTGATAAACACTTATTCCCAATCCCATGTTGAATAACTGGCTTAGGCCTATACCATGAGACAAACATGAGACAATAAGTGCGTGACAAAGATTATAAGATTTATTACAGTGAAATAGAGGCTAGTCGCCGCTTGTGATTGGGTGACAGAGGTGTCGAATGGTACGATGAGTAACTGTTAATCATGTATTTTGTTTTTACTCTAAAACGTCTGATATGACAAATATAGTGTGAATTTTGTAGTTTTTCCACTACATCAGCGTTTCAGATATACTATTACATATGACTTGGATGCACCATATTGTCATAGAGCAAATAATGTCGGAATATATATGCCATAGAAAGGCCAAACATGACACAGAGACGGAAAAGACACCTTTTAGTAGCATACAAATCTTTTATGAGGCCCCTTTTTCTCCCCAATTTTCATTCACATCATATACTGTGATTCCCAGAGAACTCTCACACAGCTCAGAATACTACACAATGAGCGGAAATTGATGCTTCCTGAGATCATCCACAAACTTTGGCGAGGAAGTGCTGTGACGTCATCATCACGGAAATGACATCATATTGTGCTTTGAATGATAAAAGTTTTCAAAGCTGTGATCTATTGTCTGACTCAAGACATATTGTGCTTTGAATGAAAAAAGTCTTCAAAGAACCTGCTCTGTGATCTATACTATAGTCTGACTCAAGAGATACATACAGATTGTTTACACTGGCATCTATAGACAAACATGCTTACTGCTAATTCAGGAGTTGGGTCGATTTCCACCAAGAGAAGTTTCACAAATTTGTTTTATTTGTAAAAACTGAAAATTGGGTGAGCTGCAGTCTCGTTGGCATGGCATCACAGCAAGTGGCAATCAGGGCAAATTCTGAAAAAAATAAGAGCAGGATGATGGGATTTGCTTGTCACATCCATAGCATTTCACCGTTTCACGACAAATCAGCAACAGCCCCACGTAGAGCGGCCATCTCATACGCCTATGTTATAGTACCCGATAACTCTAATATTGACAGTAAAATGTATAGATTGTATTACAACTATTTCAAAGTTTGTCATCTGCCCTATTCAAATTATTTTAATTTGGCTTGTCGCAAGTTCTGTATAGTGGGATTACCTCAGGCTCAGGCTCACTCAAGGTCTCCATACAGTTTAGTGACTATACACTGTAAAATTTGAATTTTGAGTTAGCTTAATTGATTGAGTGAGATTATCATAACTCAAAACAACAAGCTATCATGGCTCAAACAAATTGTGCAACCATCTCACTCAATCATTTGAGCTAACTCAAAATTTCAAATTTTACAGTGTTAGTAGTCGTATAGTGAGTCTTCCCAGAACACTGAAAAAAATAAGTCTAGTCCAAGCAAAATATGTCGAACAGATCATTACTAGAAAAAAAAGGACTAACTTAGACATACTTGTATCATTGTGCATATATAGAAAATTAATGTTTTTGTGCAGAAGGTTATGCTGACCTCAAACTCGGGCTCAAACTCAAAAATTCATTCTCGTACCATCAAAAGTTAGTTTATACTTTCCTTTGCTGTGCACAATCCTTTACATATTCGTGAAGTAGATATTAACAAGAAATTTAGCTTGTTGAAAAATATATCTTATTACAGCAACACATATACAATGTACGCAGTTTCAATAGTGGCCATCAGGCCTGAGAGGGGCTCCCCATGAAATTAATGATATTTCTAAGGTTATTTTCACTGTAAATTTGTAAAATTTATACATGACATATTTGTCATTAATGTGAATAAATGCCTTTGTCGGTCTATCTGTCCGTCTAGATGTCTATCTTACCCAATTATCTTCAATCACTTGAATTCAAATCTTAATATTTGACTCTGTCATGAAATAATCTAGGTGTGTTATCATATCCACAAACAGTCCCCATACTACATGTTTTGTAGTCATTCTCAATCTGTACGTAGCTCCTCTAGTAAGGTATTAGTCAAAGCAACACCTACACATTCCTAAACAGGAAGTGACACTAGTTGGCAAGTCTGGGGGCTAATGATAGCATTTGCCTGGATGCTCGTGGCGTGATTTGACCAGAGCCGGTGGACAGAGACCCACCGCATCAGGCTAGTCAGGAATGACACACGACATGTGACAGAACTGGACAGAGGGTGGCCAAAATTCCGTCTGGTTTCTTTGCTGTTTGTCCTGGATTATGGTTATTGAAATTTAGAGGCAATGATTTAAAATTGGTGATATTCCTACAAATATGGACCAATAGTTTCAGCAATGAATAACTGTTTGTTGTTGCTTGTATCTTTACATGCAAGTGAAGGTAAAAACACTTTTTAAAGTCTACTGTCAGTTGAAGAAGTTGGCACACTCTATCCCTGCATTATAGACAGGGGCATAGATCCAGGGGGGGGGGGATTGGGGGGATGCATCCCCCCCTAGGATGAACCTTGGGGGGATGATCATATGATTATCCCCCCCTAGAATTTCAAATTATTAATACTTGGTGTTGAAAATTATCTGTCATATTTAGCAATTTGCCATGATTGATGCCAGTTGCATGTTGTGTGGAAAAAAAAGTCTCAAAACTAACCTTCGATAATCTGTAATATATTGGCTTTTGGGCCCTAGAGTGGTCCTCGAAATCTACCGCTGTGCGACTTTCGGCCCGTTGGGCCATGCGCGAAGTTTGCGATCCCCGAAATCATCCCCCCCTACAAAAATGAGAAATCTACGCCCCTGATTATAGAACATGATATGTATATTATCGATAATGAGAAACATTAACATCAGCGAAGCATCCAGATCCTCTGACAATACTCACAGATACATTTGTCCATGACTGGCTACCAAGGTCCATCCAGTATTGCCTGGAGAAATGCATACGAATCCAGACTATCGACACATATAGAAAGTGTATAGTCACTGCTAGCAAAGGTGATGGAAAAATATACTAGTATTCCTAACAACCTTAATGGAATCACTAATCATGATCATGCTGAAATTCTTTCAAAGCATAGCAATACTAGGCCTACAACTGGTACAATGTACATGAACTACTTGGGAGTACAATTCTATTGGTATCTGTCCTGAGTGGTCAAGAGTTTAAGTCATAGCCTGTGGACTTTACAGAATTGCCCTACGGTTTGGAGTAAATTTTAAGTAAAACCACCCTTACAGTTCACGCATATTGTTTATAAATATGTTACAGTCCTTGTCATACTTACGTGGAATCTAAAGTTTTTTTTCTATGCTGTTGAACTGTGATGTCAGAGATGACTCTATTCTAGCATTGCAATATATGTAAATTAACTACAAGCTGTGATGTCATTTCAAACTGGGTCAGATTCCCCAGCTTCTAGCCCATGTTGATCCTCCTGAACTGAGCGTCACAGTTTCAACACAGTGTCAGAGTAAGAGTTTTATCAGGGACAGCCCTTACAACTACTTCATCACAGCTTGATAGCCAATGGGCTGACCGTAAACTACGTCATCACAGTTCAAACATTGATATACTGAAGGAAGCATTACATTTTTGATCCCAATGATTTATCACAGCAATCACCAGTCTAATCCTACCAAATGGCAGCTTTGTGAGCATTCACAGTAGACAACTGTTATAATCCCCACAGAGTTGTTTGATAAATCTACAAACTTGCTAACTTACAACTTTAAACTTTAATGGAAGTTGGTATAAACAGAAGGCTTTGACAATTTGTTTGTAAACACATGGCTTATGTTCTGTACGTTTGTTCTGGCAGCCCATTGGCTGAGAGGCTGTGATGTCAAACTTGCATGGGTTTTTCCCAGACCCAATTTTAGCTCTGACACTGAGTTGAAACTGTGATGCTCAGTTTGGTGGATTCGCATTGGTTAGAAGCTGGGGAATCTGACCCAGTTTGAAATGACATCACAGCTTGTAGTTAATTTACATATATTGCAATGCTAGAATAGAGTCATCTCTGACATCACAGTTCAACAGCATAGAAAAAAAACTTGAGATTCCACGTAAGTATGACAAGGACTATAATATATACTATTATATAGTCCCTGAGTATGATGAATAAGATGTCAGATCAATCAATCGAGTCATCAAACTAGGAGGTTGAGATTGCCAAATATTGGTTACGTGTTGAACGTTGTCTAGTTTGTGATTCACATTAAATCTTGCTTTATATTTACTATTATCAATTGGCAGACTTAAAATAGTGAGTTATTTTAAAATTCTTTAAAAAATAAATCAATATGATGGCTGCAACTTTGGCTTCATAATAGGATCACCAGATTCCAATCAAAATTAATGGTGGAATTAAACAGTCAACATTTCAATCTATTTTGACATGGTTATAAAAATAAGTCAGGAATTCTTAATTCTTATCTTCTGGATTTTAATCACAATATTCATGATCATGGATTCTTGGTATTAATTCTTCAATGACTTGATATCACCTACTTAAAGGAGATATAATTCTAACAGGATTATATATCTCACATCTAAGCTTTTAATTTAAAAATTAAATAGTAATCAGTAAAGTAGGGGGAATGGGGGCACATTGGGACGCTTTTCACGTCTACTAATTTTGCTCAATGCTGAAAGCACAGAAGAACTCAGAAGTTTGCATGAATATCACCAATACTATTGAGCTTAAATGCAAGTCATAATAAACTAGACTGCACCTACCCTTTTGCAGCCAGAGAGTCGTAAAAATGACTGTCCCAATGTGCCCCGGCGTGGCACAGCCGGGGCACATTGGGACATCAATTAAAAAATCATTTTAACACTACATGTGCTATAGATATCACATGTAAGTAGTGCGTAAGACAATATACAGTGCATTAACACCTTGCAGTGCCAATTAACTTTAAACAGTTTTAAACATTTAACATGAACTGCCCTGGGTGCGGATATCTATGTAAGTAACACACAGTGCTTTGCGACAAATTTGTTCACAGAGCATGGTTATCCACTATACCTCTATTCACTGTGGCCTGAACACCTGTTGTGTGCTGTCCCAGATCATTCAGTTGCCTTGGACACTTAAACTCTGCCATATTAAGTGTGTCCCAATATGCCCTAAATTCACTGTCCCAATGAGGCCCGATATGACATTTACCCCAAAATGCAAATTTCTCGGACACCAGTGAGTGTGTTTATCACAATAGCAATTCATAACTGTTCATTACGATATATAAAATTCATACAAGCACTGAGAAAGCCTTATTGTTCATGGTTTGTCCACAGAATGGTTCGAATTGAACCTGTCCATATTTACTTTAGTAGTAGGAAAACAAACTTTTGCTCGCCATACTTCTGCATGTGACTGTAATTTGTCTATAAAACCATGGAAACATCAGGATGTGAAATTACAAGATATGATGGCACTACCATATCATATACCTTGCCAGGATCCAAGAAAACCCCACCGTCCTACAGTGCCCCGCGTCCCAATGTGCCCAATATACGGACAGAATTAAATTTGAGAGAAAATCTTACCCTGAAAAATGACAGAATTTACCACCATTTAGGAAAGTGGATGCTTTCAAATCTGAGATGACTCCCAATCAAAAATTGAGGCTTATTTCTATATTATGAATTGCCAATGCAATGTAGGCTATGTACCAAGTTTAATGATTCTATGTAATAAGTAGGCCTACTAATATGCATTAAAAATATAACACTTTCTTGGGATGTCAGGTAACTTTACTTAATAAAGTCCTGGTTTTGGTTGGAATAGCAAGGGTAGTCCACTACTAAATCATTACTAATTTACCCCAGTCATGGGTCATGTTACTTGCATACAGTATTGGTTTCTTTGCAGAGTGGTTGGTCTCAAGCCTCAACACATACTCACACACACTGTCTTTGAATAATGCAAATCCAATTGTTTGCCTTCTCTGGTAGACGATGTAACTTTCTGTGATGGTCGTTGAGTGGTTATAGTCAGGCCTGCTCTACTGAAAGACATACAGTACAATCAAAATATTTTCCTAAATCCCATGCCCTCTGGAGAGATGCTCACCCTTCCACACCATACAGATCTTACCTGCACCCTTCGGTTCTTGCCTGCACCCTTCGGTTCTTGCCTGCACCCTTCGGTTCTTACCCTCACCCTTCGGTTCTTGCCTGCACCCTTCGGTTCTTGCCTGCACCCTTCGGTTCTTGCCTGCTCCCTTCGGTTCTTGCCTGCACCCTTTAGTTCTTCCTGCACCCTTCGGTTCTTACATTCACCCTTCGGTTCTTGCCTGCACCCTTCGGTTCTTGCCTGCACCCTTCGGTTCTTGCCTGCACCCTTCGGTTCTTACCCTCACCCTTCGGTTCTTGCCTGCACCCTTCGGTTCTTGCCTGCACCCTTCGGTTCTTGCCTGCACCCTTCGGTTCTTGCCTCCACCCTTCGGTTCTTGCCTGCACCCTTTAGTTCTTGCCTGCACCCTTCGGTTCTTACCCTCACCTTTGGGTTCTTGCCTGCACCCTTCGGTTCTTGCATTCACCCTTCGGTTCTTGCCTCCACCCTTCGGTTCTTGAATGCACCCTTTGGTTCTTGCCTGCACCCTTCGGTTCTTAACGTCACCCTTTGGTTCTTGCCTGCACCCTTCGGTTCTTAACGTCACCCTTCGGTTCTTGCCTGCACCCTTCGGTTCTTGTCTGCACCCTTCGGTTCTTGCCTGCACCCTTCGGTTCTTGCCTGCACCCTTCAGTTCTTACCCCCACCCTTTAGTTCTTACCCTCACCTTTCAGTTCTTACCCTCACCCTTCAGTTCTTACCCTCACCCTTTTGGAAAGTGTGAGCATCTGCTCGGAAAATATAATATTATTTGGTTGTACTGTAGCTTGCATGGTTTCAAATACTAAGCAATGGACTCAAATATTTCCAGTAGACTATCAAGAGCTAGATTATAGCTGGAAATAGATCAAACTTTTTTTTAATGGGTAGCGCATGTATCGGTATTTTTGTAGGACAAGTAGAAGATTCCCGAAGACAATGCTTATCACGGTTTCAAATACTTTTATGAAGTTAAATACATGTAGTTCCAGTTTACTTCCAAGAGCAAGACCCTAGAGCTTCTCATATATGTGAGACGTGACGTTTTGAAAACAGGCAACCCTTTATGTCAGTGTCTGTGCTGAACAAGTAAAAGATCCCTCAAGACAAGGCCTGTATGTCATGTTTACTGGATGATAAGATCATGAGATTAATTGCTGACTTTTACAAAATGTTATATCTGAGAACATATACCTCCATGGCCACATTTATCTCTAGCTCTAAACTCATGGCAAGCAATTTCAGATTTTACGTTATATACCAATTAAATGTAACACTTATCTTTTCCAACATATCATAATGGGATTCTGCCATGTTTAGCTGCTATATTTCCAGTGAAATTACTGGAATGGGTTCACTTAAGTGATCCATAAATGAGATTACCTATGCCTGGGATTAGAGTAATCATGTAAAAGTATCATTCCAAATATAGTTTAAAACTTCACAAAGCTCACTTTATCTATATGAGCGAATTATCAAACAAAATTTCTGTGCTTTTGAAAAAAAAATAGAAAAATGGAATATTAGATCATACAAACATGAAGATTTCTATGCTTAAGCATTCTGACATTCAAAAATCTCCAGTTGCAAGTTACATTTTGAGTATTTGGCAACCTTACAACATGCAGATTTATATGGAGGGTAGCTTCTGGGCATCTGTTGGCTAGGTCCTGGGTTCGATTCCTACTATGGTCCAATCAGCTGAACCTATTCTGAAAGGCTGTTTCTATTGGTCATCGTTTGGCTCAATGCCGCAAATCTCTCCGTCCTGAAATTGCACTTCCAAGTGCAACAATACAGGATGTAAGGCCATATCCACATGCAGACACAGGGAAGGCACTTCTCTTCAACAAGAAATTACCATAAAACATACAAAGAAGCAATGAAATAATATTTAGTAGCAACACACCTTTCTATATTTGACATATGACCACTTTATTGGCTACTTCATCAACACTACCTGCAGAGGACGCTTTGACCCTTTCCATTTATGACGTTGACCCTTTCATAACCACACTGAGTGGGCTAATGTAGCTCTTGACTGGATCTTTTGGGAGATGCTACTTCACAGGAAAGATGAGGAGGCAGCCCTTAGAAGTCTTGATGGCTTCTTGCCTCTTAAATGTAAGCGTTGATGATGGCACTTAACATCAGCACATTCAAAGAAGGGGAGCGTCGTTAAAATCAAAGAAAAAACAGCAGAAGCACTTTAAAGCAGTGTCAAAGAAATAAAGCGAAAGCGTCGTTTGAAGCACCTCCTTAAGAATTTGATAAGTAACAAGATATGAGTTGAGATGAGAATTGGTGTTTGAAAGAAATTGGGTTTTATGTTCAGTATTTCACATCTGTAAGATTGGCCGCATGCCCAAATTAGGAGATTCAGAGACAAAATGGTTGGAATCAATCATGTTTACAGCATTTTCATCTTTCTTGGCAATCATCATATATTTTCCTGTCATGAACGATTCTACTCTGTTCAGGCAATGTCAACAAGTACACACAGAGAAACAAACTTCCTTCTTTGAGTATGTCAGGTGCAAACATCAGCAGTAAACATTGCAACACCACATTCAACATATCAGATGAAGTTACATAATGGCTGTGTGCAATGTAACCGAATGAGGATACAATTCTACACATTGTGTGTGAACAAACGTCACCGTTGGTCTTCTTTTACCACTTAGTTGTCACATTGACAAAGAAAGAGCATGTTGCATTCGAGTAAGTGACACAATGCCAAGATCTTGTTCCATTGAGTTATCCTTGATTCTTTCCATACCATTTACCAGTCTGTGTCATCATACAATGCAGGCAACAATCCTTTGATGAGGTAATGGGGTCACAACTTTTTCCTTTCATGCTTTCTGTTTACTTAATTGACCATTGCCTGACACCAATTGATCATGCAATGCCCAAGTAATGCTGTATTCACTTCTTTTGTTGTTTGCCGTGCTCTGTCATCTTCAATTGGACAATTTCACCGTAAGGGCCATTGCATTTCCAGACATTCTTTGTGTATGACTGAAATAATTGAAGAAAGTAAATCACTTTATAGCCCTTTTCACTACAGTGGAATAAAGCTTAAAAAATATTAGTGCTGACTGACAGTAGACCAAATATTATAATGTGAATCATTAAATCCCAACCACTTGGTGAGAGTACCCTGCGACAGGGTTAAGATGGCATGCCGGGGGAATGTTGGCAATCTAATTTATTCAATAGCAGAAATACCAACTTTCCTCCCTTGCATAGGTTTCTTCGGGAATTTGGCCATCTGTGTCAGTGAGGAAAGTTGTCATTTATGTTATTTAGTGGGGTAAATTTGGTGGCCAAATTTCTCCCGGCATGCCAACTTAACCCCATTCAATGGTATGTCATTTGATAAATTACTAAGCAGTGTTTTTGTCACAACCGAAGGACTAGCCTTCCTCCCTCTCTTCTGTTTATATCGCTTTTTCTCCCCAAGAAGATCCTTTCCAATTTGCTACTAAGCTGACCAGGAAGTAATTCCAGCTGACCTTCTGTGGTTGGCAATACAGGGCTCTTGTGTTGACCTTTTTGTTTTATCAAGGTTGTCTAGGCGGATCAAGAGCACAAACAAAAATTTTGACGATCAATTGGTTAGAGTACACCTACAATGCATTGCAACATTTTGAATCTATATCCTATAATATAACTCAGTCTCTTTCCAAAATTTTGTTTTCGTATGCAAACTGCCAATTCTTGATGGATCTTGCCATGCTACAGTGTATACATCAATCTTATTAATGATTTCAAGAACACAAAAGATTTCCATCTTTACAGAACTATCTGTTTTCTCTAAAACCATATTCACACATGCTATCCACTGTAATCCAAACCTTTATCTGTCCATTCACGTCATAGTAGCAATGGTATTGGTTTTCCCTGGACTCCCAAATGGTAGGGATCCTTCTATAAAGTACAGGCATGATGTTACGATTCCCATTTACATCTTTTCCCTACTCAGGACTCATAACAAAATGTCAATGTTTCCTTTGATCAAAATTAATTCCTCGTACTTCTATTATTTCCTTTTCATGCCGGGCAGTGCAAAGTTAGCTTATTCAAGTTATTGGTGTCTGAATGGAACCCAGCAGCCTTCCAATCAATTCACTGTATCCCTTTTTTTCTGATCAGGTTTCACAAGCTACCAGAAGTGAAGTGCTGTACTGAATGAATATCCCTACCATGCATACAATGTAACAAAAGTGAATAATTATATATCTGAGGTTTGATTCTATCAGCCGCCTACATTGAATGACAGATTCATCAGCTTTAGCTGGCAACTATTATAAATATATGTTTATTATTTGCCCTAATGCCCATATATTCAAAGCATTGTGACGCATGGCAAACTTCGGAGACAAATGATGGAAAATATTATATTTATATCACTTCTAACTTTCTTGGTAACAATGTCATGTAGTCTATCTTAAAGTCATGAAAAGATGCTACTCCATTCATCCAATGTCAACAAGTAAATAAAGGAAAACATATTGCCTGCTTTGAGTCATTGCAAATATCAGCAGTAAACATGACCACACTAAACATACAGCGTACAGCTTATCAGATGAAATGACACAATGGTTGTGGTCATTGTAACCAAATGAGGACACAATCCGACACATTGTGTGTGAACAAACACCATTGTCCGACTTCTTTTACTACTTGGTTTGTCACATTGACACAGAGACGGCATGCCACATGTAGATTATTGACACAATGCCAAGATCATGTTCTATTGAGTGAGCTTTCTTTCCACCCCCTTAACTAGTCCATGGCATTGTACAATGTAGCCATCAATCTTTTTATGAAGTAATTTAAACACTCTGGGATTACCATCTGGCAACAGCTCCCATTACTCATCAAGTCCTCGACTGATGCAAATTTATTTTAAAAACTGATTAAATCTTGGACTGGCCCACCGTGTAAATGTGCCTTCTGCCGATAGACTTTACATTTCCATCGATTTTAGACATTTTAAAATTTTAAGTTCTTTATCCCTCAATTTCGAGGAATAATTTTAAGGATTTTAATATAGCCAGTCAATGTGACTGTTTCTATGGACTTTTAATGTGAACTCTCTCAAATCTTAATTTTAATGTTTGCCATTTCCATTTCACTTGTTGTTGTGCAGCACCGGATCTCGGTCATAATTGCTACATGCTAATGTTTTTTGTTTGTGCCACCGAGCTAAAATAAATATGATTTGATTTGTATTTATGCAATTTAGTTGGGTAAATTCGGGGGCCAAATTTCTCCCGGCATGCCAACTTTACCCCGTTCTATGGTATGGCATTTGATCAATTACTTAGCGGTGTTTTTGTAAAAGTCTAAGGACTAGTCTTCGCTCTCTTATCTGTTTATATTGCTTTTTTCTCCCAAGAAGATCCCTTCCAATTTGCCACTAAGCTGACCAGGAAGTAATTCCAGGTGACCTTCTGTGGTTGGCAATACAGGGCTCTTGTGTTGACCTTTTTGTTTTTATCAAGGTTGTCTAGGTGGACCAAAAGCACACAAAAAATGTCGACGATCAATTGGTTATCGTATGCCTACAATGTATTGCAACATTTTGAATCTATATTATTTATATGTTACCCCACTGACACTTTTGGCAGTGCAAAGTTAGCTTATTCATGTTATTGGTGTCTGAATTAAACCCAGCAGCATTCAAAGCAATCCACTGTATCCCCTTTTTTATGGTCAGGTTTCACAAGCAACAAGAAGTGAAGTGAACCACAGAATGAATATCCCTTCCATGAATATACTCGTAACCATAGTGAATAATTATCTATCTGAAGTTTGATTCTGTCAGAATAAGAGATTCATAAGCTTTAGCTGGCAACTATTATAAATATCGATTTATTATTAGCTGTCAACATAGGTGTATTTCGCAGGGGGTCAGGGGGGCTGCAGCCCCCCCCCCCCCCTGGCATCAGGGTAAATGGCTCATCAGGGCAAATCCTGTCCCAATAACAGGGCAGATCCACTGCCCTGGTCACATTCACGCCATGTTAAAATTCCAGGGCAAAATAGTCTCTGCCACCCCTCGAGACAGCCGTCCTGCCAGTGTACGCCTATGGCGCTCAAGCCTATATATACAAAGCATTGTGGCGCATTGGAAGTCCGGAGACAAATGACGACAATAATTATATTTATGGCACTTCCATCTTTCTTGGTAACAATATCATGTATCTTCCTGCACGAAAAGATTCTACTCTGTTCACCAAGTGTCAACAAGTAAATAGAGGAAAACATATTGTCTGCTTTGAGTATGTCATTGCAAATATCAGCAGACATTAGTAAACATGACCACACTAAACATACAGCGTTCAGATTATCAGAGTAAATGACACAATGGTTGTGTGCATTGTAACCAAACGAGGACACAATCCAACGCATTGTGTGTGAACAAATGTCATGGTCCGACTTCTTTTACCTCTTAGTTTGTCACATTGACACAAGGAGAGCTTTTTGCATTTGGGTAACTGACACAATGCCCAGATCATGTTCTTTTGAGTCAGCTTTGATTCTTTCTATCCCTTTTGCTAGTCTGTGTCATCGTACAATGTAGGTATCAATCCTTTGATGAGTTAACGGGGTTGCCCCTTTTTCTTTGTATGCGTCTGCCTTCTTTTTGCTTACTTAATTAACCATTGCCTGACAACAGTAACTCATGCAATATCCAAGTAATGTTTAGTAGTTAGCAATACACAGTCATCTGCGATTGGCAAATTCACTGCTAAAGCAATTATTATTGCATGGTTGAAAAATGAGGACACTAAATTGCCTGATATTCCTTTTTCCAGAGTGAGATGAAGGGTTTAAAATTATGTATACCAACAAAATAATTAATACACAATCATGCTATAAAAACAGATTAAGCCTGGAACAAAAGAAACTTAAACTGACCAGCACCAATAATAAGCCAAATGTTACAATGCAAGTCATTCCATCACAACTACTTGCTGACAATATGGTGTAAGATAAATAGCTGAGCTATTTTAGTCCCAGCCTTAGCAGTTAGGACTAACCTTCACTTTCTCTTTTCTGTTTGCATTGCTTTTCTTTCTTGGGAAGATCCCTTCCAATTTGCCACTAAGCTGACCAGGAAGTAATTCCGCATGACCTTGTGTGGTTGGCAATAGGTGGCTCTGGTGCTGACTTTTTTTCTATCACGGTTGTCTAGGTGGACCAAAAGCACAACAAAATACTTAGCTATTTACTGGAATTTCCAGAGAAAAATCATGGCCATTAATTATATTTCCATCTTTCTCGGTGACATATCATGTATCTTATTTTCATGAAAAGTTGCTTCTCTGGTCAGCTAATGTCAACAATTAAATAGAGGAAAACACACTGCCTTCTTTGAGTATGTCAGTGCAAACATGACCACACTACATACAAAGCATGTCAGATGAAGTAACACAATGGTCGTTTACAATGTAACCGAATGAGGACACAATGTGACACATTGTGTGTGAACAAACGTCATTATCCGAGTTGTTTTACCTCTTAGTAGGCAAGCATTCCACATGATCTTATGCCACTGAGTAATCCTTGTCTCTTTCTGTACCCGAAGCTTGAGCCTCAAGCAAAAAAAATTTAACTGACCTATAAAAAACCAAGTGTTACAACGCAAATCAGTCAGACACATCCACTTACTGAAAGCATGGCTTACGATAAATAGCTGAGTTATTTTAGTCTCAGCCTTAGGACTAGATTTCCCTCTCTCTAATGTGTTTGCTTTGCTTTTTTCCCCTGAGAAGATCCCTTCCAATTTGCCACTAAGCTTACCAGGAAGTAATTCCACGAGACCTTCTGCGGTTGGCAATAGGTGGCTCTGGTGCTGACCTTTTTGTTTCTATCAAGGTTGTCTAGGTGGATCAAAAGCACAATAAATTGGCCACAATCAACTGGTCATAGTAGGCTTATTATAACACTTCCCAATTTAAATCAGCCGTATAGTTTGAATTCAACAGAGTAATTTGTTGAGGTACAGTGTGACGAATCTTGTCAGCTAATTTACCCTTTCTAAGCACTTGAGGGATCAAGTTTTACATGTTTATCAACACAGCTTTCTGTGCCAGAACAAAGCTATTGATTTTATCATATTACATTGAATAACCTTGTTTAATGACAGACTTTGTGACTGACACACCCACAGTGACATCAGCAGTGGTTCTGTTTTGGCAATTGAATTTTTACAGGCCCCAGTCAAGCCAATTGTAAAGGATCACTTTTCAAAAATGAAATGTTAACAACCGTTAATCTACTTAATCTCAACAATAGTCTATGAACCACTCATCAATGGGTATGCTGGTCAGGGCGACCTTCACTAACAATATGAATAAACAAGGTTGTAAGAAGATGGAGTCACTGAACCTTCAAATTACATTGGCTCAATGTTATGATGGGCATTGTCCATAAAGCAGTGTTAAAACAAATTGTGATAAATCAAGCCTCTCATATACTGGCTCAGAAGGCACAATAGAAGAAGAAGAGGTAAATTGTTACAAAATTAATAAAATTTGGATTACAGCAGAGTAGATTCTCAAAGTTCTGTTCCAGTTTACTGCAAGCAATTTTTATTCATCAGATATAATACCGTTTCATTGGGCTGCTGATCTCAAAAATATAACTACAGCAGTAGTACAACTGCCAATTCACTTGTCATGAAGTGTATAAAATTAGCATGACATACAATTGAAAACAACGTTCCTTTACAACATTGTGGTGGACCAAAGGTCAAACAGCTCTAGAGCCACCATTGCTAACCACAAAAGGTCACGTGGAATTACTTCCTGGACAGCTGAGCAGCAATTTGGAAGGGATATCCCCAGGACAAAAAGTAATGCGAAGCAATTTATAAGAGAGAGAGTAGGTTGGCCGCCAAGACTGGGTCACAAATAGCTCAATAATTCATCCAATGTCATGCTATCAGGAAGCAGGTCACTATGTTTGCAACCACAGTCTGACACAGTTACAAAATATTATTTCAGCAAGCATGCATGCATGATGCAGAGGAAACTTTCTTGAAAAGTCACTTGTCATTATAAAAAAATAATGTGATCGTTTGCTATTGGTTTCTCAGCATTTTAACATAGCCTCCAATACAACTACATCATAAAATTGCGAGTGACATTTGCCCGAATTTCACAATTTAAATACATTTCAAATTAAATTGCCTGGAAATCATCAATTTTCCGTTGTTTTTATTTAATCATCTGCCCGAATTTTTTAGCCTTTTTGCCTGAATCTCACTGTTTCCCAAACTTTGGGGGGGGGGGGCGGGCGATCGCCCCTGCCCCCCCTCCGATACACCTATGCTTGGGCCTGTAGATTTAAAAAAGTAAAACAGCATGATTTATTTTTGCATTTCCATTCGTAAATACCACCCCCTTCCCCTTTTAGCATTTTCTGGATCCGCCCTTGATGTAGATGTCTCAGAAACCACACCAATTTTAATAAACACACATATTGGACACTGACATTGACCTGCTTGGAATGAAAATTTATCAGCTCCTATACATCCCATGAAATCTTTTTCACTATGGTTTCTTTTTTCAAAACACTCTCCTTTTTGATAGGAATAAGATAACCAACGCTCCAAATTTGTTTACCAGATGAGACTAACCGTTTAGTCTGCCGGTGACTAGATCAAATACAGCAAAAGCAGGTTTTGCTCACGGAGCAAAACAAATCTTCTATATTACATACTTCTATATGTGTCTGAGTGGGACTATAGATCACAGCTTTGAAGACAGTTTTCATTCAAAGCACATTTTGATGTCATTTCAGTGATGATAGCGTAGGCCTATAGATGTTTGTAAATGATCTTAGGAAGCAACAATTTCCGCTTATTGTGAAGTATGCTGGGTGTGACGCAAGTTCTCAGCAAAACAGATGTGATGGCAGAAAAAGTAGAATTTGTCTGTATAACATCATTAGGACTATCTTAGTGATGTCTTTATAATTTTATACTTTGTACCTGCCTTTGGACATCAGTGCAACAAGTATTTAGACTTCATTAACAACAGAAAATTGCCAATGGTATAATTCACTTCATGTGGAGCTTATTACAATCAAGGGTGCCGGAAGGTAACGTGGGTGGCAGGGGCGGTTGGACAAGAAAGGGCAAATCTGATTTGTACGACAAAAATTTAATGTACTATCGTCATCACTTTTTAATAGATATTTACATATGTTTGCAAAAATGTATACCTAATAATGTTTTTTCTTTAAGATCAAAAGGCTTACTTGCCTCCCCCCCTTACCCCCCTAGCCAATTTACAATCACCAACAAGTTAAGGCAACAACTGTGTAATTGCTTTTGCTGAAATGATGTCATGCGAAATCAATGATCTTTATGAACATACATTATAACGGTCTGTCAATTAAAGTAATTACAGACAGACAAACATGAAAATCTACCAACTGAGAAATCAGTGAGTTAAAATTGAGCTGGTGGTTAAACAGCCTTCTTTCACATGAAATATTTTGTGTTAGGTCCATTACTGTCAATGAGCAAATATTCAACATGAATAATATTATTAGCAAGAATTTTGAATTTGTACATGATGTATAATCCTGGAGTAGGTTTACTGTTAGCAGCATTTGTGACAGTACTAAGCTGTCAGAAAGTACTAATACAAATGTGACCATAGTCTTTGGTTTCTGTTTTCTTTGTGTTCTGTTCTTACATCAACGAAATAACATTCACATTGCTCATGATGTTTTCATTTGTGACTGTCTTATGTCGGTATTGCAGATGTAAAGCACTACAAATCTATGTTATCCTAACTTATTGTGGCATGGTCAGGTGAGCAAACTACTATTTTTCCATGAATGCCTTCATTAGTTTTTTGCCTGGTCTTCGCTGGCAAGTCTGCATTCTGTAGTTTTGGATCAGTTCAAAAAAGCAGCACAAAGATAAAACACGTGACTAAAACATCGAATCAGACATTTTCTGTTTGCAAAGGAAATGTGGCAAAGCTTGTATCGACTTGACACTTCTTCCTTCCTGCTTCTTTTTACCTCCTGATAGAAAATCTGTGAAATAAACATGAAAGGAAGCAAGAGATATTTGATATTCTGACTTTCTATTACACATGTAGAGTAGGTCGGGGCATGCGGCCCCCTTAACTTCGAGGTGTGATTTGACCTACTTTTTATGAACGATTATTTGAATGCTTATGCTCCCTGGAAGGGATCACTTGACTCTACTGATAACTCGCGAAACAAATGTCTACCAATTTTAATAAAGGAGTTACGGCCATTTTTGTAAAAAATTTAAAATGGCCTTCTTACCCCACCCATCGGGCAAGAAGCCCCCCTATTATAATCCTATGGCAATTTTTTTTGCAAGCACATTCAGCCTAAAAGTTATTTCTTAGGGTTCTTCTATCATTTTAAGGCATTCTATTCACTTTTTCTGAATTTCAGAATTTTTCTGTTCATACTTTTATTTTTTAATATTTTTTGCCCTGTTTCAATTTCGGACCAAATTTTTTTCTAATTTAATTAGCTATTCTATCAAGATCTAAGGTAAAGTACACATTATGAAATGGTTCCTGAAGCGGCTTCGACCCCCAAGTGAAGGGGCCTCATGCCCCATATCATGTGGGGCCTCTCGCCCCAAACCCACATATTTTAATTTGACCCCTATATTTTGAACTAAAATGCAAAAAACATGAGCCAAATCATATTTATGTGATGGTCATAAAGTGAAGCAATGCAGATTTCCATTATACTTATAAAAATATCCAAAAATATTTCTGACAACCCCTTTCAAAGAATTAGTCAAAGTTACAAAAACCATGCGCATTTTTTCATTTCTTTACTTTCTACTATGGTATTGTGCTGTTTGCCCTGAAAATTTGTGACGTCACCTAAAACGCGTCTAGCTTCAATCCTATCGATAAATAAACGCACCAAATATGTAAGTTTAGATATAACCCTGAGGGGGCCTCTCACCTAACCCAGGCTTCTTGCCCCGACCTACTCTATGTATATTTTTGTATGTATATGGTAACACAGCAATGTGTCCCTTTTGGTGCCAAGATTCTGATACCATAAGCACTTATATCAATCACATATTTCTAAAAAACACGCAGTCACAATCCTCCCCTATTTCAAAAAGTGATTTGAACATTTATTTGATTTAAAGTCCTGGTTACCACCTTACATGTATATATTTGGGCCAGACCTACCTCCACAAGAAATAAGTGAATTACACTGGTTGTCATTTTTACACAACATCATGTTTCTGTGTTGTGCCCACAGACCCATAACTGGACACCACTACAGAAAGTTTCCTCAACCAAAACGCCCAGTTACAGATCAAATAAATCGTTTGCAAGATAACTCCAGTAACACGGAGATAAGATTTTCCACTTACGCCGGTTTCCAAAAAATACAAAAGTGTCGCATTAAAGATACTCAGCCAAGCTAATTAATTAAACAAGAACTGATACGACTGAGCCTACTTGGCCTGAATTGCATAAAAAAGTCACAACCCGGGAATATTTGGCTGGGGAGTATTTTAGTTAAAATGCACTATAGAAAAGTTGCCTTATAGAAAGACTTGCTTTAACTTAAATTACTTAAGACTTACTCTTTGTTTAAATGCCTACCAACATCTGCCAGGTCCATTGTCCAAGGAATGCATGCATGTCCATGGCACAATGGATCCACAATAATTGCTCAGGTTAATTGTTTATACTGGTGCTAAGCAGTGGCTAAAAATAGGCACTGGACAATGACCAGTGCCCACATTGGAATGTTGCAAGTCTTTGTTGTATGCAATTTGGGGAAATGCAATTAGGGTAAATTGGGGAACTTAAACTTTAAGGCTTTATGTAACTTGGAGATTAACTTTATGTAATGCACCAACAATTGTTGGCCATAGCATGGGAGATCAGGTCACTGCTCTGTAGTTAGTGAGGGCTAATGAATATCTAAGCCAACCCCCATAATTGATATCTGCTCAGGCATTGGTGGCAGCCCCCAATGCATAATTGCTCAAGCCTGAATTGCTCTGTGATTGGTTGTGGCCATTGGCCAATGATTGTAATTGTGTCTGCCAACAAAACTACCTGTCAAGTTGAATAAACTCAGTTTGGACTTGTCTTGCACTGTGTTAACCACACATATCTTGTTTGTACTATTTTACCATCAAGGAAGTAACATCATGAACAACCTTTAATGCTCACTTTGGATATGACAGCTTATGCTGACAGGAAACACCCCACATTACTCTTATGAATATTTGGGAAGGAGTTGAATTTGGGGAACTGTATTTAAACAGGCCTTGTGTTTCCAGACTGGTGTCCCTGACTGTTTTGAACTACAGAGTCAACTTTTGACCAAGTGAGTTGTATGAATTGAAGAAAATTGGAAGAAACAAGAAGACGAACTTTTACCATACACAAAATCGTTTTAGTTGAAAGTTGTAGGCAAGAAGAGGAAATTATACCAAACACCATCAAGATCGACGAGACCACCTTTAGTTGAAAGTATTAGGTCGTGAAGAGGAATTTTATACCATGCACATTTAGCTCAAAGTTAGGCGAAGAAATCACTTTTACTGTCACTGGATTAAAGTTAAAATGGCCACCGAGGAGGAGAGACAACGTCTCGCAGCCCTGCAAAACGGCGCGGCCGGCGACCAGATTGGCGACCAACTTGGGGCCCGACAGGACGCTCGAGAAGAGCCAGTCACGACGATAACGTTCCAGCAATATCTCACGCAGGAACGACAGATCAGAGACTCGCACAGACAAGAAGCTCGCCACGAACATGAGGAGGTCCTCAGGCTGCAGCTCCAGGCTCTGGCTCAGCAGAAAGAAGCCGAAGACAGACACAGAGCCATAGAATTGGCAAAACGCATCCCAGCATGTGACGGCTCTTCATCTCAAAAAGTAAGAGATTGGATCAGAGAAGTAGAGATGACTCTGGCTTATAGCAATGATACTGTATTAATCGCCACAACCTCAGCCACGTCGGCCCTAAGGGACGAGATGGAACACTTCTTAAAGAAGCAAAAACACCGAGAGAAGACGCCTTGGGCTGAGTTGAAAGAGCATGTGCAACTCCAATTTTTATCACCCCAAGAAGACGAACGATTAAAGCACGAGGTGCAGCACATCAAACAAACAGCTTATGAAACCACGGCAGCTTATGGCCGACGATTTAGAAAAGCTGTAGAAGCTGCTTATCCCTTGAACGTGGGTGACGAGAGAGAAGACGCAGAACGACGCCTGCTCATCGACTCGTATATCAGAGGGCTGGCAGATCAAGATATTGCAGAGAAGCTGGTAATCAAGGGCTACCCCGAGACCTATGAGTTGGCACTCCACAAAGTCGCACAGCTGGAGTCGAATCGCACACGACTCAGGATGGCCAGAGAACGTGGAATCCTCTCACAGTCGACAAAACGTCAAGAAGAGCCTATGGAAGTGGGCGCAGTATCTGCACAAGAGTCTGAAGCAGACAAAAGACTTAAGGCCATGGAAAGACAAATGTCAGGCCTAGCTCAGCAGTTTACCAAGCTGACCTCAATTGTTCAAGGATTTAGAGACGACCACAAGACATCGAGACAATCGCAGTCACCACAGTCTCACAATCACCCACAACAGAGGTATAACTCCCACCAGACACGATCGACGTCACACAACCAGCACAGACGCCCACGCCAGTCGTTTTATGCACAGCAACAGGAGAACTCCTTTACCGAGGACGGCTTCCCAATTTGCAATTTTTGCCAGAAGGTGGGTCATGTTGCCAAACAATGCCGCTCAAGACAAGGCCATCGAATTAACCAGCAAGGCTACTCAAGAGGCTCGGGGGGCCAATAAGCGCCTTAGACGTAGATGCACTGGTCTTTGTCAAACTGGAATTTAATAGCTGTCATGCATATGCTTTATTAGATACCGGGGCCAGCAGAAGCGTACTAAGGCGCTCAGAATATGACAATTATTGTGAACTGACTGGCACATCACCCACACTTGCTCCTACTGTTGAACTATATAGCGTGACGGGCGACAGCATCAAAGTGTTGGGGCAAACTGAAGTGACAGAACTCAGAGCTGGATCGTTTAATGTGATTGTAGTAGAAGACATTGGTCATGCCATGATATTGGGCCGAGATGTGTTAAGAAAAGATGGAGCCACTATTGACTATAAACAGGGCCTATTGATGTGGAAAGGCCACGCATATGAACTCACACCTCGCCGACAAATAGCAGCATCGCTGGGAGATAAACCGCCCCTCATGCAGGACAAGTCAATTGAAACACTCGTGAACGCCAATTCTGACCTCTTTGTTGCCAGTGGAGAGAACTTGGGTCGCCACCCTGACATCCAGATCAGGATCGAAACAACAGGCCCACCCATCAAGCGCCGAGCCTACAGACTCCCCTTTAGTAAGAGAGCAGCCCTGGACGACAAGTTGGACGAGTTGATCGAACAAGGGGTAGTAGTACCATCGTTGTCACCATGGGCGTCACCTGTAGTACTCGTGGCCAAGAAAGACAGCTCAGAATTACCACGCTTCACAATTGACTATACTGCTCTCAACAAAGTGACGAAGAAAGATGCGTACCCCATACCCCTCATCAGAGACATATTTGATCAATTGCAGGGGGCACGCATCTTCTCAACACTTGACCTGAAGTCGGGATATCACCAGCTGCCTCTCCATCCCGACGACATGGAGAAGACAGCTTTTGTCTGCCACAGGGGACTATTTGAGTTTAAGACCATGCCTATGGGTCTGTCGAACGCAACTCAGTTGTTCCAAAGAACAATGGAAATCGTCTTGAAAGGGCTAATCGGCACCATCGTGATGTGCTATATTGACGACTTGGTAATCTGGTCACGCACACAGGAAGAGCACCTAGAACACCTGAAACTGGTATTTGACCGTCTCAGGAAATACCAGCTGCGACTCAACCCCAAGAAGTGTGTTTTTGGCATGCGCAAAGTGAAGCTGCTGGGATATACAGTCAGCGACGAGGGCTTAGCGGCGGACCCAGACAAAGTCGCAGCAATAGACAGGATGAAAGCGCCCACATCTGTTAACCACACCCGCAGCTTCCTTGGTATGTGCAATTATTATCGCCAGCTGATCAAGGACTATGCCAAGATAGCCGAACCCTTAGTGAATCTGACGAGGAAAAACGTGAAATTTGAGTGGACCGATCAGCATCAGACAGCCTTTGATCTATTGAAGCGAGAACTCTGTGGTCAACACATCATGGCTCATCCTCAGAC
The DNA here is from genome assembly GCA_026936325.1 of Platynereis dumerilii. Taxonomy (NCBI): domain Eukaryota; kingdom Metazoa; phylum Annelida; class Polychaeta; order Phyllodocida; family Nereididae; genus Platynereis; species Platynereis dumerilii. The sequence goes on along the minus strand of JAPTHN010000005.1, from coordinate 22,488,503 downwards.
AGATAAGCCGTACTTACTTTATACAGACGCGTGTGATTATGCCGTGGGCGGCATATTATGCCAATTAGATAAAAATGGAATTGAGCGCCCCATTGTCTATTTGTCAAAACAACTCACCCCCACTCAAAGACGTTGGGCGACAATCGAAAAAGAGGCCTGGGGGTTGGTATATTGTTTGAAACAGTTGAGATGCTACTTGATAGGCAGTGAATATCGCACATTCGTCGACCACAAGCCCCTCACCAGCCTATTTACCAAAGACTTAAATAACACCAAAATACAGAGGTGGGCTGTACTTTTGGCCGAATATGGGTGCAAAGTCGAATATCATAAAGGCAAACTAAATGTGCGCGCCGATATGCTCTCGAGGATCGAGCAACATGACTGCAAGGACCAACCCCAGGAGGACATCGACTGCATTGGGACCTTTGACGTGGGCTACTGGCAACTGGGCGACAGACTACCAGATCTCGAGGACGACTTTGCCGACACCTACCAGGCACAGGCCGTCTCATATGGCCTCGACCTCATGAAAGTGGCCCAAGACCAGCGCACAATGCAGGAATGGCAAGACAAGAACGAGGACGACGACGATGATGACTATGAGGTCATTAATGGGCTCCTATATTCAACAAAGGTGCCATATAAATATGCAGAAGAATATCCTCGTCTAGTCCTGCCACCACAACACCGTAGAGATGTCATATCAAGAGCCCACGAAGAAGTAGGTCACATGTCTGTCAGGAAAACGATCAAGAAGATCAAAGAGGCTTTTGTGTGGCACGGCATGACAGCAGAAGTGACAGCCTTTGTGAAAACCTGTGCGCAGTGTGTCACACACAGCAAGCGCCAAGTCAAGCCGCCCATGGGCGAAATGCCGCTCCCCAAGTCGCCCATGACCTTTATAGCTGCAGACTTAATTGGCCCACTGGTAGAATCACCTAAAGGAAACTGCTATGCCCTGACTGTACTCGACCATTGCACCGGCTGGGCCGAGGCTTTTGCTATACCGAGCAAATCAAGCAAAGCCATTTGGGAAGCCTTAAGCAGCTACTACTTTAGCAAACATGGCTTTTGTGATGTTTTGCTCACGGACCAAGGTCTCGAATTCAATGCCAAGGCCCTGACAGACTACTTAGCAGCAGTCGGAGTAGAACATAGACGTACGACGCCCTATAATCCTCAGGCAAACGGCAAGTGTGAGCGTTTTAATGGCACATTGAAACGCATCGTCACCACACTCATCAACAACCAACGTGGCAATTGGGAAATGGCCCTCGGACCAGCTCTACTGGCGTATAACAACAGTGTCAGCGATGTGACAGGCCACACGCCATATTTCCTGCACCACGGCAGACGGGCAAGACTGCCCTTATCTCGCATGCTGCCCCGAGAACAGCCACTGGATGAAAGACTCTCACACTTGTCTAATGCCCTGAGGACGGCATCACACATGACTGAGGACGCTCGCAAATGGAACAGGGAGAGGTTGGCAAAACAAGCAAATGCAGGCAAGATCGAACCAGGGGATTGCGTTTTATTGAAAGCCAACGAACCCATGACGTTGACAAGCAGATGGGACCCGCAATATACTGTCACCAAGGTCAGGGGCAAGGTCATCTGGGTGGTCCATCAACAAACGGGCAAACAAAAAGTGGTCAACAGGAATAAAGTCAAGGTCGTGGATCCCAACATTGTGTGGGACCAGCATAATCCCAGACCACTCAGAAATCCCAGAAAGCCAACAAGACAAACAGGCTTAGGACAACCAGCTGACCTTGACCCCCATCATCAAACAGAAGATCAAGTAGACCAAAGACAGCAAGAACAACAGCCGCGGCCCAAGAAGAGACAAAGGGACAATGATCAAAACCCCGCGCATCGACGTCATAGCAATCAACCGACCCCCCCCAGGAACCAAGCAATCAGACGACCATCAACGCCCCCTAGTCCTGCTGGTCATGAGCAGACCCCACCTGGTCATTCTGCAGCTGACCACCAGCCTGCTCGGACCTACTCAACACCAGCTCCGACCCCGAGGCACATCTTAGCCCAGAAACACCGGCGCCTAGCAGCCCAGAAGGCCCAACACAACCTGCCCGGCAAACAGCAGCCCGAGAAGCACCAAGCCCAGGGCCCCCGGCAACCTCGCACGAGCAGCAAGAAGCACCCCAGTCTACCGCCACGGAGTGCCCCGCCTCATAAGCGCCTGCACAGAGCTGCCCCCAGACGCAGCCTCGAGCCCCAGCCGCCCCCGGACCACCAGCGGCCGCACCATCCCCCGGACTTGAAGCGACCAAGACCGTACTTTACCCGAGCTGCCAAAAGGGAGCAGCCCGAAGTACCAACACCCTCGGAAGCCGAGCAGAAGCGTGCTCGCCTGGCTGCCATCTCGACCCTCAAGGCATTTTTGTCAGAATGTCGACACTAGCCTACCTACTGATCATCAAGCTATGCCTGCTTGCCAGCCCTGCCTCAGCACGAACGCCGGACGCCATTGAAGTCACCCACTTACCCGATGGCATATCAATCACAGGAGGCGAGGAGTTAAGGCAAGTCATAGCATCTTGGGATGTATTTGTTACTTTAGACCCACCCACCTACCCACGATCGTTGGCCAACCAAGTGGCCTCGCTAGCCCACACTATGAACGCAATCAAATCACTGGAACGAAAAGGCATTGATATTGATCTCGACACCCAAATCTTAAGAAGAAATCGCCTGTCAACCATTTTGCAATTATCAACCCAGCCACACCCAGCCGCGGACGATGCTAACCACACCAGGAGACGAAGAGGCCTCATTGACCTGGGTGGAAAAATTCTAAACAGCTTATTTGGGGTGGCCACAAGTGATCAAATGGATCGCTTTAAGGCAGCACTAGCAGAAGTGGCTGGAAGCACATTAGCAGTAAGTCATGCACACAACAGCTTAGCCACCATCGTAAATCAAACCAGAGCTTATGTAAAGCAAGTAGCCATTAGACAACACCAGATCGAAGTGAAAATCACCTCGTTAAACTCAGCAATATCGGAGCTGTCAAATGTCATCCAGCAGCACGCAAGACGCATCAGCAAAATCGAACTCGTGACAGACCTCGACAGATACCTCGATGTCTTAGACATGGCAGCTGACCACTACCTCGACCAATTAGCATTGTTTAACCGTCAGCGCACGGAGTTGCAATTGGGACATTTAACGTGTGAACTGTTATCTGAAGACCAGCTAAACGAAATCATGAATCAAGCAAGAAAGAAATATCAGGTGAGTGGGACAAACAATTGGCTGTATCAGTACTTAAATGTTAGACCAATTTGGACCGATACCGAAAAATTACTGTATCAAATTGTCATACCATTGGTGGCTCCCAGGCCATATTTAATGTTTAGTATTGCCTCGAGTGGAGTGCCCCTCAATCAATCATTTTATCATATCACTGTAAAAGTTGGCCGTAGCTATGCTTTTGACACTATGTCTGGTAATCTGTTTATCCCAGGCCAGTGCCTTGGGAGAAATCCCATTTTATGCAATAGTGATATTGAAGTAGATAACAGTAAAATGAAATGTGTCAGGGGCCTATTAACTAATCGACCAGAGCTGACCAAGCAATGCAAAGTGGAAGTCAGACAAATAGATAACTCTAACCCTTTAGTCAGCACCCTGGCTGTCAACCAGTATGCTGTAGTGTCACTAGGACAAAATATTGTGATCAGATGTGCAGGGAGTCCTGAAGACCATCTGTACCTTGCCCGAGGCACTTATAATGTAACGTGCCTAAAAGCCTGTAAAATCATTGGCGACGGTTGGTCGGTTGCCTGTATCAGTCGCATGCAAATGACAAGACACTATGTAATGCCAGAAGTAACAGTGACGTCACATTTTAATTTTACCAAAACCATCAGTAAGGCTACCTTAAACCTGGCATTACCCAGCTTGACGTCTGATTTAGCCCCGCCAACCATCCTAACTGACATGACACACCTATCTGATCACCACTATGTAAATATACCATCTCAGTCAACAGCATCCTTAAAGAACAACCTCTCTTTTATCAATGTCAGTCTAATAGTGTGTCTCTGGCTGCTAATTGCAGCAATAGCGCTTAAAGGACGCCACCTAGTGGCCAAACTAACAGCCAAATTTAAGAAAATAAATCACCCTCCTTGTGAAGTTTTGCCCCTGACACACCCTGGAACTGTCCACGAGACAGATAATCTGGAGCCAGTGAATCAAGCACGAACCAACACCAGGATATGGCCATCTTTGGCACAATTTAGGGATTGTGGGTCACACTCTACTCAAGAGCATATTAACTAGTGTATTGTGCCAATTGAGCTCAGGCCCAATTAACTTTTTAATTTACTCAAGGACAGCCACTTGAATTAAGTCTCACTCATGTAACTGATTGTGATAATTGTATAACTTGTCTCATGTATTTGTATGATTGGATCTGTAAAATGTCATTGTGAACAATTGAATTACTGTAATTTAATATGTCATCATGTTATCAAGTTTTAATGTATCAATCTCAGGTATCATTTATATTAAGCTATGGTTGGTTGACTAATGTGCAACATTTATGAATTGAAACTTATGAAGTCATGAGCTATTAATCAAAATTGTAGCGAAGTATGAATATATCATATCAGGCGTATGTATTGTGCGGAATTCTCATAGAGCTTGCTCAATCATTGGGTGTCTAGAAATTGTATCAATGTCATATATATATGTTTAACAGGTACCTTGACAAGCGACGGCTTGAACGATTTTGTGAAATGAAATTGGAATATAGTTTAAGTATCATTGACAAACCAGAATTGGTGGCTGACTAATTTAATAGGGATTAGGCAAATGTCTTTATTATTGTATAACTATTGTGATTTAGCAAATTGTCACATTACTTGTAAGTGCCTTTGAAGTTTGCAAACTGTCACATTGTTATAGCGTAATCAAAAGGGCCACGATCAATTAAGAGGGGAACAATAGGTCAAAGGGCACATTAAATAGGAATTAGCAATTAGTTACCACCAGGCGGAGGTTGACTCAATGCTTAAGCCATGAGTTGTAGTCACCCGCGCCACCTGTAGTTATATCAATTAAGATCTAAGGTTAATCAGGATGGCCCAGGTGTAGATATACTTGATCCCTGATTTTAGTCACCACGAGATCATTATTAGCATTTACCATTTTAAGTTGGCCTGAGAAAACATCGACTTGGATGTCCTAAGTAGATAGTACTTAATCCCAAGCCTAGCCATGCAGTACCAACCAACTTGTAGGATGGAGGTCAATCTCAACAGATTAATTAGCACCCCCATCAATTGTGATTAAATTGTCAGTTTATTTCACTTAGTTGTTTTATCAAATTTGTAGTATAAATTAGTCATTTAAAACTCAAAAAATTTTTTTTGTGGTCGGACAGCTGACTGGGGAGTCACATGTTTATATCAAAGTAATAATATCACCATTATCATGGGTTTATATCAACTGTATTTGTAGAGATTGAAGATGTATTGGCATTTTGAATTATCTATGTTTTATCTATGTTTTATCTATGTTTGTCTATTGTTTTGTCTATTGTTTTAAATTGTGTTGATCAAGAATGTCGCGCACAAGGTGCACCTCAGTGTCTAATGACTTAATAACCATTATCTTGATCCTTGGGAGAACACACTGTATTGAAATGTGCAATCATATATATAATCTCAACTTAGAGTAGTAACCAAACTTTATATGTTATTTTGATGGATCAGATGGATCGACAGCTAACTGCTAACAAGTATCATTTAGCTTCCCAAGACGGAGGAGATCTGTAAAGTTTGGGTCTCATTTTATCATTTAATGCATATTTTATAATTACTGAGTTATTGTGTTTATCTTGTATGTTTATATTGATCAACCATTGTGTAATTGTTGTCTACTATCAGTGACTCCCCTAAAGCACACAGTGCAGTGAATATTTAGAATTATACTCAGTGACCATAATCTCCCATATAGAAGGGTTTGCAAAATACCATTAATATATCTTTAAGGGAATATTTGGCTGGGGAGTATTTTAGTTAAAATGCACTATAGAAAAGTTGCCTTATAGAAAGACTTGCTTTAACTTAAATTACTTAAGACTTACTCTTTGTTTAAATGCCTACCAACATCTGCCAGGTCCATTGTCCAAGGAATGCATGCATGTCCATGGCACAATGGATCCACAATAATTGCTCAGGTTAATTGTTTATACTGGTGCTAAGCAGTGGCTAAAAATAGGCACTGGACAATGACCAGTGCCCACATTGGAATGTTGCAAGTCTTTGTTGTATGCAATTTGGGGAAATGCAATTAGGGTAAATTGGGGAACTTAAACTTTAAGGCTTTATGTAACTTGGAGATTAACTTTATGTAATGCACCAACAATTGTTGGCCATAGCATGGGAGATCAGGTCACTGCTCTGTAGTTAGTGAGGGCTAATGAATATCTAAGCCAACTCCCATAATTGATATCTGTTCAGGCATTGGTGGCAGCCCCCAATGCATAATTGCTCAAGCCTGAATTGCTCTGTGATTGGTTGTGGCCATTGGCCAATGATTGTAATTGTGTCTGCCAACAAAACTACCTGTCAAGTTGAATAAACTCAGTTTGGACTTGTCTTGCACTGTGTTAACCACACATATCTTGTTTGTACTATTTTACCATCAAGGAAGTAACATCATGAACAACCTTTAATGCTCACTTTGGATATGACAGCTTATGCTGACAGGAAACACCCCACATTACTCTTATGAATATTTGGGAAGGAGTTGAATTTGGGGAACTGTATTTAAACAGGCCTTGTGTTTCCAGAACATGTAGGCTACTTTGTACAAATAGTCGGACTAATTAATGAAGCAGATGATCATTGAAACAGCTATCCAACATTGGTCCAGGTGACAACCCTAACAATAGAAATATTATGAAAATTTCAACAATTCCCAGGAACTTCACTGTTCCAGATCACCCAGATGAAAATGAATGTGAGGGAATCAGGATCAAACATTAATATCAGCTCTCGAAAAATAAATAATTGAATGCATGAAATGTCCTCCCACAACCTAGCAAATTTTTATACTTTTCTGTTGCATTATACTCGTCAAGCTGGCTTCAGTTCAGTTACCTTCATATGGGAAAAAACTTTCACAATATTTTCCACAAATGGTTGACTTTCACATACTTTTGCAATATTATGTCTCTTAACATCTCAATCCAAAAATTGTTATTAAAATTTGTATTAATTATTTGATCAATTTGAATTACTCTGCACATTCTAAAACCTTAGAAATATAATCTTATCAGAAATATAACCTTAAATTGGTGATAAAATAAAGTAAATTGAAATCACTGAATCATAGTTATCACCACAATTAAGAACATCATTATCAGAATTGTAAGATTAAGATGGCTTCTTGTAACTTTAAGCAAAGATAATAACAATGTGGAAATTTATTAAATTTTAGTCTTCATAATGCTGTCAATTAATTTTGATAGGAATCTGGTGATCTCATCATCAGCTCAATATGGCAGCCACATATTCATCTGTTTCAAAAGAAGTTGCAAACCAATATCTTTCTCTCTGCAGGTGATAGTTATAAATATGAGATTTAATTGGAAGAGAATTGGCTTCAATAATTTTGATGATTATATCTGACTGCTCACTTGAAATGGAGATCAATTCAGAATACCAACTTCCAGACAACATTATAATTGATGTTGTGTTGAAGGTTCCAGGCACAACTACAGGGCAGTTGATAATTGTCTCATCTTGTCTCCTCTGCTTTCTTATCCCATCCTTCCTATCCTTTTTGTATATCCATCCTTTTGTCTATCCATCCTATTGTATCCTATGGTATCGGAGGTCCATGCAAGGGGGGGCCAAAAAATATAAAAATCAAGAAAAAAGCCAAAAAGTATGTTTTTCCGACGAAATTCGAGACTGTGTGATACAATCAAACTTCCAGATAAGACACAATGTCAGATTGTGAAATGTAAAGGGTCCTTCAGCATTGCTGGATTAATATAAAAAATATAGGAAGGAAGGGGCCATTCAACTTATTTTACCACAGGCCCAAAATATTCCCAGGCTGCCCCTGTATCCTATAATATCCATCCTCTGAGAGTTTATCAGAAAAACAAGAAATAAAGAGCAATGCTATATAGTTAGACAATCTGAGGGATATTTGCTCATCAGTCAACCTGCAATCGCATCTTAGACCCTCAGAAAAACAAACCAAGGCAAGGAGCAATCAAGATGAAAATAATATTTTCATGCCTCATAGTATTCTCTGTTTACAATGAAGATGAGATTAAACAAGTCGAGTGCAAGAATTTAGGACATTCAGAGTAACTAACTAAAGTAAGACAATCTATGACCTAAACACACTTTGCCGCTCATTGGATTCACAAAACGCTATGCAAGATTACCAATTCGTGGTTGCATTACAGTTGTCTCCTGGCTTAGCACATTTGTTCAGCTTGATGCCTGAAAACGAAGTCTGAATTCAGACATCTCTGCAGGCAACATTGGCTAGAAAATTAGAAGCCAGCCATCATCGAATGTCCTTGTGAGGTGTTTAAAACACAAAGAGCAATGGTCAATATTTTAAACAGTGAGAGGGAACATTTATTTCTTTTTGCCACTTGTAAAAAATATCAGAATATGCGGTAGTTCTCATCACTGAAAAAACATAAGACACATAGGCCTAAATTAAATTAAAATTGATTTTGCTTCATCTATCTATCTATCTATCTGTCTATCTATCTATCTATCTATCTATCTATCTATCTATCTATCTATCTATCTATCTATCTATCTATCTGTCTGTGTATGTATCTATCTGGCTGTATGTTTGTGTTGCATTTTAGGAATTTTATTTCTTGAACTATCTAAAATATCAGATACCACACAATATGGCATAACGTCATTATGCTATTATGAGGATAAAGTATGATTTTATGAAGAAGGTAGAAATATACCTTGATTACAATGACACTTTGTACAATGACACTTTATGGAGAAGGCTGGAAGTCATATTCCATATATATGAATGCGATCTGAACTTGTCAAATATGGTCTCAGTGAATCACTGTTCAGCATAGTGTGTTTGCACCAACCAATCACACAAATCAGAGAAATGCTTGACTGAGTTTGATTGACTGCTAAAAGTATCCGTCTGAAGCTGTTCATTTCAAAACATAAAACCCAAACAGAAAAAGTGAATCATGAACAACACAATGATTAACAGTTATCTGTTTATGCAACATACTAATTAACAGTTAGCTGTTTGTACAAAGCCTCCCTAGATTCAACATGAAACTTCTGTCATTTTCAGTGGTACTTTTGTTAAAAGTTGGCCGATTTTGACACTTTAAAGTACAGGAAAGTTCTGAAAATCGCACACAATACATTTTAAACCATTTCCTATCAGCCCATACCTTTATTTTTGATGGGAATAGGCTCTAAACTGCCGCGACACGCTCCTGTGTCGCAAATGTATCATGTGTGGAGTGCTCAGCTTATGGAATGTCTCCCATCCTATCTAGTCTATGACCATAGTGATCAAAGGTCATAATAAAACAGACCTTCCAATATAATTATTTTTTTATCGATTTCATTCCAGTTGTATCTTGAGAAATCTTTTTTGCGTCATGGTCAGTAATTACAGTAAGCTATCTTCTGATGTTGCTCACAGTGTCACTGTATATGTAATGTATTGGCAAACATTTTACTGTTGTAAGCCCTGATGTTATAGTGCTGTCCTGTAAACTAGTGAAAAGCAAGTACTGGCTACTCCTACTCGCTAGCCATAGTGTTGATTGATGAGACAGGTCCCAAGAGTGGGTATCTTGGGCGGCCTAGTGGTTAAGGTTCCCACCTGTTCCGGTGAAGAACCCAAAATTTTCAGTGGTTCTTCACGAGCAAAATCCCAACTGAATGTCATTCAGGCGAGATGTTATATTGGTTACATTGCTGGGCAGGTAAAAGGTCCCTCAAAAGGGGAAAATGTGTGTCTATGACTATCTATCTGTTAACAGCATGTTACCCCATGTAAAGATTATTTTACTTGCCCAGCATTGAGAGTGATACAGTGGTTAACTTGCATATTGCTTTTCAGTCTTAACTGCACCCTTTTTTTGGATTTATCACACATATGGAAATTCAAAGGCATCAGGTAAGTAATGATGAACAGGTCTAACAGGTCCAACATGGTTTGCAAAAACTCAGATCATGTGTCTGATAGGAGCGAATCACTGTGCCAATCAGTTCAATACCAGTTGTGCTCAGAGAGCTCCCCGATTGTCCAAATCACTGAGAATTTATTCAAAACCATATGTCTGACTTTTTCGACCTTTCAAGAAAAGGGTCATTTCTCACAGGACTGTGTTCAAACCAGCTTCCAGTCTTGTCAAACGTCATGCATCCTGATTAGCTCTGCAGACTCAGTAGCTCTGTGTCCAACGACTCAGGTCAAATCATGCCCTGAGCATCCAGCCAAATGCTATCATTAGCCGCCAGACTTGCCAACTAGTGTCACTTCCTGTTTAGGAATTTGTTGATGTAACTATAGCTGATGCATTACTGTGGAAGCAGATTTGGTAGGCAGGGAAAGGGACTGTATAACCTATAAACTATTCCATGAACATTTATTGTCTGCTTCAGCATTTTACCAAAAATGTTATAAAAACCAGCTGCTCAACATTGATAAATAACTTATATACATGTATGTAATTAGCTTTTTCTAACTTTTGGATTGTACTGGTGATAAAGTTTATTTTATTCTTTAGTTCTGAGTATGTTAGATACATACGACAGGCTCATACAAAGATATCAAGAGATACACAAATCGCATCATACAATCATAAGCTTAAGAAAAAGACAATTCTGCGTCAAAACTTCAAGTTTCCAATCAAAAAGCAAATTTTTTTTATCGAGACAATTTTTCCTATTTGCATTAAAAACATCGACTTCGACATTTGATATGATTTAATGATAAGCTTGAATTTATCTTGATAAATTTAATGCAATAAAAACAGTATTTCATGAATGATTATTTCTCAGTAGGCAACATTGCATGCATTCTAATTCAAACCATAACAGAGTTGAAATTAAATGTTTGGGACTGATTATCTGAGAAGCATTTTCATCAGCATGATCCAGAACCGTGAAATTCCCAGGAATTAAAAAGCACTGATTTACGATAATTTCAGGCTTTGTGAAAATTTGTCACATTCACAAAATGTCCGATTTAATGCCTCGTGAACTTGATACATTCAGCTGAACTAAAAAAGAGTGAATGGATAAACAACAGAAAAGAAAACTAAGGAACAATTGATCACATCAATGTTATCAATTCACCAGAACAATTACACTGTTGTCATGGTAATGACATTTTCAGAACAATGTGTTCAAGGTTAATAAAGGAGGGAAAGAAAACGAACAGATTTAATGTCGAACAAATTCATAGCTTAATGAAAATAAATACCTGATAAATAAGTCCCCTTGATGAGAGATATTGAGTCATGTATTTTGTACAACTGTAGTTTCTTAGAAGAAAATGTCAGCATTTTAAACATTTCCAGCCAAGCTAATAAACATAATGAGAAATTTATGACTGATCCAAGTTGCCTAACTTGACCAGAATGACATAAAAAAGTCACAACTGCATCCTGCTGTCCTGTTCTCAGCCGAGACGGGCATGTACAATTATTTCCTGGTCAGCAGCAAGTTCAAGTTGGAAGGGATTTTCTGGGGACCAAATTTAAGGCAAACAGGTCAGTCGAAAAAGGCTAATCAATAAGATGCAAACATAATTGGGCCAAAAAAGTTGAAACAATTTGTCTACTGTTAAGGATGAGCATCTTTTTTTAGGTATGAACTTGTATGGTACATATCGTTTTTGAACACACAAAGCTTTAATAAATGACTATGTATGACGGGCGTCCCAAAAGTTCTCACCAATTTTTATGGCAGAATGAAATTTTCACTGAATTGATTCCAAGTATTTTACTATCTATTTTGAAAAAAATCAAAACTGTTAGAAGTGTTTAAGTTACTTTTCTGTTACCATGGATGCGGAAAGTCAGTAAATGCTAGCAGTGTTTCAAGATATCCTCCATTACATTATTAATATTAAATTTTATTTATATTTAAACCTGATCTGCTGAGGCAATTGCCAAAGATTTTCTCCATCAGTTGCTCCTCAGCTCATGTAATGGTTCGGCCGAAACAATCTATTGCCAAGAGGCCGTGCTCAAGAACATAGGGATCGAAACCCAACCTCATCTGCCTTATTCACCAGAAGTGGCCTTCTGTGACTTTTGGTGATACCAAAATATATATACCAGTTCACAAATTAAGTAGATCATACTCATAATCAGAAGCTGTAGCCAAGTATACTGAAGTTCCGCATTTTAGGAACCGCTCAGTTTCGAGGACCTTGGAGATTGTTTCAGCACAGGGTTTAAACTGATTCATAGTGACTTTAAATGTCAGAGATAACTTTTTGATACTGTCAAGCTGCCAATTGATATTGTTCATGATCATCAATTGCATATTTACAGTAAATTCTATGATTATTTACACTCCTAGACACATGGATTTGGGCTAAAAAATTGTGCTGGTCTGGATGCACTGACCTTTTGTTTCCATGGCGAGAGAAAAGTAATTTGAATTCTTCTAACAGGTACCAAATTTTCAAAATAGATAGTGATATACCTGAAATTAATTCTGTGAACATTTCATACAGATAGGCTACTTTTAAATAGAAAGGTCTGCCAAAAAAATTTGTCAGAATGTTTGGGACGCCTTTCTTATTATGTAAAAGTTGCACTAATTTTTCTTTATAAAATTGACAGAACATCCTAAGAGATTTTAATTTTAACTGTATCTTTGATAGTCTCATTGGTATTTTACAGTTGCAATTTTTAAGTAGTAAATTCGCTCTAAGCTTTCATTTACGTGATACTTCTGTTGTATGGGTAAGAACCCTTTATTTTTTATCATTAAACATCGATTTAAAATCAAAGGGTATGATTTTCTATTTAAGGGAACCATGATTCAAGATTTGTTTATGTAAGCTGCTTGCATTTACTTTACTGAGAGGAAACTGGTATCATCAAGCAAAAGGAAAAGACCCTATTACCAAAAGAAAGGATTAATGCATATGTTAGCAGGAACGCTACTGATAGAATCAAAGCTAACTCAGTAGAATAAGATTTCGCAGAGATGTCACTTATTTTCATACCGAAAATACTCTTCTAATGTGAAAGTAAGATGTAAGTCAATGATGTCAAATCACATATAATGACACATTACATGTGTATGCAATAATTGGACTCCATTAACACCAAATGGCCTGGGCTCACGCTAGCCGCTCGCATTTTCGTTAATTACGAATTTGAATGACTATTTGCGAGTACAAAATCAACCAAATTCGCGACTTTTGCGAATTTGAATCCGCGGTAAAAGTGGGATGTAGAAAAACGGAGCTCTCCTGTTCTAATTGGCCACCATCAAATATGCACTGGATGGAGGTACTGATCAATGCAGCAGATAGCACTTAATTGATGAAATAAAAGTTTACACAGTGCTATTGTTCTAATAGCAATTGGAAAGTGTAATTAAGATAGAAGGGGTTAATTCTCCTTGTTCTATGTGTGAATTTCGTGAATTCCAATTAGCCTTTGGCTTTGACCACTGCCCTGGCAAATGCATAGATGTGCATGAACAGCAGATTAGCAGTTAACTGTGTTTCTTTACTTGCATGAATAATATATTATATAATTTTTATTCCAATTTATTTGAAAACAACTTCAGTTATTTATTGAAACACAAGACACAATGAGATATTGCAAGTCTTGAAGGAAATGAATTATGCTGCCACTAATCATGCTATTGCTGATATAAAGCCAATTAGAACTTATATAATTATACAATATTATACATGTCTATATTGTGCATGTTTGTAAAGAGTTTTACTGAGATGATTTTTTCCAATAACCTAAATTAACTGTATACCTGTTTATAGTGTCCCAAAAAATAGGGATGGCAGCAAACCCTCAGCATATAGCACCTTCATCTCTAGCAGACTGTCATTGAGAATTTCAGCCAAGTAGACTAACCCTCAATCATTGATCATTGAAGTCAACTTGGCTGCACTAGAGATGAATAGGCCCATGTCACATGCTGAGGATTTGCTTCTTAATACCCGTCAATTGACTTGCTACTTAAAAAAGAATCTACTTCTTCATTTCATATTTTAATGGACACGTTTTCATGGTACAAATGCTGACCTCAATTAAGTTTTTGACTTCCCACCACTTTTTTTTAATAGTATTTACTTCAGTATTAAATTTCTTGGTAAAGAACCGTCAAATACTTGGTAGTTTCAAGTTCCAGTGTGAGGAAGTGACGACATGACATGATGGAAGTCTGTAGACCCTTTTATCTCTCTTTAAAAAAAGAAGATAAACACATCTTCATAACAATACTGAACGATTTAGAAACAAGACAGATAGATGAGTCTACAAATTGAAAATACATAGGCAGGAGGACATGTTGCATAGTAGCTGGTTCTTAGAACAAATGCCCACAATTAGCATTAAGTGAACTTTTGGCAGACACGACATCTTGAAATATTATTTGTTGGTCAAAAATTAGATAATTTATATTTTCGAGCAAAATGAGCACATTTTTACGCTAAAGTGAAATCTTATTTGCTAATCCAATTTTGTATGGATTAGCAACTTTTGCTAAGCCAAATTTAGCTCTAGAGTGAGCACAGCATTTCACAGACCTGTGTAATGATGTATCCCCGATGACACATGCGGTGGTCGTGTTATAGAGAGAGAGAGAGAAAATTTTTATTTTGTGACAAGTGTATACAGTTACAAACAACATTTAAATAATGTATCAAATACACACCTAGCCCTGGAATGGGCTTTTTTGTCACAATAGCTAAAAAACAATCTATAAAGCAAGGCCATCACAGATAATTACAAACACACTCAACAAAAATACAAGAACAGCAACATTTCGAGAAAATAACTTAAAGAAAATTTTTCTCAGATAAATACCTGCGAACAAAAAGACAACAAAATAAAAATTATGAATAAATGAAAGAAATATATTACAGATTATATATCTACATATACAGTTTTGTTTGCCTTAAATTATAGCACATACTGACATACTCTGATGATAATTTAACAAAATCACCTGACATAAATTTCGATAATTTGTCCTCTCTCGTGAGTAACTCAAATGATTTAAGTATATTTTTTAATTTTCCCCAATACTCTTTTCTAATCTCATTATACAATGAACAGTCAAACAAAAAATGCATTTCATCTTCAATAACATTTTTATCGCAAAATATACAAAGTCTGAACTCCTTCAGAATTTTAGTGTATCTACCCGTTTCTACTTTTAAAAAGGTAATATACCACACCTCAATTGTGCAAAGATAGATCTATGATAACGGTTTTGGATTTTGTAAATATATGCTTCAGTGCCAAATTCTTCTTTAAATTTTGTATAATTAACTAATTTTGATACCGATTGAATATTATTTAACCATTCATTTTTTTCCTGTTGCACAAGTATTTGCCGAGCTTCATCAGCATCAACGATATCTTGATTTCTATAGTTTTTCCTAGTTGGGTAAATAATTTACAAATATCACTATTCCAACTGCCTTTACTTTTCCTGTTTTGCATATCCGAAATGAAAATTTTCTTAGTTACTCTTTCCATATCCATACTGATTAACCTATTCCAGTATGGTATCATCTGCATTCTTCTCCTAGTTGTAGAACTTTCCCAACCTACATCCCCATTTATTGCTAAATTATGGGAAGCAATGTTCCTATAATCCTGTATCCTCTGCCCATTGGTGCTGCTGCATAAATAAAAGTTTATAATACAAAAACACAAAAAAGGAATCACACCATTCACTGTGATCTCAATGATTATGTAGCTGAGATGAAACTCATGCAGGCTGCCTGAGTTGAGATTCTATCTACGGCCCTCAGAAAATAGGACTTTTAAAGTTAGCAAAAGCAAGACCTACATGTAAACCCACTTTTACATAACACCATACATTAAAAGTATATCTGCGATTACCAGTTAGTGGTGCCAAAATAGGTGTCTTATGATTATTTGTCCAGCTTAACACCTGCAACCACAGTCTAGATTCAGACATCCCTGCTGGCAACATTGGCAGGAAAATTAGTAATTGATGAAAAGGCTGAATATGGGTTGTTTTTCAATCGGGGTACTCTCTGGAAAGTCACACGATATCCAAAATACCAGATATACCATGCATATATGTGGAAAAACCGTTACACAGAATGATTAAACATACTGAGACGGACCTACAGTAGCGAAAAAATTATTCAAATCGTTTGATAACAGCCCGAAAAAAAATTATTTGTGTCATTTTGACCAAAATTGACTGTCTCATTTGCAAATAAGGCAAATATCGCTTCAGATTTTTCAGTCCTGACCTAACAGTAAGTTTTAACAATTGTGAATATGCGTTCAAAATGGTCCCAGGAGTTCAACATTAGAATTACATGCAGCAACTATGATTAGTCTCTTCAGAATCCTGCATTGAACACATGAAGGTCAATTCCGTCAAATAGTGTCCTCTCCGAAATAGGGTCAGCAAAACAGCAATAACATTAAATTAAAAGTATTTTTATTTCATAGAAATACTCCTTCAATAGATTAGACAAAGTTTTGGTAAGTGTTTCACTTCAGTTGTACCAACTGCACAATGCTCGTAGCGGAAAACACCAAAAACAGCTTTCGTCAAATAAACTGTCCTCTCCGAAAAATGCTTTCCTCTCCCAAAATGTCTATTTTCCTTGACACACACAAAGTTCTTGGCCAAAATTAAGCAAGTAAGATGATTTTTCATTGTCAGATATATATCTATCCACTCAGCACAAGCCCATACAACTGGGTGTTCTATACATCCAGTAATAGAGGGATGAGCAGAATATTGACTTTGGTCGAATTATCAAAAAGTCAAATAAAAAAAAATTCAGAATACTTGTAGCCCTAAAATTTTCAGAAATCCACGGCACGGTATATAGCAACAGAAAAAAGTCAATTTGGCCAGAAAAGAAAGACCTTTATTTTTTACCCCCGTGAGACAAAACTATGTACCCCGATTGAAAAACAACCCATATGTCACACATGCCTCAATGAAACTTGGTCCAGTTATGTATAAATTTTACTCATTTTCTCACTTTAAATAATGGTAAAAAGAAGAACAAGAAAACAGGCTGATCTTCCACCAAACCAGTGTCCAGCCCAGCCAGATGTCATGTTTTACTCCTGAATAGCTCTGATTCAGTAGCTCTGGGTATAACGAATCTGGTAAAATTGTGCCCCGAGCATCCAGCCAAATGCTATCATTAGCCCCCAGACTAGTGTCACTTCTTGTTTGGGAATGTGTAGGACTAGGTGTTGCTTACTAACTGTGGAAGCTGTGGCAGGTAGTGAGGAGAACTGTATAGTCTACTGATTTGTCACATACATTTTTATTACGAACATTCATGTATCAGTTGGACACTGACTTAGAGGGTCCTAACTGACGAAAATGCACGTTAGAACCGGACAAAGAGTTGTCCAACTAACTGAGACATCATAATGCTTGTTCTAATGTGCCTTATGACTTAAAATAATTTTTTCGAAGTAAAACAATAATCTGATTTTTTGTTTGTTGTTGTTAACAGTCTTTATCCTTAACAGAGAGCTAAATGCGAAATTGTCAGATAGATACTAGCTTTTCCAATGGTATCAGTATCTTGGTGATACCTAATGCCTGTTATAGTTTGCCTTGGTCAAAAGCACCTCATCCTGCACAAATAATGAAGATTGATCTTGCTCACCTTGGCTAATTGCTTTTATTGAGGCTTTGTATTTGGATTTTTTTGTGTCTGTAGCACCTTTACCTCTATCGACAGGTTTTACTCTAGCGTTTACATAATTACCGAAACCAATCATATATATTTTATGGTTTTTTAGAATCGTAGTTAAGCCTTTACTTTTAATTGTTTATTCAAAAAGAGGGAAATTATACAAGCCTGCAGCCATTTACATATATAAATCAGTCATATTGCAGTACTTGTATGAATTTATAAAATCCAGGTTAGGCCTATATTGTAAAGAATTCATTCTAAAATAGTTAATTTATTGAGAAATTTTCAAATGCCCCTTGTTCCATGAACAAAATGAAATTGTGAGATATTCAATAAGATTAAATGAAATCCTGCTTTGATTAATTTAATGCAATTAAAAAGGTATTTCATGAATGATTATTTCACAATGGGAGACATTGCATGCATTCTAATTCAAACCATAATTGATCTGAAATTAAATATTGGCGACTGATTATTTGAGAAACATTTTCATCAACATGATCAGGAACCATGAAATTCCCAGGATTTAAAAAGCACTGATTTACGATAATTCCAGACTTTGTGAAAATTATGGGATTCACCAAAATGTCCAATTTAATGCTCTGCGAAGTTGATACATTCAGTTGAGGTAATAAAGATTGAGCGGATAAACAACGAAAAAGAAGACAAAGGAACAATTGATTGCATCAACATTACCAATTTACCAGAACAATTCCATTGTTGTCATGACAATGATGTTTTCAGTACAGTGCGTTCAAGGTTAATAAACAGAGGGAAAGAAAATGGACAGATTTAATGTCCTTCAAACAAATTCATAGTTTAATGACTTGATAAATAAGTCTCCTTGATGGGAGATATTGAGTTACGTATATTTCAAAATGCATTTTCTTAGAATAAGAAAATATCAGCATTTTATTCATTTCCAGCCAAGCTAATTACCTGAATGAGAAATTTATGACTGATCCGAGTGGCCTTACTTGACTAGAATGTAATAAAAAAGTCACAATCACATCCTGCGGTCCTGCTCTCAGCCCTGATGGGCATGTACAATTACTTCCTGATCAGCTTAGCAGCACGTAGGAGGGATCTTCTGGGGACAAAATGCAAGGCAAACAGATAAGAGGAAAAACGCCGATTAATAAAAAGGTGAAGCAATTTGTCTACTTTTAAGGACGAGCATCATTTTTCAGAATCAACCTGTATACATGTGGTACCTCTCATTTTTGAACACACAAAGCTTTAATAAATGACTATGTATTGTGTACAAGTTGCATTAACTATTCTGTATAAAATTGAAAATATCCCAAGAGATTTTGGTTAACTGTATCTTTGATAGTCTCATTGGTATTTTACAGTTGCAATTTTTAAGTAGTAAATTGCTCTAAGTGTTCATTTACGTGATACTTCTGTTGTATGGGTAAGAACCCTTCATTTCTTATCATCAAATACCGATTTAAAATCAACAGTGTGATTTCGTATATAAGGGACACATAATGCAAGATTTGTTGTTGTGAGCTGCTTGCATTTACTGTACTGAGAGGAAACTGGTATCATCAAGCAAAAGGAAAAGACCCTATTACCAAAAGAAAGGATTAATGCATATGTTAGCAGGAACGCATCTGATAGAATCAAAGCTAACTCAGTGGAATACGATTTCGCATAGATGTCACTTATTTTCATACCAAAAATACTCTTATTATGCAAAAGTAAGTTGTGAAAAGATGTCGGTCAATGATGTCAAATCACATATAATGACACATTATGTGCAATAATTTGGACTCCATAAACACCCATTTCACAGGTGTAATGATGTATCCCTGATAACACATTCTGTGTGGTTGCATTAAATATCTATGTTTGAACTGACCTTTTTCTGCTGATGGAGAGAGAGGAAGAGGTTATTACTTGCTTCTTCTCAGAAAAACATCCATCTCCTTGAAGCTACACTACAACCATCTTAAAGTGGCTCAACATAGTGATCCATAGTGATCCAGAGTGGTCCGGATAAAGAGTGATCTGTAGTGATCTGAGATGATATAACTCTATCTGTAGTGATCTACTAATCCACTTTTAGAGAAAATCAATCATGTCAATTATTTAGGATTATAAGTCAAAGAACAGCTAAAATATATCTAACAATTGAAAATATTGATTAAGGGAACATATCCAGAAGTTATTTGGTGCAGAAAAGTAAATTTCATAATATTAATTTTGATCAATAGATATAGATCACAACAGATCACTCCAGATCGATCACTCCATATCAACCAAGATCGCCATGGATCACTATAGATCGATAGATAAGTATCGATCCAAACTGACGAGCCATTTTATGATGGTTGTACTGTACATAGATGAAAGTATGTCCTGTATTTCTGCACATACATCGGCTACTTTGGACAATTAGTCGGACTAGGCAATGAAGCAAATGATCATTTATTGGTCCAGTTAACAGCTCAGTTGAACATATTTAAGTTAACCAAGCATTAAAATCAGATATTTTGTGAACCTCATAATAACAATGTTATTAAAATTTCACTCTGATTATCGTAATTTTCACAAATATTTACCATAACATTTTTTACAAAACTGCTTTCATTTACCCGTATGTAATTTAAAGCCTCTTAACTTGTTCAACCAAAATTGATATTAAAATTTCTACTCGTTGATTATTTCATCAATTCAAATTGCCATGTTTTAAAATCTTACAAGTATAATCTTATTAGAGATATCACCTGAAATTTATGGTTGAGTTACTTAAGTACAGTAAATTGAAATCACCAAATCACAAATTTCACTACAATTATAAATATCATTATTAGAATTAGGATGACTTCTAATTACTTTGAGAACAGATAATAACCATGACGAAATATATTGCAATTTTGACAACACAATGCTGTCAATTAATTTGATTTGAATCTCTTGATCTTGTTATGAAGTTCATTGTCACAGCCATCATATTCATCTATCTTAAAAGAATCAGCAGAATCAGCAAACCAATATCTTCTGTCTGCAGGCGACAGTGCTGCATTAAATGTGGGATGCAATTTGAAGAGAATTGGCTTCAATAATTTTCATGATTGTCAAACTGTTAATTTTAATGTAGATCAATTGAAATTACCGACCTCACACTTTCACATAACACTATACATTAAAAGTATTTCTGTGAATAGGCTACCAATTTACTGGTTCACAAACAGTTGTCCCCTTGCTTGGCATATCTGTCCAGCTTAACACCAGGACTCCTGCAACCACAGTCTAGAATTCAGACATCCCTACAGGCAACATTGGCAGGAAAATTAGAAGCCAGCCATCATCGAATATCTCTGTTAGTAGTCCGAGGAACTTAATATTTACGTTATCTCCCACAGTCAAACCCTTGTGGACAATTTCCTTTGAGGAACGTTGGTATAAGGTAGCATTAAACCTCCAATCCACATCGGACCAAACGTTCTAAAACTACGTATTTTGTCGACAAATGGTTACGAGATTATTACGTACGTATATATCGTAAATATTGCGTATTAACCCAACATTTCTTTACAACGTGGCCCCCACGTTGAAGGAACGGTCATTATACGCCTCTGGGGCGTCAGGCGTGGCAGGCCAGCCCCGCGCGCTGCATACTTGCGCATGCGCAATTAATACATTAGATCGAGGAGGGAGGCTGGCAATGGCGGACGTCGGTTATTGTTGGGTAGTGTTTCGATCCTAGAGCATTTAATTCCACCGTAACATACGATATATTGACTGCCGAAGGTCAGCAAGAGTATTCTTGATATACTGACACCATCATACGGTATGTGGCGGTTGTAAATGCTTCACAATCAGCCTGTCAATCGGCGATGTGAAACATGTGGATTTCTTGACAGCGCTTGTATTTCGGAATTAAATGGACTATATCTTGCTAAATATGACCAGGGATTTGGTTTTGAGAATGGAATCCAACGTATAACATCTTTGGGAAACGCATATATCAGTGTTACAGTGGAATACTCGTTTTCTGGGCGATTGCTGTCTAAACACGATGCACCGACAACCAGCAGCACGGAGGTGCCGGCCAGGGGCGGATCGCTCGGATGACCCGGGGGACTGCCGCGTTGCATCCGGCGATCCAGCCACGCCGCCCCCGTGGAAAAAAAAAGAAAAAAAAGAATTAAATAAAGCCCTTATACAATGGCCCTTATTATGGCCTATAAAGAATGTTCTCATTTTATTTTGCAGCAGGGATTTTTTTTTTTGGGGTTGGGGGGGGATTCAATTTTTTATTTATTTGAGGCGCTTGGTTCAGATTTTTTGTTGAACACCTGCAAAGAGAAAACATGAATTAAAACAGTGAAGAGAAAGATAGAAACAGAGATAGAGAGAGAGCGCAGAGCCAGGCAGCAAGCACTGAAGGTGGCTCCAAAATTAGCAGACTTTTCTTCCTTGTTTTACCAAGCAGTCTGCAGTCCATTTAAGGACTACGATAAATAAATAAAAAATAAAATTCACTTACCTTGTAAGGGATTAATACTTCAACTCTGAAGAGTTGGAAAAATCCCAATCCGAATTGGCCTGTTGGATAGGTGGCATTCAGTTGCAAGCAGGCTCAGTTCAACTCCGGTCTCATCTGATTCTCTCTTGCTCGTTTGTGGGTGAGCAGTACTTCGTAATTTTTTTTTGGCCAGTCTAATCTTTCGCATGTTAAGAGATATATATTTTGAAATTTTTGTAACTGGTTCATCTACTATCTCTTCATGGCGTCATCCAATTATCACCAGCAAGCATCCTGTTGGAGGTTTTAACCACTCAAAGTTACCAGATAGATTGGAATAGGTACGGAATAGATGGCGCTACAAGGCTCTCTAAGACTAAGGATTCCAGGTTCTGCAACTTGGTGCAAACCTTCAACAAACCTTTGGCAGATACGTATGATCAGACGTTTGCACTGAACATTACTTTCAAACGTTGTCCATACATATCAAAAACACGTAGGAGAAACCTTTGAACTTACGTATTGCCAAATGTGCGACCGTACATTTGATAAACCTATGAATCAAAGGTATGGTCATACGTAATAGTCTAGATTGTTAAAACCTCTGAAATTAATGTTCGACAAACGTATGAATCAAAGGTACATTAATACGTAATAGTCGAACGTTCCTCAAACCTATGAATCGAAGGTATGACTTACGTGATAGTCTAAGGTTGTAAAAACCTCTCAAATGAATGTTCGACAAACCTATGAATCAAAGGTATGGTCATACGTGATAGTCAAACGTTCTTCAAACCTCTCAACCAAAGGTATGATTACGTATGACTGACACGTTTAGCCAAACGTTACAACCAAACGTTCTTCCAACCTCGCAGCCAAAGGTATGACTTACGTGTGACTCGAACGTTAGGCCAAACTATAAAACTAACTATCTGCCAACCTCTTACTAAGGTTGCGACCTACGTTTGGTTTTCCATCTGAGTGCAACGTTTGGAAATTACCTTTGCCCTACCTTTGTCATATGTTGTTTGGCCCAACGTTTGATTCTAACCAAAATAATTACGTAGCAAAAGGTTGGATTTACGTTGCTGCTCGGGAGGGAAGGTCATGGTGTGACTAAAACTTTCTGATAATTTGAATCAATTTCAGATCATTAATTCTGTAATTTGAAAAGTCAGTCAGAGAAATCTTCCAAGTGTCACTTGCTCATAATCATTGGTACTGTAATATATTGCAAAAACACTTTACTCTGGTAATAAATATGACATATAAAGCACACTCCTGCAAACTATTGCACTAGCTACTGGCTGCTTGCCCAGCATATAGCCACTGACGTAGTTGGTTACCAATGATTAACCTGCAATTTTACTTTTGAAAGTA
Source organism: Platynereis dumerilii (assembly GCA_026936325.1). Taxonomy (NCBI): domain Eukaryota; kingdom Metazoa; phylum Annelida; class Polychaeta; order Phyllodocida; family Nereididae; genus Platynereis; species Platynereis dumerilii. The sequence goes on along the minus strand of JAPTHN010000005.1, from coordinate 22,464,688 downwards.
AACTGAAAAATGTTTTGGATTCACAACATGGACGACACACCAAAGACTTCAAGAAAGTATTTGATGGAAAGCTGAATAGGTCACACATGCCTCAATGAAACTCTTTCCAGTTATGGATGAATTTTATTATCTTCTCATTTCAGTTCAGTTTAAATAATGGTAGAAAGAAGAACAAGAAAACAGACAGATCTTCCTCCAAAAAAGGTCCAGTCCAGTCAGATGTCATGTTTTACTCCTGACTAGCTTTGACTCAGTGGCTCTCGGTTTAACAAATCCGGTCAAATCATGCCCTGAGCATCCAGCCAAATGCTATCATTAACCCCAGACTTGCCAACTAATGTCATTTCCTGTAAGAGAATGTGTAGGACTGTAGGTGTTGTTTTGACTAACTGTAGGAGCTGTGGTAGGTAGTGAGGAGAATTATATGATCTACGGACATGTCATGTACATTTTCATGAGCAACATGTATTGCCTTTTATAGTGTGCTTTGGTCAAAACTGCCTCATCCTGCACAAAAATGAATATTGATTTTGCTAACCTTGGCTAATTAATTTTATTGAGGGTTTTTCTTTGGATGTCTATGCCTCTGCAGGACTGTCTTTGCCAATATCGATGGGTTTCACTGCAGCGTTTACATAATTATCTAAACCATTCATATTACTTGTAGGAATTTTTAAAATCCAGGTTAGGCCTATACTGTGAAGCATTAATTCAAAGAGAGTTAATTTATTGCAAAATTTTCAAATGCCCCTTGTTACATGAATGACATGAAATTGTGAGATATTCGATACAATTTAATGAAATCCTGCTTTGATTAATTCAATGCAATTAAAAAGGTATTTCATGAATGATTATTTGACAATAGGAGACATTGCATGCATTCTAATTCAAACCATAACTGATCTGAAATTAAATATTGGAGACTGATAATCTGAGAAACATTTTCATCAGCATGATCAGGAACCATGAAATTCCCAGGAATTAAAAAGCGCTGATTTACGATAATTTTTGACTTTGTGAAAATTATGATTCACCAAAATGTCCAATTTAATGCCCGGTGAACTTGATACATTCAGCTGAGCTAATAAAGATTGAGCGGATAAACAACAACAAAGAAGACAAAGGAACAATTGATTGCATCAACATTACCAATTTACCAGAACAATTTCATTGTTGTCATGACAATGAGATTTTTTAGAATAATTTTTTCAAGGTTGATAAACTACGAAAAGAAAATTAATGAATTTATTGTCCTTCAATGCATTGTTGAATTCATGGCTTGCTGAAATTAAATACGAGACAAACAATGTACTATGAAGAGAGACAGTATAGACACAACAATTAGCACCAGATGAACCATATGGTTAGAAAGGTAGAACGAATGAATGATTGGGGCTTGACATCTTTTATTTATGCATGCACTTTGTAGTTAATGCATGAGAAGACACAGCCGTGACACAAAGGATAATACAGTGAAAATTAATTCAGCAGGTATGTAATATCATATATATTCCTCTACTTTCTCTCTTCATGTCCATCTCATGACTGAATCTAAGTGTTAGTTATTATTTAATTTTTAGATGATGAAGTTGGTATTGTCACATGCGCTCACAGCGTCAGCCAAACATATTTTACACTAAGCACATGAGACAGGTGATTATGTCCAATAAAATAATATTTTTAAAATCTTATCGCGTTGAAATGCTCGAGCTTGAGGCCTCCAAGGTTCTTGTCTTTTTTAGGTGTTATTTCCCATGTGTTGAATCATTACAGTCTGTCACTTTGATACAGAAAAAGTGTGGACTGTTGCACTGTGAAAATGGCACTTCATGTTTCATCATGCTGATGATTTGTCATGATCATACCCAATACTTTCAATGTTAATTTGATTTAAATGAGACTTATCTCGCTTGTTGCTGACAGGCAAACGAAAGGATTAGATCTATGCATCTGATTTGCACTTTAAAGTCAGTTATGACAAGTCAAATGGCCTTCTCTTGATCATGAGTAATCAAACAGTCTCTATGTTTCCAATGTTGAAAGTAGAGAAGATGACACTTCATCCAATATCATGAGTCACAAAATGCATTTTTCACAGTGAACTGGTCCTCATTTTTTCTATATCAAAGTGACAGACTGTAATGTGTGCAGAGAAACAATATCACACTTGCTTTTTAACGGCATAGTTGTCGCTGCGTAAAAGGTCTTCTAACAAAAATTTCCAGATGAAAATTCACAAAGACTTCATTGCCTTTGTTCTTAAATAAATCAATGCTCGGATACTTCTTATGAATAATCGGCTTTTGATATTGCATAAATTCAATATATTGCCATTCAAAATGCGGATGGGAGATGAGCCAACAATCTAGGGATATTCTAGGTACTTTGAAAGCACAGGTTATTGGCAACTCCGGATGAAAGCTGGATTTTTCCCAAGGACATGACACAAAATCGAAATTTACAACAAAGAGAAGTTCAAAGTTGGCTGTTTTGTGTATCCAAACAGCAATCAGTGATTCACAATACAATTTTTATTTTTAAAGAAAGTATGGTATTCCAATATAGTTCTTCATTGATATGAATAGAAATCATGTTTTTTTTATGTACAACAACAAAATCTAAAACATTTTTGTCAAATGTCAAACACTCATCGCAGACATACATACAAAAATAAAATATTTGTTATAAATACCTAATGAAAAACAATGGATTAATATTTTAGAATTAACTTTTTCAATATAATTGATCTGGAGTCTATGTGATGGTTGTCACAATGATCCTACATGTGAAAACGCTCATTGTTTTTAATACTGGTTTCCCGCTTATACTTCTTTGTATACCTCATTGATGACTGGTGTGACATTGCAAGTATATGATATTACATCATTAACTGCAATATAATAACATTGTAGAATATATCGATGTGACATCACAAGGAATATTCCAGAGCTTTTCTGTAAGCATTTGAATTTTGTTTGCTGTGAAGTATCTTTTGAACTAAAATTACATTTGTTTCCTGAAAACTTCAGTGGCTATTAGAAACACGACTGTCATGCCCTTGGCACTGAAAAAGAAATCTATTGAAGACCATCACACAGTGAAACTTGCTGGAAACTTGACGTGGTGTCGATAAAGAAAAGAGAAAAGAAGCCACAAATTTACGATAAAAATGATACATAACTGATACAAAGTGAAACTTTCATCACAAAAGCTTGGTTTTTCCCCCATCAGGACCAGACACAAGAGAATAAGTACTACATGGAGTACAGTTTTCATTGTTTGACATTAGAATGTATGAACTAATCCGGACATTTACCGAATCACGTAATGGACTTCTGATTAACTTCGCTGTATTTACTTCCACAATATCAAACACCAATGCATGTCTAGACATCCAGTTGCCTGTTGTACATTTTATGCCAGGCTATGTTACAACATGAATTCAAATAAGTAAATGTTCAAAAGTAATTTTTTTAAATTCCCTCTTTGTAAAATTGGATTTTCCAAGTTTTTCTGGACCTGCATTTACAGTACATTGAGGTTAGATACTCAATGTACAAGGAGGTACATTTAGCAGGTATTTTAAAACAGTGCCTCCAATTCAAGTTCTTGCCACATTCAAGGTGTGATATTTTACTTGCACAGCACAGACTCAAATTGATGCCACCAAACCTGTTTGGGGGGGGGGGGGAAAGGCTCCACAAATCATCCATTGCCAGCGGACTAAATTGTTGGAATGTACATCATATCAGCGTTGTACGCTCAATACTATTTTGCAGAATCTACCACAATGATGCAGGTTTTAAAATTTTTCCACAAATCAGATTTCTAACATCTAATGCAAGAACATTTATTTGTTTATATGTATATATATCAGTAGGCAACTTAAATTGGTCTAAATGTTTTTCACAGGCAAGAGCATTTTATATTTTGTCCAAATATGGCCGAGTAGAATGTAATTTTATTGCCTTGATTGTCAAACTCAAAGGTTTCAATATTACATTTCAAATCAGCTTCTTCAAGCTTTTACCCATTTATCCAAATGTTTCATGTGTATTTTTTTTATAGAAGTGTGATGGCTGTTGTAAATATTTGCTTAATTCAAATTTCCATCATCAGAAATATAATACAATAAATGTTTTGGTCCGCAAAAAAAATCCATGATTGCCATCAAGTGTCAATACTGGAAGACTCAGCAAAATTATATACACAGCATATCTTTTGGACAAAACACAAGTAAAATATAGGTTTATCTTATTAGGCTTGCATGAGCCAAAGTGGGGGGCCTCAGTGTCTCATTGTGCCCAGGGCCTCCCAGACCCTTGATCCAGCCCTGATTGTGAGGAATTCATTCTAAAAGAGTTAATCTATTTAGAAGTTTTCAAATGCCCCTTGTTCCATGAATCGCATGGAATTGTGAGATATTCAATACAATTTAAAGAAATCCTACTTTGATTAATTTAATGCAATTAAAAATGTATTTCATGAATGATTATTTCGCAATGGGAGACATTGCATGCATTCTAATTCAAACCATAATTGATCTGTAATTAAATATTGGAGACTGATTACCTGAGCAACACTTTCATCAGCATGATCAGGAACCATGAAATTCCCAGGATTTAAAAAATGTTGATTTACGATAATTTCTGACTTTGTGATAATTATGGGATTCACAAAATGTCCAATTTAATGCCCTGTGAACTTGATACATTCAGCCAAGCTAATAAAGAATGAATGGATAAACGGCAAAGAAAACTAAGGAACAATTGATTGCATCAACATTATCAATATACCACAACAATTACATAGTTGTGTTGTCATGACCATGACATATTCAGAATAATGTGTTCAAGGTCAATAAATAGAGGGAAAGAAAATGGAAAGATTCAATGTCCTTCAAACAAATGCATTGTTAAATTCATAGCTTAATGAAAATAAATACCTGATAAATAAGTCCCCTTGATGAGAGATATTGAGTCATGTATTTTGTACAACTGTAGTTTCTTAGAATAAGAAAATGTCAGCATTTTAAACATTTCCAGCCAAGCTAATTAACATAATGAGAAATTGATGACTGATCCAAGTTGCCTAACTTGACCAGAATGACATAAAAAAAGTTCAACTGCATCCTACGGTCCTGCTCTTAGCCCTGAAGGGCATGTTCAATTGCAGCAAGTTGGAAGGGATCATCCTGCGATCCTGATCTCAACCCTACATAGTCACGTACAATTACTTCCTGGTCAGCTTAGCAGCAAGTTGGAGGGATCTTCTTGGGACAAAATGTAAGGCAAACAGATAGGTGGAAAAAGGCTAATCAATAAGATGCAAACATAATTGGGCCAAAAAAGGTGAAACAATTTGTCTACTGTTAAGGATGAGCATCTTTTTTCAGAATGAAACTGTATAGTACCTATAATTTTCAACACAATAAATGACTATGTATATATATGTACAAGTTGCATTAATTATTCTGTATAGAATTGACTGAATATCCTATGAGATTTTAATTAACTGTATCTTTGATAGTCTCATTGGCATTTTATAGTTGCAATTTTTAAGTAGTAAATTCGCTCTAAGCGTTCATTTACGTGATACTTCTGTTGTATGGGTAAGAACCCTTCATTTCTTATCATCAAATACCGATTTAAAATCAACAGTTCATTTGATTTTCATATATAAGGGTCGTATAATGCAAGATTTGTTGTTGTGAGCTGCTTGCATTTACTGTACTGAGAGGAAACTGGTATCATCAAGCAAAAGGAAAAGACCCTATTACCAAAAGAAAGGATTAATGCATATGTTAGCAGGTACGCATCTGATAGAATCAAAGCTAACTATGTTGAATAGGATTTCTGGAAGTTAGATGTCACTTATTTTCAAACCAAAAATACTCTTACTATGACAAAATAACTGGTGAAAAGATCTAGGTCAATGATGTCAAATCACATAAAATGACACATTATGTGCAATAATTTGGACTCCATGAACACCCATTTCCCAGGTGTAATAAAGTAAGTAAGTAAGTAAATATTTATTCAGTTAATAACATATATGTAAACAAATATGCATCAGAAATTGATTGTGACGCAGCACCATCTGATAAAAACAATTTACAAAATGTAAGACTAGAATGAATTAAAAACATCAGTATCACAATAGAATATCACAGCACTTGACTAGAATTAAGAATTTTAATCTCTTGTTGCCTTTGAATGCACGCAACCGTCTCTTTGATGGCAAAAAGTTAAAATAATTATGTGCAGGATGGAAAGTGTCCCTGATTATTGCCTTGCTGCGTTTCACGCATCTATCATTATAGATAGCTTGTAAGGATGGTAGAGCAAGACCAACTATTTTCTCAGCAGAACGAACAATAGAGCTGAGACTTTACAAGTCTCTCTGTGTAGCGTGGCCAAACCATACAATTATGCCAGTTGTTAGGCTGCTCTCTATTATTGCCCGGTAGAAATTCATCAGAACGTGTTGATTTACACCAAATGTTTCTTGTTTGCGTAGAAAGTATAACCGCTGCCGAGCCTTCTTAGCGATTTCCCTGCAGTTGAACGACCACGTGAGATTTTCCGTGAGATGTGTACCAAGGAACTTAAAGGACTCTACTTGTTCCACAGTGTTGCCCTGGATGAGTAGTGGTTCCTTATTGTTGGCCTTCTTACGATAGTCTATCACCATCTCTTTAGTTTTGCTCACGTTAAGCAGAAGATTGTTCGCCTTGCACCAAGTTACAAGATGGTCCACTTCTTCGCGATATTGAGCGATAATGATGTATCCCTGATGACACATTCTGTGTGGTCGGGTTTAATATCTATGTTTGAACTGACCTTTTTCTGCTGATTGATAGAGGTTATTACTTGCTACTTCTCAGAAAAAACATCCATCTCCTTGAAGCTAGATGAAAGTATGTCCTGTATTTCTGCACATACATCGGCTACTTTGGACAATTAGTCGGACTAGGCAATGAAGTAAATGATCATTTATTGGTCCAGTTAACAGCTCAGCTCAGTTGAACATATTTAAGTTAACCAAGCATTAAAATCAGATATTTTGTGAACCTCATAATAACAATGTTATTAAAATTTCACTCTGATTATCGTAATTTTCACAAATATTTACCATAACATTTTTTACAAAACTGCTTTCATTTACCCGTATGTAATTTAAAGCCTCTTAACTTGTTCAACCAAAATTGATATTAAAATTTCTACTCGTTGATTATTTCATCAATTCAAATTGCCATGTTTTAAAATCTTACAAGTATAATCTTATTAGAGATATCACCTGAAATTTATGGTTGAGTTACTTAAGTACAGTAAATTGAAATCACCAAATCACAAATTTCACTACAATTATAAATATCATTATTAGAATTAGGATGACTTCTAATTACTTTGAGAACAGATAATAACCATGACGAAATATATTGCAATTTTGACAACATAATGCTGTCAATTAATTTGATTTGAATCTCTTGATCTTATTATGAAGCTCATTGTCACAGCCGTCATATTCATCTATCTTAAAAGAATCAGCGAGCCAATATTTCTGTCGGCAGGTGACAGTGCTGCATTAAATGTGGGATGTAATTTGAAGAGAATTGTCATGATTGTGTAACTGTTCATGTTAATGTAGATCAATTGAAATGACCAACCTCCAGACAATATCTTATTGTTGTTGGGTTCAAGGATCCAGTCCCAATTACAAGTTAGGCAGTTGAACTCCCATCCTGTCCTCCTGTCTTGGAGTTAGCCAGAATTTTAAATAGCCAAGGATAGATAATTAACAGTCATCTAACTTCTCAGATATGTGAAGTATCGCAATTTTATAATTGTTTGTCAATGCACCCACGATCACAACTTGAACTCTCAAAGAAACGCACAGGTTTCGAATTACCAACACTGGAGGGTGTAACAGGATGGGAAACAATGTTCCTATAATCCCGTATCCTCTGCCCATCGGTGCTGCTGTATAATAAAAACTAATAATAAAAGAAGACAAAAAAAGAAATCACACATTTCATTGTGACCTCAATGTAGCTGAGACGAAACTCATGAACGGTGTCCGAGTTGGGATTCGATCCAAGGCCTTCAGAAAATAGGACTTAAGTAAGCAAATCCAATACCAACATGTAAACCCACTTTCACATAACACTATACATTAGAAGTATTTCCGCGATTAACAATTACTGGTTCCATAAAAGTTGTCCCCTTGCTTAGTATATTTGTCCAGCTTAACACCTCCAACCACAGTCTAGATTCAGAAATCCCTGCAGCCAACATTGGCTGGAAAATTAGAAGCCAGCCATCATCGAATGTCCCTGCGAGTAGTCCGAGGAACTTAATGTTTTCGTTATCTCTCACAGTCAAAGGTCATGATGTGACAAAGCCTCTCATATATACAAATAATTTAAATCCCTTTCACACACTATTAATTCTGTATTTTGAAAATTTTGTCAGAGAAATCTTCCCAGTGTCATTTGCTAATAGTCATTGGCACTGTAATATATTGCAAAAACATAAATTTTTACCATCATAAAATATGATAGATATAGTGCAGTCCTGCAAACTAGTCCAAACCGAGTACTGGCTGCTCGATTAGACAGGAGGAAAAAAATGGGAGTCCACAGCAACATGTTACCCCATGTGCAGGATATTTTACTTGCCCAGAATAGCCAATGACACATTTGGTTGCCAGTAATTAACATGCCATTTTGCTTTTAAATGTAAACAGAAAATTGGTTTGGATTCACATCATAGATGACACACCAAAGGCATCAAATCCAGTCAGATGTCATGGTTTACTCCTGACTAGCTTTGACTCAGTGGCCCTCTGTATAACGAATCTGGTCAAATCATGCCCCGAGCATCCAGCCAAATGCTATCATTAGCCCCCAGACTTGCCAACTAATGTCACTTCCTGTTTGGGAATGTGTAGGTGTTGCTTTGACTAACTGTGCAAGCTGTGGTAGGTAGTGAGGAGAACTGTATAATCTACTGACATTATCATGTACATTTTCATGAGTAACATTTATTGCCTGTTATAGTCTGCTTTGGTCAAAACTGCCTCATCCTGCACAAATAATAAAGATTGATTTAGCTCACTATGGCTAATTGATTTTATTGAGGCTTTGTCTTTGGATTTTAATGCCTCTGCAGCATTGTACTTATATTGATGGGTTTTACTCTAACGTTCACATAATTATCTAAACCAATCACATATATTGTATGAATTTTTAAAATCCAAGTTAGGCCTTTACTTTTAAGTATTCATTCAAAAACAGAGAAGTTTTACAGGCCTGCAGGCATATACATATCTCAACCAATCACATATATTGTACGAATATTTAAAATCCAAATCAGGCCGAGATTGTAAAGCATTCATTCGAAAAGAGTTAATTTATTGAGAAATTTTCAAATGCCCCTTGTTCCATGAATGACATAAAATTGTGAGATATTCAATACGATTGAATGAAATCCTGCTTTGATTAATTTAATGCAATTAAAAAGGTATTTCGTGAATGATTATTTCACAATGGGAGACATTGCATGCATTCTAATTCAAACCATAATTGATCTGAAATTAAATGTTGGAGACTGATTATCTGAGAAACATTTTCATCAACATGATCAGGAACCATGAAATTCCCCGGATTTAAAAAGCGCTGATTTACGATAATTTCAGACTTTGTGAAAATTATGGGATTCACCAAAATGTCCAATTTAATGCCCGGTGAAGTTGATACATTCAGCTGAGCTAATAAAGATGGAGCGGATAAACAACAGCAAAGAAGACAAAGGAACAATTGATAACATCAACATTACCAATTTACCAGAACAATTTCATTGTTGTCATGACAATGATGTTCTTAGAATAATTGTTCAAGGTTAAGAAACAGAGGGAAAGGAAAATGGATAGATTTATTATGCTTCGATGCATAGTTGAATTCATAGCTTGCTGAAATTAAATACCAACAAAAAAGTTTGAAGACAGATAATAAATAAACCACCATTAACAACAAATGAACGACATGGTTAGAAAGACAGATCAAGTGAATGATTGGAGCTTGACGTCCAGGCAGCCGGGTGGTGTAGTGGTTAAGGTTCCCGCCTGCTCCGCTGAAGGTCTGTGCCTGCATGGGTTCGACTCCTGGTTGGGGAACCCGAAATTTTCAGTGTACCTTTATGAGCAAAATCCCAGCTGGATGTCGTTCGGATGAGATGTTAAATTGGTGGCCCCTTGTATCGGTGTCTGTGTTGGGCAAGTAAAAGATCCCTCACATGGGGTAAATTAGATCGAAAAATTCTATCTTATTCAAGACAGCCGGGTGATTACCATGTTGCAACGGTTGTTCATTTAAATTCATATTTCTCGGAAAATCAATCCAAGATGTCCTATATATTGCTCTGTGTCACACAGTGTTAAAATCAGTCAATGGATTGTTGGCTGACTAACAACTCCGTTGTTGTTGTTGGTCAGCCTTTGTCGGACTAGGGGTAAATGTGTAACATGTTGAGGACTCCTGCTCTCTCTCTCTCATCTCATCAATCAACCCTCGTGAGTGCCCAGAACTGGGCTTAGAGGGCTGCACTTACCATATCTATCTATCTATCTATCTATCTATCTACCTGTACTTATGCATACGCTTTGCAGTTAATGCACGGGAGGACACAGCGATGACGCAAAGGATAATATGATGAAAATTAATTGTGGAACTACATAATTAATATTTAGATTATGAAGTTGGTATTGTCACTCACACTCACAGCATCAGCCAACCATATTTTACAGGTATATAAATGATTTTTTTTGCGTATGAGACAGTTGATTATGTCCAATAAAATGAAATTAAATCGTATCATGCACTTATAAATGCTCAAGCTTGAACGAGCTTGAACAAGCTTGAAGGAGCTCGAATTAAGGAGCTTGAAGAGGACTAACTTTACATTATATTCACTTCATTTTTGTTAACGCACTTTTTGTATTAAAATTATGACATATTAATGAATCACTTACAATCACTGTTTAATATTTTACATATGAAAGAACCGGAACAGTCAGGCCATCGCTACCAGTAAAGCCCAAACATGGCCTGCATTCAATGGCACGCTTTAATTAAGTAAGATTAATTCGAAGCACTAAGCTCGTGATTAGGCTCAGAGCTTGGAAAAATAATGTAATTGGTTACAAATGAATCTGGGCTTCCAAAGCTGTTTAGTACAGGGAAAAGGCTTAACCTACAAGGGGAAAATGCTGCTGAACTGATTGGCTCTTGGAAATTGGGAAGTCATTTTGGAACAGGTTTTTCACAATTAGCTGATGGCAGAATGGTAGGCATATAGTATGGTATATAATGATGAGTTACTTTCAAGCTAGTTTTATTTTTATTTTTCTAACACAATACTTGTTATCAACCTGCATTATTTACGGTGCATAGAGACATTCAGGCGAAACACAACTATTCAAGTTAAGGTGCAAGTACAGCATTTGTATCCATGGTGATCGTTTTGGGTTGCTCCAAATTTGCTTTTCATCACCACTGTAAGACTTATGATAAGTGATAACTAATTCTACTAAACAAACCACGGGTTGAACAGGCCTTATTCACAGTCGATTCACACATTTGCACGTAAATAAGATAGAGTTGAACATAAATAAGATAGAGTTGAACAGGCCTTATTCACAGTCGATTCACACATTTACACGTAAATAAGATAGGTTTCTTTAAAGTGTTTTAGAGTAAAGTAAAGTAAAGTATTTATTGACCATATTTACATATATACACATTACACAATGCTATTTACATTTTCCATCACCAAAATGCAATATATATGGCAGGCTGACGCCAATGCAGGCGTATGTGCCTTTATCAGTAAATATATGTAAAGTGAATATCATATTAATCAAACACAAAATATAACCAGTGAAGCATTATTCAAATTTTTTATCACAATATTTACAGAAAAAATCATGTTATAAAGAAACTAGAGATACATCTAATTAAGGTGGCTCGATACTCATGAACTTTCCAAGATAGGATTTCTCAAAAACAGTTTAGAATGATCCAAGATATAGTTTATAGCAAGGATATGTAAACAAAAGTGGTCGCTACCAGCCTTTTAAAAAAAATATTTGGGGTTATGTACCAGAAAGTCAGTCCACGCAAATCTGAAAAACTAAATTTTTTTCTTATTTTTCCGACTGTGAAGTTTGTTCTGCCATTCAGTGGTCATGCATCCACTATTATGCAATGAAGCATGAAATTAAAGAAGACAAATTCATGGAAAAGGTGATTAAAATTTTGAAGAGATATATTTAGATTAAAGGACTCTCAAAGGGGCTCGGAATATAAGTTACGATTTTGACAATTTTAACTTTTTTTATGAACCATGGCGCTAAAAAAATTGACGAGATAGGATTTTTCATTTCTTTGTCATTTATTTCCAAAAATAGTTGGGGACAACATGATGATATAGACAAGCCTTGCTACCATACTTCAAATTGATATAAACATTTATTTATATCACAAAGTCATTTTTGAGAAATTAGACCTGCTTGCCGAAAATCGCCTGTAAAAATTTTCTGTTTTGACTATCAAGTTGAATCTCCGGCTGTATATAGTACTTTTCATGGCGCATCTAATGCTCCAAACGAGAAGTCTCTAGCCCCAATAGAAGTGGCACAAATTGCAAACGAAGCGGCCGACGCATGAAATTCTCAGAATTAAAAAAAGAGCTGAAGCAGTGTCAGCACAGTGGTGACGTTACGATAGATAGGGCCTGCCTGGCTGCGCGTCAATGTGCGCTAACGACCACTTTGCATGAGTAGCGAGCCACCTTAACAAATTGAAAGCCAACATTATTGTTAGGTGCTGCCTCTGGTTGCCCCGCATTTGAGGTCGCCAAATCATGTTTTCCACTCCTCAGGGTGGATGGGGAAAAAAACCTTTCACTTTTCCTTGTTTGAAATCAGAAAAGCATGACTAACCCAGACCTTTACTTTACCACATATGATGGAATTCTGATTAACTTTGTCTTTTCTTTTTTACTTCAATGGTATCAAACAGCAATAGACATCCAGTTTGCTGTCGTAAATTTCATGCCAGGCTATGATACAACATGAAGTCAAACTGAGATTTTATTAGCTTTGTCTGGAGCTTTGTTTGCAGTACATTGAAATCATACTATATTCAGTGCAGACAGTTGGGAAACTTTAAAGCAGGTAGATATTAACACTGTTAATAATTATTTAAAAGTGTAGCCCTCCAAGGTTCTTGTCTTTTTTAGGTGTTATTTCCCATGTGTTGAATCTTTGCAGTCTGTCACTTTGATATAGAAAAAGTGTGGACTGTTGCACTGTGAAAATGGCACTTCGTGTTTCATCATGCTGATGATTTGTCATGATCATACCCAATACTTTCAATGTTAATTTGATTTAAATTAGACTTATCTCGCTTGTTGCTGACAGGCAAATGAAAGGATTAGATCTATACATCTGATTTGCACTTTAAAGTCAGTTATGACAAGTCAAATGGCCTTCTCTTGATCATGAGTAATCAAACAGTCTCTATGTTTCCAATGTTGAAAGTAGAGAAGATGACACTTCATCCGATATCATGAGTCACAAAGTGCATTTTTCACAGTGAACTGGTCCTCAGTTTTTATATATCAAAGTGACAGACTGTAATGTGTGTACAGAAACAATATCACACTTGTATTTTAACGGCATAGTTGCCGCTGCGTCATAGGCCTTCTATTAAATTCCAGATGAAAATTCACAACAACTTCATTGCCTTTGTTCTTAAATAAATCCATGCATGGATACTTCTTATGAATAATCTGCATTTGTTATTGCATAAATTCAATATATTGTCATTCAAAATACGGATGGGAGATGAGCCAACGATCTAGGAAGATTCTAGGTACTTGGAAAGCACAGGTTATTGGCAACTCCGGGTGAAAGCTGGATTATTCCCAAGGACGTGACACAAAATTGAAATTTACAACAAAGAGAAGTGCTGAGTTGGCTGTTTTGTGTATCAGAACAGCAATTAGTGATTCACAACACTTATTTTTAAAGAGAGTATTATATTCCAATGTCATTTTCATTGATATGAATAGAAATCACTTTTTTTTTTAATTATATGTAACAACAAAATATAAAACATTTTTGTCATACATCAAACGCTCACCACAGACATTATTCTTGCCATATATGCAAAAATAAAATATTTTATACATATTTACAGTCCTTGTCATACTTACGTGGAATCTCAACTTTTTTTTCTATGCTGTTGAACTGTGATGTCAGAGATGACTCTATTCTAGCATTGCAATATATGTCAATTAACTACAAGCTGTGATGTCATTTCAAACTGAATCAGATTCCCCAGCTTCTAACCAATGCGAATCCACCAAACTGAGCATCACAGCTTCAACTCAGTGTCAGAGTTAAAATTGGGTCTGGGAAAAACCCATGCAAGTTTGACATCACAGCCTCTCAGCCAATGGGCTGCCAGAACAAATACACATTACATAAGCCATGTGTTTACAAACAAATTGTCAAAGCCTTCGGTTTATACCAACTCCCATCAAAGTTTAAAGTTGTATGTTAGCAAGTTTGTAGATTTATCAAACAACTCTGTGGGCATTATAACAGTTGTCTACTGTGAATGCTCACAAAGCTGCCATTTTGTAGGATTAGACTGGTGATTGCTGTGATAAATCATGGGGATCAAAAATGTAATGCTTCCTTCAATATATCAATGTTTGAACTGTGATGACGTACTTTACGGTCAGCCCATTGGCTATCAAGCTGTGATGACGTAGTTGTAGGGGCTATCCCTGATAAAACTCTTACTCTGACACTGTGTTGAAACTGTGACGCTCAGTTCAGGAGGATCAACATTGGCTAGAAGCTTGGGAATCTGACCCAGATTGAAATGACATCACAGTTTGTAGTTAATTTACAAATATTGCAATGCTAGAATAGAGTCATCTCTGACATCACAGTTCAACAGCATAGAAAAACAACTTGAGATTCCACGTAAGTATGACAAGGACTGTAATGAAAAACAAGGGATTTATATTCTAGAATTACCTTTTTCAATATGATTGAGTCTATGCAATGGTTGTCACAATGATCCTACATGTTACATGCTTATTCATTAATACTGGTTTCCTGCTAATACTTTTTTTTCCACAGTAAAGCGTCTTTACAACTAAAATTACATTTGGCTATAAGAAACATGACTGTCACAGCCCTTGACACTGAAAAAGAAATCTATTGAAGACCATCACACAGTGAAACTTACTTGAAAAAAGTTTCCTGGAGCCACAAAATTACGATAAAAATGATACATAACTTATACAGAGTGAAACGTTTATCACAAAAGCTTGGTTTTTCCACCAATCAAGACCAGACACAACAAAATAAATACTGCACAGAGTACACTTTTCGTTGTTTGACATTAGAAAGTATGAACTAATCCAGACATTTACCAAATCGCGTAATGGAATTCTGATGAACTTTGTATTTACTTCCACAATATCAAACACTAATGCATGTCTAGACATCCAGTTGCCTGTTGTAAATTATATGCCAGACTATGACACAACGTGAATTCATATAAGTAAACATTCAAAAGTAATTTTTTTACTTCCCTCTTTTTCAAATTGAGATTGAAGTAGTTTTTTTGTCTAGACCTATGTTTGAAGAACATTTAAGTCAGATATTCAATGTTCAAGAAGGGACGTTAGAGGTCTTTGCAGATTGGCGGTCCAATGGAAAATTAATTTTCTTAATTTTAATTTGCAAACTGGTTTTGCCACGTCATTAACAGTTTTCAGTCAGTGTCCTAATCTTTTTCACTGAAAACTTCTCGGGTTGGTAATTTTGACTAATCTAGTCCTAAAGTATTTTTTGGGTTAGTCAAAAAGGCTAAGCATTTTCATTCTCCTAGTCAATTTGACATGGAAGTTCGCACATGCTCTGAAAGCACTTCCTGTTCAAATAATAACATTTCACTGCTAATCATAATTGGCTGATTGATTAATTCCTCAGAACTTCACTGTTCCACATCACCCAGACTGAAATGAACGTTAGAGAATTAATCTCAAACATTAATTTCAGCTATGGCAAGGTAAAATTTGAACGCATGATACGTCCTCCAACCAACTTAGTAATTCTTAGAATATTTTTTTCATTCATTAAATTCATTAAACTGGCTTCAGTTCAGTTACATTAATATGGGAAAAACATTCACAATATTTTTGGCAAAAAATCTGATCACAAAAGTGCCATCATGTACCCATATTCAATGTGATGCCTCTTAACTTTTTAAACCAAAATTGATATTCAAATTTCTGTTCATTGATTATCTTATCAACTTAAATTACCGTAATATGGGGTGAATAGGGACTGATTTGGCCCTTTTCTTGCCATAGCATGGGCACAAAACATCCAATAAATATCATTATTGTCTCAAATTATGCCCAGGCCGTATATTTAACTATCCCTGAGAGCATTAACTGATACTTTTATTTTTCTAGGATTCAGGCTCAGAAAACCATTGTCCCAATTCACCCCTTACTTTGGGGTGAATCGGGACAGAGACTAATCTGAATAACTAGTGCTCCTTACCCTGTTTTATTGACTTATACTTATAAATAAACATTAGAAAACATGTTTAGTACACCGAAAAGTCACTCTAAGTTAGATTTAAAGTCTATTTTGTGTAGAATATTCAGTTTTTAACAAAATGTAATAAATCAATGTAAATTGACAAAAATGTAGTAATCTGCTAATTTTACAAGTGATGAATAATCTTGGACTAAATCCCCAACAAATGATGTCAATTTCAACAATTTAAACCCAAAATGCATGAAAATAAGCTGGATTGAAAATTTGTAGGGCTTTTTGGGTCAGCTCTGTAACTCTGCCATTCACTTGGACTCGAACCCAGGACTAAACAGACAAAATATCACATCTCAGATACTCTTTTGGTCTCTTAAAACGGTTTAAATGGATTTGGATTATAAAATCTTTATTTCGCTGCCTTTATTTGATGTTATATATGACATAATTTTTTATCAGGTTCCAAAAGAGCATATTTATCACAATTTTGGCATAGTTTGACACTCCAATAGCATTTCTATAAGATAAAAGTAATTTTGCAGCATTGTAGTGCCCAGTCCACTATTATTCTTATAATATTCTATCACTGATTTTGTTTCTTGAGTTATTACAGGGGC
Organism: Platynereis dumerilii; assembly: GCA_026936325.1. Classification (NCBI taxonomy): domain Eukaryota; kingdom Metazoa; phylum Annelida; class Polychaeta; order Phyllodocida; family Nereididae; genus Platynereis; species Platynereis dumerilii. Next base: position 22,447,421 of record JAPTHN010000005.1, on the reverse strand, counting down.
GCCGAAAATTACACTAAAATAACTCTGAAACTGAAAGTACATTAGTGCCTGTTGAATATAGTCAGTGCAAATGTACCTAAGCTTATGATTTTTTCCAGAATTGGCCACAACTATATACTTGAAGTTTTGTGAGTATTTTTTGTCTGTAGCTTTAATAGTTTTTGTGGTACTAGTTTTGACCAGCTTGTGAAAATGTCAATTCTGCAGGGCAATATTTAAGGTGCTGCAGCTCCTTTTCGACTGCAGGTAGAACCATGAAAATCCATCGCAATCATTATTGGAATATATACTAAAACCGTGCAAAAAATCAAGTCCCTGTAACAAGAAGAAGTTGTTGATTTTTGAAGATAAAAATTATTTCCTGGCTTGTCCCGATTCACCCCAGTGTCCCTATTCACCCCATATTACGGTACCATGAGTTGAAACCACAGAAGTATAATCTTATTAGAAAAATCATTTGAAACTGATGGTTAAATACACTAAATTGAAGTCACTGAATCACCAATATCACGACAATTACAAATGTAATTATTAGAATTGTAAGATTAGGATGACTTCTAAATACTTATAGCACAGATAATAACCATGATGAAATATATTGAAATTAAGACAACATAATGAGGTCAATTAATTTGATTTGAATCTCTTGATCTTATTATGAAGCTCATTGTCACAGCCGTCATATTAATCTATCTTAAAGGTATCAGCAAACCAATATCTTCTGTCTGCAGGGGACAGTGCTGCATTAAATGTTGGATGCAATTTGAAGAGAATTGGCTTCAATAATTTTCACGATTGTCGAACTGTTCATTTGAATGTAGATCAATTGAAATTACCAACCTCCAGAAAATAATATTGATGTTGTGTTCAAGGATCCAGTCCCAATACCAAGTCAGGCAGTTGAACTCCCATCCTATCCTCCTGCCTTGGAGTTAAACAGAATTTTAAATTGCCAAGGATAGATAATTAACAGTCATCTGACTTCTAAGATGTCTGAAATATCACCAATTTTACAATTGTTTGTCAATCAACTCATGATCACAACTTGGACTATCAGAGAAACGTACAGGTCTCGAATCGCCAATACTGGAGGATGCTACAGGATAGGAAACAATGTTCCTATAATCCTGTATCCTCTACCAATCGACGCTGCTGCATAAATAAAAATTAATAATAAAGAAGACAAAAAAGTAATCACAAATTTCATTGTCATCTCAATGTAGCTGAGATGAAATTCGTGAAGAGTGCTTGAGTTGAGATTTGATCCAAGGCCCTCAGAAAATTTGTTCTTAGTTGGCAAATCCACGACCTACATGTAAACCCACTTTCACATAACACTATAAATTAGAAGTATTACATGATTACCAATTACTGGTTCCATTACAGTTGTCCCCTTGCTTAGCCTATTTGTCCACCTGCAACCACAGTCTAGATTCAGACATGCCTGCAGGTAACAATGGCGGGAAAATTAGAAGCCAGCCATCATCCAGTGTCCCTGTGAGTAGTCAGAATAACTTGATGCTTTTTTTATCTCTCACAGTACTTAAAAAGTGATGATGTGACAAAGACTTTCAGATGTACAGATAATTAAGATAAATTTCAGACCATTAATTCTGTAATTTGAACTGTTTGTCAGAGAAATCTTCCCAGTGACGCTTGCTCATAGTCATTGGCACTGTAATATATTGCAAAAAACATTTTATTATTATAAAATATACAAGATATAGTGCAGTCCTTCAAGCTAGTGCAAACTGATTACTGGCTGCTGAAAAGGGTTGATTGATGAGACAGGAGAAATAGTGGGAGTCCTCGGCCACTTGTTGCCCCAAGTGCATGATATTTTACTTACCAAGAAAAACCACTGACACAGTTGGTTGCCAATAATCAACCTGTAATTTAGCTTCTAAAAGTAAAATGAAAATTGTTTTGGATTCTCCACATGGATGACACAACAACGACATCAATCAAGTATTTGATGTACAGGCAGAATAGGTCATAAATGCCTCAATAAAACCATTTATATATAAATAATATTCATCTCCTCTTTTTTTTTCAGCTTAAATAATGGTAGAAAGAACAACAGGAAACCGACAGATCTTCCACCAAACCAGTGTCCAGTCCAGTCAGATGTCATGTTTTACTCCTGACTAGCTCTGACTCAGTAGCTCTCTGTCCAACGAATCTGGTCAAATCATGCCCCGAGCATCCAGCCAAATGCTATCATTAGCCGCCAGACTTGCCAACTAATGTCACTTCCTGTTTGGGAATGTGTAGGACTGCAGGTGTTGCTTTGACTAACTGTGGAAGCTGTAGCAGGCAGTGAGGAGAACTGTATAATCTACTGACATGTCATGTACATTTTCATGGGCAACATTTATTACTGGTTACATTCTGCTTTGGTCAAAACTGCCTGAACCTGCACAAATAATGAAGATTGGTTTTGATTGAACTTGGCTAATTGATTTTATTGAGGCTTGTCTTTGGATTTGTATGCGTCTGCGGCACTTTCTTCGGTTACCAATATCAATGTGTTTCACTGTAGCGTTTACATACTTATCTAAACCAATCACATATATTTTATAAATTTTTAAACCCAGGTTAGGCCCTTCTGTAAAGAATTCATTCAACATATCTTAGCCAATCACATAATATTGTATGAATCTTTAAAATCCAATTTAAGCCTATATTGTAAAGTGTTCAAAACTGTTCATTCTAAAAGAGTTCATTTATTGAGAAATTTTCAAATGCCCCTTGTTCCATGACTGACATGAAATTGTGAGATAATCAATAGGATTAAATGAAATCCTGCTTTGATTTATTTATTGCAATTAAAAAGGTATTTCATGAATGATTATTTCACAATGGGAGACATTGCATGCATTCTAATTCAAACCATAATCGATCTGAAATTAAATATTGGCGACTGATTATTTGAGAAACATTTTCATCAACATGATCAGGAACCATGAAATTCCCAGGATTTAAAAAGCACTGATTTACGATAATTCCAGACTTTGTGAAAATTATGGGATTCACCAAAATGTCCAATTTAATGCCTGGTGAACTTGATACATTCAGCTGAGCTAATAAAGATTGAGCGGATAAACAATGACAAAGAAGACAAAGGAACAATTGATTGCATCAACATTACCAATTTACCAGAACAATTGCATTGTTGTCATGACAATGAGATTTTTAGAATAATGTTTTCAAGGTTGATAAACTGGGAAAAGAATATTAATGAATTTATTGTCCTTCAATGCATTGTTGAATTCATGGCTTGCTGAAATTAAATACCAGACAAACAATGTTCTATGAAGAGAGACAGTATAGACACAACAATTAGCACCAGATGAACCATATGGTTAGAAAGATAGATCGAATGAATGATTGGGGCTTGACATCTTTTATTTATGCATGCACTTTGTAGTTAATGCATGAGAAGACACAGCCATGACACAAAGGATAATACAGTGAAAATTAATTCAGCAGGTATGTAATATCATATATATTAGGGTGCATCGTCTGCCCCTAGAAATGAAAAAATTGAAATATTCATTTGCACTTTTGCCATATTGTACCTTTGCCCGTAGAAACAAATTCTGCAAAATTTCAATAAGATCCGATGTGGCTTTAGGGTGGCACTTTTGTGTCAAAGTTGAGTCCAAAATTGTCAAAAAATGGTGCTTTGAAAAGTCGCGGTTAGAAATATCTAGCTTATGGTTGGCAGTATGATTTCAATTCATATCCCATTATTCTCAGAAGAAAATTGTCTTTACTTTGAATGGTAGAAAGCTGTATTTCTGAAAATTTCTCATGCCTAAGTTTTTTGGAAAGCCGAAAGTTTCTAACTATTATGACAAAATGTTGGAAAAATCAACTTCTGCCTAACTTTGACGTAATCATTAGAATAAAACATAAGGAACACTTTGCTGAAGAAAGTAGGAAATAGAAAATTTTTTCTAGATAGTTATTAATTAAATTCAAATGTGCAAATTTTCATAAATTACATGTAAATATGAGAAATACAACAGTTCGTTGAGACACCGTTCTGCATCTTTATTTCTTCTGACTACGTCATAATGCAATCAAGGTTTTAACAGATGATGTAGTAGACTATATTTCCACTTTGTAGACTTCTTTGACTTCCCAAAGTCATATTAACATCCTTTTTTTGATTTATCACATTTTACCCAATAAAAAAGAAAATATCTCGACTCAATTTTGACTTCTACTGAATGGAAACCATTGAAGTTGGTATTCAAATTAAAGCTCTCTTTCTAAGGAATCTAACTGTGCCATTCAAAAATCATTTAGTTAAAAATTGACAATATAATTTATAACCGCGAATCGCTAAAATGTGACCTAATACTGAAATTTCAAGGCTGTTGTGCAACCCTTCGGCATCACAATTTTTTCCTACAATTTTGCAGGGCTTCTTTTATGATACAAGGGAACAATCATGCAAAAGTGCATGATGTTTTGAAGATATAGGGGCAGACGATGCACCCTAATATATATTCCTCTACTTTCTCTCTTCATGTCCATCTCATGACTGAATCTAAGTGTTAGGTATTATTTAATTTTTAGATGATGAAGTTGGTATTGTCACATGCGCTCACAGCGTCAGCCAAACATATTTTACACTAAGCACATGAGACAGATGATTATGTCCAATAAAATGATATTTTAAAAATCTTATCAAGCAGAAATGCTCGAGCTTGAATGAGATTGAATTGGCTTGAAGTGGACTAAATTTACATTGTATTCATTTCTATTTTTGTTCTAAAAAAAATACTGTATTAAAATAATTTCAAATTTGTCAGCCATGTTCACTTACTGTGTACTATTTTACATGTGAAACAACTGGAACAGTCAGGCCATCGCTACCAGCAAAACCCACACATGGCCTGCATTCAATGGCACGCTTTAATTAAGTAAGATTAATTCCAAGCACTAAGCCCGTGACTACGCTCAGAGCTTGGAAAAATAATGTAATTGGTTACAAATGAATCTTGGCTTCCAGAGCTGTTTAGTATAGGGAAAAGGCTTAACCTACGAGGGGAAAATTCTGCAGAATTGATTGGCTCCTGGACAATTGGGAAGACATTTCGGAACAGGTTTTTTTACAATTCGCTGATGGCAGAATGGTAGGCCTATATGGTATATAATTATGAGTTACTTTCAAGCTGGTTTTAATAAATTTTTCCTCTTCTAACACAAATACTTGTTATCAACCTACATTATTTACAGTGCATAGAAACACTCAGGCGAAGCACATCTATTCACATTTAGGTGCAACCGTGCAAGTATAGCATTTGTATCCATGGTGATCGTTTTGGGTTGCTCCAAATTCGCTTTTCATCACCATTGTAAGACTTATGATAAGTGATAACTAATTCACTAAACAAACCATGAGTTGAACAGTCCTTATTCACAGTCGATTCACACATGTGCATGTAAATAAGATAGGTTTCTTTAAAGTGTTTTTGTTTGGTCAACATGTAAACACCATACTGAATTGAAATACTGACAGCGGGCCCGCCTGTTTTGAGTCCGAATTCCTGAACTGTAAAAAATTGAATTTTGAGTAATCTGGAATGAATGAGTGAGATGATTGCACAATTCCTTTAAGATAAAATCCAAAGTAAGTTTTTATTGCAAAAGTTTCCAATGAAAGAACAAATTTAACCGTTTACTTTACCTTGTTTGAAATTAGAAAAGCATGGCTAACCCAGAGCATTACTAAATCACATATGATGGAATTCTGATTAACTTTGTCATTTGTTTTACTTCTATGGTATCAAACAGCAATACAATGTAGAGACCGGGGCTAGTTGAATCGCGGGGTTAGTTGAATATTCGCTCTTATTCGCCGGGGTTGAATTTTTTTACTCAAATTTGACTTCTGGCAGATCATTTATTCGTCAAGGCATGACATCACTTCCTACATGAGCCATATTTCGAATTGTGTACTTCACTAGGCTGTTAAGTTGATTTTTGTGCTCCTGAAGTAAATATTTTGAGTTTAAAGAATTTTGACCTGTACGCTATTTGAACTATCTAATGCAACATTTTTTATGACAAGTTGGAAGGCTTTGGTATTACAAATCAACAGGGAAAGACATTTTTTGGTAAGCCTTTGATTAAAGTGCTATAATGGGTGACCTAAACCACATGGTGGGTTGGGGCTAGTTGAATCATTTTCCGTGGGGTTAGTTGAAACGCTGAAGCAATGCTATGCATAGTCCTGTTATTAACAGCAAAGTAAATAATCATTACTGCATTGTATAGTTTGATCCTATTGGTGTTTTTTTGCTGAAATAACAAACATCCGAAAAAGGAAATAGGATGAGTGCCTGCTGAAATACCCAGGCAGCCCTTGAAGAAGCCTTAATTGCTAAATGATAATGTTGAACAGTAGCACAAGAGTGTTATATTCTTCAGGCAACAATATATTATTTATTTATACAATATCAGTGTCTTAAAGCAGAAAAAGAGAGGCTTTTGCACTGGTCATTTCAATAACCGAGTTATTACCAGCAACCAAGCCGGCCATTTGCTGACATTGTAATGAAGCGTTCACATCTTAATACAATGCAGGAAAGAGACAGCATCCAAAAAGTCATTTCCCCATTGACTTGTCTCCCTACAAAGATCTTTCTTCCCAGTTAACATCACTGTCTGAATTACTTCTCATGCTGCACAACCATCTCATTATTTCCAAATATTTCAAAATTTTCTTTCAAGTTTGATATTGCTGCTTTTTATACGTTTTGTATTAAATTCTGAAATACATAATTCCTAATGTTAAACCTAATTGCTATTTAGGAATCAGTTGTTGTACTATAAATGTTTATTGAACACATTTTTATCAGTAAATATATGATTTTCGTGAGTTTATTCTCAATGATTCAACTAACCCCATGCCGTGTTTCAACTAACCCCAGCCCCGGGGTTAGTTGAAACACTTGGTGTCGTGGTACTTTCAAGCTCATAGCGAGAACTTGCCGATATTTTAAACAAAGTTGTTCCATGGAATGTTGAGGTGAATACTGTAGCTAGCACTTGCTAAAATATTGTACCTGTATCTACTACCATAAGCCCAGTAGAATGCGACAAAAAATTGGCGATTCAACTAACCCCGGTCTGCCCTACATGTCTGGACATCCAGTTTGCTGTTGTAAATTTCATGCCAGGCTATGATACGACATGATGTCAAACTAAGCTTTTATTAGCTTTGTCTGGAGCTTTGTTTGCAGTACATTGAACTTATACTATATCCAGTGCAGTTGTGAAACTTTAAAGCAGGTAAGTATTAACAATGTCAATAATTATTTAAAGGTGTAGCCCTCCAATGTTCTTGTCTTCTTTAGGTGTTATTGCGCATGTGTTGAATCATTACAGTCTGATACAGAAAAAGTGTGGACTGTTGCACTGTGAAAATGGCACTTCGAGTTTCATCATCCTGATGATTTGTCTTGATCATACCCAATACTTTCAATGTTTATTTGATTTAAATGAGACTTATCTCGCTAGTTGCTGACAGGCAAACGAAAGGATTAGATCTACACATCTGATTTGCACTTTAAAGTCAGTTATGACAAGTCAAATGGCCTTCTCTTGATCATGAGTAATCAAACAGTCTCTATGTTTCCAATGTTGAAAGTAGAGAAGATGACACTTCATCCGATATCATGAGTCACAAAGTGCATTTTTCACAGTGAACTGGTCCTCAGTTTTTATATATCAAAGTGACAGACTGTAATGTGTGCACAGAAACAATATTACACTTGTATTTTAACGGCATAGTTGCCGCTGCGTCATAGGCCTTCTATAAAATTCCAGATGAAAATTCACAACAACTTCATTGCCTTTGTTCTTAAATAAATCCATGCATGGATACTTCTTATGAATAATCTGCATTTGATATTGCATAAATTCAATATATTGCCATTCAAAATACGGATCGAGATGAGCCAACAATCCAGGGAGATTCTAGATACTTGGAAAGCACAGGTTATTGGCAACTCTGGGTGAAAGTTGGATTTTTTCCAAGGACGTGACACAAAATTGAAATTTGCAACAAAGAGAAATTCTAAGTTGGCAGTTTTGTGTATCGGAACAGCAATAAGTGACTCACAATACTAATTTTTATAGAAAGTATTGTATTAAAATATCATTCTTGATAGAAAAGATATCACATTCATCTGTATATACAACAGCAAAATATAAAACGTTTTTGTCACACACCAAACACAGTCATTATTCTTATCACAAAAGAAAAAAGTTTCCCAAAGCCACATATTTAAGATAAAAGTGATACATGACTTATAGAGAGTGAAACTTCCATTGCAAAAGCTTGGTTTTTTCCCCCATCAGGACCAGACACAACAACATAAATACTGCACAGAGTACACTTTTATTTGTTTGACATTAGAAAATATGGACAAACACGGACATTTACCGAATCACGTAATGGACTTCTGATTAACTTCGCTGTATTTACTTCCACAATATCAAACAAAAATGCATGTCTAGACATCCAGTTGCCTGTTGCATACTTCATGCCAGACTATGACACAACATGAATTCAAATAAGTAAATATTAAAAAGTAATTTTTTAAATTCCCTCTTCTCCAATTGAGATTTTGTTAATTTTTCTAGGCTTGTGTTTGCAGTACATTGAGGTTATATACTTGATGTACAAGTAGGTACATTTAGCAGGTATTTTAAAACAGTGCCTCCAATTCAAGTTCTTGCCACATTCAAGATGTGATATTTTACATGCACAGACCCAAATTGAGGCCACCAAAACTTAACATACCTCTTTAAGCCGAGCAGGCTTGTCTGGAATGAGCGCTATAAAAATTTAATGAAATATTGTATTATTATTATAAGCCTAGATAATGATTTTATGATACAATAACATTAATGTTCATTCGAAGAAGTGTCTTGGCCAACCAGCTGCTCCTACATATGTCACAAAGTCCAATAGTTGGAAAAATGCCAGAAAAAGCAACCAAAATACAACCGCCATGCATATTTTCAATTCACCCTGCCATTTAAATAAATATATAAAAACAGGGAAAAGGAAGGCTCTTTAACGGATACACTTAACAGTCTGAAACATTGTGATTGTGATTTGCCTTACGTTAATAGAATTCATGTATATGAATCTGCTCGAACTACAGGATGCGAGTTCATGCCCATGTCTTTGAGGATTCAGACCCCTCAACCAGAAGACATGAGTTCAAGCCCCGGGAACATGATTTGGAGCCAATATTGTGAGGGAGGCACCCAAAGTCAGGAAAACAGACCTTCGGTAATTATGTATCATTTAAGCTTTCTTGGTAGTTATTACCTTTTAAGAGTCAAGAAATACGATATGCAAAAAAAGTGCCATCTTCTCTTCATTCAACATGGCAAACATTGAGGCTGCTTGATTAGTCATGATCAAGAGAAGACCAATTGATTTGTCATAAATGATTTCAGAGTAAAACTCAGATGCATGATCCTTCGATTTGCCCCTCACCAACAATATGGATTAGTCTCCTTAATTCAAATTGACATTGAAAGTATTGACATGATCATGACAAATCATCACAATGTTCACAATGTAAAAGGAGAAATACAACTGTGTCGCAACTTGCAGATAGCCTCTTTCCAAGTGGTAAAATCACAACACAACAGGAGCTGGAAATCTCCACATTGACTACTGTCGCCTGGGTAACAAAGTTGCCTAAAGATAAATACTAGTGCTGTCATCTGGCGGATATGTCAATGCTCCAGATAGCACGTGCTGAGTACCTGTCTAAAGCAGACGACAGTTAAGTGGAAGTCTATTAAAGCTAAGTATTCAACAGTCGTGGCAGAGCATTTTCTAAGAATTTGCTATTGGGAGACCAAGCAAACTTCATAACGCCGTGATTCGCGACATCTATAGACCTGCTGAAGATCCATATTTATATTGCGATATGCTTGCAAAAAGGAATTTTGAACTGTTGACCCACAGTTGCTGACTGCTGATTCAGGTCTTCGGCCAATTTCACTACAAGTTTGACAAATCATAAATTTTTTAAAATTAAAATCAGAAAGATGACATTTAAGCAGAAGTATAGCTGCAAAGAGTGTGAAGAATGCTTTTGAAATGGAAAAAAGAAGCGTCACTTTCAAATGCACTCAGGAACTACAAATTATAACAACCACAATCCATATGTTCCACTGAATAATTTCAAATAATAAAGTACAAAAGTGAGTCCGAATAGAGACATTGTTTGAGTACAATATTTCAACCTTTATTTGGTCATCTTCAGGTACATAATGAGAGGGAATATTGATAGAGGAAGGTTATCACACAGAAAACAAAAACAAACATACATGAAAAACTGTGAAAACAATGATGGTTTACAGAAATTGTCAGGAAAACTGTTAATTACCTAAACAAAACAAACTCTTTAGAGGCTTTTATTCCATGATTGAGGAGTGGGGCCTGCCTTCTGATGGCCAGAGCTTCTTTAAAAAGGAGCAGTGACCAATGTCTGGCACTGTCAATGATTTTTGTGTTTGCAAAAATAGTGCCAGTAAGACCAATTGGTTGGTTACCACAAAGTTTATCCGGAAGGTCCAAGAGGTCATGTACATGTTTGAAATTAACACAGTTTTGAACATGGTTAAATATTTCACTGTTACCTTTGGAGTGTTCATTGATTCTAGTTATAAGATTTCTGTCAGTTTTTCCAATATAGCTAGCTGGACAACCTGGGCATTGAAATTTGTACACAACAGAACTTTTGTAATCTTTACTAATAACATCTTTAGTACCAGTGAATAGGGCTACATTAGTGGTCTGCCAGAGAAACTGAAATTTGACAGGCTTGGTTAACCATGCACCAATACGTTTTGTACATTTCTTGGCTATAATTTCACCTTGTCTACCAATGTAGGGGAGGGTCATGAAAATTTTAATGGTTTGAGGGGGTTGTTGTCTTGGACCATACACTGGAGTGAAACGTTTGATTAATTTGTTACAGGATGATTTTGAGTAGCCATTCCATGACATAAAAAGTTTAATTTTCTTGAGTTCACATCCAAAAGCTGGGACCTGTCCTAGCTAACATTATAATGACCGAGCTGGAGAAAGAAATTGTTGACAATCTTTTCCAACAAAATTTGATAAAATTTTATGTTCGTTTTGTTGATGACACACTAGTCCTTGCCAAGCCTAATGATTTCGATACAATTCAAACCCTTCTTAACTCATTCAACTCCCAACTTAAATTCACGAGAGATGAATTTACTAATGATGTCCATTTTCTTGATATACTTGTTAAATCTGATTGCACCACAGTATTCAGAAAATCCACACATACTGGTCAGTATGTACACAGTGACAGTTGGGAACCTTGGTTCACTAAGACAGCATGGATCAGAGCTTTGGTGTCCAGGGCTTTCAAAATCTGCTCTAATAGTTATGCTTTTGGATGTGAACTCAAGAAAATTAAACTTTCTCTATTCGGACTCACTTTTGTACTTTATAACAACGACATTTATGTGAAAGTATAATAAGAGTCTGAAAAGTTGGTCTCCCAGTGACACCAATTTGGCAATGACTGGGATACCAAATCTATCCACTGGGAGACCATTTGGTCTCCCAGTTACAATGTTAAAAAATGCAGTGAGTCGTGGCAAGAGTAATACCCATCCTCACCTCTCAGGTTGGTCTGTGATAAGCCCCCCCTGACATCTACTACTTTTTTGTGAGGTTTTAACAAAAAATTAACCTTCCTCCAGTGTGACAAGTATAATTCAGTTTGAAGTCATTTAAAGCAATTGCATGTGTGTTTTAATGTTTAATTATGGTAATCCCTTAATATGGCAATCCCTGGGATAGACACCATATAGCGTATATTAAAAACACCAATCATACTACCACATATCTTGCCATGTTAATATTTCATAAGATGAGAGGCTGAGAGTCAATGGTAAGGAAAACATTTACCATAGACAGTAAGACAAAATACGGTAAGAACTACATTAACAACAGGAACCATCTCTATGCAGGAAGAGGATGACAAGGCTTAGGTCAGCGACCTCATAACCATTGTCATTGTAACCGATCAGTCATTGGTAAATTGGTTGGTCAAGAAGAGGTCCAGGGGTTCTGTAGGGGAAGTAGTTAGTATTTAGGACACTGGCCAATTTGCTGCCCTACTGATGCCCTACTTATGAATACCAAGCTGGGTTAATAAGGTTTGGATGGAAAATGGTGCTGAAGTGAGCAGAGCTGTTACAATGTGCGATTAAACTACAAGAGGATGTCGGCAGGCACAGTGAGACAAAGCCCGTAGCGTCTAGCTGGTACTGTTTACAGATCAACCCTCTTTTCTTTAGTTCAAAAAGTAAGTAAGTGAGAGTCTGACCTATATCCCAAATGCCTACACAGCATAGCGAGAGTGGAATTTCAATATTTTGGTTTTTAGCCTGTAAAAGTAAATAATTTTGCTAAACGACTTTTTGTTATAATTCCCAAGAAAAATGGTATAATGCAAATCAATTGCCAGGGATTCAAACCTTGATTATTTGTCTTATAGAGTGAGATGATGAACCACAATACAGGCATCTGGTCCACAGGATTCAAAAATTCTATAAAGAGAGCTGTGTGGGTAACATTGAGACAGTTCGAGGCGGGGCACAGTGAGACATCATAAAATACACATGAAACAACCTGAATGTAAGGCATAGCTTACAATTCACTATTAAAAACAAAATGCCGGCAATAAACAACTGATTTTAGTGAGTCATATCCAAAGAGAAGCATCAGAAAGAATTTTGATTAGAATGTATCAGGTGCGGCAGGTTAAATAAGTCGTGTTTATAAGAGTACAGTAGTTTCTGTAGCAACAATTGATAAAACAATTCCGCAGGTCCCGAGGATTGGCGGTTTTAGCAGCAGATGCCCTATTTATGTTGTCCTAATTTCATCTCATACCTCCTGCACTTTGGCCTTCTTTCTGTCTTTTTTTCATATTCAATTGAATCTACGACCTACAAAGGAAATTATGCTCATTTAGTATTAATTACAGGCCCATTTAAAAAATAACTAAGCTCCTGTCTAAAGGATAATAGCATGTATATATTTTTCATTATTTGGCATGTTCACGAATTTGTGGAGGTGTAAAAACGAACATAAGTGCTTGTGTATTGTAATAATTAACACTCGTGGATGTGCTTTATTATTCATTTGTGAACTGGCCAATACTGACATTCATGAAGGTGTTACAGGTTTCAGTTTTAAGTCAAAATTAGTTCTAGCATGTATGTATTTTTCACTATTTGGCATGTTCGAGAATGCGTGGAGGTTAAAAAACGAGCATGTATGAATTTGTAGACATGAAAAAACGAGCACAGGTACTTGTGTACATGTAATAACTAACACTCGTGAATGTGCTTTATTATTCGTTCATGTATCTGCTAATACTAACATTCGTGGAAGTGCTGTATCATACGGGTTTAGTGTTAAAATTAGGTTTAGAGTAGGTTTTTGCCAATTTTCTGATTGCAATGTTCGTAATCACACATACACAAATTTGTGAAAAGCAGTATTCGACACGTACACAAATGCCCTGATCGTGTGTATGTTCATTTTTACAGGTTCACAAATTCATCTACGTGCCAAATAATGAAAAATATAAACCTCGGTCTAGCGTTAGTTTTAGCCAAGTTTAGGGTTAGTATGTTCGTAATTACACCTATAAAAATTTGTGAATGACAATATTTGACACTTCCACAAATGGCAAATTTTAGTACATGTTCGTTTTTGCAGGTTTACAAATTTGTCTACATGCAAAATATTGAAAAATATATACCACAAAATAGAGAATCGGTCACCATGTAGAGGATCAATGGCGATACAAAAGTGTTGCATAGTTCCACTATAATTTGTTCTTGTCACACAGTCTTTTTCATGCAAAACATCCAAATTTACAACAAAAATGCCCCCTGCAACTGATCACCAATGAAAGTCACTGTTCAAGGCAAGGTTCCCACAAAATCACAAGCTATGAAATGAAATGATTCCTTGTTACCAAATTTGGCATTTTCAGAAGAACACCAGAAGTTCTGTAAATTTAAAAGTTCCTAAATTTAAGAGCAAAAAGGGTCAGTCATCATTTCTCTATAAGGGACCAAAGACTGGAATTATATACCTGCTGTGATTCGTAACTCATCTAGTCTTGACTGTTTTAAAAACAAAATAATTCATCATGTTTTAAATGCTCGTTTAATCTGATCTTAACGTGTTTTTACCCTGGTTTATTTATTTTTTTACATGTTTTATGATATTTTACTTAGTCTATACAGTATTTTCTAAAATTTATATGTGTTATTACTATAATTGTTATTGTCAGGGCCTCACTGAAAAACAGACATTGTGTGCTGAGTGTTTTACCCTGCTAAAATAAAGGTACTTTTGACTTTGACTTTAGCTGAATTGAGGTAAACAAATTTAATATAACATAACACTGTACTGAGGTGATCTTGGATTTTAATATGTCAGGGTTGAAAATGTCTGTGTTATGTACTTTTAATGCTGTCTTGCGAGAAATATGATCAATAGTCATCTAGCTCTAGAATGGACTAGGCCCTGTGCGAACAACAGAGAATGCATTTATACCTCTGTTGTAAAACTTTTCTTCACATTTTTCCTACTGTTTCTTTGTTAAACTTATGTGAAATGTTGTGCAAGTGACACATGTACGTTTGATGTACCCAACAGGAAGTGTCAAAAGTTGTGTCTACCAGGAGTGACAATAAATCAAAGATTTGTATTGTTGTGCCTGTGAAGTGGCAGAGCAGTAGCAGTTACTCTATGGTTTTTGTGAACAATGCACTGATGGATTTCCATAGAGCCTGAGAGAAGACAGAAAAGGAATGTATGAAACGTATGAATGGAGGCATCAGAAATATCAGCGAGAGATGGCAGGCACTGCCAGGTGGTGCTCACAATTGTGTCTCTGTTGAAAGTGCTTTCTGTGAACAGTGTGGTCTTTGATGTAAAGGTAAAGGTAAAGGTACTTTTATTTTACGTGGGTAGCCAAGCTAAGTCAATGACTTGTTTCCAGTTGGGCCCACGGCGCCTCCAATTTACGTCTGATGCGAACGACGATGTCGTTGAATGACATGATGGCCAGCCTGGGGATTGAACCCGGGTCCCTCGCTTGTGAGGTGAGCGCTCTACTGACTGAGCTATCTTGGCTGACATGTGTAGTCACTAATGGCAGGTTCATTCAAAGATTTCACCTCTGAGTCAATAGCTAGAGGCTTCTGGACTTTGCAAAGTGTCTACAAGCTTTACACAATGAACTGTCATAGTGGTATAAAGTTCAAGGTCAACAAAGCCTTAGGATGTAGTAAGCTAAAAGGAGACTCAATTCCCGGTAACATTGCAAAGGCAATGCAGACCACTAACACTGAGTTTGTTGATACCCTCAGTCCAACAAAGGTTGGCTACACAAACCTTTTTACTAGAACATTGTCCCTCAGCAGTAACTGAACTGTTTAGGACCAAAAAGGATGCATACACCTTTCTGGATTTTTAAAAAAATTTTTAAAATGTTGTTTGTCCCGACCCTAACACCTCCGTCCCGACCCTAACACCTCCTGATTTGTACCTCCATGTAACCTGCAACTTTCAGGTTTTGGGTTAAGACAGACTCTGCAAGTCCTCTGTGTTATTAGAGATGGAAAAAAATTGTCAAAATGAATCTAGAAATTGTTTGGACCTGCAGCAATGAGGCAAATAAAACTTAATATTAATATGATTTAAGATTATAAAATAACCTTCTTTGATGAATGAACAAGCTATCAAAAAAGTTTGAAATTGACTAAGGAACAATTGGTTAGACCAGCCAAGTGACTTTTAAAAAAGGGCATTCAACTGCATGTTTTTTGATAAAATTTCATCTTGTGTCCCAACCCTAACGCCTCAAACAAAAATTTCAGTGCCATATCAGCATGTAATATCTTCAATACTGATAACTATATCTCTTAGAAATTTGAACAGCAAGCTAAGGTTTGTATGCAGAGCAACATTTTGTCATCTTCATCACTCTAGAAATGAGTAAATCTTTGTTCGGGAAGTATTAAATTCTTTCTTGTGCTAAAACTATGCTAATCATGATAAAAATGGCAGTTTTGATATTTGGAACTATTTAAACAGTCTCTGCCCAACCAAAATATGCATGCATGTCACACATGGCCAAATAGGTTCAGAAAATGATTAATTATGACTTATGCAATGCTTATGACAGAACTTCATTATACCGGAATTTTATGCTTTCTTGCTGCTTCTTTCACTGAGAAAATGACAATTTCTATGTTGGAAATTATTACTTAACCCTAATTTTGTTGTTTATCTGTTGCTAAATATATGTACTTTGGATAACAATAACATTCCATTTGAAAACAGCACCTTTATTTTTCACCCTCTTGTCACGCTCTTATTTGCACCAGGCCTTAAGCTCCACAGAATTGGCCATTGGAGGATCACACTTGAATTTCTACACATCAATTAACTTAACGGCACAATATTCTAGGCAAGTTTTTGCCATCTAAAACTTGCAAGCACATCAATACAGAACTTGAAACAACCTGCGTGCTTCCATCCATCTTGCCATTCAAATTTCCAAACATTTACCATAGGCAGGAAGGCAAAATAAGGTAAGAATTTACAAGACTCCAAATTGACACAACAGGCACCATCTCTATGCAGGAAGAGGATGACATGGCTCAGGTCAGTGACCTCATAACCATTGTCATTGTAACCGATCAGTCATTGGTAAATTGGTTGGTCAGGAAAAGGTCTTGGGGTTCAGTAGGGGAAGTAGTTAGTATTAAAGACACTGGCCAATTTGTTGCCCCACTGATGCCCTACTTACAAATACTAAGCTGTTGGGTTTATAAGCTTTTGGATAGAAAATGGTGCTGAAGTGAGCAGAGCTGTTACAATGTACAATATAACTAAGAGGATGATAGAATTATTTTTTCTTCTTCTTGCTTTTCTATAATAAGCAAACAAGACTGTAAACTCTATTTAAGTTATCCATAGTTTCATCTCATACCTCCTGTACTTTGCCCTTCTTTTCTGTCGTTTTAATCAATTAAGTTATTCAATTTAATCAACAACTTCCAAAGGAAACCATGCTCCCGTTAAAAGGGAAATGTGATGCACCTTTACTGCCTTCTTACAAGAAATTTTGGTATCAAATCAATAGATTTCCAGCTCTAGAACAGTCTACGCAAACAAAACAGAATACATTTATAGAACTGTTGTACAACGTTTCTTCTCTACTGTTTCTTTGTTAAACGTATGCTAGATGCTGTGCAGGTAATATGCAATAGAAAGTGTAGAAAGTTGTGTCTGCCTGGAGTGACAATAAATCAAACAGTTGTATTGTTGCGCCTGTGAAGTGGCAGAGCAGTAGCAGGTACCTACTGTACGGTGTGAACAATGAACTGATGGATTTCCTCAGAGCCTGAGAGAAGACACAAAAGGAAAAGAAATATATTGAATACACATATGAATGGAGGCGTCAGACATAGCAGCAAGAGATGGCAGGCATTGCTCACAATTGTGTCTCTGATAAAAGTACTTTCAGTAAACAGTGTTTTCTTTGATGTATAGTCACTAATGGCAGGTTCATTCAAAGGTTTCACTTGTCAGTCAATTGCTAGAGGCTTCAGGACTCTTCAAAGTGTCCACAAGCTTTACACAATGAACTATGATACCAAGTTCAAGGCCAACAAAGCAGAATTACTTTGAGGTTGTAGTAAGTTAAAAGGAGACTCAATGCCTGGTAACATTACAAAGGCAATGCAGATAACCTTTGGGGGACTTCCACAGCTGTTTGAAAAGTTGTTGTCGTTTTTGGGCTTTGCAGGGACCACTGTTGCTACCAGCATTAAGACATACTATACAGATTTAATCACAAACTTTCTGAGTGTTATGCATATTCCATTAAGAAGCATTTCTGACTGTCAACAAGTAAAAACATAATCCTTTAAAGCATTCTTCTTTAGCTCTTCATCCCACTAGGTGCTACTTCACAGTGTATGTACTGTCTCTTTACTCTCTTATTCACCCTTATTAATTGTCTGTCTTCTAATGACAGCAGTGGGACAGATAAGGGTAAGTGTGAGATAAAGGGTGTCACAAGGAAAAGCAGACGGCAGCCCTGGTGGTCGGACAAAGAAGGGCAAATCCAATTCGCACAAAAAAGTTATATTATATTATGATATTGACAACAATTTTGTACTATATTCTAATTAATTTGCGCCTAAAACAAAGCCTTATAATACTTTGTCTTGGCCAAAAGGGCACACCTTTTCTGTCTGCCCTTCCCCTGGTCATGGACAGGAGGGCAATTGACCCTTGTATGAGACATGTATTCCTACATCTTTATACAAATTGGGCACTCTGTTTAGCTACACCATTCTTCAAGAAAAATGACAATATATTACACTCAAGACCATTGTTGGACAAGACTATTCGTCTTAGTGACTGATCTGGTTTGTATAGACAGAAGCTATCTTGTCTAACAGCAAACCAAAATTAATTCAATTTTTTCTCAATTTATAGGCAAAATCAATGTGCAATTTCCTGATTTTTACGCTGTGGCTGGAATACAAAAGGGCAATTCCGTAAAGTCCGATTTACAAGCTTGTGTAGCCCTACTACCAAAACTTTACGGAATTGCCCAAAAGTTAGACTCAGCGGGGATAAAATTTCATTTGAGAATCTCTCATATATGTCATAGCTGACTGACCAACTAATATCAAGCCAAACTAATGAAATAAAAGTGAAAAACTATGCAACTGATTGCTTCAGTTCCCAAATTTGAAATCATCCATTGATTCACATTTCAATGAACTTTAGAATTCTCGAAAAGTTAAGTCCCAAACCAGTTCTAGCAAGTTGGGATCGAAGCATGTAATCTATCATATGTAATCTGCACTACCTGTCAGTATCACTGCCTCTCATTAAAATTCATAGAGGAAGAAGTGAAAATCAACACAATCACCTAGTTCATCCAGTGGCTGAGTCTCTAAGTCCTAAGGATCTGCTTAGAAATGGAAAGCACCAAGAGTAACTGCAATAATAAATTTGCCATCCCACAATGGTGCAAAGAGGTGTAAAACTACATTTTGCCATGACACAAATTTCATTCTGCATGAGTCCTAATTGATCTTCAGTGGTAGTGAACAGACTATACCTGACAAACCAAATTTAAGCAAACCAGAAAAACATGAAGTGATGTGAGTAATCATTCTGAAAATACATATTTCTAAATCCTAAATAAAATGTGTTTATTCTCTCGCCTACCTTAAATACAATTATTAGTCCTCCCCTATTACTTTCATAGCATTATTGCCATCCAAACCATATTAAGCTAACTTTGTATTTCTTATAACTAAGATGCAATTTAGCAGAGAACGAAATTGGTCAGAATCTTAAATACTAACTACTTCCGCTACGGAGCCCCTGGACCTCTACTTAACCAAGGTGAAGGATTATTGAAACAGCCATTAAACATAAGCCCGGGTTACCCGGTAAGAGCTGGATTTGAACCCTAGACCAAGTGATTGGAAGATTTTACTAGTCTAGCATGCTACCACTAGATCCCTCCCCTCCCTGAATGGAGAGTAAGAAACACGACCCTGGCATTACCTTACCTCAACTAGTTTATCCAGGACTTTCTTTATGATGTTAAGAGCCCTGTAAGACAGAGTCAGCCTTCCATTAACAAGGTACATTAATCCCAGTGATTCGCATCTTTACCAAACATGTTCGCATGACAGGTCTTTTGACCAAGTTCCTTTTAGCATTCAATGAATGGTGAATGCTGAAGTGACTGATGATCACTGATGGTCACTAATGGTGTCTGCAGTGCTTCCACATGGTTATTCACCCAAGATGCATAAATCAATCAAATCACTTGGAGATGCTACTCGTTTGCTCAATCAGTGGCATGCATTCAGCACATTGGATTTGTCTTCTGCTCGGGGGCAGTCACATTCAGTGACTTTGGTGTTTATCACAGACAATTTGCTCCATGCTCCTGTCAGTAGTTTTCTTTTCATAGACAAATCCTTTGAACATTTGTTTAAGTTTAGTCACTTCTTGCCAGACGAGTGTCAACCCCTCCAAAAAGATTATTGTGACTTCTTAAAATAAACTTTGCAATTTTTGTAGATTTTAAATTTGCCTGCATTTGAAAGCTTCATCATCTATGTCATATCACATTCAAATAATGATGTCGCCCATTATCTGATTTGTTAAATTGAAAATAGAAAACAAAAACAAAAAATGATAAGAAAGGAACAGACACATTGTCTGGCGTTTGACACAATGCATAGAAATTCGGTTTTATGTCATTCTAACTGATAAACACATTTATAAATGTTGTTCATGCTAACCGATTGACATAAGTACTTTTGAAATATTTAAACAGAAGACCTTGGATTTGTAACATATCAAAAAAATGTGCATCAACAAAGGGACACTTTTCCCTCTGTGTGGGACATAGACTCTCGCCCGATTTCACCAACTTGTGACAAGTCTAAACTTTTGAGACTGACCAAAGAGACTGGTCTCAAATCCCACTCAATCTTTTCAATGTTATTCACACTTGAATCACAAGTATAAATCACAAAAACTGTTTCACCAACTAAATGTTTGGAAGAATTAACTGGAAGTCACAGTCTAAGAAGGCCCAAATAGAGACCTGCTCAGAGCTGGTCTCAACAGCAGTTCTCGATATCACTGGTGAGCAAGTCTGATTTGTATAGATAGATAGATAGATAGACAGATAGATAGACATATATACATAGGCAGGTGGGCAGATGGATAGATAGATAGATGGATAGATAGATGGATGGATCTAAGGGCAGATTTCACGAAAAAGCTGCAAAATGACTTACCACAACTTGTCCTCAAGTTACATTAGCACAATAGTGATAAGGCCAGACATAATCAATTCGTAGATTCTCAGATTTTCTTAGGGTGCATCTTCTGAGGATAGCTGGCAGGACAAAAAAAAGCTGAAATCTAAATCTTTTATTGTGTCAATCCATTAAATAAAATCATGGGTACACAATCTTTTCTATTGGATTGGTAGGTCAGAGTAGTTAAAAATATGGCCTTGTGCTAATGTAACAACGATGAATGATGGAGGACGGAATTTTTTATGCTGACCCTACTGCAATATAAATGAAGTCACCAGCAGGGTACCACCCCTGGCCTGCTCTTGGGAGACCTGGCTTTCAGTTCAGAAAAAATTTGAGATCTAATCATGTGTTTTTTAACGTAATTTTTATGTACACATTTTGCTAATGTAACACTATGAAATGGACAGATGAAAAATTGCAGTTACATTAGCAATAAAGAAACAGGTACCACACCCAGTCGTTTACGTTTTTGGTGATGTATATAGGCAAATAAGACACGTTTTTCAATAAAATATTATAATTTCATGTTTGAAATTGGCATAAGTGGCGAGAACACAGAAAAATTTCCATGTAAAAGTTGCTAATGTAACCTCAGTGTCCTGAGACGGAATCGAGTTACATTAGCTGTCTTTTTTTACTTTTCATTTTTTTCAAGTTTTATAATGCCCAAGACAATTAAAAATGGTTCCAAAATAATTTTCAAGATGTTGTTTATAAATCACATACCATTACACTTTCCTGAATTGGTTTTAGCAGATTCCACAGAGTGCCAAAGTAAGCATGTCTGATCACCAGTAAGTTTGGCCGTCCAAAATTGTCCTCATGAGGCATAAAAAAATATGTTTTAAGAGGAAAAAGCTACATATTAAATTTTGAGGAATATTTTATTGATATTTATTCATTACCTCACAGATGTACTTAGTAATAGGTTTACTTGCTTCAGGAAGCAACAGAGAGATAACAAAAGGGTTGGAAAGTTTAAGGTACCTTTTGAGAGCACTTTTCGTGAAATCTGCCATAGATAAATAGAAAGATATACAGATAGGTAGATATGGATAGATAGATAAATAGATAAATAGATAAATAGATAGATAGATAGATAGATAGATAGATAGATAGATAGATAGATAGATAGATAGATAGATAGATATATGGATAGATGGATAGATGGATAGAAAAGATCGATAGATAGAGTTGGTAATCACAGCTCTCTAAGCCCAGTCCTTGGTGCTCACGAGGGTTGGTTCTTGAGATGGGAGAGAGAGCGGGAGTCCTGAACATGTTGTTACACATTTACCCCACAACAGGGATATTTTATTTGCCCATCACAGACACTGGTGCAAGGGGCAGCCGATTAACATCTCATCCGGCCGATGCTAAGGGGGATCCAGAAAAACATCAGAAGGGGGAGGGCTGAGGAATGAAAAAGGAAATAAATATTTTAATTAAGTATAAAGGTCAATGCTGAGGTGGGGGGGGGTAGCAACCCCCTAACCCCCTCCCTCTTTGCCACTTGAAATTTCCTGCTTATTGAATGCACAAGGCAATCAGAGACTCAGCTCACTTTACCATGTATAACAGGTCCTCAAAACAGTTAACAACAGTAACAAACAGGCTTAAGTCCAATGAATCATGCTGACAGCTGTCAAGTCTCTCCTGTTTTCAGACTGGTGTTCAAAAAGTTGGCGAAATGTGTTTCAAGTCTCTTCCAGCTGTCTAATTGAGACTTGTCCCAAGTTGGTTTATATGCATTTTGACCATGAAAATAGGTGAAAATAAATAAGGGGTTATTTTTCCAGTATTTGCAGCTTCGCAATGGAAGTCGTTCAGCAATTTCCATTTGGAATATTGAAACTTAATTTTTAATTATAATTTTATTTAGTTATATTTTTACACATTTCAACTGACTAAGAGTAGAAATTTCCTATGCATTCAATGTATCGATCAGTCAATAATGTGGTGTTCATAGATGTGATAAGCAGTACTAAAAATGCTTATTTGATGTTTCGAAACGTTTTTGATGTGAAGTTAAGAGGATGGCCCATCGGTCCCCATGGCCCGTCGGTCCCCATTCTCCCCTATTCACACAACCGTCTTAAAATCCACTTTCAACAAATTTGCATTTTGACTTGTGAAGCAAGAGCCTGCACAGAGAATCTTCTTAAACTATGTCATATCACAATATACTAGAATGATGAAAACTGTTTGATTTAAAACCATTCTAGTTTTAAGAAATATCATGTATTCATCAAGCTTTCAGAAGTTCAACCCTATCACATTCGTGTTCTAACATGTCGAAACAGGTGTATAAAATCCTTTAGGCCTATATGTAATCCACACTACCAATCAGCATTAGTGCCTCTGATTAAAATTCAATGAGGAAGAAGTGAAAATCAACACAATCATAATGGGAATGAGTCTCTAATCTCTGAAGATCTGTTTTGAAACAGAATGTAAAAATGACCGCAAATTAGCAATCCCACAGTGCTGCAAAGAGGCTAGCGTAGGGCGTACCAAAAAACAACAATGTTCTTTTATTTTTGCACCTGTCGGAGGAATTGTGCCTTTTGGTGAGTAAATCAATTGGAAAAAAAAAATTTTGAAATCGGTCAACTCCTTACGCCGGTTTACCCCCTTTGAATGATAAGGGGTCCGAAAACACCAAAAATCGCCATTTTTATGCAGTTTTTGTCACTAAAGAGAGTCACAGATGAAATATTTCACCCAAAATGCTGTGCATACCCATCAGGCAAGGTTATGACATCTATATAAAACAAACTTGACAATTTTGTTTATGAAATTTATCTGTTTTGCCCTATTTTTAAAGCAAAAATGCAAAAAATCACA
The DNA here is from genome assembly GCA_026936325.1 of Platynereis dumerilii. Taxonomy (NCBI): domain Eukaryota; kingdom Metazoa; phylum Annelida; class Polychaeta; order Phyllodocida; family Nereididae; genus Platynereis; species Platynereis dumerilii. The sequence goes on along the minus strand of JAPTHN010000005.1, from coordinate 22,423,568 downwards.
ATTTTTCCCTTCGTTTTAGCATGTTTTTCTTAGATACAGTGCCACTACAGATACTTATCTTGTCAGATGAATATGTTTTTCATTTATGAAGCCATTTTATCCCATTGGTGACATCCTTGTCAACCCTGAAGTCTTTAAAAATAAGCCATCTATTGCAAATAATTCTTTTTTTCAAGTTAATGCTATGAAATTATTAATCTTGTCGTTTATCTTGTTACTTATTACTAAAGTACCTATGAAATGTACAGTTTTACACTGCGGTTCGTGCTTAAATTTCATCATGGTTTTTTAATTTTATGTATTATTTTGTAGCTAGTATTATCAATTACTATATTTGTTTACAGTTGAGAGGCCTATAATTCTCAATTGCAATGATCCTACAATGAAAATGGATTATAAAGACTGATTTATGTGTACTTTGCTAATCATTATGATGTTGGAACCCTAAACATACTGAATGCTACAAAATTGATAAATTGTTTTACTGGTCAACCTATCACAGCAAATCTTTATCAACCATAAGTCATAAGAAAAAATTCTGCTTATCATTGTCTTAGCTTGGTAAAGTAATTGATATTGTCTATGCCAGCTTGAGATGCAGATTGGGTTTTAGACTCCTCATGATAAGTCAATTTTATGCAGACTTGTTACTACCTAGATAACAATGATTTCTGAATGAGCTTGACATCATGAAATTAGATCATTCCCACAATGCAAACACAACCATGATTCAGTAAAATATGAAAGGTGGAAAGGGCTATCACAATTCAAATCAAATAAGAAAAATAAATAAAATTTACAACTTAAAATATTCATTTATTTGTGATAGGCCTATTAAAAACCTTTTACCAGTCATTCTCAACACTGGCTGGCATTCTCATGCTGAACCCTCACATGCATGCATTCCAAGTGTGGGCAAATTCCTGCTGCGTGTAATTTCCTGTTTCCAACTTCTTGTCCAGTACCACAACACTAAGGCAGGGATGGTGTAAAGGTGTTCACTTTCATAAATGACATAACTGATCTAAGAAATGTACAATAGGAACTTATGGTTCTTTCTCTGTGGTGACAGTTTGGTGTCTTCTTTCTGGACCTAACTTTTTTAGAAGTAGTATAGATTAATGTGGATTTAATATTTGGTATTCATGTGTGGCAGTGGCACCAATCGCATAGTGGCATGCAATGTGATCTGCATGTATCTACCCTGTGTGCAGTGGATGTTCTAAGTTCCAACCCTACTCTGGCTATGTCCAGAGGTCATCAGTAACTTATCATTGTAATGATTGGAAAGATTATCAGTCAGTATGGTGATCAGCACTTGGTGAGCAGATATATTTTGGAATGGATGCCATTTGAATTAAATCGTACTATATATTGTTACATTGCAGGTTATATATTGTTATCATGAATGATTGCAGTCTTTACACAATATAAGAACTTTTAGATACTATTTCCTTTTAGGTTCCTTATGTGGTTATTGTCATCTACATGACATACAAAAATTCATATTGCACTTTATCGGCACATTCAACACAAGCAAGGTAAGCAGAAAGAATATTGATGTTATTCATATTATTTTGTATTCAGCATCACAAAATCAAGATCTGCAATGATCTATATGATCTATGGCACAAGGGTTGACAATGATAATACCTTTAGGGTAAAAAGGTTTCATCAATCAACAAAAAACACTTGCCAGATAAGAATGTATCTGCAATGGACTGCACTTAGGAAAAAACATGCTAAAAATCAGGGGAAAATTGCGATTTTTTGCATTTTTGCCTCAAAAAATGTCCATTTTGATAAATTTCACAAACAAAATTGTCAAGTTTGTTTTATATAGATGTCATAACCTTGCCTGATGGGTATGCACAGCATTTTGGGTGAAATATTTCATTTGTGACTCTATTTAGTAACAAAAACTGCATAAAAACGGCGATTTTTGGTGTTTTCGGACCCCTTATCATTCAAAGGGGGTAAACCGGCGTAAGGAGTTGACCGATTTCAAAAAATTTTTTTTCCAACTGATTCACTCACCAAAAGGCAAAATTCCTCCGACAGGTGCAAAAATCAAAGAACATTGTTGTTTTTTGGTACGCCCTAGGCTAACGTCAACATTTTCATCATTGTACTTGTAGATGATGACTATGATTTGCTCCTGTCTCACAATTCCTTTAGTAAAAACATCCAAATTTACTAAGAAAATACCTGTTCAAGGTTCCCACAAAATCGCAGCACAACGCAAGCGATGAAATTAAAATGACTCTATGTTACCAAATTTTGGATTTTTGCAAGAACTGAATTAATTGAAACTAATTATTCAAAAACTATAATAATTATTATTCCTCTCCCAGGCGTTTTCATAACATTGCTTCTCCATCATTACCATCCAATCCGCATCAATGCTGCTTAGTATAACTGAGTGAGGCTTAAGCAAGGTAACAAATTGGCCAGTGTCCCTATAACAGAACACTCAGACTTTTCCTGACCAACCAATTTACCAATGACCGATCGGCTGCTGTGACAATGGTTATGAGGTCAATGACCTGAGCCTTGTCATGCTCTTCCGGCATAGAGATGGTTCATAAGCAAGCAGTCATTGTCTTTGTTTATAAACGATTGAAAGGTGCGCGTATGTGTACTAGAAATAGTAAAACCGAAATAGACAACATATATTTATGTGAAATAACTTTCGTTAAAAAAAATCATCGTTTCCAATTTTATCATGTGCAATATGACCACAATAGAATGATGTCTAGCTCAGATGGACTTACATGTATTGCTTCAGAAATTAAATTTATTCTAACTTCCAAGACTGTTATTCTTTCTGACGTCTTCGTATACCTCTTCTGCAAAAACGAGAAGTGAAGATGAAAACATGACTCAGGAAATGAAGAAAGTAGTAGCATTGAGTATATTTCACTTTCAGAAAATAATTTCTGCTATATTAGCAGAAGACGGATAACAAATTGTGCCTATGTAGGCACTACTATGGTATCATTATGCCGCAACAACTCAATGATAATTGTTTAAGTGAAATGTATTGTCCAGAGTTTTCATGGTAAGACTTATTAAGCACTAGTTTTACACATCTGAGTCCCCCTACTACTCTGAAGGAGTATCAATCCAAGTGATTGGCATCTTTACCAAACATGTTCGCTTGACAGGTCTTTTGGTCATGTTCCTTTAGCCATTCAATGAATAGTGAATGCCCAAGCGACCAATGATTACTGATGGTCACTACCATGCTTTCAGGTGGTTAACAGTCAAGCGGCACAAATCAATCAAATCAAGCAAAGATGCTACTCATTCGCTCAATCAGTGGCATGCATTCAGCACATTAGATTTATCTTCTGCTGGGGGGCATTCACATTCAGTACTGTTGCACTATTTAAACAAAAGACCTAGAATATGCAACATACCAAAAAATTTGCATCAACATTCAACGATAAGACACTTTTCCCTCTGTCACAGTCTGTGTAGCACATGGAATATCAATAGTTTGCCAACCATTGTGTCGAGTAATCATATGCAATGGAGTGCTTTAATAGCTTTATTGTATCATGTTACTTCATATTCTCTCAGCTATTTCTTTGTCAAATATATGTGGGAGGCTGTGCAAGTGATATGTAACAGGAAGTGCAGAAAGTTGTGTCTACTTGGAATGACAATAAATCAAAGAGTTGCATTGTTGTGCCATGAATAGGCAGAGCAGTACCATTTACTGTACTGAGTGTGTGAACAATGTTCAGACGGATTTCCATAGAGCCTGGGAGGAGATAAAAAAGAAAAGGAATATATGAATGGACTTGTCAGATATTGCTGCAGCTACCAGAGATGGCAGACATTGCCTGTTGTTGTTTATCCAATAAAAGTACTTTCAGTAAACAAGCTGTCTCTGCGGCACAGTCACTAATGGCAGGTTCATAGAAGGGTGCCCTTCTGAGGAGGCTTGAACATTCTTCAATCTCATGTGAGCTTTACACAATGAACCATGGTACAAAGTTCAAGGTCAAATTTCAAAACCAATGCAGATCATTGCTGATGATCTTCCTTTTCGGAGTTCAATCACATTTTTATTATATTCATCCTGAAATGTTGATGGCCATAGAATAAAGACTGTAATTTAAAGCATTCCTACCATCCTTTTGTTCCCCTTTGTAACATACTATGGCATGTGTTCTTTCTTCGTTTGCATGATTACTGGCTTTCTGACAAAGTAACATTGTAGTAGGGAGACCGACTGAAGTACAGGGTTAGTTGTATCTCATTTGCATTCCTTTTTGGAAAACATTTAAGCCAACACATCTACAAAAAGTGGCACTCTGGTATAGTGAATCATTTCTCCAGAAGAATGAGGGATGGTATTGCACCCAAAGCAATAGGTTGATAAGATTATTCATCTTAGAGACAGATCTTGTTTGAATGGACAGAGGTTATCCTGTCTCACTTCATAACCCAATTCGATGTGCTGTGTCTTCAATCACAATGATTGTGACCAGAATATCAATATAGCAAAAGCCTGTCCAATCCAGAGCGTAACTTTGGTTTACTTAAGACCAATGCATTTACTGCTTAACTGCATGACAGTCATGGTAGATGTTGCAAATGCAAGTCAACAATCATGTCAGTTAAATAACTACAAAGTTTCTAATTTTCACAAAATTAACTTTTAGCACATCATGGCACTAATAAGTTGGCAAAAGAATCATGTAATCTATATGGTTTTGTGTAATCTGAACTACCTGTCTGTATTACTGTATATCCTCTGGAGACATTAAAATTCATTGGAGAAGAGAGTAAAATCAACTCAATTAGTGAATACATTCTGTGGCTGATTTTGCAATTTGTAAGGATCAGCAGAGAAACAAACATCAAAATGTGACTGCAATAACAAATTAGCCATCTCAAAAGTGGTGCCGGAGCTCAATGACTACAAATAGCAGTTTAATTTATTTTTTCGTGGCACAAGCCTTGGCAAATCTTGATGAATGACAAAAGGAAGTAGTAAATAGATATAAATTAGCACCCCAAAAAAATATTTTCCTGACCAACGGTAAAAGATTTCCGATGTTTGTAAATATTTTAGATTAGAAACATTCATCTTGCCAGTGTTGTGAGTTGGTATGAAATGTAGACAATGTGCTACACCATACATGCAAACAATGTTCTGCCCAATTTTAAAAATTTTAAAGAATTATCTTAAAGACAATCGGTATGATAATAAGTACCATAACTTTCATAGCACTGTTTCTGCATCATTACCATCCAAACCATGTTAACCCAGCTTAGTAATGGTCAGTGATGGTCAGTGATACATTAATAAGGTACCGCACTCCAGTTGCATAAATCAATCAGATCAATGAATGACTTTAATCATTCAATCATTTAGTCATACACATTCAATTCATAACCCATTGTTCTGATGAGACTCATTAGTGTGGCCTACTTGCTTTATGGACCTCTCAGCACTTAATCTTTCATGGGCAATTTATTGACCATTTGTAAACCTGTTAACTTCTTATTCGATAGAGGCAACTGTCAAAGAAAGAAAAGTTGTATATGCACAAAAATTCATTTTTAAAACTTACATTTAAAGATGAACGATAACACCTTACATTCATTTTGAAAAATATTAACTGTAATGTATGAAACATAACATTGAAAGCAGGAGAAAAAACACAAGGACAGAGTTAACCTCTTGTCTAGTGATTCACACAGTAACAAGAAAAGTACCCTTAAAAAAGGGTACTGTATCGATCTTACCATTAACCTGAGGGCATGTGTCATGTAACAAAAGGTTTTGATATTTATAAGTAATAAGGAATTGTTGTATTGTATGAAATAAGTGCCCATAGAAAAATTTCTATGAAATAAATGCCATAGAAAAAATTCCAAGCCCCTCCTCTTGTTTCATGAAAATCTTACACAACCAATTAAATGTCAAATAAAATCAAACTCCACTTATTTAAAACCTCAGTTATTTTTGCACCAAGTAAAAGTAAATTCAGGTTATTTAAAGCCAATTTGCAAATACCCCCCTCCCCTACAAAACCAATCCTGGATATGCCACTGGTGTGTTGTGGTAACTGGGATTTAGCAACTTTGCATCTTCACAGCGTAATACGTCAAAAGGCTTTTTGCGAACTTGATATTGCAAATAGAGAAAAATGGATAAGCGCATTAAATTCAGAGGGGTTTACTTGATATATCCAGGTTTTTAAATTTTGGAAATCGGACAAGTATTGAGGTCTGTAGGTCAAGTTTTGTATTGATCCTCTATGGAAAATGTACACACTTTTTGATGACGTTTCACACGGAAAAAGTTTCGCACTACACTAGATTTTCCTAACCTTGATGAATCGATGTACTGTGAAGTATACTTACATATAAGTTTTTTTACAGGTTAAGACATCGATACAAAAATAGATGATGTATTTTATGTCATTCTAATCACAAAATTGAGATATATCTCACATCACCCTCATTCTACCTTAAGTAAGTTTGGTAAATAGTTTTCCTCAATAGATTCGAGTATGACTGAACTTGAAAGCAGTTGTAATCACAAGAACAGCTGACAGCTACACAATATTTAATACAGTCTGATTTATGGACACAACTGAACAATTGGCACTCCGGTAGAGTGCATCATTTTCCAGAGGAATGACACATGATATTGCACCCAAAACCATCGGCTGATAAGACCTTTCATCTCAGTGACAAATCGTGTTTGAATAGAGAGAGGTTATCCTGTCTCACTTCATAACCCAATTCAATGTGCTGTGTCTTCAATCACAATGATTGTGACCAGAATAGCAATATTACAAAAGCCAATCCAATTCAGAGTGTAACTGATTTGTCTAAAACTTAGGCAGTAACTGACTAAATGTAGGTAAATCATGCAGATGTTGCAAATGCAGGGGAAACTTCAAGTTTAAAAGAAATTCAAATTGACAATTGTGGGAGTTCTAGATTGAAGGCCTGCAAAAAAGTCACATTTTCTACAAATAAAACATCTGGGGCATCCTGGTCAACAAGTTGAACACATTGTGAAATTTGAAATTTCGAGTCAGCTCAAATGAGTTTACACAGCATGTTGTTTTGAGTTATTGTCTTTCTTTTGTCATGACTTTAAATAACGAGCCATGTTAGCTCAAGCAAATTGTTCAAACATCTCACTCAATCATTTTAGCTGACTCAAAATTCCAATTTTACAGTGTATACTAGGGCCCTGCATGGGACTAGATTTTCGTCTCAGTCCCGCCCGTTCTTTCCAAATCTGCTCCCGCTCCCGTCCCGTTCTAGGCATTACAATGATAAAATTTTCCGAATTTTCACCCACTCCCGCCAGATTTTATCAAGTTCAGTCCCGTTCCCGTCCTGTGCAGGACCCTAGTATATACTCTCTCCAAGTGGACTCTGTTTCATTGCCACTGCTTTTCCAACCTTGGCAGAACATATGCTGTCATGTGTTGCCACCTAGTGGCAAGTTTGCAATTCCGCGAGCTCCAGTGAGCGGTCCACATAAACCCACTGTGGAGAACACACACAATTTTATGTGGAAGAAACCAGGGCTGTTTCTGAGTGTTCTGATGGCTTTTGTTAGAGATGTGATTGGTGAGTTTTACTCTGGTTTACCTCAACGCTGAATAGAAACTTTGTGAATGTGCCATGAAATTGAAACTATTTCTTTGGAGTTGCAATGCTGAAGCATACAAAACCAACTTTTGTGCCTGTTGGCAGCATGCAGTTCTCATTTTCACCAGACTGGTGTATAGATATGTTTAATCTACAGGCCTGTGTTCAATCCACGCTGCCTGCCAATATTACTGTATATCCACTGGAGACATTAAATTTCATAGGGGAAGAGAATAAAATCAACTCAATTACTGACTTCATTCTGTAGCTGATAATTTAATTTGCAGGGATCAAAAGGAAAATAGCAACAACATGTCAGTGCAGTAATAAACAAGCCATCTGAAAAGGAGTGCATGCCAAGACGTAAACAAAAATTACAATTTTAACAATTTTTCTTGGCACAAGTCTTGAAAGAACTTGATGCATAAAATCAATGGTAGTAAATTAAATGGATATCAATTAACATTCACATATAATATATTCTTTCTTACAATCAGTTTTTCCAATATAGCTATTTCTTCGCACTTTTAACTCTCACATAATAGAACTTTTAAATTGACGTTACTTCATCCTAATTTATTTATGATGTGTATGATTCAGTTTACATTTTACTGAAAAATTACAAATCATTATCTAGGCCTATAGTGGACTCTATCCATAGAGCGAAAAGCGAGACCCGGGTGTAGACTGCTGGAAGGGTTGGGAAGCAGGAACTATCAAGCACATTGTGTAAGACGCCAACCAGATAGGTATTTTCACCACGTGTGCATATCAGTGGTCCACCAATGTCTCTCTGTAATTAATTAATTCAGGTACAAAAGATTTGCAACATAAAAACCTTTACCAGTTACGAAGTTTACTAAATTCCAAGAAAAATAACCTTGTCAAATGCCTATCTACATCATAGTTTCAAGCTGGAAATTACGAAAGTTGTATAAGCTTCTGATGTAGATTTCCACATCAAATCACCTATATCAATTTCCTTAAGACCAAATTTAAGATTTTCGAGAAGAAAATTATTATATTGATTTTCTGTTTTCACACTGTACCATTTTTCTGTTTTTACACTGTACCATGTACGTTTAGTACGAAAATAAAGATTTATTATATGTGAGCAAGCAATTGATAAACTTTAAAAGTAAACTGGTTGATCAAGAATATTATTTAGCTTACGCCACAAGGTCCACTATAACCAGTGAAGGCGCAGATGTTGGTCGAGAGGTCATAACCAGTTCGTTCTTCACATTCAGATTTTGAAATTACATTTGTTTCGATGTAGCGTAATACTCCAGCATCTTCAGGGTCTCCATCTTAAAAAAGAATGTATGTTAAATTAACTACCCCCTGTAGTTCTGCATGCTTGGTGATAATATATGCAGGCAAAGGCAATTCGTACCAAAGCGTTCTCCCCATCCCAATGTCCAACAAGAAGCTCCAACGTAATCATCTCCGTTTTCAGGCGCGTAATCAATTGGCTGAGTATAAGGATTTCCTGGGTCTATTGGATTATCAAGTCGAACAAGCACAAGGTCAAACTGAGGTCCAGCTGGTCCAGGAAACTACAGAAGAGAATATAGCAATAGGCCTATTACTTAACGTGGATATCAGTTTTATTAAAATAAAACCATAGAATATAAGCTAGATAGGGCCAAAACAAATCTATTTGGATATTTAATAATGCACCATTTCATTTTGAATGAGCAAAGTGCAGAAGTGATGTCAGTATGTATGAGTATAATGATGTTTTTTTTCTTGATTCAAGGTGCCACTTGTGCCACTAATTTGGAATCTATGATGCTTAGACAATTAAACTGCATGTTGCTCAAAACTGATCATTTACAGTTTGTCACGTCAAGCAGATGACAGACGTTTGGCCAGATATCTCAGCAACCAGAGGCCCAACAGGAGAAGTACACCTACTGATGTGTAGATCAGCTCTGTTGTCATATGAATATCACATTTTTGTAATGCTTCGATGCTGTTTTTGTCATTAATATCCCGATATTTGCCAAAATATGAAAATGGCAACTCCAATTTTGCACAGTGTTGACATTTATGATGCTGCACTATACCAATCTGACACAATATATAAAGGGCAATGACGTCACAAAAGTGTGTGCAGTGCCACACAGTGCCACACCAGACTTAGTTCTAGTCAAGTTTGTATCAGCAGAACCACCAATCTAATTTTGTAGACAGTACTAACAATGCTAAATTTCTGTCCCAACGCCAGACAGGAAAAACTATAGCGTGACGTTAAGAATAAACTAAACAGAGATCTGTGCTTATATAGGCACATCGTTAGCCTAAAGCAAAATTGGTCTAAGTCATTTTTGGCAATTTTTGAAACACCCAAAAACTGACTTAGGCAAATTTTTTTTTTACAGCCAAAATGACCTTGGCCAAAATTCTTTTGCGCTCTAGCTGTGTCATTGCATTTTTTAACATAGTAACTGAGAGACCAAATGGTCTCCCAGTGGATGATTTTGGTCTCCCAGTGATTGCCAAATTGGTATAACTCCGATACCAATTTTTCCAGAGACTCATCACTTTCACGTTACGTCATCTTAATCTGTAGTTCTGGAGCACACTTGAACCCTTCTCATATCAAACTGTTCTTCACAACTCCTAAACTAACAGTAAGTTCAATGGTTCAGACTCCAATTGGTATGACTATATTATAGGAAGTGTATCTACTGGATCTTCATGCCCAGCTGCTGAGCAATAGATGAGGTCACACATTATGACGCTACAAAGTTCCATTCGTCTCCCAGTGGGAAATCCTTTTCTCTGAGCTGCTGTGTTATTAAGCAATTCTCAAAAAAATTTAAGAATGAAACATGAAGAAACAACTTCAATAAAATTAATATTCACAATTATGACCGAAAAATAATACTGATATCCACTAAAATCAGTGATAACGAAATTGGCCCAAATCGACATGACCTAGGTCCAAAGGATTTAGTTGGGATTTGCAGGCGTTAATTATTAATTTAGGAGTCCAATTTTTTTTTAAACACACATATTATCAACAGGTCCTTGGTACACAGTGGAAAGATGGCATAAGTCTGACTTTGGCCAATTTTTCTTTAGGCTGACGATACGGAATTATGGATTTAGTGCAATCCTGCTACCAGTTTGACATCAACGACTCAAACATATCAAGTCCAACTGCCCTGACAGAACAAAAATCAAATATACAACATGCAGCGAATGCAGTTTAATCAGTTTTATATCCTTACAAGACCGTCAGCGAGCCTCATTTCTTGGAGGCAGCAGGAATCAGAACTTGAGTGGTGACTCACATGTACTTTGGTAGTCACAGAGGTGATGTCAGATTCTTCTCTGAATTCACAAATGTGTTCAAGACGCTTTTGATTAGGTTCACATAACACACAGAATACAATGACTGCATATTTTAAAAAATATCATACATACCCAATAGAAATCGTAACCAACTCTCCCTGGAGTTTCGGCGTCCACTCCTGTTAAGTCATGAAGGCCAAGAATTGCATCATAGCCCACTCTGAAGTGCAAGTAGGAAATCATAGACAGGGGCATTCATTCACATTTTCATTCTTCATAATCATCTGTATTTATTTTAAAAGATATACTAATCGTCCAAAATACAAAATAATAAAAACTTGGAAAGACTGAGCACTATTTGACAGGAATTTTGAACTCACATTGGGCAAACATTCACTCAAAGTTAAATAGTTCTTCTGGTGATCTGCGAATCTAACTATAAACTGATAGACCTTCAAAGCCTATCACTAAAATATTTTCATTAATGTGGGTAATCAATAATAGCAATAACCTAATTCCAATTATTGTTCTGGGCCAGGGGCGTAGCCAAGGGGGGGGATAGAACCCCCCCCCCCCTTTGGCCCAAAACTAAAGTCACATTTACCAGACTTTTAATAGGAAGTCCTTACAAGTGCCAAAAGTGTGTGAACTTGATGAAAAAATTCAATTCTAAAATTATATTTTTCATCACTAAAGTTTGTTCCAGGGCTTTCCTCGATGTCAAACCCATATTTACAGGGGTAAAGAGCGCGTATTTTACGAAAATTTGAAATATTTCTTTGACTTGTTCTTTTTAGATCTAACCTATTTTTAACATAAATTCCATCTGTTGCAATTTTAGTGTAATAAAGTATTTTGCCAGATGAGCCCTGTATAACAACTCTAATGGGTCAAGAATATAAATCGGCTCCAGGAATGTCTGCTGGTCGGCTTTGATGTAAATATATGGCAAAATCACAACTTTCGGGCCTGAAAATTGTTCTTCTGAAACGCCACTTTTATCTTTTTAAATTGTCTTTTAAATTTATGCTGTTTTCTTCTGAGAGACACTTTTTGCATTCCTTCACTTTACCAAAAGACCAACCATAACAGGTAGCATGTTTGCCGATTGGAGAATGTTGGTCATTTTAAACCCAGAAGTCCATGATAAAGTTTTAAAATCAATTGATTTAGATGGATTTGGATTTCAGAAAATCACTCCCTTGCAATATTGAATCTCCAGTGCTGTCTCTGATTATGCTAACAACCCAAGGATGAGAGTCTATATTCACGCACTCCCTTGCAACTTGACAAATATTCCAATCCAATCCAAAGCACAAAACAAAATTTTAAAAATACACATTATTGGACACTTTTGCCGTATCCTGATCATTGCGCTGAGTAAGGAGGGATTCTCAAATAGTTTGTTTAATGATAACTTACAGAAAAGTTTTAAAAAAAACAGCATTTTTAGCTTTTTATACCAGACCTTACATGAAAGAATAATAGCCTTATAATTGCTCAGAATCAATATCCAGCAACATAAAATCCGTTGGCTTTTGGGCGCCTAAAGCGGCCCCCAAACCCCTAGCCGAATAGGCTTCGGCCCTACGGGCCTCGCCAAGGTCATCTGGAACAAAACCCCCCCTTACCTGGTTTCTGGCTACGCCCCTGTTCTGGGCAATGTCTTTAAACTTCAGTCATGTGCTAGAATAAATTTCATTGACCTTTGTCAAGACTGTCAGGCCCAATTTCACAAAAAAGTTATGCAACAATGCAGATAGCTTAGGGACCGTTTAGAATTTATGACTGGAGGGTGGCTGGGAGTTTTTTCCAAGGGGGTGCTAACTTTTCACACGTGTTTCAAGGGGGGTACAAATTTTTGACAAGATGTCCAAGGGGGGGTAAAAAAGTTCAACAAAACATATATGTAATAAAACACGCATACACTCAGTTTATTCACGCTTTTTTACGCGCAAAAGTCCGCGAATCTGTGCGCGTGACCGTCCATGGGGCACATCTTTGACAATATATGTGTGTATTGCTTTGTATGTCGGGGGGGGGGGTACTAAAAATACGCATGAAACCTAGGGGTGGGGTACTAAAAATCCGCATAAATCTCAAGGCAGGTATCAATTTTTGACGGGAAGTTCCAGCAAAACTTAGTCAGAAATTCTGAACGATTCCTAATAACCACCGAATTTCTGCTAACTGCCTTCAAACAATCCTTGAGGCCGATAACAAAGAAAATCCAGAAGTTTTTCTTCTTTTCAGTAAGACAGCTGCATACAGTGAGATGGCTACGACTTAACAAAGGTTGTGATCTTTCTTACTACAGTTTGAAGATATTGGTTAGTGAGGATGAATAGACAACCAATTTTTACATGAATTTGCGGCCAACTGGGGGGGGGGGGGCAATTTGCGGGCTTAAGTGAATGGTCAACAAAAACTTAGCGTGGAACTCGCACAACTTTGTCTGGAAGAATCCAGAGACAGTCACAGTGTTTAGTTAAAGTATAATGGATATCTGCATTGCTTCACTTTATGGCCATTACATAAACATGATTTGGATCATATTTTTTGCATTTTAGCTCAGAATATAGAGGTCAAATTAAAATATGTGAGTTTGGGGGGAGAGGCCCCACATGGGATGAGGCCCCCCTTCACTGAGGCCTCGAAGCTGCTTCACGAACCATTTCATAATGTGTACTTTACCTTAAATCTTGATTGAATAGCTAATTGAAATTGAAAAAATTTACCAGAAATTGAAAAAGGGCAAACATTTTTTTTTTTAAAGTATGAAGAGAAAAATTCAGAAATTCAGAAGTGAATAGAATGCTTTAAAAATGATAGAAGAACCCAAGAAAAAACTTTCAAGCTGAATGCACTCGCAAAAAAAAATTGCCATAGGATTATAATAGGTCTGCTTCTTGCCCGATGGGTGGGGTAAGAAGGCAATATTATATTCTTTACAAAAGGGCCGTAACTCCTTTATTAAAATTGGCATACATTTGTTTCACTAGTTAGAAGTAGAGTCAAGTGGTCCCTTTCTGACAACATAAGCATTTAAATAATCAACCACGAAAAGTAGGTCAAATCGCGCCTCGAAGTTAAGGGGGGCTGCATGCCCCGCGCGACTCTAGTAATAAAAACAGCTGTTGGGCAACCTGATCTGTGATCTTTACTGTATATAATATGTCTGTAAATGGTGACCACTTTACAGAGACTGACAGCTACCACTTGTCAGTCCCAAGCATGACAGTTGCTTACCAATATTACTGAACACATTTTGGTGATAGCTTTTAACGTAAGTCAGTATAAATATGATAAAAATCATACTCACAGGGAAGGAATACAATTCTTTGTGCTCAGCATCCACCTATCACGAATGAGTGCAGCGCCACACGAATGACGGTAAGCATGAGTAAATGTGTCATTTTTCATGATAGCTGCCATGAAAGGAAACTGTCCTGCACTGGCCTCTTGGCCATTCACAATGTCTGTCCCGACATTCCTCAGTTTAACAAATTCCATAGAAGAAGAGTATCGAACATGTCGACCCCATGCAACTGGAAAGAAGAAGTGAAGATGATAGGCCGCAGCCAGAACAACTATGGAAACACCTACTGTATACACTGCATTCCCAATTATTACAGTGCCACCTATAAGTAAGTGAAACGCATGAAATTGTGCCATTGCATCAATGCTAAACATCCTCGGCCAAAGTGTTTGTGGAGGCATGAATTCTCATCGGATGAAAGGGAAACAAAGTGGGTCATAAAGGCCGATGTGTGAGGCAAGTGGGATAAAAATAGCAGCCCATTTTCTTCGCTATAGTGCAGAGATAGGTATGGGTCAAAGTCTTTGATAAGCAAGTGAACCACTTCCCTGTGATTTAACAATGGGCCTGTGTTTCACTTACTTATCAAAGACTTTGACCCATACTTAACTCCAACTACAGCGAAGAAAATTTGCTGCTATTTTTATCCCACATGCCTCATATATCGGCCTTTATGACCCAAAATGTTTTCCTCTCATCGGATGAGAATTCGTCCTTCCAGAAGCATTTTGGTTAAGGATGTTTAACATTGATGCAATGGCACAATATCATGCGTTTCACTTACTTACAGGCAGCACTGTATGCTACTATGCATTTTCCTGAAATCTCCAAAAAGGAATATTTACAGTAGACGAACATCATGTGCTCACAGAATTGGTCTAAAATGTTCCTTGTGAGGTCACAGCCCTATATGACGTGTAAGCAGTGAGTGGGATCATAGCCTGTGCTTGCAATGTTATCGTGGCAAGCCATTTGATGTATCACTTCACTCTCCAATGAGGTAACAAGTTGCTAGGTTACAAATTGACATCTCGTTTCAATGTATTTGATATGGCTTGTTATGAGGTCATTTATGCCCAATTGAAGCAGAATGTAAGTACTCATTGTTCCTCTAGACGTACAGGACATGCGTTTCGCGCGGGCTTTTTGCCTTGAAATTTTAACATGGCACGGACGTGACCAGTGCAGTGGATCCTGATTGGTCAAGATTTGCCCTGATATACATGTATGCCATTTGCCTTGATGCCAGCCCCCCCCCCCACACCCCCCCCCCCCGCGAAATACACCTATGTCTACTGTAACACTATTGCAATATCCTTTACAGGTAATGACATGTGTGCTTTGAAGCAAATATCTTGCCAATCGTGTCCACTTATATCAGTTCAGTGAGAAGTTATGCTGTGCAATCAGTTTTGGGGGTGTTCCCAATTATTATGTAAATACTTGAAACTCACCCACTGCCACCCGAAATCAACCAAACTGATCTTATAATGGTATGTAGTGGCAAGAACATAACACTGAAAGAAAAATTTAATCATCATTTGAAATATGGATGTCTTCATAACCAAGGAATATGTATGATACCACTGCATTGGAACACCATTGAAATTGGCTTTTTTCTTAAATAGAAGTCCTAGGTGTTCTTAAAAAAGGTAATATAATTGAAAATTCAATTTAGAATATATCTTAAGGTGTTGAGATTTCAAAGATCTATGATTTTCTTTGGTTTAGGGGTGAGTTTTAAACCAAGGAAAGCTGAAAAAGAGTTTGGTATTGATTCCGAATTTTATCTGGCTGACGCAGGCTTTTTATTGCAACAAGACCGCAATTTCAATGCTATTTCAATGCAGGGAAAAAAAAGGATTTATTGGATATGAATGGATGATAGTCATCAATACTTTTCCATCAGTGTTATGGGGTGTATGTTCATGGCATTTTCAAATCAGTTTAGGTGATTCTTGGTGGCAATGGATGCTTTTCCAAGAAATTGCATATTAATTGGGAACATCCTGATAATATGGCATAGCTCTTGACTGAGCATTTGGAATTGGACAAAATTAACAGAATATTTTCTTTATGGCATATTTATCATTATGTGTGAAGAATATCCAAATACTGTTAATATTTTTGGACATATCATGAAAAAGTCTAGTTGCATAATAATTGGGAACGCAGTAGTAGTAGTAGTAGTCAATTTTTTTAACAAAAACAACCGGGAAGGAGGGCTTGTCTTGTGGTAGCGTGTAAGGTTGCCAATCACTGGAACCAGGGTTCAAAACCAGCTTTTTCCGGGTCACCTGAACCGGTGTTGGACTGCTATTTCATTTATACAGGACGTAAAGCCCTAATCATCCACACATCACCTGACGAAGAGTCAACCCCGAATCTGATTTTAGGTATCTTAAAAAGTACTTTTTTTTCAGTGAAGAAAGAAATGGTAAGCTTTTGATGAAAGGTAAAATATTATTTTTATAGGCAACAAAATCATAATAAGATTAGTAAAATATTACATATTGCCATATCTCCAGCTTAAAAAATTGAAAAATTATGACTGTACAGTGTACATGTCAAATAAATATTATCATTCAGCAAGTTCCTTGTACAAACCTGTCGCCAAGAGCAGTGTCACGAATGCGGCCTTCATGATGACTGATCATAGGAAGAAAACTCCGTGTTTTATCTGAACTGAATATCACATCAATATGTTGGTGTCTACAAAGGTGAAAAGCAACATTCAAATAATGAACAAATAAAAACCCCTTAAATAAGACATTTGTCCTGTAACTTAAAAGATTAGGCATTTCTCTACATAGAATCAGGACCGAGATTAACTTGAGTGATGGCATCTGTAGTAATATCAAAAATGTATTTTTAAATGTTAATTTTTTTACCTAATTAACACCATTACATTATGTACAATGACGTTTACTGTTAAGAACAGGTGCAGAAAACACATGATATTTTCCAGAAAGTGTAATTCTGGTAAACGCAAAGTTTTTAATTACATCACAAAGCAATTTATAATCCATTATTCATGATTTATGACGTTCTCATATTAAAAGTTTGTCAAGAAAATTGTGCGTTGAAATTCTAAAAAACAAAAATAAGCCTGAAATTGTGTTCTGTTATTTGAAAAAGGCATCCAGAGCAACAGTAGAAAACTTTTTTTTTTTTAATTCCAATGTTTGGGATTTAAAATTTTGTTTGTATTAAAGACCATTCAGAATTTATGCCTCTGAGAGGAAATGGGAGTTTTGGTCGAGGGGGTACTAACTTTTCACATGTTTCAAGGGGGGCACTAATTTTTGACAAGATCACCAAGGGGGGTAAAACAATTTTAAAAACATATATGTAATAAAACACTTATACACTCAAGTTTATCCATGCTCTTTTACGAGCAAAATTCTGCGAAATTGTGTGTGAGACCGTCCAAGGGGCACATCTATGACATTATTGTGTGTATTGCTTTGTATGTCAAGGGGGGTACTAAAATCCGCATGAATCTCAAGGGGGGCATCAATTTTTGACGGGAAGTTCTGACAACGCACAACAAAACCCAAATCATAAATTCTGAACGGTCCCTTATATAAAATTTGTGATAGGTTAATTTTACTCACAATTTGATATAGTTCTATTTGATTCTAGATTTGCTTTGACTCAACGGCATTAGAGTAGGTCGGGGCATGCGGCCCCCCCTTAACTTTGAGGTGCGATTTGTCCTACTTTTTATGGGCGATTATTTGAATGCTTTTGCTGTCAGGAAGGGATCACTTGAATCTACTAATAACTAGTGAAACAAATGTCTACCAATTTTAATAAAGGAGTTATGGCCATTTTTGTAAAAAATTTAAAATGGCCTTCTTACCCCACCCATCGGGCAAGAAGTCCCCCTATTATAATCCTATGGCAATTTTTTTTGCGAGCGCATTCAGCCTAAAATTTATTTATTAGGGTTCTTCTATCATTTTTAAGACATTCTATTCACTTTTTCTGAATTTCAGAATTTTTCTGTTCATACCTTTATTTTTTAAATATTTATTGCCCTGTTTCAATTTCGGACCTAATTTTTCTATTTTAATTAATTATTCTATCAAGATTTAAGGTAAAGTACACATTATTAAAATTTAATGGTTCCTGAAGCAGCTTCGACCCCCAGTGAAGGGGGCCTCATGCCAGTGGCGTAACTGGGGGGTCTCGAGCGGGGGGGGGCACCTGGGGGGGCACGCAATTCTCTGGGGGGGCACCCACTATACTAATTGTATATTTTAGCCAGAGTTGGAAAGTTCATATGGGGGGCACCTGGGGGGGCACAGGTCAAATATGGGGGGGCCTGTGCCCCCCTTTCCCCCCATAGGGACGCCACTGCCTCATGCCCCATACCATGTGGGGCCTCTTGCCCCAAACCCACATATTATAATGTGACCTCTATATTTTGAACTAAAATGCAAAAAGCATGATCCAAATCATATTCATGTGATGGTCATAAAGTGAAGCAATGCAGATATCCATTATACTTTAATAATTTCCAAAGTTATTTCTGACAACCCCTTTCAAAGAATTAGTCAAAGCTACAAAAACCATGCAAATTTTTTTGTTTCTTTAATTTCTACTATGGTTGGTGCTCCTTGCCCTGAAAATTTTTGAAGACACCTAAAACGCCTCTAGCTTCAATCCTATCAATAGATAAACGCACCAAAAATGTAGTCTGGATATAAGCCCCGACCTACTCTATCAAAGTAAAGTAAATGTTCTCTGGTGGGACGGATAGCAATGAGAAAAATAAATGTGATACCAGAAGATGAGCTGTAGAGGAGTTAACATAAATGATGAATATTTACAAAACAGTTTGGAGAACTTTGATGAAATTGTAATTCTAGCTCGTCCGCATAGTGAGAGAACAAAATGGCACAAGTGAATGAAAAAAATGGCACAAGTGAATGAACAAAATTATTTTTTCACAATACTTCATTCCTTATCAGGACTTCTAAAGATATTTCTAGATTGCTATTTGAGAATAAAAAATTAACCTACGTCAATAGTTGCTTTCACAGATTTACTAGAAGGTATTCATTCTCATCAAGGGAATTTCTATTTTCTATTTTCAGAAATTATTTGAACCATTTAATATGTTTTGACACATGTTAAATTTCTCAGATTTGTCATAGGCCAATTTAAAAAACTTATTTTGGAAACAAATGTATGGAAAATTTTAAGACAAATATAAAGTAAGCCATGTTGATATTGATACTTAATTGAGCTACTTCGCCACCATGAAGACAGCTTTTGTGACTCTGCTTTTTGCAACAGGTTTGTTTATTGATATTTTGTCAAAATTTATACTTTTAGTATGTGCTATCCGGCACACTTTAGAATTTTACTGTCGTAATTTCATTAGGTTAAGTCATCCAAAAATCAAATAAAATCCCTTTTTTTTAATATCTGAAATTAACAGGTCCCGACAAAGAGGTGTCTAACTGACTTAGACATCATATGCTTCTTCGATTATTTGTTTTAACTTATAATTTTAGCAAAATAAACCATAATCTGATTGTTTGTTTGCTGTTGTAAACTGTTAATCCTAGCCGGGCGCTAACATGCAATATTGTCAGTTAGATACCAGTTTTTTCCTATGGTATAAGTATCTTGGTGATGTCTAACATGGATAACAGCCGCGATTGAGTGGTTCCTGAGAGATCACAACAGTGCACAAGCGTAGAGAAA
Organism: Platynereis dumerilii; assembly: GCA_026936325.1. Taxonomy (NCBI): domain Eukaryota; kingdom Metazoa; phylum Annelida; class Polychaeta; order Phyllodocida; family Nereididae; genus Platynereis; species Platynereis dumerilii. Next base: position 22,403,584 of record JAPTHN010000005.1, on the reverse strand, counting down.
TGTGACATTATTCAAAAACAACTTGCTCTCAACTATAGAAAACTAAGCAGAACAGTTACTTTTTATGTAATAGGGTGAACCAGGGCACATTGGGACGCTTTTCATATAGATTTTACTCAATATTGGAAAGACTGAGCAACTCAGAAATTTGCATAAATATCACCAATATCCAGGGGAGGGCCCCCGCCCCCCCCCTCCCCCTTAGAACACTGAAATGGAAAAAACATTTGGAAGAAAATATGGAACAACCCGGGCCCGCATATATATTTATTGTCAGATGTGTCACATTCAAGAGTGCTACTGAGCGCACTTTCAAGCGCTGGAATGTGCGTTCCAGCGCACCTTTCCTCCTGGGAATGCTATCACTCGCACTTGTGGGTGTGCAATTGAGCGCACACCTGAGCATGCTCTCCCTCGCACTCTTGAGGGTGATATCTAGGACATGGAGTGGTTATGCCATACATGGCACTCGTGGCAGTGCGACTCTTGATACTGCGAGTGAGCGCATCTTATGCACTACTAGGGCTGTCATTGGTGACAGCTTTTAATAGACAGACAATTTGCTTTTTGTTAGACCCTCAGGAGTGGTGGGAGTGTCATCCAGCGCATCCCTGGCAATGCATTCCATAGCACATTTAAGTAGGCTTAGGCCTGATTGTTTGTATAGCTAGACAACTTGACATATACATGTACTGTATATGCCTAGCTGGACAGCAAGAGATAGAGAGATAGAGAGCTGGAGAGATAGAGAGCAGGAAAGATAGATGGATGGAGAAATAGAGAGATAGAGAGATAGATGCAAAGGTAGGCAGGTGGAATTCTCTTGTAAAGGGTATAAAATGCAGCATTGAGAATTAAAAGTCCACTAGTTTGGATAATACAGATATCTACATAGACAAATCAATATATGATGAATTATATAGATAGATAGAAAAATTGGAAGAAATTCTGATTTTGTGATGCCAAAGATGCAATCCTCAGTAGTGTTCTGGATGACACATTCAAGAGTGCGCTGGATGACACATTGCAGCTTTGTGAATGTGTCGTCAGTAGCACTCCTGAGAAGTCAATATCAGCCGCGTGGGAGCATAGGGGTGCGCTGGACTGCATTGCCACGCATGAAATCAGATGCGCTGGATGGCATAGTCCAGCGTCACGCGTGCGAGTGAAGACACATCCACGCGCGTGGCTGTACAATATGTTGCATACCCACGCTTCTCACGCGCATGGGGCTGCACTCTGTGGTCGCGTGAGGGTGGTCTCACTCGCAATAAATATACCTCGGGCCCGCGAAGAACGAAAAGATTCATATGAAGGCCCGTGACTGTCGAGACGACGCCTGGATCCACCACTGATATACACTGTTTTGGAGTTTTACTACACAATTCAAGATAGTTAAAGTTGGCTACCCGAGCCTGGCTACACGACAGCTACCTGAAATTTGTAAAATTGGCTACCCGTAGCTGCCGGGTAACTGCCAGGTGAGCAGCTCGGGCAGCCAATTTTACCTATCTCACCGTTCAAGGTGGTATTATGAATGGTTTAGCTATTGATTTTCTAAATGCAGTTGCATGGGCAAGGCACTTCCAACCTCTTCATTCAGCCAAATTGGAAAAGCAAGGGAATGTTGGTACAGATATAGTGAATGGCCAGGACGCCTACCCTGGACAGTTTCCTTACATGGCGGCATTGGTGCTCAGATTTACTGAATTTTATCGCTGTGGCGCTGTACTAATTAACCTGGATTGGGTGCTCACTACCTGCCAGTGTAGTGGAGAATCTGGGTAAGTTAATTCTTAACTTGAAGCATCATGGTAATTGGCAGGGTAATGACATCCAGAAATATAAAAAAATTTCAGTTAGTTTGTTTTCAAGTAGCTTTTTCAAAACTGACGCTGAAGGACAAGCTCTGAAATGCAATAGTCCAGGGCAACCGAAACCCCCCTCCCCCTCCCCCCCTTGGGAATTTTGAAGACACATAGCATCGGAAAGCTAATATTCTACGGAACACATTTTTGCTTGTTGGACCTACATAACCTCATTGAGATGGCGGCTATGATGGATAATTCCAAGATGGCGGCCAATTAGCCGTTTTGCCCATATATCTAATTGGGCTAGAACAATGATTTTTTGGTCTAAATATATGTTTCACGGGTCAGGAATTCATTTAGACAGGTTTTTATGCTCTCCTGGGAAGTTAAGTGCAGTTTAACCCCGTTTTTCAAAATGGCGGTCATTTATTTTGCCTCAGTGATCTATATAATAATACCAAGGGTCTTTTGTGTTATACTATCTATTTTAATATACTGAAATATTACTATATATTACTAAATGTCTGCATAAGGATGAGGACATGGAAAGGGTATGGTTTCATTTTGGACCAAGGGTCTGGACACCCAAGCCATGACCAGCTCAAAGCATGGCAGTAGTTAGATTTTGGAAAAAATTTGTGACAGTCCAATTTTTACAAAGTGTTGCTGGGGTGTCTAGACACTAGGTCCGAAATGGCCAGTTCAAAATTTAGGAAGTTCTTGAAATTTTGCAAAAATCTGCAATAGTCCTTATTTTACAAAGTGTTGCTTGGGTGTCCAGACCTTTGGTCCAAAATGAAACTATGTGTGCCAGACAGCCTGGTAAATATACCAAATTATCATATAAAATACAATATGCCTAGCCACTTTTATGACCACTTTTAGGCAAGTTCATAGTTTAGAAGTTGTTCAATTTTGGCAGTAATCTGTGATAGCCCAAATTTTACAAAGTGTGGCTGGAGTGTCCAGACCGTTTGTCCAAAGTTATACTGTAGAGGGAACGGGGACACAGTGAATAACTGGACACAGTGAATCAGTGGCTATTTGTGGATGCTGAAATAAACAAATTGCTAGAATGTGCCATCTATGTGGCTCTTTAGTCTAGCATACTTATTCAAGCATGACATCCGAAATTGCTCATGTTGCATTTGAGTTCTGGGGTAAAATATGATTTTGAGCACTAAATCCTGATATTTTGGATTATGAACTTTTGTAACATATTACAGATCACTCACAATTAGCTGATGTGCTTGTATGTGAAAGGAACATGCAATGAAAGTAGTGCGTTGGTTTTTGAGAAGCACATGGTTGCAATTATCAAGATATAAAGATTTTAGTTAAATTAATCACACTTGCCACAGTGAATCGGGCTATCACGGGGCACAGTGAATCACTGTATTCAGTGATTCAATACCACCCAGATAAGAATAAAGAATACTTTATAGCTGTATTTGTTTTGAGCAGCAATAAACAACTGTATGTAAATACCCTAGTTTCAAATATGCAGAAAAATAGACCTTACCCTTCTGTTAATTGATTTATTTTATGTGATAACAATCTTACGATAATGCTGTTTTGTTTTGGAGTAATAACCTGGTTAATGGCTGTTGAACCTCAGTAAATGTCACTGGCAAAATTAACTTTGGTCAGAGACACTATCTAGTTTGTTTTATTTACTGTCTTTGCACCAGATCGTTATATTTATAACACTGATTCACTGTGCCCCGGGTACTGATTCACTGTGTCCCCGTATGTTGCCACAGTGAATCAAAATTTTTTTACGATTTTGGATCACATTAAACTTTCATTTAAGCCTAACATCGAGAAAGTGGACAAAAAACTTTTTGAGATATTAAGGAAATAAAAATTGCTGATTCACTGTGTCCCCTTTCCCCCTACGTGCCAGATAGCATGGTAATTAGACGAAACTACTATATAAAATTCAATATGCCTAGCCATTTTTATGACCACTTTTAGGCCATTTTCTGTTTCCATGGCAACCACAGAAGGAATCAAAAATGTTCAAATTGTGCAAGATTCTGGGAATCCATTTCAAAACTGCTGAGTTTTATACTGTAAAAAATTCTTGGTTCTAGATTGAAGAGAAGTGTCCACATGAAAAAAGCTGTGAACTTTCTGAGCACCCCTCTTAAATGCAATAATGAATAATTGACTGCAGATAACCTAGTTTTTTGGTTATATGGTTTTGTTATACATCATTTTAAAGCTATGAATATACAGAATGATTTGGTAGAAATTTCAGGATGCTTCTGACCCCCAGTGACCCGTACAGGGAACTTTCGTGAAATAAAATGTAATTTTCTTTTTAATTTCGAGTTATGGCCGCATGTTTTGCCCTCTATTGACCAATATAGACATCCTAATCAATCAGTTTTTGCACTAAACAGATATATAGGAATTTCCTATATTAAATACCTTCAAAATGGTACCATTTAAGCATCTATTCATGGATTATTTTATGAATAACAGCCCATTTTCCGAAAATAGCGGCCTTTGGTTTGGCGAAAATTTATTTTCAATCTTTCCGAACTCATATAGCTCCTGCTGGTTATTGTTGAGGTCTAAGATTGTCCAACAAGCAAATTTTGTAACTTCAGATAATATATATATCTTTCAAAATATATCTGGCCCATATGCGTATCGGAGGGGGGCAGGGGGGGCGATCGCCCCCCCAAAAGTTTGGGAAACAGTAAGATTCGGGCAAAAAGGCTAACAAATCCGGGCAGATGATTAAATAAAAATTACTTAAAATTAATGATTTCTAGGCAATTTAATTCAAAATGTTTATAAATTTAGATCATGAAATTAAGGCAAATGCCGCACGCCCCCCCAAAAATAGCGCGCGCCATACACCTATGAATATGTGGTCTCCGAAATTCCCAAGGGGGGGAGGGTTTCGTTATCTGGCCCATGGACTAAAATCAGTTAATAGAATCGACAATTGACTCAAATAATGTTATGCAGATGGCTATACTACTGCTCTTAGAAGATAGTACATCCAGGGCTGAGTGATCTGTCATTGAATTAAATTTATGTTTCCTTCTACAATCTGCTTTTACCTATATCACCACGAAGTAAATAATCCGTTATCAATATCCATTTTTTCAGGCTTCTTTATGATGGCTACCTTGGCGTGACTGATTTCAATGACAGGGATGTGGGTCAGCCAACCAGACCACCTTTCAGTGATGTCTACAGGGTAATTATGCATTAAGATATATTAATAGTTGCTTAGCAAATCGGCCTTAAGACCATTTTGGGAGCAACTGAGCACAAGAAAGGACTTTAAAATTCTGTGCAGTGATGGTCTCAACATCAGGTGTCCACAGCAGGAAATCAATATATCCATTAGATATTTTTTCTACTGTATTTATCTTTCTTTTACTTCCTTCTATCCGTATCTCTCTTTGTCTATCCGTACCTTTCTGTACATCTGTCTTTCTCATTTTTTAGACAGTTACATAACTGCCTTTCATACATTGAATATGAAATAAAAATGGAAGTTTTGATAATACTAAAAGTCCAACAAAAACTTTAATAGTGTCAAGCGAATTTCATGGCTTTGCCACACTGTGATTTACATCCTTCAAAATCTGACAGAGAGAGTAAGAACCTTCTTATATACATACAAGGAAGATAGTATGCGTAATAAAACCATCTGAATCTTATATAGGCTTTTTTGAAGGAATAGAAGACATATCAGAGAATCCAAGAACCCGAAAAACGCATAACTCCGAAACTGTCCTCAACCTGAAGACATTGAGACATGCTTTTTAAATTGATTAAAAGTATGAAGAAACACTAATGTACCGCAATTCATCACTTCGAGAAGTTGTGAAATTATGATGCTTGTTTTCCACATGTTTCCAGTTGAAAATCTCTCAAAACAATGAAATGTTTTTGACAAAACATTTGTGTCTATGTCTGTTCTTGTGCCCTGGGCCGCATTTCAAGACTTTCGGTTTCCAAGGCAACCATTTAATTTCTTTCTATGATCTGATTTTGTTGCGGATCAATAGCAAATTACCTCAGTATTAACTGACCCAAATATCATGTGCCTGTATAAAATATTGCTGAAGTTATGGCCAGTTGGACAGAACTTTTGGAAAACCCCTCGTAAACATGCAAAAACTTACTTACCCTATCAGCATGCCTCGGCGGTCCAATGTTGGCCCAGCGTCAGTCCAATGTCAGCAGCATCGGACCAGCTTCGGGCCGACGTTGGACCGCTGAGGCATGCTGATAGGGAATTGGCAAAATTTGTTTTGACGACCAAAATTATTTAGGCCCAAATTGACAGTTGTGGTCTAGCTGTTAAGTACATTAAGCATTTTCCCTTAAAACTATTGAATCAAACATGACTCATGAGGCAACATCTTTAATAAAATTTCTCAAAATTTCAGAAGGAAAATATTGGTGATATTCACTAAACTCAGTGATATGTGACCTTAGTCAGACGATAGTTTAGGCCGTTTGCACACACAATCAAATTGGGGTTTTTGAGGCACTTACAATTAATTTAGGAGAGCAATTTTTTCTGCACATGTAATAGCACCAAGGGCCTTCCTTTTGTAACCAAAGTGCAAAAATGGCCTAAGTCTGACTAAAACCAATTTTGCTTTCTGCCAACATTTAGATTTCTTCAATATTTTTAGCAACATTAGATAATTATCTTGGGTTTGCTTTGAGGTGTTCTAAATGTTGTGTTGTTTATGTTGCAACAAACATATCAAAATGTCGCACACTTAATAATTGCATGCAACTCTTTTCCTCAAAGTATATTATGTCGCCTTGAAAACTCTCAGCCTCTGTCATCTTAATTACAATTAATAATTATGATTCTCATTATATTTCAGTATCCAAGTTACGACTGGGGACCTCAGAATGACTTGGCATTATTTCGGCTTGCTAATATAGTTGGAGAAGGTCCCTACATAACACCCGTCGACATTGCTCCTGACAATGAGGATGACTACGTTGGAGCTTCTTGCATGACGATAGGGTGGGGAGAGAAATTTGGTTCGTTTATTGAAATTTTTGCACTCTTAAATTATGTGGAATATAAACATAATGTTATGTTTAGACGTTTATTAGTCATTTGTACAATAATCAGCAAGTTTAAATTGACCAATCTTGATGTCGTGGACATCAGTGTGACATCACAGACGTTATCCTGACGTCAGATGACGTCATATCAGGTCAGAATGCCTGGGAGACATCAGTTCAAAAATGATTTATTGTATTGCTATGGAAATAAAGGTGGAGTATACATCATGAGTATGCGGTGTGCAGTTTGAGTCGACTAGCCCGACTGAGTAAATTTATGCACGTACAGTATGACAGGTGGCCTTTCCAGAACAAATTATACATTTGGAAGCAAAACATGGTGACCAAACTGTAAAACCAACTGTGTCTTTATTACGGCAGCTACCATATACGTGTAATGAATAAAAAAAATAGTCAATTCATGGTAGAACACAATTGTTTTTACGACAAGCGTAACATTGTTTTAGTGGTAGCTGTCGTAAAGGTGGTGGGAGCTGGTTTTGCAGCTAGCGCACTTTGAAGTGATTACATAGGCCTATGTTAAACAAGTTTCAGAACCAAACTCAAGACCATGCTGCCCATATTATGTAATAATAAACAGTCACCATTTCTATCACTGTTTCAGCTGGTGACCCTACAGAACCAGGCGTACTGCAATACATCGAAACCAATGTGATATCTAACTCAGAATGTGAAGAACGCACAGGTTACGATGTCACAACTAATATCTGTGCCTACACAGGATACAGTGGACCATGCATTGTGAGTGTGTTAAATAATAATTCTTATTAATTAAAATTAAATATACAAAGTCGTCAAGAAATTAACTCTCTATTAGTGCTCAGAATAATGGTAAGTAACTGGGTGACTAACCACAAGATGAGAATCATCCAGTGGTTTGTCATTGACTACACTAATCTTACGAAAGTTTATTAAATCCACTGTCCCACACGCCATCATTACTTCTGCCCACTGGGTTCCTAATTGGAAATGTATAATAAATTACATTTGCTGCATTTAAAATCATGAATATGAATTCATTTTAGGGTGACAAAGGAGGACCACTTGTGTGTACAAGAAATGGTGTGTCATATGTTGTTGGAGTCTTGCATAAAGTGGACGATTCGTGCTACCCAACAGTACCATCGGTATTCACCCGCATCTCCCTTTACAATTCCTGGATTCGTAGTATTATTGATTCTGATCAATAAATGTTATGAGAAATAAATATATGGTTATAAAGCAAATGACATCTGTGTTCTTTTGTGCTTCCGTCATTGAGAAACTTAAGATATGTGTTTGCGTCTTTCTTTTGACAAGGAAAATATCAGATAATGGTAAAATTTGTCAGTGTTGGAAAAAAGGAAATAATTTGATTGTTTTACATCCCCTAGTAAGACTTAACCGAACTCTGCGGACATGAGGAATGATGAGGCGAGTGATGCTGGGGATTCGAAGCCATTTCAGGTGCAGAGATTCACCCTGCTGTGTAGTGCCTGGACCGGGATTCGAACCTGGTCCTTGAGAGCCACTCTGGTTTCAAGCGCGAGCGCTATGCGAATGAGGCCACGAAGGCACAGTGGACCATGCATTATGGGTCATCAAGTAATAATTCTAATCAAACAGGTTAAATTCATCTTATTACGTTTTTAAACAAACTGTTTTGATTCAGCATCTGGATAACGAAGCAGTTCCATAGATTTACTTTAACTTCTCATCTGAGTGAGACCCATGTAAAAATGCATGATGTTTTGCAGATATATAGATTACAGTGCATTCCAAATAATTACACAAGTTGGTTTTTTTGTGATATCTCAAAAATAACTGAATGCATTTTAGATTTTTTCCCTCATGATAATGTATGTTCCATGAAGACAATATCCTGTAAGTTTTGTCCAATTCTGGTGTTGCAGTGAGGAGTTATGCTACAGAGCAGCTCATTTTATTAGGCATGTCTTAAAGACAAATCGTAGAAAATTGGATATTCTCTTGAATTGAATCACAGATCTCGGTTGGAAAGAAAACGTGTGTTGCGTCATCATCATTCAAGTAATGCAGTATACATATGGGGCCATTATCCACAAAAATTTCCAGGGCCGATTTTTCCTCCCAGTCCGCCCCTGATTTCTATATAGTGCCTTTTCCTGATTCAAGTGCAAGACTAAGATGAGACTTAAACATAAAATTAGAATATAAACTGAGCAGAATTAATTTGTAGTATGTATTTTTGTGTGTAGGTTTCAGAATGGTTTTGAGTGAATGCATCTGCATAATCAGGCGTCAAAGAACCATGTTGCATAAAATCACTTAATTGTGACAATTTCTTGTGTATCTGTTGCCCGGTTTGTCACATTGGGGTATGGCCCCTGGATGGAGGTAATAGGCACCCCATAGGGCAAATCTAATGATTTCATGTGAAGGCTGGAAGAAAATGATGACAACTGCAATACAGTCATGTCAGAGTAAGTCACACACAATGATATTCCAGTGAAACAATGCAACTGTGGAAACATGTCCTCAAACAGCCTGAGAATGGAAAAAGCTTAGGGTCCATAAAAAAGACCATACACAACCTGGATAACAGCAGTAGAACATAAAGCAGTACCTAGTGTTCCCTTTTCATGACTTTTCTAACAGTGGCAGATGTCAGATTGTGAGAATAGCGAACAACTATTGTATTGGCTGTTTGAAGACTTTTTTCCGTTGCTGCATTGTTGCATTGGAATATTATTGTGTGTGAAAGACTCTGGTCTGAGTTCCAAAACACAAAGTTTTAACAAGTTAAGTGGCACTTATTGAAGTATATTATGTGGCCTTTTCCATCATTTTATTCAAGCTCTCACATGAAATCACTAGATTTGCTCTATGGGGTGCCTAATGCCCCGGTCTACAGGCCATACCCCAATGTGATAAACTTGGCCACAGATGGGCAAATAATGGTCACACTCAAATGAGTTTTAGCAAGTGAGTCCTTTGATACCTGATTACACTCAATGTCACACATGCATATATTAAATACCCCATCTGCAAGCAAATACAGACAAATGAATCCATGGAAATAGTTTAGCATTTTTAATTTGGCTCAGTTTACATTATTGTTTCTTAGTGAGGAGAAATTTGTTAAGCCAGTCAGGTGGGGCAGGCAATTTTGAGACCAAGGAAGCCGATAAATTGCAGCTGAAAAACAACTTCTCTATGTCACTTGTAATACTTCTTGTATCAATATAACTGACACAATTTTTTACCAAGGATATATTATATGAACATCTCAAAAAACTTCGTAGCACACCAAACGCACTTATTCGTAAACCTGACCTGTCGAAGAACACATTCCTTGAAGTCCTTCTTAGACAACTTCGAAAGCTCGTTGATCATCAAAGTCTTTTCTCCTGCAGCATCTGGAACTTAAACTCACTCTTCATCTGACTCATCACGAGTAAAAATAGGAATCAAGGAACCACTGCCCTTGGCCTAAATCTCCCCAGCAACACTTGGCACATAAGAGTGTATTCCTGCAAGAGTAGTGTATATGCATGGATACATTATATTTAGTGTGTTCGAGTTTGTTGAGGGGGCCAGATGAATTTTGCCCCCGCCGCCCCTGGTGATGCCACTGGAACTGAGGCATCATAATTTTGCACAACATATTTAGAAATTCCTGAACATACGACTGCGGGCTCATTGTTTGTGATTCATGTCAGATTAATTTTCCATTTACACTTTCACAGAGCAGTGAAAGGACTGCCCCAAAAAAAGAACTTGTTAGTTCACATTCCCATGAAAGTAAAAACTAAAGGACACACAAAACTTCATTTTTCAAGAAACTTTGTTTATTTGCAGCGCTTTAGCCAGCCATAACCACACAACACTTAATGCGACTGAAGTATCCTCCACAGTCAGCTGTATCGCCTGAAGTGCAGAGTTCAGTGATGACCTGTAATTAAGCAAAAATTTCCATTCAGTTTTCACACAAAGTTTTAGAAGAGGGTTTTCGTTTGTTTTTGTTTTTGTATTTTTGTGTGTACAGTCAGGGCTGAAATTAAGACCATTTCACCATTTCTTCTATATCAGTACCATTAGGGAGGGAAGGTTTAGAAACAAAACTGTATGTGTAATTATATTGCTCAACATCATTGCATGAGCCTTGTTTAAGGGTGGGGGAGGACTGGGTGACACGTCTCCTCCCCAATGTTTTCGGATTTTCAGGAATACGAAATATGACACTCTTTATTAGTTATTTCTCAGTGAGCTGATCTACTTTGGCTATTTTGAGTATACAAGCCTTTTAAAAAGGGTAACATCAAGGCTCTCAGCTTCAGAATTCTAGAACAAAATTTGATCGCATCATTGGCCGGTAGCATCTATGAGCAATTCAGTGTGACCTGTTTTTCAAAAAATGTTAAATTTGGTAAAATTGGCGGAGTCCCTCCACATTGGCATTATACCTGAACACCCAAAAATCAAATTCCTTTTTTTGAGTGACAACTCTAGTCCATGTTAAAAACTGCGGTGGCTCCCTACCCAAGTATGTTTTAAAGATTTTTTTATGTGTGCAGTACTGTGCACCAAGTTTCATGCTTCTATGTATAAAATGCACAATTTTTTTACATACCTGCCCCGCTATTATGAGAGTTGGTAGAATTACAGGCTTGAGCGTTTATCCTATATTTGAAACATTGTGTATATTTATAATTCAGTGGCCTTGTTCCTGACAGAGGCAGCAGCCTTCGAGTGCGGATGGTCCTGTTTTCAAATATCTGTGGCTTTTCCAATGGATATGACAAATTTCATCGCATGCAGACCACCAACTGGCCTTACGAGGGGCGTTCAGAAAGTTTATGGCCTTTTTTTATATGGACACTTATTTTCAATCTAGAACTATGCATTTTTTACAGGATAAAATTCAGCAGTTTTGGAATGGATTTCAAAAATTTTGGACAATTTGGACATTTTTAAGTAATTCTGTGGTTGCCATGGAAATAGAAAGTTTGTCTAGGTGGAGCAGGTAGTACGGAGATCAAGAAAATCAATGAATTGCGGCTGAGAGAGATCTCACTCTGCCGCTTATATTAGTAAAAATCGACAATAATTAACACAAGAAATATAATATTACCTTTTAATAATACTCACAAGTACTACAAAAGCATTAATTCATACACCTGACCCATTGAAATAAATGTTCCTTGAAGTTCTCCAGGAAAAGTTTTTGTGAAAGCATTTCGGTCATCCAAAGCCTTTTCTCCTTCAGTGCCTGAAACTATTGCCCCCAGTGATTAAGGTAATGGAAAACCAAGTCTTATGTAAAGCGATATGTCAAAGGAAAAGTTGGGATGGATAATGCCGTCCCTTTAGGTCTCTTGCTCACACCAGTGAATCCATGCTTTGTCATAAGTCCTGATGTAGTTTAGGACTCACATTCTGGCGCCTGAATCGCTCTTGCCAAATCGGCCATGCAGGAGTGCCTTCCCATAACATTGGGCATGCTTGAAAGTATATTTAGAAGCTAATATCATATTTTGTGTGTCAAATATTGTCAATCTTACTAATATAAGTGACAGGGAGAAGTCTTTCTCAGCCGCAATTCATTGATTTTCTTGATCTCCGTACTACCTGCTCCACCAAGCCAAACTTTCTGTTTCCATGGCAACCACAGAATGACTTTAAAATCTCCAAGTCATCCAAAATTTTGGAAATCATTCCAAAACTGCTGAATTTTATCCTGTAAAAAATTCATAGTTCTAGATTGAAAATAAGTGTCCATATAAAAAAAAGCTGTGAACTTTTTGAACGCCCCTGGTACTTAAAGTTATCTTGGTACTGGAGACAATTTATTTCTCAATCAAATTTAGTAGCCAATTGAGGACTTTTTTTGCAACAGTCTTACTGTTTAGGTTCGTTGAATGACATTGGAAATGATTTGAGTGAAGTTTGAGCACCTTTTGTTAAAAATGTATTTTGAAAAGCGAAAGCCTAAAATTATTGAAAAGCAGGGTACATCCGCTCAGACAGATCTGCTGCATGGCTCACACGAAAATGAAGCGATCAAGCTGCAATGTGAATATGCAGGCCTACAAACTGGAGAACTTCCATAGAAATCAGAAAATAGGTCTTTTGAGGTATTCAAGTGTTCATAAAAAGGAACCAATTTTTGTTGAACTGTTTGAAATAGAATCTCAACTTTATAACATGGCATAGACCAATGTGACAATTTTAAAAGATGAAAACAAAATATACTATACCTCATTGAATGAACATTGAGCTGTTTTTCCTCCTTCTCCAGTTCTGATGATGCAGTAGTCAGTAACTGTAATGCCAAGACTCTGTCCTGAAACAAAGAATAAGGCCCATTATAGTGAACTACAACTATTTCAAGTTGAAATGCAGTTGCAGATAAGAGCAAACAGCTTGTAGTTATTTTTCTGTATTTTTACATATTATCACTTCAGCAAAGCCTTCAGTGATTAAGTCAGACACGCCCACAAAGCTGACCAATGAACAGGACTTCATACATCTTATGCAAATGAGGTCGATTACGTCTATACACACATTCCCGTAATATTTACATGTACGATTCACACATCAATAGAGAGTTCCCCCGTGGCCTAATTGGTAAGTGCGCTTGTCAACTGGCTTTGAAGGCGTGGGTTCAAATCTCACCCCGGGAACTCACTTTAGTCCGAGCCCATGGGACATTAAATGGAGGCGGGTTGTATCCAGTGTTCTATGCTGGGGCAACTGAAAGACCCTGGGCATCCCTGAATTAATAGGGTATGTCCCAGACTCACAGTCTTCTCATCTCATCGTCATACGGCGATCGCCTGCCTCGATATAGCCCACTAAGGTGCTGCAGAGGCATAAAAAAAAAACACAAACAAACACACACACATCAATAGATTTGTCTCTCCAAGAGCTTTAAAATGACGGGTCTTACGTCTTTGGTAAGCAAATAGTTTCTATGCAAATCGCCGTTAAACATTTGAAGTGGACAGAAATCCTGGGCGCTGATTGGCCAAGACGCTCGTTACGTAAATCTATGATAATATGCGGTGCTGGGAGGGTTCGTCTAGGGTAGATTCTCTGGGTGCATATTATACATGTTACCACTGAAATCTATGATGCCAATCTTCCAAACTAATTATGTGAACAAATAAATGATAAAAGCTATATATGTACTGATTGTACTCACCATCACAACACATTATCCTGGTGTAATGAGCATAATTTGGATTACAATCGGCCTGTAAACTAGAACCGCAACCAGATACCACAGCCTGGTTCTCATTACATACCGCACTACCGCCTTTGAATGCAGTCCTTAATATACAAGGGGTTGATGCTCCTGTGATTTAAAAAAAATACATAATTAAGTCTATCATATCAACAATATGTTTCAGCAATAAATTCATGAATTAAAACATCCACACTTACTTTTAGCAGTGTTAGTTTTGCAGCATGTGATAACGCTGGTATATCCACTCATCCCAAACGGGCATCCTCGGCTTGATGACGAACAGAATCCTGTTGCCACAAAGCCAGACATGCACTGCATATCTCGGCCCCCAAACTGGTCCATGCTGTTAAGAGATAGGGCAGATATTAGCTTGAGATTTCAGCAAAACAATATATTCCAAATTATTGGACGTTATGTCAATTTTAACTTTAAAAGCAAGAAGGTTGATGCCTCAGTGCTTCATTGTGTCCAGGGCCTTCTAGACCCCAGCGCCAGCCCTGTCCAGGACTGGCCAAACTTTCACAACCCGCTGTATTTCTAATCACTTGATATTATTTAATCAGACTTAGTGAACAACCCTACTCCTCATAACAAGACTCTGGGTCGATGATGAACTGGGCCATCACAGTTCCAAAAAGAAGCATCACAATAATCAGGTGTGTCATGGTGTCCATGTTGCAAAGAAGAATAGCCGACAAATGTTGATAAACTTTAGGCGGCTCAACTGTTGAAGCATAACCAAGCAGGTCGGCTGTCTTTTTCTAGTCACAACATGGGAATTTGCCATTTGGCGTTTAGTAAATTCATGCGACGTCATATTCATGCAGATATTTATCAAATTTAATGGCTCTGGCCCTCATGTGGCCGTGAGTAATAACATTACAGCTTTTCACTTTGATATAGAAAGAAAGAGGACTGATGCACTGTGAAAATGGCACTTCGTGTGTCATCATGCTGATGTTTTGTCATAATCATACCCAATACTTTCAATGTTAATTTGATTTCAGCAGACTTATCCCACTTGTTGGTGACAGCCAAACCAAAGGATTATGCATCTGATTTTCATTCTAAAGTCAGTTATGACAAGTCAAATGACCTTCTCTTGATCATGACTAATTATTATCGTTTCCATAGATACATGTTTTCCAGTTTGTACTTCGCTTTATCTCAAAACTGTGATGTCACAGATTTAGTTACATAACTTTACTACTAGATGGGCGCTTTTAGAGCCACTTTGACCTTTGTGACCTTTGTCCTAGGTGCACTTTAGAGTCCCCTTTGAGCTACCTATTTAATATCCTAATTGACTTATTGACCTCAGTAACCTAGATATATTTTTTCACAAGTTCCTCAGTAACCAGAGATTCTACAGAATTCTTGACCTTTGTGACCTTGTCCTAAGGACACTTTAGAGTCCCCTTTGACCTACCTATTTAATGTCCTAATTAATTACCATTAACCTAATGACTTATTGACCTCACTAACCTAGATATTTTTTTTTCACAAGTTCCTCAGTAACCCAGATTCTACAGAATACTTGTCCAGAATCCACAACATTTCATCAGATTTGTTTCTGCTCAAAAATTTAGTTATTTTACAATATTCTGAAAATCATGTCATTGGTATTTATCTAATTATGCTACTATCTGAAGCAATAAAAGGTGTTTACAGCGTTTGGAGAAGTATTCTGAAAACCATATGAAGAGCTGTACCAATAAATTATTCAGTTTGTTCTGAAAATTATGTTGAAAATAACAGTAAGCTAGAGCATTTTATTGTTCTGACAAAATATATCAAAATGTAAGTATTGCAAAACAGATAACAACAACTGAGCAGTGATGCTAGCTCTTTTATATAGTGATCAGTTCACATGATCCACCAGTTCTGTAAATTGATATGTGGTGTTCAATCAAAAAATACATTCCTGTCAAAGATTACATCTGGTAACTATATTCCAACACCAAAATACCACCGGAATGAGTCATAAGTGGACGCCTCATCATTCAGCCAGGAAACACTGGATATCTGCCTTCTTTCCCTATTGGCCTACAAATTCATTAATACCGGATGTAAAGCCCAAGATTTCATACATCCACAGCAGTCTCAACCATCATTTATATCATTTCTGTGTCCTCCTATTCTCGTTAGCTTAGGTTCATAAATACAGGATGTAAAACCCATATCATCCGCCCACCAGCTTAGCAGGGTGCCTATGTTGGACAGCAGAAATGGGCGCTTTTAGAGCCACTTTGACCTTTGTGACCTTTGTCCTAGGTGCACTTTAGAGTCCCCTTTGAGCTACCTATTTAATATCCTAATTGACTTATTGACCTCAGTAACCTAGATATATTTTTTCACAAGTTCCTCAGTAACCAGAGATTCTACAGAATTCTTGACCTTTGTGACCTTGTCCTAAGGACACTTTAGAGTCCCCTTTGACCTACCTATTTAATGTCCTAATTAATTACCATTAACCTAATGACTTATTGACCTCACTAACCTAGATATATATTTTTTCACAAGTTCCTCAGTAACCCAGATTCTACAGAATACTTGTCCAGAATCCACAACATTTCATCAGATTTGTTTCTGCTCAAAAATTTAGTTATTTTACAATATTCTGAAAATCATGTCATTGGTATTTATCTAATTATGCTACTATCTGAAGCAATAAAAGGTGTTTACAGCGTTTGGAGAAGTATTCTGAAAACCATATGAAGAGCTGTACCAATAAATTATTCAGTTTGTTCTGAAAATTATGTTGAAAATAACAGTAAGCTAGAGCATTTTATTGTTCTGACAAAATATATCAAAATGTAAGTATTGCAAAACAGATAACAACAACTGAGCAGTGATGCTAGCTCTTTTATATAGTGATCAGTTCACATGATCCACCAGTTCTGTAAATTGATATGTGGTGTTCAATCAAAAAATACATTCCTGTCAAAGATTACATCTGGTAACTATATTCCAACACCAAAATACCACCGGAATGAGTCATAAGTGGACGCCTCATCATTCAGCCAGGAAACACTGGATATCTGCCTTCTTTCCCTATTGGCCTACAAATTCATTAATACCGGATGTAAAGCCCAAGATTTCATACATCCACAGCAGTCTCAACCATCATTTATATCATTTCTGTGTCCTCCTATTCTCGTTAGCTTAGGTTCATAAATACAGGATGTAAAACCCATATCATCCATGGACAGCAGACAGGGGTTTTTGGAGCCCCTTTGACCTACTTATTTAATGCCCACAATTTGATATTCAGCAGTGTAATTGACCAAATTAGACACCTGACATAGATATAACTGACACAAAGCCGGTTCTAGGCACTTCGAAATATGAAATAGTATGACATAAAGCCATTGCACAGATCAGAGTTCTGGGCATTCATGTCACACTTTGGGAGGACTGCACTGTTGAATCATATGTACCCATTTTCTTCCTAAAATCATTCCTTTAGTCCAAAAATTGAGCATCAAAATAAGCATTGCTCGGAGTGGCCTGAACACCTGGTATCAACTTGAAGCCAAAGGGGGTGTGGCCTAAAGTGAATGACTGGAAATCCCCCAATGTAAAAATAGCTGTATTGCACACCAGGGCTATGAGTCACTGGAAAATCCCAAGATTTAAAAATAGCTGTATTGCACAACAGGGCTATGACTCACTGGAAAATACCCGGATGTAAAAGTAGCTGTATTGCACAACAGGATGTAACACATGAAACAACACACACAAAAAACAAACTCATTGTTCAATTTAAAACTTTATTTCACATATTACTAATACAAATCAGTCTCAACAACTGTTACAATATTAAAATTTGATCCATTTTTTTAGCTCAGTTGAGGCCGGAATGCCGGGAGGTCTTCCAAAAGATGGTCTTTTTCTTCCAATGTTGCTTTCAGCCTGTGTTTCCATATCTTCTTCCAGTCTGGACTGTGCTCTTCTCACTGCAGCTTCTGCTGGTATAACAATTTCCATCTTTGGCATATCTTCCTTCTTTCCCTTGGTCTTGGTATCGATTAAGATGAGATTACTCTTTCCGCTCTTCACAACTGTCTTAGGCTTCCCCTCAGCTTGTGCTTTGAAGTGTTCCAGAACTGCCTTGTAATTCAAAGAAGACATGATGTGTTCAGGGGTTGGTCCCAAATGAAGGATTATCTTCAGTGTCATCCAATATATAGTTTACTCAGCATTCTCTTCTTCATCAGACTTGGCCTCCTCTGGATCTTCCTCTAGGTCATCCTCAGAATCATCCTCTGATGAATCTTCCTCTGGATTTTCTGTGACAACTCTATTGAATACTGGCTTGTACTGTTTTATAGCCATCCTGGCCGCATCAATCCAGTCAAGGTTTTCAATGTCATGGAGCTCTTCCACTTTTTCCATGATTTTTTGGTGAATATGACTGTTCTCACTCAGGTCCATCCAGTTTTTAATGAAATTTGCATACGTTTTCCGAAGATCTCTTGTCAGTTCTTTCATGTTGTCCGCAATTGTCTTTTCTCTGGCTTCTTTTTTGCTCCATCCTTCTTCGATGTATTGTTTCTGTTCTTCTTCCAAACATTGAACCCAATTTCTGCACACTTCCAGTCTTATTGGAGCAAAACATTGAAACTCAGTCTTCATCTTCTTAGGAGGATGAAATTCCGATGTCTGGTGGTGTTCCCTCAGTCTTTTAATCCCTTGATTTCTGGTTACGCACTGTGGCTTTAAATGCTCTTGTAGGTCATCAATGTTGTCCATAACAGTTCCACAATCATTGCATGAAATCATGTTGGAATGACTAATGTTATTGTCATCAGAATGAAAAGAACAGTCTGTTGAAGAGCCTTCTGTAGAATTTGCAGCCTTGTCTTTTTTAATATCCAAGATATTTGGCTGGAAGCGTTTGTTTTCATCCGTTGTCTGCTTGAAATCGAGCAATAAATGGCCAAATGGTCTGGATGTTGCACTGTCATAATGCTGTAAAAATTCCTTTACTCCTCTTGGATTTACTTGTCTGGCAAATGTCATGACAGATTGTAGGTCATTCGGATTCTTGAACAATACCACATAATGAGAATTCCGTCTTTGTGTTGGACTTTTGCTATAGTAAAGATTTTGACAGAGCAATACAACACTCAGAGATCGATGGTGTGAACCCTCGTAAAAGATCTCAGTCATACGAGGATCATCTCCACATGACGTCATCAAATCGTCAATCACAAGAAAATTTGCAATGTTCGGATCAAAGAAGCTAGGATGGTCTATGCCATGAGGAATTCCTTGAATAAACCCCACCTTCGGCTTTACTGTAGCCTGAATGATATCATACATTGGCTGCCATCTCTTGTATAACCACACTATTCTCTGAGGTGATGGATTGATCATGAAATTGTTGTGTTGCAAAATATTTTTCACAAGTGTAGTCTTGCCACAGGCACTAGGTCCACTGAGCAACATAGTAAATGGATGTTGCAAAACAAATCCATCAGCCGCATTGCCATCTTGGTGTACTGCCTTAATCGTTTCAGCAAAATTTCCATCTTGGTTATGCTGAACCATCATATGACGCTTTAAACTGGAATTTCTGGTAAATGAGAGACCGCAAGTTGTACAACTCTTTTCTTCCATTACCGATGTGGACTGACTGGACCAGAAACAGAAACTGACTTTAGGCAGATATCCGACTCCTTTATATAGTGTGCAGCCACCTACCTGACCCCCCTACACAATAATGGACCTACCCAAACTGCGAATGGAGCACCTACCTGACCCACAATGGACTCACCGGCTGTACTAAACTGCACCCTGCACTTTGCACTTTGCACTCTGCACCCTGCACTTTGCACCCTGCACTCTGCACCCACTTGCACCCTGCACTTTGCACCCTGCACTCTGAACTCTGCACTCTGCACCCTGCACTTTGCACCCTGCACTCTACTGCACCCTGCCCTGCACTTTGCACTCTGCACTTTGCACCCTGCACTTTGCTCCCACTTGCACCCTGCACTCTGCACCTTTTGCACTTTGCACTCTGCACCCTGCACTTCGCACTACACTTTGCACTGCACTTTGCACCCTGCATTTTGCACCCTGCACTTTGCACCCTGCACTCTGAACTCTGCACTCTGCACCCTGCACTTTGCACCCTGCACTCTACTGCACCCTGCCCTGCACTTTGCACTCTGCACTTTGCACCCTGCACTTTGCTCCCACTTGCACCCTGCACTCTGCACCTTTTGCACTTTGCACTCTGCACCCTGCACTTTGCACCCTGCACTCTGCACCTTTTGCACTTTGCACTCTGCACCCTGCACTTTGCACCCTGCACTCTGCACCTTTTGCACTTTGCACTCTGCACCCTGCACTTTGCACCCTGCACTCTGCACCTTTTGCACTTTGCACTCTGCACCCTGCACTTTGCACTGCGCCCTACTGCAACTTTGCACTGCACCCTGCACTTTGCACTTTGCACTCTGCACCCTGCACTTTGCACCCTGCATGCACTTTGCACCCTGCACTCTGCACCTTTTGCACTTTGCACTCTGCACCCTGCACTTTGCACCCTGCACTCTGCACCTTTTGCACTTTGCACTCTGCACCCTGCACTTTGCACCCACTTGCACCCTGCACTTTGCACCCTGCACTTTGCACTGCACTTTGCACTGCACTTTGCACTTTGCACTGCACCCTACTGCACCCTACTGCACCCTGCCCTGCACCCTGCACTTTGCACTGCACTTTGCACTCTGCACTTTGCACTGCACCCTGCACTTTGCGGGCTTTGACACTGTAGATAAATTTGGGGAGCTTTTTTTTCCACCTGCAGTTAAAGAAATCTAAAAAAGGCCTCTTCCATGCTGCATGCACTATCATTTTTTGCTGTAGCACTAGCAGTCAAAAGGGTAAATATTTTACATTCTCTCCGCAAAAATGGCCATTAAACGTCCATAGAATATGGCAGAAGGTACCAAAGCATTAAATTAGCAAAATTTCAACGTTTATTTGATGAAAATCCAACCAGAATTGGTGAAATTTGCTGGGTTTTTTATCATCAGTCAAAGTTAAAATTTAGGCCAACAACTTAATCAACTGCTTGTGTGTGACATCTCGCAGCAGTCGCAAGTTCAATTTTAAATGGACAGCGAAGCTATGTGCTCTCAGGGTGCCAGTTCTAGTTCTGCATTGTCAAAGTGACCATATCTACAGCATTACCAGTTCCCAACTGCATTATAAATGTTAGACCTTACCTTTCAATCTGTATGGACTGGACAGCCAAGTTTGGGTAATGCAACTATGCACATATATATAGGATGTCACTCTGTTCTATTTTTACTTGGGGTATGACCTCTAACCCTCCCCATGTGTTGAAAATGCCAGGAACATTTTTTAACCATGATCAGAGAGACTGTCATGTTTTTGTTTACATGTATGTGTCATAACTTCTGGAATTTCTGGGAGATTGGTTAATATAAACATAAAGTTAGAAGGGATCCATGCTATAAACAAACAGAATATGTCAAAACAGTCAACTCAGACAGTGAGTGGATAAGATTATTAATCCCAAGAAGTGGAAGTGAATAGCTCTCCTAAAATGCATAAATAAAATAATCCAGTTTCTTCAGCACATTTTATTTGATTATTTCATATAGTTGTAAGGATATAGTTCTAACAGTGGTTCTAGGAGTAGAAATGTATAAAACTGAATGGTAATATTTAAATTTTACACCCTACTTTAGTTTTAATATGATTTCTTGAGTTGTAAAATGAAAAAATAAATATTGGAATTTTATTGTCATGTTAGTCACAATTTATGAATAATAAGAAAAATAGTGTTTTATTCAGATTTCCAGGCTAGTGCAACTTGACAAAAGTGTGCTCTATCTTAGGGCTTAAAACATATTGCTAACAGCTGTGATAGGGTCAATTGATGCCTCTTTTTAGACTTTAATATGACAACAATCTTGGATCCATCAATGACTCGTGTTCTATTTATAATTAGGGGATTGGGTGGTGAGTCCAAGAATCCAGCAGCAATTTGAAAATATGGTTAACAGGTGTTATGGGGTAAAATCAACACCCCATTCCTGATGCGTGTATTTGTTTACACGATGACCTTGGAAAATATCTGCTTTGGTGTTCTTTTTACTGTTCAGGGTCATATCTGATAGCATTCAGCAATGGCAAAAATTGGATATCCAGTTATGTGGAGGTAATGTAGCTGTGCACTTGATATAGGGTGTCAGAGTGTTTGTTACTTGGGGTATGACCTTTGACCCAGCACGTGCATCATCTTCTGCCTCCAGATGTGTTGAAAGGAATACTTTTAAACATGGTGCATTTCCTGTCAGAATGTTATTCAAGGCCACATCAAGTTGTAAAAAGAACTTATTTCTAAGATTGGTTATTATAAACAAACAGCACAACATATCAAAACAATTCAGCTCGAGACAATGAGTGCATCAGACGTGTAAAACTGAATAGCAATATTTCAACTCTGTAATTCATCAAATATAGATAGATAGATAGATAGATAGATAGATAGATAGATAGATAGATAGATAGATAGATAGATAGATAGATAGGGAGAAAGTAATGGTGGGTGGATGATATGGGTTTTACATCCTGTATTTATGAACCTAAGCTAATGAGAATATACTTTATTTATGAACCTAAGCTAATGAGAATAGGAGCACACAGCAATGAGATAAATGATGGTTGAGTCTGCTGTCCAACATAGGCTCATGTCACCCTGCTAAGCTGGTGGGTGGGTGATATGGGTTTTACATCCTGTATTTATGAACCTAAGCTAATGAGAATAGGAGCACACAGCAATGAGATAAATGATGGTTGAGTCTGCTGTCCAACATAGGCTCATGTCACCCTTCTAAGCTGGTGGGTGGATGATATGGGTTTTACATCCTGTATTTATGAACCTAAGCTAATGAGAATAGGAGCACACAGCAATGAGATAAATGATGGTTGAGACTGCTGTCCAACATAGGCACCCTGCTAAGCTGGTGGACGGATGATATGGGTTTTACATCCTGTATTTATGAACCTAAGCTAATGAGAATAGGAGCACACAGCAATGAGATAAATGATGGTTGAGTCTGCTGTCCAACATAGGCACCCTGCTAAGCTGGTGGGTGGATGATATGGGTTTTACATCCTGTATTTATGAACCTAAGCTAATGAGAATAGGAGCACACAGCAATGAGATAAATGATGGTTGAGTCTGCTGTCCAACATAGGCTCATGTCACCCTTCTAAGCTGGTGGGTGGATGATATGGGTTTTACATCCTGTATTTATGAACCTAAGCTAATGAGAATAGGAGCACACAGCAATGAGATAAATGATGGTTGAGACTGCTGTCCATGTCACCCTGCTAAGCTGGTGGGTGGATGATATGGGTTTTACATCCTGTATTTATGAACCTAAGCTAATGAGAATAGGAGCACACAGCGATGAGATAAATGATGTTTGAGTCTACTGTCCAACATAGGCACCCTGCTAAGCTGGTGGACGGATGATATGGGTTTTAGATCCTGTATTTATGAACCTAAGCTAATGAGAATAGGTGCACACAGCAATGATGGTTGAGTCTACTGTCCAACATAGGCACCCTGCTAAGCTGGTGGACGGATGATATGGGTTTTACATCCTGTATTTATGAACCTAAGCTAACGAGAATAGGAGGACACAGAAATGATATAAATGATGGTTGAGACTGCTGTGGATGTATGAAATCTTGGGCTTTACATCCGGTATTAATGAATTTGTAGGCCAATAGGGAAAGAAGGCAGATATCCAGTGTTTCCTGGCTGAATGATGAGGCGTCCACTTATGACTCATTCCGGTGGTATTTTGGTGTTGGAATATAGTTACCAGATGTAATCTTTGACAGGAATGTATTTTTTGATTGAACACCACATATCAATTTACAGAACTGGTGGATCATGTGAACTGATCACTATATAAAAGAGCTAGCATCACTGCTCAGTTGTTGTTATCTGTTTTGCAATACTTACATTTTGATATATTTTGTCAGAACAATAAAATGCTCTAGCTTACTGTTATTTTCAACATAATTTTCAGAACAAACTGAATAATTTATTGGTACAGCTCTTCATCTTGTTTTCAGAATACTTCTCCAAACGCTGTAAACACCTTTTATTGCTTCAGATAGTAGCATAATTAGATAAATACCAATGACATGATTTTCAGAATATTGTAAAATAACTAAATTTTTGAGCAGAAACAAATCTGATGAAATGTTGTGGATTCTGGACAAGTATTCTGTAGAATCTGGGTTACTGAGGAACTTGTGAAAAAATATATATCTAGGTTAATGAGGTCAATAAGTCATTAGGTTAATGGTAATTAATTAGGACATTAAATAGGTAGGTCAAAGGGCTCTAAAGTGTCCTTAGGACAAGGTCACAAAGGTCAAGAATTCTGTAGAATCTCTGGTTACTGAGGAACTTGTGAAAAAATATATCTAGGTTACTGAGGTCAATAAGTCAATTAGGATATTAAATAGGTAGCTCAAAGGGGACTCTAAAGTGCACCTAGGACAAAGGTCACAAAGGTCAAAGTGGCTCTAAAAGCGCCCATCTAGTAGTAACTTTGTATATTACGAGCACACATTTCAAGAAACTGACTAAATGCATCAACACATGGATTATGTATGTTTAGCTTGTTTAGCCTTAATACCTGCACTGGTTGATAGATGCTTCAATGAAATGTAACTGAAACAAACAGACCACTTATCCTCAAAAAAGAGTTACACTACTGGCCAAAAGTTTGGAAACGATAAGCTGTTCACCACTGCCTTGGTGTTGCACAAAATGGTATCTGGTTGTTCAGATTGTTACTTGGACAAATCGAAATAGACATAAATAAATTTGAAGTGGATTATTATAGGTAAATAGCATTAAATTTCAGGTTGCTCTCAAAAACGGGGATAGATCGAAGTGAGTAAGCATTGGCCATTACCACTTTATTGATATGCCTGGCCACTTGTTTGGGGCAATCAGTATTTTGAAAGCAAAAAAAGGAAACTGAATGCCATTCATGTACACTGTGGAAACTACTCATACAATCCCTCTTCCAATTATGACATTTTTTTTCTGATCAGATAAGAATCCATGCACCCACAGGCAAATTTCTGTAACACTGATCCGATGGCAAGCAAAATTCTGTTTCCATACTTTTGGCCCGCAGTGTACAATGACTGACATCAAATGTCACATTTGAAGTGATTTGAAATTGTAAAGATGAGTGTGAAAAACAACAAAACAGACTGTTTTGGTAACATTGAAGCAGCAAATCTTCTGGCAAGGTGTAACAATCGGCTTAGATAGAAGTTGTTTGTTGTGGTTCCATACAAAACATAACATTGCCTGGCAGTTTTAATTTTCTTTGTCATAAACCGTGATGTCAAACTCTGAACTGATATGTCACAGATTGAAGATCAGACCAATCACATTCACAGATACCCTAATGATGTCACAGTTTAACTGCAAAACGAAGTTTTCAAAAAACACATAGCTATGAAAACGATAATATTAATAAACAGCCTCTGTGTTTCCCTTGTTGAAAGTGGAGAAGATGACAATTCATCGGCTATCATGAGTCACAAAGTGAATTTTTCACAGTGAACTGGTCCTCATTTTGTCTTTATCAAAGTGACAGGCTGTGATGTGAAGACTCCAGTATTTTCAGGGGCGGACTGGCCTATGTGGCAGAGTGGCACCTGCCACGGGCCCAGTCACTCATGGGGGCCCATACAAGGTTGAAAAAAAATTTTAAAAACAAGAAGATAGCCAAAATGTCTATCTTTGGACTAAAAGTGTGACTGCATGATACAATCAAATCCCTAACATAAGGGCCCGATGTAAGAGGGCCCTGCATCAGAAAGGCCCTTTCTAGTACCTTGACATAAATGTAGTAATGCCAGAAATAGGGAAGTGGGGGCCCATCAACTTATTTTGCCACAGGCCCAAAATGTCGCAAGTCCGCCCCTGAGTATTTTTAACAGTGGAGTTTTTGGAACCAGAAAATATTAGAAGAATTGTATGCTACCTCTAATGAAACACAGTATGCTCCCTTAAGACGGGTTGCAAACTGATGGTAAAAACTGTCTGCGCAGCAACCATTTTCAAAAATGGCAGTCAATTCTGACTTCTGTCAAATCTAGACATTTCTTAAGATATGTTGTTAGTGTGTGCCAAGCTTCATTCCTTTATGTGTAAATGCACAATTAATTCCCCATTCATGACAGTTTTGTCCTGCTTAAGAATGCAGTTAGTTTCAATTTCAACCTTTTCCATATCAGAAGATATTGATATATGATAAACAGATTTGCATGTCATTACAGCCAAACACTTTGATAAAGAAAAAATGAGGACTAGTTCACTGTGAATAATGCACTTCGTGACTCATGATGGCTGATGAAGTGTCATCTTCTATACTTTCAACATGGGAAACATAGAGGCAGTTTGATTAGTCATGACTGATTTTGGATTGAAAATCAGATGCATAATCCTTTCGTTTGGCTGTCACCAACAAGAGTGATAAGTCTCCTTAAATCAAATTAACATTAAAAGTATTGGGTATGATCGTGACAAATCATCTGTATGATGACACACAAAGTGCCATTTTCACAGTGCAACAGTACACTCTTTTTCGGTATCAAAGTGTTTGGCTGTATATTTGCAAGATGTCTCACAAAATGTTGAATTTACAAACGATATTCAAAATTGTGACAATGGAATTTTACCAGACAGTTGAAAACTTTTTTTAGCCAAAAATCTAATTTAATTTATAGTCATACAGTGACGTCAGATGTTGAGAATATAACAATGTGTCTGTGTCATATATCAACCTTTTTCTTTTACCTGGCCTATAAAAAAGAATATATCCAGGATTTTATATTCAATGCACATTTCAGAAAAGTGATCCAAAGTGATTAAGTCATCTTTTGAAATAATCAAAGATGTTAGTTGGTTTTTTATCTGTTCAAGTGTGCACATGGTTCAGAGCATTTCTAGTTAACCGTATCAGCATCATTAATCATACCTAATTTATCAATGTCTATAGAATAACTAAAGCAGCACATATAATTATTCAAAGCAGTTCAAACAGTTTTTTATGGCTGAAAAGGTATTTTGTAATCTTTGACTAACTTTTCTAGAAACCGATTAAAACAGTTACTTTTATGACTTCACACAGACTGAGTAAAATAATTATTAGTAAAGCTACAAGAGGGTCATTCTTTAAATTATTGTCAAAGTGGATGCTCTGCATTTGATAAATAAAAATTTCATTTTTTGTCTTCAGTCATTAAATGTATTAACACAGCGTGCTTGAACAAACTTCGGGGTAAAAAAAAATTGACCAAGAAAACGGTTAGTTCAGTGACATAGAGGAAGCTCAGACGAACATTTTGATGTGTCAAACAAAAAAATCTGTTGGGATTTTTTTTTAGATATTGTAGTTTTAATTTTTTTATTTATCACACCCTGTTCTTAGCATGTAATCTCTATCAAAAAATGCTCAGAATTGAATATCTTAGCTGTTTAGTAATATCTAAGATGAAAGTCATTATTCAGAAGTAAAAATATGCAATCCTTGTCTCTGCAACATGGGCACAACAATTTTTTTTACAACATTGCCACAATGGGCTAATGTAGTATCTTTGCATTACTTCACAGCATGCTAATGTTGTAGGGCCTATCTTTCACCTCGCTACACAATGTTGTGAAAAAATATTTTTTTAGAATACAATTTTACATAATTTTCACCAACGTGGGGACATTGTCACTCTGTTGTTAAAATTTGCACTGTAAAATCTTCTGAATTACTTTAACGGCAGCTACTACCGTCATGAATACAGAAAAGTGCCATTTTACGCAGAAAACCATTGTTTTATGGCATGTACTCTGGTTTTAATAGTAACTGCCGGCTGTTGGGTTTACATGAGGAAGATGTACCCATTGGCTTGTGTCCGCTGGAAACTCTTTAAAAAATGTTCTGTAGTCTCAAGATCAAGTCGGCTACCACAAAAGAAAGAGAAGAAGATAATTGTTGAAGCTTTTTATTTTCTGGAGATTTTCTTCGTAATTCCAGCGTTTCACACTACTACACAACATTTCATTTTGGTGTATAGGCCGCCACATCTGGCCCATTCTCCCGAAGTGCAGAGTTCAACCATTACCTGTGAAGAGATAAATGTATTTTGAATCAACAAGAAGTATAATTGAGGAACAATCATTGGAGCTTCAGGGGGGGATTGGAGTTTTCCCCAGGGAGAGATTAGCTAACTATTTCATGGTAACATCAACAGCAATTATTTATTTTGAGTGTGCAATGCTCCCAAATATTTCTTTTCAAATACACTCTCAAGAAAATAGGTGTGAGGGATGGAGCATAATACCTCCAAGGTGGATGTAAAAACCTTAGGGTGCAATTTAATTAAATTTAATTCAGTTCAATTCACCACTTACAATGGCATGGAGCCACAAAATCAAATAATTTAAAAAATATATATATATATATCGATGACATTCAACACATACAACACAAGATATTTACATAATTTTACAAAAAATTATTATATAAGTAATTAAGTGACTTGTTAATCAACAGATATATATAAATGTCCATAAAATGGGAAATAAAGACATCATGTTAAAATATATCTAAAACATATATTATAGCCAAATGCAAGATTCGTCATTTTTAACATAAATAAATACTAACATGGAAATCAATTTCTGAAACTGCTAAATGACATGACCTTTATGACTATGAGCTATGCTAAGTTTTCAAATTTCTTCAACGTTATCTTGCATAATTTTGAAAGGTTCGCAAGTGCAGTAAAATCATTTTTTTCTAAACAATTGAGTCATTTTGTACATACTTGGATTGCAATAGTAATAGCTGTAAAATAAAGTTCTCCTGTCATTCACAAATGTTGGACATTCCATTGAAACATGGTACTCATCTCAACGTATTAGATTTCCTAGCGCTGAGCACAATGGACAATTTCTTACATTTCTCTCAATATTCTGATATCTACCTATTACAATTGGAAATTTATTGTTAGACACCTCATTTTGACTAATGGCATTGTAAGACTCCTGGTAATACGAATTTCAAGGTAAGGAGCAATTTTATAATCTAGTGAACATATTTCATTATATGTAAGACTGGCTTTGCTGAATCTGCATTTAATTCTTGATTTGATACATCCCTTAATTTGTTTCGAACTGTTACTTTTAGCAAATGTTTTTGAAACTGGGATAGTTGAAGATCCCACAGTTATGTCATTACTTTTTTATTAAATTTACTCTTCACCATCTCAATCCATGGAGATTTATAAGAAATATCTTCATGAAGAATTCTAAGCAATTTGTATGTTATGTGACTGAGTTTATCTTCTTTGTTTGTGCGTAATTTTACCCAATAATTGAACATTCTGTTCTCTATTGTCTGTACAATGTTATGACGGCCCAATTCTCTTAGGACTAAACTGCTCATTATTTGTGAACCCCAAGTATTTTTTACAATACCTCATTTGAAAAATGTCTATATTGCTACAGTTTTCATAACCGCAAATTTCACATCCATAGACCCGAATTGGGACGATCATCAGATCAAATAGTTCACACTGAATATCAACAGGAAGATCTAGGTCATAACTTTTATGTTTTAAACTAAATAGAGCTCACTGGCTTTGCTGAATTTGCATATTTTTGACAGCTGAAAATGTATTATTGTATGTGAATTTGCATCTCAGTTATTTGTATTCATCAACAACTGTGATGGTTTGATTTTCAAACAAAAAATTTGGACATATCCACGGGCGGACCTTACCCCTTGAAAATATGATTATTTTAGTTTTGGTAGTATTTACTGTCAACGACCATTTTCTGCAATAATCTGCTAAGGAATTCAAAGCTCTCTGCATTTCCTGTTCAGTTTCTGACAATATAATTGTATCATCAACATAAAGAAGTGCAAATAATCTGATGTAGTCTTTCAGTTTTACGTATGAGAGACCATTATAACTTTCACTAACACAATTTTGGAATTCATTTAAATACATTGCAAAGAAGATTAGAGACAAGTTTTTACCCTGCCTAACACATATGTTACAACTGAAAAAATCAGATTTTGATCTACCAAGTGATATGTATGATTTTGCATTTTCATACATATTTTTGATTATATCAAAAACCTTTCCATAAACGCCTTGTCCTAAAATCTTCTCCTAAAGAGAGGTCATGTCAACATAGTAAAAAACCTTCTTATAGTCAATAAAGGCACACTATTTCGGTGGATTATAGTTCACACGGACATTATCGGACGATTGGAAATATCAGTTGACATATGGCTTCCGGAATATTCTCTATGGACATTTAGCCATAAGATAAGTGGTTAAAATTACTCTGGGTCACAATTGGTTAATATGGAGTAACTTTAAATTTGTGAACATTGTAACTGTAAATATTTTTGCTGTTTTATTAAAATTGTAAACTTTAATTATCTGTGTTTGTTGTTCATTGCTGCTGACCCGTAACACTGGAAAATGATATTACAACTCTGGCACGTTTCATAAATCAAATGAAACTGTTACCCTCCCAATACGACCAACATGCCTTGTTGTAAGACTTCCAATACTTTGTCAAAGTGGTATCCAGTAAACTGACATAGTTTTGAATACAATTAGGACTGGTGAAAGACTTTTTTCAAGTTCATTGCTGGTTTGTTTCATTAAATATGACTTACTAGCTCGTAATTGTGAAATTTTATGAAAAGTCCAGATGAGTGATAATCTGAAACCCATCATGTTGGTATTCAAAGTCTTTCTGTGACCCTTTTAAATACACAGGAACCTTGTATTTCTCTTAGATGAGAAATGACAAGGTTATACGATGCTGCGAGTTTGAGCAAACAACCGAAAAATTCTCAAAATGTCAATAAATCAATGTCATTTCCTCAAAAAACTTTTCAAGCTAGAGACCTGAAATTTTGGATATAACCGTTTGATACGAAAATATCGCTATCTCAATTTGTCCAAAGGTGAAGTTAAGAAATCCACCTACCCTAATTAACATGTACAAAAGCCCTGGTTTCTTAGGTATTTTTTTTTCATTGTAACCATAGCAACAGGTGAAAATAGCCCTTCCTCTGTGTTGCTTCTATGTAATTCAGCTGTTGTATATTATATATGTTGTGATATTTGGCGACTACTAAGGGAAATATCATGTGAAGACGTCCATTTTTTATTGAATCTAATATCATTGCATGAAAATGGCAATTTTGCATTGTAACCACTAACCATGGTATTAAGCTTACACTTGTCTTCTTTTACATTAAAACTCGATGCAAATGTATTTCATAAGTACTGATAATTTGCATGCAGCATGCTTGACCAATATACAAGCAAATCTCAGTATCTGACAAACAGTTGATTAATGGATTGAAAGTCTGGAAAGGACGATTTCCAATGGTTACCATGACTACAAGCGCCAAATTTATGTATTTTTAGTTTGGTTCTATCTAAGAGGGCATTTATAAAAATCCTTAAGTCATGCATCTTTGGTCTCAGGCAGAGCAGATCAAAGGGCCCCAAAGTTACATTTGGATTGTTCGGGTGCATGACTTTGATGTGTTTCTGTCGCCATAGCTACATTAAATATACTTTCACCCCAATTATTCTTTATATTTTAAGAGAAGAACTATATCATTCTTTTTCATCAAAAAATGTTGTCGATATTGCTGATACTGTGTAAATGCAGCATTGCAAAACATCATGAATTTTGATGGGCAAGTTCTTGGCTAGAAAATGGTACCAAATTAGTGATGTTGTCCGATGCACACCATGATTTTCCTCATTTTGGCCCACTGGCTCCCCAAAGTTCTATATTAAAAGGGAAGGGCAGGTTGGTTGACATGTAAGGTTAGTTAACTTTAGCTAATGCTTCAACGGTTCAAGGCAATACCCTATTGCAGCTACCAAAAAACAGTAAAATCTGTCATGACATGATTTGGGACTCGTTCTAACCATTAGATTTGCCAGGGGGCGGGACGTATGCAAAAACGTGACATATTTTTCCAGATATCATTACTGCACCTTTTATCAAACACATTCAAAGAACCTGTTTAATACATAGGCTCAAAATATGACCAGGTAGTGCAACTACTTACAAGTACATACCTAAACAGCTCCCTTGAATCATTGGCATGTCTCTTCTGTTGCAATTTTTCTGAGGAGCAGAAATGCAACAAACTCTATAACACCGCACTATGATCCACTGTTGGAAGTGTGGATGCTCCAGGTTGGCCATGCTGCACAAACATCTTTATCTCATAATATATGATTATGTTATGAGGGAAAAACCTTCATGAAGCAGGCTTATCGGATTTGTTCATACTTTATAAGTTTATACCCATGTACAAAATGACCATGATGGCTTGTAGCATGGGAACGTGTACACTCACTTTCGGTTTGCTTCTAGAGCTAAAATAGGGTCCCCACCAGACAGGGAAAACAGGGAAAATGGTGAAAAAAAAATTCCCTGCAGGGAAACCTCAGGGAATTGTTAATTTGACCTGAAATTCAGGGAAAACACAGGGAATTTGGTTTTACGTGTGGTAATGCATGAAAAAAGCCCTCTATTTTAAGCAAAAATCCGTGAAAGACATTGTTTTTGGTTTCCGAATAGCGACGATATTACCGCAATAACACAACGCTAAGCCCGAATATGGTCAGGGAAAATGTCTGGAGAAACAGGGAAAATTCAGGGAAAATACAGGGAATTTGCTTGCCAAATTTCAGTGGGTACCCTGTTATATGTTTTTTAATATTTATTCTTAATTGTTGCAACATGCATAAGGTGATAGCTTGTTTTTCAATGGACAATTTGATACATAGTTATGCCTTAATTTGTTGAATACCTGTTTAATGAGATCTGCAAAGCTGTGTTAATGTGGCGCATGTACATCTTACGAAATTTAGTGGAAATTGCTCATTAAAAACAATAGCGAGCCGAACTATGGCAAGTAATGGAGTGGACAAAAAAAATAGACATAAACTAGTGACACATCTTTTATATCAACTAATTCAATGAAACAAGAAAAAAGTTGAATATGAAGTGCATACAGTCAGTATTCAGTAACAGCGACTCGGCAGTACCATATACAATACATATCATTCAGTATGTTCACCAACCAGAGGGCACTTATCCAAAAAAGGAGAAATTCTCCAAATCCAGCTAACTGGTAGAGTAACTAAATAAATCCGAAACTCCGGTCCCTCATAACTAAATAACTTAGAAACAGCATGCCGAAGCTGTAGGGCATGACAAAATGCTTAATAAAAAGCAACAAAGCTCAGTTCAGGTCTCAAGATAAACCTATTAATAAACATTTTTGCAAATGTCAAATGCCACAATAAAACCATGTCTCATTCACAAGTCCCAGCTAGTCAAAGCCACAAAAAGACCTCAAATGAAAGGAACTCTTTCACTAATTCAGGATAACACATCATAATACATACTGGCAACTTAGGGCCAGCGGACAAGGCCTAGGCCTATCATAGTAGTATCAGTAACCATAACACTACTGAAAAGTTGAAATTCAGAATTTCACAGTAAGCCCGAAAGAAACCTAAGTTTTCTCACACGGACATGATTCTATCTGTCGTGGAAAATCACCAAATTTCAATGCCTTATAAAATCAAGCCTTATCGCTTAAATACTATTAAAGTTATAGTACCGGTATTGATACACATATCACTCTTTGACCATGTTGTCATTGTTGACAGATCATTCTAGCGAACAAGTCACAAGTCCTAGATCGTTGAAACATCATTTGAAACCAAACCACAGGACTCTTTAAACATACAACCAGCAGTATCACATCGTGATAATGCAATAATCATAAATACGTGAGTTCGCAAAAACTATGAAAGAAAAGCCGACAGAGGAGCAGTCACGATGCTTCGTCAACTTGTCAACAAAATGCCGCCATTTTGACTGGCAGACGATGTTCGTCTGGACAAAATTCCAAACCATTGAAAAAGTAAAAAAAATCAATGAAACATTCCAATCAAATCAATTGTCGGCATCCCTGTCACATTCCGAAAAAGAAATCCCTGAATTTCTCGAATTCATGTAAGAAATGGCCTGACCGCTATTTTCCCGCTCAGACTCGCTGGGCGCCGGACGTTTTTCCGGGCAATTCCCGGCACAATTCCCTCAGAATCGGCTCAACACTCCCTGTCGGAGTCTCCGTCCATGTTCTAAACAATATCAAAGGTCAAATCGAATTCGTGGAAAACAGCGCATTTTGATCTATCCAAAAGAAACGCGTCTGGTCTGCTGCACAAGCGGTAAGCAACTGACTGCACAATGCACATGCGCAATGCATATCTCATTGAATCCCGTTTCGAAACGAAATAGAATTTCCCCATTTTGCTTACCATTTTCCCATTTTGCTGATTATTTCCCCATTTTTCTTGCTATTTTGGGTAGTATTATAGTATATTCTCCACTCGGATTGTGTCAGCCAATCACAAGCGAGTATTCTTGGATAATATCCTTGCTATATTATGATGAGAAAAGTTATATTGGATCCTGAAAAGTTATATTGGATCCTATAAAAGTTATATTGGATACGACACAGTTTTTAAATGATGAACAATCACCTCACTACTTGTTGTTCAATTGTGACGTCACCACTGGTGATGTCATAATGGTCAACTTGTCATTGTGACATCACAACTGATGACGTCATGAGAGCATACTGACAATGGACTTGGTGACGTCACCATTGCCTGCTCTTTCATGGTTTGAACACTAAAATTACAGCTGCCTGTAATGTAAGCCTGGTGTGGTATTGAATAACCTTCTAAAAATTTGGAATTTTTTTCTTTTCAATTGAGAGTGGAAAAATGCTATCTTAGCAGCATATCCTGAAAATTTATAACATCTGATTGCATATTTTTTACCATTTGGCAGCAATTCAACTTTAAAGGAAAATATATAACTTATATTGGATGGAGAATATAATTGCGCCTCATCCAATATAACTTTTCTTCATCCAATTATCCTTTCCATCCAATATTTGTATAATATCTGCAAAGATTTCCCCAAAATAAAATCTCTTCGGGGGGGGGGGCAAGTTTGTTGACCTGGAGATTTCTTTTGACAAACCAAGCATACATGTTAAACCATTTTCACTATTCGATCAATATGGTTGTCCCAGTTAAGCTGATGGTGGATGTCTAAGTACTCCAAGATACTTGGCACTGCTTAATGTCTCTAATGTGTGACCCTTCGGTATTTGTCATCCATGGTTGCCCTTTTCTTTGTGACATGCAGTTTGGTGCACTTGTATGGATGAAAATCCATACCCCATTTGATCTCCCATTTCTCAAGCTCGTCCAGTTCTTGTTGTAGTATGTTGATATCTTCGGCGCTGCGGATCACTTGATAGATATATGAAAATATTCAGACTTTGCTGCTAACACATTCAGGTAGGGCGTTGATAAAGACTAAGAACAGCAGTGGTCCGACCCCTGAGGGACACCACTCACCAGCTGCCCTTCTTCCAAGATGGCTCCTTCTACCACTACATGCTGGGTCTGCTCTGTGAGGAAAGATCTTATCCATGCCTTGGTCCTCGTATTTCATGGTTGTCCATTTGCTAAGTAGGTGTCCATGCACAACACGATCGAAGGCCTTGGAAAAATCTAACATGGCAAGGTCAAAGCGCATACCATTGTTGAGGTCCAAAGCAAGTTCATGTTCTGGGGTCAGTAGCTGGGTTTCACAGCTACAAAAGCCAGAAATCAGTGTTGCCAGTCCACGAGGATGTTTTTATGGTCTACATTGTAGGTGGTCCAGGATATTACTGACGAGGATGTGCTCCATCAACGTACTTGGTTTTTGCTGAAGCTTAATATGACAGAACCGACAAATCTTATGGAAAGTCAGTCTAACCTATTAAAATTCATTTACTGCAATATATTTCATTTCATAACAAGAAATTCTTTAAAAAAAAAGAATTGTAGGAACCTTTGTATGAAATACAGGATTTCTCCAAACAGACATTTAATTTTTTATAATATTCTGTTGATTTGTTATGCATGTACAGTTACATATACCTCCAATTTACCTACTGTGATTTCACATTTAGTTACCTCATTATTAGGCATGCCTAATTACAGGTGTTACAAACACAGACAACAAACCAGGCAATGAGAAGCCCTTTTAAATTCTTTGTCATGAACATGAAAATTCTATTTCAACAACAACAAACTACATGTAATTACATGCTGGGTTGCATATTTGGATTATTACACCTTTCATGTGCTTATGAAAATCACAGGAGTTGTGAAGAGTTGAGTATATAATATTTTCATAAAGTGTTGTTTGGCCACATCTATTATATCATCCCAAATCTTTATATACATATACACAGTACTGAACTATTGGTTTCCATTGCAATGAAGCAACCATTTAGTTTTGTTTCTGTGATCTGATTCTTTCAGGATTATTTTCAAATTACCTTAATATTATCTGATCCAAATACCATGTTTTTGTACAAAATCTAAGAAAGGTAATTGCATTTTGGACAAAACTTTTGGTAAACCCTGACAGACAGTAAGAGCAGGCCGGGACATTGTGAAGAGTTTTGTGCCATGAACGACCTCTGCATAACATGGTGCAAATACCGAAAAATCACAATGGTTCTATTTGTTACCTTGTGATATTTGCTGGCTTCTCCCATCACTATTGACTATTTTGGAGAAATAAGAAAAGACGCTGAAATATAAAGCTAGTTGCTTTGAAGGAAAAGTGAATTTGTATAGCATTAACAACATTAATTTATTCATTTGAATATTAAACTTTTCATCAGATATAAAAGTATTGCTAACCTTGAGTTTTCCGCTACTTCACATAGCCTTGTAACTTCCACATATCTGGGACATTTTGTTGAGATCTGAAGCTGTGAACTGCACCAACACAGCCATGCAGTCACCATTAACTTGTGAACAAGGCTATGTGAGGTAGCTGAAAGCTCAAGGTGAGCAATACTTTTATGTCTGATGAAAAGTTTAATATTCAAATGGACTTAATTAATCTACACAGTAGCATTAATTCAATCCAAATACCATGTTTTTGTACAAAATCTAAGAAAGGTAATTGCATTTTGGACAAAACTTTTGGTAAACCCTGACAGACAGTAAGAGCAGGCCGGGACATATTGAAGAGTTTTGTGCCATGAACGACCTCTGCATAACATGGTGCAAATACCGAAAAATCACAATGGTTCTATTTGTTACCTTGTGATATTTGCTGGCTTCTCCCATCACTATTGACTATTTTGGAGAAATAAGAAAAGACGCTGAAATATAAAGCTAGTTGCTTTGAAGGAAAAGTGAATTTGTATAGCATTAACAGCATTAATTTATTCATTTGAATATTAAACTTTTCATCAGATATAAAAGTATTGCTAACCTTGAGTTTTCCGCTACTTCACATAGCCTTGTAACTTCCACATATCTGGGACAGTTTGTTGAGATCTGAAGCTGTGAACTGCACCAACACAGCCATGCAGTCACCATTAACTTGTGAACAAGGCTATGTGACGTAGCTGAAAGCTCAAGGTGAGCAATACTTTTATGTCTGATGAAAAGTTTAATATTCAAATGGACTTAATTAATCTACACAGTAGCATTAATTTGTACTGCACAATATGATTTATGAATAAACTTCTGGAAATGGGAAGCTTCACAAACGTTTGATGAAATTGGATGGCTTCCACTTAATGTGACTGGTCACTTTGCACAAATTTGTGTATCAACTTTTCCGGCATATCTACAAATTGGTTCTTTGATATCGTAAAGAAACCCTTGCAAACT
Organism: Platynereis dumerilii; assembly: GCA_026936325.1. Classification (NCBI taxonomy): domain Eukaryota; kingdom Metazoa; phylum Annelida; class Polychaeta; order Phyllodocida; family Nereididae; genus Platynereis; species Platynereis dumerilii. The sequence continues at coordinate 22,365,538 of JAPTHN010000005.1, read as the reverse complement.
AAGATTGTTTAAAATAACAATCACGATTAACAAAGTTATGGACTAATACGTGTTCATAAGTATGATATCCAAATTACCAAAATGGTTGCTACGGAAACCAAAGTATCTAAAAATGCTCAAGGTTGAGAAATTAGAGAATATCAGATTCAGAATCACCATATTCCACTCATTCAAGAACGACAATAAAATAGCTGTACCCTCTTAGTGGTATGGTTACCCCCTATTTTGCCCAAGTTCTACTGGACTATAAATGAAATGTTCCTCTCTTTTTGCATTACAAATTTACAGACTGTTTTTTTGTAGGGACCATCTCAGTTCTGTGTTAAAAAATACAAATGAAGAAATAGTACCAATAGTTGGACATAGAAGGGCATTATTTGCAGTGTGAAATTGAAATTGAGGATTTAATCAGTCAATGTTTTTTCATAAACAAATTTTTAAGTCTTCACTTTGTATTTATATAAAGAATAATCATAAATATTGAAAATATTGTTATGAGGACAATTGAATATGCAAATGAGGGTGACCCCTAGAAATATTAGCATGGCTCCATTGAATCCGGCATGCCTGAAAGCATATATTTAGACACTAAAACGGTGTTTCTAGTGTGCATACTTCAAATGATATTCACTTTTAAAGATTTTTCTGGGAGTTCATGCCTTTTCTTTCAGACTTGTCGCCATGGAAATGCTTGTGTTCTCTCAGCAAAATATAGAAATAACCTCCTTCCTCAACTCTTGGGAATATTACCTTTCATTTGGTATCAAAATTGATTGTTATCAGCATCATCTAAGTATGATAAATTTCATTTTATTTTCTACCAGTCCAGGTTCAATTAGCAGATTTTTTTTAAAGTTTCATTTGTTATGGCAATCGCCATGGCAACCAAAAATACACATAAACTGAATCTAAGCAAATGATACACAATAATGCCAATTTTGAAGTACTTTCCAACAATACTTGTCAAGATATAGACAATTTTAATATTTATCGGTATTTTTGGAAAAAATGATATTTGGGATTCTGGTTACCATGGCAACTTTATCTACTGCTGGGTTTCCAATTTTTCTTAATAATACTGTTTTGTCATAGAGTTGAATTTTTTTGTCAATGTTAATTTTCTGCCTTTACCTTATAATATTGCCACAGAAGACAACTTTCTTAAGACTGTTTTCAAAAATTGCAATGTTTTCGTGCTATCAGTTGTCATGGCAACTTCGTGAAAAGTGCAATCTGGTTAATTTCGCACATTTTGGAGAGACGTTATTCCAAACAACAATTTGTGTAAAAATGAAATATTTCCAATTACAATTAACAAAGTTATAGACAAATAAGTGTTTGTAAGTATGATGTCTAGAGTTTCCAATGAGAGCGAGAGTTCTCGAGAAGTCTGGAGATCAGCAATGATTCAGCATTTTCTCGTCTCAGCAAGTCTCGAGAATTGAAATGTTGATCATTGTTTAACATGGCGTTCATGTGTTTAATGTTTATAACAGTTACAAACCATTGGGACGTTGTTTTGTTTTGTTTGATATTATTGTTATTGTGTACTTGCTTCATTGTTCAATTTAAATATCTGTTGATGATAATCCCCATTGTATACCTGATAAATGCTGAAGTTGAACTTCTACAAATGTTTTAAAATTGCATAATATCTGGATGTTTAGCTGTGATTTATAGGAAACAAAACACACAGATTAACATTAAAACTATAAAGGATATCATAAAAGCCAAAAAATGTGATCCATTGCAAGACTAAATCTCTCTTGTTTTATCATTGTGCCAATGGCAGGACAGTGTCCTAGATTTCTCGAGAAATTCTCAATTCTCGTGCACTAGACCATGTCATTCTCGAGAGGTGTCGATCGAGACTCATTGGAAACACTAATGATGTCCAAATTACCAAAATGGTTGCCAATAAATAGCTGTACCCTCTCGGTGGTACGGTTACCTCAAGGTTCTACTGGACTATTAGTGATAAAAGCACTTGGTAACAAAATATGGTCAATGATATGTCATCATCCTACATTTGACATGGGACCCATAGAGGCTGTTTAATTTGTCATGATCAAGAAACGGTCATTTGGCTTTTCATAAATTATTTCAGAGTAAAAATCAGATGCATGATCCTTTCATTCGGCTGTCATCAAAATGCAGTATTAAATTTATTAATCTCCAAAATCAATTTTTTAAAATACAATGCAACAGCCCATAGGCTGTAAAAAAGGCTGCAGATGTTGCTGTTCAAGTTCTTATCAAGAAATGAGTAATATATATGCAACATTATTGATATGTGTTTTCAGAAAATACACCTACCCTGTACAGAAATAACAAAAAATACCAAATGATAAATTCTCACGTTGCAACTATAAAGAGACAACTGACTTGCCTAGTTTTGCATCAACAATTGAATTGCTGGAAGTTCAACAGTTGCCTGCTATTACAACATGGAGACCATGACACACCTAATTACTGTGCTGCTTCTTCTTGGTGCTGTGAGGGCCCAGTTTGTCATTGACCCCGAGATATGTGTTCAAAGGTGAGTGATTTCGCCAAAGTCGTTTACTATGAAACTAATAAAGAAACAATGTTCTTTTACTGCCAAACTGCTTCATATGTGAAAACTCCCTTTAGCATTACTAAACTATGCAAATTATAGATGTCCTTACTTTGCTTGAAGATAATGTCCATTTGGACATGTTGAACATATTTAATACATTTCTGCTTTAACAATTGTTAAAAACACTACTTGTATCACTCGAGAATCTATAATTAAAACATAATAGAAGAAACTTCGAAAAATTATGACTACGAAAAGACTACCTTTGTGTTAAAATCTAACTTTTAGGGTGAATGGCCTGTACAGAGGTCAGGAAGTGTCTGATATTATAATAATTATTTGACTCATCTTTTGATTCATCACATTAAGATGTTGGAATGCCGTTTTTTATTTTAAAGTATCAGGTCTTTTTAAAACACAAATAGCAAGGAAGATGTTCCCAAAATTGAAAAGGTGCTGAGGCCTTTTCTGGTATCTCCTGTCTGCTCTTGTGAGGCTTAGCATTCGTTCAGAGCTTTGAACAAATTGGAAGTATGGCTACGGTCCACTGTGATGCAGAAATGGGTTTGGAATGCATGATTCCAGGTTGCCAATTTTTTGAAATTATAAAAATTCCCAGTTTAAACATGCAAGTGTTGACGAGTCATGACTACCACTGAAGCTCAAATTTTTTCTGAGGTAATGTTTTCTGCTGTAGCTGGATTGATATCAAATTTCCTATCTGAAAAAAAAAAAACTACTGAACAATATCACCTCAAATTTAAGAAAAGGACTCATAATTTTGATAGTGTGACTGTCTCATATCATCTGAATCAGAGTTTCAACATTCAAGCAGAAAGCTCATCATTTTTATTTTTAAAGATAACAGATACACATTGAAGACTTAGATCCACAAAAAAAATATGGATTTATGCCATTACTAATTAGACCTGAAATTCAATTGGACTGAATGAATTGACATGCATACAGTTTATTCTCTGGGTGAAATGAGGCAACATTTCATTTGTTTTTCTCACTTGAATTATCAGTTTGTATTGTTGTAGGACCAATGAAAAACAAGTACAGTCTTGTCGTTAACAAATTGTTTTGACACAACTGCTAATAATTTGACCTGTGAATGACAGATTTTGACAAGAAATGGCTTAAATGAAAGCTGCAAAAGTAAAGTTTTATCAGTGAAAATATTCTACAAATTAATAATAAGAGTCTGTTACAAATGCTTTTGGACCAAAGTCTTGTAATATGTAAAATGTAATGCTGAATCACCTGTCTGATCTGACTAAATGGCAGCTTCGTGAGAATTCACGGTAGACAAAAAAATTGATCGAGATGACACAGGGTCAATAGAATTAACAGCAGCTTCAGCCAAGAACCACATTTAGTCCTAAATTGTAATTAAACAACTGTTTACTGTTACAGTGATATTTTGAAGCGAAACGGAACAACTTATCATGTTTTAGCTTTTACTTTAATTTATTGAATCATCGTCCACCAAAATAGTACAAGAAGCAAGGAAGACAATTCCAAAGAGTATTCATGAATTTTAGAAAGCATTGGTCTGCATCTATCACTTTTAATGATTTTTATTGATACTAGGAAGTTCCCCGTAAATCGTAGGGAACAGAATCGAACAGAATTAAATAGAAAGCAATAAGTCTGTAAATGAGTCATGTGTAACAAATCTGAATGAAATGTTAGACACAACGGATATACAGTGTAGACTGTGAGGGACCTTGTCCTACTAGATATATTAGGGCAAGATTGCCTGAGTTGGAGAGTGATTAGATGTGTAACGTTGATTAATATCTATCCCCATAGTGCAAGCAACATATCAGTGTCCAGATTTCATGGATACAGGCCACAGATGCCTAGTCTTTTCCCCAGAAATATATCTGAAAGGAAGGGAGCAACTGGAAAAGAACTTGTAGGTGCTGCCCTCTTGTGTGTTGCACATGAATGACCTTAAAACTAATTAGTAGTAATTAGGACATTTAGAGGAATGCAATGACCTTCAAAAGGAGTAGAGTTCTGCCGTGAGGGCCCTAGGAAGGTTTAGGGGAAATTACAGCATGATTTATTCACCATAACTTGAGATAAATCCTGTACGTTATCATTTTAATATAAGAGATTGTATTCATATTTCACTTTAGTCCTTGTGATACCATGCATGAACAGAACAAAGCTATTTGGGTATTATTTTTAATTAATAGAAGCACTCCCCTTATTAAATCATATTTTGAAATAGCGAAAATTCTAACTGAGAAAGTTAGATATCTCTGTCTCTTATTAAGTGAACATTTCTTTCAAATATACAAACGATTCTCTACAAAAAAGAATAGTTAACATATTTTAACAAAATGTATATGCATAACACTTGGAATAGGGACTGCCCACGGATTGCACAACATAGAGTAAGAAGCCCGGGTTAGGTGAGAGGCCCCCAGGGTCATATCTAAACTAACATTTTTGGTGCATTTTCTTATTGATAGGATTGAAGCTTTAGGCCTTTTAGGTGATGTCACAAATGTTCAGGGCAAACAGCACCAAACCATAGTAGAAATTAAAGAAACAAAAAAATATGCATGGTTTTTATAACTTTGAGTAATTCTTTGAAAGGGTTTTCAGACATAACTTTGGAAATAGTACATGGATATCTGCATTGCTTCACTTTATGACCATCATATAAACATGATTTGGATCTAGTTTTTTGCATTTTGGTTCAAAATATAGAGGTCAAGTGAAAATATGTGTATTTGGGGTGAGAGGCCCCACAATGGTATGAGGCATGAGGCCCCCTTCACTGGGGCCTCGAAGTTGCTTCAGAAACCACGTAATAAGGTATACTTTGCCTTAAATCTTGATAGAATAGCTAATAAAAATAGAAGAAGAAAATGGCTGAAATTGAAAAAGGGCAAAAAATATTAAAAAATAAAATTATGAACAGAAAAATTCAGAAATTCAGAAAAAGTAAATAGAATGCCTTTTAAAAAAAATGATAGAAGAATCCCAAGAAATAACTTTCAAGCTAAATGCGCTCGCAAAAAAAATTGCCATAGGATTATAATGGGGGGGGGGGCCGAAGGGTGGGGTAAGAAGGCCATTTTGCAATTTTTTACAAAAATGGCTGTAACTCCTTTATTAAAATTGTTAGACATTTGTTTCACTAATCATAAGTAGAATCAAGTGATCCCTTCCTGACAGCATAAGCATTCAAATAATCAACCATAAAAAGTAGGTCAAATCACACCTCGAAGTTAAGGGGGGCTGCGTGCCCCGCGCTACTCTACCATACAAATTTATTATAAGAATTTTCTAGGCAGGGCACCAAATTTATGGATACAATTATTGAAACATTGCTAAATATAAGAAGAATATTAAGTCGTTAGGAAGCAAGTAGTGATCTTAAAATTAAAATCCCATTTTAAAATTGTTAGAAATAAAAATAATTATAATTTTATTGATATTTTTAGTTGAATGAAATATGTATATATGAATTTCCTTGCATGAATGTTTGTTACTGTAAATGATAATTTCAATTATATTTTAATGTGGTTTTATTGTTTAATATAAACTGATTTGTACATTAGGGTGTCCTTAAAAAAAGTTTGAAATTTGTTCAGGCCAGCCTCTCAAATTCATTGTGGAAAAAATTAACAGTGCAAAGTTTTGCTGTAATCGGTTAATGAGGCCCCCATTTGGTGCATTCACCAATTTGCGGTATTGTATTACTAAGCCATTTCAAATCATACATCAATTTAATTAGGCTCTTTAAATACCAACTTGGATGGTCTGTCGCCATTTGTCATTAGCCTTACGCCAGGTATTTGGTTATCCTATTGAAAATTTTGAGATTTTGGTTTTGAGATGACATCTTTGGATTCTGAAGCAATAATTCTAAACCAAACCTTGTGAAACGCAGATTGCCATATATGCCTGGCCACAACAGTTCTCACAACATAACTATTCAAGAAATATCCTCAACAATGGTTGACAGGATTTTGACATTTTAATAGACGCGGTTTGATGTTTAAACCAGTAGCAGCTGGAATAAGCCTTGAAATTTGATTCAGTGATATTTTCCTTGTTTCTGGAGAAAACAAGCATGCTTTACGAGGGTCCCAATAAATTTCCATGACGATAATCCCTCTACTTGTTCACAAAATGTAAAGATTTTCGGCGTTTTCTCAGCTTTTACTCTGCTAAACATTCTCTGCCCAGGAATAAAACCACTGGCATTTTTGAAAGTGAAACAGAAATGATGCTCTTGTGCAAATTTGCAACTGACCTTTCATAATATCAGAGCATAATATGATAATGGCCCAGCCATGAAATTCGCGCAGCGTTTACATTTCATATACAAATATGCAGCAAAATATATAATATCCAGTTAAATCTGAGTATTCAGCTCATTTGGGAACTTTCTCATTTCAATGTACCAAACAATAAATTCCAATTCTGATGAAATTCACAGATTATGCAGAAGGAACCTTTTCGCTTTTCAATTTACAAAACACCAATTACATGTTAAGATTAAATTACAAATTCAAAGGAAAATTTTCTAGTTTCTGTTTACCAAACACCAAATTGAAAAAGCCATGATGAAATTGAAGTTATGCCAAAGGAATATTTTCTCTAAAGTTGGGTGATTCTCCAGTAAATTGACCCTTTCACCGGACAAGCATCAATTTTTTAAAATGCCTTTATTTTTGTTTTTTAAAAACAAGATATATGCGGAATATTCCATAGCACATATTTCTAATGATTAAAAGATAACTAAAGGCACATTTTGTTAAATATTTAGATTTTTTTGAAGCGAGGTAGATGTCATGGACGTTACTGTGTCCAACACTTTTACTCATTTATTACCTGTACAACAAAAATAGATACATTTTTAAAAATAACCAAAAACGCAACTGTTGCGGACGTGACAGGAAAATAAACATAAACTTTTTTTTATATCAGTGTTACTAATGGCAATATTTTATTTTGGGTGGTGTCAATAGCTTACTAGTAAATCTATTAATAAAAGGTAACTTGATTATATGCAATTAGATTAGTGTTTATCTTGTTTTATAGAGATATATGTTGCGTACACAAATGGACATTTGGACATTTTTGACATTTTCATGTCCGCGACAGCTTGGTTTGACATTGTCTCGTCCGCAACATTGACATTGTCACGTCCGCGACATCTTGGTTTTGCACCTTAAAAATGTCTTTCTCTTCACTGTGCATGCAGTGACATGATTTTATTTTAATCTGATTGTAAGTTGTCACATTGTTACACAGTTTCCAGTTTGAAATTAAAAGCAGAATGGCTTAATAAGTGGACATTCATAATATCTGTCAAAAAGTAACATCCGTCACAAGGAGCATTATGGTCAAGAGTAACATCCGCACAACCAGGCACTTGTCCAAACATAACGTCCACAACACTTATTCCATAATTTATGCAGTATTCAAATAAGAATGATGCTATTGCTGGCAAAACTTATTAAATATTATCATTCTGATCATGTACAAAAGGAAATACATGGCATAACCTGTGGCAATCAAGCAATGTGGGATGATTTTCAAAACGCTGTTGCGGACGTGACAGGCCATCAATTCTTGACGGATGAACTTAATTACCTCCTTGGCCCTCTCTTGTGATTTGATCGCTCTGCTGCAAAGTTTGAAAGCTCCAGATTATAAAGTGTATCAAGTAATATGATCCACTTAAAAATCGATGAAAAATTCAATGAGTTATAGCCAAATGTTGCGGACGTTACTTTTTGAGGGAATTCAACATTGCTCAAGAATATATTAAAAAAACCAGTGTTATCTTACTTTGTTTCTTTCATGCATTCAAAAATATATACTAGAAGATATTTAGAATCCATATCTCAAGTCATAATTAATAAAGTAAAATGAATACCGTAATATGGGGTGAATAGGGAGAGATTTGGGCCTTTTTCTGCCATAGCATGGGCACAAAACCTCCAATAAATCTCAGTATAGTCTCAAATTATGGCCAAACTGTAGCTTTAACTGTCCCTGATAGCATTAACTGATACCGATATTTTTCTGGCATTCATTAATGAATAAACATTAGAAAACATGTTTAGCACCCAAAAAAATCATTATTAGTAAAATTTGAAGTCTGTTATGCGCAGAATATTAAGTTTTCAACAAAATGTAATAAATCAATGTAAATTGAAAAAAATGTAGTAATCTGCTAATTTTACAAGTGATGAATAATCTTGGACTAAATCCACAACAAATGATGCCAATTTCAACAATTTAAACCTAAAATCCATGAAAATAAGCTGGATTGAAAATTGGTAAGGTTTTTTGGGCAAGCTCTGTAACTCTGCCATTCACTTGGATCCGAACCCATGACTGAACAGACTAAATATCACATCTCAGTAACTCTCTTGGTCTCTTAAAACTGTTGAAATCGATTTGGACTATAGTATATATTCTGCATTTTCCTGCTTTTATTTGATGCTATATCGCATAATTTTTTATCACTTTCCAAAGTGCATATTTATCACAATTTTGGCATAGTTTGACACTCCTATGGCATTTCTACAAGATAGAAATAATTTTTTAGCATGGTAGTACCCCATTCAACATTATATTCATAACAATATATCACTGATTTCGTTTTTTTTAGTTATTCCAGGGGGCCGAAAATTACACTAAAATAACTCTAAAAACTGACAATGCACCAGTGCCTGTTGAATATAGTTTGTGCAAATTAACCTAAGTTTATGATTTTTTCCGTAATTGGCCACAACTATATACGTTAAGATTTGTGTGAGTTTCGTGCCTGTAGCTTTTATAGTTTTAGAGGTACGAGTAAAGTTTTGACCAGTTTATGAAAATGTAAATTCTGCAAGGCAATGTTTGAGTTGCTGCAGCTCCTAGCCACCTGCAGGTAGAATCATGAAAATCCACATGAATCATTATTAGAATATATACCAAAAACATGCAAAAAATCAACTTCCGACAACGAGTAGAAGTGGTTGCTTTTTGAAGATAAAAATAATTTCCTGGCTTGTCCCGATTCACCCCAGTGTCCCTATTCACCCCATATTATGGTACTTGAAGTATTGATCATCTGAATATCCTGAAGTTTTTGACGGAATGAGTAACGTCCGCGACATGAAATTTAAAACCTGCATAATTTTAAAAGAATGCAATTAAAAATAAAAAAGAAACATGATTCATATAGTCAGATACATCTTTTATGTAGTACAACTTATAATCTGATCAAATTACCTGTTTTTGGATGGATGGCTGATGTCCAAATACTAGGTGTAAAAAATGTCACAAAATGGCGACCCCAAAATGACTCAAAAATTTAATAATTTGTTTAATATCTACTTGTCTATGTATCAGATATTGATGAAACTATCTCTACTATCTCTCTGGGTGATTCACTTGGTGGTGTGACACTTGGTTAAGACAAATAAGTGATCCGAGACATCCTTTTTGGCCCCCGAAAATAGGGTGGCAGGAAAAGGCCAAAGGGTCAAATTACTGGAGAATCACCCACTTTTCAATTTATCAAACACCAAATACATATTACGATGAAAATCACATATCCAAAAGAACATTTTCTAGTTTCAATTTACCAAACCTGAATTTTTTTTTTTTTTTTATTCATTCATAAACAAGTTACACAAAAACATACAAATTTAAATTATGATGAAATTGACATTATGCAAAAGGAACATTTTCTCTTTTTTCAATTTTTCAACAAACACCAAATACATATTACAGTGAAAATCACATGTCCGAAAGAACATCATTTTCTAGTTTCAATTTACCAAACCTCAAATTAAAATTACGATGAAATTGAGGTTATGCAAAAGGAACATTTTTTCTTTTCAATTTACCAAACACCAAATACTTATTACGATGAAATTCACTTGTCCGAAAGAACATTTTCTAGTTTCAATTTACCAAACCTCAAATTTAATTTATATTGAAATTGACATTATGCAAAAGAAACATTTTCGCTTTTTCAATTTTTCAACAAACACCAAATACATATTACAATGAAAATCACATGCCCGAAAGAACATTTTCTAGTTTCAATTTGTCAAAGACAAAATTCAAATTAATGAAATTATGATAAGATTCATGTTATGCTAAAAGCTCATTTTCTCTTTTGTACACTATCCCCGGAAAAAATCAAACAACAACATCTAGATATACTTGGACTTGCCATTAAATGAAAAAGAAACAATTAATAATGGTAAAATTTCCAAGTATCAACAGACACTCAGATTTTAAAAAGGACACCCGAATTTGTCATCAATTTTAAACACAAATTTCCACGGCTTTGGAGTCAGAGTTGCGGAGTCAGAGGTTTCGAGGTGGAGTCAGAGTTAAAGTTAGGTTTGCAGTGGAGTTGTGTCAATAAGAAACTGGTGACTCCTGACTTCAAGAAAAAAATGTAATAACTGTCCATAACATTTGGAACAAAATATCTATCACAGGTATTCCTCTCAAGGAAAAAATTGGGGAATTGATTTTACCAATAGCCAAATCAGGAGTTGCTGTCTCAATTTGAGCTGGTAAAGTGTCTGGAGTCCTTTTACAGGCAGCTAAAGGAGTTGGGAGTCTGAGTCGGTACTCCGAAGTCCTGGTATTGTACTATGATATAGCAAGCTGTAATGAGCTGGACATCATCCATGTGACGAAGGACGCAAAACTGTGACGACAAATCTGGGACATTGACAACTTGTATAGCTGGAACAACCTTGGAAAGAACTCTGAAATTATAAAAATCTGTAGTATGATTTTGGTTGAATTTTTTTTGTCACAAGCATTTGCCACAATTATTCAAGATCAATTGTTAAGTACTCAGTCAAGAAAAACTTTACTACAAGGAGTACATTTTCTATTTAGAACTTTTAAAAGCATCACTCTTAACAGCACAATAATTTCATAAATTATTTAGTTTTTTTGCAATAGTATATGGTTCTTAATAGCAATAATCATTAAATTAATTTATCATTTTAGAAAATTATTTTATCATAACACCTGTGGCTCAAATCAGTGCACTGTAAATTTTGAAAACTGTGTTGAAGCAATAATTTGAGCTGTCTGAGAATGTTAATAATTTTCAAGCTATGATAGCTCAATCCTATAAGTTGTCAAGGTATGATAGCTCAATGCTGTAAGTTGTCCAAACGAATCAAAACATTAAGCTGTGAAAACATGAAAGCTTCAGTTGTTGCAGATAGCTTGACATCTCAGTCATGCCACATATAGCGCCATCTATAACAAGCACTTCTCATAAGACTGCATTTAGTTTTAAATAATTATTTACTTACAAGAAAAAAGAACATTTATATTTCACTATCCCAGAGAAAAAATAAGTAGCACACCACTTTAGCTGGTTACTTTTTTATTTTCATCTCTCTTAAATTAATTTGTGGGAGTAATTAGATGCATGCTTTCACACGTCAACCAACATTTCCAAGTCAGAGTGTGTTATATAGGCTTCTAGCACAATGCGCCACAGGCCATTGGGATTTATTCACAAGAAATTAATTTTTAAATCTCCTTGTGATGCAATGGTCTTTGTTGAATGCATCTTGGTGTGCTAAAATGAAGCATACTGGATCAGGTGGATCCCCTTGAGAGATCAAACAATATTTTTGGATTACAGCCCATATTCATAAATAACTTTATAAGACAGGTCACACAAATATAAATCAAAAACAAATAAAAATAAGTCAACACAGCTCAAAATTTTGAGTTGTGTCAGCTTGGAACAATAAGTCAACAAAACTCAATATTTTGAGCTGTAAGTCAACACAGCTCATTGTTTTGAGTTTTCTCAGCTTGAATACCTTAGTCAACATAGCTTAGTATTTTGAGCTATCTCAGCTCGGTATTTTGAGTTATCTCAGCTTAAAACATAAAGTATAAAATAGCAACCATGGTATGGAAGACCTTGAATAATCAAGCACCGGAATATCTGAAAACCCTCGCGAAAATTAGATGCACAAGAGGAAATCTAAGAAACAATGACAAAGTTCTACTTGATATCCCTGATGCTCGCAACTACAATCAATTTTTCGATAGGAGTTTCACCAGATCTGCACCTAAAATTTGGAACAGTCTCCCATCTGAAATCAGGTGTTGCGGGTCATTGGTTTCATTTAAGAAGGGTCTAAAGATTTTCTCTTTACTGAGGCTTACAGCTGATTTCTAAAGAGCGCTGGTGTGCAAGTTACTTGAAACTGGCGCTATACAAATTACTATTATTATTATTATTATTATTAAAACATTAATCTATGTTAGCTCAATCAACTTGTGCAACCATCTCACTCAATCAATTGAGCTGAATCAGTGCCTCCGATTTTACAGTGTGGCATCATCCTCATTACTGGTCTTGGGTAGTCTGATCTTCCCAGCACTGCCCTTCGATTCACTGCAAAAATTAATGTATGATTAAAAGATTAATAAAAAATTGTTATGAATTGTTCATGTCAAATGAACTTTCGAGGTAAACCAATAATGACTGATGTACCATTACTAATTCAAAATAACCATAGACTTTAAAATTATAAAATTGCTGAGGTATTTTTCGGGTTGTTTTCTAAATTTTTAATCCAGTGATTTTAAATTATGATTAAAACGATAATTTAAATCAAATGATTCATGATTTCTAATGCTTTCAAATCCTTATTTAAATCGCCTTGATATAAATCGAACAACTTGGGGCCTATTTGTAATCATATTATTCATTGTACAATTGGTTTACAATTAGTGTATTAGTTATCGTATAACGTTACTGTGGGACTCTTGTGTCAGTTGGTTACTTTATCATATAGTTTTTAGATGGCTTTAACAGATTATAATTTTGTTAGGACTCAAGTCTATTGGTATTTCTGGCTCTGGCTGTGGCTCAGGTATTTCCAGATGTTCGGACTGAAGTTTGTCCTCATCAGAGTCTCCACACGGCAAAGACAGTTTGAAAGTACTGTAATCATTGTAATGTTTTGGTACTTTAAAGTGACATTTAAGAAAACTAAATTGAGATGCATATATAGCATGCTTATTAAAAATCATGCCTGTGATATAGCGATAAACACAAATACCAAAAAAAATAATTAGGTTCTCCACTCAAGATTTTGGCAGGGATGCTCGGCGGAGGCTGCGAAAGTGAGACTCAACCGCACTTGAGCAACGTAAAAATCAACACTCAGCTACTGGCAACTAGAATCAAATTCATTCAAAATTGGCACCCAATGACGCTTACATTTTATATAGCAATTTAATTAGAATTTGCAATTTAGAAATGGTCCATGTGTTATGTTGTCAAAAATTTGTATTTGCATACAGATTTTTGATGGTCAACAAGACTCATCCAGGGCCTAGAAACGAGGGTCAAAATCGCCGAGCACAGGTTTACAGTTCAATAGGGGGAACGGGGGCACATTGGGACGCGGGGCACTGTGGGACGGTGGGGTTTTCTTGGATCCTGGCAAGGTATAGGATATGGTAGTGCCATCATATCTTGTAATTTCACATCCTGCTGTTTCCATGGTTTTATAGACAAATTACAGCCACATGCAGAAGTATGGCGAGCAAAAGTTTGTTTTCCTACCAAAAAAGTAAATACGGAAGGGTTCAATTCGAACCATTCTGTGGACAAACCATGAACAATGAGGCATTCTCAGTGTTTGTATGAATTTTATATATCGTAATGAACAGATATGAATTGCTATCGTGATAAACACACTCTCTGGTTCCTGAGAAATTAGCATTTTGGTGTAAAAGTCATATCGGGGCTCATTGGGACAGTGAATTTGGGGCACATTGGGACGCCCTTAATATGGCAGAATTTAAGTGTCCAAGGCAACTGAATGACCTAGGACAGCACACAACAGGTATTCAGGCCACAGGGAATAGAGGCATAGTGGATTACCATGCTCTGTGAACAAATTTGTCGCAAAGCACTGTGTGTTACTTACATAGATGTCCGCACCCAGGACAGTTTATGTTAAATGTTTAAAACTGTTTAAAGTTATGAACTATTGGCATTACAAAGTGTTAATGCACTATATATTATCTTACGCACTACTTATATGTGATATCTATTGCAAGTGGAGTGTTAAAATGATTTTTTAATTGATGTCCCAATGTGCCCCGGCTGTTTTAGCCGGGGCACATTGGGACAGTCATTTTTAGGACTCTCTGGCTGCAAAAGGGTAGGTGCAGTCTAGTTTATTATACCTTGCATTTACGCTCAATAGTATTGGTGATATTCATGCCAACTCCTGAGTTCATCAGTGCTTCCAGCATTGAGCAAAATTAGTAGACGTTAAAAGCGTCCCAATGTGCCCCCGTTCCCCCTACACTGAGTGACCCCCCCTCTCCCCCATGAACACTGCATGCAATTTCCAATTGGATGGATGGATGATTGGGGCTTTACGTCCTGCATGCACTTTGTAGGCTAATTAGGACAGGATGATGACACGGCAATGATGCGAGGGATGATTGAAACAGCCATCCAACATAGGCCCAGGTGACCCAGCGATTGGCAGTCCAGCACGCTACCACTAGACCAACCCGCCCCCAAATAACAGACACACAAAGAAGTTTAGTCACCAACTCGTAGACACAGAATTTTCCAACAGGTGGACAATAGGGGCCGTTAAAAAATCAAATAATGCAAAAAAAGCTCATTTTGACACAACCATCCCCCATAACAGCCTGTAACACAAGTCCATACCCCCTCCCTGTTACGTAACAAGGCCTATACCCCCCTACGTTAAATCTCGGAAGTCACACATGTGGCCATGAGCACTGGTGTTCCCCCGGGGTTGTTCCACTACTTCAGGGTTAACAATATTTTACAGAATTCGATGATCAAGATTTCACGCCAGTTCAAATTTCATGTAATTTAATAAAAGCTCCCAAAATTCAACAAACAACAAGAACACAATTTTTGTACACTGACTATCATTGCTACATGATAAATCTTTTTCATGTTTCAAAAAAATTTAATTGTGCTATGTAACATCTATGATCTAGTCAACCCCCTTCTCGAACTATGAATATTGCTGGGTTGCGTTTGGGTCGTTGCAACCCCTCAAGCACTTTAATGTGTCAAAAATCTGGCTCTCTGATTGGTCAGATGACAGGAAGTCGGCTGTTTCACTGTGTTAGCGTCGTCTACATACAATTTCACATTGCAGGCTCAGCCTGCTCATTTCATTTTCATGGAATGTGCATCGTGACCTAATTCCTCTCAGCGTTCTGAGTGGGTCAAGCGAAAAAATGGCCAGGTGGTGCTCACGCGAAAAAATCCCCCTGGTGGATTGAATATTTGTGTATTTTCACCTGTCTTGGTAAATAATGAACTAATCCATCGGAATAATGTGTGTTGATCCTATCATTACTCATTCTAGGAATATTGATGCACTTTTCAGCAATCAAAGGTACCTTTTTTCAGCATTATGGAATTCGAAACGATGCATGTGCGTTGTGGCTGGACCTGGAAAGTCAAAATTGTCGACCATCGATGTTTTGAGGTCCAGTGGGGAAAGTCAAATGGAGTGTTGATGCACTAAGTTCGCGTTCCGCGAATATTAAAAAACATCTCAGACCATCCATATTGGTAATCAAAATGATGCCCTTTTTAAGGCCTGTTTATATTACTGTACCACTTGATTTGGCTGAGTTACAGTGAACCGGGAAATAGCGAAAATAGAGAAAAATGCTTAAAATATAAAAACTTCAATGCTGGGGAGCACCTGTAAATATTATCCAATTTGCATCGAAATTTGCACACGACATTTTTTCCATAATAGTCACGATTTGAGAGGTTGGCCCATCAAAAATTCAAACTTTTATTAGCTTCTATGCATTTGAGGGTCACCCTAATGTACATGTCTTGTATATTTATTAACTACTCGCTGGATTGATATATTAGTATATGACTATTTATTATTTATTTAATATCCTCCTTGCAAGTGACTGTTAATTCAACTTGGGCAGTCACCCCCAATGCGAACAGTAAGAATAATTTACTCAGGGAGACTGCCCCCAGCATATGTAATTTTCTTATTATAATTTGAAAGATATCCTTATATATTATGTGTATGTTGGAAATGAATATATCTATCTATCTTTCATGGATATTGTTCTATGTCGAATAAAGTGAATTTTTAAATTCTCCTTTACTAATTGCTCCTACATTTGTTTCCTAATTTTTGCAGTTTTACAATTAATTTAAACAATTTATCATCAATACTTCGTGCATGTGACAGGACTTTTGTCCAAGCACATTTTAGATATGCTGTTAAAATTAATTTGTAGAATATGCACTATTCAGACTGAGACGAAACCTTATTTCTATGAAAGCAAGTGGTAGAAAAGTGGCAGAAAGACTCAGCTTTTTATTTGAGCAGTGTCTCATTAAAATCTGTCAAATTATTGACAATTGTGTATGCGGCGTATGTAAGCGACAGGACTTATAAATGTCCAGGATTGTAGGTTCTCAAACCTTCTCACATTCATTAGATATTATTTTAGGTTTTGCATCATTTAATGAAAAATGCCGCTTCTAGTATTCCACTTTTGGATCAAGCATTTATGGCCCAGTTCAAAAATAATGAAGCCACACAGCATATTTTCTGTAGGGGTCTCAAAATATAATAATGGCTATATGTGACAACTTAATGGTACAACATTTCTTTAAGTACATTCTTGTGAACATTTTCTGAAAATTTCAAGAACTTCTGTGTCATAGTTATTGAAATAGAGTTGAATTACTTTGAAAATCAAGCATTTTTTCTCTAATAAAACGTGACATAACATTTTTGATCACTTGAATTCTTCCAGTTTTACAAATTTGGGCGTATTCAAAGGTAATTTCCTAACATGTTTCGGAATCTCTACATCCTCAGGCTTCATAAATCCATCAAATCAAGTATCCATAATTGCCTGTGTTGACATTATTGACCTATTTGGATTCAAAGGTTGACTTCCAAAAATTAAGTCAAATTTGACGCTTACTGATCAGGGATACTCTTGTGTCCCTTTGACATGTTTCAGTTGAATCTTTTGGCCCTTGAGACCTTTTCTTATATCTGCTTACTCGTTTCGGAAGCTTCTTGTGGTTTCGGAAAATTTACTTCATCAAAAAATTCCAATGAATAGCTGGGTGGGTGAATCCGTCGCAAGCGTAAAGCCCAAAATACGTTGTAGTTCCACAGAGCAATAAAAGCTCTATTTTAAATCTGGTTTGGCTTGTAATATTGCAAAATTTGTTTAGTTTTGAGAAACAATCAAGTAATCCAAGTCTGCAGCTGAATTCTGGTGGTAAAATACAAATATTTCTTAAATGGGGCTTTGTCGCAAGCGTAACACTATGGATATATTGATAATATTTTGATGGTTTTCTTGTAAGGAGTAAAGCAATCATTCTAGTATTACTTGCAGTGATAATCAACACAATATTTCATTAGTTGGTGTATGTTGCAATGTTTGATTATCAAAATGTTGCCCTCTGTGAAGCTTTCCTCAAAATTTAGGGCCAATTTGTCGAAAGAGGCAATAACCAATACAAATTTCACTTTAATAATTTATAATTACTCTTACACTTCATCCAGTTATTACTGTTAATGCATAAAAAATCAATTTGGATCAAAACCAGTACACTTTTTTGACTTTTGTGTGCACCATTACCCAAAATTGGCTTTTTGTCTGGAAAAATAGGCCAAAAAACACGCTTCTATCATCATTTTCTCTGTTCCTATTTACTTTGGTGGCAATTATTTGGTACCAATTGGAATCCCACATCCAGACGCATAACTCAGGACACATGAAATCATTTCAGAGGAAAATATGTACATCTGGGAGGAAAATATGTGTTTTTTTTTAGTATTGCAACAAAATTTCGAAAAAGTACAGTTTTCCTCATAAAATATGAAAATATTGTCAGGTTTATGAAGTTATGGTCAAATTTGTTTTAATATATTACTGCAAATATATACAATATGTCATGTCTGTGTATATCAAAATTTGCTGTCTTGAAACTGCGAAATGTATTACATTAACAATGTATACTTTTCTTGTGAATCATTGTGTTACCTTAACACTTGATTTCATCAATAACATGAATCAAAATACTTTTATTAAATACTTTTGAGATACTGTCCTATCAGTCAAAAAGAGGTGTCCCATCAGGCACAAAATGAATGAGGTACTGCTTGAGAACCATTGATCCACCAGTCTAAATCTGGGCCTGATTTGATAGCTCGTCTCAATACAATTACTATGCACTATGACAATAAGGTGTGACGTGTGAACTGAGATAGTAATTACATGTTCAGCAAACTCACAAAAAACGATGGTCAAAAAAGTCCTATCAGTCACAAGAGAACATTTGACCTCATATCAAAACTAAGAATCAAATTACGGGGATGTTTTTATAATATTTTGCGACTTCATGGGCACAACAACAAAAACCTTCCTCTTATTCCTTCTATTACATTTTGACTCCTATTAAGGTGGAAAATACATTGATTGTCCCAAAGTCACAGTGGAATTGACCGTATATGAGTCTTGTCATCCAACCAAAAAAATTGATTTAATTTGTAGATAAGTTACCATTTAGTCTACTTTTCTTTTACTGCCATGGAAATAAACATAAATAAAATTGGGTAATATTCAGAATACAGTTTCTAGCACTTAGACATGTTTGTTACAATATTATGTGGTCATTTGATACATGTAAACATTTTGATGGTCATGTCACACTTTGGCTTCATTATTTTTTAACTAGGCCTTATCTTAGTGTTCCTCCCTCCCCCAATGATTTGGAACAAAACAAGGCCTCGGGAAGAGGGCACCCATTATCCTAAATGTGACTCAAATGCCTGCATCAGCGACAGAGAACCTAGGCCAGCACCCAATAATGCCTCTCTCTATACATGCACAAATGCATGACTGCTCATTTTTGAAGGCATGTTGTAATTTCCTGCCTTACCACTCAACAGACATGGATACTACGGCGAGACTAACTCCTGCCCAACTGGTTATGTGGCAACTGGATTTTGTTCATCATCATCTACAGAATGCGATTCAGGCAAAGCAACAAGCACACTCGAATGCTGTAGAGTAAACAAGGCCAAAGGTAACTATACCTCATTGCTTCGGTAATTTATTAAGACAAGTCTGATTGGAGTCATATTCGATTTGTTGATTTAGTTAACATGCAGTAGTGGTGCTGACGTCAGTAGTAGGGGGTAGGGTGGAACTGGACCACCTCACCCATTTCACCACAACAGCCAAAATACACATACATTTTTATGAATACACATACATTTTCATGAATACACTTACATTTTCACAAGAATTTACAGTTTTTCATGTAAAAATCACGTGTATAATACAGCCAATGGTAAAAACACACATCTATTTTCATTGCTAAAAACCTATTTTTGTTGTTAAAAAAGAAAATTTCTACAACAACAAACTAAGTATTGGGATATTTTTAAATGGACTATTTTCACCAAGTAATAAACCTTTACCATCATAAAGATCGCCATCTCGCTTTAGATACAAACCATCACCAACTGATTTAAACCCTGACCCAGAAAAAGGTTCGAGATAAAGTCCTTTCCCATCAGTTTCTACCTGGCAAACACAACCTCCTTTCTTTAAATAAAATCCACTACCAACCATCTTTTGCACTCCAGTACTTGCAAGACCTGATAATGCACCAATACCTAAAGCTGGTAAAACAGATTTTGCTAACATAGGCAAAGCTCGAGCAGCTAATCCAGCTAACATACCAAGAAACCCACCTTCAACTTTCATATTAGCCTTCACCTGTGCCTCACTCATTTTAATTGTCATTCCTTTCCTGCTTTCATATGCTTTAGCCAGTTTATTCGCTTGCGACTTTGTAAGGGCTAGAACATTCTCACCATTCAAATCTTCATAACTTAGACGGATACTCACAGGACAACCATTTTGAACAGCATCTTTTAACTTTTTTTTCTGCCCTTCTGAAATATTAACTTTAACATTCATATATCTACTCATTTATACATAAAAAATTATACCTCTTTAATATGAAATCTCATTGATAATTTTTCTCGTCTCAGATTAAGTGGTACTCCATTTTGATCAGTTAGTGAAACTTCAAGGATGTGTATTCTATCTAAGATAACAGGGAGATATATCAAATTCACAGGAGTTTCAACAATCTTATATCCAGGAGAAACATTTGGAAAGAAAGAATATATAGTATTTTGTTCAACCCCATTGACATAACTTCCTGATATTATGTTAATATTTACTAACAAGCTGTTAATGCTAAGAATATTAACAACATTTTCTGATTCTTGAAATTCATTAACATAAGTTACATTATTAAATCCCAACACACTACTTAGTGAATTAGGCTGTGTAAAATCGACATGATAATCATTTTTTAAATTTAGAACAGACTTCAGTGTATTCATATTTGCAGAAATTGAAATATTATCAGAATTATGCCCACTTTGCCTCATTTTTTGTTGTATCCAATTATTTATATCTGTGATATCATAACTACCTTCTGGCATATATATTTCATGCCAAGATGTTCCACCATCTGGTGAATACTTAAAATAATTGTTTGTGTTGTCAATATTAGGAAATGAGTAATATGTTTCCAAATTAACCAAAGCCATCTTATACTTTTTATTCTCGTTCAATTCAATAGAAGGATTAAATTTAGTTTTGATACAGGTCTTAGTATCTGACACTATAATTTGAAATGATTCCTTTGGTTCCGTGTTTTCCGCAATTTTTTGTAATAGTGATGATTCCATTTATTATAAAAATATTTTAGGGAATGTAAAATCTATCAAACCCATCCCTATATTTTCCATTTTCTTTTTTACTCGTTAAGTCAATAACAACAAAACCAAAAGGTTTATCCCAAGATTCTTTACATAACTTTCTGAATTCTTCCTTTGGCATATCTTCACTCACATGATCATTGTAAATATGATTGATATTTTTAAGGTCCTGAGAAAACAAACAGATAAAGTTAGCATTTTCTCTTATAGTTTGACGAGGTAACTTAAAGTAATTTTGAGAAAGATAAAAACAGTCAACATTACTATGTCTACCACGAATATAATATGACTCACACTTGTTTTGTTTTTCAAGGAGAAGATCATCAAAAATAATCAGATTTTTATCATTGCAATTCAAATCACGTGGATCAGGAACATCCTCAGAAGATTCATAAAAATGACATTCTATATCAGACTTATAATTATTTTCTTTAGAGCATTCTTCAATTAACTTAGTAGGTGAAAAATTAGACTTCATTATTTCATCACAAATATCAAACAATCTCATTATAACATCCTTAGGCATATTACTTTCAAAAGCTTTCCTAAGAATACAATACTCAGGTTGAAATAAACTTTTACCAAACACAAACAGTTTATTATAATCTAACCAACCATCTTGTAACAAAAGATTTAAAAGTAAAGTAGTTTTTCCACATCCTGATTTACCGATAATCAATCCTCTTATACTATTAGGCAATAACGAATCATTAAACCGCTTTTTAACTACTTCATTCCATGATAAATT
Organism: Platynereis dumerilii; assembly: GCA_026936325.1. Taxonomy (NCBI): domain Eukaryota; kingdom Metazoa; phylum Annelida; class Polychaeta; order Phyllodocida; family Nereididae; genus Platynereis; species Platynereis dumerilii. Next base: position 22,343,358 of record JAPTHN010000005.1, on the reverse strand, counting down.
TTTAACTTCCATTTATTATATAAATTTTTCTCTATATAAATGGAGCAAGAATCAATGTACTGCGTCAAATGTAAGAAATACACAGACACTGATGAGATTCAACATGTGGTAACCAAAAATGGGAAAAATATGAGGAAGGGAAGATGTGTTGAGTGTCAGAAATATAAAACACAGTTCATTAAAGCGAATACTGGAAGTTCCATTGGTAATAAAAAAAAAAAAAAATGAAATGGACTGATGAACTTGCAGAAGAGCTTCATAAACCAGTTGTCAAAACGTTTCCAAAAAGAGTTGTCTATGTAACTGGTATTGATGAAATATGGGCTGCAGATTTAGTAGACATGAAGGCTTTCTCTAAATTAAATGGTGAAACAAAATATCTGCTGGCAATAATAGATATATTCTCAAAATTCGGATGGTTAATACCACTCAAGGATAAGTCAGGTAAATCTGTTGCTGAAGCATTTAGTAATATTTTCAAACAAAGAAAACCAAAGAAGATTTGGGTAGATAAAGGTCGAGAATTTTATAACAAAGATGTACGAAGTTTGATCGAATTGTATTCGACAGAAAATGAAGAGAAATCATGTGTTGTTGAAAGATGGATTAGAACAATGAAAGAAAGAATGTTCAAGTATTTCACAGCTAATTCAACTCATAAATATATAGATGTGCTAGATAAACTAGTAAAACAATATAACAATGAAAAACATTCCTCTATCAAAATGACACCAGTTGAAGCAATTAAAAAGAAAAATGAAAACACTGTTTGGAAAAATTTATATGGTGACTTTAAAGTTAAATACAAGAAACCAAGGTATTCAGTTGGTGATACAGTAAGGATAACAAAGAAAAAGAAAACATTCGAAAAAGGATATACGCCTAGATGGACAGAGGAAGTATTTAGAATATCACAAGTTCAGCACACTATTCCCACTACTTATAGAATAACTGATTATAACAATGGAAAAATCCTAGGTACTTTTTATGAGCAAGAACTACAAAAAACTAATCAAAATACATTAAGAATCGAAAAGATAATACAGAAAGGAAAGACTGAATCACTTGTCAAATGGAAAGGTTACCCAAAATCATTTAATTTTTGGGTAAATAATAATAACTTATAAAATTGAAATGTCATAATTTTTACTAATAGAGCTACAATTTTGATATTTTTTGAAAATTAACAAAACTTTCAGACTGATAAATTTTTTTACTAATAAATGGATGTGTCTACATGTGCTAAATATAAAAAAGAAATAAGAAGATTATCAAAAATTGAACCTGAAAAAAAGCCAGATGATAAACTTTATATGAAATCAGAAGAATTAAAATCTTCTAAAGATAAAAAATTTATTGATTACCATATAACTCCAAGTAAAGATAATGAAAGAAATGTTGGAAAATTTTTGAAGTTTTGTAGATCAAACATACATCAAAATATTGTATCATTTCTAAATTGCTTTGATACCTCTTCGCTAAAATTTTCATTAACTCTAGGTCTCCAATATTTTAAAATGAAACCTGATAATAATGAAATACAAGTAACAGATGTATATCATTACTCGTGTAAGAATCAGATTGTTTTGAACAAAAGTGAAATCCAAAAAACAATCTTATCAGCAAATAAAGATATTTCGAATCAAATAGAAAATAAAAATAATAACGAAGGTAGTGGATTTGGAATTTATAGAATTAATTATCTTAGATTAAATTTAAATAAATATTCACCATTTAAAGGTAGCTCCTATGTAGAATTACCAGAAATAATTAAAAATAAGAAAGCTTGTATAAATGTTAAAAATAAAGATGATAAATGTTTTAAGTGGGCATTACTATCAGCAATATATCCGGCTGAAAAACATTCAGATAGAACATCCAACTATGAAAAATATTGGGGCTGTATTAATGACAAAGGAATAGAATATCCTATGAAAATAGATAAAATCAAAACCATAGAAAAAAGACACCCTGAAATATCTATAACAGTATTCGGTTATGATAAAAATATACATCATCTTTACAAATCAAACAATAATAAAGGAAATGAAAAAATAATAGATTTACTGCTTGTGAAAGAGCATTATGTATGGGTTAAAGATTTAAGTAGTTTAATGGCAAACATACTTCACAAAAAACAAAATAAAAAGTTCATATGTCGAAATTGTTTGCAAATTAAATATTCAGAAGACGCTCTTAATGAACATAAACATTCATGTTTACAAGCAAATATTGAAGGCACACCAATTTGGCCAAGAAAAAATGATAAACCCATACAGTTTGATCACTTTAATAATAAATATCTACATCCATTTGTCGGCTATTTAGATTTTGAAGCAATCTTGCAAAAATATAATAATATCCAAAGAGATCAAAGCCAAAACAAACCATATACAGATAAAATTAGTCAACATATCCCATCATCATTTGGTTTTAAATTAAAATCACCATACATAAATTTACCATTTAAATTATATAGAGGTGAAAATCCTGCTAAAGAACTAATGACTTATCTTATAGAGGTTGTAGCTTAGGGCGTACCGAAAAACAACAATGTTCTTTGATTTTTGCACCTGTCGGAGGAATTGTGCCTTTTGGTGAGTAAATCAATTGGAAAAAAAAAATTTTGAAATCGGTCAACTCCTTACGCCGGTTTACCCCCTTTGAATAATAAGGGGTCCGAAAACATGAAAAATCGCCGTTTTTATGCAGTTATTGTCACTAGAGAGTCACAGATGAAATATTTCACCCAAAACGTTGTGCACACCCATCAGGCAAGGTTATGACATCTATATAAAACAAACTTGACAATTTTGGTGATGAAATCTATCAAAATGGACATTTTTCAAGGCAAAAATCGCAATTTTCCCCTGATTTTTAGCTTCTTTTATCCTAAATGCTGTCCATTGCAGACACATTTCTTATCTGGCAAGTGTTTTTAATTCATTGATGAAGCCTTTTTACCCTAAAGGTATTATCATTGTCAACCCTTGAGCCCTAGATCATGGCAGATCTTAATTTTGCAATGCTGAATGCCAAATGATATATGAATAATATCAATCTTCTTTTGGCTTACCTTGCTTGTCTTGACTGTGCCGATAAACTGCAATATGAATTTTTGTATGTCATGTAGATGACAATAATCACATAAGGAACCTGAAAGGAAATAGTATCTCAAAGTTCCTGTATTGTGTAAAGACTGCAGTCATTAATTCATGATAACAATATATTAACCTGCAATGTAACAATATATATGCATTGTAGTATGATTTAATTCAAATGGCATCCATTCCAAAATATATCTGCTCACCAAGTGCTGATCACCATACTGTCTGACAATCTTTCCAATCATTACAATGAGGAGTTACTGATGACCTCTGGACATAGCCAGAGTAGGGTTGGAACTTGGAACATCCACTGCACAGTGCACATAGGGTAGATACATGCAGACCACATTGCATGCCACTATGCGATTGGTGCCACTGCTACACATGAATACCAAATATTAAATCCACATTAATCTACACTATTTCTAGAAAAGTTAGGTCGAGAAAGAAGACACCACAATGTCACCACAGAGAAAGAACCATAAGTTCCTATTGTGCTTTTCTTAGATCAGTTATGTCATTTATGAAAGTGAGCACTTTTACATCATCCATCACAGGTATCACAATTGTTCACAACAGTTCTGCACTAGACCACTACCAGTGGTACAGATACACTGTTTAAGGAGGCCAGTATCTTGCAAGCCATAGAACTGTGTTGGTAAATGATTCAAACGCCTGTGATCCCTATCTTAGTGCTGTGGTACTGGGCAAGAAGTTCGAAACAGGAAATTACATGCAGCAGGAATTTGCCCACACTTGGAATGCCTACATGTGAGGGTTGAGTATGAGAATGCCAGTCAGTGTTGAGAATGACTGGTAAAAGGTTCTTAATTTCACAAATATATGAATATTTCAAGTTTCTTATTTGATTTGAAATGTGATAGCCCTTTCCGCCTTTTATACTTTTACTGAATCAGTGTTGTGTTTGCATTGTGGGAATGATCTAATTTCATGATGTGTAACTCATTCAGAAATCATTGTTATCTAAGTAGTAACAAGTCTGCATAAAATTGACTTATCGTGAGGAGTTTAAAACCCAATCTGCATCTCAAGCTGGCATAGAGTCAGTATCAATTACTTTACCTAGCTAAGACAATGATAAGCAGAATTGTTTCTAATGACTGATTGTTGCTAAAGATTTGCTGTGAGAGGCTGACCAGTAAAACAATTTATCGATTTTGTAGCATTGAGTATGTTTAGGGTTCCAACATCATAATGATTAGCAAAGTACACATAAATCAGTCTTTAAATTCCATTTTCGTTGTAGGATCATTGCAATTGAGAATATATGCCTCTCAACTGTAAATAAATATAGTAATTGATTGATAATACTAGCTACAAAATCATACATTAAACTTAAAAACCATGATGGAACTGCAGAGTAAAACTGTACATTCATAGGTACTTTAGTCAAGTAACAAGACAAACGACAAGATTAATAATTTCATAGCATCAAAAAAGAATTATTTGATGGCTTATTTTTAAAGACTTCAGGGTTGACAAGGATGTCACCAATGGGATGAAATGGCTTCATAAATTAAAAACATACTCATCTGTCAAGAAAAGTATCTGTAGTGGCACTGTATCTACGAAAAACATGCTAAAACGAAGCGAAAAATTTTGATTTTTTGCATTTTTGCTTAAAAAAACGGAAAAACAGATAAATTTCATAAACAAAATTGTCAAGTTTGTATTATATAGATGTCATAACCTTGCCTGATGGGTATGCACAGCATTTTGGGTAAAATATTTCATCTATGACTCTCTTTAGTGACAAAAACTGCATAAAAACGGCGATTTTTGGTGTTTCGGGCCCCTTATTATTCAAAGGGGGTAAACCGGCGTAAGGAGTTGGCTGATTTCAAAAAAAAATTTTTTCACTCACCAAAAGGCACAATTCCTCCGACAGGTGCAAAAATCAAAGAACATTGTTGTTTTTTGGTACGCCCTATTGTAGCTCCTTCAATTAAGAATATTCAAACAAAGGAATTGAATATGACTGAGGATGATCAAATAAGATTTGAAAAAGAAAAAAATTGTCATATCTGTGAAAAAGAACTTGACGATGATAAAGTTCGAGATCATTGTCATTATTCTGGAATATTTTTAGGGGTTTCTCATAACAAGTGTAATTTAAATAGGAGAGAACATAAAGAAATTCCTATTATGATACACAATGGTTCAAAATATGATATACATTTAATTGTCAAGGAACTTGCTAAAGTTTATAAAAATGAAGAAATGGATTGCATTGCTCAAACTGGAGAATGTTACATTATGCTAAGAAAAAAACTAAATGGAATCAAATTCAAATTTGTTGATATGTTTAGATTCATGTCTCAATCATTAGATAAGCTGATTTCAAACCTACAAGATAAATCACTACATGATCCAATCTTAAATACTATATACAATGGTGATCTGACAGACTTAGAAAGAAAAGGGGTTTTCCCATATGAATATATTGATAATTGGACTAGATATGATGAAACAGACTTTCTATGCAAAGATAATTTTTATTCAAATTTGAATAATTCGACTGTAAGGGATGATGACTATGAATATGGAAAAAATGTATTCAATTATTTGAAACAAATAAACCTTGGCAATTACAATGACTTATACTTAATTGTTGATGTTTTGCAAATGATGAATGTGTTTGAAAACTTTAGAAATGTCTGTTTGGATGCATATAAATTAGATCCTGCACATTATTTAACTGCTCCTAGTTTATTTTGGGATGCTATGTTAAAGAAGACTAAAATTAAATTAGAACTAATTCATGACCCAGAAATATTCATGATGATAAAAAAAGGAATAAGAGGTGGAATTGTGCAAGCTGTAACAAGATATGGACAGTCGAATGAAGACAATCATTTGTTATATTTGGATGCTAATAATTTATATGGTTGGGCAATGAATCAATATTTACCATATGCAGATTTTGAAAAAAGTTCTGAAGAAAAATGGAGAGATAATAAAGATCCAAACATTGGATTTATTTTACAAGTTGATTTGACTATACCTAAAGAACTACATGATAAATTTAATGATTTCCCATTGGCTCCAGAACATAAAAATAAGAAACTACGTTGCACATTAGAAGATAAATCTAGGTATGTTATTCATGAAAAGAATCTTAAATTTTATATAGAACAAGGATTCAAACTTACTAAAATACATAATGTTATAAAGTTTAAACAAAAACCATTTTTGAAAGAATATATTGACTTTAATACAGAAAAGAGGAAAAATGCGAAGAATGAATTTGAAAAAGACTTCTTTAAATTGGCTAATAATTCAGTATTTGGGAAGACAATGGAAAACGTTGACAAGAGGAAAGACATTAGACTAAAATCTGAACTTAAAGCTGAAGCATATGTTAAAAGACCAAATTTTATCAGTAGAACTATTTTTGATAAAGATTTGATTGCATGTCATATGGCAAAATTGAAGGTCAAACAAGATAAACCTATTTATGTTGGATTTACTATTTTAGAATTATCAAAATTACTAATGTATGGTTTTCATTATAATCAAATTGGACATATAGATAAGAAATTATATTATGGAGATACTGATTCATTGATTTATGGATTAAAAGATGATCCATATGGTGAAAAAGGCTTGATTAGAAATAATATGGATTTATTTGATACATCCGATTTACCAAATACTCACATATGTTATTCTCTTACAAATAAAAAAGTTGTTGGTAAATTCAAAGATGAGCTTAAAGGAATAAAAATGAGAGAATTTATTGCTCTAAGATCAAAAAATTATTGCTACCAAACTGAAAAAGATGAATAAGTTATTAAGAATAAAGGTGTAAAGAAAATTATATTCAAACAATTAAGGTGACTCAACCGTGGTACACTGCACATACTTCTGAGCAGCCTGGTTGCCTAGCAACATAGCGTCACAACTGCTGCAGGCCCTGAAACAGTTGTGACGTTACCATTTTCAGTTCTCTTTTTTTTAACAGCATGGCAGCCAGTAATATGCTATTTAAATGAGATCTAGTGCAGCTAGAATCATAATAATTTTTTTATTGAATGCAGTAACATCTATTCCATGCTACTTTAAAGTTTCAGCTTCTCAGCTTTATCCAAAAAATTTTCTCAGTTAATTTCAGTCAACTGTGTCAAAAATTGTCTTTATTTATTTAAATTGACATTGGCACAGTCATGGTACTGCAGTAAAAAAATGACTCGGTGAATTTTTTTAATTTTTTGCCATTTGTTTGACAATAACTTGTTTATGATATATGCAAATTTTAAAAAAAATCTGTATGATCGTTTTCCTAAAATTTGATTACTGCCAAAATTGAAGCATGCAAAATCTGCAATTAATTAGTGTGTTGGTGCCCTTTGAGCTCTTACAGAAAAAAGTATTTTAACCTTTTTCTTCAAATTTATGGCAAATGTATTGGTGTAAATCCTTGGGAAGACATTTCTGATGTTTTTGTGTGACAAATGCATGCAATGCTTTATTCTGTGGTACATAACCAAAAACTCAATTTATGACTTTTAAGCAGTCATCAGGCAAAACATGCCATTACCATTACAACCAAACGAGTCGGTGAAATTTTTTTGTTTTTCATCTTTGAAATGTATGGGTCCCATAGAGTACCTGTGCAAAATTTTAGAAAAATCTGTATGATCTAACCACCATGCTTGAGTCACCTTAAGTATGGGTATGTACAAAAAGTCATTGATCGATGATAAAGTCTATTATAAAGACTTTCAGATATTCAAGTCTTATCAACATGAGTTGAATACTATCAGTATAAATAAAAAAGTTTTAGATTCTAATGATGATAAAAGATTTATTTGTGAAGATAAAATAAACACATTAGCCTGGGGACATGCTAAGATCCAATTGCAAGCCAGTTAAGTTTGTCACCAATTACTCTACGATAAAAGCTTCCATCAGAAAATTTCGCATTATATGAAAAGCCATCTGTATGCAATAATATCCTTTATGAAGACATTGTTAATTGATCTTTGGATTTGCAAGATAACAATTGGAGGTTGAGTAAATTTGAATTGAGGGAAACCGCTTCCTCCACCGCCACTTAGAGTCAGTTGACCACTTCAAGAATCCTGGCTACCAGGTAACCTTGAATTATTTCATATTGATAAATTTTATTTGTAATAAATTATGCCTTTATTAAAAGTACATAAAAATGAAAATGATATTCTAGTGAAAGAATGTAACAAATGTAATGCTACTCTACCAATTGATCACTTTTATAAACAGAAAATGTATTGCAAATCTGCTAAAGAACATAGATATTATCCAATTAACATGTGCAAAAAATGCAAGAGTGAAGTGTTTAAGATGAAAAAGGTTCAGAATTAGATGTAATTCTTCTAAATTATTTTTATTTTTTTACTAATAAATTTGTTTAGTAATAAATGGAAACCAAAACTTACTTGAGAAAGTCTATAAAGGAGTTTAAAGATTTAGAGCTGTGTGGTGAGTATGAAGTTCTAAGTTACGATGGTCCAACAGACTTCAGATTAAGGAACAGTTATATTTATAGAAAAAAGATGGGAACAAATTACATTTTAAAGATCAAACAGATTATTGATTGGGATAAGTTTAGCTTTTATGAATATTATTATAATGCAGTAGTTAGTGAAGAATTTGAAATGTTTAGTGGTAAATATTTAGGTAAATTCATTTCTTTATACAAACCATCAACACCATTTAAGTTTCATATAGTTAATACTAAGAACAATAAAAAATGTCCTATAATAGAATATGGAAACAAACATCTATATGGACCTTCTTTAAATTATTATGAACAAGATTATGATAGTGTTGATTCTGTAGCTGATGAAGATTACGATAGTGTTGATTCTGTAGCTGATGAAGATTATGATAGTGTTGATCCCGTAGCTGATGAATTATTTGGATGTCCTGATGATAGTGTTGATTCTGTAGCTGATGAATTATTCGGATGTCTTGATTATGATGATTAAACTACTATATCGACAAAATTCATATTCTCATTTTTTATAACATATTAAAATTATTTTTAGTGATCTAATGAAATCACCATTTGTTATTTATTGCAAATCTTATGATAACAAAGATATAATACAATTAATATGTATAAAAAATATAAGAGTGAATTATATAAGATGATAAAAGATCACAATTATATGTAATTATTCTAATTTATTATTTTTTTAATATTAATAAATTTGTTTTCTAATAAATGGAATCGAAGAAGTTCAAAGATCTAGAAACCAACAAGACATATTGTGTCATAAGTTTTAGTGATCCAATAAAAACAGCATTTGACATTAAGTATGACTTAGATATTGTATATGTTGATCATATGAAGGATGGTGAATTTGATGAGAAGAATGTTATTGAAATACGGAGTACACATTCTTTATCTGAATATATCTCAACTGAGAAACCGGAACATGATTTTAAATTTACATTGATAGAAAATAACAATGTGAAATATCCAGAAATAGAAGGCAAAGAAAAAAAGAATTTCATAAAAAAGTTCAAAGATCTAGAAACCGCCAAGACATATAGTGTCATAGGTTATGGTGATCCAGTAACATCAAAATTTGGTACCAGCTATGTTTTGGAGATTGTAGATGTTAATCTGATGAAGGATGGTGAATCTGATCAAAAGAATATTATTGAAATATGGAGTACAAAATCTTTATCAGAACATATTTCCAAGGAGAAACCAAAAGATGATTTTAAATTTACAGTGAAGGAAAATAACGATGTGAAATACCCTGTTATTGCACGTAAGAAAACAAGGTTGAATATAAGGAAAAACTAATTTTTGTATATAAGCCAAAATCTAAGTTATCATAGCTTTTAACATAAAATATATCATATTTTTTAACATAGGTTTTAACATAAAAAATATCATAGTTTTTAACAGAGTTTTTAACATAGTTTTTATCATAGTTTTTATCATAGTTTTTATCATAGTTTTATCATAGTTTTTAACATAGTTTTTATCATAGTTTTATCATAGTTTTAACATAGTTTATATCATAGTTTTATCATAGTTTTATCATAGTTTTTATCACAGTTTTTAACATAAAATATATCATAGTTTTTAAAGTATAAATTCTACATACATCAAGTATAGCTAATTCTTATTATAATAAATAAGATGTCATTTCTAAAGATTGAAGATCCAAAGAAGAGGGATGAAATTGTACAAGAGTATCTCAAAACTCGGAAAAACATTCAAAATCAACAGCTTACTGAACGTTTAGGTGAGCAAAAAGCTTTAAGTGGTTTTGTTAAACAATTCAAACCTATTACTGATGCACAGAAACATTTAGAAGAACATATTGGTAAAGAAATTAAGCCTATCAAAGAAACTATTCAGAAGTTACCAAATGTATTGTCATTTCCACAGTTGCCAGCAATCTTAGATGAAGAAGATGAAGAATCATCAGATGAGCAAGATGTTGAAATTGTAGGTGGAATAGCAGCACAATACTTGAAAAAATTCTTGGAAAAACATAGTACACAAAATGTAGACAGCACATATGGTATATATAAAAATAACTACAAGTTCTATATAGGTGACACAAAAATAGGTGTAATTGATAATGATGTAATGGTTGGTGACAAAAAGTACAAAGGAACCCGAGGTCTTTGGGAACTTCTTGTCATGAAAGTTCCGAAAGAAGATAAATACACAGCAGATGATTATGAGAAGTATGCAGAAATCATGATTAAGACGAATGCATTGAGAATGAATAATGATGCAAGTAATTCAAGGCCGAAAGCAAGTAAAGGCTGGAAGTGGAAGTATCTATTGAAAACAATATGGGAAAACAAAGAGAGATATGAAGGAAAAGGTATGAGTTCCACTATCATTCTACCAAGTGATCCTAATGCTCTGCTTGATAGACTTGACTTACTATTAGCAAGTAAGGCAGCTGGTAATACTGGTGTAAGAAATGAGATTGTGTCAATATCTGATGAATTAAAGAGACAAAATATAATTGATTCAAGTAATTACAAGAAATTAATGTCTTCTATTAATCAATAACTTCCATTATCATAAATATGATAGTGACACGAAATAGAGGATTTAAAAGACAATATGTTTATGGAGGATCTGGAATCTTTGATAGTGTAGCAAATTTTTTTTCTAGGTTGTTTACAAGCAGTGCAGCAAAACAACTTGGTTCAACAGCTCTCAATATCGGGAAAAATGCTGCTAAAGAAATAGGTAAAAAAGCTGTTGACGTTGGAAAAAATGTAGCTTTAGATACAGGAAAGAAACTTATTGAGAAAGGTGCTCTCAAGGTACTAACTCCAACCTCGCAAGCTTTACTTCAGAAACATGCTAGTATCCCAGTGCAACATTCATCTCCAGATGTGGTGGCTAAGAAAGCACAGAGTATTTTAGAAAAGTATATTAATACAAATGCACAAAACATAAATTCTCTTATTGATGGATCTGGACTTGAAGCTATAACCATTCAAGATCTTGTTCGCAAAATAAATGGTTCTGGTTTGAAGATGGTTTAGATACATTCTTCATCACAATTTCCATGAATAAATACATTCCTTTATTTACATTTTACAGTAAGAACTTGTATTAGTATAACAAAAAAGTAAGTGTTTCACAATACTGATCATATGATTTCACCTTAGTGTTACCACCCACTGCCATGAGGAGGCTCGAGACCTGCAGGGGGCAGCTGAATATATCTAGAGTCTAGGCAATGCGCTCCTGTAAGAACGCATTCACTAGACCTCAGACCCTACATCTAGCCAAGGCGCTCATGGAAGAGCGCTTCAAAAAACAGCTCTACTTATAAAAACAGAGTGAGTAATAGACCACTCATGGTTGCTTCCAAAACACAGCTATAATTTTGAATAAGCTGATGTATTTCTTCACTTCATGTATAAGTGCTACCCTCATAATTAACACAATTTGGAGTGTTTACATCCCTTGGGGATGGTATATAACTATCATTAGAATCAGTAGTGCAAACACCTACCTCTATCATAGCAATGCAAGTTCCTTCTGAGTGTACATCCTGTTAGCCAGCTAGCTGCAGCATGTGACCTACATAGCACACTGCAGTAAACTGGGTCATGCCCTCATTCCACTGTGTGTTGTGAACAGCTGCAGTATTACCCCTGCATTATGAACACATATACAATGGTACCTACATATAAATGCAATATAGTAATTCAAGACTTAGGGAATTAATGAGCTGTCTCAGAGAAAATCATGCAGAGCCTGATTGATGACCGACTCGGAATTGGCTGAAACTTTCCACACATCAAGGTTTGGGTCTTTAAACATGTAATTCATGGTCAAAAGTCCAAATTTAATTTTTTAAGGTTGTGCCACAGCATCTTGAAAAAAAGATGTTTTTCACTTAAAATTGACTAAAAATTCACTCCGAGCACCCATGAAATTGCATGTTTTTAAAGCCTCATTAAATCTGATAAACTGCAAATATAGTCATGTAAGTTTAAAAAGTTTGTCATTTGGAACCTTAAAAATGCAAAAAATTCTTTAAATAAATTTTGACATCATTCATCTGTTTTTGGCAGCTTGCCAAAAATTTGTCTTCGATGGATTTTTGAAAATTGTGAAAAACACCCTATGTTTAAGGGGGCTGTTCTCAATGCGCCACGCCTTTCGAAACCTGATTTTAAAAAAATAGGAATGCAGAACACTTGAATTTTACTAAATGGGTGTCCGTTCCGTGGGATATTTTGTTGTAAAGTTGCAATAGGTGGCGCTAATTTTCGAATTTTTCATTAAAATGTGAAAAACTACGTAGTTCAACAGCATCTACTTAAAAGCCAGATATGAAAATTTTTGGTTTAAACCAAATTTTTTGGGTGAGAGAATTGCAATATGTCATTTTCTATGACACTTCAACCCAATCCAAGATGGCAGTTGAGCTGGAATTCAAAATGGCCGCCAAAAAGTAAATGGAATGCAACTTTGCTCCAAATTGGGATAGAGTGGCACTATTTTGGCTTCAAAGATAGGTTTAGGGACCTGAGAAAGTCAGTTATGATATCAATTTTCAATTTACATCCAGCCGCTCCAAGTTGGCATCCGAAATGGAATTCAAAATGGCTGCCGAAAGGTAAATATTACCTCTTTTCACTCATAAATGGGATTTATCGCCACTGTTTAGGGCCAAACATGGGTTTTGGGGGTCTGGGAATTCCATTATGATATCCAGTATAGTCCATTTACATTTTCCTACCAAGATGGTGTCCAAGCTGCAATTCAAAATGGCCGCCAAAGGTGTATTTCACCTATTTTTGCTCCTAATTGGGATTGATCACCACTATTTTGGCCCAAACATGGGTTTCGGGGGTCTTAGAATTCAATTATGATATCCAGTATAGTCCATTTACATTTTCATAACAACACAGTGTCCAAGCTGCAATTCAAAATGGCCGCCAAAGGTGTATTTCACCTATTTTTGCTCCTAATTGGGATTATTCACCACATTTTGGCCCAAACATGGGTTTTGGAGGCCAGAGAATTCCATTATGATATCCAGTATAGTCCATTTACATTTTCATAACAACACAGTGTCCAAGCTGCAATTCAAAATGGCCACCAAAGGTGTATCAAAGGTGTATTTCACCAATTTTCGCTCCTTTTCGGGACTGATCGCCACTGTTTGGGCCAAATATGGGTTTTGTGGTCTCTGAGAATTTGATTATGATATCCATTTTCATTTCATTTAATCCAAGTTGACGTTCAAATCTGGAATTCAAAATGGCCACCACAGGTATATTTCGCTTATTTTTGCCTTTTGTCATGATGCAGCTTCGTCAAGTGTAAACAATGAAAGCATGAAAGTTTTATGGTCCATAAAACATTTCACAGGCGAAATGACAACTCAAAGTATTACTTTCCGGTGGTTACACTAGTCATTATGATACCCTACCTGGACTTTCATGTCCCTCCTCTTGAATATAAGATTGCAATTGGCCAAAATCATCTCAGATTGCATGCAGCCTTTGACATCCAAAACACATTTGTTTTGCAAAAATCGGATAGTGGCGTTTTGCAAAAACCGGATGGTGGGATGGTAGGTAATTGTAGCAGTAGTTTAGTTCTCCCTGGACTCCGACAAGGGAGGAGTTGGACATAAACAAACTCCAGACTGCCCTGCCACGTACCAGGCAGAGGAACAAATTGATCAAATTAAGGCCCAAGGACACCGCACATACATTGGATGCTATTTTTTATTCTAATCTCAGCCGACCAAGCATTCCTTCTAAGCTGGAATTCAAAATGGCCATCAAAATGTAAATTCTAATTTCCTTTGCTTTAGTCTTGAATCTTGAATCTTCAAAAAAATTAGTCTTGAATCTTAATAGGGATACAGCTGAATTGTTTTTGGTGCAAAGATGCATTTTTAGATTCTAAGAATTCAATTTTGATATAAATTACTATTTAATCATTACCTGATCCAAAATTGTTTAAAAAAAATTTGAATTATGGGTGCCAAAAAGTAATTTCTATGTAGTTTACCTCCTTAATGAGATAGAACTGCACTTTTGAGGCATCAACTTGCATTTTGCGGGAATAAGAAATGAAACAAGATATCAATTTTTATTTTACCTCTTACTTCCATCCACTACAAGACGGCATCCATGACGTAATTGAAAATGATTGCCAAAAAGTGAAGTCTACCTTTGCTCCTAATTGATATATATTGATGATTTGTTCTGTACTTATGGGTCCAAATGACCAAATCTGAAGTATTGTCCAACTTAGAATTCCCAAAGTGGTAGCTGAAAATGGATTTTTATCTATATTTGGATAGAGCCTACCTTTCTAAATATAAAAGTGGAATTTAGCATCAGTGAATTGAATATTGTGTCAACCCAATCCAAATTTAGCATATCTGTGCTGACTCTTTTTTTAGGTAGATCCCAAAAAAAGCTAAAGAAAACTATATTTACCATCAATAGGGCTAGAGCTCCTATTTTGGAGTCAAACAGAGCATTTAGTTCCAACTTTACTGAAACCCAAGTCCAACATCGTTTTTGGACAGGGCCTGGAATGTTACAATTTTACAACCAAAATGACAAACTGATTAACTAATTAGGCATGCTATACAGGTGCCAGAAATGGTCACAAATTGAATTCCCATACCTCAAACTTCCGGAAGCAAGAGAAGTTACATCCCAAGTAGGTCAAATTTACTACAATGTATAAGTGGCAATTCTGAATTCTACCTTAGCACTATCTTGGATCAGGTTATAGGGAAAAGAGCATGATTGTCAAAATTAAATGGTAAGACCAAAAAAATCCATGTTAGGCACGCAAAATAATGCAACTACATCTCAATTATGAGCAAACTGATAGACATAAGTATTATTCTGCAGCACCTTTTTCACATTTGAATTCCGTTGTGGATGATAACTTAGATTGGGGTGATTGGGAGTAGTCAAAGAAAAAATGGACTGCATAATTGACTTCTCAGACCACAGGCACACTCCTGAATAAGTCAATTGATAATCAGTATAACTATAAATATCATCAAGGTGCTTGACTTCAAAACTGAGGCAAATAACAGCTTCGTTTTCAGGGTCTAATTTCAAACATCTAACATTATGTCACAGCCACAATTTTCGTCAAATCTCTTCCCAGATAAGTCAACTCCTAATTCTACACCTTAACTCTTTCAAATTATAGCTAATTTACCTATAATCAAGGTAATTCTTTGCAGATTTGTAGCTTAATGAACAACTGCAAGTTCGCTCACCCAAGCTGGCAGGAGAGGTACCTATGGGGTATTACACCACAAGTCCTTTCACTGAAAAACTGTGAATATGAGAAGGATTTTGTCATAGATCCTTGGAAATATTATATATCAACAAATAGAAGTAGTTTGTAACTTTACATTTGGTTATTTTGCCCAAATTTTCAGACTTTAATCTTCCATGAGGCTCCCACATGGTGCCTCATATATCAACAGAGCCCTCTCTTGGATAATGCAGAACTAACAATTTGTTAATACCAAAGCTGATTGGCTCTGCCTTATGACATCACTGCCAGCTTGGATGAGCGGGTTTTCTGCAGAGTCAGTCACCTTGTGTTATTTCTAACAGACTGTACAGTCAGTCCAGGAGAGTGCCTGTGCTCAGACCCCCATGTTTGGACCTGAACAGCGCAGATCGATCCCAATTAGGAGCAAAAATAGGAGAACCATTTTGGTTTCAGCTTGGACACCATCTTGGATCGGATGGAAGAAAATGAATATTAATAACATAATTCAAATTCTCAGACCCCAAAAACCCATATTTTGACCGAAATAGGTAAAATATACCCCAAAACTACCACCACCATCCGGTTTTTGCAAAACACCACTATCCGGTTTTTGCAAAACAAATGTGTGTTGAATGTCAAAGGCTGCATGCATTCTGAGATGATTTTGGCCAATTACAATCTTATATTCAAGAGGAGAGACATGAAATTCTTGGTAGGGTATCATTTTGACTAGTGTAACCACTGGCAAGTAGTACTATGAGTTGTCATTTTGCATGTGAAATGTTTTAGGGACCATAACAACTTTCATACTTTCATTGTTTAGTGTTTACACTTGACAAAGCTGCATCAAGACAAAAGGCCCGAGGCCCCAAAAACCGATGTTTGGACCCTCATAGGGCAGTTCCATCCAAATTATGAGCAAAAATATGCAAAGTATGCCTGTGGTGGCCATTTTGAATTCCAGATTTGAACGTCAACTTGGATTAAATGAAATGAAAAGGGATATCATAATCAAATTCTCAGAGATCCTTAAACCCATGTTTGGGCCCAAACTGTGGCGATCAATCCCCAATTAGGAGCTAAGATTGGTGAAATACACCTTTGGAGGCCATTTTGAATTACAGCCTGGACACTGTGTTGTTATGAAAATGTAAATGGACTATACTGGATATCATAATTGAATTCTAAGACCCCCGAAACCCATGTTTGGGCCAAAATAGTGGTGATCAATCCCAATTTGGAGCAAAAATAGGTGAAATACACCTTTGGCGGCCATTTTGAATTGCAGCTTGGACACTGTGTTGTTATGAAAATGTAAATGGACTATACTGGATATCATAATTGAATTCTAAGACCCCCGAAACCCATGTTTGGGCCAAAATAGTGGTGATCAATTCCAATTAGGAGCAAAAATAGGTGAAATACACCTTTGGCGGCCATTTTGAATTGCAGCTTGGACGACACCTTGGTAGGAAAATGTAAATGGACTATACTGGATATCATAATGGAATTCTCAGACCCCAAAAACCCATGTTTGGCCCTAAACAGTGGCGATAAATCCCATTTATGAGTGAAAAGAGGTAATATTTACCTTTCGGCAGCCATTTTGAATTCCATTTTGGATGCCAACTTGGATCGGCTGGATGTAAAATGAAAATTGATATCATAACTGACTTTCTCAGGTCCCTAAACCCATCTTTGAAGCCAAAATAGTGCCACTCTATCCCAATTTGGAGCAAAGTTGCATACAATTTACTTTTTGGCGGCCATTTTGAATTCCAGCTCAACTGCCGTCTTGGATTGGGTTGAAGTGTCTTAGAAAATGACATATTGCAATTGTCTCAGCCCAAAAATGTGGTTTAAACCAAAAATTTTCATATCTGGCTTTTAAGTAGATGCTGTTGAACTACGTAGTTTTTCACATTTTAATGAAAAATTCGAAAATTAGCGCCACCTATTGCAACTTTACAACAAAATATCTCACGGAACGGACACCCATTTAGTAAAATTCAAGTGTTCTGCATTCCTATTTTTTTTAAATCAGGTTTCTAAAGGCGTCGCGCATTGAGAACAGCCCCCTTAAACATAGGGTGTTTTTCACAATTTTCAAAAATCCATCGAAGACAAATTTTTGGCAAGCTGCCAAATACAGATGAATGATGTCAAAATTTATTTAAAGAATTTTTTGCATTTTTAAGGTTCCAAATGACAAACTTTTTAACTTACATGACTATATTTGCAGTTTATCAGATTTTATGAGGCTTTAAAAACATGCAATTTCATGGGTGCTCGGAGTGAATTTTTAGTCAATTTTAAGTGAAAAACATCTTTTTTTCAAGATGCTGTAGCACAACCTTAAAAAATGAAATTTGGACTTTTGACCATGAATTACATGTTTAAAGACCCAAACCTTGACGAGTGGAAAATTTTAGCCAATTCCGAGTCGGTCATCAATCTAGATCACTGGATTTTGCATGATTTTCTCTGAGACAGCTCATTAAAGATCTCTCAAGTCATCTAGTATTTCTTTACATTCATCATCACTTAAATCTCCATTGCAACTAATTACATAATCTAATTTATCTTTTATCTTATTTAAGTCCTGAATATTTTTATACAATTTAGTTTTTTTATTTTGTAAATTGAATTGCACACTTAAAGCTGCTAATAAAGTTGATTTTGTTTTTGTTTGTTTGTGTTTTACGCCTCAGCAGCACCGTAGTGGGCTATATCGAGGCAGGCGATCGCCGTATGATGATGAGATGAGAAGACTATGAGTCTGGTACATACCCTATTAATTTAGGGATGCCCAGGGTCTTTCAGTTGCCCCAGCATAGAACACTGGATACAACCCGCCTCCATTTAATGTCCCATGGGCTCGGACTAAATTGAGTTCCGGGGTGGGATTCGAACCCAAGCCCTCAGAGCCAGTGGTTGTGCAAACAAGCACTGTTAACCATTAGGCCACGGAGGAACTCTCTAATAAAGTTGATAATCCTGATATACATGCAATAGATAATGGAGAAAATGAAATAGATGATAATATGGTAATTACAGTTCCACCAATCATTGATATAGAGATAAGTGATATATACAAACTTTTAATTATTTTATTTTTTTTCTTTCTCTTAATTATAATAACTTCGCATTCTTCTATTTTCCGTTGTAGGAATTTTTTAAGTTTTTCACGGTTCTCCATTTATTATGGTGAAAAAAAATTTCATATATTTTCTCAGTAATAAATAATGGAGATTCTTAGAGTTACAGAAAATGCTATGATAGATGAAACTATTGAAGAATATGAATATCATGAATATGAACCAATTACAGGTACAAATCTCAATAATCCAGGAGAGATCAGAATCAACATTGAAACTCAAGACCTGTTTACTCATCCGAGTGAAAGTTATCTGATCTTTGAAGGTTGTTTGACAAAAGCAGATGGGACAGCATATGCAAATGATGATAATGTTACTCTGACAAATAATGCTCTTATGCATCTTTTCTGTAACATTAAATATCAATTTTCTGGTCAGGAAATTGAATCATTATTTCATCCTGGGCAAGCTACAACAATGCTTGGTCTGTTGAAATATCCAGATGATTTCTCAAAGTCTATAGGATTGAATCATTTTTGGTATAAAGACACTGGGGCAACTGCTAGTATTGCAAACAATTTAGGATTTAAAATTAGACAGGACTATGTTATTCGATCTCCTGATCCTAAAGGAACATTCAGTTTTAGAGTACCTCTAAGGCATATCTTTGGATTCTGTGAAGACTATGATAAAATTGTTTATGGAATAAAACAAACTTTGACCCTAGTGAGAAAATCGGATGATGATGCAATTTTCAGAAATAAAGCAGCAGGAGCTGGTAAAATTACTCTGAGTAAGGTGTCCTGGTTTATGCATCATGTACTACCAGCAGATGCTGAAAAGTTACAGCTTTACAAAACCATAGAAGCAAAAAGTACCTTGCCAGTTGCGTATAGAACAAGACAATGTGATTCAATCACTGTTCATCAATCAACTAGTTTCACTTGGAGACTTTCAGCAAAATCATCACCCGAAAAACCGAGATATATCCTTGTTGGATTTCAAACTGATAAAGATAATGATCAGGAAAAGAATCCATCAATATTTGATAATGTAGATGTTAAGAATATGTTTGTAATGCTCAATTCTACTAGATACCCAGCAGTTGACTATAATCTTTCATTTGCTAAGAATCAATATAGTCGAGTATATGGAGATGTTGCAGCATTCAGATCAAAATTTTATGGAATGGATGAATTAGTTTCTAATCCAAACATAACACCTTCAGATTATAAAACTCTTTTTCCTCTTTTTGTTTTTGATGTTAGCAAACAAAGTGAAAGATTAAAGAACTCTATTACTGATATTCAAATCAAGATGCAGTTCAATAGTAATGTACCAGCAAATACTGAAGCATTCGCAGTTGTTATTTCTGACAAGATGATTAATTTTCAATCAGATGGAAATAAGATGAGCGTGACATATTGAAATTTCTTTGATGTAAATGAATGAAGATTTTATCAAACCATTAAATAATTTTGATTTAGATAATGCTGTAAAAGTGCTTAAAATACCTAATTTTCGAGGAGTGTTTCTTAGGGATAATTTACCCAAGAAGTCTAGAAGAAAAGAATGTGGAATATTAAACTTGGATGATACATCAGGAAGTGGAACACATTGGGTAGCTTGGCATAAAGATGCTAATGAGAAGTATTATTTTGATAGCTTTGGTTTACCTCCACCAACTGAACTGAAACAATACTTAAAGTCTCCAATACTTTACAACACTGAGCAAGTTCAAAAAAAAAGATCAAGTTATATGTGGTCATTTGTGTTTATATGTGCTACTAGAAATGTCTAAAGCAAAAAAATTGCAAGATATAATTAATGGCTTGTATTAAGAAATTGTGAATAAATAAATGGTTGTTGATAAATTTGGATGCTCCCCTAAAACAAATATTTATAGTGTTCCAAAAAATGTTCTAAAATCTGGAGATAATATGAGTGGAAATTTAGATATGAGTGGTAACAGAGTTATGAATATTCCGAATGAACCAAGTGGTTTAAATGATGCTGTAAGTGTTAAATATGTTAACAAGAGTTGTGACGATGTGAAACATGAGTGTATGTTAAGAAATGGAGCACAACCTATGACTAATAATTTAAACATGGGTGGATATAAAATTAATAATGTATTAGATCCTGTTAATAGACAAGATGTTGCAACAAAAAATTATGTGGATAAACGTAAACCTATAATAACTGTATGGGCTGAATCTAAAAAAGGGCTTGTTCCTGACTCATTTCAGTGGTCATTTGGGGATGGAGGAAACCATGCAAAAATAGGATATGTAATGATGACATCAGGTAGAATGAGTATATGCGCTTTTTCATTAAGAGGTAGAGGTATTGTTTCAGTTAGTCCGACTGTTAATGGTATTGAACAGCTTCCACCATATCGAATTCGTAAGGATAATGGCCAATTGACGGGGATCAAGGTATTTGACACACCTTTAGAGCTCTCTCCGGGAAGATTAAACTTCAAAACTATTACATCAGGGGGAGTTCTTACAAACGCTGTTGTTGCTGTATTGATTGAGCTTGACTTGTAGTTTTCGTATTATAGAAGTTATACTGTATTAGTGTTCTTATTATAGAAGTCACTCTGTAGTATGACATAAATTTTATTTTTATTTTTATAGAAGTTTTAATGTATTAGTATATAAATTATTTTTTTCTTATTATAGAAGTTAAACTGTATTAGTGTTCTTATATAGAAGTTATACTGTATTATCACACACATTTTATTTTTCTTATTATAGAAGTTATACTGTATTACTGTATAATTTTTCTTACTATAGAAGTGTTAATTTCTAAATTTTAGTTTTTATAGAAGTTTTAGTGTTCTTATTATAGAAGTTAACTGAAGGAAGTCTCCGAAACTCCCCGGGTTAAGCCTCTTCAACTTCCTCCAGCTGGTCATGTGTATACATTGGCACACCCTCCACTATATCTTTGAACCTAGTAGAACTCTTTGAACTAGGATCTCAGAAAGGAAGGGTGGGGACGCTTCATTCTACAAGACGAACCGCGGGTAATTCGTCATGCAGAACAATAATGTCCTATAAAGTATACACACAAACCCACTCAGCCACGCATGGGAACCAAGTGGAATATTTTCGGACTGATACTTATGCTATACCTATGGGCTCATGCAATACATTGAGTCTGGAAGGTGCTATTTTTAGCTCTGTGCCTGATTGTACTTACCCCTTGCAGTATGACACATAAGCAGGGGTATAATACAGTTTTTACCCTCTGCAGCTAAGGCAGCTCTGGTGGTGTAATGGTTAGAGCATTGGCTTTATATCAAATCAATGGACATGGGTTCGAATCCAGCTGCTGACTATTGAGATTTTGAATAGCTATAATTAGTAGGTCCTAATTATGCTAGCAAAATCTGTTTTACCAGCTTTAGGTATTGGTGCATTATCAGGTCTTGCAAGTACTGGAGTGCAAAAGATGGTTGGTAGTGGATTTTATTTAAAGAAAGGAGGTTGTGTTTGCCAGGTAGAAACTGATGGGAAAGGACTTTATCTCGAACCTTTTTCTGGGTCAGGGTTTAAATCAGTTGGTGATGGTTTGTATCTAAAGCAAGATGGTAATCTTTATGATGGTAAAGGTTTATTACTTGGTGAAAATAGTCCATTTAAAAATATCCCAATACTTAGTTTGTTGTTGTAGAAATTTTCTTTTTTAACAACAAAAATAGGTTTTTAGCAATGAAAATAGATGTGTGTTTTTACCATTGGCTGTATTATTGTGAAAATGAAAGTGTATTCATGAAAAGGTATGTGTATTCATAAAAATGTATGTGTATTTTGGCTGTTGTGGTGAAATGGGTGAGGTGGTCCAGTTCCACCCTACCCCCTACTACTGACGTCACCAGAACTAGTAGTGACATCTCGTAGTCTTTGTTCTTTGTGCATCATTTTTGGGTTAACTTACATCTATAGGGGTGTAAATTTGTTCGTATATCACGCGTACCTACTTTTATTTATGTCTGTATAGTTTATTTTAAATCAACTTTATGAAACGTGAACAATGCATTATCAAGAGGCTGAAAAACTTACTGTCAAAATTAGCAAAAAAAGGTCATCCTCCTTTGTGACAATTGGTCCTTCCCATTGTGGACAATTTCCTTTGAGGAACGTTGGTCTGAGGAAGCATTAAACCTCCAATCCACATTGGACCCAACGTTACTAAACTACGTATTTTGTCGACACATGATTTCGAGATTATTACCTACGTATATATCGCGAATAATGCATATTTCTCCAACATTTCTTGACAACATGGCATAGGGTGGGTGAAATTCCAAATTTTTGATTATAGCCTGGAAAAGCAAATAATTTAGCTCACCGACGCCCATAAATCTAAGTAGTTAATGTAAATCTATCACCAGGAATTCAAATTATCCTTTTTTTTTACGTCTCAGGAGTTGCAGCCCCATGTACGATAAATGAGGGCGACAATGGAGAAATGGTGAAATGCCCGCCAAACCAGGTGGTTGTAAGTGGTTGTTCTTCTGGTGGTCGGGCAGACTGTGGGAGACAAGATATTTACACCAGGACAATGTGTTGTGAAGGTAAGTGTTAAACATTCTGTCAACACAGGCTCTTGTATTTACATTTTACTTTTTGTAACAGATAGAAAATAATGGGCGATAATGTTCACATGAAAGGTTAAAAAAAACTGCAAAACAATTTTGAAAATTCTGATACCAAAATCATGAGCATTGACATGAACATACAGAAGATACACACTTCCTGTCTATGGACCAATCAGAGTGCAGGATTTGAGCTATTTTACTCTAAAGAAAACCTCAACATCCATCACTGAGCGTGAAATGGAACCATTGCATTTTCTAAGTGTTGCATGAGACTCAAATGGTGGGTGCACACAATTTGAGTGACCAGGCCTGTGTTCCAGAGTGGCAGCTGGACAGTTTTTTTTAAATGGCAAAATCAAGCATTTTGCAAAACAAAATGAACTTTTGATTCATCTTTAAAATAACTTCTTTCATGAAGCTGATATGATAGAAGTACAGGACCTTTTATTCTCAGAAAAATCAGGCCAGAAATGAACCCCAAAATTAATGGACTATTTTGCGCCCTCATTTTGTCATCTCTTACTTTTTTTTGGAGACAAGATGGTTTGTAATGAAGTCAGAAGGCATTAAATTACATTACAGGACAGTTTGATAAAAAAATTGAAAAATACTATATAATATAAAAATGCATCAAATTGGCACAAAATTGTGATAATTCAATGGACATTGTCTCATATTCTTAGCAATGGGATAGCATTTTTTCTCAATTTTTATGCCAAATTCTCCATTATGACTTGATTTAATGTACTTGAACTACTTCTAATGTTCAATTGTTCAATTTTGAACTACTGTCTATCTGAGAGTTAATTCAGGGAGGAGCCTCAGAGGTCCCCATTGCAACTCTGTGTACCAAAAATTGTTTATGCCAAGAAGGGTAAATTTTTTAGTAATAGGCCAATTAACAGTACTATTCAGGTAAAAACTCCATTCTGCAATTGCAATATGCTTTTCCATACAAGTACGAAATAATTCAGAACGCTAGCTCATAGATGTTGCTATTGCGATAATAGGGGTCCACCAATAATGTTGCCCAGGGGCTCACTCTAGGGCAAGTCTGCACCTGCTACTCCAATAGTAGAAAATTCTTTATATGGCTTAAATTCTGTGTTAGCATTATTCATTTAACATTAATATTATTTCTCCACTGTAATTGAGTTAACCTACATGTATAAAAGTGTTAACTCCTGATAGCATAGGCGTATGGGAAAGGCGTTTCGCGAGAGGGCTGTCGCTATTTTGCCCTGAAATTATAACATGGCACGAATGTGACCAGGGTAGTGGATCTGCCCTATTTGGTCAGAATTTGCCCTGATATATGCCAAATTTCCCTGATGCCAGGGGGGGCTGCAGCCCCCTTGACCCCCTGCGAAATATGCCTATGCCTGATAGTAACTGAAAATCCGCAAAAGCCGTTGTTATAACCCATTTACAGAGTAGATGTATAATATGTCAAGGTCATTACGTTTTTCAAAGGTCTTCCCTCGCCAATCCAAAATTACAGTGATTTTTTCTACTGATTTCTCACAGAAGGGGGACTTCCTTGAGTTCAAAAAGTGTAACAATCCTTCAGGAAAATCACATCTTACCTTGATTTAGCATGGTGTAAACGATATTGTGCAAGTTTGGTGAAAAAATCAAAATTTCTAGAAGCTAAACTATAATTCACAATAATTCATGGAACCAGATTGTGCAAAGACTATTTTGTCACACAACAATAGCTAATAAGGGACCACTCAGAATTACACATGTGACTGGGGGTGGAAGTTTTGCCAGAGGGGTACAAAATTTCACATGTTCAAGAGGTGGTAATGATTTTTAACAGCATGTCCAAATGTTAACAAACAAAAGTGTCATAAAACGTGCATACACTCAGTTTCTCTGTTATTTTTTATGCCATATGTTTGCGAACCTGTTTGAATGACAATCCAAGGGCACATGTGCATATAAGAGTTCATATGAATGCATTGCTTTGTATGTCAGGATGTCCGGGGGGGGGGGTATTAAAAATCAACGGGAGGGAGTTTAGGGTAGTCCACTTTTGTATGCAAAAATCAAGTCTGCTAAAACCCCCAATTTGAAAGTAGAAATAGAAAACTACATAAGTAAAACAAACACTTGCACAATTGCAGCCAATTTGGTTAATGTTTAGAGGTTGCACAAAGCCTTTGAAGTTTATGATGTAATTCCCCATTCATGCAAATGGAAAATAGGTCAATTTCCCAGATCTTTCTCCTAAGTGAATATTTTTTGTGGTCTTTCAGTAAAATGATAAATTCAGCATGGCCAAATAATATCTGATGGTTATTTTCAATAGATTATTCATAGTTAGTGAACTGTTGGCCTTTTCTTTTGAAACAATGTTTGCAAATTGGACTATGTATAATCTATGTTGCCAAAAAAAAATATCAGGACTGGCTTGGGCATCCTAGACATATAGTACTTACAATCCAAAATAAAGTAAGAAAATTTTCTGTCAGAAGACCTATTTTGCCCTCCTTACTCCTCTCCACTCAAACTCTCATTACAGCTACCTTTGACTCCTAGGCACAACTTAACCCCATATTAATAACTCTGGTGAAGTTTTTCAGGATAAGGGAACTAAGGTGGCTACTAAGACATGAAACACCCACTTATGAGTTACTTATGTACTAATATTAGTAGACATGGCCCCTTAGATGGGTCCTTACAGCAGATTTGGCTACTAATGACAACTGTAAGGCACCTTAGAATCCCCTGAGAGCCAAACATAGGTACTTATGCTAGATCCTTCCACTCACAGAGCATCAGTCTCCTTAGAATGTCCCCTTAGAAGGATTACAGAAGTGAGAATGCCTAAAGTGAAAATCCTTTGTTTGACAAACTTTGCAGATTTCCTCTCACATCGGTTCATCACGCCCATACTGAGGAAAACATACCAGTCAACTGACTTACATTGTTTTACCAACATATGCATAATCTTGAAATAACTGAAAAATCAAGAAGCACAGCAGCAAACCCACGACTGCACTGTCTGTTGCGTGAATAATGTAATGGAGGATGTGCCATCAATTTTTTTGAAAAAAAAAAACCTAGATATGCATGCCAAAGTTTCAGATATGTACAATCTAACTGTTTATTGGAAGGATGTTGAATGATGGCTGAGGGGGGGGGGGGTTCCAGGCTTAAAACAGATTTTAATTGATTTTCAGTGTCTCAAAATCAATTAGTCTTGTTCAGAATTGAATAAAATTATCAATGAGAAAAAATTAAATTGTACTGTAAATGCTGCATGCATTCCAGAATTTATTCAAATTCTCAGTGGGGGAGACTGGGACTAAATTTAATTTTTATTAACCATTGCTGATTTGTGATTAAGTCAGGCAGATAATTCCTTAATTTGATACATGAAGCTAGTGTTGGAGGTCTCAAGACCTGCCTCCATTGATGGCCATATTCTGGGCTGCCCCTTGGCTTAGTCTCAGGTGCACCTGACAAAAATGTCATTTTTGATTGTGAAAATTGTATACTCAAATTGTTTGATAAAACTTGACATACAACTGACCAGTGTTGAATTAGCAACATGAATGTTTCACTGCCCCATGTAACTCATAATTCAACATATGTAACTGATATGTTATCAGAATTAATCCACAAATGTGAGTAACACACAAGTTGTAATTTTGGCGACACTTTCCCAGAACAAATTTTGTAATGAGTTGTGGCACGATACAGTACAAATTTCTAAAAGTGGCTCGTCATTTAAAATCTAGCCTTAGCTATCCATCCATAGCCATTTCAAGCTAAACTAAGCTACCCTTATCCAGAGCTAGCCATAGCTATCCACAATTACTATTGTTTAAACAAGGGGTAAAGAGATTCCAGTGTATACAAAAGAATAGAAATGGATAGCTATGGATAGATACGGATAAGACTAGTAATGAATAGCTATAGACAGCTAAGTTGAGCCACATTTAGAAATTTGTACTGTATAATGCATTTGGATAGGCAATAAAATGTGTCAATAATAGATAAAATGTGTCAATAATAGATACTGTGAAAAACCAGCTACATATAGTCTAGTCATTATGTGAAATGACCTAGAACAAATTGCAACACAAATGGTTCCAGTGGCATTTGGTCCCTAAATATGTCAAGAAAGACATACTAAAAGTCCTGGAAAATCTGTGTGGTGGAACACCCCAAATTAGCCATAAATCCAAGATGGCCGCCATAAAAATCATGTTTTTTGCAAATAACTCAGAAACTATTAGATGTAGACCCCATATGTGTATGAAAGTTGAATATAAACTTGGGTATTACGGACATTTTGACACTATTCCCATGTCTCTATCTCTAATAGTTCTCAAGATATAGCATATTTGAATATCTCTGATTTTGCAAAAAAAGCTGTAAATCGCCAAAAATGTCATTTATGAGTCTTGATTCTGAATACTTGAAGTACGACTTTTACCTTACCTATTAAAGATACAAAAGGAATAACTTGTGTTTAATTTAAGACCCCAATCATGTCTCTACCTCTCTTCAATCCCCTATTGTGCCATATTTTGCATTTGGAAGTGTTCCCTCGAAATTCCATTTATTTTGCTAAAATCGGCATTTTATGTGAAGGAAAGTGCTCATTTTGGGTCTGAAATATACAAAATATTGTGGGTATGGAATTAAGCCTATTCTGAGTTACTGCATGTGTAATGCTGGACATTATTAAACTAAAATCACTAAAGAATCACACAGAGAATCTGAAATAAATAAATTTTTCCAAATCATACATTATCATCGATTTACGTCACGAGCGTCAATCAGCGCCCAGGAACAAAAGTTTACTGGCAATTTATGAAGCAACCGTTTGCTTCTCTGAGACGTACGACATATCATTTTAAAGCTCTCAGAGAGATCTATCAATCCATGTAAGAATCACACCTGTAACCAGTGATGTAGTTGAGGCCGGACCATTAGAAACTGAGGCATCAGCCTCCAAGACCGAGAGCATCTAAGTGTAGCCTCAAGGCCGGCCTGGAGGACCTCCAACACTGCCCCAAAGACACCTGAGACCGAGGCAATACCAAGGATTTGGAACCGAGACTGAGCCAAGGCTGAGACCATCAAAATATGGCTCCAAGGCCGGCCTTGAGGAATTCAACTGAGCCTCTAACCCATACGGAAGTGTGAAATTGCGAAATTGGCCTAATTTGCATTACATGAGTGAATGCCTGTTCATTGGCTAGCTTTTGGAGTGTGTCTGGCTTAACACTCAATTCTGTGTAAATTAAGAATATACATAAGTCTATGTAGGTGACAAAATTAGAAATATAAAAATAATAATAAATTTTACATTTAGATGTCTAAATTACACCTTTATGATTTACTTAGCTCATTTGGAGAGGCAATGTTATGAAATTTTGATAAAAATACAAAAACTGAACAAATGACAGATTTTGGACTTTTTTTGTTGAATTTTTGGTCCTCAAAAATGAATGGCAATGACTAAATTTATAAACTTAAACAATTATTAAATATATATATGAGAAGGTGTTATATGATTGCCTTGCACACATTTGTCATATGACCATGTTCAAATTGAAGATACTAATGAGAAAAAAAGGTAAAAATTCCAAAAAAATAACACAAGTCTCCAATCACGTTTCCATCAATGTTTGACATTGTTTAACAAAATTTAGTGACATGTGGTGAGATGTATTTACACAAAAATATTTATAAATACAATGAATTAGGACTTCATGGCAGAAAAGCTGCTGAAAGCCGAGGGTCTGCTGCTGTGCAGCTTATTTTTTTCTGATTACAAAAACCTTTCCATTTGCATTCTTGACCTATATTCAGAAACATTTCAACCACGAGCGGAAGTACGTGTCATTGATATATATTAGTGCTTGTTAATCGATTTAATCCATCCATATACTAGCATGTGACAAGTCCAAGAAATGCCCTGGACATGTGTGTTTTGATATATTTGTCACAGATTCTATCAATTTGACAGTTGACTATGAAAAACATTTCATTAAAATTCACAGTTATTGTTGGGTGTTGTTAGTTCTATAACCTGCAGATTCTTATATATTTTTATCCCAAGTCTAACTGCTAAAAGCACACATAGTAACAAACTATGTATAACAGTTTGTGATCACTGCTATGGTTGTATTATAATTAGAATTTGTCATGTGACTTTGGAATAGGCTCCCACTAGTTTTGTATTTCTTCAAAATATGCAAATACTATAAGAGAAAATACATTGCAAGCCAGAACATTATCAAAATAAGTGAGATTTACAAGGTCAACTATTGCATTGGAACCATATCTGCGTGTTATTTGCAAAACGGCTCTTCTTCTGCAATCTACAAATTCGAATTTCATACGCTTGTATTGTCTACAGGGTATTATTGCTATTCAGCGCGTGATTACAACACAGAAACTGGTGAAGTGCCATCTCTGCTTGAAACTCATAGGCCTAATATAGCCCAGTTTGAGACAAACAGCTTCTACCAAGCAAATAATTCTGCTCTGGATCTAATTACAGCATTGTTGGCAAAAAATAGATATCTAAAAGTCTTAAAACTACTGATGAAGCTGCTCCAACTAAATCATTTTACTTTTATTGAAACCAAGTGGTTCTGTTAGTCTATGGATAGCCCTTTACTGCTGACTATTACCATATTTTGTAGTTCCGTGGCATAATGGTTAGCATGTCTGCCTTGTGTGCAGTGGATCCGGGTTCAAAACCCGCTCTGGTCATGTCCAGACTCCAGAGGTTATCACTATGATCACCATAATGATTGATATGATTGTTGTTCAGTGTGGTGAGCGCCGGTGAGCAGATTTATCTGGAATGAGTGCTATATAAAATCATGCCATATATCAAACATTTTAATTTTGTTATGTGGTCCCTTCAATCCCTTGCCTTCTACACTTGTTTGTTTGTTATTAATTTATTTGTCAAGGAGGAGACTAGGTGATCATTTCGCCCCAAAATTTCACTTTGTGAAGTGTGATTCTGTGTATGCCTTGATTTTTTCTGAAATATCAATTTGAAAAGCTGCATATATAAATATAAATATTACTTCTAACTTTGAAAGGTATATTAACTTACATGTACCTAATTTACACAGAATTCAGTGAATACGCAGGACACACTCCAAAAGCTTGCCCATGAACAGGCCTTCACTCATGCCATGTAACTTAAGCCAATTTCGCAATTTCAAGCACTTTATTAGGGTTAGAGGCTCAGTTGAAGGTAGACTGGCCGGTCTGGATGCCATATTTAGATGGCCTTAGCCTTGGCCCAGTCTCATTGCAAATCCTTGGCTTGCCTCGGTCTTGGTCTTGGAGGCTGATGCCTCAGTTTCTAATGGTCCGGCCTCAATCACATCACTGGTTACAGGTGTGATTCTTACATGGATAGATAGATCTCTTTGAGAGCTTTAAAATGATATGCCATACGTCTCAGAGAAGTAAATAGTTGCTTCATAAATTGCCGGAAAACTTTTTTTCCTGGGCGCTGATTGACGCTCGTGACGTAAATCGATGATAATGTATGACTTGGAAAAATTTGTCTATTTCAGATTCTCTGTGTGATTTTTTAGTGATTTTAGTTTAATAATGTCTAGCATTACACATGCAGTAACTCAGAATAGGCTTAATTCCATACCCACAATATTTTGTACATTTCAGACCCAAAACGAGCACTTTCCTTCACATAAAATGCCGATTTTAGCAAAATAAATGGAATTTCGAGGGAACACTTCCAAATGCAAAATATGGCACAATAGGGGATTGAAGAGAGGTAGAGATATGATTGGGGTCTTAAATTAAACACAAGTTATTCCTTTTGTATCTTTAATAGGTAAGGTAAAAGTCGTACTTCAAGTATTCAGAATCAAGACTCATAAATGACATTTTTTGGCGATTTACAGCTTTTTTTGCAAAATCAGAGATATTCAAATATGCTGTATCTTGAGAACTATTAGAGATAGAGACATGGGAATAGTGTCAAAATGTCCGTAATACCCAAGTTTATATTCAACTTTCATACACATATGGGTCTACATCTAATAGTTTCTGAGTTATTTGCAAAAAACATGATTTTTATGGTGGCCATCTTGGATTTATGGCTAATTTGGGGTGTTCCACCACACGGATTTTCCAGGACTTTTAGCTTGTCTTTCTTGACATATTTAGGGACCAAATGCCACTGGAACCATTTGTGTTGCAATTTGTTCAAGGTTAGACCCAATATTTTCATATAATGACTAGACTAATATGCTGCAAATATTATATGAATAATTAAAATGTAAGAAAAAAAAGGTAAAATATGACTTTTTCTTAAAAAATGGATTAACCAATTTGACTAATCCAGTGATAAGCCTTACACCAACACAGTGATCAGATGTACCATCTGGGACTCTTTGTGAATGTCTGCCATGATCTCCCTAATTGTTGTGCCCCATTGTTTAATTGCTTCACAGGTATGACACAACTTACCCGAGTCTCCCCTACTTTTTTCAAAGTACAATTTAAATAATACAACAGCACATGTATGAGGCCCCGCTGACAAATGTCAGAAAGGTTCATTCTACAATATTTATGTCAATGTAGAGTAGGTCGGGGCATGCAGCCCCCCTTAACTTCGAGGTGCGATTTGACCTACTTTTTATGGCCGATTCTGTGAATGCTTATGCTGTCAGGCAGGGATCACTTGACTCTATTTATAACTAGCGAAAGAAATGTCTACCAATTTTAATGAAGGAGTTACGGCCATTTTTGTAAAAAATTGAAAATGGCCTTCTTACCCCACCCATCGGTCAAGAAGCCCCCCCTATAATAATCCTATGGAAATTTTTTTTGCGAGTGCATTCAGCTTGAAAGTTATTTCTTGCTGTTCTTCTATCATTTTTAAGGCATTCTTTCCCTTTTCCTGAATTTTTAGAATTTTTCTGTTCATACATTAATTTTTTTATATTTTTTGCCCTGTTTCAATTTTGGCCAATTTTTCTTATTTTAATTAGCTATTCTATTAAGATTTAAGGTTAAGTACACATTATTAAACGGTTCCTGAAGCAGCTTTGAGGCCCCAGTATAGGGGCCTCTCGCCCCAAACCCACATATTTTAATTTGACCTCTTTATTTCAAACTAAAATGCTTTAATTTCTACTATGGTTTGGTGCTGTTCGCCTTGAAAATTTGTGACATCACCTAAAAAGCCTCTAGCTTTAATCCTAGCAATAAGAAAATGCACCAAAAATGTAAGTTTAGATATAAACCTGGGGGGGGGGGCCTCTCACCTAACCCGGGCTTCTTGCCCGACCTACTCTACATGTTTGAAAAAGAGGATGCAGACACCAAATTTATGGTGTTAAAAGAAGGCCTTGGTTTAACAATGCATATATCTTTGTATTGATTGATTAATTGTAATTTTATATGTAATTTAAAAGTTTTGCAGAAGACATTTGCAGTAATGCACGTCAATCTTGTCATATTGCACTGCGGGTTTGCTCAAGCACAGTCTATGTTTGCACACATCTGGTCTTCGTTTCTTTCACACATTAGGATATTAAAAATTAATCTCAGTATTATGACAATCAGAAACTTTGCAATAAAATTATATAAAACTGAGTAAAACAGTTCTGTAATCCCTCTAAGGAACCTCCACCAAGCCTAAGGATCCTAAGTTCTTATCCTGAAAAACTTCATTAAGACAGCTGGCAAAGTTATTGCAATGAGCAAGGGGTACAATATCAAAGAAGTGAATCACAATGGGTTGATGGAGTTTGAATTTGTATTGGCTTAATGTTAATTTTTAAAATACATTTTTCAAAGGTAGTTCAAAGCAGGTGAAGGTAGGAAGTGATTTGGAGGGAGCCAAAAGGTGTAACAGGGTGAAGTACTGGCTAATTTTTCCTTCCTGCGGGGGTGTCATACTTTATTATATATATATGGGTTTTACTGTATAAAAAGTTTATTTTATCAAAATAGTTGGCTGTTACTACAAGATTTGTAAATACCAATGATTTCGAGGGCTGCTGATGGGTAATTGCATTTTTAACTTCAGCGGCTTGGTGCAACCACTAAATATTAATTGATTTTGCTGAAACTTTTGCACAATAACTTCTATACATAAGATCACAATGTAAGATTCAAATAAAAGGCATTCAGAAGGAAATGTTTTCGGACCACCTTAGGGGAGTTATCAATTATCGAAAGAAAGTTCTGGCAAAACTCCCAACCCAGCAGACCTGTATACATTTTGAACGGTCCATAATTTTCAATGTTTTGAGGCATATGGTCATGAAATCTGCCAATTTATTTTTTTTAATTTGCTTCTGCCTCTGAACATTTTCACACCATTTTCCATGTGAGGAGGCATCTGTTTTAGGGGCATACCTTGCTGTAAATATGCAACTGCCTGAAATTAATCCTTTCTTGAAAGACACAATTAGTATATAAGAATGTGTCATTTATTGGACTTCTTTCCGCATCAAGTTTGTCTTTAAATCAATTGATCTCCCATGCAAACAGGCCTTGCAGTTCAAATTTCAGCTAAATCCATTGTTACTTGGAGAGCCACTGTCATTCTTAGAAGCAAAGGAATGATTGAAATTACTAACAATGACCACAGAATCAGTATTTTATAATTACTATTGTTTGTTATAGTTGTTTTCTTGTTTAATGAGTGTGACATTTGGCATGAGATTAGCAATTTGGTGCATAAGAGAGGAGATATATTTGATTGCGTCTTAAACTGGATTGAAGTAAGCCGAAAACATTTATATTTATTAAACATTTATTTCAGGTTTCGGGTGTGCCATTAGGTACATTTGCATGTTGCATTAAAACAAGGACAAAACCTCAAATCTCAAATGAAAATGACCTGACTATATTCCCAATATTAATTTCCATAGAGTTATGCCATATTTTGAAGCTTTCGTGCCCGCACTTGGAAGCAATCCACTTTATTCTGCTCCATTGGAATACCATTGAATTTACCCGAATTTTGACAAAGCCTTTCTCGGACTAAAAGAAAGTCACATCACTAAAAAGATTGTTTTGTAGGTTACTTTAAGCTATTAACTTCATGGTGCGAGAATTTCAGCCAGATTGTAGCTCATCAACCAAGTCAACAGTTAATCAAAAAAATTATGATTTATCACATCCCATTTGCATTGTTATTTCAATAGGAGTTCGTAATTAGACATTTGACAAGTTTTTGAATTGCTCTGTGTTCACATACAAAGGCCAGAATTGGCTGAAATTGGCACAGGACAAAGTCAGTGGCATCAAATAAGACTAGGAGGAGTGTTTTTGTTAAAATGACTTATTTCCAACTCAGGAGAGGCTTTGTTTATCGAATTTTAGCTAAATCCAATGGTATTCCAATGGGGCAGAATAAAGTGGAATGCTTCCAAGTGCAGGCCTGAAAGCTTCCAAATATGTTGTAACTTTATGAAAATTAATACTACGAATATATACAGGCCATTATCATCCCAGATTAAAAATTGTTTGTTGATATTTGAATGCGGGGACAGCTTCATCTTGCATGGTAAGATACTATATCAAAAAAGTGTGGGAGATGATGCACTCTAGTTTGCATTGCTAAAATCACATTTACACAAGTGAGAACTTTTTTTGGGACCCTGTATGCTGTGACTGTGATGTGAGAGATTTTATTTCATATAAATATCATTTATCTCATGGATCACCAGACCTTTCTGCAACAAATTACTCACCATTATAATGCTAATTTTGTTGCTATAAGGTTGCAGTTCAATCATCTCTTTGCTGACCAATTAGAGGATATCGTCAACGTTGGATTGTTAGACTTATTACACAAAGGTCAATGAAGGTATCACTTCCTAAAGTATTTAGAAACCAGATTTCCAGCTAACATAATCCTAACCTGTATTTCTTTGTTCCAGAGTCAAGTTTTGGCATAACAGTCACTGATTATTGTGCAGAATATTTGGGAGACACGGGATATTTGATTTCTTGCCCGTTCAATCAGGTAAAGTTGGATAATTCTCCATATGGACTTCATAGCGATGCAAGTTACAAAATAAAGAACAAATCAATAAAAAGCCCAAATTACAACTGACATAAATTATTTAGGAAAGACGTGCCAACTTGCTTAACCCTTTCCAGACTGTGGAGAAAATTGCAAATTTGGGGTTTTTAACCCTTAAACCTAAATTTTCTCAATGAAGACTTCTGAATTCACATGGATAACCATATATCAATATAAAGCTGGGATGGTGAGCTTTACAATGACATGATAGAGAAGACACCTGAGCACATATGAAAAGCACACCTGCCTTAATTACAGGGGAGATGATAAAAAAGATCAAAGGCAGTTAAGCATGTTTCTTACAATGAGGCCTATAACATGAACGCAAGACTTTTGATGCACTCCAGCACCAAAATATCACTAAATATGTTTGCAACAAATTATAATTCCATTTGGTTATAAAGCTCAGGTATGTACAGGTAAGTCAATTATGATTACCTGTGGACCATTTGGCTAGCAGCCGAAAATCGGACTAATTTCTCAGGCTGACAGCAATTCATTGCATAGACCATTATTTCACTAGTAGGTGCCAGATTTTGTCAATACTTGGTTGTTTTATTTATTCTTTACTTCTTTGCAATGTTTTAAGAAGGTTTTAGTTCATAACCTGATATTTATACTCTTCTGTTGGACCCCCGGAGGCAGGTACTGCAGGAAATGTTTGATTTTGCGTGTATATCGTCAATTATTACTAAACAACACACCTGTAATTAGGCCAGGTAAAGAGGTCATGGGGTTCAGGTCAGATGTGCAAATGCTGTTTCCTTACCTTTATAAGATCACCAAGAATGATCAAAATCAGGCAACTACCAGTGAAATAAAGGTCCATGCAATGAATTACTGTCCGCCTGAGAAATTAGTCCGATTTTCGGCCGCTAGTCAACTGGTTCTGAGGTAATTATAAATGATTTACCTGTACATACCTGAGTTTCATAACTAATGGAAACCATTTCTAAGTTATTCTAAACTTTTTTGACATGTTCAAAACTAAGTTTTAGTGTCATAAACTGATATTTATACTCTCCCATTGAGGTGTATTACCTGAAATGGTAGATTTTTGCAAATTTTGCTAAATATTGCCAATTAACACACCTGTAATTGAGCCAGGTAAATGGGTAATGGGGTTCAGGTAGGATGTATAGATGCAGTAACCATACCTATATGCGATATTAATACTCCCCTAGTGTAAGTTATGGCAGGGAGTGTTTGATTTTGTGCCTTAAATGCTCAAAAACAAAGCCTAAGGTTGTTTTGCTCTGAGATGACATGTTCAGGGAAATTCCCCGGGATTCCCCTTTTCAGATCCCACTTGGATTTCCCGTTCTCACGGGATGAATTTTTGATAAACAAAAATGGTGATGGGCTGAATGAAAAGCTTATTTCTTGGTGCACATTCTGTGTGAATTTCATGTTAATATTTCCATTCTAAGGTACTGTACAGGGGGCCAGAGATCATGGCCCAAATTTGGGCCACGATCCTGGGCACAGTCTGGAAAGGGTTAACAAAATATTGAAAACCATAAGTGAAGACTGGCCGATAGAAAATTGGACACTATATCTGACCAAAAAACCTTTATTCTGTGCGTCAGCAGCCGCCAGCTATAATTGATCTGAGACCAACTCCAGAAACATGCAGTCCTTCATTCTCTAGCCACTGGCAGATAAAAATGAGCTTTTCACTCTAAAAAAAAAGCGTCTGACAAACCCCGTTTGGTTTTTGAGCTTGTCCGGCATATCATACCAACAGGGACTTAAGTATACAAGTTTGGTTTTTAACCAAAACTAGTTTTCATGTTTGGATCTCTGAGATACCAGTAGTGGTAGTAGAGTTATCTACTACTGATAACTTGGCAACCACTGGGTGGATCATTTAAAAACCCTGCTGACAGGTTTCTGAGAAAACTAACAAATTAACTTCAATCACCATTATGTAGCTTTTAGTTTTCTGATTTATCAAATCTGGTTTATAGCAAACCAATAATGGCATATTATAATGATTTGCAGGTGCCACATTTTTTCATTTTGGGTAGGGGCCGGGGGGGGAGATGGTTTAATTTTTTTAAGATCTGAAAAGATAAAAGATAAATTGAAGCAGTGAAAAAGAAACAGTGTAAAAAAATAACAGCAGAATAAAGGAACATAGGGACAGAGAGAATTGAGCTACACACCCGGCAAGCACTGGAGATTGCTCTAAAAAATTTGTAGACTTTTCTTCCTTGTTATACCAAGCAGTCTACAGTCCATTTACGGACCAGTAAGATGATAAATGCCCTTACCTTGCAGGAAAATGTTGCTGCAAAGCAATATTAGCAATGGGACCATAAAAGTAGATAGCTGTTTGCCCAACCAAGTCAAAATTCCCAATTCAGATCTGTTTAAAGATGCTGATTTTCTATTCATTACATAAGCTTTGGCTTCCCATTGCACTGAGGCTGGTGAATAGTAGAGTGGGTCGGGGCAAGAAGCCCGGGTTAGGTGAGAGGCCCCCCCAGGGTTATATCTAAACTTACATTTTTGATGCTTTTTCTTATTGATAGGATTGAAGCTAGAGGCTTTTTAGGTGACGTCACAAATTTTCAGGGCAAACAGCACCAAACCATAGTAATTAAAGAAACGAAAAAAGGTGCATGGTTTTTGTAACTTTGACTAATTCTTTGAAAGGGGTTGTCAGAAATAACTTTGGAAATTTTTAAAAGTATAATGGATATCTGCACTGCTTCACTCTATGACCATCACATAAATATGATTCGGATCATGTTTTTTACATTTTGGCTCAAAAGATTGAGGTCAAATTAAAATATGTGGGTTTGGGGCGAGAGGCTCCACATGGTATGGGGCATGGGGCCCCCTTCACTGAGGCCTCGAAGCTGCTTCAGGAACCATTTAATAATGTGTACTTTACCTTAAATCTTGATGGAATAGCTAATTGAAATAGAAAAAATTTGGCCGAAGTTGAAACACAGCAAAAAATATTTAAAAAATAAATGTATTAACAGAAAAATTCAGAAATTCAGAAAAAGTGAATAGAATGCCTTAAAAATGATAGAAGAACCCCAAGAAATAACTTTCAAGCTGAATGCGCTCGCAAAAAAAACTGCCATTGGATTATAATTGGGGGGCCTCTTGCCCGATGGGCAGGGTAAGAAGGCCATTTTAATTTTTTTACAAAAAGGGCTGTAACTCATTTATTAAAATTGGTAGACATTTGTTTCACTAGTTATAAGAAGAGTTAAGTGATCCCTTGCAGGCAGCATAAGCATTCAAATAATCGACCAAAAAAGTAGGTCAAATCGCACCTCGAAGTTAAGGGGGGCTGCATGCCCTGCGCTACTCTACATTTACCACTCTGGACCATGATTTTCTGAGCTGCTGGTTAATTAGTATGGCATCTGGTTTCTAGCTGGTCCTCATATAATGTAGGATTGCCCTGATTGACAAGTCAGCTGTATAGGCAGAGAGTAGCTCGGCTGCAGACTGAAATTTAAGATGAACTGGGTATCAAACAGGAAACTAGGACAGCTATTTATTATGTCCGTGATAAGTAGAAATGACCACCCTTGAATAAGACCTGGTGCACCAATGCACCTAAGACATGACATTTGGTAAAAAACTGAAAATCTTTGAAGGGTTGATTTCAACATTGCTTTGTGGAAGAGAACTTATATTTTAATGTACTTAAGATTTCATAATAGGATATCTTCATTCATCCCTTAGAAACTTATGTTTTTATTTGAAAGATAAGAACCTGAAAATTTAAATGACTGTAACTTAAAAACCTACCATTGACCTATTCATTAATGTTAGAACTCCAAAACTTATTTTTTACAAATGGACAATGGCCAAATGTAATCACTGGTTTTATAAAAGTCATTGGTAAATTGAAAAGCAATCTCTTGAATCACTTAAAACTTTTATTGAAATGCAACAGAATAATTCTGAACATAATTCTGAACATTTTATTTTTTCATTCACTTGAAGAGAAAGTTGAACATTGACACAAATATGCAGCAAATTGCTCGACTGAAAATATTTGAAATTAAGTGAAAGAACGTACAACCATAGCTTCCTACCATTCATTCTAAAGCAATTTTTCTGCTGATTTCAGATATTATATACTATTTACATTGATTACGAATTAACCGAAATATTGCAAACCGCATATTCTAACAATAATTGGTAATAAACCTAATGCACTCAAAGCCTGAACATTGATCCCAAATAGCCTTTTTGTAATACTGCGATTCTTCATTTGCTTTTCACACATAGGAGATGTTTACACTCCAAATCCAAAACCACAACTTTCAAAATTTAAATTGAAAGGATGACCAAGTTATAAAGTCTTAAAGTTACATTAAAATGCACTAAAAATACTCCAGTTTGGGGACACCTTGGCTGGACCAGTCAGAGGTAAGGGCCGGAAATCTCTCAGCCAATGGGATTTAAGCATTCACCACTTTTTCCCCTAGAGAACCATCCGTGAAATTGGTCTATTAGACAATTCAGTGTTTGAGGACCATATAAATATCATAAGATCAAGGTAATATTCATCAAAATACCTTCTAAACTCACAGATGACGAGGTTCTGTAGGTATGCCTGGTATAGAACCTTAATTAATTTTGAAAAAAAAGACCTTACATTTAAAACAGTCGAATGTATCATGTTTACAAAGGATTTGAAAGAATAAAAAATGAAAATACTGTTTTATGATATAACAAAGGTCATCATCTCTCCCATGCAAAACTTCAGAATCTTTAGAGTCAACCTCTTTTCAAAGCCTTTGGTAGCATGATACCTAATTAAAATGTCTAATATTTCTAAGTAATACACTGGATCAGTATATTTTATTTTGTGTCAAAAAGTCACCAGACCAGTTTTAAAACCCAGATCAACCAACGTGGCAATAGCCATTTAGATGAGGCATTATGGTTGGGACAAAACCGTTATGATTGGAACACTTTTCTCTTTACAGTACTGTATGCCAAGTTTTCTGAGTATCTAAAAAAGCTGAAATGCAATGAATAGTGTATGGGTCAAGGAAACTCAGCTGGGGATTATGGCTTTCCAAAACATTTTATTGGCAAAGTGGTGGCTAAGAATTCACCTTATAGTTGCAACTGTTAGGGTTGGGTCACTCACATGTGGTGTTCCAAAGTTGCATTTATTAGATTTTAAGTCAGTTGGAGCTGGTGAACAAATATCTTATGATTGAAAGTAAAGCCTAAGCAACATTCATATGCAGAAGTGGGTTTCTTAGTGTCATTTCTTCTTCACTTACAAGCCAACACTTCCAAACATAGGCTGCGCAGCAGCATACCTTCAGCTATTCAGCTGGCTATTCTGCAGGCAGTGAAATCCACTGGCTTACTGGCCAGGTGGGAGTGGGAGCCCAAAAAAGATGCTCAAAAAAAATTGGAGAACAGTTAAAACATGAACTAAGAGTAAAAGAATTTCAGCACTAGGTCAAGTGAACATTATTGAAAATCAATGGTTTCCAAGAGATTACACTTGAAATGGTATATATCTACATGAAATCAGGAAAATTAAACTCAAGCAAGTTGGCCTATCGGTGACCTACGTGTATTTCAGAATTGCAGTACATCAAAGGTAAATGTCACAAGGTGACCAGGCCATACAATAAGCAGATGTTAAAGAGAGCATCTCTAGTGCAAATGTTGCAGTCAGCTGCCTCACAGATGCAACCAGAGCATTCTGCTGTAGCTGGCATTGTTACCCCCAGTCCCAAAATTAACATGGAGGAGATATGAAAGCCCTGGAATGCTGGTTATTCACCTCATGTAATACCCTTCCCCCTCGGACCATTTCTACATACAGTCAACACAGAAATTATTTGCACACTTTGATTTTTCATCATATTTCACAGAAAAATGCCAATATGACACAAAAAGCTGTCCTGTGTTTCAGAGTAGTGTTAGTAGGTTAGTATCACATGCATTTGATTTTTTACCAAAATGTATTTTTTTGGAAAACTTGAAAAAAGTGAATCACGAGGACAAAAAATTATTTGCACACCTGAGCCAACCACCAGAAACAGCATTTCAAAGATGATATTCCAGTTATTTTTCAAAGAAACAATGTTGTTTGTGGTATCTTTAACTTGTTTACGCCAATCAAACATTATTTGGGGTTCGCAGGTGGAATTAAAGGGGTTACCAGAGGAATACACTCAATCCCATGTTATATCGTTTTTTTTTCTATGTACGGCTATAAAAACTGATGATGAAAAAGAAAGTCTGATGAAACTGAGTAATAAACTTCATTATCATGTCTATTTGCCAGAAAGAAATGAATTGGCAAGTTTTGTTTATTTTATTCAATATGCAAATACAAAATGCCAGAAAAAGAGTGACATCGATAGAACCAAACTGAAAAAGTCTTAATTATAAGACATACTTTTGCCCTTATGGACTATTTTGACAGTCAGTGGTGAAGAATAGGTTGTAATCGCACAGGAGAAAGCCAGTTGAGATTATCAAGAAAGTATTTTTCAAATTTTGCACTATATCATTGCTATCAGCTAGCCTGCAACTAGTGTGTCTGCATAGGGTGCAAGTGGAGGCCATTAATGAGTGAAAACTTCACATCAATGTTTTCCCTTTGCAAAAAGGAGCAGTAAAATTAAAATTTATTCACTATTATTATAATTTAAGTCATAATTAGTCAATAGGCAAGCCTCAATGAGTCTTGATAATCAATGCATGATCGTGTGTGGAATATGCCATACTTACAATATGGTAAATTCAAGTAATAATCTTGTGTTGTTTGCAAATATTAAGGGAAACAACTCTAAATATTCAGTCTTAATCATTATTGGTTAGCCAGTGGCTAATTAAATTGGTTAGAGGCTGAATATCAGCTTTTTCTCAGCTCAATTTCACCACGAGCGCTGTTTTCTGGCAATATTTGGTGGCATACAGAGCGAAGTTCACCACTAAAACCTGTATAATTAACCTTCTTATGACAATTCGACTATGTTGAAGGACCTTACAAGTCAATTTCACGAGTATTGCTGCTTTTAAGTCCATTTTGATACCCATATGTGGGAGAAAAAACATGCAAAATAGGGTACTCCTCGGACAACACCTGTAATCCAACCTGTGAACCCAAATAATGTCAGATTGATGTTAACGTGTTAGAGATACCATAAAAATCATTA
This sequence comes from Platynereis dumerilii, assembly GCA_026936325.1. Taxonomy (NCBI): domain Eukaryota; kingdom Metazoa; phylum Annelida; class Polychaeta; order Phyllodocida; family Nereididae; genus Platynereis; species Platynereis dumerilii. The sequence continues at coordinate 22,300,515 of JAPTHN010000005.1, read as the reverse complement.
TTTGTCTGGAAAAATTGCAGTATCATCTTTAAAAATGCTGTTTCTGGTAGTTGGCTCAAGCGTGCAAATAACTTTTTGTCATCGGGATTCACTTTTTTCAAGTTTTCCAAAAAAAAACACATTTTGGTAAAAAATCAAATGCATGTGATCCTAACCTACTAACACTACTCTGAAACACAGGACAGCTTTTCGTATCATATTGGCATTTTTCGGTGAAATATGATGAAAAATCAAAGTGTGCTAATAATTTCTGTGTTGACTGTATGCCCAATATGCAGGTCACTACCGTGTATAGGACATGCTACTGGAGACAGGTCAGTGGTGTATCAATGGGTGTATGCCTTCCCCAAAGTTGACTTGGAGGAGATACGAAAAAAAAAACAAGATTGATGCCTATTCATCTCACGTAACACCCCCCCCCCCTCTAGACCATTTCTTCATATGCCCTGGGCTGGCTTTGAGGGCGTGGGTTCAAATCTCACCTCGGGAACTCAATTCAGTCCGAGCCCATGGGACGTTAAATGGAGGCGGGTTGTATCCAATATTCTATGCTGGGGCAACTGAAAGACCCTGGGCATCCCTGAATTAATAGGGTATGTGCCAGACTCACAGTCTTCTCATCTCATCATCATATGGCAGTGTTGGAGTCCTCGAGGCCAGCCTCGTCCTCGAGGCCGGCCTCGGAGCCATATTTTGATGGCCTCAGTCTTGGCTCGGTCTCGGATACCAAATCCTTGGCCTTGCCTCGGTCTCGGGTGTCTTTGTGCCAGAGATAGAGGCCTCGGGACTGGCCTCGTCCTCGAGGCCGGCCTCGGGGCCATATTTTGATGGCCTCGGCCTTGGCTCGTTCTTGGATGCCAAATCCTTGGCCTTGCCTTGGTCTCGGATGTCCCGGCCTCGACTCCATGCAACACTGTCATACGGCGATCACCTGCCTCAATATAGCCCACTAAGGTGCTGTAGAGGCATAAAACACAAACAAACAATCATATGCCCTGGGTCCCTACCTTGGCCTGCCAACAGCAGACCAGCTTGTCAGTCAGGCACTACCCTGCAATTTATGCAATAACCCAGCTACCAAATAAATTTGTTGTTTTGTATTTCCTGTCGCTGCATCCATTAAGGTGAAACAAAACACTCCACTCTCATCTGATGTACCATGTAATGTGTGATTCCATCTCTCTTGTGATGCACCCTGTAATGAGTGATGCACCTCTTGAGTGATGCAACACTAGTGCAATACACCTGATCGATGATGATGAACCTTAACACCTCTGTGGCACGTCTAAGGTTTTTATTTAGATCCACCTTGGAGGTGTTACGCTCCGTCCCTCGCACTTCTTTTTTTAGAGTGTATTTGAAAAGAAATATTTGGGAATGTGCACACTCTAAATAAATAAAAAATAAATAATTGCTGTTGGTGTTGCCATGAAAAAGTTAGCTAATGTCTCCCATGGGAAAAACTCCAATCTCCCCCCCCCCTGAAGCTCCAATGATTTTCCCTCAATTCTACTTCTTGACGATTCAAAACATTTATTTCTTCACAGGTAATGGTTGAACTCTGCACTTCGGGAGAATGGGCCAGATGTGACGGCCAATACACCAAAATGAAATGTTGTGTAGTTGTGTGAAACGCTGGAATTACGAAGAAAATCTCCAGAAAATAAAAATCTTCAACCCGTATCTTCTTCTCTTTCTTTTGTGGTACTTGATCTTGAGACTACAGAACATTTTTTAAAGAGTTTCCAATGGACACAAGCCAATGGGTACATCTGGATGTAAACCCAGCTGCCGGCAGTTACTATTAAAACAACAGTACATGCCATAAAACAACGGTTTTCTGCGTAAAATGGCACTTTTCTGTATTCATTACGGTAGTAGCTGCCGTTAAAGTAATGCAGAAGATTTTACAGTGTAAATCTTAGCAACAATGTGACAATGTCCCCACGTTTGTGAAAATTATGTATGTATGCTAAAATATTTTTTCACAACTTTTTGTAGCGAGGTCAAAGATACATCGTTGCTCATAAATATTGAATACTTCAAAATTCTCCATTGAAATTGATAACTTCAGCAACTTCTGCTGGAGCACATAATGGTCTGATTCAATGGTAACTACTTCCAATGACTTCTAAAGGCAAGGACAATGCTCTCGTGCAAAGGCATGCTGCAGCGTTAGGCCCAGGAAAAGTTACACCAGCACGAAATATGGAAATTCAGGGGGTTTTTTAGGATGAGGTGCATTCAACCAATAATTTAAAATTCTTGCAAAAAATATAGTTGAGGCTTTCAATGAGTGATTATAGAAGATGACTTGACCTTTACAATGGACCTTGCTTGCATTCACACTCTGAAATCTACTTTTATTTCACACTTTTTTTCCAAAAAAGTATTCCATATTTTTAAAGATACCCAAACGACCAGCTACAGGAAAAACTTTTTCCTACCTTGCTGAAGAGGATATACTAATATACTATATTTATGAGCAGGAGTGTGCGATGTTAGCATGCTGTGAAGTAATGCAAAGATACTATGTTAGCCCGTTGTTGCAATGTTGTAAAAGAATCTTAACGTTGTGCCGACGTTGTGTCAACATGATTTTTATTTGACCAACAGATGAGCCCTCCACCAATTACCGGATCCAGGGATTTAGGTATGTATTTTACACAAAAAAATTAATTTAGCTAAAGGTCCAAATCCCAAATTAACAGATAGGTCTTATTGAAACTAAGACAATGGTACAAAGATTGCTAAAATTGATTGATAAATAAGAAAGATATGCACATGAAATTTCCTCTTTGATTCCTATGCTAAATGCATGAAAGGTGTTACCTGCATGAGATGTGACATTTAGAATATAAGGACTTGCAAGTGACTCAAAACCCAAAAACATGAATTAAAATTATCATTTCACTTGATATGTTGATCAGTCTTAAAATCTAAATTATCACAATTTAGGAAGCAACATCTATAAATGAAGCATTTTCATAACTGCAGTCTATTTCACATTCCAATGAAGAAAGCAAAAGCCCAAATCAGTTTCAGAAAGACTAGTAAAATTGATGTCCGAGATTTAAAAAAAGATATTGGGGGACATCTGTCTTTTGAGGAGCTGAAACAGAAAGATCTCAATGAACTTTTTTGACTATATGACTCAATCAAAGTGGTTTTTGGACAAACATGGTCCATTAAAACCAGAGAAATAACTCTGCGCACACCCACTACATTCAAAAATGCAGATATCAAGTTTCAAAGATCAGCAAAGAGAAAAGCAGAGAAATTATGAAGGAAAACTAGACTTGAAAATTACTGCGAATCATTCAAAGAAATAAGAAATGCAGTGAATCTGCAGCTGGGTTCCCTCAAATCAGAAGATCTGCGACTCAAGGTTAAAGATTCTACACTGTGTCCCAAAAGTTCGTTCCTCTCACTGCCTCTCATAACTTTACCTGTATTTTCTCAACTGAATGTCTCTGAAGGGCTATACACCTGTCGGTTGATCATTGAACTTCTATCTACCAGATAAACCTATTTTGAAATCGTTCGGATGATCTTAACTGTCATTTTGGCATTGAAGAATGAACCATGTACATCGTGAAAAAGACTCCAAGTGGACAAGCTACAATTTTGTAGTTTCTACTTTGTGATTTAAATTGAGGGGGTAGGAATTGGTTCAAAATCTTAGAGATTGATGCCTAAGCTATGTAAAAGAGTTTAAAAAATATTTAGAAAAAGAATTTAGCTGCTAAATAATGTTTGGAACCCATTTAAACTGGTTTGTTTTAGGTACCTTCAAATGCTGCTACAAAACTGAAAACAGACTGCTTGAAGTAAAGTTACCTAGAATGGCACCGAGTCCAAAATAATTGTTGTATTCTTTCAAGACTGTTGGAACATATGTCTAAGGACATACCGGATCTCCCTCAACTTGAATTCGTAATTTGTGTGCCCAATTAGTATATATAATTTCCAGTTTTATTGATTTTCACAATTTTGCAGAGAAAAACAAGTTCATATATAGCTGTGAAGCTCAATATTTTCGGATAAAATGTATGGATATGCATTAAGAACAGTCCCTTTTATCATTTTCTGGCAGTGAAATACCAAAAATTAGTTTTTCTTAGCTAGGATCCATGGATCCATAAATTAAATGGAGCAATCGACGCAGAGTGGTCCTAAAGCACCATATGATCCATGAGAGATATGGCCTCAGTTATTCACATACAACGGTGAAGAGCACAAATAAGGGTATAGAACTCATTAGTAATTATATTTAAGATTAAAAAATGGTTTTGCAATAAGGAAAAATTAATAAACCTGGATGAAACCCCAAATGAAACATAACATGTCAAATGGCGGAATGGCTCGGGTTAAAATGTTTCCCTCAAGCTTATTGTAATTTTGCAAAACAAATAATTTCTAAAGAAGATTTTTGAATATTCTGTGTGATGACAAAGATCTTGGTAACTCACCTGACCTGATTTCAAATCAAAATATTTGATCGTTTTCAAATGGGAGGCCTTTTTGTAACCCCATCCTGACTTTCATAAAACAACTTAATTTGGAGCCTCATAAAGAAGGCTCGACTTCATCCCTCAAAATTTCAAAACTATGATAAAAACAAAAAAGAAAGCACAATAAAATCGTGTATGGTATAACAAATAAATCCTGGATATGAAAAAAATTTGGTTGTTTTGCCATTATTTGAGAGTACAAAGAGCCAAGTATGAGAGGAACGAACTTTTGGGACACAGTGTAATAGTGATGCAAGAAATTGTTCAAGTTACTGAACTCTGGTCTGAACAGAAAACCAAAGGTACCTCTCCTGCCACACACAAATTAGTCAGGTAGCCAAACTTGATTTTTTACCTTAACCCTGCATGGACGAAGTTTTTTTCTCAATGGATTTGGGGTCCTTAGAACCTCCATAAAACATAAATGGTGGGTAAAAAGAGCATATCCTTGAACATTATGAGAAAATGGCCAATTTCAAAATGGCCGCCAAACAGGCATCGGTCAGCCTAACTTTCTTAATTTTGGGTCTAGAAAGATATGTAATACCTCTATTTCAGGTAAATTAGACATGGGGAACTCATTTTTCATATTTTTAGATGGTTAACACCGATATATTGGATATTTTGTGGAAAAATACCATTTTACCCCTCAAAATTTACAATCATTTTCAGTGTAAGTCATAGTTATATTAATTATTAGGTTTTTAATGAAAGTGCATGTCAAATTGTTTTTAACACTTGTATATTTCTTTAAGATATATGGGCATTGGATTATCATTGGATTATCAGGTGTTTTTCTGATACTGCCGATGCATTTAAGGTTATAATGACTAACATGTGATTTATGATTGAATTAGGGACCGTTCAGAATTTATGACTGGGGGGGGTGGGAGTTTTGGCCGAGGGGGTACTAACTTTTCACACGTGTTTCAAGGGGGGGGGTATTAATTTTTGACAACACTTCCAAGGGGGGGTAAGAAATTTTAACAAAGAAAAAATGTTAAAAAACACGCATAAACTAATTTAATTTGGACTTTTTTACGTAAAAAGTCTGCAAAATGACGGGAATCTGTATGCGTGGTCGTGTATAACAGTAAACATGTGTGTATTGCTTTGTATGTCGAGAGGGGGGGGTACTAAAAATACTCGTGAAACCTAAGGGTGGGGTACTAAAAATCCGCATGAAATTCAAGGGGGGGTATCAATTTTTTGACGGGAAGTTCCAGCAAAACTCCCATCCCCCCCCAGTCATAAATTCTGAACGGTCCCTTAGCATACTTGAACTTTGAACTTTTTTATTGTTTATAGTGGCAGGTACAGTACATTTACATTTCATAAAAAATTCATTATAGTAAAAATACCCAGCCCTAATAGGGCTTATCTACCACTTCATGACAGTTACAAAATAAAAATCCAGGCGTACAGTGCCAACAATTCACAAAGAGTCAAAATTTACAACTTTAAACAAATTAACGTAAGTGACAACTTACAATTTCAAACAAACAAATGACAGCTTATATATTGTATAACTTCAAACATCTTATTTCCCATCTTATTTCCCATGATTTTTCAATGTACTTACATAATTGATTCGGCTCATTTTTAAACATATATACAAATTTCTGTGCTGGTTCCAATTCAGTAAAATTATTACAGGTTATACTATTGTATAATTGTGTTCTAATATCATTATATGCTGAACAATTCAATATAAAGTGTTTTTCATCCTCTATGGAGCTATCTTCACACATTTGACATAATCTTTCTTCTACTGGCTGGTTTCTAAATCTGCCCGTTTCTATATTTAGAGGTAGTATACCAAGGCGTATTTGGGCCATTAATGATCTCCTTTTTCTATTTTCGATAAATACATAACTTTCAGTCTTAACATTACTCTTAAATGTTCTGTATGTTCTTAATTTTGGTTTTAACAACAGCAAATCACACCAAACACTATTACGATCCTCGTTAAGCTTCTTTTCAATTGCTTTTGCATTACAAACAGTCTTTTCATAAAATATTTCAACAGAATCACAGTCTTGAAATATTTCTAAAATTTCTTTAGACCAGCCTTTACATATTTTGAGATCCCATTCAAATACCTTTTTTGTGTATTCCAAAGTTTAATCATGTTAACATTTTGTCTAATCTTTCAATTACTCCAACCTATATCTCCCTCTAAGCCTAAAAGAGCTGCCTTATTGTGAACCCCAAGAAAGTATCTAATTGCCCTATTTTGAATTTTATCTCCTTCTATATGACTATTATATCCCCATACCCCAGATGCATAATCTAGTATCGGAACAACATTTGCAAAATACAGTTTTTCAAAGGTATTGAACCTCATGTTCTTAATTTGTTTAAATTTAGATATCACTCCACTGAGTGCTCTACCAGCTCCACCTGCTAGAGTTTCTGAAAGCAATGTCAGATTGATGAATTCATTAAGAACTACACCTAGGTATTTATATTTATCGACAATTTCTAGTGTTGAATTATTGAATTGAAAATTGTATTTAGTTTTAGCAGATCTTTTAGGTCAAAAGTGGACAATTTTTGTTTTATCTGTGTTTACTTTCATTCTATAGTTATTACACCATTGTTCGACATGTCTCAAAATTGAATCCAAATCTTTTTCATTGTCAGCCAATAAGACTATATCATCTGCAAATGCTAGAACTGAAATTTTGAACCCATCAAGATCTATACCAATATTTAAGTTTTTCACCGCTTTAATGAGCTGATCTATGAATATACAAAATAATGTAGGGGATAAAGGATCACCTTGTTTAACACCACTTTGAATTTCAAAAGGTTGGGTGTAGTAATTATTAATTTTAATATAAGCAACATAATTTTCATAAAAAGATTTTATACAATTGAAAATTTTTCCTTGGATTCCACTCTTTAGTAGAATATAATAAAGTAGGTCCCTGTCTACCCAGTCAAAAGCCTTTTGCATATCAATAAATGCACAGTAAGTACTTAGGCCTTGCAGCTGTCTATTCCGTACTATACATGTTAAAACAAATATATGATCTTCACATGATCGTCTCTTCCTGAATCCATTTTGTTCGTCTTGCAAAAGATTGTTATTTTCACTATATTCATAGGTGCGACTATTTATTACAGCAGAAAATAGTTTTCCTACACAAGAAATTAGACTTATACCCCTATAGTTCAGTGGTATTTTTGGATCTTTTGAAGAACCTTTCGGGATTGGTGAAATGATAGATATTTTCCAGTTTCTCGGTATCATACCTAAGCTAAACAACTTATCCATAAGGAAATGCAACTGGATAAAAATAGACTCAGTTTTTAACACTTCATTTGGTATGTTATCGATTCCGGATGACTTATTATTCTTAACTTTCTTTATAATTTTCTTTAACTCCCCAGGTCCAATATCTTCATTTAGTACCTGGTTATAGTTTTCCATATTCTTCTCAATATCATCCTTCTCTTTCATACATTTTTCATAAAATGCATTGCTTGTAGCTTCATTAGGTCTATTTAGAAGTTCGGAAAAATCACAGCGCCACTTATTAAGAACATAATTAATATCATCATTGAGCTGTCCATTTGAGTCATAGACCACAAGTGGTATTTTCGTATTATTTCTTGGACCAAGCCTTTTTACTAATTTCCAAAATTCTCTGGGATTATGTGTACAAGTTCTTTCAATATCATTTACAGTTTCTCTATTATACAGTCTCTCAGCATTTTTAAGTGCTCTGTCAAATATCTTTCTCTTAGATATAAAATCATTTCGTAGCGCTTCTCTGATATGTCTCTGCCCTTTAAATTTACAGAAACATCTTTCTGCTTGACACATTGTTTTCCATAATTCATGCAGATCATTATTCCAAAAAGGCTTACTGAATTTCTGCGTTTTCTTTTTGACAGTGTCTTTACATACAAATTTCAGATGATTTTCCATTTCATTTTCAAGTAATAAACAAAATTGACCATACATTTCGTCCAAGTCTACCTGCCTTTTTACGTGAGGTAATTGTTGTATAATAATACTATTTAGCTCAACATTGAAATCTGGAGAAGTCATAAAGGCTTCAGGAATTTCGTTACAATAATACTTTTTTTGTGTATGCATAACATTGCAACATTGAGGAATATCAATTGTTTGTACTGGCGATGTGTCATTTTCTAGGGAATTTTCAAAGTAATTTTGAACTTTAATCTTTGAATATAAAATCGAGTGGTCTGGTGGTTTACAATTTGTAGCTATCAGGTTTGACAATTGGAATGTCTCCAGCAAATCACACATCGTTAGCACTCTAAAACATACACACTTATCAAGACAATCATGAGGCACTAATACATAGTCAACCACTGATCTTCCTTTCTCCGAGATATAGGTAAAATTATTATGTTCTGGATTTACTCTACCATTCAACATACATAGTTTTGAGTCTTTTATGAAATTCAAGAGTTCTTCCCCGTGTCCATGAATCAAACTATCAATGCTATTTCGAATGGGTATGTCATCAATATCTGGAATTACATCACAAGCATTACCTGTTCTACCATTAAAGTCTCCACATAGAATCACAATATCAATTTCATTATGAACATATAATTGCTGAGTCAAGTGATTAAAAAAGTCTACACTATTTTGGCCATAGACTGAGTTTACTGGTGGGAGGTAACAATTATATATAATTATAGAATAATTTGTAACTTTCTCAATAAACAAAATACCTTGAATACCATCTAAATGTTCGTCGACAACTGAGACATCAAAATATTTAAGAACAGAGTCTTTTACAAATGTACCAAAGCCGCCAAATGTTTTTGGGGCTCGTCGATGAGTAGTTTTCCTATTATGTGCAAAAAAGGTATAATTATCAAGAGCTAGAGATTGTTCTTGGCACAAATGCGTTTCAGAGATACAAACAATGTCAACATTCAATCTTTTTAATATATTTTCACGGATCGGAGCATTGTTTTGTGTCCATCCTCGAACGTTCCAGGAGATTATTTGTAAGTGTTCGTAGGGCTGGGTTACTTCTCAGTTTCTGGATTCTTGGGTCGTACCGTGATATCGTGGGGCGGATGTAAAGCTGGAGGGTTCGAAATGTTGGGGTCGGGGAATATTTGGGGTAGGCCAACGGGGTCCATATTGGTTCGGTTCAGGAAATCGAGGCGGGGACGGAGGGTATCGGTTGGGCATATCGGAATTGGGAAACGGTGGTCTTGTGAAGTTGTTTCTGTCGTTGTTCAAGGGAGGGTCTCTAAAGTTGTCTTGAGATCGCGGGTCGTTGTTCAAGGGATGGTCTCTGAAGTCGTTTTGAGGTCGTGGGTTATACGAGTAGTTAGCAGGCACTAAACGTCCATTTCCGGATATCCTGTACTGGCTTCCATACGACAGTTGTTGTAGCAAAACAGACAAATTGGACTCCATCAGTCGTTCAGCGTGCGTTTTCGAGCTCCGTATATAAACTCGGTTGTACCTTGGATTTTCTTTCAGTTTCTGTTTGTTGCGGAGGACCTTGATTTTCTCTTCCAGGGATCGGAATTCAATCTTTAATAGACCAGGTTTACCATTGTTACTGGCTAATCTCTTAGCTCTGACAACCAGAACATCACGAGTATTTGTCCCTTCGTAAATCAATTCTTCAGCAAGGGCAACGATTTCTCTTCCTGGGGAAACTGGAACATTTTGCGCAATAACAGTCAGGTCACAGTCAAAGTGGTTTTTCTCTTCAAGTTTATCTAGTCTAGCTTCGATCTTTTCACATCTTGTTGCCATCTGGCCTATGTCAATATTGAGTTGATTACGCAACTCTTCAATGTCCTTTTGAAAATCTTCTTTCAGTTTTCTAACTGGATGTTCACTGTCTTGTCCAGTTGCTGATTTTGTCATTTCTTGTATTCGTTTATCAGTGTCAAATCTATAGGCACTAAATGACACAGACAGTGCAGAAATCATTTTTCTCAGATATTCAATTTGCACTTTTTGTGTAGCAGATGTTTCAGGGGGTTCGGAACTCAAGTCAATTTGGGCAGCTGTGAGTTTGCCGGGTGAAACAGGTGGGTTAACTTCACCATGATCATGCAGGGGCTGGGTGATTATAGGAGCATTTGCTCCATTTTCATTGTCTGACATCGTTTTTACATTCGTAAATTAGCAGCTATTATTGAAGGCTACATTCCTGGGACTTCAGTATAGTCTATTTGCAAAAGCACCAGGTGGCGCCCTGAACTTGTTTGTTTATACTGCCATCTTGTGTTTATCTTGGCATCTTCACATTTTGGAAAGTTTTCAATGGGAATGGCAAAATATACTATACAGACATAGTCACAACTAGAAATCGGGTAACCGCGAAGCGGTGACAAAACTTCACCCATCATGGTGATTATTGGCAATGAAATGAAAGTGAGAAAACACGGAAATGATATTGGAAATGATGTTTGAAATGATACTGGAAATGATGTTGGAAATGACATTTAAAATGACATTGGAAATGAACATGAACACGAACATGAACTCGAACATGAACTCGAACATGAACTCGAACATGAACTCGAACATGAACTTGAACATGAACTTGAACATGAACTTGAACATGAACTTGAACATCAACCAGTACATCAACCAGTACATCAACCAGTGCATCAACCAGTGCATCAACCAGTGCATCAACCAGTACATCAACCAGTACATCAACCAGTACATCAACCAGTACATCGATTACAGTTACTGCTGATTGAAACTGGCACTGTTCTCATATTGGAATTTTAGGAATTTCTTGGCTAAATTACTTCTAGTCCTGAAAACTTGGAAATGACAGCAATTTCTGAAAACATACATTTTTCAGGGTCCGGCGATCTTTTTAACCGTCCGTGATACAAGAAAATGTTTGAATATAGAAGCTAGAGTAGAATTTTGGCTTTCCAAATCCATATTTACTTTCTCTATAACTTTATCAGAACCGGAGATACGACCGATTCAAATAATTGTACAATTCAGAAATATGGACTTCAGAAATTACTGAAAAAATGTATTTTTTAACTTAAAATTACTCTAGAACCAAAACGGTTCAATGGAAACATATATAACTTGCCAGTTTTATGTAAACAAAAGATGACAATATGCTCAGATAGCTTCATTAAAATGAAATGATTATTTCCATGTCAAAATGATGATAAATTGTGAAAATTTGACAAAAAACATGAATTTTTCAGGGTCTGGCGATCTTTTTAACCGTCAGAGCTACGATAAAATGTTCAAATATGCCAGCTAGAGGTGAATGCGGGCTTTTCGAATCTGTTTTCAGATTTTCTGTAACTTAAATAGGACTGGAGATACAGCGGATTGAAATGATGGTACAACTCAGAAATATCGCCTTTAAGTTATGCCTGAAAATACGAAGTTTTAACTTGAAATCACTCTAGAACCAAAACGGTTCAATGGAGATATATCTAACTTGGCAGGATTATGTAAATAGAAGTTAGAAATATGTCTAGGTAGGTTCATCACAAAAGAATGATTCCTTCCCTGTCAAAAAATTGATAAATTGTGAAAATTTGACAAAAAACATGAAATTTTCAGGGTCCGGCGATCTTTTAAACCGTCGGAGCTACGACAAAATGTTCAGATATGTAAAACTAGAAGAGAATTTGGTCTTTCCAAATCTATTTTCAGATTCTCTGTAACTTAATTAGGACCGGAGCTAGGGCCGATTGAAATAACGCTATAATTGAGAAATTTGAAAAAATATCGTAAATTTTTCCCTAATTTTTTGACCTTGTGACCTTTACGGTCTAACATAGGTTAATCCGAGGACCCTGAAAATTTATATGATGCCTCTAGACTATTGTAGCAAGTATGTGTGACATTTTTGTAACAATATTTTGATTCCTTGCCTGTGTAAAACTAGAGGTAGTGTGGAGATTGAATGGATCGCCTATGCTGTCCCACAGGGACTAAATGATCGCCTGTGTTACATAATACGCAAGCCAAAACCTTGTTTTGCGAATTTGATTGGGCAATACTTCACCAAGTTCACTAATACTAAGGAAATAATCCATCTCTTGCATGACAAATGGGCTCTTTTTTTTACGAGGGGGGCGGGGGTTACTGGGTATTTATGCAACAGAAGTATGCCAGTATTAACTAGAATGGTGTGCATGAGATGCACAAACAGAGCTCTGCTACCAGTACATGACACCATGCTAAGTGGGGCAGCCGAGGAGGTTGGGCACCCCAGGGGGGAGGCACCCTAGCAGTCCGCGGGGGTAAGTCCCCATGTCCGAGGGGGTAAGTCCCCATGTCCGCGGGGGTAAGTCCCCATGTCCACGGGGGTAAGTCCCCATGTCCGCGGGGGTAAGTCCCCATGTCCGAGGGGGTAAGTCCCAATGTCCGAGGGGGTAAGTCCCCATGTCCGAGGGGGTTAGTCCCCATGTCCGAGGGGGTAAGTCCCCATGTCCGCGGGGGTAAGTCCCCATGTCCGAGGGGGTAAGTCCCCATGTCCAAGGGGGTAAGTCCCCATGTCCGCGGGGGTAAGTCCCCATGTCTGCGGGTTAAGTCCCCATGTCCGCGGGGGTAAGTCCCCGTGTCCGAGGGGGTAAGTCCCCATGTCCGAGGGGGTAAGTCCCCATGTCCGCGGGGGTAAGTCCCCATGTCCGAGGGGGTAAGTCCCCATGTCCGAGGGGGTAAGTCCCCATGTCCGCGGGGTAAGTCCCCATGTCTGAGGGGGTAAGTCCCCATGTCCGAGGGGGTAAGTCCCCATGTCCGCAGGGGTAAGTCCCCATGTCGGAGGGGGTAAGTCCCCATGTCCGCGGGGGTAAGCCCCCATGTCCGAGGGGGTAAGTCCCCATGTCCGCGGGGGTAAGTCCCCATGTCCGAGGGGGTAAGTCCCAATGTCCGAGGGGGTAAGTCCCCATGTCCGCGGGGGTAAGTCCCCGTGTCCGAGGGGGTAAGTCCCCATGTCCGAGGGGGTAAGTCCCCATGTCCGCGGGGTAAGTCCCCATGTCTGAGGGGGTAAGTCCCCATGTCCGAGGGGGTAAGTCCCCATGTCCGCAGGGGTAAGTCCCCATGTCTGAGGGGGTAAGTCCCCATGTCCGCGGGGATAAGTCCCCATGTCCGAGGGGGTAAGTCCCCATGTCCGCGGGGGTAAGTCCCCATGTCCGAGGGGGTAAGTCCCAATGTCCGAGGGGGTAAGTCCCCATGTCCGCGGGGGTAAGTCCCCATGTCCGCGGGGTAAGTCCCCATGTCCGCGGGGTAAGTCCCCATGTCCGAGGGGGTAAGTCCCAATATCCGAGGGGGTAAGTCCCCATGTCCGGGGGGTAAGTCCCCATGTCCGAGGGGGTAAGTCCCCATGTCCGTGGGGGTAAGTCCCCATGTCTGAGGGGGTAAGTCCCCATGTCCGAGGGGGTAAGTCCCAATGTCCGCGGGGGTAAGTCCCAATGTCCGCGGGGGTAAGTCCCCATGTCCGAGGGGGTAAGTCCCCATGTCCGAGGGGGTAAGTCCCCATGTCCGAAGGGGTAAGTCCCCATGTCCGAGGGGGTAAGTCCCCATGTCCGAGGGGGTAAGTCCCCATGTCCGCGGGGGTAAGTCCCCGTGTCCGCGGGGGTAAGTCCCCGTGTCCGCGGGGGTAAGTCCCCGTGTCCAAGGGGGTAAGTCCCCATGTCCGAGGGGGTAAGTCCAAATGTCCGCGGGGGTAAGTCCCCATGTCTGAGGGGGTAAGTCCCCATGTCCGAGGGGGTAAGTCCCCATGTCCGAGGGGGTAAGTCCCCGTGTCCGCGGGGGTAAGTCCCCGTGTCCGCGGGGGTAAGTCCCCGTGTCCGAGGGGGTAAGTCCCCATGTCCGAGGGGGTAAGTCCCCATGTCCGCGGGGGTAATTCCCCATGTCCGAGGGGGTAAGTCCCCATGTCCGAGGGGGTAAGTCCCCATGTCCGCGGGGGTAAGTCCCCATGTCCGAGGGGGTAAGTCCCAATGTCCGCGGGGGTAAGTCCCCATGTCCGAGGGGGTAAGTCCCCATGTCCGAGGGGGTAAGTCCCCATGTCCGCGGGGGTAAGTCCCCATGTCCGAGGGGGTAAGTCCCAATGTCCGCGGGGGTAAGTCCAAATGTCCGAGGGGGTAAGTCCCAATGTCCGCGGGGGTAAGTCCCCATGTCCGAGGGGGTAAGTCCCCATGTTCGCGGGGGTAAGTCCCCATGTCCATGGGGTAAGTCCCCATGTCCGCGGGGGTAAGTCCCCATGTCCGAGGGGGTAAGTCCCCATGTCCGCGGGGGTAAGTCCCCATGTCCGCGGGGGTAAGTCCCCATGTCCGAGGGGGTAAGTCCCCATGTCCGAGGGGGTAAGTCCCCATGTCCGCGGGGTAAGTCCCCATGTCCGCGGGTTAAGTCCCCATGTCCGGGGGGGTAAGTCCCCATGTCCGGGGGGGTAATTCCCCATGTCCGGGGGGGTAAGTCCCCATGTCCGAGGGGGTAAGTCCCCATGTCCGCGGGGGTAAGTCCCCATGTCCGCGGGGGTAAGTCCCCATGTCTAGCACCTTAGTAGATATTAAATGGTTGCCCTCTTATTCTTAGGAGATATTAAATGGTAGCCCCCTTATCTATCTATCTATCTATCTATCTATCTATCTATCTATCATCATCATTGATTGCCATCATTGACTGCCATCATTGACTGCCATCATTGACTCAGAAAATCGGCCTGATAAAAATGTTTCAAGTATTCAATGGGTTTCCTAAAGGCAAAAGGTAGATACTGATATTTTTTTCAGATTGACTGGATCTAGGAATACTATAGACGGCTCTGCTCGTCTAATAATTGAAATCAGTGATGCGGAACCACGTGTACTACCTGCGCCTCCCACACTAGACTGTTCCACTGAAGCTGCCCCTCCCATAGCACAATGGAACGGTCCATTGCAAGCGCTACTGAACTGACAAGTAATACAGTAAGTCTATCTATGTCTACGACGCTTAAACCTCCGACGCTTAAACCTCCGACACTTAAACCTCCGACACTTAAAACTCCGACACTCCGCCATGAGACCGGGTAAATACATAGATCCCCCCCTACGGGCGATCAAAAATCAAATGTCAAAAAAGTAAAATTTTTTGTCATATTTGACCTTGAATTTGACCTTGAAAATAATTTTCTAGGTCAAAACGAATATGATTTTCAGAATCAGGATGTAAAAATGGGGGGATCAATTAATTATTGTAACTCTCTCGGATCGATATTTCCATGTCAAAAACACAATATTTTGTCATTTTTCCAAATTCTCCGGTATGCAATATTTGGAATTTTGTAGAAAATTAAGGAAAAATGTTACAGGACTTTGGATTGCATATTCTAAACTAGACGGGAGCATATTTCCATATGCAAGACTAGCAGGGGGTCGATCAGCAGTTTGTTCACCTCATCACTGACTGACATTACTGGCTGACATCATCGGCTGACATCACCGGCTGACATCATTGGCTGACTTCATCCTATAACCGGCTGAAATCAGTGGCTGACATCACGGGCTGACATCATTGGCTGACATCAGTGGCTGACATCAGTGGCTGACATCAGTTGCTGACATCACCGGCTGACATCAGTGGCTGACCACCGGCTGACATCAGTGGCTGACATCACTGGCTGACATCACCGGCTGACATCATCGGCTGACATCAATGGCTGACCACCGGCTGATATCAGTGGCTGACATCACCGGCTGACATAACCGGCTGACATCACCGGCTGACATCACTGGCTGACATCAATGGCTGACCACCAGCTGACATCACCAGCTGACATCAGTGGCTGACATCATTGGCTGACATCATTGGCTGACATCATTGGCTGACATCACCGGCCGACATCAGTGGCTGACATCACTGGCTGACATCAGTGGCTGACATCACCGGCTGACATCAGTGGCTGACATCAGTGGCTGACATCAGTGGCTGACATCATCGGCTGACATCAGTGGCTGACATCAGTGGCTGACATCACCGGCTGACATCACTGGCTGACATCACCGGCTGACATCACCGGCTGACATCACCGGCTGACATCACCGGCTGACATCACCGACTGACATCAGTGGCTGACATCAGTGGCTGACATCACCGGCTGACATCACCGGCTGACATCAGTGGCTGACATCAGTGGCTGACATCACCGGCTGACATCAGTGGCTGACATCAGTGGCTGACATCAGTGGCTGACATCAGTGGCTGACATCAGTGGCTGACATCACTGGCTGACATCAGTGGCTGACATCACCGGCTGACATCAGTGGCTGACATCACCGGCTGACATCAGTGGCTGACATCACCGGCTGACATCACTGGCTGACATCACTGGCTGACATCACTGGCTGACATCACCGGCTGACATCAGTGGCTGACATCAGTGGCTGACATCACTGGTTGACATCACCGGCTGACATCAGTGGCTGACATCACCGACTGACATCAGTGGCTGACATCACTGGTTGACATCACCGGCTGACATCAGTGGCTGACATCACCGTCTGACATCACTGGTTGATATCACTGGTTGATATCCCGGCTGACATCACTGGCTGACATCACCGGCTGACATCAGTGGCTGACATCAGTGGCTGACATCACCGGCTGACATCAGTGGCTGACATCAGTGGCTGACATCAGTGGCTGACATCACTGGTTGACATCAGTGGCTGACATCACCGTCTGACATCACCGTCTGACATCACTGGTTGATTACACTGGTTGATATCCCGGCTGACATCACTGACTAACATTGATTGACATCATTGACCATATCATAACTATCAATAGGGGAGCTCCAAAACACGGGAGAGAACTCCCAATGAGAAGAAGAAAGTGTAGCCACCTTGAGTAAATAGACAGTACTACTACTGTGGTTGCCATGGAGATGGTAGACTCGGAACTGGACGACACCTAGTATCCCTAAAGACTAGCCCTGCTAGTCTAATTAGCATATTTTTGTCTGTCTTGAGAAAAAATAACAAAATGATATCAGGAAAAAAACATAGTTTTCAAAATTTTTGGAAATTAGCACTTTTTGCACTTTGACGGGCCAAATGACCTTGAAAAATGAGGTCAAGGTCAAATTTGAAGGTGGGTATGGGGATTTTGGGGGCTACTTTGGGGGGGTTCACTATACATTGTTATGGCCTAAAATCGATATTTCAAGGTGAAATACCCAAGGTCACCTGTTTTGACGACGCGGTCAATCTTTAAAATTACATAACTCAAAAACTAAGTATGGGATCATCACAAAAGGGAGTCGCAGAAATGCACATGTCATTTGGGTAACTTTTGGTGTCATGCATGCAACTTTATGACTCGCGGATCCTGACTTCCCGTGCCGAGACCCCTGGGAGTAAAATGGCACCTGTACAATGTTGACCTTGACCTACTTTCATGAAATTGGGTCAGATTATGTAAGTTTCATGTAAGACATGTAATTTACATGGAAAATGAAATTTGCATTTAATTACATGTGATACAGTAAATTAAAGTAAATGAAAAAACGAACTTTGAAGTAGCCTGTGACCTTGAAAAATAAGTCAAGGTCACCGAAACTTGGTGAGTGTAATTAGGTCATGTAATACTATGTATGTGATTTTTTTGAGATTTTTTTGACGAAATTAAGGTTGCCGGAAAAATAATAAATTATAATAATAATAATATTTACGAAAACAAGAAACTTCACCTATGTAATAGGTGAAGTTTAATAATTGTTGTCACAATTTGCATTCTTTGACTTGCAAATGACTGTTTCAGTTCATACAGACTTCAATCAGTCAAGGCAAAAGGTCCAATTGAATCATAAACATAAAATACATTATGTCATCAAGAAAAGAGCTGCTGAGATAAAGAAATCAGATCCTGCACCTAAAAACAGGACAATCCTTTGTGTTGGACCTCCTTTTGACTCAATAAGTCTATTTAAGTGTTTTTGCTTTTGCCATATCTGCCAATCCGTTGCATTTTCGGTCATTGCAAACCAGAATATTTGATCCATAAAACTGAGAAAGAAAGTAGAAGTTGGAAATGGCTTAGGAACAAATCACGGAAATTGCAATGGAAGGAATGACAATTAGCCTGGAGGGGGCTGGGGGAGTGCAAGATACTGGACATAACAACAGTCCATATCCAAGCAACAGATTTGTGGTACCACTGACTCTGTTATTCCAGATTCTTCTGTAATATGGCAGATTAAGAGAGTTAATGAGAGAATATCTGCTGCATTATTTTGTTCACAGAAAGCTCTAAAGTTACCCTAAATATAAACAATGAATATTAAGAGGAGATTCTGGAGACTACAACGGCAGATTTTACTGTCAGACAGATAAGAAGGGAGCTCTTTTGGCTTGAAAACAACAATCATTAGTATGATGAAGTCCCAAATGATGTTGAATAGCTTCTGAAGAACCCATACTCCAGTCCGAACAATCTGTCGCTACCTGTCAATGGGAAGGGGCATCACTATTCTTATGACAAGGTTTTTGGAGTGAAGAAATGCCGTTCGAACAGCAGTAACCAATGGCTGCAACAGTTGATGAAATTGTTTGTAAATCAAAGTATCGTAGTCCAATAACCAAACTTCTTGGAATTGATATTTCATCTTTTTCTATTCTTTGGGAGTCTCTGCCATGGAACTGCTTCTGCTGGTCAGATTGGCCACTGCAGTGACTCAGTAACAGCCGTACCATGATGGAAAACGGTTCCACAGCAGGTGGAATCGCCGTCAAAATTATGTACTATGAATTAAGTAATATTAAGTGTGTGTTAAAATTGAAATTTGCTCCCAGTGTCATCATCACTATCAGGAACTTTTCCTCCAACATGAACCACGAACATCCTTTGCGATTGTAGTGCGATCCCAATAATGGTTGCTTTCTGGCCTAGAGCGCTAATTCCTCAGATGCCATAAAAAGCTATTACAGTATTTATAATCGCCAGACTCTATTAGAGCTGTGTCCTCCTCCTTTCAAAAATTGAGTCCTTCTGTTAAGAAAATAATGCAGCAATAGCTAGTGCTAGAAAAATATCCAAATCCTGCAGTCACAAATGCTAATTTTAAAAAGTTTAGCAAGGTAGCCATTTCATTCTTCTTCCTCTAAGTACCATTCTTTCAACTGGACGAAGTCCCATTTCTTGTGGTGTCGCACTTGCTTGTTCTCCAT
The DNA here is from genome assembly GCA_026936325.1 of Platynereis dumerilii. Taxonomy (NCBI): domain Eukaryota; kingdom Metazoa; phylum Annelida; class Polychaeta; order Phyllodocida; family Nereididae; genus Platynereis; species Platynereis dumerilii. Next base: position 22,280,836 of record JAPTHN010000005.1, on the reverse strand, counting down.
GAGGATATTATGCTTTTCTTAACACTGCTCTCAGATCCAGAAACATTCTGCATGAGAATCTCTGTATCTGCCCAATCACTGAAGAATCTGGAATAATATAATTTGTGGTACCATAAATGATGTGTTACATGGAGACTTGCTGTCTGGACTGTTATGCGACTTCCAAATTTATAACCACAAATTCCACAATTCGACAATGACATGGTCAGTAGGACATCTGGAATTTTTTAATACACATTTTACACTGAGTTGCTACAAGCAATAATGCAATTTTACAAATTCCACTAAAAACCATGATTATACTAATAGATTTGTTATTTGTCACCATGATATTAAAAAACGCAAACTAGTCTGAAAGCATTCCAAATTTGAACAACTTGTTTTTTATTTGTGGAAAATTCCACGAAAAGATTTTGTGTGGAAAATTCCACTGAATATTTTGGTTTGGAAATCTCCACTGAAATAAATGACTCATGAAGATAGAAACCACTACAAATGCATTCAAAAATATAATAATGAATTGCCCTCACCTTATAAAATCTGCCAAGACATAAAATTTGTATAACTGAATATAGTCAGGTTGCCAGAGGGTTATACCCTGCACCGACGGATAAAGTTTTTTTCTCAGTGGATTTGGGGTCCTTAGACCCTCCATAAAACATAAATGGCGGGTAACGAGTGCGTATCTTTGATCAATCTGAGAAAATGGCCGAATTCAAAATTGCCGCCAAAACGGGCATCAGTCAGCCTAACTTTCTTAATTTTGGACCCAGAAAGGTGTGCAATACCTCTATCTCAGGTAGAATTTGCACAGGGAACTCATTTTTCAGGTTTTGGAATTGTTATAACCATCCTATGAGATTTTATATTGAAAAAATGACAATTCATTTCTCGAATTTGCAATTGTTTTAAGCAGAAGCTGTGGTTCCATGAATAAATTGAATATGTTGTTTTTCTATGCCAACACATGTGAAATTAATTCCAAATCTTTATTAGTTCTTATTATTGATGATCGGTGGATCATAAGTTGATGAATTGCTTGGTAATGGTGATGTGTTTACGGTCAAAATGTCTAGAATAAGATTTTTAATTGGCAAACATTGCCACAATAGTGGCTGTTTCAATTTGCACTCTTTGACTTGCAAATGGTTGATTCAGTTCAAACAGACTTCAATATGTGAAGGCAAAAGATAGACAGATAGATAGATAGATATGGTAAGTGCAGCCTTCTAAGCCCAGGTCTGGGCGCTCACCAGGGTTAAAAGACCCAAAGCAGTCATGGAAATAAAATACATGTTGATGCTCTGCATTATGAGCTGCAACATTAATTCAAAGAATGGTTCTTCGTACCAGTGACAGTTTCCCTGCACCAGTATAGATACCACAAATTCACATTTCTTATTATTTAACCAAAGAAGGAAGAATTGCTGAGATGAAGAAATCACCAGTTGTTGATTTCTCTCCTATACCTAAAAAAGAGGACTTCCTTAAGTGTTTGGCCTCCTTTCACTAAATAAGTCTTTTGAAAATTGCAAACACATATTTTTTGTATCGATGTCTTAACCTATAAAAAAATCTTACATGTAGGGGAAGCTTGGGAGAGTTTGGCCGCAGGGAGGGTTGGGCCACCCTGATTTTTGAGGAAACTAAAAATTTTTTGAGAAAGCTGCAGCCACCGAAATTTTATAAAAATACAAATCTTTCATTGGATGTAATATTTCTGGCTAATTTGCTTGTCATGATCTTTAGAGAGAAGAAAATTCAAATTTGGATGAAAAACGGAAAAACTGAGGCATGTTACAAGTTTTTAATTGTCTGTCAGACAACAAGGACTGAGAAAATTTTCTATGCCATGCTTAGTAGGCTTGACTATTCAGTTGTTATTAACATATTTTAGAAAATTATCAGGTTTTGTCACAATTGGAATTTAGAAAAAAATGGTGGAATGGGGGATAGTTGGGGCAGTGCCTATATAGTGCTCAACCGTCACAAGATGAATCTTGCACAGTTCGGTTGCAGAACACATTGACTCGAGTTAAGAACTGGATGGAGTCAAACATACTCAAAATGAATACTGATTAGACAGAAGATGCTCTTTTTGGGAGCCAAGCTCAACTTTCAAAGTCCACAACTAGTACCATCAATGTTGCTGGCGAAACAGTCAACACAGGTGACAACTTGAAGTATCTCGGTGTCTGGTTGGACAAAAACTTGAACTTGTCAAATCAAGTTCAACGTAAAGTTAAAACAGCAGCAGGTTCCATTAAGACCTTTTTGTTTAAAAGAAATTTTGATTTATGATATACTTTTTTGTTCTTATGTATTTTCCTTTCTATATTTTATATTAACATACTGTATACACTCTAATTTTAAAATTTTTACCTTTATATGTCCAGCGCACTAGAATGTTTTATGAAAATAATTGTAGCGCTATAAAAATGTTATAACAATAAACAATAAACTCTGACCCCACAAGGACTCTTCTTTAAAAGAAATAAAGACATAGAGGAACGAGGGGCAAAACGGAGCGGCGGGGCAAAATGGTTTTTTAAGTTTTCTCGGAACGTATTGATCTGCCGTTTAATTTTTCGGTTGGAAAATAAAATAGGATACATGACAAACTTTTCCTGAGAGTTTCGTTGATGAGAACGCTACAGGTATGCAGCTATGTTAATTTGAAGTTTTTGATCGATTTTCTTAAAAAAATCATAATTTTTGGAAATGGTGTAATACCTCCATTACGTTCCCAGCCTAATAATCCATAGTCAGTGTCATTAGAGGACTACTAAGCTTGCTTATTAAGCAAAAAAATGTTGTCTGGTGCTTAGTCATGTGTAAGTAGGTCATTATTAAATTACCCTGCATGGTTGGGGCAAGATGGAGTCCTCCTGCGGGGGCAAAATGGGAACCACAAAAAAGCAATCCCAGCCTAGAAAAGGTTGAAGCTTGATATTGGGTCAATTCAACCATGACATTTTAGACATTTGATACACTTTCTGGTCATGTAAAAGGCACAATTTGAAAAAATCACAAGAGATTTGTAGATCTAATCCATGTACACTTCAACCTCACCTTACGACCACCTCACTAAAACGGGCACCTCGCCATTACGGACATAATGGCCTGGAACCAAATATTTTCTCTTTATTTTATGTTTAATTAAACCTCTCTAATGCGGGCACCTCGCTAATGCGGCCAACTCGCAATTGCGGGCACTTTTTGGTGTACAAACTGGCCAATTTGACCTCACCTAATACGACCAATGCTGTCAATAGTAGCTGCTATTGTTGTGTCAATTCATTGTCAAGAAGAAATGCGTTGTGGCGACGTTCTGTCTGGCCTCGTGTTGGCTTTATCTTCCAGTGAATGGTAAGACAATGAACTGACCAATGGCAAGTTCAATGGCAATCGAAAGTCAATGGCAATTGAAATAGGGGTGCAGAACTTCATGTGTCACATGCAGAATTACAATAACAACTTTACATTGGGGCTTAATTGCACTTGACACTTAGAAGCACAGTCATCTGCTCTGAAAACACTTCAAAAGGCTACATCAAAATCGCAATCAATATTTAGATCTAGAGAATTAAGGTTGACTGAAACTTGATAAATGAGCCTTGGTCTACCTCGCACAAAATGAAAGAAACGGACAGCCATTAAAAAGAGAAAAGGATGCGGCCCAGCATGATTCGCCCCTAACAAGTTGATACCTTTTCCATTTTCTAATAGGCATACAGGGGCGGACTGGCGACATTTTGGGCCGGTGGCAAAATAAGTTGATGGGCCCCCACTTTCCTATTTCTGGCATTACTACATTTATGGCAACGTAGAAAGGCCCTTTCTGATGCAGGGCCCTCTTACATCGGGCCCTTATGTTAGGGATTTGATTGTATCATGCAGTCACACTTTTAGTCCAAAGATAGACATTTTGGCTATCTTCTTGTTTTTAAAATTTTTTTTCAACCTTGTATGGGCCCCCATGAGTGACTGGGCCCGTGGCAGGTGCCACTCTGCCACATAGGCCAGTCCGCCCCTGTAGGCATATCTTCTTATGTCTTTAAATCATTTAAATCCTGTACATACCGTTTGATCTAAATAACAAATATATAGACATATATATAAAACTTGTGACAATTGAGATTTGTCATAAAGCACAATTAATTACTTTGATATTGCTTGAAGAGTATGCGAGAAAAGAGCATGTTTGAAGTTCAATCAGAAGATAGGAGCCAACTAGTGGTTCAACCGTTCAAGTGCCCCCTAGTGGTCAAATGTTGCAGTGCCCTCTACTGGTCATTTTGGCAGACCTCTCTAATACGGCCACCTCGCTATTACGGCCACATTGCCCTGGAACCATTGGTGGTCGTAATAGAGAGGTTGAAGTGTAATACATTGAGGACTTAGGCTTAGTGGTAAAACCCTGTATTGTTGAAACTGAAATGATTGTAACTGCCTTTCAAAAAGCGTAGTAAAATCCAAAGGCAGTTTAAATTGATAAATTATTAAGAAAACTCGGAAATCAGAGTTATGTGAATATTTATAAAAATGTCACATTTCCACAAAATTTAACTAATTGTGTTTCTTTTGTAACCTAATGTTTATGGTTAAATAATTCATAGAATGTAGAATTACTAGCATCACTTGCCAGCTATAATTGCATCCTGTATTGAGATGTTTGATTTCATAACTTATTGCTATGTTTATGCTTAGTATTCTGCAATATTCTCACGCTGCAATGACATGAATTAATGCATTTTTGTTTGTCAACATGATTTTTAGTTAGGCTATTATCAAAACAGCTGATTTATTGCAGAACTTTTGCAACTTTATTTCTTCCCATTTTGCCCCATATGAAATTCCATTTTGCCCCAAGCATGGGGCAAAACGAGATAAAGTTGCATTTTTGAAAATGGGGAAAAATTAAAATTGGAACTATAAAAAAAGCACATTTCTGTTTCTGAGCAAGTGGTATTGGACTACTGGTACTTCTTCATGGATCAGACCTTATTTGGCATTCGCATGATATACCACCTTCGTGCAGCGAGCCTTCAAAGTTAGGTGGCCCGTTTTGCCCCTTGTTCCCCTAATCATTATACATATGTGTCAAAGGACATCCAGAACACAGCAAGAAATTACACACAAAGTTCCAAAAAAAATCAGCGATGGAAAGGTAATTGACACAAACAATTATTCCCAACACAAAAGGTGTTTGACACACAATTATCCACACTGGAGAAATTGTTCACACAGGAGAAAATGTCCACACCGGAAAACTCCACACAGGAGAACTATCCACACAGGAGAACTCCACACAGGAGAACTGTCCACACAGGAAAAACTCCACACAGGAGAACTGTCCACACAGGACTTTTTCATAATATTCACACAGAATTGTTCCTTGAAGTTCACACACAATTATTTATTAAATGTTCACACAGAATTGTTCAACAAAAAGTCATGAAAATAATTCATCCAATATTCACACAGAATCACACAGAATTCATCATCAAATAGTCACAAAACTGTTCATCAAACAAAAATGCTCATTATGAACTCATGGTTCATAACAAATAACACAAATTACGAAACACTTCATTTCCAAAATGCGCACAACTGTCACTTGCAACTGCCTCATCACGATTCACAAACGGCCTCCTCAGTACAGTTGATACACATCATACGCCAGGTCCTGTTCATCAGTCTCGGATTTTGACTCCCATCCCTGCTGCAACAGATTCACCTTTTCTAGTTTACTCTCATTCTTGGTCAATCTACCCGACTTACTAGGTGTACCGTCTCTTGACTTCTTTGGCTTGTTGGCACTGCCCGAGCAAGCCTGGGCCACGTGTCCCTTACCTTGACAATTGTAGCACTTCCAATTTTGAGCTGCACAAGAATCTGGAGGGTGGTTTTCCAAACAACTCTGACACAGTTCTTCCGACTGTGACCTGGACCTTGCTTGTGAGATCTTGTTGACATCCCGACTGATATCTTGGGGCACATATGACTTCAGATCGCTCGCATCTTTGGTCGCCGTTTCCATCGCAATGGCAATTTCGCGGGCTTTCTCAAACTTCAGGTCAGTTTCGGAGAGAAGTCGCCTTTGGATTTGCTCATTGTTGATTCCCACAACTAGCCTGTCCCGTATCATCCTATCTTATATTTTTGTTGTTTGCTCAGATTTTCTTTTTGTATACAAATCGCCAATTCTTGATGAATCTGGCCATGCTATACATCAATCTTCATCTTTTCAAAAGCTCTACAGATTTTTATCTTTACAGAACTATCTGTTACTTCTAACACCCCATCCAGAACATGTATGCTATCCACACAGCTCTATTCACGTGCCTGCCATGGTAGTAGTCGGTTGTTATCCCTGGGCTCAGAAGAGGGAGGCATCAAATAAACAATACAAAACAGGTTCTTTGTTACAAATCAGGACACTAAAAACCAACTTAACAAAACTACACTATTTCAATCCTTTCTACTTTCCCCCATTGACTGGCTAATTCTATATATCCTAATCCATATTAAAAATTACGCTTTTTCCCTGATTTTTCTTTCTGCATAGGAATCCTCAATTATCCTTGGATCAGGCCATGTCATACATCCATCTTCCTCTTTACTCTTCCTTTACGGATTTTTACCTTCACAGTACTTAACATCTATGAGTTCTTCACCTACAGTAGTTCTTGGAATCCTCAACTCCCCAGACGGCAACACCTTTCCAATCATCTTTTACACTCGAGGCCAACGCAAGTCAGTGCCACAATGATAAACCACAATACTGCACACTGCTACTTCTTTGTAGGCCTATCTCTTTATTCCAAGAAGCATGGGGGTCCTCTAGTTTCCAATAAAGTGTTACCATAACCACAATGCTCTGACAGTTTTCTCAGTTCTGCGAGGCACACTGCAACCGTTTCTGCTGGCTGTCTGACTCGGGTGTTAAACTGAAATCGTTGCATAATAACAGACAGCTTGGGACTCTGGTGAGCTGACTTCAGTTTGCAAATGTCTTTTGAGGTTTTATCTTTAGGTTTATCAGGTAAACACAATTTCTTCAGCAATGAATAAGCTGGTGAGCCACAACCACTCAGAAAGCATGCACGTTGCTTTCCATCATCAGTACTGTCATTTACAATAAAGAATTGTTCCAACCTCTCCTCATAGTCATTCCAATCACCACTTTCCAAGTCAAATTCGTCAATCTTCCCATACACTGCCATTTTCGCGCCACTGAGCACTCAACACACCATGTGCTTCTTCACTCCACACTGCCACTGGTCACTTCCACAGTTCAACAAAACGAAAACCACACACTGCACAACTTCCCTCTTCTGACACACAGTGCTGGGCAAGTTCCTGGGCATAAATCCACGAATCACTCGTCGCCAATTATGTAGTAACTTGTGGAAGGACAACAAACTCCAAGAGTGCTTTGAAAAGCTTCTTCTTCAACTTTCGGCCATGATACAAACTGATACGCCAGGTGTCGCCACGATGCAGTACACCAAACCATAGAGGTCGCCACTAGGCTTACTACAGGGAGTTATATAAAGTTTCCAATTATCAAATAACTCTGTTTCTAATGTTTAACATTTTTTATATGTTGGAAGCTAGGCTAAGCAAGCTGTATTCTAATAACAAAAATGTGGGGAGGGGGGTTTGGGTTTTTTTTTCATGGACACTATTTTATAAAATGCCTACTTTTACACATTAGAGCCATTAATGTACATGCCATATGCCCTTAGGTGCATTAAGTTCGATAGAGTACCCTTCTTTAAGGGTAGGGGAAGCTTGGGAGAGTTGGACCGCAGGGAGGGTTGGGCCACCCTGATTTTTGAGGAAACTAAAAATTTTTTGAGAAAGCTTCAGCCACCAAAATGTTATACAAATAAAAATCTTTCAATGGATGTGACATTTCTGGCTAATTTGCTTGTCACAATCTTTAGAGAGAAGAAAATTCAAAATTTGATGAAAAAAGGAAAAACTGAGCCATGTTACAAGTTTTTAATTGTCTGTCAGACTACAAGGACTGAGAAAATTTTCTATGGCATGCTAGGTAGGCTTGACTATTCAGTTGTTATAAACATATTTTGGAAAATTATCAGACAACCGGTTTTGTCATAATTGGGATTCAGAGAAAAATGGTGGAATGGGGGAGAGTTGGGACAGTGCCAATACTCTCCCCACACGTGTTGCATTTACCCAGATTTATTTTTATTAAGACAGAAGAACTTGTCTAGAGCAATTTTCAACAGAGATTGAATATTTTTAGGCCTTAATAATTATTCATGGTCTAATAAAATTAGATATCAGGAAATCTAGATGGGGAGAGTTGGGCCACCAGGCTGAGGCTGAGGTCTGACAGCAAACTATAGTTGCAAGAGGCTTCAATTCAGGATTAATTACTTCTATGACCACCACACTACAGGTTAAAAATATTATGGCCTCAAGTACAGCTTTACCGAACCGGATATATTGCAATGGCCCAAGTCTCCCTCCTGAATGGCCCAAGTCTCCCACTTGATGGGGAGAGTTGGGCCAATTTTTTTTCAATTTTCATAGGGCTGTAGCTCACATGATCTTGGGCAAATATCAGTGCAAACCTAAAGATATTTTTCTGAAATATTTCAAGATACAATACATTCATTAAGCATGTTTATATAATCATTGCTGTTAGCAGGAGGTGCAAAGATGTAAAAAGTGGCCCAACTCTCCCAAGCTTCCCCTACTTTTCTTGTTACCCATGAGGCTGAAAGTGGAAGTAGAAGCAGAGAATGACTTTGCAACAAATCAAGAAAAAAATACAAAGAAAGGAATGACTATTAGGCATGGGGAGTGCAAGAGCAACTGGACATGTAAATAGTCCTGACAGCATATATCCTTGCAATGGATGCATGGTTCTGCAAATGATATCCAAATTCTTCAGTGATTAAGCGAATATGGAGAGCAAAAGGCAATGTTTCTGGCATCTTAGAACACTGTTGAGCAAGCTGTAAGATCTTCACAGAGAAAGAAGCAAGTGCAACACCACAAGAAGTGGGACTCATTCCAGTTGATGAAGTGGTACTTTGAACTTGGTGGCAAAGGAATGAGATGGCTTCCTTCCAAAATTTCATTACCATTTAAAATGTATGTCCTCAATTTCTCTGCCTGGGCAGGTTACCATGCCATACAAAAGTTCCCAAGAATATCCAAAGCTGAAATATCAATTCTAAGAACTTTGGATGTGGATTACGACACTGTGATTTTAAAAAAAATTGTGTCAACTGATACAGCCTTCCAACCTGAACTATTTCTTGATACCAAAAACCTTTTCACAATACTAAGCAATGCCAATCCCATTGGCAGGGTGGGGAGAAGATGTTCAACAGCATTCTGGACTACATATATTGAGAAATATATTTTAAACATTGTAGTCCGTTACCCATGATTGTTGTTCTCAAGCCTTGAGTGCTCCCTCCTTACGTACCTGGCTGCAAAATCAGTTGTTCACACTCCAGACTCTACACTTTATTTTCATTGTTTATATTCTGGGTAACATTAGATCTTTCTGTGAAAATAATATAGCAGAACAGATATTCTCTCATTATCTGTCTTAATCTGCCAAATCACTGAAGAATCTGGAACAACAAAGATTGTAGTACCATGAATCTGCTGCATGTATATTTGCTGTCTGGATTATCAACACCTGCAGTTGCTCTCGCACTCCCATGGTCAACTAGTCATTACTTTCTTTGCATTTTTTTTATTGATTTGTTGTGAACTTGAAGCCATTTCTACTTCTATTTCTTTTTTCTGTGTCAGTGAGGAAATATGCATGTTAACAATTCATGACTGAAAATGCCATGGACCCCCAGATTTGACAAAAGCACCGACATAGACTTATTCCGTCAAAGGAGGCCGAACACTGATGAAGTCCTCTTTTTAGGTACAGGAGAAAAGCAACAACTGGTGATTTCTTAAACTCAGCAATTCTTCCTTCTCTTGTAAAATAATAGGAAATTTCTGTGAATTTGCGGTATCTATACTGATACAGGGAAACTGTGACTTTAAGGTGGCTCGCTACTCATGAAAATGCGTCATCTGAGCACATTTCCGCGCAGCCAGGCAGGCCGTATCTACCGTATCACCACATGTGCAGCAGCTGAGCTCTGTTCAGCATCTTTTTTAATTCCGAGAATTTCATGAGTTGGCCGCTTCATTTGGCATTTTTGCCACTTTTCGTGGCATTAGAGACCTCTTGTTTCCAACTAAGTTGGCACCCATCGATTTTTGGCTAGCAAGTCTAATTTCTCAAAAATGACTTGGTGACATAAATAAATCTTTATAACAATTTCAAGTGTGGTTGGAAGGCTTGTCTCTATCATTTCATTGTTCCTCACTATTTTTGCAAGTAAATGACTAAGAAATAAAAAAATCCTATCTAGTCAATTTTTTTTAGCGCCATGGTTTATAAACAAGTTTAAATCGTCAAAATCGATACTTTTATTCCGAGCCCCTTTGAATGTCCTTTAAACCTAATATATCTCTTTGAAATTGTTATCAGCTTTTCCATGAAAGTGTCTTCTTTAATTTAATGCTTTTTTGCATTTATATATAGGATGCATGATCACTGAATGGCAAGACAAACTTCACAGTAAGAAAAATAAGAAAAAAATTGAGTTTTTCAGGTATGGGTGGACTGACTTTCTTGTACATAACCTCAAATATTTTGACAAAAAGGCTGGTGCCGACCACTTTTGTTTATATTTTGGATCATTCTAAACTATTTTTAAGAAATCCTATCTCAGGAAGTTCACGAGTATCGAGCCAACTTAATTGTGCCTGACTGGTATGAAGAACCATTATTTGAATTAATGGTTTAACTCCTAATGCAGAGCATCACCATGTATTTTATGTCCATGATGCATTGGGTCCCTTGCCTTCAAATAGTGAAGACAGCTTGAACTGAAACAGCCGTTTGCAAGCCAAAGAGTGCAAATGGAATCAGCCTCTATTGTGACAATGCAGGCTAGTTCAAAATCATATTTTAGACATTTTGACCTTACACACATCACAATCACCAAGCAATGCATTAACTCACAATGCACTGAGCATAAATCATAAGAACTATTGAAGTGTTAAAATCAAAGTCACATGTGCTAGCATAAAAAAACAAAAAATGTATAGAATCATGACTTCCACTTTGAATAATTGTCAATCCGAGAGATAAAATTGGCTATTTTTCCATATATCATGAAATAGGATGGTTTTTACCATTCAAAAACCTGAAAAATGAGTTCCCAAGGCTGATTTTATCTGAAATAGTGGTATTGCCCACCTTACTAAGCCCAAAATTAAGAAAGTTAAAGGCTGACCGATGCCCGTTTTGGCGGCCATTTTGAATTCGGCTATTTTCTCAAAATGCTCAAGGATACACTCTCGTTACCCGTTTATGTTTTATGGAGGTTCTAAGGACCCCAGATCCACTGAGAAAAAAACTTTATCCGTCGGTGCAGGGTAAGGGTAAAAAATCAGGTTGGCAACCTGACTAGTATAACGATGACGATATACTTTATTTTAGTTTCAAAAAAACAAACTCTTTTTGGTTTTTACAGTGCAAGTCAACAAGTGTAAAACATAAATATAAATAAAACATACAAAATAATGGTAGTAATAATGATATGAGATAAAGAATACTGATTTTAAAATAAATAATACTGAAAAACTTAATACTGAGATGTAAATATTTACAGTAAGCAAAGATTATATACGTTATTTGTTCACAAAATTTAATATCTGATACTAGATGGTATGAAAGTATGACCATATCTGCTTGTTCGTTTTACAGACAGTGGCGTAACTAGGGTGTCTCGAGCGGGGGGGCACCTGGAACTGTATATTTTAGCCAAAGTCAGAAAGTTCATATGGGGGGCACCTGGGGGGCACAGGTCCAATATGGGGGGGGCACGTGCCCCCCCCCATAGAGACGCCACTGTGTACAGATGTATTTAGTCTATTGCCAGATCTTAAGTATTTTTAATGGTTGTGCAGTGAATGTTCTTTGTCTTTCAAAGTCTTAACAGTCATTCTATAAATGCACTTTTATGGATCTCAATCCAGCTTTCTGTTTCAATTCCAATTCTCTTTGCATACCTAATTATTCTGCACAATTTTTCCTGATCTTTGAGTTAATATTGAATGATAGAACTGACTCAACAGTAGATTTTTAGAACAGTGTCAAAATTTCTTGACTAACCCTCAAACTGACTATTTGACTTAGATAAACACATATAAATTTCACATATTAGTGCATGTTGACAATCTTGTGAAAAACTCAGTTGGTTATCGATAAATACTCAAAGGTATTTATAACTTTCAACAATATCAACATTCTCATTCTTAACAATCAATGCATCATGATCATTACGATCTTTTCTGAAATCCATTATCATTTCCTTTGTTTTCTTTTAAACATTGAGATTCAAAAAGTTGGAATAACGCCATTTCACAAAATACTCCACCTGATTAATGTTAGTAGGAGCTGGTGTCATTGTCAAAAATGTTTCCGATAATCGAGGATGTTTCTGATAATTTAATACCAATGTGTTCAGAAGAACCAGATGAAGGCAACAGAAAATCATGGCCTACGTATATTCACAGTTTCATGATGATTATTCCGATTTTGGGACGGCCGCTAGGGCACCACAATCCATATATACACAAGGCGAGTCTACCTGCAACCTCTCTTCAGACAACAATATTTACAATATGTCGTAAAGTCAAATTGTGATTATTTTTGTGATTTATGCCTTTTAAAATAGCTTATAATAAAGTTATCTTTGTTAGATTTGATAAACAAATCTAATCATTGCCAATTGATGTATTCATTAAATGTCTATTTAATCATCATTTCTCACCATAGTTTCTTGATAATGATAATTGTTGTCTTTTTTTTGTTTCTTCATAGATTTTGTCATTCATTCTTTCAATAATTGAAGTCTTTTTACATGATTTATAGTTTCTCAAATAACATGCCATCTCTATCATCTTCACAGCTAAAGTGTCAAATAGTCAAACAATAGTAACAGTAGTATACACATCTGTAACTGTTAATAACTTCATGTATCCTTAAAATTCATTCATTATAAAGATAGACACTCAACTGGACACTTCTAATTAGGACACCACTGGTTTTTTTTAGTGGATAATACTCATATTGCTGTAAGTAGGGGAGACTGGGGCTATTTGAAGTGCGGGGTTATTTGAATTTTTGCCCTCATTCCCTGGGGTTACATTTTTTTGCCCAAGTTTGACTCCTGGGAGATTATTCATTCAAGACATGACATCACTTCCAATATGAGCCAAATTTCAAATCCTGTACTTCACCAGACAGTAAAAATGATTTTTGTGTTCCTAAAATAATTCTTTTTAGTTGAAATAAGGCAAGGCGGTCTTACAACAGGGGGTCTCATAACGCAGGGACCACTGTACTGTGAAATAAATAATTTCCCGCTAAGGAAAACTCCAACCCCCTGGAAATTAAACGGTCACCACCTTACATGCATGAGCAAGCAATGTTTATCATCCCACTGTGTCAACCTGTTTCCCTATTCCCTACATCCCATCAGATGCACTTGAATCAGTTGCCTCATTCCCATCACTGCAGTCGTGTTCTGGCCTTCCCAAGTCACGAGTGAATCTCGTTGGGATCAAAGTGAGGTCAAAGGTGCCATCAATTTTGTGGCAGCCATTTTGTCTCTGCTTTGTGCTCCTGTCCCTAAACCTTCTGCTTGGTAGTTTATTTAGTGTTTTATTGCTACTTTTAGCTACACTTGTATTGACCGGAACAGGTGGAGTTAACTTGCCCAATATGTAAAAGAGCCACAAGAAAACAAGTTTTAAAATACATAAAAGTGATTAGCAGGCAATGTTCATCCTTACAGAAAAAATTTCTGTGTCCCTAATAATGTCCAGGAGTCAGTTGCCACATTCCCATCACGGCAGTCGTGTTCTGGACTTTCCAAGTCACGTGTGAATCTCATTGGGATCAAAGTGAGGTCAAAGGTGCCATCCATTTTGTGGCAGCCATCTTGTCTCTGCTTTGTGCTCCTGTCCCTAAGCCTTCTGGTTGGGAGTTTATTTAGTGTTTTACTGCTACCTGCAGCTACGCTTGTAACTCATTCCCATGTATTGCCACCATAAAATTCACCAGAGAAATGAGAAAAGTGTTGAGCAGTGACGTACTCTGTTGGATGCTGGGCTAGCCTAAATAAATTGCGCATTGCTTATTTCAAGCAAAGATATTTTACGTGAATGACAGTAAGCCTAATACATGTGTTCCTTGACAGTCATTTTCCAATTGGGTTTGACCACTTCAAATTAATTTCATGGACTTAAACTACAGGTGTTTTCATTACCATGCGATTCTGGTCATTCACACTTGGCTGTGAGGAATCAATGCTAAACCAGCACTTACTACGTTTGATAAATGCAATGTGTGACGTTCTGTTGCTTCTAAACCAATCAGATTAACTAAAAATGCCATGTATTTGGTGGGTCTAGAACCTAAGAATCACGTACTAATGAAATTACCTGTAAGGGCACTGTGCAAGTATAAATACATTTTCTAAATAGAAATGGTGCTAAGATGTCCTGACTTTGTGTCATAATTTTATGACATTAACATTTTTTAATCTTAAACACAGTATTGCATATAGGTAAGTATATGCACCGAATTTCATTATATCAATGAGCTTCATACATACAGTTGTTTTTTGTTTTTTTTCAGAATTAATAAAAGTTAAAAACAAATATAAACAGCCTATGATATATCACATGTGCAGTATCTGTTACTTATACCATATTCCTTGTTGTGTGTACATTCCATTTAGCCCATGATTGTTGTTCAGAGATTTCTGTACTTTCAATTACTTGTCAAGAAAGGTAGATCTAGAGGGGGGAGTTTAAAGTGTTTAAAGGATACAGGATGGAAATCAAGCCCCATAAAAGTAAGAAAAAAATAAATAAAAAAGACATGCTAAAGCTTTTAAAACTTTTTTATTTCCTGGATATTCTATTATGCAAATCCAGCCACACAACACCTGATGCGAGTGTGATAGCCACTACATCCTGCCTGGTTGCCTGAAGTACAGAGTTCAGTCATGACCTGGGAAGAGATAAAAGCAGTATTGAACCACACATGTCTTCAGATTTAAAAGAAGCTCCAATGGTGGAAAGTAACATCCATATCAAACATTTTCTAAATCAATTAAACTCAATTATGGGAAAACCCACGTGGCCTAGTGCATAAGGTGTTTGCCTGGTAACTAAGACGTTGCAGGTTCGACTCCCACCCATGGCACGGAGGAACTGAGCAGATCCTCCATAACTCTTTGCTTCACTTCACCCAGGTGTAAATGGGTACTTGGCTATAGGCAGTGATGGCGATTGTAGAGTGACTTAGCATTGTGTGCGCTGGAAACGGCTGCCTGGCTGTATACTCCCCGGGGAGTTGAGAAAGGCTCATGCTTGAACAGGCCTGCCAAGGGTGTAATTGTAAAGTCTGTTGAGACTGACTTCGTCTGTGTAATGGACTACAAAAAAGTCTACATTTACATTTACGTCTACATTTACTATACTTAAAATCTCTTAGTTTTTTATTAAGTTGAATTTTATTATTTATGAACACGAATCAGGAAAGTCTTACCGTACGGAAAAAAACTTCATATATTTTAACACTCAAATATTAGTGGAAAACAAACATTTCAGGTGGACGTATGTCTGATGATGCTTACTGACAAAATGCCGATGTATAAAAGTGGTTGAATGATTTAAATTGATTTGAGACAAGTTATATTACATTTTTCATTGTCAATAGTCATCAGTCCTCAAACAGGAAAATAATACATTGATTTAATGCCCCCCCTCTAACACACCCATGATTTCAAAGAGAAATTTAATATTCCTTTTCTTATTTTTAACTTGCTTACATATATTGCCTGGGAGTTAAATATTTTATCTTAAAATATTCAAACTGTCCCATCCAAAAGTAAACTGCTCACACTTAAAAACGCACACTTCCAAAAAGGTTACAAATAATACTTTCTTTTAAAGTGTCAAGATGAAAGTTTGCACACTTCTAGAAGTTGCCATCAGGTATATTCACAAAAATGTTCAAATCTCTAAGTGCGGTACTTTTATGTTCAATTAATTCGTCGTGGTTACTGTCGAAAACAAAACTTGACAACGTTCATCATGACGACATGTCAACAAATTCAGCAGATGTTTTTCTACTGACTTTATGAATTATTTCGGGTCTTGTAACATCAAAGTGTGTTGCCTAAAGCAGTTTAGATTTCGTGATCGTCTTCTGCTATAAATTGTGACAATTGGAGGCACTGAAAACAAAGAAATTTCAAGAATCGGCGGGGGCCTTTTTTGGCACTTAGCAACGAATGCCATCTTGAACTTTGAAAGCCCAGTCAACAATTTTTCACAAGTCATCCACTTTCAAGAAGCCCTACAGTAGACAAAACAGCTGAAAACAATTAAAGCCGGCAGCGTAGGGTGACTCCTCGTTACTTTCAGGGAGAAATTCTCCCTGATTTAAATAATCAAAAAAGTCATGGCTCTCCGGAGCTGCGCTATGTCCTAACGGACAGAAGAGCGTTACAGAAGAAGAAGAAGATTGTCGAAACGCAAGTCACAAAATTTCAATATCCTCTGATCATTGATTTCAACAACTAAGCTGTTCCTTTCACAATATTTTTTGATAAGCCAGGAAAGTTTACATTTTTACTTGCTTGATGGATTGGGGAAAAGAGATATTTGTCCAAACCACAAGTAAAGAGGATGAAATTGATAAAATTTAAGTGTCAATGCTGACCCGCCCCCTACAGGAGACTTTTGTCAAAATCTTCAAAAAAAAATGTTTTATTCAGATTTTTGAGAGTATTGATATGGAATAATTGTCATGTGTTTGTTTCTGCCCTGGGTAAGCAATAGCCCCATAATTTAACAGTTTGGTTCACATACTTCATTTCACGATGCTAACTCGCAAATTTTGAGTTTTTAATTCAAAATCTGCTTTATCATTGACCTTTTTCTTTTTACTTCTGTGGAACTGCTTTTGGAAGTCTTGCGCCTGTTATGTGAAAATTTCGCAAGATTAATCCAATCCAGTATGCCACAAGACCAATATTTCCATTGGTGCATTTTGTGTTGAAGTGCAGTTTGTGACTTGCATTTTTTACAGTAACCAAGACGATTTAATTTGACACAAAAGTACTGCACTTAGAGATTTGAAAATTTTTGTGAATATACCTGATGGCAACTACTAGAAGTGTGCCAACTTTCATCTTGATATTTTAAGAGGAAATACTATTTTTAACCTTTTCGGAAGTGTGCGTTTTTAAGTGTGAGCAGTTTATGTCTACATGTGGTTTTCAAATTTATTTTTAAAAATGTGACACTGAAATGAGTATCAACTTGGCAAATGATGAGAGAGGTGTGTTTTCAGTCCCCTTTTCAAAATAAAAGGTTGATTTCAATAATGCTGGATTTGTTAACAAAATACTTGGTTCTTCAATGCATGAAAATGATTTACGGCTCATTACGGCTCATTACGGTAATAATTACACTGTTAGAAATTTCAGTATAATCAACGGTTTTATTCCGTAATTTATACGGTCAAACGGCCGTGATCATGAAACTGTAGAAATTACAGCTTTCTTGTTGTTATTATAACGTGTTTTATGAATTCACGGTTTAAAAACTGTAACTGAAGACTTAGCCTTGTTTTTGTTTTCTGTGCCCTTAAAGAAGCTTTATTGGCAATGCCTTAAGGTGTTTAAACTTAAGAGCAGTCATTTAATCTCTGGAAGCAGGACTGATGAGACTCATAAGCAAGGTAAGATTACTATTATTTATTCATTTAGCATGCATGATAATGCTAAATTATATTTAATTGCCTATTATTTGATAACTACTGTAATGGTTGTATTGAGGTAATAAAATGGTATGGTTCCATAGCCGTACCGGAGGGGGGGGGGCAGGGGGGCGATTGCCCCCCAAAAGTTTGGGAAACAGTAAGATTCGGGTAAAAGGGCTAAACAATTTGGGCAGATGATTTAATTAAAAATATTGAAAATTAAAAGTTTCCTGGTAATTTCATTTGAAATTGCATTAAATTTATATCTTTAAATTCGGGCAGATGTCCCTCACCCCGCCCCCAAAAAAATGCGCGCCCGGTACGTCTATGTATGGTTCCACAACCCACAATATTTTTTGTGAGTGATATTCCTTGATGTGGATGAATGGGGCTTTTTGTCCTCTATTTATGCACTAGTCTTGATAGGTTAATTAGCAGAGGAGTAGGACAAGTGGCTCTGCAAGAGCTGAAGTGGAACCCTGGACCCATTGATTGCCAGCCCAACACTCTACCACTGAGCTAATCCTCCCCCTCCTTAACGAGGGGGAGGGTTGGTCTAGTGGCAACGTGCTGAGCTGCCAATCACTTGGTCCAGGGTTCGAATCCAGCTCTTGCTGGGTCACCCTGGCCTATGTTGGACGGCTGTTTCAATTATCCTTCGCCTCATTGCCGTGGCCTCCCCTGTCCTTATTAGCCTACCAAGTGCATAAATACATGTCGTAAATCCCCAATCATCCATCCACCCTCTCCTTAACGGACTCATTTATTAATCAGTATGAATAAATTATCATCACCCTGTAGACCAGAATAACCCAAATGTTACATTCTAATTTGTCTACAATGTTTAAATATTAATAGGCCTACTATGTAAAATATTTTAATTTTATTGTTTTTCTCGCACCATTTATTATTTATTTAAATAATTTATTTGTCATTATTTTACGTTTTACATGTGATTATATTTTACACAACTATCAATATGATTTTAAAATAGCTTTGCAGTGAAAGTGTCACTTAAGGACTGTGGTCTGGGTTTCTTTGGTCATGTTTGCAGACTTAAGACTTAAGCACCGAAGGCAATCAACTCAATAGCAAACTATCAACAACAAACTTCTAAGTCTATACAAGTTAAAGAGTGTTGTCTAATTTTCAGATTCAAGACAGAGGCTGATTGTGTGAAGTACATGTGTGTGTTAATTGTGCAATGCTAGTTCATGGAGAGGCCTTTCATGATTGTGTTTCTTCAGGTCTTTGAAGCTGTCAACTCTTGCAAGGTTAGTGACACAACAATATTTTTATGTCTGCTCTCCTTTCCTCCAAATAATTAATGCTCAAAAACTCACTCATAGTTATATACTATGTCTGCCCTCAACTAGTGAAATATAGCAAAGTAACTTGTTAGTAATCACTGGGGTTTGCAATATTTCACATAATTATGATATTTGCATTAATTTCCAAATGTAATTGCATGTTTTGCAACAGTTTAACTTCTAAATTCTCTTGGCTTATTTTGCAAAGCTATAATTATGAATATCCAATGGTTTTTAGCTCATCTATATTCTTTGAAAATGAAGAGCTATTGTGGTCACTCGATCTTCGGCGTCGTCGGCGTTGTCCTGGTTAAGGTTTGTGTGAGTGTCCATTTGTGACCTTAGTTTTCCGCTTATGGCATGAATATGAAATTTGGTGAAGGTATGGGGCTATAGGTATGGATTGGGAACATGTAGAGAAATCCAAGATGGCTGCCATTTTGTGGCGGCCATTTTCGCAGCCATCTTTCTTCATTCTTAACTGCCCATTGTGACCTTATGATTTCACATGCAGTTATGAAATTTGGTACAGGTATGGGCCTGTGGGTATGGATCGGGAGCATGTTGAGAAATCCAAGATGGCAGCCATTTTGTGGTGGCCATTATGGCAGCCATCTTCATTCTTTAACTGCTCATTCTGACCTTAATATTTCACTAACAATTATGAAATTTGGTACAGGTATTGGCCTGTGGGTATGGATCAGGAACATGTTGAGAAATATAATCGGGGGGCCATTTTGGCAGCCATCTTTCTTCATTTCTTGAACTGCCCATTGTGACCGTAATATTTCGCTATGAGTTATGAAATTTGTTACAGGTATTTGCCTGTGGGTATCGATCAGGAGTATGTTGAGAAATCCAAGATGGTGGCCATTTTGACAGCCATTTTTCGTCATTCTTGAACTGCACATTGTGACCACAATATTTCGCTTAGAGTTATGAAATTTGGTACAGGTATTGGCCTGTGGGCATTGATAGGGAACATGTTGAGAAATCCAAGATGGCAGACGTTTTATGGTGGCCGTTTTGGCAACCATCGTTCTTCATTCTTAACTGCCCATTGTGACCTTATGATTTCACATGCAGTTATGAAATTTGGTACAGGTATGGGCCTTTGGGTATGGATCGTCAGTATGTTGAGAAATCCAAGATGGCAGCCATTTTGTGTTGGCCTTTATGGCAGCCATCTTCATTCTTTAACTGCCCACTCTGACCTTAATATTTCACTTACAGTTATGAAATTTGGTACAGGTATTGGCCTGTGGGTATGGATCAGGAACATGTTGAGAAATACAAGTGGGGGGCCATTTTGGCAGCCATCTTTCTTCATTTCTTGAACTGCCCATTGTGACCGTAATATTTCGCTATGAGTTATGAAATTTGTTACAGGTATTTGCCTGTGGGTATCGATCGGGAGTATGCTGAGAAATCCAAGATGGTGACCATTTTTTGGTGGCCATTTTGGCAGCCATCTTTCTTCATTCTTGAACTGCACATTGTGACCACAATATTTCGCTTAGAGTTATGAAATTTGGTACAGGTATTGGCCTGTGGGCATTGATCAGGAACATGTTGAGAAATCCAAGATGGCAGACGTTTTGTGGTGGCCATTTTGGCAGTCATCGTTCTTCATTCTTAACTGCCCATTGTGACCTTATGATTTCACATGCAGTTATGAAATTTGGTACAGGTATGGGCCTGTGGGTATGGATCGGGAGCATGTTGAGAAATCCAAGATGGCAGCCATTTTGTGTTGGCCATTATGGCAGCCATCTTCATTTTTTAACTGCCCACTCTGACCTTAATATTTCACTTACAGTTATGAAATTTGGTACAGGTATTGGCCTGTGGGTATGGATCAGGAACATGCTGAGAAATACAAGTGGGGGGCCATTTTGGCAGCCATCTTTCTTCATTTCTTGAACTGCCCATTGTGACCGTAATATTTCGCTAAGAGTTATGAAATTTGTTATAGGTATTTGCCTGTGGGTATCGATCGGGAGTATGTTGAGAAATCCAAGATGGTGGCCATTTTGTGGCAGCCATTTTGGCAGCCATCTTTCTTCATTCTTGAACTGCACATTGTGACCACAATATTTCGCTTAGAGTTATGAAATTTGGTACAGGTATTGGCCTGTGGGCATTGATCGGGAACATGTTGAGAAATCCAAGATGGCTGACGTTTTGTGGTGGCCATTTTGGCAGTCATCTTTCTTCATTCGTGAAGTGACCATTTTGGCAGTCATCTTTCTTCATTCTTGAACTGACCATTGTGACCTTAGTATTTCACTTACAGTTATGAAAGTTGGTGCAGGTATTGGCCTCTGGGTATTGATCAGGAACATGCTGAAAAATCTAAGATGGTGGCAAATTTTTCAGCCATCTTTCATTTCTTGAATTGCCGATTGTGACCTTAATATTTCACTTGGAGTTATTAAATTTGGTACATGTATTGGCCTGTGGGTATTGATCGGGAAACTCCAAGATGGCAGCCATTTTGGCAGCAGTCTTTCTTCATTTCTTGAACTGCCCATTGTGATCTCAATATTTCGCTTAGAGTTATGAAATTTGGTACAGGTATTGGCCTGTGGGTATGAATCAGGAACATGTTGAGAAATTCAAGATGGCCACCAAAGTAGTCTCTTTAAAATGGCTGATATCCTTGAACTGCCCATTGTGACCTTGCTACTTTGCTTAGAGTTTTGAAAGTAGATACAGTTATTGGCCTGTGGGCATGGATCAGGAACATGTCAATAAATCCAAGATTGTGGTAATTTTGGCAGCCATATTTCTTCATTCTTTAACTGCCCATTGTAGCCGTAATATATCGCTTAGACTTATAAAATTAGCTACAGGTATTGGCCTGTGGGTGATAATCTGGCACACATTGATAGATTTCACATTAAAAAATAACCTTGATTGCTGGAAGTCAATCTCCCCACAAGCATCGCACCCTCCCTCCTACTGTCCGTCACTGTCACTGGTCAATTTTGCCTCCTCTCCATTGCCCTCTGCCTTCACCCTATCCTATGTGCCCTCTGCCTTCATTCTATCCTATGTGCCCTATGCTATCTCCCCTGTCCTCCCCTCATTTTCCATCTTTCCCTCTCCTCTCAATCCCCTTTCCCTTCTTCCTCTTTTCCTTCTTTAAATAATCTTGGTTGCTCGCTGGTGAATCTCAATCTTTCTCTTTCTCCTTCATCCCCCTCTTCTCTCCTTTTCCCTTCCTTCTTTCCTCTTTTTCTTTTATTCTCCCACCTCCTTCACTTCCAAACTTCTCCCTCTTTTCTATCACAGTCTGACGTACCTAAATCCTCTTTCTGTTTTCCTTCAATCTCCTCTTTCCTGCCTTCATATGGGGTGGGGAGAGGGTTATGTTTTAAGCATAAGCAATTAAAGAGTGTTGTAAATTTTCAGATTCAAGACAGAGGCTGATGAAGTACATGCGTCTTGTGCAACACCAGTTGATGAATAAGTCGTGAAATTCATGGATAGGTCTTCCATGATTGTGTCTTCAGGTCTTTCAAGCTGTCAACTCTTCCAAGGTCAGTGGCAAATTGATCCCAACAGTAGATTCATGCCAATTTAATGAAATATAGCGTATGACTCTCCAACTAATCGGTGAGGTTTGCATTATTTCACATATATTTGTATTAATTTTAAAATGTAGTTTTGTGACGGTGTAACTTCCAAATTTTCCTCGCGTAATTCACGAAGTTATAAATATGGACATGCAATGTTTTTAAAAACAGTCTTGAATGCTGCCTCATCAATATCTCCTCTGGCATCTGTCTACCTCTCCATCCGCAACCCCCTCCCCTTCAACCACTCCCAATCCTATCCCCTCTCCCCTTTGCCACCTGTCCCTCCTTATTCCCTTTCCCCCCAGCCCCCACCCTCTCCTCTCCTTTCCTTCTTTATTTCTCCTGCCTCTCTGTTGCCGTATAGCCATTTCAAAATAGGTAAAGGTTATTAACCACAAGAGAGGAAATATGTTATTTATCACCCGGGTGCTTTAGATGTAATAAACACATTCCTGATACCATATTGAATAACCCACTTAAGCCGCGAGACAATCATTCAGTCGAACTTGAGATAAGTGGACAACAAAGAATATGAATGGGATAAGATTTTGTTGCTGGCTGGTCTACCTCTCTTCTCTCCTCTCTCCATCTCCTCAATCCCTCTCCTCTCTCCCTCTCCTCTCCTCTCTTCCTCTCCTCTCTTCCTCTCCTCTCCTCTCCTCTCTCCATTTTCTCCCTTTCTCTCCTTCTCTCCTCTCTCCCTCTCCCCTCTCAATCCCTCCCCTTCTCCCCTTCTCCCCTTCTCCCCTTCTCCCCTTCTCCCCTTCTCCCCTTCTCCCCTTCTCCCCTCCCTCTCCTCTCCCTCTCCTCTCCCTCTCCTCTCCCTCTCCTCTCTCCCTCTCTCCTCTCTCCCTCTCTCCTCTCTCCCTCTCTCCTCTCTCCCTCTCTCCTCTCTCCCTCTCTCCTCTCTCCCTCTCTCCTCTCTCCCTCTCTCCTCTCTCCCTCTCTCGTCTCTCCCTCTCTCCTCTCTCTCCTCTCTCCCTCTCGTCTCTCCTCTCTCCCTCTCGTCTCTCCTCTCTCCCTCTCGTCTCTCCTCTCTCCCTCTCGTCTCTCCCTCTCGACTCTCCCTCTCGCCTCTCCCTCTAGCCTCTCCCTCTCACCTCTCCCTCTCGCCTCTGCCTCTCGTCTCTGCCTCACGTCTCTGCCTCTCGTCTCTGCCTCTCGTCTCTGCCTCTCGTCTCTGCCTCTCGTCTCTGCCTCTCGTCTTTGTCTCTCGTCTTTGTCTCTCGTCTTTGTCTCTCGTCTGTCCCTCTCGTCTGTCCCTCTCGTCTCTCCAAAAGATATTCTTAAGCAATGGTTAAGACGTCACCCGCATTGCACTGCCATTGCAGCTGCCTGATGTCAAAATCGAACAAGAGCCCAAACAATGTCAATGTGTTGTCGTGGTTGCTTCATGATGACTTCACATTTGTGTAATGGCAGGAAAAACTCTTTTAATGTGACACTTTTGACTTAAACCAGGGGGGGGGGGGAGGGAGAGGGTTGGGTAGTGGAAAGGGAGGCAAGCCCATCCCCCCCCCAGCCATCCTTGCCCTCCCCTCCCCTGTGAAGACTGATAATTATCATTTGGCAATTCTTGATTACTTTTCAGATGCTATATATTATGATCCAACAAATTTCTGC
Source organism: Platynereis dumerilii (assembly GCA_026936325.1). NCBI lineage: Eukaryota > Metazoa > Annelida > Polychaeta > Phyllodocida > Nereididae > Platynereis > Platynereis dumerilii. The sequence goes on along the minus strand of JAPTHN010000005.1, from coordinate 22,256,399 downwards.
ATTTTGTTTAGTTTCTTGTGCCTTTCAGCATGATGATGAAACACCACTTGCCCCACTCTAGGAAATTATCTGGCTAAGGCTATGCCACTGCAGTATTGAAATAATATAACAACATGACAAAACCACTCGAATCAGGGTCACAATCAGGATATTGTTATGTAGTGCTCGAATGGGTAGTTTATTTTTTCACCGGATTTAAATATTATTGGAAAGATTTTTTTCCACAAGACCATTTAAATACAGAACCATGATGTACCCATGGAGCAACAATGGTCTGACATCACAATTGCATTGTTTGGGCCGCTGTTTTGTGACGTCATCAGGCATCTCATTCTGCAATGCTGGTGATGTCATAACTATGTTTGACAGTGATTCTAAAAACATCATAGGTCCTGATATTTAGGCTGTAGGCCTAAACAATTTGATGATATTCATAGCCAACCAGCTGGAAATGCTTCAATTATGCCTTCTCTTGTATCAAGTGAAAAAATATTTGTCTCTCTGTTTACAGGAACATTTGAGCAGAGTAGAGGTGGCAGAAGAACGAGGAGTGCCAGTATCACCAATGATAGTTTGATATGGTAAATATGCCTTTTTTAGATGTCATTGATAAAGCCTGGCTACTTTGAAATAATGCCTAAACACTAAACGGGTATCATTTGTACATGTACACTCAACAAAAAAACAAACACCCCCCTTCATTTTTTCTAATAATTTGTATGATTTTTTGGGCCAAAACCAATTAAACTGTAGTGATCCTATTACGAAAATGTATCTATGTGAAAATAATTGAAGTGCGACCATTTCCTCTCTACCTTTGACCTCGTTTATCATATTTGGGTATTTTTTTTAAATGCCCATACCCACATCTCACTAAAAGAATTCATCTGGAAAGTGATCTGTAGCTATCAAAAATAAAGCATAATGTCACCATTTTTTCATTTTTTATGGCTCTTTGATGCACAATGCAAAATGACACTTGATATGTGGGTAATCTGGTTATGGGGCCATTTAAAAAAAATCCAACTTTGATAAACAAGGTAAATGTCCGGAAATGGTCCCACAAGGTAAAAGGTAAATGTTAGGGAAAAACGGTCGCACTTGAATGATTTTCGGCACATTTTTATAATAGGATCAACACTGTTTAATTGGTTTTGGCCAAAAAAAAATTATCTCGCAAATTATAAGCAAAAATTTAGTGGTACGTTTATTTGTTGAGTGTACAGTAGCAAGATTTTATACCTACCCTGAAATGTGGCTGAGTGGTTTAGGTGCCCGCCAGAAGGTCTTTGCCTGCCTGGGTTCAAAATTTTGAGCTGGATGTCATTCAGTGCCACATTGTATCAATGCTTAACACGGGTTATCCTAAAGTGGTTAACTCCCATAACATTATTTTTAACAGGGTTACTGTGAAAATAACTTAGCAATGTTTTATGCTGACCTCATGTTACATGTACAACCCAAAATAAAGTAAGAAAATTTTCTGTCTGAAGTCCTCTGTTTACCTATTTTTCCCTCCTTTCCGCTCTTCACCCCAAACCTCCTTACTACTACTTTTGACTCCTCACCACAACCTTAACACATATCAAGAACTGTATTAAGGCAGATGGTGATTTAATTGCAATTAGCAAATGGCATAATATCAAGGAAATCAAACACAATTGGGGTGAAAGAGTTGGAATTGGTGTTGTATAAATGTTATTTTCAAGTAATTTTAAAAGGTTGTTTCAAGTAGGTAAATGTGGGAAGGGATTCAGAGGTAGCCAAAAGGTGTGAAAGGGTAAAGTAGTGGCTGATTCTTCCTTCCTGCTGGGGTAATCGTACTTTATTTTGGGTTGTACTGTATATAATGACTAAATCATTTTCCCAGTAACCCGTTAAAAGGTAAGTTATATGAGACGTTAAGTTGCTGGCCCCTTGTATCAGTGTCTGTGCTGGGCAAGTAAAAGATGCCTCACATGGGTTAAATGTATAACATGTTGAGGGCATTTGCTCTCTCTCCCATCTCATCAATCAATCCTCGTGAGTGTCCAGAACTGGGCTTAGAGGGCTGCACTTACCATACCTATCTATCTATCATAATGCTTTATCCCACTGCGACCATGACTACCTTATGATTTCTACCCAACCAATTTTGACTTGATCAACCATTTCTTGAACACCTTAAATATTTGTGAATCAGTGCAGACATTGTATTGTTGTTTGTGTGAACCTCCTCCCTCTCCCCAGCTATTGGTTATCTAACCATTTTCCTTTTGTTCCAGGTGTCATGTCTGTAACTGATTTCTCACTGCTGGTAGACAATAGAGTTGTGATAGAAAAAATGAAGACTTTCTACGATGCTATGTCACGACTTTTTGCCTCTTACTACAATGCTACGTCGTGAATATCGCATTTCCTCCAGAAGTGCAAACAAGCATCGAATTTATCGTGCAGAGGTAACATTATTCTATCTATCTGATGGTTGGACTGTAAAAGGTACAGTGCTTGATAGGCCTGTAACTGAAGGCAATCAAGTGACAATGCATTTTTCATTAGCAAAACCATAAGAGGGGAAATATGTTATAGTAACTTACAGTAATACTGACTTCTCTGAATTAATAAATTGAGGCTAAGAGGTCACTGCTTGGCTATTTTTTGCAAACTTGAAAATGTGGAAGATATAACAATAATAAATAAACCCAACAGAATATCAAACAAGATGGGTAATTTTTGTAAAACTTTTACATTTTGAATTTTTGTGTTTCAGTGTTTCTTCAAGATAAACCTGGAGCGAGGTAAAGGAAAGAAACACACGACGATTAATCGGAAAGTTTTGAACTTTGTCAATGAAATGGCAACTTTTTTTATAACCTCTGTCATTTTGGCAAATACAACTAGAATCGCAAGCGATGATAATATGACCGCGGGCAGTGCTGGACGCATTTTGGTTGCGACGTGCAATCAAGTGTGATTGTGTCGATCCATAAAAGATGAACAACAATTTGTGTATTGAGTGCAGCTTGTTTAGCCCTGGCGTTAAAAAACTCAGTTGCATAATAATAATAGAAAGATATATAGTCGTTGTTGTCCATGTCATAGTGGGGCCTCTATTTGAGGGGGGCGCATTTGCGAGAAATCTCTACTCAAGCGGGCCTCTATAGATGGACTCAGTTGAAGTATTCAGGCCATGTAATGGCGCCCCCCTCAGGCCATTTCTAGATACGACCCTGCGCAGCCCACGTGTATGGCCATCTGTGCAGGTATGCCTATCTGTGTTGAAACACTCATCTGTGAGTGCATGCCCATCTGTGTGCACAAGCCGACCTGTACACCTATCTGGGTGTATGCCCACCTGGATGCCAATCTGTGTGTGTAGGACTGTAGGCCCATCTGTGTGTGTCCGCCAATCTGTGCGTGGACGGCGTCCGTGTGCGCGCCCATTAGTATGGCCATCTGTGTGCGCCCATATGAGCATGCCCATCGTGTGTGTCAGCCCATGTGTGCGCTCATGCCCGTCTGTGTGTGTGTGCTCATATGTATGCGCACACCCATCTGTATGCCCACGTGTGTGTGGACGCCCAATCGTGTGTGGACGCACATGTGTGTGTGGATGCCCATGTGTGTGCGGTTGCAGGGTCTGTGTACCAAGACCAGAATAGCATCAGTCAAAAATCATGTCTCTAGTATGTTGGTATATTTATTTTTCAAATGCGCATCTTCAAAACTGAAGAAATTACAAAAACAATTATAGGAGGTACATTTGAGGGCATAAAAAGCTATATAAAATGGGGAAAACAATCGAAATAGGTTTTGATTGCAATAAATTTCAGCTACAACAGTTTTCCAAGTGTTTGTTTTGCAAAAGTCTGGTAATAAACCCTTTGCAAATAAAGGGGTCAAATACTTATTTCCAAAGACTATTGAGTTTCTTGTGCAAATATATTACATAACGCTCGTTTCACATAATTTTTGTGCATAACCGGTCTTCTAATGTTGGACCTGATCTACCTGAGAAATATCAGATTTTTGGAGCAAGCGCAAGTGCCCAAACCAGAAAATATGGCAGAGGGTCAAATACTTATTTTCCTCACTGTATGTATTAACGTTAGGAAAATGTGTTTCAATAATAGAACAAGAAAATCTTTAAAAAAAAAAGATATGCAGGCTGCAGCTATAACATATTTCAAATTTCAAACAAAAAATGTTTTGTAATGTGAATAGATATAATTATGTAGCTTTAGATACAAGGACACAAAACCAACTAGGCGTCAACAAAGTTCAATACAATTTTTCTGATATTTTAAAATTCTTTCGGTCCCCAAAAGTTGTTTTGCTTGCCTTGAATTTTGGTGATTCCAAAAAATAGGAATTTTGCAAACAACATTTTGAGACACTGGTGCATGGACTATTGGAGCACCTCTATCATTCATTCATCATGGGCCAGTGGCTGACTGCTGCAACTGTTGCTCTCAGAGAAATATGCTGCTATGCTGTGCCTCCAGCAACCAGCAGTGCAATGTTTCCAGAGGTTTGTGGATGCAACTACATGTATTCTAGGACAGCATCTGGTACTAAAGGCTTCATGTATACATGACAAAAATGCTCCATTTAAACAAATCCGAGTTCCATGGCTCTTACTCGGAAAGCAAGTCACAATTTTACATAACATTATGTAATGCATTTTGAAACCATTCAATTAGCACCTCTGCAGAGGCAGCAGAGCCGAGCTCAGATAGGGGCAATAAACAGGGGCAATTATCTCCAATTAGGCAGTTATGATCTGGGGATATATTTTGACTGAGAAACCCAACTTTTTCATTTTAATATTATCATGAATATAAAACCAGAAATTAAATTATGCATGAAAAATGTAGCATACCACTTTTTCAATGGCCAAGCTACGACCAAAATAAGTGCAACTACACTAATTTTGGGAAAATGGAAGGCTCTGCTGTTTGACTGACAGGTGAACAAACCAGTCATATGACCACAAATTATAATAAATAAATCTTTATTTTCGCACTAAATGATATCTATCAATCTGTCAATTTGTCAATCTGTCAATCTGTCAATCTATCTGTCTATCGATCTGTCTATCTGTCTGTCTATCTATCTATCTATCTATCTATCTATCTATCTATCTATCTATCTATCTATCTATCTATCTATCTATCTATATAATTATGGATGTTAAATATTAAACATACATATAAACAATAGTATAAATGATGCATTGAGATTAAGTAAGACCCCAGTCTATCTGTCTATCTGTCTGTATATCTATCTATCTATCTATCTATCTATCTATCTATCTATCTATCTATCTATCTATCTATCTATCTATCTATCTATCTATCTATCTATCTATATAATTATGGATGTTAAATATTAAACATACATATAAACAATAGTATAAATGATGCATTGAGATTAAGTAAGACCCCAATTTGTCTTTTTAAGAAAATCATCACACAGGCCTTATATATATTCTCACAGTGACTGCATGTATCCTCATGTGTCATTTGCACACAGAAAATAGTTAGGATTGTTTTTAAAGGTATCACCTGATCTCTACGCCATTTCCAAAGCCCCATGTTGAATATGGTCACATTCATTATGTAACCAAAGTTCGGGGTATATGCAATGACAAGGGCCCACATGGGTAGTATTAATTAAATGTATTCAATATTACTATCACTCTATTTTACTAATTTCTGTAATAAAATCAGTGTGAAACTTATAATTATATAGTATTTTGTGTATTTGGCAAAAACCAATTATTTATTTGTCCAATAAATTGAACTGGAGCTATCAATAAAATACACATCTATTGAGGTATTGAGAGGGGGGGGAGTAGGCCGGCAAATTACGCATGACTTGGCAGCAGGCTGGCCAGCTTGCTGCTTGTCACTTAGCTGGTACTGCCCCGTGCTACACACCCCCCCCCCCCCTTCAAATATTCTGCATAATAATATTTGCTTAGTAGGCCTAACTAAAACTTATCTATATCTGATATTATAATTTCACAGCTGTTTAAAAATAAGCATTTAGTGCACTTAGAATGTAAGGAATAGACATTCAAGATGTATCATTTAATGATAATAGAACAGGTGTAGGCCTATTGTACTATTTCTGAATTAAGTTATTCTTATCTTCTAATAGTATTGGCATTCAATTTCTGTGTAAGCCTGTAATTTGCATGATGCTACTGATATGTCTAATTGAGCCCTAAAGTAATTTGCAATCAATTTCCTGATCAAATTTATGAAATCCATAATTTCATACAACATCATAATATATATAGTAGATAAAATTAAGGCAATCAACCATAGCTGAACAATAGGTTTGTACAAAGCATTGTCATTTTTCTTGCCAAAAATTCTGCAGCACCTCCATGTGTTCACCACTAAGGCCAGAGGCCCACTGAGCCCACTGCGTTGCCATAGCAACTTATATTAGCTCAGGCCACCTGGGATTAGTCCGAATTGTTGGCCTCTCCCTTGACTCCTGGAAAATGGATAACGCTGGCCTTCTTCCTCCTCCTCTATGGCATGACAAGTGACATAACAGAAACTAGGACATATATCCAAACAACAATTTAAAATGATGTTAATGTACAAAAGTATATGAAATGCAATTAATGCATGCTTGTCAATATCCAGGGAAACAGCCAGATGCATCGGTCTAAAGCAATTGGCGAGAGAGAGGGATGTAGCGGTGTGTTGAGCAGCACCCTCGCAAGCCGAGGATGGACTTAAGTAGTTTGGAAACATGAAAAGATGGACAAAAAACAATAAGGTGGAGGTTTTGACTATAAAATCGTGAATGTGAGAACTATATTAAAGACTGCCTGATGCCACTTTGTCTTGTGAAGCGCGAGTAAAGGGTGTAAAGTTACGTGTATACAGCAACTTTCATGTCTGTGTATTGAGTGGAAGTTGTTCTGATCCTGCCGCAAAAATGTGCGTTAAATCGGCCAACCTGTGCCAATAGCAAAATGACCGGCCAGCCTGCTGGCGCGGTCATAATAATGTATGCTGGCATTATTTTGAGTGAACATACAAAGATAAATTTAAAAATAATTCTTTAGATATTGCATTCTTGTCCTCTGGACTCATGTTCATGAAAAAAGTGACATTAGATGGAATTGTTTGAAATATTTACTATGAAAAATTGTGTAGGCCTATCAAGCTAATGAGGAAACGATACTGTTTATATAGTCTACATGTATGAACAACATGTATGGACCTTGGACAGCATATGGTATACAGTGTGTTCTCAAAAATATAGAATGCTGACTTTAATATTAAGACACATTTATTTAATATTAAGACAAATTTATTTAATTAAATTCATCAGAAGAATCGATGTTCTGTGGAGATGTTCACAACTATTTAGTGAAATAATGTTATTGTGTGAAGCAGCCAATAAGTATCCTTTGATGTTGTCATATATTGGAAACAATGTGTTTTTACAGATATAATGCAGATTTCAATATTTAAGACACACTATCGAATTTGGTTCATCAAAAGAATTGATGTTGTATGGAAATGTTGTCACCTATTTTGTGAAATAATGCTATTGTGTGAAGCAGCTAATCAGTATCCTTTAATGTTGATTATAGTCTACATATTCAATATATTGGAGGCAATTTGTTCTTACATATATAATGTAGACTTTAATATTTTCATCAAAAGAATTTATTTTGTGTAGAAATGCTGCCGTCTTTAGTGAAATAATGTTATTGCATGAAGCAGCTAATCGGTTAATAGACTATATAAATTGTAAGATGAACATTATGTTAATACACTCTGGATACAGTTTGTTATTGAAGCTTGTAAATTAATAGTAAGACATCTTTCATGATCCTGTCTTTTATTTGATATATTTGTGATTCTACCATAATAAAGGTTTATTTGTTTTGATGAGCACACAAACCGTAACAACCGCATACAGCTTTCATTCTTTGACGACTGTCCTTGCAATTGGGAGCAGGCTTTTTCAATGCACTCCTGGTAAAAGCCGCAGACTCTCTTGGTTCCTTACAGTACATACATACATGCTATGTGCCTTTTATATAACCAATTGAATGGGCAATTATTTCAAGCCTCACGTACTGTTGGGATGGTTTGCACCTCTGCTAATGTTAAATCTTTGAATGATTATAAAATAATGAGGAATGTGAAATTTCCATACTTCATGGAAGTATTTTCCACATGAAATCTGCAGTGGATATTACATCATGTTGGCCGTAATATATCAAAATTATACGGACACATACATTTGATGTTACCTTAAAAGGTCCGTAAAATGCAGTGCTGTGCAGAAAAATTTACAATAATAATGGCTGTGAATTTTACGATCAAATTGCTGTAAATTTCACACAACCCAGGTGGTTTACTACAAAGACATCCATTTTTCCTTGTACAATTCACGGCACAAAGCCTGTTAATTTTACGGTTTTTATCTGTGAACTTAACATGTGTGTGTAAACCATCTACAGGTCCCCATATATTTTACGGTTTTCTTTTGGCAGGAAAAACTGCCGGTCATTTGACCGTAAAATCTACGGAAATTTCTAACAGTGTAGAGTAGCGCAGGGCGTGCAACCCCCCTTAAATTCGAGGTGTGATTTGACCCACTTTTTACGGTCAATAATTTGAATGCTTATGCTTTCAGGAAGGGATCACTTGACTCAACTTATAACTAGCGAAACAAATGTCTACCAGGCAAGAAGCCGCCCTATTATAATCCTACGGCCATTTTTTTTGCGAGCGCATTCAGTTTGAAAGTTATTTTTAGGGATTCTTCTATCATTTTTAAGGCATTGTATATACTTTTTCTGAATTTCTGAAATTTTTTGTTCATACTTTTATTTTTTAAATATTTTGCCCTTTTTCAATTTCGGCCAAATTTTTCTATATTAATTAACTATTCTATCAAGATTTAAGGTAAAGTACACATAATAACTCCTTTCAAAGAATTGCTCAAAATCACAAAAACCATGCAATTTTTCTTGTTTCTTTAAAATCTACAATGGTTTGGTGCTGTTTGCCCTGAAAATGTGTGACATCATCTAAAAAGCCTCTAGCTTCTATCCTATCAATAAGAAAACGCACCAAAAAGGTAAGTTTAGATGTTACCCTGGGGGGCCTCTCACCTAACCCGGGCTACTTGCCCCGACCTACTCTGTATATTATAACAAGGATTGTTTTGTATTTACCGAGTATTCTCCCTGCTAGCCCAGAGACGCAATAGCATCGAAGTACAAAAAGATATTGAAACTTTACCTCATTGAATGAACAAGTAGCCATTTGTCCGCTAACTCCAAAATTGTCTAGGCAAAAGTTGCTGACTGTAATGCCCATACTTGGTCCTGTAGAAAAAGATGTAAAGGGTTAGTCAAGAGAATTTTTTTTTTTTTTTTAATTAAAATCCTTCAAAACAAAAGCATGTACAATTATCCCAAAGGACTACAATTATACCTCATATATACATATCTGTACCCAAAGCATATTTAATACTGTATTTAAACAATTGTCCCAAAATTTATTCAAATATGTCCCTTAACTAACATATATTTTGTTATTATGAAAATATCTCACTTAAATAATCACCATTTTACCATATTTACAAATAAAATCCCAACATGAAATTTCCGTGTGCAACTACAACATTTGACATATAAACATCTATATAACATCTAATATTTTAATGGATAGCTGATAGCTCGAGTCATATAATTCCCATATCTCACTGAATATGGCTCAGAATGTAGAAATATGCTCACAGCAATTCAAAAACAATAACACCACCTTTTGTTTTCATACAAGAAAGTGGGGGGGGGGGATATTTCATAATTATTATTATGTCACTCGGGGTCAAAAATGTAGGAGGGGGACATGTCATAATCATTGCACTGCCTTCTTTACCCAGTACTTCCTTTCACCCCCAGTGGTGTGGGCGTCACAACTTACCCTGTGGTACAACTTACCCGGTCTCCCATAGGCCGTGATAGTGGAACTCTCCTTTTTCCAGCTCTCCTGTGTTGACGAGCAGAATAAAACTATTTCCGGGAACAAGCTGCCATTTTGTACCATTGCTGAGTCAGTGAAGCTGGCATTCCAGGTCCCAGGGCACTTTTAATCCATTGAAAACATTACGGATTTGCATTGCCGAGTCTTAAATGGAATGTTTAGCATGGATTGACACCATATTTCAGTACTGTCAGGCTGATTAGACTTTGTTACGCACCTTAGAAACCCCGGCTCCATTGTAAATTCCCAGGCTGATGTTTCCGGAAATAGTTTTATTCTGCTCGTCAACACAGGAGAGCTGGAAAAAGGAGAGTTCCACTAACGCCCGCCATTGGTAGATTTCTCCTATATCAAAATAATCAAATTGCAGAGCTGCTTTTCATGCATTGTCCCTCTGTTTGACAAAATGTGTTACTTACTTACCTGAACAACACATTACCCTGGTGTATATATTCAGTCTTCCACAGTCTGGGTCATGTCCAGAAGAGCAACCACTTATAATCGCCTCGTTTGCCTGACAGGTCAAAGAGGCACCATGGGCACCCTCTAATATCGAGCAAATGGCCTCTGGTTCTGAGCCTGAGATGAAGAAATATCAGAGTAAAATAATTACTAAATGTACAACATGGAAATTTCACACTTGCTTAATTCTGTACCAATTGATATATATGGATACATTATAACATTCATCTGAGTACTATACTGTTGTAATTATACAAAATTTCTCCAAGACAAGCCCCCAAGACCAGATTTCTCTCAATTTATACATATCTTCAAACTCAAAAAGTGGAATAGTGGATTTTCTTATAATGGCAAGTTTCAAATATTTTTAAAAACTTTAACCTTCCTTCGCCATTTAATTTTGGATGTACAAAATTAGACTGCAACGTAATGCAATAGAAATTAGTCTTGACCAAGGTAGCCAGATAAGAAATAACCAAAGCAATGAGTTATACTTACTTTTAATTACATCGTTTATTTTGCAGCATCTGAGCACGCTTGCGGCTGATCCTGAATTACAATTGACATTTGACGATGAGCAAAATCCAGTTCCCACATAACCAGTGGGGCATGACACAGTTATGCCATTCGTTCCAGCGCTGTTGGGAAGACAAACAAGGAATCAAAACATGTTATTAATGAAAGAAGTCAAGCATTTGTATAATTATTTAGAGAGGCATTATATTTGGTTTACACTTCCAAACAGAAGAATTACTACAGAACCTCCCGCTTGTTAATTTGAAAATCGATTTATTGCTATGTTATGTAACAGTCAGGTAATTATTTTAGAAAAAAAGGTGCTCACACTATGTATTTTAGAGTCACCCAAAATTTAATGCCAAAAAAATATATGTATTCGAAAAAGTTGGTTTTCAATGCCTTCAGGAATATTCTGTGATGTTTTATTGGTATATCACATCCCTTGCACAACTACCTGCTAATAATAATATATTATTATTCCAACTTCTGTCTTTTGTTGGGTCTTCCAGCATCATGTGAGAGAATGTCTTCAGTTCCTGTGTTGGTTCAGGAGTTTCAAAATAAAGATGGTTTCATTCATGTGTTTCAGCTCCATTGTGATGTACGAGGGCCGTTCAGAAAGTCTGAGGCTTTTTGCTTTATATGGACACCACTTTCAATGCGGAACTATACTTTTTTCACAGGCACAATTCAGCAGGTTTGGAATTGATTTCCAGAGTTTTGCACAATTTCCAAATATTTAAGTCATTCTGTGGTTGCTATGGAAACTAAGGGCCGATTTCACCAACATAGTTTTAACAGTTAGACCTGGTCTTAACAACTTTAAACGCGGTTTAACTAAGTCCCTTTCACCAACTGTGCTTTAGTCTTCAGACTAGTCAAGGATCACTGACTTTCAAACATTGTTAAAAAACTTGCAGATCAGCGATCTCAAACTGTTATAGTGCTGTCTACAGTGGACCGCTCTTACATTGCAACCTTTTTTTCCAGCCTTGGCAGATCAGAACATATGTTGTCATTTGTTGCCACATAGCGAGCTCCTGTGAGCGGTCCACATCATATCAATCTGAGGAACTCACACAATTTTGTCTTGGTAAACCCGGGCTGTTTCTGAGTGTGCTGATGGCCTTGTCTACTTCCTTAGAGAATGAGATTGCCAAGTCTGACTCTGGTATACATCAATGTTGAATAGAAATATTGTGAATGTGCAATGAAATTCGAACTAATTCTTGGGACAGCAATGCTGTAGCATACAAAATCAACTTTTGTGCCAGGTGCCAGCAGCATGCAGTTCTCATTTTCACCAGACTGGTTATAGTGTGAATCAGAGGGGCTGACCAGATGATACTTGGCAGAGGGAGGGGGGCTCCAGAATTTCAGTGAAACAAATGTTTGGTCAATATGTGATATTGGCACAAAAGTTAGTTTGACACTTAAAAAAAAAAGAAGAGCTTGTCTCCACCATTAGTTACAGTAGGGCCTACCATAACGCTAAAACTTGTGACCAAAAAAAAGACTGCTTTGCATGCAAAAAGTTGTTTGCCATTGTTTAGCACGCCAAAAAGTTTGCTGTGGGGTAAAATGCATAGCCCCAAAGTGCCACAGGTATCACCTTAAAGAGATAACGTCAAGGAAAACCAAGCATATGTCAGTTATGCAGTGGTAAAACAGAGCACAGCATTGATGTACTCAGAATTTTGGATGTTGGGGGGGGGGGACCATTTTTTGCAAACATTCGTTTTCTAAGTTACAATTATAGAATAGAATAGAATAGAATTTATTGGCAAACAAAATACAATTACACTTCAACATAACAAATAGCACAATTAAAATACCAATAGAAAATAGGAACTGACACAATGAATGTGTATTTGTTCCCTAGCAATTTCACAATATAATTTCTTAATCTTTAAGTAACAATGAATGAATATCTATAGGAAATAAAAATCAATAATAATACTGATAAATTAAAAACATTGATAAGTACTAGCATTTACAAAAGTGGTAATGACTATAACCTTAATAATAGTTAAGAATTACAGAATTACAAAGGATATTCTAGATAGAGATTACAAATTCCTAAAAATAATAGTTATTTTCTTTTTAAATGTAAATTTACTACAATTTAAATCAATGACGTTTACAACAGAATTCCAAATTTCTGCACCTTTAAATCTAACATGCATTTTAACAATTTCTAATCTGCAAAATGGCAATCGAAAGTTATTCATATTTCTTGTTCTATAATTATGAAAATCAGCTTGATAATTAAACATATCTGAAAATATTCTTGGTAATTCACCTTTTACAAACTTATACATAAACATCATAATTGAAACTTTATACAATTTAGGTAATTGTAAAATTTTAAGTTCATTAAATATACTATTCGAGGGTGTTCTTCGACTAACACCTTTAATTATACGAACCACCCGTTTTTGCAAAACTAATAGCGAATTAATATAATTAGCATAAGTATTTCCCCATATTTCAATACCATAATTAAGATAAGGGTGGAAAAAACTATAGTATAAAGTAAGTAATGTATTATGATTTAAGTATTTTTTTGCTTTACAAATTATTCCAATAGATTTTGACAATTTAGATTTAATATAATTTATATGTTCTTGCCAATTTAACTTATGATCAATTATAACACCAAGAAATTTTGAGCTAAAAACACGAGAAACTTCATAACCATCAATCTGTAAATTACCAGTTATATTAACTGATTTACGACCTGATACAAACATATAATGAGTTTTGGTAACATTCAAAGTCAACTTATTCACAATCAACCATTTACTTAATTTGCACAGTTCAATGTTCATTTTTTCCAAAAGTTCATTTTCATCTTTCCCAGACAGGAACAAGTTAGTATCATCTGCGAACATTAAGACAAATAAATCAGTTACATTAGGTAAATCATTAACATATAACAAGAAAAGCAAAGGGCCTAAAATAGATCCCTGAGGAACACCACATGATATTACATTTTCTTCTGATTTTGTATCATTGTAATATACAAATTGTTTTCTTTCGTGTAGATAACTAGAAAACCATTCATGAGCTATTCCACGTATACCATAGCAATACAACTTTTGCAGTAAAATTCTGTGATCGACCGTATCGAATGCTTTAGTTAAATCAATAAATACGCCAAGAGTTATTTTTTTCTCATTAAATGCTTGACATAATTGATCAACTAAACTGATTAAAGCTAAGGAAGTGCCATAGTTTTTCCTAAATCCAAATTGAAACTTATGCAAAATATCATGTTTATTTATAAATCCCATTAGTCTATTATACATTAAATTTTCCAGAATTTTCGAAAAGATTGATAACAGCGAGACAGGTCTATAATTATTAATTAAATTATTTTCACCACATTTGTGAATTGGTGTTATTTGAGCAAGTTTAAGTTCATTTGGAAAAAAACCATTAAGAAGTGACAAATTTAGTACATGGACTAAAGGTTGTAAAAAACTAGTATAGGCAAATTTCAAGACTCTGGAATCAAAGCCATCAGGGCCTGAAGAAGAATTCTTTAATTTTTTAATAATATTGATTACTTCACATTCAGTGACAGGATCAATAGCAATTGAAAATGGATTAGCAGGCTGTAAATAACATAAAGGGTCAACATTACTTTCTGGGATTTTATCAGCAAGATTTTTTCCTATGTTAGTAAAGAATCTGTTGAAGCTATTAGAAATAATCTCAGGATCTTTAACAATTGAATGACCTATTTTAAATTCATCAGAAATTTTATTATTTTGCTTCTTATTTATTACTTCCTTGATGATTTTCCATGACTTTTTAAGATTATTCTTATTTTCATTTAGAAGTTGTTGATAGTGATTGCGTTCAGATATTCTTAGTAGTCTATTAAGATGACATTTGTATTCTTTATAAGTAGCAGAATTTTGAATTGAAGGGTTTTTGATCGACTTAATATACAATTCATTTTTATGTTTAATAGAACATTTTAGAGCTGGTGTTAACCAAGTTTTCCTATTTTTGTAGATTGACATTGAGTTATTAACAGGGAAACAATTGTTGTAACAATTTGAAAAACTTACGTAAAATTTAGAAAAAGCTTCTTGAGGATTGTCATAATTATATATTTCATTCCAGTCAATAGAGTTTGATTCTAATTTGAATTTCTCCATATTTTTTGTCGTTACTTTTCTACATTTAACAAACTTAGTTTGTGTAGCAATTTCCTGATCAAGTTTGATTGAAAATACAGGAAAGTGGTCAGATACATCACACAATAAGATTCCATTAAAGTATTTACTAAAATCAATATCATTGGTATAAATATTATCAATTAATGAGGCACTAGAACTGGTAACCCTAGTTGGTTTAGATATCAAGGGAAATAGAGAATGAGAAAACATAATGTTTAAAAATTCTGAAGTCAAAGTATGGGACTTTTCGTTTAGTAAATTAATATTAAAGTCACCCATTATATAAATAGTTTTCCTATCATTATACAATTGAGACAGGATATTGTTAATTGTATTATTAAATATTTCTATATCAGTGTTTGGAGGTTTGTATACAACAAATATTAAGATATCTTTTTGTATACCAAATACATCTTTAGAAATTTCGATGCAAAGTAATTGAGCATCATCATTATTGATACATAGATCATTTCTGATTTTGTAATTAACTCCATCTTTAATTAAAAGAGAAACTCCACCACCTCTACCAGTTAATCTGTACATGCTCTCTATTTGATAACCAGCTATACAATATCTATCAACAGAGCTTGCATTAAACCAAGTCTCTGTTAAACCGATAATACCAAAATTAATTTTAATATTATCCATGAAGTCATCAAATTTACTTAGGTTTTTAACTGCGCTTCTAATATTGATATGAATTAGAGAAAGACAATTTATTGACAAGGAAAGATCTCCACATTTCCTATTGAACATATTTTCATTATAGTAATTACAATTTATATTTGAAGCAACAATAGGTGCATTATAAAAATGCAAATCGGGGTCTAAATCGTACATCATATAATTAACTGAATCATCGTTAAACTCAAATGGATTGAATATTAGATCATTAAGTTTTTGATGAGAGATTGAAAAATCATTAACCATGTCATTAATGGCTACATCAAACAAATCATTATCAAGGTGATTAAATGGAAATACATCCTCAATACATTTAATACAAATCCAGTCTGGATCATCATATGAAGTATTATTCATATCATCCGTTATACATTTAATATGATAAGTAAATCTACAAAAAGTACAAATTATTCGTCTCATGTGAGGGAATATCCTATAATCACATGAATGACATGTAAGCATCATCTATGCAATAAAGAAGAAAGCCCTTGCTGATATCTGGGAGTAAGATTACAGTACCATAGTACAGCATTGAATTCTGTAATAAGTAAGGAATGAACTTTTTTTTTAAAATAATAAATAAGAAAATGAAATAAACAATATGAACAATAATAAAAGAATGTACGAGTAAAGTACATAGTAGCGTTAATCATGAAAATTGAATTATTAAAGAACAGTGTGATACATGGGATATAAAATCAAAGCGTCATATTGATATTAATCACAAATGACCAAATGAAGATTACATTCATAAATAAGTTATGGAAACTTGTCATATATTCAGCAATATCTGAAATACTGAATAAAAATAATTACAATTCATAAACTACTCATTAAAGACCAATTAATTAAAAGTTAGCTCTAGATTAGGGTAATAGTTCAGAATTTCATCAAGTCCTTAGGAGTGGTTATTCTGGATATTCTTTTCATGTTGTCCTTGACAAGGATAGCACCGTCCCAGGTCCAGCAGTCGTTTAACTTTTTTGCGTATTTCAGGTCACGAGCCTCCTTGAACATATCTGCTCTTAATTTCGTAAGATCGTCGTTGAGAAATATTGTCATATTGTCGAATTCGTTAATTGTCGCTGCAAGAGTCTTTAGAATTTTGAAGTGGTCGTTCATTTGTTTGTCCGTAGCCGTACTCGGTTGAGCGTCTTCTTTCGGGGAACCATCAGTTGGCGTCGCATCATCGGTCGTAGTCAGTACATCAGTCGACGAATCATTTCCAGTTGTTATTTTCGAAGCATCAAAAGCCAATTTCCTTTTCAATTTTGTTCTGTTCCGGTATACAGAGTCTCTGATCTTAAAAGACGAGAACCGAACAATGATAGGACGAGGTTTAGAACCTTTAGCTCCGATCCTATGAGCTTTCTCGATATCAGCGGGGATCAGCTGCAACTCAATTTTGGTATTACAGAGACTAAGAACTTTCTTGAAGACATCTTCTTTTTCATTTTCAACAATACCAGTAATACGAAGATTGTTTCTTCGGCTGTACTGTTCTTGATTGTCAATTGCATAGTAAGCCTTTTCCATGGCGTCTTCCAATTTTTGAATTCTCAGATCTTTATCATTGACACATTTTTTCAGTTGTTCATTCTCAGATCTTATCGCTTCATTGAGTTGTTTAAGGTCTCTAAGATCTTTCTTCAAAACTTCTTGGTTAGATTTAAGTTCCTCTATTTGAAATTTAAGAGAAGCACCAATTGACTCATCCAATTTTTCAATCACTTTGCTGTCACACAGTGCAGACAGAAATGCCTTGGTGAAAACTTCTTCACTGAATTCAGCCATTGTCATAGAATCAATTAGACATTAAAAACAGTTCACCTTCAATCAATTCATAGTACATTGCGCTCAGTAGTCCAAGGATTGAAAGAAATAAACATTGTTGACATGTGTCCATTTCCAGTAATTCCTCTATTATCACTCACGCAGAGTGCATTCACGTCTGTAAATCCTTAGTTTTCACATTATTCCATGAAAGTAGTGTTCAGAAACAATCCATGTTAACTGTTCAAAATAATCCACAGGTGAAAAGGAAAGTTTATATCATGATGACAGCAGAAAACTAAGAAAATTACTAACAACATTGGGCCATGCTGGTTGCAGTACCAGTGGCGCCACCTATATATATGTCTTTTTCATCTTCTTTACAGTTTAATCCATAAATATTACTGGTAGCCCCAGAGAGGGCAATCCTACCCCTCCCCCCAAATTAAAAATGTAGACAAAGAGGCTAAAAATTTGGACAGAGGCTGTAAAATGATCTCTTAAATATTGAAAATCAAGGTTCACATGAAAAATCAATTTATCTGAAAAAGTTTATTGGTTGATGCGCTGGTTGATAGTTTAGAAACCTTTTTTACCAAAACTGCGCTGATGATTATTTAAAAATATAAATATCCCAGTCAATCACAACTCGCTTGGTTGATAGTTAAGAAACCTTTTTTACCAAAACTGCGCTGACGATTATTTAATAAAATATATATATCCCAGTCAATCACAACTCCCTTAATTCTGTGTTTGCTTTAAACTAGAAATTTATTGATAATTATGTTCAACCTGTACAAAAGGCCGTGGTTTCTCAAAGTAAGGGCCGCAGTTGTATGACATGAGTGATGCTAAAGAGAGTTTTCACTGATGAAGCAGTTTGGTATTTAATTACTGCAGCAAAATAGCATTATGTCTACATTTATAGTATACATAGGCAGCACCCGTGGCTAAAGATGAGCAAGATGTGGCCATTGGATATATTAATATTTAATCAGTTTAGAAGTATCATGTCATTATTCGTTATAAAAATATATTTATACAGTCAGATTGTCATGAATGTTTAATGATTAAATGTTATATGCATATATGTAACTTTACCAGAAGGTCATCCCCCATTTGGGTATTGTAATTACTAATTGGTTGTTCTTCTATCAACTTGTTTTTGCTTTTGTGGTGTTTGTATCTATATTGTTATTTGTTACAGTATGCTTGAGCGATGCTGATTGGCCAAATTCAGTCACATGACGCCATCATAAAAACTCATATTGCATGGTTCAAGTGCAATATGAGATTTTTTTTTTTGATTTTTTTTTTCATATTTTTTTTCATATCGCATAGTAAGAGTGCAATATGAGTTTGTTTTTTTGTTTTTTAATCAAAAAATTTTTCTTTTTTCTACTGAAAAAAAAAAACGTTCACATTTTTTTCCCCAAAAATTGGTGATGTAATAAAACAAATACATGGTCACACAACCCTTTGAATGAGAATCCAGTTTAAATCACATTTAAATGTGTGTCAAGTTCAGAGTCTATTGACCTGAGGCTCAAGACAGGGGATTATAGCCAACAATCAGTGCCAAACAATACAACAAGATTAAAATCTTGTCACCTGTTTCTTGAAAGAGCCTCATGAACTGTTACACTGTCAAAGCAGAAGATATCAGAGCTGAGCCATGGACTTTTTGCCAAAGATATCTCAATTGAGACATTTTCAAGTTGATTTATAAACATGGAATTATTTATTTACTAAACCTTCATTGCAAGGGATATACCTGGAGAGGGCAGAATAAACGTATTGCCCTGTAGACGACAATATGCGAGGTAAGAGATCAAAATTCTCCTAAAACCATGTCAACACAGAAAACTTTTGCCAACTTACCTGGCAACTTTGAAGCCATTTAATTCAGTATCAAAGAAGTCTGAATGTGTACTTTAGCATAGATATAACCAACAATTATTACATAGACAGTTCTGCATGGTGTTATGTTACTGACAACAATTAAATTCATAGTAATTTGACTTTTTTTCAAACATGTGCTTTTCACAAGACATTGTTATGATCAAACAGGAAGTAGAACAACAGTGCCACCTTACCTACACATGAAATACAGCACTTATTATTGTGCGATATAAAAATTTATTTGCACTGATATCATGCCTTATTTGTATAGTATTGTACCTGCAGGGCATGCATAAGTTGAAAATAAACATTCATTCATTTATTCATACTTATTCTGAAAAGTTTATCATTAAAGTAAGTGGCATTCCTTACATTTCTTGGCATCGCTCTGGGTCAATGACAAACTGGGCCCTCGCAGCACCAAGAAGAAGCAGCGTAATAATCAGGTGTTTCATGGTCTCCATGTTGCAAGCAGGCAGCTGTTAGACTTTTGGAAGTTCAACTGTTGATGCTAAACCAGGCAAGTCATTTGTCCCTTTATAGTCACAACGTGAGATTTTGTCATTTGGTTTTTGATAAATGTGATGTTGTATTCATGCACATACTTACATTGTATCCTTGTTTGCCCTAATTTGATACAATCTTTCCCCAGACAGTTTCGTATCGAACAGTTATGAATTGCTATACTGATAAACACACTCACTGGTGACTGAGAAATTAGCATTTTGGAGTGACAGTCATTCTGGGTTCATTGTGACACTGAAGACGTGGCATATTGGGACGCACCTATAAGGGAGAATGTAGATGTCCAAGACTTAGTCAAACAAATGGCATAGAACTGTAAATAAGATAAACTGGCCACTGCTAAAAGTAATATTAACAACTGGCACTGCAAGGTGTTTTCGCACTGTATGTTTTCTCAAGTGCTTTTTATATTTAATTTATAGAGCATGTGAAATTTTAGAACTGTTTTTCATGGATGTTCCAATGTGCCCCGATCCCTGGACACATTGGAACAATAACGGTCATGTCACATTTTAATCTCTTATGCCTTGCATTTAAGCTCGATAATATTGGTGATATATATGCAACATTTTTAGTTGCTCAGTGTTTTCGTCATTGAGTAAAATAAGTATAATTATGCGCAAAAACATGCCCGTTCAGTTATTATATCTCACGATTGTGCCAACAAGCAGTGGTGCCCATACCATGCCGCTTGTGAAGAAGTGAAACAGAAGGTTGCTTTGCTATTCGGTCAATGGTGAATATCCTCAACAAAACTGCTTGTGGAACACTGTAAATTTTGAAATTCTGAGTAAGCTAAAATGATTGTGTGAGACGGTTGCACAATTTGTTTGAGCAATGATAGCTTGCTGTTTTGAGTTATGATAATCTTTATGTTGTTATAACTTGCAAACAACAAGCTATCTTGGCTCAAGGGAATTGTACAACCGTCTCAATCAATCAATTAAGCTAACTCAAAATTTCAAATTTTACAGTGTAGCCTCACTAAAATGTTTCAAATACTAAGTCATAAAAGTGCATTCACATGATGTCTAATATTGTCTATGTTCCATTGATGGGCATTTTAAATAGTATTTTTCAAAATATTTTTAGCAGGTTTTTGAACCACTAAACATATAGCAATATTACATATAAAATTACATGAGAAAAGACACAATATAACAAACTGTCTGGTGCATTACAAAGTGTTGAGATCCCAGGACCTGACCTGGAAAAGGGTAGAGGAAATAAACCAAAACAATCAGAGTCATGCAGGTGTAAGGAGGTGTGAGACTTAATTAGGACTCAAAATGTCATATTCTATGTTTAATGTTTTATCATGAAGCAACAACAATTTTACATGATCTAAATTCCGAATATCATTTGCATTAAAAAAAATTGATACCATATCAGCCTTCTATATATTTATATAACTCGTTTTGTCCTAAATGAGCAGTTGGTCAAACAATTCAAACTCCCTTTTGCAAGAATATCATTATTTAAGTTTATCTTATGGATCTTCATCTGATCTAATGCAGCGTATCACGGCACATCATAGTGCTATAGGAAGTTCCGTTGGTCTCCCAGTCTATTAAAAATGCTCTGTATTGATTTATTACAAATTAAAAGTTCAAACAAGCAAGTTGTGACCACAATTATTGTTGGTATTTCGCATGCGTTGGTCTGATTTGGGGCCAGTTCGATAAGCAGGTGTGCTTTTCCGGTTTCCTAAACTTTATAGTTGAAATAAACTAATCAATCATTTGGTTGCTGACCTGCTTTGGGAGTCAGAAATTCTGAACTATTTGTTATAGTGTCACCGAAGTACAAATGCAACAATGTAATCCTATCCAAGCCCTCCTTTGAGCATGCATTTACCACCCCAATCCCTAAAATATAATATTTGAGGTATATATTTTTCACTATTTGACATGTTCACGAATTTGAAAACCTGCAAAAACGAACATTTAAAAAAATTTATAATTCATGCAAGTGTGAAATATTGCAATTCACAAATTTATGTATGTGTGATTACGAACACAGCAATCAGAAAATTGGCTAAAAACTACTCTAGCCCTAATTTTAACACTAAACCCTAATGATATAGCACTTCCACGAGTGTTAGTGTTAGCAGATACACAAATGAATAATAAAGCACATCCACGAGTGCTAGTTATTACATGTACCCCCCGCACTTATGCTCGTTATTTCATGTCCACGAATTCGTACATGCTCGTTTTTACACCTTCACGAATTCGTGAACATGCCAAATAATGAAAAATATATACATGAATATTTAGGTGTCATTGTTTTGATAACCGAAAGTCCTGCAATCTGCATGTCAGATTAGCTAATCAGGCATGCTCATAGGCTTATGGGAGGGGGGCAGGGAGCCGTTAACCCCCCCCCCCCCCCCCCCCCCCAAGTCAAGGAAACAGTAAGATTCGGGCAAAAGAACTAAAATATTCGGGCAGATGAGTAAATAGACACTATTGAAAATTAATGATTCCAGGCAATTTCACTTGAAATCACGATCTTGAAACTCAAATAGGTCTTTGACAGAATATCTTCTCCCTTAACCATGCTTTGCCAGTATCCACGTAGGGGGGGGACTTAATTTGCTTTTTTGGGAAATTCAATATGTATACCAGCCCAATTTGTGCCATTGGGTCCCCCATTAACAAAAACCCCATTTTTTTGAAAATCTGACAAGTGCTACCCCCCTTTACATATGCCTTGAAGTTTTAGTTATTTAAAACGCTCGCAAAAATGTTTACATCTACCGCGTATAGTGACTATAAGATATATGACAAAACAAATAGTACTATTGGATTCCTCTAGTCAAGAGCTTTAAAATGAGTACCAACATGATGGGTCTACTATGATATTTGTTGTCACAGTTATTAGGAAATATTACTGTAAATTGCAGCGAGTAGCACCTTCAATTTAACTCGATGAAGTTCAGGCAACTTTGATAAATTATAAAGTTCAAGTGTTTTAGTGAAATATCTGATACCAAGCACAACTGTTTTTGAATCTCAATTTGACATCTGAACATAATTATTTTATAGGTTGACTATTCGAAAAACTTGTCATTGCTTTATTCAGAAATACTATTGTTTTTATTTGCACAATTATTGCTGATTTATTCACTTACACTCATAATGATTTTACGCAATTCATCACAATGAATTCTTTCAGAAAATGGCCTAATACAATTTTGATAATTATTGTCCTGCAATTAATTTAATAATCTGGAAGTATAATAAATTTAGAGTACACTGCAATGTCAGGCAATATTGAAGTTACGAGAAATGATATGTTCCATGGCTTATTTGTAGAATAACATATTCTTGTGAATGACAGCATAGCTATTTCAAGATCAAGCCATCCATGAATGAGCAAGATATTATTGTCTATTCTGATTGAGACTTACATTCTGACAGGTAATGTAGCCCTGACAATGAAGATACTATAAAATCAATACTCAATAAACAGGAAATTTGGATGTCTGAAAACATTGATGCTTGTTGGGTCAGCAGTGAGTTCAGCCAATCCTTGCCCAGAAATTATTAAAGTAATTTAAGTAGGCTGTACATTTTGCAAAATGATATAATTATTCAATAGACTCGGAAATATCTCTGAACTAACGCTTCAAATCGATCATCCAAAATCAACTAAATGGTTAAATATCAATGGATGGAATTACTTAGTCAAAGTTATATTACTAATCTTTCATGACATATGAATTGGCAGTTGATACTGAAACCTAAGTAATAAATAAATTATCATGGATCTCTCTTGGAAGTATACTATGCATACAGTTTCATGTATAATATGATATATATGATTTGTGTAATTCCTTCTACCCATGTAGATGAAATTTTGACCTTATTTTGCATGATTACCTAATATTGATAATTATCCATGGCTTCTATTTAGTGCAGTAGGCCTATGCAATTAGCATTATTTTATTATTGTACATAGTCCATGTGAGATTATTCTTTGCCTGGAAGCATTTAATTTGGCTTCATAACAATTAAACTTTGTGAAAGGCACAATACAACTAATGATACTAGTAATATTTCAATGATTTGTGGAATATCATTAATTTATCAAAGTGTTTTGTACTTGGGAGTCTTAGACCAATTTTCAGAAGGGCCAGGCTTTATATTAATGAGTCAGGACCCTTCAACCACACATAGGAAGCTTTATTAACAGTTGATGTCATTCTTACTTGTCTTTTTTTTCAGTGCCATACAAACGCTTTATGGCACGCCGACCATAACATTTACAGTAAAAATGAAATCCCAATTAATTTATTATTTCAATTCCTAAATGTATATATATTAAGCACAAAATATGTAAATAAATTTATTTTTTAAGACCAAGACTCTTGGCAAGAGTCCTGTCTGAAAAAAAAAGTACATAATTGGTAACGTTTGCTTATGAAATATGAATGCCAGAAGTGTTTGACATTAAATATTGTTCGGAATGGCATCGACTTTAGTTTATCGGATATATAGCTTCCTGGTATTCATTTTGAAGGAGATTTTCCAGAGAATCCCCATTTCTCTGTCCTTGATAGGGCTGAAGATATCGCAAACCGCGACTTTGTGGAAGCGTAATATATAATGAAAACTTCAAGGTCTATGTCAAGGGGGGTAGCGGTGGTCCGATTTTCAAAAAAAAAATTTTTATGTTCATAACTCACCTAATGGCACATTTTGAGCCGGTATACATACAAAAGTAGGATTAAGTCCCCCCCCCTAATATAAGGACGACAACTATAGGTGCCGACAAATGTCATGATTTTGACTGAAATCTCATTTTTTCTAAATTTTTTTGCTAATTTTTGGTATAAGTTAAAATCGTGACATTTGTCGCCAACACAGTGAAACGGCCGACTTCCTGTCATCTGACCAATCAGAGAGCCGGATTTTTGACACATTAAACTGCTTGAGGTGTTGCAACGACCCAAATGTAACCCATCGATATTCATAGTGGTATCCCTCCCAAAATATCTTAAAAGTGCAACTATGCCACATCATCATCTCCACTTTTAAAGTTAAAATGTGCTATGTGCAGGGGTGGCCTGGCAACAGTGGGCCCTAACATGCATATTTTCAGCATTATTCCATTTACGCGAAAGTGGAAGGGTCCTTTCCAATAAAGGGCCACCACACCTTGGGGCCCTGATAACCTAAACATAAAAATAATCTTTGACCTGAAAGATTGATTGTGCTGCATAGTCACAACCTTGGTCGAAAAGATAGAAATTCTGTCTTTTTTCTCTATTTAGCAGTTAAATGTCACAGTTAACTGTTTGAAATAGCATTGGAAAGACATTGGAGTCAGCTCAACAGTTAACTGTTAACAGTTAACTGTTATTACAGATCTCGTATGAGTGTGCCATCTTCCATGTGAATATATGTACAGATGATGTCAGTATTCCAATACTGACATCATTATTGGCACTCCAAGCTTGAGTGTTGATTCCAACTGCTACCAACAATTAAGGCATATGGGCTGTCTAAGTGTGAATATCAATTGATTAATCTGCATTCATTGGTATGGTTGTTTGATTCAGTTGGAGCAGGTGAAACTGATATGTTTGAGCCACTTGCTTGATCCATCATGGACATTCATGGTGTCCTGTTGTGAAATTTCTCCTTGAAGGCAGCACCTTGTGGCTTTTCAGCCTTTCAGGTGAGATCTGCGCCAAAGAAACTGTTCAGAATTGATGACTGGAATGGGGATGATGGGGAGATTTTTTGGAAGTGAACGTTGCGATGTTGTATGGGCATACCAGAGGACGAAAAATGGGTGGGGGGTAGTTGCTCCCCAAAAATTTGGGAAAAGGCCAGACAAGGAGGCTAAGAATTTTATCATCAAATAAACATTATTGGAAATCAGTGATAAGGATGCCCCCAAGGAAACCCCCCCCCTTAGGTCTTAAATTCTGAATGGTTCCTGAGTATATTATTTTTGCCAAGACAGAGCAGCACACTATAACCTCTCAGACCAACAAATGAATGTGAGACTGAATGAATTTGTTTCGTTGTAAAAGTGCTAAAACTGATAGCAGTTATACGCAAAATCCATGCATTATATATAGCTGGATATTGTAACTTTTGGATTTATTCAAAACATCAAACTGAATAAGTATAGGTTATTCACCTAGGGAGAGGCAATATGTGATTTATCCAGCGAGGGCGTTAGCCCGAGCTGTGATAAACACATATTGCCGATCCCGTGGTGAATAACTGGCTTATACCATAAGACAAAACTGAAACTTGTCATTTGTTGCTATGGTTTTTCACAGCTTCACTTATTATTCTCCCATGGGAGGATAACTGGACAACAAAGAATATGGGTTTTATTGCCGTGAAATACTGGCTCATGATTGGCTGACAGAGGTGTCGAATGGTATAATCCAATTAACCTCAAGTTAAACAGGTGGAATATCAAATATCTTCTACTTACATGTTCTACTCCACCCATTTTAATCTAATTAAGCCCAGACATTATATCTTTCAGTGCCTTTATATCATAGTGAAACCGCATGAGTTCTTGTAAAGTTCTGTTCATCACAATTTTGAGGTATTTAATCTTCATTATGTTCATTTAGTATCTCTTAAACATTGAGTAATTTTTCCAACATATCTCTACCGTATCCATCAATTTCTGTTTTGTCACTCCACCTTTGGTTAACATCATATAAACAACAATAAAGCATGCTAGAGACACCAATGGGGTTAAGGAATTAAGGGGATGGAAGCTTAAAATACTGCTTTATGCCCAGATTTATATGCTTTGTTTTAGTGTATAAAACATGGCAAATTACAGTTTTGTTGAATAACTCAAGAAATATAAGATGTAGACCCTTAGTTACTACAGAAGTTGAATATGAATATGTGGCCTATAGGATGATTTTGAGCCCATATTGAAAGGTGTATGACCAGATTCGCTATGTTAAGATTCAAATGGCCAGGTGGCCACACCTAAATTTAGTTCAATCTGGCTGAAATTTGGTATAGTTTCTTTTTATACCAAGGGGCATCTCAGAAAAAAGGTTAGGCTTGATCTAAAAATTTTGGGGCACCAGCCTCACCCTAGTGATGGGGTGAGCTGAATCACTCATGGTGAATTGGCCAAAACATTGATTATTCTCCCTCGAATTTCCTTGTAAGTCATTGCGAGTTGGAGTTAGCAATTTTAAAAGAACAGTGCAAAGATTTGCATTTCTGAAATCAAAATATTGGAAAACCAACTTTTTGACCCAAATGGACGAAAAATTGTGCAAATTACAGTGTACAATTTCTTTACAAATGAGTATTGTACTGATGCTGTTAGTCATCATAGTGATAGCAGTAATGCATAAGAAACCCCTGTTATCAGTAGTTCTCTACAAAATATTTATGGCGCTTCAACCAAACCTGAGGCGTAAGATATTTGACCAAAAAAAATTGGAAGTTTGCGTTTGTAGAACAGAGTTAAATAATTATTTACAATATCTCATAAGGTGATCATGGAGTTATACACACTCGCTGTCACATGCCAAAATTTGGTGTGAATATCATATGCCATCACCTCTCCAGAGAAAAAATGAAAACAAGTAAAGGTTATTCACCACGGGAGAGGGAATATGTGATTTATCACCCGAGGCCTTTAGGCCGAGGTGTGATAAACACATATTCCTGATCCCATGGTGAATAACTGGCTTATACCATGAGACAAACACTCAAACAATCAAACATGAGAGGATAACTGGACAACAAAGAATATGGGAATTATTCCCCTGAAATACTGTAATGTGATTGGCTGACAGAGGTGTCGAATGGTATAAGTGCTTCAAATAGCCCTGGTCTCCCCCATCTAAATAGCAGTATGTACTGCTATTTGGTCTATTGAAAAGTACTTTTTGCTGTTCACTATGGCATGGGAGGCTTTGTCACAAGCAATTGGTACACAGAAGGAAATAAGGTCAATATAATGATAGCAACTTGTGACAGATCTCTTGCACTCTAAAGTGGCTTAAGTTTGTGTCCTCTTTTGTTTTCTTACGTTTTATTATTATACTCAACGTTTTCCATGAGGCATTGCATTAGATTTCGTCTTAGGTATTTGAGGAGGGCAGTCACACCAACTTGTACACTGTAAATTCTGAAATTCTGAGTTAGCTCAAATGATTGAGTGAGATGGTTGCACAATTTGTTTGAGCCATGATAGCTTGCTGTTTTGAGTTATGATAATCTTTATGTTGTTATAACTTGCTAACAACAAGCTATCTTGGCTCAAAGGAATTGTGCAACCATCTCACTCAATCAATTAAGCTAACTCAAAATTCAAAATTTACAGTGTACGATTGGGAGATTTTGGAGACTTGAATATTTTAAACATGATGCACTATGAAACACTGTAATAAGAGGAGCATTGCCTGTGATTCTTCCAGCAGAGGGAGATAGAAAACGTAAAAATAACATTCAAGAAAGCTGTGACCCATCACGATGGTAAATTAAATAAGAATAGCCAAATATCATCTCAAGAGCCCCTTCCTTTGGCTATGCAACTCGCTAACTGCGCATTAGGTTCATTGTCACATTAAATTTTTTGGCTGTTCACTTGTAAACCAACTTTCTCGGACAGCTTTCAGTGCTGATGCAGTTATTTTAGGTCCTCTAATCTAAACTGTAACTGGTACACAATGTAGCAGGAAATTTCTAGCTATCCATAAGCAAAAATAAAAATCACAAACACTTAATTGATTTATTTGGAGAACATTATGTCCTGAGAATGACTACAGCAACAACATCTGCAATAAACTTGCTTTTCCAGATTTCAAGGCCTATAAATAACTAGGCATAAATCATCATGTACACTGAACAGTGTTAATCCTTTTTTTTTTTAGATACTGTGAAAAAGCATATGATAGTTGCATAAGGGATCACTTAGAATTTATGACAGGGGGGGGCATGGGGTGTTTGAAGTTCCGCCAGTTTTGCCAGAACTTCAAAAAAAGATACCCCCCCCCCTTGAGTTCCATGTGAGCTTTTAGTACCCCACGGTCCCCACCCTTAGGTTTCATGCTCATTTCTAGTACACCCCCCCCCCCCGCGGGACATACAAAGCAATACATACATATATTGTTATACATGTTCGGTCAAGCTGAATATATGCGCATTTTATAAATTTTTGTTTTGTTAACATTTCTTACCCCCTCTTGGACATGTTGTCATAAATTAATACCCTTGCCCCCCCCCCCCTTTGAACACGTGTGAAAGGATAGTACCTACCCATATCAGGCAAGACTCCAACCCCCAGTCATAAATTCTGAACGGTCTCTAATAATTGGGAACGCAGTGCATACTATTAAGAAAGTGATTGGTCATGATGACGTTACAACAAATATTTTATCAATGAGGAAGAAGTTCACTGCAAATGTTCAAATACATGTTGCATAATATAAAAAAAGAATAATGTCGCAATGACACAAATTATTATGTCGCGATGACATTAATTTCAAAATGTCTGGAGAGTTTTTGCAAGCAGAGGAAAGTGGCCAATTTAAAAATGTATCAGGAAAATGCCGAATGACTATTGGCTAACTTCGACATAATCTGACAAAGTTGCTAATTGGTCCAATTTTGTTTGGTTGGACCAATCGGAAAACTTGTGTTCCAGCAAAATCACTTAAATTTGGTCAAACCGACTGGGTCGACTTATTGGCGACCCAGAAAGATTGATCGTCCGTGAAATATAAATTGTATACCGCAGTGCTAGAGATATTTGACTTGTGATAATATTCTGAGGTCCGCTTTCGTGTTTCTTGTTAGATCATAACAATGTCTTGTGAAAATTACATTTAAAAAAAAGCCAAATTATGCATGACATTGTACTATAAACCTAATTGTTGTCAGCTCTATAACACTATGCAGATGTGTGTATTCCCTTGATACTGAAATAAATGCCTTGAAAGTTGCCAGGTGAATTGGTTACAGGAGAATTTTAGTCTCTTACCTCACATTTTGTTGTTTACAGGGCAATACAATTCAATTAGTCCTGTCAAGATATATATCCTATGCAATGAAGTAGTAAATAGATAGTCCCATGTAGAAGTATAGTACATTTAGGGGAAACACAAATTTAAATCATCACTGTTACCTGAATATATTAGGACAAGGGTTAGCTCAACAGCGGTCTCAGTCATCCTTCGCTAATTTCCACTTCCTCCTTTTGTCATAATTAGCCTACCAAGTGCATAACCTGTAATCATCTATACATCTGTTACCTGAATAACATTATTAAACATTTTCAACAAATATCAATCTCTATTTCAAATCAATTTGCAGAGTATAATTTTATTTGACTCTCATGAATTTATATTAAGAAAAAGTAAATAATCTTTATATTTTATTAGATACCATGTAGAAATTAATTTATTATCAAGGGTGTACACATTGATTATCAGAGGACCACCCGAGTGGTAGGACAGTTTCGTCATTGCTCTGTTGCCAGTTTCATCTCTCATTGAATTAGCTGCCCATTCATCAGGGACATCCATCTTGGTGATTCGTATCTGAAGTTCATCAATCAAAATGGCTGGTCCTTTTGGCCCAGTTAAGTCCTAAGGCACCATAGGAACAAGCCTTTGCAAACTAATGATGGCTAGCTTGCTCTGGTGAGAGAATTTTTATGACACTGAGGTGGTAGCATCATCGTTTTTTAAAAAGTCGCAAGGTGATTTGGTCGCAACGAGAATGGTGTTTATTATCCAAAATAGGCCTAGTACCAGCGATACTAAATTAAAGTGGGAAAATGAAGTTCATCAAATGAATACATCCAACAATTGAAAAATATTCAAACTGACAGGCAGACTTCGATCATTCTGATATAGTTAACCGTATAAAGTAATAAGCAGAAATTTCACCTCTTTCCTGACTCTATGAAGACGGGAAAGTTTTCTTTAGATTATTCTCCTGCAGGATCATGGCAGGGAGGGACAGACAGGGGAAGAAGAGATGGGCGACATTGAAATAAATCAAGACTGCTTGAGGAAATGTAAATCCCTGAATGATTAGAGAAAATCAAAAAACTAGATTAAGGTGAAGGACCACTGAATCTGAGGGTAAACGGAAAAAAGGAGAAATAACTACTTTACTAGGGGTCAGACAGAGTAGAAAAACAGTTAAAGTAAACAGATGTAATCGTTTTTTCATTTTCTTTGTTATTGAAAAGAAAAGTATAAAACAAAAACTGTGTTATAAAAAGCCACGAGCAGGCATTGTTTACCTACACTGCACCCTACTAAATTTACTTGTTCCCCTTTCCCCAATAGAATATAGATGCCTCATTCACATCAGGTGCTGCAGTGGTGTCCAAGGATTAGCAAGTCACATGGGATCAAAGCGAGGTCAAAGGTGCCATCCATTTTGTGGCAGCCATCTTGTCTCTGCTTTGTGCTCCTGTCCCTAAATCTTCTGGTTGAGAATTTGTTTAGTGTTTTATTGCTACCTCCAGCTACACTTGTTTTGCCACTATAAAATTCACAAGAGAAATTACACTTGTCCGTTACTTTAACCAGATTTCCGGTTGTGAGTATATCCCATTGAGTCTGTACTTGTTTAAGGGAGATTGCTGTATTTTCAATTAGGAGCTTGTTAAGAAAGTTGCTGAAGTGGCATCGCTGACCCAACTCAGCATTTTATGGGCCAATTTGTTGCTGTTTCTTTTCATTTGGGAATTGACCCAGAATGTGCCTGTATGGAAGTGTTTCCTTCTAGTCAGTCTCAACCAGCTTTGTTTACACCTGAAGTAACCTTTGGGTTTAATCATAAAATATCTCCTTTGGGGCAAAAGAATCAAGAATGCCCTATATCTTATTTATCTTATTTATTTTTGTCATTTTTCATTCACAGTTATGAAATTTTCTTTAATTTACTATCCTATTCTTGTCACTTAAAATCAACAGCTTGGTAATGCCATCAATTTTACGAAGAAGATGCCTTATCCTTTGGAATTCTTTTCTTTCAGCTTTGAAGAATGAGCATCACGAAAAGACTATTTATGTCAACAGAAAACATTACCTAATCTCCAATAATCCCACTGAAAGAAAGCACTTCCCCAATTTATTTACAATTGGTGTCAAGGAGTTTAAATGGTGTGAGAATATGAACTTTCATGCAAGCCAATCAATTGCCTTCTGAAGTTCTACATAAATATATAAATCACAAATATGTGTGTTTCATTCAAAGACTGCACAAAGGCCTTGTACTAGAGGTAACACTAAATGTAAATCATCACTGTTACCTGAATAGGTGGGGGCGAGGGGTGGTAGCATGCTGGACAGCCAATCACTGGGTCCCGGGTTGAATCCAGCTCTTGATCTACTCGAGCCCTTGTTGGACAGTAGTTTCAAGAATCCTTCTCCTCATTGCCAAGTCCCCTTCCTGTCCTAATGGCCACCAAACACAGAAAATACATGACATAAAGCTGCAATCATCCATCCATCCATCTGTTACCTAAATACTATAGCAAACATGTTCAACAAAATTCATTCTCTATTTCGCACAAATTTGCAGAGTAAAATCTGATTGGAATGTAATTTTAATTGGCATGTTCTCCATATTTATAAGCCACAATATAGGAATTAATTTATTATCAAGGGTGTAGGCCTGCACATTGATTATCAAAGGACCACCCGAGTGGTAGACAGTTTCGTTGCCAGTTTCATCTCTCATTGAATTAGCTGCCCATTCATCAGGGACATCCATCTTGGTGATTCATATCTGAAGTTCATCAATCAAAATGGCTGGTCCTTTTGGCCCAGTTAAGTCCTATGGCACCATAGGAACAAGCCTTTGCAAACTGATGATGGCTAGCTTGCTCTTGTGAGAGAATTGTTATAACACTCAGGTGGTAACGTTATCCTTTTTAATAAATTTTGATTGTGATTTGGTAGCAACTCAAAAAGGGTGTATTGTCTGAAATAGGCCCATACCCAACCATGCTAAATTCAAATTGGGAGAACCAAGTTCATCAAATCAATACATCTAAAATGGAAAAAGATTCAAACAGAGAGGCACACTTTGATCATTCTAATATAGTTTAGAGTATATAGTAATAAGCAGCTATTACATCTATTTTCCTGACTCCTTGCATGCAGACTGGAAAGTTTCCTTAAATAATCCTCTTGCAGAATCATGGCAAGGAGGGACAGACAGGGTAGGAAGAGAGACGGGCGACATTGAAATAAATCAGGTCTGCTTGAGGAACTGTCAATTCCTGAATGATTAGAGAAAATCAAGCAACTAAATTAAGATGAAGGACCGCTGAATCTAAGGGTATATGGAAAAAAGGAGAAATAACTACATAGGGGTGAGAGTAGAAAAAAAGTTAAAGTAAACAGATGTAATAGTTTTTTCATTTTCTTTTCTTATTCAAATGAAAAGTATAAAAGCAAAAGCTATGTTATAAAAAGCCACAAGCAGGCATTGTTCACCTACACTGTACCCTACTAAGTTAACCTGTTTACCTTTCCCCTATAGAATATAGATGCCTCATTCACATCATGTGCTGCAGTCATGTCCAAGGCTTACCAAGTCACATGTGAATCACGTAGGGATCAAAGCTAGGATGGAGGTGCCATCCATTTTGTGGCAGCCATCTTGCCTCTGCTTTGTGCTCCTGTCCCAAAATCTCATAGTTAGTAATTAATCGAGTGCTTTATTGATACATTGGAGCTAACTTGACCAATATGCAAAAGAACCAAATTCGCTATCATGTTATTTACATTTAAAGTGATTAGCAGGCAATGAATCTTCCTTTCAGCAAATGTTTTGTATCCCTAATTATATTTATATACATAAAAGTGATTAGCAGGCAATGAATCTTCTTTTCGGCAAATGTTCTGTATCCCTAATTATGCACCTGAGTCAGTTGCCTCAATCCCATCACTGCAATCATGTCCAAGGCTTACCGAGTCACATGTGAATCTCCTTGGGATCAAAGTGAGCACAGTGTCCTTGAACGAAGTTTAGGGTTAAAAAAAATGTACAAAGAATCCGTCAACACGGCGTTGTAGTATGTGGTCTCAGCTTCGATTTGATGTAAAGATCTAAAAAATCTGTTGGGAAAATTTTGAGAAAATTGGAATTTAAAATATTTAGTTTTTCACACCCTTGTCACACGCAAAATATCAGTTTTAGATCAATAAAATAGGATTGCAGTGTTATCGAAATGTCACAGCTTATCTAGTTATACATTAGGTTACTGAATCAGGTGAAAAATTATCATAAAAAGCATTTTATTTCTAATTTTCACATCATTTTCAACATTTAAGGGTGTTGCAAACTCGCCAAATCATATAATGTGTCAAATCAGATATAATCATGCCCATTTCGTCTTTATTATTTCTTTAACTAAAGAAAAGTGGCAAATGAACCACCAGGGTGTGAGAAAATGCCTTGTTAAATTCATTAGTCATATAAATTGAGATTTTTAGCATTTCACCAGTTAATGTTTTTCAAGTGGGATTCACAAAAAACATCTGTAAAGTTATCGGACAACAAATAGTGAACAAATGTCGGAATACCTACTGTCAGCATCTCACAAGTGTGCATCTTCACAACAGCTTTGCATGTAACTTGTATTTGACATCAAAGGAAATAATATATTTTGATAGATATATTTTTTCAAATCGTAAAAAAAAAATCTATGCAAGTGGTCTAATGGCTTAGATGATCAATTCCAACTTATATTAAAATGTTTCTGTCCATATTGAAATGCAGGTAGCAATTTTAATGGTCTTCTGTAGAATTTTATGGGCTTTTCTTACCTGTTTTTGCCACTTTTTAAAGATTATTTCATGAAATCTAAAGGTTGCTTACTTCCAAAATTCATTTGTTCATTTATAGCATGCACAGATAAACAATATTAATTGTGTGACAGTGGAAGAGAATCTGTTGCAATTAATTAAAAACTTTGTTGATTGCACAAGGACACGCTATAACTGAACAAATGAATTTTGGAAGTATGTAACCACTAGATTCCATGAAATAATTTTAACAATTAGCAAAAACAGATAAACGAATCACTTAAAATTCTACAGAAGACCATTAGAATTGCTACCTACATTTCAATATGGACAGAAACATTGTAATAAAAGTTGGAATTGATCATCTAAGCCATTAGAACACTTGCATAGATTTTTTTTTAACGATTTGAAAAAATATATCTATCAAAATATATTAATCTCTTGGATGTCAAATACAAGTTACATGCAAAGCTGTGGTGAAGATGCACACTTGTGAGATGCTGGCAATAGGTATTCCGACATTTGTTCACTATTTGTTGTCCGATAACTTTACAGATGTTTTTGTGAATCTCACTTGAAAAACATCAACTGGTGAAATGCTAAAAATCTCAATTTATATCACTAATGAATTTAACAAGGCATTTTCTCACACCCTGGTGGTTCATTTGCCACTTTTCTTTAGTTAAAGAAATAATAAAGCCGAAATGGGCATGTTTATATTTCATTTGGCACATTATATGATTCTGCAAGTTTGCAACACCCTTAAATGTTGAAAATGATGTGAAAATTAGAAATAAAATGCTTTTTATTAACATTTTTCACCTGATTCAGTAACCTAATATGTACTTAGATAAGCTGTGATGTTTCGATAACACTGAAATGCTATTTGATAGATCTAAAACTGATATTTTGCATGCAACAAGGGTGTGAAAAACTAAAAATTTTAAATTTCAATTTTCTCAAAATTTTCCCAACAGATTTTTTAGATCTTTACATCAAATCGAAGCTGAGACCACGTACTACAATGCTGTGTTGACAGATTCTTTGTACATTTTTTTTAACCCTAAACTTCGTTCAAGGACACTGTGTGAGGTCAAAGGTGCCATCCATTCTCTGCTTTGGGCTCCTGTCCTAAACCTCCTGGTTAGGAATTAATCAAGCATTTTATTGGTACTTTCAGCTACACTTCTGAGTCTTGTATTGACTGGAGCATTGGAGCTAACTTGACCAATATGCAAAAGAACCAAATTCGCTATCATGTTATTTACATAAAAGTGATTAGCAGGCAATGAATCTTCCCTTCGGCAAATGTTCTGTATCCCTAAGTCAGTTGCCTCAGCCCCTTCACTGCAGTCATGTCCGGGGCTTGCCAAGCCACGTTTGAATCTTGTTTGGATTAAAGTGAGGTCAAAGGTGCCATCTATTTTGTGGCAGCCATCTTGTCTCTACTTTGTGCTCCTGTCCCTAAATCTTCTGGTTGAGAATTTGTTTAGTGTTTTATTGCTACCTCCAGCTACACTTGTTTTGCCACTATAAAATTCACAAGAGAAATTACACTTGTCCGTTACTTTAACCAGATTTCCGGTTGTGAGTATATCCCATTGAGTCTGTACTTGTTTAAGGGAGATTGCTGTATTTTCAATTAGGAGCTTGTTAAGAAAGTTGCTGAAGTGGCATCGCTGACCCAACTCAGCATTTTATGGGCCAATTTGTTGCTGTTTCTTTTCATTTGGGAATTGACCCAGAATGTGCCTGTATGGAAGTGTTTCATTCTACACAGTGTCCTTGAACGAAGTTTAGGGTTAAAAAAAATGTACAAAGAATCTGTCAACACAGCATTGTAGTACGTGGTCTCAGCTTCGATTTGATGTAAAGATCTAAAAAATCTGTTGGGAAAATTTTGAGAAAATTGAAATTTAAAATTTTTAGTTTTTCACACCCTTGTTGCATGCAAAATATCAGTTTTAGATCTATCAAATAGCATTTCAGTGTTATCGAAACATCACAGCTTATCTAAGTACATATTAGGTTACTGAATCAGGTGAAAAATATTAATAAAAAGCATTTTATTTCTAATTTTCACATCATTTTCAACATTTAAGGGTGTTGCAAACTTGCAGAATCATATAATGTGCCAAATGAAATATAAACATGCCCATTTCGGCTTTATTATTTCTTTAACTAAAGAAAAGTGGCAAATGAACCACCAGGGTGTGAGAAAATGCCTTGTTAAATTCATTAGTGATATAAATTGAGATTTTTAGCATTTCACCAGTTGATGTTTTTCAAGTGAGATTCACAAAAACATCTGTAAAGTTATCGGACAACAAATAGTGAACAAATGTCGGAATACCTATTGTCAGCATCTCACAAGTTTGCATCTTCACCACAGCTTTGCATGTAACTTGTATTTGACATCCAAGAGATTAATATATTTTGATAGATATATTTTTTCAAATCGTTAAAAAAAAATCTATGCAAGTGGTCTAATGGCTTAGATGATCAATTCCAACTTTTATTACAATGTTTCTGTCCATATTGAAATGTAGGTAGCAATTTTAATGGTCTTCTGTAGAATTTTAAGTGATTCGTTTATCTGTTTTTGCTAATTGTTAAGATTATTTCATGGAATCTAGTGGTTACATACTTCCAAAATTCATTTGTTCAGTTATAGCGTGTCCTTGTGCAATCAACAAAGTTTTTAATTAATTGCAACAGATTCTCTTCCACTGTCACACAATTAATATTGTTTATCTGTGCATGCTATAAATGAAAAAATGAATTTTGGAAGTAAGCAACCTTTAGATTTCATGAAATAATCTTTAAAAAGTGGCAAAAACAGGTAAGAAAAGCCCATAAAATTCTACAGAAGACCATTAAAATTGCTACCTGCATTTCAATATGGACAGAAACATTTTAATATAAGTTGGAATCGATCATCTAAGCCATTAGACCACTTGCATAGATTTTTTTTTTACGATTTGAAAAAATATATCTATCAAAATATATTATTTCCTTTGATGTCAAATACAAGTTACATGCAAAGCTGTTGTGAAGATGCACACTTGTGAGATGCTGACAGTAGGTATTCCGACATTTGTTCACTATTTGTTGTCCGATAACTTTACAGATGTTTTTTGTGAATCCCACTTGAAAAACATTAACTGGTGAAATGCTAAAAATCTCAATTTATATCACTAATGAATTTAACAAGGCATTTTCTCACACCCTGGTGGTTCATTTGCCACTTTTCTTTAGTTAAAGAAATAATAAAGACGAAATGGGCATGATTATATCTGATTTGACACATTATATGATTTGGCGAGTTTGCAACACCCTTAAATGTTGAAAATGATGTGAAAATTAGAAATAAAATGCTTTTTATGATAATTTTTCACCTGATTCAGTAACCTAATGTATAACTAGATAAGCTGTGACATTTCGATAACACTGCAATCCTATTTTATTGATCTAAAACTGATATTTTGCGTGTGACAAGGGTGTGAAAAACTAAATATTTTAAATTTCAATTTTCTCAAAATTTTCCCAACAGATTTTTTAGATCTTTACATCAAATCGAAGCTGAGACCACATACTACAACGCCGTGTTGACGGATTCTTTGTACATTTTTTTTAACCCTAAACTTCGTTCAAGGACACTGTGTCTAGTCAGTCTCAACCAGCTTTGTTTACACCTGAAGTAACCTTTGGGTTTAATCATAAAATATCTCCTTTGGGGCAAAAGAATCAAGAATGCCCTATATCTTATTTATCTTATTTATTTTTGTCATTTTTCATTCACAGTTATGAAATTTTCTTTAATTTACTATCCTATTCTTGTCACTTAAAATCAACAGCTTGGTAATGCCATCAATTTTATAAAGAAGATGCCTTATCCTTTGGGATTCTTTTCTTTCAGCTCTGAAGAATGATTATCACGAAAATACAATTTTTGTCAACAGAAAACATTACCTAATATTCAATAATCCCACTGAAAGAAAGCACTTCCCCAATTTATTTACAATTGGTGTCAAGGAGTTTAAACGGTGTGAGAATATGAACTGTCATGCAAGCCAATCAATTGCCTTCTGAAGTTCTACATAAATATATAAATCACAAATATGTACGTTTCATTGAAAGACTGCACATATTGATGTAGATATTGTACTAGAGGTAACACAAAATTTAAATCATCACTGTTACCTGAATAGGTGGGGGCGAGGGGTGGTAGTATGCTGGACAGGGTCCCGGGTTGAATCCAGCTCTTGATCTACTCGAGCCCTTGTTGGACAGTAGTTTCAAGAATCCTTCTCCTCATTGCCAAGTCCCCTTCCTGTCCTAATGGCCACCAAACACAGAAAATACATGACATAGAGCTGCAATCATCCATCCATCTGTTACCTCAATACTATCGCTATTATCAAACATCTTCAACAAAATTCATTATCTATTTCGCACAAATTTGCAGAGTAAAATCTGATTGGACTGTCATTTTAATAAGCATTAAGAAAATGTATGTGTTCTCCATATTTATAAGCCACAATATAGGAATTAATTTATTATCAAGAGTACCACCCGAGTGGTAGACAGTTTCATCATTGCTCTGTTGCCAGTTTCATCTCTCATTGAATTAGCTGCCCATTCATCAGGGACATCCATCTCGGTGATTCATATCTGAAGTTCATCAATCAAAATGGCTGGTCCTTTTGGCCCATTTAAATCCTAAGGCACCATAGGAACAAGCCTTTGCAAACTAATGATGGCTAGCTTGCTCTTGTTAGAGAGTTGCTCAGACATTAAGGTTGTTATATCATCTTTTTTAATAAAGTTGCAAGTGATTTTGTCTCAGCTTAAAAAGAGTTCATTGTCTGAAATAGGCCCAGTACCATCCATGCTAATTTCATAGTGGAAAAACAAAGTTCATTAAATCAATTCATCCAAAAATGGAAAATGATTCAAACAGTGAGGCAGACTTTGATTATTCTCATAATTTAAGCGGTTATTTCACCTCTTTCCTGACTTCGTGAAGACCGGAACGACTTCCTTAAATAATCCTGCTGCAGCATCATGGCATGGAGGGTCAAATGAATGAAGATTTATTTGCAACTTACAAGAGTACAATACATTTTGATAAAATTTCTTTAAACAATACCTACTAAAGTAAGTTGATGGAAGAACACCCGAGCAAAAAAAATTACTATACCCTATAGGGGGGTGCCCTTCCAATATACATTACATACAAATACAATGAATTAAATTCTAAACATGTGCCATTATTATTAAATCAATTATAAATTATTCATAAGTCCAGTGACCACATCTTGCTCATGCATTAGCCGCGGTTGCTGCCTATGTCTAGAGTCAAGTGTGGTCAAAAGACATCCATAGTCAACATTTAGATTACATAATAAAATATCATAAATCAAATACATAATAATTATGAGGATATCGTAGCGTTTGATTATATAGATAATGAATTATTCATAAGTCTAGTGACCACATCTTGCTCATGCATTAGCCGCGGTTGCTGCCTATGTCTAGAGTCAAGTGTGGTCAAAAGACATCCAAAGTTAACATTTAGATTACATAATAAGACATCATAAATCAAATACATAATAATTATGAAGATATAATAAATCAAATATAACTACCATCAAAACTTCAGTTATTATACAATTGCTGATTTCAGTTATTTATAGCTTGATCCAACTTGTATTTAACAAAACCTTTATTAAATTTCTTGCTATCACGAATATTTTTTAGATCCCTAGGAAGGTGTAGCCATACATGTGGTGCTCTGCCAAGAAAACTTTTATTATAAATTTGAGTAGTATGTGGAAGGGCTTGAAGTAAGTTTCGATTTCTGGTTCTATGGTTATGTCTGGTATTTTCAAATAAATTAATAATTCTTTGGGGCAATACATCTGTCATATATCTATGAGAAATTTTTACTAAAGATAATTCTATCAAACTTTTAATGTCTAGTAGTTCAGCCTTTTTATAATAAGGTGAAAGTCGTATTCTTCTCTTCAAGTTATAGATTGACCGTAGAGCTTTATTCTGAATGACCTGGAGTTTTTTTACATTACTTGCTGATAACATGGGTCCCCAGATGCTCATTGCATAATTAAGATGGCTAAATACATGTGAAAAATATATCAGTCTTTTGCTTTTGGTTGATAATATATTCCGTGCCATATTTAAACTATATATACCTGATGCCAGTTTTAGTGAAAGATTTTGCACATGGCAATTCCAGTTTAAATGTTCGTCAATACAAACTCCAAGGAACTTTGTCTGAGTCACTTTCTGTACAACTTTACCATCTATGTTTACATCTCCATTAACATGACTTCTGCTATTAACATTTTTGAATAACATGTAACTTGTTTTCTCAATATTCAATGACAATGAATTGTCTTTAAACCACTGTGTTACTCTCTTCAGATCTTCATTAATCTTTCTGTATAGGAATTTAACATTGTTTCCAGTCGCATAAATGGTGGTATCATCTGCGAACTTAACAGCTCTACTAAATTTTAAACACTTTGGCATGTCATTAGAAAGGATGATGTAAAGCAAAGGACCTAACACAGAACCCTGGGGTGTTCCAAATTTAACTTCATATTTTTCAGAAAGAGCTTCTTTAAACATGACTTTGATACTTCTGTCAGTAAGATAACTTCTTATCCAATTTAGCGCAGTTCCTCTTATCCCATATAATTCCATCTTCTTTAACAATGTCTCATGCTTTATACTGTCGAAGGCCTTTGACATGTCTAAAAATAATCCAATTGTACACATCTTTTTGTTAAAGCCATCGATTATATTTCCTGTAAGGTCCAATATCGCATCAGTAGTACTTCTTAATTTCCTAAACCCATATTGACCTTCAAATAGTACATTATGTTTGTTAAAAAAAGTCATCAGACGGATATGTACAATTTTTTCTAAGATTTTTGACACTACGGGAAGTAAAGATATTGGTCTATAGTTAGTAATTTCAAAGATACTTTTAGCTTTATATAAGGGTTTTACAATGGCTAATTTCATGTAGTCTGGAAATACACCTGCACTTAATGACTTATTAAAGATAATAAAAAGAGCATGTAGAATACTAGGACATATTGATTTTAGCACTGTATTTGATAATTCATCATGTCCTTGACTATTTTTTGTCTTCAAACCCTTTATTAACCGTTCTATTTCATGATGTGTTGTAGGAAACAAAAAACAGCTTTCATTTACCCTTTCAGTGATATTAGAAGTTGGATCAAATGTGGGACCCTGCTCTTCTATTTTTTCTGACATACATTTACCAATCTCGCTATAATATTTGGCAAATGTGTTACTGATTATCTTCTGATCACTTACTTTTATGCCATCTATCATGATTTCATCAGACAAATAGCTCTTCTTCCTTCCCTTTCCTGTTATTCTATTTAAAATTTCCCAAATTTTCTTTGAATCATTTCTACAATTTGTAATAAGATCATGACTATACTGAAATTTTGCCTTTCTCCTTAACTTACTGTACATGTTTCTATATCTCTTATATGCTACATATTCGATACTATCATGTGGCATATGTAATACTTGCTTGTAAATTTTCCAGCATTTAACCGATGAGGTTTTTAATCCAACAGTAAACCATGGATCTCTTTTTTTGTACTTTCTATTGAATGTATAATCTCTTAATGGCGCATAGAATTCAACAACTTTACTTATTTCTGAATTCAATTCATAACATGCATCATTAATATTCATTTCATCCAAATAATTCCAATTCTTATTTGATAAGGCTCCTTTGATGTTGCGATATACTTATACCTATAAACAGGGGAAGAATAGAGACTATTTGAGGAACTGTAGATCCCTGAATGATAAGAGAAACTCAACAAACTAGAGGTGAAGGACCACTTAATATCAGGCTAAACGGGAAAAAGGGAGAAATAACTTGATTACTGGGGGTGAGACAGAGTAGAAAAACAGTTAAGATAATCAGATGTAATGATTTATACATTCTCTTTCCTTATGGAAAGGAAGAGTATCAAAGAAAAAATTTGTTACAAAAATCAATGAGCAGGCATGGTTCACCTACCTTGTACCCTACTAAGTTACCCTGTTTCCTTTTCCCCTATATAGATGCCTAATTCACATCAGGTGCTGAAGTCATGTCTAAGGCTTACCAAGTTATGCGTGAATCTTGTTGGGATCAAAGCGAGGTCACAGGTGCCGTCCATTTTGTGGCAACCATCTTGTCTCTGCTTTGTGCTCCTGTCCCTGAACCTCATGGTCAGGAATTAATCAAGTGTTTTATTGATACTTTCAGCTACACTTGTATTGACTGGAGCAGTGGAGCAAACTTGCCCAATATGCAAAAGAACCAAATTCGCTATCATGTTATTTACATAAAAGTGATTAGCAGGCAATGAATCTTCCTTTCGGCAAATGTTCTGTATCCCTAATTATGTACCAGAGTCAGTTGCCTCATTCCCATCACTGCAGTCATGTTCTGGGCTTACCAAGTCACGTGTGAATCTTGTTCGGCTAAAAGCCAGGTCAAAGGTGCCATCCATTTTGTGGCAGCCATTTTGTCTCTGCTTTGTGCTCCTGTCCCTAAATCTTCTGGTTGAGGATTTATTCTGTGTTTTATTGCTGCGTCTAGCTACACTTGTATTAGCTGGAAAAACTCTTCACAAGAGTAATGAGGGTGAGTTGATATATCTATTTAGAGATATGATGTTCTCCATTTGAAAGTTGACCTACACCAAATAAACCATGTCAGTCCTGATATATAAACATAAGTAATTAATTTCTTATTAATAGGATTAATTTTGTATTAATGAACTTAAACTTGGGGCTCTAAGCTGGCAGGATGCATCACCTTCCAGATAAAACAGAGCCAACTTGTCTTAACCTTGTATAGTATCACACTTTAAGGAAACTGACCTTTTGAATTTGAACATCATACTGCAATAAAACTTGGTACAAAGAAATAGCCTTGGTGCATGTGTAAGAATGTAGAAAATACTTCAATATAGACAATAAGCCTCATACAGTGTTTTGCACTAATGAGAAAAAAAAAACATTAATAGCTGAAGTCATTGTACTTGTCTGTTACCTAAACCAGATTGCTTGTTTTGAGTGCATCCCATTAAGTCTGTACTTGTTTAAGGGAGATGGTGGTATTTTCATTTAGTAGCCTGTTAAGAAAGTTGTTGACTCAGTATTTTATGAGCCAAATTGTTGTTTCTTTTCAGCTGGGAATTAATCTGGAAGGTGACTGTATGACTATGTTTGCTTCCAACAAGAACAGATTTTAACTATAAAATATCTCTGTTTTTGGTGCAAAAAATTATGAATCAGTCTTCTTTCAACTGCCCAATTTTTATCATTTTTCATCACAGTTGCAATAATAGACTACTTTCTCTGTTCCTATCCAAAAAAAAAACACAGCTTGGTCAATGCTATCAAGTTTTTTAGAAAAATTCCTTATTCCTTATCCTATGGCATTCTTTTCTTTCAGCTTTGATGCCTTTGAAGAGTGGCCATGACACTGAGACTTTGTTGATGCCAACAGAAAACATTGCCTAATCTCCAATAATCCCATTGAAAGAAAGCACCGCTCCGATTTATTTACAGTGGGTGTCAATGAGTTTGAACAATGTGAGAATGTGAATTTTCATGCAAGCCAATCGATTGCCTTGTGTTCTGCATTAATAATGATATCAATGGCAAATGTAAAGTTTCCTTAAATTCCTTCGAAGGAGGCACACATACATTGTAAAAGAGGAAGCACAAAATGTAAATCACAACTGTTACCTCAGTGGCAGAATACAGGGCTGGGTCCAAATTTCAAATCCTTA
Organism: Platynereis dumerilii; assembly: GCA_026936325.1. Lineage (NCBI taxonomy): Eukaryota > Metazoa > Annelida > Polychaeta > Phyllodocida > Nereididae > Platynereis > Platynereis dumerilii. Next base: position 22,211,659 of record JAPTHN010000005.1, on the reverse strand, counting down.
CATCACTAAGTTCATAAATACAGGACGCGAAGCCCCAATTATCTATCCATTTGTTATCTGAATAGAATAGCCCACTAAGGTGCTGCAGAGGCGTAAAACACAAACAAACAAATCTGAATAGAATTATCACACATTTTCAATAAAAAACATCCTCTATTTCAAACATATATTCAGAGTAAAATCTAAGTGCACTGTCATCTGACAAACTGGAAATTTCCAAGTATTTATTTAAACAGTTTAGGCGTTCGCCAAATTTATTAGCAACGGTGTAGACTTTCATTTATTAGTAATCGTGTAGACATGATAAGACATCAATGATTAGAGGACCGCCCTAGTGGTACACCGTTTTCCTCGTTACTCTGTTGCAAGTTTCTTCTCTCAAAGAATCAGCTCTCCATTCATGAGGGACATCCATCTTGGTGATTCATATCTGAACTTCATCAATCAAAATGGTTGGTCTTTTTTGGCCAAGTTCTATGAATGACACCATTGGAACTAGCCTAACCAAACTGACAATCGCTGCTTGCTCTAGTGACAGAATTTTTAACACTAAGTCGGTGACTTTTTTTTATTGATTCGGCAGATGATTTTGTTCTTGATTTGAATACTACGTGGTCAGAAGAGCAAGCTCTGTAACCATAAGTAATTTCATCCATGTTAAATTCAAACGAGACAAAAATAATTGTATGGAAATTCAATAAATTAAACTCAATGATTCAAACAGACATGCAAGTTTGAACATTAGTGAACAACCATTTTACCAGTTTTTCTGATTCGAAGTAGACCAGACAACTCTCCTTAGTGATCAATGTGAGATGAAATGGCAAATAAATCATGACTACTCGAACAGGGGTGTATCTAGAAATTGCCTGAGGGGGGGGCCATTACATTGGGTCAATACGGGGCATTCCGCGGCTTTTCCTATCTCTTCCACGTTAATTTTTGGCCTGAGAGGGGGAGAGCCATTGCCCAATGGTCCCCCCTAAATACGCCACTGTGCTTGAAAAACTGACAAGAAATCGCTGAAAGATTATCTAAGATCAACAAAGTGGACTAATCAGATTAATGACAGCTGGGTGATGTAATGTAGCAAAATTGAGATAATCAAAGGGACTCCTTAAGATTCCCTTACTTATTGGAAAGGAAAAAAATGGTTGATTTTAAGTTGTGAAACAGATGAGTCAAGATTAACAAGCAAAATTTGTCACTCCACTAAGTTGATCCATTTCGGTTAGAGTGCTGGCTCAATCCCATCACAGTAGTCATGTCCTGGGCTTACCAAAGTAGAGCAATGTCAAAGGTGCCATCCATTTTGCTGCGGCCATTTTGTTTCTTGTACCTTAACTGGTTCGGAATTATTCAAGTGCTTTATGTATTTCCACGCTCAACTTCACTTGTAACGACCAGAGCAAACTTTGCCCAATGTGTTGGCATTGTAGAATTCACAAGAAGGATGTGAAGAAATATGTATCTTTATTAAGACTAGTAAGTTGCCCGTAGATTGGAGGGAACGGAATAGAAAAAAATGTTAAATAGATGTGTTGAGTAAGATAGACAGTCGGATGGACTTGAAAAGGGGAGAGTCGGGAGAGTTGTACCTCAGTAGGTTCAGGAACACACATGGGAAATAGGAAGATGAGGCATTAAGTGTAAATTGTGATGATTGGCCATACTGTATCTTTGTAATTTAGCAATAAGCCCGTGCTACCTAGAATTAGTTGCAAAGAAGTATGAATTATACTCAGATGCAGAAAAAGGCAAGTTTCCCATAAAGTCTCATGCTGAAAGACCGGGAGCAACTGGTAGAGAACTTGCAAGTGGGGCCCTCTTGTGTATTGTACATGAATTAGTATGTATCAATTAGTTGAAACTAATAATAATTAATTGGAGCATTCAGAGAAGTCTGATAGGCCACAAGAGGGGAGGCCCAAGCCTTGAAGGGCATAAAAAGGCATAGGAGAAATTAGAAGACCGGACATTGAGTATAACTTGAGATAACTCCCGGATCTTATCATTTTAATTGTGTGATTTGCCAAACAGTGTGGCTAATGTGAAGCTGGTATGAATTTTCGTACTGACGAAATTATCATTCCACCTCTTAATAGTGCCTCAGGATGAAATGATGCTGATATATCTGTGTAATTGTCTTCACCTATAGGTATTTGTTGTTATAATAAACAATTAATATCATGACCTGAAGTATGCGGGTGCTTCATCTGACCCCATTTCTGAGAAAATATATTTTTTTAAATCTGTACACAACAAACACTGAGAAATGATAACATTTTTGTAAGATATTGCACTGGAGCTAAAACAAGATGAAATATGTCAAGTTCCAATATCTCTCTCCAACTGTATCTCAAACTGACAGCATTTTGTCATAGTGAATTATGTTATTAAATTTTATTATTGATCTTGTATGGTATTGTAGCCCTACTTGACATGAACAGACAATAAAAGAAATACTTTACTGACTGTAAAATAAGACATTCCTTGGAACACATCATTGACATTCAGTTAAGAACTGTCTCAGTCATACAGGAATCTTATATTTCCAAGCCCCATGACATTCATGCACAGTGCAAGGGTCTGGCATCTGTCATCTTACATCAAAATAACTTCCATCTTGAGGGTGACTCGTAAGAATGGTGGACTTGGCCTCTGACTCTGCTATGTTTAATTCTGCTTTGCTTCCGCTTGAAGAAATGATATGAATGATATCACGTTCTTAACACATCGCTTGAGTTTTCCTGTCTTGAGGGTGGATAATTTTTAGTATGTGTGGCTTTGTGATGAGTAGTGAGACTACTCATACACACAGTCATGTATGTTTACTTTATTTTTTTTCTGATTGGATGGCAATATACATGTACATCATGTTTAATGAGATGAGGCATTCAGCCTAATGACAAACCCACCTGTGTATAGCCAATATTACAGGTGATTTCATTACCATGCGATTCTGGTCATCCAGCCCTGACTGTGTGAATGCAATGCACATAGCTGCTTGCTACTTCCAATCTATCAAGTGTGCGACATTTTTAGTGATCATAAACCAATAAGATTAGGCAAAAATGTGATGTAGCAAGGCGGATAGAGACTGTAGAATCTCGTACTAATGAAATCGCCTGTAATATCTTCTCTTGATTTTTGTGAAAAAATTAATGATCAAGTTAAAAAAATCAAATAATCAATCAATGCATGGTGTACCTCTCTGTGAAAGTTCGCTCACTGGAAATTGAAATGAATATGAAATAAAATCTTAAGTTTCATCTATTGAGTATTGTTACTTTCCGAGTTGAATGCTTTGAGAAGTTTTTGGCTTCCAGTCAGTACAGTGGTACCTGTGTTGTAAGACCCCCTGTTGCAGGACCGACTTGCCTTATGTGACCGCCTTCCTCCCGCACTAAGTAGTATTATTTAGTGCATTTTGCACCCCCAAGAGAGACCGCACCCCCACGAGACCGCTTCGTGACCGCAGAAGGGGGAGTCTTATAATGCAAGGACCTCTGTATGTCAATTTCAATCCTGGATAATCTGCTTTTCACAAATTCCTTGAAAATTTGTTCTCGAACTAAAAATTGTGAAATTATTTCTTGAAAGGTCTATTGTTATCCTTATTAATCCTTTAAGGAACATGACCCTCTTAAATTGCTTTAAATGAAGCCATAATGACCAGTTAAATAATTGTAAAGACTGAGAGATCCTTGACAGATCAAGCTGGATCATGTGATGGACAAGCTGATTAAGAGTAAGGACAACAAACTAATTACAAATGAAAAGACAACAGGCAATCGGGCAGATGACATCAATTCAGAAAACCACCATCAGATTGACAGACACCACCATTGCCCAGCTGGCAGACATGGTTTCTGTAATGCAATCAAACGTCTATCTTTGGAAATCATGATTGGATTTTGTCACTGCGCAATTCAATTTCAATGTTTCCTTGACTCTTGACTTTAATTGGGTTGGAATCTAAACGAACAACATCTTGAAAAATAGACCAATTTGTCTGCTAAAATCATGACTTAGGAGACTTTAGCTAGTGTTGTTGTCAGCAAAAAGACAGTGGGATGGTTAGCTCAGGTTGTAGAATACTTGAATGCAAATTGCAGGGTACCAGGTTTGAGTGCTGCTCTGACCGGGATACTTGGATCCATGTTGGATGGTAGTTTCAGTTATCCTTTGCTACATTGCTATACTCCACTCCCAACTAGCCTTGCATGTGCGTAAAGTGAAACGCAGGCCCAATGTTAAAACATAGGGAAGGGTGGTTCACTTACTTATCAAAGACTTTGACCCATACCTAACTCAGACTACAGCAAAGAAAATGGGCTGCTATTTTTATCCCACTTGCCTCACACATCGGCCTTTATGACCCACTTTGTTTCCCTTTCATCTGATGAGAATTCATGCCTCCACAAGCAGTTTGGCTGAGGATGTTTAGCATTGATGCAATGGCACAATGTCATGCGTTTCACTTACTTACAGGCGGCACTGTATAATAAACAATTAATATCATAAGCTGAAATATAGGGGTACTTCACCTGACCCCATTTCTGAGAAAATATATTTTTTTAAATCTGTACACAACAAACACTGAGAAATGATAACATTTTTGTAAGATATTGCACTGGAGCTAAAACAAGATGAAATATGTCAAGTTCCAATATCTCTCTCCAACTGTGCGCTCTAAAAAATTTCAGACAAAATTGTTTTTTTTAGGTTGAAAATGGTTTTTTGAAAAACCAAATTTCAATGCAAAAAACTAGCATGGATTTTTTTATCAACCATGGGTAAGTAGCTATCCAACATTGCGAAGTACTGAGTCAGTTTTGCTTAAGGATTCCAAGTGGGTAGAGAAATATGGTGATCAGATTCAAGATATGCTGGACAGAGGCGTAGCTAGAAGGTTGTCTCAAGTTGAAATTGATTCGTGGAAAGGGCACTCTTTTAAAAATCCATGTTGGTTTTGCATTGAAATTTGGTTTTTCAAAAAACCATTTTGAATCTAAAAAACCAATTTTGTCCCGGCATTTTTTAGAGTGTGTCTCAAACTGACAGCATTTTGTCATAGTGAATTATGTTATTAAATTTTATTATTGATCTTGTATGGTATTGAAGCCCTACTTGACATGAACAGACAATAAAAGAAATACTTTACTGACTGTAAAATAAGACATTCCTTGGAACACATCATTGACATTCAGTTAAGAACTGTCTCAGTCATACAGGAATCTTATATTTCCAAGCCCCATGACATTCATGCACAGTGCAAGGGTCTGGCATCTGTCATCTTACATCAAAATAACTTCCAAATAAAAGAAACACTCGTAAGAATGGTGGACTTGGCCTGTGACTCTGCTATGTTTAATTCTGCTTTGCTTCCGCTTGAAGAAATGATATGAATGATATCACGTTCTTAACACATCGCTTGAGTTTTCCTGTCTTGAGGGTGGATAATTTTACAGGTGTGGCTTTGTGATGAGTAGTGAGACTACTCATACACACAGTCATGTATGTTTACTTAATTTTTTTTCTGATTTGATGGCAATATACATGTACATCATGTTTAATGAGATGAGGCATTCAGCCTAATGACAAACCCACCTGTGTATAGCCAATATTACAAGTGATTTCATTACCATGCGATTCTGGTCATCCAGCCCTGACTGTGTGAATGCAATGCATTTAGCTGCTTGCTACGTCCAATCTATCAAGTATGTGACATTTTTAGTGATCATAAACCAATCAGGTAAAGCAAAAATGTGATGTAGCAAGGCGGATAGAGACTGTAGAATCTCGTACTAATGAAATCGCCTGTAATATATTCTCTTGATTTATGTGAAAAAATTAATGATCAAGTAAAGAAAAGTCAAATATCAATCAATGCATGGTATAGGCCCACCTCTCTGTGAGAGCTCGCTCACTGGAAATTGAAATGAGAATGAAATAAAATCTTAAGTTTTATCTGCTGTTACTTTCCGAGTTGAATGCTTTGAGAAGTTTTTTGGCTTCCTGTCAGTGCAGTGGTACCTGCGTTGTTAGACCCCCTGTTGCAGGACCGATTTGCCTTATGTGACCGCTTCCTCCCGTACTAAGTAGTATTATTTAATGCATTTTACACCCCAATGAGAGACCGCACCCCCATGAGAGACCGCTTCATGACCGCAGAAGGGGCGGTCTTATAATACAGGGACCTCTGTATGTCAATTTCAATCCTGGATAATCTGCTTTTCACAAATTCCTTGAAAATTTGTTCTCGAACTAAAAATTGTGAAATTATTTCTTGAAAGGTCTATTGTTATCCTTATTAATCCTTAAAGGAACATGACCCTCTTAAATTGCTTTAAATGAAGCCATAATGACCAGTTAAATAGTTGTAAAGACTGAGAGATCCTTGACAGATCGATTTGGAATATGTGATGGACAAACTGATTAAGAGTAAGGACAACGAACTAATTACAAATGAAAAGACAACAGGCAATCGGGCAGATGACATCAATTCAGAAAACCACCATCAGATTGACAGACACCACCATTGCCCAGCTGGCAGACATGGTTTCTGTAATGCAATCAAACGTCTATCTTTGGAAATCATGATTGGATTTTGTCACTGCGCAATTCAATTTCAACATTTCCTTGGCTCTTGACTTTAATTGGGTTGGAATCTAAACGAACAACATCTTGAAAAATAGACCAATTTGTCTGCTAAAATCATGACTTAGGAGACTTTAGCTAGTGTTGTTGTCAGCAAAAAGACAGTGGGATGGTTAGCTCAGGTTGTAGAATACTTGAATGCAAATTGCAGGGTACCAGGTTTGAGTGCTGCTCTGACCGGGATACTTGGATCCATGTTGGATGGTAGTTTCAGTTATCCTTTGCTACATTGCTATACTCTAGTCCTAGCTATAGCCTTGCATGTGCGTAAATGCACAATGTGAAGCTCTTGAGAAATAAAAAAAAATCCATTAATTCATTCAAACTATAAATGCATTTCAGGGCGAAATATGTTGTCACTAATTACACTCAAGAAATTTTAAAAACAAAATTGGTTTTTCAAACACCATAGGAGGCTTTTTTCCCATCAACGTACAATCATTCATGAAAATAGATCTGAACAGTATTTTGAGAAACCAAATTTGGCATGATATGGAGCACATGGCTAAAGATCAAGTAGGGTTTTTGAATGGACTTAATCTTCATTTTCAGAGTGTAGGATTTTTTAAAGAACCTTAATTAATCTTGTCAAATTTGTTTAAAGAACCTTAATAATTCAAACGTTTTTAAAGAACCTTAATAATTCTTGTCAAGCTTCATAAAATGAATTAATAGAATAATTGACAAAGAGGCTTCTAAGGGGGGGGGGACCTGGAATCTTTTTGAAATAAATAATGTCTTGCTCTGGTTTGGTGAAGTGAATAAATTCTTTCTGGGTAGTTTTGTTTATTTGATTATTTGTGTCAAAATATATTAGTCTATTTTAAGAATAAAAATAAACTTATCTTATGATGTATATGAGAACTTTTGCATACAATAGAAATATATGGTGATGTCCGTCTACTATGAATAATCCAACAGGCCCCTAGGAAACTCAAGCATTGCATTCTTAAGACTTGGAGCGGAAGCACAGCAGAATTAAACATTATGGTGTCAGAAGGCAAGTCCAACATGCTTGCGAGTGTCACTTTTATTTGGGAGTTACTATGATATAGGATGATAGACACCAGACCCTTGAACTTAGAATGACTGTCATGAGGTTTGGAAATGGGGAAGTCTTGTAAGACCAAGACAGGATGTCACCTAGTGTTGGTCAATCCAGGAGAGAAATGTGTCGAGATGCAGATGTGGTTCAACAAAATTTGGAGAGACTGCACAAACCCTTTACATGAAACGTTTGCCAATGCAGTTAGTCTTCAAAGTGGTTGACTACTATTGCCTGATCCTTGCACGAACAGGCACAAATCTAACTTCACTGTTTAGGCAATGAAACTGTACAATCAAACAATTAGACACAGAATTTATTGATATTGTTAAATTTGTACATGTATTTATCAATTTTTCTCCAATCAGAGTGATGTAAGAATTCAATTATCCTTTCCAGGATTCAATAAAGTTGACTTGACTTGACTTAGTACCTACTGCTCTGTCAGCCCTCGATTCATTTAGTTTGAGTTTCTATGGATAGTTTTCTCCCTTTCTTGTCTGGTTGGTCAATGAGCATTAAAACGTCCCCAAAATATGAATGTTGAACGTACAGATGCTGTGAAATATGTAGTAACTCTGCTTCGGTGAGCAGCTCAGTTTAGTTTGTAGATACAACATATCAGCAGGTAAAGACTAACACTCAAGGCTACTACAAAAAAAATCACCTTGACTCGATACATGTGTTTATGGCATTTAAATTAGTTTTATGCTGTGTAATTCAGTGCCTTAACCAATCACATGAAGTATATTTACCAAGTTTTACCATAATATTTTTTTTTGAGAAATTCACACTTCTTGAATTTGCTGTAACAAGCATTTGACGTTTAAGCAGGTGTCAGCTGCTTTAGAGTACACTGCATTGATAGGTCAGTCCGCATTTTGCAACACGCAGAAGATTAGCTGTGGCCTTTGCTGCATATTTAATTAGGCCCACCGAAGGACAGGCCTAATGTCTGTCTCTCTGTCTAGCTGTTTGTCTGTTTAGCTGTTTGTCCAGTTGCCCGTCAACAAGATTGAGGAAAAACCGCTGTGTACTTTCTTATGAAATTCTGCAGGATTATTCCAATCACCCAAATGATGAAAAGACATGAGTCCTCCCCTTTCCTTCGCGCTCTACAGAGTACCAACATCTTGTTTTCAATGCCCTTCATTTTTGACATTACACATGAAACCTTTAGAATGATGGTGAATTCTGCGGGGTTATATTTAGTCCAGGGGCCAACCCAGAAAAAGTGCCTCAGTTTTTGAGTTAGTTCGCATCATGAGCGCACCACTTGAATTTGGTACCGTTGGAAAGAAGACATTCTGAACTTCATTTTCCAATGCCATTTAGAGTTCTAATGAGGTCAAGGAATATGTAAATGAGGGGGTAAAGTTAGAAGAATATTTGAATAAATAGCCATTTTTGATATGTGATGGAGAGTCAATTAATTCCCCTGGAACCTTGAGGGAAAACATGCAATGAAGATATTAAGACTGATAAGAAAAAGTAGATTGCCAACAAATTGGCCAATTACATATAGAAGAGGATGGACCTGGTGAAACCTAAACTTTCTCTTAATGTTTTTTAAATATTCATTCTGTACATGATTATGGCAAAATAAAGGTCGAAATAGTTTACAAACATGTCTTTCTTTGGAATAACTTTCCTTTTTATATCACTTAAAAAGTAATCAGTGGGACTTATAGATTTAGGTATTCTCTCATTACTGTCATTTTTCAATTCCTCATGTAATTTTTGTAAATTTATAGGTGTATCATTTTTTACTCCAATGGTAATAACGTAACAAATATCAAAATTACAATAATGTCTATAATATGTAAATGGCACTGCCATGAAATTCGCACAGTTTTTGTAGGACTTACAGTGTTATCATAAGTTCTTTTATTTTTACCTTCAGCGAGAAGTTTGTAGAAGGTATTGTTATCACTTTTGTCAAATGTTGATAGATACATGTAGTTTCCGGTCCAATACTCATCCCCTATTGCATGAACATGAATGAAATTTGGTACACATGTACCCGGTATGGTCTAGTTGTACCTTCTGATGGTCTGACTGATGGATATTTTGACCTTTTTGAAATATAGAACAAAAATAATAAAATTATTATTATTTTTGTTTCCGGGCTAGGACTCAGCCCTTATTGCTTGACAGTTTTGATGGTCTGATTGGTCGATAATTTGTACTTTAAAAAAAAAAGAGAAAAATATAAGAATATATCAATTTCGTTTCCACGCTAGGACTCAGCCCCTATAGCATGTACATGGAAGAAATTTCTTACAGATGTAGCCTATATGGTCTAGTTGTGCCTTTTGATGGTCTGATTGATAGATATTCTTTACCTTTTGCCATATTTAGAAAAATATTTAAAAATTCGTTTTTAATTTTTGGCCCAAAACTGGGTCACTATTGCATGTACGAAGAGGAAATTTGTTACACATGTCACCTATATGATAAAGTTGAGCCTTTTGTGGGTGTGATTCATGGATATTCTATAAATTTTGAAATATTGACCAAGAAATATTAAAATTATTATTTTTTGTTTCCAGGCCAAAACTTGGCCATCATTGCATGTCAATAGATGATATTTGATATACATTACATGTACCAATATAATATTTTAGTACCTTTTGTTGGTCTGCTTGATAGTTATAAATCGACTATAAGGAGATTTATATTGTTTTCTTTGATATTATTTTTATTATTTCACCCAAAATTTTGAGCTAGAGCTTTGAAACTTGGTACATATATAGCCATGGGTAAGTAGATTATTTTTTCAAAAAATAGTTGACCTTGAACTTGAATTCAAGGTCACATGTCATCTCAAAGTCCTCTTTTTTTTCAATACTAGTTATTTTTAGTGCTTTTTCAAATATTCCGACCCATAGCTCACAACCTATACCTTGTTTATGCATGAAACTGGTCCATAATATGTGTAAATTGGTCTAGTAAGGCCTTTCCATTGTTCAACATACCCTGGCAGGCAGGCAGGCATATGGCAGGGCATATAGATAATTTCCGACCAGGATCGGGCCACTATTGCTAATACTACATGCAATTTGGTTCACATCATTTTTATGGTGTAATGCTGTCCTTTTATGGTCTTTTTTTCGATGAAGGTTTGCAGCTACGCAGCCTATGTTTATTTCATATTCAATGTATGGAAGGCAGTTATGTAACTTTTTGAAAGAATTAGAAAGACAGATACATAGAAAGACAGATATAAATTTAGAATATAAGTAAGATAAAATAGACAAAATAATATTATAATAATAGACAGATAAATAGACATATAAATAGATAGATAAATAGATAGATAGATAGATAGATAGACCCACAGATGGATAGATGAATAATATTATTGATAGATAGATATATATTTAATAGATAAATAATATTGATAGACAACCAGCTAAATGGTAGAAAGGTAGACAACACTGACAGCTGGCAAAGTCAAGTCTATGTTAGATTGTTGATATTACACAATAGTGCAAATATGTACTATATAGTAATACAAAAACAACATGATCTGCTTGAAGATTAATTGCTCACTGATACATAATCACAAGTTCATATAGATTATGTTACTTTATTTTGCTATGTTTTCTTGTTGTCTGTTTTGAAATGAAATGATCATGTGTTAATAATTTGATTTAGCCTGTAAAGGCAAATAATTTAAAAAATATTGGTACAGGATAAATAACTGGAGAAAACTGAATTTTTAATACACTTTTGAAGATGTCTACGTTATTTTCTGTTTAATACGAAACTAAATCATTGATAAGAAGCTGGACCTACATGTCCTAATTCCCAACTGTGGACTGTTGATGTTCAGACCGTCACTGCACAGAATTTTGAGTCCTCTCCTGTGCTCAATACGCTTCGCTAAATGTCCTGCGGCCGTTTCGCTGTGCGAATATCATAACAGCTTTCATTGCAATATCAGAATGAATGGCAAAGCGATGAAATGCCGGCCATGGGGGTGAATAGAGACACTGTCATATGATGCAATGATGACGCAATACAGTACAATCCGAAATAAAGTATGGACATTTCCTGTCAGATGTCCTCTGTTTACCTATTTTGCCTTCCTTTCTCCTCTCCACCCAAAATCTCCTTACAACTACCTTTGACTCCTCACCACAACCTTATCCCATATTAAGAACTCTATTAAAACAGCTGTCAACGAAATTGCAATTAGCAAAGGGGCACAATATCAAAGATATCAAACACAATGGGGTGATGGAGTTTGAAATGGTGTTGGCTGAATGTGAATTAAAAGTAATTTTAAAAGGTAGTTTAAGGCAGGAAAATGTAGGAAAGGATTGGAGGGGGGAGTCATAAGGTGAGAAAGGGTACAGTAGTGGCTGATTCTTCCTCCTGCTCGGGTTGTCATACTTTATTTTGGGTTGTACTGTAGGTTTGGCTTTAGCTCACATCAATTTTTTATCACTTGTGAATCTACACGAAAGAAGAATTAACCAAAATGAATTACTGAATTGTATATATATATACACTCTTGCTCATTAATATGGAATATAGGCACAGGAAAAATGTGAGCAGAATTTTGGCAACACCATTTCATTATGGGAGGTGCAAACAGACTTAGGCCTACAACTATTTTTCTTGATAAATATGGGTCCATTCAACATCACAAAATGAATATTTTATGAAATTGGAGAAAAGTTTGAAAACTGGGCTCAATTATGAAAATACTGAAAAAACAACAAATATTTCAGATTTTTGAAGGGTTAAAATCACATGAAATATTGTTGATACATGAAAAAAAATGTCACCAAAAGAATAATTGGGGTCAAAATGAGTCAGTTACATAGTTTATATTGGAAATAATACCCTCTAGGGGTAATCAGGACTATGATCTGAATTGCACACCCCATTTTGTCGTGATTTAAGAATTTCTTTCTTTCTAAAGGGACTTAAGTTCTGAAATTTAAGGGATAGAAGGTAGAGGATGCATATCTTGGATGTACAATTTCATTTGGCACCAATGATTCTTGATTTGGATGCAATTAAAAAAATTTGTTAAAAGAATACAATTTTATGAAATTTGAAAATTTTTGGACTACGTAAACATCAGAACCACTTTTTACATACTGAAAAGTAAATCCATGAAGAGATCTTCCAAATGGTACCATGGCATAAATTGAAAAAAATTTCAAAATGGCATTCGTTACTAATAGCCATAAAAAGGCCTCAACAGTATTTGGAAATTTCTGTGTCGTCAGTGCCTCCAATTGTCACAATTTATAGCAGAAGATGATCACGAATTCCAAACTGCTTCAGGCAATCCACTTTGATGTTACTAGACCAAAGATTTTTCATAAAGTCAGTAGAATGTTCTTTAAGCATCTGCTGAATTTGTTTGAATTTATTTCCCACCAATATAAGACTGACATCCATGGTTTGAAGCCCTGCTGCTTGATTTGCATTATCCACATTAAGAAAATTGTCCATGTTAAAAGCGAATATCTGAAGTTTCTCTCTGCTGACGCTGTTAAACATTTCAAGATGCCGGACAATCTTTGAATTCACTTACTTTTTAAAAATTTTTATACAACAAGATAGATTGTAATTTCGCAAATAATACCACTTGGATGCTTGCACTCCGCATCTTGCTATGCCCAGCTCTACCATGGAGGTAATAAAATATAATAACGTAACAGAACATATCAATTTAAAGATGCTTTAAATGGCCAGTGTATATGTTAAGGTGATGTTTGCAATAAAATTTATAATGGCACAGGCAGCCCCAACCCTTTGAATTAAAGATGTTCCATCAACATGTTAAAATAAAAACCTTTTCTTTGTCTGTTTGTACAATGCCTTCTAGGCCAATTTCTACCACACTCTGTTCCAACAATAGTAGGGCAACATTATGCTGTCCAAACCATTGCTCAGTTGAAATACTTCATCACTGCTGCCAAGCAAGACAGCTGCGCCTCAATGTTAATATTTTTACCTGCAATTATTCAACAGGAAGCATTATCATAAGTATGCCTTCTTTCATGGCATTGCCCATGTGACTTCATCAACTCATTTTTGTCTGCACAGGTTTCCTCATTTGCCAGTTGTTGGCTGGGCTCTAGTCCTGATTGTTAGCTGGCATTTACAGATGATATACATTATTTTCACAACATAAAGCATAAAAAGCTTGGTGAATTTAGTGGAAATATGAAGTCAATGCATTTTCATTTATTATTTTTAGTAATTGTCACCTCTATGAGTTGTTCAATTCTATGTAAAGATAATATAGATTCAAATAATTCATGGGGACGCTATATAAAACGATGGTTAGCCTTCCATATAAGTGGAAACCAAAAAGTGGATATTACTATCTTGCTGAAGGAAATTATACAAAACATTAATGATATTTGTCAAGTGTGTTTTAATAACAATCTTTACATCTTGTGCAGAGGATATGTAAAAGGCCTGTGCAATGCCCTGAGATGGAATATCAATGATTCTATTAAATGTGAGTGGATATTGCAAGTACCCCAAAATCTTTGCATTTCTATAACAGTTGTCAAACTTCCACCCAGCGATCCTTTCATTAACGACACTTTTGAACTAGTAATTAAGGCTTCATCACAAACATCAGTTGACGAAACAGGTGATATCGTTATTTCTAGGAACTATGAACCATTGAATATTGTTACCAACTCATCTTTGGTGAAGGTCAGTTTCCTTGCTTCCGCTGTTTCAACTAATTCTCTGATTCACCTGTTTTTCCAAGCCACCAAATGTAATGTCATGATTAGCAAGGGTATTACAGCATTTTATAATGGGCAACCATTAAGATTTCCTAACAATCAACCATATCGTCACTTTCCACAAAGAGCTATGACAGAGTATCATGCTTTGGTGCAGACTGAGGTAGGAAGTTTTGCTCGCATATTTTTTGGGTGCAATTTACTTCGTAGAAAGCAGCTTCTTACATTTGATGGACCATCTGCACAATCTCTACAGATGAGAGCTAAATGTTTCAAGAAAATTTCCACCAAAGTGACAGCGAGTACATTTCAGCTTTATCTCATCTTTAGACACAAACACAACGTGAGAGGGAACTTCTTTGTTTCATACATTGCTCACAATGACAGAGATGATGTCCAAGTATTTGACCTTTCACAGAATGACAATTTGTGGATAACATGGAACTTCCACAATACTTCATCAGTTGAATACAAAAGAATATTCATCTTAAGGTCTGGTCAACAGAAGAGTGGTTTGGCATACAACCTTTTTATTGATCCTTCATCCAGTGGACGTCAAGGGAATTCATGTCAGTATGGAGGATTAATAGTGAGAGACTCCTTAGAAGAAAGTAGTTTGAAATTTATGGAGATCGGTCCAATATGTTCAAGAGAAAATGCAAAAATGTTAGAAAATATAACATTGTCATCTTATGACTCTGATTTCTATGTTATCATTTACCATTACGGTTTAGAATATTCATCAAGTGGGAAGCTGACGTTTCCCCAACAAGGCCCTATGGTACAATGCCGTACTCTCATTAATCCCTGTTATGTGTGTGATAACTGGTTTTTTATGGCGACGTTGAGGATATATGCGAGTGATATTTCAATTGATTGCAAACGAGACCATCCAGTCATACAAATTATCAAAGGATGCCTTGCTACAGTTGTGGTGAGGAATCATGCTGTCACCAGACAAGACAGTTGCAGATGGGTCTCCTACAAGGTGTCTCTACAGACTCTCACGTACCAAATCAAACATAGATATGTCAAGCAAACACCTTCGTCAGCCTGTGAACATTCAACATTGCTGCCTTTTCAAGGATATGTAAAATCACAAGAACCAAATACTGATGTATTTGAAAGTTCTTTAACAGGGCAATTGTTCTTTTTTTCATTTGACATTATGATGTCCCAATGTCCTTTCAATTCAATTCTGTATGCCACAATTCAAAGTGGCACAGCAAATGTCTGTCAAGAAATAATAGCTAACTCATTGTCTGTCAGTAAAGTCATAGCAGATTTTTTTGGAATGTGTTTAAAATTTCATATTGTGTTGACGAAACAAAAGACGGCTTATAAATTTAGAGTCTTCTTTTCGGATAAGTTGACAAATCTCAGAAGATACCTGAATAACTTTATAGTTGTCGCATTCCATGATCAGACACAAGCAATTTTCAAAAATGACAAGTTTGAGGTACAGATAGTGGATGAAATGTTTGAGTCATTCGATGGATATGAGCCACTGACTGTTAAATTTAGATCAGAGGATTTTCCTTTTGAATGGAAAAGTTTTGGCCAATATTTGACTATATCAGTGAAGGCACAGGACAACTTTAGATCAGAAATAAAAATTGTACTAATAACTCTGGCTACTTTTAAAGCTGATGTTGTCAGAACTTACTTAATTCATAAAACTTTGCCTGGTTGTCCTAGAGATGACTTTTACGCTATCAGGGATGGTGACAGCTTTTATAGCATCCATACAAACTTCTCAGGTGGATGGGCTGCAGTGAACGACACATGTCACAAAAAAGGAGGCTATCTATGGTCAATTGATAGTTATACAGAATGGGATGAAGTTTTACATTCTTCAAGAATGCTGGCTGGTTGTGTCTCTACGAACAGTTCCATTTTTCCAGGAAACTATGAAGAGTGGGAGCCAATGAATGTTGCTAAATACTACAGGACATCCTCTCTTATCTTTCTTGGATTTCAGGTAATAAACTAAAATAGCATTCCTGGAAATAGAAAAGACAATTGCTGATGTCACAATACAATCCTATGTGGGGTAAGGTTCCTTCAGTCATGCTGACTCATGCATTTGGAAGTGTCTCCTTGAGTCAGGCACATTAAATGACACTAAATTAGTCAGCCCAATGCTCCCCCCGTAATTATTTAGCATATTCAAATATTTTGCTTACAACTAAAATTCTCATCATGGATATTCACTACGCATAGTGTAAACTTATAGCTTTAAAATGACTTAAGGTGGCTCGCTACTCATGTGAAATGGTAGTTAGCGCAGCCAGACAGGCCCTATCTATCATAACGTCACCATTGCAGCAGAGCTCTGCTGTCTCTGCTTCATCATCTTTTTTCAATTTTGAGAATTTCATGTGATGGCCACTTCATTTTCCATTTGTGCCACTTCTATTAGGGCTAGAAACTTCTCGTTTGCAGCATTGGATTCACCATGAAGTTTGCTAAAATAATTTTAGCTTTCTGCCTCGAATAGAAAATTTCTGCAGGCAATTTTCGGCAATCATGTCTAATTTCTCAAAAATGACTCGGTTATATAAATAAATTTGTATATCAATTAACAGGCCCATAGGAAGCCTTGTCTATATCATTATAGTGTTCCTCACTTTATTTGGAAATAAATAACAAAGAAATGAAAGTCCTATCTCGTCTTTTTTTAGTGCCATGATTAAAAAAAATAATAATTTTCAAAATTGAAACTTTAGTTCCGAATCCCTTGAAAAGTTCCTTAAACTAAATATATATCTCTTGATTTTAGTAAGCCTTTCCATAAAACTGTCCTCTTTAATTCCATACTTCATTGAATGACATGGGATGAATGGCCACTCAATGGCAATGCCAACTTCAACGCAAAGGAGTTAAGAAAAAAATACATTTTTAGGTTTTGTATGCACCAACATTCTCCTTGCTTTAAACTATATTTTGGATCATTCTAAACTATTTTTAAAAAATCCTATCTTGGAAAGTTTGTGAGTATCAAGCTACCTTAAATACCTTTTCTTCACGTATGTTTTTCTTGAAGGATCTTCCACAGGCCTAGGGTATTGATTTCTCTTCAGTTTGTATACAAATTGATAATAACTGAGCTAAATCTATACTTTGAGCTGTAATATTGACTATTTCAATGATTCAGCTGCATCCAAGAAGTCTTATTTCAGGAGAGAACTGTCCGACTCTGGGACACCCAAGACATTATTTGTTTCACTCTTCTCTCCCAGTCGTGTTTTCTTATGTTAATCTGTCCTACTCAAAAAATCTTACCCCAAAAATAATATTTCCCATTTCCATATGAAAAGAGGAAGGAGGATTGTTGCAACGTGTATACTATTATTGGGGTAAGATGTCTTGTGTTGGACACTTGAATTATAGAAATTTTAGAAAGTGATTTCTTACAAGTTTGGCCTATGGGTCGAAAGGAATCAGCTCGAGACTTTATATGTGCTTTCTTATTTTAACGGAAAAATACAGATTAACATAGAAAACACTCGACTGGAGGCAGAGCGTGCCAAGGCAAAGGAACCTTGGGCAATATTATCTGACCCTGTGCCAATGGGTGATCTATTATGGCTGTAATCACAGAAAAGGCTCACCACAAATCCTCCCCACCAGGGGACCAAGGGTTGTACATATATAGATGTCAGATGGATCAAAGTTCTAGGTTTTTAAGACAGTTGCAGTGGTACCTGCATTTTAAGACTTCTTGTCTCGAGACCGGCCTGACTTATGTGACAGCCTTCCTCCTGCACTAAGAAGTTTTTTTAGTGCATTTTGAACCCCAACGACAAACAGCACCCCTACAATAGACCACTTCATGACGGAAGAAGGGGGGCGGTTTTATAACACAGGGACCACTGTACTGCAGCCAGGTGAAACAAGTGATAGTTTCAAACCCTGGGTTGGGAGGCCAAAATTGTCAGTGGAACTTCATGAACAAAATTCCAGTTGGATTCCATTTGAATGAAACCCATGTGTCAGTGTCTGTGATGGGCAAAAGAAAAGAGTCCTCACATGTTATATGAATGTAATGTGTTGAAGACTTGGATCAGAGGGCTGCACTTGCCATATTTCTATCTATCTGGCATTTGGCTGAAGGACGTCCTTGATCTTTAAAAGCAAATTGAGTAATTAATTTTTAGCTTGAGAAAAATCTATGGTGCCTCAAATGACTTTTAAAAATACTTGAATTTGGTATTTGAGCAAAAATGGGTTCTCAATAAAAAGTAATTTTGGCATTCTGAAAATAAATTTGGTAGCTGACAGAGCAAGTGGTATTTATTATGAAAATTGGTTGTGGTCATGAGAAATTTGGCCAAACAAAACTCTTGAGAGAGCATCATAATCGATGTCCAATAGAAATATGTGTGGCACAATGAGTTTAGATAATTATATGAACTGTTAAAATTACGGTATGTGTTCTTTTATTTTACAGTGTATGCTTATTACTTTAATAAACAGTTAATAAGAGAATGACCAATTACACTGTACATCAGTCTTGGCACATTTCCTTACCACTCCAACTTTTGGAATGATCCATGGACAATTTTTTGATTTATATCCCCCTCCTCTCAAACTGTAATATTGATGTAATTATATGATCAAAGCTCACTTAGCACAAGGACAGCTCATTCTGTGTGGTGCTCCTGTCTACAGTGACTGCCTGAGCATGAAGTGCCTGTAGTTGCCATAAAAGTGGAGCTAGTAGTTTAGCCAGAGTTTAGTTTGGTAAATAATTAAAATACCTCAAATATCTTCCAAAAGAGCTTTAAAATTTCAGTCTTGTCATATGACAACCTCCAATGACATATTTCAGGGATTTAAATCAACATGTGTATCAACATTGGAAATAATTATTTCCATACCCCTGATTGGAAGAAGTGACTGAAAATCACAAGTCAACACAAAAGTTAATGACTCAAATGGCTCACCAAGTAAGAAATCATAACACCACTTTTACATAATCTTCATAAACTATCGACAAATTATGTAACAGTCTAATCGTTAACAGTCATCTCTGAATAGCTATGGTTTTATTGATCTCAGTCATGTACATCAACTATTTAACATAATAGATCCAAATTTAACACAGATTTGAATTACACAGCTGTCAGTGCAATATCTATCTATCTATCTATCTATCTATCTATCTATCTTTCTAATCTTATCTATAGATCTGATCTCATCTATCTATTCTATCTATCTGCTCATTTGCCCAGTCCTTTAAAAAGATAAATTGGCCTTCTGCATGGAAAGTTGAAGATAATGCAGTAGTTCGAGGACAATGCCGCGCGAATTTCGTGGCAGTGCCATTTACATATTATGCTATATTAGCTTTCTAATTCATTTTCAGGAAGGATATTGGAATGACAAGTCTACATTGTATTTTCATCGTGTCCATGAACATAACAGATTGAAGGAATTATCTTTCAATATATCTCACCGTTATGCAAATGAATCTTTCAGACGATCTTGTGAATACTCATATATTTTATCACGACTGAGAAGTGAAAACAGCTCTCAAGCTGCCAACAGCTGTCTGGCAGCAGTCCCATCTACAGATAGTTGGATTTTTGTTGACTGCTCCACGACATTTCATGATGTTACGTTTGTTTGTGAATATTCAAGTGAAAGGACAATGGCAAATTACTTGCAGTCTCGGTATGTTTCTCAGAAATATTGCAGAACCAGCTGGATCTATAGCTGGCATAATCACAGATGTTACAATTTGGAAACCGTCAATATGGAAAATGAGTTATACCCAGAGCAGTTGATAAAAGCTTGCGAAAACATCAATGGTAACATTTCTACTGATCAGTATGATGTAACACAGAATTTTGCGAGGTTTTTCCCTCTTATGCTGAGGTTATTTCAGTCGTACAAACTAGTTCTTTTCAAAAGACAGAACCACTTTTTCGGCAGTAATATATTAATGACTAGTGAGGAGATAGCTACTGGGCTGAAACTGGAGAATGAAAAGCTTAACTTTCCATTAAAAGTAGAGAGTAGTCAAGAGTTAAAAGTAATGTGCAGTGCAGAGCCCACAACAATGAATGATATGTGCATGGAAGGATATGTTGCTTGTAAGAATGGGGAATGCATTCCTGAGACCTATTTCAGTGACAATCACCAACACTGTTCTGACGCCAGTGATGAAATAAAATACCAAGATCCTTGTCATGACTCTCTGCTGCATTTCAGATGTGGGGATGGAAACTGCATTGCAAAATCTAGAGTGTGTGATCTCATTGCAGATTGTGATGATGATGAACAAGAATGTCCAAATAAAAATGAATACAGAACAGGCTGGAGTCCACATACAGTAAAACCACAATCTGATGAATGCATAAAGACATCATCAAATTTATTACATCTTGTTAAGAACTTCAGTTTGTACCATGACAATCAACTTGTGAAACATGACGACTACATGTGTCCAATAGGGTCAATCTTTTGTTTCCCTAGAAAATTTTTATGCACAATGGACAAGGACTATTATGGCAATAAGTTACCTTGTGAAGGCAGCTGGCAGTTTGATCAATGTACAGAATATATATACATAATTCCTGACAAATACAGATGCAATACCTTAAATATGCATCTCCCATTTCGGTTGGTTTGTAATGGCATCCCAGAATGCCCAGCTGGTGATGATGAATTCAACTGTACTGTTTGGACATGTCCAAAAATGTTGAGATGCACCAAGGAAAGGATTTGTGTCCACCCCATTGAAGTTTGTGATGGAGTTCTGCACTGTCCACTGTCTGGAGATGATGAATACTTTTGCTCACACGCTGCATGTCCATCCGGATGTGAATGTCTTGGCAGAACTGTGTATTGTGCAAATGTCAATACCACTACTATGATCAATGACACATCTTTTGCCATCGCTGTTTTAAGACTTAATTTTGAAACTTTCAAGTTTCCAATCATATTCAGCAATGCATGGTTCATTGATCTGTCACGTTGTAACATTATTGATTTGGTTTCATTTAGAAGGATTTCAATTCCACACATTGTGAAATTAGATATCAGCCACAATCGTTTGCAAGATTTTAGTTCAAGGGAATTGGACATCAAGAAATTGAAATTTTTAGACTTCCAGAGCTCTGCTCTGCTTGCGGTACAAAAGGAAACATTTGAAGGATTAATGCACTTAGTGAGACTTAATTTAAGAAATTCAAAAGTGTACTGGATAGAAGAATGTGCATTTTGTAGCCTAAATAATCTAGAAATACTTGATGTATCCAATACAAGAATCCAACATTTGACCAAAAATCTGTTTTCCAACCTCAATGTCCTGCGAGTGGTAAAATTTGAAAATGCAGAAATCAAGACAGTGTTTAAAAACATTTTTAAGAAATTAGTACTTGAACAGTTTCTCACTGATGACAAAAGTTTCTGTTGCCTTGATGGAAATGAGATCATACTATTCTGCAAAAGCATCCCGGATGATATACTATGGTCTAATTGTCCAAATGTGTATATAAATCATAACTGGTTTATTTCTTTTGGAGTCATAATTATAATCTTGTTTAATGGAATTACGGTGTTCCACATACAGTTTAACCCCAGGAAATCTAAAAATTACTTTACTCTGACAATATTTAACGGCATGGTGATGTCAATAGTTCTTATGATATTTCATTTTTATAACCAGTACAACAGCAATTTGTCTGTTTTACATTTTGATAATGCATCAGTGACATGCATGTTCATTGCATTCAGCATATACTTTTTGAAGTATACATACCTTTGCAGTAATGTACTTTTCTTTGGCAATTTTTTTCTGACAATTAAAGGCCCTATATCTACAGGACATAAAGCCAACAGATATTTGTTCATTTTGTTACCAACAATGATTTTGCCTCTCTGTGGTCTGGCATTTTCTGCAAACGTCCACGAAACACTTAATGCCATTTGCATTTTAGAATTCGAGGGAATCAGACAGATTCTAGCAAATTGCATCACTGGACTATTGATATTTATGATAATGATTCTCATTTTTGTTTCACAAAGACATATAATCAAGACAAGGAAAGCTGTGCGAAGAGCAGAAAACAAGTCAGAGAAGCAGTTGAGAGTACGGATGTATTTATACGCATCAGCCACAACACTATCTTTCATAACTGACTTATTACATCAATACAACCATTCTAGGTACCATTTAGCTCTGTTAGCTTTTCATTGGTCTTTATTGCCAATTTGTTTCCCAGTCTTATTTGGACTGGCAACCAGGCAATTCAAAGCTAATTTGAAAAGACTGAATATATTTGGGACTGTCCCTACCCAACTGAAAAGCAAAAGGAATGAGCAGCATATCTGAGTCTCAGTGAATTCTGTGAAGTATAGCCTACATATATGTATATCATAAACCTAATTGACTGTATAGAATATTAAACCTGCTATATTGAAATTGAAATTTAGTGTTGTTTTTTTAACTGACCTGTTTTAGGTGATGGAATTGTTGTGCGGAAGGGTCTGCTTTAATTTTTGGTGATGACATGTGGTAAGTGTCAGATATACTTGTGTATCACAACCTATTTTAATTGTTATCCCCAATTTTATTTAGTTTGGAATGCCCTCAATAACACCTCCTATTATTTTTTGGTAATTTCTTCATTTTGAAGATGCGCAGTTCGATACATGTATATTGTATGACATGGCCAATGATGTAGCATTACATCTTAAGAAGCCTTTTGATGTATTTTTGTAATTACACGTCTAGCTAAGGCAGCTGGGTAATGGGTAGCCAAATTAAAAGGTTCCCGTCTATTCTGCTGGAGGGGTTGCCTAAATGGGTTCGAACCCCAAATTTTCAGTGTGTCTTCATGAGTATAATCCCAACTGGATGTCCTTCAGTTGAGACATTAAATTGGTTGACCCTGGTACTAGTGTGCTGGGCAAATAAAATATCCCTCAAATGGGGTAAATGTGTAACATGTTGAGGACTCCCGCTCTCTCACTCGTTAGTGCCCAGAAGTTGTTATGAGGTATGGTTTAAACACACCATTCAGCAAAAAAAAATTTATGTGAATCGCTGATCTACATTGTGACAAACGGCTACACTACTCGAAGGGTGTCTAAACTTTTGCATAAACTGTATGTATGTAGGGGAGGGCGGGGCACAGTGAGACACTTTTTTTATTTTCAAGTGTTGCAAAATGTTGACAGTAACGAGTTAAATGAGATCAGGTCCACATTATAGATAATGACGTTGGGTATATTGTCAAGTAGTTTCAGGTTCCTACCTTTTACAGGTTTGGAGAAATTTTGAGTTACGTCCATGCTCGTTAAGTGGGGCACAGTGAGACAGGGCATCTGCTGCCATAACCGCCAACCCTCGGGACCTGTGGAATTGTTCTATCAATTGTTGCTACAGAAACTACTCTTATAAAAGCAGCTGACTAGGTGATTTTTCAGGTCCTTTTTTGAGCATGTTTCGAAACTTCATCGCACAGGACACATGCACGACTTATTTAACCTGCCGCACCTGTTACATACTAAGCAAAATTCTTTCTAATGCTTCCCTTTGGATATGACTCACTAAAATCAGTAGTTTATACCAGGCATTTTGTTTTTAATAGTGAATTGTGAGCTATGCATTACATTCAGGTCATTTGGAGTGTAATTTGTGATGTCTCACTGTGCCCCACCTGAAACTGTCTTACTGTGCCCCGCACAAAACTTTTGTATCCTGCGGACTGGATGCCTGTTTTGTGGTTCATCATCTTACTTAACTAAGACAAATTATCAAGGTTTGAATCTCTGGCAATTGATTTGCATTATACATTTTTTCTTGGGATTTATAACAAAAAGTCGTTTAGCAAAATTATTTACTTTTACTTGCTAAAAACCAAAATATTGAATTCCACTCTCGATATGCTGTGTAGGCATTCAGGATATAGGACAGTCTCTCACTTACTTACTTTTTGTACTATACAAAAGAGGGTTGATCTGTAAACAGTACCAGCTAGACGCTACGGGCTTTGTCTCACTGTGCCCGCCGTCTCACTGTACCCCACTCTCCCCTATTAAAGAACCATAAGTTAATGACAAACTTTTATAAACAGGAACATTCATGTAAATAATTGTATGATATTATTTAGTGACTAACATTTTTATTTTACTGAATTGGATTTTAATATTTTCATGTTTACAATACAGTCAGCCTGTGACTGTTTCATTGAACATGGAATATCCTGCATAAGTCGCAAGTCTTCAGTTAAACCAATGTTGTCGGATGTTTTATCTATTTTATATGGATAAAAAACTTTTTTTTTAAACCAGCGCAGGAAATTTAAAAAATGTACAATGTAAATGTTATTGTGTGAAACAGCAAATCAGCACGTGTACAATGTATAAAGAAGTTGCTGGATCCTTTCAATACACAATGAGGAGCTCTCAAACGTGCTATTATTATATCCCGTAGTGGAAAACAGACGAAAAGCCTAACTTCATGCACACATGATTCTTCATGGATTGATTTATTCCACATCAGACAAAATGCTGAACTAATGTGGATAGATAGATAGATAGATAGATAGATAGATAAATAGATAGATAGATAGATAGATAGATAGATAGATAGATAGATAGATAGATAGATATGGCAAGTGCAGCCCTCTAAGCCCAGTTCTGGGTGATCACGAGGGTTGCTTGATGAGAGGAGAGGAGGAGTCCTCAACACATCATACATCTACCTCATATGAGGGATCTTTTACTTGCCAAGCACAGAAACTGATACAAGGGGCCACCAACTTAACATCTCATCCAAATGACATCCAGCTAGGATGTTGCTAATGAAAGTTAGCTGAAAATTTCAGATTCCCCACCCAGGGTTTCGAACCTAAACAGGCAAAGACCTTCTGTGGAGCGGGCGGACTATATCAGACAACAAAGTATGACCTAAATATTTTTTTTCAAAACTGTGCATACACATAGCCACATGCAAAAACTATGCTGATGGACGGGTCATTGGTGTTTGACGGAATAAAAAAATACAATATCTGTGGTATGATACTGGAGGCCATCTATAACAGCAGTTCTATTTTTATCATACACTGCTCACAACATTAAGGGAGTAAGGTGTATTTTGTTTAAGGTGCCATATGCAGCTGTTTAAACCAGATACACTAACAAAACAACCCAAGTCAGGGTCATTGAGTAACAATATCACGAGCTGTTGTGTGAATTTATTTATATCACTCGAGCCCGAAGGGCTCACATGAAGCGAGTGATATTGTATGAAGTGCACTGACGCGTGGTTGTTTTGTTTTTATCACCTGGTTTTACCTTAAATTTTGATTTTTAAAGAGAGACTATTTTCTGCCATTACAAAAATGTGACGTCACCATGGAGCAACAATGGTCATGACGTCACAATCCTATTGTTTTGGCCTTTGTTTGGTTTGTGATGTCATCAGGCAGCTGAAATGCTGGTGATGTCATAACTATTGTTAAAAAATATAGCCCTTGAAGGGTGATATTTTTCACAATATCATAGGCCCTGATATTTTGACCTTAAACAGCTATATTCACAGCCAACCAGGTGATAATATACAATTTCAAAGAAAATGAACATTTTAGGTGGTTTGTTACCAAAATTTTAAGGAGAAGATACTGGCTAAACACATCAGATGTGAAAACAATTCCAGGCTAATGTTTTCAATGGGACTGAGGTCAAGCACACCTTGTTAAGAAATACTCCCACCAGAAATTATTTATTTCAAGATTGCCCAAAAGATGTCCCAACATTTCCCCTTAGCTATACATCCAGTTGGGAAAACTGATGCTGTAAGGAAAACGGACTGCAGATCAAGTCCTATCATGGGTCTATCACATGCATACTTCTTTGGTGGGCAGGGGGAAGTGAAATTTGATTTAATATCATTTCAAATAAAATCACTTAGGAACTTAATGTTTATTTAATCATCTGCCCTAACATTTTTGCCTTTTTGCCTAAATCTTAGTGATTCCCACTTCTGGGAGGACCCCCACCCGATGTGGTATGCTTGTGAGTCCCCTGAAAAATAAAGAAAAGAAGAACATCTAGAAAAAACCTTTAAAAACTTTTTATTTTCTGGATCTTCCCTTATGTATTTCCAGCATTCTATTCTGCCTCACAACACTTGATTCGTGTGTGAAAGCCATCACAACCAGCCTTGTTGCCTGAAGTGCAGAGCTCAGTCATTACCTGTGGAGAAATATACATGTATGCACATTTGGATAGATAGATAGATAGAGATAGATAAATAAATAAATAAATAGATAAATAAATAGATAGATAGATAGATAGATAGATAGATAGATAGATAGATAGATAGATAGATAGATAGATAGATAGATAGATAGATAGATAGATAGATAAGTGCAGCCCTATAAGCAATCTTACCTCATTGAATGAGCAAGTAGCCAATTGTCCATTAATTGCCCAATGGTTATTGCAGAAGGTGGTGATGGTAATGCCCATACTAGGTCCTGTAGCAAAGAAGTATGTGGTTAGATTCTTTGATAGTCCAGGGGCTAGGGACATTGTAGAATTTGAGTTTTGAGTCAGCTGAAATGATCAAGTGAGATGGTTACAAATTTGCATTGAGCTGACATAAGTCTCACACCTCCTTACACCTGACTCTGGTTTGTTTTGGTATAATCCCCCTGCCCTTTGCCGATTCAGGTTCTGGGATCTCAACACTTTGTAATTCACCAGACAATTTGTTACATTTTTTCTCTTGTAATTTTATATGTAATATAGCTTGTTGTTTTAAGTTATGACAACAGAAAGATTGGCATAACCTGAAACAACAAGCTATGTTAACTGAAAGGAAGTGTGTGAAATTCTCACTAGATCAATTATTTTTTTAAAGCGGACTCAAATTTAACTGGAATTTCATTCCACCTTGCATCAAATGAAGACAACTTGAATGAATTTTGTAGAAAGGAGGTTATTCTGAACTACATTTTCCAATGCCATTCATTGTTCCAGAAAAGTCATTAAATATGCATATGAGGGGTAAAATCATTGGAGTATTTACTTAAATTAAAACTAGTTTAAATATACAAAATTGGTTGCAGTACTGATTTTGTAAATGGAGAAATTTTCATTTAAAAGCAAAAAATTTTCGAGTTGTGGCTCACTCATTTTGTGATAGCAAGCAAATGGATCCTCGGGAGGCAAAGTGAACCAACCCTGAATTTTGGCATTTCCATCTTTCAATGGTTTTGGGCATAAGATTGTGTCCTCTATCTGACGGTTAGGTGACCTAACTTAATTTCCAATGGCAAGGCTATTTTTATGCGGGGATGAACCAACCCAATGTGGCCAAAACTCGGTTTAGTCGCAAAGCAAAGTGAACCAACCCTTGCATCTCAAGGCAAAGTGAACTAACCCATACATTTCAGGGCAAAGTGAACCAAGCCAAGTTTTGATCATTATTGCAGCAATTTCACTCCTCAGATTGAGGCTGATTTATTAATTTTCAACCAAAGATATTAAGTACCCTCCCTGGTTGGTATTAGGTAATTTTCAACCATCTGACTGACCAGCATTTCTATTCATTGGGTCGAAGATTCAGTATGAAGAATACGCCCTCCAGAGTGAGGCAAATTAATTCAATTGCCACCCTGAAGTTGTGATGGTCATGGAAGATCTTAGACTAAGTGCATTATTTATTTATTTGGCCAATTTGACCAAAATCATGAGCGGCTTCAAGCAAAATAGGTGTTGGTTCACTTTGCCTTGCGATGGATGTTTTCATTAAAATTGCCATTTTCCAAGTGAAAAAAATTAAATTGTCAATCTGTTTTTAAAAATAGTTAATTTCAAAAGCCCCAATCAGGTTGTTATCATTGTAATACATGTAACTGAAATAGCTTCAAAACCATGAGCATTACAAATATAGTCAAAACTGTTTTTGCCATTTCCCGAAATTTTGAATTTCAGGGTTGGTTCACTTTGCCTCCCGTAGATTCAAATGTCTTTATACACAATGAAAGCTATAGTGTCCAGATATGTATTGTACAAATGTGTAATTTCTAAAATATCTCTACTTCTTGAGGAGCCAATCATAAAACAAGTAACATTCACATCACCATAATAATTCTGTCTTCATTTGTGAGACACCAGTCATGGGCATTCTGACCTAGCCTGACATCAGGATAGCCTCTTTGACGTCACACTAACGTCCCCAGACATCAAAATATGTCAAATTGCCCACAGGGAATGTAGGATGCAATCAGGGGAATTTAAAAATTCCAACCTTGCATACTTTCAAGAGTGTTGATTTGGTGATAAACAAACAAATCACTTCCGTTTTCGTTGATTTACGAATAAATAATATGTTCATTTCTTGATAGTACAAAGGAAATTCTAATCTACAAAACTTTATTTGCACCCCCCATGAGACACTTTGAGTGCAAATACTGTAAAATGAGAATTTCACAATTTTCATGACGAAAATAAAGAAATTTCACTCGTCATACCCTCAAAATTTCTTTTTGAACAAAGGCTATGTTATTATGCACAAGGGCTTGAGCTGGAACAGACCAAATTCTGAACAAATGTTATGTCATTTTAAACAAGGGCATTTGCTGAAATAGACAAAATTCTGAACAAAGGCTATGTTATTAAGCACAATGGCATGTGTTGGAACAGACAAAATTCTGAACAAATACATTGTTACTGCTGGTCTACTTCAGACAATGATCTGTGCTGAAATAGACAAAAATCTAAACGAAGTCTATGCTAAATCAAGCAATGGCCTGTGTCAAAACAGACAAAATTCTAAACAAAGTCTATGTTGCAACAGACAAATATCTATCATAAAATTAACACATATTTTGACAGCTTTGATGTGTAAAGCAGACAAAATATTGTCTTAATTAACACAAATTGTTTTAGACAAAATTATTGTCTAAAATATCACATATTTCATTTTGTCTGGAATAGACAAGACATTGGATGGACACCAGCTAACATGCGATTTTGTGTAAATCCAGACAAAATTTGTCTGTTTTTAGACAAAGTGTTTTTTCGGTGTATGTCTAATTAATTGTGAGCGCTTCAAAGACTTAGAACAGGTAGCATGTTCCCATAAAGCCTTAGTTGATGAGACATAAAACCTTGTTCAGAAATATCAGACCACCTTATTTCCGACATTCCACACTTAATACATGTATTTAACATGTGCACGGTTTCTCGTATTAGCAAAAACAGAAAAGAAATATAAATAGTGAATACATCTGCAACGCATGTGAAAAAATCAATTTTGAAGTGACAATATATAATTGTTATCAGTATTCAACATGTACCATTTTCACAATGCCAAAGCAACTAGTTAATAATATAATATTACATTTTTGACAAATTTAGTTACAGAATAACACAGCCAGTATGTTCCATTTAGGTCTTGTCAATATTGATTTTAAATTAGAAACATTAGACATTTAGCTATCAAAAAATTGTGTGATGATAGTGAAAAATGTGCTATACAGTAGTTGACTAAAACTGCCTTATCTCCCAGGAAACTTTTAAATTGATTGATTCTGAAAATTAATGTGTATTACCAAAAAAAAACTCTTATATTAACGTTATATGGGAAAAGGTTCATCCATATTTCCAAGGAGCAACATAACATACATGTAGTCAACACAACATGGAACTGAATCCAACTGAATCTAACTGTCAAACTGTGTCAAACTGACTGTCCTGCTGGAAGGCAGGCTTTTATATGGTAACAGTGAATCAGTGGGATTCCCTGTTACGCACACAGAAAGTCCCGAATCACGGAGCACAAGTTCCGGGTTGAGATGAATGATAATTGTTTCATCTAATGTCTTTACTCTCAAGTCTCCAGCAAGTCCAGTATCTTTAAAATACAACATGTTTCTATATTTATTCTGTTATCAATTTCACTAACAATTTGGCTTAATACTCAATGCTTAAACTCACAATATGATAATATCTCTCCTGGTTAAAGAAGTTTCGTCCTCGAAACTATAAGGAAGAAAATTTTAATATACCTCTTGATTTTTTTTTGTTAAGAGATTTTGTAGAAATACAACTATGCTATATAAAGATAAAACGTTTGAGTAATCTACCATTATTAATCTACCATCATTATCACAACATCAAGCACAACACAAAGTGGACACATTGAAAGTTAAAATGTAAGTTACATATACAGTACTTACGTATATCAATGGTAATGGTCTTACAACCATCACAACATGTCATGAATTAACAGCAATTTACATTTGCAATAAATTGTCATATTATGCTGCTATTGTATGACACATCAGTACACAAGAAACATTTCACCATTTTATGTATTCATAAATTCATAGCAATTTACATGTCATCAATAATCGTACGTACAATGTCTTAAAACACTCAATAATAAATACATCAATATTCAGTACCGTGGTATACAATCATATTTACAGTATCGCTATATCTGGACATGGATTAACTTCCATCTTCTCAATGTTGGCAATTTCAGTTTATATAACTTAGCAATGTGCTTGCAGAAGCATCTTTGCAAGAAACTGTTCAGCCCAGTATTGTAATTGTTTAACTCTTTTAGAACATCTCTCATAATCGCATAATTACATCTGTGTCGCTCTGCTGTGGTGACCACAATTATTTGTATCCTTGTCATCTATGCATCATTGCATCACATTTCGTTGTGTACATAAATTCACACCTAGTTAGCAGTTCCAAACTTTACAATCCAATCTTGGACTGGTATACTGACTGTGGAATTTTATTATTCCTTTTTAAAAAGTGAACCATCTTCACTGTGTTACATCGTTTTAGCATTATCTTGTGCTTTATAAATTTTATTTCAGCATTTTCTCGTGCTTTATATATCATTTCAGCATTTTCTTGTGCTTTATATACAGTTCGGCCCAAAAGTTTACATACCCCTATGAAAAATGACCAATTTCTCTATTTCCAGGGCAATTTTAACAACAATAGGCAACTCATACATGAAATACAGCGCACTGCATGTGGCTAAACACTTCTGAACCATTAAAAACCCAATAGCAATGAGATTCAATGATATTATCACTTAATTGAATTTTATGACAGTTTCAAAAGTTTACCTACCCTCCTGTACTATCACATATTTTCCCACTTAGGATCAAGAACAGCTTACAGGATTTTACCACAATATGTCAAAAGTACTCAGACTATATCAGCAGTGATTTTAATCCATTCTGCATCACAGAATACAGTACAACCCAATAAATTTTCCGAGCTGATGCCCTCACTTGCACTCTCTTATACTCCCTGGCACATCCACTACTTTGCCCTCCCTTGCCTGCCCTTGCCCTCCTGAGCAAACAAACCACTTTACCCCTGCCTGGTGTCCCCACCTATTGCATTATGATTCAACTACCTGATTTAACAGCTGCTGTTGATGCTTCAATAGAAATTTGCTTAATTGCAATTCACATAATTTCATATCACTGAAATTGTTGGATGACATAATACATATATACTTTTTATTTTTAAAATGATACTTAGCACTGCATTATTAAGAAGTTTTGAAACAGTAACTTAGCCAAGGGAACAGGAAAAAATTTAATACTTGAAATGTTTTTGCAAGCTGATTTATGGAAACGTCACATGCATGGAAAAATTTGGCCATCAAACTCAAGTGCTTCAAATGCATTTCTCACATAGAAATAATTATCCTACAGAGACAAAACTAACACCAAATTGTAGGAAATTAAATTTCCGAAACATTGGTGTCCGTTAGAATATGCTACACGATATTTACGGCTTTGTAATTTGCTGTTATCCCGACCTGTTTCATAGATGACATAATTCTTAAGAAAGGAATGAATGCATGCATGCTGAGCACTGTTAATCTAAATTAGGAGATAATACAGTTATGTCTACAGCACAAATTACTAAGTTACTCAAGTTTATTGCCCATGCTGGTTGAGGAGTTATTTCATTTCAAGTATCCAATAGTAACTTCCTTTTTTTAACAGGCCATGACCAATGTATCTACACTAGGATATTAAAACGATTGTAACAAATACTGAAGTTATTTATTCTTGAAATAACCAGATCTGCATGAAATCAATTTTACTGATCAAGAAATCCTGTGTCAAAATATATTCAGGTAAAACTCTTAAAGGAATTTTGGTGAGCACTGGACCTTGAAAGCGTGAATGCATTCATTGTCTTACAACAATAGAACTGGGTTATTTTACCTGGAGTATACTAATTCTCAAACTGAATTTTAAAAAATGGAGTATGGATGATCCAAATTAAAACAATCCTTATTATATTTAAAAACACATATCCATACCAATTAATTACAAATATCTTAATTTAAATATATTTCTTTAATCCAATATATAGAATAATTTAGATGCATGCATGAAAAAGTGTTGCTAGAATAGGTTAAGTAAATCATAAATGAAAAATATTTAAAACTGCCATTGATAATTAGGCTCAATAAATTTTGTTTAATTATTATAATTTAGTTGTAATTGACTTTATTTGAAGAATTAATGTACCAGCATAATTGTAAGACATTGAACAATATTGCAAATCAACAGTTCCCACTGTTGTTGTGTTTAATTAGCACCAGAGGACAGGAGTGTAGGGGGTTTTCCCAGAAGGGCATGGAAGTGAGAGCAAAAGAGGGCTGCAGCATAAGTGGTTGGAAGTGAGGGCAACTTCCTGAGGGCGTGGGAATTAGGAAAATTTATTGGGTTGTACTGTATCTGCAACTCCACTTTCGTTGTTGGTCTCGGCTGGGGCATGGTCTGTCTAGGATCAACTCATAATTTATCAATAATATTCCAGTCTGGACGGTGTTAATTCTCTCTGAAACAGTCCTGAAAAAAATATTAGGACAGGATTGGTGGAAGGTTTTGGATTGTGGTCATGCTGCTGCAACTTGTTCATCCTGCTCCTAACTTTCACACTGAATCATGTCAGTTCTCTTCCATAATTTTAATGGAAATCAGTGATATTAAACAATTCTTCAGTCTTGACAATGTCTCTGGTGCTATTCAAACTGAAACAGCTGCAAAGCATTGAAAGCGCACCACCCTGTTTCAATTTGGCAATGGTCTTCTTATCGCCGTAATTCTGAATGAACTCCTGCAAACACATTGCAAGTTATTACAAGGAATTTTAATGATATAACACCTCAGCTAAGTCTCATCCATCCAAAAACATTTCGGCAGATGGCTTGGGACTTACTAAACTGCTTCTGGTGTATTGCATCCAAGTTTGTCTCATAATCACCCGCGCTATGTTTGGATGCAAGTCAATCAGGTACGCAAGCTAAATTGTACCATTCACAGAGTGAACCAAGGCATTGCATTTATGATACATTGTGGCTATTTGAGTGCAAATAGCACTGGAAAATTGGTCAAGACTAATAAAAGTTGTAACACCACTGATTTCCAAAAAATTTCTGAGGAGAACCGACCTGATTCAGTGTGAAAGTTAGGAACGGGATGAAACAAAGCGCTGCAACAGGACAACAATCCAAAACCTTCCACCAATCCTGTCCAAATATTTTTTCCGGACAGTTGGGAAAAGCTTTTCAGGTGGTTTAACACCGTCCAGACTGGAATTTTATTGATAAATTATGAGTTGATCCGAGACAGACCGTGCCCCAGCCGAGACCTACAAAGCCTTACAAGTGTCACTTTTATTTGGAAATTACTATGATATAGGATGATAGACACCAGACCCTTGAACTGTGCATGACTGTCATGAGGTTTGGAAATGGGGAAGTTTTGTAAGACCAACCAAGACAGGGTGTCGCCTAATGTTGGTCAATCCAGGAGAGAAATGTGGCGAAATGCAGATGTGGTTCAACAAAATTTGGAGAGACTGCACACACCCTTTACATGAAACGTTTACCAATGCAGTTAGTCCTCGAAGTGGCAGACTACTATTGCCGTATGCTCGCAGGAACAGGCACAAATCCAGCTTCACTGTTTAGGCAAACAATCAGACACTGAATTTATTGATATGTTTAAATTTGTATATGTATTTATAAATTTTTGTCCAATCAGAGTGATGTGAGAATTCAATTATCCTTTCTAGGATTCAATAAAGTTGACTTGACTTGACTTACAACCTACTGCTCTGTCCTCGCTCGATTCATTTAGTCCGAGTTTTTATGGATAGTTTTCTTCCTTTCTGCATAGCACGTTACTGCAGATTCACTTAGTATGCGTTTCTGTGGCCAGTTTCTTCACTGTCTACGTAACATTTTCAGTTTGTGTGATTGGTCCATGAGTAATACAACGTCTCCCAAATCCATATCCCGAATGTAGGAAGCTGTGAAAATGTAATAATTAAATTATGCTTCAGTGAGCAGCTGACTTTGGTTTGCAGGCAAACAGTAACACTCAAGTCTACTACAAAACACGTCCACTTGACTTGATGCACGTTTTTATGATATTCAAATGAGTTTTATGCTACGTAGTTCAGACCCTCAGCCATTCACATAGGGTGCATTTGCTACGTTTTATCATCATTCTGCAGAAACTCATACTTCTTGAAATTGCAGTAAGCTTGTCTGGTTGGTCAACCAGCATTAAAACGTCCCCAAAATATGAATGTTGAACCTACACAAGCTGTGAAATATGTTGTAACTCTGCTTCAGTGAGCAGCTCAGTTTAGTTTGTAGATAGATATATTAGCATGTAAACACTAACACAAAAGGCGACTACAAAAAACATCTTCTTGACTTGATACATGTGTTTATGGCATTTAAATTAGTTTTATGCTAAGTAATTCTGTGCCTCAGCCAATCACATGAAGTAAATTTGCTACGTTTTACCATTATTTTGCAGAAGCTCATATATACTTCTTGAATTTTCTGTAAGAAGCATTTGATGTTTTAAAAGCAGGTGTTAGTTGCTCGACAGTACATTGTATTGATAGATAGGTAGATGGTAGATATAGATATGGCTGCACTTGCCATATCATATGGCAAGTGCAGCCCTCTAAGCCCAGTTGTGAATAGAATAGAATAGAATATACTTTTATTCATCCATTCACAGTAATTACTTTTTTTGGAATTTCAATATGCCAGTGGTACAGAAATTTCGTGGCATGGGACTTGTGCCGGGCCACTCCGGCTTTTATGAAAATGCTTATTTTCTGTCATTCCGCATGCTTTTTTAGACCATTGTTTTTTGGCTTGAGTCAGCTTCCTTGGTTTCAGAAGGCACAATGGCATACTTGAATCTTCTTTATAGGCCAATTTGGATATGAAACACCATAAACAGTTTGCTTATATTTAAGATGTAGCCATTTCTGGCTAAATGTTGGGAATCAGAATTTGGCCTTTTTTGCTAAAAATTGCCCGAAAAAAATGAAAATATCGGAATTGACCCCACAAAAAATTATTCCAAGTGAATTGTAAATACCCCGAGTCCTCGGTAACGCCCTTTAGACACTTCCAGCATATTACCTGCATCAATTTGTGGTTTCAGTTTCCAGTATAGGGGCAATTCCTTAAAGTCAGATTTACAGATTTGACACTTTATCAGCTTGTGCGAACTACCATTACACCTCAGTTACTTCATTGTTACATAGGAATGAGGCCAGGTAATAGGGGTATCAGACAAGCCATCAACCAAAGCTCCAAGTGCAATAGGAGCTGAGCTGCAAGGCAAAATGTCATCTCGTCGGACATACTCACGCACTGTACATTCAACACTATGATATATCACCTTTCTTATGAAATTCTGCAGGATTATTCCAATCACCCAAATGAGTCCGCCCCTTTCCTTGGGGTGGGCCTTTGGACTCTACAGAGTGCTAACATATTGTTTCCTATGCCCTTCATATTTGACATAACACATGAAACCTTTAGAATTATGACAAATTCTGTAGGGTTATATCCAACCCAGTAAAAGTGCCTTAGTTTTTGAGTAAGTTCGCATCATGAGCACACCACTTGAATTTGGTACCGTTGGAAAGAAAACATATTCTGAACTTCGTTTTCCAATGCCATGTAGAGTTCTAATGAGGTCAAGGAATATGCAAATGAGGGGGTAAAGTCTGGAGAATATTTGCATAAATAGCCATATTTAATATTTGATGGAGAGTCAATTAATTCCCCTGGATTAATTTCATAATCTGAAATGATGAGGGAAAGTAGATTGCCCACAAAATTGGTCAATTACATATAAAATGGGGACCCGGTGAAACCTTAACCTTCCTGTAAATATTTTTAAATATTTCTTCTCTACCGTGATTATGGCCAAATAAAGGTTGAAATATGTTACAAACATGTCTTTGTTCGGAATAACTTTCCTTTTTATATTACTTAAAAAGTAACCAGCAGGAATAATGGATTAGGTATTCTCTCATTACTGTCATCTTTTAATTCCATATGTGAATTTTGTAAATTTATAGGTGTATCAATTTGATACTCCAATGGTAATAACGTAACAAATAGCAAAATTACAATAAGGTCTATAATTATCATGACATAATAGCTTTCATTGCAATATCAGAATGAGCGCAAAACAATGAAGTGCCTGCCCTTGGCCTGAATAGGGACATTATTATATGATGCAATGATGATAACACAGTATATGTTTGACATTAGCTCACATTTATTAACATTAATGTTAATCACTGGTGAATCTACAAGGAAGAAGAATTAACCAAAATGAATGACTGAATTGTATATATCGAATTACTTTTATAGACTAAACCAAAAAATGACATATGATATTAAAGCATGTCATATGCTGCACATTAAGTTTGCAAAAGTTCTGAATTTATTGAAATAATCAATGAGATATTGGAATCAAATTTATGCAGTTATGAGATAAATGGAGGAATTATGTATATATGATTTTCAAGACAATTTCTTCCTACTTCTTCTGTAATGTCATCCTTAGGACATAGTGTGGTTCACATAAACCATGACTTTTTTTATTTTCTATTCAGGGAGAATGAAATTCTTTCTTAAAAGTAGCGAGGAGTCGCCCTACGCTGCCTGGCTTCAATTGTTCTCAGCTGTTTTGTCTACCTTGGCCCGTGGGGCTGCTTGAAAGTGAATGTCATGTGAAAAATTGTCAGTCTGCGCTTTCAAATTTCAAAATGGCATTCGTTGCTAAGTGCCAGAAAAGGCCTCCACAGAATCTGGAAATTTCTATGTCGTCAGTGCCTGCAATTGTCACAATTTATAGCAGAAGATCTTCCATCCTTAGGACATGGTTCACTTGAACCATGACTTTTTTTGTTTTCATTCTCCCTGGAAAGTAGCAAGGAGTCACCCTACGCTGCCCGGCATCAATTGTTTTCAGCTGTTTTGTCTTCTGTAGGGCTGCTTGAAAGTGGATGTCCTGTGAAAAATAGTAGTCTGGACTTTCAAATTTCAAAATGGCATTCGTTGCTAAGTGCCAGAAAAGGCCTCCACAGAATCTAGAAATTTCTGTGCTTTCTGTGCCTCCAATTTATAGCAGAAGACGATCACGAATTCTAAACTGCTTTAGGCAACATACTTTGATACTGTAAGACCCAAATATTTCATAAAACCAGTAGAAAAACATCTGCTGAATTTGTTTATATTTATTTCCACTAATATAAGTAATTATAAGACAGACATCCATGGTTTGAATCCCTGCTGCTTGATTTGCATTGTCCCAATATGTCGGGGAATTATGGAAAATAATTCAATTTTCCATGCTAAAAACCAAGATGTGAAGTTTCTCTCAGCCGAAGCTGTTAAACTTTTCTGGATGACGGGCAATCTGTCATTTACTGTCTTTTTAAAATTTTATACAACAAGATAGATGGTAATTTCGCTAACAATAACACTTAGATGCTAGGGGTTTGTCTCATTGCGCTCCACAACTTGCCATGCCCAGCTCTCCCTAGAGGTGATGAAATATTTGAATAACATAACAGAAATTATCAACTTAAAAGTGCTGTAAATGACCAGTGAATATGTTAAAGTGACGTTTGCATTAAAAATGATAATAGCACAGGCAGTCCCAATCTTTTGAACTAAAGATGTTCCATTGATATGTCAGTATAAAAACATTTTCTTTGTCTGTTTGTACAATGCCTTCTAGGCCAATTTCTGTCACACTATGTTGCAACAATAACATGGTAACGTTAGGCTCTCAAAACCAGTGCTCAGCTGAAATATGTCATCACTGTTGCCATGCATGACAGCAGCGCCTCAATGTTGATATTTTTACATGCAATTATTCAACAGAAAGCATTATCATAAATATGCCTTCTTTCATGGCATTGCCCATGTGACTTCATTAACTCATTTTTGTCTGAACAGGTTTCCTCATATGTCAGTTGTTAACTGGGCTGTAGTCCTGATTGTTAGCTGGCATTTACAGATGATATACATTATTTTCACAACTTAGTGGAGATATGAAGTCAATGCACTTTCATTTATTATTTTTAGTAATTATCACCTCTATGAGTTGTTCAATTCTGTGTGAAGATAATATAGATTCAAATAATTCATGGGGACGCTATATAAAACGATGGTTAGCCTTCCATATAAGTGGAAACCAAAAAGTGGATATTATTGTCTTGCTGAAGGAAATTATACAAAACATTTATGATATTTGTCAAGTGTGTTTTAATAACAATTTTTACACCATGTGCAGAGGATATGTAAAAGGCCTGTGCAATGCCCTGAGATGGAATATCAATGATTTTGTTAAATGTGAATGGATATTGCAAGTACCCCAAAATCTTTGCATTTCTATAACAGTTGTCAAACTTCCACCCAGCGATCCTTTCATTAATGACACTTTTGAATTAGTAATTAAGGCTTCATCACAAACATCAGTTGACGAAACAAGTGATATTGTTATTTCTAGGAACTATGAACCATTGAATATTGTTACCAACTCAACTTTGGTGAAGGTCAGTTTCCTTGCTTCCGTTGTTTCAACTAATTCTCTGATTCACCTGTTTTTCCAAGCCACCAAATGTAATGTAATGATTAGCAAGGGTATTACAGCATTCTATAATGGACAACCATTAAGATTTCCTAACAATCAACCATATCGTCACCTTCCACAAAGAGCTATGACAGAGTATCATGCTTTGTTGCACACTGAGGTAGGAACTTTTGTTCGCATATTTTTTGGTTGCAATTTACTTCGTAGAAAACAGCTTCTTACATTTGATGGACCATCCGCACGATCTCTACAGATGAGAGCTCAATGTTTCAAGAGAACTTCCACCAAAGTGACAGCGACTACATTTCAGCTTTATCTCATCTTCAGACACAAACACAACATGAGAGGGAACTTCTTTGTTTCATACATTGCTCACAATGACAGAGATGATGTCCAAGTATTTGACCTTTCAAAGAATGACAATTTGTGGATAACATGGAACTTCCACAATACTTCATCAGTTGAATACAAAAGAATATTCATTTTAAGGTCTGGTCAACAGAAGAGTGGTTTGGCATACAACCTTTTTATTGATCCTTCATCCAGTGGACGTCAAGGGAATTCATGTCAGTATGGAGGATTAATAGTGAGAGACTCCTTAGAAGAAAGTAGTTTGAAATTTATGGAGATCGGTCCAATATGTTCAAGAGAAAATGCAAAAATGTTAGAAAATATAACATTGTCATCTTATGACTCTGATTTCTATGTTATCATTTACCATTACGGTTTAGAATATTCATCAAGTGGGAAGCTGACGTTTCCCCAACAAGGCCCTATGGTACAATGCCGTACTCTCATTAATCCCTGTTATGTGTGTGACAACTGGTTTTATATGGCGATGGTGAGGATACATGCGAGTGATATTTCAATTGATTGCAAACGAGACCATCCAGTCATACAAATTATCAAAGGATGCCTTGCTACAGTTGTGGTGAGGAATCATGCTGTCTCCAGACAAGACAGTTGCAGATGGGTCTCCTACAAGGTGTCTCTGCAGACTCTCACGTACCAAATCAAACATAGATATGTCAAGCAAACACCTTCGTCAGCCTGTGAACATTCAACATTGCTGCCTTTTCAAGGATATGTAAAATCACAAGAACCAAATACTGATGTATTTGAAAGTTCTTTAACAGGGCAATTGTTCTTTTTTTCATTTGACATCATGATGTCCCAATGTCCTTTCAATTCAATTCTGTATGCCACAATTCAAAGTGGCACAGCAAATGTCTGTCAAGAAATAATAGCTAACTCATTGTCTGTCAGTAAAGTCATAGCAGATTTTTTTGGAATGTGTTTAAAATTTCATATTGTGTTGACGAAACAAAAGACTGCTTATAAATTTAGAGTCTTCTTTTCGGATAAGTTGACAAATCTCAGAAGATACCTGAATAACTTTATAGTTGTCGCATTCCATGATCAGACACAAGCAATTTTCAAAAATGACAAGTTTGAGGTACAGATAGTGGATGAAATGTTTGAGTCATTCGATGGATATGAGCCACTGACTGTTAAATTTAGATCAGAGGAATTTCCTTTTGAATGGAAAAGTCTTGGCCAATATTTGACTATATCAGTGCAGGCACAGAACCACTTTAGATCAGAAATAAAAATTGTACTAATAACTCTGGCTACTTTTAAGTCTGATGTTGTCAGAACTTACTTAATTCATAAAACTTTGCCTGGTTGTCGACTTTTACGCTATCAGGGATGGTGACAGCTTTTATAGCATCCATACAAACTTCTCAGGTGGATGGGCTGCAGTGAACGACACATGTCACAAAAAAGGAGGCTATCTATGGTCAATTGATAGTTATACAGAATGGGATGAAGTTTTACATTCTTCAAGAATGCTGGCTCGTTGTGCCTCTACGAACAGTTCCATATTTCCAGGAAACTATGAAGAATGGGAGCCAATGAATGTTGCTAAATACTACAGGACATCCTCTCTTATCTTTCTTGGATTTCAGGTAATAAACTAAAATAGCATTCCTGGAAATAGAAAAGACAATTGCTGATGTCACAATACAATCCTATGTGGGGTAAGGTTCCTTCAGTCATGCTGACTCAAGCATTTGGAAGTGTCTCCTTGTGTCAGGCACATTAAATGTCACTAAATTAGTCAGCCCAATGCTCCCCCCATAATTATTTAGCATATTCAAATATTTTGCTTACAACTAAAATTCTCATCATGGATATTCACTACGCATAGTGTTAACTTATAGCTTTAAAATGACTTAAGGAGGCTCGCTACTCATTATAAGTAGTTAGTGCAGCCAGACAGGCCCTATCTATCATAACGTCACCATTGCAGCAGAGCTCTGCTGTCTCTGCTTCATCATCTTTTTTCAATTTTGAGAATTTCATGTGATGGCCACTTCATTTTCCATTTGTGCCACTTCTATTAGGGCTAGAAACTTCTCGTTTGCAGCATTGGATTCACCATGAAGTTTGCTAAAATAATTTTAGCTTTCTGCCTCGAATAGAAAATTTCTGCAGGCAATTTTCGGCAATCATGTCTAATTTCTCAAAAATGACTCGGTTATGTAAATAAATTTGTATATCAATTAACAGGCCCATAGAAAGCCTTGTCTATATCATTATAGTGTTCCTCACTCTATTTGGAAATAAATAACAAAGAAATAAAAATCCTATCTCGTCTTTTTTTAGTGCCATGATTAAAAAAAATAATAATTTTCAAAATTGAAACTTTAGTTCCGAATCCCTTGAAAAGTTCCTTAAACTAAATATATATCTCTTGAATTTTAGTAAGCCTTTCCATAAAACTGTCCTCTTTAATTCCATACTTCATTGAATGACATGGGATGAATGGCCACTCAATGGCAATGCCAACTTCAACGCAAAGGAGTTAAGAAAAAAATACATTTTTAGGTTTTGTATGCACCAACATTCTCCTTGCTTTAAACTATATTTTGGATCATTCTAAACTATTTTTAAAAAATCCTATCTTGGAAAGTTTGTGAGTATCAAGCTACCTTAAATACCTTTTCTTCACGTATGTTTTTCTTGAAGGATCTTCCACAGGCCTAGGGTATTGATTTCTCTTCAGTTTGTATACAAATTGATAATAACTGAGCTAAATCTATACTTTGAGCTGTAATATTGACTATTTCAATGATTCAGCTGCATCCAAGAAGTCTTATTTCAGGAGAGAACTGTCCGACTCTGGGACACCCAAGGCATTATTTGTTTCACACTTCTCTCCCAGTCGTGTTTTCTTATGTTAATCTGTCCAACTCAAAAAATCTTACCCCAAAAATAATATTTCCCATTTCCATATGAAAAGAGGAAGGAGGATTGTTGCAACGTGTATACTATTATTGGGGTAAGATGTCTTGTGTTGGACACTTGAATTATAGAAATTTTAGAAAGTGATTTCTTACAAGTTTGGCCTATGGGTCGAAAGGAATCAGCTCGGGACTTTGTATGTGCTTTCTTATCTTAACGGAAAAATACAGATTAACATAGAAAACACTCGACTGGAGGCAGAGCGTGCCAAGGCAAAGGAACCTTGGGCAATATTATCTGACCCTGTGCCAATGGGTGTTCTATTATGGCTGAATCACAGAAAAGGCTCACCACAAATCCCCCCCACCAGGGGACCAAGGGTTGTACATATATAGATGTCAGATGGATCAAAGTTCTAGGTTTTTAAGACAGTTGCAGTGGTACCTGCATTTTAAGACTTCTTGTCTCGAGACCGGCCTGACTTATGTGACAGCCTTCCTCCTGCACTAAGAAGTATTTTTAGTGCATTTTGAACCCCAACGACAAACAGCACCCCTACAATAGACCACTTCATGACCGAAGAAGGGGGGCGGTTTTATAACACAGGGACCACTGTACTGCAGCCAGGTGAAACAAGTGATAGTTTCAGTTCAAACCCTGGGTTGGGAGGCCAAAATTGTCAGTGGAACTTCATGAACAAAATTCCAGTTGGATTCCATTTGAATGAAACCCATGTGTCAGTGTCTGTGATGGGCAAAAGAAAAGAGTCCTCACATGTTATATGAATGTAATGTGTTGAAGACTTGGATCAGAGGGCTGCACTTGCCATATTTCTATCTATCTGGCATTTGGCTGAAGGACGTCCTTGATCTTTAAAAGCAAATTGAGTAATTAATTTTTAGCTTGAGAAAAATCTATGGTGCCTCAAATGACTTTTAAAAATACTTGAATTTGGTATTTGAGCAAAAATGGGTTCTCAATAAAAAGTAATTTTGGCATTCTGAAAATAAATTTGGTAGCTGACAGAGCAAGTGGTATTTATTATGAAAATTGGTTGTGGTCATGAGAAATTTGATCAAACAAAACTCTTGAGAGAGCATCATAATCGATGTCCAATAGAAATATGTGTGGCACAATGAGTTTAGATAATTATATGAACTGTTAAAATTACGGTATGTGTTCTTTTATTTTACAGTGTATGCTTATTACTTTAATAAACAGTTAATAAGAGAATGACCAATTACACTGTACATCAGTCTTGGCACATTTCCTTACCACTCCAACTTTTGGAATGATCCATGGACAATTTTTTGATTTATATCCCCCTCCTCTCAAACTGTAATATTGATGTAATTATATGATCGAAGCTCACTTAGCACAAGGACAGCTCATTCTGTGTGGTGCTCCTGTCTACAGTGACTGCCTGAGCATGAAGTGCCTGTAGTTGCCATAAAAGTGGAGCTAGTAGTTTAGCCAGAGTTTAGTTTGGTAAATAATTAAAATACCTCAAATATCTTCCAAAAGAGCTTTAAAATTTCAGTCTTGTCATATGACAACCTCCAATGACATATTTCAGGGATTTAAATCAACATGTGTATCAACATTGGAAATAATTATTTCCATACCCCTGATTGGAAGAAGTGACTGAAAATCACAAGTCAACACAAAAGTTAATGACTCAAATGGCTCACCAAGTAAGAAATCATAACACCACTTTTACATAATCTTCATAAACTATCGACAAATTATGTAACAGTCTAATCGTTAACAGTCATCTCTGAATAGCTATGGTTTTATTGATCTCAGTCATGTACATCAACTATTTAACATAATAGATCCAAATTTAACACAGATTTGAATTACACAGCTGTCAGTGCAATAACTA
This sequence comes from Platynereis dumerilii, assembly GCA_026936325.1. Classification (NCBI taxonomy): domain Eukaryota; kingdom Metazoa; phylum Annelida; class Polychaeta; order Phyllodocida; family Nereididae; genus Platynereis; species Platynereis dumerilii. The sequence continues at coordinate 22,167,118 of JAPTHN010000005.1, read as the reverse complement.
TCTATCTATCTATCTATCTATCTTTCTAATTATCTATAGATCTGATCTCATCTATCTATTCTATCTGTCTGCTCATTTGCCCAGTCCTTTAAAAAGATAAATTGGCCTTCTGCATGGAAAGTTGAAGATAATGCAGTAGTTCGAGGACAATGCCGCGCGAATTTCGTGGCAGTGCCATTTACATATTATGCTATATTAGCTTTCTAATTCATTTTCAGGAAGGATATTGGAATGACAAGTCTACATTGTATTTTCATCGTGTCCATGAACATAACAGATTGAAGGAATTATCTTTCAATATATCTCACCGTTATGCAAATGAATCTTTCAGACGATCTTACGAATACTTATATATTTTATCACGACTGAGAAGTGAAAACAGCTCTCAAGCTGCCAACAGCTGTCTGGCAGCAGTCCCATCTACAGATAGTTGGATTTTTGTTGACTGCTCCACGACATTTCATGATGTTACGTTTGTTTGTGAATATTCAAGGACAATGGCAAATTACTTGCAGTCTCGGTATGTTTCTCAGAAATATTGCAGAACCAGCTGGATCTATAGCTGGCATAATCACAGATGTTACAATTTGGAAACCGTCAATATGGAAAATGAGTTATACCCAGAGCAGTTGATAAAAGCTTGCGAAAACATCAATGGTAACATTTCTACTGATCAGTATGATGTAACACAGAATTTTGCGAGGTTTTTCCCTCTTATGCTGAGGTTATTTCAGTCGTACAAACTAGTTCTTTTCAAAAGACAGAACCACTTTTTCGGCAGTAATATATTAATGACTAGTGAGGAGATAGCTACTGGGCTGAAACTGGAGAATGAAAAGCTTAACTTTCCATTAAAAGTAGAGAGTAGTCAAGAGTTAAAAGTAATGTGCAGTGGAGAGCCCACAACAATGAATGATATGTGCATGGAAGGATATGTTGCTTGTAAGAATGGGGAATGCATTCCCGAGACCTATTTCAGTGACAATCACCAACACTGTTCTGACGCTAGTGATGAAATAAAATACCAAGATCCTTGTCATGACTCTCTGCTGCATTTCAGATGTGGGGATGGAAACTGCATTGCAAAATCTAGAGTGTGTGATCTCATTGCAGATTGTGATGATGATGAACAAGAATGTCCAAATAAAAATGAATACAGAACAGGCTGGAGTCCACATACAGTAAAACCACAATCTGATGAATGCATAAAGACATCATCAAATTTATTACATCTTGTTAAGAACTTAAGTTTGTACCATGACAATCAACTTGTGAAACATGACGACTTCATGTGTCCAATAGGGTCAATCTTTTGTTTCCCTAGAAAATTTTTATGCACAATGGACAAGGACTATTATGGCAATAAGTTACCTTGTGAAGGCAGCTGGCAGTTTGATCAATGTACAGAATATATATACATAATTCCTGACAAATACAGATGCAATACCTTAAATATACATCTCCCATTTCGGTTGGTTTGTAATGGCATCCCAGAATGCCCAGCTGGTGATGATGAATTCAACTGTACTGTTTGGACATGTCCAAAAATGTTGAGATGCACCAAGGAAAGGATTTGCGTCCACCCAGCTGAAGTTTGTGATGGAGTTCTGCACTGTCCACTGTCTGGAGATGACGAATACTTTTGCTCACAAGCATGTCCATCTGGATGTGAATGTCTTGGCAGAGCGGTGTATTGTGCAAATGTCAATACCACTACAATGATAAATGACACATCTTTTGCCATTGCTGTTTTAAGACTTAATTTTGAAACATTCAAGTTTCCAATCATATTCAGCCATGCATGGTTCGTTGATCTGTCACGTTGTAACATTATTGATTTGGTTTCATTTAGAAGGATTTCAATTCCACACATTGTGAAATTAGATATCAGCCACAATCGTTTGCAAGATTTTAGTTCAAGGGAACTGGACATCAAGAAATTGAAATTTTTAGACTTCCAGAGCTCTGCTCTGCTTGCGTTACAAAAGGAAACATTTGAAGGATTAATGCACTTAGTGAGACTTAATTTAAGAAATTCAAAAGTGTACTGGATAGAAGAATGTGCATTTTGTAACCTAAATAATCTAGAAATACTTGATTTGTCCAATACAAGAATCCAACATTTGACCCAAAATCTGTTTTCCAACCTCAATGTCCTGCGAGTGGTAAAATTTGAAAATGCAGAAATCAAGAAAGTGTTTAAAAACATTTTTAAGAAATTAGTACTTGAACAGTTTCTCACTGATGACAAAAGTTTCTGTTGCCTTGATGGAAATGAGATCATACTATTCTGCAAAAGCATCCCGGATGATATACTATGGTCTAATTGTCCAAATGTGTATATAAATCATAACTGGTTTATTTCTTTTGGAGTCATAATTATAATCTTGTTTAATGGAATTACGGTGTTCCACATGCAGTTTAACCCCAGGAAATCTAAAAATTACTTTACTCTGACAATATTTAACGGCATGGTGATGTCAATAGTTCTTATGATATTTCATTTTTATAACCAGTACAACAGCAATTTGTCTGTTTTACATTTTGATAATGCATCCGTGACATGCATGTTCATTGCATTCAGCATGTACTTTTTGAAGTATACATACCTTTTCAGTACTGTATTTTTCTTTGGCAATTTTTTTCTGACAATTAAAGGCCCTATATCTACAGGACATAAAGCCAACAGATATTTGTTCATTTTGTTGCCAACAATGATTTTACCTCTCTGTGGTCTGGCATTTTCTGCAAACGTCCACGAAACACTTAATGCCATTTGCATTTTGGAATTCCAGGGAATCAGACAGATTCTAGCAAATTGCATCACTGGACTATTGATATTTATGATAATGATTCTCATTTTTGTTTCACAAAGACATATAATCAAGACAAGGAAAGCTGCGCGAAGAGCAGAAAACAAGTCAGAGAAGCAGTTGAGAGTAAGGATGTATTTATACGCATCAGCCACAACACTATCTTTCATAACTGACTTATTACATCAATACAACCATTCTAGGTACCATTTAGCTCTGTTAGCTTTTCATTGGTCTTTATTGCCAATTTGTTTCCCAGTCTTATTTGGACTGGCAACCAGGCAATTCAAAGCCAATTTGAAAAGACTGAATATATTTGGGACTGTCCCTACCAAACTGAAAAGCAGAAGGAATGGGCAGCATTTCTGAGTCTCAGTGAATTCTGAGAAGTATAGCCTACATATATGTATATCATAAACCTATTTGACTGTATAAAATATTAAATCTGCTATATTGAAATTGAAATTTAGTGTTGTTTTTTTAACTGACCTGTTTTAGATGATGAAATTGTTGTGCGGAAGGGTCTGCTTTAATTTTTGGTGATGACATGTGGTAAGTGTTAGATATACTTGTGTATCACAACCTATTTTAATTGTTTTCCCCAATTTTATTTAGTTTGGAATGCCCTCAATAACACCTCCTATTATTTTTTGGTAATTTCTTCATTTTGAAGATGCGCAGTTAGATACACGTATATTGTATGACATGGCCAATGATGTAGCATTACATCTGAAGAAGCTTTTGATGTATTTTTGTAATTACACGTCTATCTATGGCAGTTGGGTATAGGTAGCCGATGTAAAAGGTTCCCGTCTATTCTGCTGGAGGGGTTGCCTAAATGGGTTCGAACCCCGAAATTTTCAGTGTACCTTCATGAGTAAGATCCCAGCTTGATGTCATTTGGGTGAGACATTAAATTGGTTGCCCCTGGTACTAGTGTGCTGGGCAAATGAAATATCCCTCAAATGGGGTAAATGTGTGACATGTTGAGGACTCCCGCTCTCTTACCTATCCCATCAATCAACACTCGTTAGTGCCCAGAAGTTGTTATGAGGTATGGTTTAAACACACCATTCAGCAAAAAAAATTTTATGTGAATCGCTGATCAATCTACATTGTGACAAACTGCTACACTACTCAAGGGGTGTCCAAACTTTTGCATAAACTGTATGTATGTATTAAAGAACCATAAGTTATTGACATACTTTTATAAACAGGAACATTCATGTAAATAATTGTATGATATTATTTAGTGACTAACATTTTTATTTTACTGAATTGGATTTTAATATTTTCATGTTTACAATACAGTCAGCCTGTGACTGTTTCATTGAACATGGAATATCCTGCATAAGTCCCAAGTCTTCAGTTACACCAATGTGGTCGGATGTTTTATCTATTTTACATGGATAAAAAACTTTTTTTTTAAACCAGCGCAGGAAATTTAAAAAATGTACAATTTAAATGTTATTGTGTAAAACAGCAAATCAGCACATGTACAATGTATAAAGAAGTTGCTGGATCCTTTGAATACACAATGAGGAGCTCTCAAACGTGCTATTATTATATCCCCTAGTGGAAAACAGACGAAAAGCCTAACTTCATGCACACATGATTCTTCATGGATTGATTTATTCCACATCAGACAAAATGCTGAACTAATGTGGATAGATAGATAGATAGATAGATAGATAGATAGATAGATAGATAGATAGATAGATAGATAGATAGATAGATAGATTGATAGATTGATAGATTGATAGATAGATTAATAGATAGATTGATAGATAGATTGATAGATAGACTGATAGATAGATAGATATGGTAAGTGCAGCCCTCTAAGCCCAGTTCTGGGTGATCACGAGGGTTGCTTGATGAGAGGAGAGGAGGAGTCCTCAACACATCATACATCTACCTCATATGAGGGATCTTTTACTTGCCCAGCACAGAAACTGATACAAGGGGCCACCAACTTAACATCTCATCCAAATGACATCCAGCTAGGATGTTGCTAATGAAAGTTAGCTGAAAATTTCAGGTTCCCCACCCAGGGTTTCGAACCTAAACAGGAAAAGACCTTCTGTGGAGCAGGCGGACTATATCAGACAACAAAGTATGACATAAATATTTTTTTTCAAAACTGTGTATAGCCACATGCAAAAACTATGCTGAAGGACGGGTTATTGGTGTTTGACGGAATAAAAAAATACAATATCTGTGGTATGATACTGGAGGCCATTTGTAACTGCAGTTCTATTTTTATCATACAAAGCTCATAAACATTAAGGGAGTAAGGTGGTATTTTGTTTTAGGGGCCATATGCAGCTGTTTAAACCAGATACATTAACAAAACAACCCAAGTCAGGGTCATTGAGTCCCTTATTGCTTATGTATTTCCAGCATTCTATTCTGCCTCACAACACTTGATTCGTGTGTGAAAGCCATCACAACCAGCCTCGTTGCCTGAAGTGCAGAGCTCAGTCATTACCTGTGGAGAAATATATGCACATATAGATAGATAGATAGATAGATGGAGCTAGATAAATAAATAAATAAATAGATAGATAGATAGATAGATAGATAGATAGATAGATAGATAGATAGATAGATAGATAGATAGATAGATAGATAAGTGCAGCCCTATAAGCAATCTTACCTCATTGAATGAGCAAGTAGCCAATTGTCCATTAATTGCCCAATGGTTATTGCAGAAGGTGGTGATGGTAATGCCCATACTAGGTCCTGTAGCAAAGAAGTATGTGGTTAGATTCTTTGATAGTCCAGGGGCTAGGGACATTGTAGAATTTGAGTTTTGAGTCAGCTGAAATGATCAAGTGAGATGGTTACAAATTTGCATTGAGCTGACATAAGTCTCACACCTCCTTACACCTGACTCTGGTTTGTTTTGGTATAATCCCCCTGCCCTTTGCCGATTCAGGTTCTGGGATCTCAACACTTTGTAATTCACCAGACAATTTGTTACATTTTTTCTCTTGTAATTTTATATGTAATATAGCTTGTTGTTTTAAGTTATGACAACAGAAAGATTGGCATAACCTGAAACAACAAGCTATGTTAACTGAAAGGAAGTGTGTGAAATTCTCACTAGATCAATTATTTTTTTAAAGCGGACTCAAATTTAACTGGAATTTCATTCCACCTTGCATCAAATGAAGACAACTTGAATGAATTTTGTAGAAAGGAGGTTATTCTGAACTACATTTTCCAATGCCATTCATTGTTCCAGAAAAGTCATTAAATATGCATATGAGGGGTAAAATCATTGGAGTATTTACTTAAATTAAAACTAGTTTAAATATACAAAATTGGTTGCAGTACTGATTTTGTAAATGGAGAAATTTTCATTTAAAAGCAAAAAATTTTCGAGTTGTGGCTCACTCATTTTGTGATAGCAAGCAAATGGATCCTCGGGAGGCAAAGTGAACCAACCCTGAATTTTGGCATTTCCATCTTTCAATGGTTTTGGGCATAAGATTGTGTCCTCTATCTGACGGTTAGGTGACCTAACTTAATTTCCAATGGCAAGGCTATTTTTATGCGGGGATGAACCAACCCAATGTGGCCAAAACTCAGTTTAGTCGCAAAGCAAAGTGAACCAACCCTTGCATCTCAAGGCAAAGTGAACTAACCCATACATTTCAGGGCAAAGTGAACCAAGCCAAGTTTTGATCATTATTGCAGCAATTTCACTCCTCAGATTGAGGCTGATTTATTAATTTTCAACCCAAGATTTTAAGTACCCTCCCTGGTTGGTATTAGGTAATTTTCAACCATCTGGCTGACCAGCATTTCTATTCATTGGGTCGAAGATTCAGTATGAAGAATACGCTCTCCAGAGTAAGGTAAATTAATTCAATTGCCACCCTGAAGTGGTGATGGTCATGGATGATCTTAGACTAAGTGCATTATTTATTTATTTGGCCAATTTGACCAAAATCATGAGCGGCTTCAAGCAAAATATGTGTTGGTTCACTTTGCCTTGCGATGGATGTCTTCATTAAGATTGCCATTTTCCCATGTAAAAAAAAATTTAATCATCAATCTGTTTTTAAAAATAGTTAATTTCAAAAGGCCCATTCAGGTTGTTATCATTGTAAACATGTAACTGAAATAGCTTCAAAACCATGAGCATTACAAATATGGTCAAAACTGTTTTTGCCATTTCCCGAAATTTTGAATTTCAGGGTTGGTTCACTTTGCCTCCCGTAGATTCAAATGTCTTTATACACAATGAAAGCTATAGTGTCCAGATATGTATTGTACAAATGTGTAATTTCTAAAATATCTCTACTTCTTGAGGAGCCAATCATAAAACAAGTAACATTCACATCACCATAATAATTCTGTCTTCATTTGTGAGACACCAGTCATGGGCATTCTGACCTAGCCTGACATCAGGATAGCCTCTTTGACGTCACACTAACGTCCCCAGACATCAAAATATGTCAAATTGCCCACAGGGAATGTAGGATGCAATCAGGGGAATTTAAAAATTCCAACCTTGCATACTTTCAAGAGTGTTGATTTGGTGATAAACAAACAAATCACTTCCGTTTTCGTTGATTTACGAATAAATAATATGTTCATTTCTTGATAGTACAAAGGAAATTCTAATCTACAAAACTTTATTTGCACCCCCCATGAGACACTTTGAGTGCAAATACTGTAAAATGAGAATTTCACAATTTTCATGACGAAAATAAAGAAATTTCACTCGTCATACCCTCAAAATTTCTTTTTGAACAAAGGCTATGTTATAATGCACAAGGGCTTGAGCTGGAACAGACCAAATTCTGAACAAAGGTTATGTCATTTTAAACAAGGGCATGTGCTGAAATAGACAAAATTCTGAACAAAGGCTATGTTATTACGCACAATGGCATGTGTTGGAACAGACAAAATTCTGAACAAATACATTGTTACTGCTGGTCTACTTCAGACAATGATCTGTGCTGAAATAGACAAAAATCTAAACGAAGTCTATGCTAAATCAAGCAATGGCCTGTGTCAAAACAGACGAAATTCTAAACGAAGTCTTTGTTGCAACAGACAAATATCTATCATAAAATTAACACATATTTTGACAGCTTTGATGTGTAAAGCAGACAAAATATTGTCTTAATTTACACAAATTGTTTTAGACAAAATTATTGTCTAAAATATCACATATTTCATTTTGTCTGGAATAGACAAGACATTGGATGGACACCAGCTAACATGCGATTTTGTGTAAATCCAGACAAAATTTGTCTGTTTTTAGACAAAGTGTTTTTTCGGTGTATGTCTAATTAATTGTGAGCGCTTCAAAGACTTAGAACAGGTAGCATGTTCCCATAAAGCCTTAGTTGATGAGACATAAAACCTTGTTCAGAAATATCAGACCACCTTATTTCCGACATTCCACACTTAATACATGTATTTAACATGTGCACGGTTTCTCGTATTAGCAAAAACAGAAAAGAAATATAAATAGTGAATACATCTGCAACGCATGTGAAAAAATCAATTTTGAAGTGACAATATATAATTGTTATCAGTATTCAACATGTACCATTTTCACAATGCCAAAGCAACTAGTTAATAATATAATATTACATTTTTGACAAATTTAGTTACAGAATAACACAGCCAGTATGTTCCATTTAGGTCTTGTCAATATTGATTTTAAATTAGAAATATTAGACATTTAGCTATCAAAACATTGTGTGATGATAGCGAAAAATGTGCTATACAGTAGTTGACTAAAACTGCCTTATCTCCCAGAAAACTTTTAAATTGATTGATTCTGAAAATTAATGTGTATTACCAAAAAAAAACTCTTATATTAACGTTATATGGGAAAAGGTTCATCCATATTTCCAAGGAGCAACATAACATACATGTAGTCAACACAACATGGAACTGAATCCAACTGAATCTAACTGTTAAACTGTGTCAAACTGACTGTCCTGCTGGAAGGCAGGCTTTTATATGGTAACAGTGAATCAGTGGGATTCCCTGTAACGCACACAGAAAGTCCCGAATCACGGAGCACAAGTTCCGGGTTGAGATGAATGATAATTGTTTCGTCTTATGTCTTTACACTCAAGTCTCCAGCAAGTCCAGTATCTTTAAAATACAACATGTTTCTATATTTATTCTGTTATCAATTTCACTAACAATTTGGCTTAATACTCAATGCTTAAACTCACAATATGATAATATCTCTCCTGGTTAAAGAAGTTTCATCCTGGAAACTATAAGGAAGAAAATTTTAATATACCTCTTGATTTTTTTTTGTTAAGAGATTTTGTAGAAATACAACTATGCTATATAAAGATAAAACGTTTGAGTAATCTACCATTATTAATCTACCATCATTATCACAACATCAAGCACAACACAAAGTGGACACATTGAAAGTTAAAATGTAAGTTACATATACAGTACTTACGTATATCAATGGTAATGGTCTTACAACCATCACAACATGTCATGAATTAACAGCAATTTACATTTGCAATAAATTGTCATATTATGCTGCTATTGTATGACACATCAGTACACAAGAAACATTTCACCATTTTATGTATTCATAAATTCATAGCAATTTACATGTCATCAATAATCGTACGTACAATGTCTTAAAACACTCAATAATAAATACATCAATATTCAGTACCATGGTATACAATCATATTTACAGTATCGCTATATCTGGACATGGATTAACTTCCATCTTCTCAATGTTGGCAATTTCAGTTTATATAACTTAGCAATGTGCTTGCAGAAGCATCTTTGCAAGAAACTGTTCAGCCCAGTATTGTAATTGTTTAACTCTTTTAGAACATCTCTCATAATCGCATAATTACATCTGTGTCGCTCTGCTGTGGTGACCACAATTATTTGTATCCTTGTCATCTATGCATCATTGCATCACATTTCGTTGTGTACATAAATTCACACCTAGTTAGCAGTTCCAAACCTTACAATCCAATCTTGGACTGGTATACTGACTGTGGAATTTTATTATTCCTTTTTAAAAAGTGAACCATCTTCACTGTGTTACATCGTTTTAGCATTATCTTGTGCTTTATAAATTTTATTTCAGCATTTTCTCGTGCTTTATATATCATTTCAGCATTTTCTTGTGCTTTATATACAGTTCGGCCCAAAAGTTTACATACCCCTATGAAAAATGACCAATTTCTCTATTTCCAGGGCAATTTTAACAACAATAGGCAACTCATACATGAAATACAGCGCACTGCATGTGGCTAAACACTACTGAACCATTAAAAATCCAATTGCAATGAGATTCAATGATATTATCACTTAATTGAATTTTATGACAGTTTCAAAAGTTTACCTACCCTCCTGTACTATCACATATTTTCCCACTTAGGATCAAGAACAGCTTACAGGATTTTACCACAATATGTCAAAAGTACTCAGACTATATCAGCAGTGATTTTAATCCATTCTGCATCACAGAATTTCTGCAACTCCACTTTCGTTGTTGGTCTCGGCTGGGGCATGGTCTGTCTAGGATCAACTCATAATTTATCAATAATATTCCAGTCTGGACGGTGTTAATTCTCTCTGAAACAGTCCTGAAAAAAATATTAGGACAGGATTGGTGGAAGATTTTGGATTGTGGTCATGCTGCTGCAACTTGTTCATCCTGCTCCTAACTTTCACACTGAATCATGTCAGTTCTCTTCCATAATTTTAATGGAAATCAGTGATATTAAACAATTCTTCAGTCTTGACAATGTCTCTGGTGCTATTCAAACTGAAACAGCTGCAAAGCATTGAAAGCGCACCACCCTGTTTCAATTTGGCAATGGTCTTCTTATCGCCGTTATTCTGAATGAACTCCTGCAAACACGTTGCGAGGCATTACAAGGAATTTTAATGATATAACACCTCAGCTAAGTCTCATCCATCCAAAAACATTTCGGCAGATGGCTTGGGACTTACTAAACTGCTTCTGGTGTATTGCATCCAAGTTTGTCTCATAATCACCCGCGCTATGTTTGGATGCAAGTCAATCAGGTACGCAAGCTAAATTGTACCATTCACAGAGTGAACCAAGGCATTGCATTTATGATACATTGTGGCTATTTGAGTGCAAATAGCACTGGAAAATTGGTCAAGACTAATAAAAGTTGTAACACCACTGATTTCCAAAAAATTTCTGAGGAGAACCGACATGATTCAGTGTGAAAGTTAGGAACGGGATGAAACAAAGCGCTGCAACAGGACAACAATCCAAAACCTTCCACCTATCCTGTCCAAATATTTTTTCCGGACAGTTGGGAAAAGCTTTTCAGGTGGTTTAACACCGTCCAGACTGGAATTTTATTGATAAATTATGAGTTGATCCGAGACAGACCGTGCCCCAGCCGAGACCTACAAAGCCTTACAAGTGTCACTTTTATTTGGAAATTACTATGATATAGGATGATAGACACCAGACCCTTGAACTGTGCATGACTGTCATGAGGTTTGGAAATGGGGAAGTTTTGTAAGACCAACCAAGACAGGGTGTCGCCTAATGTTGGTCAATCCAGGAGAGAAATGTGTCGAGATGCAGATGTGGTTCAACAAAATTTGGAGAGACTGCACACACCCTTTACATGAAACGTTTACCAATGCAGTTAGTCCTCGAAGTGGCAGACTACTATTGCCGTATGCTCGCAGGAACAGGCACAAATCCAGCTTCACTGTTTAGGCAAACAATCAGACACTGAATTTATTGATATGTTTAAATTTGTATATGTATTTATAAATTTTTGTCCAATCAGAGTGATGTGAGAATTCAATTATCCTTTCTAGGATTCAATAAAGTTGACTTGACTTGACTTACAACCTACTGCTCTGTCCTCGCTCGATTCATTTAGTCCGAGTTTTTATGGATAGTTTTCTTCCTTTCTGCATAGCACGTTACTGCAGATTCACTTAGTATGCGTTTCTGTGGCCAGTTTCTTCACTGTCTACGTAACATTTTCAATTTGTGTGATTGGTCCATGAGTAATACAAAGTCTCCCAAATCCATATCCCGAATGTAGGAAGCTGTGAAAATGTAATAATTAAATTATGCTTCAGTGAGCAGCTGACTTTGGTTTGCAGGCAAACAGTAACACTCAAGTCTACTACAAAACACGTCCACTTGACTTGATGCACGTTTTTATGATATTCAAATGAGTTTTATGCTACGTAGTTCAGACCCTCAGCCATTCACATAGGGTGCATTTGCTACGTTTTATCATCATTCTGCAGAAACTCATACTTCTTGAAATTGCAGTAAGCTTGTCTGGTTGGTCAACCAGCATTAAAACGTCCCCAAAATATGAATGTTGAACCTACAGAAGCTGTGAAATATGTAGTAACTCTGCTTCAGTGAGCAGCTCAGTTTAGTTTGTAGATAGATATATTAGCATAAACACTAACACAAAAGGCCACTACAAAAAACATCTTCTTGACTTGATACATGTGTTTATGGCATTTAAATTAGTTTTATGCTAAGTAATTCTGTGCCTCAGCCAATCACATGAAGTAAATTTGCTACATTTTACCATTATTTTGCAGAAGCTCATATATACTTCTTGAATTTTCTGTAAGAAGCATTTGATGTTTTAAAAGCAGGTGTCAGTTGCTCGACAGTACACTGTATTGATAGATAGGTAGATGGTAGATATAGATATGGCTGCACTTGCCATATCATATGGCAAGTGCAGCCCTCTAAGCCCAGTTGTGGGCACTCAGAATAGAATAGAATAGAATAGAATAGAATAGAATAGAATAGAATATACTTTTATTCATCCATTCACAGTAATTAAGTTTTTTGGAATTTCAATATGCCAGTGGTACAGAAATTTCGTGGCATGCAACTTGTACCGGGCCACTCCCGCTTTTATGAAAATGCTTATTTCCAGTCATTCCGCATGCTTTTTTAAACCATTTTTTGGCTTGAGTCAGCTTCCTTGGTTTCAGAAGGCACAATGGCATACTTGAATCTTCTTTATAGGCCAATTTGGATATGAAACACCATAAACAGTTTGCTTATATTTAAGATGTAGCCATTTCTGGCTAAATGTTGGGAATCAGAATTTGGCCTTTTTTGCTAAAAATTGCCCGAAAATATCGAAATTGACCCCACAAACAATTATTCCAAGTGAATTGTAAATACCCCGAGTCCTCGGTAACGCCCTTTAGACACTTCCAGCATATTACCTGCATCAATTTGTGGTTTCAGTTTCCAGTATAGGGGCAATTCCTTAAAGTCAGATTTACAGATTTGACACTTTATCAGCTTGTGCAGCCCTACCATTACACCTCAGTTACTTCATTGTTACATAGGAATGAGGCCAGGTAATAGGGGTATCAGACAAGCCATCAACCAAAGCTCCAAGTGCAATAGGAGCTGAGCTACAAGGCAAAATGTCATCTCCTCGGACATACTCACGCACTGTACATTCAACACTATGATATATCACCTTTCTTATGAAATTCTGCAAGGAATATGCAAATTAGGGGGTAAAGTCGAGAATATTTGCATAAATAGCCATTTTTTAATATTTGATGGAGAGTCAATTAATTCCCCTGGATTAATTCCATAATCTGAAATGTTGAGGGAAAGCATGCAATGAAGATATTAGGACAGGTAAGAAAATTGAAAGTAGATTGCCCACAAATTGGTCAATTACATATAGAATAGGAAGGACCCGGTGAAACCTTAACCTTCCTCTAAATATTTTTAAATGTTTCTTCTGTACTGTGATTATGGCCAAATAAAGGTTGAAATATTTTACAATCATGTCTTTGTTCGCAATAACTTTCCTTTTTATATTACTTAAAAAGTAACCAGCAGGAATAATGGATTAGGTATTCTCTCATTACTGTCATCTTTTAATTCCATATGTGAATTTTGTAAATTTATAGGTGTATCAATTTGATACTCCAATGGTAATAACGTAACAAATAGCAAAATTACAATAAGGTCTATAATTATCATGACATAATAGCTTTCATTGCAATATCAGAATGAGCGCAAAACAATGAAGTGCCTGCCCTTGGCCTGAATAGGGACATTATTATATGATGCAATGATGATAACACAGTATATGTTTGACATTAGCTCACATTTATTAACATTAATGTTAATCACTGGTGAATCTACAAGGAAGAAGAATTAACCAAAATGAATGACTGAATTGTATATATCGAATTACTTTTATAGACTAAACCAAAAAATGACATATGATATTAAAGCATGTCATATGCTGCACATTAAGTTTGCAAAAGTTCTGAATTTATTGAAATAATCAATGAGATATTCGAATCAAATTTATGCAGTTATGAGATAAATGGAGGAATTATGTATATATGATTTTCAAGAAAATTTCTTCCTACTTCTTCTGTAATATCATCCTTAGGACATAGTGTGGTTCACATATACCATGACTTTTTTTATTTTCTATTCAGGGAGAATGAAATTCTTTCTTAAAAGTAGCGAGGAGTTGCCCTATGCTGCCTGGCGTCAATTGTTCTCAGATGTTTTGTCTACCTTGGCCTGTGGGGCTGCTTGAAAGTGAATGTCATGTGAAAAATTGTCAGTCTGCGCTTTCAAATTTCAAAATGGCATTCGTTGCTAAGTGCCAGAAAAGGCCTCCACAGAATCTGGAAATTTCTATGTCGTCAGTGCCTGCAATTGTCACAATTTATAGCAAAAGATCTTCCATCCTTAGGACATGGTTCACTTGAACCATGACTTTTTTTGTTTTCATTCTCCCTGGAAAGTAGCAAGGAGTCACCCTACGGCCTACGCTGCCCGGCATCAATTGTTTTCAGCTGTTTTGTCTACTGTAGGGCTGCTTGAAAGTGGATGTCCTGTGAAAAATAGTAGTCTGGACTTTCAAATTTCAAAATGGCATTCGTTGCTAAGTGCCAGAAAAGGCCTCCACAGAATCTAGAAATTTCTGTGCTTTCTGTGCCTCCAATTTATAGCAGAAGACGATCACGAATTCTAAACTGCTTTAGGCAACATACTTTGATACTGTAAGACCCAAATATTTCATAAAACCAGTAGAAAAACATCTGCTGAATTTGTTTATATTTATTTCCACTAATATAAGTAATTATAAGACAGACTTCCATGGTTTGAATCCCTGCTGCTTGATTTGCATTGTCCCAATATGTCGGGGAATTATGAAAAATAATTCAATTTTCCATGCTAAAAACCAAGATGTGAAGTTTCTCTCAGCCGAAGCTGTTAAACTTCTCTGGATGACGGGCAATCTGTCATTTACTGTCTTTTTAAAATTGTATACAACAAGATAGATGGTAATTTCGCTAACAATAACACTTAGATGCTAGGGGTTTGTCTCATTGCGCTCCACAACTTGCCATGCCCAGCTCTACCTAGAGGTGATGAAATATTTGAATAACATAACAGAAATTATCAACTTAAAAGTGCTTTAAATGACCAGTGAATATGTTAAAGTGACGTTTGCATTAAAAATGATAATAGCACAGGCAGTCCCAATCTTTTGAACTAAAGATGTTCCATTAACATGTCAATATAAAAACATTTTCTTTGTCTGTTTGTACAATGCCTTCTAGGCCAATTTCTGTCACACTATGTTGCAACAATAACATGGTAACGTTATGCTCTCAAAACCAGTGCTCAGCTGAAATATGTCATCACTGTTGCCATGCATGACAGCAGCGCCTCAATGTTGATATTTTTACATGCAATTATTCAACAGAAAGCATTATCATAAATATGCCTTCTTTCATGGCATTGCCCATGTGACTTCATTAACTCATTTTTGTCTGAACAGGTTTCCTCATATGTCAGTTGTTAACTGGGCTGTAGTCCTGATTGTTAGCTGGCATTTACAGATGATATACATTATTTTCACAACTTAGTGGAGATATGAAGTCAATGCCCTATCATTTATTATTTTTAGTAATTATCACCTCTATGAGTTGTTCAATTCTGTGTGAAGATAATATAGATTCAAATAATTCATGGGGACACTATATAAAACGATGGTTAGCCTTCCATATAAGTGGAAGCCAAAAAGTGGATTTTATTATCTTGCTGAAAGAAATTATACAAAATATTTTTGATGTTTGTCAAGTGTGTTTTAATAACAATCTTTACACCTTGTGCAGAGGATATGTAAAAGGCCTGTGCAATGCCCTGAGATGGAATATCAATGATTTTGTTAAATGTGAATGGACATTGCAAGTACCCCAAAATCTTTGCATTTCTATTACAGTTGTCAAACTTCCACCTAGCGATCCTTTCATTAATGACACTTATGAACTAGTAATTAAGGCTTCATCACAAACATCAGTTGACGAAACAGGTGATATTGTTATTTCTAGGAACTATGAACCATTGAATATTGTTACCAACTCAACTTTGGTGAAGGTCAGTTTCCTTGCTTCCTTTGTTTCAACTAATTCTCTGATTCACCTGTTTTTCCAAGCCACCAAATGTAATGTAGTGATTAGCAAGGGTATTACAGCATTCTATAATGGACAACCATTAAGATTCCCTAACAATCAACCATATCGTCACCTTCCACAAAGAGCTATGACAGAGTATCATGCTTTGTTGCACACTGAGGTAGGAACTTTTGTTCGCATATTTTTTGGTTGCAATTTACTTCGTAGAAAACAGCTTCTTACATTTGATGGACCATCCGCACGATCTCTACAGATGAGAGCTAAATGTTTCAAGAGAACTTCCACCAAAGTGACAGCGACTACATTTCAGCTTTATCTCATCTTCAGACACAAACACAATGTGAGAGGGAACTTCTTTGTTTCATACATTGCTCACAATGACATAGATGATGTCCAAGTATTTGACCTTTCAAAGAATGACAATTTGTGGATAACATGGAACTTCCACAATACTTCATCAGTTGAATACAAAAGAATATTCATTTTAAGGTCTGGTCAACAGAAGAGTGGTTTGGCATACAACCTTTTTATTGATCCTTCATCCAGTGGACGTCAAGGGAATTCATGTCAGTATGGAGGATTAATAGTGAGAGACTCCTTAGAAGAAAGTAGTTTGAAATTTATGGAGATCGGTCCAATATGTTCAAGAGAAAATGCACAGATGTTGGAAAATATAACGTTGCCATCTTATGACTCGGATTTTTATGTTATCATTTACCAGTACGGTTTAGAATATTCATCAAGTGGGAAGCTGACATTTCCCCAACAAGGCCCTATGGTACAATGCCGCACTCTTATTAATCCCTGTTATGTGTGTGATAACTGGTTTTTTATGGCGACGTTGAGGATACATGAGAGCGATATTTCAATTGATTGTAATCGAGACCATCCAGTCATACATATTATCAAAGGATGCCTAGCTACAGTTGTGGTGAGGAATCACGCTGTCACCAGACAAGACAGTTGCAGATGGGTCTCCTACAAGCTGTCTCTGCAGACCCTTACCTACCAAGTCAAACATAGATATGTCAAGCAAACACCTTCGTCAGCCTGTGAACATTCAACATTACTGCCTTTTCAAGGATATTCAAAATCACAAGAACCAAATACTGATGTATTTGAAAGTTCTTTAACAGGGCAATTCTTTGTTTTTTCATTTAACATTATGATGTCCCAATGTCCTTTCAATTCAATTCTGTATGCCACAATTCAAAGTGGCACAGCAAATGTTTGTCAAGAAATAGTAGCTAACTCATTGTCTGTCAGTAAAGTCATAGCAGATTTTTTTGGAATGTGTTTAAAATTTCATATTGCATTGACGAAACAAAAGACTGCTTATAAATTTAGAGTCTTCTTTTCGGATAAGTTGACAAACCTCAGAAGATATCTGAATAACTTTATCGTAGTCGCATTCCATGATCAGACACAAGCACTTTTCAAAAATGACAAGTTTGAGGTACATATAGTGGATGAAATGTTTGAGTCATTTGATGGATATGAGCCACTGACTGTTAAATTTAGATCAGAGGAATTTCCTTTTGAATGGAAAAGTCTTGGCCAATATTTGACTATATCAGTGCAGGCACAGGACAACTTTAGATCAGAAATAAAAATTGTACTAATAACTCTGGCTACTTTTAAAACTGATGCTGTCAGAACTTACTTAATTCCTAAAACTTTGACTGGTTGTCCAAGAGATTACTTTTACACTATGAGGTATGGTGACAACTTTTATAGCATCCACACAAACTTCTCAGGTGGATGGGCTGCAGCAAACGATACATGTCGCGAAAAAGGAAGCTATCTATGGTCAATTGATAGTTATACAGAATGGGATGAAGTTTTACATTCTTCAAGAATGCTGGCTGGTTGTGTCTCTACGAACAGTTCCATATTTCCAGGAAACTATGAAGAGTGGGAGCCAATGAATGTTGCTAAATACTACAGGACATCCTCTCTTATCTTTCTTGGATTTCAGGTAATAAACTAAAATAGCATTCCTGGAAGAAGAAAAGACAATTGCTGATGTCACAATACAATTCTATGTGGGGTAAGGTTCCTTCAGTCATGCTGACTCATGCATTTGGAAGTGTCTCTTTGAGTCTGACACATTAAATGACACTAAATTAGTCAGCCCGATGCTCCCCCCGTAATTATTTAGCATATTCAAATATTTTGCTTACAACTAAAATTCCCAGCATGGATATTCACTACGCATAGTGTAAACTTATAGCTTTAAAATTACTTAATGGTAGTTAGCGCACATTCACGCGCAGCCAGGCAGGCCCTATCTATTTAACATCACCAATCGTACAGATTCGCATCATTTCGCGGACTTTTGCGCTTTAAAAGTCTAGATAAAGTGAGTTTGTACGTATTTTATAACATTTCTTCTTTGTTAAAATTTCTTACCCCCCCTTCGAAGTGTTGTCAAAAATGAATACCCCCCCACCTTGAAACACATGTGAAAAGTTAGTACCCCCTCGGCCAAAACTCCCACCCCCCCCAGTCATAAATTCTGTACGGTCCCTTATTTTAGGAGAGAACTGTCCGACTCTGGGACACCCAAGGCATTACTTGTTTCACACTTTTCTCCCAGTCATGTTTTTTGTATGTTAATCTGTCTGACTCAAGAAATCTTACCCCAAAAATAATATATGTATATTGCAACAACCCCATTTCCATATAAAGTCCGGAAGAAGCATTGTTGCAACGCGTATACTATTATTGGGGTAAGATTTCTTGTGTCGGACACTTGAATTATAGAAATTTTAGAAAATGATTTCTTACAAGTTTGGCCTATGGGTCGAAGGGAATCAGCCCGAGACTTTAAATGTGTTTTCTTATTTTAACGGAAAAATACAGATTAACATAGAAAAAACTCGATTGGAAGCAAAGGAACCTTGGGCAATGTTATCTTACCCTGTGCCAATGGGTGATCTCTTATGGCTGTAATCAGAGAAAGGCTCACCACAAATCCCCCCCCCCACCACGGGACCGAGGGTTGTACAAATATAGATGTCAGATGGATCAAAAGTTCTAGGTTTTTAAGACAGTTACAGTGGAACCTGTATTTTAAGACTTCTTGTTTCGAGACCTACCTGCCTTATGTGATAGCCTTCCTCCCGCACTAATATAAGTAGTATTTTAGTGCATTTTGTACCCCAACGAGAAACAGCACCCCTACAAGAGACCGCTTCATGACTGCAGAAGGGGGGATGGTTTTATAACACAGGGACCACTGAACTGCAGCCAGGTGAAACAAGTGATAGCTTCAGTTAAAACCCTGGGTTGGGAGGCCAAAATTGTCAGTGGAACTTCATGAAAAAAATTCCAGTTGGATGCCATTTGAATGAAACCCATGTGTCGGTGTCTGTGGTGGGCAAAAGAAAAGAGTCTTATATGTTATATAAATGTGTAATGTGTTGAAGACTTGGATCAGAGGGCTGCACTTGCCATATTTCTATTTATCTGGCATTTGGCTAAAGGACGTCATTGATCTTTGAAAGCAAATTGAGTAATTAATTTGTCAGCTTGAGAAAAATTTATGGTGCCTCAAATGCATCAAATCATCAAGTACTTTAAAAAATTCTTGAATTTGTTATCTGAGCAAAAATGGGTTCTCCAAAAAAAGTAATTTTGTCATTCTGAAAATAAATTTGGTAGCTGACAGAGCAAGTGGTATTTTTTTTATGAAAATTGGTTGTTATCACAAGAAATTTGGTCAAACAAAACTCTTCAGAGAGCATCATAATCGATGTCCAATAGAAATATGTGTGGCACAATGAGTTTAGATAATTATATGAACTGTTAAAATTACGGTATGTGTTCTTTTATTTTACAGTGTATGCTTATAACTTTAATAAACAGTTAATAAGAGAATGACCAATTACACTGTACATCAGTCTTGGCACATTCCTTACTACCACCAACTTTTGGAATGATCCATAGAAAAATTTTTGATTTATATCCCCCTCCCCTCAAATTGTAATATTGATACAATTATATGCTATATTAGCTTTCTCATTCATTTTCAGGAAGGATATTGGAATGACAAGTCTAAGTTGTATTTTCATCGTGTCCATGAACATAACAAATTGAAGGAATTATCTTTCAATATGTCTCACCGTTATGCAAATGAATCTTTCAGACGATCTTACGAATACTCATATATTTTATCACGACTGAGAAGTGAAAGCGGCTCTCAAGCTGGCAACAGCTGTCTGGCAGCAGTCCCATCTACAGATAGTTGGATTTTTGTTGACTGTTCCACGACATTTCATGATGTTACGTTTGTTTGTGAATATTCAAGTGATAGGACAACGGCAAATCAATTACAGTCTTGGCATGTTTATCAGAAATATTGCAGAACCAGCTGGATTTATAGCTGGCATAGTAACATATGTTACAATTTCAAAACCGTCAATATGGAGAATGAGTTATATCCAGAGCAGTTGATGAAAGCTTGTGAAAACATCAATGGTAGCATTTCTAACGACCAATATGATGTGACACGGAATTTTGCGAGGTTTTTCCCTCTTATGCTGAGGATATTTCAGCCATACAAACTAGTTCTTTTCAAAAGACAAAACCACTTTTTCGGCAGTAATATATTAATGACAAGCGAGGAGATAGCTACAGGGCTGAAACTGGAGAATGAAAAGCTTAACTTTCCATTGAAAGTAGAGAGTAGTCAAGAGTTAAAAGTATTGTGTAGTGCAATGCCCACAACAATGAATGATATGTGCATGGAGGGATATGCAGCTTGCAAGAATGGGGAGTGCATTCCCGAGACCTATTTCAGAGACAATCACCCACACTGTTCTGACGCCAGTGATGAAATGAAGTACCAAGATCCTTGTAGTGACTCTCTGCTGCATTTCAGATGTGGTGATGGAAACTGCATTGCAAAATCTAGAGTGTGTGATCTCATTGCAGATTGTGATGATGATGAACAAGAATGTCCAAATCTAAATGAATACAGAACAGGCTGGAGCCCACTTACAGTAAAACCACAATCTAATGAATGCATAAAGACATCATCAAATTTATTACATCTTGTTAAGAACTTCAGTTTGTACCATGACAATCAACTTGTGAAACATGACGACTACATGTGTCCAATAGGATCAATCTTTTGTTTCCCTAGAAAATTTTTATGCACTAAGGACAAGGACTATTATGGCAATAAGTTACCTTGTGAAGGCAGCTGGCAGTTTGATCAATGTACAGAACTTCTATACATAATTCCTGACAAACACAGATGCAATACCTTAAATATATATCTCCCATTTCGGTTGGTTTGTAATGGCATCTCAGAATGTCCGTCTGGTGATGATGAATTCAACTGTACTGTTTGGACATGTCCAAAAATGTTGAGATGCACCAAGGAAAGGATTTGCGTCCATCCAACTGAAGTTTGTGATGGAGTTCTGCATTGTCCACTGTCTGGAGATGATGAATACTTTTGCTCGCAAGCTGCATGTCCATCTGGATGTGAATGTCTTGGCAGAGCTGTGTATTGTACAAATGTCAACACCATTACAATGATAAATGACACATCTTTTGCCATTGCTATTATAAGATTTAATTTTGAAACTTTCAAATGGCCAGTCATATTCAGCAATGCATGGTATGTTGATCTATCACACTGCAACATTACTGATTTGGTTTCATTGACAAGGATTTCAATTCCACGAATTGTGAAGTTAGATATCAGCCACAACCATTTGCAGGATTTTAGTTCCAGGGGACTTAACATCAAGAAACTGAAATTCTTAGACTTCAAGAGCTCTGCTCTGCTTGCGTTACGAAGGGAAACCTTTGAAGGATTAGTACACTTGGTGAGACTTAATTTAAGAAATTCAGGAGTGTACTGGATAGAAGAATGCGCATTTTGTAGTGTAAATAATCTAGAAATACTTGATTTATCAAACACGAAGATTCACCATTTAACTCAGAATCTCTTTTTCAACCTCAAGGTCTTAAGAGTTGTAAAATTAAAAGGTGTAAGAATAAAGACTGCGTTTAAAAACATTTTTAAGAAATCGGTGCTTAAGCAGTTTTTTACTGATGACATCCGCTTTTGCTGCCTTGAGGGAAATAAAATTGTATCATTATGTGGAAACATTTCTAATGATGTACTGTGGTCTGTTTGTCCAAATATGTACCCAAATCATGACTCGATTATTATTTCAGGAATCTTAACGATGAACTTGTTTAATGGAATTATGGGGTTGTACATATTATTTAATCCCAAGAAATCTAAAATATATTTTATTATAACAATATTAAATGGCATTATGGTGTCAGTGATTCTGATGATATTTCATTTCCGTAACCAATCTAACAGCAAGTCTTCTATCATACATTTTGGTGATGTGTCAGGAATATGCATGTTCATTGCATTCACTATATACTTGGTGAAGTATACGTACCTTTGCAGTAATGTACTTTTCTTTTGCAAAATTTTGCTGAAAGTAAAAGGTCCTAATTCGAGATGGCATAAACTCAACAAATATTTGTTTCTTCTTTATCCAACAATGATTGCGCCCCTCTGTGGTATGGCATATTCTGCAGACAACCATGAAACATTCAATGCTATTTGCATTCTGCAATTCCGGGGATTCAGACAAATTATAGGTAGTTGTATCTCCGGATTACTGACATTAGCAATAATGATCCTCATCGGTGTTTCGCAAAGACATATAACAAAGACTAGGAATGCCACAGGAAGAGCAGAGAACAACTCAGAGAAGAAGCTGAAAGTAAGGATGTACTTATACGCCTCAGCCACAGCACTATCTTTCATAACTGATTCATTACAACAATACAGCCATTCTAGGTACCATTTTGCTCTAATTGCTTTTCATTGGTCTTTGTTGCCAGTTTGTTTCCCAGTCTTATTTGGGCTATCGACCAGGCAATTTAAAGATACTTTGAAGACACTGTGTATGTCTAAAAGACAGTAACCACCAACTGAGAAGTAGCAGCATTTAGAAATTTAGCTGCATCTGTGAATCTCAAGGATTCAGTGTGATGTGTATATGCATGATCAGACACAATATTCAGTGCACCCAGTAGCAACTGACCTGACTTTAAAAGTCTGACTTAAACATTGCTATTGCTTGAATATGTTGTTGGTATTTGTGATGCTGACTCTAATTGTTCTAAATGTTTGAAGTCTTGTTGATCAAGATAATTAAAATAAATTGATGGAACCAAGTTTAAGAATAGTTTCTTCTTTTTAAAATGTATGTAGGTCGGTAGGTAGATTTGTTTTTCAAATATCAGATCGTTTTTACATGCTTGCGAAAAATAACAAGTGTGACCATGGGTCTATTTACAAACTGAACAAAGTCCATACTTCATACTTTTCCAATTTTATTTATTGGAAAGGCTTCATGTATATATGTTTAAAAGTGAGGTAAAATAAAAGAGGGCAGTGCCAGTTGCACAAACATCGGTGGCACATTTCACTGCAACACAAAAACAAAGAATTGTTACAACTGAGTCATTAAACATACACCAATTTTACCCTTAAGGTATTACTATTACAGAAATATTCCTGCTCGTTTATAGAACATCTTTTTGTAGAAATTCAATTACATAGTTTTGTACTTTTTATGTAGGCCTATACATTTTATTACTAATTTTCTACCAAATAATCTGCGCTTTTATGGCTGGTCTAAAACACAAACTGTACATAAATAATTTTAAAACATTTTCTGCCAGCATCATAATTTTACCATTCCAGTCCAATCCAATAGTGAAATTCTCAAACCACTTTTAACCAATGACACAGCAAATTTAGCAGTGACTCAGCAGAAATGCACCTGCAATTACAAGGCAGATTGCACTCAAAATTTTACAATTGCAATTTAATATTTCTGATGAAATATTTGTCATAATTTATTTATGTGTACCTACAATGGTTGTGTGACACAAATGTAATTCAGATATTTAAGTATATACCTTAGATGGATGACCACAAGGCCAGATTGGCTTGGATTGACAGGAGAGCTTTACACTCTCTGCTGACCAAGTAGAAGATGGATTCAGCAAGTCATGCAGGAAATCCGAATTCACTCAGAGGAAGAAGCAAACAACATTTTAAGTTTTAAATCAACAGGAAGTTTCAAAAAAGTGAAAAGTTGGCACTGCCACCTTGTGTTAATTTGACAATTTGGACTCCTAGAAAAATTAAAAATATACATCTATTGTAGAAGGAATAGTAAAGAAAATGTACGTTATTTTAGCATTTGAAAAAAAATCTTCATTTTAATTTATATTGAGAAAATAGTGTGTTCTTCATACTTATTAGCTACCACTGCGGTGCAGAAACTAGTTTATTAGCAAGGGCGTAAGCTATGATAATAAGATGACTAACGGAGTGGCAAACAATTTGGCATTGCTATGTTGCCAGTTTCTTCTCTCATTGAATTAGCTGCCCATTCATGAGGGGCATCCATCATGGTGATTCGTATCTGAAGTTCATCAATCAAAATGGCTGGTCCTTTTGGCCCAGTTAAGTCTTATGAATGGGCCATTGGAAACCGCCTCAGCACAACGGATGATGACCTGCTTGCTCCAGCGAGAGAAATGCTGTAAGACTGAGTTGGAACCATCATTGATTTTTAATGCAGTTGCCAGGTGATTTGGTCATAGCTTAAAAAGGCTTTATTGTCTGATATAGGCTCAAAACCACAGATACCAAATTTGCAGTGGGAAGACAAATTTCATGATACAAAAATTTGAATAAGTGCAGAAAGTTTCCCTTAACTCTCCATAAAAAAACGAATCAAGAAAATCAATAAAGAACGTTTTCTATCAGAATTCCTCTGTTTACCTATTTTGCCTTCCCGTCACCTCTCCACGCCAAATTTCCTTACAACAACCTTTGACTAGTCACCACAACTTTTTCCCATATTAAGAACTTATATTGGCTGAATGAAAATTTTAAGAAATCTTAAAAGATAGTTTATAGTAGGTAAAGGTAGGAAGTGATTCAGGGGGAGCCAAAAGGAGTGAAAGGATAAAGTAGTGGGTGATTTCTTCCTTCTTGCTGGGGTAGTCAAACTTTATTTTCGATTGTACTCTATGTATCCTTCAATTTCCCTTCTGTGTTGGAGAGCATGAAGTCATGCTGAGGCTGTTTGTGGATCATCCTATGATTGGCAATACACAGTTAAAGATCAATAACATATGAAAATATTAGTTTGTTACTGGATGCATTGTAAGCCAGTTGTGTTGTTGAGTACCATGATTTGGTTTAATTGTCTTTAAGTACCAAACACGAGTACTATCCATAACCACTGATTAACCAGCCAGAATGACATCAATGAAGCAAATCTGAAGGATATATAGTTGCTGGATGGATAATAAGGAACTTCTCTCCTACCCAAATCTCCTTACAACTGCCTTTTACTCCTCACACAACCTTAGCCCATATTAAGAACTCTACTAAGAAAGCTACTAACGTAAATGCAGTCAGCAAAGGGCATAATATCAAACAAATCAAACACAATGAGGGTGATGGAGTTTAAATTTCTGTTGTTTAAATGTAATTTTATTGTGATTTAAAAAGGTAGTTTTAAGGGTTCTTGAAAGTCCAATAGGTGTATAAGAAATAGTTCCATGGTGTAACAATAAAGCTCTGTGTTATTTTGTTATGACGTCATCATAACAAATGTTTCAGCCAATGAGAGGGGGTTTAGGGGCGGCAGCCCCGATGTGACGCTGTGACAACGGTTGCGACGCAATGATTTTAAAGCTAGAGTAAGGTGTCTCACTGGAACTACTTAACCGGATATTAGACTTGAGTCGTTTTAAGTAGGTAAGGGTAGGAAGTGATTCAGAGGTAGCCAGAAGGTGTGAAAGGGTAAAGTATTGGCTGATTCTTCCTTTCTTTCAAAAAGTTGCAATTAAGTAATTTAACAAATCCCGATTTAATTTTATGTCTCAATCAACGACTTTAACCTTTAATAATTTTTTGTTAATGGAAATAGATCAACAAGATTATTATTAACCATGGAGAACCTGCAGTTCACAAGATGGCCATGATGACGTCACTGTCGTCACATAATTTTATTTTATTTTATCTTATAAAATGGCCGGAAATATAATTCGAACTGCTGTAACCACAACAAAAACGGCAAAGTAAGTTTAAAAAAACGGGTTTCTCTTGCTTTCAGTACTCACACAACTGCAGCAAATATAATTGTAATCCTATATTAAGGGTGGGCGGATTTACCCTCCTGGAAGGATTTACCTTCCTTGACTCTATAAAAACTTGAAAATTTAACATTGTTCGCCAAATAGTGTCATTCGGAGTTTTAACCTGCAATATCTCCTTTAGTTAACTCACTTTGTTCCCATATTCTACTAATCCTGATGTGTTGAACTAAAAAATAATAATAATTCAAATAGGGAGTCCCTATTTGCACTTAGCGATCAAAATATACAAATGTGCACATTCATTTGACATTAATTTTCCTTCTGAATGTAGGAACTTTACCTGAATTTCTTACTTAAAAGACTGAGGTCTCTATGCTAGCCTTGCATACATGTATATCTTATTTCTACGAAAATTATATTTTGAGTTGGAAAGTTTTGTACTGTAGGGTCAGGCAGAGGTTCAGAATGCAGCAAGTATTCCAATCGTATCAATGAGCTTACTTAGCGTTATACAGAATTTACTAATGTGAAAAAAACAACACTGAACAGCTAAAGATGTATCACATTTGTTTAGTACCTACCAGATTTTTCCATTAATTAACCCTTACTGGACTGAAAGGACATTTATGGCATCCCTAGCTAGCTGCCTGAGGGACCATTTATGTCCCTAAGCAACAGCTTGTGAAGTCACAATCGTCCTGGGAGATTGTTTAGTTTGAACAGCCCAGTCCAGTAAGGGTATTAACTTAATTAAACAGCTCTTTGCAGATTGGCGGTCCATCGAAAAAATTAATTTTCTTCTTTTCAATTTCAAACTTGCTTTGCCACCTCATTCACAGATACATGTTGGTTTCCTAATCTGCTTATTAGATGAGTACCTTTATTCATTTAATTAGTTTGTTTATTGACACCAATGCTGCCAGATATGATATGCACTGAATCAATTGATTAATCCATAAGCTGATACAAACAAATAGTAAAAACACTTTTAAGCCAGTTAAATCACAATTCCAAGTTGAAAGTTAATTTAGAAAATGTTTGGACCGCTAATCTGCAAAGATCTATACAAATATAAGTCTGCACTTGTTAAAGGAGATTGTTGTATTTTAAATTGGGAAGTTGTTAAGAAATTTGCCGATGTGTCATTGCTAACCTGCCTTCACATTTTATGGGGAATTGACAAATAGTAAAAACATTTTAAGCCAGTTAAATCACAAGTCAAAGTTGAAAGTTAATTTAGAAACTGTTTGGACCGTTAATCTGCAAAGATCTATAAGTCTGCACTTGTTAAAGGAGATTGCTCTATTTTCAATTGGGAAGTTGTTAAGAAAGTTGCCGATGCGTCATTGCTAACCTTCACATTTCATGATCCAAGTTTGTTGCTGCTTCTTTACAGTTAGGAATTGACCTTGAGTTTGACTGCTTGACTATAATCCCTGCCGGGTATAAGATGCAAAAATCATAGGTGACATTCTCACACCTTCAACAGCTAAAAACTCCTCCCCGAGCAATGCCACTCACCTAAACTGTCCTCCTATCCTTATTGATCTATCCTCTCCTTCTGATAACAGCAAATAACAGTGAAACAGCTCCCTTATTTACGTTTCCTGCCTCTGCTGTTGTTCCCCACCAGGGGCGCATGAATCTCCATCGTAGTTCACTGACTGCTCACGCCAGAGGCTGGCGCCACCGTCTCTCTTCCCGCCAAAACCATCCACACACTCCAGTGTGGCCAGGTTCATGTTCAAGCACAATCTCACAGCAGAGGACTCAGTGCACACGACTGCTGTGTAGGATTTGGCAATGAGCCAAGAATATCACTAACTCTTTTTCATCACCAATACTTCCTGAAATCCACTCACATCTTTACCCTGCTCACATATATTCTCTACCTTTTCAATCAAACCACATGCTTTCAGACAAACTGCAGATTTTCATCATTTCCCAGTCAATATTTCCAGTGCCATCACTGGGAATCACCCTCTTCATTTTCACATATATAGAGGGGGTCAGGGGGGGCTCCATTCCCCCTAAAAATGTCCCTCAATGGGTATATCTAGTATTATATATGCTCCTTATCAGTCTCAACCAGACTAAAGACTGAAGACTCAAGATATTTCATTTCTTTCTGAAACATTATGTTACAGTAAAGAGGGAGGACATCTCTAAGACAAGTACTTATCGCTGGCGAGATGCCCCCCCCCCACCTATAAAAAAAATTTAAAGATGGTCCAATGTCGTGAGTTGGTAAAATTTCAGTTTTGGCCCAACATTTACATGCATATCAGGTGATATCTCAGCCTTATGATAGAATTTGTGCATGTATAATGGATCATATGAATGGCAGTGATGTCCCCTTTCATGTGAATAGCAGCAAATGTTTCCAACACTCACAGCTTTTGATATATTAAATGATAAACGATTGCATATGGGGTCAGTTTTTTGTGTCACGCTGGACACTGCATGAAAAAAAATTATGTAAAACTCTAAAATACAAGCAAGTTAATGCAGTTAGAAAAAAAATTCCAATTTGGTATTGTGTCCTGTTTAGCTGAGCATCATATGAATGCAAAAAAAGGCCATAATATGTTTTTGTATTTCAGAATGACACCTTTTATAGTATGAGTTTGTTGAATCACAAGCAAAGCCAAAATGGACAATGTGATTTTTGAAGCATTAAATGCACCATTCAATAATATAATTTTTTCGATATTCATATATTAATGTTTTGCTCATGATCTGGTCTATTAGGAAATAGTAACAAAACTTTGCAGCAGCTCTTGTATTGGATGCTTTGAGGGCTTCAGTGAGACTGACGAAAAATTGACACCCTCTTTTTTGCTAGAATTATTTAGGTCCTCTCATGTTCAGATGCTCTCTGATTATGTCTCATTGTGGTAATGTCACTTTTCTGGACAGTTCCTAGTAGCTCATGAGCCTGGCTTTCCATTGGTGTATAAAAAGTGGTTTTTACTCTAATCTATTATGGTATTGCCACCCTGTTTTTGAGACTGACGAAATATTGACACCCTCAACTTTTCTGAAATTTATGTCAGACCTCTCTTGCATAGTTGCCTCTTGTTCAAGACTTGTGCTGGAATCCCTGTTATCTTGATATTTTCTTGTTGTTAAAGTAAAGTAAAGTGTGTCTGGCTATTCATTTATGTATAGGGTAATGTTCTTTGAGTCGGACACTTTAGAAGTGTCTCCTTGAGTCTGACACTTTTTGTTGGGCTGTATTGGCTAATTGAGAGACACAGCTGTCCGACTCAAAGATACCCTATGCAATTTTTTATTTCAGAAATTTAGCCACTAATTTAGTTCTTGTGCTGTCCCATTTGTCAATTTCCTGTTAGATTTAGTAAAAACCTTTAATTTGAGGCCCTGGTTTACAATCAATAACCCATAGGCCTACCAATATATAACTTTTTAAAAATGTGTGGCCATTATCTTTATATTATTTTGTTGCTCATGAGCATGGCTTTCCATTACTATACACAATATGGTTGTAAGTCAAACCTATCTTGGTATTAGAGCAAGCCTACAAGTTCATTTGAATGAAGTAAGAATAGTTTCGCAAAAACTGCATTTTAAGTTTGTAAATCCTTCATATTTATGTTTAAATATAATAGCATTATCTGGAATTGTAAGCTTAAAAATGCATTTACAACCTATAACTTTTGCATTTTGGAATCTACACTGAAAGACAAAAGTTATGCATATGTTGTACATTCAAGAACCTCATCTGTGTGCTCAATATAAGGTTCTACCAAACACATGCTTTACATAAAATAAACCATAAAGTCTAAAGATAATGGGCTTGGGGTTCATTGGAAGGTTGAGATGTCCTCTCATCTGTAGCATCTCCTACAACATCCAGAAACAAGCCTTCATTACAATGGAGGGTATCTTGAGTTCGGTTTTTTTTCTTGGTCCAACACCTCTTTGTTTATTCCTTGTCTACCCTATCTCCCTGTAACTGGCAGCTTTCTTTGATACACTTGAAAGATGAACATCATACACTCTACAACATTAAGCTGGGTTTTCACACCTGCACCATTCCAATAGTTTCATCCCCGTCATATTCTGTAATTGGAGACACAATAAATTCAGTTGTAAAAGAATTGTGTGCTTGCATGTTTAAGGATTCATTTAAGCCAACATGAAACTGCATACCTGCAAATGGTATGGGTCAACAGCAAAAACGGTGTTTTCTGAAAACTCCCCTTTGTCGGCCATTTTTAAAAACGAAAATCTTTCCCAGTTAAGTGATTTATTGTTTGTGACCCTGTTTTCAGGTGTCTTACACCATGGAACCATCATATTGACTATACCCCTCGAACATCTTGCACTCCCAACATATGCATAACTTTTGTCTTTCAGTGTACTAATACATAGGGAACATATCTGTGATTTTCCATTTTTTGTCCTAAATGCACAAAAATCCTAAATTTTACCATCTTGTGACATTGGACCGCCTACTCTTTTATTTCTTCTTCTTCTTCTGTTACGCTCTTCCGTCTTTTGACATAGTGCGGCGCACCACAACCTGCCAAATACTTCTATTTTTAGCTAACTGTTCATGATCAAAACATTCATATGTGTAATTATTCCCATTTCCATTTACAACTGTAACATTTATACTTAGCTTATCAAGGTCTTTGTCCACTAATTTCAGCCAGGTCTGTTTCTGCCCTCCCCTTGGTTTTTGAACATATTTTCTCGCTTCCCTCAGTGCTCCCTTTGCTGGAGCTTCTTCCGGTAGTCTCAATAAATGTCCATACCACTGTAATCTTCTTTCTTTCACACTCTTACTCCATGGATTTAACTTGGTTCTTCCATATAATTCTTCTTTTGATATCCTATCTTGCCATGTTATTTCTAAGATCTTTCGCAGCATTTTTCTTTGAAATATGTCAACGTCATTCTCTATTTGTTTAGTCACTGTCCATAACTCGCAAGTTCAAAAATATACTTTCTACGTGACTACAGAAAAGTCTGATTTTAACCTTTTTCGAAACTTTCTTGCTTTCCAAGATTTTCTTCAATTGGTTATAATTTGCTATGGCTAAAATTTTTCTTCTTTTAATGTCATTTCTTGTGTCTAGAAGACTTCCTAAATATTTGCATTTTTTCCTGCTTTCATCTTCTCCCCTTTTAACTTCATATTCTTCTGTTTTACCATCATTCACTTGTAAATTTTTCTGTTTTTCTGATATCTTCAATTCTTTCTTTATTGTTCGTTATCCATGCTGTATCATCTGCATATTATTGATCAATCATCAATAGTCTACTGCTGTATTTTGTATATCTGTGATCTTCAATGTGAGGTGGTATCATGATTCCTTGCTTTGATTTCAGAGCTTCGGCTAAATATATAATGAAGAAGATAGGACTCAGACAATCTCCCTGTCACCGTGGTACTCCCACATTTGTGACAATCTCTTCTCCTAATGTTTTCCCAATTCTGACTCTCAGCTTGACGTCTTCAATCAAAATCTTTATCATGTGCAATTCATCTTCATTTAGTATTTCTTTCAAAGTTTTCATCAGTTCAGTTCTCCTTACTGTATCAAACGCCTTTGACATGTCCAACATAAGTAGAATAATTGAATAATCGCTAGTATTTTGAAACTGAAAACTAGTTCTGTGGTACTTCATCCTTTCTGGTAAGCTGCTTGTGTTGACGGTATTTTATCTAGAAATTTGTTTAGACATCTCTTCAACATACACTGTAAAATCGGAGGCACTGATTCAACTCAATCGACTGAGTGAGATAGTTGCACAAGTTCATTGAGCTATCATAGATTAATGTTTTAAGCTGAGATAACTCAGAATACCGAGCTGAGATAGCTCAAAATACTAAGCTATGTTGACTAAGGTATTTAAGCTGAGAAAACTCAAAACAATGAGCTGTGTTTCCTTACAGCTCAAAATATTGAGTTTTGTTGACTTATTGATCCAAGCTGACACAACTCAAAATTTTGAGCTGTGTTGACTTATTTTTAGTTGTTTTTGATTTATATTTGTGTGACTTGTCTTATAAAGTTATTTATGAATATGGGCTGTAATCCCAAAATATTGTTTGATCTCTCAAGGGGACCCACCTGATCCAGTATGCTTCATTTTAGCACACCATGGACAGGCCCAAGATGCATTCAACAAAGACCATTGCATCACAAGGAGATTTAAAAATTAATTTCTTGTGAATAAATCCCAATGGCCTGTGGCTCATCTGAGTTGGTATACAGTGCTAGAAGCCTATATTTGAACACACTCTGACTTGGAAATGTTGGTTGACGTGTGAAAGCATGCATCTAATTACTCTCACAAATTAATTTAAGAGAGATAAAAATAAAAAAGTAACCAGCTAAAGTGGTGTGCTACTCATTTTTTCTCTGGGATAGTGTAATATAAATGTTCTTTTTTCTTGTAAGTAAATAATTATTTAAAACTGAATGCAGTCTTATGAGAAGTGTACGTAGTAGATGGCGCTATATGTGGCATAGCTGAGATGTCAAGCTATCTGCAACAACTGAAGCTTTCATGTTTTCACAGCTTAATGTTATGATTCGTTTGGACAACTGACAGCATTGAGCTATCATACCTTGACAACTTATAGGATTGAGCTATCATAGCTTGAAAATTATTAACATTCTCAGACAGCTCAAATTATTGCTTCAACACAGTTTTCAAATTTTACAGTGTACATATCGAAAGAATTTTCCTCAGTATTGATAATAAGATGATTGGCCTGAGATTCCCAGGGGGACCTGCCTTTTTCCCTGGTTTTTGTAGTGGAACGAGAACACCTTCTTTTAATTCCTTTGGATACATCCCTGTTGTTGCAGCATGATTGTATATCTCAGCTATCTCTTCATATATTTCTTCTGGACTGTATTTAATTAATTCTCCATAAATTTCATCTATCCCAGCAATTTTCCCATTTTTAGTCTTTTAACGGCTTCCTTGATTTCTTCTTTACTAAATTTATAGCGTCTCTTTCGGATCAATATTTATCAATTCTTGTTTGTTCTACCTCATCTGTTGTTTTTCCATTTTCTCCATCCACCAATATTTTCTTTTTCTCTTTAATTCTTTGCAGATCTTTGACTACTTGGAACATTCTCCTTGAATCACTTTTTGAGTCTTCTACAGCTTCTACCATCTCCAAGATTTTCTTTTGCTCTTCTTCTTCAAGTTTCTTATGAATTTCTTTCATAACCTTGTTTCTTTCTTTCCGTAGCTCTTCTTTCTTTTCTTTACTTTTACTTGAATTCATATTATCTCTTATCTTCATTTGTCTTTCTGACAGTTTTTTTATTTCTTCATTTTCACTTTTTTTACTCACACAATTTTGTCTGGAAGAAACCGGGACTGTTTCTGAGTGTGCTGATGGCCTTGTCTACTTCCTTAGGGAATGTGATTGCCGAGTCTGACTCTGGTATACATCAATGTTGAGTAGAAATTTTGTGAATGTGCAATGAAATTAGAACTATTTCTTGGGACAGCAATGCTGTAGCATACAAAATCAACTCTTGAGCCAGGTGGCAGCAGCATGCAGTTCTCATTTTCACCAGACTGAATTTTCATTATATGAACTCTGTCTTCTCACTGTGAATTTGGTATGGTTGGTTTTGAGCCCATATGGTACAATAAAACTTTTTTAAATTGTGACCAAATCACCTGGCAACTGCATTAAAAATGATGATGGTTCCAACTCAGTCTTACAGCAGTTCTCTCGCTGGAGAAAGCAGGCCGTCATCCGTTGTGCTGAGGCTGGTTCCAATTGTCCTATTCATAAGACTTAACTGGGCCAAAAGTACCAACCATTTTCATTGATGAACTTCAGATACATAATCACCGAGATTGATAGCCCTCATGAATGGGCAGCTAATTCAATGAGAGAAGAAACCGGCAACAAAGCAATGGTCAAACTGTTTGCCACTCCGTTGGTCATCTTATTATCATAGCATTCGCCCTTGCTAATCTACTAGTTTCTGCACCGCAGTGGCAGCTAAAAAGATTGAAGAACACATTTTTTCTCAATATAAATTACAAAGACAATTTGAGCAGATATTAATCTGCAAATTTATTTGAAGATTTTTTTTTTCAAATGCTGAAACGACATACTTTTCTATTCCTTCTTCGATATATATATATAATTTTCCTAGGAGTCCAAATTGTTGAAACTCCCTGTTGATTTAAAATTTAAAATGTTGTCTGCTACTTCCTGTGAGTGAATTCTTAGTCCCTGCATGACTTGCTGAATCCATCTTGTATTTGGTCAGCAGAGAGTGAAATAAAATAATAAAAAGCTCTCCAGTCATCCAGGCCAATCTGGCCATGTGGTCATCCATCTGAGGTAAATACTTATTTATCTGAATTACATTTGTGTCAGACAACAATAATTATTGTAGGTACACATAAATTAGCTATGACAAATATTTCATCAGAGATATTAAATTGCAATTGTAACATTTTGGGTGCAATCTGCCTTGTAATTGCATGTGCATTTCTGCTGAGTCACTGCATATTTGCTGTGTCATTGGTTAAAAGTGGTTTGAGAATTTCATTACTGGATTGGACTTGAATGGTAAAATTATGATGCTGCCAGATAAATGTTTTAAAATTATTTACGTAGAGTCAGGGATGGTAAATCCGTCCAGGATGGCAAATCCGTCCACCCCATAATATGAGGATATAGTTGTACCTGTTATACTTTTTAGGGTTTCATAACAAGATAAACTTGTTTTTTAACTACTTTTGATGTTTTTTGGCGTTTTCAGCAATTTGAATAATATTTCTGCTCCATTTAACAACACAGTATAAAGTACAATCAGATTCTATGACGTCATCACAGACATTTTGAGAATTTCAGATCTCCGACACTTTCAAGATTTTAGGCCTATTTTCGTCATCAAATAAATGTATTTAAGATAAAAATCAGTAAATGAGATGCAATATTAAATTGTTCTTCTAGGATTTATAAAATTCTGACACATTGAAAGGAAATACAATTGAAAATTTATTTAAATATTTGACTTTTTATTACTATTGTTGATAATACGGAATAAGCCCTTTCCAATGGACTAATTATTATTATTATACCTTTTACCATTTTTTTGGAAATACAGTTTCAGCCAAAATTGGTTTGTGTTTTAGACCAGCCATAAAAGTGCTGATTGTTTTGTAGAAAATAAGATCGAAAATTGATACATAATAGGTACAAAACTATTCAATTGAATTTCTACAAAAAGATGTTCTATAAGCGAGCAGGAATATTTCCATAATTAGTAGTACTTCCTTAAGGGTAAAATTTGTGTATGTTTAATGACTGAGTTGTCACAATTCTTTGTTTTTATGTTGCAGTGAAATGTGCCACTGATGTTTGTGCACCTGCCCTCTTTTATTTTACCTCAAATTCCTGAGTGATTTTAAGCATGAAGCCTTTCCAATAAATAAAATTGGAAAAGAATGTATGGACTTTGTTTGGTTTTTAAATAGACCCATGGTTACCCTTTTAATTTTTCGCAAGCATTTAAAAACGATCTTATATTATAAAACAAATCTACCTACCTACCTACATACATTAAAGAAGAAACTCTTTAACTTGGTCTCATCAATTTATTTTAATTTTCTTGATCAACAAGACTTCAAACATCTCAAACATTTAGAGTCAGCATAACAAATACCAACGACATATTCAAGCAATAGCTGCAATGTTTAAGTCAAACTTTTAAAGTCAGGTCAGTTGCTACTGGGTGCACTGAATATTATGTCTGATCATGCGTATACACTAGGGTGATGCAGATTGCACACAAAAAAATAAACTTTTGAATTTTCAATGGGGCACCCCCCAAATATGTTTCAATATATGAAAAAAAAATTCAGTAAAAATTTGAGCCAAATCGGACAAATTTTAGAGGGTGCTACCGCAATTTGAAATATAACATTGTTTTGCAATGGGCGAAATCCCAGTTTTATGGGTGCTGGGTGAAGGAAGTTGTCCAACCACTAGAGTGTTGGTAATTTTTTTCTTATTTAAGCTTTCCACTATTCTCATCACAAATCCATTCATATTTTGCCAATATCCGGTCATTTCAGGCTACAGGGCACTCCTAAAGCAACAAATTTTGCCCGATTTTTACAGCATTAAGGTTAGACGCGGTATTAAATAACATAACCAGGAATAAAGGTACACAAATATAAGTTACATCATATTATTAAGCAGGAAAATAGCTTTAATTTGAATACCAACATTACTATGTTGCTATATTCTACAGTATTATGACAGTGCTTTGAATATTGGGAATTTTCGCAAATAATTGTTAATGACAAATAAGCTAATTCAACAGGGTCAGATGGTCAGAATATAGCAGTGTTGGTATTCAAATTAAAGCTCTTTTCATGCTCCATCTAATGAAACAACTTTCATTTCTGTGACATAGAAACTCGTAATGTTATTAAATACCGCGAATTCGGTATGTTTTGACTATTTTATCTTCGTTAGTCTGGTGGTAGCAGCATGGAGATGTAAAAAATAATCCAAATTTGCATTGATCCGCTGTTCTGACAACCAGACCCAAAAATTATGACCATGCCGCATTGGTTTGGTGCACCGGGTATAGTTGAACTCGCTACATGCCAAATAATTGGATATTTTTGTATTGAATACCAATGTTAATTTTGATGATGCGGTAGCACCCTCTAATTTTTGTCCGATTGAGCTCAAATTTTTACTGAATTTTTTTTTCATATATTGGAACAACTTCAGGGGGTGCCCCATTAACATTTCAAAACTTCACTTTTTTGCATCACCCTAGTATACACATCGCACTGAATCCTTGAGATTCACAAATGCAGCTGAATGTCAACATGCTGCTACTTCTCAGTTGGTGGTTACTGTCTTAGACATACACAGTGTCTTCAAAGTATCTTTAAATTGCCTGGTCGATAGTCCAAATAAGACTGGGAAACAAACTGGCAACAAAGACCAATGAAAAGCCATTAGAGCAAAATGGTACCTAGAATGTTTGTATTGTTGTACACTGCAAAAAATTCCCGTTAAATTTTACAGTTAAATTAACTGGCAACTTTGTTCCAGGTCTAAGAACTGTAAAAGTACTAATAAACCTGAACAGGACAATGAACCGTAAAATGCAGATTGGTACATTGAACTGTAATTTTGCAGATTCAACAAAGTGATATTACGGTATAAAGTATATATGTAAAACAGTTTATTTAAAGTATATTTTACAGTTATATCAACTGTCAATCATAGAATGTAAAGAATGCAAGGAGCTGTATAATCTACTGTAAAAATACGGATAATATGTGTTATTCTTACTTATGGCACAAGTGTAAAACAACAGCCTAAGCATGTGATTTAACTGTCGCACAGCTGTAGGGATGTACCCAAGCTGGAATCAGCTGAGAGAGTGAGAGAGCCACTGACTCCAGGCTCGGCCTTGCTCATCTCTTGCTTGACAGCAGGGAAGTAAGTCCATCAATTATATCCAGCAATTAATTCGCACACGTTTGCTCACAAACCATAAAATTGATAGATATTTTCCTAGAGAACCAGGTGTCAAGTTAATCGAAGTATGTTGTATTGATGCAGACGGCGCCTGGGTTATTTTGGTTTTAATAGTGTCATTCTTTAGATCACATCATAAGACTCACACAAATGTCAATGTCATATATAAATATAACAACTTTTGCATAATGACAGCATCTTTAAGATCATATGAATGAGGATGTTCCATTACCTTCAGATAAGTTATAAATTAAGTTTGATTAACAGCTGTGTAAAGCATATGTTATAGATGGCACCACATGTTCCGTGGTTGAAGTCCATGCAATCTCTTGTTTATAGTTCCTACTCTGACCAGGTGTATTGATTGTTTGGCCAATTCTAATGTTTTGTCTGCATATTACAAGTTGCCAGTAAATTAACGGTTTAAGTAATTGTTCATTAACGTGAACTGAATGTTAAATGACATGTTGCAGTAAATTTATCTTGGAGCCATTTTGTAACTGACAAAGAACTGTAAATTCACAGACAAAGTCTGTTTTAAAAAAATACTGATAAAATAACAATAAATTTACGGTTCTTTTAGCCAGAAAAACACGGCCATTTCTTACAGTGTAATGTATCAGTTATGAAAGAAATTGCTGTGGCTGAGGCGTATAAGTACATCCTTACTCTCAACTGCTTCTCTGACTTATTCTCTGCTCTTCCTGTGGCATTCCTTGTCTTTGTTATATGTCTTTGTGAAACATGGATGAGGCTCATTATTGCTAAGGTCAATATTCCAGTAAAACAACTCCCTAGAATCTGCCTGAATCCCCGGAATTGCAGAATGCAAATAGCATTGAATGTTTCATGGTTTTCTGCGGAATATGCCATACCACAGAGGGGCGCAATCATTGTTGGATAAAGAAGAAACAAATATTTGTTGAGTTTATGCCATCTCGAATTAGGACCTTTTACTTTCAGCGTAATTTTGCAAAAGAAAAGTACATTACTGCAAAGGTACGTATACTTCAACAGGTATACACTGAAAGCAATGAACATGCATATTCCTGACACATCGCCAAAATGTATGATAGAAGACTTGCTGTTAGATTGATTACGGAAATGAAATATCATCAGAATCATTGACCCCACAATGCCATTTAATATTGTTATAATGAAATAAATTTTAGATTTCTTGGGATTAAATAATATGTACAACCCCATAATTCCATTAAACAAGGTCATTGTTAAGATTCCCGAAGTAATAATCCAGTCACGATTTGGGTACATGTTTGAACAGTCAGACCACAATATATCATTAGAAATGTTTCTACATATTGGTACAATGTCATTTCCATCAAGGCAACAGAAACTAATGTCATCAGTAAAAAACTGCTTCAGCAACGATTTCTTAAAAATGTTTCTAAACACAGTCTTGATTCTCACACCTTCTAATTTTACAACTCTTAGAACCTTGAGGTTGTAAAAGAGATTTTGAGTTAAATGATGAATCCTTGTGTTTGATAAATCAATCATTTCTAGATTATTTAGGCTACAAAATGCACATTCTTCTATCCAGTGCACTTCTGAATTTCTTAAATTAAGTCTCACTAAGTGCATTAATCCTTCAAAGGCTTCCCTGCGTAACGCAAGCAGAGCAGAGCTCTTGAAGTCTAAGAATTTCAGTTTCTTGACATTTAGTCCCCTGGAACTAAAATCCTGCAAATGGTTGTGGCTGATATCCAACTTCACAATTCGTGGAATTGAAATCCTTGTCAATGAAACCATATCAGTAATGTTGCAGTGTGATAGATCAACATACCACGCATTGCTAAATATGACTGGCCATTTGAAAGCTCCAACATTAAATCTTAGAATAGCAATGGCAAAAGATGTGTCATTTATTACTGTAATGGTGCTTACATTTGTACAATACACAGCCCTACCGAGACATTCACATCCAGATGGACATGCAGCCTGTGAGCAAAAGTATTCATCATCTCCAGACAGTGGACAGTGCAGAATTCCATCACAAACTTCAGCTGGGTGGACGCAAATCTTTTCCTCAGTGCATCGTAACATTTTTGGACATTTCCAGACAGTGCATTTGAATTCATCATCCCCAACTGGACATTCTGGGAAGCCATTACAAACCAACCTAAATGGTAGATATATGTTGACAGTACTACATTTGTATCTCTCAGGGAATACATACTGAGTTTCTTCTTCACATAAATTGAAATTCCAGCTACCTTCACAAGGTAACTTATTGCCATAATAATCCTTGTCCACTGTGCATAAATATTTTCTAGGGAAACAAATAAGTGACCCTATTGGACACAAGTAGTCATCAAGTTGCAAAAGTTGCTCATCGTGATACAAACTGAAGTTGTTAAAAAGATGCAATAAATTAGAAGACGTCTTTATGCATTCATCAGATTGTGGTTTTATTATATGTGGGCTCCAGCCTGTCCTGTAATCATTTCGATTAGGACATTCTTGTTCATCATCATCACAATCTGGAATGAGATCACACACTCTAGATTTTGCAATGCAGTTTCCATCCCCACATCTGAAATGCAGCAGAGAGTCACCACAAAGATCTTGGTAGTTTATTTCATCACTGGCATCAGGACAGTGCGGGTGATTGTCTCTTATATAGGTCTCAGGAATACATTCCCCATTCTTACAAGCTGTGTATCCCTCCATACACGAATCTTTTAACATTTCGGGGTCACTAGTACACAATACATTTAACTCTTGACCTTTTTCTATCTTTAACGGAAAGTTAAGCGTTTCGTTCTGTTGGATCAGGCCAGCAGCTGTCCTTAAATCAGTTATTAATATATCACTGCCATAAAAGATGTTCTGACTTTGGAAAAGAACAAGTTTGTAGGGCTGAAATAACCTCAACATAATAGGGAACAACCTCACAGCTTGATAGATTACATCTAAGTAATTTGTAGTAATGGTGCTGTTGACATTTTCACAAACTTTCACCAATTGATCTGGATATAACACCTCCTTCATATTTACTGTTTTCACATTATAACAGTTTTCAAGACTCCTGCTAAAAATCCATCCAAATCTGCAATATTTCTGTTTAACAAGAGATCCAGACTGCAAGTAATTCGCCGTCTTTTTTTCGCTTGAATATTCACAAACAAATGTAACATCATGAAATGTCCTAGAGCAGTCCACAAAAATCCAAGTGTCTGTAGATGGAACTGCTGACAGACAGCTGTTGTTAGCTTTGGAACCCCTTTCATTTCTCAATTGTGACAAAATATATGAGTATTCACAAGATCTTCTGAAAGATTCATTTGCATAGCGGTGAGACGCATTGAAAGATAATTCCTTCAGTCTGCTATGCTCATGGACACGATGAAAATACAACATAGACTTGTCATTCCAATATCCTTCCTGAAAATGAAATGCACAGACAATCAGCTTACACTGCTTTTTGCTTTTACATACATTTTACAATTTTATAAGCTGCCCTAGTCATCTGCAAAAGACTGGTACTAAATGGGATACCAAGGGAGCAGGGCCGTCTGTAGGAATTTTCTGAAGGGGTGGCCGTTACCTGGGGTGCTCCCTGATGTTTCCTATCTCTTCCATGTTAATTTTGTGCCTGAGTGGGGAGGGGGTACGACCCTGGCCCCCCTAAATAGGCCCCTGTAGGGGAGCTAATATGTCAGACTCAAGCAGATACCTCCATATGCATGACTAGAGTTTCCAGAGGGAATAGCAATTCCTGGGAATTGCTTGCAAACTGGTTCCCGGGAATTCTCGGGAAGCTTAATGGGAAAAATTGAAGCAGAAACACGCAAGGAGAACAATTCCTCTCCAGCATGGCAATATTTTGATGTTCATATGTAATGTCGGTTCAGCGCCAGATATAAATTAAATTCATGGCATCTTCTTCTGTTATAAATTACGTGACACTCAGTATTGTTAGACCATTAAGTTTCTTTCCTACTTCCAGGAATGCTCCTCAAGTTCAGAAAGTTTATTACCTGAAATCCAAGAAAGATAAGAGACGATGTCCGCAGGTATTTAACAACATTCATTGGCACCCACTCTTCATAGTCTACTGGAGATATAGAGTTGTTTGAAGAGGCACACATAGCCAATATTCCTGACAAACAAAAAATGTCATCCAATTCTTTTTTTTGCGAAATGATGTTTTTGAAGACCTCTACAGAAAAAGAGTAATTTCTAGGGGCATATGCACAATCACCCAATATTCGTGAAGAATGTAAAACTTCATCCCATTCTGTATAACTATCAATAGACCATAGATAGCCTCCTTTTTCCTGACAAGTGTCATTCGCTGCAGTCCATCCACCTGAGAAGTTGGTATGGATGCTATAATAGCTAGCAATGCCACCTTGAAATAAGGTGTGAAAGGAATCCGTTGGACAGATATTTGAAGTTAGAGGAGTTAAGTAAGTTCTGACAACATCAGCTGTAAAAGCAGCAAGAGTTATTAGTACAAATTTTATTTCTGATCTAAAGTTGTCCTGTGCCTGCACTGATATTGTCAAATATTGGCCAAAACTTTTCCATTCAAAAGGAAATTCCTCTGATCTGAATTTAACAGTCAGTGGCTCATATCCATCAAATGACTCAAACATTTCATCCTTGATATGTACCTGAAAAATGTCATTTTTGACATTTTTTTGTGTCTGATCTTGAAATGCAACAATTATAAAGTTATTCAGATATCTTCTGAGATTTCCCCACTGATTCGAAAAGAAGACTCTAAATTGATAAGCAGTCTTTCGTTTAGTCAACAGTATATGAAATTTTAAACACATTCCAAAAAACTCTGCTATGCCCTTTCTAACAGACAATGAGTCTGGAACTATTTCTTGACATGTTTTTCCTGTACTACTGTGAATTGAGCAATACAGAATTGAATTAAAAGGACATTGAAATTTCTTAATGTTAAACAGGAAAACAAAGGAATTACCTGCTAAAGAACTTTCGAATACATCAGTCTTTTGTTTTTGTGACTTAAAATAACTTTGGAAAGGCAGTGATGTTGAATTTTCACAGGCTGGTGAAGGTCTTTGGTTGACATATCTGTGACTCATATGGAAGGTTAGGCTCTGCAGAGGTAGCTTGTAGGAGATCCATTGGCAGCTGTAATTTCCCACATAATCACGATTCAACACAACAATTGTAACAAGGCATCCTATGTTAATCTTAATGATTGGAAGGTTTTGGTTGCAATCAAATGAAATATCATTCGCAAATAGCGCCAACCACCACACAAAACCCCTGTAATCACAAGCAAGACAAGG
Organism: Platynereis dumerilii; assembly: GCA_026936325.1. NCBI lineage: Eukaryota > Metazoa > Annelida > Polychaeta > Phyllodocida > Nereididae > Platynereis > Platynereis dumerilii. The sequence continues at coordinate 22,123,811 of JAPTHN010000005.1, read as the reverse complement.
ATTGATCAAAGAACGGCAGGATATCGTGGTGCCTTGTTTGTGAAACATCAGCTTTCCTCTTGACGAATATGCTGACCCATAATGGTAGATGATAACATGGAAACTTGAATCGTAAGACAATGTTACATTTTCTAACATGTTTGCATTTTCTTTCGAACATACTGGACCAATCTCCATAAATCTCAAATAGTTATCTTTTAAGTCTTTTTTCATTATTAATCCTCCATATTGACAAAAATTCCCTTGACATCCATTGGGTGATGAATCAATAAAAAGGTTGTATTTGAAGCTATACTGCTTCTGTTGACCTGATCTTAAAATGTTGATTCTTTTGTATACAACTGATGAAGTATTGTGGAAGTTCCATGTTATCCACAAATTGTCACTCTTTGAAAGGTCAAATACTTCAACATCATCTCTGTCATCGTGAGCAATGTATGAAACGAAGAAGTTCCCTCTCATGTTGTGTTTGTGTCTGAAGATGAGATAAAGCTGAAAAGTACTTGCTGTCACTTTGGTGGAAATTCTCTTGAAACATTGAGCTCTCATTTGTTGAAATTTTCTTGTTGGTCCATCAAACATAAGCAGCCCTTTTCTTATTAAATTGCAACCAAAAAATATGCGAGCAAAAGTTCCTACCTCAGTCTGAACCAAAGCATGATACTCAGTTACAGATCTTTTTGGCAAATAAGAATATGGTTGTTTATTAGGAAATCTTAATGGTTGTCCATTGTAGAATGCTGTAATACCCTTGCTTATCACTACATTACATTTAGTGGCTTGGAAAAATAGGTGAAACAGAGAATGTGTTTGAACAACTGAAACAAGGACACTGACCTTTGCGAAAGATGAATTAGTTATAATATTAAATGGTTCATAATTTCTAGAAATAACAATATCACTTGTTTCATTAATTGAGGTTTGTGATAAAGTCTTAATTTGTATTTTAAATGTGTCATCAATGAAAGGATCACTGGGAGGAAGTTTGACAACTGTTATGGAAATGCAGAGATTTTGTGGCACTTGCAATATCCATTCACATTGAATAGAATCATTGATATTCCATCTCAGGGCATTGCACAAGCCCTTTACATTTCCTCCGCACAAGTTGTAGTGATTGTTATTAAAACATGCCTCACTAATAGAATGAATATTTTGTATAGTTTTCTTCAGCATGATAATAAAATCCATTTTTTGGTATTCCCTTATTTTAAATACTATCCATTGTTTTACGTGGGGTTCCCACGAATGATTTAAATCTCTATAGTTCTTACAATGAATTGAACAATTCAAAGAGATGATAATAACAAAAGATAAGACATGAAAAAGCCTTGAATTCATATTTCCAGTTAATTCTCCACGGTTTATACTTTTATGTTGTGAGAATAGTGTGCAGCACTTGTAAATGCCAACTGACAACTAGGCCTACTTCACGCTTAACCACAGGAGGCAACTATGCACTGTGTGCAGGCAAAATTTGTTAATGTAGTCGCATTGGCAATGCCATGAAAGTAGGCGTACTCGTGATAATGTTCCCTGTTGAATCATGGCAGTGTAAAAATATTAACATGGAGTTCAGCTTTCATGAGTGGCAGGAATGATGACTCATTTTAACTGAACTTTGGTTTCTCTGGTCAGTATAATGTTGCGCTGTTACCATCGTCACATTGTGACATAGTATGAACAGTTCCAATAACAATATATACTCATTGTGATATCAAAATTAATATCTATCGCAGTGTCAATGATTCAGTATTGAATGACAGCCCATCTGATCAAGGGCATAAACAAATTATGATGGTTTTGGTCTATGCAATGCATCTGAATAACACTAAAGGAAAATGAACCTGTGAGAGTGTGAATTGGCATTATATTAAGTCTCAGTGTGTAAAGTGCAATTAGATAGACAATACAAAGTTGAATACTTGACTGCTAACATATTGAAGTCATGGAGGACTGCAGGATTCAGATTTTTGCTTAAAATATGGATTGTGTGGAACAAAAGCACTGCAAATGTCTGTGATATGCCCTATGAGATAGATATTAACCTTTACATAGGGCACTGAGTACAGAGTGTCCCTCTGACACATTTTCCTGGTTAAGGGTGTCATTTGGCAAATAGTGTCTATGGACAGATTTTCAAAGAAAATTTACTCCTGGTTTAGTGTTGCTCCATATTTATGCTTGTCAAGTTGCGATATGATTGTCTCAAAGACAAAACAGACTTTTTCTAGTTGTTCTAGTTTTAAATTTCCCTCAGAAGTGTTCAGGTCAATATTTCCTTGTCATATTAATAGTCCTGAATAGACTACATAAAGTCGACTAGTGAAGTCAAAGTTAGCTTTCCAAGCAGCAAGTCATTGTTCGGTCCAGTCAAGTCAGAGTTGATTCAGCTAAAGTCGAGTCATTGTTGCATAACTTAGCCAATTTTCAACTCACAGAAATGGTTTTGGTACTTTTCTAAACAGCATAAAGAGCAAAATGTATATTCCACACTCTTCGAGGACTTTTGCAAAGTCTCTGCAACATAAAAACTCAACAAAAATTGACACATTTGCAACCTGCATGATTTCTGAGTGAAAAAATTCTGAAATTTCCGAAGTTATAATGTATTGTTTAAGAGAAGGGCCCTATGAAATTGCATTAAGTCAGCTGAAGGAAACTTCTTTTTTTCAGTTCTATTGGCCCTGGACACCAAGCTCAAACAGTTTGGACAGTTCAATTAATTATCACACTAGTCTTTAGTTAGAAATGGAGTAACCAGAAATTCACACAAATTTGGCCTAGGGTGGACAAAATGTATTACTTATCTATCATTTGTGTATCAGCACTACAGAGTGAAAAAATAATAACTTATTGCATCATGCAACAGTATTTATATGTTGACATACAGTTATTGTACATGAGCAGTCACTACATGCAGCGACTAGTTCATGACTACTTTAGGGTAGTAATGGTGCAAAATTTGTTGCTGACCATCTGGTAAGTCATTTTGACTATGCCTGACTATTCAGGCAGTCAAAATGACTATGTAGTTCATAAATTAGCTTTAGAAACTGTACTAAAAGTAGTCAGAAACGTATAACTAGTCTATCTTTAAAAATTAATCCAGCATGATGAAAACATTTATAAAATATCAACGATCGTGAAGAAAATGACTTTGAAATGGATGCGCCCAACTGTGAGGAACTGAATGCAGCAAAATAATGTTTATCAAATGTCTTGAAGGTTTGTTGTCTCACCTAAACTTGGATGATCGTAAAAGGCGGGGAGCAATTCTTTCCCATGGCCTTCCCTTCTATTTTTGTTGATTCATTTATGGATCAGTATTTTCCACTTGATTGTGTATTTGATATCTTTTTGCAAATTGTGTTACATACTATCAATTGTTCAGTGATTGCCATTTGATTGTTTGTTTGAATATGCTAACCTTTAAAAGTTTTAATGCAACATGAACAGAGAAAGTGAGGTTTCTTTAAAAAATACTTCCTATTTAACACAACTGTTATTCATTACTTACTTAAATTTAAGTAACTGGGTTGATATACCACATTATGCTATTCTATGAAAAGTTGTTTCACAAAATTATCTTCCAACTTTATGAAATTTAGCAGATTTTTGTATGTTTTCACAGTTATAATATGATCTTAACGGTGATTTCAGACAAGTGAAATTAAGTATTTTAAAGAAACCTCGTCTAAATATGATTTTGATCATGTTTTTTGCCTTTTAGCTTGAAATATAGAGGTCAAATTAAAATATGTCGGTTTGGGGCGAGAGGCCCCACATGGCATGGGGCATAAGGCCCCTACACTGGGGCCTCAAAGCTGCTTCAGGAACCATTTAATAATGTTTATTTTACCTTAAATCTTGATAGAATAGCTTATTAAAATATTTTAAAAAATGGGCCGAAATTGAAACAGGGCAACAAATATTAAAAAATGAATGTATGAACAGAAAAATTCTGAAATTCTGAAAAAGTGAATAGAATGCCTTAAAAATGATAGAAGAACCCAAAGAAATAACTTTCAAGCTGAATGCACTCACAAAAAAAATGCCATAGGATTATAATAGGGGGGCTTCTTGCCCGATGGGTGGGGTAAGAAGGCCATTTTCAATTTTTTACAAATAAGCCGTAACTCCTTTATTAAAATTGGTAGACATTTGTTTCACTAGTTATAAACAGATTCAAGTGATATCTCCCTGACAGCATAAGCATTCAAAGAATCGACCATAAATTGTAGGTCAAATCGCACCTCGAAGTTAAGGGGGGCTGCATGCCGCGACCTACTCTACACCTAGTAACAATAAAAACTATACAAGCATTGCATGCACATGCAAGGAAGTCAATTTGATCACCAGTTCATAGCCTTGAGTACTAAGTTATATGCATCTTACTAATCAAAAGTAATGTCATATTGACTACCCTTTAGTAATTCTGACTCAAGGAGTTGTCGGGTTAGGCACCAGGGTATTACCACTCTAGAGTTGTCATGGTGACTACCCTGTGTTTAGAGTACAGTACCGGGCAAAATCGGCTTGAAATTTTCGACAAAATAATGTCATTAAATGTATATCTTAATGTATATTTTTATTTATTTATTTATTGAACATATTTTGAATGGGTGACACTTCAGAACAGCTGTTTTTCAAGTGGCCCATGTATACAATAAAGCAAGTAAAAAATAAGTACATATATATCACAAGAATAATATAAAAGTTACAAGAAATAAATAATTGAAGTAAAAACGGATAAAACTTTTAAAAACAAAAATTAAAGAAAATATTAAATTAAAATATACCTATTTAACTTAAATTTAAAATCATTTACATCATGTATATCTTTTAAAAACGGTGGTAGCCCATTCCATAGAATCGCACCTGAGTACTTGAAGGACCTTTTGGCAAATTGACTAGAGACACATGGCACATATACATTCATTTCATGACTTCTGGTACGTATTCCATTGACATCACAGTTCATGACAATTTCATCAGAAAGATAGTTTGGAGCCAGCCCATGTATACATTTAAACATCAAAGTACAAGTAAAATAGTCACATCTCTTTCTCACATTCATCCACTTTAAATCTTTGACAATGTCAATTCCTCTACAATTTATATAGTCAAAGTTGTTAGTGATTATTCTGGCCGCATAATTTTGCAATCTTTGAATTTTAATAACATTATATTCAAAAGTTTGGCCCCACACTGTTAAAAAATAATTGTCAATTTACAGACATTTCGGGAAATTTTTTTTCAAGAACACTCTGTAAGTTCACAGAAAACATATTTGTGTGCACACTGGATTTTCAGTAATCATACAGGCATTTTGACAGTAATGATTGAGACTTTTCAGTAAGCTTACAGATTTACCAGTTATATATCAATGACTTGTGAAAGGTGTCACAAATACAGAAACTGAGATTGTTAGTTTTATTTTTTTTGTCAGTTCATGAAAACGAACATAAATCTGTTTATAGAATGGGGTTTATAAGCTCTATATATTATTACCAATTTTAGCACAAGCACTGCAGGACTTTAAACAAAATTACTGAGCCAAGGACACAAAATCAGCAAATAGACCTTGCAAGACCTTTAGAATCCATAAGATGGAAAATTATTTGTAATCATAAGTTAGACAGATAGATAGATAAATAGATAGATAGATAGATAGATAGATAGATAGATAGACAGATAGATAGATAGATAGATAGATAGATAGATAGATAGATAGATAGATAGATAGATAGATAGATTGATAAAAAATGTTTTTTAATGTTTGTATCTTTAATATTGAAAATTGCTTTTTTAGTTGAAAATATAATAAAAACACCAATATAAAAAAAAAGTCGAATGAAGAAGAGAAGTAGCACTATATGATGCTGGGGGCACTTTTTTGAATTAAAATCTCTGTTCCATGGGTCTTGGTGGAAACTGAGCCATTTTTGGCGTCTTACTGGGCGAGAGAAAAAAACACACAGACCAAAATTTTAAAAGTGCTTTTATTGACACCTTATTTGCATTTCTACTGTTAAAATTGATGTCTCGGCCTTTTTAGTGCTTTTGTCCTACTTTAAGCTAAAAATAGCATTTTTCATTATTCAAAATAAAATTTGAACCTTTTAATTGAGCATCATTCAAAGGCATAGTATTGCGGTCCAAAAAAGCTCAAATGCATTAACCAACCACAGATGGATAGTTAGATAGATAGGAAGATAGAAAGATAGAAAGAAAGAATTAACCATCTGAGCGATCTTTTTCTTGCCAAGCACAGACACTGATATGAGGGGCCACCAATTTAACATCTCAACCAAACGACATCCAGCTGAGATTTTGCTCTTGACTGTTCACTTAACCCCTCTGTCACCCAACTGCTGAATGAGCTCATTTATAATAAAGTTTCTATTAAAATAAGGGAAATAAAAGTATCTTTTGTAAACAATATTTGTACAGACTTCCAGTGGAGCAAGAGACTGTAACCAATCAGTCAACTGCCTTTGCTGTTGCTGTTTAATTAATTCCTTGGTCGTTATGCAACCAACTTTAAGTTCTGATGGATTAGTTACATATCAAGCAAAAATTCATGACAGAACCCAAAACATGTGTTGTCTACCTAGTATAAGTAGTAGGAATAGTTGTTGCCAAAAGTACCATAAAATTCATTTATTCACTGATGCCAAAATGTTTTTAGCAGACGTTAAAACTGAGGAAGAGCCAAAATCATTGATATGGAGAAAAAATAAAATCATTTTCTGGAATAATTTGACATCAATCACTAATTTTGCAAAACACATGGCTTCAAAATATACTCTGCTGCAAGCTCATTTTCCAGAAGTGACATCATCCTTGCCATTCTTCAGACGCATCATACTATTAATTCAAGGACCCCTTACGCTACTCCAACAAAACTACTAATTGCCCAGCTATGAAATCTTCCAACCTGCTTTTCTATACCCTCTATAATGTCCTTAACTGGGTTTGATGTTCAACTTACACTCACAGAAGTTGAAGTGATGTTTGTTCATAATGTAACTGCAGGCAGTCACAATATACCCTCTATTTTCCCCCTCCTCACATACAAGTCTTCACGGGTGTTATGCTAGTGATGATAATAGAAGGTATACCTAATTATGTATAACTCTATAAGCCAAATATCCGACCGTACAGACATGCACGCTATTTGATGAGATTCACATGCTCCATAGCATTTTTAATTTCTTATGAAATCATCTTTCAGCACGATTAACATGTTTACATCTTTATAAATATACCTCAAAATGCAGAATCATACATTGATCATGTCACACAAATCTATTGCATCAGACTTTATTTCAAGAGACGTCCTGTAAGCTACTATGAATTCTGGTTATTTATACAATTTCTGAAAAACTGTACATATTCACTCTCAATAATCATGTGATGAACAAATCATTAATTGGATGGCATTAGGACTTAGGAAGAAATAATCATAACATCTGTAAGTTTCTTTTGTGTTGTAACACTGTTGTTGTTATTTCTGGTCCAAGGAGCTAAGTAAGATCCTGGGTTCAATTTCCATACTGGGCGGGTCACCTGGATCTATGTTGACCAGCAATTACATTGTTCCTTCTGCCTTATTCCGACACCCTCTTCCACGTACATAAATACAGGAGAAGAGGCCTTGATCATCCATTTCCATTGGCATTTCTGATGAATCTCTGAAAAGATAAATTATTGTAATGTATAACACATATTCTACACAACTACAATTATCTTACAAATGAGTTACATATTAACTCTTCTATTCTCTCATCAACCAACCCGATAATTTAAATAGGCCTGCTTTGACTGTGATCGAAATGATAGGCCTACTTATAAAATAATAGTTTTGGTATTTAAGTGATTAAACAGTCCTCTAATACAATAGATTTATATTGACCCAAAGAAATATGTAAGAGTATCCAAATTTTTACATGAGAAAATTTATGGATATACCAAATTTTCAATAATTCATAGAAGAGAAAAAACCATTTAAGTCAGAAAACAATTATAGTTTTGATGCCAAGTTTTCTTGTTGCACAAGGAGGCAGGGAACTAAGTTACAACAGCATTATAGCTCAAACATGCATTGTTTCTTATGTCTTTATTTTATTTTCCTCGGGTTGCGGAGGTTAGGGAAAGTTGTCCCAATTTTTTTTTAAATTTTCCCCATGCACAATTTAGGCAGGTTTCAAGACAGATGACGAGTGACATGATCATAGTTATGCATAAATAAAAAGTAGTGATTGTGGCACAACTTGTCCTGAGGTGGGTAAAAATGTGCCAAATGACTGACAAGGTGTCGTTCCTCCAAACTTATACTGATATATTACTTGTAACTCATCAAAAATTGATGCTGTATACCCAAACAAAGCAAAATGTGGCAAACACTGTCAAGAATTATAAGTTTCTTTGGAAAGTCGCATTGAACAATCTTTTTTGTCTCAGTTATATCACATCATGCCTAAGGCAAGTTATATCCAATAGTGAAAATATATGAAATAAAAAATAAGTTGCCAAAAATCCTAGATTAAATCTGACAACCCAAAATGTCAGATAGGCCTACTACCTACCGTCAGCACTAAGCTGGAGAGACATCACCTAAATGCCAATAATATTGTGCAATTTAGAAACATTATTGTCCATCCTCAGGACATCAAGTTTTCAACAATAAAGTTAATATTTGAAAGAACCTTATTGCTGTATTATATTTTCCAGGTTAGGTCATGTAGCACAGTAATGGGCACATAGTGTTATCGCCTTCTTTAGTTGTTTTGTTTTTTATTTCTCTCCAACATTGGGTGGAACAACTTGGTTACATACACATCTTTCACATAATATTTCAAAGCTTCATTTAAGCGCCTGCACCAACAAATTTACACTTGCCTTATCACAAGGTAAATCTAGATAACAAATTGCATTTACCTATCATGCACCTCGCTCTAAAATAAAGAATTATATCTTACCTTTCTCTGTTATCAGGTGTCTGGATTGACAAATACAAATGAGTTCCTTCATAACTTATTTCATTATCCTTTTTGTGTTTCTATTCAGAGGTGAGATTTAAAAACTATCACAGAGATTAACAAATTGTGATACAACAACACCTCAGTAACAGTGGATGAGGCATTTCATAGATATCTGTACATACACTGTTAGAAGCCAGTCCTTGTACAGATAATTATGTAATTAAATTGATTGCAGAAATGTGTGCCAACAGAGCACGAACTCTAAGCATTACTGAACTGACAGTTATCCAACAGATTTTTCTGTAGCCTTACAGAATCTTCTGTACCTCTACGCAAATTTTTAACAGTGCATACACTTATAGCATAATCAATACATGGTTGGATTGTAGTCAAATAAATTTTACTTAATACATTTGTAGATACAATATTTTGTAATCTTCGGAGTCTGCTTAACTTTGAGGCAACATTAGAGCATAATTTGTCAATATAATCATTCCAAGTGATATGATTGTCAATTTTCATTCCCAGGTAATTGGCACATTGTACATATTTTAGGTTTTGTCCATTGATAGTTATATTTAAATCATCAGACAAAAACCGCCGGCTAGAGGATATCAACATTACCTTGCTTTTAGAGATATTTACTGATAATTTGTTATTTACATACCAATGATTTAAATTTGAAACACAATTTTGTAAATTTTCATTAACTTTCTGTACAGTTTCACCTTGACAATATACAATAGTATCATCTGCATACAAATTACATACACCAATACCGGAGTTTTGACTTAAATCATTCACAAACATCATAAACAAAATCGGTCCGAGGACTGAGCCCTGAGGCACGCCAATAGTGACATCACACTTATTTGATAATACCTTGTTGTGAAATACAACCTGTGATCTGTTATTCAAATATTCTGAGAACCAGTTTCATTCAACTCCTTTAAGACCATAGTAATCAAGCTTTCGCTTCAGTAAATCATGATCAATTGTATCAAAACATTTACGGATGTCCAACAGACATATACCAGTTATCAAACCATCACAAATGTTATCAATCCACGAATCTACAACCCTATGCAGAGCTGTTTGAGTGTTATGCATTGGTCTATAAGCAGATTGGTCAATAGAAATGAGATCATTAGACAATAAATAATGCAATAATTGCCTTTGTACAACTTTTTCCATTAATTTGGCAATGTGACAAATAACGCTTATTGGTCGATAATTGTTCATGTCTCCCTTGGCCCCTTTTCCTTTGTGTACAGGGGTCACTTTCGAAAATTTCCAATCACATGGTACCTTAGACGTTCGTAATGAGGCATTTACAATCTTTGTGATGATAGGAGAAATTGACTGACATGAGACATATAGAAGTTTAGTATCAAAATCTAAAACATCAATTGAGCTATCAGAACCCAGCGATTTAATAATTTTACATACATCAGAAACAACACATTGATTAAAGTTAAATGTATGAATACATGGTGGGTTTTATATATTCAGTTTGTCATGCCTTGCGAAAAATATGCTGGTCTTAAAGATAAACTTTTTGGAAAGTAGATGTAGTAATTCATTTCGGGATAAATTTGCATCATATTTAAAATAAGGTCTAATTGAAGACACTGTTTTATATAGTATCTAAAGATATTTTCATTGCACAATACATATAAAACAGCAGTTTTTAAAGTATCTAAGATATTTGTAATATCTATACTACAGGTGTCTAGAGGGTCTACAGTCGGCCTCTTTAGGGTCCTCTGAGACGTCTGTTGGAGAAAATTTTACTGGATGTCTAGGCGGTCTATAGACCAAGGGTCAATAAATTATTGACCTGCTCTGGGTTCTCTGAGTGTGTGTGTGTATTTGAGTTTTTGTTATGGGCCATTCAGATTTTTTTAATGGTTATGAATCATCCATGAAAACATTAGTCTAATCCTTCCCTGGAAGTGTTGTGGTCTCACACCTTGGGTTGGATTCGACAAATAAAAAAACGTCTATAAAAAGACATATATTTAAAATGCCATTTACGTTCCTAATTGTATTTATTGTAAACTAACAATTTTCCACAAAATAACAATGCATTTGCAGTATGCCATTGGACTGGAGGTATCCATGAGGAACAGACTGGAAATAAGTCAATGATTTCTTGTGATATGCGGCAGCCATACATGTGAATTTATTTTTGTTAAGAAAACAAATTAAATCGAAACTGCCTATTTAAACTGCAGGGTCAATTAATTTGAACTGAGAGGACACGATGCTACACAAAAACGTGACAAAAGGAATGGAATCGATGGGGTAGGATTGGCACAGAGACCACTTTGAAATAAATAGTACTATATTTCATGCTCAAGTATTGTCCTATTACCATCAACTTATAGGGAGATAAGTCAATGATTTCCTGTGCAAAACGGCAGCCGTACATGTAAACTTACATGTGTTAAGAAAACAAATTAAGTCTAAACTGCCTATTTAAACTGCAGGGTCAATTATTTCAAACCAAGAGGACACAAAGCTACACAAAAACGTGACAAAAGCAATGGAATCGATGAGGTAGGATGGCGCAGAGACCACTTTGAAATAAATAGTGCTGTATTTCATGCTCGATTGTTGTCCTATTACCATCAACTTATGAGGAAATAAGTCAATGATTTCCTGTGCAAAATGGCAGCCGTACATGTAAACTTATATGTGTTAAGAAACAAATTAAGTCTAAACTGCCTATTTAAACTGCAGGGTCAATTAATTTAAACTGAGAAGACACGAAGCTACAAAAAAAACGTGACAAAAGGAATGGAATCAAATCAGTGAGGTAGGATTGGCGCAGAGATCACTTTGAAATAAGTAGTACCGTATTTGATGCTCGGGTGTTGTTCTTTTACCATAAGGCAATAAGTTAATGATTTCCTGTGCAATGCGGTAGCCTTACATGTAAACTTATATTTATAAAGAAAACAAATTAAATCAAAACTGCCTATTTAAACTGCAGGGTCAATTAATTGAAACCGAGAGGACACGAAGCTACACAAAAACGTGACAAAAGGAACGGAATCGATGAGGTAGGATCGGCGCAGAGACCACTTTGAAATAAGTAGTACTGTATTTCATGATCGGGTGTTGCCCCATTACCCTCAACTTATACATGTAAAACGTTGTCACTACAATGGTAACATTGTAACAGATAACAAAATTAAGATAATGTGTTTTTCACACACTGTATCATAACAACTTCCATTGCAATAATCAGCATGAGCAACTAAGCATCTGACGCTGGCATTGAAGAAATGAAGTGCGTGGTGAATAGGAACACTCACTTATTTTTTATAACAACACGCCCAAACTCCTTTGGTTTCTGCCGGTGAATAAACCATTACAAAACACTTTTACAGCTCTTTCAAAAAAATTCATTTGAATCAGATCAAAAATCAATTTCCTGCACAATATTAGGATTTTCAAAGATGTGACATATGACTGAAAAGTAACATAAACTGTAGTTCACTGCTCTTGATATTCTTTGGGACAAAACCCATTGCATTTAATGTATACGTAAGAAACCTTCGAAAATAGGTTAATTGAAATAGAATTTAGTTGGTTTATTTTGGCTATTCCAGAAAAAAACTGCCATCACTTGGGTCCACGAGCCTTCCGATCATTCAGTTGATAGACATGAACACTTAAGAGTAAGAAATTCCAGTCATGGTCTAGTGGTCACATTGTACTCAGTATGTTGGAAATTCATATTTATAAGCATTTCTTGACTCCTTCAATCACCTCATCAAAAGAATATCATAAAAAACTTACTTGGAAAGAGCCTAGTGTTTGTAAGACATTGGGAAGTAATCCAATTTTCATGTCAAAATCCAAGCTTCAATGCAACTGACTAGAGCCTATGTCTGAGGTCTGCTGAAAATGAAAATAATGATAGCTCCACACTCATCAGGTCCAGGCACCAAAAAATGAGCAAAATGAATCTTTTATATTTTGAGTATTTAAAAATGATATTACTTCAGTTTGTTTCTGCATGTAAATTGACATAAATTTATTTTGGTGACATTCACAATGAAGAAAAATGTAGGAATAAGGAGAAGAAATTTTTAAATATGTAATGATAACACATAAGCAGTCGTGTCCCTATGGGAGGGGACACGGGGGGGCAGAGGTCCCCCATATTGGACCTGTGCCCCCCCCCAGGTGCCCTCCATATGAACTTTCCAACTCTGGCTATAATATACAGTTAGTATATTGGGTGCTATCAACTATCACTGTAGATACCATGAATATTATTGAGAATCTTGCCAAATTCAATTGTCCTTTAAAAGCAATTAATAAAGGGAAAAGTTGCTAAATATTCTATCTGCAATGAAATTCCAAGTAATCACTCCATCATAGATTATTTATTTATTTCAAGGGCGCAAAGTCCTCAAAGATTGCTTCCTAAATCAAGCAACGCTTTTTAAAGAAATACCCCTGGCAGAAATTACTTATTTCAAGACTGCCCAGAAAGGATTTATTCATTTCACCAAAACTTAGCAAGTTTCTCCCATTTTTTAAACTATAACAAGGCGAAAAAGTAGCATAATATACATTTGTAAAGTAATCTTGTATCATGAGAGTGTATTCAAATAATTTATTTTAGATATGGATATCACAATATCTGGTCATAAATTATGATAAACCTAGAACACAAATAAACTAATTTGCGTCATGTTAATTTTAAATACATTGAGAATATTAAGTTCTGTGAACAGCTGAACAGTAAGATATTGGCAATCACTCATTTTCGAAGGGCTGTCGCCCTCCCCCATTTTAAAAAAGTTGAGCTGCTAATCGAAATGTTCAGTAATTTTAGTTCAGCCTGTCCAAACAATGCAAACTTTTGATCCATCAACTTTGGACGACTCACAGTATAATGCTGCATATTTATAAGGGGATTTGGTTAAGCGAGCCAATTATAGTCAAATTCATAATCTTGACCGATATGTGAGAAATACGATTCTAATGTGCCAGCTACAATTATTTGATGTCCATCTGTATGTGCATTTTTACCTCAACTGTATATAGCATAACTTCTCAATGCACAAACAGAAGTGGACAAAATAGGCATTGCGCACATATTATTACATGACCACTACCTACAGCGATGCTGATTGGCCAAAATCAGTCACATGATGCCATCATAAAAACTCATATTGCATGATTCGAGCGCAATATGAGATTTTTTCCCTATTTTTTTTTTTTCAGATTTTTTCATATTGCATGGTCAGAGTGCAATATGAAATTTTATTCAAAAAATATTATTTTTGTTTTTTGGCTAAAAAAATAACTAAATAAATTTTTCACGTTTTTTTTCAAAATTGTTTTCATATGCATTATACTGGAAGCATAGTGGTCGTGTAATAAAACAAATATGGCACTTATTATCGTGCAATATGCAAATTTCATAATGCACTCATATCATGCCATATTTGTGCAATATCTGTCAGCAATGTCGTAAGAGTAATATTTCTTTTGGAGGTGAGTGAGTGAGTGAGTTGGTTTTTTTACGTCTCATCAGCACCTGAGTGGGCTATTTAGAGACATACTTGATTTGTGTCAAGGTTCTTGATATGTTAAGTCTGTTAGATGCGATGGGTGCTTTTTTGGTGCTTGTCATTTTTCTCTTGTCTATGCAAGGAAATCGTTGGTCTGTTGAGCTGTCTTGATTTGTTGTTTTGGATGGTGTCTTGTACTCAGCAGCTGTTTCTTTCTTCTTCGGTTGTTGTAGTGAAATTTTTCTCCGTACAGCTGGCTCTTTCTTCTTCGGTTGTTGTGGTGACATTTTTGCCCGTGAAGCATAAGAAGAGGACGGTTGACTTTGTTGAATCTTTTTACTGGGTGGTGTACGTAAATCAGATTCAAGATATTTCACAGTTTCTCCCGTCTTTGGTCGGTCTGGTGAAGGCGTTGTCCCAAAGACATCCTTGAAAAGGTTCCCAAAAAGTTGAATCCTTCTCCGTGGTGACGAATGTAGTACTGGTCTTGGGTAATCTGCGTCTTGGTCAGTTTTGTCCATGTCCTGTTCAACTATGCGCTTGGCTTCAGGAAACGAACATCCTGTGTCAATCTGAAATTGTACAATTTCTTTTTCTCTCTTGAAGACTTCACAGTTGTGGCTAAACGCAGGGTGGTCCCCTCTGCAATTGATACAATGCGAGGGCCTGAAGCATGGTTTGTCTCTCGTGTGAGTGTGATCTCGATCACCACAATTGGCACAAACTGTGAACCGTCTACATGTTGTGCTGACGTGGCCATACAATTGGCAATTGAAACAGCGTTTTGGTCGAGGAAAGAGTGGGCAAACTCTGCACTTTTCAAAAGCTACAGGTACTTTCTCGGGTACATTGTTGTTTTTGAATGTCAGTTTTATGGATTCATAACCATTTCGTTGGGACAAACGTTTGAATTGGGTAATGCCATGTTTTTGGAACCACTTTGTGAGTTGTGAGTCCGAGCATGTCTTGCTCTCTTTCGAGAAGATAATGCCTTTGCCTGGTTTTTGGAAAGGTTCAATGGAGACTCGTGTATTCGCTATTTCTTTGACAAATGTCAATTTCTCTCTTTGTGCGTCATTCTGTGGTTGAATGAGAAACGTTCCATTGACTTGACGCTTTATTGTATCTGCTACTGTGTTGTCACAAATGTCTGCAACAATTTCGTACACAGCGATTGCTGATAGATCCTCTAGTGATTTTTCAATACCAGTTATCACGAGGCAATTTTCATCTTTTGACACGTGTGAGGGGCGGTCAGGGTCAATCAAGTCATCCGAAGATGATCTTGTCCATGGAAATCGTGGTAGTCCAGTCGCAAATTTTTCGATCTCAGCCTGGTTTCCCGCTGAGGGACGCGCACCTTGGTAACCCGGTTGACGTACGACCCGGTTTGGAATCATGGTAAATGACATACTCATTGATATTCCCCTGTAAGGAACGGGACACACCGTGCATGCGCACTGTCTCATGTTGGCCACTAAGGATAGAGGTCTTCACCTTAGTGTTACCACCCAACGCCACGAGGAGGCCCAAGACCTGCGGGGGCTCTTTTGGAGGTACAGGTATCATAAAAAGGTATGGTTGCATAATAATTGAGAACTGTACAACTTCACATTAATTTTATCACACACCAAATGACAAATTCTCACAGTTGTAACTATAAAGAGTAGATGACTTGTGTAGTTTTGCTTCAACAGTTAAACTGCTGAAAGTTTAACAGTTGCCTGCTATTTCTTTGCAACATGGAGACCATGACACACCTGATTATTACGCTGCTTCTTCTTGGTGCTGTGAGGGCCCAGTTTGTCATTGACCCGAACAATTGTGTTGAAAGGTAGGGACGCCAAATTTCATGATAGACTTTTCACAATGCATTATACTCATACTGTATAAATACATGACTGCACAGTCCATCTGCGTTTCCAAAATTATGATAAAAATGATAGTTTAAACAATTTTGCGTGAAATTTAGAATCAAGGGTGATGCAACTCTGTGTCAGTGGTGGGGATTTTGTGGGGGCTGGTAGGCCATTTCCCCACCACTTCAGTACTTAAAAAATGGCTGCCAGATAAGGAGAGATGGTCTACTCTCAATGACTTGGTGTAAGTTATATGATTTGAATTTAATTTATTTAAAAACAAATTGAATTTACTTCTTGCCTTCCCTCTTAACAGCCCTGCAGCATGGGGGATAACTCTCCAATGCCCCTCTGAATATGTGGCAACTGGATTTTGCTCGTCATCAGCTGGAGAATGCTTATCAGGAGCAGCAGTGAGCATACTCAAATGCTGCCGAATAATCAAGACAACAACAAGTAAGTATTTGTGGTAGAGTGGGTCGGGACAAGAAGCCCGGGTTAGGTGAGAGGCCCCCCCAGGGTTATATCTAAACTTACATTTTTGGTGCTTTTTCTTATTGATAGGATTGAAGCTAGAGGCTTTTTAGGTAACGTCACAAATTTTCAGGGCAAACAGCACCAAACCATAGAAGTAATTAAATAAACAAAAAAAGGTGCATGGTTTTTCTAACTTTGATTAACTCTTTGAAAGTTGTTGTAAGAAATAACTTTGGAAATTTTTAAAATTATAATGGATATATGCATTTCTTCACTTTATGACCATTACATAAATATGATTTGGATCATATTTTTTGCATTTTAGCTCAAAATATAGAGGTCAAATTAAAATATGTGAGTTTGGGGCGAGAGGCCCCACATGGTATGGGGCATGAGGCCCCCCTTCACTGAGGCCTCGAAGCTGCTTCAGGAACCATTTCATAATGTGTACTTTACCTTAAATCTTGATAGAATAGCTAATTGAAATCGAAAAAATTTGGTCGAAATTAAAAAAGGGCAAAAAAATATTGAAAAATAAATGTATGAACACTAAAATTCTGAAATTCGTAAAAAGTGAATAGAATGCCTTAAAAATGATAGAAGAACCCCAAGAAATAACTTTCAAGCTGAATGTGCTTGCAAAAAAATTGCCATAGGATTATAATAGGGGGGCTTCTTGCCCGATGGGTGGGGTAAGAAGGCCATTTTAATTTTTTTACAAAAGGGGCCGTAACTCCTTTATTAAAATTGGCAGACATTTGATTCACTAGTTATTAGTAGAGTCGAATGATCCCTTCCTGACAACATAAGCATTTAAATAATCGACCACAAAAAGTAGGTCAAACCGCACCTCGAAGTTAAGGGGGGCTGCATGCCCCGCGCTACTCTATTCTTGGTGTAACTGTATTTAAGAACTTTATTCCAGAGATATTTTTGCCATAAATACATGCAGGTGCAGAATTGAGCAAATGTGCACTTGCCGTACTGTTGTAGATTAAGAATTTATTTACCATAAGGTGGGCTGGGTGGTGTGCTGGTTAAGGTTCCCGCTTGCTCCACTGAAGGTCTTTGCCTGCATGGGTTCGAACCCCAGGTGGGGAACCCAACATTTTTAATGGACCTTCATGAGCAAAATCCCAGCAGAATGTCGTTCGGATGAGACGTTAAATTGGCGGCCCCTTGTATCAGTGTCTGTGCTGGGCAAGTAAAAGATCCCTCACATGGGGTAAATGTGTAACATGTTGAGGACTCCCGCTCTCTCTCTCTCTCTCATCTCATCAATCAACCCTTGTGAGCACCCAGAACTGGGCTTAGAGGGCTGCACTTACCATATCTATCTATCTGGTCTAGTGATAGCATGAACGACCCACAAAGATGGCAAAACACTGGATCTGGTCATCACTGGCTGAACTCATCAATGAATAGTTGCACTGTAGTCTGTGGGTGGTCTGAACTCTGAACACAACTGTATCTTTTTCAACATTACGGGCAACAAAATAACATAGCTGTGAAGAAAATCAAATTTTGTCAGACCCGAAAAATGAACATGCAGGACTGACCTAAGAAGGCACTTGAAGACGTTTGAATTCATCCTAATTAACTGTAAATGACCAGAAAATTAACATGCAGGGCTGACCTAAGAAGGCACTTGAAGACGTTTGAATTCATCCTAACTAACTGTAATGGACCAGAAAATTAACATGCAGGGCTGACCTAAGAATGCACTTGAAGACGTTTGAATTCATCCTAATTAACTGTAAATGACCAGAAAATGAACATGCAGGACTGACCTAAGAAGGCACTTGAAGACGTTTGAATTCATCCTAATTAACTGTAATTGACCAGAAAAACATGTCATTTTATACAACACAACAATCACTGTCATAAACGAACATGCCCCAGAACAAATCATATCAGTTAGAAATCGCTCACCTACACCATGGAAAAATTCGGACATTCAGAATCTGAAATCAGAGAAAAGACAAGCTGAGAAAAAATGGAGGAAAACAAGGAATGAAAAAGACTGGTGAATTTTATAGAAGAAAGTATATAATAAAACATAAAACCTCCGACCTCAGAACCAAAATTGAACAGTCCAGAGGCAACTGTAGAGTGATATTTGTGTCTGTTAGTGTTGGCGGGGGGGGGGGGGACAACCAGAGCTTTGGATTCAGAGTCAGAGGCGGGAGTCAGAGTTTTCGACGGAGGTTTTTGGGTGGAGTCCAAGTCCGTAGCTGAAAAGTGGTGACTGCTGACTCCTAAAAATAATTTACAAAACACAGTTACAAAATCTGAAATGAATCCAAGTTTTACATCAAACTTCATGGGCAAGTATTCATGTACAAAATTCTATGAAAACTTTGTAAAATGACTTTTTCTTCTCTGTTAACCATGTAATATTTATGTGAAATAATGCTGATATTGATAAGTGGAGTCGAGAGTCAGAGGCAGAGTCGTAATTCAGGAGACCCTAGGAGTCGGAGTCAGAGTAAGAGTTGAAATCACTTTTCAGAAAGCCAAAGGAGTCAGAGTCGGAGTCAGTTCACTATTCACCGACTACAAAGCCCTGGCTACAATATGCAATGGTTTCGTTGACTTTCTAATTTGGCAAATAAAGAGTGGCTGTTATCTTTTTTCTAGCTTCTTTATCTCAGTTTGCTCCAGGTACAAGATGAGAATATGCTGATGATCAACCATTTATATTATCATTCAAGCCATTGTAAACATGCAAAATTATTCAAAATCAAAAATAGGAAATGTATTGCTGAAATCTGAAAACTCTTGCATGAAAACATGCTTTGCAACAAAGAAGAAAGGCATGTCAATAAGATGTGTTGCAATGCCTATCCCAACATAAAGAACATTTCCGCAATAAGGGACACTTTTAACAAAGAAGTCACCAAAGCTGTGGTACAGTGCCGCCTGTAAATAAGTGAAACGCATGATATTGTGCGATTGCACCAATGCTAAATTTCCTCGACCAAACTGCTTCTGGAAGCATGAATTTTCATCCGATGGGGGGAAAACATATTGGGTCATAAAGGCCGATATGCTAGGCATGTGGGATAACAATGGCAGCCAATTTTCTTTGCTGTAGTCGGAGTTAGGCATGGGTCAAAGTCTTTGATAAGTAAGTGAAACGCTGGCCCAATGTTATTTGATAGGGAAGGGTGGTTCACTTACTTATCAAAGACTTTGACCCATACCTAACTCCGACTACAGCAAAGAAAATTGGCTGCCATTGTTTTGCCACATGCCTCACATATCGGCCTTTGTGACCCAATATGTTTTCCTCTCATCGGATGATAATTCAATTTTTCACAAGCAGTTTGGTTGAACATGTTTATCATTGATGCAATGGCACAACATCATGCGTTTCACTTACTTACAGGTGGCACTGTAAATGCAATTATAATTTCACATCTGGATTGTGGAAATGAATTACTGTATGGCGTACCAAAATGTCTAAAGAGTAAATTAAGGTAGCTCAAAACTCAGAATTTTGTCTAATTGAATGTCTGGAAAACAGGACAATACTGTCTCTAAATTTCAAAATGATCTTCACCGGCTCCGATCTCTGCAAGATGTCAATTCAAGATTCTGACAAATGTATCCATGGAAGACTCTAAACAGTCAAGCGCCACAATACATTAAAAATCTTATAGCAGTAAAAATCCACAGACACACAGCCTTACCTATTGCACCAAATTCTAAAAGTTATTAAACTTACCAATTGTACCAAATTCTAAATGTTATTAAACTTACCAATTGCACCAAATTCTAAAGGTTATTAAATTGTACCAAATTCTAAAGGTTATTAAAATTACCAATTGCACCAAATTCTAAAGGTTATTAAACTTACCAATTGTACCAAATTCTAAAGGTTATTAAACTTACCAATTGTACCAAATTCTAAAGGTTATTAAACTTACCAATTGTACCAAATTCTAAAGGACCTTAATGGGCTATAACTTACCAATTGTACCAAATTCTAAAGGTTATTAAATTTACCAATTGTACCAAATTCTAAAGGTTATTAAACTTACCAATTGTACCAAATTCTATAGGTTATTAAACTTACCAATTGTACCAAATTCTAAGGGTTATTAAAATTACCAATTGTACCAAATTCTAAAGGTTATTAAACTGACCAATTATACCAAATTATAATGATTATTAAACTTACCAATTGCACCAAATTCTAAAGGTTATTAAACTTACCAATTGTACTAAATTCTAAAGGTTATTAAACTTACCAACTGTACCAAATTCTAAAGGTTATTAAACTTACCAATTGTTCCAAATTCTAAAAGTTACAAAGCTGAAAACAAATTCTCATACTCAGCTCCCCGACTCTGGAATATCGCACCAGGCGATGTGAAAAATTCTATCTCACACCAGAGCTTTAAAAAAATATATAAAAAACCATCTGTTCAAACAATTCTGGACATAACTGTCACAGACAGCGCTGGTGGGAAGTTTGCTGTAACTGGCGCTGTATGAATTAATAATTTTCTTATCATTGTAACTGCCAATCATTTGGTCTGCTATTCAAGTCCAGCAGCTCTCGACGGATCACTTGGGCCTATGTTGAAAGGCTGTCTCAATCATCTTTTGCCACATTCCTGTGTCCTCCTTCTCTCCTAGTTAGCCTACCAAGTGCATAAATACAGGACATAAAGCGGCAATCATCCATGATCCATTCATCCATCCATCTTTACTATGATGTTTCTTTATCTCAGGTTCTGGAATAGGATCCCCCTGCACAATCAGGGAGGGTGCCCACGGCGTCTCTGTGAACTGTCTGCCAAACGAGGCGGTGGTAAGTGGCTGCTCTTCTGGTCACTCCGCAGACTGTGGAAGGCAGAATATTTACACCAGGACATTGTGCTGTGAGGGTAAGTGTTGCACATAAATGACATAATGTTGACAGAGTCTCAAGTAGTAAAATTATCCTGATAGAATAATACATTCCCTGTGGGCAATTTGACCTATTTTGATGAACATTCCCTGTGGGCAATTTGACCTATTTTGATGTCTGGGGACATTAGTGTGACGTCATAGAGGTTATCCTGATGTAAGGTGAGGTCAGAATGCCCATTACTGGTGTCTGACGAGTGAAGATAGAATTATTATGGTGATGTGAATGTTACTTGCTTTATAATTGGCTCCTCAAGAAGTACAGTAGAGATATTTTAAAAATTACACATTTATACAATACATATCAGGACACTATAGCTTTCATTGCGTAGAAAGAAATTTGCTTGCTATTACAACCTAAGTGAGCCACAACTGGTCGAATTCCAAAATATCCATTTTGCTTTTTAAATGAAAATTTCTCCATTTACAAAATCACTACTGCTTGCCAGATAATTTGTATATTAATTAAAGGAGGCCTATTGTCAAAAAAACTTGGCAATTTGTTCAACCAGGTGGGCTCTATGGATAAATGTAAAGCACATGGGGTGGTTCCAAGAGTTGATCTCATCCCTCAATACCCTCTTAGCACAGTTTGAAGTGCATGATTCCTGCATGTCCTGCCACAGTGTCATAACGAGGCTGAATAAGCCAAGAGAGGTGACGTCACAGACTGGGTTGAGAAAAAAACTATAAATAGATCAAGACACAACCAAACTGAATGGCCTGTTCACCCTCAATATGTGGCAGCATGGGCACAACCATTGAACTGTATAAACACTGGAAGCGCCACTGGGGGCGCTGCGACGTGTATTTCCGTCCACCATATTGAACTTTGGCAGCATGGGCTGCTGCAGGCTGGCAGCAGTCTGCTAGCACTGCAAAACAACCTCTTAAAATGCCATAAAGTTACCTTTTCTTGTCAGGAACTATTCTGTCATGTTTGTTGACATCCCCAAATAAAATCAGTAAAAAAATTGTGTCAAAGAAAATCCTCATAAGTGTTGCAACTGCAATTAAAATAGGCTTCACAACAGCAAACCCACTGTTTCCAGCTATTTTAACAGACTGTAATCGCATCACTAGTCAACACCAGTACAACCCTGCACCAGATTGCTTATTTTTTTATTTCTGAACAGCATTATAATTTTTTTTAGCATGAATGACTGCTGTCAAGGCCTGTTCCTGGTGTTTTGAGGACACTTGATTTAATTACTCCCCATGGCTGGCAGTGCTTTACAAAATTCTACCATTACAATGCTGTATCTGCATTAATTGTCCACTTTAAAACATGTATCAGGGAGTTCAAGGGGCTTGAACACTTACATTTAGTTTAGTGCCGGGCCAACTGCCGTTGGTCACTCTAACAATCATTTTCCAGTTGTGTGGGGAGCGGGGGCCGGGGGTTCTCATTGCCAAATATTACGGAGGGTGCTCAGCTGAGCATCTCGCACCCAGACCTAGTAACGGAGTGCCATGAACCCGAAAATTGGGGAAATTCAGCCTCGAAAAGACATATATTTTTCCATTATGGCATTACTTAATTGGAAGTTCATTTAAAAGTAATTATTTCAATAATTTCTACACATTTTTTTTATTGGCATATATTGCCTTTCGAAAGGGAATTTATTGCAAAATTTTGGATGCCAGAAATATTGGACCAGGTCTAGGAAATTTCAGACCTCATTTCAGGACCCTCAACTTGGGAAATGACCCCTTGAACAGCCTTTTTCAGGCGAGCATAGGTGTAGACAAACATATAGTAAGAAGCCCCCCAGGAGCGGGGGGGGCAAGGCTAGAAATTTTCCCAGTGGCTTTTCACAATAATTTTCAATATTTATTTTACCATAACCTTTTAGCTTTTTGTGGGCCTACTTTCTGCCTGTGTTACAATTGTATTATATAAATGTTAGGCAGGTTTGAAATAGTGGATTGATAATTCAGGGCTCATTCAAATATTACATAACACAAAAAAATACTGATTTGCCCCCCTCTGGTTACACAAGGACCCAGTTACAGCGCTGCCAAAACAAATTAGTGCTTTGCAAAATTAGGAAAATCAAGGCATAATTCTGGGGAAATAAATTCAGTTAAAAGTCTGTAGAAAAGACAAAACCGGCTAGGATGGATGGATGATTAGGGCTTCATGTCTTGTATTTATACAGTTGGTAGGCTGATGAGGACAGGTGCAGGACACAGCTGTGAGGCAAAGGATGATTGAAGCAGCCAACCAACACAGCTAGATTTTAACCCTGGACCCAGCGATTGCCAGCCCAGCATGCTACCACCAGACTGAGCCTACCCCGTCAAAAGCAGCTGGGCCTTACATAAAAAATTGTTTCTCAGTAATTGAGGTCAAAGTGGCTTGTAATTGAAATTATCTTATAAACTGTAACTGATTTTTCTGCTTTTCACAAGGGGTTTAATAAATCTGATTTGTACATGATTTATGAATTAGAATAGAGAAGGGCCCATACTTTCTTGCAGAAGTGGAAAAAGAAAAGTTGAAAATAATCTACATGTGCCGACTTGCGAACAGAGGATTCCAGCAAAGTTCCAAGTTATTTAATAGCTTGTCACCATCAAGCTTCCATTCACTGCTCTTTCCAGGATTTCTAAATTCAGACTCTATACCATACAAACTTTTCTAGTGATAATGCAACAAAAAACAATATCATAGCAATTATAAAAATTTTAATGTATATCCATGGGAAAAAAGTAGCCAGATACATTCACACATTAACCAACTAGATCAACATATTTTTTGCTCTGTATTGGCAATATTAACACATCTGAAAAATGACATATCAAGTCAACTTTATGAAAATAATTGAAAATCAGAAGAATATCAAAATATAATTAAGTTTTCACTAACAGATCTAGGCAGGCATACAACCGAAAATTATATCAGAAAATCGTTAATTAAAAGTAGCAAGTAAAAATTTTATTAAAAAATAAAGCGAATGTTCATCGATTTTATGAATGCAATCCATCAAATCTACAGTTCACAATTTTAAATCATCCAATAATTTGGTCTTTGAACAAGGTTTCTTTCCTTCAGATGAACATTTCTCACAATTAGTTCTTCATTAAGTTTTCAAGTTCATGAAAAATCGGGTTAGGAATTATAACTTAAAAGGTACAAATAATACTCCACAGCTCTGAGATCAGTACACAAATTGTCATCATTCACAGACTCACAGTACAGGCTGTCAAGATGAATATCAGAAGATTGTAAAAACTTTTTAAACTTTCTGTTTATAATTAAATCCCAGTTATATGTCCAATATTATCTTGAACATGTACCAAAATTCACACTGCAGATGCAAATAATGCATTTTAATTAACTTGCAAGGAAAGCCCAAAGATGCACCAAATGTAAACAAAACAAGTACAACTTATTATATAAGCATTAAACAGTATTAGTTAACTCTTTTCTTGAATTAATTGTCTTGTACTATTTGATTGTACAGTATAGTAACAAGCTAAACACGAAAGCTAGAATTGATCTATTTTTTTGCCTTTAAAAACCATATAATCAATGCCTATTAGAGCAATACTATTAAAAGCAAGTTCAATTAATACAAACTCAGCTCATGGCTGCAAAAGGTTATCTATATTTCTGTACTGCATTGTAACAAAGCTCCAGTGATAACTTTTTGGGATTAGTTTTACAAGATTAAGATTTTGAAAATATCATTTGCATACCCACATTATAAAGACAATTACAATGTCAAGCAATATATCAATATTAACAAATGTTCCAGGTGTTCAACAATAATCAAGAAGCAATTATAATCAAATTTTATATTACATAATCTTCATTAGTGATAATGTAACCTGGACAAGCACTGGAGAAGAACAGGATAGCCTATGGACTACCCAATTAGCTACTGCTACCTACTCCCCTTCAAAACTGAATGTAACTGTAACCAATTGAATGATGTTATCATACCAATACATCTACCTAGCTACAGAGTAAGTTAGCAGTCAATCCAGTAGAACTAACCTTACTGGCCAAGGAACAAAACAGCTTTGTTCAATTTATGGCGGACACCTTTTCTTAATTGTAAGTTTTGAAGTTTCACCTGGTAGTGCTGCCGAAGATTGAAATAGACAGACACAATTTCCCTGATAAGGGTGCTGCTGTGGTTTTCGAGGCCATCTTGTGTTTCAAAGGCATGGTGGTGTAAATTCAAAACATCAGATTGCCCAACATGTTGTAGTACACCAATCTGTAATCTAATGAGAGCCACCGAGGGCTTTTTAAGGTCTAGCAGCCTCAACTGATGCTCAGCGCTTGTCAATATATCCACAACCCCCTCTGCGGGGAAAACCAATCCACCGTTGTTTTTAAGGGTTAGAAAGAAATAAGATGACCCGTATTTGACACTGGGTTGATGTGACACCAATGCTAGCCTACACTCATCGCACGAAAGCTTGGACAGAACCTTCCTAACAACAAATCCACCAATATAGACCACAATGTTCTCCAGAATACTTCCCAGCTTCTGCATGTCAGGACATTGTAGGTCACTTTCCATGAACAACTCCTCTCCGTTTTCATCTGTGGTGATTGGCGGTAAGTACGTACTTGTGGCTGCTTCTATCAGTTGTACATCCTCTTGGGGAATTGCGTTGCCAACGACAGGAAGACCGCTGAACCTCGTTATCAGCTTCTTGAAAGTGCTTTTGAAATGCGCCGCCGTAGGATTATTATTCCAGCCGCCTGTTGAAAATAAAAATTAAATATATATATATTTCAAATAATATATGCTATACTTACGAGAAAATATGTAAAGTGACTATTTTTCTCAGGTAAAAGAAACTTAAATGCACAACTGCCAAAATTCATACCTGCTTTACGGACAGCCGAGAAAAATAACTCGACGTGATCTTGAGAGCACTTGTACATGCAAATGTACTGTAATTCGTCTGTTCGCAACAGCTGGTCAATGAGGCCATGCATTGTGTCTACTGCAGCAATGAAACCGGTGATACACACATGCCTGCAAAGAAAAAAAAATCTAGTCAGTTCCAGCAAGTAGATTTAATACAACCTAAAAACAATACCAAGGATGTCTGTATATGGGAAAGGCATAGAATTTCAGTTTTAGTCAGCTCTTGACCTCTGGTAAGCAAAATGAGATCCAGACGACCAGACTGCAGTTTGCATGCTCATATAACTATTCTTGCTTGCAGAACAGTTTATTAAATTCTTTTATTAACACTATTCTTCGGGGTGGCCCAAACAGCAGCAAAAGTGATACAGGTCTTTGAACGGCCTCCGGCCATTAAATACTAAATTGGAGCTAATTTCTCACTAAAAATTAATTTGTCATAAAGTTAATATGTTGCGAATAAATGAATAGTCTAAGTCTGTTGTTCAAACACCAAGAGTAACGCAACAAAAAACCAAATTGGAAAATTGTAATTTCTCGGAATGTCTCAAAGACTTAATAAAGAACAACATTAACAATAAACATGAAAGGCACAATATATTAGAGAACAGAAAATGTGAAAATAACAATAAAAAATTAAGCTAACAAACTGTATTGTAACCTTTTACTTCTGTAGAGAGGCAAGTTGCCGTCTGTTTTTAAGCTGAGCAAATACTGTTTTGTCTCGTTCAGAATTGGCAAAACGAAATGCAGATTGGAAAGCCGTAACGGTTGTTTGAACCCCTTACCAAAGCTTGACCTGCTATTCAAGAGGTCAAATAACCTGTCTATTTGCTGAGGAAAAGGAGGAGAGAGCACATTTTTATAGAGAACTTTGCAGAATTTTAATGAAGAATAAATTGGTGCAAGGAGATGCATCAACTTTACAACTAAAATGTAGAAACCTACCTCTAGAAACTCAATCGTTGCAGCAACATCTTCGAATGCCGGATGCCCAAGGTCTCGCAATGCTCTTAGAGCCATGGCGACGGAGTTGGAAAGGGTTTGTGTCGCGAGATTGACCTAGAATATCAACATAAAATGAACTCAATAATAGTTGCTTTGAGAAAAAAATGTTATTCATGCATTAAGTCTATTGTGTATACACAATTTCAGCTGATTTTCAGATCTAAAGTAATCATGGTAAACACCTTGGGGAGAACTGTGGACACAGCACTTAATCACAGAATTTTTTTTTACAAATTTCTCCGCTAACCACAAATTGTCTGCAATTTAGGCAATTTTAAAATATTTATAATATTTTTATTACTCATTCACTTTGACTTACCTTCATCTTCTCTTGCTGAAAATTGACATGTCTCGAGGTCAATTTGTTTGCCAAATGTAGTCCCAGCTGCTCTTGTTCTTTGTGCAAACTGCTTATGTGGCTCCACCTGATTACACCAGTGGGGGATTGGATGACCTGGTACGCTTCTAACAGATTCCGGACTAGTTTGATTGCATGGCAAGGGTCGATTAGAATAAAGACCCGGTGACCAGTCTCGGGCAGGATGAAGAAAGGTCTCAGGTCACCAGCAACATCCAGCGATGCTCCAAGGAATTTACACATGCCCATGTTAGTTCCATGGCCATCCATTGTCAAGCAGTGAACTTGAATCCCAATATCATGAAGGGCTTGTAGAACGTGGCGTAACAACTGAGCTTGTGTCTCTGCAGAAAGATCTTTGATTAGGTAGTACGCCACCGGAGCTTTCCATCTACCAGTCATACCAACGACCAAAAACACCAAAGCCTCCTTAGCAATGTCATCTTCTGGCCCCATACCTAAGTCACTGTATCCAATCATCTTCTTTTGGTGAGCGTCATATGAAAGGTGTTTCTTGATGGCCATCGCATCAATAGTGATGGAGCAACTACAAAATAATGGATTAGCTATTCAATAAGTGCTTTATACAGCTGTTTTAAACTGGCACACATTCCCTCTCTGCAACATACAGTACACATGAGACTACACTGTAAGCAATATATATGCTAATCATTTCCATATTACCATGGTTACAATAAGCTCAATATTCCCAACTAGTATTTTGTGATTCCATTTGATCATATGAGGGCCAAATGGAAAATTCTGAGCTGAGCCTAGCTGTGAAGTAACAATGCAAGATCAATGAAAATTGGCATGCCTTATTGGAGGTCTTCTTGTGGCTAACTACCTATACTGTGTTTTCAGCTGCGAAATTGTAGATTTTTTCAATTTTATGCTTACTGAGTATACTTGTCAGGTTCCTCCTGATGTTTGGCCGAAAGAGCAGACAACATCGACCTGTTAAGACCAGGATCCCCATCAACATTTTGAAGCCACCTAAAAAGAATTTGGTTAAAGTTTCTTTTCAAATAATTATTTGCACACATGTGACAGATAAGCATACAAACATTGACATGAAAAAATGCTCCCAAAGTCTTATGTTTGCCCTGCTGCATCACAACCATCATGTTGTCGACTTGGTGACATCAGTTACATTGTATTAGCAATCACCAGGTCGTCACAGCGTTAATGACATTGCGATGTCACCGCAACGACAGCTAGCTTGCCTGATTCAGATACAGATTTCAAAAATTATCATTTGACCAGTAAACAACTTTGCCATGAAACAATTATTATTGAAGAATATGATTTAGTCCTGCAACCAAGAGCTAGCTTTCTTTCGGGAATAGGCCTATAATTTAACGTCTTAAAATATGAGGCACGCCATCTTAATATCAGTACAGCAGGTCTGTCGCCTGATGGTTACACATCATGAGAGTAGGTTTAAAAAAAAAAAGGTATAGTTTAACACCTAATCAAATGTCAACAGAATGGTGATAATAATACCTTTGCAAAGATCTAGGTGCGGGAAGCGGCAAATATTGCCTGACGAAATCGTATCCTTTGGGCGAATAAAGATGTAAGGTCAGTGCGAAGCGTTTCTGTTCATCCGTATACATTTTAGTTTTCTTTTGAAATAACTCTGTTGGGATGTCTGAAATATTTAATCATAATCATACAAGTATCCAGTAACATTGACAGTGGGAAATGTTTTTAATTCAATGACCTTATTTCAATGGCAATTTTAGAGGCAAATTTGCCATGCATGCTAAATATCCTGAGGGGCTATTCCATTTAAAAGTCTGGGTCGGGCGACAATTTTGACCCCCCCCTATGAATCTAAAACAATTTTTTTTACCCCCCGCCATGCATTCACTTCCATTTTTTCACCCCCTGTACATACATAAATAAAAATTTTCATTATTACATTGCGTAGGCCTTAACAGAGCGATATTCCCCCCCCCCATCTAAGGTGAATTCCGCGAGTGCCCCCTAGCATCTACATCATATTATCCCTTGGCCGTACATACATAATACGAAAAATAAAGCAGCCCGACCCCCCCCCCCCCCAGAGTTTTAAATGGAATAGCCCCGAGTTAAAAGAAATCCCGAGGTATTATAATTTTATACCTTTGAAGGCCTCCAGACGCCCTTCCAGTTCTGCATTCAAGTAGTTGGCATTCTTGAGATCCTCCAGAATATCCTTGCACGTCTTCTTAGCGCGCTTTTCGCGTGCGAGACTGTTGCGCTTCTGCTTCGTCAGCACTTCCACTCTCTCTTCCAGCCTCTGCACTCTCTCTTTGAACTTACTTGGGCTATCAACATAGTAACTGTGGTCCTGGAAAGACAAGGTAATGGCTAATATGAACCAATGCCAGAGTTTAACAACTATATGGACAGCTAGTAAGGGTTGGGCAATATATTAATATTTATGTAATGTGACATAGCAGTGGTACACAATAGGGCTACAATAAAAGTTCTTAATTAACTTTTGAGAAATTCATGCTAACCGTGCTGCAGCAGGGATCTGGCAAAGCATTATCTGCGGCAGGAGGGGGCGGTGGAGGTGGCTCTAATGCCTTCTTAGAGGTGGCAGTGGACCGTTCTGCCACAGGTTTCTTCTGAAAACAGGATGCACGATTGTCATTACCTTACTTCATATACAGGTCTACAGCCTGAGGCTCCAAAATACAAATGCAAGTTTAAAATATCGCAGAAAATAACAGCAGCCAACCTGCAAATGAGGGGGAAGCAAAAAAATTGTTGGTATTGCTTCAGGCCACAGCCGAACTATCCTCCCACTCCGGTCGAACCACTTCTCTTCGAAATGCCTGCTGCACACCACTGCTGTTCTAGATGGTTTGGCTTCCCTCCTGCAGTTCGTCACCCATTGATGATAACGGGCGCTGTCCGTTTCAGGGTTGGGGAATCTGGAAAATTATAATATAATAACTGTCATATGAGTCATATCTAATAACGTGAGCTGAAACGGGCCGAAGAGGACTTAGAGGGCCAACATATCCTAGATTATCACAGGTAAATTCTGAGCAACTGGGAGCTTGTATTTTCTACAGATCATATCCATCAGGTATTATGCCAATGACAGTAAAATAGAACTCATATTCTCAACACCAAGTGGTCACTATTTTAAATCCTCAGGCCACGGGGATAATCATTAAATTTTTTGATCACCCCCCCCCATCATGCTGTCATTGCTCATGGATGCTCGATCTTCCTCCCCCCCCCCCCTCACAACCATGAATGTAGGCCTTAACTCAGTGGTCAGGACAGTTTATTGTTATGTCAGGTATTTGAATGAGACAGTCCAAGCAAACAGCATAATATCAGTACCACACAGTCAACTGCTGCTCCTGAGTGGGTTACTGAATACTGTCAATCCTGGGTTCAGGGCTGTCAATACTGACATGGCTCATTCACTGTCACATTAGGCAGCCAGAATGTGGATTATCAAGGGGAATACTCACGAATGGAAGGACAGTCCTTGCTCCCGAGTAGTGGGATTTCTGTAAGAGGTGCAGTTGATGGCAAAACACTCACTCCCCTCTGTGTTCACCCGTTTCTTTTTTGGCTGAGTGGAGGCATAGGTGTGATCTGCCATGTTGTTTTGCCTCCACTGCTCCAAAGAGTGTCATGGCGGCGGGCCAAACACGTGACGTCCTATACGCTCAACACTGATTGGCGCTTCCAGTGTATTTATAGTTCAATGAGCACAACAGGCTAGACCTTTGCGCCGCCGCCGATTGCCGGGCTTAGCCGCCAATATTTCCACTAGCTAGCCGCCACCAATAGCATTAGATAGCCAGTCAGCCGCCGCCGATCCAGGCACAGCCGATCGCCGCTAGGCAGCATAGTCCAGCACTGTTGTGAATAGTGCCATTCTGAAGATGACAGAAGCAGTCCCACACTGCTTATTGCAATTCTTGAGATTCTTAAGCTTGGTCAGCCTTGGTGTCACCCCCAGGTTCCCTAATTGCCATTGAAGAAGCTCACTTGACTGTGACTTGAGTCAACCTGGCAGGTGTCAAAGCTGATTGCACTTTTCAACACAACTTTGATGTCTAGTGATCTTATGATGGCTTACATGCTCTAACAGCTGTTTGGGAGAATTTCCATTGGAATTTCTACTTATAATGTATAAATCTTTAACAAGATTAAATTAAAAACCTTCTTTTTTTAAATGTCAATTAATTTTATTTTAGGATTTGTAAATAGTGATGTTGGCCCACCTAAGCTGTAAAACAAATGACATTTAAGTTATTTTTAAAATTTAAACTACTGTTATGGAGTAATTGGAGTTTGTTCTATAAAATAAGCGTGCAATGATCCCAAAATGTGCAGTGATGAATCTGAAATGTGCAGTGATCAATCTGAAGTTGTGCAGTGATCAAATTCCCCCTTTTTGTGCTAAATTATGGTGAACTGTAAAATCCCCACAATATACTTTGTATTTCAACCAATTTTATAATTTTGTCTGCCTAATGATGGTCAATCGGTCATCTTTTGGAAATACGTAATGCTTGATATCGCAATGCCAGCCCTTAAGAACACCGATTGGCTATCCATATTAATGGCAATAGTTCCCGCGACACAATATGTGCAGTGATCAAATTTTCTTATTTTATACC
The DNA here is from genome assembly GCA_026936325.1 of Platynereis dumerilii. Taxonomy (NCBI): domain Eukaryota; kingdom Metazoa; phylum Annelida; class Polychaeta; order Phyllodocida; family Nereididae; genus Platynereis; species Platynereis dumerilii. Next base: position 22,091,115 of record JAPTHN010000005.1, on the reverse strand, counting down.
CTGGTTCTATAACTATAATTAAGGTCAATTTATGCCAAGAATTCATTCCTGCAAACAGCTACATCTATTTGTTTATATCCAGACCTATCTATCAAGTGTTAAGTTGTATGGGTCTGTCAGTGTTCACTTCAAATAAAGGACATACATGTATGATGTAGGCCTACACCAAATCAGGCATACCTAGAGGCCCTATTTAGTGGAAACATTGAGGTTTGGGGTTTATCAGGTCTACTGTATGATGTGCCCATGACAATCATATTGGATTAGGTATAATAAATAAAATCTGACAGCAGCGAAATGAAATAAGCCTAAAAATGAAACAAAATAAAAGTGATAAGATTACTACATGTAGGTAGTAGGCCAAAGTAAGAACAAAAAATAAAATAACCAGTGGTGGGCAAGTAAACGAAAAATGTTAACTGAGTTAACAGTTAAAAGCAGGGTGTCTGCCAATCCTGGAAAAGCCTGGAAAAGCCTGGAATTTGGTTTCTCAATTTCCAGGCCTTGAAAAGCCTGGAAAAACCAGCATTTTGAAAAAAAGGCCTGGAAAAGCCTGGAATTTAGTTTGCATGGAAATAAAAATAGTCCACTGCTAAATTTTTGGCAATTTTTAGTGATGATAGGACCAAAGGACGAATGTCGTGTTCAGAAAAAAATGTGTGTATCGTGTCGTTAATTGGTCAGTTCATTAACAAATTGGCCTGGAATTTTTGAAAACTTGGCCTGGAAAAGCCTGGAAAAAGCCTGGAATTTGGTTTCGAAAAAGCTGCAGACACCCTGTATAAGGCTAATCAATTCATTAGCTAAGTTAAAGTTAATAAGTTAAAATTTTGACCAAGTTAACTGAAGTTAAAATTAAAAAGTTAAGTTAATTTTTTTTTATTCGATAAAACTATCAGACATATCCGTGTGAAAATATTTTCTACAACTACCAGAATGACGCTCATTTGTCTCAAAAAGAGGCACAAGTTAAATTTCCAGACTTAAAAACTCAGACAGTGTATGTCTGGGTTTTACTATTTAGCTATCTTTTGTCTGCTCAAGTCTTTTTCATGCAAAAGTGTGTCTTTTTAAACTTTTTTTACTTAAACTAAACAGACTTTATAATTAACTGACTTTATAATCATCTAACAGAAGTTATTAATAGCTGTTATTAACTTATGTTGACAGGAAAAAATATGTTAACTTAGTTAATAGTTACTAAATTAGTTAGCTTCCTTATTAACAGATTAACAATGAACCAGTTAGTGCCCAACACTGAAAATAACGTGAGTATGCAATCACAGATAATGTATACTAAATCTTGTGCATGCAACATCCCGAAATATATTTTTCTCTCTAGGCTTTATTTAAGAGCTTCAGCATCATAGCTACATGTGTAGGCCTCTGCTCAGCTGGCTGCTCTGGTCGCACAACTTCCACTGAAGCTTTTATGACGTCATCACTCTCATAACAATGACTCAGGCAGGATTACCCAGTCTGTTACGTCACGACTTGTGACCCAGATTTTTAATTTTTGAGTTGATGAATTCAGTCAGCCCTGAAAGCTGCAGATAGGTCAACATAAATGACAATTCTGGCAAAATCAATAGTCAGAACCCATTGCTTAGACAAGAATCTAGATATCTACAGACGCACACCCCCAACCTTAGAGACGTCCTTTAAAATGCATATTAGTTTTTTAAAATTTGAATGATTTTACCCCTAATCTACATATTTAATGACTTTTATGGAACTCTGAATGGCATAAGAAAATGAAGTTCACAATAACCTACTTTCAACTAAATTCATTCAACTGGTCACTCTGGATGCGAGGAAGACTGCAATTCCAGGTTCATCGTAAAATTTGAAGTTTGATTCAGCTTTTAAAAAGATGATTGATCGAGTCAGAATTTTGCACATTTCCCTGTCTCTGTTCGGGACTGTCAAGTGGCAGCAGAATGCTGACAGTCCCTGGAAAATCGAATTGGGTCAACAATAATTTGATCTGTTCTGGACAGATCACAGATCAGGTCACATAACAGCTGTCCATATTACTACGCCAAACTACTTTCACAAAGCATTGTTGCTGGCAAATATCCCGTCCACTGCTTTGAATGAAAATGTTTGGAAATCATGAGACAAAAAGAAAGTTTTGAAACTTTAGCATAAACTTTGCCTGTGAAAGGGATGATTTTACTCATCAGAAGGTTGATGGTATTCAATCTACTTATGCCATTTAGTGCATGTTAAATTGTGGTCAGAAAAGTGTCCAAAAAGAATGCTCTCTCACTTATTCACATGTCCATACAAAGCCAATATTTTTGCTTTGTGATATCAAAAATGCTCAATTGTATTTATTCTGTCATTTTATGGAGATTTATTAACAAGGACAACAATATAATTTACAATTTTATAAAAGCTGTGTTACACTCAACAAAATGTCTTGTCAATGCCACAAGTGGCCCCCTCTATACTGGCATTATATGTGAGCTACAATGTATACATCCTCCATGACAAAAAATAGTTCCAACTTATTTTCGTATTGACAAGCTGTCTGCTTAAAATTAAAGCCAACCAATGTCAGATTAGATGCTTATATAGTTTTTGGAAATAAACTAGACCATCACTAAATAATGGAACTGTCCTGGTTTCTTCTAGATACTCCTGGTTTCTTACAGAGATTGAAATTCTGTTGACTGCTCACAGGAGCTCGCGAATTTTGCACCCTAGGTGGCACCAAATAGCGGTCAACTTGTAGACAGCACATTTCCTTTGAGTTAACATAGCTTGTTGTTTTAAGTTATGATAATCTGTCCGTTGTCATAACTCAAAACAACAGGCAATGTCAGCTCAATACAAATGTGAAACCATCTCACTCAATCATTTCAGCTGGCTCGATTTCAAATTTTGCAATGTCCCTAGCCTCTGGACTATCAAGGAATCTAACCATATACTTCTTTTTCTACAGGACCTAGTATGGGCATTACAGTCACCAGCGTTTGCCAAAACAATTGGGCAGTTAATGGACAATTGGCTACTTGCTCAACCGATGAGGTAAGATTGCATTCTCCTTTTGTATTTTAAAGCGATGCAAGTTAAGAAATAAACATAATAATTATATTATTGTCTATTTAACAAATGATTTAGCACGGAACAGCCCCTTACAAGTGTCAATGTCTATGCTGGGAAAGTAAAATATCCCTCACACGGGGTAAATGTGTTGCATGTTGAGGACTCTCTCACATCTCATCAATCAACCCTCATGAGTGCCAAGTACTGGGATTAGAGGGCTGCACTTATCTAGAGGGTTGCACTTATCTATCTATCTATCTATCTATCTATCTATCTATCTAAATGTGCATATATTTCTCCACAGGTAATGACTGAGCTCTGCACTTCAGGCAACAGGGCTGGTTGTGATGGCTTCCACACACGAATCAAGTGTTGTAGGGCAGAATAGAATGCTGGAAATACAAAAGAGAATGTCCAGAAAATAAAAAGTTTTTAAAGTTTTTTTTTTTGGTGTTCTTCTTTCCTTTTTATTTTTCAAGGGACTCACAAGCATACCGCAGTGGTGTGGGGTTCCCCCCAGAAGTGGGAAACACTAAGATTTAGGCAAAAAGGTTTGGGCAGATGATTAAATAAACATTAGTGAAAACCAATGGATCCTAAGTGATTTTATTTGAAATGATATTAAATCTTGATCTTGCAATTCAGCCGAATTTCGCTTCACCCCTTGACCAAAGAAGTGAGTGCATGGTACACCTATCACTGGACTTGATCTGCAGTCCGTTTTCCTTACAGGTATCAATTTTCCCGATGCACTGGATGAATACCGAAGGGGATATGTACGGCAATCTTTTTAGGCAATCTTGAAATAAATAATTTCTGGTGGGAGTAATTCTTAACAAGGTGTGCTTGACGTCAGTCCCATTGAACACATGAGTGACATTTTGTGAGTGAAATCCTCTCCCGTTACAAACGGCCTCCAGTATCATATCAACAAATGTGTATATTTTTATTCTCTCAAACACCAATGACCGGTCCTTTAGCATAGTTTTTGCATGCGGCTATGTGTATGCACAGTTTTGAACATAAAGTTTATGTCATTGAACGTTATTTCATAGAATTTGCTACTTCATGTTGTCTGATATAGTCTGCCTGCTCCTCTAAAGGTCTTCGTCTGCATGGGTTCGATATATGGTAATGTTCTTTGAGTCGGACACTTGCATTCTGTGTATTTTAAAAAAGTGATATCTTGTTTGGCCTATGGGTTATTGATTGTCAACCAGGGCCTCAAATTAAGCGTTCTAACTAAATCTAACAAAAAATTGACAATTGGCACAACACAAGAACTGAATTTGTGGTTAAATATCTGAAATACAAAATGACAGAGGGTATCTTTGAGTCGGACAGCTGTGTTGTAAAAACGTAACTGAAAGATACAGATGATTTAGAGCCTTCCCTTCAACTGAAAAAGCTAATATTTGATCAAAAAATGGGCAAAGCTTCCTGCTAATTGAATAACACATAACCTGATGTCAGATCAATACTATAGGCCAGCAAAGGATCCTTCAAATCTGGCAAAAATTCACTAAAATACACAATTTTATGACAAAAATTTGTGAGAAAAACGGGTTTTTACCCCATATTTATAGTCTTGAAAAACACACTAAAAATGTTCATATCAAGCTGATACTTTTTGAGTGGATAAAAGAGATATTGGGCTACGCATTGGTACCAAATATACTGATGGAGAAGCTCTCAATTAGTCAGTATAGCCCCACTAATAGTGTCCGACTCAAGGTGTCACCCCCAAAGTGTCCGATAAATGTGTAACATGTTGAGGACTCCTCCTCTCCTCCCATCTCTTCAATCAACCCTCGTGAGTGCCCAGAGCTGGGCTTAGAGGGCTGCACTTATCGTGTCTATCCATCTATCTATCAATCTATCTATCTATCCATATTAGTTCAGCATCTTGCCCACAGTGGAATAAATCAATCCATGATGAATCATGTGTTTGCCACCAGAGGATAAAATAATAGCAGTTTTGAAAGCTCCACATTGTGGATTGAAATGATCCAGCAACTTCTTTATACATGTACTGATTTGCTGTTTGATATATAAGATTGTACTTTTTTTTAATTTTCTGCACCAGTTCTTTTGCCAGTTTTTCTTCCAGCATACAATTGATTAAATATGGTGACCTGCACTTTGTATGCATGTAAAATAGATTAAACATCCGATGACATTGGTGTAACTGAAGCCTTGGGGCATATGCAGGATATTCCATGTTCAATGAAGCTGTCACAAGGTGACTGTGTTGTACACATGAAAATATTAAAATCCAATTCAGAGAATTAAAAATTTGGTCACAAAATAATATTGTACAATTACTTACTTTCCTCTTTATAAAAGTATGTCAATGACTTATTGGTTCTTTAATACATACATTAAGTTTTATGCAAAAGTTTAGACACCCCTTGTGTAGTGCAACAATTGGTCACAATGCAGATCAACGATTCACATAAACTGTTTTTGCTGAATGGTGTGTTTGAACAATACCTCATAACAAAAAATCTATTGAATGGGTCAAAGGTCATCCTACAGAGTTGGCATAGAGCAATTATAAGCCCTACGACTAAGTGCACTTGCACTTTCAACTCAGCAAAGCATTGGTACTTTGAATGTGTCAGTGAGAAATCTTGCAAATTTAAGGACTGCTAATGAGTCTCATCCAGGCTAGCCTTCAAAAAGAGGATAAATTGGAGATTTCTCATTTATTGGTTTGCAAAAGAAATAGTGAGAAGCTTTGGTGCCCATTTTTATCCTCTCATGTCTTGTATTCACCAAACGGATTTCTTTGATACAACTAGATGTAGGTTTATGGCTTAGTTAGAAAAAATAGTGACATCTGGTGTACAGGGATGTCATACATGTACATCGTTTTCTGGTAAATACCTCTCACAGTGACAGTCTATCAGACAAAGCATTAAATTCATCTGCAAAAGTTAAAGCAGACACTTGTGCACAACAAAATAAACCTGTATCTTTAACATGAGTTTATTTAATGAGACTTGCAGTTTTCATAACCTAAAATGCCTCAGTGCAACAAACAGGATACTTTATCAATCTTGAAAATTTATAACTACAGGATACTTTTCAACAACATCAAATTTCATCTTCTGAAAAGATCAGTATACTCGTACAATACATGAAACAGTCAAGTAATTGCACCTTCATCACTTCCAATCCAAACCAACACTCCGTAATTGCATCTTCATCACTTCCAATCCAAACCAACAGTCAATTAATTGCACATTCATCACTTCAAATCCAAACCAACACTCCAAGATTGCATCTTCATCACTTCCAATCCAAACCAACAGTCAAGTAATTGCACCTTCATCACTTCCAATCCAAACCAACACTCAAGTAATTGCACCTTCATCACTTCCAATCCAAACCAACAGTCAAGTAATTGCACCTTCATCACTTCCAATCCAAACCAGCAGTCAAGTAATTGACCCTTCATCACTTCCAATCCAAACCATTTTCTTGTGTCTATATTATGATGCATTTGTATAATGCAGCATTTTCATGCACGAAAACATTATAGGAACAATTATTTTATAAACTTCTTTACATCTATTTACTTCAATATCATGATGAACAAGACTTCACACATTTAGGATCAGCTTAAAAAATTCACAACATAATCAAGCAATGTCAATAAATGTGTCAAACTTTAATACGAGGTCAGATGCGGTTCACTGAACGTTATAGCTGATCATGTGATCTACACATCGCTGAATTCCTGGAGACTCAGGAATGCTGCTCCCTTCTGCTGTTTTTCAGTTTAGTTGGGACAGTCCTTGATATATTCAGTGCTTTCAAACTATAGTCAAGACATTTAATTTTGGCAGTAGGTTTTCAGCCAATGAAACAATCCATGATTAAGTCTGATGTTTAATTTTTGGTTTATTAGACTAAGTACACCATGACCAAGCATGATTTGGATTAAATATGTGTCCTCTAATCCCCAAGCTTCATCATACAGGCACTTACAATGTTAAATTTCTGCTGCTCTTCAACACATTTAGAGCTATTTTTAGCCTTCTGTTGTGACATCATCAGCATTGTTGGCTCTATGACATCACTGAAACAATGGTGACGTCACAACAGCAGCAATAGAAGAAAATGGCTTCTTGAGCTGTGTTGACAGCAATATTATTCCAATGGGATTACCTCAAAACTATAGCTACAACATGCTAATACTTCCTAATGTTTATGAAACTGTTTGGTCAAGGTGTCAGGAACAGGAGGAGACAATTATTTTTGTCAAGAATAAGGTATGTTTTTAATTATCTGCCAAAAACTTGCTGCCACAAAAAAATGACTTGACTATAGCCTTGAATTGTCTGGTTGACAGTCCAAACAAAACTGGGAAACAGATTGGCATTAAAGACCAATGGAAAGCCAACAGAGCTAAATGGTACCTGGTATGTTGGTACTGACATAACACATCAATTACGAAAGACAGTGCAGTGGCTGATGCATATAAGTACATCCTTACTTTCAACTGCTTCTCTGACTTGTTTTCTGCTCTTCCCGCAGCTTTCCTTGTCTTGATTATATGTCTTTGTGAAACAAAAATGAGACTCATTATCATAAATATCAATAGTCCAGTGATACAATTCACGAGAATCTGCCGGAATCCCTGGAATTGCAAAATGCAAATGGCATTAAGTGTGTCATGGAAGTTTGCAGAAAATGCCAGACCACAGAAGGGCACGATCATTGTTGGCACCAATGTATACAGATTTTTGTTTATTTTATGCCTTCCAGGAATGGGGCCCTTAATAGTCAGAAAAATTTTGCAGAAGAAGAGTACATTACTGCAAAGGTAAGTATATCTCACTAAGCATACGCTGAATGCGATGAATATGCAGGTTGCTGATGCATCACCAAAATGTACAACAGACGAATTGCTTTTAGACTGGTTACGGAAATGAAATATCATTAAAACCATTGACATCATAATGCCATTAAAAATAGTAAGAGTAAAGTATGTTTTAGATTTCCTGGGGTTAAACTGAATGTGGAACCCAACACTTCCATTAAACAAGAACATTATCAAGATTCCAAAAGGAACGAACCAGTTATGATTTGGGTACAAATTCGGACAACTTGACCACAATTTATCATAAGTGATGTTTTCACACAATGGTATTTTCTCATTTCCATCAAGGCAACAGAAACTTTTGTCATCAGTGAGAAACTGTTCAAGCACCAATTTCTTAAAAATGTCTTTAAACACAGTCTTTATTTTTGCATTTTCAAATTTTACCACTCGCAGGACATTGAGGTCGGAAAACAGATTCTGAGTTAAATGTTGGATTCTTGTATTGGATAAATCAAGCATTTCTAGGTTATTTAGGCTACAAAATGCACATTCTTCTATCCAGTATACCTGTGAGTTTCTTAAATTGAGTCTCACTACGTGCATTAATCCTTCAAATGTTTCCCTTCGTAATGCAGGCAGAGCAGAGCTCTGGAAGTCTAAGAATTTCAACTTCTTGATATTCAGTTCTCTGAATTTAAAATCCCGCAAATGGTTGTGGCTAATATCTAACTTCACAACCTGTGGAATTGAAATCCTTGAAAATGAAACCATATCAATAATGTTGCAGCGTGACAGATCAACAAACCACGCATTGCCGAATATGAGTGGAAACTTGTAAGTTTCAAAATTAAATCTTAGAACAGCGAAGGCAAAAGATGTGTCATTTATCATGGTGTTGACATTTGTACAATACACAGCCCTGCCAAGACATTCACATCCGGATGGACATGCAGTGTGTGAGCAAAAGTATTCATCATCTCCTGACAGTGGACAATGCAGAACTCCATCACAAACTTCGGTTGGATGAACGCAAATCCTTTCCTTGGTGCATCGCAACATTTTTGGACATGTCCAAGCAGTACAGTTGAATTCATCATCACCAGATGGACATTCTATGATGCCATTACAAACCAGCCGAAATGGTATATAAATGTTGATGTAGCTGCATTTGAATTTCTCAGGGAGGATATATTGTGCTTCAAATCTGCATCCGTCGAAGTGCCAGCTATCTTCACAAGGCAACTTATTGCCATAATAATCCTTGTCTATTGTGCATAAGTATTTTCTGGGGAAACAGGTAACTGACCCAATCGGACATAGGTAGTCTTCATGAACCAAAAGTGACCCATTCTTGTACAAACCGTTGTTGACAAGATGCAATAAATTTGAAGATGTCTTTATGCATTCATTAGATAGTTGTTTAACTGTATGTGGACTCCAGCCTGTCCTGTATTCATTTAGATAAGGACATTCTTGTTCATCATCATCACAATCTGCAATGAGATCACACAATCTAGACTTAGCAATGCAGTTCCCATCCGCACACCTGAAGTGCAGCAGAGAATCATGACAAGGATCATTGTAGTTCATTTCATCACTGGCATCAGAACAGTGCGGGTGATTGTCACTGAAATAGGTCTCAGGAATACATTCCCCATTCTTGCAAGCAGCGTATCCCATTGTACATGTATCTTTCATTCTTATGGGCTCCCCACTACACAATACTTTAATTTCTTGACTTCTCCTTACTTTTAATGGAAAGTTAAACTTTTCATTCCCAAGGAATTGTTCAGCAGCTATCCCGTCTTCAGTTAAGAATACATCACTGCCAAAAAAGTGGTTCTGTCTTGTGAATAGAACGAGTTTGTAGGGCTGAAATAACTTCAACATGAGCGGGAGGTACCTTATGATCTTCATGGTTTCATATTGATTTGTAGATATGCTGCCTTCGATGCTTGTACAGGCTTTCATCAACTGCTCTGGATATAACACAAAATCATTCTTCATATCTACAGTTTTTAGATTGTAACATTTGCTATTATACCAGCTGAAAATCCATCCATCTTTGCAATATTTCTTGTAAAAATAAAAAGGTATGTCCTTTGTCGTGTCACTTTCACCTGCATATTCACAAACAAATGTAACATCATGAAAAATCCTCGAGCAGTCCACAAAAATCCAAGTATCTGTAGATGGAACAGCTGACAGACAGTTGTTGTTGGCTTTGGAACCCCTTCCATCTCTCAATTGCGCTAAAATATATGAATATTCATCAGATCCTCTTTCTGATTCATTTGCATAACGATGAGATGCGTTGAAAGATAATTCCTTCAGTCTGGTATGCGTATTGACACGGTGAAAGTTCAACACAGACATATCGTTCCAATATCCTTCCTGAAAATGATTTATGTAAACATCGGCTATTACAAAATTTATTACAAATGGATTCTAGCTTAAACAAACCAAAGTCAGGTGTGAGGAGGTGTGCGTTTAATATTCACTACACTCTAAAAAATGTCGGGACAAAATTGATTTTTTAGATTCAAAATGTTGTTTTTGAAAAATCAAATTTCAATGCAAAACCAACATGGATTTTAAAAAAAATCCATGTTGGTTTTTTGCATTGAAATTTGGTTTTTCAAAAAACCATTTTGAATCTAAAAAACCAAATTTGTCTGGTATATTTGCCTTTCAGTGTGGTGAGAGCTGGTGAGCAGCTTTATCCGGAATGGGCGCTATATTATTATTATTATCAATACTGAAAACGGTCACAGCAGGGTAGCACCAACGTCGAGTAAACATATTTAAAATAATTCTAACACCTTCAACTATTTATTAAACCAACAAGTGGCCAATGTGTAAATTTAAAAAATCGCCAATTGCTGACACTTCCTGCCTTTAAATATATATGTATTTGGAAGATGTCTGAGAAATGAAATGGCTATATTTTTATAGAAGAAATCAAAATCACCTATACAAATGCTAAGATGATTTTATATCTTCTGTCAATAACTCACCCTCCTCCAAGATAAATAAGACAGCATGTCATAAGTCTCAGATTGCTTATTACCTGAAATCCAAGAAAGATAAGAGAGGATGTCCTGAAGTACTTGGCAACATTCATGGGCTCCCGCTCTTGACCATCTTCACTTCCTTCATAATTTGATAACATTATGTCTCTGAATTCCTCTCCAGATAAAAGGGAACTTGTTGAGTTACATATGGACAATATTCGTGGCGAATGTAAGACTTGATCCCATTCTTCATGACTATTGATAGACCACAGATAGCCACCTCTTTCCTGACAAGTATCATTCGCAGCAGTCCATTCACCTGAAAAGTTTGTATGGACGCTATAATAGCGGTCACCTTTTAGTATGATGTGAAAGGCATCATCTGAACAATCAATCAAAGTTTGAGGTTTTAAATAAGTTTCAACAACATCAGCTGTAAAAGTAGCCAGAGCTATTAATACAAACTTTGTTTCCGATATGAAATTATCCCGCGTCTTCACTGATATTGTCAAATATTGGCCAAAGCTTTTCCATTCAAAAGGAAATTCCTCTGATTTAAATATAAAAGCCAGTGGCTCATATCCATCAAATGGCTCAAACATTTCATCCATAATATGTACTTCAAACTTGTCACTTTTGAAAAAGGGTTGTGTCTGATCATGGAATGCAACAACTATAAAGTTATTCAGATATCTTCTGAAGTGGCCCAGCTGATCGGAGAAGAAAACTCTGAATTGATAAGCAGTCTTTCGTTCTGTCAGCACAATATGAAATTTGAAACATGCTCCTGAAAACTGTGGTATGCCATTGTAGACAGACAATGACTTAGTTACTATTTCTTGACAAGCACCTACTGTACCACAGTGAACCGTACCATACAGAATTGAATTAAAAGAACATTGAGATATCATAATGTCAAACAGAACAACAAATGAATGACCTGTTAAAGAACTTTCAAATACATCAGTCTTTGGTTCATCAGATTTTGAATAACTTTGAAAAGGCAGTGACGTCGAATGCTCGCAGGCTGATGAAGGTTCTTGGTTGACATATCGGTGGTTGACTTTGAACTTTAGGCTCTGCCGAGGATTAGTATACAAGACCCATTTACAGCTGTCCTGTTCCTTGACAACTTGATTTCTCACAACAACTGTGAAAAGGCATCCTTCATCGATCTTTATGACCGGATGGTCTTGAGAACAATCAAGTGAAAAACCAGTCACACTGAAACTCAGACTCAAAATAAAAGAAAACCTGTCACATATATGACAGGGATTGATCAAACCATGGCATTTTACCATTGTATCTTGTTTATGAAAGATCAATTTCCCGCTCGACGAATAAGCAGTCCCGTAATGGTAAATGATAACATATAAATTTGCTTTATAATTTGACAATGTTATATTTTCCAACATTTGTGCATTTTCTTTCGAGCATATTGGACCAATCTCCATAAATTTCCATTCATTACCAAATATGGCATCTTTCATCACTAATCCTCCATACTGACATAAATGCCCTTGCGGTCCGTTCGATGATGGATCAATGAAAAGGCTGAATGTCAAACCGTAGTGGTTCTGTTCGCCTAATCTTAAAACTGATATCCTCTTGTATTCAACTGATGAAGTATTGTGGAAGTTCCATGTTATCCACAAATTTTCACTCTTTGAAAGGTCAAATACTTGAACATCATCTCTGTCATCGTGAGCAATGTATGAAACAAAGAAGTTCCCTCTCATGTTGTGTTTGTGCCTGAAGATGAGATAAAGCTGAAAGGTACTTGCTGTCACTTTGGTGGAAATTCTCTTGAAACACTGAGCTCTTAATCGTTGAGATTTTGCTGATGGTCCATCAAACATGAGAAGCCCTTTTCTAATTAAATTGCAACCAAAAAATATACGGGCAAAAGTTCCTAAGTCGGTCTGCACCAATGCATGATATTCTGTCATAGCTCTTTGTGGAAAGAAACGATATGGTTGGTTGTTAGGAAATCTTAATGGTCGTCCATTATAAAATGATGTAATACCCTTGCTTATAACTATATTACATTTAGTGGCTTGGAAAAACAGGTGAATTAAAGAATTGGTTGAAACAATGGAAGCAAAGAAACTAACCTTTGCCAAAGATGAGTTGGCAACAATATTCAATGGTTCATAATTTCGAGAAATTACAATATCACTTGCATTACCAAATAATGTCTATGATGAAGTGTTTATTAGTAGTTCGAATGTGTCATCAATGAAAGGATCGCTTGGAGGAAGTTTTACAACTGTTATGGAAATGCAGAGATTTTGTGGCACTTGCAATATCCATTCACATTTCACAGAATCATTGATATTCCATCTGAGGGCATTGCACAAGCCCTTTACATTTCCTCCGCACGAGTTGTAGTGATTGTTATTAAAACACACTTCATTAATAGAATGAATTTTTTGTATACTTTCCTTCAGCATGATAATAAAATCCACCTTTTGGTATTCACTTATTTGGAATACTATCCATTGTTTTATGTAATGTTCCCAGGAATGATTTAAATCTATATAGCTTTTACTCTGAATTGACCAACTCAAAGAGATACTAATTACTAGAGGTAATAGATGAAAATGCTGTGATTTCATATTTGCAGTTAATTCTCCATGGCTTTTTTACTTTTATGTTGTGAGTATAGTGTTGTAAATGCCAACTGACAACTAGGTCTAAGTCACACTTAGCCACGAGAGGCAACTGAGAAAACCTGTGCAGGAAAAATGAGTTAATGTAGTCGCATCGGCAATGCCGTGAAAGGTGGCACACTCATGATAATGCTCCCTGTTGAATAATTGCAGGTAAAAATATGCCAGCAATGATGACTCATTTTAACTGAGCACTGCTTGGGATAACATGATGTTTCACTGTTATTTTTTCCAACATTGTGAGGCTCTTGTAATGATTAGACTAATTGAGCAGGTTTATCTGGAATGGGCTTATACACGTATATAAAATCATACAATATTATGACTTTTCTATTATTAAAAATGTTCATTGCTCCAAAACCAGACATGAAATTTTCAATATTTTGCTTTTCAAGTCTAGGTCTCTTTGTTCCGTCGTTTTCATATCAATTTCACAGCAACAGAAAAAAAGTCATGTAAAATCGAAACAATAAGGATTGCATCAAGATCATCTGAGAAACTGAACGCAGTGTGTGTGTGTGTGTGTTTGTGTTTTACGCCTCTGCAGCACCTTAATGGGCTATATCGAGGCAGGCTAGAATTTTATATGTCTTTGTAATTTTTCCTCATATTGTGTAATATGTCTGTGTTTGATGCAAATATGTAATTATGTTTTCTGGTTTGTGTGTAAGAAATTTGAGTGGATTTGTTGGGAGAAGTGTGTCTCTTTGTCGTTGGAAGTCTCTACAGTCTTTTAATATGTGCTTAATTGTAAGAGGGCAGTGGCAGTTATCACATATTGGAGCTGGATTTCCCAGTAGAAGATGAGAGTGGGTTAGTCGTGAATGTCCAATAAGACATCTGTGGATCACAACCTGATCCCTCCGTGTTCTGGCTTTAACACTTTTAACCTCTTTGATTCTAGGTAATATGCTTCTAAGTTTATTATTCTCGCATGCGTTCCACATAACTTGCCATCCAGATTTGATGTATTCATTAATAACCGGACGCAGATCTGTGTACGGAATTGTGTCATCACTCATATCCTTCGAGAGGGCTTTTTTGGCCATAGTGTCTGCCCTTTCGTTTCCAGCAATATCCACATGACCTGGAATCCAACAGAAGATAATCTCTTTATCTTCTATTCCTGAAAGAAGTATAAGTATATCCTGTAGAATGGGATGATCCATCTGTTTACCTGCAAGAGCTTGAATTGCTGACTTAGAGTCAGAACAGATTACAAATTTGTCTTTCTCGGACATTCCCGCAAGCCAGACAGCTTGATAGATTGCTAGGAGCTCAGCTGTGTAGATTGAGCATTCATTGGGGATTCGCTCACTATATAGATTTGCCTTACAGGAAGTAACTGCATAAGCAGTTCGGTTTCCGTCTTTGGAACCATCTGTATATAAGAATTTGTGGTCATGATGTTTCAGTTTGATGTCCTGAAACCTAGTTTGATATTCAATGGGATCCGTATCTGCCTTTTTTAGTTTTTCTAATTCTAAGTTAATAACAGGATTTTTCATGTTCCAAAAAGGAATCTGTGGAACCCTGTTTTCAGAAATAAAAAATGCATCGATTCCTGCTGCTTGGAGATGAGGCCTCATCCTCAGTCCCAGTGGACGTATGGTGTTCGGTCGATTGTCATACCGATATATGAAGTTCGGATGGAAAACAACTGAATATGCAGGGTTGGTCGGGTTGGCAGCCAATTTGACTGTGTATTGAAGAGACAGTTTTAGACGTCGCAGTGACAAAGGTGGTTCTTTAGCAAGAACATACAAACTCTCCACGGGCGACGTTCTGAATGCACCAAGACTCAATCGTAGACCTTGATTGTGAACTGTGTTAAGGCAACGAAGATAAGAAGGTCGTGCCGATCCATAGACAATACAGCCGTAGTCTAAGCGGGATCGGGTGATTGATCGATAAATCCGGAGAAGGACGGTAGTGTCACCTCCCCAGTTCAATCTGCTCACGACCTTCAGTATGTTCAGAGATTTCAGGCATCTTGCCTTAAGTGATGTTATATGGGGAATGAAAGATAGTTTTGAGTCAAACGTGACTCCTAGGAACTTCGTAGAATTTACTACTTTGATCCCACAATTGTCAATTTTAAGTGATGGCTCCGGATGGAGAGTTCGAAGATGGCAAAAATGCATACAGACTGTTTTTGCCTTAGAAAATTTAAAACCATTTTCTTGAGACCATTTATGAAGTCTGTTAAGACTTTGCTGCAATTGTCTCTCTATGTGTTTGGATTTAAGAGCAACAAGAAAGACATCCACATAGAGCGAGCACATGACATTATCTTGAATGGCTTTCACAATATCGTTAATTTTAATGTTAAAACAGGTGGGAGATAGGATGCTTCCCTGAGGAACTCCCATTTCTTGGGGGTACTCATTGGAAAAGGTGGATCCCACTCGAACTTTAAACCATCGATCTTCAAGAAAGGCCCCAATAAAGTTGGGGAGTCTTCCCCTCATTCCCATTTCAAACAAATCTTTCATAATTCCATATTTCCACGTGGTATCGTACGCTTTCTCCAAATCAAAGAAAACAGCTACCACATGCTCTCTTGTAATGAACGCATCTCTAATATATGACTCAAATCTCACTAAATGATCTATAGTGCTCCTTTGCTTTCGGAAGCCACATTGGACTTCCGAAAGGGAGTCACTTGACTCAAGATACCAAACAAGTCGAGCATTTACAATCCGCTCCATCGTCTTCCAGAGACAACTAGTTAGGGCAATGGGTCTATAATTAGTTGGATCAGTATGGTCCTTGTTTGGTTTTGGGACGGGAATAATGGTGGCCATTTTCCAGGAGTCAGGAAAGGTCCCGTAATCCCAGATCTCATTGAAGATGTAAAGAAGAACCTCTAAACAAGGAGGAGGGAGATGTTTTAATAATTGATAATGAACTTCGTCCGGTCCCACAGCTGAATCGGAGGATTTTTGAAGAGCTCTAATAAGCTCTTCAATAGTTAGAGGACAATTATATTCTTCTTGGTTATTTGAACGAATGTTCAGAGACAGGCGTTCTGCCTGAGCTTTGAATCTTTGAAAGTCAGGAGAATAATTTTCTGAGGAGGAATTGAAAGAGAACTTTTCAGCAAGCTTATTTGCTATCCGCCCTGGTTTTGCATATTCTTCACCATTAATTATGAGGTGGCTCATTTGAGATGATGTTGATTTGCCTTGGATTTTTTTAATCATTTCCCATACTTTGGCTGATGGCGTTCGTTCGTTTAACTTAGAGATGTAGTTTTGCCATGTAGTCCTCTTTTTTTGTCTAATCAGGCGTCTAGTTTTAGCTCTAATAATACGGAAGCTTTCTAGATTTTCCATAGTTGGAAAGGTGTTAAATGTTCGAAGAGCTTTTTTCCTATTTTTAATGGCTTCTTTAACTTCTGCATCATACCAAGGTCTTGATTGTCTTGGAAGACCTCCCTTAGTTTTAGGGATGGATAAATTGGCGATAGTGATGAGATCTTTAGTGAATTTTTCAATGGGAGAATCATGATTTACATATGAAGTAATTTTTATAAGACTAGACGCTAATTTAATGTAGAGGTCCCAGTCAGCCTTGTCTAATTTCCATCGAGGATGGTTTGGTAGAGAGGAGCTTGATGTGGATTCGAGTACAATGGGAAAATGGTCGCTTCCATGGCAGTCGTTCAAGACATACCAATTGTAATCCAAGAAAAGTTCAGGATCGCTAATACTAAGGTCTATGGGACTGTATGTCCCATGACCAGGATGAAGATATGTAAAAGTTCCGTCATTGTAGAGACAAAGATCATTAGAAGAAATAAAATCTTCAATTACTAACCCTTTATTACTTGTTTGGGAACCCCCCCACATGGGGTGATGGCCATTGAAATCCCCAAGTAAAAGACATGGTGAAGGCAATTGTTCGTAAAGATGATTTAATTCATGGATTGTAAGATTGTGACTTGGTGGGATATACAACGAACAGATGGTGAATGTTTTGTGTGATGATATTCGTACAGCAACCGCTTGGAGGTTGCTGTCTATATCAACAGGGGAATGTATAATATCTTGCCTGACCAAGATAGAAGAGCCACCAGAGGCTCTATCATGATTGATATCATTATAATAATTATGAAAAATATAATTTCTTAGTCTGGGAATGTCAGCCGGCTTCAGGTACGTTTCCTGCAAGCAGAAGACGCAAGGATGGAGATCTGTAGCTAAGATGTTTAATTCATCAAGATTGGCTCTGAAGCCCCGACAGTTCCAGTGTATCATTC
The DNA here is from genome assembly GCA_026936325.1 of Platynereis dumerilii. NCBI lineage: Eukaryota > Metazoa > Annelida > Polychaeta > Phyllodocida > Nereididae > Platynereis > Platynereis dumerilii. The sequence goes on along the minus strand of JAPTHN010000005.1, from coordinate 22,073,277 downwards.
ATAATTATTTGTTGGATGTATTATTTGTGGTTTTTTTACCAAATGCCCTATTTAGGGAAAATTTTGAAGGTTTAGAAGGTTGTGATGAAGTTTTCTTTTTCCCAGGGGGAGAAGTGGATGCAGAAGATGGTTGGGCGCCAGACGAATTTTCATTCGGAGAGGCCCTTTTCCGGGAGTTCCCGGAACATTGATTCTTGGAGGTGGTGGTGGTGGAGGAGATTTGGCTGCACAAGCTCCCATTGAGTTAGTACTAATCTCTTGGGTGCTGGTGCTGCCCCTGTCAAGGTCTGGAGTGTTGGATTGTCTTTGGTCTTGGTGACTGGAGGTCCGTTGTGGAGAGGGTGTATCCAGAGGAGTTTTGTTCTCTCCAGTGTCACCTTCTAATCTGTTTCTCTGACTGTGTGACTTGTTGATGGAGTTTCCCTCCAGCTGAAGCCTTTTTCTGGGTGAAGCATGCTGTTTGGGACTCGGGTATCCTGCCATTTCAGCATAGCTGGGAGTACCCGAGTTCCGCTCAACACGGCGTCTCGCTTCAGGGAAAGAAACGGTCAGGCTAACCTTCAGCCTCAGAATTTCTTTTTCTTTCAGCCACTGTTTACAGTTTCTACTGTATGAAGGATGTGCTTCATTACAATTCACACAGTGAGGAGGGGCCGAGCAGGGTTCTTCCTTAGAATGTGTGTGGTCTTCTGCGCCACAGTGCCCACAAATGTCTTGTCGGCGGCACCATTTACTTAGGTGCCCAAATCGCTGGCATTTATAGCAGCGTCTCGGGTTGGGGATATAAGGACGGACCTTACAATGCTCCCATGTGACATATACACTATTAGGGAGTGTAGTATCGGAGAAAGTCAGGACAAGCAACTCGCGATTGTCCCTCTGTGGAATTCGATGGAACTGAATGACGTCCGTAAAGGTGTGAAACCATTCCTTAAGATCCTCGTCAGAGTTGGAATGGCTTATTGTTGAGAACACCACTCCCTTACAGGTGTTAAGGGAGCGGTGAGGCTCAACAGTTACCTCGGTGCCTGCAATGGTTTTCAGCCCAAGAAGTTTTCTAGTTTGTTCTTCGTTCTTTGTCTTGATCAGGATGGATCCATCATGTAATTGGCTGGTTTCTTCCGGCTTACCGATCAGATCTAGTATCGGCTTATAGATGGCAAAAGAGGACAACTTTTTCGTGAGTTTTATTACAAGAAATCGATGTCTATACTCCGATTTTCTTGCACTGAATGAATCAGGCAGGTCCGTGTCAATGTGGTCATGTAATGATGGCCACTGCTGCCTTAGTGGAGATTCTTGTGAGTTTGTAAGAGAATGAGCCATAAGAAAAATAGTTTTTCATCCCCCATGTTCCCCACCCTCCACGGAGCCCAACAAGGGGAGACCAGTATGGGTAGGGCTGAGCCCAGTACCCTAGTCCCAGGGATACATGGAGGATATACTCTCAAAAGGCTAGTCAGAACTACGGCCGCAATCATAGTACGGGACATGGCCGGCACGTATACTTGATCATAACCTCCGTTGATTGGCCCATCAGCCATGGCCAAATAGGACCAAAGTCCTAATGACAACATGACAAGCCGATTGACTGGACCGGGCCAATCCAGCCTCCCGTCTGGGAGAAATCCAGGCCAAAGTAGTGTATTGTATGGGAGGGGACAACTTAGTCCCACCCACCTCAACTACCAGGACCCCTTCATCCTCCAACACGGGTCGCAACCCACGGCAAACAGGTTGCCCCATTTCCGTCAGGGAGACGTGTGCTTGCGCACTGTCTCGTGTTGGCCACTAAGGATACAGGATTTCACCTATAGTGTTACCACCCACCGCCACGAGGAGGCCCGAGACCTGCGGGGGCAATCGAACGCAGTAACTAGATCAAGTAATTCTTTCTTAGTCACAAGTCTTTCTTCTGGCCAACCGTACATCCTTTGTTTTGTTCGCTCAATCTGTTGGACATTTTTCAAAGCCACACATTTGTAGACGTGGAACTGCCAAGTACAGGTATCTTTGTATAAACCTCGGTCATTCAATGTCTAGTTTAGGAAGTGGTGGAGATATTCTCTGTAAGTGACCTATTCTGGTGCTGCTGTGTCTTTTCCTTTGTTGACGCGTTGTCGATCTTTATCCTTCATTTCTCTGTCTAGGTCCATGTCTGCTGGATGTTCTTCTCTTACTTCCTTTTGACCCTCTGCATTTTTTCTTCCTGTGGTTCCTTTTGACCCTCTGCATTTTCTTCATCTTTCTCTTCTGCTTCCAAGGATTCGTAGTCTGGTGTCGTAGTCCAGCCAACATCTGAGTCTTGCGGTTCCTCTTCAGTGGCTGTTTCAAGTGGGCCGGCAATGAGGCGAAGGATGATTGAAACAGCCGTTCAACAGAGGCCCAGGTGACCCGGCAACAGCTGGATTCGAACCCTGGACCCAGCGATTGGCAGCCTTGCAGTGAGGTTGGCACGCTACCATGACACCAAACCTCCCCTAGTCATCTGAGAGAGATTGAGAAACATTTACCGACCTCATTTCCAATTACAAGTATTTCTAGACTTTAATCACAGGTAGACATCTTGCCTCAATTTTGGTCATGATCGGGGCTCGAATAATGCTTTTTCTGCAGGATCATCGGAGAAAAGGTGCTAATTCCACTCTCAGGTGATGGTATTTGATCCTTGGGTGTTCTCTCATTACTGTCATCTTTCAATTCTGTATGTGAATTGTGTAAAATTATACATTGCAGACATTGTTACTGCAATTTTAATTATGTAACAAATAACAAAATTACAATGATTTGTTTTTCACCTGCTGTATCAAAACAACCTTCATTATGATATCATCATGATTGGCTATAAGCATCAGCTGCAGGGTAAACAGCAGTATTCACTTTCTGTGCAATAAGTGGGGAAAATGTCCGAATGAATTGCAAACTAGTTCATTGCTAATTTTACTAGTGATAACAAATATCTACAATAATAGCAGAAATATCTATGATAATCTTAAACATTTTCAAGATAGTCTTAAACATTTTCAAGATAATCTTAAACATTTCTTAGATTAATCTGCCATTCTCTCTCCTTTTACCTTCAGCAAACAAAGTTCGAAGAAGGTATTGTAATAACTTTGGTAAAATGTTGTTCGTCTGCAGGGCGGTCGGGCATCTGGGTTGTTGGGTTGATAGTGACATGTACATCAGCGATCTTTTTCAATTCGCAAAATTTCCTGGCGGAGTGGGAATAGATTGCCATTATCTTGTTGTCTAACAGACTGTGGTTTGCCAATCATGTCCATAATTGTCTTGTAGATGACAAAGGATGACATACCTTCAGGCTGCAATCCCCTTTCAGGAATCCAAACAAATACTGTGGTAGTTCTTAAATGCAATAATTCCAACTTACAAAGACTTGCAAAGCCATTTGAACCCCATAAAAATCGATTGGTCAATTCCACCATGCATTCTTCAACTGTATACGATCACACCTGGAACACAATATTGTCCTATTTTTCAGTCGTATCAGAGTCACACTTGAAAAAGCCTCTGGGAGTGGACTAGCCATGGGTTTGCTCATTGAGAAATATGGTTAGGTCATCTGGATAAAAATCATCACTAAACAATAACTCCACTCGAGTACTGAGCAAACAAGTTACTTGAAAACCCAAAAAACAAACTTCCTTGCCTACAGAACTAGAATTTTGAAAATCTGAGTGACAAAATGTTTGATAACATGACTGTGCAAATAAACTAGGTCACATATACCGAAAGTAGCAGTTAAAAAGTTGATTTTAGGCCAGGTTTCAACTAACCCCGCCTTCAAATTCCCTCAGTCTCCCCTATTTCTGACTTCTTCACTGAAGGCTTTGCTGAAGTGCTGTAAATGGACTGTTTGGTAAATTGGTATATGAGTACCGTCACGGGAAAACCCACCTTACGGTATTTTGCTTGTTAGCTGAGTAATGACGTCATAAAGATCAGCCAGCAGCAGGCCAGGGTGGCGCGAAAATTGCTGCCTTGCAGGTGCGCTCAACCATGACACTGTTGCGTGGCTTGTCTGGCTCGTGCAGCCTCTGCTGTGGCTGGTCTTGTGAGCGCTTATTTATGAGGGGTTGGGGGATTAACAGACTGTATTGCTCTTAATAAACAAATGCTGTTGTCAGAACATTGTCAGATGATGAAGACAATGAGAGTTTTACAGAAATCAGAGCTCTTTGATCAGACAGTCTCAACTTGAGCATGCAACTGACAACTTCATGCCCCAAAGTGTCTCAAGCAGAAAAGAATCCCACATTATGTATGTTTAGGTCTTAGCCACTCTTGAAGCTGTAAAAAACTTCTTCTTTCGTAAATTATCTTTTTTATGCACATTGTAACTTTTGTATACTTAAGAGTATAGATATCACCTTTTGCTTCATGAAGAGGCCCTATGTGCTCTTCAATTGCTAAAACGTTCACTCTTTTTGGATAGGCCTGCTAAATGCACATTTATTTTTAATTACAGTAAGGGAAAAATATAATTAAAATTTTCAATTAATATTAGCTTCATAGATGTCACTCACGGACAAACTGACAATTCATACAAATATAGGCCTGAATTTTGGAGATAGGACTTGCATGCAGTGACATCACGTCCAACATCCAAACCTGATCACTTACTTTTCCGTGTTTAGAAATGCGATTGAGGCACATTTAAAGTAAACCAAGGAAGTGCAGGCCTTTACATGCATGCATGTGATTTGTCAAGAGCTTTACAGCCAATCAATTTGTTATGGGGAAATGTGCCCTCTGTGATTCATGACAGCTGCTAGAGTGTAATGATCCAACTTTAAACATGGGAAATTGGAAAACAGACGCCACAGCCATTTGATTAGTCATTATCAATCAATGAGATATAACAGCATCATAAAGATTCATAATCCTTTGATTTGTCAGATACCAGCAGGCAAAATAAGTCTCCTAAAATTTAAGTTCCATTGTATCTTGTCATAGTTCAGTAACTAAGGGACTCTCACAAAAATACATGTTTAACATTTTTGGAATCTATCAGTAATGACCTCAGTGGTACATATGTTAAGTAATGTTTTTCTTAAACTTTATGGCAGAATTTTGACCTCTAAACACCACAATGTCTCAAAAAAATTGTCAAAATTGGGAACTTTTTGTCAGTTAATGGCATATCGTGAAGCCTTTAATAATTTTATCTAAGCTAAATTTAGAATTCCTACTGCATCACAAAAATACCAACTGTTGACACTATCAACAGTTTTGTATCCTTAGTGCTTTTTGAGATAATGATTTATTCACGAACAACAAAAACACTAATGGTCTCCTTGCTTGTACCTTGTACAGCAGCAGGTCACGAAAACAGGTGCTTCCTCAAAGGTCCATTCAATCTTTTGCATTGCAAAATGTCAGGTCAACATAGACTTCATAAACTGAGCCAAATTAAAAGCACAACTTTAGCTGTTTCCAGGGCTTTATTTTTCTGTATTTGATTCAGATAGGCTATTTAGTGTATGCATGTGTGTTATCAGGTATCAAAAGACTCAGTTGCAAAAAATCATTCAAGTGTGACCATTATTTGCACGTCTGTGGCCAAGTTTATCACATTGGGGTATGGCCAGTGGACCGGGGCATTAGGCACCCCACAGAGCAAATCTAATGATTTCATGTGAAAGCTTGAAGAAAATGATGGAAAAGGCCACATAATTCACTTCAATAAGTGCCACCTAACTTGTTGAAAATTTAGGTTTTTGGGAAGTCAGACCAGAGTTTTTCACACACAATGATATTCCAATGCAACAATGCAACAACGGAAACAAGTCCTCAAACAGCCTATACAATAGCTGTGGCATCAAAAAAATCTTACGGTCTATCAGAAAGACCTTACAACCTCTGTAACAGCTTCACAGGTAAACATTGGCATTGTGTGTGCCGGTGTGCCCTCCTTGTGCTATTCTCACAACCTGACATCTGCCCCTGAAGAAAAGCCATGATGAGGGGACACTTGGTAAGTACTGCTGTTCGTCTCAAGGCAGCTATACAGGTTGTGTAAGGTCTTTTTGACGGGCCCTTAGCCTTTTTCTCAGGCTGTTTGAAGACCAGTTTCCATTGTTACATTGTTTCACATGGAATATCATTGTGTGTGACAAACTCTCACATGACTTCTCAAAAAACAAAATTTTAACAAATTAAGTGACAGCAACTGAAGTGAATTGTATGGCCTCTTTCATCATTTTCTTCAAGCTTTCACATGAAATCATTAGATTTGCCCTATGGGGTGCCTAATACCCCCGTCCAGTTGCCATACCCCAATGTGACAATCCCGGCAACAGACATGAAAGAAATGGTCACAATTGAGTGTTTTATGCAACTGGGTTCTTAGACACCTGATCAGTGAGTGAGTGAGTGAGTGAGATGGTTTTTTACGTCTCATCAGCACCTGAGTGGGCTATTTAGAGACATACTTGGTTTGTGTCAAGGTTCTTGATTTGTTAAGTCTGTGAGATGTGACAGGTGTTTTTTTGTTGCTTGTCTTGTTTCTCTTGTCTGTGCAAGGAAATGGTTGGTCTGTTGAGCTGTCTCGATTTGTTATTTTGGATGGTTTCTTGTACTCAGAAGCCGTTTCTTTCTTCTTCAGTTGTTGGAGTGACAGTTTTGTCCGTGGAGCACAAGGAGAGGATGGTTGACTTTGTTGAATCTTTTTACTGGGTGGTATGCATAAGTCAGAGTCAGGATATTTCACAGTTTCTCCCGTCTTTGGTCGGTCTGGTGAAGGCATTGTCCCAAACATATCCTTGAAAAGGTTCTCAAAAAGTTGAATCCTTCTCCGTGGTGACGAATGTAAAACTGGTCTTGGGTAATCTGCGTCTTGGTCAGTTTTGTCCATGTCCTGTTGAACTATGCGCTTGGCTTCAGGAAACGAACATCCTGTGTCAATCTGAAATTGTACAATTTCTTTTTCTCTCTTGAAGACTTCACAGTTGTGGCTAAACGCAGGGTGGTCCCCTCGGCAATTGACACAATGCGAGGGCCTGAAGCATGGTTTGTCTCTCGTGTGAGTGTGATCTCGATCACCACAATTGGCACAAATTGTGAACCGTCTACATGTTGTGCTGATATGTCCATACAATTGGCAATTGAAACAGCGTTTTGGTCGGGGAAAGAGTGGGCAAACTCTGCACTTTTCAAAAGCTACAGGTACTTTCTTGGGTACATTGTTGTTTTTGAATGTCAGTTTTATGGATTCATAGCCATTTCGTTGGGACAAACGTTTGAATTGGGTAATGCCATGTTTGTGGAACCACTTCGACAGTTGAGAGTCTGAGCATGTCTTGCTCTCTTTCGAGAAGATAATGCCTTTGCCTGGTTTTTGGAAAGGCTCAATGGAGACTTGTGTATGCGCTATTTCTTTGACAAGTGTCAGTTTCTCTTTTTGTGTGTCATTCTTTGGGTGAATGAGAAATGTTCCATTGAACTGACGCTGTATTTTATCTGCTACGGTGTTGTCACAAATGTCTGCAACAATTTCGTACACAGCGATTGCTGATAGGTCCACTAGCGATTTCTCAAGTCCGTTTATCACAAGGCAATTTTCATCTTTTGACATGTGTGAGGGGCGGTCAGGGTCATTCAAGTCATCCGAGGATGTACTTATCCGTGGGAATCTTGGTAGTCCAGTCGCAAATTTTTCGATCTCAGCCTGGTTTCCCGCTGAGGGACGCGCACCTTGGTAACCCGGTTGACGTACGATCCGGTTTGGAATCATGGTAAATGACATATTCATTGATATTCCCCTGTAAGGTAGGGGACACACCGTGCATGCGCACTGTCTCATGTTGGCCACTAAGGATAGAGGTCTTCACCTTAGTGTTACCACCCACCGCCACGAGGAGGCCCGAGACCTGCGGGGGCACCTGATCAGTGATCATACATATGCATACACTAAAAGCCCATCTGAAACCTATAGGCCTACACACAAATAAAGCCCTAGAAATAGTTGTATGTTTTTAATTTGATTCAGTTTATTATTGACCCGGAGGTGAATATCAGGATATGCAGACCTGCTCTGGACAATCAGAGGGCATGTGGCTTGAGAGTCACAGAACAATCATTTTTGTAGGAAGAATGATTGTGAGATTGTGCGACGGGGTATTTTGGTGGCCACTTAAGGCCCGGTTGCCAACATGTATACATTTTTGATTATCTGAGATGAATTCTGAACAACCTGGAGCAAGTAATTTTCTGACATCCTGTTGGTATTATGGCAAAGACTCAAAACTCTGTCTATTTTTTAGACACCAAGTTTTAATTTGAAAATTAGGGAACGGCGATAATTACATGATCTGCCCCAACACGCTCTTTGTAGGAGGGGATACACTCCCTATCCCCCCCCTCAGTATCTACATTGTACCCCCACCCCCTTTTTGTAGACATGATAAATCTTGGACTAGTCAACTATATAGTTGCCATGGCAAAAATTCAAAGTTTTTAAACTAAATTTAATGAATCAATTCCAATAATCCCGTTTACTTACATGTTATATATGTGATTCTCCTGGTATAGGCTGGCAATGCTATATTATGGCTAGAGTACGAGTTGGCCTAATGTATGCAAATTATGTTCATAAGCACATCTTTTTTTAAACAATTTGCAAAACAGTAACTGTTAACAATTGTGTTGCTGATATCGATCATTTTACTGTGATTAAGACCCTTGTAAATCTAGAGCAACATTGATGTCTCCTTACGTTTTGAATTTCGATTTTCCCTCCAATCTTTGGGTCCCTCAACAATAAGCCTTTGTTTATTTCTTTGATGAATACTTTTTCAATGAACCAAGTTGCTATTTTCAGTCATGGTATTTGTTATAATAACTTCTTACACTTTCATGCAAGACACCAAAGGTTATCTTACAATTTTTGTGTCAGTTGGATTACATTATTTTGAAATCACCCAGGCAGCTTCATTGCATCTGTATCGGATAAGAATTTTCACACTGTCATCCACACACTCCCCACCCCAAATCTCAACAAGCTTGTAAATGAGATATGTTTCAGAACAGGTTCTCTTTATCTGGATAATTAATTTCAAGAAATTTTATACACTGTTAAGTGTAAAGGAATAGCTGAAAAGACTTGGCAGACTGGCAGTACAACAACAATTAAAACAAAATAGTTCAAAGTAGATGGGATTGCCTAACAGTCAAATAAACTGTTGCCAATGGTAACAAAGTACAATTCTTAAATTCTAGTTTTAACATAAATTTATAAAAAAAAATTCAGATCTTATTCCTATCAAAACAACAAAAGTTATAAAACCAGCACACTAAGAGCACTACTTAGCAAAATAAGCATGAAAAGATTAGTGCAGAATTTTGTAACGTCACCATTTTAGCACTTTTTTCGGCCTAACATTTTTCATGACTCTCTGGTGTTTATTTCCATTTTTCTCGGGTTTGGCACTTCAGAATGACCTGAAATTTTCAGGATTTGTTATTTGGACTATTTCTGATGCAAAACTAACAAAAACTCATTTTGGCCAAAATATACCCTAAGGTGGGTTTTCCCGTGGCTGTTCTCATTATTATATGTTTGTGTGTGTGTTTGTTTACATCAAGGGTCTGTTACTGTCCTTGTCATACTTACGTGGAATCTCAAGTTCTTTCTATGCTGTTGAAAATGGCTTTGTGTGTCATCATGTTGATGATTTGTCATGATCATACCCAATACTTTCAATGTTAATTAGCATTCACCATCACTATGGTGAATGCTATAATTTCTGTAGATTTTTTTATTTTTCCGTCATTTTCGGTTGAGTTCAGGGTTGTCCTTTTGTGGATGGATAGTACTAGGTGAGATATTATGATCCCCAAAATTTTTTTGACCTTGACCTATTTTTCAAGGTCAGAGGTCACTTCAAAGTTGGCATTTTTGGAGTGCTAACTTCTAAACTAATGAAGATAGAAATGTCTGGATTTCACTGTTATATTACCCATCACTAGTACAAACAATATCAACCATCAAATTTGTAATTTTCGAAAAGGGGTAATTACCCCAACCCATTTAGTAGTTTACCCTTTGCCGTTCTTCTTCTCAGAAACCGGATATGGTAGGATGATTCTGACAACTGAATTGTGTTGCTAAAAGATAGTTCTAGTGCAGCAGCAACTTTCATATTGATCACTCAAGGGGTTTTTGAGATACCTATTGAACTTTCAAATTTCAATAATTTCACCAAAAAATTAAAAATGTTGAAAATTTTGAGTGTGAATGAAAGGAAATTCTTGAAACTTTATATGGAAATAGCCTAATACATAAAAAAGTATGTTGCAAAAAATGAATGACCTTGACCTTGATTTCAGAATTGTCATTTTTATAAACTAGCATTACACCCGTAAAGACATGTGAGGGGGGGGGGTATGTTGACAAAATATCACTTCAATTTCCTTTGCTGTAATGTGGATGTGAAACATAGCTAAGGACATTGTAGGGTGTTGTAGGAAGACTCTTACAAGTTTTCAGAACTGGGCAATCAGTAGTTTGGCAGGAGTAGCGTAAGGGGTCCGTGAATTAATAGTATGATTTGGTCAATTTGCTGTAGATGAGGTTCCAGCTAACTTCTAAACTAATAAAGATAGGAATGTTTGGACTTCGACTTAGTATTACCCATAATAAGCATAAGCCATATCAACCATTAAATTTGTAATTTTCAAGTAAGGGTAATTACCCTAACCCCTTTAGTAGTTTACCCTTTGCCGTTCTTCTTCTCAGAAACCGGAAATGGTAGTATGATGCTGATAACTGGATTGTGTTGCCAAAAGATAGTTCTAGTGCAGCAACAACTTTCATATTGATCAATCAAGGGTTTATTGAGATATTTAACTTTCAAATTTTGATGATTTCACCAAAAATTTCAAATGTTGAAATTTTTCAGTTTGAATGGAGGGAATTTGTGAAACTTAACATGGTAATATCATGATGCATAGAAAGGCATGTTACAGGAAATTAGTGACCTTGACCTTGATTTCAAAATTGTCATTTTTATAAATTTATTAAATTTGCTATAGATGTTTCATTCTACATAGGATACATTGGATTGAACATTTCATTTTAATTTAATTTCACTGATCATATCATTCATCATATCATTGATCATTGATCATTTCATTGATCATTTCATTTTAATTTCATTTCATTTTAATTCCATTTCATTTTAATTCCATTTCATTTTAATTCCATTTCATTTTAATTCCATTTCATTGATCATTTCATTGATCATTTCATTGATCATTTCATTGATCATTTCATTGATCATTTCATAAATTGGTGAATGCTCATTCCCAGTTGCACTGGGAATATCTAATGTCTAGTTTGATTTATTATCGTTTTCATAGCTACATGTTTTTCAAGTTTGCAATTTGCTTCATTCCAAAACTGCGATGTCAGAGATTAAGTTGAATAATTTTGTTTATTACAAGCACCGATTTCAGCAAACTGACAAAGTGCAGTGACACATGGATGATGTATGTTTCACTATGCACTGTAACTGAACCAAACAGACTACTTAGCCTCAAAGGAAAGTTGCAATTACTGACAAAAAATGTTGTTTGAAATTGTGATGACTGCTGTCCTGTGAAAAACAGTAACGCATTTTGTTTGGAAAACAATTAATGAGGTGCAACACTCAACTCAGACCTGCATTGTTTGTTGTGGTTGTACACAAAATAGTGACATTGCCTGGCAGTTTTAAATTCCTTTTCATTAACTGTGATGTCAAACTCTGAACTGATATGTCACAGATTGAAGATTAGACCAATCACATTGACAGATACCCGATGATGTCATGGTTTAACTGCAAAACAAAGTTTTGAAAAAACACATAGCTATGAAAACGATAATAAGATTAATCCTTCTTGTTTGTGACAGGCATATGATTTTCACTCTGAAATCAGTTATGACAAATCAAATGGCCTTCTCTTGATCATGACTAATCAAATATCCTCTGTGTTTCCCATGTTGAATATGGAGAAGTGACACTTCATCAGCTATCATGAGTCACAAAGTGCCATTTTCACAGTGCAACATTCCACTATTTTCCAGGCTGCAAAGTTACAGACCCTGAATTAATACTGCCTCACTTAAAAATCGATGCCTCTTAAGAAAGTCGTAATAAGGGACATTGGCAGGACACTAACCGAATTCATTTTATGGACCAAGTTTGTTACTCTTTCTTTGAGTTAGGGAATGACCAGTAATGTAAGTAGGTTTTCCTTCTAATCAGCTTCAACCAGACTTGCTCAGCACAAAACAAAGAGGATTCTAAGGATGTGCGTCATGCCTTGGATTGCAAAGGAATTACCAGATTCAGCTAAGGCCACCTTTGATCCAGTCTACTGGAACTGGCCATGTAAACAGCCACAAGCAGCATGCAATTGAGTATGATATGGCAGAACAAAATTGTTTTCGTTCATACTGATGGAATCTTAGATTAATAACAATAATATTGGATAGCAAAATTAATGTTTATACTTTTAAGTTATCAGCACCTCTGCAAGTTATACAGTAACAATGGGAGGAACAGAACAAAGTGACATAACAAGTATTGATAATTAATCACAAAAGATATAAACAAAAATTAATGTTTATGAAAAGTTACCTAACCAATTAGTTAGAACTATTTGGCAATGAACAATGTTTATAAAAACATTATGTAACCAATTAGTAATCACTTTTTGAGAATCCAAACAATCCAATTCAAGGAATCCCTCTGACACTTTGTGTCATCAGCAAAAATAGAGACTCAGGGAGTCTGCCTTTGATCCACTCAAATTGTTACAAGTATTGACTGATGAATGATTTGGGGCTTTACATACTGTATTTATGCACTTGGTAGGCTAATAAAGACAGGAGGGAAACACAGAAATGATGCAAAGGATGATTGAAACAGTCATCCAACATAGGCCAGGCACTAGCTGGATTCGAACCTTGGACCCAACGATAGGCAGCCCATCAAGCTACCAACGGACCAACTTATTTTTATTTCTCACCACTCCAAATAAGGATTTTTGCAACTTTAAACCAGTATTTTAAAACTGCAGCAGAAACATTCTAAACTTCACACATAAAATACTTAGCGGTTGACAGTGAACATCGCCACAGAAACTGCTACAACGTTCTAATGGAAAAAAGGCAATCTTCACCAGAATTATGGAAAACAAGAACAACCAGCACCTGCATATCTTAAACTTGGAAGTGTGAACAAATTTCCTAATTTGTCATTTCCGTAATTGTTATCAAGATTGCTCAAATTATATTCTCATGTTTATAATGGGTATTCTACAGGAGAAAGCATCATGTGAAAAGAAAGCTTGTACTAGGCCCACCAAGAATACACACATGTGCAGGTGAGTATGTGTGTGTGTTTGGGCTTTACGTCTCATCAGCACCTTGTTGGGCTATTTAGAGACATACTTGGTTTTTACTAAGTGTCTTTATAGTCCTGTTTGATTGGTAGTTATTCTTTTTTTTGTATCATTTTGGTACTAATTGTCTGTATAGTTCTGTTAGATTGCTACTTAGTTATTCCTTTTTTGTGTCATGTTGTCTGTTGTCCGTTGTTTTCTTATCAATTTCATAGCAACAGACAAATGGTCATGTAAGACCAAAATACTGAGGATTCCATAGAACTCGTCAGTGAAGGTGCAGTTGGTGACTAAATTGAATATTTCTCTTTTGGTTGTATGTGTATCTTCATGCCAGCTGTGCAACTTCTGTTTTGTTCGTTCAGTCAGCTTCCGAGACACATTGCCAAAGCCAGACATTTGAAGATGCTTCACTGCCGGTTCTAGCCAGTTGTGTATAAACGTCGGTTGGAATTTTTCAATCTTTTCAGGTGATGGTTCTTCATCTAGGAAATAATAAAGATAATCTTTGGTTGTGATTGTTTGGTTGTCTTCGTTTTGTTCCCTGTCTTTTCCTTCATCCACAGGTTCTGTTTCCCTTTTGTCCATTCCGACATCTTCTTTGTTTTCTGGATCATCTTCTCCCTCTTCCTCTTGTCCTTCTTCGTTTTCTTCTCCCTGTGAGTCCCCTTGATCCTCTTCATGTTCGTCTTGTTCCTCTTCCATGGATTCGTTGCTGGGTGTCGTGTCCCCGCCATCATTTGATCCTTCCTGTTCCTCTTCAGTGTCTGCTTCATTTGGATGTTCTTCTTCCATTGCTGTATCTGGAGGAGTTGTGGTGCCAGCCGGTGTGTTTGATTCTTCAAGGTCCGCCCGGGGAGTAGACTGTTTTGTGGTGTTTGTTGTCTTTAGAGTGGTTTTTTCATTTGTTCTTCCCGAGTGTCTGCTAGTGTCTTCTGGGTTCTCTGTGTGTTGTTGGTGTGATCTGTTGATGCTGTGTTCTTCGAGTTGTAGTCTTCGTCTTGGTGTCGCACGTTGATGAGGATGTCGATATCCTGCCATGTCCGCATAGCTGGGAATTCCTGAGTGCTGGTCCACGATCCTTCTAGCCTCTGGAAAAGATATCGCTTGGGTTGCCTTCAATGTGAGGATTTCTTTTTCTGTAAGAGGGATGATCCTCCTTACAGTTGACACAAAGAGGAGGGGATGAGCAAGGCTGTTCCTTTGATTGAACGTGGTCCTCGGATCCACAGTGTCCACAAACTTCTTGTCGTCGGCACCACTTGCTCAGATGACCGAAACGTTGACATTTATAGCATCTTCTTGGATTGGGGATGTAAGGTCGAACCTTACATTGCTCCCATATAACTTTAACACTCTCTGGAAGAGTCGTGTCTGAAAAAGTCAAGATAAGAAGCTCCCGATTATCCCTCTGTGGGATTCTATGAAAATGAATGACATCAGTAAAAGTTTCAAACCATTCTTGAAAATCATCGTCCGAGTCTAAATAGCTAAGGGAGGAGAAAACCACTCCCTTGGAAGTATTCAAGGTCCGATGAGGCTCGATTATTGCCTGTGTACCTGCAACATCTTTCAGCCTAAGGAGTTTCCGAGTCTGGTCGTCGTTTCTGGTCTTAAATAGGACGGTTCCATCTATCTGTAAGGTTGTCTCTGCAGGTTCGCCGACTTCCTGAAGTATGGTCTTGTAGATGGCGAAGGGAGATAGCCTGTTAGTTGGTTTGAACACTATGTACCTGTGTCGGTACTCTGACTTTCGTGTTGTCGTTTGTCGATTTAGCAGTTCTGGGTCGATACAGTCATCCGAGGATGACCGCTGCCGTTTTAGTCGAGACTGTGAATTAGGAAGAGAGTATGCCATAGGAATTTGTGATGTTCATCCCCCATGCTCCCCAACCACCAAGGAGCCCAACAAGGGGGACTAATATGGGTAGGGCTGCGCCCAGTACCCTAGTCCAGGGATACATGGGGGATATACTCGTAGAAGGCTTGGTAAGAGATACAGCTGCAATCATATTTAAAACATGGCCAGCATGTAGACTTGGTCAGAACCTTCTTTGATTGACCCATCAGCCATGGCCAAATAGGACCGAAGTCCTAGTGACAACATGACAAGCCGATTGACTGGACCGGGCCAATCCAGCCTCCTGTCTAGGAGAAATCCAGGCCAAAGTAGTGTATTGTATGGGAGGGACCAACTTAGGCCCACCCAACTCAACTACCAGGACCCCTTCCACACAAACCGCTGATAAACTTTACATAAAAAACGAAGAAAATTACTCCATAGAGTGAAAGTTTCATTTTCATTTAATTTTCGATCAAGCACTGATCATCATCAGAATGAGAATAGCAGAAGAGGAGATTAATACATAGAGATTGAAATATAAAGATTACAACAGAGAAAAACAACATCAACATAGATTTAAACATAAAGATCAAGCAATGGAGAGAGAAACAAAATTAAACAGAATTGTACAATGTTAGCATTTATCTAAATAACTGGAATTCTCTAGAAGCTTTAAGGCCATGATTTAGCTGAGGGACCCCTTCATCCTCCGACACGGGTCGCAACCCACGGCAAACAGGTTGCCCCATTTCCGTCGGGGAGACGTGTGCAAGCGCACTGTCTCGTGTTGGCCACTAAGGATAGAGGGCTTCACCTTAGTGTTACCACCCACCGCCACGAGGAGGCCCTAGACCTGCGGGGGCACACACAGGTGGGTAAAAAATTTAAAAAAAAAGACACTTATTTGTGGCGAAGAAACCAAAGAACAGTGGCAGATCTGAAATATGAGAAAAGTAAAAACAATGCTGAAAATTTATCAGTCGCATTTTGAATGGGATTAATCATCAGTACAATTAACCCTGAATGAGATATTCCACCAGAGCCATTCTATCATGTAAACAGCATAACAGGCAAATGCACTGAGAGAAGTTGTAATGACAAACCCACAGTTTTATGCAGATGGAATTCAGGAGCAGCAGGAACAACTCACAATGCAAAACACATCTCTGAGCACTGTTACAGGTGATTTCATTACCATGCGATTCTGGTCATCCAGCCCTGACTGTGTGAATGCAATGCATATAGTTGTTAACTACGTTCAATCTACTAAGTGTGTGACGTTTGTAGTGACCATAAACCGACATGAAATAAAATTTTATCTTTTTTTTAATCAGATTAGGCAAAAATGTGATGCAGCACGTGGACTTCAAAGTATGCCAACAGTTCCATACAATGATATAAATTTTAATCAAAACATTAAAACAATAACCAGACTATGATATAAATTTTAATCAAAACACTAAAACAACAGCCACCAAATTGAAAGAGACAACAAGCTGCAAAAACTGCCATTTGTAAAAGAATTAGATTTTTTAAATGCAATCAATTGCATCATAAAAGCCAGTCACAGCAAAAAATTATAATGCAATTTTGACATTTATGGTGATAAACAATTCTTACAGAGGCAAAGGGAAATGAATAAAGAAAATAAATGGAACAATTAGATGAGACAGACACAGATGAGATATAACAATTCAGCAATCTGCTAGGTATGGTTCAGTTTAATGTTGTTTATTGCCCATTTTGAAGGGGAATAATGCCATTTGGTGGTAATAATATTTTGATGTACTTTCCAGCAAAATGAATGGAAACATTACATTAACAAATGTCATTTGTCAAAACCATTTCGAATTTACAAGTGAAAACGAAGGCCTTGTTGTGAATTCAGACAAAATTTTCTTATTTGGCCAATTTTTCAACAGAAAACGGCAACAAAACTGACATAAAGAGAAAAGCTATTAACCAAACTGAGAACATATTTATAATATTTAAAAAACAACTTCAATGCCAAAAAGAATTATACAGGCGTGACTAAAAATCATCAGAATTCAATCAATGAGAAAAAAAATTGAGTAGGTCTATGTATGCAATTTGTAGTACGACCTAAACTTGTAAAACAAAATCATGTGTGGAATAAATAAATCTACTTCTGAATAATTCAAAACCTAAACAAATATATCTATTCTGGGTATTCATGCAAAAGATCATGATATGTAACAGTTGCAACAAAAAGCAAATGTATGAGTAAAATAAAAAGCACTCAACACAAAACTACAAACACTAAAGATATCATCCAAATAATCCAGCAATCACCGCAGAGAGATTGGAGCAATGTGTCCTGAACATCAAAATCTCCCTACTTCTGCATGAGC
This sequence comes from Platynereis dumerilii, assembly GCA_026936325.1. Lineage (NCBI taxonomy): Eukaryota > Metazoa > Annelida > Polychaeta > Phyllodocida > Nereididae > Platynereis > Platynereis dumerilii. Next base: position 22,055,652 of record JAPTHN010000005.1, on the reverse strand, counting down.
AGGAAGCTAAACAGAATTAAACACAACAGAGTCAGAGGCCAAGTCCACCATGCTTTTGACTGTCACTTTTATTTGGGAGTTATTATGATGTGTGATGATAGACACCAGACCTTAGCACCCAATGTGAGAGACTGAGAGCTGCAATGCAAGACCACAATAGAACACAGATTTTATCTCGTTATAGAGTCTTGTCTGATAATACATTAGGGAAAAGCCTGATGGAAAGCATCTTGAACTAGCAAGGATGCTATATAATAGTGACAAAATATGATTTTATATTGCACCCACTCAAGATAAATACCAAATAGGTTCACCGGAACTCATCATAGCAAAAGGCCAATATATGTACCGTAATATGGGGTGAATCGGGACACAGGGGTGAATCGGGACAGAACAGGTATGTGTATTATTTCTTTAAAAATCAACTACTTCCACTAAACCCAGGGTATTCATTTTTGGCACATGTATAGTACACATGTACGCGCATATTTTGATAAAATTTCATACTTCTAACTGCAGGCAGTGAGGAGCTGCAGCACCTTAAACTTGGCCCTGCATAATTTGAATTTTGACATGCTGGAAAAACTTTGCATATTCCTAAAAAAAAATAAACACCAGAGCCATCAAACTTGCAGGAAACTTATTTTCAATATAAAATGGTATCAGGGAACCAGGTTAGTAGTGTAGATATGGGACTATGTATGTTTGATCATGGGTTAAGATCCAGGTCAATGGCAAAGTTTCGGGAATAATCAAAATAAAATCTACCAATTTTAATTTGAACTAGACATCAATATTACTGGTGAACCAGTAATGAGCATTCACCATAAAAAAGGATTTACTTGATTATCAATTTGACTTTAATTCTTCATATTGACTTTTATATTGACACTTGAATTGACTTCATTTTGACATTCATATTGACATTCCTTTTGACATTATTCATATTGACATTTATATCAATATTCATATTGACATTCACTGACATTCATTTGACCCTGATATCAATTGACAGTGATGACACTGATAGTGACACTGATGACACTGATATCTACACTAATATTGACATTCATTTTGACATTCATTAATTTTGACATTCATGTTGATATTCATGTTGACATTCATATATATTGACATTCATTTTGACATTCATGTTGATATTCATGTTGATATTCATATTGAATTCATAATGACATTCATATTGAGTTCATATTGACCTTAATTTATTCTTTAATTCATTGTATTCGGCACTTATCTCATTTCTTCATTTTTCCTGTCTTTGACTGGTGATGACCTTGACAAGTGATGAACTTCTTCACAAAGTCAAGTATATTTTAGATCATTCAAGTTACTCTCTATTGGAAATGATAGACCACAATTGAACAACCTTGCTTGAAAAAATTGTCAAATGTGGCTTTTCATTCACTTTCTGTGACCTTGACCTTGATGTCAAGGTCATGGATGTTTAATGAAGATATTCCTCTATCACAGGGCTATATATGTGCCAAGTTTCATTGAGTTGTTTTCATTTGCTTGAAAAAGTTGTGAAATGTGGCCTTTCATTCACTTTCTGTGACCTTGACCTTGATATCAAGGTCAAGGATGTTTAATGAAAATATTCCTCTATCACAGGGCTATATATTTGCCAAGTTTCATTGAGTTGTCTTCATTCAAAGCGAAGTTAAAAAATATTTTCACTTTTGGGCAAAATATTCTAATTTTGAAAGTTGAATATCTCAGTAACCCCTTGCATGATTTTCACCACATTTCTTACTGCACTGGCCCATGCTATAGAGCACCTTTAACTATAATTTCATCAAAGTGTTGATTGTAGTTTTCTCGAAACCGTGCGCAAACTGGTTTTCATTAAAAGGGGTTAGGGCAATTACCCCTTTTCGAAAATGATCAATTTCATGGCTGATATGTGTTCAGTAGGGGTCTACTAACTTAACAGTGAAGACCAGGTGTCTCTATCTTTATTAGTTCAGGAGATAGACCTCCAAAAACAGTGACTTTGAGGTGACCTGTGACCTTGAAAAATAGGTCAAGGTCAAAAATATTTTGCGAATCATGTTTTCTCATCTAGGACTATCTATACACTTACTTTCATGTTGAAATTCCGAAAAAAAGTGGCAGAAAAATAATAATAATACGACCAAAATCAATACCATTCACCATAGTGATGGTGAATGCTAATGACATTATTGTACTAGCATGGCTTTTTGATAAATTTTATTGAACTTTGCATCATTTAGTATGGATTTAGTCCAGAATTATTAATCACCTAAAGAATTAGCAGATTACTATAGTTTTTGATACTTTTCTGTCATTTATCAAATTTTTTAAAATCTGGATATTATCAAAGGAGTTGATTTCAGATTTTCATCAAAATGAATATTTTGCAAATAGAAGATGTTTTCTAATGTTTAGTCAAAAGAATCAATCACTCAAGGAAGCTAGGAAGTATTGATTGTGGAAATAATGGAGTGTCCCGATTCACCCCAAACTGTGGGCTGAATTGGGAAAGTGGTTTTTTTGGCCCTGAGCCTCAGCAATTTAAGATATAATTTCAAGCTCCTAGGGATACCGAGATATTATGCTCAGACACAATTTGACATAATATTTTGATATCTGAGTTGATTTGTGACCATGCTATGACAGAAAAACGGCCAATTCTGTCCCGATTCACCCCATATTACGGTAATAATGGTCAATATGAGTACAACAAAAGTGCACTTAACACAAAACTATTCACATTAGATTTCTCAGCTTTCTTGTTTTTGTATTTGAGATAAACTTAATGATTTACAGTATAAATTTTACACAATATGGTGCATAATCAGGAAACAATTACGCTTCTCATGCCAGATGAGAACAGTTAAAGAAGGCTTTGTCTGCTTTCACAGTAAACTTCACCAATAAGGAAATATAAGTGTTGTTCCGAGATTCACAATAGAAATAGACCAGTTTCACCCATCAAAAGTTTAATCATTTGTGGCATCGTATACAGTTTACCTTATGCATTGATATACAAGGATCATGAAGAGTATTGGAATCAGTTTCCGATGCTACTATTTCGATAATTTAGAAAAATGTAATAAAAACACCATGCAAATGATGCAGAGAAGAAACTATTTATACAATACATAATACATCCTGCAACCCTAACACCTATGTCCCCTTTGTGCTTTGTATCATCAATATGTCAAAATTTTGTCATAACACATGTTGATACAAATTCACGGAGTATTTCAAGAATTGCGTAGGAGAATAAATTGTGGCCTTTTGCATGTTCAAGTTACATCTTTGACTAGGCAAAATTACTTTAGAGGCCATAAGAATTTCTTCAAGTCAAAGTGATGACAGTTTCATGATAAGAGGACATGTTTCTCCACAGCAATCAAGGTATTTGTTGCAGTAATTACTATTTGACTGATGTTCTACCTGAAAAATAAAAAAGAATGTTTGGGTACCACACTCTAAAGTCATGTGTTCTGAAACGGAACACAAATTAGAACACTATATCGTAACACTTTGAGAACGCAGTCATAGCGTTCCATTTAAGAACTGAACACTGCAGTTCCATTGTTAAACACTAGCGCTTTATTGAACAGAACATGTGTGTTCCATAGTTAAACACTAGTGCTTTATTCAACAGAACATGTGTGTTCCATAGTTAAACACTAGTGCTGTTTTCAACAGAACATGTGTGTTCTATTACAGAACATACTGAATGCCGTCCAGCAGGGAAAACGCTAGCATCCAAAGTGTGCATTTCAGAACACTGCTAACACTATGGACGCTGAAACAGATTGAGAACACTCATCTAGTGTTCCAGTGTGTTCTAATGCAGCCATTAGAACACATGTGTTCCATGATATCTAAACACTTCAAAAGTAAGAAATGACAGTTGATCATTTTTAACATCTATATTAACAAAACTTTACATTATGTAAACAATTTGTGAAATTTGCATGGTTTAATCTTCAAATATTTTAAATTTCTGATATATTTCGCGATAAACATTTCATATTGAGTAGGCCTAGCCATTAAATTTGACTTGGTCCTCAATACAATGACAAAATATTGAAAAGAGTCTGAAAAAGTTGAGTAAGGCCTTGGATATAGCTTGTCGAAGATGCAGTAAGAAAAGTCATCCATAGCGACTATGAGTCGATAGATTTCACAAGTATCCAATATATTTTTGTCATATTTGCTTGAGAAAATCAAGGAATTCACATTGTTTACATCAAATCCACGCCGTTCCACTCTGTTCTCGCCTGAAAACTCGCATTGAGAGCTTGGGCAAGACTGTCTTCGAGTTGGTGAATGCGACGATAATTCAAAATTACTGTGATTTTTAATGAAAAAAATCACCAAAAAAGATGACACTTGGCCGTTTCTCTCAGTTCTTGAATGGGCATCAATATGTTGATGAGCGGCAAAAGCGTTTGGCGATTATCATATCGAGTATGGTTGTTTTCGATGACAACCCCATTAAACACTGCCATCATGAGGCCTCCTGACACTTCCATTGCCATCTATTTTTAGTGTCTGTTCATCATGATCCATGTGACCTTGCTGAACGGACAAGAGGATTTTTTTGTTGTTGAGTCTTCAGTGCTTTCTTTTCATCAGTGACATCCTGAAAAGTACAATAATAAATAGTGACATTATCATAGCATAAAAGTCACTGGCAAAACAGATTTTATTGCTGGGTCAAGCACTGGTGTCAATGTAACTATCCCTTGAAATCAATTAACCAAATTTTAAGCAACTAATACATCAATCATAGGCTATTTAAATGTATCATAAATTATCATTCCAGCTTGATGAGCAGTGTTCCTGCCAAAGTGCTGCAAGTAGATGTTTAGGCAGATTCCATGAACTGTATTTATGAAATCCATTTTATATAAAAACACCTTTGACAAATGATAACCAGAAAAAATCTTTACCTTCTTGATTTGAATTATGAATTTGGCATTTTCTGTTGACTTCCCTCTTTGGAAATTGCCCTTACTATCCACATGCTTGAAGCATGGGGTCCTGCAAGCAATAGATTGATTATTTCTTTTATCTTAATTGTGAAACGAACAAATGGTGAGGAAAGGCTAGTGCAGGTTTGCATTCGGTGAAGCGAGACATATTCATGACTTAGTTTGAACAGTAGTAAAATGAACCTTACATTCATTGATTGGCCATGCAAGTTACCAACGAGTTTTAACAGATATTGCAACATTCATGGGCAATCTAAGGTAGATAGGGTAACTGTTAATAGCAAATATCTGACAGTTAGCAGACTGCAAATTCCACAATGATATGATCAATATACCTTTTCATTTGTTTCTCTTTTTGGAAACTCATCCTCTGTCGATTCTTCCATTGCAATAATAACACATTTCAGATTTTCTGCAGCCTTTGTCAATCTGTCATTTCCCCCATGTTAAAATTGAATTACCACAAAAACCTGCAAGACAGAAATAGTTACCATCACATTAAGTTGTTATTCGTAAGATGAATATCAGAATTTCAAGATGATACCGAACAGTTTGTTAGTTTAATTGTTTATACTAGTGTTCTGTCTTTGAACACATATGTTCTACACCCGGTAAATAAAATTCAAGATCGGAATTTTGGTTTTTTTTTCTATGCAATCAGTGTCAGCAGATCAGAGATCACCCTAAGCTACTCCATCCACAATATATTATCAAAATAGATTGATTGCCCTTAGACAGTTATTTTTGAAAACAAAATATAACATCTCTTGACATTATTATGTCTTTTTTGAAAATTTGATGAAAGAAACAAGCAACAGTTTTGGAATTTGGTACATTTTGTGCACAAACAGTTAAACAATGTGAAATGGACTGATATCAGAATATTTTCCCAGCCACACATTACCTGTATTTCAAATCCAGGACAGATGAAGCAGCTCCTGCCTGTTCAGCAAAATGGCGTCTGCAGAAGTATTCCATTTGATGATAAAAGCACCAGAAGGTGGCACCAGTGTCTTGTACACTGATGTTCTGATTTAGCACACATGTGTTTAATAAAGATCACCCAGTGTTCTATCTGGCATACATAGTGTAACATGTGTTCCAGATATGTCACTATAGAACATCGCAGAACACACGGTGTTCCAGCCAGAACACATAGTGCTCCAGTCAGACCACATAGTGTTCCACCCAGACCACATAGTGTTCCAATTTGTGTTCATTACAGAACACACTGGACGCGTCACAGTGTCCACTACTTTAGAGTGCATAAACCAAAAAAACTGTTGCAAAATTAATAACAGAAGAAGCAAGAATGGAATTAAGTATGTGCGTGCCAATGTGTCATGCATTTCAATATTTTTTTTGCTGAAACAAGGAAAAATTCATTGCAAATTATCTGAAGCGAACTCCATATTTCTAGTGACCCAATATTTAATTTGTGAATTTGACTGAGAGATATTTCCACAGTTTCCATTGTTTTTTTATGTGTTTCATTGTAGGTTCTCTTATTCTATTTGATACAGACATTCCTAAACTCATTATCCAGTGAGCAGCAGATCTCACCTGACGTAAGACTCGTGTCAGGGTAACGTCAAGACGATACCTTGAAGTATGTCTGACATCAGGCGACGTCAGGTGACGTCAGATGCCCACCAGGTAGTATGCACCATAGTTCATAGGTCACTGCAGTACAAAATTTGACAAATTATAGACCTTTTTACTAAGTTTTTAGTAACAATACAATTTCTGTTGCAAAAGTTAAAATATCGTAAGAATAACCATGCCCTGTTGCAAGCAAAAGCAGATCACGATCGAAAGCATTTCCTTTCAGATAAAAAGCAAACAAAAAAACTCATGGCATAAAAATCCTGAAGTCATCTCCAACACAAGCTGCAGCATGAAAGAGTATTGTTTGCCATCACCTCTCACACAAGTATTCATTGCCATAAAGTCCTCTTAAGCATGGGCGGTCATACTAATCATTGAGAGACAAAAGGTATCAGGGCATGCAAATGGCTTCAGCCCACCTATATGCCACACATCTACAAAAGACGGAGCCACTGTGCATGCTGAATTTGGCTGTCTGCTAGTATGAAGGCCTCAAGAAAAAAGTCATTTTGTGACAATTCTTGCTTCACAAATTAATAGTATTACACTTACTTGACTTACCTTAAACAGTTGACAGTATAAAATGCTTTTAATAAGAGAGTAATAATCCTATTTTGCCTTCTGTTTACTGGACCTGGCTGTTCCAAAACGTGGTTTGCTTCCTCTGGGCTAAATTTCCATGGGCTTCAAACATGACATAAAGCCTTCAAATGCCACAGTGAAATCCACTATTAGTTCTCTAAATTAGTTGTGTTGAAGTCTGTGTGGCAAAACTATCAACAGATCACCTGAGTAATAAATCTAAAAAGAAGATTTATTCATTTCCTGAGGAAGCGTGTCTGCAATATTGGTAGAACATTGAGGTCCAGCCTGCATGGGTTGCACATGACTATAGGTGTGATATCTATTCTATTCACTGATCCCTTAATTGTTGTTTATTGCTTATGGCACCTAAGCGTGCCAGATCCTTTCAACTGCTCACTTGCTCGGTGGCTCTGATGACGATGCAAAACTCCATGCTTAACTAAGCACATTCAATACCAGACATCTCAGGGATTAAGAAATCAGAAACCATCAATGCCAGAGGAGGAGCTAGATTTAATTGTCAGGGAGGGAATTGCTAAAGAAAAATAATATTGGTTTTATGACATGCGAAATGATCATCCATGTATCTATGAATCTGTCTGTCAGTATTTTTTCATATAGTTACTTGCTGCCTGGCTGGCTGGTTGATTGACTGATGGTCTGAATGACTGGGTTGAATGACTGCCTGAATGCTGAATGAATGGTGGAATGAATTCAGTAGTCGACTAACTGGTTGACTGGCTGCCTGACTGGATGACTGATTGGCTAACTGACTGGTTGACCCACTGAGTGACTGGTTGCTCAACTTGCTAACTCACTGGCCACGTTCACTGACTACAGCAGCTACAGTTACATATTTTGAGAAATATATTTATAGCCTCTGCATATATTTTGCATCAAATCAATTTTCCATTCCGTTTATTCCACGAGAAATAGAATGAGACCCAATAAACAATTAAATTTCTGCAAGCTGAGTATGCCACTGGATAATGAATGTGTTGCAGTAGGTGAGAAACACAAACGTAGGGATTAACAAAATCAACCAAGCCTGACCAGATGCAGCGTCACAAGTCCTCCTAATCACTTGGAAGTTGACAGTTGATTGGCACGCCTAGGTGCATGAAGCAATAAGTGGCTTTAATACATCCCAACATTCACAAACACTCAGGAAATAGCACAACAACAGCTAAAACTATACTTAAAGGTGAAATAAACATAACTTTAATACCAATTGTATTTGTGTGTGTTTGTGTATTTGTTCTTTACGTCTCATCAGCACCTTGTTGGGCTATTTAGAGACATCCTTGGTTTGTGTCAAGGGAGTTAATTCAGTTGGATTGGTGTTTGGTAATTATTTTGTGTTTCCTGTCTTTGTCTTCATGTTCGTTTGTCTTTGTATTTGTTCTTTTATCACTTGCAAAGCAACAAACATAAAATCATGTTGAATCATACCAATTGTATTTAAAATCCCAGTTAATGACTACAGATGGGTTGTTATCTTTATAATCCCATGTAGTTTGCAAAACAATATCAGTCAACTTGGTTCAAAGTTGTCTTGTGTTACATAATTGATTGTTTCAGTTTACCAGACTGAACAAGTTATGCACTTCAAGTGACAAACCCCAATAGATCCCCCCTGTAGTTCATATGAGTCAAGCCTATGAATATTTATATATTAGTCAGCTTTGCAGGCATGATACTAGCATATGACAAATCAAAGAAATGCCCAACACATGCGTGTTTTGATATATTTGTCACAGATTCCATCCAATTTTACAGTTGATTATGAAAAACATTTTCTAAAAATTCACAGTTGTTGTTGGGTGTTGTTAGTTCTACAAGTTGTAGAATGTAGATTCTTATCTACTTCTATCTTGTGTCTAACTGCTAAAAGCACATATAGTAACAAACAATGTATAACAGTTTGTGATCACTACTGTTGATGTATGTTAATTAGAATCTGTCATGTGATTTTGGAATAGGCTCCCACTAGTTATGCATTTCTTCAAAATACGCAAAAACTACATGGAAAAAATGATTTGCATGCCACAAAATTATCAAAATAAGTGAGATGTACAAGGTCAACTATTGCATTTGCACCATATCTGTGTGTTATTTGCAAGATGACCCTGCTTCTGCAATCTCCAGATTCAAATTGCATACGCTTGTATTGTCTTATAGGGTATTATTGGTATGCATGCGGGTGCTCTTAAGCTCTTCGCCAGTCTTGTAATTTTTTATGTGTACTCATGCCTGGAGTGGTACAAGACAAATGCCGTTACAAGAATATGTGAATATGCAGGATGACCAAATATGTGGATATGGAGATATCCACACTAGTTTCCTGGAATATTGCTCAATGTAAAGCCACTCCTTTCATGGATGAGTATGGTAATATGTTTTACAAAATGCAAGGTAAGAAAGCATCTTATAATGTCGTACTTACTCATTATAAAATATAATAATCCTTCCAGAAAATCAACCGTGATTTAATTCAACGTCCCTGTATTTATGCACAAGTAGTGGACCGTTTGATTTTACACGAAAAATTCCTCTATAAAGAAATGTATGCAATGCAATATTCCAAGCAAAACAATCTCAAAATTTCTAGCTTCACAAGAAATTGGACTTCACAGTAGTAACATTCATTGTCCCACGGTGCAATGATGGTGCAATGATTCAGTCCAGATAATAATAGATTTTAATCAAAACATTAAAACAGCAGTCACCAAATTGAATGAGACAACACACAGCATGATAAAACTACCATTTCCAAAACAAATTTGAATTGTAAAGGCAATCAAGTGACTCATAAAGACCAGTCACAGTCAAAATGAAAATAAAATTATGATATTTATTATGATAAATGATTATAATAGAGGCAAAAGGAAATGAAACAATTACATCAGACAGACACAATTATTCAGCCATAATGTAGCGTATGGTTAAGTTCAACATTCAATTTGAAGGGATGTATGGTGGTGATCAGAATATTTTATTTCTATTTTCCAGCAAGAAGAATGGAAACATGAAATCAACATATGTGGCGAAACCATATCAAATTTCAAAAGTGAAAACAAATGATTTTCTCTGAATTCAGACAAACCATGTGCAATTCTCACAAACTCTCTTTAACAATGAAAGCGATTTAATAAAAAATACAACCTAAACCATGGAATGTAATTTTGCAAAAAAGTTGATTTTAACGCAGAAAAGACTGTGTCTGACATTCAGTGAAGAATAGAGATTTGCCCGAGAATGTAAATAAATAAACAAATATAAATCCAAATTAATGAATATCGTGACACACTTACCGAAATTCTCGTAAGTTAACACATTCGCGCATTGGTTCACATTTTGAGTAAACGGACAACAAAAGATTCTCACATCTTGTTCATTTTGAGGGACATTGTGTTGTCTTCTTTACAACACAACATTTTGCACAGAGCCGAACACATTCCTGGTTACAAAAATATTTTGTCTGATGCTTTGTCTCAATTGCAAGCAGACAAAATCCAAGTTTAAAGCCCTCGTTCGCGACCCATTGCCTACTCCAGTGCCAACTCTGTTGGATACCTACATGTATGAAAGATACATGCACTTGATAAAGGAGATCAGAACTGCAGCTAAAAAAAAAAAAAGGAGCACGCCACAACACCTAATAACATAATCTAGCAATCATAGCATATAGGTACGAGCAATCTGTTCAGAACGTGAAATTCTCACTACTTCTGCATCAGCCGGAAGCTAAACAGAATTAAACATAACAGAGTCAGAGGCCAAGTCCACCATGCTTTCCAGTGTCACTTTTATTTGGGAGTTACTATGATGTACGATGATAGACACCAGACCCTTGCACCGAATGTGAGAGCTGCAATGCAAGACCACAATGGAACACAGATTTTATCTCGGTTTTAGTGTCTTGTCTCATAATATATTAGACATAAACCAGATGGAATGGATCTTGATTCAGCAAAAGGCTCAAATGCATTTAATAGATTCCTCAGCATTCCTGTTGCTTTATTTTCAGCAATTTTAATAAACATGAGATCTTGGGTATTTGATACATAAAATTTTAGCTTAAATTTAATGGTTACAGAATTTAATTTGTAGCAAGAAAGTCAACAAACAAAAAAGTTAAACAATAATAGGGAAAGAGGCATGTCTGCCTTCAAAATAAATTTCCATCGTCAAGAAAATTATTTTTAGACATCAATATTTAATTATATGTTGTACTGCATATAGTTTGCTCATTTCTATGCCAGATATGCAGACCTGTTTGCAATCACATTTAATAAAGCTTTTACTATTTGATGTCTGTACGCACATTTGTTACCTCAACTCTTTATATATCAGACGATAAGGATGATCAGAAATACTGGAATAGAAAAATTAAAACAACAACTAACAATGGAGAGAAAAATGTAATTGTAAAAGACATAATATATCCTATAATCCCATGTCCGCGTCATATTAATCTATTGAAATTTTGTCATGACACATGTGGATTAAAAATCACTAACTGAAGATTTCAATGATCATAAAGGTGAATAACTTGTCTTTTGCATGCTCCGGTTACATCTTTGGTTCAGGCTACATCTTTGAGAAGCACAGAATTACTTTTGAGTCCAAATAATTGCTGCGAAGTCAGAGTGATGACAGTTTCGTGAGAAGAGGAAATGTGCTTCCAAAATAATGAAGAAAGGGTTCGTGACAACAATTACTATTAAGACTCAAGTTCTGGCTGAAAAGAGTGCTTGGGGCCCATGAATAAACAAAACTGTCACAAAAACTAATAACTGAAGGTAGTCAGAACGGAAACAGATATGTGCCTGTCATGCATTTCGAGTATTTTTTATTTTTTGCTGAAACAAGGGATTGAAATAAGACATTTTTAATATTTCAATGCAGACCATGCCATTACTTAGCAAAATTAGTTTTCAGAGAAAGATCAGTCTAGGACTTTTGAATTTTGCTGAAACTACAAAGATGATTTAGTTCACATGAGAGAGTGAGTGAGTGAGTGAGTTGGTTTTTTACGTCTCATCAGCACCTGAGTGGGCTATTTAGAGACATACTTGGTTTGTGTCAAGGTGCTTGATTTGTTAAGTCTGTGAGATGTGACACGTGCTTTTTTGTTGCTTGTCATTTTTCTCTTGTCTATGCAAGGAAATCGTTGGTTCGCTGAGCTGTCTCGATTTGTTGTTTTGGATGGTTTCTTGACTTTTCAAAAGCTACAGGTACTTTCTCGGGTACATTGTTGTTTTTGAATGTCAGTTTTATGGATTCATAACCATTTCGTTGGGACAAACGTTTGAATTGGGTAATGCCATGTTTTTGGAACCACTTCTTCAGTTGAGAGTCTGTGCATGTCTTGCTCTCTTTCGAGAAGATAATGCCTTTGCCTGGTTTTTGGAAAGGTTCAATGGAGACTTGTGTATTAGCTATTTCTTTGACAAGTGTCAGTTCCTCTTTTTGTGTGTTATTCTGTGGGTGAATGAGAAATGTTCCATTGAATTGACGTTGTATTTTATCTGCTACTGTGTTGTCACAAATGTCTGCAACAATTTCGTACACAGCGATTGCTGATAGGTCCACCAGCGATTTCTCAAGTCCATTTATCACAAGGCAATTTTCATCTTTTGACATGTGTGAGGGGCGGTCAGGGTCAATCAAGTCATCTGATGATGTACTTGTCCGTGGGAATCTTGGTAGTCCAGTCGCAAATTTTTTGATCTCAGCCGGTTTCCGGCTGAGGGAAGCGCACCTTGGTAACCCGGTTGACGTACGATCCGGTTTGGAATCATGGTAAATGACATATTCATTGATATTCCCCTGTAAGGTAGGGGACACACCGTGCATGCGCACTGTCTCATGTTGGCCACTAAGGATAGAGGTCTTCACCTTAGTGTTACCACCCACCGCCACAAGGAGGCCCGAGACCTGCGGGGGCAGTTCACATGTGAGATCAATGATTCAAAATATGAGCCTGATTGGAAAATAAAATGCCAAAAACCCCATTTGATGATATGATATAAATTAAGAGAATTCTACAAAATTTTCTGCTTCTCACATGTTTAAGAACGAGCATAGTTCAGCATTACCTCACAAACACAGCAAATATTCATTCACATAAATTTCTCTTCAGCTACTCTTTTATTTCTTATGGGAGATCATACCTGGAATGATGTGAAGCAAGTGGATCTACAGGAATTTGCATGAACATGCAGGATGACCAAACATGTGGATATGGAAATGCTCAACACCAGTTTCCCTGTTCTTGTCAGTCAACAGTATCCATCCGTTTTGTTATGTGTACGGATTACAGCAAGACCAAAATTTAAGGCAAAAAAAGTCTTATTGTCATACCTACCAATTATAAAATATAATGGAAATTTGACAAAGATTAATATCAGTACAGTATACCTTTTACAAATTGTCATCAAGCATTTTCATAATTATTACACATCTCGGGTTAGAAAAACCATGCACACAAACTATGAAGAGCAACAGACATTATTAAAAACAGTAATTCTTATTTTTCTCTGGTTGATTACGTAAATTACTTGCTGGGGAAAGGTTGAAGTGAGTGAGTGAGTGAGTGAGTTTGTGTTTTACGCCCCATCAGCACCAGTGTGGGCTATTTAGAGGCAACATTGGTTAGATAGATTATCCTGGAACTAATTTCTCATAATTTGTAGAAGTAGTCATTATCTCTGAGGAACTGTGTTATACTGGACGCTGAATTTTCTAAGAATAAGTGTTTGAGATTACCTGATTGAAAGGGTCTGTGATATAGATTGTTATTACATTCTAACAAGATATGCTTGATCGAAAGTGGTACTTGGCACCCTTCGCATATTGGTGCTGCATCATTGTTTAATAAGTGTGAGTGGGTTAATCTGCTGTGCCCTATAAGACATCTATGAATTACGATTTGCTCTCTGCGTGAGTGCACATCAATTTTTATATCTTTCATGACGTGTGGTAGTATTGTGCATAGCTTGTTTCGTTGGCAAGCATTCCATCGTACTTGCCAACTATACTTGGTAAAGTCATTGATATGCTTTCTAAAATCCGTATAAGGGACAACATAGTCCGTTAAGTTTTTACTTAAGGCTCTCTTCGCATGAAGATCAGCCATCTCATTTCCCTTGATATCAACATGACTTGGAATCCAACAAAATATAATCTCCTTGTTTTCTTTCATCACTGCTAAGGTAAAAAGAATGTCTAATACAAGAGAAGTTTCCACCTGCTTGTTGGCTATTGCCTGCAATGCAGACTTTGAGTCAGAGCAAATTACAAAATTGTTAGTTTCCGAGTTGACTGCCATTTCTACCGCCTTGTAGATAGCTGTCAGTTCTGCTGTGAATATCGAGCACACATAAGGTATACGTTCATTACAATAACTTGTCTTTGCAGAGGTGACTGCGTAACCAGTCAGAAGTCCATCTTTGGACCCATCCGTGTAAAGAAACTTGTATGATGGATACCTGGATCTTATTACGAGGAATTTACTCTGGTATTCCAGGGGACTTGTAGAAGATTTTCTAAGACTTGTCAGGTCTAGAATACAAATTGGTAAAGGAAGGGTCCACGGAGCAATGGATGGAACCTGCACTTCAGCGACTATGCAGTTGTCTTTGTTTATTATGTCATAGTAGGGTTTTATTCTAAGCCCTAGGGGTTTTATAACACTTTGTTTAGTCATATAAATTTGTTGGTACTTTGGCTGAAATACCGGGTAAAAAGCCGGATTTGTTGGACATGCTGCTAGTTTTACAAAATATTGCAGCGAAAGTTTTATTCGCCGTAGTGACAATGGTGGTTCTTTCGCAAGGACATATAGACTCTCGATTGGCGATGTTCTAAATGCCCCAAGACACAGGCGAATGCCGAGATGGTGTACTGTATTTAGACATCGGAGGTAAGACGGTCTTGCTGATCCATATACAATACTCCCGTAATCGAGACGTGATCGGGTTATAGCCCTATATAGTCGTAGCAATACAGTGGTGTCTCCACCCCAACTGAGCTTGCTGACTACTTTGAGAAGATTAAGAGATTTTAAACCTTTAGCTTTAAGTTCATTGATATGTGGAATAAAGGAGAATTTAGAATCCAGTACAACTCCTAAGAATTTGTACTGGTTTACTACTTTGATTTTCGAATTTTCTAACATTAAGATTGGATCCGGCTGAAAGCTTCTGGCAGGATAGAAGTGCATACATACCGTTTTATTTTTGGAGAATTTAAAACCATTCTCATATGACCACTTTTGCAACCTGTTTAGGTTAAGTTGTAATTGTCGTTCGACACTTGTCATTTTGGTTGACTTAAAAGCAATGAGGAAATCATCTACGTATAAAGAACACTTAACATTCTCCTTGATATGTCGGACTATGTTGTTAATCTTAATATTAAAACATGTCGGAGAGAGAATACTTCCTTGAGGAACTCCCATTTCTTGGTTGAAATTGTTGGATAGTGTGCTTCCTATTCTGACTTGGAAGTTACGATCTTGAAGGAATGAATTTATAAATTGAGGAAGCCTTCCCCGTAGACCCATTTCATGAATGTCCTTCATAATTCCAAATTTCCAAGTGGTGTCATAAGCTTTTTCTAAGTCGAAAAATACTGCAACTACATGTTCTTTCTTAATGAAGGCATCTCTTATGTAGGTTTCGAATGATACTAAATGGTCCAAGGTACTTCTTTTGGACCTGAAACCACACTGATATTCTGTTATGGCTTCAGTTGATTCCAAATACCATACTAGTCTATTGTTGACCATCCTTTCCATGGTCTTACAAAGACAACTGGTAAGTGCAATCGGACGATAGTTAAGCGGATCACTGTGATCTTTGTTAGGTTTTGGGATAGGTATTACTATCGCTTTCTTCCACAGCGTTGGGAATGTACCAAAGTCCCATATTCTATTATAAATCTGAAGCATAATTTTAAGGCTTGTTTCCGGTAAATGCTTTAGTAGTTGATAATGAACTTCATCTGCTCCAGTAGCAGAGTCTTTAGCCTTATTCAATGCCGCTATGAGCTCTTCCATGGAGAAAGGTATGTTATATGCTTCAGAGTTATCAGACTGGAAATTTAAATTTTGTCGCTCGGCCCTCTCTTTAAATTGTTGGAATTCTTGGGTGTAATTGTTCGATGAGGAATTAAATGCGAATTGGTCACCTATTCTATTTGCAATTTCCTCAGTTGTGGTTATCTCCTCTTCGTCGATGACAAGATGTTGAATATGTGTGGATGTATCTCTACCCTGTATCTTCTTTATCATTTTCCATACTTTGGAACTGGGTGTACGGGTATTAAGTTTGGAGACATAGTTTTGCCAGGTAGCCCTTTTTTTTTGTCTTATTATCCTTCTCGCTCTTGCTCTTAAGATTTTTAATTGATTTAGATTTTCTGGTGTTGGGCGAGATTTAAAGGCACGTAATGCTTTTTTGCGGGCTTTGATAGCCTCTTTGACCTCTGTGTCAAACCAAGGTTTAGGGCTATGGTGAGGATTGGCTTGAGATTTCGGTATCGCTTTATTTGCTATGTCTATAATATCTTTTGTGAAATTGTCTACAGGGGAATCGGAATCTGCATATTTCTGTTGGGTAATATTTTTGTTGCAGAGTTCTGAGAAGAGATTCCAGTCTGCTTTATTGAATTTCCACCTTGATAAACCGGAGTTAGGCCCAACATCTAACGATTTCAATAGAATTGGGAAATGATCACTTCCATGTGTATCCTCTAGTACTTTCCATTGAAAATCTAAAAACAAATTTGGATCACTTATGCTGAGGTCAATAGCAGAGTACGTGCCATGTCCTGAATGGAGGAAAGTATTTGATCCATCATTGAAGATACAGAGGTTATTATCATTTATAAAATTTTCAATAAGTTCACCTCTGTTGTTCAGGTCAGTACTGCCCCATAAAGGACTGTGACCATTGAAATCCCCAAGAATAATTGAGGGAGCAGGTAGTTCTTGGTATAAATTATTAAGGTCTTGTCGTGTCACTCTCGTACTAGGGGACAAGTAAAGAGAGCATAAGGTAATCGTTTTAGATAATGTAATGCAGATGGCAGTTGCCTGTAAGGCGGTAGTTAGATTTAGGTGTGTATGGATTATACCATGTTTAACCAAAATGGTAGAACCACCTATCGCCCTGTCATGTACAATTTCTCCGTAAGTATTATACATGTGAAAGTTTCTTACACTGTAAAATTTGAAAACTGAGTTGATGCAATAATTTGAGCTGTCTGAGAATGTTAATAATTTTCAAGCTATGATAGCTCAATCCTATAAGTTGTCAAGGTATGATAGCTCAATGCTGTAAGTTGTCCAAACGAATTATAACATTAAGCTGTGAAAACATGAAAGCTTCAGTTGTTGCAGATAGCTTGACATCTCAGTCATGCCACATATAGCGCCATCTATAACAAGCACTTGTCATAAGACTGCATTTAGTTTTAAATAATTATTTACTTACAAGAAAAAATAACATTTATATTACGCTATCCCAGAGAAAAAATGAGTAGCACACCACTTTAGCTGGTTACTTTTTTATTTTTATCTCTCTTTAACTAATTTGTTGGAGTAATTAGATGCATGCTTTCATACGTCAACCAACATTTCCAAGTCAGAGTGTGTTCAAATATAGGCTTCTAGCACTGTATACCAACTGAGATGAGCCACAGGCCATTGGGATTTATTCACAAGAAATTAATTTTTAAATCTCCTTGTGATGCAATGGTCTTTGTTGAATGCATCTTGGGCCTGTCCATGATATGCTGAAATGAAGCATACTGGATCAGGTGGATCCCCTTGAGAGATCAAACAATATTTCGGGATTACAGCCCATATTCATAAATAACTCTATAAGACAGGTCACACAAATATAAATGAAAAACAACTAAAAATAAGTCAACACAGCTCATTGTTTTGAGTTGTGTCAGCTTGGATCAATAAGTCAACAAAACTCAATATTTTGAGCTGTAAGTCAACACAGCTCATTGTTTTGAGTTTTCTCAGCTTGAATACCTTAGTCAACATAGCTTAGTATTTTGAGCTATCTCAGCTCAGTATTTTGAGTTATCTCAGTTTAAAACATTAATCTATGTTAGCTCAATCAACTTGTGCAACCATCTCACTCAATCAATTGAGCTGAATCAGCGAGTCCGATTTTACAGTGTAGGGTAATTTTGTCTGAGGGTTTTAAAAAGGTCTCTTGGAGACATAAGATGTTCACTTTATGCTCAGATGTTATTATTTTTAGCTCGTCATAATTTGCTCTTATACCTCGACAATTCCACTGAATAATGTTGTTCAAGGAATAGTGTTGCTCTGTCATAAGTTAGTTACTTTTTTTAGGGGTTTTAAAGTTAAACACCAGGGGATCACGATTCAGAGTGATATTGGTGTTTGACCTTCCCCCTGTAGATGTGTTAGGCGGACCAGGTTTTTTTGTGCCTGGTGGATGTTCTTGGTCTGTGTTCTTTAAGTCGGGAGTTGTATTCTGGTGTTGTATTCGATTTGTCTGGGTTTTTTGTGGTTGTTTGTCGTGGGTGGGATTGTTGGATTGGTTTGGTTTGCCCCCCTGACCCATCTTTCCACCTCTTTCAGCAGCGGATGGGGTCTGTGTGTGTTGGACGATGTCATTTTGATTGTCTTTTACTACCTCAGGCGTAGAGAGAGGAATTTGGAGGTCCATGTCTTCCTCCTCCTCAGTCAATTCAGAGTTGACGGTTTCATAAGACTCGTTGAGGTCCGACCCGCCAACCTCTGTCGCTAGGATCTTTGACGGTGTTTCGGAATTTCCGTTATCCGATTTCCTTTTGTTTGTTTTTGTCTGTATGTCATGTGAGAGCGTTTTGTTAGTCGTGTCTTGTTTTTGTTGGGTTTGTTTTGTATGTGCATCCAGGAGTTCATCCATCTCTCCTCGGGCGAACAGTGCACAGAACTTCTCAGTGTGATTTTGAGTGTTGTACTTAGAGTATTTGTAGTTTGGCTCAAGTTGAACCTTTTCCCTCGGTGTCGATCTCTGTGATGATCGTTGAGTGTCGGATCCCTGGGAAAACAGAGATCCTGCAGAGGGACCTGCATCCCCCCCACCAGCGGCCTTAGCGTAGCTAAGGGCGCCATATTTTGATTGAGCCATCCTTCGTGCTTCAGGGAATGTTACATTGGAGCTTGCCTTAATCTCCAGGACCGTTTTTTCAAAGTTCCATCTCGGGCATGTCTTGTCAAAGGAAGGGTGGTTCCCCTTACAATTTACACAATTTGGTGGGTGGCCACATGGCTCATCCTTTGTGTGGGAATGGTCTGAGCCTCCGCACCTAGCACATACTTCTTCACGGCTTTTACAGTTTCTAGTGATGTGTCCATATCTTTGGCAACGATAACATCTTCGAGGGTTTGGGATATAGGGACGTACCCTACAGACCTCGAACCCTATTTCTACGGCATCGGGCAGCCGGTTTCCCTTAAAAGTGAGACTGAGGGTCTCTACCGTGGAGCCGTCTTTTGTTTGTCGTTTACCCATTCAGTAAATATCGATAACAGGAACCTTCCGAAAATTAAACCATTCAAGTAGCTCATCATCGGAGCTCTCATGGCTATCATACGAGTATATGACACCTCTGATTGAGTTCAGTCTCTCATGGGGAGTCACCTCCACTGCTGCTGAAGCAAGGTTGTTCATGGCAAGTAATTTCTTGGCCTGGTCACTGTCGCGACATTTAATTAGAAGTGAACCAGGAAACCGCCTGACGTCCAGAGGGTCCCCGATTGCCTTATAGATGGCTTGCGCCCGTGTCACTGCTGAAATCCTTCCATATTCTTCATCTTTTCCTTTAAGTACGATGTATCTTGGCCAAGGGTCAGTTTCACATTCAAATAATCCAGCTTGAGAAAAGTTTCGATTGAATAAAGCCATATAGATTTCCTTATTTCATCCTTCATGTTCCCCACCCACCACGGAGCCCAACGAGGGGAGACCAACCTGGATAGGGCAGAGCCCAGTACCCTAGTCCCAGGGATACATGGAGGATATACTCTCAAAAGGCTAGTCAGTAGTACAGCCGCAATCATAGTACGGGACATGGCCGGCACATATACTTGATCATCACCTTCATTGATTGGCCCATCAGCCATGGCCAATAGGACCAAAGTCCTAATGACAACATGACAAGCCGATTGACTGGACCGGGCCAATCCAGCCTCCCGTCTGGGAGAAATCCAGGCCAAAGTAGTGTATTGTATGGGAGGGGCCAACTTAGTCCCACCCAACTCAACTACCAGGACCCCTTCATCCTCCAACACGGGTCGCAACCCACGGCAAACAGGTTGCCCCATTTCCGTCGGGGAGACGTGTGCTTGCGCACTGTCTCGTGTTGGCCACTAAGGATAGAGGATTTCACCTTAGTGTTTCCACCCACCGCCACGGGGAGGCCCGAGACCTGCGGGGGCGGGGAAAGGTTGAAAAATAAATTCTGAAGGATTCAGAGCCTTTCTTTAAAATGACAGATGTTAGTTGTGTTGTTTGAAGTGCATTATTCTGTTTCATCCATCTGAAGCAATGTTGAATACAGATCTTTTTACACTTCGCATTCCAATTTCTTTCAAAGAAAATGAACAACCCCGGATGTGAACTTCACATGAAGGCATTCACAAGACTTCATCTATTTTAGACAGCCAATTTCTTTAAATTGAATGCAAATATTTAATGCAAAAGATGCTCACAATACCAAAAAGATCCAAGTTGTTTTCAGAGATAAATGTAGCTCTCTTGAAGGACGGTTTATCAAGAGCTCAAGACTCACTTAAAATTGATGGCAAAATCTCTTAAAATCACAAAATCACATCAAGAATACCAAAGATAGACCATTGATTGTTTTACAGAAAACCATATGTGCCACCTAGTTCAATTGTAGTGTCTGTCAGTCAGAATTATGTTTGGGAACTCTTTTCATGGGCGCTATCAATAAAAGTTTTGTTTTCTAAATATTTGCCATCATTCCACTGTCCTTTCCTTTGATCACTTTTCTTATCCCATGATCCTGATTGATCTGTTGAGGATCTGAAAGACTTTTCAGATCATTAACTGGTCTTTATGGTCCCATCTAAAGTAATCCAGTGAGCCAAAAAATTTGATTCACCAGCAGTTTCATCCTCCCAGGCACTCATTTGTGGGTCCTCAGTTATTCCACTGAATAACGAAGAGCCTTTTCAGAAATAAATCATATTACATTGCAAGTAATAAGAATCGGGTATTTCAAAAAAGTGTGTGATGCTGACATTTGCACTCTCAAATTAAAAAATTGCTTTAACAGAAATCTCCATATCAAAAACAACATATTGTAAAAACTACAGCCTGGACAAGTGATTGCATTGAGTATTTGAAGACAGCAAAAGTCCTGAATGGTAAACTTTTCATGACCGATATTCAGACAATATGCTACAGAAGGGGTTTTTCCTGGTATCACTGAGGACGAGCCATTTTGGCAGTTAAAAAACAGCAGGCGACCAGCCTTCTTGACAATGGCATATTATCACAAGGAAGGATTTAAAGTTCGACTGCAACTCAGATGAAAATGACTTCTTGTTTTTATTCCATAGCTGTTAGTGAGAAGAATGTTGGCAATGTGGTTTGTGACTTTTTGTGAGGATTAATGCCATTTCTACCAATTCACTGGAATTTTCATTGAACATCCCTGACCTTGAACAATTGTCTGCCAGGTGCAATTGAAATTCTTTGCTAAGTAACTGCTTTATGAGCGAACCTGACAGTACATACGTAGCATACATTTAATTACCCTGAAATGGCCCCTAAGGCAAACAAAAAAATAATCAATTTTGCTGTTTAAAAAACTCAAGGCGACACCAAGAGGCTCCGAATATTATTTAGATTCATCCTCCTCTGCATGTCATGGACGCAATTCTGTTATTTTGTGGAGGAAATATGATCAACTCATGAGGATTAAAAGGAAGATATGCAGTCTTTTAAAAGTAAAATGAGTAAACAACATTCCTTCAAAAGGAATTCCATAGCACAGGAAATTGATCAGAAGGAAACGGGTTTTGAAACAAGATTCAAATAGACTAGGATCAAAAAATCCAGAAATAATCAATATTTTAAAAGATATTAAAAAAAATATTCACTCTTTGCCATCAAGAAATATATCAACTAAACAATAATTAACAGACCTTATTCTTTAAAGCAATTTCTGGAATAAATATCACTGTTTTTGTCAAAAAGATAAATTTTTATAAAAACCCCAAAGGATTTGAAGCTACAAGTAGCTACATGGTCAGACTACAAACTCCATCATGCAGGGAAATGCCTAGGTGCTCTTTTCAATTAATTCTGCCATCACCATTGTTAGAGAAGAATATGGCAGTAGAGTGTCAGACGGAAAAGTTATCGACATCACTGCAACAGTTCATAAACTTGCAGAAAAGTCATCAGACTTACTTGCAGCGTATGCATTGTCGGGATGAGATTCAGTATCCTATCCATATGGCAAAGGAAACTACTGCTGTGAATCTTCTTTTGAACACATAAAACTATCACATTGGCTAGCGGATGCACAGGCAAAAACTTAAATTTCTTGGAAAGATGGATATCTCACAATTTTTAACTATTGAGAAAAAAAAACACAAACTGTGAATAATGAGTGAGTGAGAGAGTTAGTGAGTGAGCAAGTTTGGTTATTCAAAGACCCTACAACCAACAGGGCCATGAAGGTCAACTGGGTAAGGTGTGTGTATGTCTTTATAGGTAAGGAAACTGTGAAAAGTTGGCTGAAGCAATCATCTCCTAAAAACATTTTTATAGGAATAGACAGCTGCAGATCTTGTGTCATTTCATTCTATCTCAGCCTAGTATCTGACCAGTACATCATACTGAAACAAAATAATCTTTTCAAATACCACCTCTTCAACTGAAGACACACGCAAGTCAGCCAAGCAACAGCTTCCGCAGCTTTCAGAAGTGTACCTGAGGTCTGTGTGTGTGTGTGTGTGTTTCGGCTTTACTTCTCATCAGCACCTTGTTGGGCTATTTAGAGACATACTTGGTTTTCACTAAGTGTCTTTATAGTCCTGTTTGATTGGTAGTTAGGTATTCTTTTTTTTGTATCATGTTTGTACTAATTGTCTGTATAGTTCTGTTAGACTGCTACTTAGTTATTCCTTTTTTGTGTTATGTTGTCTGTTGTCCGTTGTTTTTTTATCAATTTCATAGCAACAGACAAATGGTCATGTAAGACCAAAATACTGAGGATTCCATAGAACTCGTCAGTGAAGGTGCAGGTGGTGACTAAATTGAATAATTCTCTTTTGGTTGTATGTGTATCTTCATGCCAGCTGTGCAACTTCTGTTTTGTTCGTTCAGTCAGCTTCCGAGACACATTGCCAAAGCCAGACATTTGAAGATGCTTCACTGCCGGTTCTAGCCAGTTGCGTACGAACGTCGGTCGGAATTTTTCAATCTTTTCAGGTGATGGACCTGATGGTTCTTCATCTAGGAAGTAGTAAAGATACTCTTTGATTGTGACTGTTTGGTTGTCATCGTTTTGTGCTCTGTCTTTTCCTTCATCCACAGGTTTGGTTTCCTTTTTGTCCATTCCATGCTGTTCTTGGTTTCCTGGATCATCTTCTCCCTCTTCCTCTTGTCCTTCTTCGATTTCTTCTTCCTGTGAGTCCCCTTGGTCCTCTTCATGTTCTTCCTCTTCCTCTTGTTCTTCTTCCATGGATTCGTTGCTGGGTGTCGTGTCCCCGCCATCATTTGATCCTTCCTGTTCCTCTTCAGTGTCTGCTTCATTTGGATGTTCTTCTTCCATTGCTGTATCTGGAGGAGTTGTGGTGCCAGCCGGTGTGTTTGATTCTTCAAGGTCCGCCCGGGGAGTAGACTGATTTGTGGTGTTTGTTGTCTTTAGAGTGGTTTTTTCATTTGTTCTTCCCGAGTGTCTGCTAGTGTCTTCTGGGTTCTCTGTGTGTTGTTGGTGTGATCTGTTGATGCTGTGTTCTTCAAGTTGTAGTCTTCGTCTTGGTGTCGCACGTTGATGAGGATGTCGATATCCTGCCATGTCCGCATAGCTGGGAATTGCTGAGTGCTGGTCCACGATCCTTCTAGCCTCCGGAAAAGATATCGCTTGGGTTGCCTTCAATGTGAGGATATCTTTTTCCTTAGTCCACTGTCTACAAGTTTTGCTGTAAGACGGATGATCCTCCTTACAGTTGACACAAAGAGGAGGGGCTGAGCAAGGTTGTTCCTTTGATTGAACGTGGTCCTCGGATCCACAATGTCCACAAACTTCTTGTCGTCGGCACCACTTGCTCAGATGACCAAAACGTTGACATTTATAGCATCTTCTTGGATTGGGGATGTAAGGTCGTACCTTACATTGCTCCCATATAACTTTAACGCTCTCTGGAAGAGTCGTGTCTGAGAAAGTCAAGATAAGAAGCTCCCGATTATCCCTCTGTGGGATTCTATGAAAATGAATGACATCAGTAAAAGTTTCAAACCATTCTTGTAAATCGTCGTCCGAGTCTAAATAGCTAAGGGAGGAGAAAACCACTCCCTTGGAAGTATTCAAGGTCCGATGAGGCTCGATTATTGCCTGTGTACCTGCAACATCTTTCAGCCCAAGGAGTTTCCGAGTCTGTTCGTCGTTTCTGGTCTTAAATAGGACGGTTCCATCTCTCTGTAACGTTGTCTCTGCAGGTTCGCCGACTTCTTGAAGTATGGTCTTGTAGATGGCGAAGGGAGATAGCCTGTTTGTTGGTTTGAACACTATGTACCTGTGTCGGTACTCCGACTTTCGTGTTGTCGTTTGTCGATTTAGAAGTTCCGGGTCGATACAGTCATCCGAGGATGACCGCTGCCGTTTTAGTCGAGACTGTGAATTAGGAAGAGAGTATGCCATAGGAATTTGTGATGTTCATCCCCCATGCTCCCCACCCACCAAGGAGCCCAACAAGGGGGACTAATATGGGTAGGGCTGCGCCCAGTACCCTAGTCCAGGGATACATGGGGGATATACTCGTAGAAGGCTTGGTAAGAGATACAGCTGCAATCATATTAAAAACATGGCCAGCATGTAGACTTGGTCAGAACCTTCTTTGATTGACCCATCAGCCATGGCCAAGTAGGACCGAAGTCCTAATGACAACATGACAAGCCGATTGACTGGACCGGGCCAATCCAGCCTCCCGTCTAGGAGAAATCCAGGCCAAAGTAGTGTATTGTATGGGAGGGGCCAACTTAGGCCCACCCAACTCAACTACCAGGACCCCTTCATCCTCCGACACGGGTCGCAACCCACGGCAAACAGGTTGCCCCATTTCCGTCGGGGAGACGTGTGCTTGCGCACTGTCTCGTGTTGGCCACTAAGGATACAGGTCTCCACCTTAGTGTTACCACCCACCGCCACGAGGAGGCCCGAGACCTGCGGGGGCTGTACCTGAGGTCTGATAACGCAGGATGTTATAAAAATGGAGCCCTCCCAGGTTACCTGGCATGACAAGATACGGGTATGTTATGTTGCTATAAACTCACATGCTAATTATTTTTGTTGTATAAAACTCAAGATCGTGAACTCATGCGGATTCAAGGAAAGCTCTGCAGCGCTTTTTAGAAGTAAAAAGAGTAAACATCCTTCAAAATTAATTCTGATAGCAGTACATATGCAGGAAACTGATGGTGAAATTGGTTTAAAAAACATGATACAAAGAAAGTGGGAACTACCTACCTACGAATGTTTTGTTGAAAAGAAATATCTTCAGCAAAACCCCAAAAGTAGAAAGCTATAGTCAGATACATGGTAAGATACTTAACCACAGTATATTTTTGATGCTTGAAAAGATATACATAACTTTTAAATACTAATAATACACATCTGCAACATTTGCAGGTCAGACTATACAAGCACTACCATACAGGAAAAGCCTAGGTATTTTGTTCCATGAATTCTTTGTTAGAGAAGTATATGCAGTAGTGTAAGATAAAGCAATAATACTGGCTGCAGATGCAATTCCTATCTTGAACAAAGATGTTTACATCACATTGGAAGGATGGAGGATTGGGGCTTTACGTCCTGTATTTATGCACTTTGTAGGCTAATAATCAGGATGGAGGAGGACTCAGCAACGAGACAAAGGATGATTTTAATTACACCATAGATAAAACTAAATGGAAAATTTAGCTGCAATCTTAACATAACCCACCCCTTTGTGAAGGATGACATAAGATCTGTGCATATTGCCTTTGACAGAGGAGTTTTCTAAATCAGCCACCGATAAGAAGAGATATTGCTTGAAACCTCAGTCTCATTATGTCATTAAATCTCATTCGACCCTTCAACCTTCGAAAATGTTACTACAGTAGTGTTTTTGTTATAATTTCACAATTATAGTGATTCATCAGATGAACAAGCTGCATCTCCTGATCAGCCACATGTCACTGTTCCTAATCAGTTTCCTGCACAACATACTGCACCATGTCCTGATGATGATGTCGCTGAAGATCTTGCAATTGATGACAATGCTCCTGCTAGTGCTGCTGGCAGTGTAGTGTTCCTGTTGCCAAGAACCCAACAAGAAGAAACTAGCTGGTCTTACAGCAAGTTGAGAAGGATGAGATGGCACAATATTACCAGGATCACGAGATATTTTACAACAAGCGACATCGTGATTACAAGAACGTGCAGAAGAAGCTGGTCATGTTGGATCGGTGAGTGAGTGAATTTGTGTTTTGCATCTCAAAGAACCTGATTGGTCTATCAAGAGAAATACATGGTTGTAGCGAGGGTCATGACACTTCAAACCAGTCAACACATGCATTAAAAGTGCTCCAGTAAAAACAGTCAATTATTTCAAGGAAATAGGAAAACCAGCATAAGAAAAACTGAACCATACAAGACTATATATCAGAGAATCTCCAGGAGATGACGAAACTTAACTCACACAAGCATAAAAGACGAAAATAGATCCCGTTATGCAGCCCTTGACTGCCTTGTAGCAGCCCTTGAATTCATGGCTGCAAGACTTCACAGCCTCAATTTTGCAACAGATGAATGCAGTTACTGCAGAAAATGGACAGCTTTGAAACAAACCGATTAAAAAATGAAGAAATGATCCATAAGCTGTCTTCTGACCTTCAAAGGCAAGCATGTGAATTTTCAAATATATTTGAAGAGGATGACCACACCAACCTCAGCTTTTTTACAACTGCTCCTTTAAGAACTATCAAAAATAAAATCAATGGCATACATGGATAATAGTAAAACAAGACACTAGCATCATACATAAACAACAAAAAACAGATAAATAAATATCAAATATCACAGATAAAAAACCATTAATGAACCTACACTTGTGACTTTTCATAAAGGACTACAACAGTTAATTTTTTTTCTTTGATTTCAGGACCAAGCGTTAATGTGGTTTCAGAAGTTTCTGGACTTCATTGGCCCCAAGCGGCAACAACTGCTTATATTTGATGGCCACGTATTGCATTGCAGTCTCTGTCTCATGAAGAGGGCCATGGAAGCAGGAGTGAGTCTCCTCCTGCGCCCTACACACTGCAGAAATTCGTTGCAATCGGTCGACAGTTTATTTCTTTTAAAAGCAATTTCATGACTACCTATGAATGTTTTGTTGAAAATAAAATCTTAAGTGAAACCCCAAAATATCCGAAGCTACAAGCAACTACATGGTAAAAAAATCATTGAAATACATATACTTCAAAAGATCTACATCATTTTGGCAATTCTGGTAATACATCACTTGCAGGTCAGACTACAAGCACCACCATTAAGGAAAAACCCAGGTAATTTGTTTCAAGAATTCTTCAATAACGTTTGTTAGAGAAGTATACGGCAGTAGAGTGTTAGATAAAGCCGTCACACTGCTCAACTGATGCATAAGCTATGCGTTTCTTGGACAAAGATGTATATCTTTCAAAGATTGCTTTTTTTAACCAATGAGAAAACACATTGTCTGTGCAAAAGTGAGTGATTTGGGTTTTTCAAAGACTCTGTAACCTGGCAGAGGGTCATAAAGGTTCAATAGGTAAGGAAACTTGGTAACAGCAACCATCTTCTAAAAACATTTGGACAGGTATCTATATACCTGCAAGTCTTGAGTAATTTCAATCTATCTCAGTCTGGCATCTCACCAGTAAATTATATAAATACTGAAACTAAACAGACTTTTAAATCACTAGCTCAGTGTGCAGCTGCTATGACTGAGGTCATACTCTAGTGAGCCAAGCAACAGCCTCCGCAGCTTTCGGAAGTGTACCTGAGATCTGACAATGCAGGTTGTTATAAAAAAGGAGCCCTGCTAGGTTACCTGGCATGACTTGATACTGGTATGTTATGCCTTTACACACTCAAAGCTAATTAATAATGTTGTATAAAACTCAAAACGGCAATAAAAATTGAATCTGTAATTCAAAAAAGGCTCCGAACATTTTTTTCATATCCCTCTGTGTGTGTCATGGACGTGTGTGTGTATTTGTGTTTTACGCCTCTGCAGCACCTTATTGGACTATATCGAGGCTTGCTAAGTTGTTATTGGTCTTTGTTTATTTTGTGTCATGGACGTAATGCTGGTATTTTGTTCAGGAAAGAATTGAAATGTGATAGGATTGATGAACTCATGTGGATTCAAGGGGAAATATGGGGAGCCTTTTAAAAGTATAAAAAGAGTAAACATTCCTTCAAAAGAAATTACACATATGCAGGAAATTGATGGGTGGGAAATGGGTTTTGAAACATAATACAAATACACTAGCAACAAAATCCAGAAACAATCAATATATGAGATGGTATTAAAAACAAAATATTCATTCTTTGCATGTGACCAAGAGATACCTCACCTAAAATATCATTCACTAATTTTATTTCTTCGAGCAATTTTCTGTTTAAATATTAATGTTTTGTCAAAAAGATATTAAAATTTTCATCAAAACCCCAAAGGAACCGAAGCTACAAGCGGCCACATGATCAGACTACAGACACCATCATGGTGGGAAAAGCCTTGGTACTTCCTTCAATGAATTCAGCCTACACCATTGTTAGAGAAGAATACAGCGGCAGAGTGTTGCATGTAGCTGTCAGTGACAGCCTGTCGCACTGGCCAGGACATGCATAAGCTAATCGTTTTGGATGAAGATGTGTCTCAAAAAAAAAAAAGGCTTAAATCATGAGAGAAACACAAAAACTGTGCAAAAGTGAGTGAGTTAGAGAGTGACACCTGCAACCAATAGTGCCATGAAGGTCCACCAGGTAATGAAATAGAACATTTTGACATGTATAGAAACCAGTTTTGAGGAAAAATGATCAATATGCATCTGGAAAATGAAACTACTGAAGCAACTCTACCTCCTTTTGCCAACAGATCTTACATCACTGGTGCAATGGCCATTGGCAGTGCTTTCAATAACAGCAAAACAAAAACCTTAATGGATAATTAAGCTGCAACCTTTGAATTACATCACCTACCCCTTTGTGAAAAATGACATCAAATCCATACATATGCCTTTGACAGTTATTTCGAGGAGTTTTCTAAATCAGTGACCCATCAGAAGAAATATTGCTTGAAACCTCAGTCTCATTACGTCATTAAATTTCCTTCGATGCTTCTACCTACAAAATGAAGTTGAGAAGGACAAGATGGCAAAATATTACGAGGAACACAAAATATTCTACAACAAGCAACATCCTGACAATCATGCTGGATATACTGTAGGTGAGAGAGTGAGTCAGTGTTTTACATCTCATAAAAACTTGATTGGGCTAATTAGAGACATGCATGGTTTGTATCGAGGGTGCTGCTTCAGTTTTCAAAACTGGATAGGAAAGCCAACAAACCCTTTCACATGGCAGCAGCTAAAGACATGGTTTGTATCGAGGGTGCTGCTTCAGTTTTCAAAACTGGATAGGAAAGCCAACAAACCCTTTCACATGGCAGCAGCTAAAGACATGGCTGGAATCCATGAGAACGATCTATGGGTAGCTGATGCAGAAAGGACCATCTGGCAGTGTGAAAGGGAACCACACCCAGAAGAAGGTCTGGATTAAGTGAAATATTGTCTCCTGACAGGAATTCATGAAGGATAGTCAAGTCAGGAAGGACAGGCAGCCACCTGAGCCATCTTCAGAATTATCATCAGAAGAAGAAACAATTGTTGATTAGCCAAATGTCACTGATCAATCGCCATCATCAGATAAAACAGCTCTTGATTAGCCAGGTGTCATGTGCTGCTCCTTAGTCTGAACTTTTGGCGGGAATTCTTCAGGGCTGATCCAGTCAAGCCTCCGAGAAGCATGACGGAAGGGGTGGAATGTGTCGATTTTTTAACTTCCTCAATGCCCTGATGAAGCTTTCATCAAAGATCTGCTGCCAAGAAACCCAAGAGGGAGAAATTGGCCTTGCACCATTTTGGGAGCAGTCCATCTCTTTGTAAAGTCACGCTGGATAGGTTAGGAAGTTAGTGTTTTACAATTCACCAGATCATAGGGCTATTAAGAGACATGCATGGTTTGTATTAAGGGTGTTGAAACTTCAAACCAGTCAACACATACAAAGAGCTCCAGTAAAAAAAAACATATATTTATATATTTCAAGAAAATAGTAAAACCAGCATATGAAAAAATGTACCATACGAGCCTATATATCAGAGAACCTCCAGAAAGTGTGAAACATAACTCACACAAGCATAAAAGACGAAAATAGAAGTCACTCGAAATACCTGTAAAGCATACTCATCCATGGGAATGCCAGTCAATAGTAATTGACAATAAATGTAAAGCTACATAACTCTTACAAACATTTACCAACCCCGTGAAACTAAAATTACAATCTCAACGGCTTTATGGAAGTCCTAAGGATGGTCCTTGAGAAATTTGACTCCATGCATGCGTGGTTCCCATATACCTGCTAGCGATTTCAATATGTATCTGCTGAAACTAGGCAAAGATACATCAAATGGATAATTGGGCTTTCTGTCCTGTATTTTTGCACTTGGTAGGCTAATTAGGACAGGAGGAGGACACGGCAATGAGGTGAAGGATGATTGAAACAGCCACCCAAAATAGGCCAGGTGACCGGGAAATAGCTGGATTCGAACTATGTACCCAGCGATTGGCAGCCTAGCACACTTCCACTAGAACTACCCTCCCCCCAGATACTGACGGTTTATGACTACAGACCAGAAATAACAATTCCAACAATTATTTAGTGCAAGTCTAATTGCCATCAAAAAATTCTTCAAAAAACATAAAGAAAAGAACAAAAAACAAGAAGGCGACTGACATTGGAAGGTGGAAGACACTAATTACAACAGAAATATTTTACGTGTATACCTTCGGTTCAAACAGCAACATGGCTGGGTTAGATGGAGTATGCTCACGACAACATGTTTGAGAATGAAGCTGCTGAAAACAAGTCACAAAGGATTGAGAAGAAGATCATTGGCTGCTACAGACAGGAATTCTATTTGCAATAAATTGAAAGAGAACAAAAATTCACACAAATGCAGAATTACGATGAACTACTGAACAACATCAATGGAAGGGCTTGTTCAGAAAATGTGAATGTGGATAAGGTGCTTGAGATTGGTTTGGAGATTGTGGTATACCTACAGTGGCGGCCTCAGGGGCCCCACAAACAAGTATTGAAAAGTGCAATGAAGAGGAAAGCTACTTTGTAGTCATAGTAATTTGCTCTAAATCTCCCAGAAAAAAAATTCATGTTATGTGTATTAACTACTGTTTCTAGTTTAAGCCTTAAAAAATATTACTACTTTAAGCAAAATATACGTGATCACTGATCAGTCCAGGATATATGCAATAAAATTATCAAAATGTGCGGCCATAATTCGATCTTATTTATGGTCACACCTGGCAGCGATCCTCATGACAAAACAAAGAGGAATGTTCACTGTTCATCCCATGAGGTGTTATTACAGTTTTTACAATATCTTGAATAAAATGGCATTTTCCCACAAATGACTGATGTCAATGATTACTAGTCTGACTACACAGCGTTTATGTGCATGCCTTGGCATATTAGGACAGAAAATTACCCTGCACCACAAATTACCAACATTTGGTTACTGAATTGCAAGACAAGAAGACATTTCTGTCCTGAGAACGAGATGAAAGGACCTCCAAGACAATAACTGCTTTGAGATTGGATGGGAAAATGTAAACAAACCTATTAAAACAAAGACAACATGTGAAATAAAAGTTGAGAGACAAAATTACATCTTTGTGCTCCTTACTTTTACACCCACAACAACAGTAATATCATTTGTAATTAAAGTCATAATTTCATAATTTAGGGGAGCATGGCAAAACATAGAGTAAATGGTGACCCTAAATTCAAACTCGGGACCCAGCATTTGCAAGTCTATAGCACCTCCTACTGATCAAATACATTATCGAAAACTTATTTATTAATGAAACCAAAACAAAGGAAAGCTTACACAAGCTGTGGACGGAGTAGGCCTAAATGCACAAAGAGGAGCGAATGAAGTGGGAACAGTGGTTTATAGATGGCTATGCAAGAAGTGCATCTCAACAAAACCAGAACATATAGTAATGTACTGTGACTGCTGTGGAGGGCAAAACCGCAATCGTTTCATATTCACAAAGCTAATCCATACTGCAAAAAATAATTAGTTGTGTGCATGTCATAAGATATCAAGCTTGAAAATTACTTTCCACCACAAGAAACCAACATTTGGTTAGTATTTTTCATGATAAGAAGAAATGAATTTCCTGGTGAAAAAGAGATGAAAGGAGCTCCAAGAAAACTATTGCTTTGAAATGGGAGGAGGGAATGCTAAATGTACATAAAAATGTTGACAAAAAGTGGTTTAAATGATCAGTTACGACAAACAATGACATCATTCAACTTAAAATATTGAACAGTAATATCATGTGTCATTTTTCCGTTCTATTCCTTACATGTTTGAAGACTTTAACGCAATCTTGACTGCATACCAATCAATATCAATGTGTCATATAAACAATAAAACTATCTCAACAATTTAGTTTGCCTCACAACAATTGTTGGATCACAATAGAGTGCTTTTGATGACTTTTTTCAGCAACATTTGTTACCACCTTTCGTAACACCATGGTTAACACCTCAACCATCTTTGCCAAAAGAGAAAGTGCTCGCTGGCAATGTGGACTTGCAGGCTGTGGATTTCGAGACTCTTAAAGATTCAAACTGGCTCAACGATAAGGTAAATTCTTCCGTTCCATATTTTTAAATACATTTATTCTTATTTGGATTAAAGATATACGGAAATAGCCTTGTACATCCGTGTATGCTGACGCCAGATTTGAGCGAGGGTTTTGGAGAGTATCTGTGGCTAGTCTAATATAATTTCAAATATTGTTCAGGAAGATGGATGGATGAATGGGGCTTTGTCTTGTATTTATGCACTCAGAAGGCTATCTACATGTGCACACTCTAAAAAATGTCGGGACAAAATTGTTTTTTTAGATTCAAAATGGTTTTTTGAAAAACCAAATTTCAATGCAAAAAAACCAACATGGATTTTTTTTTAAATCCATGTTGGTTTTGCATTGAAATTTGGTTTTTTTTTAAATCCATGTTGGTTTTGCATTGAAATTTGGTTTTTCAAAAAACCATTTTGAATCTAAAAAACCAATTTTGTCTGAAATTTTTTAGAGTGCAGGTTGACAGTATTAATTCCAAATCTTCACACTGAATCAAATGTTAAGACAACAAAGGATGGAATGGGTTTTTTTTCTGCATTTGCAATGTTGTATTTTTTCTGAATTTCACTGCAAACATTTAACATTTGATATTTGTCAAGAAACATTTCTGCTTATAAAAAACATCAAGGAAATATTTTTTAAAAATTCCATGGAGTGCAAGAGTTAAATGTTTCCCAAATCTATTCCAAGCCAGGTCAGGCCAATATTTTGAAAAAAAAGAAAGAAACTTTTCCAAATATTTCAACAAATTTGAGACGTTTGTGATCAAGATTACAATCACTCCTACTCATACATTTTAGACCTATCTGCAGCAATTACCTCAGCCTTGAATCTCCTCTTCAAAGGTACGAGTGTCCTATATAGACTGAGCAGGGTTTGTGTTAAGATTAGAGTTATTGTGACTGAAATTAACTCCATGTAGTAATTCCTTCACAAAGAAAAGAAGAGATAATCCACCCTCTCTGAACAGACATTCAGACAATATGCAAAGGAAGTGCATGGCGATGAACATGCAGGGATTTGTGCCAGAGACTGATGAGGATGAGGCACTTAGGCTGTTAAAAACCACAATTTTCCTAAAAATAACATTTAATCATGAGAGACACGCAGACCGGAAACTCTTATATAATGGAATTTGGCTGGAATGACTAAAATCAACAAGAATGAAACCAGTAATTCTAATAAATTGGACTTTAAATTATTTCAGTAATCACTTGCTTTTCCACAGCTGTAATAAACAACAAAAAATATTTCCAACCATTATAGAAGTATGGAATCGAACAACTTATTCATTTAACAGCATGATTCCACAAATGCTTTATTTCAATGATTATCAAGTTTGACTATGTGCATGCCTTGGCATATCAGGACTGAAATCACTTTCTACCACAAATAACCAACATAAATTACCTAGGCCTCGAATCTCTTACTCAAATGACTGAGTGTCCATTTAGACTTAACATGTTTGTGTTGTTAAGACAAGAGTTACGGTGACTGAAACTAACCCCGAGTAATTCCTTCACAAAAGTAAACAAGAGATACTTGCAATGAATCCTCTTTATTTTAGTGCTGAGTAAACCTGGCTGAGGCTGATTAGAAGCTGGTGAAACTCACATCCCAAGTGATCAACCAATTTAAAGAAACAGCAAACAAACTTGGCCCATAAAACGCGCAGTTGGGTCACTGATGCCACTTCAGCAACTTTCTTAACAAGCTCCTAATTGAAAATAAGGGAATCTACTCAGCACAAACAAAGACTGAACGGGACACACACACGCTAGGAAATTAGTCTGAAAACCAACAACTTTGTGGACTGACAAAAAGGCAGAGAAGAGCAAAAATCCAAAGCCTGAAGTTACATAGCTGGATCTAGACGATCATTTAGTCCCCATGGGACAGCTTAGGGTGATCCATTTAATCTCCACATGCCCTCCAGTTAACCATTATATTCAATGGTAGTTTTATTTTTTTCCTATATTCCATATCAAATGTTCATCAAAATGTGATTCAATATTATATACGTGAAATGTTCATCAAAATGTTATCCATATATAAATAGAATTTTTTAAAATAGCTTTTACTACTGGCCTAAGGTTTAAAGAAGTATACATGTAACTAAGTAGAAAAATTGTGTGTGTGGAACATAAAATTTGTTAATTTTCATCATATTTTCAGCGAAATATGACATTTTAAGGGAAAAGTATGAGAAAGGAAGGGATGTGGGCTCCAAGGTACTGCTGTTGGTGTTTGAAAAAAATCGTATGATGGTGACCTGTGAAAGAACGGACACCATGGCAACCCTCTTCAGCAGAATAAAGAGGGTCATAAAGGCATTGAGGAAGAAGGAGATCATCCTTAGGTAAATCATATTTATACTATTTTGATACCAATGATTCTCAAACACTGCTTAACGTGAATATGAAGATCCAAGATGGCCACCAGAGATGGTCACAAAAAAAACCCTCTCTACAAGACTTTGGTACGCTAAACCTTAAAATATGGGCAGAGTGTATGGAGCCCTTATCTGATCAGCGGCATCAGAAGACTCGAGAATGGACTAAGGCATGCCAAAAGGCAGGTGAACAACCTTAAGGGGCTATCATACCAACAGCGTCACCAGAAACTGAGCCTCCCAACTTTTAGGTTTCGCAGGCTGAAAGGAGACATGATAGAGTTGGATGGGTTGTACAAACCAGCAATGAACCCAAACATCCTCAGATGCACCAGAATCTCCAGAGTTCACTCACTTCAACTTTTCCAAGACAGAGCAAGAATTGTACAAATAATTTCAAAATTCCGTTTTGATTCATATATTAAGGCTCCACTTTTTCTACAGGTCCCGTGATACCTTATGCAAACAGGGACAAGAACTCTGCACTGATACAACGCAGATCGAGTTGTAAGTTTTCTTTTTTTTTTTGCATTATTGCTCATATAAGATATCACTCTTATCATACCGTTTGTGTTCCTTTAATATGGCATGGCCAACCATGATTTTAAAAAATTGTAAAACTCCAAATATTCATCAGAATGTGATTCGTTGTTATATAGAATTACAATGTGTTTCAAGGATGACTTGTCTGAATGGCAAAACTAATTGTAAAATCATGGTGTGAAATCTGCTTTGATGATTCAAACACTATGACTGACTTTTCCTACAGGTGCTGATGTGAGTGAGGTTTTTTATGCCCCATCAGCAACGGTGTGGGCTATTTAGAGGCAGCATTGGTAAGTGGATTATCTTTAATCTAATTTCTCATAAATTGTAGAAGTAGTTGGTGTCCCTGAGGAACTGTATAATGCTTGACGTGGCCTACAGGTCCTGAAACACCCAGAGAGACGACTATGATGAATCAGACCCTAAATCCAATCATCACAAGTGGAAGGTGTGAGAATGTGAGATGCACAAAGAGGATCTAATGAAGTGCACACTGTTCCACTCAGATGGCTCAGGCAGGTGGGATGGAAGGATGGATGATTGGGGCTTTACATCCAGTATCTATGCACTTGGTAGGTTAATTAGGACAAGAGGAGGACACGGCAATGAGTCGACGGATGATTGAAACAGCCGTCAAACATAGGCCCAGTTGACCGCTCAGGAAGGTGGGCATCCCAACGAAACCAGAACATATAGTAATGTACTGTGACTGCTGCAGTGGACAAAACCGAGATCAATGCACATGTTGATCCATGCTGCAAAACGAAACCAGAACATATAGTAATGTACTGTGACTGCTGCGGTGGACAAAACCGAGATCAATGCACATGTTAATCCATGCTGCAAAACGAATCTCTGTGTGTGTGTGTGTGTGTGTGTGTGTGTGTGTGTATTTGAGTTTTACGTCTCATCAGCACTTGAGTGGGCTATTTAGAGACATACTCAAATTTGAATTTCTCGATGCCGTGTTTGTGAAACCAATTTGTAAGTTCATTATCTGAGCAGGTCTTGCTCTCTTTGGAGAAGATAATGCCTTTGCCTGATCTTTGAAAAGGTTCAATGGCGACTTTGGCATTGGCTATCTCAGTGATGGCCGTCAATTTCTCTTGTTGTTCAGAGGTTGCAGGTTTAAGGAGGAATGTGCCATTGGTTTGGCACCTCAGGCTATCTGCGATTGTCGTGTCGCAAAGGTTTGCAATTGTTTCGTAGACAGCAACAGATGATAGGTCTTCCAGTGATTGTGTGACACCTTTTATAACAAGCAAATTTGACAGATGTGGGCGGCGGTCAGGGTCAGTCAAGTCATCCGAAGATGTCCTTGTCCATTGAAATTGTGGTATTCCAGTCGCAAACTTTTCGATCCCAGCCTGGTTACCCGCTGAGGGACGCGCACCTATGTTACCTGGTTGACGTACAATTAGGTTTTGAAACTTGGTATTTGACATAACCATTGACATTCCCCTGTAAGGCAGGGGACACACCGTGCATGCGCACTGTCTCATGTTAGCCACTAAGGATAGGGATCTTCACCTTAGTGTTTACCACCCACCGCCACAAGGAGGCCCGAGACCTGCGGGGGCGAAAATGACAAGAAAGCACGGATTGCTTTTTAGTCTGTACTAGCACACTAAAAAATGAAGATAAGTTTTCATTGAAAATATAAGAAAGTTATATGCTTATAAAAACAATATCAAAGAGGTGTTATGGCGAATATTCCAGAAAATTTATCATAGTATGGTTTTTGAGGCATACATTCTTGATCAGTCTTCTGCAATTACCTTAGCCTTGATGCTATTTAGACTTAACAGGTCTGTGTTAAGACAAGAGTTATGGTGACTGAAACTAACCCCATGTGATTCCTTCACAAAGGCCAACAAGAGATTCTTCTAACGAATCCTCTTTATTTTAGTGCTGAGTAAACCTGTCTGAGGCTGATTAGAAGCTGGTGAAACCCACAAACCAAGTCATCCCCCAATTTAAAAGAAACAGCAAACAAACTTGGCCCATAAAATGCTAAGTTGGGTCACTGATGCCACTTCAGCAACTTTCTTAACAAGCTCCTAATTGAAAATAGGGGAATCTGCTCAGCACAAACAAAGACTGAACGGGACACACACACGCTAGGAAATTAGTCTGAAAACCAACAACTTGGAGGACTCATAAGAAGACGGAGAAGAAGCAAAATCTCACTGCAACGACTACACCTGGTCATTATATACTGCGAAAAATGTCACCAATGATTTCAGCAGAAAGCATAGCTCAACCTTCCAAAATGTTTTTCTTGTAATTGTTCATTTTAGCCTAGTGCGATTATTCAAGAATGTGATCAAACACAAAACGGCAAAGAAAATCTGCGAATACAAAACAATCTCAACCTATCACATGATGCTTTATCAAAACGTAATTTTCCTAATGAAAAGACTCAATGGCTGACTCATTATAGAGCAGTTTATAGTGCTATTGTCTGAGTCTGACAAAAGCCAATGTTAATCCTGTTAATGGATTGAAAAGAGAGAGGATATAAAGAAAAGCCATTCAAGCCCCAGGGCCATCGGACGAATGAAAATTAGTCAATGAGATGAGGGACGGAAGGGGATGGTTTAAGAATCAGGTAATCTCCCTTGTGGCCTTCAAGATCTGGTGTGGCAGTGCAGTGTCTTTAAAATGAGAAAGGGATTTTTTTTTTACCAAGAGCTAGGCTGTGATGAAGTAGACAAAGGATAATAGCTTGTAAACTTGATTAGCAAAAAAAGAATATAGTTTCATACAGATTTTTAAACTTTGTGAGTTATGATAGCTGATGCAGTGTCATCTTCGATACATTCAACATAGGAAACATAAAGGCTGTTTAATTAGCGATCAATTCCTTTGATTTGTCAAAACTAATATTTTTAGAGTAAAAATCAGATGCATAATCCTTTCGTTTGCCTATCACCAACAAGTGGGATTGGTCCACAGGTGGATTTGCTGGTATATATATGGGCCTCTTATACCTTTGATAAGAGTCTGAAACAACTCCATTAAAAAAAGTAAACAAAAGAACTTCTGAGGACTGAACATGATGTTTTAATCATGTTTTGTACACTACCTGCAGTGTTTCATGATCCTTGTAGTCATCCCTCACCATCTAGCACACTGGTTGGAGCTGACACATCAGTAGTTCCATAAAATCCATGAATTAGTACAGGTAGTTGTATTGTCTATAGCAATGGGCCTCAACTGGGCTGCAACTGGGGGAAAAGGCTTAGACTGGTAATTTGATCATCAAGTTAAAAACTACCAAAGAGGGCAGCACTGCCCAGTTGCTCCCAGTACTCTCAATTGCATGAGTCCAGTGATTTTCTTGTCAAGCAATTACGGAGTCGGCAAATGCACGCAAAAACATGTGGGGCAGTAAGGAATGTTACCAAAAGGTTGAACAATCCTGCTTTTTATTATGGATGACCTTGACCTACTTTTCAAGGTCACTGAAGAACCTTGGATGCTGGTCGGCAAATGCGCACAGAAACATGTGGGGCAGTAAGGAATGTTACCAAAAGGTTGAAGAATCCTGCCTTTTATTATGGATGACCTTGACCTACTTTTCAAGGTCACTGAAGAACCTTGTATGCTGGTTAACTCGTGAATGCCTCAAGTTGTGTTGTTTTCCCGTTTTGTTCCAATTCACCTCAGTGTCGGGCCCGATTCACCCCAATTTTACTGTTCTCTTTCTTTACTTGGAATACGTATTGTCAATAATGTTATTTTTGGTTTCAGAAAAAAAGTTCATGGTTCTCTGTTCCGGAAATGACCAGGCTGGTCGAATTTGTGGCGGAACACAAGACCATGTTGTCCGGCAATTTTTCTTCTGAGAGCGGTAAATAAGTACTTGGCATTTCACATATAATATACAAAAAAAGCCCATTGTGTCAAATATGCACAGTGCTCATATTAAAAGAAACATTGAGGTTAAAAAAATGAACTGAAAATGAGAATTATACCACCTGAAAGTAGCCTTATCATAATTGTACGAATTTGTTATAGTGTGTGTGTGTGTGTGTTTGTGTTTTACGCCTCTGCAGAACCTTATTGGGCTGTATCGAGGCTTGCTAGGGTGTTATTTGTTTTTGTTTATTTTCCTCATATTTTATAGTATGTACATGTATGTGTTTGGTACAGAAATGTGATTATGTTTTCTGGCTTGTCTACGAGAAGTGGAAGTGGATTTACGAATTTGTTATAAAACACACTCACTGACTCACTCAGGGTGGTGGATCAGTCCGCTGAAACCCATGGGTCTGGCTGGCGGAGGAACTCACGAATGGTCATGCGTCATGAACTGGTCCATTTTGCGTCGCAGGTCAAAAATGTCTATTTTTTCTATTTTCTGATATATCATCACAGAAGCATAGCAGTATACAGTGTTTCAAACAGAACTTAATTATCTTGTATACTTATCGAGATATGGGCACTTTTGTGCCTCCCCCACTCATTGAAATGTGTAGACTTAAGGGAAGGTTTTTAAGGCTTTTCTCAAAATTGATGTTTTTTAGTAAAACGTCTGTAACTTTTCTACAACTTAACCAATTGTAATGGGGTTTGTTGCAAAATGATTCTGACTAGTTCCTCTAATGATATATGTTGACACTTTTTAAATAAATCCCATTGAACGATATGAAATCTTGACAGCAAAAACTGACATTTTTTTCTTTTAAAATTCCTTTAAAATCCCAGCTTCTACTTGTGTTTCCAAGTGAAATTCACCACAGAATTAAGAAAAATTATATCCCTTTAACTAGGCATGTTCTGGACATTTGTTGTCCTTTTATGAGCCAGCCCATCTTAAATGTAACAAAATTACAACACAGGAAGATTTCTGGTCCATGGATCAAAGTGATTGGGAATTAGCATAAAAATGATGAATAGATAGATGGATATATTGATAGACAAGGTAAGTACAGCCCTGTATGGCCTGTTGTAGCTACTCACTAGGTTACATTGATGAAATGAGAAAGAGGGCAGGAGTCCTCAACATGCTGCATGTTTACCCCATGTAAGGGATCTTTTCCTTGCCTAGCACAGGCTCTAATACAAGGATAACCCAATTTAGCAACTAATCTGAATGACATCAAGCTTGGTGTTTGCTTTTTAAAGGTACATTGAAAATATTTGCGATCACAAACTACATCATTTTGCAATATGCTTCTGAAGATTACTGCTAAGGTTGAGAATGACATCTGCTTGGCTTTTCCTGAGAAGCACTCAAAAACCCCAAGTAAGACATCTAAAGCATAGCAGAAGAACTAAAATAACTATCTGAAAAAATAAACCATGATTGGGACAATGCAGAGGGGCTGATTTCTTCTTTTCACAATATTGCTACACCGACTCCGCTACACCGACTCCGATCCACCCCTGATTCTGACTGACATGCCTCAACGTTCTGGGCAATAGCGCTTTATTGGTCTAAGTGATTTTCAAAAGGATAACAGTTCTGTAAACTAGAGAATATTTCCTTTCTTCTGATGTCAAATATGTTGAAAAAACTTAGATAGAAGTGGTAGAAAAGTTCTATTGAATATTTTGTTTTGAAATTTCGTGCGACAAATCCACTATTTTAGCAGACCAGTTCATGACGCATGACCGAATAGCAGCCAGGGTAAATGTGACTTCCTTGAATGGTGCCGGTGAGGCTGTAAAATTCCTTGCCACGTTTCAGGGGCTAAACAAGGATGATAATTTATGAAAGCGTATAGGAACGCTAAAAAAATTCCTCTAGTTTAATGCTAGAAAAATTATTGAAATTAAGTATCTATGCTTGAAGTTAAAGACAGGGATGGGTTCAATTATAATTGTTATTGGGTAATTGTGTAATTACAATTACAGAGAAATTATAATTGTAATTGAGAATTTGCAGTCTAATGTTATTGAATCTGAATCTGAATGTAAAGCCAGATACCCCAAACTTCACCAACTAAGCCTCCTCTCCACATTGAAAGATAGAAAAAATTCTCTCTTTCATTTTACTAGGTGCATCATCTTACAGCAAACCTTTTACTTCAAACATTGGACTGTCCTCTTTACTTATAGACTTAAGTTCAAGGTCAATGGACTGTCCTCTTTACTTATAGACTTTAGTTCAAGGTCAAATCAAGCACCCTAGGGTAAAGTCACTAAAGTCAGCCCATCAAAAGCAACACAAATGTCCTTAAAGGAGTTCATTAACTATTTGAAAGGGTACATCGAACCTCACCATGTACAGTGTCACAACCAAGAATTTAGAGGCCAAAAGTGACTTGTTTAATAAGAGAAGGTTGAAAGGAAAGCTCATCCTTTTGACACGAGTAAGTTACATCCAGGAATAAAGAACACAAACTTACTTTACCCATTGGTTACTAAATGTACACAGCCATAGGCAATGACAGGCGCCAACACAAACTCAATCATTGTCTATCATTCTCTACCTGTCTGCTTGCCAGGATGGTAAGTTAAGAGGGAGACCATTTATTATCGGGGCGGGGGGGGGGGGCAGGGAGTTTTTGTTAAATAAATAATTTCTTGCTCAGTTTGGGTGAAATAAATAATTACTGGAGGAGGTATTTCTTAAGAAAGTGTTGCTTGATTTAGGAATGAATATTTGCGGACTTCACTTCACGCGCTTTAAATAAATAAATAAAATAAATAATGTAACCTCAGCAGTACGAGTCATCGCGATGTTTCTCTATTTGTACCATTATTTGTGACAATGTGTTGGAATGAGGCATTCCTCTGGAATCAATAGGTGAGGGAAAAATTGAAGTCATAATGGATGACCTAGTTGACACTTTCAAACCATACCTCAATGAGGTCTGTATTTAATTCCCAAATAGTGATGTACAATATGTATAAATGCACACTACGTTGTCCAATCAAGAAGCAAAATGACACTTTGCCAAAGCACACAAAATTAATATCATCATTTAGTACCTGGTTGACTTTAAATATCAATGTCTAAAACCAAAATATCAGGGCCTGCTGGACAGGTATTATCATTATTTTGACCGAGGAGTCCAGGAGGCTATCTACATCCGTGCCCACCAGCCCACATTGAATCGCAACGACGGGAGACACCAGCCATTGTACGCAGCAAAGTGACAAAGAAAGCTAAACAAAAACTGAGATTTCAACTTCTAAATTCCTCTTTCATTCTGTTGACAAAGATTGCAGTGTGCAGTCGAAAATTCCAGGTTAGAATTTAAAAGTTTAATCTTTCACTGACCATTAGATAATCACCTTCAAGCATATTTTAATATTTTAGACAAGATTGGGTTATATCATCTCCTGGTAGGCTGTAGGTAACAACAGCAACCCAATGAAAGTTTTAAAGTATTTCTCTCTGACTGAAGGGAAAACCTACTACGGATCAGAAAGATCTCACAAAACAAAATTTAACTTTTGATCAGCACTGTACTGTAGGTTGCACATAACTCATTGGATTTCAAATACTCTACAACAGAATCAGAGGTGTGAAAAATTGCTTTTAGCAACAGTTGCACAACATACAATTTTCTCCCAGATCAGATATATCTCAAACCCTCTCAGCTTTCTACAACAATTGTTCTCTCAGCCTCCACACAAATCTATCAGACCATTGTTTGCATACGCCATACAGTAACTGCTACCACTCGTCACTTCGCAGACACGACGATAAAACTCTTTGATTTCTTGCACTCCTGGTGCAAAACAACTTTCTATCCACCAGCATCTTTTTATGGCACCTTTGTGGCACTTTTGTGGTATTCTGCAGGCGATATGTGGATAAAAGCACAATAAAGATTGTTTCTCTAAAAGTTCTGTCTCTGAAGTTCCACAAACAGATATGTATGATAAAGAACTATTCAACACTACAGTGCACAACTTCAGATGATACTGAAGCAAAAGATGGGAACTTTCTGCCAGGAAATGAATTTCATCCAGTGTACACTGTAGTGTATGTATAGGTTATTCACCACCCCGAAGTGTGATAAACACATATTCCTGATCCCATGGTGAATAACTGGCTTATACCATGAGTCAAACACTCAAACAT
The DNA here is from genome assembly GCA_026936325.1 of Platynereis dumerilii. NCBI lineage: Eukaryota > Metazoa > Annelida > Polychaeta > Phyllodocida > Nereididae > Platynereis > Platynereis dumerilii. Next base: position 22,011,194 of record JAPTHN010000005.1, on the reverse strand, counting down.
GAGAGGATAACTGGACAACAAAGAATATAGGAATTATTTCCCTGTAATACTGGCATGTGATTGGCTGACAGAGGTGTTGAATGGTATAAATAATATTATATATACAGCTTTTTGTTTTTATTTTGAATAGGTCAATAACAGACTATTACAAAAGTCACTGCATGAAGAGATGATCAACCTATCAATGTTTGTGTGAGACAACAAGAAGTATAATGTGTTAATAGTGTAGTTCACACTTTGCGATTGCCACTTCACTCTTTGTCCATTGGTTTCACTGCTTTCAGTTGAACATTAGTGTTTCACACTTTGCTTCAATCCACATGTTGTACTTGCAATTGTGATTTGAACTGACATCTGACGAGATGTGAGACCAGCTGAGATATCATTGCAGAAGAACTGCCAGAAAAAGGGTACAATATATATTATTATACCATTCGACACCTCTGTCAGCCAATCGCATGCCAGCATTACAGGGAAATAATTCCCATATTCTTTGTTGTCCAGTTATCCTCTCATGTTTGACTGTTTGAGTTTTTTTCTCATGGTATAAGACGGTTATTCACCATGCGATCAGGAATATGTGTTTATCACACCTCGGCCTAAAGGCCTCGGGTGATAAATCACATATTCCCTCTCCCGTGGTGAATAACCTTTACTTAGTACTTATACCTTTCTCGAGGGCGAGTTAGTCAATTTAGCCAACTCTAGTTGACGTACATTGTACACTGTACAGAGTATAACCTCTGCTTTTATACATTGTGTATTATTTGTGTTCTCTTACTATAAGTGTTCTCTAACAGCTCTCCTGCAATGCTCCATGTATTATAGGATGGATGGATGATTGGGGCTTTACGTCCTGTATTAGTTAAACACTGGGTAGGATAATTAGGACAGGGGAGGACAAGGCAATGAGGCGAAGGATGTTTGAAACAGCCATCCAATATACCGAAGTAAATTCCTCACTGTAAGATCCCGGTTTCCGTCACACACGGATGGGTCCAAAGATGGGTCCAGCAAGAGCTGGTTTCGAACCCTGGACCCAGCGATTGGCAGCCTAGCACGCTACCACTAGACCAACCCTCCCTCTCTCTTTTGGGAGAAAAATGCACTAAAAATGTTACTTGAGGTAGGAGAGAAATGGGCATGAAGGCATTACATCTAATGTCATCCATTCAAAGGGGAAAGCTGAGAATTGAAAATTGCATTTTGTCTCCTCACAAAAGATGAAGTCATGCGAGAAGCAGCACAAAAAATTACGCTGCTTTTATCAGAAAAATAAGTTTCATGATAAGGGAATAAAAATCTGGTAAAAGCCATTAAAAGGGAGGATTGGGAACCTGCAAAAGCAAGAGAAAGACCTAAATCAATTTTTGAGCTGTAATGGCATACTGTGCATGTTTGTTGACAAGTTATGGTGGTGATTCTACCTGCATTACCCAATCGAACTCTTAAAAAACAAATTTTGTTCTGAATCATCTTACTCCTTCATTGAAACAAATTATAGTATTTCCAGATTGTTAAGAACGGTAATAACGAGTTATGGTGGAAGGAATGGGCAACAGACAGTGAATGGCAAAGTGCTTTAGGCCGGCATAGGGCGTCCTGCTAAAAAATTCAAGAGTGACCAGATATCTCACAAGGAATCAACCAAAACTGCTGAATCCAGATTGGAGCCAGGTTAGTGAGTGAGTGAGTTGTTGTTTCACGTCTCATCAGCACCTGATAGGGCTATTTAGAGACATACTTGGTTTGTACCAAGCGTCTTGATAATTCTGTTCCATTGCAACTTCTGTTGTCCGTTGTTGAGTTGTTGACAAGTTAACAGTAGTGATTCTATCTGCATTACTTAATCTAACCCTTAAAAAACAAATTATGTTCGTAATCACACTCAAACAACAATTACACTATTTTCAAATTAAAAGAAACGGTAATAACACAGAGTTAGAGTGGAAAGAATGGACAACCGATAATGAATGGCAAAGGTGCGTTGGGCTTGCTCAGAATGTCCTGCTGGAAAAACTCAAGAGTGACCAGATACCTCACAAGGAGTCAACCAAAGTGCCTTAATCCAGACTTGAGCCAGGTTAGTGAGTGAGTGTGTGAGATGGTGTTTTACGTCTCATCAGCACTGTAACATATTCTTAAATACGTTGCTAGAACAGAAAACATTTCTTACTTTTGGTCAGACATGATTTCAGTGGTTGGACACTGAAATAATTTGATAGGATTATTAAGAAATTTTAAAAATGGCTATGCGTTTTATCGTAGAGTGCTGGTGACACTGGTTGATTTCCTTCGATCTCACAAATCATTAAGGTATTTAGACTTTGTTCAAGGCAGCCGGTCTAGTTTTTGGTTTAATGTTAGTACTATGGATTCTTTAAAGGAAATTATAGAAAAACCATAGCACTCTCGATAACTTAGGATTGACAATAGATCTTGCTGAATATCTGTTTGTTAGTGAGTTTAGCCTCTCTAAATTGTTTTACAATTTATAGGTGAAGTTCAAAAGTTAGCTTAGAATTGATACTGGATATACATTTTGATGGTGAGTTTAGCCTCTCTTGTTGGTTTACAAATTATCGGCGAAGTTTAAAAATTATTAGTATCATTTGAGGAATAATTTGCGAAAATGATGAGATAGCAATACAGTGATAAGAATTTTTAGCATAATGAAAATCTCTTTGGGACTTAATGTTCTGTTTGTGAGTGACCCTATTGCCATAGCCTATGTTTAAGCCCTTCTATAGGTGTTTACTCTCAATATGATATTTACTCCCACTTAGTATTTTGTCTTCATGCCTGTTTAATGAAACTGCAAATTTTGATCCCATCAATTTTATCTGCATAGTTTGCCAGACTATTGCCACAACCAATATATTGGTCTCTCTCTCGTTTGCATAACTTTGTGAAAGTACTATTGTGGATTAAGAGTTAAAGGCCCCCTAGTTTCCTTTTCTATCTTCCTCGTGAAATTATAATGGATTTTTGAATGGGTATTTTTGCCAAGTGTAACACGTAATTATAATGCTAAATCTCAGTAATTTATGGAGACCTATGTTGATGAAATGAAGGACCGCAAGGTCAAAATGTAGGGCCATGAACTTAGCAGTCATGCAAAGGAGTTCTCGAGGGCCCCGAGAATTCCTACCACAGCCGTCAGTTCAAGCCAAATGTCCCTTTTTTTCTAAGAAACACGTCGAGAAGTAAAGTTAAAGGATTTCGATCCTGCCACTATGACGTATCTCCTCTTAGGACATAGTCACAGTTCAGGTGGGGAAGGGAAAGAAGAATTCATGATTCTTCTGGTTAAAAGCTAAATGGTCCTTCCTATATATGTTGAGAGCAGCATGCGGGAAATTATTCTTAGAGCTGGCATTGTTTTATGTCTCGGTGCTTGTTGCACGTTGGGGGTGGCATGCTGTAGATACCAGTGGACAACACCTTAAACCATGGTCTATAGTCTGTTTCCTCTGAGTTGAGAGCGGTGCTTCAAACAGTTCCTAAACTGCAGATGTCAACAGCATAGATGAACCATGACCTGTTTATCACCCTGGAAATGACAGAGGTCCTGGTGATACTGGCAGTTGTATCAGTGGTGTAGATATTCAATAAGGGGTGCACATTTTAGGGGTTTTGCCTCTGCTGAAAATCCCCTAAAAAGGTACCAGATATGCCCATGGACACTGATGAAGCAGGACCAGATCTGATGCTTTATGAGAAACAGATGCATCAGCTCAAGATAGTGCAGTTTTTGGTGTTAAAGGTGTGGAATTGGATAGGCTTGTGTGGCAGTTTGTGCATTTTACCGCTCTCAACTCAGGGGAAACAGACTATAGTTAAGTGTACACTTTGTATATAGTTAAGTGAATTATCTGTTATACTCACTTTTGTATGAGGGAGTAAGATTTTCCCAAGTTACCAGAAATCGTTTTGTCCTATAAGAATATGGAATTATTTTGTTGTTTCATGTCTCATCAGCACCTGATAGGGCTATTTAGAGACATACTTGGTTTGTACCAAGCGTCTTGATAATTCTGTTCCATTGCAACTTCTGTTGTCCGTTGTTGACAAGTTAACAGTAGTGATTCTACCTGCATTACTCAATCTAACCCTTAAAAAACAAATTCTGTTCGGAATCTCACTCATCCATAGAAACAAATTATACCACTTGCAGATTGTTAAGAACGGTAATAACACAGAGTTATAGTGGAAAGAATGGGCAACAGATGAAGAATGGCAAAGGTGCATTGGGCCGGCACAGGGCGTCCTGCTGGAAAACCTCAGAGTGACCAGATACCTCACAAGGAGTCAACCAAAGTTGCAGATCCAGACTGGAGCTGGGTTAGTGAGTTGTTGTTTCACGTCTCATCAGCACCTGATAGGGCTATTTGGAGACACAGAGTTATAGTGGAAAGAATGGGCCACAGATAGAGAATGGCAAAGGTGCGTTGGGCTGGCACAGCGTGTCCTGCTGGAAAACCTCAGAGTGACCAGATACCTCACAAGGAGTCAACCAAAGTTGAACATCCAGACTGGAGCCGGGTTAGTGAGTGAGTGAGTGAGTTGTTGTTTCACGTCTCATCAGCACCTGATAGGGCTATTTGGAGACAGAGTTATAGTGAAAAGAATGGGCCACAGATAGAGAATGGCAAAGGTGCGTTGGGCTGGCACAGGGCGTCCTGCTGGAAAACCTCAGTGTGACCAGGTACCTGACATGTAGTCTACCAAAGTTGCTTAATCCAGCTGGAGCCGGGTTAGTAAGTATTTCATGATTTTACACCTCATCAGCAACAGCATGGGCTATTCAGAGGCACTCAACAAAAAACAGAAATGTAAAGAACTGAAGGGTTTTACGTTTGCATTTGGACATCGGATGCTCACCGCAAGGGCATATTATAGATACTGTAACCACTGGGAGCATTCTGCCATCTTCTGATCCTTATGCACTCCGTCAGTTCTATGTTACAGTGCTGGACTGTATTGCAACCCTTCACCAGATGGATTATACAAGTGAACTGTCAAGCATTTGTAAATTGTAGGGAAGAGTTAGTGAATCATCTTTACGGCCTGTATTTTGCACAATTTAGGCTTAAAAGAACAAGCAAGTGCAATTGTAATGAGGCTCACTTTGGCACAGATGACAAATACATCTATCTGACTGTGGCATTAGGTTGACCAGGCCTGGGATCGAACCAATGTCTCAGCGGTTAGCAGCCCAGTATTTATACGACCGCCTCCAATCTGTCTTTTTGTAACAGAAAGAAAGATGTATATTATATTCATAATAAAGAGACATGACAAAGATGTATATAATATAAGTGAGCAGCATAAAGCGCACTTGTAAGTAATACCATGAATACATTCACTGTCTCTGTATTATGGAAAGACTTCTCTAAGAAGAAGGAGCCAGGATTGAGAATTGATTGTTCATCAACAAAACTTAGATAGCAGTAATTTGAACCTGCTGAGTGCTGCACTACATCTTTACCAACCCAGGCAACCCTACTGCAAAAAAAAAACGAAAAAACTTTGAGTAAAGAACAAGACATTCTGCTGAGCAGACCTGGGAACTTCAATTCACAGTTGCAATAAAGCACTCGATTAATTCCTAACCAGCAGGTTTATAGACAGGAGCACAAAGCAGAGACAAAATGGCTGCCACAAAATGGATGGCACCTTTGACCTCGCTTTGATCCCAACGAGATTCACACGTGACTTGGTAAGCCCAGAACATGACTGCAGTGATGGGAATGAGGCAACTGACTCAGGCGCATAATTGGGGATACAGAACATTTGCTGGAAGGAAGATTCATTGCCTGCTAATCACTTTTATGTATATAACATGATAGCTAATTTGTTTTCTTGTGGCTCTTTTGCATATTGGGCAAGTTAGCTCCACCACTCCAGTCAATACAAGTGTAGCTGAAAGTAGCAATAAAGCACTTGATTAATTCTTAACCAGGAGGTTTTAGGGACAGGAGCACAAAGCAGAGACAAGATGGCTGCCACAAAATGGATGGCACCTTTGACCTCGCTTTGATCCCAACGAGATTCACACGTGACTTGGTAAGCCCAGGACACAACTGCAGTGATGGAATTGGGCTTCTGACAGAAGCGTGTAATCATGGGTTACGAAGAGATTTACTGCACAAGAAAGACAAATATCGCAGCTAATTACTTAACTTTCCTTTCGCCAGATGTGAAATTGGTTATTGCAGTCACTTCCGTACTTTCTCTTCAGGAAATCCATTAGGAATAAGAACTCAACCGCAGGATGAAGTTGGTGATTGAGTTGATTTACCGCTTTCCCCCAATGAATTTTGATGTCTCTGAAGGACTTATGGTATTACCGACTGCAGTGAGGCATAGAAATACCTCAAAGTCCCAAAGGCTTCACTGCTTGAAAGTTTCTCACAAAGAATTCCTTATAGTTTCCATCGCTGAAAACTAATTTTCTCAATTTTTTGTATCACTTTAGTGAGGTGAAACTATTTTAAAAGGGGTGATGATAAATTAAGTCGAGAACTTGGACAGAAACCAGAAACCTACACGATGCCAGTTAGGACAAAGTTTAATACAATTTATTTTTAGCTTATCGACCACCTCAACAGGAGTTTCTGCATCATGAAACTGATTTAACATCACCTTCAAGTCCTGTGCCTGGCACCTCTCAATCCTGGCACAATAGTTTTCAAAAAAAATTCTCTCTTCCATATACATTTTAGAATACCAGACCAAAAGTTAATCTATTTTAATTCCTTTCTTTTGTTCATACATCATAACAATGTTTATTAAGAATACAGATTTCAAGGAATTCTCCGGGCAATGCTGCAAGATAGGCTTGCTTTGACACTAGGTGGCAGTGAAGGGTGGCATGGGGAAGCAACCCCACCCAGTGTGCAATAAACATGTAGCAGAGAGAAGACCAGAACAGTGATGAGGACCAGGTGATGTGCATTGGGTGGTCTGATTATTTCTAAAGTGGTCCGTTTCTGGTCCGGTCTGGTGGTGAGTGATCCAGTCCACACGCTGCGACCAGTCCAGGGGCCATCCATCTACACAGTTCATTTCCGATAAAATATTAGTTATAGTAAGCTCAAAAATGGGAAAAATTGGTATTAGTGGTCTTTTCTGGACCAGTCCAGTAGTACCAGTACCAGAATTTTTTTGCCAATCCTGGTAATTTGATAGTCCAGCAATGAACCGCAGACTGGATCGGTCCAGGGTGGTCAGGTTCACTTTACTAGACTACAGGAAATTCACATTACAGTGGTCCCTGCATTATAAGACCACCCTTTCTGCAGTCATGAAGCAGTCTCTTGTGGGGTTGCGGTCTCTCATCTGAGTGCAAGATGCGCTAGAAATGCTACTTAGTGCAGGAGGAAGGTGGTCACATAAGGCAAGTCGGTCTTACAACAGGGGGTCTTATAACACAGGTACTACTGACTGGTTCTCTCCTTGTCTCCCATAATCTTTTTCATCATCATCCTACAGCTGGCATTTGAGAAGTCAAACATCATTGCGTTAGGCCAAGAACATGTTTAAATGAGAGACAAACGACCACCAATTCAGATATCACAAAAATGGCAGGAAAATTAACCAAATTTTGACTCCAAATCTCTGGACAGAGTCATAATCGTTTCTATCCACAAATCAGTGGACTAGCAGGTAGTAGTGACGGATCGACGGATATTGATTCACTTGTTTTCTCGACCAATCAAATCACAGAAACTCGTACTAGCCACCTAAGGTCACAAGGTGACTGCGGTTTCCAGATTGGACAGAGTTGCAAGAGAGGCTTATTTTGACACCGGGCGGCAGTAAAGTGTGGTGTGGGAAAACACAACACCTAGTGTGTGATAAACCTGCAGAGAGAAGACCAGAGCATCACACATCCTCAGTACTGGTTCTCTCTCACTCTCCCATTATTTTTCCATTACCATCCTGAAATTTGGGAGATTCAATCATTACTCCAACAGAATGACTTTTTCTGGGCGGCAAATATGACTTAAGTCTTATACAAACAACACAAGCTAACCTTACAGCTGTGTTATTATTTATGGGGGAAGAGAGAACCACTTCACTATGAAAACTGCACTTTCTGGAGCATGATGCTGATCAATGATGTATCAAGGTGAAACAATTAGTTTCAGTAATACCACATATAAGTTAAATGGACTAATAATGCTTCATAAAGATGGACAAAAGGAGACAAAAAACTGCTACGACACCTCAAAAGGCCTCCGAAGACCAAACAGTCTATAATACAGTTCCCATGCTAAAGGTATGATCATGACATACCATCAGCTTTTGCAACTCGCGAAGTGTCAATTTCATAACGAAATGTTCCTATGCTTCCGATAAATAATGAAAGCATAAAAGAGAGCTTTTCTGAAATTATACCTTAACGTCTCAGTCAAGTAAACCAAAAACCTATTCACTAGACAGAAGACTGGAAAATGAAATAAACCCTAACATTGATAATAATTATTTATTTGGATAAAGTACAAAATCACAGCAAAGCTAGGCAAATGTCACTCAAGTAAAACTAACTTCCGGGCAATTCCGTAAAGTCTGATTTACAGATTTGACACTTTCGCAGCTTGTGTAGCCCTACCACCATGCATTAGCTATTTCATTGTTATCTAGACGTGAGGCCAGGTAATAGGGGTATCAGATAAGCCACCAACCAAAGCTCCAAGTGCAACAGGAGCTGAGCTACAAGGCAAAATGTCGTGTCAGATGTACTCACACGATGTACGTCCGACACACTGATATTTTGCCTTGTTGCTCAGCTCCTGTTGCACTTGGAGCTTTGGTTGATGGCTTATCTGATACCCATATTACCTGGCCTCTTCCCTATTTCACAATGAAATAGCTAAGATATAACGGTAGGGCTACACAAGCTGCTAGAGTACCAAATCTGTAAATCAGACTTTACGGAATTACCCTTCTAAGCAATCAACTATTCTCAGCTTTCAACATCATTAAGATTCGACCATATTCCACAGTTCTTCCATCAGAATGAATTCTTTCAGTTTCAAAGGAATGTCCAATTTCCCAACATTCTTTGTGAAAGGTAGAGGAATAACATTACGGATCGCTCGTCTAGCTAACAAAGTCAACGGTCTGGGACTCTCCGTCAGGGTCGTTAGACTCTTCACGATGTCATCGTCATGGATGAAAAACAGAATGGCGCCATCTTTAATGACGGTCCTCATGTGATTCACATCGCAATCGATCGATATCAAAATATCGAGGACGTCGAAGTGGTTCTTGACGATCGACATCTGCCACGGTCTCATCTCGTCCTTCATGACACACTCGACACTCGCATTGGCTTGTAATAACATAATGAGGCCTTTAAGATCATGATTCATGATGCAGTTTACTAACGGAGAATGCTTACGAGGGCCGATCAAATCGGGGTCTGCTCCAGCGTCGAGTAAGACTTTCATGACGTCATAATTTCTACCTCCAGTGGCGACGGAAAGAGCTGTGACAGCTTCAAAGTAAACAGCATTAACTTCTGCACCTCGTTTGATTAGCAATGACACAATGTCTTTGTGACCTTCAATGGCGGAGAGTAATAAAGGAGTCCTGTTGTCTTCCGTGAGGCTAGTAACTGACACACCATTGTCGAGAAGAGCTTGGACTACACTTAATTCTCCATAAATGCACGCATGATGGATTGGGCATCTCCCATCCTGATGCATGAGATTGACGTCCGCACCGGCTTCGATCAAAATCACCGCAGCTTCCGGCTGGTGATGAGCTATAGCCAGCAATAACGGACTCGCACCGTTCTCATCTATGAGATTCAACTGTGGCTTATGCTTTACTAAAATCTTCAGAGTGTCCGTGTCGCTAACACACCAATGCAGAGCTGTGCGTCCCTTTTCTCCGACCCAGTTGATGTTGACCACTTGGTTGGAATCCAGAATTTGCGAGATGATATCTGGGCCTGCTGTGTGGATGGCTGCCAACATGAAGGCATTGTTGCCTCTGTTGTCTACGACATGTATCTGAAAATGATTATGTACAGTTAAGAACAATAAACAAAGAAAATAAAGGGACACAACTGTGGAACATTTATGGATGTACCAATTTATACTTGTTTCAAATCTAAGTTTTTCAGCTCTGTTGGACTAAGTTGGCCCCAGTTGTGCATCACATCTGGCAAAATACAGAATGTCAAAGAGGTCTTTAAAATCTCCCCAATTTGCCTGTGGGATTCTGCATTTATATTTAATCTACACAGATGCAGCAATAAGTAGTCTGAAGTTAATTATTTTACTAATTTAATTCCAAGACATACATATAGGTATCAAAATAGGTAAACACAGAAATTGCATCTAACTGATCATGGCCATTTGTCTGCAAGTAAAGTTTGTACAATACCATGCATTACCCAATTACAAACTAAGGTACAACTATGAGGATGCTAATCACAGTTATTCTAAAATAGAAGTAAAAGTAACAAACCTTGGCACCAGCTTCTAGCAAGAGATGCACCCCTTCTTTGAAGTCCCTGACAACAGAGAGATGCAGGGAGGGCATGCCTTCTTCCTTCTCGGGGTGATCGAGGTCCGAGAAAGGCAAGAGGAGTCGAAGGACATCCAGATGACGATGCCACGCAGCTAGCGTCAAGGCCGTGTCTTGGTAATGGTCCTCTTTCTTAGCATCAGCACTGGCTTTTAGTAATAACCAAACGATTTCTGCATGGCCACCTTGAGCGGCCCACATCAGAGCGGTACGACCTTGGCTGTCCGTGACATTGACCTTAGCTTCTGATTCGAGTAGAAGGTCAACGACCTCAACATGGCCGCTCTTGCAAGCTTCCATCAGAGCAGTAGGAGAACCGCTCGTACCTTCAGCATCAGCTCCTGCTAGTAATAGCAAGTGAGTCGACTCGGCTTTTCCCATCTTTGAGGCGAAGTACAAAGCACTGTGACCATCTTGATCCTTCAAAGTCACATCGCAACCAGCCTTGATGAGACTCATTACGATAGTATCTCTACCTTTCGATGCCGCGAGAAGTAAGGGTGTCAGTCCGTCCGAATTGACTAGATCCAAGCTGATTCCTTTATCAATCAACAACCTTGTTGCATTAATCATTCCTTTGGCGGCGGTGTGGTGTAATGCATTGCAACCAAAATTATTGGTAGCATTTACGGAAGCCCCATGCTCTAACAGTACTAAAAGTGCAGGCTCATGATCTCCAACAGCAGCTAAAATCAAAGGAGTATTTCCCTCTTGATCAGGAACATTAACAGCACATTTCTTTTTCAATAACATGCAAATCAAGTCTTTGTGTCCTTTCAAAGACAGCCAATGTAAGGCTGTTCTTCCTTGGCTTCCACAAGCATTGACTCCTACATTTATCCTCAGTAGAGCTCTCATCATAGTGTAATTAGAACTCATCGCAGCTAAAGTTAAGGGAGAGTCTCCTTCATTGTCTAAAGCATTTAGATCAACTCGGTGAGCAACCAGAGCTTCGAATAAGTTCTTTTCGCATCCGTTCACTGCCAACCAATGAGCGAGAGTCCGTCCACTTGGGCCAGCGATATTCGCATCAGTGTCGTAATGGTTAAGTAGAGTCTTCACACAGTCGGTATGTTTGGCTTGGCCTGCGATGAGCAGAGCTGTGTTACTCTCTTTATCTTGGATGTTAACGTCAACTTCGAGAAAATCCGTCATGAACGTGACGACTTCATCTTGGCCATTTTGGCAAGCCCAATGGAGAACTGTCTTACCCTCTGGGTCCTGGATATTGCAATCTGCACATAACTGGAGCAACTTAGCCATGCCAGCAATGTTGGATATCCTGGCACTCATCAGGAGGGCTGTGTAACCTTCATTGTCAACGGCATCAATGTCAGCTCCGCCGTCTATTAGTATTTCTAACACTTCTGGATCCGGTGACCCTGACGCAGCATGTAACACTGACAGACCACTGTTATCTTTGTGATTTACATCAGCTCCTTTCGCGATTAACAACCGGACGCTTTCGCATGCTCCTAACTCCGCAGCTCTCATCAATGGCGACTGCCCTTCTTCATTTAACGCCAACAAATCCGCACCAGCCTCTAACAACATCTTGACAATCTCTACATGGTCTTGCTCAGCTGCTCGATGTAACGCTGTATTCCCTTGGTATCCTTTTGCATTAACATCCCCAGTGGCTTGGATCAAGAATTTGACTATATCCGGCAAGCCAGCATTACAAGCTGCGATTATAGGAGTATCGTCATCCATATCTTTAACCTCCGTATCAATCCCAGCATCAAGGAGAACCTTACAGATGTCTTCGCAACCATTTTGAATAGCAAGATGCAAAGGGTGAGGACACAATATCGGTTCAATTTCAGGAATCACTTCATTGTTGTTGGCATCGTCAGTAGAAAGTGGGGCGGCTTCTTCCTCTCCAGACCAGTTTACCTGGAAAAACATAGGACTAATTTCAATCACTTGTGTCTTCACTATCACCATAGGTATCACTGCACAAATAAAATCTCATTAATCTTAACAGGTGTAATGCTAGCCTTCTTATGAGAACTCTCTGAATGCAATGTCTTTCTCCTACAATAACATCAATCGACAGCATGAGGATAATTTCTCAGAAAAAAAGGAAACCTGTTATTCTTACAACAAGAATTACCAGATGGTAAAATTCTAGTTAAAGCAGACCAATACAAAACAGTCTCACAGTGTTGTTGGTCAGACTTTAATGGACCAGATGACACACTAAAGTGAAAGTTACTGGTCTTCAAAAGTTGACTTGAACCCAGGTCCCAAGGATAAACATGAACTTAACAGTGCTATAATATTATGCTGAACAAAATCTTGAACATAATGTTAAAAGTACAACAACAATCACTCCCTCCTCACCTGGAAACCATGTCCCAATATCATCTCCACTGCTTTTGCATTTCTGCTTGCAACAGTTTGGAGAAGTAAAGTTTCTCCATGGTCATTGACTGATGTCAATGTCGCTCCGGCCTCAAGGAGCACCGCTAAGGCCTCACAGTCTCCATGTAACGCTGCTTCGTGGGTCGCGGATTGGAAGTCTTCAGCGATCGCTGGAGATAAACTTGGTCGTCTCGGGCCTTTGACCGCATGTCGCAAGTGGTGGATGTTGCCAGATCTGACCAGCTCAACCAGAGATTTTAACCTGAAAGTTAGTGTAGAATAGCTAATCAATGGTGTCAAGATCTTGAGTGTGTAATTAACTTAGGCTGTGTTTGTTTCAGGTGATCTGAGTGATCTGGATCCAGATCCGGATCAGTGCTGAAAAAAAATGTGGATCTGAGAATCCAGATAAGGATTCGCATTTGTTTCAGACAGATTCAGATGATCTGAATCTGGATCCACGGATCCTCAAATTTTCACTGCCAGATCCCAAAGGATGCGGATCTGGATCACTGATCTGTGGATCCTTCTCCAGAGCAGGGTTCAGATCAGATGCCGATGGATCCAGATCCTTCAGATCAGCTGAAACAAACAGGCCCTAAGTTACACTCTGTTATTCCCTATGATTTTTTTTACAATGTACAAAATTAATTGAACCTCATTGTCTGTGCGAAGCAAGCAAAACATCACTCACATTGTGTAAATCTGTAACATATTGAGGACCCGGATTCCTCTCCCTTCTCATCAATGAACACACTAACACATAATTGGGCATGGAGGGCTGCACTGAGCAATATCCATTGTGTCTCATAATTCACAAAGTTAACATAACCTTGTTCGGTGTTTTTGTCTTGTTTTGACAATAAAATTGGAAAAAAAAGTCAAATAATCCATGCAAATTACAGAAAGTAAAGATACTTATTCTGGTAAACAAATCAGATAGCCTATTTACTCTTCTGTATAGGGGCTTAGGATGCTTGATAATTAATGCCAGCACAAAACAAGAAATAACTCAGAATGTTCTATTGCCATTATGTAATTCCCCGAAGTGGTTGGTGTAAACATTCACCTTTTTCTCCAATTCCAGCTATTTGTATCAAATGACATATCTTCTTACAAGGTCGACAAATATTTAGGTAAACAAGGCCAGCTGAATGTAAACAAGTTGTTTCCTCAGGGAATTTGTTTGTCTCCTGAGGAAAAATAGGACTAGAGACAAAACAATTATAAAGGGCAATAAAGGCTAAATGATGCTGTATGACTCGACATTTCCAAACAAAATTATGAATTGCAGCACATGAAGTCATCGGCATCTTTTAACACGTAAAGTAATTGGAAAATCAAGAAGTTTCTACATTGCTTTTCTCTATATACCAAAGACACGAAATACCCCTTATCTCCATGAACCGTGTAGAGTTATCTATAAGTAGAACTGCCAGCCAGAACTATCTATTGTCGACAAACAGCAATGCCCTATGTACAATCCAAATCATCAGCTGTTTGGGGCAATGAGACTGTGTATATAAAGCAGTGGCAGGATGGATATATCTAATGGAGTAATGGGAAACTACATTACCTCTATACCTTATGCTTATAGACACCCCAGTCATTATACTCGTTTTCCTGGGACTTGGACTATTTACTTGCTAAACAAAGACACTGAAAAAATCAAGAAGTCAGACACAGGAGTGTGTTGCAAACTTGTTCTTAACATCTGCACCAATTCTGATTGATCGAAAAACTTCATGGTTGAGTTATGATGGAGCTTTGACTTAATTATTTCAATTAGCAATTTCATCAAATTCCTCCATTCCTGTTCATGCACCTCAGTGGGATATTTAACTTGCTTAGCAAAACCAGGAGTGCTGCAAACTCGATCGTTCCAACTTCTGCAGCAACTAATGCAACTTAAATTGACAAAGTGACTAACAGATATTTTATCAAAACAAATCTCAGTAATCAGTCAATGAGAAGAGAGTGGAAATCAGGAGCAGTCCATAACTATCATTTGACGCAATGCCTGCACAAATAACTTGGAAATTCTACTTACTGCTGAAGAAAAAACATTGATACAACTTCATACAAGTAAGATATGTTGCAAACTTGTGTTACACTTCAACAATATCTATATAGTAAGATAACACATTACAACGAAAATCAAACATCTACCTCATCTATAGCTTTTGCATGTGATGTTTAACTCTGTCCATACAAACAAATAAGAGATGCTGCAAACTTGTCTCAACTTCCACAGTGCTAAACAAATACCAAGTTTACAAACCTTATTGACAAACTAATTTCAGATAACTCAACAATTCAAAACAAATCAAAACTTACTCATAATCTGTCTCCTCCATTCCTAGTAATTCTCATGCTACCCCAAAGCTAACACCAGAAGTCCAGAAGCATTGCAAGCAAGATTGCCAAGCAGCAACTGCACCTCTTATAATTTACCCCTGCATCACTGTTACTTAGCAACCAGCTGCAGGTGAGCTATAAATAGCTCCTTTTTACCCTGCATACAGCAGTGGCCATACCCCTTGGCATCATTATAACAATCACCCCCATGTCATACTTAACAACAGTAATCATGTTAGCCCACAGCCCAAGGGAAATAGTAGAATAACAGTTTTGTTACTGTTCAGTTAATGAGTTTAGGCACAATGGGTAATTTACAAAAACATGTACAATACACACATATGGATCAGCACACTGTAATTATGTGTTTAAATTAAAGTTAATCTTTGTAATTCATACTTTTGTAACATTTCCAAAGCCTTCAGGCACAACTTACGATTAAAATTCCCAAACTACTCTTTGAGCATGTCCTGGGTTTGGGTCATGTATTTGGGACAACAGTGGGTAGATTCAAAACCAGACTCCGACTGTGTGTGCCTTTACAGCATCTCATACAGTTCAATTTTTATCATAATTATATTATTAATGAAATTCACAAGCTTTATGACAACCCTTTTCACGATAAATTCAGAACTGGTTCAAATATACATATCTAATAGATAGATAGACTTTATTCAGCCACATTAAAAGAGGGTACAGATAAAAACAGATATACATAGATGCAAAAGTACACTGTCGTAATGCAGTTCGGATTGCACACAAAAGTCCTACCCAAAGAATATCTCCCATCCCCATCTATGCTGCCAAGTTGGCAACAGACAGGTGACTCACTCAACTTTTTCAAGAGTAAGGAGAATAGGATGGAAATGACAATGCCAATGAATGCCCAATCAGAACCATCAGTCTCATCACCAAGAGACTGGTCAAAGACACTTCTGTTAGTCTACTCACAAAGAGACTAGTCAATGACACTGCCATAGGTTTCCTCATAAAGAGACTAGTCAAAGACACTTCTGTTAGGCTCTTCACAAAGAGACTAGTCAAAGACACTTCTGTTAGTCTCCTCACAAAGAGACTAGTCAAAGACACTTCCATTAGTCTCCTCACAAAGAGACTAGTCAAAGACACTTCCGTTAGTCTCCTCACAAAGAGACTAGTCAAAGACACTTCCGTTTGTCTCCTCACAAAGAGACTAGTCAAAGACACTTCCATTTGTCTCCTCACAAAGAGACTAGTCAATGACACTGCCCTTAGTCTCCTCACAGAGAGACTAGTCAAAGACACTGCCATCAGTCTCCTCACAGAGAGACTAGTCAAAGACACTTCCCTTAGTCTCCTCACAAAGAGATGTGTCTCATCCTCTTGGTGGTAACTCAATAGTTAACATCCTGTTGGAGATGGACATCAGACCTAACCCCAGCAACAAAAAGTCAAATAAGGTATGACAAGTTGCCTACCATGCCTAGTCAACAAAATGAATTACAAACTATTTAATGAGAATCAAAGCTCCACAAGAACGAAGTCATTCTGTCTGGTACATAATACAGTGCAAGGGAGCCTTTAAATATCTTTCAGTAACCCAATGAATTTGATGATATTCACATGCCAAAGTCCAGCATTTTGATATGGAAACATTACCGGAAATTCAAAATTTCTGTTTAACTTAACGATGTTCCAAAAAGCTGCATTCTAGGCGCAAATTGGGCATTTAGCAAAAGGTGGAAGTTGGGCAGGATTCACATGTGGTTTCCATATGTTCACTGTAAAACACAAAATTTAATTTATAACTGCTTTGACCTTGAAGAAATACACAATGCTACACAAGCCTACAATGACAAACATAGTAAGTTTGATGACGACTCGATGATGGATGAGTGACTAGCACTTTAAGACCCGTATTTAAGTTCTTGGTGGGATATTTGAACAGGAGAACACAGCAACAGTGAAGGATGAATGAAAGTTAGAAAATGCCATCCAACACTGACCAAAAATAGGTTCAAGTCACAGACAGGAGAGCCGGCCAGAGCTGAAATTGAATCAGCAACCAGAGATTGGACATCCAGACCACTAACAACTGAGCTAACACCGTCCCTTGGCAAACACTGCAACCCACCATAATAAAACAAGGTATCAATAAAAGACAACCATTCCAACCAACTTTCCAGCACCTATCAAAAAAAAATTCAGGCTTTTTGATGAAAATCACAAGCTCCATAAGGACAAAAGCATATCTGTCTGTCAAGATTGTCTCAAACAATAGTGCACAGGAGCTTTTGATACTGCCCAAAATAAGAAAGCAACATGTTACTTACATAATAAGAACCATGTACAGCATAGCGTCTTTGATGAAATTCACATGCCACATCAAATCTAGAATGAGCATTTTAATGTATACAATATTGCCCAAAATATGAAAGCCACATGCTACTGCCAAATATCAAACAATCACTAAACAGTACCTTTTGATGAAATTCACATGCCACATCGCTTTTAGAATGAGCATTTTAATACGATACTGCCCAAAATATGAAAGCCACATGCTACGAACATAATAAGAACCAATTACTGCATAGCGTCTTTGATGAAACTCACATGCCACATCGCTTCTAGAATGAGCCTTTTAATAATATTATTATACTGCCCAAAATATGACTGTCAAATGCTATTTTCACAATCAAAATTAAAGCATAGCACCTTTTGATGAAATTCACATGCCACATCGCTTCTAGAACGAGCATTTTAATATAAAATATTGCCCAAAATATGAAATTCACATGCTATTGCAAAATAGCAAACAATCCCTGCAATGCCTGCATAGTACCAAATAGCAAAAAAAACCAAAAAAACAATCCCTGCATAGTACCTTTTGATGAAATTCACATGCCACATCGCTTCTAGAATGAGCATTTTAATATAAAATATTGCCCAAAATATGAAATTCACATGCTATTGCAAAATAGCAAACAATCCCTGCAATGCCTGCATAGTACCAAATAGCAAAAAAAAACAAAAAAACAATCCCTGCATAGTACCTTTTGATGAAATTCACATGCCACATCGCTTCTAGAATGAGCATTTTAATAGGGCCTATTATACTGCCCAAAATATGAAAGTCACATGCTACTTTCACAGATAAAAAAAATTACAGTATAGAGCGCTGTTGAGGGAATTCACATGCCACATCGCTTCTAGATTCTAGAATGAGCCTTTTTATACAATATTGTAGGAAATACTAACGACAGTCGCCTGCCTTTAATATAGTATCATAACATTTTCTCCTTAAAACAGGAGATATTAAATCAAAGTTTTCTTCTTAATCATATGCTTGCAACAATTTGAACAACTAAGCAAATACAATCTTCATAATATCATAGTTGCTTTTATTTGTGAAAACAATACCATCCATTCAACTTAACAAACAATTGTTTTTGAACCATTGTAGAACCAATGAAGATTGGATATCGACTCTAATAGACTTTCCATGGGAGACAAATACAATTTTTCTCAAAGTCAAACTCATCAAGTCCGACAACAAGAATATCTCATTGTATTAAAGCTATGAAATCTGCTGATTCTGTGTAAAAATTCAACTTCTTTAAAAGACTATTTATTGACAGATTTCACTCACATTATATAAACATGCTCTAACCATAGAATTAACTAAACACTATTCCCTAAGCACTAAAAACCATTTTTCATCACAAAATATGACAGTTTTTGATGCCTTCAAAAAGCTGTGGTTTGTTTAAATTTGAAGAACTGCTTCGCTAGCGTTATAAAACAGATAAACTGACTTAATACAAGTGTTTTTTAAATGGAATTTTGTTGACTGGAGGCATAAATTATAATTTAAATGTATCAATTAATGGTGTTCAGAAAGTTTAATTTTACATAGAATCGGCGGATCTAAAAGCTTTAATAGTAACATATATCACATACAATCATACATGTTCAAAGATGGCACATAACAATGAAATCACTGACCATACGATAATTGTAATAATATTGTCAAGTAAATAATTTCCTAGCTTCAAATACAATCAAATTAAAGGCTTAAATCACTGTCAATTAATACAATGTAAAATACAGATTTGTAAATTTAATCCTAATTTTAAATCAGTTTTAACTCATTATTATACACTATCACAATTCCACAAGAAACGAGAAACTTCAATTTTTTAAAGTTCATTTTACCAAATCAAACACTGCAGGAATAAACTAGGAATATTTGATAACAATTTTTGCATTATCATTTCAAGGATAACAGCCACACATGTGATGTCGTGAAGTTGTGACATCATCAGAGAAAGAAGTACACAAATCAGAACACTCATAAGGGTTGAGGGTGATTGGGGTTTTATGTCCTGTATTTATGCACTTGGTAGGCCATAAGGACTGGAGGATGACGCAGCAATAAGGCTAAGGACAAGCTTTCTTGCACTGTCAACATGGTCAGCTATAAAACTAATACATATAACTGAGATATATTGTCTGCGATATATAGATTTTATATCAGGCCAGACTTTTTTGATTTTTAGCTTCTCGGATCGACCGACCCAACAGATTTTCTGTCTACGGGAAAAAAAAATTGAGCATAACCAGAATTTTTATCAAAATGACATTATAAAAAATTGAGATTTCACCTTTTTTTTTCGTTCTACCGACCAACCCCAGAAAAAGCGCCTTGAGAAGATCCGAGAAGCTAAAGATCAATTATGTCTGGCCTTATCTCAGATTATCCGTTAGCAAAATAAATATCTCTTTCATTATGATTTCATATATGTCTGAGTGAACTTGAGTATTAGTAAGCTGCGTGCTGTGCCATAAATAAAACATACATAACAGTTAAGCAAATTGCAATACACTGCATCAGGTACATTATTGAGAATCAAAAATCACTTATGTTTAGTATATCTTGTTACAATATTTTGAGACTATTCTAAAAATATCTCTTTTGAACAGCTGTCATGACGTAAAATAACACTTCATATCCTTTCTATGGCTTTCTATATCATCACCTTTTATGTTAAAAAAATATTACTTTTTCTACACATATTACTACCTAACTTTTTTTTTACTTTTGTGCTTACACAACATGCTTCCAACAATGGATGTGCCTTTATCATTTTACCTGGCAACATTTTGAATTTTTTCAGGGGAATAGAAAGAACTGACAATAATTGTATCATGTTTGGTTGATACTTGTTAATAATTGTACTATATTTCATAAAAACGTCAGAGGCTGTCTAGTAGCAAATTTTTAATTTTTGTAAACGCTTCTATCTTCATTTATAGACAGAGATCATCATTCATTTGATCAGTTAGTTGGCTGTCTGTCAATTTGGTAAACTGAGTCACTATATTTTTTACTTTTAATATGCTTTTTGGATAATCTCCAGGACACTTGAATGATGCAATAGATCGGTATGAAGGGTGAAACCATATGATATATCAACTGTATTGAATATTTTTTCTAGTCAAAACATGACAATGATTATCAACTAACAAAATAACTGCAATCAGACCATAGTACATAGCCATTCATACATAACAACAGCATAAACAGATTGTACAAATTTAACAAATATATATCTTTTACAAATATATCATACAAATTAATTTAACAAATAAACTCTGGATTACGTAACAAAATATGCAGTATGTGAAACAATATAAACTGGCTACACAGTAAGCACAAGAAAATATGTTTTAAAACAATGTAATAATGACAAGCAAGCAGATTTCAATACAATAGCTTGTATGTTTGAATTTTGTATACTCAGAATAAAATAATCACAATTTCATAGTAAGATCTTGTGCCAAGGACGAAGGAAAAGGGGACCCTATAAAAAATCCTATTCCAAATGAAATAAGTCAATCAAGATGTCAGCGTTGCAACTCTCGAAGAATTACAAGATATTCAATAAATTTGGAATAATATTTTCCCATTTTTAGTTTTTGCTAACAGATTTAAGCTGCAAATGTTTGGCAAAAAGGGAGTTTCTTCCACAACTATTCATAATAATAAATCATGTTAATAAGCGGATTGTTTTTCACATAGGCCCAGCCAATTTAAACTGAATACAGCACATAATGACAGAAGTAATTCTAAAATCTCAGAAATTTCTATCTGGCAGGCAGACAAAATCGATGTTGTGATCAAAGCCGTAAAATGATAGTTTCTTATCTTATCCAAATGGTAAAACTGATCAATATTCACCAATATTTGTTCCCAAGAAGGCCTCTTAATATCATTCTCATTGACTTTTTTCACATAGGAATTCACAAGATTAATCAAACGGCCAGCTAATGATAGTTTGTGAATCGTGATGACAAATAAATGACAAAATTTCAAGCATCATCAAAGCACGCCACTTCGAAGGGGGGTGATAAATAAGTAGTTGATAATTCAACGACTGACAGCTAGGAGGGTAAAGACAAACAGACCAACGAGAAAGTCAGTTCAACAACGTCAGACAGCTGGAAGTCCAACGATGCACAGTAGTCAGTCTGATGACAGACAGTCAAGAGTCCAACGACAGACAAGTGACAGTCCAAAGATAGACAGCCAATAGTCCACCAATAGACAGTCATCAGTCCAACAACAGACGGCTGACAGTCAAATGACAGACAGCGGACAGTCAACCGCAGACGGCCAACAGTTGAAATTCACAAGACAGCTGACACTACACTGGCCCAACAGTCCAGCACAAACTACTGATAGTCCAACAACGGACTGCTGATAATCCAAAGTCAGACAGGCGACAGTCCAACATCAGACAGGCGACAGTCCAACGTCAGACAGGCGGCAGTCCAACGTCAGACAGACGGCAGTCAACGACAGACAGGCGACAGTCCAACGACAGACAGTTGACAGTCCAACGTCAAGACAGGTGACAGTCCAACGACAGACAGGCGACAGTCCAACGTCAGACAGGCGACAGTCCAACGACAGACAGTTGGACTGCTGATAGCCCAACGTCAGACAGGCGACAGTCCAACGTCAGACAGGCGACAGTCCAACGACAGACAGACGGCAGTCCAACGACAGACAGCAGACGATCTAACAATAGACAGTCGACAGTCCAACGACCGACAGTCGACAGATGTGGGCTCCTCGGAAGAAATAAGAAGCTTTGGGGGGTAAATCCAAACATCACAGGGTCATAATCCAGTCTTTAAACAGGTCTCCAGTTCTCTTACACTCAAGGAGTGTACGCAGGGGGCGGTGGGAGGAATGACATAGGAGCGTAATAATCCGGGGTCCCCGGAAGATCCGGATCCAGGGTATCGTAATCATCCAGGAGATGGTCTCGTAATTCTCCAGGTTCATAGTTCGGGTACCTCCGCAGCAAATTGCAGGCCGCAGCAATCACAGACATGGCCCCAGCAGCCGCTATGAGGTAGAAACTAACGTCAAATTGAATATCAACCTGAAAACCAAAATAAATCATACCAGTGTTAGAGATATGATGACAAATGGTTGAAACTACATAATAATCAATTATCAGTTTACTATTTAGGGCCAAAATTAACGTTGATGAATCAATGATGATATGTGATGCCCCCCCCCCCCCTCCCAGGCCATTTCAAGGTACACCCCTGTCCATTATAGTATGATTATACATCTAAGGCCACACATAATTGATTCTTAGCTTCGCGGGCCCGCCGACACAATAGATTTGCTGCCGATGGAAAAAAAAAATTGACATTATAAAAAAAAAATTTTTTCACCTTTTCTTTTTTGTCCTACCGACCGACCCTAGATAAAGTGCCTTGAGAGGATCCGAGAAGCTAAAGATCAATTATGTGTGGCCTAAGTTTAAAATCGTAGCCAAAAATGTTTTTGTTTGTATCATTTCATTCAAAATCCCCCACTCAAAAAGAGGAAGGATGGATCGATAATTGGACTTTACGTCCAGCAGTTATGCACTGTGGCAGGATAATTAAAACAGGAGGAGGACCAACTCCACCATGAGACAAGTGACTCCAGAGGCCACAGTTCAGTTTTCTTTTTTAAGGATGTAATTCTAAATGTGCAGTAAAAGGTACCGATAACAAAATCAATACAGACATGCATACAGCTATAGATTTAAACCATTTAATACTTCGTATTGACCAGCAAAACATCAGACCAAGGATTAACATCATATCATACAAATAAATCAAGACTCAAATCAATAATAATGTATCAGATCAGTCTGAATAGATTCATGGAAATAAGTATCACCAGTAAACATGGTGAATATGAAAATTGATCAAATTTATGAATGTTAAAAACTTTTAAAAAGCAAACAATTATACTGGTCAACGGTCATACAGAAATTAACAGACTAAGTATTAAGAGCGCCTGTGAACACATTTTCAGTTTTAGGACGAAGCGCCACAGTTGTACAATTTCGCAATGGGTGCCAAATATAAATTACAGTCCAACTATTCTTTAAACAAAAGGACCAAATTATTAGTGTGCCACGGACTTCAAGCCCTTGCAATTTTAAGAGTTCCAAAGGAATGTTAAAATTGCCAAATTTTGGAGTCAGGAAACGTTAACACTGCACACATATTTATGTCAAGTTTCTTTGTGCACTTTGTGGTATTGTCTTACATGAATTAGTGTATTTTTATGATACTTTATTCATTGTCATATGCCACCAATAACACTATACTCATATCTCATCAAAATGTCTAGACAGGCTATCAAACTCAGATTTCACAGCGTAACTGTACATTAAAGCAGAGCAAAAATATTTGCAAAATGATACATGGCAGATCGTATTCCACACCAAACTGGTAATTCATATAGCAGAACAAACTAAAACTGCCCTCAGACTAGGGGAATCTCCATTTAAATTTATAAAGATGGATGGATGATTGGGGCTTTACGTCCTGTATTTGAGCACTTGGTTAGCTAATTAGGGCAGGAGGAGGACACGGCAATGAGATGAAGGATGATTGAAACAGCTGTCCAACATAGCCCAGGGTGACAAGAGCTGGATTTGAACTCTTGACCCAGCGATTGGCAGCCTAGCACACTACCTAGCACACTACCACCAGACCAACCCCCCCCCCCAGACAAGGGGAATCCTATTTACATTTATAAAAGGGAGATTCTGCAAATTTAGCCTATTTTCAGGAGTGCCTGACTGAGCAAACATCAACTTAACTGTCTAAACACCAACAGGTAGCAAGCAAACAAAGGAATTTCTGTGCAAACAATGCCAAACATCTAGTACTCAATAAATTAACATTGCAACTCAGTACCCACCTTATTATACCTATGGTGCTTCGTAGCATTTTGTAGAGATTCTAAAAGTTGAGTCACTAGGAAGCTAAATCCATTGATTGTCACACAAACAACAACTGAAAGAGAAAAAAAAATTAATTGTACACATATTTCAAAGTATGCTAACATGAACGCCTTAAGGGTGTTCACTGTTTAGTTGGATGTAGGTCTCAAATTGCAATTATTTTTCAAAATGTGAAATTGGGATAACCTTTGGCACGGTAGTTTCGTTCACAGAGTCACACAAAAGAAAACATGGGATCAGAATAACATGACATCTATCAAGATCATATTTACAGAGAGTTTTTGTTTGACACGGAAATATCTTGAATGATACTCATGTCACAAGTACCACTGCCTGAACAGTTCAACAAATAATAGTTATATCAGCACAACACAGTTTACACAAATAATGTCTCAAATGACTACTCAGTACCCGATAGTCAACCAAGGCTTCTGTACTTTATTGGAAGAAGAAGAAGAAGACTACTTCTTGGAGGGCCCAGGGCTTTACGTCCAGTATTTTTGTATTGACAAGTTTGGCAACTTCAGCTTTCTGTATAAGCCATTTTAGTTGTTTAAATGAAAATTAATGATTCAGAGACAATTGCAATTCACTATCCAACTGGGAAAATAAACAAACAATCCTGACTGGCTTCAGTTGCTTCAGAATTGTAATTGCAATAGACTTATCACTTTAGATTAGCGCTAATAGCAATTAGGAAAAGGAATAATGACTCTGGACTCTTCTTGAAAAAAAATAATAATTGATTTCTAAGTGCAGATTTAAATTCCTACTGGCTCAATATGCATAGAATGAAAATGACACTAACCTGTAAGTATATTGAAAACAGCATTCCGCCGTAATATCTTCATCATACGACTGCTTGGTCCCGTCAGATCCAATAAAAACCCCATAAGACTGAAGCTAATGCCAATAAAACAGAATGCTATGATGCTCCGCATAACTTGCACAATTTGTGGGGTCACGCAGTCTATCATCACTGGAAGAGAAGACATACAAAATTAGATTAATATAGAACCAATTGAACTGTGACAAGTTGACACTCACCAAGTTAATTTATTATCTTCAAAATCAGTAAGGCCAAACATAATTGATCTTCAGCTTCTCTAGGCACTTTTTCTGGGGACGAAACAAAAGCTGAAATCTAATTTTCTATAATGTCAATGTCAATCTAATAGAAAGTTTTAGGGTATTAATAAGCCTAAAGTTTTTTTCCTTGTTTGGTCAGATCTAAGAAACTAAATATTAAAATTGCCTGGCCTAATGACATTGATACGTTGGGTAATGTAGCTACGGTATCTCCAAAATTATCACAGATATCTGTCAATATATCGTCTTCATTTCTCAAGGTCAAGGAATTCAACATCAGTACAACAAGTAAATAAATCCATAACGGGAAGAATTTCCCACATCGCAGGCTATTCGCAGCAGTCTCTGACTGCCAGACACGATGAGAATCATATTCTCAATTCCTAGATTACCCTGCCATGCAAAATATAATGCAATTTATTTTATTTAGCCACACTAAGTTATTGGAATTACAAAACTAAGTTTGCGAAAATCACTAGACGCATAATAAAAGGGAAATAATTACCATCACGGCGATAAGGGCTAAAGTTGTACACAAAGTGTGATTCTCGATACTCAGAAGGGTCGGCAGGCTTCTTGGGGGTGGTGCTGCCTTTGTGGGTGAGGGTGCGTTTAAAATCCCCCGTAAAGAAGAATTGATACACCCCGAGGGTGTGTATCGATTGATCACTATTAGCGTCTTTGCAACCACCCCCTCTTAACGTGAACCAGTCCGGCTCTGCCATGGCAGTACACAGTATAACTATCACTACCATGCTACAGATGGCAGCTATGAAGTTACGTTCTTTGTGTTTGAATCTAAACCTTCTTCTTCGGTGGCTGTGGTGGTGGCTATGGCGGTGCCTATGCGGAGACCGCGAGTGGCTCCTAGAAGACCGCTCTTGTTGTCTCTCAGGGACAGAGGGGGTTGTTTCTTCCTGGGCATTATTGCTATCACTCAGTAAATTCTCACTGCTTTCACTGTTACTGATAATGTCTTCAGACTGTTGGCGTCTATCTCTGGAACTCCTCCCTGTATTGGAACGCGATAAAAACGGAAAAGGCATCCTGGATATCTGGCCCACAAGTTCCACTACAAACTGGCCTTCTGCATTGACGCAGGAGCTGTCATTTTGCTGTCAAATTGTTTGACATTTCTAGCTGTCAAAACAAACCCTTCCTCATCGTACGATTCTTCCCGGATGAAGAATTTTTGACAAATGCAAAATTATTTTTAAAATATTAACTCTAATATTAATTTAGATAAGTTTCAGAGTACTATTTATAGCAATACACAATCAAATTATCCATCAGAACCTTTCACAAATAGGTTGACAGTGAAATACAAAATTCATTTCTGAGCATCTGCCCTGCAACAAAGCAAAATGGCGGCGAGTGGCAGTCCAAATTTAGTTGATGAGCTTGAACAAGCTTTTCAGGTAATTCGTGGCCTTCTATTCAAAAATGTTTAATTTATAAATGGACCCCACACATTGATGCATCTTTTGACCAAGATGTATACACCGAAATGCATTACAACACCTTCAAAAACAACCTTAAATGTGCCGTGATAGATTATCGCTCATGACCCATTTAAGGGTGTTTTCGATTGGACCTCAGGGGCTTCGATTTTGGTCGTTTTCGTGAAGAATGACGCGTTACTCGTGTGACATGGGTTGCAGGTGTTGGTTTCTTAACACACCTGTACCAATCAGCCTGTCCCGAGCTTCTGCCTAAAGATGCAAATATGCAGTCCGGGCATAAGGGACCGTTCAGAATTTATGACTGGGGGTGGGAGTTTTGCTGGAACTTCCCGTCAAAAATTGATACCCCCCCTTGAGTTTCATGCGAAGTACCCCACCCTTAGGTTTCACGTGTATTTTTAGTACCCCCCCCTCGAGAGTTCCTCCGTGGCCTAATGGTTAAGAGTGCTTGTTAGCACAACCACTGGCTCTGAGGGCGTGGGTTCGAATCCCATCCCGGAACTCAATTTAGTCCGAGCCCATGGGACATTAAATGGAGGCGGGTTGTATCCAGTGTTCTATGCTGGGGCAACTGAAAGACCCTGGGCATCCCTGAATTAATAGGGTATGTACCAGACTCACAGTCTTCTCATCTCATCATCATACGGCGATCGCCTGCCTCGATATAGCCCACTAAGGTGCTGCAGAGGCGTAAAACACACAAAAAAAAGTACCCCCCCCTCGACATACAAAGCAATACACACATATATATATTGTTATACACAGCCACGCGTACAGATTCGCGTCATTTCGCGGAGTTTAGCGCGTAAAAAAGTCCAAATAACATGAGTTTATGCATGTTTTTTAACATTTTTTCTTTGTTAAAATTTCTTATCCCCCCTTGGAAGAGTTGTCAAAAATTAACACCCCCCTTGAAACACGTGTGAAAAGTTAGTACCCCCTGGCCCCTCGGCCAAAACTCCACAAAATAGCCGCCACTGAGCCAGACAATTGAAAAGCAGTAGCAGGTGCGGGGCTTATTTCGTGATTATGCAACAGTCCGTACACTTGCTAAACTTCTACGTTTACGAAAAAGTTTCATACGAATCACTCGGCGAAACTTAAGATTGACTGCACTACATGTTTTGCTTCTGAACTTGCCTGAGCTCACAGAGAGTCACACCTAACCAGAACGGCAATATGCTTGACTCTCACCATCGCAAAAGCAGCAAAGAATGGTAAATTTTGGCACATTCCAGCAGACATGCACTCATTGGGTCCAGACGGGAATTTCAGAAACAAACTTTCTTTAAAAACGTCCCTGACGGCCTGAGAAGTATGAGGGTCACTTGCAGCATATTGCACCACTTGACAATCCCTGTAGGCTGTATTGATAACCAGCTGATCCAAACATTTTCCATTTCTTTTCAGAATTGCATTTCTGGGTTCACTAGTCAAGAATATTTCAACATTAATGAAACCGATGAGGTTAAAGCAAGTATGTAATTTTTCCCTTTCTTCTTCTCTTGAAAATAACTTCAATCAAATTTACTATACTTTGTATATATATAGATTTTGTATAGGCTAGAACATGCCATGCACATATTTATCGTAATTTTTGCACTTTTTCAGGCGTGGACCAATCAGTTACCAAGTTTATGGATATAGGTCGCCAATTGGAAAGTTATTTCCTGCAAAAACGTCTCGCTCTCTCAGTCAACAAACCTGAGCAGGTTGTGAAAGAGGTGAAAGAAAATTTTTTATATTCAACAAAACTAAATTTTGATGCTGATGATTTTGAACACGAAATACTGCTTTATTTTAAATTATTCATTGAAACTTACCTAACTATTACCTGTCTCATTAAATTTTTGGCAAAAAGTACACTATTTTCGTTTTTCGCAGCCTTTCAGCTTAAATTCACTTTTGACCGTATGATACTTTATTAAACTTTCAAACTGAACTGTTGGCAGTAAAATTCAACTTTTGAGACAATGAATAACTCACAAAGGATTAAATTGAAAAAAAAGAAAAATTTGGTATGTCTCTTTACAGAAATTGGAGAATGATATAATAACAACTTAATTCTTCTCCCGACTTTTTCTCATGCAGGATGTAAAAGAACTTCAACTAGAAATCGGGAGAAAGGACGTCTTGATACAGAAGAACTACGAGAAGTTACAACAATGGCAGAAGATGTTGACGCAGGCACAGACGGGGCAAACGGCACCTTTACCCCCTCCTCCAATGGGAGGGCCCCAGCAGATGCCCCCTGGAATGGGGCAACCAGGAATGCCCCCTCAAGCGATGCCCCCTCAGATGCAGCAACCCCCTCAAGTCACGCAGGTTCCCGTCTCCGCTGCTCAACAGATGGCAGCAGTGCAGCAACAAATGCACAATCCCTACCCCGCCGGCCCCCTGGCGTACCTCGAGCAAACTACTTCCAGTATTGGGTTGCCGGAAAGACGGTGAAACCAAAGATCTCAAGAACATCACTATTTATTACATGAATATTATTGACTGCATCTTTGGAGATTTTACTTTTATAATGTTCATAGACTGCTCCAGACAGTGACTTTGTGAGAGGACTTTTGAAGCATCAGTATTGCAGACTTTTGCAGCATCAGTATTGCAAAATACTTGTAGGGGGAATCTGGGGCAAGTTGACCAGTGCAGGGTTCAATTCCATAGTCCAAAAAATTTCAATGCATCAACCCACTAACCCTAACTTGAATATCTGAAACAATTCTATGTGTTGCCAGCGTCAAGACAAATTATTATTTCAGCAATACTCCCAAAGAGTCATTTTGCCTGGGGGAACAACTTGCCCAAGTTTCTCCTATAATTGTAGAGTATTTTTGTGACTGATTTCTCACTGCCATACCATTTCACATTTTGAAGTAAAACTGTATAAAAGAAATGTAAATATATGTCTATATATTGGTACTCATACATGACGTATGTTTTTTAATTCATAACAACAAAAACAGATTCGAATTTGCACTGAATTTATTAGAGTAACTCAATTGTAAACAACCTTTTCTTCAGACACAATTCAAGATTGAGGTAATAGAGAAATACATCAATTGGATTTCAAACGGTTTCCATGAAAACAAATATCAGGTAGAAGATCATAGAGTACCTGGAAAAAGGGTGGTATTAAGGATAAAATCATTTACAGTGCAAGGTTGAGATCATTCAAACAAAACAAAAAAGATGTTCATAAAACAATTCTCTTTGAAAAATACAGTCGGCATCATAAATACTTACACCCCTGCATAAAATTTACTTTCAGAACTTATTTCAACTCAGCACTGGAGTAAAATTATGATTTGGTATTGTCTACCAATTTTATGTCCAGCAATATCATAATTGAACTAGTGCAGGGGTGCATCAATTTATGATGCTGATTGTAAACATTTTACTGTATTTCCATATTATGATACAGGAAAGGTACAGCATGTAGCAAGTTTGGCCCTCCGTAATGATATCAATGCTAAATACTGTTATAAGCAGCAGACTTGAGATGAGATAGGTTTGGCACACAATTGACAGAGCTCTACAAAAAGTGAGGATAATAGTATTAAGTGTAGTGGTATCACGTTACGACCACGGGTTAAGTTAAATCAAGGTCCCATTGTGTTCTGCAGTGGCCAAAACAAAGTTGAAACCACACCATGCCTCTAGAAACGCAGATCAAAATTTTTGCCATGCCTCAAAATTTTTTAAGTTATGATGGTAAGAATTTTTATCCTTGCTGATTCTAGTGAATAGTTTGCTTGAATATCTGCCATTCTCACTCATTTTACAATTAGCTCGTACACGTAGTATTGAAATCGAGACATAGCAATTTGACTCCCCGAGTCTCTCACGTTGTTTTATAAAAATTTTGACTCGGGTTACGTCCATATTTTTTTGAAGGAGAGCAATTTACCATATGACAGTTCGTTTGTATCATATTTTTAATTTTCTCAGTTAAAAACGTTTTATCTACCACTGTTTGGTGTTAGGCTTAAGAGCAATCCAGATCGACTGGGACCTTGTAGGCTGATGTCAAGATAAATTTGTGCCACATGGGAGTACAATAAACATGTCAGACCACAATTGCTTGTACAACAACAATACAAGAAGCATTATTAAGTGCAGTGTACTTATATCAATGGCAAGCAGCATTACTCTGTGTCAGACTGTCAAATGCAAAAAGGAGTTTTCTTTATACATATTTTAGATTCTTCCCAAAGGTGTGTCCATTGAACACTGTCAATCCATGCTTCTGCACTAGATTGGCATTATTACCGAACAGTGTCATTGTCAGACAAGCCACTTATTTTCTTTTATTGACAACCTGACTTGATTTAAGCCTAAGTGGCCTCAGAGCTCTCCAGTTAGTTAAGCAATTTAGGTGTGCGTTTATCAATTCAAAGTTATATGTACACTCATACTAATTGTGAGTAAAAAAGGTCAGATATACAGTACCTAAAACAACCTAACAGTTCAGATAAATGGATAGGGAAGTCGTATATGATAGAAAAACTTTCAACAGTTTTACAGATAGTTTTCCTTCAACAGATATGAATTGAATGACACTTTCATGTGAATAAAAAACATTTAGCGAGTTGAATATTCACAAAATATCACTGGAATGTAATGAAGGTATCGAGGTATAATAATTCTACATTAAAATCATCGACAACAGACAACTAGAAACTTAAACAAAATTACCCAAAGATACAAAATATTACATATGACCATTAAACGGGTTATTTACATTCAAAGTGAGTAACTGAATCCATTAACATTGCAAAATACAGTTCAATAGATTGTCTAGGAAATATCTAAATACACATTTGAAGTTCATGGGTCCAGCCAGAACACTCTAATTTAACACCCTTTTACAACAAGCGTACAATGGTAAGGTCGGACATAAATAATTCTAAGCTTCTTAGATCAACGACCCAACAGATTTACTTCTGACGAAAAAAAAACCAAACTTGCCCACAATTTTATTTAATTGATTGACACAATAACAAGTTAATTTTTTTAATAGAGGCAATTTTTAAAGCAAATTCAGCCTATTCCGCAAACTTGAACCCATCCACATTTTATTATCACCGCAAAAAGCATCCGTTCTGCAACATCTCTCTGTCCAGAAAATTACTACGGCGTCAGCCCAGTTTTGCTGACGTATGTCAACAGCCTGTTTTTCCATTTTAATGAGGCCTCTCGTCCTCTGTTAAAGGGAAATGATACAGCGCACAATGATGCCCCCTGGCGTTAATGATAATTCTGAAAATTTGAGAAAATATAAATGCCTTGTTATGCTACCGGACATGCTGAAATAAATACCATAGTATTACTAAGCTTATATACATCGACAGGCTAAGGCATCACCTCAAAATTTTCAAAAAGTTTAGATGTTTAATACAGCTTTTTTTTCTGCGTCCTATATGACCAACATTACAAAAAGTGCTTCAAGAAGACCCAAGAAGCTAAATATCAATTATGTCTGGCCTAACGGGCAATCAGCAACAATGTAACAGTGGGTACGTTCGATTTGTCTGCTCTAAACTACTCCAAACTACTCCGGAAGTGACGCTTCTACTCCGAGAGTGAACTACTCCAAGGTTGGTCCAAATCGCACATGAAGGAGTAGTTAAAATCACAGGGGTTTTTGCGCCAATTCATCTGTCCATATAGTATAATACTTATTATATTGAGTAATACTGTCAGATCAAGAAAATTTGCGCAAAAACCCCTGTGGTTAAAATCATCATTACTTGAGGATTCCCTGCTATTGGAATCCCCTAGTTAATGGCAATTACGCCGTGAATCGACACCTTCAATCGCTTACTTTTAATTGATTAGATTGAAATACAAAAATCCACACCAGAAAAAAGCAATCTGGCACAAAATCAAAGCTTCTGAAGTGACATTAAACAATTTAATCATACGTCATGGGATATCCAACCTTAGAAGTACTTCCGATCTGCTCCAATCTACTCTGAACTACTCCCGGAAGTGCAAAACGAATGATCTGAGTACTCCAAGAGCATTTCAAAGCTGCGAAACGAACGTACCCCTTATGTGATACTATCATAGCAGCATATTGAAGGTGAAAATGCAGTTTTTAAAAACAAAGCGCAATGCAATCAATGGAGAAAATACTAAATGTACATGTAAGTGATGACGTAACAATTAGTTGATGATAGGCCTATCATAAATTACATCATCTGATATTCCCTAATGGCTAATTGGCTATTGTGTGAAAGCAGTGCGTGCGGATTTACAGGGTCACCTGTGTTAACAACAAATAATTAGCAACAGCTTAGAAAAAACATAGCGTAATTATCATTAACAAATATTTATCGTACATATAATAATGCTGTATAGGTGATGTTAAGCCCGTAAGTGCTGATACTATATAATTGTGTATTTGCAGTGCACGCTAGGCATAAAAATTACTTAAAATTTCTAAAACAATCTCTCAAAGTGAAAGTGACACAAATTTGTGAATATTTTGAGAGTACAATAATGACAGTGCAACAATTAGTTTTAGTGGTTCAGACTGCCAGTGCCAGACCAGTATAATAGTACAAGAACCTAGCCAGCTCATTGCGCATGCCTGAACCACATATTTTTTTGATCTGTTTAGGAGTGTCATTTTCCCATCTATGCAATTGATAAATACAGTAAAATAATTTGCATTAAAAAAATTACATAATCTTCTTAACTTTTCATACATTAATGCTTTTGTACAATACATTGCTATTATAATATTTACAGCATTCAGTCATTGTCAAATGTTATTGTTTGAGAAAAATACTACACTAAAGATACAACAGTCAAATACAGCCTTTAAAGTGCGGAAATAAATTAAAAACTGTCAGGTGTATATATAACTATTTAAAAACATCCAACTCATGTTGAACTAAACCTAGCTATTAATGCATTGCGAAAAAATCAATTGACACAAAGAAACATTATATAATACCATTGTGTTATTTTACAATTATTTAACATTGTTACTTTTGCACAATATTAAAAGTGTATTGAAGTGCCTACAGTAGTACAGATTTAAAGTTGCACTATACAACAAGTCAACAACTATTAGGTCACATTTAATTTTAAAACGGCAAGCACCAAATAATTTCAGCCATATTTAGCCCGTCAGATGCAATGGGGACTATAATATACGGGGGTCGACCATCAGTTATACTAAGAGTACACAAGTAGCATGTTCATGCTGATATATCGATAAATGTGCTAGTACGTTTATCAAGGTTTTATGTATTATTCGCACAGTATCAAATAACACAATTAGTCATATAATATAATAGTCTTAATTCACGATGATAATTTTACGAATCGCTAAGGAAGCCAAGCAGTCTAGATTGTCTATAGATTGTCTATTAGAGATGTCTATTTAAGATGTCTATTACAGTTGTCTATAATAGATATGTGGAAGTCTACTACAGAGGTCTATTGGAGATTGTGGCATGTTTGCGGCAAAATAGTTTCAACAAATATGATTGTCAGTCACTAAAGCTACATACAAAATCATCCATTTATGTGTCATTGAATATATTGTCAGTCACAAATGTTTGTTTTTAAAAGGTTTTTTATGCACTATCATGTGCATATTTTGCATGCATTAATTAATTTCATTAATCTAATGGAAAATATTCTAAGTTAACAGGGACAAGCTAGCAAATCCTTCAATCCGGCTCAAGTTAAGTATCCAACTGTTAGTGACCTCCCTGGACTGAATAAGCCACATGATTGGCTTATTCACAGTTGTTCACACCTTTTCAACCAATCCTGCCACTTATTCAGTCCAGGGAGGTCACTAATAGTTGGATACTTAACTTGAGCCTTTATGAGCTCAACTCTACAATATTAACCAACTTGACTTGCAAATGCCAAAAAGTCACCATAATAAATTTGCTAGCTGTCCCTGTAACTTTGGCAAGATAAGAATATGATAGGTTTCAGTGACGACACTTTCTGTATTAAATACAATATAGTGTTCATACAGGAATATACATGTTCTAAGGTTTCATTTTGAGAACAAGATTACTGCTCCAAATTTTGTTTCTCCAACCACTGGCTTCCTCAATATATAGACTTTAAAGTTCTGGAATAGCCTCAGGATTTTTCAAACTTTGTAGTTTGTAGTTTCCTAATCTGTTACTATGCTGCTATCATATTATGATGGTCTCTGTATACTCGTAACTATTTATTCTGGTCAAAGTTGATTTCACACAAATGACAACTCGACAAAACACCTTTAAATGATACTTGATCTATCATTAATAACATTTCTGCTTTGGGTAGAAACTTCCTACCCATAAGCCAGCACCAGCCATGCTCAGAGGTAGTCGCTATGATTGGCATCGCATAAATATTTATCTATCTGTAATACTGAAACGGCAATAGAAACCCTCGCTTTACGAATGTTCAATCGTCAACCACTCATTGTGATCAGTATCCTGGCAATGCAGATTGTCAAAATGTAACTCTTTCAACTTCTATAGGCCTAAGTATCATTTAAAGGTGTATACATTAATAGTCAGAATTTATCATTACATTGTATTCACAAACGGTCAAGAGTCAATAATTGTGAGTTTGTGATGGTCACGCATTTTGGATCGATCATGACAACATGTTTTCCTAGCTGTTGAGGTTATGAGTTAATCAACATGTCAGTTTTAAGTCTCACAGATAATCAAACAGTTGTACAACAGTGGTGAAAGTTTGATTTTCGGCTTTTCCTCTTATTACTTTTATAATTTACAAATCAGTAACCAGACATTTGTCAGCGCTAGGATTCTTTTGAAGAGTGCTTCTTATTGCAACCTTTTTCCCGATATCTTTCTTTTTTGGTGTAGTTTGGTAAAATTTTGGTACATCTTGCCAGAATTTAGGAAAATTTGAATCCATTTTCAGCATGTTCTGCTCAAATGATGGCTTCTTTTGCTCTAATTTTGGCACATTTTGCTCTAATTTCGGAACAAATTTCTCTAATTTTGGCAGATGTAGCTCTAATTTCGGCAGATGTTGACTCCTTTTTTGCATATTTGAATAATTTTGTCCACTTTTCTGCATATTTTCATTAATTTGACCCATTTTTTGCCCATAACTTTTCTCCACAATTATCTTTTTTCTTTTGCCTACATTTTGTGATACAATTTTCTCCGAAATCTTCTGCGACTCATTCTGCGACTCATTCTGCGACTCATTCTGCGACTCATTCTGCAGTAACCTTGCGTCTCTCCTTCTTCATACGCACGTCTCGGGCGTCAGTGCCACCCTCATATTCTTCACACGACGTACGAGCCCCGTTAGATCCGCTCCTATGCACGTTGTGGATCTCCGTTGCAATCGAGGGCTGGCTTCTAGCGATTCTGTACTGCTCATTTCACTCCTCGTGCGTAGGAACGACTCGCTGGCCGTGCTCAGACGGCGGTAGAGGCTCGGGGTGAGGAAGTCGATTTCCGGGGGCTCTTCTTGCGGTGCGTCTTCTTGGTTTGGCGAGGGGGTGATGTAGTTAAGGTGTTTGCTGTAAAATTAACAAAAAAGAGGAAATTATAATATATGCACAATTGCAGTATTGTCAACATCTTCACTGGTCAATAACTATGTAGACGTTAAAATGGAATTTTCATGCGACAAATTGTCTGAAATTTTGGGACAAATGTTCTGAAATCAGGGAACCCCTATGAAAAATTAGGGGGGGGGCAATATTCAGGGGCATTCTTACCCTTTTACCATTCAGTGTTAGTCTTTCATTATCATAAGTGCCCAAGGGGATTGGGGTGGGGGAACATTAACATACTGATTTGATACAATGCGAAAAGGAGGTCATTTCCTCGCCCCCTTATAGGCCTACACAATTCATGCGTCCTCATTGTAAAAATTAAAGATGTATGATTGGGGCTTTACATCCTGTATTTATGCACTTGGTAGGCTAATTAGGACAGGAGGAGGACAAGGGAATGAGACGAAGGATGATAGAAATAGCCGTCCAACATAGACCCAGGTGACCGTGACACAGCAAGAGCTGAAGTCTAACCTGGACTCAGCGATTGACAGCCTAGCACGCTACCACTAGACCAATCCTCTCCCCGCCATGAATTTAAGAAAGTGATGTCAAAAGAGTAGCAAAGTCATTTTACATCTTATGATCACACTAATTAACCAAATAAAGACTCTTTCATTCACAGTCGCACATATGTTACACTGACGACATTGATTTGATTAATATTGAAATAATAATAGCAATATTCAATATTCGAATATAAAAGATAAATCACAAAATATAACAAAAATACATACTTGCGACAAATGCAGGGGCAGACTGGGGAGTAACATCTAATACGAAACGACTAAATAAAGAAAAGTAAAGTCATTCATTTTAGATGTTGGAAACAAGACGATTTGCGAGTATTGTTTGTAGGCGATGTAGGTTGTATGGACTGTATGGTAATACAAGTGATACAGAAAAGTGTGGAATTTAAACAGTGAACACAAGTAGCCACTAAATGAAGGATGTGTGCATGAAGAATTTAATTCTGTGCATGAAATCAAGACTGATCGAAAACCAATTTTAAATTGTAAATAATTGATATGCACTGTACATCGACCTACAAATCAGTGAATCAAATTGCAAGATTGTGATCAAGTAATAAATAAATGCTAAGATTTTTTCCAGCCATGCATCAAAATATCACACAGGCATACAATAATTTAGTAAATGTTTTAATGCAAACTTCAAATTGACCAAGTTTTAAAATAAATTCTCTGACAATCTAACAGTTCTAACTTGCCAAGCAGCCATATAAACCTCATTAAAAGATTGTGTGTTCAGTATTTCCACATTTGTGATATATAGAGTTCAGATTCATGAATTAGATGTGAAATATGAATGCGGCCAAATTTGCAGATTTGCATTGGTTGTGAATATTGATTTTGGACTTGTGTAATTTGGTATACATGTTATATTTGTGTGCTTTTGTTGAATGCATGAATTAAGTTACATAGTCACATGTACACAAATCAGAAAAGAAAAAAAACAACCAGTGGTGTGTAAGAAAAGACATTTGTATTTTCAAATTTTCTCTATTCAAATATCAAAATACACAACAAATAATGTCATAATGAAAGGACGAATAAAATCACAATCATATTGCATTTGACAGAAATGAAATTGCGAAGCAAAGAAAATATACAATTGAATTAAATTAAGTTAAATAGCTACAACAAAGAAATCAACCAGTACATTCTATCTATAGAACATAACAAAGGCACACTGTAAAACAACCAAAGGTCTTAAATTATATCTGGTGATGCATAAATGACATAATAGCAAGTTCTTTCATAATATCTATTCTTTCATGTCTATTCTTTCATGAAGTTTATTTCAACGAGCCGAGGGTTGGCTGCTCTACAACCTATGTTTTCGACACTGGAAATATTCAATGCTGATGATGAATGCAAATGCAAACTCATGAAAGAACTTATATCCTCTCAGGTTTATGCAAAGCCATACCACCTATAGGGGGAGCCACCTCACAGGGGGTTCGACCATTGGAAAAGACTAAGGAATTATGAAAGATTGTTTCATACAACTATGTGATTTCAAAATCAGTCCATGACCAACAAATTGACATCTTTCAAAACATATAACGGCCAAGACAAGTATCGCAGTATATATATTAGCATCTGCTCAGAATAAGGTGGCTCCCCCTTTAGGCCTAGTTATAAATTCAACTGAACTAAACAGACACACTGACATTTATGACATCACTAGTATATCTAACAAACGGAACATTTAGGCTCAACAATCAGCTTATATAAAATAGCCAAAAATTAACTTCAGTGTTGGAATAAATCCTCACCATACAAGCAGTCATAAAAATACGACTTACAATTTTGTAATGTGCACATAATGCTATTGTAGATATATAAAAATAGAATATCACAGTCAGTTTGCGCAAACTCTAGCGCGAAAATTATCATTCATTATACATTTTTAAAGTCAGCAGAAATCACGTAAATTTAAAATCGTAGATACGAGACATTCCATGATTAGAAAAATTGCAAGTTAGGCCTGAATAAACAAGCACTAATATATCGAAAACTTTTTCATATTTCATAAATTTGTATATATACCAGCATATCTAATGATAGTTTCAATAGGGAAGGCACAATTTAGGCCTATCATAATGACTTAGTCAATCAACATTAGTCGTATTAAATTTTAATGTATACATATATCCTCAACAAATGTAAGACGATAAATTGTCTTAAAATCTTGCGACATCCAGATTAAGCTATACCGGATGATTAGGGATAGAAAATTGGATTTTTTTTGGGGTAAATATTACCCAAAATACTACTTATTACGAGGATTAAATTAATTTTTAAAAATCTTGTTATCACATTTACCCGCCCCACTCCCTCACTCAGGTTTCTGTGCACATTACAATCACAATGTAAGTTTGACAAGTTGATATTGAAATAATTTCAAAAAGCATAACATTGAAACTGATGTGCAATACAAAGCAATGAAAAAGATATATGACTACTGTACATTGACGTAGTTAACAATTTGCATACAATATGTTGCTACATATGCAGTATTTCTGTACTGTTTGGGTATTTGTAAAAAAATAATCACTGCTAAAATTAAATAAATGTACATTGGACCCTGCATTAGCCAACCTCTCTAGTGAGACAAACCTAAACCCCAAGATATGAGACTGTTTGCCTTCAGCACAATTTTAGCATTCTATCACAAGCTTAATGCAGAACCTGATTGAAAATTTGTAATTTTAAAATGCATTTCCTATTCATGAAAATACTGCATAAGCTTGAACGCTAACCAGTCTAATAACAAACATGTAGGGGTACAATGAAAGTGTAGGCTCCCTTACAAAATACTGCATCCTTTCGGTGAAAATGCACCCTCACAAGAGACCACTTCATGACCAGAGAAGACGTGGTCTTACAATGCAGGGACCACTGTATTATTCAACAATTTCAGTTAACAAACAAATTTTATTGGCACTATTGAAGCTGAAGTAACAACCATTTAATAACTAAAAATATTACAAATTTACAACAGCTATAATAGTCTTGCATCCGCATGCAAATAAATGAACAAAATGTCAACTAAATTCTGCTAAAATGTACAACATTAATATAATATTGCCATTTTACAAGAATTAGACTACACCCTGTACCGTTTCCAATAGATCTAACTTGTACTATTTTACAAAATGAATGTGTCTGATAACGAACTGACAAATTCAGTGCTATCATACCACTATGTGCAGCCAAAATACTTCAATATTTGATAAATCGTAAACTTTTGTACGAATCAGTAGCATGTAACAACTTTGAACACCAGTTATTCCTGAGTAAATAAATTGGAGTATAAATGTTGCAAAATACAAAGCTATCTATTGTAAGCCTAATGCCTTTAGCTTATTTTTACGAATATATTTTATTGAGCACCCATTTTTCATTATGTCATTAAACTTATAATTTATAAAGACTTATAACAGTCCTTATCCTGTATATATTGCAATGGAATCTTGAAATCACATAAAGTTAGAAACCCTTATTTCCCCATCATGATTATCAATATCTGTATTTCCCCAATCTCTTTGTTTTCTAAAATTTGATACCAAAACTAGAAAATAACTCCGAACTATGTAAGCTTAATCCTGATAGAAAATAACTGTTCAATGACACAAATATGTACATTTCTTCTGAAATTAAGAAATGGCTTCTGAAATTGTGGTGATATCCCAGCTAGATTTTCCCAAAATTTTCTTTAATATTCAGTCTTGTTCTTGAGCAAATCTACTGAATAAGCATTTTAAAGACATTAACTCAAGATATTGTTTGAATATTTGTACACCCCATAATCCCATATAATATTTCTCTTAGACTTTTCCTACATTCCCTAGGCTACTTTTCTTATATTCAAAAACAAATCACCTACAAAAATTGATTTAAAAAATCAAAGAAATGACTGTTTTTAACAACAAACTCCAAATTAAATCAAAAGTGACTACGAAGCACAACGTATACGGTCAACATCAAACTAAATTCCCGCCTCTTCAAAGACTTACTTATCACCGGCCCCATACAGTTGGCGTTCCATGATATAGTCAATGACGGGGTCTTGCACCAGGTATTTGACCGATTCTCCTCTTCTCAGCGCCCTCCTGAAATACCAAGGATTAATTAAGAAAGTATGGCAGCAGTTTTAGTTTAAGATAACAATATATTCAGTGGTCAAAATATTTTAAATTTGGTGTCACAATTTGTTAAATAACATCTCCGTATTAATCTTTTATAGATTTGTAATTTAAATGCAATTATGCATGATGGATGATTGGGGCTTTTTGTCCTGTATTTATGCACATGGTAAGCTTATTAGGAAAGGAGGCAATGAGGCGAAGGATGACTAAAACAACCATCCAACATAGGCCCAGGTGACTCGGTAAGAGCTGGATTCGAACCCAGGACAGTGGCAGGACCAAGTGATCAGCTAACCCTCCCACCAACGCCATAATGAAAGATTCATAATAAAACTTTGTAAGTTTTTAATTCAGCATTACTCATTATAAATATTATTTTCATGATTAGAAAAATAACAATAGTAAAAGAGAACTTAATGCATGTCTGCTTATATTTTTCTCATATCACCGTTTCACTTTTGCAAAAATGAACTCAAGACTGCACTTACCGTATTTTTGTGGCACTGATATCATTCTGTATCCATTCATTAACAATCTGAATATTATTCTGCAAATACAAAATGCGATAATAAGACATCATTTTACAGAAGTAAAGCATTACTGATATTTTTAACAAGGGCTAACTTGAAGCGAGATGAAACCTTAATGTTGAAAAGTTCTGTCAAATTACTACATAAATCATCCTATGTATGTTTGAAACTAACTTTATGTAATTGTTATTAACCGCTTATAATTCATGATGTACCAGGGTAAAACTAATGTAAGAGAACACTTCTACACTTACAATGTACATTACCAATTCCTCAAAGTGAATTTCAATAATCTACTCACCGAATACTTATAGAGGACATCTGATTCGTAGATAAATTTGAGAGCATCGGCGCCTGCTCTTGTGATACACACAATTCCATATTTGCTGACTATTTCTTCAATCTGGAACACACATCCATAAATCAATCAAACATTTAACTTTGACATTTAAGTAAGTAAAACAGAAACAAGAACTTTTAAAAAGAATTGAATATGGATAGATGAAATGCTATGTAGGCCAGGCCTCTATGGAAAATATTGGGGAAATTGGATAGACAGATTATAAATCATAGAGATGCCCTCCCACTTTACTGTCAAATTATTTTAAGAAATATCCTGATGATGTAGGTTTAATTTCAATTTATGTGTATTTTTGCTGTACAATGGATGGATGATTGGGGCCCGTATTTATGCACTTGGTAGGCCAATTAGGACAGGAGGAAGACACGGCAATGAGGCGAAGGATGATTGAAACAGCCATCCAACATAGGCCCAGGTGACCCAGCAAGAGCTGGATTCGAACACTGGACCCAGCGATTGGCAGCCCACCACACTACCACTAAGCTATCCCTCCCCCGTTTCGCTATACAGTCTCCGGAAGTCAAGCAATCAAGCAAAATTTAGAATAGATCAGTACAGCATACTTTAATCGAGAAAACTTGCTGAACTATTTACAAAACGAGAAAACCTCAACTGAATAAACGAGTAAATACTCACATCACAGTCCTTCCAGACGCCAGGCCTGCCCATGGATTCCAGCAGATCGGCTCCACACAGAAGTTTGAGGTGAACAGGTCCATCATTCATCTTGTTCAAGTCATTCTGCTGCTGCTGGATCTGCGTCACTGGGATGTTGCCAAAGTCACTGTCTGTAAATCAAGATATTTAATAACTAAATATTTCATGAAATTAGATGGAGACATCATTGAGTATCTATCATCTGCTAGAGAGCTAGATTTAGAGCCTATACATATGCTATACTTTTGCTGAAGTGTCTGTGAACCTGAAAAAATTTGGTTTCTTCTAAACATTTTGTATTCTAGTCCCTGTTTGTTCCATATAAACTGTAAGAGTCACATGAGAGACTCGATGATTCAATTTTTACAAGGAAGTTTTTCCTA
This sequence comes from Platynereis dumerilii, assembly GCA_026936325.1. Lineage (NCBI taxonomy): Eukaryota > Metazoa > Annelida > Polychaeta > Phyllodocida > Nereididae > Platynereis > Platynereis dumerilii. Next base: position 21,967,878 of record JAPTHN010000005.1, on the reverse strand, counting down.
GACATCACTATAACATCAAGTTTAAAATGTTTGTAGATTGTGATTGATGATGACAACTTAATGCACTTATGATACAATTTTTGACACAACAAATTAACAATGCAGCATGGCTATGCTATGATGTCAGTAGTTAATAAAAAGACAAATAAACATCACAGTATCACATGTGAAGTTCAGCCTCACAAGTTGACTTTGCAGAGAACAAAATTTGTCAATTGTCTTCAGATACCAAATTATCAATTGATCAACCGTCTTCAGAGTTCTATAATGATACTATTGTAGCATTAAAATATGCACTATCTTCTGATTTTTCTATTACAAAAAAAAACAGCTTGACTTCCGGAGGTAAAATAAAAACAATACCTGTAGAGGGAGAATTGTCAATCTTGCGTTTCTTCTTTGGCGTGTCGGGATTTTGTGAAATGTTGGCGTTGTGAATTGAATGAAGAACCTCCCGGTGGTGACGTAATACTTTTATGGTCTCCTGCCAGGTTGACTGTTCACTCTCCCACGTGTCGAGTCTGAAATATAATTTAATGATTGGTAAGTTTCTTGCAACCTGTCAATCATTATAGTCACTAGATTGATAGAGAAGGGTAAAACAGTTATAATTTAACTGATGCATGGATGATTGGGGCTTCACGTCCAGTATTTATGCACTTGGTAGGCTAATTAGGACAAGAGGAGGACACGGCAATGAGGCGAAGGATGATTGAAACAGCCATCCAACATAGGCCCAGGTGACCCGCCAAGAGCTGGATTTGAACCCTGGAACCAGCGATTGGCAGTCCTGGTCCAGCACGCTACCACTAGACCAACCCTCCCCCCAGATAGAGAACGGTAAAACAATCATAATTTAACTGGAAAATATACATGACAGAGGGCACTGGGGTATTTCGGGGAGGGGGTATCGTGCCATGGATGATGGTCCCAGTTCCGCTTAAAACCAACATTGGTGGATTTCTGTCCATTCCACTGACGTTCTCCAAACCAAGGCAATTTCTATATTTGCCCCAGATAGCTCTAGAGTACTTCAGTCATTGTGACATGGCTGAGCTCAACTATTCAATTCAATTCAATTAAATCAGTATGGAGCAATACACAACATTTAGAAATACAGTAACATAATATATATAACATATATAAAAACAAATACAATAACATAAGCCTACATAAAAACAAATTAACCACAAAACCAACCACGTGTAGGCCTAACTTACTCAATATTTACACTATTTTCATGAAACATTATTGCATGTGAGTACATTATAACATAAATTTACATTATTATATACTTGACCATGCATTAAGTAGGCCGTTAACTGTTTTTTTCGGGGCCTTCATATGGCATAATTCATGGAGGGCCATAATGTGGTTAACACATGGGGGCCATAATGTGATTAACACATGGGCAAGTGGTGCCCTCTGTGTATTATAAGCATTGTGACGTCACCAGACGTGACGTCATGGTGACGTTGTTGACATGAGGAATAAAAAATTCTGTCAGACATCGACAAATTAGGCTAGAAATCAGTGAAAAATGGTCCGATTTGCAAAATTCAAAAGCCTACAAACACTGCAGTGAGTCACAGATAACAGAAAAAGCCCTAGATTTGCTCTATCTGCAAAAATAACAGCGTCAGATCGAAAAACGCAGCGCGAAAAGTGACAAAATGGACTTAAAATGTAAGTTTTAGGCTAGATTTATCCATCACAGCTTCGTTTTTCATGATTTTATTTAATCACTACATGATAATGCCAGTTTAACTAAATCTGCGGGGGTTTGGGGAAGAAAACCATGGCAGTGTACTTCATAAAAATTTGGGAAGTTGAAAAACAAGTTTTAAGAAGTAGGCCTATATAATAATGATAATAACATTTTACTTGTCGGGCATTATGGGGTATTAATCAGTTATGGCCCTCGGGCAGAAATCATTTAATGCCCTCGCCTAGCGGCTCATGCATTAAGTTAATGATTTCTGCCCTCTGGCCATAACTGATTAATACCCCATAATGCCCTCAAAAAATGTTATTGTATAATTATCAATAGCTTTATGCATAGATCACCATTTTTGACTGATGAGATCAATGTAAACAGAACTCCAGCTTAATACAATGTACTTGTCATATATATATCAATTAAAAGTTGAGTTTATGAAGACCAGTGCATGTCAATCAAATTTTTTACAGATTACTGCTTGGTGGTAAACTGGCTTAGTTATTTCATCTGGTCAAATATATTTTCCTACATCTCTCATTTTTCTATTTTCCAATTTATAGATAGAAAAAAATCTATACAAACCTAATCCAGTCATTTCCTTTCAAAGCTCTTTTGATCATGACACATCGGTCTTCAATTGTGGCTAAGTCCTGAAAGAAGTAATAGATTAAAGTTATCAATCTTCACTCCAAATTGTACTAATTAAACTGCTTGTTTGAGCACTCAACCCCTATCACCATGATGTTATTATAGGCTACATTATATTATATCAATAATATTTATCCAACACAATGATACAGGGCTGCCAATACAAGACCAAGCATAAATATGCTGCAATGTTGAAATAACAAAATCAAAAGTGCTCACTGAACTTAGAATTCAAATTTGTATACTTGACGACAGTTTGCATTTTGTAAATTGCTTGAAACAGGAGTTCAAATTAAAACGAAGTCTCTTATAACATAGTAGTTCTGTAGCCAAGAAGCATGCCTCTATAAAGGCATAGAAAAACTGCAAATTCATAATTGAAAAGCAAAATTTATTGGATGGGAATATTAATTTTCTTACCTTTTTTCCAAACCCTTTTTTGTCATAATTGTCATTGACAGGTGACATGATCCCTCCTACCACTCTGTAGCGACCTGTCTTGTGTAGTGCATCTCTTGCAATTTCTGTAATTCACAAGTTCAAGTTTGAGTTGAGAAAATCATAATTGAGTTGAGGTAAAAACATTGGCAAATTTGTGAATGAACTTGACATATTTTTTTGTGAGAGCTATTTTCATTTCAGTCAAACCTGTTGCATGAACTTCTACAATCGAAACAGATGTGGAAATCTAGTTCTATAGAACACAAAGAACTCACCGAACATCCTGAGATGCATGTTTGTGATGGGGTTAAAGGACCCACAGGCCAAAAGAACCACCTTCATCGGGCTCGACATGTTTACATCAGCAGAAGGAGCTTGCATGAAATTCTCGTGCACTTGGTCATGTGACTGAAAGAAAACGGAATAAATTAACATTTTTTTGACTCACACAGGTAGACAATCAATATTGTGTGATTTTGCTGAACAATATTTGAACATCTTCTCTTGAAATATTGCAAAATATATTGCATTTATTTCAGTTTGTTAAAAAATAATTAACGAAATCTCGTGGGAGCTGATCAAAATGGCGGCGCCCATGTAAAAACGTGGTTGTCAACATTGTGCGCTGAGTTTCGCTATTCAGTCGGATTTAGAGCTTCACAGCAGCAGCACGGGTTGTCTGGCAGTGAGAATAGGTGAGTCAGTATTGTGTTATCGTAGATTTGTGAAAAATAAAGTCCTACCCGTGCTACATTCAGTGACATACTCTAATGAAGTTACTAAGGTGGGTGATAATACGTGAATTGTAGTACTCAAAACACACATGGTGAGAACATCAGCTGCGTGTGAGAACGAACCTGCATGTCTGGCGTTTGTCTAGTGTCTGGTGGGTGCAGTGGCTTCTTGTGCAATGAATACTGCTGGAGTTGGTTTAGTGTGGTGGTTTATAAAGGCGTGGTTAATTGCAATTAATGGGATTACCACAATTTGCTGTTAATTGGTTTGTTCACAGATGCGTGAATGCTCCGTCAGTGTTTGTTTACCATGCTGACACTACACAATTGAACTCCCACAAAGCCTAATTGCAATTGAAGAACTTAAGCTGTCAAACTAAGAATTCAATATTGTTATTTCCTAAATACATTGACACAGTTGTCACTCACAATACTTAATGCCAAGGTAAAATTGTATTTTTTTAAGCATTGTTGAGTGGTAAATGCCACTGATAAACATAAAGAGAGTTATGAGAGTTGACATCAATCTAGATGCACCATGAATACATTTTTGTGAAATTATTGTAATCACTAATCAGTGGCATATCAAGGTATGGTGGATAATCCCATTGGGTGGAAATTGGGCCCAAAATTAACATGGGAAAGCTCCATATTTCCCTCAGGCAATTTCCAGATTGTGAGTTATCATTTTGTAAAAATACCTGCAATATGTGTGTGATATGATACATCACATATATGCAATTCTAATGTTTCATCACTTTCATGACATTTTCTTTCAGTAAAAGAATACATTTCACAACATCAAGATGGGAAAACCCAAGAAAAAACACATTGCAGATCAAGTGAGAACCAAGAAAGGCAAAGATCCTGCACGAAGACAAAACCCCTTTGAAGTGAAAATCAATAGACAAAAACACCATGTGATCGGAAAGAAACTGACAAAGTTTGACAAAGGAATGCCAGGGGTATCACGCTCCAGAGCTATTGAAAAGGTGAGGCTTTGTCATCACTCCTAAGATAGGACATGTTATTTATTTTAGTGAAATTTATTAAAAATCGTGAAATTTTAGATAAAAAAACAAGTACATGTATAATTTATCTTGCTATTAAGCTCTCATAGAATATATACTTCACACTGATTAATGTTTTGATGTGTTTGACGTAAACGATTTGATGCATTGTCTGAAGTCCTACCTCTAAAACTGTAAAACAAGCCTCTAGCTCTATGACAAAACAAAAATGGTACGGAATCTTTCTTGAAAAAGGAACCTATCTCTCTCAGTTAGACTTTAATTTAAATGTGAGGGACGCATAGGTTCACCATTTCTGTGGAATGACCTGACACCTGACCCATATATTAATGAAACATTCTTCTTCTTTTTTTTTCTCAGAGAAAAGCAACATTGCTGCAGGAGTACAAACGCAGAAACAAATCAAACAAACTCATCGACAAACGTTTTGGAGAAAATGATCCTGACATGGACCCAGAGGAAAAAATGCTGAAGAGATTCGCCCTCGAGAAGAGGGTGAGTAGAATTGTTTTATGATTAGCTAGATTCTTGTTGACAAGTTGTTGTTTGGTTATCAGTTTGATATTGCTGCTAATGTCAGCTGTTCTATGCCACAGGCATTACAATCAGCTGCAGCAGGTCTGGCAGATTTGAAATCATGATTTATTTCATTAGAATCATGATTTAACCGTGCTTCTGCCAGTACTGTTCTATGGACTAGCATTCTGCATTGTGCTGACCTTCAATGCTACAAGGAAGGTGGGAAAGTCCTGCAAGTCCCCATTAGCACAACATTGCAGCAGGGTTCTCACTTCAGGGACTTGCCAATCTTGGTGTGCCTGAAGACTGTGTTGTGGTCATGAGCACCAGTTGCAGTGGGCTAGTGCAGGACAGTTGTGAACAGTTGTACATAATGTGTGTGTTCTAGATACAGTCATCATTTGACAAATTACACATTGAAGGAGATAAGGCCACACATAATTGATCTTTAGCTTCTCGGATCTTCTCAAGGCACTTTTTGTAGGGTCGGTCGGGAGGACCAAAAAAAGCTGGTGAAATCTAAATTTTTTGTAATGTCAAAAAAATGTAAAACAATTTCTAATTTTTTTTTTCTGTTGGAAGAAAATCTATTGTGTCGGCGGGTCCGCGAAGCCAAGAGTCAATTATGTGTGGCCTTATGATACCAATATCATATTGTTGAAACTTTGTTTCTGAACAACTTTCCTGTGTAGAGACCCTGTTATCTGGGCATGTTTCACCTAATAACAGCAAGAGGTATTACAATTGCTCAAGCAACCTTTATAGGCTGGCAGCTGCATTGATTTTGCAGGGACCTGTTGGAAGATTGATTCACATTCTAGTGATTCTACAATCTAGGGTAGTGGTCAAGAAATATGTTGATGAAATTCAATGTCATTGTAAAGTTTGGAGCATGCAATTCTCATCTTTGCACTGTTCAGCTACTATTGGATAAATAATGATAATGCACATGCATCAATTTCCTATTTTCAAGGGGGGGCATTTATTTGTCAGTTTATATAGTTTCACAAAGCTGTGAAGAAGTACTATTTGTATAGCAGTTTTCAAACTATTCTTTGATATGTACAAATAACAAAGTTAGGAACTTCAGAAAAGCATTTCTGTTCCTCAAATGACCTTTAACATTTTCAAAATGATTACACTATCTGGATAAATGATTTAATAGATTTATAAATGATGAATACCTGAACAGCATAACCTCCAGATTGGAAGACGAAACAGGGGCACACAAGATCCATGGGTGCTACCCTGCTATGCCGCGCTCCCATAATATCGAACAAAATCCATAGTATGACATAAAAGTCATTGTAATTGTCATTTTCAGTGTTTGTAGCAGATCAGTAACTGTTATGAGTTTGTTGTTGATCTGTTCAAGAGAATGCCACTCCGGTGTATATATGTAGCAATGAGTATTGAGTGTATGATCTATAAATAGCACATTTCCCAAAGTTGAGTATAATGTTTATCAGTAATTACAGTACATCATAATGTAATTTTTTGTCCGACCTCAAATTACTCAAGCATTCATTTTCTTGTCAATTCTTGATAAATTGTTTTGCTAGATTGTCATTTACCAATTTTTTATCAAGGATAGGACTACGTGTATACTCCAAGTTTTTTTAATGGAAGGATTTTTTATTGCATATTTTTTAAGTTTTCCATAATGTCTCAATTTCAAGTGAAGTATTTAGCAATTTGGTAAAAGTATAGCATGTATCCAGGTTACCCTGTGAATTGTATTGCTTTATAATGCTTCGTATCTATAGCTCAATTGTCAATAGCACAATAGGTAGTAAATATTACAATGTATAGGTGTAATAAGTTCCATTTATTTTTGTAAAATTCCAATGAGATCATGTGGAAAATTGACAATAATCACTTTTGATTTCACATGTAAAGTTGTAAACAACTCGGGAGATAGTCAGTGATAATTGCTTAGTTTCATTGATAACTTGTGCCTTGCTGTTTTGAGGTAATCTTAGGTTTTGCTATTTTGCTACAATTTCTTCCTGATTAAGTTATAATCCAGCTTGTGCCCTTGTAAATTGATTATTGCAATGGTCTTTATAATCCACAAAATTGCATTGTCCGCTAAGCATTTGAGTGCAGTGTTAGCCTTTTGAACAGTTAAGATGAGCAGTTTGGATATCCAATAGAATTGGATGGATTGATAAATTCGCCATGAAGTGGATGGATTCAGTTCAATTGTTTTGTTCAGTATCATAAAATATATAAAGTTCTTGAGTCAAAATATTTACAAGTATTTATAGTCATGATAATCGTGCAGCAGTGTTTACTTATATCGAACGAAAATCATTTGTAGTAGTTTCGTCAAACTTTCACGTGACTTTGTTGCAATTTCAGTCACGTTTTCAACCAGATATATTCAAATAGCTGAATAGATTAAAACAAATCCAGTGATTTCAGCAAGTCAGTCAATATTTTCAACAAATCCAGTGACTTCAGCAAGTCAGTCAATATTTTCTCATTCTGTAGGCTGGTGATCAGACACCGACCTCATTATTTTGGTTCAACATAGTATGTAGGCCTACATGGAAGATTCAGGGTTTTCTGCAACTTTAAACATTGCAAGCAGTGACTGTTTTGACACATACAAATTCAGTATTGTTCAAGTTGAAAGATAACATCATTTGTTCATATTTTTGAAAAGTTTTGAATAGACCTAAAGATAGTTTAATTCTTCAATTGTTCATCTTCAAATGTATTTCATGTCCCATGTTTGTTTCTGTGCTGTGTACTGTGTGTAAATCTCTGCAATATAAAATTTAACACTTTAACAAAAAGTTTAAGTCCAGTGCATATATATAATAATGTGGTACATGTATATCTTTTAAGACAGTGTATGTAATGGCATAACTTCCACAAGTATTACTATTATGTATACACTTTCGACACTGTTTGAAGAATTTGAGTTAAAAGAGTGTGCAGCAAAAATCCTTGAAGCTGAAACCTGCGAGGCTTTTAACTCATCTGTTTAACTCTTCCTCAATCATCTGTTTAACTCCCATCACTCAGAAGCAGGTTGCAGCCCAGTTGCTAGCCAGTTGCTGCTGCTGAGGCTGCTGAGGCTGAGGGATGAGGAGGAGAGATGCTAATCCAGCTCCAGATGCTGTTAGGATACACACTCCAGGATGCTGGCTTAAGATGCTGTGGCTTAAGATTGGCATCTTGCCAACTTATAGGTTAAGTTATAAATGCTAACCATTGTCCATTGATCAGATTATCATGATTCTGCGGGATAAGCCACCCAAAATAAATCTCGTTGAATTCAAATTGAGGCAGATTTAGTTGAAGGATGTATGGAGGGTTTGGGCATTATGTGAATTAATGCACTTTGGTCTACAGGCTAATTGGAACAGTGTGAGGACACAGTAACGATGCAAAGGATGATAGAAACTGCTGTCCAACATCTATAGGTCCAGGTGACCCTAGCGGCTAGCCAGAGCTTGATTTGAACCAAGGACCCAACAATTCAAAATCATGAGTTCTTACAGGTCAACTGAGCTTACCGCCTTTTGAAGGACATAAGCAAATTCTCCTTGTTAATGAAATGGCTCATGTAATTGGAATATATGCATGATATAGAGGACTATCACTGAATTTATTAATGCAATCAGTCAATGAAGTGTCCAATTTATTCTCTGATTAAATTTATAACTGATTTGATTATGGCTGCTATTAATTTAGACTGAAGGCCACATTAAATTCCAGTCATTGACTCTACTTTGAGTCTATGTCTCAACTAAATACCGGTATATACATGTATATTCTTAAAGATTCAAGAAGTTCTTTCGGAATATCACATCAATTATATCTGGTAGATTTCTTGAATAGTGAATTAAGTTTTTTCTTCTTCTTTTTTTTGACACAAGAATTGATGACAATTATATTCCTTTCAAAACTGTTAATATTGTGTCTTGGTGTGTCATTACATTGCACAGTCATGGAATAAACTTTCTAACTCAAATAATTTCGAAATCAATAGTAAGACGCTGTGATGCTGTCTCAAAATTGGATGGTTAAAAGGGTTTCGCTGTTTCATGGCAACGTCTGCCTCATCCTATTCTTAAGATTCCCATCATTCCTGCCGCCACTAATTTCTTTCCTTAATTCTTGTCATGTGTCAGGAACTCAAGATGTATACCGGTTGCCATGGAGATGGCAGGTGGATTGTGGGTAGTATTTAGAGGCTATTTCTAAGAAGTCCTACATTGTCCATCATGACATTGTTGTCTGATAATGTTGTGGTCAAACTCTACTCAAACAGTTTTGTCCACTATTATCTGGTATAGCTGACCCAAGTAAATAAAGGCAAAGTAAACAGATCCATTGATGGCAATGATGGTCTCTGTGTAATTGTGAATGTTTGTTCCTGGTTGTTTACTTATGGTTGTTTACTGTTGGTTGTTTACTGTTGGTTGTTTACTGTTGGTTGTTTACTGTTGGTTGTTTACTGTTGGTTGTTTACTGTTGGTTGTTTACTCTTGGTCACCAACTCTAGGTTGCACGGTTCCTAAATTAGTTCATACATGTTTCAGCCTTTCGTTGGGCCGGTGGTAGCATCTTTGTACAAAATGACTAACACTATTAACATGATTAACCGCCTTATTTCCTCTTCTTTCTAAAGTAGACAAAATTCATCCTGTTTTTCGCAATATTTGCAATTTTCGTAAAGTAAAACATACCGTAATCCATGGCATGTTAATGCGCTGTTGCTTCAAGAGGTCCAGCAGTTGTTTGGCGTGCTACACATAATTACCCAATTTGTCTCAATTCAAATTTCCTCAATTGATCCTCATAATCACTTTCATCAGTTTCATGTCACAGTAGATGAGAATGTGGTCAAGTTGTGCAACTTTCTCCAATCACAGTTATTTTGTCATGGTCCTGTCCAATGTGTCCTTTCTTGGATGTTACCAGAACCTTGTGTAATATCCTCTGTAGTCACCAAAGGCCAGAGTCACTGTATTGACCAAGTAAGCAGCAAACCAAAAGTTTTGCAGTGCTGTTTAGTGACTTTAGTCCTGATTGGCCAATACTGTGCAATGTACAGCCAGTGTGCAATTTGAATGATGAGTAGCAGTACATCTCTAAACAGCTAAATGTCTTTTTTCCACTCAGCTGGTGAACTAGACTTGAAGTTTGCATGTTATTTGTGGACCACAGCAGCCTGCTCATGAAGGCCATGGGAGGACCAACATGCAATCTGCAATTCTCTGTTGAAATGTATCTTTTATCAAAAGATGTTCCCCACTATCAGGCTGCTGAAAAAAGATAATTAGCTTCAGACTTCTGAAGTTCAGGATATTTTTTTCTGGAGTGTTTTAGACCACTCTTTCAGTCTGGGATGTCTGGCGGAAAAAAACATTAAATAGGTGATTTGAAAAAAGAAAAAGAAAGCATTTAGTCAATCATCATATGGTTGGTACTGGTTATTACTAGTTAGCTGATTAATGTGCTTGTGATCTAAGGTTTGGATTTGGTCAGAAAAATCTTGATGAGTAGTATTTTTTATTATATCATAGAAATTAGTCTTAATTTTCCATTAATGTTGACATGTGGTCTATTCTCTCTACTTCTCCAGAAAATGTTCTTTTCTCTGTTCTTCTCATCTTCCATTAATTTGTGACATTATGGACCATTATGAGGGAAGATATAATCAGACAGGAAATTACATACAAGATCTAAAGAACTCCCCAATGGAATCGGTGTGTGGATCCTTAGAAGATATATCATAATGACAATATATCAGACAGATATGATCTTATATGATCTGAGGTAAATGTATTGATTGTGCTGTGAAGCTTGTGGTAATTACCCAAATCTGGCAATGCTCATGCTATAGGCTTCTTGTTTTTAGTCTTTGGATGCTCTGAAACTACTGAAAGGCAAACTGCATTAATTTGGCACATTGGATGTTGTTTTCTTGCTCTAGAAGTTAGACTATATATATATACAGTTGGGGTCAGAAGTAAGCATACAGCTCAGTGTTTTCCCGTAGGAATCCGTGTAAAAACGCACTTCAAGTTATTGCTGATAAGTTATAACAAATTTAAAATTGTGTTAAATCATAAAATAAAGTGGTGTATATTAATTATGTCAAGTAAAGTCATGACATTGACCCAGTTCAGTAATAGTAACAGTTTGTTTCAGAATTGTTTGTATGGTGTGTTGCACTTCCAATTTACATGCGATTGGTGGCTTATCAAAGATTCATTGATTTCATATTCTTCATCTGTATGTCCTGCAAAAATGTGTGCAATTCTTTGTATAATCCAGGGCACATGTAACATAATTCATTAATTATGAATGTAGGTATCCCTCTCGGCACTTGGTTCAGTTGTAGTATTGTTGGAACTTGTATCCAGGCACCATTTAATATGGATTTGAATATTTTTGGTTCCTTAATATTACAGTTTGCATATTTAATGCCCTTTTGCAACAAGAGGTTATTCCATTATATGAGGTGCTCCTCAAAGGTTGTATTGTATTGTATAGGGTTCAATGTATAAGATATATGAACTATGATTGTAGATTTTTCTTGTATATTTAATCATGAAATTTCAGCTTCTGGTAATCCTTTATCTTTCTTAACTTACTGTGATGGACATTGCCTGATCCTCTTATCTGTAGTATTGCAGCTAGATAATTCAGGATTTTAATTTGGGAAGGGATTAGCTGAGTTGGTAGCTCTTTGGGTTTCCAATTCCTTGGTATCAGGTTCGATTCCCAATTTTCACTCCGGCTGAGTCAACTGGACCGATGTTGAGCGCCAGTTAACTTTAACCTGTCCCCCTCCTGTTCTAATGAGCATAAATACGGGACGTAAAACCCATCCATTCATCTTCATCTTCTGTATGATTCTATATGATTCTATATGATGTAGAGGAGATATTATGATGTTGTATGAAAAACAGACCGCAAACATAGTCCTCATATGTGTGTATCCTTGCTGGATGGTGGACGATTTGGATGGTTGTTCCTCTTCCACCAGTTGTGAAAGGCGTAGAATTCTTTGTACGTTGTTGTTATTGAAAAGTATGCATCATCCATGAATTGCCACATTCAGTATTCCAGGTTAATTGAAGCAGAATTCCCAGATATTGCAAACTCATTGTTGGTTTTTGTAATGTTGTTGGTCACAATGAACAAGGTGAATGATTTTCAATGGGGAATTTTTCATTGTCTTAGTTTTTAGTGTATTGTTGGCATAAACAACTAATTATTTTTTTGTTTCTGATTCGTTAAACCATAAATGGCTCGATAATACTTCGTGCGTTTGACACAAAGCAGTTCATTTGAACATATTGCACTTATATCCAGAAACAATATTACAAATTCAAAGCCCAGAGCCTTAGTTCTTGTGGCTCAATACATTTCACACGCAAAGTGCATTTCAATAACATCCTTTGACAGTACCCGAATAATAATCCATTGTGATGAATTTTTTCCGTCCAATCTCCGCTTCGGGCGTGGTTTTGTATCCTCTTTCTTCATTAACCGCGAGCCGAAGAAATGAGGCCTGAAAGTTTCCAGCCCATGTGGCAATGTTTTGGCGGTCTGTATTGATTTTCTGAGAAGATATTTTCCAGATTTTGCTTTCCGGTATTTGGGCGTTATACGGTTGCTATGTTACTTTCGCTGTGTTTGCCTCTATAGATGACAGTCGTGACTGCCAACTTGTGACTGCATGCCAACTTGTGAATGACACATTGTGACTGCAAGCTAGTGCCAAGATAGATCTGACAGGTTGTCACAATGATTAAATATATGTCTAGTCATTATAAGAGTTGGGCCTTGATGTTTTATTTGTGAAGGCATTTTGGTAGTTGAGTGGTTACAGTCCAGGACATGTCCCGCTGAAGGTCTTTGCATTGGGTGTTTGGGTTCTAACCCCGAACGGTGAATAAAAAATATTTTCGATGGACCTTCAGGAATAAAATCACAGCTGGATGTCGTTCAGATGAGATGTTTAATTGACAGCCCTAAAGTTGTATCAGTTACAGTACAGTGTCTGTGCTGGTCAAGTAAAAGGTCCCTTCTCATGGACTCTGTCACAGTGTGACACTGAGTGATGGGTCCCTGCTCTTGCCAGATCACCTGCACCTACATTGATGTTGGACTGCAGTTTCAATCATCCTTTGCCTCAGCACTGAGTCGCTCTTGGTGAACTTTGTTGAACAGTAACTTGATAAAATGCCAGACACTGCTGGTCCTTTCACTCTGAAGTCACTGGAACTGGCTTGCCCAGTTGGTTACAGTGAAGTGCTGGTAAATGGAAAATGTCAAAGTTGCAGAAAACAGTTTCATTTTGTTTTGGAGCATGTTAAATAACCCTGACTCTTCATAACTAACCTATTACAAACAGGAAGTTGAACACATGTTTCCGGTTCCTCTAACCACTTCCTCAGCTCTACACACAACCCTGCTCTGCTACCAGGCTGCCACTACTGCACTACAGAATTGCATGATAAAAACCAATGACTCTTTTGCCTTGTTTTCCATGTTTCTCTTTGTTGGTGTTTTGCATTTATCACATTCCTGTAATCTCTTTGTGTCCCGCGGGTCAAATTTGCTACAAATACCCAAGTGGGATTGTATTATTATCAAGAGAATACGAATTGATACAGAGATATACTTTTTACTTTTTTGTTATTTTTGAAGCATTTGGTATGGAAGTGACTGTGTAGCTGTCTGCCTTTCAGAATTGTTTGTATGCAACTGCCAACTGGATTGAGTCCTTTCTACAATGTTCCGTGAATGCATAGGCCTACAGTGTACATTTAGAGGCTGCAAACAAGCATGGTAAAATCTTACACAAGTTTGTCACACCAACCAGTGTTACTCGTGGCAATCTGAATTATAATGGAACCATTTTCCATGGGATGAATTCTCCCAAGACAAAAATGTAAATTTTCTCACTATATCAATGTATACACCACCAATCATTCCGGTAACTATCTGTACTAATGTTAGACAGCAGTTTCAATCATCCTTCACCTAATTGCAGTGTCCTCTTCTTATTTAATTAGCATACTGATAACATAAATACAGTATGTAAAGCCCTAATCATCCATTATAATTATATCAAACTAACAAACTTAATCTGTGGGACCATGAGTGATCAGCTGATCAGATCATGTGATGGTCTCATAGAGTAATTGATGAACACCAGGGCCAGACATCCTCAATTCTCATGAATAAGCATAATCATAGCTAATTGAAATACCCTTGTTTGAGCTGGCTGTAATTGATGAAGCCTAATTGAATTGGGATGTTATTGATGGTTATGAGTAGACATATTGGTCTCTGTAAAACAGGCTTAAACAGCAGACATTGAGCTGCTATGAAGCATTGAGATAGTTTGCTTCTATTCCTTGCTGGGAGAATATAAATGTACACTTTTAGACAGGGTATTCAGGATAGACTACGTATGTGGAACTGCTCAAACAATTTGACATCCAACTACGTAAACAGGGATAAGGCAGATGGTCTAAATAAGGCCTGTAGCATGTCCACATAGGCCTACAAACTAAGCATATTTAGCTGCTAATTCATCTAGATATTAGATCTATATCCTTTGCAAATATTTAGTTTATAGATTAATTTTTATCACGATTTAGGACCTACAACTTCCATAACTTGTAATTGTGCAAATAATTGGACTGTTTGAACAAGAACTGTCATACAAATGATTGGGTTATTTGGTTTTACATAATGCTGCTATTCCATGCTATTCCATGTGGATGTTTCTGAAGAGATTCTGTAAAGATGGTATGGTTCCTCCTCCAGATTTACCACTGATAATTCCAATGCACACAGACAAGATAGGGGATTTGCAATCATTTGCTATAATCTCCCTGCTGAAATAAATCTTATCACTGCAAATAATCCATCAAGTGATTGCATAGCATTGGTCCCTGTAGTATTGCAAGTAGACTGAAGTGATTTACCATCAGCATTGCCTCAAAGCATTGCCTCAAAGCCTCTGAAGGGTGCACAGGCATGAGCAGGCTGACCTATATTCCATCTGTGACGCTGCTCCTTCGTGTGGTGTCAATGTGGCAAACAACTGTGACGTCACTAAAACATGAGTAGATTGATTGACCTAATTTGATTACCTGTGATTATGTTATAAATAGAATCCAAAGGTAACCTTTGTGAATGACACAAACAATTAGGAGTTAGTGACCACATCAAAATCTGCTTATTTGGTCTCCTTATGGAGCTAAGGTTTGACCTTATCATCCGTGTAAAATATACATGACACTAACAGTAAACTTGTAATTGTATCCATAGAAACTTGACATTGTAGGCCTATTTTGATAGTGACACATAGGCCTGCACATGTTTTTGTGACATCGTCAAATAATGCATATTAAAATTTTGGTCTCCTTATGGACTGAGATTTGACCTTATTCCATGTAAAATGCATGACACCAATAGTAAACTTAATTTTGAGATGTAAAATAGCTCACAAATAATAACTCCACATATAGTCTTCACAAAATCGATTTTGTTGTAATCCACAGAAGCAGTATTAGACACTGCTGGTATAGTTTGACAGTCTTGGAGTCAACTGATGCTGCCCCTATCACTCCCATGCCTCTGATGCAGCTGATTTTGCTGCTGCTGCTGCTGCTGTTACTGCTGTATGAAAGCTTTAGCTGTAGCTGCTTTCTGGGTTGCTGTGCTCCTTCAGCTTGTTCAGCCCCTCTGCTCTTCAGCTATTGTATTGGTTCCACTGTTTACTGTGGGCACGTGACCCATATTGTTGGATTGTTTTGGTATAACGTGGCTCCCTCTGTGGGAATTTATTGGAATTCTGAAGAATTGTTCTTTTGGGATTTTTTTTTTCAGTTATTGTTTAGTAGCTATTGGTAGCTAAAACTGGTAAGAAGGGTCAGCAGAGGTGGTAAAGCTCTGGCGTTCCAAGCGCTGGGTCCAGTATTCGATTCCAGATCTTGTTGAGTAATTTTGACCTGTTTTGAACAGCAGTTTAAATCATCCTGTGCTTCATTTGTTGTCTCATTCTCCTGTCATAAGTAGCACACCAGCGTATAAATACATCACGTAAATCCCTAATCATCCATCCATCCTTCCGTGGTACCTTACACTGGGTAGAAGAGTCAGCGGTGTTTGTAGAGCTCCGATCTTCCAATCGTTAGGTCCAGAATTCGATTCCCGATCTTGCAAGGTCATTTTAATCTATGCCGGACAAAAGATTAAATCATTCGCACCTCATTTATTGTCTCATTCTCCTATCATAGTTAGCCTTTCAGAATGCACAAATACAGGACGTAAAGCCCCAATCATCCACCCATCCTTATACAGCATCCTTTTCTTGCCCAGAAAAATGGTTTCCTGTGGAAGGAGGATGTTTCAACATTGTTCAAGTAAAGCCTTCTTTATTTTGGAATTCTCCATTCTTTCCATTTTGATTTTGTCAACCATGACAGCTTCCATCTTGTTGGGTTTCTTTGCCATCTTTTCATTTTATTTCCACCAATTTCTGTCAATATTTCAATGTGTTCTGTCAGCTTAAAAGGTTTTTTTTCCTTCTTTTCTTTGCCAGTGTTCTTTTCAATATTTCCTTTTGTTCTTTTCAGTATTTCCAATTCTTTCATTTCTGAAATTGTCCTTTTTGCCAAGGTTTCTTTTTTTCCCTCAATTCTGTTTGTGCAAAGGGCAAAGTTTCTGCTTGAAGCTTCAAGAAGCCAGCATCAGGACATCAACCTAAATTTCAATGTCTGGAAGCACTGAAGTATATAATACGGTTCTTTATTTTCCCCCTTATTCCATAGCCAAGGAATGCCCGAACCATGAATCCTAGTTATTGGGTGTCTATGGCTTAAATTCTTTCTCTGGATGGTCAAATCACATTTTCAGGTTTCATTCTTCAAAAATATTAGCAGATTAGTAAGAAGAAACTGTCTTACTCAATAAGCAGACAACCCCAATGTTGCTGTCAGTCTGACATCAACACAGCATATATATATATTTGGATAGACTTGTCTGTTTTGGTTTCCAATATTTTCCCACCAGTCTTTGGAATGAAGTATGGTTTTTTGAAAGAACTTCTTTCTTTTCCCTTATCCATTGCCAAGGAAAGTCCAACACTTTCTCAGAATTATTTCTTCTCTTGAAAGTCATTTTCAATTTTCTTTCAGCAATGAATGACATAGAAAAAGGAAACAAAATATCTTAATTATCTTCTCCAATAAGCGAGTAACCCTAATGTTGCTGTCTGGCATCGACAAAGCATATATTTGTGTAGCCATGCTATTTTGGTCCAAAATATTTACCCAACAGCCCTTGCAGATTTCTATCCATAGACTGTTCTGAATCGTATCTCTTCTTCCATTTGTGTCTGTTTCTCATAAGCTCAATTTCCCTGAAGGCTGAGAAAGACCATAGAAGATGTCCAAATGTTATCAACTGGACATTATGGCACATTGATATTGCCTTGCCAATATTAGAGATGAGCCTCCAAAAGGACAAGAAATGGTGATATAATGACTAATGTGCTGAATCAAGATTTTATAAATGATAGATGAAAAATTGTCTGTCGGTGCTAAAAGCATATATAGGCTATAGCTGCAGTGGCATATTTAGGAGGGCCATTGGGCCATCCCCCCCCCCTCCCTGGCCAAAATTGACATTGGAGAGATAGGAAAATGCTGATGATCACCGCATATTTTCAACGCATGTTATCACCTGATTCGCCGCCCATCAGACAATGTATAGATACGCCCCTGAATCCCTGATAGACAGATAGATAGACAGATGTATAGGTATGGTAAGTGCACCCCTCTAAGGCTACTCACAAGGGTTGATTGATGAGATTGGAGAGAGAGTGGGAGTCCTCAACATGTTACATTTACCCATCTGAGGGATCTTTAACAGCATAGATACTACAGAAGGTGCTGCCAATTTTAAGTCTTATCTGAACGACATCTAGCTGGGATTTTGCTCTTGAAGGTCCGCCGCATATATTTTGGATGCACCGTCGATACCCAGGGTTCGACCCCATGCAGGCAAAGACCTTCAGAGAGCAGGCTTGGGAGTGTTAGCTGCATCAACTCAAAAAGTCGTGACAGTGTCAAAATAAGGTTAGTGGATTTTTCCTAAAAAAAAAAAAGGAAAATAACTTCTTGAAGTTAATAGATAATACTGATTACAGAATAGTGGCCTGGCTGTATAATCATTCTGTATCTTCACTTGAACTTGAACTGCAAGAAAGTTTAAGGCCTGAAGATCCCACCTAACTCCCTCTAAGTAACCCAACTTTCTTCAAGCTTTTTTTTCCAGACAGCATCTCCATATATCGCAGCTGTGGATCTCCTCAGGGACTTGCTATTGCTTGTTAGTGTCGATCAATATTGGTCAATATTGGCCGGAAGCAGTTTTTAAGGTCAGCTTGACCTAAATGTGCCCTTCAGTCATTTATGAGTTGGGAGAACTCCGGAGAAGGAAAACAAGTTTGGTCAATGCTATAAAAGGCTATGATGGATGGGGTTAGCTAAATATGTGTGGTAAAGGATATTTATGGTCTAAGGAGAAGGAGGAGGTCCAAGATATGGTGGAGTGTGTATAGATGGTAGCATATATATATTTATGTAAGCAAGAGATGTTTGCGTACCAGAAAAATTGTTTTGAATGTGTTCGCAACTTCAGTGCTTCACACCTTTTCACAGAAACATTACTGAAGATTCATCTTGCGAGAACTATCAAACCATATGAAGAAGAATTTAAGATTTTCTGGAGATGCAGGCAAACAAAAAACATTTTCATTCAAGAGACGTACTTTGTGGGCTATGCCACGCTAAAAATAGAATGTAATACATCTTAAGAGAGCAAAATTGATGCTCTTGTGTTGCTGTTTCTATTTCAATGTTTATACATAAATGCTTTCAGAAGATTGTATGCATAAATGCTTCCAAACAATGTACACTGTACGTGTCACAATAAAAATACAATTTAGTATACATTGTGCTCTTGTATCGTTCGTCTACCACATCCTATTGTCAATTTTCCTTTGGACCTTTTGAAGGTATTTCAAAGACCTTTGAAAGACAATTTAAATATACCTTGTTTACTAAAAACATAATGTCATTCTTTATGTATAATATGCTGTATATCATGCAGAAAGAATGTTTTATGTTCTTGGAAGATGATTATCATTGAGCTGCCATATATGTGGCATATGAGTAGTTGTGCAATTCACTTTTCTACAAGGCCATCACAATACATTGCTATACACCAAGGCCAATCCTTTGACATGTTGTTATTTTATCAAGGCCAGTGGGATGTTGTGTGTTGTTGTGAGGCATTGATAAATGAGAGGCTTTCATGAAAAATACCTAGTGTATTTTGGTATTTGGAAGAATTTCTGTAGAAATATGATGTCGGCATATCTTTCTGATTAAATTGTCTGGATATTTCAGAATGCTTAACATTGCTATATTGGTATTAAACAGAAGTGAATTGTGTGGCTTTTTTCATCATTTTCTTCAAGCTTTCACATAGAACCATTAGATTTGCTCTTTGGGGTTCCTGGTGCCAGTGTCCAGTGTCCGTACCTCGATGTGATAAACTTGGCCTTAGATGTACAAATAATGGTCACAGTCACACTTGAGTGATTTTATGCAGCTAAGTCCTCCAGGAACTCGTTACACATACGCATACACTCAATTGCCTATCTGAAGCATTTCCACAAAAACAAAAGTTAAAACTGCCATTTTAGACGTCCTCAGCCCAGATTGATAGATGTGGTAAGTGCAGCCCTCTAAGCCCAGTTCTGGGCGCTCTCGAGGGTTGATTTATGAGATGGGAGAGAAGGCGCGGGAGTCCTAAACATGTTACACATTTACCCTTTGTGAGGGATCTTTTGCTTGCCCAGCAGAGACGCTGATACAAGGGGCCACCAATTGGATGTCTAATAGGATGGACATCCAGCTGATATTTTGCTCATGAAAGTCCGCTGAAAATTTCGGGTTCCTTTTCCGGGGTTTGAACCAATGCAGGCAAAGATTTTCATCAGAGCAGGTGGACACCTTAACCACTCTGTTACCCACCTGCCTACCCATGGATCTACAATGGTAGTCCAGAAATCAGAAGAGACTATATACGCAGAAGACCACATAGTGTCTATTGGAGATTGAGACCTTTAAAAGGACGAAATCTTTCGGGAAATATTTCTGCGTGTCTCACGACCCAGGTGTCAGTCTGATCTTGTCGTCTCGCAATATCACGGTGAACACAGAACGACAGAAACCACAAATATCGTGACCTGCCGGGAAGTGTGTGTTTTTCACGCTTTGAAGCCATAACTGTTGGGAGTGAGAGTGATTGAGTGTGAAATATGACAAGCTGCAGTTACAGATGTGGCTGGGGAAGTTGTTGGACCTGCATGCAATGTGGTAGACTTGCATGTATCATGTTTAGGCCCAGGTGATACCTTATAAGTGCACTGATTTATGCAATGTCAGGATGTGGCGACAGTACATATTGTGATGCAGAGAATATGAGTCGCGGTATGATTGGTCAACTTGATTGGGCCCTACACCAATTTTTCCAAGAGAAGTGGTCAGAAGACTTGAATCGTGAGTGGGGGCGCAATGGTCAGGGTAAAAACAAGTTGAGAACATATAAATCCAAAATCGAACCTGAGAAGTATCTTATGCTGAATATGAACCCAAATTTCCGTGGTGCCTTAGCCCGCTTTCGCTGTGGAGTCGCCCCAATCCGGATTGAGACAGGCAGATATCAAGGTCTACCGGAGAATGAGCGGCAGTGTCTTGTGTGTTCTTCAGGGGAGGTAGAATCAGAGGAGCATGTTCTCATCCGATGCCAAGCTTATTCTGAGTCCCGCGATGCCCTATGGTCCATGGCAGTTGAAGAAAATTCCAGTTTCTATGAGATGTCAGACAATCAAAAACTATGCTTCATTATGAGAGATTCAAATTTATGCTACCAAAGTGCCAAATATTGCTATACTGTGATTAATATTCGTTCTGCTTTGTTGTACTCATGATTGCTAATATCTAGTCCTTTTATCTGTTTTTAAATTTTTAATTTCATTATTTTATCAAGTGTTTGTAGACAGTGCTTTTAAAGTATTTTGCTTCAGTCTCTCATAACTCTCCTTTTGAGTGGTGTGTTTTTTTTTGCATGTTTTTTTACTGCTAATTTTTTTTTGTACTTGTACACAGTGAGACTTTAATAAATAAATACATACATACATATATTAGAATTAGACGTTATGACTTAGTGTCCTGTATTTGTACACTGAATGCAATGTACGAAGAAAAATAGTAAGAGTTAATTGCCTCAATCTTGACAAATATGGTACAAATATGTTATCATAGAAGACTTAAGTAAAGAGGTTAGTCGTACATTTAATTTTAGAATGTTTGAAGGTTACTCAAAGATTTGGCATTATTCCTCAAATGCTCATAAGGCAGCCATTTATCATGTGTCTGTTTGATAGATAGGTATGTAAGTGCAGCCATGTAAACCCAGGTCAGGGTGCTCACAAGGGTTGATTGATGAGATGGAGAGAGAGCAGGAGAACTGAAAATGTTACACATTTACCCCATGTGAGGTATGTTTACTTACCTATCACAGACACTGATACAGGGACTGCCAACTTAATGTCTCATCCGAATGACATCCAGCTGGGATTTTTGCTCTTGAAGGTCCACTGAAAATTTTGGTTGTGAACCTGGGGTCCACCTGGGGTCGAACTCATGCAGACAGCAAAGACCTTCAGTGGAGCTGCCTTGCATCTAATCACTCGTTTACCCAGGACTCATGCAGCCTTGTCACTGATCTTCTTTAAATTATATTTGTAAATCATGGACCTGTTGCAAAACTGGACAAATTGATGGTGAGCATAATTTCGCAATGAGGCAAATTGGTGCTTGATTTATGCCGCTGCTTGACATTCTATGCTCATTCTATGCGCAGTAGTGGTTTTGCAGTCGAATGAGCCGACCGTTTGGCACTATAGGGGGCGCTGTGTACTTGCCTTTTAGTTGTTGCCCCTCGTAAAACATGACAGACATTGCCTTGTGTGAGGCCCTAGGGAAGGACTAAAAGTCATAACAACCAGCCGTAACAACCTTTGGTGCCGGACGGACTAAAGGACATGCGGCACAGGCCATAAGAGTAACACGCCATGGTTACGGCAAGACCAAATCACCACATCAGTTGTGTAGTGGTGCCTACCAAAATCCTACAAAAAATGCCATATAAAGCTGTATGAGCACTCCAGGCTAAGCCCTACTACCAACCACTCTGGTTCTCATGCTCTGATTGAATTTGATGCCTGCGTTGAGCTGCCTGTGTTACAGTTGGTAAATATGACTCCGCAAATGTTACACAGGCCTTTTTGCAACTTACGCCAATCCAATGTGCTGCCAATTGCTGGGTCCAGGTTCGAATCCAGCTCTTGCTGGGCCTATGTTTGATGGCTGTTTCAATCATTCTTTGCCTCATTGCTGTGTCCTCCATCTGTCCTAATTAGCCTTCCATGCAAGTGCATTAATAGAGGACATAAAGCCCCAATCATCCACCCATCCATAAAACATAGCACATATTTGGGCCTATACCTTCCCAATTAGCCTGTGTTACAAACCTCCAAAGCTAGTGCTTCTGAAAACCCAAGTTCTTCAGCAACTTCAGCTACTTCCTCTTTTCCAGCCAACCAAGCCATACAGTGCTTGCCAGATCAATTTGTGAGCTGGACACTGGTCAGTGAATGGAAATGGACAGTGGCCACTCAGTTCTATGAATGGTGATTGGCTGAGGGCTACTGATTGCTGAATAGCAGTCAATGCTGATTGGCTACAGTAGTTGAAGCCAAGAGGACCTACTTTTGTTGGTCTGTTGCGCTTTATCTGTGTTTATTGCGCTTGAAGACTGGTGTTTTAGTTTTTTATGTACATGTATAAGAACATACATTTCCTTTCATTTGTCATACCGATGTTTTATACTTCCCTACAAATTTATTTTTCAGATTATAATAATTTTTATACAACATTAAATAAATGTTTACATACGTACACAAAATAAATGAAGTATTAAATTTAAAGTGAATGCTACTGCATGGGTATATCAAAAAGTTATAAAATGTGTGGCTGAGAGGCTGAGTGGTTACTGTCTAGGCCTGCTCTGCTGAATGTCTTGAACCCCGGGTGGGGAACCCAACATTTTCAGTGGACCTTCATGAGCAAAATACCAGCTGAATGTCATTCGAATCAAACATTAGATTGGCGGCCTTTTGTACCAGTGTACTTGGCAAGTAAAACATCCCTCACATGAAGTAAATGGGTTACATGTTGAAGACTCTCTCCCTCTCCTATCTCATCAATCAACCCTCATCAGCCCCAACAACAGGGCTTAGAGGGCTGCACTTACCATATCCATGTATCTATCTATAAAGGCTATTGATGGCCATTGTTGACCGTTTCTACTGATATCTTCGATGGTATCATCCATTACTTCAATGTCTGGAGATTAAACAATTCTTTTGAACTTTAAGACAGGAAGTAGTCAGATAGTTCCCATGAATCTCAGCATTTCCTGTGGTTAATGATGTTGCTTCCGGTTTCCATGGCAACAGTGACGGAAGAAATGACGTTGTAACCATAGCAACGGTTGAGTAGTCCTTTATTAAGAACCTTTCGACAAAATTGAGGCAATGAGGTTTGTTTGTTTAATGTGATGCTCACTAAATATGAGGATTTGATAAATTGGAGTCATTTGTGTTAATGGAATCTCCTGATTAAACTACATAGTTGGTGTTAAGGAATTTAAATGGTGTGGAATTTGTGAAATGTTAAAGTTTAGATTAAGGAGAAACATTTCTTAGAATGGAATTGTGATGAATTATGATTCTTGATTCAACATAACTTGTCGTAATGCTGAACAATTTAACCAAACCGTTGTCAATAGTATTTGGTTGGAAAGCAGTCAGTTTGAAGGCTTTTCCATTTTGCTAAGGAGTGTCATAACTCATAAGCATATTATATATTTCCAAATCTGACTCAGGATCCCGACTCAAAATCCTCTTTGCCTGCATGGGTTTGAACCCCGGTTGGAGAACCTGAAATTTTCAGTGGACTTTCATCAGCACTGGTGGTAAGTAAAAGATCGCTCACAAGTAAAAGTGTAACATGTTGAGGACTCACGGTCTCTCTCCCATCTCATCAGTCAACCCTCGTGAACACACAGAACTGAGTTTAGAGGGCTGCAGTTACCATATATCTATCTATCTATCTATCTATATTTGTCCTGGCAAGAACTTGCTTTATTTATAAAATTGTAGCTGTGTTGCCAATTATGAATAATATTTCCTAGGACTTTCTACAGCAGTGTGGGTTTTTTTTGCAAAAGTTCTTCACTGAGCTTCAGCCAAGCAGGAAGTGATTAATATGAAATAAAGGCATAACATCAAAGAGAGATCATAGAATGGGGAGGCTTATGCACCAAATGTTTATTCCACAACTCATCTAAGGCTTTAGTGAATATACAAGAGAGAGTTAAAGTAGCTCTACAGTCTTTCTCCAAAATGTAAATATTTATGGCCTTATTGTTTATATCCCCTCTTCCATCTTCCTGCATATGAAAGACAGTATCTTCAGACAACTCCGCTGGTTGATGGACCGAAATAATCCTCCCAAGTGTTCCTCTATATCCTCTTTTAATATTTTATGAGCAACACCCACGCCCTGCTGCTTTAAGACACCTCATGCAACTGGCTGGAAATAGTAACTTGAGTGATGTGATAAACAGTGATAGATTGTTGTCTTTGAGGAAGTGAATGCAGCAAAAGAGATTGTGCTTTTGATAATAAAATGTAAACTGCTTTGCACACAGTTGTTGCACAGATTGCATTTGATAAAAGTAGAATAATAGGAAACACGTTGTCGACCACATGATCTACCGATTTGCTCCATGAGAGAAGATCTATAAACTTTACAAAAACCCAATTTTCTCAAATCTTTTTCTTGCATGACTGTTTTTCATGCTTTGTCGCCATGACAACCAATTAAACTAATGGCAATGTTTGATAAACTTTGATTTGTTTCAGTGGATTTCATGACAGTGTTTTGTTGCATGCATGGGTTTCATATCAATGGTTGCATGCTGTGGCTGAAAAAAAATTACAAAAGTTTACTCCATGATAGTGTAACTTTTTGGAAAAAGAGTTCACAAAATGAAAAAAAAGGCAATGGGATATTGCTCAATTTCCTTAATTAATTTGGCTGACCTTCGATTGTTAATGGAGATTTACAGCTTTTTGAAATATTAAATGTTCAATGATTTCAACACTTAAAATTCTAAACTGCAGCACATCATTTATCTCAAACTTAATAAACTGCTCACACTTCTTGAACGATATGTAGAATTAGGAAATTTGAACAATTTTATGTCTAGAGCATGACATCATTAAGGCTAATATGTCTAAATCAGTGATTGAGTAGTGGCCCCACTGCCCCAGTTGTGACAATGAAGCCAAGACCATGATGTCATGCTTTTGCCGTCTTGCATCAGGCTCCAAATTCAAGCAAATTTCCACATCAGGAATACATTTTTCTGACAACAGCTGCTTACTATAATAGACCACGGGCTCTGGGCATTTAATTGCGAAAAAAGTGTAACGGTCTTAAGTGGTTTTTATGTTGTAGCATACATCAGCGCATCTGAAAACCAAAGTCTGAAGTGTCCCATGGGGGGACTTTGGCCTACAGCCCCGAAAAACCACAAAAACTTGAACCTTGTTTTTTGGAAAATCCATAAACTATATTTTTGATGATTGTGAAGTCATTTTTGAAGCTACATCTTTATATTTCTCATGAATTATCCTATTATATGCGGCAATACGTGTATGTCTTTTTAAAATCATAGCTCAAGGCTATCTGGGGATTTGTGACTTCTGTTTCATCAAAATGGTGCAAAAATCATTTTTAGCGAGGTTGTTTTTCTGACTGTTACGGCAGTACAAATCAGTTCATATGCATTTGAAGGGCTTATAATGTATTTAGAAAACTGCCTGACATTCATAGCTACATTTTGAGCCATTTTTGAACTTCATAGTGCTAATATTGGGGACTCAGTGCAACTTTTAGCTACCCCTACCCCAAATTTATTTAAAGTTCCAATATTTCAAAAACACTTCATAGCTCTGTTACAATTGCTTGTTTCAAAATTTAAATGCTTTATGTACATGATCTAAACATGCTGAATTCATATTTGATGTGAACTTTGTTGCTTATTGTTTAGATTTTGAGATATTAAAGATTTTGTCCAAGATGGCTACCGTGTAACATATTTTCAAGTTCACCAATATCTCAGGGTCCAGACAAGTTAGTAAACTGTTAATTTTGTCTTTTTATGTGCTTTTGAAATATTCAACAAATGCATTTGAATTTCGTAGGGTGCTTTTTTGTTGCCAGCGATTGTAATTTTTCTCTTGTCTATGTAAGAAAACAAGCGGTCTGCGGAACTTTCTTGTTTTGTTGTCCTAGGTGATTTCTTGGCATCAAAAGCTAAGACTCTTGTGGCTTTGGTCAATCAAGTGATACCTTTGTGGGGTATGAGGGCAGGATATCTCTTCTTTCTTTGGTCGGTCGGGTGAAGGAGCTTCCCATAAGACATCTATGACAAGGTTCTCGTTCACCTGAATCCTTCCCTGTAGTGATGCATGTAACACTGTTCTTGGGTAATCTGTTAATTGATAATTTTTAATGGAGGTGTTTACACACCGCCATTTATGTAGTTGGTGAGAAGGGGGGGGGTAAGAGAGTGGGTAAGAGAGTGGGTAAGAGAGTGTAAGACTATAAGATTTAGGTGGGAAATTTGAAATTGGAGAAGAAAATCTGAAATTACTCTTTGCATGTTTCAAATTATTTACTAATTGTTAAATTGCCCGAAACTAGAGGTACAGGGCTAATATTGCAGCTTACTTGTATTAACCTAAAATAATTCTAAGTACTCCTTTCATCAGTTTTTTGTTTGGAGTTTTTTTTTTGGTCTTACAGTCTACCATTTTGAAAATAATGTGTATTGTGTTTAGTGTATGCAAATGAGCTGTCCACCATTTTGAAAATTATGTGTATTGTGTTTTGTGTATGCAAATGAGCTGACCTGGAACTATGTCATGGTGACATTAGGATGTGTATTGGTCAGTTTTCTGACCTGGAAATTGATGTCAACATAATACTAGGTCACAAGAGATGAGATTTCAATAGTTTTATAAATCTCCAACTATTTTAGTGAGATATATATATGGATGGGTAAATAGATAGATAGATAGATTGATAGATAAGGGACTTTTTAAAAGGGTGTATTAGATAGATCTGATTGCATTAATTTGAAGGATAGATTATATAGATCAAATAGATAGATTACTCAGATTAGTTATATTATGCAGTTTTATCAAAAGGGTTTGGTAAGCAGAGTAATAGGTTGCAATTTGGTACTTCAAACCATTTGTGACATGATCAAAAATGTCTGGGAGATGGGGGTAGGGTAGGCCGGTAGGGTTAGCTCAATTGTAGCACACTGTGGTTGTCAATCGCAGCCTGGTTCGCTGGTCCTTGGACTCCAGGGTCTGATTGACGCTCTCACCGGGTCAACTAGGACAGCAGTTTCAATCATCCTTCGCCTCATTGCTATGTCCTCCTAATTAGCTTACAAAATGCATAAATACTGGACATATAGCCCCAATCATCTATCCATCTTTCTATAATATTCATGCCTATCCGACGTGAGATTTCACTTCATTTCAGCTGTCAAAGCTATTTTTGAATTCTGGATTTATAGATTTATTGATGCAGTTGTAATTTTAACTTTAATCGTAACCATTACTGGTCATGTTCCGCATGGGGTTCAAGAAATTTCTGGTGAGCCTTCCACAAGATGCAGCTCAGGGCAGCCGCAGAGCAGTGCCCATGGGCTGAGATTAAGGGAACATTATCAAAGGTTCCCATGCCATCGGCATTCTCAAGTTTTGGTGACCGCCGTGTGATGATGAGTGATGAACCCGCCTCCGTTTAATGTCCCATGGGCTCGGACTGAAGTGAGTTCCCGGGTTGAGATTTGAACCCACTCCCTCAGCGCCAGTGGTAGCCAGACAAGAGCTCTTAACCATTTGGTCAATTTGGCAGTCCACAAGTTAGCTGGCAGTGGTAGGAAGATTGACATTTGTTTAGAGCAGCATATTAGTGAGTAAGTCAATTTAGAATATTTTCAGTGGAATTTCAAGATCAAAATCCCAAATGTGTTTCATTCAAATGAGATGTTAAATTGGTGTCCCTTTTGATAATTTTAAAATGGGATAATGTGCAACATGTAGAGAACTTGTGTTCTATCTGCCATCTCATCGATCAATCACTGTGAGCAACTACTGCTCTTAAAGGGCAGCACTCGTGTATATCTATCTATCTATTAGCTATCTATCTGTATAAGTGTATATCTATATATACATAATGCTGGATGTCTAATCTATATGCAAATAAATATATCTATAAACCTATCGGAGTGGTCATAGCAGTGCAGGATGAATGATCTACTGGATTCATGGTATGCGAAATTAGTCACTACACCACCTCCATTTTGAACCCCTGGGTTCTTGTTATCAATCTACTGCCCTACAAGATGCCTGGTTTTGAGAAACTGTATTGCTGTGTCAGTCTGTAGTTGTGTAGGATTTCTTTTTCTTTCCTGAAGATTCCACCCAGAGAATCTACCCTAGACAAATTACTCCATCGCGGCATATTATCATAAGATTTTGCGTCATAGCGTCACAGCCAATCAGCGTGCTGGATTTCTATTCACTTCAAATGTTTACCAGCAATTTTTGAAGCAACCATTGGGTCATCAGAGACATATGACCTCTCATTTTAAAGCTCCCAGAGAGATCTATCTACCCCAATAAGAATCTCATATCTGACATTTATGCAAGTGTGTATAACATGTGTGAAGTTCTTCATGTACTGCTAAAAAGGCCAATTGAAACAGTTAAAGAGAGGGAGAACTCTGCACTTTTGAATAGCTTCAGGTACTTTCTCCGGAACTTTGTTATCTTTTAATGTCAGTTGTAGTGGTTCATAAAAATGTCATTGCAACAAATATTTTAATTGTTCAAAATGCTATGTTTCTGGAACCACTTCTTTGGCTGAGAGTCTCTTTCAAGAAGAAGGTCCTTGCCTTGTCTTTTGAAAGGTTTAATGGAGACGTTTGTATAGGATATTTCACTGACCAATACTATGTCAGTTCCTCTTTTTGTGTATCATTCTGAGGTTGAATAAGAAAGGTTCCATTGGTTTGACACATTATTTTTTCTGCTGCTAAGTTGTCACAAATGTCTACAACGAGTTCCTAAACAGCGATAGCTAACAGTTCATCAAGTGTTTTCTTTGCACCTTTTATCACAAGGCAATTTCATTTTCCAAGCATGTGTTAGGGACAGTCAGGGTCAATAAAGTCTTCAGATGATGTCCTTGTGCACTGAAATTATTACAATCCAATCGCTAACTTTTCAATCTCAGCCTGGATTTCAGCTGATGTAGAATACATTCTGCAAACAGGGCAAAATGACATATTCATTGATATTCCCCTGTAAGTTAGAAGACACACTATGCAAGCAGGGCCAGGCACACTGTCTCATGTTGGCCACAAAAGGATAGAGGTTTTCACCTTAGTGTTACTATCCACTGGTGCATGGAGGCCCAAAACCTGTTAGGGCAATGCAATGCCAGTGATTGGAAAGATTATAAATAATAACAAAAATATTCATGACCACTGAGGTCATGATGGAGTCCATTAGCAATCTTGTAAATATACCAGCTTTATAAGATAATTGACAGAACTCTCTATTCTTTGGTTTAGAATCCAATTCTGATTACCACATTATACACCCAAAACAAACATGTGTTTGTTCAGTATGGGATGACAGTAGGCCTACATTTGATTAGTTTAGCTAGGTGTTCGGAAGGCCAATGCAAAAATGTTTGATTTCCATTCCAAAATTGATGACAGCTATTTGTCTTTTCAAAATTCACTTTGTTATTAAAACAGTATATTGCAATTACCAAATGAGTCTATCGAATAATAGTCAGCATTATCTATTGCTGTTATATCATATGTGGTACATATAGGCCTACAGGTCAAGTAAATTTTCCAAATTTCAGTTACCAGTCTGATACCAATGCCTGAATAAAAGCTCTAAATACAAAATGCCGTGCCGAGTCCTCAACACTGTATATATATTACTTCAACATGTCAAATATATGAGAGTAGATTGCTGCTTGTAGTGCCTGTTATTTTAATAATAACTTGGCTTTCCAGTCAAAATTCAGTCAATCTCAGGAATCATTCATTATCTTACTTTGGTCCCATTGATTTCCATTCACCATGGTTTTAATTCAGATTTGTTGCATGACTGACGGCATATTTCATTATAACCAAAGCAGTAGCTCTCATGGGGACTTAAAAACAGATTATTACATGTATCAAAATATATCAGATTAACTTTTGAATGAATTGTTTGACCTGTTTATACAGTAATAGACCAAAAAAATTCGCGCAAAGCCAGACTGGAACATGAGATAATAATAGGCAAATGAGTGACATAGCAGCCATCTTGGATGCCATCTTGAATATCCCAATATAGGAAAGGAAAACAATGAAGCACCCATCAGATATGAAATCAGAATATTTAGATTGACTTAATGGAGCAAATACAGTGTGGAATAAGAACTTCTGAAAATGTTATGCTGTATTTTTGAAATATGGGCACTTTAAATAAATTTGGGGTAGGGGTGGCTAAAAGTTGCACTGAGTCCCCAATATTAGCACTATGAAGTTCAAAAATGGCTCAAAATGTAGCTATGAATGTCAGGCAGTTTTCTAGATACATTATAAGCCCTTCAAATGCATATGAACTGATTTGTACTGCCGTAACAGTCAGAAAAACAACCTTGCTAAAAATGATTTTTGCACCATTTTGATGAAACAGAAGTCACAAATCCCCAGATAGCCTTGAGCTATTATTATGAAAAGACATAGGCCTATTGCTACATATAATAGGATAGTTTATGAGAAATATCAAAGATGTAGCTTCAAAAATGACTTCACAATCATAAAAAATGTAGTTTATGGATTTTCCAAAAAACACGGTTCAAGTTTTTGTGGTTTTTCAGGGCTGTAGGCCAAAGTCCCCCCATGGGACACTTAAGACTTTGGTTTTCAGATGCGCTGATGTATGCTACAACATAAAAACCACTTAAGACCGTTACACTTTTTTCGCAATTAAATGCCCAGAGCCCAGGGACTATAACTGTTCTACAGTTTTAACAACACGGTTCAGAATACCAAAAGTTCCAAAAAAAACTCTGTGATGTCGCTATTTTAGGAGTACATGGTTCCATTTCGAAGCAGGAGCAATATATCTTGCTCTTGTGCAAATATTTTTGAAGTGTCTAGGCTGCTGATACTGGATGATTTGGGAATGAAAGCAAGTCAAATATCTAGCCAAATATTCATAGAACTACAATGTTGTCTGTGTGAGTGTTGGACCTGAAGTAGAAAGTGAATCCATACAAAACATGTTGGTCTAAATGTGCCTATTTTGTTCCCTGACTGCTTTGAGAATTTTGAGAATAAAGGAGGGGACTCGCCATGTTTGGTTCCTGGTTAAGGAAGTAATATATTGGAAGGCCTGAGTTACAAGTAACATTTTGTTGACCCTTAAAGTTAATAACGGTGTTTATCCTGCGCAGTGCGCAAGTAAAGAGCCAATGCTGTCTGTCTATCTATCTATCTATGATTTATCGATCTATGGTCTATATATCTAAATATCTATCTCTATCTCATGTATCTATGATCAAGCCATGATCAATCTATCTCTGTCTCTCTATCCATTTGTCTATCTACCTATGTTCTACTACCAACTTGCTGTGCCATAGATCTGTCCTCTGCATTATTGAATACCAGCTACACATTGCACAGGTGATGGACCCCTGAGGTTTAAAGGTTGCTGAACTTGCCAATGAATATATGCCAGACTACCAGTGGACCTTTTTGTAGCAACAAAGGTCCCTTATAATGTTGTGTATAATGCTGTGTTCTGTTACATGTAATGAGTTGACAAAGGCAGACAAAATGTCTTGTTGATGGTGTATGATGTTTCAATTCTGTTTCATTTGTGTCTCTTTGATGTCTCATATACATGTATATATATCTTTAGCATCATGACATTCCAGTGTCATTCTCTGTCACAAAACGTGAGGTGGAAGGGGGGTACGACTGGCATTGCTTCCTGTATTTTTGCACTGATTACGCTTGGTTGGACAAGCTGGGACCACAGTAATAAGGCGCGGCACACTCTTGGCACAGGATAAACATTCATCCAACATGGAAATTTTTGCTCAGTAGATTTGTCAGGGTGATCTCGGCTTACCTGGACCAAAATCAAACCCGGGTCCCAGAAGTTAGCAGCTCAGCTCGCAACCAGTGTACCACTGAGGTGGGTCCCGGGCCTCATGCTATATCAGGATGTTGTAACCTCAGAGACTTTCAGATGAACCAACTAGGGATTCTCCGACACCGATACCGGTTCTAAGGAGGCTCTGATAGGCCCACCACTTTTTCACTTCCGATGTATAGCGATGCTGGTATTTTGGTTTTCATTACCGCTGATATCCGTACCATTCCGATACTGATGTATACCATAGGTTATTGAGCAGTGCCTCCGCTGCGACACTGATACTGCTTTTTGGTGCCGATGCTACCAACATCCTTCCTAGTTGTAACTGCACCGTGCATTAGACATTGGGTCCACATTAAATTACTGTATGATGTTCCAAATCTGTTTCAATTATGTATCTCTTTTCTCTTTGTCAAGTATAAATGATAATCATAATCCATAACTTCATACTCCATCATGGACAGTGCACATCATAGATACTACATCACAGACAGGCAGAGACACCAAAGAACACCCCCCCCCCCCCATAAAACCTTCCTTCCCCCCCCCCAAACCTTCCTTCCTCCCCCAACCTCCTCAAAGCCTCAAAAGACTAAAAGACTTGTTTGATGGCAACATCACAACAGTGCGATATGACACCGGAAGTCCTTTGTGATCCTTGATCTTGTGCTGTGACGTCACTGGCAGTCACGTGGTGCCTGCTTGTTATCTCCAGGGCTGGAGAGGGAATATTGATTGGGGTCCATATTATGCCCATTTTTGCCCTGTTTATTAATTTGGTGTCTGCTGGGTGTCTGCCTTGAGCGAAAAGAGCAGTTGATGGTCTTTTTGGTGATCTATGGTTGATTTTGTTAATGGCTCTCTTTGGGGCTATTCTGCAGCTGGAAGGCAGTTTTGGTTGATAGTCTTTTTTGGTTGGTAGCAATGAATTGAGGAAATTTTGTGGTTGTGTGTTCCATTTGGTAGCTGGTTTGATCGGTGTGGCAATAGCGTCTTCCTGTTCTGTTTGACGAATCCAAAAGTAATGGCTTTTGGAAGGTCTGTTGTTGTTTCGGCAGACTGTTGTTCTCTTTTGGCTGACATGTGGTTCTGGTTTCTCTTTGGTTATTATTGCTTGAAAGATGGTTTTATGTTGGTTGCCTCCACTCAAGATGGTTGATTGATGAGATGAGAGAGCAAAAGGGGGTTAAAAGCATTTGTGGGACCTTTTGCTTTTCCAGTTTCCCAGTGCTGTGCCAGCAGTGACTTTGAACAGTGATGTATACAATTACAAGGGGTTCCGGATTGAACATCTCATCCGAAAAATATGTAAACTATAGGTGGGACATTGAAAACCAATGATAAACCTCTTTTGATAAGAAAGTGAATGCAAGACCTTCAGAGGGGCAGGCTAAAACATTTCTGGTCAGCCCTTTTTCGAACTTAGTCTCATGGTCTCATGGCTGTCTGGAATCCCGGTAGATGCCTGCTTTGGTTAAAGGCCCTTTTGGCAGATGGCTTTAGACATTGCTGCGTAGTGGTGGTCTATACTAAAAGCAGCTGCCTTCTTCTATTCTTGATGCAATTTATCTTTGTTTTTGTGTGAAAACAACGACATCACCGTTATTTATGGGGTGTTCGCTTGTGATCTTCGCAGCCGTTTGTGTTAGAGGCTAAATTTACAAGCGATGTAACTTGTAAGGCGTACTTGGCGAAGTTGGCGTAATGTCTACAGATCCCAGTCCCAGTAATCTAGTGGCAATGGTATGATCTGATCAGTAGTAAAGATGACTGAACTGACCGTGTACAAAATTTTAGATTGGTGTTATTCGAATGAGATTTTAGATTGGTGTTATTCGAATGAGGTTTTACAATGGCATTATCTTGCATCAGTAGTATGTGTGCAAGTTACTGGTAGATCTTTGTGAGCAACATTGCCTACTGGATGCCAGCCATTCAGAGGAGATGTTGAATTTGTGGTCCTCAGGTATACACTCCCAAGAAAAATAAATCTCCAACCAAAACCCCGATTTGTTTAAATTGGGCTTGTCCTCCATATCATGCAGTAGATTTTGTGAAAACCACACTTCAATGGAAAACATCCTTTTTGGTGTTTCAAAAAACCACTTTTGTCCTCATTTTCTTTCCCCTTAAGTGCATACCTGTTTCTGACATAATCCTGGGAGTCTGGGACCACCACTCTATTCCCATTTTCCATCATGTTTCCTGGCCTGGGGCTAAGTCCAGAACATTGTAGTCTATGCTTATCTGCTCTCAGCAGTCACCACTCCATAGTGCAGTTTTCCAGGGCTATAGTTTTCGTGACCAAGCTTATCACATTTTACTTATCACAGCCTCTCATGGGCCCTAAAGCGCTGTCAGCTTATTACTACTTTGTTTACCATAGACAAGTTATCAGTAGTGATTTTCCAAAGCCTTCCGGAGTAGAAGTTTTTTGAGTTAAGTTTCATGAGGCTGGTTCAGAAATTACCATGCACTCAGACTTGCAACATAGACATTGAGATAAACTGGGAGGACTGTCACACATCAGTAGGACCACCTATTCAACCTCTCTCCTGAATGTCATCCAGCTGGCAATGTTGCTCACAAGGATTTGCCGGTAACTTGCGTACACACTGATGCAAGAGAATACCATTATAAAATCTAGTACGACTGACACTGGCGTTTTGAACTAAGACAGATACCTAATGACTGTGTACATGCAATAGGGGCCGATCTAGACGCCAGACCGACCGCCCGACAGACGGACAATATTTTACCCAAGTGATTACAATACCTTCTTTCAACTTTGTTCGCTGAAGGTAAATATGGCTACGTCCATAGACTTTATACCCAAATACACCTTATACACCTTACAGGCTGTCTTGACTACCCCAAATCATATTAACAACTAAATGACAACCCAACACTGCAATAACAACCTGTCTCATCATCCCAGACCTTAATGTGGAGCAACATTGGAGGGGTAATTTAGGGACTGATTAGGCATTTTCTTGCTCAGTTTGATGGATTGCCCCTGGTGCTTTTGGCATTTGTGGATGAGTGATGGTTTTTGGGCAACCAGGTGTAACAAATGCAGATATAAAACATATTAATATTGTCTCATCACTATTTATGTCAGACATATCAAACTGATTGATATCTCAAATATAGAAGGTATTATTGTATAACTGATTGTAGAAATGTACTTTGACCAATGTGTTACTAAGGGCTTAGTGATTATGCTGGATGCAACTTAAGCTCAGCTCAAACTTAATGCTATGTGTTATGTCAAAGCCCACAATTGTAGAATGCCACAAAGGCCTAATGCCCTTTGTGAGTCAGGGAAGTTATATAATTTATTGGCACACCTGCCAAGTGCATAGTAGGATTAATTGCAGAGCAGATTGGACTCTTAGAAGTGTCAAGCCTAGGGGGACCACCCTAATTGCATTGCCTACAATTAGTGTAGTCACAATGTATGTATATCTACTTAGGTTGCTATTGAAGTCCACTCAAAGTGGCATGTATGTAGATGCTATTAGCACTTAAGTAGCTTGGGGTTAAAGAATCCTTAATTGTATGCAGGTCAATTGTGTAATGAAAACCAGGGAGAGCCAGCAGTGCCACCTGTGAGTAATGAATGTATTGTATACTGGTTACTAGGCAACCAGGGTGTCCCTCTGGGGTAAAATACAGGAACTAGAATGTAACTAACAGGGACAGGCTACTAGAGCCCCCTATTGTTAATTGTAACTACTGTGTATGTTTATGCTGGGGCATGACCCAGCTGTCAATCAAGGTAATGCTGGCTTGTGATTGGTGTAAGGAGGTGGGGGCCTGAAGCCAGGGGCCGGATCAATGTTGTTGAATGTGATAGTGAATAAAGTCTTGAGTCTTGAGAAAATCCTTCTACTGAAAAGTACTCCTGTCTGGAACTTATTTTATTACTATTTTAACAGAGTTAAGTAACTGGTTTGGAACTCAACATTTATGGTTATAGATCAAACTGATCTGAAGCAAGCATTTGGGAAGCACAGCCATGAATCATGAGTGCTCAGATTAACACTTTATCTGGGAAATGATAAACCGTTATACTGGTGACCCGACTGAACTGAATACTGCACAAGGATTACACAAAACAAATGTACTTTAAGGATACAAAAATTTCACACAAATTTTGAAATTTTGAACTGTCAAGAACTCACACAATTTAACCATGGCTAACGCACCAGGCCAGCAACAGCACCCACTGGGTCCACCCGCGGCCCCAGGCCAAGTACCAGGCGCAGCAGGAGCCCAGCCACTATCGGTACAAAACTTTGCAAGTTATCTTGATCAAG
The DNA here is from genome assembly GCA_026936325.1 of Platynereis dumerilii. NCBI lineage: Eukaryota > Metazoa > Annelida > Polychaeta > Phyllodocida > Nereididae > Platynereis > Platynereis dumerilii. Next base: position 21,930,943 of record JAPTHN010000005.1, on the reverse strand, counting down.
AAAGACGACTGAGGGAAAGAGAACACAGTGATCTTCTGGCGGAAATGATTAGGGACCGCAAACAGAACACTGCCTTTTACCAAGAGCGCATTGACCAAGAAGCCAGGCTACTTGACCGTCAACAAGAAGAGGCTGAAAAAAGACTAGCTGCCGAAATTGCACAAACAGTGCCCAGATGCGATGGTGCCACACCCGAGTCAGTCAGGAATTGGCTGAAAGAAATAGACATGACTACGGCCTACACGGATAGAACCGTCGTAGTGGCATGCAAATCAGCCACAGGCCTTCTCAAAGAAGAGATCGAGCACCATCTCGGACCCAACGCTGACAGACGCAGAGCTAATTGGGCCCTTTTGAAAACACACATCCAGCAATCGTTTTTGACTCCAGAGGAGGCTGAGCGTTACAAGTGCGAAATCGAACACATGAAGCAGGGACCATATGAGACGACAAGTGCTTATGGCAGACGTTTTAGACGCACAGCTGACGCAGCCTACCCAACTTATGCTGGCGCCCAGAGGAACGATACCGAAAAGAGGTTATTATGGAAACATTATGTTGGAGGCCTCAAAAACAGCAGGATGGCCAACAAAATCATTAATGATGGCAAGGACACTGATTATGAGGTAGCCATCAAGCAGGCCGAGAAATTTGAGGGCACCCAGCACAGGATCAAAATGGTCAGAGGAACGGCTTCAACCGATACCAATGAACGCCAGGAGGAGCCCATGGATGTTAATGCCATGGCAGACCAAGCGACACCACAAAGCGAGGAATTTAGAGACATGAAGCGTCAGGTCTCGGGGATGTCGAACCAAATTACCAAAATGACGGCCATGATGATGCAGATGCAAATGGAGTTGTCACAAAGCCGTCAAAACACCTCGCCTGCCATGTATCAGCAGCATGCCCCCCTGCCACCCGCCCAGGACGCACCACGCCACCCTCCCCGGCAGCACAAGCCTCGCCAGCAACAAGCAGCCGCGCAAGCCCGGGGCCCCGAGGATCAGTACCCTGAAAACGAATACACATATGCAGACAATGGCGCACCCATTTGCAGCTATTGCAACAAACTCGGCCACACCGCCAAGGTCTGCAAGATGCGTCAACGTCACAGACAGCAGCAACAAGGAATTCAACAACCGCCTAGACATCAAAAGCCATCGGGGGAATACTGAGCGCCGCAAATCATGACAGCCTCGTGTATGTATGCCTCTATCTTTATGGTTGCCGCATTTTAGCATTATTGGATACAGGGGCATCGAGGTCAATTTTGCGGCGCAATGAATTTGAACAATTATGCAAAATCACTGGAAGAGCTCCTATACTCAAGAAAGCTATCCAGCTTGTGGGAGTCACAGGACATGACTTGAAAGTTTTAGGCAGCTCCCAATTTTTAGAAAGTAGAGTAGGCAACCTGGAGCTCATAGTGGTGGAAGGCATGGGCCACCCCATGATCCTAGGCAGGGACGCCCTGCGAAATGATGGTGCTATCATAGACTATACTGCTGGATTACTCAAATGGAGAGGTCGCAATTTTACCTTGATACCTCAAATTAACGACAGCCCCATTGACTCGCTGGGGGACAATCCTCCCAAAATGAAAGACAATGCCATAGAACAATGTGTCAAACGACACCAAGACATATTTGCCGCACGTGGAGAAAATCTCGGCTGTCACCCTGAAATCATGGTCAGAATCAACACTACAGGGGGTCCGATCAAAAGACGCCCCTATCGCATTCCACTGGCCAAACGTCAGGCGCTCGATGATCACATTGATGATTTACTCAAACAAGGTGTCATCACACCTTCATCATCCCCTTGGGCATCACCCGTGGTACTCGTGCCTAAGAAAAATCCGTTGGACCCCCCCAGATTTACGGTGGATTATAGTGCTGTCAACAATCTCACTAAGAAAGACGCCTATCCCATACCATTAATCAGGGATATATTTGACCAGCTCCAAGGCGCACGAGTGTTCTCAACACTGGATCTGAAGTCAGGGTTTCATCAACTGCCACTTCACCCTCAGGACAGAGAGAAAACTGCGTTCATCTGCCATCGGGGCCTGTTTGAGTGGTGCAGACTCCCTATGGGCCTGTCAAACGCATCAAGTCAGTTTCAGAGAGCCATGGAGGTCGTCCTGCAGGGCCTAATCGGATCAATAACTCTCATTTATATTGACGACATCGTGATCTTTAGCCGCAGTGAAGAAGAACACATAAAACACCTGGAAATTGTCTTTGACAGGTTCAGACAATTCAACCTCAGGCTCAACCCAGCGAAGTGCGTATTTGGCATGACGAAGGTGAAGCTGCTGGGATTCATCGTCAGCGCGGACGGCATTGCAGCTGACCCTGATAAAGTGGCTGCAATTAAGAAAATGCAACCCCCCACAAACGTCTCAGAATTAAGGTCTCTGCTGGGAATGACAAATTATTATAGATCCTGCATGCAGGACTATGCACGCATAGCAGAACCTTTGATCAACCTGACAAAGAAGCACGTCAAATTTGAGTGGACGGAGCAACACCAGGCGGCGTTCCATCACCTCAAAATGCAGCTTACCAGTGACAATGTGATGGCTCATCCCCAAACAGATAAGCCTTATTTACTCTACACTGATGCCTGTCAATACGCCGTGGGGGGCCTATTATGCCAATTAGATGATCAGGGCATTGAACGTCCCATTGTCTACCTATCGAAACAGCTCTCTGACACTCAACGACGTTGGTCAACTATCGAGAAAGAGGCATATGGCGTTTTCTTTTGTCTCAAAAATCTCCGCCATTACCTTCTGGGCAGCACATTTAGGACGTTCGTGGACCACCGCCCACTCACCAGTCTCTTTACAAAAGAGATCGACAACACAAAAATCCAGAGGTGGGCTCTTCTCCTTGCGGAATTTGGGTGCAAAATTGAGTATCAGAAAGGAAAAATGAACGTCAGAGCCGACATGCTCTCAAGAATAAAAACCGACGAGTCGATGAACACATTTGACACAGGCTATTGGCAACTCGGAGACCAGCTACCGGACGGCCCTGATGAAGTGACAGGACTAGAAGCCCATGGCCTTGACCTCAAGCAGCTGGCAGCTGACCAAAAGCTCATGACAGAGTGGACGGAGCTCAATGACGAGGACAGTGAATATGAACTGGTGAACGGCCTTCTCTATTGCAGCAAAAGGCCATACAAGACAGCACCACATCACCTGCGCCTAGTCGTGCCTGCCCAGCAACGCCAGCAACTCATCAAGCAAGCTCACCACGAAGTGGGCCATTTAGCAGTGCTCAAAACAACTCGCAAGTTGCAAGACGCCTTCATGTGGACAAACATGAAGCAGGATGTCGCATCGTTCGTCAAGACATGCCAAACATGCATTATCCACTCAAAGCACTCCCCAAAGGCCCCAATGGGCGAAATGCCCATCGCTCACGCTGCCCTCCAGTATGTAGCTGTTGATCTCATTGGCCCGTTGATCACGACTCCAGACGGCAATCAATATATCATGACGGTCATTGATCATGCCACAGGCTGGGCCGAGGCTTATCCGATACCAAACAAAACCAGCTTTGAAGTCTGGAAAAAGCTTACCAGGGAATATCTACCACGGTTTGGTCTAATGGATGTACTGATATCGGACAACGGCCTGGAGTTCGCAGCGCAAGCCCTCAAAGGCTACTTGGAAGCCCTCGGCATTGAACATCGCCACACGACAGCCTACAACCCCCAGGCCAATGGCAAGTGCGAGCGCTTCAATGGGACGTTGAAGCAGATCATTGCCAGGCTCGTCAACAACTCAAGGAGCTCATGGGAAGGAAAACTGGGTGAGGCCCTATTATGCTACAATAATGCGGTGTCTGAAGTCACAGGTCACACGCCCTACTTTCTGATGTACGGACGTCGTGCTAAGCTTCCCCTGTCAAGACTGCTACCTGACCAACACATGCTGGATGGACGCCTCCAAGACCTCTCAGACTCACTGAGAACAGCAGCTCATCTAACCCAGCAAGCACGTCACAACAACAGGCAGCGGTTAGCCAAGCAAGCCAACACAGGCATCGTTAATGTAGGGGACACTGTGGTCTTGAAAGCCAATGAACCTTTGACTATGACGTCAAAGTGGGATCCACAATGGCTGGTCATCAGGGTCAGGGACAAGGTGATTACTGTCAGGCATCAGCAAACCAACAAGCAGAAAACGGTCAACATCAACAAAGTGAAAGTCGTTGATCCAAACATTGCCTGGGACGAGGTCAACCCTCGACCTGTCAGGAACAGTCATAAGCCGACCAGACGTGTGGACCAAAATCCTGACCCCCCCAATCCTGCAAGTCAGCCTGGTGCGCGCCAACCAACCATGAAGCGCAAACGCAACCCTCACATGGCCACGCATGCGCAACAGCCCGGCACCCCCCTGAAAAGGCAACACCAGTCAGAAGGCCATCACTCTCAGTCTCGCTCCCAACCACAGAAGCGCAACAACCCTCTGACTCGGAATACGCACACCAGGGGGCCGCAGCATAAACGACTCAACAGACAAGCAGTAAGGAGGCAAGCAGACGACCAGTTGACTCGACCAGCCAAGCAGAGCAGGAATCAAGGACCTGGAGGTATCACCAGACCTGCGACGACCAGCCTGCACCATCCCGCCAAGCGTGCTCGCACATACCTGGCAAGAGCAGTGAAACGTCAAATCTCACCAGACATCACTCCTGACCCAGAGCAGCAGAAGCGCCAACGCCTGGAAGCCATATGTGCGCTAAAAGCCCATATGAAAAGAGTGGCATCATGTTGATGCTACTCATTGTGCTAACATGGACTCCCACTCAAGTTGCCATGTATATGTCGGCCCTTGAAATTGCTCATCTACCTGATGGAGTGACCATATCAGGAGGACAGGACCTCAGACGTATCACCGCTACTTGGGATGTCTATGTGACTCTGGAAAAGCCCCCACAACCTATCGAATTGGAGAGGCAAATAGCTAAGCTGGACGACACCTTTAACGAAATTGAGAAGCTCAATCGAGACGGCCTCACAGTGGATCTGAAAGCACACTCAGCACGCCTGCTTCATCTCGCCAACACGCTCACTAACGCCCAGCATCATCGTGTCAAAAGGGGCCTACTCGACATCGGCGGGTCGATTTTGAATGCATTATTTGGTGTAGCCACGAATGACCAATTGAACAGGTTCAAGGACGCTCTGTCAGCTGTGGCATCTAATCAAAACGAGATATCTCATGCACACAATCACCTGGTAACCATCGTTAATAAGACCAGGTCACATGTCAAAATAATTGCGCAACGCCAACAGCAGATGGAACAACACCTCAACCAACTCAACAAGGCCATCGTGGTCATCGCCAAACAAGTCGACCAACAAACCAAGCGTATTGCCCAACTAGAGATGGTCACCGAACTTGACAGATATATGGACACACTGCAAAACGCTGTCGACGACTACACTGGCCAGGTACGAGTCTACCAACGTCAGCAAGCAGAACTAGAGCTGGGGAAACTTAACAGAGACCTATTGTCGGAACTCCAACTGTCGCAAATCCTCGTAGAAGCCAGCAAATCACATAAATTGGTAAGTCGTCTCTCCTGGTATTATCGATATTTGAAAGTGACTCCCATGTGGCACCCTGGTAATGGATTAGTTTATGAATTAGAACTGCCACTCATTGCTAACAACCCTTATCTGCTATATGAAATAAGTGCTCACCCAACCCCTGTAAACAGCTCTGATCTCACTGTAAAGTTAAAATTAGCTTCTGCCTATGCTTTTGATACAATGTCAGGCAATATTTGGGAGCCGATCAGGTGTATTGGATTTTTCCCCAGCCTGTGCCAGGCACAGGCCCAATACTCAGGTCTCAATAAGCAATGTGCTCGGGGCATCCTTACCAATAGGACAGAGCTCACGAACAAATGCAAGGCTATAGTGGCTCACACTACAGGCGACACGATCGTCAACTCGGTTGCAACCAACCAATATATTGTAACATCATGGGGAGAAACTCTTGTAACTCGGTGTGCTCGAGAACCCGAGACTCACATGAACCTTCCCTTGGGCACCTTTAACATCACGTGCAAACGCCCATGTCAAGTTAGCGGCAAAGGCTGGTCCTTTACTTGTATTGACAGGCTCTATCTAAACAGACACTATAGCCTGCCATTAATCAGTATCCCCGCACACTTTAACTTTACGCAGAAATTAAATGCTGAAGCCCTTCATGACGTCATGCCACTGACAGCTGATCTCTCAGCAATGCCCACTCTAGAGGCAGATGTCAACTACCTCTTAACTACCAACCCAATTAAGCATGACAACAAAACACTCACGTGGGCTAACGTATGGATAAACAGTGGTCTAATTGCCATTCTCTGGGTAATAGCTGCTTTTGCCCTATTAAAAGGCAAACATCTGTGGGCAAAGTTTAAAAAGTCAATGAAGCGTCAGCACAAAGACGCGCCCAACAGAGCCACGACCAAAGACATAGAAATGTCAGACGTGGTAGCACTCAGACCTTTAGCCCCCCAATTAAGCCCCCCTGCCCGCAGGACTGATCACCCCGCGATTGCAGATCCCCACGCACGAATTTGGCCCCTTATTCCCAGTGTAGCAGATTGTATGAACCATTACCAGTAACGCTGTCATGGAGGTTAACACAAATATAATACCTGACGATGACTAACCAGGGAATCATCTCACAACATAATTGAATGTGACAATTGGCATCTTAAAAAAATTAATGTGTAAATCTCAGGTGTTAATAATTAGACATATAGATCAGCTATCACTTAACTGATTACTGTCTTTGTTATACTATAATGAACGATGAATTGTATTTTTATATTGAATGAACTGTATATTAACGGTCCAGTGGCTGCCAATACGTCGCATGTGTCATCTCTATTGAAGCAGCAATTCAATATTAGGCAGTCACTGGCCACATGTATTATAAATGTATTTGCGCACCTTCTAAGATAGTTGCACTATGCTTCTGCGTACAATTGAACTGAACAAAGCGCACCTTCTAAGATGGATGCTCAATGCATTCGCGCACCACAGACACTAATCGAAGCGCTCTCCAGAGATCAATGTTAAATACATTGGCGCATCAATCAAGCAAGAAGATCAAGTTCTGAGGTCGCGAAGCTCAAGTTCTGGACCAACTCATTGTAACATACCTTATTATGAAATTATCAATGCATCAAAGACGCTAGCACATCAGTTAAAACACTAATGATTTACAAAATTGTTTCTTGTGATAATATTACTAGATGAGTCGCAAGACGCCTAGCCACATCACATAAGCGACAGTGGAGACGACAAACATTAACCTATTGCACAAGGGTTAACTTGAACCAATTGATAATGTAGTATATATCTGAAATGTTAGTATAGCCAAAATTTTTTTTTTTTTTTTTTTTTTTAATATTGCAAAACATATATGTACTGTAAATTGTGTAGTTATTATAGACAAGTGTCAAAAACAAATCCTACTCCTAAAGAGGTAAAATTTTTTTACTTTTCACATTTATAAGGTTGGGACAATGCTCATTAGTAATTGGAATTACCAGGACGGGAGGTCCTGCTTATCAGGCCTCAAACCGACTATGTTTAATCAGTGATTAGGGTGGTCAATTTTAATTATCAAATAAGCATCTAATATTTTATAGGCATTTTGTTATAATTTACTCATGACGTGCGCTGCCAAGTGTAGCACCACACTACTCTGGCGAAGGGAGGTATGTAACAAATGCAGATATAAAACATATTAATATTGTCTCATCACTATTTATGTCAGACATATCAAACTGATTGATATCTCAAATATAGAAGGTATTATTGTATAACTGATTGTAGAAATGTACTTTGACCAATGTGTTACTAAGGGCTTAGTGATTATGCTGGATGCAACTTAAGCTCAGCTCAAACTTAATGCTATGTGTTATGTCAAAGCCCACAATTGTAGAATGCCACAAAGGCCTAATGCCCTTTGTGAGTCAGGGAAGTTATATAATTTATTGGCACACCTGCCAAGTGCATAGTAGGATTAATTGCAGAGCAGATTGGACTCTTAGAAGTGTCAAGCCTAGGGGGACCACCCTAATTGCATTGCCTACAATTAGTGTAGTCACAATGTATGTATATCTACTTAGGTTGCTATTGAAGTCCACTCAAAGTGGCATGTATGTAGATGCTATTAGCACTTAAGTAGCTTGGGGTTAAAGAATCCTTAATTGTATGCAGGTCAATTGTGTAATGAAAACCAGGGAGAGCCAGCAGTGCCACCTGTGAGTAATGAATGTATTGTATACTGGTTACTAGGCAACCAGGGTGTCCCTCTGGGGTAAAATACAAGAACTAGAATGTAACTAACAGGGACAGGCTACTAGAGCCCCCTATTGTTAATTGTAACTACTGTGTATGTTTATGCTGGGGCATGACCCAGCTGTCAATCAAGGTAATGCTGGCTTGTGATTGGTGTAAGGAGGTGGGGGCCTGAAGCCAGGGGCCGGATCAATGTTGTTGAATGTGATAGTGAATAAAGTCTTGAGTCTTGAGAAAATCCTTCTACTGAAAAGTACTCCTGTCTGGAACTTATTTTATTACTATTTTAACAGAGTTAAGTAACTGGTTTGGAACTCAACATTTATGGTTATAGATCAAACTGATCTGAAGCAAGCATTTGGGAAGCACAGCCATGAATCATGAGTGCTCAGATTAACACTTTATCTGGGAAATGATAAACCGTTATACAGGGAAAGCTGAGATTAGGACCAAGTGAAGGTGGAAAATCATCTGCATACAGAAATGCTGCAATCTTTCTCTGACAGTGACAGCTATAGTAATTCTCTGCATAAAATAGAGAATGATGTTGTGAAGTCACTATGGACACAATGAATGGCATATATTATTATAAGAATATTGTTCCGCACACGAAAGTTACAGTATTTAAAGTTTATTGAAATTCCGCTGCAAGTGAGCAGGATAAAAGCAGTAGGATTGTGGGGACTATAAATTATTTTGCTTCAGAAATACAAAGTAATTCTTTATACCAAACTGTGAACAGGATTGTAGCTACTTTAGATACCCTGTTTTGACCTTTTGCGAGATCTTGCCAAATTTGCATGTCGCAATACATACTGAAAGTCAAAAAAAGTATCAACGACGTGTCATATTGAACTTTGCAAACGATGTCCGTCCTCAGTTTTCAAGGTGTCAGTCAGAGCGATACCGTAAGAGGGTGGTCATATGACTCATATCAGACCAAAAGTTCCTAGAAATCACGTGACCGTTTGAATCTTTACGAAGCAAGAAGTCACGAGGCGAAAGACCCCCAAAGCGCTTGGGCGAAGGTAGAGACAGCTTCGGCAAAGGTTGAGGCAGCTTGGGCGAAGCTAGAGAGTGCTTGGGCGAGGCTATTTATCATTGAGTCAATACAACTTCGGCGACACAACAGCACAACTCGCCGTCACAAACAAGCTGTTGAAACGCCGAAATAGCTATTTGCCTCACCGTAACAGGTATTTGCTTGGGCGTAATTGAATATTTGGGCGAGGCAAGAGGGTGCTTGGGCGAAGCAAGAGGCTCCTTGGGCTTTGGGGGTTGCTACGGCTCCAATTACGAGCGATTCGGCGTAGAAAACGAGTGCCTCGTCGTCCTAGGATCCATCTACGACGATGTATGACCTCTAATTGATTATATAATTGTCCAAAAATGATTTGAAACGCCGAAATGTGGCTTCCTGGCACCTAGACAGCTTCACCGTCACTTAACCACTGTCGTGAGAACTAAGCATTATCCTTCACCGAAGAAAGAAAATGTCATGCCAAAATTTAGTATGGCGCAGATCTCTCCCACCCCCTCTGTCAATTGTCCAAACAACAGATCAATAGGTCATACTAATGCTATTATTCTGGACCAGTGACAATCATTTGGGGTAGATAGTCCACCAGCAAAACACTACTAAACAGCCTATCTGGAAGGGGAAATTAGCAAACAAGGACTCTTTGAAGACATATCAGTCAGTTGCCTCAGAAGGCCAGCTGTGACAAAAGGCAAGGCCACAATAAAAGGCCACCACAGTCAACAGACGTCAAATGAAAGGACATAGGAAGTAGGAAGGACATACTGCAAGGACTCCATGAAGGGACAAAGTGACAGGACATAATATGTCACCTTGTAGTACTCCTATACACTGTAATGCAGACTCCACAACAACACAGCTTCAAGGTTGCTAGCTGAAATTCCAAACACCTCCAGAGAAGCCTTAGCACCTCTGAATGCTAAATGGCATTGAGGCTGAACAGAATAGGGACAATCCATCACCATGGTGACAATGAGGCAGGAACCAAACAATGGGACAAACTCAAAGGAGTGATCAATGATCATTCTGTAGAGAGGACTAAACCTTGTAGGCTTGTACATGTAATATAATGTCATCTCATATGATTAACAGCATACCACTGCCAAAGATGTGGAAATTTTTGCAGTCCAAGTCTTGTATCTTATTATTTCAGATATTGTTAAAGGGGATGGACTTTATCAAGTCATGGGCCCTGCAAAAATATTTTGCAATCCTTTGTAGATTTACTTCATTCCCTTCTTCAAACAGAATCCAACCTGACTCAGGAAAGCTAGTGATCTAGCTGAATTGTATACAGAAAATAGTAATTTCATGGTAAATAAATTATGTTCCAGCATTCTAACAATGCCCTGCTGTTTCTCAAATGCTACTGCAGTACTGCTCCTCATCAGTCTTTGTGAAGATCCGTGATGCCATGCCAAATCGAAATGGATATTTTGACTGTTTCCAAATTTTTTTACATGCGTCCAATGAGAATTTTTGGATTTGAATGCCGAATCGGTTGAGATAATGCCAGACACGTCCTTTGGACTAGCAATCTTCGCAAAGTCTCCTGTGCCAAAAGTACACTTCGTCTCATTCAGAGCTTTGGAGACGCCGCCCCGAAACCTGCGGCTCTATGACTCCGACTCCTGACGCCGTTTGCTGACTCCTACTCTCAACTCCAACTCCAACTCTAAAGCCCTGTGGTCCTTGACTGTCGTATGCAATTAAGCCTAATTAGTGCAGAAAGACAGGACGTAAAGCCCTATTGCCCAACTCTCTCGGTGAAGAATGTAACATGACTTGAACAAGCTCACAGCTGTCGCCTCAACCAGCAGTCCATTAAACCACAGAAGCGGAGGGCATTTACAGAGGTGAGAGAAAGGACCTTTTGAATAATCTAAGGTCACCCAGGGGGCCCTTGTGACAGGTCCATCCTCACTAGAGGGCCTAAGGGTGCACTTGGAAACGAGGCTGACAATGACAAGTCCCTGGGCAAGACCAGGACAGAACCAGTTACTGGAAGTAACTGCAGTAAATAGAAACAGAATTGAATTGGTGGATCTATAATTGTGTGACCAAGACCAACTGGATGTAGTCAAGATAAATATAGAATCTGCGTAGTGGATAGAATTTAGGTTGCATTACATGTACAGTACTTCAATATTAGTTTACAAGTGTTTCAGAGATTTTAGGGTTTAGCAGTTTAATTATTATAGCCTCATTTCTTCCTTGGAATAAATGCAATATTCTATATAGTCCAAAGAATTTCTGTTGAATTACATCAATACGTATCGCTGTCTCACAAACAAGTTTAGAACGCGGCTTATTAAATAAACCACTCTCTCAACAAACTGATTCTACTTGAAGGATGCTTATGAAATAACTTTTTGTGTCTTATAAAACCTTCAAATGCATATATGATTTATATAATGCTTACTCTATATAGAGTTGTTCCTCTACAAAATCAAATATTTATAAATTTATATATCTCCAAAGTTCTGAAAACATCCAGAACATAACACAACTGACACAAGAAGAGTGTGCTTGTGTCAAGTTGTGACAACAACAAGAACATTAGCATCAGTCAGGAACACCTGCTGAGCTGAGTGAGAGGCAATTGACATTCAGATTGCCAGTGGAGGAATGGGTGGCTGAAATGGCTGCTGAATGGGTGATGGCAATGTGATGTGGAGACTGTACAGGGTTACTTTAAGCATGTTACGATTCTTTTTGCAACTTGCTTTGATTTTAAAGGATGTATGGTGCATAGGTGTATTTTTAATGGAGGTGTGTGTACACATCTCCATTTATGCTGTCACTTTGACAAAATGGAAAGTTTTGGCGGGAAATTTGAAATTTGAGCATTTTCGAATGTCTTTTGAGCCCTGACTTGGCAATTTTGTTTGGAGAAGTTTGGAATCAAGAATGCACCTTAGCTTGATTATAGAGCAAGCATCTGACATGGGAATGAATAGCCGGTATATTGTTATTTGGCCGTGACTTCGTTTTTATCTTGCTTGAATCCACTACGGGCAGCATCACACATTTGTGTATTGGCCACTGTGCCTAAACTATTGCACTTGTATATATGATATTTGGCACATGAATGGGTCTTGTAGAATGTATGTGTCTTTTGGTGTTCATATTTAAGCAATTGGTACAGTTTTTGTAAAATATTGGAAATTAAAAATAATTATTTTTTTTCCTTTCCGGAACAGAACTCCGAAACAATTGTACCTATGAACATGAAAATCTGCCAGATTATGCGTTAAATACTCTAAATGTGCCTTTTGGAGGTCTTACTGCTCTTAGAAAAATTAGTAAGAGCAAATTCAGCAAAAATTTGAAAAAAATGTTATTTTTTCAATGCTCCATGATTCCGTCGATTTTGGAGTTAGACCTCTGAAATTTTGTATTTAGGTGTCTAAGTTATACCTCTTTAAATGACTAAACTCATTTGGAGGTCAAATCCTTTGAAGTTTTCATAAAAACCAAAAAACTCGAAAAATATTGGGATTTCTGATATTTTTCTTAAATTTTGATTTCTCACAAATTAACAGTAATGAATAAATTGGTAACTTCAAAAATTATTTTAGTTTTAAAAACATATTAGTAACTTTTACAGCCATGTATACTTTAGTGTAAATTTTGTGTTGGAACTCAGAGTTTTGCAGAGCCAGTGTCAGAGCCCATTGGATTTTAATGGATGTAGGTAACTGTTATACCTATATCCACTATCCAGTGTTCCATACTGAGACAGTGAATTTTATGAGTGGATACAGTATGTCTTACTCTAAGATTTCCAGTCTTCTCATTGTTTATCATATCATATTCACCAAAATGCTTTATAATAATAAATGAATGTGCAGCTCCTTCCACAAAAAGGAGGTTTTACCTGGCAGATCACACACATTTCCATGCATCATATTAAAGCTCTTTTCAAGTTCTTTAATGGAATGTATTCTTTTTCCATATCGCATCTGCCACATGGTCATTTTGGGCTTGAAAATGGATTATTTGTAAAATTCTGATATTTAGCACACAATATATTAACAGCACCTGGTACTGGCACTCATATCAGGGAAATAGTCAATTTCGGGGCATATGAACTTCAACTGAGGACACTACACCACCTCCATTTTGAACCCCTGGGTTCTTGTGATTGCCATTGAATGTGAAGCCTTCAACATTGTTCAAGGGCAAGTTTTTGTCATTCATGATTGATGGATGGTTGGAGCTTCAGGTCCTGTATTTATGTGATTTGGTAGGTTAATTAGGACTGGAGGAGTGCTAGTGGGAAATTAGGTCAAGGATGATTTAAAATACTGTCCAGTATAGGCCAAGGGAGCCTGCCAAAGCTGTCATCGAACCCGCGACCCGGCAATTGGCAGCCCAGAGTGCTAAAAACAGAGACAACTCCCCTTCCCTCTTGCCACAATTTACTTATTAGGATAATTGACCCTGGTGCGGCCCGGGAACCAGGTCGACTTGATAGATCTATTTTGTTCAATCATACTGATAATAGTTGTTGGTCAGATGTTATCTAGGTCTGTCTTGAGTCGAGTAAAGAGCAAAGAATGAGGAACCTACTAGTGGTCCCTTGTATCAGTGACTGTGCTGGGCAAGTAGAAGGCCCCTTACATGTAACATAATAAAATTACTTACTTACTTACGTGGAGTAAATGTGCAACATGTTGACTCCTGCCTGGTCTAATCAAATCTCATCAGTCAAGAACTGGCCTTAAAGGGCTGCACTATCCCCACATTTCTACCTCATTCTACATTTCTTCCTATAGTAGTCAATATCATTTTTCACCCATTTACTGTTTGATGGCATATTGCTTGAATTTGCAAAGAATTCCAATTAGGATTGAGATAATTGAATGACAGTAGTCTATTTACTTTACAAATCCAATTTGCAATTGTAATGGGATCTATATTTGACTTCAAACTCTGAGCATCTGATCATGAGTCTTGTTTGTTTGCCTGATTTGTGTGCTCAGTGCTGATTCTTTGCTGTAGAAATTTTGTAAATTTATTTTGCAATGTTAAAGCAATGTTACTTTTAAGAAATCCTGGGCAAATATAGGATCTTCGGTTGACTGTTTCAATCATCCTTTGCCTCATTGCCGTGTCCTCCTCCTGTCCCAATTAATCTACCAAGTGCATAAATACAAGACATAAAACCCCAATCATCCATCCATCGGATCTTCGGTTGACATTCATTCTTCGGTACATTTGGCATAATATTTATTATTTATATGACAGTGGAGTTTGAATTTTTTAGACTCCAGTTCAAAAAATATATATATGTAGAGAGGTATATGTATTTTCAAATTTGACAGTTTCTATTGCTGTTCTATTTTGATTAGCGTTATTTGAGACAGATTGACATTTGAAAAAATCTGCTTTTCAATGGCTCAAGTTCTTGATTGTAACATTTGATATTTCAAAATATCATTTTGTATAATTTCGATTTTATAATAATAAGGGCTTGGCTTTTACGTTTCCTATTTGAACTTTTAAAATATATTGTCTCACAGTAATTAGCTATGATGACAGTTGTATAATAGATGCCAGATTCAATAGGTCAATGTCCGCCCCATTGTGTTTTTGATGCCAACTGAGCCAAGTCAATTAGAAGAAATGCTCGTGAATGCGCCAATTGAGGTGTGAATGCTCTGTGACACCTGCCAATTGAAGTGTGATTGTATGGCATCTGTTGCATAATTAAGCTGTTTATTTGACTGGTCACTTAAGCTGCTTGTAAATTGTAGCTATTCTGAGACAAGCTCTCTAATTGGTGAATAACTGAAACGTGACCTTATAAGCATGTTTCTGATTGGCTATTGGTGTTAGGAGACCAGGAGATTGACGGAAGCTGGGAAAACTGTACACCTTGAATATCCATGTTGACTGAAATAAGTCAGTGCCTCAGCTACCGGTGAAGTGACACATCTCTGCAGCTATCAGTTGAAGAAGTGACAGATACAACTTTCTGACTATGTCTTGGGGTTACAGTGATAATGGAGGCGGTGGAAGAAGCTATGGAGGAGGCGGCGGCCGAAGCTGGGGAGGAGATGACCGTGGTGGATCAAGACAGTGGGACAACAATGGCGGAGGCGGTGGTTTCGGTGGTGACGTCACCACCATGCAAGTCGACAGGTCCCAAGTGGGACGGATCATAGGCAAGCGTGGCGCCAAGATCCAGGAGCTTGAAGGACAAAGTGGAGCCAGGATCAAGGTCTTGAACTCCGATGATTCCGGTGGCCCCGAAGCGACCATTGAGATCCGTGGCAGCCGAGATACGATACAGACCGCTCAAGACCTCATTAATGACCTGGTCAACAGTTCGTATGACAACCGAGGAGGTGGCGGCGGCTATGGCGGCGGCCGAGGAGGTGGAGGCTATGGTGGTGGCGGAGGCTTTGGTGGTGGCCGTGGAGGGGGAGGCGGTGGATGGGGCGGCGCCCAACCAGGAGACGAAACAACCATGATCAACGTTGAAAACGAGTATCTGGGCCGGATCATCGGCAAGGGTGGTTCCAAGATCAAGGAATTGCAGGAGATGAGTGGGTGTAGGATCAACGTCAAGTCCAAGGAATCTGGCCCCACGGAAACTCCAGTCGAATTGATCGGAAGCTCTTCAGCAACCAAGGAGGCCGAGAGGATGATTCAGGACCTGTGCAGCAGTGATTACTAAACAGAAAATCTTGAAAAATGGTATGATTCTTCCGCATTTCAACCTATCTACTGTAACTGAACTTTGACTTCCATTGTCACCACAGCTTTTGTATATATATAGACAATTTTTGCACAATTTTATCAAACAATCACAACAAGATGGCTTCCAAGGATTTTTGATGCATATCACACTTGTAACACTTGACTTCACAAGTACGCATACTTGTACTGTGTAAGGCTACTGAACTGTTGAAAAAGATATAAAAATATCATATGCTTCTTGGTGTGCTTCCATATATATAGAGCACGCACTTGCCCTGAGGGTCTGACCAGCTTGATAGTGACTGTTGCTTTCTACTTATGTCGCCAGTTAAACAAAAAATTGGGACCTTTGCAAGTTTGCATAATGCATTATATTGTGGGGTATTACTGTTAACCAGTGTGTTGTATATTTTTTGGCGATTCTGCTTCAAGAGTCTTTTTGTCATGTTTTCATTATTGATGGTTTTTGCAATTCAACTGTTGTGGGTGAAATCACAGCATCATCTTGTGCTTGGTCTAAATTACAATAATATGGCTTTGTGCATACACAATCCAATATATATATCGTTACCATATCAGTTATTATTGTAGTGTACATATATGTCTACATCATGTTTCTAATGAATAAATATATACAATAATAAGTCAGCCACGCATCCTTTTCTTTATTTTGCCTTCAATAGAATAGAGTGTATATCCAATTCATTGTTCCTGGGACCAGAGGAAAACATTTTCCATAGCCTATTATCAATATATTTGCTGCTCTGTCATTTGAAAAGTTTATCATGTAAAAAGTGTATAATTTTCTTATTTTCAATTTGCAAACTGGCTTTGCCATGTCATTGACAGTTTTCTGTTGGTCTCCTAATCTTCTTATTTGATGAAGTACCTCAAGTCATTTAATTAGTTTGTTTATTGTCACCTGTGCTGCTAGATATGATAAGCACTGAATCAACTGATTAACCATAACTGACACAAACAAAACATCTTTAAGCCAGTGACATCACACAACCAAGTTGAAAGTTGACAATAAGCATAATTGTCATGAAAGAAATAAAAGTAGTTATATTCTTTCTCACACCAGCAATTGAAGTTCATATTTATTAGTCAAATAATAAACATATTGTCCTCAACATGAACAACATGTTACACATTTACCCCATGTGAGGGATCATTTATTGCCCAACATAGACATTGATACAAGGGGTGACCAATTTAATATCTCCACCGAATCGGCTTTAGACATCACCAAGATACTTTACCATTGCAAAAGCCGGGATCTATCTAACAATTTTGCATGTTTGTGCCCTGCTAAGGATTAACACTGTTAACAACAGCGAACAAACAATCAGATTGTTTATTTTTGCAAAATTGTAAGTTAAGAAGTATAGGCCTTATAGAAGAAGCTAACTATGACTAAGCCTGTTAGACACTTGATTGTCGGGTTCTAACATGCATTCTGTGACAAAAATGCATTTTAGAACCCTCAAAATCGGTGTCTAACAAATACTCTGTTGTAACAGAGAACACTAGACTACTCAAGCCACAGGACAAGATGACACATAGGTTAGCTAGTACCACAGGGACCTATGATAAATGTTGGAGGGGATAAGATAGTAGAATAATGGCGGAAAAGGAAGGGGCAAGATAAGTACTAAGCCTGGTTGTTATTTAGATAAACAGGTCAACTGTTTTCCCCATAGATATTTGTCCTCTATCTATGCATGTTTGTAGTGGCAACTGATGGCTTATGACTATGAATTGAAAATTATTTTTAGTGCCTGTCATTACTTAGTTTTGAATATTAGCTTTTGTTAATAAGCAATCAATTTTGTACAATCCAGATCTAAATCTATGTTTGGATGAATTTTGTGTAGGCTTATGTAGGCCGATATTAATTGTATTGTCTATTGCTGTTTCAGTCTTTGAATTACTGATATTAAAAGTTGTGTCACGAATGTATTTTATTGCATTTTGTGCATCTCTGAATAAGTACCTATTTAAAAAAAGCCTTTACAAATTCCATAAAGCCAACAACTCATCAAACTCAGAAATGACTATATACACTAAAACCATACCCCCATATTGATACAGCCCAACAGACCTCCTAACACTGCCCAGCTGATTGATGGAGCCCTGTCACCAGCTGCCTTACCCACATCCGTCTCGTGTGTAGGTTAATGCTGGTCTTCCTGCGGTCAACGTGAGTTGCGGTTCATTTTCTTGACTACAGAATGGTCGTTGGTGAAAATGTTAGTGCTGTGGGAAGATGGGGCATGTATGGCGAGTTTGAAATGGTGTAAACATTGTTAATAATTTGCCTAATGGTTATTGTACTAGCTTTTAGAGGATTTTTCGTTCCACAAATTTTCTAAATAAATATGTTTGAAGCAGACTTTTTGCTAAATAATTATTTTTTAATGTTATAATAATTTTCATGCTCTATTTAAAAATCTGAATTAGTTTTGAAAAATAGCTAGACTAAATTTTCTACTAATGTGGCAGAGTTCATTTGAAAATTTACTTTAAAATTGGTGTATATGCCTACATTGTTTTTTGCTGTAGAAAATTTAAGGCGAGGGAAATTTAAGGAGAAACGCACAAAACTAGTACCCACTCATGTCGTCTAAACTATGTAAACTAGGCCTATATTAAATACTCTTTTAATTACTGAACACCATTGAAGTATTAAGGTAAAAATGCTCCTACAATGATTGAATTTGTAAACTTAATTATATTTTTCGATAATATAAATGTTGATAGCAGCACAATATTATGTAATTAAGAGAAAAGTATTCTAACTGGCTCATTCTAGTTGTCTGAATCCAACATACTTGACTTGGTAGGAGACCCAATTCGCCAATTCCCTTTATCTAGGTAATAAATGCCTGTTTAATATTCCCCCAGTCCATATCTCTCTTCGTAAAATACCCCGTAGGGTGATAGCCGTTTGTTTATTCCCTATCCCAGCTGCTTGCCTAAGCTGGCTACCCTAAGCACATTTGAAACAAGATAAATGTGAGCGATTGTATCAACGCTTTATCACAGACTTGTGTAGCAAGGCAGTTTTATGCCTATTTATTGCTATTCAGTGTAATCAAGCCTGATTGCTGGCTAAATCAACTGGTGTGTTTATCTTAATTCAGCCAGTTACAATGAGTTACATCCAGAATTACACTGGATTAGTTCGTTGTATTCATCAGTTGTCTGTTTTCCTATTGTCTGGCGTCTGAACACCACTCCTATATATATATATATATAACGAATTTAACACATCAGAGAACTTTTCTGAACAAATACAGGTGATAAGAATCACATGATGGATAAATTTGCTGCAAAAGAAAAATATATAAGGGCCTGAAAATCCCTTAAATATTTGAACGGTCCTCATAAGAGTTCATGAAAATCGTGAATTTAATTGTTATTTTTGTAACACTTCAATTCTGCTGTACTCCCATTTTTGAAATTGCCAAATAGCAAACTTTTTTTCATTGACGATTCAGAAATCTGCGATGATTAATCTGCATTTGAATTAAGGTGTCAACTTTAGGTCCTTAGAACACTTTTCATATGCCCCTAAAAGTCCGGAGAATATCCATAAATTGTATCCACTGAGATTAAATGCTGTGGCCACCAGGTCTGGTCAATCAGCTCTTGGTGTGAAAAGTACTTCTGTCAGAGGAATGCACTATTTTCCACATCTACTGACCCACCAACCTCTATTCTGACAGGCTCTCTTGATAACACTTCCAAGCTAAGTTGAATTTGATACTTCTGAAGACTTGTCTTGTCAGGATTTAACTTTATAACTTCTGGGAGATTTGGTCAAATTAATCTGGGCTTGCACTTAAACCGAAGTGATCACGATGAATGCATTTAATTTGTAAATCTAATCCATCCAATCTAAGTAAATGGTTACTTGATCCTATATAATGATATGAGGGCTTCAGAAGCTGTATAAAGTAACACCGCTAACCTGATTGAGCAACCTATATGCCTTTAAATTGCCCTACAACTTGCTATTAGCCTAAAGGTTCTGCAGGCTCTATAGGTCCTATGGGGTAATAGGACCAGATAAATGATGGCAAATCTCTTTTCTTCACTGGGGGTCTTTGAACCTTAGAACTCTGTGTATAGTGAAAGAGCCTTGGGAATTCACACAGCATCTTAGCCAGCCTTTGTACTTGAAGACTGAAGTTTAAAGGATAAGAACTTTAAGCAGCTAAGAGGTAAAGAATCTGACAGCGCTGGTAGCAGCTGTGTTGTGCTTTGTCTTTTGAATTGACAATGTGTGTATATATATTTTAAAAGCAGTGTGTTGTGGCAGGCTCTGATATCAGGGAGTGGTATTTGAGACACATTGCAACGTACAGATTTCTGTTTTGGCAGCTTGTCATTTAAAAGGCATATAGAGCCATAAAATTTCTTGCCATTGTCATATGTGGTGAAGTAGTATTTCCCTTAGAATTATGAAATTTGGTGTAGGGATTCACTTGAGGATATGGTTAATAAATATTTTGAGAAATCCAAGATGGAGCCCTACCAAAATGGCTGCTACAAAATGTTCACCATTCTTGAATTGTACATTGTGACCGTGGTTTTTCACTCAAAGAGTTATGTAATTTCAACCATTAGTTTCAGACTTTTTCTGAACATCTTCATACCATGCTGCCCATCCAATATTCAGGGATAAACCACTCTATTTGACTGCTGCCATGAAGCAATATGATATTGTATATATCTCTATTGCCACTCAAATTGACTGAAGGGTGCTACATAGTCCCACTAGACCTGTCTCTGCCCTGTAGGCTGCATCTTGTGTATGGCAGTAATGCTGCAATATGTATTCAATGAGCAGGGATATTTCTGTAAGGGCTTGTCTGGCCCCTCCAAGATGCCATAACAGGCCTGCCATTCTTATAATGGATAGTGTTGGAGATAGGAGGCACCCTTGGTGAATTCCAATGATTGAGTAGATTGGGTGACACTGTGTTATGCTGATGTGATATCTTAGACTGAATGGATGAGTGAAAATAGCAAATTCATTTGGTCTGGCAAGAGAGCTACTCCATTCAAATTTGATGTTCGAGTTAGAATGTGTTTTGAAAAATTCCATTCTAGCTTTTAGTGTCCATGATTTCCTTTCTAGTGCCATTAAAAAAGCAGATTTTTTGCAATGTTTTTCAGAAATTACAGTACCGGTACTGTACTTTCCAATAAATCATGTTATATTATATAAGTTACTATACTTTGACTTCATTCAGGAATATCTTGATAAAATATCAAGATGTTTTGAAATAAGAATGGTGACTTGGGATGGAGGATGCATGAGCATGTAGCTGGTGAAATTATCCTTTTCTGGATGGAAAATGCCTTTGGAAATTATCAGTTAGATAGCAAGTAGAGTAGAGCAATTTACGAGGGGTTTTCCATAAGTTCTGTCCAACTGGTCATAACTTTTGCTAGATTTGATATAGAAACATGATATTTGGGTCAGATAACACTGACATAATTCTCAAATAAAACCCAAAAGATCAGAGCATATTGATAAAAATAAATGCTTAATCTGTTGCCATGGAAACCAGAAGTCATATAATGCGGCCCAGATTTTGTAGTTCTCACTTAAAAAGAATTGAACACCTGCTTACTTTATCTGTTTTTTGACTAATTGAATTAAGGTATATTCATAATTCCTTACATGAAATACAATCAGTTATTTGTCAAATCATTAGTAACAAGGAAAACTGGTGTTATTGTCACATCTCAGTTACTTTACCATCACCTGTGCGGTTTCTCATTATTTCACGAGATGAGCATTTTTTGGATTTGGGTAACACCATGTATATACCTGTTATATTTCTTCAATTTGATTGGATATAAACTACCAGAGAGAGTGAGAACCTTCTATCATACATACAAGGAAGACAGTATGAGTGACAGAACCAAATTGAGATGGTAAAACCTTTTTCTGAATGAAGAAACGCACATTGGAAGACTGGACAATGTCAAAACAGACCTTAACAATGCGACTTAGGTTCCTAATTTAGACATGGTTAGAAAGTATCAGAAAAAGTATTTACAGGGTCGCAGTCATTAGTTTAGGAAGTTGTGAAATGGCTATGTATATTTTTAATATATTCTGTTCTATATCTCTTGTCATAATTACATATTTTGACAAGACATATCAAGTATGTGTCTGTTCTCGGTCGCATTTCATGACTTTTGGTTTCCATAGCAACAAATCAACAATTTATTTTTAGTTCTATGATCTGATTTTTTGGGGATCAGTTGCAAATTACCTCAATATCAACAGGCCCTAATATCATTTTTCTGCAGATAATCTAGCAAAAGTTATGACAGGTTGGACAGAACTTATGGAAAACCCATCGTAAAGCACAAAAAGTATGCGAAACACCAACAGTCATCTCAATATGAAGACTATGAGGCATTGACTTTTTAAGGGATATATAAAGTTAGTGGAAATGTACTGAGTGTCAAGGTCATTATTTTAAGAATTTGTGAAATGTTAGGGATTATTTTTAATACGTTTCTTGTTCTGTATCACTGGTAAAAAATGAATTTTTGACAAGATATAATGAATCTTTTGTCTCTAAAAGTGCCCTGGGCCGCATTTCATGACTTTTGGTTTCCATGGTAACAAATTAACCATTTATTTTCATTTCTATGATCTGGTTTTTTGGGGATCATTTGCAAATTACATCAATATCATTTGACTCAAATATCATGCTCCTGTATTAAATATTGCAAAAGTTATGGCAAGTTAGACAGAACTTATGGAAAACCCCTCGTAAACCCCTCAAAACTTATACCTACCAATATCTAACTATGGACTCTCTACCTCATAAACATGAAAAATGTAACACTATTTCTCTTTTGTTAGCTTACCCATGAATCCTATTCATGAATGCACCCACATAAGCCAAGTTAGCTCTCTGAGTGATGAGCATGATTAGGCTTAAGACACTGCAAGACAGGCTCTTCTTCTGAGCTGTTGTTACTGGCAGGAAATTGTGTTTGCCAAGACTACATGATGTAGATAAGTCAGATAAAGTCACTAGAAAGGGCCAAGGACTGTCCATTAGTAGACCTTTATAACATTCATAAAATAGAGGAAAGTCTGTAGCCAAGGTAGTCCCAGTGGATTGCTTTTTTTTCTCGGATGGGAGGTCTGTATTCAGGGTTGTTAGAGTGAATTTGTCATTTCCCAATTTCCTGTGTCCATTCAGACTTGACATTAGGATCCGTCTGGATAAGAGGCTTGTCTAAGTCCTCATGGCTAGCTGTTCAGAAGGTCCAAGTCTAAGGGAACTTCATTCGCCGCATTCCAGCTACATGTTATTTTGACAATATGGTGAATCGGTGGCCCTCTTCGGCCCCTTGTATCAGTGTCTATGATGGGTTTGAGGCAAGTAAAATATTCCCCACAAAAGTTAAATATGTAACAAGATTTGGTCTCGTCGCTGTCTCTCTCTATCTCTACCTATCTCTTCCCTGTCTCCCATCGCGGTGTCCTTCTTCTGTCCTAATTAGCCTCCTCTGTGCAATGTGTGCATAGATACTATATATTAGATTCTGGACATGGGGCCCCAATCATCCAACCATCTATCTCTACTTTATCCTATCTCCTTACTTCAATCAAACCCCTGTAGTAACAAAACCATTTGGATGTCTGCAAAATTCCACTATCTATACGAACTATTATCCAG
This sequence comes from Platynereis dumerilii, assembly GCA_026936325.1. Classification (NCBI taxonomy): domain Eukaryota; kingdom Metazoa; phylum Annelida; class Polychaeta; order Phyllodocida; family Nereididae; genus Platynereis; species Platynereis dumerilii. The sequence continues at coordinate 21,907,117 of JAPTHN010000005.1, read as the reverse complement.
TATGCCTTCCCATCCAAAACTTGACTAGATAGTAGAGGCTATGTGGCCAAAAACACAGACTCACAGAGGCTCTAGATCTATATTGAATCCTCTTGTCTAAATTCATCATTCTTCCCAATGTGGCTCCACAAAAGGTCCACAAAAGGCCCTGCTCTTCCCTTGCATAATGAGGTCACTACCAGGCCCGCTACAAGTCCCAAATGACCTTCTGTGATCTTGGGTCAAGGTCATTGATTATTACTTCCGGTAACGGAGTAGGGAACGAATCACTAGTGACACATTTGCTTTCCCACTTCTGAGCATAGCAGCATAGATGATTTTAGATTCTAGATAATGGTGTGATTCTGCAGGAAATTGCTGGGAATATCTTGGTAGGTGATCATATTAAAGTTTGATTTCTGACATGTTTTGAATGTAGGCAAATTACTTTATCTGCATTGTAGGTAATTTGGAATAATGATGATCTGCCTGGCAATATTTTCGTCTTTTATAATATGTCAATACAATTAAATTACATTAGGCCTTATCTTGATATTATGCATACACATATAATGCAAATTTTTACTGTAGCACTCTGTTGGTAGCACGCTTGGCTGCCAATCGCTGGATCCTGGGTCCGATTCTGACAAATGTCACCTGAACTTATGTTGGACAGCAGTTTGAATCATCATTCCCCTCATCACTGTCCTGGTTAGTTTCCAGGTGCATAAATACAGGATGTAAAGCCCCAATCATTCACCCATCCATCCATGCTTCCTACTTTGAAATCTTGTACTACTTCAAATCATACACAACACAATCTCAACTTTTCTGTCAAAGGGACAAACATGACTTGTGTTGCTCATTAAGCAGATTGGCTGTAATTCTGCCGCTTAATGGAAAGGCTCACTATGGATTATCTACTTTGTCTCCAGCAATTACTTTTGCTCCCTTGTTGTTGTGTTCTTCTGTTGTGCCCTCTTATGTTTCCCTCAGTATGAATGATATCAAAGAGATATACCAGCCATACATGTGTATGATGCATATAAGAATTCATTGAGGTGTGTGTCTCCTGCATCACTCCGCAAACATGATATACTGAACTCTTGAAGGATAATAAAGGTATCGATTTGATGAAATGACGAAAGTCAATATTATTCATTTTCTTGTGAAATCCTGTTCCAGTAAGGTACTCTGTTATTACGAATATTTTGGACATCCCTTTGTTTCTGCGCTTTTAAAAGAGCGTAAGAGGCATCTTTCGTCTCATTTAAGATATATCAGCAAACTATTCGCGAAAGGTTCCAAGTTCCAACTTAGCGTAAATAGCTCACTTCGTAAAGTAAAACTTTTTTCAATTAATGACGATGATAACTATCAAAAGAAATTGCATAGTCTTGCAATGTCATTAAACCAATCATCTGTAATATTAAGAGGAGGAATCTGCATGATTTCCTTCAGGTGTCCACTGTCCAACAATTTTGCTTGCAGCTGTAAGAAGAAACATCAAAGCAACCACCAGCAAAGGGCACCAATAGGAGACTGATAGGCAATATGAGAGCATTTCGTGACCACCTGACAGTAATGGCCAAGGGGTGTAGTGTGACTGTATGGTCCCAAACCAATTAGGGGACCATCTCGTGTGTCAGTTGCCAATTGCCTCTACAAATGCTATCCCCTCTTCTCTATCTCATCCTATCTGTTCAGTGTGTTCAGTTTCTCACTTTGCGAGGAGAAATGGACTCAGTATGGTGTTTTGGACAGTTGTTCAAGTACTGTAAAGGATGGAGGTGGTTATTTTTGTGCCTCGTGAAATGAAATGGTTCGCTTTAAACAACGCCTCACAAAAATAAATGAGACCGATGTGCTCTTGCAAGTTTTTGGAAGGCATTGGCTTGTAAATCTTATTGTAAAAAGGAAATATGTTCTGTTGTCAGGCTAGTCATGTGGCAAATATTAAGTCTGTGAACCCACTGTTGTTGTGCCTTTACTTTCAACAGGGACTTTGGAAGGCATGTTCCAGTACCAAAAGCAGTAGCAGTATATAGGTGGTATCGGCACCAAAAAGCAGTATCAGGATGGGATCTGACACAACCCGGAAAGAGCCCTTTTCCAAAATGACCTGAATTGCTTTATCTGTTTGGTTTGTCTCTACATGAATTTGCTTGTGCCTTTTGTCTGAAATAATTGCACGAGTGAAGTTTTTTGAGGATGATTCTGCCACTTTAATCTTCTCCAACAATGTTGCATGACATTCTTCTGACATTCGTGTCATTATGATGTTCATGATTTCATCTCTTCCTGTCACAGGTGGTTTTATCTTTGGTTAATTCCCTAATGGACCTGTAATCATACAATGCTGTTGCCTTCAGGAGTGAGTTGGTTTTTAATTTTCCCCAGGTTTTGCTTTTGTGATGTTTCTGTTGTTCAAAGTTATGCTATAAATAAGTGTTATCCCTTTAAGTGTCTTTTTGAAATGGGGCAATAGCCCACACCGGTGCTGAACACAAACTCACTCACTCACTTTTGAAATGGGGCCTAGCTTTGTGATATAGACACCAGCTTTGAATACCAACTCAGATGACCCACTTAAACATATATATGTGGTCCTGCACTTCAAGAGCACCTATTTTCATAAAGTTAATTTTAAGCATCATCAGTTTAAGTCTTTTAAAAGCCCTGGTCTGGGTCATCGGGAGTATTGATTGATGAGATGGAAGACCGAGTGGCAGTCCTCAACATGTTGCACATTTACCCCGGGACAGACACTGATGCAAGGGGCTACCAATTTAACATTTTGTGCGAGCCACATCCAGCTGGGATTTTGCTCATGAAGGTCCACTGAAAATTTTGGGTTCCTTGCCTAGGATTAGAACTAGTGCAGGCAAAGAGATTCAGCAGAGCTGGCCTGGACTGTAGCCGCTCAGCCACCCAGCTGTCTGATACAGGACAAAAAGCCTTAAAAGCCAACCAGCTGTCTGACACAGGACAAAAAGCCTTAAAAGCCGCCCAGCTATCTGATACAGGACAATAAGCCTTAAAAAGCCGCCCAGCTGTCTGATACAGGACGAAAAGCCTTATCACATATCCGAACCTGTATATAACTTTCTCTGTGGTTATCTAATATAGCTGTGATACATGTGTCAAGCTTTTTGAGTTCTATATCTCTGCTCAATGTTGAAGCCATCCAAGTAATTTCCTCTTCAATTTCGAAAGCTATTGCCTCTAAAATTGAAAACAATCTCTTCATAGGCTGTACAAATGGGAGTTCCAAAATGCCATATTACTCTCAATATCATTTTGACATTATCATCTGCATACGAATGGATGACATAAATGTCTGCTGTGATTGTGGGTGATTTGAGATATAGGAGAAAATGGAAATAACAAGTGGAATTTGGAAATTGCTAGTGGAAAGTGCAGATGGAAATTGTTAATGGAAGGTGCAAAGGTCATTGCGAAATGGACAGTTATTTTACAGTTTTACTGTGCATACAAGTGGACTGTTGTATAATGTGTAAACACACTGTTAACAAGGGCTGTAAATTTGCCAACATTATGGTAAACTGTTACACATAACTTGTGACATGACTGTTTTAGTTTCAGGTTGCCATAGCCTCTGTGGCTAAGTTGGTATGATAGATATGGTAGATATGGTAAGTGACGAAGTGCATCCCTCTAAGCCCATTTTTAGGCACTCAGAAGGGTTGATTGATGAGATGGAAGAGAGAGAACCAGAGTCCTCAACATGTTACACATTTAAACCATATGAGGGATCTTTTACTTGCCCAGTACAGGCACTGATACAAGGGGCAGCCAATTTAATGTCTCGTCCGAACAACATCCAGCTGGGATTTTGCTCATGAAGGTCCATTGAAAATTATTTTGGATTCACCACCCAGGGCTCAAACCCATGCAGGCAAAGACCTTCAGCCGATCAGACCTTGTCTGTCACCGCTCACTTGTTAATGGAACTAGTCAGAACGTCTGAGATTCAAATCCCATTTTCATTTATAATAGTCGTGATTTTAACTGGCATGGTGGTTTAAACTCATTTGCCGCAAGAAATGAAAAGGTGTACTTGTATTTGTTTGAATCAGTTCTGGGTATACAACATTTGCATGACATTCTCTCTTCAATAGGGATGTTACGATACTGGTGTCAACACCCAAAAAGCAGTATCAGTTTGGGATCACAGACACTGCTCCATATTTAACCAATGGTTTTGTTAATCGGAGTAATATTTGATATTGGGTATTATAACAAAATCGAGTCGTGGGTATCATATCGGAAATGAAAAAAGTGATATTGAGGTATCCCTACTCTTCAATGGAACTTTCACATAGTATTTTCACAGTGTAGGCCTATATGCAGTCTGGCCAGCATTAGCATCTGGGTGTGTGAAGCTGTAAAAGGCATTTGCAATATCTCTTGATGGTCTGTCACGACTCGTGCATTGCATACATATGATTTTTCACCTCATACCTGAGTCACCTGACATCATTTCTGTCATTCCACCATGTATATTGCAGATGAATATAGGATGAATATGATGCTTAGATTGTAGAAGTACTAACATAATGTATCATTGTATGTAAGCATATACTGGGCTGGGATGATGTGGTGGTGTATATATATGAATAAGAGAATCCTATTTGTGAGATTATGATGGATCAAATGGAATAGGCCTATTCAGTTCTTTACAATTTGACCAAATTCTTTCTTAGAAAGTAAATCATTTTTGTATCATGTGAAATATGAACTAACATGTCAAGTATGTTATGTTTATGTCCTGGAATTACAATTACAACTTAATGCCTCCACTTAAATTACAGAATGATACGTTCTGCTAAAATTACGCACACAGGGTTTACAAGAAATGTTTGACATTTTGGTCATTTCTACTCAGTAATTGACAATATACCTCATCCCTGATTTATTTTTTCAAATCATTTCTGTGGCTTTTGAAGGCAAGAGTGGCTTTTGAAAACATAATTGTTTGCAATTTATGACTAGAATAGCCTTGACATTTTGTTATGCCTTGAATTTCATGTTTAATTGAAGCAGTTAATCCTAAAAATCAGCTCTATAAATCGAAATTGGAGGTCACTGTTATAAATCGTGACCAATTATAGCATTGTTTTGTAATGGGATACATGTAGCTGAATTATCTTCTATATTTAGTACTGCCATATAGAGAATTATTGTAATTTGGTGTTCTGCATTTGGAATTTTATGGTAGAAATAGTAAATAACTTAATTTTCAGCATTTAAAAAAAAAGTAATATCTGGTAGTTATAAATTCCATACAAGCATGGAAGGTAATAAACCGATTATTTAGCCATGATACAAGACGATAAATATCGTCCTGCTCAAATTTGATTCTATTTTAGGCCGTAACGATAAACAGAACATTTTGAAGTATATTTGCCAGATATTACCATCTGTGGCATCTGATAACACGTCCAATTTAGAATTTTTGAACAGTCTGTGTATATATCCTCAGATTATGTTGAGATATTTATAGCACAAAAACAATTGAAGAATGACATGTATATATTGCTGCTTCTTCAGTCTTCTCCTTCTAACTCCAGGGCATAGTGGTAAATTTGCCCTTGTCAGTGTTGAAAGGGTGTAATTTCCTGGCTATTCATAAGTTATCGGGGTGAGATTGGAAGGGGATTGATGCTATGAATAAGAAATTGCATGGTGTAGTGTTGGGGGCACAGGAGACCCCAGGTATACTCCTGAAAGAATAAAACATTGCTTGGAGTCTGAGAATGACATTCTGTCCTGACCTAGAAGTGGAAGAGGTAGTAGTGCTGTGTTATGGTATTGAAGGAATGAGAGGTATTATTATCTGGACGCCTCTGGCGTGCAGATACTGTCTCACAACGGCCTACTTCCTTGTGTTTTTCAGTTTCCTGTTGGCTGAACATAAGACATAGTGATGTACACAGTAAACCCATCAAACTTACTTTATGTTGCACACACGTGATCCAAGTGACTCAGACTGATATAGCAAACAGATAGTGGATAGATCTACAGATATCACCCGGTGAATTGGTCCTTAACACCGAGAATAGCTGGAAATCTGTGTTGCAATCATGGAAAATTGACTGGATTCTAAATAGGACAATGTACTAGAATTATAACTGATATACTGTCCCTATGGCACACCAGGGAGGGGGGACCAGTCTACCAGAATCTGATATGCTTCAGCGCACACCCTTCATCAACACGCGGTAGCCACCTAGCATGCAAAATACGCACTAATGCTATTGGTTGAGAGAGCTATATAGATTTGCCGGTGTTCAACAACTAGATCATTAGATTGAAACTGGCATGCATAAACAATTTAAAAGGGGGTTAAAGAGCCCTAAAGCTATTGACCAACTTGTGACCGACTTATGCTCAGACAGGATGAACTGTTTTACAACCATGGCCTCATTCACACCTCCTTCTGACCTACAGAATGGCTTTTTGAGGAAGCATACTACACTGGTCCATTTGTTAGACTAGCAGGGCTAGTCTTTAGGGATACTAGGTGTTGTCCAGTTCCGAGTCTACCATCTCCATGGCAACCACAGTAGTAGTACTGTCTATTTACACAAGGTAGCTACACTTTCTTCTTCTTCTTATTGGGAGTTCTCTCCTGTGTTTTGGAGCTCCCCTATTGATAGTTATGATATGGTCAATGATGTCAATCAATGTTAGTCAGCGATGTCAGCCGGGATATCAACCAGTGATATCAACCAGTGATATCAACCAGTGATGTCAGCCACTGATGTCAGACGGTGATGTCAGCCGGTGATGTCAACAAGTGATGTCAGCCACTGATGTCAGCCGGTGATGTCAGCCGGTGATGTCAGCCACTGATGTCAGCCACTGATGTCAGCCACTGATGTCAGCCGGTGATGTCAGCCACTGATGTCAACCGGTGATGTCAGCCACTGATGTCAGCCACTGATGTCAACCAGTGATGTCAGCCACTGATGTCAGCCATTGCTGTCAGCCACTGATGTCAGCCACTGATGTCAGCCGGTGATGTCAGCCACTGATGTCAACCGGTGATGGCAGCCACTGATCTCAGCCACTGATGTCAGCCACTGATGTCAGCCACTGATGTCAGCCACTGATGTCAGCCACTGATGTCAGTTGGTGATGTCAGTCGGTGATGTCAGCCAGTGATGTCAGCCACTGATGTCAGCTGGTGATGTCAGCCGGTGATATCAACCACTGATGTCAGCCGGTGGTCAGCCATTGATGTCAGCCACTGATGTCAGCTGGTGATGTCAGCCACTGATGTCAGCTGGTGATGTCAGCCACTGTTGGTAGCCACTGATGTCAGCCACTGATGTCAGACAGTGATGTCAGCCGGTAATGTCAGCCACCGATGTCAACCAGTGATGTCAGCCACTGATGTCAGCCGGTGATGTCAGCCACTGATGTCAGCCGGTGATGTAAGCCGTTTATGTCAGCCACTGATGTCAGCCGGTGGTCAGCCACTGATGTCAGCCGGTGATGTCCGGTGATTTCAGCCACTGATTTCAGCCACTGATGTCAGCCACTGATGTCAGCCGGTGATGTCAGCCAGTGATGTCAGCCGGTGGTCAGCCATTGATGTCAGCCACTGATGTCAGCTGGTGATGTCAGCCGGTGATGTGAGCCACTGATGTCAGCCACTGATGTCAGCCACTGATGTCAGCCACTGATGTCAGCCACTGATGTCAGCCGGTTATAGGATGATGTCAGCTGATGAAGTCAGCCAATGATGTCAGCCGGTGATGTCAGCCGATGATGTCAGCCAGTAATGTCAGTCAGTGATGAGCTGAACAAACTGCTGAATGCTGATCGACCCCCTGCTAGTCTTGCATATGGAAATATGCTCCCATCTAGTTTGACAATGTATAGAAACAAAATAAAAAGAATTCTCCCATGATGCATATATGTTTTAATAAAGTAAAGTGTAGTATACATAATCAAATAAAAGTTTTACTTTTAATTTGAAGTTTATAAACTTTATACAGTGTACTTTTAGTAAATGCATGACAGTTACAAGGGTAACTGTCATGGTAAATGTAAGCTGCATATGCATATACACATACACATACAGCAAGATTGTTGGGTAATTTGAAAGAGGTGTGAAAAGGGGTAAATACATTTACTCTGCCCTTGGTCCATTTTTCTAGGCCAATGTGCAATGAAGTAGGGCAATAGCCTCAGGGCTCTTTGACTTCGTTTAAATTATGCTATTGCTTTCTTTCTCGAACATCTCAGGTTTTATTGAAATCATAAAAGTGGGTCTGCTTCATGAAGATGAGCTGTATCTACCTTAGCTTAAGATGTCCAAAGCAATGATGAGCTGTGGGTGTGTATCTCCTCTGTCAGCTTAACACAACTATTTCAAGTTGTTAAACACACAACTCCATCACACACAATCAATAAACTTCATGCATCGCTATGTAGCAATTCATTTATTTCTCTCTCTTAAGGCCCATTGGCCACTATGCCCTGATAACTTCTGACTACTGCTATTATAATTCAGCCAACCAGACTACCAGACCAATATTATGTTACAATGTTCAGGTCAATTATCAGCGTCCAGATATGCAAATTTCAATTTGCCTTCTAGTTCTCTTATAACTAAAAGTGGCGGAGTTAGGTAATTCTAAAATGTCTGAACCATTGCTAAACAAATTATAAGATTCATCCCGTGGAGAGGTGCATTTTCTCCTGAACAACCCTATACTGGGATCCAAGCCAGTCCCTTAAGTAGGGATGTTCTGATCAGATACCAAGTATCGAGTATCTGTATCAGTGCCGATCAGGCACTCAAAAGCAGTATCGGTATCGGATCTGAGGCACTGCTCTATATATAGCCAATTGTATCGCTATCAGAATGGTATCTGTATTGGTGGTAAATACTAGCATCGGTATCGGATCGGAAATGAAAAACTGGTATCAGAGCATCCCTACCCATATATGTCTTTATCAGTGCAAAAATACGGTATGTAAAGCCCTGTCACCCATCCACACTCTTTGGAATAGGTTTTTAATGGGGCCTTGCTTAGTTTGCTAAGATCATTCCAAGAACTTTTAATAATTAAAGGAACATTGACTAACAGAAGAACCTAACAACTTCACAAAAATCATTATATTCATCAAATTACACATCTTCACTGCCTAACTTAATGTCATTAATGTCATTAGTAAAGACACTGCTCTAATGTGAAACCTCCAATATGGTAATGTTCTTAATGCAGCCTTGGGGATCTATCTGGTCCTTGGGGCTTATGCCACAGCACCTGGCTATTCATTAAGTCATTGGCAGCCTGCTCTAAATGCTATGTATCTTCGTTAAGCCTTGCTAGTTGGAATATACCATGTAGCAAGGTTTATTTTCTCTGTCTCTAATGTGGAAATCTCTTGAGAATAGTTTGAGATCTGGCCATCATCTGGGGATGGTAGTTAATTGTGTTGGAAGATGTCTCATTATTGGTTGATTTGTAATGTTTGGCGATTTCCCTGTCATTCTATCCTTATATTTCTGTCTATCTATTTACTGTATATGTCTGTCATTCTATCTTTATATCTGTCTATACCTTTGTCAGGCTGTCTTTATATCTGTCTGTCTTATCTTTATATCTGCCTGTCCATCTATACCTCTATCTGTCAGTCTATACCTCCGTCAGTCTATCTATATTTCTGTCCGTCAGTCTATATCTCTGTCAGCCTATCTTTATATCTGTCTATATATTATCTGTACATCTATCTGGACTGTCAGTCTATCTATATAATGTCAGTCTATCTCTTTCTGGCAGTATGTGTAATATGCTGTGTAGATCTGTCTGTTCACCAAGAAGATATTTTTAGTTGTCAATCATAATTTTGTCACATTGTTTTCTTCTTTGGTGGATATTTGTTGATACCTCTATCCGTCTATGTTAGTCTGTGATCTTTCTATTAATCTGTCCGATCTTTTTGTCTGTCTGAAAGTCCTCCAATCAGTAGATCATTCAGTGTATATCTGTGCAATTAAGAGTTCATCAAAATTCAATTCAATTGTATCAGTTCACAAACTTGACACATTTGTTGTTTGTGAACCAAGGACAACAAAATAACAAAAATGATTGCCCTCCTTTCAAACAAATTATTTCGTCGTTCAATAATTTCGAAGGCCATATAAAATAATTGTTGCAATGTCAAAATTCGATACCCTTACAGTATCAAAATTCAATACATTAGAAGTTTCTCTACAAATAAAAGAAGATATTTGCACATTCAATATTGTCAGGAAGATTAATTGTATTAGAATATAGAATAGAAAAATTAAAACTAGCTCTCTTGAGTCTTGACAACATATAAATCTATGTCCTTTTCATAAGAGTAAGATAGGAATAAATCCAGCTCCATGGCAAATCATCTCTTATGGATAAATGGCCTTTACATCCTGTATTTATACACTTCTTTGGTTAAAAGGGACACATAAGGAGGATAAAACAATAATATTGAGGAGAAGGATGGTTGAAACTGCTGTCCAGATTAGGTCTAGGTGACCTGACCAGTGCTGGTTTTTGAACCCAGGACATCGAGGGCCATTTGAGAACGTTTTAGACATTCTAGACATTCAAATCACAAATTGCAGTCATTTACTACATTTAAGTGATGATATTTAGTCCAAATTGGCCAGTACTTACATTGACAGTTATAGTGGGTTCCTCCATGGTGCAGGGGAAATCCGTTTTGAGAGAAGTGTTACTTAGACCAAGACAGATTACACTGCACATGGGATGAGAGATTAATCCTTTTTGGCATTCAATTATGTATCCTCTTTGCAATTGTCATGCAGTGTAAGAGACAGATAGCTCATATGATTTCTATATATTCCTGTCTGAGATCTATGTGTGTTGTCAAGTGTATGTGTTTGATTTTCCACTTGTTTTCATATAATATATAAATCAGGATCTTTTGTTATTTGATGTGCAGTTTTAAGTAAGTGATATTTTATCCTTAATAAATCTGGTTGACAGAAAATTGAATGCGTGTAGGACAAGTCCCAGTTGATATAAACTGAATTTTAATTTGAAGTCCAATAAACTATGGTAGGAATTTTGTAATCCAACATTGATTTGATAACTATGAGATCAAGACTTCAAGTGATAGATCAAGTATATATCCTCAGACAATTGAACTATGGTATTTATTGTATAGATATATCAATGAGCAGTGATTTGTGATAAATATAGTATTCCTGTTTGTCACACTCTTGGTGATATAACCAATTTCAAATCACACTTTTCAAAATGACAATAGATATATTGTATATTAAGATAATTTATAGCAGATACAGCATGTGTATAAAGAGTCAAAGGAACAATGAACATAAAATGTGCAAATTAAAAGAGCCTCATAGTGTTACTTGGCTGCTCTCTCAAGCAACTCTGTTGAGCTCGCTGGAGTCCCCTCCTGCTCACAGAGTGACATGAGCGCTTCCATGACAACCGTTGCCATGGAAACTGTCACTATAGACGCTTGTGTCAGTGAGCGATGTTTGGTGATTTAAGTTGTGGTGGAAAGAGGGATGGGAAAGAGGAGAAGAAGGGAGGAAGGAATGGGGGAGTAGGGAGGAGGAGTGGGATAAAAGGAGAAAGGAGGAGGGATAAAGGAGAGACGAAGGGGGAGACATAGATGGAGGAAAGGGAGAGACAATGGAGATGGACAAAGGAGAGGGAGAGGGAGTGGAGAGGAAGAGGGAGGGTGAGGGATAGTAGGATAGGAGAGGGATGAAGGAGAGGGGTGAAGGATAGGGATGAAGGATAGGGATGAAGGAGAGGGATGAAGGATAGGGATGAAGGAGATGGGTGAAGGATAGGCATGAAGGATAGGGATGAAGGATAGGGATGAAGGAGAGGGATGAAGGATAGGGATGAAGGATAGGGATGAAGGATAGGGATGAAGGAGATGGGTGAAGGATAGGCATGAAGGATAGGGATGAAGGATAGGGATGAAGGAGAGGGATGAAGGATAGGGATGAAGGATAGGGATGAAGGAGAGGGATGAAGGATAGGGATGAAGGATAGGGATGAAGGAGAGGGATGAAGGATAGGGATGAAGGATAGGGATGAAGGAGAGGGATGAAGGAGATGGGTGAAGGATAGGCATGAAGGATAGGGATGAAGGATAGGGATGAAGGAGAGGGATGAAGGATAGGGATGAAGGAGATGGGTGAAGGATAGGCATGAAGGATAGGGATGAAGGATAGGGATGAAGGAGAGGGATGAAGGATAGGGATGAAGGATAGGGATGAAGGAGATGGGTGAAGGATAGGCATGAAGGATAGGGATGAAGGAGAGGGATGAAGGATAGGGATGAAGGAGATGGGTGAAGGATAGGCATGAAGGATAGGGATGAAGGATAGGGATGAAGGAGATGGGTGAAGGATAGGGATGAAGGATAGGGATGAAGGAGAGGGATGAAGGATAGGGATGAAGGAGATGGGTGAAGGATAGGCATGAAGGATAGGGATGAAGGATAGGGATGAAGGAGAGGGATGAAGGATAGGGATGAAGGATAGGGATGAAGGAGATGGGTGAAGGATAGGCATGAAGGATAGGGATGAAGGATAGGGATGAAGGAGAGGGATGAAGGATAGGGATGAAGGATAGGGATGAAGGAGAGGGATGAAGGATAGGGATGAAGGATAGGGATGAAGGAGAGGGATGAAGGATAGGGATGAAGGATAGGGATGAAGGAGAGGGATGAAGGAGATGGGTGAAGGAGATGGGTGAAGGAGAAGGACAAAGGAAAGGGACAATGGAATTTGACAAAGGAGAGGGACAAAGGAAAAGAGAGAGCTGGAGCAGAGGGAAAAGGATGGATGAAGGAGAGTGTGAGATGAGGTAGATGGAAAGGATAGCTTAAGTGAGAGGAGAAGGAAGGGAGGGACAAAGGAAAGGGGCAAAGGAGCAGGATAAAGAAGTGGGATAAAGAAGATGTAGTTGATGGATATGGAGGGACGAAGGAGCAGGAAAAAAAAGGGACAAAGGAAAAATAGGTAAATAGGTACCGTACAAGAATGGAAAAGGAGGAGTAAGGAAGGGGAGAAAAGGGAAATGGGAAGAGAGAGGGCCTACAGAGTAATGGGAAATTGTAAGGTTTCAACTCAAACATGAGGTGAGATGTTGTTCTTGGAAATGGAGCACAATGTAACATTAGTGTGTTGCCGTGCACTTCTATGGTTTGGTGAAGTGATAAGTCCCCCCCCCCCTCCTCATCTTTCAGGCCAAATGCTTTCCTGTCTCACATAATGGAGAAACCTGGAGCTGTTTTATGGAAGGGCATAATTCGCCCGCCGGCAATAATAAAGTCATAAGTGCAAAATCATAGTTTTGAGATAAACACAAAAAACCATTTATGAGTTCTCCTGAAGTAGCCAAAGTGCAAAAGTGCAATCTCAAGACATGAATCTTTTGCTTAATCACAAAATAGAAATATGGATGTGAATATATCATAAATTTATCAATATCCATGCAGCTATGGCCAAATAATCACTTATGACCTTTTAACACAAGGTCAAAATTATTGTACTTTAGAATTAAAAAGTCATAAGTGAATTTTCACTTGCAGTTTTAGGCAATTTATTCATTGAGATTGCATTTGATTTAGATCTAGATGAATTCCTGTGTGAACCAGCTTCGAAATGACATGCCTCTCAACAATGTAGCTTACTTCCTTGAGTTATGACTTTTTAACGCAAATGAAATTCTGCATTCAAACAGCAAAATGAAGCAAAAAAGTCATAAGTGCCAAAATTGTAAAAGGTCATAAGTGAAGCTTTCCCCTGTTACGGTGTCACAAACATGATTTTATAGGTTTTGGTTATCCAACTAAGTTTTATTTATTGTGTTTATAAACCTTGAAAGATTGTGATGAACAAAATTGCCCCAATAAGAGGTCTAGAGTACTTACAGCTTATTTCATGGTTTGGCCCGTATTTCAACGATATTTACACCAGAAAGTCCGTATTTTCCAAGACCCGTTTGAATATCAGGGTAATACAGGTCCAAGGCATGACAAAACCTATTTGGGATCTCCTGGATAAAGTGTTCATTGTTGACGCATTTTCGAGCTGACTGAACATACATAAATGCGCTGGACAGCGGAAATACAGCTCTTTGGACAAAATCTGATCATCAAGTAATGTCCAAATAAATTTGACCTACCACATAAGTTTGGCACAATAGACATGACTGTTAGCCTAACAGTGTTAGGTTTAGCCCTTTGCGGGAAGTTTTACAATAAAGCCCATTCAGAGTGCAGGTCAGTTTGATGGTCTGGTCTGCTTGGTAAAGGAACTCACTCATGGTGAATATCCCACGTTTTTTGGCATTTTCACATCTTGTATGGGCATTTAAATGCTCATATGTATGCATAATTAAGTTGAATAGTGAACTTATAATTTTGGTGAAGGACAGTTGCCAAACCAATCAGATTTCTCTGTAATTACAAACAAGCAACAAAATTGATTCTGATTTGTTGCTTCAGGTCAATTCCACAGAACTGACGAAATCAGTATACCATTTTCAGTGATCTTTAATATGGCACAGATTGCTAATTTTTTCTCCATATAATTTTTTTGCAAAGTTTATCTGGTTTGAAGTGGACAAAATATGACTTGTGAGAAAAGACTGAGAAACATGAAAATACAAAATATATGCTTTATTCTCCACACGTCGATGTACGTTCACAATTTCGAAAACTGATCAATTCTCTGGCTGTATGATGACATATTTCAACATGTATCTATGTTTATTTAACATAACCAATTCAACTTTTACACCAAACTTATACCAATGTGTAAAGCTATGTGTGACAAGGCCTAAATTTAACATGGTGCTGCTTGATTTTGGAATGAATCATCGGTGACTTTGCATATTGGAAATAATTATATAATTACTGTTGCTGTTATAGTGAAATAAAAATTCCCTGCCGAGGATAACTTCAAGCCCCCCTGGAAACTAAATGGTTGCCACCTTATAGGGTCATAATTATATATTGTATGATTTTTCTCTTTGATTTGAGATAATCTATGTAGTTTTCAAAATTGTTGATCCTATAAGAAAAGGTCACAGCCTAAAGACTGTGTTCCTATAAAATTGCAATACTAACACTTAGGGGGTGACCATTACATGATCATGTTGGAGGGCATGGAGTTTTCCACAATGGGAAATAATTTATTTCAAGGGAACGGCAAGTCAGCAACAAGTAGGCCTAATCTATTTTTGTCATGTGGAATCCTCAAATGTTCATTTCTAAATCAAGCTACACCTTGTTATGTTAAATTATGACCCACCAGGAATTACATGTATATATTTCAGTTTTGCCCAGAAAGAATTTTTTTTCACTAAAAGTGGGCAGGAAATCATTTATTTAAAAAAACAACAGGAGTATTACTTGATTTAGGATACACTCTAATTAAATAATTACTTCTCCTGTTAAGTGAAATAAATAATTACCCGTTGAGGACACTCAAATTTTCCCTGGAAATTAAATGGTCAGCCCAAATAGGTGCAAAAACTCCTATAGATGACGTCCAACTGCAATGAACATCTTTTCCTTGACTTTGCTGTCAAAGCAAGAATTTCCGAGCATCAGAAAAAGTATTGTATCAGGTTAAAGATGATGGTCAGACATAATCTGATCTAGCTTTGCATAGACTTAGATTAATGCTGGCCTACCCATTAAGAATATAGAATTTGGTAATCAAATTCATATAACTAGGGGATCTCGAGCGGTGGGGCGGGCACCTGGGGGGCATTCAATTCTCTGGGGGGCACCCATAATACATGTACTAATTTTATATTTTAGCCAAGGTTGAAAAGCTCCTGCGGGGAGGGGCACCAGGCGGGCACAGGTCCAGTATGGGGGGGGGTACGTGCCCCCCATGCCCCCCAATAGGGACACCACTGATCTGTCGTGGCAAAGTATATTAATTTTATCCTCTTGACTCTTGCAAAATGACATTTGCATGAGATAACAAACTATGTGTTCAGATGAGTTTCAAAACCTTTAATTTATCACTGTGCAGGGTGATATCTTCAAGAATATCACTTGCCCTGATATTTTGGTTTCAGACTAGCTGTGACATTTACAGCCAATGAGGTGTTAGTATTGTGACCTGATGTTCTGCGAATATGATGTCGCAATGTTGTGATTGTCACTTCATTACTGTGTAATCTGATGTAGTTCTACAAAATAATGAAATAGGCCTAATAAGCATATTAAGGACAGAGGATAGTGGTTCACAAAATTAAACCGTTTTTTATGAGAACTTTGTTGCTGTGTCACAATATCCCTGTGAGCTCCTTCCATATTAACTGAGACAAGAAAACACTTGTCTCAGATATTAAGACCTGTTGTCCATCGGCATCCTTTTCAACTGATATTATGATTTTTATTTATGTGTAGTGATTCAATTTATTTCTGGATAAAAGTCATAACCCCATCATTTATTACTATCCAGGCAGGTGAAACGCTGTGATTAGTACACTGTAAGTGGCACTTATGACTTTTTGGGTTCAGGTGAAAACGCAAGGTCCAAGGGAAAAAAAGTCATAAGTGGCACTTATGACTTTTTTGTGTTCAGGTGGTAATACCAGGTCACATGAAGAAAAGGTCATAAGTGGCACTTATGACTTTTTTGCTCAGATTGACTTAAATATCCCCATAATTAAAAAGTCATAAGTGGCCACTTATGACTTTACAAAACTGAAAAGTTGTCATAAGCCACTTATGACCTTTTAATTCAAATGAAAACTGACAGATGCACAAAAGTCATAAGTGAAAATTTAAAATATCTCAGAAACTAATTATCAGATTTTTATGAAATTTTCAGGAAACCTGCATAAAATATTTTTCTTTCCAAAAATGAATCAGTGGTAAAAGGTCATAAGTGCCACTTATGACCTTATTATTGCCGGCGGGCGAATTTTACTTGAGGGAAAACTGAATTGTTTTATTATAATGCCAGAGAGCATGCTTAAATTTATGTCACGCTAAAGTTGAATCAGTGTCTCTTTGCCCTTGCCTTAGACCTTGCTCATATCACAACTGATGAAAGAGAAATTGGGAGTTCCATGGGTGTCCTGACTCGTTGAGTAGGAGAATTTCGGAGTGTATTTTAAAATCAGTCGGATTCAGTAGCTGAAAATGAGAGTCAGAAAATACAATGTGGGGGACTGTGGGCCATAGAATAATGGATTTTTTTTTTTTAAACTTTGCTTTGGAGTTTGAGACTGGAATCAGAACAGGTTTAGTCTGCCACAAGTGTGTAGTATTTGATTGAACTGAAACTGCTTATAATAGCAGCATATGACTGAACCCTGAACTGTTATAATGTGAACTTGTAACTATCCCCAGCAATCATTATTGCCATCATCCCTGGACAGATTTTGAATCTGGTTTAAACCCGCTTTCGCTTGAGGCAAATAGTTACTATCCTTCATTGAACATCTTGTGCAAAAAAAGGGCGGAAAAGGGTTGGTCTCTTGGTAGCGTGATAGGCTGCCAATCCAGGGTTTGAATCCTGCTCTTGCCGGGTCAGCTGGGTGGCCAAGTGGCTTAGGTGCCCGCCTGCTCCACCGAAGGTCTTTGCTTGCATGGGTTCGAACCCCAGGTGGAGAACCCAAAATTTTCAGTGTTAACCTTCATGAGCAAACTCCCAGCTGGATGTCGTTCGGATGACATGTTAACTTGGCAACCCCTTGTATCAGTGTCTGTGCTGGGCAAGTAAAAGATCCCACACATTGGATAAATGTGTAACATGTTGAGGATTCCCACTCTCTCTCCCATCACAACAATCAACCCTCGTGAGCGCCCAGAATTGGCTTAGAGTGCTGCACATACCATATCTATCTATGTTTGACGGCTGTTTCAATCATCCTTCGTCTCATTACTGTGTCCTCCCCCTGTCCTAATTAGCCTACCAAATGCGTAAATACAGGACGTAAAGCCCAAATCATCCATCAAATGTGCAAAACAGGAAATTTAGAGCTGTGATTTGCTGGTAAGAAGGAGGCTCTTTGAGATAAACTTTCAGCTAGAGGGAGCTAGCATGCAGTTCCTGCAGCAGAAGCCAGCAGGTGTGTGAAATCTGCACTACAACAACCATTGCTGGCAACTTGGCATTGCTTTGGCATTTGTAGCATTTGGCCAAGTTTGGACCATCTTCTGTGAATGTAGAACCTATCAAATGGAAGTTTCTGTGATTATGTCACCTAGATTTCATTTTTCTAAAGATAATTTGCAGTGTTTCAGAATAATTGATGTGATAATTGTAAATGTGTAATAGTTACAATCATTACGCTCAGTCGTACAAGCAGGAGACATAATATATATTTACATGTCCAGCATGACACTGAAAGGGGCCACCAATTTAATGTCTCAATGTGGTCTCATCTGAAGGATATCAAAGATACCAAGCTGAGATATTACTAGTGAAGGTCCACTGATAATAGTCTTTGATTCACCACTCTGGGTTTGAACACAGATGGATGGATGGATGATTGGGGTTTTACGTCCTGTATTTTTACTTGGTAGGCTAATTAAGAGAGGAGGAGGACACAGCAATGAGGTGAAGGATGAAACAGCCGTCCAACATAGGCCCAGGTGACCCGGCAAGAGCTGAATTTGAACCCAGGACCCAGCGATTGGCAGCCCAGCACGCTAACGCTAGACCAACCCTCCCCCTGGGTTCGAACACAGACCTTCAGTGGATCTAAAGGTTCAACAAAGAACCCTCCTTAATATTCTTTTCAAATGACCCATCACTCTTTTTAAAACTGGTTCCAATTTTAATTTCGATAAAACCTTTTGGTTCGATAACAGCAAAATCCATACAGAGATTTTATCTGGGAATATAAATCACATATCTGTGTGTAAACACTAAACATCCCTTTCCCAAGCTAAAGATAATAATAATACCCAAGGTTGAGTTCAGGAATTCTGCAGCATATCAGCTGTACTAGAGGCTCTGGTTGAGCTTAATTAAGGGAAAGACCTTCACTAAATTGAAGGATATTTTGCACACTCCCCATACTAATTGGCAGAACTAATGGCATTTATTCTCCCTGGCCTAATTGCCTGTATATCCTTGGATTAAATGTTGACCTCCAAATATTTAGCATCAGGAAAAAGCCACTTTATTCCAATATGAGGTATTAGTGTTTCATTAGTGTCTCATTTTTTGCAGCCTTGACAATTTGTGCTATTTGCATAGATATATCAACAGTGATGGGCTGGTTTGTGAGTGAACTTCTGGTATTACTTAGCCAATCTGTAAGTTAATTGGTTGCTTTGATGCCAGGGTCACCATTTTGGAATTCATGAATGGCACTAATTAAGTTAGTTAGGTAATAAATATGATATCATGAAAAATATAGTACCACAACATATAGCACGGCTGTGCCCATCATATTGTATCCAATTAGTCCAATCATACCAAAAATTATGGTTTACCTTTGGACATGCATTGGCCAGAGCGGAATTTGAACCCACAGCCAATACGCACAGAGCAGACATGCTAACGACTGTCCTAAGGTCATCAGCTGTGTAATTCTATCACTAATTCTAACAGTCCTTATTCTTCTCTATTGTCATGATAAATGGCAGATTTAACAACCTTGCGTCCCACAATTTTCTCACAAAGAATTGAGGAAACGTTGTGAGTTTGTGGTTATTGATGGATGTTGAGATGTCATGTGAAGAGATAATAGGAAGTTTGTTTTGAAGGCATGAGGATTTTATGATGAATATCTTAAAAACTGAACATTCATTTTGCAGTCAGACCAATTCAAATAATATTAAATAAATATTATTGAAAATGTAATATTTCTTAGGGATTATGACAATTATATTATTCATTACATATCTTCTTGAGTCAGCGTTGTGTCTCTCTGAGTGGTATGGAGTCCACCTTGACACTATTTTATCACCTTCCCTGCCAACTCTGTACCTCATTTTCCTGAAAGATTACCCTGCCTAACAGATTACCCTGCCTACCACTGCAGAACTGGTGAGTTTTAAGTAGAGTTTGCAGTTCTTCCTCCTTGTCTATTACACAGTAGACTGACTTTCATTACTCTCCAGTCCTGTACTTTCTCCTTAAGGCATGGAACTTAAAGGGTTAAATTCTACCCTCAATATGCAAGCTATTTGCTAGGTACTCCAATCCAGAGGCCAGGAGGGCTATAGGGACAGCCAACAAATTCAATTATCGCCATTTCGTATGTCAACATAAGTTGGTTGCTAGGCAACAACACTTTGGAGCATGCTCAAACGCTAACTTCCGTTTTTAGAGATCCTGTGAAGATGAAGAAATGAAAAGGAACTATTAAGGAAATAAGAAATATTGGCAAACTTTCTTGGCGAAATGATATGATAATGCAATAAATTATCAATTCAGCAAACTCACAATGTTTCCTCAATTCTTTGTCGTAGAAATTTGGGATGCAAGTTTGTTATATCTGCCATTTATCAACCGAGAAGAATAAAGACTCCTAGAATTACTGATAGAATTACACAGCTGTTGAGTGATGACCTGATGATATTTCAGCTGTTTTATGCACTGTCAAATAAGGTTATAATTGGAGCAAGTCAGGGTAAAATTGACTGCAAGTTGTCTTTTACATTTTGATTTGTAGTCTGAAAGAACTATTAAAAAAAAAAAATTAAAAAAGGATGATCAATAGACTCTCAATAGATGTTGGTAAAACTGGAGCTCCCTGTTAGATTATGTCTGGCCAGAAACAATAGGACATGTAGATCTAACTCTATTTAAGTTTAAGTCAGATTCTAAATCTAAATACATTTAAGGAAAGAAAGTATATAAACATTTTGAAACAAGGGGCAAATATACTGTAACGCCTGTAAGTAAGTGAAACGGGTCATGTTTTGCCATTGGGTCAATGCTAAACATCCTCGTCCCTCAATCAAATTGCTTGTGGAAGCATGAATTCTCTCATCCAATGAGATGAAAAGGTATTCGGCCATAAAGGATGATATTTAATTGATTAAGGCCTGTGGGATGACAATTGCTGACAATTTTCTTTTCTGTACATGTATTAAAGTATATAATTACTAGTTAGGTATGAAAGTTTTTGATAAGTAAATGAAGCTGCTGCTTTGATAAGTAAGCGAAACTGCTGCTTCAATGAGAAGGGGGAGGGGAATCACTTGTAGATACTTGCCAAAGGTTTTTGACCAATATGTAACTGATGGTAGAGCAAAGAAAATTTGCGGCCATTTGTATCCTACAAATATCCTCAGATATCCTTTTTTGACTAAACTTATAGCAATGATTTGTATGTTTCTCCAAAACTTAATAGTAATGATTTGTATGTTTCTCCAAAACTTATAGCAAGGATTTGTATGTTGTTCCAAAATATAACTCAGGATCCATGGCTATATCTGGATTTTTTAATGTGACTCTGAGGTATTTGTCTACAGTCTAGCCACACTGGCTTTTTAATTACTTTTCAGTCTTTTTCCCATCATTTTTGTGATTTAAATTTTCAATAAGAGTATGATGAATACACCCTTCACCATCTCATCCCTATTGATGTAGTGTGGTTCTTTTGTAAAATTTTGGATATGTGTGTTGTTGGAAAATGAGAAAGTGATGAAGGGATATAGATGAGAGATAGTTACAGATAAATAGATAGAGAGATAGATAGTTAGGTAGATCGATAATAATATAGTATGATTTATGAAGCGCCCATTCCAGATAAATCTGGTCAACAGCGCTCACAATGCTGAACGGCAATCATACCAATCTCTGGACATGGCCAGACTGGGATTCGAACCCGCATCCTCATGTGTGCAAGGCAGG
Source organism: Platynereis dumerilii (assembly GCA_026936325.1). NCBI lineage: Eukaryota > Metazoa > Annelida > Polychaeta > Phyllodocida > Nereididae > Platynereis > Platynereis dumerilii. The sequence goes on along the minus strand of JAPTHN010000005.1, from coordinate 21,885,249 downwards.
CATAGTAACCACTGTACCATGGAGCCACATTAACCACTGTACCACTAAACCACATTGATAGATATCTCTCCAGATAGACAGGAACAATAATAAAGATGATACGGTTGCAAGCTTTCCATCCCTGAACCAACATGATCCTTGACATGGTGCAGGACAAATCCCATGCGATGTAAAAGAAAACTCCCTAATGTTTCTTAACATGACATCTCAACATCCATCAATAACCACAAACTCACAACGTTTCCTCAATTCTTTGTGAGAAAAGTGCGGGACTCAGCGGGAGGCAAGGTTGTTAGATGCGCCATTTATCATGACAATAGAGAAGAATAAAGAACTCATACAATTGCTGATAGAATTACACAGCTGATGGCCTGATGATATTTCACTGTTTTATGCACTGTCAAATATGGTTATAATTGGAGCAAGTCAGGGTAAAATTGACTGCAAGTTGTCTTTTACATTTTGATTTGTAGTCTGAAAGAACAATTTAAAAAAAAAAGACTTAGTCTGATCAATGCAGTTTGAAGGAAGTCACCAGTGCTGTATAGGATATCACAAAATCTCCTTATATCTTTCTTTTCTTCATTTGTTTTTATCCCATTCTTTCCAACTTCTACCTTCTTCTTTTCTTATTCGATTCTCCCGAGTCAGATTACCTTTTTCGCCGAATGCTCCAGCGTCTCTAGACTCTCTTTCTTGATTTCGAGAGTCTCGGGATTTTGGAGAACATTGAACTCTCTCGTTGAAGATTTCCTTTTCCTCTTTCTGAGACCGTCTCGGCTTTGGTGATCGATAAATCATTGCGGATTCCCTTTTGTTGTTTGACGGACAAAAAACAAATACAAAGCACCCAGAAAAATGGCTGAGATCTGCCGAGATCTGCTGATGTGGCTTATTGAGGATCATTGTGGCCCATTGTGGCTGTCTCATTGTGCCTCAATATGGCTTAATACAATGAAATAAGGCTTATAAGCCATATCCAAAAGGCTTATGTGGCCTAATGTTGTCATTGGTGCTAATATGAAAGGGTCTGTAACAACAAATGTTGTATACACTTATGAAATTAAGTAGGCCACGAGGTTATGCATGCTTAGTGCCACTCTCTAAAGTAGGATCTTGCCAGTATTGAGGGTGTATTTGTGTGATGGGAGGAATCCGTCCTTTCCTTCCTTTCCTTCCTCATTCCTTTCTTCCTCATTCCTTTCTTCCTCCTTCCTTTCTTACTCCTTCCTTTCTTCCTCCTTCCTTTCTTACTCCTTCCTTTCTTACTCCTTCCTTTCTTCCTCCTTCCTTTCTTCCTCCTTCCTTTCTTCCTCCTTCCTTTCTTCCTCCTTCCTTTCTTCCTCCTTACTTCCTTCCTTTTCTTGCTTCCTTGCTTCCTTTCCTTTCTTTCCTTCCTCCCTTCCTTGCTTCTTTCCTTTCTTCCTTCCATTTCTGTCTTCTATTAAATCGTTGTGATACTCTAGCAACAAGAAGATCTTTTGAACAGCAAAGATCTTTTGATTTGCAGCATCTTGAGAACCAGCATCATCAACATTATCAGTTATTCAACATAAACTGCCTTTGAATTGAGCAAATATTTTTTGATGAGGTGATCTCTCTCCTTGTCATTTTGTGTCTTTTTGTATCATTCCTTCCATTTAAAGGGAGGGGGAAGGTAAGTTGGTTGCGTGTTGGGCTGCCCAGGGGAGGATTCCCGTCCTCGTCCAAGGCCTCATTGCTGTGTCGTCCTCCTGTCCCAATTAACTTGCCAAGTGCATAAATACGAGAGGTAGAGCCTCAATCATCCTTCCATTGATTTACAGAGATCTCATTGGCATAAAATATGATCGGTTGTCATACAAATCCAAATGTTGTAGTGGTATTGAAACTAATTAGTAACCAGACGGTCTGAGACAGGCCTTTTGTTACAGGCGATTTCATTAGCATGAGATTCTTGTCAATCACACTTGATAGTGAGAAATCAATGCTAAACATACACTTGCTACGTTTGATATATGAGATATGTGACGTTTTATTGCTCCTAAACCAATCAGATTAACCAAAAATGCTATGTATTTTGTGGCAAAGAACCTGAGAATCGCGTACTAATGAAATTACCTGTAATGTGGTGTATTTTAACAGAAAATTGAGTATTGTGCAGATTCAGATAATTACCTGTGTATCTGATATAACACAGAAAAAGGTATGTGTTTGTATGATACAATCGATGTTAAAATCTGCCAATTTTGGAGATGAATATCAAATTGGCTGCTCTGAATGGTATTTTGGATTCTTCAATGTATTTTATTGAGAAAAAAATTAAATACATGTCATACACAACATGTAATTACCTACATATTTTATACGTACCGTGTCTATAGAATTAATATTTTTCTCAATCGAGGAATATTTATAGGACAAAAAGCACATACAACAATGAAGCAAAGAAAATCATTGATACATTAAATTTACTAAAAATATTTAAAAAAAACTTGTGTTTTGTGTACATCCCATGAATGAAAATCTTATTAATTTTTACTGAGCCAGTAATATTGCAGAATGATTTCATAATTTCAAGCACAGTTTATTTGTACAAAATCTCCTTTTAAACAACATTTCAACAAAGTTGATGAAGGAACTGTTTTAAAGGGCCATTCTGGTTTGATTAATTGACCATGAGATTAGCTCCAATCTAACTTAATTGCTTAAAACAGGTCTGTTGCCTTGGTAGGCCATTAAATGCATTTATTTTGTAGCAAACACTTTAATTGATGAGAAGGGAATTTGTCAGGGAGGACAACTTAATATCTCCTCAGTTGCCTCTTAAACAAAAGCTCAAATTTGATTGCATCTCATGAGGAGGACAATCTGATTGTCTGTTGAAATCCATTTCATTTATTGCCTCTCTGCACTGAATTGCAAATAGAGACAGTATTAAAACCATATTTGTCTCTTGCTTCTACAAAACTACATAAAAAAATAGGGAATGGAAAGTATTGTTGTCGAAGTGATGACTTTCCTCACCGGGTCACATGATCATCTGCAACATATCTGGTTGGTTAGACTTCTAGAACCAAAGCTGGTTGCTAAGGCTGTGTGCTAAGAGTATTAGGCTGGTTTCCAAGGTTGGTTGCTTATGGTTGCCTCTAAATAGCCCACACTGGTGCTGATGGGGCGTAAAACACAAACTCACTCACTCACTCACTGGTTGCTTATGATATTAGATTGGTTGCTAATGATATTAGATTGGTTGTTAAGGCTGGTGCTATTATTATTAGGTTGGCTTTGAAAGCTAGTCATTAACATTATTAGGCTGGTTGTTTAGGTTGGTTGGTAATAATATCAGGCTGGCTGCTAATAATATTAGGCTGGTTGCTAAGGCTAGTTGATAAAGAGGACCGTTACTTGGGAGTGAAGAATATTTCTTTAATTGATATCGTTATGCCTTTAATTTTTGTCGTGCAAGGAGTCTTTCGGTCTCTGGTTGCTGTATAAAACAATGTTTATTGGTTGCTAAGTAAAACCTGCTCATTGAGATTTTCCTGTAGATTTTTCGCTTTATCACTTGGTTGCTATGCATGTTTGGTGATTATAATGGTTGTTGTCTCCATAGGCAGGGCCTGGTTGTTGACCTTTGCATGTTTGCCTTTATTGGCGCTTTGGAAGGTCTGGCACCTGGCGCAGTATTAGCGCATTGGGCTACTAACTTGTGGGAGCCGGTTCGATTCCATGTGCAACCCATGTTAGCACCTCGGAAAAATACAAGATGAAAAGCCCTGTCGGCAATGTCACCCACCCTCAGGAGCTTTGGGTAATGTTTGGCAACTCATAGGCACATTCTGCAACCTTATTTTTTGTCGTGGTGAATGTCACTGAAGTATGATTAGGGAAAAAGTAGAAATTGGATGTTGTGACAGAATAAAGGAAAAATAGACTCCCTGTAGGTCCCTGTTGGAAATAGAGAGTATCATATAATTGACAGGAATTGCACAGAGTCTGAAATTCCCACTACAACTTAATCTCTATTTTTCCTTTCTTTTTGCTTCAAGTGGATACCTCTATGCAATGCATACAACACAATACATATGTGCTGTGTGTGACACTGCACTCTAAACATTTGGTTGTCACTGTGACTAGTTTATGACTACTTTAGGGTAGTAATGGTTACAAAAATTTGGTACTGACTCTCTGGAAAATCATTTTGACTATTCTATCACTATTAAAATTACTATGTTGACTATGTAAGTGACCGAAAGGTTGTGTATTTGATTACCATCTGGTAGCTTTGATTACTAGAGTGGTACAGCTTACTAATCCAGTATTTGTCAATTTGACAACCTTTTAGTAATTTTGACTCAAGGAGTTGTCGATTTAGGCACCAGGAATTACCACCCTAGAGTTGTCATCTTGACCACCCTGTGTTTAGAGTGTGTACATTTTAGCCATGGAATGGCAGATTCTGGCTGTAGCCCGGCCTGCCGGAAGGGCTGCACGATTAATCGCAAATTTTTGGTAATATGTCGTGCTATAAATTTTTCTCAGAAAGCACCATTATAAATTTTGATAGTTTTCAGTCTATTTCACAAGAAACTCATTTATTTCATAAATTGCTACATACAGGCAAAATTTTGTGAATTTGTCGGTTAATGTCTTCGTCTACGAATTTATCGTATGATTTATTGACATTGCGATATAATATTTACTTATCGCATATATTGCGCCTCAGCCTATTATCATGCAGCCCAGGTTGTAGGGTGAAATAAATTGTTTTAGATGAGAAAGGCAAATTATTTTCTTTGAATATACAATGGTTTCACATAGAATTGTTATTGAACCCTACTAATTATCTGAAGTAAGTTGAATGAGAGTAAAAATGAAGATATATTGATGGAACTGTGTTGAGCAACATTTTATTTGAATTTTATGGTGTCTGAACTGGAATTTGTCAGTGGCAGAGAAGGGGAAAATAGTAAAATATACATATTGTAAGCAGTATGAAACCCTGATGACTAACATAACATTCAATAACATTCTCCTTTCAATGCAAGTTTTTATGACCAGATAACCTCTATATTCCAACATGACAAAACACAACAATATTGAATGGCAACCTACCATGTCATAGATGTGGATGTCTTCATCATCGCTGTTGGTCAGTATCACTGTCGGCCACCTTTTCGGACTGGGATCGGTCAGTTCCCATGACATAAACGTCTTGGGCATGAGGCGAGGGGAGAGGTTGAATGTTGGGCTGGTGTAGTAGTCCGCCATTGGTGGTCAGTCCAGCATCCTAGGTTGCTCTGTGGATGAGATGAAAATTATTTAGATATAAGGCATTTGAAAGTAAATTTGGATGAAAGTTTGGGGCTTTATACCCTGTATTTATGGCATTTTGAAGGCTAATTGGGACAGAAGGACACAGGAATGAGGCAAACCAGTCTAGTGAAAATGAGAACTGCATGCAGCTGCAACATGGCACAAAAGTTGATTTTGTATGCAATTTCATTGCACATTCACAAAATTTCTATTCAACATTGATGTATACCAGAATCAGACTCGGTAATCACATTCTCTAAGGAAGTAGACAAGGCCATCAGCACACTCAGAAACAGCCCCAGTTTCTTCCAGACAAAATTGTGTGAGTTGCTCAGACTGAAATGATGTGGACCGCTCGCAGGAGCTCGCGGAATAGCACACTAGTCACTAGGTGGCAACACATGACAGCATATGTTCTGATCTGCCAAGGCTGGAAAAGAAGTGACAATGTAACAGTGATCAACTTGTACACAGGAGGCAAACAATGATTGAATATGCTGTCCATTGTCCAACATATGGGCAGTTGACTGAGATCAGTTGGACATAAAAGTCATAGGCCTGAGGTCAGGGCAGAGGTTTAACAAACGTCTGGAAATCTGGAGTACCCCCCCCCCTGCCAATTAGGATAGATAATTAGATGTCATAAGTAAGAATCATATGTTGCAGGCAGGTCTTTGGGAGAGACATCACAGCTTGACATAGTTTGGACACGAGGAATCGGATAATTGGTGATCCCTCTCTAAGTCAGCCAAACAAAAAATAGAGCCTTAAATGTTGTATATTCACTCTCGTTTCCATAACATATCCAGCACGTAGACCTGCACAGTTTTTCGATAAAAACTGAAATAGGTCAGCCAAACTAATGTATATAGAATACTGAACAGAGTCCATATTATGTTTATGTGAAGCTCAAAACATGCAGGCATGTCAAATTCAGTGATGAATATTTTTACTTCAAATTGAGCAATGTCATTGACCTGTAGGACCTATTTATATACTGACAATAGGCACCACAGACTTATCTAACTGCAACAGTAGAAGCGTCAGTATACTGACCATGTTGATGATAGCGAACTTGGTTTTGCACTTTCAGCTGGTAGATAATTTCTCTGTAAATTTGGCTGTGTCATTGAACTCTATAGCCCACAGGACATATCTTTATAGTGATAACAGACAGTACAGGCTTTTCTGACAGCAATAGAGCAAGCTTTAGTAGACCTACTGACCATGTTGATACAGTGTAATAGCAAATTGTGTATGGATGGCTATGTAGTAACTTTGGGGAATATGCGTTTGCTGCGGTTAGCAAAATATGTTACAGAATCACGAAAATGTACAATTGTTAGTGATGCACATTACTGGGCCACTCATGCTGATATTGTAGGGACATTTGTTAGGACACAAATTACAATTGGGAACACACATTATTGTAATTTTGTAAAATTGTTTATTTATTACCATCATAGTTACAACATTTGACAAGTATAATTTTACAAAATTTACCCACTGTGAAAATGAAGAAGAGTGGTAATGGGAGAATACCATCACCAGGTAGGGGTATTTGTAGGGCTTATACTTCAGTTTCAAATGACAAACAATTCAAGTCAAATCTCCCACTCTTAGATGGCATCTCTGTCCGAAAATATTATATGATGCACCATTTCTTCATGACTTCTTTGTACCTTTTTCGGATAGATTAATCAGATTGAACAAATAAATGGCAAACTACGTACATATAGCAAGTAAAGTAAAATGATATTATTGAAATGAATATAATAATAGCCAGTGATATATATGTCTGACGAACTAAATCAGCTATTTGATTTACGAAAGGGCAATCATATATACCATAACTATATTCGAGAGTTGACCTTTAAAAAAATATCATCTATATTTTCCTCTTCAATTACACGAATACAGAAATTGGAATTTGCAGAAAAATATGTGATTTATGATATGTATGATATTTGAGATACTAAAGTTGCTGCATCAGCTTGTGGTATTGTTACAGTTTTACAAAGACTGGAATATATATAGATAGATTTATATTATTTGTAAATACAACGAACATGTACACATAGATGATTACAAATGTCAAATCATATCGAAATGGCAAATTGCTTTGCATTGTTTGTTTCACTTATTTAGTCATAATTTGCTGTTCCTTTTAAGATGGTTAAGGCAGTTTTCAACCTTATTTAATTAACATTAATTGTTTGTTAAGTTGCGCAACTCACTTATTAAGTTACCCAACGTAGGTCCTACTTATTATTTATGACCTGGTTTTAGTGGTTGCCTTAAAAAGTCTTATGTTGGAAATCAAATTTTCGACAAAAACCATGTTCAGCACGTAGGCACTGGTCAGTAGACTACTAGACATATATATGTGAATTGTGAAATCGAAATAAATTTTACCAATTGGTTCGACATTTTAATCTGCTTCTTTTTTGTCAAATCGTATTTATCATGTTTATTGTGTGGCATGCAATTTTTGTTGTAACTCCATCAATTTTGCTAGACATGTGTTAGTCTGTTACCATACCCCCTACCCCTACCCCTACCCCTCCTGCCTGTTGATTTAATGCCAGATAGTTGTGTGAGCCATGGGACTGCATACCCATGGGATTCTATGTGTACATGTTGCTTCAGACTGTCTGAATCTTCACTGACTATGTTAGTCTCTATAGATCTGAATTGGTTATTTGATAACAAATTTATTCTAAAATGTACTAACAATTTTGGGATGGAGCTGTAACTGAAGATAAAAAATGTTCTGAGAATTTTGAGGCTATGGATATAGTATGGTAAACTTTTGTTTCCTACTATAGTGATCTATATTTTAAAAGTCATTTCTACAATGTTACAATTGGTAAAGTTTAGTAAATTTGTATTCAATAGAAAAAGATAAATATTCAGGTAAACCAGAGGAGTTGAGTTGGCTGAAAACTTTAAGTAAAAAATATATACAAAATTAATGCACCCAGCTTTTTATGGTTGCTTAATTGCCATATTTTCAACAAACTAGAAACGCCAGTATCGGAAGTCCTCATTTTTGAAATCTGCAATTGGATTTTACACAAATGGGGATGTTCCATTGTACCAAGAAGTAGCAATCCTGTGATCTATAACCCAGGTTGGAAAATACCAACACTAAAAAATAAACACATCCAATTTTTCCTTTGTTATTTTAGAGAATAGAATTTCCTGCTTCTACTTCGTTAGCCCTAACACATTTTGCATTTTTATTTTGCGTCTTTTCTGTAATCATGTAGGGTCGGCGACCTGAAAATTGCAACTCTCTAAATTGGCAGACAGACCCTCAGAGGCCATAATAGGAGGACAATAGAAAAGATTAATAGGTTCCAAAAAGTAAGAGAAAACAACGGCAGATGCAGCCAGTTGCTAAATGGGCGTTTTCAGACTTTTACCGGGGTATTTACTTGAGATGCGGGGGGGGGGGGGGGTTGGTCTAGTGGTAGCATGCTAGGCTGCCAATCGCAGGGTCCAGGGTTTGAATCCAGCTATTGCTGGTTCACCTGAGCCCATGTTGGATTGCAGTTTCAATCATCCTTCGCCTCATTGTCGTGTCCTCCTCCTGTCCTAGTCTACCAAGTGCATAAACATAGGACATAAAGCCTCAATAATCCATCCATCCACCAGTCCTTCCATTCTACATGCACAGATCTTTTGAATAATGTTTATCACTTGATTTATAGGAGTCTGTATTCCTCCTCCCCACCGCCAACCAAATACCACTGCAAAATAAATTTTAGGGAAAAGGCATTCCCAAACGAAAACAAATGCTCTGTGAAAACAATGGGATTTCTCTGCTGCAATATAACCCAGATCTATTCAGAAAATGCTCTGGATATATTTTTGGACTGCTTCCATTATATACTGTACTGTGCAGAACTATATGTTGTGTAATATCGAATTTTGGGTGGACCTATTTCAGTAAATTGCATTTCAGAATAAACATCACAGAACAATCAATATACTGAATAATAAAGCAATGAGAATACATAATATTTGTGATTGATAAACTGCTCCAGCGTTCAATTGGGATGCTACTAATACCAGTTTGTGCCCGGGGATAGTTTTGTGCCCATTTCTGAAATTTCAGTTCTGTTGCAGTTGTTCCATTATAACTGGCACTCAAAACCAATCCAACAACCAGACCTTTCGCCTTTCGATTGTTGAGGGGAGGACTGGTCTAGTGGTAGCTTGCTGGATTGCCAATCTCTAGGTCCAGGGTTCGAATCCAGCTCTTGCCGGGTCACCTGGGCCTATGTTTGACGGCTGTTTCAATCATCCTTTGCCTCATTGCTGTCCTCCTTCTGTCCTAATTAGCCTACCAAGTGCGTAAATACAGGATGTAAAGCCCTAATCATCCATCCATCCATCCATCGCCTTTTGGTTGTCGTATTTTCTTGTATTTTATTCAGAAAAAGAAGACATTTTTAGCAAAATCTCGAGACTGTTCACACTCCCCGTACACTCGCCATCTTATAACTTCATCTTGCGGGCTGAAATTTAGTCGGGGACTGAACCAGGGTTGGCAAAATCATGTTTCATCTTCTATTGAAACCACAATCAAAACCTCGGTTCTGGGATTGGGCAAAAACCGAAAACTGAACCAAATAAAAAATTTAACAACTGCCCAATTTAGTGCCCAAAACAGTTTACATTGTGGGATTGAAATCAGAGATGGGACTTTAAAAGCCAGTATTCAATCTACTTTAAAGCAAAATTCCAACAATTCCAGTAGAACAGTGGAATTTCAAGGAAGACTGTTGGAATTGCTTGGAGCATTTCATGGAGCATTTCATGGGATATAAAGAACAAAGGCAGGGCAATAGAATCTGCTGGGGCAAGGAACAGGTTTAATTGTTTCTTTGAAGAATAATGGACTCTCAAAGACTTCAGATCATGGCTAAGAAACTTCTTTATCCCCTGATTACTCTCAAATAGGGAGGCGCCGAGATATCTGGTATAGTGTCAGAATCAGCGAAATATTTGCTATTTCCTATGTATATTTTATCAGCGAATAGAATTTTTGAGTGTGTGAAAAAGGGGATATAGTATGCTCAGTGGTACTATGCAGGGCTGCCAATCGCTGGGTCCCAGGTTTCAAATCCAACTCTTGCTGGGTCGCCTGGACCCATGTTGGATGGCAGTTTCAATCCTCCTTCGCCTCATTGCTGTGCCCTCCTCCTGTCCTAATTAGCCTACCTAGTGCATAAATCCAGGACGCAAAGCCCCAATCATCCATGATCACCCATCTTTATTCTCTGATTACTCTCAATGAAATAGGGAATCAATGGGATATCATATTATGATTTAGCCTCAGAATCTGACAAGACAAATGCCATCTGAAATATATTTTTATTGGCGAAATGCCGAATGTAATGCCCAGTGGCAACTCTAGAATTTTAGACAATAAAGAAAATCAAAGTGCTTGAAAAGAATCTGATGAAATAGTAAAGTTTAGTTGTGTGTGAATTTTTGTGTTCCAATAAGAATTTTCAGTAAATTGGTGATACCCAATACTGATCTGACTGTGTACAGAGTCTACAGACATGCTTTAGTTTTTACTGATGTATCTAAACAAAAATATGTTATGGCGAGGTTGCAGTATCTACCATATTTACTGTTCGAATGTAATACCCTGGTTATACCAAGTGAAATTTGTTGCACACTAGCAATGTCATAACTTCCACATTACTGTCGTAACAACTGTGCCAACCAAATCCATCATTAGCCATCATAATGTTTCTGAATCACCACAAGACCATAACAAAGTTATGACATTGCATAAGCAGGAATGTAACATAGCAGGAACAGGACATTGACAGGGTGTAAGACCCTGTAACAGGACATTGTGCTTAGGATAATTGCTTGGACTGATCACTTGCCACTTGGTGTTAAGGAAAATGAGGGAAAATAAGAATATGGTTTGGGGGAGGGTTAATTCTAGAGGGTTAATTCTGAAGGAAGAATCTTACACCAGTTACAGCTGCTTTGTTTAAAAAAAAAAAGTTACAGAAGCTGCTTTGTTTTATGCAAGAAGTGTTCTGGTGAACTTAGTGTGAAAGATGAGGTTTGGCAAGGGGAGGGGAGGTATATGTTGCAGGTAATTAGGCCTAAGGAAAGAAAGTCAGGACTGACTGGAACCTGAGACAAATGAAACTTTTGTCTGGAAGAGAGTAATGTATGGAGTAACTCAATGCAGGGACATTTTGGTATGTGGCTTTGTGGTACAGTGGTTAGCATGCCCGACTTGTACACTAGAGGAGGTGGGTTCGATCCCCGCTCCGACCATGTCCAGAGGTTATCACTATAATGATTGGTATAATTGGTATGATTGTCGTTTAGTATGGTGAGCGCCAGTGCACGATATGAAATCATACTATATTATTATTTTACAGCCATCTCCCTATATCTGAAACCGGTGTCAAATGTGTGCTTTTTAGCTATTCAGTGTTTTACTGTAGTGTCCTGAATCCTGATGCTCTCTAACGGTTAGCGGTATACAGTTGCTCTCTAAATGTTAGCAGTATAAAGTTGCTCTCTAACTGATAGTGGTATACAGTTGCCCTCTTACTGTTAGCGGTATACAGTTGCTCTCTAATGGTTAGCGGTGTACAGTTGCTCTCTAACTGTTAGCGGTATACAGTTGCTCTCTAACGGTTAGTGGTATACAGTTGCCCTCTTACTGTTAGTGGTATACAGTTGCTCTCTAATGGTTAGCAGTATACAGTTGCTCTCTAATGGTTAGCTGTGTGCAGTTGCTCTCTAACTGTTAGTGGTCTACAGTTGTTCTCTAAATGTTAGTGGTATACAGTTGCTCTCTAACTGTTAGCGGAATTCATACAGTTGCTCTCACTTACTTTGGCAAGGATTGGACCCTAAGAAACCTCTATGGTGTGATTCAAGCATCGCAGCAATGATGCCGGCAATATCAGTATGTTACATTAGCTAATTAGCCATTTAATTACTGTGAGATGCTTTTAAAGTGTAATTCAAGGGAAAGTCAATGAGGGGTGCACTTACCTTCAAGTGTAACTCTAGGTAACTATTCTTTGGACAGTTGATTTAGCATGTAGATGTCAGCAGATTTGTTACAACATATTTATGTCTGTAGGTTCATTTCCTGTCATAATAACCAAAGTATGCTTACAGAACATACAACTTCAAATCACAACAAGCACATATAATGGCACAGCATCGCCCATGCCCTGCATGTTTTATCCTATGTTTATCCTATCCGTTAGCCAGTTTATCCCGTTCGTTTATTCCTATCCATTTATCCTATCCATTTATCCTCTCAGTTTATCATATCCGTTTATCCTATCCATTTATCCTATCCGTGTGTCCTACCCGTTATCCTGTTTATCCTATCCATTTATCCTATCTATTTATCCTATCTGTTTATCCTATCCGTTTATCCAGTACCCCATAAGCACTGGTTCATCCCATTTATCCTGTTTATCTTATCTATTTATCCTATTTGTTTATCCTATCTGTTTATCCTATCAGTTTATCCTATCAGTTTATCCTATCCGTTTATCCTATCCATTTATCCCATCCGTTGACCCTATCCGTTGACCCTATCCGTTGACCCTATCCGTTTAACATATCCATTTATCCTATCCGTTATCCCGTTTATCCCATTTATCCTGTTTATCTCATCCGTTTATCCTACCCATATATCCTATCCGTCTATCCTATCTGTTTATCCTATCCATTCATCCTATCCGTTTATCCTATCCGTTTATCCCATCCGTTTATCCTATCCATTTATCCCATCCGTTTATCCTATCGGTTTATCCTATCCGTTATCCTGTTTATCCCGTTTATCCTATCCATTAATCCTATCCATTAATCCTATCCGTTTATCCTATCCGTTTATCCAGTACCCCATAAGCATTGGTTCATATCCCATTTATCCCGTTTATCCTATCCATTTATCCTATCTGTTTATCCTTTCCATTTATGCTATCTGTTATCCTATCTGTTTATCCTATCCGTTATCCTATCCGTTTATCCTATCCGTTTATCATATCCGTTTATCCTATCCGTTTATCCTACCCGTTATCCTATCCATTTATCCTATCCGTTTATCCTATCCGTTTATCCTATCCGTTTATCCTATCCGTTATCCCGTTTATCCTATCCGTTTATCCTATCCGTTTATCCTATCCGTGTATCCTATCCATTTATCCTATCCGTTTATCCCATTTGTTTATCCAAGCCGTTTATCCAATCCGTTTATCCTATCCGTTTATCCCGTTTATCCCGTTTATCCTACCTGTTTATCCTACCTGTTTATCCTATCTGTTTATCCTATCTGTTTATCCTATCCGTTTATCCTATCCATCTATCCTATCCGTCTGTCAACCCATCTATCCATTAAGCCATCCGTCAATCCATTCCTCCATCTATCTATCTATCTATCCTGTCTGTTTATCCTATCCGTTTATACTATCCATCTATCCTGTCTGTTTATCCCAGCCATCTATCCTATCCATCTATCCTATCTGTCTGTCAGTCTGTCTATCCATCCGTCTATCTATCATTCAATCAATCCGTCAATCCATTCATTCATCTATCTATCTAAGTTTCTATTTATCCTATCCGTTTATCCTATCCGTTTATCCCGTTCGTTTATCCCATTCGTTTATCCTATCCGTTTATCCCATCCGTATATCCTATCCGTTTATCCCGTTTATCCTACCTGTTTATCCCATCTGTTTATCCTATCCGTCTATCCTATCTGTATATCCCATCCGTCTATCCTGTCCGTCTGTCAACCCATATATCCATCAATCCATCTGTCAATCCATTCCTCCATCTATCTATCTATCTATCCTGTCTGTTTATCCTATCCGTTTATACTATCCATCTATCCTATCCTACTGTATATCCCATCCATCTATCCTATCTGTCTGCCAATCCATCTATCCATGCATCTATCTATCTATCTATCTATCTATCTATCTTTTGTTTACATGAGTGTATATTATAACCAGTATTCTATTTACATTTACATAAACAATGCGGATAGTAGAATTAACATGGAAAATTGTATTGATGAAATTAGACAATGGATGAAAATTAATTTTCTTGCATTGAATGATAGTAAGAGTGAGTTTATCTGTTTTTCGTCAAAATTTTGTCGTACTCAATCAGAAAATGATGTGAAACGAGTTAGAGTAGGAGATACTGTCATTACTGCTGCCTCTGTAGTGCGTAATTTAGGTGTTTACTTTGATTGTGAAGGAACAATGGATAAACATATTGCTAACATTTGTAAAAATGCCTCTTATTCATTGTGGCGTATAAGTAAAATTAGACACTTGTTAGATCGTGTCAGTACAGAGAGACTCATTCATGCATTTGTATCGTGCAGGTTAGATTATTGCAATGCATTATTGTCTGGAATTCATGATTTTCAATTCAAGAAACTTCAAGCCATTCAAAATGCGGCGGCCAGAATTGTATGTAAAGTCGGTCGAAGAGAGAGAATTACGCCAATCTTACGTAGTCTTCACTGGCTACCAGTTAAACTTAGAGTTGATTTTAAAATATTATGTACAGTTTTTAAATGTATCCACTCTGCAACAGCACCTTTGTATTTGAAAGATCTGATAATTGTAAATACGAGATCATACATGAGTCTGAGAAGTGACAATTCAATTACATTGAAAAGACCTCAACCCCCGAAAACAAAAACTTACGGGGAGAAGGCATTTTCCATCAGAGCTCCTGCTCTTTGGAATAAGTTACCATCAGAATTGAGAAATGTGTCAGAATTTGAGAACTTTAAATCTAAATTAAAGACTCACTTATTTGTGTCATACTACGGTTGATGTGATATTGCTGTGATACTGTTTTTATATAATTTGCTGTGATACTGTTTTTATATAATTTGCTGTGATACCTTTTCTTATCTAAGTCAGTAGTTTTTATCTCAGGGTTTTATTGATGTTATTTTTATCTAAATTATTTATTGTCTGTTCACCATGTGTTAATTCATGTTGTACACGCGTTGAGATGTTATATGTAATGCGTATAAGAAATAATAAATTAAAATTAAATTAAATTAATTAAATATAAAACAGATTTATATAATATATAGTAAGTCGCCTGTAGATTGGAGGGAAGAGAATAGAATGATATGAAATAGATACAATATAAGCCCGTGCTACCTGTATAATTAGTTGCAAAGATGCATGAACTATACTGAGATGCAGGAATTGCTGAGTTTCCCAGAAATAGAATGTGGTGCAAAGGGAGGAACTGGCAAAGGACTTGCAGGTGCTGCCCTCTTGTGTAATGTATGTGAATGAGTTGCTGCTTGCAGTGGCCATTCTGTGTACTAAAACTCACCCTGTGGAAGGGAAAATGGCCACCACAATGCAGGCTTTCTGGACCTTGATAGCCTCTAAAACTGATAATAGTAAATTTTCTAATATTGAATTAAACTGAAAATACCAACCGTTGTGCACATCTACAATGGTATCAATGTGTTATGCATATGATAAGAACTTCCAGAGTGGGCTGGTTGAGGCCACAGCATTGGTTGTTTCACCCCTTCAGTAGATTTCAGCACTAAAGCATAATCGCCCTATGCATAGCATAGCATGGGCGATAATTAAATATGATTTTAAAAAGCTGAAATTTGTGTATAATCTCATAATGCCATCTCAGCAAAATGTGATTTGAAATTTTGTCAATTAAGATGAGTAGGCTGGATTAAATTGCCTTGAGGTACACCTCATTATCCAGTGATTAAAGTCAACATTGCTAGTTGTAAGTTAATTTACAAGATGCCAGGGGGGCTGGCAATGCTATTATGCTTTAATTGGAACAGATTGCTCCAAGCTACAGTTGTGAACATGTACTGGAAAAAGGGACTTGGGAAGTTGAAATTTGCTGATTTAGAGTTGAATGTCCTGTGCTGTAAGTTGCCATTGCTATGAGGTCTTGATGTTCAGATGTGTGTATCTAGTTGTAATCTTTAATGATTGCTTTCAGAGTATGGTTATCTATATTTGTCAATTAAAAATTAAGTCTAACAAGATTGTTCCTTTCAATAGCTCACACTGGTGTTGATAGGGTGTATACTATAACACAAACTCACTCGCTCACTCACAAAATGTCTGACAGCTCAGTGTCTCAGATCTGAACTGAAGCATTGTTGCCGGTACAAGTTACGATTTACAATTCACTTCTTCAAGAGGCCTCTTCTCTCTAAAGCATTCAACCACCCAGCTGCTGAACTGAACTGTTGTTGCCAGTAGAAATTTTAATTTACAACTTGCTTCTTTGAGAAGCCTCTTCTGTTTAAAGCATTCAACCACCCAGCCACTGAACTGAATGGTTGTTGCTGGTATGAGACCTGTAGAATTTACAATTCAGTTTTTTAAGAGGCTTCATCTCATTAGAGCTTTCAGCCATTCAGCCACTCAACTGAGCCGTTTTTGCTGGTACACGTTTTCATTTACAATTTACTTCTTCAAGAGGCCTCTTCTCATTTTAAAGCATTTGGTCGTTCAGCAACTCAACTGAAATTTTGTTTGCCGGCATGGGATACGATTTACAATCTACGTCTTAAAAAGGACTTGTTGCGTTTAAGCATTCGACCACCCAGCCACTGAATTGAAGCATTGTGGCTGGTACGAGGTAGAATTTACAGGTCACTTTTTTAGGAGGCATCTTCTCATTAAAGCATTCAGCCATTCAGCCACTCAACTGAAATTTTGTTTGCCGGCATGGGATACGATTTACAATCTACGTCTTAAAAAGGACTTGTTGCGTTTAAGCATTCGACCACCCAGCCACTGAATTGAAGCATTGTGGCTGGTACGAGGTAGAATTTACAGGTCACTTTTTTAGGAGGCATCTTCTCATTAAAGCATTCAGCCATTCAGCCACTGAACTGAAATTTTGTTTGCCGGCATGGGATACGATTTACAATCTACGTCTTAAAAGGCCTTGTTGCGTTTAAGCATTCGACCACCCAGCCACTGAATTGAAGCATTGTGGCTGGTACAAGGTAGAATTTACAATTCACTTTTTTAGGAGGCATCTTCTCATTAAAGCATTCAGTCGTTAAGCCACTCAACTGAAATTTTGTTTGCCGGCAAGGGATACGATTTACAATTTACTTCTTAAAAAGGCCTTGTTCCGTTTAAGCATTCAACCACCCACCGAACTGAACCGTTGTTGCTTGTACGAGGTAGAATTTAGTTCACTTTTTAAGAGGTTTCTTCTCGTCAAAGCATTCAGCCACTCAGCCACTGGACTGAACTATTGTTATACTGGAAGAAGGTCAGTCCTACCATTGCTTCTGATATATAAGGAACTGCCAGGGCGAGGTCTGATTCACAATTCGTATTTTGAAGAGGCCTTTTCTTGTTCCAGCATTTGACCACCCAACCAGCGAAAGATACATAGGCAATTTGATCAATTGTGGATATATATGTAGACCTTCACTAAGATGTCTTAGATGTATTGCTATTTTTGTCAACCG
The DNA here is from genome assembly GCA_026936325.1 of Platynereis dumerilii. Classification (NCBI taxonomy): domain Eukaryota; kingdom Metazoa; phylum Annelida; class Polychaeta; order Phyllodocida; family Nereididae; genus Platynereis; species Platynereis dumerilii. The sequence goes on along the minus strand of JAPTHN010000005.1, from coordinate 21,867,413 downwards.
TACAGAAATACAAGGACAATTCTGCATACTTGCGTAGTGTTATGTATTGCTTTTGACTGAATTGTGGATACATTGTTATGTATTGGATATACTCGAACTGTTAGATCAGTTGTGGAAATAGATGCACTACTACACTAAGATGCATTCACCTTCACTGAGGACTAAGGTTCATGCCTTCCTGAGTGGATGGATGGATGACTTGGGATTTACATCCTGTATTTTTGCACTTGGTAGGCTAATTAGGACAGGAGGAGGACACAGCAATGAGGTGAAGGATGATTGAAACAACCATCCAACATAGGCCCAGGTGACCCGGCAAGAGCTGGATTCAAACCCTGGACCCAGCGATTGGCAGCCCAGCACGCTACCGCTAGACCAACCCTCCCCCCCTTGTTGAGTAGAAGGCTATTGGTTCCAGTCTTGGCCTGCTCCACTGAAGGTCTTTGCCTGCATGGGTTTGAACCTGGAAGGGGAACCGAAAATATTTTCTTTGACCTTCAAGAGCAAATTCCAGCTGGATGTTTTCCGGATGAGACGTTAAATTATTGGTGGTCCCTTGTATCAGTTTCTATGCTTAGCAAGAAACTATCACTGCGGTTAGTCTAGTGGTGGCGTGCTAGGCTGCCAATCGCTGCATGGGTCCAGGGTTCGAATCCAGCGCTTGCCGGGTCACCTGTGCCTATGTTCGACGGCTGTTTCAGTCATCCTTTGCCTTATTGCCGTGTCCTCTTCCTGTCCTAATTAGCCTATCAAGTACATAAATCAAGGACGTAAAGCCCCAATTATCCATCCATTCATCTACCTGCCGCTTTACAGTGCACATACAGTGATCACTGGCACACCCCCTCACAAGGACTCTGCATTTCCTTTGTTTCTTCATTTTTCATTTCTTTAAAACAAAAACCACTTCAAGTTTTCAACTCATTAGTATGCCATTCTGAGTTTCTCCATGTATCATCCAGAAAATTAGCAAGTGGCAAATGGTGGACATGACATGTTGCTTGTTTTTGCAGGAAGCAGACAGAATAAATCAAAATGTCCTTTTTGTATTCCTGATGTGGATTCGAGAGTTAGGAGAGCTAACAAGGGCTAAATGGGGACTAAGAGGTGCTTAAAAGGGACAAATCAGGAGAATTTGGAGTTGAAATGATGGATAGATGGTTGGAGCTTTAGGTCCTGTATTTATCAATGAGGCAAAGTTCTGACGCATGAGTGTTGACAACATATCATGTTTTCCCCATTATGGCATCTTTTACTTACCCAACATAAACGCTGGTACAAGGGAGCGCTTTTTAACGCTGATCCGAATGACACTCAACCGTATGAATATCTAGCCATAGATGGTTTCCTGACTTGAAATTGGACCTTGGACAAAGGCTTTTGACACTACTGTTTGTCGAGAGATGGTATCGAACAAAACTTTTTTTTAACCTGAAACATCCCATGTACAGCTGATGCATATAAATGTAGAATTTCTATTATTGATTTGTTAATAAGTTGTTGTTTTTTTTTATCGAAAGAATACGTTAAAAATTCCATAACATTCTGACTGTCGCCATTTGAACCTTCGGAGATCTTTCAAGATTTCAAATAATTCTAATCTCAACAGCAAATGGATGGTTTTAGATTTTGTTGACGACGCTGAATTTTATTTGTGGTGGGAGGTGTAGGTGGAAATACAAGCTGGAGTATAATCTTTCCCTGATTTTCAATTTTTCAGGTAACGTATTTTCTTTCAACAAGACTGGCTCCAATTTGCTGAAGGAATTTGTTATTTTCAACATCTACGATATGTGTTCAGTCATAACGACGTACCACATGTATACAATAAAAGTGTCGCTTAACATACTTGAGCAACGTTTATTTATATTTTGTGTTTGTCTCATAGATATGTGGCCATATTTATGTTGTTATTCTTTCTTATGACTTATGCAGCTGTGTGTTCAATCAGAACAAAGTACCACACATATACAATAAAAAGTATCGCTTAATTCGTGCTTGGTTTTTCTGCATTTGTCTCTATATGATTATGCGTCTTACAATTTTTGTTTTATTTCACAAAATGTATCTTTTTAGCTCTTTCTTACGACTTCTACAACTATATGTTCAGTCATAATGAAGTACTACGCTTATGCAACAAAAGCGTCGTTTAATCGATGCTAATGTTTTCTGCGTTTGCCTCTTAGGCCGCCAATATATAACTATGAATAGGCCTATAGATATCTTACAATTTATGTTTTATGCTTTCTTACACAGCTGATTATCTTCATTAGTCATAACAACGAAAAAGAAATTGAGAGAATGGATAGGAAACAAGCACACAAAAGTAGCATACAAATCCTCAGTAATTCTTGAATAGGAATCCTCCATAGAATCTTTGTTGCTAAGCCAGGCAATCTTGGTGCATTTGAGACTAGCCCTGGGGAGGCTTCATATTGCACTGGGCGATAATTCAGATGCAAGATGGTGGCTGCAAGAATTGCTGCTCTGTGTGGGGTTACTGCCCAGGGTACTTTGCTCCCTGTGCATTCAACAAGTGGGGTAACTACTGAAAGGAGTTATGGATTATAAGACATAAAATTGTTACACATTAACAATGACAAGATTTTTATGAAAACCAACACAATGAATAAATTGAAAGAGACTAGATGGTCTCTGAAAGCTCTTTGAGTTAAAAATATGTTGTCAGTAAAGTATAAATTCACTACGAAAACACAGTGTCATACTTAATTTTGTCTGATTTCACATATTGATATTATAACTTCTTCTCTCTTCATGGTATTTGGTTGGGATTTGATCATTTTGACATTTTAGGATTGTAATCTTTGTTATTATTTATGACATTTTGTTCTTCAAAAATTTCAGACAAAATATATATATGTTGACAACTCTGCCATTTCTTGGTTTTGAGTCTTTTGACGAAATCCTCTGGGAACAGCCTTTTAAGAGATCAACAATATCCTTCGCCGCATTGCTGTGTCCGTTTGTCCTAATTAGCCTACCAAATTCATTTATACAGGATATAAAGCCTCAATAATCAATTCATGAAGTTGATTGACAATAAATGAAACCCTTAAATTTGAATTCCCTGGCAGATAACCGCCCAGCATTTTACATAACATTACTAAAATCAAATATGTGCATACAATCAGCATTCATTGGCAATTAGTGTATCTTTAATGTTCATGTTATGTCTTCCTTCTTCCTGGTAGCATTTAAATTGCTTCGTTGGCATTGACATGATCTTGTGTTTTTGGAATTAGACAATTTCATATTAATGGCTGCCTTTGGAGAACGTTCAGTGTGTTAATGTAAAGTGGTGAATATTTCAGCAAGTATTTCTGCACAGCCTTCCCATTACTCCTATAGAAATAGTGGCCTGATACTGAGGCAGGGTGGGTGGGGAGGAAGGGCTTTATGTCCAGTATTTGTGCACTGTATTTTTAAATCAAAGAATGTGGAACAGATAAAGTACCCATTGAAATAACTTCAATATGAGCAAAAAGATAAGTTGATAAATCTGTAAAGTTGATAAACAATCCATACTAAAACCATTATAAATCACTTTTGAAAAATAATGTCCCCAAAATATGTTGTATAAACTCAATTTAACTCATGATAATAGAGATTATTCTGGCTAGTATTTCTCCTCACTGCACAGCATACCCCTTAGAAAAAGTGATGTGGCCTTGAAAAAAAGAAGAGCAAGGAACATATCCAAGAGATGAAGCACTCACAGAAATTACTTTAAAGTTATTAGATCACCCAACTCCATGTGAAATTCAACTTGCAGTTAGTCATTATAAATTGATAGATTTTAATTAAGTATAGTAAACACTTCCAATCAACAGAATTGCATGTTTTCTATAATTTAGTTTAATTGATTGTAAAGCCTTAAATGACTTATTGCATTGCTTGATTTCTAAACAAAACAAGACTTGTACACGGCTTGAAAAACTGTTAGTTTACATTTTTGAAGGAATTCATCTTCATATATTGAGCTTGAAATGACAGTTAAGTATATTCGGTTGTTGGAATAGGTTTAATATGACTCTAATCTTTCTTTTAGACATTGTTTTATTTTGGCGACATACTACCTTTAATGTCGGCAAAGAGAAGAGGTGATCATTTCAAAATATGTCAAATCATTTAAATAACTATCCAAAAAAAGTCGAAAGAACTCATGACCTTGGTGATTCATGTTTGCTCATTGACAGAGGCTCACAAAGCAGCAACTCCTGGTCTAAACGCTCTCCCTTTTTGCAAGCCTTGCATGTTCCAAGTCCCAAGGGAAAAAGGCTGTTCTTGGGAATATTTCACTTCTGGGTCACAAAGAGCCAATTCGCATTGTCGTGGCAATGTATATTGTACGTTCTTGCTTTAAGTATGTTAACCCTTCGGTTGCATACAAGATATGACAAGAAATACAATACTAAGTTGTTTGTAACAGTTACAGAGCACTTGGTTGTTCACTTTTTGTTTTATGTTGATGAATATTGTTATTTTTCTGTAATTGCACCATTGTATGATACATGAATGTTGAAGTTGAACTTTTACAAATGTTTTAAAATTTTATACTTTCTGGATGTTTAGCTGTGATTTATAGAAACGAAACACACAGATTAGCATTAACATGATTAAGACTACAAAAAATATCATAAAAGCCAAAAAAACTTGATCCATTGTGTGATTAAATTTCTCTTGGTTTATCCTTGTGACTATGGAAGGACAGTGTCCAAGATTTCTCGAGAATTCTCAAGTCTCGTTCACTAGACCATGACCATTCTCGAGAGTCACGAGTGAGACTCGTTAGAAACACTAATACCAAGCAAAAGTTTGGCAACAGTATGTTGTTGCACCACTGAATAAATGAGGTTTCTCTATAAAATAAAGATGTGCCCACTAACTGTCCAGGAACATTTAACCCGATACTGCGATGTATTCAATGGATAAGACTAGATGTTTATGCTCATAAATGTGTGTTGATAACATGCAACTCTGTCAAAAGAATCCTCACTGGCTGGTACTGTGTGTCTATTTCAAATCCTCCTTTTCAGTTCTAGGCCATATTGCACTATTCCTATGGGACGGCTGTGCAGAAATACTTGCTGAAATATTCACCACTTTACATTAACACACTGAACGTTCTTCAAAGGCAGCCATTAATATGAAATTGTCTAATTCCAAAAACACATAATCTTGTCAATGCCAACGAGGCAATTTAAATGCTACCAGGAAGAAGGAAGACATAACATGAACATTAAAGATACGTTGATTGCCAATGAATGCTGATTGTATGCACATATTTGATTTAGCAATATCAAATACTGGGCTGTTATGTGCCAAATTCAAATTTGACAGTTTTCTTTATTGTGGATGAAGTGTTCTAATTCAACTTTCAAGGCCATTTTCTTGTAGATTCTACCTAAGTTTTTTAAAAGAACTGGCTTAGAAATTGTTACTGGTTCTCATAAAAGATCTGTCTTATTTGTTTAATTTTAAAACAATCAAGGAACCAAATTAGACAAATGGTTAATAAGATTGATACTTAGGAATATGGCACATTGAATAGTTCACTATAGGTTTGGAAATAATATATTATTAAAAAGTTCTTCAATTTGTATAAAGTTTTATGAATGACAGTGTATTAGAACTGCCTCAAAGAAGGGGTTAATTCTTATGAAGCAAGCTGCTGCCTGATTGGTTGATACAAAGGCCATTAACCACAGTTGACCCGGAAGTGATTTGCCTCAATCTTTTGGCATTCGTTGCTGGGCTGAGTTATTCTGTGAGTTAAGTATAGTGCTGTGGGCTGTAAGCTACTGATGAATGAAAGGAAGGCTAGGAGTGGAAAACTGGCTGTGAAAGTAGTGTTAAGTTAAAGTAGTGTTTAAGCAGTGGTGACTGGTGAAGTGGTGTTGAATTCATGATGAAGTCATGATGAAGTATTGATGAAGTAGTGTTCAGCTGTTAAGGTTACAGTTCGCAATAGGCATTGTGGTTCAAAGCAAGGGCGATGAACTGAAATTATTTTCAGCGAACCTTCACCAAAATTTTCAGTGAACCTTCTGGGGCAAAATCCCAGCTGGATGTCGTTCGGATGAGACGTTAAATTGGCGGTCCCTTGTATCAGTGTCTGTGCTGGGCAAGTAAAAGATCCCTCACATGGGGTAAATGTGTAACATGTTGAGGACTCCCGCTCTCCCCCCCATCTCATCAATCAACCCTCGTGAGCACCCAGAACTGGGCTTAGAGGGCTGCACTTACCATATCTATCTATCTATCTATCACAAGCAAAATTCCGGCTCAGTGTATAGTGTACTGGACTGCCATTCGCTGGGTCTGGTTCGATACCCGCTCTTGCTGGGTCGTATGGACTTATGTTGGACAGCAGTTTCATTTATCCTTCGTCCTCCTCCTGTCCCAATTAGCCAACCAAGTGCATAAAGCCCCACCCATTGCAATTTACAAACATTGATGAAATAGTGAGGCTAGGGATCTGGCACCGTGGTAGAACACTGTCCTTAAAGTCCTGAAGAAAGTAAATTCAGCAACAGCATGGCTTATTGGTTAATTCAGCAAGAGTGTCTTTAAACATTAATTTCTTTCTTATACATAAGCATTGTATTCCTGTACATTTTACAATTATATGCAAAGCAGGCACTTTTTTGCAACTCGGCAGCTGCAGCCGCAAGTTCTGCAGAAGTACATTAAGGGAAAGGTAGTTTATTTCCCCAGCTTCCTTGTGAAACTTGCCTGTGAAGCTATGTTAAAGGCCATATACTAAATGTTTACAACCTGTGTAGAATCTGAAGATGCTGCAAAAGCCATAAAAGACGGGGAATTTTCCTTGTACACAAGCGAAACACATTGTTCGCGATTTGTCGTGCGATACCTAAGATAAGATGAGACTACTTCCAAGACGGTGATGATAATAAAATAAGTAGAGCATGCTAAGAAGCTTTTATCCAACAAAAAAGGAAGATTAAAGACTTTCGGTCAGGGTTCTGATTACCAGAACTAGCAGGTATTCATGACTATATTAAATGTGAAAAATAGATGGTGTCATGACTCAGAAAGTTCATACATGTATGTAATTACTTGTTTTGGCATAAGGAATAAAACTTACATCTAACTTGGATTGCCCTGGTTAATTTCAGAGGGTCCTTTATTTATGCACTTGCAGGGCTAGAAAAAATGTGAATTTCCGGGAAATTTCTTGATGTTCGACAAAATTTCCCACAAATGGCTGCGAATTGAGCGACAACTTCAAAGTGAACATTTTGGACCTTTCTGCTTGCAAAAATTTCCGGTGAGACTTAGAAATTTCCGTTGAGACTTAGAAATTTCCGGTGAGACTTAGAAATTTCCGGTAGACTTAGAAATTTCCATGCAATGACATGCCCGAATTCCCTACATTTTTTAGCCATTTTTTAGGTTATTTAGGACTGCAGGAGGGGACAGCGATGAGACAAGGATTATTGAAACTCGTGTCAAACATCGGTCCTGGTGACCTGGCCAGAACGCAAATTGAACCCGAGAGCCTAAGATTGGCAGCCCAAAGCGCTACAAAATAAACTTACATTCCCCTCACATTTTTGCCTGGAAAACACAAACATCTTGTTGGGACACCAGATAACATAGGTCTATACAACCGGTTTTTGGAGTGCACAAGTTCCAACATTCCCACCAATTACCCTACATCAGTACTTCTATCAACTTCAATAGGACTGTATTCGAAAGGTAGAAGGGAATGTTTGGCAGATGGGAAGACCAGATGAATGGCAGTATAACAGTTGTGCCAGTTTATTCATAAACATGCAATAGGCCAACTGGGATAAAGAGAAGCAAAGCCCACAGGCTCCCTACAAATTACTCTGTGCTACAAAGCTTATGGCTTCCAACTATTATACAACATATGTAAGAGAATATATATGGTTGGTTACAGTACTGGTTATTAACTTGTTATTATATTATCATTATTTTGTTTGGTTGGAAATGAGTGCTGAGTTCGACCAGAGTGGTAGCGCAGTTCGATGGATGATTGGGGTTAACATCCTGTATTTATGCACTTGGAAGGCTATTCACAGGAGGAGGACACAGCAATGAGGCAAGGATGATTGAAACTGCTGTCAAACATAAGTCCAGGTGACCCGACCACACTCAGCAGCTCAGTAATTGGAAGTCCAGTTAGCTACCAACTAAGGGGGGGGGGGGTGGTCTAGCCTAGCGGTAGCGTGCTGGGCTGCCAATCGCTGGGTCCAGGGTTCGAATCCAGCTCTTGCCGGGTCACCTGGGCCTATGTTGGATGGCTGTTTCAATCATCCTTCACCTCATTGCCGTATCCACCTCTTGTCCTAATTAGCCTACAAAGTGCAAAAATACAGGACGTAAAGGGAGTATGATATTGTCGAAGTCTATAGATGTGATGATGGTAGGCATAATTGGTGGGGATGTTGGAACTTGTGCACTCCATAAAAGCTGTTTGTATCAAAAAGACAAAACCAACGTTATCCGGTGTCAACACAAAATCTTCGTATTTTTTTACACGAAATGATTAAACACCTTTTAATTTCTGTTTGGGCTCCAAAATGGTATGAACAATATGATGTACTGTGGTGATATTAATTTAGAGAGTAAACAATTAGAATGGCAAAATGTGTTATTGGAACATCATTTTTAATTCCAAGCAATTTGATTGCAAGTAATTCTGGAATGAAAACATTGCATTAATTGCGGAGATCTCCTGTTAGTATATTTGACAATCGATGTTTCATATTAAAAAATAAAAAAGCTGAATGTTTTGAAAATACTTTCTGTTTGCATTATTAAAATGTCTGAAATTACATTTTACACAATCGGCCGCTCTAATTGAGTTTCAGAAGCGAAAGAGGAAGCTTGTGCGAAAGAAGGAGACAATTTACATTCAATTTAAAAGTGGACATTTCTATGGAAAATGGAGAAAATTAATACATTCTTATTGAATACTTCAGTTTTTGTATGTTTCTTGATTGCTAGTGCAAAATTACCAAATAAATACATGGAGCGAACAAAAAATCGAAAATGATTAAATCTACAGAAAACATTTTGTAATTAAATAACGTGAGACATTTTCCAGTTAATGGAGCAATTGAATGCTATTCAGTGGAAAGGAAAGCAAATGTCTGCATTCTGCCCACACAAGCTTTTGAAAAACATTTAGAATTAGCATGTCATAACGGGTGCAATTAGGATTATCACGAATGCTAATGTCTGTCATGAAGATGCTGTTGGTATTTATGTTTGGGAATCTAACATTGTATTTCCATTCTAAGATTATTTGAAATTTCCAAATTGGAACATAGTATTCTATTCTCGGATTACTTAGGACGTAGTTTCCCATTCCTGATTACTTAGAGGATAGCATTCCCCTGCCAGATTATTTGGAACATAGTTAGTGTTTCATTCGCAGATTACTTAGAATATAGTATTCCATTCCAAGATTACTAGGAACATAGTATTCCATTCCAAGATTATTTGGAAGTTCCAAATTGGAACATAGTATTCCTTTCTTGGATTACTTAGCAAATAGTATTCCATTCATGATTACTTAGAAGATAGCATTCCCCTGCTAGATTATTTGGAACATAGTATTCCATTCCCACATTACTCAGAACATATAGTATATCATTCCCAGATTACTTAGAACACAGTATTCAATTCTCAGATTACTAAGAACATAGTATTCATTTCTTAGATTACTTGGAACTTAGTATTCTATAGCCAGATTATTTGGAACTAGGTATTCTGTTCCGAGATTACTTAGAACATGTTATTCCTTTCCTAGATTACTTATAACATAGCATTCCATTCCCAGATCTTAGTATTCCATTCCCAGATTACTTAGAACATAGAATTCCATTCCCAGATTTCTTAGAACATAGAATTCCATTCCCAGATTACTTAGAACATAGAATTCCATTCCCAGATTACTTAGAACATAGAATTCCATTCCAAGAATACTTAGAACATGGTATTCCATCGATCTAGTCAAGTCACATGCAAACCTGGAGCTATTATGCTGGACAGCAGCTTTCATCCTCCATGGCTGTTTCCTCTGCTTGTCTCAATTGTGGCACCTGGCTGATGACTGAGTTAAAACTCCTTTTGGTGAACCGAAGGCGTTTTCAGTGGACCATCATGAGCAAAGTCCCTGCTGGATGTTTGGATGAGACGTTGAATTGTTGGCCCCTGTATCGGTGTCTGTGCTGGGCAAATTTAAGATCTATCACATGGGGAAAATGGGTAACATGTTGAGGATTCAGTCTCTCTCCTATCCCATCAGCCAACCCTCATGAGTGCCCATAACTTGGCTCAGAGGGCTTCACTTACCATATCTTTTTATCTTTGTATCTATCTGTCTATCTTATCTTTGTATCTATATATCTATCTAATCTATCTAATATATCTCTCTAGTCTATCTATCTATATTTGCCATTGTGCATAAATGCAGGATGATATGATAGGCCCATGGAAATCGTGCTTCCATCTGTCTTTCGCTGCCTGTCTTTGAGTAATATCTCGATCCATACAAATGGACAGCAATCCACTAGCTTCAAACAAACATGCAATTAAACTTGAATTTGACAAATTACCAGTTCCTCAGTGAAACGAAAATGACAATTGTTACATGACAATCACAATTTATCAAGTCTTTAAAGCAATTAAATGTTTGTCAAATCCCTCAAGTGATTACTTGAATAATATTTGTTAATTTGAAGAAGATTAAGGATGATGTTTTGTTTTCTTGGTAGGGTTTCTGAAAATAGGAGGTTTAATGCTATCAGCACTGGACCAGAGACATGTACAAAATGATCTATTTTGTATCTCAATTTTAGTCAATACTAGTGTTTTGGCTTGCAAATAGAAGATATGTTTTGTGTCTTTCTCTCAACTCATTTATCAATCCTTATATGTGGAAAGAACTGCTCTTAGAGGATTGCACTATCACACTTACCACAAATAGGCCTACTTGTACATATTTGTTATTTCTGAAAACTATTATTAAATTAAGACGATTTACATTATAATATATGTCAAAAGATACGTACTAGTTGATTCATTCAGGATGTAGTTTGGTGATGGTGGTATCCATCCAAAGTTAAATTCCTGTTCCTGTATTCATTCCAATATCCATTTTGCCCTTTTTAATATCCACAGAACAGCTACCAAGTCACTGTTATAGCAGACTGCCAGTGTCAGTATCACTCTATGGAAAGCTCAGTTATAACACGTTGTTGTGCACACACTGTGGTTATTTTGTGTTTCGAACTGACTCCGAGAGTTCAGACGAGATTTGGTGAGATTCCGCGAGAATTGGGGTAGCCAATCCGGATTAAGTTCACAAGTCAATAGAAAGGGACCTAAGTCCGATTGCTGTTATATATCCGATACAGTTGTTGACAGCATATCACAATATATCGGATTGTTAGAATATATGTAGGTGTATCTATTGTTGTTGTATCTACTACGAACAGTATGACAACAATGTTGTTGCCCCATGACAAAGCGGGATACAGCCTGAGTCCTGGTGCTGTGGTATCCCCCGCCTTACAAACAAATGTTTGACCAACCCGGAGCCGCAGAATAACATTGTGCTGTAGCTCTAGCCGCTGCTGCAGCTCTGCTGGGTGATGAGGCTGGCAGATGGGGTGGGGGAGGGATGAAGGAAATTGCGGCAGGGATGAGTAGAAAAAAGGGTCATTCGGTTTACTATCCATTGATGCGTTTATGGTGTTTCGGCATTTCCTGGTACAGCAACGAACCATCACACTATGATGTCGTAACTGTCGTGTCAATGAATATGTCGGGCAACGTTTTATAATCTTCTGCTTTGATCTATTTTCCATACTATTCCTTCTTATTTTTTCTTTTCTTTTTTCTACTATCAGCTGTTCTTCTGAACATTTTTGAGGGGGGAGGTTTGGTCTAGTGGTAGCGTACTGTGCTGCCAATCACTTGGTCCGGGGTTCGAGTCCAGCTCTTGCCAGGTCACCTGGGCTTACGTTGAACGGCTGTTTCAATCCTTCCCCTCATTGCTGTTTCCTCCTCTGGGACTGTCTTAATTAGCCTACCAAGTGCTTTGATCTATTTTCCATACCAGTCCTTCTTATTTTTTCTTTTCTTTTTGTCTACTATCAGCTGTTCTTCTGAACATTTTTGAGGGGGGAGGTTTGGTCTAGTGGTAGCGTACTGTGCTGCCAATCACTTGGTCCGGGGTTTGAATCAAGCTCTTGCCGGGTCACCTGGGCTTATGTTGGACAGCTGTTTCAATCATCCTTCCGCTCATTGCTGTGTCCTCCTCTGGGACTGTCCTAATTAGCCTACCCAGTGCTTGGTCCGGTTTTCGAATCAAGTGCGTAAATACAGGACGTAAAGCTCTAATCATCTAACGTGTCGATGAATATGTTGGGCAGCGTTTGGCATTCTTACTCCTTTGATCTATTTTTCATAGTATTTCCTTCTTTTCATTTCTCCTTTTTTTATTTTTCCTTTTCTTTTTTCTATCTATCTATCTATCTATCTATCTATCTATCTATGTTCCCTCAGGCAGGAGGATTAAGCTAGCAGATGCAGTGAAGAAGGGATGAAGGAAATTGCGGTAGGGATGAGTAGAAAAAAGGGTCATTCGGTTTACTAACCATTGATGCGTTCATGGTGTTTCGGCATTTCCTGGTACAGCAACGAACCATCACACTATCACTGTGGCAAAACTGGACGAGGGTAACTGAGTTACCCTCGTCTCAATTTGTTAAAATTTTGTGAAAAAACTAGGTCATCCCATTGGATCCCATGTTAAAAGATGACGAGGGTAACTGTCTTTCTAGTTTTGGGATGACGAGGGTAACTGTACTTGATGACGAGGGTATTTGCTTGTAAATTGTGCATTAAAGCATGTATAGATGTGGTAGAAATTTGTCAGGCAGGATGGAGATTCACAGGTAGATCGTTACGTCTTGAAAAAATGTCATATAATTGAAATCTCAGGTCGGGAGAAAAAGAGAAAGAAGAATATGATGAGATACCTTATAACAGTAAGATAGATCTATGGAGAGAAGAGGAAGTGTTTTAGGCATCCTCCCATTATAGTATACAGAGTTCATTTTCACTCAACCTGCCAGCAAGCACTATACAATTCTAAAGTTTTCTAATGCTTGTACGCTTTTTTCCAGCAAAATTTAAATAATTGTCCGACAAGCAGACACCAATAAACATTCAAACATACATTCAATTGTTTTGAATACTCTCAAACTGTCGGCATGCATGGAGATGCAAAAGAAATAGAGAGATTTAGAGGAGAAAAACAAGAAGACAGACAGGTAAAGAGGAAAAGGCCGTGGAGGAAGATGATGGAAGGATGACAAAGTCTGTCTTTACCTCCAATATTAATGCACTGCAATGGAACTGCAACTGAGACAGGAAAATTAATCAGCAATAAGGCAATGGATGATTGAATTGAAACTGCCAGGAAGCCAAGCATGTTGAACTCAAGGGTAAGCCCAGGAATAATAGCTAATAATGGTACTGAGGTACAATTCCACATATTTAGGGTCGCCTTTAACATGCCTTTAATTCAGCCAACTGTCATAAAAATCAGAGAAGGAATCTTTAAGATATTCAAGTTTATTTAAGAGGAGGCTTACTCTATCTTCGCTCATGGCCCACAGACTTATTGTCACTCATCTAAGAGAGTGACAACGCTTACTTGTGCATATATCTTCTCGAACAAGCGTTCACGCTTGTCCACAGCCGAGATTTAAATTTGGCGCCACCGCCAGACCACCTAATCTCCCATCATCCCTTGCGCTTAGACTTCCTCTTCTTCTCGGCTGCCCCACGCATAGGACGTATGCTGGACAGCCGCTTGTTTTCAGCCGATTGGGGCTTTGACAATGGGTTCTTTCGGTTGTATTTCGTTTTCTAGGTTCTTAATCACGGTTCACAGAGCTGAACCGTGTTCAGGTAAGTTTATTTACCCACTTATGTCGCCTCAAAGTCGTCGACTTCGTCGCGTTTCAGCTATCCACAATGGCGGACGCTGTGATGAACGTCGACTTTGCGAGTGTTTTCGAGTTATTCTAGACATTGTACATGCTCTACTTCTTGAATTCCTTGCTTATTGGTGCCAGTGCATCCTGGTTTTTCACTAAACTAGGTTTTTCACTTCGTCTTTTACGAATAACGACGCATTTCCCGCTGGACGTTCGCCCCTCAACATGGCGTCCGTCCCGGGTCAGTCGTCAATGTGCGAAGTATTTCGCCGTTTTCCAGGCCGTCTCGCCTCTCTTGACGGTTTATTTTGTACATGGACCCCTCAGTTCATTAAAATGTACTATTCTACTTCGTTTGTGTGCGTTTGCCTCCCCCTACAGCGCTGCAAACGATCGTTGATTTCCACGTGCGTCCCACTGGTGGGACACCCTGGACTCTGCTGTGGACCTCGATGACGCCGACCCGGCAAGCCGCGCTTCCGGGCGCTGTCTTTTCCTGTTCCCGGCGTCCCACTGGGCCTACCTGGCTGGGCGCCGTGTTGCACCTCGATGACGTCGGCTTGGTTTGTGGAGCGGACGTCTCACTGGTCGTCTCTATTGGGCACCCGCCCCAGCTTGAGGGTGGACCGGTGCCTTTGGAGGGGTATGGTCCTCCCTGGACCATTTCTCCCTCTGCTGCCTCATGGTTTCTGCTGTGCTGCCTCCTGGATTTGCCTCTACCAGTTCCGACTGATGGGGGCTGCCTCTCCTGCTGCCTGCCTGCTTGGGTACCCCCATACCCCTTGCTGGGCCTCTTCTGGCTAGCCGGTTTCTGCTGTGGTGGCTCCTGGCTTGCCTGTACCGGTTCCGGCCGGTCTTGGCTTCCTCTCCGACTGCCTGCCTGCCTGCTTGGGTACCCCCATACCCCTTGCTGGGCCTCTTCTGGCTATCCGGTTTCTGCTGTGGTGGCTCCTGGCTTGCCTGTACCGGTTCCGGCCGGTCTTGGCTTCCTCTCCGACTGCCTGCCTGGCTGCTGGGGTATCCCCATACCCCCCGCTCGGCCCGGCTCCTGGGCTGCCTGCCTGCCTCTCCAGCTGCTGGCCTCTCTTGCAGGTGGCCCGCCTCTGCTGTGGATGGCCGGCTTCTCCGGCTGCTTGCCCGAGTCTTTTGGCTGCTCTCCTGCCTGCTGGGGTCCCCCATACCCCTTGCTAGGCCTGGCTCCCGGGCAGGCTACCTGCCTGCCTATCCTACTGCTGGCCTCTCCTGCTGCTGGCCTCTCCTGCTGTTGGCCTGCCTCTTCTGCGTGTGGCCGGCTGTTCCTGCGGTTGGCCGGTTTCTCCTGCTGCTGGCCTGCCTCTCCTGGCTCCTGGCCTGCCTCTCTGGGCTGCTAGCCTGCCTGCTGGGCTACCCCCCTACCCCTGGCTCGGTCAGGCTCTCGAATGTCTGCTGGTTCCTCGCGCTCCTGCTTTTGGATCCTCTAGGGGCTTGGCCCACTCGGCTGGGCCTCTTCCTTGCCCCTGCCGGTTTCGGCTTGTGGGGGCTGCTTCTCCTGTTGCCGCAGCCTGCTGGGGTACCCCCATTCCCCTGGCGCTGCTTTGCTTCTTGCCTTCTTCTAGTTCCTGCTGAAGCTTGGATTCTCCTATTTTTGGGCTGGCAGGCCTCCGGCTTTCCTTCTGGCCTGCCTCCTGGGCTTGCCGCGCTGGTTCCGGCTGGGGCACGCTGCCTTCTTCACTGTTTGTCTGCATGCTGGGGTCCCCACGTCCCCCGCTATGTTAGGCTCCTGGGCTTCTCCGCAAGCCGGGGCTTTCGCCCTATGCCTGGCCTTCTCCCTGAGTTTAGGCTGCTAGTGCTGGATCCGGTTCTCCGGTTCACCGGGTGGTCCTGGTTGCTGCCTCGCTCCGTTGCCGGTCCCCTATTCCGGATTCTTCGTCCCACGGAACCTTCCTCCTGTGGATTCCTTGGCGGTGCTTCCGGCCTAGGGTCCTTTCCCTGGGTCTCTTGCCTTGGGCCGGACTCTGCCAGACCCCTGGGCCCTTGGATTTGGGGGCCGCTTCTGTGGTCCTCCCCTTTGGCTCTGCTCTGGGCTTCTGCTGGTCCTCTGCCCAGCTGTGCCTTGCCTTCTGGTTTGCCGCCCTTCTTCCGCGGGCTGGGAGTCCCCCACTCTCCTGGCGCCTGCTACTTCCAGGGACACCCGTTCCTCCTTGGCAAGCTTCTGCCGTCTGCTGTTCGGGCCTCTTGCCTTGGGCTCGGATACTTGAGGCCTGGTTCTGGCCTCTCTCCTGCCAAGGCTCTGCTGGCGGAACCTCTGCGGCTCGGGTCCCTAGACCTCCCCGGCCGGTCTGGTTCTTCCTTCGCCCTGGCTGTTAGGCCCGTCGGCTCCTGCTTTTGGGACCGGCGTCATGCTGCTCCTCCCTTCTGGGCCGGCTCACGCCCTTGGCTCCTCTTGATTGCCGCCAGGGGCTTTGGTTCTTTCCATGGATGCTGGCCTTCTAGCTGTGATGGGCCTCGTCTACCTCCTTGCTTGCATTGAGGCTGTCCTCGCGTCTCACCGGGATCCTCCTCTTCCTGATCTGGCGCTGACTGGTTGTTTGTTCACTGCCTCTGCCCTGGTCTCCTCATGCGACCGGGGGTGCCCTCATGGGCATTCGCTGGGCTACGTTCCTCTGGATGTTGGCGGGGCCTGGGGCCTCCTGGCCCTTGGTTTCTTTTTAGTTTCCTCGGGCCATGCTTCCTTCCCAGGATGTCTTTCCCTGCCGGGCCCCCTGGCTCGGCTCGGCCTGTGCTTGGTTACGGAGGCTTTTCTGGCCGTCGCCCTGCCTCATCATCCTGCTTCCCTGCGTCTCTCGGGCTCCTTGGCTGTTTGGGCGCGGTGTTTGCAGCGGACCTCCTTCGGCGGACCTCCTGCCTTGGCATGTGCTCCCCCTCACACCTTCGGGGGGGGGGGGGTTGGCTGGGGTCTCGCTCCTCAGCCCATTCTCCGCTGACGTTGGATTGGGCTTCCTGTGCCCTGCGGGCTTCTGGTGCCTTTGGCCTCTGGGTCCGCCTGCCTCCCGGCTGTCGTGGCGGTCTACCCCCGGGAACGGGCCTTGCCCTCCATCTACCTAGCTCCCTCCGGTGCGGGTGGGACTTCGCCCACCCCTGGCCCTCCATCTGGAGGCCTGCATGGATGCTAGTGTAGCAGCCTTCATCTGGCTTGGGTCTCCCTTGCCTTGTTCCTCTCCTTCGACCGTCTCAGGCTCCCCCTTGGCCTTGGTTCGGTCTCTCCAGGCGCTGTCCCTCCTGAGGGTTTGCCGCCTGGTGTCCTTGTTCTATCCCAGGCTCCCCGGGGCCTGTGTTGGGCGTCTCTGCCTGGCCCGGGCTCCTACCCTTGGCCCGGCGGCCTCGTCTGCACTCGTCTGGGTGGCCTCGGCTGCCCTTATCCTCTGCCTGCGCCTTCGGGGGCCTGACCTGCTCCCTTCCTGCCTCCCTCCCTGGCTTCCCCTGGCCTGGGTTGGGGGCTTTTCTTCTGGCGCGATTGCCTTGGAATGGTGGGGTGCTTCAGCCTCCCCCCCTCTCCATCGGATTTGCCTGCGCTTTGCCGTTGGAGCCTTCCTCTGCCTGTGCTTCCTCCGGCGTCTCCCGTGGCTTGGACCCCTCCCGGGATCCTTCCCTCTTGGCTCCTGTCCTTGGCTGTTCCTGTCGCTTCTAGCCTCTGGTACACTGGCTTCTCCATGGCCGTTTAGGCTTCCGTGGCTTCAGGCCTCTTTTGGCCTGTTGCTTCCTGATCCACTCCTCGCCTTCCTGGGCTCCTCGTTTTCCTGCTGGTCCACGGCCGCGGTGTCCGTGACCCTTGGTCTTGCGGGACCTCCCTGGACCTCAGATCTCCGTGAGTCTCCTTGGCGCTCTGGGGTTGGTTTAGGTCTTGCCTTCTGGCTTGTCCTACTTCTTCCCTTCCGGGCCTGGTCTCCCCCTGACCGGTCTGGGTGTGGTCCTCGGCGATGCTTCTGACCTCCAGGGTCAGTGGCCTCCAGGCTCTGGGGCTCGCGATGGTGGCCCTTGGCTGCCTTCTGCCCCTGCGACTCCTTTGGCCGTCCTCGGCCCCTCCGTGGCTTCGTCCTGTGCTTCTGCCATCTGGGCGTGTCCCCTGCCTGTTGCGTTGCCTTGACCCCCCTGGCGCGGACCTCCCCTAGTCTCTGGACTTTGGGAGGAGGACACCTGGCTCTTTCCCGGGCGCTCCTTTTGGTTGGCGGATTTCCTCGGCCTTCCCGGCGGTTTCTCCGCCCCAGTGGCTAGCCTCCCTGTTTCCTAGGCGGCCATCCCATCTGGCCGTCTGGGCCTCCCTCTGGGCTCCTGGACTTTCCTCCCTTGGTTTGCCCATTTGGTCCACCTTGCCTTGCTATCCTGGGTTTGGAATCCTCCTCCGTTCCTATTGGGCTTTCTGGATGTCTGCGGATGGGCCTCTGCCTTTGTGGCTGGAGGACCTTCCCTGGGTCCAAACCTTTGGGACCAGTTGCGTCAGTCTCGGGCTTCCACCTTCTGCTCCGACTGGCTTAGCCGTCCCTCCTCCTGCTTCGCGAGGGGGATGGTCCTCCTTCTGGCCTCGATGCTCCGGCCACTCCTCTGGGATGTGGTCTGCCGGCCCTTGGGATTCTCCCCGAGTGCCTTTTGGTGGATATTCCTTTCCAGTCGTTCGGGCCATCCTCTGCGACGTTGTTCCCGGACCCTGGGCCCTCTCCTCCTCTCCTGGTGGTGTGGGGTGCCCTCAGACTGCGGTTGCGGGCGAGTTCCCAGCTTTGCTCTTCCCCTGCCCTATGCAGTCTCTACTGTCGGTCGCTCTCCAGCTAGGGGTCCAGTTCCCTGTGCGGGTACTGGCCCTGGTCTTCTGCCTCCTGCTTGCTCCGGCCTGGTTGTGCCCTGAGCTTGCAAAAGGGGGGGGGGGTCCCTCCGGGGGACGGGCCCCCGAGCTGCCTGCAGCACGTGCTGCCTCCCGGCCCCGAGCCTCCTGGCTCGGTGCGCCGGGTGATTTCTGGTTGTTGCCCCTCCACGGCACAATCTCTTGCCCGTTTGGTGTGCCCCCTCTTGCACCGGCCTCCTAGTGTCCGGTGTATGGGGGCCTCCCGTGGCTCTCTTCATGGCATACTTTAGGCCTGCTTTCCGAGTTCTGGCTATCTGCCTACTGGCTTGGTTGGCTTTTGCCTCGCCCAGTTTCCAGTCCCTGTTAGCGGCACTGAAACGGGCTTAACATCTGTCCCCGCCTCCTTCCCAGGCTTTGTAGTGCCCTGGGCTTGGATGCTTCTGGGTGATAGTCTTGATGCCTTTGCACTCACGCCAGACCACACCATGGGCTCCCTTGGCAGCAGCAACTGTTTTTTGCTCTGTACTTGGTGTCAATGCCCCTTTCTTGCTTGCGGGTTCCATTCCCTCCTCCACTTTGTGAATCTGCACAAGTAAGCGTTGTCACTCTCTTAGATGAGTGACAATAAGTCTGTGGGCCATGAGCGAAGATAGAGTTTGGGTCCTCCCCTATCGGGATAGGACCTATCTCTATGAGCTCATGGCCCACAGACTTATTACTTGAGTTTCCCACCCGCCTCCCCTCGGTGGAATGTCATTGCGTGGCGCCTCGAAGTAGAGGAAGTCTAAGCGCAAGGGATGATGGGAGATTAGGTGGTCTGGCGGTGGCGCCAAATTTAAATCTCGGCTGTGGACAAGCGTGAACGCTTGTTCGAGAAGATATATGCACAAGTAAGCGTTGTCACTCTCTTAGATGAGTGACAATAAGTCTGTGGGCCATGAGCTCATAGAGATAGGTCCTATCCCGATAGGGGAGGACCCAAATTTTTGTTGAATTGTTTTATGCATGAATAAACATAGGCCCAAAGTACAATGTACCTTTACCATATTGTACTTGAAGTTTCTATATACTGTAATTCTTCATAGGACAGGCTTCAAGATCTTAGTCAGGAGTTACTGCCACAAGTGTGAAAAAATTCTCGAGGCCACAAAAACTTATCATAGATTTTAAAATATATTCTATCTTGTGTAAAAAATTGTGCTCTTTCTGATGGTGACCTTTTTAATTGTCTTAATAATGATCTCAAGTTGCTATCCTATCATTTAAGTGAAAAAACGTGCGAAAAATGCTAATTTTTGGTGACTCATTTTTCAGACATCAAAGTTTGACTGTCTCTCTCTTGATAGATATCAAAGTTTCATGATTATTGAAAGTACCATGACGTTCCCTATTGTCCAAAGTTTAAAATGGCATCCAGTTTTAGTAATTTGCACCAATATATGTGGGTCTCTGAACAGAATATTGAAACAAAGTCAAGTGACAAAAGTAAAAACAATTTATTAAAATGGGTTGAAGCTCGTATTTGATTATTATTTTTTCAATGTCAGTGAGATGTTTATGGACATGAATTATATACCAATGTGTCCAGAAGGACCAGATGAAGGCAACAGACTACATAAAAATGTCCTTTCTTTGCGTATTTAGATTCACGAATACAAAACATGAAGCCGCTGCTTTTCCCTTCTGGATGTGTGAAAAAAATATGTCATTTTTCTAAACAACTTGCATTTCGTCAATTTTTGTCATACAGGTCTGAAAGTCAAACTCGTTATGCGCAGATATTTACATTAAAACGAGTTTGTGTTATTTTTTCGATATCTGCCTCCATAAAAAAATGCAAGTTATTTAGAATTTTATTTCTGAAAAAGGTAATTCCTTGGTTTGGGCTAAACTTCTCGGAAATATAGGTTGTTGGTACTCAAAATGAAGCTTATTTTCTGCTGAGATTGATGGTGTAAAAATTATTCCGGTGAAATGAATACTAAGCGAAATATAAGAAACCGCGACTTAGCACCACAAAATGTTTGTTATTTAAACAAAAAATTCAATCCCATGTAGTCATCTTATTTTTTGATGGATCATCATAGAATTCAAGTATATTTATTAGTGGTATTAGTGCAGCTTTATTACTGAAGCCACAGACCTACAGAAAATTTTATAATATTTTGGGGGTATCTAGCGCGCCCCACTGAGGGGGACTTTACAAATAGGGGTGTAACTTCCAAAATAAAAGAGTGGGTGCATTTTTTTTGTCAAAATTGAATTCCTGAGAAAATTTTACGTCAGATAGGCTAAAATTGGAATAAATTTTGTGTATGCTAGAAAGTGGTGACTTTGGCAGTAATTCTTGACCGAGATCTTGAAGCCTGTCATAGGAGAAGTTTTTTTTCTCATATTTAATCTTCTCTTCTTTGTCGGATTTACAAGGACAGTTTAAATGGGATGTCATATTTTATCCACCAAACTTGTTTTGCAGTCAGAATTGATGCTGTCAAGTCAGTGCAGATTTGCACAATATTATTCCAGAGTTGTCTGGAAAATTCAACACTGTTTTGCCTATTTCTTAAATGCATAAACTATCATTTGAGGAAAAAAGATTTTATTGCTTTTTTTAACAAGCTATCTCAAACAAGTTGAATTGTGTGAAACACTGTTAGGCCTGTGTCTAGAATTACACAAGTATCCCTAAATGAAACTGAATCTTATATATTGTGATTGAGAAACAAGTAAGTGAAATAGGTCAATTATGCCTAAGCCATATGCATGAAAAAAGAGTGTATGGTCGCCACTGTATCCAGCCTCATTGGGTCAAGTTTGATAATGACTTATGGACCATGCATGGAGCTAAGAACTTTATGTTTGAAATGCCACATATTTTTAACACTTTTACTATTTTCGGAACTTTTATTGCTTAATCATATTATCCTGTACAGTACATCCATATTTCATTGGGAAGGAGGGCACAGTTTCACTGTAAAAATAGAACCGTGGTCATTATGCTGATGATGTGTGATTATCATGCCATCATTTTCAATATTTCTTTCATTTAAGAAGACTAGGCCTAATGCTGCTTTGTGGTTCCAAGTTAAAAGTAAGATCAAATCATAGTCCTATCACCAGTCACAATAAGAAGGTTGACTCTCTCTTCATACACTGCTCACACTTAAAAACGCAAACCTATTAACACAGCTTAAAAACTAACTTCTAATTGAGGTATGGCTATGAAAATGATGCTGGTGAATATCATATCCTGGAGTCCTGAAACTTTCACTGAAAAAAATTGAGAATCGGCTGCATCTGGTGACATTTAGTGAGACTGCCTCAAAAACCAAATTCACAACCAATGCAAATCGAGCCAGAAAACATTTTACATTAAGTCCATCCAAGTCAGATTTTTGGATTGAGGATAATGAAACGTCAAATTTTAGGCCAAGTCGGTGTTTTTCACATTTTGTTTGTCACATCTTTTTTTTTCAAAGAAGTTGTGTCTTAACCTTCGACAATTACTCCAATGTGACTTTTTTTGCTATGCAATCTTGCTGAACTTCTTTGTTGACAATTTGAAATCATGAACATTTGGATAGTGAGTGTATTCTCCCCCTTACAGCCTAATTCAACTTTGCTGATCCCAAATTTCAAACAACCTTACAAAATTGCGTCTGGTTCTTTGAAAAACCAATGGATTTTTTTCAAACTTTAAAAATCATTTGCCAAGCAGTCAATAAGCAATCTTGGAAGGTTACAAAGAATTCCCTAGAGTAGTTTAAATGTTCTGTCTCTTTTAATAGGTGTGCTTTTTTAAGGGTGAACATGCAGTTTACATAGTGAAACGACCATAATGAGAAGTTTTTATGTTATCATAATTATTTTGTTTTATGTCAATTCTGGATAAAGATGATGTAACATACATAAATGGAGATTTTTAAGTTACAAAGGCTCACATGGTTCCGGAATTTCAAAATATGCAGTGGTAAAATAATACACAGGCTGTATAAATATTAACTGAGCAACGTAAGTTGTGCAAACTAGTAAATCTAGGAAATATGGGATGTTCATTGTTACATAGGAACAGCCTGCAGTCCATCTACTTCATTCCAAGAAAGGGCAGTTACCCTCGTCATATCAATATCATGATCACAGTTACCTTCGTCTTGAGATGCAGTTACCCTCGTCATTTGAGGTGTGCTTTAAGCCATTTTTAGACTCACACAGCTCAGATACTGGGTCACTTCCCTTTGAAATTATATTTTCGGCCTCTTATGATGCCTGTACATCACCTTGATACGTTTTAAAAGAAGTAATAACCTCAAACTCAACATTACATAATATTTAAGGCTAATTTAGGGACGAGGGTAACTCAGTTACCCTCGTCCAGTTTTGCCACAGTGACTATGATGTCGTAACTGTCGTGTCAATGAATATGTCGGGCAACGTTCAGCATTCTTATATTACTCCTTTGATCTATTTTTCATAGTATTCCTTCTTATTTTCTCTTTTCTTTTTTCTACTATCAGCTGTTCTTCTGAGCTTTTTTGAGGGGGGGGGGGTTAGTCTTGTGGTAACATACTGTGCTGCCAATCACTTGGTCCGGGGTTCGAATCCAGCTCTTGCCAGGTCACCTGGGCTTACGTTGAACGGCTGTTTCAATCCTTCCCCTCATTGCTGTGTCCTCCTCTGGGACTGTCTTAATTAGCCTAGCAAGTGCGTAAATACAGGACGTAAAGCTCTAATCATCTAACGTGTCGATGAATATGTTGGGCAGCGTTTGGCATTCTTACTCCTTTGATCTATGTTTCATAGTATTTCCTTCTTTTCATTTCTCCTTTTTTTATTTCTTTTCTTTTTTGTATGATCTTCTGTCCTTTTTGATGTCCCTGTCATTTTGTCTGGGCTCGTGCTTCTGAAGGTCCTCGACCTGGGTTCTGTCTCTGGTCTAGGAACAATTTATCGATAGAGCTCCCCCGGCAACACCCAGTTGGATCTCTTTTGGGTGAGATGTTGTTTCAGTCTATTTAGATGCTGTGCAAGTAAAAAATTCATACCAACCTGCACCTTTCCCATGAGTGGGTAAATGCATAACATTCTGACTTGTTGAGGAATCAATTTTCCATCTCAATAATCTACCCTCATCAGCATGCAGAACAGGACTAAAGGGTTGCACCTACCATATCTAAGAAGTTTCCTCATATATCTATCTATATATATATTATATATCTATCTATCTTATCTATATATATATATTATATATCTATCTATCTATATATCTATCTATCTATCTATCTATATATCTATATATCTATCTATCTATCTATCTGTCTATGTAATATCTATCTGTCTGTCTATCTATCTATCTATCTATCTATCTATCTATCTATCTATCCATATATCTATCTATCTATGTTCCCTCAGGCAGGAGGATGAGGCTATCAGATGCGGTGGGGGAGGGATGAAGGAAATTGCGGCAGGGATGAGTAGAAAAAAGGGTCATCTGGTTTACTATCCATTGATGCGTTTATGGTGTTTCGGCATTTCCTGGTACAGCAACGAACCATCACACTATGATGTCGTAACTGTCGTTTCGATGAATATGTGGGGCAACGTTCGGCATTCTTACTCCTTTGATCTATTTTTCATAGTATTTCCTTCTTCCTATTTTTCTTTTCATAGTATTTCCCTCTTTTTGTCTACTATCTATTGGCTTTTCTTCTGTACTTTTTCGATATCCCTGTCATTTTGTCTTGGCTTACGCTCCTGAATGCGTCTTCTTCAGTTGAAATATTGTTGCAGTCTATCTAGATGCTGTATAGAGTAAAAGTAAACTATTCGTAACAACCTTTACCTTTCACCATGAGTGGGTAAATGTGTAACATGTTGGGGACTCTGGCTCTCTAGTCTCTACCATCTCATCAGTCAACACTTGTGAGCACCAAGAACAGGGTTTAGAGGGCTGCACTTACCATATATGTCTACTTTACCCGGTATGTTCCCTCTAAATTGTTTTGAAATATGTTAAATCAAGGTGGACGAAATTATTTTTGCATCAAAGATTTCTTGACTTGTTGGTCTTGGAGGCTGGGTGGTGTCGACTGAAAGTCACTTTTATTTAAAAAAATATTAGAATTTAATATGATTTATATCGCGAGTGGTTGAGACACCCAAATTACTATTCTTCCATCAAACCTGATAATTATTTGGTTTTATCAGTATGGTGAAAGAATTTTCTCTAGTATTGTTGTTTTGTGCAAAATTGTTTTGAGTAGACAATAATAAACAAACAAATAAGCACATCTTCAAGGACAATGTGGTCATAAACCTGCCTCAGCTGAGGTAAAAATTCAACACACCATTCTCAGACCATCAGTCAGCATTAGAGCTACTTGTATTCATGTTTTGGGAATCCCAGGCATAACTGTTGGCATAACTTTTGGCATAATTGATAAAATGATGTTCTTCTCTGGGGATATAAATTGTGCTCTGGGATGCCAGATATAGTTTAGTAACTTCAGTTTGAAAAGTGTAGAGGAAAATTGGATTGTTTTAGCTGTTGATAACTTTGGATTGTAAGTACATTGTTACCTTATTACATTGAATTTAACCCTATATTGACTATGGTGTTTTCATTGTGCTGTTGTGTGCATTTCACTGTTATGTATGAAAACTGTTCTTATCATAATGTTTGAATGTGATTTTCTCAAAGGTTTAAGGGGGAGGGTTGGTCTAGTGAAAGCGTGCTGGACTGCCAATCGATGGGTCCGGGGTTCGAATCCAGCTCTTGCCGGGTCACCTGGGCCTATGTTGGACGGCTGTTCAATCATCCTTCACCTCATTGCTGTGTCCTCCCCCTGTCCTAATTAGCCTAGCAAGTGCATAAATACAGGAGGTAAAGCCCCAATCATCTTTCCATCCATCTCAAAGGTTTAAAGTCCCAAAGCTACAATAAAAATATGACAATTATTAATTTGGTTGTCAATATAGGCCTATATATATGTTTTTTTTAAAAGCTGCAGTGAAAATCTGGTTGGATAAAACTGGGATAATCTTGATTTCTCAGGAATTTCAAAACCACAACACGATAATACATGGGTAGATCTCTCAAGATGAAATATGACCCTCCTGGTCTGTTTGGACTCAGGTGCAGTTTAGTCTAAAAATTAAGTACATTATATCCAAGATTGAAAAGTAGTGTGACTTGGGTTACTTCAATATTTTTCTTTCTTGGAGTCATGCATCATTTCTAAATCTTGATTGATTGTGTCTGCCACGGTCAGTGTGGAAGGTTTAGAAGATTAAATTGTTTAAGGAAATAAGACAAGAGAGTTTAGATATTTTTTTCCGTATGTACAGAAAATCTAAAAGAGATATGGTAAGTGTAGCCCTCTAAGCGCTAAGCCCAGTTCTGGGCACTCACAAGGGTTGATTGATGAGATAGGAGAGAGAGTGAGAGTCCTCAACATGTTACACATTTAAATTACCCCAAAGACACAAATACAAGGGTCCACCAATTTAACATCTCATCCGAATGACATCCAGCTGGGATTTTGCTCGTGAGGGTCCATTGAAAATTTTGCGTTCCACCTGGGGTTTGAACCCATACAAGCGAAGACCTTTAACAGAGCAGGTGCCACCGGGCCTGGACCGTAACCACTCAGCTACCCAGCTGGTGAGAAGCTAAAATCAAAATTAACTGTAATTTTTTGCAATATTGAGAAACAGCTGATCTACACATACAAAACGCCGCAAAGTGAGAGAGAGAAAGCATTGTGAAGGGTACATTTTAGTTTTCACAAGAACATGCCTTTAAGGCTTATAGTCAAGTTATAGAGCTGCTCTATCCATGCCTGTCTTCTCAGCAAAGGATTTGAGTTTATGGTTATTTGTAGTTTTTAGTAAAATATTTCACCGACACTGGACTTGAAAAGAAGTATAGACTGAAAAGACTGCCAAAGACTTTTTAGTTGTAAATCTTCTGTTTAAAAGAGCCTTTTTGGTGAAGGTACAGAAAGGTCCTTGTGAAAAAATGTTGAGAACTTTACAAAATAAAATAATCTCTCTCTTCTTCTGGGAAGCCAATAAGTCATGCTTGGAAGCTACCTTGAATTTTTTCTGTGTTAGATACAAGATGTAAAACAGTCCTTCCTATTTGTATCTCTAGTGTTAGTGAAAGTGATTTTAAATAAAAATAATACTACAGGCAAAATCCAAGGGCGCTTGGTGGCCAAGTTGCTTAAGGACTGTTAGGAATGTCGTCTCAGATGGTAGCACATTGGGGTGTGTCAATTTTAATTTTTATGCAAATTCACTAGGTTACCAATCGCTGGTCCCAGGTTTAATTCTTGCTCTGTCTTGCTCGGTCACCTGGACTTTTGTTGGACAGCTGTTTCAATCATCCTTTGCCTCATTGCAGTGTCCTTCTCCTGTCCTAATTAGTCTACCAAGTGCATAAATACATGATGTAAAGTCCTTATTATACATCCATCATGAAAAGTGTGGCACATTGTTGTCTTTGTAAGCCTTTGACACAATATTTTCCAACACATCTGTATCACAATATTGGGGGAGGGTTGGTAGGGTGCTGGGCTGCCAATCACTGGGTCCAGGGTTAGAATCTAGCTCTTGCCGGGTCACCTGGGCCAATGTTGGATGGCTGTTTCAACTTTCAATCATCCTTTGCCTCATTGCTGTGACATGCTGTGCTGTGTCCTCCTCCTGTCCTAATTGGTTTACCGAGTGCATAAATACAGGACGTAAAGCCCCAATCATCCATCTATAACACAATATTGTCCAGCACATGATATATTTGGATAGTGTGTGGCTGTCACTGTAGCAATGTGCGACTGGCAAAGGCCGCCTCAGATTGAATGGTGGGCATTGCCTTTTCGATTGCGTGATTACTTGGCCATTGCCATGAGCTACCTACTGACCTGTTTAATGGACACAAAGTGGACATTGCCTGCACGAAACTACTGGTTTTTCCACTGGAACTGATTTATTAGTTTAGTGTTTACCTAGTTTTCCAATTTAGATTTGTTTTTGTTTAGTAGTAGTGTGCATTTGAACTGCTAGCAATATGTTTACTTGTACGTTTCTGTCAATTGACGTGTAATGACTGAGGTTTATTATAACATTTATAAAAGAAACACATTTGAATGTTCCTTGTGAGGTCATATCCCTATTCTTGCCATGGAATTCAGTATCACTCGTAAGTAGTTAATGAGGTCATACTTTTCCCATAGTCTCCAGGCTCTTGCCTACAATAACACATGATAGAGACATGAACCGCAATATCCCAACACATCAGGTCATCCGTCTATTTATTGTTATAGATGAGCCAGACTGCCAGTGCTACTAGGGGACACGGGGTGACAACACAGAGGCCAACCAGATTAGAATGGATATCATCATAACTGTCTATTCTGTACATTCATGTTAGTGCTGTGTTATAGTATGGCTTGCGATATTACGCTAAAGGTCTACTGGAAATATTTTGTATAGACCAACCGAGCTTCGAGCTTTGAAACCAGCCAAAACAGACTATAAAGTAGGGATTGACCAATACCACTTTTTCACTTCTTATCCGATATGGATATTGTATTTTGTTGCCGATAGGCTACCACCAATATAGGTTCCCATTCCGATACGATACAATTGGTTAAGTATGGAGCAATACCTCCGATCCGATACTGATACTGTCTTTTGGGTGTCGATACCACTGATACTGGTATTGGTATTAGTAGGCCTACATCCCTAGGCCTACTATAAATATTGGTCATCCTGATTCGAACCCAAGCAGCAAAGCAGGCAAGGACTGAAATCACTGAGCTGCCCGGCTGAGAAAGAGAGACCATTAGGCATATTAACCCTCCAGCATTCTGAAGCAGGAACTGCACCACATGGTGGCTGTTGTTTAAAGTCAAGGCGAATGCTTAGAAGCAATCTTAGCATTTAGAAAGTGTCATGGCTGTTAGGTCGTTGCCGTAGCAACCGCCTTTCGTTGGCCAAAGAACATTTCCACTTCCTGGGTGCCAGCATGAGTAGAGGCATTTCCAGTTCTTTACAGCTGTGATTTGTGTCCCAGCAGCTTAGTGTGTAGTTACTGAGATGTTTAACTTCTCCGCAGAGAAACAAGGACCGTAAAACAAGAACTATAAAACAACAGACAATGGTGATAGTGTTAAGAGCAATTGTGCTTCCAGATTAACCATAATGCTCTCTAAATAATTTCTGGACAAAATTGGTTTTTCAAATACCAAATGGTTTTTTGAAACAGCCATGGTGGTTTTTGCTTAGAAATTTGGTTTTTCCTCAAAATCTATTGTATTCACGACATTGCACCTGTAGGCCTACAGTATTTCCACAAACCCAAATTAGATATGAGCTTTATTTTTTTAGAGTGTGGGCAATTAAAGTAAGAGGTTTGGAAATGACCTGATAAAATTAAGTAGACAGGTAGATAATCATAGGGACCAAAGAGTGACAATAAAACAAGTTATACAGCACTACCATGAATGCACAGAATAGACAGTTATGATGATATCCATCGAAGTTCGAAGCTTGGGTGGTGATACAAAATATTTTCAGTAGAGATTCGAGAGTAATGTCCCAAACATAGCTACTATAACACAGCACTAACATGAATGTACAGAATAGACAGTTATGATGATATCCATTCTAATCTGGTTGGCCTCTGTTGTCACCTCCTGTCCCATAGTAGCACTGGCAGTCTGGCTCGTCTATAACAATAAATAGATGGATGACCTGATGTGTTGGGATATTGCGGTTCATGTCTCTACCCTGTGTTATTGTTGGTGAATGTAGGAGGTGTGGGGAGTTATAGAAGCTTTACTTGCGGGCCTGG
The DNA here is from genome assembly GCA_026936325.1 of Platynereis dumerilii. NCBI lineage: Eukaryota > Metazoa > Annelida > Polychaeta > Phyllodocida > Nereididae > Platynereis > Platynereis dumerilii. The sequence continues at coordinate 21,837,715 of JAPTHN010000005.1, read as the reverse complement.
TAAATGAATTGTACTTCGTTGTAAGACTGTAGGAAAAAGTAGCGAATTTGGGAAAGTATTGACGCGAAATTTCTAAATTTCAATGGAAGTTTTGAAGTTGGTGCAAATTATGATTATATTCTGTTGTTTGACGACATCAATGATGTCACTACATGTCCTATCTTTAACATTTAAATGAGTGGTAATTTGTCATTGGTACACATTTATGGCAGGATAAGACCTCACCAACTGTATTTGAGTTATCAATTATTGCTGAGTTTAAGTATGTGACCTCACGGGGAGCAATTTAACCTGACTTAATACACGTCATAAGGCATTTAATAGGCCTATTATAGGCCTATTATAGGAATATTATAGGCCTATTATAGGCCTATTATTTATGGTTAATTTATATTTTGTATGCTTTTTAGTGTTCGTCATTGAGTAATGAGCATACATAGATTTTCAAAATCAGAATACCTTGCTTTGATTATATAGTATAGATGATAAATAAATTTCAACAAAACGTACAATTGGGCCTAAAAACGTACACAATTAACAGCTTTTAAACCAATCAAGACCCCTGGGGCACCAATAACATGCTTTAGAGGACTGCACTCAACATTTACCCTACCATTGGCTACCAACCATTTAGCTTGTACTATGTAATAGTCTAAAACAGACTGATGATGCCTTAGCTGCTGAGACAGCATGTATGACAGTGCAGACACCACAGCTGATACCATTGATATTTAGGGGGCAACTATTAGATAATCGGGGGGGGGGCTTGGAGAATTTTTGAAATAAATAATTTCTTGCTGAGTTTTTGTGAAATAAAGAAATTCTTTCGGGAGAGTCTTGAAATAAATAATTTCTAGTGGGGATATTTCCTAATAGGGTGTTGTTCGATCTATGGTAATAAGTATTTGAGGATGCTACGATTGCTACGTGCTAAAAAAATAAGTAATTGTTGCTGTTTGCCATGAAATAAATTTCCCGTAGAGGAAATCTCCAAGCATGAAATAGGTTTTTTTTCTGAAGGGGGTATTTCTTAACAGTTTAATGTTTGAATTAGGAACAAATATTTGGCGACATCGCCCACTCGATATAAATAATTGTGGTCGTGGTTACCATGAAATAAATAATTTCCCGTCGAAGAAAACTCCAAGCCCCCTCCTCCTGAAAATCTAATGGTCGCCCCTAAGCATCTATTGTGGGGCTGGAAGCACATGAGCAGGGAATTGCTGTCTGATAGATAGCAGTGCAGAAAAGTGGAGAAAAGTGAAGTGCAAAATGATGGAACGCCTTTGGCATCCATAATGCCTTGCCTGTCTTGGGGAGAATATTGATATGGGGTGCAGGTGGTGGCAGGATGCAAAGAGGGTGGTTGGGGGGGGGGGGGTTGTATAATTGTAGGGATGGAGCTTGGAGGATGAGGGGGAGATATCACATAAAAAGTACGTGGGCCTATTTGACACCAACAGCTAATTAGTTATCGGCTCTATACCAATATCTATGTCAATTCAAACATATATAATTCAGACATAAGATAATTAGTATGCACCACGAAATAGGCCAACATTAAATTAAATATTTTGTGATAGCTAGGTATTTGTTAGCATGATTCTCAGATTTTGCAGGTCTTACTGATATATGGCAAATATCATCTATATTGCTTTTATGTAATTAACGTTGTTTTACCAGGGGCTTTCGCATTCTAGCATGGATTCATTTAGCGTTCAATATCGCATTCAATGGCACAGCCGAACGCATCTGTAGCAAATCAGCTGACTGCGAGGGCATGATCACTTGGAAATCAGGCCGCCACTGTCGAATCGGCCATGTCAAGGAATTTTCATTGTTTCAAACTCTATAGTTTGGACGTTGATAAGCCTATAGAGTGTCCTATTGTATAGGCCTATATATATTATTTTGTATTTATTATGACAGTATTTTGATATGTTCTTATCCTTTTAAATTTTGATATTCTTTGTGTAGATATCTTTTACATAATCTCTTTAAACATACATGAATGTTAACTTTTTAAAGCAGTAGGCCCAGTAAATTAAAAGAAAATATCAAAAAGTTAGAATTACTCACCTAATAAAAGTTAAAATACTCAATCCTGGTATAATTCCAATGTTTCTTCAAAACATATTTATCCAAGCACTTTCATGGGTTGTCATTACGCCAATGGTAGCCAAAGTACTTGTGAAAAGTAATTGTAAAATTTAGAAGAAAAAAAAAGAGAATATTTGCCAGTTGGGCTGAAGATGCACTGAGTTCTTTTATTGTGGAACAATGCCTGCACTTAGATGCCCTCTGGTGGCCAAAACTTGTCAAACATTTGGGAGGCATTTTGGAAGCTGTGGGAAAGTTTGCAGTTTTAGCTGGTTGTTATTTGTGGATTTAATTGTCAGGATCTATAAACATGTGGTGATGTTCTTTAAATGTGAATATTTGTTTGTTTCCTGGATATAACTGTGGACATTTTATTATTCATATTAATATTATTTTGTTATATAATTTCTGATTTTGTCAGGTTGTAAATAGGAAACAGGCTTCTTGAGTGAATGGTGATTTTCCCCATTTCGGCTGGTGTTAGCATGTGAGCCTGTGAGGTTTAAGCTACTGTGCAGCCTGTCTTATTACTATGGCTGTCTATGCTGGGGAAATGGAAGATCCCTCACATGGGGTAGATATGCCGGGCTGAGTGGTGAGAGGCCAGGGGACTGCTCTTCTGAAGGACTTGCCGACTTGGGTTTGAACTCCGGGTTGGGTACCCGAAATATTCAGTGGACCGTCATGAGCAAAATCCCAGCTGGGTGACGTTTGGATGAGATGTTAAATTGGCGGCCCCTTATATCAGTGTCTGTGCTGGACAAGTAAGCAATCCCTAGTATTGGGTAAATGTGTATAACATGATGACGACTCCAGTCCTCTCTCTTCCATCTGATCGATCAACCGTCGTGACCGCCCAGAACTAAGCTTGGAGGGCTTCACTTGCCATATATCAGTGTATATATATCTATCTATCTATCTATCTGTCTCTCTATCTATCTACATACAGTGTACCTCTAACTGGGCCTGAGAACTCACTTAGTGTTGGTGCATTGGGTTGCTATTCTCTGGGACTCGAGTTCAGTTCCTGCTCAGCAGCCCATGTTAGACGGATGTTTCATCCTGTGCCAAATGTGCGCCTCGCCTGATTACAAGATAGATTACAATGGTCTCTGCTTTTCGTGCTAGCTTATAGTGCTTTGCCTCATTAGACAGTTTTTATAAATACAGGATGTAAAACCCTATCATACATACCCATATGGCCATACCTAATATTACCAATCTAACTGCTAATTCATGCATGAATTCACAAACAAGGGATGACAGGAGGGCTCTCTGAGGCTTCCTTTATCGACCACAGGGTCAGAGTTGAGTGAATTGTCCTGCCATGCCACCTGGTGTACTGCTGATGAAAACAACTTGGTAAAAATGTGCTGCAAACAAATTTAAGCTCACTGCAGACACTACCAAGTGCCATCTAATGGTTCAGAGTGCTTGTTTGCGCATTATTTGCAAATTGCAGCCACTGGCTTCTGAGGCCATTGCCCTCATGTCATGGGTTTGAATCCAGCCCAGGAACTCAATTGCATACATGTGACGTTAAGCTAGAGGGTGCATTGAATTGAGTGTTAGAACTATGCTGAGGCAATTAAAAGGGGTGAGGGTTGGTCTGGTGGTAGCGAGCTGGACTGCCAATCGCTGGGTCCAGGGTTCAAATCCAGCTCTTGCCAGGTCACCTTGGGCTATGTTGGACTTCTGTTTCAATAATCCTTTCCCTCATTGCCGTGTCCTTCTCCTGTCCTAATTAACCTACCAAGTGCTTAAGAGCCAGTGACAGAGAAAATCGAGGATTTGGCTTGCTGTGGGGGTCGGCGGAATCACTTGAAACTTTTCAATGTGAATGAATATGGTCTCACTAAGAAAAATCTTGAAGCATTCGAAAAAAATTCATTTGGTTGTTGTGATAGGACATGCCATAGATATTAAGCAAAATATGCAAAATTGCTCCCGGAGAGAATTTGGAAATTTCACATTTTGCTGAATTTCAATGGACAATATCTTCTGAACGGCACATGTTACAGCTTAAAGAAACATAGCATCAGATAGGGCATATACATGGTTTTCAAGGCCACATATGATATTTGTTGTCCTAGTCTTATAGGATGTAGTGTAACTCGAATACAAAAGCCTTTTTGCCCATTTTTTCAAAAATACTGATTTATGGAAAAAAGGTCATATTTGATGGCCGATTGCCAATCTGAGGGTCTCAACTTGACAATGTGAATAAAAGGGTAGTGAAGACAAACATGTCAACTGTCCATTCAGTCAATAAAATTTGGTATACTTCTTTTGGAATTTCACTGGTAAAGATTCCAAAATGGCCTCCAAATGGAATTTCAACTTTTCATTTATTCGTAATTTGGAGAGTATTCATCCAATTTTCAGATGTGATACCTCTAATCCACCGTTTTCAAGGTCATAGACTTCATTTTTGACACTTTCACATTAAATTTATAAATCTAAGATGGCTGCCAAAAATGGTGGCCAAAATGGTTGCCATTCACATACAATTGACAATTTTTGTTTAGGTTTCCTCAATTTACTTTAAAATTTACAATTTTTTTAGGTTTCCTCAATTTACTTTTGTGTGGTATCTCTAGGGCTTAAATGCCAAGAAGACACATTTTTGATTCTGTTATGTCAAGCAAACCAAGATGGCAGCCAATTTTACCGCAAATATGGCTGCCACATGAATGAAATTGTCAGTTTTTGTTCATTTTTTCATCCAGTACCTCTATTCTAGGGTTTTTAGGGTCAGAGATCTCATTTTTGATACTCTCAGAAGAATTTATTCAATATGACTGCCAATATGGTGGAAATTATGCCTGCAAGTTACATGAAATTGTCAATCAGATATTTTTCATTTATAATTTGAATGTAATTCCTTTACTCTGGAGTTCTTAAAGTCAGAAAGTTTGTTTTCACGCTTTAGCAAATCTCAGATGACAGTGTATTGTGACCAACATTTCAATTTTTTTCATAGGCTATTTGGTGGTAATCAGTGGTTGCACTCAGGTTACTAACCTCTGAGACCAGAATTTGATTGCCAAGAGTTTGGCCACAGGCACAAACAATATGTTTCATGTGTGTGTTCAAATCCACTGCCAGTTCTTTGATGCTTATTACTATTAGAAAAGGTATGACAGCTTGCTTGGCAATGCTCTAACTTTCCAGACCGAACTGGTACGTTATCACTGCAGCAGACGACTCAGGTAACTGTAAAATCCAGTGAAAAGAAAGTTAGAGCAGACCGGGACCCATGACCCCCCCCCCCCCTCCCAAATCTCCCCTAAAATGAACAATTTGACAAACACAAGTGTTGTTATTTTGCAACCACAGTTCAGTTTTTAAGGTGACAAAACAAATTTGAGAAACTGTGGAAAATATTGAGGTATTTCACAGGATTAGTTCAACCAAGTGATCCACTGTCAATGTTTCTTTTTCTAATAAGCTCTGTTGATTGGCTCGTTCTTAAATCAGTATATATTTGACATAGGTTAATTTGGTCCGTATTCAGGTTGTTTCTGCCTGTGGTTTGGCAATCCTTCCTACTGTGGTCCCATCTGAACTTCATTATTATGCCGGGCAAGTGCAAAAATACAGGATATAAGCAGTATCAACCTCACCCTAGCCAATGAGCCACTAATATTTCACACAAAAAATTATGGAATATCAAAAATGTTGTTGAAATTAACTAATGGGATTTTTGGCCATCTGTTGTTGAACTAAGTTGTGAATTTGGTTTTTTACCAGACCAAAGATGAAGCTGCATAGTGGACAACCATTTTTCTGAATGTTTGGGAATGAGGGCTAGTGTTTGACAAATTTCTTCTCAATTTGTGCAAATATTATCAATGCTCGGCTGCACAAGTGGAGGTGAATTCTGACAAATATTTGCAACACATTTACCAATTTTTCAGTCTTTGCATTGGTTTTCCGTATAGAGCAAATTAATTACATGCAGTGATATTATCAAGACAAAAACGACTGAAAGTAGTGCAATTTGGCATTGTTTCAAATAATTTTTACAACTTTTATGTCCATTAATCTTGTGGATTTTGGGGAGGAATTTGTCTTACTATGACCTGCAAAATGATCGTTTGAAGATTTTGATCATGCATACCAAATAATATAATTACATGACCTTTAGACACAGCCCAAAAATTCAGGAGGTTCATGGAACATTTGAAAGGCTCCTGGGAAAGTTATTTAATTGCCTACTAGTTTAAGTAAGCCATCTACAATTTCTCCACCTCTTGGAAGCTATCATGACTTCATTAGAATTTATCAAATTATAATAAAGTGCAAGGTCTGAGCAACTGAGGTAAATTGGCAAGGGCAATTTTTTTTGCAATTAATTTGTCTCCTGCAAGTATAATAGCACACTTAATGCAGTCTGACAGCTGTTTTGCCTGATTTACTAAATATTTGGAGTTTTGCAAATTTGACTGGGAAAGTTCAAGCAGTTGAATGATTAGTGGATAATGATCCAACAAGAAACACTAAGTTTGCTTATTAACAAATATTTGAATATTATGGTGTCTTGTCTTACGTTGTAGATCACTATCAATCTTCATCTAAGCATGATTGACGTAAAATGATGTAAAATGATAGGAGCAAAAATTCTTTATTTTGCTTTCTGAACCTTGTGCAGATTCTGCAGAATGGTTTTTCTGCACTTCCCCAACATTATTTTCCTTGAAATATCATTTGGGTTAATTCCGAGAACCTGAATAGGATATTTCAAAAATTAATTTGCATAAAATATGCCAATCATTAAGGTACCTCACATGCTTGTGTCTTATCTTTTACGTTGCTTCACAACATTGCAAAAACATTGCCCCAATATTGCATTCTAACGACATTTTGTCCACATGCAAATGCCTAAAGTGCCATTATGTAACTTTGCAGCCAGCTCCAATTACAAATCACAACATTTTTATTCACTGCAAGAAAATCATTTCAGTGCTCCTTATTGATCGCCAGTAGATCGTTAGATCTACCAGCGATATATGTTTTGAACTTGTCCGAACCTCGTGGTGCGTGGTGCGTAGACAAATTGTGTGGTGGAATGCACTTCAGAATCTGTCATCTATCATGTCTATGCCTCAGCTTTCCTGGCAGTGGTTGGGTGGATAGGAGTCGGTGGCTAGAAGTCGGGTGGAGGGAGTCGGGTGGTTAGTAGTCGGGTGGATAGGAGTCGGGTGGATGTGGATATAAGTCAGGTGGATAGGAGTTGGTGGCAAGGAGTCAGGTGGACATGAGTCGGGTGGACAGGAGTTGCTTGGAAAGGAGTGTTGGGTGGATAGGAGTTGGGTAGATAGGAGTCGGGTGGATAGGAGTCGGGTGGCCAGGAGTCGGGTGGACAGGAGTCGTTTGACAGGAATCGGGTGGATAGGAGTCGGGTGATTTGGAGTCTGGTGGTTAGGAGTGGCTGGATAGGAGTTGGCTGGCCAGGAGTCTGTGGACAGAGTCGGATGGACAGGAGTAGGATGGACAGGAGTGGGATGGACAGTCGTTTGGAAAGGAGTCAGGTGGACAGGAGTGTTGGGTGGATAGGAGTCGGGTGGATAAGAGTCGGGTGGCCAGGAGTCGGATGGATAGGAGTAGGGTGGTTAGGAGTCGGATGGTTAGGAGTCTGGTTAGAGTCGGATGGATAGGAGTCGGATGGATAGGAGTCAGCTGGCCAGGAGTCGTTGGACAGGAGTCGGGTGGACAGACTCAAGACTCAAGACATTTATTTCTTCCTGAAACATACAGGTTGTTACAGTAAAGAGGGAGGACATCTCTAAGACAAGATTTTGGACAGGAGTTGGGTGAGCAGGAGTTGGGTGGACAGGAGTCGGGTGGACAGTCGTTTGGACAGGAGTTGGGTGGACAGGAGTCGGGTGGAGATGAATCGGGTGGGTAGGAGTCTGATGGACAGGATTTAGGTGGATAGGAGTTGGATGGACAGGAGTAGGATGGATAGGAGTCGGATGGACAGGAGTCTGGTGGACAGGAGTGTTGAGTGGATAGGAGTCGGGTGGCTAGGAGTCGGATGGATAGGAGTAGGGTGGTTAGGAGTCGGGTGGTTAGGAGTCTGGTTAGAGTCGGGTGGATAGGAGTCGGGTGGATAGGAGTCAGCTGGCCAGGAGTCGGTGGACAGGAGTCGGGTGGACAGGAGTCGGGTGAGCAGGAGTTGGGTGGACAGGAGTCGGGTGGACAGTCGTTTGGACGGGAGTTGGGTGGACAGGAGTCGGGTGGACAGGAGTCGGGTGGGTAGGAGTCTGGTGGATAGAAGTTTGGTGGTTGTCTATACCCATCTTTCTGATGGTTTGGTGCAGTTTTTGTCTGATCTTGTATGACGGCTGTCCATGCTGAAACGTGACAGACTGAAATGCATAAATTACACTGTCACTGCTGCCTCTATTAAACTCAAATTCTCAATACATATACTTTGCTTGTGTATATATAATTTGTCAGTTTTCAACAGTAAAATAGCCGATCAGTCAGTCCCTGTGCCAGCATTGAGCGATCCATTCAATCTCCACACTAATTCTAGTTTATTCAATTTTGATGTTGCTATAGCATATATATTGGTTTATTCCTGCCCAATGAAGAAAATCCATCATAGATTTTTTATTTATAGGTCATCTATATACAGATTTTTTTTGTGTCCCAGAGTAAAAATTCTGCCTCATTGACCCGCCTTTGAATTATTTGAAGCAGATGCGATGGTCATGATTAACTCATACAGACTATCCTATTTCAAGAACAATTTCTTTCAATTGGATATGTAAAATATTTACAAGCATTATTTAGATTTTTTTTTATTGCTGTCTGAACCTATAAAAAAACATATAAGTATTCTTAAACAGTTCATAGATTCTACAAGATAAGGAATTTCTCTGGCGAAACGTTTTGCGTGTAAAACGTCACTAAAGATTGTGTACATCATTTTCAATGTGAAACTTGCCTTAAAACCTTAATAGGCATCCGATTTTCAAATTTTAAAGACCTGCATATATCAATTAAACTCCTCCAAATTCAATTCACTTATTCATTTTGCTCTATTTGCAATATTAACTTCGCAAAAACCTGTTCGGCGCATTACGCTGTTTTTTTTTGCACATATTTGGCTATGTAATATTATCATGAAACAAGGGGAGGGGCTTTGGGGTTTTTCTAAGGGCATTTATTTCATAGAAATGCCTACTTTAAGACATTAAAACCTTTTATTACACGCCACATACCCTCAGGTTCATGATAAGATCGATGCGGTACCCTTTTTTAAGGGTACTTTTCTTGTTTATATGTGCACACTGAATTTCAGAATTTTATCCAGTAGGCCTAAAGCAGTCGAGAACCAGACAAGGAATGAGAACATTCACACTTTCATAAAGAAATACGTTTTGTGTCAAATAGGTCAATTTTGTATGCTATTCATGCCTTAAGAACATAAAAGCTATAAAATAAATTTTATATTGAAAAATGAAGTGTTCATTACCAACAACTGGTAACACTGTGACATTTCCAGACTTTATAACCAGGTTCAAACGTTCTAATTAGCATTCTGAATCTGAAAACGACAGTTTGCATGGAAATGTCATTTTTGGTCACAGAGGTTAACTTCATATGTTTTCCATGCTTATAGTAAGCCATGAAAACCAAATTTTATGATTGATATTGGAAGATGAAGTGTAAATTGGTAATTCTATGTCATTGGCATAGCTGGGGGCCAACTGTCAGATTGGCAGCAGGGATATGAAAACAGCCATTTTCACCAAAATTTCACCGAAATTTCCTTTTAGTTAAATAGGTTAACTTCATATGTTTCCAATGCTTATTGCAGGTCATATAAACCAATTTTTATGATTGGTTTTGGAAGATGAAATGTAAATTGGTATTTCCATGTCACTGGCATAGCCGGGGCTGACTGTCAGATTGGCAATTTTTATATGAAAATGGCCTTTTTCGCTAAAATTGCGATTTTGTTCAAATTGGTAAATTTCATGTACTTCTCATGCCTACAACAGACCATATAAACCAAATATTATGATTGATTTTGGAAGATGATGTGTTATTTGGTAATTCTAATTCATTAGCATAGCCTCGGGCCAAATTTCAGATTGGCCGTTGAGATCTATAAATGGCTATTTTCACAAAAATTTGTTTTTCGGTAAAATTGGTAAATTTCCCATGCTTCCCATGCTTAGGGTGTCAAAAGTATACCAAATTTTATGATTGATATTGAAAGATGAAGTGTATATGGGTATATCCATGTCATTGACATATCTGGGGGTAGACCCTCAGATTGGCAATTTGGATCTGAAAATGACCACTTTTTACATCCTTTTTCGCCTTTGAAATAGAGCAAGTTCCTTGTATCACCCACACCCTGGTGGCCAGTTTAGGAACAAAAAATTAAATTCCATTTGAAAGGAAATCCATTTTTCTCAATATCTGAAATAAAATTATATCATTACATCACCTCATGTTGACTATGCAGTGATTTTAAAATTGCCATTTTTTAACATTTCCTTTCTCTCTAAAAGCGAAATTATGGCCTTAATAATGGAGGTGGCCTACCATGGCCACCCCTGGACCAAATGACCAAAAATTTTGTGAATGTTGTTTTTGACCCAAGTACTTGACATGTACCAAATTTCATCAAAATCGGTGAGATTGCACAGCCATGATTTTGGCAAAAATCCTCAATTTTCTCTGTCACTGGCTCTTAAATACACGACGTAAAGCCCAAATCATCCATCCATCCATCTGAGGCAAGTATAAGACCCCACACTTGGAGATAGAGAGTACCTTGGTGTGGACTCACAGCCTTATCAATATGTGAGGATATCCTCTCATCATTAAGTCTGCCTCTGGCAGCTGCTCATGTCAGTTGGAATAGCTTCAGAACCAGTAGCGTTGAGACATGACAATTAACATACAAAGAGTCTGTTGGCTAACTTGGATAACAGTTACTGTATGGTCATTTCCATTTCTCTGTTAGAGGGGGAAGTAACCTCAGTTGGTAGTGTTCAGGGCTTCCAACACCGAAAGCTTGGTCTCGGATTCAATTCCAGCTTTGACTGGGTCGGCTAGACCTATGTTGGACATCAGTTTCTATCATCCTACCCCTCATTGTTGTTTCCTCCTCTTTTCTTCATTAGCCTACAAAGTGTAAAAAGGAATGTGAAGCTCCAATTATCCATCCACCTGTGTCTCTGTTAGTTTTTGTGCAAAATTGGAACAAATGGTATCCTAACATGAACACTGATGAATGACCAGCAGTCTCTTGCATTTGTCTGAGAATTAATTTCTTACGACCCCTGTTGTTCAGACAATAGGTAAATTCTTAATCATAACATTTGCTGATATTGAATATTCATATTTACTCATGTTATTGTTTTGTCTCATTTCAGAAAACACATGAGAAGCCAGGCATCTTCAGTTTGAATGAGACGGACGACCTGACACATTACGGACAGTCGTTGGCGGAGATAGAGAAGTTTGAGGACCCAGTGGACAGTGACAGCGATGACGAGGGCATCGGAAAGATTGATGGTAAGACAGATATAATTATAATTATGAAATGTATTGTATCAAATTGATGGTTAAAAGGCTGATACATCTGTACACCTTTCAGGTGTCAGCCTGAATATGCCTGAATATGTTTGACTTGGTCCTATTAAACTTGAAACTTGAATCTGTGTGATTATGTTGTGATGCTGTAAGTCACAGATTCCTAATAAGAGCTCCCACACATACCCCGCTAAATTGAGGCACTGAAGCTCTTGCACAGATAAGTTTATGGTTAAATGTGTAACATGTTGAGGACTCCCACTCTCCTATCTCATCAATCAACCCCATGAGTGCCCAGAACTGGCCTTAGAGGTCTGCACTTATCATATTTATCTATCCATTAGTCACTAGTTTACTTGTCTGAGTAATTATTCCAACTCAGGAGTTGTAACATAACCAAGAATGTGTCGTGTAATCTTGACAACTATTCAATAATTTTCCTTTTAGCCAAGATGGTGGCTGAAGAGCATTTTGGAGGATTCATGACAAAGAAGAATGAAGAAGAAGAAGGAGGAAGAACGAAGAGCTGGAAGGAGAGGATGGAAGAAGTCATCGCCAAGTCAAAGAAGGAAAAGGTCAGTGAGACACGATTTTAAAATAGAAATAAATAGAGGACATAAAGCCCCATCATCCATCCACACAAAATGTAATTAGTATTACAAATTGGATAAAAGATCAGCTGAAGGTGTGTTTGCAATTGTTTTTTTAAGTATGAAAGTAATGTTTTTATCTCAGTTCAGTCGGAATAGTGTTAAATAGTTTTGAACCATAATTTACATAAAAAATAACGGGTGTACATCATGTTGTCATGATTATCTTACCAGTTTGATCCAGTATAATCCGTTATTGCAGCCTGATTGAACCTGACATGTAAAATAAAGAAATGGACCCAAGATTTATTAGCCGGATACTGTCCACCAAAATGTCAAGATGACATTTTCATTTGATAAAATATTTTACAAATATATACTACAGTATCAGACGAAAGTTTAGACCGCGTCAATCTTTTGTCAATATAAGGGAAAATAGGTGCTCAGCAAAATAACTTCTGCCTGGATTCTCTTGCCTATGTATCAGAGAAGTTCTACAATAGAGAAAAATTCAACTATTTTTATCACTTACTTGAATATGTGTGATAAACAAAAATTTCAGGTGGTCTAAACTTATGTCTGATGCTACTTACATCTAAAAAGGCCTTTAATGGCATTGTACATTAGAGGAAAGGTGGGTAAATTATCCAATGTTATTTTAGACAAGATATTCAATCATGTTTCATGTGATTTAAAGGCAATGAGTCATGACACAGGAAAAAACATATTTTTTATTTTTTTTTTTAAATTTCAACATAAGGAGTAATAATGGACATTCAATGAGCCGAAATTGTTAATAAATGAAAGGTCAACTAAAAAGCACATAGAAAATATATGTCTGACACATTTTTATTAGCTCGTCTGTTTTCTTTGAAAACGAAGAGCTATTGTCGTCACTCGATCGGCGTCGTCCTCGTTGTCCCGGTTAAGGTTTTTGTAAGTGTCCATTTGTGACCTTAGTTTTGCACTTAGAGTTATGAAATTTGGTACAGGTATGGGTCTATGGGTATGGATCAGGAACATGTCAAGAAATCCAAGATGGCTGCCATTTTGTGGCGTCCATGTTGGCAGCCATCTTTCTTTGTTCTTGAACTGCCCATTGTGACCTTATTATTTCACTTACAGCTATGAAATTTGGTACAGGTATGGTACTCTGGGTATGGATCAGGAACAGGTCGAGAAATCCAAGATGGCGGCCATTTTGTGGCGGCCATTTTGGAAGCCATCTTTCTTCATTCTTGAACTGCCCTTTGTGACCTTAATATTTCACTTACAGTTATGAAATTTGGTACAGGTATTGGCCTGTGGGTGTGGATCAGGAACATGTTGAGAAATCCAAGATGGCGGCCATTTTGGCAGCCATCTTTCTTTATTTCTTGAATTGCCCATAGTGACCTCAATAATTAACTTAGAGTTATGAAATTTGGTACAGGTATGGGCCTGTGGGTATCGATCGGGCACATGTTGAGAAATATTAAGATGGCGGCCATTTTGTGGTGACCATTTTGTGGTGGCCATTTTGGCAGCCTTTTTTCTTCATTCTTGACCTGCCCATTGTGATCTCAATATTATAAGAGTTATGAAATTCGGTACAGGTATTGGCCTGTGGGTATCAATTGGGAACATGTTGAGAAATCCAAGATGGCGGCCATTTTGGCAGCCATCTTTCTTCTTGAACTGCCCATTGTAACCTTAAAATCTCGCTTAGGGTTATGAATTTAGGTATTGGCCTGTGGGTGATAACCTGCCACACATTGATAGATTTCACATTAACAGACGAGCGTTGAAACCGCTTGCGGTTCTGGTTCTTCTAATGGAGTATGACTACACTCGACACCCAGCCATAGTGCAAAAATGGTGTTTTTCACTAGGTTTTGTCTGACAGCCACTCATTTGAAGTATCATAAAACAATGACCGAGGTGTTTACATTGACCTGAGCATGTGTCCTGATAAAATCAAACAACTTTTGTTTGTTCGCTTTACTTACAATGAAACTACATCCACTTTTATGGAAGGCATAAATCTGGCCCATTCTTTAACATTACGTTTCAATACACCATCCCGAGTAGCATCTGTAATTTTGTCTGTACTGTGGAAAGAGAACAAGAGTTGTTTGATTTTATCAGGACACATGCTCAGGTCAATGTAAACACCTCGGTCATTGTTTTATGATACTTCAAATGAGTGGCTGTCAGACAAAACCTAGTGAAAAACACCATTTTTGCACTATGGCTGGGTGTCAAGTGTAGTCATACTCCATTAGAAGGATAAAAATGTGTAAGACGTATATTTTCTATGCGCGTTTTAGTTGACCTTTCATTTATTAACAATTTTGGCTCATCGAATCACCATTATTACCCCTTCAGTTCAAATTCAATGAAAATATTTAAAAATATGTTTTTTCCTGTGTCATGACTCATTGCCTTTAAATCACATGAAACATGATTGAATATCTTGTCTAAAATAACATTGGATAATTTACCCACCTTTCCTCTAATGTACAATGCCATTAAAGGCCTTTTTAGATGTAAGTAGCATCAGACGTAAGTTTAGACCACCTGAAATTTTTGTTTATCACACATATTCAAGTTAGTGATAAAAATAGTTGAATTTTTCTCTATTGTAGAACTTCTCTGATACATAGGCAAGAGAATCCATGCAGAAGTTCTTTCGCTGAGCACCTATTTTCCCTTATATTGACAAAAGATTGACGCGGTCTAAACTTTCGTCTGATACTGTATATGACACAAAAAGCTGCTTGAATGGCCATTATATGAATATGAAAATTTATTAATGTAGAACCATATGATGTTTTTAAAAGAAAAACTGGCCTGTAATGATCATCATTATGTTCAAAGTATGATTTGAAAGCTGCAACAACATTGTTAAACTTAGTTTTGATATTGGTCAGTTATTTAATCACTGTCTAATTGTAAATTTCTTCAAGTCCTTATTATTTAGAGACTATGAAAAAGTATGTTTTAAAAATTTGATGGATAACGGCTGGTTGTTAGTGGATTTCGTACATGCGATGTGTTTGTACTTAGATTTTTAATTGCATACATAATGAAATGAATTACTTTAAATCTGAAGTAGCAAGTTTACACCAAGATTTGTATTACGTCGGAGTTTTAAAGATTCACTAAGATTCACTAAGACATCATATGCAGTAGTCAAGTTATTATAAATTTATCAAATGTCTCTATAAATAGCCCAATAATGTGCTGATTAGACGTAAAACACATGCTCTTTCATTCACTCACTCTTAATGTATCAAGTGAGTAGCTCAGCTCAGTTGGTAGCACTCTTGGTGGCCAATTTCTGGGTCCCGGGTTTGAGTCCTGCTCTGGCTATGTCACCTGGACTTTCGTTGGTCAGCAGTTTAAATCCTTCGCCTCATTGCAGTGTCCTCCTCCTGCCATAAATAGCCTACCAAGTGCATAAATACAGGATGTAATGCCCCGATAATCCCTCCATGATGTGATATTTTAACTATATATCTTATCTCTGCTTTATTTCTTATTTTTCACAGTATGAGAGACAGCACCAGAAGGAAAAGGACCAAGAACTGACAAATCAATTGGACGCACAATGGAAGGAGTTGACTCAGACTCTCAAGTTAACCAAGGTAACTCAAAGATCATTTAGACATATATCACGTCAAGCAGTGGACAAGCGTTTGATAATGTATCTCATGCCATTTTCGTGTCAACTTGAAAACATTAAAATTACATTGCAAGCAGTTTATTTATGCCTGCAATGCTTTCCTGACGCTACAATATTATATAACAAACAAGCACATGGCAATGGCATCATTAATGATGATGTCACTATTTTTCCTGCCTTCATGAATAGAGAGTGCATTGTTCTCTGCCATAGTGACACAAACTGTAAATGTAATTTTTGATTATCTTATTTTATGAGCATGTGTGTCAATTGTTGAGATCAAATAAAGTTGACTTGATTTAGCTAGACTTTGTATGTATATGTCTGTGTATTTATTGGCGTCCTGTCCATGAGTTTATGAATTTCCTTTCGTAACTTTTTCTCCTTCATTCTTCTTCAGAAAGATGGAACAACCGGCGATGACGATGTACTTCCGAAAAGTGACGATTATGATATGGCTGTTAGGTCACTCCGCTTCGAGATGCGTGGACAGGTAAAAACTACGATATCTGAATTGTTCTAATATAATAAACAAGTGAAAAGACAAGGGAATTGTTTCTCTTTGTGCTTGTAAACTTGTTCAAAAGCCACAATTTGTCACACAAAATCGACACATTTCCATTGTTTGTTCATTTTTAGACAGAACGTAGGTTTTTCATGGCATTATAAACTGTTTGTTTACTTTTTAAAGGAATTCATCTTCATATATTGGGCTTATAATGGCAATTACATAAGGTTAACAGTCAGAATAAATGTGACTCTAATTTTCTTTTAAGTCATAATGTCATAAACAAGTGAAATGACAATCGAATCGTTACTCTCTGGGCAATATGAGATATTTACGGCATTAACAAATATTTAACAGTCACAGTTAGTTAAATATAACTCTAATGTTTGTTTTAAGAACCTGTTAAATAGGGAGGCAGTATATCTTTAAATTGTCTTTTGTTTGCAGGCAACCGACAAACTGAAAACTGAAGAGGAACTAGCTCAGGACGAGAAGAAAAGACTGGAAAAACTTGAGGTTATTGTTATTTCCTGATTTATATATTTGACCTGCATTTAATTCATTGATTAGGTCCGCCAATTTCCCAAATTTTATCAATGTGTATGACCGGTAATTTTGAGTCGCAGCCCTTCCAATAAATATTTTTGATGATCTGTTTCTTCACAGGCTGACAGAACGCGGAGGATGAAGGGAATAATGGAGGGAGACGTGGAATCTCAGTTTGGGATGCAGCCGCACAGATCTGCCGATGACCTGGATGATGAGTAAGGCTGTTTGATTGATTGATTGATTGATTGACTGATTGATATAGAGTGATTGATTGATTGATGTAGATATAGACTGATTGCTTGAAAAAGTAAAGTAAAAACCAAAAGTAAATTAAAATTTTATTTAATGTCGGTGATGACCATAATTTATTGATAGATATAGATTGATTAATTGATTGGTAAAGAGTGACTGATTGATTGATTGATTAATTGATTGATTAATAGAAAGTGACTAATTAACAGAATGATAAAATTATTGCTCAATTGATTCATCAATTCTTTGCTTGATGGATTGATTGTGTGATATATTAATTGACTGATGAATTGCTCGATTGATTAATAGACTGATAGATTGATTTTTCTCATTTATTAATGGATAGATGGATTGATTGATTGGTTAATGTTTTGATTGATTGATGGCTTGATTGATTGATGGTTCAATTGAGTGACTGATTAATTGATTTAATTGATTAACAGATTGATCAACTGAATTATCGACTGACTGACTGATTGACTAATTGATTAATGGATTGATTGGTGAATGATTGTCCAACTTATTTAGTCCGACAAAATCTGACTCAAGCAGCTGCTTGAGATACGACAGCATATTTCAGTTTACAACTTATTCACAAATTTATCCAATTGTTCTCTTTTCAGTTTTGACTGTGGAACAAAATCCAAAGACTTTGTCGTTCAATACAAAGACGGAAAATTAGTTGATCAAGAAAGTGACAAAGAATCCGGAAGTGAAGATGATGATGACGAAGAAGAAAGTGATGATGATGATAAAGGAGATGAAGAAGAAAGTGATGATGGTAAAGAGGAGGAAGAAGGAAGTGAGGAAGGAAGTGAAGAAGAAGATGAGGGTATGATTTTTGATTTAAGAATTTTTTTTAAACTTTTTGATATTTTATAGAATTTATCTTCTCAGGGATATAGCTCAACCCCAGCTTTTTTTCCTTCCAATCAGGCTTACTTATCAGTGTTCAATAATTTTTTTTAAATGCTATGGAAAAAAGTTGGTATTTTTAATGGCTCACTAGCATTTGTGGTTAGAATGTCTTGTCTTGTAATTTAAGAAATGACTGAATTGGCGGCAACTCTGTTGTATATCTATGTACAACGTAGAGATTTTATTTCTCCTCTAATATTTAGGTATCATTGATATAACTCTTTGATTTGTCAAAATTATTAATTGTTAGTTTTGGTTTACCTAAACGATGGTTTGTGCACAACATAAGCAAAAGTCAGAACGAGGCTGTCACGTGACCTTCGCCAGTTTCTTTGAGATTTTCAAGACGATTGGGTGTTTGCTGTTCATTCATTCTTTGTGGCTCTATATTCACCATTTCCATCGGATTTTTTCTGTTAAATCTCGTTCGGAACATACCTGGAGTGTTTCTGTGACTTTGACTCTCTGACACTTACTAATTACGTTGCTGTGTGCCTGCAAACCCACCCATCCAAGCGTCACATTGTAAACATGTGCTTTGGCCTTTGCTGCACAAGTTGATGGGAAAATCGTCTATCTCATTTTGACAGAAGCTGCCGAAAATTTCATGATAGCTTGCCTTCCAGTACTTAGAGACTAGACAGTTCCTCACAAGTCATTACTGAAGCAGTTTAACAAGGATCCAAGCTGCTGTAAACTTTATAAAAGTCTGAAGGAACCTCAACATTTTATTAAGTGGTCTTGCCCGTGATGCAGCCCACATGGATCCAGCCGCCTGGTGGAAAAAACAGTCATTTCCCACCAAATATAGGGAGCACAGCAGCAACCCTGCATTCTCAAGAGTGAGACTGATCTACATTCCAGTTTTGTTTGTGGATGCACCAGTGTCATGTCCTTCACCCTCTCAGTGCTCTCTGACTCTGAATCATGACTGAGACTCTCAAGCTTTGTGACATTTTGCCAGTCTAACCTTAATCCCACATTGTGACTACTTCAGTCTTCACTTAGCTGGCTTTAGATTCATTACATTTACAGTAACCACACAGGCCTCCGACCACTCAGCCCTGGCCACATTTCGATGCTTCCTTGCCAGGTCGCTTGGCATTGCCGCTTGTCACGGATGCTTTCACGGATCGTTACCAGATTTCGACGAATAGACTCTCATTCTCGTTGACACTTTGCCAGTTTAACCTTAATCTCACTTGACACTATCAAACTTACCTGGCATTATATTCCCGTACATCAAGTCAATTATAATTAATTTCTAAAAATGTTTATTTACCCTATATTCTCGGTGTCATTAAACTAGACACAGTTCAAGCTAGTTCATTTATTCAGGGCCGTTGCTTGCCCATTCACTGTCTTCAACATTTATTACTTGTTTGTCAAATTTTCTGTTCTCACCCTTTGTTGACACCATGTTGTCATCTTGTTTTTGCACCATATTTGGTAATTTTCTCTGAACGACATTGTAATTTATTCCCATATCAACACTCACATTTTATAATCTGTTCAGATATGTCACTTGCTCTGATCTGTCAAATTCTTTATTCACTTCGCTCCAATTTATGTACCTGTCTCCAGCATGTATGTACTTCTTTATCAATGATCTGTTCTAACTTTTGTTGATGCCATGTAGCTACCTGATTTGCACCGCGTTCTTGGGTGCTGATACCTTGTAATCAACTAATTTTGCACCGCTCTCATTGGTTTTCTCAGAAGCAGCGATTTGCTGTTAATCTTATGTCAACACTCGCTTTTTTATTTCAGAAGTCTCATGCTTCAGACCTTCAGTTTACGGTGCTTCAACATTCATGTACTTGTTTATCAAATACTTAATCATTTTATCAACGGTTGTTGTCACCTGTTGATTCCACATTCAAACAGTCTTTTTTCAACTTATGTTGATACCACATTGTCAGCTATTTTTTGCACCGCGTTCTATGGTTTTCTCAGAACGGGCGAGTTTACTGTTTATCCCATGTTAACCATGTTAACACTCGCTTAATCTTTCAGATGTCACTTGTGTTCACGATCAGTCAAATTCACTTTAATAGTCTGTGCTCAACCTTTCATGTACTTGTTTAGCTTCATGTACTTGTTTATCAAACAGTCTGTTTCACCTTTGGCTGATACCACTTTTAAGATATTATTTTGCACCTCATTCTATGGTTTCTCAGAAGAGGCGAGTTCACATCAATCGCCTCCGTTACTCAGCTCTCTAAGCCTCGCTCATGCTCCGGGTCATTCTCGGTCCAGGCTCCTTACGTTATGTTGATACAATGTTGTTACTTGTTAGCCAATATTCATTTCAGATTCTCTTGTGCCATGATCAGTCAAGTTCACTTTAATCACCGTGCTATAGCTTTTATTACTTGTGTATCAAACGGTCTGTTTTCACCTTTGCGGATACCATGACATTAGCTACTTTATTGCTCCGCTTAATATGTTCTCTCAAAAGCGGCGAGTTAACTGTCGGTCCTATCTGGAACACTCATTATTTATCTCAGACATCTACTGATCCTTCTCCCAGTAACCCTTTTCTATTCTGATCCTCTCATCCTCTCAGATTTTGGCGTACCCACCCTCCACCCCTTCTCCTTCTAACTCCGCTCTCCCTAACTCCGCTCTCCGAGCCTCGGCTCATGCTCCGGGTCTTTCTCGGTCCAGGCTCCTTGCATTTTGAGTGGTCTCCCTGCAGGTTGTGTTCGTGCGGCTAGCTTGGCTCCACTCTTCCTGCTTGTCGCCTCTTACCTGGACCGATATGGCTCCTGCTATCCGAGTCTCCTAATTATTTACTTCCGCACGGTATCTAGCAATACCAAGTCAGTCAGAGTATCTTACCGTACCTAGTCATTCTAGAGTATCCTAAAGGTCATTCAAGGTATCTTGCTACTCAGTCAGGCATCTAGCCATACCACTCTTCAGTTATCTTGCCATAGCTTGCTTCAAGGTATCTTGCCATACCTACTCCTTCAGGTATCTAGCCATACCACTCTCCTAAGTTATTCTGCCGTCTTTGTGAAACACTTCAACTTTATCTCAACCTTCGCCTCTTTAACTCCCCTCTCCTTGTAGAGGATCACTTCTCTCCTTCTCCTTTCACTCGCTTCACCCTCATTCATTATCTCGACAAGTCTCTTCTGCGGCCTGCTCAATGTCACTCATTACAGTGGCCAATCTTTAAGATAGGTCATCACATCTGTGCTGTCTCTGGAGTTTGAATCCCTAGTTCTCAACAGATGAATTCATCCTGCTATGCCAAGTACATTCTTACTCAGTCACTCTTCGTACTCAGTCAAAGTCTCTTTCTAAATCCAAACAATGTCATCCCTAAATTAACTTGGGGCACTCACTCCTTAACTCGTTCGCTTGGGCATTTCTCTGGCCCCAAGGTTACTCTTAGTTTACATTTGTTTAATTTTTAGCTAGTCGTGAGCTTGTTCACCTGCTCGCACGTGTTCAACCTCTACAGTTTGCAGTCGAGCTTGTTCGCCTCTTCGGACGTGTTCAACCTCCTGTTTTCACCCTGGCAGGCTTGCAGTCGAGCTTTTTCACCTGCTTGCACGTTTCAACCTCCTGTTTGGCCTCCAGGCCTGCAGTCGAGCTTGTTCATCTGCTTGCACATGTTCAACCTCCTGTTCACGCCTCCAGGGTTTTGTAATGTAGTTAGGTGGGCTTTGGGCTTTTGCCCGGCCTTGTGTTTTTGTTTTCTAGTTGAGTGAGTTGCCCCGAATTGTTTGCAAATTAAAAATTTTATTTTTCAAATAAAACTTTTAAACTAACTTTTGCGTTTGTTGTGCATAAATTGTTAGTTTTGGTTTACCTAAACGATGGTTTGTGCACAACATAAGCAAAAGTCAGAACGAGGCTGTCACGTGACCTTCGCCAGTTTCTTTGAGATTTTCAAGACGATTGGGTGTTTGCTGTTCATTCATTCTTTGTGGCTCTACCCGCCATCCACCCCTTCGCCTCCTTTCTAAGTTATTCTTATCATGAGGTATCTTGGCCATACCCATCGGTTCTTCAGGTAACCTGCCTACCTATCTACTTTGCATGAGGTTCTTCCCATACCTATCTACTTTGCATGAGGTTCTTCCCATACCTATCTACTGTTCATGAGGTATCTTGCCATACCTATCTACTGTTCATGAGGTATCTTGCCATACCTATCTACTGTTCATGAGGTATCTTGCCATACCTATCTACTGTTCATGAGGTATCTTGCCATACCTATCTGCTGTTCATGAGGTATCTTGCCATACCTATCTACTGTTCATGAGGTATCTTGCCATACCTATCTACATTCATGAGGTATCTTGCCATACCTATCTACATTCATGAGGTATCTAGCCATACCTATCTGCTGTTCATGAGGTATCTTGCCATACCTATCTACTTATCATGAGGTATCCAGCCATACCTATCTACTTTTCATGAGGTACCTGCCGTGCCTATCTCTACTTACTCTTGAGGTATCCTTGCCATACCTATCTACTACTCCTGAGGTATCCTGCTATACCTATTCTCAAGTCTCTCTGAGGTATCTTGCCATACCTTTGACCGCTGGTGAGACAACACCGGTCTTCGCTGGTCTGAGCGCTATGGAAAACACACGTCCCTGTCCCACGTGGTGAGGGTTGCGTGGCCAGCTCGCAGCTTTTATTAGGGCTCTCACTCTTAGGTAGTTCAGGGCATTTCTCTGGCCCCAAGGTTACTCTTAGTTTACATTTGTTTAATTTTTAGCTAGTCGTGAGCTTGTTCACCTGCTCGCACGTGTTCAACCTCTACAGTTTGCAGTCGAGCTTGTTCGCCTCTTCGGACGTGTTCAACCTCCTGTTTTCACCCTGGCAGGCTTGCAGTCGAGCTTTTTCACCTGCTTGCACGTTTCAACCTCCTGTTTGGCCTCCAGGCCTGCAGTCGAGCTTGTTCATCTGCTTGCACATGTTCAACCTCCTGTTCACGCCTCCAGGGTTTTGTAATGTAGTTAGGTGGGCTTTGGGCTTTTGCCCGGCCTTGTGTTTTTGTTTTCTAGTTGAGTGAGTTGCCCCAAATTGTTTGCAAATTAAAAATTTTATTTTTCAAATAAAACTTTTAAACTAACTTTTGCGTTTGTTGTGCATAAATTGATTTTTTTTTACTTCCAGAAGAAAAACAACCGGCAAAGAAGAAATCTGTGAAATTCACAAATGTCAAAACTTCAAAAGATGATGATTCAAATGATGATGATTCTAATGATGATGATGATTCGGGCTCTGATGATGATGATCCAATGGGAAGAACTTCAGATTTAGAATCAGATGAAGATGAGGAAGAAGAAGAGAAGAGCGGAAGTACGGACAAAAAGATGAAGAAACTGACGTCCATTTTGAAAAAGGCGGCCATTGATCCAGAGAAACTAAAAGAATCGTTAATGGTGAGTCTGTTTTTTTTTGCAAGGGAGGGGTTTATGGTTTAAGTTTCATAGTAAGAAAGATTCCATATTAATTTATTCTTCATTATCTGTAGAATTGGTACTTCTATTTTGGAAATTTATGAATTATGAATTGTTTAATTACTATGTGGCAGCAAAGTTTTTCAAATTTTGTATGAAATGTTTTATGAAATGCCTTTATGTGGCTTTATTTTAATATTTGGTGGTAATTTCTGGAAAATTTATATCTTTATTTTTCAGCAAAGAAAAGAAATGATGGAAGCTGCCAAAGAGGAATTACCATACACTTTTAAAGGTAACTTCCTTACTTTGATCGTTTGAAAAATGAATCAACATTTTTCAAATTGCCAATACTACATATTGTGTTCTTGTTACATTAATATACACTGCAATCTCTTTACAAGCTTGCTTATTAAATCGATTCAAAGACCTTTTCAGATTTCCATAAAATTTACTTTTTAAATTTTGAATTTCAGCCCCAGAAACTTATGACGACTTGTTGGAGTTATTAGAGGGACATTCGAATTCTGACCAAATCACAATCATCAGCAGAGTGAGGAAATGTCACCACCCAAGTCTGGCCGAGGGAAACAAGGACAGGTTGAATGTAAGTGTGCAAAAGACTTAGAATAGCAATATTTTTTTTGGAGCAATCAGTGGAATATGTTTTATACATAGAAAGGCAGAGTGACTGGTATTCATCCACACGTTGTACACGGAAATAGAGACTGGTATTCACCGAAGAAGTTTCGTGTTTTATGATTTTATTTTATATTATGCAGCTTGGCGTTTTCCTTACATATTAAAATGTGTAAATCGTACAAATATGTTAGCCACACATATGAGCCTTGTAGTGAGCTTGTGAAGGATTGATTGTGTATGCACAGGCAGCCAATTAGGCCTTCCTCAAAATAAAAATGTCTGATTCTCATAAATTTAAAATTTTTTATTATTCGCATCTGTCTTTAATGGTAATTACGTATTTATAAATAAAATAAGGTGACCAGAAAGGGCTCTTTGATTTATTAAGTTGGTACCAAATGAATTAGGTTTGCAATTAATGATACTTAAGCGAAGCATATTTTGAATATTTTTGTACTATTTATTATAGGTATTATAAAATTAGTATAAATCTGTTTCATCGAAGTTCCTTTTGGAATATTCTTATACATGTATATCGTCTTTATATTATTTTCTTTTCATTATAATTTCAGGTTCTTTTTGGTCTTCTGCTTGAATACTACGGAGACTTAGCCGTGCAGGATCCTCCAGAAGTCCATTTGATGAGTAAATTAGTGAAACATTTATACGAACTGTGTCAACAGAACCCTACACCCACCGCTATTACTGTTGTGAACGTATTGAAGTTAAAACAACAGGAATTCACAGAATATGCAGAGACGCATAAAGGAAGGCATCTGTATCCTGGCCTCGATGTGGTAGGTTTTATTGTGGTAATGTTTGAGAAATCAAATTCACTCTAATACCTTTAGATGAGAGTTCTCATGAAAAAAGAGTTATAGGGGGTGCCACTTGAGAATAATGGATATTTTTTGGCCTGACTGGATTAGAGTAAAAGCAGTTTCGGATTTTAGAATTGAAATGGTGCACACACTATATATATCTTGGAATTCTATAAGTCAAGTATTACTTATATCGGTGCTGTCTCCTTGTCTGTAATATCTGAATAATTTTTGTGTAATTATAAGCATAGTTTTTTTCTTCTTTTTAATTTATTCAATTTTTAATTTTTTCTGTTGAAATTTTCGAGTTTGTTCAAATTCAATGAGCTCAATTAGTAAGCAGCTGAATCGGCTGTGCTGACTATAATGAGTTGACATTTTATCACATATTGTCTGGCGCAAGGAATCTCAACCTATCACATTCTGTTTCAGTTGATGTTCTTCAAGTTGATCTCCATCCTGTTTCCTGCTTCTGACTTCAAACATCCTGTCATCACCCCCACCATGCTCTTCATGGGTCAGATCTTGTCAGAGGTATACATTTTCGTAATAAGACAATTTAAAAATCTCAACTGTACGAGAAACAACACCAAAATAGCTATTTGCATCATATGCGTGTGATCAGTCTGAAACCTAAACGCCTTGAGTAAATGATATTGGTTTTATGGACGACCTCTCCAACCATATTTATTCTTATTTTTAGCAAAAGCCCAATTGCTGTATTGCTCTTTACTTTGTATGGTAAATTTACATAGTGTCCTGTGTTGTTTTGTGCTGTGAGATTTACTCCGAACTTCATTCTTTCTTTTTACAGTGTCAAATAACCACGAGAAGAGATATTGCAAGTGGGCTGTTCTTGTGCACAACATTATTAGAGGTTAGTGGCTTTCTGAAAACTTTTATTGGATGCAAGTGTGATTAATTCAAAAATTTTCATTGGACCTTCAGTGACCTATGTTTTCTACAGGTTTCCTTTTTTTTTTTTTTTTTCAGTATGTCTCATTTTCCAAACGCTTTGTTCCCGAGGTTATCAACTTTCTCTGTGGACTTCTGTTCTTAGCTTCCGAGAAAGACCCCAAAATTAGTAAGTATTTATACTGTAATGCTTTAAATGTTAGTTTCAATGGGATTGACTGCTCTAAACTCCACAAAATGACAGAATTCCTAAGGAAAGTCACAATTTTGAGAATTTCTTTTCCCATGCATCTATTAATAATGATAACATCACGACCTCTATGATTGAGATGTGCGTGTTTTACAAAGACTTCTCCAACCTTCTGCCTTCAAACACTCAGAGGTCACATGACCACTTATGGTAAAGGTCATGTGACAGGAGAATACTACCACAGACCTACATAGTTATGATAAGATAAATAATTTGTTTCTCTTCTCAATTTCAGTTGAGCCTGTACTTCCTCCCTTCAAGCCAATCGGAAGAAACATCAATTTCTTAGAAGTTAAGAAAGACTCCAGTAAAAAGATTGATGTTCAACCCGTCAAGATTTCTGATGTGTTCGCTAAATCCAAGTCACCTCATTTGGCAACTGAAGAATTCAGGTAAATATATCAGAGAAGCAGTTGTAATTGATTTGGCTATTTATTTGAATTAATTAAAGCTATATTGTCTCCAATTTTGAAAGTTGCTTAAAAGAAAGATTAGAGCCATATTTAACCTATTCTAACTGTTAAATTTTTTGTGATTGTCATTCTAAGCTCAATATGTGAATATAAATTCCTCTAATAATGCAAACAAATAGTTTTTAATACCATGAAAAACCATTTATTTTTAATATGTTTAAATTTATATTGTATAAGATAGGATAAGATTTACAGTTGAGAATAGATATGGTTGGAGAAGAAATTTCAACAAACAAAATATATTTGTCTGTCTTACAATTTTTTAATTTCTTTTTTCAGGGTCCACTGTGTGTACCAGTGTCTCCACCTGTTGAGGAGTTATGCGAAATTGTACGAAGACCTTCCAAGTTACACTGAAATATTTAATCCTGTCAGCCACTTCTTGAAGAAACTGCCTTCAAAGTTATATCCACAGAAATTACAAGTAAGTTATGGAACTTTCATCAATGTTATGACTTAAGCCATATTGTCTCCCAATTTGAAAGTTGCTTGAAAGCAAGATTAGAGTCATATTCAACTTATTCGAACTGCTAAATGTTTGTAATTGCCAATATAAGCCGGGTATTAAGCCCATTATATGAAGATATATTCTTTCAAAAGTGCTTACGAATGAAGCATTGCAAGGCTCTCCTCAAGTAATTTTAAAGTGTTAAATCAACTAAACTCACTTAATTATTTATGGAAAAACAAGCAATTCTGTTGATTGGAAGTGTTTACTATACGTAAAATGTATCATGTTTATTTCTATAACTGCAAGTTGAATTTTATCAAGAATCAGCAGATTTAATAGCTTGAAACATTTATATTTTCAGTCGTTAATCAAAGAAGTCCAAGGACTGGCCACAGCAAAGAAGACAAGAAGCTGCCTCATCATGCATAAGAAGAAGCCTGTCCCCATGAAGCTCTATGAACCGGCCTTCCAGGAAGTGTAAGTTCAATATGCACAATATATAAATGTATGAAATTTAAAAGTGCAAGAAGGAATATGAAAAGAAATATAACCTTGTCTGGTATTTTACACATAAAGAGAAGAGTCCTTGAAACTAGTTTTTCCAACCTCTGAGATGCTCAAAGAGTGTGATTTTGTCATCATTTATCACTCAAATAGTCGGGGAGGTGGTTGGTCTAGTGGTAGCATGACAGACTGCCAATCGCTGGGTCCAGGGGTCACCTGGGCCTATGTTGGACAGCAGTTTCAATTATCCTTTGCCTCATTGCTGTGCCTTATTGGCCTTCAAATTGCATAAATACAGGATGTAAAGCCCCAATCATCCATCCTCCTTTCAAACCCCCCCCCCCCTCCCCCAGATCCCTCTTTCATTGGTTCCTCCATGCATCTTCTCTCCTGGTATCCTCTCTCTGTTTGCCTCAGTGCCTCATCCTTCCTGACATTTTGCTTGATGCTTTTAAATATTTCACTTTTGTTTGATTTGTAATAAACTAGTTTGCAGTTTCTATGTGGCTATGTAAAAATAAGTCACACCTTGCAATGAATCAATAAAGATGCACCATGTTATTTTTGAAGAATGTGCACAATATTTACTTTTAACATCAGAACTTTTTGCAATTTTGAACAACAGATGTTGATGATAACATAAAGTTCAATTTATTTACTCAAACTGACCAACTATGTTGCATGTCAAATTATGCAATATTAAGTTGTGCTGTCATGCTGAAGAAATTATTGTTTGTCAACCAGTGACTGATGTGTATTGCAAAACTGACAATATTAGATTATTTTATTTGTATAAATTGACCAAGTAGGCACAAAGGGTTTAAATTAACCATCAAATTCTCATATTAAATCTTTTGCATTTCACTCCTGTAGGCATTGGAGGGTCTCTCTTTAGGCCACACTTAATTGATCTTTAGCTTCTCGGATCCTCTCAAGGCACTTTTTCTAGGGTTGGTCGGTCGGACAAAAAAAAAAATCAAAAAAAATTTTTGTTTTCCATCGGGAGGAAATGTATTGTGTCGGCGGGTCTGCGAAGCTAAGAATCAATTATGTATGGCCTTAAGGGGAGGGGGTCTCTCTTTGGGGGGAGGGAGTCTCTTTGGGGCAGGGGTCTCTCTTTGGGGGAGGGGGGTCTCTCTTTTGGGGGAGGGGGTCTCTCTTTTGGGGAGGGGGTCTCTCTTTGGGGAGGGGGTCTCTCTTTGGGGGAGGGGTCTCTCTTTTGGGGAGGGGGGTCTCTCTTTGGAGAGGGGGTCTCTCTTTTGGGGAGGGGGTCTCTCTTTTGGGGGAAGGAGTCTCTCTTTTGGGGAGGGGGTTTCTCTGCTGGGGAGGGATCTCTCTTTTGGGGGAGGGGGTCTCTCTTTTGGGGGAGGGGGTCTCTCTTTGGGGGAGAAGGTCTCTCTTTGGGGGGAGGGGGTCTCTCTTTGGGGGGAGGGGGTCTCTCTTTTGGGGAGAGGTCTCTCTTTGGGGGAGGGGGTCACTCGTTTGGGGGAGGGGGTCTCTCTTTTGTGGGAGGGGGTCTCTTCTCTTTGGAGAGGGGGTCTCTTCTCTTTGGAGAGGGGGTCTCCCTTTTAGAGAGGGGGTCTCTCTTTTGGGGACGGGGTCTGTCTTTTTGGGAGGAGGTCTGTCTTTTGGGGAGGAGGTCTCTCTTTTGGGGGAGGGGGGTCTCCCTTTGGACTGTGATTTGGTTATGATCTAAAAATGTTTGCACAGTAAATTTTTTGTCGACCTTTATGGGCGAAATCCTGGCTGGTTGTCGTACAGATGAAATGTTAAATTCGCGGCCCCTTGTATCAATGTCTTGTGCTGGACAAGTACAAGATCCCCACATCACGGCACATGGGGTAAATGTGTAACATGTTGAGGACTCACTCTCTCTCTCTCATCTCATCAATGAAGCCCCCTGGGCACCCAGAACTCGGCTTATAGGGTTGCTCTTATGGTGACTTACCGTTTCTATCTTTCTATCTATCTATCTATCCCTCTTACGCATGTAGTTTGATGAATCATTTAATCATGTATAATAATTAATTCCTTTTTTCTATAATTTCAGGTTTGATGGAAAGAAGAAGCGAACGGTGAAAGGAGACAAAGCAGAGAAACAAAGACTGGAGCACAAATACAAGAAGGAAATGAAGTCGGCCAAGCGAGAAATCAAGAAAGACATGCAGTTCATCGCCAGGGAGAAGCTCAATGAACAGATGAAGAAGTATGTCTCATGAAACTTTTGTCCAATTTACTTTGTCTTTATTTTGTAACCAGGGTTCCCACAGTCTTGAGAAGTAGGGAAAAATTAGGGAATTTCCAAAAGCCTTTTTCCAGACCTGGAAATAGGGGAAAAGTAGAGAATTTTGATATGTAGTAAGGAATTTTGATTTGCTCCAGCATTTTTTAGATTATTTCAAACATCGATAAGCCGCAAAAAGCCCGCAATATGATTAAGTAAACTGTAGTAACACAGAACCTTCTTTGTGGAAACTTGTCCTATTAGTCTCAAATTTTTCTTTGCTTGGGAGTTTTGCTTACTCTGCCTGATGTCTGAAGAACTCACTTAATTCACAAACAGATTGTCCTGCAATTTAACAATCTGTGTTAAAAGTTGTGAAGGTAGGATATTTGAGCCGATTAATGGTCTGGAAAAATGACGCGTCAGTCTTGAAAAAGCCTTGAAAAAGTAGGGAATTTCTGTGAGGGAAAATTGTGTGAACACTGTGTAAAAGAAATGACAGTACTTGGGAGATGACCCTCTTAATAATACATAATAATAATAATAGGTATTTATGTAGCGCTTATTCCAGTAAACTGCTCGCTATATTTTTTTTTAGTGCTAATTCTAGTAAACTGCTCACTTGCTGCTTTATAATCCTTTTCATAAGTGTGCCACATGAGAATTTTTTTTTTGGGGGGGGGGGAGGATGACTTTTGCCCAAATTTCTAGATCTAGATTTAACACAATTTCAAATTGAATTAGAAACCACTGATTTTCTATAAATTATGGTTATTTTAAAATCATCTGGCCAAATTTTTATTCCGATTTATTGTTTATTAAAAACTAATCACATATTTTTTCTTAATTTTCCAGAGATTCCGACCGGAAGAGAAAAGTAAGAGAAATCATGGGACAGCTGGCTGACCAAGAAGGAGACTACAAGAAGTTGAAACGAGAAAAAGACAAATTAGACAAATAGAATTAAATCATAGGCTACTCAATTTTAATGCAATTTAGCACTGTATAAATAAGGTCATTATCAATGGATTATTTGCATGCAGCCAGGCTTTCATAAAGTTTCATTAAGGCATTTCCATGCATTGTATTGATATTTTCATTGAATTATATTTATATTATTATATTATACTGTGTTCTATTGAATCATTTGAATATCTATCGTGATTCTGGCTGAATTGCAGAAATACGAAAATTGAATGTAAGTGAAAGTGAACATTTTTTAGTTTAATGCCTTGAATTTATGCCGTAAAAAACTCTCATTTTGTTATGTAATTAAATTTACTTTAGTGTCATTGCAGGGCTGTCTGGGCCTCTCTGAAAATGAAAATTTATACATTGAATTTATAGAGAACATTTATAAGTGTTAACATAGTGTTCATAAGAAAATGTTTGTAACATTTGATAAAGTCTCTGCACAATTAGTCTTGTAATGATTGGTACTTGTATGTATGTGTTATGTTACTTTTCATAACAGGGCCTATATTATATGTTGATTTTCATCTGGTATTGCCAACAAAAAGTTTTGAGATTGTCAATATTTTCTGGCTTGATAAAGCTAGAACATAATTTGTTGAGAATATATTGAGCCTTTTTAATTCGGTATAAAGCCCTAAGTTTGGCATTACTACATTTAATTTAATTGTATCATATTAAATGGATGCCCATCCTATATATTTAGACCTGTATCAAATTTGTATGTTATGTCTGCAGGGTGCAGATGTTGTTAATGATTGTATTCTGTGAAGTGAATAAAGTATGAAATATTAAGAATATAAATTAATGAGTTCTCCTCAATTTGGGTTGGGTTTCGGTTGGAATATTAATTATAAAATACTTGAAATTAGAAGGTAGCCTCCCTGAATCCAATATCAGATTCAGACTTTATTTAATTTTGAACATGCATGATGGATCTCTCCTATAATGTGGGAAAAAAGACACCAAACAAAAGGTCAATAAAATTATTGCGATCAGATGACTGACAGTGACAGTCCTGTCATCTGATCTTAATAATTTTATTGAACTTTTTTTTGGTCTTTTTTTTCCTGAGTCTCCCCAAAGGCAAATTTTTACCGCTCGAGGGGAGCCACCCGTTTGGAAATTTATTGATGGATGATTCGGACTTTAGGTCCTGTATTTATGCCGTTGATAGGCAGCAGCAGCGAAGGCTAATTAGGACAGGAGGATCTAGAAATGGAAATGATATGCCATTTAAAAATATAAAGTCTTTGGAAGTTGAGATAAAGCGACAAAGCATGCCAAATTAATTATTTTATTTCTGGGGGGGGGGGAGAAGTCATTTGCCTCTGCCCTACCCTGCCCCGGGCCCGCCTCTGGTCGGCCCTTAATTAAATGAATAAATTTATTTATTTGGTTAATTTGAATTAAATGCAATAGTTCAGGTTCGGCATCTATTAGTCTCAGTGAGCATGTACACGTCCTTCTTCGGAGCAGATTTTTTTTTTGGCGGGGAGGGGGGTGATTTTGTGGATGCCCACTCCTTCTCCCCCATCCTTTTGCCTGCAGCCTAAAGCACAAAGAAAGAGATAGAATTTATTATGAATTATTTGTGAAGTCAGAAAGTACAAAATGGTTTTGAAAAAAAGAGAACTTTAGAAAAGACAAATATTTGCACAGACGAACTGCTCCCCCTGCTGCAGGTGCTATCACGTGATAATGGCTGCTCCCCGGGCAATGACCTTCACATTGGAACCATGGCTGCCAGAACCAGAAATGGTGAGTCTGAAATTACGTCCTGAAAATCTCTTTATTTCACTTGATAATCAGTTATTTTGCTCCAAATTGTTGATGTTTATGCTACATAAGACTTCGTTTGATGTTTTTGTGGCGTTTATTTTGTGTAATTGGTCGAAATAAGTGCACAGTCAGCGTTTAGAAATGGACCAATTTGGGGATCAGTTTTCTGCTGTTTGTTGTTGCCATTTTGACAGCTCTGCAGGCTGCACTGAAAAACTAAACTGACAGTTCTGTTATTTTGACTGATATGTTGTAGTGTATGTGTTTGTGATCATGTGACAGGCTGTATAAATATTGATGGATTGTAATCTGAAGCCATGATGTTGATTCAAACAATGTCAATGACAATGCATTGGCATTGGTGTTGGTTGACTTGACTTCTCATTCTCAATGATTGAAATTTGAATGAATGAGTGAAATTTACCTGAAGTTTTTTGCAGTTTTCTTTTTATGCTGTCAAATTAATATCAAATTACTTGGCATTGTAATTGAAACTGAAATTGGTTGAACCGAGGTGTCCCGTTTGCCACTGTGTGAGTGTGTCAGACAGGTTTTATTTTGGGAGTCCCGACTCCGCTGTCACACCAACGTAAAAGTGAAAGTAACTGTGAGTGTGATACGGAAACTTGTATGTTTGAAACCTGTTTAAATCGCAGGTAAAGCAGGTTCAACTTCAAGTTAGCCAAATTCACCCGAGTCTTGAAATCTTGTAGCTTAGTGGGACTCGGGGGGGGGGGGGGGGATGCTATATGTTAATCCACCACTGGCACTGGGAAGACAGGTATTGAGTGCCCCTGGACTGACGTTATTAAGATTCACAAATAATAGAAATTGATTGTCATAAAGAATCTCAATGGAGTGAAATTTGAAAATTTTGTGAAGTGCTTGAATGCAGTAAAAAATGCTCTGAGAACCCCTGAACATGCTGAAGAGAGGTGCTTCCACTACTAAGATTCTTCCTTAAGATTTATAAATTGTCAAGAATACTGCCATTACTGGATGTCTGAACTGCAAGAATTAGACATACAAAGAAATGTCAATCATAGAATTAGATTGTATAATGTCCTAGAAAGTGGGAATTGTAATTGAATGGTACTGATAGCTTAGTCACCGACACTGATCAGATAAAGAGATATACCCTGGTCCCTGGCACTATCTGAGAAGTCAAGGGGACTCGATATTACTGCTCTGGTTAGGTAAAAGTC
This sequence comes from Platynereis dumerilii, assembly GCA_026936325.1. Classification (NCBI taxonomy): domain Eukaryota; kingdom Metazoa; phylum Annelida; class Polychaeta; order Phyllodocida; family Nereididae; genus Platynereis; species Platynereis dumerilii. The sequence goes on along the minus strand of JAPTHN010000005.1, from coordinate 21,803,891 downwards.
TTTATAATTGCTATAAATTATTGCTGTAAATTAGTGTGATTTATTACTTAAAATAATGATGTATAAAGTATTTATTTTATTTTAATTAGTATGTATTGAAAATATGTGTATCTGGTTTCTGCCCTGCCAAATTCGGGGTGGGGAGGGGAGGGTATAGTGTTGGACAGCTATTTCAATCATCCTTCACCTCATTGCCTTGTCCTCCTGTCCTAATCAGATTAAATACAGGACGTAAGGCCCCAATCATCCATCTATCATTGTCAAATTTGGTTCATTATCAAGCCTGTGGATATTCCTCCCCCCCCCCTTAAGTTCATTTCACTTTAGGCCTATATAGGGGTTTATCTCTTTTATGTGTAGTTTATAGATATGTTATATCATTTTGATATAACTTTTTCTGTCAAACTGTCATCTCAATGAATGTTGACATTATGTCATGCATGAAATAGGGCAGAAAAAGTGAGACTTAGGTTTTAGTATAAAAACACGTCTTTATGTCCCAGATCTGGATCTAAGTTATGTACACTGTATATGATTATTAAAGAAAAAATTTAATATGCTTCGCAATTAATTTTTTTGTTTACTTAAAAAATTATAGAAATTAGTCATGTTAAGCTACTATAGCCTATATTGTGACATATTGAAATAAACTTTAAAAATTATAGAAATTAGTCATGTTAAGCCCCTTTATATATTGTGACATATATTGAAATAAACTTAAAAAAATATAGAAATTAGTCATGTTTTAAAAGCCCCTGCATATTGTGACATGCTGAAATATGATATAACATGGTCATATTTGTTTAAAACCATTCTCAAATTTAGGTGTTATTCGATAGTGGCCCATTACTGGCATTAGGGGGTGTCAGATGTCTGTGCAGTTCAAATTAAGTAAATTGATTTTACTTGTCACATTTGGTTATTTCAAATGAATGCATGACAAGTTATTATGTTGCATATGTTTGTTTTATATGATAGTGTTCATTGTTGCTGGCCAATCATTGTTCTTAGGTCTGTGGACTATGGAAATTCAGAAATTGAGAGAATAATTTTACAAAGGTTCTGCACAACTGGCTAACGGATTTTTTTTAAGCAAAAACAAATTTTCTCTGCGTGTAAGTATTATATAGGTAGGTTCACTTAATGTTTACATATATATTGAGTATTGATTAAACTGTTAAAAGTAATAAAAACAATGTAAATAGTTAAATATTGTAGTTTGATGTATATCTGTAAATTCTGTATTCAAACTTCAGAATTTAACCATTTAATTTCAAAGGGTGAAAGTTAAAGGTTGGGGGGGGGGGAACTAATTGTAGTTTATCCCAGAGTTAAATTAACAGTCTGCTGATAGATGGTTTAAAGCTCCAGAGAAGATAGATCTTTGTGTACATAGTATTAGAATTACCCGTGAACTGCCAAAGTCAACGATCAGGATCAAACTTCCATGGATTTAAATGATAGGGCTGTCTGCTTATCCTGAACTTCCAGGCTTATTAGGTTTTATTAGACATTTCAGCATTTTAACATTCTGTCATTTCAGTGAGTGGTGAGGTGACTTTCTAATGTGTAAGTACCCTGCAGACACAGTCAGACATTCAGAAACAAGGCTGTAATAATATATAAGCATGGTTTACTTTGTAGTAGTCACATTGTAACCCATATATGTAGATTTATACATATGTGCATTGTGTTTATGAATAGAAAATGATAATAGTAGTGACAATATGTGGGACATTTGTGCAGCCTTAGCCGATCATGTGATTCTTTCTGTTTATCTGAATCATATGTGAGTAACAATAAACATGAAGTGACAATTAGACATTAGGCTTTTGATATCAGCATGTGATTTCTACAGACTGTCAGTATTTTTTTTGGGTACATTAACAATTAGGCACATGAAAATAACCACAGGCAAAAAGATGTGATATTGAAAGGTCAGGCCTAATTGAATATAAAATAAAATTTATGTTTATAACAGCAAGCTGCATTTTCTCTATCTGTAAGGGTATTTTTTCGCTCTTTGATTTAATGCAAGTCTGTTTTTTGTTGATTGGTTCTAACGTTATATAATTTAGTATTTATAAGGCAAGTAGAAAAAGTAGAAAGTACTGCTAGAAATTAGCTGCACAGTAGCATAGACTTCATGTCTATTGAATTTGCTGTTTCTGTTGTTTCAACTTGTTTGACGTTGTTAAATTAATTATTTTTGCCCTGTCAGAAAACTTCAAACTTCCTGCCCATGTGTTGTGGTTCTGTAGTGTAGAATTTCTGGGAAATTTGGTAATATTAGTATTGAGAAGGATGTAGTTTGGGTTTATTTGAAACTGTTCAAATGAAAGCACTTTCCTGCCTTTTGGTTTCCAAAATCATTTCATTGTTGTCTGGACTTGTTGCTGTGAGTAAAAGTAAGTTTAAAGTTCTATTGAAATTTCCTTTGTGGTTACAACTTTTATCTTTGTTCGGCCCTATGGCGGGATTCATTCTCACCCCTACTGGGTAACCTCTGTTTTATGATTCTAGTTGAGAGGAGTGAATTTAATTGAGGGAAGCCAAGTTTTGTTGAGGGAAGACGAGTTTGGTTGAGGGAAGCCACGTCTATTTGAGGGAAGCAGAGTTTGGTTGAGGGAAGCAGAGTTTGGTTTAGGGAAGCTGAGTTTGGTTGAGGGAACCAAGTTCAGTTGAGGGAAAATGAGTTTAATTGAGGGAAGCTGGGTTTGGTTGAGGGAAGACAAGTTTGGTTGAGGGAAGCTGAGTTTGGTTGAGGGAAGCTGAGTTTGGTTGAGGGAAGCCGAGGGTAGTTGAGGGAATTTAGAGGCCATAAGTTGAGGATAGGAGAGTTAAAAGGGATACTGAGTCTGAGGGTGAAAGGGGTTAAATTGAGGGTACAGAGTTTTGTGAGAGGATGTAGGGTGTATCCTGCCATGAGGCCTCTTTGTTCTGTTGTTGTGATCTTTGTGATGTTAAAATGAACTGGTACTGATTAGGTGTAAAAGACAAACTCTCCTTTAGTGAATCTGTGGTTTGGCTGCAACAAACCTATTTTAAAATAAGGAAGTAGTTTACAAAGGAATTTTTTTTTTCCAATCATTCATTGATTTGGATACTTGTGAATTAGCATTAATTTAAACAGTTTTCACATTCTCAACGTCCAGTAGGGTAATGTTCTTTGAGTCGGACACTTTGATTCTGTGCATTTTTAAAAAGTGATATCTTGCTTGGCCTGAGGGTTATTGATTGTCAACCAGGGCCTCAAATTAAACGTTTTCACTAAATCTAACAAAAAATTGACAATAGGCACAACACAAGAACTGAATTTGTGGTTAAATATCTGAAATAAAAAATGACATAGGGTATCTTTGAGTCGGACAGCTGTGTTGTAAAAACATGACTCAAAGGTACAGGTGCTTTAGAGCCTACCCTTCATTTGAAAAAACTCATATTTGATCACAAAATGGGCAAAGCTTCCTTCTAATTGAATAACCCAGAAACTGATGTCAGATCAATACCATAGGCCAGCAAAGGATCCTTCAAATCTGGCTAAAATTCACTAAAATACACGATTTTATGACAAACATTTGGAGAAAAACGTGTTTTTAACCCCATCTTTATAGCCTTGAAAAACACACTAAAAATGTTCATATCAAGCTGATACTTTTTGAATGGATAAAAGAGGTCTTGGGCTACGCATTGGTACCAAATATAAGGATGGGGAAGCCCTCAATTAGCCAGTATAGCCCAACAAAAAGTGTCCGACTCAAGGTGTCACCTTCTAAGTGTCCGACTCAAAGAGCATTACCCTATAACACAGTTCCTCAGAGATAACGACTACTTATATAAGTTATGAGAAATTAGTTCCAGGATAATCTAACAAACCAATGTTGCCTCTAAATAGCCCACGCCAGTGCTGATGGGGCGTGAAACACAGACTCACTCACTTCACATTCTCAACTAGTAGCACTTAGCTGAACATTTGTGGTGTTATGGAACTGACAATTAGCTCTACCATGGAGAATCAATACAGATATATGTTGAAATTCAATTCATATATAATTTTGTTGGACCTGTATCTGTAAGAAAGATGTATATTTATAGAATATTAATATTAATAGTCAGGTTTACTGCAAGATATTTTAACGATTCGTGTTGCTTTATTTTATTGATCGGTGGGTTAAAGTGGCCTTCAAGGGAAGTTCAAGCTATATATAGGGTTGCTGTCTGTTATGCCTGCTGTTTTAACTACGATAGATTTTAATGGCAGTGTTAATAATTTATACTGGCTCGCAGCTCGCATATATTACATTGACTTATCTTCTGATCCATAGACCTATATGTTAAGGTATTTATATTCCGATATGTATGCTTAATGTTATACATGTATGATGACTACGTAAAACGATACATTGCATGGAATATTATGTAGTTTTAATATGCTGAAGGTAAGGTTAATTTTAATGGAAATTGATTTATTTATTGTTTAGGATAGTAATTAGTGGTTAAAGTTTCCTCTGTTGTACTCATAAAAAATTCATAATGGTTAATTGGTTATTCATAGATGCAACTGAATGGCTTTTTTGGTCAATTGATGGTCATATATTATGTTGATACAAAAACAAATTGATGACATACCAGTCCTGAAACTTGGCAGTACGTTAGGAGGTTATTAGATTTAGGAGCTTGGTACGATAGGGTCATGTTAGTGCTGAGATGACAGGGTGTCCAGCTGGCAGGGAAATGTTAGGGGAATGACAAGGAAAAGTGAAATTTCTTCCAGATCAGGAAAAAGTCAGGAATTTTAATATTGGTAGGGGAAAATTAAACAGTGCCATAATCCAGGGATATATTGCTATTTCCAAAATTGTGTGACCAGTCACCATCTACGAAGGCTACATAGCATGATATGAAGAGAACTGAGGGAAACAATCCCAAGATAAAAACTGGTTCCATGTAATTATAGAACACTGAGTAACTTTGACACTTTTTTTAAAATGTAGCAAGTGGTAGGCCTATTCGATGATCCCAGACAAGGATGTAAATATTCCGATAATGCAGAACCGGTTAAATTATTGTGGAAATATGGTCATGGAATTTTACATTTTAGTAGTGGAAAAGTCAGGGAATTTCATTCAAATGAACTGCTGGACATCCCTGCTTGAAGCACACTGGGCCTTTGGTTTGGTTCAGTGGTAACGTACTAAGAGCCTGCTCTACTGACAATCAGGGACCCAGGTTTAATACTTGGTCTGGGCAACCCATGTTGGATGGATATTTCATCCTGTGCCAATTTTTAAGGGGCCAACCAGGTACATTTAAATTATTGATTTAATTTGAAATAATAATGCCGATACTTTTTGTAAATATTCGTATGTTAACTGATCAGCTGATTGCCTGATTATATTTTTCTTAGATTTCATCTCCCCAATGACTGCAGGCATTGCCAGGCAGCGTGTGAAATTTCATGTAACTTGATCAATTCAAGTTTCCCATTAAATGACAGTGCTGGGCAACGCAAACAAAATCGGACTTCCACAAATGCAAATCTGCAAACTTTTGGAAATTTTACAATTGCTAGTGCAAACGCAAACACAAACGCAAACAATAATCGCAAACAATAATCGCGATAAATAGGCTGAGGCGTTGCTATGGAAAAGCCGCAGAGTGTCCCGTATTCACCCCATGTAATGCCCCCCCCCCCTCCGGCCATTTCTAGATACGCCCCTGCATTAGATTTGGCTATTAGGCCTAAACATTTGATATTACCAAAAATATATTTTTTATCAATATATATATATATTATTGCTCCTTGAAACAGTTCCAGATAATGTAGACCTGTATAAACAAATTTAAAGAAAGCTTTTGACAGGCCTTTCATGCTGTCTTTCATGCTGTCTTTCATGCCACAAGTGGCGCCATCTATACCATACCTTAACATGACATTTTAAAAAAAGCGCAAATTTAATTGGCAATCAGTGCAAAATGCAAACTTCAAACAATATAGCTCTTCCGCAAATTGCGGAATTTGCGGTTTGCGGAAGTGTTGGCGGAAGTGCCCAGCACTGTTAAATGATAGTGCTTGAAGTTCACTGCCAGTGATGTGCCCCACCCTTTATCAAGTTTATAGCTGAATGGTTTTGCATTTCGCTGCCATATATACTGATACACTGTATATTGCAAAAGTTATGATAGAATCAGGTAGAAACCTTATTGGCATTGAAGCCTAAAAGCATATTGGATATATAAAGCCTGATGCACTGATGCCAATTTATTTGGGATGATTGGTTATTGTAGCATGTTGTGGTTCAATGACCTATTCAATGCTGTGTAAGCATGAACCAATGCAGCCATACAAATTACAATACAAATCCGACCCATGGTTCGTGGAATAAATGGCATACCGTATTTCCTCGTTTAGAAGCCGGGGTGTTTATTGTTTTAAAGGGGAGCATTACCAAGGCCTTTACCGGGCCAGCCTTCCCTTTGAGACTGGCATTTATTATATTATCTGGGTAATGCATAAGTACTAAGTAGGCTGTGGTAAGATAGATAGATATGGTAATTGCAGCTTCTATTCAAGGAAATATGATAGTAAATGGCGTTTTTTGATCTGGGAGCACTCAGCTGTGAAGTATGCCTCTGCTTTAGCATGTTTACAGTTTGTCTCATCCAACATGCGAACTGGTGTTTGGCCTGATTGCTCAGTATCTAAAAATCACACAGTAGGCCCTAGATCTACACACACTCACAGGTAGATGAGCTGATTTGTAATCTGTCTGTCACGTTTTTGTGATGCTTTGGTGACGTTTTTGTCAGATTTTCAGCAATTTTTGACGTTGGCAGTCCATTTCCAGAAGATTTGTTGACATTTGTGATGAAAACAATGACACAATGGGCAGTGACGTCACAAAAACACACTGCAGCACTACTCGTGGATTAGGTTCTGACAACTTGGTGCCAGTGCCATCCCTCCAAGCCAATAGATTGGTTTTATGCAGGCTGTCAAACCAGTGCTTTATTTCAGTTTGCATGCTAATGAGACACACTGTAGTTGTTTTGTGAATATATTATGTGTCCACAAAAATGAAATTCTTGTTTACATGCTGTCCTGCTGACTGCTTCACTGCTGGAGATTTCAAATTTGAGAAGTGTTTTAGTGCAAACAATATTAGTATACGACTATACGTCCATTTATTATAGTCTCATGTTTTACAGACAGTAAAATTATAAAATTACTGTAATGATTTTGATTTGTGGCAATTTTGTGCCATTTGGTTCTCTTTCTAGTCTTGTGATATAAATCATGTAATATTAAAAAGTTAAAAGTTATATCTTGCATTCACCTTGCATTGAGGTAATTCTTTTATTCATTGGAATATGTGTGACATTTAATGTGAAGGTCTGTCAGACTTATTGCCAATATGAGACATTCTTGTGAATCTTGTCCTAAATTATGACATTTAAACATCTTTTACTCAAACAGTCAAATGACATTGAGGAAAATATTCCCTTATTGCTGTGTCCCTCTCCTATCCAAATTATCCAATCAAGTGCATACATAAAGGATGTAAAGCCCCAATCATCCATCCGTCCATAAGCATGTATATATATGATAAGTAAAAAATCTATTTAGAGTTCTAGAGACAAGATAAAAATTGTGAAGCGACATTGTTGTCTGACGAGTCTTTTTCTAGAATTCAAATAATGACTTCAGTTGACTTCCTGGAGTAGCTGTGTTGTCTGGCAAAATTGATTTTAACCTCCAAGTATGAACCCTCGCCAAAAAGCTGAACTAACATTACAGTCTAACAAGGACACTTATATTAAAATGGTTTTGTTGTGCTTTTAGCAGCATTTAAATGCTACTCTTAGTATTTTTGCTCGATATTTTGATTCAAGGAAGTGGAAAAATGGTAGGAATTACTTTCGAAATGGATTTTATCTCTTTTTTTTTAGTGAGATTTTTTATGGTTATTTGTTGTCAAGTTAACTTTTGTAATAGAAGAATTTTCTCTTTAAGCATAGTTGAAGTGAAAGTCATAATTGACTGTTCTGTACTAGCCTCGTAAATAATGTACTAGCCTCCTAAATAATGTACTGTGTTACTATTCATAGGAGTTCAGTTTACCTTGTGATATTAATAGCTATTTATATCCTGGTTATTTAAAGTATTTATTGTGAAGCCAAGAAAGCTTTAAATTTTCATTTTAGCCTGTGCATTATTAAGTACTGAGAAGTACAGTGCTAAATTCTTTGGAATTTGCCAAATTGGATACTGAATGCTTGATCGATAGGACTACATATAATTATTGTCCAGTGAATAAGCAATAAGTACCTGGTTGAGGGTAATGGGGCTTTATGTGCTGTATACACTGGTAACTGGGCTTTATTGGACAGGGGACGATGGTGATAAGGGATGGTACACCAGGTCATGTCATGTTTTAAAAAAAAAAAAATGCAAATGCAAATAAATAATTGACATGCCCTAATAGTGCACTCTTACAGCAAGAAGAATCATCCGCCTTGCATGGGTTTTCCGGGCCAGATTTGATGCCGTCATTTTATAACTCTACTTGGCCGAGGCAAGTCAATAAGTTCCAAATGATTATAATCTTGGCTGAATTTGATATTATCACCTGTTATATAACCAGTTATGCTGCATGCTATTCGGGATTGTGATTATATCAGGCTATGATTAGGCCTAAGTTGATCGTGAATCATTAATTGATGTAAATCATGCACTTTTGGCTGGATTAATAGATTCAGTTGGATTAAGTTAATCCATGGTTAAGCTCCGCACCGTGTTGATCCATTATAAGAGGCTGTGACGGTGTGGCAATTTGACACGGCCAAAAAGTTCAACTGATCTTATTCAGATATGACGTCTGGTAGTGTGATATAATCTTATACCCCATAACGTTTACAATACCACATGAAAAAGCAGTGGATATATCCCATGTGGTATTGCGTTGTATACTCAATGGTTTTTTGTATACCACATGGTTTGATCATTGTTGATGATGTCATTGCATTGTTTGCCATTGTGACGTCATGTCCATGGTGACGTCACAACATTGTGACATCATCAGTTGAGCTGCTCCCTGTGCTCTGATTGGCTGATGCAGCTGTTGAGTATAGATAACATGAGTGAAATTCAGCTTTCTTTGGAGTTACAAAATGGGGTATAAATAAGACCAAATGGTTGTATGGTGGTATTTTGAGATGTACTCCCACTCGTGAAGATATCCTGAGTCCTCTGTACCCACTCGTGCTGACGCACTCGTGGGTACAGAGGACTCAGGATATCTTCAACTCGTGGAGTACATCTCAAAATACCACCATACCCATTTGGTCTTATTATAGTACATTCATCGTATGTGATCAAATTTCCGAGCAAAAAATATTGTAATTAGACACATGTCTGGCGTCCAATGGCAAAGTCACATTTTGTGCCAAATTAACCTGAGGTAAATAAATGGCTTCTAAGAGTAGATGTTAAAACTTGTGGAAATAGCCAAAATATCCTTTCTGTCTTTTCTCATGTTTCTGCCTGGCATGGGATTTTTGGTCTAGTTTCCACGCATTGCAGCTTAAGATATACAAGTTTCTTCCATGGTTCCATAGCTTACCTATGTTTTCAGCATAAAAAAACTTAAGGTTTGGCCAAGAATACCATGCCAAGGACTAAGGTATACAAATAAGTCAAGGACAGTTAAATAATCTTCCAGTCCAACGTGGTGAAACTTTTCTTTGTGGGGCAGTCCTTGTCAGGGAACTGTGTGCAGGGGCGTATCCAGAAATGGTCTGACAGGGGGGGAGGCGTAATAAGCTGCGAATATGCAGTTTCTCTCAGCGTTTTCTAGCATTCCTGTTAATTTTGGGCCTCAAGGAGAGGGGAGGTGCATTTGACCATGCCCCCCTCCCTAAAGTACACCACTGACTGAGTGTTTTTTGGACTTATTTGATATTTAGGCCAAAGTTTTAAATTGAGGAAGGCTTCAAGATTGATATGAGACTAAGTCTAAGTTATATATAAATACTTGAAAGGTGATGTGGCATTTTAGTATTGTTTTAGGGATTTCCCAGCAGTTACATTAGAGAAGTTTTGCTACACGTTTACGTGTCCCGTGGACGTGTAGGTTGCCATGACTACAATGCAATTAGACAGCACTTGCACATGTGATACGTATGCGTGTCGCAAAACCTCTCTATTAATCACGTAGGTGTGACAAAGCTAAAGATCTAGGCCTGTATATGTAGTTTCTTGTCAAAATTTTATCTTAAACTTTTTTCTCAAGTTCAAGTTTTATCAAATCCTCGATTTGTCATTCTGTGATTTGCCTTTTTTTCAAACGGTGATAACTTATTTATGTAAAAAAAGGCTCTGAAATGCAGTTTATTCGTTTAAATAGTTTTGAAGAATGAATCAATCATTGGCACTAAGGCTTTTTACCTAGTATGCTAAGCAAGTTGGACAACATAAAGTCAGTCGTAGTTGGTTTGTTCACAAATATGATGTAAAAAGCATAGAAAACATAGAAACATGTCATACAATATGAATGATAAAATGAAAGTTTGAGTGAAAGAATTGTTTCTTATGCAGATTTCATGCAACAGGTGTACATGCTTTCAGCGGTTGTCTGATCTTTCAAATCTATATTTATTTTTGTGCGACTGTTGTTTATTTTTGTATGTTTATTTATTCTTTGAAACACAAACTTTGAGCGGCGACACAGATGTTAGTGTTGGATTTTACAGTCTTTATATATATATACATATATTCAAATATAAATATTGATTTTGAGTCAAGTTATTTGATGAACAACCATAATATTATTTAGTTTACTTTTTATTGTTTAGATAAAAGTTTTTATCTGTAAATACTGTTCATAACGCCATCATTATATCAGACTCACTGTGATGGACGAAAGCTCCGTCAATGGCTGCTCCCTCGTGCAATATTAGTCATCTCAGTGCCATAAAAACATATATTGCACTCCTTACAAAGGTCCCTCGTAGGTGACTTTCAGCCCTAAGCTTGATAGATAGAGATAGATAGATAGATAGATAAATAAATAGATAAATAGGTAGGTAGATAGATAGATAGATAGATAGATAGATAGATACATGTAGATAGATAGATAGATAGATGCAGCCCTCCACCAATAATATACAGTTTTTGCACAGTGCTGTGGGCAAGATCAGTTTTTATTTGCACCGAAATGACTAATATTGCATGAGGGCTCTTGCTAGCTGTTGCCGGGTCACCCGGGCCTACGTTGGACGGCCATTTCAATCATCCTTTGCCTCATTGCTTTGTTCTCCTGCTGTCCTTATTAGCAGATCAAGCGCGTAAATACAGGAAAGCCCCAATCCTCCATCCATCCATCATGGTGGAGGCATAATAAATGGTATTGATTTGTTGTTTCAATTTTGTTTTTAATTCGTAAAATAAATATGTATAATCTGATTGATTTTCTTTCAATTTCAGGCCCCAGGTGTAGCTAGCAGACATGGCAGGGCTGCGGGGCTGTGGGACCACCAAAAGTGAACTCCGACAACACTGACTGATACACATCATCAGCTCTCCTACAGCAATTACACGCAGCTGGCTAAGCTGAAGTTACATTAAGATTTGAGTATAGAACTTGGCTACCGGTTTCACGTATTGCCAAGTTACGTATAAAACTTTAAGGTGATGGCGTACTCCAAACATTAGTCGATGGGCTGACCTGCTGGCAGGGACGGCCAAGCAGTTATAAACTTATAAATCAGTCATTAACGACTGATATTGCAAGATACGAAGCAGCCAAGCGACTATCTTAAGTTTGTCACTTAATTATGCAGATGAAAAGGTAGCAGCTGAGTTAATTATCAACTCTGTTCGTACTAATCAAAGTGGATTAACAACTTTAATTGGCGTCATTCTATCTCGGAAATTTACGAATCTTCAGGGTTTAGGTTTAATACTTATTAGGAACCTACCAAGTGAACACTATCTCAAATTCTTCAAGAAATCTTCAGTTTAAATTTCTTTGATCATCTAACTATATTCAGTTTATGAATTCATATCTTTTAAGTAATCTTCGCTTCTAACATATGTTACTATTGGATCGAAATTTTTGTCGAAATCATTTTTATGTTACGTGTACAAATGATTGAAGGTGAAAGAGCATTCCCATTCGTATTCATTTGTTTGTGAAGATAGGGACGTCAAGCAAGCTTGCTGACAGCTGTGAAGTATAAATTTAAGATTTAACTTTTTACCATGAGCACAGAGAGGAGTTATACTTACAGAAATTCATCTTTATGGATTTAATATCTGAACAGACGTCATGGATTTTGAAGGATTGTTAACTTAATTTTGTTGAAGTCTATGACTTTAGGAGATTCTTAGAACTGTCGAATCCATCGGCTGTGGTCTTATTTGATCTCAAATATTTTATTTTTGTCCGTGAGTCACACTAGTAACGCCAAAATGCTCAGAATGCGTCCCACGCCCAGGAAGTTAGTGAAATCTTTCTTCATAATCGCTGTGATTGGCTTCGTCGTTACGAACTTGAACTTGCTGCTAAACAGCGTGGACGAATCAAACGGCACGACTATTATGGAACAGAAGAACGAGATCTCCATGGCGATGGGTGTCACATGGGCCAAAGTGAACACCTCTCGCTCTGGAAACGGGAGTTCTGTGAACGGGAGTTACGTCGGAGCTCCGTTACCCCCTAAAGGGTCGAACAGGGATGCCCAACCCCAAGGAAAGGGCCCCGAATCCTCTCCGAGTGATTTGCCGCACAATCCCTCAGGTCCCAATGCCTCCTACATCCAAGAGTTCATCTATAATATCAACGCTGCACAAAAGGTACGTAACAGAGACATGAACAATGTTAAGTGTTAACTCTATACAGTACTTAATCACTGATTTAGGGGTGTCAAAAAAACTAACTTTTAAGTTTCCCTGGGTACCCCTACAACAAGCTACTGTAAGTTCTGCTTTGTTGGTATATAAACTATCTATTATCAGTGCTTTTCTTTGCCATTAGCCGCATTTGCATTGGCTAGTGCATCTTCCATGTGGCTAACACAACAAATTTATCTGATTCGGATAGTGCAGTTTTCTGATCTCTGTGATCTCTGAATACCAATCAACGCTCGTCAAGCTCAAGCAGTTGAATGAATAGCAAAGATAGCTCTATAGAGGCCATACACATTTTTCTATGATCTCAATTGCTAAGATGTTACAACAGTTATGTGTAATAACTCAAATTTATATACTGTGTATATCACAATATATACATACCATGTTATTGATGATAGTGATTATACTACTCTTTTCTCTGTATCTATACATTTGATAAAGAGACCCCCAATGTTTTTTTGTCTTTATGATATCTTCAATATCTCCTCATCATATGTTTTGTGTGTAGTTAAGCTGTTGAAAGTGTCTAACTCGCCAGTTGGTCTGTACATTATTAAAGTAATTCTATAGCATGTATAGCGTACTATTCACTCCTTAAAAGTTATGATTAATGAATGAGGACTCAAAAACTTTTTAACGACTCATTAGCCTTTTGTGCTATCTTGTTTTCGCCACCAAATGTTATGTAGTAGCTCATTGAGCAAAGATTCAATTTCATCGAAAGCAGTCTTTTTAATTTTAAGAACTATATATACAACTGATGCACGTTTCTTTTATCATATGTCATGTTGAACGATTCTAAATGAGACTTGTAAAGACTATAAAAGCTATTTACAAACATGGTTCTTTAAGAATGTTACATTTTTGATAACTTAAACTGTCAATGAAAGATATATATCTGTTAATAGATTTTACATCTGTCAATTATTAATCTTAAGAGTGGACTTAGTGCACTTTAAGCGTGAAGTTTTCCTCAAGGGAAAATTCTTAGTTTTGCAGAAACGATTAAACTGCAGCCTTATTATTTATTACTGGCTTGCGAGTTGCGACGGCATTGCAACATCCTAAAATATTTGTTTCTAAATCAACTTTAAATTTCGATATATATCCCTATAAGGTGCTGCAGAGGCGTAAAACACGAACACATCAACTTTAAATTTAAAGAACCCCCCCCCCCCTCCCAAAATATCAAAGGATTACCCTCATAGTCTTCAGTAGGTTATAAACTTTAAAAGCATACTGGTCCTGTCACTTGTATGCACTTATCTCATTAAAAAATTAAAGCACACATTGGAAGTGATACCGTAAATCATGTTGGTGATTGAAATAGTACCCTGATTCAATGTATCACGATTGAGCTTTCTGTAGTGTTAATGGATAATGTGTTGATTAGAATGACAAATTTGAAACGTTATCAGTAAAATTTAAAATGTTATCAGTATCATGACTCTGTGATTCAATTGTAAAGTAATCACTTATAAATCAGTTCATCATCAGTCTGGGAAATAACCATCTGGCCATGACACTCGATGTCCTCAGCCTCACAGGACACTCACCCTAGCACTGTCTTCATCCTCCCATGACCCTCTCAGTCGTACTGGCCCAACCAGGACTTTGGCAGTGCTCAAAATCATCTTTGACAGCCAATAAAAAATTAACCAATGTTATTATCACTGTCTAACTTGGCATGGAGATGTATGAGGGTCTCAACTGTCTCTGTAAATTTTGACAAGCTTAACTATTAGTGGTACCATTACATAACAAAGAAAAGAACCCGAAGGTTCCAGAGAAATTGGGGAACTGTGATCAGAGCTAATGACTTAGCAGTATATCGCGGAATTGGATAGAATAAGTCCCGCTACTGTCATGTTGCTGTGTGGTAAGGATGGCTGCACAAAGATCAGACGTTCTTCTGATACCCAACTGATCAACCCAACACAGTCAATCATCCTGTCAGGGCCAGGACTCCACTGGAATTGCAATTGTCCTCATTTGACTTATTTTCCAGACTGATCATGTTAATCGTGTTAATGTACGTTGCAAACCATTGTCATAGAAAAAAGAATCAAACACATTTACATGATTTTAGATGATCGAATCTAATTCAATGATAGCTGCATCATGTGTATATTGTGCACTATTGTATAGGACACAAAAAAATGATTAGTGCTCTTCAGTTCCTCTATCAATAGAAATCGATAGGTGAATGTTAAGTGATAAAATTAAATTGAAGGATAAGCTGATTAGCAATTTGTAAATCAATTATAGAATTAAGTTTGTCTCACGGACCTGTTCGTTTTAGGTTATATCAAATGTGATGTATTGATTTGATAATTGATGGAAGTTATCAGCTTATGGATTTTATTGTGTACAAACATTGACAATAATTGACGATTTGTATGAATATACTGTGAAATGGTCAGGTGAACTGATGATCAGTCCTGAGTAAATATTTAGTAAATATAATGAATGAAGTCATTGATGAGGTGTGATGAAAATTCAATTGACTGTTGTAAATTGAAAGAACTTGAGCATGTTCAGAATGGAGTCATTGGACTGGTGTGCTTGCCATACTTCCTGGTCTGCAATATAGTAATTGAACAGAAAAGTTCTTAGGAAATTTTGCACAAATGTAGAGTACTTAATGCCATGCTCCTCCAAAGTGATAGAAAGACTTTTCAACTTTTTCAGAATAACTTGACCCAATATCAACTAAATAGTGATGCCTTACAACATGTACAAAGGCGATTTTGATCAGAAAAAACTGGAAAATTGTTTTTTTTTATTGACATTTTGTGTTGTGGCATTAAAATAATCTGGTGCTCTCCCGTGATCTACAAAAAGTCACATGCTTGCCTGCACTGATTGTACTTACAATAGAATAGTGGTAGTAGACTAGTAGTGTTGCTGTTTGTCAGTAGTGGTATTGCTAGGTAAATGAAGATCCCTTCGATTGGGTAAATAATTTATGTTTTGTCTCCCCTATCTAATCAATCAACCCTCATGAGTGGCCAAAACTGGTCTTAGAGGGCTGCACTTTAATACCATATAATACAAGTATCTATCTATCTAGATGATCTATCTGTCTATCTATCTTTCTATCTGTCTATCTATCTTATCTATCTCTTTCGATCTGTCTGACATATGCTATCTATGTCTCTTTCTTTCTATCTCTGTCTATCTCCGTCTGACTGTAACATACTCTATCTATCTGTCCATCATGTCTATCTATTGCTCTGTCCATCTAACATACATGTTACTTTGTAATATTTAATCCAACTACAGAGTAAGTTGTCTAATCCGATTCTTTGTCTTTTGCAGGTCCACAACTTGGACAAATTCGACTTGAAGTCGGGAGCGGAAGCCGTAGTGATAGTCGTACAAGTCCACAACCGAGTGGAATACTTAAGACATTTGATAGACTCTCTGCGGAAATCTAAAGGCATCGAGAGCTCTCTAGTCATATTTAGTCACGATCTTTATCACGAAGGAATGAACGCCCTCGTCCAGTCTATAGATTTCTGTCCTGTAAGTATCTCGGATAAGTATGTGATAAGTGTTGTTAACTTAAGTGTTCTTGTTGATTTTATTGACTTTATTGGGATTTTGTGTGGTGTATATCACTATATCTTGTAATCAATGGAAATATTTAAGGGGGACCGTCCACAGCTTTGCAAATTTACAATGTATCATAGGCTTATTGTTAGGGCTGCAACGGTTTATTGCGGTACGAATAAACCGCGGTATAGGACCTCACAATACACCGTACCGTCACGGCGACGAATAATTCGGTAAACCGTAGTTCCGATTTCCGCCGCTAGGGGCGCCGCCATCGCGCCAGTGTAACCAGCTGATTCAGGTAGTACAGTCATCAGCAGATCATCAGTAGGCCTACTATCATCCAGTGAAACCAATTCAATTGAATTGCTCTCAAGACACTGGAATGTTCAAGCTGTTTCTGTTTGATTTGCACAATAGGCATCAAGTGCAATCGACTTTGTACCCCCTTTGACACCTGCCAATGTCACAATCTAAGGAGGCAGAGGTGTGAACTTCTGTGAAGGCTGAAGTGCAATTTAATTGTATAGGCCTACATGATGTACAGATAATAATTAATATCCTGTACTATCATGTAAATGCTCTTTAAAATAGCCTAAATTCATGAAATTTTAATCTTTTATTTTCATGTTATGATATGGAATATTATTATTGCTATTCTAGTAATATCCAATATCACATTAATTATTTTAGTGTTGGGTGTAACTGAATTTCATTTAAGATATTAGACTGAGCCTTCCATCCCCAAAGATCTCTGTAATTTTCTGAGGGAGGAACTGTGAACAAATACAGATTTGCTGATTTAAACTGAACCGTGAAATAACCGAACCGTGAGTCTCAAACCGTAGACCGTACCGAACCGTAAGGTAGTGAACCGTTGCAGCCCTACTTATTGTACAAGTGGCTGTGTCCAAGCTGTAACAGAGGTTACTGCAATGTTGTGGATCTAGTAGTAGTTCTGAAATTGCCTTGAGGGAGGGGTCGTATGTAACATGTGACAAAATGGCTAAAATCTGGGGCTTTTCCTATTTTTCCCAGCCCACCTTGGTGCTGATGGAGCGTAAAACACTAACTCGCTCTCTCACTTCCTATCTTTCTCATGTTCATTTAAGGTGGGGAACTGGGGGCGAGGTTTATGTGGCCTTGCCCTTTAGCCCCCCCCCCCCCCCCAAGTATGCCACTGGAGGGTGGAGGCTAAGTTTTATAACAATTCAATTCATTAATGTTTATACTGTATCCAATTGTTAATCTGTATTCTGTTACACTATAATAAGTAGTCAGTGCAACACCAACTATTATCATCATGATCAAAAACTGATAAACATGATTGTGAATTTGTATAACACCGAACTACCACTCTGTACTAATCGCCAATTACCAGCAATCGCCAGGAGCATAGAATAGCCCAGTAGTATTGAGGAGCCTATTGAACAATGTTGAACGGCCCTGTTGGCAGTAATCCATTGACGTCCGAGCCGTTTGCCAATACAATTCATTAGCCGATACCAGTTGTCAATTATTCATGCATAATTACATCAAGGTTTGGTGGTCCTCTGGTTCCGCATGCAACGCAGCATAATATTATGTAACTGTAGAAGGTGTGGACATAGTAAGAAGAGCTGTCCAGACTATTTCCTCCTCCTATGCTAAGCACGAAGAGATCGCAGGGGGGCGGGTAGTTTGGTTGTATAGCTCTGGGTTTCTTATTGTTTGGTCTCTGGTTCAAATCTGGTTATGCATACATAATTACATCAAGGTTGGTGGTGCCTTGGGGAAGATTAGCAGGTTAGCTCAGAGCTCAGTGGTAGCATTCTGCAAATCGCTTGGTCCAGGGTTCGAATCCAGCTCTTGCCGGGTCACCCGAACCCTGGTTGGGTGGCAGCTGCAATCATCCTTCGCCTCATTGCCGTGTCCTCCTCCTGTCCTGATTAGCCTACCAAGTAAATAAATACAGGACGTAAAGCCCCAAACATCAATCCATCCATCCTCGTTGCCGAGCCCTCCTCTTGTCCTTGTTGGTAACCTCTCATGTACATGAATACAGGGCGTAAATCCCCAGTCATCCATCTTCATAGTCCTGTTTCATGACATCTATAAAAGAAAATATTGTGATTGTTGATTATGTACACATTCACAGTGAGTCATAATTATGCGTAGACATTTTCTGCACACCAACATATTTCAGAAAATGTGAACTCTAAACAGTCAGTCGATTACCGGTGCTTCCAAATATTTGTTTAATGTAAACTACTGAACTTTCACTGATCAGTGTCAGTGTGACATTGCAGTACCTACGACTAAATTAAGCCAATTTTTGTCGGTAATTTTATTGTGTGTTTCACAGATTGGCTGAGATTGCAATGATTTTTTTAATATTTGAAAATTTTGCTGGATCTACAGACTTTTTCTGTAATATTCTGCCAGTGTAATATCAAATATGTCAAACTGCATTATTTATTCATGTGGTTTAAGTCTCAAATATTTAATATTTGGTTTGTTGTCTGGTAAATATTGAGAATGGAATACATTAAACGTTTTTCACACATTAGCAAGTGAAATTCAGGTAAAACACCACATGGTTCATACTATGAGATTTGTTGTTGCGTCCATGAGAAAAAATCTTATATTTACAAACAACTGACAGTTGACTCATTAGCTGCTAATGACATCACAATGTTTGGTGTCCCAGTAAAACATATATCTCAAATCGGGCGAGGAGGGTTGGTCTAGTTTTAGCGTGCCAGGTTGCCAATCACTGGCTATTGCCTGGTCACCTAGGCCTATGTTGGACGGCTGTTTCAATCATCCTTTCCCTCATTGCCGTGCCCCCCTCTTGTCCTGAATAGCCTACCCTGTATATTAATACGGGACGTAAAGCCCCAATCATCCAGCCATATGAAATCTAGTCTGAATAATATTCATGACGGAATGTGAAATTTAGTCTTTCTTTTTTTTTCATTCTTGCAGAGTCTTATTGCTGTCTTTTTCTGAATATCAATTTTCTGAATATTATTATGCTTCGTTTCAGGTATTGCAAATTTATTATCCATATCCTAACCAGATTTTCTCCAAGGAGTTCCCTGGGGAGGATCCTAACGACTGTCCTAGGGATATTAAGAAATATGAGTAAGTATTCTAAAATTATCTGCTGCGAAATATGAATTAGTCTTTTTCGTAATCACCATATAGTCCTGTTTAGGAGCATAGTGTCCGATAACTGCCAATGTTTTTTTGCACAAAACTACTATTCAGTTCACTGAAGCCGTGCTTTTATATTTCTTATTGTTTTGTTATTTCCAACAATATTGAAAAAGGTTTTCATCATGTCACTGTTTTCATGAAGTCGCTATCGTATATGGTGTTCATGTGGGCATTGTTAAAAAATTTTGATTGACTCTTTCGATCATCAGTGACAGGACAAGCAAACAAATACAATTTTTAGCTCAATTTCATAAATTACACGTTTGTTGATACATCAGCTGTTGCTGCAAACATGTTTAGGCCGAACGTATTTGAGTTTTGGCTTCTTTGAGAAACTAAAGATCATTTTGTCTGGCCTAAGGATGTGATGACAAGTTTCTGAGTGCCATGAACTTACTTTGTAGGGCTGCACTATGCATTCCCACTTACCAAGAAGGGGGGAGGGTTAGTCTTGTGGTAGCGTGCTAGGCTGCCAATCGCTGGGTCCAGGGTTCGAATCGAGCTCTTGCCGGGTCATCTTGACCTATGTTGGGCGGCAGTTTCAATCATCCTTCGCCTCATTGCCGTGTCCTATCCTGTTCTAATTAGCCTATCAAGTGAATAAATACAGGATGTAAAGCCCCAATCATCCATCCCACTTACCAAGAAAAATTGTGGTCTCCCCACACAATATCACTGAAAATGGCATAAAACGTGTAAAAATACATATATCATTGACTGCAATGACAAGACGTTTGATTTGATGACGTGTATGGATATATTTGGAGAACAGATGTTACTGTCATTTCAACATGTTTCTAAAATATGTTCATTCGTTTGTTGAATGAAGTTGCTCACATGCATCAATTGCTTATTCATGCAAATTTATTGCATAAGTGCGAATACATATTTGAAAATGTTTGCAAGTAGGAAGAGCAGGTGGTGTGGACTTACTGAATAAATTTATTTTCTGAGCTAAAGGATTAAGTGTAAGCTTTCAAGTTAAACCCATACCACGATGCTGTAGACCATCGACGTAGCAAAGTCTTTGGGTGACACAATATGCTGTTTTGTGTGCTCATTGTGATATGATGGCACCTCTTGACTTTCAATCCTGACTTGAAATTGAGGGGAGGGTTGTTCTAGTGGTAGTGCGCTTGCCTACAAATCGCTTGGTCCTTGGTTCGAATCCATCTTTTGCCGGATCACCTGGGCCAATTTTGCTGTGTCCTCCTGTCCCAATTAGCATAACAGGTGCATTAATACAGGACGTAAAGCCCCAATCATCCATCCAGACTTGAATTCATCTAAACTGCTAAAACTGGCCCCAATTCACTGTAACAGTTGTTAGCATGTCTGTTTAGGTGGTGGCTGCATTGCTCAGTCGGAATGGCATGCAGGCTCAATACAAACAGTGCTCCGGTCATTTTCAGAGTCACTTCAATTATTGGGAAGGGACATAAAACAAGAACTCGCTCCCTAAAATTATTGGGGTTTTGTGATACTTTTTCTTATGTAATTATAATTTGCTAATTTGTGTTTTATTGTATTTTCAGTGCCAAAAAAAGAAAATGTAATAATGCCGACCATCCTGACAAGTATGGTCACTACAGAGAGGCCAAATATGTACAGACAAAGCACCATTGGTTTTGGAAGGTCAGTATCACATAGATCTGTTATTCTGTCTTTGTAACATTGTGTAGATGTCTGGAATCTGAGGAGTTGTCTGAAACATTAGTTCACATGTGGGAGGGGAAATTTCTTTCTTAACAATCTTTAAGTTTTGCAAAATCGCCATGATGACTGTACAGACCTTGAAAATTTGTGAATATTTCTGCCTTGGGAGTTGTTGAACAGGAGTTGATAACTTGCTATCTATATTTAATTAGATCTGTACACAAATTGAGTACTGTTTTCTAATTGATACTTTTCACAGTCAGTAGTCAATGAAACATTTTGCTGTTTTGACAAATTTGTCAGCAGTATTCTTTGCTTCAAGCAGCTCTGTTAATCCGATTAATGTAAATGATATATAAACAAGTTGTTAATGAATTTGATTATCCTTTGATTAGCTTAATCAATGTTGCTGATAATATGGCTACTTGTTAAGCTTATTATTCAAAAGAAAGAAATTAAGCCTCTATCAAAATATTATGTTTCTAAGCCGATTAGCAGTCATTAACACTCCCAAGTTCCTATTTAGCCTTGTGCTGTTTGAATGTACTCGAGAAATTTTTAAAATATTACAGCAGATGGTGATTTATATATGGTATATCTTTCAATGCATTTTGATTCAAATTTAATATGTATCATGCAACTGTTTTTCTCTTGGTGTTTTCAATGTTTTGCATAGATATTTCTGTATGTGCTATTCCATTGATGGGCAGATTTCGCTCTTGTCAACTTGTGAGTTGATTGGCTCACTTGTCAACTTGTGAGTTGATTGGCTCACTTGTCAACTTGTGAATTGTTTTCTCACTTGTCAACTTGTGAGTTGATTGGCTCACTTGTCAACTTGTGAATTGTTTTCTCACTTGTCAACTTGTGAGTTGATTTGCTCACTTGTCAACTTGTGAGTTGATTTCTCACTGGTCAACTTGTGAGTTGATTGGCTCACTTGTCAACTTGTGAATTGTTTTCTCACTTGTCAACTTGTGAGTTGATTGGCTCACTTGTCAACTTGTGAATTGTTTTCTCACTTGTCAGCTTGTGAGTTGATTTGCTCACTTGTCAACTTGTGAGTTGATTTGCTCACTTGTCAACTTGTGAGTTGATTGGCTCACTTGTCAACTTGTGAATTGTTTTCTCACTTGTCAACTTGTGAGTTGATTTCTCACTTGTCAACTTGTGAGTTGATTTGCTCATTTGTCAAATTGTGAGTTGATTAACTCACTAGTCAACTTGTGAGATGCTTAACCAACTTGTCAACTTGTGAGTTGAATTACCTCACTTGTCAACTTTTGAGTTGATTATACTCTTTGTTTCTTTGCAGGCGAGCCATGTCTTTGACTATGTGACTGTGATGCAGCACCATACGGGTCCCGTGCTATTTATAGAAGAAGACCATTACCTCGTTCCTGACTTCATTCCTGTCCTCAGGCAGATGGTCAAACTTGGCCAAGAGTGAGTAAACTGAATTCAGAAATATACGGCTTTTTCACAGAGGGGCTGACATGGGCTGAAAATAACTTTTAAGATAGCAGTCCGAACACTTAAGATTTTGTGTGTGATTGAATTTAATAATATGGTTGATGATGTGTTATTGTGTATGAGATACAGAATTTGAAAATGAAAGAAAATAATATAGAAAAGAATTAACAGCTTGTCTACTGTTTTAAATACATGACACAGAAAAGACAAGAGTCCAGAAGGGAACTTGTTGTTTTAAACTAGCTGTGGTGTCAGGGTGGAGAGGTGTGAGTCATAGGACTCCCGAGCGAGTCAAACCAGTTTTATGACGCCAACCTTCCATATCCTAGCTGTCTATATGGGGAGGGTTAGCTCCAGAGTTGGCTGCGCACTGGGCTGCCTTTCGCTGGGTCTCGGATTCGAATCCTCCCCTGGCCGGTAGCTTTCTTAACTGCCTATTGCTGGATCCAGGGTTCAAATCCAGCTCTTGCCAGGTCCCCTGGGCCTATGTTGGATGGCTGTTTCAATCATCCTTTGCCTCATTGCCGTGTCCTCCTGTCCTAATTAACCTACCAAGTGCATAAATACAGGACGTAAAGCCCCAATCATCCATCGAATCCTCCCCTAACCTGGTATTGGACCGCAGTTTCAAGCATCCTTTGCTTCATTGCTTATTGCTGTGTCCTCCTCTGAGCACTCTCGTCCAAATTATACTACTAAGTGCATAAATACAGGACGTAAGGCTCCAATCATCCACCTATCCTCGCAATCTATGCCATTTTCTCCTTTTCAGGTCTTGTAAAGAATGTGCCATTATGACGTTAGGAACCTACGACAAGAACCCAACTTACGTAACCAACGCTGGGAAGGTACGTGCTGTTTAACAAAGTCATCCTAATTTATTTGTAATGCTTCTTCCTATTTCTTCCTATTCATTTAGGGTCATTTCACCCTCAGTACAATTATCACTAATTGCAATCTATCTGTGTGTCCAATGTTCTTATTGCAATCACTGTGTACATAATGCTAAAAATTGCAATTTGCAACTGTTTGAATCAATTGACTATGATTTTAGCAAGCACTGAAATTTCTAATAGTGTTTGAATCAATTGAGTATGATTATAGCATTTTTAGCAAGCACTGAAATTTTTTGTTAGTCGAATCTAGTTCTAGAATCAAGTAGTTAAGAAATGGACTAGTTTGATTGGTATACTGGTAAATTTTACTATGATTTATAGCCTAAGAATTGAGGTTTATGGCATAAGACACTTTTAAGAGTTATAATGAAGTTAAGTTATTTTAAATCAGCGTCATGGGAACCAATGACTTCTTATTGTTTTTTTGTGCTGAAATTTGTTATTTTTTAATAAATTTTGTAAAGAAGGTCACAAATATAGCCTTCTGCAAATTGGTTGCCATGGTGACAAAATGTTTGGTGAAATATTACAATAATTTGAGAAGTGTTGTCATGCAAATAAAAAATTTTTACTGGGGTAAGAATGTGTGTCAAAAGTTCATCTGACTATGCTGAAGTATTGATATTGGACTCCCTCAATAGAATTGTATTCCATGATTTCTTCGGAATAATTTATGTATGTAGTATTCGGTCGTTTAGGATGGATTTTTGATGTGTATCTTTATAATCTTCACGATTATTGCCACTGGTGCTGATGGGGCGTAAAACACAAACTCACTCACTCACTCACTCACTTCACGATTATTGCTTTTGACGGGTGATTTTGAGATAGCAAATGATTTAGTGGCTTCAAAAATTAAAACATTAAAACCTTATGTACACAATGCAGTCAATGTCTAATCATATTAACTTTGCTTTATATGTTAGTTGGAACCATTTGGAACCATTTAGAATTAAATGTGCTGCTTAACTAACAGGCTATATTATACATTTATAGACATTGTGATTATATAGTGGCATTGTAAAAAGAGTGCCCTAACTTTTCAGTTTTCAAACAAAATTTGTTTTCAAAACATTGCACACATTTATCACTGGTCACTTATTTGATAGAGCATTAAAAAATTAATTTTGCTCTCGTTTATTTCTGTAAAATAAATTTGGAAGCATACAATAAATTGGTATTATATAAACTGGTATAATATAAGGACAACAAACACAGACTCTGATGGAGCAGTCCAGAGAGAGAAGGGGTTATGAAACTTAATAATGTATTGTATAGTACTTCGAGATGATATACAAATTTGTAAGATTAAATCGATAACTGACAAAAGTTGTAATTCTCTGCGAAACTTCGAAATTTCTGTACAGTGTACTTTGGATTTTCTGAAGAGTTTTAGTCATGCTATTATTAAAGAAGTTATCAATGTAATGGAAGATGAATCTTCTGAAATTACACTGCCTACCAAGTACATAAATACAAGACGTAGAGCCCCAAACATCCATCCATCTGAAATTACAATATATGGACATCAATGTTTTACCACATTTTGAATTTCACTATATAAACTTTTATGTTTGAGTTTAAGAGAGAAAAATCCCTAAATAAAATTAATTCTGATAGGGAATTTGATGCGCATCTAAAAACTTGTTTTATGTTTCAAATTAGTAGAATTAGGCCCATAAGCATTCTAAACACAGACAAAAATTTGCATGATCAATAGGAATGATTTTGGTGTTTGTTACCATGACGACACAGTTACCATGAAAACACTCACTGACAACACTAATAAGAATGGTGTCATTAATTGTATCTGTCATCACCTGTCATTAATTGGAATGTCATTAATTAGAAAGTGTCAAGTGTATGTTTTTGAGTAACATTTTGTTATAATTTTGCAAGCATCCCCTTTTTTGCCTATAGTTCCCGCATGATTTTTGTCATTCCCTAGATTGCATAAGTCCTCTGTTAGTTATATAATTTTTGCATTACGTAGCTGTTAGAAAATATGCGTTTCAGCATGCTTTATATATAATTGCAGTTTGCAATCCATATCATAAAGTATATATTATATACAAGAAGGGTTTTAGCCTTTTTAGTTACTTCGGCTGTTATATATATTTATTAGTTTGATAATGATTTTTTTTGTCGATTTATGGTTAATATTGTATTGAACTTTTTACCCTTTGCAAGATTTTTTGTTGGAGGGTATTGCGATTGTTAAAAGTTCATCCGTCTGGCTGGAAGGATGTCGTCCCCACTTACAATTACTTCCGAGCTTACTTCCAATGTATTGATGTTGAAAATTTGTTACTGAATGTTTTGTTATTATGCCAAGGGTTTGCTGCCGCGCAGCCGATGTTTATCAATTTTGTATATCAATTTTGATTCCGAAGATTTTTTTGATTTTTGTTATTTAATGTGTATATATTTAAAGGGTTGTTAAATGACCTTTAATGGGAAGAAGGGCTTTTTTCCAAAGGCTAATTGTTGATAAGTCTCGGCCTTCTATTTAAGCTGATGACTACAATTAAAGGGCTATTTATTACCCATTGGCTATTATTTAATGGCTAACCTTCGACCTTTTCTCTGTGTAGGGTTTAGTTCAGTGGTTATTTGGCACTGATGATGCAGTATTTGCTGGCGTAAGTTTTGCGTGTCTTACTCTCTGTTTAACTCTTGACCTTGGGGTCGCTGTTTGACCTTGACCTGACTTCAAGGTCGTGACCTAGTTAAGCTTGGTCTGGTGTAGAACGTGGTTGTGGGGATATAGACTTTCTCTGTCTTCTTGAAAGCATCTTGACTCTTGAGACATAATTACCTAATTAGTTACCCAATCAATTAATTTATTCTTCTAATTAATTACATTAATTAATTAATTAATGCTTATTGGTTATTCTTTTACTTTGAATAATTAAGTGTCTCTTGAAATGTGCACCTTATTACAAATCAGTACTCACGAAAGTGTCCGTATTATGATATAATTAAGTGTTAAATAACTTAAATTTGCGTTTTATTTGTGTATAGTTGGGTTCTAATCATTTGTTAATAACTGACTTTAATAACTGACTGATATTATGCATTTTGGGATGGTTTAGATTAAGGTTGTTGTTTTGCGGAAAATGACTTAAAAGTCTGCCAGTTCTGCGCATGGCATTGTTTTCGGTGACGACACCATCTTGGCAAAAAGTGTAATATTTGCTTTACAATTAAGATTATTGTTTTGAAGCTGGAGGCCCTTTGAACTGTAAATATATGCCGGTAACTTCTTGACATTACTTATTGGATTATTTTGAAATCTTGTCCAGGATACGCCATGTGGGCTAGATGTTGTCATTACCAAAACGATGTCATTCACTGTAACTGCATATTGATATTGTTAGTTTTGTATGGACTCCTGCTATACAAAGTTATGTAGGGTTGTTAGGAAGTGAGACAGAATTTGTTAGCCTGACTTGGAATAATCTTAGTCTGTAAATTGGCTTGTACTTTAGTGTCAGATTATGTTGGACCTTTTAATTATAGACAATTAGGCATTGACATGCTGGTTTGAGTAAATTTGGTTGATGTGACTCTGATTTCCGTGGATCTGCTTAAAAAAATCAGTAAATTTGTGTGATAGTTCGTAATGCACACTGTGATTCTGTGTGTCAAGACAGTTGAATATTTATGAGATTATGGCATTAATACGAATATGTTGTGTCTCTATGGTTGACATAATGATTAATTGATATTCGAGTCCATATTGAGGTGCCCCATCTCCGACTATTCTCCGTGAAGTTGCAAGAGAATCTAGAAGAAATGTGTATTGTGAAATGTTTGCCATTATGGTAAGAAGGAATATATTTGATGTAACATTTTCGGGTTGAAAATATGAAATGCGTAAAGATTGAAGAGTGCTTTGTAATGATGATATCTTAACTTCTACTAGTTTGACAACTGGGGTTACAAAACTGAAAACTTGCTGGTAGAACCATTGTAGAGGGTAGTCATTTTGTGATTGTTATGATATTTGTGAACCTATTGTATGCATAAAATTATTTGTAGTTGTAGTATGCTGTACCATTTGTATTTAGATAGATTTTGTGATTGTGTGGTGCGTTGTGCTGTGATAATAACGGCATTTAGTTGGCGTGTTGTGTCTTGCGATTTGGCGTGTTGTGGTTTTTGATCTGCATGCTTTTCTTGTTGTGCTTTTACATTACATTTAATATTACATAACAATATGCTGGTATAAATAACATGGTATGGGCAAATGGTACACACATTATACATTATACTATTGGGGACTAGTGGTAGCTTGCTGGGCTGCCAATCGCTGGGTCCAGGGTTCGAATCCAGCTCTTGTTGGGTCACCTGGGCCTATGTTGGACAGCTGTTTCAATCATATTTTGCCTCATTGCTGTGTCCTCCTCCTATCCTAATAAGCCTATCAAGTTCACAAATACAGGACGTTAGCCCCAGTCATCCATTCTTACGATTGAGGATCAAATTAAGTTATTAAATGTTCCCATACATCAACAAACACCCCATGAAATTTGTCTTGAGGAGCTTTGGGGGAGAGTTAGCTCAGTTGGTAGCACACTGAGCTGCCGATCACAGGGTCCTGGGTTTGATTCCTTCTCTGGTCGGGTCACCAGGACAGCTGTTTCAGTCATTCTTCACCTCATTGCAGTGTCCTCCTCCTGTCCTAATTGGCCTACCAAGTGCATAAATACAGGATATAAAGCCACAATCATCCATCCAATACTACCTAATTGTAGAACTTCAATGGTATAATGTATAATATATCGTGTATATCTTTCAGCATACAATGTTAATCATTTGTAACCTCATAACAACTTTTGTATGAAGACATTAACCTCTGAAAATTAACAGATTGCTTCCTTCAAGGCTCATGAGAGCCTTACAAACCTCATTTTAAAACTATGAATTATTTATTTAGTAGACTTAAATTGCTCTTATGCTCCTAATCAGCTAATGGGACCTATAATCGATTGCTTTTACTAATTTTAATGCGGTGAATACTTTTTTATTAAAAAGAAAAAACTTTTAGATGTTCTGCATTAAAAAATCAATTAGGTCATAAAATTTTGTACAAAAAGTTTCTTCAAAATTCCAAAACTTATAACATTCGCATATTGACACGCAAGTGGTTCTAATTGCCTATATATCCTCTTTCAAAATTTTTACTTTGAAATTTTTAAATATGTTCGTGACTGGCTTTTTGTATAATGATCAATTATAAAAAGATGATAAAAATGTTAATTTCTGGAAAAACTGGTCTGTACTGAATATGCATATTAGTATGACGGTTATGCCCACTCTGTACTCTCTCCGTAACTTAAGAATAATGTTATGTAAATGATATGTATGCAAAATTACTGACATCTGAACAGTATTTGGAAAATAGTAACTAATTGCATATTTGTAAAGGCTCTTATGTATTTAATTGCTAACATAAGCTAATCTTGCATTTTGATCAATGACGCTTCTGGGTTCATTCATGCTTGATTGACATATAATGCAAATTAACCACCTGTAAATATAATCATTAACTAATTTATTCATCATGATATATCTTCATGGGTTTATTGTGTACATTTATATAATTAAAAGATTAGTTAGCTTTATCAGTCGTAAAATTCAAATATCTGTAGTCATGCGTTAAGTGATCTTTTCATGACTAAATCAATCTACAATATTGATTGATTTATTAAATGTATAAAAATGCCAATTTCACGAAAGAAATAAAAGGAACTAATTCACGGACAGCTGATGTAAAGAAGTTAAGAATTAAGCGCCATGAAAAAATCAGAGAAATTAATTTGTTTGTACTGTAAAGATCAATTATGTCTGGGCCTACAAGGAAATTTGTTACATTTGGTCACATTGTAATTTTTCCAAATACTTGGAAGTTTGACGATACAAAAATGAACAAAACAGAAAAGAAAGGTATAAAATTTGCCAAGTAGCCTATCTTCAGATTCATTCATCTACTAGGAATAAATTGTTTAATACTTTTTTGCGAATCGTTAATTTTGGTATACAAATAAAATAAGCGCATTATGAAGACAAGATTGAGCAAATCCAAAGAAATAAGTTACTAAATATTGCTTTTGGTCTGGAATCTACTGAATAAAATCTTGACTGATCTTTAGATTAAATGAAGAAAATCTGGTTTTGATGGCATTGTAAAAAATAACAATTTTTGGTAATTTATTGGTAATAACATTTTCTTTGGCTATGATAAGCATGCTATTAATTAAGATAAGTTTACCATTAGTTAAGATAACATAGTTAAGATAATGGTTAAGATAAGAGAGATTTTGCTACTCGTTTATGGGTCCCATGAATGTATTGGTTACCGTAGCAACAATGTAATTATATAGTACCTGTTAACATGATAAGTAAACAAGTAGCAAAACCTCTCTTAAACAGGCAGGTGATGGTAGTTTGAAAAAGTTTGACATTTTCGGCATTATAGTAGTTTAATTCCTTCATCGATATCGCCGATGAATAGTAATGTAGTAATGGTCGGCTTAGTTAATAAGGTATTGGTTCTTTGTAGCTTATATTGTACTATTTTGTTTGATATAAATTTGATTTTGATTGTTTTTCGCCTTTCACAGGTGGAGATCACTGACTGGGTGTCCAATAAACATAACATGGGGATGGCCCTCAACCGCAGTGTGTGGAAGAAAATCAAATCTTGTGCAATGGTAAGTAAGAATGAAATGAAATGGAAGGAGGTGGGATGGAAGAATATTTGATGCAACAAAGAAAACTTCATACACATTGCCGTCAATGTGATCTTATTTGGCAAGAGTAAACAATCTTTTTTGGTTAACCTTGGGGTGCCAAATCACTTCTTTGAAGTTCTTTCAAACTATTTCAACAAAATAAGATAAACTAGCAGCCGCCAGACCCCAGTCGCTGAGGCTGTGGCCCTCCGGTCCTTGCCACCCGGAGACACCCCCCCCCCCCCCCTGACATGGCCTATTTCGGCCGCTGGTCTGCTGCTAGTGGCCATGTTGAACAGCAGTTTCGATCAACCTTCACCTCATTACTGCGTCCTCCTGTTCTAATTAGCCCACCAAGTGCATAAATGCGGGATGTAACTCCCAATTATGAGGGAGAGGGTTGGTCTAGTGGTAGCGTGCTTGACTGCCAATTGCTGGGTCCAGGGTTCGAATCCAGCCCTTGCCGGGTCACCTGGGCTCATATTGGACGGCTATTTCAATCATCATTTGCCTCATTGGCGTGTCCTCCTCTTGTCCTTATCGAGCCCACCAAGGGCATAAATGCAGGACATAAAGCCCAATCATCGATCCCTTCAATGATTTATGTACTTTTGTCATTTTAGGCGTTTTGCAAGTTTGATGACTACAACTGGGACTGGTCACTTCAGTTTGTGTCCTTGACCTGCGTCAAAGGTCGTCTGAAGGTCATGTTGATGAAATCTCCCAGGATATTCCACATAGGGGAATGGTAAGTACATCAGACAAGTTATGATACTAAAATATTTTTAATTTAATTGATGTGTGATGAATTAATGGCCCAAAAAGTGTATCCAACAGAGGGTGCCCCCCTTAACTGTATAAGCCACAGCCTTATTCACAGTTAGTCTGGGGAGGTCACTCTCTGTTGGATACACTACTTGAGCCAAAATCTTACTTGATCTTTATGTTTGATACTATCGATAGTAGTTTTCAACGAATGTTTTGTGAAAAAAAAAACCTCCGGAATATTATGTTCAAAAATGAAAATGAATTTCATGTTCATTTATGTGTGAGACCTCTTGCATATCATACCAAAATCATTCTGGTTTCCATGGTCAAGTATTGACCTCACATTGCCGTGGATTTCTGTGATAGTAGCTAAGCTGTTAGTCCATTGAATGTTGATAGGAACAAATCGAATCAAGTGATATACCAATTGTTGTTTGTACGCACATTTTCATCCTGAAAATTGAATGTTCTTATTTTGCTTCCAGTGGAGTCCACCATAAAGGGAAGAACTGCAACCCTTCGGAGAAGGTCAACAAGTTAGAAGGCCTCCTGGAACGCAACAAGCAGTACTTATACCCCGATAAACTGACTATTTTGGGCTACCCCCGCTCTCTCGCCCGCCTGCCCAAACCTAATGGCGGCTGGGGTGACGTCCGAGATCATCATTTGTGTAGTCGATTCGTCGATGAAGTAACGCACAGATAACAGACGCTGGTACTCGCCTAGATTCCTCCATTTTATTGTCATCGTTTAACATTGAAATATCGCCCTTAGATCGTCATGACATCAACATTGGATACGTCTGAGAATTGTCGAAATGATAACTTATAAAATGATGTGATGAGTTACTATGATTACTCTCGTATGAATTGTCGCTTATGACATCACAAACTTTTATCATAGTTGTATGATGTCATCAATTTTATAATGAGATGTCACAAACCATTACTATGAATTTTTTGTATGTTTTATTTCATCATTGATGACATCACATGATGCCATTTTGATGTCATTGTGATGTCATCCTGACTCCTCGAGATGATGAATTTTTCATAAGTTTGTGACATCATCAGATACTCTTAACAAACATTGGATAATCATATGATTTGATGATGTAATCATTTTGACATTATGACATCATGAAATACTTAACTTGATACATCAAATGATACATGGACTCTATGAAACATAATGATATATGTGTAATGTATTGTTTTCAAATGATGTAAAAATGAACGCTAATTGTATAGCATGATGTACAGCCGTCGTCAAACATCAGACATCATCAAACATCAAAAAACATTCATCAGATGTCATCAGATCTAGTACAAAGTCATCAGACAGGATTCAATGTCATCAGACATCATAACACTTCTTCAGACATGAAATCACCATATTTCATGAATGCTGAATATTGTGAACTTAAATAACATATTCAGCACTTGAGAAGTCAATCTAATGGGAACATTTTAATGTTTTACATATTATGACATCATCGTAATATCAAAGTCATCATAATTTGACATCATCATAATGTCTTGACATCATGACATCATCATAATATCATCAAGGTATTTGTCTCATATTCATTTGTAAATTGTATTACAAAAAATGTTTGTAGTTTTCCCCCCACAACCAGATAGCCAAATAGTCATTAACCGCGCAGTGTCATTGTTTATCATAACGACATGTACATATGTGTATTATGTATGATAACAATTGTAGATACTATTTTCACCCCCTCACTTTAAAGTATTATCAATGACGTAGCTTTGTGTCAAAACAGCCGGCAGTTAATATGAAGCTTTCTTTTTAGTAAATTGAATACAAACACAGTACATACATACTACTTAGATACAAACAGATTTACACTGATACAAACACTATTACATGTTTAATGTACACAGGTTATACATAAAAATATTGTACGCAAGAGGCTTCAGACAAAACAGGTTTAATATAAACAGCTAAGTACGAACAGGTTTAATTGAAACAGGTTTTATAAAAAAACAGGGATGAAAAAAAAAATTTGGTTGATATATAAAGGTCTAATCGAATGATTATTATTTATGAAATTTAGTTAAGTGATTCACCAATTGAGCATAAATTTGCAAATATATGTCAACAGAAATATTCAATTTATAACATCAAAGATGTGGTCAATTAAGACTGTGAATGTTAACTATATCAGTAATTTGATTTTTGTTAACTAATCATTCGTGACAAGGATATATTCCAAAATGAAAAGAGAAATTCAAGGTGAAGTTAACAATTCTAATTCTTATTTAATGGTTATTAAAAAGATATAAGTGATTATGTTTCTAACTTCAATAGTCATAAGAATACCCTATAGAGGGTGGCAATTAAATCTTTTTTGGGTCATAGGGTGTAATTCAAACATGCCAATAATATATGTAGTTAAATATAGTTGCTTTCAGGGATTAACAGAGTATTTATTCTTTGTTGTCAATCGCAAATGATATTGTTAATATTGCGAGTTAACAAAGCGATTATATTTCCAAATAATTAGGAAAATAGATAAATTATAAGAATACCAAGACGAGCAAAGACGTTTTTGTACCAGTTCTCTTTGAGCAATCATTCTCACGTATGTTTGTATAAATATTTCAACTTAATGAATCATAATTACCATTTAAAATGAATTTATATAACCACAAATTGAGGCAAATATATAGCAGGGTAGAGGTATTTCATTATCACAGTATTTGGCTTTGAGAAAGGCTTTTTGGAATTGAAAAGAAAATTAATAGCTTTGGCTTGCTCCTCGATTAATATCGCACAAAGATTTGGTTCTATGTTGCACTTAGATAATCGTACCATTTGCTATGATTTGCTATGTATATACTGACATAATTCTGCGTAACGAAATAGGTCTGCGGATTTTCAAAATTTATTATTGATATATCTTAATGCTTCTACTGCTGGGTTAGATGGATGGAAATAGGGGGAAATTAAATTAATTGTTAGAGAAACAAATTCATATTTTAAAATATTCATATATATATTGGTATCTTACGCTTCAACCCAATTTCAAAATATCACTGAACTACATTAATTGATGATAGATTTTCGTAATTGTACAAGTTTACAATGATAATAGACAGTTTCAATATATCTTGTGTCTTTGCTTTAGACGAGACCTCTATGAGCCTACTTTAAAATCACATTGCTGTTAAATCGCTTACAATCCCCAACTCAACGGGTTTCAGGTATTCGTTTCTGCAGAAGCATACAATTGCTGTTTAAAACCTCCCTTCCAATTAAAGTTGTAATGTTATTGTACATTTATAGGATGTTTTGAATTTAATCAACAGAACTTTCTCATGTTCGCATGGCTGGAACTTACAGTTGTACCATGATACTATGTACATAGGCTGAATAGTCACAATTGTATTATAACATTTCTATAAGTTACTAACTTTTCATTGTATGAATGCTAACGTCTCATGAACAGTGAAACATGTGAAAGACTGTTAAAGTCTGATTGTCCGCAGGTTTTTAGTGAAATTTCTTGGCTACCTTTTCTTAATATTTGTATGTTTTACAGTGTGATTGTATAATCTAATCCACTTTTAGGACAAGGCAAATCGTTCCTGAAAAAGCTTAAACGAAAGTAGAACATTTATTAACATTTTCAAGATTCAAATGTTTCTTAGTCGTTATTAATTTTATTCTTGGAAAATTTGTAACATTAACCAAAAGCCATTAACACGAGAATTATGATTACAAATAAAGAGAAGAAAAGACAAGATTGACGAAAAACCTACAAAATTACAGATAACTGTGTTTAAATAGCATCAATTGCACTTATTTTGAAATGAATCAGATTTCGTGATTTTCTTAAAATCGACGGACAATGAGGCTTTAAGATTAAAAGGTGTGTGAGTTGTTTTAATCTGCAAAACTGTGTACATTGCCAATTGATAAATGCGTATTATTGATTACCACTGATTAATCAATTAATGAGCAACTATTTTGCCAACAAATGTCACTGCGACCTTGTCAGGGTGTGTTCAAAGATAAATGGCATAAGATTTGAAGGTAGAATTTTACAATGATTTCCCTTCTTTACATAAAAAGTCTTTGGTAATATTTTTTTTGGGACTAGTACTTGTACTTAATGTCTCAGCTAAATGCGAATTATTGTGTTACAGCTAAAATTTCCAAGTAAATGATTTTGGCCAATTTGCTCAGGTTTAAAAGGGC
The DNA here is from genome assembly GCA_026936325.1 of Platynereis dumerilii. NCBI lineage: Eukaryota > Metazoa > Annelida > Polychaeta > Phyllodocida > Nereididae > Platynereis > Platynereis dumerilii. The sequence goes on along the minus strand of JAPTHN010000005.1, from coordinate 21,768,459 downwards.
CAATCGCATGTTTCGACTCGGCAATAGAAGAAATCATGTACTAGCCTATTTAGATATTTTTCAGTTGGCTGAACATGTCCGACTTGGTCGTTGGTCATCCGTTGGCAGAATTGTATTATCATAATTGATTTGTGATTGCTTTGAGCCAGCTATAACCTCATTTAATGAATTAGCTACAGCTTAATCTCTAAACTTTTTTATCGTTATAATCATTCATTTGAGCACTAGGTCATTTCATTAGCCATTTATTAAATCAATACATTACTTTCCTGAGTTGCTACTTGGAATATAAACTCATAAAAAAAAGGGTAATTCCACTTTTGGATCGAACAATGAAGAATTCATAACTGTTACTGATAGCCATTCATCAGTTTATTTTCATTTCATTTTCCGACAAGTAGCTGAACTTAGTATTGTCCTTCCTTGTGATATTTTCTTTTATATTTTCCATTGTTATTGAGTATCTCATTCAAGTATATATATATATTTGTATTTATGACATCACTTCTGTATATTGTGTATATGTTTTACTGTTGAAAATGAGGTACGAAAGTTTGTTCTTGTTAAGTAAGAGTCCTAGGATTTTCTTTTTGTAACTTAGTCGGTCACTAGAACATCATTATTCACAACACATGTTAAACAAATTTATACACACTGATATAATTATGTGTCACAAGCTATTTGAATCATAAACGGTCTTTCACCAACACAGACAATCAGTTGTTGTCAGTGAAATCTTATGATTTTTTAGTTTCGATTTATTGTCTTAAATTGTAGTCAGTTATGTGACTTATTGACTAAAATCTCCGCTTTGATATACAACTCAACTCAATAGTAATTTTTAAGCTATTGATTAAGTTCTGTTGAGTCTGTTCTGTTAAGTAATCATATTATATGTGCTGCTGAATTGCTAAGTTTATTATAGAAGTCAATACTCTAGATGTCTGTGTTGTATTTGCTAATCAGTTATTTAAACTTACAATATTTTGATGTCTCGTATCAGACTCGTAATGTCTGAGGTAAAGACATTAATTCGTGTTAAACTGATCTATACGTCATTTGACACATCTTGCGCGAAATATTCTGTATGGCTGAAGAGAATTTTGTGAATGATTCTTAACCTGATGTTGTGTTGAATTTTTAAACAATGTGACCAAAATAAAATAAGTGATCTTTTTAAAATGTGTTTCTTGTTTTAAATTTCAAAAAATCATATCCTGTATTAATTAGTAGTTTGTAATTTTATATCATTAATGAGAATTGTGCAGCTTCGGGGCTGAGGCTGTCGCGGTCAATTGATTTGTAGGTGGTCAAAACAGCCATGCAATTTCTAAATTTGCCAAGGAATTGCCCCAGGCATAATGAGCAGTGAAACAGAAAGTCTTTTTAAAAAAGAACTTTTTCAACACTGCAGGCCATGGAAAACTGCTTTTATATTACAAGGAAATACAATTAATGATATATTGTAGGCCTTTTAAGAAATCTAGATGAGCAGTTTTATAGGGAGTTTCGGGCAGAAAATTTTGAGAGTTAAGTTTGGACGGCCCCCAAAATTTGTAGTGGCAGTGATTATTTCAACACATGAAGTCCCCCAATATTCGTTCCAAAATCAAGCACAACCTTGTTAAAAATACCCCTAGCAGAAATTATTTATTCAAGACTGCCCAAAAAGGATTTATTTAACCAAAACCAATCTAGAAATTACTTATTAAAAAAATAAAAAATCCCCTGCATATTTTTTTTAAAAGGTCGCCCCCTTATGCCTTTTTTTTTTTTTTAAGCTTTCTATTAAAACTAAATTAAATTCCTGAAGTATGAAGGTCCTTTCTCAACCCGGGAGAATTGTGTGGTCATAAATAAGGCTCTCAATGTATTTGAGTAAAATTTATGTACCATCCACTTGGGGGCCTATTGGTTTTACACGCGCGCCCTCTGGTGGATTTCACGGTTGGATTCAAAATCGAAAACGAGGTCAATGCAACCGCCACCATTCAAAGTGAAGAAAGTTGGACAGCGAGGAGGAACTCAGCCGGTTTAATGGAAAATTTAAACGGTAAGACTGTTCAGATTCAGACAGTGTTTGTGCAAAAGAGAAATTATACTGTTGTGCAACTTCTGCAAAGATTTAAAGGCGCGTCATACGGAATTGGTGAAGTTTGCCGTGGTTAAAATTTGAAATGTTTTTTGCTGAACTCGCCGGCTGCTTGATAACCGGTGAACGAGGGGGTTTAAATTCAAAACAAGATTTGGCATTTGTGTATTGTGCGTTTTCTGTGATTCTTAGCTGAGTTAACCAGTTGTGTTTAGTCTTGGTTACAATGTAGAACAAGCTAATCTGAGGAGGTGATCATGTTTTTCAGGTTTTTTTCCAATTTAAATTTGTTTCTGACGAAATTTTGTGTGTAAGAAAATTTTCAAATGAACTGTCAGGCAGTCTCAACTGTCAGCATGTATTTTGCAGCTAATCAAACAGTCTTGGCAATTTGTAAATTTAGAAAACTAGGCCTTAGTTAATTTCAGTTATGAATATGAGTATGTAATTAACAACAGGAGGCTCAGCGAAAGTGTGCTGGGCTGCCAATCTGTGGGTCCAGGGTTCAAATCGAGCCCTTGCTCAGGCTTGCTGGGTAGCTTGGAAAATTTTTAATTTTAGAGATTACCAGTCAACCAGGCGACATCACTACCAACTGGGCGACAACCATCCAGGCGACACACCACTACCAGCCAGGTGACAAGTTTTGACCAGCCAGGCGACAACAAGTACCAACTAGGTGACAGATATTTCAAGTTACTTCAACTAGGTGACACGCATTCCCGAATCCAGGCGACAAACTTTAATTCCAGGATTCAGAGTTCTCTCTGGTGTCTGGTCCATTCCAGAAAACTGCAGGATGTTGACAAACTTCTGAGATTCCACATTTAAAGCCAGGGGGCGCCGAGGATCGTTTTGCTTTTCTGGCTTGGAATTCATTGTTTGCACTGATACAAAACTGCACTTATGAATAAAAAACACTTTATTTCATTGAAATATTGAGATTCAGGACCTTTTAAATACATTTTGACTGTAAGCTGATAAAGATAATTGAGATCTAAGGAGCTCTAAAATCATCCACAGGGTGGCAGGGCAGCATGGTTCATGAGCGAAAATCTGTCACCCAGTTTTGGAGGTTTTTGCTGCCTGAAACATGACTTAAAACTTGTCGCCTAGTGCATTATAAGTACTTGTCGCCTAGTGCAAAAGTTTGTCGCCTGGATGGAAGTACTTTGTCGCCTGGATGGAAGTGTCTGTCGCCTGGATGGAAGTGATAAGTGATTCTAAAATTTTCTGTAGCCTAGTTGGTAGTGGTATGGTGTCGCCTGGTTGTCTGTCGCCTGGTTGACCACACACCAATTTTAGATGGCAGTTTCAATCATCCTTCGTCCCCATTTCTGTGTCCTCTTCCTTTCCTAATTAGCCCTCCAAGGTCACAAATAAAGGACGTAAAGCCATCAATATTGGTTTATGTCAAGGGTCCTAGATGTCTGGGTGCCCAGATTTTAAGAAGGATGTCCAGAGTTTTCACTATATTTCAACGATAAACTGAAAGTTCCACGTGCAGTTTATTTACACCCAAAATCCAGCTGATGATGGGTCAAGCTGGGATCCTGGCAGGGGCCCAGATTCCCGGTCGTCCTGGCGTCCGAGACGCCTAGATTTTTCAAGAGAATTACGACCAAATTTTGTACAATGAAATAACGAGCTGGGGGCATCCTTCATGTGAGGAAGGACGCTCTAAAGCTGACAACGAATCTTGGATCCTGGACTGTTTGTCACTCACCATCACAGGCATTATGATTTCTTACAAAAAGCTCACATTGCTATTACATGTAAAACGTATCCTGTATACAATACATACAAGGTTGGCAACTCCCTCAAGATTCCTGGTTTGAGAATTCCTGCTGTAATGCTGTCTCAAGCAAGATCAGGGATTCTCAAACCAGGAGTTGCCAACCTTGTATATAAATTCAATAAGTGCAGTCAAGCAGTGACAAGCTTTTTTCTCAAAATGATTGTTATGCCTGTGCTCACCATCCCTAAAAAATTGTGTCCTTCTTAATTGTCAAGTTGTCATGACTAATAAATTTTATGCAATGAGTCCCGTTCAGTAAAACTGTACAACAGCAATTAGAAAATGCCAATTCACTGAATACAGTTTCTGAAACTGTACACAGAGCCAGCTAGGTGGATTGCAATTGATACAAAAATCTATCTATCAAACCTCGTGAGCGCCCAGGACTTGGCTTAGAAGCCTAAACTTACGATATATATCAATCATTGCATTTATCGGTGACTTCTTTTTTTTTCTAGGATAAGTTATTATTGAAGGATTACATTGGATACCTAAGATGGACAGGAATAAGGCAAAGGCCTTGCTGGAATGGGTAAGTGGTTTACCATTATATTACAGATTGAAATTGTCAAGTGAAACCTTTTGTCATACTAATTGAATTATGTTCTTGCATTCAACTATGTTAACTTGATCCTTGCAATATTTATTTTTAAACAAGATAATCCATGCAATTGATCCTTTGATGTACTGTAATTGACACTAATTATTGTGTTATACAGGTTAATTCCCTGAATGTATGGGAGCCCTTAGAAGCTATGGATTTTGAACCTCTGATGGATGGAAAACTATTGTATGCTGTTCTCAGGGTGGTGTGAGTATTTTGGAGATTTTAACTGTATTGAAACATGGTAAATAGTGTAACCAGTGTGTTAGCGGTTAGTGTATACTGTTCAGAATTGATGTAACTTTTAGGCATGTGCGGTTAGTATTTGCATTCTTCATGATGTTTTAAGGGAGAGCTTGGCGGTATCGTGCTGGGCTGCTAATTGCTGGGTCCAGGGTTCAAATCCAGCTCTTGCATGGGCCTGTTTCAATCATCCTTCTCCCCATCGTCGTGCTCTCCTCCTGTCCTAATTAGCCTACCAAGTCCATAACTACAGGTCGTAAAGCCCTAGTCATCTGTAAATCCATAATGTTCTGCAAAATGTTAAAGAATTGCTGCCTGGTGTGTAAAATCTGTAGGCTCAAGTAGCTTTTGCTACTTTTGCCCTTTATTATTGCCATTTATTCAATGGTAGAAGTAGCAATAGCTACTTGGGCCGGATTAACCCAGTGTCCTCGCACCCTTCTAACTTGTAAAATGTTTGCCCAAATGCACATTTTCACACTTTAGCACAGGTTCTACCGCAGATAGACCTTAGACTAGCTTGACCTTTTATCCAGTCGGGTCATGAACCAACAATTGTTAATGTCTTTTAAATCACTTCCAACCTTTCAACCAAACAGCCAGAAAGTTTGGAGAGCGAAGATTAAACGGGGATGGCAGTAAACATCAATTGTCGTATATTTTGTTCCAGTGATGGTGAACTGTTCACTGAAGACCCAGACGATATGCGCCTCAGGTTCAAAGAAATGAGGTCGTACTTAGAAAACATGTACGAGACGGACATGAGCAACAAGATAGACTTCGAGTGTATCTTGCAGAGGACAAGGTCTTCAGACTTTGAGATCGCTAAGGTAGGTGTATAATGTCGAGTATTCAATTAAATACTTTGTTGGGATCAGTGTTCCAGCTAGGCCATTTGAGCATGGCGCCGCGCCATGCCCGACCCTTGTCCGCCATGCCAAAAAAAAAATGAATGAAAAAAAGAAATTTTTTTTTTCAAAATTTGTGGGAAAAAATTTTTTTTGAAAGTGCCATAATTTCTAGAAAATTGCATGCCCGAATCATATCCTAGCTGGAACACAGGGGCATTAGTTTTCTGCGATTGTATTACAGTACCATCATTTTAGTGTCTTGTACATTTGTCTTTTTTTGTCTGATTGCTGCGATATCCTCTCCTGGATGAGAGAGAAGTAGTTGGTATCACTCTGGGCTTGCAAATTGCTGGGTCCCGGGTTCAAATCCAGCTCTGGAGGATTACCTAGAGTCCAAGACCTATTTTGGGCAACAGTTTCAATCATCCTTCGTCTCATTGCCTTGTCCTCCTCTGTCTGAATTGGTCGACAAGGTGCATAAATACAGGACATAAGCCTCAATCATCCATTTTGTTCTACTTATTATTCACACACATTGCAATGATGTCATTCTATTTTCAGCTCTCTTTGCTTGTCATGTGCGCTGGCTTGTTCTCGGAGCAGGCCCAGTTGTTCCTTGAAAGCGCCACAACTCTCGACAATCGAGTTCAGCACGACATCAAACAAATGGTCGAATATGTCGTTCTGCCGAACAACAGTCTTCGTGGTTTAGATTCTTCGTTCTACAGGGTTTTAAACATGCCGTTTGGTGAGTCACTTTATTAATTATTGTTATTCACTATTTTAATATGCGTTAAATAGCTTTCACCCTGCTAAATTTGAGTCTTTGTCTGTACCCTAAAAGCCACACTCCGAAGTATAGGTCCTGCTCCCCCTTCTAGGTCTGTGTAACATTGGCATAGAATATATATATTTGATTGGTAGACATGTTAAATTCCTATTCACTATTTGTGGCATTACCTTTGCGGAATTGGATAAAACCCTGACTTAATTTTAAGAAAAATTTATTGACATATGCACTCTGATACACAGCACCTTAGTTATAAGAATAACTGACAAAGTTAAACTATTTGAAAATAATAACGCCTTTGTCTCGTAATGAATGAAAATTGATTTGACTAAAACGTGTGGAATTTAGGATTATGACATAGTTTAAGTATTTATCTTTACCGGATTATAATCCCATGGCGTTGAATACTGCACTTGTTAAAAAATGCACTTTTCTGATACTAATATGGTTGGATTCTTGTACATATTCTCGTCTTGTTGTTGAAGCACTGCATGGGCATACTAATTCAATTGAATCACACTATTCTGGACTTGCTAATAGTACCCAAGGTGATGGGATTGTCATTGGGTCTTGGAGTTTGGGTTCATAATGAAATTATCCAAAATTAGGGCATGTCAGGATAAGTTTACGAATGCAGTGTTAATTTGCATTGCATGGTGGTTCTGAGTGTATGTGTGCTGCCTTGGGCTTGTCGTCGCTACAGCCAGTGCTACATTTGTGCGTATCTGTCTCCCAACTTATATGGACAATAACTTATGTGAGAGTGCCCCGCCAAGTTATCTTTTCTCCTCAGTACGTTTTAGAGAAAAATACAAAGATGGTCGACGAAAATTACCTGTTCTATGATGATTGAGACGTGTCCCAAATAGATCCTCTTTTAGAGTTTGGCTTTTAGGGTGAGACATTAAAATTCAAAGATCTGAAATATTAATAATAAAACAGTAATGCTATGTTTTCTCGTATTAATAAATAAATAAAAATTGTGAAATAAATGATTGAAAAATAGGGATGTACTGATCCTATACCAATGATCGGTATCATTGCCGATCCAGCACCAAAAAGCAGTATCAGATTGATAGCACTACACTTGCAATATGTAACCAATGGTATCTGAATGGTAGCGGTATCGGCATCAGAGTATCAGGATCGGTATAAGACGGGAAATGAAAAAGTGGTGTCGGTGCATCCCTAATGAAAAAAAAAAGATGAATAAAATTGTAAAGGAGTGGTTGTATAGAAACAATATGTAATGCAATTTTGAAATAATTTCCTCCCGTCCAGAACCTTATAATGTGGCTGACTCGTACCTTACATCCACCCCCAAATGTAACGGGCCGGACAAGGGACAAACGTCTGGCACCTTCCCCGAAGGTTTGACCCCCATTAGCCAGCCCGGCCAAGGGGCCAGAATTAAAGGTTCGTTCAATTCCAGTCTTACTGAAAGATGCATGTGAACTGTTATAGTGTGGATTACAGTACACTGCTGCTTTATACATGTTATATGCATTCATGCATGTGAGACCTCGTGTGTGGTGCAAAAATGGTGATAGAAATTATGCAGGTGAACCTTACTATAAAGAAATGGCTCTTTATTTGAAAGGAGTTCTGTTTTTCCAATCAGAATTTTCTTCATTTTAGAATTTGCACACTTCAGTTGCATTTATGATTTGGCGCATATTCCCTTAGAAGTGAGAGTGAAGATTTCGTTTCAATTATGTGCAATACAAAGCTCTCACCATGTTCATGGGATGAGGTGGTAATTATAAATCGACTCTAAGGAGATTTATATTGTTTTCTTTGATATTATTATTATTATTATTATTATTATTATTATTATTATTTGGCCACTTTTTGCCAGTTAGTTTTTGTGCTAGAGACTTGAAATTTTGTACATAGGTAGTCCTTGGTCAGTACTTTCATTTTTTGTGAAAATGGTTGACCTTGACCTTGAACTCAAGGTCACAGGTCATCTCAAAGTCAAATTTTCCAAAATTTCAAAGTGGATTATCTCTTTTAATATCATTGTTAGATTATTAGGACTTAGGAACCTTTATATAAACATGTGTTGCTACAATTTTGGCCTATATCGTTTATTGGGAGATGAGGGTAAAGGGGTATTTACCCCCTTTTGACAAAAACCAGTTGCTCATGTTTTCAGAGAAAACTATAATGGCTAGAGGCTCAGTTTTTGCTGTAATTGATAGCCTGACTGCTCATCCATGGTAAGACACTTTTTATATTTTGATCAAACTTGGGGTTTCTGAGTTATTGGACTTTCAAAAATGGGTGTTTTGTCCAAAAAGTGAAAACATTTTTTAACTTTGGTTTGAATGGAGGGAAATTAATGAAACTTGGTGTGTATATAGTATTCATGAATTACAGTCACATTATAAAATAAAAATAACGTTTTGGGGGTAATTACCCCAAAAGGGGTAATTGACTCTAACTTTTGATTAACATGGACGATTTTCTCCAAATTTTGCACAAGTCCAGTATATTGACATGGGGAGATAATGCAAGTATGATTTTGATGTCAAGGGGAAATTTACCCCCTTATTCTGGATCGAAAGGGGTGAATATGTGTTTTGAGCAGTTATTGTGTATTGAATGATACAATAGGCATCGTTTGAGACTTACCTTTGTGCTGTGGATGTTCCTGGATAAAAATTGTCGTTTTTAGGTAATTACCCCAAAAAGGGGTAAAAAGTCATAACTTTTGATTGACTTGGACGATTTTCTCCAAATTTTGCACATGTTTAGTATCTTGACATGTGGACATAATGCAAGTACGATTTTGATGTAATGGGGTAATTTACCCCCATATTCAAGATCGAAAGGGGTGAATATGTATTTTGAGCAGTTATTGTCTTTCCAATGGTACAATTGGCATCGGTTGGGACTTTACTTCACACCATTGATGTTTTTTGGTTAAAATTGCCATTTTTAGGTAATTACCCCCAAAAAGGGGTAAATATTCATATCTTTTGACTGACTTGGACGATTTCCTTCAAGTTTTGCACAAGTTTAGTATCTTGACATGGGCACATAATGCAAGTATGATTTTGATGTCATGGGTTAATTTACCCCCATATTCAGGACCGAAAGGGGCGAATATGTGTTTTGAGCAGTTCTTAGCTTTGCAATGATATAACAGGCATCGGTTGGGACTTTACTTCACACCATTGATGTTTTTGTGTTAAAATTGCCGTTTTTAGGTAATTACCCCAAAAAAGGGGTAAATATTCATAACTTTTGATTGACTTGGACGATTTTGTTCAAATTTTGCACAAGTTTAGTATCTTGACATGGGGGCATAATGCAAGTATGATTTTGATGTCAAGGGGTAATTTACCCCCTTATTCTGGATCGAAAGGGGTGAATATGTGTTTTGACCAGTTATTGTGTATTGAATGATACAATAGGCATCGTTTGAGACTTTCCTTCGTGCTGTGGATGTTCCTGGATAAAAATTGTCGTTTTTAGGTAATTACCCCAAAAAGGGGTAAAAAGTCATAACTTTTGACTGGCTTGGACGATTTCCTTCAAATTTTGCACAAGTTTAGTATCTTGACATGGGCACATAATGCAAGTACGATATGGATGTCATGGGGTTATTTACCCCCATATTCCAGATCGAAGGGGGTGAATATGTGTTTTGAGCAGTTCTTATCTTTGCAATGGTATAACAGGCATCGGTTGGGACTTTACTTCACACCATTGATGTTTTTGAGTTAAAATGGCCGTTTTTAGTTAATTACCCCAAAAAAGGGGTAAATATTCATAACTTTTGATTGACTTGGATGATTTTCTTCAAATTTTGCACACGTTTAGTATCTTGACATGGGGACATAATGCAAGTACGATATGGATGTCATGGGGTTATTTACCCCCATATTCCAGATCGAAGGGGGTGAATATGTGTTTTGAGCAGTTCTTATCTTTGCAATGGTATAACAGGCATCGGTTGGGACTTTACTTCACACCATTGATGTTTTTGAGTTAAAATGGCCGTTTTTAGTTAATTACCCCAAAAAAGGGGTAAATATTCATAACTTTTGATTGACTTGGATGATTTTCTTCAAATTTTGCACAGGTTTAGTATCTTGACATGGGGACATAATTCAAGTTTGACTTTGATGTCACCGGGTAATTTACCCTGAAAATCAATGCCAAAAGGGATGAACAAGTATTTTGAGAAGTTTTTGTGTTTTCAATGGTATATTTGGTTATGTGTTTCCATTGATTTTTCGTATGAATTGTTCAATCTTTCGCCTGCAAGCCCACGTATTCCATGTCGATTTATATCCTACCTTTTCAAAGGTTGACTGCTAGTTTGAAGTTAAAACAGTATTATGTTAGTAGTAGCCCCTTTCGAAGCTTATTGCTACAGAAATTTTGGTGTGTACGAGTCTGTTTTTCAGCACACCAAAGAGTTTTCGCTTGTCAATGAATCTGAAATTGACAAATACTCCTGAAGTTAAAGAACAAAACTATACATGCAATGAATTCCTCAAATTGTGAACTGAAGATTATTTGTTGATTGCTCTACTGTTAGGTTCACCTGCATCGTTCCCAGATCTCTATAGTGTTTAAGGATTATATAAAAGTTTTTCATTTAAACTTAGGGATTCGTCATATGCTGCACTTTTTTCCCCGCCTGAGTTCTACTGTTTCAAAGCTTAATTTGCACATTGTGATTTTTGGTGTTGGCATATTACCTCTTTGCTTGTTGTCTTTGCTTAGTATTATTCTTCCTCTTACGGTGGTGGCAGCTACAAAACCTCTTTATATATAATCCATTCACTCTATTCAATTGTAACGTTAAGTGCACATGTATTTCTTTTAATCTTATGTTGTTTTCTAGTACAATTTCCTATTGATTGTGTATTTTAACAAACCCTTTATTTCATGTAAAAAAAGTATGAAATTCTTTATATCGATCTGTTTAAAATGATTTTATTTGGAAAAAAATTCATTTGTTTTACTTAAATCATTTTTGTGGGGCCTACATTGTGATTTCCATTACAATTTCTCAACTTTTTTTTTTCAAATTATTTGTAATGTTTTCAACAATTAATCTGCAGTTAATTTAATTAGGCATTTAAACTTAAAGAATTTTCTCCCTTTCAGTTGGAGACGTTGACCAGCCAGTGTTCAGCAACGGCAGTAGCGTCTTGATGTCACGTTTTGCGGCCTCCCCTGCTGCCTCTATGGCCTCGCCAATGTCCCCTGTCCAACAGATGGCGCAGTCTCCCAGCATGGCCACCAGGGTGCGTAGTGTTTGAAAAACATTCTGAGATTATTTTGAATTTTTTAGGGTTATTTTTTTTGGTGAAATATAACCATGATAGCATAGAAATAAGTTTATGTGATTTTAATTTAGAAAGTTATCTTTCAGTGACTATTTAGAAATTAAATGTATTGTCAGGAGAGGATTTGCTCAGTTGATAGTGTCTAGGCTGGGTCCTGGGTAAGATTCCAGCCTTGGTTAGGTCATCTGGGCATATGTTGTACAGCAGTCCTAATAGTTAGCTACAAAGCATCTAAATAGGGGACATAAATCTCCAATCATCCTTCAATTTGGCAATCTTTCAGTGTTTTTTTTTTCTTTGTGTTTTAGCTGAGGATGAGCCAGTTGGAGCAAAGAGTGAAGAAACTGCAAAGAGACTTGAACATGGAGAAACAGAGGAGGAAGGACTTGGAGGTAGACCTCAAGATGCAGTTTGACAATGTCGAAGAGAAGGGTATGATAAATGTCTTTTTGAAGTTAATGTTATTTTCAACTTATTCATGCATAGAGATCTGAAATTTGACTCACCAGAACTATTGAAGGCCAAACAGAAATTTGTAGCTTGTTGGATTTTCTCAAGGCACGTATTCTAAAGTCGGATCAGAAGAACAAAAAAAAGCTGTTATAAATCTCAAATTTTCTATTGCTTTTTTGTTGGTAATAATAATGTGTGTTGCTAGATATGTCTGGGCTCTTATTGATAGTGTGCTAGTCTAGTATGAGGCTGTCTCCTCTTTTGTAATTTCTCACTATTTCGGAATATATATAAACTTTACAAACTGCGACTCTTATCTAAATTCGCCTGCTATGATAATATATGAGACTTTCACAAAGAAACATTAATGTCACATGATTACTTTCTTTTACAGAGGATCTCATCGGCAATCTCCGTCGCCAGGTGGTAGCAGCAGAGCGTCAGGTGAAGTCTCTGAACGAAATGCTCGAAGGATTGCAAAACGCTAAACCTGAGAACAACAGCATGATCGAGAGTATGAGGTGAGTGGTTCCTGAAATAAATCCGGCTCCAGTAGCCTGCTAAATCAGTTGCGAGCGTGAGCGAGCAGGCTACAACATTTCACTGGTGGTGCTGCCAATCAGGTCCTCGCTCACATGCATTTCTGAAGCAGCCAGCACAGTTCTGCTGAGTTCTGCAGGGCGCAGACCTGACAGGCAGCAGCGCGGACTTTAGAGGCAGCAGTTCCACTGACCTAGAAGCCAATTCGATACCCAATTTGACTTGAATTTCATCAGTCTGCAGCCTTGCTCGCTCGTCTGCTTCTACAGCAGACTGACTTGTCAGTCAGGAAATTAATCATTTTAGTCATTTCTTAAGTCTGTTTAAAAGTTAAAACTTTGAATGATTTTGAGTTGGAAATTCTGCGATTGTTCCCTCAGTAGAGATGTTAGTAAAGTTCTCAAGCCGGACAATGTGGGCATATTTCCAATATCTTCAACTGATTAAAAATTGGGACTTTGAAGACAAAAGTTGTGGTGCTGATGTAAATTTAAAATCTCATTTTGCATGGTTTTTTTTTGCTTCTAGGTTTTAGTTGTGTCACACAAAATTTAAAATCTCATTTTACATGTCTTTTATTTTGCTTCTAGGTTTTAGTTGTGCTTTTAGATTTTAATTCAACTGATAATTGTTTGTTTTAGATTCAATGCCCAGCAAAAGGAGATCTCAGAGATAAAGGAAAGAAACCACTTCTTAGAAAAGGACAATGAAGATCTGTACGGACAGATTGACAAGTTGAAAGCTCAGGTATGCTCTTGTCTGATAGCCGTGTTATTCCAAATCCTTGTGAACTAATAATTTTGGTATTTAATAAGTTGAATCTTTACTTTTTCTTGTCTTGCAAACATTCGAGTGAATAATCTGTCTTACTGAGAATGGTAAAATTAAAATCAAATTGGAAATTGTAATCTAATTGAGGTCAATGGAGATACTATACTTAAAGTCGAACCCCAGTTCCATTAGTACTGTGTTCTATTACCATGCAGCAGTTCAAATGGTTGCGGAGCTTAGAAAAAATCTTGTGAAAATGTTGTCTCCTCGTGGTCTCGAAATGAGCAAGCTTCATGCCATCTCTTTTAACTATAGATAGATAATTTAGGCCACACATAATTGATTCTTAGCTTCGCGGACCCGCCGACACAATAGATTTCCTCCCGATGGAAAAAAAAAATTTTTTTTGACATTATAAAAAAAAAATTTTTGTCCTACCGACCGACCCTACAAAAAGTGCCTTGAGAGGATCCGAGAAGCTAAAGATCAATTATGTGTGGCCTTATTTTACCAACATCACACGTACAAGTAATTTTTGAATTAGACTGGGTGATGACATGATGTTGGAGGGATGCCCAGAGAAACTTTGAGTTTTATTGGGCACCCCACGTGACATGAATTGAGATGAAACGATATCGATACAAAATAAATATGATATCACAAGTACTAAAAATTAAACATACAATGCTATAAATTTGTCATATTCGTGGGGGGGGGGGGAAGTTAGATACCTAATACAATTTATTAAGACATGATAAAGCCTTCAACTTGAAATACCAGAGGACAAAAACTACCAACAGAATTGCTACAGCCAACTATTTTAACGAAACAACTCTCATTTTCAGGTGGAGAGATTTGAAGTGGTTTCCGGCGAAGCTCGCAAATTGAAAGTAGCTCTTGAATACCAAGAGGTTGAGTTGGTTGAATTGAGACAAGCTCTGGACGAAAGGAACCACAGTTGCGCTAGATTGAGGAATGTCCAAGATAGCATGGAATGCGAGATCAGGAGACTGACGGACGTTAACCATCAACAGCTCAATGAGTGGAGGAGGAGACAGAGTGGTAAGTCGTGATTGATAATTGAGGGTGACAGAGTTGTTTTGGGAGAAGGATACAGTACAGTGTTCCAGCTAGGCCATTTGAGCATGGCCCGACCCTCGTCCGCCATGCCCAACATAAATAAATAGATAAAAATGAAAAAAAATTTATTAATTTTTTTTTTAAGTGCCCTCATTTCTAGAAAATTGTATACCCAAATCAAATCCTAGCTGGAACACTACAGTAGTTCATGCTAAGACCGACAGTACCCTATCCAATTTTGTCACGCAACCTTTGGATGAGACATTAAATTGGACAAGTAAACGATCTCACAAGTGACATGGCGTCAATGCATAACATGTAGAGGACTCTCATTCTCTCAACCCTTGTGACTGCCCAGAACTGAGCTTAGAGAACTGCACTTATCATATATATGTCTATCTATCTATCTGTTTTGGAGCAAGTTAGCATGTAAGAAAGTATTGAACTAGGAATGCTCCCGACTTCCATGACAGCCAGTGCAAACTAAGGTTTTACAGGACCAAGGATAGGTTGCCTGGTTTAGATAGATATATTTTCTACTTGCATCAAATATCCTTGTTTGACGTAGCACATCGAATATGTACACAACAAATATTATAAAAATGATGATTAATTTGCTGTTTTCTTCTTGCGATCTTTGCAGAGGAGCACATGTCTGCCCTGGGAGAGTGCCTTGGAGACGTGCAGGAGAAGATCATGCAGGACAAGATATGCAACGTGGAGGAGGAGAGACACATGCTGGAGGACCAGGTCTCCTCTCTGGACAAGGCTCTCCGTACTGCACAACAGGTATGACATGAAGATATTAAAGTCCTACAGTGTTCGAGCTAGGTCATTTGAGCATGGCGCCGCACCATGCCTGACCCTTGTCCGTCATGCTCAAAAAAGAAAAAAAAAAAATTTTTTTTTTTCAAAATTTTTGAAAAAAAAACTTTTTTTTTTTTTAAAGTGCCCTCATTTCTAGAAAATTGTATGCCCGAATCAAATCCTAGCTGAAACACTGAGTACTATCTCTCTTTACGTCCATGTCGCCATCATATCTCTCTGTAATCACCACTACCACCAAACCTTGCAAATGTTAGATCGTTGACTTTGACTTGGTTTTGCAACACTTCCGCCCTTCGTAACCCAACAGAGTTTCAGGGTGGTGAAATAACACATCATTCATCACTCACTTCCACCCTTCAAGTAATATGTGAAGTAATCGTGATGACATATTTTTTGTGTCTGTTTGCTGAGATTTCAAATTTGTTGTGTGGCTTAGAATGTAGAGTCCTGAAGGTAATTCTTTCATCTCAAATAAGTTCCAGATGGTAAACTTTACATTTTTGCATTATTTTGTGCTTTCAGCAAATTGCCCAGCTTGAGAATCTTCGCCAGGAGTGCCAGGCACGTTTAGATGAGCAGCTGATGCAGTGCCAAGAACACCAGACTGTGATTCAGAACCAGACGTTGACAATTGAAGAGCAGTCTACTGTGATTCAAGAGCAGGGTTCAAAGATTCAAGAGCAGGGTTCAAGAATTGAAGAGCAGAGTTCGCAAATCAAAGTTCAAGCCTCTCAAATTCAAGAGCAGGGCTCGCATATCCAGGCGCAGACGTCCCAAATCCAAATGCAGACATCGCAAATTGAGGAGCAGACTCATAAGATTGAAGAGCAAAGTTCTCAAATTGAAGAGGCCATGTGCAAAATTCAGGAACAGATTTCTCAAATTGAAGAGCAGAGTTCTCAAATTGAAGAGGCTACATCTAAGATTGAAGCACAAAACTCCCAAATTCAAGAGCAGTCTTCCCAAATTCAAATGCAGACTTCTAAAATTGAGGAGCAGTCTTCTCAGATTGAGGTTCAGACGTCACAAATTCAAGAGCAGTCATCTAAAATCGAAGAACAGTCTTCCCAAATCGAAGAGCAATCTTCCCAAATTGAAGAGCAGCTGTCTAAAATCAGGCAACAGACCTCCCAAATCGAGGAACACACATCTCAGATTCAGGTCCAGACTTCCCAGATTCAGAACCAGAATGCCCAGATTCAGGAGCAGTTGACCAAGATTCAGAGCCAGGAATCTAAGCTTGTCGACCAGGAGTCTGAAATTCAAGAAAAATCTGTTCAACTACAGATACAGTCCACCCAAATTCAAGAACAATCGGTCCAAATCCAGGAACAGCAATCCAAGATTGAGGTTCATTTGTCGCAAATCCAGCAACACGTCACAGCAATTGAGCAACACGAATCTCAAATCAAACAGCAAGAGAGCCAAATCAAGGAACAGCTCAGTAGCCTCGATAAGCAGCAGTCAGAAATGGAGAATCTGCAATCGCAGTATGAAGCGAAGGTGGTTGAATTCGAGCAGAAACAGAAGGAGTTCGAAGCTCAAATTGCGGAACAGAAGAAAGAAAACGAGCAATTGCATGCTGAAGTAGATGAACAGATGTATCAGATTAATCACAAAGTTCTGCAAATTCAGCAGCTTCAAGAGAGCAATGGAGAAAAGGAGGCTAAGATCGCTCTGCAAGAAGTTGAATTGAAGAGCAAGTGTGTTGAAATTGAGAACGCCCAGTCCACCATTCAGCAATTGCAATCCGAGCATGAAGCAAAGGTCGTTGAACTCCAATCAGAGCATGAAGCAAAGGTCGTTGAACTCCAATCAGAGCATGAAGCAAAGGTCGTTGACCTCCAATCAGAGCATGAGGCAAAGGTCGTTCACCTCCAAAGAGAGCATGAGTCATTTGTGAGTCGCATCGAAGCAGAAAAGAGTGAGTTGGTGACTCAGATTGAATCGAAAGCTCTTGAGATTAACGAGAAGCTGAGCGACATTGAACTACTGCAGAAGGAGTGTGAATTTAAAATGAATGAGATTGTGAAATGCAATGAAGAAATCGAAGGATGTACTTCAGAGATCGAAATGCTGCAATGGGAGAGGAACGAGATGGCGTCGGAAATGGAATCTCAGGATGCCAAACTGCAAGAATTGCAAGAACAGAAGGTCAAGAGCGAGGAAATGGCACGAGATAAATTACTAACTCTTACAAGAGAATTCGAAGGTCAGATCGCTGAGAAACAAGGTCAACTGGAGAAGCAAATCTCCGTGATTGAGCAACTCAAGTCCGAGTGTGAAACGCAAAAATCTCAACTGGATGACAAGATCGCACAAATCACAAAACAAACAGCACAACTAGACGAGCAGACATCCATGTTACACAATCAACAAAACACCATACAAAACCTAAACGTCCAGGTTGAGAGGTTAGCCGAGCAGCACAAGGCGGAGGTCGCGACTCAGCAGAAGGCCTTAGAAGAGACGAGAGCAAGCTTAGAGGTGAAGATGGTCGAGAGCAAGAAAGAGACGCAGGACGTCATGGAGCAAAAGGTGAGATTATGACTCCTTAGATTATGACTCCTAAGATTATGACTCCTAAGATTATGACTCCTAAGATTATGACTGCTAAGATTATGACCCCTAAGATTATGACTCCTAAGATTATGACTCCTAAGATTATGACTCCTAAGATTATGACCCCTAAGATTATGACTCCTAAGATTATGACTCCTAAGATTATGACCCCCGAAGATTGTGACTCCTAAGATTATGACTCGTATGTTTCTTCTCGTAAGGTTATGACTCTAGAAAAAGACTCATCACATTATGAGTTGTTCGATTATGACTTGTCAGGTTATGGCTTATCAGAGTAAGAGTATGACTCGTTAGGTAATGACTCAATAGATGATGACTCCTTAGACTATGACCTTTTACATTGCAACTCTTCAGATTGTCACTCATTGGAATAGATTATGACTTGTTTCAAATATTACTCAATAGATTATTATGACTCTAGATAATACTCGGTGTTTGAGAAGTTATTCCAACTTGATGAAGTTATTCCAACTTTAAAAAAAGGTTTCAAGTTTTGGAAAAATACATTTTCTATTATATTCAGTTGAAATGTTTCTGTTTCGCTCACATCCGCTGTGATCACCTGCTTTGAAGAAAAGTCTTAGCATCATTTCATCATTTGCGTATTTTCCTTTTCCAGATAACCACGATCCAAGAACGCAACATCTTGCTGAAGAAGGAGCTGGACCAGTGCGAACAGCGCAAGAGCGAACTCCAGCACAAGTTGTGTGTGTTCGAAGAGAGAGCCACGAGCCTAAGAGACAAATGCAACGACATCGAGGTTCAGGCCCAGAAGAGAGAGATGGAGTTGGAAGATCAGTTGTCGGCAAAGGTCAACGACCTTGACAAGGAGGAGAAGAAGGTCAAGAAGCTGGAGGGAGATTTGTCTTCGCAGCAGAAGAAGGTCAGTTTCAAATTTTATTGGTCCCAGGATCAATTCCTTCGCCTCATTGCCGTGTCCTCCTCCTGTCCTAATTATTCTACCAAGTGCATAAATGCAGGACGTAAAGCCTCAATCATCCATCCATCCATCCAGCTCCAGTCGGGTCATCTGGACCTATGTTGGACAGTAGTTTGCAATATCCTTTGCCTCGTTCATTCATTGCCATGTTTGCCTAATTAGCTTTGCAGAGTGCGTATTATGTAAAGGACGTAAAGTCCCAATCTATCAGTCATCCATCTGAAAACGCTGAGTATTACAGGCAAAGCATAATTGTAAGGCTATCAGCAAGTTTTAAGTTGGTTCCTTTCTTGTTTTAAATCATAGTTTCAGTCTTCCTGTGCTTACTAGAGTCAATAAATACTGGACTTAAAGCCCCTGTCATCCATATATCCATATATCCATCATTTAGTTTCATAGGCTACAAGTGTTGCCAAGTTTTTAAGTGTGACATGCCAATGATTCAGGCGCTATTCACGTCTGATCTTTGCATGTTTGCTCGCTATTTAAGATTCTATTGTCAACTCCTTATTTCTTAATGTCGCTAGTTGTACAAATAAAGGTTATTTTATAAAGACCTCATTTAGACATTCCTTTTATCTACAGCTGGAAGAGACGGAGAAGAAACTCCAATCTTTACAATCGCAACTGCAAACCTTGGAGAAGGAGAACGACCGCAAGATGGAGATGCTGGCCGAACAAGAAGAGGCCCATGTCACGGAAAGGTCACAGTTGGTCTCCATGGAACAAGAGCTTCAGAAGCAGCTGGAGATGAACCAAGCTCAGTTTGCCGAGGCCCAGAGTCACTTGCAGCAGCGGCAAGAGCAGTTGATGGCCGTCAAGCAGGAGTATGTTCAATTGCAGGTGAGGCTGAGATGTTTATTTTGAAGTTTAGTTGATTTACAATTTCCCCTTGTGATAGGGGCGGGCAGGTTAGCTAAGTTGGTGAAACTCTGAGCATCCAATCTGTTGGACGGCTGTTTCAATCATCCTTCGCCTCATTGCCATGTCCTCCTCCTGTTCTAATTAGCCTACCCAGTGCATAAATACAGGACATTAAGCCCCAAACATCCATCCATCCATCTGAGCATCCAATCACTGGGTCCCGGGTTAAATTCCTGCTCTGACTTTTGTTTCAAAGCAATTTCAATCATTCTTTGCCTCATCATGCTTACTGCTGTGTCCTCTTCTGTCATACACAGCCTACCAAGCGTGTAGATACAGGACGTAAAGCCCAAATTGTTAATCCAACCATTTTGGTCATGCTCTGTATTGTATCAGATCTATTGAGCTCAGTAATGGCTGATATTAAAAATATCGAATCAGAAGTATGAAGGCAGTGGTCATAGATAGATAGATATGGTAAATGCAGCCCTCTAAGCCCAGTTCTGGGCACTCATGAGGGTTGATTGATGATATGGGAGAGATAGACCAACGCTGCCTCTCATACTGCTGTCACTGAATGATGACGTGAGAATTAAATAAAAAATATGTCTCTTATCTATTTCAGAACCAGCTGCAAGAAACATCCAACCAGTTGCACTTGACGAACGAGAGGAGCTCTCACTTTGAGAAGGAGGTACAGGACCTACAAGCCGTTATTCAGCAAACGAAAGAAAGCTACAACAACGAGATTGTTCAGTTGAAGGAACAGATGCATTCCGCCGAGACAAATCATGCTAATACGGTCGAATCTCTGAAGAAAGATTACGAGGAGAGCTTAGAGAAACTTCTCAGGGAGAAAGAAGAACAGTTGAAAGCACTGCAGAGCGAGAAGCAAGACTTAAAATGCTGGGAGATCTTATCGCATAAGAACATGCAAGAATTGATGGTCGAAAATGAAGATATAATGAAGAAATCTAATGAGCGAAAAGACATTATTGATAAGTTGAAGGTCGAAAATGATGAACTGACTCAGAAGCAGGTTGAAATTTCCAAAGAAAAGGAAGAAATTGTGAAAGAAAAAGAAGAAATCTTGAAACAAAAAGAAGAACTTCAGAGCGCCAAAGAAGAATTGGTCGTCAAGATTAAAGAAATCGAAGAACAGAAGGCACAGATTGAAAAATCGCTCGAACAGAAGATTTCTGATATTCAACTCGAAAAAGAAGAATTGAAGAAGTCTCTGGAAGAAAAGATTGACGACATCCGGACCGAAAAGGAAGAAATCAAGAACTCCCTGACAGCCGTTGTCACGGAGATTGAGAATGAAAGAGAGGAATGGAAGAAGAATGTTCTTAAAGAACAAGAAGAAATGAAGAATAATCTCCTGAAAGAACAAGAAGAATTCAAAGTTAATTCCGAAAAAGCTTTGGAAGTTGAGAAAGGATTGAAAAATTCTCTTGAAAAGGAAAAAGAAGAATTGAGCTCCGTGTTGTCACGGTTACAAGATGAGAAGGCCTCCGAAAACGGACAGTGAGTACCTTTCTAAAATCTAAACTTGAAAGTTTCAATCATCCTCCTCCTGTCCTAATCAACCCCTATAGCCTACCAAGTGAATAAATACAGTATGTAAAGACTCAATCATCCATCCATCCATGTTACACATTGTTACAGAAAACCTCAGAATCAAAACATACATGCATGTAACATCATATAAAATGTCAAGATTATGAAATTCACTTCAAGGTCTTGAGTTAGTGCAGTACCCCATAAGCTTATGGGGTACTGGTTAGTGTAATAGATGTTAATATTTTTTACATGATTGACATGTTATTCTTGAACTGTAAATATAACTCAACTTATTATTTTAATCATGTCTGTTTGCAGGTTGGCAACTGAATTGCAACAAGCCATCAATGACAAGAATGCCATCCAAACGAGACTGCAGGACTTGCAACAGAAACTGCAGGAGGAAAATGACGCCATCAAAGAAAAGGTAATGATAATTTCTGAATACTTGTGTAGACATTATTCTCAGTCTTTGGACAGTCCTACTGTCACTCCGACATTATAAGATTGTGAATAACCTTAAATTTTTGGAAGTTCTTGCAGAAAGTGGAAGGAATTTTGTTAAATTTATTATTGTGATTTAGGTTGAGAAACACCAGGAAGCGAAGAAGACATGGAAACAAGAATTGAAGGAAGCAAGAGATGGCAAGGAGGAGGTAGAAGCTGAGTTGTTGGAAGTGAGTTACGATTCAATTCAATACTGAATCTACTGGGAGGTCCATTGAACTTATATATATATGTCTGACTTTTGAAGGCTTATGTGATCATAATAGAACGATCTGTTTACCTGTCATGCTATTCACGCTGATAAAGCTTATCAAATCATAACCTGAGTAGCGAGTGTTTTTGTTGTGTCTGGTCCGAGTCTGTTAGGAGAATGAGATGGAGTGACATGAAATGGAGAGATATCATTATGATTCTAATGAGATTTGACTGACCAGTTGTGTTTTAAAAGCATTATTAGGTCCTACCTTCCTAACTTTGTTTCCTTTATTCCCCGACAGTCTGTGCTATCAGAAATAATTTTCTTTTCAAGAGAAATATTTCCCCTTGCACTTAAGTTAATTTGATTTATATAAAGACATCATTTTCATTTGGACATAATTGTATCAGCCCTCAACCAAACAGATAAATAGGTGAGCCTGTATTCTCTGACCAACTAGTTCCCCCGCGGCCAAATTGGTAAGTGCGCTTGTCATCTGGCTTCGAGGGGGCTGGTTCAAATCTCGACCCGGGAACTCACTTTAGTCCGAGCCCATGGGACATTAAATGGAGGCGGGTTGTATCCAGTATTCTATGCTGGGGCAACTGAAAGACCCTGGGCATCCCTGATTTAATAGGGTATGTACCAGACTCACAGTCTTCTCATCTCATCATCACACAGCGATCGCCTGCCTCGATATAGCCCACTAAGGTGCTGCAGAGGCGTAAAACAAACAAATTCTCTGACCAACTAGTTCACTTCATGATTATTCTTTTCCAGTTGAGAGCTGACTTTGATCGTCTCAAGGAGGAAGTGGAAGAAGCGAGGGACGGCAGAGACAGGTCGTTAAGGAGGATTTCTGAGTTGGAGGAGGACGTCAAGGGGTTGAAGAAACAACTGAGAGATTCCGAGGATACCAATGCTCAGCTGAAGACTCAACTGGCTGAGTCTCAGGCTAAGGTACGTGACTTCTTTTCTAAGGCAGCTCGTGTTTTGATTATTGTTATCGGGATTAGACTTAGAATTAAAATATACTATACTGAACAAATAAAAGTTCTCACAAATGTCCTGCTTATATGTGGCATGTCTCGTGGAATGCTTATATTCTAGCACAGCACTGCCCCAGAAACAGAAAGGATAACTTTTCATACAAAATCATCCAGTTATCCATTTTGAAAAAATTATTGAATTGACTTGAAAAGTTATGTATCTGTAAAAGCTAATGGCGATACATTTCGACATAAACTATACACAAATTGTTCCGTATAATCTGTACAAAGTCCTAATATTTTACAACATATAGTGAAAAGCTGATATGAGTACAGCTCATTCTTTCAATAAAAAGACAATAAGAAAAAAAGCTTCATAAATTTTGTGACTGCACAATTTACATATTATGATTCTTGCATTTTAATTTAGATTGCTGAACTAGACCAGCTCCTCCGCCACGAGAAACAGTCGAGAGACGTAGCCAAGAGAGATTGGACGACAGAATATGAACTGCAGCAGAAGAGAGCGGATTCAGAAGTGGCCGAATTGGAGAGGGAGATAGATGAGGTCAAGAATGAGTACGAACAGAAGATGAAGGTGTGTTGCACAAAATTAATCTATATTTCTGAAATTTTCATGGCTGGAAAAAGTAGGGAATTAGGCCATGTCATTGCCTGGAAATTTCTCAATCTCACTGGAATTTTTGCCTTGGCAGCAGTAGCGCAATTTGCGACCATGTTTAAAAATTTTCTCGAACATCATGAGATTCCTTGGAAATTCACTTTTTTTTTTCTAGTGAGGTTGAGAAATTTCCAGGCAATGACCTGCCCGAATTCCCTACTTTTTCCAGCCATGATCTATAGACTCATGCTCTTGTGGGTAAATCCTTTGCTAAGCCGAAGTGCTTGCATGTCTAGTGTCTACCGTGATACGGACTCCCAAAATTTTGTGTCCACTTTGATTTGAATATATGTAAATGACCTGTAGCTGTTTTAAGTTTTATTTTTTTCAAAAACCAGGTTAATAAAACGAAGAGTAAGTAATTGGAGTACATCTCCCAAGAAAGTTAATACAGTAAATGACCCCAAATATGAATATTTTCGTTGCAGCATCAACAAGACATCAGCACGAGGCAGTTGGAGATGGAGAGAAGCCGATGCAAGGAGATGCTGAATGAACTGAAACAACAGGTGGCCGAGATCAGTGAGGTCAAGGAGAAGCTGGAGGCCAAGACCAGGCAGGAGGTATGCCTAAAATAATTTTAAAACACAGAGAATGGCCTGAGTTAAGGTGTTTCTTCACCTGTGTAAAAATACTATACAGGGTTACGATTTTTATTGATTTTTATAAAAAAGATTAAAAAAATCGAATGATTTAAATCTGATTTTAATCAAATAAATCGATTTTAAGAAATCATGATTTTTATAGAAAAAAAATAATGATTTAAATCACTTGATTTAAATCACTGCAACCCTGAAAAATAGTTCACCAAGCTCTATATAGGCTTACAAGACAATGAACAATCAAAATAAACTTTTAACAAACTTTTTAAATTAACAATCTTTTTAATTTGTATTTCATTAGTTTGGAAAAAAAGTTGAGATAATGTATTGAATTTCCTCAAAGATGAGCCTGCTCCCGTTTAATAGGCGACCTCAAACCTTCAAGGTCTTTAGAAAAAACGGATTTAATGTGTACATGTGTTCAGATTGTTGTGAACTACGAAAGGATATTGGCATTGCTGGAAAAAGTAGGAAATTTGGGCAATGATGTTGGATACAGGGAGCTTGAATAAAATTAACAATTGAATTCGACAGGATTCGGAAGGAGGAAAAGTATTTAGTTTCCTCTGTTGGAAGCTTGATGACTCTATTTGACTTCAACATTGCACACAATTTCTCCATGTGATGTTATCATTTTGTTTTCTCAGGCCTTGAAAGAACAAGAACTGGAAAGTATGAAACAGAAAGTGAAACGATTTGAAACTGCGAAAGAAAAGCTGCAACAAGAGTTAGACATGTACATGGAACGAGAGAAGAAGATCACGGGCAGCCATGAACACGATCTCAAGTCCGCCTCGGAGATGAACCAGAGATTACGGACTAAACTGGAGCAGAAGGAGGTTGAGATGCAAAAGGTCAAGACCCAGTGGTCTACGGAGGTATAATTCCTTATTTCTCCCTTTTAGGCCACACATAATTGATCTTTAGCTTCTCGGATCTTCTCAAGGCAGTTTTTCTAGGGTCGGTCGGTCGGACAAAAAAAAAAGGTGGAAAAAAAAAATTGTATTTTTTTCGTCGGCAGAAAATCTATTGTGTCGGCGGGTCCGCGACGCTAAGAATCAATTATGTGTGGCCTTATTGAAGTCATATTTCCAGAATTCCAAGTTCTAGGCAAAATACGGAACTAGTATCTGAAAAGCTGTGTTGCCTTTCAGGCTTGGGTCCCAGCTAATTGGCAGCTTGCCTTGGCTGGGATCTACCTATCTATATGGCAGTCCATGATTAGATGTAAGACCTGAACCATAAAAAGTTTATAGGCGGTGCTTGGAAAAGCGTTCAAAATAGGACATCTCAAGCATCGCCTAGCCAATTATTTGTCACGTGAAAAGTCCATTGTATAATGTATCGTAAATGGCTGAAATCAGGGCCGTGCAGAGCCTGCAGTAGGCCCAGGCCAAAATGAAAAAGTAGGCCCCCCTTCAGCGGCTTCAGGTCAGCAAATTATGACCATGTTAAACATATTTTCTGGAGGCATAAAAACCAACCCAGGGCCAATACAAGGGTGATTTGCGGCTTTTCCTGTCTCCCTTTGCCCATATTAGTTTTGGGCTGGGATATGGTCCAATGCCCCCCTAAGTACGCCATTGAACCAAGCATATTTCTCTTAATGATAAACTTAATTTATTCACACAAGACTAGTTGAAATTTACTCACTCCAGATTAAAATCTAAATTTCAAAGCCCTTATATAAAAAATCACCTCAGATTTTGAATTACCAGCAAACATTTAATAAATTCTCCAAATCAAGCTAGCTGACAACTGACAAGGTGCAATTATTATGAAGAATGCAATAGACTTTCTATTTTTTACCTAATCTTACAAAATTACCAAACTGCTAATGGATGCTTAATGCAAAAACTTCAAGATTACTGAAGAGTTTACCTGGGGCAATTAAGATACATCAAAGTACAATAAACATATTTTTGACTCATAAAAACAATAGTTGCAAAATCCTAACAAATCCTAGCAATGAAAATGTGAATTTTCAATACAGACTGAGCTTCTGACTGTGGTACTTTCAGGGCTTACAGCCTTTCACAAATCTGAAGAAAAAATTTAGACTAGTATTTCTGACATAATTAAGTCAGGCGCTCCCTTGCCAACTAATCAGCAAAATTTACCTAGGTCCTAGTGAAAGCTTTTATTGCTACTTTCGAAAAATCTTCAATCAGATTAGAAAATTCCAATGATTTTGCAATATAACTGTTGATTTACAGAGTATTGAGGTGAGGAGACATTCTTTCCCTATCATTGAATAAAGTAAGACACTATTCATATCAGAACATTAAAACTATGTTCATTTGATGCAACAGTTGCCAGGATTGACAAAAATATGCAGGGCAACTTGGATTTGGGAACATGTTACCAAATTTCAAGTAAAGGATATTCTTCAGGCTGATGAAAACTTACTAAAAGTTTACATCGAAGACTCTTTTCAGCAGCAGAATTTCACTTTCCAGATCTTGTGAAAAAACATCTCACAATTGATTGATATTGTCTCTCTGTACAACTAGTGCATGTAAAACCTCAATATATTACGAATAGATTGACCTCAATGAAAAATACAGCATTACTCCTTGTTTCCCATCTTGCATCTTACATGAGCAGGAACATACAAATCTTGGGGTAGACTGGCCTATGTGGCAAAGTGGCAGCTGCTACAGGCCCATTCACTCATAGGGGCCCCTGAAAGATGCCAAAAAGATATAAAAATTGAGAAAAACTCTGTATGAAAAACTTTGGATTGTGTGGTAACTAGACCGAAATATGCTGGCGGGATCAAGACTGCCAGTAGGCAGTCTTGCGACAGAAAACTTTGCTATGGTTCCACTCAACATTTTTGCGACCTGGAATTTGTCGCACCTGAAAATCGGGAATAAAGGCCCCCTATCTCGGTAATTTTGACTGTATTAGCTAGATACATGTATAAAAACACCATATGACCCAAACTGACCTGTATAAACATCCCAGTGACTTGGTACACGACCTGTCAATTCATGAAGCGAGTGTTAAATCCACCGCGCACATTCATGGCGTCTGGTAGCGTGTACATAAAATGCGGGCCGAGCGTGCGGAACAGGCCAGAACGCTCGGGATAGCTCTGAGCAGCTTTGGGGAGTTGAAATGGCCACCATTTCATCACTATTTATGCTACAGAAATGGCAGACCACATTTATGAATACTGGAAAATGCCCTGACTTCGTATGGAAGATTAAAAGCTGTGTTTGTCTTTTCAATGCTCGTTTTAGTACTTAGAAAAAACATTCAGGCTTTATTGACACAGACAAGAAGATAAAATAATTTTTGAAAAAGGTTGGATCACCTACTAGCTCATTAACTGCAGAGAAAAATAAAGTCAACAGGTCAAAGGATGATTAGGTTTGATTACAATTTATAAGAAAAGAAGAATCTGAGGATTCAAACCCAGGATTTAGCAATCAAAATGTGTCATATGTCAAAAAGTATGAAACTGGTACATTATAATGGACAGTACATCATTATTGACCAAGAAGTAGTTATTGATCAAATATGATGTACAGATGAATTTTTCGTGCTTTCTAATATGAAAAGATTACCAAAGTAGAGAAAAGGTGTGTCAATTCAATTCCCAGACTTATGTTGTCCTTGTCATGAGATATCGCACATGCATTTCATTCTTATCTGACAATAACATAGTCTCTTTGTTGTACATCACATTTGACACTCGTAATGTAAAATATGATGTACAGCATAAATCTTAGATATATACGACAGTAATCTCTACTTTAAATTAACAATTATCATATATTTTGGCTAGCTTCCTTTTCTAATGCAGTTTATCTCTGAAATACATTGTGTTTGGTTTCGTTGAGGCAAGATTCATAGGCGTACATCATAATTGACAATTCATGTAAAATTCTTCATATTATTTGTATTTTTACTGTTCTTATGAATGAGGATTTTAACAAATCTACTTTTTTACGGAATTTCAGAGAATTTAAGTTCTGGCTTGAGTCGGTTATTTATATTCAGTGTTTGGTTCATGTGTACAGCTTCCGGCAACTTATTTTCCAGCTTCTGGGTGATATCTCTCTTTTGTGTTATATTAGGGGGAAGTAACATGTGACACTTGTTTGTTTTTATTGAAATATTTATAATTGCATTTACTGGCAAAGTTTATTAATAGACATCATTTTTTAAACTTGGTTAATTATGATGTACGTGTGACAAAATTCTCACCTCAAGGACTATGTCAAATATGATGTAACGCTAAAAATACACCCTTATCTTTTACACAACAGGTTAGATGGCTTGGATTTTACAATTCTCTCATAGGCCTACATTAGATGTATTTTTACATTTTCATCCAAAAATTTGTGAGGTATACCTATGTGCTTTATTTTGACAGAACAATGAGAAGCAAAATTGACAATCGTCAATTCTTGTTCCGTCAATGTGTTTATTTCAAAGGAAAATGGTAATTTGTCAGCTAAAAATGTTTTAAATGATCATCTATTCTATACCTGGAAAAATGATTATATAATCAATGTTTGCTATTATCAACAATAGGGATTAGATAAAGTGGGGTCAACCAAAATTTCTCACCTACGTGATGACATAGACCCTCCTCAGCAAAATGCTGTGGGGCAGTGTCAGTGTAACTTCCGTAAGGACATGAAAAGTATATTTCATAAAAATTAAGACTATGGAGCACAGGCTGAATGAGGAATAAATCCTAAAACATGCATTTAAAAATTTACCCTTATGTGACACTTTTGGCCTCATTTAAAATGAATTCACTCCGTATAGTAGCCAAAAGAGCAATCAAGATGGACACATAAGCACACTGGAGAAAAACCATTTGTAAGTTACATTTGTGGAAAAATATTCAACCAAAAGAGCAATCTTGATGGACTCATCAAGACACACTGGAGAAAAACCATTTCTAAGTTAAATTTGTGGAAAAATATTCAACCAAAAGAGCAATCTTGATGGACTCATAAAGACACACTGGAGAGAAACCATTTCTAAGTTAAATTTGTGGAAAAATATTCAACCAAAAGAGCAATCTTGATGGACTCATAAAGACACACTGGAGAGAAACCATTTCTAAGTTAAATTTGTGGAAAAATATTCAACCAAAAGAGCAATCTTGATGGACT
This sequence comes from Platynereis dumerilii, assembly GCA_026936325.1. Classification (NCBI taxonomy): domain Eukaryota; kingdom Metazoa; phylum Annelida; class Polychaeta; order Phyllodocida; family Nereididae; genus Platynereis; species Platynereis dumerilii. The sequence continues at coordinate 21,739,030 of JAPTHN010000005.1, read as the reverse complement.
CATAAAGACACACTGGAGAGAAACCATTTCTAAGTTAAATTTGTGGAAAAATATTCAACCAAAAGAGCAATCTTGATGGACTCATAAAGACACACTGGAGAGAAACCATTTCTAAGTTAAATTTGTGGAAAAATATTCAACCAAAAGAGCAATCTTGATGGACTCATAAAGACACACTGGAGAGAAACCATTTCTAAGTTAAATTTGTGGAAAAATATTCAACCAAAAGAGCAATCTTGATGGACTCATAAAGACACACTGGAGAGAAACCATTTGTAAGTTATATTTGTGGAAGAATGTTCAGCCAAAAGAGCAATCTTGATGGACTCATAAAGACACACTGGAGAGAAACCATTTGTAAGTTATATTTGTGGAAGAATGTTCAGCCAAAAGAGCAATCTTGATGGACTCATAAAGACACACTGGAGAGAAACCATTTGTAAGTTAAATTTGTGGAAGAATGTTCAACCAAAAGAGCAATCTTGATGGACTCATAAAGACACACTGGAGAGAAACCATTTCTAAGTTAAATTTGTGGAAAAATATTCAACCAAAAGAGCAATCTTGATGGACTCATAAAGACACACTGGAGAGAAACCATTTCTAAGTTAAATTTGTGGAAAAATATTCAACCAAAAGAGCAATCTTGATGGACTCATAAAGACACACTGGAGAGAAACCATTTCTAAGTTAAATTTGTGGAAAAATATTCAACCAAAAGAGCAATCTTGATGGACTCATAAAGACACACTGGAGAAAAACCATTTCTAAGTTAAATTTGTGGAAAAATATTCAACCAAAAGAGCAATCTTGATGGACTCATAAAGACACACTGGAGAAAAACCATTTCTAAGTTAAATTTGTGGAAAAATATTCAACCAAAAGAGCAATCTTGATGGACTCGTAAAGACACACTGGAGAAAAACCATTTCTAAGTTAAATTTGTGGAAAAATATTCAACCAAAAGAGCAATCTTGATGGACTCATAAAGACACACTGGAGAGAAACCATTTGTAAGTTATATTTGTGGAAGAATGTTCAACCAAAAGAGCAATCTTGATGGACTCATAAAGACACACTGGAGAGAAACCATTTGTAAGAACTTTATATTTGTGGAAGAATGTTCAACCAAAAGAGCAATCTTGATGGACTCATAAACACACACTGGAGAGAAACCATTTGTAAGAACTTTATATTTGTGAAGAATGTTCAACCAAAAGAGCAATCTTGATGGACTCATAAAGACACACTGGAGAGAAACCATTTGTAAGTTATATTTGTGGAAGAATGTTCAACCAAAAGAGCAATCTTGATGGACTCATAAACACACACTGGAGAGAAACCATTTGTAAGTTATATTTGTGGAAGAATGTTCAGCCAAAAGAGCAATCAGCACACTGGAGAGAAATCATTAAGTATTCAGGGGCAACCGCTATGGGCGGTTTTTCCGCCTAACTGCAATACAATAGTATTATTGCAAATCTATGCAATATTGTGCCCAAAACCATGGCGCGACTCGACTCGTTTACACAAGTATAAAAGGCGTCTTTAGTTCAGCAAAGTCTGACCAATATTTCTGATAGGCCTAGACCTTCCAATATTTGAAGAATCTAAATATATGCCTGATTGAAATTGAATTGAATCTAGTAGATGCTTTATTAAAAAAAAAAGTGTAATAGCAGCAGCTGCTATATTTAAATTATTGCTTCTCAATGATAATATGTAAATGGCACTGCCATGAAATTCGCGCAGCATTGTCATAGAACTACTGCATTATCTACTGGGCAAATGGGGAGATAGATAGAATAGATACATGTAGATAAGATCAGATCTATAGATAAGATTAGATAGATAGATAGATAGACAGATTGCACTGACAGCTGTGTAATTCAAATCTGTGTTAAATTTGGATCTATTATGTTAAATTGTTGATGTTACATAACTGAGATCAATAAAACCATAGCTATTCAGAGATGAATGTTTACTATTAGACTGTTACATAATTTGTTGATAGTTAATGAAGATTATGTAACCTTAAGTGTTGTTATGATTTCTTACTTGGTGAGCTATTTGAGTCATTAACTTTTGTGTTGACTTTTAATTTTCAATCACTTCTTACAATCAGGGGTATGGAAATAATTATTTCCAATGTTGATACACATGTTGATTTAAATCCCTGAAATATGTCATTGGAGGTTGTTATACGATAAGACTGAAATTTTAAAGCCATTTTGAAAGATATTTGAGGTATTTTAATTATTTACCAAACTAAACTCTGACTAAACTACTAGCTCCACTTTTATGGCAACTGCAGGCACTTCCTGTCCAGGCATTCACTGTAGACGGGAGCATCACACAGAATGAGCTGTCCTTGCGCTAAGTGAGCTTCACTCACGGCTGCCTTCGGCAGCCATGAGCTGCGCTCATATCACATTATGATAGAAGGTAGACCGGAAAATGCTATTGGAATTAAAATGCACACTTTTCAAAAGTTACAGAACAAGTAGAAGCCACCAGAGAACTTCTAGGCTGAAGACTGGGACAGTGTGAAGGAACTGCATAGGTTATTCGAAGAGCCACACACAATTTCATAAGATAATGATAAATTTGGATTTACAAAGTTGTGAGAGGCTGTAAGCAGTAAGGAGCCAAACAGACAACAGTTGGAGGGGGGCAGATTTTCCCCCAGAACAAACTTATTTTGCTTGTGAAGCGTCGACCAACAATATTTTTCCAAATGGAAACGAGTGACAGACTTTTAAAAGCCATGCCCCCCCCCGCCAAAGATCATCCGGTCGGCCCCAAATAAAAAGAATATAGTAGTAGTACGTTTTTATTGACAAAAAAAGGTCACATATGACCAAACTGTCAATTACAAAACAATAAGAACATGGTACAATATATATGCACCATATATCAGTATGTTGATTATTTCACATTGTTAGCCTGTTAGGCCTAAGTGAAAAACAAAATTTGAAAAACACCCAACTAAAGCCAACTTGGTCTAAAATTCCACCCAAAACCAACAAATTGCATTAATAATGCTTTAAGTGGGCGGGGGGGGGCAACTTTCATTATTCAAAAACAGACATTTAACGCTGATGGACTCTTTATGCAAAAATTGTGTTCATCGGAATTCTAGAAAAAAAGCAGAAAAAATTGCTGAATCCAGGATTTGAATCCTCAGATTCTTGTTTTCTATGATTTATAAGTCATAACCTAATTAACCTTGACTGAGCTCCTTTATTTTTTATTGACACTTATTGAGCTAGTACGTCTGTCAAGTAATTTAACTTTTTTTTCCACATTTTCTTCCATCAAGATTGATGTTTCTTGTCTGAAACCATTAAAAACAGCACACACAGTTTAAAATCTGCCATGTAAAAACTGAGCATTTTCTCAGGTTTTAGAAAAGGGGTCTGCCACTTCTGTAACGCAAATACTTTTTAAAATATGTTAATTTAAAGTTCACAAAGTGCTCTTCTAGATGACGTGAGACCATTCCTGGCCGCGTCCCGTCCCGCGATCTTGTTCAGCATTTTAAGATAGCCCGGTCATGTGACACAAGATGCAGCCATGATGGCAGCAATGAATGAATTTCTCAGTAAATGTGAAAAAAACTCCCGAAAAGTGCTTGCAAAGACATGACAAGTGATACTAAGCAGGTAGGCAAGTACATATGGCTATGATGTAATGATTGTATAGTCGTGGACCCGAAATTTATGCTGCAGTCTCTCCGTTTTGGGATTTCACAAAATTGTTTATTTTATCCAGGCTTTTGTTGGCTGACTCAAAACTTCGTTTTGAGTCAGCCTTTGTCGGACTATGTGGTAACCACTTACTGGATCCTGAAGCAGGACTGGAATAAAAATCAAACTTTAAGATGGGGCCCCAAATTGCTCAATGGAAGAGGGTCTAGTATTGTACAGGGCCCTCTCACATTGGAGGCCAAACGGTTCACCCTGACAATTTCACGAAATACCCACCGATAGAAATCGCAGAGAAAAATACACCATAAACGAGACATCTAAGTTTTACTGAGAACAAGATGTAAAACCAATATGGAAAAAAGCGATTGGTTAATTTTTTTATCTTACACAGTTCAATGATAATTATGTAAATTTTAAATTGCCGACAATAGAGATGTGAGGGCCCACCAACTTATTTTACTGCAGAGCCGAAAATGGTAAAAGTCTAGCCGTGCACAAATCAGGTACAATCTCATTTTCGCAACGCGCGGTTAACCTTACTTTGGAAGTAGGCCCCCTGAAATTTGGGGGCCCCTGCCATTTGGCCCCCCTGGCCCCCCCTCTGCTCAGGCCTGGCTGAAATAAAAACCTGTCTGTCTGTCTGTCTAGCTGTATATATCTGTCTATGTAATAAAATACCTAATTCATTTGAAAATGTTTGTGTTTGGACAGATTGATGAGCTTCAAAGTAAGTTGGACGGCATGCAAGATTCGTATGAAGTGAAATTGGAGCAGTCCGTTCAAACGTACCACAAGAAGTTAGACCAGGAGATGAAGAAGTGGGAAGGAAAGATGACCGCCCTCAAAACACAGGTCTGTGCGCAATTCTAGTCTGTAAATTTTAGTTAATGAGTTACTAGGGTTACTCTTATTTTAGTGAGTTCTTTAGAGATGAGAGAACTCTAATCATCCTGCTGCTACTGCAGCTAGGTCTATCGTTAAATTTAAGCTGTGCAGGGTCATCTGTATCGGACAGCACTTTCAATCATGCTTTGCGGAATTCCTGTGTCCTCCTCTACTCATGATTAGCTTAACAGAATGCATAAATACAGGATGTAAACTGACAATCTTCCATCCATCCTCTAGAGATGACCTTTATTCAAAACTGAAAATTCATGAAAAAGAAGAATAATCTTCCATTAAGGGCACATGCTGGTCGAAAAATGAGTGCATGCTGTCCAGAAGAAACTGTTGCAGTTAGAGCTATGAAATTTTACACAGGTCTTCAGGGCACCAAATTATGACCCTCCGTGAAATTTTAAGTTGCCATGGTTATGGTTGCCATGGTAACAAAGAATTTTTGGCTGGAGAATTCTGGAGAATTCTCTAGCCTTTTTAATAATGGGTTTTGGGGGTGTGGTCGATATTTGGAGGTGTGGCGCATAATGACAGGTATGCATTTTTGGCCATCATGCGTTGAGTTTGTGTTTGTGGTAATTGCTGGTTAGAAGCAATCTTAGTTGGCTAATTTGACAGCATTAGGCAAGGTGTAATGGGTTGACAGTTGTTCGGTTGAAACTGTGGCAGTACTTAAAAATTTTTAATTTTTGGGGGTGTGGCCATTCAGAGCCAATGAGAATGAGGGACTTGGTGGGAGTGGCCATTTCAGCCAATAGGGAGACATGTAGAATGCAAGGCCTGGGGGGGGGGAGGACACATCCAGGGGGGTACTTGCAGAAATTATTTTTTTTGCTAGTTATACTTCTAGGCTGGGGGTCACCTCGGAGGGAGGTAATTTTAAAAATGTTAGATTTTAAAAGTCCCGAGGGGGGTCACCGGGGGGGTACTCGCAAAAAAAAATGTTCTGCCTGTTATATTGCCAGACTTGGGTCACCTCGGGGGAGGTATTAAATTTTATATTCTATACAAGGCCCCGGGGGGGTCACATCCGGGGGGGTACTCGCAGAAATTTTTTTTTTTTGCTAGTGATATCTCTAGGCTTGGGGTCACCTCTGAGGGAGGTAATTTAAAAATTTTTAGATTTTACAAGTCCCGAGGGGGTCACCTCGGGGGGGGGGGTACTCGCAAAAAAAAAAAATTTTCTGCCTGTTATATTGCCAGGCTGGGGTGACCTCGGGGGAGGTATTAAATTCTATATTCTGTGCAAGGCCCCGGGGGGGGGGACACATCCAGGGGGGTACTTGCAGAAATTATTTTTTTGCTAGTTATACTTCTAGGCTGGGGGTCACCTCGGAGGGAGGTAATTTTAAAAATTTTAGATTTTAAAAGTCCCGAGGGGGGTCACCTCGGGGGGGGGTACTCGCAAAAAAAAAATTTCTGCCTGTTATATTGCCAGACTTGGGTCACCTCGGGGGAGGTATTAAATTTTAAATTCTATACAAGGCCCCGGCGAGGGGGTCACATCCGGGGTACTCGCAGAATTTTTTTTTTTTGCTAGTGATATCTCAAGGCTTGGGGTCACCTCTGAGGGAGGTAATTAAAAAATTTTTAGATTTTACAAGTCCTGAGGGGGGTCACCTCGGGGGGGGGGGGGTACTCGCAAAAAAAAAAAATTTCTGCCTGTTATATTGCCAGGCTGGGGTCACCTCGGGGGAGGTATTAAATTCTATATTCTGTGCAAGGCCCGAGGGGGGGGGAGGACATTTCCAGGGGGTACTTGCAGAAATAATTTTTTTTGCTGGTTATATTTCTAGGCTAGGGGTCACCTCGGAGGGTGGTAATTAAAAAATTTTGGATTTTACAAGTCCCGAGGGGGGTCACCTCGGGGGGGGTACTTGCAAAAAAAATTTTTTTTTTCTGCTAGATATATTGCTCGGCTTGGGTCACCTCGGGGGAGGTATTAAATTTTATATTCTATACAAGGCCCGGGGGGGTCACATCCGGTGGGAGCTTGCAGAAATTTTTTTTTTTTGCTAGTTATGTTTCTAGGTTGGTCACCTCGGAGGGAGGTAATTAAAAAATTTAGGATTTTACAAGTCCCGAGGGGGTCACCTCGGGGGGGGGGGGGGGGGAGTACTCGCAAAAAAAAAAAAATTTATTACTGCTAGATAGGCTGGGGTCACCTCGGGAGACATTAAATTTTGTATTCTATACAAGGCCCGGGGGAGTCACATCCGGGGGGGGGTACTTGCAGAAATTTTTATTTTTACTAGTTATATTTCTAGGCTGGGGCTCTCCTCGGAAGGAGGTAATTTTAAAATTTTATATTTTACAAGTCCGGGGGGGGGGTCACGTCGGGGGCTGTCCTCGCAAAAAAAAGTTTTTTGCTAGTTTTGCTAGTTATATGCTAGGGGTGAAAGCAGAAGAATGAGTAGCCTACCTGTCGAGACAACTGAGATAGCGTGCATTTTAGCAGCCATCTTTCTTCATTCCTGGACTGCCAAATGTGACCTTAATATTTCACTTAAGAGTTATAAAATTTGGTTCAGGTGTACGCCTGTGGGTATTGATTGGGAACATGACGATAAATTCAAGATGTAGGCCTTTCTGGCAGCCATCTTTTGTCATTCTTGAACTGTCCATTTGTGACCTTAATATTCCGCTTATTTTAGAGTTATGAAATTTGGTACAAGTATTCCACATTATGAATTTGTCGGCCCATAGCTCAATATGGACAGCGACTCTGTTAGACACTAGTGTCTTCTGTCACGCTCTACTCAAACACTTGCGCAATGCTCACTGCAGCAAGTTGCACCTATACTTCATTGCTATACCCTCACGTCAAGAGAATCTAGTTCACGCAGACATCACCCTACTATACCTCAACCTCCAGTTCCACTGTTCCTACACTCATATTTTTTGCCTCAGACGCTCTCGCATGCTGCAAATCACACCTTCTACTTTCCCATAGGATTAACCAGCCATTGTATCCGAGGATGCTTGTTAAGTATTCTGCCTTACAAAAAATTCATCTCAAGACTGAGCTATCAGAGTAATCAGAACTCATTAATTTTCTTAATTTGAGGTATTCGCATCCGCAATAAGACTATTTTCATACTAAAAATATGTTTTTATAGGGTTTTTCTGGGTTCACGAACTTGGGACTATGGAGCTAATTCACAACTTTTCAGGTTTGAATTGCTGTCCCTCGGCCTTTAATCCAAATAGTCAAATACAGTTCTGAAAATAGCCTTATTGCGGAAGCGAACTTGTCAGTAAGCAGTACGCCAAAATTCACTATGATGCCTTCAGCGGTTTTTGAGATGAATTTTTTGTAAGCACTGAAAGTCACTAAAATTCGCATTTTTTCAGAAAATGGCAAAAAAGGAAATAAACTCTTAATAATTTTAACTGTAAAGGTAAGATCGGCAAGGTTGTTTACAGGTTTATAATAGGAATTTTTGCGAAATTTCAGTTGCATTTGTTGTCTGGACATCTGTATTTATTGAAACTGTCAAAATCAGAATTTCTATTTTCTAAAATATTTTCACCATTTTTCGACCAGCATGTGCCCTTAAAGTAATGTTCAGAGGAGATTGATACTTGATGACCATTTTCGTTGATAATTTTTATGATTTTCCAGAGTGAAGCCAACCTTGACACCTTAGAAAGAGAAGTTGCCCACTGCAAGGAACAGCGAGACCAGTGTTTGCAGAAGTTGGAAACAGAGCAAAGATCCAACCAAGAACTCCAGAAGAGGCTAGAGAATTTGGAAAGCAAATGTCAGAACTCGAAATCACAATCGTCAGAGTTAGAAGAGCAGGTGGAATACCTTCAGAGCACGCTCAATAGGCACAAGGTATATATCAGTGTTATGATGTAAGTACTTGGTTAGAGGATCAATATTCCCAGATTTTATCAGCATTTCCAGAATGTGTCGATAGATTGATTCATTATCCGATAAATACCAAAGTTTTCTCTTTTCAAGCAATTCTCGAGTTCTTGAAACAAACAATCCTGAATTTACTAGCAGTACAATATCAATTGTGAAATATTAATATCCGTGCTTTCTTGAAAACTGACTGTTTGATTCGAATTGTCACTTGGGATATCAGTGGCAAGTTAAAAGCCATGTCGTCTTCCTCTAACAGCAGGTCATGATAAGTCAGTTCAAAAACACTTGAATTATTTTACTTCCAAATTTCAGGAAACTGCCCAAACGTACAGAGATATGAGTGAATCTCAAAGCCTCCGAGCGAACCAGTTGGCGGACAGGTTGAACCTCGAGGAGCAGAGGACGTCTACCCTTGAAGAGAAGTTGTCTCGGACGTGCGATGAACTTTCCACGGTCAGAAATCAGTTGCACGAGGAGACTGAGAAGAGGAAAAGACTAGGTGAGTTCAGTTGTGACTCCTTTTATTGTTTTCCTCTTTACTCCTGTTTCTCAAACCTTTATTTTTGAAGACCGCGTGCTTGAGTCGTGATTTATAATAATAGTTGTATGTTTTCTTCACATTTCTGTATGAGTCTGTATTTTCCTGAGTCTTTGAGTGTTAACTTTGTCATATAAAAAAGTTTGAGATCAATTGCGAAATTGGAAATTTGCAGCACAATCTGCCGCCTCAACACTTCTTTTTCTGTCTTCCCACTCTCCTTCGATCTTCTGTTCCATCGTTTATTAACAGAATATATACTAGATACCGTTTCATTAATCAAAAACTTCTATTATTTTCAGGCAATCAAATTGCGAGTCTTGAAGCTCAGGTTGAACATGCGAACAGACAATTAAAGGAAAACACCCATGACGGAGACAACCATGAGTTCAAGCGGCCTACGATGGCGTTCACTGTGGCCACCCCAAGAGATGTCACTCACACCGTCACCAAGATGAAGAAAGAAACCACTTTTGATGCCAGAAATGGTAAGTGAAATGAATAAGTAATTGGCCTATTATGTGCATAAATACAGGATGTGAAGCCCCGATCATCCTTCCTTGTAATATTTGTTCTTATCTGTCTTGAAATGTTTAAAATTGTCTATTTTGGGGGCGAGGTCCTGGGCTCGAATCCAGCTCTTGCCAGGTAACCTTGGCTGGGCAGAAGTTCCAATCATCCTTCGCTTCATTACAGTGTCCTCCTCCTGTCCCAATTTGCCTATAATCTGAATAAATACGGGACATCAAGCCCCAATCATCATTCCATCTATTCAGGAGAGGGTTATTAGCTCAGTTGGTAGCGCACTTGGCTGCCAAGCGCTGGGTTCTAGGTTTCATTCCTGCTGTGGCTCGGTCATCTGGACTTAAACAATGTATTGGACAGCACTTTCAGTCATCCTTCGCCTCATTGCTGCGTCATCCTCCTGTCCTTTTTAATCTACCAAGTGCATAAATAAAGGATGTAACCCCCCAGTCATCCCTCTATGTCTCCGTGCATCGGTCTTTTGACGTCTTCAAAAGTTCATGAAATAAAAAATTAATTTGTTTCTAGATCTCAATGATTCCATAGACCCTCAGCGTTCCGTCAGCTTGTACGACCTGCGGCCTCGTTCTGCGAAGAAGAAGAATTCCCCAGTAAGACACTCGTACCACGACGACAGCAGACATGACGTCTCATTTGGAAATTTGTGAGTTCAATTATAATTTTATGTTAAACAGATTAGAAAGTTAGGATGTATGAAGTTGTGTATAACTAAATCTTGTCTTTTTCAGCCACGATCCTTTGAAAATGACCCCTGGAAAGTTGTTTGGAAACGCCAACGACGAACCTAACACAAGAAAGTCGACACGTTTAAGTGTGAGCAGTACGACCTCTGCTAGTTTCAATCCTAGAAAATCTCTCAACGTCCCTCGAGGAACCGGAGCCTTATTCTCTTCGGAAGATGAACCTGACGTGTTTGAGGACTTCCAGTTTGGTCGTTTATCCGAGTTACAAAGGAGGAACACGCTCTGTTTGCCCCACATGAAATCCAGCTACCCTGTTGAAGTGCAGGTCCGGCCACCTAGTGTAAGTCAATAAATTGAAGTGAAATGGCATAATCATGTAATAAGCCCTGGACGCTGGTAACGCAATGAGCAAGCCTGTTGCAGAACATAGGCAGCAGTTCAGTCTGTGGAAGGCGCGGGGCTTGTTTCGTGATTGTGCCAGTGAAATGAATTTCGTCACTAAGGGATTGTCTGTTTTTCAAACTCCATTTATGTGAAATGCCGTGTTTAAGCTGCATTGAAAATTAACCTGACATTTCAAGTGATTAACTCTAGAAAGAAGATGTGAAAACTAAACAACTAGAGCAGTAACTTGTAATAAACGCTATTTTGGATCTACATACTACATGCATCAAAACTGATGGCCAAAATCACTTTATGTGCCAAAATTGTTTCAGAGTTAACATCTCAATTATGAAAAGTTATAACTTGTAGTTGTTTGATACCTCAGTCTTTAAAATAAATTTTTTAGTAAGTAAAATAACCAAAATTTGTAGAATTCATCATCACTGAACCAATCATTGCTGCAGCATTTTACAATTGCACGGAGTGTCAGAACTGTATACCTCCTGTGTTAAGTTTCACTGCTCTCGTTAAACCACTTTCTTCTGGACGCCATTATGTTGTCTGTTTGTCGACAAGTGAGTGCTCATAAACATGTAAAAAGGTATACTGACAATACTAATTTGGTAATCACTGTTCATTATTTATCCATGGGTGTTTCAGGAAATCTCTGAGATTAAATTACAACAAGGTGCAGTCGACACCACGGAGGTGAAGCCGTCTGTCAAAGCAAGACCCATGAAGAGAACGTCCTCTGGAGATGTGAAATTAGACGGGTCAATTCTCGAACCTCCCAGAACAAAAATGCAGTCTCCTAAAACAAGGATCCAGCCGTCAAGAAAGGTATGGAAACTGGAGATATTTGATTATCAAAACTTTTGTGAGATGTTAAAGTTATGAAGTTAGGGTTTCTTATTTTCTGATGTTTCTCATTGTTTAAATTTGTTATTCATTGCGATCTAGCCTAAATATTTGAACAAGATGACATCTTTCCAAATAAATTTTTCTTAATTTGCTTCACACCTAAGGTATTTATCGATTTGAAGTCTGCAAATTAGGGCTCTATATCGTTGCCGACATTCGATACGATACACTTGATCGATACACGATTTGTACCGTCAGTCCGCAAATTCGGGCCGAATCCGCTTCCCGAATAAACAAATTTTTGGACCGGAAAGTTGATTTCGCAGCAGAGCGGACGTCAAGATGACGATCTTCTCGAGTTCAGTTCATGGTTTAAGGAAATTTTCTGTGAAATCTCGGCAATAAAATGGATTTTTTAGTTGGATATGGCATGATTGAACCGAAAGTGCTGCTTTGAAAACTGGTTCGGGAACCGGCCAGACTGTACCGGTACGGCCGGTATTTATTGAACCGGTGTAGTGCCCTACTGCAAATGCAACTTGCAGATATTTTTTTGGCTGAATATTCAAGGTTTGAGCCCTAAAATTTCCCTAAAATGCTTTCAAAGTACTCTAGCTTGGAAATAGCCAGGACCAATCCGAAGCAACATGGGCAGATTCAAGATGTTTTTGAAGGGGGCAGGCAGCAATACTCGTAACATCTATGGCTCCGAACTGTTTGCCGATTAGCAATGTTTCGAATTTATCTGAAGAAGGGGGGCATGCCCCTTTGTTCCGCCCCATGGATTAAGAAGGGAAGGAAACATAATTATCCTCCAATAGGATTGCAAAGTTCTGCTTCAGCTACCTGTTGGAAATTTCAAAAACTTGGAATTATCAGGAAGCATGAATAAAAATCCATAATTTCTTATTTGTTGATTTATTAATTTTCTTGTAGGTGCTACAAGAAAGGAAGGATTTGACGAACAGTCCTGCACGTACTGTATCTCACAAAGTCTACCCAAAGAAAACCCCCAGGGGAACAAAGACGACACCTGGTAGCGACAAAAAGAGACGTTTCCCTCGATTGACGCCCAGAAAATCAAACAAAGACTCAACTTCCTCTAGTGACGACATGGTGAGAAAATTTATTACATTTGCGTCAGAACTCTTACAGAAGTCGGGGATATTTTCTCGCAGTGGTGCTGGTGTAGTGGTGAGAGTATGAAGAAACTTGTTACCAGATATACAAAGTTATTTCAATGAAAGATAGTCGGCTAATGGCCCACGGAGAACTTTGTCGCTGTTCTTTTATGTTGGTCTTTTAATGTGGCAGAATTTGCATGTCACGATAGGACCTATAAATCTCAAATCACAAAAAGAATGTACCATATATGTGACCTGCTCCACCAAAATGGGTTCAGAGTCGGCCCCTTGTCATATTTAGTTGTCAAAATGACTTAAAATCTGAAATGGGCTTTAAAATGATGGTTCATATGTTTTGATATCTCCATTCAATCCAAAGATATGACACCTCAAACATTGATGATGCGAAACATCAAACTTTGAGAAAATGGCATTTGAATTTCCTGCCATTGCAATGAAAGAACTAAAAATATAAAGAAGAACACCCAATTTAGATAATTTAAAATCAATTTCTTGTAAAATGGTCTTAATTATTCAAAGGAAATTTATTTTGCTAAAACGTGGTACCAACAGCTAAAAACATTGAAATGTGACCTTTTGACACATTTTGCTCATTTCTGGGAAATATAAATTGCCTACTTAGAACTCATTTTGGTGGAGCGGGTCACATATTTCGTATCAAACTTTATAAATCATCTCCCCGCGTAAAATTTAATGATTGTTATGATAATTTTTGTCTATTTTGCTTACAGGGATCGAGCAGTGTGTCATTCAACATTGGTTTCACGCCCAAGAAGTCAAGACGCATGAGCAGGTTCATGGGGATGGGAAAGCGAAAGGACGAGGAGTCGAGCAAGGTACAGACTTTGAACAACTCAGTAGATAATAGGGCTTATAGGGAGTGTTGGAGTGAGGTTAAAAAACAGGAAGAACCGGAGGCGCCACCTAGTGGTAGAACTCGGTTCTTGAGGAGAAGAGTCCGGAGACAGAAAGATAGGACCTCGGACGTTGCTACGAACTGTCTTCGATTCTACGGCAAGAATAAGGTCATCAATGTGGCTTCCGTGTCGTCACGGCAACAGGATGACGATGATGATATCAAGGTGACTCGAGTGCTCCGACGGCAGCCTCACAGTAGTTCGAGCAGCTGCGATTGTCATGATTTCAACCCAATTGGTGTGGGTTGCGATTGTTCTTCAAAGCAAAAGCAGCCGGTTCAGTTCAATGTTCCACTTGGAGAAGACCCCCAAGAAGATCCTTTGGCCGATGATGAACTCGAAAATTGGATTGAAAAGACGATATACGTCCCCTCGAAGTCAATTTTAAAGCCCCGTGGTAGGACCCCATTGAAACTTATGCCACAACCGTCAAATGAACAAAATCTGCCAAATGAAGTGCCGTATCTATTAGATAGGGCACCTGGTCAGACCAACCAGTCACATTATCAACCGGACCAACGACCATTGCAGTCAAATAAACCCAATCAACCTCCTGTCAAACCTTATCGAAGGTTGAATAAGTCAAATCAACCAGAGATGTTAAGTCGGGCGGAACAGACACCAACTGTTCAAAAGAGACGTCCCTCTGTAGTTTCATTCAAGATATTTGATGAGGAGAACTCGGCCACTCCCACAAGGGGGCGCCAAGCGTCTGCAGTTGCCCGTTCAAAAGAGAGACCGACTTCTTCCATAGAGGTGACGCCATCTAGGACAGCTTCTGTGGAAACGGTCTTCCAATCGAGAAGCGTCTCTCGTAACGCCTCCAAATCAAAGTCGAAAATGGACGTAAAAGACTTGGCTTGTTGCGCGACTCCAAAGACTGATAACATACAAGTATGGGCGACGACCCCTACATTAGCGAGGAGTGACGTCGCTTCTAAATCTTCCAGCAGGAGGAGGAGGAGTCATCTTGTTCACACTACTATGTCCCCTGTGCTAAAGGACCAACTATTCTTTCGCTAGTCTTGATAAAGATATTGGATTAATCTTTGTATTTGATCGTCATTGTCATTAATTTGAATCAAGCTTATGTACAAGTACAAGTACAGTACTTGTCAAGACGTTCAAGTACCAAGTACTCTCAAGTACTTTTGAAAAAGTACTTAAGTACAGTCAAGTACAAGTACAAAAGCACTTGACCCCAGCCCTGGTGGTTATACATATTTAGCAGATATTTGTGATTTCGTAATTGACATTCATGATACTAGTCTTCTATTTGAATGAAGCTAATGTAGTGGTGATACACGTTTAGCAGCTTTGTAATTTCATAATTTTCATTCATGATACTAGTCTTCTGTTTGAATCAGGCTAATGTAGTGGTTATACATGTTTAGCAGATATTTGCGATTTCGTAATTGACATTCATGATACTAGTCTTCTATTTGAATCAAGCTAATGTTGTGGTTATACATGTTTAGCAGCTTTGTAATTTCGTAATTGACATTCATGATACTAGTCTCCTATTTGAATCAAGCTAATGTAGTGGTGATACATGTTTAGCAGATATTTGTGATTTCATAATTGACATTCATGATACCAGTCTTCTATTTAAATCAAGCTAATGTAGTGGTTATACATGTTTAGCAGATATTTGTAATTTCGTTATTGACATTCACGATACTAGTCTTCTATTTAAATCAAGCTAATGTAGTGGTGATACATGTTTAGCAGATATTTGTAATTTCGTAATTGACATTCATGATACTAGTCTCCTATTTGAACAAGCTAATGTAGTGGTGATACATGTTGGCAGCTTTGTAATTTCGTAATTGACATTCATGATACTAGTCTCCTATTTGAATCAAGCTAATGTAGTGGTGATACATGTTTAGCAGATATTTGTAATTTCGTAATTGACATTCATGATACTAGTCTTCTATTTGAACAAGCTAATGTAGTGGTGATACATGTTGGCAGCTTTGTAATTTCGTAATTGACATTCATGATACTAGTCTTCTATCCTAGTCATCAAATTTGGACTTTTTAATGGCAGAAAACGGTTAGAAATTGTTGCCATTAATATTCGTAAGTTTTGACATGACTGTCAACATGTTCTAAGAATGCCATGGTTTGTACTGTACGCTTGTCTGCAAAGTTTGACTTTTTAATGTCAGAAAACGGTTAGAAATTGTTGCCATTAATATTCGTAAGTTTTGACATGACTGTCAACATGTTCTAAGAATGCCATGGTTTGTACTCTTGTCTGCAAAGTTTGACTTTTTAATGTCAAAAAAAATTAATTTAATCGGTAAGAATTATGCAATAAAGAAAAATAAAATTCAGAGTGACATTTGATATTTGTCCTTTTAGGGAGCTATTAGCAAAAACTTGTTGGATCAAGTTCCTCCGTTCAGTAAGATTTTTTTTCCTTTTGATTATTTTTTGAAGCAACTGGTTATTAAGGTTTAGACCTTGGATAAAGGATATTGCAAAGTTAACATGACTAAAAGTGAAAGAAAACCAAAATGTTTGTATTGTAAATCTGTGATGTTTTTTATATCACAACGGATCTGTTTTCTACAAGTTTTTCCTAATAGCCAGCCCACCAAAATTGTAAAAAGTTGAAAATAGTAACTGTTGGTTAAAAATGAAAGAAAATGAAAGAAATTTTAAATGTGCAAAGTCCTTTACTCAAGGTAATTTATGTCATTCTGGTGGTAGATTTTAAGTTACGGATCTCTGTTCTGAATTGCTAAACTTTGTCATTTATGTCATTCATGTCAGAGGGTCAAGTGAATCTTGAATAATGTGAAACGCAATTATTTGCATGGCGGTATTTTGTTGATTAAGGTCAAAGGTTGTTGTCATAAATATTGTATCCATGGCAACCAATGGTTAATAAGGTCAAGGGAATGTAGGTGATATGGTTTATTGCATGTGCCGGCTCTTTGTTTTTTGTGCACGGTGACATTCACTCGACCCTCCAAACTTCACACGACCCACCAAGCTTCACACAACCCTCCAAACTTCACACTCCTAACCCGACACTTATTGAGATCTCACTGTCATTGTTTACTACTAACAACTTCATTTTATTGCGTTTTGCTCCTCGTTCTAATACCTCAATGTCATGCCATATTTATATGTTTAATGAAATTGATTATAAATCTGGAAAAGTTTTAATGTAATTGTTAACTTTTTGATTAAGAATTGTTAACAAATTCTTATATTTATTAGCTCTTAATGAGTAAGTTTCCATTGAAATGCATGTTGCAATTAAGGTAATTATGACTAATATGAAGAATCCAGGAATAATGTCTCGACTGCAGTAGTATAATTATTATAAATCATGTTGTGATGGTCGGGCTGTAACTACTTATGCATTAAAATATAAATGGAAATGTCTTAAATTGTAAACATAGATCACTGTCATCATCTTTCTCTAAACTATTTTCTATATTTTTCAGAAAAAAAGCGTTCAGCCGCCGAGGATGTAGTCGAATTAGTGGCGTTTACGAACTCTTTGTGAGAAGAAGAAATCCTAACATGTAGGGCCAATATTGACTAGAGAGAAGGAGCTGATAATGAAAAATATAAAAGACATTCGCTATTATTTGTATGCTTGCGAGCAGCTGAATTTTGTAAATGCATTTGTTGAAGATATCTCAATCCTTGCCGTGGGATTGGAATTTGTCCAAAATTTATTTATCGAAACTCTATTTGTCAATTTTATCATTCACGCACAGTGTGTACATACTGTACTATGTTATGCATATCATTATTTTATCATTTTAAACATCGGCAGCATATTTTTATTCACTTCATCAGATTTACGTGATGAATCTTAATTTTTATATGACAGACATAATGACTTGAAACTACAGACTTTTGAAGGACTGATTTACAAATGAATTCATTATTGTCTCTTTACAAGTTTATTATGTCCCATCATGTTGTGCCGTGCTTTAACTTGGCTTTAATTAAATTGTATAATATTTATACATAATGGTCATTAATGGAACATATGACAGTTTGAAAGATTGCAATTATTTATTTTAGATATTACCACATAAAATCCTGCCTTTTAAACAATTTTAACCATTGATTTTTAATTTGGCATAATATAATGTATCTTCTTTCTACGTAAATATTTTATAAATATTTTTTTCAATGTAGTCTGAAAAAGTTTGTTAATTATGTGGTACTTTCAATGTAGAGTACGCTAAACAAGGTGTTAGATTTAATGTAATTGTTAAAGTGTGCCATAAATTTAACATTTAAATTTAACTTCAGGTAATTTAAATTTCTGTCTTAATTGCATTTATGATATATATTAGTGTATCTTGTGTTATGTTATAGGAAGATCTTTTATCATTATGTGTGAAGCATATAGAAGTCATTTTTCAGAAAGATTAATCTCAAGGTTCACATATTTTTATTTGGTTATTTTGTTTTAGGGATTTGTAAATCTAGAACTCAGATTTATGTTTATGTTTGTATATAGAGTAAATAAAATGTAAATATCTGTACAGATAATAACGATTTCTTGAATTTTGAAAAGTATCAAATTTTAGATTAGAAATATACAAGTGAAGCCCTCAGTGATATAGTCGAGGCCGGGATGTCCGTGACAGAGGCATAAGCCGCCATGTGGCCTCGAGGCCTCCCAACACTGGCCCAAAGACGGGAGGGCCGAGACCAAGGCAAGGCCAAGGATTTGGCAACTGAGCCAAGGCCGAGGCCATCAAACTATAGCGCTGAGGCCGGCCTTAAGGACAAGGCCAGCCTCAAGACCTACGACACTGGCAGCCCTCGAAGGCTTGTTTTGGGCACTCTCGAAGGTTGATTGATGAGATGGGAGAGAGGAGTCCCCCCACATGTTACACATTTACCCCACATGAGGGATCTTTTACTCAGCAGTGCGGACACTGATACATGGGGCAGTCAACTTAATGTTTTCATCCGAGTGACATCTAGCTGAGATTTGGCTCTTGAAAGTCCATTGATGGTCCTGGTCCATTAAAGATATTTTGGGTTCGTCTTCTGGGTCAAAATTCAAACCCGGTTTGCTTTGAATTTTGTCATTCTGCAGCCTTTGTTTCATGTTGTCCAGTGGCTATAACTTTAACATTGGCCCAGTCTTGATAGGTCCTGTTTAATCGTAAAAAACAATTAGGGTTCCTTTTAACAAGCAGCAGGACAACTGAGTGGTTACAGTCTGGGCCTGCTCCGTAAGCTTTATAATTGTGCTGCGAATCTCCGTTCTGAAAACTGTTCCAGATTTACTTGGCAAATTTACTTTGAGTGAATCTAAGTGATCACTTTAAATATAGAACGTCAGTGGGAAAAAATATATGTGGTTCCCTGTATTGCAAATTTGTTGGGTGAAATAGTTTGGCGAAATTGAAGAAAATCTTGATTCAAGTACAAATTTGTTGCTCAGCTTGATTTTCTAGGAAGTGCATCGTGAGCCCAGCTAAAATTTTAATTGCACTGGTGAAGTGCTGTGGCATTAGGAGTTTCAGTTACCTGGTCAGGCTATATCATATAGGGTCCCCTTTTACCTTGAAATCAGGAAATCCAGATGTGGGAAATGATGAGAAAAGCTTTTCCAGAGATTTCATAAAACAAAAAAAAGAAATTTGGCACTTCAAAACAACAATATTATTAGATTGCACTTCTACACGGACATGTCATACCTAATGTGCAGCAACCTCTCAATATGTCAAGGGGGTCCAAAATTGCACGCAAAATTGCAAATTGTTAAATCTCAAAAAATCCCCATTTTAAACTCCATTAACGCAATGACCACATTAGCAAAACAATCACATGCAAAACTTCATCTCTTTCTACTAAATTTAAAAGGTTTAAGCACAGCAAAGTGCAAAACCCAACAAGTTGACCTTACAAAAATCAAATGCTGCTTGAAAAAGCGTGAAAGTACCTGAGCTTTTATCAGTGCCTGGAAAGAAGGTTGTAAGTAATCTATCCGCCCTTCGTAAAATCGCGGAATGTCTTCCATCAGAGTCGTGTTCTGCGTCTCAAAATCTTGATTTTCTAGGAAGTGCATCGTGAGCCCAGCTAAAATTTTAATTGCACTGGTGAAGTGCTGTGGCATTAGGAGTTTCAGTTACCTGGTCAGGCTATATCATATAGGGTCCCCTTTTACCTTGAAATCAGGAAATCCAGATGTGGGAAATGATGAGAAAAGCTTTTCCAGAGATTTCATAAAACAAAAAAAAGAAATTTGGCACTTCTTAGCCAATTTGAAAATACTTCAAAACCCTTCACCGAGTAATACAGACTGACAACTTACAGACTAGCAAGTCTGTTCTACAGGCAGACGAAAGCAGCGAGTCTGCAGACTTTAGAAATCTGCGTCGAATAGGGAAAGGCAGGTCATTTGAATTGGAACCTAGGTCAGTGCTTCACTGTTTGTTTTGTAGTATGGATCTGCGCTCTGTTGAACTTAAACTTCATCAGAACACTGCCAGTGAAACGCAGCCTGCTCCCCCACAGTCACAATTTGAGGTGGCTGTGCTAATCTGGCAAACACCCGGCGTTTGGAAGCCCGGAGTGCTACCGAGCTCCCTCCGGGCCGCACGTCAACATCATTACAGTTTACATCTCTAGCCAGTACCCAAGCAAGAATAGTCAGCCGTCTGCAACACAACACCAACTCTCTCCACAAAAGCTCTCTTCAATAGCTGTTGTGAGTGAAGATCTCGAGAAACTACGAAAGGATCTGCCCGAAAATTCCCCATGGGTGGACCACTTAATGTGCACCACTATCCTATCAAAGAGAGTCATAACTTAAATCCACAATAACCAGCCGATTACAGGTAAGTGCCTTTGCCATTAGGCCACGTCATATTAATTAAAGTCTAGCCTAACTAAACCAGCACCGCAATATTTTAATTTAATCATGTTAAGAAGAAATGTGTTTAAACAGTGGTAAAAATAATTTTATTTTACAAATTACAAATTTTTATACATAATATACTTAAGATATGATTTATAACATGATGCTTTGAAGCTGATGTAAACATAAAATAGGAATCAATAATTACAACAAATCTTAATCATCTACAGTTATAGACAAAGCACGAATATTTGCTAATTTCTGTTGCATTCTCTGATTGTATTCTTCATTGCTTAATTGTTCGTCTGTGCCGTTAACGAAGTGTGATAATTCGCTGTAGAGCTTGTGGGACTCGGTGTAGTACTTGACCTGCAGAAAAAATGAATTGTGATAAGTTTAAAGAAATAATTTAGAGGTTTTGCTACATACATGTATACGGGTCCCGTGAACGTGTAGGTTGCCATGACAACAATATTATTAGATTGCACTTCTACACGGACATGTCATACCTAATGTGCAGCAACCTCTCAATATGTCAAGGGGGTCCAAAATTGCACGCAAAATTGCAAATTGTTAAATCTCAAAAAATCCCCATTTTAAACTCCATTAACGCAATGACCACATTAGCAAAACAATCACATGCAAAACTTCATCTCTTTCTACTAAATTTAAAAGGTTTAAGCACAGCAAAGTGCAAAACCCAACAAGTTGACCTTACAAAAATCAAATGCTGCTTGAAAAAGCGTGAAAGTACCTGAGCTTTTATCAGTGCCTGGAAAGAAGGTTGTAAGTAATCTATCCGCCCTTCGTAAAATCGCGGAATGTCTTCCATCAGAGTCGTGTTCTGCGTCTCAAAATCTTCTTTTGCGATCGTCAGAGCTTTCCGACTCTATAGTAAACAGGAGAGAAGCATAATGAAATAATGTTGAGGGTAAAAAGATAAATCATAAGCGAAGTAAACTTTGCAAAGTCTGATTTGGCAGAGCAATCCACCTGGAACAGATTGTCACTGAGCATGACTGAAAAGGGACTGGATGGATTGACAATTTGGGCTTTATTTAAGAGTCCTGTATTTATGCACTTTGGAAGGCTAATTAGGAGAAGGCGAAACAGCAATGAGGCGAAGGATGATTGATGATTGAAACTGCTGTCCAACATAGGTCCAAGTGACCTAGGACCCAGTGTTTGAAGCTGAATGCCGAGAGTGATCACAAACCTAGCTAACTTGGTCTTCAACAAAAATATTTAATTTGCGAAATGGTTCCTCTAATTTTGCAAGCATATTTTAGGTAAACTAGTAAGTTGCCCGTTTATTGGAGGGAACACAGTGAACGATAATAACATGGATAGATAGACAGATAGACAGATAGACAGATAGATAGATAGATAGATAGATAGATAGATAGATAGATAGATAGATAGACAGGTAGATAGATGGGCATATGTTGCGTTGTTGATTGACAGCCGACTGAGAGAGAGAATGCAATAATGGACATATGGGCATTTTAAGGATAGTATGCAGAGTGATGTTTGCCATTGATTAATAAAGTGGTTACAAAACCCGTAGATCGGAAGGGGTTTACAATAAAAATGGGCAAAATCTGTTTGATTAATAATTTGCCAGCCACGCTTCAGGGTTTTGCCCTCTAAAAAGGGGGCGTGGCATTTTTGTGCACCTGATGGGAGTAGTGTATTGTCTGAACATTGCGCAAAAAATGTTATTCATATGAATTAGGATATGTAGAAGACTTGGATGGAGCTGAAAAGGGGAGAGTTCTGGCTTAGTATGCTTAGGAAGACACAGGGTAAATTAGAGGATTGGGCAATGTGTGTAACTTGAGATAAATCCCGTATGCTATCATTTTAATATAATAGAAGAAAGATTGTGAGTCAGGACTGACTTGGGACAGTTGGAGTCTCCGAGATCCAAAAGTGGGCGATACATATATCCCCATCAGACAGTGCAAAGTTTACTGTAACATGCAAGTATTCTCACCAAAAAAACAATCCAAAATGAAACGATTAATTGCCTTAAATTAGAAAAATTATCAAATTCATACAGTCACTCAAGTAACTAAACTTACTTTCTAAATTATATAAGAATAAATAAATGGAATAACAACACAAATATAAACTAATAAATTCTATGACATAAAAATTCACTGCATCAAAATTGGCCACCTCAATACAAACTTTAAGTTTACAAAAATAACAGTAACCAAAATTTACAATGATAAAAAATTTGGGTGGCAATTTCGTTGATGTGGTGAATTTTTATGCTAAAAAGAAAATCAATGAATACACATACCAACACCAAAACTTGTTAAATACGCAAAGTTTAGTAAATTGTAATAACTATTGTTATGTCAATAATGATTTAATTTGTTAACAGCATGTATACTACACAATCTAAACCTAAATATTTGCTTTCTACATGTTCTACCAAGTAATATTCCTGAGAGTCCAGCAGAATTTTCTAATGTGATCTAATACTATCACGTACTATTCTCCAAAGTCGACCAAGACAAAACTGGCTAAGAAACCCAGGCAAGCAAAATCTGTCACTGTGCAGAATATATTTTTGTTTCGCTATGCTAAAAGACCGTAAAAAAGTACCAGTGTCTATGAAATGGTTTTCTGTTGAGTAAAGAAAAAAAAATTTTTTTCATGGACACTTTTTCAAATTTCACTTCTTCTGTATTTTGACAACTTTCCAAACATTTTATTTCTCACTGTCAATTTGTCATTGAAAAATAAATTCTATGGAAATTTTTTTTTCTGAAAAGTAAATTTCTTTGAAGGTGTTAAAGCATTGTAATTTTCCAAAATAAAAGATAAATTGCATCTGTATGTATATATGTGACAAGTAGCTAATTGTTTAATTCTATGTGACTGTTAAAGTGTTACTGTTAAGACTTAAGACACGTGGAAAGTATGTCAGCTAAAAACTAATCACTCAAAACTTCAAACCAAGCATATTGGGCTCTTACCGACTCAAAGCGCTTAAATTTGTTAGCCTGGGAGGGCGACAAACACAGGAAGGACATGAAATCATAGCCAAAGAATAAATTATTAAATAAATCATAACCAGTAACTGGTAAAATGGATATGGCTATTGAAAATCACCTGCCAAGATAAAAATTTTTAAGTACGTAAATCAGAAGGAGCTGTTCCATTTTAGCTAAATAAATAGGCATCTAACCCCAGTTAGTCAGTCCCTACCGGAAATACTTTACGGGAGATGATAATAGGGTTCTAGGCACCACTTCAAAATATAAAATTCATCAGATTTTTTCTTTTTTTTACAAATTGACCTTCTCAAATTTCATAAATCTTTATTTAACTTTTTGCGGAACAGCTCCCAAAAAAAATATTTGTGAATAAAAAAGAAAAATTAGATAATTGGCTGAATAACAGAGTATCATGCTGGCGGTTTCATGTATAAATAATCTCAAATCAAGTCATGCATAGATAATATTAAGACAAATACTATGAAATAGGTACACAGATATTAATTAACTGAATTAAGACACATCAAAAATATACAAAAAGCCAAAATTCACAAAAATCAAGCAGCCATTTTGATTGAGATTGCAGAACTTTTGTTTATAGAATTACACGGAAATCAGTTACATAAATTTTTACAAAGACTGAATAATAAAATATTACGTATAATACGAGTGTTAGAACTCTTGCAATTCAACCCCACAGCAAAGTAAAATCACTCTTAAATGACTAATTATTAATTAATGAATCACAGTGAGTGAGGAATTAATCCAACTAGCAAAACTAGATTAATGAAATAGCACAAGTGAAGGTATTACAGTGTCCTTGTACGCAAATTTCATTTACACAGATTGAGAAATGGTTTTGTAAAGACTTACCGAATCGAGTTTCACAATATTTGCTCCTGTTCTTTCCTTTTCTTGGTATTTATCAACTTTCGCTTGACATTTTGTATATTCCTGAAAACCAATAGTTTTTACTATTTCAAAAATGTACCTTCTCCAAACATGGTTCCAATAGGTCCATAAAAAAGTTTGTAAAAAAAAACTCTCAATTTTGAGCAGGGCTTTAAAAAAGTACTTTTATAAAAAAATCTCATTTCAAATCTATAATTTGTTATCATTATTTGTCAAGAATATTTTGTCACACTAATTCTGTTTTGTTTACACTCAGAAATGTAAAGAAGTTAACCCCGGTAATCAGCAATTGTCATTTGTAGTTTTATACACCAAACGACAAACTGTTTTAATGGTCATTCAAATCTGGTGTCAAAGTCCTCTAAAAATCTTGGAGGGATGTATTCGAACCCTGGACCCAGCGATTGGCAGCTCAGCACGCTACTGCTATACCAACCCTTCCCCCCTTTAAAAATCTTGGATGGATGGATGGATGATTGGGGCTTTACGTCCTGTATTGATGCACTGGGTAGGCTAATTAGGACAGGAGGACACGGCAATGAGGCGAAGGATGATTGAAACAGCCGTCAAACAAAGGCCCAATTGATCCGGCAAAAGCAGGATTCGAACCCAGGACCCAGCGATTGGCTGTCCAGCACGCTACCACTCGACCAACCCTCCCCCCTTTAAAAATCTTGGAAAAGTCCAGGAATTGCATGGGTGAGAATATCGGGAGCCATTCTGTTAGGTTCTTGAGGATCAGCTTGAGCATACTACATCAATTGACCTGTTCTTGTCTTTTTTTCTAAAGGCCAACTGCCCTACTTACTTGTAAACTTTGTTCTCGCTTCTTGGCAGCAGCTTGTATACAAGGGAAGACCGTGCTTTGTCTGAAGAATAAATCAAAATTATATTCTCCAAAGCGTTCCTCAATGAAAGAATTAATTTCACACGAAAAGTGTTAAAAAATATAATAATGAAATAGAATTGAGGTATACTTACTTTTTAACTGGTTCCACAACAGTTTTCTGCACAACGTTATTCTACAATGAAACGACAGCATACATTTGTTTAAGAAATGAATTTATTTCACATATCACAGTCTTCACAGACATAATATCTGCACTACGAGTAGTTTGCACTCAGAAATTGTCTGATTTTGGGCAGGGGCACATC
Source organism: Platynereis dumerilii (assembly GCA_026936325.1). NCBI lineage: Eukaryota > Metazoa > Annelida > Polychaeta > Phyllodocida > Nereididae > Platynereis > Platynereis dumerilii. The sequence goes on along the minus strand of JAPTHN010000005.1, from coordinate 21,713,532 downwards.
CAGAAAATTTGTGGTATCAGCAATAAAATGCCAGGATCAGTAACAGATTGAAAGTGAAAAAGTGGCCTCGGTGCATCCCTAACTATTTAAAAAATATTAGGATTTTTTATACAATATAGACATTATAATTGATCGGCCAAAGGGGGGGGGATTAATCTGAACCCCCCCCCCCCAGTGCGGGATCAATGTTGCATTCCCCAATTATGAACAATTTATTGAAATAAGCATCAGCCATAAGCCATCCTTGCATTATTCCTTGGGTAATTACTTGTATCTAGCCTATGTGCTATGGCCGTCCCACCAAAGCTGGAAAAAGTAGGCAATTCCGGCGTGTCATTGCCTGGAAACTTTTTAATTAAATTATTTACTTTGAGTAGTCGCTCAATTCGCATTTGTTGGAAATTTTGTCGTTCCATATGAAATTGCCTAGAAATTCAACATTTTTTTAGCCCTGCATCCCCAAAGCATAATCATGTTAATATACTAAAAAAACATAAAATTCAATATGCCTAGCCATTTTATGACCACTTTTAAGCCAGTTCATTGCTTAGAAACAAAAATCTGTGATTGTCCAAATTTTACAAAGTGAGGCTGGAGTGTCCAGACCTTAATATAGCAATCAGCTTCTTACCATATCATGCGTTAATGTCTCTAAGCGTTGAGATGTCTGATTCCATTTTTCTACACTCTGCCTCAACTGGTCCTCATCTCTGCAAAGTGGGCTGCTTAACAGTTCTTGGCTGATTTTTAAGTCTTGCTTGGCTTGAACTGAAGATAAGAAATGGGTTAATTAAATTATATTAAAATGTACAAAATAGATTTAAACCTGTGCAAACCAGAAACCAGGGCTTTGGAGTCTGAATGTCTTCCAAATTTACACTAAACTTCCTAAACGAATTTTCACGCAGAGAATCCTATGAAAAATTTTAGAATTATTTTTTTTCCTCTGTTAACCAGGTAATATTTTTGTGCAATAATCCAGATAAGCGAGGTTTATAATTCAGGAGACCTAAGGAGTCGGGGTCAGAGTCACTTTTCGGAAAGTCAAAGGAGTTGGCAGTCGGAGTCGGTTCACCTCACTCCAAAGCCCTGCTAGAAACAACACAATAACATGATGTATTTGGTCAGAAGTTGAACTAAATAACTTGGTTGCCCGCCACCAAATGAGACATACATTAAAATATAAAACCTAGGCCAAAGCAGACTTACAATTCTGTGACTCTATGCTTCCTTTCAGATCTTTGGAAAGTTGTTTGGAGTTCTCTTCAAGTCTGAAACACAATAATCAGAAAATTAATTTTTTTTATTGAGTCAAAAAAACCAATGAAATACATTAAAGCATTCGATGTGAAATTTCATTGCAATGATGATCCAAATACATACTGTTCAATTTTCTTTACTTCTCTCTCAAATTCTCTCTCTTCCTGAAAATTGAAGAATGGAATAGTGAAGAGCAAATCACAACTTTAATGAAATTCTGAAAAACAGATATTGAACTAATAATTAAGTAATTTCTGTCAGCCTGATGAATTGACATTTACCGTCTTTGAAATAGCACTCTTCTTTGGGGCATGCCCTCTGCTAAATGAAAATCTGAAACAAATTATTAAATTTGGTGAAACAAATATATATGGCATTGTCTGTTCATGAGTATTATCAGTTACACCCTGCTCGTTTCGAGGGTACGGGAATATACACCACGAAGGACTCCATACACCACGAAGCCGAAGGCTGAGTGGTGTATGGAGGCCTGAGTGGTGTATATTCCCGTACCCTCGAAAAACGAGCAGGGTGTAATGGTTTTATCCTCAGACTTCTTGTTTTATTGATGCCCATAGATTTTCTTGCAAACTGAGTCTGAAATGTCTTTCAGTAACAAAGCAACAGCATTGTGATGTCATCACCAGTGCTGTCACCAGGATGATGTCACAATGGCTCAAACAATGGCATTGTGACGTCATGGCTATTGTTGCTACAAGGATGATGTCACAATGGCTCAAACAATGGCATTGTGACGTCATGGCTATTGTTGCTACAAGGACGACGTCATAACTATCCTATGGTTGCAATTTTATCCTCAGTCCAGAGTGAATCCTTGATTCTGATTGGCTGAGAGCCGCGGTGTATGACACCGTACACCCTGTCTGTCATCACCAGACAGGGTGTATGAGATAAACAATGATGTCACAATTGCAACCATAGGATTGTTATGACGTCATCCTTGTAGCAACAATAGTCATGACGTCACAATGCCATTGTTTGAGCCATTGTGACATCATCAAGGTGACAGCTCTGGTGATGACGTCACAATGCTGTTGCTTTGTTACTGAAAGACATTTTTCAGGCTCAGTTTGCAAGATAATCTATGGGCATCAATGAAACAAGAAGTCTGAGGATAAAACCGTTACACCCAGCTCGTTTTTCGAGGGTACGGGAATATACACCACTCAGGCCTCGTGGTGTATGGAGTCCTTCGTGGTGTATATTGCCGTACCCTCGAAACGAGCAGGATGTAACTGATAGTGACATCATTGTTTATCTCATACACCCTGTCTGGTGATGACAGACAGGGTGTACGGTGTCATACACCGCGGCTGTCAGCCAATCAGAATCAAGGATTCACACTGGACTGAGGATAATGAGCCATACTTCTAAAACTTAGGATGATTCAAATGGACTACAAAAACTAGTCCATCTGTCAGCATAATTCTTAATCAGCCTTGCCAACTTGAATATATTGGAACTTTTTGTCAAAATTTCAATAACTTTCATGTCACATGTGTCAAAGTTCTTGTTGTCAATGTTGAAAGCTATCTAATAGGTATGTTGCAATCTGCTGCAATGACCCAGAAAAATTTCTGCCTGCAATGTGCTGGCAAAAATCTGTGTGTTTGAAAACATCCTTCACAAAAATAGCTCTGGCTATGTCTGTACTCAACATAGCTTGATGATTTTAACAGCGAATGTTATTGGGATCATCCTTGACAGCCTACTTTTTAAATATTTAAATTTTGTTCAGTTGTTTGTCTTTTCCAGCCATTTGAAAATGACAGTGTAAATCAACTTGCTACAGCATTTTTCGTGAGCTATGGCCATTGATTAGAGGTATATGGCCATTTAAGTTACACTTTTACCTTCATTACTGCTAAATTTGAAGGAAATTCTATGGATAGGGGAAAAGTTATATGAGGCCTAAATTTCCGAAGTGTCTGTCACATCAAAATAGTTTCAATGTGAAATTCCAGATTTAAAATTTTTTGCAACATACCTATATCTAAATTCTAAATAGACTTAAAAGTCTTAATAAATTCCAACCTTCTCCAGTATCTAACTAAACTAGGGTTACAGTAAAACAGTGAAATTGTCTAAATTGACAGCTTGCAAATGTCAATTCACCTGTCACTGAGCAGTGAGTGACAACAGAAGATAAAAGACATCGTGACAACTGACAGACAATAGTGACTAACAGACTTCAACAGGTTGGGTGACAGGTGCTTCATTTATAATCTTGCTAACTTTTGGATAGATATCATTGGTATCCAATAATTTACACATTGAGCAACACCAGGAGTATCAGGGCAACCAAACCCAACCAATTATACCCATACCTCATCATTTTGAAGGTTTAGAACTGTCAAAACTTAATGAAATCCACAAATGTCAACTTTCTTCCTCCTCCATGTTTTTGTTTACAAATGTGAGCTGCGAGATTACGACAGACTTTAAAAAAGTTGCGTGCTATAATTCCACAATGACGCAGCCAAAATAAAAATCGATAATTTTGATTGATCTTTCCGGCCAATTGAACTTTGAATATCGTTTTATTATTTTTTAATTGCACATTATCTGCTGACGTTTTTCAAGTCACATGATCAGCCTCGGGATTTCATTGTCAAAATGGCGGCGTTGATTCAACGAGTTGCTGTACAAGCTTATAAAACGTTCAATATTCACCGAGGAACAAGCGCTTTTAGCGAAAGTTTAGCCACCCTGAGGACGCTGGTAAATCAGTTAACCAAAAGAGACGTAAATTTCGACGACAGCTTGGTGGCAGACGATGAAATTTACCAGGCAGGAGGCAGGAAAGCTCCAGTCACGTACATTCACATGCACGAGGATGATGTATTTTCAATGGGGATCTTTGTCTTGAGGAATGGTGCTTCTTTACCGTTACACGACCATCCAGGAATGCATGGCATCATCAAAGTCCTTCATGGAAGCATGAGGGTCAGAAGCTTCTCGGCCACCGGGGAGCCTGGGGACATCCCGACTGATGTCATAGCCGAGTTGAACCCGTTGCAGAGACGACTGGTTTTGCCCGTCAAGTTACACGGGGAACATGAATTGAATGTGGACAGTGAGACTCGTGCGCTTACACCGACCGATGGGAACTTCCACGAAATCACGAGCGTCGAAGGGCCGGCCGCATTTTTGGACATTTTATCCCCGCCCTACAATGAGTCGCGGCATGCTCGGAGGGAGTGTCATTATTACCGTGAACTGATTCTGAAAAACAAACAGGACCCCCCAGAGACTAAGAATGGTCCCAGCGAAAGTGGTAGTTACCTAATACAGGTCCCTCAACCTCTCCATTTCTGGGGCGAATCTGCAAATTATCTCGGGCCGGACATTGACCCCTATGGAAATATATCCTAACAAAACGTGCCCTGCCAATTCATTGAAATTATAAAGAAATTGTGATATTTGAATTCTTTTGTATCTCTGAACTGACAGTTTTGTAAGCATTTTTACTTGCTTCACCATTCTCTTCACCCAAAGGAGAAATTAGGAGATTCACATTTTTCCAATCTTATAACTCTTGCTCAACAAAATCATAAAATATCATTAATCATTAATTCATTATTAATGAACTTTTCATTCATTTTGTCGGGAACAAATTCTTCGAGCAACTACCTTATTTCATTCCTGCTTCAAAACAATTGCACCATAAAATGGACAGTCTTTAACAATTAATATTTTTGTAAAGTCTCACTGATAATTCCTTTTGCTTGAGCAATTAAAATGACATTGCTTGTAATATTGTATTATCACTAATGATACATTCTTGCTATTATGTTGTGTTTGTTATGTCTATGTGTTAAAAGTATTTGATACATTTCATGTATTACATGTTAATGGTGCTTAAATGTGTTGCATTTTAATTTATTTCCATGATGCAGCTTGCAGAATAAATTGTGATATTTGCATTATATGCTTTTGAGTGAATATCATTTGCAGCTGGTTAAAGTTTAGAAGTTTATATTGCAAGATATGTCACAATGATAAACATGCACTTTGATATTAATTTAAGACAAGAATTAACTTGCTGGGAGCAGTTTGTTATTAGGATATTATTGATCTTTAGCTTCCCAGATCTCTTGAAAAACACGGTAATAATTTTTTTATCAAGTCAATTGATAGAAAATTGTGGGTACACTCAATTTTTTTTATTCTGAAGGCAGGAAACATTAGGTTGGTCTATCCAAGAAGCTATTATGCCTGGCTATACTGGAAAGGTTGCATTTGTTTCTTGCATTGTGAACCATGTATATTGTAACTATCTTGGATTATAAGCTTTTCAAGGTTAATCTATTAAATTGCCAAATTTATATTTAAATTGGTATGTGACTTTCATCTAAATATGAAAAGGGTTCAATAGAAATGCCAGAGATGGCTTACTTGATCAGTATGGGTCCTGCCGTATAGCCTAACTGATTGTTTTGCTAATTTGATGGGTCAATGTGATATACATAGGCCAATCTGACATCAAAATGTTTGAAAGTTGTTCTTATAAATGGGGAATAATAAAAGACAATGTACCCTTGGCATGTGATTTTCATCAACAAAAATATAATTTGTCAACAGTTTCTAATAGTTTTTAGATATGCTTGCTTGCAAGCGGCATCTCTATTGTGGGAGGAAGGCTCTGAAACTTATGACAACTGCCTTGGTCATGCTGATTTATCTCTGTCATTAAAACTTTGCATACAGTCTCAATAGAATATTATCTTGCGTTGATAAAGTTTTGGTGTCTTTCTGGGATGAAGAAATTAATAAAGAAAACAGGCTGAGTTTCTGCAGGTCAAACACCAAAAGTAGGTCACAGGCCAGATACCCTGCCAGCAGGTCTTAGTGACAAATACCCTTGTGCACGTCTCACATGCCAGTTACCCTTATGCAGGTGACAGGCAAGGGGGGGGGGGGTGGATACTATCATGGGCAGTCTATTTACAAGCATCTCTTAAAGTGCTTGCACACTATTTTTAAGTTTTGATCATAACGTTCCTTGCATGGTATTTATGTACAAATGACGCAAGTAAAAGATCCCCCGAATGGGGTAAATGTGTAACATGTTGAGGACTCCTGCTCTCTCTCTCATCAATCAACCCTCATGAGCGCCCAGAACTGGGCTTAGAGGGCTGCACTTACCATAGCTATCTGTCTATCTATGTGATATTTTTAAAACTTGGTTGAGAATTTGGCTTGCAAGTTGCAGCAACTTCAGTTGATATTTAATGGGTTCAGTGTTTTGCGACATTTCTTATTTATTGCTTCACTTGTGAGTGAAGCTTCAAAAATTTGTCTATAGACTCATTGTATTGTTCCTCCCCACGGAAATCTTTAGTAAAAGGCGAAAGATTTATTCGTGGATGAAGAGAAACCAGAGTGCAGATATTTGGAAAATTTGGGTGTTTCTCCTAATTTGACTTGTTGAATTTTGGTTGGGGTACGGCAGCACTGCATTCTTTATGCTAATCAATTTATGCACTATGCAAGCTGGACTGCATTCTATTAATGAGCAATTGATTAATTAGAAGTTTTATTTATTCGTCATATTACTGCGAATTAGTATAAGTGAAATATAATGGATGTATTGGAAGAACTGTGTCACTGTTTGTGAATGCTGTGTAGAGCCTGCTGGCCAGGTTCACAGGTGATACTGGTGGCTCCACCTATAATTTTGAGGGTATATAAATTCTATCCAAGCTGGGTCAGGCCTAGCACTGGTCCTACAGTCTGTGTAACCAATGCATGCTGGAGGAGGTGGCCAACTTAGGTCAGGCCACCCAGAGAATCTGGGTCAGCACAGCCTCAGCAGAGAAATTTAAAGAAGCCTGGCTGAAGACTAACTTGTGTTCATGTTTTGGAAGACGAAAGCATTTCATAAATTCAGTCCTCACCCCATATTTTACATGAAAGTTTGTTGGTTTTTTACATGAATTGTGTTGGTTTTTTTAACCCCAAACTCTCTGATTACTCTTATGGTATAACTCTGAAAAGTCTGAATGGTATGAGAGGCTTAACGTTTCCATGGGACTCTGTATTCTGATTTAAAAAAAAAGAACCAACAAAAAATGATGTTGAGGACCCATGTGGACAGGAGGTCCTCAGATGATCAACATCCGGAAGGGTGTTCCACATCTGTAATTTTTTAGAGAGCCATGCTGGGGATTTTGTAGCATAACTTTTAAGAGTTTGATGCAGTATTCCCGTTCTTTTTTTTTCTAAAGCATGTACTCCCATATTGGTATCAACAACCAAGGGATGGGAGTGGCAAAAATTATTTATCTTATCTTTATCTTACTTGTCTGGGGTGGACAAGTGGGCTAAATAAAATTTAGCATTTGGAAATTTTGTTTTATAAGCGACCCACAGAAAGAGCTTCACTACTAATTAGTGCATAATCCCGGACTGTAGATTATGGTGCTATACTATTTTATGTAATGGTATCTGTTATATCAAATTATCAATTTTTCTTCAGTGATTCCGGATATCGAAATTCAGCCAAAACAATATCTCTTGTGTTAACATGGTTAACGTACAGGTATAGATGGCGCTAAGTGTCTTGTATTTGGGATGACTGATGTGTGCTGTTTCCCAGGCTGGTTGCATCTAGGATCACTGTGTGAATTTGGATGTTTGGTATTTCATCTTGTTCCATGCAAAATACAGACTCCATGTCCCTATATAAGCCTGCAGACTCCATGTCCCTATATAAGCCTATGACACAAAGTGTGCAAAATACATTGTTTACGGAGCTCAATAAATTATGGGTCTTTAAGAATTATTTCAGAGAAGCGGACCCGGCAGGCTGGTTGCATCTAGGATCACTGTGTGAATTTGGATGTTTGGTATTTCATCTTGTTCCATGCAAAATACAGACTCCATGTCCCTATATAAGCCTGCAGACTCCATGTCCCTATATAAGCCTATGACACAAAGTGTGCAAAATACATTGTTTACGGAGCTCAATAAATTATGGGTCTTTAAGAATTATTTCAGAGAAGCGGACCCGCCGACACAATAGATTTCCTATTGACCGACCCTAGAAAAAGTGCATTGAGAGGATCCGAGATGCTGAAGATCAATTATGTGTGGACTACGGGATCAAATTTTGATGAATGATCGGCAGTATTTTCTTTGTTTCTAGGACAGTCAGTGAGCGTTGTGACAAAAAAAAAATTGCAAACTTAAGACTGAAGCCCGGGGTGCCGGAACAGGGGGGGGGGGCATTGGGGGGGGAATTGCCCCTCCTTGTCCAGGGGGGGGCAAGGTGTGCCCTTTTTATTGTAGAAAAAAGAACATTATTAAGCCTTATTTTACTAAATTTAGTGACAAATTATCATTGACGCCCTTGAAATTTTTTTGCGCGAATACGATTTGCCCCATTTTTCGTCCGACTGCCCCTGCCGTCTACGTATCCTTCCGGCACCCCTGACTGGAGCTGTGGTCTTCGTCAGAAGTCAGAATGCCTGCGGCAGGCTGCTCCACACCACATCCTGAGAATTGCATCACATTATTTCGTCTATTGCACAGTATTATGCTGCAATTTACTTCTCTATTGCTTCAGACTGAAGCTTCAAAAATTAAAAATTTTCAACTCATAGAAACCAAGGTTGCAGAAGAACGACGAACGAAAAGTGAAGTGCGGATCTGTTGTGTAGACCCACAGACGATCAACAGCCGGATGGCTGTTCCACATCTTCCGATAGTTGTGATGCTGCATGTGGTCCGCAGGGGAGTCCTCATGCAGCGTAGCTATTGGAGCTGTGTGATTGATGTGTGTGGCATATTCAGAGCTGTATCAATTGAAGCATGGGCACCCTGCGGATTTCTCTCCCTCCTGCAAGCATAGGCACCGAGTACCCGTTTCAGGACAGGCCAGGGAGAGGTTGACGCAGGGTGTTCTTGCTTGGACTTGTTGTTGTGGATGATGACTTGTGGGAGCATCAGGATGGCAGGCACGGAAGGCAAGGCAGGCAGGAAGCTGGAAAAGAGAAAATTGGAAGGTGTGAGAAACTTGTATTTTGAGTGTGACAAACTGCAATTGGAGGGCAGCCATGTCAGCTAAAGGAAGCTGGCATGATTGTCCCACAACTACAGCCTGAGGATAAAGAGGAGTCTTGGCTGAAGAGCAGTGCTGGAATGTTGTTTTGGTTGGAGAGCTGGCAGTGTCCATGAAGAGAGAGAGAGCTGTGAAGAAAAATTGAAGATGGCATAGCGGCAAAATTGAAGATGGCATAGCGGCATCATGTGAGTGGCGCAAGATGGAGCATCTTGTGAAACCTGTGCTGTTATCTGAAAAGTAAGGGGAAGATGCAAGTTATTGTATGGTTATTAAGTTGTTAATGAAGTTGTGAAATGTAGAAATGTGAGTATAGTAGAAAGCACCAGACAGTTTGAGCTGACTGGTGTTACCGTAAGTTGGCGCAGAGTAGGCCGGGGCAGGGACCCGGGTTCAGTTTTCCCTTGGTTTTCTGAGTGGCTTCAGGTGGCTGCAGTCATGTAGCTAAAAAGAGAGAAATGTAGAGATTAAATGGTTAGTCAGGGTCAGGAGGAGCTGTTGTGAGCTCCTCAACTAAATCGATGATACTGGTTACTCGTGGATGTCGTGATGTTGCTTGTCTTTGTCTCATCCAGACCATGTTGGTTACTCTGGAGTAGAGATCCTGGATGAGCGGGGAGTCTTGAAATCGGATGATGGCAGCATCGTTCTGTCTTTGCAGTCTTTCAAGGGCAGGGCTGGCCGTAGAGTCTGTGGAGTTCTATGTTGGTGGTGTTTCTTTCTCCTGGAGTGTAGCAGATCTTGAGAGCTCTGCGGAGGGCCTTGTTTTCTGCAACTGCAAGTAAAGATCGAGAGCGATTATCTGCTTGCCAAGTGGCAACATAGCCAGTTTCTAGAACTGGACGAATGTACATTTTGTAAATCATAAGGAGAGTGGGAATACTGGCACCCCATGAAGTGCCCCTGAGACATCTGAGAAGGTTGATCCTGGACTCCGCTTTGCTGCGCAGGTTCTTGCAGTGCTGCAGGAGACTCAGGTTCGGAGCTGTGATGGTGAGACCGAGGAGCTTTGCTTCTTTCACGATGGGGATGGGAGTCTCGAAGAGAGTCACTTCTTGAAGTTCTGGTGGGATGGGTTTTTTCCGGGAAGTGAAGAACAGAAGCTGGGACTTGACTGGATTCATCTTGACTCGCCAGGTGGAGCACCAGTCCTGCAGCTTGTCCATGCACTCCTGAAGTCTTTTCTGGATGATGCTGAAACCTGTATTTGTTGTCGATCTGCAAGAATACCAAAAGGCCAGGTCGTCTGCAAATTGAGAGATTTGCACCTGGGAGTCAGGAGCAAAAGGAATGTCATTAACAAATAGGTTGAAAAGTAATGGACTTAATACAGACCCTTGTGGAGTGCCTGCCATCAGGTTGACCCGACGGGAGACACTGTTACCTACTCTTACAGCAATGGTCCGCTGGTGGAGGAAAGAGGAGAGAGTCCTGATGATCTTGTGAGGAAGTTGGTAGTCTTGGAGCTTGTAGCGGAGACCATCCTGCCAGACAGAGTCAAAGGCCTTCTCAACATCTAGAAGGATTGTTGCAGATGCCCAGCCGTGGTCAATCGCTGTTCTCAGGTGGTTGTAAAATCTGAAAAGATGTTCATTGGCCTCCTTCCTGGGAAGGTAAGCTCTCTGCCACTTGTTAAGCAACTGAGAGTTGACCAGATGGTCAATTAGAGGCCTAGCAATACATTTTTCAAACAGTTTGGAAATGCACAACAATAGAGATATCGGGCGGTTGTTACCAGGAATCTTGGTGTCTTTGCCTTGTTTGGGGATCATCACTCCGATGGCTTGTTTGGGGATCATCACAAAACAAGAACACTACACGCCAGTCTGCATTATATTGATGAACAATTGATTGATTAGAAGTTCTATCTTTTCCTTGTATTAATGAGAACTACATTGGTTGAATGGAAGTTTAAGAATCCAAAGCTCCATCGTTGCTGTTTGTGGATGCTATGTGGAGCTTTAAAGGTGATACTGGTGGCTCCATCTATACTCGTACTAACAAAGTTGTATCTTTATCCCAGCCATGGTAAGCCGTTTGATAAATTCATTACAGATTGAGTTTCATCAAAATTTATTTAGAGCATTGTGAACAAGAATTCCCATCACCTATATTTTTGCATACTCCTCTAACGACTTGTCAAGATGATATTTTGGGGGAGGGGGGACGGAGGGCTGTCGGAGGCAAACAGCAAATCCAGCACTTGCACATCCTTTTGGGAGGCCTACTTTTAATTTAAGGGTAGAAAAAAAAAGTAGGCTATAATTTTCATGGGTAGATGCAGTATGCGTTTCTGGTAGATGGGAAAGTGACATTTGCAGGAGCAACATTGATTCGCCAATGGCGCAGAAGAGAACTTGACTGGAATAAAATGCAGCAGATCATCTGACATGTCAAATAAGGACACTAAATGCTCTTTTTCTTTAACTTTTCTTGATTGCTTCACTCGTGAGTGAAGCTACAAAAATATGTCAATAAAATTATATATATGCCTGAATTGTGGGATCTTTGATACTTCAACTAATTTGTCTTGGTGAATTTTGGTTCAGGTACAGCAGCATTGCATTCTTTATGCCGATCACCTGAAACTCACCTCAAACCAGTCCATATTATATAATGGATTATTGATTAATTGGTAGATTTGTTTGTTCCTTGTTTTACTCTGAATTAATTTAGGTGAAAGGTAATTGATTTATCGGAAGAGCCGTGTCAGTGTTTGTGAATACTGTGCAGAGCCTGCTGGCCAGGTTCACAGGTGATACTGGTGGCTCCACCTATATTTTTAAGGCTGTACTTCTGCCAACTGAGCCAAACAGCACAGCCCAGTGATATCTACTGGCACAGCCTCAACAGAAATATTCAATAAAAACAAATCCTGCTGTGTCTGAGTGCCTGCAAATGAATTCTAGGAAATGCATGTCTTATTAACACAGACTGTGTGTCTTGAAGACACAACCAACAAAATTTGTTTTCTCCACTTATATATTTCTGTTTGAGCTATCTGTATAAAAGGACTTCGAGACACCAGACTCCGGGAGTCCCTCTATAAGCCGATGACACGAAGTGTCAGAGGGACTCCTTGAATTGGATTGTTTTTATTCACCAAAAATGTTAACTGATAATAGTTACACAAAGTTTTTATAAACACTGGTCTTTGCCAAATACCTCTAACTGACTGGTTAGGTAACTTTTCATAAACATTATTTTTTGTTTATATCTTTTGTGACTAATTATCAAAGCTAGTTATGTCACTTTGTTCTGTTCCTCCCATTGTTGCTGCATACCTTGCAAAGGAGCTAATAACTTAAAAGTATAAACATTCATTTTGTCATCCAATGTTATTGTTATTAATCTAAGATTCCCACAGTATGAAAGAAAACAATTTTGGTCTGCCCAATCGTGCTCATTTGCATGTCAATGGCATGCTGCTTTTGGCTGTTTACTTGGCCTGTTCCAGTAGACTGCAATTGCATACTGCTTTTGGCTGTTTACTTGGCCTGTTCCAGTAGACTGTCGAGACACTCAGCCATGCAAGAGGATCAGTGGTGATTGCTTGCTATGCAAGTTGTTAATTGTTGATATTGAGAAGCAATTAAAGTAATCAAGGTTATGTAATTTGAGGGATGTTTTCACTTCAGGCTGCAGAATTGATGTGGGTTTATCCTTACTTAAAGGCACGCGACTCTCAGTACAAAAGAAAGTGAAAACCAAACGGCATTTTGCTAAAAAGAAATTGAGAAATTAAATGGGAAATGGGCTTTAGGCCTAAAGAAAGATAGATATATTTATTCGTAGAAGAGGAAGAAGAAGAAGTAGAGGAGGAAGAAGAAGAAAAAGAAGAAGCAGAAGAAGCAGAAGAGGAAGAAGAGGAAGAAGAGGAAGAAGAAGAAGAAGAAGAAGAAGAAGAAGAAGAGGTACAGGAGGAAGAAGGAGAAGAAGAAGAGGAAGAAGAACAGGAAGAAGAAGAAGAAGAAGAAGAAGAGGAAGAAGAAGAAGAAAAAGAAGAAGAGGAAGAAGGAGGAGGAAAAGAGGAAGAAGAAGAACAACAGGATAAAGAAGAAGAAAAAGAAGAAGAGGAAAAAGAAGAAGAAAAGAAGATGAAGAAGAAGAGGAAGGGGAAGAAGGAAAGAAGGAAAAGAAGAAGAAAGGAGAAAAAGAAGACGAGGAAGGAGAAGAAGAAAAAGAAGAAGAAAAAGTAGAGGAAGAAGAGGACGACATGGAAGAAGAAGAAGAAGAAGAAAAATAGAAGAAGAAGAGGAGGAAGTAGAAGAGGAAGAAGCTGAAGAAGAAGAAGAATAGGAAGAAGAGGAGGAAGAGGAAGAAAAAGAAGAAGAAAAAGAAGAAGGAAAAGAAGGAAAAAAAGAAGGAAAAAAAGAAGAAGAAGAAGAAGAAAAAGAAGATAAGAAAGAAGAGAAAGAAGAAGAAGAGGAAGGAGAGGAAGAAGAGGAAGAAAAAGAAAAAGAAGAAGAGGATGACGTGGAAGAAGAATAGGAAAAAGAAGAGGAAGAAGAAGAAGAAGAGGAAGAAAAATAGAAGAAGAAGAGGAAGAAAAATAGAAGAAGACGAGGAGGAAGGAGAAGAGGAAGAAGAAGAAGAAGAGGAAGAAGAAGAGGAAGAAGAAGAAGAAGAGGAAGAAGATGAAGAAGAGGAAGAAGAAGAAGAATAGGAAGAAGAATAGGAAGAAGAAAAAGAAGAAGAAAAAGAAGAAGAAAAAGAAGAAGAAAAAGAAGAAGAAGATAAGGAAGAAGAAGAGGAAGAAGAACAGGATGAAGAAGAACAGGAAGAAGAAGAGAAAGAAGAGGAAGAAGAGGAAGGGAAGAAGAGGAAGAAGAGGAAGAAGAGGAAGAAGAGGAAGAGGAAGAAGAGGAAGAGGAAGAAGAAGAAAAAGAGGAAGAAGAAGAAAAAGAGGAAGAAGAAAACGAAGGAGAAGAAGAGAATAAGACACTTGGAATTTATTATGCATATCAAGATAATAGCAGGACGACGAAATAACGACTTACCCACTGTCATTTCCGATGCCGTTGTCGGATAGAGTTATGGTATGATTTTTTGCATCCCTTGTTAGGGGTATCATAAATTAATAATTTTTTTAAAACACTCATTAATCCTTACTGCATTGGTTGCTTCCATGGTTTTTGGTGGTATTTTCTTTCAAATTTATCACACGTACTCTGGACTTGGACACAAGTGTCATATAACCGTAAACCGTTTGAAATGTTTCTTACCAAGTCATTTTTATTTTATTAAAAATATATAAATTGTCTTAATAATTAAATATGAACGAAAAACCAAGAGAATTAAGACAATTTATATAGGACCATTTTATTCACAAAACAACAAAATTATTGGCAAAATTGTGACATGTTAACTCTTCCCAGGCACGCAAATCTTACAAAGTTGCCTTCATTTGAGCAATGGGGCCAAAAAAAAAAGGGTTGCAGATCATGCACTGAAACAGGCACCACAAAATTGTGTTTTTCACATTGCGCATCACAGCTTTCTTTACCTATTCGCCAAGAACCCAAACAGGAACCCAAACCAAGGTTCTGGGGACAGAAATAACCAAAAACCGAACCCAATCAAATATGTCAGAACCGCCAAACACTAGTGCTTCCCCTTTCGAAAATGGAGTTCAGGCGACACCAAATTACTTTTATGTATTATGAATTTTTTGTTTGCCTGTCTTGGTCTTTTAGATAGATAGATGGATAGATAGATAGATAGATAAATAGATAGATAGATTGATAGATTGATAGATTGATTGAATTGACTGATTGATTGGTTGACCGGTTGCTTGAAAAAAAAAAGTAGTTTCTATTGTTTATTCCTATAGGGGAAAATATGACAACCTAAAAACTTGGTTGTTAGATTGAACTTCGGTTTGATTTCGGTAGCAGTGGCACAACCTCGGTTTCGGTTCAGATTTTGGGAACATCATTGTAGTAGTGGTAGTCACTGTCCCTGAACATTGCTTTGTTATGCAATGGTCACAGCTGGGAGGTGGACTCCAAAATGACTACAAAGAAAAGTCAGAGCTTTGTATCTTTACTGTGCCTTTTTTTCTGATGTGTGTGTGTTTGAATTTTACGTCTCATCAGCACCTGAGTGGGCTATTTAGAGACACACCTAGAACTTTCGTGTCAAGGGATCTTGACAAGTCTGCGAGCCCGGGTCTGCGAGGATGTGTCAAGGATTTTAACATGTTAACTTTTTGACATGTGGTGGGTGTTTCTTCGTTGGCAGCATTTGTCATTTTTCTCTTGTCTAGGTGAGGAAACAAGTGATCTGTTGAGCTTTCTTGTTTTGTTGTTTTTGGTGGTGTCTTGCAATCAGAAACCAAGTCTTCTTTCTTCTTCAGTTGGTTTAGTGACGTCTTTGTCCGTAAGGCAAGAGGAGAGGATATTTCTCTTCGTTGGATGTCTTTCTTGGTTAATGTGCATGAAACTGATTCGGGATATTTCATAGTTTCTTCCTTCTTTGGTTGGTCTAGTGAAGACAGTGTCCCTAAGATATCCATGAAAAGATTCTTGTCCATGACAAGGTTCTAAAAATCCATCCATCCATCCCCATTTTGATTATCATTCCCCCATTTTTCTTACCATTTCCCCATTTTCCTTCCTATTTTGGGCAATATATCTGCAAAAATTTCCCCAAAATCAGGGGGGGGGTGCAACTTGCCCCCCCCCCGGCTGGCTGCGTCACTGATTTAACGAAAGTTCTTCAAAAGAGATATATATATAAACTCCAGGCTTGATATCTCAACTTTTATGACAGCTTTTGCCGAAAGGGGACATATTGGCTGGGGTAACTGCCTCTGGTGTAAACCCACCAATAGACCTACAGCCAAGAACTTGTGAAAGTGAAAGCAGAGATAAGTCCATTCTGATCATATAACAATATAAAAGAAAAAAATTTATATAAAGCAGAGCGGAATTTTCTTTACCCAGGGGCGTATCTAGAAATGGCTTGATGGGGGGTCATTACATGGGGTGAATACGGGCCTGGGGGGGTTCTCGCCCCGAAATATGACGGGGGCGCTCAGCTGAGAGTCTCGCACCCAGATCCAGTAACGGAGTGCCGGGAACCCAAAAATAGGACCCTGGACTAGGGAAAATTCGCCCTCAAAGAGGCATTTTTTTCGGGTCGGCTGTATTATTTTAATTATTTGTCCCAAATAATTTCTTTTTTGCGACCACGGATGTCCTTTGGAAGGTGATTTTTACGCGAAATTCTGAGTGCTGGAAATGTTGGATCAAGTTTAGGAATATTCAGACCTCATTTTAGGACCCTTAGCTAGGGAAAATTAGCCCTTGAAGAGCCCTTTTCAGCCGAGCATAGGTGCAGATCAACATATAGTGAGAACCCCCCCCCCCCCAGGAATACGGGGCGCTCTGCAGCATTTCCCATCTATTCCATGTTAATTTTGGGCCCGGGGGGGGGGGCAATGGCACCATGGTATCCCCTAAATAAGCCACTGTGTTTACCTTCATTGAAGATAAAATAAAAATACATACATTTTCGTTTCCAAGAGTAAAAAAATGTACTAGCATTTATAAATTGTTAATAAAAATTGCACAAATGGCAAGGACAGAGCATTGCAGGGTGTCTAGCAGTTCCATGGAACGAAATTCCCTGACTTTTCCCTGATTAAAATGTGAAATTCCCTGACCATAATTCTGCGATAATTCAAGTGGTTCTGTATATAAAAAATATTTAGGGGCCAACCAGATGATCTTTTGGGGGGGGGTATGGATTTTTGATGAAAGAAATGTTTGTTTCCCACTTGACACTGAAATAAAAAGTTTGTTCAGCACATGGAAATAAAAAAAAAGTTTTTTTCCACCTGTAGCTAGGGTACCGCAATGTTAAAATTCCGATAAGCTTGTCGCGAGTACGCATGCGAAAAAATTGTTCGTCGACGTGTCGCGAATGAAAAAAGTTCATCCCGGGGGTAAAGTCCATAGCCCCCCCCCCAACTATCTTCTCGTCGGCCCTTACATCCTCGTCTGGGATCATCGGATACCACTTGTTACATTTTACTGAAAGTGCCTAATTTATTCGTTGTCCTATAATGATGTGGAGCGACTTCATTGAACAAGATGACTAGTTTTTATCTTGGGATTGTTTCCCTCAGTTCTTTTGACTTCGGGATTCAAAAATAGTGACGTCCGATAACGGCATCGGAGTCAAAACAGATCAATCATACTTAAACCATATGTAGTCTTAATACGCCACAATAAATATATATATAATGATTTCAGATGTGTTATTATTGTTTCGTATTGTCCCCACATAAAAACGTGCTATTGATGGTATTCACCACCATACAATAACACCTAAACATGGTCTCTAGTGAACAAGATCTTGCAGCTTCTATTTATTAGACTATTATTTCAGTAAAGCCACAAAATAAGATGTGAATTACTTTTGAAAATTACTCATGTTACAGTATGGTATAGATGGCGCCACAAGTATCACACATGACATGGACCAAATCAAGCATACAAAAGCGGATCTGCCCGGGGCGGACCTGTGAGGCAAGTTTTTAGTGATGCAGGACCGCCTTGGACCGGTCCGGTCCGCGGTCCAGCCCTGGACCGCCCAAATACCGGACCACCTACAAAAAACCGGTCCAATGCTGGACCAGACCGGTGAAGTGCCGGTCCAGTGTTTTATGTCATAAAGAGTATCGCATGAATTTTGTCATATCTAAAAATGAAATTCATGTCATATATGTTGTTTAAACCCTGATTTTTATCATAATTTTCAAAATGCCTCTGGACCGCCCCTGGACCGGTCCATTAAAAAAATCGGACCACCTCACCCTGGACCAGACCAGGACCGGACCACTTTTGCAAATACCGGACCACCCTCTAAAAGGTGGTCCGGTCTGCATCACTACCAGTTTTCCCATGAATAGACAGATAGATAGATAGATAGATAGATAGATAGACAGATAGATAGACAGATAGACAGATAGACAGATAGATAGATGGATAGATAGATAGATAGATAGATATAGATTGATTGATTGATTGATTGATTGATAGATAGGTCTAGATTTTATATTATCTTTGTGATTTATTCAACAACATCAACAGAGTACTTGGAATCAAAGAGCATCAAAGAGTTATCCAGAATCAAGAATATACAACATGACATATACATTTATCAGAAGACGAGTTAGATGAGATAACAGCCATTATATTATGGGGCCGACCAGATGATCTTGTTTCCACCTGTAGTTATGGTACCGTAATGTTAAAATTCAGATAAAAAATTGTTCGTTGACGTGCCGCGATTGTGCACCTGGTAGGCTAATTAGAACAGGAGGAGGACACGGCAATGAGGCGAAGGATGATCTAAACAGCAGTCCAACATTAGGCCAAGGTGACCCGGCAAGAGCTGGATTCGAACCCTCAGGACCCAGCGATTGGCACTCCAGCACGCTATCACTAGACCAACCCTCCCCCCTAATCAAAATGGGAAAATGGTAAGGAAATTGGGCCAGAAATTGGATGAAATGGTAAAAAATAATCGGGAAATAAATAAAAAAGAAATTGAAAGAAAAGGGGATTTTTACGAAGAGTTTTATCAGATTTTACCATTTTTTCGTCACAATTTCCCCATTTTTCTTCAATGTCCCCTTTTTTACTGGCCTGAATGCTATGCAACCGCAAAAGAATGTTCAAAAATGTAATCAATGCATATGGGACAGTATTTGAATGTGTGATCATTGGAAATTGTGCTGGGCCAAAGGTAGTTAATTTTCAAATATCTTTAATCAAAATATGTATCGAACCAAAATTTGCTAGATTTTTGGTTTTCTGATTTGAATTTCTAATTTGCACTTATTTCCATCAATTTACCCATTAAAAAAAACAAAATGTTATTTCAAATTTCCCCAAAATTAAAGTTTAACTTCAACAAAAAGGTTCTCTGAAACGAAATTTTCTCCATAATTTTTGCAGTGATATCTCAGGAGTTTTCATTTATCATGTTTATATCTCAACAGAATGCATAGAATTCTGCAATATCAGTTATTCTGAGTTCCCCCCCCCCCCTCCACAGATTTATGGTCCTGGATTTTCCTAATTTTGTAAAGAAATCTTTGATATATTTTGTCACTGTTAGTGTTAGGCTATATATAATAGGCCTATACATCTCCTTAAGTAACCAAATACCAAAAAGAGAACACATTAATTTCCCCTGCTTTTTTTTTTGTCTTAGACATTTCACAATTTCACTATTTCCTTGCAACATTGATTTCCCTGGATTTTAGATCCTAGATTTTCCTATTTTTGCAAAGATATGCTTAATTTTTTCAGTTATATCTTCCGTAAATTTCTCTGAATTTCCAACCAAGAAAGTAATTTCCTTAGCTATTTTAAACATTTCCCAACTTTTTTCACCACATTATCAAGACATTTTAGTCATGTTATTCAGACGTATTACTAAATAAATGAAATTCTGAAAAATAAATCTGTTGGTAGCAATAAAAAATTTGGGGAAATGTCTTGGTGATTTGCCCCCCAAGAAAAAATCCTGAATAAATCCCGTACATGCATTTACAGTCTTTTGCAACAGGGTTTTGTAAAGGTATAAAGTTTGTTAGACCAAAAAGCTTTCTGTGGGACACTGGGTGATACTACATGCATACCAAGCACAAAAGTTAATTTAGTGAGCACTGAGGAGCCCTGAAGCCTATCTCATTTGTATGAGTCTTTTGCCAAATTTTGCACCATGCATTAACCAGTGTTGGTCAAAACTATCCGATGTTCATTTTGATGTCATTATACAACGAATGCCAATTTAAATAACAGATCTGGAAGAAAAATGGTTTTGACTTCATATTCGCGCAGCGAAACGACCGCAGGCCGCAGGCCGTTTCGTGAAGCGAATTGAGCCCAAGAGAGGTTTCAATAATCTGTGCAGTGATGGTCTCAACATCAAAGGTCGACAGTAGGAAATAAGGTCAAGTTGGTCCAGCTTCTTATCAATGATTTAGTTTCGAATTTAACAAAACATGACATAGGCCTATTCATCTTCAAAAGTGTCTGAAAAATTTATTTTCTCCCACGGTAGTACCTATTCCCTGTACCTATAATTTTTTATGGAATAGTTAATTATTAGCTAAGGTGTAGCGGTAGGGCAACACAAGCTGTTAAAGTGTCTGATCTGTACGTTCGACTTTACGTAATTGCCTACCTTATAGAACCCTTAAAGGTTCCATATAAAACCTTCTTGTTAAGAGTGTGGGCGTGAATAAGGTTAAAAGGAAAAATGTTTGATGAGGCAAGGAAAAATCAGGGAGAATACAGGGAATTTGTTTGTCTAATTTCAGTGGATACATTCCATATAGGCCTACAGGTGCTGTTTTTGTGCTGCTCTTACCCCAAGAATTTCATGCAATCTCGTTAGCACTCTGGAGGTCACTCTCTTTCACCAATCTCATTAAAATTTACTCTACATTCTCTGTAGGTTTTTAACTTTCGACCAGTCACTTTTGGTGTCCTTCTGTGATGGAAAAAATTATAAAGAAACTAAAATGGACTGGCTTCCATGGGTCAAAGGTCAACCATGCCTTCTTCTTCTTCTTCTCCTGTGTACATCCGTGACCGGTGTGCCTGTCATTATTATTTTTTTGTAGGCCCTAAAAGGGTACACTGAAAGTTTCCCTCTCTATCTACCCGACAAAAGAGGGCCTGGCTGTGTCAGGGTAAAAGTGCATACTGTGCATGACATAGTAATGATAGCATTATGTATAAGACCTTAGCTTGGCCAATAATTACTAGAAGTCCTAACATTGCTGCATAATCCATACCCAAGATTTTGTGTACCTGGTACTACCTGCACATCTTATAGAAAGTAGGAATAAAAGAAGTCACAAATCTGCCAACAGGATTGAATACTAATGAATAGGTTCATCTGGTTGTCATGCTGAGGCTGAGTGACTGAGCGTAGCCAGGTAATTGCAAGGGGGCAGAGGGGCGGTATTTGAGGGGCTGTCGCGCCAATTTGGGAGTCTCGGGCGATTGGGAAATTGTGTAAACTTTAATGCTAATAGATACACTATGAAATACTGCAATAATATCAGCAGTGCATATGATTCTCCAAACAAAATGAGACAGAAAACATTAAAATAACATTCAGGAAAGTGTCGGAGGTTGAAATCAGGGTTGGGCATATTTTTCCAAGTACGCGCATGTATAATATAGGCCTACTGAGTACTCGTTAACTTCAAACCGCCCCCATTTTACCTGCAGATTTTAATGTAGAAAAAATTAAAATCCCCATAACTTTAGTTCATTTTCATTCGTAAACCACCAGTCTGACATTTTCTGGATCCGCCACCTAGAAAATGGATTTTAAGAATAGCAACAAATCATCAATTCCCGGAGGGGGGAGCAAACATACCAAAAGGGGGGCAATTGCCCCGCCCCCTGGCTACACCACTGGCCAGTGATTGATTTCTGCAGTTTGTTGAATGATGCCATCAAATGCAAGCCAGCAGCAGCTCCCACCTGTTACAGGGGGCATGCGCATTGCTGGTGTGCACATCCTCACCATACCTGTACCTGAGGCGGCTCTCTTTGATGGTAGAGGGTTGGATCTATAGGCATGGTTGCTATGCCATATGATGGGGAAAACAAAGTAGACTTCTCCATGACATTTTCATAATATAAGGTAAGAGTACAATTTATTTATTTTCTAAAATTTGACTTAAAGATGTATACATTTTACCAGCTGCAATATCTATGCAATGTATATTTTATAAGGGCCATTATGCCAAAGCAATGGCCCATGGATGCATATTGATTTACAAAGCAAAATGTGAGGCTGCATTTTATAGGACTAGGCCACATCTAGGCCTATGTCATGCAATCATACAAAACCTTTATATAGGGAAAATGTTTGTTCTTCAGGTTTATTATTATTTTCTCATATTTTAAATCATAATTAGGTGTATCAAACAAGTGGAAAAAAGTCATTTTGTAGTTTGCCTATATGAGAAATGTTTACAGATAATTTTAAATACCGTAAAAGGGGGTAAAGTTGGCAATCCGGTGTAAAGTTGGCACGCAATTTTCACCCACTTAATAGCAGAAATGCCAGATTTTCCTCATTGAAACGTATTGCAAATTTGCCAAAGATACCTCTGTCAGCGAGGAAAGTTGGTATTTCTTCCATTAAGTGGGTCAGAATTGCATTGCCAACTTTATGGTAACCTTAGTTTGGTTTTACTAGTTTATTTTCTGCATAGGCCTATAATATCTGCATTGAAGAAATAGTCCAGTCTATATACAGTTTAACCGCCAAAAAATTGCTACAAAAGGTTTTTCAACTGATTCTGTTAGGTATAGGTGTACTTTTTAAAATACTAAAAGTTTACCAAAATCGGACCATCGGAAATGTGTTTTTTTCAAGATGGCGTCCAAGATGGCCGACGAAACCTTCAAATGGCAATAACTCTGGAACTATCCACTCAAATTTGATGATTTTTGAATCTAAACCTAGGTTTGTGGGGTCAAGGAACATGTTGAGAGCATCAAAAATGACATTGGACCAATATTTAATATTTACATCCCTAATATGGTGCACAACATGACTGCCGACACCTCAATTAAGCCGACTGTTCACTCAGATTTGGCCATCTTTAGGTCCATTGCCAATTAGGAACACACCTATTTTAAATGTCATTGAATTGTTGACAAATGGTTTATTGCATAATTTTTCAATTTAGTTTGTGACAATCAACTATATTTAAATCACCACTAATACCTCTGTCCAAGGAGTCTGTTTACATTGTTCAATTGTCTGGCGATATCTTGCTGACTGTCGGAAGATGTCATCCATATCGATCTCTTGATTCTTGGTTGGACTGTCATAGTTTTCAGTTTGGTATTGACCACATGCTGCAGTAGGCTACTAGAAAGTCCACTATGTCTACAGCTTCATTGGGAGGATTTGCATCCTGATGAACAGTTATAACAAATAACTTTCATATGCTTGTCCGGAGCCGATTTCTTCTCCTTCATGACAGAAATTAACTAATACGGATCCGTCCTTCTATCCATAATCTGCAGAGTTCATGTTATTTGCATGCCATGTCCAACCACACCCTAATTTGGTAGAACATGCCAGGCTGCAGAATGATGTGTAGGGGAAGTTGGAAGGAAGTCCTATAAGGGTGACAGATGCCTTAGCAGACGCCACCTTCTTGGTGAAAATGTTGTGACACAGTAATGAAAGTTTATTCTTGGACTTGCCACCAAGACAGCAATCATCATACCTTTGCTCAATTCTGCCATCATAATCTCTTCAGATTTATTTGAACATATGAATGTACCTGCACTTCATGACAAGATCAGATTTCACTAATTTACGGAAAGGTAACTTTTCTGATGCCAATTACTCTGGAGCATGATTCACAGCCCAAGTAAGCACGGAGGAAGGGAAACTCACTGTGTCCATCATCTCCTGATAGCTATTTGTTTCAACAAGTAAAATTAATGTAACAAGCTCTGCGTTCTTTTGAATGTTAATTGGTGTCAGAACAGAAATAGACGGCCTAATTATAAATTTTGCTGTACTGAGTAGGAACAAGTTCAGCAAATCGGTATCTTTGCCAAAGTTTTGGTGCAAAGACAGACATGCTCAAAGGTGCCTTAACAATATCAACATCTGCATCGCCAGGTGAATTGATGATGTGATATATATTCTCTGTTGGTGTAGTGCTGATTAGAGCAATCATGTGTGCCTTGTTCTTGTCAAGAGACAAGAGGTCTTTCCTTTTGTCTGAAAACTTTGTTTCAGTTGCGAAGTTTATGATAGGCTGTCAGTTCATAACTCAAAATATATCATCTGGGGAAAGATTTCCTGATCTTGACACACCAAGGAACTTTAGAAAGAGGAGTGCAGGATCAATGGCACAGTCAGGAGCAGTCTACAAGGCAGAGATATTCTAAAAAGTTTTTGCCTCGTGTTTCCGATTTTTTGGTAAATGTTAACTTTCAGACAATATCTTCCATGATCTCTTTCCCAATCCCTTTGAGGTCATGCACAGTCACATCTGTCAAGCTAATAGTCTTTTGACAATATTTCTCAGGGTAATACCCAAAGTAAGACTTTTGATGCATGCTTCCAATGTATCTGTGTGTTTTGGACTTAAGCAGCACTCCGTGTAAATATTGGGCGGAGCCTTTCGGATGATGTTCTCGGAATTTCCTGAAATTTTGCAAAAAGTTTAACTTACCTAATTATAGCTCAGTGGCAGGGTCAAAATTGGACAAAAAAATTTTTCCTTTTCGGGGCTACCCATTGAAAAATGAATGTTTTTGCCCTCTTGACGGCCTTAATTTCATCAAAATTAACAAAAATTAAGGTATATTTTGTCCATCAAAATTTCACACTTATGATAAAGATAGGAACACAAGTGATACATCATTTTAAAGGGATATTTCATGACATTGCAAAAGTGATGTCATAACAAAGAATGTTTTGGTTGCTAAGCAGTGTCACCATGGCAACCGCATGCAAGTTTTGAAATTTTTTCATTGAGCTAAAATAGACCATTTTTCAAGGCCATATATCTCCCATGATAACACCTAAAAAATTTAGGTGAAAATATCACCAGAAAGCTCACCTCCTGTGCTATATTAAACAACAATAAAACAGCTCTGAAACAATGAACCCTTCTTTTTATAGCCATGGACATTTTTTGTTAATTTTCATGATTTTTTCGAATTTTGACCGTAAATTGCCCTCTTAATCACCTAAGACTGGGAAAACCATGCTCATTTCACTCAAAAAACAAAATGTTTATTATTGCAATTGGATGGAAATATTATTTAGAAAATAATAAACGTCATTAAAAAGCAGAAAAAATGTTCTATATGCAAATTAGTACCGCCATATTTGAAAATTCTAATTTTCTCAATATCTCGGCTAATATCCCACTCAGCAACAAAATTATGGTGTCTAACCCTATGTTTTAAAGGTCAAAGAATACTTTAGGACTATCTTGAAAGGTGTCAAATAGGTGTAGATTAATATAATGTGACCTGGTTCACCAGAATTATTTCAAACATGGCACTATCTACTTTCACGAAATGAGTCAAGAGGGGTTCATTGTCGCTGATTTTGGGTGCATTGATTCCTAATCATTTGATTATAATAGGCTTCATTTGTGTGAAGAGGAATATTGGAGGCAAATTTGTTAAAAGAAGATAAATCTAACCAGGCAACATATTCAGATCTGTTCATTTTACAACAACTTGGCCAATGCTTTTCAATAGAGAAGCATTTTCACAGGTTCGACCAATATATATGTATCTTTAAAAGCACCATGGGAAACTGATGGTTATTTGCACCCAACTTGATAGGTTATTTCATGCAGATTTTTTAGAACTCAACGGTCATATTGGGGTAATTTTGATTGAGAGAAGGTCTATAATAATAGCAAGAAAGATGGCGCTTCCAACAAACATTGTCAGAAATGTATTTTTTAATGGCTTGGGCTACAATGTG
The DNA here is from genome assembly GCA_026936325.1 of Platynereis dumerilii. Classification (NCBI taxonomy): domain Eukaryota; kingdom Metazoa; phylum Annelida; class Polychaeta; order Phyllodocida; family Nereididae; genus Platynereis; species Platynereis dumerilii. Next base: position 21,687,656 of record JAPTHN010000005.1, on the reverse strand, counting down.
TCCCAAAAGTTCTTTCACCTCTTACTTAGCTATCTGTTCACTTTTAAAAATGGTAAAAGTTTCATTTTTTGGGCATATTAAATAATCATTTTCAATACCAAACACTTTTATACAGTGCTTTTCCTTTGAATTTGCCATGGTTTTGAAATTTTGAAATATGAAGTAAATATTAGCCTCCTAATTCAGTAAAAAAGGTACTTTCCAACGCATATCGCTGGTTTTCAGCCATTTCTACTGGCAAATATACCACGTCACAGCTTTGGAAACTCATGAAAGTCTATTAAACTGGAAATTACATCACTTGTTGGGCATGCAAATTTATATTTCACATTTGGAGAGAGTCACTGTCTCCTGAGACGTGTGTTACTAAAGTTTCGAGAGGATGCAGCCAATATTTTCGCTTTTGTGATGACATTACTTAATGAAGCCTGTTTTCAGCTTTGCAGTAGCATTTTAAACATGCCCAAATGAATTGGTTCCAGACATTATTGAGCTGCTTGAAATTTATCAAAATATATTCTACTAGTAATGCCCATTGAGGCACATGTTTAGGGGGATGAAGACCCCCCCCCCCCCGGACACACAATAATGGCAGATGCAGATGTGGAATCTGTCTTGTACGCCTAATGTCAGCAATGGGCACATTGATGAAACGGGCGCATTGGTTTTGTCCTAATTGTTGACTCTTAGCTGTGGTAGTGAACCTTGCATGGGCGAGTGTTGAAGAGGATTGAAATATTAGTTATTGAACATGATTAATTGTTTAGACATTCCTGTAGATGGCAAGCAGATGAAGATAGGTGCTGCCAGCTGTGGGGAAATGGTTATAAGAAGGAGGCTCCCTCTGTGGAAGAGTAAAATTAGAGAGATATGCAGGTTCATGCACTCCTGGTGGGAGATCAGTGGTGGAGTTGGGAAAGAGAAATGAGAGAAGATTTAAACGATTGTGGGCTTCCATCTGAAGTAGGGGACAAAAAAAGAAGGATAGGCAGATAGTTTGGAGGAGTGACATGCCTGTGGGAGATGTTTGTAGCTGGCAATTGGAGAGGTCATGTGACCTGAGATTTAACTCAAATATTAGGGGGGATACCCTTTCTGAAGGTCTATAGAGGCACAGTGAGGCATTCACCAGGAATGACTAATTAGTCTGCTTGAGGTTTTTCTGAATGTCAATTGAATGTGGCTTTGGTCTAGCTATCAATCTTTTAGTGGAGACCAAAAATTTGCGGCATGTCCACTTGAAGTCGTTGTCATTACGAACATGGTCCATTCGGCAACACCAAAATGACAATTAATATCGTCCAAACAATTTCAAATTACCATTATCATGTTTGTCGGGTAGACAGAAGTCCAGAGGTCAACCTTTACAGGTATTATCCTTTTGAGATATCCCGTCTTGAAGATGCCGCAGCTTTGTGGCCAAGTGGCTTCGGTATTCGCCTGCTCCACAGAAGGTCTTTGCTTGCATGGGTTCGAACCCCGGATGGGGAACTCAAAATGTTCAGTGTACTTTCATGAGTAAAATCCCGGCTAGAAGTCGTTCGGATGAGACTTTAAATTGGCGGCCCCTTGTATCAGTGTCTATGCTGGGCAAGTAAAAGACCCTCACGTGGAGCAAATGTGTAACATGTTGAGAACTCCAGCTCTCTCTCTAATCTTATAAATCAACCCTTGTGAGCATCCAGAACTGGGCTTAGAGGGCTGCACTTAGTGCCACTTACCATATCTATCTATCTATCTCCTACAAGCAGAATTCTTGGAGGAAGTGAGGTGAACAAACTTTTGGGACGTAGTGTACAAAGCTGCTCATTATATGAATTTTGGGGTTTATTGGATCAAAAAATTCATAGCTGAGTTGGATTTGGTAATTTGACTGATTTTGGTCAACAGATTCTTGAATTGGCTGGGAAACTATTTTTTCTAAATTTCATGTGAATTTTATGAAATCATATCCCTCATCAAGCTAATTATTGTCAAGGACAGGTGATACAAGTTGAAGAATTCAGAGATCATTTTAAAAGTCATTTGAAAGGGCAACTGTCACATCAATGAGTGTTGTTGTTTTGTATACATGTATAGCTAACACAGTGTCCCCACACTTTAAATATGCCATAGCAACCGTGAAGCATTTCATGTTTATATCTTTCATTATTTGATTGCACACAAATTTGCAGCTTGGTCTTATAGGATAATTGTTATAATTTGGTTGGAAGCAGATGAACAAGATCTCAAACAAACATTAAGTGGGCACAATATAGGACACATCAACAGCTCTGCTTCTGACTCTGCTTCTGACTCACATGCTACCTCTCTTATGTTCAGCATTGCAGTGATGCACATCACTGGTAACATATACATGTCACTAAGTTCCCTATGAGTCGGTGAAAAAAACCCATTAGTTTCAATGGTGAAGATTGGAGCAACACCTTCAATGACATCATTGACACTCTGAAAACAGCTAGATGTAAGCAATTGAAGTTTGTCTACTGTAACATTGTTGATATTGGATCTCTCTCTCTCTATCTCATTACAATACAGAAAATTAAAGAATGGACAAATTCCTGTCTATGTGCGAAATTTCATGACTCTACTCTAACTAGAAATGGAGAAATGGCTAAAAATGAGATTTTCTTTATTCACAAAACATCTAAACCGGCAAAAAAAAAGTGTTGCCACAGCAAGATTTCATCACCATATAAGCCTACAGTATATGTTATCAATTTTGGGGGCTAGGACTTTCAAACAGTCGGTCACTTTGATATAGAAAGAGAGTGGACTATTTCACTGCGAGAATGTCACTTGGAGTGTCATCGTGTTGATGATTTGTCATGATCAGACCCAATACTTTCAATGTTGATTTAATTTGATTGAAGGAGACCTAACCCACTTGTAGGTGACAGCCAAACAAAAGGATTATGCATCTGATTTTCACTCTAAAATCAGTTATGATAAGTCAAATGGCCTTCTCTTGATCATGAATAATCAAACAGCCTCTATGTCTCCCATGTTGAAAGTAGAAAAGATGACTCTTCATCGGCTATCATGAGTCACAAAGTGCATTTTTCATAGTGAACTGGTCGTCTTTTTTTTCAATATCAAAGTGACAGACTGTAAAAAAGCATGCTGGTAACTGAAGAATTCTTCCTGTCATTGATGTTATTTTGTGGCAAGTCAGCAAGCTACGACAGTTTTGTCATTCAAACTGTTGCTATGGCAATGTAACAATAACAACAAATTGCAAATCAACCTGAAACATCATTTCAAATACAAGGGAAGCTTTTCTGGTCAAATGTTACCAATTGCAGCAGACATACACAATGTAATAGAAATTTGTACTAATTTATGAACAAAGGAAATGGTTGCCTTGACAACCATTTTTCATGGAGATAGCCTCAGACTGGAGCGAAACGTATGCCATTTCCTGAAAAATCCAAACATTTGGCACAAGGGCTGAATTCCAGCTCGTTAACTTGCTGGTCCATTTTTCGCCCATCATACACCATACTACATTCGATCAAACATTCTGTTTTTTTCTCAGAGATTTTAGACCAACAAAAGGCACAAATTGAGAATCCAGCACATGCTTCAACAAATTTTCATGACCTACATTTATGGGTTCCACCTGGAAAAACTAGAGGCAACATAAGATAAAGGGTCGCCATTGATAATGAATTGATTGGTATTGATAACTGATATGATTACCATCATTGTGTGCCATCAATGATTACCATCATTGATTGCCATGAATGATTGCCATCATTCATTGCCCCAAAGGTCCCTGTAGGGCTTCCCTTGCCATTGATTAGGGACAGTTAAACTGTCCCTGCATTGGTCATTGATCAAAGACACTATCTTAAAATGTTAAATTAATTGATTTTATGTAAAATTGTATTTATTTACTTAATTTACTTAACTTATTTAATAATTACTTAAATTTGCTATCTTGTATACTTGTGTTCAATGCACAAATAAATGATATACATAATAATAATAATAATAAATAATAATAGTAATTTATATAGCGCCTCTTCCAGTAAACTGCTCAGAAGCATATATATATTGATTGTCATTCATTGATTGTCATTCATTGATTACCATTCATAATTGATTGCCATTCATTGACTGAATAATTGCCACTGACTGATTGCCACCATCATCATTTATTGCCATCACTGACTTCCACCACAGCGTCCACGACGTGACGCAATAGAGCGTCCACGCCATGACCTGGTGTTCCAGTCCGAAACAGAGTAGCCGGCAAGATCTAACAATCTGGCCGGCGCCAAAAAAATGAATTCCCATTTTCCACAATTACTGGAAAAGTATCGGTACCATGTCAGCTTGACAAACCACAGGCACAACAAATCTGCAAGGTTTTTTTAAGCTGAGCAATGATGAACTGTTGATTGATGGTAACCTTGCCTCAAAGAAGTAAAACAACAGACAAAATATCCAGAATAATGCTATATTCGGATAATTCTGATAATGTAAATAATTATCAATATAGGTGACGTAAAACTATGTGACAATTCTCAGGTTAGTCTCGCTACATTCTTTGACCCTCAGAACAGAGAGTTAGACACCATAGCTGTAAAGCTAAGTGCAATATTTTCCAAGATATTAAGAAAATAAGATTCTCCAATTATGGCGGTACTAATATAGGACTTTCTGCTTTCCAATTAGGTTATTATTTTCTAAATATTTATCAAATATTATATAAAATTTTTCAATATCTAGAGAAATTATACAAGAAACTTTTACAAACAGCTTAAATTTCTAATTGATAAGTGAAATTGAACCCCTCTTGACTCATTTTGTGGAAGTAGATGTTGCTACACCTTCATTAAGAAATGCCCAAAATGACAAATTTAATGCTCATTTCAAAGGATTTACTTTTTTCTCACTGAATGTGATTTAAATATCTCGAGAAATTATTCAAGAACCTTCTACCAAGAGCTAAACATCACTAAAAATTAAGTGACAATGGACCCCTCTTGACTCATTTCGTGAAAGTAGATAGTGCCATGTTTGAAATAATTCTGGTGAACCAGGTCACATTATATTAATCTACACCTATTTGACACCTTTCAAGATGGTCCTAAAGTATTCTTTGACCCTTAAAACATAGGGTTAGACACCATAATTTTGTTGCTGAGTGGGATATTAGCCGAGATATTGAGAAAATTAGAATTTTCAATAATGGCGGTACTAATTTGCATATTGAACATTTTTTCTGCTTTTTAATGATGTTTATTATTTTCTAAATAATATTTCCATCCAATTACAATAATAAACATTTTGTTTTTTGAGTGAAATGAGCATGGTTTTCCCAGTCTTAGGTGATTAAGAGGGCAATTTTCGGTCGAAAAATCGAAAAAATCATGAAAATTAACAAAAAATGTCCGTGGCTATAAAAAGAAGGGTTCATTGTTTCAGAGCTGTTTTATTGTTGTTTAATATAGCACAGGGGGTGAGCTTTCTGGTGATATTTTCACCTAAATTTTTTAGGTGTTATCATGGGAGATATATGGCCTTGAAAAATGGTCTATTTTAGCTCAATGAAAAAATTTCAAAACTTGCATGCAGTTGCCATGGTGACACTGCTTAGCAACCAAAACATTCTTTGTTATGACATCACTTTTGCAATGTCATGAAATATCCCTTTAAAATGATGTATCACTTGTGTTCCTATCTTTATCATAAGTGTGAAATTTTGATGGACAAAATATGCCTTAATTTTTGTTAATTTTGATGAAATTAAGGCCGTCAAAAGGGCAAAAACATTCATTTTTCAATGGGTAGCCCCGACAAGGAAAAATTTTTTTGACCAATTTTGACCCTGCCACTGAGCTATAATTAGGTAAGTTAAACTTTTTGCAAAATTTCAGGAAATTCCGAGAACATCATCCGAAAGGTGTTTTTCATTTTGCCCAATATTTACACGGAGTGCTGGTTAAAACATATATAATAGGTCTGGTCTGTGGAATCTTGCATTGCACTGTTGCACAATTCAGAAGGTGCAGATTATCATGATTATGTCCAAAGGTTCTGCAGGTCCTCAGCCATCCCACTGCTTGCAGTTGGACAACCAGTGCTCATTAAAAACCTCATCAAAATTTCTTTTGTTACAAGGTTACTATTTAGTCCTGCCCACAGTCCCCAGCATTGTTTGCTTTGTCAACAACCATGAAGACAAGGAACAGTTAGAAACTCCCCTGTAACAGGTTAACATCAAGATGTATATTCTCAAGGTTGCTTATTCGTTGCAGTCAGTAATGAGCACACCTCAAGTAGTTGAAGTGACCTGCTGTGGCAAATGTACATGCAAGTAAGCAATCTGAAATCCCTGCAAATGCAGGAACCAACCCAATACAATTGCCTTGATTATCAGCCATGTCAACCATTTCTGATAATTCAGCCACATCAGATGGTTTCACACACTTCATTCATTCAGTGTCCCAATAGTACTCAGAAAGTTCATACTATTATGGAAACCCCCTGACAAGATAACAATTCTTATATTGTGGTGCATCAATAACAATTTCAGGTGCTTTCGAAGTCAAGGGCTGGTCAAAATTTACGAGGAAGCTTTTGCTTCATCAAGAGGTTACGAAGTCTAATATGGACAAACAGCAACCCTTGTATCCTGAGTACATATTTATCATGGGCGAGAAGAATGTAACTGAGGATTGTCCAGGATTTGAGCAGCTGGATGGCTGAGTTGTTTTAAAATGGTTCCCACCTGCTCTGCTGAAGGTCTTTGCCTGCATGGGTTCGAACCTTGGTTGGAGAACCCAAAATCTTCATTGGTCAATCATTAGCAAAATACTGCATGGATGTCATTCAGATGGGACATCAAATAGTGGCCCCCTTGTGTCATTATCTATGCTGGGTAAGTAAAAGATCACATCACTCTCCAATCTGATCAATAATACTAATAGCACCACACCTCTCCCGCAAACATTTAAACTCATACAGAGTTATGGAGGCCTGTTGGCATCTCATCCAGATTCATATCGCATCAATCAACCCTCTTGACCTAAAACATCTATTTAAGGATGCTACATGTATCTGTCCTGATAAATGATGCAAATTTGGAGTTACCTGTCCGAAGCCAAGGGATAACTCCCAAAAAATACCATCCTGCAGTCATAGTAAAATAAAAATCGGAAATTTCTTAAAGAATACCCTGTTTCAAGGATACTTTGCAAACCTGCATTCTAAGATAGGGGATTTTGTCATGTTTTCTGATGCTAGTTCCAAGATGTCCTTACAGGGAAGAGAATGGTTCAATTTCTGAAGAAAAATTGTCTTAAATAAAAGTGTCTGTGGCCATATTGGAGTTTAAAAGTTTAAAAACTCCATAATTGTCCAATGTCTCAACGTGTTCTTGCCCCCAAAAACCTTCGTTTGAATGCAAAGATCATCGAATTTGACTTTCTTGTGGGCCCACTGCTGTATATAATCAATGCCAAACTCAGAAACTGTGATAATGCCAACGACACTTAAGACAAAAATGGTGGATAATTGATGACTTCAGAACAGTGTAAATTGACATTTATGGCCAATTGCTGTTAACTAAATTGAATAATGATGCAATGAATCATTTCTCTCTTTCACTCAATGACAACTGAAGCAGCTGCATACTTTTAATTGGCAATTGACACAACGATTGTCAAATCTAAGTGAATGGTTGACTTTATCGAGGTGTCGGCAACCATATTTTACACCATGTTAGCAATGTAAATGTTAAATAATGGTCCAATGTTATTTTTGATGCTCTCAATGTGTTCCTTGACCTCGAAAACCTAGGTTTAGATGCAAAGATCATCAAATTTGAGTGGATAGTTCCCGAGTTATTGCCATTTGAAGGTTTCGTCGGCCATCTTGGACGCCATCTTGAAAAAAACATATTTCCGATGGTCCGATTTTGGTAAACTTTTAGTATGTTAAAAAGTACACCTATACCTAACAGAATCAGTTGAAAAACCTTTTGTAGCAATTTTTTGGGGGTTGAGGGGTTATTTTTCACAAATAGACTGGACTAAAATACCTCTGTAGAAGTAACGTATATATATACAGAATTATTCAATCCCAACATGTATACTTGAATTCCACTGATTATAATATTAGTTGATGAACTTGATAAGGTATGAAAGTTAGTTCGAAGAGAAAAATATTGTTGCTACAGAAAGTAAATTTATACGCAATCTTTATGAGCTAGGTCATCTTTGTTTAAAAAAAATCGTACACACAAAAATATTTTTGGGAACCATCAGTGTCTAATATTTTAGTCAAAGTAACATAATAATATCTGATTTAATTACATAGAGCTATACTAAAATGAGACTTCAACAATAAGAATCTAATTGAGTGGCTGTCTTCCACATATTCAGGCCTACTAAGTCTTGACAGTTTAGCTTGACATTAGGCTATTGGTAAACAAAAGTTTTACAATTATAAATGTGTGCTTCTTCTAACCACAACGGAACTTTTGACACTGGTGTGATTCTGGAATAGTTGTTTTTCGTTGCCGCAACTGTTGCAACAAGCACTCTTAGAGATGCAGAACTGCCCATGCATGCATCATGGAGTTTAAATGGAATGATATAAGTATGAAGATAATTGAAAATCTTTGGTACAATTGTGAGCAGAGGAACCATGAGGTTGATTCCTTCGAAATCCTCGTTTTTTTCTGATGCATCTAGATGTTTAAATCTTTGGAATACCTCAAAAATTAAGGAATCTGCAGCCAAAACGCAATTTGAATCCGCATTTTACGCACTTTTCCCGCGACCGCTAGCCCGCAACTGCCGCTCCGCATTTTAGATACGACGTAATGGCGGACGCTGTGGAAGCATGGACCCAACGCTGGGCATAAGATGAGGGTATTAATAAATCGGAAAATATTGAATTTAAGTAAAAAAATACACAATTGACAGAATCTACGATGTTATAAAAGAGTTATATTGATAAAATGAACCTTTGGAATGGCCAGGTTTGGCCAGTAGGCCTCTGCCTCACATCGTTTCAGGACAGAAGCATTACTGCCCTATGCATAGCATGGGCAGTAATTAGGACTGCGACAGGCCAGGCCAACTGTGTAAAACATGGAGCCCTGTAGAAAAGATGTCAGTTTTTTTCATAATTTATTGAATTTTACTTTATCATTTGCCAGATCACTTTTCATTCCATTTATCAGTCTTAATATATAGGCAGCACCTCCGATTCTATTTAAAATGAGTTAGTCTTTAATAGCCTTGCACTTATGATTGGAACCTAGAAGAATTAATCACTTTCAATCTTAGAGAATAGAATGCATTTTGTCCTTTTAATGTTTCAATATATATAGGTTGCATCCTTATTGAAAATACGCCTCTAGTAAAGCAAATTTTATTCAATTGCCTAGAATACATGTATTGCCCTGTATCTTATTGCATCAGGGGCGTCAGTTTCAGCTTTAAGTGGAGGGGCAAATTAGGCCCAAGCCTTCACCGAAGATGTCCAGGGGAAACTCACACAAAAAACCAAAAAAAAAAAAATCCATGTTGGTTTTTTGCATTGAAATTAGGTTTTTCAAAAAACCATTTTGAATCTAAAAAACCAATTTTGTCTGAAATTTTTAGAGTGTAGAAATAAAAAATTAATGAGGGTCAGTATCTTGAAAAGCATTTTGTCCAGGACAAACCTTTAATTTTTGTGCTAAGTGAGGACAAACTTTTTTTCCATGCGAAGGAGAGATAAACTCCTTAATCGAAATTTTAGCATTACGGTGCCCTATTCTATACGAGGGGCGTTCAGAAAGTTCGAGGCTTTTTTTTATATGGACACTTATTTTCAATCTAGAACTACAAAATTTTCACAGGGTAAAATTCAGCATATTTGGAATGGATTCCCAAAATTTCGGACAATTTGGACATTTCTAAGTCATTCTCTGGTTGCCATGGAAACTGAAAGTTCAGCTGGTCGGGGCAAGTAATACTGAAACCAAGAAAGCCAACAAATTGTGACTGTGAGAGACTTCTCTCTATCACTTGTATTAGTGAGATTGGAAATATTTGACACAAGAAATATGATATTAGCTTCTAAATATACTTTCAAGCACACTAAATGTGTGTATTCTTACATTGAACCCATGTAGGAAAGCTCTCCTGCATGCCAGATTTAGCAAGGGAAATTCTGGCGGCATGGGTGTGTTTCCCTGGCTACATAAGGACTTGTGAAAGCATGGATTCACTGGTATGAACAAGAAACCAAAATGGGCAGCGTTATCCATCCCAGCTATTCCTGTGACATGTTGCTTTACATAAGCCCTGGTTTTTCATTACTTAAGTCCATGGGGGCCAGAGTTTCAGGCACTGGAGGAGAAAAGGCTTTGGATGACCGAGATGCTCTCACGAAACTTCGTTTGGAGGACTTCAAGGATCATTTATTTCAATGGGTCAGGTCTATGGATTAATGCTTTTGGTGAGCTTGGAAGTATTTTTAAAGGCTAATTTTATATTTGTTGTATCAAATATGGTCAAAGTCACTGATGCAAGTGATAGAGAGAGGTCTCTCACAGCCAAAATGCATCGGCTTTCTTGATTTCAGTATTACCTGCCCCGACCAGCTGAACTTTCGGTTTCCATGGCAACCACAGAATGACTTAGAAATGTCCAAATTGTCCGAAATTTTGGGAATCCATTCTAAATATGCTGAATTTTATCCTGTGAAAAATTCATAGTTCTAGATTGAAAATAAGTGTCCATATAAAAAAAAGCCTCGAACTTTCTGAACGCCCCTCGTAGATAGCAAGGTGGAAAAAAGCTTCTTTTTTTACATTTGCGAAACAAACCTTTTTTTCAATGTCAAGTGGGGAACTAATTTTTTTAACCAAAAATCCATAAGATTATGATGTATGAATTCAAGCACTTTTTCTTTTACTGAAAAATGTATAATTGTATATTTTTAATCTTTCAGAATGGTGCCCTTGTGGCAAAAATCAACCCTGAGAATGGTTTTTCGATTACTCATCTTCGGCGTCATCATCTTGTCAATCAATTCATTGTCAGCTTCTTCACAAAGCATTAATATTGGTAAATATACAAATTGTGTCTCTTAATTGCCACTTATTGACATTTTTATATCACAATCTAACACATTTTGTTGGTTTGCTTCCAATTTGACAGTGATTTGAATTGTTATTGATATTTATCAAGGTTAAATACTTTCCATCCTGGCATTTATTGACTTTCCAATTATTCCATAGCTTAACATTTGGCTCACTGTGAACTACTAAAACAGTCTGCCAATATGAATTAAGCACGGAGCCAACTACTGTTTACAATGTACCAGTAAAATATGATACGGTGATTTTTGTAAGTAGATGAAAATGGGTTATGTTTCGCCATTGGGCCAATGCTGATCATCCTCAACTAAACTGCTTGTGGAGGCATGGGTTCTCAGCGAATGAGATTAAAACGTATCATATCATAAATGGAGATACTTCAGGTATAGGCCTAGGCCTGTGGCACACGAATGGCTGCCATTTTGTTTGCCTTACAAACAGTTAAAGTTGTATAGAAATGACATTAGCTTTTGGTTTTACTTATCAAAAACTTTTACCATATTTCTAACTTTTGAGTTCAGCAAAGAAAATTGGCAGCCATACGTGTCAGATGTACTTAATGTATCTTCCTATATATAGGCCTATGATGTGACTTTTCTTTAATCTCATCGGAATCCATACTCTCACAAGTTGTTTGGGGATATTTCGAATTGACCCAATGGTGAAAAATCACTCATTTCAAGCCATTTGACTTACTTTCCAAGCACCACTGTGCAATAAGTTACAATCCATCAAATCGATTCTATTCAGTCTTTATTCTGGAAATGTTGCAAAACATGTAAATATTAAGAGTGATAATCTGCCTTTAGTGATAATATAATCTGTCAATTCAGATGTGTTATTTTTCAATTTCAAAATTGTAAGCAAAATAATAATATTATGATTGATTATAATTTCATTTCAGGTGTGATAACCAATCCCCTAGATCCTTGTCCCCATGTGAATAATTCTCGAAAATCCACCCAACGGACTTACAACAGCTTTTCATTAGGAGTGCATACAGAGTGTGTGGAGGATGACCTATTTTCAGTATATACCAAGTGTAAGTCGACTTTCCTACAGTATTTTATCTATCTAAATATAAAAGTGCTAACCCTCTTGGCTCCATGTCTCAAGCATTACTCTGTCACAATTCTCTCCACACCAAATTTGCATGATCAAAATCTACTGTGTTTTCACATTTATCCGTTTCTTCAGAATTTATTACTCAAATGCCACCACTGTTTATTATACTACTGTCATCCTTTATGATTATCAGCAGCATGCCCTCATATTGCTATTTCCACAGGCACACAACCCACTCTAAGTGGCTCAAATGCCCACTTGCAACGGGTTTTCTAGTTAATATGTCTGAAGCACAGTGAGCTCCTCATTTAAGTTGTGTAAATGCCACTTAGCACAATGAGCTCATCACTTAAGTTGTGTAAATGCCACTTAGCACAATGAGCTTCTCACTTAAGTTGTGTAAATGCCACATAGAACAATGAGCTTCTCTCTTAAGTTGTGTAAATGTCACATTGCACATTGAGCTCTTCACTTAAGTTGTGTAAATGCCACATAGCACAATCAGCTTCTCACTTAAGTTGTGTAAATGCCACTTAGCACAATCAGCTTCTCTCTTAAGTTGTGTAAATGTCACATAGCACATTGAGCTCATCACTTAAGTTGTGTAAATGTCACATAGCACAATGAGCTTCTCACTTAAGTTGTGTAAATGCCACATAGAACAATGAGCTTCTCACTTAAGTTGTGTAAATGCCACATAGTGCTATGAGCTTCTCATTTAAGCTGTGTAAATGCCACTTAGCACAATTAGCTCATCACTTAAGTTGTGTAAATGCCACTTAGCACAATGAGCTTCTCACTTAAGTTGTGTAAATGCCACATAGAACAATGAGCTTCTCACTTAAGTTGTGTAAATGCCACTTAGCACAATGAGCTCATCACTTAAGTTGTGTAAATGCCACTTAGCACAATGAGCTTCTCACTTAAGTTGTGTAAATGCCACATAGAACAATGAGCTTCTCACTTAAGTTGTGTAAATGCCACATAGAACAATGAGCTTCTCACTTAAGTTGTGTAAATGCCACTTAGCACAATGAGCTTCTCACTTAAGTTGTGTAAATGCCACATAGAACAATGAGCTTCTCACTTAAGTTGTGTAAATGTCACATAGCACATTGAGCTTCTCATTTAAGTTGTGTAAATGCCACTTAGCACAATGAGCTTCTCACTTAAGTTGTGTAAATGCCACATAGAACAATGAGCTCATCACTTAAGTTGTGTAAATGCCACATAGAACAATGAGCTTCTCACTTAAGTTGTGTAAATGCCACTTAGCACAATGAGCTTCTCACTTAAGTTGTGTAAATGCCACATAGAACAATGAGCTTCTCACTTCAGGTTGTATAAATGCCACATAGTGCTATGAGCTTCTCATTTAAGTTGTGTAAATGCCACATAGCACAATGAGCTCCTCACTTAAGTTGTGTAAATGCCACATAGAACAATGAGCTTCTCACTTCAGGTTGTATAAATGCCACATAGTGCTATGAGCTTCTCATTTAAGTTGTGTAAATGCCACATAGCACAATGAGCTCCTCACTTAAGTTGTGTAAATGCCACATAGTGCTATGAGCTTCTCATTTAAGCTGTGTAAATGCCACTTAGCACAATTAGCTCATCACTTAAGTTGTGTAAATGCCACTTAGCACAATGAGCTTCTCACTTAAGTTGTGTAAATGCCACATGGAACAATGAGCTTCTCACTTAAGTTGTGTAAATGCCACATAGAACAATGAGCTTCTCACTTAAGTTGTGTAAATGCCACTTAGCACAATGAGCTTCTCACTTAAGTTGTGTAAATGCCACATAGAACAATGAGCTTCTCACTTAAGTTGTGTAAATGTCACATAGCACATTGAGCTTCTCATTTAAGTTGTGTAAATGCCACTTAGCACAATGAGCTTCTCACTTAAGTTGTGTAAATGCCACATAGAACAATTAAGTTGTGTAAATGCCACATAGAACAATGAGCTTCTCACTTAAGTTGTGTAAATGCCACATAGAACAATGAGCTTCTCACTTCAGGTTGTATAAATGCCACATAGTGCTATGAGCTTCTCATTTAAGTTGTGTAAATGCCACATAGCACAATGAGCTCCTCACTTAAGTTGTGTAAATGCCACGTAGCACAATGAGCTTCTCATAAGTTGTGTAAATGCCACGTACCACAATGAGCTTCTCACTTAAGTTGTGTAAATGCCTCATAGCACAATGGGCTTCTCACTTAAGTTATGTAAATGCCACATAGCACAATGAGCTTCTTACTTAAGTTATATAAATGCCACATAGCACATTGAGCTTCTCACTTAAGTTGTGTAAATGCCACGTAGTGCAATGACCTCAGCTCCTCACTTAAGTTGTGTTATTGGCATATAGTGCAATTACTTTCTCACTTAAGTTTGAGGTATTTGGTTATCTTGAACTACAGTATGAGCATAAAGAGACTTGGCTTGAATGTGAAGTTTGTTTCATTGGCAACATAAACCAACTTCTCACTATGCTGATGATCCAGCTTTAGTACCCGTTTTAGAATTAGCTCTGAACTGCTTTGTGTATACCATGCTAAATTTAGTCACAAATTCAGATCAATAAACTTTATGGCGCATGGAATGAGCTTAAAACATGATACCCTATCTATTGATTGACCAGTGAATAGTGGTGATGCATTGTAATTGGCAGCATGCTCAAGAGAAAATCAAACATTGATCAGTTTGGAAATTTTACATTGTGTTTATATTAATCGTGTTACACAATTTAATGCTCTTAATTAATGTCTCTGGCTAATCGAAACTTGTGCTACTACTCCTTGTATAATTTTCTTCAACAATATTCTGCCAAACCAGTTTATTGTGCTGTATCAAATGGAATATATGAATTTGCCATGAACACTGACCAATTTGTTAGTGACGTGGTCCCTGCATTGTGAGACTGCCCCTTCTGCGGTCATGATTGACTCATGAAGCGGTCTCTTGTTTGGGTGCGGTCTCTCGTCGGGTGCGAAATGAACTAAAAATAGTTTAAATTACTACTTAGTGTGGGAGGAAGGCAGTCACATAAGGCAAGGAGGTCTTACAACAGGGTGTCGTATAATGTAAGGACCACTGTATTTCTCACACAAATGTACTTTTATAATTTTTTTTCTTTTTCTTTTCAGATTGCCATCTTGTCAACCAAAACATCTCCACTTTGATAATCTCATCATTTTCGCCAAATTTACAAAATGCCATTGACTCATATTCCGAAACACAATTCGGTCTTCCTGTTCGGAGGTTATCCACCCAAGCGTGTGACTGGACGTTGAATTTAGCCTCCATTCAAAGTGCATTGTGGGAAAATATAGTAAAAGCTTTACTGGCGTTAAGCATGAAGCAAAACTGGTCGACGGTGACATTACTTTACGATACAATACATGGTAAATAATTTTGGCCTTATGAATATTATACTTGTCAATAAACTGCATCGTGGAAAGTACATGGAAATATTGATTGGAATTCTTATCCACCAAAAATGTTGATTGCCTAAACAAAAACTAATCTTATCCTTTTATTTTTTTTAATTTTCAGAAAAGTTCAAATCAAGCCTTTCATTGCAATTATGGCGCCATAATAATCTTACTCTTACAACCATCAACATTGACTTTTCAAATCAAACGCTGTTTAAGAAGTACAGGAACATCTTTTTGCATTACCCTGTGTTTTTGGTCATAGCATCGGATCATAACGTCATCTCAATACTACAGCAGGTAAACTTACTTCGCTATTTTATTGTATCAAATAGAAAAATATCAGCTGCACCTTTGTAACGAATTCTAGTCAGGCTTGGTCACCAATATTACAATGTAATAAAGACAAAGTAGAACGTGTGGTATTTCACCCGACGTATATTGAACTATGAAAATGTTTCGTATGAAGAAAGATTACATTTTTTGAACTTAGATTCATTGGAAATTCGAAGAAAAAATTCTGATTTAATATTGTTTTACAAAGTTATTAATTGTCATACGAATCTCAATATAAATGATAAGGAAGAAGTTTATAAATTTGTACATAGAAGTAGAGGTCATAATAAACAGCTGTATGTGTTTTATAGCCGTACTGATAAAAGAAAATATTTTTGCAGCAATCGAATTGTAAATAAATGGAATAATTTAGATGAAAGAACTATTAATTCAGTGTCAATCAAGAATTTTATAACTAATTTGAAAATGTTTAATTCTGCTAGTTAGTGGGAGTTACGTTGTAATTTTTACTTAAACTCCCATTGTTTTTTGTATTGTTCATATGTTGTTATTTTGAATAAATAAATCAAAAAATCAAACGTTTCCGTCCTACTATATGATTTTTTGTTCTCAGGTTCGAATTGGTAACTTCGACCTCCTGGGTCAAAATTATGAGTGGGTCATCGTAACCGATAACAACGACCTTCACCATGACCTCCAGAGGTCAAAGGTCGTGATGGAAGGAGACAATGTGGCTGTGTTGTCATGGAAACGCAAACAAAATATAACGGAGATGGTGAGTTACCGTTTTTTTTTTTCATGATATATTAGCAAGTTTGTAGATTAATCAAACAACTCTGTGGAGATTATAACGGTTGATATCTACTATCAAGCTGTGATGATGTGTTTGTAGGGGTTATGCCTGATAAAATGCTTACTGTGACACTGAGTTGAAACTGTGATGTTCATTTTTGTGGATTCACATTGGGTAGAAGCCAGGGAATCTGACCCAGTTTAAAATGACTTGCCAGCTTGCGGTCAATTTACATATATTGTAATGCTAGAATAGAGTCATCTCTGACATCACAGTTCAACGGCATAGAAAAGAACTTGAGATTCCAGTGGCCAGGGTTTTCGAAGATCGTCAGTCCTTCAGACCTGACTGACAGTTTTTCCTGTCAGTCTGACAACTTGATCCTCTTTGTCAGACCGAATGTCTGACAATGTACACTTGGTAGACAAAAATATTGGAAAAATTCCTATTACACGTAGTAAATTTTGCAACATTTATTGTTCACTTTCCTGCTTCTCTGGATTATTGTTTACTTTAATGATTGTGAATTACCTCCAAACATGGGGACAATTTGTGTCTTTAAGTTGAAAGTTTAAGTTTTTCGGTTTGACAATAAGTCTTTCGGTCTGACAAGACAAATTTGTGTGTCAGACCGAGTGTCTGGCAGAGCACTGGTTATCTTTGAAAAGCCTGGATTCCACTTAAATATGATGAGGACGGTTACATATCGGAACGCAGAATGGGTACCACTGTACCAGCCCTTGCTGTCTTATTTTTTCCCATCTGTAAAAACAGTCAGGTAGAGGAGTTATACACTGTAGGCTTATATCAAATTGCTGCACTAAAAGCTGTAGACAAACGGCTCCTATAGTACACCTGTAGCTCCTATAATATTTGATGTTTTCGGGAGTCTCATTTCAAAAGAGTACGAGATAAAACGCTTCTGTTTCCTGACGTTAATCGGTTTGTTATCGGTGTGCACTACCAGGCTGCTTCTTTGTGATAAACAATATTTTGTCATTAAGAGTATCAAATAGACAATAGTGTTTCAGTACAACACCCATAAGTTATTCATATTTTGCAAATTGCATCATAAAAATAAAGCTGTGAAAAAATTTTGGTTCTGATATCTGAACTTCTGAATGATATCAAGTAGACAGTAAAAGTATGCACTAATGTAAAAGCCTCTTCCTACTTGTGTCTTCTTTCAAAATAAATAGGTAAAGTCCTGGTCGGAAAGGGGTGATAATCGCATGATGATTCTGTGATAAGCTGATGAAAACTGGTTGAAAATATTACTTGTGGATACCACCAGATAACTCCTGGTTTTCATGTGATTCTAAATTGCTTGATTATCTTCACCAATGAACTGTAAGAGCTAACTCACTGGAAAAACCATTTCATTATCTTCAGTGAAAGGAAAAAAACAACTGATGAATAACGTACCGTGGGAAAACATGTGATTCTCATTTGCCATTATAGCCAAGTTTATCACCACAAAATCCCCTTAAGGTGGCTCGCTACTCGTGCCAAGTGGTAGTGAGCGCACATTCACGCGCAGCCAGGCAGGCCCTATCTATCGTAACGTCACCACTGTGCTGACACTACTTCAACATCTTTTTTCAATTCTGATAATTCTATGTGACGGCCGCTTCGTTTTACATTTGCGCCACTTCTGTTTATTCTAGAAACTACTCGTTTGCAGCAAATGTTGGATTCGCCATGAAGTCTACTATATGTCAAAATAGGTTCAGCTTTCTGGCGCGAATAGAAAATTTCTGCAGGCAATTTTCGGCAAGCACGTCTAATTTCGCAAAAATGACTCTGTTATATAAATAAATTTCTATATCAATTTAAAGGCCCATTGGAAGCCTTGTGAATAATATTACATTGTTCCATACTTAATTAGGAAACAGATGACAAAGAAATAGAAAATTCTATCTAGTCTTTTTTTTTTAGCGCTATGATTCATAAAAAGATAAATATTTTCAAAATCGAAACTTTTTTTCCGAACCTCTAGAAAAGTTCTTTAAACTAAATATATCTTTCTGGAATTTTAATCCACTTTTCCATACAACTGTCCTCTTTAATTCCATGCTTCATTTTATAACATAGGATGAATGGCCACTGAATGGCAGGGAATACATCACAGTAAAAAAATTAAGAAAAAAATTGAGTTTTTCAGGTTTGCTTGGACTGACTTTCTTTTACATAACCTTAAATATTTTGAAAGAAAGGCTGGTAGCGACCACTTTTGTTTATATATCCTTGCTATAAACTATATTTTGGATGATTTTAAACTATTTTTAAGAAATCCTATCTTGGAAAGTTCACGAGTATCGAGCCACCTTAAAATCACATATTTCTACTCATGTCTATCACCAGTTTTGCGTATGATACTCCATCTAATATGCAATATGCCCCCAAGTATTCGTTCCTAAATCAAGCAAATAAAAAAAACCCACAGGAATTATTTATTAATTTTCAAGACTGTTTGAAAAGTTTTTTTTTTCACCAAAACTGAGCAAGAAATTATTTAATTAAAAATAAACTTCATCCCCCCTTGGATATTGTAATAATTATGGTACACTCCCTGCTATTCTTCTCCAATCAATGCTACACTAATAGTGAATAACAAATGGAGAGTCAGAAACCCTAAGTGCTTCATACAACAGATCACTTTCAGGATTTAGTGACTGTGAATAATTTACTACCCCATTGTCTCAAATAGCAGTACCTGATTCAGGTATAAACCGTATAATTCAGGTATGCAGGCAATAATACCGCATTTACTGAATTACAACCCTTATATATTTTTTAGAAAAGGTGAATTTGAAATGACTGAGAGCATCTATTCTTAAGATGAAAAAATAGTGTAAAAAATGGCTCTGAATTTGTGTTATGCTGAAAAGGCTGATTTCGCAGTTTCTTTGACTGACAGCACTTTTGGTAACGCTAAACATATGGTATATCTACGTTTTTGTTTGAGCCAGCATAGCTTGATGTTGAGAGTTATGATGCTCAAGGGAATTGTGCAAGCATCTCACTCAATCATTTATAGCTCTTTGCAAATGTGCGGTCCACTGAAAAAAATTAATTTTCTTATTTTCACTTTGCAAACTGGCTTTGCCACATCATCGACAGTTTTCTGTTGGTCTTCTAATCTTATTTGATGAAGTACCTTAAGTCATTTAATTAGTTTGTTTATTGTCACCTATACTGCTAGATATGATAAGCACTGAATCAACTGATTAGCCATAACTGACAAAAACAAAACATTTTTAAGCCAGTGACATCACACGACCAAGTTGAAAGTTAATTTTGAAACTGTTCGGACCGCTAATCCGCAAACAGCTCTAAGCTAACTCAGAATTCAAATTTACAGTGTGTGGCATAATCAATGTGATTCCTGTCAATTGGGAGTTACAGCTGACAAATTGCGAGTGCTTACATTCAGCTCCTTGAAGAGATTAATTAATGATGTCCTTACAGGTCCCACATTTCACTTTTTATTTATCATTTTTGTAATGAGTGTTCTGACTCAATCAGTCACTATTAGGCCCTATATGAAAAGTATAGGATATGACAACACTTAGGCCTACTAGATATTAGTAATTAAGAATAACATAGTAAGTACCAGTACAGGAATACGATCCAAAGGGGCATTTTGGTGCATGTCTGTAAGCACTCGTAATGTCACAACAGTAATGCCATTGTATACCATAATACTGTGATTGCAGAACCCATTAATTCATTAAACAGTCAAAGCTGACATTGATTTTCAGTGACCCTAACAGAATAGCAGCAATTACTGAACAACCCTTCATGTCCCAAGTATGCCATTAATTCCCATTAATTGCCATTAATTTGATTTGTCTGCATACAGATTTCACAGACTATTGATGATGTAATG
This sequence comes from Platynereis dumerilii, assembly GCA_026936325.1. NCBI lineage: Eukaryota > Metazoa > Annelida > Polychaeta > Phyllodocida > Nereididae > Platynereis > Platynereis dumerilii. The sequence goes on along the minus strand of JAPTHN010000005.1, from coordinate 21,667,057 downwards.
GAATCTATTGAGACCATCAACAATAATGGAGAATGGCAAGATCCGGCGTTAAAATGCGGGTCAGGTAGAAACAGCGGACCGTGGGCTACAGGTGGAATACTACGCAGAGAGCTGCGGGTGAGTACCATGATTTATTGGCCAATAAAAAAACAAAAACAGAAACAGAATACATTTTAGTCCGGAATGTATGTGGAGTCTGTGAGTGATGAATGATTGATGGGGCACGTGAATGCGAATATACGAGTGGTTGGATTTTTGTTCTTTTTTTTCGTCGACAGAATCTATGTTGCGTTTATCATTCCAAGTTCAATAAATCAAGCAATGTATTGACTGACTGGCTCTGGTTACCTTGTCAAGTGGATCTTTTTAATACCTTTTTCTGTTGTTTTCTTCATTTTCTATGCCTTCACTTGAATCTTTTCCTTTGCCAAAATACCATGTGCAATATATGGGATAACAAATGAGAGCGCAGAAGAATGAGTAGGCTACCATAATAGAAATAAGAACTTGGTTCTGGATGGGGGGAGTTATAATGGGGGATCATGGGAATTCAAAATTAAAATGGCCAAGGGACAGGTGATCCAAAAGTGGTCTATGAGGGCAAAGAACTCAAAAGTTCAAAGAGTAAAATTGCAAAGGGACAGGGAAATCAAAAGTAAAATGGCCAAGGGACAAGGGGACACAAAAGCCCATCCAACCTCTGTATTCCATATCCATGATCTGGGGAGAATTGCAGTTGCTTCATAAATCCCAAACCTTATAAACAATTTCTTAATCTATTTAATCCATATAGGAGAAAGAAACACACACTTGCAATAGCACAACATTGGAGATTCGCACCCTGGTTGTGGACAAGAAGAGCGGAGTCCGATTTGATGTTGCGGGCCAATGGAATGAACAGAAGGGACTGACCACATCAAACATGCTCTATCCTGATAAGATCCATGGTTTCAACAACAGGACATTTATTATTACAACTGTTCCGGTTAGTGCAATTTATTTATGGATTTTTTTTTTAGAAAGCCCATTGTCAATGGATCTTGTTTTAATTGATATAGCACACATTTATTTAAATAATGCTGCAAATTATGAACCACCCCGCAGTCCCAGCCCCTTTGATGATGAATTTTCGGGTGGCATAATAAAATTAATGATGGCCAGGCAAATGATATTATGTATTCTTCAAAATAGTCTTTTGTATATTTAAAATTCATCATACCCCCCCCCCCAACCCAACTGTATGGCGAGAGGAGTTACTTTAGTTGGTAGTGTCTTGGTTTCCAAACTTCGGGTCCCAGGTCCAATTCTTTTTTTAGCTGGGGGACACCTGTTTCAATCATCTTTTGCCTGGGTGCATAAATACAGACGTATAGCTCCAATCATCCAACCATCTATCCATCCATCCATTAACCGTCCTTCCTCTTTTTCAGTATGTTCCATTCACCATGAAGCACCCCAATGGCACCTGGGATGGGATTTGCTTCGAAATATTAAACGAACTGGCAAGAACTCTCAATTTCAGGTAATCAAATATTTTTTTATCAATGTTCAACATTTGGGGGGGGGGGAGGGCGATCGTTTAATATCCCGGGGGGAGGCCTGGAGTTTCTTCGGCAGAAAATTATTTATTTTGCGGTATGGTGAAACAGAGTGAATTAATTTTTGTTTCCAGTTATAAAGTGGTGGAACCCCCAGATGGCAAATTTGGAATCCTTTATCCAGATGGAAATTTCACAGGAATGATGAAACAACTCCAGGACAAGGCTTGTTAATCTTTTAATATTTCTTGAATTAAAACATCACCATGTGTGACATTTTTAGATGTCTCTGTTTGTGACAGAAAAAACTGTGAGAACAGGTAAAAAGCTTTACAAAACTTGAAGGCAACTCCTGATTCGTAAACTTTGATTTGTTCCTTTGTTAAATAGTGTTACCTGTTATATTGACATGGATGTAACGATTTGATGCACAAGTTTCTTGTCGCGAACAAAGGTATTTTTATATCACAAAATCAGGTTGTCGTGTAGAGAATATGATCATGCAATTCAATATTGAAAAATGTCGAAATATGATCATGAAACGCGATTTATGCAGCTTTCATAATTTTGGTACACAATGACAACATGCAGAGATATTGATACATGTATTTTATATGCAATTCTGTCATTGCTATGATTTACATTGCATTGTATTTGCTTATAAAGCAAATAATCGAACAGATATAGGGTTAGTATAGGGATGGTAATTATTTTTAATTATCTGGTATTGATTTCTGAGTTTGACATGGCATTTCTCTGATTTTCTAGCGATATATTTAGGCAGACATGTACAGATAGCCTGGATGCCAATGCAGTGTTACCTGCATTGTAAGACCCCCTGTTGGAAGACCGATTTGCCTTATGTGACCGTCTTCATCCCCCACTAAGCAGTACTTTAAACTCATTTTGCAACCTGACGAGAGACGGCACCCCAGTGCCCCTGCTTCGGCAAAGACATACGTTTGCTGAACACTGCGAAAGGTTCCCATAAAAGAACTTTACCTAGCGAAATAATTCATTCATTAATAGTCAATGTTCCACTAGACAGTTTCATCTATATATATTTATTCTGCATTTTCTCTCCGACTGATTTATTTGTATAGCATCATCCAAACACATCTAGCGCTATCAAACATTTTGAGGAAATTTTTTTTATATAATGGGCCGATGATTATAATTATGATATTATTGCAGGTAGATTGTGTTAATCAGTGACTTGGCCATACTTTCTTGCAAAGACTGTGGATATTAAACAACACTGCAGTTTTGAAAAATAACATGCACAAGGCACTTTAAAGGGTGCTCCTATAACTCATGACGCTGGAAGTTCTTGAAAACCAAAGAAACCATTAACCATCTGATCCGTTTCACTATTTCATTGTTTTCCTTCTTTCTCTATGTCAAGCTGTCAGTCATGCTGTGTTTGTAGCTGTGTTTCTAGGTTTCTACCCATCTATCTATCTGTCTATCTATCTATGTATCTATCTTTCTTTCCACAGATCTTTCCATCCAACTCTCAGTGAGCTATAAATAGATCTGGTGTAGGAAACCCCTCCTTAATGACATCACAGGACACCCCCTTTCCAGTTTTTCTGTTATGGTTTTCCTGGTCTCTAAAATGGTATTTAAACTATGTGCATGTCCCTGTAAAGTTGATCAATCCATTCTTGGCTGATATAATGCAATTTGTGAAGTTTTGAAGTCAATTGGAGCTGTAATTTGCCCATAAATCGACCCACAAGATTCTTCAGGATTTTAATGACAGCAGGGAGCTCTCTTAGAAGACAGCGCCCTAAAAATGACCTTGTGAGATGCATGGTATACAGTTAATATATTGAGAAAATGTTGCCAATTATCTTCTCAAGAAGTCCATAGATAAAAGGGGGTTTTATTATTTTTTTCTGTGATTCAATTTGTTGCCTATTGTTGCGGCTCTATAGTTTTATATCACAAACTGTATTGTTGGCATTGACACATGCTGTATGTGTACAGTTGGAAGTCACACATTGCAAACTTGAACAAAGAAACTAGGTCAAATGGACCCAGCTGCTTATCAATGATTTAGTATCATATTTAAGTAAACATGCTTTACTCATCTTCAGAGTTCTTCTTGAAATATTTCATTGCCCTGTGATACCTCTGGCAAACATCATTTGGTCAAACAGTTAATTACAGGTCTTGACAGGGTGGTAACTGCTTGTTTATGGGCTACAATGTATTCCATGTTAAACTTCGATGGCTTTGTGCAACCTCTACATATTAATAGATTCAGCTGAAATGTTTACACAATACTTTCTATCTGTATAAGATCAGAATAAATTATCTTGAATAAAAGATTCAAATCAGCCAAGTTTAGAAGAAAATGTCTTTGGACACCCTAATGTACAAATTATTTTGAAATTAAGATGGATCACTGCACATTTCAGATTGATCACTGCACGTTTCGGGATCTTTGCACACTTATTTTATACCCTGCTAATGCAGGCAAGATAATCATTATTATATCTGCATATCCTGTAAAGACCTGCATCCTTCATCCTGCAAATAAAACAAAGATGTATCTGGTCATTGTGTTTTCTGTTGCATGGATCTTCACCAAAATTTAATCAATTCTGTTCTTTGTTGTGAACTTGAGGAGAAAAGAAACATCCTGATTGGTTTAATAAGAAAGGGTCCAGGTCTGATAATACACTTTCTCCGTAAAGGTCCGCTGTCAAACCAGTTGAGCTAAAGGGCCGGCCCCCAAGCCAAGTGCTCAGGAGCAAATACTATAGTTTCCCAGAACTCCCATATTTCCTTTAATTCCTATATTTTTAATTGGATCCTATCAAACTCAAACGTTAAAAAAAAATCGAATATTTCCTTTATTTTTATGTAATAGAAAAAACCACTTTCAGATGGTTTAGTCCAGTCTTAGAGAATATTACCTTTCCGAATGTCATGTCCGGCCACTGATCAATCGGTCCGGCTGTTCCGGCCACAAAATTTCAATTGGATAACTGTCGAAATATGTGAATTGAACCAAAGTATCCATTTCAGACCATGCAGCATGGGAGTTTTGAGTGACGCAAAGTGGAACTGTTTTGCATTACTTTCTTCTGACTATGTATTCAAACCTATAAATGTCCTTTAATTGATTGATAAACTCCTATATATATATATGTAATTCCTATATTTTAGTAGAAAAATGCCTGTTTTTCCTATATTTTTTTCCACACTTTTCGGCTGGGAGGCCTGGAAACCGTGCAGTGGTTTTTTCCTCAATCTTGTTGAGTGTCCTCTTCCTGTCTTAATAAGCCTTCCTATTGCATAAATATTGGACGTAAAGTCGGCGGTGGCCGGTGTGTCTAAAAAGCAGCTCCCTGTGTGTTGGTCTAGCTTGCTAATTTTTTGCCCACTGGTCTCCAGGGGGCAATTGAGATTGATTGATGCTTGTTATGCTGAATACACCTGCTTGTACACTGTAGCTCATAAATATGAAATACTTTTTTGGAGAAAAAGTGACATAGAAGAAAATTTCGGAGTTTTTAAAAGTGAGCAAACAAGGTCAACTGTAAAGGTTTAGTTATCTTTCCTAAATAAAGGTAAAGGTAAAGGTACTTTTTGTTAACGTTGGTAGCCAAGCTAAGTTAGTGACTTGTTTCCAGTTGGGCCCACGGCGCCTCCAATTTACGTCTGATGCGAACATCTATGTCATGGCATGACAAGATGGCCAGCCTTAGGATTGAACCCTGGAGCCTCGCTTGTTAGATGATAACTCTACTGACTGATTTATCGGGGCTGACACTCTTTGAAAGCCTCATCTACTATTTTAGAAAGAATTTAGAATTTTTGGAGTGATGTGCCCAGCTTTCTTGAATCCCTCTGAATTTCCATATTTCACCCTGCTGCAGCTCTGCAACATGAATTTTTGATAGTGGCATGTTCTTCCCTATGACAGTCATAGGAAGTAATTGCAGTTGATTCAGGCCATCATGGGCTCCAACAGAAGTTTCCCAAGTTATTGGATAATCCATTCTCTGGGGATTCAAAGTATTCAAATTGATGAGCAAGGGTGTACATTGCATGTAATGAACCTGCGACAACTGCATTGATTCTTTCCGACTATAGTGTTCCTAATGTACAATTGCACCTGTATGGAAATTTGTGACTTTCCTGCAGTTCCTTGTGCTTGTCTACTATTTCCTACTCAAAAAAGGAAGTTCTCATTGATGCTTGTTTGTTGATGTGGTGTGTTTTGATTTACCGAATCAATCAATTAATGGCTGGAGCACTTACTTTTTAGTTCATACTGTACTTTCGTGATTATTTGATATTGGCGTTTATTTGAGGCTCAAGTCATCGTAAAATTGTTGATGATTTATCGGACTTTCCAATACACTCGGCGACTGTTGGAGGGGGTGCTTAAAAATGTTTTAGATAGGCTCTTAAGCGAGATTAGGCTGTGGTTTGTTTTTGGGGCGCGCTGTACCATGCTCCGGCCTCCCACATAGTTTCAAGATGTACCCATGAGAATAGGTGCGTAAATATACTTTATCGCCAAATCAATGAAATTTATACAGTGAGGGGGAGATCATTTAATCAACCCTCGTGAGCGCCCAGAACTGGGTTTAGGGCAGCACTTACCATATCTATCTATCTGTCTATATATCTATCTTAATTTCAAGGGGCGGGAGCTTTTTGAAATAATTTATTTCTTGAATCTAAAAAAAACACAACTTGCAAGCACACTGACATACATGTCTTAATGTTGTGATCTCCCTTGCTTTTTCAGGAGGTTGATTTCGCTGTGAACATTTTCGCCATAGGAGCGGACCGAGAGAAAGTGGCAGATTTCACCATGCCATTTATGGTGGATCCTAACGTCATCCTGATGCAAAAGCCGGACTTAGCGTCATCCAAGATCTTCATCTGTCTTGGGCCGTTTTCTAATCTAGTCTGGATTATGATAGCCCTCTCCGTAGTTGGTAAGTTCAAGATTATAACATCAGGGGCATTTTTACATCAGGTTGGTTGACGGGTGACATTGGAGTTGCATCAGCAGGACTACAAACAAATGTGAATTTCCTGGCAATTTGATTTTAAAAGTACGATGAAATTTCCCACTAATGGTTGCAGATCAAGCGACTACTTTAAAGTCAGAAATTTGGACCTTTCTTCAAAAATTTCCAGTGAGATTTAGAAATTTCCAGGCATTGACATGCCCAAATTCCCTACTTATTCCAGCGATGCACATCAGGGTGATATACATGTAAGGGTGTTGTCATTTGATGTCATCTACTCGTCTTTCCTTCATACTGATGTCATTCTTACGTCATATGCCTACTGGGATATTAGTACAACCAGGGCTATCATTGATCAGTTAAAGTGTTTCAAAGATGGTCTTCAACTAGGTAGAGAGACACTAGTTTTGTCAAAACACGTATTATAATATAATTGTGTCACCCCAACAGGCCATCAGTGTCATCTCTAGGGCTAGTTTGATACATCCATGACATCAGCCTAATGTCGTTTTGATACAGCCCTGACGACCTTACATCAGCCAGAACAACAAATGGCCATATTCTGGTTGATGTCAGGTCATGACATAAGGGCAATATCTGGCTGATGTCAGGTCATAAAGGCAATATCTGGCTGATGTCAGATTGTCAGGGCAGTATCTGACTGACATCGGCTGATGTTAGGTCATCGGGGAAGTAACGGACTGATTCTGGCTGATGTAAGGTTACCGGGCAGCATTGGCTGATGTCGGGTCATCAGAGTAGCATTGAACGAGATGTTGGGGTGTCCATTCCTGTCATAATACAATTATAATGGCATTCAACATTGTCTGTGTTCAGGTGCACAAGAAATACAGGTATGCCATTCCAAATAAGGGTATCTGGTTATTTACCATTTGTCATTCACCTTTGTTGCACAAAGCTAATTATTTTACCTGATCATGCATCTTTGATGATGTTATAATAAGCGGTTCCTGAGCCAACATGATAAATGCTGCTCTGTTTGTGACAATGAAAATAAGAACTGCAGAATTTATAATAGGTTAATGTTGATAATCACTGGTATTTGTGACAATATGGATCTTACCATGATATTTTTGGTGGTATGTCTTTTCTTATAACATCGGTTTCTATAGGGGGCAGTACTAAGTAGGGTGCAGTGGATCACTGTTAGTATGCAATGTTGAGGCAACAATGTCACATCTTTGTGAAAAAATGTTGACGTTGTGAGCAAGTTTTGGCAACGAAATCTCTACCATAAATTTATGCATGACAACATACGAGCCTGCCACCAATTAGCAATGTTTTATTTACTTTGTGTGCCCCTTGAGTTATGATCCAATCAGGCCATTTTTTAAGCATAAAAGTGTTGGAGATTTGGCCCACTAGCCCCTGCAAAATCCCCACCACTGACAGAGATTTGCCCCGCCAGCAAGTGCCCTTTGATTCGAAATTTCGAGTAAAATTGCTGAAAAGTAGTGATTCGCAGTACAACTGGAGCTAAATCCATGGAATTTAAATCTGTAATTCAGTTTAAGTTATTTGTGAGAATAGCTTATTTTCTGTGACGCAATAACAAAGTGCCCTCTTCGGGAAAAATCCCCGCGGTTGAATTTTGCTTAAATATGCCCTGGATCCAATTATACCATCGCTATTGAAGAGATCAATACAATATAATTTAAGTAGCCATTGTTTCTAAGAATTGTTTCTTGTCTATTTTGTTGCTCTTTCTGAAGTACCTTACAAATAAATGATTGTCCTTTCATTTTCAGTTGTGGGGTCTATCCTGTGGGTGATAACCTTCTTCCACCCACTGAGCAGGAAGCCTGACTATGAAGATGTGGGCATTTACGACCCTGCTATCAACCTCTGGCAAATCTTTGGAGCTCTTATGCAGCAAGGTGAGTCATAGAAATGTTAAAAAAGTATTTATAAAGTAGAAAATTCCTTTTGGGCAAAATAGATTGTTTTCCTGTGAGATAAATTGGCATTTAAATTTGAAATGATTTAATTTTACAAAAAAAATAGTCTATTTTACTAATTTTTATAGTATCTGTACCAGGACAAACCTGCTAATATGTAAATGGCACTGCCATGAAATTCGCGCAGCATTGACATAGAACTATACTGCATTATCTTCAACTTTCCATGCAGAAGGTCATTTTATCTTTTTAAAGGACTGGGCAAATGGACAGATAAATAGAATAGATCGATAAGATCAGATCTATAGATAAGATCAGATAGATAGATAGATAGATAGATAGATAGATAGATAGATAGATAGATAGATGGATAGATAGATAGATAGATAGATAGATAGATAGATAGATAGATAGATAGATAGATAGATAGATAGATAGATAGATAAACAGATTGCACTGACAGCTATGTAATTCAAATCTGTGTTAAATTTGGATCCATAAATTTGGATCTATTATGTTATATTGTTGATGTTACATGTATAACTGAGATCAATAAAACCATAGCCATTCAGAGATGACTGTTACTATTAGACTGTTACATAATTTGTTGATAGTTAATGAAGATTATATAACCTTAAGAGTGTTGATATGATTTCTTACTTGGTGAGCCATTTAAGTCATTAACTTTTGTGTTAATTTTCAGTCACTTCTTACAATCAGGAGTATGGAAATAATTATTTCCAATGTTGATAGACATGTTTATTTAAATCCCTGAAATATGTCATCGGAGGTTGATATACGACAAGACTGAAATTTTAAAGCTATTTTGGAAGATATTTGAGGTATTTTAATTATTTACCAAACTAAACTCTGACTAAACTACTAGCTCCACTTTTATGGCAACTACAGGCACTTCCTGTTCAGGCAGTCAGTGTAGACAGGAGCACCACACAGAATGAGCTGTCCTTGTGCTAAGTGAGCTTCGCTCATGGCTGCCTTTGGCAGCCATTAGCTGCGCTCATATAAGCAGGTAAGAATGAAATTACCAAGCAAGAAGAGAACAGATATAGGTTAATTCAGAAGCACTACTAAACTTTTAGGATGGTTTGATTTGTTTCGCATAAACTCTGTTTAGAGATCTGTAGGAAAATGATAGACTTAGCACATGATTATTATTTGAAAAATGTTGTGTTAAAAGGTTTAAATGTTATATGACGTATCCGAAGATTTCATACCTGGACAGTTTCAGACCAACTTTCGGTGATCATTCTGTCTTCTTCCTCTGCGATTAGGAGAAGCGAGCATGTTAGGAAATGACCAAATTTAGATTTCATACCAACCTGGTTTTCCATGAACCTAGGCCAGACTTTTTCATTTTTAGCTTCTCGAATCGACCGACCCAATAGATTTTCTGCCTACGGAAAAAAAATTTTGAGCATAACCAGAATTTGTATCAAATCAAGATTATAAAAAATTGAGATTTCACCTTTTTTTTTCGTTCTACCAACCGATCCCAGAAAAAAGTGCCTCGAGAAGATCCGCGAAGCTAAGGATCAATTATGTCTGGCCTTATACGGAATATTTTTGTGTCATTTTAGGCATGGTGTACATCCCCAACTTCCACTCTAGTCGAGTAATCATAGCAGCCTGGTGGTTCTACACGATTATCGTTGTGGGTACTTACAACGGAAACCTCATAGCCTTCCTCACAGCACCCAAAGTGGAAATGCCCATTAACACTCTGCAAGATCTTGTCAGTTCCAAGATGGTTTTCGGCATTCAGAGGTACGAGGATTTCTATTGTATTCTTATTTTCAAAGAGTGTTTATGTCTTTAGATCGTTTACTTTAAACTTTATAAATATACTCTCATGTACCCTTCACCGGGATGACTTTGAACTCCCAGGGATCACTTAAAAAGATATTGATACTATGTGATTTCTCAATACCGTTAGAAGTCCAAAATCTCTTATACATATCACATTAGGGGACAACCTTTTAATTTCTAGGGGCGGGGGGGGGGGGGGCTTGGAGTTTTGCTTGGCCGGAAATTATTTATTTCACGGTGACAGCGGCAGTAATTATTTATTTCAAGCACACGAAGTCTGTGAATATTCATTCCTAAATCAAGCAATGCCTTGTTAAGAAAAACCCCCATCAGAAAGTATTTATTTCGAGTCTGCGCAAAAAGAATATATTCATTTCACCAAATTGGGCTAGAAATTATTTATTTTGAAAAAACTCCAAGCCCCCCCCCCTTGAGATTAAATGATGGCCCCCTTATTTCATTTTCTAATTTTATTTTACAGAGAAACAGAATTCCATGGCAACGTCATGAATGCTGAGAGTGGGGACTTGCAGGACGTGTGGACCAAAATCACCTCTGACCCAGAAGGGAGAGATAAGTACCTGATCGACAATGCCGTTGATGCACTACAAAGAGTTTTTGAAGACAAGAATTATGCATACATCACAGAAAAGTCATTTTACGACACTCTGAGGGTGAAAAATGTGACATTCGCTAAAGAAAGTTGTGCCTTTTCAAGAGCAAAAGAAGACATTTCCCCCTTCTTATATGGATTCCCATTCCAGAAAGGAAGTCCTTATGTGAAGGAATTCAATATCGGGTAAGTGCCGAAATATTATCACTTCACAAAATACGCTGAATCGCTGATGCTAAAACATAAGCTGTTGTTGAGCTCTTGCGTGCTCTCTGCGAAGGCAAAAACGTTTTGACCAAAATGATGTGTACTAAAATTTCCATTTAAATGTCAACATCGTTAGTTATTTTTGCCACTTTTTGAAAATTTCCACAATAGTCATGATAATCATAGGGCTATTTACGAAAGATAGTTGTTGGATGTATGATCTTAATTGTACATCAAGTTTATATTGACAGTATGATGTACTTTTGAATCATCAAAAAATGTAGACCAGACATTATTTCTGCTTCAAGACCATTTTGAAGTTAAGTGTTTTGTCTTTGAAGACTGAATTCAGGACCATTTTGAAGTTAAGTGCTTTACCTTTGTGAAAATTTCAGGATACTGAGGATCTTGGAAGGAGGCCTAATGCAGCGTTGGACCAGAAAGTGGTACTCGGGAGGTGCAAGGTGCACAGGTTTGGAGCGAACCACTTCTCAGAAGAACATTTCGTTAGCGGAGGCCCAGGGGGCCTTCTACATTCTTGCCATAGGTTTAATACTAGCTCTATTAGTGCTGGTTACTGAGAAGGCGTTGAGTTGGACCAGTTGGTTTAAGAGCGCTGAAGCAAAGTTCGATAAGAAAGTCGTCCAAAATGGCCACCTGCCGCAAGAGAAGAACATGGCTAACGGGGTGACCAGTGACGGATCAAACCCAGTTCGCAACCCAATATTCGGCATCAGCGTAGAAGAGTTGTTTGGCTACAATACGAACCAAGAAGACAGGGGAAGACAACGGAAACGTGATAACTCGTTCTTCCGCAGTTTGAAGAACGGCTGTTGCTTCTCCGTGCCAGGGTCACGAACGACAAGCCCTGAACCTCCTTCAAACAGAAGAGCAACGATAAGAATGGACGACTACTATGGCAACGGCTTGACCCAAAACGGCCATACCTCTGATCAGTTCAATCGCCGCATGTCGCATGAAAATGGGGCTCTTTCAGCTGCAGTAGTGCATGGCCTGAAGCGATGGCAGTTGGATATTAAGAATGGAGTCAAAATGCAGGCCGATAGAGAAACGGGCGAATATTTATAAACATTTTAAGACTGATATTTTTATTAAGGTCAAAGACTGTATTTTTAAATCAGTGCTAATTTTGTGACCTTATCACATTGACATTCCAGACCCATTAACTAACTTTTTGACAAATAAATGGGTGGATATTTTTAAAAATTTGACAGACTGATGAAAGTAAGAGAAAAATAAAACAAGTGAATTTTTAATGAAATTTGAGACTGAAATGTCAGAGACTGCATACCAGTGATGCAGGTCTCGAAGCTGGCCTTGTCCTCGAAGGCCGGCCTCAGGGCCATATTTTGATGGCCTCAGTCTTGGCTCGGTCTCGGATGCCAAATCCTTGGCCTTGCCTTGGTCTCGGGTGTCTTTGAGCAGTGATGGAGGCCATATTTTGATGTCCTCTGGCCTTGGCTCGGTCTCGGATGCCAAATCCTAGGCCTTGCCTCGGTCTCGGATGTCCTGGCCTCGACTGCATCACTGCTGCATACAGTGTATATTAAACAAATTTTCATGAAAATTTAGGTTGTAAAATATTCAATATTATTTTTTTACACTATCAATTAGATTTATAGCTCTGACACTGAAGGGTTCAATGTGATAGTATTGACATAACTGCCATATTGATATAACTGCCATATAATTTTGAGATGACGACTGCATGATATTGATATTCAAGAACCATTTTAAGAACTCAACTTTTTTAATATGTACAGAAGCCTGCACTGACTGTATGTTTTGATATTATGAATTTCATGATATTCATGTATTAACATTATTGTACAAACTGCCACCAAGATTATGGAACTCATCACAATGCCAAAATGTTTCTTACAATTTTGGCTGTATTTATAAAATTGCCTTACATGCACACTGTATCTACCACACACTGTCAACGCAAAAGTTGTTTAAGGTATATATAAAGAACCCATAGCCGAAAACAGGTTCCACATTTTTTAAGGGTTCAACTGAATTGAAAGGAAGGTTCAATAATTGGTCAGAAGGCTCAATGATAGGACCCTATCTTCCCATCTTGAGAGAAAGGGGTTCCGTTTTGGCAGTTCAGTGCAATAAGATCATCTAAATGTTGTTTTTGTTTGCTGTTGAACCTTTTTAAAAGTTGAGTACAGAACCTTTAGGGTTCCTTATCTATACCAGCTTATAGAACCTTTAAAGGTTCCATGTAAAACCTTCTTGTTAAGAGTGCATGTTGTAAAAGAGATTATTTCTGTTAAGAACCAATGTATCTGGAACCCAAACAACACTCTTGTCAAACCGTAATACACAACACTTGCAATTTTTTATTAAATTTCAATGATAGAAGAAATTGATGAATATTTTGACACATTTAATGTAAATAATTGTATTGTAATTAACATCATGTCACAACTCCACATTTCATAGGCCTACCCCACAATGATAAATTTGTAAATAGGCCTACTTTAAAATTCTAACCAAATATGTTGTAAATTTTAAATTGCAAACAACTGACAAAGTTTTAATTATCAATCATTTCCACAAAATCTAAATCAGTGCCTATATTAGCTGTTGTCTTGAGTATGATTTACAACTTGATGTTCAATAAAAAAAATTAATTTATCAATTGTCACATTCATAATTTTATGTAACACAAAATGAAATGGATTTCGGGTTGTGAATTTGCATGACACATGGCTCACCTCATCGATGCTTTTTGAAAACCGTCACTTCAGGAGCCAGTACTGTAATTAGTTTTGGGATATTTTCTCAAAACGGTGACCGGTGGCCAGATTGTCTTTGGAAGACATGTACAGCTGCCAACTTTCCCACAAGGTGGAAGTAAATGCGCTCAATCTTGGACAGTGGATCCATCTGGTGGCATTTGGAATCTGGCTGATACTGAAATAGTGGGCCTGTGTCTAACCCTAATCCTTTGGTGTGGCCTCCCAGATTGGCTGGGTCTTGAGAATCTGTGAACTTAACCTTTGTGCAATGTGTCTCTGCCCAGCAGTAATAAAGGGCCCGTCTTTTATTACACCTTTGGACAGACATGTGACCTCAAAGACATTGGAACATTCTGTTTCCATGGTGATGACCACCTGCCCTCACAGTGTTATTCGAAAGGAACTTGCCACAGGAAGGATGGATGGATGATTGGAGCTTTACATCCTGTATTTATGCACTTGGTAGGCCAATTAGGACAGGGGGAGGACATGGTAATGAGGTGATGATGATTGAAACAGCCGTCCAACATAGGCCCAGGTGACCCGGCGAGAGTTGGATTCGAACCCTGGACCCAGCGATTGGCAGCCCAGCATGCTATCACTAGACCAACCCAAACAGGAAGGAGGGCACCTGATACACAAAGTGGGATTGTAAGGTAGAAGTTAGAACTGACAGGATTTCTAAGAAACATATCTTCTGCCCAAGACAATGACAACAAAGGTGACCTCTTTTTTTTACCGGAAACACATTTGTCATGCCACTTGTTTACAAGTGAGCGCAGGCTTATTGAATCAATCACCAAACTTCAGAAGACAAAAAAAAGTTACAAGGTTTTTCAAAAGGTTCCTTAAAAATCTTAGGAGCAATAAAAAGATGAAAATGAATCGCTTGTGTCTGCTTCCCATGAGCATCTTGGGAATTTATCTGGAAAAATAATGCCTTGTTTGCAGTTTCCATGGCAACCAGGGCTGTAGGAATGGCATCCACGCAGGGCCAAGGTGTCGAAAGTGATCCCCTGTCGCAAAAGGAAGCTTTAGCTGAAATGTATCGTCAAGTGATCAAGGTCATGTGACTGGGGTCAGCTACAAGGTCAACGTGTGACCTTGTTCCAACACAGCGCCTTCTACTACCTGTTTCTAGTAGATTATTTCTGGTGTTAGCATCTGCCCAAGTGGGCTAAGTCCCCAAATAAAATAGAGACAGCAGTCAGCATTGCCTGCATGCTTACAGTGAGCACCAACTTGGTTCTTCCAAACACCCCTGACAAGTGTTTCCAATGAGAACAAGAATTCTCAAGAAGTCTCGAGATTTTAATGACTCAGCATTATTTTGTCTCACTGGGAGATTCTCGAGAATTGAAATGTTTATCATTGTTTGACATGGTGTTCATGTGTTTAATGTTTATAACGGTTACAAAGCATTGGATTGTTGTTTTGTTTTGCTTGATATTATTGTTATTGTGTACTTGCTCCATTGTTCAATTGAAATATCTGTTGATGATAATCCCCATTGTATACCTGATAAATGCTGAAGTTGAACTTGTACCAATGTTTTAAAAATTTTATTATATCTGGATGTTTAGCTTTGATTTATGGAAACAAAACACACAGACTAACATTAAAACTACAAAAGATATCATAAAGCCAAAAAGAACTTAATCCATTGCATGATTAAATCTCTCTTGTTTTATCATGTTTTATCATTGTGCCTATGGAAGGACAGTGTCCTAGATTTCTCAAGAAATTCTCGATTCTCGTGCACTAGACCATGACCATTCTCGAGAGGTGTCGAGCGAGTCTCGTTGGAAACACCACCCCTAACGTCAGGACGTGTTGTTATGGATCAGCCAGGACATTTATGCAAATAGAAGTGTAAGCCAGGTGGTCAGCTCTGGATTACTGGTCGTGCTCAGGCATGTCAATCGGCCATGTTGCTGCTGATGTGACACTATGCACTGGGTTGGGGTCTCATGAAGTCGAAGTGTCACTTTAACCAAAATGCTCATTATGAATTATAGAAAAGAAAAGTTATCACTTTACAGGCAGCATTTGGAAACTTTGATTATCATGGTATAATTGATAGAGATGGACATTGCTTCAAGATATATTGGTTAAACCGTATCGATCATTCGATTTGAAAACCGAAACAAAATGATAAGCAATATCGTATCGAACTATACTGCCTCCGCTGCGTTATTTTCAAGCAATTTGCACAGTTTAGGTTTAAAATGTCACCCAAATGTAAGAAATGTTGAGAAACACATCAGATTGTTACCATTTATGTTTTTGTCTGTGCAGGATCTCATTTTGAGAGGTAAAATATGAGTGTGTGGTGTGAAATTTCAGTAAAATTAGTTTGTTGCAAAATTTGCATATCGAAATACGTATCGATAACTGAAGATGAGTATCAACGATACTTTTGCAAACGATGTCCACCCCTAATAATTGAACATTTTTCTTAGTAGTTTTAATGGTCAGGGCCAATTAACCTGATGTTGCTGGTTTTTACAATATTGCTTCAAGCATCGTTACCGGTACGCATGATGATGTGCAAAAAATAGCAAACGATGTGTCAGAATCAGTAAGCTTGTTTTACTGATGCATACACTGCAAAACAAACTTTTTATTTGAGTTTTACACTGAAGGATTTTTGGGAAGAAAAATAAAACAGAAATGAGGATTCAAGGAAAATGAAGATCAATGTTTACAAGAAAGTACGAATTAGACTTTACAAGAAAGGGACAATTGTAATTTAGACCGACCTTATACCTGGAGACTCGCAACTTTTCAGCTCTTTCTAGTTGCTGATATTGATCTTTTTTTTAATTACTGCCCCCCCCCCAAAAAAAACAAGACCAGCATCAACGGACATACTTGTGAATTGTAAGAAATAACAGAAGGCACATGATATAAAGTTTGTATTCAGATTATGTTATTGTTGCTCTTCCAAAGTGAACGGTTGAAGAGTGAAAGATATTAATTTCATTTTCCAAGAAACATAAATTATAAATCACTGTTAGTCAGGAAAACATACTATGTTTATATGAGACAGTCACAAGGCAAACTCATTACTTGGGATTAATTAGATTTTCGTTTCATGCATGCTGACATGACAGAAACCACATGTGGCGTTTTACTCCTGGCATGCAAATATATATCCAAATAGCATATAAATGGAAATGGTAGACTATTATGAACATTATACATGTGCAACATATAATGTGCATGCAAGTAATCAAAAGATCATTAAAAATTTCTTGAGAAATTACCACTTTGGTCATCCAACTTTCAATTTCAAAGTGGACTTCGATGGCTGACTCTGATTGTACACACGGTGTCTGAAGATTTTGCTGACATTGAAAATATTTGCATAGGGCCCTATTGTTACTGGTCTTCTCTGAAATCTTGTGGACAAATATTGAGACAAAATACTGCACCAATTTCATTAAAACTATGCACACGTGGTTTAATTTGGCAGAGATTGTGTTGATCAACTTTACAGGAACATGCACATTGTTTACATTGTAAATACCATTTTAGAGACCCAGGAAAACCATCCTAGAAAAATAACGTGCACATGGAACTTTACAGTGAAACACTTTGATATAGGAAAAATCCTTTCAGGTTCATGTTGATTTTTGCATTCTGTGAGTCATGATACACCATGATTTGTCATGATCATTACATTAGTATTGGAAAAATATATGCAGCTGATGATTCATGATCACTACCATGTAATATAGTTGTAAATGTGACTAAATATGTGAAACACTTTGACATGGGATGATGCGTCATCATAGGCATGATTTGTCATGACTGCATAACCACTGCCCATACGCTCAAGAGATTTTGTTTGTCAGCTGTTGAGAGCACCAATGCCAGTCCAGGGCAACTGGAGGCCAACAGGATGATGCCATAGGAGTAGCGGTTATGGATAATATAGAAATATACTTCCATCATTAGCTTGGGTACTGCAATGTTGAATCGGCATTGGCTTGGCTTGGTGCTTTCTGTAAGGCCAGACATAATTGATCTTTAGTTTCTCTAATCTTCTCAAGGCACTTTTCTAGGGTAGGTCGGTAGGACGAAAAAGAAGGTGAAATCTCAGTTTTTCATACATGTCAATTTGATAAAAATTGTGGGTATGATAAATTTTTTTTTTCCATAGGCAGAAAATCGGTTGGTTCGGTCGCTCTGAGAAGCGAAAAATTAAAAAAATCTGGCCTAAATGACAATAATGTCCTGTCTAGCCTCAGTAAAAAAAAAATCATTCCTTCTTTCTCTTATTTACAATGTGTTGTTCGATCTTGAAATCAAGTTTTGTATAGCGAGTGCTTGAAATAAATAACTGACTCTGGTACATGTATCACAGTGCAGTACTTTCTCCTCCAACCCCCCCCCCCCAATATGTAATGGTTGACCCCAAATGTACTTACTGTTCAATTTCCTGACTCTTCCATGCCTTTCCTTCTTATGGACACCACCTGTTTCTGCATGTAGTTGTACCATTCTATACACAAATCCCTTGCTGACACAAAGGCTTTTAGATATATAATGGTGTGGCTCCTGGTTACCTGAGAGAGCTGTTACAGCCTTATACTCCTGCCCGCAACCTTCGATCCCAGAACTGTAATCTTCTCAGAGTGCCATTTACAAATTCTAATTTAGTCATGACTCGTGCATTTAGTTTTTATGGTCCAAGACTCTGGAATGAACTGCCTCATGATCTTAAATCTTCACCTTGTCTTAATGTTTTTAAACGTAAACTTAAAACTTATCTTTTTATTGAATATTTTGACTAAAAGTTTTTAAGTACTTATTTAAATTTATATGTTTTTATATTTACAATCTTAATTTTTACATGTTATTATACACCTATTTATTGTAATCAAGCGGTTAGAGCAATTGTGGAATTTTCGCTTTATAAAATAAATTTATTTATTTATAATTTATTTATATCTCTCGTACGCTTTTATCATGCAAATATTTCAGATAAATGACGCTCCATCTCAGCTCAGGTGGTTACGCCTTGATTTTGGCAGATGAATAGGAAATTGTCATCATGAAGGAAGACCAATCACTGCCAGAGCCTGGTTATGACAAATCATCCAAATGATGACCAATCATCCCATGTCAATATCTTTCATACACAGCTTTGGATCTTACAGATTCACCGCTATGGCATGTAATCTCGATCATGAATCATCAACAGCATATATGCTTCCTATACTGATGCAATGATCATGACAAATCATGGTGTATCATGACTCACAGAATGCAAAAATCAACATGAACTTGAAAGAATTTTTCCTATAACGTGTTTCACTTTAAAGGGCATTCTATTAATCATCTAACTAATGATCAGAAGTCCTGGTTATCTTGTTTAACTTTTGCTACTACATAACGGGGCATACAAACATAACAAAACATTGATGAAGCATGCGGTGATGTTTTGTCCTAATTGCTGACCTCTTGTTGTTTTGTCTCAGACCACTCATATTGACATTTTTAACAGCCTTATTTATGCATCCTCTTGAACTCAGCACAGCAAAAATCAGGGACAACTCACACTTTGTTATAGCAGCAAGGCTATGTCTGTCATTTTAACCTTTCAAAGGCAATGTGTTGATGATTACCAACAAAATGAGCCATAAATCAAAGTCCTGTGGCAAAAATTGATTATCTTATCACCACTCAAAGAAGTGTAAACTTTTTTTGGGTCACCCTGTAGTAGGCTTGTGTCTTACCCTAATCCTTTGGTGTGGCCTCCCAGATTGGCTGGGTCTTGAGAATCTGTGAACTTAACCTTTGTGCAATGTGTCTCTGCCCAGCAGTAATAAAGGGCCCGTCTTTTATTACACCTTTGGACAGACACGTGACCTCAAAGACATTGGAACATTTGGTTTCCATGGTGATGACCACTTGCCCTCTGTGTTATTCGAAAGGAACCTTGCCACAGGAAGGAGGGCACCTGATACATAAAGTGGGATTGTAAGGTTGAAGTTAGAACTGACAGAATTTCTAAGAAACGTATCTTCTGCCCAAAACAATGACAGCGAAGGTGACCTCTTTTTTTCCGGAAACACATTTGTCATGCCACTTGTTTACAAAGGAGCACAGGCTTATTGAATCAATCACCAAACTTCAGAAGACAAAAAAAAGTTACAAAGTTTTTCAAAAGGTTCCTTAAAAATCTTGGGAGCAATAAAAAGATGAAAATGAATCGCTTGTGTCTGCTGCCCATGAGCATCTTGGGAATTTATCTGGAAAAGAATGTCTTGTTTGCAGTTTCCAAGGCAACCGGCTGTAGGAATGGCATCCATGAAGGGCGGAGGCGTGATCTCCTTTCGCAAAAGCAAGCTTTAGCTGAAATGTATCGTCAAGTGATCAAGGTCACGTGACTGGGGTCAGCTACATGGTCAACATGTGACCTTGCAACAACACAGCGCCCCCTACTACCTGTTTCTAGTAGATTATTTCTGGTGTTAGCATCTGCCCAATTGGGCTAAGTCCCCAAATAAAATAGAGACAGCAGTCAGCCTTGCCTGCATGCTTACAGTGAGCACCAACTTGGTTCTTCCAAACACCCCTGACCTCAGGATAATGATAATAATGTTTAAAATTTTATATACTTAATTGCATTTTAACTTTCTGTAGATTAGTGTAGACGTTGATTTTGCTTTTGTTTTTCTATGATTTTGATGACACATGTATCTCTTTTGATATTCAGTTAGTTATAAAAGTTTAGACTCTATATATCAAAAAAAAAAAAAAAAAAAAAAAAGTCTATTGGTTTGAAGTGCATTACATGTAAAACATCTCAACACACTGTACAATTTTTGAAAATTAATAAGTTAATAAAATTAAGAGATAAAATCTAAAGGAAATTATTAAAATCAGTGATCAACATGTGTGGTTATGGATCAGCCAGGACATTTATGCAAAGTAGTAGGAGGGTAGGCCTAAGCCAGGTGGTCAGCTCTGGATTACTGGTCGTGCTCAGCCATGGTAATCGGCCATGTTGCTGCATTTCCAATGAATGCAGCAGTGCTTGCTGTCTGCTTTTACTCACTGCCGCAATTCCCGTTGACATAATACATTGCGCAATACACATAGCAGCCAAGGTTAAGTATTGGGTGGTACAAGTTTGGTGGTAACGCATGCTGAGGTGACGCTATGCACTGGGTTGGGGTCTCATGAAGTCGAAGTGTCACTTTAACCAAAACACTCATTATGAATTACAGATACGAAAGTTATCACTTTACAGGCAGCACTTAGAAACTTTGATTTTTATGGTATAATTGATAGGGATGGACATTACTTCACAATATATTGGTTAAACCGTATCGATCATTCGATTAAAAAACCGAAATGGAATGATAAGCAATGTCGCATCGAACTGATACTGCCTGCAATCAGTGCGCTGCATTATTTTCAAGCTATTTGCACAGTTTAGGTTTAAAATGTCACCCAAATGTAAGAAATGTTGAGAAACACATTAATTAAATTGTTGCCAGTTATGATTCCTGTCTCGTGGAGGATCTTAGTTTGAGAGGCAAAATATGAGTTTCGCGGGGTGACATTTCAGTAAAATTAGTTTGTGGCAAAATTTTTATATCGAAATAAGTATCGAAAATTGAAAATGAACATCGACGATAAGTAGGCCTATCATATTGAACTTCGCAAAGTGCAAACGATGTCCGCCCCTAATAATTGAACATTTTTGGGTAGTTTTAATGGTCATTTACGTGATTCCGATGGTTTTTACAATATTGCTTCAAGCATCGTTACCGGTAAGAATGATGTGCATGATGTGCAAAAAATAGCAAACGGTGTGTCAGCGTCAGTAAGCTTGTTCTACTGATGCATGTGTTATACACTGCGAAACAAACACTTTATTTTAATTTTACTCTGAAAGATTGTTGGGAAGAAAATAAAAACAGAAATGAGGATTCAAGGAAAATGAAGATCAATGTTTACAAGAAAGTACGAATTAGACTTTACAAGAAAGGGACAATTGTAATTTAGACCTACCTGTAAAAAGCTACCTGGACAACGGAGACTCGTTACTTTTCAGCTCTTTCTAGTTGCTGGTATTGATCTTTTTTTAAATTACTGCCATCAATGATCCCACAACGGATATACATGCGAATTGTAAGAAATAACAGAAGGAACATGAATTATTATTCGGATTCAGATTATTTTATTGTTGCTCTTCCAAAGGGGATGGGTTGATGAGTGAAAGATATTGATTTCGTTTTTCCAAGAAGCATAGATTATAAGTCATTGTTAGTCAGGAAAACATCTACTATGTTTATATGAGACAGTCACAAGGCAAACTCATTACTTGGGATTAAATTAGATTTTCGTTTCATGCTGACATGACACAAAAACCACATATATGTGGCTTTTTACTTATGGCATGCAAATATATATCCAATTACCATATAAATGGAAATGGCAGACTATTATGAAATTATGTACATTATATAATATCTTGCAAGTAATCAGAAGAAAATCCAAAATTTCTTGAGAAATGGCCACTTTGGTCATCCAGACCACCTTTCGATTTCAATTAGACTTTGATGTCTGCTCTGATTGTACACATGGCGTCTTAAGATTTTGCTGACATCGAAAATATTTACATCTGTTTAACATGGAAATGGCAGACTATTATGAAATTACGTACATTATGTAATGTCTTGCAAGTAATCAAAGACCATTATAAATCTCTTGATAAATGGCCATTTTGGTCATCCACCTTTCAATTTTGAAGTGTACTTCGATGTCTGCCTCTGATTGTACACATGGCGTCTTAAGATTTTGCTGACAATGGAAAATATTCACATCCGTGCAACATGTCACCTCCTTACTCCTTATATTGTTGTCTTCGGACTTCCGTTGGTTAGTACTCCATGTTTATTAATGATTTACAAATGATCATAATGACAATTTACTAAGGGAAGAACACAGACATCTAGGGATAGACACCGGTACACGGTATATCGACCGTACTGCTTTTTCCCACCTGTTTGATAACCGAAATCGATGAAATACAGTTTTGGTTCAATCCAATTTTACCGTCCACATGCTTAATTTCCACGTAAAACAGTCAAAAACAACTTTATTAAACAAAGAAATGTGAAAAATCGCGAAAAAAAACATTACCAGACCTTCGTCCAGGTTGCAACCCATTGAATTCCAGACCAGAAATATGGTTTTGCTTTGCAGATTTTGCCGAAAGATGCACTAAATCTCGATCGGTCTAATTTGAGATCGCAATACGAACCAAAAAGCAAAAAAACGTATCGACGTTACAAATTCTGTCGAACTTGGTAAAAGGTGTACATCCCTACGGACATCTACTCTCTAAAAAATTTTAGACAAAATTGGTTTTTTAGATTCAAAAATCCATGTTGGTTTTGCATTGAAATTTGGTTTTTCAAAAAACCATTTGGAATCTAAAAAACCAATTTTGTCCCGACATTTTTTAGAGTGTACTGTACACTGAGTTCTTCTTTTTCCTCTCCCTACCCGCTGAGAACTTCCGCTGATTGGTACTCCATGCTGCCCACCTATGCATAATTCAACCTCCCTATGAAATGCACAAAGACCGACTCTGGGATTATATACATGGAGACCTAAGTCTATGAATACTAATGAAATAATTCTGCCAAGAGCATACAAAGAGCATACTTGAGCAGACCAGCTGTGCATGATAGCATTGGCTCCTTAGAAGAGAATTGTATTGTCGAAGCTGCAGGCAGATTGTTCCCTGTTGCAGACTGTGTACATGCAGACTAATCAAAATAATGGAAAAACACCAAAGTGCTGCTCCCCACTAACAATGGATGAGCATGGATCAACCTGGCTGACCAAGGAATGCATAGAGAAGATAGAAAGATAGACTCAAGGCGTAGGCCTAATGAGGATACTGGAATTTACTTTGTTTTTATAGTACATTGTGCTGCATTCCTTGATTTGAAGTTTTTTTAGAGCAGTAAATTTGATTTTATGAAACAAAGATGACAAGCATTCTACATCTCTAATGTAACTTCAATCTTTTTGAACAAGCCGACAATAAATCAACAGTTGAACTTTGAACTTGTACTAGAATACACTGTGTGACTTTATCAGCCAGAATAATGATACACATAATTATACAGTTTACAGTTTTAATGCATTTTTATGCTGAGCAGAAGATGTAAACAGTTGTATATAATATATAATTCCTGATTGCACTGTTTATTTTATATATATTGCGAGTGGACTATGGCTGTGATATTCCTTTTATATAAGTTGAAATTATACCTGGAGTGTCATTTGATTTATTTCAAGCTATCCATTGTCAAAGGAGAAATGAGAGTGATAAAAATACACAGTGTTACATACAGTATTTTAATGTCACATAGTCACAGTTAACATCAGAGACAGTCAAGTCAAGTATCGTTTGGAGAAGGAGAAAAGTTTGTTCTGCAGCAAATCAAGGAAGCGCCGATGTTTGCTTGAGATGTCTCGACCAACACAAGATGGCCAATAAATCACTGAGATTGCAGAGACTTTGGCAGGAAGGCTCCAAGACAATACTTCAAAGGAAAGAAGAGATATGCATTTCTCAATCTGCTGAGAGTATGGAGACACACAAACTGTGGGGTTCTGTCCATCAGAGTTAAATGCCCAATGAATGCAGAGGGGCTTAAGGTTAATGAATATTTGGTGAGTTTGTTTGCCACTTGGCACTGTGTAAAAAGTTTGTTAAAAAAGTTTTGTTTCCACTTCACTGTCCTGTAGCTGGGCTTCTGGGATACAATAATGCATATAATTGAGAGTTTGTCACTTCCTAGCAAGCAAAAAAAAAAAAAGGAAGTTTGTCTTCATTTGGCGAGACTTCTCCTTAATTTCTCAGTGTCTTGAGACCAGCTCTATCAGTTTCCATTAAATCCATGACATTAGACTCACATGATACTATTAGCCTTGCAAGTATGTAGGTCTGACAGAATATGCCATAATCCTCGGTTTACATGCAGGAAATGCAGTTGCCTTTGATATATTCCCCTTGGTAGTCTATTCAGGAGGGAGCTCAGCAATTGGTCAGGCCAGGTGGTCGTGACCAGTTTGGTTATTGCCTCTTTCAATGCAGCAATTGCAGCGTAGTACACATACTATGGTATCTGATATAGTACACACAACACTGGTTTGTTTTTAGGAAACTGCAGAAGAGTAGTGTTTTTCTTAAACTTACTCCACCACAGTAGATCTGCAAATGTGAACTACTTTATTGTACTCTGGCCTAAATGAAGTTTTAGCGTTTTTTGTTTGGTTAGGATTCTACAAGTTCGCTTGGTAAGGATTCTGCAGGTATAGAATGTTGAACTTTGTCGCAGTCACAGTGTTTCCGATAAATTACAGATCATTATACATAAAGAAAATCAGATTGTGGCCAAGAGAAACCCTCATATATCAGGCATCATTAAAGATTACTCCATACTTTGTATTCGGCTGAATTTTCCACAAATAACAAAGGCACAAATATTCAATCAAATTTCAATGATTTATGCTGAATTTCGTTTCAGACATCCTGAAATGCATTGTGAAACACCGCCAAAATGTGATGACTTCCAGACTTGACAAACTTTTCAGCAAGCCATCTAATGTCATTGACAATTTAATGCGGCACATTCCTCCAGACTTAAAAGAAGACATATAATGACATCCCAAGGCATCAGATGGTGCAGTTTAGAACCATGCACTGCTACAAGGCGACATAGCTGCAGTCTCCAGACCTGCTGAGATGCAGGCAACAAAGATGCATCTGCAACAAAGTCTTGCGTTATGCAACATACCATCCTCAGAGCAAACTACTGAGCAAATGATGGAGGAACAATTGTCCAAAATGTAGCTAGAAAGAAAAAGGTAGCTTCCTGATTATAGACCTGTGTAAGATAGTTTCAGACACTGTATGCTTGGTAGTCATGGAGTATATCGATGGGTGAAAGCCATAAGGGTGTATGTATTATGTAAACAGTATTTATGAAGCACTTACACCCTTATGAGTTTTAGCCGTCGATATAACATACCCATTTTCAAACATTCCTTTGACACTCATTTCCTATATTTGTTTCAAATGTTCTTTAAATTTAAAATTGTGTGCATGAAAATTTACATGGCAGGCTTGAAATATGAAAAAAATGCTACTCCACTTGAGAGCAGGCCAAACTTTTGTACCCCACTGTAGGCCAGGTGATGGTTGCGCCTGAACTGCCTACCTCGGTCTTCTGCATTCAAAGAACAATAACACTGATGGCCAGAACCCTATGGATTGTGTGTCTCCATACTCTCAGCAGATTGAGAAATGCGTATCTCTGCTTTGCTGAGACGGATCGTCTGGGAGCCTTCCTGCTGAAGTCATAGCAATCCCAATGATTTATTGGCCATCTGTCTCGGTCAAGACATCTCAAGTAAACATCATCTCATTTCAGATTCGTATTTCTTGTTCTCCTAGAAAAATATTTCCATCACCATTCCTCAGTTGCAATCTGACCGAACATGATCTAGATGTTGTAAATTTGCAATTAAGCTCAACAATTTGCTGTGCCTGTTTCAATTACTTTAATTTCCATCTAGTTATTGGAAGTAAGTGTCCGATTCCATCAATATTGATTGCTGTGTTGGACATAGTAAACTTCAGGAGTTTGTATTGTAACAAAAAGAGTTAATTCTTCTCATCCCAGAGGCAAAATTAATGGGGTACAATGGACATATGAGGACATAGCCACTATACCAAAAGCCTGAGGTTCCAAGTTAAAATCGGATGTTTTTGTCATTTTGTTGTTACTTTTCAGATTGTTGTTTTTGCTAACTCTACTTTCTGGCAATTACAATAATGTAAATTGAATCATTCTATATGTAAACTAGCAGTTTTGGCCATACCCGTCCTCTGATGGTTAGATTGGTTTTAAAATGGTGATGAAGATCAGTTTTAGCAAGCAATAACTTGTAAGACTTATCCAATTTTCTGAATTCAACTTGCCTGTAGAATGCTGACTTGCAACTTTTTATTAGTTCTTTTTGTGTGCTGTCACAGTGGTGAAATTGTTTATATCTATCAAAGGAAAAATCATGCTGTGAATCAAAACATTTGCCCAAACTTAGACTTGGACTTAAATTGTAAATCATATTTTCAAGCAGCTGAAAAAAAAATCAGACCAGATACACTGTATAATGTCGATAAAGGAAACAAGAGTGCTGGCACATAGCTTAATATTTTCTTATGCAGATTATTGCTCTTCTTGACTGAAAAGCCTGGAGAATTTATTGATTTTATTTAACAAGGAAACTTAATTGTAAATCATTTTTAGTCAGGGAAACATAGCTTTTTGCAAGGCCAGCCATCTGGATGCTCATATGAAAGAGCCACAAGCCAAACTCATAACATGTAAATAATTGGATTTTCTTATCATGCTGACATGGCATTTTTTCGACTAAAAAACCACATATGGCCTTCTTTTTTTACTCACAGCTCCTGACATATCTCAGATAGGCCTATACATGTACTTATTGCAATGGCAGACTAACACAAATTTCTCTGCTGAAAGTGATCAAAGTATCCTTCAAATTTTGTTGACAAATTGCCACTGAAGTCAACCTCCTTTCAAATTTAAAGTGAACCTCAGATTATATTGCGGTCTCTTCACATATTTCTAACATTAGAAATATTTGATATAGGCCCTACTGAATAAATGAATGGATTTTATAACCATATAATGACAGATCAGAAACAAACAATTTGTCATACGATACTTATTTCCAATAGTCAGAGTGACACTTTACTTCTAGCCTAGTAAGTCACATTTAA
Source organism: Platynereis dumerilii (assembly GCA_026936325.1). Lineage (NCBI taxonomy): Eukaryota > Metazoa > Annelida > Polychaeta > Phyllodocida > Nereididae > Platynereis > Platynereis dumerilii. The sequence goes on along the minus strand of JAPTHN010000005.1, from coordinate 21,639,324 downwards.
GACATTCTGAGAAAAGTTACTTTTAAATTTCAGTCCGTGCAGTAAGAGATAGACTTACTGGGATTTGCCAGTGTTATTCTGGGGAAATTTGGACGCTAGACTGAGGGAAGAACACAAACATCATCCATGCGCTGAATTTTTCCTTTTCCTCACTTACATTGCCTCCTGAGAACTTGGGCTTGTTGGTCTATGGACTTCCACTGATTGGTACTCCTTGTTCCTCACCTATGCAATGTATGCATAATTCGGTCTCCGTATGAAATGCTAAAGGCCATCTCTGGGATTGTATACATGGAGACCCAAGTCTATGAATACTAATGAAAGAATTCTGCAAAGAGCATACTTGAGCAGACCAACTGCTGCATGTGCATGATAGCATTGGCTTCTTAGAAGAGAATGTTTTGTTGAGGCTGCGAGCGGTATTGCGGTAATCTTGTTTGAGTTCCCTGTTTCAGACAAGTCAATGGCTCTAAGATACTGGTATTAACTTTTTGAGTACCTCCTGTAGAAGTCATCATTCTTCTCATTCATCCTTGATGTAGATTTTTTTCAGAGCATTTAATTTATGAACGTTGCGAGGATGACCACATTGACCATTGTACTAAGGAATTAGCATTCTATATCTCTAATTTATCTTCAATCATTTTGAAAATACTGTTAATTTTTCAGGAAGAATGATACCCGTAATAATACAGTCTACTTTTTTACTAATTGCTGAGCATAAGATGTGAAAAGTCGAATATTTAATAGTCTTGATTACGTTTTAAATATCAAGAGTGCTCTGCAGCTATAATACGGCTATAAAGTCAATGAAAATGACACTCGGGGTATAATTTGGTTCTTTATTTCAAGAAATCCATTCACAAAGGAGAAATGAGAGTGATCAAAATATGCAAGTAAACATCGGAGATTCACCTAAAAGCTTCCTCTTCTTGACTTGTGTCTAGTCAGATGAGAACTAAGGACAGTCAAGTCAAGTATCGTTTGGAGAAGGAGAAAAGTTTGTTCTGCAACGAATCAAGAAAGAGCTGATGTTTGCTTGAGACGTCTTGACCGGCACAAGATGGCCAATAAATCACTGAGATTGCTGAGACTTTGGCAGGAAGGCTCCAAGACAATAATTCTAAGGAAAGAAGAGATACGCATTTCTCAATCTGCTGAGAGTATGGAGACATGCAGTCTGTGTGGTTCTGTGAAGAGGGGCTTAAGTTTGATAAAAGTTTGTTTGGACCTGTAGCTGGGCTGTTGAGGCATGGGATTTAGGATAATATCCCTTTTGTTATATTCAAAAATAAAATTGTACATTAAGAAAATCAGATTGCGGCAAAGAGAAAACCTCATACAAAAGGCATCATTAAAGATTATTCCAGACTTGAATGATTAATCCAATGTGCAGTTGTCTGACAACGCAATAACAGAGGATAGAAGCACAAAGCAATTATGTTCTGTTTGTGTACTGAACTGACGTTGCATCCCAAGATTAATTCAGAATTTATCCTCTGGGCTCTCTTTGATGTGGTGTAACCCAGGGATCTGTTGTTATACTAGTATATTTAACCAACTGGACAATTATATTCAGCCTACACAGAAACACAATTTTAAAATCCCTATTTAAAGACACCCAGTTTAGATTATTACTCGCCAGAGTTTGAAAGATCTATATATATATATTCTAAAGTCTGAAATATTTGGGCAGAAATTTTAAGCCGTAGTGGCCCAATGATGCATTGCCCCAGAAACTGGTTATCTTTCCTATGCCCATGGCTGGTATTTAGCCAAATTTGCTACAAATAACAAGGACACAAAATTAACTTTCAAATAAGCAAAACTTTGCGCCAAATACTGTTGATCCTAGAATGCAATATATGTAAGACAGCCAAAATGTGATGACTTGCAGACTTGACAGACTTTTCAGCGAGCAATCTAATGTCATTGACAATTTAATGAGGCACATTGCTCCAGACTTAAAAGAAGACATATAATGACATCCCGAGGCATCAGACTGCGCAGTTTAGAGCCATGCACTGCTACAAGGCGACATAGAGACCATAAGTCCTGTGTGATGCAATCTACCATCTTCAGAGCAAACTGCTGAGTAAAAGATGCAGAAAAGATTGGTAAAAAATTATTCTATAAAAAAAAGCTTCTTTTGATTTGATTATAGGCCTGTATAAGATATAGTTTCTGAAATTGTATGCTTAGTAGCCATAAGGTATGTAACATGCCCATTTTCAAACATTTTTATTCATCAGTACAGACCAAACTAGAAAATGCCTATCGCAAAATGTGTATATAACAGCTAACACAACATAATTTTTGCCTGTTTGGGACAGATACCTGTAGAATATGCTCTAATGTAGTTTTGAATTAATTTGTTGGCTGGTCTTTCAAAAGGTATATAGTTAGTGCCTCACAAAACTGGCAATGAACTCCGCCATCCTCAATCAACTGATTTCAATCAGAGCTCCGAATGCTGATAAGATTAATTAAGACTCTGATTAGGAAAGAGAATTACTCAATTACTGGCATTACAGGTTGATCTACAACAGGCTTTGCATCAAATGCTTTGTAAGTACCATACAACGTAAGAAGCTTGCTGTGGCAGGTATCTTGGCAAAACTAAATTATCTGCGAGCGAATGTTCCAAATGTGCTTTAAATCTAGAATCGCTTGCATAGCAGGCTTGTAATATGAAACATTGCTGGCACAATTGAGAGGCCAAACTTTTGCTCCCCACTGTAGGCCTTATGTAATGGTTGCAGCCTGAACTGCCTAGCTCTTCTGCATTAAAAAAACAATGTATCTGATGGCCAGAACCCCACTGATCTTGTCTTTCCATACTCTCAGCAGATTGAGAAATGCATATCTCTGCTTTGCCAAGACCGATCGTCTGGGAACCTTCCTGCTGAAGTCATAGCAATCCCGATGATTTATTGGTGCTCTTTTCTTGGTCAAGACATCTCAAGTAAACATCATCGCATTCCAGATTTGTGTTTCTTGTTGTCCAAGAAAAATATTACCATCTCCATTCCTCAGTTGCACTCTGACCAAACATGATCAAAAAGTCGCAGATTTGCAATTGAGCTCCATAATTTGCTGTGTCTGGTTTAATTACTTTAATTTCCATCTCGTGAGTGGAAGTGAGTGTCCGATTCCATCGCCGTTTATTGCTGTGTTAGGCAAAGTAAACTTCAGGAGTTTGTATTGCAATAGAAAGAGGTAATTGTTCCCGTCCGAGAGGCACAATTCACGGCGTACATTTTATGGACAATTGAGGAGCCACTACCAGAAGCCTTAGGTTCCAAGTTAAATTCTAGCAAAGATGCAGATGTTTTTTGTCATTTTATTGTCACTCTTCAGATCGTTGTTTAGAATTCTATGTGCAAACTCTACTGAATCATTTTATCATTTTATATGGAAACTAGCAGTGTAGGCCTACCTGTCTTTAGATCGGTTTTTAAATGCTGATGAAGATCAGTTTTAACAAGCAATTCAGTGGCGTAACTGCACGAGCTGCCTGAGATTTGAGAAGTCTGCGGATCTGTGCGCACATTGTAATTAAATGGACAAAATGCAAAAATAACGACACAGAGCAAAACATATTATTACTATGTAATAGTATGTATGTATTGTATAGTGTCTTTTCATGGGCTCTGGTTGCCAGTATCAAACAAGGACAATTTCTTTCTTTCTTTTTTGTCCAATTTTTTGGGGGGGGGGGGCTGAATTCTTCATTGGGGGGGGGGGGCTCAGCCACCCCTAGCACCCTCCTAGTAACGCCACTGAAGCAATTACATGTAATACTTATATAATTTTCTCTGAATTCAACTTGCAACTTCTTATAAGTTCGTTTCGTGTGCTGAAATTGTTTTGCATCTATCAAAGGAATAGAAAAAGTCATGCTGTTTATTTTAACATTTTCCCAAACTTAGACTTGGACTTAAATTGTAAATCTTTTTTTCAGGCAGCTGAAAAATCAGACCAGATATAACGTCGATTGATGAAACAACGTACTGGCACATAGCTTAATATTTTCTTAAGCAGATTATTGCTCTTCTTAATCGAAAAGCCGGGAGAATTATATTGATCTTATTTTTAAGGAAACTTAATTGTAAATCATTGTTAGTCAGGGAAATATGGCTTTTTGCAAGGCCAGCCATCTAAATGCTTATATGAAACAGCCACAAGCCAAACTCATTACATGAAAATAATTGGTTTTTCTTTTCATGATGACATTGCATTTTTTCGACTAAAAACCACATGTTGCCTTATTTTTTTACTCACAGCTCCTGACATATCTCAGATAGGCCTAAACATGTACATCTTGCAATGGCAGACTAACACGAATTTCTCTGCTGAAAGTGATCGAAGAATCCTTCTAATTTTGTTCGAAATTTTCCATTGAAGTCAACCTCCTTTCAAATTTAAAGTGAACCTCAGATTATAATGTGGACGCTTCAGATATTTCTCACATTAAAAATATTTGATATAGGCCCTAATCAGGCCTACTGAATAAATTAATGGATTTTATTGACATATAATGACAGATCAGAAACAAACAATTTGTCATACGATCAATTCAACGCTGAATTTGTCCTTTTCCTCACTTTCATTGCCTCCTGAGAACTTGGGCTTGTTGGTCTTTGGACTTCCACTGATTGGTGCTCCTTGTTCCCCACCTTTGCATAATTCGGTCTCCATATGAAATGCAAAAGGCCATCTCTGGGATTGTATACATGGAGACCCAAGTCTATGAATACTAATGAAAGAATTCTGCAAAGGGCATACTTGAGCCGACAAACATCTGCAGACATACAAGTGCATGATGGCATTGGCTTCTTAGAAGAGAATATTTTGTTGAGGCTGCGAGCGGTATTGCGGTAATCTTGTTTGAGTTCCCTGTTTCAGACAAGTCAATGGCTCTAAGATACTGGTATTAACTTTTTGAGTACCTCCTGTAGAAGTCATCATTCTTCTCATTCGTCCTTGATGTAGATTTTTTTCAGAGCATTTAATTTATGAACTTACCGAGGTTGACAACATTGACCATTGTACAAAAGGAATTAGCATTCTATATCTCTAATTTACCTTCAATCATTTTGAAAATACTGTTTATTTTTCAGACAGAATGATACCCATACTAATACAGTCTACTTTTTTTACTAATTGCTGAGCATAAGATGTGAAAAGTCGAATATTTAATAGTCTTGATTACGTTTTAAATATCAAGAGTGCACTGCAGCTATAATATGGCTATAAAGTCAATGAAAATGACACTCGGGGTATAATTTGGTTCTTTATTTCAAGAAATCCATTCACAAAGGAGAAATGAGAGTGATCTTCTTCTTCTTCTTCTTCTTATACTTGGCACCATCCAAGGACATCTCGCCAAGGGATAAAAACATGTGCAGGGTTAAAAACGCATTCATAAAAACGTTGCTGCTAAAAACAGGATCTTCCTACTTGGCGAGAGCTGACTTGAGGGCTTCCAAGGAAGGTGCCTCTGCCAGGCCTGCAGGCAACTTGTTCCATACAGGGATCACACTGGGGAAGAAGGAGTTCCTGTAGCACTCCGTGCTACATCTGATCTGCCTTAACTTCATGCTAGCAGTGAGCCTGCCCAGACCTCTGGGCAGTGATTCCTAAGCTGCTCAGATCCTCGACATATTCATAAGTCAATTTAATCGTCACGGATATGGGTCAGCCTACCTTTTAAGAGTCCTGACACTTTCCCGCTTCAATTGCCACCAAATTCGGACTTGTACATCCACTTTTTGTGTATTAAATAGCAGACGAAAATGTTGAATCGATCAAATCCTCTCTTGTTGACAGCCATCATGGCCGCCGCGCATGTATGACGTCATCGCGGGATTCCCTTTTTCGCGCCATCACACTGATCAGCTGAAGAGCAGGGAGCTCAGGAAGATCACAGCAATGTAGGCCTATACATAGCAGTTTTAAAGCACACATTAGGCCAATTGAACTTTGGAATTGTAATTACTAAATCAATAGCTGCTGTGTGTCAATTGCTATTGCTTTTTCAAAGGCCAGGGAAGCTCTAAAGGCGTGAAACCTAATTGACAATTAACAAGCTGACAAATTGTCAATTGGGTTTCAATTCACTTTCATACCTTCTGCTGCAAGGCTTATGAATGACCTTGAATATAGAATACTGGGGGTAAAAAGTTAAATTAACTTTATCTAATATTTTTCTCAATCAAGTGAAGGACCTGTTCCATCAATTAACAGAGCTGAATAAAAATGAGAAGATCTTAGACTTTGTAATTTTCTTTTCTTGGACAGCAAATATATTTTTAAGTATTAATCAAACTATCAATTTTAACAATACTGGTATTTATGAATTAAATAAAAGGTATGACCAAAAAAAAAATTTAATATATAATATATATATTTATAGCAATTATTCGTTCAATGCACTATTTAAAAAATATATCTTATATAGGTAGTGACTTGCAAATTGTCTCATTATTAAAATATGAAGATGATTCACATGATTGCCAACTTTGAAGTCCCACCTTAAAGGCCTAATTTTTTTTACTTTGATTCCTGTGTAGCTACTGGGTTTCAAAACTTTCAATGTTACTCATTGATAAATTGGATTATCTGTTTTATTTTTGCTATCTTGTTTGACAACTTTTAAAATATTATAAAAATTTTTAAAAATGTTTAAGGTAACATTTAAGCCTACACCATTGACTACTTTTAGCATGAAGTAATTCCTTTCAGTTTTGATAAGATGTATCAAATAAATATTCAACAATGGCTTTTTAACAAAATTGAAGAGGTGATCAATGAAATTATAATTTGTGTCTGGAAGATAAGCTGTGAGATCAGGAGTTAGCCTGGAGCTAAATCATAACATTTTGAGTTGCAAAGAAACAATTTGATTATTGGCCTGTCTTTTGTATCAAAGTTTTTGGAATTTCATAAATGAATGTCTATACATATATCTGTACTCTTTTCGTATTATAAGTTAAAGGTCAAATTGAAATATCCAACTCACTGCAGTAAGTACTACATTCTCCATGCACGAGCAGAATTCCGCAACCATTCTACAGTACTATAGCAGTTCTGCAGCAATTCTACAGTTCTGCAATGGCCACAGAGCAATTCTAAAGCAGTTCTATGGCAGTTCTGCAACAATTCTGCAGCAGTTCCGTAGAGCTGCCGACAGTTCTCCAGAAATTCTGCAGCTGTTCTGCAGCAGTTCTCCTGCAATTCTGCAGTTCTCCAGCAATTCTGCAACAGTTCTTTAGCAGTTCTCCAGCAATTCTCCAGCTAGGCCTATGCTCAGCAGTTCTCCAGCAGTTCTTTAGCAATTCTCTAGCAATTCTGCAGTAATTATTTGTCAGCAGTTTTCCAGAAGATCTGATGCAATTCTCCAGCAATTCTGCAACAACTCTGCAGGCAGTTCTTTAACAGTTCTCTAGCAATTCTCCAGCAGTTATCTTGCAGTTCTCCGGCAATTTTCCAGCAGTTTTGTGGCCATTCTCCAGCAAATCTCCAGCTGTTCTCCAGCAGTTCTCCAGCAATTCTGCAGTAATTTTCCAGCAGTTCTCCAGCAATTCTGTAGCAGTTCTCCAGCAGCTCTCAAGCAGCTTTATAGCAATTCTGCAGCAATTCTCCAGCAACTCCCCAGCCGTTCTCCAGCAGTTCTTTAGCACTCCCCCAGCAATTCTACAGCAGATCTCCAGCAATTCTGCAGCTGTTCTCCAGTAATTCTGCAGCAGTTTTGCAGCAGTTCTCTAGCAGTTTTGCAGCAGTTCTAAAGCAGTTTTGCAGCAGTTTTTTTTAGCAGTTCTCTAACATTTCTCCAACAGTTCTTTCAGAATTTCTGCTGCAATTCTGCAGGAATTCTGCAGCAATTCTGTACAAATTCTGCAGATATTCTCTGACAGTTCTCTAGCTGTTCTCTAGCTGTTCTCAAGCAATTCTCCAGTAGTTCACCAGCTATTCGTTAACAGTTCTTAACAGTTCTCTTGCAATTAGGCAGCAACCATTTTCCAGCAGTTCTCCAGAAGTCTGCAGCAATTCTCCAGCAATTCTCTTACAGTTCTCTAGCAGTTCTCTAGCAGTTCTCTAGCAGTTCTCTAGCAGTTCTCTAGCAGTTCTCCAAAAATTCTGCAATTCTCAGGCATTTCTCTGGCAGTTTTCCAACAGTTCTCTACAATCTCTAGCAATTCAGCAGCAATTCTGCAGCAGTTCTCGAGAAGTTCTACAGTAATTCTGCAGAAATTCTCCTGCAGTTCCCTGTTTTGCAGCAATTCTGCGGAAATCATTTAGCAATTCTCCGCAATTCTGCAACAGCTCTCCGGCAATTGTGCAGCAGTTCTGCAGCATTTCGCCAGTAATTCTGCAGCAGTTCTCCAGCAGTTCGCCAGCGGTTCTCCAGCAGTTCTCCAGCGGTTCTCAAGCAGTTCTTTAGCAGTTATCATGGTTATCCTGCAATTCTTCAGCTAGTCTCCAGCAGTCCTTTAACAGCTCTCTTTCAATTCTGCAGCATTATTTTCCAGCAGTTCTCCAGAAGTCTGCAGCAGAGTTCTGCAGCAGTTATCCAGCTGGTCTTTAGCAGTTCTCTACCAGTTCTCAAGCAGTTTTGCAGCAATTCTCCAGGCGTTCTCCAGGCATTCTTCAGGTGTTTGCCAGCAGTCCTCTAGCAATTCTGTAGTAATTCTGCAGAAGTTCCCAATCAATTCTACAGTAGTTCTCCAGCCGTGCTCTAGCAGTTCTCAGGCAGTTCTCTAGCAGTTCGCCAACAATTGTGCAGCAGTTCTCCACAGCAGATCTCCAGCAATTATTCTGCAGCAGTTCTCCTGCAGTTCTCTAGCAGTTCTCCAACATTTCTTTCTGAATTTCTGCAGCAATTAGCAATTCTCCAGCAGTTTTGCAACAGTTCTGCGGCAATTATCCAACAGTGCAGTTCTGCAGCAGTTCTGTAGCAGTTCTCCATCAGTTCTCCTACAGTTCCTCAACAGCTTTCCAGCAGTTCTCCATCAGTTCTGCAGAAGTCCTGCAGCAACTCTCCGGCAGTTCTGTTGCAGTTCTCTGGCAATTCAGCAGCAGATCTGCAACAGTTCTCGATAAGTTCTGCAGTAGTTCTGGCAATTCTCAAGCAATTCGGCAGCATTTCTCCAGCAATTCTGCAGCAGTTATTTAGCTATTCTCTGCAAATTATGCAACAATTTTCCAGCAATTCTGCAGCAGTTGTGCAGCATTTCTCAAGCGATTCTCCAGCAATTCTCCAGCAATTCTCCTGGCGTTCTCCAGCAGATCTCCAGAAAATCTGCAATAATTTTCCAGCAGTTCTGTAGCTATTCTACAGCAGTTCTCCCGCATCTCTCCAGTAGTTTTGCAGCGATTTGCCAGCCCTCTTCCAGCAGTCCTGTGGCAATTCTGCGGTAATTTTGCCGCAGTTCTCCAGCAATTCTGCAGCATTTCTGCAACTGTTATTCAGCAGTTCTGCAGCAGTTCTCAAGCAGTTCTGCAGTACTTCTGCAGCAATTATTCTCCAGCAGTTCTCCAGAAGTTCTGCAGCAATTCCCCAGAAATTCTGCAGTAGTTCTCTAGCAGTTCTCTAGCAGTTCTTTAGCAGTTCTTTAGCAGTTCTTTAGTAGTTCAGCAGCAATTCTGCAGCAGTTTTCCAGAAGTTCTGCAGTAACTTTGTAGCAGTTCTCTAGCAGTTATCTAGCAATTCCACAGCAAATCTCCAGCAATTCTGCAGAAATTCTGCTGTAGTTTTTAAGCAATTCTCAGCAAATTCTGCAGAAGTTCTCAAGCAATTCTGCAGCAGTTCCAGGGGATATCTGCAGCAATTCCGCAACAGTTCTCAAGCAGTTCTTCAGCAGTTTTCTAGCAGTTCTGCAGCTATTCTCCTACAGTTCAATAGTTCAACAGTTCTGTAGCAATTCTCCAACAGTTCTGCAGCAGCTCTCAAGGAAGTCTCTAGCAGTTCTCCAGCAGTTCTCTGACAGTTCTACAGCAGTTCTGCTGCAGTGCTCCATCCTTACTCCGTCATTTCTCCAGCAGTTCTCTATCGGTTCTGCAGCTATTCTGCAGCTATTTTACAGCAGTTCTCCTGCTGTTCTCTAGCAGTTCTACATTACTTCTCAAGCAGGTCTCCAGCAGTTCCCTTGCAATTTTCCAGCAATTCTCCAGCAGTTGCGCAACCGTTTTCTGCACTACTGCAGTTCTGCAGCAGTTCTGCAGAATTTCTGCAGACATTCTCCAGCAGTTTTGCAGCAGTTCTGCAGCAATTCTCCAGCAGTTCTGCAGCAGTTCTGCAACAATTGTCCAGAAGTTCTGCAGAAAGTCTCAGACAATTTTGCAGCAATTCTCCAGCAATTCTGCAGCAGTTTTCCAGCAGTTCTTCAGCAATTCACTAACTGTTCTCCAATAGTTCTGGAGCGGTTCTGGAGCAGCTCTCCAGCAAATCTCCATCAGGTCTCCAGCAGTAAATGTTCTGCAGCAGTTCTGCATCAGTTTGCAGCAATTCTGCAGCAATTCTCTGGCAGTTCTCAAGCAGTTCTGCATTACATGTAATTCTGTAGTATTTCCACGATCCTCCAGTTATGCAACTCTGAAGCAATTCTGCAGCTCTGCATTAACAATGCAACAGCTATACAGTTCTGCAGCAGGTCTACAGCATTTTGCATCATTTCTTAAGTTCTGCAGCAGTACTCTGATGAGACCAAATGGATATGGTGGTATTTTGAGTTGTACTCCACGAGTTGAAGAGATCTTGAGTACTCTGTATCCACGAGGGCATCATTGGCACACCCCTGCCAATTTAAATTTTAATACATCTTCGCTAGTGGGACACCCAAATAAGTTGAAGAGATGGAACTACTGCAGAACTGCTGCAGAACTGCTGCAGAACTGCTGCAAAACTGCTGCAAAACTGCTGCAGAACTGCTGCAGAACTGCTGCAGAACTGCTGCAGAACTGCTAGAAAAATTGCTGCCAAACTGATGGAGAACCGCTGGAGATCTGCTAGGGAACTTCAGAAGAATTTCTGAAGAACTGTTGGAGAATTACTGGAGAACTGTTGGAGAACTGCTGCAGAACTGCTGGAGAACTTCAGGAGAGATGTTGCTGAACTGCTGCAGAAATCCTGTAAAATTGCTGGATAACTGCTGGAGAATTGCTGGAGAACTGTTGCAGAACTGCAGGAGAACTGCCGCAGAACCAGTGGGGAAATGCTGGAGAACTGATAAGAGTACTGCCGCATAACTGCTGGAGAATTGCAGGAGAATTATTGCAGAACTGTTGCACAACTGCTGTGCAACTGCTGGAAAATTGCCGGAAAATTGCAGGAGAACTGCTGGAGAACTGCTGGAAAATTGATGGAGAACTGCAGGAGAATTGCTGGAGAAATGATGGAGCACTGCTGAAGAATAGCTTGAGAATTAGTGGAGTATGGATGGAGTATGGATGGAGAACTGCTGCAGAACTGCTGTAGAACTGATGGAGAATTGCTCCAGAACTGTTGGAGCTGCTGCAGAACTGCTGCAGGCTACAGTAGCCTGCTAAATCAGTTGCGAGCGTTAGCGAGCAGGCTACAACATTTCACTAGAGGTGCTGCCTACCAGGTCCTCGCTTACATGAAATTCTGAAGCAGCCAGCCCAGTTCTGCTGAGTTCTGCTGGGCGTGGACCTGACAGGCAGCAGCGCGGACTTTAGAGGCAGCAGTTCCACTGACCTAGAAGCCAATTCGATACCCAATTCGACTTGAATTTCATCAGTCTGCAGCCTCGCTCGCTCGCCTGCTTTAAAGCAGACTGACTTGTCAGTCAGGAACTGCTGCAGAACTGCTGCAGAACTGCTGCAGAACTGCTGCAGAACTGCTGCAGAACTGCTGCAGAACTGCTGCAGAACTGCTGCAGAACTGCTGCAGAACTGCTGGATTACTGCTGCAGAACTGCTGCAGAACTTCTGCGGAATTGTTGGAGAACTGCGAGAGAACGCAAGAGAACTGCTGGAGAATTTTTGCAGAATTGCTGGAGAACTGTTGCAGAACTGCCAGAGAACTGCTGCAGAACCAGTGGGGAAATGCTGGAGAACTGATAAGAGTACTGCCGCATAACTGCTGGAGAATTGCAGGAGAATTATTGCAGAACTGTTGCACAACTGCTGTGCAACTGCTGGAAAATTGCCGGAAAATTGCAGGAGAACTGCTGGAGAACTGCTGGAAAATTGATGGAGAACTGCAGGAGAATTGCTGGAGAAATGATGGAGCACTGCTGGAGAATAGCTTGAGAATTAGTGGAGTATGGATGGAGTATGGATGGAGAACTGCTGCAGAACTGCTGTAGAACTGATGGAGAATTGCTCCAGAACTGTTGGAGCTGCTGCAGAACTGCTGCAGGCTACAGTAGCCTGCTAAATCAGTTGCGAGCGTTAGCGAGCAGGCTACAACATTTCACTAGAGGTGCTGCCTACCAGGTCCTCGCTTACATGAAATTCTGAAGCAGCCAGCCCAGTTCTGCTGAGTTCTGCTGGGCGCGGACCTGACAGGCAGCAGCGCGGACTTTAGAGGCAGCAGTTCCACTGACCTAGAAGCCAATTCGATACCCAATTCGACTTGAATTTCATCAGTCTGCAGCCTCGCTCGCTCGCCTGCTTTAAAGCAGACTGACTTGTCAGTCAGGAACTGCTGCAGAACTGCTGCAGAACTGCTGCAGAACTGCTGCAGAACTGCTGCAGAACTGCTGCAGAACTGCTGCAGAACTGCTGCAGAACTGCTGGATTACTGCTGCAGAACTGCTGCAGAACTTCTGCGGAATTGTTGGAGAACTGCGAGAGAACGCAAGAGAACTGCTGGAAAATTGCTGGAGAACTGCTGGAGAACTGTTGCGGAATTGCTGCAGATTTCCCGTTGAACTGCTGCATAACTGCCGTAGTTGCTGGAAAATTGCAGAACTGCTGCAGAATTTGCTGAGAATTGCTAGAAATTGCTGTGGAGAATTGCGGCCGAATTGCTGGATAACTGCTAGAGAACTTCTGCAAAGTTACTGCAGAACTTCTGGAAAACTGCTGCAGAATTGTAGCTGAATTGCTAGAGAACTGTTAAAGAAGTGCTAGGAAGTACTACACAATTCTTGAAGAATTTCTGGAGAATTGCTGCAGAACTTCTGGAGAACTGCTGTATAATTATTGCTGCAGAACAGTTGCAGAACTGCTGCACGACTGCCCCAGTACTGCTTCAGAATTGCTTGAGAACTGCTGCAAAACTGCTGGAGAACTGCGGCAGATTTGCTGAATTAAAGCTGCAGAAATGCTGCAGAATGGCTGGAGAATTGCTGTAGAACTGCTGTGAACAACTGCTGCACTATTGCTGGATAACTGCTGCAGAATTACAGCATAATTGCCACAGGGCTGCTGAAAACGACTAGAGAATTGTTGCAAAACTACTGGAGGGCCGCTGGAGAACTGCTGTAGAATTGCTAGAGAGCTGCTGGAAAATTACTGCAAATTTCTAGAGATCTGCTGGACAATGCCTGGAGAATTGCTTGACAATTGCTCGAGAATTGTTTGAAAACTGCTGCATAACTGCTGTAGAATTGCTGGAGAACCTTTGCAGGTTTTGCGGAGAATTACTAAATAACTGCTGCAGAATGTCTGCTGAATTGCAGGAGAACTGCAGGAGAATTGCTGCAAAATTCCTGCTGAACTTCTCAAGAACTGCTGCAGATATGCTCCTGATTTGCTAGAGAATATTACTGTTAAAGAACTGCTAGAGAAGTGCTGAAGAGTTGCTGCAGAACTTCTGGAGAAGTGCTGGAGAACTGATGGAGAACTGATGGAGAACTGATGGAGAACTGCTTGAGAACTGTTGAAGAACTGATTGAGAACTGATTGAGAACTGCTACAGGACTGCTGTGGAGAACTGCAGCAGAATTTCTGTAGAACTGCTGGTGGAACTGCTGCAGAATTTCTGCGGAACTGCTGGAGAATAACTGAAGCAGAATTGCTAGAGAACACTGTTAAAGAACTGTTGGTGAACTACTGGAGAACTGCTGAAGAATTGCCGCAGAAATATTTTAAAAACTTGGAGAATTGCTAGAGAAATGTTAAAGACCTGCTAGAGAACTGTTAGAGAGAACAGTGAGAACTGCTGCAAAACTACTGGAGAACAGCTGGAGAACTGCTGCAAAAATGCCGGAGGAACTGCTTCATAATTGCCGCAGATCTTCTGTGGAGAACTACTGCACAACTGTTGGAGAACTGCTAGAGAAGTGCTGGAGAACTGCTGTAGAATTTATGGGGAACTGCTGGAGGAGAACTGCTGCAGAATTACTGCAGAATAGCTGGAGAACGCCTGGAGAACGCCTGGAGAACACCTGAAGAATTGCTGCAAAAACTGCTTGAGAACTTGTAGAGAACTGCTAAAGAATTGCTGGGAAATTGCTGGAGAACTGCTGGATAACTGCTAGAGAATTGCTGGAGAATTGCTGCAGAACTGCCGGGGAACTGCTGCTGAATTGCATGTGAACTGCTAGAGATCTGCTGGAGAACTGTTGGCGAACTGCTAGAGAACTGCTGGAGAACTGGTGCAGAATTGCTAGAGAACTGTTGGAGAATTGCTGGAGAATTGCTAGAGAACTGTTAGAGAATTGCTGGAGAGCTGCTAGAGAACTGCTGAGGAACTGCTGCGAACTGCTGCAGGACTGTTGCAGAACTGCTGGAAAACTGTTGGAGAATTGCTGCATAATTGCTGCAGAAATGCTAGGAAACTGCTGGAGAACTGCTGGAGAATTGCTAGAAAACAGTTGGAGAATTGTTAGAGAGTTGATAGATAACTGTTGGAGAATTGCTAGAGAACTGTTGAAGAATTGCTGGAGACTTACTGGAGAATTGCTGCAGAATCGCCGGAAAACTAGTCGAGATTGGAGAACTGCTGGAGAACTGCCGCGAAATTGCTGCAGAACTGCTAGAGAACTGCTAGCGAACTTCTAGCAAACTTCTAGAGAACTGCTGCAGAATTGCTAGGGAGCTGCTGGAGAATTGCTGGAGAACTGCTAGAGAACTGCTGCAGAACTGCATGAGAACTGTTGGAGATTTGCTAGAGAACTGTTGAAGAATTGCTGGAGACCCAGTGGAGAACTGCTGCAGAAATAAATTCAACTAATTGGATTTGGAGAAGTGCTCAAGAACAGCCACGTAATTGCTGCAGAACTGCAAGAGAACTGTCTGAGAACTTCTGGAGAACAGCTGGAGAATTGATAGAGAACTGCTAGCGAACTTCTAGAGAATTGCTGCAGAATTGCTAGAGAACTGCTGGAGAACTGTTAGAGAACTGATTGCGAATTGCTGGAGAACTGGTGCAAATTGCTGGAGGATTGCTGGAGAACTGTTGGAAAATTGCTAGAGCACTGCTGGAGAACTGCTAGAGAATTGCAGGAGAATTGCTTGGGGGTCTGATGGAGAATTGTTGCAGAATTGCTGGAGAACTAATTGAGATCAGAGAGCTGCTGGGGGAACTGCTGCGAAATTGCTGCAGAACTGATAGAGAACTGCTGTAAAACTGCTAGAGAACTTCTACCGCACTACTGCAGAATGGCTGAAGAATTGCTGCAGAATTGCCAGAGAACTGCTGAGGAACTGGAAGAAAATTTCTGAAGAATTGCCGGAGAACTGCCAGAGAACTGCTGGAGAACTGCTTGAGAATTGCCGGAGAATTGCTTAAGAACTGCCGGAGAATTGCTGGAGAGTTGCTAGAGAGCTGCTGGAGAATTGATGGAGAGTTGCTAGAGAACTATTGGAGAATTGATGCAGAACTGCTAGAAAATTGCTAGAGAACTGCTGGAGAATTGCAGGAGAGTTGCTAGAGAACTGTTGGAGAATTGCTGGAGAACTAATGGAGATTGCTGGAGAACTGCCGCGAAATTGCTGCAGAACTGCTAGAGAACTGTTAGAGAACTGCCAAATAACTGCTAGCGAACTGCTGGAGAATTACTGTAGAACTGCTAGAGAACCAATAGTTTGAGAACTTCTGCAGAACTGCTGGGGGAATTCATAGAGAACTTCAGTAGAACTGCCACAGAACTGTTGGAGAACTGCAGGGGAACTGCTGCTGAGTTGCTGGAGAATTGCTAGAGAACTGTTGGAGAACTGTTGGAGAACTGTTGGGGAATTGCTGGAGAACTGCTAGATAACTGCTGTAGAACTGCTGGAGAACTGTTGGAGAATTGCTAGAGAACTGTTGGAGAATTGTTGGAGACCAACGGGAGAATTGCTGCAGAATTGCTGGAGAACTAATGGAGATTGGAGAACTGCTGGAAAACTGCTGCATAATTGCTGCAGAACTGCTAGGGAACCACTCGAGAACTGCTGGAGAACTGCCAGAGGACTGCTGGAGAACTGCTTGAGAGCTGCAGAGAACTGCAGGAGAACTGCTAAAGAACTGTTTGAGAACTTCTCCGTAACTGATGGGAAATTGATAGAGAGCTGATAGAGAGCTGCTAGAGAACTGCTAGAGAACTGCAGAGTACTGCTGGAGAACTGCTGCAGAACTGCTGCACAAATAACAGAGAACTGCTAGAGCTAGAGAACAGCTGGAGAACAACTGCAGAACTGTTGGAGAACTGTTGGAGAACTGCAGGGGAACTGCTGCTGAATTGCTAGTGAACTGCTAGAGAACTACTAGAGAACTGCTGGAGAACTGCTAGACTATATTTGAGATTCACTGGAGAACTGCTGGAGAATTGCTGGAGAATTGCTGGAGAATTGCCGGAGAACTGTTGAGAATTGCTGGAGAACTGCTAGAGAACTGCTGCAGAACTGCATGAGAACTGTTGGAGAATTGCTGGAGACCCGCTGGAGAACTAATGGGGATTGGAGAACTGCTCGAGAACTGCCGCGGAATTGCTGCAGAACTGCTAGAGAACTGTCTGAGAACTTCTGGAGAACTGCTGGAGAATTGAAAGAGAACTGTCAGAGGACTGCTGGAGAACTGCAGCAGAACTGCAGGGGAACTGCTGCTGAATTGCTGCTGAACTGCTAGAGAACTACTAGAGAACTGTTAGAGAATTGCTAGAGAACTGCTGGAGAACTGTTGGAGAATTGTTGGAGAACTGGCAGAGAACTGCTGGCGAATTGCTGGAGAACTGCGGGAGAATTGCTGGGGAATTGTTGGAGAATTGCTAGAGACCTACTGGAGAATTGCTACAGAATTGCTAGAGACATACTTGAGAATTGCTGCGGAATTGCTGGGGACCGAAGGGAGATTTGAGGACTGCTGGAGAACTACTGCATAATAGCTGCAGAACTGCTAGGGAACTACTATAGAGAACTGCCAGAGAACTGCTGGAGAACTGCTTGAGATATGCTAAATAGCTGCTGAAGAACTGCTGCTGAATTGCTGGTGAACTGTTAGAGAACTGTTGGAGAATTGCTGCAGAATTGTTAGGGAGCTGCTGCAGAATTGCTGGAGTTGATTATTTGCTGAATTATGATGATATGTTCACAAAGTGACATGACGTCAGAATGCTTAATTTCAAAATAACTTTTTTTTTTCACAGGTTAAAAGTCTGCTATGAAGTTTAAAAAAAAAAGGCAAGCCAAATCTGCCATCAAGGGCTATACTTGTAGATTCTAAAAATGTTAATTTAATTTTTACAGTCCAATAGTTGCTGATTTTTGATGAGATTCAATTCAATTCCATTCAAAACTTTATTGGTTGACGCATAGTACATTACATGACTTTGTTTTACTAATAATTAATTATGTGCAAACCAAGAATATAGACCTAGAAACCAAAAATATCTAGAAACATGAAAATTAGCATTCAATCATTCCAGAGTGGTGATTTCTTTACAGAAGTAAAAAAAAATTTTTTTAATCAAAGTTCACTCTCTGATGCACAAAAAGCTTTTGCAGAAGCAAACAAATTTGATAGCCTAAGGGGCAGCAAATATTGTTTCCTTTATAATGCTTTTTAAATCGTGTTAATCGGATGTATATTAAGGTCAGGAGAGGCATTTTACTGCTGCAGGTCACTGCTGAGTTCTCTGCTCTGCCCTGTGGCGCGAAAAATGACCGCTAGGGCGCTGCGATCGCCTGTGCTATTTTTAGACGCAAGCAGACGTCTTGGGGAAGCCTTCTGAAGCGCTCGATAGAACAAGCAGAAAAGTCGCTTAATCACACGAAAAACGAAATAAACTGCCCGAAAATGAGTGTCAACAGAAGCAGAAGAGTTCTAGGAGTAATTTGAGGTAGGCTGACCAATGTAATTGATGGTTAAATGGTCATTGGAATCGATCTCCTGCTGAGTCCTGGCCGCTCGAATATTTCGAGGATCTGAGGACGTTCCGACCCTAGACTCAGACGTCTGCTGAGTCTCCCTGGACTAACTTCATGCTGTGTAGAGATCTTGTGGCGGCTGTTGATGGTGGTGGTATGTAGCTCTGCGGGATGTAGATCAGATGGTGGAGGATCTATTATATCATGAGGATCTTGATGTTCTTCCTTCTTTCTTGCAGCGTCTTCCACTTAAGCTGGCTCAGCATATCTGTAACGCTATCAAAATATGCAAGTAAACATCGGAGCTTCACCTAAAAGCTTCCTCTTCCTGATTGGTGTCTGGTCAGATGAGAACTAAGGACAGTCGAGTCAAGTATATCTTTTGGAGAAGGAGAAAAGTTTGTTCAGCAGCAAATCAAGGAAGCGCTGATGTTTGCTTGAGATGTCTTGACCGAGGCAAGATGGCCAATAAATCACCGTGGTTGCAGTGACTTTAGCAGGAAGGCTCCTAGACAATACCTCTTGGCAAAGCAGAGATATGCATTTCTCAATCTGCTGAGAGTATGGAGACGCACAGTCTGTGTGGTTCTGTGCAGAGGGGCTTAAGTTTGATAAAAGTTTGTTTGGACCTGTAGCTGGGCTGTTGAGACATGGGATTTAGGATAATATCTCTATTGTTATATTCAAAAATAAAATTGTACATTAAGAAAATCAGATTGTGGCAAAGGGAAAACCTCATACAAAAGGCATCATTAAAGATTATTCCAGACTTGAATGATTAATCCAATGTGCAGTTGTCTGACAACGCAATAACAGAGGATAGAAGCACAAAGCAATTATGTTCTGTTTGCGTACTGAACTGACGTTGCATCCCAAGATTAATTCAGAATTTATCCTCTGGGCTCTCTTTGATGTGGTGTAACCCAGGGATCTGTTGTTATACTAGTATATTTAACCAACTGGACAATTATATTCAGCCTGGACACTGGCTTTGCATATTACTGGAAACACAGAAACACAATTTTAAAATCCCTATTTAAAGGTCTACACCAAGATTAGATTATTACTCGCTTATTAGTGGCCCAATGATGCATTGCCCAGAAACTGGTCATCTCTCCTATTCCCATGGCTAGTAGGCCTATTTAGCCCAATTTGCCACAAATAACAAAGGCACAAATTTGACATTCAAATAAGCAAAAAATTTGTGATGAATACTGTTTTAGAGATCCTAGAATGCAATATGTGTAAGACAGCCAAAATGTGATGACTTGCAGACTTGACAGACTTTTAAGCAAGCCATCTAATGTCATTGACAATTAAATGCGGCAAATTGCTCCAGACTTAAAAGAAGATATATAACGACATCCCCAGGCATCAGACAGTGCAGTTAAGAGCCACTGAGCACTGCAAGGCAACATCTAGAGCAGACTCAATTAAGACCGACTGAGATGCAGGCAACAAAGATGCACCTGCAACAAAGTCCAGTGCAATGCAGCATGTACCATCATCAGAGCAAACTACTGGGTAAATGATGCAGAAAAGATTGATCTAATGTAGTTTTTATAGTTCACTTATTCACATATAACTTTTGGCTGGTCTTATGAAGTTATTTAGTTAGTGCCACACAACCGCCAAGGAATTCTCTTAACCAACTTATTGCATTTTAAGAGCTCGGAACGCTGATAAGATTGATTAAGACTCTGATTAGGAAAGAGAGTCACTAAATTATTGGCATTATAGGTTGATCTACAGCAGGCTTTGCATAAGGGAAAGACACCATTTGTCAAATTCGATACGATACGCTAATCCGCAAATTCAGCCCGATATGGAATTTAGTGCTTTTTTCTGCAAAATCTGGAATGACGCAGCCTCAACTGGTCAGCTCTTCTGCATTGAAAACAATAACTCTGATGGCCAGAACTCCACAGTGTGTGTTTCCATACTCTCAGCAGATTGAGAAATGCGTATCTCTGCCTTGCTGGGACAGAACGTCTGGGAGTAGGGTGTGTCAATTTTACATTTTTATGCAAATTCAAAAAGCACTATTGCCTAAAATGTGCGTTTTGACCTGGGGAATCCAAATCTGTTCTCGAAATGGTGATACGACAATTCTTACCTACTTCAATTTTGGTTCAAAGTTTCAATGTTTTTTTCGTTTTCGACCATATTCGCCAATCCGTGGTTCTCTATAACTTTATCAGTATTTGTCATACAGCATTATGATTGCCATGGTTGGAAAGCTCTCAAAAAGATCTACATTTTGCATACCAACATTAATGGTCTAGGACGATTTCTTGACTCCCATTGGCTCTTAGGCCTGCACTTTTCAGAAACGAAAATGTTGCTGACTGTTTAATCCTGTTAAAAAAAAGTTTTTTGAATTTTTTTCACTGATGATTTCAGTGATTCACTTTCTCTAAGTTCAAGAAAGAGCAAATAAAATATTTTTAAAATTTTTGGCTATGGAAAATCCTGCTTTATGAGCTTGGAAGTTTTAATGCTAAATCTTGTCTGAAGTATTGCAACAAAACAGGGAGGGGCTGTTATATTTCGTATTTTAACTTCATAAGAATTAATTATAGGACAACATCACAGGTACCATGAGAATGCTAAGAATATTTTCTATCATGTGGTATCACTCATGTTGCCCTACAATAAATTCTGATGAAGATATGATATGAAATGCAACAGACCCCATCTCACATTTTACGAGTTTTCAACTGACATTAACATTAAAACTTCATCACTCACAAGCCAGGCACTCCCACAGTAAAAAATAAAAAAAATTTTATATTTTGTCATTTTGGGACTTACAGAATGCAAATCACTGCAACTAATCAGTGAAAAAAATCCAAAAGCCCTTTTTTACCAGGATAAGACAATCTGCAACATTTCATTCTAAAAAGTGCAGACTGAAGAGCCAATGGGAATCAAGAAATCGTCCTAGAACATTGATGTTGGTATGCAAAATGAAGGTCTTTTTGAGAGCTTTCCAACCATGTCTATTAGAAGGCTATTTGGCACATACTGACAAAGTTATAGAGAACCGCGGATTGGCGAAAATGGTCGAAAACGAAAAAAAACATTGAAACTTCGGACCAAAATTGAAGTAGGTAAGAATTGTCATATCACCATTTCGAGAACAGATTTGGATTCTCCAGGTCAAAATGCACCTTTTAGGCACTAGTGCTTTTTGAATTTGCATAAAAATTAAAAATTGACACACCCTAGTCTGGGAGCCTTCCTGCTAAAGTCATAGCAATCCCAATGATTTATTGGCGATCTGTCTTGTTCAAGCCATCTCAAGTAAACATCATCTCATACCAGATTTGTGTTTCTTGTTCTCCAAGAAAAATATTTCCATCAGCATTCCTCAGTTGCAATCTGACGAAACATGATCAAGATGTTGTAGATTTGCAATTAAGCTCAAGAATTTGCAGTGTCTGGGTTTAATTACTTTAATTTCCATCTTGTGATTGGAAGTAAGTGTCCAATTCCATCAACGTTGATTGCTGTGTTAGACAAAGTAAACTTTAAGAGTTTGCATTGTAATAAAAGTAGCTTATTGTTCCCGTCTATGGGACAAAACAAATGGGGTACAATATGCAATGGTAGAGTCAGCCACCGTCAAGGCTATAAATTGCAGGGTTCGAATCCAGTTCTTTCCCGGTCACCTGGGCCAATGCTGGATAGCTGTTTCAATCATCCTTTGCCTCATTGCCGTATCCTCCTCTGGTCATAATCGCAGAGGCTTCGAAACCAATATACATGACATTACATTAACTTATTGAAATACATTATTCTATAATGTATGTGTGATTGTGTATGAACTGGTTTAGGAGCCCCTGTGGCCCTAATTAGCCTACCAAGTGCATAAATACTGGACATGAAGCCCCAATCATCCATCCATTCATAGATATAGATGCTGTGATGATAAAGGAAACAACAGTCCTGGCACATGATGTATAACATTTTCTGAAGCAGATTATGGCTCTTCTAAAGTGAAAAGCCCGAAGAGTCAGATATTGCTTTTATTACCAAGGAAACCAAATTGTAAATCATTGTTAGTCTTGAAAACATGGCTTTTTGCAAGGCCATCCTTCTATGTTATTATATGAAACAGCCGCAAGGCAAACTCGTTACAAGGAAATAATTGGATTTCCTTTTCATGCTGACCTGCTCTTTTTTTTGGATTAAAAACCATTTGGATCTTTTTTGCTCATGACTCATGACATGTATGTTTTTGCCTTCATATGTCATGTATTAAACAAAGTACTCTTTTGAAGGTAATCAAGGGTCCTTCAAAGTTTCTGATAAAAATGTCCACTTTGGTCATCGTCCTTTCAACTTAAGGAAGACTTTGATTTACTTCAGATTATACCAATGAGCTCTTCAAATATTTCTGTAGACATTGAAGATATTTTATTGAGTGAATTAATAATTTTTTGACATAATGTGCCTGTCGGAAAAGAAACATTTTTCAGTAGGCCTATATCTATGCAACACAGCACCTCATAAATAATTTACCCATGATCTAAAGGAAGAGCACAGACATCTTCTGTACACTGAATGTTTCCTTTTCCTCTCTCACTTTGCCTCTTGAGAACTTGGGCTTGATGGACTACCGGTGATTGCTACTCCATGTTCGTCACCTATATGAATAATAAAAAAAGACTAACTCTGGGATTATGTACATGGAGACCTGGGTCTATGAATACTAATGAAAATATTCTGCTAACAGCATACCTGAGCAGAGCATAGTATACAGCTGCAGACCTGTGCATGTAGCATTGGCTTATTAGAGGAAAATTATTGCCAAATCTACAAGTTATAATCTTGTTTGAGTTCCCTGTTTCAGACGAGTCAAATACTCAAGGTGCACCACTTAAATTGTGGGAGTTTACTTTTTTGAGTACCTTCTGCAGTAGTCATCATTCTTCTTACTCATCCTTGATGTCAATTATTTTCAGAGCATTTAATTAAATTCATGAAACTTTACAAGGATGACCACATTCACAAGTGTTCAAAACTGATGAGCATTCTATGTCTCTAATTTGCCTCCAACCTTTAGAATATATGGTAACTTTATCAGGCAGAATGACACCTGTAATCATACCAGTCTACTGTTTTAACACATTAATTGTAGATTGGAAGATGTGAACAGTTGTATATAGTTCTTGAATACATTGTAAATATTGAAAGTGGACTGCTGATATTGCAATAATATCCCTGGAAATGACACGCAATCTATTCGCATAGTAGAAGAAATGAGAGCAATCAAAATACACACAATAGACATCAGAGTTTCACCTAAAAGCTTCCTCTTCTTGATTGGTGTCTTGTAAAATGAGAACTAAGGACAGTCGAGTCAAGTATATCTTTTGGGGGAAGTTTGTTCTGCAGCAAATCAAGGAAGCGCTGATGTTTGCTTGAGATGTCTTGACCGAGACAAGATGGCCAATAAATGAGAGGGATGGCTGCGACTTTGGCAGGAAGGCTACCAGACAATTCTTCAGAAAGTAGAGATATGCATTTCTCAATCTGCTGAGAGTATGGAGACACACAATCTGTATGGCTCTGTCCATCAGTTATTGCCCTATGAATGCAGAGGGGCTTTAGACCGTTAATCAATTTTTGGTGCACAAAAAAAATTGTTCAGCACACATAAAAAAATAAAAATGTTTGTTTCCACCTGTAGTTGGGTTGCTTGGTTACAATAATGTTAAAATTGAGAGTTCGTCGCTCTCTCACAGGCAAAAATAAAGTGTGGCAACGCTTTGCAAGACTAGTGATCTCTTCCCCATAATTTCTTTGTGCCTGACTCCTTGAGACCAGCTCTATCAGTTTCAACAAAAAACCCTTAACATTGAAACCACTTGATGGCTTGGAAGTACATGCCTTTCGGAATATACCATAAGCAAGGTTTAGCACAGAAAATGCAGTTGCCTTTGAGATATTCCCCGTGGCGGTCTATTCAGGAGAGAGCCAAGCAATTGGTCAGGCCAGATGGCCGTGACTAGTTTGGATATGGCCCTCTTGTTATCCAGCATAGTACATTAGTACAAGTGCTTTGGACTCTAGTAGTACTGTAGTACACACTACACACCAGTACACAGGTTTGATTTTTGGAAGTTGCAGAAGTGTAGTATTAGTCATTCTTGTAGTTTCTCCACCAATTAATAAATCTGCAAATGTGTACTCTCTAGGCACTTTTACATGGTTGTTCCTATGGCATAAGGTTGAAATCAGATACATTTTCTAGTGTGAAAGGTTTCAGCTGGTAGTACTGAGTTAGGTGTCATCTATGGTATATGCACTTATTGCCAGTCAAACTCTTCTCTTAAAATAGACCAACGCATATATACATCTAAATGCTGTCTAATAAAACAAATTAGGATAGGCCTAAAGGTTGATATTATATGTTATATTTTTGATTGATTTGCTAAATCAACTGAATGTCGTTGCTGTACTGATAAACCATACATAAATGAAGATTTTGCTTCTTTTTTGTTTGGTAAGGATTATACAGGTATAGTGGTACACTTTGTTGAACTTTTCCGCAGTCATGGTGTAAGCCCCCTTTTCCGATACACAGAAAACAATATAACAGATCATTATACATTACGAAAATCAGATTGTGGCCAAGAAAAACCTTCATACAAAAGGCATCATTAGAAATTATGCCAGACTTGCATGATTAATCCAATGTGCCGTTGTCTAGCAACGTAATAACAGAGGATAGAAGCACAAAGCAATTATGTTCTGCTTGTGTACTGAACTGATGTTGCATCCCAAGATTAATTCAGCAATTATCCTCTGGGCTGTTGCTGATGCGGTGTAATCCAGGGATCTGTTGTTATACAATTGTATTTTTAACAAACTTGAAAATTACACTGTTTGGGCATTGGACAAAGACTGCAGATGTATATAGTAGGGGGGCCAGGCAGCCAAAAATTGGGATGACCCTTGACCCTCTGCTATATTTGTTGGACCTCTTTTTTTAGTGAGTCTGAGGTCTAGGCTGCATGGCAATATAGTTTGGACATTGATATTCTCTTGCAAAACCATTTTTTTATGGCCGAATCAATAGTAACGTCAAATGGCAATAAAACGCTAAAAAAATGAAGCGGTAGATAATAATCAAAACAGACAATATTCAGAAGGCCATAACTTTAGCTATATATCACATAGCAGCATGTGTTATACATCAAAATGTAGGTTTTTGTGTAAAAATTATAGTTAAAGACACCATGTACATATCATGAGCTTCCTGTTCTCAGTAATGAGGAGTAACAAAAGCCCACCTTATTCAAGTGGCTTAAAAAGCTGTCCGAGGCAGGTTTACCATATTTTACAGTCAAAAGTCATTGTGATACACATCTTAGGCACATAGAAATGATTACATAGTTTTTAAAATTCTACTTATTGGTATTTAAGTTAATTGGTGTGGCTTTACTAGCAAAAAACAAGTTGTTTGCTAAAAAAAACGTAAGAACTTAGCAATATGTCGAACAGAATTTTCACAAAATCCGGTGGAGGATATGCAAAACTATGCCACTTGGCATGTGGAGAGACTTTTGACTGAAGCTGTAAACTTTCAGCATATCATCTGTGAACATCAAAATATCACTTTCTTTCAAAGTAACTTATATTTAGTTTAGTATAGTTTCATAAATGTAAGGAACTGTATGGTTGAGAGTTCGGCGCGTGTCGCGAGTTCCATCGAGGTCATTGTGAAAAAATTGGTTCTTACCACTCATTCCTTATGCAATGTGAATTCCTACAGTTCCTTCCAGCTTACCAAGGGGGCAGGGCCAAAAATTTCTGTATGTACACCAGACACGTGCTGCTGTGAAAGGTTGTGGAGTATTTGGATGCCTGAGACCCTCTGCTGTCACCTAAAGTTTCACATCCGCGCCAACCGGGTGCTCAATCCTCGCAATTCAAGATTGCGTCCAAGATGGTCACCATTGCTTGAAATTTTTCTGTCTCAGTCAATAATGATCAGATATAAATGTGTGATAGGTCTATTCTGGGGTTTCCGGGGTCACAGAATTCAATTAAATGCATTCCAGCACTGTAAATCCAACCCTATATCAAACCCTATATCATGTATTAGGTATATTTGGTAATTTAGGGAGATAATTATTGGAACACAGAAAAATGATGTTTAATTGTATACGATTCATCAAGCTAGACTATGAAATTTTGTTTAATAATCGTTTAAGGACTAACTTCTTGGGGATGGTCATTTGCAACTATCACTTCCTGTGATCTCATGTAATGTGCCATACACTTTCCAACACAGCTTGAATTCATGATGAATTGAGTCCAAGTCATGTTCCCTACAACAAAGATCAGCTACTGACCAGTATCATAAAAAGGAATGCTTTGACACATCTATTTAGATATGGTACCATGATTGAGGCCCAATTGTTGAGAAGCTACAAAAATTAGTACACAGACTTAAAATATATTGTCAGACAACTGGTATTAGCGCAGAACTAGCACGATATGGCAGCTAATGATAAGTTTGTTCCTACACAGCCGCCATTTATGAGTAATTCCAATGCTGACATGACTCCGAGCCATCAAAATGAGATCCAGCATCATGTTCTGCCAATCAAACAATTAGACACAAACATGTTTGTTGAAACCAGGTTTGCATTGCAGGTTTAGTACAGTCCTCTCTAATAAGGTTTGGCAATTAAAGTCATAAAATCTGTCCATGGAAGCCAGAAAACCCTATTTGGCTATGATCTGTCACATTGAAGGGGCAGTTGCAACACCATTCTGGTCATCAAGTTAGTGTTACATTGTTTGTGGTGTTGGCTTACATTGTGGATCTGATGTAGCATTTATCTGCAGCTGACACATTGAGGCATTTCTTGTTTATGGAAGGCACCTATGCCAGTTACATGTAGATAGGTAATAGGTTAGAGAAAAGGACTGGGGATGATACCGCTTCCAGATCTGAATTTTAAGGTTAATTAGAGGTCGTTGATGTCAATACCATGAAAATTGTGGTTTTTCAGCAAAAATTCATAATAGAATTACTAATCAAAATTACCTAATGACTAAAGAGTACATGCTTAGGCTCGAACTATACCTCACAGTAATGAACTTTACTATTTTGATACCAAGTTAATTAATGCACTTTGCCCTTAACGATGTATTTTAAAGCACATAATGATTCCCACGACAATTTTCGACCCTGAGAGCAACATTAATTTAGCTTTTGGAGAACCAAGGAAACCAAGATACCAAATGAAAGCTGACATCCAGGGTTATCCATCCACAACCATTTTTGCTGGTAAGGAATGAGTTTTCTAGTGACTAGGATAGGTGGAATTGAAAATACACGCGAAGATTTTGGGTTTAGAAGAAGATTTTCAGCACTGACAGCAACATTTTTTTATCCTTAGGAGGGTTGAAAGTTGTAGTATCAGTGAAACCATGGTACCAAATGAGAACTGACATCATTGGCTATCCATCTGCATTCATATTGCTTGGTTCGACATGATTGATCTAGTGATTAGGATGAATAGAATTGAAAATACATGGGAGGATGTTGGGTTTCGGAGGAGATTTCTTACTTTGACATGAAGATTTATTTAGCTTTAGGAGGGTTGAAAGTTGTAGAAACAAGACAATAAAGGTGCCAAATGAAAGCTGACATCAATAGCTATCCATCCACATCCACTTTGAGTTGTTCTGGTTGGTAAGAAATGATTTTTCTAGTGATTAGGATAGACAGAATTGATATATAAATGGGAGAATTTTGGGTTTTGAAGGAGATTTTCAACACTGACAGCAACATTTATACAGCCTTAGGAGGGTTGAAAGTTGTAGTAACAAGGAAACCAAGGTGCCAAATGAAAGCTGGCATCAGTGGCTATTCATTTGCATTCATGTTGCTTGGTTAGAAATGAGTGATCTATTGATTAGGATGGATGGAATTGAAAATACATGGGTGGATGTTGAGTTTCGGAGGAGATTTTTGACTTGGACAGCAAGATTTATTTAGCTTTAGGAGGGTTGAAAGTTGTAGAAACAAGACAATAAAGGTGCCAAATAAAAGCTGACATCAATCGCTATCAATCCAAATTCCATTTTAAGTTGATTGGTTGGTTAGGAGTTTTCTAGTGATTAGGATAGTAGGAATAATTAGATGGGAACTTTTTTGATTTCGGAGCAGATTTTCAACACTGACATCAACATTTACTTTGCCTTAGGAGACTTGAAAGTTGTAGTAACAAGGAAACCAAGGCGCCAAATGAAAGCTGACATCAATGCCTATCCATCCGCATTCACATTGCTTGGTTAGAAATGTGTCATCTAGTGTTTAGGATAGATGGAATTGAAATACATGAGAGAATTTTGGTTCTCGGAGACGATTTTCGACACTGACTGAGTGACAGCAATATCTAATTAGCTTTTGGAGGTTTGACAGCTATAGTAAGAAGGAAACCAAGGTACCAAATGAAAGCTGACATCATTATCTATCCATCCACTTCTATTTTGGTTGGTTAGGAATGAGATCTAGTGATTACGGTAGATGGAAATGAAAATGCATTCGACGATTTTGTGTTTCGGAGGAGATTTTTGACGCTGACAGAAACATTTAATTTGACTCTGTTGGGATGCCAACCCTTTTATATGGCACAGAATGCATACCTCTGAGCAACTGTAATTTAAAAGATATCATGTCCACCCAGGGTACAATTGTTAAAAATATGATGGGCATAGGTAAGAGGAGTCACCATTCTAATTTAATGCAGGCTCTTGGCATAGAAAAGGTGAATAGTGTTGTCAAAAGGAACACTTTACATTTTTATAACAGGTTGTTTAGAGTATCAAGTCCACTGCTGAGCCTCCAGTGCAAGTTCTTGTCACATTACACGAGTAGGCCTACAGATGAACTTATTAATGGTTCCTTTTAACAGCAAGTTGTTAGCTTTGGTGTTTCACCTCTCGATGTGATTTTAAAGGAGGGTAAATTCTATAATTCTAGTCAAAATCAGGAGGATAATGGCATTGTAAGTAGCCTTAGACATCTAATTTTTAACGATAATTATGTAAAGCCATGGTCAGATGAATATTTCCTTACTAAATTGTTGACCAGGGCATTTTAGCCTGATATGGTACTTTGTTTTTAATGCTGTCTGTGATAAGCACTGTTTTAAATCTTATTAATGTTTTTATGTTAATGTACTTTTGTACTGTGTAAATAGTGTATATATGTAATGTTCTCCACTCGTTGGGGGTTGAAATAAATAAATAAATAAATAAATAATTGGCTTTAGGAGGATTGATAGCTGTAGCAACAAGAAAACAAGGTGGAAAATGAAAGCTTTCATCAAGGGCTATCCATCCACATCCACTTTTGTTAAAATTAGTTATCCAGTGATTAGGATAGGTGAAATTTAAAACACATGGATTTTGATTGGGAAGAAACTTCTGACAAGGACAGCAACACTCATTCAGCTTTTGTAGGGTGTTAAGTTCTCTGATATGATGTCGGCACAACTTCAAAGTTGAAGGCGAGCGTGCCCTAGGTTGCGATGCTAGAATGAGAAATTGTTAGTAATAAAATGAAGAATGAGAATGAGGATAAAATTTATGAAAGTGGTTCAGTTAAAAACAGGAAGGATTCATAGGGTGAGGGGAGCGAGGCGCGACTTGAACTGGTCAAGTGTAGTGGCCTCGGCAATTGTCGATGGCAGCGAGTTCCATGTACGGATCGTGCTAGGATAGAAAGTATGTTTATAAAATTCAGTTTGGCACTGAAGTTCAAAGTAAGCAATGGAATGTGATCGTCTATTTCTATCGGCGGCGAGGTGGATGTATGGAGGAAATTGAATGTCAATTAATTTGGAATGTATTTTATAGAAGATGCATAATTTCAATTTTATGCGCCTGGATGATAGTGGCTCCCATTTCAGCGCTTGCAGCATTGATGTTGGGCTGCTGGTGTTATGATGTCTGTTACATACAAACCTAGCGCCTCTTCTTTGGATGGCTTGAATCTTATTGATGTGGCACTTCTGGTTCGGGTCCCAGGCTGAGCAGGCATATTCGAGGTTTGGACGTACGAGTGTGTTGAATGCTGTCTGCTTTGTTTTCTGACATGTGGTCTTGATGTTCCTACGAATCATCCCCAGGTTACGGTTGGCCTTGTTTGTTATCTTGTCGATGTGGCTATTCCATCGCAGATCCCCTTGGATGGTAACTCCCAGGTAGTCAGTTCTGTCTACATTTTGCAGTTTGCTTCCCCGGAGGACATAGTCGGTGACAATTCTCTTCTTTTTCCTGGTGACGTTCATGGTGAAACATTTCGATGGGTTAAACTCCATCTTCCACGTTTCCTCCCAGGCTTCAAGTTGGTGTAGATCTCTTTGAAGAAGATGAGAATCTTCGGTGGACGCGATTTTCCTGTATATGACGCAGTCATCTGCGAAGAGCCTGATGTTACAGTGGCTAGGGTAATCTGGCATATCGTTTATGAATAGAAGGAAAAGAATTGGCCCCAGGACTGTGCCTTGTGGAACCCCCGACTTCACACTTGCTTCTTCTGATCTTTCGCCTTCTACAACCACTCTCTGGACACGGTTGACCAGGAAACTCTCGATCCAGCGGTGCGTTTGACCTCCGCCTTGTAGTAACAAGTAAATAAAGGTGCCAAATGAAAGCTGACATCAATGGCTCTCCGTCGACATCCGTTTAGTTGGTTGAAAATGAGTTATCTCATGATTAGAATAAGTGGAATTGAAAAAAAAAAAACAAAGGAGAATTTGGGGTTTTGGGAGATTTTTGACAAAGGCAGCAACATTCATTTAGCTTTAGGAGGGTTGACATTTGCAAAAACAAGGAAACCAATGTGACAAATGAAAGATGGAATCAAAGGCTATCCATCCACATCTGTGCTGGCTGATTAGGAATGAGAATGATTTATCTAATGATTGGTCTGGCGGTCTCCTGATTGATAAGATGAGAAGGATATTGCTTTGCGTATGCTGGTAGGACAATAGATTTGAATTATCAAGGTTGATTATTTCTAAGTAAACATGATACAATTCTGTATAAGGTAAATATATATTACACAGATTAACAACGAACCATTATGACATACAACTTAGCTGAACAGCAATAACATTTTCAGGCTTTCCCAGCTGTCGACAATTACATTTTTTTTTTATTACTCGCTCAGAGGAGTCAGTTTAATTCTCTAGTCATGGGAAAAATTGCGGCAGAAGCCTTAGAGTGTCTGGTAATGTTAATATACTTGTCACCTATACATATGTTTATGCCAAAAGGTGTTGGACAATACTCCCCCCCCCAGTCCTGGTCCCACATGCACCTTCAGTATATAGTAGTATATACACTACCAGGAGAAACTGGAGGATTGGACATAAAAGATGACTTTTTACAATGACCTCGACATTACTACATTATCTTGCCTCGGAGACATCAGAATTCAATGCAAACATACTTTTTACAAAATACATTTAACAAAATACATTCAAATTAGATGTTAGTTCTTTGTATGTTTTGAAAACAACCAATATATGGGTATATAAGTCATGATGTGCTTTGGTTTAAAGCAATAGCCGTGTGTCTCTACAAAACTGCAGAAACATGCATTTCCTTGACTGGATTTTGGGAAAATTCAGTTTGATTTCAGATTTGTCCTGGGTGTTTTCATGTTAGGCTACATTTTTACACTTTTACATAAATATAGTTTTAAATACCAACAAACGGTATTTTGAAAACTATTCAGTCACTCAAACATGATTTGGGTTATAATAACAATGAATTTTGAATGTAAAACATAGTGAAACTGCAGCGGACATATTTTTGCACAGATTTAATAATATAGGCTTCAATTACTCCCATGCTATCAAGAATAAAAGCCAATTATATGCATAAAGAGTCATAAATTATGAATTAATTTTGTAGACAATAATCAACATTTTGATATATAAAACATGGTGTATTTGGGTAATAAAGTCCATCTACATCTCTTTGCAAAGTTGTGTGTATCTCCATTGGAACATGATTTTTTTCAAGTTTTCCCATTATTTGACGTAACCTTTTAAATTGCCTTAAAAGAGGTTTTGCAAGAGAATATTGCAATCCACACTATATTTCAATTTCTTGAGAGTTTTTGCATAAGAGTGGTACTCATGAATTATATATAACAGACCTTCATGAGTCAATCCCTTTTTGCATGATACGGGGTGCTGACCCCCTCTGAAAAACTTTTATACAGTGACCTCGCCATTACTCCACGACTCAAGCCACTGAAGCGAGCATACATTCAATAAACTAGAGAAAAATTAGTGTTAGTACTATGTACTTTTTGAAAAGACTCTTATTTTGATCTCTCATTTTGATGTATAATATGATGTACTTGAGTTGAAAAGGTACAGCTGTGTCTCTCTACAATTTTGCAAAAGTGCGACTTTATTGACTGGATTTTGAGAAAATTCTGCTTGATATAGTGATAATTGTCCTGAGTCTTGTTTAAAAATCTACATCTTTTTTTCCCTTTTATCCATTTTACTTCTATGAAATACCAAAAAATAACATTTTGAAAGTTATACAATTGCTTTCATGTGCTTTTTGTGCATATTGCAGTGGCTTTTGAATGTAAAACCTTGCAAAAATGCAGCGTAGTACTTTTCGTGCAGGTTGAATAAGGTAGATCTTGATTACTCCCATAGTATTTACCATGAAAGCTAATTATAGGTATAAGGTGTATTTAATTATGATTTTTAGATGATAACCAACATTTTGATGTATAACACATGGTAGATTGGGGTTTAAAGCTACATCTACATCTCTTTGCAAAGTTGTCGGTGCCCTCGGCTTTATTTTTATCACGTTTTTGCGCGATTTGACGTTACCATATAAATAGCCTTAAAAAAGTGGTTTTGCAAGAGAATATTGCAATCCAAACTACATTTCCAAATTCTTGAGTGTTTTAGCATTAGAATGGTACCTATGAACAAAATATAGCAGACCGTCATGTGTCAACCCCTTTTTTTGCATGATAGAGGGTGCTGGCCCCCCTACTAATAGGGATGCAGGCAAGAAAGATGCAACAGCCACAAGTAATATGTCAATTATAAAATGTATCATACCAGTGCAAAGTATTAAGCAAACAATGTAAGAATGGATGTTATAAAATGTAACAAGAACAATCTGGCTGTTTTGTTATTTAGTTTGGTATAATTCATAAGGAAGGTTTGGTAGTCAAGGGTAACATGCCTTATGTTTTTAATTTCTGTTCATTCTATTCATCAGCACACAGAAAATGTATCCGATTTCAAAATATATATGCTGTTCATCAGAATACTAATTGCCTGATTGATAACAGAGCTGACACAATTATATTGCCTGAATATCATGTGTTGTGGACATTCACATGTTTTGTAGTTTTCGTGTTTTTCTTGATTCTTTTAGCTGGTCTGATGCACTTAGAGTGGGAATTTGGGACCTCAATCAACTGATTGCAATCAGAGCTCAGAATGCTGATAAGATTAGGGCTCTGATTAGGAAAGACAATTACATGATTAGCGGCATTACAGGTTGATCTCTAACAGGGTTATTGCCGATTCAACATAATTTTCACTTGTTGAGTACTATTGGTCAACAAATCCGAATTTTGAAAAAAAAACGTCCCTGTCAGCATGCCTAGGCGGTCCAACGTCGGCCCAGCGTCAGTCCGATATGAGTAGCATCGGTCCAGCTTCAGGCCGACGTTGGACCGCTGAGGCACGCTGATAGGGAAATGCTTGCAACGATAGATGTGGCTAACTTTTCTGTGTTGCATCGAAGTTAGCTCTTCTGCATTCACATAACAACAAGTCAGATGGACTGGGCCCCACAGATTGTGTGTCTCCATACACTCAGCAGATTGAGAGATGTATATCTCTTCTTGCCTAAGACAGATGATTTATTGGCCATCTTGTCTCGGTCAAGACATCTCAAGCAAACATCGGCGCTTCCTTGATTTGCTGCAGAACAAACTTTTATCCTTCTCCAAAAGATATAGTTGACTCGACTGCTCTTAGTTCTCATCTTACAAGACACCAATCAAGAAGAAGAAGCTTTTATGAGAAACTCCGATTTTAATTGTGTATTTTGATCATTCTCATTTCTCCTTTGTGAACGGATTTCTTGAAACAAAGAATGAAATGACGATCCAATTGACATTTCCATGGACGTTGTAGCAATATCATAGCCGCAGTCACCTCTCAATATTTACAATGTTGGCCTACCTTGGTAATCAATTGTTGTTGTGCTTCAAAAGCTGCTTGTACATCAGGGTATAGTCTCCCCCCAAACCTCTGAGAAAAGGCCCAAATTCATGCAAGGAGGCTAAAAATTGGGGCAGAAAATCAGATGTACATTATCGAAAATCAGGGTTATACCAGCAATTTTACCAGCAATTTCACTGGACTTCATAATCATGTGTACCATGATTATATATGGTATGGTAAGTGCAGCCCTCTAAGCCCAGTTCTGGGTGCTCACGAGGGTTGATTGATGAGAGGGGAAAGAGAGCAGGAGTCCTCAACAAGTTCCACATTTACCCCATGTGAAGGATCTTTTACTTGCCCAGCACTGACACTGATACGGTGGGCTGCCAATTTAACGTCTCATCCAAACGACATCCAGCTTGGATTTTGCTGATAAAGGTCGACTAATAATTTTGTGTTCCCCACCCGTGGTTCGAAGCCCCCGCATGCAACCATCTTCAGTGGGTTAGGCGGGCTCCTAAGCCACTTGGCCACCCAGCTGTTGTGACACAGTGAATCAGTGGCTATTAATTTTGGATGCTGAAACTATAGATTGCTTGATTGTGCTATCTGCATCTGGAGAGTGGCTATTCAGTCCAGCATACTCATTGAAGCATGACATTCTAAATTGCTAATCGTGCACTGGAGGTACGGGGTAAAACATGATTTTGATCACTAAATCCTGAACTTTTTTAATATTACAGGTTATCAAGGATTAACTGGCATAGGTCTAATATATGTGAAAGGAGCATGTAATGAAAGCAATGCATTGTATTGGTATTTCAGAAGCACATGGTTGCAATTATCAAGATAAAAAGTTTTTAGTTAAATTAATCACACTCGCCACAGTGAATCGGGGCTACCACGGGGCACAGTGAATCACTGCATTCAGTGATTCACCACACCCCAGGTAAGAATGATGAATAGTTTAAAGCTGTAATTGTCTTTAAGCAGCAATAAACAACTATTTTTAAATACCCTACTGTCAAAAATGCGGAAAATATACCTTATTTATTGCCTTTGCTCATTTTATTTATAACACTAATTCACTGTGCCCCTGGTGCTGATTTACTGTGTTACCGTATCGTGTCACAGTGAAACAAAATATTTTTTTGCAATTTTGGATTTCAACAGAAAATACCAAAGCTCTGCAAATTCTTTGATACCACAGGTGTTTATCATTTAAGCCTAACATCGAGAATGTTGAATAAATACTTTTTGAGATATGGAATAAATACTTTTTATGAAGGAAATAAACATTGCCGATTCACTCTGTCCCCGTTCTCCCCTACTGTCTGCAGCTTCAACAAAACATTCTCCCATTAGAAGCCAACACCATCATGCACAGGTCTGCAGCAGTTAATTGGTCTGCTCAAGTATGCTCTTTGCAGAAGTCTTCCATTAGTATTCATAGACTTGGGTCTCCATGTATATAATCCCAGAGTTGGTCTAAAAGTTGAGCATTTCATATGGGGGCTGAATTATTCATAGGTGAGGAACAAGGAGTACCAATCAGTGGAAGACCGTCAAGCCCAAGTTCTCAGGAGGTGCAATAATGGAGGAAAAGGAAACATTCTGTCTGTGTTCTTCTTCCCTTGCTAAATTGTCACTCTGTAACCATTTGTAAATCATTTATGAGGTGCTGTGTTGAATAGATCTAAAGACAAATGGTTTGTTTCTGATGTGTCATATATAATAAAAATCCATTCATTCATTCATTATATATAATTATTATATTTTCAGTTTCAGAAATATCTGAACACTCCACCATATAATCAGAGGCTTGCTCTAAATTTGAAAGGAGGCTGACGAAAGTGACCATTTGTCAACAAAATTTGAAGGATCCCTTGATCAATTCCAAAACAGAATTTTATTTTAGTCTGCCATTTCAATACATCACATAAAAAAACAAATATATCATGAGTAAAATAAAAAGCAACATGTGGTTTTTAATCCAAAAAAGAGAATGTCAGCATGAAAAGGAAATCCAATTATTTCTATGTAATGAGTTTGCCTTGCGGATGTTTCATATAAGCATCCAGATGCCTGGCCTTGCAAAACGCCATGTTTTTCTGACTAAAAATGATTTACAATTAAGTTTCCTTGGCAATAAAAGCATAGCAATATGTTACTGTCAAGGCTTTTCACTTCGGCAGAGCAATAATCTGCTTCAGAAAATATTCGGCCTATGTCTTGTGCCTGTACTGTCATTTCCAGTAATCGACACATCATGTGCCTGTTGTTTTCCTATAATCGACACATAATTAAAAAAAAAAAGACTTCACCCATATAACAATTATAACCGATTCAGTTTTGTTACTTAATGTACGGTACCGACATAAAGCTTTACACTGTATATATAACAATTATAACCTTTTTCAGATCTGTTGTTTTAATGTCACTATTTTAACGTTATTGTCTATATTGTGATTGTAATGATATTGATATAAGGGAGAGTAGCATTCCCATTACACCCTCTTGTTTTATTGTAATTCATGTTTTTTCTCTGTAAATAAATTCAGTTAAACAAATTCAAAAATTCATCTATATCTTTAAAGGTGATCGGATCTCCTTTTCATTTTCAGCTGAGTGAAAATGGAATTATCAATCCATGTCTGGGTTAAAGTTGTGTCACATGTTAAGATTCATGGCATGACTTCTTTTAAGGAAACCTATTTCAACAACTAAAAAGAACTATGAAGGACTTTGCAAGTCAGCATTTTACAAGTAGCTTCTAAGTAGGCCTAATTATAATTTTTTTCTTTCAAATAAATCCTAATTCTTACTT
This sequence comes from Platynereis dumerilii, assembly GCA_026936325.1. Lineage (NCBI taxonomy): Eukaryota > Metazoa > Annelida > Polychaeta > Phyllodocida > Nereididae > Platynereis > Platynereis dumerilii. The sequence continues at coordinate 21,601,968 of JAPTHN010000005.1, read as the reverse complement.
GCCAGTAAACACTGATCTTCATTTTACTCAAATCATTCTTCTTACTTTTTTCCTTCCAAGCAAGTGTACAGATAAAAACAACCCTTACAGCCGAAAGACAGGCACACTGCCAGTGTATACATTTATATAAAATGATTCTATTTTCATATTGTTGTTGCCAGACAGTTGAGTTTGCCATAGAATTCTAAACAGACAATCTGAAGAGTAACAACAAAATGACAAAAACATCTTCTATCTTTGGGAGATTTTGACATGGAACCTTAGGCTTTTGGTTGCGGCTTACTTAACTCCACAGTTGTCCAATGTACCCCACTAATTTTGCTTCTCAGCTGGGAACAATCACCCACTTCTGTCACAGTGCAAACTCCTGAAGTTTTCTTTGTCAAACACAGCAATCAACATAGATGGAATCGGACTCTTACTTCCAATTGCAAGATGGAAAATAAAGTAATTAAACCAGAAACAGCAAATTCTGGAGCTTCATTGCAAATCTACGACTTCTTGATCATGTTTGGTCAGAATGCAACTGAGGGATGGTGAGGGCAATATTTTTCTTGCAGAACAAGAAAAACAAATCTTGAATGCGATGACGTTTACTTGAAATGTCTTGACCAAGAAAAGACAGCCGATAAATCATTGAGATTTCTGGAAATTTCACAGGAAGGCTCTTTGACAATCTGTCTAAGCAAAGCAGAGATACGCATATCTCAATCTGCTGAGAGTATGGAGACACACAATCCGTGGGGTTCTGTCTGTCAGAGTTATTGTTCTGTGAATGCAGAAGAGATAGGCAGCTGAGGACACAAATATTACAAACAGTGGATGCAAAGTTTTGGCACCTTTCACGTTGGGTAGCATTTTTTCATATTAACAGCCTGACATGCACTTGGTCATGCATACAATTGTATGTCTGAATAACATTTGTTATACATATAACAAGTAATTCTCAAAGGAATGGGCTATGTTAAGTTATTTTTATGCTGTGATATAGATCTGCCATAACAAATACCAGCCTAAGTTGAATGGGCAATAAGCCAGTCTTTGAAACAAAGCCGGCTATGTATCAACCTGTAATGCCAGTAATCAAGTAATTCAGACTTAGGCCAGTTATCCTTTTTGGTACCATAGGTAGGCCCTTATGATAATACATGTGCTAAAAAAAATTTGGACTTAATAATAACCCCTCAAAACCCCAACTCAATTTTCGCACAAATGGCCTGTTGACTTAGGCCATTTGGACTTAGGCCAATTTCGTTATCACTAATTTTAGTGGATATCACCAATATTTTTCCGTCATAATTGTGAGGATTGATTTTATTGAAGTTGTTTCCTCGCATTTCATTCATAATTTTTTTAGAGAATTGCTTTATAACACAGCTACACCACAAAAGAATTTTGGCCTAAGTCATATTTGTTTCAAAAAAAAAAATTGGCCTAAGTCAGTTTTTGGCTGTTTGCCGAAAATTGCCAAAAATGACTTAGGCCAATTTTGCTTTAGGCTGACAAACTGCTAAACACCAGCTTACTAATAAGAGAAGTAGAGTAGCGTGGGGCATGCAGCCCCCCTTAACTTCGAGGTGCGATTTGACCTACTTTTTGTGGTCGATTACTTGAATGCTTATGCTGTCAGGAAGGGATCACTTGACTCTACTCATAACTAGTGAATCAAATGTCTGACAATTTTAATAAAGGAGTTAGGGCCCTTTTTGTAAAAAAATTAAAATGGCCTTCTTACCCACCCATCGGGCAAGAAGCCCCCCTATTATAATCCTATGGCAATTTTTTTGCGAGCGCATTCAGCTTGAAAGTTATTTCTTGGGGTTCTTCTATCATTTTTAAGGCATTCTATTCACTTTTTCTGAATTTCATAACTTTTCTGTTCATACATTTATTTTTTAATATTTTTTGCCCTGTTTCAATTTCAGCCAAAATTGTTTTCATTTCAATTAGCTATTCTATCAAGATTTAAGGTAAAGTACACATTATTAAATGGTTCCTGAAGCAGCTTCGAGGCCTCAGTGAAGGGGGCCTCATGCCCCATACCATGTGGGGCCTCTCGCCCCAAACCCACATATTTTAATTTGACCTCTATATTTTGAGCTAAAATGCCAAAAACATGATCCAAATCATATTTATCTGATGGTCATAAAGTAAAGCAATGCAGATATCCACTATACTTTTAAAATTTTCCAAAGTTATTTCTGTCAACCAACTTGAAAGAATTAATCAAAGTTACATAAACCATGCACCTTTTATGTTTATTTAATTACTACTATGGTTTGATGCTGTTTGCCCTGAAAATTGGTGACGTCACCTAAAAAGCATCTAGCTTCAATCCTATCAATAAGAAAAAGCATCAAAAATGTAAGTTTAGATATAACCCTGGGGGGGCCTCTCACCTAACCCGGGCTTTTTGCCCCGACCCACTCTACATAAACTAATTTTGACCAGATTCTACATATATTTGTCCACAACAGGCAATAATCATATCGTATTGGCTGTTATACACATTTTCAAATAGATATTTTCTGGTTTGGTCAGTATGCATGATGAATAAAAACGTTTGAAAATGGGCATCTGACAAAACCCATGACTACCAAACAAAGCAGACATAAAATTTCTGGAACTGTCTTGCACATGCCTATATATAACCAAATCATGAACATTCTTGTTTCCCGTCTACATTTGTTGACAAACCCTCCTGTATCAGCGGTTTGCTTTGGTGATGATATGTTGCTTATATCACAGAACTTTGCAGGAGTTGCACCTTCGTTGCTTGCATCTCAGCAGGTCTTGAGTCTGATGCCTGGGGATGACGTTATATATTTTTTCTTTTTAGTCAGGAGCAATGTCCTGCATTGAATTGACAATGACATTAGATGGCTCCCTGAAAAGTCTTGTCAAGTCTGCAAGTTATCACATTTTGGATGTCTTTCGCATTTTATTTTAGGATCTTTAAAACAGAATTTTCTACAAATCATTGTAAGTTATATTGTACCTTTCATATGTTGCAAATTCAACTAAATCCAAATCATTGGCAATGCATTAGGCCTATTGGGCAAAGGTAGTAGTCTGATCCTCCTTAGTAAAATCAAGGTAAATGACTAAACATTAAAACTTAAAACCCATTGTCATTGTGAGATCTATACACGCGCATCAGAATTATATTCATCTAACCTTGGTGAATTACTATCTTAGTTCCATGTCTTTATATAAGGATTGTAAATTCTGTTACAGTAGCTGCAATAATGTGGAAACAAAGCCCTGTGCCCAGACAGCATAATAGTGAAGTTGGTCAAATACATTTGTATACCAATAGATCCCTGGATTACACCGCATCAGCACAGACAGCCCAGAGGATAATTGCTGAATTAATCTTGGGATGCAGCATCAGTTCAGTACACAAACAGAACAAAATTGCTCTGTACTTCTATTCTCTGTTATTACGTTGTCAGACAACTGTGCATTGGATTAATCATGCAAGTCTGGAGTAATCTTTAATTATGCTTGTGTAATATGTGTAGGGACTTTTCTTTAAATTACACCAAAATCTGATATTCTCAATTTACAATCTGTTGTAGTATTGTTTGTATAATAAAAGGGAATGATATTGCACAGCTGTGGCAGAGGCAAAACTCAAGAAATATGTGTTAAAGCTTGCTTATGGTATGTTCACCTTGGCCTATACATGTGCTTCGAAGACACAAATGGAGTTCAGTGTCAAGGGTTTTTATGGAAACTGATAAAGCTGGTCACAAGGAGTCAGGCATGGAGAAATTATGGGGAAGAGAGTACAAGTCACACAAAGCAACGACAAACTATGTTTTTGCCTGCGAGGAAGCGACAAACTCCAATTTTAACATTATTGTAACCCAGCAGGCCATGCAGCTACACGCGGAACCAAGCTCTTTTATATTTTTTCATGTGCGCTGAACAAATTTTTTTCTCAGTGTCAAGTGGCAAACAATCTCATGACCAAAAATTTTACAACCCGAAGCCCCTCTGCATTTATGGGGCAATAACTCTGATGGACAGAGCCCCACAAGTTGTGTGTCTCCATACTCCCAGCAGATTGAGAAATGCTTTCCTTGCTTTGAATTATTTTCCAGGATGATTTATCTCAAAGTTGCAGAAATGATTTATTGGCCATCTTTTTCCTTATTTTTCCTTGGCCTCAATTGCAATTGTGCCAACACTAACTCTGACAGACAGAGCCCCACAGATTGTGTGTCTCCATACTCTCAACAGATTGAGAAATGCATATCTCTGCTTTCCTGACAGTGAGTGAGTTTGTGTTTTACACACATCAGCACCAGTCTGGGCTATTTAGAGGACTTTCCTGACAGGTATTGTCTAGGAGCCTTCTGTTTATAATCGTTTTCATAGCTATGTGTTTTTTGAAAATTTCGTTTTGCAGTTAAACCGTGACATCATCGGGTATCTGTCAATTTGATTGGTCTAATCTTCAATCTGTGACATAGCAGTTCAGAGTTTTACATCACAGTTAATGACAAAGGAAATAAAAACTGCCAGGCAACGTTACCATATGTGTACAACCACAAAAAACAACCCATGTGTTGGCTGAGTGTTACACCTCACCAAAAGAGTCTCATTGTTTTCAAAAAAACTGTGTTGCTGTTTTTCACAAGACACCGGTCATCGCAATTTCAAAGAACTTCTGTTGTCAGTAATTGCAAATCTCCTTTCAAGCTCAGTATTTTGTTTGGTTCAGTTATACTTCATTGAAGCATCGTTCAGCCAGGGAAAGCTAAACAAGTGATACATACATCATCCATGTGTCAATGCACTTTGCCAGTTTGCTGAATTCTGTGCTTGTAATAAACGAAATTATTCAACTTAATCTCTGACATCACAGTTTTGGAATGAAGCAAATTGCAAACTTGAAAAACATGTAGCTATGAAAACGATAATAAATCACTGCAATCTCAATGATTTATTGGCCATCTTGTCCTGGTCAAGACATCTCAACCAAACATCAGCGCTTCCTTGATTTGCTGCAGAACGAACTTTTCTCCTTCTCCAAAAGATATTCTTTACTCGACTCTCCTTAGTTCTCATCTTGCTAAACACAAATCAAGAAGAAGAAGCTTTTTGGTGGAGCACCGATCTTTACATATTTTTATCACTGCCATTCTCCTTTGTGAATATAGATTGTGTGTCATTTCCATTGACATTTTGCAATATCATAGCCGCAGTCCAATCTTGTTATTTCAAATGTAACAAAAGAACAACAATGTACATACAACTGTTCACCACTTCCGCTCCGAAATTAATGTGTTAAACCAGTGCACTGCATTATGACGGGTATCATTCTGCCCTATTAAATTATGGCATCTTCAAAATATGAAAGCCAATTCTAGATATATAATGCTCATTCATCTTGTTCACTGGTTAGTGTGGTCATCCTTGCAAAGTTTCATAAAACAAATGCTCTGAAAAGAATCTAAATCAATGATGACTACTGTTTATTCCAGTTTCTTCTCTGATCATGACTTGTTGACACAGGGAACTCAAACAAGATTTAACCATTTGTATTTTCGACAACACAGTTTCTTCTAAGAGGCCATTGGTAACATGCCCAGGTCTGCAGCAGTTGGTCTGCTCAAGTATGTTCTTTGCAGAATACTTTCATTAGTATTCATAGACTTGGGTCTCCGTGTACATAATGCCAGAGTTGGTCTTTGTGCATTTCATAAAGAGGCTGAATTATGCATAGGTGAGGAACAAGGAGTACCATTCAAGTCACATTCTCAGCAGGTGCGGTAAGAGAGAAAAAAGAAAAGCTCAGGGTACGGAAGACGTCTGTGTTCTTCCTTTAGTAAAGTATCATACTGGTCGATCATTTGTAAATTATTAATGAGGAGCAGAGTTGAAAAGATCTAATGACAAATGGTTTGTTACTGGTTTGTCATTATGTCTATAAAATCCATTCATTCAATAAATATAATTAATATTTTTAATGTCAGACGTATCTGACGTTGCCATGTGAACAATTAGAGGGAAATCAAAGTCCACTTTAAATTTGAAAGCAGGATAACTAAAATGGCCACTCTAAACAAAATTTTAAGTTTCCTTGATCATTTTAAAAATAAAATCGTATTCTAGTATGCCATTTATATATAATAGTATATATACGTGTATAAACACTGTATATATATGACATATGGATATAAACATGCATGCCATGAATGATTTTTAATCCAAAAAAGAGCATGTCAGCATGAAAAGAAAATCCCATTATTTCCTTGTAATGAGTTTGCCTTGCAGCTGTTTCATATATATAATAACATAGAAGGATGGCCTTGCAAAAAGCAATGTTTTCTTGACTAACAATGATTTACAATTAAGTTTCCTTGGTAAGTAAAAGCAATATATCATTCCTCGGGCTTTTCACTTTGGAAGAGCTATAATCTGCTACAGAAAATGTTATGTCATGTGCCAGAACTGAAACACTAAGCCACTGCTGTTACAATGCAAACTCCAAGAGAACAGTTTTTCATAAAAAATAAAAATCTGAAAAGAAGCAAAAAGACTTAAGTTCTACCAAAGATTCTATACATGTATATATAGGGGCTCTGTGGTGTAGTGGTTAGCACGCTGTACTGCTGTGCCAGCGGCCGGGGTTCAACTCCCGGCTGCTGCTGAGTTCCCAACTGATAATTCAGTGCTGGGTGATCACTTAATTGGGTACTGTTGCCAGCAGTACTGGATGTTGGGGAGGTAAATGACACGTGCCGTGGGCTCAACTGTAAATCAGTTGTTCCATCCACTCCAGGTGGGGACTTTCGTTGGCTACCCACGATACCTTTACCTTTACCATTTGATTCTATGATAAAACTTCATGGGAGTGTGGTTCACAGCAATGAACCTCATGAATGTCAGGTCGCGTAAGAATACAACACGAGTCCGAAGGACAAGTGTTTATTCTGCAGCAGACCTGACATGAGTGAGGTTCATTACTTTCTTACCAGTGAAATGAATTCAAGAGGAACGAATTGCCACAAGAGGCGCTACTTGTGTTTCCTTAGCAACATCTCCTCAGGACAGCCTCATTTTGGTTTTTTGAAAGGACAATCACATTGCAAATTCATCGTAGCTGGCTGTGTAGAATCATGGATGCTTTTTACTTACCAGAACATCAGCAGAGGACCCAAGGTAATTTTTTTTGAAAAACAAGAGTGATTTTTTTCAAAATTTTGAAGGGAAATAAGGAAAAAATTCACTATAGCGGGCCGTCAATATGCCCATATTTGGCATGTGAAAAACGATCGTTTTAGTGGTAAACGTGGGGGCTGCCGCCCCCACACCCCCGCCAAATGGTTTCCATGACATTATTTCAACAAACTGTAACAAAAATGTGACTAAAACTTACATTTTTAATGGTTTTTCTACTTCGTTGCGTCACCAAAATAACATCGTCGTCAAGTGTTGATGGCGTCATGTAAACATTTCTTGCCTGGTTACAATGACATGACGTCACGAATGTATTGTTTTCCAAATATGGTCAATTTCACGGCCCGCTAAAGTGAAGCATACCCGGAAATAATGTCATTGCATATTTTAAGAGTCACGGTATCTTATTGGCTGGGGTGTGGGAGCGACAGCCCCTACGTGAACCACTATAAAACGTTTTTCAGTTGCCAAATATGGCCAGTTTGGTCACATTGACGGCCAGCTATAGATAATTTTTTCTGTAAATTTTGACTTTGGCCTTGATTCAGTAGAGTGCTATTATTTTAAGTGGTCCATTATGATTAATATATAAATAATTTCACCCATTAGATTTTGTATGATTTTATCTTTGCTTGACGAAGGGTTACTTTTGAGATTGTAAAAGACACAAAATCATCGAAAATTGGTTAATCAAGAAAAACTGACTGTGAATGATTTTGATTTCGACGGCCTGCTGTATTTAATTTATTCAATGACTTTTTTTTTTCACAATGATGTCATGAATCAATTCTTTGATATTTGATCACAAAGTGACACAAACAGGCCTACAGCCTCAGGGCCCAACCAGACGATAGTTTCGAGGAGCTATGGATTTTACCCCCGGGATGAACTTTTTTGTTTGCAAAGCTTCGTAAGAACAATTTTTTGCGTGGGTATGAGCTACTAACTTTAATCGTCCACCGGTGTCCTCTGTCGTTCGTGTGCCCTGTCACGTTCGTTTGACGCCGAGATCTCACTAACCAGCGGTCCATAGGGGGCCATAACTTTGCATGATACATTTATTACTCGTGGTCTCGTGCTGTGTGCTACAAATATCCTTTTTTGGCTGTCTAGTGCGGCAATTTCAAAAGTTTCTTTGGCAGACACCTTTTTCGGATCCATTGCCGCCATCTTCACTGGGTTAGGAGGCCACCATCTAATCTTTGAGTTATTTTTAAATAAATAATTTCTTGCTCAGTTTTGGTGAAATAAATAAATTCTTTTTAGACAGTCTTGAAATAAAATATGTTTGATGGGGGTATTTCGTAATAAGGCGATGCTTGATTTGGGATTGAATATTCAGGCACTTTGCGAGCTTGAAATAAATAATTATGGCTGCCATTGACGTGTAGACAGGGTTTAGGCCGAAACCCTTGGGTTGTAGGCCTCTCCGTTGTCACCTCTGGTATGTGTTGTTGGCCTTCGTTCTACCCAGTCCATCAAATAAAATTCCGACGGTACGTAGTCAGCTTAGATCTCCATCCGCTGCCATTACCGTGAAATAAATAATTTACCGCCGAGGAAAACTCCCAAGCCCCCAGAAAATGCTGTCTACAGAGCCTCGCTGTCGTTGCATCATTTTGGAGGCTTGACCGTGACCATAGCAACGGCCCCTTCTGACACTTCTGGCACTTTTGGCTGTTGTGCCTCTATTTGATATTCAAAAGAAATCCCGGCTCTGGCAGCTAGGAGCAAGGCAACATACTGGAAGTGTGAAAGGTAAGTGATATTGGAAAAAATGCACAACAGCAGGCCGTGAGAATGACCATATTTGGCAACTTGACAAACATAATTAGGAAAATATTCATGCCGTCCCCCAAATCCCCAAATAGTGATGTTTTTTTAAAAACAGTTTGGTCAAAACGTAACTAAAACTTACTCGCTTTTGATTTCCGGGGTATGCTTCACTTTAGCGGGCCGTGAAATTGACCATATTTGGAAAACAATAGATTCGTGACGTCATGTCATTGTAACCAAGCAAGAAATGTTTACATGACGCCATCAACACATGACGACGATCTTATTTTGGTGACGCAACGAAGTAGAAAATCCATTAAAAATGTAAGTTTTAGTCACATTTTTGTTACAGTTTGTTGAAATAATGCCATGGAAACCAGTTTTTCACTTGCCAAGTATGGTCATATTGACGGCCCGCTATAGTGAATTTTTTCCGATTTCTATCACGAAAATAATTGGTTGTCAATTTGTCAAGCGCTGATAGAGTCGAACAACAACATACAGCTGATGACTATCACTACGGTCTGCTAATCTGAATCATATTAATGGAGACCGCCAGGTCACTGCGCGAAGCGCAGTGACCAGAGGTCTTCAAATGGTAGAAGACAGAGCTACCCACACAGGGATATACTAAGAAACTTTTTTGCATGCGCCAAACAAAAAAAGTGTCGGCGTTTTTGTGACGTCATTACTAAATGAAAGACAATGGTGATGACGTCACAACTATAAGCAGTCCAGAGATGACGTCACTTTGGCAATCTATAAATAAACAGGAGTGCTTCATGTAGCGTCACCAAACCTGCAGCAGATGTACTGACTAGCAGGAATATGCAGGCCCACAGAGATAAGTTTTATCCATGTATCTACATATATATATCTATTATCTATAAGCCTATCTATCTATCTATTTGTCTGTCTATATCTCTGTTGGCTAAATAAAGATAATCTCTGATCCCTGAGAGATAACATGTCTGGACACATACGTACAGCTAATAGTTTATAAAAGGTCCTATTTCAAAAAACATATTTCAGAATGGTATTTAATTATGTATTTGTTAGTTTGTTTGTCATAAATTTATTTTACAAAACCCATGTGATGTATAATCATGAGAAAAGTAGAATCAGTTTTATAAAGGTTAAAATGAACTAACAAAAATGTTCAATCTCAGGTGACAAAATATGTGGATCTTCACCCGGCGGTCTCTCTATGCATTGGCATCATCATATTAACTTACCAGATTTTCTGTAAATTATTTCCTTTTTTGTTTTTACAACCATTAATTATAGTACCTGAATAGGTTGTCACTTATTAAATTTTATAGTCTCCTAATCAAATAATAGACGGGACAGAGCCACCGGCTCACCGAGCGAAGCGAGGTGTCACGTCCCTTATGGCAAACATGCGAGGAGTGAACCAGCCAGATGGTTCAATCAAAAAAAGTGATTCAGACATCCCATAATATGATCCTGGCACTTTTTTCTCATCACGCGTTACTACCGTAAATGTTCGAAAAAAAAAAAAGATTACCAAAAATGTTCGAAAAAAAAGAAATTTACCGTATACGCTCGAAAAAAAAAAATTTCCAAAAAAAAAGCCAATTACCGTAAAATGTTCGAAAAATTAAAAAGTAATTAATTGATATGTTCGAAAAAAAAAAAAAAATTAGGCCTACCAAAAATGTTCGAAAAAAAATAAATTATTTTTCTTTAAATTTTCTAAAAAACAAAAAATAAATTACCAAAATGTTCGAAAAACATAAAATTACCGTAGGCCTATACGCTCGAAAAAAAAAAAAATTCCAAAAAAAAAAAAATTTCCAAAAAGAAAACCTATTACCATAAAATGTTCGAAAAATGGAAAAATTACCTTATATGTTCGAAAAAAAAGATTCTCCAAAAAAAAAAAAATTACCGTAAAATGTACGAAAAATAAAAAATTACCAAAAATGTTCGAAAAAAGAAATTTGCCAAAAATGCTCGAAAAAAAATTCTGTTTCGAAAAAAAAAACAAATTACCAAAAATGCTCGAAAAAATTTTGCATAACAAAAAAATTACCAAATATATAAATGTTCGAAAAAAAACCAAAAAATCACCGTTACAAAATGTTCGAAAAAAAAAAATTACCAAAAATGTTCAAAAAAAAAAAAAATTGCAAAAAATGTTTGAAAAAAAAAAGTTTCCCAAAAAAACATGTTCGAATAAAAAAAAAAAATTCCCCAAAAAAAAAAAATTCGAAAAAAAAAAGTTACATATTTTAAACATTTTCTTTTATCCAAACTTTTTATGGAACAAACTTGAATACAAAAATGAATTTCGAGAAAAAATTTGGTAAATACAATTTAGAGTCTGTCTTTTAAAATTTATTTTTTGCGTTAAGGCAGTCCCGTCTTCATGCTTTGGCATTTACATATTGGAGACCACAGGTCTGGGCCCGCAGGGCCCAGACCGCAGGTCTTCAAATGGTAGAAGACAGAGCAACTCACACAGGGATATACTAAGGAAAACTTTTGCATGCGCCAAACAAAAAAGTGTGGGCGTTTATGTGACGTCATTAGTAAATGAGACACAATGGTGATGACATCACAACAGACTGCCAGAGGTGACGTCACTATTTGCAAGTTGCTATAAATAACTCGTGCAATGGGGAGCCTTAAATGAATATCCACAAGGTGGCAGCACTATCGATTTTACCATGACGTCGACTTTGTTGACACATGTTTACATGCAGTCAGCAGCTTGTCAGTGTGGCTTGCATGTCAGATTGTGACAGAATTGTGTGATTATATGTAAAAGAAACTTGAAGCATGGTTCATTATGAAAGATGGACCCTCCCAGAACTCAAAGAAGAGCTCAAAGAAGAGCTCAGGAGAAGAAAAGGAAGGGTCTCTGGAAGAAGGAGCTTGTTGAAAGATAGGCATACTTATTCTTGTGACCTGTCATCAGGTCATGATGACATTGATGTGTGTGTGCATGTGCATTTATGTAATGGGCACTGGTTTGTTGGACCTATTATTTACCAGATTACCTATTATTTACCAGACTACACTTCAATACATGTAAGGGGGGGGGGGGTCACGGGGGGGGGGTATTGGGCTAGTCCAGGGCGACTCAGCAGAGGTCTGGGCAGGCTCACTGCTAGTATTGGGCCATGCACACTCAACCAGTACTGGCAGTAGTGATTCAGATTTCAGATTTTTTTTCTGATCAAGGAAATTTTATTTAACTATCAAAAGCATTTAAAAAGTTGACAAACTTGGATTTACAGTGCTGTCGTTACCGCCCCCTTTTGAAAATAGATGAGTGGCGTGTGTTGAGTTGGGGCCGGGGTTCAACAATTAACTGTTTTGGGAGAGGGGGCATTGTTATTCCAGTGGGCTAAGAATTTAAGGGCCGACCAGATGATAGTTGAGGGGGCTATGGAATTTACCCCCAGTCCAGAACATTTTTTTTTTTTTTGTGTGCGAAGCGTGGAGGAACAATTTTTTTTGCATGCGGACGAGCGACAAACTTCTAAAAATTTATCGCAATTTTAACTGTACAGTACCCTAACTACAGGTGGAAACAAACTTTTCTTTATGCGCTGAACAAACCTTTTTTTTCAGTGTCAAGTGGGGAATTTTTTTTTTCACCAAAAAGATCAAGATCATCTGGTCGGCCTCTTATAATGGCAATTTTGATAATGCCTGCGCTACCGGTACAAGTGTGTATAGATTTCATGTTGCAAGGATTCAAATTTCAAGTTTCAAGTTTTTTATTGACTCAGATCACAACGGCAATATGGAGTACAAAAACAATTGCTAATTCCGTAATACAAAAAGTAACGCCACACATAAGTGATTCTTAGCTCTGCGGACCCGCCGACACAATAGATTTCCTGCCGATAGAAAAAAAAAAAATTTTTTGACATTAAAATTTTGTTTTTCACCTTTTTTTTTGTTCCACCGACCGACCTAGAGAAAATGCCTTGAGAGGATCCGAGAAGCTAAAGATCAATTATATGTGGCCTAACAAAAAAAATATACAAAATAAGAAAAATCTACAGTGGTCCCTGCCATGAGCGACCTCTCAATAAGCGACCATACCCCTATATGCGACCATAGACCCTCTGCATTAACGTTTTTCTTCATAAATATCACCCCAATATGCGACCAACCTGTCTAACGCGACCAACGACCACTAAATTGCCAAAAATTGGTTCATTTCATCCTAATATGCGACCACAGAAACTACCGAAATGCGGCAATGAAGCTACGATGTTTTGCACTGTGTTTGTTCTTATTGCAATCCAGGTAAGTGCTTCAAAAGAGTATATGAATCTAATGATTACATCAACTGAATAATTAACCCAGAGGCTTCAGTTGATTGGCACTTGAATGGATTACTCTGATTCCAATTGATTTCTGACACTCCCAATTAATTGGGGCTTCAATTGTGTGAGTTAAATGCTGGTACTAAAACCCTTGAGTTCATTGTTAGCATTCTATTGAGAGATGTTGATTGCTCTTCGTCATTGGAATGCAGTGCATGGGAAACTGGATCACTTAAAAAGTTGATAGAATGGTCGTTTTTGGTAGGAAAAAAAGTTTATTCTTTTCATACAATTCTCAAGTGATTGCAACAATACGCACCTTATGCATGCCACCTTATCCTATAAATTTATGGAACTTTTTTATTTGATATCAGATATTTGTCAACTTTGCTGCTGTTTTTGCAGAAATCCTGGTTTTCAATGAGTTTTGAGGATGAAGAGGCACAGAAGTGAAAACCAACAAATAATTTAAAGAAGGGTCAAAATCTAACCTGTTTAAGCTACTTTGTTAATTGAATGAAGGAATAACCTGATGAAGTGACTTTGTAGTCCCGAGAATATTGATATGACCTAATTATATAAATAGATAAAATAATCAATTGCAATCCAAATATATACCGTATTTTCTCTATTAAAAGCCCAGTAGGCAGAAGTAATGATGATATGGTCAATTAATAATCTTTTGCATAAAAAACTTTGGATAAGTCATATTTTGATGAAAATTAGTTCCTTGTGGAGGGGGTGGGCTTTTATTATTTTTATTTTTATTTATTTTTATTTTGAATATATTTTACAAGGGTAAAACCGGGTCAGCACAGCTGTTTTAAAACCGGGCCCTTCAGTTTGTAAGAACAATTATAAACAAAACGATAAAAACAATGTAAAACCAAATCAGTAACAAGAGAAAAGACATAATGTAAAACAATGAGTAAAAATTACAACAATAATCATAGATCATCTCTTAACAATAAACATTCATGTTCCACTTTTTATAAAACTCTTTAGCATTCTTTTAAACTTAACAAGGTCAGTACACTCTTTTAATGCAACCGGTAGTCGGTTCCATTCTCTAGCACCATTATGAAACAACATACATCGGTGAAATTCATTATCGGGTATACCTATATACAAATTCATGTCATGCTTTCTTGTTTTTCTTGATGACACTTCAAAATCAAATATGACATTATTTGTAAGATAATTTGGCGCCATGCCATGAATACATTTGAAAATTAACAAGATCTGAAAATAGACGAAGCGCTGACGTACATTCATCCAGCCAATGTTCTTAACAAGGTCCAGACCTCTAACATTTATGTAGTCAAAATTACTTTCAATAATTCTTGCACAATGATTTTGTAATCTTTGTACTTTGTTCAAATTGTGTTGACTTGTGCTTCCCCATACTGATATTGCATAGTCAATAGTCGGCTGAATCATTGCATTGTAGATCTTTAGAAGTACACTTTTATGAAGAATTTTACTAAGACGAGCCAATTTAGAAGCTTTAAATGCAAGTTTTCTACAAAGTTTAGAAATATGGCTATTCCACGTGAGAGCTTCGTCAATTTCTACACCTAAATATTTCAAAACATTAACTTGTTCTATCGGACAGTCATTGACTACAATATCTAATGGCATATTGGACATATTTCGTTTTGACTTTACCACCATAGCACATGACTTATCTGTGTTGATGACTATATTATTTCTACGATACCATTCAGAGACATTGTCAACACAACCTTGTAACATATCTTTAAGATCAATCATTGAATCAGAATTGCAATAAATGAGAGTATCATCAGCGTATAAATTAGCAGTAGCAGCATTAGGGGGTGTGCTTTTAATAGAGAAAATACGGTATATAGAATTGCTTTTATGATATTCATTATCTGGCTAGGCCTAATACTAGCTACCCCGACGAGAGACCGTACCCCCCCGAGAGACCGCCTGAGTCCTGCAGAAGGGGCGGTCTTATAACGCAGGGACCACTGTATTAGTATCAAACAATTGACATTTATAAATACACAGCATTTAAAGCACTGGGAGGTAAACAACCAGTGCTGGCACACCTGGAATTATTTATTTGACAACCATTTTGTCAGGTGACAATAATTCGATTTTCGTGGGGCGTGTTACGTCTTTTAATATTTTTCTAGATTTATCAAACGACACTCTGAAAGGGTGTATATAGAGGCGCCGCTGGATGGTAGGGGAGAGTCTCCGCGAGACAAGGGGACGTTGGACTTCAGGGCACGTTGGACCATCGCCAATATCTTTTTTATAAAACATGCGCAGTTATAAATACAAATCCCCGATGAAGAAACCTTTAGTGGTATGCCTTTTGACCAAAATATTTCATGAGCATTGAAGGAAAAGTGTGAGTTCTATTTTAGGTTGTCTGATTTCCTGCGTAAAAAGTGACTTTTTCCCAAGTCTCGATGGCCGGTAACCCTATTTAAAATATGGGGGATCATCCAGTCAGACAAGTCTCATAAATTGAAACTATCTCCACTTAAGTAAAGTTTGATGTAAGTTTCCTGAGTTCATATTCAACCTTGTTGGCGAGGCATGGACATTTTCATAAGAGGTTGGGATGGGGCAGGTTGGACCAGCAAGGCCGGGTCACGTTGGACCATTATAAACTTGATTGACTGACAAAATATAATCTGAAAAATGCCGGCTGTGTAACTTTTAACATGAATAGAGCACCTAAGTCATTCCTGTACAATATGAGGGTAAAATCAATTCAGTTGGCTAATATGTCAACCTTTCTAAACAAGATTTATTGAAGTTATCTGGGTATATCTTCCGATGCAATCATTCTGAAATGACACACGTGTGTGTTGTGATGTGTGAGAATAAAATGTGGTGTTTGCTCACTTTCTTCTACTTTCCTGGACTTTCATTCCGTGGTCCAACCTGCTCCACATGGCGGTCCAACCTGCCCCGGTTCCCAGGGCTAGGTCCGGGGCACGTTGGACGGCAAAAACATTTTTTTTCAAACTTATTTTTCTCCATAACTATGGATGGTATATCGACTTGATTTGGCATAAGGGTAGACAGTGTAGATGTTCAGAAATCAGTCAGTAAAGAGATTTTTCAAATATTTAGGGACCGTTCAGAATTTATGACTGGGGGGGGGGTGGGAGTTTTGGCCGAGGGGGTACTAACTTTTCACACATGTTTCAAGGGGGGGTATTAATTTTTGACAACACTTCCAAGGGGAAATTTTAACAGAGAAAAAATGTTAAAAAACACGCGCAAAAGTCCGCGAAAATGACGCGAATCTGTATGCGCGATCGTGTATAACAGTATATATGTGTGTATTGCTTTGTATGTCGAGGGGGGGGTACTAAAAATATGCGTGAAACCTAAGGGTGGGGTACTAAAAATCCGCATGGAACTCAAGGGAGGGGTATCAATTTTTGACGGGAAGTTCCAGCAAAACTCCCACCCCCCCAGTCATAAATTCTGAACGGTCCCTTAGAGAACTTTCTGATTGAGAGTCGGAAAATAAAAAAGCGGACCAACGTTCCCCGGTCTCCCCTATTGGTTTTTTTGCCTTTTTGGATTAAAATGGTAATGGTTGATTGACAATTCCGATTAATTTGGTTTTGGTTTTTGCAACTCAAACATGTTTGGTATCATTAGAATCGGCTTGAAAAGAGGATTTAAATGGTTTTCAAAGCTAAAGGTTAAATTGGTCACCAAAATTTTTACTGTAGGATTAGAATGGTTTGTGGTTTTGGTGTTGGTTTCCGGAATGGTTCCGGTTTTCAGAATTGCCGTTGCTTTTTTAGAAATATTGTCATTGACGGTAGATCTGGTTTGAATTTATTTTACCCAACTTTAATCTCAGAACACAAAAATATCTAAAGAAAGTAGGCATTCTGACGTCATAACTCAGTTTGTGCATAGTGTAACGTATCTCGTCTTTAATCTGCAACTATTGGACGCTCATAAATAATTATATATTTTTTAGAATCTGCAAGTGTTAGCCCTTGATGATAGATTTGGTTTGAAATTTTTTTCCTCAAACTTTAGAGTAGGCTTTAAACCTTCGATCCTAAAAATATGTCAAAATCGGCCTTTTGGGTTAGTAACTCAGTTTGTGCATGTCAATAACAATTTTTGCTTCTTTATTGTCATTGATGGTAGACTTGGTTGAATTTATCAACTCTAATCTCTGAACAAAAGAATACCTAAAAAAAATAGGGATTCTGATGTCATAACTCAGTTTGTGAATGGTGTAACGTGTCTCATCATAAATTACCAACTACTAGACACTCAAAAATAATTTTTACATTTTTACAATAAACAAGAATATTCCTTAATTTAATGAAAGATTTGGTTTGAAATTGTTTTATCAAACTTTACAGCAGATTTAAAAGCTCTGAATACAAGAACGTCTCAAAAAAGTAGAAAATTGGCCTTTTTGCGTCACAATTTAGTTTGTGCATGTTCAAGTAGACCCCGGAGTCGTCGTCATTAGTCGTCGTCGTCCGTCATAATTGGTCCGTTGAAGTCGTCGTCACGGCATCAAGCGTCCGTCGCCGTCGTCAGTGGTTGATTTGACTGGCGTCAGTTGCCTAACAGAAGATGGACTGTGTCTGTGCGAGACATAGGCCAATGCCATCAGCAGATAACAAGCATGTGAAGTGCCATTGGCTTTGTCAGGCAATCAAACCCCCAATCAGCCTAATTGCAATCTGGTACCCCAGTGCTGAGCTTAATTGGCATCCAGCTACCAAATGCCCTGACTTATGACAGGTGTGAACTTTGATACCAATTAGGTAGAACTGATTTGAATTAGTTCTATTTCTGAATTTTAGGTTTTCACAGAAGGTGTTAATTTAATGAAATAGATCTGTGTACTTGACATACATACACTGTAGAATTCATTCAATTAATGGAGTGCAACAATTAGTTCAGGAATATTTGTCAGTGACTCCAGATATCTGACCACTTGATGCAGCTGTTACTGTCAGAGTGAACTGTTAGGTAAATTGCTGAGTGCAAGAAATATAATTTTGCTCAGGCAACTTTTTAAAACAATGTGAAGTGAATTAGTGAAATGATAGTCCTTTACATAATTTGGATAAGATAGAGAGAAGTGGATAGAATGATGATATATAGACAAATTAACTATGAATACAATGTATTTGCAGCAACTTGATACCTAGGCCTATGTTAGGCCAGCTCTGGCCACTCACAAATTGTATGCCACAGCACACAATATTACACTAGGTAATTACGTTTGTCTGTTTAAAGACATTAATGATATCATCATGCTAAATGAGTGGTCATTTTGGCATTGGGAGACATACATGTGGTCTCACTGGTGAATCATTCCACTGACTTACATTGGCAACATTGCACCTTAATATTACTTGGCATGAGTCATCGACTATCAAATGGCAAAGATAGGTCATGACCTCTCCAAATTACTACTGCTTAAGTTATCAACTATAACATGTGCAAGTATTCAGATATGATATCACAAAGAGCATTTCAGTAACAAATGATATTTCTGCAGACGTTGAACATTTTATGTAATTGTTTTAGTTCGAGCAACAGCTCTCATATGAAAACAGAAATAAAATAATTGATGGTCAGCAACTTTTTTTTTCTGGTCCTTATGTCTTCGAGGAAAGTTCTGAGTAACAAGAAATTAAAAAACCTGGGCCTGAAATATCATTGCAACCTGCTATAGGACATACAGAACTTTTGATATCATTGTGAAATGTGAATCGGTGGTTAAATGTTTTCTGAATTTTCCTTTTCAGTTTTGAAGATCATTGTATTTTGGCAAAAATCTAGATTTTTTTAGATTTACCTGTTGATACATCGCTTAAAAGTCAGTTGAAGTCAGTTGAAATGACTTCAGTCAGTTGCAGTTGAAAAGTTATCAACTAGTCAAGTCAGTCAGTTGAAATGAAGGAAGTCAGTTGATTCATTAAAACAACTGACTCCTGGGTCTAGCATGTTGAAATGTATCTCGTCACATATTGGCAACCATTGGACTCTCAAAAATAATTTTTACCTACTTTGAATCTGCAAGTATAGTGCTTGATGATAGGTTTGGTTTTATATTTTATTTGCAAACTTCATAGCAGACTTTTAACCCCTGCAAACAAGAATGTCGCAAAAAACCCCCAAAAATCGTATTTTCGGGGGACTTAATGCTTAATCTAAAAAAAACTTATTGAGTTAGGAGCATGAAATGTTCCTTTAAAATTGTCCTGTAATATAGGTATCTTTTGACATCAAAACCATCTTTCTAACTCTAACCATTCGAGAGCAGTGCTTTTTCCCAAAAGTAAAAAAAAGAAGCTAAATCAAGTTCACTCGCTGAATGCACGGAAAAATTTATAGAAACAACAAGTTTGATTATTCTAGTGGTTGGGTAATATTATTTCCTCAATGTTGCTTTTTAAATTTTGCAATTGGGATGAATATTAAAGTCTACAGGTCCATTTTTGTCTTGAGAATCATGCAGCTGCATGCTTTTCTGGACTACACAGCTGGTAAAATTGATAGTGCTGCCACCTGGTGGGATAGCTGTTTAGTGTGGTTCCTCATTATAATGCGACGTTATGTAACTCACTCACTCTGTGCAGACATAAATTTTGCTGAATGTGTGATTGTGGGAAGAAAATACCAACTACCTAGAGGTACACTGTCTATCTCTCAGGCTCTACAAAAAATGTACATACTGTCATATAGGACTACTCTTGTATTTGGGAAGTTGAAAAAGCTTGGCTTTTTTGTTGTTGTTGTTCATTACAATCTCTTTGATATTTAAAAAGTAATGAATTATTTTTGGACAGTCTGCACTCTGGGAACAAAAGGCCTTATACAATTAATACTACCAGATGATCTTGGAGGGGGGGGGGGCTAAGGGTTTTTGGTGAAAAAAAAAGTTTGTTTCCCACTTGACACTGAAAAAAAAAATTTTGTTCAGCATGGAAATAAAAAATAGTTTGTTTGCCTCTGTAGCCAGGGTATCGTAATGTTAAAATTGTGATTAAAAATTTTTTCGCTCAGTCGCATGCGAAAAAACAATTTTGTCAATGCTTCGCGAACAAAATAAATTATTCCCAGGGGTAAAATCCATAGCCCCCCTCCCCCACTATATTCTGGTCAGTCCCTAACTGGTGGGTGATTTCTTAGCACAAAATGTTAATATTTAACACTCAATACGTTTTTGATTGAACTATCTATCAGTCAATCTATCTATCTATCTATAGTGATGCATCCCCGGGGGGGGGGGGGGTACTTCGCGGACTTTTGCATACAGATGTGCCACGGCAATTTTGAAAACCAGAACCATTTTAATCCAGAAACTGGGCCAAAACCACAAACAATTTTAATCCTTCACTAAAACTTTTTGCAAACCAATTTAATCTTCATAGTTTTTAAACCATTTTAATCCTGTTTCGAAGCTGATTCTAACGGTACTGAACATGTTGGGGTTGCGATAACCAGAACCAAATTAATCAGAATTGTCAAAAAACCAAAACCATTTTAATCCATGAAGGCCAAAAAACCTAAACCATCCAGCGGCGCCTCTATATACACCCTTATAGAGTGCATCTACCACATATCGTGACATATGAATATCTAAAATGCCACAAAGAAATATTTATGTGTCCTGTGGTCTCGCTATGCTCTTTGGCATCATCATATTATTAATGCTACAATTTGTTTTATAAGTCTGATAACTTCAAATTCTCCCAAGTCAGGAGCAGCAGTTTGTTGTGACGTCACTAGCTGCCCATTGTGACGTCATGACATAAACAATCGTTGCCCATTGTTTGCATAACAACGTCAGGTAATTTATTTCATTGAGTTCTAGGATGGACTCAATGGTGTGAACTCAATGTTTTTTTCATGGTGTTCACTCGCAAGTGCTGGATATCAGTGGGAACACCTGGCTGAGCTGCTGTCTAATTCAGAGCCTCGCTTTCGCCTTTGGAGGCTTGACCGTGACCATAGCAACGCCCCCTTCTGACACTTTGGGCTCTTAATTCTGGCTATTGTGCCTCGTTTTGATATTCAAAAGAAATACCAGCTCCGGCAGCTTTCAGCAAACATAGACAAGTCAATGTACTGAAAGCGTGAAAGGTAAGTGATATTTACTGGCAAATACTTACTGGGATCTTATTTAGGATGATATGGTCAAAATGATTACTTGAACAGATTTGCTATAACAGCAGACTGCTGGTCCAGTGTTACACTATCACTGTATCAGACTTGGTGATGGACCATGGATTATTTCATGACACAATATCATATTAGAACCCTACCCAGGTTGAACATTAAAGTTTTTAAAAAGGATAAAAATTATCGAGTATAAATCAGTAAGTATGGAGGGAAAAATTGACTTTGAACAATCGTTTTTCTGTTACCAAATAAGGCAAAAATTCACTTTACCTAGCCATGAAATTGACAATATTTATTTATCTAGCAAGTGAAAATGATTGTGTTTCCACGGTTCATTTAGGCTGCCGCCCCCAAACCCCCGCCAAAACTAATTAAACAAAACGCAATTAAAACTTTCTGTTTTTTAAATACATTTGTGCCTTTTTGCATCACAAAAATATGCTGTTGTCAAGCACTGATAGCGCCAAGTCAAATAACAACCTTTGGCTGATGCTTGCTCAGTTTTTGTGAAATAAATAAATTATTTTTGGGGAGTCTTAGAATTAATAATTTCTGAAGGGGGTATTTCTTAATAAGGCGTTGTTTGATTTGGAAATGAATATTTGGGGAGTTCATGCGCTTGAAATATATAAAAATTATGGCTGGCGTTACTGTGAAGTAAATAATTTCCCGCCGAGGAAAACTCCAACCCCCACGATCATTAAATGGTCGCCCCCTAATCTGAATCATAGCCCCAAATAAATATGGTCAAGAGGATGGCCAAATATGTATGATAGAGAATATCTTCCAATTATCTAATTTGCAAGCCAATGCTGCAGGCCAGTGCAGGGGTGTTTTTTGAAATTTTCATCACACACTGCAAAGCCTGTGGGCAACCGCTACTTTAAGTTACCTCTTATACGTTTTGCGGTTCTTTTGTAGTTTCACAATTCCAAAAATTATCAAGAATTTTTAGCCTCTGATGCAATATGCACACATATCAGATGCAGTGTATGACTGTATCTGCCAAACTTGTGACAAACACTCCAGAAAATGTGACAATCTTTGTTGCTGAGGGTCCAAAAAACTGCAGCGACTATCTATTTTTGACTCAAACACTCAAAATCCAACTTACAGGTATCCTCATAATAATGTGAGTTGGTTTTTAAGCATCAGCTACAACAGTAGCTGATCGCTTCTTACAATCGTCCGTTTCCATGCCGGCAGGCAGTTTTTACCTATCGCCGATGGTTTCTATGTCAATCTACCAAGTATACCTACTAAACTCCTCCCGAGTTTTTATTAGCCCCTAACAACAAGACAGGGTTATATTTCAGACATACGGAGTGCCTATTTCCTCTGATTCAAGACATTTTATTTCACTCCTCATCGAGCACAACCTTCTCCGTCCGCCATTTTTTCCTGACTGGATGCGGACGATGTCGGGCAACTTCGGCATCTGACGAAAACACCTGAAGTATCAAATGCTCCTTTTTTGCGGTTCTCATTTGCCAATTTTAAATATTTTCTCTTTGACACATTAACTATACACCTACTACAAGCCATTTACACTACTGTTTTCGTAATTTGTCATCATTTATTGAAAAAAAAAAAAATGTGATCAGCCAATCAGGTCGCGTCATTTCTCTGGATTCCAATATGGCGGACGAGAGGAACAACAATTCATGTTTGCTGACAAGTTTCGGCTGGATTGACAATATATGGCCTTACACGTGACTGTCAGGTATTTAAACTTATGAAGTTAGGCGTAATTGACATTGTACCACAGAAAAATATTTTTTCAAAGCAACTTCGGGTCTATTCAGCCTTGATTTGACATTGTTCTATAATATCGCTCAAGCGTAGATCGCGAAAATACACGTTAGCGGTCGCGGTAAAAAGTGCGTAAATCATCTGCAAACTCAATCAATGCGGTTAAATTACGACATTGATACAGCTGTTAGGTGTACAGAAAGGACAGACCCCATTTTCGAAAGCTCAGGTGAATATCTGTTTTCTGGGGACTATTTAGTTGTTGTTTTCCTTCTTCTTCTTCTTGTTTGCAACACCAAAGAAGACCCACTCGGACACAAGCCATCTCATTTTTAGGTCCTTCACTTCTCCAGCCTATGTCAATATACTTAGAAAATTTGGTGACAGTGCATAAATTTGAAATTCCTGAGTATCCTGCCAATGGATAGTGATACTCCTATCATTCTATTTAACAAATTAACATATCAGATCATTTACATTTCAAGCAATGTTTATTTCTACAGCTGATGCTTTACATGCTTTGCATGGTATTTTTTATTTTCTTAGAGCAACAATAATCTTGTTTTTCTACTAACATTCAGTGGGGCATCCAGTGACGTGGAAGTGACATTTTAAAGAAAATACGGAGAAATGCGGGCCTGGGAACGCCGATATGACTCCCAGGCGTACAATGTCTGGATCCGCCACTGACGCCTACATTGATTTAGTGTCTACAATTCAGCAGTTTTCAGTTTTTGTTGGAAATGAGGTGTCAAACAACGTGGCATCCAACTTTAAAATCAAAGTTATAAATCGCGGAATCTGATTGGTCAATCTTGCTCATCCACCTGCTATGCTCTGGTTCATTTGCAATTTAAATGATTACCTGCATACATGTCAACATTGCATACCCCAATTTACCAAAGGTAATCTTTTTTCACAGGCAACCAATACAAGCCATCTCTACTTCTACAAAAAAATATGCACCAGTAAAAATTATTCTGGGCCCATTCAGGGCTCAGCCTTAGATTAAATAATGCATCATCTGGCCGGTCCACTGTTGTCAGGCCAAGCTCACCATATTTAGTTGTCTCTCAGGACGTAGTGGCAGCATGCAGAATGAGGGGCGCTACTTGTGTGTGGGTTTGAGGACAGTGCGTGAGCCTTGGAATGTGACGCAATAGGGAACGAATATGCAGGTAAAGCAAGGGCCATATGCGGTAACCCATGTACTTAGACAGTTAGACAGTTAAGAATAAGAATAAGAATAAATTTTATTTTCACTCGAATATAATAAACAAACAACAGTAGCTAAAAGCTGGTTTAAGGTAATAAAAACAACAATTAAAAGCTACATCAGATATATAAAAAGAGTGCCATACGTCATAATGAAAACATTATAAAAGCATGACTGACTAGCAAATGCATCCATGACTAGTGATAAAGATATTGAGAACATTCATTACAATTTTCTTTTATACATTTCCGAGTTAAAAAAATCATCAAGTTAGCATGAGGTATTGTTTCATATTTTAAAGTTCCAGCCATGAATGTAAAATAAGGAATTAGTGTGAGCCATATTGTGGAGGTGTATAATTATAGATACTTGCATGCAGATATAGCATATCTTTTCAAGCAATTTTCTCTTATTAGAATTTAAGAAAAGCAAAGACAGGAAGCGATTTTTTTGTTTTCATCAGCTGACATCAGAATAAACTTTATAAAGTTCATCTTAAATTTACGAGTTGTTTTAGTCTTTAGAAGTAGAAGGCTTTAGAATTCCACATGTATCTGTGTCTGGCGAGATATGTTTGGATTTCTGAAGCTGTTATAAAGGGGGGAGGGTTGGGAACTTGGCAAGTTTATAGATGAATAATTTTTGCCATATGTCCTTTTGTATATATATATATATATATCAGTAATATGTGTCTTGTATTGTTGTTCACAGTCTGATAATAAGGGAAAAATACTAAATATTGTTGGACTTTGATTCATCATTGCCTAGATATCCTACCTATCTGTGTCAAACAAGAAATTTAATTTATCTGAACTATGACATCACATGTGGGACATATTTGAAACATCCCTTTTATGATATAATTACTAATCTATAAACTTTATCTAATCTTATAAATCATATAACTACTAAATCATAAATTTTATTTAATTTCATCCCTGACTTAATAACATATATTCCTTATATCATTATTGCTCCCACTTGCCAAGTTTACATGGCTAGCCGCATATGCCTTGCTTTTATTCAACTTTAGCCTGGCTGGGGTGGTCACTCTCGTCCAAGTGTTGGCCAGTGTTGTATTCTTCTTTGCTAGTTAGAGATAGAACAGAGGGTGCATCATCATCCAACAGTCTTGACTAAGTCATCTTTAGGAAGACATCACCCATCAGTCCTGACAAAGCCATCTTTAAGAAATCGTCACCCTTCAGTCCTGACAAAGCCATCTTTGACCAAGAAATCATCACCCATCAGTCCTGACAAAGCCATCTTTAACAAGAAATCATCATGCACCCAGCAGTCCTGACAAAGCCTCCTCTAACCTGGATTCATTACCCAACAGTCTTTACTAAGTCAGCTTGCTTCAAGTCCAATATCAGTACCAAATAGTTCCAGAGTGTAACAATAAGTGTGTTGTTTGGTTGGTGACGTCATCATAACAAACATTTCAGCCAATCAACGGGATTTTGGGGCCGGCAGTATGGCCAATCAGTAAGGGGTCCACATCTCTTCAGCAACATAGACGATATTGAAAAAGTTCAGAGAAGGGGAACAAAGTGTATCAATAGATTTAAGAGACTACAGTTACTAACACATAAGAGGAGAAGCGGTAATATGATGAGGTGTATAAAATTCTCAACAACCTATACTGTACAAGATAAGGAAACTTTGGTCACACTACCCAAAGCTGACTCCAGAAGAGGAAATAATTTCAAACTTACCAAAAGACGGTTTAACAGGGGTATCTGAAAATTCTCTCTCGCAAAGATGGTGGAAGGGCATTCCAGATGAGGTAATGTGTGAATTAAATTAAAAATGAATTAGACAGCCACTGCAGAAATCTATAAATAGGTGATCGACATAGCACTAACAGTTGCTTCCAATGCACTGACCACCATGTCAAATAGTCTGCAAAAGGAGCATCTTGGAAATTTAGAACAAGAGTTGCCTGAACAGCTCAGAAATATTGGACAGGAGTTGCCTGAGCATCTTAGAAAAACAGGACAACAGTTTTTGAGTATCTCAGAAAAATTATCACAGGAGTTGCCCAAGCAATCCAAGCATCCTAGAAAAATTGGACAAAAGTTGCCTGAATGTCTCCGAAATATGGGACAATAGGTTTCTTCTAGGAAAAATAGGACAAGAGTACTAAGCTGCTCAGAAAAATAGGGCAGGAGTTGCCTGAGTTGCCCAGAAGAATAAGACAAGAGCCTTAGCATCTCAGAAAAGCAGGGACAAGAGTTGTCTGAGCATCTCAGCAAAATAGAGCAAGAGTTGCCTAAACAGCTCAGAGACATAGGACAGCAGTTGCCAGAGCATCTCAAAAAAATAGTACAATGGTTGCTTTAGTATCTCAGAAAAATAGCCTGAAAAACTCAGAAACATAGGACAGGAGTCTCCAGAACATCTCAGAAAAATAGGACAACAGTTGTTTTAGTATCTCAGAAAATTAGCACAGGAGTTGCCCGAGCATTTCAGAAAAATAGGACAACAGTTGCCTCAGTGTCTCCAAAAATAGGACAATAGGTTGCCTGAGCTTCTCGGACAAATAGGACAAGAGTACTGAGCCACTCAGAAAATAGGGCAGGACCTGCCTGAATAGCCCAGAAGAATAATTCAAGAGTTGCCCTAGCATCTCAGAAAAGTAGGACAGGAGTTACCTTTGTATATCATGTTAAATAGCCTGTAAAAGGAGCATCTCAGAAAAATAGGACAGGAGTTGCCTGAGCAGTTGCGAAAAAAATGGATAAGAGTTGGCTGAGCACCAAAGATAGATAGGACGAGATTTGCCTGAGCACCTTAGAAAAAATGATACTGGAGTTTTCCAGGAAGCTAAGAAAAATAGGACAGGAGTTGCCGGAGCATCTCACGAAAAGTGGGACAGGAGTTGCCTGACAAGCCTGAGTATCCAAAACATAGGACAGGAGTTGCCTGACCTGCTCAGAAAAATAGGACAAGAATTGCCTGAGCAGCTTGGAAAATAGGACAAGACTTAGTGTTGCCTGAATACCTTAGAAAAATAGGACAATAGTTGCCTGAATAGCTCAGAAAAATAGGATCAAATTTGCCTGAGCAGTTCAGAAACAAATGAACAAGTATTGGCTGAGCACCAAAGAAAAATAGGATAAAGTTTGCCTGAGCAGCTCAGAAAAATAAGACAGGAGTTACCTGAGAAGTCATGCTGAAAAATAGGACAGGAGTTGCCTGAGCAATAGCGAGCATTTCAGAAAAAATAATAGAAGAACATTTTCCTGAGTATCCCAGAAAAGTAGGACAGGAGTTGTCTGAGTATCTAAAAGAAGCAGGACAAGAGTTGCCTGACCCGCTCAGAAAAATGGGACAAGAGTTGCGTGAGAATCTCGGAAAATAGGACAAGTGATGCCTGAGTATCTTAGAAAAGTAGGACAAGAGTTGTCTGAGCAGTTCGGAAAAATAGGACAGGCGTTGTCTGAGCCACTCTCAAAAGATAGGTCAGAAAAATAGGCCAGGAGGTGCCTGAGCATCTCAGAAAGTCAAAGAGGCTTGATAGCCTGCGACCAGTAACTCCTAAACCTAAACCTATACCTATGTGACGTCATGGCAACGGTTGTGACGCATTGATTTTAAAGAATAAAAGTTCTCACTTGAACAACTTATTCATTATATTGGACTTCAGCCATCATCACAAAGTCCTGTCGTGCAGTCCTGACAAAGCCATCTTTAACCAAGAAATCATCACCCAGCAGTCCTGACAAAGCCATCTTTAACCTAGAAATCATCACCCACCAGTCCTGACAAAGCCGTCTGTAAATAACTCATCACCCAGCAGTCCTGACAAAGCCATCTGTAAATAACTCATCACCCAGCAGTCCTGACAAAGCCATCTTTAACCTAGAAATCATCACCCATCAGTCCTGACAAAACCATCTGTAAATAACTCATCACCCAGCACCCCTGACAAAGCCATGTTTAACAAAGAAATCATCAGCCATCAGTCCTGACAAATCCGTCTCAAAATAACTCATCACCCATCAGTCCTGACAAAGTCATCTCTGACCAAACAAAACATCTTCTAATGGCATGTGATGCCCATGATATTCATTGTTGCATTGCTAATTATGTTGTCATTCCATGGTGTCAATCACAAATGTATAAGAGACTAGCAGTGTACCCGTCTTACGACGGGTAGAGTTTTAATTCAATGAAAAATGAACTATCATTATTAATTGTTTCTTACCTCGGTCTTTGGTTATTGTAATTTTTTGTAAATGTCAGGATGAGTATGGCCCTTTATTGCTCACATCATCTTGACTCATCAATTTCGCCACTCAAATCTTGTGCCCCTAATAGAACCTCATTTATCCTCCCTCTAGGACCCTATCTTGTCCCTATTGTTTACTCCCCCTCATCTTGGTCCCCTGATCATTTGAAAATCATAATCTGCCTCTTTTTATGTCCTTTCTAACAGTGCCCAACGGCCTATGTTTTTTTTAATGTCACTCGGCCACTGGGCAGTGGTCAACAAAGATAAGTCTCACACAGGAAAATATGTATTTCTGACTGCAAGTTCAGTAAAGAGAAAATCTTTATCAAACAGAACCACAGGTCTTCACTCTATGGTGTCTTGCACCCAACTGAGTATTGGACCTTGAACCACTTTCATTTAAGGCTCAGTGTATTACGCAATGCCACTGGCTTACCATATTTGCTTGATGAATATAGGCACTCCATGAAGTGAGATTGACAGAAAAGGTCATGTTTTGGAAAAATAGCTAGATTGGTGAGGGAGCCACTCAATAAGAACGCTTGCATTAACTAAAAAAGAGCGCGTACCCTCAATTAGAACGTGTCCACGGTGCTGGTGACATAACATCATGCAGTTCATACGACGTTGTCATGGGACTGGGCCAAAGTGAGGTTCAATATG
The DNA here is from genome assembly GCA_026936325.1 of Platynereis dumerilii. Taxonomy (NCBI): domain Eukaryota; kingdom Metazoa; phylum Annelida; class Polychaeta; order Phyllodocida; family Nereididae; genus Platynereis; species Platynereis dumerilii. The sequence goes on along the minus strand of JAPTHN010000005.1, from coordinate 21,572,645 downwards.
GCAGTATGTGTGCTTTACCTTCAAACGTTCACCTGTTATTTTATAAAAAGGGTTGTAAAGGGGGAAACAGTCAAATCATGCTTATGAAGATGGCAAAACACTTGTTTTTATAAGGATTTTCATACTTCAGCAATATGTAGCATCTGGAACTGGTATAATTTATGAACTCTGAACTGCAGTTCACTAATTTAACACAGCTGAATATTATATTTTTGATGGGGCACAAACATATACAGCATATTTAAATTGTGTGTGACACAAGGTTTTGCACGGAAAAAAATATTTAATATAAAGCCACAAGTATAATAGAATGGTTTCACTCAAATTGACTGTTTAGGCCTACACTATAATTATGTGCCTGCATGCAGTCACACTGTGAAGTGCTACAGGTCACACGTAATAAATAGCCAAGGAAAATAAAGCCATGTGACAGAGAATTCCTATTTCTGAGCAAGTGCAGTAATTTTAATAAGAAAATTTGTGTTGAAGATAACTTTACCACCACCTTCTCTCTGAGGTGCCTCGCACTCAACTGGGGAGAATCAGGCCTTCTACCACTTAATAAGAGGGTTTGTGTTACGCAATGGCATTGGCTTACCATATTTGCTTGATAAATGCACTCTATTGCTAAACACCTAAATTAAAATAGCAGAGCTGTCATGACGTTGTAAGTTTATTCAAGCGCTCATGGGGTTGGTGACGTTGCATGTCTGGACTCATGGCTGCGTCATGTGACGTTGCCAGGGAGCTGGGACTTTTTCCATAGTGAGGTTCAATAGCAGTATGTCTGAACTGAATGTCCTTCTTGGTTTTGCTATTTCATAAAAGGTGTCGTTAAAGGAGAGAATACAGTCACATCATGCTTATGAGGTGGCAAAACACAGATCAAACATGTTTAGAATGTCTGGCAGAGTTTCAGGCAAGTCAGGTAAGCAACAGCTGAGATCCTGCGTTACAAAGCACAGGCCTGCACAAATATATGGTTATAAAGAAAAGATGTTTTATTTATAGGGCATTGATAATTTGGAACACACTGTCAGGGAGTTTTAAAGAATGTGATAATGTTATTAATTTTAAATGTTAAGTCAAACTTGATTTTACTTGATTTTATTGATTTTAATGATGCTTGTTGATAATATTGTTCACTTTGTAAATGGGCCACCTGAAAAACAGTTTTTTTACAGACAGTGTTACCCAAATGAAATATTTTCAAAAAAGAATCACCCAGCAGTCCTGACAAAGCCATCTTTAACCTGAATTCATCACCCAGCAGTTCTGACAAAGCCATCTTTAACCAAGAAATCATCTCCCAGCAGTCCTGACAAAGCCATCTTTAACCTGAATTCATCACCTAGCAGTCCTGACAAAGCCATCTTTAACCTGAATTCATCACCCAGCAAATCTGACAAAGCCATCTTTAACCTGAATTCTTCACCCATCAGTCCTGACAAAGCCATCTTTAACCTGAATTTATCACCAAGCAGTCCTGACAAAGCCATCTTTAACCTGAATTCATCACCCATCAGTCCGGACAAAGCCATCTTTAACCAAAAAATCATCTCCCAGCAGTCCTGACAAAGCCATCTTTAACCTGAATTCATCACCCAGCAGTCCTGACAAAGTCAACTTTAACCTGAATTCATCACCCTGCAGTCCTGACAAAGCCATCTTTAACCTGAATTCATCACCCAGCAGTCCTGATAAAGCCATCTTTAACCTGAAATCATCACCCAGCAGTCCTGACAAAGCCATCTTTAACCAAGAAATCACCCAGCAGTCCTGACAAAGCCATCTTTAACCAAGAAATCATCACCCAGCAGTCCTGACAAAGCCATCTTTAACCAAGAAATCATCACCCAGCAGTCCTGACAAAGCCATCTTTAACCTGAAATCATCACCCAGCAGTCCTGACAAAGCCATCTTTAACCAAGAAATCATCACCCAGCAGTCCTGACAAAGCCATCTTTAACCTGAATTCATCACCCAGCAGTTCTGACAAAGCCATCAATGACCTGAATTCATCACCCAGCAGTCCTGACAAAGCCATCTTTAACCTGAATTCATCACCCATCAGTCCTGACAAAGCCATCTTTAACCTGAATTTATCACCCATCAGTCCTGACAAAGCCATCTTTAACCTGAAATCATCACCCAGCAGTCCTGACAAAGCCATCTTTAACCAAGAAATCATCACCCAGCAGTCCTGACAAAGCCATCTTTAACCTGAAATCATCACCCAGCAGTCCTGACAAAGCCATCTTTAACCTGAATTCATCACCCAGCAGTCCTGACAAAGCCATCTTTAACCAAGAAAAATCATCACCCAGCAGTTGAGACAAAGCCATCTCTTACCTAAAGTCTTTGGCTCAAGTCAAATATTTGGATGAGTAGTTCTAGTGAGACTTCTTACTCTTTAGAATCATTTTGTCACCACTGTTGCTATGACGACAAAAATAAATTAGACAAGCTCAGTGGCAGTGTATTCTTCTTCTTAATGATCTTCCATCCTTTGGACATAGCGCAGTTTGTATGACCCATGACTTAATTTTGTTTCTTTGATGCCATAATACAAAAATAAAATAGGAAAGAGTCACCCTACATTTCTGGCTTCTATAGTTTTCAACTGTTTTATCTACTGTAGGACTGCTTAAAAGTGGATGTTTTGTGAAAAACTGGAGTTTAGCCTTTCAAGTTTCAAAATGGCATGTTTGCTACGCGCCAGAAAAAGCATACCACATATTTGAATATTTTGTTGATTCAGTGCCTTAAAAAGTGACAATTAGAGTATAACCTGCTTCAGGCAACAAACTTTGACTGAAATGTTTGTTATGACATTGTCACCAGCAAAAGTCACACCTATTGTTACACTGTGAAACTATTTGGTACTTATATTGCACTTGAACCATCTTCAGGAAGCCTTCACCCAGCAGTCCTGACAAAGCCATGCATGTCTTACCTGGAGTCATCTCTAATGAACAGTCCTTATACAAGGCCACCTGAAACCATGCAGCTACATGTGACACAGCATTAAAAAACTCCTTCAATGAGAAGACCTATGAATACAGACAGCTGATGCTAAACCCAATCTGCAGTATTACAATCCCAGGTACATACAAAAACACCCACTAGAGCACAGCATGTGGATGTTTGATTGCAAGAATTGACCAATCTGTTTTTTTATTATCTTATTTTAATGAGGAATATTAAGAACATTGCGTTCGAATTACTCCTTCTTATTCTGGAGCCTAGTGCTCTTAAAAAATGCACGTCAGAGTACCCCACAAAAATTTCCTGTGGGTATGTTGAAGGAACTACAGTACCATTTTTTATTAGAGTGTACACTTGACAATATCACTATTAGGCTAGCCTAATGAGCAACTCATCCACTTCTGCGGAAGGGATGCAAGCAGCATCTCTATTGTGGGAGGAAGGCTCTGAAACTTATGACAACTGCCTTGGTCATGCTGTTTCATCTCTGTCATTAAAACTTTGCATACAGTCTCAATAGAATTTTATCTTGTGTTGATAAACTTTTGGTGTCTTTCTGAGATGAAGAAATTAATAAAGAAAACAAACAGGCTGAGTTTCTGCAGGTCAAAGGTCAATCACCAAAAGTAGGTCACAAATACCATTGTGCAGGTCTCACATGCCAGATGCCCTTGTGCAGGTGACAGGCAAAGGGGAAGATACTATCATGGGCAGTCATGGGCAGTCTATCTACGAGCATCTCTTAAAGCGCTTGCACGTTATTTTTTGTTGTTGCTTTTGCTGTCCTTGTGTAATGTATAATAACTTGGGGGGAAAAGAGGTGTTTAGAAATATGATAATCTGCATGTCCTTGATGATCCCAATTTTTCCAATCATTTGCATTTCATAAAAAAAATCAGAAGACTGCACTGCATGCCAAAAACTAAATTGAGAGCTGTGTAATGTACACCATTGCTCATAAATATGGAATACTTCGACATTCTCCATTGAAATTGATAACTTTGGCAACTTCTGCTGGAGCACATGATGGTCTGATTCAATGGTAACTGCTTCCAATGACTGCTGAAGGGAAGACCATGCTCTCGTGTAAAACGCATGCTGCAGCGTTAGACCCGGGAAAAGTTACAGCACGAAATATGGAAATTCAGGGGGTGTTTTAGGGTGAGGTGCATTCAACCAAAAATTTTAAATTCTTGGAAAAAATGTAGTTGGAGTTTCAAAGAGAGATTAGAGAAGATGACCTGACCTTTACAATGGAACTCGCTTGCATTCACAAACTGAAATTTACTTTTATTTGACCCTTTTCTTCCAAAAAAGTATTCCATATTTAGGAGCAGGAGTGTATTTGATGGCAGCAAGAATATATAGCAGACAGCAAAAGTGGACAGGACACATTCATATTCATTGGAAATGCAGCAACATGGCCGATTAGCATGGCTGCGCACGAAGAGAAATCCACAACTGACCACCTGGCTTAGGTCTACCCTCCTTCTACTTTGAGTAAATGTCCTGGCTGATCCATAAACACACCTTGTGAGGTCAAGGGTGTGTGGAATCCTCTTTGCTTGCATGTACACACAAGAGAGGAAAACAGACAAGTAGCACAATCTCTGGGGAAAAAAAGAAATATATCATTTTATTCACAATGAAATATCAACAAGATACAATGTCATGTGTGATTATGGTAAAATAACTACAAAGAAAGGAAGAAGATATATATAAACAACAGAGAGAGATAGTGACTGTTAACTACATCGAGATATGACAATATCAAATTTTGTAAAATAATGATAATACTGCAATTAAAAGAACCATATGTAATGATACATTCAATAAATGGAAAGCTATACTATAGCATGAATAAAATATAAAAGAAACATAACCAATTTACATATCAAAGTTTCATAGAAAATATGTAAATTTGGTGTAAATAATCATACGCAATTAAATATTTTGATTAATTCCAACACAAACTATGAATTTACACCTTTCATGAAATATCCCTTGAGCCTGTGGTTATTGCTTAATTGAGGATTAAAAAACAAACAAACCATATAATATTGACTAGAACATAAGTAGGATGACTACATTGGAGATACTCCAGACAGCCAGTTGGAGGTTCTGTTTTTGAGCAAGGTCACATGGCGGCCTTGTGGCTGACCCTGGTCACGTGACCTTGATCATTTGATGATAAATTGCCGGAAAAGCTCTCTGTTACGACAGGGGATCACCTTCGACACCTTTGCCCTACGTGGATGCCATTCCTACAGCTCTGGTCGCCATGGAAACTGCAAACAAGGCATTCTTTTTCCAGACAAATTCCCAAGATGCTCATGGGCAGCAGACACAAGCGATTCATTTTCATCTTTTTAATGGTTTCTTATGAACCTTTTGAAAAGCCTACTAACTTTTTCCTAGTATTGAGTTGTGCACTTGATTTATTGGCCTGCTTCCTTGAAATGAAAATAGCTCTGAATAATGACACAGAACATTTTACGACAGGTGGATGCCTATTTAAATATAGATGTAAAAGATTTAATATAATTTCTTTGTGCATAAGGCCCTTCATGATCACTATTCATATTAGAAGGGAAGATAAGTTTGATTTATTAGATAAAAAAATTCTTAGAAAACCTTGCAGTTTTACTTCAACCTTGTAATCCCACATGATGTATCAGGTGCCCTCCACCTCATGGCAAGGGTCCTGCAGAATGACACTGTGAGGGCAAGTGGTCATCACCATGGAAACAGAATGTTCCAATGTCTTTGAGGTCACATGTCTGTCCAAAGGTGTAATAAAAGACGGGCCCTTTATTACTGCTGGGCAGAGACACATTGCACAAAGGTTAAGTTCACAGGTTCTCAAGACCCAGTCGATCTGGGAGGCCACACCAATGGATTAGGTTTCTGCTTAGGAGAAAAGAATAGACGAAAGCTGTAAGACATGCAATTGAGAGAGGAGGAGGGGGATGTGAAAGTTTTCCTGAAGAGCAGACTGCTTTACATAAATTTTTGTCTTCTTGTAAAAAAATTATGAGCAGATAAAAAGTAGTAGACAAATGACTTTGCAAAGCTAAATATGTTTGTCTCTTTTGAAAGAAGAATTATATCTTCAAACCAGAAAATAGCTTTCTATAATGGGTTATGTGAACTTACTTTATCTGAATTGAATATTTTATGCAATTTGTTGCAAAATGTGCATGAATTGTATGCAGCAATGCATATCTGAGTACTGGAAATGCAATGTTCTCAATGCAGAAAAAGTTGGTTGAACCAGCGCTGCCAGTAATGACGATGTTGTCCCGCCAAATCAGCTCAATAATCTTATCAACCTTCCTAAGCTCTGATTGCGCTCAGCTGATTGAGATAATTACTGGTCCAGTTCTGAATGCACAAACAACAGGATAAATATATGCATCAGTTAGAGCTAATGCCTGCACAGGTTTTGCATCATTTTGCACCCGGAGGCTCCTCATGAAAAGCAACCTCTTATCTTCAGTTTAAGCCATACTTTGCTGTCAAAATGACCAGGCAATGATGTTGGTTGAACAAAGCAGAGATGGTTGCATCTATAATGTTGTATGGGGAGATGTACACTTCATTCATGGATGATTACAGAGAAGAGAAGACAGCACAGGTGAGCACAAAGCAATTATGTTCCTGTTTGTGTAGTAAATGGAAGTTACATCCCAAGATTAATCTTGCAATTGTCCTGTGGGCTGTTGCTGGTGCTATTCACTGCTAGCACCAGGGTCTCCTGCAATACCAAATTACCAATGCATAACTACAATGCCTTTTGACCAGTTTTCCTGTTATTATGTTGATTGTCTTGTTTACATTACAATATAGTTTGTTAAATTACCCACACATTTTCAAAAGCACTTTATTCATTGGGTATTGCAGGACTGAAATAAAAACATATTATTATTCATTACCAGTGCAAATAAAATTTGAATACAATCTTTATTCTTGAAACTTGTTTACAGTGGTTAAAGTGAATTGGCTGTTGACCTGATTGGCCCTTACGCATTTATCTCAGAAATGAAAAATTGTATGCAGTAGCCACCAGGGCTTTGGAGTCGGAAGTTTTTGGGTGGAGTCGCAGTCGCAGTCGAACTTTGACTTTAAGGTGGAGTTCTAGTCGAAATGTGTCCTACATTTTACACAAAATTTCCTAGAGAAGTATTCATGTACAAATCCAATGAAAAGTTTGTAGAACTACAGTGTACTAATTCTCCCCTTTTAACCATACAATATTTGCTCACGATAATGCCGATATTACCATTTTATCACCTACTTCATCGCACTAAAATCTACCAGCAAAGATAGCAGTTCTACGAAGCCAGAACTGGACCTGCTTAAAATGAAGACATGTTGCTGAAAAGCAAAATAGCAAAGCGGGAAAATTAAATAAAATTTCTGAGGGGCAATTGTAAAATGTGACTGTCACAAGGTAAAGGAAGAATATGAAGTTACAAAAAAAAGTAATTGTAAATCAATGTAAGTCTGGTGAACATGGCTCTTTACAAGGACAACGATCAAAGCTATTTTGAAACATCCAGAGGCAAACTCATTATTTGGGAATGATTGGATTTATGTTTGATGATGATGTGGTATTTTTTGGACTAAAAGAATGGAAGCAGTATGTTGCTTCTTTGGCTTACATATCAATTAACAAATATATTTAAGTAAAAGTACTGTAGACCCAAGTCTATGAATGCAATGAGAGTCTTCTGCAAAGTAGGGAAAGCTGGAGAGTGTAAAGGCATTGATCCGCATGGAAGCATTGGGGCATCGTAACTTTTTCCAATAAACTAAATCAATTTCATCAAATGAAGATAGAAATGTTAGAATTTGCCATCACATCAAAAACGCCAAATTTTTAATGCAAATGTCATAGAAAGACACATTGGAGGAATCTGACACTTTATTGCAATCACAGGAAGGAAATGAGTGTAATTAAGATAGACACAGCAGTTTCCTGAGCTTAATCACAAATCTCAAACTTCTTGATCATGTTTGGTGAGATGAGTACTAAGGACAGACAACACCAATATTTCATCTGCTTAAGTTTGCTTAGCTGCAACTCTAGCAAGAGACTATGTTTACTTGCAATGTCTTGACTAAGACAACATGGGCAATAAATCATGGAGATGGCTGCGACTTTCCCAGGAAGACTCCTAGACAATACTTCTTAGAGGAGCGAAGATATGCATTTCTCAATCTGCTGAGAGTGTGGAGACACTCAATCTGCGGGGCCCTGTCCATCAGAGTTATAGTTGTGCTTGAAAGTTTCTGAACCCCCGGCGCTCCTTATTTGTGCACATCTCTCAAACAAATGCAGGAACATCTTTTAAATTGGGTCAATAATACAACTGAACACCTTCTTTTTTATGTAAACATATATTCATAGCAAATAATGACATTTAAATATGATTTTACGATGAAAGTCTCCAAAACTGCATATTCAAAAGTTTCTGAGCCCTTCTGAAATGTATACAATTAACAATTTGTATGGCCCCCTTTTTCCAAAATAAATGCTTCCAAACATTTCTCATGGCTATGGACTACCAATTGGCAAATTTTCTTGGGATTTTTGACCATTTTTCAAGAGAGCATTTTCTTAACCTTCGTAAGCTGGTGGGTCGTCTGACGAGAACTACTTTGTCATATCTGACCCAGGCATATCTAATCGGTTTTGATTGGGAAACTGTCCAGGCCATTCCAGAACCCTAAATTTGAGGGATTTTGATAAATTTTTAGTGGATTTGCTTGTGCATTTTGGATAATTGTTCTGCTGGAAGACCCACTCCTGGCCAAGTTTCAGGCTTACAAGGAAAAGTTTTACATTTTCTAAGCACATATCTGGATATTTCACAGAATTACTTATGATATCAACAATAGTTCATTTTCCTGTCCCATTTGTTGCAAAAAAACTCCATACCATGATGGGGCCACCGTTATCTTTCATAGTTGGGTGGGTGTTATGTTCCTTGAAAGCAGGACCTTCCGGATGTCCGACATATCTGCTTTGTTTGGGGCCAAAAGCACAAAGAAACCTGACTGTTCTTCACTAAAAACCATCTCGATGGATTGTATGATTATTGGAATGATGTCCCGTGGACAGACTAATTAAAAATCAAACCTTTTGGTCTCAGTCAATATTTCCAAATCTGGCGCCCTGACGGTGCTACATTCAAGGAACGTAACATCCTCCCAACTATGTAAGATAATGTTGGCTCCATCATGGTATCGGGTTGTTTTGCTATTAATGGGTCCGGAGAAAGAACTGTTGTTAATAGCATAACAAATTCTGACAAATATCAAGAATTGCACTTAAAAAACGTAAAGCTTTCACTCACAAGCCTGAAACTTCGCCTCAGGTGGGTCTTCCAGTAGAACATTACCCAAAGTATATAAGCAAATCCACAAAAAAATTAATTACAACCAGTAAAATTCATGGCTCTGGCATTGCCTGGACCAGTTCCCGATCACAGACAACTACAAATACCTTGGTCAGATTTGACAAAGCAGACCACGCCAGACGACCCGCCAGCTTACGAGGGTTAAGAAAATGCTCTCTTGAAGAATGGTCAAAAATCCCACAGAAAATCTGCCAATTGGTAGTCCATGGCCATAAGAAGTGTTTGGAAGCATTTATTTTGGAAAAAGGGGGCCATAAAAATTGTTGATTGTACACATTTCAGAAGGGTTCAGAAACTTTTGAACATGCAGTTTTGGAGACCTTCATCGTAAAATCATATTTAAATGTCATTATTTGCTACAAATATATGTTTACATAAAAAAGTTGGTGTTCAGTTATATTACTAAGCCAATTTAAGAGCTATTCCTGCATTTGTCAGGGAGATGTGCACAAATAAGGTAAGAAGAGCCAGGGGTTCAGAAACTTTCAAGCACAACTGTATTCTATGAATGCTTCGGTGGAGACCACACAAGAAAGGTAGTGCCCAGCAACTGTTATGTAATTACAGCCTGTCACTTTGGTATAGAAAAAATGAGGACCAATTCACTGTGAAAAATGCACTTTGTGACTCATGATAACCGATGAAGTGTCATCTTCTCTACTTTCAACATGGGAAAAATAGAGGCTGTTTGATTTGTCATAATCAAGAGAAGGCCATTTGACTTGTTATAATTTATTTTAGAATGAAAACAGAGGCATAATCCTTTCGTTTGGCTGTCACCAACAACTGGGATAAGGCTCCTGAAATCAAATTAACATTGAAAGTTTTGGGTATGATCATGAAAAATCATTAGCATGATGACACATGAAGTGTCATTTTCACAGTGCAACAGTCCACTCTTTTTCCATATCAAATTGACAGACTGTAATGACAATTCAAAGCTTTGAAAGCATTCTTTGCAGAAGTAACACTCTGATGCTTCAAAAGGTAGGAAAGGACACTATAAAACCATTTCCTTATGGATAAGGAGAAAAGATTGCTCAGCTACAACTCTAGGAAGAGACATTGTTTACTGATGATGTCTTGACTAGTACAAGATGGCCAATAAATCATTATGGCCGTACCACCACTGGTGGTACCGGCCATTTAGCAGATAGAGAAAACGTCGTCCGATGTCGTCCGCGATGTCGTCCGCGATCCCATTCACGATCATTTGACATCGAGATCTCACTTACTAGCGGCCCATGGGGGCCATAACTTGGCATAATACCTTGACTACTCGTGCTCTCGTGCTGTGCGCCAGAAATTTCGATGTGCATCCTCTTTTCGTTGCGTAGTGCAGCAATTTCAAAAGCAACTTTTATTTTACGCATTTTTTCGGATCGCTTGCCGCCATCTTGTCTTGGTTACCGACTGCAGAGGGCGCGCCGAATTTACGTCGTACGGGTGGCGCCCCTGCAGGAAAAATGATTCTGTAATCCTTCTAATATCGCCCATTGATTTTGATCACACTCGGCAGTCAGTGCATGGAATAGTCAAGTCAAGTACAAGCCGTCAGTGATGAGTCAGTCAGCCGCCGCCGATCTTATTACCCCAGCATATTTGGTACCGTTGGATTTGTCTTGAAAAGACGAGTCCAATGGTACCAAAATTTTCAAAATTGGATGACTCTGGCCCGAACTAGACTATGTTGTTTCATTTTAAGACAGAATATTTCTGTAAATTTTTGAAAAGTTAGTCACACCACTAAAATCATCAAAATTGGATGATGCTGCGCCAAACTGTTCCATTATGACACATTGTGCTCAGCATGCTTCTAATTTTTTTCTTCAGAAATTGGTCACGCATGCAAATGAGCATCATCAAAAACTAATTTCCAAGTTTTACAATGTTTTCTTATTCATTCAGTTGACTAAGCTGAATAAGTGAGCCATGCAATTTCATACTTAGTCAAGTCACAGATGATGACTAAGTCAGTCAAGTCACTGAATATCAAGTCAGTCATCTTAGCATGACTTGACTGACTCAGTGTGCTGCAATGGACTTTTATTTTTGGGAATGCAATATATCAGAAGACACATGCTGTTTTGTTGTCAGTCTGGTGGATTTCTAATTTTCACCTCACACAAAACATCTCATTTCGCTTGTCCCCTCCCCCCACATGTATGCGTCTGACATGGCCCCCTCCCTTTAATTTAGCCCTGTACGGCCATTGCAAACCTGTTTGCCTCTAGTTGAGATTGCAGTGACTTTGGCAGGGAGGCTCTTGGACAATACTTCCTGGCAAAGCAGAGATATGCATTTCTCAATCTGCTGAGAGGATGGAAACATACAATCCGTGGGGCTCTGTTCTTCAGACTTATTCTTCCGCTAATACGGAGGAGATTAATGGGCAAGAATACCAAAGTGGGCTGTTATATATTTCTTGCTGATGTTACACTCACTCTAAAATATTAAACTTTGATAACATCAATCATTATTATGTAATTACAGACAATGCAAATCTTTGAATGCAATAAGTAGGAGTTATATACAGATACTTTAAACCATGAAAAAAACTTGGTATATTATGGTTTTTATGAAATAGAACATCAAAATAGAGTTATACATTCGCACAATCAAAAATGATAAGTTTCCTTGGATGCTTGTTGCAGTCTCATTTTCACAACATGTATTTTCTCAAATTACAGTCCTTGTCATACTTACTCAAGTTCTTTTCTATGCTGTTGAACTGTGATGTCAGAGATGACTCTATTCCAGCATCGCAATATATGTAAATTAACTACAAGCTGTGATGTCATTTCAAACTGGGTCAGATTCCCCAGCTTCTAGCCAATGTTGATCCTCCTGAACTGAGCGTCACAGTTTCAACACAGTGTCGGAGTAAGAATTTTATCAGGGATAGCCCCTACAACCACGTCATCACAGCTTGATAGCCAATGGGCTGACAGTAAACTACGCATCACAGTTCAAACATTGATATATTGAAGGAAGCATTACATTTGTGATCCCAATGATTTATCACAGCAATAACCAGTCTAATCCTACCAAATGGTAGCTTTGTGAGCATTAACAGTAGACAACTGTTATAATCCCCACAGAGTTGTTTGATTAATCTACAAACTTGCTAACTTACAACTTTAAACTTTGATGGAAGTTGGTATAAACAGAAGGCTTTGACAATTTTTTTGTAAACACATGGCTTAAATTGTATGTTATGTATATTTGTTCTGGCAGCCCATTGGCTGAGAGGCTGTGATGTCAAACTTGCATGGGTTTTCCCAGACCCAATTTTCACTCTGACACTGAGTTGAAACAGTTTGGGGGATTTACATTGGCTAGAAGCTGGGGAATCTGACCCAGTTAATAAAATGACATCACAGCTTGAAATTGAATTAAATATATTGCAATGCTAGAATAGTGTCATCTCTGACATCACAGTTCAACAGCATAGAAAAGAACTTGAGATTCCACGTAAGTATGACAAGGACTGTAAAAATTATGAAAATACAATTTTCAATCTGATGTATGTACTCCTGAGACAGTATTGGTAGTAGTACACTACACAAAGAAGAATTTAAAGAGCTTGATGTTACAAATGCAAATACGAAACCACTTTCAAGGAAAATGCAAGACTCACTAAATTCAGCTAAAGGAAATTCGTTTAAGCAGAGGATGTCGTGCATAAAGAAATTAAGGCACCACACTCTAAAAAATTTCAGAAAAAATTGGTTTTTTGATTCAAAATGGTTTTTTGAAAACCAAATTTCAATGCAAAAAACCAACAATTTAAAAAAGAATCCATGTTGGTTTTTTGCATTGAAATTTGGTTTTTTCAAAAAACCATTTTGAATCGAGAAAACCAATTTTGTCTCGACATTTTTTAGAGTGCACACAAGGACCAGCATTTTTCCACTCACTTCATGACAAGACCCTCTAGCAAAGATTACATTTCTGGAGTCATTACTGGAAACATATGCAAGCATTTAGAACAGCATATTTGCAGGAGTCAAGTCAATGAGCGGGGCAGGTATGCAAAGAAATAGTGCATTTAACTTGGCGCACACTTAAAAAACATCTATATAAATATATTTGGATAGGGAGCCACCTCAAATTTAGCTTAAGTGGCTAGTGGCGGCCATTTTCCAAAATGGCGGCCAATTCTTCCATTTTGCTGCTTTCTGTGTAGTTCCTACAATTATAATACATGCAAATCTTGTTTTTTATTCCTTCTCTAGGTATTCAGGACATTACTATAAACTTTTTCGTAGCCTGGACTATTTTCAGGCTTTTTAGAATCCATTATGGTAGAAATATTGATTCAAATGCTGGATTTCGCGGTTACGCATGGTTACGCCAATTCTTTAAAAATCTCAAAATTAGTTACATATTTGAATTCCTTATAAAAAGAGCTTTCAAATGAGTACCCGCATCAATGGGTTTCGAAAATTTGGTATGAAAATGGAAAAAATGAAAATAAAATGTTTTTTGAAGATTTCGGTTTTAGTTTAATTTTGACAAAAATTCACAAAAAACGACTGATGCTACCATTCGTTTGAAAGCTCTTTTTGCAAGGAATTCAAATATGTAGTCTGATTGAATATCAATGGAGATCCCAAATATGGAAAACCGCGAAAATGATGCATTTTCTTCAACAGTTCTGACAAAATGGACCCTGAGTCCCTGACCACCCTAAAACTCCTTAGTACAATTCACAAATCAATTGAAAATGTTTTTTAGAACTGTAGAAGGAATAATTAGCACTGTTTTCATACAGTCAAACTATAGGCACTTCACAGAAAGCAGGGAAATGAGAAAATTTGCTGCCATTTTGGAAAATGGCTGCCATGGGTCAACCAGGTCAAATCTGAAGTGGCTCCCTATCTGAATATTTTCTTTAAGATGTTTTTTAACTGTGTTCCAAGTTTCATGCTTCTATGTATAAATGCAATATTTCTTCCCTATTCATGAAAAATCTGCCCCGCTAAATGAGAAGGGAGGAGTGATTAGATGAGAAGAATGTATAAATGAAATAAAAGGTTGGCTTGCGATAAAATAAAATTGTGCAGTCGAATACAGTACAACCCAAAATAAAGTAAGAAAATTTTCTGTCAGAAGTCCACTGGTTACCTATTTTGCCCTCTTTTCTCCTCTCCACCCCAAATCTCCTTACAACTCCCTTTGACTCCTTTTAAGAACTCTATTTAGACAGCTACCAATGTAACAGCAATTAGCAGAGGTGAAAATATCAAGTAAATCAAACACAATGGGGGTGATTGAGTTTAAATCGGAGTTGTTTAAATATGATTTTAATGTAAGTTTAAAAGGTAGTTTCAAGTAGGTAAAAGTAGGAAGTGATTCAGAGGTAGTCAAAAGGTGTGAAAGGGTAAAGTAGTGGCTGATTCTTCCTTCCTGCTGGGGTAATCATACTTTATTTTGGGTTGTACTGTAGTGTTGGCATCGAGATTTGCATAAGACTTGGAGAGATAGGAAATATTAACAGAATTATATCTAACCATCCGTTAGAAAACACTGCAAAATCATCAAATTTCAAAGTATGATACTATATTATTTGCCAGACAGTTTGCTCTGACGATGGTATGTTGCGTTATGTTTGCTTCTGCAGTCACATCTTCATTGCTGCTTCCTTGTACATCTTCAGCATTTCAGCTTTGAATGCAGCAGTGGCACTTATCTGTTGTCTAGTGTCTAGGGATGCCATAAGTCTGAAGCAATGCACTGCTTTTCACAAGACATTTGTCGCATTGAATCACTAATGACATTAGCATGGTTCCTTCTGAAAATTCTATGAATTATTTCAGATAATATCATGTGAGTCTCTCATTTGTGTTTTTCTGTTTTGGGTCAATTAATTTTTTAGTTGCAGAATAGTTGGTGTATAGACAACTATATATGTTAAAAAAATTCCATTTATACTGCAGTAAGTGCAGTTGCATTTCATCAAAGCAAAAACGAAGTACATGGAAATTGAATATCCTTTCTTTATTGCCATTTTCACATATGCTGCTCTGAATAACATTTAGGATTCATATACGAAATGTCCCAGAAAAAGTCAGTGTATTGACAAGTCTGTCACAATCCTACATTTCTCTTTTTGCTGAGTGATTGATATGTGGTAGTAGAATATTTCTGGCTATGTAATATTTCAGGAACCCTTCCTGTATCTGAAGCACATTTTTCATGTAATTGGTCTGTGGATATCAAGGTATATACATTGCACTTTGTTAACTTGGTAATGTCGACAAGTTATTGCCACTTTTGTACAATCTCACAGAAGTATATGAATACCAGCTTTCTTTAGACTCCGGTGAGTCTATATTATATAATTTGATATTATCTCTTTTGTAAAAAAATCAACATGTCTGACAGTTCAATAACAAGGTCCTCTTTCAAATTCTGTCAACCCACACATTGCAAGAACCAGTTTAGTGTAGTCTGTGTGCTATGCTAGATGAGAAGAAGGCCATCATCATCTTACTATTAATTCACGGACCCCTTACGCTACTCCAACCAAACTACTGATTTCCCAGCCATGAAACTTTGCAAGCATCTTCTTACAACTGCCTACAATGTCCTTAGCCAGGTTTGGTGCTTCAATCTTATCAAAATCATAATACTCTCCTGAAAACAGCCCCCCAACAACTTCATGGACTGGCTAAGGCTGGGAAACTTTGCAGGCATCTTCTTAGAACTGCCTGCAATGTCCTTAGCCAGGTTTGGTGCTTCAATCTTATCAAAATCATAATACTCTCCTGAAACAGCCCCCACCAACTTCATGGTCTGGCTAAGGCTGGCTTCACAGGTATAATGCTAGTACTATTAATTCACGGACCCCTTACGCTACTCCAACAAAACTGCTGATAGCCCAGTTGTGAAAACTTGCATGCACCTTTTCTACATTCCCTACAATGTCCTTAGCCAGGTTTCAGGTTCCAAATTACAGTCACGGAAAGTGAAGTGATGATTTCTTAATATCTCACTTGCTCTAATGAAAACACCCCATATTTCCCCTCACATGTCTTCACGGGTCTTATGCTAGTCTCAAAAATTGTCACAACCACCTGGGCTTGAGCAATCACTTGGCTCTATCCTGAATGGACTGGCCTGAGTGATGTCTCAGAGGCAACCGCCTTTACTGCCTATAAACCCTGGCTTGTGGCATATTTGCTGACTTATGAACTTAGCCGGGACTTGTAATAAAGTACCATCAATTGAGTCTTGTAGTTCAAGGATTATAATTTCTGGTGTGGAATTAAGTTATTTTGATTGGTTTGTGCAAGTTTAGAAGTAGATGACATTTAATTTTAACTGTTGTCTGAAAATGATCTGCCTTGTAGTACAGAAGGATATGACTGTTGGTAGGAAGGCACTTGATGATTTCTAAATTTTCTGTCTCCTGGTTTTCTCTTGTTTATTATCACCGGGTTGGTTTGTAACCTTGTTGACTGTGCAGTCCATACACATTACACTCTCCTTGCTTGAGATTGAAATTGTGCCTCAACAATTACCAATACCATATTCATCAAAGCCTATGGTGCCCTTTGTACACTTATCATGATTCTTTATAATCCATCACTTCTAGCCATTTCATATGGGTTATTGAGGTGAATAGTCTTTCATAAGAGTCATTAATAGTAAGGAGAATGTATATTGCATATATTATGTAGTCATATTCCATATACGTGTAGTCACTTATGCAAAAACAGTCTGCTCACTGACACGTTCATTAATATATTCATTGTGGAACATGGGATAGAAAAAAGAAGAAGAAAAAACTGAATTAAGATTTTGCTTGCGTGGCAAACTGTAAAATCCATTGTGAATCTTCTCAGTCGCTAGAAATCAAGCTGCTGTAGAATTTGCTTGCTTGCTCAGCACTGTTTTTAAGATTGCTTAGTAATCCTACAAGTGTCCATAGTCTCAACTTTGAGACATTACAGCTCAAAGCTACTTCAAAAGGTTCCAACGAACCTTCTCT
This sequence comes from Platynereis dumerilii, assembly GCA_026936325.1. Taxonomy (NCBI): domain Eukaryota; kingdom Metazoa; phylum Annelida; class Polychaeta; order Phyllodocida; family Nereididae; genus Platynereis; species Platynereis dumerilii. Next base: position 21,555,233 of record JAPTHN010000005.1, on the reverse strand, counting down.
GATAATCTCATAACTTTCAAAAGTCCTTGACCCTGTAATGCCAGCCTGAATGACCTGTGTGGGCCTCAGTATGCAGAACACGTGGTGGAGAGCAGAGGGAGGTCGAATAACTGAACAGGAGGAGGAAGGACTTGGCGGGAGGTTCACAAAGATGGAAGGTGCAGCAATGAATCTGGCTAACAAGGGAGACAGAAAAAAGGAACAGGAAAACTACAAAAAGGGGGGAAAATAACAAACAAGATTGACAGTGGGAAATGGAAAAAGGGAGTAAGTTTGGACAAAATTATTTGCATTTTGAAAAGTTGTTTATAGACAAAGACTTCATGTGAAATTACCTTTGTTCTAAGCAGACAACAGTGACACCAAAAACATTTTCTCTTTTTTAGAGAAACTAAGCTTTCCAAAAAATGCATGGTCCCAAAAATTAACATGTAATTTTGAAGAACCAGTATTCGAGCTATTAAGGGATAAATGATAGAAAGGCCTCCAGATTATGATTGGAGATCAACTTTTGCTATTGTACCCTTGGCTGCTACCCTTGGCTGCTACCCTTGGCTGCTACACTTGGCTGCTACCCTTGACTGCTACCCTTGACTGCTACCCTTGACTGCTACCCTTGACTGCTCTTTCGCTTCGGAAATAGGAATGAAATAGATTGACTAATCTAGAAGAGATTCGTCAGTTCTAACAACTTTTATCAATGTCAGTTCAATAGTGTCCATTTTAATATTGAATAGAACTTTAAAACTGCCATCTCCCTTGAGAGCGACAAATATGGCATGTCTTCAGCTTTGATGAATGACCAAGTGTTTATCAATGTTGCCCAGCAAGTGAAGTAGCCACTGAAGACATTTTATGCCAGACTTTATGTCCCAAATACCATCTAACAGATTTACGCGAAATGTTTGGCAAACTTTCAGCAACTATAGAACAGCATATACTTTAGAACTTTTCATGTACTATGAGGTTTTGGACAATGACAAATTAGATACTGAATACTATTATTATTATATAGTTACATAAAGTACCGGAAAAATGTGTACAAAACCCAAATGATTACATTCATCAAAAAAAACAAAACGCAATTAAAATGTTTACATCATCATGTTTTCACACAAGTATGCAATGAGCGAATATCAATTTTAACATTTGATTATAATTAGAATCACAAGAGAAAAAATATTCAGTTTGCAAATAATAAAATGGTTATTGTGACATATTCCGTATGCTGCCTGCCTTTCAGAAATTGCCTTGTATAATATAATAATGTCTCTGCCAAACATTGCTGCAGCGTTTCATCAAAGGAACTCTGCAATATGCAGAAACTACTTTATTTGCCGTCTCACATATATGAGCTGCTGACATATAACATCCAGGATATGAAATACAAGAAGACGTTTCTGTGATAGTGACTTGCCGGTACAACACACCATATATGCATTTTTATTTATGGTGTGTATGTTTATACAAATCTATACTAGACTGTAGATGAAATATATTCCTAACTTTGCATAGGACTCCATTACATGCATAAGAGTGAGAAAACTTGTGCCAGGTTCGGAGATCATTTTTTTATTGATAATTTTGTGCAAGAGAAGAATAAACCGATGGTATCCTGGTGACTTTAACTACTGCAGTATGCTGCACTATGCTGTGTTACAAGAGCTGCATCTACAAACTAGTCATGACCTTCTGCACTGAGCAATTGCTGGTCTGCAGGCCTATCCTGAGTAGACTGCCCATGCAGGGGGATATCTCAAAAGCAAATGCATTTACTGTCAACCAAGTCTTAGGCATAGACTACCTACTAAGTTAGTCATGGCTAAGTAGTTGTGGAGGAAGTATTTTAAAGATGCTCTTCTGGTCTGCAGGCAGGTATAGCAGCAATCCATGTGCATAGGAAGGAATATAGGCCCACATTGGAAATACAATTGTTGAACCCAAGGAACTTGCTTATCTGGAAAATAGCCGTTATCCCATTTAGTATCAAGCTCTCAAAGCAAAGTGCATAAGAAGTTCTGAAATGAATGTTCAATGTCATGACAATGGTCTTGATATAATATGGCATTTTGACATCAGATACATATATCAAGGAAATATGCATTAGCATGATGAATAGCCCATCTCTTATGAACAGTATAATGAAAACCAAATCTTGCAATTCATCAAATCTAATGGAGTACAATAATATACCTGTCATGGTCATTCACAATTCATTATTCCGGTACACTGACAGTGCCCATCTAGTCATTATTTATACAGGTTATTGGGGTAAAAAGTCTCCAAGAGTCATTAATAAAAAGAAAGATTTATGTGAAATGGGAATGACAATAATAAAATTTCTCGTATAGTCACCGTAACAAAAGGGGTATGCAATTGACATCCTGATTAATTTCATAAAGTGTTGATAATGGATATTCATTGTGGGTAATTTTTTCAACGATATACTTGGCGATATCAGAATCTAAAGAACACAATACTCATGGAAAAAATAGTTTTATTGTAATGGTACAGATGAAAATTTATTTGTTTTAGAAGAAGAATGATGGCACCAAGCAAAAGTGGGCAGGAAGCATTCATTGGAAAGTGGGCATCATGGCTGATTAGTATTGTTAAGCATAATCAGTTAATCACCCACAACTGACCATCTGCCTCATCCTTGTTCTAATTTACATAAATGTACTTACTGAACCATAATTGTCCCCCCTTACACTTTAGTGTAAGAGGGGGATAATGTTTTGAACATGGGAACACCGGGTCATGGCGTGGACGCTCTATTGCGTTGCGTGGTGGACGCGTGGTGGACGCTCTCAATGTGTGGTGGACAGTCTACATTTCCACACTCAGTTCTTGAGTCGTTTTCCTCTGAAATACAGCGTGCCTGTCCACTTACTGGTATCATCCGTTAATAATGCCCCCATACCTTGTATCTGCACACCTCTATCACATTGAAAACAGTCAAAATAAATGTTAACATTGTACAAGTTTTATTTACTTTATTTTGGTTATTCATCAAATGTGAAAATAGGGGGGACAATTAAGTCCCTTTGGGACAGCATTACATGCATCGAACGATCCCCTATCCTGTGCTGCATCTAGTTACACTTCCTTAGGTCAAGGACTTGAAGTTTGTATAGAAAAGAATGGGTCAATTGGTTAATAATTAAAAGTGAAGATAATGCATTATACTGTCATTAATTTGATATTACTAACAAACCATGAATTTGCAGCTTTCATTTTAAAAACACAACCTGTTGTCATATAAGAATTCTTTAGCTCGCCTAGAGTGGGACGGAAGTATCATGCCAAAACTAGAAATAATCTGGACAGGAAGTCCTATAGGAGGCACAGCTTCTGAGCCAGGTCATGATGACCTTGTAGCTGACCCTGGTCACATGACCTTGATCACTTCATGATGAATTGCAGCAAAAGCTTCTTTTTTGCGACATGGGATAACTTTCAACACATTGGCTTGGTGCACACCATTCCTACAGCCCGGTTGCCATGCAAAGAGCAAACAAGGCATTATTTGTACAGACAAATTCCCAAGATGCTCATGGGCAGCAGACACAAGAGATCATTAATTTACATCTTTTTGTGGCTCTCAATAAATCAAAATGTTCGCTAAGAACCTCTTGAAAAACCTGACATTTTCCTAGCCTTCTGAAGTTGTGTGCTTGATTTATTAGGCCTAATCTATTGAAAAGAAGAGGCATTACAAATCTGTGTAATCCAAAAAAGTTCCTTTGAATAGCATGTTGCATTCTCAGTTTCAATTAGACCTTTCAATATTGCTTTTGTTGAGGTTCCAATTGATGATATGATGTTGGAATTTACAACTTGATACCAGACTTCGGAAGGAAAATCTTAAAGATAGGACTTGACTTTTCCTTGACATTAAAACCCTTCACAAGCATTAGTTAGCATGTTATAAGACAAATTTCTCAGAAAACTTTCAGATCTAACACCAACCCTACATTTACATGTCAGGTGAACTCCTCTGTTCTGACCAGGGTCCTGCAGAATGACAGTGTGAGGGCAGGTGGTCATCACCATGGAAACCGAATGTTCCAATGTCTTTGAGGTCACATGTCTGTCCAAAGGTGTAATAAAAGACGCGCCCTTTATTTCTGCTGGGCAGAGACACATTGCACAAAGGTTAAGTTCACAGATTCTCAAGACCCAGCCAATCTGGGAGGCCACACCAAAGGATTAGGGTTCTATACAGAAGAGAAGAATAGAAAAAAGCTGTGAAGCATAAGACCTAGGGAGAAGGGAGGGGTCGAGCTGGAAACCATGCGAACAGTTTCCTGGAACATACAAATTTACTTTTTGACACGCTTCTGTGGGATAATTTTGACCTGACGGCTCAAGGCAAATATAAGTGATGTCATTGAGACATTTTATAAATCTCATGAAATTCCAATATTCCAAAATTGTTGCTTCAGCTACATAAGTAATATTTTCAATGGGGAAATTGCTGTATAACGGGTGATTAACATTTTATGTACGCGAAACCGACATGAAGAAAACTACCATTGCACCATTATAGGCTCCTTATTGAACAAATGCAATTAGTCACCTAATGCGGATTATACTGTTTAAGGCATGAGTACCTCCTCGATGGATATCATTACATCGTACATTTTAGTTATGCAGTGATGTCTGCAACTTTTGGATTTTCCAGAGAAAACCTTTCCGTGAAGCAGTGCAGCCAGTAATGAAGTTGTTGTATCTCCAAATCACCCAACTAATCTAATCGACCTTCCTAAGCTCTGATTGTGATCAGCTGATTGAGATAATTACTGGTCCAGTTCTGAATGATCAAACAACATAATGAATATGATTATGCTTATGAACACAGAAACAACAGCATTAGTTAGAACTACACAGTGTTCACATCATTGTGCACCCTCCACAAGAGCAACCTCCCTGTGATTTATAAGCCACCTCTTATTTCCACTGTAAGCCATACTTTACTGTCAAAATGACCAGTCAATGAGGTAGGTTGAACAAAGCAGAGACAGTGGCATTTATGATATTGTATGGGGAAATGTACACTTCATTTATGGGTAATTACACAAAAGAGAAGGCAGAACAGTGGAAGCACAAAGCAACATGTTCCTGTTTGTGTTGTGAACTGATGTTGCATCCCGAGATTAACCCTGCAATTACCATGTGGGCTGTTGCTGATGCTATTTATGAGTATACTAAGGTCTTCCAAAATGCCTATGCATAATTTACTGAGATGCCCTGGCCGCCTAGACCAGTTTTACCGGTGCTATGTTCCTCTTTTGTTTTCATTGCAATAAGTTGAAAAAATGATCCTCCTATTTTTAAAACTTTAATGCAAGACGCTCTAAATTCAGTATTGAGCAGGTGTGTAGTTTGAAGCAGAGGATTCCATGCAGCAAGCAATTTAGGCATCCTCCATTCCCAAAATGATTACTGTTTTGTCACCTACTTCATAGCAATTAGATCTACCAGCAAGGATACAATTTCTATAAAGCCAGAACTGGACCTGCCTCGTTGAAGATACAGTTGTTATATAACACTAGTTGGCTCCACTGTCAGTGCCAGACCTTTTCTGTGCCTATGAATTCTTGACTCAGATTGTGTCTCAGCCATATTTGGAATAAATGCCAGTTGGCTACTGAACTTGGTCTGAATTGTCTTCTCTCTTACTCATCCAGATAACATAACATTGTAGCAAAGCTGACAAACAAAAATAGCTCTATGTTAACTTAAGTTTTGTCTTTGCTGCTTTATGAGTGATTTTACAATGTCATCAAATATTCACAAGAGCTGGGCAGTTTTACAGTATTTGCACTCGGCGAATTTTTCATGTTTATGCAATTATTACAAGAAAAGTATGATAGGTATATCGAAATTTCGAGCAGTGGCAATCTTGTCCTACATTTACATATAAATGCACCATATTTCACCCTTCTGCAATGCTTTGTTTTGAAGCTGTAAGGAATTCAGGACACATTTTGACACATTTTTATGTCTCACAGACTTTTTAGCCAATTTCATGGATGAACAGAAAAAAATGTTCAATCAGTTGTGATTCATGTTAATGATACCTTTCTGGGCCTGCGGCTTGGGTATAAAATACAACAGGTTTCATGTGAATAAGTTATATACAACATGACTTTGGTCCTAAAATGTAAAAAATGGCAGATGTCAAAAATTTTATTTTCGATGGACCATCAGTTGCTTTATATGCTGTTATGAGTAAGTATCAAAGAATTTGTATACTGTTTGTGTTTATTTTGAAGCTTGAGACATATCTCAAGGTAAAACAGAAACATTTGTTTCACTAACCATTATTGGTTTTCTGAATGTGAGGCTTGAATGTGATGTCAAAAAAAGTATGTCCTCTCCAACCCATAGAAAAAACACTAAGTGTTTTGTAGGAAAAACAAGCTATTCGTGTATCTTTTGCTCAATCATGTGCCTTTACAAGTATGTGACAAATACAAGTTAAAGAGATATCCAGGCCATGTTCACACATTTTCTTAGAAATTAAAATTCATGATGTCAAAAAAAAGGTCCTCTCCAACCCATCAGAAATTTTGCTCTGATTCGTGCGTTTTAACACTGGATTCATTCAAGAAAAGGCCATGGTTATACACACTAAGTAAACCTGGATGCCTAAAAAGGGTTTTTATAAGTATTGAAAATGTCAAATATATTATCTTTCATTATCTATTACATTATTTTGAGAAAATCAAAATTGAGAAAAGAGTTGATTTATTTGTGTCATATATCTATATAATTGTAATTTTTCGCTATTAACTGAATGACTTTAAAGGATAATAACCAAATATCTTGTTAATGGAGCCATCAAAGATGATTTTTCCAAAGGCGCCTGATTTTTGGTCATTTTTGGCAGTTTTTTGCTCCAAAACACTATTTTCGACACAGCCGAACACCATGAGTTTCAATTGTACAGTAACAAAACTTGACATGGGGTTAATAGGATACCTAGGGATTATTAACCGTGGAAATTATGTGTCTTTTGAGACTAGTACCCTACTCAACAGAAACTTTCAGGGTAATGGCAAGCCAGATTTCTGTAATTTCGCAATAAAAATGGTTAAAAAAAATTGTGGCATGTTTAATCAAAATTTAAGTTTTGTATGGGTTTTGTTGTTCCTATGCAACAATGTGGCTTGATTTCCAAGAATAAGAATGGGTGAAAATTGTTTCTGGACGGATATTTTTCCTGATAAACAGTTTTTTCAAGAATCAACCCTTGCCTACTTTAAGTAGCGGTATTTTGGTAGTAAACCACCAAATCACTTCAGTCCTCTTTGATTATAGAAATAGTAATATGTTAATTTTATGATAGAATGATGGAAATTCTCAAATTTCAAACTTTATTTTGACCCCCCATGAGACACTTTGAGTGCAAATACTGTAAAACTGCCCAGCTATAGAGTCAAGGATGGTAAATCCGTCCACTTTTGGCTAAAACTGGATTTCCAGGATAATGGTAATAGATACAGAAATAAAAATTAGCCCAATGGAAGGGGCATATTCCGTACTATCACCAGCAGTCAAAAAAGTAAAATATTCAAATAACTGTTGCTGAAACCATAGCAACAAAAATTTAAGGTCAGGGCACCTAAATCCGTCCACCCTGCTGGTAAATCCGTCCAGCAAGGATGGTAAATCCGTCCACAAGGCATAATGCAGCTCCTAACAATCATATCTTGTTATTTGTTTAATGTTTTGCAATTTATTAAGTCTGACAAAAGTTTATGTGTCGATTTTAGAATTATCATTCACTGATTACACTTATAATAGATGAATTAAACAATAAAGGTTAAGTTTACTCTGAATAATTTCAATTGACCGCCTCAATTCCAATTAAAGATCCTTTTAACCCAATCAAAGTGGTATTACTGTTCCTATCCAATTTCTGCAATGAGGGTATGCCATTTATAAATATTTAAAGACACAAAAGTACTTTAAAAGTTCATTTTATGTGGGTGGACGGATTTACAAACCCCTAATTAAGACACTTTTAAAATATGGATGGTAATTCCGTCCACCTTTATTTCCATTAAATTTCATTTCAAGGTGTCACAATTTTAGAAATCCTGGCAGAATAAGTTAATTTTGCATGTTATTAAATGATTTTTGCCTTTGACGCATTTGTTTGTTAACAAGAAAAGGCCTAAAAATATCACTACTGCAATTATCAAAATGGCTGTGATGACGTCACAGAATTTGATTTTGTTTTATCCAATGATTTAAAATGGACCTGAAATATGATTTAAAAAGCTCTGAATACAAGAAAAACGGCAAATTTAGTTAAAAACGAGTTCCCCTTGTTTCTAAAACTCATACAATTGTAACAGATATATTTCTATCTCTATATTAGGGGGTGGACGGATTTACCCTCCTGGACGGATTTACCATACTTGACTCTAATGACCATGACGATGTCCAAATTGATGAAAAATTACGAGTGCGTAATGTAGTATGTCTTAAATTTCCTTTCCCTGACATCTGATAATAGAGTACACTGCACTGCAAGACAACATATTCTGAAACGCTCTATCAATTTTGTCAAAGAAAGATATTAAAGTTAGAATCATCTGTCACATCAGAAATGCCAAAAGTTTACTTCAGATGTCATGAAAAAGACACATTGAAGGAATCTGACACTTTATTCCAATCACAAGAAGGATATGGGTGTAATTAAGATAGACACGGCAGTTTCCTGAGCTTAATCACAAATCTCAGACTTCTTGGATCATGTTTGGTGAGATGAGTACTAAGGGCAGGCAGGACCAATATTTCTTACAACATAAGGAGCAAGATTTGCTCAGCTGCAATTCTGGGAAGAGACAATGTGTACTTGCAATGACTTGACTGAGACAAGATGGCCAATAGATCATTGCGGTGGCTGCAACTGTGGCAGGAAAGTGCCAAGACAATACTTCTTAGCAGAGCAAAGATATGCACTTCTACCATCAGCCAAGGGTATGGATATGCAATATATATGGGGCTGTGTGGAAAGTTATTGTTTTGTGAATGCAGCTGAGCTAATTAGATGAGCAGAAGTTAATATATTCTGATACTTCAATATTATGTATCTTTGCTAATGTTGCACTCTGAAAACGTATCCTCAAATTATTTTATTACAGACAATTAAATGCTCCATTTTCAGAAGTTACATTATGATAATTTAAGCTATGAAAGAAACCTATTTATACATTTGTATAAAATAATGTGTGAGATAGAGTTCCCACTATCACAAAAGAAGAAGTTACTTCGGTTGTCTGTTGTAGTCTATTTTTTTCTGCAATTCTCCAAATTCAAAAAATAACTCTTGATACTATCAATTAATATCCTCATTATTTCTGGGTCTCTTTACTTTTATTTTATTTTATTATTTACCTATTTTTTAAAATCATTTTCCTTTAAAGTGGAGTTCAATAAGAAGGTCAGCTCTCTTTCAAATTCTGTAAATGCACACTTTGCAAGAACCAGTATACATGTAGTGTGGTCCTTGTACTGTGTTGCATGAGAAGGACGCCATCTCCAAAATAGTCACGACAACCTGGGCTTGAACAATCACTGGGCTCTCTCCTGAATGGACTGGCCTGGGTGAAATCCCAGAAGCAACTGCCTTTACTGCCTATAAACCAAGGCTTATGGCATATTTGGTGACTTACTAACTTGGCCAGGGCTTGTATTAATGAACCATCAATTGAGTCTTGCAGTCCAACGATAATAATCTCTTGTGTGGTATCAACTTATTTTGATTTGTTTACGCCAGTTTGGAAGTAGATGACATTTAATTTTAAAACATTGCTAATAGCACAAGGCACTGTTGTCTGAAAATGATCTGCCTTGTAGTATAGAAGGATATGACTGTTGGTAGGAAGGCACTAAGTCTTGATGATTTCTAAATTTTCTGTCTCCTGGTTTTCTCTTGTTTATTATCACCGGGTTGGTTTGTAACCTCATTGACTGTGTAGTCCATACATATTACACTCTCCTTGCTTGAGATTGAAATTGTGCCTCAACAATTACCAAAACCATATTCATCAAAGCCTATGGTACCCATTGTACACTCATCATGATTCTTTATTCTTTATAATCCATCACTTCAGAGTGCACTTCTAGCCGTTTCATATGGGTTATTGAGGTGAAAAGTCTTTCATAAGAGTCATTAATAGTAAGGAGAATGTATATTGCATACCCTGCATGATATATTATGTCGTAATTTTTCATATAGTCACTTATGAAAAAACAGCTTGCTCACTGACACATTCATTAATATATTCATTGTGCCACTTGGGACTTAATAATAGGGAAAAACTGTGATTAAGGTTTTTCTTGTGTGGCGAAGACAGTACAATCCATTGTGAATCTTCTCAGTTGAGAGAAATCAAGCTGCTGTTGTGTTTGCCTGCTTGATCAGCTCTGTTTTTAAGATTGCTTGGTAATCCTAAAAGTGTCCATAGTCTCCACTTTGAGACATTAGGTCTACAGCTCAAAACTGCTTAGAAAAACACCAACAAACCTTCTGTGATAATCTCATGACTTTAAATCCTTGACCCTGTAATGCCAGACTTCTGGACCCTTGTGGGCCTCAGTATGTGGAACACGTTCCAGAGAGCAGAGGGAGGTCGAATAACTGAACAGGAGGAGGAAGGACTTGATGGGAGGTTCACAAAGATGGAAGGTGCAGCAATGAATCTGGCTAACAAGGGAGACAGAAAAAAGGAACAGGAAAAATAACAAACAAGATTGATTGTGTTTGTTTGTTGTTGTTTGTGTTTTATGCCTCTGCAGCACCTAAGTGGGCTATATCGAGGCAGGCGATCGCCGTATGATGATGAGATGAGAAGACTGTGAGTCTGGCACATACCCTATTAAGTCAGGGATGCCCAGGATCTTTCAGTTGCCCCAGCATAGAATACTGGATACAACCCGCCTCCATTTTATGTCCCATGGGCTCGGACGGGAGATTGATTGTGGGAAATTGAAGAAGGGAGTCAGTTCAGACAAAATTATTTGTATTTTGAAAAGTTGTTTATAAACAAAGACTTCATGTGAAATTACCTTTATTCTAAGCACACAGCAGTAATGATACTAAGCTTTCCAAAAAATGCATATTCCCATAAATTAGCCTGCACAAGATTGATGTCCTAGTGATGAACCACTATTCAAGCTGACAAAAAGGTCAACAGCATAACTGAAAGGAAGGCCTCAAGATCATGATTGGAATTCTAATTTAGTTATTTTACCTTTGGCAATACACTTGGTTGGTCCGTTTGCCATACTTTTTTCTCTTGAGAAAACTGAATGAAATAGATACACAAATCTGGAAGATATTTGTGAGTTATAACAACTTTTATCAATGATAAGTTCAAGTATGTCTGTTTCAATATGGAGCAGAACTTTGAAACTGCCATCTCCCTTGAGAGCAACAAATATGGTACTTCTTCAGCTTTGATGAATGACCAAGTGTTTATCAATTTTGCCCAGCAAGTGAAGTAGCCACTGAAAACATTTTATGCCAGACTTTATGTCCCAAATACCAACTAACAGATTTATACGAATGTCCTGTTTAAACAGTTGAATATTTTAAGATTGGGAGATATATATGAGCACTGCATGACTATAAACTATGTTATCGATTTATCAAAGGTCCTGTTCCTAAATATTTTCAAGAGATTGTCAATCCTGGAGAAAATCTGAGTGGACATGATTATAATACAAGACATGCTTCTGACCTATCACTGTCTGCTATGAGACATGAGTTTGCAAGGAAAAGATATCACTGATTGTCTTGAACGTCTTTGTGGCTTCACACTTGAAGTCAGACAATTGCTATTCACTCATTTGTGTAATTTCTGCAAACTTTCTCAATACCAATAAAAAATGCCAATTTTAAAGGGATAGTCCCTTTGTTCCATTAAGTTAAGTCATCTTAAAGTCATCTGTTATTGTAAAGAATTAGCCGGCACTTAATTTTATTTCGTGCAATATATGTTGGCCTATAATTTTTCCATACTGTGATAAGTTGTCAAATTAAGGTTCAGGATTGCTTTAAAAGAGTTAACCGATATGAGTCGATTTACTTGATTGACATTGCCACACTTCTGAAGCTGTTTTGGAAAAGTTTAGATTCATGAAAATGAATTATCATCATACCCTTAATTCATGGATGCTTTATGCTACTCCTCCTAAACTTCTCATTGCCCAAAGCTACACACATAGGCCTATCTATGAAAATCATAATAACCTTGTTGTAACCTTGTCATAGTAGCACTGAAAACCATTACACGGTAAGTTTTAGGATCATTTCTTGATGTAATGGGACAAACAATAAATGAATTAGAAACCAATTAAGGGATGGAGTGGCATCGAAAGTTTCTTTGAGATGTTGTTGTCATCACTATAAAACATTTCAGACAAAATGGTTTTTTAGATTCAAAATGGTTTTTTGAAAAACCAAATTTCAATGCAAAAAACCAAAATGGATTTTTTTAAAAATCCGTGTTGGTTTTGCATTGAAATTATGTATTTCAAAAAACCATTTTGAATCTAAAAAACCAATTTTGTGCCGACATTTTTTAGAGTGATGGTAGAAATTTAACTGAAACCGGTTGAAATTCTAAGATACGAAAAATGTCTCACCAAATTGTAATGAATATACTTTTCAGAACTGTTAAATCACAAGATCATGTGGAATCAGATGAAGCCACGGAAGAAACTAACTTTGGTTTTAGAGGAAAAGTGGATGAGAAAATATAATGAGATTTATTCTATATAGCCATGGGTTCAGAACTTCAGATCCAAGTAAATTGCAGTTTTTTCTGGAATAGTCAAAATAACCCAACTTAATTCTATTTCAAGCTATTTTCGAAGGTTTCTTACATACAAATGCAATGGGGTTTTTTCGAATTAGTTATCATGAGCAGTGAACTACTGTTTATGTTACTTTTCAGTCATATGTCACATCTTGATTTTTGATTTTATTCAAATGAATTTTTTTGTGAGTTAAACGTGTTTTCTAATATTGACTGGTAGAAACCAAAAGAGTCTTGTCATGTGGTAATAAAAAAGTAAGTGAGTGTCCTCATTCACCACACACTTCATTGCTTCACTACTGGCCTCAGATTGCACATGCTGGCCTCAGATTGCTCATGCTGATTGTTGTAATGAAAGTTGTTATGATACAGTGTGGGAAAAACACATTATCTTAATTTTGTTATCTGTTACAGTATTACCGTAGCAGTAACAACGTTTTACATGTATAAGTTGATGGTAATGGGACAACACCCGATCATGAAATATAGTACTACTTATTTCAAAGTGGTCTCTGCGCCGATCCTATTCCATTCCTTTTGTCACGTTTTTGTGTAGTTTCGTGTCCTCTGGGTTTCAATTAATTGACCCTGCAGTTTAAATAGGCAGTTTAGATTTAATTCATTTTCTTAACACATATGAGTTTACATGTACGGCTGCCGTTTTGCACAGGAAATCATTGACTTATCTTTCTATAAGTTGATGGTAATAGGACAACACTTGAGCGTGAAATATAGTACTATTTATTTCAAAGTGGTCTCTGCGCCGATCCTACCTCATCGATTCCGTTCCTTTTGTCACGTTTTTGTGTAGCTTCGTGTCCTCTGGGTTTCAATTAATTGACCCTGCAGTTTAAATAGGCAGTTTTGATTTAATTTGTTTTCTTTTTAAATATAAGTTTACATGTAAGGCTACCGCATTGCACAGGAAATCATTAACTTATTGCCTTATGGTAAAAGAACAACATCCGAGCTTGAAATACAGTACTACTTATATCAAAGTGGTCTCTGTGCCCGATTCCATTCCTTTTTGTGCAGGTTCGTGTCCTCTTGGTTTCAATTAATTGACCCTGCAGTTTAAATAGGCAGTTTTGATTTAATTTGTTTTCTTCATAGTATCTCAATACTTACACCACTGTCAGGGCACTCCCTGTGAGCATTTGAGACAACAGCTCAAGTATTGATATTCGCGCAGCGAAACGGCCATTTCATGCAGCGAATTGAGCACAGGAGAGGACTAAAAAATCACTGCAGTAATGCTCTCAACATCAACAGTCCATAATAGGGAATTAGGTCAAGTGGGTCGAGCTTCTTATCAATGATTTAGTTTTGTATTTAGCAAAAGATTATATATTCATCTTCAAAAGTGTCTGAAAAATTCAATTTTCTCCTTTATTATTTCCTGTGGCAATAATTTTTATGGAATAATTAATTAGCCTTGACAAGCCAAATTAAATTATAAACGCATAATTCATTTCATTTCAAAACAGACAACAAGAAAACATAACAAAATTAAAGTAACATAATCTTTATTAACTGATGATTATGTAACAGTGAGCAATTAAGCTGCATGCAAATCATGTTTTTTTAAATTAAGTACTTATTATACTATTATGTAATATCAACAATCTAACATAGACTTGAATTTGGCAGCTTTCAGTGTTGTTTAAATTTAGCAGATTATAATATATTACAAAAACGTTTAAGTGCTGCGCAAATTTCATGGCTTTGCCATTTGCATATTACCAACTGCTAATAACAGATTAGGCCTAGGCTTACTGGCTAAGTGTGAACAACAACTGATTGATCTGTTTTCATATGTGAAATAATTATTGTGCATGATGGTTTATTCAGTTGGAGCATGTCAGCAGGGATAAGAAACTTTTGGGTTTTCAAAACATCAAGCAGAATGATCAGGGCTCAGCAAGATTTTAGCAGTTTCTTGTATATTTATGATGATCTGACCACGGAAGGTCCCAAGTAACACAGCTGCAACTGTGAATATACCAACGTAACATCAATATGCTCATGTACTGACATCACATGAGCACTGTGACAGTTGAAAAGAACATGGCACACTAATATGAGATCTGTAATGACTGACATGCATAGCAGTCTTGGTTTTGGCAATGTCTCTTATATATAATTATTGTATTATTTTTCATAAAAGATTTATATTGCATGAATAGAGGGCAACGATTGCCTGTGTTCATACTTCATAGCTTATTAAACTTTTTCGAATGATTTTATTGCGAATGCTTTCCTGACCAAAATCAAACCTTGAAATTTAGATGACATTTTGCCAAAATTAATGATTTTTTAAAATCAAAAATCAATGATTCATAAACATGAAAAAATCTGGATGGCCCATAACAAAAATAAGATGTCATAAGGCCAGTGCATTTTTTAACATGGTAACTGGGAGACCAAATGGACAGATTTGCACAGTGGGCAAAGGTGGCAGCACTGTCCATGCAAAATGTGGCTGTCTGCTTGTGTGAGGGTTCCACAAAAAATCAATTTTCGACATTTTAACAAAGTGTCATCCACTGCTTGCATAACAAATAAAAATAATTAGACCCACTTGAAGTATCTAGCACAGTTTACAGATTAAAATGTCATCAATAAGAGAGTAATACTCCTATTTAGCCTTCTGTTTGCTCCAGCTGGCTGTTCCAACACATGATCTGCCTCCCCCTGGGCCAAATTTCAATGGGCTTCACACATGATTCAAACCTTTCAAATGCCACAATACAATTCACTATGAGTTCTCTAAATTACTTCTGTTGACTTCTTTGCGGCAGCAATTTCAGCACAAAGCATGAGGAATAATTCTATAAAATTATTGCAGTCACTTCCTGTGATAGTATGTTTGCAAGATCAGCAAAACATTGGGGCCCAGCCTGCATGGGTTGCAAATGATTGTAGGTGTGATATCTATTCTATTCACTGATCCCCTTAATTGCTGGTTTTCATTGGCTTTAATACATGTGTATCCTAACATTGAGGAAAATAGCACAACAACACTTTCAACAGAACTTTAAGCTGAAATAAACATAACTTAGATAGACAAAGCATTTGTTATTAATGATGATGGGTTAATGCACTTATAATCCTAAATTGTTTGTTAATCAATGTCAACTTGGTTCACAGTTGTTTTGTGCTACATAGTTGATTGTTTCAGTTTTTTTCACTGAACAAGTACAGCACTTCAAGTGACAAACCCCTATAGAACCTCCCAGGAGTTCATGTCAAAGCCTATGAATATTTATATATCCCTAGCTTTGTAGGCATGAGATTTGGTCTCCCAGTCCTTGCCAAATTGGTATCACTGGGAGACCTATTTTCACAGGGACTCAAATTAATATCACATTTGGTTTCCATAACAAAAATATTCTTCACTGTCTTTACATGTAATCTTCTGCTTATGTCATCTTTCTGATTTCCAATTTTCATAATTTAAAAATATGTGGAACATTTTTGGGTAAAAATCAGCACCAGTCCTATATAAGCTTGCGGCAACAGCTCAACATTTCAAATTCCTTTTGCGAGCATATCGTTATTTGCGGTGCATCATGACGCATCGAAGTTCTATTCCATCGACCTTTGGTCTCCCAGTTGAAAATCCTTAAAAAATGCTCTGAAGACATCTGGAGTGTACTCTAAAGTTATTGGTTACCTTTCAGCCGTTGCAACACCTTGTGGCATTTTTTGTGTCTATTTTCTTACTGCTAAGACCGACTGGAAAAATTCCACATTATTACAAGGGCTGTATTAGCCTGACGACTGGCGAACTTTGTGTATTACACCAGACATTTGGCTCTCCCGCACTCAATCTGATCTACGTCAGCACTCAATCCGATTGACGCAAAAATCAATTGGATCGACGCTGATTGGTGCGCTCCCTCATGTGACCACAACGTTGTTCCAAATGCAACGGTCCATCGTTTTTCACTGTCGGACATTTTTGTCGTTTATTTGCAGTATCATGACGCCTCGAGTAAATCACTATACATCCATGTTTAATTTCATGTCGGATTCGTCAATCCAGTTGTAATGGTTGCTCCTGGAAGGTGGATTTTTGGCGGATCTTTTGCACCTTTTTTCGGAGGTCAGTTGAAATGTTTTCTCTACTGTGTAAAAGTTTCGTGAAAATTGGTCTGCAAACAAAAAAGGTGCAAGGGGTTTTATGGACGAAAGTCTGGTCATTTTTGGCTGCGTCGCGTGTTCCGATGCTGATCCTGGTTATAATGTGAATTGTCACGCATCGAAACTCGGTTGACAGTGTTGATCTATCGCGTTTCAACAAGTTCTGATGGTTTTGACAAGTTGGATATCTTTAAAAAGTGTTGGGAACGATCGTTGAAAACTTGTCGTCCGGAGTTGTCAATACAAACAAATACCACGTGACCAAAAATGAAAATGAAGGCCAATGTTCGGCCTAAAACATAAGGTAGGCCGGATGTTTGGGCTAGGCCTGTATGCGCTGTGAAACATGTTCACTCATGCGCTGTAAAGCGTGTCCTCACATGCACTGTAAAGCATGTCCACTCATGTGTTGTAAAGCATGTACACACACATGAAAATAGTAAAAATCTACCGCGTGCGTTATTTGACACATCCACATGGCACACGTGTGTATGTGTCAAATTTTGCACATCCACGCTTCCTAAAAGCATGTATGTGCACTGCAGAGCATGCGTGCACATGTTAAACTTGGATAAAAATATACCTCAAAACAGGGGTCCTACAGCCTTCTATACAGTGTCTCCGGTCATCATTTTTGCATATATAAACAGGGCTCATTTTGTGGCTTCTACAGACGTCTAGAGGGTCTATAGGTGGCCTGTTTAGGGTACTCTGAGACGTCTGTTAGGGCTCATTTTATTGGACATCTAGACTGTCTGCAGGCGTTCTGCTTAGGGTCTACTGAGACATCTATAAGGGCTCATTTTATTGGATATCCAGACTGTCTGTAACCAACAGATAAATCAATGATAAAGACTATCTAGATACTTACCAGACCAATTTTCACGAAACTACTGTGGCACTCACTAATTATATATATATATATTCTCCCCCATTCATTTGTATCGTTAACCAAGAGTGTTCATGTTGTTTGGCCACTGAGTCTGAGAGGATTAGTGCTGACCACTGAGCCAAAGCAATCAGGTCACCTCCTCAGACTGAGAGGAACCAGCAAGCTAGTAACAGCCCAATCCGGGTAAGTGTTTTATAATTTTAATTAATCATTATCTTTTACATACATTATATGCATTTGTTATACCATATATTAGGACATTGCTAATGGTATGTATTTCTTGTTTTTTAGGCTTTATGGATAGGCTTTATAATGAATAAAACCGTTTGACTGGAAAAGCTTGTTCCTCCTTTCTCACAAGACTAACATGCCACATGTGTGTGCCACACTACCCACCTGTTTATCATGATATTCAGTGATTTCAACTGATTTGTCTGGATGTCACAGGTTTGCATTTGGAGACGTCTGTAAAGGTTCTAATAATTATTTTCCAGTTGGGAAGATTCATGACCCCTGTCGAGTTTTTATGGATAGTTTTCTACCTGTTATATAGATGATTTCAGACCAAGATCGGGCCACTGTTGCCAATACTATATGCAATTTGGTTGACATCACTTTTTTGGTGTAATGGTGTCCTTTAACGGTGTTTTTTCACTGAAGGTTTTCTGCCACGCAGCCTATGTTTTTATTAATATTACATAGATATTGTGTATGAATCTTTCTTACTGTTATAGCCAATCCTATAATGTATATAGTGATTTAAGAGCTTTAAGCTGTTATTGCCATAAATTATGCTGATTTCAAATAATCAAAACATAATTTCCTTCTTGGATTTGCCCATGCAACTACAATAACTCATTTTGCTGGCAGAATATTTCTTACTCGTCAGTTGGCGCTTGCTGGTGCTGCACAAGTAGTTTTCATGATGCAACACAAAAACATCAAAAAGCATGGACTATTCACTGGAAATATGAAGTTACGGCTTTTTCATTTATTATTTTTAGGAATCATCATACATATTATGAGTTCCTCAGTTCTGTGTAATGACAATGTAAGTAATTCATGGCAAGGTTATATAAAGCAGTGGTTAGCATTCCGTGTGATAGGAAACCTAAAAGTGAACTTCATTGTTATGTTGAAGGAAACTATACAATATGTTTATAATATTAATAAAGTGTGTTTTAATAACAATAACTTAAACTGGAATGGAAGATATTTAAAAGGCTTGTGCAATGCCCTGAGATGGAACATCAATGATTCTATAAAATGCGAATGGATATTGCAAGTCCCACAAAATCTCTGCATTTCTATGACAGTTGATAAACTTCCACCAAGCGATCCTTTCATCAATGACACATTCAAATTAGTGATTAAGACTTTATCACAAACCTCAGTTGGTGACACAGACAATATTGTTATTTCTAGAAATTATGAACCAAGCAATATTGTTATTTCTCGAAATTATGAACCATTGAATATTGTACTTAATTCATCGTTTGCGAAGGTCAGTGTCTTTGTTTCAGTTATTCAAAGAAGTTCCCTGGTTCACCTTTTTTTCCAAGCCACCAAATGTAATGTTAAGATAAGCAAGGGTCTTACAGCATTATATAACAGAAAACCATTAAGATTTCCTAACAGTCAACCATATTCTCACTTCCCACAAAAAGCTACGACAGAGTATCATGCTTTGGTGCAGACTGCCGTAGGAAGTTTTGCCCGCATATTTTTTGGTTGCAATCTAATTAGAAAAGGGCTTCTCATGTTTGATGGACCATCACCAAAATCTCGACGATTAAGAGCTCAGTGTTTCAAGAGAATTTCGACCAGGGTCACAGCAAGTACCTTTCAGCTTTATCTCATCTTCAGGCACAAACACAACATGAGAGGGAACTTCTTTGTTTCATACATTGCTCACGATGACAGAGATGATGTTGAAGTATTTGACCATTCAAAGAGTGACAATTTGTGGATAACATGGAACTTCCACAACACTTCATCAGTTGTATACAAAAGGATATTAATTTTTGGGAATAGTAAACAGAAATATGATTTGAAGTACAGCCTTTATATTGATTCATCATCCAATGGGCGTCAAGGGCATTCATGTCAGTATGGCGGATTGATAACAAGAAACACCTTAACAGCTGATGGTTTGAAATTTATGGAGATTGGTCCAATATGTTCGAGAGAAAATTCACAAATGTTGGAAAATATAACATTGTCACCTTATGATGGAAATGTCTATGTTATCATTTACCATTACGGTTTAGAATATTCATCAAGTGGGAAGCTGATGTTTCATCAACAAGACTCTTCGGCACAATGCTTTAGTCTTATCAATCCCTGTCATGTTTGTGATCAACTCGGTTTTTTGTATCTTTTTCGGTTATTTGTGGATGATATTGAAATTCAGTGTGGGCAAGACATTCCAATTATAAAGATTTATAAAGGATGCCTAGTCACAATTGTTGTGAGGAATCGAGTTGTAACAGGACAGGACAGCTGCAGATGGGCCTCCTACGCTATGTCTCTCCAGATCCTGAAGTTCCAAGCCAACCACCGATATGTCAACCAGAGACCTTCGTCAGCCTGTGAATCATCAACCTCACTGCCTTTCCAGGGTTATTCAAAGTTACAAGAACCAAAGACTGACATATATGAAAGTTCTTTAACTGGGCAATCCTTTGTTGTTCAGTTCAACATTACTATATCCCAATGTCCACTTAATTCAATTCTTTATGGCACAGTACACATTGGTAAACAAAGTGCATGTGAAGTTATAGATCTTAACTCATTGTCTGTTATTAAAGATATACCAGAGTTCTTAGGTAAATGTTTCAAATTTCACATTGTGCTGAAAAAACAAGATGGGCCAGCTGCTCATCACTTTAGAGTATTCTTCTCGGATCAGTGGAGCGTTTTAAAACGATATCTGAATAACTTTATAGTTTTGGCATTCCATGAGCAGAAAATAACACTTTTCAAAGATGACAAGTTCGAAGTACGTATTAAGGATGAAATGCTTGATTCATTTGATGGATTTGAGCCACTGACTGTAAAATTCAGATCAAAAGATCTTCCTTTTGAATGGAAAAGTTTTGGCCAATATTTGACAATATCAGTGAAGGCACAGGACAACTTTAGATCGGAAATAAAGCTTGTATTGATAACTCTGGCTTCTTTTACAGCTGATGTTGTCAGAACCTACTTAAAACCTCAATCATTGACTGGTTGTCCAAAGGATGGCTTTTACACTATAATGAATCTTGACAGCTATTATAGCATCCATAAAAACTTCTCAGGTAGATGGACTGCAGCAAATGATATTTGCCAGGAAAGAGGAGGCTATCTATGGTCTGTTGATAGTTATACAGAATGGGATGAAGTTTTACATTCTTCAAAAATATCGACTGATTGTGTCTCTACGAACAGTTCCATATTTCCAGCAGAATACGAAGAGTGGGAGCCAATGAATGTTGCTAAATACCTAAGGACATCCTCTCTTATCTTTCTTGGATTTCAGGTAATGAACTCTCTGAGCTTTAGAAATGGTTCATAGAATTAAAAAGACTATAATTGGGTAGTAGTGGGACAATGATCGACTCTAGTCGATCATAGGTTGCTTGAAAAGAAAAATTTGAAGTTGATTATATTTTTGAATAAGAAAAAAAATCTTTTTTAAAATGACCATATAAATAGTTTCATCTGGGCTGTTCAGCTGATTATGAACCGATGATCGATTGCTTTCCGAAATCCGATGATTGGTTAGCAAAATTGAACCCACTTCCACTACTGCTATTGGGGATGGTACAACACTGAGATTCCTTCAGTTATGTATTTGGAGGTGTCTTCTTGAGTTGGACAAAGTAAATGCCACTAAATTGGTCACACAGTAAATGCCACTAAATTAGCCACTGAGTGATATCATTAGGCAGGTCTAAGGGGTCAATGCATAATCCTCCCATGCCTTAGAAAAACAAGTTCATAGTCTCTGTCATATTTACGAGGAATCAAATTTCTTTTCCATGCTGCTGAAGTGTGATGTCAGTTAGGACAAAGCTGGTGTCCCTACTCTCTAGCATTATGTAATATTTGTAAAATAGGTACATGATGACGTTTTATACTGTGTCAGATTCCACACCGTCCAGGAGAATCTCAGGCTGAATTCTTCATGAGGTCTCTTTGGTCCAAGAGGTTGACAATCATTTTCTAATCACAACATATGGAAGAGAAATGCTTCTTCGGGAACAGGAAGTAACTTGGGGAAGCCTTATGACCTTCGCACCTCCCACTTAGGCTGTAGCATGTGACCATTTCTTTACATTTTCCTTTGGGTTGGGTGTATCAACTACAGTCAGACCAAGAATTATTCAGACGCTTGCTGTTTTGTTATTATTTTGAAGGAATTACAAAGTATTATATAAGATTTTCTTTCAATATATCCAAGTGATTTTTTACCTGTAGAGACTTTCACCAATCCACTCTGGATGGCTTCCTCAGTACAAATGGTGTTGTTGTTCCTTTGGAATGATAGTGTCATAAACGTGTGAAAGCTCGTAACTGCCAAAGTCTCTGTTTATAGCCCCCTCTGTCCTCCTGATCCATATGGCCTCCTTCACTTGTCTGCGTTTCTTGTGTGACTCTTTGTCTATTATCTTCGCCCCCTCCCAGTCGATGATGTGGTTTTGCGCATTGGCATGATCGGTTATGGCCGACTTGTGGTAGGTGTTGGTGGAATCCTTTCTTCTGCCTCTTGTGTATTGACTAACTTGGTGGCTCTCGACATCCTTTCGGTGTTCATCAAGTCTGATCTTCAACTGCCTTCCTGTTTCCCCTATATAAGTTCCATTGCAGCTCTTGCATGGGATGCTGTATACCACTTCTCCCTGTTCTTTCATGTCACATTTATCTTTCGGGTGAACCAAGATCCTACGCAAGGTGGTCAAGGGTTTCATGGCTGTGGTGATGGCATACTTATTCATGATGTTATCCGCTCTTTCTTGACACTATCATTCCAAAGGAACAACAACACCATTTGTACTGAGGAAGCCATCCAGAGTGGATTGGTGAAAGTCTCTACAGGTAAAAAAATCACTTGGATATATTGAAAGAAAATCTTATATAATCAAATGGAATATCCAGAAGAATGTTTAATGAGAATTACAAAGTAAGTTATGAAACATGCAGTCAAAATCATCTTTGGTATTAAGTGTAACCTTTCCAATACAAATTTATTGCAAACTGATTCAAAATCAGATGAAAATAGCTAATTTGTCGATTTCAGGAACCAGAAATTATTCAGACACTTTTAAAAAGTTGTAGAAAGTGAACTATTTACCAATATTTATCCCAAATATTGCTAATAAACCAACACGGGATCATGGTGGCCACATTGGATGACAGGTGTGATCATCAGTTAAGAAAATTTGGATGAATATGTGAGATAAACATCTGATTCAGTTTATCACATTTTCGTCACTAATGGGCTGAAATCTGTCAGATATCAATTGGAAATATTTCAGAATATCATAAAGTGACAATTGTTAACTGTTGTATCTAAGTAAAATTGAAATACAGGCTTACTTGAAAAATTTTATGCACTTTGGTACTTTTGTTTTGTTTTTGGCTCCAACCGCTCTCTGACCCACTGCAATCCATCAAATCACTTAAAATAAAGTTGCATGGCCTTCCTAAGATTGTTCACTCTACTGCATATACAGGATAGCCCATTTACGTACAACTATAGTGCACTTTCATGGAGCAATCTCCATTGGAATAGCATTGAGGCCGAAGAACCACATTTTTGCCCCCTTCCTAAATGAAGTTAAAAGTGCCCCATTGAGTTGCTGTTCGGACCATGCATGGAATATAGCTTGAAATAGATAATGAATCTTGCTTTCCGAAAATTTGTTAGGTTTTGGTGCCACATGGACATGTTTTTGTTTTGGTAAAATTGGACAAATAAATACAAAAGCGCACTGAACTTAGTATGCGGCCTCCAATGCTTCATATTGTGACTCAAAGATTTAAGAATACAATTCTAAGGTAAACTAAAGCAATTTGAATCAATACAAGGCATGTTTGAGGGTAAAGAGTGCATGAAAATGTGATAAACTGGACAAAATGTTTATCTCTAATATTTATCCTAATTTTCTCAATTGATGGTCACGCCTCTCATTCTATGCAGTCATAATGGTCCCTAGGTAGTCTATGAACATTATTTTGACATAAATACTAACAAATGATAGCAAATAGTTCACTTTCTACAACTTTGTTAAAGTGTCTGAATAACTTTTGGTTCACAAAAGCAGCTTTTTTCACCAAATTTCTTGGCAATTTGCAATAAATTTGTTTTGTCCAGGTTACATGTGATGTCAAGGATGTTTACGATTGCATGTTTCATTGGTTTACTTGGTTATTCCTTAAAATAATAACAAAACAGCAAGCGTCTGAATAATTCTTTGTCTGACTGTAACCTGACCAGGTGTATCAACTAACCTGCCCAGTAGGGTTAGTTGATACGTTTGACATGACCTACTTTGGCACCCTCTGGGGTAAAAACCGTCCAATAAATCAACCCAAGTTTCTTCATATATATAGAAACAATCTTATTCTCCAGTGTCTAAACTATGCGTCATTTCAATATCATCCTCCATTTGGCTTGCAGGCCATATTTCCTGAAAAACGTCTACACTAACCTGCCTCTCCCCTACTGTTTGCACGGTGCTAAGCGGCCTGGTTAATTATAAGATCTTAAAGTTCGTACTAAAAACCAAATTAATAACAATATAACATAACCAGCATGCTGTGTTTATGTATTGGACATATTGTTATGAATAATAATGCATTAAATATTTAGCTATAAAAAAGATTTGGTGATACTAATAAAAAATGCACTAACATTGCCTAATCTCTGAGAAAACATAAGTTATTGTTTTTATGTATATTACTTGTCCTATAAGGCAGCATACTGACTTTACGGTAAAGTTTGTTGTTTGGTCATTCCGCATCAACTCAGGCTGCGGACCCAGCTTAACGTCTCAGATTTTCTTTAAGCTGTAGATACTATCAACCCAATATCCAAATGAGGATTTCCAAAAGAATAGCCATCCCCGACACATAGTTTTTGATTGACAGGCCCTTAATAAGTGGAAGTTGGGTGGGTTCAGGGGCGGACTGGCAGCATTTCGGGCCCCGTGGCAAAATAAATCAATGGGCCCCTGCGTCCTACTATGGGTAATATTTAAGGTTAGAGAAGCAAAATGCCACAGGCCTAATTTGGAAAATTGTTAATATTAGAGTGGGGGCCGCATATGAATAGTTGTGGTCCTTTACTGTTAATGTGGTTGCAACATACAATCATGAACCTGATAGCAAAATTTTGCTCTTTTTTTGGCATCTTGCATGGTCCCCCCTGATTTGATGGTCCCACGGCAGCTGCCACTTTTCCACATAGGCCAGTCAGCCCCTGGGTGGGTTGTCGTCAAGATTTGAAGCAAGTTATTTTTGGAGTCTCACTGTGGTTAAATATTTAAAGGTACATTCAACAATGTTTCAGCATCTCTTTTGCTATTCCTAGCATGACATACATCCTTTAAGTAGCGAACATTTTTAAACCAGGTCATCTCTAATCCATTAGTTTATATAAGCAAAATAATGATTTAGGGACATAGAATATACAGAAGGCCACATATTTCGTAATTATGAAGTTTTAAATTTGAGTCACTGCAGCACAAATGCCCTAGTTTGGCAGTGTCCCATGCCTTCATCGAACTGTATAAGCT
This sequence comes from Platynereis dumerilii, assembly GCA_026936325.1. Classification (NCBI taxonomy): domain Eukaryota; kingdom Metazoa; phylum Annelida; class Polychaeta; order Phyllodocida; family Nereididae; genus Platynereis; species Platynereis dumerilii. The sequence continues at coordinate 21,529,566 of JAPTHN010000005.1, read as the reverse complement.
AATAAAACTGTTTTCCCTTGTCACTATGAACAGTAAAAGTGATGCTGAAACAATGCTGAATTAATGTAACTTAAAACCTCTAGCTGCAGTGAAGCTCAAAAAATGGTCAAGAATAACTTGCTTCAAATCTTGTCGACAACTTGGAAATCAAAAATTATGTGTCGCCGGAAGCTGTCATTTTGGAAATCCTCATTTGAATATCAGGTCAATAATTTTAGTTTCACGAAGATCGGAGACGGTTGAGCTGGGAACTTCTGAAAATTTGCCTAATTTGACCCGGAATGACCCTGTTTGCGCTATATACCAGAACTTGAAAAATGTGAAAAAGAAAATCCTTAATTAGTTCACAGTGTAATGACATGGGAGTCATCAAATTTGTGTGAATATAATCTGGTAAGCCTAGGGATACGACACCAAATTTTGTAATCACTATAATTTCCCAGTCTTAGAAACAAATTCTATCGGGCAAGTGCCACTGAGTGATCCAATTTTGCAATGGCCATTTAAAATGCCTTTACGTATTGCTGGAGTCAGTTGTGCAAGCATGATTAAGTATCAAGCTTTTAAAGTAATTATCTGGAAGTCAAATTCTCTAAGATTTAAAAAATCACGGGGCATCTGAATGTCCCCTAACATTTAAGCATAATAAGATAGGAGTCATGAAATGCATGCGTGCATAACACAGAAAGTACATGAATATGAGATAACTCTGAGCAATTTGATAATACATGTAACTGGTATTTTCCTAGCTACATGTAGAGATCATAGTCACAGACGTTTGCAGTGAAGATGCATTATTGTGGCTTTGTATGAGATGAGTTTGCCATCAAATTTTCTTTTTGCTTCTATTGCAAAGAAAACGTAATAAATCAAGATCCGTCATTGCAGACATAGAGGAATAAACATTTCATACTATCTTTACTTCAAATTCGATTATAGAATGAGCTGAAATAGCATAATTAGAAAGAAATTTTTTGTACATGTGTGTTATTCAAATATGCCTATCGGAGTCAGTTGGTATCCCCATGGAGACATATTGCTGTTGTAAGCAAAAATGAAACTGGTGTGAATCACAAATTTCATAAGAATTATTGAAGACATTTTGATATTATGACATTCTAGAAGAGGATAATATAAACTGCTTATGTAGCACAGCTTTTGGGAAAAAAAAATTTCCGGGGGAACATTTTTTTTTCGGGGAACATATGGATATTGTTTACCAAACGAGCATTTACACGTCCCGTCTTCTATGCTGCGGCATTATCATATTAGAACGAATGTGGTCAGAATCAAATAACTAAATTGTGATATTGATGTAAAAGCTATGTGTTAGCTGGTGAGTACAAATTATTTTTAGGAAGGATATTGGAATGACAAGGTTGGGTTGAAATTTCACCGTCTCCATGAGCATAGCAGACTGAAGGAATTATCTTTCAACGTATCTCACCGTTATGCAAATGAATCAGAAAGAAGATCTCATGAATATTCATATATTTTATCACAATTGAGAAATGAAAGACGCTCTAAAGCAAACAACAGCTGTCTCTCAGCCGTTCCGTCTACAGATACTTGGATTTTTGTGGACTGCTCGAGGATATTTAACAATGTTACGTTTGTTTGTGAATATGCAGGGAACATGTCAAAAAGAAAGGACGTTCCATTGGCAACTTACCGGGGATATTGCAAACCCGGCTGGTTATATATCCAGTTTTATGGAGAATGTTACAATCTGAAGACAGTTAATATAAAGAATGTGTTATATCCTGAGCAGTTGGTAACAGCTTGTGAAGACATCAAAGGCAGAGTATCTAAGTACAATATAGTGAGTTTTATCCCACTGTTACTGAGGGTATTTCAGCCCTATAAACTTGTTCTTTTCAAAAGACAAAACATCTTCTTTGGCACCAATGCATCAATAGTCGCTGAAAGGGTGACTAAAGAAACCGTCTTTGAGATTGAAGAGCTTGACTTTCCCCTTAAAGTAGAAATGAATCAAGAGTTAAAAGTATTGTGTAGTGCGCCGCCTACAATGATGAAAGACAGTTGCATGATGGGATATGCTGCTTGCAACAATGGGGAGTGTATCCCCGAGACCTATTTTGGTGACAATCACCTGCAATGTTCTGATGCCAGTGATGAAATAAACTACGAAGATCAATGTAGTGACTCTCTGCTGCATTTCAGATGCAGTGATGGAAACTGCATTGCAAAATCTAGAGTGTGTGATCTCATTCCAGATTGTGATGATGATGAACAAGAATGTCCTGTTCGACATGAATACAGGATAGGCTGGAGCCCACATATAGTGAAACCACAATCTAATGAATGCATAAAGACAACCTCTAATTTATTGCACCTTGTTAACAACTTCAGTTTGTATCACAAAGAGCAACCAGTGCCAGATGACAACTACATGTGTCCAATAGGGTCACTAATTTGTTTCCCCCGAAAATATTTATGCACTATAGACAAGGATTATTATGGTAATATGTTACCTTGTGAAAGTAGCTGGCACTTTGATGGATGCGGAGTAGGTGGATTTATACCTCAGTATGAATTCCCGGAGAAATACAGATGCAGCATCACCAATGTACATCTGCCATTTCGGTTGGTTTGTAATGGCATCCCAGAATGTCCATCTGGTGATGATGAATTCAACTGTACTGTTTGGACATGTCCAAAAATGTTGAGATGCACCAAGGAAAGGATCTGTGTCCACCCCATTGAAGTTTGTGATGGAGTTCTGCACTGTCCACTGTCTGGAGATGATGAATACTTTTGTTCACAAGCTGAATGTCCGTCTGGATGTGAATGTCTTGGCAGGGCTGTCTATTGTACAAATGTCAATACCACCATAACGATAAATGACACATCTTTTGCCATCGCTGTTTTAAGACTTAATTTTGAAACTTTCAAGTTTCCAATCATATTCAGCAATGCATGGTTTGTCGATTTGTCACACTGTAACATTATTGATATGGTTTCATTTACAAGGATATCAATTCCATACATTGTGAAGTTAGATATTAGCCACAACCATTTGCAGGATTTTAGTTTCAGGGGACTAAACGTCAAGAAACTGAAATTCTTAGATTTCCAGAGCTCTGCTCTTCTTGCGTTACGAAGGGAAACCTTTGAAGGATTAGTACACTTGGTGAGACTTAATTTACGAAATTCAGAAGTGTACTGGATAGAAGAATGTGCACTTTGTAGCCTGAATAATCTAGAAATACTTGATTTATCCAATACAAGAATTCAACATTTAACTCAGAATCTGTTTTCAAACCTTAATGCCCTACAAGTCGTAAAATTTGAAAATACAAAAATTAAGAAAGTGTTTAAAAACATATTAAAAAAATCAACACTTGAGCTGTTTGTTGCTGATGACAAAAGTTTCTGTTGCCTTGATGGAAATAAGATAGTACCATTATGTAAGAATGCCTCTTACGATATATTGTGGTCAAGTTGTCCGAATATGTACCAAAATCAAGGCTGGATTACTCCTCTGCCAATCTCAACGATGATCTTGCTTAATGGAATTATGGGGTTTTACATATTATTAAATCCCAAGAAATCTAAAATATATTTCAATCTAGCAATATTAAATGGCATAGTGATGTCAATGCTTCTAATGATATTTCATTTTCTTAACCAGTCTAACAGCAATTCTTCTATCATACATTTTGATGATGTGTCAGTAACATGCATCTTCATTGCAATCAGCGTACACTTGGTGAGATATATGTACCTTTGCAGTAATGTACTTTTCTTTTGCAAACTTTTGGTAAAAGTTAAAGGCCCTACTTCAAGATGGCATAAAATCAACAAATATTTGTTTATTCTGCTGCCAACAATGATTGTGCCCCACTGCAGTCTAACATTTTCTAAAGACAACTATGAATCCCTTAATGCTATTTGCATACTGCAATTCCGGGGATTTAGGCTGATTTTAGGAAGTTGCATTACTGGACTATCGACATTATCAATAATAAGCCTCATTTATGTTTCACAAAGACATATAAGTAAGACTAGGAATGCAACACAAAGAGCAGAAAACAAGTCAGAGAAGCAGTTGAGAGTAAGGATGTACTTATACGCATCAGCTACTGCGCTATCTTTTGTAACGGACTTATTACATCAATACAACCTTTTTAGGTACCATATGGCTCTGCTGGCTTTTCATTGGTCGTTATTGCCAGTTTGTTTCCCAGTCTTATTTGGATTGTCGACCAGGCAATTTAAGGCTTCTTTGAAGACACTTTGTATGTCAAGGACTGCCATTGCCAAATGAAAAGCAGCAACAATCAGCAGCATTCGTGAGTGAAACACTCAGTGCACTCAGTAATACCAACAGTACTGACATTAAAAATTGACATAAATGTTGACATTGCTTGATTATGTTGTAATGATCATATTCCAATAGGGGACCATTCAGAATTTATGACTGGTGAGGGTGGGAGTTTTGCCGGAACTTCCCATAAAAAATTGATACCCCCTTGTGTTTCATGTGGCTTTTTGGTACTCTACCCTTTGGTTTCATGCGTATTTTTAGTACCCGCACTCGACATACATAGCAGTACACACATATATTATATTTATATACTGTTATACATGTGCCCTTGCATGGTCTCATGTAGAGATTTGCGGACTTTTGTGCTTAAAAAATGCGTGATAAACTGACTGTAGGTGGGTTTTTCTTACACTTTTGTTTTGTTAAAATTTCTTTCCCCCCTTAGACATTTTGTCAAAATTGGTACCCCACTTGACACACGTGTTAAAAGTTAGTACCCCCTCAGACAAAACTCCCAACCCGCTCCCCCCAGTCATAAATTCGGAACGGTCCCTAGGGAAACAGTAGTTCTAAATGCTTGAAGTTTGTTTATGATTGCGAAAATAATAATAAATTGATATGATAAAAGATCTAAAACATTGTTTTTATAAAACATATCTATACATGTGCCTGCTGTGTTATATTAGTATATAATGTCCCCTTAACACGGTTGAAGGACAAATTTCCACAAGTCATAACTTAGTCACTCAATGAAGTATGTTAAATAGTGGAATTGCATTTGACCATTCGGAAAACTGGTCAACTGTCATATGATTTTGGACTGTAAGCAAATGACTTCTAGACAAAAAAATTACATGCTACTAAAAATAGCAAGAAGTGCAAGTTTTGAAAGCTTTTTTAAATATCAGAGAATAGTCGATTAGAGTCAGTTTCGGTAGATCAAAACTTTGAAACCACCATCTCGCTTGAGAATGCCAAATGTGACACTTCTTCTGCATTGATGAATGTCCAAGTGTTTATCAATGATGCCCAGTAAGTGAAGTAGCCACTGAAGACATTTTATGTCTCAAATACCATCTAGCAGATTTATGTAACGTGTCTAGCAAACTTTCAGCAATATAAAACAGTGTATACTTCAGAACTTTTTAACAGTCATGTACTATCAGGTTTCAGTCAATGATAAGATGGACTATGATACTCTCATAAATATATAGTTACATAAACTACCCAAAAAATAAAATAATTGGAACAAGACTGCAGAGATTACACAGAGCTGTATCATCAATAACAAAACATAAAATGAAAAGAACATATATAGTATACATCTACCAATCTTAGCATTGATTATTAGAATAATAGAAGAAAAGTTCGCTCAGAATGAAAAGGTCATCGCCACATATTCTGTATGCTGCCTGCCCTTAAGAAATTGTCTTGTATTAGAGGGGCAGGTATGTAAAAAATAGTGCATTTATACATAGAAGCATGAAACTTGGCGCACACTTAAGAAACATCTATACAAACATATTTGGATAGGGAGCCACTTCCGATTTACCTTGGGTGGCTACTGGCAGCCATTTTCCAAAATGGCGGTCAATTCTTCCATTTTGCTGCTTTCTGTGTAGTTCCTACAAATAGAATACATGTAAATATTGTTTTTTATTGCTTCTCTAAGTATTCAGTACATTACTATAACATTTTTTGGCAGCCTGGACTTTATTCAGGCTTGTTGGAATCCTTTTTGTTAGAAATTTTTATTCAAAGACTGGATTTCGCGGTTACGAATGGTTACACCAATTCTTAATAAATCTCAAAATAAGTTACGTATTTGAATTCCTTGCAAAAAGAGCTTTCAAATGAGCACCCGCATTAATGTGTTTCGTAAACTTGGTACCAAAATGGAAAAAATGAAAATAAAAAGATTTTTAAAGATTTTTTTTAAAAAATTTTGACAAAGAATTCACGGAAGCTATTGATGCGACCATTCATTTGAAAGCTCTTCTTACAAGGAATTCAAATATGAACCTGTTTAAAAATCACTTCCAATGAAACAATGGGAAACCGCGAAAAATGATACATTTTCTTCAACAGTTCTAACAAAATGAACCCTGACTACCCTAAAATTCCCCAGTTCAATCAAGAAATCAATTGATAATGTTTTTAGATCTGTAGAAGGAATAATGAGCACCGTTTTCATACTTTCAGACTATAGGCACTTCACAGAAAGCAGGAAAATGAGATGATTAGCCGCCATTTTGGAAAAATGGCTTCCATGGGTCAACCAGGTCAAATCTAAATATTTTCTTTAAGAAGTTTTTGAACGTGCCAAGTTTCATGCTTCTATGTATAAATGCACTATTACTTCCCTATTCATGACAAATCTACCCCGCTATATAATATAATCACGTATCTATCATATTTTGTTGCAGTGTTTCATCAAAGTAATTGTGCAAATATATGCAGAACTCAAGTAATTTAAGGCTTTAAAATAAATTAAACCCACTTAATTATGGAAGACATGCAATTCTGTTGATTGGAAGTGTATAGTATACTGAAAATCTATCAATTTATGATTTATAACTACAAGTTGAGTTTTACATAGGCAGACTTACTACCTTTAATAGCTATGAGTATAAGCAATTTCGACAACCAGCCAGGTCAGTCATGAGAACAACAAACAGATGGTACTACCTGATGACTTTTAATACGACAGTAGGCTGTTCTATGCCGCATTACAAGAGATCCATCAGAAAACTGGTCATGACCTCCTGGACTGACCAATCGTCGATCTCTACTATACTGAATAGACTGCCTATGTAGGGTGATATCTCAAAAGCAAGCCCATTTAGTGCCTATAAACCAAGGCTTTAAAAAAGTTAGCACAGGTTACTCATTTGATATCGAGCGAGTTGCGGTCCAGGGATTACACAGATGACCTTCCAGTCTGCCAACAGTCACTTGTCAGGTAAACATGCATGTAGATATATGAAATAATACATATGTGTATGATTATGTAGTGTTGTAAAAAAAATTGAGTGTTGAGAAAAATATCAACACATTCTGTTTAAAGAAGAAAAAATATATGTGCTTCATTCAGAAAATGATCTTCATCCAAAGAATTCATTATCTGGGCCTGAAAGTGAAGTGCATCATAAGTTCTGAAATAAGTGTACCATTCGTGAGTCTTTATATGTAGTGGCATCGAGGATACAAAAACTGAATACTTTTGCCTCAACCACATTGGCCCTTCAACAAAGTATGCACCAGCCTGATGAATTGCCCATCTCTTATGAAAAGTATAATGAAAACCTCATCTGGTAATTCATCAAATCTAATGGCACACATTTATATACCTATCATGATCCTCTATAATCCATCACAGCATAGTTCATTAGTTCACAGAAAGCGCCCTTCTAGTCATTCTGTATGTGCCATCAGAGTGAAAAGTCACCAAGAGTCACTAATAACAATATGACGGATTTATGAGTAATCTGCATGATAATCATATAATTGCATATACCCCATAATGTTTACAATACCACATGAAAAAGCAGTGGATATATCCCATGTGGTATTATTAGTTATTTGTTGTTTGCTTGGCAGTGGCGTAGCCAGGGGGGGGCAAGGTGGGGCAATTGCCCCCCCTGTGGCTGCTCTTGCCCCCCCTCTTGCCCCCCCTCTGGCTTAGGAGTAAAATAAAATAAAATTAGCCTGAAATGTTCAGTGCATGACCTGGTTTTCCTATTCTGCTTAGGATGGCCTCTACCAAATAGTGTTTCAAATGCTGACCTAATTATTTAGCGGGCCAAGCGACTGGTGGAGCCGAAAAATGCAGGGCCTCGAAACACCAACTGAACTCTCCCGAATTTGTCAAATTTATTCAACCATACAGTGAGGATCTGTAAAATTGCAATGACAATTCCAGCGTCCAGTGCTTCTTGTGTGCGAAGCTTCTCTGTCATGAAGAGGACAAAAACCTTTGTGAAAATTCAATGGCAGATGAGAGGCTCTCAAACCTAAGAGTCATCCATATTGAACGACAAAGGTCAAATTCATTTGATTTGGACGAGTTTGTAGAGATATTTTCAAACAGGATCCTACATTGAAATTTAGTGTCTCTATTGCAGGCCTCCTAGAACTCCTACTTTTCCTGCCTTTTTTAGAAATCATCCTACTTTTGATTTTTGCCCAGTCCGTTTTTTTACAATTCAGAAATGGTAAATTTAGTGAAGTGGCAAATCTTGTCTCTTCATAGGACAAAGTTCAAGCTTTGAGTCAGAAATGTCAGATATTTGACTGAAAAAATTCCTGAAGGCTCGTTATATATTCTTTGGACAAGGTTTGGGACTTATCTTGAAGGAAAAAATGGTGTACTTTCAGTGAAGGCCTCAAAAATGAAGACAATATCTTGTCCCTTTGTCTTGTTTTTTGTCAAAATGTGATTAAAACAGGCTCCTACATGACCACAATTAATGATCCTAATTTTTTTGGCCAAACTCAAATTTTTTTTTTCTGGAGGGCTGCTAGGAGGCCTGCTATTGTTATTACACTGCTATGTTCTAATTAAGGATAGAGATAGTTTTTCATTATTCTATATAACGATAACGATAACGATAACGATATACTTTATTCAATCCATACGGAAACTCTTGTGGTACAGGCAAGCTCATCACATTAAAACAAATGTGCGTTATAGTAAATAATTAAAGATTACAAAATATTTACATCAATTAACTTTATGTACATGCTTTGATGACCTATAGTTGTAGTATCTAATACTTGACGGAACGAAACTGTTTCCGTATCGGCTTGTTCTCTGTTTAGGTATTGATAGTCTTTTACCAGAGCGTAGCAGTTGATAACAATTATACAATGGATGTTCTTTATCTTTCATGATCTTAGTTGACATTTGATATAATTTATTATTGTATATGGTTAATAAACATTGATTGTCCAAGCCGAGTTTCTTAGCGATCTTAATAATCTTACTCAATTTCTTGTGATCTTTTTTACTTGATATACCAAACCATGCTATAATACAAAAGGACTTGACTGATTCTATGATGGAACGATAGAAAAGGCTATGACACTCATTACATTCCTATAATATATTTATGAATAGTTAATAGGCCTAGTATGTAAATATAACATATAATTAAATTTCTTGCACTTCATGGTCAATTTAACTTGTTTAATGATGATGATAATAACTATTGTGGGAGTCATGTGAATTTTATCCGAAAAATGTCGATAAATGTCGATAAAGGTCTTGCCCCCCCTCAAGAAGTCCTGCCCCACCCACTGCCCCACCTGTGGCAGATGTCTGGCTACACCACTGTTGCTTGGCGGATACAGGATTTACCTTCCCGAAGATAGCTGTATCTGGGCGAAGCGAAGCTGAGCCGGGATACAGCTATCTGAGGGAAGGTAAATCCTGTATCTACCAAAAGCAAACAACAAATTACGAATTTATCCGACCACATGTATAATGAAACCCCCCCATAACAAGGTACAAAGGTATGAACATCAAGAGTGTCAGGTAGGTACTGGTATGATGAGTGTTAATTCAGAAGCAGGCCTGACACAAATCATATTCATAGCTGTGAACCACACTGCTATGGGGTTTTATTTATGCCTGCAATGATTTTATGAGTGGTCTTTATTAAATTTTAGTCTGATAACTTCAAATTCTGTAAGTTAGGAGCAGCAGATTGTTGTGACGTCACCAGCAGCGCATGCCATTGTGACGTCATGAATGACAAACAATCACTGCCCATTGTTTGCATAACAATGTCAGATAATTCATGAGTGATTGTGACGTCATCACTGCAGGATACAGAAAATTTCTGTACAGGCCAAGGAGAGCTAAGGAGCTTGACAGATACAGGATATATCCGTAGTGTTCTCAGCCAATCAGGAGCGAGTATTGGCCTTGGTGGTCGGATAATGCGTTGTATACTCAATGGTTTGGTGTATACTCAATGGTTTGATCATTGTTGATGATGTCATTGCATTGTTTACCATTGTGATGTCATGGCCATGGTGACGTCACAACATTGTGACATCATCAGTTGAGCTGCTATCTGTGCTCTGATTGGCTGATGCAACTGTTGAGTATTGATCTTCTCAGTGAAGTTCAGCTAAACTTTGAATTACAATATGGGGTATAAATAAGACCAAATGGTTGTATGGTGGTATTTTGAGATGTACTCCCACTCTTGAAGATATCCTGAGTCCTCTGTACCAACTCCTGCTGATGCACTCGTGGATACAGAGGACTCAGGATATCTTCAACTCGTGGAGTACATCTCAAAATACCACCATACCCATTTGGTCTTATTATAATACTCACCAATAACAAAATGACATACTTATCAAATTTTTATTAATATGGGGGTGATAGAGAAGCCTCCGGAGATTTATATTTTGCTATTTGGATTTCATCTCATTTGATATAATTTGGCCAGGCGTCACAAATAATTACTTTATTATCGTTTTCATAGCTACGTTTTCATTATAAATACACATTTTCAGAAACCTTTGGATGAATGGTGCCAGATGAATTAATATTACTTAATTATTTACCTGGACACACGATGAGATAAGGATGACTAGAATGAGAGGAAGATGAAACACACATACTTAGCTATAGGATTATAATACATGGGAAATTCTACATTTGTTTTAGGATTTATCTGGAGACATCTGACCCCTCAATGACTGTGTTATTGGATAAATGGATTGGTTAAGTAAACAGAGCATAATAATAGTAACTATAGTAATAATAATAATTACAAAAATGTTTACTTCCTTAGGAAAAAGGCAAATTCGCTATAGTAGTGTATAGCGAATTCGCCTTTTTCCTAAGGAATTATTAAACAAGAAATTCTTCAACAAAAAGAATTGTATGGACCTGAGGTTTCTTCAAACACTTATTTTATTTTCCAAATATTCAAATAATGTTTTATGTATGTGTAGTTACTTCTATACCTCCAATGTTCCACTGTGAGTGTGTGATTTAACAAACATAATACATGTTACCTCATGATTAGGCATGCCTAATTACAGGTGTTATTAACATAGACAGCAAACCAAGCAATAAGAAGCCCTTTCATATTCTTTGTCATGAACATGAAATTTTTATATCCATTACAACAAACTAATTGCTGCTTGCATAATATATGGATTGTTACACTTTTAGACTGGCCAGTTTGTGAGAAGTTGAATATCTAATGGTCTCATACAGTGTTTTCTTTTATGACTTGTCTTATATCGTCTGAAATCTTTATAACCTTAGGCTATATAATTTTTTGAAGGAAATCTCTATGGGATAATTTTATGCTCCAGGCGTGCTTTGGATATGGTCCCCAATCACTCAACCATGACAGTCATGGATCAGTGGCTCCCAAGGTCATGCAGTGATGGAGCTACTGAGCATAAAGAGGGGTAAATATATAAATGATTTGTAAATAGTAGTCACAGTTACCTTCGCTGTAGCATGAGTACCCTCCTAATATTGAAGGTAAATTTGGAGGGTACTCCTGCTGTAGGGAAAGTATATCTGCAAGGCCAACTTCCTAGTGGCCCCCTCCAGAAACTCCAGAAGCTCCATCACTGCAGTACACATAAATTGATGACAAATAGCACTTGGCTGATTTTTTTTGCTCCTTTAGTTAGGGACCTCCACTGTAAAATCTTTCCTCATTTGAAGCTTATAACACAGATCAGAGATGGTCCCTACAAAAATGGAATAGCTGGGGTAGTATTGAAACGAGTGCTGTGACTGTGACTAGGGAAATTAAATAAGGACCCATATATATCAGGTAGCATGGCTTTCTTAAATTTAAAGATGAACAGACAAGTGAAGAATACATAAACTTGAAAAACATTTAGAATGTTATATTTCTTGAAAGTAGTTTCTGTTGTTCCTCTAAAAGGTAGTGAAAAAATAATTCTGATTGCTTTTTTTTTAAAGTTTCATTATAAGATTAATATAGGTTTTACATGTACTACCCCAAGCTTCAATGCAATATATTATATGGGGATATATGAAGCTATAATAAAGAGAGACCAAAGTTTTAGAATTCAAATATTTTCTTGCTTTGGACAAGATGTCAATTCTTTTCGAAATTTTATTTTTGATTCCATTTATATGAGCTTGCCATAAAAGATGTTCATGTAGCTTCACACTTAAAAATTTTGTTGCCTATACCTTAGTGATAATATTACCATTCATACATATATCAGGTAAGTTGTCAGGGATGATAGCTCTTTTCTTCCTGAAAATCGTAAAATTTTCCACATTTACGGCTAGTCTATTAACTGTCATCCATTACATGAGTTTGTCTAATTCTCTGTTTGTATTTAAGATAAGCTCTGGCAGATCTTGTCCAGAGATGAAAAGATTAGTATCGTCTGTGTACATTAAGGGAGTTAGGATGTCCGTTACATTTTTTAAATCATTAATATAAATTAGAAATAGTAGGGGCCCAAGAATTGATCCTCGGGGCACCCCACAAGTAATATTATGGTAGCAAGAATTAATTTGATTGTAAAGAACATATTGGCTATGAGAATCAAGATAACATTTAAACCAATCATAAGCAAGGCCGCGAATACCGTATTTTTCCAATTTAGCCAGTAAAAATTCATGGTTCACAAAGTCGAAGGCTTTACTGAGATCAACGAAGGTTCCAATAACATATTCCCCTTTTTCCAGTGCAGTAGTTATTTTATCAACAAGGTATATCAAAGCATTAGAGGTATTATACATTTTCCTGAAACCAAATTGGAGCTGATAAAGGAGGGTATTAGCATTAAGAAAATCTAACAATCTCGCATTCATGACTTTTTCAAATAATTTAGATAAAACATTTAAGATGGACACAGGACGGTAATTTTTAATTTCATGGGATTGCCGGCTTTAAATATAGGGACCACTCTGGCTATTTTCAGTTCTGAAGGAAAGAATCCTTGATTAATAGATAAATTCAATACACGTACAAGTGGCTGTAAATATAGTTTGTAAGTTTGTTTTAATATATCAGTTAACAAATTGTCAGGACCATGGCTACTATTTTTTAATTCTTTGATAATTTTGGTAGCCTCATTTGCATTAACTTCTCTAAGATGAATGGAATGAGCAATGTTTTGTTTAATATAATGAGAAGGTGGAGTGTCAGTTTCTCCATATAATAGTTTCGAGCTAGACTAGGACCAATATTTACATAAAATTTGTTGAAACTGTCTGCTATCACTTTTGGATCCGAAATAGTACTACAATTATTGCTGAAAGTGTCAGGCATGACTGAAGTCTTGTTTTTATTAATAACCTCTTTTATGACTCACTAAGTTTGCTTAACGTCACTTTTATTAGATTCAATTAGATTGTTGTAATGATCTCTTTCGTACTTATGTATAGTCTTCTGTAGGGTGCATTTATAGCTCTTATATCTCTTGATATTGCAAGTTGCAGGATATTTCTTCTGAACGAGATACAGACGGTTCTTCATTTTTATAGATTTTTTTTTAGACCACCTGTTAGCCATGGCTTTTTGTTTAGATATCCAATTTTAGTTCGCCTAATAGGAAAAGAGGAGTCGTAATAGTCTATTAATAACTTGCAAAAATCCGAAAAGGCTGATTTTGCATCCATGTTATGAAGAACATTTGTCCAATCAGTTTATCTGAGTTTATCAGAAAAAGTAGCAATGGTTGAGCTTTTTATAGCTCTAGTTTTCAAATAAGTAGCTTCATTGTCAAACGCAGCACCCATATTAAATACAGGAAAGTGGTTAATAATATCAGAACAGAGGATACCATTAAAATTAACTGTTTCTGTAATGTCATTACAAAAGATTAGATCTAATAACGTGGCAGATTGTTCAGTGATTCTGGTCGGTTTATTGATTAAGGGGAAGAGTGATGCAGAATAGAACAGATCTAGAAAATCAGATGTCTGTTGGTGTGTTTCCGCATTAATCAAATTTATGTTGAAATCACCAAGTATGTAAATTAGTTTATTTTCCAATTTCAACTTTTCGATAGTAGAGAATATTTCATTGAAATCTTCAATACTGCCCCCGAGGGGTCTATATACGACTCCTACTATAGTTTTCTTAATTTGTTCCGTGTTCCTAGTTTCAATAAATTGGGATTCAATCTTCTCATTAAAAATACTTAAATCATCCCTTCTAATAAAGTTCACCTTGTTATCCACCATGAGGCAGACTCCTCCTCCTGTCTTACCATTTCTGTACTGATGTTTTACTCTATAGCCAGGCAACAGGCAAGCAATATAGATTAAAATTTGAAGAGTTCAGCCATGTTTCAGTTAGAGCTATAAAAGTGAAATCAATCTTTAAACTAGACATAACAAGAAATTCTTTTAAAAAAAAGAGAATTGTAGGAACCTTTGTATGAAATATGAAATTACTTCAAACACATATTTTATTTTTATAATATTCTGTTGATTTGTTATGCATGTGCAGTTACATATACCTCCAAGGTACCAACTGTGATTTCACATTTAGTTACCTCATTATTAGGTATGCCTAATTACAGGTGTTACAAACACGGACAGCAAACCAGGCAATGAGAAACCCTTTTATATTCTTTGTCATGAACATGAAATTTCTATTTCTACAACAACAAACTAATGCTGGGTCGCATATTTGGATTATTACACCTTTCATGTGCTTATGAAAATCACAGGAGTTGTGAGGAGTTGAATATATAATATTTGCATACAGTGTTGTTTGGCCACATCTATTATATCATCCAAAATCGTTATATACATATACAGTACTTACATTTAACCAATTTTCTGAAGGAAATCTCTATGAGCTTCTATTGGATATTCTCCAGGTGGTCCCCAATCACTCAACACCAAGCAGCTGCTCACTCAACCATGAAATTGATGCTATGGGGGTGTAGCTACTTCCATATCAAGAGGGGGCAATATGAACTTGATCTTAAAATTGTACTCACAGACACCTCCTCTGTGGTATTAACACCCTCCTAATATTGGAGGTCAATGAGGAAGGCACTCCTACCATAAGGAAAGCATTTCTGCAAGTCCATCTTCCTCTTGGCCCCCTCCAGAAACTCATGTAGCTACAGCACTGTAGTACACATAAATTGATGACAAAGCACTTTGCTGATGCTTTATGGCCAATAAGTTAGGGACTTCCCATGTAAAGTATTTCTTCATTTGGAGCTTTTAAGGTGGCTCGATACTCGTGAACTTTCCAAGATAGGATTTCTTAAAAATGGTTTAGAATGATCCAAAATATAGTTTATAGCAAGGATATGTAAACAAAAGTGGTCGCTACCAGCCTTTTAAAAAAATTATTTGGGGTTATGTACCAGAAAGTCAGTCCACGCAAACCTGAAAAACTAAATTTTTTTCTTATTTTTCTTACTGGTAAGTTTGTTCTGTCATTCAGTGGTCATGCATCCTATATTATGCAATCAAGCATGAAATTAAAGAAGACACTTTCATAGAAAAGGTGATTACAATTTCAAAGAGATATATTTAGTTTAAAGGACTTTCCAAGGGGCTCGGAATATAAGTTTCGATTTTGACAATTTTAACTTTTTTTATAAACCATGGCGCAAAAAAAAATTGACGGGATAGGATTTTTCAATTCTTTGTCATTTATTGCCAAAAATAGTTGGGAACAACATCATGATATAGACAAGCCTTCCTACCACACTTCAAATTTATATAAACATTTATTTATATCACAAAGTCATTTTTGAGAAATTAGACCTGCTTGCCGAAAATCGCCTGTAAAAATTTTGTGTTTTGAGTATCAAATTGAATCTCCGGCTGTATATAGAACTCTTCATGGCGCATCTAATGCTCCAAACGAGAAGTCTCTAACCCCAATAGAAGTGGCGCAAATTGCAAACGAAGCGGCCGACGCAGGAAATTCTTAAAATTAAAAAAAAACCTTGAACAGTGTCAGCAGAGTGGTGACGTTACGATAGATAGGGCCTGCCTGGCTGCGCGTGAATGTGTGCAGGTGACGTAATTTCGTGGGTAGCGAGCCACCTTAACACAGATCTGAGATGGTCCCTACAAAAATATCAACATATTTCAGATTCTTGGCCGCACTGCAAACGTTAAAATGAATACTGCTAAAGCATAATTTATTTAAGCAATCCGTTACACACTTATGATTAAACGTGGAGTCAGAGTAATATTCACAGTTTTTTACATTGCGTACACATAATTGGTTATTATAGAAATTAAGATCGGGATCATAGTCCATAATTTCTTGATTCTCATTAATATCTTCGAAGTCCAAAGGACTGAAGGTAAAATTCTCATAGTTGTGTGCCAAAGGCACAGGAGAGATAGAAGACCCAGATGCAATATTTATAAATTCCGAATTCTCTTCAATATGGTTGTATGGAAAACATTCAGAGAGGCACATGTAACACAGAGTATTATGAAATTGATTAGTGTCATTAATCAATTCATTGGAAACACAATTAACATGGTAAGCTTGGTTACAAGTTTGACATCACACAATCCTGGAATGGGAAAGAAATCTGTGGTTACAGTTATAACAGGTGGGCATTACTTTAACAACCAATCAAAGAAAATTCTGAATACATAGTATTTTGCGAATGATAGACACAATCAAAGGGGGGCCAGATATTACCTTGAGACAAAAGGACAAACTGAATGTGAGCAAAATGGATGATGATATGGAGATGAAAGTACACAAAGTTTGCTAATATTCTTATCATATTAAAAGATAAGAGCAGGAGAGAGAGAGAGAAAATCAAAACTCCTACATTTACATGTTATATGATTATATGTGAAGGGAACAGATTCACAATGCCAATCATACTGGCAAGAAGAACTATATCAGCAACAATAAGTTCCAGAGACAACATGTACGCATAATTGTATAGGCCTAACCATAATGTGACAAAGCACATTGGTACAATAAAAATCTATCTCATACTATACATTTGTACCAAAAGTTCTTTGTTAAACTAGAAAAATAACTAATTTACATAGATATCCTTGGACTAAACAGAGCAAAAATTTGTCAAATTAGGTAAAGAGCTTTGTAACTTATTGAAGGCAATAGAATTCAATCAAGTTTACAAAAGTAAGTTTTGTTCAACCATAACAGCATAGAATCAATATCAATATGCATCAATTGCCCATGATGTGCATCGCACTACCAAAAAGTATAAATTATACATTTCCAAAATTATCTGCGTAAAGACGAACATAAACAGTAATTCATTTGCCCATTTCAACCATAAGGTGTCACGAAAAAGCCAATAATAATGTTGATCTGACAGGTGTCATCCTCTAGTGTTAATTATTCCAGAGTTAAATAATACTGATTGAATGTTGAAACAGCAACAAGATATTGAAATTATTGAAAAAGGTATAAAATTCAATCAAGTCTTTCAAAAATAAATTTTGTTCAACCATAACAACAGAGAATCAATATCAGTATGCATCAATTGCCCATAATGTGCATCACACTACCAAAAAGTATAAGTACATTACTGAATTTATCTGCATAAAGACGAACATTTATAAACAGTAATTCATTTGCCCATTCCAACCATTAGGTGTCATGAAAAAGCCAATAATGATGTAGAACTGACAGTTGTCACCCTCTAGTGTTAATTACTTCAGAGTAAATTATACTAATTGAAAGTTGAAACAGCAACAAGATATTGAAATTATTGAAAAAGGTATATACATTTCAAACTAATATAAATATACATTATTCAATATATCATGTATCTATCACAATATACAACACACAATTCATTTATACCGATGGTTTTTTGTTAAATGAGAAAAAAAAAAAAAAATAATAATAATAGTGATTTATATAGCGCCTCATCCAGTAAACTGCTCAGAAGCACTTGGGTGGGAAAATTATGTGTAGAACATTTTAAATAAGTGGGTTTTTAGGTTTTTCCTGAAACTCTCAAGGGTCCTTGTTGTGCAAACACTCTCGGGTAACTTGTTCCAGAGTTTTGGTGCTGCGAACGAAAAAGCCCTGTCTTCAAACTCATTTTGATGGTTTGAAGCTGGTTCTGTTAACAGAAGCTTGTTGTTACTTCTAAGATTACGGTCACTGTTTGTTTTAAACTGGACCATCTGTTGAATGTACAAGGGAGCTTGGCCGTTTAATGCCTTCCAAGTTGTTGTCATCAACTTAAATTGAATTCTAGCAGGAATTGGCAGCCAGTGAAGTTGCTTTAGGTATGATCCTACACTGTCTTGGTGTTTCAATCTCTCAATGAGACGAACTGCTGAATTTTGAGCAACTTGGAGTTTGTTCACCAAATATTGAGAAATGCCATACAAAAGGCCATTTCCATAGTCCAGGTGAGGTGTGACCAGAGCATTTACAGCAGTTTTAATGGTGTCTTTGTTCATGGATTTTCGAAGTTTGGAGATGTTTCGAAGATTAAAGTAAGCATTTCGGCACATCTTGTTAACTTGCTTCTCCATTGTCATATTTTTGTCAAAGATAACACCCAAGTTCCTGACATTCTCTGCTGTTTTGATTGAAACATTTTCAACATTAATTGATGACACTCGGAGTTTATTCAGTTGGTGTGGTGTGCCAATCATGAGAAGTTCTGTTTTGTCACCATTGTTACACAGTTTGTTTTCGTGAAGAAATTTTCTGATTTCGGTTATGCACTTTTCCATTTTCATGATCGCATTTTCTTGTTCTATGAATGTCGGTTTGAATGATAAAATGAGCTGCTCATCATCAGCATACTTCTGGTCCTCGATCTGGTTTCGAGAAGCGACTTCACTCACTGGAGCAATATAAGAATTGAATAAGACTGGACCAAGTTTCGAACCTTGGGGAACGCCAAATTTGAGAGGCAGCTTCTCTGATGTTTGGTTATGTATCAAGACAGACTGGAATCGTTTGGAAATGTATGACTTGAACCAGTTGAGGGCTGAGTTGCATACACCATATCTGTTTTCCAGTCTAGTCGATAGAATATTGGGATCAATTGTGTCAAAAGCTGCTGATATCTAAAAGTAACAGCATGGTTATTTCGCCCTTGCTCATATTCACCATGACGTCATTTTGGATTTTTGTGAGGAGTGTTTCTGTGCTATGAAATTGCTTATAAGCTGATTGTTTGTCGTCATCAAGTTTATTTCGAATTAGATGATCCATATACTGTTTGATAACTGCACTTTCAATGATTTTGCCCGGGAAAGACTAGTTTGACACTGGTCGGTAATTCTGCTTTATGAGATCAAGACCTCCTTTCTTCAAGAGAGGCCTGACAAGTGCATGTTTCAGATCCAGGGGCATTTCCCCAAGAATTAGTGATGTGTTGACTATTTCTGTTATTATTGGCAGAAATTCATCTATACACTCCAGCAGTAACCATGTTGGGATGGGGTCCAGTTGACAATGTTTGACAGGCATATTTTTGATCAATTTTTTAACAGCTGTTATCGTAAGGGTTTTGAACTGAATTAATTTATGGCCTGTGAAATTTTCAGCATTTGCAATGCTATTGTTGCAAGAGTCCAGCTTTGATCTTATTTTCTTAATTTTCTCATCAAAGAATGAGTTGAAATCATTTGCTAGGTCCTTGCTGTTTTCATGATTGGGAGGCAGTTCTTGTTTCCTGTTGAGGTTGGAATTCATTATCTTGAACATGGCTTTGGAATTTCCCTTGGTGATTTTTATCTTTGCAATTAGATCATCAGATTTGAGCTGATTGAGCTGGTCATTTAAAGCATTTCGTTTCAACTGGAAGTCTTGCCAATCTTTTTCCAGTCCGTTTCGCCTCCATCATCGTTCTGCTTTTCTTTTTGCTGTTTTCAGGGTTTTGATATTGGCATTAGTAAATGGAGTTGGCTTACGCAGTGTCACCTGTTTGGTAATGACAGGTGCATGCTTGTCAAAAACCTCCTTTGAGGAATTGTAGAGTGAGACAAGTTTTGACAGGTATTCCGATGACTTTTCCTTTTGCATTTTCTGTGACAAGTGTTTTTCGATGTCTTTCTTGTATTTTACTAGATTGATATCATGTGTCTTTCTAAAAGAGATTTTCTTTTGAGCATTTTTTTCCTTTGCTAATTGCCATATTGAAATGGACACAATTATGGTCAGAAAGCAAGTTGCTGACTGTGCAATCTTTGAAAGTAGAACTTTTGTGAGTGATAACCAGGTTTAGTGTGTTTCCGTCTTTACGTGTTGATGAAGACCCATGCTGTTCAAGATCATACATTTCAAGGACGCTATTGAATTGCATAACTCTAGCATCTTCAGATTTATTCATGTGGAAATTGAAATCACCGGTTATGACAATTTCATGGTGATACGTATGATAATGAGATAAGAATTGTGTGAATTCCGTGAAAAATTCAGATAACTTGTATTTGTTCTTGTTTGAGGGTTCAGGTCGGTACACAAGAAGAATTGTGATAATTTTTCCATTCAAATGTATTTGAATTTCCATATGTTCGAAGGTTCTGGTTTTCATGCTGTTGATTTTGGTTGCTTTCAAGCCTGATTTTAAAATGCAGCCTACACCACCCCCAGGTCTTCCTTCGCGGGGTGTGCCAAGGTAAGAATATTCCTCATTTCTTTCCAGGTTGCCAATTTCCACTATATCATCTGCCTTAAGCCAAGTTTCCGTAAAGAGAAATAAGTCAAGATCAAATTCATCTCTATAGTTCTTTACCACTTCTGTTTTTTGTCTCAAACTTTGGGCATTCCATATGCAGGCTTTTAGAATGTGGTTTTCCATTTTGCAGTTTTTGTTGGTTGTGTGTTTGTCTGAACCCATCAAAGCATCAAATCTGTTTTTCAGCTTTAGAGACCGTGTATCAGTGGTCCTGTATTTAACATTTGGTTTGGAGTCAGGGTTGTATGCTGGCCTACTGTTGAGACCATTTAAACCCGTACGCAAGACATCAGAATAGAGCTTCATATGTTTGGACATGTTATTTGGGAGGACCTACGTTCAGAAATCAAGGTGTAGGAACAACTGTGTTACGGGGCAGCTGATCTTAGAGTATTGCGTTACAGAGCAGAACTAATTTACATAGATATCCTTAAACTAGACAGAACAAAAATTTAACCATAACGACATAGAATCAATATCAATATGCAACCATTGCCCTTAATGTGCATCACACTACCAAAAAATATAAATACATTTCCGAAATTATCTATGCAGATTCACATTATCAAAGCGTAATGATGAACATCAACAGTAATTCATTTGCCCATTTCAACCATTAGGTGTCATGAAAAACCCAATAACGATGGTGAACTGACAGGTGTCACCCTCTAGTGTTAATTACTCCAGAGCTAAATTATACTGATTGAAACAACAACAACTTATTGAAATTATCGAAAAAGGTATATACATTTTAAACTAATATAAATATATATTATTTGATATATCATATAAGGTATTTATCAAGAAATATAATGACGAAACAACAGTAGTTCAATCAGAGTAACCAAAAGCATTCAACCACATCATCAGTACAAATAATACTTTTTGCTTGAAACTGCCTGTAATGAGCATGAAACAATCAAAGATAAACAGATTTCACTAATTGAAAAGTTCGTTTGCAGTTGCAAAATTGACCTGTCTGCTTCAATCAACACAGGAAAATTTTTCGATCTTCTTATCAGCTGTACTACTTCAAAAAATTAAATAGTCTTTTTAGAGACATAACAAGTGGAATACATAAATTCATTCACATTGGCAGGAAAAGGAAAAGCATACAACATCTGGATCAGTAAAACTAAGAGACATTACTTGTATGCATGGATATAATCAGAACTTGCATCATGGTTTAAAAAAAAGAAAAAGAAAATATTCTGTACAGAGACAGAGATAGCTGATCCAGGAGAAAATTAATTTGGCGGTAAATTAACTATTTGTATACAGTTGAAAAACTCGGACATATATCTCACATTAAAAGTAGCCCCTTTGTAAAACATAAACCCATCAATGTATCAAAAGTAAGAACAATATACATAATATGTGCAGCATCGTTGCATCAGACAATCAGGATAAAGATGGTTTTTTTTTTTTTTTTTTTTAGAAAGATGGGAAAAAAGAAAAAAAATGTTACCACCATTTCTTAAAGTGATTACTGCATGTTTGAGTTAAAGATCTATGTCAATCAACAAGAAAATAGGATTAAGTCATTAGAACATATCTTTAAGATGATCTCGAACTTCTTGTAATGCTTTTCCCATGTTATTACCACGAATCCATAAGTCCGTGTTAGCAGATTGTGGGTCATCTAGCGCAACTCCCGTGCCCCAAAAGTGGTCACTATTGGTCGCTTCACCAATCATTCGTCGTTCCCCTGTCTTCAATAAAGCATCCCGACATTTGGCATCAGACGTGAACTTGATCATCAATCCCTTCTTCATAATTTCAACGGCAGCTTGCTCCCAGTGACCTTTATTCAGGGTCTTGACTGTCTTTGCAAGGAGCTTGCAATCCTCAGGTTCCTCAGCATCTAGGATCTTGGTTGCGGCAGCCTCATCTCCAGCAAACATGGCCATACTGTATTGTAAATATTGCTCAGTGGAATGATACACTGTATCCCCATCTTTAATTGGAGTCTTGTAGAAATTTGACAGTGGACATCTGTGCGTAAAAAATGCCACAGCAGTGTTAGACTCATCCCCAGGGCAAACGTTTTTAAATCTTCTGGCAAATCTTCAAGAGTTTCCATGGAGTAAGACTTCCCTTCAATAATCGTACGGTCCCCAGACATTGTAGCTTTCATCTTGGCCTCTTTCGCCTTCTTCACTATTGGATACAAGTATTTGTTGCGCTCAGCTATGTAAGGATGGAAATCTTCATGTAGGATAACATCCTGGCCCTTCAAATTGTATCATTGTTTCCAGACATTCATTCGATCCCCATATCGTTCAAAACTTCAAATTATTGGGGGAACATTTCTTCTCCCAAGCCTGCGAACCTTGACAAACGCATGTCTTCCACGATTTCAACCTGCATATTTCTGAACACTCGACGAACTTCCTCAGCACAGTCTTCTTGGGCCTTATATGCAACATTCATCAGGATGACATTGTTTCTTCTGCAGTGCGAATCTAGCTTTGCATGATCATATTGCAAACGCTTAAAAGCAGTCTTTGTTTCAGATGCTTCAGTTGACATTTCATTAACTTCATTATGTAGGGATCTAACTTCCTTTCTGAGTTCACTGATCTCCCTTTCGTTAGCAACAGCACGATTATGAGCATCATTAGCAGTGGTACTGACCTCTTCTAAGTTCCAGTGGCGTAACTTGGGAGTCTCGAGCGGGGGGGCACCTGGTGGGGCACGCGATTCTCTGGGGGCTCACCCTCTATACTAATAGTATATTTTAGCCAGAGTTGGAAAGTTCATATGGGGAGCACCTGGGGGGGCACAGTTCAAATATGGGGGGGCCTGTGCCCCCCGTGCCCCCCCATAGGGACGCCACTGCTTCTAACTTTTTACCATATGCTCTCTCATTTCACATTTAATTTCTGCTAAGCTGTCAGATAATCGATCAATTTTATTCTCCATAGGAATCAGCTTATCAATCTTTGAATTCATCTGTCCCAGCAAAGTTGTAAGAGGAGTGTCCTCTTTCTTTTGAGGGCTGTCTTGTACAGTATTAGCTGCCATTTCTACTGAACTCACAGATTCGTTCAAATCATCTGATTTGTGTGAAATGTCTAAATTATCACCCCTCTGTCTTTGTGGTGGTTGTGCCTTGTTGCCTGTTGTGGCTCTGGTGCGATGCTTTTTTGGTGTATGTTCATTACGGCTTCCTGGCATAATACAGTTTAATCTCACAGCAAGTTGACCACGAATCTAGCCAGCAAACATGGGAACATGGAAAACTGAGACAAACAGTCTCAAGTTGGCACTGACATGTATATTAAGGACTCACAGCTCATTCTGTGTATATTATACAAATATTGTTTATAAATGGCCAGAATGTCAAAAATTATATTAAAAAAGCTTGCCTTTTCGAGAGTCCCTTAACAAAAAATATATCATGTAATCCTGGCACATGAAGTTAATCCTGCCCCATTGCAGGATTGTAAAACATGTGTATCCACAAATTTGTCCATGATAAAATACCACATCCAAAGCTGGTCTGATAAAAAACGTAAGTATCCAATAGAGTTCATGATGCAGAGTTATATCCTTATTAGTCTGGGGGCCAAAGACCAAAACTGATGGTTTCGTGTGCACCAAGAGAGGAATGGACAATCTATACATCGTTGGAATGGCCAGGTTCCATAGATTATGGAATGGGGGGATGCAGTAAAATCCCTTGGTGCTGTTTTTTGTAAATCGGTTACCATGGCAACCAAGTCATAACTGCAAAATACATAACCTTGCAAACTTTATCAAGATTTTCAAAGACTTTGGTTCTAGTTAGGTGAAATTTAATTTCATTTTTGTATTTCTACTTAATGTGGCTTTATTTGAGTATTTTGATTTTTTTGGTCACATGACCCTCAGAGGGGTTATCCAGGTCTAAATATACAAAATTAAATTTTTTATTCAAATTTTCACACAAAAGTTGTTATAATTCGGGATATATTAATGACAGAGACTTGTTTATGGTGTGATTAGAAAGTAAATTTTATCTGCCTGAAATTAGTATTTGTTTTGTTTTGGTATCCATGGCAACCAGAATAAGCAACAATGATATTTGATTAACAAACCATATTTTTGGATAAAAAAAATATATAAACGATGTATAGATCGTCCATTCCTCTCTTGGTGCACACGAAACCATTAAATAAAGCACTTTTTGCCACTTGGCCCCCAGACTATATCAGAAGCTGATCTTGTACATGTTCCATGAAAGATGATGACAAAAAATATTGTCAGAAAACTTCCTTCACACCATAAATAACGAAAAAATTTCAGGAGCAGATCTTCAGCCCTCTCACAGCTGTGCGGCCATGTTTTCAGGTCTAGAGCTATGACCAATAGTTAAGGAGATAGAACATGTCCTTGAACCAGAAATTTACAAACACAAGTAAAAATACTCTTTTCATCAATAGTTTGGATTTCAAATGATGAATAAGGTCTCCACTACCCCCTCCAGCACCCAATGTCTTTGCAAAACCATATTTTAGATGCTAGACAACGGTAAAATGTTACAGGCACCCCATATTTGATAAGTAGTTTCAGAGAAGCATCAAACTTCATACTAAGCATGTCAGGTGCAGGGAAAATGCAAAAATGTTATGTAATATTCTGCTGAAACATTTATTGATAATACATATTAACTGATTTCAACTCCAGTCACCTGCAACAAACTTTTAGTGAGGTAAAGGTGACAGGCCATTTTTCACATGATGCTAATGACAGCATGGTGCTAATGATAATTAAGGTAAAAATCTTTGTAAGGAACAGTGAAAAACTGGCAGTCTGGCAATATATGCAAGCAATGACCTTATGAACACCAGAAACATGTTCATAGTGATTTTGGTCCAGAAATATTCCGTCAAAAGAGAGTAGCAAGGCGTTTGCCGATGACAAATTGAGATAGGAAAACTGACATGCTAACAGAAATACTCTAATATTTTGGTTTACATAAATGATACAGAGCTAAAGGTAGTTCAGTTATTTTCTTGGGTTCTCAGACAATGTCAGACACAAGGTTTTCTCACAGAATATGAGTCCCTTTAATTTTTAATAAGAAACAAATCCGGTGATGCTAATGATGCTATATTGGAGAAATTGACACAACAACCTCCTGCTCTTATGTACAAAATAATATGATGATGCCAAAGCATGGGGAGACCGCAGGAGGAAGATCCAATGTTTTTGTCACCTGAACATTTATGAAACTTATTCTATCATTTTCAAGCTAGTTATACACATTGAGGGCTTTGTTGAAAACAGTTTTTAGATACTGAATGAATAACTGCAATGTATTGTTTGTAAATGGTTGATTTCTATGTTATAACTAATTTCATCTGGTTCTATGTTATAACAAATTGCAGATGGCTCAAATTTGGTCCATGGACATTTTTAAACTTAGCAACACAACACAGTGTCAACATGAAATTTTACTATTTTAGTTACATTGTAGTTATTGTAGTGATGATCAAGTTCTGTCAATGAGTCAATACAAGTGTCTCTGATCCAGATTCTGGGATCAGAAGCAACGCTTGCAACACTGTGACCAATATACTGCAGCTCCAGGGCCCCAGCTCTGCTGTGTTGTGACGTTGTGAAGCACTTATGGTTTATTTATAGCCTGCCATTGTGACGTCATCTGTAGTTAGCTCTCTTGTGACGTCATCACGATTGTGCTTCAATTAGTAATGACGTCACATAAACGGTGCCACTTTTATGCTTTGGCACACACAAAATTTTTCCTTAGTATATCCCTGTGCGAGTAGCTCTGTCTCCTACCATTTGAAGACCTCTGGTCTCTGCGCTTCGCGCAGAGACCTGGCGGTCTCCATTATTTCAGCTATTGGTAACTAGATTTTAGAGAGGTAATAATCATGTCTCCGTATATGGAAGAGTTTGATTGAATCAGGAAATGTGGGTGGAGACAGGCAGTTTTCAGGGGGGTTGGCCACATCAATGCTATTTTCATGTATGAATGGGATAAAAATATTCTCCCACATATTTTTTGTGTTATAAGTTTTGCTAATATCCTTGTCTATGACAATTGACAACAAGAGGTCCTCCATGTGCCTTCCTCCCACCATGAATTATCGTTAAAGACTGGAGACAAGAATTTCAGACTTAGCAAATTTTGACCCAAATAAGTTCTTCCGGGGCACTCTTGAATCAATAATTTCTGGAGGGGGATATTCCTTAACATCTCCCAGTCATTTGGATGAATTAGGTAGAAGTCGAAAGCTCCCAGGTGAAGATAAACATTTGCTTGTGTGAAAAGGTTTAAACGTTGTGTGAAAACGTTTAAAATCACAATATCATTTCCTCAACATAGTGTTACTTAATTTATAAACCTTGATATTCGGGACATTGTGCGATCGGAATAAATAATTGCTGTTGCAATTACTGTGAAATTCATGAGAGTATCCATTACAATGGCATTACATTAATTATTTCCCTAACCACAACCCCATTGTGCAGAATAGTTAAAAAGTTTTTTACCTTCAGCGAACGAAGTTCGAAGAAGGTATTGTTATCACTTTGGTAAAATGTTGTCCGTCCGCCGGGCGGGCGTCCGGGCGGTCGGGCGGTCGGGCGGCGGACGGATAGATAGTTTCCGGGCCAGAACTCGGGCCCTATTGCATGTACATAGATAAAATTTGGTACACATATAGCCCATATGGTCTGGTTGTGCCTTTTGATGGTCTGATTGATGGATAATCCATACTTTTTGAAATAATAAAAAAAAAGTTACAAAATTATTTTTTTCGTTTCCGGATCAAGACTCGGTCACTATCGCATGTACATGGATGAAATTTGGTACACATATATATATTATAGCCTATGTAGTCCAATTGTGCCTTTTGATGGTCTGATTGATGGGTATTCTATAGTTTTTGAAATATTGAGAAAAAATAATAAAAACAATTTTTTTCATTTCTGGCCCAAAACTTGCCCAGTATTGCATGTACATGGATGACATTTCATACACATATCACCTATATGATGCTGTTGTGCCTTTTGATGGTGTGAATCATGGTCATTCTATACTTTTTGAAATATTGACAAAATATATTGCAAATTATAATTTTTGGTTTCTGGTCCAAAACTTAGCCTCTCTTGGATGTACCTTGACAAAAATTCATCCACATATTGCCTATAAAGATCTTTCACTGGTCTCATTGATAGGTAGTTTTAACACTTTTTAAATATTTAGAAAAAATTTGAAAAATATAAATTAATATTTACTTATTGGTTTTCGACCCACAGCTCATAACCTATTCCCTGTACATGTATGAAACTGCAACATAATATGTGTAAATTTGTCTAGTTCAGCCTTTCCATGGTTTTACATACCCTGGCAGGCAGGCGGGCAGATGGTAGGGCAGCGGGTATATAGATAATTTCAGGCCAAGATTTGGCCACGATTGCATTATACCAATTTTGTCAACATCGCTTTTATGACTTTACAGATGTCTTTCGCTGAAGGTTTGCTGCTGCGCAGCCTATGTTTAGTATATGCTGTTCTACAGTTGCTGAAAGTAATATATCACATAAATTTACTAGATTGCATTTATGAAACAAAGTCAGGCATAAAATGTCCTCAGTGGCCCTCTCACTTGCTGGGCAACATTGATAAACACTTAGTCATTCAGCAAAGCTGAAGAAGCGCCATATTCGGCATTGTCGGAGTTGGTGGTTTCAAAGTTTTGTTCTAAAGAAACAGACTCTATTTATTTTCTGATATTTTAAAGTTTTCAAAACTTGCACTTTTTGTCATTGTTAGTAGTATGTAATTTTTTTGTCTAGAAGTGATTTGCTTACAATCCAAAGTCATATGACATTTGACCATTTTTCCGAATGGTCAAATGCAATTCCACTATGTAACATAGTTCATCGAGTAACTAAGTTATGACTTGTGGAAATTTGTTCTTCAACCATGTTAAGAGGATATTATATACTAATGCTGTTGTTAGATGTTTATTTAAGTGACATATGCGTACAGTGGATAATTTAAAAAATACAATATCAAAAATTCTAAAATTTAGATTGAATTATCTACATCCGCATCCAGCCCACTGGGCTTACAAGTCACTTTAGTATCATATTTTACTGTTATGAGTGGCGCGCCAACAATAATTATTTATAGAAAGTTACTAATAAAACAGAGCAGGCATATATGTATAGATGTGTTTTATAAAACAATGTTTTATATTTTTTATCATATCAATTTATTATTCTGATCATAATCATACACAAACTTCAAGCATTTAGAACAACTGTTTCCCTAGGGACCGTTCAGAATTTATGACTGGGAGTGGGATGGGAGGTATCAATTTTTGACGGGAAGTTCCGGCAAACTCACACCCTCCCCCCAGGCATAAATTCTGAACGGTCCCCTATTGGAATATGATCATAACAACATAATCAAGCAATGTCAAAATTTATGTCAATTTTTAATGTCAGTACTGTTGCTACTGGGTGCACTGAATGTTCCACGAATGCTGCTGATTGTTGCTGCTTTTCTTTTGGCAATGGCAGTCCTCGACATACACAGTGTCTTCAAAGTAGCCTTAAATTGCCTGGTCGACCATCCAAACAAGACTGGGAAACAAATTGGTAACAAAGACCAATGAAAAGCCAACAGAGCCATATGGTATCTAAAAGGGTTGTATTGATGTAATAAGTCAGTTACGAAAGATAGTGCAGTAGCTGATGCGTACAAGTACATCCTTACTCTCAACTGCTTCTCTGACTTGTTTTCTGCTCTTTGTGTTGCATTCCTAGTCTTTTTTATATGTCTTTGTGAAACATAAATGAGGCTTATTACTGATAGTGTCAATAGTCCAGTAATACAACTTCCTAGAATCTGCCTAAATCCCCGGAATTGCAGTATGCAAATAGCATTAAGGGATTCATGGTTGTGTGTAGAAAAAGTTAGACCACAGTGGGGCACAATCATTGTTGGCAGCAAAATTAACAAATATTTGTTGATTTTATGCCATCTTGAAGTAGGGCCTTTAACTGTTACCAAAAGTTTGCAAAAGAAAAGTACATTACTGCAAAGGTACATATACGTCACCAAGTGTATGCTGATTGCAATGAAGATGCATGTTACTGACACATCACCAAAATGTATGATAGAAGAGTTGCTGTTAGACTGGTTATGAAAATGAAATATCATTAGAAGCATTGACATCACAATGCCATTTAATATTGCTAGATTGAAATATATTTTAGATTTCTTGGGATTAAATAATATGTACAACCCCATAATTCCATTTAGCAAGACCATCGTTAAGATTGGCAGAGGATTAATCCAGCCTTGATTTGGGTACATATTCGGACAACTTGACCACAATATATAATAAGATTCGTTCTTACATAATGGTACAATCTTATTTCCATCAAGGCAACAGAAACTTTTGTCATCAGCAATAAACAGCTCAAGTGTTGATTTTTTAAATATGTTTTTAGACACTCTCTTTATTTTTGCATTTTCAAATTTTACGACTTGTAGGGCATTAAGGTTCGAAAACAGATTCTGAGTTAAATGCTGAATCCTTGTATAGGATAAATCAATTATTTCTAGATTATTTAGGCTGCAAAAAGCACATTGGTCTATCCAGTACAATTTTGAATTTCTTAAATTAAGTCTCACCAAGTGTATTAATCCTTTAAATGTTTCCCTTTGGAGTGCAAGCAGAGCAGAGCTCTGGAAGTCTAAGAATTTCAGCTTCTTGAAGTTCAGTTCTCTGGAACTAAAATCCTGCAAATGGTTGTGGCTGATATCTAACTTCACAATGTATGGAATTGATATCCTTGTAAATGAAACCATATCAATAATGTTACAGTGTGACAGATCAACAAACCATGCATTGCTGAATATGATTGGAAACTTGAAAGTTTCAAAATTAAGTCTTAAAACAGCAATGGCAAAAGATGTGTCATTTATCATTGTAATGGTATTGAGATCTGCACAATACACCGCTCTGCCAAGACATTCACATGCAGATGGACATGCTTGTGAGCAAAAGTATTCGTCATCTCCAGACAGTGGACAGTGCAGAACTCCATCACAAACTTCAATGGGGTGGACACAAATCCTTTCCTTGGTGCATCTCAACATTTTTGGACATGTCCAAACAGTACAGTTGAATTCATCATCACCAGATGGACATTCTGGGATGCCATTACAAACCAACCGAAATGGCAGATGTACATTGGTGATGCTGCATCTGTATTTCTCCGGGAATTCATACTGAGCTATTGCTCCGGCTTCTTCGCATCCATCAAAGTGCCAGCTACTCTCACAAGGTAACTTATTACCATAATAATCCTTGTCCATTGTGCATAAATATTTTCGGGGGAAACAAATTAGTGACCCTATTGGACACATGTAGTTGTCATTTGGCGCAGGTTGGTCTTTGTGATACAAACTGAAGTTGTTAACAAGGTGCAATAAATTAGAGGTTGTCTTTATGCATTCATTAGATTGTGGTTTCACTGTATGTGGGCTCCAGCCTTTCCTGTAATCATTTTGACTAGGACATTCTTGTTCATCATCACTGCAATCTGGAATAAGATCACACACTCTAGATTTGGCAATGCAGTTTCCATCACTGCATCTGAAATGCAGCAGAGAGTCACTACAATGATCTTGGTAGTCCATTTCATCACTGGCATCAGAACATTGCAGGTGATTGTCGCCAAAATAGGTCTCGGGGATACACTCCCCATTGTTGCAAGCAGCATATCCCATCATGCACCCGTCTTTCATCTTTGTGAGCGGCGCACTACACAATACTTTTAACTCTTGATTCTTTTCTACTTTGAGGGGAAAGTCGAGCTCTTCAATCTCAAAGACTGTTTCTTTAGTCACCCTTTCATTGACTATTGATGCATTAGTGCCAAAGAAGAGGTTTTGTCTTTTGAAAAGAACGAGTTTATAGGACTGAAACAACCTCAGTAACAGTGGGAGAAAACTTACTATGTGCTTGTTAGATACTCTGCCTTTGATGTCTTCACAAGCTGTTTCCAACTGCTCTGGATATAACACATTCTTTCCTTTAACTGTCTTCAGATTGTAACATTCTACAAAATATGTGATAAACAACCAGCCGGGTTTGCAATATCCCTGGTCAGTTGCTGCAAATAAAATGTCCCTTTGCCTGTTCCCTGCATATTCACAAACAAACGTAACATTGTTAAATAACCTCGAGCAGTCCACGAAAATCCAAGTGTCTGTAGAAGGAACAGCTGACAGACAGCTGTTGTTTGCTTTAGAGCGTCTTTCATTTCTCAATTGTGAAAGAATATATGAATATTCATCAGATGTTCTTTCTGATTCATTTGCATAACGGTGAGATGCGTTGAAAGATAATTCCTTCAGTCTGCTATGCTCATGTAGACGGTGAAATTTCAACCCAACCCTGTCGTTCCAATATCCTTCCTGAAAAGAATTTGTACTCACCAGCGAACACATAGCTTTCACTTCAATATCACAATAGTTATTTGATTCTGACCACATTCGTTCTATAATCTACAGTTCTGCCCAAAAGTTTGCATACCCCGATGCAGAATGACCAATTTCTCCATTGCCAGTGCAATTTTAGCAGCAAATCATACATGAAATACAAAGCACTGTATGCAGCTGAAAACTTCTGAACCATTGAAATTTCTATAGCAATGAGATTCTATGATATTTTTGGTCAATTGCATTTTACAACATTTTCAAAAATTTACACACCTTTCTATAATATCAAATATTTTCCCCCCTTGAGATCATGAGCAGCTTGCAGGATTTTACTACATTATTTCAAAAGCCCTCAGACGACATCAGCAGTGATTTTAAACCATTCTGCTTCACAGAATTTCTGTAACTCTGCTTTCATTGTTGGTCTCTGCAAGGGCACAGTCTGTCTCCGATCAACCCATAATTTATTAATAACATTCCAGTCTAGAGGGTGTCAAACCGCTTGAGGACCTTTTCCCAACTGTCCTGAAAATTTTTTTGGGCAGGATTTGTAGAAGGTTTTGGATTGTTGTCTTTAAGCAGCAACTTGTTTCATCCCATTCCTAACTTTCACAGTGTATCATGTGAGTCCTCTTCAAAAATTTTATGGACATCAGTGGTATTATAACCTTCAATAGTCTTAACCAATATTCCAGTGTTGTATGCACTTAAATAGCCACTGCGGTGTGTCAATTTTTTATTTCTATGCAAATTCAAAAGGCACTAGTGACTAAATTGTCCATTTTGACCTGAGGAATCCAAATCTGTTCTTGAAATGGCGATACGACAATTCTTACCTACTTCAATTTTGGTTCAAAATTTCAATGTTTTTTTGGTTTTGGACCATTTTTGCCAATACGCGGGTCTCTGTAACTTTGTCAGTATTTTTCATACAGCATTCTAATTGCTGTGGTTGGAAAGCTCTCAAAAAAACCTACACTTTTAAGATTAGACAATCTGCATCATTTTCATTATAAAAAGTGCAGGCTGAAGGCCAATGGGAATCAAGACATGGTCCTAGACCATTGATGTTGGTAAGCAAAATGAAGGTCTTTTTGAGAGCTTTCCAACCATAGCAATTAGAATGCTGTATGACACATACTGACAAAGTTACAGAGAACAGCGGATTGGCAAAAATGGTCGAAAACAAAAAATATCGAAACTTTGGACCAAAATTGAAGTAGGTAAGAATTGTCGTATAACCATTTCGAGAACAGATTTGCATTCTCCAGGTCAAAATGCACATTTTAGACACTAGTGCTTTTTGAATTTGCATAAAAATTAAAAATTGACACACCCTAATAGGCTAGTAATAGCCACCATATATCATTAAATGACTTTGCCAAACAGAATGACTTAACTCTAGATTATAATAAAACACATTATGGTAACATGCTAAAAAATTATAAACGAATAACTCAAAAGAAAAAAAGACAATTTCAGGAGAGAAATCGGAATGAAATGCAAAAACTTACGGGTAAAAATCAGTCAGATTGCTGGAAATATTGGAATAAATTAAAAGCTCTTGGAAAAAACCAAATTGATAGCCCTGATTTAGATACTTTTCACGACTACTTTAAACAACAATCTTTTCCACCTGAACGTGATTAC
This sequence comes from Platynereis dumerilii, assembly GCA_026936325.1. Taxonomy (NCBI): domain Eukaryota; kingdom Metazoa; phylum Annelida; class Polychaeta; order Phyllodocida; family Nereididae; genus Platynereis; species Platynereis dumerilii. The sequence continues at coordinate 21,495,478 of JAPTHN010000005.1, read as the reverse complement.
TTTGATATTGAAAGCATGACTCATACAGTCAATGAAATTCAAAATTCCCAGTATAATTGCTCTAATGAAGTTGCTTGTCATATATATGATGTAATAACGGAGGACGAAGTAGCGCTGCACTTCAGGAAACTAAAAAATAATAAAGCTTCTGGTATTGATGGAATACCAGCAGAATTCTATAAATATGCCAGTGAGAAACTTGTGGCACCATTCTGTGCTGTGTTCAATCACATTTTTAATAAAGGTGAATATGCTTCTCAGTGGTCTGAAGGTCTTATTAATGCCCTCAACAAAAAGGGAAGCCGTGCAGACCCAGATAACTATAGAAAAATAACTATAAATGTCGTTATGGGTAAAATCTTCGATTCAATCCTGAATAGTCGGTTGTATTTCAAAAATAAGGCTCTGAACCTTGATGACCCCTATCAGTTCGGCTTCACACCAGGAGCCAGTACCACGGACTGTGTTTTCATTCTGGATACAGTCTTAAGCTATCAACAAGCAAAGAAAGAGCCTGTGTACATGTGTTTGATAGATTTTACCAAAGCATTTGACTACATAAACAGGAATCCCTGCCGGGTATAAGATGCAAAAATCATGGCTGACATGCTCACTCCTGCCACACCTAAAAACGCATTTCCCAGCCCTCACACACACCTCAACCATGCACCTATCTTTATTATTCTATCCTCTCATCCTGATAGCAGCAGAAAGCAGTTCCACTGCTGTCTTATTTACGTTTTTCTACGCCAACTGTCCTCTGCCACCAGGGGCGCATGAATCTGCTCAGTAGTTCCGCTTATGACATCGCCAGGGACTGGCGCCACCGTCGCCATTTTCCCGCCAAAAACATCCACACAGACCATAGCCAGCCACACCTCAATAGTGCACAGTGGCTCACCCACTTCTACTCATCGAATCTGTGTCATATTACCCTCAATACAACAGTGTGCCCTTTCACCATTGTGTTTAACGGCATCTACTTTTGTTTTGTAACGTACAGGCAGCGCGTTGCAGTGTACATAACACTGCACTATCGTCCTGCCTTTTATCATGGGTAAATCTAGTGCTCTATATTTCAAACTGAGGCAGCAGAACATTGGAGAGAAAATGCTCAAAATTATTATAAGTATGTTTGACAATGCAAAAGCTAGGGTTCACCAGAGTGGAAATACTAGTAATGCAATTGACAGTCAATGTGGGGTCTTGCAAGGGGGAATTCTTAGTCCAAAGTTATTTAATGAATCTATGTCTGACCTTCAACAGTATCTTGACAAATCAGATGGGATAAAATTGAACAACTTCACTTTAACACACATATTGTTTGCTGGCGATATTGTACTTATCGCTGATTCTCGTAAGTGTCTGCAGAAAAGCATAAATTCAGTCCACAATTTCTGTAAAAAATGGCATCTTATAGTAAATGTCAGTAAAACCAAAGTGATGCAAATTGGTACCAAAACAGCTAACTCCTTCTTTTGCAATGGCGAGGAACTAGAAAAAGTGGACAGTTTCAAATATCTGGGTCATATGCTAACTAAGAAACGTAAAGTGCACAGCAAGATGACAGAAAACCTGTTAGTGCAAGCTCATAAGGCACTTTTTGCCCTACAAAGTGATTCAAAGCAAGTCCTAGGACACATGGACCCAACTATATCTTTGCGAATGTTTGATACTTATGTTCTACCAATCCTTGAGTACGACAGTGAAGTATGGAGTAGTGAAAAACCTGTATCTGAATTAGAAGTTCTGCAACTTGGCTATCTAAAACGTATGTTAGGCGTAAGAAAACAAACGTTACTCTGGCTGTTTATGGTGAAACTGGAAGATATCCATTGCATGTTAGACAAAAAGTTAGAATGATCAATTATTGGATGAGATTAGAAAATGCACCAGATGGTAGCCTGTTTAGGAGATGGTTACAAATTCAGAAAGATAATCATACGAACAGAGCTAATGAAACCAATTGGTTCAGTAAAATAATAAACATTTTAAGCACTTGTTACATTGAATATGAACCAAGTAACAATACTAACTTAGACATTGACAGCATATGTAGAACTGTAAAATCAAAACTTTATGAAATAGAACAGGAACAATTACTCATATCTATAAATGATAGTGCACAGCAACCAAAACCTAGAACATAGAAGCTTTTTAAAACTGACTGTAGATTAGAGCCATATCTCAGGCTGCGACAAAACTGCAAGGTGTTAACTAAGATTGCCAGATTCAGGACAAGTTCTCACAAATTGAAATAGGCAGACATCAAAAGCCAGTGATTCCTGCAGCAAATAGAATATGTGAAAAGTGTTCATTAATATGGTGGAGGATGAAATCCATTGCCTTGTTGTATTTCCTGCTAATGAATCGTTCCGTGAAAACCTGTTTTCAACAGCTGCTAAATTTATCAACAATTTTCTATCTTTGAATGACAGTGACAAGTTCACATCAATAATGAAAAGTAAGGAACCTGACCTACTAAATACTCTAGGGAAATTTTTACTTCAGGCTGATGTTTAAATTTAAGTGACTTATCTCCTGCATCCACACGGTCACTTATAATACACAATCATGATAATTATGATAATAAGCATACAATGTACACTTTAAGAAATAAGTTATAAATCTCTAACATAAAATGAACTATTCAGTATAGCAATACGATCAATATTAAAGAAATAATGTATGTAATTTGATTCATGTTTTGTAAATAATGTTCAAATATGAAATATCAAGCATTATTAATTAATCTATAAATTTATTAACTTGTATGTCTTTTGATTATGTCTTACATATATATAATTAATCATGATTTTCTTAATAAGCTGAAATGGCTATTTGTAAGTGATCAGTATCAGTGGTGTGTGTATTTTATTGACTGTTATCTATATTAATTGGTGTTTGATACCTACTTTATTTTATAACTATTCGGGTGGCTGGAACCTAGTTTGTATTTCTTTTAATCTTGTGCTGAGTGCTCTTTTTATCCAAAAGTACTATTACTCGTATATGTTTGTATCATTATGCTCATTTGATTTTAGCTATTTATAACACGTGTATAATCAAATTTATGTATATAGTTAATCTTGCATATAATTAGGGACCGTTCAGAATTTAGGACTGGGGGGGTGGGAGTTTTGGCCGAGGGGGCACTAACTTTTCACACGTGTTTCAAGGGGGGTATTAATTTTTGACAACACTTCCAAGGGGTGGGTAAGAAATTTTAACAAAGAAAAAATATCAAAAAACACGCATAAACTCATTTTATTTGGACTTTTTTACTCACAAAAGTCCGCGAAATGACGCGAATCTGTACGCGCGGCCGTGTATAATAGTATATATGTGTGTATTGCTTTGTATGTCAAGGGGGGGTACTAAAAATACGCGGGAACCCTGAGGGTGGGGTACTAAAAATACGCATGAAACTCAAGGGGGGTATAAAATTTTGACAGGAAGTTCCAGCAAAACTCCCATCCCCACTCAGTCATAAATTCTGAATGGTCCCTTAATACTATTTTTATATATTTTATTAAACTTTTTCCCATTACAAATGACATATGTATCAATTGTGATATTTATAGATGTCAATAAAAGAATATATATATATATATATATAAATGCACCACCTTGCTTCACTAGTTTGCTTGCATACCTGACAGGCATGCCTCTGGAAGGGTGGGGGTGATTATGTGACAAACTTGGCTGCAGTACGCCAAAAGCAGTTTGGTAAGTCCGAGGCCATCTGCCAAAATGTTTTTGGATAGACAACACTTAGCTGAGGTGTTATATCATTAAAATCCCTAGCACTGTGTTTGCAAGGAGTTTATTCAGACTTACGATAAAAAGAAGACCATTGCTAAATTGAACCAGGGTGGTGCAATGCTTTGCAGCTGTTTCAGTTCGAATAGCACTAGAGACATTGTCAAGACTAAAGAAATGTTACTGATTTCCATAAAATTTTAGAAGATGACCAATATGATTCAGTGTGAAAGTTGAGCGGATGGAGCAAGTCGCTCCGACCGGTCAGCAATCCAAAACCTTCTACTAATCCTGCCCAAAAATATTTTCAGGACAGTTGGGAAAAAAGTCCTCAAGTGGGTTGACACCCTCAAGACTGGAATGTTATTAATAAATTATGGGTTGATCTGAGACAGACCGTGCCCCGGCAGAGACCAACAATGAAAGTGGAGTTACAGAAATACTTTGCAGCAGGATGGATTAAAATCACTGCTGATGTCGTCTGGACTTTTGAAATAGTGTAGTAAAATCCTGCAAGCTGTTCATGATCCCAACGGGGAAATATGTGGTATTACAGAAGGGTATGTAAACTTTTGAAAATGCCACAAAATGCAGTTGAATGATGATACCATTACCATAGAATCTCATTGCTACTGAATCTTCAATGGTTCAGAAGTGTTCAGCCACATGCAATATGTCTAATACATAAGTCGAGCACACTGGTTATGTTATATTGTTCTTAAATTGGTTTTTGGTACACAATATAAGATCTTATAATTGACCAGGCCACTTAGCACCGTGCAAACAGTACACAGTGATTATGATTATTATTCAATGAATGATTTCAGTCATCGTTGATGTTTTCAGTGGCAAATTGACCACTCCTTTCACTTTTGAATATAGAACTAATGATGAATGACAGATAGATAGAGAGATAGATACAGTGGTATCTCCTTTGTAAGACCTTCTGTTGTGAGACCGACTTGTCTTCCGGACGCACTAGTAGAATTAGGGCTATCCCTGACCAAATTTTCATCCTGACATTGTGCTGAAACTGCAATGCACTGTTTAGATGTCATGCATAGTTCCTTTGGCTACTAGTTGCCCTTCGTAACCCAACTCACTCACACACTTCATTTCGCTAGACGCTAAGGAATCTGACGCAGCATAAAACGATATCATGTAGCTATTTTACGAATATTACAATGCTAGAGAATAGGGCTACCAGCTCTGTCACTGAGTCCTAACTGACATCACACTTCAATAGCACGGAAAAGAAATTTGATTCTACGTAAATATGACAGAGACTATGTACTTCATTTATTTTTTTTAAGGCGTGGGACGATTACGCAGTGACCCCCTTAGATCTTCATAATGGGAGCATTCAGTGGCTAATTTATTGGTAATTACTGTGTCTGACTCAAGAAGACACCTCCAAATATATACATGTAACTGAAGGAATCTCAGTGTTGTGACCTCCCAAATAACAGTGGTGGAGGTGGGTTCAATTTTGCAAACCAATCAACGGATTTGGGGAAGCAACTGATCATCGGTTCATGATCGGCTTAACAGCCCGGATGAAACTATTTATATGGTCATCTTAAAAAAGATAATTATTATTTTTCTAAGTTAATAATAACTTAATATAGTACCAAAAATATGGCATTATGTTGTAGAGGTGCAAAAAAACTTCAAATTTTGTTTTCAAGCACGTAGTTGGTTTGACAAACCAACCGATGATCGACTAGAGTTGATCATCTTCCCACCACTACCCAATAGTCTTTTTAATTCTACAAACCACTTCTCAAGCCCAGAGAGTTTATTACCTGAAATCCAAGAAAGATGAGAGAGGATGTCCTTAGGTATTTAGCAACATTCATTGGCTCCCACTCTCCAAAACTTCCTGGAATTATGGAATTGTTCATAGAGGTACAATAAGCTGATATTTTTGAAGAATGTAGAACTTCATCCCATTCTGTATAACTATCAACAGACCATAGATAGCCTCCTCTTTCCTGACAGGTATCGTTAGCTGCAGTCCATCTACCTGAGATGTTTGTATGGATGCTATAATAGCTGCCGGGATGAATTATAGTGTAAAAGTCATCCTTTGAGCAACCAATCAAAAATTGAGGTTTGAAGTAGGTTCTGACAACATTAGCTGTAAAAGAAGCCAGAGTTATCAATACAAACTTTATTTCTGATCTGAAGTTGTCCTGTGCCTTCACTGATATTGTCAAATATTGGCCAAAACTTTTCCATTCAAAAGGAAGGTCTTCTGATCTGAATTTTACAGTCAGTGGCTCATATCCATCAAATGAATCAAACATTTCATCCTTAATACGTACTTCGAACTTGTCATCTTTGAAATGTGTTATTTTCTGCTCATGGAATGCCACAACTATAAAGTTATTTAGATATCGTTTTAAAACGCTCCACTTATCCGAGAAGAATACTCTAAATCGATGAGCAGCAGGCCTATCTTGTTTTTTCAGCACTATATGAAATTTGAAACATGTACCGAAGAACTCTGGTATGTCTTTAATAACAGACAATGAGTTAAGATCTATAACTTCACATGCACTTTGTTTACCAATGTGAACTGTGCCATAAAGAATTGAATTAAGTGGACATTGGGATATAGTAATGTTGAACTGAACAACAAAGGATTGCCCGGTTAAAGAACTTTCATATGTGTCAGTCTTTGGTTCTTGTAACTTTGAATAACCCTGGAAAGGCAGTGACGTTGAAGATTCACAGGCTGACAAAGTTCTCTGGTTGACATATCGGTGGTTGGCTTGGAACTTCAGGATCTGGAGAGACATAGCGTAGGAGGCCCATCTGCAGCTGTCCTGTCCTGTTACAACTCGATTCCTCACAACTATTGTGACAAGGCATCCTTTGTTAATCTTTATAATTGGAATGTCTTGGCCACAATAAATTGAAATATCCTTCACAAATGACCAAAATAGATCAAAATAATTTAGTTCATCACAAATATAACAGGGATTGATAAAACTATAGCATTGTGCCGAAGAGTCTTGTTGATGAAACATCAGCTTCCCACTTGATGAATATTCCAAACCATAATGGTAAATGATAACATAGTCGTCTCCATCATAAGATGACAGTGTTATATTTTCTAACATTTGTGCATTTTCTCTTGAACATATTGGACCAATCTCCATAAATTTCTCATTACTTTCTTCTAAGGATTCTTTCACCATTAATCCTCCATACTGACATAAATGCCCTTGACGTCCCTTGGGCGATGGATCGATAAAAAGGTTGTATTTCAAACCATACTTCTTTTTACTATACCTCGAAATGAATATTCGTTTGTATTCAACTGATGAAGTATTGTGGAAGTTCCATGTTATCCACAAATTGTCATTCTCTGAAAGGTGAAATACTTGCACATCATTTATGTCATTGTGAGCAATGTATGAAACAAAGAAGTTCCCTCTCGTGTTGTGTTTGTGTCTGAAGATGAGATAAAGCTGAAATGTACTCGCTGTCACTTTGGTGGAAATTTTCTTGAAACATTGAGCTTTCATTTTCGGAGATTGTGTAGATGGTCCATCTAACACAAGGAACCCTTTTCTTATTAAATTGCAACCAAAAAATATACGAACAAAAGTTCCTACCTCAGTCTGCACCAAAGCATGATACTCAGTTACTGATCTTTTTGGATAGTAAGCGTATGGTTGGTTATTAGGAAATCTTAATGGTTGGCCATTATAGAATGCTGTAATACCCTTGCTTATCTTTACATTACATTTTGTGGCTTGGAAGAAAAGGTGAATCAGGGAATTTCTTTGAACAACTGAAACAAGGACACTGACCTTTGCCAAAGATGAATTAAGTACAATATTCAATGGTTCATAATTTCTAGAAATAACAATATCGCCTGTGTCACCAACTGAGGTTTGTGATGAAGTCTTAATTACTAATTTAAATGTGTCATTGATGAAAGGATCGCTTGGTGGAAGTTTATCAACTGTTATAGATATGCAGAGATTTTGTGGAACTTGCAATATCCATTCACATTTAATTGAGTCATTGACGTTCCATCTCAGGGTATTGCACAAGCCTTTTAAATGTCCTCCATCCCAGTTTAAGTGATTGTTATTAAAACACACTTCATTAATATTATAAACAAATTGTATAGTTTCCTTCAACATAACAAGGAAGTTCACTTTAAGGTTTTCTGTCACACGGAAGGCTAACCACCGCTTTATGTAACCTTGCCATGAATTACTTAAATGCACATTGTCATTACACAGAACTGAAGAACTCATATTATGTATGATGACTCCCAAAAATAATAAATGAAAAAGCCGTAACTTCATATTTCCAGTGAATCCTCCATGCTTCTTTATGCTTTTATGTTGCATTGTGAAAAATACTTGTGCAGCACCTGCAAGCGCCAACTGGCGAATGATAAATACTCTGCCAGCAAAATGAGTTATTATAGTTGCATGAGCAAATCCATGAACGAAATTATGTATTGATATTTGAAATCAGTATAATGTATGGCAATAACAGGTTAAAGCTCTTAAATCACTATATATATTACAGGATTGGCTACAACTAAAGAAAAATTCATATACACAAGACCTATGTAATATTAATGAAAAAACACTGTCTTGCGAGATATGACCCTTTCCTTATACAGTCCAGGAGCATGAGATTAGACCCGGAACAAATTAGCAACAAGGTGAAATTTTCAGGAAATGTCCAGAAAATAGTTTAGAATAACATACTAAAGTCCTCGAAAATCCGACTTGAGGCATATTGGGAAATCAAGATTGCGTCCAAGGTGGCTGTAAACCACATTTTTGCTGCTTTTTTGGCTCAATATTGGCCACATGAGCAATCAAAGTTTCAAAAATTAAATATTCAAGGTCAAACAATTAATATCGACTATTTTTCAGATTAGAACTTCCAGATAGAATCCAAGATGGCCGACTTTTCATTTTCGTTTTTTTTCTTCTTGGGTCCAAAATTTCCATCACTTTAGTGATAAAACCATAAGAATTAAAATTGGCAATTATTTTCAGAAGGACCTGCTGAACCACTTCTGACCTGTAGCTACACCGATTTCAGTGTTCATCCCTCTGCCATCTTTGATTTCAAAATGGCTGGCATTTCGAACCTATAATCATCAATATCTCAAGAAGTAAGAAAGGTAAGAAATCAGAAATGGTTACTTTGCTCTTAATATCTTATTGTCTCTTCAAAAGGAGTAGTGTTGAAATGCTTAGACGGAGGTCATATTTGTTTTCAAGATGGCCACCATCAAGATCCCAATTTTGTCATATTTTGAAAACTTGCAGGAGCATCCTCTCAGCTCATTTAGGGTCAAGAAATCAGCTGATCTAATTCAAAAGGAGATTTGGTGGAAGCCATATTTGGGTTCCAACCATGCTTGCAAGCATGGTCCATCTCTGACTTAATTTTTGGTGTTAAAAGGTGAGAAAGATATTGCTTTTTGGACCCTTGAGCATTCTAACGGCTCTTTCAAATTGTTTGAAAGGTGCATTGACACTCAACTAAAAACATTGGTATCAATATTTACTGTAGTGCATTGTCAGCTTACCACCACAATTTCAGCACTCGACACGTTCTGATGCAAGTTACCGAAAGCATAAAAGAAAACCTTGACAAAAAAACATCAACGATTTCAGTCCCAATGGACTTACCTAAGGCATTCGACTGCCTCCAACATGATCTCATAATTGCTGAACTAAAAGCCTGTAATTTCAATCCAAATGCTCTGAAATTGCTGTCAAATTATCTAAGACAGCGAAGACAACATTTGAAAATTGCTAACATACGTAGTGAGTGGCTATTCATTAAAAAGGGGATTCCCCAGGGGCCCATTGTCGGACCAACCCTTTTCAATTACTTTATCAACAATTTGATCATGTTGGAGTCAGGCTATACCTTTGCCAATTATGCAGATGACAATACCATTCATGTTGCTGCTCCAAACAAATCAATTTTACTCGATAAATTACCATCAGCTACATGTACAGCGATAAGGTGGTTTGAAGAAAATGGTCTTCAAGCCATCCCTAAAACATTTCAATTCATTGTCTTTGGAAATGTTGATTGTGATTCTTCATTGTTTTTGATGATATAGGAATCAATGCATGCACAAATGTAAACTTACTTGGCGTAACTCTTGATCATAAGCTAAATTTTTAAGAACAAGTCAGAACTATTTGCAGAAAGGCCAATTGCAACTCACGATGCTTAGCAGTATTTCTGAATGTTTAAATCAAGATGCAAAAATGAGAATGTTAAGGAGTTACATTGCCAGTAATTTTGAATTTTGCAAGCTTATTTAGCATTTTTGTTGGAAGACAGATGCCAAAAAGCTTGCAAAGCTTCAGGAACGAGGTTTGCGCATTGTATTTGATGATTTCAATGCAAGCTATGAATCTCTTTCAGAAAGAGCAAATTTAAAAGGTTTAGATCTTTGAATATTGGTTCAGTGTGGGCATAAGATATTACTCATACAGCTTTCTTTTAAAATTTGATAAGGTGCGATGATTGACATAGAGAAGCACTTCCCCAGACTTCTATGCAATACAGAAGATGTGGGTATAGAAAAATAAAGTACTTTTAAAGTACTCTTTCGGAGAACTTTCTTGGCTTCGCAAAGGATCACAATTCTTTTAAAAACTTTGTTTTTGACATGTTGAATATGTTTACTCCAATCTAACTTTGGATCAATCTGATTTAAAATGTCATTTGCATGATAGTAATAGACACCAAAGTGTCTGGATGTGTTTGGCACCGTACCAAACAAATTAAGCATTCATGACAAAATTGCAATTAAATATATGCAGATTTCACATTTTCTCATTGGGATTCCCTTGAAGTGTTTATAATTACACTGTACAAAATTGTTAATTTCTAAAGTAAGAACAAACTCGTAAAGTTTTTTCTTCAGATAAAAATTTCATTTGTTTTATTGAATTCCACATCTAAGGTAAGCATTTAACACCATTTTCTGTTCAGATAAGGTGGTGTTCTATCTTTTTACACCTATCTAAAATTTGAGAAAAGATTGATGTCGTCAAATTCACTCTGGGTTTTATATGATTCAGACCTAACGCTAGAGGAATTCAGTGAACTTTTGAAAATCTAAATGTTGTAAGGAGGCAAACATTTCTTCTCAAGGGAGTTGGAGTTCATTTGGTGAAAAATTTTTTTTTCTGGGCAGTAATGAAATAAATAATTTCTGGTGAGGATTTTTCTTGAGAAGGCGATGTTTGATCTAGGAATGAATATTTTGGGACTTTTCGCGGTTGAAATAACTAATTACGGCTACAGTTACCGTGAAATAAATAATTTCCTGCTGAGGAAAACTCCAAGACCCCTACTTGATTATTAAATGGTTACACCCTAATTACATAAGTTTGAAAATCCTTATTCCTTTGCTAATGACATACTTCATTGAATAAAGCAGAGGAAAAAATGCCTCTTGCCCCTTTGCTTAGGGTATGCAACCATTAGATATCCACGGGGGGGGGGGTATTTCTGAAATGTAATACCTCACCGTATTTGTAATCAAACTCAGCAACAAATTATTGTGAAATCCTTCTTCATATTAATAATTTATTTAAATAAAGAATTCTTTAATTTCATTTAATTCATTGAAGTAAATAAACAAAAATATCAGTCCAAGCCTGTGCCTCTATCTCACTGGATATTCAATGATTGTCCCCTAAGGTAGGAAATGCATGGGACAACTGACGGGATGAGATTGACAATATTGAACCATGGAACAATCACACAATTGAACTATTCATTGAAAAACAAAATGAATCTCTTCCAGAGTTGTGAATCTATTTTACTCCAATTTCCGAAGAGAAAGAGCAGCCAAGGGTAGTAGCCAAGGGTAGTAGCCAAGGGTAGTAGCCAAGGGTAGTAGCCAAGGGTAGTAGCCAAGGGTAGTAGCCAAGGGTAGTAGCCAAGGGTAGTAGCCAAGGGTAGTAGCCAAGGGTAGTAGCCAAGGGTAGTAGCCAAGGGTAGTAGCCAAGGGTAGTAGCCAAGGGTAGTAGCCAAGGGTAGTAGCCAAGGGTAGTAGCCAAGGGTACAGTACAAAAATTGATCTCCAATCATAATCTGGAGGCCCTTCTCTAATTTTTCCCTTTATAGCTCGCATCCTGGTTCATCGAAATTACATCAGGTCTATGTCAATTTTTTTGGACCATGCATTTATTGGAAAGCTCAGTTTTTCTAAAAACACGAAATGCTTTTGGTGTCACTGTTGGCTGCTTAGAACAAAGGTAATTTCACAAGTCTTTGTTCATAAACAACTTTTCAAAATGCAAACAATTTTGTCCAAACTGACTCCCTTTTTCCATTTCCCACTATCAATCTTGTTTGTTATTTTCCCCCCTTTTTGTAGTTTTGCTGTTCCTTTTTTCTGTCTCCCTCGTTAGCCAGATTCATTGCTGCACCTTCCATCTTTGTGAACCTCCCATCAAGCCCTTCCTCCTTCCGTTCAGTTATTTGACCTCCCTTTGCTCTCTTTAACGTGTTCTACATACCGAGGTCCACAGAGCAGGGTTGCAAAAATATCAAAAAAAAAAAAAAATCGGATTTATTTTAAATCTGATTTAAATCAGATTTAAATCAAGCAATCGTATTTTTTTTAATATAATATTTTTTGAAGAAATTGAAGTCATAATAAATGATAAACTGTCCTTAATTAGATCTTCTGAAATGGGAAAAAAATTTTCACACTTCAAAAGCCATGTAATCAAGTTGAAATTGGAAGTTGTAGATCGTTCATTTTTTTTACTTTTCCCAGCTGCAACAAATCCCCTCGGAATATGAATTTAACGCAATTCAAGTGTGGAATTTTGTCAACTTTTTGGAGCTACTATTGCTAGGAATGACCGATGAAATAGGAAAAGTTTTACTTGGCTTCCAAAAGAGACTTAACAGGGTTTAATCCTATTCCGAAGTCACAATTTTTGAATACTTGGAAGCCACTGTCCATAGAATATCATACTTTGGAGCAAAGGAATGATTGAAATTACTGACGATCACCACAGAATCAGTATTTTATAATTACTATTGTTTGTTATTGTTGTTTTCTATAATAATAATAATAATAGGTATTTATATAGCGCTAATTCCAGTAAACTGCTCACTAGCGCTTGTGCATGATGGATTTATTTGTAGAAACTCTTAAACAGGTAAGTTTTAAGATTTCTCTTGAAGCCCTCAAGTGTTTTTGAGGCCTTAACAATCTCAGGGAGTTGGTTCCATAGTTTTGGAGCAGCATGCGAAAAAGCCCTGTCTTCAAATTTGTTTTTATTGTAGGAAGTTGGTTCATTTAAGAGCATTTTGTTATTGCTTCTAAGATTACAGGTTCGTTCAGATTTTGGCTGAATCATGTTTTGAATATACAAGGGAGCTTGTCCGTTTACTGCTTTCCAAGTTGTTAACATAAGTTTGAATTGTATTCTAGCCGGAATTGGCAGCCAATGTAACTGCTTCCTACACTGGTTAACATTGTCATGCTTTTTCAATTTTTCAATGAGTCGAACTGCTGAGTTTTGGGCCACTTGAAGTTTATTCATTAAACGACTCAATATTCCATATAGAAGACCATATCCATAGTCAAGGTGAGGAGTGACAACAGCATTGACTACTGTTTTGCAAGTTTCCTTGTCCAATGACTTTCTGATTTTTGAAATATTTCTTATATTGAAATAGGCATTCCGGCACATTTTGTTCACTTGTTTTTCCATGCTCATGTTTTTGTCAAAGATTACACCTAGATTTCTAACATGATCGACTGCATTAATTTTGACATTGTCAACATAGATTGATGATACATGGAGTTTGTTAAGTTGGTGTGGACTGCCAATCAGCAGAAGTTCAGTTTTTTCTCCATTGTTGCAAAGCTTGTTTTCATGGAGAAATTTCCTGATTTCAGAAATGCACTTCTCCATCTTAACTACGGCATTTCTCTCATCCAAGAAAGTTGGTTTGAAGGAGAGGATAAGTTGCTCATCATCAGCATACTTTTGGTCTTTGACTTGATTTTTTGCGGCCACTTCACTTAATGGAGCGATGTATGAATTAAATAGGATTGGTCCTAATTTCGAACCTTGAGGAACTCCAAATTGGAGTGGCAGTTTGGTTGATATTCAGTCATTAATAATCACTGACTGTGACCTCTCAGAAATGTATGACTTGAACCAGCATAGTGCGGAATCATGAACACCGTATCTGCTTTCCAAACGTTTCAGTAGTATCTCGTGATCAATTGTATCAAAAGCGGCTGAAAGGTCCAACAGTACAAGCATTGTTACCTCGCCTTTGGCCATATTCAACATGATATCGTCATGGATCTTTGTCAAGAGGGTTTCAGTGCTGTGGAATTTTCTGTAAGCCGACTGTTTCTCATCATCCAGGTTGTTAGTAGTCAGATGGTCTGTGTATTGTTTAATAACAGCACTTTCAATTAGCTTGCCCAGGAAAGACAGATTTGACACAGGTCTATAATTCTTTTTGATTAGATCCAACCCACATTTTTTCAACAGAGGTTTTACTAAAGCATGTTTCAACTTCAAAGGCATTTCCCCCTGTGTAAGTGACTTGTTGACAATCTTGGTTATAATTGGAAGGTATTCATCAATGCATTCAAGCAACAGCCATGTAGGAATAGGATCTAGTTGGCTGTGTTTAACTGGCATTTCCCTAATAAGTTTCTTTATGTCACTTTTAGATAAGCTTCTGAAATGTCGCAGTGTATGAGGGGTAGTTTCGATATCATTAAAAGTTTCATTTTGTGTATCGTCCAACTTACACCTGAGTGTTTTAATCTTTTCATCAAAGAACTTATTAAAATCGTTTGCCAAGTCAGTGTCATTTGTGTGTGGTGGGAGAGGCAGTTTTTTTCTTGTTTAATGAGTGCTACTTTTGGCATGAGATTAGGAATTTGTCGCATGAAAGAGGATTGCTGTTTGAACTGGATTACGTAGCAGTGATTCTTTACCAGTTCAAGTGTGAAGGTGTTAACTGATCCATTATAGCGTTTATATGCTAACTATGTGCAGTTTTCTAACGTATAGTGATTGTCAATAAAAATCATTGATTAGAATTACTTATTTAAATCATGATTTAAATCAAATGCTTTAAATCATGCAACCCTGCCACAGAGGTTCTGAAGGCTTGGTTTAAAAGGTGAAGGATGTTAAATCATGAGATCATTACAGAAGGTTTATTGGAGCTTTTTTCCACTGCAGTTTTGAGCTGTAATCTCTAAAAATTGACAGTATGAACATCTAGAGGATTACCGAGCAATTAGAAAAACAGTGTTTAGCAAGCAAGCAGGCAAAAAGAAAAAACACTAAACTGTGAAGTTCTTCCGCACAATATCAGAGAAATACAGTTGGGAAGCTCATGCCCAGCCAGTTGTGACTATTCTGGAGACGGCCTTTTTCTTATCCAATGCAGCACTAGGACTGTGTCTGATGATTGTAGCCTAATGGAATTCTCAGGAGGGCTGTCCCTCATACAGTTCTATGAGAGGGTTTCTTTTTTTCATGAGAGGAAATAAAACAAAGTTAGAATCAGAAGAAGAAAACTAATGTCACATAATTGCCTTAACCGCATTTCAGAAATATTACTTAACAGAAACATTCTTTTGCCTCATATTAATTACCTTGCAAAAAGAGAAATGATGAGTTGTGACAGACTCAAGTGTCAATATACAGAATTGTTCTCGGTTATTTCATATGTGAATCCTATATGTTATATTGGTGCAACCTTTGTGAAAATGGCAATAGAAAAGGAAGATACAGTTTACATAAATTGCATGGTTGCTTTGATGAAATGCAACTGCACTTACTGCAGTATATGGCAATTTTATAAAAATACATAGGTGGCCTATATACCGAATATACTGCAACTCAAAAATTAATTGACCCCAAACAGAAAGACAGAAAAATGAGAGACTCACGTGATATTATCCATGATAATGCATCTAATTTGCAGCAGGTACCATTTTAATGTCATTAGTGATTCAATACAACAAATCCCTTGTGAAAAGCAGTGCATTGCTTCAGACTGCATCCTTAGACATTAGACAGCAGTTCAATACCACCGCTGCAAAGCTGAAAGGCTGTAGATGTACAAGGATGCAGGCAATGAAGATGTGACTGCAGTAGCAACAGAATACAACATACCATCATCAGAGCAAACTATTTTTTCAAATATTTGAATATTATACTTTGTAAATTTATGATTTCGCATCGTTTTCTAAATTCTAAGGGATGGTTAGATATAATTCTGTTAACATTTCCTATCTCCCCAAGTCTGATGCAAATCTCGATGCCAACGCTACTTGACTGGGCAATTTTATTTCATCGCAAGCCCACCTCTTTTTAATTCAGTTATAGATTCCTCTCATCTAAATCTCTCCTCCCTCCTCAATGACTTGACTCCTTTGAGCATGCTGAGTATGCTTTTCTGCAATGCATGCAAGTGTCACCAGACCAGTAATGACTCCAGAAATTCAATCTTCGCAGGAAGGTCTCTTGTCAAGAAGTGGGTGGAAAAATGCTGGTCCTTGTGTAATGCCTTAATTTCTCTCTGCACGACATCCTCTGCTTGAACAAATTTTCTTTAGCTGAGTCTTGAATTTACCTTGAAAGTGGTTTCGTATTTGTATTGACATCATCAAGGAATCTTATTTGTGTGGTGTAAATACTACCAAGAATGGCTCAGGAGTACATGCATCAGATTGAAATTTGATTTTTCATAATTATAAATTTGGGGAAACGCATGTAGTGGAAGAAATCAGACTGCACCAAACAACCAAGGTAACTTATTCATTTTTGATAGTGCAAAGGTATAACTCTATTTTGGTGTTCTGTTTCATAAAAACAATAATATATTAAGTTTTCTTTCATGGTTAATAGTGCATAATAATATAACTCCTACAATTTGCATCGAAAGATTTGAATTGTATGTACTAACATAATTGGTGGATATCCTTTTTTTTAAAAGTTTAATATTTTGGAGTGTACCATCAGCAAAAAAATATAGCAGCAGCCACTCTTGGTCTTCTTGCCCAATAAGCTCCTCTGTATTAAAAAAACAAGAACTCAGACAGAGCCCCACAAATTTTGTATCTGCATGCTCTTAGCAGATCGAGAAATGTGTATCTCTGCTTTGCCAAGAAGGATTGGCTAGGATCCTTCCTGGGAAAATCGCAGCCATCTCCATGATTTATTGCCCATCTTGTACACTGTAAGAAATGAGCGTGTTTTTGTCGAAAAAATAACCGTAAATTTATTGTTATTTTACAAGTATATTTTTTATACAGACTTTGTCTGGGAATCTACAGTTCTTTGTCTGTTGCGAAGTTGATATATTTATTGCTACATGTCATTTAACGTTCAATTCACGTTGATGAACAGTTACTTCAACCCTTAATTTGCGGGCAACACGTTATACGCAGACAAAACATTTGAATTGGCCAAACAGTCGATTCACCTGATTAGTTTCTATAAACAACAGATTATAAGTTGACCCAAATACATTGTAGTTATTTGGCCATCACAAGAGAGCCTGAAATTCTTCAGATCAGCTTTATCACTCAGAGCAGCTAGCAGCAGAAATGACGAATCCTCCTGCTGAACAAGTTTACCGGTAAGTAGCCTGGTACCGACGGTTATATTAATAAAGATATGCCTACTGTGGTAAAAAAACAGTTATTTCTAAATTTAGAAAAAAATAATTTTAATTTGAAATTGAAAATAGAATTCAATGGAATGAAGTTGTTGAAGAAGCCCTACTTCGAATTCAACTAATTGGTTCTCAGCCAGGTCCACAGAGCAGGGTTAAAAAAAAAAAAAATCGGATTTATTTTAAATCTGATTTAAATCAGATTTAAATCAAGCAATCGTATTTTTTTTAATATAATATTTTTTGAAGAAATTGAAGTCATAATAAATGATAAACTGTCCTTAATTAGATCTTCTGAAATGGGAAAAAAATTTTCACACTTCAAAAGCCATGTAATCAAGTTGAAATTGGAAGTTGTAGATCGTTCATTTTTTTTACTTTTCCCAGCTGCAACAAATCCCCTCGGAATATGAATTTAACGCAATTCAAGTGTGGAATTTTGTCAACTTTTTGGAGCTACTATTGCTAGGAATGACCGATGAAATAGGAAAAGTTTTACTTGGCTTCCAAAAGAGACTTAACAGGGTTTAATCCTATTCCGAAGTCACAATTTTTGAATACTTGGCAGCCACTGTCCATAGAATATCATACTTTGGAGCAAAGGAATGATTGAAATTACTGACGATCACCACAGAATCAGTATTTTATAATTACTATTGTTTGTTATTGTTGTTTTCTATAATAATAATAATAATAGGTATTTATATAGCGCTAATTCCAGTAA
Source organism: Platynereis dumerilii (assembly GCA_026936325.1). Lineage (NCBI taxonomy): Eukaryota > Metazoa > Annelida > Polychaeta > Phyllodocida > Nereididae > Platynereis > Platynereis dumerilii. The sequence continues at coordinate 21,477,282 of JAPTHN010000005.1, read as the reverse complement.
ACTGCTCACTAGCGCTTGTGCATGATGGATTTATTTGTAGAAACTCTTAAACAGGTAAGTTTTAAGATTTCTCTTGAAGCCCTCAAGTGTTTTTGAGGCCTTAACAATCTCAGGGAGTTGGTTCCATAGTTTTGGAGCAGCATGCAAAAAAGCCCTGTCTTCAAATTTGTTTTTATTGTAGGAAGTTGGTTCATTTAAGAGCATTTTGTTATTGCTTCTAAGATTACAGGTTCGTTCAGATTTTGGCTGAATCATGTTTTGAATATACAAGGGAGCTTGTCCGTTTACTGCTTTCCAAGTTGTTAACATAAGTTTGAATTGTATTCTAGCCGGAATTGGCAGCCAATGTAACTGCTTCCTACACTGGTTAACATTGTCATGCTTTTTCAATTTTTCAATGAGTCGAACTGCTGAGTTTTGGGCCACTTGAAGTTTATTCATTAAACGACTCAATATTCCATATAGAAGACCATATCCATAGTCAAGGTGAGGAGTGACAACAGCATTGACTACTGTTTTGCAAGTTTCCTTGTCCAATGACTTTCTGATTTTTGAAATATTTCTTATATTGAAATAGGCATTCCGGCACATTTTGTTCACTTGTTTTTCCATGCTCATGTTTTTGTCAAAGATTACACCTAGATTTCTAACATGATCGACTGCATTAATTTTGACATTGTCAACATAGATTGATGATACATGGAGTTTGTTAAGTTGGTGTGGACTGCCAATCAGCAGAAGTTCAGTTTTTTCTCCATTGTTGCAAAGCTTGTTTTCATGGAGAAATTTCCTGATTTCAGAAATGCACTTCTCCATCTTAACTACGGCATTTCTCTCATCCAAGAAAGTTGGTTTGAAGGAGAGGATAAGTTGCTCATCATCAGCATACTTTTGGTCTTTGACTTGATTTTTTGCGGCCACTTCACTTAATGGAGCGATGTATGAATTAAATAGGATTGGTCCTAATTTCGAACCTTGAGGAACTCCAAATTGGAGTGGCAGTTTGGTTGATATTCAGTCATTAATAATCACTGACTGTGACCTCTCAGAAATGTATGACTTGAACCAGCATAGTGCGGAATCATGAACACCGTATCTGCTTTCCAAACGTTTCAGTAGTATCTCGTGATCAATTGTATCAAAAGCGGCTGAAAGGTCCAACAGTACAAGCATTGTTACCTCGCCTTTGGCCATATTCAACATGATATCGTCATGGATCTTTGTCAAGAGGGTTTCAGTGCTGTGGAATTTTCTGTAAGCCGACTGTTTCTCATCATCCAGGTTGTTAGTAGTCAGATGGTCTGTGTATTGTTTAATAACAGCACTTTCAATTAGCTTGCCCAGGAAAGACAGATTTGACACAGGTCTATAATTCTTTTTGATTAGATCCAACCCACATTTTTTCAACAGAGGTTTTACTAAAGCATGTTTCAACTTCAAAGGCATTTCTCCCTGTGTAAGTGACTTGTTGACAATCTTGGTTATAATTGGAAGGTATTCATCAATGCATTCAAGCAACAGCCATGTAGGAATAGGATCTAGTTGGCTGTGTTTAACTGGCATTTCCCTAATAAGTTTCTTTATGTCACTTTTAGATAAGCTTCTGAAATGTCGCAGTGTATGAGGGGTAGTTTCGATATCATTAAAAGTTTCATTTTGTGTATCGTCCAACTTACACCTGAGTGTTTTAATCTTTTCATCAAAGAACTTATTAAAATCGTTTGCCAAGTCAGTGTCATTTGTGTGTGGTGGGAGAGGCAGTTTTTTTCTTGTTTAATGAGTGCTACTTTTGGCATGAGATTAGGAATTTGTCGCATGAAAGAGGATTGCTGTTTGAACTGGATTACGTAGCAGTGATTCTTTACCAGTTCAAGTGTGAAGGTGTTAACTGATCCATTATAGCGTTTATATGCTAACTATGTGCAGTTTTCTAACGTATAGTGATTGTCAATAAAAATCATTGATTAGAATTACTTATTTAAATCATGATTTAAATCAAATGATTTAAATCATGCAACCCTGCCACAGAGGTTCTGAAGGCTTGGTTTAAAAGGTGAAGGATGTTAAATCATGAGATCATTACAGAAGGTTTATTGGAGCTTTTTTCCACTGCAGTTTTGAGCTGTAATCTCTAAAAATTGACAGTATGAACATCTAGAGGATTACCGAGCAATTAGAAAAACAGTGTTTAGCAAGCAAGCAGGCAAAAAGAAAAAACCATATCAGAGAAATACAGTTGGGAAGCTCATGCCCAGCCAGTTGTGACTATTCTGGAGACGGCCTTTTTCTTATCCAATGCAGCACTAGGACTGTGTCTGATGATTGTAGCCTGATGGAATTCTCAGGAGGGCTGTCCCTCATACAGTTCTATGAGAGGGTTTCTTTTTTTCATGAGAGGAAATAAAACAAAGTTAGAATCAGAAGAACAAAACTAATGTCACATAATTGCCTTAACCGCATTTCAGAAATATTACTTAACAGAAACATTCTTTTGCCTCATATTAATTACCTTGCAAAAAGAGAAATGATGAGTTGTGACAGACTCAAGTGTCAATATACAGAATTGTTCTCGGTTATTTCATATGTGAATCCTATATGTTATATTGGTGCAACCTTTGTGAAAATGGCAATAGAAAAGGAAGATACAGTTTACATAAATTGCATGGTTGCTTTGATGAAATGCAACTGCACTTACTGCAGTATATGGCAATTTTATAAAAATACATAGGTGGCCTATATACCGAATATACTGCAACTCAAAAATTAATTGACCCCAAACAGAAAGACAGAAAAATGAGAGACTCACGTGATATTATCCATGATAATGCATCTAATTTGCAGCAGGTACCATTTTAATGTCATTAGTGATTCAATACAACAAATCCCTTGTGAAAAGCAGTGCATTGCTTCAGACTGCATCCTTAGACATTAGACAGCAGTTCAATACCACTGCTGCAAAGCTGAAAGGCTGTAGATGTACAAGGATGCAGGCAATGAAGATGTGACTGCAGTAGCAACAGAATACAACATACCATCATCAGAGCAAACTATTTTTTCAAATATTTGAATATTATACTTTGTAAATTTATGATTTCGCATCGTTTTCTAAATTCTAAGGGATGGTTAGATATAATTCTGTTAACATTTCCTATCTCCCCAAGTCTGATGCAAATCTCGATGCCAACGCTACTTGACTGGGCAATTTTATTTCATCGCAAGCCCACCTCTTTTTAATTCAGTTATAGATTCCTCTCATCTAAATCTCTCCTCCCTCCTCAATGACTTGACTCCTTTGAGCATGCTGAGTATGCTTTTCTGCAATGCATGCAAGTGTCACCAGACCAGTAATGACTCCAGAAATTCAATCTTCGCAGGAAGGTCTCTTGTCAAGAAGTGGGTGGAAAAATGCTGGTCCTTGTGTAATGCCTTAATTTCTCTCTGCACGACATCCTCTGCTTGAACAAATTTTCTTTAGCTGAGTCTTGAATTTACCTTGAAAGTGGTTTCGTATTTGTATTGACATCATCAAGGAATCTTATTTGTGTGGTGTAAATACTACCAAGAATGGCTCAGGAGTACATGCATCAGATTGAAATTTGATTTTTCATAATTATAAATTTGGGGAAACGCATGTAGTGGAAGAAATCAGACTGCACCAAACAACCAAGGTAACTTATTCATTTTTGATAGTGCAAAGGTATAACTCTATTTTGGTGTTCTGTTTCATAAAAACAATAATATATTAAGTTTTCTTTCATGGTTAATAGTGCATAATAATATAACTCCTACAATTTGCATCGAAAGATTTGAATTGTATGTACTAACATAATTGGTGGATATCCTTTTTTTTAAAAGTTTAATATTTTGGAGTGTACCATCAGCAAAAAAATATAGCAGCAGCCACTCTTGGTCTTCTTGCCCAATAAGCTCCTCTGTATTAAAAAAACAAGAACTCAGACAGAGCCCCACAAATTTTGTATCTGCATGCTCTTAGCAGATCGAGAAATGTGTATCTCTGCTTTGCCAAGAAGGATTGGCTAGGATCCTTCCTGGGAAAATCGCAGCCATCTCCATGATTTATTGCCCATCTTGTACACTGTAAGAAATGAGCGTGTTTTTGTCGAAAAAATAACCGTAAATTTATTGTTATTTTACAAGTATATTTTTTATACAGACTTTGTCTGGGAATCTACAGTTCTTTGTCTGTTGCGAAGTTGATATATTTATTGCTACATGTCATTTAACGTTCAATTCACGTTGATGAACAGTTACTTCAACCCTTAATTTGCGGGCAACACGTTATACGCAGACAAAACATTTGAATTGGCCAAACAGTCGATTCACCTGATTAGTTTCTATAAACAACAGATTATAAGTTGACCCAAATACATTGTAGTTATTTGGCCATCACAAGAGAGCCTGAAATTCTTCAGATCAGCTTTATCACTCAGAGCAGCTAGCAGCAGAAATGACGAATCCTCCTGCTGAACAAGTTTACCGGTAAGTAGCCTGGTACCGACGGTTATATTAATAAAGATATGCCTACTGTGGTAAAAAAACAGTTATTTCTAAATTTAGAAAAAAATAATTTTAATTTGAAATTGAAAATAGAATTCAACGGAATGAAGTTGCTGAAGAAGCCCTACTTCGAATTCAACTAATTGGTTCTCAGCCAGTATGACCCTGGGGATCCAGCTCAGTCTGTGGCATGTTGAGCTTTGAACCTGAGTTCAATCCCCTGCTTGGTTGTCCTGATAAGCCCAAATCATGGGCAGAAACATAGGACATAATGCCAAACTCATCAAAGCTTGAACCACATATTTGTGAAACAGCTTCGGTCGGTCTCTCCTTCGAAATAACGGTTCTTTTTTTCCAAATCTTGGAATAACCTGGGCAGAGTCCGCGAAAAGTGTTTTTGTCATGCAGGACATTCGGGCAGGTAGATCTTGAATGTTACCTGCCCGAATGAAATCCTGTCTGCCCGAATAGAATCCTGTCAGCCATAAATTCCAATTTTATAAATTTCAACCGGTATTCCTGATTTTGTCTGCTTTCAGAAATGTAACTTTAATTTTAAAGTTACTCAAAACATCTCTCAATAAAAATAGAGCCTACTAACTCATTGCTGCCATGCAACTTGAAAGTCTTAAATCTGTATTTATAAGCCTACAAAATTTCAAAAATGTTGTATTGAATATATATTGCTATAATTGGACCAGTTAGGGTCTATTTGATGCGGATTATATTTGACATTTATTCTAGGTTGAATTGGTCCTAAGCTGTCTATTATTTTGTGGTGAAAATAAACCATTTTGCATTGCTATAGAAAAAAAACCACCAGAACCCCTGCTACAATACACACTTTACTGTTGTAACCTTGCAGGGCCTCAAATCTTGTGCATGGGAGGATACATGCTGAATATTGCTAATTGCAATTTGCTGAGCTGTTGACTGTTCTCTTGTTTAATAGGACACATCTGACACCAGTTTGAGTCATTAACGTTTTCAATTGTCTTGCGGTTTCAAAGGCCATCACTGATTGCACTGCTTGCTGCATCAGTTGATTGACTCTCCAGCGGACATTTGGGTAGGTAACCACTGAATTTTTGCCGGACACACGCTATTTTTGCCGGTTTTGACCGGCAAACCGGCACTTTTCGCGGACTCTGAACCTGGGAATGAAAGGTTAAACCTGTTTCTTTTTAGGTCACACAATTCTATGACAATAGTACACACAAAAATAGAATCGTTTTCAAGACAAATTATTCTAAATTCAACGATATATTCTGCATTTTATCACATTTCTTACCAAGTTATTGGACTTCTTATGCTTTCTTTAAGATAAAATGGATGGCAATAAAAACGCTCCCACTGAAGCTTCGGTGTGTGATAGAACGTGTCGTAAAACATGTAGACTGTATACACCATCAATAGATTGCTTGCTAGGGTGGCCGAAAAAAAAAATCTCTTAAATTCGTATCGCATACCCCTTCATTTTCTGCGAAATGGTAAAATAAACACGATGTTAAAATTTAGGAAAGATCCTTCAAGTCTAAGTGGTCCCCCAAGCCACTCGGTTTCTTCCCAATATTTTCGAAAAATGTCCTTTTGCGTAATCCCGGTTATAAATATCTCGCTTATTATTCCACATACAATGATAATGTATATACCATTGATCCGAAGTGAAAATTAGGTTCAATTTGAGTACCAGGAAGCTATACTTGCAATGACATTGGAGCTTGCAAGATTTCAGAATACTCAAAATTTCATGTTGTCAATCTAAACAGCTGAAATAATTCATCTAAATTTTCAAATTTTTGCAAAATTGAGTCCTACTTAAAAAAACGCATACTTCGATTATATAAAAAATTCAAAATATAATGCATAACCATGAATGACCAAAATAAGGAACATCTCAAAAAAACTTCAAAGCTGTAAGCCAATCTTAGATTTTCGAATTTTTTGGAAAAATGTTATAAAGCTTCCAGTATGGCACAAGGGAATAATACAACGAAAGCATGTGATGTTTTGAAAAATGAGGGGCAGACAATAATCCTCAGGGTGCATTGTCTGTCAAGTGTTTGGTGATAGGGCTTTACATCCTGCATTACTGCACCAAGCTTACTTGGAGGGGCAGGGATCGCACAACATGTTTTTTTCCTAAAATTGCCAGTTAGATCATAATGGCCCATATTTACAAAGATGGTGAGTATAAATTTGAAAATGAGATACAGCATCTGGGCAATTATCCTTAGGGTGCATAGAATTATTAAGAGGCTGGATTTGTGAGAAAGAGAACTTTAAAGTGAATGCCAACTTGACTATTTTCTGTCACAAAACGACTGTGCAGCGAATGTTTTTTAATGGTGTGAAATTTTAAGATGTGAAGATTAAATATCAGTATGGCTGTAAGACTTAAGAGTGTGATCCTAAGTGTGGAATTGGCTTTCATGATCATAAAATACAACCTTCATTGAAATTTGGTGGCGTCTGGAAATGGCAATGTGTGAAAAATTTATATTTAATTGCCATATATACAGTGCAGATTTGTGTGTCTGCAGCAAGGCTATCAAACAATGAAAACCTGTCAATACTCTCACTTTCAACAGGAAATTGTTCCTTATGTACTTTATTCTTAGTAGGAATCTTAATTCAGCTGAATTTGACAATATAGACTAATGATTTCAGCGATTTGGCTTGACAACATGAAATTTTGAGTTTTCTCAAAATCCTGCCAGCTTCAAAGTTATCATAGATATAGCTTCCTGGTACTCAAATTGAAGCAAATTTTCTGCTGAGATCAATGGTATAAATATTATCATTGTAAAATTTATGTCGAATAATAAGCGAGATATTCAAAAGCGCGATTACACAAAAAATGATTACTTGTAAATTTTGGCTTGAAACCGAGTGGCTTTGGGGGACCACTTAGACTTGAAGGATCTTTCTAAATTTTCCACACTAGTCATGTATGTATTGAAAAACAACGGTAGTTGAGGTCCTCTGCAGGAGCGTGTCATTCACATTGGTGCTTACGCCGCGGCGGGACTGCCGTAAATTGACGTACCGTGTGATGATGTAGTAAAATTTTTTAATAAAAAAATATTTTTTTAAACAAATATCAACCTGTCAGACGGTTATAACAGACGGCTGTATATAAGACAATCACCATTAGACATTTTAAAAGTATATTTTAAAGGAGTTATTCCCAGTTTAAATTTACGACATGCTGCAAAATGGCCATCGTCTGCATGAAGAAAGCAGTCCTTCCTGGCCAATATCATTATTTTCCTTTGAAAGAATTGGCTTCAACAGTGTTGTCAGTGTATATGCCAGTTGCTTAATTACCGCTCCCTTCTGACATGGCAGATTACATATTACCATTTCACATAAAATGAAGGGGTATGCGATATGAATTTCAGAAATTGGTCTTTTTTCTAGCCACCCTATTGCTTGCACTGAATGATCATAATGGCATACATACTGAATGATTCAAAGTGTTTTTGGTTTATTTTATGTCTTAAAATGTTATTTTTACTCAACCAGTGTAGGTATTAAAGCTAAACAAGCTTAACATACATAATCTTCGTGTGAATGTCATGTGTGCACAACTAAATCTGAGACATCACAGTTTTTAGACAAAGCGAAGTGCAAACTGGAAAAACACACAGGCCTATCTATGAAAATCATAATAGCCTTGTTGTAACCTTGTTAGAGTAGCACTTGATATATTTCAATGAAAGCCATTACACAGTCAGTTTTAGGATCATTTCTTGATGTAATGGGACAAACAATAAATGAATTAGAAACCAATTAAGGGATGGAGTGACATCGAAAGTTTCTTTGAGATGTTGTTGTCATCACTCTAAAACATTTCAGACAAAATTGGTTTTTAGGGCGCTCTCTGCTAAGAGAGCTCCCTGTTGTCATTGAAATCCTGAAGAATCTTGTGGGTCGATTTATGTACAAATTACAGTTCCAATTGACTTCAAAACTTCACACATTGCATTATATCAGCCAAGAATGGATTGATAAACTTTACAGACCCATGCACATAGTTTAAATACCACTTTAGAGACCCAGGAAAACCATCCCAGAAAAACTGGAAAGAGGGAGTCCTGTGATGTCATTCAGGGGGGTTTCCCACACCAGATCTATTTATAGCTCATTGAGAATTTGTCAAAACAACAAGAGGTCAGCAATTGGGACAAAACACCTCTGCATGCTTCATCGATGTATTGCTACCTTTGTATAATATGTCATGTACAGCTTACATTTTTAGATTGTTCAGAATCATTTATTGTAATGAGCTTAAAAAGGCATTTTGAGATGAAATAAAGTATATTTTTATCAATATATGTATCACATATTATCAAAGTATCAGATATATTATTTGCAATTAATAAAACATATAAGATGTGGGGTTACAGGTGAAACTTGGGAAATCCATGAGTACAAATAAATTATGAAGGAAAGATGGTTATGGACAAATAATAAAGTAAACATACTGTAGTAAGTTCGATGGAAAGACATGTGGAAAGAATGATACATAGATAGATACATAGATAGATAGACTGGTAGAAACCTAGAAACACAGCTAGAAACACAGCATGACTGATAGCTTGACTAAGAGAAAGAAGGAAAACAATGAAACAGTGAAATGGATTAGATGGTTAATCATTTCTTTGGTTTTCAAGAACTTGCAGTGTCATAAGTTATAGGAGCGCCCTTTAAAGTGCCTTGTGCATGTTATTTTTTAGATTCCAAATGGTTTTTTGAAAAACCAAATTTCAATGCAAAAAACCAAAATGGATTTTTTTAAAAATCCATGTTGGTTTTGCATTGAAATTTGGTTTTTCAAAAAACCATTTTGAATCTAAAAAACCAATTTTGTCCCGACATTTTTTAGAGTGATGGTAGAAATTTAACTGAAACCGGTTGAAATTCTAAGATACGAAAAATGTCTCATCAAATTGTAATGAATATACTTTTCAGAACTGTTAAATCACAAGATCATGTGGAATCAGATGAAGCCACAGAAGAAAGTAACTTTGGTTTTAGAGGAAAAGTGGATGAGAAAATATAATGAGATTTATTCTATATAGTCATGGGTTCAGAACTTCAGATCCAAGTGAATTGCAGTTTTTTTCTGGCATAGCCAAATAACCCAACTTAATTCTATTTCAAGCTATTTTCGAACGTTTCTTACATACAAATGCAATGGGGTTTTTTCAAATTAGTTATCATGAGCAGTGAACTACAGTTTATGTTACTTTTAACATGTCACATCTTTTAAAATCTGCATATTTTGCAGGAAGTTGATTTTTGATTTTATTCAAATGAATTTTTTTGTGAGTTAAACGTGTTTTCTAATATTGACTGGCAGAAACCAAAAGAGTCTTGTCGTGTGGTAATAAAAAAATAAGTGAGTGTCCTTATTCACCACACACTTCATTGCTTCACTACTGGCCTCAGATTGCTCATGCTGGCCTCAGATTGCTGAAGCTGATTGTTGCAATGAAAGTTGCTATGATACAGTGTGGGAAAAAACACGTTATTTTAATTTTGTTATCTGTTACAGTATTACCGTAGCAGTAACAACGTTTTACATGTATAAGTTGATGGTAATGGGACAACACCCGATCATGAAATATAGTACTACTTATTTCAAAGTGGTCTCTGCGCCAATCCTACCTCATTGATTCCATTCCTTTTGTCACGTTTTTGTGTAGCTTCGTGTCCTCTGGGTTTAAATTAATTGACCCTGAAGTTTAAATAGGCAGTTTAGATTTAATTTATTTTCTTAAAACATATGAGTTTACATGTACGGCTGCCGTTTTGCACAGGAAGTCATCGACTTATCTCCCTATAAGTTGATGGTAATAGGACAACACTTGAGCATGAAATATAGTACTATTTATTTCAAAGTGGTCTCTGTGCCGATCCTACCTCATCGATTCCGTTCCTTTTGTCACGTTTTTGTGTAGCTTCGTGTCCTCTCGGTTTAAATTAATTGACCCTGCAGTTTAAATAGGCAGTTTAGATTTAATTTGTTTTCTTAACACATATAAGTTTACATGTACGGCTGCCGTTATGAACTGGAAATCATTGACTTATTTCCCTATCAGTTGATGGTAATAGGACAACACTTGTGAAATATAGTACTACTTATTTCAAAGTGGTCTCTGCGCCAATCCTACCTCATCGATTCCGTTCCTTTTGTCACGTTTTTGTGTAGCTTTGAGTCCTCTTGGTTTCAATTAATTGACCCTGCAGTTTAAATAGGCAGTTTTGATTTAATTTGTTTTCTTTATAAATATAAGTTTACATGTAAGGCTACCGCATTGCACAGGAAATCATTAACTTATTGCCTTATGGTAAAAGAACAACACCTGAGCTTGAAATACAGTACTACTTATTTCAAAGTGGTCTCTGTGCCAATCCTACCTCATCGATTCCATTCCTTTTTGTGCAGGTTCGTGTCCTCTTGGTTTCAATTAATTGACCCTGCAGTTTAAATAGGCAGTTTTGATTTAATTTGTTTTCTTCATAGTATCTCAATACTTACACCACTATCAGGGCACTCCCTGTGAGCATTTGAGACAACAGCTCAAGTATTGATATTCGAGCAGCGAAACGGCCGCAGGCCGTTTCACTCAGCGAATTGAGCACAGGAGAGGACTAAAAATTACTGCAGTTATGCTCTCAACATCAACACTAGGGTGATGCAGATTGCGCACAAAAAAATAAACTTTTGAATTTTCAATGGGGCACCCCCCAGTTATGTTCCAATATAAGAAAAAAAAATTCAGTAAAAATTTGAGCTAAATCGGACAAATTTTAGAGGGTGCTACCGCAATTTGAAATATAACATTGTATTGCAATTGGCGAAATCCCAGTTTTATGGCGAATCGGTGAAGGAAGTTGTTCTACCACTAGAGTGATGGTAATTTTTTTCGTATTTAAGCTTTCCACTATTCTCATCACAAATCCATTCATATTTTGCCAATATCTGGTCATTTCAGGCCATAGGGCACTCCGAAAGCAACAAATATTGCCCGATTTTTACAGCATTAAGGCTAGACGCGGTATTGAATAACATAACCAGGAATATAGGTACACAAATTTAAGTTACACCATCTTATTGAGAAGGAAAAGAGCTTTACTTTGAATACCAACATTACTATGTTGCTAAATTCTACAGTATTACAGCAGTGCTTTGAATATTGGGAATTTTCGCAAATAATTGTTAATGACAAATAAGCTAATTCAACGGGGTCAGATGGTCAGAGAATAGCATTGCTGGTATTCAAATTAAAGCTCTTTTCATGCTCCATCTATTAAACTTACTTTCATTTCTGTGACATTGAAACTATTAAAGTTATATAATACCGCGAATTTGGTTAATTTTGACTATTTTATCTTTGTTAGTCGGATGGTAGCAGCAAGGAAATGTCAAAAATATTCCAAATTAGCTTTGATCCGCTGTTCTGACAACCAGACCAAAAAATGTTGACCATGCCACATAGGTTTGGTGCACCAGGTATAGTTGAACTCACTACATGCCAAATAATTGGATACTTTCGTATTCAGTTTGAATACTAATGTTAATTTTCATGATGCGGTAGCACCCTCTAATTTTTGTCCGATTGAGCTCTAATTTTTACTGAATTTTTTTTTTCATATATTGGAACATCTTCAGGGGGTGCCCCATTAACATTTCAAAACTTCACTTTTTTGCATCACCCTAATCAGCAGTCAATAAAAGAGAATTAGGTCTAGTGGGTCGAGCTTCTTATCAATGATTTAGTTTTGTATTAAGCAAAAGATTACATATTCGTCTTCAAAAGTGTCTGAAAAATTAAATTTTCTCCTTTATTATTTCCTGTGGCAATAACTTTTATGGAATAATTAATAATTAGCCTTGACAAGCCAAATTAAATTATCAATGCATAATTCATTTCATTTCGAAACAAGACAACAAGAAAACATAACAAAATTAAAGTAACATAATCTTTATTAACTGATGACTATGTAACAGTGAGCAATTAAGCTACATGCAAATCAGGTTTTTTTTAAAATTAAGAACTTATTATACTATTATGTAATTAGTCCAGTAAATTTGCCCTATGCCCCCAAAAAAATTGCAAGAAATTGTTTTATTGCATTTTCTCACAGTATAGAGTCATAAGAATAACATACTAAAAGTCTCCCGAAATTGGGTCAGCTAAAGTGGGTTAATTAGGTCATCAAAAATTGGGCCGCTAATTAGCCAAAATGTTGGAAATCTTAGTCTACTAGAAGCTTATCGAAGCATGTTTTGGGGTATGGATGATGTTTTATGGTAAATTTTGGTACTCTGGTGTGTCCTGAGGCAGATTCAGCCTGGTGTCACCTTAGCACCCTCAGGTAACCTTTTTATTGGCCAAAAACAAAATGGCCGCCAACCGTTAACAAAAATGACCATAACTTCCTTGTTATTTATGATAGAATGCTGATTTCAGTGTATATACCTATGTTTTTAGGGTCAAGCAATGTATCAAAATTGTTAATTGCTCCTTTACAATTCATAATACACCTAAAATATATGCAAGGTATTGGTAAATGAATGAACTATGGCAAGTTGGCTGAGAAGGCTAAGCAATATTTCACATGCACAACTTCATGATAATTTCCCCATGAAAGCTTTTGGCAAATCTTTAATTTTAAAAATAATAATTTATATATCAATACAATGCCTTGAAAATGTCAATTCTTAGGTATCCAACTCATAATGATGAACAAGTGAAAGTTTAATTGAAATCTGTGTATCAGTCAATTGCAAAAGATTTCCAAGTCTTTCCAAGTTTTGATTATTTACACAGAAGTTTAGAAAATTACCATAACAGTGTAATAACAATTACCATACCCTCAAAACCCACAATGATTTAATTTATCTGCACATGCTGCAAAATTTTTAATTCTGTATTCCAGAAAACCCATCACCATGTTTAAGTTCTTGATACAGGCCTATGTACTAAAATGTTACAATGTGTCAGCAAAATGTATGGCTCCGCAATTGAAATTGCATCCTTTAAAAGTTTCCACTCTGGTGATTTAATTTGATCCTAGTCGTCTCTTCATGACAATTGTAGAAAGTTAAACATGATATTCTGTGATCGATCAAGACTGCATCTGCACTGGATATTCTGCACAGGAGAATTTGAAAGTACGTATTTCCAAGATTGTCTGCAGTTGAACACAATTATTTGAAGAGAAAAGGCTTTTTGTGCAGGTTCTAATGTTATCAATTTCTCAGCACTATAGGCTTTTGCAATAGCCACATTTTTCAATGGCACTTCATTTAATAGGGGCCTCTGATTTCCACTTTTGTTTCCATATCACTTGGCTGTGAAAGATGAGATACAACATCATCAAACCCAGATAATATTGTACTTCCCACTAACTCCAGGGATCCGTTGCTGTCTGAGTCGTATCTTTCCCTTTCTTCTGTCTTGCTAGTAAATATTAATATGTGTGTGAACTTGATTCGGTCCATTGATTCCATTCTTATGATTTTCTTTTCATTACTCATAGCCATAGGACCTGGATCTTCAGTTGCCAGGAGCTGTTCATTAGCAGTATCTTTCATGTTATATCATGGAGATATTGGCTGATCTGGACTCTCTTCTTGTGGATGGACATGGCTATTGGTGCACAGGTCTGGCATGGGTTTGTTTTATTTGGCGATGTCTTTACATCACTGGCTTTCTTTTTGGCCCATGAAAATACAGGTCCTTTGGCTTTGAACAACGAGAAGAAAATCATGAGAATGAAATGACGGAACCGAGTCAGTATCACACATAAAATGATATTTAGTGACAAGAAAGACAATTTTCTCTCAAATAATGTCAACAGGTAATACCTAATTCGGCTAACTTCCCGATATATGCCTTTGAACAAGAGACTGCCATGTGATTCAAGCTGAAGGAGAATCTGAAGGAGAATCTGAACGGACAGCATCAATGGCAGATCTCTAGTTGATAAAGAAGATGCTCGGAGCTGAAGTGTGCACCAACATGCTATTCCTATATATGCTTCACTTGGTGTGACATGACTTCCAGGGTATTGGAAAGAAGACAGTAGTGTACCCAAATTGATGAATGGAGCTTGTATCCTAAAAGTTTTAAGACAAAAAGTCATTTTGTTGCTGAAAGCAATGGATGCAAAGCTACGGTTGCACTGTTTATAGGCAGGTTGGGAGATGGTCTTCATTCACTATGATACAATATCTTACGTACGAAAGTGCCTGCTGCAAAAAACTATCTTGCAGGAGCAATTGTCACCTACAGCCTCAGCTGCATGTTATCACTCTTTGTCAGCCCAGATAGCTCAGTCAGTAGAGCACTCGCCTCACAAGCGAGGGACCCGGGTTCAATCCCCTGGCTGGCCATCATGTCATTCCACGACATTGTCGTTTGCATCAGACGTAAATTGGAGGCGCCATGGGCCCAACTGGAAACAAGTCATTGACTAAGCTTGGCTACCCACGTTAAATAAAAGTACCTTTACCTTTACCTTTGAGGAGCAACCACCAGGTGAAGACATGCATGGCTATGATGAAGGCATGAATGCTACATAATGGGAACATTTGGGAAAAGCAAGGCAATTGTCTAATGCAGAAACAAATCAAACAATTAACCATGCATCCCTGATATGTCGGTTAAGAATCCTGCTCCAGAAGCATTTCAAAGTTATTTATTGAATATCTGCGAGGCTTTTCAGATACAAATGCAGCAAACTGCTTTTTATTCTATATTTGGGCCATGCCCAGTGTAATCTATGACAACGTGGACAAATCCAATTTCAAAGTGACACTTCATCTGAGGAAGAAAGTGTCAAGGAAAAGTGGGCAGTCACTGGGCAGTTGTATTTTTGGATAATTGCTCATGTGATATCACAGTGACACCTGTATGAACAATGAATACCATTGGGATATTTATAAGCATCACACAAGGTGATATGTTTGAAAAGATTTGTGTGAGTTGTAAATTGAGTATCAAATTGACGATTTCCAATATCTTGTAATGATGTTGTTTACACTCTTCCTGTGACATGAGTAAAATAGATTTAAATCTTCTTGTAATTTTTAAAGTATTTTATTATAAATTGTCACTTTGCATTTGAAGAGAAGCTTTCATGGTGGAATTACCTGGAAGCAATTCTGTGATTGTAAAATTACGCTTAGATTTTGCTTCTATCCTCCGGACCTAGTTAATTTATTTATCAATATTTTGCTTATATTGAGGGTATATCATGAATTGGAAAGGAACTATTGACAATTTGATGGTTTATTTGCATTGGTTGACGCTTAAAACATAGGTACAGACACTGAAATCAGCATTCTATCCCAAATATCCAGGAAGTTATGGTAATTTTTGTTAACGGTTGGTGGCCATTCTGTTTTTAGCCAGTAAATAGGTTACCTGGGCGTGCCAAGGTGACACCAGGCTGAATATGCCTCAGGACACACCAGAGTACCAAAATTAACCATAAAACATCATTCATACCCCAAAACATGCTTTTATAAGCTTCTAATAGACTAATATTTCCAACATTTAGGCTAATTAGCGGCCCAATTTTTGATGACCTAATTAACCCACTTTAGCTGACCCAATTTCGGGAGACTTTTAGTATGCCGTTCTTATGACTCTATACTGTGAGAAAATGCAATAAAACAATTTCTTGCAATTTTTTTGGGGTCAGGGCATGTTATGACATAAATTGACTGGACTAAATATCAACAATCTAACATAGACTTGAATTTGGCAGCTTTCAGTGTTGTTTACTTTTTTACCATTTAGCACATTAGCTATCAATCTTATTTATCTGCTAAATATATTGTATATGTACCTAATGTATTATCTGTCCATCAATTTATCTATCTATCTATCTATCTATCTATCTATCTATCTATCTATCTATCTATCTATCTATCTATCTATCTTTCCATTATATATATTACAAAAACGTTTGAGTGTTGGTCAAATTTCATGGCTGTGCCATTTACATATTACCAACTGCTAATAACAGATTAGGCCTAGGCTTACTGGCTAAGTGTGAATAACAACTGATTGATCTGTTTTCATATGTGTAATAATTATTGTGCATGATGCTTTATTCAGTTGGAGCATGTTAGCAGGGATAAGAAACTTTTGGGTGTTTTCAAAACATCAAGCAGAATGATCAGGGCTCACCAAGATTTTAGCAATTTCTTGTATATTTATGATGATCTGACCATGGAAGGTCCCAAGTAACACAGCCGCAACTGTGAAGTGTGAATATACCACCGTAACATCAATATGCTCATGTACTGACATCAAAAGAGCACTGTGACAGTTGAAAAGAACATGGCACACTAATATGAGATCTGTAATGACGGACATGCATAGCAGTCTTGGTTTTGGCATTGTCTCATATATGTACTTATTGTTTTATTTTTCATAAAAGATTTATATTGCATAAATAGAAGGCAACGATTGCCTGTGTTCATACTTCATGGCTTATTCAACTTTTTCGAATGATTTTAGTGCTAATGCTTTCCTTACCAAAATCAAACCTTGAAATTTAGATGACGTTTTGCCAAAATTAATGATTTTTTAAAATCAAAAATCAATGATTCATAAACACGAAAAAAAAATCTGGATGGCCCATAACAAAAATAAGATGTCATAAGGCCAGTGCATTTTTTAACATAGTAACTTGGAGACCAAATGGACAGATTTGGTCTCCCAGTCATTGCCAAATTGGTATCACTGGGAGACCAATTTTCACAGGGAATCAAATTAATATCACATTTGGTGTCCATAACAAAAATATTCTTCACTGTCTTGACATCTAATCTTCTAGTCATCAAAAATGTGACCTAGAAATTATGCATACTTTTGGCGTCAAGATTGGTGTCACTTCATTCTCAAATGTTCAGCAGAATTTTCGCCGACACCGATAATTTGCTACGTATTTCTGGGCAAAAGCCATCGAATGAGGCGTCATGATACTGCAAATAAACGACAAAAATGTCCGACAGTGAAAAACGATGGACCGTTGCATTTGGAACAACGTTGTGGTCACATGAGGGAGCGGACCAATCAGCGTCGATCCGATTGATTTTCGCGTTAATCGGATTGAGTGCTGACGTAGATCAGATTGAGTGTGGGAGAGCCCAATGTCTGCTGTAATACACAAAGTTCGCCAGTCGTCAGGCTAATACAGGCCTTATAATAATGTGGAATTTTTCCAGTCGGACTTAGCAGTAAGAAAATAGACACAAAAAAATGCCACAAGGTGTTGCAACGGCCGAAATGGAACCATTAACTTTAGAGTACACTCCAGATGTCATCAGAACATTTTTTAAGGATTTTCAACTGGGAGACCAAAGGTCGACGGAATAGAACTTCGATGCGTTGTGATGCACCGCAAATAACGATATGCCCGCAAAAGGAATTTGAAATGTTGAGCTGTTGCCATAAGCTTATTTAGGACTGGTGCTGATTTTTACCCAAAAATGTTCCACACATTTATAAATTATGAAAATTGGAAATCTGAAAGATGACATAAGCAGAAGATTAGATGTCAAGACAGTGAAGAATATTTTTGTTATGGACACCAAATGTGATATTAATTTGATTCCCTGTGAAAACTGGTCTCCCAGTGATACCAATTGGCAATGACTGGGAGACCAAATCTGTCCATTTGGTCTCCAAGTTACTATGTTAAAAAATGCACTGGCCTTATGACATCTTATTTTTGTTATGGGCCATCCAGATTTTTTTTTCGTGTTTATGAATCATTGATTTTTGATTTTAAAAAATCATTAATTTTGGCAAAACGTCATCTAAATTTCAAGGTTTGATTTTGGTAAGGAAAGCATTAGCACTAAAATCATTCGAAAAAGTTGAATAAGCCATGAAGTATGAACACAGGCAATCGTTGCCTTCTATTTATGCAATATAAATCTTTTATGAAAAATAAAACAATAAGTACATATATGAGACAATGCCAAAACCAAGACTGCTATGCATGTCCGTCATTACAGATCTCATATTAGTGTGCCATGTTCTTTTCAACTGTCACAGTGCTCTTTTGATGTCAGTACATGAGCATATTGATGTTACGGTGGTATATTCACACTTCACAGTTGCGGCTGTGTTACTTGGGACCTTCCATGGTCAGATCATCATAAATATACAAGAAATTGCTAAAATCTTGGTGAGCCCTGATCATTCTGCTTGATGTTTTGAAAACACCCAAAAGTTTCTTATCCCTGCTAACATGCTCCAACTGAATAAAGCATCATGCACAATAATTATTACACATATGAAAACAGATCAATCAGTTGTTATTCACACTTAGCCAGTAAGCCTAGGCCTAATCTGTTATTAGCAGTTGGTAATATGTAAATGGCACAGCCATGAAATTTGACCAACACTCAAACGTTTTTGTAATATATATAATGGAAAGATAGATAGATAGATAGATAGATAGATAGATAGATAGATAGATAGATAGATAGATAGATAGATAGATAGATAGATAGATAGATAAATTGATGGACAGATAATACATTAGGTACATATACAATATATTTAGCAGATAAATAAGATTGATAGCTAATGTGCTAAATGGTAAAAAAGTAAACAACACTGAAAGCTGCCAAATTCAAGTCTATGTTAGATTGTTGATATTTAGTCCAGTCAATTTATGTCATAACATGCCCTGACCCCAAAAAAATTGCAAGAAATTGTTTTATTGCATTTTCTCACAGTATAGAGTCATAAGAACGGCATACTAAAAGTCTCCCGAAATTGGGTCAGCTAAAGTGGGTTAATTAGGTCATCAAAAATTGGGCCGCTAATTAGCCTAAATGTTGGAAATATTAGTCTATTAGAAGCTTATAAAAGCATGTTTTGGGGTATGAATGATGTTTTATGGTTAATTTTGGTACTCTGGTGTGTCCTGAGGCATATTCAGCCTGGTGTCACCTTGGCACGCCCAGGTAACCTATTTACTGGCTAAAAACAGAATGGCCACCAACCGTTAACAAAAATTACCATAACTTCCTGGATATTTGGGATAGAATGCTGATTTCAGTGTCTGTACCTATGTTTTAAGCGTCAACCAATGCAAATAAACCATCAAATTGTCAATAGTTCCTTTCCAATTCATGATATACCCTCAATATAAGCAAAATATTGATAAATAAATTAACTAGGTCCGGAGGATAGAAGCAAAATCTAAGCGTAATTTTACAATCACAGAATTGCTTCCAGGTAATTCCACCATGAAAGCTTCTCTTCAAATGCAAAGTGACAATTTATAATAAAATACTTTAAAAATTACAAGAAGATTTAAATCTATTTTACTCATGTCACAGGAAGAGTGTAAACAACATCATTACAAGATATTGGAAATCGTCAATTTGATACTCAATTTACAACTCACACAAATCTTTTCAAACATATCACCTTGTGTGATGCTTATAAATATCCCAATGGTATTCATTGTTCATACAGGTGTCACTGTGATATCACATGAGCAATTATCCAAAAATACAACTGCCCAGTGACTGCCCACTTTTCCTTGACACTTTCTTCCTCAGATGAAGTGTCACTTTGAAATTGGATTTGTCCACGTTGTCATAGATTACACTGGGCATGGCCCAAATATAGAATAAAAAGCAGTTTGCTGCATTTGTATCTGAAAAGCCTCGCAGATATTCAATAAATAACTTTGAAATGCTTCTGGAGCAGGATTCTTAACCGACATATCAGGGATGCATGGTTAATTGTTTGATTTGTTTCTGCATTAGACAATTGCCTTGCTTTTCCCAAATGTTCCCATTATGTAGCATTCATGCCTTCATCATAGCCATGCATGTCTTCACCTGGTGGTTGCTCCTCAAAGGTAAAGGTAAAGGTACTTTTATTTAACGTGGGTAGCCAAGCTTAGTCAATGACTTGTTTCCAGTTGGGCCCATGGCGCCTCCAATTTCCGTCTGATGCAAACGACGATGTCGTGAAATGACATGATGGCCAGCCAGGGGATTGAACCCGGGTCCCTCGCTTGTGAGGCGAGTGCTCTACTGACTGAGCTATCTGGGCTGACAAAGAGTGATAACATGCAGCTGAGGCTGTAGGTGACAATTGCTCCTGCAAGATAGTTTTTTGCAGCAGGCACTTTCGTACGTAAGATATTGTATCATAGTGAATGAAGACCATCTCCCAACCTGCCTATAAACAGTGCAACCGTAGCTTTGCATCCATTGCTTTCAGCAACAAAATGACTTTTTGTCTTAAAACTTTTAGGATACAAGCTCCATTCATCAATTTGGGTACACTACTGTCTTCTTTCCAATACCCTGGAAGTCATGTCACACCAAGTGAAGCATATATAGGAATAGCATGTTGGTGCACACTTCAGCTCCGAGCATCTTCTTTATCAACTAGAGATCTGCCATTGATGCTGTCCGTTCAGATTCTCCTTCAGATTCTCCTTCAGCTTGAATCACATGGCAGTCTCTTGTTCAAAGGCATATATCGGGAAGTTAGCCGAATTAGGTATTACCTGTTGACATTATTTGAGAGAAAATTGTCTTTCTTGTCACTAAATATCATTTTATGTGTGATACTGACTCGGTTCCGTCATTTCATTCTCATGATTTTCTTCTCGTTGTTCAAAGCCAAAGGACCTGTATTTTCATGGGCCAAAAAGAAAGCCAGTGATGTAAAGACATCGCCAAATAAAACAAACCCATGCCAGACCTGTGCACCAATAGCCATGTCCATCCACAAGAAGAGAGTCCAGATCAGCCAATATCTCCATGATATAACATGAAAGATACTGCTAATGAACAGCTCCTGGCAACTGAAGATCCAGGTCCTATGGCTATGAGTAATGAAAAGAAAATCATAAGAATGGAATCAATGGACCGAATCAAGTTCACACACATATTAATATTTACTAGCAAGACAGAAGAAAGGGAAAGATACGACTCAGACAGCAACGGATCCCTGGAGTTAGTGGGAAGTACAATATTATCTGGGTTTGATGATGTTTTATCTCATCTTTCACAGCCAAGTGATATGGAAACAAAAGTGGAAATCAGAGGCCCCTATTAAATGAAGTGTCATTACCAAACAGGTGACACTGCGTAAGCCAACTCCATTTACTAATGCCAATATCAAAACCCTGAAAACAGCAAAAAGAAAAGCAGAACGATGATGGAGGCGAAACGGACTGGAAAAAGATTGGCAAGACTTCCAGTTGAAACGAAATGCTTTAAATGACCAGCTCAATCAGCTCAAATCTGATGATCTAATTGCGAAGATAAAAATCACCAAGGGAAATTCCAAAGCCATGTTCAAGATAATGAATTCCAACCTCAACAGGAAACAAGAACTGCCTCCCAATCATGAAAACAGCAAGGACCTAGCAAATGATTTCAACTCATTCTTTGATGAGAAAATTAAGAAAATAAGATCAAAGCTGGACTCTTGCAACAATAGCATTGCAAATGCTGAAAATTTCACAGGCCATAAATTAATTCAGTTCAAAACCCTTACGATAACAGCTGTTAAAAAATTGATCAAAAATATGCCTGTCAAACATTGTCAACTGGACCCCATCCCAACATGGTTACTGCTGGAGTGTATTGATGAATTTCTGCCAAAAATAACAGAAATAGTCAACACATCACTAATTCTTGGGGAAATGCCCCTGGATCTGAAACATGCACTTGTCAGGCCACTCTTGAAGAAAGGAGGTCTTGATCTCATAAAGCAGAATTACCGACCAGTGTCAAACTAGTCTTTCCCGGGCAAAATCATTGAAAGTGCAGTTATCAAACAGTATATGGATCATCTAATTCGAAATAAACTTGATGACGACAAACAATCAGCTTATAAGCAATTTCATAGCACAGAAACACTCCTCACAAAAATCCAAAATGACGTCATGGTGAATATGAGCAAGGGCGAAATAACCATGCTGTTACTTTTAGATATCAGCAGCTTTTGACACAATTGATCCCAATATTCTATCGACTAGACTGGAAAACAGATATGGTGTATGCAACTCAGCCCTCAACTGGTTCAAGTCATACATTTCCAAACGATTCCAGTCTGTCTTGATACATAACCAAACATCAGAGAAGCTGCCTCTCAAATTTGGCGTTCCCCAAGGTTCGAAACTTGGTCCAGTCTTATTCAATTCTTATATTGCTCCAGTGAGTGAAGTCGCTTCTCGAAACCAGATCGAGGACCAGAAGTATGCTGATGATGAGCAGCTCATTTTATCATTCAAACCGACATTCATAGAACAAGAAAATGCAATCATGAAAATGGAAAAGTGCATAACCGAAATCAGAAAATTTCTTCACGAAAACAAACTGTGTAACAATGGTGACAAAACAGAACTTCTCATGATTGGCACACCACACCAACTGAATAAACTCCGAGTGTCATCAATTAATGTTGAAAATGTTTCAATCAAAACAGCAGAGAATGTCAGGAACTTGGGTGTTATCTTTGACAAAAATATGACAATGGAGAAGCAAGTTAACAAGATGTGACGAAATGCTTACTTTAATCTTCGAAACATCTCCAAACTTCGAAAATCCATGAACAAAGACACCATTAAAACTGCTGTAAATGCTCTGGTCACACCTCACCTGGACTATGGAAATGGCCTTTTGTATGGCATTTCTCAATATTTGGTGAACAAACTCCAAGTTGCCCAAAATTCAGCAGTTCGTCTCATTGAGAGATTGAAACACCAAGACAGTGTAGGATCATACCTAAAGCAACTTCACTGGCTGCCAATTCCTGCTAGAATTCAATTTAAGTTGATGACAACAACTTGGAAGGCATTAAACGGCCAAGCTCCCTTGTACATTCAACAGATGGTCCAGTTTAAAACAAACAGTGACCGTAATCTTAGAAGTAACAACAAGCTTCTGTTAACAGAACCAGCTTCAAACCATCAAAATGAGTTTGAAGACAGGGCTTTTTCGTTCGCAGCACCAAAACTCTGGAACAAGTTACCCGAGAGTGTTTGCACAACAAGGACCCTTGAGAGTTTCAGGAAAAACCTAAAAACCCACTTATTTAAAATGTTCTACACATAATTTTCCCACCCAAGTGCTTCTGAGCAGTTTACTGGATGAGGCGCTATATAAATCACTATTATTATTATTATTATTTTTTTTTTCTCATTTAACAAAAAACCATCGGTATAAATGAATTGTGTGTTGTATATTGTGATAGATACATGATATATTGAATAATGTATATTTATATTAGTTTGAAATGTATATACCTTTTTCAATAATTTCAATATCTTGTTGCTGTTTCAACTTTCAATTAGTATAATTTACTCTGAAGTAATTAACACTAGAGGGTGACAACTGTCAGTTCTACATCATTATTGGCTTTTTCATGACACCTAATGGTTGGAATGGGCAAATGAATTACTGTTTATAAATGTTCGTCTTTATGCAGATAATTTCAGTAATGTACTTATACTTTTTGGTAGTGTGATGCACATTATGGGCAATTGATGCATACTGATATTGATTCTCTGTTGTTATGGTTGAACAAAATTTATTTTTGAAAGACTTGATTGAATTTTATACCTTTTTCAATAATTTCAATATCTTGTTGCTGTTTCAACATTCAATCAGTATTATTTAACTCTGGAATAATTAACACTAGAGGATGACACCTGTCAGATCAACATTATTATTGGCTTTTTCGTGACACCTTATGGTTGAAATGGGCAAATGAATTACTGTTTATGTTCGTCTTTACGCAGATAATTTTGGAAATGTATAATTTATACTTTTTGGTAGTGCGATGCACATCATGGGCAATTGATGCATATTGATATTGATTCTATGCTGTTATGGTTGAACAAAACTTACTTTTGTAAACTTGATTGAATTCTATTGCCTTCAATAAGTTACAAAGCTCTTTACCTAATTTGACAAATTTTTGCTCTGTTTAGTCCAAGGATATCTATGTAAATTAGTTATTTTATTTTCTAGTTTAACAAAGAACTTTTGGTACAAATGTATAGTATGAGATAGATTTTTATTGTACCAATGTGCTTTGTCACATTATGGTTAGGCCTATACAATTATGCGTACATGTTGTCTCTGGAACTTATTGTTGCTGATATAGTTCTTCTTGCCAGTATGATTGGCATTGTGAATCTGTTCCCTTCACATATAATCATATAACATGTAAATATAGGAGTTTTGATTTTCTCTCTCTCTCTCCTGCTCTTATCTTTTAATATGATAAGAATATTAGCAAACTTTGTGTACTTTCATCTCCATATCATCATCCATGTTGCACACATTCAGTTTGTCCTTTTGTCTCAAGGTAATATCTGGCCCCCCTTTGATTGTGTCTATCATTCGCAAAATACGATGTATTCAGAATTTTCTTTGATTGGTTGTTAAAGTAATGCCCACCTGTTATAACTGTAACCACAGATTTCTTTCCCATTCCAGGATTGTGTGATGTCAAACTTGTAACCAAGCTTACCATGTTAATTGTGTTTCCAATGAATTGATTAATGACACTAATCAATTTCATAATACTCTGTGTTACATGTGCCTCTCTGAATGTTTTCCATACAACCATATTGAAGAGAATTCGGAATTTATAAATATTGCATCTGGGTCTTCTATCTCTCCTGTGCCTTTGGCACACAACTATGAGAATTTTACCTTCAGTCCTTTGGACTTCGAAGATATTAATGAGAATCAAGAAATTATGGACTATGATCCCGATCTTAATTTCTATAATAACCAATTATGTGTACGCAATGTAAAAAACTGTGAATATTACTCTGACTCCACGTTTAATCATAAGTGTGTAACGGATTGCTTAAATAAATTATGCTTTAGCAGTATTCATTTTAACGTTTGCAGTGCGGCCAAGAATCTGAAATATGTTGATATTTTTGTAGGGACCATCTCAGATCTGTGTTAAAAGCTCCAAATGAAGAAATACTTTACATGGGAAGTCCCTAACTTATTGGCCATAAAGCATCAGCAAAGTGCTTTGTCATCAATTTATGTGTACTACAGTGCTGTAGCTACATGAGTTTCTGGAGGGGGCCAAGAGGAAGATGGACTTGCAGAAATGCTTTCCTTATGGTAGGAGTGCCTTCCTCATTGACCTCCAATATTAGGAGGGTGTTAATACCACAGAGGAGGTGTCTGTGAGTACAATTTTAAGATCAAGTTCATATTGCCCCCTCTTGATATGGAAGTAGCTACACCCCCATAGCATCAATTTCATGGTTGAGTGAGCAGCTGCTTGGTGTTGAGTGATTGGGGACCACCTGGAGAATATCCAATAGAAGCTCATAGAGATTTCCTTCAGAAAATTGGTTAAATGTAAGTACTGTATATGTATATAACGATTTTGGATGATATAATAGATGTGGCCAAACAACACTGTATGCAAATATTATATATTCAACTCCTCACAACTCCTGTGATTTTCATAAGCACATGAAAGGTGTAATAATCCAAATATGCGACCCAGCATTAGTTTGTTGTTGTAGAAATAGAAATTTCATGTTCATGACAAAGAATATAAAAGGGTTTCTCATTGCCTGGTTTGCTGTCCGTGTTTGTAACACCTGTAATTAGGCATACCTAATAATGAGGTAACTAAATGTGAAATCACAGTTGGTACCTTGGAGGTATATGTAACTGCACATGCATAACAAATCAACAGAATATTATAAAAATAAAATATGTGTTTGAAGTAATTTCATATTTCATACAAAGGTTCCTACAATTCTCTTTTTTTTTAAAGAATTTCTTGTTATGTCTAGTTTAAAGATTGATTTCACTTTTATAGCTCTAACTGAAACATGGCTGAACTCTTCAAATTTTAATCTATATTGCTTGCCTGTTGCCTGGCTATAGAGTAAAACATCAGTACAGAAATGGTAAGACAGGAGGAGGAGTCTGCCTCATGGTGGATAACAAGGTGAACTTTATTAGAAGGGATGATTTAAGTATTTTTAATGAGAAGATTAAATCCCAATTTATTGAAACTAGGAACACGGAACAAATTAAGAAAACTAGAGTAGGAGTCGTATATAGACCCCTCGGGGGCAGTATTGAAGATTTCAATGAAATATTCTCTACTATCGAAAAGTTGAAATTGGAAAATAAACTAATTTACATAATTGGTGATTTCAACATAAATTTGATTAATGCGGAAACACACCAACAGACATCTGATTTTCTAGATCTGTTCTATTCTGCATCACTCTTCCCCTTAATCAATAAACCGACCAGAATCACTGAACAATCTGCCACGTTATTAGATCTAATCTTTTGTAATGACATTACAGAAACAGTTCATTTTAATGGTATCCTCTGTTCTGATATTATTAACCACTTTCCTGTATTTAATATGGGTGCTGCGTTTGACAATGAAGCTACTTATTTGAAAACTAGAGCTATAAAAAGCTCAACCATTGCTACTTTTTCTGATAAACTCAGATAAACTGATTGGACAAATGTTCTTCATAACATGGATGCAAAATCAGCCTTTTCGGATTTTTGCAAGTTATTAATAGACTATTACGACTCCTCTTTTCCTATTAGGCGAACTAAAATTGGATATCTAAACAAAAAGCCATGGCTAACAGGTGGTCTAAAGAAATCTATAAAAATGAAGAACCGTCTGTATCTCGTTCAGAAGAAATATCCTGCAACTTGCAATATCAAGAGATATAAGAGCTATAAATGCACCCTACAGAAGACTATACATAAGTACGAAAGAGATCATTACAACAATCTAATTGAATCTAATAAAAGTGACGTTAATAAAACTTAGTGAGTCATAAAAGAGGTTATTAATAAAAACAAGACTTCAGTCATGCCTGACACTTTCAGCAATAATTGTAGTACTATTTCGGATCCAAAAGTGATAGCAGACAGTTTCAACAAATTTTATGTAAATATTGGTCCTAGTCTAGCTCGAAACTATTATATGGAGAAACTGACACTCCACCTTCTCATTATATTAAACAAAACATTGCTCATTCCCTTCATCTTAGAGAAGTTAATGCAAATGAGGCTACCAAAATTATCAAAGAATTATAAAATAGTAGCCATGGTCCTGACAATTTGTTAACTGATATATTAAAACAAACTTACAAACTATATTTACAGCCACTTGTACGTGTATTGAATTTATCTATTAATCAAGGATTCTTTCCTTCAGAACTGAAAATAGCCAGAGTGGTCCCTATATTTAAAGCCGGCAATCCCATGAAATTAAAAATTACCGTCCTGTGTCCATCTTAAATGTTTTATCTAAATTATTTGAAAAAGTCATGAATGCGAGATTGTTAGATTTTCTTAATGCTAATACCCTCCTTTATCAGCTCCAATTTGGTTTCAGGAAAATGTATAATACCTCTAATGCTTTGATATACCTTGTTGATAAAATAACTACTGCACTGGAAAAAGGGGAATATGTTATTGGAACCTTCGTTGATCTCAGTAAAGCCTTCGACTTTGTGAACCATGAATTTTTACTGGCTAAATTGGAAAAATACGGTATTCGCGGCCTTGCTTATGATTGGTTTAAATGTTATCTTGATTCTCGTAGCCAATATGTTCTTTACAATCAAATTAATTCTTGCTACCATAATATTACTTGTGGGGTGCCCCGAGGATCAATTCTTGGGCCCCTACTATTTCTAATTTATATTAATGATTTAAAAAATGTAACGGACATCCTAACTCCCTTAATGTACACAGACGATACTAATCTTTTCATCTCTGGACAAGATCTGCCAGAGCTTATCTTAAATACAAACAGAGAATTAGACAAACTCATGTAATGGATGACAGTTAATAGACTAGCCGTAAATGTGGAAAATTTTACGATTTTCAGGAAGAAAAGAGCTATCATCCCTGACAACTTACCTGATATATGTATGAATGGTAATATTATCACTAGGGTATAGACAACAAAATTTTTAAGTGTGAAGCTACATGAACATCTTTTATGGCAAGCTCATATAAATGGAATCAAAAATAAAATTTCGAAAAGAATTGACATCTTGTCCAAAGCAAGAAAATATTTGAATTCTAAAACTTTGGTCTCTCTTTATTATAGCTTCATATATCCCCATATAATATATTGCATTGAAGCTTGGGGTAGTACATGTAAAACCTATATTAATCTTATAATGAAACTTTAAAAAAAAAGCAATCAGAATTATTTTTTCACTACCTTTTAGAGGAACAACAGAAACTACTTTCAAGAAATATAACATTCTAAATGTTTTTCAAGTTTATGTATTCTTCACTTGTCTGTTCATCTTTAAATTTAAGAAAGCCATGCTACCTGATATATATGGGTCCTTATTTAATTTCCCTAGTCACAGTCACAGCACTCGTTTCAATACTACCCCAGCTATTCCATTTTTGTAGGGACCATCTCTGATCTGTGTTATAAGCTTCAAATGAGGAAAGATTTAACAGTGGAGGTCCCTAACTAAAGGAGCAAAAAAAATCAGCCAAGTGCTATTTGTCATCAATTTATGTGTACTGCAGTGATGGAGCTTCTGGAGTTTCTGGAGGGGGCCACTAGGAAGTTGGCCTTGCAGATATACTTTCCCTACAGCAGGAGTACCCTCCAAATTTACCTTCAATATTAGGAGGGTACTCATGCTACAGCGAAGGTAACTGTGACTACTATTTACAAATCATTTATATATTTACCCCTCTTTATGCTCAGTAGCTCCATCACTGCATGACCTTGGGAGCCACTGATCCATGACTGTCATGGTTGAGTGATTGGGGACCATATCCAAAGCACGCCTGGAGCATAAAATTATCCCATAGAGATTTCCTTCAAAAAATTATATAGCCTAAGGTTATAAAGATTTCAGACGATATAAGACAAGTCATAAAAGAAAACACTGTATGAGACCATTAGATATTCAACTTCTCACAAACTGGCCAGTCTAAAAGTGTAACAATCCATATATTATGCAAGCAGCAATTAGTTTGTTGTAATGGATATAAAAATTTCATGTTCATGACAAAGAATATGAAAGGGCTTCTTATTGCTTGGTTTGCTGTCTATGTTAATAACACCTGTAATTAGGCATGCCTAATCATGAGGTAACATGTATTACGTTTGTTAAATCACACACTCACAGTGGAACATTGGAGGTATAGAAGTAACTACACATACATAAAACATTATTTGAATATTTGGAAAATAAAATAAGTGTTTGAAGAAACCTCAGGTCCATACAATTCTTTTTGTTGAAAGATTTCTTGTTTAATAATTCCTTAGGAAAAAGGCGAATTCGCTATACACTACTATAGCGAATTTGCCTTTTTCCTAAGGAAGTAAACATTTTTGTAATTATTATTATTACTATAGTTACTATTATTATGCTCTGTTTACTTAACCAATCCATTTATCCAATAACACAGTCATTGAGGGGTCAGATGTCTCCAGATAAATCCTAAAACAAATGTAGAATTTCCCATGTATTATAATCCTATAGCTAAGTATGTGTGTTTCATCTTCCTCTCATTCTAGTCATCCTTATCTCATCGTGTGTCCAGGTAAATAATTAAGTAATATTAATTCATCTGGCACCATTCATCCAAAGGTTTCTGAAAATGTGTATTTATAATGAAAACGTAGCTATAAAACGATAATAAAATAATTATTTGTGACGCCTGGCCAAATTATATCAAATGAGATGAAATCCAAATAGCAAAATATAAATCTCCGGAGGCTTCTCTATCACCCCCATATTAATAAAAATTTGATAAGTATGTCATTTTGTTATTGGTGAGTATTATAATAAGACCAAATGGGTATGGTGGTATTTTGAGATGTACTCCACGAGTTGAAGATATCCTGAGTCCTCTGTACCCACGAGTGCGTTAGCACGAGTTGGTACAGAGGACTCAGGATATCTTCACGAGTGGGAGTACATCTCAAAATACCACCATACAACCATTTGGTCTTATTTATACCCCATATTTTAATTCAAAGTTTAGCTGAACTTCACTGAGAAGATCAATACTCAACAGTTGCATCAGCCAATCAGAGCACAGATAGCAGCTCAACTGATGATGTCACAATGTTGTGACGTCACCATGGCCATGACGTCACAATGGTAAACAATGCAATGACATCATCAACAATGATCAAACCATTGAGTATACACCAAACCATTGAGTATACAACGCATTATCCGACCACCAAGGCCAATACTCGCTCCTGATTGGCTGAGAACACTACGGATATATCCTGTATCTGTCAAGCTCCTTGGCCTGTACAGATATTTTCTGTATCCTGCAGTGATGACGTCACAATCACTCATGAATTATCTGACATTGTTATGCAAACAATGGGCAGTGATTGTTTGTCATTCATGACGTCACAATGGCATGCGCTGCACGTGACGTCACAACAATCTGCTGCTCCTAACTTACAGAATTTGAAGTTATCAGACTAAAATTTAATAAAGACCACTCATAAAATCATTGCAGGCATAAATAAAACCCCATAGCAGTGTGGCTCACAGCTATGAATATGATTTGTGTCAGGCCCGCTTCTGAATTAACACTCATCATACCAGTACCTACCTGACACTCTTGATGTTCATACCTTTGTACCTTGTTATGGGGGGGTTTCATTATACATGTGGTCGGATAAATTCGTAATTTGTTGTTTGCTTTTGGTAGATACAGGATTTACCTTCCCTCAGATAGCTGTATCCGGGCTCAGCTTCGCTTCGCCCAGATACAGCTATCTTCGGGAAGGTAAATCCTGTATCCGCCAAGCAAACAACAAATAACTAATAATACCACATGGGATATATCCACTGCTTTTTCATGTGGTATTGTAAACATTATGGGGTATATGCAATTATATGATTATCATGCAGATTACTCATAAATCCGTCATATTGTTATTAGTGACTCTTGGTGACTTTTCACTCTGATGGCACATACAGAATGACTAGAAGGGCGCTTTCTGTGAACTATGCTGTGATGGATTATAGAGGATCATGATAGGTATATAAATGTGTGCCATTAGATTTGATGAATTACCAGATGAGGTTTTCATTATACTTTTCATAAGAGATGGGCAATTCATCAGGCTGGTGCATACTTTGTTGAAGGGCCAATGTGGTTGAGGCAAAAGTATTCAGTTTTTGTATCCTCGATGCCACTACATATAAAGACTCACGAATGGTAAATTTATTTCAGAACTTATGATGCACTTCACTTTCAGGCCCAGATAATGAATTCTTTGGATGAAGATCATTTTCTGAATGAAGCACATATATTTTTTCTTCTTTAAACAGAATGTGTTGATATTTTTCTCAACACTCAATTTTTTTTACAACACTACATAATCATACACATATGTATTATTTCATATATCTACATGCATGTTTACCTGACAAGTGACTGTTGGCAGACTGGAAGGTCATCTGTGTAATCCCTGGACCGCAACTCGCTCGATATCAAATGAGTAACCTGTGCTAACTTTTTTAAAGCCTTGGTTTATAGGCACTAAATGGGCTTGCTTTTGAGATATCACCCTGCATAGGCAGTCTATTCAGTATAGTAGAGATCGACGATTGGTCAGTCCAGGAGGTCATGACCAGTTTTCTGATGGATCTCTTGTAATGCGGCATAGAACAGCATACTGTCGTATTAAAAGTCATCAGGTAGTACCATCTGTTTGTTGTTCTCATGACTGACCTGGCTGGTTGTCGAAATTGCTTATACTCATAGCTATTAAAGGTAGTAAGTCTGCCTATGTAAAACTCAACTTGTAGTTATAAATCATAAATTGATAGATTTTCAGTATACTATACACTTCCAATCAACAGAATTGCATGTCTTCCATAATTAAGTGGGTTTAATTTATTTTAAAGCCTTAAATTACTTGAGTTCTGCATATATTTGCACAATTACTTTGATGAAACACTGCAACAAAATATGATAGATACGTGATTATATTATATAGCGGGGTAGATTTGTCATGAATAGGGAAGTAATAGTGCATTTATACATAGAAGCATGAAACTTGGCACACATTTCAAAAACTTCTTAAAGAAAATATTTAGATTTGACCTGGTTGACCCATGGAAGCCATTTTTCCAAAATGGCGGCTAATCATCTCATTTTCCTGCTTTCTGTGAAGTGCCTATAGTCTGAAAGTATGAAAACAGTGCTCATTATTCCTTCTACAGATCTAAAAACATTATCAATTGATTTCTTGATTGAACTGGGGAATTTTAGGGTAGTCAGGGTTCATTTTGTTAGAACTGTTGAAGAAAATGTATCATTTTTCGCGGTTTCCCATTGTTTCATTGGAAGTGATTTTTAAACAGGTTCATATTTGAATTCCTTGTAAGAAGAGCTTTCAAATGAATGGTCGCATCAATAGCTTCCGTGAATTCTTTGTCAAAATTTAAAAAAAAAAACATTTTATTTTCATTTTTTCCATTTTGGTACCAAGTTTACGAAACACATTAATGCGGGTGCTCATTTGAAAGCTCTTTTTGCAAGGAATTCAAATACGTAACTTATTTTGAGATTTATTAAGAATTGGTGTAACCATTCGTAACCGCGAAATCCAGTCTTTGAATAAAAATTTCTAACAAAAAGGATTCCAACAAGCCTGAATAAAGTCCAGGCTGCCAAAAAATGTTATAGTAATGTACTGAATACTTAGAGAAGCAATAAAAAACAATATTTACATGTATTCTATTTGTAGGAACTACACAGAAAGCAGCAAAATGGAAGAATTGACCGCCATTTTGGAAAATGGCTGCCAGTAGCCACCCAAGGTAAATCTGAAGTGGCTCCCTATCCAAATATGTTTGTATAGATGTTTTTTAAGTGTGCGCCAAGTTTCATGCTTCTATGTATAAATGCACTATTTTTTTACATACCTGCCCTGCTAATACAAGACAATTTCTTAAGGGCAGGCAGCATACAGAATATGTGGCGATGACCTTTTCATTCTGAGCGAACTTTTCTTCTATTATTCTAATAATCAATGCTAAGATTGGTAGATGTATACTATATATGTTCTTTTCATTTTATGTTTTGTTATTGATGATACAGCTCTGTGTAATCTCTGCAGTCTTGTTCCAATTATTTTATTTTTTGGGTAGTTTGTGTAACTATATATTTATGAGAGTATCATAGTCCATCTTATCATTGACTGAAACCTGATAGTACATGACTGTTAAAAAGTTCTGAAGTATACACTGTTTTATATTGCTGAAAGTTTGCTAGACACGTTACATAAATCTGCTAGATGGTATTTGAGACATAAAATGTCTTCAGTGGCTACTTCACTTACTGGGCATCATTGATAAACACTTGGACATTCATCAATGCAGAAGAAGTGTCACATTTGGCATTCTCAAGCGAGATGGTGGTTTCAAAGTTTTGATCTACCGAAACTGACTCTAATCGACTATTCTCTGATATTTAAAAAAGCTTTCAAAACTTGCACTTCTTGCTATTTTTAGTAGCATGTAATTTTTTTGTCTAGAAGTCATTTGCTTACAGTCCAAAATCATATGACAGTTGACCAGTTTTCCGAATGGTCAAATGCAATTCCACTATGTAACATACTTCATTGAGTGACTTGTGGAAATTTGTTCTTCAACCATGTTAAGGGGACATTATATACTAATATAACACAGCAGGCACATGTATAGATATGTTTTATAAAAACAATGTTTTAGATCTTTTATCATATCAATTTATTATTATTTTCGCAATCATAAACAAACTTCAAGCATTTAGAACTACTGTTTCCCTAGGGACCGTTCCGAATTTATGACTGGGGGGAGCGGGTTGGGAGTTTTGAATGAGGGGGTACTAACTTTTAACACGTGTGTCAAGGGAGTACCAATTTTGACAAAATGTCTAAGGGGGGAAAGAAATTTTAACAAAACAAAAGTGTAAGAAAAACCAACCTACAGTCAGTTTATCACGCATTTTTTAAGCACAAAAGTCCGCAAATCTCTACATGAGACCATGCAAGGGCACATGTATAACAGTATATAAATATAATATATGTGTGTATTGCTATGTATGTCGAGTGCGGGTACTAAAAATACGCATGAAACCAAAGGGTAGAGTACTAAAAAGCCGCATGAAACACAAGGGGGTATCAATTTTTTACGGGAAGTACCGGCAAAACTCCCACCCTCCCCCAGTCATAAATTCTGAATTGTCCCCTATTGGAATATGATCATTACAACATAATCAAGCAATGTCAACATTTATGTCAATTTTTAATGTCAGTACTGTTGGTATTACTGAGTGCACTGAGTGTTTCACTCACGAATGCTGCTGATTGTTGCTGCTTTTCATTTGGCAATGGCAGTCCTTGACATACAAAGTGTCTTCAAAGAAGCCTTAAATTGCCTGGTCGACAATCCAAATAAGACTGGGAAACAAACTGGCAATAACGACCAATGAAAAGCCAGCAGAGCCATATGGTACCTAAAAAGGTTGTATTGATGTAATAAGTCCGTTACAAAAGATAGCGCAGCAGCTGATGCGTATAAGTACATCCTTACTCTCAACTGCTTCTCTGACTTGTTTTCTGCTCTTTGTGTTGCATTCCTAGTCTTACTTATATGTCTTTGTGAAACATAAATGAGGCTTATTATTGATAATGTCGATAGTCCAGTAATGCAACTTCCTAAAATCAGCCTAAATCCCCGGAATTGCAGTATGCAAATAGCATTAAGGGATTCATAGTTGTCTTTAGAAAATGTTAGACTGCAGTGGGGCACAATCATTGTTGGCAGCAGAATAAACAAATATTTGTTGATTTTATGCCATCTTGAAGTAGGGCCTTTAACTTTTACCAAAAGTTTGCAAAAGAAAAGTACATTACTGCAAAGGTACATATATCTCACCAAGTGTACGCTGATTGCAATGAAGATGCATGTTACTGACACATCATCAAAATGTATGATAGAAGAATTGCTGTTAGACTGGTTAAGAAAATGAAATATCATTAGAAGCATTGACATCACTATGCCATTTAATATTGCTAGATTGAAATATATTTTAGATTTCTTGGGATTTAATAATATGTAAAACCCCATAATTCCATTAAGCAAGATCATCGTTGAGATTGGCAGAGGAGTAATCCAGCCTTGATTTTGGTACATATTCGGACAACTTGACCACAATATATCGTAAGAGCCATTCTTACATAATGGTACTATCTTATTTCCATCAAGGCAACAGAAACTTTTGTCATCAGCAACAAACAGCTCAAGTGTTGATTTTTTAAATATGTTTTTAAACACTTTCTTAATTTTTGTATTTTCAAATTTTACGACTTGTAGGGCATTAAGGTTTGAAAACAGATTCTGAGTTAAATGTTGAATTCTTGTATTGGATAAATCAAGTATTTCTAGATTATTCAGGCTACAAAGTGCACATTCTTCTATCCAGTACACTTCTGAATTTCGTAAATTAAGTCTCACCAAGTGTACTAATCCTTCAAAGGTTTCCCTTCGTAACGCAAGCAGAGCAGAGCTCTGGAAGTCTAAGAATTTCAGTTTCTTGACGTTTAGTCCCCTGAAACTAAAATCCTGCAAATGGTTGTGGCTAATATCTAACTTCACAATGTATGGAATTGATATCCTTGTAAATGAAACCATATCAATAATGTTACAGTGTGACAAATCGACAAACCATGCATTGTTGAATATGATTGGAAACTTGAAAGTTTCAAAATTAAGTCTTAAAACAGCGATGGCAAAAGATGTGTCATTTATCGTTATGGTGGTATTGACATTTGTACAATAGACAGCCCTGCCAAGACATTCACATCCAGACGGACATTCAGCTTGTGAACAAAAGTATTCATCATCTCCAGACAGTGGACAGTGCAGAACTCCATCACAAACTTCAATGGGGTGGACACAGATCCTTTCCTTGGTGCATCTCAACATTTTTGGACATGTCCAAACAGTACAGTTGAATTCATCATCACCAGATGGACATTCTGGGATGCCATTACAAACCAACCGAAATGGCAGATGTACATTGGTGATGCTGCATCTGTATTTCTCCGGGAATTCATACTGAGGTATAAATCCACCTACTCCGCATCCATCAAAGTGCCAGCTACTTTCACAAGGTAACATATTACCATAATAATCCTTGTCTATAGTGCATAAATATTTTCGGGGGAAACAAATTAGTGACCCTATTGGACACATGTAGTTGTCATCTGGCACTGGTTGCTCTTTGTGATACAAACTGAAGTTGTTAACAAGGTGCAATAAATTAGAGGTTGTCTTTATGCATTCATTAGATTGTGGTTTCACTATATGTGGGCTCCAGCCTATCCTGTATTCATGTCGAACAGGACATTCTTGTTCATCATCATCACAATCTGGAATGAGATCACACACTCTAGATTTTGCAATGCAGTTTCCATCACTGCATCTGAAATGCAGCAGAGAGTCACTACATGGATCTTTGTAGTTTATTTCATCACTGGCATCAGAACATTGCAGGTGATTGTCACCAAAATAGGTCTCGGGGATACATTCCCCATTGTTGCAAGCAGCATATCCCATCATGCACCTGCCTTTAATCTTTGTGAGCGGCGCACTACACAATACTTTTAACTGTTGATTCATTTCTACTTTTAGTGGAAAGTCAAGCTCTTCAATCTCAAAGACGGTTTCTCTAGTCACCCTCTCAGCGACCATTGATGCATTAGTGCCAAAGAAGAGGTTCTGTCTTTTGAAAAGAACAAGTTTATAGGGCTGAAATAACCTCAGGAACAGTGGGAGAAAACTCACTCCGTACTGATAAATGTTAGATACTCTGCCTTTGATGTCTTCACAAGCTGTTACCAACTGCTCTGGATATAACACATTGTTTATATTAACTGTCTTCAGATTGAAACATTCTCCATAAAACTGAACATATAACCAGCCGGGTTTGCAATATCCCCGGTAAGTTGCCACTGGAACATCCTTTCTTTTTGACATGTTCCCTGCATATTCACAAACAAACGTAACATTGTTAAATATCCTCGAGCAGTCCACAAAAATCCAAGTATCTGTAGACGGAACGGCTGAGAGACAGCTGTTGTTTGCTTTAGAGCGTCTTTCATTTCTCAATTGTGATAAAATATATGAATATTCATCAGATGTTCTTTCTGATTCATTTGCATAACGGTGAGATGCGTTGAAAGATAATTCCTTCAGTCTGCTATGCTCATGGAGACGGTGAAATTTCAACACAACCTTGTCGTTCCAATATCCTTCCTGAAAATAATTTGTACTCACCAGATAACACATAGCTTTTACATCAATATCAAAATAATTATTTGATTCCGGCAACATTCGTTCTGTAATCTGTTTTCAAATGACAACTGTGCCGCATGCATGTATATATTTTTCATTATTTGACATGTTCACGAAATCTTGAAGGTGTAAAAACAAGCATGTATGAATTTGTGGATATGTAAAAACGAGCACAGGTACTCGTGTAAATGTAATAATTAACACTCGTGAATGTGCTTTATTATTCATTCGTGTATCTGCCAATACTAACATGCGCGGAAGTGCTATATAATTAGGGTTTAGAGTTAAAATTAATGGGTATATATTTTTCATTATTTGGCATGTAGACGAATTTGTAAACCTGTAATAATGAACATATACTCGGCCAGGGTATTAGTGTACATGTCAAATATAGCTTTTCACGAATTTGTGTATGTGTGATTATGATCATTGCAATCAGAAAATTGCCTAAAACCCATGTATATATTTTTCATTATTTGGCATGTTCACGAATTCGTGGAAGTTTAAAAATGAGCATGTACGAGTATGTGGATGTGTAAAAACGAGCATAAGTGCTCGTATATATGTAATAACTAACACTCGTAGATGTGCTTTATTACTCATTCGTGGACCTGCCAAAACTAACATTTGTTGAGGTGTTACAGGTTTCAGTTTTAGGGTCAAAATTAGGGTTGGGGTTAGTTTTAGCCAAGTTTAGGGTTAGTATGTTCATAATTGCACTTTTTCCAAATTCGTGTACATGTTCGTTTTTGCAGGTTTACAAATTCGTCCACATGCAAAATATTGAAAAATATATACCGCTAAAACCTGCTCTAAACCTAATTTTAACACTAAATCCTAATGATATAGCACTTCCACGAATGTTAGTTTTAGCAGATACACGAATGAACAATAAAGCACATTCTAGAGTGTTAGTTATTACATGTACACAAGCACATATGCTAGTTTTTTCAGGTCCACAAACTCGTGCATGCTTGTTTTTACACCTCCATACACTGTATATTCGTGTACATGTCAAATAATGAAAAATATACACATGAAATTAGGGTTAGTGTTAGTTTCTATTTGCAATGTTCGTAATTACATGTACACAAATTCTTGAAAAGCAATATTTGAAATGTACACAAGTGCCCTGGCCGTGCGTATGTTCGTTTTTACAGGTTAACACATTCGTCTAATGCCAAATAGTGAAAAATATATACCTCCCGCATGAGCAGTTTATGGACCATTCTAAAATTTCGGGACAAAAATGCCCTGGAATATGTGGTAACGGAGGGGACTTTTTATGCAAAAAAACCTGCTTTTTGAGCAATTTAAAAATACAAAAATATGAAAAAAGTATGTAAGTCTTATTTTCAGAACTATTTTATCTCAGATCAATTGTTTTTTTAATTAAATATCGATATTTTGTGGTAACGGAGTGGAGAGGAACGGGTAAGGGAGTGGACAGGAACGGTATGGTTTTCTCTTAATAGTGCATTCTATTTGGGAGATACAAGGTTATGATTGCATTCTATTGAATCCTGTCACCCTCAGCAATATATACATAAAATTTCCTTGAAAAAACATCACAGGTAAGCTCGGGATTGAAGGTAACGGAGTGGACATTTTAGTGGGACTAAAAAATGTTCCAATGAAAATTATGCCTTAATTTGTTGAATACCTGTTTAATGAAATCTGCAAAGCTGTGGTAGTGTGGCGCATGTGCATTTTACGACATTTAGTGGAAATTGCTCATTGAAAACAATAGCAAGCCGAGCTATGGCATGGAACGGAGTGGACAAAAAATTTTACATAAACTAGTGACACATCTTTTACATCAATTAATTCAATGAAATGAAACAAGAAAAAAGTTAAATATGATGAATACATTAATTCAAGTCTATATTCTCATGAATCCTGCATAGAAACTTTGGAAATGATGGTACTTTAGGAGGAAAATTAACACTTGATTTTGTCATGTCAGGTCCAGTAACAGGGAAAAACCATTGATTTGGCATGAATGACTGGACACAATGCACCAAAAAAAGGTCTAATAAATGACTTTTTGTTCCAAATGCAGTGGTTCTAAATAGAAATATGCATAACAGATGTGTAGTGACGCTTCAGATATTAATTGCATTCAAATTAATGTCAGGGTACTGGAGTGACGCAAATTGTCCTGAAATTTGAGAATGACCCTTATATATATTATCCTCTTCTGGAATGTCACAATATCAAAATGTCTTCAATAATTCTCATAAACTGTGATTCACAACTGTTTAATTTTTGCTTACAACAGTAATATTTCCATGGGGAAACTAACTGTCTCTGATAGGGAAAGGCATATTTGTATAACATGTACACACATTTTTTTGCTACTAGTTATGCTATTTCAGCTCATTCTATAATCGAATTTGAAGTAAAAATGGTATAAAATGTTTATTCCTTAATTTTGCCTGCAATGACAGACCTTGATTTGTACGTTTTCTTTGCAATAGAAGCAAAAAGAAAATTTGATGGAAAACTCATCCCATACAAAGCCACAAGTCATCTTCACTGCAAATTTCGATGACTGTAATCTCTGTAGCTGGGAAAATATCAGTGATTATCGAATTGCTCAGAGTGATCTCATATTCATGTACTTACTGTGTTATGCACGTATGCATTTGATGACTCCTATCTTATTATGCTTAAATGTTAGGGGAATGAGATGGCCCACGATTTTTTTAAATCTCATTGAATTTGATTGCCATGTAATATCTTTGAAGGCCACTCACAACTGACTCCAGCAATACATAAAGGTATTTTAAATGGCCATTGCACATTGCATCAATCAGTGGCAAATGCCCCACAGCATTCTCAGCCGTCTCAGATCTTCATGAAACTACAGTCAATTATTGACCTAATAGTCTGTAGGAGCAAGGGGTCCTGGTGCACCCCCTGGAAATTAACTTTTAACCAATGCTACTTGATGGCAAAAATTGTGTAGAAAATGATTAGCCTTGTTAAAAAGTTGAAAAAATGTCCCACGTATGTTTTACATGCAAATTAGTGCGGCCATTATCGAAAAATGTTATTTTCTCCATATCTCGGCTAATATTATACTTAGCAATGCCATCAAGGTGTCTAACCCCATGTTTTAAGGGTCAGAGAACACAATAAAACCATCATGGATCATATTGGATAACTTCTGGTGGATATAATGGCATGTGTGACATCAATCAATCCAACCGTGTTTTCTCCAATCAAAGATGGGGATACAGTGTACCTCCAATCAAAGATGGGGATACAGTGTATCATTCCACTGAGCAATATTTACAATACAGTATGGCCATGTTTGC
This sequence comes from Platynereis dumerilii, assembly GCA_026936325.1. Lineage (NCBI taxonomy): Eukaryota > Metazoa > Annelida > Polychaeta > Phyllodocida > Nereididae > Platynereis > Platynereis dumerilii. Next base: position 21,436,012 of record JAPTHN010000005.1, on the reverse strand, counting down.
TGGAGATGAGGCTGCTGCAACAAAGATCCTAGATGCTGAGGAACCTAAGGATTGCAAGCTCCTTGCAAAGACAGTCAAGACCCTGAATAAAGCTCACTGGGAGCAAGCTGCCGTTGAAATTATGAAGAAGGGATTGATGATCAAGTTCACGTCTGATGCCAAATGTCGGGATGCTCTATTGAAGACAGGGGAACGAATGATTGGTGAAGCGACCAATAGTGACCACTTTTGGGGCACGGGTGTTGCGCTAGATGACCCTCAATCTGCTAACACGGACTTATGGATTCGTGGTAATAACATGGGAAAAGCATTACAAGAAGTTCGAGATCAACTTAAAGATATGTTCTAATGACTTAATTCTGTTTCTTGTTGATTGACATGGATCTTTAACTCAATCATGCAGTACTTTCTTTATGAAATGATGGCTACTATGTTTTACTAAAAGGGCTACTTTTTATGTGAGATATATGTCCGAGTTTTTCAATTGTATCCAAATAGTTAATTTACTTCCAAATTAATTTTTCTCCTTAATCAGCTATCTCTGTCTCTGTACAGAAAGTTATTATCATTTTTATTTTTATTTTTTAAATTATGATGCAAATTCTGATCATATCCATGCATATAAGTAAGTTCCTGCCAATGTGACTGAATTTATGTATTCTCATTTGTTATGTCTCTAAAAAGACTTTAATTTTTTTGAAGCAGTACAGCTGATAAGAAAATCGAAAATTTTTCCAGTGTTGATTGAAGCAGACAGGTCAATTTTGCTGCTACAAACGAATTTTTCAGTTAGTGAAATCTGCTTATCTTTGATTTTTTCATGCTCATTACAGGCAGTTTCATGCAAAAAGTATTATTTGTACTGATGATGTGGTTGAATGCTTTTGGTTACTCTTATTGAATTACTGTTGTTTCGTCAAATGTTATTTCTTGATAAATACCTTATATGGTATATCAAATAATATATATCTATTTTAGTTTAAAATGTATAAGCCTTTTTCGCTAATTTCAATAAGCTGTTGTTGTTTCAATCAGTATAATTTAGATCTGGACTAATTAACACTAGAGGGTGACACCTATCTGTTCACTACTGTTTTTGGGTTTTTCATGACACCTAATGGCTGAAATGGGCAAATGAATTACTGTTTATGTTCATCATTATGCTTAGATAATGTGATTCTGCATAGATAATTTCGGAAATGTATTAATATTTTTTGGTAGTATGATGCACACTAAGGACAATCGTTGCTTATTAATATTGATTCTATGTTGTTATGGTTATATATATTTTTTTTTCTGTCTAGTTTAAGGATGTCTATGTAAATTAGTTGGTTTTCTTTTTTTTTTTTTTTTTTTTTTTTTAACAAAGAACCATCGGTATAAATGGATGGTGTGTTGTATATTTTGATAGAAACATGATATATCGAATAATGTATATTTATATTAGTTTGAAATGTATATACCTTTTTCAATAATTTCAATATTTTGTTGCTGCTTCAACTTTCAATCAGTATAATTTAACTCTGGAGTAATTAACACTAGAGGGTGACACCTGTCAGTTCTACATCATTATTGGCTTTTTTATGACACCTAATGGTTGGAATGCAAATGAATTACTGTTTATGTTCGTCTTTATGCAGATAATTTCGGAAATGTACTTATACTTTTTTGGTAGTGTGATGCATATTATGGGCAATTTGATGCATATTAATATTGATTCTCTGTTGTTATGGATGAACAAAATTCATTTTTGTAAATGTGACTGAATTTTATGCCTTCTCATCAATATGATTGTTACAAAGCTCTTTACCTAATCTGACAAATTTTTGCTCTGCTTAATTTAAGGATATCTATGTAAAGTAGCTATTTTTCTCTTTTAACAAAGAACTTTTGGTATAAATGAATGGTATGAGATAGATTTTGATAGATACCTTATATATCAAATAATGTATATCTTCATTAGTTTAAATGTATATACCTTTTTCGATAATTTCAATAAGTTGTTGCTGTTTCAATCAGTATAATTTAACTCTGGAATAATTAACACTAGAGGGTGACACCTGTCAGTTCATCATTATTTTTGGCTTTTTCGTGACACTTTACGGTTGAAATGAGCAAATGAATTACTGTTTATGTTCATCTTCATGCAGATAATTTTGGAAATGTATTGTGTACTTTTTGGTAGTGCGATGCACATCATGGGCAATTGATGCATGTTGGTATTGTTTCTATGTTGTTATGGTTGAACAAAACTTACTGTTGTAAACTTGATTGAATTTTATTGCCTTCTCATCAATATGTTACAAAGCTCTTTACCTAATTTGACAAATGTTTGCTCTGTTTAGTCTAAGGATATTTATGTAAATTAGTTATTTTTCTAGTTTAACAAAGAACTTTTGGTACAAATGTATAATTGGTCAATAACGTTTTTTTGGAGGGCATTATGGGGTATTAATCAGTTATGGCCAGAGGGCAGAAATCATTAACTTAATGCCCGAGGGCCATAACTGATTAATACCCCATAATGCCCGACAAATAAATGTTATTATCATTATTATCATTTTTTAACAGAATCCATATCAAGGAAGAAGGTTACCTTTTCTTTTGGTTCATTAACGCCCGCGCAGTTTTCGCGTCGCCCCGACCTTATTATTGAAGCTAGAGCATAACTGAGTCCAATTATCAAATCTGTGGATCTTGGAGATACTCCTAGGCTTTTAAATATTTCAAATCGGACGATTTTTGACCGAGATTGAGCCAAAAAAGACAGCCATTTAACAACAACGTCACCATGACGTCACTTCTGATGACGTCACGATCGATAAAAACACTAGAGGGCGCTTTCGCGGGCGTTAACGGCCATTAACGCCCGCGAAATGAGCATTAACCCACAGACAATGCCCTGTAAAATGATAATAATGTGGGATATATTTTTATTGTACCAATGTGCCTTGTCACATTATGGTTATACAATTATGCGTAAGTGTTGTCTCTTGAACTTATTATTGCTTTGTTGCTGATATAGTTTCTTCTTGCCAGTATAATTGACATTGTGAATCTGTTCCCTTCACATATAGTCATATAATATGTAAATATAGGAGTTTTGATCTTCTCTCTCTCTCTCCTGCTCTTATCGTTTAATATGATAAGAATATTAGCAAACTTTTTGTACGTTAATCTCCATATCATCATCCATTTTGCACACATTCAGTTTGTTCTTTTGTCTCAGGGTAATATCTGGCCCCCCTTTGACTGTGTCTATCATTCGCAAAATACTATGTATTCAGAATTTTCCTTGATTGGTTGTTAAAGTAATGCCCACCTGTTATAACTGTAACCACAGATTTCTTTCCCATTCCAGGATTGTGAGATGTCAAACTTGTAACCGAGCTTACCATGTTAATTGTGTATCCAATGAATTGATTAATGACACTAATCAATTTTATAATACTTTGTGCTACATGTGCCTCTCTGAATGTTTTCCATGCAACCATATTGAAGAGAATTCTGAATTTATAAATATGGCATCTGGGTCTTCTATATCTCCTGTGCCTTTGGCACACAACTATGAGAATTATACCTTCAGTCCTTTGGACTTCGAAGATATTAATGAGAATCGAGAAATTATGGACTATGATCCCGATCTTAATTTCTACAATAACCAATTATGTGTACGCAATGTACAAAACTGTGAATATTACTCTGACTCCACGTTTAATCATAAGTGTGTAACGGATTGCTTAGATAAATTATGCTTTAGTAGTATTCATTTTAACGTTCGCAGTGCGGCCAAGAATCTGAAATATGTTGATATTTTTATGTCTAGTTTAAAGATTGATTTCACTTTTATAGCTTTAACTGAAACATGGCTGAACTCTTCAAATTTTAATCTATATTGCTTGCCTGGCTATAGAGCAGAACATCAGTACAGAAATGGTAAGACAGGTGGAGGAGTCTGCCTCATGGTGCATAATAAGGTGAACTTTATTAGAAGGGATGATCTAAGTATTTTTAATGAAAAGATTGAATCCCTATTTATTGAAACTAGGAACACGGAACAAATTAAGAAAACTATAGTAGGAGTCGTATATAGACCCCCTGGGGGCAGTATTGAAGATTTCAATGAAATATTCTCTGCTACTATCGAAAAGTTGAAATTGGAAAATAAACTGATCTACATACTTGGTGATTTCAACATAAATTTGATTAATGCGGAAACACACCAACAGACATCTGATTTTCTAGATCTGTTCTATTCTGCATCACTCTTCCCCTTAATCAATAAACCGACCAGAATCACTGAACAATCTGCCACGTTATTAGATCTAATCTTTTGTAATGACATTACAGAAACAGTTCATTTTAATGGAATCCTCTGTTCTGATATTAGTGACCATTTTCCTGTATTTAGTATTAATATGGGTGCTGCGTTTGACAATGAAGCTACTTATTTGAAAACTCGAGCTATAAAAAGCTCAACCATTGCTACTTTTTCTGATAAACTCAGATCAACTGATTGGACAAATGTTCTTCATAACATGGATGCAAAATCAGCCTTTTCGAATTTTTACAAGTTATTAATTGACTATTACGACTCCTCCTTTCCTATTAGGCGAACTAAAATTGGATATCTAAACAAAAAGCCATGGCTAACAGGTGGTCTAAAAAAATCTATAAAAATGAAGAACCGTCTGTATCTCGTCCAGAAGAAATATCCTACAACTTGCAATATCAAGAGATATCAGAGCTATAAATGCACCCTACAGAAGACTTTACATAAGCACGAAAGAGATCATTACAACAATCTAATTGAATCTAATAAAAGTGATGTTAAGAAAATTTGGCGAGTCATAAAAGAGGTAATTAATAAAAACAAGACTTCAGTCATGCCTGACACTTTCAGCAATAATGGTAGTACTATTTCGGATCCAAAAGTGATAGCAGACAGTTTCAACAAATTTTATGTAAATATTGGTCCCAGTCTAGCTCGAAATTGTGGAGAAACTGACACTTCACCTTCTCATTATATTAAGCAAAACATTGCTCATTCCATTCATCTTAGAGAAGTTAATGCAAATGAGGTTACCAAAATTATCAAAGAATTGAAAAATAGTAGCCATGGTCCTGACAATCTGCGAACTGATATATTAAAACAAACTTACAAACTATATTTACAGCCACTTGTTCATGTATTGAATTTATCTATTAATCAAGGATACTTTCCCTCAGAACTGAAAATAGCCAGAGTGGTCCCTATATTTAAAGCTGGCGATCCCATGAAAATCAAAAATTACCGTCCTGTGTCCGTCTTAAATGTTTTATCTAAATTATTTGAAAAAGTCATGTATGCGAGATTGTTAGATTTTCTTAATGCTAATACCCTCCTTTATCAGCTCCAATTTGGTTTCAGGAAAATGTATAATACCTCTAATGCTTTGATATACCTTGTTGATAAAATAACTTCTGCACTGGAAAAAGGGGAATATGTTATTGGAACCTTTGTTGATCTCAGTTAAGCCTTCGACTGTGAGAACCATGAAATTTTACTGGCGAAATTGGAAAAATATGGTATTCGCGGCCTTGCTTATGATTGGTTTAAGAGTTATCTCGATTCTCGTAGCCAATATGTTCTTTACAATCAAATTAATTCCTGTTACCTTAATATTACTTGTGGGGTGCCCCAAGGATCAATCCTTGGGCCCCTACTATTTCTGATTTATATTAATGATTTGAAAAAATGTAACGGACATCCTAACTCCCGTAATGTACGCAGACGATACTAATCTTTTCATCTCTGGACAAGGTTTGCCAGAGCTTATCTTAAATACAAATAGAGAATTAGACAAATTCATGAAATGGATGAAAGTTAATAGACTAGCTGTAAATGTTGAAAAGACTAATTTTATGATTTTCAGGAAGAAAAGAGCTATCATCCCTCACAACTTACCTGATATATATATGAATGGTAATACTATCACTAAGGTAGAGACAGCAAAATTTTTAGGTGTGAAGCTAGATGAACATCTTTCATGGCAAGCTCATATAAATGGAATCAAAAATAAAATTTCGAAAGGAATTGGCATTTTGTCCAAAGCAAGGAAATATTTTAACTCTAAAACTTTGGTCTCTCTTTATTATAGCTTCATTTATCCCCATATAATATATTGCATTGAAGCTTGGGGTAGTGCATGTAAAACCTATATTAATCCTATAATGAAACTTCAAAAAAAAGCAATCAGAATTATTTTTTCACTACCTTTTAGAGGAACAACAGAAACTACTTTTAAGAAATATAACATTTTAAATGTTTTTCAAGTTTATGTTTTCTTCACTTGTCTGTTCGTCTTTAAATTTAAGAAAGCCATGCTACCTGATATATATGGGTCCTTATTTAATTTCCCTAGTCACAGTCACAGCACTCGTTTCAATACTACCCCAACTATTCCATTTTTTAATACTTCCTTAGGAAAAAGGCGAATTCGCTATACTAGTGTAAAAATTTTTGGGATTTTGCACAATTGTTTTTCTTGGAACATTGGTTATTTCACTTTTAAAAGACACCTCAAGAGCCATCTCATTAAATGTCCTATTGACATTTACTCTTTCATATAGATTATTATTTTCAATACATATCAACATGGAAGTAATTGTTATTATTATAGTTACTATTATTATGCTCTGTATACTTAACCAATCCATTTATCCAATAACACAGTCATTGAGGGGTCAGATGTCTCCAGATAAATCCTAAAACAAATGTAGAATTTCGCCAGTATTATAACCCTATAGCTTAGTATGTGTGTTTCATCTTCTCTCATTCCACTCATCTTTATCTCATCTTGTGTCCAGGTAAATAATTAAGTAACATTAATTCATCTGGCACTAATCATCCTAAGGTTTTTTGAAAATTTGTATTATTTGTAATGAAAACTTGTTTTCACGAATAAAAAAAAACAAAAAAAAACCGTGGCATGTTTTTGGACGTTTTTGTCTAATTTTTGGGTATATATAATGCTTTGTTTTATGTATTAAATACATTTCAGCTGTAGAAACATTTCACATGATAAAATTGAATAAAAACAACTGTATTGAAACCTTGCCAGTTTAGTTTTAACAACAGTTTCTAAGCTGAGTGTGTGATATAAGAGAGATCAAACAGATAAAAACAGTATCACAACTTCGATAAGCATTCTGAAAAATTCTTATTTTAACCTCACCCTCAGTCAGTAACTTGTAATATGATATTTTGTCATGGTAATTATGTGCAATTCTGTGTATTCATAATAGTACTCTTAATACAGAAATAAGCACATAACAATTATTTTTTGCAGAATGTATAACACAGAAAACACTATAAATACATAAATTTAACTTCTGAAGCTCATATACTCTGGATGAACTCTAGAGACTTTCTCAAGTTTCTGTGATGGTTAGGTTTGTTATCTACTAGATAATAGATACTGTGTCATGGAATTTTGTTTTTGCAAGGTAACTAAGCTACATTTGGCAGCCACGCTGGCCAACAAATCATTGAAAATCCCAATAAGCCTACCCTTTGATTTCAGGTTGGTTTCCAATTTTATCCGTTTTTGTCATCCCAAGGAGCTCAATTGCCTGTTACAAAATATAAATATATTTTTCATTTCAAATAAATGTTCATCCCATTAAAAAGCAGATTATACCGTCATCCATACTTCACCATAAATCTATGTATTACCACCAAGTCCTCACCGTTTGCCAATTTAACCACAAACAAATATGCAATAAGTTTATGGTAAATTTGAGTCTGGAACAAATGACAGACAGTGACAACAAAGATATGTGGTGAAATGCAGTGATAAATGGCAGATATATATAGTTTTTTACATACTCCGTAACTACCGAAGGAAAGTTCATAATAAAAAATTGAGTTAAATCAAAGTGGATTTTGCTTCATTTTTCGACTCAATCCTTATTATCAAATAAGCCATTTCTGAAACAATGTAGGCCTAATTAAATCTGTTTGTTCTAATAGTTCAAAGGAATAAATATGCTGGCAGCTCAAGAACTTTGCAAAACCTGACAAATTGTACAGGCCACTAAAAGCCACTATAATCTAATTAATTAACTATTCTTTTTAAGGTTTCAACTTATCCCAAACATTAAAATTGTTTGGCAATGGGCAAGTGTGCTTCTAGTGTTATTCTAATAATTATTTGTGGTTCTAGCACATTAATAAAGTCAGCTAAATCCCATTAATTTTGTATATATGTACAAATATAATGTTTTAAATGTAAAATATGAAGAATGTTCCCTGACAATTTTAAGGTTTTACCTTCCATTTTATGCCAAGCTAAAACAACCAGGAAATTGTCAGTGTTTGCTATTTTGAATCCTATAACAACCTTACAGTAGACGAATGAGGAGTACTTACATTCAGCTGCTAGTGGCAAACAGTGACCTCAAAGAAAGCCCTATCAAATACATTGAAATAATCTGTCAATTTGTCATAAGGGAGCTTGTGACCTCATTGATGAGTGGTGTGACACCTCAAATGGCTTTACCTGCTAGCATCGCAAGTATAGGCTATGACTTCATAATCTGCTTATGAGTCTTAAGGAATAACATGGCAGAGATATGGCTGTGACCTCACAAGGACCACTTCAGTCAAATTCTGCAAGCACTTGACGTTTGTCTACTGTAACACTAGTCACAAACTAATGTATTCTGTACCTAAAACCGACATAAGATAAAAATTGTCATTGTCATTAACAAGTTAACATTGCCTAACTTTTAAAGCATTACCCAAAGTTATACCTAATGTACATACGTTAATAAAATTTAGTTACCTAGGGAAAGATATGGACAGGAATACCTCAGTCTGGATATGTGCAACCGTCTAAACACAAATTGCAGTTATTTGAGTCGGAGGTAGCGGCAACCCTGAAAAGAACACTTTTTAGCTTTTCTAAAGCTGTAGCTGTACCCAGTGACAATTTATTTAGAATGTTGTTGAGAGCTACTGGACATGCACACTGTAAATTGATATTCACCCCTCACCAGCATGTCAGTAGCAGGACTGATTATACCCCTTTTCGCTAAGTCATTAGCCTCTCATGACAGTACCCTTGATTTATCTGGAACCATCAGATTCTTTTCCTAGTTATGTAATAGAGAGGCCTGACCTTTACAGGGAAAGTTAAGACACTGATACAACTACATGCCAAGTTAGGCAGTGATAACAGCAATAGTTATCTTTAAATTGCCTATCAAAGATAATGCTGAGCAGTGAGCGCTGAAAGAGTCCTCGTCAGGCTAGGACCTTTAGTAGGGTCATGGCATAGTGAGGACAGTGCTGGAGTGAGAGTCCTTTGGGGCTGAGGACACCTGAGTCCTCAGCACATGGTAATTTCCCAGACTGAGGAGGATTGCTAGAAATGGAAAATATGATTGAGTTGTGTGGCAAAATAATGACTTGATTATTTGTAATTTGGCTAATTAGACAGATTAGCGATTTTTTGGATAAGCGGATTTTCCCAGATTTCTGCATATTTCCAGGCAATACTACTGAGAGAATTCATTTATTGTTCATTGTGCTATGGTGGGTGATTTGGTTGCCTGTGTTGAATGCGAATGAAAAGAAAATTAATCAGGCCACATGGATAAAAAAGCTAAGATGGGTTGACTTGCGACTTTCATATATGTTTCTGCAGTGTTAGTTTTGCAAATTTTTTACTTTTTCTTTGCATAAGAGTTAAGAATTGAAAAAGATGAATTTGAATCTATATTTAATAATCTTGAGGTTTGTATGTTCTGCTGGATGGACAGTCTCTGCCTGCATGGGTTCGAGCCGAGCTATCAATTCTTGATTTTGAGACAAATACTTTTTCATTATTCAGCGCTGATGAGCAGTTTACTGAAATTAGCGCTATATAAATCCATATTATTATTATATATTATTATAAGTGTTTTTTGGAAAAATAAATACATGCCATTATAACCACCAGAAGTGGTCCAATATGATCCATGATGGTTTTATTGTGTTCTCTGACTCTCAAAACATGGGGTTAGACACCTTGATTGCATTGCTAAGTACAATATTAGCCGAGATATGAAGGAAATACAATTTTTCGATAATGGCCTCATTAATTTGCATGTAAAACATACGTGGGACATTTTTTCGACTTTTTAACAAGGTTTATCTTTTTCTACACAATTTTTGCCATCTAGTAGCACTGGTTAAAAGTTTATTTCCGGGGGTTGCACCAGGACCCCTCGCTCCTACCCAACTATGATATTCAAATGAGGATTACCAAAATGATAGCGTTCGCCGACACATAATTTTTAATTTCCAGGTTTTCGACAAGATTTGAAACAAGTTATTCTTGACCAAGTTATTCTTGACCGTTTTTTGAGCTTTACTGTGGCTAGAGATCTTAAGTTACAAGAATTCAGCATTGTTTCAGCATCTCTTTTACTGTTCATAGGACAAGGGAAAACATAGTTTTATTAGCCTATACAGTTCGATGAAGGCATCGGACACTGCCAAACTAGGGCATTTTTGCTGCAGTGACTCAGATGGAAGACTTCATAATTACGAAATCATGTGTCCTTCTGTATAATCTATTACCCTAAATCATTATTTTGCTTATAAATTAATGGATAAGACATGATTCGGTTTAAAAATGTTCGCTATTTAGATTATGTTATGCTGGGAATAGCAAAGGAGATGCTGAAACATCGTTGAATGTAACTTTGAATATTTAACCATGGTGAAGCTCCAATAATAACTTGCCTCAAATCTTGTCGACAACCCACTTCCACTTAAGGGCCTGTCAATCTAAAACTATGTGTCGGGGAAGGCTATTCTTTTGGAAATCCTTATTTGGATATTGGGTAAATAAATAACTACCGCTTCAAGAAGATCTGAGACGTCGAGCTGGGACCAAACAACAAATTTACCCTAAGCCAGTACGCTGCCTTATAGTACAAGTAATACATGTAAAAGATTTGGAAACAATATGTTATGTTTTCTCGGAGATTCGGCAATTTTAGCGCATTTTTTATTAGAATCACCAAATCTTTTTTATAGCTAAAAATGCTTGCTATTTCACATCAATATGTCTAATTATAAATACAGCATACTGGTTATGTTATATTGTAATTAAATTGGTCTTTAGTGAAACTAAGCCTGTAGCATCTAACTGTGTGCAGGTCAACTCTCTTTATTATAATAAAAAAAGTAAGTAAGTGAAAAACTGTTCTATATCCTGAATGCTTACACAGCATATTGAGAGTGGTATCTCAATATTTTTGTTTTTAGCCAGTAAAACGAAATTATTTTGCTAAACGACTTTTTGTTATAATTCCCAAGAAAAACTGGATAATTCAAATCAATTGCCAGGGATTAACTGTGGGGCACAGTGAGACAGTTTGAGGCGGGGCACAGTGAGACATCTCAAAATACACTTGAAACGACCTGAATGTGATGCACAGCTCACAATTCACTATTAAAACAAAATGCCTGCCACGAACTACTACAGCAGTTTTTGTAGCAACAATTGATCGAACAATTCAACAAGTCCAGAGGATCGGTAGTTATGTAAGCAGATGCCCTGTCTCAGTGTGCCCCGCCTGCTGTCTCACTGTGCCCTGCCAATGGGGCACAGTGAGACACTTGACGGGCATAGATGTAACTAAAAGTTTCTCTAAACCTGTAGAAGGTAGGAACCTGAAACTACTGGACAATATACCCAACTTCGTTATCTATAATGTGCAGGGGCATAGATTTTTCATTTTTGTAGGAGGGGATGATTTTTGCAAACGCCAACTTTGCGTGAGGCCTGACGGGCGGAAAGTTATGTGGCGGTGGATTTCAGGACCACTTAAGGGCATAGAAGCCAATATATTTCTGATTATTTAAGCTAACTAAAGGTCTGTAGCTGCTGGCTTGTATTTTTTTCCAACTGGTATCATGGCAAAAACTGCTAAATATAACAAAATAATTATCATCACCACGTAGTTATAATATGAAATTCTAAGGGGGGGGGGATAATCATATGCATCCCCCCCAGGATCTACCCCCCTGATAATGTGGGCCTGAACTCATGTCACCCTTAACTGCCAACATTTTGGAAAACTTGAAAATAAACCACGCTCTCCCCTACACAGTGTTTATTATTTTATTTTAATGAATGATTTCAGTCATCATTGATGTTTTTCAGTGGCAAACTGATCACTCCTTTCACATTTGTAGATAGAACCTATGATGAATGACAGATAGATAGAGGGATAGACACAGTAGTATCTCCATTGTAAGACCTTCTGTTGTAAGACCGACTTGTCTTCCGGACGCACTTAGTAGAATTAGGGCTATCCCTGACCAAATTTTCTTCCTGACATTGTGTTGAAACTGCGATGCACTGTTTAGATGTCATGCACAATTCCTTTGACTACAAGTTGCCCTTCATAACCAAACAGGGTTGCAGGGTCATTAAATAACTCACAAACACTTCATTTTGCTAGATGCTAGGGAATCTTAGGCTGTATAAAACAACATCATGTAGCCATTTTACATATATTACAATGCTGGTAAATAGGGGTACCAGCTCTGACAATGAGCCTACCTGACATCACACTTCAACCGCATGGAAAAGAAATTTGATTCCAAGTAAATATGACAGAGACTAAGAACTTTCCCCTCAACATTACAAATATGACGAGTGTCGCTTTCAAAGACGAGTGTCGTATTTGGGAATGAGAATCGTTGAAGAATGAGGTTGTCTTGTGAAAGTGGCTAATTTGTGGCATTTACTGTGTCAGACTCAAGAAGACACCTCCAAATATATAACTGAAGGAATCTCGGTTTTGTGATATCCGCAATGGTATATTGGTGGAAGTCAGTTCAATTTTGCAAACCAATCATCGGATTTTGGAAAGCAACCAATCATCGGATTTTGGAAAGCAACCAATCATCGGTTCATAATCGGTTTAACAACCAGATGAGACTATTAATATGGTCATTTTAAAAGAGATTATTATTTTGTTTTCTAAGTTGATTATATAATGTAGTCATACCATGGGCAAATGTGGTATAAGGAGGTATATACGGCCGAAGTGGTAAATATAACCCGAGGGCGTAGCCCTAGGGTTATATTAACCATCGAGGATATATATATCCCGTATACCACAAAACTAATATGCCTTTGGTATAACTGATTTTTACCATTAGTCGCTGTTTAAGAGGATTATCTTGTTATCATGAGTTCGGAGATAGAGGCTTATTTACCAAAAATTTCTCTATTTTATTTCCAAAGGTATCAATATGGTTAAAAAAATTGTCTTTATCTAACAAAATTAACCACTTATATTCAAGTGTCAGCAATTTAAATTATGGTCAAGCTGCAAAAGCTCCTGTTAACTCCAGAATGGCATCTGTCATGGCGTCATGATTCAAATGCTGGCCTCTTATTGGCTGATTCAGTGTTTGTGCATTGTGACGCCACCACTTGTCATGTGACCGCTATATATATGTGGTATATCATGATAATATGTAAATGCCAAAGCATGAAGACGGGACTGCCTTAATGCAAAAAATAAATTTTAAAAGACAGACTCTAAATTGTAATTACCAAATTTTTTCTCGATATTCATTTTTGTATTCAGGTTTGTTCCATAAAAAGTTTGGAGAAAAGAAAATGTTTAAAATATGTAACCTTTTTTTTTCGAAATTTATTTTATTTTATTTGAACATGTTTTTTTGGGAAACTTTTTTTTTCAAACATTTTTTTTATTTATTATTATTTTTAAATTTTTGGTACATTTCGAACATTTTTGTTTATCCTTTTTACGGTAATTTTTTTTAGAAGTTTTTTTTTTGAACATTTTTGGTAATTTCGTTTTTTTTTCAAACATATATTTGGTAATTTCTTTGTTTTGGAAATTTTTTTCGAACATTTTTGGTAATTTTTTTTTTTTCGAACATTTTTGGTATTTTTTTTATTTCGAACATTTTTGGTAATTTTTTATTTTTGGAAAATTTTTTTTCCGAGCATATTTGTTAATTTTTTTTTTTTCAAACATTTTTTGTTTTTTTTTCGAAAATTGAAAAAAAAAAAACATTTTTTTTTTGTTGAACATTTTTGGTAATTTTTTTTTTTTTCGAACATTTATGGTAGTCAAGCGTGATGAGAAAAAAGTGCCAGGATCATATTATGGGATGTCTGAATCACTTTTTTTGATTGAACCATCTGGCTGGTTCACTCCTCGCATGTTTGCCATAAGGGACGAGACACCTCGCTTCGCTCGGTGAGCCGGTGGCTCTGTCCCGTCTATTAACCATGATAAATATTGAAGGAGCTCAGCGTTCATGGTATAGATATATTTATTACCTGGGTGGCGGTGAATATCACTGTTTACAGTCCAAATATCAGGGTCTATGATATTGTAAAAAATACCATCCTTCAAGGGCGATATTTTTTAACAATTGTTATGACATCACCGGCATCTCAGATGCCTGCGGGCTCGAGTGATATTAATTCACACAACAGCTCGTGATATTGTTACTCAGTGACCCTGACTTGGGTTGTTTTGTTATATTATACCATGATCGCTGATAAATCCTTCAATAATTACCATGCTATATATCACCATATATCACGTATATTTAGTGGTCACATGACTAGTGGTTATATCACAATGCACAAACACTGAATCAGCCAATCAGATGCCAGCAATTGAATCATGAAGTCATGACAGATGCCATTGAACCTCACTCTGGAGTTTACAGGAGCTTTTGTAGCTTGAACATGATTTAAGTTGCTGACACTAGAATATTGATTAAAAAAACAAGTTATTAATTTTGTTAAATAGAGATACATTTTATTACCATTTTGGTATCTTTGGTAATAAAATAGAGACATTTTCAGTAAATCGGTCTTCATCTCCAAACACATGATAACAAAGTAATCGTCTGAAACAGCGAATAATGGTATAAATCAGTTATACCAAAGGCATATTTGTGGTATACGGGATATATACAGCCTACAGGCTACACCCTCAGGTTATATTTACCACCTCGGCTGTATATATCTCTGTTTACCACATATGCCCATGGTATATATATTGTATCAACAATTGGCATTATGTTGTAGAGGCACAAAAAGTGAGACTTGTGCGCAAATAATAATCCGGAAAGATCAGGTAGACATATCTTCAAGAGAAAAAAACACCAGATTTCTTTTGAGCTTACTTGACCGATTATAATAAACTTCAAATTTTCCTTCCAAACAATTAGTTGGTTTGATTTGATCATCATCCCACCACTACCCAATAGTCTTTTTTACCACTTTTCAAGCTCAGAAAGTTTATTACCTGAAATCCAAGAAAGATGAGAGAGGATGTCCTTAGGTATTTAGCAACATTCATTGGCTCTTGATAGTCTGCTGGAGAGGCACACCCATTCAATATTCTTGAAGAATGTAAAACTTCATCCCATTCTGTATAACTATCAACAGACCATAGATAGCCTCCTCTTTCCTGACAAGTATCATTTGCCGCACTCCATCCACCTGAGAAGTTTGTATGGTTACTATAATGGCTGTCACCATACGATATGGTGTAAAAGTCGTCCCTTTGACAACCACTGAAAGATGAAGGTTTTAAGTAGGTTCTGACAACATCAGCTGTAAAAGAAGCCAGAGTTATTAGTACAAACTTTGTTTCTGATCTGAAGTTGTCCTGTGCCTTCACTGATATTGTCAAATATTGGCCAAAACTTTTCCATTCAAAAGGAAGATCTTCTGATCTGAATTTTACAGTCAGTGGCTCATATCCATCAAATGAATCAAACATTTCATCCTTAATACGTACTTCAAACTTGTTATCTTTGAAAAGTATTCTTTTCTGATCATGGAATGCCACAACTATAAAGTTATTCAGATATCGTTTTAAAATGCTCCAATGATCCGAGAAGAATACTCTAAATCGATGAGCAGCAGGCCTATCTTGTTTTCTCAGCACAATGTGAAATTTGAAACATGTACCGAAGAACTCTGGTATGTCTTTACTAATAAACAATGAGTTAAGATCTATAACTTCACATGCACTTTGTTTACCAATGTGAACTGTGCCATAAAGAATTGAATTAAGTGGACATTGGGATATAGTAATGTTGAACTGAACAACAAAGGATTGCCCAGTTAAAGAACTTTCATATGTGTCAGTCTTTGGTTCTTGTAACTTTGAATAACCCTGGAAAGGCAGTGACGTTGAAGATTCACAGGCTGGCGAAGATCTCTGGTTGACATATCGGTGGTTGGCTTGGAACTTCAGGATCTGGAGAGACATAGCGTAGGAGGCCCATCTGCAGCTGTCCTGTCCTGTTACAACTCGATTCCTCACAACAATCATGACTAGGCATCCTTTGTTAATCTTTATAATTGGAATGTCTTGCCCACACTGAATTTCAAAATCATCCACAAATAACCAAGAAAGACGAAAAAAATAGAGTTGATCACAAACATGACAGGGATTGATAAAACTATAGCATTGTGCCGAAGAGTCTTGTTGATGAAACATCAGCTTCCCACTTGATGAATATTCTAAACCGTAATGGTAAATGATAACATAGACATTTCCATCATAAGATGACAATGTTATATTTTCTAACATTTTTGCATTTTCTCTCGAACATATTGGACCAATCTCCATAAATTTCAAACCATCAGTTTTTGTTATCAATCCGCCATACTGACATGAATGCCCTTGACGCCCATTGGATGATGAATCAATATAAAGGCTGTATTTGTAACCATATTTCTGTTTACTATTCCTCAAAATTAATATCCTCTTGTATACAACTGATGAAGTATTGTGGAAGTTCCATGTTATCCACAAATTATCACTCTTTGAAAGGTCAAATACTTGAACATCATCTTCGTCAACGTGAGCAATGTATGAAACGAAGAAGTTCCCTCTCATGTTTTGTTTGTGTCTGAATATGAGATAAAGCTGAAAGGTACTTGCTGTGACCCTGGTCGAAATTCTCTTGAAACACTGAGCTCTTAATCTTCGAGATTTTGGTGATGGTCCATCAAACATGAGAAGCCCTTTTCTAATTAGATTGCAACCAAAAAATATACGGGCAAAAGTTCCTAACTCGGTCTGCACCAATGCATGATATTCTGTCATAGCTCTTTGTGGAAAGTGACGATATGGTTGGTTGTTAGGAAATCTTAATGGTTGTCCATTATAAAATGCTGTTATACCCTTGCTAATTATTACATTACATTTGGTGGCTTGGAAAAAAAGGTGAACCAGGGAACTTCTTTGAACAACTGAAACAAGGACACTGGTCTTTGCCAAAGACGAATTAAGAACAATATTCATTGGTTCATAATTTCTAGATATAACAATATTGCCTGGGTCACCAACTGAGGTTTGTGATAAAGTCTTAATTACTAATTTGAACATGTCATTGATGAAAGGATCGCTTGGTGGAAGTTTATCAACTGTTATAGATATGCAGAGATTTTGTGGAACTTGCAATATCCATTCGTGTTTAATAGAATCATTGACATTCCATCTCAGAGCATTGCACAAGCCTTTTAAATACCCTCTGTTCCAGTTTAAGTGATTGTTATTAAAACACACTTTATTAATATTATAAACATATTGTAAAGTTTCCTTCAACATATCAATGAAATTTACTTTTATGTTTCCTTTCACACGGAATGCTATCCACTGCTTTATGTAACCCTGCCATGAATTACTTAAATGCACATTGTCATTACACAGAACTGAAGAACCTATATTATGTATGATGACTCCTAAAAATAATAAATGAAAAAGCCGTAACTTCATATTTCCAGTGAATCCTCCAAGCGTCTTTATGCTTTTATGTTGCATTGTGAAAAATACTTGTGTAGCACCTGCAAGCGCCAACTGGCGAATGAGAAATACTCTGCCAGCAAAATGAGTTATTGTAGTTGCATGAGCAAATCCATGAACGAAATTATGTATTGATATTTGAAATCAGCATAATGTATAGCAACACAGGTTAAAGCTCTTAAATCACTATATATATTACAGGATTGGCCACAACTAAAAAAAAAAACCTTATATACACAAGACGAGTAATATTAATGAAAAAACACAGTCTCGCTAGATATGACCCTTTCCTTATATAGCCCAGGAGAATTAGATTAGACCCGGAACAAATTAGTAACAGGCTCAAATTTTCAGGAGATGTTCCGAAAATAGTTTAGAATAACATACTAAAAGTCCTTGAAATCCTACTTGAGGCATCTTGGGAAATCAAGATGTCATCCAAGATGGCTGTAAACCACATTTGTGCTGCTTTTTTGGCTCAATATTGCCCAAATGAGCAATCGAAGTTCCAAAAATTAAATAATCGAGGCCAAACAATTAATTAACATCATCTATTGTAGAACTTCCAGATAGAATCCAAGATGGCTGACTTAACATTTTCAATTTTTTTTTCTTGGGTCCAGAATTTCCATCACTTCAGTGATAAAACCATAAAATTGGAAATTATCTTCAGAAGGACGTGCTGAACCATTTCTGACCTGTAGCTGCACTGATTTCAGTGTTCATCCCTCTGCCATCTTTGATTTCAAAATAGCTGCCATTTCGAACCTATACTCATCAATATCTCAAAAAGTAAGAAAGGTAAGAAATCAGAAACAGTTACTTTGCTCTTAACATCTTATCGTCTCTTCAAAAGGAGTAGTTTTGAAATGCTTAGACAGAGGCCATATTTTTTTCAAGATGAAAATTTCATTTAGCTATTTCAAATAGAAAGGTCTGCCAAAAAAATTGGTCAGAACTTTTGGGACACCCCTCGTATTATTAAAAGAAAATCTTGACGAAAAGATGTCAACGGTTTCAGTCCCAATGGACTTACCTAAGGCATTCGACTGCCTCCAACGTGATCTCATAATTACTGAACCTAAAGCCTATAATTTCAATCCAAATGCTCTGAAATTGCTGTCAAATTATCTAAGACAGCTTGGTTGCATAATAATTGGGAACGCAGTCAGTGTACTCTCAAAAAGGATATATTCATTGGTTGTTTAACTTGCATGCCTTATAAACTTACCTGGCCATTTTGTCTTTATATTCCTTTTAAAACAAAAGGACTGAATGTGATTTTTTTTCTAGGACATCTTATCCTATGGGGAAAAGTGATGTCATAATTTTTTTCATGTCACTTTTCCCCATTGAATACATGTCCTAGAAAAAAAAAGTCACATTCAGTCTTTATGTCTATAAATATGAAATCATCTGTAATGGCCCCTGACATACAGCTCAGTAACAAGTTTTCCATCACAAAAATATTTACCATGATCCAATTAAGGTTTTTGTGACTCTGGGCACAGAATTTCATCACTTTTTCCCCATAAGAATTACTGGAAATTAAAAAGGACAATCAATGCCCATTAATTTTATACAAAATAAAAATGATTAAAATCAACAAGAAAAAGTTATTACTTGCTTCTGGTCAATTTATGTTTCAGCGTGACTTCGGGACAAAGTTAACACACTATTTGTCATACAAATGTGTGAGAATAATCTTCAAGACGATTCATGACCAGTTATTCGTCACTGCGTACTAGATAGCAATGGCAAAATGTCTGTCGAAAACAAATAATTAACTGTGCGAGGTAAATTCATCAGCATGACTGATGGGACAACGTACAAGCAATGTCTTACAGAGATGAAGTGTGAATCATCTTCAACATTAGTATCAGTAAATATGTTTTCAAAACAACTGCCCACTACCTTTACGATGTAAAAGAAGAAGATAATAAGCAGCTGCTTCATTCCATTTGGTGTTTACCAAAATATCTGGACGGATTGGAGGAAAATGTTGATTATTTCCAAACGAAACATGATATCAGCCAACTTTAATTTGTTTTGTGTAGTAGAACACAATACTGGTTTGTCATTGTGAATGATTTGATGATCATTAAGATTTAAAAAAATTCTAAAAGTGGTATGCTTCTGTGGAATTGACCTTTTGCAGTTTGATAAGATGCGATAAATGACATAGAGAAGCACTTCCCAAGACTTCTCTGCAATACAGAATATGTGGATATAGAAAATTAAAGTACTTTTAAAGTACTCTTTGTGAGAACTTTCCTGGCTTTGCAAAGGATTCCTTTAGAAACTTTGTTTTTGACATGTTGAATGTGTTTACTCCAATCTAAATTAGAATCAGTCTGATGTAAAATGTCATTTTCCTATCAGCATGCCTCGGCGGTCCAACGTCGGCCCGAAGTTGGACCGCCGAGGCATGCTGACAGGGTTGCATGATAGTAATAGTTACCAAAGTGTCTGGATGTGTTTCACACAGTGTTTGGCACACATCAAATTTAAAAGCATTCATGACAAAATCACAATTAAATATGCAAATTTCGCATTTTTTCATCGGGATTACTTGAAGAGTTTACAATTACGAAAATTGTTAATTTCTCAAGTAAGAACAAAGTAGTAAAGCTTTTTCTTCAGATAAAAATTTAATATTTTAAAAATTAAATTCCACATCTAAGGTAAGCATTTAACACAATTTTCGGTTCAGATAAGGTGGTGTTCCGTCTTTTTACACCTCTTTAGAATTTGGCCATATTACATAACCCATCCCCCTACCTAGTGCTTGAGGTATATATTTTTCATTATTTTGCATGTAGGCAAATTTGTAAAACTACAAAAATGCATGTATATATTTTTCATTATTTGGCATGTTCAAAAATTTGTGGAGGTGTAAAAACGAGCATGTACGAATTCGTGGGCATGAAAAAACGAGCATAGGTGCTCGTGTACATGTAATAACTAACACTCGTGAATGTGCTTTATTATTCATTCGTGAATCTGCTAACACTAACATTCGTGGAAGTGATATATCATTAGGGTTTAGTGTTAAAATTAGGTTTAGAGTTAGTTTTAGCCAAGTTAAAGGTTGCAATGTTCGTGAGTTGCAATATTTCACACTTACAGGAATGCTAAATGCGTGTATATGTTCATTTTTGCAGGCTTACTAATTCGTGTACATGTCAAATAGTGAAAAATGTACACCTCTAACAAACGAACATGTACACGACTTTGCATTCCTGGAAGTGTCAAATATTGTCATTCACGAATTTGTATAGGTGTAATTACGAACATACGAACCCTAAACTTATGCTTGTTTTTACACATGCACTAACTCGTATATATGCTCGTTTTACACCTCCGCAAAATTTGTGAACATGCCAAATAAGGAGAATATATAAACATGAGTGCTTTGGTATTTAACTTTGCAAAATTAACCCTTAAGACAAGTAACGCGACTAAATGAATTGAATTGAATTGACTACCCCTATGAATTGAATTGAATTGAACTCAGCTCAATCCAAAAAAAAGTGAAATGAATTGAATTTTTCACTGATGCCCATTTGAATTGAATTGAATTACACACAGGTGAATTGTGCCTGTCACCGTTAGGCACTAGTGCTTTTGGAATTTGCATAACAAATTAAATTGACACACCCAACTCACTGCCACTGCTGTGGCAAACAATGCCATATGTTTTATTCTACTTCTCCCTTAATAATTATACAAATTACAAAATATTTGGCATGAACATCTAATAATTGCCATTTACTGCAGTGTCATTTCATCAAAGCAGCCGCACAACATGTGGAAATTCAATCTCCCTTCACCATTTTCCACATATATGCTGTATTTAAGAACATTTAAGTTTCATATATGAAATGAATTATAACATGTCTCTATAATTATGATAAATCTGTCATAATTCGGCATTTCTCTTTTTGCAAAGTAACTGATATGTGCCAATTTGATGTTTCTAGTTGCGTGTTACGATTTAAGACATGTTTGAAAAATACCTTGATTGATAGTTACGCTACCAACTGCAGAATCAGTAATAATTGCTCCATAGGATGAATTCTTGCCTATAGACAATTTATTTCCAACATATTACCACAAAATTACAAATAACTCACGCACATATAATTTAGAATAAATGTTTAAGGATGAAATGTGGACACTTTGATAGAGATAATGTTAACCAATGAAAAATGTTCAAGCCATATATAGTGTCCGCAGATATTGATTGCAGCGCTTGAAATCCAAATAGAGTCAATCATACGGGGAGATTCAGCCTTACAGTCCTCAATGAACGCACAAGACTTCTTGTACGTTATCCTCTTCTCAGCAAAAGTAGTTTTACCGTTGTACCACACTAAGTCTTGCACCATGTAGAAAATGATTAAGATTTATGACGTCAACTCACTCCGGGTCTTATATGATTCAGACCTAATGCTAGAGGACTTCACTGTGTATTTCTTTAAGAAATATTAGCATCCACAGGAAGCGTTTAAAAGAAATCATCCTGTTTCCTTATTTTCTGGTGAACTTTTGAAAATCTAAATGTTATAAGGGGGGCCAAAATTTCTTCTCAAGGGGGGGCGGCTTGGAGTTTTTTTAAAATAAATAATTTCTTGCTCAGTTTTGGTGAAAAAAATAAATTCTATCTGGTCAGTATTGAAATAAATAATTTCTTGTGAGGGGTTTTCTTAAGAAGGACTTCGCACTGTTTAAATAAATAATTACGGCCACAGTTACCGTGAAATAAATAATTTCCTGCTGAGGAAAACTCCAAGCCCCCCTCCCTGATTATTAAATGGTTGCCCCTAATTACATAAGTTTGAAATTTCTTCTTCCATTGCTAATGACATACTTCAGTGAATAAAGCAGAGCAAGAAATGCATCTTGCCCCTTTGCTTAGGGTATGCAACCATTAGATATCCATGAAATGTAATACCTCACCGTATTTGTATTCAAACTCAGCAATAGATTATTGTGAAATCCGTCTTCATATCAATGATCTATTTAAATAAAGAATTCATTAATTCCATTTGATTCATCAAAGTTATTTAAAAAATATCATTCCAAGCTCTGTTTCTACCTCAGTGGATATCCAATGATTGTTATGAGATATTTTTGTGTGTGAGAATCTTCACCTTTACACTAGGTGGAGACACTAGTCCCTTTCGGCATATATTGCTCTCAACCCCATGTGGGCAGCACACTGTCTGTACAGGTGACGCCACTAGTCATGCTCCAGCTTTCAGATGGGCCATAACAGCCTCATCCAAAAATGGCACCATACAATTGCAGACAACAAGTAGTAACAAAAGAGGCTCATAATTATGATAGAATATTCTACATAATGTGTGTAAAATATCAAAATATAGGCCTATATACGCTAAGTAAAAAAAAGAAACGTCCTCCTAAATCAACCGGATTAGAAAGGTCCAAATTATGCTTTTTAATTTATGAAAACTTAATGATAGTATAGAGGAATATACAATCATCCATCCATCATTATGTTCTCACTCAGTTAAGCTAACCAAATTCAATGAATTTTGACATCAAACCTCCAACTAATCCTACTTGTACACAGATTTACACAGACACAGATTTACACAGACACAGATTTGCACAGACACAGATTTATACAGACAGGTAACTGTGCATGCTCTAGGGTAACTGTGCATGCTCTAGTGTGAAGACGTCTTCTTGGATCGCTTCACAAAATCAACAAATTCTATCACTTCTACTCTACGATTGTTCTATCTTCTTGCTCAGATAAAAGCCGGTAAGCTTGGCTAAATGGAATTAAGGTCAATAAGTAGCTAAAATTAAAGTTTCCATTCAAAATTCTAAATGATCACAACCAAAACAGGTAATCAAAATATTTCGGACGTATCTAATTATCACCAGAGACCAGGATTGGCTCTGGAAAACATCCTGGTGAACTCCTCCATATTAAGCTCGAAATGCTTCCCAACAGACACATACAACATAGAGAGACGAGACAGACTACAAAGCAGAGGAGGAGGCATCTTCATCGTCTATAAGACAGCACTAACTATGAGCCTTGAACCAGAACTTGAGACAGAGTGTGAGATCATGTGGTGCAAAGTGAACCTAAAACATGCAAACACATATGTAAAACAGTACACTCAAGGAAACCTTTCACATGGTTTCCTCCCCCCCCTTCAGAGCTTTTTTCTATTCTTCTCTTCTGTATAGAACCCTAATCCTTTGGTTAGGCCTCCCAGATTGGCTGGGTCTTGAGAACCTGTGAACTTAACCTTTGTGCAATGTGTCTCTGCCCAGCAGTAATAAAGGGCCTGTCTTTTATTACACCTTTGGACAGACATGTGACCTCAAAGACGTTAGAACATTTGGTTTCCATGGTGATGACCACCTGCCCTCACACTGTCATTCTGCAGGACCCTGGAGGGCACCTGACATGTAGGGTTGAAGTTAGATCTGAAAGTTTTCTGAGAAATTTGCCATATAAAAAACTTCATCCTTAATGATTGAGAAGTGTTTTACTGTCAAGGAAAAGTCAGAGTATCACTGCCAGGTCCTATCTTTGAGATTTTGCTTCCGAAGTCTGGTATCATATTGCAAATCCAAAAATCTTATCAATTGGAACCACAGAAGAAATGTTGAAAAGGTCAAATTGGAACTGAGAATGCAACATAGGCTTACTATTCAAAGGAATTGTTTTGAATTACACAGATTTGACATGCCTCTTCTTTTCAAGAGATTGGGATTAATAAATTAAGCAAACAACTTCAGAAGGCAAGGATTATGCTAGTAGGTTTTTCAAGAAGTTCTTAGCAAACCTTTTGACTTATTAGGAGCAACAAAAAGATGAAAATTAATGCCTTGTGTCTGCTGACCATGAGTGTCTTGGGAATTTGTCTGTGAAAATAAAGCCATGTTTGCTCTTTGCATGGCATCCAGGGCTGTAGGAATGGCATCCACGAAGCCAATGTGTCGAAAGTGACCCCCTGGCGCAAGAAGGATGCTTTTGCTGCAATTCATCATGAAGAGATCAAGGTCATGTACCTAAGGTCAGCTTCGAGGTCACAATGTGACCTGGCTCAGAAGCAGTGCCTCCTACAGCACTTTCTTTCGAGATTATTTCTAGTTTTGGCATGATACTTCTGTCCCTCTCAAGGTGAACCGAAGTATTCTCATGTGACAACAACAGGGACAGTTTTTAAAATGAAAGGTGTAAATTCATAGTTTGTTGTTAATATCAAATTAATTACAGTGTAATGCATTATCTTCACTTTTAATTACTAACCAATTGACCCATTATTTTCTATACCAACCTCAAGTCCTTTTGTAATTATGGTTCAGTTTGTACATTTATGTAAAGTAGAAAAAGGATGAGGCAGATGGTCGTTGGTCAGCGTTGGGAGATTAACTGATTATGCTTAACCATACTAAACAGCCATGATGCCCACTTTCCAATGAATGCTTGCTGCCCACTTTTGCTTGGTATAATTTTTCTTCTAAACCAAACAGATTTTCGTCTATGTCATTACAATACTAATATTTTTCCCACGAGTATTGAATTTATTCAAATTCTGATATAGCAAGGTATATTGTTTAAAGAGTTTGCCAGAATGAATTACTATAATACTATAATCAATAGTCAACTCTTTATTGAAAGTAATCTGGATGTGGATGTCAATGTTATACCCCTTTTGTTACGGTGACTTCATGAAATGATAAAACTGTCATTCGGATAGCATATTAATCTCATTTATTGTGTCTGAGAGCAGGGTCTTGGGTCCTTTGTCGTCATCAATGGCATTGTCATGTCAAAGTTGGTGTGGATCGAAAAAAGCATTTCACAGATGCAAGAACCACCCGAAGTTATGATGCTCAGTGTTAACACTGCTGCCAAAGATGCCCTGGCTTTAATCTTATGTCTCATAGCTCTAAATAGTTAACTTTAATCCCCAAAAAATCCACTTTGCTGAACAGAAGACTTCTGAGAAGCATCTTCTTCTTCTTTCCTTTGGCCCTTCCAACCTGAGACATAGTGGGGCGCACCACAACCTGAGATTTATGCTTCAGCCAATTACTAATGATAGACAGATAGATAGATTATAAATAGGCAGATAGATAGATAAATTGATAGATAGATAGAATGTAACTTTTGACAATTTATAGAGATGTGTTAATGTAATGATCATATCCCATTGAGTTATAAGGGGTTATTAAATTGCTCAAGGACATGGTGCATGCATTGCATGCTATTTTTATTTTATCACCTGGTTGGCTGTGAATATCACTGTTTAAAGTCAAAATATCAGGGCCTATGATATTGTAAAAAATACCACCCTTCAAGGGCGATATTTTTTAACAATGGTTATGACATCACTAACATTTCAGCTGCCTGATGACGTCACAAACAAATCAATGGCCAAAACAATGGGATTGTGACGTCATGTCCATTGTTGCTCCATGGTGACGTCACATTTTTGTAATGGCAGAAAATAGTCGCTCTTTATAACTGAAAATTTGAGGTAAAACCAGGTGATAAAACAAAACAACCACGCGTCAGGGCACTTCGTACAATATCACTCGCTGTTGTGTGAATTAATATCACTCTCGCCCTGCGGGCTCGAGTGATATTAATTCACACAACAGCTCGTGATATTGTTACTCAGTGACCCTGACTTGGGTTGTTTTGTTATAATAGATCTGTGCGTCACTGGCTTTAAGGGGAGCGTGGAGTCTTGCATTGCCCTGCCACCTGTGGCCAAAATCAGAACTATTTTTGACAGGCAAAATATGGGCTTGACCACTTTGCTGCAGCATATTTACCAGAATAGACCATTGATACCAGTGACAGTTATGATTTCAGATAGTACAAGGCTACAATTGATCACTGGTAAGGCAGAACTGTTTGCATGTGAAACGATTTATGCGCAAAAATAGAAATAAGTTGGATAAAAAACCTGCAAAAAGTACTCAAAAAATGTCCATTTTCCAATTCAACACTGATTCGTAGGCTGCAAAATTGAGAAGTTACCAGCTGTTTCTGAGCCCAAGACATGAACCAAATGGGAGAAAACAAAATTTAATGCAACTTAGTGTAGGGATTTTTTTTTAAATTGTCTGTGTTTCGAGAAAATGGACATTGAACTGAACATTCAGTTGAATTTCAGCTGTCATGAAATGAACTTTTGATCAATTTTGCAGACGTTCCACTTCAAGGGACTGGATCTTCCATCTGAGGCCAAAAATTAAAAAATCCTTACACTAAGTTGCACAAAATTTAGTCAAAAATAATCTGCAATAACTGTAAATAATTACCTAGCTGTCAATTCTTCTGAATTTGCAGCCTACGAAGTGATGTCAGTCTCCATTTTTGTTGTTTTTTTTCCTGTCTGACCTCCTCACACTAGCTGTGACGTTTGTATTAATGTGCAGATTTTAAGAAAACCCTAATGGAGGAACACAACTGCTGCTTTACTGCCAGTCATTCCCATGTACACAAAATGTCAGAGTAAAACTATTCAACAAATGCCAAAGACGAATTTCCAGTGTTATTCACTGCACAGGACAAGGAACTACTTCATTCAGGTCATTCACACCATTCCAGCACTGTGAACAGGTGGTGACGTCATCAAAAACAGGTGGTCACTAGATGACGCCACAATGTTGCTAAGTCTGGAAAGCTGCAGTAAGTTTGTCAACAAGGCAATTACATGGCAATAAGCTAGACCTGACAGCCACGGAAAAAATTACCAGCTTATCTGCCTTTGGTCACATATAAATGAAGGGAGCCGCCACTAATTCACAGCCTATACTGAGTTTTGTTTATTTGACAATGGACAATTGAAGTGTAATTAAGTTACTGTAACTACCCATCAATAGTAGCTAGTCTGATTAGAAATACGCAATTTGATCATATACAGAAAGATAGTAGGCCTAGATACAAGTGAATACCTTTTAGATGTTTAAACCTTCGTTATATGTCAGAATCAGCCTGGTTTCACACTAGAATGACCCCTTACGAAAAAGGATCTAAAATCAGCTAAATCACAATGTTTCACTCAGGATTCAGTGGGTCTACAAGAAGCCAGGCACCGAAACCTATAATTTCACATAGCTGTCAGTGATGTATTTTGGGGGGGGGGGGGGCATTGCCGCATTTGGCCATGGCCCCCTCCCTCCATCAGGCCCAAAATTGGAAGAGTTAGGAAATGCCACAGAGCGCCGCATATTCAACCCCAGTAATGCCCCCCCAGGCCATTTCTAGATACGCCCCTGCAAGTTGTCAGTTTTTCCTAGACCCCGGAGTCGTCGTCATTGATCGTCGTCGTCCGTCATAATTGGTCCGTTGACGTCGTCGTCATCACAACAACCGTCCGTCGCCGTCGTCAGTGGTTGATTTGACTGGCGTCAGTTGCCTGACACACATCAAACATAAAATGTTCTAAGCAGTAGCAGAACCAGCAGCCTGTTACATTGCAATCAGGACATGATTTTGCTTTAATTGCTGCTTTGTTCAATTGGATTATTTTGTTCAAACTACATTGGTGTAACACTTTTGGTGGGTGACACTTGAAGTGCAATTAAGCTAATTGGTCCCTTAAGCTAATTGGCAATCAGCACTGGGATAACAGAAGAGTCTTGACAAGTTCATGCCTTTGTTTTTGGTCCTTTTCTTTAACATAATTTAATTGCTATTCAAAAAGCTTTGATGTTTTTATGGAAATGGCTTTTAAAACAAACCATGCAGCTTGTCACAAAAACTCCAAAATAAGTTTGCATTAAAGAGATTTGCTCATGCAGTCCAAAAATATAGCCAGGAATGCACCATTCAGGAGACTTTCTTTGGGTTCTCAGACTTTCCAGAATATAGGCCTTGGTCACATTTATCTAATGTTAAGATTTGTTTTCAATTTACATGATTGCATGTTGCAGTTGATAGGAAAAAGAACATGTGTATACCTGGCAACTGGTTATTCTGTGAACATGATATTTTCAAACTTCTTCATAGCAAATTTTGGCTGACAGGTGACTGACAGGTCTTAACATGTGAATCTAGAGATCACTGTGTGAAACTCATAAGACAGTTGGTTAAATGTTGTCTGAAATTCCTTTTGAGTTTAGAATCTCATAGGATTTTTGGTTGGGAACTTCCCTGATTATTTATTTTTGCGAAGATCTAGGCTTTTTAAGGTCTGTTAATTGATACATCACCTAAAAGTCAGTTGAAGTCAGTTGAAATGACTTCAGTCAGTTGCAGTTGAAAAGTCATCAACTAGTTGACTTGGTCAGTTGAAATGAAGGAAGTCAGTTGATTCAGCAAAACAACTGACTCCTGGGTCTAGTTTTTCCTGTATCCACAACAACGGTAAGCAAATTCTTTCTAGTATTCCTACCTGCCCCCCCCCCTCCACCCGCCGTCCAATACAGTTAGAGTTAGACAAAATGTTTAATGTTGGACAAAATGTTTAACGTTCAAAAAAATTTGAAATCAGAAAGAGGCAGAAACATAGTAATTGTAAAGACACTGAAGAATATTTTTTAGATTGAAAAACACCCAAGAACTACTAATCATAACAAATGAAATGTGAAATTAATGATAGTTCCTGGGAAAATTGGTCTCCCAGTGATACCAATTTGGCAATGACTGGGAGACCAAACCTGTCCACTGGTCTCCCAGTTACCATGTTCACTGAAACCAAGGTAATCCACCATGCCAAATTCACTGTGGCCGTCAGTGGTGGGCATTAACTCGTTATATAATAATGAAGTTAACAAATTGAGTAGCTAGTTATTAAGTTGAACATATTTCTTTGTGTCAATATAAGTTAATAACTTCCGTTACTTAATTACAAGTCAGTTAAGTTAATAAATTCCGTTAATTTTAGCCAAAAAAGCGGCAAAAAAGACACATTTTTGAATGAAACAGACTGGAGTTGATATAAGATAGCTAAATAGTGAAACTCAGACAGCTATTGTAGCTTATTGTCTGAAAATTCAACTGTGCCTCTTTTTGAGACAGATGAGCCTCATTCTAGTACTTGCAATAAACAGGGGCGTAGATTTTTCATTTTGGTAGGGGGGGGGATGATTTCGGCGAACGCAACTTCGTGCTAGGTCCAATGGGCCGAACGTCGCGCGTCGGGGGACTTGGGGGCACACGAAACCAATATATTTGACATTATCTAAGATAAGTTCTGAGACACAGGTCTGTTGCTTGTATATTCCGTATGACATCCAACTGGTATGATGGAAAAACAACTAAATATAACTAATAATTGTCAATACTAAGTTGTTATATCTGAGATTCTAGGGGGGAATAATCATATGATTATCCCCCCCAGGCTCATCCTAGGGGGGGATGCATC
This sequence comes from Platynereis dumerilii, assembly GCA_026936325.1. Classification (NCBI taxonomy): domain Eukaryota; kingdom Metazoa; phylum Annelida; class Polychaeta; order Phyllodocida; family Nereididae; genus Platynereis; species Platynereis dumerilii. The sequence goes on along the minus strand of JAPTHN010000005.1, from coordinate 21,405,764 downwards.
CCCCCACATGATCTATGCCCCTGCCATTAAATATTTTCCAGATATTGTCTGCTTTTTTGATCGAAGTAAAAAAAAAATTAACTAATGCTATGGATAGGGCCTGCTGTGAGGTCATTGATGTCCACTAACAGTCAAATGTAAGTACTCGTCGTTCGTCGGCTGTAACTTAGCCACAATTTTAACTTATTAACTATAACTTTGCTGATAATTTTATTATCTGTTAACTAAGCAGGGGCGGATCCAGGAATTTGGGAAGGGGGGAGGTTCAGGTTCAGTGATGGGACTACCACAGGATGCGAAGCCCAAAGGGCTGAAGCCTATCCAGTAGGGGGTTCGGGGGGCCGCTAAGAGCAGAAACCACAAACTTTTATGAGAAGTCATATTGCTTAAAACATGGATGAGCTAATATTGATAAGTAATGGGACAGTATGGAATTTACAGTCCAGATTTACAGGATTAATATCAAATTGTCAAAAAAAGCTAAATCAGTCAAATAAAGTGGACTGGTAGAAAAGTGTCCCTACATATTGGCTTAAACAGAGGTTTGAACGATGTCCTCAGTTTTGCTGTCAGCATAGTGAAATATTATCCATTGCATCAAGTTCAGGTGTCACAACTGAACTGCAAAGTGCTATTTACCCAGCCGGGGAATTCTGCACAAACTCGCTCTCACTTTTTTAATTCCAAGAAGTAAACTGTTACTCGTATGTATACCATGAACTTAGGGCAATTCTCTTATTGGATCCCAACCATTGAAACAGCTGCCATTTTTTGACATGTTATAAACAGGCCAACCAAACTGCTGTAGTGCAAGGTAACGATTGCCAGCAAAGACTGCAATGTGTCACTTTACTGATACAGTGTAGCGTCAACAGTACCTAGTGTGTGCCTTTAAAGTTTGGTGCAATTTTAGTTTAGCATCACCAACTATCCTCTTCAAATAAGAAACCAAAGAGAACTTTGAAACTACTTTGTGAGCAGAACCCCATGTTTACGTGAGTGCAAGGTCTGTATTCCTACTCCCTGTCAAGGTGTCAAACACGCGTTTTAGTCCTCGCGGACTTTTACGCCACACGCGCGATTATTAGTTGTCTATGTGGCTTTTTGGCTTGGGCCCAATGGGGGGGGGTTTAAACCCCCAGAACCCCCCCCCCCTGGATCCGCTACTGCTAAGTTAACATTTTTTGTTAACTTGCTCATCACTGGTGGCTGTATACCTATTGTGTGCTGCCAGGTCATACAGTCGATTCTGACATATACATTCTGCCATATAAAGTACATCCAAATGTGCCCCATGTTCAGTGTCCCAATTAGTCCTGACATGACCTTCACTACAAAATGCTAAGGGTCTGACCAGATGACAGTTGGGGGGGGCGCTTTGCAGTGATGGAAATGGAAAATTTTTGTCAAGGGAGCTCTCGGCTCGTGCGGCAGCGGCTTACCGTTCCAAATTTTTAAAAAAGGATAGAATTCTTCCACCATAGTATAATTGTGGCCAAAAATATAATTGTGGCCAAAAATACCATGAAGACTGAAAAAGTGACATGATAATTGGAGTTTCACCACTGATCATTGGGGGAGCTGTAGTAGGGTACAGCTCCCCCTGTTTTTTGGTCAAGGGAGCTCAGCTCCCCCCCATTTCCATCACTGGCGCTTTGGATTTTACACCCGGTACGAACTTTCTTTTTAATGCGTGAAGCGTCGACGAACAATTTTTTTCAAAAACTTTTTTTATTACCATATGCTGAACAAACTTTTTTTCAGTGTCAAGTGGGAAACAAATTTTTTTTCACCAAAAATTCATAGCACCCCACCAAAGATCATCTGGTCGGCCCCTACTTACTCAGGCACATGTCAGTGTGTGTGTTTATCAGAATAGTAATTCATGACTGGTTGTTACGATGTATCAAACACTTACAAGCATTGAGAAAGCCCGATTGTTCCTTGTTTTTCCCGAGAATGGTTCGAATTGAATCCCTTTGAATTTTAGAAATACGAAAAACAAACTCTTTCACACCAAACCTATGCATGTGAATGTAATTTGCCAATAAAGGGTAGAAACATCAGCATGAGAATTTACAAGATTTGATGGCATCACCAGATCATAGCTTTGTCAGGAAGCAAGATACCCCCCCCCCATCCAAATGTGCCCCGTTTCCCTTAAATGTAGCCTTCTCAGCCAAGTTTTCAAAAAGGTTGTTTCATGACTGAGAAGAGCAAGCGTTGAAACTTGAGAAAATCAGGTGTCACAAATTTACCCCATACGACGAATATTTTGCTTGCCAGCACAACCACTGATAAAAGGGCACACCAATTTAATGTCTCTTTCAACCAACATCTAGCTTCGACTGATCTTTGGATCGATGTTGACCCCGAATCCGCAGCCATGAGCCGCCATTATGTAGTCATGATGTCCAAATTTTCAGTTAGGCAGCAGCCATGAAGACAACTTTTATATCATGGATTTGTTTTTGACATGAAATAGTCAAATTAATCAAATCTTCATATATTCATGATTTTTTTATATTCACATTTGATTTAAAATCTTGTGAAGTACATGTACTGATGTACAGTCTATTTCAAATTATTGACTTAGATATTTTTAAGTAACTTATTTTGCACTTCTAGTACACTTCTAGGTCTACAATAATGTTTTTTCGGGCGAAATGTCCAAAATTATGATATATATAATCTAAAAGCAATGGTATTACTTAAATGTCTTAAGACTTAAGTCATCAGCAGCCAAATATAGCCGCGAAGTCCTGAAAAAAGTGGCGGTTTCAGGGTCTGGATTGAAGGTTTGATAAATATGCACAGCCTGGGGTTTGAACACAACATGGCAAAGACTTCATTGTGGCGGACCTGGGCTGTAACCACTCAGCCACTCAGCAGCAAGATTTTTTGACATTTATCAAGCAATATCATGAATATGGAATGTACAGTGTTGTACTACTGACGAGAATAGGCATAATCTGGATATTACTGGAAATTAGAGCGCGTCTTGTGCGATGTGCTTAGCGCACTGTATACTTGATAGAAGTCCCAAATTCATGTCAAAGACAAGCTTCTATGCTGGCTTTGTTCCCAGTATTCATATTCTTAAAACAGAGTTGTATCAAAACTGCTCTAAAAAAACTAAAACTGTAAAATCTTCCAAGAAGTATTTACAATAACATTCCCAAGTAAAATGCTGTTCAAATCACAAACTGACTAGTCAGACAAAAAAAGATGAAACGCTCAAACTTTACAATATAATTTTTTTTAAACCTACAGATTGACTCAGGGAAATATTTTGCAATTTTTTTAAATCTAAGAATCTTGCGAGTTTTTCTTGATTTAATTGCTCTTGCTGGAAATCTGTCAGACATCATAATTATCATCTTCTCCTCATCACCTTCTCCCAAACATCGACCATGGCAAGAAATCAAGCTGCAAAAAAAAGAGAGAGAGAAACCAATCAGTTATGTCATGGAGAGAGCTCAAGCTTCCTGACTGTTTTGGAAAGTTCAAACTTGAAATAAATGAATTTAGATAATGGCCGCTATTGATTCTAAGCATACAATTGCCTTAATTAGTAACTTTGAGCGCCCCCTGCTGTCTGTGACTCTGTGTCCAGAGTAAATCCCTATAAGGGGCCAACCAGGCCATAGTTGGGGCTGGCTATGGATTTTACCAGTACCCCAGAAGGTGGTACCGATTTTACCCTGGGCACATAGAAAACTCAATGGTTCCATTTCCTGCGTTGCAATGGATGTTGTGGTTTTCTTGAGAGTAAAATAGCTCTAATCCAGCAATCTGATTGGTCCATAGACAGGAAGTGTGCCTTTTCTGTATGTTCGCGTGAAAGGTCATGATTTTGCTTGGTACCAGAATTTTTCTAATTTTTTTTCTGATTTTTTGGTGTAAGTGAAATCCATGACCTTTCACGCGATCTATTATCGCCCATACCTTTCTAAGTGCTGGGGACAGTGGGGGCGAACTTTATTTTTAATTTGCGAATCCTCATCGAACAATTCATTGGCACGTGGACGAGCGACAAAACTTTTTTATTGTAACAGATGACCTATACTCAGTGATTCTTTAGTGAGAATATTTTACACCTTTAGAAACCTGTACGTCTAAATTTCCGAATAGCGTCCTTCATAAGCGTAAATCTTCATTTCCCAAACAAAAATGTACCTAAAATTCATAAAATGACACAAACATGCAGATCTGTGCGAGAAAAATTCTCAAAATTTTCTTTGGAGATTGACCGTACATTGGACAAATTTATCTTCTTTTTTAATTTGCAAACCAGTATTACCACGTTATAACATGGAATAGTTACCGTCTGTTTTCTAATCTTCTTACTAAGTGCAAACTTAAATTAGGCCTAGTTAATTAGTCTGTTTATTGGCACCTTTACTGCTATATACATTACATGCTAAATGAACCAATCAAACAGTAATTATTACTTAATTGACACAAACAAATCATAAAAACATATTTAAGCTAGTAACATCACAAGACCAAGTTGAATGTTAATTTTGAAACTGTTTGGAGTGGACCACCAATCTGCAAAGAGCTATGAAAAATGTGGGAATTTATCCAAATTCTAAAAAAATTTCCCCAAAATAAAGGAAATTATAGGACTCATTAGGGGCAACCATTTAATGATCGGGGGGGGCGGGGGCTTGGGAGTTTTCCTCGACGGGAAATTATTTATTTCACAGTATTGGTGGCCACAATCAAGCACGCAAAGTCCCTAAATATTCATTCCCAAGTCAAGCAATAAATTATTTATTTCAAGACTGCCCAAAAATAATTTATTTATCTCACCAAAACTGAGCAAGAAGTTATTTATTAAAAAAAACCCCCAGCCCATGATGAGCTGAAGCATCCTGATGGAAAGATGGTCATTCTGAATTTCTGACATGAGTCAACATACTACATTCAACAAGTCTGGGCCTTGGAAGTGTCAGACTAACTGTTTGCAAGGCATTTCTTGAAGATGCACTAAACATGAAGTTAAGAAGAAGCTGTCAGGAGCTTTAAAATATACAATTTACCTTTCAACAGCAGTCAGACGTGATGGTGTTGTCCTCAGCTCTGCCATGCTGCAGCTGTCTGGACGCAATGAGGTCAGTGACCTCTCTGTCGTGACGTCATCAAAAGTAGTTCGGCAACTGGTGTGATGACGTCACATTGTTATTAGTGACTGTCTAAACAGCCAGAGGGGGCCACAATGCAAGACTCCACGCTCCCCTTAAAATGTTTTTACTATTTAAAGTATTAACATTTATAGTAGCTACAGTTTAGACTTATTCACTCAAATTAGGAATGATTTAGCCACGTATCTCGACACAACACCATTAGTTTCACTTTGTGGCGATTTCAACAGTAGGTGTGGGCTACTAAATGACTTTGAAAGTGACATAGTTGGCAAAGATTCTGAGGTTATTGCTGATTTAAATACTGTTTTGTGTAATAACACAAGAAAAAATTCTATGTGGTCTCAAAACCTAAGGAAATCTAAAGATAAAACCATAAACAATTATGGAAAGGACCTCATTGAACTTTGTAAAACTAGCAATATCAGAATAATGAATGGTTATTTTGATCCAAATGAAACTGAACACTTTACCTGTCATACTCCTTTAGGACAAAGTGTCATTGATTATTTATTATGCAGTGAAAGTATGTTTAACGTCTTGGAAAGTTTTAACATTGTATGTAAACTTGTTGAATCGGATCATACGCCTCTTACATTCTGCTTTAGTATTCCATGTTGCAAAAATCATTACATCATGGATGTCCCCGATAAAACTAGAAATTCCGAGAACAGTCTTCAAAAATTTGTTTTTGACTCTGAAAAACTTACGGAATATCTTTTAAATTTTGAGACCGATATCTCCCAAAATAATCTATTTAAATTGGGATGCGATATTGCCAGGAATGCTGGTGTTGATGCTGTAATTGATACAGTCTATGAATATGTGACAGGAAATATTCAGTCTACTTTCAAACTGAGGAAGTCCAGGTCCTCAAAGAATACTTTTCCAACTAATAATTGGTTTGATCAAGAATGTAAATATCATCGTAAAGTCACTAACGATTTTGCAAAACAAAATGATTTGTCAGTTGTATGTAACAAGGTTAAATATAAACTCCTAAATAAAAAATACAAGCAAGTAATACAGAGAAAAAAGAGAGAGTTTCAAGATAATAATAGGCAAACCATGCTAAATTTTCTGAGCAAAAATCAGTCAGAATGTTGGAAGCAATGGAAAAAGTTGAAAAGATCAAACAACATTCAAACTTCTGGTCCAGATCTAGAAACTTTTCATACATATTTTGAACAGCAGTCATATCCTCCGGAACGTGATTTCTTCGACACTGAACATATGAAATATATTGTTGACTCACTGCAGTCTAAATCATACATATGTAACAATTCTGTTTCGCAACAAATTTGTGATAGTAAAATAACTACAGAAGAAGTCTCATTACATTTCCGGAAGTTAAAAAACAACAAAGCTTCAGGTGTAGATGGAATTCCGGCAGAGTTTTATAAATATGCAAATGAAAAGCTGATAACACCTTTTTGCTCTGTATTCAATTATATATTTCAAAGAGGTGAATACCCAAGCCAATGGTCTGAAGGATTAATCAAAGCATTGCATAAAAAGGGAGATAAAGATAATCCTGATAATTATAGGAAAATTACAATAAATGTTGTCATGGCCAAACTTTTTGATTCTATTCTTAACAGTAGACTATATTTTAAAAATGAAGCCTTAGGAATAGATGATCCTTTTCAATTTGGATTTACACCAAATGCCAGCACTACTGATTCTGTATTTGTTCTAGATACTGTTATCAAATCTCAGCAATTTAAGCGTAAACCTATTTATCTTTGTTTTGTAGATTTTACTAAGGCTTTCGATTATATTAATCGAAGTGCTCTCTATTATAAATTGATTAATCAAAATATTGGTGAAAAGATGCTTAAAATGATAATGAGTATGTATGATAAAGCTAAAGCTAGGGTTTGTCAGTCAGGCATTATGGGTGATACATTTGACAGTAAATGTGGTGTATTGCAGGGCGGTATCTTGAGCCCTAAATTATTTAATGAATATCTTTCGGATCTGCCCGGATACTTACAGAAAAAAGACGGTATTACCATTGACACTTTCAATATAACTCATATTGCTTATGCAGATGATATAGTGTTACTGGCCAATTCAGCTGAACAGTTGCAGTCATGTGTAAATAATTTCCATAATTTTTGCAGTAAATGGCATCTTATTGTGAATGTAAATAAAACTAAAGTAATGAAGATTGGAAACCGATCTACTGATTTTTCTGTCTACTATAATGGACAGCAAATTGAAGAGGTTGTAAATTTTAAATATCTTGGTCATGTGCTTACAAATAATTACAATATTCACAATGAAATGACAGACTATCTTGTGACACAGGCTCACAAAGCTATTTTTGCACTGCAAGGTGACACTAAACAATCTCTTGGTTACATTACTCCGCAATTGTCTATGAAAATGTTCGATACTTATATTTTGCCAATTCTGGAATACAATTGTGAATTATGGACAAAATCAAAACCTATAAATGAAATAGAGAAAGTACAACTCGGTTACCTAAAACATATGTTAGGTGTAAGAAAGCAAACTTCCACACTTGCAGTTTATGGCGAGACAGGGAAGTTTCCTTTGCATCTTAGACAACAAATGAGAATGATCAATTATTGGCTTAAACTTGAGAAAAGACCAGATGATAATGTTCTTAAAAAATGTTTGAATTTTCAGAAAAATATACCTTCACGAACATGCTGGTTCAGCAAAATAAAACAGGTACTAGAGAACAACAATATACAATTTGGAGAAATTAATGAGACAGACCTAATAAATGAAACGTTCTCTAAGATGTTTAAAGAGAAACTATACCAAAAATATCAAAATGATTTTTTCCAAGAAATGAATGACTTGACTAAACAACCAAAACTTAGAACTTATAAATTAATGAAGACTGATTTCAGAATAGAACCTTATTTACTACATAATATTAACAGGAAATTATACACTAAAATTGCGAGATTTCGCACTAGCTCTCACAACCTTCGAATTGAAACTGGAAGACATGAAAGCCCTAAGTTGCCTGTAGAAAACAGAATTTGTAATAAGTGCGATTTAAATGAAGTTGAAAATGAAATACATTGTTTATTGTTATGTCCTAGTCATGGATTAGACAGGGAAAATCTTATTACTATATCATCTAATATAATATGCAACTTTGATCAACTCGATAATTTTGAAAAATTTTTAGCTATTATGACATCACGAGAACCCCAATTATTAAAAACTATAGGTAAATTTCTTGTTAGTATTGATGTTTAATGATATAGTCTGTCGTTTTGCATTTCATTTTAAATGTATATATATATATAGCCCATTGTGATTTAATTTACTGATTTGTCATGTCTTAGAATTAACATTTATTTAATTGGCTGGAACCTTAAATTGTATAGATATTTTGTAAGATTGAAATTGATTATGTCTTTTTTAACTTGAACCATTTATTGTATGTTTGTTGTTTTCTGTTTTGACAAATGTGTCAGATGTGACATTTTCCTTGTCGTAATAAAAAAAAAAAAAAAAAAAAAAAAAAAAAAAAAAAAAAAAAAAAAACTATTTGTTTGTATCAGTTTATGGTTTGATCAATTGATTCAGTGCATATCATATCTTGCGGCATAGGTGTCAATAAACAGACTACAGTGCCGCCTGTAAGTATGTGAAACGCATGACATTGTGCCATTGCATCAATGCTAAACATCCTCGGCCTAACTGCTTGTGGAGGCATGAATTTTCATCGGATGAAAGGGAAACAAAGTGGGTCATAAAGGCCGATGTGTGAGGCAAGTGGGATAAAAATAGCAGCCCATTTTTTTCGCTGTAGTCGTAGTTAGGTATGGGTCAAAGTCTTTGATAAGTAAGTGAACCACCCTTCCCTATCTTTTAACATTGGGCCTGCGTTTCACTTACTTATCAAAGACTTTGACCCATACCTAACTACGACTACAGCGAAAAAAAATGGGCTGCTATTTTTATCCCACATGCCTCACATATCGGCCTTTATGACCAAAAATGTTTTCCTCTCATCGGATGAGAATTCGTCCTTCCAGAAGCATTTTGATTAAGGATGTTTAACATTGATGCAATGGCACAATATCATGCGTTTCACTTACTTACAGGCGGCACTGTAATTAAATGACTTAGGGTGCTCATCTGATAAGAAACTGTGAATGAAGTGGCAAAGCCAGTTTGCAAATTGAAAATAAGAAAATTTATTTATCCAATGGACCACCAATCTGCAAAGAGATCCAATGACTCTTGGACAACTTAGTCTCGGCTATCTTATTAAGTCACCTAGCATGTCATAAGCCTTGGTTTATAGGCAGTAAATGTGGTTAACTTTGATATCACCCTGGGCAGTCTACTCAGGATGGAGATCAGCAATTGGTCAGTGCAGGAGGTCATGACTAGTTTGTTGATGCACCTTTTGTAACTCAGCATATAGTGCAGCATACTGCAGTGGTGGAAATCACAAGGTACCATCTGTTTGTTCTTATCGTGACTGATCTAACTGGTTGTAAAAATTGCTCATGAATATTCGTAACTTTTATGAATAAAAAATTTAATTTTTTGAAAGTGGGGGAAGTTTTGTCACTTTGTGCATCTAATGGAAATCTCCAAAACACAACGAAAAAAGTTGAGAGTATACATTCATCTGTACCGTATATCACAAAATGATATGCATATGGTGTGTTGTACTGGGCATATGTCAGAAACGTTTTGGTATTACATATCCTGTATGTTATATATTTGCCGCTCATACACTACAAGATGGCAAATATTGGAGTTTCTGCATATTACACAGTTCCTTTGCCGAAAGACTGGTACAATATTTGGAAGAGACGTGATTATATTATACAAGACAATCTCTGAGAGGCAGGCAGCAAATAGAATATATCAAAATAACCTTTTTGTTATTTGCAAACTTTGAATACTTTTGCTCTTGTGATTCTCATTATAATCATGTGTTAAAATTGATAGTTACTCATTGCATACTTATTACTTATATAAATACATGATGGCAAACATTTCAATTGTGTATTGGTATTGATGAAATAGATCTCCGGATTCTTGGTGATCATGTGGGTTTTATTCCAATTATCTTTTTCGGGTATTTTAAGTAACAATATAATAATGTGAGTATTCAATTCATTATCTATTTTGTCATTGTCCAAAACCTCACAGTACCTTAATGTTAAAAAGTTTTGAAGTACATGCTGTTCTATAGTTGGTAAAAGTTTGCCTAACTTGTCACATAAATCTGCTAGACGGTATTTTGGAAATAAAGTCTGGCATAAAATGTCTTCAGTGGCTACTTTACTTGCTGGGTACTATTGATAAACACTTGGTCATTCATCAAAGCTGAAGAAGTGCCATTTTGTCACTCTCAAGGGAGATGGCAGTTCTGTTGAATATTAAGGGGCCGACCAGGCGACAGTTGGGGAGGGGGGCTATGGACTTCACTCCGGGACAAACGTTTTTCGTTTGAGGCGCGTCGACGAACAATGTTTTTGCATGCAGACTCGCGACTAACTATTTTAACGGAATTTTAACATTACGGTACCCTAGCCAGTGGCGGACTTGCCTGTTTGGCCAAGTGGCAGCTGCCATAGGCCCATCCACTCAGGGGGGCCCATGCAAGATGCCAAAAAATAAAAATTACAAGAAAACAGCGAAATTTTGCTATCAGGTTCATGATTGTGTCTTGCAACCACACTTACTGTAAAGGACACACATTTTATGTGGGGCCCAAACCCTATTATTAACAATTTTCCAAATTAGGCCTGTGATATTTTGCTTTTCTATTCTTAAATATCGATGATAGTGGCAACGGAGAGGCCTACTGACTTATTTTGCCACGGGGCCCAAAATACCGCTAGTCTGCCACTGACCCTAGCTACAGGTGGAAGCAAACTTTTTTTAAATTTCCATAAGCTGAACCATTTTTTTTTTCACTGTCAACTGGGAAACAAACTTTTTTTTCACCAAAAGTCCATAATCGCCCCCCCCCCCCAAGATCATCTGGTCAGCCCCGACAATGGACACCATTGAACTATTCATTGATAAAAGTTGTTAGAACTCACAAATCTCTTCCAGATTTTTGAATCTATTTCATTCCAATTTCTGAAGAGGAAGAGCAGCCAAGGGTAGCAGACAAGGGTAGCAGTCAAGGGTAGCAGCCAAGGGTAGCAGCCAAGGGTAGCAGCCAAGGGTAGCAGCCAAGGGTAGCAGCCAAGGGTAGCAGCCAAGGGTAGCAGCCACAAAAATTGTTCTCCAAGCATTATCTGGAGGCCTTTCTCTCATTTATCCCTTAATAGTGCAATTACATGTTCATCGAAATTACATCAAGTCCATGTTAATTTTTTGAACCATGCATTTTTTGGAAAGCTTAGTTTCTCTAAAAACACAAAATGTTTTTGGTGTCCCTGTTGTCTGCGTATAACAAAAGTCGTTTCACATGATATGTTTGCCTATAAACAACTTTTCAAAATGCAAATAATTTTGTCCCAACTGACTCCCTTCTTGCATTTCCCACTGTCAATCTTGTTTGTTATTTTCCCCCCTTTTTGTAGTTTTTCTGTTCCTTTTTTCTGTCTCCCTCGTTAGCCAGATTCATTGCTGCTCCTTCCATCTTTGTGAACTTCCCGCCAAGTCCTTCCTCCTCCTGTTCAGTTATTCGACCTCCCTCTGCTCTCCACCACGTGTTCTGCATACTGAGGCCCACACAGGTCATTGAAGGCTGGCATTGCAATATGAAGGATGTTAAGTCATGCAATTACTACAGAAGGTTTATTTGAGCTTTTTTCCAATGCAGGTTTGAGCTATAATTTCTAAAAATTGACACTATGAGCATCTGGAGGATTACCGAGCAATTTGAAAAACAGTTCTGAGCAAGCAAGCAGGCAAACCCTACAGTCAAGAAAAAACACTAAACTGTGAAGTTATTCTACGCCATATCAGAGAAATACAGTTGGAAAGCTCAAGCCCAGGCGGTTGTGACTATTTTGGAGACGGCCTTGTTCTTATCCAACGCAGCACAAGGACTGTACTAAAGTGGTGTTTGATGATTGTAGCCTGATGGAATTCTCAGGAGGTCTGGCCCTCACACAGTTCTATGAGAGGGTTTATTGTTTTCATGAGAGGTGAAAAAAACAAAGTTAAAATCAGAAGGAGCACAAAACTAATGGCTCATGATTGCCTTAACTACATTTAAAGGCATGCATAAAAATTCGCAAACAAAACATTTACTGAATATTCTGCAACTCAAAAGTTGATTGACCCAAAACAGAAAAACAGAAAAATGAGAGACTCACGTGATATTATCCATAATAATGCATCTTATTTGCAGCAGGTACCATTTTAATGTCATTGTCATAAGCGATTTAATGCAACAAATGCCTTGAGAAAAGCAGTGCATTGCTTCAGACTGCATCCCTAGAGATTAGACAGCAGTTCAGTACCACAGCTGCAAAGCTGAAAGGCTGAAGATGTATAAGGAAACAGACAATGAAGATGTGACTGCAGTAGCAACATAATGCAACATACCATCATCAGAGAGCAAACTATCTGGTAAATACTTTGTATATTATACTTTGAAATTTTATGATTTCGCTGTGTTTTATTAGAGATGGTTAGATAACATTCTGTTGACATTTCCTAACACTCCAAGTCTGATGCAAATCTCGATACCAACACTATTTGACTGCGCAATTTATTTTATCGCAAGCCTGGCTTTTAATCCATTTACACATTCCTGTCATCTAAATCCCTCCTCCCTTCTCAATGACTTGACTCCTTTGAGCATGCTGAGTACCATAATATGGGGTGAATCGGGACACTGGGGTGAATCGGGACAGAACAGGAAAACGTTGTATTTGCTAAAAAAATTGCTATTTCTAATTGCCTCAGGAATTTAATTTTCGGCACATGTATAGTACGCATACCATTGCATATTGTATTTCTAACTACAGGTACTGAGAAGCTGCAGCACCTAAAACTCAGCCCCGCCGAAATGACATTTTTACAAGCTGGTCAAAACTCTGCCTGTACCATATAAAGTTCAAATACTACAGCAACCAAACTTGCAGTAAACTTTAAAATCAGTTTAAAATAGTTGTCGGGGACCATAATCACAGGCTGTGGGATGACTTAGGTTTGGTCCTGGGTTCAGATCCAGGTCAATGGCAAAGTTTCAAGATTTACCCAAAAAACCCCACTAATTTTCATTTGAGTGTACTAGCATGGATTTTTAATTGATATTATTGAACTTGTCATCATTAACAGTCGATTTAGTCCCGAATTACCAATTACTAGAATTTTTTTTACAAAACCGATTTTTTAATTAGTTTTCTGTCATTTATTGCATTTTTAAAATTAGCATATTATCAATGAAACTAATTTCAGATTTTCCTCAAAATAATTTTTTGGCTTGTAGAATATGTTTTCTAATGTTTATTAAGAAGTGGCAATCACTCAAAGAAGGTATTGATTGTGGAGATAATGGACTGTCCCGATTCACCCCACTGTCCCGATTCACCCCAAAGTAAGGGGTGAATTGGGACAGTGGTTTTCTGGGCCTTGAGCACTGAGATTTTAAGATATCATATGAACCTCCAAGAAGTACTTAATCCTTGTTCTCAGACACAATTTGACACCAAATTTTGATTTTTAGATTGATTTTTGACCATGCTATGTCAGAAAAACCGCCAATTCTGTCCCAATTTACCCCATATTACGGTATGCTTTTCTGCAATGCATGCAAGTGTCACCATGCAGACCAGTAATGACTCCAGAAATACAACCTTTGCTGGAAGGTATCTTGTCATTTAGTCGGTGGCAAATGCTGGTCCTTAATTGTGTAATGTCTTAATTTCTTTCAAAGAAAAGAGAAATTCATTAAATCAGCAATTAAGTAAGCTCAGATCTGAAGATCTGAGATCCAAAATTGAAGATTCTAAGGGTAATGCAAAGAAGTTGTTCAAGCTATTGAACTCAAGTCTGAACCGAAAACAAGAACTACCTCTGCCACCACATACCGATGAAATTGACCTTGCAAATGATTTTAATACTTTTTTTGATGAAAAGATCAAAACGATCAGGTCCAAGTTGGACTCTACAATCAATGAGACTCCTAATGATGATGAAAAAACTTCTCAAATGCTCCGGAATTTTAAAAAGTTGTCTGAAAGTGAGATCAAGAAACTCATCACTGAAATGCCTGTTAAACACTGCCAACTAGATCCCATTCCCTCATGGCTTTTGCTGGAATGTATTGATGAATACCTGCCAATTATAACAAATATTGTCAATGAGTCACTCACACAAGGACAAGTGCCACTTGAATTGAAACATGCTCTTGTGAAACCTCTCTTGAAAAAATCTGGATTGGATTTAATCAAAAAGAATTATCGACCAGTATCAAATCTGTCTTTCCTCAGCAAATTGATTGAAAGTGCTGTTATTAAACAATATACTGACCATCTTACTAAAAACGACCTGAACGATGACAAACAGTCTTCATACAGAAAATTTCACAGCACTGAAACCCTCCTGATGAAGATCCATGATGATATTATGTTAAATATGAGCAAAGGCGAAGTCACAATGCTTGTACTGCTGGACCTGTCAGCAGCTTTTGACACGATTGATCACAATATTCTTCTGAAACGTATGGAGTGCAAATACGGTGTTCATGATTCTGCACTAAGCTGGTTCAAGTCATACATTTCTCAAAGATCTCAGTCAGTGATAATTAATGACAAAACATCAACAAAACTGCCTCTCAAATTTGGAGTCCCTCAAGGTTCAAAATTAGGACCAATCCTATTCAATTCATATATCACTCCATTAAGTGAAGTAGCAGCCAAAAATCAAGTCGATGATCAAAAATATGCTGATGACGAGCAACTTTTCCTCTCTTTCAAACCAACATTCTTGGAACAGAGAAATGCAGCAGAAAAAATGGTGAAGTGCGTTGCTGAGATTAGGAACTTTCTTCATGAAAATAAGCTCTGCAACAATGGAGAAAAAACAGAACTATTGTTCATCGGCAGTCCACATCAACTCAATAAACTCCAAATATCTTCAATCAATGTGGACAATGTGAAAATTACTGCAGCTGACCATGTTAGAAATCTTGGCGTAATCTTCGACAAAAACATGTCCATGGAAAAACAAATCAACAAAATGTGTCGGAATGCCTATTTCAACCTGAGAAATATATCAAAAATTAGGAAGTCATTGGACAAGGAAGTTTGCAAAACTGCAGTTAACGCTCTTGTCACTCCTCACCTAGACTATGGAAATGGTCTTCTATATGGTACATCAAGTCATTTGATAAAGAAACTTCAAGTCGCCCAAAACTCAGCGGTTCGACTTATAGAAAAATTGAAAAAGCATGACAGTGTGAGCCAATACAGGAAGCAGCTACATTGGCTGCCAATTCCAGCTAGAATCCAATTCAAACTGATGCTAACTACATGGAAAGCTGTCAATGGACAAGCACCTGTGTATATTCAAAATCTGATCCAGTCAAAACCCAAACAAAACTGTAATCTAAGAAGCAACAACAAAGTTCTCTTAAAAGAACCAAGTTCTTGCAATAAAAACAAATTTGAAGACAGAGCTTTTTCGCATGCTGCTCCAAAACTTTGGAACAAACTCCCAGATATTGTCAAGGCCTCGACAACACTTGAATGTTTCAAGAGAAATCTCAAAACTTTTCTGTTTAAGACTTTCTACAAATAAAGCTATCATACACAAGCGCTAGTGAGCAGTTTACTGGAATTAGCGCTATATAAATGTCTATTATTATTATTATTATTATTATTATTCTCTCTGCATGACATCCTATGCTTGAACACATTTCCTTTAACTGAATTTAGTGAGTCTTGCATTTACCTTGAAAGTGGTTTCATATTTGTGTTGGCTTCAAGGAATCTTCTTTGTGTAGTGCGACTAAATTTACTACCAAGACTGGCTTAGGAGTACATGCAACAGATTGAAAATTTGATTCTCATTAAATTTTTAATTTGGGAAAATGCATGTAGAGGAAAAATGAAACTGCAAGACGCAACCAAGGTTACTTACCATTTTGACTGTGTGAATGTATAACTCTATTTTAGTGTTCAATTTCACAAAGATAATAATATACCTAGTTTTCTTTCATGGTTCAAAGTGTCTGTAATTACATAATTGATGGATATTTTCAAAGTTTAATATTTTGGAGTGTAATATCAGCAAGAAATATATAACAGCCCACTTTTGGTATTCTCTATTAGGGTAAGGTTCCTTGAGTCGGACAGCTAGATTACAAGCATTTTAGAAACCAGGGCATCAAATTGAATGTTTTTCGAAAATCTATTATAATATTGACAATTTGCATAATTATAACATTGTATATTGGGTTAATTTTAGGTACTAAAAAAATTAGAGGGGTAACCTTGAGTCGGACAGTTACAAGGCATTGAAGTACATTTGTTTAAGATCCTTCCAATCCATTAATAGATGCCATATTAGAGCAGAACATACATTGAGCTCAGTACTAACCATTCTGATGACAATCTGATGTCAAATCAATACCATAGACCTGAAAAAAACCCTTCAAACTGGAGAAATTCTACTAAAATACACAATTTCCGATCAAACAAAAAATTGAAAAACGTAGTTCTTACCCCATTTTCAGGGCGGTCATGGGTCAACTCGCCAGGCGAGAACTCGCCAGGTGACAACTCACCAGAGCACGAAGTCGCCAGGTGAAAACTCGCCAGGCTACAAACTCGCCAGTTTACATTTATATAAGCCCAGAATCGGCTTAATATATCTCTCTTTGCATTATATGGATGGTACATCATATGATCATGTTTGTGTCAAAGAATCAAGTCAATATGACAATAAGAAGTGGTTCCAATTTAAGATTGAATTTTAAAAGTGACAAAAATACGGGTGCTGTCAGTACCAGTGGCAGCAGAATGATGTAATTAAAAAATTTAATAAAATAAAAGCTTTATGGCTTCTTCTAGATAATGCAAAACAATACAAGCAGCACAGACGGACACCAGACATAGTTAGTAAATTGTTTAGGCTATTAAATAAATGCAAAAAATTAATTAAAGTCTTCCGTGCTGAACCTGACGTTTTATGCTTCATGATTGTGTCACAAAATCAAACTTTTGATCTACCTATATATTTTTGTCTGTCTTATTTATCTGTCAAATCTAATTTAAAGGCCCCTACTAGTAGGCTACAACAAAAACGTTTCAGCATTTTTAAACAAAAAATATCTATCTATTTATCCATCTTGCCTCATATATATACACTTTTCTAATAGAAGCCAATTTATCTAACTACCATCGATGGACAGAAAGATAGACCGATAGACAGATAGATAGAATCTATGGAATATAGATAGATAGATCTATAGATAGATAGAAAATATATAATATAATAGATAGTTAGATAGATGGAATGGATAGATAATTTAAATTTACTGACAACTGAAGAGCAAGCACAAAAGACAATCCTGGACATTTTATGAAAATGAAAAAATCTCCAGTAAATTAGCACAAGTTATGTTATTTAACATGACAGTGAATATTATTGATCCAACATTTATCTAGTTTTAAATCTTAGAAATTATATTGAAAGTCTTGAAGTTCTATTAATTAATTTAGAACTTAAATTTAATGCATGTGGTGTGGTCAATTGAAATCACGCATTATTATATCAACAAATGGAACTTAAAAACCTTGAAAAGGCCTAAATGAAAAAAAAAAGCTACCAAAAACGGGGCTAAAAGGGATTGTAATAGCCTATTAATAGGTAAACTGGCGAGTTGGGGGACTGGCAGGAAGTCAACTGGCGAGTAGTGGGCCTGGCGGGTTCTCCCCTGGCGAGTTGACCAGTCCCGGTCAGGGCCATGAAAAACAAACTTACTGTGTTCATATCATGCTGGAACTTTTGGAATAGCTTAAGGACGTCTTTGGCTACACGATGGTACCAAATAAAGTGGTATAGAAGATCTCAATTAGCCAGTAGAGTCCAACTAAAAGTGTCCTAGTCAACATTACCCTAAGCTCCTCTGTATTCACAGAAGAATAAGTCTGAAAAACAGAGTCCTGCAGAATGTGTGTTTCCATCCTCTCAGCAGATTGAGAAATGCATATCTCTGCTTTGCCAGGAAGAATTCTCCAGGAGCCTACCTGCCAAAGTCACTGCAATCTGAATGATTTATTGGCTATCTTGTAGTGGTCAAGACATCATTTAGTAAACAATGTATCTTCCTAGAGTTGTAGCTGAGCAATCTTTTCTCCTTATCCATAAGGAAATGGTTTTGTAGTGTCCTTTCCTAACTTTTGAAGCATCAGAGTGCTACTTCTGCAAAAAATGCTTTCAAAGATTTGAATTGTCATTAATAACATAAGGCCTATCTCAAAAATAATGAATCCAAAGTGTGACATGACCATCAAAATTTCATGTTGTATTTTTTTATCAAATGACCATGCAGTTTTGTTGAGAACACATCTAAGTTTCAAAAAATATTTACCATAGAGTTCCAACCAGTGGAAATAAGTAATGATAGCAGAATAATACCAAATATTTAAAAGTTTTTATTTACATGTCGACAAAAGAAAACTAAACTAAATGTCAATTTATCATCAAAAGAAATCAAATTTCTTTATATGATGATATCGGTCAAGTACTTTAGAGTCTTCATGGCAGTTTTCATTCCAATACACCAAATGTATTGTGAGAAACTATTTTTGATAATGTCAGCAATATTTTTTTCAAAAATGTAATTAAATATGCCTCAGAAACATTTATGTTCTTTTAAAACGATTTCAACTGTCCTATGTTATGGGTCTGGATGTTGGCTTCAAATTCATACATAATAAGTGCCACTGAAGTGAGTATTAACTCGGCAAGAAAGAAGCATGTATTTTGGCCCTTTTTTTCAGATAAAATCCTGATTTTGAGTAATGATGTCGCATGAAATTGCAAAAATTTTCTGGTTTTGCTTAAAATCAATTTAATTTGATATCATAAATCATAACTGATGGAAAAGTACGACCATTTCAAATGAAAATGGTGTTTTTTAATTGGATATTGCCTTTATCGCCAATTTGGCCCCAAATTTTCAAAAGACTTCATATATTCCATTATATTATAGGCCAGGTCATTAAACCTATTCAAACTAATAAATAGTGTGGCAATTGTCACAAAAGGTAATATTAGTATCATGGCTCCTTTTTTTACAGGAAAAAAATTTGAATATGATCAATCTTTTTGTGAGCGTTACGCGTGCGACAAAATAATCTTTGTATTTTACAACTAGGTATCAGTCACCAACGTGTACTAGGTCATGGTTTATTGATTCTACACTGATTTACTATGTTGCAAGCCAATCCAGGTTAAAATCAGAGCTTTCATAGCTTTTTGCCGCATGAAAGTAATCCTTGCGGCTTGCGTTACGTGTGCGACGCATGCACCTTCCCTCATATGCGTTGGAATTTTTTCATGAAATGATTTTATCACAAGCATGAAAGGCTCCAAACCAACTAAGAAGGGAGAGCGGGGCACAGTGAGACACTTTTTTTATTTTCAAGTGTTCCAAAATGTTGGCAGTATAATGAGTTAAATGAGATCAGGTCCACATTATAGTTAATGACATTGGGTAAATTGTACAGTAGTTTAAGGTTCCTACCTTTTACAGGTTTGGAGAAATTTTGAGTTACATCCATACTTGCAAGTGTCTCACTGTGCCCCGTGGGCAGAGCACAGTGAGACAGGGCATTTGCTACCATAACTGCTGACCCTCTTGACCTGCTGAATTTTTCTATCAATTGTTGCTACACAAACTACTGTACTCTAATAAAAGCAGCTGGCTAGGTGATTTTTAGGTCCTTTCTTGATCATGTTTCGAAACTTCATCGCACAGGACACATGCACGACTTATTTAACTAGCCGCGCCTGTTACATAATAATCAAAATTCTTCTCTGATGCTTCCCGTCGAATATGACTCACTAAAATCAGTAGTTTACAGCAGGCATTTTGTTTTTAATAGTGAATTGTGAGCTATGCATTATGTTCAGGTCTTTTGGAGTGTAATTTGTCATGTCTCTCTGTTCCCCACCTCAGACTGTCTCACTGTGCCCCAAGCAGCTCTCTTTATAAAATGTTTTAATCCTGCGGACGGTATGCCTGCATTGTGGTTCATCATCTCTCTAAACTAGGACAAATGATCAAGGTTTGAATCCGCGGCAATTGATTTGCGTTATACCATTTTTCTTGGGAATTATAACAAAATTTCGTTTAGCAAAATTATTTACTTTTACGAGTTAAAAACAAAAATATTGAAATTCAACTCTTGATATGCTGCGTAGGCATTCAGGCTATAGGACAGTATCTCACTTACTTACTTTTTGTACTATACAAAAGAGGGTTGATCTGTAAACAGTACCAGTTAGACGCTACAGGCTTTGTCTCACTGTGCCTACCGTCTCACTGTGCCCCGTTCTCCCCTAGATATTATGCTAGATCTTAACGGCAAAAAGATTCAACTGACATGTGTAAAAGGGAAATTACGACATCCCAGATCAGGAAGCTTCAAATTTGACTCAATTTTTCGAAGTCAACCTTTGAACACGAAGAATTCAATGATGTCAAAACAAGCATATAAATATACTTGTTTCAATGAATTTATGACGCCTTTGGACATAGAGATAGAAGGAAAATTAAGAAAATGACAATGAGATATGTCAAATTTCATACACCTGAAATAATTCAAGTGAAGAAAAATGTGATGTCACGCTAAAATAGTTAAAAAATTCACGTTTTTCAATGTACTTTTAAGATTATTCCAACAACCGTCTGTAATATTGTCATAAAATATTCTGGACTTTGGCTCAAGAATGTATTCAAAGAAACAGTGCAATATAAAGTTGTTGTATACATCCATTCCTACATTTTTTGACCCCCAATGAAATTGGGCCCAGTGGCTTCATTATTTTTGAGATAGGCCATAACAGGTGCTGCTACCTTTCTTGTGTTGTATCCACCACAGTTGGTAGTTCTTCAGCATTCGCAGAACAGTAACTCTGATAGACAGGGCCCCACAGATTGAGTTTCTCCATACTCTCAGCAGATTGAGAAATGAATGTCTCTTCTTTGCCAAGTATTGTCTAGGACCCTTCCTGGGAAAATCGCAGCCATCTCTATGATTTATTTTCCATCTTGTCTCAGTCAAGACATTGCAAGTAAACATTGTCTCTTTGTTAGAGTTGCAGCTAAGCAAACTTTTCTCCTTTAAAAGCAGACAAAGTATTAGTGTTGTCTATCCATAGTACTCATCTCACTAAACAAGATCAAAGAAGTCTGAGATTTGTGATTAAGCTCAGAAATCTTCTATGTCTATCTTAATTACACCCATTTCCATATTGTGATTGGAATAAAGTGTCAGATCCCTTCAATGTGTCTTTTTCATGACATTTGTAGTAAAAATTTGGCATTTATGATTTGATGGCAGATTCATTAGACAAAATTGATTTGGTATTTTGGGATATGTTGTGGTGTCCAAATGCTTCCATGCACATCAATGCCTATACACTCTCCAACATTCCCTTCTTTGCAGAAGACCCTCATTTGCATTCATAGACTTGGGTCTACAATGAATTTTTCAGGAAAAGGGAACCAATTAAGACGGCTACTTAGACATGGAATGCCCACTTCGGAGTTCTGTAGCTGCTAATACCAGGAGACATTGTGCCTTACATGGATACTAACAGCAGATATTGTTACTAGTGACAACTTTGAAGCATGTTCCATCCCCTCACAAAGCATGGAGTCTACTAAGAATGCCCCTTATATGCTTATGTTGTGTTTTCTGTTATAAGTATGTAAATATTGCACTGCAGTTTTGCTAAAGAACAATATATGTTTGTACATAATCTGGGCATAACATTTAGCGAAAAAGATTTTATAAAATTGGATATAAAACAGTTCTGTAAGCCTGTCTTACTGTGTCTTAGTGACCTCCACCAAGCCTAAGGGGCTATAGTTCTTAGTAACCAGCTAAGTTCCCTTATCCTGAAAAACTTCAGTACTTTTACTTAAATATTTTTATAAATTTATATGAAAGTCAAAGAAGTAACATACTGCTTCCATTCTTTTAGTCCAAAAATAAACATCATCATGAAACATAAATCGAATCATTTCCAAATAATGAGTTTGCCTTGTGGCTGTTTCAAAATAGCTTTGATGGTTGTCCTTGTAAAGAGTCATGTTCTCCAGACTTACATTGATTTACAATTACATTTTATTTTTCTAATCTATGTGACTTACATGTAGGGGAAGGTGGGGCATAACCACCCCTAGGGGCATAACCACCCACCCAGTGGTTCAAGGTGATTGGTTCCAAATAGTGAAAATATTGTTAGTGCAGGTGATTTTACTTCTGAAAGACAACTTTTTAAAAGAAGGGGTTGCAAGCAAAAGGCAGAACCATACTGACCAACTCAGTTTGTTTAGTTTTTTAGCTTTTTTAAGCGGCTTCATCTTATTTTCGCACGTGACGGTATTTGTGATGGCATTCTACATAAAGGAGATGTAAGGTATCGGTAATAGGGATTGTCTTGGTTCATATTCTGAATAATTTTTAAAATGGATTTAACTGTCATTAAATCATGTCATGAGTGATAATAGGGGTAGTGGCTGTTTTACCCCAATATGGGGCATAACCACCCGCCCCTGGAAAAAATACAGTAGGGGGGTGACAGAAACAGGAGGGGGGTTTTCAAAAATGTACTGTAAATGTGCGAGGAACTTGGGAAGGGTTAGCATAGATTATGTCATTTGGGCTGTCTTGAAAAACCAAAAGATTGGTATTGGCGGGAGCGTCCCAGAGAGAAATATCTGAGAAGTCACTACCATAGCAAAAGTGAGGACACTGATATGGCTTGTTACTTTCCAAGTCAAGAGCACCTGCATTTTCATCAGAAAGGGACATAGTATCCTTCCACCAGATATGGGAATCCTCCAGTTATTTTTGTTGCTGGTACCTTGGGGGAGGGGTTATGCCCCATGGGGTGGGTGGTTATGCCCCGAGCATGGGGCATAACCACCCACCTTGTACCAAAAACTATTTCGTATTCCTGTGCTATAAGGAAGAGTCATTTGATGCTCCAGGTAGGGGATATGAAAGTACTCTAAGAGTGTGTCATATTGCCAATTGGAGTTCTTAATTGTGTTGGTCATTATCATCCTGTGAGACATTTTGTCTTAGGGGGGTGGTTATGCCCCACTCTCCCCTATTCTTTCCTTACCTTATGACAGCTAGCTGGCTAGCTAGATATATACAGTCATATAATTGTCCCTTAGAAATGTTATTTCATTTTCCGGCTTTGCTATTTTGCTTTTCAGCAATATGTCTTTATTTTAAGCGGGGCCAGTTCTGGCTTTGTAGAAATGCCATCTTTGCTGGTAGATTAGTGCTATGAAGTTGGTGATAAATTCACTTTAACCACTGCACTGTAAACAAGTTTCAAAAATTAAGATTGTACACAAATCTTATCTGCAGTGGAAACGAATATGAGTTTTTCTTTTCAGTTCTGCAATACCAAATGAATAAAGTGCTTTTGAAAATGTGTGAGTAATTTAACAAACTATTGTATTGTAAACAACACAATCAACATAATAACAGGAAATCTACTCAAAAGGCATTGTAGTTATGCATTGGTATTGCATGAGACCCTGGTACTAGCGGTGAATAGCACCAGCAACAGCCCACAGGACAATTCAAAGATTAATCTTGGGATGTAACTGCAATTTACTACGCAAACAGGAACATAATTGCTTTGTGCTCCCCTGTTCTGTCTTCTCTTCTCTGTAATTATATAATATTATCATAAATGAAGTGTAAATTTCCCCATACAGTATAACCGATACAAGTATCAGATTCTCTGCTTTGTTCAACCAACATCATTGCCTGGTCATTTTGACAGTAAACTATGGCTTACAGTGAAGATAAGAGGTTGCTTGTCACAGGGAGTTTGCTCATGGGGAGGGTGCACAATGATGCAAACCTGGGTAGGCCTGAACTCTAACTGATGTAGCCCTGGACCCCTGGGACAGGGGTCATGAATCGTCCTATTGGAAAATCATGAGATTTGAAGGACATGGTGTGGGAGAACGGAATTTTCACTCTTTTTCCATGTGTTTTATACTAATTTGGTGATATATTCTAAAAGTATACACTTTTTGCTGCTGACTTCACCTGATTTCGTCTCAAATTGTCACTGGAATAGATGTTTAATTGTCCTCTGAAACTGGAAAAGTGATTTTTATCTTTATACATTGAACAGATGGTGTCTTCTCATTGGTCCAGAGAGAATGATGTCACAACAATCAATTATGATGTCATAAGTAATACTTGTGACGTCACAATGGTGACATCACATATCAAAATGAGGCTGATAGCTGTATCACAATATTTATGCCATTTCTCTATTTAAAATTATTTTTTATCATGCTGGTCTTTGAAGAAATCCTTTCAAAACTAGTGCCGTCAGTAGTAAAACATGTGGGCTACCCTAAACCAAACTTTCATGAAATTTGAACAGAAATTGACTGATTTAGAACAATTCTCCCAACACAATGTCAAATTCTCATGATTTTGAATGGGAAGACCCATGCTCCATGCTCACGCATGGGTCCCAGGGCTATAACTGATGCATACATTTACATGTATCAGGTTGTATGTGCATTCAGAACTGGACCAGTAATAATCTAAATCAGCTGGTAGCAATCAGAGCTCAGGAAGGGTAATAAGATTAGTAAGCAGATTTGAAGATGTGACTGCAGCAGCAACAGAATTACTGGCAGCACTGGTTCAACCAACTTTTTCTGCATTGAGAACATCGCAGAAGTCCTAAATTTCCAGTACTCAGATATTCATTGCTGCATCAAATTCATGCACATTATGCAACTAATCTCATTTATTCAATTCAGATAAAGTAAGTTCACATAACCCATTATAGAAAGCTATTTTCTTGTTGAAAATATAACTCATCTTTCAAAAGAGACAAACATATAATTTAGCTTTGCAAAGTCATTTGTCTACTACTTTTTATGTACTCAAAATTTCTTTACAAGAAGACAACAATTTATATGTAAAACAGTCTGCTTTTCAGGAAACCTTTCATATAATTTACAGATCGACCCCCCCCCACCTCCTCTTTCGATTGCATGTCTTACAGCTTTCGTCTATTCTTTTCTCCTATGCAGAAACCTAATCCTTTGGTGTGGCCTCCCAGATTGGCTGGGTCTTGAGAATCTGTGAACTTAACCTTTGTGCAATGTGTCTCTGCCCAGCAGTAATAAAGGGCCCGTCTTTTATTACACCTTTGGACAGACATGTGACCTTAAAGACATTGGAACATTCTGTTTCCATGGTGATGACCACTTGCCTCACACTGGCCTCACAGTGTCATTCTGCAGGACCCTTGCCATGAGGTGCAGGGCACCTGATACATCAAATGGGATAGCAAGGTTGAAGTTTAAACTGGAAGGCTTTCTAAGAAATCTTTGTCTTATAAATTAAATTCATAATCCCTCCTAATGTGAATAGTGATCAAGAAGGGCCTAATGCACAAAGAAATAATGTTAAATCTTTTACATTTACATTTAAATAAACATCCACATGTCGTAAAATGTTCTGTGTCATTATTCAGAGCAATTTTCATTTCAAGGAAGTAGGACAATAAATCAAGCGCACAACTCAATACTAGGAAAAAGTTAGTAGGCTTTTCAAAAGGTTCATAAGAAACCATTAAAAAGATGAAAATGAATCGCTTGTGTCTGCTGCCCATGAGCATCTTGGGAATTTGTCGGGAAAAAGAATGCCTTGTTTGCAGTTTCCATGGCAACCAGAGCTGTAGGAATGGCATTCACGCAGGGCAAAGGTGTCGAAGGTGATCTCCTGTTCTAACAGAGAGCTTTTCCGGCAATTTATCGTCAAATGATCAAGGTCACGTGACTAGGGTCAGCCACAAGGCCGCCATGTGACCTTGCTCAAAAACAGCACCTCCTACTTGCTGTCTGGAGTATCTCCAATGTAGTCACCCTACTTATCTTAAAGTCAATATTATATGGTTTGTTTGCTTTTTAACCCTTAAGCATTAACCACAGGCTCTCGTGATATTTCATGAAAGGTGTAAATTCTTAGTTTATGTTGGAGATAATCAAAAAATATTTAATTATAAAATGTCTTTTTTATAACTGAAACACAATTACTGTCCTTATTGTGTAGCGTGCATGCTTACCAGTGCTTTTAGTAGTAGTAGTAGAACATTTATTGCTTTCAATAATACAGTACACAAGATAAAATTTACATCCACAAACATCTGGTACATATAAAAAGATTAACAAAAAATTACAAATTAGCGTCCATAGGTTCTGAAGAAATCTGTTACATCATAGCAATATCTGCTCATCACTCTACAGTCCAAATTACACATAAGGAAATTTAAACAACTGAAGTCCAAATTTGAGAAAGTGTCTCTGATATGTTGAGTCAGCGTACACTGACAAAGTGCATGTAGTTCTGTCTGCGATTGCCAAAAAATATATTCCCCCCAGACAACGCTGCCTGGATCTGCCACCGAGAGCATGTCTGATCGAATTTGAAGTTTTCCATTTTGTTATAAAAAGAGATCCTTATTTCAAATTATACGTATCGCATCTGCCCAAATTATGCACTGAGCATGGCATTGTTCTTTTTGGTGTATGTATGTAAATGGTTGTTGCTTATGATGTACACTGTATGACCTTACAAGGTGTGGTTATGGATCAGCCAGGACATTTACCTGCCCTGCCGTCTACCTGTGTGCTTGCCAGGGTTTGTAAAAGCAGGGAAAGATATTATCAGACTAATTTACTCGTATTATGGTACGGTTTTATTCATGTACAAAGTATAGGTTGACAGCTGTCGCTTGGCAACATAAAAATATAAAGCTGTTATATTTTTCTCAAGTTTTTCCAATCATTCAAAAAGTGTTAAATACACATAAAAAAGCACTGCTAAATTGTATAGGTGATATGTGTTGGAAATTTATTTGTTGTATATGTAATATTGGGCAAGTTTTTGCTCAAATGAGGAAAAAAGTATTTGAATATTTTTTTCAATATTACAAAAAGTATAGGATATGTATCAGTCAGATCATGAAATCACAACTAGACCGCATAAGTCATGTATGTGTACCAAAACTTCATCCATTTATATGCAATAGTGACCGAGTGTTAGCCCGAAAACAAAAAAATACATATTTTTAAAATTTTTCCTCGTTTTAACAGAAAGTATAGAATTTTAAAAATTATTTCAAAAGTATAGAATATCTATCAATCAGACCATCAAAAGGCACAACTAAACCATACAGGTTATTTGTGTACCAAATTTCATACATGTACACTGGGAAACGATCTCACCGCCCGCCGCCTGAACGCCCACTCGCCCTCCCGCCCGGCAGACGGCCACTTTGTTCGCTGAAGGTAAAAAAATGACTTAGGTCAATTTTGCTTTAGGCTGACGCCTTGTTATGCCTAAACACTACAGAAGTCCACACCAGGTGGCATGCCAGTCTCCTTACGTGAAGGGTGACCTCTGGTGAGCAAATTGGAGCAACGGCAGCCCGATTCAGACACAGAGTCAACGTGGTCTTACAGGGCTGGGGATTGCGTGTGCAATGTGCATATTTGGTAGAATTAAATTTTAATCTGATATCTATGCTTCCAAATTATGAAGATTGTGCATTGTGCGACATTAATTTTGTGAATTTCGATGGACAAGATTCGAAAATAAAACTGAATCCCCAACAGAATACAGTACACTTAAATTTCTTCCTGCAGCTGCATATTCTGCAATAGAAACTGCAGAATTCTGCAGTTCTGCAAAAAAATTCTGCAGTTCTGTAGGAAACTGCAGAATTCTGCAGAAAACTGCAGAATTCTGCAGAAAACTGCAGAATTCTGCAGTTCTGCAAAAAAATCTGCAGTTCTGAAGGAAACTGCAGAATTCTGCAGGAAGCTGCAGAATTCTGCAGTTCTGCAATAAATTCTGCAGTTCTGTAGGAAACTGCAGAATTCTGCAGGAAGCTGCAGAATTCTGCAGGAAGCTGCAGAATTCTGCAGTTCTGCAATAAATTCTGCAGTTCTGTAGGAAACTGCAGAATTTTGCAGTTCTGCAGCTCCATTAATACCTATACAAGAATGAGGACTGTGAGGAAACAAATGGGATCACAAAAATGTCATTTTACAAACTGCTCTATCAAAATAAACTTCAATGGACGCTTTGCCTCTCTGCTCGGTCAATTCTCAACCAAATGTCATTCAGAAAATTGTTTCAGGTACCCAACGACTACACTAGTCAGTCTTTGTCCGTCGTTGTTTTTTTTGCCGTACGACCCGTTTTTCGGCGATCGGTCAGCTCGCAAAAATGTCATTTTATAAACTACTGACAGTGCTCCATCAAAATAAACTTCAATGGACGTTTTGCCTCTCTGCTCGGTTAATTCTCAACCAAATTTCATTCCGAAAAAAGTTTCAGATACTCTGCAACCAGGTCTATTTAATACAATAGTCAGTCTTTGTCCGTCGTTGTTTCTTTTTGCCGTACGACCCGTTTTTCGGCGATCGGTCAGCTCGCAAAAATGTCATTTCATAAACTGCTGACAGTGCTCTATCATAATGAACTTCCATGGACATTTTTCGTCTCTGCTCGGTCAATTCTCAACCAAATTTCATTCCGAAAAAAGTTTCAGGTACTCTGCAACCAGGTCTATTTAATACAGCAGTCAGTCTTTGTCCTTCGTTGTTTCTTTTTGCTGTACGGCACTTTTTTCGGCGATCTGTGTGCTCGCAAAAATGTCATTCCACAAACTGCTACCTGGTAGAACTGCAGAATTTGCTACAGAACTGCAGAATTCTGCAGCTTCCTGCAGAGTTTTTTTTGAAACTGCAGAATTCTGCAGATTTTTTTGGAATTGCAGAATTCTGCAGCTTCCTGCAGAATTCTGCAGTTTCCTACAGAATTCTGCAGTTTTTTGCAGAACTGCATAAAACCTCCCAGGCTGCATATCTCTTACAGGATTACAGATTTTGCTGCAGAAACTTTTCAGAAACGCTGCAATGACAGAGGACTACCAAAACCCAGACCCCCTAAACCACAACCCCCCAAACCAACCCCCCAAATAAATGTTTCCTTGGTAGCGGCAAGCCCAATGTCAAAGAGGTCTGAACTGTACAGATGCAATACACTGGAGGAAGTAACAGAGGTTCAGAAATCAAGCAGTTAGCTGCAGAATTCTGCAGCTTCCTGCAGAGTTTTTTTTTGAAACTGCAGAATTCTGCAGATTTTTTTGGAACTGCAGAATTCTGCAGCTTCCTGCAGAATTCTGCAGCTTCCTGCAGAATTTTGCAGTTTCCTGCAGAATTCTGCAGTTTTTTGCAGAATTCTGCAGTTTTTTGTAGAACTGCAGAATTCTGCAGTTTTTTGCAGAACTGCATAAAACCTCCCAGGCTGCATATCTCCTACAGGATTACAGATTTTGCTGCAGAAACTTTTCAGAAATGCTGAAATGACAGCGGACTACCAAAACCCAGACCCCCTAAACCACAACCCCCCAAACCAACCCCCCAAATAAATGTTTCCTTGGTAGCGGCAAGCCCAATGTCAAAGAGGTCTGAACTGTACAGATGCAATACACTGGAGGAAGTAACAGAGGTTCAGAAATCATGCAGTTAGCTGCAGAATTCTGCAGCTTCCTGCAGAGTTTTTTTTTGAAACAGCAGAATTCTGCAGATTTTTTTGGAACTGCAGAATTCTGCAGCTTCCTGCAGAATTCTGCAGCTTCCTGCAGAATTTTGCAGTTTCCTGCAGAATTCTGCAGTTTTTTGCAGAATTCTGCAGTTTTTTGTAGAACTGCAGAATTCTGCAGCTTCCTGCAGAATTCTGCGGTTTTCTGCAGAATTCTGCAGTTTTTTGCAGAATTCTGCAGTTTTTTGCAGAATTCTGCAGTTTTTTGTAGAACTGCAGAATTCTGCAGTTTTCTGCAGGATTCTGCAGTTTTCTGCAGAATTCTGCAGTTTTTTGCAGAACTGCATAAAACCTCCCAGGCTGCATATCTCCTACAGAATTACAGATTTTGCTGCAGAAACTTTTCAGAAACGCTGCAGTGACAGAGGACTAACAAAAACCCTGATCCCTCATACAACAATCCCCCAAACCACGTTTCCTTGGTAGCGGCAAGCCCCATGTCAGAGAGGTCTGAACTTTGAAGATGCATTGATATAAATTGCAAGAAGTAACAGAGGTTCAGAAATCATGCAGGGAGCTGCAGAAACTGCAGAATTCTGCAGTTTTTTTGTAGAACTGCAGAATTCTGCAGTTTCCTGCAGAATTCTGCAGTTTCCTACAGAATTCTGCAGTTTTTTGCAGAACTGCAGAATTCTGCAGTTTTTTGCAGAACTGCAGGAAGAAATTATATACTCCTCACAGAATAGCTGCGTTGGGATAATTATGGAACATTTGAAAGAGCAGGTAAATATTGCGTTTAATACATATATCATTTACAACACAATTTAATTGTACAAAAACAGAAAGGAAAAAAACTATCCTAAATTACTCCCCATAGAACTTGCACATTTCACCACCTCCTGTTTTGTACGTAGCACGAAAATATGCCATTATCCTTTTTTTCAATTGACGTGTAGTACACTTTGGCAAATTAAATTCCAACTGTACTCAAACGCCTGCATAAGTGGTTTGGCAAGGTAAGTGACACTAAGTGTACTTTAATCGTCATAAAAGC
Organism: Platynereis dumerilii; assembly: GCA_026936325.1. Taxonomy (NCBI): domain Eukaryota; kingdom Metazoa; phylum Annelida; class Polychaeta; order Phyllodocida; family Nereididae; genus Platynereis; species Platynereis dumerilii. The sequence goes on along the minus strand of JAPTHN010000005.1, from coordinate 21,374,775 downwards.
AGCACTGGAAAACTTTAAAATGTGAGTTGTACAAAATTCAGGTGTCACATATAATGTCAATTAAGTGCAACTTGAACTGTTGATGCAAATGAAAGCACATATATGCCCATTGCATATATTGAGAAACCTTGATGAATAACACTTGGATAGCTAAAGGACTACATGTACATTTTATGAATGCATTTATTTATAAAACGATCTCTATGAACAATCCTTCCATATAAAATTATTATGACCTCTATATGTTCAGGGAGGTCCAGCTATCTAACCAATAAATGCTAAGGGAAGCAGTAAAGGAGCAATTAAGAGATAAAATGTTCACTTCAGGACATCTGCTAACCTTGGTTGCTAGTATAGTAGTAACTTTTATTAAGGATAAGCATTTACATTTCAAATGTTAAAGGTGTTTTATAAATGACAAAATTAAAATTAAAAAAATCAAGGAATTAATTAATGACAAAAATCCTAAGCAATTAACTATATCACACAGATAATAATTTCAACAGTCCAAAGCTGAAAGAGCACGATTCTATGACTGAAGAAGTGTTCATGAATGAGGGATTCAGTGGAAAGGACGCACAATAATGGAAAATCTGCTCGCAAGTTCTAAGCAGTTGGGCACGTCAACAGAATGTGACCCACAGTTTTTGTATCCCTGCAATGGGATAATCTCTGGTCCTTTGGTAGGCGGCTGCACCGTCCCACCTCCATTCGCAACCTATGTGAAGACAGTCTCAAACGAGTAAACACATCGCTTGCGTTTTCCTGTATACCTGCCGTGTCGTCAACTGAATGACGTATTAAACTGAGGTTAATCTTTCCATAATCCACTCGCCTGGATGATCCACTGGACTGAACTGAAGCTGTCCATGTTGTCACTTCACTACACTGGCTTTTTCTCTTGAACAGGAGGATGCCTCCAGCCAACAAGGGTAGAGTAGGTCGGGGCAAGAAGCCCGGGTTAGGTGAGAAGCCCCCCCAGGTTTATATCTAAACTAACATTTTTGGTGCATTTTCATATTGTTAGGATTGAAGCTAGAGGCTTTTTAGGTGACGTCACAAATTTTCAAGGCGAACAGCACCAAACCATAGTAGAAATTAAAGAAAAAAAAAATATGCGTAGTTTTTGTAACTTTGACTAATTCTTTGAAAGCGATTGTCAGAAACAACTTCAGAAATTCTTAAAAGTAAAATGGATATCTGCATTGCTTCACTTTAGGACCTTCACATAAATATGATTTTTATCATGTTTTTTGCCTTTTATTTTGAATTATAGAGGTCAAATTAAAATATGTGGATTTGGGGCGAGAGGCCCCACATGGCATGGGGCATGAGGCCCCCTACACTGGGGCCTCAACGCTGCTTCAGGAGCCATTTAATAATGTGTATTTTACCTTAAATCTTGATAGAATAGCTAATTAAAAAGAAAAAAAAATGGGCCGAAATTGAAACAGGGCAAAAAATAAATGTATGAACAGAAAAATTCAGAAAAAGTAAATAGAAAGCCTTAAAAATGATAGAAGAACCCCAAGAAATAACTTTCAAGCTGAATGCAATCGCAAAAAAAAATTGCCATAGAATTATAATAGGGGGGCTTCTTGCCCGATGGGTGGGGTGAGAAGGCCGTTTTCAATTTTTTACAAAAATGGTCGTAACTTCTTTATTGAAATTGGTAGCCATTTGTTTCACTAGTTATAAATAGAGTCAAGTGATATCTCCCTGACAGCATAAGCATTCAAAGAATCGACCATAAAAGGTAGGTCAAATCTCACCTCGAAGTTAAGGGGGGCTGCATGCCCCGACCTACTCTAAATGTAGATGAAGTCTATGAAATTAAAGAAGGGTGAGGGAAAGAATTTTATGCATTGCAACAACGAACTCTTTGCAAACTATCTAGTAAAGTGGAAAGAAAAATGTAGATTATAAAAAAGGTTCTCTGCAGTATATTCTATGAATATTCAGCTTGCTTCTCGGAAAATGTCTTGTGTAATGTAATCATATTTCTGTCACATATTGATGCAGATTTCATCAAAGGAACTGTGCAGTATGCAGAAACTCTGCTTCACTATTTTGCTGTCTCTTATGTATGAGATGGTGAGAAATAACGTCCTGGATATGAAATACATCAGACATTTATGTGATCTTGTCATGCCCATTATAATATGCCATATATATTCTGCTTTTCATTTTACAGTATGTATATTTACAGGTCATGTTAGGAAGTGGTGATAAAAATGAACTTTACAATTTCAAATGAAAACTATCCAAACATTGTTAAGACAGAAAAATGCTGCAAATTGATGTATTACACATAGCTGTAACTTTATTTTTGATCCCTCCCAAGCTCGTCTGTGCCAGATTGTATCAACGCTTAACACGGGTTATCCTAAAGTGGTTAACTCCTATAACTTATTTTTTAACAGGGTTACTGGGAAAATAACTTTGTAGATTTGTAGATGGTTTAGGTCTAACCATGGAAGGTTGTGACCTCTCTGGAAATACTCCGATTTTGCAAACTCATGCGCCGAAACTGAACGATACTGAGGGTGATTTGTTATTTAATACTAGTCCTTGATCTGTGCATTTTATTAGTACACCAACAATAAATTAAGACATTTGACCAGCAAAAATGTATTTGAACATTGTTGAAATAGCTCTATCCTAGGCAAGTCGCACCGGATATTGCACAAATTTACTGTCTGTGATTCACAAACGATCAATTGATAGCAAATGCGCAATTAGATAAATTAATGTAAATACAAAATAATTTAAATAAATAAATAAATAAATAAATAAAATAACTAAATGAATAAATAATAAATTGAATTTCCCAGAGTAATTAGAACGACAGTATTTGAGCTTCTGAATAGTGACTAATATTAGGAGGGTCTGGACCGACCGCTACCTTAGCCCATTTTCAGTAACCAGTCACTGTCAGACTTCATACCCGATTGTAACAAGAAAACATTTTTATTTTTATTTTTTTTTTTAAACAAGTGCTAATATATACAGTGCGAGGATGCCAGGACGCTGCTTGAGTCGCCATAGCCTAACGGGTCTGGACCGACCTCAGTTATGATCTATGGTTTCTCTGATTTTTATGAATTGCAGCCACAATTGATTTCCTAAACTTTAAACACAAGGATTTGCTTGGGTGGCACCCGTCATTTAATTGATTATATCTATACGATGCCCTTCCCTTTCCCCTTCTGTGTAAAAAGTCATTGTGCAGCATGGGAGTTGAGATGGTATTTTCTAAATTTATCTGTATAATCCTGTTGTTGTACAGCGCAACTTCTTCCTCCAGATCACTCTGCATTTCTTCATATAGATGCGTGAACTCAAGACGACTTGTCCTCCTTCTGTTCAGACGGTGACTATTCCACGCTGCTAGATCCATGGGAATTATGGGGCAGAATATTGGAACTGCGTATTGGTTGAAAGTATACGCCGCAAGGTCTGCCAGATTGTTAAACAGGGACTCTCTCGTTTGCTCCGCCTCTTCTTTCTGGAAAATGACTTCTTCGTAGTTCACTCCTCTGCGTTTGTTAGTAATGTTGCAAATACCAACCCAGATGTAAAAGTGTGGTTTTTCATTAAACTCCCCATGGTGCATTATAACCAAGTCATCAACAAGCTCTTTCATACTTTCAATCTTCCCACCAGGACGAGCCCAAACATCGTCCACCAACATCCATGGCATAACATCCCTTAACCCTCCAGCCCTGCTGTCACCAATAATACAATTCATGGTGCACTCTACTTACAGTACCTTCTGATATCTGTGGATAGAATAGAAAATAGTGCATTGAAACATAATATATCAACGTCAACATATCTCATTTTCATTTGACAAATTAATACAGATGACTAAAAATTGTCAAAATATCTTTCAGGATGGTTACCCCACTCTGCTATCAGTCTGGTTTTAAATGAGTTAATTGAGGGACTAGTAACCGTATCCTCTTTTAATCGATTCCAGTCATTTACTACCCTATGAGCGAAAACATTTTGTCTCAATTTACTGTTAGCTCTGGGTTTCTTAAGTTTGAGGCTGTGACCTCTAGTATATGACTGATCATTAAGTTCGAAAAAGTCTGTAAAGTCAACATTATCTATGTTATGCACTATTTTGTATAACTGTATCATGTCGCATCTCCTTCTTCTAAATGCTAAGGAGTCTAATTTAATGACCTTAGTCGATCTTCGTAATTTAAATGCGAGATATTATAAATAAGCTTAGTAGCTCTTCTTTGTACCTTTTCTAATTCTAGCAAATCCGTTTTTAAGAACGGGTTCCATACACAAGATCCGTATTCCAGGATTGGCCTTACAAGTGATTTATAGAGAGGCAGACTAACTTCTCTGCTTCTGTTTGCAAAATATCTTTTGATCATACCTAAGCGCGAGTTTGCTTTGTTAACAATCAATGATATATGGTTCGAGAATTTCAAACGGTCATCAAAATTTACACCTAGATCTTTTTCGTAACAATCCATTCTTATTACTTTGTCGGTTATACTGTAAACATTTTTTGGGTTGTTTCTACCATAGTGTATGACCTTGCTCTTTGCCATGTTAAAGGGCAGTTGCCATTTGGTTGACCATTCTACAAGACAGTTAATGTCCTCTTGTAGGATATTAACATCCTCACTAGAGTTAATTGCATTAAATAACTTTGTATCGTCTGCGAAAATCTTAACATAGGACTTTATTTCATCCGGCAAGTCGTTTATAAATACTACGAACAGTGTTGGGCCTAATACACTACCTTGGGGTATGCCTGAAGACACTAACTTTGTGTCCGATTTTGTCCCATTTATTACTACTCGTTGGCTCCTATTAGTAAGAAAATCCTGCAACCAAGTAATTAAATTACCTTGGATTCCATATGCCTTTAACTTGTTAATCAGTCTTAAATGTGGCACTTTGTCAAAGGCTTTCGCAAAGTCTAAGTAAATACAATCGACTGCTAACCCATTATCTAGAAATTTAGTCCACAGTTCCATAATTTCTAAGAGTTGCGTAGTGCAAGATCTACCTGCTCTAAACCGATGCTGCTGTTTTGAAAAGAGTTTATTTGATTCTAAGTAACTAATTATTTCGTTCCTTACCACCCTTTCCATTATTTTGCAACATATTGCTGTCAAGCTTACAGGTCTGTAATTTGACACTGTTTTCTTGCAACCCTTTTTGTAGAGTGGCTTGACATTCGCAAGTTTCCAATCCTGAGGTATTTTACCTTCGGATAAGCTCTTACAAAATACTATACTTAGAGGTATACATATCTGCTGACGTAACTCATTTAAGACCTTTGCATGTAATTCGTCTGGGCCAGCTGCCTTCGACGTGTTTAGGTTACTTAAATGTTTTTCCACTGTTCTTGGAGTAACAATAATATCCTCTAAACATTTGCCATTACTTCTGTTCCCAAGGCTAGGTAACATGCTTTTGTTTTCGTCTGTATAAACAGAGGCAAAATAGTCATTGAAAAGATTTGCTTTCTCCCTGTCCTCTGATATAGTTCTGCCGTTACTATCTTTCATATCTGGAAAGTCATTTTGTTTCTTTTTTTTGGCTTTCACGTAGCTCCAGAATTGTTTGGGATTACTGTTTATTTCATTGGCAATTTTATGCTCAAAGTCGCTCTTATTTAGGTGGACTTGTCTATTCACTTCATTTCTTACTAATTTAAACCTTTCCCATTTTTCAATATTTCTGTCTTTTTTGTATTCCTTCCAGGCTTTATTTTTTGCCTTTATTCCAGCTTTAACCTCCATGTTTACCCACGGCTGGCTTTTTCTATTCTTACTTCTTTTTGAGGGTATACATTTTTTAACTAGCTTATCTAACACCTCAGTAAAATCTTGCCACATTTCTTCCGTCGACTTTGACTCTAATCTAACATCCCACTGAATAGATTCCAGCTCTATCTTCATAGCTTCGAAGTTGGCCTTGAAATAATTGCGCTGATCCCCATGTCTTACTGTATCATAGGTAAAGTCTGCATAGAAGTTCAGTACGCAATGATCCCCTTTCTCTCCTAATGGTGGGTCTATGCTCAGGTCTTCGATAATGTCTGCATTATCCGTTAGTAGCCAATCAAGAAGGTTCTCTCTTTCACCCTCTCAGACTTATTACTTGAGCTTCCCACCCGCCTCCCCTCGGCGGTTCTTGTCTGTGCGCTATGGCGGTTCTTGTCTGTGCGCTATGGCTTCGATGAATAGAGGTCGACGCAAGGCATTCTGGGAGCAGGTAATCTCGGGTCAGTGGTCTGGCCTGGCACTTAATTTTAATTCGATCTCAGCTTAAAACAAGCGCGAACGCTTGGCTATGTTTAAAGCTGACTGCATGTCATATAATAACTAAATTATTTTCCCAGTAACCCTGTTAAAAGATAAGTTATAGGAGTTGACCACTTTAGGATAACCCGTGTTAAGCGTTGATACAATCTGGCACTGAAGATGATAAACTTTTGAGCTAAATTATTACGTTTTTCGAAATCGCGGTTATTGATTTCTTGACGTGGGTAACAGCTATCCCTTTGAGAATGATGCCATTGTCTTCCTTATAAAGAGAGCTTTCAAATGAGTACCAACATGATATGAATTGATGTATATTAGACCACTTTTAAGCATGAACTTATCATAATCAGACAATTTTAATGAGTCTGTTACCACTGGAGCTTGCATGCAAAATTGCCAAAGATGCATACTCTTGGAGATTTAGGTGCATAAAATATGTTTATAAATCTTTGCATCCTTTTCTGATGTAATTGCTTGTAGAATCAAAAATGGCTGCAAAAATGGATAAAAAGGTGGCCGCCGACAATGACAATGACAAAAGTTTATTTAGACCAAAATTTAGAAATTGCAGTTACAAAATTTCAAACAAGTTTTTCTGCGGGTCTAGGAGGTGTACACTAAGCCAGCTAGAGCTAGCGCTATCGTGTACACCCCCTATGCAAATAGACAATATAATCTTATTAATTACTATTCATTTATAAAATCTGAGTCTAATCTAATCATAATTCATGAGACACATTAAAATAAAAAATCTATTGGAAACTTTCAAGAAAATTTATTAGTACTACATAAAGTAAGAAGGGAAAGATATAGATTCGGAGAGCAAAAACAAAAGAAAACTTTTTTTTTAAATAAAAAGAGAGTAAGAAAGTAAAGACTGTAGGAATTGTGCAGTATGCAGAAACTCTGCTTCACTATTTTGCTGTCTACGTATGAGATGGTGAGAAATAACATCCAGGATATGAAATACATTAGACATCTATGTGATCTTATCATGCCCATTATAATATGCCATATATATTCTGCTTTTCATTTTACAGTATGTATATTTACAGGTTATGTGTGTCTCTCATTTCTGATGTGTTGTTGAAAATTTCACAGAATTACACTACAAGTGTACAATGTAGGTTAAAACAAGTTCCAGTATCTAAGTTACATGTATGAATTAGCCTATGAGCGATTTGGACAACCAGCTCGATCAGCTCATCATGAGAACTAATACAAGTTTACAGATGGTGTTCACATTTTCCACTGCAGTTTGCCATAATATGCTGGATTACAGGAGGTCAATCTGCAAACTGGTCATGAGCATGTGGACTGACCAATTGCTGGTCTCCATGTATATATTTTTCATTATTTGGCATGTACACGAATTTGTGGAGGTGTAAAAACGAGCATGAACGAATTTGTGGACATGCAAAAATGAGCATATAACTCGCGTATATGTAAAAACTAACATTCGTGTATGTGCTGCATTTTTCATTTGTGTAACTGCAATTTCTAGCATTCGTGGAAGTGCTAGATAATTAGGTTTTAGGGCTAGAATTAGGGTGAGAGTTAGTTTTAGTCAAGTTTAAGATTGCAATGTTCGTTTTTGCACCTACACAAATTCGTGAAATGCAATATTTCACACTTACATGAATGCCAAATTCGTGTATATGTTCGTTTTTGCAGGTATACAAATTCGTGTACATGCCAAATAGTGAAAAATATATACCTCTGGTCTCTATCCAGAACAGACTGCCCACGGTGATTATCTCAAAAGCAGCCGCATTTGCCGCCTGTAAACCAAGGCTTATGGCATGCTGGATGACATGATTAGTTAGCCAAGGCTTATCAAGTAAGTAGCAGTCGAGGGTTCATAAAGATGCTCTTCTGTTCTAGGGTCCGTCAAGCATATATAAGAAGTTAATTAAATATGGAAATACATACACTGTATGCACATGGTAGTTTGGCACTTTGTAGAAAAGGTGGCATTCTCAGTTTTAAATACAGAGTAATAAGTGTTGAGATATTTGAGATCAATACACACCCACCCTTTGCACAGAAGAAAAAAACGGATGCACTTCATTGGAAAATGACCCTTTTTCATGTACACATTGCATTATACAAGAATTATATATGTATGTATGTATTTATTTTATTTATAGGTACTATTTATGCCCATATTTTAATGTACTAATCGTGTTGAGCCTGCTATGTGCCAAAGAAACTTTCCTTTTTTGACTGAATAAAGTAGAGTAGCGCGGGTCATGCAGCCCCCCTTAACTTCGAGGTGTGATTTGACATCATTTTTGTGGTCGATTATTTAAATGCTTATGTTGTCAGGAAGGGATCACTTGACTCTACTTATAACTAGTGAAACAAATGCCTACCAATTTTAATAAAGGAGTTATGACCCTTTTTGTAAAAAATATAAAATGGCCTTCTTACCCCACCCATCGGGCAAGAAGCCCCCCTATTATAATCCTATGGCAATTTTGTTTGTGAGTGCATTCAGCTTGAAAGTTATTTCTTGGGGTTTTTCTGTCATTTTTAAGGCATTCTATTCACTTTTTCTGAATTTCAGAATTTTTCTGTTCATACATTTATTTTTTAATATTTTTTGCCCTGTTTTAATTTCGGCCAATTTTTTTCGATTTCAATTAGCTATTCTATCAAGATTTAAGGTAAAGTACACATTATGAATGGTTCCTGATGCAGGTTTGAGGCCTCAGTGAAGGGGGGCCTCATGCCCCATACCATGTGGGGCCTCTCGCCCCAAACTCACATATTTTAATTTGATCTATATATTTTGAGCTAAAATGCAAAAAATATGATCCAAATCATATTTATGTAATGGTCATAAAGTGAAGCAATGCAGATATCCATTATACTTTTAAAAATTTCCAAAGTTATTTCTGACAACCACTTTCAAAGAATTAATCAAAGTTACAAAAACCATGCACTTTTTTTTGTTTCTTTAATTACTTCTATGGTTTGGTGCTGTTTGCCCTGAAAATTTGTGACGTCACCTAAAAAGCCTCTAGCTTCAATCCTATCAATAACAAAAAAGCACCAAAAATGTAAGTTTAGATATAACCCTGGAGAGGGCCTCTCACCTAACCCGGGCTTCTTGCCCCGACCCACTCTATATCTTTATATATTTTTTCTAATGAGATTAAAGCGTATAATAAGGTCTGAAATTAGTGTGTTATCAATGATGGTATGCAAGGGCATTTGGGAAAGCTATGCCAAGCATTTTATGTATCCGACACAATAGACCCTTCCTCAGAATATGATGATGAATTGCCCATCTATTATGGAAAGTATAATGAAAACCTCATCTAGTAATTCATCAAATCCAATGTCATACATATATACCCTATCACAATCCTTTATAATCCATCACTGCACAGTTCGTAGAAAGTGCCCTCCTCGTCATTGTATAATGGGTTATTGGGGTGAAAAGTCTCCAAGAGTCATTAATAATATGGAGGATTTATGTGCTTGTGCCAACTGCATAATAAGCATATATTTCACATAGTTGCCATCAGGGCCAGAAAAAAAGTGAATTTCCATGCAGGCAATTTGTTTTTAAGCAAATTTCCCACTAATGGTCGCAGATCAAGCGACTACCTCTAAGTCAGAAATCTGGAACTTTCTTTAAAAATATCCCATGACATTTTGAAATTATTTCCAAGTTATGATGTGCCCGGTTTCCCTCCTTTTCTAGCCTAGGTTGCAAATGACAAATAAGTAACTTTTTAATTTTTGTCTTCAAATGACTATATTTGTGTCTGTAGTCACTTGATCAAAGTGAAAGGTGGTTATATGACAGTTCTGACATTTTGCAACAATACACCTGGCCATAATTAAGATCAGAACAAACAAATAACTCATCGCAAAAAAAAGCCTAAAATGCATTGCCCGGGACTATGAAGAACTGTGGCAGTGGCACCCTCACCTTCTTGTTCTCGCTCTGTCTCTAAGGGACCGTTCAGACTTTATGACTGGGGGGGGTGGGAGTTTTGGCCGAGGGGGTACTAACTTTTCACACGTGTTTCAAGGGGGGGGTATTAATTTTTGACAACACCTTCAAGGGGCGGGTAAGAAATTTTAACAAAGAAAAAAACACGCATAAACTCATTTTATCTGGGCTTTTTTACGTGCAAAAGTCCGCGAAATGACGTGAATCTGTACGCATGGCCATGTATAACAGTATATATATGTGTGTGTATTGCTTTATATGTCGAAGGGGGGGGTACTAAAAATACGCATGAAACCTAAGGGTGGGGTACTAAAATTCCGCATGAAACTCAAGGGGGGGTATTAATTTTTGACGGGACGTTCCAGCAAAACTCCCACCCCCCCCCCAGTCATAAATTCTGAACGGTCCCTAAGTACGTATGACAACCAAAGAAGACCCAATTTGGGCACTGTCACAAATTGAACTTTGTAAGGTGCATGATAGTCGCCGACAAATTATTGATTTATTAAAATTAAGGATGCACAGATATCCGGCACAGTATCCGATATCAGGCCGGATATTGGAATTTGCTGGTATTCGGTATCAGGCAAAATTAGGGTATCAAAACCGCATATCAAAATTTGACATCTCGCATGGTTAAATCTTAATGAAAGGCTAGAATTTTTATAAGAAATAAAGGAATGTAACCCAAAAGGAGTCAACAACATGATTTCACCCTCTTCAAAATTCGAATTCAGTTACAGAACAAAACGAAAATCATTCCATCAGAGGAACAGTTCTCCTGCCGGACAGGTATCTCTTGACTCTCATAAAAAATATTTATAATCAACTGCGAATGCTGAAAAACTTTTCCTTTTCGTATGTGTATTATCCGGTTCAAACTATCCGGTTGCTATCTGGTATCAAGCTGCTAGTGTTGCCAGATTATCCGGCGTCCGGTATCTGGCTATTTTCACTATCCTTGCATCACTAATTAAAATACCTGAAGAGGAGGTATCTCACTTGCTTAAACCTCATTCCATTTTGATGGCTAAGAATATATACATGCAGACGTACATGCCATAAATAACTGGAAATTTACGCCACGTTTGGGACAGGCCCAGAATCCTGAATTATCGTATATTCGCCCATAATTGTTTGCAAAATAATCTGAGCTCCTGTTGCAGGCTTGTGACTTGTTCTCTTCGAAATACATACAGTTTTTGAACCTTCAGTCTTGCTGCTGCGGCAACCTCAAGGGCTTCTTCTCGGGCCAGGATGCAGAACACGCAGCAGAGAGCTGCCTGCAGGGGAAGGTCAAATGACTGAACGTCAGTAAACAGCGAGGAAGGGCTAGAGGATGGAAGGCGCAACAATGAATCTGGCTAATGAGAAAGACAGGAAAATAGGAAAAACAACAAAAAGTAAATCAAGAGAAAGTAAGTTCGAAAAGAAAGTTGATTTAACCTACGTTAAAGATAGTGCAGCCCTCTATGCCGCTAGCCTTTGAGGCCTGGGCGGTCCAGGGTCCGTACATACATGAACTGCGAAATTTGTCACAACAAGAAAGAAATTTATGAGATGAGAGAGGGAGAGAGGACCCGTACCTAGTAACCTTAAACACTTGTTACACCAAAACTTGTTACACAAAAAACTCATCACACAAAACACTTGTTACACAAAACATTTGTTACACAAAAACTTGTTACATAAAAAAAAACGTGTTACACAATTAGAAGTGTCAATTACAAACCATTAGTGGGGTCTGTGACTTATACAATATCATACAAAATACTCATTACACAAGTTGAACTTGCAGAATTCCAGTGTACTGAAAGAAACGAAGAGGTCCTATATATAAACCTTAATGCTAGTGTTGCATGTTTCGATGCTTCCCGTCTAGTATGTAACATGACAAAATTCCATATTTTATCCTTTTGTCAAGAGAAGTGCTATAGCTGTGGTTATACTGGTACACTCTGGCATATTATTCAAACTGAACTCAGTAGCCTTTCAATATAACCACGCATCAAATGTACTTTAATGGTCATAAAAACTGAACTGGAAAACTTTAAACTGATATTGGATGAGCTGGTGTGAGTTATAGCAAGTACAGATTTTGAAGCTTTCTCTCTACTGCTTTGTCTGGGCTTTTCTAAAATACATAATTCCATAGAATTCAAAGCATTTGCAAATTATTGCCTGCTTTTTATTCTAAGTCCATGCTCCTCCCTTGTTGTCTAAGGCAGATCAGACCATGATTCTACCTCTGCATACTGTGAATTAGCACGAATTTCAACATGGCTAAACCTGCCAAAAAGTAGTATGATAAAATAAATATTAACAATCATTGTCATAGTTGTGTATGTTTCATTGTTTTACTTCTTGTCAAACTAATCTGCTCGATAATAAGCAACAAAGTTGCTGAATTTTTCGAATAATTTTCTGTGTTTACATGTATGACCCTACGCTACCAGTACATTTTACAAAAATGTGTGTTTTTGGCAACTACTGTAACAGTGCATTGGAGACATTTTATTGTGCTTTCATTAATTGCAGCCAGGATGCACACTGCACGACATATCCAATGGGTCCAATTGGAAGACTTTTCCTTCTCTCTCAATCATACGAATGCCTTGTGGTCTATCAGTCCAATTCCCCTGACTGCCCCGAGGTTCTTTCATCAAAGGACTGACCTGAGCATCTTGTAATCCCTAATGACCAATCTCCATGCCAAAATATTGAATGGTCGTTCTCAGCGACAAGTGAATTGACGTCAAATGCTCATGTTGTCACTTTCTTCCCCCGGGGAATGCAAGATGGAAATAGATTGTCATTTGGCTTCTAAATTACTACTGCACGTATATGAAGGTGATGTAAAGTTGTGGATTTAAGAAATAAACCAACTGCATTTCCTGATACGCAACTGCCCGAAAACACAAAATAATTGCCATTTAAAGGTGGAAAAGCCATTATTTTTACACACAAAAAGTACCTTTGTTTTAACTATATACACTTAATTATTGTAAAAATCAATATGATCTGGTTTTACAGTGTTGCAGTTATAGTTATAGAACTTTACTACACTAATTTTACCCATGGCAAACTGTTTTGAGGAAATCCTCAAGTGTTCAAGTACTTCCACTCCTGTTCATAAATACGGAATATTTTTTTGGAAAAAAGTTACAAATAAAAGTGAATTTCAGAGTGTGAATGTAAGCCAGGTCCATTGTAAAGGTCAATGCATCCTCGCTAATCATTCTTTGGAAGCCTAACCTTCATTTTTGGCAAGAATTAAAAATGTTTGATTGAATGCACCTCACCTTAAAAGACCCCCCTGAATTTCCATATTTCGTGCTGCTGTAACTTTTCCTGGGGTAAACGCGGCAGTGCTATGTGTTTTAAGCGACAGCATGTTCTTCCCTTTAGCGGTTATTAGAAGTAGTTACGATTGAATCAGACCATCATGTGCTCCTGCAACGTTTCCGAAATTATCAATTCTGATAGAGAATGTTGAAGTATTCCATATTTATGAGCAAGAGTGTATATGAACTGAAGTGCCATCATGACACAGCTTATACCTAGTGCCAAAAGGTGATTTTGAGTTGCTTATTCATCTCCATGCCCACAGAGCATGAGTTGCTGTGGGTGGCCATGAAGTTGCCATGGTAACTGTTATTTTTTATTGAAAATGACAAATTTGTATCTCGTAACTAATTTCTCTGCTCATGGAGAGCTGTGTTATGTCATGTTGCGTAAACACTAAAATGTGGCCAGGCATTACGTGTCTATAATCCCTATGGCGAGAGAGCCAAGTGGAAAGCAGGGTTAAAGCAATGGTATAAATAATGGTTTCTATCAGAAATTTTGCATAAATTTCGGCTCTGGACAGACGCATGTAGTGATGTAGTCGAGGCCGTACATCTGAGGCTGAGAACGAGACATGAGCCTCCGAGAACGAGACCGAAGCTACATTTCGATTGCCGAGGCCTGTCCCAAAGCCTCCCTACATTGTCCCAAAGACACCTGAGACCAAAGCAAGGCCAAGGATTTGGCATCCGAGACTGAGCCAAGGCTGAGGCTGTCAAAGTATTGCCTCAAGGCTGGCCTCGAGGACGAGGATGGCCTTGAGACCTCCAACACTGGATGTATGGTCATTACTTACAACCGAAGAATAACAGGTACTTAGTTGCTGGAATGTTTCATGTGAGGTAATATCCCTATCATTGCCATGTTATTCTTTATGAATCATATTGAGTCAAAATCAGTTAGTGAGGTCATATCCAATACTTGCAAAATGCTATCAGTACAGGTACTGAATGACTCACTCACCACTGAGGTCACAAGTTAACCAATGACAAATTGACATTTCATTTCAATGCATGTATAGAGCCTCTTGTGAGGTTATCGATTGCCACAAACAGCTGAATGTGAGTAGGCCTACCCGTTATTCTTCGATGAGTGGCGTAGGCGTATTTAGAGGGGGCATTTGGCCATGGCCCCCCTTCAGGCCAAAAATAAAATAAACATAGAAGATATAGGAAATGCCGCGGAGCCCTCCGTATTCACCCCATGTAATGGCCCCATCCTCAGGCCATGTCTAATATAATAATAATATAATAATAATAATATGGATTTATATAGCGCTAATTTCAGTAAACTGCTCATCAGCGCTGAATAGATACGCCACTGTCTTCGATGTGACACGAGCAAACAAAACTGTCAACAGGTGCTTTCTTTGTATGCATTTTGCTGATGCTATGTGTACTGCGCAATATTTATGCTGACAATTGTGTTTTTGAGAATCAGCACATTCACCTTAGAAAATTCATAGATGCCATGGAAATGAGAAAAAGATGAAGACAACACAGAGAAGATGGGATTGTGAGCTGCTTTAGAATTCATCTCCAAACCTTCAGAGCGTGAGTGATTATGAGTGGTCATGAAGTTGCCATGGCAACTGTTTTTTCCTTAAAAGACGGCAAAACTGGCAAAATATGTATCTTCCAAAACAGTTCTTGACACACGCAACATCTTTTCATTGCATACCTAACGATTCGCTCTGGTAAATTTGAATGAATAAAAAAGTGAGCCAGGAAATAGACGTTCATAAAACAGAAGGATGAGCCAAACAGGAATACCACAGCAGTGGCCATGATTTTTTAATAATAGAAGTTTATCTACCCACCAAGATGCCAAGGGACCACAGGCTGTCTTCAGGAGACCCTTACGAGCAAAATTCCAGCTTCACTGTTAGAAATTTCAGTACAATCAACGGTTTTATTCTGTAATTTATACGGTCAAACGGCCGTGATCATGAAACTGAAGAAATTACAGCTTTCTTGATGTTATGATAACGTGTTTTATGAATTCACGGTTTAAAAACTGTAACTGAAGACTTAGCCTTGTTTTTTTTTTCATGCCCTTAAATAGGCTTAATGGGCAATGCCTTAATCAAGGTGTTTAAACTTAAGAGCATTCATTTAATCTCTGGAAGCAGGGCTGATAAGACACATGAGCAAGGTAAGAACTATTTCTTTATTTGGCATACATGATAATGCTAAATTATATTTAATTGCCTATTATTTAATGACTACCATAATGGTTATATTGAGGTAAAAAAATGGTATGGTTCCACAACCCACAATATTTTATTGTGAGAGATACATGTATTCCTTGATGAGGATGGAGGGGGGAGGGTTGGTCTAGTGGTAGCATGCTGGGCTGCCAATCGCTGGGTCCAGGTTTCGAATCCGGCTCTTGCCGGGTCACCTGGGCCTATGTCAGACGGCTGTTTCAATCATCCTTTGCCTCATTGCCGTGTCCTCCCCCTGACCTAATTAGCCTACCAAGTGCATAGATACAGGATTTAAAGCCCCAATCATCCATCCATCCATCCATCCTTGATGATGGGGCTTTACATCCTGTATTTATGCACTAGTCTCGATAGGTTAATTAGCACAGGAGGAGGACAGGTGGCTCTGCAAGAGCTGAAGTCGAACCTTGGACCCATTGATTGGCAGCCCAACACTCTACCACTAAGCTGATCCTCCCCGCTCCTTAATAGAGGCATTTATTAATCGACATGGCTAAACCTACCAAATGTGGTATGATAAAATAAATATTAACAATCATTGTCATAGTCTTGTATGTTTGGTTGTTTTACTTCTTGTCAATGTTAGATTTTTATGAGAGATTAGCAGAGGATTATAAAATTTTAAGTTTCACTCAATTTTTTTTATTGTTTTTTTATTAATTGCAGCCAGGCTGCGCACTGCACAACATATCGAACGGGTCCAATTGGAAGACTTTTCCTTCTCTCTCCATCACACAAATGCCTTGTGGTCTATCAGTCCAATTCCCAAGACTGCCCTGAGGTTCTTTCATCAAAGGAATGACCTGAGCATCTCGTAATCCCTGATGGCCAATCTCCATGCCAAAATATTGAGTGGACGATCTCAGTGACAAGTGAATTGATGTGTATTGTGTAAAAATGCTCATTTTGTCATTTCCTTCCTCGGGGGAATGCAAGATGGAAATATATTGTCATTTGGCTTCTAAATTACTGCTGCATTTATGAAGGTGATGTATAAGTTGTGGATTTAAGAAATAAACTACATTGTACATGAACTGAAGTGCCATCATGATACAGCTTATACTTTGTGCCAAAAGGTGATCTTGAGTTGCTCATTTATCTCCATGTCCACCAAGCATGAGTTTCTTTGGGTCGCCATAAAGCTGCCATGGTAACTCTTATTTCTTATTGAAAATGACAAATTTGTATCTCGTAGCTAATTCCTCTTGTAACACAAGTAAACAAAACCTGTACACAGGTGCTTTCTTTTCTTTTTATGCCTTTTGCTGATGCTATGTGTACTGCGCAATACCTTTGCTGACAATTGTGTTTTTGAGAATCAGCACATTCACCTTAGAAAATTCATAGATGCCATGGAAATGAGAAAAAGATGAAGACAACACAGAGAAGATGGGATTGTGAGCTGCTTTAGAATTCATCTCCAAACCTTCAGAGCGTGAGTGATTATGAGTGGTCATGAAGTTGCCATGGCAACTGTTTTTTCCTTAAAAGATGGCAAAACTGGCAAAGGTTGTATCTTCCAAAACAGTGCTGGGCACACGCAACAGCTTTTCATTGCGTGCCTTCTGGTTCGCCCTGGTACATTTGAATGGGAATGAAAATGTGAGCCAGGAAATTGAAGTTTATCTACCCATCAAGATACCAGTTGTTAGGTTTGAATCCCTGGTATAGACTCAGATTCAGACTCAGACAGATTTTATTTAGCCCATATATAAAATTACACAATAATATTACTGATCATTACTACGTTAACTGTGGCATGGAGACCTCTCTAAGATAAAAATTGCATTGCTATCGAGAGGCCACCAAAAGAAAAAGAAAATAATAACAATACTAAAATAAAAAATAGTAAAAACTAATTAATGACTACATAGGTAGCAATAAGTAATTTCAAATCCATTAATCGATCTTCTATAGCAATAGATATAGTCTACTCATATAATTATGAAAATATTATACGAACGATTGGAAAACTTTATTTTAATATATCAAAATTTTGAAATAAAAGATAAGAAAAAATTCATATACAGGGACCACAGACTGTCTTCAGGAGACCCTTAAGAGCAAAATCCGGCTTGATGTCATTTGGGTGAGACATTAAATTGGCAGTCTCTTGTATCAGTGATATTGCTGAGCAAGTTAAAGATATATCACACAAGGTAAATGTGTAAATATTGACTCACTGCTGCACTGTAAAGTTTGAAATTTTCAATCAGAGAGCTAAAATGTTGAGTTTGATGGTTGGCATTGGTTGCACTATTCTTTTGAGCAGATATAGCTTGTTATGATAATCTGTCCGTTGTCATAACTTTGAACAACAAGCTTTGTTAGCTCAAAGGAATTGTGCAACCATCTGTCTCAATCATTTTGCAGCCTGTCAACTAGATATGAAAAAAAGGAGTGTGGGTTCATGTAGATCTATTTTAAATTTGCACTTTGTGACTCATGATAGCTGAAGATCCTTCATCTTTTCTACCTTCAACATCACTGTGGCAAAACTGGACGAGGGTAACTGAGTTACCCTCGTCTCAATTTCTCAAAATTAATTGAAAAAACTAGGTCATCCCATTGGATCCCATGTTAAAGAAGGACGAGGGTAACTGCTTTTCTCCAAATTGAAAGACTAAGGTAACTGCAATTGCTGACGAGGGTAACTGCTTGTAAATTGTGCATTGAACCGATCTTAATAAGCCATACATTTAGAGTTAAGTTTCTTTTGATATTTGGAAGGTATGGAATACATTTGTTATACTTTTTTGGATAGCTCAACAGATCCTTGTGTAAATGGAAGATACAAAGTCACAAAAGGAGATACTCATACTCAAAGTTTTAAAATTGGTATAAGTGGACACTGCATATCATATATGGCATTACATGTATTTCTGGGATCAGAAGCAATGCTCGGACTACATATAGAGGAGCCACCTGAACTATTGCATTAGAGCATTACGCCAAGAATTAGTAATGACACATACCACCTTCTTTCATAATTTCTCAATTTTTTTTTAAAATTTAAAACCATAGATTAATTGTATATTACTCTTGAGTGACAATGGGCAAATACCCTCGTCATAGCAACAAGCATGGTCACAGTTACCCTCGTCTCGAGAAGCAGTTACCCTCGTCATTTCGGAGGTGCTTTAAGCCATTTCTAGAGTCACACAGCCTGAATCAGCACTTGCTCTTTCTTGTAATGTTATTCTGAATGTCTGATAATGGTCATACACCACTTGAATAACTCGTAAAATCACTAATAAGCTCATATTCATGATTACATAATATTTAAGGCTATTTTAGAGACCCTCGTCCAGTTTTGCCACAGTGAACATGGGAAACATAGAGGCTGTTTGATTAGTCATGATCAGGAGAAGCCCATTTCATTTGTAATATCTGATTTGGAGTAAAATCATATGGATAATCCCTTCGTTTGCTTGTCACCAACAAGCGGGACTAGTTTCCTTAAATAAAATTAACATTGAAAGTACTGGGTATGATCATGACAAATCATCAGTATGATGATTCACGAAGTGCCATTTTCACTATACAGCTGTCCACTTTTTTGCATATCAATCCGCATTCCTAAAGAGTCAAGTGTGTTCGGAACTGGGCTTAGAGGCCTGCATTTGCTTGTCTTTCTATCATTTAAAAAATGTTCATAAAATATTCTTCAAAATTTACTTTTTAATTAAAAGATTGCACCGATTTTTATGATTAAATTTTATTTTGAAAATGGACTACATAACACTGTACAATGATAATACAACAATAACAACATACAAAGTAAGTATAAAACAATATATATGTATTTTCTTATTCATCTGCTTTGAGCTTGGCTATCACCTCAGTAAGGAAAGAAAACATCTATGTGAGGTTTCTTCTACTGAGGTTTACTATGGTCCTTGCACACTATGATGGATTAAAAGAGGTCTTCACCAAACTGGTCATAACCACCTGGGCTGAGTGATTGCTGTTGCTATCCTAAATGGTCCGCCTTGGGTGATATCTCAACTGCATCTACTGCCTATTATATTCGCGTAGCGACGGGCGGCGAAGCCGCCCGTCGCGAAAGCGAACTTAGGGCAACAACACTCCTTTTGAGATGATGAGATCCCCCCACTGGACCTCAAAACATCGATGGTCGACAATTTTGACGCTCCAGGTCCAGCCACAACGCACCTGCTTCGTTTCGAATTCAATGACGTTGAAAAACGTACCTTTGATTGCTAAACAAACGCATCAATATTCACATCTTGTGTTGATAGCCTCCCGTATGTATTATTCCAATGGATAGTTTCGTTTTTAAGCCACGATGAAGCAAAATTGTCAACAAAACTTTGTCAGACGATTCGGCGACTGCAGCGCCACCATGAACAGGGCACTGACAACGCTGTATCAGCAGATCTGTGCGTATTAGGCATTGAAATTAACTACAGCAGTTTGCAGTTAGGCCTGATAACAAAATCCAAGCCGCTGTTGATTAATTTTCACATGAAATCGCTGAAAGAAGCAACATTTCTGTTGGGAAAACCTAAAACCCGGGACAAGCACACGGGACGACACGGGACGCCCGGGACGGACTAATTGCCGGGACAGCATTCCGGGACAGCCCTTGTTGAACATAAACGGCCATAATAAGACAGCTATTTGATGTACAGAAATGGCAGACAACTTTTTAGAAAGCTAAGATGATTACCTATCGATGTGAATTTTAAAAAACATGCATGACAAATTTTTTTCCATGAAAACATGACAATTTTTCACAAAGTTACACCAAAAATTATTTCGCAAAGGTGAAAAACATGACATCTTAAACATCTAATATATGTCTAATTTCCCCACCTTTGGTATTGATGAAACATGGCATATCATCTGGTATGAATGTCATCTTATACCAGACTCTAATATTATTTGGTTCCTATGTTCCAAAGACCTAAAATTAATTAAACAAATATTGACTCCAGGCAGTGTACAGCTGCGTACTTCTGAAAAAATCTGTATAGTTCTATACTCTCTCTATCTCTATAGGCCTAAGATCTGTTTTTCTTTTTCCTGTGATGTCATGACAGTCCTAAATGACATAAATTTATTAAACAAAATATGGCTTAGATTAAGTTGAAATCTGTGTAATTGTCAGGTACATCATAAGAAATGTTGCAAAATTTAAATTTAGTTTTTCTCCTCTTCCAGTGAATGTTTTAGTTTGACTTCTCAAGTGCCTTGCAATGGTGACAAAAAATTAATATTTCTGTAATTATAATTATTAGACCAAAGCCAGTTTACGTTTAGACAGATAGATTGATCTATAACTAGGTTTACTGGATAGATAAACATCTCCTTAAAGAGACAGAACTTATACACTAGATTCTACTCAAGAGAGTTCTTTGTGCCTTTCAAGTCTGCTTATTAACTCCTTGGTCTAATATTTTGAAAGTTTGAAGAAAATTCATTTGCTTTTTCAGAGACCCAGACACAATTTTGTAAGGTAGAGCCAAATTTGGTTTTGTCAAATTTGGGATTCACTAAGTTGAATGAGGCTGCAAAACAAGGACTACACACCACATCCACAGTCTTATTAGTAAACGTTGCCTGATGCAGCCGATTCTCAATGTTTTTTACCTCAATTAGAAGTCAGTTCTTAAGCTGTGTTAAAATGTGTGCGTTTTTAAGTGTGCAGTATAGTTTATATATATACACTCACCAGCAAAAGAAACGCAACACTTGATTTTGGCTTATAATTTTGCAAATAAATTTTTTGGACAAAACAAATTATATGGTATTGATCCTTAGATCAACTAGTGTCTTAGTGCCAAAAGTCATTTAGCTGTGACCATTTCCTGTCTGCCTTTTGACCTGTTTGTCACATTTCAGTTTTCGTAATAAAATATGACCTTACCAACAAGTTGTCCGCTTTCTCACCTTCAGCAGATTCTTAGCCATATATCTGGAATTTGGATAACTGGATAATAGGTAGATAGATAGATAGATAGATAGATAGATAGATAGTTAGATAGATAGAGAATAGTATATAACTCACAAATTTTAGCTTGAGACAAAAAAAAAGTTGCATAAAATAAACTCAATGACAAATAAAGTTGATTATTTATAGAAAGTAACATGAATATTGAGAATTAAAGTTTCTCCAGAGATAGAACATGATCTCCGCTTTCTAAAAAGTGGTCTGCCGTTTCTGTATCGGAAATGGTTGTTCCTCTGTCAGCTAAATCTCATTAAATGTATTGTCCCGGAGCTCTGTCACGGCAATTCGTTCGTCCCGGGCGTCCCGTGTCGTCCCGGGCGCTTGTCCCGGCCTTTAGGTAGTCCCAAGTTTTTTCAAGTTTTCAAGTTTTTATTAGCTCAGATCAGACAATGTGATATGGAGCAAAAAATAAACATAATGATCAAAATACAACTAACAAACTGTTAAAAGAAAAGAAATCTAACTACTCAAACATATTTACATATTTACAGGAGAAAATTACTCAGTGCGAAAATAAAATTGCTGAAAGCCACTTAAAGCCCAGTAGAGGGAGTGGCAGTTCACAGTTACACTGAGGTGGTGCCACCATGTGGCATATATTTTATAATACTGCATTTCATCAAAAGTTAGATTTAATAGGACTAGGTCTCAGAGCCTTTTACATTAATTTTTAAAGAGTCCAAGGGATGTCCATATACATGTATCCATATCAGCAATGAGCATCTCATAGGCCATTTAGACCAGGAGGTATACCAACACACTATGTGTATACAATAAAAACATAATAATTCAGGATGTAATAACATACTCCATTAGGCACAATTTGATAGACTAGTTAAAAGACTACATATCTATAGTATATTTAACTTTGCTTAAGTAGCACCAATACAATAAATGAGGCACAAGTAGTAAAAATAGACCGATTTAGTGCGAACACTCTAATGGCACAATTTGTAGTAAAACATAATATTTACATGTTAATCTCAGAGCCTTTTACAGTAAACAGAAAGAGTCCTCAAGAAGATTGAGTCCGATTGATTCCATATATATCCGTGACAGCAATGAGACTCTTATCATAGGCCATTTAGACCACAAGGTATATCAACACAATATGTATATACAATAAAAACATAAAATGCAGGATGAAGTAACATACTCCCATTATGCACATTTGGATCGGATTAGGAAAACGACTACATATTTACAATATGTTCAACATCTCTTAAGTAGCACCAATGCAACACAAGAAGAACTCACGAAAGTAAATGTATACATACTGAGCAAAGAGAATAAGATCTATTGAGTGCGAACACTCTTGGCACCATTAGAAGTAAAATAACATATATGCACGCATGCAAGCATGACTAAGTACACTAGCACCATACTAATACTGTAGCAATTGAGAAAGTGTATGCAATTTAACATGTATTTACATTTACAACACAGAAATTAAACAGTACAGACGGTATTAAGATAAGCTGCAACGTGGAGTTGAAACAAAGATTGATATTCAGTTAAGACATAAAGTAAATCACAGGTAAACTGACATGGCACTGTCTAAAAAGCGTCCTAAAGATATAACATCTCTGCGAGAAATTTCCGCGATCCAAGATGAACACTTGGCTACAGAGGACCTGTCAAATAAGTGTTTCGGTAGGTATTTTTTCCTAGCCGAATTTACTATCTGGTTGGAACATTCTACTAGGAGATGGAATTCGTCCCCCACTTCTTTCTTATCGCACACAGTGCACAACCGCTCGCTTCGTGGAATGTTCCTATATCTCCCAGTTGTTTTGGGGAGCTTGTTGTTAGAAGTACGAAAGCGACAAATGGCCTTGCGTAACTTTTGATTGGATAACAGTAAATAATTCTCCATTTTAACGCTTAGTTTAAAACTGGCATAAAAGTCACAGGACGACTTAGACCCGAGATCATGCCTCCATTCCTGCAGAAATTGATCCTTAAGGGTTCTGGCAATTGCCTTTTTTAGCCACTCAATGTTAATTGGCGTCGAGCTGTCCCATATGTTACTCAGACCACACGCGTCAAGAATACCTTTGATGGAGCTTGTCCATTTAGAGGAGTAAGACTTGCTTTTCTGCAGTGTGGTGAGATTTTTCAACATAACATGTGAAAGCTTAGAATTCTTTCCAGCTATGATTCTAATCCAATAGTTAACCATTCGCTGTTTGATGGTGATGCTGAGTGGATAGCGTCCCAGTTCACCATACACAACAGAGTTACATGTCGATAGTTTAACTCCAAGTATATATTTTAAAAATTTGAGGTGCATCTTCTCGACACATTGGATTTGTTGGTGACCCCATACCTCACAACCATACAGAAGTATTGGTGTCACCAAAGTATCAAAGAGGTACAATTGAATGTCTATTGGCAGACTAAGAGCTCTACATTTGGCCAGTAGCGCAAACATCGCCCTTGAGGCTTGTTTACTTAGTTCTTCCACACCAGTCTTGAAAGATCCATTATATGAAATTGTTAGGCCCAAGTACTTGTATTGTTGTACTATTTCTAATGGGCTATCATTTAATGAAAAGGTAAACTTCTTGGGATCGAACTTTCTCTTCCCAAACACCACAACTTTCGTCTTTGAGCAGTTCACCTGAAGCTGCCAAGTATTGCAGTAATCATTTAGAGCGCTGAGAGCTTTTTGAAGTCCCTCTGCACTATCTGCAAACATTATAGTATCGTCTGCATACATCAGAACCATTAATTTCATAAAATTTCCAGTTTCCTGTGAGTCAAGGCAAACTGGTTGACATCCTTTTGCATGGAGGTATGCTTCCAAGTCATTTATAAAGAGTGAGAACAACAGGGGAGACAGGTTCTCTCCCTGACGCACACCTCTCAAACTAACAAAGAACTCTGATTTAACAGAGTTGAGAAAAACACATGACTTTATATTTCTGTACATACTTTTCATTACTTCTAGGATTTTTCCATTTATCCCATACTTGAGAAGCTTATACCAAAGTGCTTCACGGGAGACAGTGTCAAACGCTTTTGCATAGTCCACAAAAGCTGTGAACAATTTTTGTTTCCTGTGACAAAGTAGTTCAATCATACTCTGCAACAAGAAAATGTGATCAACGGTTGAGTAACCTGATCTAAACCCTGCCTGCATTTCGCTTAGTATTTCATTTTGCTCACAGAAGCTATATAGGCGGGTATTTAATATTGCAGTAAATAGTTTCCCAAAACAACTTAGGAGGGTGATGCCCCTATAGTTGTTACAGTCAGTCTTTTCGCCCTTGTTTTTATACAGCGGGATAATTAGACCAACAAGCCATTCCTGAGGCACTCTGCCTTCGTTTAAAACTCTGTTAAACAGGTATAAGTACAGGGGCATGAGTACAGCCGCAGAGTTTTTGATATACTCATTTATAATCCCATCACTGCCAGCCGCTTTCCCATTTTTGAGTTTGAGAATTTGAGCTTTAACCTCAGTCTCAGTGAAGTGCGTATTCAGCGGCTCGGTATTCAAGTTTTGCAGGCTTGGTGTGACAGGATCATTTACATAATCTGACAAGAAATTATCTTCAGTCCCTCTTGACACCTCTCTGAAGTGCTCACAAAGTTGCTGTAGAGACACTGGGGGACTGTCCTTCGGTTTACTGTTGAGAATACCCCAGAATTTTCTACTGTCAGTTTTTTTAAGATTTCTGATATCGGCTACAACTTTCGTTTTGTGTTCAAAGGCCGCTTTTCTGATTGCTTTTCTATACTGTTTGCTCTTAGCTAGGAGATCATCCTTTTTTGCCTGAGACTTACTTGTGTTAAAAGCTTTCCTAGCTCTATGATAGGCTAGTCTACATGCTTTGGCATTCTCGCTGAGCACAAACTTGAATTTGTTTTTCGTTTTGGGCTTTCCGAGATTAGCGTTACATTTCCTAACAGTCTTTTGACCAAAGGTACCTATTGCACCTTTAATCATTATACTGTTAATTTCGTTTGTCAATTGGTCAACACTGAGTGCATCGGCTTTGGCAAGAACGTCTTGGAGTTTCCCAGCATCAATATTTTCCGAGAACGCTCCCCCCTTGTCATGTGACCATTTGCCGATATTAGTCACTGTTTTTTGCTGCCCAGCATGGCCTGCGACACAGAAACTGCCTGGACGAGCACCATTGACAAACTGAGTGACCCCTCTCCCTAATAAAAACTGTATAACACAATGTTTATCAGAAAAGAGTGGGTCGAAATCTTGAACGTTAAAGTTCTGAGCACTACTCAGTAATGCTGGAGATCCAATAACATAATCGAGGACTGAACCATCTGTAGTGGTAGCTTTCCCAATACATCTGTCTTCGCCTGTTCTACCATTAAATATAACCAACGAGTGATTTCTACAAAGTTCTACTAATGCCTCTCCGTAACCACCATTATCAGCTTTGGTGTCGGAATTGTGCCTCTCAGTCACTTGGCCAAGACGAAGTAGCGTCTGTTTTGTCTGCAGCATATCAATTTCACTTAAATCTGACATATCGAGACCATGATGGACATTGAGGTCCAGCTCAACAAGGTCATCCTTGCATAAAGTATGAGCATTTAGGTCTCCACATAACAGCACATCATTTTCACTAGGATCATAGTCTAGCAGAACATCTGCCAGCGTATGAAACATTTCAACTGAGGAGAATCTACTCCCATAGGGTGGTATATATGCTGCTACTACCACCAAATTTTTGTCTGTTTATGTGTTAATCAGCGCCACCTGGACAATTTTCACATGACACACTTTAGAGAATCTAGGTCACGAGGAAGAGTTGACAGAAGAATCTGAACAAAAAACGATTGAATCCAACTGATGCAGTTTGGATTGAATCATCATGAATCTGAAGACATGGTACGTAGATTATAAACTTTATAGATTATGTGTAAACCTTCTTGCCTTCACAAAGCCAGGTCTGCACTGTCACTGTCAGTCAGACAGAATCAATGTGGCATGTGTTGACATATCGATCAATGACAAGTTTGACAACTGTCAAATCTGAGCGAAGTTCAAATCTTCAACTTTGACTCTGGGGTGTCTTTGTTTTTGATGTTTATTTCGACAGCTTGAGATTATAGTAAGGGCAAGTATTAATTTTAGGGAAATTCACCGGTTTATGCTAGAGGGGCCGACCAGATATTTGGGAGGGGGGGGGGGGGGCTATGGCTATTTTGTTGAAAAAGGATTTTTTTTTTCTGTCTAGAGGGAAACAAAATTTGTTCAGCACAAGAAAAAAAAGTTTATTTCCACCTGTAGCTGGGGTACCGTTAATATTGCGATTAAAAAGTTTGTACATGTATGTATCGCATTCACATGCGAAAAAAATTGTGCGTCGACACTTCCCGAGCCAAAAAAAAAGTTTGTCTTGGGAGTAAAAGCCATATCCCCCCCCCCCAACTATATCGTCTGGTCGGCCCCTAAGTGGGGCCTCTTCAAAATATAACAGGCCAGAAAATTCGAAATTAAAAATTGAGGCATTGTGCTATCATCCTATTTTGCAAATAATATTCATGAACTCTGCTGATTGTTTATAATAATTGTTATTGCCAGGTAACATGGGTAACTGCCAAAACCTAGGTTAGTTATGGGCCACCAGATTATCTTTGGGGTAGAGGCAGCTGAGAGGCTATAGATGTTTGGGTATCATTTGACATGGTATGAATTCAATTAAAAAATTTGTATTGTGGAATTTTGGCAAATGTCATTCGCCCCCCAAAAATTCCACCTGTATGCCTATGCTTGGGTGTAAGATCCAAAGCCCCCAAGTACCCCAATTATCATCTGGTCGGCCCCTTAGGAACTGTTCAGAATTTTTGACATGGGCGAGGCCGGGAGGTTTGCCCGAGGTGACAGGCCTACTAACTTTGCGCATGTGTCAGAGTGATTTTTCACAACATGTTTAAAGGTGCAGTATAAAATTTGGGCAAAAGACAAAAAACTACAAACATCACAAAACACAGACACAAACTTCATCCATGCATTTGTATGTCCGAACATTTACATTCAAATTTGTGCACCTGAACATCCAAGGCATGCAAGTAGGGACCAGAGAAAAATGTATTTACTTATGTCAAACTAAAGTATTTTGGCTTTATTTCAGGTAAACATTGTATGCAGAAGATCAAGAGAAGAAGAAGATCAACAGAAGATGTTTGAAGCAAATTAAGAGGGTCACTTCAGCCAAGCGATGAAGTATGGCACTGCCAACTCCATATCGAAGAAAAAGTTTTTTTACATCAATATAATATATGTGCGCAGGTGTATCATATGACATCAAACCTGTTCTCTTTTTATGCCAAAAAAACATAATTGCTATTTATTGTCATAATTGCTTGAAATCCCTAAAATTGCTTGAAATCCCTATGAAATCGGGCAAACTTTGCACCTAAATGTTGATGTCTTTGTTTGCCTAAAATGACATACATGTACTGTTAAAAAGGACGTTTTGTGATGTAATGATTCGGAGGTAAAAACACAGTATGACAGTCCGGAGAAGTTGCTAGATATACTAAAATTCTCAGTAGATGCTGGTAAATATCTGGTGAATGGAACTGTAAGACAAACAACTTTGCTGTTTTTGTTTTTTCTCGCTTCAGATGTGTGGCCCAGAACTTGCCTGAATGCCTGATTAATCCTTTATTCACAAGATGACACCTGTAAATGCTGACAGTCAATGTGTGTGATGGATTCAATGGAAAAGTTGTTAATGTTTCTAATTGTTGTATATTGAATGTGTTGAAAATTCTTGGTTTTAGAGGATATTTTCGTACAGAATTTGAATGCTTTAACTATCGAATAGCGGAAATTATGGACAGGTGGATATAATAAATATGTTCAGTTATTGTTTAAAAATTGAATTGCAACTTTGGTTTCAGTTACAAGATTTGGCGGAGTTGCAACTTTGGATGTTGCAACATTAGGAATCAGAGCTGAATTGTAATTAATTGTTTTTTCCATTTCCAATTATCAATCATTTCGTGAATTATTTTTGTAGTGTCCTCTACCAACTTATGTATAAAGTACTGATTATTTTCCACAATATTGGAACAAATGTTACTGTCTGTATGCTGATAATTTCACGAAATTGTCACCTCTGTGTTTTAAAAACATTGTGTTCTTACAGTACAAGATCTCATGATGAATGAGTTTGTGTGAAATTAGCAAAAAATGCTGATGGTACATAATCTATTATATTCATGGTCATAATTGATATTGGAAATTTGACCACAAAGGATTGTTTAATTAACTATTTTGATTAATCGACTAAGACTCCTTGAGTCTTATTAGATACATCGTCGTTGAGTTGTTTTTTTTTTGGGAATAATGTACAAAAGCGAAAATGTTTTTTGGCATAGTATGGGAATTCATTGTGTTTTGAAATGTTTGGTAAATTGAAAAATGTTCCTTCGGCATAACCTGTGAGTTTCATCATTATGTCAATTCGGTGTTTGGTAAATTGAAACAAGAAAATGTTCCTTCGGCATAACATGTGAGTTTAATCATTATGTGAAATTGGTGTTTGGTAAATTGAAACAAGAAAATGTTCCTTCGGCATAACATGTGAATTTCATTATGAAGTGAATTTGGTGTTCGGTAAATTGAAACGAGAAAATGTTCTTTCAGCATAACATGTAAGTTTCATCGTTTGATTTATGTGAATTTGGAGTTTGGTTAATTGAAAATATTCCTTCTTCATAACATAGAAACTTCATCGTAATGAGAATTCAATGTTTGGTGAATTGAATTGAGAAAATGTTCCTTCTGAAACATGTATATTCCATCTTGATGTGAATTCAATGTTTGTAAATGGAAACAATATAGAATGTTCCTTCTGAATTTCGATGTTTGGTTCCTTAATGACCCTGGTATTGGACTTAAACTGTGGATTATATGTTTTTCTATGTGTTTGTTTCTGTCAAAAGAAAGCCACGGTTTTTGGAAAAGACTGCATTGATAAAAGCCTTGGTTGATGGGCTGTGAATTTCATGATAACTTTCCCATTTCAATCTTGTTTAGTTTCGGTCACCTTTTTGTGATCCATCACTCGCATGACCAATTGACCATGGTCTAATTTTGTGGTGACTGAGAAAAATGGCCTAGCCGGATTGGTTGTTATTGTTAATTTCACGATTCTTTTTTTGGTATTCATATATATTCTTGTCGCCTACCTTATAACAATGTCTGTACAACATAGTCCTACTGGTGCCTATTTATTTCAATTACTTTCCCTCATGTATATCGCAACAGCTTTGGTACCACTCTATGTCATACATAATATGTCCTTGCATTTATATATATATAATGTGTTCGCTGCGCGAATTTCATGGCTGTGCCATTATCATATTAATAAACCAAGGATTATGGCATATTTTGTGACATACTAACTTAGCCAGGGCTAATAATATCAAGTGACCCAGTAGTAGAGGGACTATCTTAGATTCTCTTAAAGGCTGCAGGCAGTCAGCAGGTTGTGGAAATGGAACTAGGATTGTACACATAGAACATGTGAACATGTCTCAAACATTGGTCGCCAATTAAGGAGTTTTAACATCAATTTAAGTAGGATGATATCTAAGACATTGCTGTGACCGATTTAAATAGGAAAGACTTCATGCATCAACTGGGCATACAGGCTTTAATTTACTTGTCTTTCTATCATAAAAATGTTCACAACATGTTCTTCAAACTGTAGGTTCTTACTTTCCAAGATTGCACAAATTTTCTTTATCAAAATTTATTTTGAAAATGGATTACATACATAGCACTGTACAATGAGAATGCAACAATAACAACAAACAAAAAAAGTATAAAACAATATATTCTTCACTTGAATTGTGTCAGCCAATCACAGTCGATTATTCTTGTCCGACATTACCGCTATATTAGGCAGAAAAAAGTTATATTGGATCCTGAAAAGTTATATTGGATCCTAAAAAGTTATATTGGATCCGTGACAGTTTTTAAATGAAGAACAATCGCCTCACTACCTGTTGTTCAATTGTGACGTCACCACTGGTGATGTCATAATGGTCAACTTGTTATTGTGACATCACAACTGATGGCGTCATGAGAGCAAAGTAACAATGGTGACGTCACCATTGCCTCCTCTTTCATGGTTTGAACCTTTGAAATTTCAGCTGTCTGTAATGTGAGCTTGGAGTGGTATTTAGAATTAGAAGCTTTCTACAATATGATTTTTTACTTTTTTCAATTGAGAGGGGAAAATACTGTCTTGGCAGGAAGTCATGGAAGTTAAAAACATCTGAATGCATATTTTTGACCATTTGGCAGCAAATCAACTTAAAAGGAAAATATTACTTATATTGGATGAAGAATATAACAGATATCGGATGGTACGTCGTCCAATATAGAGTATAATTGGATTCAGAAAAGTTATATTGGATTCGGCTGCGCCTCATCCAATATAACTTTTCTTCATCCAATTATACTCTATATTGGACTCCTTCCCATCCAATATTTGTATAATATATGTGTTTCTTAATTATCTACTTTGAGCTTGGCAGTCACCTCAGTAAGGAAAGAAGAAATGTATGTGAGATTTCTGCTACCGAGGCTTACTACTATGGTCCTTGCATACTATTACGGATTAAAAGAGGCCATCACCAAACCGGTCACGACCACCTGGGCTAAGCAATTGCTGTCGCTATCCTGAATGGTCCGCCTTGGGTGATATCTCAAAGGCAACTGCATTTACTGCCTATAAACCAAGGATTATGGCATATTTGGGGACATACTAACTTAGCCAGGGCTAATAATATCAAGTAGAGGGATTATAAAGATTCTCTTCAAGGCTGCAGGCAGTCAGCAGGGTGCAGAATGGAAATAGGACTGCACACATAGGCAGGACTAATAGTATAATGTATGGATGACACGGGATTTCTGTCCTGCGTATATGTGAACATGTCTCAAATATTGTTCGCCATTTAAGGAGTTTTAACATCAATTTTCAAATTAGGAAGATTTCTAAGACATTGCTGTGGCCGATTTAAATAGGAAAAACTTCATGCAACGACTAGGCATACAGGCCTTCATTTACTTGTCCTTCTATCATAAAAATGTTCATAAAAATGTTCTTCAAACTGTAGGTTCTTACTTTCCAAGATTGCACAAATTTTCTTTATCAAAATTTATTTTGAAAATGGACTAGATGTATCACATCACCGAGGCTTACTATGGTCCTTGCATAGGCTACTATGCAGGATTAAAAGAGAGCATCAACAAACTGGTCACGACCACCTGGGCTAACCAATTGCTGTCGCTATCCTGAATGGTCCGCCTTGGGTGATATCTCAAAGGCAACTGCATTTACTGCCTATAAACCAAGGATTATGGCATATTTGGTGACATACTAACTTAGCCAGGGCTAATAATATCAAGTGAGCTTTGGAGTAGAGGGATTATAAAGATGCTCTTCAAGGCTGCAGGCAGTCAGCAGGTTGCAGAATGGAAATAGGACTGCACACATAGGCAGGACTAATAGTATAATGTATGGATGACACGGGATTTCTGTCCTGTGTATACATGAACATGTCCTAAACATTGGTTGCCGCTTAAGGAGTTTTAACATCAATTTTCAAATTAGGAAGATTTCTAAGACATTGCTGTGGCCGATTTAAATAGGAAAAGCTTCATGCATCCACTGGGCATACAGCCCTTAATTTACTTGTCTTTCTATCATAAAAATGTTCATAACATGTTCTTCAAAATGTAGGTTTCTACTTTCCAAGATTGCAAAAATTTTCATTATTACAATTTATTTTAGAAGTGGACTACATGCATACATCACACTGTATAATGAAAATACAAAAATGACAACATACAAAATAAGTATGAAACAATATATATGTGAGTTTTCTTGTTCATCTACTTTGAGCTTGGCTACCACCTCAGTAAGGAAAGAAGAAATGTATGTGAGGTTTCTTTTACCGAGGTTTACTATGGTCCTTGCATACTATGACGGATTAAGAAAGGTCTTCACCAAACTGGTCACGACCACCTGGGCTGAGCAGTTGGGTCTTTATCCTGAATGGCAACTGCATTTACTGCCTATAAACCAAGGATTATGGCATATCGATGGTGACATGCTAACTTAGTCAGGGCTAATATTATCAAGTGAGCTTTGGAGTAGAGGGATTATAAAGATGCTCTTCAAGGCGGCAGGTGGTCAGCAAATTGTAGATAATATAAAGGAAATAAGAGTGTGTAAAGAGGCAGGATTTGTATGATGTGTTGATGGATGGATGATACAAGTGGGGCTTCACGCCTTCAATGTTATATTCTTACATTTGTCAACATTCGGTCACATAACTGAGGAGCTTCGAGTCACATCTGAAGAAGGAAGGATATTATGTGACATTGCAATGGATGATTTATTCAGAAAATACCAGATGGACTGACCCGACCTATAATGCATTAGTGGAACCATGTTGCCAATGGGCAAATCTACGTTGCAGCAACATCGGACAATAATACCGTATGTCTTAATTTCAGCGTGACCAACAGATGAGCCCTCCACCAATTAGCAACATTGTGTTTACGTTATGTGCCCATTAAAATTGATTGTGGTGGGCGAATAGTTTTTCGACATCATTGCGTACTTGTCACTTCTCTGCGAGGGCAATTTGGAGATTTATACTATGCTTAGGCCTATACCTAGTTATTGACCTTGGACCTGCAGCAGCCCAGCTTTGGGCCTCTTCTAGAGCCATGGTATTCAGAACACGTAGTGGGGAGCAGAGAGGTCGGGAAGGTCAAATAACTGAACAGGAGGCACTTTAGTTGGATGTGAGATTCACAAGATGGAAGGTGTAAAAACGAATACAGATAACAAGGGAGAGAGTGATATGGCAATAACAACACATAAAATAAAAAACCAAAGAAAATTTCCCAAAATCGACTTGGAAAAGAGATCTTAAGTATCAATATGATAATAAATATTATCTATAAAGTTAATTAGTTGAATATAGGTCAATCAGGTTAAATAATCAGAGATTAATTTGGCATTATTGATGATGACTTCAGGTGGAAAGTTTTGTCCACAGCATGTCCACAGGATTTATTTCACTTGCAGGTATTTGGTCATCAGAATTTCTGGTAATTTCATCTTCTGGCACTTCATCTGCTTTCATGTCTTCCACTTTTACTTCTCCTTCTGTCAATCCATCAGCTTTCATGTCATTTTTGCTCATTTCATCAGCTGCCCTTTCTTCTTCAGTCTCTTCAGCGGTGGCCAATTCATCCGGAGCTTCTCCATCTGCTTTCACATCATCTGTTGTTACCTTATCAGCTTTCACTTCATCTGATTTCAATTCATCTGCTCTCTCTTGATCTTCTGTTAATGTATCTGCATTTATTTCATCTGCTGTTGCTTCATCTGCATTTGTGTCAAACACTTTCAGTACTTCTTCTGTCAGTCCACCAGTGTTTGTTTCACTTGCATCCATTGCATCTGGAGTCATTTCCTCTTCTGCCACTTCATCTGCTATCACATCATCAGCATTCATTTCATCTGGGGTCACTGGATTCAGTTCCACTTCTCCTGCTGCTACCTCATCAGAATTTACTTCATCTGCTGTCATGGAATCTACTTTCATGTCATTTGCATTCATTTCATCTGATGTCAATCCCTTTGTTATCTCTTGATCTGCTGTCAATGCATCACCTTCACCTGCTGTCACTTCATCTGTCTTCACAGCATCTTCTCTCACATCACTTGCACCAGTTACACCTGGTGTCACTGCGTCCTCTTTCACTTCATCTGCTGTCATTTCATCGGCCCTCTCTTCAACTACTACTGGTTCCAATAAGCTGGCAACAGAAGTTCCATACACAGGATTGTCCATGATCGTCATTTCATCTGTGACTTCATCTGTCATCTCATCTGCTCCCTGTTGGGCTCTAGGCTTCTTTACTGAAGCATAAATTGCTAGCCCTTCGTCTTCTGGTCCAGCGTTTCCAGATGTTCCTTTCCGATGGTTCCCAATACGGATAACATCACGGGCTGGTGTCTCTGGAGCTTTTACCACTGTGACCTGTCTGGCTTTTCCCTTGACAGTTGGCCTCCGGTAGACCTCGCAATAGATGTGCTCGGGTGCTTCGACTGATTCCACACTGGCGAGCTCTTTCTTCTGACTCTTTTGGCTGAAATTGAAAAAAAAAGGAAATGGTGCCGGTTAATTGGATTCTGTAAAACATGTTCTAAAATGAGACTAAAGCACCCTCCTAATTGACTGAGAGTTAGGTTGGCACTACTGTTTCAGTTTAACACTGAAATATTGTACTTCTTACTGATACACGTAATCATTGAATTTTTCAGGATAAGGGAACTTAGCTGGCTACTAAGACACTAAGGCCCCTTATGCTTGGTGGAGGTTCCTTAGAGGGATTACAGAACTGTTTTTCTCAGCTTTTATATAATTTCATTGCAAAGTTTCTGTGTTTGTCATAATATTGAGTTTAAACACATACATCCTAATGTGTGAAATAAACAAAGACCAGATTGTGTGCAAGCATAGACTGCGCTTGAGCAAACCCACAATGCAATATGACAAGGTTCACATGCATTACAGCAAATATGAGCATTTAAACCTTCGGCAAAGCTTTAAATTACGTACACAAAAATCAAACTTAATCGATCCATATAAGACCGTAAAATATGCATTGTTAAACCGAGGCCTTCTGTTAACACCATGAATTTGGTGTATGCATCCTCCTTCTTCAAACATGTACATTAACATAAATTTTGTGGAATGGATATTTTTAACATTTGTCAGTGGAGCCTGGTAAATGTGCATTTGTGTATTATTCAAATTTTTACTGAAAAAAAAAGTAGGGGAGACTTAGGTACATGTAAGTTGTGTCGTTTTTGCCTTGGGGTGTTTTTCCATTTAAAACAATGGGACACAACAATTAGGGAGATAATGGTGGACCTTCACAAAGAGTTCTTGGTTGCACATCTGAACCCTGTGTTGCTGTAAGGTTTATCACTGGATTAGTCAGGTTGGTTGATCCCCTTTTTTTAAAACTTACATTGTATTTTACCTTTTTTTCACATATTTTAATCATTCATATAATATTTGCAGCATATAACTGGTTTGTTATAGTATCTTATATTGACACAATTTATTGGTTGTCTAAATGTATCATATCATGCCACCAGTCACTCCAAAATTGGTTTGGGGATAATGTCACTCAAATTACAGCTTAAGTGTTACTCACAATTCTGACAACATATCAGTTAAACATGTTAAATTATAAGTTACATGGGGCAGGAGACATTCATGTAGCTAATTCAGAACTGGCCAATTGTAAGTTTTATCTATAAATTTTGAGTACAGAATTTTCTCAATCAAAAATGACATTTTTGTCTGGTGCAGCTGAGACTGAGCCAAGGCCCACACCATCAGAATATGACCATCAATGGAGGCAGGTCTCGAACCTCCAACACTAGCTTCATGTATCAAATTAGGGAATCATCTGCCTGATTTAGTTTCAAATTAGCGATGGTTTATAAAAGTTACAACTTGCCCCAGTCCCCCCTAGTGAGAATTAGAGTAAATTCTGGAATGCATGCCGTATTTACATTACAATTTAATTTTTTTGGTTTTGGAAGATTATCTATCTCATTGATAATTTTATTCAATTCAAACCAAAATTATTGATTTAGAGGCACTGAAAATCAAGTAATTATGTTTTGGTCTAGACCCCACCCCCTCATCCAACATCCTTCCAATAAACAGTTTGATTGTACATATTTGAAACTTTGGCATGTATATCAAGGTATTTTCTTACAGAAAAATTGATGGCACATGCTCCATCATATTGTTCAAGCAACAGAACTGTGCAGTCGTGGGTTTTGCTGCTGCGCTTCTTGATTTGTCAGTTTTATCAAGATTATGTATGTGTTGGTAAAACAATGCAAGTCAGTTAACTGGTGTGTTTTCCTCAGTATGGGCTTGATGAACCAATGCGAAACGAAATCTGCAAAGTTTGTCAAACAAAGGATTTTCACCTTAGGCATTCTCACTTCTGTAATCCTTCTAAGGGGACATTCTTAGTAGATTTCATGCTCTGCAAGTGGATGGAACTAACATAAGTACCCATAAGTACTTAAGTTTGGCTGTTAGTGGATTCTTAGGTGCCTTACAGTTGTCATAAGTAGCCAAATGTGCTGTAAGGACCCATTTAAGTGGCCATGGCTACTAGAGTTAGTACCTAAGTAGCTCATAAGTGGGTGTTTCATGTCTTAGTAACCACCTTAGTTCCCTTATCCTGAAAAACTTCAGTACTAAAATCTCTCGACAGTGGTAATTCGGTTTATCTTGGAGAGCTCATCCATGACATAATGGAATGGAATGTTTTTTGATTTACAATCTATATCTGTTGGCAAAATAAATCTGTCTGAGTCTGAGTGTAAAGATGGCAAAGTGTCAATGAAAGACTGACCGTTTCCAGATCCAGATCAATAAACCAAAGACGACGAGTAAGGTCAGTGACAGAGCTCCTGCAAAAATAGATATAATGGCTGCAAACACATATTTGCAAGTATGAAGACATAACATAATAATGCATAATGATAAACTTCTACAGTTGTCCCATCATTATAAGACTGCCCCTTCTGCAGTCATGAAGCTTTCTCATGAGGTGCAGTCTCTTCTTACAACAGGGGGCTTATAACACAGGTACCACTGTATTATATGCAAATATGAAACAATGCATTGCTAAAATTATGTGTACCAACAAGGAAATTCGGTTCACACTCTCTGAGGGCCTATGGTCCTAAACTCTGGAATAAATGGGATATTGACACTAGAACGGCTAACAGCCTTTCAGCTTTTAAACTTAAACTAGAAGACTTCAAAGGACATCAGTGCAAATCTGCACTTTGCAAATAACTGTCTCAATAACTTTATACATTGTCCTTTAATTATTATCATGTGATCTCATACATTGTATTTTAATCATGTGTTGTCATGTTTCTTGTTATCTCTTGTTACCGCCTGGTCGGCTAATAATAAACAATTTTCATTGTAATTGTCATATTTCAGTGACACCTACCTGCAAGAGATGGCACTACCCAGAATGGAATAGGATTTTTTTCACTGGATGATCCAGGAATAGCCGTAGTATCAATTTCCATTCGTTCTGAAAAAAGAAACAATGCAGAAATATGAGAAGTTTCCACGCCACGCCTCAGCGTTGCAACGCTTCGCAACAGTTTTGTTGTTGCGCATATTTTGCACGCACTTTGTATTCTACTTCCTTCCGGATTAAAGTTGTTGTGGAGGAGACGATTGATCGTTTCTTCATTATTGGCGCCAGGTATATGTGATTTTGGGGGTTCAAACATGCATTTTTGTTAGTTAGTTGAAGTGTCTAACTGATTAAGACTCTCATACACTTCTTTAACTATACCTTCAGAGAAGTAATTTTTGTATGATAAATAATCATTTGATTGTGTACTGCTAATGATAAGTAGGGTGTTTAAAACATACATATGTAGAATTGTCAATTAGGCGGTTTTTCCATTGGTAAAATGGTGAGGTCTGACATCTTTTAGACCACTCCCGCTGGCCCCTGTTATTGATATTTACTTTATGTTCCTTTCATAATAAAACGAACAAGCATGAGCTAAAACAGATGTAAGTCATAGCACCAATCAAAATCCAAAACTAAAAATACAGGAGAAGTTACAAGAACGCCAGATTTGATTCTGTAAAACTGGCTGTGTCAAGCAGACTTTATGGCAGTTGGGCCATTCTCAAATTTCGGGAAAAATGCCCTGAAAAACGTGGTAATGGAGTGGACCTTTGATGCAAAAAAGCTGCTTTTTCAGCAATTTAAATATAGAAAAAAAAATGAAAAAAATATCATATGCAAGTGTTATTTTCGGAAGTATTTCATCTTAGATCAATCATTTTTTAAATCAAATATCGAATTTGTGGTAACGGAGTGGACAGGAACGGGTAACGGAGTGGACAGGAACTGTTTGGTTTTCTCTCAATAGCGCATTCTATTTGGGAGATACAAAGTTATGATTGCATTCTATTGAATCCTGTCACCCTCAGCAATATATACATGTACATAAAATTTCATTGAAAAAGTATCACTGGTAAGCTCGGAATTGAAGGGAACGGAGTGGACATCTTAGTGGGACCAAATAATGTTCCAATGAAAATTATGCCTTAACTTGTTGAATACCTGTTTAATGAAATCTACAAAGCTGTGGTAGTGTGGCGCATGTGCATCTTACGACATTAAGTTGAAATTGCTCATTAAAAACAATAGCTAGCCAAGCTATGGCAAGGAACGGAGTGGACAAAAAAAATAAACTAGTGACATGTCTTTTACATCAATTAATTCAATAAAATGAAACAAGGAAAATGTTAAATATGATGTTTATATAAATTCAAGTCTATATTCTCATGAACCGTGCAAAGAAACTTTGAAAATTATGGTGCTTTCGAAGGAAAATTGACACTTGGTTTTGTCACGTCAGTTCCAATGTCAGGGAAATTCCATTGATTTGGCACGGATTACTGGACACCATTAATGCATAAAAAAGGTCTAATAAATGATAATTGTTCTAAATGCAGTGGTTCTGAATAGAAATACGAATAACAGATGTAGAGTGATATTTTAAAATCGCATTCAAATTAATGTCAGGGAACTGGAGTGACGCAAATTGTCGTGAAATTTGAGAATGACCCAGTTACGGTTAAAATAAATAAGAAAATGGTCGCTGTTGTTACAAAGAGACACAGCATGTTTTAACATGATACTGTATTTCTGATTGTCTTCCCCTTTCTATACCTGAGCATTCAATGTGTCGTTGCAAACGTTCCCCATGCCTTTGTAAACTTGCGCTGCATGGCATTTTTCTGATATGTGTGATTTGTGTCATAAAGGTGCTTTGTGTGTTTTCAAGCACAGCGTAGAAGCAAATAAGTTTGTGAAACAATCTAATACTGTGACCTCAATCATCTGTTTGTTGGCTTGCTGCTGTTTTTAACTTGCTTGTTGCTGTTTTTTATCTCTGGGCCGGATTTCTTCTATTCCTGCAGCCTGCAGCTCTGCGAATATTTATTGGGAGGACCAAGAGTTTATCCTGTCACAATTGTAAGTCATCAATAAAAACAGAAATTAGTTTATTCTACTATTTGTTTTGATTTTAATTTATTTTGGTTCTTACGTGTCTACTTTTTTCATATGTACGTGTATCTATATTGTTTTAATCTTTAGAGAAACATTCGTCATCTGACTTTCTACTTTCCCAAATAAACAATGTATATCAACTGACAATGTCGAGTGTCCCCTGTTCCAATAAGGTTCTTACCCAGTTCTGAACGTCCTCTAGTGTTGCCTGAAGGAACAGATGTCGTCTGTGGAAGGAATGTTGTTGTGTCCGGTGGCACCGATGTTGTCGCCTCCTGGGGGATCGCTGCAAGTCAGATAACTTGTCACAGCATGACTAAAACAACATTTTATAGAACCCAATTTTGTATGAATTTGCTTTGTGGTTTATTTATCTAAATATGCTTCTAATATGGGTTCCCCTAGAAGTTGGTAGCA
This sequence comes from Platynereis dumerilii, assembly GCA_026936325.1. Taxonomy (NCBI): domain Eukaryota; kingdom Metazoa; phylum Annelida; class Polychaeta; order Phyllodocida; family Nereididae; genus Platynereis; species Platynereis dumerilii. The sequence continues at coordinate 21,334,344 of JAPTHN010000005.1, read as the reverse complement.
CAGAACACTACCACTGAGTTAAGCCCAATGTCTAATATTAGTAATAATATATAAATATCCCAGTATGAAGCAGTGCAAAAGTTTATAACAGCAAACACAATTTGTAGTAAGCTTGCAGACCAGTGGCATGCACAATTTAAAGGCAGTGTAGGGTAAGGTGGGGCAATCCGGCCCCAGGACAAATCCAGCTCTGGGACAAATCCGGCCCCAGAGATTAATAACAGCAACACGAAGGTTAAAAACAGTAGCAACCAAACAAACAGATGATTAAGGTCACAGTGTTAATTAGATCGTTTAAAAAACAATCAAGCAATTTCACCTGGTATTTCTTTTGTGCAGTAATAGTTTAATCCTCACATTATGTTCTTCACACTAACTACAATTACTTAGGTTACCATTAAGGGACCAGATTTGCCCCAAAAACAAAAGGGGGCTGGATCCCCCCCCCCCGCACCTTACCCTAATTCATGCTCAATATGCACCTAAAGTTCTAACATGGTTACAGCTTTATTAAGAGAGGTTTTCTGAGAGCATCAAGGATTTTGCCAATATATTGGAAAGTGAGGGTCAGCGGATTTGAACGAAATTTGGTGGAGATGTTACCACAACTGATGGAAGAAAAACCTGACCATCAGTTTTCATTTATATAAATTTGCCTTTCCAGGAGAGCCATTTAAACAAAATGGCCGACAATCGCCTTTTTGACCAATTTTTGACGTTTTCAATTCAAGAATATACTGCATATTTGAGGATATCCAGCTCTTTGTTGATACATGCCATAGCCAAAATGTAAACTAGGTTCACTTTCTACATTCATCAATAACATTTTTGCCAGGTTTTACATTTCTCCTGTAAATAGGCATTTCTGTATACCCCACTTAGTGCGGCAGTATTTTCTCGACTTCTGCAAATTTGGAAATGTATAGAAATTGAAAATAGATATCCTCAAATTGCCAGTCTGAACACGCCTACCCTGATAGTCCATTATGAGTGGCTAAAACTACAGCTGTTAGTTGAAAAATTTCATTAAAAAAATCACGGTTATTCCTATATGCTTTTTTTTCAGAGCCTCGGCAAATAAGCATCTTTTTTTAAAAAGCAAAAAACCTTAAAATCGCCCTAAGAAACATGTGAATAGCAAAGCTATCCCTACCTTTTCAGTAAATTTGAATACATAACCTTAAAGAACAGCATATGAGACATATATTTCATTAAAAATATCATGGTTAGCCTATTATAGTTTTTCTATCCAGCCCCGGCAAATACGCATTCTTTTTATTTCTTTAAAATTGTGCAAAAATGCAAAAATCTAGAAAAACCACTGTAAGTTACTCCCATATAGAAATCCTTCCTCTTATTTCTCAAAGAAGTCAGATACACCACCTTTAAGAACATAATCTAATACACATTTTTCATTAAAAAAATCATGGTTATCCCAATAAGCTTTTTCTACACAGCCTCGGCAAATAGGCATTGTTTTGACTTGTTCAAAACGTTGTGAAAAAGGCAAAATCAAGAAAATTGCTCTGAGTTACGCCCATAGAGCAGCTTTCCCCCTAATTTATTAGTAAAGCCAGTCATGCAACCTCAGAGTAAATCATCTAATACATATGTTTCACTAATAAAATAAAATTTATTCCTATTTACATTTTATACAGAACCTCGGAAAATGAGCATACTTTCAAAACAGTGAAAAAAAGTGAAAATCACCCCAAGAAACATGAGAATGGCACACCTAACCCCATATTTTCAGTAAAGTTGAATACATAACCTTAAAGAACACCATCTAAGACATGAATTTCATTAAAAAAATTATGGTTAGCCTATTATGGTTTTTCTATCCAGCCCCAGCAAATAGGCATTCTTTTTGATTTCTTCAAAATAGTGCAAAAACGCCGAAAATCGAGAAAACCGCTGTAAGTTACCCCCATATAGGAAGCCTTCCTCTAATTTCTCAGCGAAGTCATATATACAGGCTTAAAGAACATAATCTAATACATGTTTTTCACTGAGAAAATCACAATTAGCCGAATAGGTTTTTTATACACAGCTTTAGCAAAATAGCCATTCTTTTGACTTTCAAATATCGTAAAAAAGGCAAAACTCAAGAAAATTATCTACACCAGTATACCAGTCCTTTTCACAATTTCTCAATAAAGCCAGTTTACAACCTTAAAAAATGGCATCTAAATCATGCATTTTACCAATAAAATCACGGTTATTCCAACTTGCTTTTTCTACAGACCCTCAGCAAATAAGCAAACTTTCAAAAAAAGGCATAAAAACCTTAAAATCAAACCTTTCCGTATTTTCTCTGTAATGCCAGATGTAAGGCCTCAATAAACACTATCTAATGCACAATTTTCATTAAATAAGCAGGTTAGTCCTGCAGGTTACTCTCCAGGGCTTTCCTGTGAATTTGACAAAATGGTATGAAAAGGCAAAATTGCTCCTACTAACACCTGCATTGCAAGTCTCCCCCTGATTGCTCTAATGTTGCACCAGTATTGTAGTATTCCTCCTCATTTTCGTGTAAAGACAGTTACACAACATTGAATAACTCCATGTGATACATGAATCTGACAAGTGAAACTTCACATTTTGGGCCATTATGATACAGAAAGCTGAATTGCGTTTTTGTTTTAATTAATCAAATGGAAGTATAGCAACACTACATCTAGTATACTAACAAAGGTACAAGAGTGCCAGTAGGTTTACATGGAATACATAAAAACATAGGCTGCGCAGCAGCAAACCTTCAGCGAATAACACCTTTAGAAGATTACAATAATATCATAAAATTTGTGCGTTGACGAAATTGCTTATAGGTATGCAATAGCGGTCGAGTTGTGGTCTTCAATTATCTCTATTTGCCAGCTGCCCTACCATCTTCCCATCTGCTTGCCGGGATTTGTAAAATCAGGGAAAAGCCTTATTAGACTGATTTACGCATATTATGGTATAGTTTCATGGATGTACAGGTTATCAGGTGTCGGTTAAAAACCAAAAAATATAATGCTGTTATAATTTTGTGAAGTATTTCCAATGAGCACTGCTACATTGCATAGGTAATTTGTTTAGAAAATTGCATTACTGTATATGCAATAGTGGGCAAGTTTTGGCTCCGATATAAAAAATATTCTTTTAAATATTTTTTCTCAATATTACAAAAACTATAGAATAGCCATCTGTCAGACCATGAAACGGCACAACTAGACCATATAAGCCATATGTGTACCAAACTTCATCCACGTATATGGAATAGTGACCGGATGTTGGGCTAGAAACAAAAAATTAAGTTTTAACTTTTTTTCAATATTTCAAAAAGAATATAATATTTTCCATCAGACCTTTCAACGGGCACAACTAGACCATATTGACCATATGTGTACCAAACTTTATCCTTGTACATGCAATAGTGACCAAGTCTTAGCCCAAAAAACAAAAAAATATGCTTTTATACTTTTTCTAATTTTTTCAGAAAGTATAGAATATCTGTCAATGAGACCATCAAAAGGCACAACTAGACCATATAGGCCACATATGTACCAAATTTCATCCATGCAAATGCAAAAATGACCGAGCCTTGGCCTGGAAACGAAAAAAAAAAGTTTTTATATTTAGTTAATTATTTAAAAAAGTATTTAAGATCTATTCATCAGACCATCAAAAGGCACAACTAGACCATACAGGCTAGATGTGTACCAAATTTTATCCACGTACATTCAATAGAGGCCGTGTACTGGGCCGGAAACGATCTATCCGCCCGCCGCCCGACCGCCCGCCCGCCCGCCCGGCGGACGGACAGCATTTTTACCCAAGTGATTACAATACCTTCTTCGAACTTCGTTCGCTGAAGGTAAAAACGTATTTTATCTTTCTTTCTTTTGTCCTTCTTCCTCTTTTCCCCATCTCTTCTTTTCCTTCCTTCTTTTCTTCCTTCCATTTCTTTCTTCCTTCCAGTCTTATCATTTCCTTTCTATATTGTTTTCTTCTTTTCCCTTCTTTTCTTTATTCCTTTGATTGTTTAGTGGTCTATTGTTTTAAACACGTCAGTATGAAAATATTGAAAATGTTTGGTACAGGGAATTATGTATGAATTTAGAATAATCATTTTCAGGGTAGTCTAGTGTCTGTTTGTGATTGCCACATTCACAGTAGCATAATGCTTGTTTCTTTCATTCCTTCTATATTTTCTTTTTTAAATTCTCTTCATCTTCACTTTTTCCTTGCTTCTTTCCTTCTTTATTTCCCTTCTTTTAAAAATTTCTTCCTTCTTTCTTTCTTCCTTCTTCCCTTCCTCTTGTCATCTCTCGCCCTCTCATCCTTTTTTTGCATTCCATACTTTTTCTTCCTGCATTCTTTCCTTCCTTCTTTGCCTCTTTCTTTCCTATTTCTTGTGTTCCTTTCCTTCACATGCATTTATCTAAATTATTTCTCTTCCTTTGTACCTTCCTATCTTCTGAATACCTTCCTTCACACCTTAAATTTTGATCTTCCCTTATGTCTTTGTTTCATCCGTTTTTTCTTCTTTCATTTACTTTCTTCCTAGATTGTCCATTCTTTTTGTCTTCCTTTTTTCATGCCTTCCTTTTTTCCTGGCCTCCTTTGTAGTTTTCTCACTGTCTTTCTGCCTTCCTTTCTTCCTGCCTTAATTATTGTCTCTCTTCCTTAAACTGTTCAGTATTGAGTTACCACAAAATTTATATTTATAGTCCATCCAAAGACAACAACAAAATTGCTTATCTATATGAATAAAGCGTTTCCTGATTAGACCAGGGGCCTTGCTATAACAGTTTTGAGCTGTGCGAATGGGACCAACATTGCAACGTTGTCACAATGTTGTCATAACATTGTCATGATGTTGCTACATTTTAGATGTGTCCAACGTGGTATAACAGACTTGACAGAGCAATTAGTGGAAGACTTGCTGTATGACTGTAACTTCAAGTGATATTCCATATTTTCGCCCTTTTTACACTATTTTGGAGAAATCAAAAGAACGCCTTTTTGTGTAGAAAGAGCCTATATGATCAATCATGATTCCTCAATGAAAAACACCTATGTTGTTCTTTAATGCTGTATCATTTACTTAAGTAAGGAAATAGGGGATGTAAGGGTGCAACTTTTAGTGCTTTTCTTGATTTTTGCCATTTTTACAGCATTTTGGACAAGTTAAAAGACTATCTGTTGCCTGAGAATATATATGTGGAAAAAAAGCCTTTTTGGGTAATAATTTGTTTTCAAGAAATATAATACTATATGGTGTTCTTAAAGGTCTATAACTTACATCAGCAAGGAAATACGGAAAGACCTGCAACGTGGGTGTAATTTAGAGCAATATTGTAGATTGTTCCATTTTGTTTCAAAGAAATGAAAAACAATGCCTCTTTGCTTTAGAAGGCTGTGTATATAAAAGACCTTTGAGGCTATCCATGTTTTTTTAATGAACAATTTGTATTAGACTGTGTTCTTTAAGTTATATATTTGACATTGAGAATTTAGGGGTAGGTTTGCTATTCACATCTTTCTTAAAGTGATTTTAAGGGTGTTTTTTTTTTTTTTTGGAAAGTATGCTTATATGGCGAGGCTCTGAAGAAAAAGCAAATATGAATAACTATGATTTTAGTTGCAAAATGTATGTATTTGATGGCATTCTTAAAGGTTGTATTACTGGCTCTTTTGATAAGATATGGAAAGGACAGGCTTACTGACCAGAGCAAAAATTTTCTTGATTTTGCCTTTTTTTGCAATATTTTTAACAAATCAAAAGAATGACAATTTGCTAAGGCTGTGTAGAAAAAACCTATTCGGCTAATTGCGATTTTTTAGTGAAATACATGTATCAGATTATGTTCTTTAAGCCTATATATCTGACTTCGCTGAGAAATTAGAGGAAGGCTTCCTGTATGGGAGCAACTTACAGCGGTCTTCTCAATTTTTGCCGTTTTTGCACCATTTTGAAGAAATCAAAAAGAATGCATATTTGCTGGGGCTGGATAGAAAAACCCTAATAGGCTAACCTTGATTTTTTTAATGAAATACATGTCTTAGATGGTGCTCTTTAAGGTTATGTATTCAACTTTACTGAAAATATGGGGTTAGGTGTGCCATTCTCATGTTTCTTGGGGTGATTTTCACTTTTTTTCACTGTTTTGAAAGTATGCTCATTTTCCGAGGTTCTGTATAAAATGTAAATAGGAATAAATTTTATTTTATTAGTGAAACATATGTATTAGATGATTTACTCTGAGGTTGCATGACTGGCTTTACTAATAAATTAGGGGGAAAGCTGCTCTATGGGCGTAACTCAGAGCAATTTTCTTGATTTTGCCTTTTTCACAACATTTTGAACAATTCAAAAGAATGCATATTTGCCGAGGCTGTGTAGAAAAACCTTATTGGGCTAACCATGATTTTTTAATACAATATGTGTATTAGATTATGTTCTTAAAGGTGGTATATCTGACTTCTTTGAGAAATAAGAGGAAGGATTTCTATATGGGAGTAACTTACAGTGGTTTTCTCGATTTTTGGAATTTTTGCACAATTTTAAAGAAATAAAAAGAATGCGTATTTGCCGGGGCTGGATAGAAAAACTATAATAGGCTAACCATGATATTTTTAATGAAATATATGTCTCATATGCTGTTCTTTAAGGTTATGTATTCAAATTTACTGAAAAGGTAGGGATAGCTTTGCTATTCACATGTTTCTTAGGGCAATTTTAAGGTTTTTTGCTTTTTAAAAAAAGATGCTTATTTGCCGAGGCTCTGAAAAAAAAGCATATATGAATAACCGTGATTTTTTTAAAGGAATTTTTCAACTAACAGCTGTAGTTTTAGCCACTCATAATGGACTATCAGGGTAGGCGTGTTCAGACTGGCAATTTGAGGATATCTATTTTCAATTTCTATACATTTCCAAATTTGCAGAAGTCGAGAAAATACTGCCGCACTAAGTGGGGTATACAGAAATGCCTATTTACAGGAGAAATGTAAAACCTGGCAAAAATGTTATTTATGAATGTAGAAAGTGAACCTAGTTTACATTTTGGCTATGGCATGTATCAACAAAGAGCTGGATATCCTCAAATATGCAGTATATTCTTGAATTGAAAACGTCAAAAATTGGTCAAAAAGGCGATTGTCGGCCATTTTGTTTAAATGGCTCTCCAGGAAAGGCAAATTTATATAAATGAAAACTTGTGGTCAGGTTTTTCTTCCATCAGTTGTGGTAACATCTCCACCAAATTTCGTTCAAATCCGCTGACCCCCACTTTCCACCAAATCCTTGATGCTCTCAGAAAACCTCTCTTAAAGAGCAAGCGTGATTTCATGCTCAGCAGGATGTCACACCTGACATCATTGGCTGATCACTGGTCTACTGCTGATGTCATGCTGGCAAATAAGTATCATGCTTTATTTTAATTATCTTATCCTTATCAGACTTGCTTGTCAGTATAACATATATAGTTGACTTGCCATAGGCCTACAGACCTTTTTGACAGATGACTTGGCCGTTCCAACTGCAGTCAGCAGCTTTCAGATGTCCATCCACCAGCATCAGACACTTGTCTGTGACTTCCGTCTTTGAAACTGTTTCATCCCAGTTTGAGTCTGTGATTTCACTTCCATCTGCATATTATATGACACAATTACGGGAGTTAAAAATCTTCTTGAGTCTATGTGCATCTGCTTTAGTTGTAGAATATCTATTTTGTGAATTAGGTTCCTGTCATGCACTTAATGAAAATCAGTTTTTGTCCCATTGTACTTAATTTTTACCCGTGTTTCAGAATGTTCTGTTATCATCACAAGAACAATTTTTGTTTTATTGACAGAAGATTTAGTTAATTTACTATAGAATGGTTGTTTAGGCTTTTTATGGAAGATGGAGTTTGTTTTTCAATATTAAATGTTAAAAATATATGATCATAATTTTTATAGTAATTTCAAGAAAATTTGTTAAAGTCACTTTTGGATTGTTTGATGACTTCTTGAGTATCGGAAGGCAAGAAGCCTGGGTTAGGCGACGGGCCTCTTAGGGCCGATTTCACCAACATGGACTTAAGAGAAGAGCCAGGTCTAAGTTAAGTCCTGGTCTGGCTAAGCCAAATCAGTCAAGCAGAGCAAGACCAAGGAATATAAGTTTGGTGAAAGTTATCATAGTATCTTAATAGCTCAACTGCTACAAACACAATCTCTCAATTTTCCAAACAAAGCCAAAGAATATTGTAACACAGGGGGAGGAGGGCTGGTACATTTTTTGGATACATTTTCCATACAATTTTTGCAAAAAAATCCTTAGCTGCTCCCCGCATCAACCAACCATTTCATCTACTATCTATCCATCTAATTTTCAATCACAATGGCATCTGCCGCACTTAAGGGGTCTTCAAAAAAAACAAAATTCACCTTGCATAAATTTAACATACAATTTATACAATATCCCAGCTTGTCAGAATTTCCTGGGAATTTGGTCATTGCAAATTAAATTTTCTCCTTCCCAAAATGTAAAATTATGTGAATTGATTTTTATCAATTGTTTTTTATAAAAAAAATTTTTTGGTAAAATTTTGTTAATATTTCCTTGATTGTTTAAGCATCTTTTTCTAAATTATTGTTGTTGCCTTTTCTTTTAGGGGGGGGGGCTGCCCTCCTTCCCAGTAGGGGGCCAACAGTTTATTGATTGATTAAACAATGCGTGAGATCAAAAAGACATATGAAAACTCAACAGTCAACAAGCCAATGGTATCAAAAAATTTTTGCTGAGATTTCTATGTGGGGTTCGACCCCTCCCCCTCCTCAATGGCCCCAATACAAAATCAATTGACACCAAAACAGTTTGGGATCACTAATCTGTAAGTAATGTAAACAATAACTGACAATGTTTGTGATCTACTGAACCTTGACCGGTTTACACACTTAGTACACTGTTGGTGAAAGGGACTAGTGAAACCAGGTTTAAATGAGTTAAGACCAGGTCTAACTGTTAAAACTATGTTGGTGAAATCGGCCCCTAGGGTTTTATCAAAAACTTACATTTCTGGCACTATGAAAACTGCCTTTATCGTTGATGGTAAAATTTGATCTGAAAGTGAGCTACACTGATGAGATCTACACCAAAATTTCCTTACAAAGGCTAGACAAATACAAGTCATGTCTGATGAGTGAACCCCATGTAGCTTGTGGTGAAAACTGGCCTTGAAAGTTTGAATAAGGGAAATTTCAAAATGGCAACCATTTGTTATTGCTCTCTGCACATGCTCAATAGGTCTGAGCATGCTCAGCGAGAACCGGGTCACTTCTGGGCATGCTCAGTGCCAATTAGGTCAGAGCAAATTTTCCATTGCATTTCTATAGTGTCTGGTGCTTCTTCTTGTGGATAGGAATGAAACTCTAGGCTTCTAAGGCGACATTGCAAATTTCAGCCTAGGGTAAAAAACACCAAACCACAGTAGAAATTCAAGAAACACAAAAATGGGCATAGTTTTTGAAATTTTGAATAATTAAAAAAAAAAGGTTGTCAGAAACACCTACTAATTTTAGATATTGAAACTTTTTAATTACATGCCACATGCCTTCAGGTTCATGATAAAATTGATACAGTACCCTTTTTAAGGGTACTTTTCTTGTTCAGAAGGGGGATGACAATGGAGCATTTCCAGCATTCTGGGAAATAGCCGCTACTGAGCGACTGGTTGACAATTTGGGTCAAGGATGGCAAGAGAGTATCAATGCATTAAGAACTTTCACAGTTTTAGTAATCTCAGGACCATGAGAGTCCATAATTTCACTGATGTTTTTGTGATACTGATCGACCAGTTGGTCCAGGTCATCACTTGGATTAGCATAGAATTCGGAATGATGAAGATCTTCCTTCAACTATGATAAGTCAATTGATGTCCTTGAGCATAGGCGTAAGGCGCGCATGATTTTTTGGGGGGGGGGCAGCGACATCTGCCCATCTTCAAGATCTAGATTTGATACCATTTCAAATAAAATTGCCTGGAAATCATTAATTTTCAATAGTTTTTATTTCATCATCTGCCCAAATTGTTCAGCCTTTTTGCCCGAATCTTACTGTTTCCCAAACTTTGGGGGGGGGGGACCGCCCCCCTGCCCCCCCCCCCTCCCATACTCCTATGTCCTTGAGCTTTTTAAAAGTTATTGTTTCATATTTAACATCAGGTTTTGCAAGTGATGTAGCGGCACTTACAAAACTATGATCTGAGATGAAATATGTCGCTTCCACATCATGAATGCAAAGATTGTCTGATTTACGCATAATTATTAAATCCAGAATATGACCCTGAATATGTGTTGGAATAGTGACGTAATTTTGAAGACCCATTGTCTCCAGCAAGTCAAGAAATCTCATTGAGTTTGAATCAGATACATTCGATGTGAATATTAAAGTTATCAGTCACCTTATTCCATAATTATTCCAATAATTGAAAATAGATTGAATGGCACCTCAAATTTAATGTGCATCATAAAGTTGTGGAATTAAGAACAAGGCATGAATTGGGACAAATGAAGTAACTTGAAAAATAAAGGTGATGTTTTCACATAGAATGTTAATGTAATCCAAAGTACATATATTTAGCAACAGATAAACAAAAAAAATAGGGTTAAGTAATAATTCCCAACTTAGAAATTGTCATTTTCTCAGTGAAAGAAGCAGCTAGAAAGCATTATTATTCCGGTATAATGAAGTTCTGTTATAAGCATTGCATAAGTCATAATTAATCATTTTCTGAACCAATTTAGCCATGTGTTGCATGCATGCATATTTTGGTGGGACAGAGAACTGTTTAAATTGTTCAAAATTTCAAAACTGCCATTTTTATCGAGCTTAGCCCAGTTTTAGCACAAGAAAGAATTGAATACTTCCCGAACCAAGATTTACTCTTTTCTAGAGTGATGAAGATTACAAAATGTTGCTCGGAAGCTAAGCTTACTGTTAAAATTTCTAAGAGATATAGATATCAGCATTGAAGATATTACATGCTGATATGGCACTGAATTTTTTGTTTGAGGCGTAAGGGTTGGGACACAAGATGAAATTCTATCAAAATACATGCAGTTGAATGCCCTTTCTTAAAAGTCACTTGGCTGGGCTAACCAATTGTTCCCTAGTCAATTTCAAACTTTTTGATAGCTTGTTCGTTCATCAGAGAAGGTTATTCTATAATTTTAAATCTTATTAATATTAAGTTTTATTTGCCTCATTGCTGCAAGTCCAAACAATTTCTAGATTCATTTTGACAATTTTTTCCATCTGTAATAACCCAGAGGACTTGCAGAGTCTGTCTTAATCCAAAGCCTGGAAGTTCCATGTCACATGGAGGTAAAAATCAGGAGGTGTTTGGGTCAGGACAGAGGTGTTATGGTCGGGACAAACAACAATTATAACATCTTTTAAAAATCCAGAATGGTGTATGCATCCTTTTTGGTCCTAAACAGTTGAGTTACGGCTGAGGGACAATGTTCTAGTAAAAAGGTTTGTGTAGCCAGCCTCTGTTGGACTGAGGGTATCAACAAATTTAGTGTTAGGGTCGGGACAACTTTTACAAAGAAAGAAAAAGAGATGCAAACAAGTAGCTATGGCGTATGTACAAGGAAATGAGGTTTAATATGCAGGGATCCTCAAACTGCGCTGGGAGAGCTAATACAACATAGAATATTGTGAATCAACAGGTACACAGAGCTGTTAAACAGAAATTGCTGACATTTAAATTTTTGGCTTCATTTGCCACTTAGGAGTCTCATTGACACCAGGCCTATTTGACAAATATGCAGAGCATCAAGTGGCAATTGATACTCATAGAACCATAACTCCCATGGCAACATCTGAGAATGCTTTCCATCGACAAATTGCCAAAATTGTTTTCCAAATGAAGGGTTGAACATTGCTCAAAATATGCATGTCACGCTAAAATGCTCAAAAATGACCATTTTTTGGATGTTCAAGACCTCAGATATCTGGAACCAATGCTCCCATTGTCCTGAAATCTGTAACATTTACTGACAAAACAGTTTAAAACATAACAAGGTACCATTGGATGTAAAATACGCATTTTGCATGGTTTTGTTGGAGATACAATGCTGGCTTGACCTGAAATACCCAAAAATTTGCTCCAGGCCTTAAAAGAAACACAGAAGAAGACGAAATGATGCCTTGAGGCTCCATTACCTTTCTTGCCTGATACCATTACAGTTACCAGATAACTGTCATGCTGATATCAACCTTTTAACAAAGTGGCCAATCAGAGACTTGCATCATGACAAATAAAATGTTGATTTCAGTTATAGGTCAGCATAGAAATCCTATAGAACGCTGTCCTGCTACTGAAATTCGCATTTTTTTTGCAAAAAAATTATGACAAAGGGAAACTGAACTGTTCATTTTATTGGAAATGACTATAATGTGTTCTGTAAGCTGTGATTTTCAGAAAATTGTAAATCAACTTTACCTTGCCATTTCCATGTTTGATGTCTCAAGCCAATAAAGTATTTTGTATCCCTTCCTATTGCAGGTATATTTGTCAATACCTGCTTCATGGACATGCCTACTTTAGCATAGAACAAGTCTCCTTCTTCAATTTGCTGACAACTTTCTCTTGCAGCAAACCAGTTTGCTTTGGATCCAGATAGATAAAACTGATGATGTTTATTTTCTGCAAAGAAAAATGTCAGTACCAATGCAGTAGTGAATGAAGTCATCATTCATAGGCATGTATACCAAGTGCCAAATGTTATTTTTTTGGTGAGCCCTGTCTAATGAAATAGAATAGAAATCACAGATTTTCAATAATGTTTGTTTGATCATCTGCCCCATTTTTAGCCTCCATGCATGAATTCTGGCCTGTTCCAAAAATGTTTGAGGGCTGACTTCGCACCCCCTGGTATAGCGGGGCAGATTCGTCATGAATAGGGAAGTAATAATGCATTTATACATGGAAGCATGAAACTTGGCACACATTTCAAAAACGTCTTAAAGAAAATATTTAGATAGGGAGCTACGTCAGATTTAACCTGGTTGACCCATTGCAGCCATTTTCCAAAATGGCGGCTAATTATCTCATTTTCCTGCTTTCTGTGAAGTGCCCATAGTTTGAAAGTATGAAAACAGTGCTCATTATTCCTTCTGTGGATCTAAAAAACATTATCAATTGAACTTAGGAATTTTAGGGTAGTCAGTGTCGATTTTGTTAGAACTGTTGAAGAAAATGTATAATTTAAAGCAGGAAAATGGAATAATTGACTGCCATTTTGGAAAATGTCTGCCAGTTGCCACCTAAGCTAAATCTGAGGTGGCTCCCTATCCAAATATGTTTGAAAATATGTTTCTTAAGTGTGCACCAAGTTTCATGCTTCTAGGTATAAATGCACTATTTTTTTACATACCTGCCCCGCTAGTACACATTCTAAAAAAACATTATCAATTGATTTCTGGATTGAACTGAGGAATTTTAGGGTAGTCAGTGTCGATTTTGTTAGAACTGTTAAAGAAAATGTATAATTTTCGCGGCTACCCGTAGTTTTATGGAATCTTAAGTGATTTTAAAACAGACTACATATTTGAATTCCTTGTAAGAAGACATTTCTAATGAATGGTCGCATCAATAGTTTCCATGAATTCTTTGTCAAAATTAAAGAAAAAACAAAATCTTCAAAAAACATTTTATTTTCATTTTTTCCATTTTCTTACCAAGTTTACGAAACCCATTGATGCGGGTACTCATTTGAAAGCTCTTCTTGCAAGGAATTCAAATATGTAACTTATTTTGAGATTTATGAAGAATTGGTGTAACTATTCGCAACTGCGAAATGCAGTGTTTGAATCTATATTTCTGACAAAAAAGATTCCAACATATCTGAATAAAGTCCAGCCTACCAAAAAAATGTTATAGTAATGTACCGTAATATGGGGTGAATAGGGACAATGGGCGTGAATCGGGACAGAACAGGGACGTGTATAATTTCGTCAAAGATCAACTACTTCTACTTAACCTAGGAAATTCATTTTTGGCAAATGAACTGCTGCTGGAAGTGTAATCCAGAAGCTGCTAAATGAGCCAAACATTGACTTCAAAAGCAACGCCCTCGCACAAGCCAAACAGAGAATACAGTCATTAGTCACAACAAAGAGAGTGACCTATTTGTCTCTAAATGAAGAACTGTCAGTCAGCCCGATCTACACTGCCAAAATCGTGGAAGAATGTCAACGGATTGCTTTTACTAGAATGCGCACTTCCTCTCATCGATTAGCCATTGAGACAGGACGATGGTCCCGTCTCCCCCGTGACCGCAGACTATGTCCCTGTGGATCAGTGCAAACGGAGGAACATGTCCTGATGATCTGCCCACTTACGAACACTATCAGAGACAAACATTATGATAACTTAAATGAACTTTTCAAAGACGTTTTTCATGCCTCAAAACTGTGTCATGAAGTATTCAAAATTTTCAACTAATATGTCAATTTCAATATTTTTACTATGTAACTTTTCACAGCATAAATTGAAGTAATAAATTCTACTACTATAGTATACATACCAGCGCTAATCGTGTTGGAATTTCATACTTCTAACTGCAGAACGTGAGTAGCTGAAGCACCTTAAACATGGAACTGCATAATTTAGACTTTGACATACTGGTCTAAACTTTGTCCATTTCCCAATAATATTTAACACCAGAGCCATCAAACTTGCAGGAAACTTTTTTTCTATTTAGAATGGTATCAGGAGACCAGAACAGTAGACTAGACGTGATTATGTATGTTTGGTCATGGGTTCAGAGCCTGTTAATGGCAAAGTTTCAGGAATAACCAATAAATACTCTACCAACTTTCATTTGAATGTCCTAGCGTGGCTTTTTGATAAATATTATTGAACTTGGCACCAATTATTGTGGATTTAGTCCACCATTACTAATCACCTGCAAAATTAGCAGATAACTACAGTTTTGGACAGTTTTCTGTCATTTGTCACATTTTTTATAATATGTATAATATTATCAATGAAATCGGTTTCAGATTTTCCTCAAAATAAATATTTTGCATTTAGAAGATGTTTTTTAATGCTAAATTATGGCTAGTTCTCACGGAGACGTAACAGAGGGTTTAAGTGACGGCGTTTCTTATATTTCCAGGAAAGGGCAAAGATTTGAGCATGTTCGCCGTCAATTTTGGCTTTACGGCGCAACAGGAACAGCATGCGTCGTTTTAAGAGGTCTTTCTACGCAATTCCTAGAAATTTGACGATGCAGGAAAAAAAGATTCAACCGGTTGAATCTTTGCGAGGAAAGAAGTGGTGAAGCAAGAAGAAGCGTAAAAAGAAATCAGTGCGCGCCGCAGATTTTTAAAGTTGCGACGCACAAAGAAGAGCTTCGACGCAGAAACAGCAGTGTAGCAGAAAGCTCTTGCTTCATGTCACATGTTTCAGACACGCGTCGCGGAAAGACACAATGCAGCAGACAGAGTGGCGCCTGAGTGCATGCGTTGTTCTATTTTTAGCATCAACCCTTTGTCTGCGTGTCACCCTCTTTTTGCGCAGCGGCTGGGGCAGCAGCAGCGAAGCAGGGGGGGCGAAGGAGGGGGAAAGAGGCGGTCCGCACCCTGCATATATATAGAGGAGGCCAGTTTAGAGCACCATACCCACTCAGACCTTCGACCAGAACACACCTAGAATCCACGACACTATTATCAACTGCTACATTTGCTGCTACTTTTGTTGCTACAATTGTACTTTTGCTGCTACAACATGGGACCAAAGAGGAGAAAGGGCACCGTCGTCACCAGGGCACCAACCAAGCTCAGCACCAGGTCAACACTTCACACTCCTGGGAGCACTCCAGTGACAACTCCAGCTACAACTCCAGCTGCAACTCCTCTCCATGAACCTTCAGATGCTGCAGTGACTACATTCTTCACAACAGCCATGGCAGACATCTCTCTACCTGGGCTCTACACCTCCACTACAGCTGGCAGCCAGACGAAGACCACCTCTTCAACCAGCAAAGCCACTGTCGTCAGCGAGACCATCTTCGAGGGCCGGCCAGAAGACAACACAACAGAAGAAGATTCATCAGTTGAACTGTTTGAAACTGATGAAGGAGACAAGCCTGCTGCCAAGCCTGCTGCCAAGTCTGCTGACAAGCCTGCTGCCAAGCCTGCTGCCAAGCCTGCTGCCAAGTCTTCCACGGGTCTTCCAGAGCCTACTGCCAAGTCTACTCCAAAGAAGACTCCAAAGAAGACTCCAAAGAAGACTCAGACTCCGAAGAAGACTCAGACTCCGAAGCAGACTCCCAAGAAAACGCAAGAGAGCCAGCCTGTTCTTGCTCTAGACAGAGTGGCCATCCATGAGGACACCTTCGAGGAGGAAGAAGAAGACTCTGCTGATGAGACCCCTGCAGCTGCTGCTGAAGCCAAGTCCAAGGGCAAGAAGGGCAAAGGGAAGGCCCCCAAGAAAAACATCCGGAACAACCTGGGCATCACATCTGACCAAGAAGATGACCTCATCAACTGGTACAGAGAGCATCCTGTCCTCTACATGAAGGGCTCCAGAGGCTACAAGGGGAACGAGAAGCTGCTGCTGGACTCAGAAAAAGCCAAGGAGCTGGGACCCAAGTACACCTCCCAGGACATCTTCAACTGGAGGAAGACAGTCCGCACTCACTTCTCCAGACTCGTCAGGCCTGAAGCTTCAGGAGCCGCCAGGAAGGAGACGCTCACAGAGAGGGACCAGTACATCCTGAACAACTGTCGGTTCCTGAAGGACTCCATCGTCCACAAGCCAGGGAAGGAGCTGTCCGCCATCTCTCAACTGTCTGCCAACCGGCCAGCCTCAGACTCCGAGGACAGCTACAACCCTGAGGATTCCCTGCCAGCTTCGTATGACATGCCGGACCTGCCACCTGAACAGCCAGCACAGGACAGACCTGACAGCCAGCAGTCCCAAGTCTTCCCTGGAGCACCAAAGCCTGGAGCCGCTGCCAAGGGAACCAAGAGGAAGGCCCCAGCAGAAGAAGCCATGCACTCCGCCATGAACGTCATCGCAGGCAGCATGCAAGCCATGTCCTCCGCCAAGAAAATCCTGAAAGGCTCTGGCTGCAAGATGTGCCCCGACCACCAGGAGTTGACACCCGACCAGGAGTACTGGAGGATGAAGTGCCAGGACCTCTACCACGTGGGATGTCACGCCAGCCCTGAAATCAGGAGGAAGATGGTCAGGACCATTGCAGAGGCCGCCCTCTACTGGGATGATGAGGCCAGCCGCCAGTCAAGACAGCATCAGGAGCACACCTTCCAGCCTCCTCATCCTCCTCAGCGCCTGCAGATGCCACCTCCTCCTCCTCCTCCTTCTTCGACGTATGTGCCATCCCACCACCAGCAGCACCACCACGCTTCCAGCAGCAGCCATCACTACCACCACCACCAGCCCAGGGAAGGAGGATCCTCCAGGCAGACTCCCAGCTACACCGTGATGCAGCCCAGCCCATCCTCCATGACACTGATGATGGATGCTCAGGAGAGCCCTGAGAAGTACAGCTACCCCCCTGGACCCAGCTTTGGTCAACCGGCCGCCCATCACCAGCACCAGCCTTCCCCTTCGGCCAGTTGGACTGACAATCTCCTTTCTCCACGAAAGTAGAAGATGCAGCAAAGACAACAAAAAACCTCGGCCCTTTTAAGGGCCACCAAATCCTCCCAAAAGGGCAGGCCACGTACACATCTTATGTTGACAAAAAAAAAGAGCTTGTGTTGACCGAAAAGAGCCAAAAAAGAGCAAAAAAAACGTTGACAATCCCCCAAAAAAAAAGTCCCCCAAAACAAAAGTCCGGTCCTGGCCTTCATTAAAAGTAATCACCTTCATAAAAGCAAGGTGCTAGTTCCCCCTTTCTTTGCCCCAAAACATACCAAGTGCAGCACTAGTACAAGTGCTGCATTCTTTGGTATAAACATATTTTTATTGCACTAGTACAAGTGCATGAATTTCTTAATTAAAATGTAATGCACTAGTACAAGTGCTTTTCTTTTAAAACTTGTGTTGGTTTGTTGCACTAGTACAAGTGCATCACTTTGTAATTTCACTTGTCTAGGGCAAGTGGCAGGTAGATAGCTAGATAGCTAGCTAGATAGATAGATAGATAGATAGCTAGATAGATAGCTAGATAGATAGCTAGATAGATAGATAGATAGATAGCTTGATAGATGGAACACAATGCTCGTTACATATATACACTGCAGCAAAAGAAAAGCAGTTGTCGTCACTTTGCAGGAATTGGAATTGGATAGATAGATAGATAGCTGGATAGATAGCTAGATAGATAGCTAGATAGATAGATAGATAGATAGCTTGATAGATGGAACACAATGCTCGTTACATATATACACTGCAGCAAAAGAAAAGCAGTTGTCGTCACTTTGCAGGGATTGGACTTGGATAGATAGATAGATAGCTTGATAGATAGCTAGATAGATAGCTAGATAGATAGATAGATAGATAGCTTGATAGATGGAACACAATGCTCGTTACATATATACACTGCAGCAAAAGAAAAGCAGTTGTCGTCACTTTGCAGGGATTGGACTTGGATAGATAGATAGATAGCTTGATAGATAGCTAGATAGATAGCTAGATAGATAGATAGATAGATAGCTTGATAGATGGAACACAATGCTCGTTACATATATACACTGCAGCAAAAGAAAAGCAGTTGTCGTCACTTTGCATGGATTGGACTTGGATAGATAGATAGATAGATAGATAGATAGATAGATAGATAGATAGATAGATAGATAGATAGATAGATGGATGGAGGGATTGATTGATTGATTGATTTTTGGGCTTGTTTTGTCAACATAGGATGTGTACATGGCCAGCTCAATTGGGAGGATTTGGTGGCCCTTAAAAGGGCCTTGGGTTTGTTGTTTTGAATAGATAGTCTGCATCTTCTTCAGATTTTCTCCAACTGCCAAGGGACACTTCCTGCCGGACTGTTGACCCAGTCACGTAGGTAGTCTCGAGCAGCCTTGGCATCTCTGGAGGCATTTCCGTGTCGAAGTGGTTCTCCTAGGTCATGCAATTGACGGTCTCCCCTCCAAACTCCTTCAGCGACGTCATGTGTCTGTGGATCTTCTCTGTCCATCACTTCATTGTCACGGGCATGGTGGACGCCTACTCTGTCTCGCAGAATGTTGTGTAGAACACAAGCAGCCATTGTGATGTATGTCACTCTTGTAGGTCGTTGGGGCATGGTGGTCAGGAAGCATCTGAACCTGTGTGACAGCAGACCGAAGGCATTCTCCACCACTCTCCTGGCTCTTGAAATCCTGTAATTGTAGACTCTGGAAGGAATGTCAAGGTTCTTTCTTGGCACTGGTTTGAGCAGCCATGTCTTCAGGGGAAATGCCTCGTCACCCACGATGTAATATGGGAAAGGATTGTCTTCTGTGCCAGGTAGAGGTTCTGGAGGTGGTAGGCCTAGATCTTCCTCGTCCAGGAGTTGTCGAAGTACTGTGTCCCTGAAGACGCCGCCATCAGATGCACTTCCTTGACAGCCAGCCTGCACATAGATGAACTTGTAGTCGGCATCAACGAGGGCCATCAGGACAATGGAGTGAAATCCCTTGTAGTTGTAGAACAAGGAGCCTGCAGCCTTGGGACATCGGATTGCGACGTGCTTGCCATCCAGAGCTCCAATGCAGTTGGGCAAGTTCCATTTCGTCTCAAAAGCCTTGGCTATCTCCTTCCATCTTTCAGGCTGTGTGGGTAGTGCCAGCTGTCTTTCGAAGGCATGAACGATGGCAAGGCAGACCTCAGGGATGAAGTTGCAGATGGTGTTGGGTGCCACACGGAAAGCATAAGCTAGGGACTTGTAGCTGTTTCCTGTTGCCATGTATCGCAGGGTGATAGCCAACTTCAGACCAGGTTCCAAAGCCCTCCTCATGTTGGTGTCTTGCTTAGCGATGAGTGGTCCAACAGCTTCCAGGATTTCAGCAAAGATGGCAGGGGGCATTCTAGTGTAGTTGTAGTAGCCGGACACGTCACGCACTTGCAGTTCAGGCAGCAGTTGATGGAAGTGACCATGTTGTTCCCTCTGCAGCAACCAGTTGCGAATCCACCACCTTTTCTGTCTCCTGGCCCTCCTCCTCCTGTGTCTCAAATAGACAGCTCCGATAGCAACAGCAGCAGCACCAGCCACAACAATAATTTCTTCTTCATTCATCATGCATATGTTCAGTAGGCAGTCGTTGTGTTCTCATTGAAGGGCAATCAGCAAATGAAGCAAGGAGGTCCTCTGTGTCCCTTTTTATAATGACCAAAAGTGACTCCTGCAGCAGCGAAACACACTTTGCCGCAGCGCTGCAACAACAGACGTTCGTCGATGCTTAAGAGACCTTCGTCGCTGCTTAAGGCAAGGACGACGAAGAAGGTCAGCATCGACGCGCCTGTAATGTCCTCGGCGCTTTATGAATGCATGTGCGACGATGAACCATCAAGTTACGCAGTAACAAGTCCCTAAATGCGGCGTTGCATCCTTACAGTCGTCGGCGAGGCTGTCATTTTCAGCGACGCATCTTACCTCGGGTGTACGCCGAAGGTTTCCTGATGCGTCGCAGGTCGCCAATTTCAGACGTAGCTGCCTCACAACCATCAGCGGCGTAAGAGGAAACAACATTGGGCGAAGTAAAAGCAGCCTCGCCGAATTCCAAAACAAAGTGCGACGCGTCTGTTTGGAACTGCGCTGAGGAAAGAGAGGCGGAACGCGGCGAAGAAAGCTTAAGCAGCGCCGCGGACACCTCAAGACTCACCGCGGCTACTAACTTTAAGCGTCGCACATGACACTAATTGATTACGTAACGTGCCAAAACCAACGTTCTACGCCACAACTTTCCAAGAAATGACTTCTCTTGATGCGTCGCTCTCAAATCGCTGTCGTGAGAACCAGGCATTAGTCATAAGAAGCAATCACTTTAGGAAGCTAGGAAGTATTGATGGAGGAAATAGTGGAGTGTCCCGATTCACCCCAAACTGAGGGGTGAATTGGGACAGTGGTTTTTTGGGCCCCGAGCCTTGGCAATTTAAGATATCATTTCAAGCTCCTGTGGAAAGTTAGACCTTCTGTTGGGACACAATTTGACACCATATTCCGGTTTCTGAGTTGATTTTTGTCCATTTTATCATGAAAAAACGGCCAATTCTGTCTCGATTCACCCCATATTACGGTACTGAATACCTAGAGAAGCAATAAAAAAAACAATATTTACATGTATTCTGTGTGCAGGAACTACACAGAAAGCAGCAAAATGGAAGAATTGACCACCATTTTGGAAAATGTCTGCCAATAGCCACCTAAGCTAAATCTGAAGTGGCTCCCTATCCAAATATGTTTGTATAGATGTTTCTTAAGTGTGCACCAAGTTTCATGCTTCTACGTATAAATGCACTATTTTTTTACCTACCTGACCCGCTAGTACACATGCCATTATTCCATTTGATATGACCACATATATTTTTATAACACGTCAATAGAGAATAATATATACCCCTTTTTACAATTTCTCAATGACATAAACACTTGAATAATTTGATAGATGCAAGTAAAATATCACTGCATGTACCATGTTGCGTCACCGTGCCCAGTCCATGGGCTCCACATGTCTCTTTTTCATATAAATCAGTAATATTTTCTGAATTTATCTTCATTAAAAATTCATAGGTATAATATTTAAAATGTTTTCACTTCTCATGTTAATTAGGTGAGATTATCAGTTAACTGTTAATAACTTGAATTGTGATAGGCTGATTTTAACAAGAAATAGCTTTAATGGAAGCTATTTTAAATCATTTTACATCTTGCTTATATCGCAAAAATAAAGTTTCATCTCATTCTGAATATTTTACCTATTAGTAATAAGAATCAGTCACAAATGAACTTGGGAAGACGTCTTGTCCCAAGCAAGAAGTAATGCTGAAAATTTGTTATAATTAATTTTGAAACTGCAAAAATGATGCATTAAATGATTGAGAATTTAGTCATGGTGTACCTGGATGAAAAATGTCACAAGGACAATATCCATGGAGTTCGTCAAGGAGTTATGTAAAATATTAACATTTTATCAAATTTTTTATGCATACAAATTATCAAAACAGGCAGATAATTTAGAAGTATATCACCAGAAGTTCATTATATTTTATTTCCTGATGATTATCCCTGCATCCTGCTTCATTTTGGCGGGCATCTGATGAGGGTACATCATATCATGTGACAGAGCAGATGCAAAGGGAGCTTCACAATTTGTCAAAAAATCGACATAGCGAACAAGTTGGCACTGAAGTATTCTAAGGATAATTATTTTTGGCCTTCATTTGGTAGTACTTACGATTAGAAACATTTCTATGTATTTTGTTATACATGTGTTACACCTTTCGGTGGCTCATTCCAAGGCACTCAATAATTATTTTTCAAAAACAACACTATAACTGCACAAAAGTTGCGCCAACAGTGCAAATGATTCGTTGAAGCTTTCTTGGACATGGTTTATCCAGACTTGACTGAAATTTAAATTTACCAAACAAAACCAAAATACTGTGTTGGAGCTGAAAATTGATCAAGGCGGGTCAATAGAATTCACAGCGCCTTAAAACAGAATAAAATACTTTTAGTCCTAAATTATAGTAAACCACTGTCATGTTGAGATTTTGAAGCCAAATGGCACAGTTTTTCATACATAAAGATGTATTACTCAATACAGGCAAGTTATAGGAGGATTTAATTTTCTTTTAAGCCATGTCTAATTAAAATCTGTTCATCACAAGTCAAATTATTGACAATTGTGTCTGTGACATGTGTTAGCGATATAACTTTCCAGGACTGTATGTATCGACCTACCAGTTTGACAAATGAAATGGTGATCTTCAGTGCATAGTTCCAGATCTAGTAAATATGTTCCCCTGAAGAAAGCAACTGCACATTTGTGAAAAGAACTGTTATCTGAAATAAATCAATACAAACATCCCCATAAAATGCATCATAGTTGAGCAGGAGAAAAGTGACAATATTCTTTATCTACTTGATTCACAAGGAAAAAAAAAAGACACACAAGCTCTTACAGATGATTTCATATTTATAGACATCAGTGGAAGAAAAAAATAATTTTTCCGGCAAGTTTTATTGGTTGAGAGATGGTGTGACACCACTCTCCCCTGAAAAGTGACATAGCTTTTTACATGGGTGACCATGGCATTCTAATCTATTGATCTCCTCAATGGAACTGACACTAGCTGTAGGCTATCAAGTGAGAGTTTATATTTGTGTTTCGCACATTTTTAGTACATGCATTCTCAAAGTCCAATACAATGCATTCAGATGATTGGGATCAGATGATCCACAATGACCACATAATGATTATTTTTACGGAAAAAAAAAACATGTATTGAACATTTTCCAATCGCTGGGTCTCTGGTTTGATTCCCACTATGATTTTGTTACAGAATGATGTTGGCCTTATCAGTATTGGATTATCCTTCTATTCTGCCCTAAGGGACCATTCTGAACCTATGACGTTGTGGTTGGGAGTTTTTGATGGAACCTTCTGTCGAACGTGATACCCTCCTTTGGTTTCACAAATAATTTTAGTATTTCCCCTTTCTTTTGTTAAAATTCCATCCGACAATTAAGCATGTGTGAAAGATAAGTACCCCCCTTGAAATATGCATGAAAGATTGGTACCCTGTCGGAGAAAAATTCCCATTGCCCCAAGTCATAAGAAGCATGTGCAAAAAGGTGCTTCCCACTCAAGTAAAACCATAGAAACTACAACCCCCTCAGCCCAGTCGTAAAGTGTAATTCTGAACAGTCAAATATGCATTATGGAATGAATAATTATTAATTTTGATATTACGAAAATGAGGCATTGTAATTGTATAGATGACAACACGTATGGTAGGCCAACACAATTGTTACGTACACAATCATGGCCAATTCCAAAACTTGTTATAAATGTGTGACTCACAAAGTGTACACTGTATGGCCCGATTTCACCAACATGTTGGGACTGGTCCCAACTGTTAGAGACCAGTCCCAAGTGCAAAAAACATTTCACCAACACCTGAGTTTTATAAACTTTAAAGACCTGAAAGATACAATAAATAAGGGTAACTTAGTTTCAACTGCTATACGTTGAGTGCATAGGTAATTTCTACTCTCAGTCAGGTGAAATCTGTAAAAATATAACCAAACAAAATTTATAATTAAAAATTAAGTTTCAATATTCCAAATGGAAATTGCTGCATGACTACCATTGGGAAGCTCAAATACGGGAAAAATAATCCATTATTTATTTTCACATACTTTCATGGACAAAATGCATAAAAACCAATTTGGGACCTGTCTCAATTGGACAGGTGGAAGAGACTCGAGTCCCAACACATTTCACCAACTTTTTGAACACCAGTCTGAAAACAAGAGAGACTGGACAGCTGTTAGCATGATTCTTTGGACTTAAGCCTGTTTGTTACTGTTGTTAACTGTTTTGAAGACCTGTTATACATGGTAAAGCAAGCTGAGTCTCTGATTGCCTTGTGCATTCGATAAGGAGAAAATTTCAAGTGGCAAAGAGGGAGGGGGTTAGGGGGTTGCTAACCCCCCCCCCCCACCTCAGCATTGACCTTTATACATTAAAATAATTATTACCTTTTTCATTCCTCAACCCTCCCCCTTCTGATGTTTTTCCGGAACCCCTCTGCATCGGATGAGATGTTAATCGGTTGCCCCTTTCACCAGTGTCTGGGATGGGAAAATAAAATATCCCTCTTATGGGGTAAATGTGTAACACGTTAAAGACTCCTGCTCTCTCTCCCATCTCAAGAATCAACCCTCGTGAGCACTGAGAACTGTGCTTGTAGAGATGTGCTTACCATATCTATTTATCAATCTATTCTATCTATCTATCTATCTATCTATCTATCTATCTATCTATCTATCTATCTATCTATATATCTATCTATTTATCTATCTTATCTATCTATCTATCTTATCAATCTATCTTATCTATCTATCTATCTATCTATCTATCTTATCTATCTTATCTATCTTATCTATCTATCTATCTATCTATCTATCTATCTATCTATCTATCTATCTATCTATCTATCTATCTCATGATGCAGGTACATTGGTATATCAGTTACAAAAAGTATATTAACAGAAATTATAGCCATTCTTTTCAAAAAATAATCATTGTCCTGAAAAGTTTACAATTGCAGGGCTCATGTTCTGTCATTTTTCAAGACAAATCAGACTTGCTCACCAGTGAGAACTGCTGTTGAGACTAGCTCTGAGCAGGTCTCTATTTTGGCCTTCTTAGACTGTGACTCCCAGCTAATTCTTCCAAAAATTTTGTTGGTGAAACAGTTTTTGTGATTTAGACTTGTGACTTAGGTGTGAATAACATTGAAGAGATTGAGTGGGATTTGAGACCAGTCTGTTTTGTCAGTCTCAAAAGTTTAGACTTTTCACAAGTTGGTGAAATCGGGCCTATAGGTCTAACTTTACAAAGGACTGCTCACTACATCATTTTCATTTTGTTAACTACTGGTATCCACATAACACATTCTATGTAACTTTAGTTGAGTTATAATTTAAAAAGCATCTTTGAAGGGTTTTAAAACAGCATTTAATAAACCATTTTGTCATGTAAGACACTTGCTTTTTGAAGCTTCAATTGTGCTCAGGATGTACTCATTACGAGAATGAGTACTTTAGCAATGTATACTCGAGTACGAGTACGAGTACTACACTCATGATTTGGCACAAGTACAGAGTTCATGCGAGTACTTTGAAAAATGTGCTCGAGTACACGAGTACAAGTGTACTGGTGCCCAACCCTAGTCCCTAACTGTTACCAGACAATGCTTTTGGTCAAGGAATGATAATCTAGCATTCAGAGATGTGAAGCCATTCAGAGTAGACTTGAGACTGATTCAAGAGCCAGTTTTTCTAAGATTCAGGCACTTCACCATTGGGGGTGATACTCACCCAACTAGGATGTTGTTCTTAATTTTTTCCCTGCTAACTGATTACTAAAAAGTTGAAAAAAAAAAGCATTTTTATACCTCCATACCTTCAGGCCCGTAGCCAGGGGGGGTGCGACGGGTGCGAACGCACCCCCCCATGGCCGAAAATGGTCCCAAAAGTTCCACTATTTAGGTCCAAAACTGTCCCAGAATCAAGAGGATATACCTGACTTCATGTCAAGTAAATCAAATTGCAATTCAGTGTGTTTGATTAGCCCAGTTGGTCATAGACTTCACAGCCTTTCTGAATTGCAATTCACACCTATGGATGAATCCCCCCATTCCTAATTGCAATTTATTCCTTTTGGTCAATGCAGGGTAATGTTTTTAACTAAATTACAATTAAAAAGCAGGCATAGATAGGTGAAGTGTAGGCCTACATAATTTAGGCCCCGAAGCCAGTCAGAGTTGAAACTCTGACTTGCTTGGCAAGAACTTCAACTGACTAGTCAGCTAAGTTGTTGAATTCTGATTGGTAGTGACTACACTTGACTTCAACAAACTTCAGCTGACTTTGTGCAATTTACCATACCCCTCCTCACAAATATTATTCAACAGTACATTTAACTTACAATTTTTAGGGAGTTTTTATATTGTATGGACTTTACAAAAGTACTATAGCAGTTAGAAATACATCTTGTGCTCTTTATGCGGTTTGGAATGGTACCAAAGTCATTTCTGTGAGGCAAAAATTGGCTAAGTTATGCAACAATGACTTGACTTTAGCTGACTCAAGTCTGACTTAACTGGACTGAAAATTAACTTGCTGCTTGGGAACCTTTAGACCTAAGACATCACTAGTCGACTTTATAGAGTCGACTTTGGGGTCTACCTACATTATGTTGGACCACCTACTTTGAGGCTTATTTCTCATAAAGGGTAATAATACCTGAGAGGTGAATTATTTGACAAATACATCATGTACAAAAATCCTATATTTTGCATAAAACGCAAAAATTAAGTTTTGACCACTGGTCCAATTTAAGGCAAATTGATTTTATATTGGACCACCTGTTTCCTGATATTGGACCAGTGATCCAATATTCCAATATTTGGACTACTGGTAGAGAGGATGTTGAACAAGAGAGTTGAGGCAGAGAGTAAAAGCATACAGGGATTCAAGTCCAATTGTCACAATGTCACCTGTATGTAGGGTTTATACCGCTCCCAAACGCCTGTCTGTTGGCTTTGCATTAAATGACTGACCTAAGAAAGTGCTTGTTACACACTATTCGGCACTTACATTGTACATTCAGTGATGGAAATGGGGGGGAGCTCGGGGGAGCTGAGCTCCCTTGACCAAAAAACAGGGGGAGCTGTACTATGCTACGGCTCCCCCAATGAGCAGTGCTGAAATTACAATTATCATGTTACTTTTTCAGTCCTCATGCTATTTTTAGCCATGATTATGCTCTGGTACCTGGAAGAATTCTTTCCGCCTTAAAAATTTGGAATAGCGAGTCGCTGCCGCACAAGCCGAAAGCTCCCCCGACGAAAATTTTTCCATTTCCATCACTGTGTACATTGGACTTAAACTCAGAGAGGGAGGCAAGAGCCATTAAAGGAGGTAAGAGCCATTACAGTCTGTCACTTTGATATAGAAAAAAGTGGAATGTTGCACTGTAAAAATGGCACTTCGTGTGTAATCATGCTGATGATTTGTCATGATCATACCCGATACTTTCCATGTTAATTTCATTTAAGGAGACTTATCCTGCTTGTTGATGACAGCCAAACAAAAGGATTATGTATCTGATTTTCACTCTAAAATCAGTTATGACAACTCAAATGGCCTTCTCTTGATCATGACTAATCAAACAGCCTTTATGTTTCCTATGTTGAAAGTAGAGAAGATGACACTTCATCGGCTATCATGAGTCACAAAGTGCATTTTTCACAGTGAACTGGTCCTAATTTTTTCTATGTCAAAGTGACAGACTGTAAAGAAATCAAGAGTTACATTGTACATGTTTTAGTAAGGAGACAAGAGCTGCAAAGAGTCAGAATGGGAGAAAGCAGGGACAAATGAGACAGAGAGGGAGAAAGCATAGAGAAAAGAGGCAGAAAGACCACAGGGAAGGCAAGAGCAACCCAAGAAGCCAAGAACCACACTGTAGGAAGGAGACAAGAGCTGGGGAGCAGTCAGAATGGGTGACAGCAGAGAGGAAGGAGGAAGGAGGAGAGGAAGAAAGCATAGAGGGAAGAGGCAGAGAGAGGAGACAAGAGCAATCCAAAAAGAGATATGTATATGCCTTAGAAAAGAGAAGAGAATTGGGGAGGAGTCAGAATTGGAGATTAAAAAAAAGAGGGAGGAGACCGAGATGGACTAAGCAGAGAAGTAGGTTGCAGAGACTCAGAGATGGACTAGGCAGAGAAGGAGGAGGCAGAGAAGGAGAAACCATAAAGTGAAGAGGCAGTGCGAGGAGAGAGAAGAAAAGCGCAATCCAAAAAGCCAATATAATAGCTACACTGTAAAAAAGAGACGCGAGCTGGGGGAGGAGTCAGAGAATGGGAGAAAGCAGTTTATTAATTAGTACTCCACATTGTTCAGGATTCTTCTCCAACCATCTGGGTGCCATTGGCTTGCTACTTTTGGGTGTCCCAAGACCCAATGCCTCATTGTGCCTCCTTCCCAATTAACTTATTAGTAACGGCCTTCATAATGTTAGGATATATTTTAATGATTCTGCACATTTTATTTCTGAATCCATGCATAACAGTAGACCTCATTTTGTGGCTCGAAAATAATAAATCCCATAGAGGGATTTTTTGTGTGAATTACTGCAAATGAAGTTTGGTCCAAGGACAAAGTTGATTGACCTTACCATGATCAGAAGTGCTCAGAATGCACCATTGTCATTACTTTCTCCAAAATTTTCCTGGGGGGGCATGCCCCCAGACCCCCCTAGCTAGGCTTCGCACCTTCGGTGCTCGCGAAGAAGAGTCCACTGTCCCCCAAAAAGCACCCCCCCCCCACAACAATTCCTGGCTACAGGCCTGACCTTTTAGGTAATATTTGAGGGCCCCTTGAAATAACGGCCAAAATTTGGATTGTGTCAAAGTCCAGATTTCAAATCCAATTATCTCAGTACCTTCTTGGGGTAGTACCTCGGTTATATTTGAATGGCCAAGTATATGGCCAAGTATATGAAGGAGGCGACCTATTTTACAAGTTTACATAAAAATTAGAATGGTACACTAAGGGCGCATCTCCAAAAGGGGGGCTGTTTCCTATAAAAAAGTGAAATAGACCCTTTTTCAGGGCTCTGTAACTCATTGCGCCCAGGGTCAACAGCACGGTGAGCATGCCTGTCATGTGCTATAACACCTCTGGTTTACGGGGGTGTGAGCATCTCTGAGGTACTCTTAACCATTCTCTTTCCAGAATTTTTTTTTTAGGTACCACATATGACGATTTTTCACATTTTCAAAAAATCACTAGGACGTCCGCAGTATGAATGGAGGTAGTCTTGCAAGTTATTTCTCTAATAAATTTTGGTTTCTAGGATATATTTTGCTCCAAATAGTGTGTACACGCATGTAGGGGGTGCCACAAGTGCCCCTAAATAGATTATTCTCTTGTTTTTCATGCTTGCTGGTGCTGCTTTGATGTAATTTATGGGACTCTAACCAGTCAGTTTGTTTTAGTGATCAACAGAAACCGCATTTATGATTGACCATTTTAAGCTCTCAGCTATAATAGTTTGGTATCACATTTTTAAGGCTCAATTCCATAAAATCTGTGGTCATTACATCTCAGACTTCTCTAACTTTTTCAATGTATGGGGCATTGACGTATACATTTCCATGTTTTTGGTTTGGTATTGTTATCTGGACGGCTGATGCTTCAATTCGTACTTTATAATTGAGTTTAAAAACTAATATATATACAAATAATGTATTTCCTGTTATTTGTTATGATGATGCATCTTTTACATTTCTACCAACCAAGGTCCAACATGTGAACTGCTTTTCACACACATTTTTGAAATTGTATTTTCATCTTTGTCTATAAATCAACTTAGTGCAGTCTTGGATGTAATGAGCCTAAATTTAAGGATTTCAGCTTTAAAAATGAATAGCCAAACTTTCAAAACTTAAACCTAAAAATGGTCTACCGTAAATGGCATTTTGGCATATGGCTATAGTAGAACTTGTAAGTGAAACGGGTGATGTTTTGCCATTGCCCCTTTCACAAGCAGAATGATAGCATTGAGCCAATGGTATTGGATCAATTCTATCATCCTGATTGTGTAAGTCTGAATTGTCATTCAATGGGATAAAGACAAGCTGGGTCATAAAGGCCAATATTCAAGGTGGATGGGATCCAAGTCTACAAATATAAAATTATCTGTAAAGCAGCACATGTACAATTGTCTTTGTTGGGAGTGGAATTGCCAACACCGGCAATATACTGCACTAGCAATTGCTGCACAATTGGCCATGTAGACAGCTGATAGTCTGACAGAACTATAAACTGACACAGTGCTTTGGAAATCACGTTGTGTATTGCTGAATACCTTTGGATAATAATATGCTACAAAAACAATATTGAAGCTTAGTTCATATTGTTTACCAAGGATATACTGTTAAAATATGGGAAACATCTCATTCTCAGTTATTTTTTTTCTGTATAAATCATGCTTCCATACGTCCATAAATGTCACTGAAGGCATTTACTCTCATGACAACAGCCCCACAGTCAAATTGTCAAGTAGCTTTTGATGTAGGCTTCTCTTTCTTAACTATTTTCATGCTTAAATTCGCACTTGTAATGCTGTATGGTCCATGAAAATATGGGGAATTTCTAACTTTAAGGTAATTTTGTCGCATAAATCACACCTTACATGGCCAATTGTGCAGCGTACGTCAAACGTACGTAGCTCTTTCTTGTGAATTTCGTACGTAAATTGGTTGTTTTCACGAATGAATTACGTACGAAAATTTACGTATGTAAAACGTACGTAAATTTTCGTACGAATTTCATACGTGTTAAGTTAGTTTTTGGGCTATATTTTGACTTATTTGCTGATATTTCTTTAGATAGGCCAATGCGAGGTCTAAACTTATACCATTTGGTGATAACCATATTGCACCAAAATGACCAAAGTAACTGAAAAGTACCTGTTTGAAATTTTTATAAATTTGTACGTAATTCGTACAAAAATGTCAGACGTACTACGGATCGGCTCTTTTTTGTGAGTTTCGTACGTAGAATTTACGTACGTAATTCATACGCTGCACAATTGCTAGTGTATAGAGTGGCAATAAAACATTAATTGTCATGCGTAATGAACTGGTGCATTTTGCATTACGGGTCAAAAATATCCTATTTTTTACTTTTGTGATATATATTAAAAAAAAAAAGCACTACACAGGGCTTCAAACAGGGATTTTCTCAGAAATTGAGACTTTCAAGCAGAACGCCTTTAACTTTTTGTTACTTAACCAATTACCAAGAGGCTTGTTGCAAAATGTTCCTTAGAAGTAGCTCTAGGAAAGCATGTCAATACTTAGTACATACATTGAATTTGTCTTCATGAAATCTGCACTGCAAAACAAGACTTTTTTTTCTTGAAAAAATATTAAATCTAACCTACTACTTGTGTTACCGAGTGAAAAGACATAAGAAAAATTACACTTCCTTTAACCTGGACATGGTCTGGACATGTAATGTCCTTATATCTATCAGCTTCTCATAAATTTGACAAATGTACCGGATGAGAGCTGGTCAGTTGATCAAATTGGTTATGAATTATAATCCATAAGATGGTTAGATAAAGAAATAAATGATAGATTTCATATGTCCAGCCCTCCAAAGCCTATTCTCTCACAAGGCTTGATATGATACAGAAGAAAGCAAGAGAGTCTGCAACATGTTACACATTCACCCCATGTGAGGGATCTTTAACTTGCCCATCAAAGACTCTGATACAAGGGGCCTCCAATTTACATCTCTTCTGAATGACAACAAGCCGGGCTTTTGCTTCTAAGTGTGGATTAAAATGTTTCAGGTTCATCAAATACAACATTTTGTAAAGTGCTCCATCCAGATTAATGCCTAACTTTTAAAGTGCAATTTGCATAGTTTTATAGTGAAGTGCACAAAATTCTCAAAATAAGATATCTGAATGGTG
The DNA here is from genome assembly GCA_026936325.1 of Platynereis dumerilii. Lineage (NCBI taxonomy): Eukaryota > Metazoa > Annelida > Polychaeta > Phyllodocida > Nereididae > Platynereis > Platynereis dumerilii. Next base: position 21,302,115 of record JAPTHN010000005.1, on the reverse strand, counting down.
CACAGGAACTAAAATAACTGTCTAGCAAAGTAAAACATGATCAGGATGGTGCAGAGGGGTAGATTTCTTCATTTCATAATATCGCTAATCCATCTCCGCCAATCCGACTCCGACTCCACCCCTGAAACTTCCTGACAAGCTTCCACTTACTACTAAATAACTTCTAATGGGTAAAGGTTTTTTAAAACTGAAAGCAGTTCTGTAAACTAGAAAAATGTGCTTTCTAGTAGTATCAAATATGTTGAAAAAATCATTTAAGATCATAGAAATGTTATCTTAAACATTTTGTTTTGAAATTTCTTGTAACGGCTCCACCCTTTCAGTGGACCAGTTGCAGTTCATGACGCATGACCTAATACACATGGTGGAAAACTGAAACCAACAAAGGTATGATAAAATGGCTTTGGATGTAGGCTTTTCCTATATACCTATTTCTTTCTTTAATTGATTTTTCCTCACTCAGTATGGTACTTTTCAACCATAAAAATATTACATTTTCTGCCGGCCCAGCCTTGATAATAGTGCTTCGAAAAGTCTCCAAGAGGAATTACGCTCATGTTAACAACTCAACATTGGTTAAGCCAAACAGATATGAATGCAGGCATTACCTCCATACTAATTTTCATTCTTTAATTCATATGAGGGAATTGTGGAGTTTCTTAGGTTATTGCTATTTTTGTGCAATTTTCCTAGAAATTTCTGCTGTTCTTTTAGATTATTCTCAGAGCTTAATTGTATAATTTTGCCAAAGACAATCTACATACGCTATTCAAACAAACACTTACAATTAAGAATTTCAGCAGTAAATCCTATGGAGTTAAGAGGATTCCCATTCACAAAAGTCCATGCTCCCAGATCAACAGCTTCTCCGCCTATCCAGGTATGATCGCCCTTGCCGGATGCTTTGACGAACTCTGATAATTCACTCATAAATGAGTCATTTGCATTCTTAGGAAGATGAACCATGGCCATGTCGCTATTATTGCAGAACTGCTTCGTTTCATTCCATGTTTTCTTATCCCCATCAAAGCGGCAGAAGCAGGATCCACCAATGGCGGTTGAGTTGCAACCAGGCACATCTTCGCAAAGGGATTGGCAGTTGTCTAAGGAGGTAGTACCTGCAAGTAAAATATGGAGTAATGAAGGATTGATGACTGGGACCTTTTGAAATCCTGTACAGTACCGTCTGTAAGTATGTGGCTCCGTGGTACAGTGGGTAGCATCCCCGCCTTGTACACATGAGGACGTGGGTTCGATCCCCACTCCGGCCATGTCCAGAGGTTATTCCTATAATGATTGATATGATTGCTGTTCAATATGGTGAGCAACGGTGAGCAGATTTTTCTGGATTGGGCACTATATCAAATCATACTATATTATTATTATTAATTAATATTATATATAAAAGTACAGTCCCGTTTGTAAATAAGTGAAACGCATTACATTGTGCTATTGCATCAATGCTAAACATCCTCAGCCAAACTGCTTGTGGAAACAACAGTTCTCATTCGATGCGAGGAAAACACACTGGGTCATAAAGGCCTATATGTGTGGCATGTGGGATAACAATAGCAGCCAATTTTCTTTTGCTGTATAGTCGGAGCTAGTTATAGGCCAAAGTCTTTGATAAGTAATTGAAACACAGGCCCAATGCCATTTAACAACGCATATGTTAGGCATCCATACTTTATTACAAGACACTTTTTCACTTTACCTTTCAAATATTTCCTGCTAATGTGAAATAGTCTCTCCTAGACCTGACATATTATGACCTGCCTGACCATTTGACATTTTTCTAAGGGGTTCTGATTTTTGCGGGACCACATTTTCCTGTGTCAAGCTTCTTTACATACCAGTCAACAAATTTCAATCAGTTTTTAGCCAGCGAAACTTACGTTTCGCTGGCTCTTAGGATCAGTGAATGGAAAAGAGGCGCGAAATGACGGAATTTCGGATCTCTGGCCGCACATAAGGACCCGAAACTCGACAATGCAAAGACGAAATTGACTGTGTCAGACAATCCGGAATAGACTGAAAAGATAGCATCACTTCGCCACCGCGAATACCTGCTGAAATGACACTACAGTCACCCAAATCAAGACTAAAACAAGAAAAATTATCAAGAAAAAACGAAAATTTCGATTCGCCTGCCGCAAAACGGCTGAATGTCGCGAAAACAGAAATGCACCAGGTCGCGCTGTTTACGTCACTATACCGCAGCGCCACTGCATGGGAAGTGGCAAAAACACACAAAGCATGCAAAAGTTTACTTGAGTGATGTGCAGCATGTGCTGCTGTATCAATCAGGCCTATCATTGCTATCAATTCACTATCAAAGCAATTCAGCCAAGTCTAATGGCAATTCAACAAGTTCTGAATTGTCTTTGTGCTTGCTTCACACCTAATGCCCTTAATTGCAATTTGGTCATTGAAAGGTAGGTACCACATTGTCAAGAGCACTGGCCCAGATCAATAAAGCATTTACAAATGTAACATCATTGTATGATCATGTAAATTACTGGAATTGAAACAATTTATTGGGGAACATATATCTAAAATTCTTTATTCATGTTATCCTTGGTAGTCCATATTTTACAGCTTTAAGGTATCACTTCTGTTTACATGTACAAGAACTAAATAATTGTGCTTATTAATTACAACTTATTGTCTGCATTGTCTTAGTTGTTCATCAATAATTTCAAAGAGCTAACCTTAACACAATTTATCATGAGTGTCTGAAAATACATTTATGAGTTTGATAAATGCTGAATTATTTTTAAACCATTGATGGAAAACTTTGAAGCAAAATAGTAAAAATATAATATTTATTGCTTGACCATTGGCATGATGAATATTAAGAATTTAAGACATTTATTTAAAACATTTAGGCCTATTATTTGTTTTTTAGGAAATATATATATCAGCCAATAAACTTGACAAGTGCAACTAAATACTTACTTGTAACTGTCCTTCAGCTTTGTCCTTGGATTTAATGAAAACTTTATTTAATCACATAATATTATGCAAAGGGAATACAGAGTCAAGCTAAATTAATTTAAACCAGTTAGTGAAAATGAAATTCAGCCTTTTCTCAATGTTAAAAATTGTTTGCATTTTTCAGTTAATTTGCTACTTTTCAAATTTAATGCTGAAGTGACACCATATCAGGCTTCCAGTTGTTTTACGGTCGTGCGATGTATCGCGATACATATCGTGTATCGAATCAAATGTATCGTGATACGTATCGTATCAAAAAGTATCGATACAGAGCCAGTCTGGGGGCATGGACCCCCAGGAAATTTTTTTCAGGAAACTGGTGTTAATGGTGCATTCTCAGGGCATTTCACTCTAGCTGTTGTGTAGGCCCTGTTACAGATGAACTAATGCAATATTGTTCACATACTGGAACCATCCTTCCGTACCTGCACAACGAGTCCAGTGGTGCTCTACATATGCACAGCAGCAAACCCTTACTATTTGACTACATTTTTATGTGTGTTTTATTTTATGTCTGACATATTTTTTGAAGAGGTCAATGTCAACAAGTGCATATTTGTAAATGACACATAATGCACCAGAAACTCTGAAGAATTGAATATAATATTATCTACCTTTCATTTTGTGGTATCATCAGCTGTTATGATATATATTTCATGGACCAAGACCTAAGAAATTCGATGTGATATCAGACATAATAAATTTTAAATATATATATATAGGATTTTATTTGACATCAAAAATATCATATAGATACATGTGTCATTCAAATTCAAATAAAATAATAAAGAGCATTGAAAATCATATATATATAAGTGAATAAAAAATAGTTGCAAAAGAAATTGCACCAACTAACAGACTTGTAAGCATCTTTCAGATTATTTTGAAATGTACATGCATATTGCATACTCGATATAATATAAATTTAAATGCAAACTGTAGATAAATTTGTAGATATATGTACAATAAACCTAAATAGAAATATATATATATACACTTATTTACACAACATACAGTTATAAGTAGAAATATCATATATAGCTAATGCACAATGTTTTAATGTATCAATCTTGATATATAAATATATTTGAAAACTCAATAATAATGAGATAATCAAGTTTGTTACACTAATTATTTTGCCAATCGTTGCCAAAATATTGAAGGTCATCACAATATAATCTTTATAAATTGTCATTAAACGACTGTTTTAAGTAATTTCCTAGTGCAAAATTTATCTCAGGTGTCTTGCTTTTCATAATTGTAATGAATTGCTGGTTCTTTTCAAGTACTAAGAAGCCATTAATATGGTTAACAACAATGGTTATCAATTTTTGTCGGTGATATGTCCATTTCGGACAGACCATTAAGAAATGCTCTTCATCTTCAACTTTATTCATGTTACAATTTTGACACAATCGATTTTCAGCTTCCACATAGGGACGCTTATGTCGTCCTAACTCTATTTGTAGGTTATTTGAACTCAATCTAAAACGAGCAATACTGCGATAAGCACTTCTTGATAATCCTAAAAACAAGTATGGTTCAATACACATCTCAGTTTTAAATTTTAAATAAGGCTACTAAGCCTACTATTTATTATGATATCCATCAGACATTCTTAATGTTTGTGTTAATTTAAGTTAAAGCAGGTGTTATTCTCATAAGACACTGTGTGCAAAATGTATCAAGTGAAGAGTGAGATAACAAGAAGCACAAAATAGGCCTAGATATCAACTAGAAAACATAAAATAAGAACAATTACCTTTTTCCTTGAGATGTATCCACATAAGCCATCAATGCATGTCTTACTGCACACTGACTGGAGGGTCAGTTAGGCTAGTATTTATACTGTTAACTGAGCAATCACAGTTCAAAGTTGGCATGTACAGTGTCTTTGTTATTGCATTAACCATTGAGCGTGTGTCAAGTCTGTCAACTAAATGCAATTAACCAGGATTCACTCAAAATGTTCACTTTTGATATCCAATATAGCTGATGACGGAACAGCTGTCAATTTATTAAACATAAAGCTCTCTGTAGAAATGAAGACTGTCAAGTGATTGGTTTCTTCAAGTGAAGTGTCACAAAATGTTCACTTCTGTGATACCTAATTTAGCTGATGAATCAACAGTTGCCAAATAATTTGAATTACATGTTTGCTCTGATTGATTATATGATTGTCAATCTTCATTTTAAAAGTACTCAGTAATCCACTGGCCACAATAAATGACGTGCAAGTGCGTTGTTATGACTGATCAAAACATAACTGTTAATAGGGATTATTTTGATGATTTACATATTACCACATTTAGCCAAGTAGCTCTTAAACACTTACCAACTATCCTTTCCTTTTTCATTTGCATTGTTTGGTATTTTTGCCTTTCAAATATTTTGGTTCCTTTTTAACCTTATCCTCAATTGTTTCCCCTCTTTTACTTAAACACATTTATAATGGTTTCTTTGATTTACAAATGCTCCTGTCTATGTGCTGAAAGTTATTTATTAAAAATAAATAGTTCATGTCATAATAATGAATATGTTAGGTCAATACAGTAGCACTAGACAGTCAACATCACTCAGTATATCAATGTACAATATCAAAGTTTGTGGCAAATTAATAATTTAAAATAAAGAGCTGAATTATAAGTTGCGATATTGTCCAGTATGTCTTTTTCACTTATTGATGAGCTTTGAAATAACAGCCTACACTAAGATATTTGCCATTTTCTTTTTCATTTCTCAAAGTCCTTAATTGGCTTTCATCCTGTTTTAGGTCAACGCTGGCTTTGAATCCGCGGATTCTTGTTATATCTCAGACCACACTCACATTGACATTTTCAACAGCTATATTCATGCATCCTCTTAAACCCAGCACAACAAAAATCGAGAACAACTCCCACTTTGTTACAGCAGCATTTTGCCTTTCAAATGCAATGTGTCGATAATTACCAACAAAATGAGCCATAAATCAAAGTCCTGTGGCAAAAATTGATTATCTTATGACCACTCAAAGGAGTGTGAACTTTTTTTTTGGGTCACCCTGTATATACATGGGACCAAATAACCCGGAGGAGTTAGAATTGACTTTTGGACCAGCGATTGGAAGTTTAGAGCATGCTCTCAACACAAAAGGTTCTTGAAGTTATATATAAAGTACCCACAGCCGAAAAAACGTTTCAAAATTTTGTTGAGGGTTCAACTGAATTGAAGAGGTTCAACGCTGGTCGTAAAATTTTTAAAAGTTGAATAATGAACCTCAAGGCTTCCTTATATCAGCGTGTAGAACCCTTAAAGGTTCCATATAAGACTTTTCATTAAGAGTGCACTACCGGACCCGGTTGCTATATCAAAACATGTGCTGACTCTCATAGCTATTTGTTTTTGAAGGATGGATTATATATTTTATCAATGTAAACAGGTCTAATTAATTCTGTCATAATAAACTTAGAACGCACATGTGTGGCAGCAAAACGTTTGGTCCCTCATATGATGTATTGCATCAAATGCATTAGGGCAGATTCCACGAAAAGTGCTCTCAGAGGGTACCTTAAACTTTCCAACCCTTTTGTTATCTCTGTGTTGCTTCCTGAAGCAAGTAAACCTAATACTAAGTACATCTGTGAGCTAATTAATAAATATCATTAAAATAATCTTCAAATATGTAGCTTTTTGCTCTTAAAAAGATATTTTTTTATCCCTCATGAGGACAATTTTGGACGACCAAACTTACTGGTGATCAGACGAGCTCACTTTGGCACTCTGTGGAATCTGCTAAAACCAATTCAGGAAAATGTAATGATGCGTGATTGATAAAACACATCTTGAAAATTTTTTGGAACCATTTTTAATTCTGTTGGTCATGATAAAACTTGAATAAAATGAAAAATAAAAAAAGACTGCTAATGTAACTCGATTCCGTCACAGGACACTGAGGTTACATTAGCAACTTTTACATGGGAATTTTTCTGTGTTCTTGCTACTAATGCAAATTTCAAATGTGAAATTCTAAAATTTTATTGAAAAATCTTTCTTATTTGCCTATATACATCACCAAAAACATAAACAGCTGTGTGCAGTAGCTGTTTTTTTATTGCTAATGTAACTGCAATTTCGCATCCGTCCATTTCATAGTGTTATATTAGCAAATTTTGTCTGTAAAAATTTGTTAACGAACACATGATTAGATCTCAAATTTTTGCTGAACTGAAAGCCAGGTCTCCCAGGAGCAGGACAGGAGTGGTACCCTGCTGGTGTTTTCATTTATATTGCAGTTGTATCAGCATAAAAAAGTTCCGTCCTCCATCATTTAACGTTGTTTCATTAGCACAAGGCCATATTTTTAGTTACTCTGATCTACCCATCCAACAGCAAACAGTGTTTACCCATGATTTTATTTAATGGATTTACACGGTAAAAGATTCAGATTTCATTTTTTTTGTCCTGCCTGCTATCCCAAGAAAAAGCACCCTGAGAAAATCTAGGAAGCCACGAATCAATTATGTCTGGCCTTATCCGTCTTTGTGCTAATGTAACTTGTGGTAAGTCATTTTGCTGCTTTTCGTGTAATCTGCCTTAGATAAATAAGTATCTTACAAACACTCTTTCTTTGATTTGAGATAATTTACATTCGACTAAAACCAACTGCATAATAATGGTAGTCCTTAGTTTTTTACACACTTTAATAAATTAAATTCATATCTAAAATATGATGGTTCCAACATAGGAAGTATTTGATTCTATTCAATTCAATTCAACACTTAATTTCAGACAAGAGCATTTTACATTGCAAGACATGTCCCATCCTGAACCTGACAACTACAATATTGAATGACTACAATAAAATAAAAACTCAAATAATACTTACTGCCTATATTCACCAGTAGTTACATCATGTATTTATGCTCTTGGTCAGCATAATTAGGCAGGGAGAAGACACACGGCAAGCCAAAATGCACTGCTCAACGTCAGTGTTTTAAAGTGTTTTTTTCTTTTTAAATATTTCCTCGTGATCTGGGAAGAAATGTTCAAAATGTCACTGAGAAAACGAGCATATAACACACTTCAAATGTGATATTTCAGCTTTTCGTTGTTATATCAGTCCTTTGAAAGACGACTCTTTATATATGCCTTTTCTGTTCGAATTATAAGTACATACATATACATTCTTTTTTTCACGATGCCCCAGCAGTGTGAGGTCACATGCCTATTTTGCAAGATTTTTCAAATTCTACGTACCTTTTGGGAGGATACTAATATAAGTGAAGTAATAGATATTAAAGCTGGTACGTCGCCAAATGAAACTATGTCAAAAAGAAAGATTAGAGTCACATTAAACCTATTCTAGCCACCAAATTTACTTAACTGTCATTCCAAGCTCAATAGATGAACATAACTTCCTTCAAAAATGTAAACAAAAAGTTTTTCATGACACGAAAAAGTCTTCTTTTGTTTGCAGGGTTCTCCATAAGTGATATTTATAAGGCTTTACAATCAATTAAACTCAATTATTATGGAAAACAAGTAGTTCTGTTGATTGGAAGTAGATACTTAAAATCTATCGGTTTATGATCTTAAAATGAAAGTTTAATTAAATACATTGGATAGGCGGACTCACTACCTTAACATGGAATTCAATCGAAAATCACTGAGGAGCATTGAATTGAATTGAATTTTATTTAGGCTACTTAGTGAAAAAATTGACATGTATGAAATAGTTACAACTCACAGAGTGGCATCACAATCAATGATAATAAAAATTATAAAATTACTACACTAAGCAAGACCTGGAGATTTTATACCAACTATAATTATTGCTGGCCCCTTAGGCCTACTTTAGATTTATGAAAAAAGAAGAACATTTACACATGACAAAGCTTTAAATATAAAGTTTGAAAACGAATATGGAAAATGGGGATGAGAATGAAAATGAAAATAAACGTAACGGTAATTCTATACACAAGAGTATAATAACAGTATCATCTATACGCAAGATCGACAGACTTGTTTTGCGTACTACCTAGCTGAAATCACTGCACGATAAAAACATAACTGACCTTTGACAACCAGGTATGTCCAAAGAAGAACGAAGTGAAGAAGCATGGTGACTTTCATCAACTACACTGCATATCCCTGATGAGGAAGTCACGAAATATACTTGCTTAATATCATAAAATTTTGCATCAATTAATGATATATCTGTCAAACCTAAATACGTTAATTTGTACAGGATGAGTTTCATTATTTATTGGGTCCCCTGATTATGCGCCATGATTCTATAGATTTAGATTGACAAAAAAAAAAGCAGGAAGTTATTAAAGGATCTATTAAAGGCCTACTATATTATATAATTATGTTTTGTTATACAGTGTTGTTTGTAAGTATGTGAAACAGGTGATGCTTTGCCACCGGATCAATGCTAAACATCCTCTCGAAAACTGTTAATGGAAGCATGACTTCCCATCTGATAAGATGAAATCATACTGCATGCCAATACATGGGTCTTAAAGGACGGTATTTGAGGCATGCGCGATACAAATGAGTGCACTTTATTTCCACTACAAACAGTTACACATGGGTCAAAATTGTTGGTGAGTAGGCCTAAGAAAAAAATTAACTTTTACTCATATCATATTTTCTGTATTAAAGGCACACCGCATAACAAAAGCCCATTCCCAACCAATTTTAATCAAAAATATGAAATCCATCAAAATACGAGGGGTCTTCCAAAATTTCTGCCCAACCGCTGCTCAATGTCACTTTAGATAGATTTTGCACATGAACATGAAGTTTGGACCAGTTAATATTGAGGTAATATAGAATTGATCTGTAAAAAATCAGATCATGAAAATAAAAATAAATGGTTGTTTTGTTGCCATGGAAACCTGAAGTCATCGAATTACGGCCCAGATTTTGTAACATTTTCTTTCTCTTAGTTTAACACCTGGCCAGTGTAACTGTCTTCACTTATTGAATCAAAGCATATTAAGAATTTATTTTTCACAAAACCCGATTTGCTCATGTGAAACACTGAATAACAGCAGAAACAATGGCATTGAACATATTGGCCCCGTTTCGCCAACATGGTACTAAGAGAAGAGCCGGGTGTAAGCATCCTCCCCACGCAAGCCCTGCTAAAATGGACAGGGCTTTCTGCTATTTCCAACCTCTTCTGTGATTGGCTGCTTATTTAGGTCATAAGCATTTTGCAGGCAGATTTAGTCCGATTATGGACACTTAGAGGATTACTGGCAACTAAGAAAAACAGTGGAAAACAAGAAAACTTTCAAACAGCTTCATTTCAGAACTGTGAAAATACATAATTCAATGGAATTTTTGGAACTGTGATAGCACCTTTCAACAATACACAATTTCTCCATTTGTAACTGTGTGAAACAGAAGCAACAATTTCAAACTGTGATGTAGCAGTCCCTGATTGGCTGAGCCAAAACTGGGTCAGTTAATTAAGTATTCATGAATTAGCAAAGGTTATGGGCCATTTTGTCCTGGTATAACTTGAGATGACGGGAGTAAGTTAAGACCTGGTCTGGTTTAGCCAATCAGTCAAGCAGAGCATGATCAAGGAATTTCTGTTCAAAGAAAGTTTATTCATAGTATGTGTAGTGTACAGCTCAACTGCTACAAACACAATCTCTCAATTTCTCAAACCAAACATTATGGCAACACGGGGCAGGGGAGGGGGTGTGGTTGACTGGGATATATATTTAAAATTAAATAATCGCCAGCCCAGATATGCAAAAAAAGGGTTCTGAACCCCCGTATCTCCAACAACCAAACTTTCAAGCAACCAACACATCAACCAATAAAATTAATTTGAATATCAGATAAATTGACTTTTCTGAGCTCAGTTGAATATTGTAAATATATTGCAGAATGTAATTCTGAAACTCTTCATAGGTTTCAAAATATCTTGCAATGACTGTATTGTCATTGTATCATAATCTCTCGCACAAACATCAACTGTAATGTTTTATTTTGTGGCCTTATTTAAGATCAAATTCCCGGTGTTGGACATCATAGGCGTACGGCACTCCCAAATTTTTGGGGGGCGAGCAACATTTGCTGAATTTCAAGATCTAGATTTGATACCATTTCGAATGAGGTTGCCTGGAAATCACTAGTTTTCAATAGTGATTATTGAAACATCTGCCCGAATTTTTCAGCCCTTTTGCCCGAATCTTACTGTCTCCCAAACTTTTGCCCCCCCCCTCCGATATGCCTATGTTGGACATACAATTGTGTACCTTGCACAGCCCTCACGGAGGACAAGCTATATTTGCCTGAATTTCAGTATCTAGATTGCATACAAATTCAAGTGAACCTTCATTTTCAATATTTATGATCATTTGCCAGTCTCTGTCCAAATATTCATATGATCATTTGCCAGTCTCTGTCCTAATTTTTAGCCTAGAGCTTCATCTACATTTGTGTTAATCAATTTTAAATTTGGCAGGAGGGGTAGATTTACCCTTCTTCCCACTCTGGGGCCACCAGTAATATATGGATTAAACTGTAAAGAAGATCAAAAAAACATAATTGTAAAACTTCAATAGCGAATGGTTGCATAAAAATATAGTCTGGAAATTTTGTGGTTGCCCAATCCCCCCCAGCCAACATCCAAAATTCTGAGTACATAAATGCTGTGTTTTACCACCGCATTTTATAATTGGTTTTCCTTCAGTTGGCCTTATCACTGAACTGATACCTGTGGGGCTATGCATTTTACCTGCAGTAAACTTTCTTTGCGTGCAAAAGAATGCTTTTTTGGTGACAATCTTATTATCGTTTTCATAGCTACGCGTTTTTTGAAAACTTCGTTTTGCAGTTAAACCGTGACATCATAGGGTATCTGTCAATGTGATTGGTCTAATCTTCAATCTGTGACATATCAGTTCAGAGTTTGACATCAAAGTTAATGACAAAGGAATTTAAAACTGTCAGGCAATGTTACGATTTGTGTACAACCACAACAAACAACGCATGTCTAAGCTGAGTGTTTCACCTTATTAATTGCTTTTCATACAAATGTGTTACTGTTTTTCACAGGACACCAGTCATCAAAATTTCAAACAACATTTTTTGTTAGTAATTGCAACTCTCCTTTGAGGCTAAGTAGTCTGTTTGGTTCAGTTACAGCGCAGAGTAAAACATACATCATCCGTGTGTCACTGCACTTTGTCAGTTTGTTGAAATCTGTGCTTGTAATAAACGAAATTATTTAACTTAATCTCTGACATCACAGTTTTGGAATGAAGCAAATTGCAAACTTGAAAAACACGTAGCTATGAAAATGATAATAACATTATGGTAGACCCTACTGTAGATAAAGGTGGAAATGATGGGTTGAGCAAACTATTGTTCCAAAATCATTTGTTGACCAAACATTTGTTTCACTGAAATTCTAGAGCCCCCCTCCTCCCCCCTGTGAAGTATCATCTGGTCAGCCTCTAAAATTTACACCATCACAGTTTGAGATTACTGGTCTGTAAGTTTTATCAGCAGTGTTTGAGAGTCAGTGATCCTTGACTGGTCTATAAGTTTTCCATAAGATGAACAACTTTACGAATGGTGAAAGAGATCATAGATATCTATGAAGTCCCTGTAATTTGCAAAAAACATGCAGAGACAGTAAAAACCATCTTAAATATATTTTCAAGGAAGATAGTATGAATAATAAAACCATCTGAATCGAGTATCGGCTTTTTTTTAAAGGAAGAGAAGACATATCAGACAACCCGAGAAACGGAAGACTGCACAACACCAAGACTGTCCCCAACCTGACCTTGGAGGCGTCGTGCTTTTCAAATGGATTGACCATAAATTGTGCACCCAAGTGATCATTTTTGAGAAGTTTTGAAATGACGGTGCTTGTTTTAAATGTGGTTTCTGATGAATATATCTTGTAATAATTCAATGATTTGACAAAACATTTGTGTAGCTGGCTGCTTTTATGCTCTGGGCCACATTTCAAGACTTCTGGTTACCGAGGAATCATAATCAACAATTATTTTTATTTCTGTGATCTGATTTTGCGGATCAATTGCAAATTACCTCGATTTTAACTAACCCAAATATTGTGTGTCTGCATAAAATCTTGCTAAAGTTATGCCAAGCTGGACAGAACTGTTGGAAAACCCCTCATGTGAGTATTTTATCTAAAATGCTTAGTTTTTTTTCAAAAACTATCAATCATCCATCTCATCATTACATCTGCCCACTGGGTACCTAATAAAACCAATAGAGTATTTCATCTGCATGTGGAGGTTGCTGAAGTATGTCATATTTTTTTGATGATTATGAATGGTCATGCAGTTGCCAAAAATATTTTAAAATGACACTAGAAACTAATGGAAACTATGAACCAAATGCATGTATTGGCAAAATAAAATCTGGATCCTTTTATGGTAATGATATATACTTCATGAGTGATTCTTGCCATACATTGTACTAATTAATTTTTTTTAAATGGGCGGATTCAGACCAGTTTTATTACAGAACATCAGGTGACTATTTGGTAACTATAGCGTTACTCTATTAGTGTGCTGAGTGACTTCTTTGTCTGGTGTTTCAGCTTGCTGAAAATTTACATCACTCTATACAGTGCATTTAGTTTCTTGTTGACTTTGAAAGTCTTAAAAGGATGGCCTTTTGCCATGAAAACCTTATTTCACCAACTTAAGCCTCTAAATGTCAGACTTCTCAAGGCAAAGGAATGGCATTTGTTTAAGAGTCCTTGAGTTCCTGTATCAATTTGGGTGTCTGGTCAATTACTTGTTTTGTCAATATGGATGAGAAAGCCACTGTTGGAAGTACAGGGATGAAAGGTTAACACATTTACACTAGCAGTTACCCGTGATATAAATACTTGTAAAAAATGGCATGAATAGCAGGGACAGAGCATTATTTGTAGGATTTTTGACTGGGAGACCAAAAGAGTAACAGTATTCTGAATCATTTATGCATTACGGCATAATGTATGACATCTATAGATCAGCTGAAGATCCACAAGATATTTATGAGTATAGGTCGTCATATCCGTGGAAAATGGAGGTTTTATATAGTTGAGGTGATTGGTAATAGAGGAAGTGGATGATTTGCAGCTGAAGGAGTTGCAAAAACATTTTGTGAAAATGACACACGCAAGAATCAATTGTAAAGAGCATGAACATCGATAAAAGCTACAAAGAACATTATAAGAAGTATCTGGAAAAAGTTGGTTTTGCAGTGGCCACATTTAGCAATAACTTTTAGTGGAAGGGAGTTGTTGAAGTGAAAGGCACCTGTTGAGAAAATGACAATTATTGAAGTGAGAGCCACCTGGTGGAAAATGAGAAATGTTGAAGTGAGAGCCACAAAAGGGATCAGAGGGTGATTTAGACTGATTGTAATTAGTACAACTAATGAGAATTGAGTTTGGGAGATGACAAACACTCAAATGGGAGGTAAAATGGGGTTTTATGGTTACTTTTAATAGTATAGGTGTAAAAATGAGAAAGCCTTATGGGTGAGTGTAAAAAGAGCACTACAAAATGGCCACTGAAAATGCTATTATAGGATACTTGCTGTATTCCATCACCTTCCGCATTCTCAACTTGCATACTAATTTATAGGCATCTTTTAATTTCATAGAGCAGGGAATCCATACATTAAATTCTGAGCAGGAAAATTCATGGTTCAAGAACACAACACTCAGGCTCATAAGCCTGAATGAGGCAAAACTTCTATACGAGATTTTTTCTAGGAATTGTGAGAAGGGGTTACAACTAGATTTATACATTTCCACTGAAGAAATATAATGTAACTAGGAAGCTTGTAAATCACAACAGTTTCCTTTTCCTTTTCATCACCGATACTGTAGAATGGCTTACCTGAAAATGTGTAAAAATCAAGGATACTGGATTACTTCAAGAAGCAACTGAAAACATATTTTTTTGCAAAATTCTACTGAGATATCATGCACTCTTAAAACAGATTGGTTGATTTTTGGGAAAAGACCAACCAATCAATTGGTTGAGGCAAAATCAATCAATTATTATGGTTGAAACTACCATCTTGCCTAGTTGAGGGCAACCCACTGGAATTGGTTGAAAACTATTCAACCAACCCTAATGGTCAGAAAAATGGTTACATCATATTTATTTGAATAAAGTATCTCTCCTCTACCAAGCAGAATAGAAGCCCCTTAAAATAAAGGCTGCCCTCAATACAGCCAGGAAAAGTTGTAATAGTGTACATGTAAAGACGTACATGAAAGCCGCTTGAAACAAAGGTCCATAACTCTAAAATAGAGAAAGGATGAGGGAGGGGATCTATTCAAGTTGATGTGGTACGTAGAAGTTTAAATGAACAAGTTAGTAAAGGATCAGAAAGGAATCATTGCCCTTATCAACAATAAAAGCATAACTGAGTTGTAACAACAAACAAACTGTGTACAATCTGAAAATTTATGCTGTGATCCCAGCTTACACATCACAGTTGACTTCAAATTCAACAATTCCAAGGTAGTGTAATAAATAAGATCAGAGCTCATATCATGTTTGTCCAAGGAGTTCTTAGAATTTCACAACAGAAGAATCGTGAGCAATAGAGAGCCGAGTGTCGCCATCTATATCCACTGTCAAGTCAAGCTTGATGCGTAACTTTGAATTTACAAAAATTCTGCAGGATGCACAGGCATGTTGATTAAATAAATGTGTCACATAATTATAGGTACACCGTTTCCAAAAAAGTATTAAATGAATAGCTTTTAAATGTGAAAGATTAGGTAGACTTAAAATTTTTTTGGAGTACCATCGTGACCAAGAATTTAACAGTCACTCACATACAATTGTTCTAGAAACCACAGGAATGTCCCATAGTTGATATAGCATTGCAGTGACATTTCTATGCAAGGTAAGTGTATTTTATTATCTTAGTAGTGTGTGAATGGACTGTAGACTGCTTGGTAAAACAAGGAAGAAAAGTCTACTGATTTTTAGAGCCATCTCCAGTGCCCTCTGGTGGATAGCTAAATTTTCTCTTTCTCTCTGTCCCCCCATATCTTTATGATAAATTGTTGTTGTTGTTTTTTTGTGTCACTATTATCTTCTTTCTCTTTTCAGATCTTAAGGCAAAAAAAAAAAACAAACCACCTCACAACCTCTTCCCAACAAATAAAAATAACCCCCTCCCTCCCTCCCTCACCCTAAAAAAAAACCCCTGATGAGTCAAATAACACCTTATTATGCATATAGCCATTCGACTGGGGTGGGCATGTGGTCCTTAGCATGTGGATTCAATGGCTTTACATCCTGTATTTTTGCACTAGATATTAATCAGGCAAGCCACAGACCATGGCAATTTGATAACAGCTGTCAGACTGAGTTCTACAGAGCGCAGGTACCTAGGACCATGAGGTTAACAAACTATAATCCCCATTCCTTACTAACCATTACGTTTCTTTCATCCAACCAATTATTAAAGTTGATGTTCAACCAATTTCATTTGTTGATATAACAGTAAGAGAGATTAAACAATTCAAATTGGTTGGAAGCTTAACCAATCTTGATTGGTTGACTGTAACCAATGAATTGGTTGGTCCTATTTCAACATATCAAATTGGTTATTTTCAACACAGATACTGGTACATTCAACCAATCTGTTTTAAGAGTGCAGCTAATCTAACTAAGCACCAATGAGCAGTTTACTGGAATTCTCCGGCTGTCTCCAACTATTTTGCCAGACACTTTTTTGTCACCTCATTTAGCAATGTTTCTGCATGATGATAAAATGCAGGTATTCTTTCCTGCTGATGAGACATGATTTATTGGACATCTTTTTGTCTTCTCACGCTTGTGCTTTGATTGGTGCCAATTTGAAGCAAAAATAAATAATGGATAAAATCATGGGAGCATTTGAAATGCCATTATGGCTCTTTGAAGAGATTTTATTATTTCATGAGAGGGTAATTGCTTCTTGCAAAGACCTCCATTTGTCATTTGTATTCACGCCCACTTCTATTCAACCATCATGATAATTTTATGAAAGGCTCATTCATAACACATGTGAGAATCCATAATATGATTTTAAGCCATTGCATTAATCAAGAATGGCATTGCCACATTCAATATGAGCATTCTGATGGTAAACTATTTAAGTATTCAAATTTGATAAATGTCTTCAGCTGTTCTCAAGTTCACAGATTTTTTTATCGGACCGATATTTTTTAGCAATAACTTTCAGGCAGTGTAAGAAAGTTTGAATAGTTTTTCCCTCTGGGGCCAGTTCTTCCCACTTTCAAGGGGCTGATTGAGGAAATAAAAACCTATTGGTATGTACTTGGCCATGCATTGTGAGAGATTTTCATTACCTCAAATGACAACGACAATGACAATGAAGAACACTTTATTTAGGAGACCCTCCGATGACCACTTGGTCGCTGATGGAGGGCCACCATGTACAAAAACAATTCATTGAAATGTAATTAAATGTTTTCTGTTGTTTGGCATTGTATTGTTGCCAAGGACAACACTAGTGACCACAAATATAGCAATTTGATATTGTGCAGTTTTCTTGATAATTTCTAAAACCTTTATTTTGATATATCGTTTAAAACCTTCAAAAGAATGTGTTTCTATTTTTCTTTGTAACTTTGGCACATGTTATTATAAATGTTTAGGTACCTATATCTCATGCCATATGTTACTAAGACGTGTCTTACAGCAGGAACACAAAGATTATTTTGAGAATGGCGTGTGGGGTATGTATGTGAATAATTTTCTGTCAGGAACTGCTCTGAATAAAAATATTTTGGAAGCATATTGTTTTTTAACTTGAAGCAGAAATTAAAATCCTGCAGTGCCCGTTGTTCCGGAATCTTCAATATTTTGTATAGTTTGAAGAGAGGGCTAGTGTGTGCATTATATTTGGTTTTTGCCATTATTCTAAGTGATTTTTTTTTGCAATTTCAGGAGTCTAGTGGCTTTCATTCCCCAGATAATTAGACAATAATATACATGAGGCAAGATTAAAGAGTAGTAGATGTTGGTAAGTAATGTTTTAAACAGGTCAAAATTCCATCTGTTCTCAATATCTTTTTTGAGACATACTCTACATGGGGCTTCCAGTTAAAATTTTTGTCAATTATTAATCCTAAAAGATTGAACCAAAATAGGCACTTAGTATTAATGCCACCTACTTAATGTCTACTTTGAACAACATCAAGCTAGGGCATTGCTTGGGTAAATATATATAAGGGTGGTCCTTAAATGCATTGTAAAAAAAGTGAAAATTCTGGTGAGACACCCTCTCAAATCTTATTATGAAGAAAGTCCAAATTTTTATGCAAATCGGTTAGTGTTCAGAGGTAGCACATATATTGTAGCCTTTGAAGTTTTGTGTTTCAAGCGTTATTCTCTACTTCTGCAAATTTGCAGTTCTGTATTCTATAGCCAAATCAAATTGTACAACAAAACAAATAGTATGGTTTACCTGGTCCTGATCAGAGCTTTATTTTGAATACCAACCCTGGATGATCTGTGATGCTTCATCTTAAGCTTTGAGATTCTGTATCTTCATCGGCATATTGCTGAACACCTCATGCTCATTTGATTTTCCTAACATTTGTGATTTTTTCGTTTGTCTGATGATAATTAACAGAGTTTTATAGGGTGTAAGAGGGCAATTTCAGAGTGTGTTAACCTCAGATTCAAATATGTGACCTGCTCCACCAAAATGGGTTCAAAGTCGGCCTGCTATCATATTAAGTTGTGAAAATGACTTTGTTCTACTGGAATTGGGCTTTAAAATTATGTTTCATTTGTCTTGATATCTCCATCCAATCCGAAGATATGGCACCTCAAACATTGATGATACGAAACATCGAACTTTGCGAAAAAGGCATTTGAATTTCCCGCCATTGCAATGAAAGAACTAAGAAAATTAAGAAGGATATCCAATTTAGCTAATTTAAAATCATTTTTTGATTTAGATGGTCTTAAATAATCAAAGCAAATTACTCTTGCTGAAACATGGTACCAACAGCTAAAAATCATCAAAATGTGACCTTTTGACACATTTTGCTCATTTCTGGAAAATACAGATTGCCTACTTTGAACTCATTTTGGTGGGGCAGGTCACATATGTTCATAGGATAATGATCTGGGCCTTACATCCCATGTTTGTGTAGCCGTTACGCTAATTAAACAGCAGCAATACAGAGCAGTACGGATGGAATGATTGAAACTGCTGTCAAAATTCAATATACCTTGTAGGTTCAAAATATTTTATTTAACCAGGATGACCCATTTAGTGTACACTGGTTTCAATGAGGTCCTGACACAGAGTAGGACACACATAATTTACAGAGGATGCACAAAATCACAAGAGTAGCCACATTATAAGCAAAGACAATAGCTGTAAAGGTAAAAAATATAAATAGGATAAAACAAATAAGGGCAAAAAATTGTAAAAGTCAGTAGTAAGTATTCAGTTAAAACGGATTTATAAGGACCTCTATTGCATAGAATCTCATGCTTTAGCCTATCTTTTAAAAACATGCACTAAGTAGAATTTCTGACGGCAAAGGTCTTAAAGTGATGACCTCTTGCCAACAAGTTCGAATGGCTAAATGTCAGACTCCTCAGGGGAAAGGAATGCCATTTCTTTAAGAGTCCTTGAGTTCCTATATCAAATTGGGTGTCTGGTCAATTACTTGTTTTGTCAATATTGATAAGGAAGGTGGTGGCACTGTTGGAAGCGCAGAAATTGAAGGTTAACACATTTACATGCATATTGTATTTCATCCTCTTCAGCATTCTCAGCTTGCAATGTGCGTCCTGATTTCCAGACATCTTTCAATTCCATGGAGCAGGGAATGCATACATCAAATTCTGAACAAGAAAATTCATGGTTCAAGAACACAACACTGTTCAATAAAAGGAGCTGGGCTCATAAGCCTTAATGAGGCAAAACTTCAATACAAGATTAAAAGCTTGAAGAGGAAGTTGCAAGGAAGTTAAGAACTTTGAGAGAATTTGTCTTGCATCAGCTGCTTCAAGCTTCATCCAATATCCTTTCGCTCAACACAGAAATCTTTTTAACATCATTATCCCAAGGTTCATTAACTCATTGCATTGCTCAAGCACCTGATGCTGCATTATTATGAGCTTAATTTCAACCCTGCTGCAGGAAATATGCTGTTGAACATATTGGGTGTTGTTCTGTCAAGAAGATATAAATATAAACTTTCCAGGAATTGTAAGAAACAACCTCACCTCTCAGAGCAGTCTGGTGTAATCCTATGGTAAGGATGACCTACATTCTATAACATTGGGAAATGTCATGGTCTCTGAGATGGTGACAAAGTTGACCATAGAAATAAGTGATTTTGTAGTCATGAATGGGACGGTCAAATCAATTCAAGGACAAAATGCTACCTGTCAATATCCCAATTACCAAATTCAGACAGTTGCTGCTTCAGGACTGTCCTTGACCTGATTGAGTCCAAGATACTTGACGCATGTACAGAATGCCATTGTACATGTACTTGTCTGAAATTCTCTGGCTGCCTCCAATTATTCCGCCAGACACTATTTTGTCACCACATTTAGCAACATTTTTGCACAATGATGCAACACAGATATTCTTGCCTGCTAATGAGACATGATTTAGTGGACATCCTTTTTGTCATCTCACTTTTGTGCTTTGTTTGATGTCAATTTGAAGTAGAAATAGATAATAGATTAATTCACGGGGGAATTTGGATTGAAGAGATTACATTATTTCATGAGAGGGTATTTACTTCTTTCAAAGGCCTCCATTTGTCATTCGCCTTCATGCCCACATTTATTCTTAACCATCATGATAATTTTTTGAAACGCTCATTAATAACACAAGAGAGAAACCATAATTTGATTTTAAGCTGTTGCATTAATCAAGAATGCTTTGCCACATTCAATGTGAGAATTCTTATGGTAAACTATTTGAGTATTCAAATTTTATAAATGTCTACAGCTGTTTTCAAGTTCAGTGATTTGTTTCGCAACCCGATATTTTGTAGCAATAACTTACAGGCAGTGTCTTCTTCTTCTTCTGTTACGCTCTTCCGTCTTTCGATATTGTGCGGCGCACCACAACCTGCCAAATACTTCTATTTTTAGCTAACTGTTCATGATCAAAACATTCATATGTGTAATTATTCCTACCATTTCCATTTACAACTGTAACATTTATACTTAGCTTATCAAGGTCTTTGTCCACTAATTTCAGCCAGGTCTGTTTCTGCCCTCCCCTTGGTTTTTGAACATATTTTCTCGCTTCCCTCAGCGCTCCCTTTGCTGGAGTTTCTTCCGGTAGTCTCAATAAATGTCCATACCACTGTAATCTTCTTTCTTTCACACTCTTACTCCATGGATTTAACTTGGTTTGTCTGTACAATTCTTCGTTTGATATCCTATCTTGCCATGTTATTTCTAAAATCTTTCGCAGCATTTTTCTTTGAAATACGTCAACGTCATTCTCTATTTGTTTAGTCATTGTCCATAACTCGCAGTTGTATAAGAATATACTTTCTAAGTGACTACGGAAAAGTCTGATTTTAACCTTTTTCAACACTTTCTTGCTTTCCAAGATTTTCTTCAATTGGTTATAAGCTGCTATGGCTAAAATTTTTCTTCTGTTAATGTCATTTCTTGTGTCTAGAAGACTTCCTAAATATTTGCATTTTTTCCAGCTTTCATCTTCTCCCCTTTTAACTTCATATTCTTCTGTTTTACCATCATTCACTTGTAAATTTTTCTCTTTTAAAATGGCTGGGACTGTTTTTCTGATATCTTCAATTCTTTCTTTATCATTCATTATCCATGCTGTATCATCTGCGTATTGTTGATCAATCTTCAATAGTCTACTGCTGTATTTTGTATATCTGTGATCTTCAATGTGAGGTGGTATCATGATTCCTTGCGTTGATTTCAGAGCTTCGGCTAAATATATAATGAAGAAGATAGGACTTAGACATTCTCCCTGTAGCACTCCCACATTTGTGACAATCTCTTCTCCTAAAGTTTTCCCTATTCTGACTCTCAGCTTGACGTCTTCAATCAAAATCTTTATCATGTGCAATTCATCTTCATTTAGTATTTCTTTCAAAGTTTTCATCAGTTCAGTTCTCCTTACTGTATCGAACACCTTTGACATGTCCAACATAAGTAGAATAATTGAATAATCTTTCGATGTTATCGCCTTTTCTGCTAGTATTTTGAAACTGAAAACTAGTTCGGTAGTACTTCGTCCTTTCTGGTAAGCTGCTTGTGTTGACGGTATTTTCTCTAGGTACTTGTTTAGACATCTCTTCAACATACACATCGCAAGAATTTTCCTCAGTATTGATAATAAGATGATTGGCCTAAGATTCCCTGGGGGACCTGCCTTTTTCCCTGGTTTTTGTAGTGGAACGAGAACACCTTCTTTTAATTCTTTTGGATACATCCCTGTTGTTGCAGCATGATTGTATATCTCAGCTATCTGTTCATATATTTCTTCTGGACTGTATTTAATTAATTCTCCATGAATTTCGCCTATCCCAGCACTTTTCCCATCTTTTAGTCTTTCAACGGCTTCCTTGATTGCTACTTTACTAAATTTTACGGCCATCTCTTTAGGATCAATATTTTCTATCTCTTCTTCCATATCTTTGGTAAACATCTCTTGGAAAAAATTTGTAACAATTCTTGTTTGTTCTACCTAATCTGTTGTTTTTCCATTTTCTCCATCCACCAATATTTTCTTTTTCTCTTTAATTCTTTGCAGATCTTTGACTACTTTGAACATTCTCCTTGAATCACTTTTTGAGTCTTCTACAGCTTCTACCATCTCCAAGATTTTCTTTTCCTCTTCTTCTTCAAGTTTCTTATGAATTTCTTTCATAACCTTGTTTCTTTCTTTTCGTAGCTCTTCTTTCTTTTCTTTACTTTTACTTGAATTCATATTATCTCTTATCTTCATCTGTCTATCTGACAGTTTTCTAATTTCTTCATTTTCACTTTTTTTACTTTTGTCTTTTCTTCCGACAACCTCTTCTGCAGCTTTGGTACAGATCTTGACAATTTCGTCCATTTTTCTTGACCTGATTCTGATGTCTGTATCTCCCCTATCTCATTTTTTATCTTGTCTTGATATTCCTTCTTTTTTCCTTCTTCTCTTAATCTTCTAATTTCAATTTCGAATTATTTCTTTGAGGCTTCATCTTATACCATTCTAGGTTGAATTTCGCTTTTACCAGTCTGTGATCTGTGTAAGTCTCTATATACCACTATACGATCTTGAATCTTCAACAAATCTTTTCTGGTCTACTCTTGTCATGATGTAATCGATTTGATTTCTGTACGGATTTCTTCTAACTTCTCCATTCTCATCATTGTGATCTTGTTTTCGTACTGGTGCCTCCCATGTAGTTCTGTGTGCCATTTTATGTGGAAATTGAGTATTACTCAGAATAATGTCATTTTTCATCAACATCTCTGCTAGAATTCTTCCTGATGAATTCATCTCTCCCTTCCCGTAACGTCCTATCACTTCTGGAAAATCTTTATGTCCTAATCCTGTCTTCGCATTCATGTCTCCTCCTATAATACAAATGTCTCTTTTACTAACAGAACTGATGACTTTTTCAAGATCTTCATAATATTCCTCTGGTACTTTCGGATTTTTTTCGCTATTTTCTAATGTCGGTGCAAATGTCGAAATGAAGACTGCCTTTCTCTGGTTATTCTTATCTTCTAACTTCATCGTGGCTGTACACATTCTGTCTGTAATAGTCTTGAATTCTGCATGTATTCCCTTTTCTACCATAATGCCAACCCCATGATGTCTATCTTCTTTGCTGCCAGTATGATACTATAACAAAACAACCCAAGTCAGGGTCACTGAGTAACAATATCATGAGCTGTTGTGTG
The DNA here is from genome assembly GCA_026936325.1 of Platynereis dumerilii. Taxonomy (NCBI): domain Eukaryota; kingdom Metazoa; phylum Annelida; class Polychaeta; order Phyllodocida; family Nereididae; genus Platynereis; species Platynereis dumerilii. Next base: position 21,278,170 of record JAPTHN010000005.1, on the reverse strand, counting down.
AATTAATATCACTCGAGCCCGCAGTCTATCTTCTTTGCTGCCAGTATGATACAGTTCATATTTCGGTTTTCTATCTGTTGTTTCAATTTCCATAATCCCTTCATCTGTCATATTCGTCTCTTGAATGGCTAAGATGGCTAGTTGATATCTTGTCATGTCGTTAGCAACCTGTTGTTTTTTGAAGTTGTCGTTGAGTCCTCTAACATTCAGTGTTCCCACATAAAATTTCTTCCTAAAAAAATTCCCTGTAGCTGGTTCTTTAATCTGACACATTTTCTGATAGTTGTGATGAGTCATGACTTTGCAAATTCGAATTTAAGTAGCGAGGAGTCACCCAACGCTGCCGGCTTCAAATGTAAACAAACAGGCAGTGTAGGAAGGTTTGAGTGGTGTTTCCCTCTGAAGCCAGTTCTTCCCACTTTCAAGGAGCTGATTGAGGAACTAAAAACGTATTGAAAAGTATTTTACCATGCAATGTGAGGGATTTTTATTACCCCAAAAAAGGTACTTATTAATGCCACTTACTTTAAACGACATCACACAAGGGTATTGCTTGAGTAGATATTCGGATGGTCCTTAAATGCATGGTAAAAAAAAGCTGAAATTTTGGTTGGCCACCCTCTCAAATCTTTCCTATTATGGAAAAGATTATGTGTCCAAAAGTTCATGCAAATTGGTTAATATTTGGAGGTGGCCAACTGCTCTTGAAGTTTTTATGTTTCACGTGTTAGTCTCTACTTCTGTAAATTTGCTGTTCTATATTATTTAGCCAAATCAAACTGTACAACAAAACAAGTAGCATGGCATACCTGGTCTGAATTAGAGCTTTATTTGGTCTGTGATGCTTCATCTTAAGTTTTGATATTCTGAATCTTCATCCGCATATTCGCTGAAAGCCTCATTCCCATAACATTTATGATTTGTTCTTTGGGCTGATGACAATCAACAGAGTTTTATAGGGTGCAAGAGAGCAATTGCAGAGTGTTTAAACCTTAGATTAAAATATGTTCACAGGATAATGATCAGGGCTTTACGTCCCATATTTGTGTAGACAGCAGTCTAATTAAACGATAGGAGTACAGAGCAATATGGAGGGAATGATTGAAACTGCTGTCAAAAAATTGAATATATATACATTGTAGGTTCACTCTGCCACTTGAGTTGGAATAAAGCTCAGAGCACTTCCAACTGTGCTAACATCATTTCCCAAATACTTTCTTCCAGGGTACACTATGAAGGTCTTGAAGTGATGACCTTTTAGCAATAAATTTGAATGGATTAATGTCAGACTCCTCAAGGGAAAGGAATGCCATTTGTTTATTATCGTTTTCATAGCTACGTGTTTTTCTGAAAACTTCGTTTTGCAGTTAAACCGTGACATCAGAGGGTATCGGTGAATGTGATTGGTCTAATCTTCAACCTGTGACATATGAGTTTAGAGCTTGACATCACAGTTAATGACAAAGGAATTTAAAACTGTCAAGCAATGTTACTATTTGGGTACAACCACAACAAACAACGCAGGTCTAAGCTGAGTGTTGCACCTCATTGTTTTCCAAACAAAATGTGTTGCTGTTTTTCACAAGACACCAGTTATCAAAATTTCAAACAATTTTTTTGTCAGTAATTGCAAAGTTCTCCTTTGAGGCCAAGTAGTCCATTGGTCAGTGGCGTCACTAAGGGGACCTAGGGAGGGGGGGCTGAGCCCCCCCAAATGGAGCTTTCAGCCCCCCAAAAATCATGGGCAAATAAAAAGAAATTTTCCTTGTGTGGTACTGTGGTAGTGATTGAATAACCATGCCCAGAAAAAGACCCTTTACATAGTATATATTGTGCATTACCGGGGTATGTGTTGTTATTTTTTAGGTTTATATGTGCCCGTAGATCAACATGTATACGCCTTAATTTTTTAGTTTCTGCGGCGACTCGCACTTGGACTCAAAGGCCTCTAACAACGCTTAGGGGCTTCAGCCCCCCCAAACTCACATTTCTAGTACCTGCTGTTGTTCAGTTACAGTTCATTGAAGCATCTTTCAGCCAGGACAAGCTGAACAAGTGAAACACACATCAACCATGTGTAACTGCACTTTGTCAGTTTACTGAAATCTGTGCTTGTAATAAACGAAGTTATTCAACCAAATCTCTGACATCGCAGTTTTGGAATGAAGCAAATTGCAAACTTGAAAAACACGTAGCTATGAAAACGATAATAAGAGTCCTTGAGTTTGGATATATCAAATTGGGTGTCTGGTCAATTACTTGTTCTGTCAATGGGTCATTCTCAAATTTCGGGACAATTTGCGTCACTCTAGCTCCCTGACATTAATATGAATGCGATAAATATCTGAAGCATCACTCTCATCTGTTATTCATATTTCTACTTAGAACCACTGCATTTGGACTTTTTTTAATGCATTATGTCCAGAAATCCGTGCAAAATCAATGGTTTTTCCCTGTCACTGGACCTGACATGACAAAATCAAGTGTTCATTTTCCTCCTAATATACCATTATTTTCAAAGTTTCTTTGCACTATTCATGGGAATATAGACTTGAATTTATATTTAGTTCATATTCAATTTTTTTTGGGTATAATTTCATTGATTAAATTTATACAATAGTTGTGTCACTAATTTATGTCTATTTTTTTGTCCCCTCCGTTACTTGCCATAGCTCTGTTTGTTATTGTTTTTTATGAGCTATTTTCACTGAATATCATCAGATGCATGTGCGCCATAGTACCACTGCCGTGCAGACTTCATAAAACATGTATTCAATAAATTATGACATTATGTTCATAAAAAATGTTTTTGGTCCCACTAAAATGTCCCCTCCGTTTCCTTCATTTTCAAGCTTACCAATGATAATTTTACAGAGCGATTTCATGTATATGTTGCTGAGGTTTTAATATTCTGCAATTATTTTGTCTAATCTCCAAAATAAAAAGCAGTAATGAGCGAAAAGCAAAATATTGTTCCCCTCCGTTACCGTCCACTCCGTTACCAGATCATGAGCAAGAAATCGACATATGGACCAAAAAATCTACTGATACGAGATGAAGTACTTCTGAAAATAATAGTTACATCAATCTTTTATCATTTTTCCTTTTGTTGCTGTTCCTACAGTTGGTTTTTTACATCAAAATTCCCCTCCGTTACCACATTGTCCCCTCCGTTACAGGACAATTTTCCTATACCCGTTGTCCCGAAATTTGAGAATGGCCCCAATACGGATGGGGTAGATGGAGCCACTTTTGAAAGTACAGGAGTTAAAAGTCAACACGTGTACATACATATTGCATTACACCACCTTCCTCATTCTCAGCTTGCAATGTGCATACTGATTTCCAGACATCTTTCAATTCCATGGAGCAGGGAATGCACACATCAAATCTTGAGTAAGAAACTTCATGCATGGTTCAAGAACACAACACTGTTCAATAGAAGGAGCTTGGTTCATAAGAAACTACATGGTTCAAGATGCAATGTTGTTCAACAAAAGGAGCCAGGCTCATAAGCCTTAATGAGGCAAAACTTCTATACAAGATTAAAAACTTAAAGAGGAAGTTGCAAGGAAGTTAAGATGAACTTTGAGAGAATTTATCTTGCATCAGCTGCTTCAAGCTTCATCCAATATCCTTTCGCTCAACACAGAAATCTTTTTAACATCATTATCCCAAGGTTCATTAACTCATTGCATTGCTCAAGCACCTGATGCTGCATTATTAGAGTTCTCGCAACTCTTTAATTTTCGCAAGCATCTTCAAAACCAGTTAGATTAGTCAAGCCAGCTTGCAACACATACCTGTTTGGACATTCAACCACTGTGCATTTAGTCAATAAGGGTCTTGCCTATCCAACGGTTGCACTTCTATTTCGTTATTTTAGATTTGGCTTGTGTAAGGACAGCCTGTTCACAGGTCACTTCTCTTTTTCAAAAAAAGTTTCTCCAACATTTCTACCAGTGGCCAAATAATGACCAACCACGCACCAAGTGGCTGTTTTCAGTACTAACCTCCCAATCATAGCCACCTGGTGTTAAATTGAGAAGACTTGCCTGTGAAGAGAGCTCCCTGATTTTTGACAAAGATTCAAGATTACAAGGCCTGTGACTGTCCTAAACTTCGTCTACAAGTTTATGAAGGCACCCAGCACAACCAAGGAAGCATTGCAGGTTGTTTTTTGGTGGTTTTGGACGATTTTGAGACTTTTTGAGACTGTTTCTGCAGCTGGTCACGGTTCAGTGCTCCCATTTGACAGTTCATGTAAACAAAGATGTCAGCTCTACAGTGCAATGAAGGGGAATGCCCTAACCCTGATGATAATAAGAATATTGAACTTTGCATCCTCTGTCAGACTGCCTTTCACTATGTTTGTGTTAGTGCCAAAGCAAAAGCTGCATTTGCCTGTAAAATCTGTCGTGTTGCTACTGCAAGTATAAAGAGACTTGAGGACATTGCTGATAATCTGAAGGAGTCCTACTCTTTAAAATTTGATGACCTGAAGGAAAGATTTGATGATCTAAAGAACCGATTTGAGAGAAAAGCAGCTGAATGCGATAACATGAAAAAGCAGATGAATGAGATGAAAAATGAAATAGCTGAGATGAAGAAGCAGAAGTTTGGTCCCCAAGCAGAGGCCACCCCCGCTCCAGCAGTAGCACGGTGTGCTCCACATTTAGTCATGTCAGATTCAATTTTACGTGATGTTGATCCACAGAAGTTGAAGGATACAACGTTCCTGTCACTTTCCGGTGCCAAGATCCCAACTTTAAAAGTTCGACTGACCAAGTACCAAGGGTCATCATGTGAGTCAGTTACGTATCATGTTGGTACAAATGATGTGTATGATATCAAAGATGAACCCGATAAAGTCACTGATGTCATCAACAATTACAAGCAGTTAATTCAGGATACGAAAGCTTTAACTGACAAAATTGTTGTGTCAAGTGTGTGTCCAAGACAAGTTGATGCCAAGGACCTTGTCGCACCTTTCAATGCTGCTCTGAAGGTGCTATGTGAGGAACAAGATGTGCAGTTTGTGGATCATTCAGCAAGTTTCACGCTCGGTGATGGTTCGATAAATGATGGCTACATTTGGAGGAGTGGTCCGCATCTCACCCGCCCGGGTGTAAACTGTGTCGTACGCAATCTGAAGATGATGGTGGGTCCTGGAGGTGGTGATGTCACAAGACAAAATCACGAAATCAGACATTCACCAGTTATTGCCAAAACTGATGACTTCCGCTTAAATCGAGATGGCTGCAGGAACTGTAACGAATGCGGTCATAATGTCAACACTTGCAGACATTCGATGCCTGTCAGGTGCAACACTTGCCATTTAAGGGGGCACAAATCCAAGCATCACACATAGGACAATAGCCAAGTCAACGGGGCTGCCGCTGGACTCGAGATAGACTCTGCTTATTTGGATGAATTGAATGTGTCTTCATTGTGTGTTGAACACACCAATGTCGGAAATGACTGTTTTAGTGATGATTGTTTTATTGATAGCAGTGTTGGCCCCTTGTTAAGTCATAATGATATTTCATTAACTAGTTATGAAAATAGTTTAAATCAATCATACGTATTCAATAATGATGTACCATACTTCGATCTTTGTCAGAAACTTGAAATTGTAAATGGTCTAAGTATAGCACATATTAATATTCGCAGCTTACTTCCAAAAATTGAACAAGTGAGATTATTATTACGAAGTGTTAGTTTTGATGTTTTTTGCATCAATGAGTCTTGGCTTGATGACAGCATTTATGCTAATGAATTTCATATTGATGGTTATAACTCTGTTTTAAAAAATAGAAACCGCCATGGAGGTGGTATTGTTGTATATATTAGTGAAAACGTGTCATTTAAAAGAAGATGTGATTTGGGATGTAATGATATTGAATGTATTTGGGTTGAAATTGAACTTAAGGATAAGAAATTGTTGGTATGTTCTATATATAGCCCTCGATCTGCGAATGCTGTATATTTTGAAAAGATGCTTGATATTTTTGAAAAAGCCGGTCTTGAGGATAAATTGTTTATTGTGATTGGTGATCTTAATATTAATGCAAATGTCACTTCTGTTAACTCTATTGAACTTATTGAAAACTTAAATGGTCTTAAGTAACTGGTTAATGACTATACTAGGGTAACTTCAAATACTCAGACCACTATTGATCTTATATTTACATCCAATCATGTTTTGCATAAATGTACTGGTGTGTAACCAATCACAATGAGTGATCACTATCTTATTCACACTGTTATTACAAACTGTAAGCCTAATTCTAAGAGGCAGGATCACAATGAGATTAAGTTTAGATGTTTTAAAAATTTCAATACTGATGCTTTCATAAATGATGTTGATGCTTCTATTGTTATCAAAAATATTATTGAATGTCAAGATGTTAATTTAGCCTGGTCATTATTCCAGAATGAGTTCTTGAAAATTTCTAATAAGCATGCTTCTATTAAAGTGTCCCGACTGAAAAATGGATACAATCCATGGATTGATAGTACTATTGTTAAATTGATGTATAAAAGAGATTATCTTCACAGGCTTGCGTGCCAAACTAAAGATATTGATAAAATTAATGAATACAAGGCAGTCAGAAATGAAGATAACACCTTGATTAATAATGCTACGAAGAAATATTATGATAAATTGTTTGATGATGGCAAGCAAAATTCTAGAAATTTATGGACTGAGTTATCTAAATTATCAGGTAACAAATCTAAGCAAAATGAGTGTCCTGATTCCCTTACTGCCGACCAGTTAAATGAATATTTTGCTAATATTGGTTTAAACACTGTTTCAAACTTGCCAGAATGTGATGAAATTTTATGGAAAGGTCCAGAGAGTATCTATAGTTTTAATTTTACTGAAATTTCACAAGAAAGTGTTTCTAAACTTCTTAAGTCTTTGGGCTCTCAGAGTTCTTTGGATGTTCTTGATTTTGACTGCAAATTGCTTAAATTATCTTATCAAAGTATATCAAAGGTTATCACACATGTTTAATCTTTCGCTGGCTTCTGGTTTTGTTCCAACTGAGTGGAAATATGCTCGTGCAACACCAGTGTATAAGGGCAAAGGTGATGTCTGTGACACGGGCAATCTTAGACCAATATCTGTAATAGGTCATATCCCTAAGGTTTTTGAAAAAGAAATGCAATGTCAACTTATTAAGTATTTAATTAGTAAAGATTTTATTACACTTGATCAATCTGCCTATAGGAAGTTTCACTCAACAACAACTTGTTTGCATAACACAATAGATGAGTGGTTACAGAATATGGATGATAGGTTACTCACCGGTGTATGCTTTTTGGATATTTCCAAGTGTTTCGATACTATTGATCATTTTATTTTACTTGAAAAAATGTCTAAATATGGAATTCGAGGAGTAGAACAAACATGGTTCAAATCATATTTAACTGACCGTACACAAAGTGTCAAACATAAAAATAGAGAGGTTTTGCTTCACGTTTCCGTGTGACGTGTACGTGGGAGTTGCCATGACAACAATGTAATAAGATAGCACTAGTACACGTATACGTCACACGTGAACTTGGAGCAAAACCTCTCTAATGTATTATCTAAGCCGCTACCTCTAAATATTGCTGTTCCGCAAGGATCTACACTTGGTCCACTTCTGTTTATGTTGTTTGTCAACGATCTACCGTTACATGTTGCAAATGGTAGCTGCAGTATGTATGCAGATGACACTATTATATATTGTAATGATTCAAATATTTCAAACCTTAATGATAATATGAATATAATTCTGGGTCATGTGAATGACTGGTACAAAGCTAATAGACTGGTTTTAAATGTATCTAAATCAAATTCCATGTTGATTGGGTCAAATGTAAATGATGCTGATGTTGATGATTTTGAAATTTTTCTTGATGGTATAAATTTATCAAAAATGGATGTTACCAAATATCTTGGTGTTTATATAGACCAGAACCTTAAGTTTGACACTCATATTAACAAATTCATCAAGACTCTATCAAGGAAACTTGCATGGTTAGCAAGACTTAGACATTATGTTCCTTTGAATATCCTTAAGTTAACTTATTAAACATATATTATGCCTATTTTTGATTATTGTTGTACTGTATGGGGATGTACAAAGAAGAATGTGGACTTAATTCAGCGAATGCAAAATAGAGCAGCTCGTATTATTTCTGGTGAATTTGATATTGTTAATACTAGGGGTGTAGATCTTGTGAAAACCCTTGGATGGCTGTCCATTAATGAACGAGTAAATTATTTCTTAAATGTAGCAATGTATAACTGTATTCATGGAAATGCTCCTACAAACTTATGTAATTCTATTGTTGTGGCGTGTGAGGCCAATGACCGTAATACTCGTGTCAATGATACTTTGAAAGTCGATGTTCCCTCTTGTCAAAGTAATGTATTTAAGAAATCTTTTGGTTATAGAGCTGCTGTAACATGGAATACTCTTCCAGATGAACTTCACAATAGTAATTCTGTTGATGCATTTAAATTTAATTTAAAGAAGCATATTAGGGCCAACATTGCTTGTTTTTAAATTATTTACCATTAGTTGTTTGCTTTGTTTTTATTGTACAGTGATTTTATTGTATCTTAATTACTTGTTAATTTTTACCTGTACCCGTTGGGCCACATGAAAAACAGAATATTTCTGATTGTGTCACCCAACTGAAATATACTCATAAATAAATAAATAAATAAATCATGGCAACCATGTGATGTGCATCATTCCAGCTCATTTGCTGCCTGAAAACATCACTCACATGCCTATACATCCTTTGAAACTCTTCTACACATCTTTATTTTGTCAAATGAAGAGTCAAAGGGCAGTAATAGGACTGTTATCCATGAAATAAGGCCTGATTTCCAAGAGCCACCACATCGTGGATTTAGCATTCTTCATGTGCACACTGTGCATTGTAACTAGCCTGGCCAGGACTGGCACAAGCAAATTTCAACAGAAATTTGGTCTAAAAAGTCATTTAAAACATAAAGATTATATTTTTATTGCTATAATTTCCCAATACACACGTGATAGCACTATCTAGTTCAGACTGTAATGAAATATATTCATTTTTGAAGGAAAATATCAATTTGTTTCATTCACAGGTCCTGGCTCAGGCTTGTTTACTTTTCTTTTGGAGCAACAGTGACTTCCAAGGTCAGGGCTGTTGTGGGGGGGGTAACCTGCTGGGGGAGTGGGAAAGAGTGGCAGCTGCCCCCCCCCCCCCCAGAATGTTGTAGACAGTTAAGGCTAGTAAGTTTCAGAACAAAAAATCTATACTCTTTAAAGACCTTTTAAGTTTAAAGAAGTGTAAAGATAATTTGTCAGGCCAACTTTATTTTAAAATCTTTTAAATTGATTATGACATACATGGCCGTAAGTTTTCACTCATCTGCAATGCTGCATTATATGGGGCAATTATTGTGACCAATCATAACAAAGCAAATACTTGCTCAATCTTCACTAAATAATTAATTATCAGCAATTATAGTTTGTACAGAGTAGAAGGTGTTCTGGTAGAAATAATTGCATTAAATGATATTTCATAGTAATAGTGAGGCAAAATAACGAATAAGTTGAATTTTGAGCATAAAATCAATTATGATGCTGTATGTTATTCTCATGATAGTAACAGCCACCAAAGTTTTTGGATGTGTTGTGTACACATAAAATTAAGCATCTGTGACAAAATTACTATAAAATTAGTGCCAGGAGCCAAGTCAGTCATATCTTGGTGACTAACTTGAACCAAACCTGACTAACTTATTCAACTTAGCCAAGTTTTGTGACTTCAACTTAGCTGAACATTTTCGACTAACTTATGTGACTTAGCTGATAATTTTCGACTAAAATGTATCAATCAAATAATGAAATAATGAAATGTTGTGGTGATGAAAATTGTAGCTCAAGGTTGGAACTGGCACCAGTATGATGAGAAGTCACTGAATGAATCACTCATAACTGAGGTCACAAGTTACCCAATTACAAACTGACAGTTCATTTCAATGTGGCGGATAGGGCCTGCAGTGATGTCATTGATGTTCAGAAACAGCTGAATGTAAATACTTTTCGTTATTTTACTGTAACTGATGATTTGTAAAACTATTTAATTTCTGTGTGATTGTAAGGATGTTTGAAACCATAGCTAGAATGTTGCATTACAATAAGGACATCTTGGTTGAATTGGACTGATTGACTTTGAAGTCAATTAGCCCTGATGGCAATAAGCAGCTGATGACATCTAGGAATTGTCAACTTTTTTTTCAACATTTGTCAACAGTTAACTTCAAAGAATAACAGGAATGTAAGTTTCACAAGCATACAGATGTTGTGATAGGCCTATTAGGGGACGGTTTTTAATGAAATTAATCCAAATAATATATTCCAATTTAAATCAAAGTTTTTGTTTTTGCTTCTGTACCAGTATGATTTATAATTATCCAGTCAAGTAGGCCCTAAATGTAAATGTATACACTCCTGATTAGTCAATTTTTTTCAAGAAAGTTACTTTTTTCAAAAATTATAAGCCAACAGCACTGCATCATGTGTATGACAACACTTTGTGTTTGCTAAAAGACATAACAGCAATTCTGGACCAGTGATACTTCAATGCCAATTAATCAAACATTGACACTTCAATTGCAATCAGACACTTTCTGTTCAATGCCAATCAGAGGTTGATACAATGGGGAAGTACTAACACCAATTAGGCCGTCTAGACCTCTGTTGAATGCATGGGAACTGTACAGCTTATAGATCTATTGACAATTATCATGCTATTTTGGCGGCGGCGACTGTCCGGTTTTTCGGCGGCTAAGTTGACAAGATGCAGCTAACTTTGACTAAATGGTTTTGTGGCTGGCTATGGCTGAATTTCACGGCGGTTCCGGGCTCTTTATAAAATACATGGTTGAATTTTTCGTTCTTCAGATTTACTAGAAGTGTTTTTTCCTTTAAATATGGCGAAATTTCATGTTGGTGTAGGAAATAACTGCACTTCTTCTTTTGAAACAAAAATTGTGTCAAGTGCTTTCCATAGATGTGGAATTTTATGAAACAAATTAAAGTAAATAACAAGAAAAGAAAATTACCACTTTATTCTTTCATCAGAAATTAACAATTTTTCTAATCATAAACACATCAAGCGAAACCCGAATTGCAATGGCTGCCTGGGCAATTGGCCACCCTAGATATTTGGCCGTCCTGGATTTCGCTCAATACACAATCATGTCATGGGATACTTCCGTCTGAGAGTTTGGGGGAAAAAACTCTTCCACCCCACTATGAATCAAATGGTAGGAGACCAAACAATTTGGTTGGGTGGGTCTGCCGGGCCTCTGCCCTAAAAGTATTGCTCAAATTGCTTCCACCCCTCCTTCCACTAACCACGTCCACATAGCAACCCTCACAGATGGCGAGAACTCTCAATGCGCATCGGTCCCGATCGAAACTCTAGTTATGAGCTTAATTTCAGCCCCACTGCAGGAAGTATGCTGTTGCACATTGGGTGTTGTTCTCTCAAGAAGATATAAATATAAACTTTCCAGGAATTGTAAGAAACAACCTCACCTCTCAGAGCAGTCTGGTGTAATCCTATGGTAAGGATGACCTACATTCTATAACATTGGGAAATGTCATGGTCTCTGAGATGGTGACAAATTGACCAAAGAAATAAGTGATTTTGTAGTCATGAATGGGACGGTCAAATCAATTCAAAGACAAAATGCTACCTGTCAATATCCCAGTAACCAAATTCTGACAGTTGCTGCTTCAGGACTGTCCTTGACCTGATTGAGTCCAAGATACTTGATGCATGTACAGAATGCCATTGTACATGTGCTTGTCTGAAATTCTCTGGCTGTCTCGTATTATTCCGCCAGACACTATTTTACACCATATTTAGCAACATTTTTGCACAATGATGCAACACGGATATTTTTGCCTGCTAATGGGAATGATTTAGTGGACATCCTTTTTGTCTTCTCACTTTTGTGCTTTGTTTGATGTTAATTTGAAGTAGAAATAGATAATAGATTAATTCACGGGGGAATTTGGATTGAAGAGATTTCATTATTTCATGAGAGGGTATTTACTTCTTTCAAAGGCCTCCATTTGTCATTCGCATTCATGCCCACATTTATTCTTAACCATCATGATAATTTTTTGAAACGCTCATTAATAACACAAGAGAGAAACCATAATTTGATTTTAAGCTGTTGCATTAATCAAGAATGCTTTGCCGCATTCAATATGAGAATTCTTATGGTAAACTATTTGAGTATTCAAATTTTATAAATGTATACAGCTGTTCTCATGTTCAGTGATTTGTTTCGCAACCCGATATTTTTTAGCAATAACTTTCAGGCAGTGTAGGAAGGTTTGAGTGGTGTTTCCCTCTGAAGCCAGTTCTTTCAAATTTCAAGGAGCTGATTGAGGAACTAAAAATGTATTGAAATGTATTTTACCATGCAATGTGAGGGATTTTTATTACCCAAAAAAAGGTACTTACTAATGCCACTTACTTGATGTCTTCTTTGAACGACATCACACAAAGGTATTGCTTGAGTAGATATTCGGATGGTCCTTAAATGCACGGTAAAAAAAAGCTGAAATTTTGGTTGGCCACCCTCTCAAATCTTTCCTATTATGGAAAAGATTATGTGTCCAAATGTTCATGCAAATTGGTTAATATTTGGAGGTGGCCAACTGCCCTTGAAGTTTTTATGTTTCACGTGTTAGTCTCTACTTCTGTAAATTTGCTGTTCTATATTATTTAGCCAAATCAAACTGTACAACAAAACAAGTAGCATGGCATACCTGGTCTTAATTAGAGCTTTATTTGGTCTGTGATGCTTCATCTTAAGTTTTGATATTCTGAATCTTCATCCGCATATTCGCTGAAAGCCTCATGAATGCTCATTAAATTTCCCATAACATTTATGATTTGTTCTTTGGGCTGATGACAATCAACAGAGTTTTTATAGTGTGCAAGAGAGCAATTGCGGAGTGTTTAAACCTTAGATTAAAATATGTTCACAGGATAATGATCAGGGCTTTACGTCCCAGATTTGTTTAGACAGCAGTCTAATTAAATGATAGGAGTACAGAGCAATATGGAGGGAATGATTAAAACTGCTGTCAAAAAATTGAATATATATACATTGTAGGTTCACTCTGCCACTTGAGTTGGAATAAAGCTCAGAGCACTTCCAACTGTGCTAACATCATTTCCCAAATACTTTCTTCCAGGGTACACTATGAAGGTCTTGAAGTGATGACCTTTTGCCAACAAATCGAGTGGCTAAGTATCAGACACCTCAAGGGAAAGGAATGCCATTTGTTTTAGAGTCCTCAAGTTCCTGGGTCTAATTGGGTGTCTGGTCAATTACTTGTTCTGTCAATATGGATGGGGAAGGTGGAGCCACTGTTTGAAGTACAGGAGTTAAAAGTCAACACGTTTACATACATATTGCATTACACCACCTTCCTCATTCTCTGCAGTGCTGAAACACTGCCACAATTAACACATTTAGCGAGATTTGTCATTGGCGGTTCATCACAGGGAATAGGGGAGTATACCACACTTATACCATTCGACGCCTCTGTCAGCCAATCACATTACAGTATTTCAGGGGAATAATTCCCATATTCTTTGTTGTCCAGTTATCCTCTCATGTTTGACTGTTTGAGTGTTATCTCATGGTATAAGCTGGTTATTCACCATGGGATCAGGAATATGTGTTTATCACACCTCGGCCTAAAGGCCTCGGGTGATAAATCACATATTCCCTCTCCCGTGGTGAATAACCTTTACATATTGAAGAGGCAATGGAAATATCTCATCCTGTGACTACGGCTCAGGGTAGAATGCTGCATTTCCTTGGTTAGGATGACCTACATTCTTTATTGGGGAATGTCATGGTCTTTGAGAGTGTGACAAAATCGACCATAGAAATAAGTGATCTTGCAGGAATGGGACGGTCAAATCAACTCAAAGACATAATGCAACCTTTCAATGTCCCAATTACCAAATTCTGACAGTCACCACATCAGAACTGTCCTTGACCTGATTGAGTCTCGAATACTTGAGAGTGACACATAGAACATGCCATTGTACATCATACTTGTCTGAAATTTTCTAGCTGTCTCTAACTGTTACTACACCAAGAACTGCTCTAATCTTTGATGAATATTTGATAGTCAGAAAGTGGTATTCTATGGAGTATGAGTGTTTTCTCTTGCCATATCCCTTGGCCTGCCGTTCACCAAATTATTTCTCTTTTCTGTAATAGACAAATGGGCCTACAATGAAGTTCATAAATAACCAGTAACAGGTTTTTAATAGTATTTTGCACTGCTACTACCGAAAGTGTCGACCCCTGTGCAAAATCATCAGTTAGAAAATGATTTAGGGGTGATAACGAATAAATATCAATCAGGAAAAGAAATTTGTTGAGAGATTTAATTACGACAGGTAAAAGGTGGGAGAAAAACAAGTGCTGGAATAGGTGTGATTGTTTATCCCTGAAGATGAAGCCTTTTATCTGGTTTGGAGAGAGAAAAGTCCTGGGCTCCATAGTCTACTGTTCCCTGGACATTTCTTTTTGTCATATTACTGCAGAAAAATTCTTTTATAAAATACAGAAAGCATACACATGAGATGGTAATTTTATTGTAGAACACATACTGCAGTACAAATATCTTGCAGGAGTTCTCATTGCAGTTGACTTTTCTGCAATTTTTTTTTCCTGCTGTTAATTTGCTTGAACATGATGCACCCTAAATTATTGCTCAAGTGTTTATCCAATTTAACAACAGTCTTGAAATATTTGACCTTGTTCAACATGTATCTTCACCAGCACACAAAGATGGAAACACACTTGATTTGGTAATAACCAATAAAACGACAACCCTCAGAGATTGTGCTGTCAGTGATCTACCATCGGACCATAACTGTATCCTCTTTAATATTGACATAAACAAAGGGAAGAATCCATAGAAGAAAATTGCCTTTAGGAAGACCCGCAGCATAAATATATCCAAATTCAAGAAAGACATTGAACACCATCTGTCACAAAAAATACAACTCCGTAATAGATCAGTCTACTTGAACAAACTTGTGGCACTCTACAAATTGACTGAAAAGATTTTTGACAACCACGCCCCTGTTCAGACTAAACTTGTGACAGTGCGCAAACCTAACCCATTCACAAATCAAGAAATAAAGCCACTTAAAAAGGAAAAGAAAAAAGCAGAAAAATTATGGAGAAGAACTGGTCTAGAAAAAGATATGTTAAAAGAAAAGCGAAATGATCTCAATGAAAAGCTTAATCAGCTTAAATCAGGCGATCTCAGGTGTAAAATTCAAGCTACATAGGGAAATTCTAAGGTGATGTTCAAACTTCTAAATTTTCATCTCAACAGAAAGCAAGATCTGCCTCTTCCCCATCACAAAAATGAAACAGAACTAGCAAATGATTTCAACAACTACTTTGATGAAAAGATCAAAATCATCAGATCTAAATTAGATTTAGAATCGAAAATCACAACTGATGCCTCTCAACCCAACCAAAGCCACAATTTACATCAGTTTAAGGCTCTATCAGAACAAGAAGTTAAGAAACTTATCACGGAAATGCCTGTCAAACACTGCCAACTTGATCCAATGCCGACATGGTTACTACTTGAATGTGTTGATGACTTTCTGCCAATCATAACGAAAATTGTTAATATGTCATTAACGCTTGGAGAAATGCCCCTTGAATTGAAGCATGCACTTGTCAAACCAATTTGAAGAAAGAGGGCCTTGAATTGATCAAAAATAATTATCAGCCAGTCTCGAACCTTTCTTTTCTGAGTAAAATCATTGAGAGTGCTGTAATCAAATAGTATATTGATCACGTCACTCAAAACAATCTTGAGGATGAAAAGCAATCAGCCTACAAGCAATTTCACAGCACAGAAACCCTCTTAACAAAAATCCATAATGATATTATGCTTAAATTAAGCGATGGCGAGGTGACAATGCTAGTATTGCTAGACTTATCTGCTGCATTTCACACAATTGATCATGGCATTTTGCTACAACGACTGCGTAACAGGTATGGTGTGCAAAGTGCAGCCTTAAGATGGTTCAAATCTTACATTTATAAAAGATCACAGTCTGTGATAATAAATGATAAAACATCAAGCAAACTTCCACTCAATCTTGGTGTTCCTCAAGGTTCCAAACTTGGACCAATCTTATTCAACTCCTATGTTGCCCCAGTCAGTGAAGTAGCACGAAGAAATAAAGTTCATGATCAGAAGTACGCTGATGATGAGCAACTTATCCTGTCATTTAAACCAACCTTTTTGGGTGAAAAACGTGCTAAACAGAAAATGGAAAAATGCATTGCTGAAATCAGAAATTTCTTGCATGAGAACAAGCTGTGAAATAATAGAGATAAAACTGAACTTCTTCTGATTGGAGCACCAAACCAACTGAAGAAACTTCAAATGACATCTATCGATGTAAACAATGTTGAAAACAAAACTGCTGACCATATCCGCAATTTGGGAGTGCTCTTTGACCAAAATACGACCATAGAGAAGCAGATCAACAAAATGTGTCGTAACGCATATTTCAATTTGAGAAACCTGTCAAAAGTCCGTAAAAATCTTGACAAGGAAATAGTTAAAACTGCTGTCAGTGCACTTGTTATATGGTACTTCTGCCCGATTGTTAAATAAACTTCAGGTCAGGGCCGGATTATCCATAGGGCACAGTGGGCACTGTGCCCAGGGCCTCACATGGCAAGGGGGCCTCAAATTTTTGAAGAAAAAAAAAGAAAATCGCAGGTCAAGGGCAAAGGCACTCCCTCGCTTGTACAGAGACATATACAATATCCAACTTCAAAGGTCCACAGGGGCCTCAGAGGCCCCCCTCAATTTTGGTGCTCTGTCCTTCAAAACACATTTTGGCTGTCAAGTTTTGCAGGAATTGTATAAAAAGTAGTCATTCCTGTGCTGGAAACGAATCAGATTCTATTGAAATTTTCACTTTCTTGCATGTAGGGCCAGCGTTTATTGTTAGTGACCAAAAAAAAACTGACGTACACAAGGGCCTCTGAGGCCCACTCCCCTCCCAGCAAACACAAATGTTCATAAGGCTTAAATTTCTTCCCTCTTTATTGATATATCAGATCATTGATAGTTGCGCAAAACTCAAAAAACAAAAATGAATGATGGATTTGTGCATTCCAATTTTATTCTATAAAACTCAGCTGAATTAAGGTTTAATACTCAAGCACAATATTTTAGGATAAGTTGAAATGTACATTCATCTATTAAAACAGGGTTCCATGATCATAAATAATGAGACTATGTTGGCATGAATCAAAAGAACAGAATTTGATTTTCTTGTATAATGTGTATCTCAATTTATGGGACTTTAATGTCTATGACCATCACAAGGCTTCTGAGCCGGAGAGCATTTATGACAATTTTTGATCTGAAATCTGCATTTTTAACGTAAATTTTTGGTTAATTTTAACTTTAAAAGTGGGATGGAAGGCCGGGGCCTCAGTGCCTCAATGTGCCCAGGGCCTCCTAGACCCTAGATCCGGCCCTGCTTCAGGTTGCTCAAAACTCGGCAGTTTGATTAATTGAGAGATTGAAAAAACTCAACAGTGTCAGCCACAGTAGGAAGCAACTGCACTAGTTACCAATCACAGCAAGAATTCAGTTCAAATTGATGACAACTACATGGAAGGCAGTCAACAATCAGGCACCACAATACATCCAGAAACTTGTGCAAGTCAAATCTCAACAGGAACATAACCTGAGAAGCAACCACAAGCCGCTGTTAGCAGAACCTGTTCCATGCAACAAAAATAAGTTTGAAGATCGGGCATTTTCCTATGCAGCACCAAAACTCTGGAACAATTTGCCTGAAAAAGTGAGAACTGCTCAAATATTAGAAAGTTTCAAGGAGAATCTAAAAACCCATTTGTTTCAGAATTCTTATGAGTGATATGATTTGGAAAAGCGCTGATGAGCAGTTTACTGAAATTAGCGCTATATAAATCCATATTATTATTATTATTATTAACTTAATTTTGATTCAGGAGTAATGAATTGGTGTTTATGAATGGAACTATTTCTGACAGTGTTCTATAGTTTTTGTTTCAATTTTTTTTTTATATTGAGCTTATGTATCTCACTCGAATGCATCGTATGTCACCTGAGAACAACAACATGTCATGAACTATAAATAAAACAGTTTTTTCTTATTATGCAATTCCACCTTATTCTATAATCGAATTTGAAGTCGAAAGAGTAAAACAGTCATTCCCATGCACTTGCAAGGACGGGTCTTGATTAATTGATTAGTTGATTTCCTTCAAAATGTGACAAAAATTTCAAAGAATGGAAAGCTGCAAATCATCTTAAATGCGGACGTCTGTTATATCGTGGTTATCAATGACCGCTAAATCAAAGATTCTTTAGTGCCACCATACAAGATCTTGTTTCTTTCTTTCACATTATCATGACACACGAAAGCTTCAGATATCATCTGCTTGATTCCCTATCTGGCAGCATTATGGCACAATTCAGTAATTTTGGTTTGCTGAATGAGTGATACTTTTTGCCTTCTGCTTCAATTGGTGCCAATTTGAAGCAGTAATAAATAACACAATAATTCATGGGGGAGTTTGGATTGCCATTTTGGCTCTTTGAAGAGATTTTATCATTTCACAAGAGGGTAATTATTTCTCTCAGTGGCCGCCATTTGTCATTCGAATTCACGCCCACATTTATTCTTAACCATCATGATAATTTTTATGAAAGACTCATTCATAACACAAGAGAGAAACCATAATTTGATTTTGAGCTATTGCATTTTCCAAGAAAGGCATTCACCACATTAAATAAATTATGAGGATTGCGTTGGTAACCAATTTGATTATTCCAATTTTAAAAATGTCTTTAATTGTTTTCCAAGATGGTAAATTGTTTCTCAAACCAATATTCTTTAACAATAACTTTCATTTAGGGAAGGAAGATTTGGGTAGTGTTGACATCTGAGGTGAGTTATTCAGACTCAGACTCAGGCAATAGTTTATTCCTTTACACTGTACATTACAAAATTACACTCATTTCATTTACAATTATTTAAATCAATGTAAAGGGGAGACACCTCCAAGACAGTCTTCTGTCGCTACTGAGGTGCCCTCCGTTGTTTCGTTGTTTAATGTTCATGAGCCTGCAGGTCCTGACAACACGGTGCTGAACTTCCATAGCATTTTATATCTTAGCATGCAATATTACAAAAAAATAAAGAAAACGAAATTTGAGAGATAGGGACAAAATGATTCATGAAGGATACCTACATGTATACACTAAGTTCAAACAAAACACAACAAGCTGAAATTATAATAGGTTGTCAGTGGATTGACAAATGTAACAATTTCTGATAGAACAATGCATGTTGTAATTGTAAATAATATCTGCTTTCACATATTTGGTAAAACCCTCTATACTATGTGTGAATATCTTCGACTTAATATATTCAGGACAGTTGTTATAAATAGCAGGGAGACGATATCTGATGCTTCTATTAGTAAAACTATGTCGATTAAGGGGAGTTGCAAAATTTTGTGTATTTCTTGTGGGATAATTATGAATTTCAAGGTACTGACGGAGAAAATGAAAGCGTGTTGGTATGTATTTGACTGGGTAATGTGAGTTATTCTATTTTATAAAAACATAGAAACTAACAAGGCCACCAAATTAAGCAATTATGTCTACTTTCATAGCCGTATGTTTGGGGGAGCAGGGGGGGGGCGTTTGGCCCCCCAAATGTTTGGGAAACCGTAAGATTCGGGCAAAAAGGATGAAAAACTAGGGCAGATGATTAAATAAACACTATTGAAACTTAATGACTTCTAGGCAATTTCATTAAAATTTGTATTAAATCTCCAAATTCGGGCAAATGTTGCTCGCCACCCAGAAACTGGCGCGCCGTACGCCTATGTCTATATTGAACAACATCAAGCTTGGACATTGATCCAGAGAGTATTCAACACAGGTATCCACTTAAATTCGTAAAAATAAGCTCTAAATTGGAATCGTTATCTGAAGAGTGTTCAACACAGCTATCCACAAACATTCATAGAAAATTTGCACTAAATTGGAATCCTTCATTAATTTTATCAAATATTCTCCATGACAACGCAACAGTGAAAAAATATTATCTTGTATCCTTTTGTATTGAATTGGGTAGCACAACAGAAATGTTGGGGCAGGCAACATCTGACAATGTCTCAGTAGTTCTTTTTAAAATTGTGTCAATAGAAATGTGGCATTCTGCAGCATTCTGAAAGAGTATGTCTCTCTTGTGCTTCTCGCCTACGAGCATGAGTTGTATTTTTCCCTTTTATTCCAGGTGATTTGCTCATTCTCCTTGGGGGGCACCCTGTGTAAGAGAGGATAGATCAGGCAGCTAGCATAGTAGGCAGGGGTGGCAGATGTCCTCACAGATAAACTTCATCTCAATTGCTCCTCTATTGCTACCTTACGATTTGTCAGATAGATGAGTATATAACTCCTGCTCAGCGAATGAGAACGAGGGAATATTCCTCTCTTGTGGTTGTGACTGCCTTATACCGTTTGGAATGTTTTTTCTTTGCAGGACTGAAAACTATTCTCATGAATAAAAAATGTTCATGACTTGAGTCTTTGTATTTCGTTTCTACATCCAAGCTGTTAATTTGATAAAATACCATTACGAAAATATTTTGGTTTTAGCAAAAATGGTTTGAGTCAATACAGACAAATATGTTATTCAGCTCAGCAAGCCAGGACTGTAAGGAGGCAAAACAGTTGCAACCTTTTTGAGTAAAAAGCAAAGTTGCCAATTAAAGGAACTAAATGTCAAAGGGGAGTGAGTGCCATTTCCAAGAGTTCTCCAGTACCTGCCTGAAACTTGGCGGTTAATCTTTTGAGAATTGGGTATTTTAGTGACAGCAGCTCTGGCTTAAAGCATCTGCAGTCTTTGCAAAGATTCAAACTTGGTAGTTAGTCAGGCTGTTGGCTTTGGAGAACTTCTGAAGCTGCCTGCAATTTTTGCAATTTCCTGGCTGTAAGTTGGCTCGATGAAAAAAAAAATCTACAGGACAACCTTTTTTTTTTTTCATTTGCAAGTAGGATTGGTGCTGAATTAAAAACCACTCACATTCTATGGCTGGTTACTGATGCCTACATGGCCATTTAACATCAATCTCGCAATAGTACCCTCTGCCATATTAACCCTATTAAAGGCCTACTCAATTAGAGGTCAACCTCAAATAGAGGCCTAAGGTAAGTGAACATTTAGTACTTGTATAATATAGGCCAGGCTAAAGTGTTCCAAATGACTGTTCTTTCAGCCACCAACAAGTGTTTGAATGATGCAACAGTACTTGTGAGTCCCTTCATTTCATAAAACTGCATTAGTATCTGGGAAACAAGACATGTGCTGAGAGATTGAAAGAAGAAAGACAAAATACATCTGCCTGGGCAATCGCTCTCCTCTGAAGAGCTTTTATACGGATTTGGATGGAGAGAGCAAAGAGGCTCTTCACCTCATCTGAACATCCTTCTGTTGCTGCAGGTTGTTTCTCATAAGTGCAGTTGGCATACTCATATGATGTCATATTGTGTCTGATGCCATACTGTCTTATACAATCAATATTTTCACATAATAAAGACACCTGATAGCATGGCTTTATAATATTTGGTAGTTGGAAACTAATTGTGAGGGTTCTAACATGCCTTTTACAACTTCCCTTTACAACTGAAAACAGAAGTGTCTAACTACCTGAGACCTTATGGTCATACACTGGTTTTAACTATTTAGTTTCACATCAAATGAACTGTTATCAGTGCATCAACAAATTTAGTTAAATAGGGTTATGCAAAGGTGAGCAATAAACATGAAAACCTTACAATTCCTTTGCTCCTCTGTAATAGGAATGCATCAATTATACATTCATGCACATTCTAGTAAAAAGTTACAAGAAGACGATATTCTATCAAATGCTTACCTTGGCTTCAAAATGTAATTAAAAGGCTTTCAAAATGCTTCAGTTTACAATATCAAATAGCTTGAGTTTTGATGACAGATATTCAATTGCACCAAACATCAAAGGCTTCCTGAGCCACTCATCTTCTAATTACCTGCATCCAGGGCATCAAAGTTGTGATTGAGATTTTAATGGGAAAGTAACTCAGCTTTCCCACTATAATGTGATAATGTTGGGCTTTTGGTAATTGTCTTTTTTTCTGTTGAGAAATAAACGTATTGCTGCATGCTCTTTGGGCATAAAATGTAAGTACATGTGACTTAAAAATATCTGAAATATTGATTATTCAAAACCCTTTGCTCCATGTATTAACTTGAAGAGTCACCACTATTGAATACAAATGGCATTAACATTTTTCCACAGAATTTGGAAGAAGGGCTAGTGAGGACAAAAATACTGAAGTGAATGGAATTGCAGGACCGGGTGAAGTGAACATTTACCAACACAATTCACTGGGTTGATCTGTACACCGTCAATAACCTTTGTGGACTACAGGACATGAGTTGGAGCAATAAACTGGTATTGTAGCTATAAATGTGTACATGTAATTAAACTCTTAAATGAGAGCACTTATTCTGCCAGTTAACCTGTCTGGATCAAAGACAGCAGAGTCATACCATGCGACTTCACAGAACTCTAAATTGCAGCCTGAACTTGAGCTGTGCATGTTAAAGAATGGATAAATTTGGTGACAGTCTAATTCAGCCAGATATCAGGGATCAGCACCAATGCATAAAGACTGACATTCCCATTGCAGAAGTTGTCCTCCCTTGGGGCTCAATTGGAAGCCCGTGTAAAACTAAAGATATCAAGGCAAGTGGTATCCCTGCAGGCATTGGAGAACAACTGGCTGAGCACTCTATGGAAGAGGGGATAGATCAGGCAGCTAGCATGGCAGCCAAGGGTAACAGATGTCCTCACAGATGAACTTAACTCAATTGCTCCAATTTGCTCCTCTATTGCTCCCTATGATTGGTTAGTTAGCTGAGATACATAGAACTCCTGCTCAGCGAATGAGAATGAGTGGATCTTCCTCTGTCGCAGGCTCTGACTGCCTTAATATAGCATTTGGAATGTCATTTCTTTGCAGGACTGAAAAACAATTCTCATGAATAAAAGAAGTATTTTGTCTCTACATCCAAGCTGTTAATGTGCTCATAAAATAACATTTAGAAAATATTTTGGTTTCAGCATAAATGGTTTGAGTCAATACAGGCAAATATGTTCAGCTTAGCAAGCCAGGACTGTAAGGAGGCAAAACAGTTGCAACCTTTTTGAGTAAAAAGCAAAGTTGCCAATTAAAGGAACTAAATGTCAAACTCCTTCAGGGGAGTGAATGCCATTTCCAAGAGTTCTCCAGTAGCTGCCTGAAACTTGATGGTTAATCTTCTGAGAATTGGGTATTTTAGTGACAGCAGCTCTGGTTTAAAGCTTCTGCAGTCTTTGGCAAAGATTCAAACTTGGCAGTTTAGTCAGGCTGTTGGCTTTGGAGAAGTTCTGAAGCTGTCTGTAATTTTCGCAATTTCCTGGCTGTAAGTTGGCTTGATGAAAAAAAAGACCCAAATCTACCGGACAAACTTTGTTGTTCTTTTTCTTTGCAAGTGAGATTGGTGCTGAATTAAAAAACATTCACATTCTATGACCAGCTACAGACACATAGATGGCCTTTTATCGGCAATCTCTCAATATTGCCCTCTGCCATGTTAACCCCATTAAAGGCCTACTCAATTAGAGGTCAGCCTCAAATAGAGGCCCTGGGTAAGTGTCTTTCCAAGTTATTATGAAACACTTACCATGAGAAAAAGGACCCTTTCCATTGCCCTCTGATAATTTCCCCCAATTTCTGTTTTGTGTATAAATATTCCAGGCCAAACTAAATCTACATCTAGAGGAACTGCTAGAAGTCCTTCTTATAATAGTATAAGAGACGGTCTTCCAATCAAGCAGCCCAGATATTTTGTATCTGGACGGTTTTGTCTCTCAACTGAAGCACTTCTTATGACATGTTGGCTGAGATGTATTGAGATATTACCGCATTGCCTGGGGGGAAGTCTTTCATTAACTATCAAAAATTTATCTGGTACAGACCCTTTACACTTGTAGCATCTGCCACTGTTGCTGTCATATGTTAGCCGAATAAATGATATTGTCTCTGACAAATATGTAGTAGAAAGACACTTCATTATTTTTTAGTCCGACTCAAGATTACCTCTCTCACTTTTTCATTTCCTAAAATTAACCCCATATACAGTTTTCTAATTACGGAAATTTGCAATTTTGTAAAATTTCTTGGGAAACGTTCAATTTGATGCTCTGGTTGATATGACTAAGAACTCTTATGCTTGGCCAGATATGAATTTCTTAAATGTCTTAAATCCAGCTGTCCGACTGAAAGAACATTACCCTATAGGCCAGGCTTAAGAAAGTACTGTTCTTTCAGCCACCAACAAGTGTTAGAATGATGCAACAGTACTTGTGAGTCCCTTCATTTCATAAACCTGCATTTGTATCTGGGAAACAAGACATATGCTGAGAGATTGACAAAATACATCTGCCTGAATAATCGCTCTCCTCTGAAGATGGAAGCTTTTATCTGGATTTGGATGGAGAGAGCAAAGAGGCTCTTCACGTCATCTGAACATCCTTCTGTTGCTGCAGATTGTTTCTCATAAGTGCAGTAGGCACACTCATATGATGTCTATATGGTGGTCTGATGCCGTACTGTCTCATACTATCAATATTTTCACATAATAAAGACACCAGATGACATGGCTTAAACATATGTGGTAGTTGGGAACTAACTGTGAGGGTTCCAACTTCCAACAAGCCTTTTACAACTTCCCTTTGCAACTCAAAAAGATGTGTCCAACTAGCTGAAACCTCATAGTTTTACACTTGTTTAACTATTTAGTTTCACCTGAAATAAAACATCATTAGTGCATTAACAGATTGAGTTATGTAATGAGCATCAACACCTTTCAATTCCTTTGCTCCTCTGTAATAGGAATACATCAATTATTACATTTATGAACATCTATCTAGAAAGTCACAGGAAGACTGGATGCCCTCCAATTCTTACATTAGCTTCAAAATTGAATTAAGGGATTCCGATTTCAAATGCCTTGAGTTTTGATGGCAGATATTCAATTGCACCAAACATCAAAGGCTTCCTGAGCCACTCATCTTCTAATTGCCTGCATCCAGGGCATCAAAGTCGTGATTGGGATGGTAATGGAAAAGTAACTCTGCTTTCCCACCATAATTTGATAATGTTTGGCTTTCACAGTTTCGGTGAAGTCATGTCTTTTTTCGATGAGATTTTAATTCCGTAATGCTTTTCGATATCTGTACTAATGATTCATCACATAGCATGTAATTATGACTTTTATTCATGGTTTAAATAGTACAGAAGGACGTGTAGGACAAACGCAAATATTCTTTGGCACACCCTCCAAAACTCTTAGCTTCACGCCCTCAACCTTGAAGTTCAATGCTGTGACTTCCCAGACCACTCCTTTTTTAATTAACTCAATTTGACAATACATATTATCAAAAAAACTGATCATGCGATATGTTGAAGAGTTATAAATCCCTTCTGAATACATATCTTTCAATTTGTTTCTAGAATTCAAAAGTTATACAATTTCATTTTGCCGCTGCTTGTGAAGGATGGCTGATGCATAGTGACTGCAAGCACATGGCCATTTCAGGTATGCTGAAGTGAGAATTTAGTTGGTTGTACTGTACACTCTTGAGCATGAATTGGAGCAATTATCAAACTGTCATTGCAGCACTAATAATGTAATTACACTAGTAAATCAGGGCACTTATCCTACCAGTTGCCCTATCAGGATTCAAAGACCACAGTCATGCCATTGCCGCTTCACAGAGCTCTAAATTGCAGCAACTACTTGAGCTCTGCATGTTAAAGAGTGGATCAATTTGGTGACAGCCTGATTCTTCCGGATATCAAGGATCAACAGCAATGCATAAAGACTGACATTTATGTTACAAAGTTTTTTCTGCTCGGAGGTGGTTGGCTTGTTTTAAACTAAACCATGATATCAATGCATGCAGTAGGCATTGCGACTCTGTTGGCTTAAATATATTACAGGTCTCTCAGATGAGCACTTTTGGTCTGGGTCGCTTGTGTCCAATTAAAAGAATCAATTGTATGGAACAAGTGAAGATCTACCGCAAATGGCATTCGCTTTCCTGAAAGAGACAGACATTTAATTAAGTTAGGCTCAAAAGCTTGTCATCGAGACAGAGTTAATGCCAAGGGTAAAGGCCAAGGTCAGGACCAAAGATCAAGGCTGAGACTAAAGGCTGTGGAAAGTACCATATGATGACATAGGTCAGCATGGTCATTTATAGCAACTTGCTGTATCATGAAGCTAATTACATTTCTGTCTTCACATTACTTCCCTGATTTGGCTGTTGTTTGTGGAAGTTGTGGTCACTCATCGCATTAGAACATATGTACTGGACAAGTCTATGAATGATCATAACCAACTTTGTTAAGAGCTGCATATGTGTATCTATCGAGTATGTTAATTTAGATTACGCATGTATGTACTGGATTCACAGAGTTTATACACTGGCCTTCAAATGCAGCTCTTGTTGGAGCGAATAACTTCTACAATGCAGATGTCTCTCTTTATGCATCGCTGCTCCATGATATCCGGCCAAATTACATCCACTCTTAAAACTTGTTGAGCTTAAATAATTGCCTCAATTAAGAGCTTTCCCTGAAACTACAAGGCATGACTCTGCAGTCTTTAATGCAGATAGGGTAACAGGCTGAATAAGTGCTGTCATTTTAAAGGCTCAATTACATGGTAACAGCTCCCTTCATAGTCAACAAGTCCAGCTCATGAGTTTACAAAGGGTGATCTGTATTTCCAAAGGAGCCTTTGCTATTGAAGTGCCTATTCTCAGTAAAAAGGCTCACATGTAATGAATGCAAAAAGAAATGTCACACAACAATTGTTCCATTGAAATCTTAATCACAACATTGATACCCTGGATGCAGGCAATTAGAAGATGAGTGGCTCAGGAAGCCTTTGATCTTTGGTTGGTGCAATTGAATGTCTGTCATCAAAACTCACCATTGACTTTAAGCAAGGATCCGTTAATTGCATTTTTAAAGTATAGTATAGAAAACCTGTCTATAAGAAGTATGCAGGCATCATAAATTAAAATATGTTGAGTAGTGAGTGATTCAGATTTATAGCTCATTTCTATTTTAGGTGGTTATGTGTGTTTAGCAATTTTGGATGTGCATTAACAATATCCAAGCTGGATGTTGTTTGAGATAATAGACATCAATTTGATGGCACCTTTTGAAAGTGTCCATATTAACAAGGTAAGTAATAGAACCTTCTTATCAGGCAAATTAACTTGGAGACCACATCAACACATTTTCCAATTTATTATCAAATCAGTTACCATTGGAATGCTCATACTACTGGAGGCACTGAATACCAATCGTAATTTGGCCCTAATGCAATTGCTTTAAATGAAATTATGGTTTAGAGAGAGCTCTTGTGTTATGAATGAACCTTTCATAAAATCATCTTGATGGTCAAGAACAAATGTGGGCGTGAATGCGAATGACATAAAAAAGCAATTACCCTATCATTAAATAATAAAAATTCTCTTCAAAGAATCATGATGGTAATGCAATTTCTCTAATGATTTAATAATGTTATATTATTTATTTCTACCTCAAATTGGCATTTATTGAAAGTGTGGGCGTGAATGCGAGTGACAAATGGAGGCCATTAAAAAAAGTAATTACCATCTTATGAACTAATAAAAAGCTTTTCAAAGAACCATAATGGCAATAAATTGCAATGCAAATTCTTCAATTATTTATCAGAATGTTATATTCTTTATTTCTACTCAAATTGGCTTCAATTGAACAGAATAAGACAAAAGAACAGGCAATTACGCATTCCACTTCAACTAGCAAGGATACCTGTAGGATATCATCATGAGGGAACAAGCCAGGAACACTACTAAAACTGTGTGACATAATCTTCACCTAGCATTTTCTAATGGATAGTTTCAAGAGCTTTTGTGTTATCTTTATGATAATGTGTAACAGTGTGTTGTCTCATGTATAAGCCTCTTGAGCTCATTAAAAAACTGAACAGTGTCATATCAATATGGGAGAATTTGAATATGGCGGGAAAAATATCTGTTGTGCTGGCTCAAAAATCATTGGTGTTGCAATGGTTATTATTAAGAAATTCCCTCAATAGCGGTACATCTTATCATTTTCTTGAGTCAACACAGATGTTTCATCCAATTTATATTTTTTTCCCAAATTACCTAATTCAAGAAATTTCTTAATCTTTCACCTCAGGAAATAGACTACACTGCATGCACATATCAAATCTGAAATTGTTCAAAAGGTGGCTGGCTTGAGTTGGCTCATTAGCCTTAATGAGGCAAAACTTTTCTACAAGATTAAAAACTTTAAGAGAAAGCTGCAAAGAAATTTCAAAGTTGAGGGAATTTATCTTGCATCAGCTGCTTCAATCTTCATCCAATATCCTTTCGCTCAACACAGGAATCTTTTTAATGTCATTATCCCAAGGTTCATTAACTCATTGGCTGGCTCAGTGCACCTGATGCTTCCAGGTTATGAGCTTAATTTCTGGCATAACCATACTGCAATACTTTTGCACATATTGGGTGCTACACTCCCAAACAAGATACACAATTTCAGAAAATGTCAGTAATTGTGGTAAGGAATGATATAAAAAGACTCATGTATTAAAGGAAGACTTATATATATATATATAATTGTGTATTTAAAGCATAAATGAAGATAATACCTGATACCCTGTTTTTGAGTACGGAGGTTTGGAACTGACCGTTATACCACATACGGCTTGTTTATTTAATTGCAATGGAGGGTTACCCCATAGAATATATTCTATTTAGCTTCAAAGTACTATCAGAGAATGATAAAGAAATGTGAAGACGGGATTATAGTAATCCATGCCATACATAACTACAACCTTGACCTGCAGCCTTTGGTCCTGACCATGGTCTTGGTCCTTTGTGCATTTTGGGGACTCTCCTATTTTTGCTCAAAGGCTTTTAATTAAATGCAGACTCCTTCAGGAAAGCAAATGCCATTTGTAGGATCTCTTCACTTGCACCTTCAGACTTGGGGTGAGTGGATTAAACTCAATTTTATTGGAAGTTAGCCTCAGTGCTAAGTCCAAAGGTCTGCATTGCCATTTCATAGCTCACAATGAATCATCAGAAGGGAAAATGACTAATCTAGTCATGTTGGCTAGGGCGTTTCATTTTTCGGAAAGTTTCTCCGATCAAGTTCTTATTCAAACCTGTGGTTCTCCCATGCCAGATAAGCATTCTGTGCGAATTTCGGCCAAATCCATCAAGTCCTGACCCCCCCCCTACCGCCATCTTTGTTTTGCCCTCCAAAAACGCTATTTTCGCCTTAAAAAAATTGAATTTAGACCTGAGGTACCCCACCTGAAATAGTAGGAGGTTTGATGATGATTCTACTTGGCTCTAAAATACTTAAAGAAACACATACTAAAAATTCAGGAAAGTCCATGTGCCAGATCAGCCTCAAATTTGCATAAAATCCAATATGGCGGCCGAAAAATCGACATTTTTTTAAATAACTCGGAAACTATCAGTGATAGAGCACATATTTGTATGAAACATCAATATAAACTTGGGTATTGCAGACATTTTGACATTATTCCCATCTCTCTATCTTTAGTAGTTATTGAGATATGGTATATTTGCATATCTTTCACTCCATGAAAATCACCCAAATATGTTGACGCAAATATTTCACCCATGACTTTTTCTAAGCCACATGTTTCATGGGGGAAACAAGTTCCAGACTACTGTTTTCACTTCTACTCAAGATGTATACAATGTAATACGATTTTGCTGTATTCACATACAACAAATATCAATGTTTTATGTCAAAGCTTATCCGGAAAATTTAAAACAGTGTATTTTAGATCAATTCTAATGAATCATTTTATGTCATGAGATCTAATTAAAATACAGATTTTATTTGTTGTTTCAAAACATGTGGTTTTTCTACAGAGCAGTCACTATATTTTTCCAGGCATGACAAGAATGTATACATCAATACGTGAAAGCCTATGAACAAAAATAGATATTGGTGGTCAATCATTGATAATAGTCGATTACTTATATTATAAAAGATCAAAACATTGCTGTCTAAGTATTGAGACCTATGGAAAGCAGCGATTTGCTACACACAGTATTACTAGTTGCTTACCTTTTACTTAAATTCAAGGCACTCAGTGGCACACAAATTTCCAATGAGGAATCGAGGATGATTAAAAAATCAATGCTACCCCCAATTGCAATTTACAAGTAATATGATGTTGATTAAGCCATGGGATACATTGAAGTGATATAAATTAGAATAAACCAGAACATCTTAAATTGTTAATCTTTTCACCAATCATACTGTTTCTGCCTAATGTACAATATTGCTGGTCTTTCATGGATGAATCATTACACCACTAAGGTGATGCAATGTATCATGTATATGTTATGTATGATTTCTTCCTTGAAGCAGTCTGTCTAATTTCAAAAGAAAAAGAAAACATACTGTTGCTGGTTTGCTATCATTGTTTCTTTCCTCCTTGTTTATTTTTCTTTCTTTAAGTTAAATCATTTTACAGGCAGGTGACAGGTGATGTGTCACTATTGTCTCTACCTGGGATTCATTGCAAGGCACTACCTGGGATTCATTGCAAGACATTCGTTTTATTAAAACTTGGACGCCAATTACCAGATGAGCTTTTAATGGTAGCCTGTGCATGTGCTATTAAATGAACTATTTTTAAGGAGACAGAAGAGAAATTTCTGACAAAACTAGAGCATATTCCACATAATGCTTCCCATTTAGTCACAAGATTGATTCTAATCCGAAATTCAGTTTGTCAGACGATAAAAGTTTTCAGTGGAACCGAAACTTAATCCTGTGTTACTGTCTTTTGCAGTGTTTATCACTGTGAGTAAAATTTTGACATATTTGTTTCCATCAGTCTTTAATCAGTCTTTTCTTTATTGTGAATGCAAAATAAGTCTGCTTATTTCACTCTTAATTGCTGTCTTAGCAGTTTTAAAATGCTGTACATTCTGGTGAAGAAAGATATTTATTTCGTCAGGAAATCACTGCATGCATGGAAGAGAATATGATTTATATCTACTATTGGACTTTTCCCAAATAGTTGGGGGAAAAATCTAGACACCTGGAACACTAGGCAACATCAATCAAAGCTAAGGAATTTATTTTGCGAAATGAAACTTCAGAAATATAATGGAATTTTCTTAGATATTTTTCCAGACACAACAACATTATTTTGTGAGTGAATAGAGAAACCTTCATGACTTGGAGGTTGAATTGACATCATTCTGAGACTAGTAAATTCCAAAATAGCCCATTTGTGGCATTGTAGGTAAAAAAATGTCAAGTATTAAATACTAGTGGTCCTGATTAAAGTATTTTGGCGATTTTCAAAGAGTGAGAGATATTCAAATATACCATATCTCAATAACTACTAAAGATAGAGAGATGGGAATAGTGTCAAAATGTCTGCAATACCCAAGTTTATATTGATGTTTCATACAAATATGTGCTCTATCACTGATAGTTTCTGAGTTATTTAAAAAAACGTCGATTTTTCGGCTGCCATATTGGATTTTATGCAAATTTGAGGCTGTTCTGGCACATGGATTTTCCTGAATTTTTAGTATGTGTTTCTTTAAGTATTTTAGAGCCAAGTAGAATCATCATCAAACCTCCTACTATTTCAGGTGGGGTACCTCAGGTCTAAATTCAATTTTTTTTAGGCGAAAATAGCGTTTTTGGAGGGCAAAACAAAGATGGCGGTGGGGGGGGGGGTCAGGACTTGATGGATTTGGCCGAAATTCGCACCGAATGCTTATCTGGCATGGGAGAACCACAGGTTTAAATAAGAACTTGATCGGAGAAACTTTCCGAAAAATGAAACGCCCTAATGTAGGCCTACATAACATGTAAATCCCAGACAAGGGCTCTTATTGTATTTTAAGATGGTTGGTTTAACTGGCAGCTCTGGGTTCGCTGCTGCTTGTCCAGATATGATTCTTGCTCAGCCACAGGTCTTGATTATTTTTGGACATCATTTTCAGTTATACTCTCATCATTCCTGTGTCCTTTTAGTTCCAGTTATGAACTGCATTAGTACTTGATATAAATCTCCAATTATCCATCCATCTTGTATTTCAGTATATCTTCCAGTCCGCACTGCACGTTTAATTATCTATCCAGTACAAATAAGATTAAGTTTTTGCTATCACTGGTGTCTATCATTTTGAGGAATTGGTATTGCAAAACTGTTGGCTTGTCACTCAAGGTCTCTTAGATGAGCACTTTCGGTCTTTTGGCTTGTGCCCAATTAGATTTGGTTGTTGTTTGTGGAAGTTGTGACTGTATAAGTGCTGAAATATAGCACTGGAAAGGCTACTCATGATCATTACCCAAATGGCTAGGGTTACGTATCATTACTCTGTTTTCTTTAACACTATGGGAGATAATTTGAAGAAGAAGCATGGTCACCAGTTCAAGGTATTTTACACATTTACCCCATGTGAGGGATCTTTTACACACAAAATATTACAAGTAAAGATAGTTTTTCATATAGGTGATGGTGATAAGATTACAATGAAAATTCTCTTACTCCAATCTGTGTGTGAATTGTGTGAAACATCTGCAACTACGATCTGACAGTCAATACCCATGGCACTGGCATGGCAGTATGGTGGCACAGACGGCTTTCTACGAAATTGCCCGATAAGTTCCAGGATAAAGTTCTTGCTGAACCTGAAAAGCAGCAAATTGCAGGGATCACTTGCAAATTGCATAGGACTGGCTTGCAGATGTCTACAAACAAAAGAATATCCTAAGTAAATGTCTATTTCAGATCAGTCTTGAAATACAAAACAATGCAATATGAGTATCGAGTGCCTGTCACTGACTAATAAAACTTTCCAGAAATTGTCAATATCTACAGCATTCTTGAATGTGTATACATGGCTTTTGTGTGCTACCTCCCTACTAGCATTGGTTATATTTTTCCTTTTTCTCTTCTACTTGATTTGGCCTTATTCTTTGGAGGGCACCCTGTGGAAGAGAAGATACTATCAGACAGCTAGCATAGCAGCCAAGGGTAACAGATGTCCTCACAGATGAACTTATCTATTGCTCCCTTATGATTGGTTAGATAGCTGAGACAGAACTCCTGCTCAGTGAAAGAGATCAAGTGGATTTTCCTCTGTCGCAGGTTTTGACTGCTTTATAACATCTGGAATGTCTTTACTTTGCAGGACTGAAAAACAATTCTCATGAATAAAAGAAATATTTCATTTATACATCCAAGCTGTTAATTTGCTCATAAAATACCATTGAGAAAATATTTTGGTTTCAGCATAAATGTTTTGAGGCAAAACAGTTGCAACCTTTTTGAGTAAAAAGCAAAGTTGCCAATTAAAGGAACTAAATGTCAAACTCCTTCAGGGGAGTGAATGCCATTTCCAAGAGTTCTCCAGTAGCTGCCTGAAACTTGATGGTTAATCTTCTGAGGATTGGGTATTTTAGTGACAGCAACTCTGGTTTAAAGCTTCTGCAGTCTTTGACTAAGATTCAAACTTGGCAGTTTAGTCAAGCTGCTGCCTTTGGAGAACTTCTGGAGCTGTCTGGAATTTTTGCAATTTCCTGCCTGTAAGTAGGCTTGATGAAAAAAAAAGAAGCAAATCTACCAGAAAAACTTGTTTGTGGTATTTCGTTGTAAGTAGGAATGGTGCTGAATTAAAAAACATTCACATTCTATGACCAGCTACAGACACATAGATGGCCTTTTATCGGCAATCTCTCAATATTGCCCTCTGCCATGTTAACCCCATTAAAGGCCTACTCAATTAGTGGTAAACCTCAAATAGAGGCTCTGGGTAGGTGTCTTTCCAATTGATTATCAAACGCCTACCTTGAGCCAAGGCCCCTTTGAGTCCATTGCCCTTACCTTGGTAAATTCACCCCAATTTTTCTTTTATGTATAAATATCAGAGGCCAAACCAAATCTATGTAGAGAAACTTCCAGAAATCCTTCTTATAAAAGTAATAGAGAGTCTTCCAATCAAGCAGTACAGAAATTTCGTATCCGAAAACATCGGTTTTGTCTCTCAACTGAAGCATCTTCCATGACCAGTTGGCTGCAGTGGCATAGCTAGGATTTTTCTCTGGGGGGGCAAATGACCCTAGATTTCCCCAAAATGTTATCGACAACATGGGCGTTCGACACGGTTCTGAACTTTTGACAAACTTTACTGAAATCTCAAATAAAGCATACACAACATTGAAACACTTTAAATATGATGATGCTATATTATATAGCAATTTGTAAAATAATGGCAAAAGTTGCTAGCATAATTGGCGCAGGACATAATTTTGTGACAGACAGGTTGCATCTTTTTAGATACTCAGCAGAAAGCACATGTTTTTAAACAGCTTAATAACTGACTTGTTATTTATTAATTTTACACCGGCGTCAATTTACATCAATCAATGCAGATTGGACTGATTGGTCCAAAAAAAATCATCATGAAGTCTGTCACATGTTTCATGTCTAAATTTAGTTCAGTGGTTTACACAAGCTTGGTTAGGTTAAGTTAGCTAAAGATAAACCTCAGCAGTTAGAAAGTCATGACACTCTGAGAGGACGACTCCTTTATCCCATCCATCATTCATCAAACATGGAATCTACAGACCTGTATTCAGATAAGGAACCAACACAGGCAGAGACATCCTTGAAAAAGGCATTGGCCTTCTTTTATTTTTTATGAAGAAAAAATGTTGCCAATGTGTTATGAGCATGAGCAATAAGCAGGGAAAAAAATTCCAATTAATTGAAAGCCATGAAGATGAAAAATCAGTCTGAAAATTCCTATTTTAAAAGACTTCATAAACACTTATGTTAGGACACCAATCATGCGGACAAGGTAGACCAACTGGATATACACTACTAGTACTGTCTAGATAGATAATAAATGCCTCAATATTCACACTAACATGCAATATACAAATATCTCCTACCAGTTCCTGTTTATTTATCAAGTAGTCATTCTTCGAAGTTTCAAATAGTGTCCGCAAGAATTTCAACAGGATTTCCCCAAAAACGTCTTTTGCCCTTCCTCTTCCTTTTTTCCTCTCTGCTTTCCACTTTTCTTCCCATTTTCCCATCTTTTCCCTATTATTTTCCCACATTGCAAATTTTTTCTCAATTTCCCCATTTCCCCATTTTTTTGTCCATTTCCCCATTTTTCCCCAAAAAGTTGTCTGGGGGGGCAACTTGCCCCCCCTGCCCCCCCACTAGCTACGCCACTGGTTGGCTGAGATGTATGGAGAATCTTACAGCATTTCCTGGGGGGGGGGAGAGTCTTTCATTAACTATCAAAAATTTATCTGGTACAGACCCTTTACACTTGTAGCATCTGCCACTGTTGCTGTCATATGTTAGCTGCATGAATGATATTGTCTCTGTCAAATATGTAGAAGAAAGACCCTTCATTATTTATCAAGGATATTTTAAAAGCCAGAAAAAAAATTATTGTAAAATTTATACATTGATCGAAATATAAAAATTAAATCCCAAAATCCTAGAAGAATTTGGCACGTTAATTAAAAGACCTAATTTTGCCCACATTGCTCTGTAAGCGTCCACTGGGTTGGCAAAGAGTCATGTATTTATATGGATATAGAATGACTTACACAATGACCAAAGGGTTACAAGTGTCACTGTCTATCTGTGCAACCACTGTCTCTTCAGGCTTTTTCGCTTGAAAAAGGTAAAAAATACATCAGGGCCTATGTCATTCGAACAATACATGTAATTAATCAAGATTACCCCTTCAGGCATCTACCCAATTACTAACCATCTAATCCATCTATTTTAATCCCAACTTTTCTTTTTGTAAAAATTATTTTCATAGGCCAGCATTTGCTTCCATTTTCGAAGACTTTCTCCATTGTGAATAAATCTTTCATTGTTCAAAATTAATGTTCCATCATATAACTCACTTGGCCAAATAAATACACCAGTGACCTGGACATAGAGTACTTGTACAGTACAGGCCAGACTTAAGTGTTCCAAATGACTGTTCTTTCAGCCGGCAACAAGTGTTTGAATGACGCAACAGTACTTGTGAGTTTCATAAACCTGCGCTTGTATCTTGGAAACAAGACATATGCTGAAAGATTGAAGGAAGAAAAACAAAATACATCTGTCTGAATAATCCCCTCCTCTAAAAACGGAAGCTTTTATCTGGATTTGGATAGAGAGAGCAAAGAGGCTTTTCACTTCATCCGAACATCCTTCTGTTGCTGGAGATTGTTTCTCCTAAGTGTAATGGGCATACTAATATGATGTCATATATTGTGGTTTGATGCCATACTGTCTCATACAATCTATATTTTCACATCATAAAGACGCAGGTCTGATGGCATGGCTTAATAGCATGTGTTATAGTTGGAAACTAAACGTGAGAGTTTTAAGTTAAACATGCTTTTTGCAACTTCCCTTTCAGCACAAAAAGGATGTGTCTGACTGGCTGAGACCTCATAGTGAGTCATACACTTGTTTAATTATTTATTTAGTTTCACCTGAAATAAAACATCATTAATGCATTAACAATAGAGTTATGCCAGGATGAGCAAAGAGCATCAACAGTAAACACCTTACAATTTCTTTGCTCCTCTGCAAAAGGAATACATCAATTACACATTTATGCACATTCATGTACAAAGTCACAGGAAGACTGGATGCCCTCTAGTTCTTACATTAGATTCAAAATGTAATGAACGGTTTCCAATTTCAAATGCCTTGAGTTTTGATGACAGATATTCAATTGCACCAAACATCAAAGGCTTCCTGAGCCACTCATCTTCTAATAGCCTGCATCCAGGGCATCAATGTTGTGATTGTAATTTTAATGGAAATGTAACTATGCTTTCCCACCATAATTTGATAATGTTTGGCTTTCACAGTTTCGGTGAAGTCATGTCTTTTTTCGATGAGATTTTAATTCTGTACTGCTTTTTGATATCTGTACTAATGATTCATCACATAGCATGTACGTAATTATGACTTATTTGCATGGTTGAAATAGTAGTCCTACAGAAGGATGTGTAGGACAAACGCGAATATTCTTTGGCGCACCCTCCAAAACCCTTAGCTTCACGCCCTCAACCTTGAAGTTCAATGCTGTGACTTCCCAGACCACTCCTTTTTTAATTAACTCAATTTGACAATACATATTATCAAAAAAACTGATCATGCGATATGTTGAAGAGTTATAAATCCCTTTTGAATACATATCTTTCAATTTGTTTATAGAATTCAAAAGTTATACAATTCCATTTCGCTGCTGCTTGTGAAGGATGGCTGATGCATATTGACTGCAAGCACATGGCCCTTTTGGGTATGCTGAAGTGAGCATTTATTTGGTTGTACTATACACTCTTGAGGATGAGTTGGAGCAATTATCAAACTGTCATTGCAGCTCTAATAGTGTAATTACACTAGTAAATGAGAGTACTTATTCTACCAGTTGCCCTATCAGGATTCAAAGACCACAGTCATACCATTGCAGCTTCACAGAGCTCTAAATTGCAGCCACTACTTGAGCTCAGCATGTTAAAGAGTGGATCAATTTGGTGACAGTCTAATTCAGCAGGATATCAAGGATCAGCAGCAATGCATAAAGACTGACATTTATGTTACAAAAGTTGTCCTCTCCTCGGAGGTGGTTGGCTTGTGTAAAACTAAACCAAGATATCAATGCATGTAGTATAGGCATTGCGACTCTGTTGGCTTAAATATATTACAGGTCTCTCAGATGAGCACTTTTGGTCTGGGTCGCTTGTGTCCAATTAAAAGAATTATCCTATGGAACAAGTGAAGATCTCCTGCAAATGCCATTTGCTTTTCCTGACATTTAATTAACTTAGGCTCAAAAGCTTGTCATCGTGACAGAGTTAATGCCAAGGGTAAAGGCCAAGGTCAGGACCAAGGATCAAGGTTAAGACCAAAGACCAAGACCAAGACTAAAGGCCATTGAAAGTACCATATGATGACATAGGTCAGCATGGTCAAGTTTATGGCAACTTGCTGTATATCATGAAGCTAATTACATTTCTGTCTTCACATTACTTCCCTGATTTGGCTGTTGTTTGTGGAAGTTGTGATTGCATATAACATATGTACTGGACAAGTCTATGAATGATCATGACCAACTTTGTTAAGAGCTAAAGATGTGTATCTATGTAGTACGTTAAATTGGACTACTCATGAATGTACTGGATTCACAGAGCTTGTACACTGGCCTTCAAATGCAGCTCTTGTTGGAACGAATAACTTCTACAATGCAGATGTCTCTCATTATGCATCGCTGCTCCCACTTCAGCAAAGCCTTCAGTGAATAGATCAGACACGCCCCGCCCCCCAACGATGACCAATGAACAGGCCTTCACACTTGTTATGCAAATGAGGGCGATTCGCTGTTTCGCACAATCCGTAAGGGTTACAAGTGTAATTCTTACGTGGGCAGATAGATCTATCTGAGACCTTTAAAATGATAGGTCGTACTTCTCTGAGGAGTTAATAGTCCCTTCGCAAGTTGCCGGTAAATTTTTGAAGTGGAGGGGAATCCTGGGCGCTGATTGGCTTTGACGTTCGTGACGTAAATGAATGATAATATGCGGCGATGGAAGGATTCGTCTAGGGTAGATTCTCTGCGTGCGCTGCTCCATGATATCCGGCCAAATTACATCCACTCTTAAAACTTGTTGAGCTTAAATAATTGCCTCCATTTAGAGCTTTCCCTGAAACTACAAGGCATGACTTTGCGGTCTTTTAATGCAGATAGGGTAACAGGCTGGATAATAGCTGTCTGGCAATTAGAACTTGAGTGGCCCAACAAGCCTTCGATCTTTGGTTGGTGCAATTGAATGTCTGTCATCAAAACTCACCATTGACTTTAATATAAGCAAGGATCCGTTAATTGCATTTTTAAAGTATAGTATAGAAAACCTGTATGCAAGAAATATGCAGGCATCAAAAATTGATGGGAAAATATAGTGAATAGTGAGTAATTCGAATTAAGAACTCATTGCTGTGAATTTAGGTGGCTACATGGATTTAGCTATTTTGGATCTGCATTAACAATATATCCAAGCTGGATTTTGTTCGAGTAATCGACATCAATTTGATGGTGCCTTTTTTAAGTGTCCATGTTAGCAAGGTAAGTAACAGAACCTTCATATCAGGTAAATTAACTTGGAAACCACATTAACACATTTTCCAACTTATCATAAAATTGGTTATACCATTGGGATGCTAACCAGGGACTGATGCAGGGGGGGAGCATCAGGGGGATGCATTCCCCCCCCCACCTGGCCAAAATTTATATATTTTATCAGCGCGCAGTCACGTTATGTCGCGAACGATACGTTTCACGACGTGATAGCCCGATAGACCCCCCCCACCGGAATTTTCTGGTTCCCCCCCTGATGCTCACATTACTGTAGGCACTGAATACCAATCGTAATTTGGCCTATGCAACTGATGTAAATGAAATTATGGTTTAGAGAGAGCTCTTGTGTTATGAATGAGCCTTTCATAAAATCATCTTGATGGTCAAGAACAAATGTGGGTGTGAATGTGAATGACAAATGGAGGCCATTGAAAGAAGTAATTACCCTCACAAGAAATAATAAAAATTCTCTTCAAAGAATCATCATGGTAATGCAATTTCTCTAATGATTTAATAATGTTATATTATTTATTTCTACCTTAAATTGGCATTTATTGAAATATGGGCGTGAATGCGAGTGACAAATGGAGGCCATTAAAAAAAGTAATTACCATCTTATGAAATAATAAAAAGCTTTTGATGACAATAAATTGCACAGCAGAACAATTACTCAGAGTACACATGCAAATCCACTAAAAATGGGTTCAAATCCATCAAATTTAGGGTTCTAAAATTGCCTGGACAGTTTCCCGATCAGAACCCAATAGATTTACCTCAATCAGATTTGACAAAGCAGTCAAATTTGTAGTAGAAACACACTTCATTATTTATCATGGAGATTTTAAAAGCAAAGAAAAATGTTGTAAAATTTATACATTGATCTAAATATAAAAATCAAATCTCAAAGTCCCAGAAGAATTTAGCATGTTGACTGATTAAAAAAACCAATGTTGCCTTCATTGCTATATAAATGCCCACTGGGTTGGCAAAGAGTCGAGCATTTATACGGATACAGAATGCCTTACAAATGACCAAAGGGTTAAGGGTGTTTATCTGTGCAACCAATGTCTCTTCAGGGATTTTCATTTGAAAAAAAGGTAAAAAATACATCAGGGCCTATGTCATTCGAACAATACATGTAATTAATCAAGATTACCCCTTCAGGCATCTACCCAATTACTAACCATCTAATCGATCAATTTCAATACAACCTTTCTTTTGGTAAAAATTATTTTCATGAGCCAGCCTTTGCTTCAATTTTTGAAGATTTTCTCAATTTTTAATCTTTCATTGTTCAAAATTGATTTTCAATCATATCACTCACTTGGCCAAATAAATAAACCAGTGCCCTGGACATTCAGTGCTTGTGTAATATAGGCCAGGCTTTATTGTTCCAAATCACTCATCTTTCAGCCACCAACAAGTGTTTGAAGGATGCAACAGTACTTGTGAGTCCCTTCATTTCATATATCTAGAATAGTATGTATTCTATATACTATTCTAGATATATGAAATGAAGGGACTCACAAGTACTGTTGCATCATTCTTACACTTGTTAGGCTTAAGTGTTGACTGTTCTTTCAGCCACCAACAAGTGTAAGAATGATGCAACAGTACTTGTGAGTCCCTTCATTTCACAAACCTGCATTAGTATCTTGGGAAACAAGACATATATATGCTGAGAGTTTGAAGGAAGACAGATGAAAGCCATTTGCCTGAATAATCTCTCCTCTGAAGATGGAAGCTTTTATCTGGATTTGGATGGAGAGAGCAAAGAGGCTCTTCACTTCATCTGAACATCCTTCTGTTGCTGCAGATTGTTTCTCATAAGTGCAGTAGGCATACTCATATGATGTCATATATTGTGGTCTGATGCCATACTGTCTCATACTATCAATATTTTCACATAATAAAGACACCTGATGGCATGGCTTAATAATATGTGGTAGTTTGAAACTAACTGTAAGGGTTATAACATGCCTTTTCCAAATTCCCTTTATAAAAAGAATGTGTCTAACTGGCTGAGATGTCATAGTAATACACTTGTTTAACTATTTAGTTTCACTTAAAATACAACATCATTCGTGCATTAACAAATTGAGTTATGCAAGGATGAGCAATGAGCATTAGGGTGAGGCTGGTCCCCCAAGATAAGTTAAATTTCAAGGCATCCCTCCTGACTTTTTTTTGGGTATGAGGTTCATAACAAAGAGTATTTCTGCCAAGTTTCATCAAATTTGAACATTGCCCTAGGGTGGCTCATTTGAGTTGAAGATTTAAGCAAAAAACGCAAATTACGCCAAAATCGATGTCAGACTTAAGAGTCTGTCTTTATTCAAATACAACCATGAAACAACCAGAAACAAATTATATCACATCCAAACATCATATCGATGGTGAAAGTGCAAAACCTCGTAAGTCAAAAAAAGCTGTTTTTCAGAAATTGAAAAAAACTGTCAGGTGTCTTTTTTATAGTTAATGTTTATTAATAAGTGAGTTATGGCCAACTAGATACATAGAAAGTGACACCCTGTTGTAGCAAATTTTTTGTCAGAGGTCGTTTACCCCTTGCATTGATGTTACCATCAGATGTGATTGAAAATGTTGACTTACGAGGTTTT
This sequence comes from Platynereis dumerilii, assembly GCA_026936325.1. Classification (NCBI taxonomy): domain Eukaryota; kingdom Metazoa; phylum Annelida; class Polychaeta; order Phyllodocida; family Nereididae; genus Platynereis; species Platynereis dumerilii. Next base: position 21,236,020 of record JAPTHN010000005.1, on the reverse strand, counting down.
GCACTTTCACTTTCTACCCTTGCAAAACCTTGTAACTCAATCATTTATCACACTTTAAAGCAACTTGCAGCATTGAATATACTTTCAATCTATGTATATACAATGAAAATTATAATTTGCCTATGACAGATTGCAATAACAAATTTTATTGAGTGGCTACAATGGCAAGAATGAGGAAAATGACATTTTTTTCAAATTTTCGTGCACTCTCTTTTTCAATGGCCTACATCACCAAAACAAATATAGGGAGGTAAATTTTTTTTAATCAGGAAACTTGCTGGGAGTCATAAAAAAGCAACACAGTAATTGTTTTTCAAAAAAAGTTGAAATATCCCACAATATGTGCTTCAAAGTTCTGATTTGAGTTACGAGGTTTTGCACTTTCACTTTTTGAAACATATCGACATAGAAGGTTTGGTGAAATCATTCTGTTACCAGTGTGTTACAGCTTCCAAAAATAGCAAACTGGCAAGGTAATCAACTGACAACGTGTATTGGATATTAAAATAGTCATTCCACCAAAAATCTAAAAATAGCAAAATTTTGACATACGAGGTTTTGCACTTTCACCATCGATATACACTGTTAATTCCTTTACAATAACAGAAATACCTGCCCTACAGAACCAAATACCAGCCCTTGTTGTCCTGTTTCTTTCGCTGATTGATGCAGCTTTTTCTTCGGTCATTCTCCACCACTTGGAGGACTTGCTGGTACCGCTGTTCTTTTTTGGCCGACTTAAGGAAATCAGAGGCCAGTTTGACCCCTCTCTCTGCAGTATCATTGCAAACTTTCAATGAATCAACAATTTCCTTACCATTAAGATACCATTCACAGGTGTCCCATGTGGCAACTGGTGCATTGAGGAAGGCAAAATCTATTTGCAGCAAATTGAAAAACTGCCAACTATCTTGGTCAATTAATAATTCTAATTTGGTATTCTGGTCTACACTGGGAAATTTAGGCTTTCCGAAGCCATTGCCAAATCTTGTCTGGTAAGTATCTCTCAGAGGATATTGCTTAATGGCATCAGCCACGTTTTGTTTCTTTTCGTTCTGCAAATTAGCATCAAAGAGAACCAGGGGTACCATATCCGACGAGAGATACCACAGATGTCGATTGAAAGATGTAATTGCACTTTGGCCTACAACTTTATCAATTTCTTGGTACATGATGAAATGGTTGATGAACAATAGATCATTGGAAGGGGCGGTTGCACTTGTGCTGCAAGTGAACCACCAAGGTACATAAATATGTACAAGAAAGTTAGTGAATCTTTTAGTTTTCTCAATTTGATGCCTCGAATATGGCTTTGGTGAAATTTTGCAATAATTATTGCTTTTTCAAGAATAACAATTTTCAATGCATATAACAGTTTCCCCATCCACCTGGCCTTGTGGGTGGCACCATGCTTTTGCATAGTATAATTATCAGGTACAGAGGAGGAGAGATACATCAGAACCAAATCTAACAATTCTCTATAATCTGCTCGAATCAGACTATTCTCTTCTTTGAAATTACTTAGCAAATTACAAATCAGCTGCCTCTGCTCTGCAAGAAAAGGATTGTCTTATCTTCCGAGTTCAAAGCATCAAAAATTTCCAGAAATTTCAAAAATATGGAGATATCCTTACTGGACGATACTTGAACTTTGAGAAAATCCCACACTTTAGAGAGAATTATTTCTCCAACATGCTTTCTGCAGGCGCACCAGAGCAGTGCTCTCCCCAACTGGTTCTGGATGCATATGCAGCCAGCTGTGAGATGAGCTGCGCATAAAAGATAATTAAGTTAAAAAGAGTCTTTAAGAATTAAACTTGGGAGAGCGTTAAAATAACATATATATCATATAATAACATAAAATAAAATCGTGTCAAACACCATAGCTGCAACATTATTCTCGCAATTTCACTGTTTCAATAGGCCAACAGTGGCGTCTGCTATCAAATTGCCTGCAGGTACCCCAGACTTAACAGGTAAAGCTGGGACGCCAAGAAGTTTCACACTTCCAATCCCAGAAATCAAGGTTGGAAGCCTGTCATCCTTCTTATACTTATTCTCCAAGGTCTCAACCTATTTTCTGTCCCAATGTAGAGCAGCTGGATTGGGAGGAGCCCAGTCAGTCTTAATTCTTTCTGCAAGGTTTTGAACAGTTTGCACTCGACATCTGGAAAAGAGAATTGATAATTAGTAAATTTTCAAGTTTTATACTGTCAAGTTAATTGAAGTTTGAAATTGTGAAATGTCAGTACAAAAGTTATAAGGGAAAACTTACCTATAAGCTTGACTATGATGCAAGTTTAGCTTGGAAGTGTCGCCATGACAGGCAGAAACCAAGGAACGCACTGTTGCTGCCAAAGCCGTAGGGGTGATGTTGATCCTGACAGCAGTTGAAACCAATTCAGGGGACTTTAATACATCAAATGGCACATGGATGTTTTCTCCAGCCTTTTTGCGACATTTGTGTGATTGCTTGACTTCATGCGGCTTGAAATCTGCATCATCAGTGTCACATTCTGCTTCCTCACCAGATGATGCCTGGCTCTCTTCTTCTGACCATCTCTTTCTTTGTGCTTCATTTTCAATTCTCTTCATTTCTTGGGCATTCCTCTCCTCTTTGCGTCTTTCCTTTTCAGCCAGTAGTACATCTGCTCCTGCCATACTGGCCTTTCTGTCACTTAGCATACTAAACAAAAAGTCACTGTCTTCCTCATTTTGTAAGTTTGCTAATGCATCTCTTGGCCACAGGTTCATTGTCTCTCTTATGTGCTTTTGAAGTTTTCAGCCCTTTCTTTGGGCTTTCCAGGTTGGTCTCATCTGTCAAGTGGAAGTTTTAAAATTCCTTTAAAATCTTCATGCAGTTTCAAGATCTTTGAAACAACCGAGTTTGGGGCTAGATTTTCTTGCTTGGGCCTTGATCAGGTATATCTTCTTTGTGAGCTAAAAAAGACAACAGCACCTGTTTCCGCGTAGGCAATCTGCTGCCAGTTATTATCTTGTCATCTCTGGTTGGAACAGTCTCTAGGATCCAGTATCTTGGGTCTTTTGCTCTTGCCATAATGGAACATATGAACAGTCAGCAATACTGATGGCAGAAAGAGTCACAGTTGCAATGATCAATCCTTCATTGATGTATTTGATCTGATTGCCTTCTGAACACCGGAGAACAGGTGACAGTCTCCAGGAGATCTGGCTCTGCACACCTAAGCCTTTTTTGCAGACTAAGATGAACATGTATTATTTAGGTCAGTGACCTAAATTAGCTAGTGATTAGTAGACTGACAGTCACAATGGGTGACAAGCACCTCAAGTGCATTTGTTGCACTCTGTCACCTAATTGATTGTCTATTATGCAATACATTTTGTAAATGAAGTAAAATGCTGAGAGTAACTATAAATTAAAAATTAGATCATTGTGAACAGCCGTGTAAACCCTCAATTTGAAAGTTTCATCATGCTGACACCATGTAACACTTAGAAGACATAATAAGCCTTAATAGGCCTAATTTAATTCATTTATACACCTTATGGGTGATGCTTATATACATACTACAAAATAGCTAAAATCACTCAAAACGACGGAAATTAGCAAATTTCATGAATATTTCAATTGCAATGAGCCACCCTAGGGCCATCATTGAATTTCATGAAATTTTCAGGTTTTGATGTGGACACCATACCTCACCCACAAAAAAAAGTCAGGAGGGATCAGACAATGTTGGGGGGCCAGCCACACCCTAATGAGCATCAACGCCTTACAATTCCTTTGCTCCTCTGCAAAAGGAATACATCAATTACACATTTATGCACATTCATGTACAAAGTTACAGGAAGACTTGATGCTATCCAATGCTTACATTAGCTTCAAAATGTCATTAAGGCTTTCCTATTTCAAAAGGCTCGAGTTTCCAATTTCAAATGGCTTGAGTTTTGATGACAGATATTCAATTGCACCAAACATCAAAGGCTTCCTGAGCCACTCATCTTCTAATTGCCTGCATCCAGGGCATCAAAGTTGTGATTGGGATTTTAATGAAAAAGTAACTCAGCTTTCCTGCCATAATCTGATAATTTTTGGCTTTCAGTGCAGTCATGTCTTTTTTTGATGAGAATTGAATTCCGTACTGCTTTTTGACATCTGCACTGATGGTTATTCACATAGCATGTAATAATATGACTTATATGCATGGTTAAAACAGTACAGAAAGAAGTATAAGATAAACCTGAATATTAGGTACACCCTCCAAGCCCCTTTGCTTTACACCCTCAGCCTTGAAGTTTAATGCTCTGACTTCCCAGGTCACTCCATTTTTGGTATTAATTCAATTAACTCAACATGACATTACATAATTATTATCCTAAAAACTGATCCATAGATTAGGTTGAAGAGTTATCCCCTTTAAATACATGTGTTAATTTGTTTATAGAATTTAAAAGTTATACAATTCCATTTTGCTGCTGCTTGTAAAGGATGGCTGATGCATAGTGACTGCAAAGGCAAGGAAGTTCTGCAAGCACATGGCCCTTTTGGGTATGCTGAAGTGAGCATTTATTGGGTTGTACTGTACACTCTTGAGCATGAATTGGAGCAATTATCAAACTGTCATTGCAGATGTAGTAGTGTAATTACACCAGTTAATGAGAGTACTTACGTGTATGTTAAATAAGATTATGCATGTATGTACTGGATTCACAGAGTTTATATACTGGCCATCAAATACAGTCCTTGTTGGAGCGAATAAATTCTACAATTCAGATGTCTCACTTTATGCATCACTGCTTTCCAACTTGTCATAAAACCATTCGAATGCTCATACTCGAATGATCATACACTGAATACAAATCGTAATTTGGCCCTAATGTAATTACTTTAAATGAAATTATGGTTTGGAGAGAGCTCTTGTGTTATGAATGAGCCTTTCATAAAATCATCTTGATGGTCAAGAACAAATGTGGGCGTGAATGCGAATGACAAATGGAGGCCATTGAAAGAAGTAATTACCCTCTCATGAAATAATAAAATTCTCTTTAAAGAATCATAATGGCAATAAATTGCAATGCAAATTCTTCAATTATTTAATAGAATGTTATATTATTAATTTCTACCTCAAATTGGCTTCAATTGAACAGAACAGAGGAAGATAAAAAGTGGGCAATTACTCATTCCTATTCAACAAACGAGTGACAGAATCACCATCTGGCAAGTACTCCAGGAGCTTTTGTGTTGCCTTTATGATGTGTGCAACAGCATGTTGTCTGGTGTATACACTGTATGCCTCTTGAGCTGATTAAATAACTTACAATGTCATTGAACTTGAGCTGATTAAATAACTTACAATGTCATATCTATACGGGAGAATTTGAACTTGGTGGAAAAAATCTGGTGAGCTGGCTCAAAAAATCATTGGTGTTGCCATGTACGGATCAGTAATGGTTATTATTAAGATATTCCGTGAATAAGAGAATATAATATCAGTGTCTTGCGTAAACATCAATCAAAGTCAGTACAGATCTGTTTCATCCTACTCCATTTCATTTTCCCTAATTCGCTATTTCCAGAAATTTTTTAATCTTTCACCTCATGAAATAGACTACATTGCATGCACATATCAAATCTGAAATTGTTCAAAAGGTGGCTGCTTGAGTTGGCTCATTAGCCTTAATGAGGCAAAACTTTTCTACAAGATTAAAAACTTGAAGAGAAAGCTGCAAAGAAATTTCAAAGTTGAGAGAATTTATCTTGCATCAGCTGCTTCAATCTTCATCCAATATCCTTTTGCTCAACACAGGAATCTTTTTAATGTCATTATCCCAAGGTTCATTAACTCATTGGCTGGCTCAATGCACCTGATGCTTCCAGGTTATGAGCTTAATTTCTGGCATAACCATACTGCAATACTTTTGCACATATTGGGTGCTACACTCCCAAACAAGATACAATTTCAGAACATGTCAGTAATCGTAGTAAGGAATGATATGAAAAGACTCATGTATGGTCCTTTTTAGGAATTAAAGGAATACTTATATATATATATATATATAATTGTGTATTTAAAGCATAAATGAAGATAATATCTGATACCCTGTTTTCGAGTACGGAGGTTTGGAACTGACCATTATACCTCATACGACTTATTTAATTGCAATGGAGGGTTACCCCATAGAATATATTCTACTTAGCTTCAAAGTACTATCAGAGAATGATAAAGAAATGTGAAGACAGGATTATAGTAATCCATACCATACATAACAACCTTGACCTACAGCTTTTGGTCCTGACCATGGTCCTGGTCCTTTGTCCGTTTTTGGAACTGGCCTATTTTTGCTCAAAGGCTTTTAATTAAATGTCAGACTCCTTCAGGAAAGCAAATGCCATTTGTAGGATCTCTTCACTTGCACTTTCAGACTTAGGGGTGACACTTCAGCATATTTGAATTTTTGATTTGATTTGATTTTATTCAGCCTCCAAAAGGAGAGAATATACACAGATAAAAGAAACGTCATGATAAAAGCAATCATTATACATGTAAGACAAAAGCAGTAAATGATTAAAAACGACTAGAATGGCAGTAACAAGTTGTTAACACTTAAAATATCACAACTTTTAAATAAACAAAATTTGACACTGTTTGCAATGCCACATAAGTAAGTAAGTAAGTAAGTAAGTAAGTAAAACTTTATTTAAAGTCGGGGGTGACAATATAAAACAATAACACAAGCCGTGAGGGCTTTTGTTGACAATGAAAAATTAATTAATGATGAGTATGTACAGATGAAAGATGATTTTTCATTAATATACATTAGACCTATAAGTTATCTTTCAGGCATACAATACAAGATCCACATTGACATTCCACAAAATTAACGTTTTTACGGACAGATTGCTTGAATAATTTGAAAGATTCACAATGTTTCACTTGACAAGGGATATCATTCCATAAAACAACACCTTGAGAAGCTATGGACTTGAGTCCATATTTGATAGAACTGAACTTTGGTACCGCCAATTTGAAATCATCTCGAAAAAGAATATGGGGCATTTTGTCTTTCAAAGAAATCGGGCTGCACAGGTGAAGCTAAGTTGTTAAGAATCTTATATACATGTTCAACTAGACAAAATTTCTGTAAACATAAATCATCTGCTTGTTTGTCATTTTTAGAAGTTCACTGTAATTAGATGTGTAGTCATTGCAGACCAGTCTGAGTGCTCTTTTATTTAGCTTTTCTATTTTCTTATCGTTTCTCATACTGAAAGCGTTATACACCACTGAACAGTAATCAAAATTTGACATGATGAAAGAATCATAGATTTTTAATTTACAATGATAACTTAAATTTTTACTTAGACGAAATAGTACATTAATTTGCCTGGCGGCCTTTTTACAAATTGTAGATACATGTTCGTTGAAGGTAAGTTTGCTATCGAGTCGGACACCTAGAAGTTTCACTACTTTTTCAGATTCCACTATGTTACCATCGATATTGTATTTTATAGATATTTCCTCTTTACTGAAACAGGTTGCTTGGAATTTGGAAGGATTGGCTTTCATGAAGTTATTCATAAACCAAGTCATAGCGGCTTGTGAAGCTATTTCGAGTCTGCTTTTTATGACTTCAGGATTGGCATGTGAGAAAGAGAGAGTATTATCATCGGCATAGTTATACACATTACATAGATTTTGAAGATTTAGAATGAAATCATTGATAAATATGTTGAAAAGTAATGGGCCCATTACTGAGCCTTGGGGTACACCAGTTTTGAGAGATAACCAGTTGCTTTTTGTTGTTCCTATTTTAACATTCTGCTTTCTCTCAGACAAGTAACTCTGAATATATGAACAGGCATTTTCTGAGAAGCCATATGCATGTAATTTTGCAATGAGTAAACCATGTGGTAAGCAATCAAAGGCTTTTGATAAATCTATCAAGATACATCCAACATGTTCATTCTTGTCAAGTGCTTTGCGCCAGTCTTCAACACATTTGATTAAAACATTATTACAACTATAACTTTTGCGGTACGCTGCGAGGTGTGTGCTTAGAAAATTATCTATATGTTCTAAAATTTGTTCACAGACTATGGTTTCAAAAATCTTTGAAGTCGAAGTTAGGATACTTAAAGGCCTATAATTAGCTTTATTTAACTGGTTAAGCTTCTTGTAGAGAGGGGAGACTTCAGCTCTCTTTGTATATTCCGGGTACTGTATTGTTGCAATGCTATTATTTATTATTGGGGTCATTGATATACTAAGTTGTTTGGCGCCAATTTTTAGAAACTTGGGAGATAAGTTATCAAATCCACTTGCCTTTTTAGATTGAAGGTTATTGAGTTTCTTAAGAACTTGGTTTGGGTTTACAGCTGAGAAACTGAATGGTGAGACAAAGTTTTCATTATCAGAGGTGTTGCCTTTATTATTTATATATTCATTGATTGACTGTATGCTGGGATGATCTTTATAATGTTCAATTAGATTATGAACAGTCATATTGCTAACATTTTCAGGTTCACGTGTGTCTTGCGTAACATTAATGAAGTAATTGTTGAAACTGTTTGCAACATCATGTGTATTACTTATGAGAGTGCCGTTATCGTATAACATAATGCTTTGATCACTAGATTTAGATTTATCTGTTATAAAGGGTTTAACAACATTCCAAAAATGTTTACCATCTCTTTGGTCTACGTTACATTTATCATCAAAATATTTTTTAAGTGAGGACTTTTTTAGTTTGTTCACTGAATTTCTTTGATTTTTGTATTTCAGCCAGGACTGTTGAGTTTTTGTCTTAAGATATTTGCGATACAGACCAGCTTTAACATTTATTGCCTTTCTGAGATTGTCATTCATATATGGAAGTTGATGACCTTTTACTTGTCTTTGTTTTGGGGGTGCATTTTGGTTTACTACATCTTGAAGAAGTTTATTATGGAACCATAATTGATCATCTACATCCTCGAAAATTTGACAGACATGAAAAGGAGTGGATTCCAAATCGTTTACAAATTTAAAGATCTGTAATGGACAGTCCTTATTTTCTCTTTGGGACGCTGAATTTTTATTGCGGCGCTGATGTAGTTATGGAAATCACTGATTCCGAGAGGGGCATTTAATGCTTTCGCAACAGACTTAGAGTTATTTGATAGTATAACATCAAGTAGAGTCGGGTTGGATGTACTCTTATTACAAGTTGGGCCTTTGATAATTTGCCTGAGATCGAAAGTGTCACATACATCGGTTAGCGCATGGTTATCGATCATAAAGTTCACATTTAGGTCACCTACAATGTATGTTGATGTGCTTTCTAGATTACATTTGTTCATCATTTCCTCAAGGGCATCATTAAGAAAGTTGTTTTTTATGTTTGGAGGTTTGTAAATACCAATAATGAAAAAGTTACAGGTTTTAAGTTTAATTTGTATTACAGTACTTTCAATGCCATTTTTATTTACTGCTATGTCAGTTCTATTTCTATGAGGTAAGGTTTGACGTACATAGCAGAGAATGCCTCCTCCATGAGAGTTACGATCAAGCCTGTGTGTACTAAAGCCACTAACATTAAACTGTGCATTTGGATAGGATCCATCTAATTTAGTTTCAGAGAGATATATCTGTAAATCCCTTTCTAAGAATTTCATGAACTTCTGGGAACTTATTTGGTAAACTATTTATATTTAAGTGGGAGAATATTATTCGTTTCGAGTTTGTCTTTAAAAATTTTGCTAATTCTAGATATGGGTCAGAGTCACAAGCATTATCAAGGGTGTTGCATGAAACTCTGCCTTCAGCAGCATTGTCACATGAATTTACACATACCGTATCAACATCGCAGTTTGGACGCAAGTTGCATAAACTATTATACTCTACATTGTGAAAGCTATTTTGTCCTACATCGTCAATACAGGTATCTACACATGTATTTTCAAAGTTACAGCTCATAAAAGTTATATTTAAATCGTCGATATTTATCGTACCATTGTTTGTATCTGAGTGTTTATGTTCACAATAAGTATCTATTGAAACATCACAGCATTCGTCAAAATTACTGGAGTATTCATTAAAAGCACCAAAATGGTTAAAAGTACCAACTTCTACATGGACATTAAAATCATCATACATTTTATAATTTAAAGTTGACAGTTCATTATGTACATTGACAAAACAGTCTTTTGTTCCGGCCGACGTCACGTGGCCAGTCGCCTATTGTGAGTTAGGTCGCGAGTTCGTACAGAACTTCCTTTTATGGCCTGTTCCGTTACAGCCATAACAGCGAAGTGGTCGCGGGAGTCCGCAGCTGTCAACTGTGTGCGACGCCTCAGTAACTTGCCCAGGGTGTTTAGTCCTTTTCCGTTATGTCCGCGTCCCCAGAAAGGATTTGGCGTGTCTTCTACAAGGGGGCGGTTATTCGAATTGACGAGGGCACGAACGAACTGGGGGCATTGTTGTGTTTTGGCTTTCAAGATTTCTTGCATGGTGTTGACTTGCATGTCTTGCCAGGGTTGTGAAGTTCCTACTTCATCTCCAATCCATTTAGCTTGGAGGGCAGTTTTTGTTTTCAGTACATTTGCGGCTGCTGCGTTATTGTTCATCTTAATGCACTTTCTGTACTGATAGGCATGCTCAGAACTTTTAAAACTCATATTCCAAATGTTCAGGTTAAAGGGAAAGAAGTTGCTGAGCGGGGACCGTGCACCATGGAAGAGTACGGGGCGAGGTTGAGCAGGTGTTGGTGCAGACGCAGGGACAGAAGTTGGGACCTGCATCAGTGGGGAGATCGATTTCTGTTGAAAGTTCGTTGGAGTGCTGGGGTGCTGCCATCTGATGTCGGGGCGATTCGCAATTCTGGCTTTGGCCTTGCCAGACAGACCAAGGTTTACAAGTAATTTGCAGGTCGTACTTTCATTGATTTCTTACAGTGGGTTTTATAACGTTTCTCACCAAGGAATCTAACAAGAGAGAGATTTTGTTCTTTACAAATTTGCAGGACTGATGAGACAAGGTTTTTTTGACTAGATAAGGCACCTTGTAAAGCTTGCACCATTAAAAATCTACAGAGTTTACTAGTTCGCGAAGTTGAGAAAAACATTGATTTAAATAGGGACAACTTTTGAATGTTGACATGAGTATGTACAGTACACGCTCAATATTTAACGCTTGAAGCAGAGGTGTTGTTTTACAATATGATTTTAAACCAAGAGCAGTCTTAAGGAAAAAAAAAAAAAGCCTTCACTGAATAAGTCAGACACAACCCCAAAGCTGGCCAATGAACGGGCCTTCACCCATGTTATGCAAATGAGGACGGCTTCGCTGTTTTTCGCTGTTTCAAACACTTCCGTAACGGCTATAGGTGTAGTTCTTACAGCAGTAGACACTTCAGCAAAGCCTTCAGTGAATAAGTCAGACACACCCACAGGCCCCATTTAAGCATGTAACTCCCGGAACTTCTTGACGTCCTGCAACTCCCGCTATGTCCCACTAACTCCCGCTAACTCCTGATAACTCCCGTAACTCCCGCTAACTCCTGCTAACTCCCGTAGCTCCCACTAACTCCCGCTAACTTCTACTAACTCCCGCTAACTCCCGTAACTCCCACTAACTCCTGCAACTCCCACTAACTCCCATAACTCCTGCCAACTCCCACTAACTCCCGTAACTCCCACTAACTCCCGCCAACTCCCGCCAACTCCTGCTAACTCCCGCCAACTCCTGCTAACTCCCATAACTCCCACTAACTCCCGCAACTCCCACTAACTCCTGCAACTCCCACTAACTCCCGCCAACTCCTGCTAACTCCCATAACTCCCACTAACTCCTGTAACTCCCGCTAACTCCTGCTAACTCCCACTAACTCCCTCGACTCCCACTAAGTCCCGTAACTCCCAATAACTCCCGATAACTCCTGCTAATTCCTGTAACTCCCATAACTCCCCCTAACTCCTCCTAACTCCCACTAACTCCTGTAACTCCCACTAACTCCTGTGACTCCCACTAACTCCCATAACTCCCATTTACTCCCGCTAACTCCCGTAACTCCCATAATTCCAAAAAATAATTACCCTCGGCAATGTATACATCTTTCAATGATACGGATAACGGGCGTCCCACTTGTGTATTAGAAGTAATGCCAAAACTATGGGATGTATACTTTTTATTTTTGGGACATTATTGTATCTTTTATCCTAGTTGTGCCTTTTAGGGGTTTAATCCACATGAGATTAATACTTTTCTCACAATTATTGAAAAATGTGAAAAAAATATTTTTTGTGCATTAGGTGTCAAGCCAAAACTAAGGCATGCATATTTATAATTTTTGGGTAAATATGGTATCTTCTATCCCTGTTGAGCCTTTTAAGGGTCTAATCCCCATGACATTAATACTTTTCTCAGAATCATTGAAAGCCGTGAAAAAATTGTTCTTTGTTTGTTTTTGGGACAGAACTAAAAAACAAAAACTACTGTACTTTTGACACTGAAATTTGCATATTGTAAGCATTAAATACCCAAGATGTGTTTTTTGTGAGTCTAAATGCTCTGAGAAAGTTGAACGGACGACAATTTACCAAAAATATGAAAAAATACTATTATTTTAAACCTGTATGATTCAGTCTATTTTGGAGTTAAATCTATGAAATTTTCCAATTAGGTGTGTAACTTATGCCTTTTTAACATTTCAACTCAGTTGGAATGTTGGTCCTATGAATTGTTATAAAAACCCAAAAATTAGAAAAAATCCCAATTTTCCAACATTTCTGCGTGAAAAGCCAAAATGATAATGGGTAAATTATTTAACTTTAAAGCTTAGTTGCAGTTAGACACACTATGGATTAATATTCACAGCCATTGCATGAGTTATTGCAACATTTTCCATTGAAATTTGTGATTTAAAATGCAAAAAATTGTAAAAATGTCTATTTACTCTCGATTTCATTCTGAAATTTTTTTTTGTCAAAATAAACCTCACATGTTTCATCATCATCATGCTAATTTTGAATACTCTGAAAATTTTTATTCACAGCAGAAGTCAATATTAACAAAATTATATAAATATTGAGGATTTTCAGATAATCATATATCAGTCAATATTTGGCCCTGAAAATGCTTTCAATATATCATTTTCCAAAATCTCTTTTTATTAGTTAAAATCTACTTTATTCTGCAAATGTTCATGTTACCTTACTTTATTTTTCTTCCCTAGAATGGCCATACACTCAATACTGTAATGATCATCATGAGTTTTTAAAGTATATTTTTATGAAAATAAACATACAATGTATATCAGTTGTGAAAATCATGACAGAATGGAAATGGCCTTTTTGTAGGGACCATCTCAGATCTGTGTTATAAGCTCCAAATGAGGAAAGATTTTACAGTGGAGGTCCCTAACTAAAGGGGCAAAAATAATCAGCCAAGTGCTATTTGTCATCAATTTATGTGTACTGCAGTGGTGGAGCTTCTTGAGTTTCTGGAGGGGGCCACTAGGAAGTTGGCCTTGCAGATATACTTTCCCTATAGCAGGAGTACCCTCCAAATTTACCTCCAATATTAGGAGGATACTCATGCTACAGCAAAGGTAACTGTGACTACAATTTACAAATCAAGTATATATTTGCCCCTCTTTATGCTCAGTAGCTCCTTCACTGCATGACCTTGGGAGCTGTCATGGTTGAGTGATTGGGGACCATATCCAAAGCACACCTGGAGCATAATATTATCCCATAGAGATTTCCTTCAAAAAATTATGTAGCCTAAGTGTATAAACATTTGAGACAACATAAGACAAGTAATAAAAGAAAACACTGTATGAGAACCTTAGATATTAAACTTCTCACAAACTGGCCAGTCTAAAATAAAAGTGTAATAATCCAAATATTATTCAAGCCACAATTAGTTTGTTGTAATGGAAATATAAATTTTGTGTTCATGACAAAGAATTTAAAAGGGCTTCTCATTGCTTGCTTTGCTGTCTATGTTAATAACACCTGTAATTAGGCATGCCTAATCATGATGTAACATGTATTAGGTTTGTTAAATCACACACTCATAGTGGTACATTGGAGGTATAGATGCAACTACACAAACATAAAACATTATTTGAATATTTGGAAAATAATTTATGTGTTTGAAGAAACCTCAGGTCCCTACAATTCTTTTTTTAAAGAATTTCTTGTTAAACATCTTATTATTGTTAGACAACTACATGGTATGACTGACTTATTGTCTCAATCATATAGGCCAAAAGGAAATATTGATAAAGAAAAAAACTCAAATGATAAATATATTCAGATAAAAATAGTTTCCCATGGAGATTGGTGGCTGAATAGCCGAGGGTATGCTGCTGCGCAGCTTATTTTTTTAAATTATCTTTTGTTACTATCTTTCGAGAAAGTATGTGGAAAGTTAGTTTTTTTTCTTGCAATGTGTAAGTGTGACATCATATGGCAATTCCCATAGACTAGCATTGGAATCCAGGGGTTCCAGATGAGGTCACAGGTTGTTCAGCCAATCATGGCTCACTCTGCAAAGGATGTCATATCAAATCTGTTAGGTGGTACACTGGCATAGCAGTTCATGTTATGTGTGTACAAGTAAATTAAGACGATTACAAGCTGTTTTAAAAGTCAATAAACAACTGTTGCTCATAAACTGCCTAATCTGAATGCTGCTTTCTGTTAGCTGTCAGTGGCACAGCTAAACCTAAAACCAACCCTAACCTTAAACGAGCCCTAACCCTAAATCAAAACTTTCAGATAAAGCTAAATAGGCTATTCAGCCACATTTTCCATTTGCCTGTGCCAGTGCATGGTTGGGATTTTAGGGGGATGGGCTGAGATAAGTTTCTTTTTTGAGGATCTTAACTCAATAAACCCTAACCCTAAACGAGCCCTAACCCTAACCCTAAATCAAAACTTTCAGATAAAGCTATATAGGTTATTCAGCCACATTTTCCATTTGCCTCTGCCAGTGCATGGTTAAGTTGGGATTTTAGGGGGATGGGCTGAGATAAGTTTCTTTTTTGTGGAACTTAACTCAATAAACCCTAACCCTAACCCCTAAACCCAAACCTAACCCCTAAACCCTAACCCCAACCCTAAACGAGCTTCAACCCTAACCCCAACCCTAACCCTAACCCCAACAATTAACTTGAGAAATAGGTTTACCGCACTTATACTGCTGGGCTGTCGGAACTTCCTTTTTGTGAAGGTCGAGATAGCTCAGTTGGTAGAACAGCCGCATCTTATTGCTAGGCGATGGGTGTCGTATGTGTGAGGTCCTGGGT
Organism: Platynereis dumerilii; assembly: GCA_026936325.1. Taxonomy (NCBI): domain Eukaryota; kingdom Metazoa; phylum Annelida; class Polychaeta; order Phyllodocida; family Nereididae; genus Platynereis; species Platynereis dumerilii. The sequence continues at coordinate 21,220,744 of JAPTHN010000005.1, read as the reverse complement.
TCGAATCCAGCTTAGTCACCTGGATTTCTCTGAAACCATTTCTTCGTCGGTCTGTGCCAGTGCATCTTCGTTTGAGGGCCTAACCCTCCCTCAAACCCCAACCCAAACCAAACCCTAAACGAGCCCTAACACTAAACAATTAACTTGAGAAATAGGTTTATCGCACACATGAGTTCAATTAGAAGAAAAAGTGACAAAAAAGTACATCAACACTTTGACTCTCCGAATCACACATGTGAAGATTTAACTATAACAGTTTTAGAAATTCCTAAATCAGAAAAGCAAGAAATTTTAGATAAACTTGAAAGACAATGGATCAAAAAACTTGATACTTTTCAGTCAGGCCTGAATTCAGATGCAGGCAACCCTGAAAAGGATTTTTGTACTTTTATTCTTCAGTACAATCCTCTCTCAACTAAACTTACAAATATTGCTAATGATTGGTTAGAAAAATTCTGCAAGAATAACTCTAGATACAAAAAAAAACCAGTTTCATTAATAACAGCAAATGCTAAAAACAAGAATTTGTCTCAAACTTTGGTCAGGTCATTGCTCAAATAAGTCCCTACATTGATGGGGCCTGCAAGCCCTCATGCCTCATTATAAAACTTCCTTTTGCCTACAGATAGTTGTAGGCGGATCTAAATAGGCTATCTAGCCACATTTTCCATTTGCCTGTGCCAGTGCATGGTTAAGTTGGGATTTTAGGGGGATGGGCTGAGATAAGTTTCTTTTTTGAGAATCTTAACTCAATAAACCCTAACCCAAACCCTAACCCTAACCCCAACCCTAACCCCAACCCTAAACTAGCCCTAACACTAACCCTAAATCTAGACGATATTTGAGGAAAATCAAATCCCAAATCAAAGGACAGTATTTCCCTCCGGAGGAGTATACTGGTATGAACCCTTGTAGAAATAACCGTTGCTCCATTTGTAAACATGTGAATAGAAATCACACTGTGAATATAAATTCAAAGCAGATTAGATTATTTGCCAATGGCAACTGCAATACCAAAACAGCCATCTATCTGCTGGGTTGCAGACAATGTCCTCAAAAATACTATGTGGGACAAACAATTAACCTGAGAAATAGGTTTATCGCACACATGAGTTCAATTAGAAGAAAAAGTACACTACCCTCCAAAAGTTTGAATACACCTGAAAAGGTACGATTTCTTTCAAAAATACCTCAGCTTCAACAAAACTTTTGTTTTATACTTACATCAAACAATATGGAAATTCACATACAGGCCATAAGGTGTCCATATTTCATGGTTTTAGATCATTTTGGTATAAATTTATTTAAATTCTCCATATCCCATTTTTTCATTTTTTATAAACAGCTATAAAAGCACTGTTATCTTCCATATTTAAGACATTTCATCATTTTTTACACATTTCCACTGGTTTGTGATGATTTTACAAGTAGTTTCAGACCAGAAAATGGCCGTTGAAAATCGGACAAAAATGCTGATTTTGGCTATTTTTCGGTCAAAACAATGCTGAAAAAACTTAAATAAAATAATTTTCATTAGAGAAGATACATTTTATTATTATACTTCATGGTGACCCGAAATTATCTAAATTTTGCATTTTTTAGTGGTCAGTGTAAAATTTTTAAACGGTCTTTTCGGGTGTAAAATAACTGTTACGATCACGTTTGAACTCTGGAAACGCTTAAATATGATTGAATTTCATAAACCTAAAAGATAACTCGGCTGTGACAATTTTCTACAAAATTTCTAAATTTGGGATATCGAAAAAGGCCATAAGTTTCACCCAAAATGACCTAAAATGACAAAATAAAGACAACTTATGACTTAAATGTGCTTGTTTTATTGTTTGGCGTAAATACTAAACAAAAATTCCATTCAAAATCAAGTATTTTTAGAAGAAACTGCACTTATCCAGGTGTATTCAAACTTTTGGAGGGTAGTGTACATCAACACTTTGACTCTTCGAATCACACATGTGAAGATTTAACTATAACAGTTTTGGAAATTCCTAAATCACAAAAGCAAGAAATTTTGGATAAACTTGAAAGACAATGGATCACAAAACTTTATACTTTTCATTCAGGCCTGAATTCAGATGCAGGCAACCCTGAAAAGGATTTTTGTACTTTTATTCTACAGTACAATCCACTCTCAACTAAACTTACAAATATTGCTAAAGATTGGTTAGAAAAATTCTGCCAGAATAACTCTAGATACAAAAAACACCCAGTTTCATTAATAACAGCAAATGCTAAAAACAAGAATTTGTCTCAAACTTTGGTCAGGTCATTGCTCAAATAAGTCCCTACATGTATGGGGCCTGGAGGCCACCATGCCTCATTATATAACTACTTTTTGCCTACAAATAGTTGTAGGCGGATCTAAATAGGCTATCCAGTCACATTTTCCATTTGCCTGTGCCAGTGCATGGTTAAGTTGGGATTTTAGGGAGATGGGCTGAGATAAGTTTCTTTTTTGAGAATCTTAACTCAATAAACCCTAACCCTAACCCCAACCCTAACCCTAACCCAAACCCAACCCTAAACTAGCCCTAACACTAACCCTAAATCTAGGCGATATTTGAGGAAAATCAAATCCCAAATCAAAGGACAGTATTTCCCTCCAGAGGAGTATACTGGCATGAACCCTTGTAGAAATAACCGTTGCTCCATTTGTAAACATCTGAATAGAAATCACACTGTGAATATAAATTCCAAGCAGATTAGATTATTTGCCAATGGCAACTGCAATACCAAAACAGCCATCTATCTGCTGGGTTGCAGACAATGTCCTCAAAAATACTATGTGGGACAAACAATTAACTTGAGAAATAGGTTTATCGCACACATGAGTTCAATTAGAAGAAAAAGTGACGAAAAAGTACATCAACACTTTGACTCTCCGAATCACACATGTGCAGATTTAACTAAAACAGTTTTGGCAATACCTAAATCAGGAAAGCAAGAAATTGTGGATAAACTTGAAAGACAATTGATCAAAAAACTTGATACTTTTCAGTCAGGCCTGAATTCAGATGCAGGCAACCCTGAAAAGGATTTTTGTACTTTTATTCTTCAGCACAATCCTCTCTCAACTAAACTTACAAATATTGCTAATGATTGGTTAGAAAAATTCTGCAAGAATAACTCTAGATACAAAAAACCCAGTTTCATTAATAACAGCAAATGCTAAAAACAAGAATTTGTCTCAAACTTTGGTCAGGTCATTGCTCAAATAAGTCCCTACATTGATGGGGCCTGCAAGCCCTCATGCCTCATTATAAAACTTCCTTTTGCCTACAAATAGTTGAAGGCGGATCTAAATAGGCTATCCAGCCACATTTTCCATTTGCCTGTGCCAGTGCATGGTTAAGTTGGGATTTTAGGGGGATGGGCTGAGATAAGTTTCTTTTTTTGAGGAACTTAACTCAATAAACCCTAACCCCAACCCTAACCCTAACCCCAACCCTTAATCAAAACTTTCAGATAAAGTAGACTTTTGTACTTTTTCTCCTTGATAAAATTCACATAGAAACTCCTTGAAAATATTAAGTCATTACTTTCAGAACAGTCAAGGTCAAGTGGCAGATACTGGACTGTGACATGAGCAGTGCCAGTGCACTCTAGGGCGTGGGTCGTTAACCCTGAACCCTAACCCCAACCAAACCCAACCCTAACCCCTACCCTTTAAGGAACTTAACTCAATAAACCCTAACCCCAACCCCCAACCCTAAACCCTATTTTCCATTTGCCTGTGCCAGTGCATGGTCTGTCACTGGAAGGTAATGACTTTACTTTTAATAATAAACATTATCTTCAGATCAGTGGTACCACTATGGGGAAACGGTGGGCTCCTCATTATGTGGATATATGCATGGCCTACTTTGAAACACAAAATTTAGCTAAATGTGACAAACAACCGCTTGTTTATCTTCGATATTTAGATGACATTTTCATGGTGTGGCCCCATCCGCGGGACACTTTTGATCAGTTTTTTGAGATTCTTAACAATGCCAGTCCTAGTATTAAACTTAAGTCAAACATTAAAGAAAATGAACTGGAATTCTTAGATGTTTTGGTTTATAAGGGTGATAACTTTGCAAGGAATGGGACATTTGATACTAAGGTATATTTCAAGCAGGCTTGAAGCAGGCTCTTTAGCCTCTATAAATACAAGTATAATATACTATTGAATATGTTAGCAACAATAAGATTCAGTCCTATTAAATTCAACCACATCTATCTTTATATCTCAGTAAGCACACCTCAAACTTCATCAAGTAAAAACGCACTCACTACAACTCTCCTATTGTTGTTTCACATCTCTTTACTAATTTTTCGCAAATAACAAGAACATGACCTGCATTTATGCCATCTTCTTGGAGTCAAATTCTTCCCCTAACTAACTACGTGAATTTGTCACCATTCTCACCAGGGGCGACACATGCAAGCCAGTACTGGCCTTAGATCACAGTTACTGGACTATACTGGCCCTCTCTTTAATAAATCCGTTAATTGCGCTATTGACCTATTCTCCAGGAATCTGATGGCTTACTCACATATTTCTTTTTTTCACTTTTTCCCACCTTTACTGGGTATTTTCTAGTTATCTATAATGACATAATATGAATATACAAAGTATATATGTACATCAGTAAAATATTCTTCAGTCTGGGCTAGAGTACTGCTGATCTGATACTAAGCATGCTATTAATAATTTTGAGTGAAATGTAGGGCACAATATATAACCTATCTCAGAGAATTAGTTATTACAGATCTCATATAAGTGTGCCATGTCTCATGTGAATATGTGCAGAGATGACGTCAGTATCTCAATACTGGCATCACTATCTGGGCACTCCCTGTGAGCTTTTGAGATGACGGTTGAAGTGTTGATCCCAACTGCTAATAAAGAATTAGGCTTACTGGCTAAGTGTGAAGAACAACTGATTGATCTGTTTTCATATATGTGTAATAATTATTGTTTATGATGGTTTATTCAGTTAGAGCATTTCAGCAGGGATTACAAACTTTTAGGTGTTTTCAAAACATCAATCAGAATGATCAGGGCTCACCAACATTTTCAGCCTCATCAAACTACTGATCAATGTCAGACAAACATTTTTGTTCCATCTGCTCCTCATTTGCACTAAGGAAATAAATGGGTAATAATAGTACTTTGTGTTACCGAAATTGCTCATGATATTGATTGGCACCAAAAATATTCTAATTGTTGAATCAGTGTAAATATCCATATGTACAGTTCTGCCCAAAAGTTTACATACCCCAATGTAAAATGACCACTAACTGATTGCAGGATTTTACTACAGTAATTCAGAGTTCCTCCGTGGCCTAATTGGTAAGTGCGCTTGTCAACTGGCTTTGAGGGCGTGGGTTCAAATCTCACCCTGGGAACTCACTTTAGTCCGAGCCCATGGGACATTAAATGGAGGCGGGTTGTATCCAGTGTTCTATGCTGGGGCAACTGAAAGACCCTGGGCTTCCCTGAATTAAAAGGGTATGTGCCAGACTCACAGTCTTCTCATCTCATCATCATACGGCGATCGCCTGCCTCGATATAGCCCACTAAAGTGCTGCAGATGCGTAAAACACAAACAAACAAACAAAAGTTCTACAGTATTTCAAAAGTCTTCATACTACATCAACACTGATTTCTGTCCATTCTGCATCATAGAATTTCACTACCTCCACCTTCATTGTTGGTCTCCGATAGGGCATGGTCCGTCTTGGTTTAACCCATAATTAGTCCTTAATATTCCAGTTTGGAGGGTGTCAAATCACTGCAGGACCTTTTCCCAATTGTCCTGAAAATATTTTTGAACAGGATTGGTGGCCTAGGATTGGTGGATGGCTTTGGATTGTTGTCCTGTTGCAGTGACTAGTTTAGTCATGTTCCTTACTTTCATAATGAATCATGTCAGTTATCTTCAAAAATTTTCTGAAAACCAGCGGCATTGGAGAGTTCATAAGTCTTGACCAATTTTCCAGTGTTGTTTGCACTCAAATAGCCACAATGTATGAAAAGTGCACCACCCTGGGTTCACCCTGTGAATGGTGTTATTTTTCTTGCATACCTTCAAACAGAGTGGGGGTGATTATGAGACAAACTTAGCAGCAATATACCAGAAGCAGTTTAGTGAGTCTCAAGTCAACTGCCAAAATGTTTTGGATGGATGAGACTGAGCTCAGGTGTTATATCATTAAATTTTTTTGCATTGTGTTTGGAAGGAGATTAATCAGATTTACAAAGAAAAGAAGACCATTTCTAAATTGAACCAGGGTGATCCACTGTCAAAGATTTGCTGCTGTTTCAGTTCGAATAGCACCAGACATTGTCAGGACTGAAGAAATGTATAATGTCACTGATTCTCAGAAAATTTTAGAAGAAAACTTGCACGAAACAGTGTCAGGGTGAAGAATGCGATAAAAATAGATGCTTCGGCAGGACAACAATCCAAATCCATCCACCAATCCTGTTCAAAAATATTTTCAGGACAATTGGGAAAAGTTCCTGGAGTGGTTTAAAACCCAACAGACTAGAATATTATGGACAAATTATGAGTTAATCTGAGACAGACCATGCCCTATTGGAGACCAACAATGAAGGTGGAGTTACAGAAAATATGTGATACAGAATGGGCTGAATTACTGTTGATGTAGTCTGAAGACTTTTGAAATACTGAAGTAAAATCCTGCAATCAGTTAGTGATCCTAAGGGGGGAAATATGTAATATTACAGGAGGGTATGTAAACTTTTGAAAATGCCATAAAATGCAATTTATTAATAATATCAAGGAATTTCATTGATATTGAAGTCTCAATGATTCAGAAGTGTTCGGCCACATGCAGTGCATTATAATTCATATAAGATTTGCCTATTGTTGTAAAATAGTTCTGGAAATAGAAAAATCGGCCATTTTGCATTGGAGTATTTAAACTTTTGGGCAGAACTGTAGTCAGCAGCCCAAAAACTCATGCTTATCAAAACTGTTGTGAATATCACTTTGTCATTCTCGGCAGGGGCGGACTGGCGGCATTTTGGGCCCGTGGCAAAATAAGTCAATTGGCCCCTATGTCCCTTTTGGCAGAGTTATTTGCAAATGTTAAATAATCTGGTAAATTATCATTACACTAGGGGCCCCAAAGTGAGCAGATCTTGTCCTTATTAGTCAATTTGATTGCATCCACTGAGTTAAACCGAATGACTTAGCTTTGCTCCTTTGCTTTTTTCTTGATTTTTTTTTTGGAAGTCTTGCATGGGCCCCCCTGAGTGGATGGGCCCGTGGCAGCTGCCACTCTGCCACATAGGCCAGTCCGCCCCTGATTCTAGGGTGTGGAATATGATGTCAAGAACTGTGATTAACATATATCACAAATTGACTGATCTACACTACCCTCCAAAAGTTTGAATACACCTGGATAAGTGCAGTTTCTTCTAAAAATACTTGATTTTGAATGGAATTTTTGTTTAGTATTTACGCCAAACAATAAAACAAGCACATTTAAGTCATAAGTTGTCTTTATTTTGTCATTTTAGGTCATTTTGGGTGAAACTTATGGCCTTTTTCGATATCCCAAATTTAGGAATTTTGTAGAAAATTGTCACAGCCGAGTTATCTTTTAGGTTTATGAAATTCAATCATATTTAAGCGTTTCCAGAGTTCAAACGTGATCGTAACAGTTATTTTACACCCCGAAAAGACCGTTTAAAAATTTTACACTGACCACTAAAAAATGCAAAATTTAGATAATTTCGGGTCACCATGAAGTATAATAATAAAATGTATCTTCTCTAATGAAAATTATTTTATTTAAGGTTTTTCAGCATTGTTTTGACCGAAAAATAGCCAAAATCAGCATTTTTGTCCGATTTTCAACGGCCATTTTCTGGTCTGAAACTACTTGTAAAATCATCACAAACCAGTGGAAATGTGTAAAAAATGATGAAATGTCTTAAATATGGAAGATAACAGTGCTTTTATAGCTGTTTATAAAAAATGAAAAAATGGGATATAGAGAATTTAAATAAATTTATACCAAAATGATCTAAAACCATGAAATATGGACACCTTATGGCCTGTATGTGAATTTCCATATTGTTTGATGTAAGTATAAAACAAAAGTTTTGTTGAAGCTGAGGTATTTTTGAAAGAAATCGTACCTTTTCAGGTGTATTCAAACTTTTGGAGGGTAGTGTATCTGTGAGTTAGTATGTATACAGGTATAACTACTGTGCGACTTTTAGATTGTGAGCAATAAGGCCAAACATCAGTTCATTTCCACGGTTGTCAACTGGACATAAGTGTCTGTTCCTCCTTGATTTTCACATCATTTGAGGTAGGATGAGTTCGTGCTTCCACCAGTCGACTTTAGTATGGTCTCCATTTAAGCATGTAACTCCTGGAACTCCTTGACGTCCTGCAACTCCCGCTATGTCCCACTAACTCCCGCTAACTCCTGCTAACTCCTGCTAACTCCTGTAACTCCCACTAACTCCTGCTAACTCCCATAATTCCCACTAACTCCTGCTAACTCCCGCTAACTCCTGCTAACTCCCACTAACTCCCGTAACTCCCACTAACTCCCGTAACTCCCATAACTCCTGCTAACTCCTGCTAAATCCTGCTAACTCCCATAACTCCCACTAACTCCCGCTAACTCCTGTAACTCCCAGTAAATCCCCTGACTCCTGCTAACTCCCGCTAACTCCTGTAACTCCCACTAACTCCCGTAACTCCTGCTAACTCCCGCAACTCCCACTAACTCCCGCTAACTCCCACTAACTCCCGTAACTCCTGCTAACTCCCGCTAACTCCTATAACTCCTGCTAACTCCCGCTACCTCCTGCTAACTCCCATAACTCCCAATAACTCCCGTAACTCCCACTACCTCCCACTAACTCCTGCTAACTCCCGTAACTCCCACTAACTCCCACTAACTCCCATTAACTCCCATAACTCCCACTAACTCCCGTACTTCCCACTAACTCCTGCTAACTCCCACTAACTCCCACTTACTCCCGCTAACTCCCGCTACCTCCTGTTAACTCCCATAACTCCCATAACTCCCTGAAGTCCCAAATGGAGGCTCCGTTTGGGAGTTACATGCTTAAATGGGGCCTACCCACCAACCTGGCCAATGAACAGGCCTTCACACAGGTTATGCAAATGAGGGCGATTTCGCCGATTCAAGGACTTCCATAAATCGTACAGACTGGCAAGTTACTGGAATAGATAGATCTCTCTGAGAGCTTTAAAATGACAGGTCGTAGGCCTCTGAGTCTTGAATAGTTTTTATGAAAATCGCCAGTAAAGTTTTGAACTGGAGAGAAATGCTGCTCGCTGATTGGCTATGACGCTCTGACGCAAAATATTATGATAATGTACGAAAATGGAAAGATTCGTCTAGGGTAGATTCTCTGGGTGGCAGTAGATAGATCTCTCTGAGAGCTTTACAATGATAGGCCATACGATTCTGAGACGTCGACGGTTGCTGAGATAATTGCCTGCAAATATTTGAAGTGGACAGGAATCCTGGGGGCTGATTGGCTGAGATGCTCTGACGCAAAATCTTATGATGATGAGCGCCGATGTTGTGATTCGTCTAGGGTAGATTCTCTGGGTGGGGGGATGAGTGGATTAAATTCAATTTTATTGGAAGTTAGCCTCAGTGCTAAGTCCAAAGGTCTGCATTGCCATTTCATAGCTCACAATGAATCATCAGAAGGGAAAATGACTAATCCAGTCATGTTGGCCTACATAACATGTAAATCCCAGATAAGGGCTCTTCTTGCACTTTAGTACATGGGGGGATACTCAGCTTAAGCTGATTCTTCCTTCCTGCTGGGGTAGTCATATTTAATTTTAGGTTGTACTGTACAAATTTCTAAATGTGGCTCAACTTAGCTGTCTATAGCTATTCATTACTAGTCTTATCCATGTCTATCCATAGCTACCCTCCCGAGCAGCAACGTAAATCAAACCTTTCACTACTTAATTATTTTGGTTAGAATCAAACGTTGGGCCAAACAACGTATGACAAAGGTAGGGCAAAGGTAATTTCCAAACGTTGCACTCAGATGGAAAACCAAACGTAGGCCGCAACCTTAGTAAGAGGTTGGCAGATAGTTTGTTTTATAGTTTGGCCTAACGTTTGAGTCCTACGAAAGTCATACCTTTGGTTGAGAGGTTGGAAGAACGTTTGGTTGTAACGTTGGGCTAAACTTGTCAGTCATACGTAAGTATACCTTTCGTTGAGAGGTTTGAAGAACGTTTTACAATTACGTATGACCATACCTTTGATTCATAGGTTTGTCGAACATTTATTTGAGAGGTTTTTAAAACCTTAGACTATAACGTGAGTCATACCTTTGGTTGAGAGGTTTGAAGAATGTTTGACTATTACGTATGACCGTACCTTTGATTCATAGGTTTGTCAAACATTCATTTGAGAGGTTTTTACAACCTTAGACTATTATGTATGACCATACCTTTGATTCATAGGTTTATCAAAGGTATGGTCGCACATTTGGCAATACGTAAGTTCTAAGGTTGTTCAAACGTGTTTTTGATATGTATGGACAAGGTTTGAAAGTAATGTTCAGGGCAAACGTCTGATTATACGTATCTCCCAAAGGTTTGTTGAAGGTTTGCGCAAAGTTGCAGAACCTGGTATCCTGACTCTCAGAGAGCCTTGTAGCGCCATCTATTTCATACCGAATTCAATCTATCCGGTAACTTTGATTTTATAAAACCTCCAACAGGATGCTTGCTGGTGATAATTGGATGAAGCCATAACGAAATAGTAGCTACAAGAGTCACAAAAATTACCAAATAAATATCTCTTAAACTGGGTGAGATTACATGGGGCAAAAAAAAATTCCCCAGTACTGCTCATCCACAAACGACCAAGACAGAATCACTTGAGACCGCAGTTGAAGTGAGCTTACTTGCAGCTCTCCTGAATGCCACCTATCCAAGGCCAACTTGGATTGGGATTTTTCCAACTCTTCAGAGTTGCAGCATTAATCCCTTATAAGGTAAGTGAATATTCTTATTTATTTTTTATTGTAGTCCTTAAATGGACTGCAGACTGCTTGGTAAAACAAGGAAGAAAAGTCTGCCTATTTTGGAGCCACCTTCAGTGTTTGCTGCCTGGCTCTGCTCTCTCTATCTCTATCTCTTGTTTCTCTTCTCTTCACTGTTTTAATTCATGTTTTCTCTTTGCAGGTGTTCAACAAAAAATCCGAACCATGCATCCCAACCCCTGACCTCAAATAAAAAATATTCTTGAAAACCCCCCCCCTCGAAAAACCAAAAAATCCCTGCATCAAAATCAAATGAGAACATTCTTTATATCATAATAAGGGCCATTGTGTAAGGGCTTTATTTAATTAATTAAATTTTTTTCCACGGGGGCAGCAGCCTGGGAGGTTGGCTGGACCGCCAGAAGCAATGCGGCAACCCCCCCGGTGCATGCGAGCGCTCCGCCCCTGGCCGAATGAATCCACAAATTTCACATCGCCGAGTTGACTCGCTCGCCGTGAAGCCTACACAACCTCCCCAATCCATCCGAAGGAGTCATTTAACTAAGAAGCATCCTAGAATCAATCGGCCATGGTTAAATAAATCGTTACGATGGTATAAATGGTATTCTAGACCGATATACATCCAGTCCACACGAACGTGCTGCTTAATGGCCGCCTCCTCCGAATTCTGCGCATGCGCAAGAACCAGCGCGCTGGGCTGGCCTGCCACGCCTGACGCCCCAGAGGCGTATAACGACCGATCCTTCAACGTGGGGGGTACGTTCACATCAGAGGTTGGAGAAATACGCAATATTTACGATATATACGTACGTAGTAATCTCGTAGCCAGTTGTCGACAAAATACGTAGTTTAGTAACGTTGGGTCCGATGTGAATGGGAGGTTTAATGCTTCCTTAGACCAACGTTCCTCAAAGGAAATTGTCCACAAGGGTATCCATTTGTATTCTTTTGTATACACTTAAAACTCTTTACCCCTTGTTTAACGATAGTAATCATGGATAGCTATGGATAGCTTTGGATGAGTGAAGCTAGGTTTAGCTTAAAATGGCTATTAGGGTGGTCCACATTTCAATGGGAAACAAGAAAAGTACCCTTAAAAAAGGGTACTGTATCGATCTTATGATGAACCAGAGGGTATGTGGCATGTTATAAAAGGTTCTAATATTATAAAGTGGGCATTAATTTCTATGAAAAAAGTACCCATAGAAAAATTCAAAAGGCCCTCCCCTTGTTTCATGAGAATATTATAACCATGCAAGGATGCATGTATAAAAAATAAATAAACTTCTGTTATGTAAAACCACCTGTATGGATATTAGCTTGTTAATTGCTACATGCACAGTGTACATGTTTTTCAGTACTATTTAATAGTGTGTGATGTCAGGCCTGAAAAATACCCCCCCCCAACAAAAAAATCTTGAATCTGCCCCTGGTTTGTTGTGGTCTGGGATTTTGCAAATTTGCATTATTGCAGCGCAATGCGCCGAAAAGCTTTTTTGCGAATTTAATATTGCAAATAGAGCAAAATGAATAAGTGCATTGAATTCGGAGGAGTTTACTTGATATATGCAGGTTTTTAAATTTTGAAAATCGGACGTTTATCAAGGTTTTTAGGGCAAGTTTCACATTGAAAATGATGTACACAATCTTTGATGACGTTTCACACGGAAAAAGTTTCGCACTAGATTTTCCTAACCTTGATGAATCGATTCACTGTTAAGATAACTTACATATAAGTTTTTTTATAGGTTAAGACATCGATACAAAAACAAATCGTCTAAAACCCCCAATTTGAAAGTGGAAATTGATGACCACATAAGTAAAACAAACACATGCAAAATTTCAGCCATATCGGTTAATATTTAGAGGTGGCACAAAGCCCTAGAAGTTTATAATGTAATTCCTCATTCACGCAACTGAAAAATTAGTCAATTTCCCAGATCTTTCTCAGAAGTGAATATTTTTTCCTGATTTTTTAGTATATCATAAAATTGGCTTGGTAAAGTAATATTTGGGGGTTATCTTTTATTTATTATTTGTAGTCAGTGAAATATTTGACTGTTTCTACGAAAAAAGGCTTGATAATTAACCTATGTAATATCTATGCTGACCTGCTACGAAACTTTGTAAGTCTGAAAGAATATCAGGACTAGATTGGGCATCCTTGACATACTAAGAAAAAGGCTACTTGATCAAAATATACCCCGTTATAGCAAGATTTGGAAATACCGATGATTTTGAGGTCTGCCGATGGGCAATCGCATGCTATATTTCAATGGCTTTGTGCCACCTCTAAATATTAATTGATTTTGCTGAAATTTTAACACAATACCTTCTATCCTTATAAGATCAGAATGCAAGATTCAAATCAGAGAAATTCAGAGGAAAGTGTTTTTGGACCACCCTAATGGATATGGATAGATAGCTAAGGCTAGATTTTAAATGATGAGCCACTTTTTGAAATTTGTACTGTACTTCTCTTATTTAGCTGGATTCAGCACCAGTATTAAGGAAAAGAAAAACAAAACATGGGAGAATTTGAACATGGTGGAAAAAATCTGGTGTGCTGGCTAAAAAATCATTGGTTGCAACCTTCAAAGAAAAGCAAAACTAATTTTGCAGTAGTAGATTTGGTGTTTTTCTTTCCATCAACCCAACTTACAGCCAGGAAATTGAGAAAATTGTAGACAGTTTCAGAAGTTCCCAAAACCAAATGCCTGACTAAACTGCCAAGCTTGAATCTTTGCCAAAGACTGCAGACGCTTCAAACCAGTGCTGTCACTAAAATACCCAATTCTCAGAAGATTAACCATCAAGTTTCAGGCAGTTCCAGAAGAACTCTTGGAAATGGCATTCATTCCCCTGAAGGAGTCTGACATTTAGTTACTTTAATGGGCAACTTGGCTTTTTACTGAAAAAGGTTGCAACCTTCAAAGCCTTTTTCTACTGGCTTGCAATTCTGGATTGCCTAGTTGAACATATTTGCCTGCATTGAGTGATGTTATGAAAATATTGTCCGAATTGGCATTTATGAGCAAAATAAATTCTCAGTGTCAAAAACAAATGTTATGTCATGAAGTTGGAGATAATATACATTTGCGAATGGTTTTTCAGTTTGACTAAGGACGGATGGATGATTGGGCTTTGCATCCTCTATTTATGAACATGGTAGAATAATTAGGCAGCGGAGGACAAGAACAGATTTATACAATCAAGGATGCTTGAAATTGCTGTCTAACATAAGCCCAGGTAACTTGGCCAGACCAAGCGTCAAACCATGGGATCAGTAGTTGGCACCAGCATTCCAAACCATAAGACAGTGTTATGGTAAACCAAACATAGTACAACAAGCGATCTGCGTCACTGAATGAGAGTTTTATCCAAACTATCTAACCAATCATAAGGGGAGCAATAGAGGAGCAATTGAGATAAAGTTTATCTGTGAGGACATCTGCTACCCTTGGCTGCTATGCTAGCTGCCTGATCTATCCCCTCTTCCACAGGGTGCCCGCCAACGACCAAGGGCAAATCAGGTGGAAGACAAAAAGAAAAAATACCACCGATGCTTATAGGGAAATAGCACCCTTAAAACATACATATTCAAGAATGCAGCAGAATGCCATATTTCTATTAATACAATTTTTGAGACATTGATAGATATTGTAGTCATTATCATTTCTATAGTGCTACTCAATCGAATTCAGTGTTGCTCCGGTTTTACACTGCTCCACATTTTATGAGAATACCTTGAAGTTCTATTACAGGTTCAAAACGAAGCAAAGTGTATTTTAAGTAGTTATTACAATTTCTAGAAAGTTCCTTTCCTATTCGGGTAGCGCATCACCCAATATACACCAAGGTATTACGGTGTGATTATGCCAGAAATAAGGCTCATAATAATGAAGCATCAGGTGCATTGAGCCAGCCAATGAGTTAATGAACCTTGGGATAATGACATTAAAAAGATTCCTGTGTTGAGCAAAAGGATATTGGATGAAGATTGAAGCAGCTAATGCAAGATAAATTCTCTCAACTTTGAAATTTCTTTGCAACCTTTTAATCTTGCCGAAAAGTAGTTGGCACCAGCATTCCAAACCATAAGACAGTGTTATGGTAAACCAAACATAGTACAACGAGAGTTCTGTGTCAATGCATGTGTGAGGGTTTTATCCGAACTATCTAACCAATCGTAGGGGAGCAATAAACGGTGCGTGCGATCTTTGGACTTGCTCCTCAGGCTAACTTCAAATGAAATCTAGTTTAATCCACTTATTCCGAGCCAAATCTGCAGGTGCAACGTTAGGGCTCTTGCAAATGACATTTGCTTTCCTGAAGGAGCCTGACATCTGACTCAAAACTGTTGAGCTAAAAAGAAGGAGAGTCCACAAAACGTTCTAAGGCCATGCAGTAACAATATCAGGACCAAGGACCAGGGCGACACCAATCTTAATTCGAGGTTGAGCTTAAGGTTTTAAAACATATATGACAAAGATGATTTTAATTCTGTCTTCAAATTTCATCCTCACTCGATAAGAATATTTCAAAGCTCCAACACAGTCAATGTGTATTTTGATTTTATTACAATCTCTGGAAAGTGTTATTCCCTTTTGGGAGAACATCTTCCAATATGTGCAACAGCATTGAAGTAAGGCAAAGTAAGAAACTACACTCGCTTAAATTATTCAAAGTTAATCGAGCCAGCCAGAGAGTTTATATACTACGGGATAATGATGGTAAAAAGATATCTGTGTTGAGGTAAAGGGAATTGGATGAAGATTGAAGCAGCTGACGCAAGATAAATTCCCTCAACTTCCTCATCAACATTTTAATCTTGCGTAGATGTTTTGACTCTAACTAGCCAGTCCAGTTTCTGATTTGATATGTGCATGTAGGGCAGCCTATTTTCTAAGGCAAATGATGAAAAAATGTCTGCAGATCACTAACCAGTACATTTGCCATCTATAGCCAACAAGTAACATGTAGGTTACACATGTGTCCAGAGAAGAAAGCTACAGCCAATATTTCTTATCTGCTGCACAACAAGACAACTGAAAACCCAGACCTACTAAGTTTGTGAGTTATCCTGCAATTTGCTGCTTTTCAGGTTCAGCAAGAACTTTATCCTGGAACTTATCGGGCAATTTCCTAGAAAGCCGTCAGTTCCACCATACTGCTATGCCAGTAGCATGGATATTGACTGCCGGATCTCAGTTGCAGATGGTGTCGCATAGCCTTATTCACACAGAGATTAGTGTAAGAGAAGTTTTCTAGAAGTATTCTCACCATTTTCAGCAGAGAGAGTAACTTCTTCTAAGATTTACCCTTGGCATAATACATTCTCGATGACAAGCTTTTGAGCCTAACTTAATTAAATGTCTGTCTCTTTCAGGAAAGCGAATGTCATTTGCAGGAGATCGTCACTTGTTCCATAGGACAAGTTCCTGTGATAGGACAACACATACCAAAAGTGCTCATCTGAGAGGTTGAAGAGAGCCAACAGAGTTGCAATAGCAAAAGTATCTATTGTGAATAATTGGATCCAAATTGAATGTTCTATGATTCACATGAAGAGGTGACCTAAATTCCATGAAAATCAAAAATTAATTGCAAATACAAGTGTTTAAACCACAACAATTGTCCAATATGGTAGTCACTGGTGATAGCTAGAACTGAGTCAGACCCAAGTTGTGGCTTTCAATTCCGTCTCAATGCAGCTTACTTGCAGTTGAATTATAGATTCAAAATAATATCTCTAGCTTATACATTCTTGATTATAAATATGGAATACGTCTGCATTTTCTGAAGAAAGCTTTGACGTCTTGGTTCAGTTTTACACAAGCCAACCACGTCCAAGGAGAGGACAACTTCTGAAACACAAATGTCAGTCTTTATGCATTGCCACTGATCTGTGATATCCTGCTGAATTAGACTGTCACCAAATTGATCCACTCTTTAACATGCTGAGCTCAAGTTGAGGCTGCAATTTAAAGCTCTGTGAAGCGGCATGGTAGTGCTATCATCTAAAGGTGTAATTACGCTTTTAGGGCTGCAATGCCATTTAATAGCTTCAACTCATGTTCTGCAGTTTTCATAGGATAATAATAGTTTAGAGTACAAGTCAGGGCATTGAAACTCAAGGAGAAGGTGTTAAAATACATGAGGCTTGGAGGGTGTGCATCATGGCTGCTAAGAATGTCTCCTGTTTGTCCTGTATTTCTTTTTATACTACTCCAACCATGCATATTAGTCATAATTTCAAGCCATTTAAAGAACCATTTGTCCAGATATAAAAAAGCAGCATGGAATTCAATTTCATCGAAAAATACTGCACTGAAAGCCAAACATTATCACATTATGGAAGGAAAGCTGAGTTACTTTTCCATTAAAATCTCAATCACAACTTTAATACCCTGGATGCTGGCAATGAGAAGATGAGTGGCTCAGGAAGTCTTTGATGTTAGGTGCAATTGAATATCTGTCATCAAAAATCAAGGCATTTGAAACTGGAAAGCCTTAATTACCTTTTGAAGCAAATGTAAGCATTGGATAGAGTCAAGTCTTCCTGTGACTTTGTATGTGAATGTACACGAACGTATAATTGATGTACAGTGTATACTTATTACAGAGCAACAATGGAATTGTATGAAACAGGTATCCGTTGCTCATCCTTGCACACCCCCATTTAAACTAAATTTGATAATGCACCAATAATTTTTAATTTAAGGTGAAACAAAAAAGTTAAGCAAGAGCATGAGGTCTCAGCTGGGTCTTAGCTAGGTAGATAGACAATAAAGTGAAATTGCAAAAAGCCTGTTAAGAACCCATAAGTTCATTACCACGACATGCCATCAGCAATGTATAAAACATGTTTTAAATATTGACTGTATTAGACAATATTGCATCTGCCTACTGCATATACATGTGTGTGTCTACTGCACTTATGAGAAACAATTTGCAGCAACAGAAGGATGTTCAGATGAAGTGAAGAGCCTCTTTGCTCTCTCCATCCAAATCCAGATAAAAGCTTCCATCTTCAGAGGAGAGATTATTCAGGCAAATGCCTTGCGTCTGTCGCCATTCAATCTCTCACCATATGTCCTGTTTCTCAGATAATAAGGTAGTTTAATGAAATGAGGGGACTCACAAGTACTGTAACATCATTGAAACACTTGTTGGTGGTTGAAAGAACAGGCATTTATAATAGCACTTAAGCCTGGCATATATCATGCATGTATTGAATGTACAAGGGTACTTATCCTAGAATTTGGCCAGGTGATGAGGGCATATAAATTTTTAACAATGTAAGATTTATGCTAAATGAAGACCGTCTTCAAAAAATCGAATCGAATGGAGGCCCATAAAAATAATTTTAGACAAGAAGAAAGTTTGAGATCGTAATTGATTCATTAGATGGTTAGTTGTTGGGTGGATATCTGTCGGGGTAATCTTGATTACATGTCTTGTTCAAATGACATAGACCCTGATCTCTTTTTACCTTTTTCTAGTGAAAATGCCTGGAGAGATCTTTGCACAGACAGACGCTCTTAACCCTAGGGCCATTTTTTATATTATGTATCCATATAAATTGACATGTATACATTTTTCACTATTTGGCATGTTCTCGAATTCGTGGAGGTGTAAAAACGAGCATGTATGAATTTGTGGACATGAGAAAACGAGCACAGGTGCTCGTAAACTTACATGTAATAACTAACACTCGTGAATGTGCTTTATTATTCATTCGTGTATCTGCTAATACTAACATTCGTGGAAGTGCTATATCATTAGGGTTTAGTGTTGAAATTAGGTTTAGATTAATTTTTAGCCAATTTTCCATGTATATATTTTTCATTATTTGACACGTTCACGAATTCGTTTAGTGTTAAAATTAGGTTTAGAGTAGGTTTTAGCCAATTTTCTGAATGCAATGTTCGAAATCACACATACACAAATTCGTGAACAGTAATATTTGGCATGTACACAAATGCCCTGGTCGTGTATATGTTCGTTTTTTCAGGTTAGCAAATTCGTCTACATGCCAAATAGTGAAAAATATATACCTCAAATTGGCCAAAACCTACTCTAAACCTAATTTTAACACTAAACCCTAATGATATAGCACTTCCACGAATGTTAGTATTAACAGATACACGAATGAATAATAAAGCACATTCACGAATGTTAGTTATTACATATACACCAGCACCTATGCTCCTTTTTTCATGTCAACAAATTCGTACATGCTCGTTTTTACACCTCCACGAATTCGTGAACGTGTCAAATAATGAAAAATATATACATGCCAATTTTGAGATTGCAATGTTCGTAATCACACATACACAAATTCGTGAAAGGCAGTATTTGACATGTACACAAATGCCCTGGTCGTGTATATGTTCATTTTTTCAGGTTAGCAAATTCGTCTACATGCCAAATAGTGAAAAATATATACCTCCAATTTTCTGATTGCAATGTTCGTAATCACACATACACAAATTCGTGAAAAGCAGTATTTGACATGTACACAAATGCCCTGTTCATGTATATGTTCGTTTTTACAGGTTCACAAATTCGTCTACATGCTAAATAATGAAAAATATATACCTCAAATTCACGACTCTTTTCCAACACAATAGGCTTAAAGCAATGTAGGCAACATTAGTTTTTTAATCAATATTTTAAATTCCTTTAGGATATTTAGATTAAATTATAATATTCAAATTAATGTGTAAATTTAAGCATACATAATCTTTTATTTACCAAAAACGTCGGACTCAAATGCACCTTTTCAAGATTGCTTCTACAAGGCCATGAAAGGGTTTATAACCAGCCGCATTCCAGATTTTCCAAATCCCAGAAAGCTGGTTAGTGAATGTGAGCTCTTTTGAATTCAGCATCAATCGTACTTGCAAAGGAAAAAAAACAAATCTATGTTGGTCTGGTAGATTTGGTTTTCATTCCATCAAGTCAACTTGTTATGATCAGGAAATTGCGAAAATTGCAGACAGCTTCAGAAGTTCCTCAAAGCCAACTGCCTGACTAAACTGCCAAGTTTGAATCTTTGCCAAAGTCTGCAGATGCTTCAAATCAGGTCTGTCACTAAAATGTCTAATTCTCAGAAGATTAACCATCAAGTTTCAGGCAGCTACTGGAGAACTCTTGGAAATAGCATTCATTCCCCTAAAGGAGTCTGACATTTAGTTCATTTAATGGGAAACTCTGCCGTTTTACAGTAGAAATTTTCAACCTCCAAAGCTTGTGCTACTTATTTGCCGTCTTGACTTGCTAAGCTGAACATATTTGCCTGCATTGGCTCAAATCTGGCCTGGGGCTCCATGGTAATTTTTCTGAAACCAAAATATTTTTTAATGAGCTTTCATGATCGAGCAAAATACCTGCAGGATATAAGAAAAAAAAAAAACCATTCCAATCTGTACAGTACAATCAAAAATAGGGTTAGAACATTTTTTTTCTGAAGTCCCATGTTTACCTATTTTCCCCTCCCTTCTCCTCTCCACCCCAAATTTTCTTACTTACAACTACCTTTGACCCCTCACCACAACTTTACTCCATTAAGTAATTACAATAAGTAAGGGGCACAGTGTTGAAGATATCAAACACAATGGGCGCAATGAAGTTCGGATTGGCATCGGCTTAAAGAAGATTTAAAGTAATTTTAAAAGGTAGTTTAAAGGAGATAAAGGCATGTGATTTGAGAGGAGCCAAATGGTGTGAAAAGATAAAGTAGGGGCTGATTCTTCCTTCCTGCTTCGGTAGTCATGCTTTATTTTGGTTTGTACTGTATAAAGCAGTGTAATGGTCAACACAACAAGAGAAGACAATCTTCTCATTCCGAGTCACTGAGCGGGAGTTCTATTCTAGCTATTTAACCAATTGTTGGGGAGCGATAGCGAAGAAACTTGTGGTGGGGTTTTTGGGAACTCGAAAACAGGTTTGTAGAAAGGCAATGTGTATTCTAATTATTAAAATTTCTTAATTTTTTTTCATTTTCCACAGTACAGCCACAATATGTGAGAAAGAATTGCAGCTATGCCAGAAATAAAGCTCATGATATTGAAGAATCAGGTGCATTAGTCCTGCCAATGAATTAATGAACCTTGGGATAATATGTTGAAAATATTTGCGTGTTGAGAGAAAGGATAAGAGCTGAAGATTGAAGCTGCTGCTCAAGCAAAAATCATTGTCACTACTTCCTCTTCAATACTTTCTTCTTGCATAAAAGTTTTGCCTCAAGCTAGCCACCTTTTGAACATATTCTGATTTGATATGTGCATGTAGTCCAGCCTGATGCACAAAATGAGAAATGTCTGGAGATAACCACCCAGCACATCTGCCACCTATTGCAAACTAACTTGTTGCAGCTCTTAGAAACGCTGGTTGTGATCAAGACAGGACTTGTCAAATATAGACTACTTGTAAGTCTTACATGTACGACATCACAATTTCTCGTTAAAACAACCAGATAGCAGAAGTGAAGTGAAGAAAATGTATGATGCAGCAAGTTTCCTATGTCATTATATGGTAATTACCATGGCCTTAGGTCTTTTCCTTGATCTTTGGTCCTAACCTTGATTCTTGGTCCTTGACCTTAGCCTTTACTCATGGCATTAATGCTTTTTCGTTGACAAACTTTTTGGTTTAACTTAATTAAATATCAGTCTACTTCCATGAACATTCATGTGTAAATGTAAAGGAAGACTTGATTCTATCCAATGCTAACATTTGCTTCAAAATTGAATTAAGGGATTCCGATTTCAAATGCCTTGAGTTTTGATGGCAGATATTCAATTGCACCAATGATCAAGGGCTTCCTTAGCCACTCATCTTCTAATAGCCTGCATCCAGGGTATCAAAGTTGTGGTTGAAATGTTAATGGAAAAGTAATTCAGCATTCCTACCATAATTTGATGTCTGGCTTTCAGTGCATTATGTCTTGTATTCAATGAGAATAGAATTCCATACTGCTTTTTGATATCTTGGGCAATAATTGTGCACATGACTAAAAATGATGTTCAAATAATACAGAAGGAAGAAAACGATGATTGAAATGGTTCAAATAGTTCAGAAATAAGTACAAGACTAACAAGAAATGTCCTTGGAGCTACCATGAAGATGCACACCATCCAACCCCCCTCCCCCAACTTCGCACATTCAAACTTGAAGTTTCATGCCCTGACTTTTTTTTGTAGTATCAAATGTAAGTTTCTTTTAAAAATTATCTGAAACATTCATTATCCTTAAACATGTGATCCATGTATCACCTTTCAGAGTTACCCCCATACAGAGATATAACGAGAATTAATATTGTCAAACCAATCACTCTCTGTTTCTACATAATGCATGCTTATTACTCTGCCATATCACGTCTGCAAAAAATAATGATTGCATGAGAATATAGCATCTGCCTTCAATAGATCAAATGTACTTCTACTGTATTCTACTGCACTTATGAGAAACTGCAGTTAAGGGAAACAATCTGCAGCAGCAGAGGGATGTTCAGATAGAGTAACTTTTTAGAGCCTCTTTGCTCTTCATCCAAATTCAGATAGAAGCTTCCATCTTCAGAGGAGGGGATTAGTCAGGCTGATGTATTTTGTCTTTCTTCTTTCAATCTCTCAGCATTTGTCTTGTTTCCTAGATACAAATATAGGTTTACGAAATTAAGGAATTCACAAATATTGGAACACCATCAGAATACTTGTTGAATGAAGAAAGGCCACACATCTGTGATAAATACAGTACAAACCAAAATAAAGTACGACTATCCCAGGTGGAAGTAAAAATCACCCACTGCTTTACCCTTTCACACCTTTTGGCTCCCCCCCAAAATCCCTTCCTACATTTTCCTACTTTAAACTACCTTTTAAAATTACATTTAATTCACATTCAGCCAACACCAATTCAAACTCCATCATCCCCATTGTGTTTGATTTCTTTGATATTGTGCCCCTTTGCTAATTGCAATTTAATTGACAGCTGTTTTAATTAGTTCTTAATATGGGATAAGGTTGTAGTGACGAATCAGAGGCAGTTGTAAGGAGATTTGGGGTGGAGAAGAGAAAGGAAGGCAAAATAGGTAAACAGAGGACTTCTGATGGAACATTTTCTTGCTTTATTTAGTACTACAACACAATGAAATTGAGAAAAATATGTCAGTGTTTATTGCCGGCTGCACTTAAGATTTTTCTAAATATCCCAAAGAAAATCCATAAAGCAGAATAGTGAATGTGGATGTTTCGAATTCCACACTGGTCCTGGTAGCAAAGAAAAAAAAACATAACAAATAAGTTTGTTTGGTAGATTTGGTGTTTTTCCCCATCAGGTCATCTTACAGCCAGGAAATTGCGAAAATTGCAGACAGTTTCAGAAGTTTTTCAAAGCCAACTGCCTGACTAAACTGCCAAGTTCGAATCTTTGCAAAAGACTGCAGAAGCTTCTAGCCAGAGCTGTCACTAAACACCCAATTCTCAGAAGATTAACCATCAAGTTTCTGGCAGTTCCAGAAGAAATCTTGGAAATGGCATTCATTCCCCTTGAGTAGACTGACATTTAGTTAGTTTAATGGGCAACTTCGCTTTTTACAAAAAAAGGTCGCAACCTTTTGAAAGCTTGGCAGCTGCATGTTCGCAGTCCTGGCTTGCTATTTGACTGCATTGGCTCAAACCATGGGTGCTGAAACCAAAATATTTTCAATAGACACTTGTGAGAAAAATAAAGAGTTTTTTCCAGAAGGGTTTTTCTATTCTGCTTAGGAAGGATAGAAGATTGAGCTTTATGTGCTGTATTTATGCACTTGGTTGGCCAATGAGAAGAGGAACAATCAATTCTTCTAAGAAGAACATTCCAAACCATAGGAGAGCATAAATGGCCAAAACTATCTCTATCCTATGGTAAGGGAGCAATAGAGGGGCAATTGAGATAAAGTTTATCTGTGAGGACATCTGTTACCCTTGGCTGCTATACTAGCTGCCTGATGTATCCTCTCTTCCACGGGTTGCCCTCCAACGAGCAAGGGCAAATCAAGTGTAAGACAAAAAGAAAAACGAAAAAATACAACTGATTCTCGTGGTGAAACTTGACCTTTCAGACCAGCAAGTAAACATTCCAGAATGCAGTATTTCTTTTGAGAAAATAATAGTAATAATAATAATTTGTTTTCTTATAAGCGCATTACATGCACTTTACAACAAGTATAAATAAAGGCACCATGCAAAATCAAACCATAAAATTAAAAATAGATTACTGCAGGTAAGACAATTTAAATAAATGAGTTTTGAGTCTTTGTTTGAAAGAATTAAATTCTGTTGTAGACTGAAGGTCTAAAGGCAAATTGTTCCACAGGGTAGGGGCCTGGATAGAGAATGCCGTGTCGCCATACTTTTTTAATGTTCTGATTAGACATAAGACATAAGACATAAGATTTTATTTACCTCACGAAAAACATGAGATGACAAAATAAACATACATGTTGAATAAAATCAGACGCAAATAAAAACATAAAGGGATAAAAACCTAGGAGACAGCACCAACCTAGTATAATTAAATTACTAAGAAATAAACAAAATCTATAATATCTAAAATGCTCTCAATAGTAATTTCAACATATCTTTGTTATCATTATTGAAGTTGGCTAACAAAGATTTACAGCTGTCGACGATTCCATTGTTGGTTGGAAGTTTTTTAAGTTCACTACAGATAGCTTTACAGTAGGACTTGTCTACACACAATTTTGCAAAAGAAAATCTGTTTGCTGAACATATAGCTTTAACTCTGTCTGCTAGACCAATACAGTTTACATCTTTAAGTGAATACTTGTATAAGTGGGACGCCCTTGATGTAGAAGACATAATCGAATTTAACAAATTAATAGATTGACACTGTATTAAACAACCAATTTTTCTTATACCCATTGCGGAAAGCAGTGGGGAGGACCTTAGAAACTTACTTAAACCAAGCGACGCTTTAATTAGCTTGGACTGCAGTTTGTCCATATCTGTTACTAACACATTACTTAGCATGAAACTTTCATCTGAGTACAGTAAGATAGACTGCAGGGCAGACTGCCATAAGTGAGAAATTACAACTGGTTTCACTCCATTATTACACATTCCTGCACTCTGTAGAGAGTAAAAAGCTTGCCTACACTTCCTAATTCTTCTTTGGACATGATTCTGGCTATAATTACTGAGTACAGCACCAAGATAGTCAATTTCATTTACATTAGGAATTCCACAATTATTAATAGACCAAGTGGGATACGGCTGTAGATAACATTTTCCAAAAACAATTGTGTTTGATTTTTTAGCATTAAATGATAGACCATGATTAGACACATAATCATTGGCATAGTCAATTAAATTTTGCAAACCAGTAGCAGTTGCACTTGTAAGAAGTAGATCATCTGCATAACAGAAAACATTATAGGAATATCCACCAATTTTCAAACCACCAGTTAGATTAGACAAACCATTGACTAGATCCTGATATAATAAATTAAATAGGAAAGGAGAGGTTAATCCTCCATGACGAGTACCTTTATAAAGATTAAATTTAGTAGAAGTTCATTATTCCATTTGACAGTCGCTGTTAAGCTTGTATACCATGAGTACATAAGTCTTATGTCTTATATGTCTTATGTCTTATATGTCTGATAGACGGATGCGGAAGCATTATGGCAGAATTGCTAAACAGGCAAAAACAAATGATAACGACTTCGCTCTATACAGTGGTTCCTGCGTTATAAGACCCCTTGTTGTAAAACTGCCTTGGGCAGATTACATGAAAAGCAGCAAAAGTCCTTACCACAAGTTACATTAGCACAATACTGATAAGGCCAGACATAATTGATTAGTAGCTGCTCCGATTTTCTCAGGGCGCTTTTTCTGAGGATAGCTGGCAGGACAAAAAAAGCCAAAATCTGAATCTTTTATTGTGTCAATCCATTAGATAAAATCATGGGTATTAACTGTTTTCTGTTGAATTTGTAAATGAGAGTAGCTTAAAATATGGCCTAGTGCTAATGTAACAACGATAAATGATGGAGGACGGAATTTTTTATGCTGATCCTACTGCAATAAAAATGAAAACACCAGCAGGGTACCACACCTGGCCTGCTGCTCAGAAACCTGGCTTTCTGTTCAGAAAAAATTTGAGATCTAATCATGTGTTCGTTAACATAATTTGGATAGACAAATTCTGCTAATGTAACACTATAAAATGGACAGATGCGAAATTGCAGTTACTTTAGCATTAAGGAAACAGCTACCACTCCCAGTTTTTCATGTTTCTGGTAAAGTAATTAACTTGCAAATAATACATGTTTTTCAATAAAATTTTAGAATTTCTCTCTTGAAATTTGCATAAGTAGCAAGAACACAGAAAAATCCCCATTTAAAAGTTGCTAATGTAACCTCAGTTTCCTCTGACAAAATCGAGTTACATTAGCAGTCTTTTTGAGGATGTACTTAGTAATAGGTTTACTTGCTTCAGGAAGCAACAGAGGGATAACAAAAGGGTTGGAAAGTTTAAGGTACCTTCTGTGACCACTTTTTGTGAAATCTGCCCTTGCCTTATGTGACTGCCTTCCTCCCGCACTAAGTAGTATTTTGCACCCCAACGAGAGACCGCACCCCTACGAGAAACCGCTTCATGACCGCAGAAGGGGCGGTCTTATAACGCAGGGACCACTGTACTGAATTTATATTCTTCTTTCCAAAGAATAATTATTGCTGTCTGAGGATACCAATCAGTGCTCATGCTGAACGCTCATTTAGGAAAAAAACTGAATGTTCATACTGATACTGTTGTGTTTTTCCAGGATCTAATGAGATTGAACCAGATCATCATCAATTTTATCAGATTAAAAATATTGATTTCACAAGATTCTCTAGTTAAGAAAGTTAAATGTGCTTTTCCTGCTTTACGGCATTCATAAAGCATTTTGTTTCCTTTTTAAAACAATACCTTTCCTCTCGGGAAAATGAGACACAGTTGCCATAAACATTGGTGAATATGTGTTTGCATTAATGGTCAATTAAAACTTTTATAAATCATCTTGCTAACCGAAGGTAAATCAAAACTGCAGCATCTGAATATGAGAGGATATGTTTATTTATATGACAAAACTACATTATAATACACAGAACACACCTTCCACACAATAACCAAAGGTGTATTTTGTAAATTTTATAATTTGCGAAATTTTAATATTCTACAAAGGCAAATCCAATGTCATGAGTTGGTAAAAATTCCGATTTGGCCCTAGTTGCACTAGTATACATTTTAAGTCAAATATCAGCACCTTAATTGAATTTAAGTAAATATTATGGATCATTTGAAAGCCAATCGTGTCAATTTTTTTCCTATATCTACAATATCTACAGCAGTGCTGTTTTACCGATGTTCATTTGAAGTTGACTTGCAAATATATCGATCATGGGACAATATTTGCAAATCTTTCAGATACGATAAATTTAACTTTTCCGATTCACTGTGTCCCGCACCCACACTGTTGTGTTGTTTCAGGTTTTAATGAAAACACAGATCTTCATCAATTTTGTTGGATTAGAATTGTTGACTTCACAAGATTCTCCTGTGAAGAAAGTGGAATGTGCTTTATGGCCACCATAAAACATTTTTGTTTGGAAACAAGACTTTTTTCCTCTGAAGGAAATTGGAGGCAATGGCTATAAAACATCGCTGAAGCTATTAGTCATGGTCAATTAGAATTTCGTTATTACAATGTAATCTGAAGAGAGATTTTAAACTTGATAAATTCACGAAAACTGATTTGCCAAGCCAGGCATACATCAAACCTGCTCAGCTATTGCATTCAAGCTTAGGAAGTTTCAAAAATGTTGGCAGTTAACAGTAAAGTGTGTTCAGGCCCACATTAAAGATCATGAACATATTGTCCAGTTGTTACAGGTTCCGAACTATTAAAGGTTTGGAAAAACTTAGGAGTTACATCCATGCCTTTCAGTGAGACAGCAGGCGGGGCACAGTGAGACAGGGCATCTGCCACCAAAATTTCCAACTGTTTGGATCATGATGTTAACCCTCTAATTTATGATGAAAAGTGGCATCACTATTCCTCATCTTTGAACTAAAAATACATAAAAATATTTTCCTTGAAAATGTAGTCTCAGTTCCATTGTTCTTACAATTTGAGTTTGAACAAAAATGGGAAAATTCAGCCTTTTTCATTTTGTATATGGTGCTGTGGCAATGTGTGGCATGCTCCAACCCCTTTATTTCTGCATAGATGAACTGAGCAATTTCCCTTTTTTATCTTTGTGTCCTTTGAAATTTTTCTCCCCATTCTAAAAGTGGTTTCCTGGGTTTGTTTTACAATTCAGACATTGTGCCTCATTATAAGATTCATCTAAGAATGGAGCACCACAGCCTGCTAAGGGGGGTTTCTCCTACTGGTAGCTATTGAATTCCTTGGTTTCCTTTTTGAATACGGTCAAAATAATTATTCACAGTAGTCAGCATCCTAAACTTGTTCTACAGGTCCAGCTAGGGTATTGCAAGGGAATTCCCATTTATTGTCATTTGAATTTTGAAAACAAGAAATCTGATAAATAAAACCCTTGAATGCGACAATTCACAATTGTCCAAAGCAATAATTTTAGTAGAATTTTTCGTTTTGAGTGACGATCCATCTTCCCTGAAAATTGGACATTACTATTAATATAGAGTAGAGCAGCCCCCTTAACTTCGAGGAGCGATTTGACCTGCTTTTTGTGGTTGATTATTTGAATGCTTAAATGCTGTCAGGAAGCCTTAGGGATCACTTAACTCTACTTATAACTAGTGAAACGAATGTCTACCAATTTTAATAAAGGAGTGACGGCCCTTTTTGTAAAAAAAAATTAAAATGGCCGTCTTACCCCACCCATCGGGCAAGAAGCGCCCCTATTATAATCCTATGGAAATTTTTTTTGCCAGCGCATTCCTCTTGAAAGTTATTTCTTGGGGTTCTTCTCTCATAATTCTATTCACTTTTTCTGAATTTCAGAACTTTTCTGTTCGTACATTTATATTTTAACTATTTTTTGCCCTTTTTCAATTTCGGTCAACATTTTTTTCTATTTCAATTAATTATTTTTTCAGGATTTATTGTAAAGTACACATTATTAAATGGTCCCTGAAGTAGCTTCGAGGCCTCACCTAACCCGGGCTTCTTGCCCCGACCCACTCTAACTATATTATTGGTCATAATTATTTTAAAAATTAACCCGCCTTTCATGTGACAGGCTGGCTGCAGTTGTGTGGTTTTCAAAAACAGTTTGTTCAAGCTTCTAGAATACTTCAATATATAGAGTGGGTAGGGGCAAGAAGCCCGGGTTAGGTGAGAGCCCCCCCGAGGGTTATTTCTAAACTTACATTTTTGGTGCTTTTTCTTATTGATAGGATTGAAGATAGAGGCTTTTTACAGTGGGTTGAAAAAGTATGCACCCCCCTGGAGTGGTCTTCCAATTTTCTGTCATATCTTCCGTCAGAAATGCATCATCAATCCCATACTTCTACATGCTCATACTGATCTCTCTTGTAACCTATATTCACCATAAAATTCTGGGTGGTAAGTCATGGAAGAGTAGAAAAAATTAAACAAGCAAAAATTAGTGTTGCCAAAGTATACACCCCTTGTAAGTTGTTGATGTTTTTTCAGTGACAATAATGATGAAAAGGTAAAATTACGATTTAAATAGATGATCTCTGATTGGTTTTTAACATCATGGATTGTTTTACCCAATTTCTGTAACTTCTGTGGTCGACTGTGGATGGACAATATCACAAAGTCAACCTACTGTAAATAAAAATTGTAAAAAATTAGATATGAAAATAAAACAGATATCTAATGATGTCCATAAGCTGAATTTGAGAATTTTAGAGGTTGAATGGGGAACAAAAAATATTTTGAGCCCTAATTACACATCAGCATCTCCCACAGCAGTGTCAGAATGAACTGACATTTATACCTGAAAAAAGGTGTTGGGATACTCTTTCCTTGGGAAGCCCCCAAAAACCAAGAAAAGGGCTGGACAGGCAGGGACACACCCTGATACAACCTAGAAAAAGTTTCACTTCAGTATCTGCAACAGAATTTGAAAATACATATGGTCATAGGAACCTGCAGCGATGCTTAGTTTTGGCCCTCTCCCATTTGATGTCTTGTGTCTTTTAATGTGTGTTTTCAATAATGCCATTATCCATGTATGGTTCTATCAGCTATGAATATAAAGCAGGTGCGATTTGACAATGCTCAATCAAGTTTCAGCGATATTTTTTCTCGTCTCCCAATTTGTGATAAAATATGAAAATTATCAGAAAATTTGATCATACTCATTTTTAGTTTTATCAAAGATATCAAACTGGAAAGTGTCTTGGGTTGTATCAGGGTAAGTATACACTTGTCCAGCTCATTTCCTTGAAATTTTCTCATTTATCTGAGAAGCTGGTTCCAAATTTGTATGACAGGCAAAAACAGCACCTGGAATACATATTTTGGACCAGTCTACACAAGAAGGAAGTTTCTAAAAAAATTACTTAAAATAGCACCAACTGCTTCAACAATATAGATAATCATTCACATAATGCTCTCTTGGACTTCCAGAAGCTGGAAACTTTTTATAGCCACATACAATCTCACTACATGAAGGGGGTGTATACTTTTGCAACACTGATTTTCACTGAATTATTTTTTTCTACTCGTCCATGACTTACCACCCAGAATTTTATGGTGAATATAGGTTACAACAGAGGTCAGTATGAGCATGTAGAAGTATGGGATTGATGATGCATTTCTGACGGAAGATATCACAGAAAATTGGAAGACCACTCCAGGAGGGTGTATACTTTTTCAACCCACTGTAGGTGATGTCACAAATTTTAAGGGAAAACAGCACCAAACCATAGAAGTAATTAAAGAAACAAAAAAAGGTGCATGGTTTTTGTAACTTTGATAAATTCTTTGAAAGTGGTTGTCAGAAATAACTTTGGAAATTTTTGAAAGTATAATG
Source organism: Platynereis dumerilii (assembly GCA_026936325.1). Lineage (NCBI taxonomy): Eukaryota > Metazoa > Annelida > Polychaeta > Phyllodocida > Nereididae > Platynereis > Platynereis dumerilii. The sequence goes on along the minus strand of JAPTHN010000005.1, from coordinate 21,189,631 downwards.
GATATCTGCATTGCTTCACTTTATGACCATTACATAAATATGATTTGGATCATATTATTTGCATTTTAGCACGAAATATAGAGGTCAAATTAAAGTATGTGAGTTTGGGGCGAGAGGCCCCACATGGCATGGGAAATGAGGCCCCCCTTCAGTGAGGCCTTGAAGCTGCTTCAGGAACCATTTCATAATGTTTACTTTACCTTAAATCTTGATAGAATAGGTAATTGAAATCGAAAAAATTTGGCTGAAACTAAAACATGGCAACAAATATTAGAAAATAAATGTATGAACAGAGAAATTCTGAAATTCAGAAAAAGTGAATCGAATGACTTAATTGGCTGTCTCTGAGAAAACCATGCAGGTTGTACAGAAAAGTGAAACGTGGCCCGAGCCGGATTTTGACGAAATTTTCACCAAACGCCCTTTAGACACAATAATGAAGGTTGGTGAAGTCCGTTTTTCTGTGATTTCAATTCTTCCTTGATTTTACCCCACTTGAAAATAGGGTGTCAAGTGTGGCGCCAAATTCCTTTAACATGGGTTTCAATGGGAAAACATGCCAACTTTAGCACTATAGGAACCAGAGCGCAGCGCATGGTTTGAAAATTTTATGATGGAGGATGATTACACATGACTTGAATATTCTAAATTCACTTTTTGTTGCGTGGAACACTCCTTCATAAGCCAGATATAAGCATTTTTAGATAGCGGAGGGTGGCAAATTTCTTTGCGTTTCACAAAAAATTAAAAAATACTAAAAATGTCATAATTCTGCTAAGATTTGTCCAAATTTGTCAATTTTAGTGTCTAACTATATGTTTTGGGTAATTCCGCACCTCTTGGGATAATTTTTATTTTGATTGGAGGTCAAGGTCACTGCCTAAGGTCAAGGTCAAAGTCAATTTTTTCTGTAATTTAATGACATTTCAAGTTTTAGTCCCAGATATATATCAAAAAGTCCCATAATATCAATGCTTATTCAGCATAAACTGATTTTAGAAATTTTTAGCTATATGTTAGTATCCTAAACTGTATCAAAAACCTGATTTTTTTACCATAGGGGGCCCTTTCAAATTTTCGAAATTTTATAATTTTTCCAATTTGCAGGTTAAATATTTTGAAGATGTCCATCGATCATTGTGCCTTAATAATTCAGAGTTCAATGGATTGCTGCTATTGCATGAAAGTCAAATAAGGGATTCTGGGCCAGAAAACAGACCTTAGAATATGATTTGAATGTTTTCGGCGGCCATTATTGAAAATTTTGTCATCTCAGTTAATGTCAAAACTAATAGAGATAACAGAAAAGTTTTTGTTTCTATACCTATGTTTTCAGGGTCAAGGAATAACACAAAAACATTTTTATCATTGTATGTTATGTAATATATGTGTAATTTGGCTGCCACAACAACAACAAAAAGTATCTTGTCTGATATCTGCGGAATATTGGAATGATTCTTAAGTCTATACCTATGTTTACATGGTCAGGGAATCTGATACAGTTATATTCCATGCTCTATATGCTTTCAAATACACACATTCATGCATTGATATTTGTACAATTTCACAATAGAAAATGGGACGCATAAAGTATTTTGTAGTGTGAGATTTAGGGGTGTTTTTTTACATCAGCTCTTCTCTTAAACTATAATTTTAACGAGTTAAATGAGATCAGGTCCACATTATAGATAATGATGTTGGGTATATGGTCCAGTAGTTTCAGGTTCCTACCTTTTACAGGTTTGGAGTAATTTTGAGCTACGTCCATGCTTGATAGGTGTCTCACTGTGCCCCTTGTTTGAGCATGTTTCGAAAAATCACCATGGCTATTGTCAAAAAGGCAAGTCACAAAACTGATTAACCTTGCTGTTCTTCACACAATGTCTTTTGATTACCATTTTGCTTGCTTGATGGAATGGAAAAAAGTGATATTTGACCTTACCACTATTAAAGATGATGAAATTAATACAATTTCAGTGTCATTGTTGGCCTGCTCCCTAAAGGAGCTTTTTGTTAAAATCAGCTGAGTCTTATCCAGCAAGGGTCAAAGGGTCGCTCCTTATTCTTGCAAGCGAGTTCCGTGATCAACAACCTTCCTTATGGCTCAGTTAAGGCCCACTGCAAAGTGGCCTGCCTACGTCACATGAAGAGTTTGAAAATGAATTCAGCTGCAAGTTGGGACGCTGATCTGCAAAGACCTCTGATCAAATAGTTTCTATGTGCCATGTTAGCATGTAAATGAGTTTGACATCCATAAAAAATTTCCCAACATAATATTTTCCATTTTGTCTTGAATTGTTCGCCTGATCATAGCTTTAAAACTGAACAAACATGTACTTTTGGTTTTGTATATTTATTGACACAAAATACAGTCTATTTATTTCTGATGAGAGGCAATAGCACAGCCACAAAGGCATGATATATGCCATTGCTAAAATACCAGTCATTGATAGACATGATAGTGAAGGGTAGGGGAGGGCCGGCACAGTGAGACACTTTTTTTATTTTCAAATGTTCCAAAATGTCGGAAGTAACGAGTTAAATGAGATCAGGTCCACATTATAGATAATGATGTTGGGTATATGGTCCAGTAGTTTCAGGTTCCTACCTTTTACAGGTTTGGAGTAATTTTGAGCTACGTCCATGCTTGATAGGTGTCTCACTGTGCCCCGTGGGCGGGGCACAGTGAGACAGCAGGTGGGGCACAGTGAGACAGGGAACCTTCAGCCATAACTGCCGATCCTCAGGACCTGCCGAAATTGTTCCATCAATTGTTGCTACAGAAACTACTGAACTCTCATAAAAGTAGCTGGCCAGGTGATTTTTTAGGTCCTTGTTTGAGCATGTTTCGAAACTACATCGCACAGGACACATGCACGACTTATTTAACCTGCCGAACCTGTTACATACTGATCAAATTTCTTTCTGATGCTTCCCTTTGGATGTGACTCACTAAAATCAGCAGTTTACAGCAGGAATTTTGTTTTTAATAGTGAATTGTGAGCTATGCATTATATTCAATTCGTTTTTAGTGTATTTTGTGATGTCTCACTGTGCCCCGCCTCAAGCTGTCTCACTGTGCCCCACGCAGCTCTCTTTATAAGATTTTTGAATCCTGCAGACCGAATGCCTGTATTGTGGTTCATCAGCTCACTCAACTACACTAATCACGGTCTGAATCCCTGGCTATTGATTTGCATTTTACCATTTTTCTTGGGAATTATAACAAAAAGCCGTTTAGCAAAATTATTCAATTTTTCTGGCTGAAAACAGAAATATCGAAATTCCACTCCCTATATGCTGTGTAGGCATTCAGGATATAGGACAGTCTTTCACTTACCTACTTTTTGTTCTATGCAAGAGAGAGTTGATCTGTTAACAGTACCAGCCAGACGCTACGGGCTTTGTCACACTGAGCCTGCCGTCTCACTGTGCCCCGCTCTCCCCTATGCTAATCAATTCTGTGCACCTTTATACTAGCATATTAGAAAGCAAAAGTTTTGATACTGTTAGCATTTGAAGGACAACTGGTCGACTGCATGTGTAGGGGAGATCGGGGCACGTTGGACCTCGGGGCACGTTGGACCTTGGGGCACGTTGGACCTTGGGGCATGTTGGACCTCGGAGTACGTTGGACCATCCCCAATATATATTTTTTTTAAACATGGGCAGTTATCCAAATCCTCAATAGAGACTTTAGTGGTATGCCTTTTGGCCAAAATATTTCATGAGCATAGAAGGAAAAGTGTGAGTTCTATTTCAGGTTTCCTCATTTTCAGCATGAAAAGTGACTTTTTCCTAGTCTCAATGACTAGGTTACCCTTCTTAAAATAAGGGGGATCAAGTCAGACAAGTCTCGTAAATTGAAACTGTCAACTACTTAAGTAAAGTTTGATATAAGTTTCCCGAGTTTAAATTCAAACTTGTTAGCGAGGCATGCACATTTTTGTAAGAGGTTGGGATGAGGCAGGTTGGACGAGCATGGCCGGGGCACGTTGGACCATTGTAAACTCGATTGACTGACAAAAAATAATCCGCAAAATGCCAGCTGGATAATTTCATTCCTGTACAATATGAGGGTAAAATCAATTCAGTTGACTAATCTGCTAGCCTTTCTAGCTGAAACAAGATTTATTAAAATTATCTGGGTGAATATTCGGATATAATCAATCTGCAATGACACACAAGTGTGTGTTGTGATCTGTGAGAATAAAATGTGGTGTTTGCTCACTTTCTTCTACTTTTGTGGACTTCTATACCATAGTCCAACCTGCCCCACATTGCGGTCCAACGTGCCCTGAGTCCGGGGCATGTCGGACCATAAAAAAAAAAAATTCAAATTTATTTTTCTCCACAACTATTGAAGGTAGATTGGCTTGGTTTGGCATAAGGCTACAGTTTGTCACATCTCACATTGTAACAGAAATTCAGCATTGTTTGTACAATCCATAAAAATCAATACCATGAGATTGGTTGTTCTGCTGATACCAACTTGACTATAACTAAGCCTGGGGTGGTGCTGCAGTGCACTTTTGTGACGTATCTGCCCATTGTGTGTCAGATTGGTAGCGTCACAAATGTCAACATTGTGCGAAATTGGACTAAAATTATCTTAAATTGGCAAATATTGGAAAAAAACAGCCCCGAAATATCACAGAAATGTGATATTCATATTACAACAGAGCTAAGCTACACATAGGTATATATGTATTTCTCCTGTAGGGCTTCTGGTTGCTGAGATATCCGGCCAAACATCTGTCCTCTGCTTGATGTGACAAACTGTAGTGTAGATGTTCAGATCTATGTCAGTCAGTAAAGAGATTTTTCAAATATTTAGAGATATTTTTGATTGAGCCAAAAAATAAAAAATCAGACCAACGTGCCCCAGTCTCCCATACTTGAAAGCGTATCTATAGAGCATGGAAAATTACTGTATCATATTCCCTGACCATGTAAACATAGGTATAAACCTAAGAATTATTCCAATATTTCTGTAACCTCCGCAGATATCAGCAAAGATACTTTTTGTTGTTGTTGTGGCAGCCAAATTACACATATATTACATAACATACAATGATAAAAATGTTTTTGTTTTATTCCTTGACCCTGAAACATAGGTATAGAAACAAAAACTTTTCTGTTATCTCTATTAGTTTTGACATTAACTGAGATAACAAAATTTTCAATAATGGCCGCCGAAAACATTCATATCATGTTCTAAGGTCTGTTTTCTGGCCCAGAATCCCTTATTTGACTTTCGCGCAATAGCAGCAATCCATTGAACTCTGAATTATCAATGCACAATGATTGATGGACATCTTCAAAGTATTTAACCTGCAAATTGGAAAAATTTATGAAATTTCGAAAATTTGAAAGTGCCCCCTATGGTTAAAAAATCAGGTTTTTGATACAGTTTAGGATACTAACATATAGCTAAAAATTTCTAAAATCAGTTTATGCTGAATAAGCATTGATATTATGGGACTTTTTGATAGTTATTTGGGACTAAAACTTTAAATATCATTAAATTACAGAAAAAAATTGACTTTGACCTTGACCTTAGGCAGTGACCTTGACCTCCAATCAAGATAAAAATCATCCCAAGAGGTGCGGAATTGCCCAAAACATATAGTTAGACACTAAAATTGTCAAATTTGGGCAAATCTTAGCAGAATTATGACATTTTTAGTATTTTTTAATTTTTTGTGAAACGCAAAGAAATTTGCCACCCTCCGCTATCTAAAAATGCTTATATCTGGCTTATGAAGGAGTGTTCCACGCAACAAAAAGTGAATTTAGAATATTCAAGTCATGTGTAATCATCCTCCATCATAAAATTTTCAAACCATGCGCTGCGCTCTGGTTCCTATAGTGCTAAAGTTGGCATGTTTTCCCATTGAAACCCATGTTAAAGGAATTTGGCGCCACACTTGACACCCTATTTTCAAGTGGGGTAAAATCAAGGAAGAATTTAAATCACAGAAAAACGGACTTCGACAACCTTCATTATTGTGTCTAAAGGGCGTTTGGTGAAAATTTCATTAAGATCCGGCTCGGGCCACGTTTCACCCCCCGCATGGTTTTCTCAGAGACAGCCAATTAAAAATCATAGAAGAACCCCTAGAAATAACTTCCAGGCTCAATGCGCTCGCAAAAAAAATTGCCATAGGATTATAATAGGGGGCTTCTTGCCCGATGGATGGGGTAAGAAGGCCATTTTATATTTTTTTTAAAAAGGGCCGTCACTCCTTTATTAAAATTGGTAGACATTTGTTTCACTAGTTATAAGTAGAGTCGAGTGATCCCTTCCTGACAACATAAACATTTAAATAATCTACCACAAAAAGTAGGTCAAATCGCACCTGGAAGTTAAGGGGGGCTGCATGCCCCGCGCTACTCTATAGTTAGTATACTTTTTAATACTGGCCACAAATTATTTTACTTCAGTACAAAGTAATCATAGCATCTGATTTGTGATTACATCTAGCAGGAGTGCAGTTGCCATTACATAATAATCCGATTGGAAATGAGTTTTGCATCATTTTGCATTACCAAATTTTGAATTAAGAAACTTCATTCAGAAATGTCGCCTTATTTCCGTTTAGTGATTATTTAATTTGTCAATTTCAGGCAGCTGGAAATCCCATTTGGAAAATCAAAATATTTTATTTTATTTTTCTTTAAAATCATGTTACCTAACCTTGGTTTAGCGTGCTTAATAACAAATATATTGGCATACTCAAAAAAGCTTCTCCAAATGGCTACTGGCAAGAGTTACCTTAGCATGTGAGTAATATTAGTAATCATTTAATGAAAGATATGCATGATTTAAATATTTGGGGATGCTTTTTATTTGTGCAAAAAACTAGATGTTTTAGTTTTGGCATCACCCAATTTATGCACAAGTTTTCAGAAAACATAAACCTTCATATGTTCACCAGTAACCACATGTAGTTCACATTGCAATAATTGTAATTTAGCTCATGTTTACAAATGTTCATCCTTTGAATGGATTTTGCGCATGGAATGTAAAACTTCAATAAAGATCAGCAAGAACAATCTGTGTTGGGATGAATTATCTCAAGCCAAAGCCTAATGACATTGTGCATTGCCTTGAAAGCTCAGAAGAATTTTTTGTTTCAAAAGTTTAGTGTTCTGATTTTGACAGCAACAGCTGGGGTTGACATGAATTCAGCTGATGTATTAAACATGTGGTCGTTTAATTTCCCCTTTGCATGCATATTTGCAAAGGCTTTTAATGGATTGTGGAAGTTGAACTTCAGAGTTTCATGGCATTACTGCACTGTGTGGAAACCCATGCAAACTGCTGAATAGTATTACAAACTTTTTCTGTCTTGTACTGCTCTTATAAATGACGATATATTGATGCGAAAAGCGGCAAGCAAGATAGAAAGGCCGCAAAAATTGTGATCGTTACTGATACTTCCTAAGTAATGTACCTAAGGATAAATCATGGCAGGATCGGAGTGTTGTTTTTTCACAATCATGCAGGCAGCAACGTATTTTGTAAACTCCTTGAATTAGGTTCACGAAACGACTGTTTACAGCGAAATGACATTATTTCATAGAAATGTATCAAATCAAAATCAAAATTCCTATCTGGTTAAGAGAGGTTGCTAGGATTTTCTTGAGGTTTTCATTAATTCTTAAAGTTACAGGTTTCAGCCACAGCATGCATCGGGATTGGGGCACAAACACCATTTCAAATTGCTAGACCTAAGTGCTCATAACTCTCATCTAACATGGCAGATTACATATTATTCCATCTTATCATCTCCTTATTACATCAGCTTCTGGCAGCTGTTTATATAAGCTTAAAGTGTTCAGCAGCACCGAGATATATTTCGACAACTTGCAGAACACTTCTTATTTATAAATATTGTATCTATGTTAAATATTACACTCCCATACAATATATCATCATGTTTTACACACCACCAGATAACAATCATTACAATGTCTAGGTTGCCAGAAGTGTAAACCTACCAAGGCGAATGCTATCGATCTTCTGAGACAGGATTTATCAAGGGCCAAGAACTACTGCTTTACAGATTGCTGAAGGTGATGGAGGCCAATACCACCTGCTTGCCGGCTCATTGGTGCTCAGGGGGAACAGGCACTTTATCAATGTATTCCTGACAGGACTGCAGCCTTACATGGCACTAAGTCACCCTAGCAAGACAGGCAAGTAGTTGTGAAAAACTCTGGTATACCAAACGTAGACCACCTGGCTCCTACACAAAGTGGCGTGCTTTTCACACAATAGTGCATCACCAGCTTGTCTGGGCCAGTGGATGGCTATGGGCAATGTACTGGCAGAGATATCTGTGGATTCGCCACTTTCTACATCATCGTTATGTCAATGTTAAACATTTAAAAATCAACACTGGAGTCTAAATTAAGTTCAGTTTGCATTTCAAAACCAAATGCAAGTATTCAAAGTCTTTAAAACATACATTTCAAACCAGTAAAAATAAAATGCTTAACAGTGGACAACACCAAATGACGCTAGAGATTGAAAGATTTTGACCAGACAGCCCCTAGCACCCAATATGCAAAGAGCATAAAAAAACACAAAAGATATTTAGGAACTTCCAAAAGAGATAAGTTCAATATTTAAATGATGTCTGACAAATTGTGGATTTGTCCATGTAGTAACTCTACAATGAATTTCACATAGCCATTTTTGACTCTGTGGTCTGCAAGTACATGCTTGGAATAAAGATGGCTTCACTCTCAAAATCCGCACGCAACATGGCCTTCGTGAGATATCTTATATCTGGTTTTATCCGAATGCCTGGAAGTCAGACCAATTATTCCCCAAACTGCCCTGAGGTTTGGCATCAAAGAAATAACTCAAGCATCTTGTTCTTTGCTAATGAGCAATCTCCATGTCCAGGTATTCCACAAGGAGAATGCAGAAAATATCAGTTGTTCTTTTCGAACCTTGTCAATGTTGACTGGACAGCACAACATTCTTACATGCACTACTTCACTCTGGTGTGAGGGCATTCAGACTGGTCAAGGTTAGGTAGCTTGATTGGGTCGATAAACTGCTAATAGACAAGGAATTATTCAAGGCATGTCTACCATGCTATCTGGATGCGATAGTAGTAAAAAATAGCGATGAACATATACAGGAGTAGGAGTTTTTATAATGTCATCAATCATTTATTTTAACTAGTTTACGACACGAATACAATAGACATTTAATGTATTCAAGAATATTGCAACAGAACAGATAAATTGTAAACTATGCTAACTGCTACAATACAGCTTCAGTGCTTCACAACCTCCGCAGTAGCTGTGATATAGAGCAACTTTATCAGTACTATCTTTGTCAGCATTGCATAAGATGACTAACACACATGTCAGTTTAACTGGTCTCCTGGTAATACCAGGCCAATCTCCTGCTCCTAGTGTCCCTTCCTGTGCCATTGTATCGATTTCACTTAGAGCTGATATCTGGCTGGAAATGGAAAATACCCCAAAAAATAAAGAGGACAAGCATTGTTGGCCAGCAGAGGAATGTTTGAAAGTTTGTATAATATAAAGAAAGGGAAGAAATCGAAAGAAAAAGCAGGATGGCATTATGACACACAAAAACAGTGGCAATGAACAGACAAGGTTGAGTGGTTAAATACACTGCTTATATTGGTCTCAATTTGCTTATCATCTCATTATTACTTCTGCTTCTGGCAGTTTCTCATATAAGCTGAAAGTGTTTAGCAGCACCGAGATATATTTCAAGAACATGCAGAAAGCTTCTCAATGCCAAACTTTTTTAATTGTTGGCTTCTCGGATCGACCGAACCAATATATTTTGTGCCTCTGGAAAAAAATTGAGCATAACCAGAATTTGTATCAAATTGACATAATAAACAATTGAGATTTCTCCTTTTTTGTTCTCGTTCTACCGACCGACCCTGGAAAAAGTGCTGCGAGAAGATCCGAGAAGCTAAAGATCAATTATGTCTGGCCTTATATTGCATCGTGTAATTTTATGTTTAAAAAGATTACACTTCTGTACAATGTATCCTCATGTTTTAGTTTTACACAAAACTAGAACACTATGTCTGGGTTGTCGAGAGATGAGAGTGAACCCAACAAGGAGAATGTTATCTATCTTCTGAGACATGATTTATTGTAGGTGAAGACCATAGGCGTACGTCGCGCGCGATTTTTGGGGGGGCAAGCGACATTTGCCCGAATTTCACGATCTAAATTTATAAGCATTTCAAATTAAATTGCCTGGAAATCATTAATTTTCAGTAGTTTTTATTTGATCATCTGCCCGAATTTTTTGGCCTTTTTGCCCGAATCTTACTGTTTCCCAAACTTTTGGGGGGGGGGGCGATCGCCCCCCCTGCCCCCCCCTCCGATACGCCTATGGTGAAGACCCTGTGGTCCACAGATGGCTGAAGGTGATGGAGGCCAATACCACCTGCTTGCAGGCTCATTGGTGCTTAGGAAGGAGAGGCACTTTATCAATGTAGCCCAGACAAGACTGCAGCCTTACATTGCACTAAGTCTCTTGGCAAGACGAGCAAGTAGGCGTGAAAAACTCTGGTATACCAAACATAGACCACCTGGCACCTACGTGTACTCGAAGCAGCGTGCTGTTTACACAATAGTGCATAGGTCGATTGTCCAGGCCAGTGAATTGTACCGTCAAAGATATATGTGGATCTGCGATTTTCTCCATCTACAAGTTGTACACTATGAAGAATTTAGTATAGTTTCGTGACTTGAGCATATATAGATACATGTACTGCATTTAAATCATCGCATGGAGTTGCTTCCTCAAAAGCATGTGCATGCAAGAAACTGGGTTCCCTCGTTATTGTTTTAAATATAATTGTTTGTGAGAGAGTCTTTATTTTTAATTTTACTTAATTGTATTTGTTTCATATAAAAATATAGTTGAATTGAAATAAAATCAGATAACTAGTGAAAACTGAGATGAAAATAAAAGGCTTAACAATAAAAGTTTGTTTTTGGGCAGCACAAAAACACATCACTAATTGACAGAATGACCAGAAAGCACTATGGTGTATCCATATAGTGTTGAAAGAAGTCCTTAACTTGTCATGGTGCAACTTGTAACCTCATTGATACTCAGTTGATGACTCGTTTTGATAGCATTGCAAGATAGGCTATGACCTCATAAACTGCGTATGACTCATAGACAACAGCATGGCATGGATAGGACTCTGACCTCACAAGAAACATTTCAGTCCAATTCTGTAAGCACTCGTTTTTCGTCTAAGTAAGTGCTCATGACTCTCCTATGGGCACGTCAACATTGTTGCAACAACGTCACCCTGTTCGTAAAATGACGTAGAATTGTATGGTAAAAATCATGTTGACAGAACCTTGTGAAGCAACATCAAAGATATGACTTTAGCATGCTCGGTTGAGGCGACGTTTTCACAACATTGTGAGGGAATGTCAATGGTTCAACATTAGCTTGCGACGTTGTGGCAATGTTGTAAAAAAACGCGACGACGTATTCATGCTCTGGCAACATGATCTCTACTATACAATGTCATATCTACGTGACCAACAGACCAGCCCTCAACCAATTAGCAATGTCATGATTTACGACGTGTGCCATTGGGTCTCCTCTCACTTTGCAGATAATATATTATTCCATCTTATCATCTCATTATTACATCTGTCCCTGGCATATAAGCTAAAGTGTTCAGCACCAAGATATATTTCGACAACTTGCAGAACACTTCTTATTTATAAATATGCCCCATTCACACGACAGTGGTTATGTGTCGGCGAAGCTGTCTAGGTGCCAGGAAGGCATATTTCGGCGATTAAAGCCATTTTTGGACAATTATATAATCAATTAAACGTTATACATCATCGTGGGTGGATCCTAGGACAACAAGGCACTCGTTTTCTATGCCGAATCGCTCGTAATTGGAGCCGTAGCAACCCCCAAAGTGGAGCAGGACTGTGTCGGCGAGTTGTGCAGGAGCTTCGGTGAAGTTCCATTGCTTCCATGTTAAAGTAGCAATGCCCAAGCAGGCTCTAGCATCGCCCAAGCAGGCTCTAGCATCGCCCAAGCACCTCACAAATACTCAATTACGCCCAAGCAAACAGCTGTTTCGGTGAGGTAAACAGCTGTTTCGGCGTTTCATAAGCATCTCTGCGTCGGCGAGTTGTGCTGTTGCGTCGCCGAAGCTGTATTGACTCAATGATAAAGTAGCCTGGCCCAAGCACTCTCTAGCCTCGCCCAAGCAGTCTGTAGCCTCGCCCAAGCACTTTGGGGGTCTTTCAGGTCTTTTGCATCATGAGTATTTGCTTCGTCAAGATTCAACAGGTTGAATCTTTGGTGAGGCAAATTCTTGCTTCACCAACCTGTCACGTGACTTCTAGGAACTTTTGGTGAGGAAGTTTAAGATGCTCCGTAGACGAAATTATCGTCGCCGAATTGTTGAAAGTAGTTTAATCACCTCCTACTTTCCTGGAAAAGAAGAATCGCCATGGCAAGAACCCCCTGATATGTATCCGTGTGAACTAGGCATAACATGGCAGATTACATATTATTCCATCTTATCGTCTCATTATAACATCAGCTTCTGGCAGCTGTTTATATAAGCTTAAAGTGTTCAGCAGCACGATATATATTTCGACAACTTGCAGAACACTTCTTATTTATAAATATTGTATCTATGTTAAATATACAATATATCATCATGTTTTACACACAACCAGATAACAATGTCTAGGTTGCCAGAAGTGTAAACCTACCAAGGAGAATGCTATCGATCTTCTGAGACAGGATTTATCAAGGGCCAAGAACTACTGCTTTACAGATTGCTGAAGGTGATGGAGGCCAATACCACCTGCTTGCCGGCTCATTGGTGCTCAGGGGGGACAGGCACTTTATCAATGTATTCCTGACAGGACTGGAGCCTTACATGGCACTAAGTCACCCTAGCAAGACAGGCAAGTAGGTGTGAAAAACTCTGCTATACCAGGGATAGACCACCTGGTACCTACTCAAAGTGGCGTGCTTTTCACACATAATGCATCGGCTGCTTGTCTGGACCAGTGAATTGCTAATGGGTAATGCAACGGCAGAGACATCTGTGGATTCGCCACTCTCTGCATCATCATTTTGTCAATGTAAAACATTTAAAAATCAACATTGGAGTCTTAATTAAGTTCAGTCTGCATTTCAAAACCAAATGCAAGTATTCAAAGTCTTTAAAACATACATTTCAAACCAGTAAAAATAAAATGCTTAACAATGCACCAAATCACATTACAGATTGAAAGAAGTTGACCAGACAGCCCTCAGCACCCAATATGCAAAGAGCAAAAGAAAACACGGAAAAGGGAAAAGAAAGTTTAGGAACCTCCAAAATAGACTGGTTCAATATTTTTAAGATTTCTGACAAATTGTGGATTTGTCCATGTAGCAAACTCTACAATGCAGAATAGCCATTTTTGACTCTGTGGTCTGCAAGTACATGCTTGGATTAAAAATAGCATCACTCTCAAAATCCGCACGCAACATGGCCTTCGTGAGATATCTTATATCTGGTTTTATCCGAATGCCTGGAAGTCAGACCAATATTTTCCAGATTGCCCTGAGGTTTGGCATCAAAGAAATAACTCAAGTATCTTGTTCTTTGCTAATGAGCAATCTCCATGTATGGAATGCAGAAAATATCAGTTGTTCTTTTCGAACCTTGTCAATGTTGACTGGACAGCACAACATTCTTACATGCACTACTTCACTCTGGTGTATGTAGGTGTGAGGGCATTCAGACTGGTCAAGGTTAGGTAGCTTGATTGGGTCGATAAACTGCTAATAGACAAGGAATTATTCAAGGCATGTCTACCATGCTATCTGGATGCGATAGTAAAAAATAGCGATGAACATATACAGGAGTAGGAGTTTTTATAATGTCATCAATCATTTATTTTAACTAGTTTACGACACGAATACAATAGACATTTAATGTATTCAAGAATATTGCAACAGAACAGATAAATTGTAAACTATGCTAACTGCTACAACGCAGCTTCAGTACTACACAACCTCCAAAGTAGCTTCGATATAGAGCAGCTTTATCTGTATTATATTTGTCAGCATTGTAAGATGACTAACACATATGTGTAACTGGTCTCCTGGTAATACCAGGTTAATCTCCTGCTCTCAGTGTCCTTTCTTGTGCCATAGTATTGATTTCACTGAGAGCTGACATCTGGCTGGAAATGGAAAAGGCAAATACCCAGGAAATAAATAGAAGTATTGATGGCCAGCAAAGGAATGTCAGGAAGTTGTTAAAATAAAGAGATAGGGAACAATTCGAAAGAAAAAAGCAGGATGGTATACAATACACAAAAACAATGCCAACGCGCAGACCACCTGGTTGATCCATGTTGAGTGGTTTTAAAAAATGCACTGCTTATATTGGTCTCAATTTATTGTTATCTCATTATTACATCTGTCTCTTGCAGCTGCTGATATACGCTGAAAGTGTTCAGCAGCACTGAGATATATTTCAATAGTGTAATTTTATGTTACATATCACACTCCTGTACAATGTATCCCCATGTTTCTTTTTTACACACAACCAGAACACTATGTCTGGGTTGCCAAGAGACAAGTGTGAACCCAACAAGGAGAATGTTATCTATCTTCTAAGACATGATTTATTGTAGGTGAAGACCTTGTGGTCTACAGATGGCTGAAGGTGATGGAGGCCAATACCACCTGCTTGCCAGCTCATTGGTGCTTAGGGAGGAGAGGTACTTCATCAATGTAACCCTGACAGGACTGCAGCCTTACATGGCACTAAGTCTCCTGGAAAGACGAGCAAGTAGGCGTGAAAAACTCTGGTATACCAAACATAGACAACCTGGCACCTACTCGAAGCAGCGTGCTGTTTACACAGCAGTGCATAGGTAGATTGTCTGGGCCAGTCAATTGCTAATGGGCAATGAACGGGCAAAGATATATGTGGATCCGCCATTTTCTCCTTCTACGTTATGAAGAATTTGGTATAGTTTTGTGACTTCAGCCTATATATACTGTATTTAAAACACTCCCCACATGGAGCTGCTTCCTTAAAAGCATGTACACACAAGAAACTCCCTTGTTATTATTTTAAATATAATTGTTCATGAGAGAGTTTTTATTTTTAATTTAGCTTATGTAAGCATATTTGTATTGAAATAAAACCGAAGCGAAAATAAAAGGTTTAACAATAAAAGTTGTTTTTGAGCAGCACTAAAATACATCACTAATTGAAAGAATGACCAGAAAGCCCTCAGCACCAAATATGCAAGGAGCAACTCTACATTGCAGTTTAGCTATTTTTGAGTCTGCTGTCTACAAGTACATTCTTTGACTAAAGATAGCTATACTATCAAAATCTCAAGTACCATGCAATACGGCCATGATGAGTTATCTCATATCTATGTTTTATCCGAAAGCCTGGAAGTCAGCCAGGTCAATTATTCCCCCAAGTGCCCTGAGGTTTGGCATCAAAGGAATGATCAAAGCAATTTGTTCTTTGCTAATGAGCAATCTCCATGTCGAGAACAAAATACAAATCAAGTGATATTTTTGGCTTTTTTTCTTATGGTGATGGTATAGAATTGGAAGTGGCTTGCACTAGGATTGCCACTGGGCATTTATTCCTCCATTCAAAGTTTATAGCTATATGAAGAAGACTCATTATTTCTGGGAAGGTGAAAGGTAAAGGCTGGATGCATCATGCATAGCTTTTAGAAGCTAGAAATTTCTGGATTTTTGGAAACATGGCTTAAGGATGCCTGAATGCCAGTGGTACTGAAACAAATTTCAGTTTGAATGTTGTAAAGGCTGCTGTTTCATACAAGACCACCACAGAATCATTGCAGTTTACACATAATCAGACAACAATATCTCTGTTTCCCTGTGTAAGATTCTACCAAGAAGAATACTACAGGTATCTGTCTTCTAACATGTATGTCGATATAGCCCAATAAGGTGCTGAAGAGGCGTAAAACACACTCTAACATGTATGATTTAGTGCCCTTACCTTCTACTCAATGGATATGGATTGACCAGGATTGTTGAAGGTGATAGAAGCCAATACCACCTGCTTTCCACCTCATCTGTGCTCAGGGATGGAGGTGACTTGTCAATGTAGTACTGATAGCATTACAGCCTTACATGGCGCTACATCACCGCCATATTGTAGTTGTGGTGGGGCGATGGCTTGCGGTCTGGTTGTTTTCTGGAAACTTGTCAGGACCAATAAACTGCTAAATTGACAAGGAATTACTCAAGGCATGTCCACCGTACTGCCTGGATGTATAATAGTCAAAATAAACTATGAGCACATACCAATAGGAGTAGGATTTTTCATAATACTACTTTTAGTCAAACTATAACCTACGACATTGGATAAATGTTTTGCTAATGAACTGGTATAAACAATAAACAGGAATATATTGTACACCATTGTTTTCAAGAATATTGCAAACTTCTAAACTAATAACTTGTAAACTATGCATGATTGCTACAACCATCTTCATACCACACAACTTCTGCAGCAGCTTCGATGTAGAGTAGCTTTTTACAGTCTACTACATTTACCAGCATTGTATAATGATAACACATATCTTCGTTCTCCTGCTCTGATGCTAATGCCAAGGAAATCACGCATTCCAAGTGCCCCTCTTGTTTAGTGTCATTGTATTGATTTCAATAAGAGCAGACATCTGGCTGGAAATGGGAAAGGAAAATATCCAGAACACAAAAATAGAGAAGTGAAGCATTGTTTACCAGCAAAAGAATGTTTTAAAGTGTGTAAAATCAAGAGAAAGGGAAGAAATTGAAAGAAAGAGCAGGACTGTATACAATACACTAATATAAACCAGAGCGTGAAGTTGTGAACCTACCAAGGAGAATGCTATCTATCGTCTGACGCATGATTTATTAAGGGCCAAGACCTACTGCTTTACAGATTGCTGAAGGTGATGGAGGCCAATACCACCTGCTTGCCGGCTCATTGGTGCTCAGGGGGGACAGGCACTTTATCAATGTAGCCCTGACAGGACTGCAGCCTTACATGGCACTAAGTCTCCCTGGCAAGACAGGCAAGTGGGTGTGAAATACTCTGGTATACGAAGGATCTAGACCACCTCACACCTGCTTACGTTAGCATTCTGTTTATTCAGCAAAGCATAAGAAGGTTGTCTGGATCATTAATTGCCAATGGATAGTTAATGTATATCAACATAAATATCTCTCATTCACTCTACTTATCTATGATGTCAATGCTACCAAAAGCATCAGTGTATTAGTGACTTTATGATGCAGATTCTTTGGCATTGAAACTATAATTGTAATAAAGTTACTGAGTCTACTGACTGTTTATTTTAAAATAGCCTTTCAATAAAACAGACTAATTTCCTCTTAACTGTCATAAAACTTAAAACGAGGGCGGTACACATCTACCTAGCTAATGTTTTCAGGAATATTGACACTTTTGAAACAGATAAATGTTAAGTACTATGCATTACTACTACAACACAGCCTCAGTGCTAGCTGCGTTCTAGAGCAGTTTTTACAATTTCCTCTACATTTGTCAGCATTGTAAGATGAATAACACATATGTCAACTAATCTCCTGGTAATGTTAGGTCAATCTCCTGCTCTCAGTATCCCCCTTGTTTAATGTCATTGCATTGATTTAGTTGGGAGCTGACATCTGGCTGGATAAGGGAAAGAAAAATACCCAGAAAATTAAGAAGATAAGCATTGATGGCCAGAAAAGGATTGTTTGCAAGTTTGTAAGACAAAGGAAAAGGGAGAAATAAAAAACGAGAACTAGGTAATAAACAAATTAACACCCTGCTTGACACAGATAATTTACATTCATAAGACACTGCTCTCTATTGAAGTTTTTCAGGATAAGGGAACTAAGAACTTATGTTCATTTTAAAGGCTTAGTGGAGGTCATTAAGTGGGGGTATTCGAACCGTTTTATTCGAATTTTTTTTGTAATGTTATTGAATATGTGTACAAACATATGTTTCGCTTCAGCAAACCTGCTATGTGACTATTATGTAATGCATTACAGAAATCATAACATGAGCATTTAATTAGTAGCCAGCTAAGTTCCCTTATCCTGAAAAGTTTAACTAAACAGCTGTATATATCAGTTTCCTCAAATTATGTTTTTATACAACATTGTAGCTGATGCCCGATTTTATTTTGGCCTGCCAACCTTCTATCCTGAATTCAAGCTAAACCTTGGCGGGAATTGTCCACCCAAGCTGGAAGACAAATGACCACCATTACAATAATAGAGTAGGTCGGGGCAAGAAGCCCGGGTTAGGTGAGAAGCCCCCCAGGGTTATATCCAAACTTACATCTTTGGTGCGTTTATCTATTGATAGGATTGAAGCTAGAGGCGTTTTAGGTGACGTCACAAATTTTCAGGGAAAACAGCACCAAACCATAGTAGAAATTAAAGAACCAAAAAAATGTGCATGGTTTTGTAACTTTGACTTATTCTTGGAAAGGGGTTGTCAGAAATAACTTAGGAAATATTTAAAAGTATAATGGATATCTGCATTGCTTCACTTTATGACCATCACATAAATATGTTTTTTTGCATTTTAGTTCAAAATATAGAAGTCAAATTAAAATATGAGGGTTTGGGGCGAGAGGCCACACATGATATTGGGCATGAGGCCCCCTTCACTGGAGGGTCGAAGCTGCTTCAGGAACCATTTAATAATGTGTACTTTACCTTAAATCTTGTTAGAAAAGCTAATTAAAATAGAAAAAAATTGGCCCGAAATTGAAACAGGGCAAAATATATTAAAAAATATAAGTATGAACAGAAAAATTCTGAAATTCCGAAAAAGTGAATAGAATGACTTAAAAATGATAGAAGAACCCTAAGAAATAACTTTAGGCTGAATGCGCTTGCAAAAAAAATTGCCATAGGATTATAATAGGGGGGCCTCTTGCCCAATGGTTGGGGTAAGAAGGCCACTTTAAATTTTTTATAAAAATGGCCGTAACTCCTTTATCAAAAGTGGTAGACATTTGTTTCACTAGTTATTAGTAGAGTCAAGTGATCCCTTCCTGACAGCATAAGCATTCAAATAACCGCCCATAAAAAGTAGGTCAAATCGCACCTCGAAGTTAAGGGGGCCGCATGCCCCGACCTACTATACAACACGGGCCACAGAATGGTAACTCTCCAACCAAATGCACCAAATCGAAATGTGTTCTCAGGTGAATATTATTGTCTAGAAGGCACCTAGTACCAACTGTTTCCTTGTTTTCTTCATATGACAGTAACTACAACCTTCCTCGGGCAAATGAGTGAGTGTAACTGAGTTGACAACCGTATGAGATTGTTTTCTGATGACTAATGGAAGTGTCCCCTCAGGGAGTACCAATACGTCTCCTTGTAAATGAAAGATCCTGTCATGAGATGTATTAGTTACATGAGAAATATAGCACCTTGGTTGCAGGGCTAGAATTTAAAGCAAGAGAACCAACAATTATTTCAAATACCATGGCCATGAAAGTACAGTATACATGACATTAATTATATCTCTATCCAATGCACCATCGTGTTTTTTTTTTTCACAACCAAAAAGCAATGATTGTTAAGTGTGAACCTACCTGGGACAATGCTATATATATCTTATGAAGCATGATTTATTACGGGTGAAGACACTGTAGTCTACAGATTGCTGAAGGTGATGGAGGCCAATACCACCTGCTTTCCAGCTCGTTGGTGCTTGGGGGGTGAGACACTCTATCAGTGTAGCTCTGACAGGACTGCATCTTTACATGGCACTAAGTCTACCTCGCAAAGAGGAGTAGAAAGTTCTGGTATACCAAAGGTAGACACTTTACATCTTTTGGCAGTGGCATGCTGTTTACTCAGTTAAGAGATTGCCAATTGTCATTTCGATCCTTTGGGCAAAGAAACATTATTTTAAAATTTTCAATATACTAGTTTTAAGTAACTTTCTGTGGTGTCTCGACATACTTTTTTGTTATGTTTGGAATATACGTTTGGAAATGATGTTGTCACACTCTGATACGAGGAAATGTTCAACGAAAAAGAAAAAAAGAAATCAAAGGAATTACCTAAGGCTGTCATATCCTCAGACATTAGAGACCTCATGCAGACAGGAATGTCAAAGATCCAGGCCATAAGACTCCTGAAAAGGAAAGCTCTTATCCTAAAAGAGACACAAACTGTCACGATGAGTGATCCAAAAAGGTGAAGGTGTTCAAAAAGGTCATCAGACGACAGTACCACGTGTAAGTGGCCAGCTTTCAAAGAAGAATAGACAAATTGCCATTGCTCGACATAGAAGGAAGTAGATTTGGTGGAGCTGAACAGGGCTAATAGACGAAATACCAAAGAAAGATAGAAAGGAAAATCTAAAAGACGCTGAAGACAAGAGAATGCAGTATAGCTATAGAAAAGAAGTTTGTTGATGCTACCTATCTACTAAGTTGCTCTGACATAGGAATAAGTTCAGCCACCAAGAAAACCTTTCAAAATGTTATAAAAATAAAATTACACCCTCATTTGAAAATTGTGAAAGTATTTATGCTGTTATAACTTGCAAGTGCAAGCATCTTCATGTATACCTTGTCGAAAGTACTGTATTTATTATTTTGATATCGACATTGTTATACTACAGCAGCTCCTGCTTGCTGGCAGCATCTACATTTCGTAGGAGATTTCTTACATACTTTGCCAAATTTTATATTTCCTTGGTGCTATCTCCTGAGGCCACCTCCAATGTTCTTCTTTGCACATCATTAACTTACCATCATTTCCTAATGTGTAACATCTTTAAATTTCTTATCTACCCCCCAGTTTTGTCATTAGGATGCAAAAACTCCAAATTTTCCCCTCATTTTCATTCTGTCAACTTTGTTCTGCCAGTTTCTGCTGCCCGCTCAATTTGTTCTGCCCCCTCTTTTTGCCACTCATATGCATCAAACGTGACCATAATGAATGCTTACCGCTTCTGTTTGATTAAGGGCATAGGCAATTGAGAAAACATTAGTGTATCAATAAAATTAGGTCTAACACGATTATAGTCACATGTACTGGTTTGTTTGAATGGACTGTATGAATTATGATTGTAGGTAGGCCAATTACGACATTTCTATTGAATCCAACTGTTAATTGCTAGTGAAACTTGATCTTGAATTGGTGCTTAGTTTCATAAATTCCATGAAAATCACTAAAAACATGACACTTTTTCACATAAAGTTGCCTGATGATGACAATTTTTAACATTTTTACATGACGCTAAATTATTCAATCATAATGTGTTTATATTTGATCACTTGTCACTTAATGATTTTGAGAATTGATACTGGTAGGAATGTTTTCATTCAGATTTGTTTCACTTATGTTTGTTTTCTCATTGAAAGAACTTGAAAAAATTGGCAAGAAATTAAAAATATAGAGTCAACACAGTTCTGGAGCCAATAAAAACATTGGCAGAAAGAGCCCTTAAGATAATTCTGGGCCATCTCATCAGGAAAATACAGTGTCATTTATAGTTATGCAACACATTGGTTCTGACTTTCTTTTGAGACAGTTCCCATTAACTTGGCTCAGCTGAGGTAATCAGATTACCTGATCCACTCGGTTAAAATAATGGGGGTTGGGGGCGGGGGGTTTTCTCTGAAGTTATAGGCTGCAATTCCAAAGATCTATATACTTAAAAGCTGTATGTATATCGTTTAATCTAAAATTTGCTTTAAACAAAAATCAGAGTCATATTTAACTGCTAACTGTAGTTTTTTGTAATTACCATTATAAGCCCAATGTAAGCAATACTATTTTTCAGGGGTGCCACAACTGGAGGGGGGCGGGGGGGGTGATTGCCCCTCCTGCCCTTGTCCAAGGGAGGCAGGGGGGGGGGGGGGCAAGGGTGCCCTTTAGATCTTTCAATAAAAAAATATTATTAGGCCCCATTTTACTAATTTTAGGCACAAAGTATATATATATATTTATCCCATGTCTAGCTACATTTCTTCCCTGATACTGTTCAATTTCCCCGGGAAATATTATTGAAGCCAGGAAAATATGAGGGAGGATATGGGCAAAATGCGGGAGGATACGGCATTTAGCGGGAGATACGGAATATTAAGAGGGAAATACGATCTCATTAATATTCATTGCTTAAAACAACCTATCACAGAACAGAGATGTGTCACATGACGGCCGCCGACGCCAGAGGATCGCCGTTTGACCAAGCAGAAAAAAAAAATCAATAATCTTTTATTGCAATCAGAACACCATCACTTGGTTTAATTGCTGCTTTGTTGGATTATTTGTGTCAGTTAATTGTGTGCTTACAAGTTTTTGTTTTATTTGACACCTGAAATGCAATTAAGCCAATCAGACCTTTTAAATGGCAATTTGAAGGTAGGCCTACCCAAAAAACAGATACCTTTTAAGTATATAATATAGGCTTCTAATCAACAAGATTGTGCGTTTTGCTTTATTAAAGGAGGTTAATTGATACTAAGTACTTTTAAATGAGGAGGCCATTTGAAGCAAAGATTGCTTTGTTTATACAAAATCAATTTTTCTTATTTTCGAAATAGAAATACTTTTTTTAAAGTTAGATTTAGTGTTTGTCATATTTTTCATTTCCCTAATCTGTTTTGAAATTTTATGATTTGCCATTTTTTCTCAAGCAAAAAAAAAAACATGGGATAAATAGGTTATACCATGGCTGGCCCAGTATTTCCCGGATATTTTCACCCTCGACCTGTATTTTCCCTCGACCCTCCGGGTCTCGGGAAAATACTTGGTCTCTGGTGAAAATATCAGGGAAATACTGGGCCAGCCATGGGATAACCTATAATTATACAATGATCGCTGATAAATCCTTCAATAATTACCATGATATATATCACGTATATTTAGTGGTCACATGACAAGTGGTGATGTCACAATGCACAAACACTGAATCAGCAAATCAGAAGCCAGCATTTGAATCATTACGTCATGACCATAGAAATACATAGAACGGACATGAGGCTGTATGAAGCCACCTCAAGATGAGGTCACCAAATCCACCATATTGGAACTGCCCTGAGACATGACGTCACAATGGACTAATTATGATGTGACATCATGCCATTGTTATAAGTGACATCACTGTTATTGATGACGTCACGATACCATTGTTTCAGGATACAGGGCAGTTCCAAGATGGTGGATTTGGTTGCTTCATCTGCCAGAGCCTCATGTCCGTTCTATGTATTTCTATGGTCATGACAGATGCCATTGAGCCTCACTCTGGAGTTTACAGGAGCTTTTGTGGCTTGAACATAATTTAAGTTGCTGTCACTAGAATATTGATTTAAAAAATAAGTTATTTACTTTGTTAAATAAAGATAAATTTCTCTGGTAATAAAATAGAGACATTTTTAGTAAATCGGTCTTCATCTCCAAACACATGATAACAAAATAATCCTCTGAAACAGCAAATAATGGTATAAATCAGTTATACCAAAGGCATATTTGTGGTATACGGGATATATACAGCCTCGGTGGTAAATATAACCCTCAGGCTACGCCCTTGGGTTAATTTACCACCTCTGCTGTATATAACTCCGTATACCACATATGCCCATGGTATAACTACTATATACATATATTCAAAATTATTATATATCTATATTTAAATTTTGTCATGTGAAATTGGCATGAATATGATTTGCCCTTTTAGTCTGACTACCCCTACCGCCTGTGATTCCTTCTGGCACCCCTGGTATTTTTGTTTGGTCCAGTGGTTTTGAAAGGCATGTAAATCAGCTACTGCAGTATTTCACACACTGCCAGCAGTTTGTATACCTTCGTAGATATGTGTTCATTATGCCAGGAGTGTTGCGAACACTTCTCTTATGCCCCTATCATGTTGACCTCTAGTTTTTAAACAACCTTCTTGGAACATCTGTGGCAATGTGCACCACAATAAAAAGATCCTCAGCAATTGGTCATTGCCATGCACAGCCCATTTTACACAGGATACCCGCGAAATGTATAAATTCTTTTAGTATCTGAACTTGAAAGGTCTTTGACAAAATAAAAATTAGCATAACCATATTTGACAAGGTAGTGAAAGTTTGCAAGCAGATAGTAAGTCATCCATCATAATGCACACTTTTTATTGAAGGTGCCAATCTTCCAATTTACAGATTGCCGAAGGTGAGGGAAACCGGTGCCTGCTTCCCGACTCATCTGTGCTCAGAGGGGAGACAACTTGTCAATGTAGACCTGACAAGCCTGCAGACTAACATGGCGCTACGTCGACTTGGAAAGTAGGCATGGTGCTGTGGTGGCATGTAGTCTTGCCACGTTTAGACAGCTTGTCAGGACTAATAAACAGCTAATTGACAAGGAATCACTCAAGACATGTCCACGCTACTCTCCAGATATGTTAGTTACAGAATGAGCTTCATAATCTCTAAATTTTAACCGTAAGAGCATGCTTCAGCTTTATGTTACCAGTCTTTTGATTTGCATACAGCCACTCAGTTCAGATATTTGACCTGCTCTATGTACTTTATACATATATATTCTGCATCAAAATTGTTGGGCCAATCATGTAGCAGGAAATCAGTCACATGACATGCCAATAAACAATATTATTGTTGTCTTAAAAGTGTTATTGGTGTGCGGAGAGTGATATTGGCTTGCCCTATGCACTTAGCAGAGTAAGCAGACACCATGCACTTTTAACCTGTTACTTAAGAAAAGGCCTGGGTAGCAGGAAATCTAACTTCTTGAAATGTCAATCTATCATTTTGTAAATATGACCATTGTAATTAATGGGGAAAAATAGGTAGATTTCATATGAAACAAGTGGAATCAGCTTGCTTACTTACTCATATAAAAAAACATGTATAAGTCTGAAAATTTTGGTGCAGAATATAACAAATAGTGGATGTTGAGTCAACCAATGTTTAGTTTTATTGGTCTCCTCACCATCCACTATCTATATAATATATTACTCCTTCATACGTAGTGACTCCTCCTTCCTCAGGCGAATGTGTGAGTGTGATAGAGTTGACAACTGCAATGGATCTGTACATCTTCCTGTTCTGACAACTAATGGAAGAGTCCCCTTGGGGAGTGCCATAACTTCTACATATATCAAAGAGCCTGTCATGTGATGTGTCAGTTGTATCAGAAAAATGAGACCATGGGCCCAGATCTATGAGTTGAAGCAAGAGAACCAAATAATTATTCTACGATGTCACTTATCACTGTGTACTCACAAAGTGACCTAATTAAGGATTTTTTGTTTACATTTTGCTAGTTCCCATATATAGGGCAAACAACAAAGTTTGTAATATGGCCAGTATGCCATCTTACTATAAGACATTAATAGTGTAAGTAATACATGTAGATTTTAGAATCAATCTGTTAAGTTTTCTGGGAGATTAAGCAGTTTTAGTAAATTATAGTACATTTTTTCTAGAATCACCAAATCTGTTGATTTTTTAATAATTAATGCTTGTAATTTCACATCAAGATGTCTTATACTTAAATACAGCATACTGGCTATGTTATGTTATGAATTGGATTCTAGTCCTAAATTTAAGATATTATGATTAACTAGGTCGTGTCGCATAGAGCAAACGGTACACAGTGTTATGTATTGAATAATTATGCAATTATTTGTTCTTTAGGTGCCATGTTTAATATTGTTTATCTATGTATACAATCTATCAATGTGGTTTATACACCATCACACAACAATGTCCAGGTTGCCATGAAGAAGATCTTACCAAGGAGAATGTTATCTTTTTTCAGACAAATGATTTA
The DNA here is from genome assembly GCA_026936325.1 of Platynereis dumerilii. Classification (NCBI taxonomy): domain Eukaryota; kingdom Metazoa; phylum Annelida; class Polychaeta; order Phyllodocida; family Nereididae; genus Platynereis; species Platynereis dumerilii. The sequence continues at coordinate 21,163,734 of JAPTHN010000005.1, read as the reverse complement.
TTGAAGGTGGAGACCTTCTACTCTACAGATTGCTGAAGGTGACGGAGGCCAATACAACCTGGTTTCTGGCTCATCAGAGAAGCACTTCATCAATGCACCCTGACAGGCCTGCAGCCTTACATAGCACTAAGTCACCCTGGGTGTGAAAAATTCTGAAAAATATACCAAGGATTGACAACCTCACACCTGCTTGTGGCTGCATTCTGATTATTCAGTCGAGCAAATGATGCTTGTCCAGGCCAATAATTTGCTAATAGACTGAGAAAAATATATTGGACAGGACATATTTATCGGCCAAACTATTTGAGATGTTTTCTAGTTTACCTAATTTTACCCCACCTGGTGCTAGTGAGCAGTTTACTGAAATGAGTGCTGTATTTAAGTAACTAAATTATGATTATTACTTACTCCATATCTATCCACAACAACAGTCTAACAAAAATTTTCAGCATTAATGTCAAGTGTATTAGTTCAGTTCATTTTACTTTTGAAATCCTGTGCTGGGCTTAGAGGGCTGCGCATGCAAAAAATTAAAACTCCTTAAATTCAGTGCCATCTTTAAAAGTCACTGACTGCCTGTCTTGACCGGAGTACACTTAGCGTTTCATATAAAAATGCAAAGAACATAAAAAAAGGAAAGAATTGAATTTAAAACAAGTTCAACATTGGCAAGATGTCTGACAGTAATGGTTGACGACCATCAACTAAAAATATATTTATATCGAGAATTTTCATTGTGTCCTTGACGTATTCTATAAGCAAGTGCATAAGTGGATTATAAAAAAGCCTCACCTTTGAATTTCCAAGTATCACGCCATTTAGCCATGATGAGATATCGCATATCTCCACTTCACCTGAATGCCTGAAAGTCCACCAGACTAGTTCCCCAGACTGCCCTGAGGGTTTAGCATCAAAAGAATGACCTGAGCATCAGGTAATCCCGGAACACCGATTGATCTCCACGCCAAAATATTTAGTGCTCATTCCTTGATGAAAGAGAATAAATGCTAAGCGATATTTTGATGTCTTATAATAAAATGAAAATAAAAGTATAGCTTTATATAGTGCTGGTTTCAATTGAATTGCTCACCAGTGCTGTGAGAAAAGACTACTATCTGATTTCGTAGCTGATTTTGAAGAGATGGGTCTTTAGATTTCTTTTGAAGCTTAGCAGAGCCTTTGAATTCCTGACAAAATCGGGCAGATTACTCGAGAACCCACGATCCTCGATAGCCTTGTTATTTATTCTTTTTGGGACTGACAGCAAGTTTTTTTTTGTTGCTTCTCATTTCGCATAACTGTGGTTCCTTAGTCTTGATTAGTTGTTGTATATAGGCTGGGCCTTGGCCATTCAGGGCCTTCGACATTGTTTTCAGAATTTTGAAGTTTAGGCGGGCTGGTATAGGCAACCAATGTAGTGACTGTCTGTACTTGGTGATGTTCTCAAAGCGGGTGCAATGCTCTATTAATCAAACAGCAGAATTCTGGGCTACTTGCAACCGTTTAATTAGTTTCTTTGAGATGCCTTGGACTAAACCATTTCAGTAGTCCAAGTGTGGGGTGACTAATGACGAGGCTGTTCCTGATTTTGGATAAATTTCTCAAGTTGAAGTAAGCACTCTAGCACATCTTGCCAACATGTCTGTCCATTTGCATTTGCTTATTGAATGTGAAACCGAAGTTGCGTACTTGTTCAGAGGCTTTTATTTGGGTACAATCAACTTTGATGGAGGAGATTAACAGTTTGCTAAGTTGATGAAGGTGACGGAGGCCAATGCAACCTGGTTTCCGGCTCATCAGAGAAGCACTTCATCAATGTACCCTGACAGGCCTGCAGCCTTACATGGCACTAAGTCACCCTGGCAAGTGGCCATGAAAAATTCTGAAAAATATACCAAGGATTGACAACCTCACACCTGCTTGTGGCTGCATTCTGATTATTCAGTCGAGCAAATGATGCTTGTCCAGGCCAATAATATGTTAATGGACTGTGGACAATATATTAGGCAAGACATATCGGCCATACTGTTTTGGAAGTTTTGTAGCTTACATAACTTTACCTAGTGCAGTTTACCAGAATTAGCCCGATATAAGCAACTATTATATATTTGTTTTCTACATCTTTCCATACCATCAGTCTAAAATTCAGTATTGACATCAAGAGTATTACTTTCAAAATCCTGAACTGAGCTTAGAGGGCTGCACATATCAATGGATGAGGGTGGTTCGAAAGTACATGCAAAAAATTTAAATCTCTTTAAATCCTCAATTTTTTCAGCCCAAAACTGATGAACATACAAAGTTCCCAGACTCTCCACCTCACAAATCAGTTGTGTGTTTTTTGGTCAGTGCTATCTTAAGGTGCTGACTGCCTGTCTTGACCAGAGTACACTTAGCGTTTCATACAAAAATGCAAAAGAACATACAGAAAAGGAAAGGAAAGAATTAAAAACATGTTCAACATGGGTAAGATGTCTGACAAGAATGGTTGACTACCATCGACTGAAAATATATTTATCAAGAATTTTCTTTGTGTCCTTGACGTATTCCATAAGCAAGTGCATAAGTGGATTATAAAAAAGCCTCACCTTTGAATTTCCAAGTATCACGCCATTTAGCCATGATGAGATATCGCATATCTCTCCTTCACCTGATAGTAGAGCAGCTGGAGACCAATTTCCAGGATGAACCCCGCACGGAAGTACAACAGCAAGTTTCACATACCAAAATGTGCGGAAAATTCTCTAGTTTTAGGAAATGATAGTAAGAAAGGCTGATTTTGTGTGCGAACTTGGCAGTGGCGGTTACCATGGCAACAGATTTAGAAAAATTATTTCAAGAATTGTTTCGCCAAATACTGCATAAACAAGAGACAATTAGTGATAAATGCAATCTGACTTCACATTATAGTAACTCGGAGAATGGGTGAGCAGACTGAGAAAATCACTGACACCCATTGTTTATATGGTTGCCATGACAACCGGGAATTCTTAAAAACAGTTGATTTTTTTCTGAAAGTCAATGATAACTTCTCTAAAACTAAGGAAATTTACATAGTTTTAGGATTTCAATTACATGCAACTGAAAGCCCTTTTCTTCGGCTTTCTGGTGATGTCTTTCTTTTCTCTGTCGGTTTAATATCCTTGACACAAAATGTTACCAAAGTAACCCAAGTAAACAAATTCGAATCCACCAGTAAGCTCACAATTTCCGCAGTATAGAAGAACAAGCAATTCAATTCAAACTTTTTGTCATCAGAGGGTGGTCCATGTGTGAGGGATACTTTAAAAATGTTAAAATTATTTAACTGATGATCAAATTGGTTGCCATGGAAACAATCAAATAGGCAAAAATACGCCATTTTGAGAAAAGAACCTCATGATTCTGAGTTTGTGTTTCATTTTGCATGAAGAAATATTGAAAAATTTGTGTATGGAAAATCTATCATGAAAACATTTGAATTTCACTTGGTTACCAAGGCTCAGCATATGTTTATTACCTTAGCAACTGATGAATAGTTACACTTCGGTGGTATTGGCATGCCTCAGTCTGGATAGCTCAGACATATTTCTTGTCACATTTGATCAGAGATTTACTGTTTGGTTTTCTGTATCACCAGTACATCATTTTTGAAGAGAGATTCACCTGCAATTGGGTTATCAAACATTTTTAGTGGAGCTTGATGAGCAAAATCCGCACTGGATGTCGCCTGGATGAAATGCTAAATAGGTGGCCCCTTGAATCAGTGCATGTCTGTGCTGGGTTATCAAAAGATCTCTCACACGGGGTAAATGTGTAAGATGTTGAGGACTCCTACACTCTCTCAACCATCTGATCAAGCAGCCCTCATGGAAGGCTGCACTATATCTATCTACATGTATCTATCTATCAGTTTACATTCCATGAAGTCATAATACTCTCACAAGTGAATATTTAGTCTCACTATCATTCAAGCTGCAACTACCAATGAGCTGTGCTGCCTAAAAATGTTTGCCTGTACAGTACAACTGTTTTTCGCATCTTCTTTGATTCAATTTCAAGGGAATTCAATCTTGGGGATGTACACAACATGAAAGACGTGAGCAGTCACTGCTGCAAGTTGTTGTCCTATACTACAGGCCTCAGATTCTGGTTTCTAAAGAGAGTGTTCAATGTCCATCAGTATAATGTGGGTGATGGCAAGTTCTTGACAGCAACAGTACTATTATGCTAGTAAACATAAATAGTGGAGACTCAATAAATGGACTACAGCCCGACTGCGTTAGAAGTTTTGGACCAGGGATCATCTAACAAGCGTTGGCAGTGGCGTCCCTATTGGGGGGGCACGGGGGGCACAGGCCCCCCATATTCGACCTGTGCCCCCCCAGGTGCCCCCCCATATGAACTTTCCAACTCTGGCTTAAATATACAATTAGCATAGTGGGTGCCCCCCAGAGAATCGCGTGCCCCCCCAGGTGCCCCCCCCGCTCGAGAACCCCCAGTTACGCCACTGAGCGTTGGTTGAGAATTAATTGGGTTTTCTTAGGATTTTGCAGCTACCCAGAGTGTTACTGCTGACCTAGGCCCAAGTCCTATATGGGGAGACAGATTGGAAGTACAGGCCTAGTATAAGTGGGGTTCGGAGGGGAAAATGGGGACCAGGGACAGGAAGCATAAGGAAAGAAGGCTAAGAATACATTTGTGTTGGGCCATAAGGAATGCAAGTGAAAAATAGGTGATGGGAGCAGAGGGGATAATTTAAGGCTAGAAAGAAGGACAGAGACAGTGGAGACTGAAGAAAGGGAGGGTGCAGACAATGACATTTGGAGGACACCCTGAGTAAGTAGGAGGGAGAGGGCTAAGATTTACACCTCTTCCTTGCCGCTTGGTCACTCAGACCTATGCTAACGGTCAATCATCTTTTGCCTCATGGCTGTCTCTTTGTTCTATCCCAATTATTTCAAATGTAAAGTACCAATCACAGATCATCTTTCCCCCTCTGCCTCTCCCTGTACAACTTCCTGATCTCACACAAGTTGGTTATTCTCTTATCTGCTTCCTCCTTCCACACATCATTCCTCAAAAAAGTTCACTAGCCAGAGCCCTCCTTGTTGTCCCCGCCCCTGTTATCCCCCTCCTTCCTAACATTGAGGTGGTGAATGGATTAATAGCTATTAATGGAGGAGGCATGCCGCATGGGAGAAGAAAGGGAGGAAGTGCTTCATGCATATAAATGTGTACCTGAAACAATACAAGGGGATGGAGGAGGGAAGCAACCTTGGAGCAGAGAAGAAGATGAAAAGGAGACTATGGAGGAGGGAGAGGGTTACACATGCAAGGATGCTGGAACAGGGGGTGGTAGGAGGGGAGGGGCAACCTTGCCCCTCCTGCCCTTGTCAATGAGGGGCAAGGTTGCCCTTTTGACCTCAAAGAAAAAACATTAATAAGCCTTAATTCATTGTGAATTGAGGCCAAAAAAAACTGTTTTTGCAGCTACAATAAATTTTTATTCTTTCTCGACCGTCGCCCCTGCACACTCGTTTCCTTCCGGCACCCCTACAACATTTCATTGGTTGTGGTGCCAGTCAGGACTGCCCTTACATGTGTTTTTGGGCTATTCCTGCACTGTTCTGCTGGGCGCATGCCTGATAGGCAACTGGTCTGGTGCCCTAGATTCAAATTTGAGACCCAGTTCGACTTGGATTTTAGTCTGCAGCCAAACTGTGTTCAGCAGACTATAATAATTGTCAGTCAGGTGTAGCAGACTATAAGAGAGGAGACTGTAAGGAAGAGACAAAGGAGTGGGAATTGATAGACTGTGAGGGAAAGACTAAGAGAAATGTAAGAAGATTGAGAGATGGACAAGGAGGGACACTATGGAGATGGATACTAAGGCAAATTAGAATTTAGAGTAGGAAGGAGAGACTGAGAGGGGGCAGGGTCATGGAAAGAGGATAGGGACCAGTGAAACAGGAGACCAATGTAGAAGAGTGACTATGTAGGGGAGGGGGCATGGAGAGTAGAGAGCAGGAGGGAATGGAAAGACAAGCATTGGTAGGGTAGGGAAGGAAGAGATAGTGGACAAGGAGACAAAAAATAAAGAACAGACAAGGAGAAAGTGAAGCAAAAGGGTGAACAGAGTAGTTTTCGCGATGAGTTTCTGCTCGAATCAATTATTTAATCATATCACAGGTATGTCACTGTGGTAAAGTAGCCAATGGTTGTGCAAATGGAGTGAGCAGGCCGCAACATTTCATTGATGGTGCTGTATTTGAAGTCAATGCACACATACATGAAGCAGAGTGCTTGCTCCGTTTGGCCTAATTTGGACTGCTGTTTCAATCATCCTTTGCCTCGTTTCTGTGCTTCATGTATGTGTGCATTGACTTCTCTTGTTCTAATATAGCCTACCAAGTCAATAAATATAGGAAGTAAAGCCCCAATCATTCATACATTTGCTCTGTTCTGCCAGGCATGTACCCGAGCGGCAGTATCTGGGCATTCTAGATTCCCATTCGATAGACTCAGTCTACAGCTTTGCTGCTGCTAAACAGCAATGTCACGGTAGTTTTTGTTTTTTGTTTGTTTGTGTTTTATGCCTCTGCAGCACCTTAGTGGGCTATATCGAGGCAGGCGATCGCCGTATGATGATGAGATGAGAAGACTGGGAGTATACCCTATTAATTCAGGGATGCCCAGGGTCTTTCAGTTGCCCCAGCATAGAACACTGGATACAACCCGCCTCCATTTAATGTCCCATGGGCTCAGACTAAATTGAGTTCTGGGGTGGGATTCGAACCCACGCCCTCAGAGCCAGTGGTTGCGCAAACAAGCACTCTTAACCATTAGGCCACGGAGGAACTCTAATGTCACGGTAGTAAAAAACTGATTGATATTGCCAAAGAGTGCCATGTATCAACATAGCTGCTCTGACATTAGTCATCAGTATGTTATACCGCTGATTAGGAGCATGCATGTCTATGAGCTTGAACTGTAAAATTATGCTTTACCACGATAAAGACAACTACCTTTGACTCTAAACATGTCAACCACGTAGGCCTATACGTTGGGCTTGTCAGCTGCTTCTATCAACTGTCAGGTTCTAGTTCTTGTGACTGAGCCTGGCAATCAAGTATTGGTTTGTTGGCAATCTGAAGTGCAGACATGCAGTGAATCACAATGCTTGTCACTTTTCTACTTAACCTGACCTGGAAATATGTGTAGTTCCTTTTATATTGTTGAAACTCACCTTAGAACACACTTATTGAGGACCATTCCATCAGAAGGTGATACAAATCCATAAAAATATGAGGTACAGTCAGAGGTGTCAATGTGGCATTGCAGTGAGAATTTTTGGCTTAATTTCAACAAATATGTCAGTTGCCAGGTTAATAAACAAATGCTAAACCTTGGTAATCAACTAAAATTCAAATGTTTTAATGATAAATTTTCCATACACAAATTTTTCAATACTTCTTCATGCAAAATGAAACACAAACTCAGAATCATGAGGTTCTTTTCTCAAAATGGCGTATTTTTGCTTATTTGATTGTTTCCATGGCAACCAATTTGATCATCAGTTAAATAATTTTAACATTTTTAAAGTATCTCTCACACATGGACCACCCTCTGATGACAAAAAGTTTGAATTGAATTGCTTGTTCTTCTATACTGCGGAAATTGTGAGCTTACTGGTGGATTCGAATTTGTTTACTTGAGTTACTTTGGTAACACTTTGTGTCAAGGATATTAAACCGACAGAGAAAAGAAAGACATCACCAGAAAGCCGAGAAAAAGGGCTTTCAGGTGCATGTAATTGAAATCCTAAAACTATGTAAATTTCCTTAGTTTTAGAGAAGTTATCATTGACTTTCAGAAAAAAATCAACTGTTTTTAAGAATTCCTGGTTGTCATGGCAACCGTATAAACAATGGGTGTCAATGATTTTCTCAGTCTGCTCACCCATTCTCCGATTAACCATAATGTGAAGTCAGATTGCATTTATCACTAATTGTCTCTGTTTTATGCAGTATTTAGTGAAACAAGTATTGGTATAAATTGAAATGAATCCGTTGCCATGGAAACCTATGCTGCCAAGTTCGCACACAATTTCAACATTTTTTAGTTGCATTACCCGAAACTAGAGAATTTTCCGCACATTTTGGTATATGAAACTTGCTGTTGTACTTCCGTGCGGGGTATCTTCTTAAATATTGCACTTTTTGGCCTCCAGCTGCTCTACTATGAATGCCTGAAAGTCCACCAGACTATAGTTCCCCAGACTGCCCTGAGGGATTGGCATCAAAAGAATGACCTAAGCATCAGGTAATCCCGGATGACCAATCTCCACGCCAAAATATTGAGTGCTCATTCCTTGAAGAAAGAGAATAAATGCTAAGCGATATTTTTGATGTCTTGATCTTTATAGAGGTAATAATCATGGTGGATGAGTGGACAGATATTACTTCTATTTTTCTGTTTTCATAACGGTTGCAGCTTTTGCTGGAAAAGGAAAATTTATTTTCATAAAGAGATACTTGTGACAATGTGAGGGCATTGAACATTTTATATTACAACAGATTCTGAACTGAGTTTGTCAGACATTATAGAAGAAAAGAAATTATAACTACATCCTAGACGCAGAGCCTCTTAGACAAATTGCCAAATTTTACATGGAAGGGAGTATAATTTGGTGGATGACAACTCCAGACTCAGACTCAGACTCAGGCCTTATGTATACCAGCTCTGGCACAGAGATTAATATAGCAATCTACAAAAAATTCAAGACATCATGAAAGTAAACTAATACATTTCAAATATCTTCAAATAGCGTCACTGCTGCAGCTTGCACAGGCATCTTCATACCCTTGGATGGTGCGGTATTTCTTTTTCATGATATTGATCTACATATAATATTATTATGTTTAGAAAGAAATTCTTGTCACATATTTGGAAATGTGCTGCATTTCGGGCAACAACAAAAAAATCTCCGCCAGCATAAAAAAATTTACACATGCATTGAAGCTGTAGCATCTAATCTGTAAAATCTCTCGGACAAAATAATAATCATAACCTTATTTGACAAGAGTGAGAACCTTACAAGCAGGTAGTCATCTATCAAGAGAATGAGCCACACTGTTTATTGAAGTTGCTGACCTTCCAGTTTAGAGATTGCTGAAGGTGATGGAAGGCAGCATCACAAATGTAAATGTAAATGTAAATGATTATTCTTTTAAGTCCATTACAAAGACAGCGTCCATTTCAACAAACTGTACAATTACACCCTTGGAAGGCCTGTTCAAGCGCTCATGAGCCTTTCTCAACTCCCCGGGGAGTATGCAGCCAGGCAGCCATATAAGGCGCCACAACGCTGAGTCACTCTACAATCACCATCACTGCCTGTAGCCAGGTACCATTTGCACCTGGTTGGAGTGAAGCAAATAGTCATGGAGGATCTGCTCAGTTCCTCCATGCCATGGCTGGGACTCGAACCTACAACGTCTCTGTTACCAGGCGAGCACCTTATCCACTAGACCACGGCATCACCTGCTTCTCAGCTCATCCGTGCTCAGAGAGGAGACAACTTGTCAATGTAGACCTGACAAGCCCTGACAAGCCTGCAGACTTACATGACGCTACATCACCGGGCATGTAGGTGTGGTGGCGTGTAGTCTGGTCACGTTTAGACAGCTTGTCTGGACTAATAAATGACTAATTGACAAGGAATAACTCAAGGCATGTCCACCGTACTGTTTTACTTGTACCGGGTACATAGTTAACTTCTCAGTAAGTTCACCAGCAGAGTATACATGCTCTGTGTATACGGCAGTGACTACTTCCTTCCTCAGGCTAATGTGTGAGTGTGATAGAGTTGACAACTGCAAAGGATTAATACGAGTTCTTTTTCTGACATCTAATGGAAGAGCTAACTTCTCCATATTAACAGTTCAACAAAAGAAAGCCCCCCTTTTTTTGCTCTATGCAGTGTATGCACTCTATATATATGACAGTGACTACTCCTTCGTAGTGGTATTCTTTCCTCAGGCGAATGTTTGAGTATGATAGAGTTGACAACTGAAAAGGATCAGTATGAGATTCCTTTCGAACTGACAACTGATGGAAGAGTCCCCTCAGGGAGTGCCATGATGCCTCCACATATATCAAGGAACCTGTGATGAGATGTGTTATTAGTTACATTGAGCATCAGAAATGTGAGACCAGGAGCTCAGAGCTATGAGTACACGCTAGAGAACCCACATTCATTTCAAAAGGCCATCTATGCATGGTATTATGCAGTTCTTTGGTGTTTTTTTGGCCATGTTTATTTTTGTATAGAATAAATCATCATGTTTTACAGACAACCAGACAACCATGTGGTTACCAAGTTTGAGATTTTGCCAAAGAGATCAAAATCTTCTGAAGCATGATTTATTTATCATGGGTGAAGATCTTTCACCCTACGGGTTGTTGAAGGTGAGTGAGACCAATACCACCTTCTCTCCAACGAGCTGGAGAGACACTTTATCAAAGTTGCCCTGACAGGACAGTAACCTAACCTAGCACTAAGTCACCCTGACAAGTAGGTGTGAACACTCCTGATATACCGAGGATAGACCGCCAGGCATGATTCTCTTTATTCAGTAGAGCAACAGAAACTTTTCCAGGTCAATAATTTGCTAATGGACAATGTATTAGCTGAGACATATCGGTCATGCTCTACATCTATCTGTAAGACCAATAAAATTCAGCATTGACATGAGAGTACTTATTAGATAAGTTAATAATACTTTTGAAATTCTGAGCTGGCTTTAGAGGGCTGAACTTAGCATACCTATTGATTAGGACTGTCCAAAATTACATGCAAAATATAAATGACCTTTATTCCCTGGTTTTTATCTCAATACTAATGAATATACAAAAGATTCCAGTTTCTCATAGGGCTTCGTAAATCTGTTGGACGTTTTTGGTTGGTGCAATCTTAAGTCCTAGACTGTCTGTTATTGACCTGAGAGCACTTACCATATCATAAAAAGCAAAAGAACACTGGCACAGGGGCAAGTTGTGCCACTTGACCTACTTTTTTCAACTGCTTACCATGACCTTCCCAATGGTCGGATTGCCTTGAAACTTGGGTCAATTATGGCCAATGTATTATTTTTTGATGTCTGATTTTCAGATTACATGATTTGGCCTTGGTTTTTTGGAAAATCAGCCTTATGAATAATATGGCGCAACTTACCCCGGTCTCCCCTACCACACCACAGTCACCACGCCATATGGCAATGATGAGATGTCGTATATCTCCACTTCACCTGAATGCCTGGAAGTCCACCAGACTTGTTCCCCAGACTGCTCTGAGGGTTTAGCATCAAAGGAATGACAAGGCATCCTGATGACCGATCTCCACGCCAAGAGAGAGAGAGAGCATTTATAAAGTGCTCTTTATGAATGTATTGTTCCTTATAGGGACATAATAATATTTGATTTATCTCCCATGGGTTATCTAATTACTGCAATGTTTTGGGCCTGTTTTGGCAACTATTCGGCAATGTCAGCAACAAAATGATAGCGTGGATTGCAATAACACCATAACAATTCAATGCTTCCCCTCGCAGATTAAACTGTATATTTCATGATACAATTTCTGTTTGGCAATTGACAGATTCTTTTTTAATTGAAAAAAAAAAGTTGATACTTTGGATGAATATTTACTTAATTAAGTGTCTGTTTTTTTTCTTCTTTTTATGTCTGAAACTTGATAGCCATTAATTTGTAAATATATATATATATGATCATGATCAATCTTAACTTTTGTATTCAAATATTGCACTCTCATTAGGATGCCAAATTCATCAATATTGCAGACATGTTCTTTCAAAAAAAATAAAATTATATAAAATACTATTTGGATAATAAAAGGTGACTCAAATTTCAAAGATATGAGAAATATTGATTTTTTGACTCATTACAGCATTTTGAATTCAACTTAAAAAACATCAATCTCCATAATCGTGACGACTGCTTGTATGCAAGGTGCCAATCAATAATTGTGGTTTCACACCATTTTTTTTTGGGAGAAGATTTGCTTTTGAAAGATGCATATAATATCAACCATTTTGAACTAAACGTCTTAAGGTAAGTTTGCATGAGAATAAAATTTTATCAATTTGGGTGCTAAAAAACTTTTGGAAAATGTTTTCAACATGTTCAATCCATAATTGTTTTAGTTCTTACATGTTAGAATGAAGCAGTGATTTATTCTGAATCTAATCTCGATGCCGGTGAACAGCTAATGTGACATTTGACTGACCTGTGGCTTTTGATATGTTCAACTTTTAAAAATTCTTCTTCTATTTTTTTTACATTTGATTTCGATTTGAAGAATGTTATATTTTCATATAGACTGGTTCTGGTGTTTCACAAGCCAAATAAAGTTGTCTTAACCTTTAGTCAGTTTCACAAGGTTGAGTGACAAGAAATTGTCACGAGGTCACCATGGACACCAAAAGGTAAGGTAGACAGGAAAAAACTCAACTAAAATGTTTGTTTGTTTGTGTTTTACGCCTCTGCAGCACCATAGTGGGCTATATCGAGGCAGGCGATCGCCGTATGATGATGAGATGAGAAGACTGTGAGTCTGACACATACCCTATTAATTCAGGGATGCGCCCATGGTCTTTCAGTTGCTCCAGCATAGAATACTGGATACAACCTGCCTCCATTTAATGTCCCATAGACTCAGACTAAATTGAGTTCCCGGGGTGAGATTTGAACCCACGCCCTCAAAGCCAGTTGACAAGCACTCAACTAAAATGAGAATGCAACTGAGTGCGCTGAGTGGAATATTGTTGAGCTGTGAAAAGAAGAATAGATACTTGGGGGATGACCATTTAACATCAAGGGGGGCTCATTTGCAATCCTGTTTTATTCTCAAATAATTAAGCAATATTATATTAAGAATTTTGTTGTAGACAAAGAGCACTTACAACTTTTCAACTTCAATGTGAAGCAGACTGCCACAAATAGTAAGGCGTGCAACAAAGATCATCTCGTGTGATTTTCAAATTTTTAAAGATGGATGGATCGTTTTGTGATGGACGACGCTTATTTGAATAAAAAGTAGGCCTAACTAAAAAAGTAACTTATGCTACATTCTCACGGCGGCTCCCGGAGAACTATTTAAATCGGCGTCAAAGTATTTCCTGGTAATTTGGATGAATTTGGATGATCCGCCGTCGACTTTTCACATCCCCCCAGGGGAAGTTTTTGTTCCCCTCAGCGGTTCCTAGAAATGGAAAAACTGCGCCGTGGATGTCAAAAAAGATTCAACAGGTACAAACTTTTTTTTCATGACGGCGGAACAGAGCCCAAAATTTTCTTGATTTTTGGATGTCCGGCGTGGTTTTTTTCAGTGAGAACGCCTCAAAAACATCTCCGGCGGGATATTAGGACATCCCCTGCCCCTGAGGGGACCTCTCCTGCCCCCGCGGGGACCTTTCCTGCCCCCGCGGGGACCTTTCCTGCCCCGCGGGGACCTTTCCTGCCCCTGGGGGGACATTTGAAGCCTCGCCGGCAGTTTTTGACATCCCGCCGCGGTGAAATAGGTTCACTGAGGGGCAGTTATAGGTTCCCTGAGGGGTACTTTTTATATCTCGGGGCGATATAAAAGTATCCCTCAGGAGGAGGAAATTCCTTTCCCCCGGCGAACTTTTGGGGTGGCGTACAACTTTTCTTCCCCGCAGTGAACAAAAAGAACCCCGCCGTGATATGCTTTTAATTAATTATGTAATGGTTTTATAAACATTGTATGTCGCCGGGATAGTCATTTTTTTCCTAGAATTCAACTCAAGCTACCCCTCAGTGGCAAAAAAGTTCTCCGTAACGTGCCGTGAGAATGGGGCATTACACAGAAAAGAAAAGTAACTGTCGTCCGAGACTGAAAGAAACATTCACAGGTCTTGTATAAACCGGTGGTTGAACTGCACTTATGATGAATGAAGTGAAAAATAGCAATGGATGGCACAGTGAATAAGGAGCTATAGGGGCACTGCATTTTTTAACATAGTTACTGGGAGACGAAATGGTATCTCAGTGGATAGATTTGGTCTCCCAGTCATTACTAAATTGGTGTCAATGGGAGACCAAATTTTTGCAGAGACTCTCATTTATTGCACATTTGTTTGAAACTTTGAAGTTCTTGAGTGCTTTTTTTCCTATAATAAAATTTCTTTGCAGTCTTTACAACGTATATCTTTGCTCATGTCATCTTTTTAATTTCTAATAAAAAAAAAAACAACAAAATTTGTAGAAAACTTTTTGGTGGAAAGCGGCCACACTCCTAAAATTAATAAGTAGTTAAACAATTCAAACGCCTTTTTTGGAAGCATATCAGTAGCTGAAAACATTTTAAAATATGAATCTAATGGATCTTCATTTAATTGATAGACAGTGCACATCATTGCACTATGAATAACATCTTAATTAAGGTTGTTGCGTCAGTCTCCTTAAAAAAATGCTCTGCATAGGGGACACAGTTAATCACTATGTTTCCTGCAGTATTGACTCAAAAGCACTGAGAATAGTCTAAACTGATGAACTGATGACTATGATTATGACAGTTTGTGACATATGTAGGCCTATTGAACTGTAAAGAATTGTCATCTCTTGGTACTATGGGACCTTTTTGCCCTCACAATATTCATTTGATTCACTTTTGCTTAAAAAAAAACATCAAGAAGTGTCATTATTTTGTAAGCATGCAAATATAGCAGAAACTAGCTTGCACCTTCCTCTAAAGTCATTGCTCATATAGAAAATATAATTGTAAATCTTTGATATTTGTTAAAACAAACTTTATCGATTCACTTTGTCTTCGCTCCCCCTAATTGTGCAGAACTCTGCAACTTCGTCACACGTAGGGAACTAAAATTCTGAAATTTATGTGTTTTTGTGTCATTTTCGTCATATTGGACTTTACATTGTGCAGAGATGATAAGTTGAAAAAAAAATGAAAAAAATTGTGCCAGTTTTGAACGCCCACCCAAAACCTTCCTACTTGTTTTTGAAAAATAAATGTTGACTCTTAGTCTCATTTTCGAGATTTTCAGTGCCCTGCAATGGGGATTTACATCATAAACTTCAATTGAAATGTTTCACCTTTGAATATCTAGGGAATGAGCTGAAATTTTATATACACACTTTCATATGCCAATCAAACTTGCAGTGGCGGATACAGGGGAGGCCTAGCCCCCCCCCCCCCGGACCACCAAGATTAATAATTGCATTTTTTAAAAAGATAATTGCGATAATGCAGGCCTGCGAATGCCGAAACACATCCTGCCCCCCAAGACTATTGGGTCTGGATCCGCCACTACACTTGCGAGAAAAAAATTGAGGCACCAGTCCCACCCTGACGTAGAGAAGATAACATGGTAATCTATTTTATGTGGTCTGTCCCTTTGAGGTAAAAAATGACAAAACAAGCATTTAGCATCAAATCATTTTCCACTGGGAACGACCGCTCAATATTTTGGCGTGGAGATTGGTCATCAGGGATTACAAAGATGCTCAGGTCATTCCTTTGATGACGGACCTCAAAACAGTCAGGGAAATTGGTCTAGTGGACTTTGAGGCAATAAAGAATAAAGGCTCAAGTTCTGTCTGTGTATTGTGTGGTTCCCAGATAGATTTTCTTGGTTCACCGATCTATTACAGGTGATTTCATTACCATGTGATTCTTGTCTTTCACACTTGGCTGTGAGGAATCAATGCTAAACCAGTACTTACTGCGTTTGATAAATCCAATGTGTGACGTTCTGTTGCTTCTAAACCAATCAGATTAACTAAAAATGTCATGTATTTGGTGGGTCTAGAACCTAAGAATTGCGTACTAATCAAATCACCTGTAATGTATTTCAGACAGCGTAGAGTATACACTGCTGCATGATGTTATGCTAACATGGAGGTATAGGTCTTGGGTTGAATTAGTATGCAATGCTAATGCATTCATGTTTTATTTAATAAATTAATCACAATGATGTCTAAATGCAATCAATTGTTTTCAAGTGGAACAAGAAATATTCATATTTTTGGCAAGTATTAAATATTTATAAGTAAGTTTTGAAAAATAGTAAAAGAGAATGTCGTAGTGTAGAAATTCTTTCTTCATACACAGAGCAGACCGTATGGTAATCTAATTCCATCATCTGTCCCTTTGAGGCAAAAAAGGACAAAACAAGCATTTTGCCTCAATTCATTTTCCACAGGGAAAGAGTGCTCAGTATTTGGCAAGGAGATTGGTCATCAGGGATTACAAGATGCTCAAGTCATTTCTTTGATGCAAGGAGATTGGTCATCAGGGATTACAAGATGCTCAAGTCATTTCTTTGATGCAAGGAGATTGGTCATCAGGGATTACAAGATGCTCAAGTCATTTCTTTGATGCAAGGAGATTGGTCATCAGGGATTACAAGATGCTCAAGTCATTTCTTTGATGCAAGGAGATTGGTCATCAGGGATTACAAGATGCTCAAGTCATTTCTTTGATGCAAGGAGATTGGTCATCAGGGATTACAAGATGCTCAAGTCATTTCTTTGATGAGAGAACCTCAGGACAGTAAGGGGAATTGGTCTGGCGCACAGTGGCTTAAAAATGTGGGTGCGGGGAGAGGGGGGCAAGTGAGGGGGGGGTAGTGATGCAGACCGGACCGCCTTGGACCGGTCCGGTCCGCGGTCCAGCCCTGGACCACCAAAATACCGGACCACCTACAAAAAAGCAATTTAGTGCCAGACCGGAACGGTCCAGTGCCGGTCCGGACCGGTCCAGTGATTTTTGGTAGTCATGAAGGGTATTGCATAAATTTTGTTATATATCTTAAATGATATTCATATCATATAGCTTGTTTAAACCCTCATTTTTATCATAAGTTTCAAAATGCCGATGGACCGCTTCTGGACCGGTCCAGTAGCAAAATCGGACCACCTCATCCTAGACCACACCAGGACCGGACCAATTTTGTAAATATCGGACCACCCTCTTAAAGGCGGTCCGGTCTGCATCACTAGGGGGGGGGTAGGGAGTCCTATGTGTGGGACAACAGTTTCAGATGTCCAAATGGTGTCGTGCATCTTGGAGCAATTGTCTAAATTATTATTAATGATTTTAAAAATATTTCTAATTACTATGCTTTGAAAGAGTCACAATCTGAAACCTGTGTCCTAATCCTGTCCTAATGAGCTTATCAATTCATAAATACAGGGTTAAGCCCAAATTATTCATCCATCCATTATTTAATAAGGGACCTTTCAGAATTTATGACTGGGGGGGAGGGAGTTTTGGCCGAGGGGGTACTAACTTTTCACACATGTTTCAAGGGGGGGCATTAATTTTTGACAACACTTCCAAGGGGGGAGTAAGAAATTTTAACAAAGAAAAAATGTTAAAAAACATGCATAAATTCATTATGTTTGGACTTTTTTATGCGCAAAAGTCCGCGAAATGACGCGAATCTGTACGCGTGGCCGTGCATAACAGTATATACAGTAGCGGACAAAAGTTTAGGCCACGTCAATTTTTTGGCAATATTTGGGAAAATAGGCGTTCAGCTGTTTCATGACTAATTGCCTTTAAATTACATGAAACATGTTTGAATAACTTGTCTAAAATGACATTGAATAATTTAGGCACCTTTCCTGTAATGCAAAATGCCATTAAGGGCCTTTGTGGATGCAAGCAAGCATCAGACGAAAGTTTAGACCACCTGAAATTTTTGTTTATCACATATATTCAAGGAAGTGCTAAAAATAGATCAAGTTTTTTCTCTTGTAGAACTTCCCTGACACATCGGCAAGAAAATCCATGCAGAACTTTTTCAGCTGAGCACCTACTTTCCCAAATATTGCCAAAAAATAGACGTGGCCTAAACTTTTGTCCGCTACTGTATGTGTGTATGGCTTTGTATGTCGAGGGGGTGGGGTACTAAAAATATGCATAAAACCTAAGGGTGGGGTACTAAAAATCCGCATGAAACTCAAGGGGGGTATCAATTTTTGACGGGAAGTTCCAGCAAAACTCCCAACGCCCCCAATCATAAATTCTGAACGGTGCCTAAGCAGTTTGTCCCACTCTGCAGAGCTCTGCCAGTTTCTCCCATGCATATTGATCTGACAAGCAAGGATTGTGACAGTGAAGATAATTATTACTTACCGCAAGCCAATGATAATAGCCTTTATAAAAGTATAATTTCTGGCACAATGCCCTTCAAAATGTAATGATAGGAAATATTTTAATGACCATGCACTTTCCAACGAACAAAAATCAGCTTAAGGCTGATTATCTATACTTATCATCTTAGTCATTGATTAATGATTATGCAACCAATCACAGGATAACAACGTGTTCTTCTGTGGCCTAAAGGTTAAGAGTGCTTCTTTGCACCACCACTGGCTCTGAGGGCGTTGGTTCAAATCCCACCCTGTAACTCAATTTAGTCCGAGCCCATCGAGGCGGGTTGCATCCAGTGTTCTGTGCTTGGGCAGCTGAAAGACTCTGGACATCCCTGAATTAATAGGGTATTGCCAGACTCCCAGTCCTCTCAATCATCATCGTACGGCGATCACCAACACTGGAGGGTGCTACAGCATGGGAACCTCGGGCAATTTTCTTGTATCCTCTGCCCATGGGCTATGCTCTGTGGGTGCCCTGAGACGTATTCAGTGGCAGGCTCACCACAAATTTCCCCCACACCAGGGGACCAATAAGATATACAAATACAAATGCATATACAAATACATCGTAGGCTATTTAGAACAATGAAAGCCTTCAATAGCTGAATTCAAGCCAATGACACATCGATTGGAATCCAAGAACGCTACAAACTGAACGAACACACCCACACTAAAAAAAAAGTTAAAAAAAAAACAGCAATTCAAAATCCTTACCAATAAATCGAAACCAATAAATGCTTTTAATGGTAAAACGATAATGCCCTGGGTCAACACAATGCTGCACCCTGTTCTCAAAGGGTGGAATCATCTTGCCTCAGTATAGAACACTGAATACAAGGCACCATCCTCCAGCCTAGCTTTGCGTTGCCATAAATTGACAGAATTGAAGTTCTACAGATTCAAATTCACACTTTACAAAGCCTGCGGTTGGGTTATTTACCATTAGACCACTTAAAACCTCAAAGGTTTGACTGTGTCCATTTTTTGAAAGAAAAAAGAATTGCCATTGATTATTATGCTGGCCTTCTTCAGGTTGCAATTATGTGTCTTTATCTGTCCTCAGGTTGCAATTATGTGTCTTTATCTGTCATCATAAATCAATATGTCAACTGAAATACCTTAATAATCATGATCAAAATCCATGATCTATGTTGGGCTTCATAAATCAGAGTATTTTAAGCTGAAGGGCTGCAACTGTAGTTCAGACTGACTTTACATCAGGTACGTTGAATATATCCTTCTCCTTGTGGTGCACTTAATCTATTCGAAAAATCATTTTATCTTTGTAGGGTTTCAGTTTAAATCTATGAATGGATGGACGGATGATCGGGGATTTATGTCCTGTATTCGTGCACTTGTTAGTCCAAGTAGGGCAAGAGGAGGACACAGCGATGAGGTGAAGGATGATTAAAACAGCTATTGGCAGCCTAGCACATTACCCCTGAGCCAACCCTTTCCATTAAAAAATATGTTTCTTTTTGATGCTTCGTTTTATTTTTATATGTTAGTTTTATAGTAGTGGCCTTTGAAAAAATGACAATAGTGTCATACTGCATGTCGGTTCTACGCTCAGGCAGCTCACCTAAATTTGTATTTTCAGGGTTTCTCAGGGAGGCCCCTTGATAGAGTCCATTTATTTGGCCTTCGAGGGGATCTCCCTGCACAATTAAAGTTAGCGTAGTATATCTTTCTATTTGAAAGATAGTACATACATGTCTAAAATAATGATGGAAATATATGTCATTTTCTGTCTGATTACGTTGCCGAAAACGATGGTCAAACTTTTGGTTACATTCCTTGTCATACTTATGTGGAATCTCAAGTTCTTTTCTATGCTATTGAACTGTGATGTCAGAGATGACTCTATTCTAGCATTGCAATATATGTAAATTAACTACAAGCTGTGATACATGTCATTTCAAACTGGGTCAGATTCCCCAGCTTCCAGCCAATGTTGATCCTCCTGAACTGAGCATCACAGTTTCAACACAGTGTCAGAGTAAGAATTTTATCTGGGATAGCCCCTACAACCATGTCATCCCAGCTTGATAGCCAATGGGCTGACAGTAAACTATGCATCACAGTTCAAATATTGATATATTGAAGGGAGCATTACATTTGTGATCCCAATGGTTTTATTACAGGCAATCACCAGTCTAATCCTACCAAATGGCATCTTTGTGAGCATTCACAGTAGACAACTGTTATAATCCCCAATTGTTGTTTGATTAATCTACAAACTTGCTAACTTACAACATTAAACTTTGATGAAAATTGGTATAAACAGAAGGCTTTGACAATTTGTTTGTAAACACATGGCTTATGTTATGTATATTTGTTCTGGCAGGCCATTGGCTGAGAGGCTGTGATGTCAAACTTGCATGGGTTTTCCCAGACCCAATTTTCACTCTGACACTGAGTTGAAACTGTGATGCTCAGTTTGATGGATTCGTATTGGCTAGAAGCTGGGGAATCTGACCCAGTTTCAAATGACATCACAGCTTGAAGATAATTTAAATATATTGCAATGCTAGAATAGTGTCGTCTCTGACATCACAGTTCAACAGCATAGAAAAGTACTTGAGATTCCACTGTAAGTATGACAAGGACTGTAATATTATTCACAATAACTATTCATGAATGAACATTGTGATAATTCTTGGCAGAATAATTATAGTAATATATGTCTTCTCGTAGTTTTTCTTCTTCTAAAAAATACACTGGACAGGCTGGGATAAGAATCTGTAAATATCAATATTTATTACTATATTATGTTTGTTTTTCATTGAGTAATTATCAGGTTGCAGAGTTGATGTTTCTGATAATATTCCCGACTTCAATGGCATGAAAGTAACAGCATGGTGGAATCAATGTAACATCATTGCAGCATAATTGTAGCATCGTAGAACTGGATTGGATGAATCAGCATTGTCAAAACTGGATAAATCAGCATCGTCAAAACTTTAATCAGCATCATCAAAACTTTAAATAAGCATTGCCAAACTGGACAATTCAGAGTATCACCAAAACTATAGATCAGAAACTTCTAAACTATGAACTGGAAAATGCTGTTTTGGAATTTGTCTCTCAAACTGGTATTGTTCTTTATTTTGGGGTCAAACTTTGTCGATGCCCAAGACTATGTGAAAACAGGACAAGGACTAACCTCAGTACCAACTGATATTCCAAGTGGATGCACCAGAGTTGACTTATCGCAAAATGCTTTGTCCCAAATCAGTGACACAGACTTCAATGGCAAGACCAGTTTGCAGTACCTTTATCTGAAACAAAATAACATCAGTTCAATTTCTCCTAATGCCTTTTCAACTAACCCTTTATTGATTCTGGATCTTTCGAATAATCCTATCAAAACGGTACCATTCCATGCAAACCTGGAAAACACACTCCAGACTATAATGGTGGAAAGCTGTGAAATATCTAACGCAACCTGGGATGGAGTAGTACGTTTTAGAAGTCTTCTAACTTTCAAAATCAACATTAATTATTTAAAGGCAATCCCAGACCTGAGCAAGTCATCAGCGACTCTGACGATGTTGTGGATGAAAAACAACCTGATCGAAACACTAAACGCCACCATGTTCGATGGATTCACTGCATTGAATAAGATTTATTTGGAAGAAAATAAGATACATTCCATATATGGTGTCTTCAATACACCTGCACTAACCGTCTTGGATGTCTATTTCAACTACTTGACTCAGGTACCCAATATCTCAATGGCAGTGAAATTAATGACATTGAATTTAGGGAAAAACCCTTCCATTGCAGTTGATGACAATGCCTTCAGTGGTCCTGTTCCGATACAAGACTTATTTTTACACAGTAATGATCTGGTCTCACTTCCAAAGATTGATGCAATCAAACCTACATTGATCAAGTTGAATCTGAATCACAACAAAATTACTTCAATACCGCTTAATTATTTTCAAAACTGTCCAAACCTGAAGGAAGTATCGCTCACTTCAAATCAACTCACTGAAATATCCTGGGTAAAAGCAATGGGACCTTCAATGCAGAAATTAGAGCTCTTTTTCAATTCTATCGCTGGTGAAGTCCCTCCCAACACATTCTCAAATACAACAGGAATGCTTTCCATAAACTTGATGATCAATCAGATCACTAAGTTCGACATGAGTAATTTGGACCACATGCCACATCTCCAAGTCTTGGATCTTGGGATTAATAGACTGACTGAACTACAGGATCCATATTCACACTGTTCTGGAACTAAATGCGAGAATCTCACCATAAAAGCTACTAACAACTATAACATCCAATGTGACGACAAGCTGTGCTGGGCAAAAACGTCAACAAAAATTGGTGTCGAATTATCACCATGCTTAGGGAAAAACTGGATCAATGTCACCGTCAATGATTTAAATTGCCAAGGTAAGTCATGTTAAGTTAATTTCACATTTCAAATGAATGCTGACAACATTTTCATTTTGAAAATTATATTTTCCATAAAATCAAGTCGCAGATAAGGATATGACATTGGCTTTATTCAATGTCTCACACATACCTCCCCTTAAAAATCCCATTTTTGGTCACATGACAATCCATTGTAACATAACCATAACAGAATAACAATGGTGAAGTCATGAAAGTAAAATTCGATAACACAAACATTCAGTCCAATTTCAAGTTTATTTAGGCCAAAGTAGGCCTAACATTTCAGGCTGACATCTAAAAAGGTGTATTTTCATTTTAGCTGCTAAATAAAAATGTTTAATTTAATAAGTAATTTTGCATGTTAGCGCCCGGCTAGGGATTTACTCTGTTTACAATAGCGAACAAACAATCAGATTATTGTTTATCTTACAAAAATGATAAGTTAAAATGTATTATAGAAAAAGCATATGATGTCCAAGTCGGTTAGACCCTTTGTCGGGTTCCAACAAGCATTTTTGTCAGTTAGAACCCTCCAAATCGGTGTCTAACTAATACTAAGATATTTTTGGTTTCCATATACTTATTGTAGGCTTAATTTAGAGTAGCAAAAAATATGCCTATGTGATTTTTAATTTGTATTCATCATATGAATTTTTTCTTTTCATTCAAATTTTTGAAAGATACCAATCAATACTGCATGTGGTGCTAGTCACAATACGACAAACTAGATCAAGAAATTTAAGGGTGCATTGCTGGTGCAAGTTGGTATTTCATTGAAGATGCAAGTTATGACCTTTTCACCATCAAATATCATAAAAGAAAATTATGGTTTAAAAATATTTGTCGCAGAAATTTAATGACCAAAGACGGGATCAACACATACATTTTGAAAAACAAGCTCAGGGGCAGGGTTATGATTTAAGTAAAGTTTAGTGTTTTGGACATGGTCGAGTTTGGGTTCTGAGGAATCAAGGATTGACCTTGTGTTTTTGTCAATTTTCATTAAATTTCTGTAACAGGTCTGCTTGTAAACATGTTATTTTTTTTAATAAATAGTTCATGCAAAGTTATGGTAGCCTTTTAACACTCCATTTTTTACTTTTGAAAAATATTTTTTGGGTCGTAGGAAAATCTAACGTCCCAATTGGACATCTAGGCCCGATTTAACCAACATGTTTAGACCGGTCCCAACTGTTAGAGACCAGTCTCAAGTGCAAAAAACATTTCACCAACATCTGAGTTGCTCATACTTTAAAGAGAAAAAAGACCCCAAAAATAAGGGTTATTACTTTCAATCTGTCATGGATTGAGTTCATACGTAATTACTACTAACAATCAGTTGATATTTGTAAAAATTTAATAAAAAAAATATATAATAAAAAATTAACTTTCAATATTTCACACGGAATTTTCTGCTTGACTTCCAATGGGTAGGTATATATACGGGAAAAATATTCCCGTATTTATTCTACCCGATTTTCATAGTAAAAATTCAAATAAACTTACTTGAGACTGGTCTCAATTAGACTGCTGGAAGAGACTCGAGTCCCAACGCATTTCACCAACTTTTTGAAGACCAGTCTGAGAGACTGGACAGCTGTTGGCATGATTCTTTGGACTTAAGCCTGTTTGTTACTGTTGTTAACTGTTTTGAAGAGTCTTGTGCATTCGATAAGCAGGGGTAATTTCAAGTGGCAAATAGGGAGGGGGTTAGGGGGTTGCTACCCACCCCCCACCTCAGCATAGACCTTTTTATTTAATGAACATATTTATTTCCTTGTTCATTCCTCCGCCCTCCCGCTTCTGATGTTTTTTCTGGATGACCCTCTGCATCAGATGAGATGTTAATCAGCTGCCCCTTGCACCAGTGTCTGTGATGGGCGAAATAAAATATATATCCCACTTATGGGGTAAATGAGTAAAATGTTAAGGACTCCCGCTCTCTCTCTCTCCCATCTCAAGAATCAACCCTTGTGAGCACCAAGAACTGGGCTTAGAGAGCTGTGCTTACCATATCTATATATATCAATCTTTTCTATCTATCTATCTATCTATGTATGTATGTATGTATGTATGTATGTATGTATGTATGTATGTATGTATGTATGTATGTATGTATGTATGTATGTATGTATGTATGTATCTATCTATTTATCTATCTATCTATATACCTATCTTTCTATCCGTCAATTTATCTATCTATCTATCTATCTATCTCATGATGCAGGTACATTGGTATATCAGTTGCAAAAATATTAACATAAATTATAGCCATTCTCTTCAAACAATAATCATTGTTCTGAAAGTTTACAATTGCAGGGCTCATGTTTTGTCATTTCTCAAGACAAATCAGACTTGCTCACCAGTGAGAACCGCTGTTGAAACTACACGTAGCTCTGAGCAGGTCTCTATTTTGGCCTTCTCAGACTGTGACTCCCAGCTGATTCTTCTAAAATTTTTGTTGGTGGAACAGTTTTTGTGATTTAGACTTGTGATTCAGGAGTGAGTAACATTGAAAAGATTGAGTGGGATTTGAGACCAGTCTGTTTGGTCAGTCTCAACAGTTTAGACTTGTCACATGTTGGTGAAATCGGGCCCTAATGATTGCCTGCAATACAACATTATTATTCTGTTTTAGCTATTGAAGTGATGAAAGTGAAAACAAGTGGAAACTCATTCGCCTACTTTGAGAAAACAAAACTGACAGGCACGAGTCCTGGAAAGTTGGAATATAATTTGCCGTTATTGAAGTGTGCGGCAGAATGCAGGAAAACAACAAACTGCGAGTTCTTCAAGTTTAACAAGACTACCACAGTCAATCCTTGCACTATATGGACAAATTGAGCTCAAGTATAATGTACTACTATAGTAAAGATGTCATCATTACAAATGGTTTGAGTGGAAAACTTCATCCGGAACTGTCCTGGATACATCGGACTCATAAAGTGACTCATAAAGTGATACTAGATTTTCCCTCAACAGATAAAAATTATCTATCTATCTTACACATACAATGTTCAATGCTTGGAAAAAATTAATGGGGTAATTTTTATTAAATGAGTGCTTTACACTTATTTTTTCTTATACAATATTTGCTTGTCATTGTTGACGATTGAGTGTAAGTATTGCAACAATTGTACATACATATGGATATATACATATATAGATGAATTCTGTTCGATTCGTTTATTTGACAAATGTACATTTCAGATAAATATATATGCATACATGCACAGGATTGCACAGAAAAGCAGTGGCAGATCCAGACAGGTTGGCATGGAGAGAGTCCGGGGACCCATGCATGAGCATGGGTCATGGGTCGTTCCATTGAAAATCTTGAGTTTTTGACATGGAGTCAGGAGATTTGCTCTAAAGCAGTCAATTTTTATCTAGATTTGATAAAATTTTGGCCTTGGGGTAGCCCACATATAACCCTGCTGACGGCACCACTTTTCAAAGCTATTCCACAAAGATTAGTATTGTTAAAATCACTTTTAAATGAGTGACATGATCCAAAACTGCGGGAGTTAGCCATCAGCCTCACTTTGAATTTTGATGTCACCATTGTGACGTCACTTAGACTATCTATGATGTCATAGATGTTTGTTATGACATCACCATCTTTGGACCAATAAGAAGTTGCCATTTCCCAAATGTATCAGGATAAAAACCATTTCTTCATGTTCAAGGGTATATTGTACATCTATTCCATTGACTGAAGAAGATCAAAATAGGTGCAGTCAGTAGCAAAAAAGGTGAACTTTTTGAATGTAGGGGAAGAGGGGGTGAAAAGTCACAGGGGTAAAAAGTCACAGGCCTTTTTGACCAACTTGCAGTGACCTAATTCTTAAGCTTAAATCATAATTTGGGACACTTTTATGAAAAGAAGGTCTGCAGGGAATATGAAAATTATACTCATTGTGCAAAGTGGGTTTTTACCCACCTCATGCATTTTTGGAGTCCCAAACAGGTTTTATTGATTCTGAACTTTCTCTATTAAAGTCTGGTCACTGTTACATAGGAAGTTGTGCTGGCGTTTCAAGGTCTTTTGGATAATTGTCTTTCATGCTGTGAACCAATTTTTGGCCATTTGGTCACCAAGTTGCCATGATCGTGTGTTGAATTTAAAAAACAGCTGAGTGATATTTTACGATAGGGTACCGGGAAGTCAGTGTTCTGCGCTAAGGAAAGCAAAATATTCCACACCAGAAGCTTTTAGCTTACGATCTTACCACATCCATCATTAATAATACTGATGAAAGAGCATTGCAGCAAAATTTCATTTTGCAGACTTTGGGCGATTTCTGGCGCCGGCTTTGCTGATGGTGCATTGTCATTGCATGCCAATAGCTTTGGAAAGCTCACTATAAATTTCATGCACAAGGATGACCATCAAGTCTAGGTCTGCATATTACCCCATATAGTGTTGTATGTTCACAACAATTGCATGTGACTTGTTACCCAATGGTTGTGACTTCTTGACCCTGATATGGGGTAAAAAGTCACATCGGACTTTGCCTTAAATTATCGTGAACTGACTAAAGCCTATTTACAGCACAGCAGCTATCACATGATACAACTATAGCCAACTAAATACTGCATAATTGTGCCAACGGTCATTCAGATCTAACAAACACCTGCTCTGTTATGGGGCTTTTACTGAATTTTGTGACTTCTGAACCCCGCCTCCCCTACCAGCAATTTAATACAAAACAAAGCGATAAAGGGTTAACATTTCATTCTCCTAGACCATGTCCTTCAAATCTCATGATTTTCCAATGGGATGATTCATGACCCCTGTCCCACAGCGGTCCATGGCTAGCCTGGAGAGGGCACAATACATTTTTTGGCATTCATGCTCTACATCGCCGCAAATTTTCATAAAAAGCTATGGCTCATCTTAGTGATCTAGCCCGAACTTGCAAAGGTTTTTCGAAGGATGTTTTCTTGATGTTTTCAAATTTTATGGATGATGGTAGGTTGTTCCATTTTTGACACAAACTGCATTGAAATTACCGAAGGTTGAACCTTTGGAATGAGGGACAACAAAGGACATAGTCTCACTTAAACGCTGACTATTGAATTAAATGTATTAAACAGGTAATAAGGTTAAGTCTGACTAAAGACACTGTACATAGGGTGCACGATCAACTAACTTTCTGGCTCAATTTGTTACAGCTGAAGTCAAAAGGATAGACTGCTGAATCGGTCCTTTTGACTTCAGCTATTACCCTGTCAGCATGCCTCGGCGGTCCAACGTCGGCCCAGCGTCAGTCCGATGTCAGTAGCATCAGACCAGCTTCGGGCCGACGTTGGACCGCCGAGGAACGCTGATAGGGTAACTTATAAGACCAACTTGAGCTTGCTCAAATTTGTGTGGCCTATGTGACTCTTTGGTATATATGAAACTACTTATCCTAAACTTATTAAATCACCTCATGGCCGAAATTACTTATTATGCTACCTGTCACGACTTGTTAGTTTACTCACATAGGATATATCGCATCAACAAAATCATTCCTGCTGTAGGTCTGTAATTTCTATACAGTGTAGTAACACACCAGCCGTGTGAGTTTTGATTTGCCCAAATTGCTGAACGAGGTGAACTACGGGGACACACATCCAGACGAAACTTCAGACATGTCTGCAGAAACCTTCACAGATACTTAGGAGGATTTACATCAAGGATTCCACATCATGCCAGGGATGTACTGGATATCAGGACTCAGACTCAGCACAGAATTTGTCTACTAGAGAATAAAATTACAGTGAAAGAATGGATTCAGGGCTGTGCAGAGCCTGCAGTAGGCCCAGGCCAAAATGAAAATGTAGGCCCCACCCCCTTCAGCGGCTTTAGGCTAACAAATTATGACCATGTTAAATACATTTTCTGGCGGTGTAAAAACCAACCCAAGGCCATTACATGGTATGATTTGAGGCTTTTCCTATCTCGCCAATGTTAATTTTTGGTGGGGGGGGGAGGGTACATGGGATATGGTCCAATACTCCCTAAATTACGCCATTGAACCAAACATATTTCTCTTCATGATATACTGTTAATTTATTCACACTATAGGCCTAGACTTATTGAAACTTTCTCACTCCCGGTTAAAATTTAAATTTCAAAGCCCTTTTTAAAAACATCACCTTATATTTTGAATTACAAGCATGCATTTTATAAATTCTACCAAATCAGGCCAGGTACAACTGACAAGGTGCAATTATTATGAAGAATGCAATATAGTTTTTATTTTTGACCTTATCTTACAAAATTACCAAACTGCTAATGGATGCTTAGTATAAAAAGTTCAAGATTACTGAAGAGTTTACCTGGGGCAATTAAGATACATCAAAGTACAATTAACAGATTCATGAGTCATAAAAACAATAGTTGCAAAATCTGTGCAATAAAATGTGAAATTTCAATACAGACTGAGATTCTGACTTTGATACTTTTGGGGTTTACAGCCTTTCACAAATCGCAAGAAACAATTTAGATTAGTATTTCTGACACAATTAAGTCAGGCACTCCCTTGCAAACTAATCAGTGAATCTTAAAATTTACATAAACTATGTTCATTTGATGCAACAACTGCTAGGATTGACAAAAACATGCAGGGCAACATGGATTTGGGAACATGTTACCCAAATTCAAGTAAAGAAATTCCTCATAGATATTCTTCAGGCTGACCAAAACAAACTAAAAGTTCACATGGAAGAATCTTTTCAGAATCAGAATTTCACCCTACATATCTTGTGAAAAAGCATCTCACAATTGATTGAGATTGTCTCTTTGTACAACTATAGTGCACGTCAAACTCGATATTCTATGAACAGATTGACCTCAATGACAAATACAGCATTACTCCTTGTTTCTCATCTTGCATATCACCTGCTCACATGAGCAGGAACATACAAATATTTGGGTAGACTGGCCTATGTGGCAAAGTGACAGCTGCTACAGGCCCATTCACTCAGGGGGGCCCTGCAAGATGCCAAAAAGATATAAATATTGAGAAAAACTATCTGTGAAGAACATCGGATCGTGTGGTACCCGCTTACTGGATCCTGAAGCAGGACCTGGAATCCTGGACCAAAATCAAACTTTAAGATTGGGGCCCCTAATTGCCAAATGGAAGAGGTACAGAGCGCTATCACATTAGTGGCCAAACGGTTCACCCTGCCAACAATTTTACGAAATGCCCGCCGATAGAAATCACAGAGAAAAATAGACCATAAAAGAGACATCTAAGATTTACTAAGAACCAATATGGAAAAAAAGCGATCGGTTAAATTTTTTACCTTACACAGCACAATAATAATTATGTAAATTTAAAACTGCCGACAGTAGAGATGTGAGGGCCCACCATTGTCACCAACTTATTTTGCTGCAGAGCCCAAAACGGCAAAAGTCTAACCCTCTACAAATCGAGTACAATCTCATTTTCACAACGCGCAGTTAACCTTACTTGGGGAGTAGGCCCCCTGAAATTTGGGGGCCCCTGCCATTTGGCCCCCCTGGCCCCCTCTCTGCTCAGGCCTGAATGGATTCATGTCCGAAGAGAGGAGTAAAATTTAGAGAGACAAAGAAGTGGAAATGTTAGATGGAGTCCACAACATGTGCACATTTTCCCCATGTTAGAGATCTTTTTTTTGGCAGCACATAAATCGATACAAGAAACTGCCAATTTTATGCGAGTGGTTGATAGAAACTGAGTGTGAGGAAACCAGGGCTGTCTTTGAGTAGATTTACAATAGTGCCTTAACAAAATATATTATGACTAATTTCATCAAAACATCAAACAAATGAAACATTTTCAAAATACTGCTATTCATCATCCTTATGGGACCATTGATTCATAATGCTCCACGATTCAGTGTTTTCACATCCCCGACAGATATCTGACTTGCTCTATGCATTCTTTATATCTTTGACAGGTACTACACCCTTCATCGTGCAAATGTGTCAGAGTGATCGAGTTGACAACCGGAAAGGATCAGTATGAGATCCATTCCTGAAAACTGATGGAAGAGTCCCCTTGGGGTGTGCTGTAACACCGCCACATATATATCAAGGCACCTGTTGAAAGACTTGTTAGATACATCAAAATGTGAGACCAGGACCTTAGCCTTAGGCTATCAGTACACTAAATGAAAGAGGGAGAATTCATATCCTGTTATTTCACAATTCTGAGTATAGGTATATTTTAAGCACTATGACATGCAGTATCTTGGTGATTATGCACCATGTCTGTTCATAGCATTGCATGATATATATATATACATGTGTACTTCATTGTTCTTGTCATTGTGTGAACAGCAACACAAATTTCTCAACTTTTCGATTTTAAAAAAGTCTATGGCAAATTGGTTTTGTACAACTGATTGACCCTGAAGGACATTGCTGACAGAGAGCTGTTGCCTCTTTTCACACTTTTATTTGAATCTTTAGAATTCGCTAATGGATTAGGAAGGCATAACCTTGTTGGCAATTAGAATTTGTGGAACTGCAAGATCCCATTAAGGATGTCATACCTCACTACTGCTGTGTCGATTTCCAAGAAAAAAAAAAGGAAACACGATTTTCTGAGACCTTGAAGGGTAGAATGATACTGGTGTCCTTGTGTTTTAAACTCATCCATTCTTCCCCCATGAGGTGGTCATTTGTGAGCATTACTATTTTGCAGCTGGCAGCCCTGATACCAGCAACTGTTATAATTTCAGTACAATTGTATTTTTGCATTGAAGTGATTGAATGAGGAGAATGAAAAATACCAAGTGATACAGACATCATTCACTGACGGATTTGAGGCAAGGCCAGACAAACAATTTGTCACCAGATCGAGATTATTCATTAGGATGGAATCAGTCACTACATGTGACTCGTCTGCAATTAAATCTCAGGATGTTTTTCTCATGGTCACACAACCTATTGCTGTGGCAATCACATTTCAAGTGTGGACTCTGTTGACCTGAGGTGCGAAACAGGTGATTATAACAAACAGTCAATGCCAAACAATGCTAAACAAGATAATCCAGCCTGCTATTTTGTAACAGGGCCTCTTGAAACACTATCAGAAGATAAGAATATGTGTCAGAGACATGCACTTTTTGCCAAAGAATATCTTAATTGGGACATTTAAAACTGGATATGTCCGTAGAGGGCAAATTAATCATATTGCCCAGTAGATGATAAAATGCAAGGCAAGAGATTTAAATTCTCCCTAAACCATGTCAACACAGAAAACTCAACAAACAATTCACCTGGCAATTTTGAAACTCTTTAATTCAGTATCAAAGAAATCTGAAGGTTTACTTTAACAAACAAGGCGAGATAAAATCTAACAACACTAATGTCCATAGGCGTATTTCGCAGGGGGGCAGGCCCCCTGGCATCAGGGCAAATGGCATTATGGCATATATCAGGGCAAATCCTGACCAATCAGGCCAGACCCACTGCCCTGGTCACTTCCGTGTCATGTTAAAATTTCAAGGCAAAATAGCGACAACCCCCCTGCCAAACGCCTGTCCCGTATGCCTATGCATCCCACCAGAGGGACATCATCTTATTTCAAACACTTGATGACCGAGAAACAACAATGTCAGTCCTCGGCAGTCGGCACTACCAAGTTTTCAGCCTCAAAATTGAGTTTATGAGTTTTGCTTTTCATGTAGAACTGTAGAACTGTAGAAGGTGATAGGCCGGAAACCGTGCAGGTTTGTTGGCCTCTCCTTGATGTTTAGTTGTGGTGGTCTTCTTGGCTTCATAGCACTACATTTGGTAGTTTTTTTCAAGGTGCCTTACGATGTTGACCAAGTGGGTATATAATGGTGGCATTGCCTTCTTTACACAGTTCTTCATTTCACCCCAAAAGTGGGCAGCAGAACTTACCCCTTGGCACAACTTACCCCACACTCCCCGATGGTCCAAGATGGCTGCCAAACCAGAAATTGGTCACTACTTGGCTCCTAATTCAGGTAGAATGACAAATAAAATATCAAATTGATCTTAAGGGTCATGGATTCAAGATCTATTATTATTATAATTTTTCACTGAGGGCCTCGTTTCTATTCACGCATTGATCAGCGGACTAGCAGGTTGAAGTGATGTCACAAAGCATTTGTGAATTTGCAGATGTTGATTACATTGTTGTCCCGACCAGTCAAATATCAAATCATAGACCGCAGTACTAGCTACCTGGGTCCTGAGGTCATAAATGAGTAAAATGACCACAGAGCCATATGCTTGTGTCGTATTGTCTAATCACTCTAATGCTTCTGATCATCACCTGATGGTGCTTCATGCATGTGTCCATGGCAACGCCTCTTCACTCTTCAGCCTCATTCTGGATTTTGTGTGGAGAATCAAATTGCAACGTCAACATGAAACAGAAGACACAGGAGTTCTTTGAAGTGCATTTTCAGGAAACTTAGGGAAGAAAAGTTTTATCATAAAACTTTGTGATAATGATCTGTGAAAAGAGGAAGAAAAAAAACAACCTCCAAGCCTTCTGGTTTGTCCCGCACAACTTGAATCTAACTTTAATTTAACCCAATCCTGTAAATGGATGAAGAAAGGTAAGTACATTTTTTTAAACTTTCAACACATCTTGCTGCTTTTTGAAAATCTGGTGGTTATGGGTTCCATGATGACTAAAAAATGTAATTCTGGTTCTTTATTAATCAATTGGTGCCTACTCATGATCAGAGATCACCTTTTTCCTCAACATATTCACAAACATGCAAAGCTTTCTGATTTATCTTTTTTCTGATACTGCTAAGGGTATTATATGATTCACTTCAGCGGGCAGTGAAAATCCCCATATTTGTAGAACAATAGATTTGTGACGTCATATCATTGTAACCTGGCAAGAAATGTTTAGATGACGAAATCAACGGAAAAAATTCACTTTAGCGGGCCGTGAAAATGACCGTATTTGGCAAGTGCAAAACCCCCGCCAAATGACGTTTCTCAAGCAATTTAGTCAAAACGTAACTAAACCTTACTCCTTTTTGATAGATTTCCGACTTTTTGCGTCACAAAATAATTGGTTGTCAAGCACTAATAGCGTCAAATTTATAAACATTTTTTGCTGATGACGTCACCACGGCGACGCAACAACAGACAAAATACAGTAAAAATTTAAGTTTTAGACAAGATTTAGTTGGCACTTGTTGAAATATTGTGACGGTAACCAGTCGGCGGGAGTTTGGGGGCAGCAGCCCCCAACTTAACCCCTAAAAAACAATCGTTTTTTAGTTGCCAAATATGGTCGTATTGGCAGCCCGCTATAGTGATTTTTTTCCGATACCAAATTTCAGTGGGGATTTAGGGGCAACTAATGTGAAGTTGGATGGTCAAAAAATTTTTCTTTTGACTTTGACAAAAAAAGGATTGTTTGGATGAATTCCCCAATATGGTCATTTATTTTAAAAAGTTTCAGTAGAGCGGGCCATCAAAACGACAGTCTTTGGTAACTTTGAACAATTTTTTTTTCTGCGATTGATTTTTGCACGAGCACTTGGATCTTATATTTATCACGACGTTATGTAAACTTAATAAGAGTATGAAAGCTGTTGGAGAAATGAACCTGACCTTATCAAGGATTTCCCTCTCATGTGCAGTATTGTAAAGGTGCCATGATTTTTCGATGCTCACATCTTGTTCACTAAACCTTTTGGGGTCTGTTAAACACTTCAAATATTTTCAAATCAGTTTATAACAAACCTCAAAGAGCATAATCAACACAGGAGACACAGTTAGGACCGTCTGTTGGTCCCAAGATTGCGTCACAATCTATTTATAGAGCCATTCATATT
The DNA here is from genome assembly GCA_026936325.1 of Platynereis dumerilii. Classification (NCBI taxonomy): domain Eukaryota; kingdom Metazoa; phylum Annelida; class Polychaeta; order Phyllodocida; family Nereididae; genus Platynereis; species Platynereis dumerilii. The sequence goes on along the minus strand of JAPTHN010000005.1, from coordinate 21,129,297 downwards.
ATGACGTCATGGCAACCTAGCAGCTTGCAGCATGCAGGGGGGCACTATCAAGAAATTAAAAGTTGCTGATAAAATTCTTTTGCATGTGGCAGCATGAAAATAATTTGTAGGTTGCATCCATGGTAACGCCCTCTTCAAGCTCCTGACCATTGTGCCTCATTTTGATAATAATAATTCAACATACACATACCAGAAAGGTAAGTAATTTGTATTTAATCGCCAGCCTTTTTTAAAATGTAAATTATGTATACATCCCCAAGCAATGGAATAGTTAACAAGGTACTGTGTACATGTATATTGCATATAAAATTACAAGAGAAAAAATATAACAAATTGTATACATAATCCAGGGAGTCGGTGTGGGCAGGCATCATAATGTTAGGGGACAAAATTTTGCATTACAGACAACAGTAATGTCGTGTTACAGCGAGTTACGGACCTTGTGTACAAAATAAATCATGAATGGCTGAAAATGGAATGTATTGGTAAGAAATATTCACCAATGAAAAAGCCTATTATTATTTCTATTGCCGGGCCCATTCCAGCTACTCGCTGCTCAAAGGGGCTTTACTGTCCTTTATGATGAATGAGTTACATTTCTGACACAAAATTTACTGGAAATAATTGGAAATTTTATCTTTGTGAAAAGAGATTTATTGGCGCCTTGGTCATGGGGCAGAAGAACTGTAGTTTGGTATTTGCCACACAATCAGGCAGGCTTCAACATGGACTGTTTCAATAAAAATTAACAACCCAAATATCTTCTGTTGTTGTTATTTTGTTTCTTCTGCACATTCTTTTGGGGATCGTCGACGCATAGAATGGGTCATTGAATTTTGTCATATATTATAATTATACTTATCATCAAAAACATGTCTGAGCAATCTGTGGTTCAATTCACAAGTTCAAATATTGTTTAAGGTTAAAAGTTATATAATGTCCATAAAAATCTGATTGGCTAATCTTGCACATCCACCTGCTGTGTTTGGACAGTGTTCCATTTCATTTGCATTTCCATCTGTTTTGCAACATTTTTGGATAATGACAAAGATAATCTTTGTTTACAGGGAAACTACACAAGGGGCATCATCACTTCTACAAAATATATATGCGCCAGTAAAAATTATTCTGGGCCCATTAAGGGCTCAGCCTTAGATTAGATAATGCATCATCTGGTCGGTCCACTGTTGTCAGGCCAAGCTCACCATATTTAGTTGTCTCTCAGGACGTAGTGGCAGCATGCAGAATGAGGGGCGCTACTTGTGTGTGGGTTTGAGGACAGTGCGGGAGCCTTGGAGACCACGATAGGGAGCCAATATCCAGGTGTAGCAATGTACATATGCAGTCACCCCATGTATGTTAGGCAGTGAGTAGTCGATGTCGATTGTAGATTGCGTTTTAACATGTTTTGCTCCAGACATGGATTTAAATGGATGCAGCTCCAGATAAAATATAATTAAAACATGTATTTCATGCAAGGTATTTTTTCAGTGAGAAAATATCTTGCATGGTAGTGACAGGTGGTTTTTTCTCAAACATCAGTCATTTCGTGGAAATTGTCCTACCCCTGTCCCCAGCAGTGGCGTAGCCAGGATCTTTTACGGGGGGGGGGGGACCTTAGCTCATCCAATCGAATGGCATCACATGAGGCCACAAAGGATTACGTATCCATAATATAGAGACATGTTTTATTTTATATGAACTGGGCATCACATGAGGCCTGTTCCTTTGTATACATTTGCATGTATTGTAAATATATTTGTAGAAAAGACTGTACATAGAAATGCACTGCACTGCACCGACTCAGATTTCTTAACCCTGATCTGGAAATAGAGGTCATGAGACCTGCTTCCAGCACTTCACTGAACTGAACTGAACTGAATTGAGACCATCACGAAATTTCCCCAAAATTTTGTTCACTTACAAATATAAACATCTCCTATTTTGGTATATTCCCCAATCTTTTTCACATTTTCCTTCATTTTTAACCACCATTTCCCCATTTTTCCTTCCATAATCCCAATTTTTCTCTCCATTTTCCAAATTTTTTCTCCTACTTTGTGCCATATATCTGCAAAAAATTTCCCATAATCTGTTCAGGGGTGGGGGCGACTTTTATGTAACTAACATGTGTGAAACATGGGTTGCCATGTTCATGTATAAAACATGGGTTGCCATGTTCATGTAGGAGGCTCAAGAATTCCATATGCATCTGTGTCTGGCCAGATGGATATGGACCTTGAGCCTTTCTAGAGGGGGAGGGATGGGCACTTGGCAAATCTATTCTTTCCCTCATATGTCTGTTTGGAGATTTCTCATGGTAGTGTCCCCTCCCAGTCGGTCTGTGGCGCAATGGCTCATGTGTCGCAGGTCACTGTGGTGGGAAAAACTGGGTTTGAGGAACGTTAGATAACTCGATCCGTGGGACGTATCTTGTGTGACCCAAAATAACTGTCAGAGTCCGAAAGGAAATTTTGGATGTCCTCACATAACTGGGATATATATTTCGAATCTGCCTTTTGATATATTATAATGCTCATTAGAAACTCATTAGAAACCTTAACTTATCTCTACTTAAATTTCTCTCACTTGTCTTTCTTGTCTTTTTCATATTTGCCAAGTTTACATGGCCAGCTGCATATGCCTTGCTTTTATTCAACTTCAGCCTGGCTAGGGTGGTCACTCTTGTCCAAGTGTTGACCAGTGTTGTATTCTTCTTTGCTAGTTAGAGATAGAACAGAGGGTGCATCATCAACCAACAGTCTTGACTAAGTCATCTTTCGGAAGACATCACCCGGCAGTCTTGATGAGGTCATCTTCAGGAAGTCATAACCTGGCAGTCTTGACTAAGTCATCTGTAAGAAGTTATCAGACTCCTCACCCAGCAGTCTTGACTAAGTCACCTTTAGGAAGTCATCATCCAGCAGTCCTGATTAAGTCACCTTTAGGAAGTTGGAACCAAGCAGTCCTAAGTCATCTGTAAGAAGTTATCAGACTCGTCACCCGGCAGTCTTGACCAAGTCACCTTTAGGAAGTCATCATCCAGCAGTCCTGATCAACAAACCATCTCTGAATGAATCACCATCACAAACCTGGGAGACCTGACAGGTACATGTATAAACACTGGCCAAGAGCACAGTATGTGGATGTTAAATTGCAAGAATTGACCAATCAGAAAAAATAATTGATTCTCATAACAAAATTGACTTATCAGAAAAAAATTTGAATATTTGTAATAGTCAGACAAGAACAGGTCAGACAAGCAACCATCAGACAAGAAAAGATCAGGCAAGCAGAAATCAGACAAGCCATGATAAGAAAGGGAAGATTTGACAATCAATACTAATTCAGGCAATGAAATTTTTTTTTTTTTAATTTCTAGTTTATATATATCAAGCAGGTAGTGTTGCCAGATCATCCAGTATCTCGCCAGTTTCACAATTTGTGCATTACTCTTATGAACCATTGAGAAATGGGTCATTTCCATGATAACGCGTAGTAACGGTAAAGATATTGATAATTTTTTAGGTCAGGAAGCTGACCCAATAATATCTTACTGATTTCTTTTTTTTCTGTTAATATAATGCAATATGTGGTTCAGTGATCCCTGCATCATAAGACCGCTCCTTCTGCGGTCATGAAGCGGTCTCTCGTTGGGGTGCGGTCTCTCTTTGGAATGCAAAATGCACAAAAATACTCTTTAGAGTGAGAGGAAGGCACTCACATAAGGCAAGTCGGTCTTATAGGGGGTCTTACAACGCAGGTTCCACTGTACTACAATGCTGCATATAACAGGATAACTGCTTTGGGTGAGTATTGTGAAACATTCAATTTTTTTCATAAATTGTTTTTACCGTGCACAATAAAATCAAAGCTAATTAACTTGGATGTCTTTACCGTGACCATCCTTGTCTTTACCGCAACTCAGTATATTTGCATTAAATTTACTATGGTAAAGACAGGTTTTAGCCACCGCAAACACATGTCATGCAGCCGGTGAAAAAATTGTCAAGTGTATGGTATTTTTTACTGTTTGTCTGGAACATAGGCTGGTAGCTTGACAATATTTCTGATCCATTGAGTTCATTTGCATGGATGGAATTGATTGAATTGTGTTGTTAGAGCACCTCAAAGAAGGGGAATCCCTTTGAAGTTCTCAAAACAGTTTCATACTCTTGTCTGAATACTTTAACGTCACAATTTATTTATAGATTCAAGAGATTGTGGTAGACACCTATTTCTTTCTCTAAAACTGTTCATAAATTAAATATGGTTGTAGCTCTCTCTGATATGGCAAAAATAAATGTCTAAATTTGCTTGCCCTTGTTTTGCCTAAAGATAATGGATTAACAGAAGCCAATAATTGGTCTTTATGCAATTATAGGAAAATATCAATGATCGTGTACCTGCTAAAAACAAGTTTTTCCTGGTAATGTTATTATCATCCCACCAAAACAAGTTCTATGATGGGCAGTAAATTGTACATCAATTATGAAAGAAAATGTGCACACCTACAATTGGCAGCAAAATTACTCACCCCCCTTGACGTTTTCCTGCAGTGAACAACTTGCAAAAAGGGGTGACAGAAATGTATTAGATGACAAGAAATATCGCGTCACACCTCAATATAGGAGATGAACTGAGTGCAGTGAGAAGGGAAAAAATGAAGTACTGATATGTGGCAATTACCATTGATCTCAGCTTATAACTCCAATGCTAAATTCTCACATGCACACACAGAAATGCAGTGATATGAGCAAATATCAGTGTGAATCAGTCAATCGCCGAGAATCGACCGGAAACAGATTGTTAGAAAAGGGACTTCCATTGTCAATTTTGAACAGCATAATGATTTTTAGGGTTGATGCATTCTGATGTCATCATACTTATTTTTTCAAGCTTCCTTAACTAACTGAATGTGTATGAAAACATCAGGCGGTTTGTTAGTCCTAGGTTAGCATGGAATGAACACAAAAACAAAAAAACATGATCTGAATAATATCTATAGGGCATTGTCATTCTAAGTTCATTAATGATAAACAATGCACACATCTGACTGCAGCAAACTTCCAAATCTATTTAGATAAATAAAGACATACCGGAAGGGGGGGGGGGGCGGCGGTGACAAGGCCAATTAATATTCGGGCAAGGAGCCTAAAAATATTGGCAAATCTTCAAATAAACATTATTCATAATAGTGATTTCCAAGCGATTCCATTTGATATAGTATGTTATTTTAATCATGAAATCTGATCAATGTCACTCGCTCCCCCAAAGAAAATGGACATGCAAGTTATTATCTGATGGAGGGGGGGCCTTTCACCTCATGGGGGGGGGGCTTCTTGCCCCAGCCTACTCCCCATAAGCTCTGGACATACAGACATTGATTGCAAGTTTCACTTCTCCAAGTTGAAATTATATGTCTTTATCTATCATCATAAAGTCGATATGCTAACTGACTTTAATAATCATAATTATAGTCAGTGAATATTGTTGAGCTTATTAAAACAAGGATTTGAAAATGTATGCATTGCACTAGAATACTTCAGACATTCATCCCAGATGGACTTCAGAACAGGTAAGCAAGATTGATACAATTTAACCAAAATTGACATTGGCCTTTACCACAAAACTGCTTCTGAGCAGTTTACTGCAGGGACGGACGCAGGGGGTGGGGTGATGAGGGATGCATCCCTCCGCCCACCTGACCAAAATTTATATATTTCTACTTGTCAATTTTATTAGTGCGCAGTCACATTATGTCAAGAGCTATGCGTTTCGCGATGCGATAGCCCGATAGACCCCCCCCCACCAGAATTTTCTGGACCCCCCCCTGGTTTATTGGAAGAAACACTATTATATAATAATGAAATATTAATGGCATTATGAATTAGCAGAATTTAGAAGATGATAATTTTGGCCACCCTACTGGGCTTAAAATATTCTTAACTTTACTCACTGAGTAATCATTCTGTTGCAGGTGCTTTTGATTTACATAAAATGTACTTTGATACTTCAATGTGAGATCATTCTATGCAAAACCTTTGTGACAGTGCACCATAACCAAGACTTCATAGACCTGGACTGCATTGGAGGAATCATTGGACTGATTGGCATCATCAGAACTACACAATGAGATATTTGAATTTGCCTCTCAAATTGGTGTTATTCTTTATTTTGGGGTTAAAATGCACTGAGGCTCAAGAATATGTTAAAACAGGACGAGGAATAGCCTCAGTGCCAACTGATATTCCTATTGGATGTACCAGAATTGATTTATCACAAAATGCTCTGTCCCGCATCAGTGACACAGACTTCGATGGCATGACCAGTTTGGAGTACCTTGATCTGAGGAAAAATAACATCAATTCAATATCTCAAAATGCCTTTTCTACCAACCCATTAAAGAAACTGTATTTGTCGAATAATCCTATCCAAACAATCCCATTCTTCACCAACCTCGAAAATACACTTCAAGGTATATACTTGCAAAGCTGTGAAATAGCCACTGACTCTTGCGATGGAGTAGTTCATTATCGAAGTCTTCTGACTTTCGATGCTGCCAGTAACAGTTTAACAACAATTCCAGACTTGAGAAAGTCATCAGCAAAATTGAAGACATTGTTGATGTCAAAAAACTTGATTGAAACGGTAAACGCGACCATGTTTGATGGATTCACTTCATTGAATGAGATTAACTTGATGCAGAATATGATACATTCTGTGTATGGTGTCTTCAATACACCTGATCTGCATAATTTGAATCTAGCCAAGAACAACATCTCTATGGTAAATGACAATTTGTTCAAAAATACAATTCTGATCAAAAAATTGTTCATGCAAATTAACAAATTGGTCTCGCCTCCCAAAATTGATGCATTCAAACAAGCGCTGATTCTCCTGAGTCTGTCTCAGAACCAAATCCCTTCAATACCACTCAATTACTTTCAAAGTTGTCCAAATCTGAAACAAGTCATACTTTCCTCAAATCGACTAACTGAAATATCCTGGGCGACACATTTTGGACCATCACTTGAGAAGTTATATGTTGATGTCAATGACATCACTGGCATTGTCCCATCTGATGCTTTCCCAAATGCAACAGGATTGACTAAGTTAATCATGGGGACCAATAAGATCACTAAGTTCGACATGAGTAATTTGAACAACATGCCACGTCTTCAAATCTTAGATCTGAAATCTAATAAAATTACCGAACTGCAAGATCCGTATCCCTACTGTCCTGGAACTAATTGCGAAAATCTCATTATAAAAGCGACCAACAACGATGACCTCCAATGTGACTACAGGCTGTGCTGGGCAAAAACGTCAACAAAAATTGCTGTGGAACTATCATCGTGCACAATCAGTAGTTTAAATTGCCAAGGTAAGTCATGTTAAACTGATGATTCAGTAGTACTCTGATGAGCTTGACACAAAGTGAATAGCAGAAATATCTGAGATAATACCAGAAATAATTGAGAAAATAGCAAATATATTTGAGATAATTGCCTTGTATCAATGTCTGTGGTGCGCAAGTAAAAGATCACTCACATGGGGTAACATGTTGAGGACTATCGCCTTCTCTCCCATCTGATAGCATACAGCATGAAACTTTATCTAAAAAGGCAGAAATTTCTGGGTTGCGGGGTAAAACACTCCAATGGCTAAAAAGTTATCTTACAAATAGACAGCTGATGGTTCAATTCCAAGACACTTCATCAGCAAAATTCCCAATTGAATGTGGAACCCTACAAGGTTCGGTTTTAGGCCCTTTGAAACATTCTCTCCTAGTGTTGTTGTTGTTGTTGTTGTTGTCTTCTGGACCCTATTTCGTGGTCTGAATGGTCACTCTGGAATTTGATGAATGTTCACACATGAAATAAATTTTTGAATGTCACACATGAGTAATGTTCACACTGATAACTAAAAACATCCGGTTCATGGCATTAAATCTTAAAATTATCAGCGTCCAGGGAGCTGATAAAAATGGACAAGAGCTTGTGGATTTCAGCTCTTGTTTCTTTGTCTTTGTTTTGGGGCATAATGAAATTGTTAATGCCGGTTAAACGATCATCCAGAGGAGTATTGTGTCTGAAATAAATTGCATCAAGGCCATTATGTAATTGTTCCAATTTCTCATGCAACAGGGGGCATTCAGACAAGACATGTTCAATTGTTTGTAGCGATTTGTTACAAACACAAAGGGGCGAGTCGACTAGCTTCATTCTGAACATGTTTTCATTTAAACGAGTCTGTCCCGTGGCGAGTCTTAACATTTTGACCTCTAGGCCACGATTTGGAACTCTGGGGAGTTTGAGTTTGGCCACCTCTGTAATCCAATTATGGAGTTCCCTAGCTGATGTGGATAGGTTCCACATGCACTGCCATCTCGTGGTGGCTTGTCTTTTAAAGGAGTTCTTCAGTGTGCTTAGGGAAACGTCACCCTGATCTTTTGCCTGGTTTTTGGCTTCTTCTGCAGCACGTTTTGCAGCTGCATCCGCAAGCTCATTACCAGACAGATTAACATGGCCAGCTATCCAGTTGAAGGTGACGTCTACTCCGTCAGATAACAGCGAGTCAATGTACCTACGTATCTCATCAATAGTGCCCTGGTGTGAACGGTGAATGTCTGATGAGCATACGCTTGCGATTGCTGACTGGCAGTCAGAGAGAATGTAGATACTGCTTGCAAATTCGTGAACACAAGAGTCATAGAAAAATCTAACGGCAAGCAAGATCGCTACAATTTCAGCATGATAGCTTGTGCTGCATTTAGAGACCGGTTCGGTTATTGTTATTGGACTGGACCTTGCTCCCTGAGGGTAACAAATTGTGGCTGCACCACATGGACCAGGATTGCCGAGTGCTGAGCCATCAGTATACGCAATTGCAGCCCTTGGTGGTATACTCTTTATGAAGGCTTCGGCAGCAATCCTAGCACGGTTAGCTTGGTCAGCAGTCCTGGCCCCTGCAGAACCTAGGCCTGAGGTATAGTCAATTGTCCTTGCACATTTTTGAGTAAGTCTGACCAGCGACTCAACTGGGTCTCGCTCAACTTTGTTGAGGTAGTCCTTGTTGCAGTACCTTGCAAGGGTATTTGTTAAAATGTGCAATGGAGTAATGCTTTTTGCAGTTGGAATGAATAAGTTGTCCAGGCCTTCTGTAACCTCAAGTCTAAGGTGATTTTCTGTGGGTTTGGCAAGAATTTTTGTAAATTCAGTCTCAAGGACTATGTCAAGGCGACATTGGATGGGCATTGTTCCAGTGATCACCTCAATTGCGGCAGTTGCAGTGGTGCTCATAGCTCTCGAGGCTCGAAGAAGAGAGAGTCTGTGTACTCTTTCTATCTTGTTCTTGTCGCTTGCGTTGGCTATGCACCACAAGGGATAAGTACGCTCCAGATGTGGCCTAACCAGGGTCCGGTACAGGTGGACTCCAGTACTAGTTGGTGCATTGTACAGGATGCTGCTAATACTATTTAGAGTTTTTAGTCCTATTGAGCATATATAGTCTATGTGTTGTTTGAAAGTCATTTTTGAGTCAAAAATAACTCCAAGGAGCTTCTTTTCATCAACCTGACGCAGGATTTGATTACTTAAGGAAATATTGAGAGTGTGACTACTTGAGGGAGAGATGAGCATGCATTCTGATTTAGCGGCATTTATTGACAGCTTCCATTTGCGGCAGTAGCTTTCAAGGTCGTTGGCTGCTCTTTGTAGTTCATCTGTAGCTACTGACAGGTCACTGTTGGTGGCCCACATCTGAAGGTCGTCAGCATAGGAGATGTGGGGACATATGTTGGAGCTGATCTCGTGGATGTAGAAGATGAAGAGTAAGGGGGATATGACACTGCCTTGAGGTACCCCTATGTTGGAGGTAAGACGGTCTGAGGTGTAGTCATTCACCTTACATGTGATAGTTCTGTTTGTGAGGTATGACACTATGAATCTAAGGAGACTGCCCCGGAGTCCTGCCTCGTACAGTTTGAAGATTAGGCCGTTTCTCCAGATTGTGTCATACGCGCCTTCAAGGTCAATAAACAATGCAACAGACTTCTCTTTCTTGTGGAAGCCTTTTAGAACTCTTAGAGTGAAATATAAGAGAGCCTGCGTAATGTTTTTGTTACGTTGGTAGGCGTATTGATAAGGGTCAAAAAGTCCCTGGTCTTTCATAAATTGGAAAAGCCTGACTTGACCAACCCTCTCGTAGAGCTTCCCAGGGACGGAAGTGAGAGCTAGTCCTCTGTAGGCTTTAGGAGTGTTGTAAGATTCCTTATCGGCCTTAGGAATAAAAATCCTAATTTCATTCTTCCATTTGGCTGGAAACAGGCCACTAGTCCAGCATTTGTTAAAAATGCAGAGTAGTGCGGCTTCAATCATGTGACCTGCTTTGATTAGCATCAATGGAAGAATGCAGTCTGCGCCTGGTGCAGAGTGTGGCTTAAGTTTTGCTCTGGCAGATTTAATCTCGCCAGCTGTAATGAGAGCATTATAGTGCTCTGAGTCAGTTTGACTTAGTGCGCTTTCTTTAATTCTTTCTGACAGAGTGTCAACTTCTCTGTGCCAGTCACTTTCATTTGTGGATCTAGTTTTTTGAACATGGGCACCAACCAGGACATTGCAGATTTCCATATCACTGAAGTGTGTGGTGCCGTTACTGTCATTCAAGGGTTGTATGACAGTCTTACAGTGTCCGTCAGTCTTCAGGTCGTTTATCTTCTTCCATAATTGAGTGTCCTTCTTGTCTAATTGGGAGCATAGCTCCTTCCAGTTTTCTTCCCTCCTCCTGTTGTATTCTTCACAAAACTTTTGGACCAGCTTTTTGTAAAGTCTGTAGCTGTTTGGGTCACCTTTACAGTCGTATATCTTCCTGGCCTTTTTAATTTCCTGCTTGATTTCTGTGAGTGATTCACTCCAGAAAGCTTTGGAGTGTTTACACACTCTCTTTGTAGGCCAAGTATTTGTAGCCAGAGAGTTCAGTTGATTGGAGAAAAGTTCAGCAGCTTCTGCAGCGTCCCGGTCAGCGCACTGTTCAATGAAATTTATCATGGAATTGTTAGTGTCGTGCTGCCATTTAGACCAGTCCACTTTTCTTAGGTTCCATTTGGAGACTGGGTCCTTTTGTTCATCATCCTGTTTGATGTGAATTGGCAGATGATCACTATTGAGTCTATGCCTCTGGTTAACACTCCATTTAACTTGTGGTGTGTTTCTACCAATAGTAATGTCTGGGGCACTTTTAGTTCCGTTTATTTCCCTTGTGTAAGTGCCATTATTTAGGATAGTTAATCCAAGCTCGGCACACATGTTTATAACGTAGTCTCCCATGGTGTGGGCCATGGTGTGGGCATGACTGCGTGTGTGCCATGTTTCCCAGCAGTCACTTCTAGTATTCAGGTCTCCCATGATGAGGAGACTGGTGGAGGAAGGGATAGAGTTAATGACTCCTTTTAAAATTTTGAGTTGCTGGATTTTGGAGGGGGGGATGTAAACGCTCGCAATTAGTGTGCGTTGGTGGCCCAGTTGAATTTCTGCCCAAACTGCCTCTGTAGGGACCTCTCCTAGTGAATGATATGCATAAATGCACGAAATTCTGTAACTGCGTAATGTTTGCAGACGACACAACTGTTTATGCATCTGGTGGAAATTTAAGGTTTCTATATAAGAAGGTTAATGAAGACTTAGTGAGATTGATACGGTGGTTCAACAGTAATTCTCTGTCTTCGAATGTAACAAGAAAAGTACCCTTAAAAAAGGGTACTGTATCGATCTTACCTTGAACCGAGGGCATAAGGCATGTAATAAAAAGATTTAATATCTAAAAGTAGGCATTTCTATGAATAGTTGCCCGTAGAAAAAAATGCCAAGCCCCCTCCCTTTGTTTCATGAAAGTCTGACATAACTAAGGATGTATGAAATGAAAGTAAACTTTAAAAAAGTTAACTACAGTCATTTAAAAATATCAGCAAATATACCCCCTACAAAAATAATCCTGGATATGCAACTGGCTTGTTGTTCACACTGGGTTTTAGAAATTTGGCATTCTAACAGCGTAATGCGCTGAAACGGTTTTTGCGAACTTAATATTGCAAATAGGGCAAAATGAATACCAGTAAGTGCATTGAATTCGGAGGACTTTACTTGATATATTCAGGTTTTGAAATTTTGAAAATCTGATGTTTATTAAGGTTTTTATGGCAAGTTTTGTATTGAAAATTATATACACAATATTTGATGACGTTTCACACGCAAAAAGTTTCACGAAAGAAATTCCTCATCTTGTTGAATCGATGTATTGTTAAGAATACTTATATACAAGTTTTTTTACAGGTTGAGACATCGATACAAAAAAATCTTGCTATGTACTATTCAGAAGGGTTAATAAAAAACCAAACTTTATTGGTCATATAACTGTTGATGGGAAAGAAATTAAGAAAGTAACACGCACTAAATTCCTTTGAGTATATATCAATGAATTTTGAAATTGAAATATGCATGTAAAACATTTGTCAATGAAACTGGCTTCTGGTATGTATAGTCTCAATATGTCTAAGACTACTGACACAAGATTCTAAAATACTTTTAAATATAAGTGTTCTAAGCTATGCTATAAGTGCTTGGGGTACCATGATTAGTGCTGATAACCTTAGAAAAATTAGAGTTCAACAAAACAAAGCAATACGAGATACATATTTAAAATCAATCAAAGAACTTCGGTATGACAATTTTACAAAAGGGCTTCAGTATTACCAATGAGTGATCTCTGCCAACTCCACTTACGTAAAATTTCATTTAGATATGTCAATAATATACTGCCAAAATGTATTGAGAATCTCTTGGAAATACCCTCTCATCATTATCAAACACATAACAGAAATAGATTAGGTCGGGGCAAGAAGCCCGGGTTAGGTGAGAGGCCCCCCCAGGGTTATATCCAAACTTACGTAATTACATTTTTGGTGCGTTTATCTATTGATAGGATTGAAGCTAGAGGCGTTTCAGGTGACGTCACAAATTTTCAGGGCAAACAGCACCAAACCATAGTAGAAATTAGAGAAACAAAAAAATGTGCATGGTTTTTGTAACTTTGACTAATTCTTTGAAAGGGGTTGTCAGAAATAACTTTGGAAATGTATAATGATTAATTGTTCACTGGAACTTACTTTTTTGGCATAACGTTTCAGCCTCTCAGCTAGAGGCCTTGTTCACATGTGAATGGAACACAGGATGGCTTGTTGTGTTTGGTGTTGTTAACACTCAGGAGTTGATTGTACACAGGGGGGAGTTGGTAGCCTTGGTCACGGTTCATGTCGGGGTGTTGTTGCCTGATGTATATGGATTCCTTGATCTTCCGCTTTATCCAGTCTGGCTCCCTACACAGTATCTTGGCGTTGCGCACGGAGATGGTATGTCCAGTGTTCATGCAGTGTTGGCCAACGGCTGTGGGGTTGTCAAGCTTCTGGTGCTCTTTCAGTCTGGTGTTGAGGGACCTCTTCGTTTCTCCGATGTATGTGTGGTTCTGATCTTGATCACAAGTTATATGGTAGATTATGCCACATTTGTTTACCTCAGGTGTTTTGTCTTTTGGATGTACCAGGAGGGAGCGGATTTTATTCTGGGGCTGATGGTAAGTGCTGATGCCATGTGATCTGAAGATTCTGACGAGGTGCTCAGAGAGGCCTTTCACATATGGGATGCCTACTGTTTGTAGTCTTCCTGTGGGTGCGGGTTGTCTGGGCTCCGTCTGGTCTTTCTCCTTCGGTTTCGGCAGGTGCATTGCCCATTTGGTGTAGCCATTTGCAGCCAGAACAGTTTTCACATGTTGGACTTCTTTATGTTGGTCTTCTTCTGTTGTGATGCACTGCTTGGCTCTGTACATGAGTGTTCTTACAACAGACCTCTTATGTTCGAGCGGGTGGTGCGACTGAAAGTGGAGGTACTGGTCTGTGTGTGTTGGTTTTCGGTACACAGTTAGCTTAGTGTCGCCGTCGTCCAGAATGTTGATGCACAGGTCCAGGAAGGGGAGTTTTCCATTTTCTTCAGGTTCGATGGTGAACTGGATATGCTGGTCAATGCTGTTAATGTGGGCAAAGAGTTCATCAACAAAATATTCATGGGTGACTGCTACCACATCATCAACGTATCTCAACCACAAGGAGGGGGGATTAGGTGCAGTGGAGAGAGCGATATCTTCAAAATCTTCCATGTATATGTTACAGACAATTGGCGAAACAGGGGAGCCCATTGCAGCTCCATGTGTTTGCTGGTAGTATGTGTTGTCGTATACAAAATAGGTGGTGTTCAAACAGAACTCCAGAAGCTCAGTTAGCTGTTCCACCTTTAGCTCACATCTTGATTTGAGTGTTTGATCTTGCATGAGTCTTGTGCGGATGATCTCTAATGCCTTATCAACAGGGACACTAGTAAAGAGGGCCGAGACATCAAAAGAGACTAACTTACGTCCTGGTGGTATTTGGAGATCTTGTAGTGTCTCTGCTAGATCTTGTGTATTCTTCACGCTGTGGATGGTGTTGCCTTGAAGAGGGGCCAGTATGTCTGCCAGGTATCTTGCAGCATTGTAGGTTATACTTCCACAGGCTGATACGATGGGTCTCAGTGGTGCGCCTTCTTTATGGATCTTGGGTGTCCCGTAGAACTTTGGTGGTTCGTCTGATTCTGGGTAGATCCGCCAGTACAGTTGATCTGGTACTGATTTCTTCCTCTTCCAGTCTCTCAGGATGTTGATCAGTCTGGTCTTGTATTTCTGGGTGGGGTTCCTTGCGAGTTTGGTGTAGGTGTTAGTATCTCCCAGGAGTTTGTTGACCTTTTCCTTGTAGTCTGCAGTGTCCAGGATGACTGTGGCTCTGCCTTTATCAGCTGGTAAGATCATGATGCTGTTGTCTTTCTTGAGGTCGTACAATGCTCTTCTTTCGTCCATGGTGATGTTTGGTGATGGCAGTTTGGCATTTTTCACAGCTTTAACAACGTCGCTTCTGAGGCTGTCTGCGGCAGTTGCTGGTAATTTTCTGGCTGCAGATTCTGTCTGGGTGATGATGTCATTGATGGGCATTTTGGTGGGGGTTAACAACACCAAACACAACAAGCCATCCTGTGTTCCATTCACATGTGAACAAGGCCTCTAGCTGAGAGGCTGAAACGTTATGCCAAAAAAGTAAGTTCCAGTGAACAATTAATCATTATACATGGATATACCTGGGACCAAGAACAACTTATTCTCCATAACTTTGGAAATATTTAAAAGTATAATGGATATCTGCATTGCTTCACTTTATGACCATCACATAAATATGATCTGGATCATGTTTTTTGCATTTTAGTTCAAAATATAGAGGTGAAATTAAAATATGTAGGTTTGGGGCGAGAGGCCCTACATGATATGGGGCATGAGGCCCCCTTCACTGGGGGGTCGAAGCTGCTTCAGGAACCATTTAATAATTTGTACTTTACATTAAGTCTTGATAGAATAGCTAAGTAGAATAGAAAAAATTTGGAATTGAAACAGGGCAAAAAATATTAAAAAATAAAAGTATGAACAGAAAAATTCTGAAATTCAGAAAAAGTGAATAGAATGCCTTAAAAATGATAGAAGAACCCTAAGAAATAACTTTTAGGCTGATTGCGCTTGCAAAAAAAATTGCCATAGGATTATAGTGGGGGGCTTCTTGCCAGATGGGTGGGGAAAGAAGACCATTTACATTTTTTTTTTACAAAAACGGCCGTAACTCCTTTATTAAAATTGGTAGACATTTGTTTCACTAGTTATTAGTAGAGTCAAGTGATCCCTTCCTGACAGCATAAGCATTCAAATAATCGCCTATAAAAAGTAGGTCAAATCGCACCTCGAAGTTAAGGGGGCCGCATGCCCAGACCTACTCTACCTTACAAGCAATTCATCATACCAGTAGTTCATACAATAGGAGTTATCTTGGACAGTCACCAAAGAACTGGCTAAGTCTACCTGACAATATCAAATTTAAAGACAAGATTAAATTGTTCAATAAGGCTTTTATTAAATACAAGGTGGATCAATTGTAAAACTATTTGCGCTTAGTTTAATTGTGAATAATGTGTTGGTTGTGACTGCTATTGACTAGGACCTCGGCATCAAGAGAGGTCAAGGCCCAAGAAAGCAGTGACTACAATCAATACTAATTTTTGATTATCATTATGGTTTAAAAAAAAAGTTTTACTTTTATTATCTGTCATGTAACTTCATATTTAAATGATGATAATACCGTATTAAATTTTTATGTTTAAATATAAACCTATCCATAGAAAAATTACTAGTGTGATGTTATATATTTAATTGATATTGAATGTTGTATTTAATTCGTGTGACTACTTTTGACTTGGACCTAGGCAGCAAGAGCGGCCAAGGTTCAAGCAAGAGACAATTGCAGCTCTTCTTTATTACTGAGCATGAAGTGCCATAATTTTTTTTAATTTTTTTTCTTCGGGGTTTATTAAGGGGATGCACCCACTTCTTAGGTCATGGTATTTTATACTTGGGTGCATCTCCATCAAATTGCAATTTGCCAATAACGCTGAAAATGTTATATGTGATTGATCATCAATCAACCCTCGAGAGCATCTAGGACTAGGCGTACATGGTTGCACCTTCCGTATCTATCCATCTATCAAATAAAACATGTCAGAGAATGTTAATTAGAAATAAGAAAATTGCATAATAGAAGATACCAGCAGACATTTTGGAGAAAATACCAAATAATTCCTGTTAGAAATTTGGATATTTTCAAGTTTCTATTGATAATATCTAAGATTATTATTACATATAATTTGTGAGATTATTTTAAAAAAAAGAAGAGGAGAGAATTCCGGTAAATTCTGCTTGTACCGTAAACAGTTGTGGCCGTCAAGGACCTACAAAAAAGACCTGCATATAATATAGACTCTGATTTATATCATCGTCTATATTTTTCAGCTACGGAGGTGATGAAAGTGAAAAGAAGTGGAGACTCGTTCGCCTACTATGAGAAAACAACACTGCCAGGTTCGAGCCCTGCAAAGTTGAAATATAACTTGCCATTATTGAAGTGTGCAGCAGAATGCAGGAAAATGACTAATTGCCAGTTCTTCAAGCATATTAAGAATGCCACAGAAAGTCCTTGTTCCATATGGACAACTTGAGCTCACACACCGGTAAACCATTTGCCTACTTGCAAC
Organism: Platynereis dumerilii; assembly: GCA_026936325.1. Classification (NCBI taxonomy): domain Eukaryota; kingdom Metazoa; phylum Annelida; class Polychaeta; order Phyllodocida; family Nereididae; genus Platynereis; species Platynereis dumerilii. The sequence continues at coordinate 21,112,090 of JAPTHN010000005.1, read as the reverse complement.
TGGTATTGGGATGTCGGTCAATGACAAGGGGGTGACCATTTAATTTTTGAGGGGGGGCTTGGAGCTTCCTTGGCGGGAATTTATTTATATCATGGTAACAGTGGCCGTAAATATTTATTTCAAGCGCGTGATGTCCCCGAATATTCATTCCTAAATCAAGGGACACGTCAAGGAATATCCCCTCCAGAAATTATTTATTTCAATACTGCCCTGAAAGAATCTATTTATTTCATCAATACTGAGCAAGGAGTTATTTGTTTAAAAAAAAACAAGAAAACTCCAAGCCCTCCTTTAAGCTTACATGATGGCCCCCTATTCATTGAAACATGGACATGTGATGTCATTGGTGAGTGACTCATTCCCTGAATTTGCTCATAGTTTAATGATGTCAGTGACACTATTAACCAGTAACCACTAAATACTGAAGTTACTTTTTTGAAAAGTCTAACCTAAAATATTGTCTGTTGTCAACTGAGCATGGTCCAAGCATTGTTCAAAGTGAAGAAAACTAAAGCAAGTGGAGATTCATCTAAATACCTACCATGAGAAAACAATATTGCTAGGTACGAGCCCTGTAAAGTTGGAATATAACTTGCTGTTGTTGAAGTGTGCAGCAGAAATTGCAGAGTGCAGGAAAATGACAAACTGCCATTTCTTCAAATACCTGAAGAACACCACTGTGAGGACATCAGTTGCTACATACTGCATATTTTACATTGAACCAAGGACATGTGATTTAACTACAGAATAATATGACTTTTGACAGGACATAATCGTATGCTGATAATAATTAAGCACATAAAAGAACTGTTATTAAGTTTCAGCTTGTCCTCCAATCGTTCCAATTAAGGTTTGTGGGACAGCAGCATTGCCATAAATACAGTAGGTTTTTGGGAAAATCAGACAGTTCAAACTTCTTTGTATAAAGCACAATGGTTGATTCATATACCAATTTTGCACTAAAGTTGTTAGAGACTCAGTGTGTAATTTTCCTCTTTCCTTCACTATTCATAGTTAGCATTGACTCGCATATAATATATTACTTATTGTACAAAAATTATACATGATATAATTATCCAGATCTGATGTGTTTATGTGCTGCTCAAATAGCACTGTTCAACAAAAAGAATTGTTGTCTGCGACATGAGGAAAAGTATCTCTATGAACCCACTCAGAGATATAAACTCAGCAGAAAATGTGCTGTGTGTATCAGGGTTGGGTTCAAATACAGATAAAAGTATTTAAATACAAATACAAATACTTTCAATCTTTCTAAATACAAATACAAATACAAATACAGTTGAGCTCAAAAGTATTTAAATACAAATACAAATACTTTCAATTCTTTCAAATACAAATACAAATACAAATACTCAAATTTTGAAAGTATTTAAATACAAATACAAATATATTTGCAAATATATTTGAAAATACTTTCAATAATTCTGTCTTACAACTTCAAACTTGTCTTCTTTAATTGTTTCTAATCTAACTCCTGCTAATGGTTATGAATACAACAAACTGTTATAGGTCTGTAGGTTATATATAGTTTTAACAAGTAATAATAATAATTATAAAATTTTTCATAATATTATTATCAAGTTCCTTCATCAAAATCTGTTCAAATTGGGACAATTTGGGTCATTTACTTACCCGATTATAAACTGAATAGTTGCATATTATTATTTTAAACATGCACAAATATTTATTTATCTAACTCTTAATTGATTAAATATTATGTTCTGCTTATCAATTGATAAATATTGATTTATCTATAAATATTCAGAAATAAACCTAGTAATTTCAAGTTGAATACCAAATTTTGACTGATTCACAATGATTTTCACTTCCCTTGGTGATGATTGTAATCACTTTAGAATTAAAAGCAATAGAATATACAGTTGCTCATTCAGACACATTGGCTTAGTAATGTTGTCTATTCACATTTGAGCTTTGTACTTTGGTGAGGCTGCCATTAACTAAAAATAACTTAAGTGACTTCCTACATTATAAGTCAAAGGAATAACAATAGTCAACCTAATAAGTGAAATGACTAAATTTGTATTTAGCTAAATTTCTGTCAGATATTTTCAACAATACAGTGAGGGAAATCCTTCACAAAAACAACACTGTCTACATGTCTGTGATTGGCTATGGGAAGTTGCACTGGTGAATACTGCTCTGTGATTGGTCGAGACACAAGGTTCTTTTGGGCCAATTTTGTAAGGGTTCTTTTGGGGATAGAATAATCATGTTAGATTCATTAAATTCCCGTGTTTTTGTTCTATATGCCACATTTGTTTCATTAAAATACCTATTTCCAGTACCAGGAATTCGTTGAATGCTTGACTAGGAAAATTTGTGTAAAATAAAGCACAATAGAAAATTAATATAAAATATAGAAATAGGTGTTTCAATAATTTAACAACATTTTTCGTTAGCTTAAAATAAGTCAATATTGGTAATAGGCATATAACGTTCAGATTCAGTTTCAGGATATAACTATGCCACATAAAGCCATTATACTTTCACTGGGGGCTGCTTGGACAATGATCTTTTATCAAAGAAATCAATCAACATTAAATGACTAACGTTTTTGATGATTATCTTATTTAGGCCATAGAAAATTTCAACTCCACTGTTGACAGCCCTCTCAATTCCATAATATAAATAAAATCTACTTTTTTTTATTCAACAAGAAGGCATTATAATTTAGAAGTTGTTCTGTGACAGTGAGGCTACAATAATGAAAAATATACAAAAATATCTGAAATTTTGGTATGTGCTTTAAATTAAAAATTATAGTTTTCTTTTGCTTGCAAATTGACCTCTCATCAAATAAATAGTGATGTAAACATTATAAATGCAAAATAATATGAACTTTTTATAACTGAAAGATGTATGTGATTAATGTCCACACAATGGTACCCCTATATAATTGCAATGCACCATTGCTCACAGAAGACAATGCATGGCCTGTACCTGTGTTTGAATAGCAATTAAAACAATACCCACTGTCAGAATAGCAGTTAACATTCAAAATGTGTGATAGTTATGTCTTTCATACTATTAGACAATATAAAATGGTCATTTACCTGTAACTATTAGACAAAAGTAAACATTTTGTCATAGAAAATATATCAAGTATACAGGTAAGTGAGACATACACAATAAATACTACAGGCAAATGTGTATTAAATTAATTAAAGAAATTCTTTCATTTTTTAAACTTAATATACATGTATGCAATCAATTATAATTCATGACTTCTCATACAGGGCATATTTCATTTGTATCTTGTGTTCAACAAATATTTTCTTAAGATTGGAAGTTAAGATGGGATAGAAGCTGAGTTGTATTTCACTTGTGTAGTCCAATGGATTCTTGAGATATTGTTAACTTCTTCAAACCTGGCAACATGAGACAGTGATAATCTCTATACATGCATGTTTGCTTACAGACCACAAACTAAGCAGCATGCACAGGGGAAACTAAGATGGTAATCATTAAAATACTATATTTTCAAAAATAATATTAAGACTAAATATTGTAATCCAAAATTTCAAAATGATTGTATAAAGATAGTCACACCAGTTATATCCACTTTTGAAGTTAAGGAATGCATGCTTTTGTTCATCCATTTATAGACCTTGTATTTGAAAAAAGTATTTGTAAATACCAAATACTTTGATGCAAATACAAATACAAATACAAATACTTTTGAAATCTGACGAAAGTATTTAAATACAAATACAAATACTTTGCAAAGTATTTAAATACAAATACAAATACTTTCAAATTTCCGAAAAAGTATTTAAATACAAATACAAATACAGTATTTACAAATACAAATACAAATATATTTGTATTTGAACCCAACCCTGGTGTGTATATATAATAGATATAGAATAGAAAGCCTTAGTCATAGATAGAAGTTAGTTTTTAGGATTGTTTTACTTAAATACATGTTCTTTTAGGTCTTTATATAATACTTGTCGTACAGAAGCTTCTGTTTTTTCTTGTATATCTTTGTATATCATGTGATTGATTGAAGAAGACGTTAAATAAAAATTTACCTACCTACCTAGAATTGTAAAGAATGACATATTATTATAATCCATATATTTGCAAAAGAATCCCAGTAGTCTGCAGAAATAAGTATTTGACCCCTTCGTTTGAACCAGACAATCAATCGAATAAAACAAACAATTTGTTTGAAATTTTGAACAATTCAATTGTCTGAATTAGACAATCGCTTGATCGAAAACATATATTAGACAATATTGTCTGTTATCAGACAATCCCTTTTTTTTAGTGTAAGTTTGTCCTTTGTTTGCTTGCATACAATGTCATGAATTATTGAAATTTTCACCGATAGATCACTACATAGGGTCTGTGTATCAACACCAGACTAGTGTCAGTCAAAAATCAAGTCTCTGGTGTCTTGTTTCATTTTTTTACGACAGCGCATCTTCAAAATGAAGAAATTACCAAAAAATTATAGGACTTGTAATTTAGGGCATAAAGAGCCAAATGAAATGGGTGAGGGGACAATTGAAATAGGTTTTGATTGCAACAAACTTCAGTTATGATAGTTTTCCAAGTGTTTGTTTTGTAAAAGTCAAGTCATAAACCCTTTTCAAACGAAGGAGTCAAATATATATTTCTGAAGACTATTGGGATCTTGTGTAAGTATATTACATAAAGCTTCTTTCACTTTACTTTTATGTATAACCTGTCTTCTAATGTTGGACCAGATCTACCTGAGAAATTTCAGAGTTTTGGAACAAGTGCAGGTGCCCAAACCATAAAATATGGTAGGGGGTCCAATACTTATTTTCCTCACTGTACATAACTGCTCAGAGTTCAGATTAGCTTTCAGTTAATTAATGACATGGAATGATTTGTCTCCTTTCAAATGATTTAAACAATTTGTTTACCCTGTGCTTTTTTCACATCGAGCATGAAATGTTTATAAAAAAAAAATTCTAATTGTATACTTTTAATGCCACAAATGTCAGTGTTTGTTAAGGTCTTGGTCTCAGTCTCGAAATACATTGTCTTGGTCTCGGTCTCTGCACCTCTGGATTTGGATATGTATCTGAGGAATGTCCAAGGCCATTCAGAAAATAAGAACTACACTTAATGTAATTGTAATGTTTTAATGATGCTTGAACCAATGAATCATTTCACACACACCCTGCTGCTATATTTAAAGACAACGCAATAGCATAAGCTAGTGAGTAAACCACTAAAATGAGGTGAAAGATAATTGAAACAACCGTCTAACACACACCCAGGTGACCTGCATGAGCTGTTTTCGAAATCGGGACCCGTCAATTGCCAGACCAGCATGCATGGACTGAGCCAACCTTTCCCCACAATAGACGACACCACAATCTAAAATTGTTGCATTATAATTTTCTATATATTACAATCAATACAAAAGTACGATTTCATTGTTCAATAACCAACTATTGTGATCCCATAAACTCACACACACGTGACTTACAAGTGTACAGACCCTGAAAAATTGCCCTGCTGAGAGCATAGGCCTACATGGATTGTGTAACATGAACTTTGGCATGTTGTGACAAAAAGCCACATCTTATCAGCTCTTTGCCAAGACGTCTACCGCGAAATCCTTCTAAATTTGCCACAAATCCCCACAATTCCCAACTTTTCCAGATCAGATCTCAGGACCTTAATATCCTGCAATTTCCTTGAAAGCATCTTGGAAAGCATCTGGGACATAGGGATTGGCATAGAGCAGATTGTGGTGCCACATGTCGCCGCTGAGGCAGTACTGAAGGACAGATGACACTCATTTTCTTACAGTTGAGGTCAGATGAATACAAACAGTATTACAGTTGAAGATTTCCGATTGGAATCCATGTAAAATAGACTTCAAATGAATGCCCATAACATATTCAAAATTGTGTTTTCCATAAAATCAAGTCACATAAGTAAATTCATGACATTAACTTAATTCTGTTTCAATAACAGCACGCTTTCATAATTTTCCTTCATAATATGGCGAATTGGTTATAAAACTTCAAAAGTAAAAGTTATCCAATTTATTACACCTTCATCCATGACAAAAACATTGGGAAATTCAAATCACCAACTGCACAAATTCATCTGACCTCAACTGTACACGAACAGTCTGGTACCTCATCTAAGTTTGTAAAGCTACATGTATGTACGTTATATATTTGAACCTTCTATGAATTGGAAATGTTGGTTGGCTTGGTATATTTAATTACTAAAACACGTTTAATTTAAGGTGGATGAAACTAAAAAGTGACCACCTTCAGTTGTGTTCTACTAAATTTCGTCAATGATGGTGCATTGTGAATCTTCTTTTTATTATTTTTATGTAAATCATTTTTCTATGAGATCTGCCTCAGTTTGAAGGATCGTTACAACAGACGAAAAACGAGTGCTTGCAGAAAAACTGTTGGTGCCCATCAATGACCTCACAACAAGCCCTATCAAACACAATGATATAAGCTGTCAGATTGTAATTGAGTAACATGTGACCTTATTGATACTCAGTTGGTCACTTGTTTTGATAGCATTGCAAGTACTGACTACTATGAACTCATAAATTGCTTATGGCTTATAGAGAATAACATGGTATGGATAGGGTTATGACCTCACAGGGAACATTTCAGTCCCATTCTGTAGACACTCGTTTTTCGTCTACCGTAAGCATTTCTAAGCAATCACGGTTTTCGGCAGCAAACGGATCTCACATACCACTCAACATAAAATGAAAAGGCCTTGTCATCAATGTTCGGTGGTCGATAATTCAAATGACTTTTTCTCCCTATTCTTTAGTCTGGCTGGCATATTTGCACAGGAAATGCATTGTTGCCTGAAATAGCTGTCAGTTTGTAACACGAACATTGAACTGACAAGCCAGAAATACTTAAGTAAAAAGTAAAAATGATCAGTTAACAGAGAGCAATGATTGGTCTTTATGTGTAATTTCAGTGACAATGTCCTCTTAAATGCAATTACTTGAAAATATCAATGGTTGTGTACCTGCTAAAAAACGGGTGGGTTATTTTTATCAGCCGTACTGATTTTGTAGTTGTAAGAACAGCAAAACAAGTGTTTCGAGTAAATTATATGTACACAGTAACAGAATATGTAGGGGAGACTGGGGCTATTTGAAACACCATTATTTTTTGTCAAGTTATACTGAAAAAAAAAATGTTTAAAAAATCCTTCTTTTTGTGCATTTCTGCTTTAGGGCGGTATCGTGAAATCCTCAAATGAATGCAACTTTGTATGCAAAGACTATTCTAAATTCATGAATTGGATCTCATACATGTATTTTGTACCAAACCAAAATGAACTGAGGACAGTCAACATTGATAAAAAGTGACGGTAATAAGACACGGGCCAGAAATAATCTCTTTCACCTTTTGTGAGCTTCTTGCCCCAGGCTACTCTATACAAGTTATGAAACACAGCTATTGATTGCAAAGTTTTCTGTCTTCACGTTGAAATTTTTGCATCTTTATCTGTCATCATAAAATCAATATGTTGAATGCTGTAATAATCATCATAATTAAAGTTAATGATGCTAGTCAAGCTTCAAATATGAGAGTTCCACTACATTGCTGTGACAGTAATCTTGTACAGACTTCAATGCAGGTGAGTACGATTTATACAACTGAAATATGTACAGGCTCTTTGTCTACACTCTAAAAAATGCCGGGACAAAATTGGTTTTTTAGATTCAAAATGGTTTTTTGAAAAACCAAATTTCAATGCAAAACCAACATGGATTATTTATTACCAGTGAGAACACCCCCACGTGGTCACAGATTGCATCCCCACGCGCGTGAGAAGCGTGGGCCTGCTGTATATTGTACAGTCACGCGCGTGGATGTGCATTCACTCGCACGCGTGGAGCTGGACTATGCCATCCAGCGCATCTAATAGCATGCGTGGCTATGCTATCCAGCGCACCTCATTGCTCCCACGCGGATATTTCTGCCAACTCAGGAGTGCTACTGAGCACATATTCAGGAAGCTGGAATGTGCCATCCAGCGCACTACTGCAGGTGTCCTCAGGAGCACTCCTGAATATGTCATCCTGAGCACTCCTGAAGCTGTCATCCTAAGCATCTTCATGTAATTTTCAAAAGTTAATCAAACAAATTTTTTTTTGTAAATTTAAGATTTCTTCTATCTATCTATCTATCTATCTATCTATCTATCTATCAGTCAATCTGTCTATCTATCTATCTATCTATCTATCTATCTATCTATCTATCTGTCTATCTATCTGTCTATAGTATCTATCTATCTCTAGCCTATCTGTCAATCTGTCTGTTTAGCTATCTGTCCAGTTATCTAGCTGCACATAGGCCTACTTACCTACAATGTATTCGAAGGTGCGCTGGATTGGACTCACAAGGGTGTGCTGGACGGCACTCTCACAAGCAAGTGGCCTGCTTATTATAGTCTTTCACCAATAGCAGACCCAGTAGCAAACAAGATGCGCTCACTTGCAGTATCAAGAGTCCACCCTCAAGAGTGCCCTGTATTGCATAACCAGGAGCAGTCACAGATTACACCCCCAAGAGTGCGAGGGATAGCAGGATCAGGGGTGGCTCCATGACACATTCAGGGGTGCGAGTGATAGCATGGCCAAGAGGAAAGGTGCGCTGCAATGCACGTTCAAGCTCTTGAAAGTGCGCTTGGTAGCACTCCTGAATGTGTCACATCTAACAATAAATATATATGGTCCCCTGTGTTTTTTTAAGCAGTAGGCCTACTTCCATGTTCCAATGTTCTGAGACGTTCTCGAAACTTCTACAACATCTTCAGAGTAAATTACCCTTCTCAAGATTCATGGGTACTCTCTCCGTGTTAGGATATTGTGCATATTCCTGATTATTGGTTGTCTTCAAGTCGTCTTTTCAAAAAATACCTTTTAAATAATTTATATGGGAATCTATTCTTCAGGGTGGTCAAAAATTGGTGCCAAACAATTAAATCTTTGATTTGAAAAAACCGAAATGCAGTTTTTTAGATTTTTTCCAAAGGGAATTTTTTATTTATTCTATCAGCATGGAAAAATCAATATAGGGACAAGATAATTTGGATAACACATGTTAAATTCAATTGGCTTCTTCCACTAGATACAGCACCTTTGAGAAGAATATAATTCTTGATGTCTTCTCCAGCTTGTTATGAAACATTTTAGCCTTATCTCAAAAAATACCTCTCATTGGTTTATCAACTACCAAACCATCATACAGACATTGCAAAGAACCCCATGGTCTGTGCTCAATGAATATTTTTTTTGATTTTTATCGTGTTTTGTTTAAAAGTTATTTTCTTAAACTGAAGTACATGTAATTAATTCTGTTGCAGCTGCTTCTGCCCAGGAAACACCATACTGCACTTCAACGTGGGACATCTGTGGCGTCAGTGTAACATTTGTACCTAAATAGCAGAATTTCAATATCATTGGATTAGATTGATTTGAACAAGTCAACATTGTCAAAACTACAGAATGAAGTTTTTGAACTTGTCTCTGACATTGTTAATCTTTATTTCGAGGTTAAACTTTGTTGATGCCGGAGGTTGTTGGAAAATAAACCAAGGACTAGTTTCAGTGCCTTCTGATATTCCGAGTTCGTGCACAGCAGTCCATCTGTCCAAAAATGCCCTATCAAACATCAGCGATACAGACTTTGATGACTTGACCACTCTTTTGTATCTTAATTTGCGAGAAAACAACATCCGTTCAATTTCTCCAAATGCATTTGCGAACAACCCTATAAAGAATCTGGATCTGTCCTACAATCCCATCAAAACGGTGCAATTCTTTGCAAACCTGGAAAATACACTCCAGTTCTTAGTTGTGGAAAGCTGTGAAATATCTAATGCAACATGGGATGGGGAAGTCCATTACCGGAGTCTTATCTCTTTCAACATTAACATTAACAATCTGATAACACTTCCAGATCTGAGAAAGTCGTCAGCAACTCTGAAGACATTGTTGATAAAGAATAACTTGATTGAAGCCATAAACGCAACCATGTTTAACGGATTCACTGTATTGAGTCAGCTGTACATGCGAGAGAACAGGATACATTCTGTGTATGGTGTTCTCAATACTCCTGTTCTGCTTGTTTGGGATCTCGGCAAGAACATACTGACTCAAGTGCCTAATGTCTCTATGACATTGAGTTTAGAGAAATTAATTTTAGAGAATAATAACATCACTCTGATAATGGACGATTCATTTGAAGATACAATTCCGATAAAATACCTGTACATGCAATCAATAAACTTTCCTCACTTCCAAAGATCAATGGAATCAAACCAACATTGATGAAGCTGGATCTGTACTACAACAAAATAAACTCAATACCGTCTAATTACTTTCAAAACTGTCCTAATCTCAAGGAAGTCCAACTTTCTTCCAATCTACTGACTGAAATATCCTGGGCGAGTTCATTTGGACCATCGCTTGTGACGTTAGATGTAAAGTACAATCAAATCACTGGCAACGTTCCGGCCAACACTTTCTCTAACGCTTCTGGGTTGATCAATTTGAAATTAACGCTCAATAAAATCACAAATTTCGACATGAGTAATCTGAAGCACATGCCACATCTTCAAATCTTGGATCTTAAGAGTAATAGAATGACCGAGCTGCTAGACCCTCATCCGCACTGTCCTGGAACTAATTGCGAAAATCTCACAATACTAGCGACCAGCAACAGTGACATCCCTTGTGACTACAGACTGTGCTGGGCAAAAACTTCAACTAAAATTGACTTGGTATTATCACCGTGCGCAGTCAGTTCTCTAAATTGCCAAGGTAAGTCATGAACAGAACTTTACTGATGAATTTTAAAAATAATAAATATATATCATAATGCGGATTAAAAGGTCAGCGAATGAGGATAACATTATATTTTGAGTTGGTGTATAATGCAGGTTTTTGATGCTATTACCTGTACTATGCAATGCATTTTATGCTGCCTTTAATTCTATGTACAAGACTGTTCTTACCCCGAGGTGGAGAATAAAATAGTTTCAAGAGCTTTATTATTAGCCAATTCAAGCAGTTTGGGCCCAGAAAAGAGATTCTCTGCATGAAATATATCTATTTATTTGTTTTAATTGTAAGGAATTAGCTCAAGTGGAGCTTTATGGTAAATACATAAAGACTATAGGGCATCTAAAAAAATGAAGGTCTGAGATTCTCTGTAGCTAACTTCTAAATATGTTTTATAGTCCCTGACTAACTCCGATCTACATGTAAAAAAATTAAGTTATACATTGAAGGTGTTTTATAACTCCCTCGCGAGTCCCAAATATACATGTCGATGGGGATTTATGGTCGAATTTCCGAGCAAAAATGACAATTTTAGCTTAAGATATAAACAGATTGGTTTCACTCAGTTGACAAAAAACAACAACAAATTATACTGTACAAATTGTCTCCAATTTCATTTCTGTATCGTGCTGGTACTTAATTGTTTACTTGGCAAATTTGCAATATTGTGCTTGAAAAATTGAAGACGATAAAGCTAAAAAAAGGATAGGTTTCAATCTGAAATTGGTTTCTGCAAATTTAAAAATGCTTTAAAAGAAGAAATTTATCATAATGAATAAATGCACATCACTTTGGAGGAGGTTTTTTTTTTTTTAAATTGTATACACATTGTGTATTCAATCATATAGATTTTCACAAAACTCAAGCAAGACACACAAATATATTGAAATATACCTGTATCAAGGGTGCAGAATAACTCGGTGCATCTTCAATCAACTTTTCATGAATTTGCGTGGACAGAAACCAATATTTGTGAGATAATTGCATTTCTACATGAAAATTCTCTCTTAAACGCCTGTCTATCTTTTGTGCTCTTGACAGAGTTCTAAAAAAGCTTTGAATCAGCTTAAATCTTGCATGGGAGTCTGACAGGGGCTGAAGAACATGCTTAGCGGTTAGCCCAAGTGAATTTCAAACTTTAAGACACCCTATTATAGATTTTGTTCCATCATCTATACTTTCAGCTACTGAGGTGATGAAAGTGAAAAGAAGTGGAAACTCGTTTGCCTACTTTGAGAAAACAACACTGCCAGGTACTGGCCCTGTAAAGTTGGAATATAACTTGTCGAAGCTGAGGTGTGCAGCAGAATGCAGGAAAACAACAAACTGCGAGTTCTTCAAGTTTAATAAGACTGCCACGATCACTCCCTGTTCCATATGGACCAGTTAAGCTAAATGCCAGCAATATGAAGTGATTGCTATCAACAGATTCCGGACTTGGCTAAATAATTCATATTTTATATTGGTCACTGTAGAATAACAGGGGGACCGTTCATAATTTATGACTTAGTTTTGCTGCAACTTCCCGTAAAAAATTGATACTGCCCCTTGAGTTTCATGCAGATTTTTAGTACCCCACCCTTGAATTTCATGCGTACCCTATTTTTTGTATTAAACGCCCGGTGGGCAGATGTAATGATGACAAGGGCAATTGATAGTTTTTTGCATTAAAAACGCATGATCAAGTAATTTTTCATGGAATTTTAATTAAAATTGGTTCCTTTTGGAGGGGGGTGGGCTTTTATTAAGGGGTGTGCTTTTAATAGAGAAAATACGGTATTTTTAGTAACCCCCTCCCCTCGATATACAGAGCAAGACACCAGTATATACTGTTTTACACGGTCATGCGTACAGATTCGTGCCATTTCGCTCACTTTTGAGCGTAAAAAGCACGGATAAAGTGAGTGTACATGCGTGTTTTATAACATTTTTTCTTTGTTAAAATTTCTTACCCCCTTCGAAATATTTTCAAAAATGAATACCCCCTTGAAACACGTGTGTCCCTAACTACTCATTCACGTATTCTCTGTTGTACTGTGCGGTATTGTCACTTTGAGGCCCTGTTTTACAACGTACAAGACTAATAAGTTGCCATATGTATGTTTGTTTATTACAGCTCTTTGCATATTAGTGGCTCACTGTTTTCCTTTTTTAGGACAAATGTGGATAGTTTGTTTATTGACACATACTGAATTTATTGACACCACTAGTGAACAGCAAGTAACAAAAACAAATAATTTCGAGTCAGTGACATCATAAGGCCAAGTTTAATGTCCATTTGGAAAAAGTCAAGGGCCACTGGTCTACAAACAGCTATAGCCACACAGCGAGCTTGAACAAACTTTGGGGTTAAAAAAATTGACCAAGAAAACGACTAGCGCAGTGATGTAGAGGAAGGTCAGACAAACATTTTGATGTATCAAACAAAAAAATCTGTTGGGAATTTTTTGAGATATTTGAGTTTTAAACTTTTTATTTATCACACCCTATTGTTAGCATGGAATTTCCATACAAAAATGATCAAAACAGCCCATTTTTCCGGTTAGGTAATATCTAAGATAAAAATCATTATTCATAAGTAAAAATATGCAGTCATTGTCTCTGCAGAAAGTATGTACCACTTCATCCAGACTGACAGGGTGTGATAAACCTATAACAGTAAACATTTCTCAGAAAATTTATAAAATATGTTTATTTTCCAGCTTGTCCTCAGTTTCATCATTCTGATGAATAATTGTAGTAGAATCCACCTCACTTCTGAACTCTATGGTGTATTATTGATGTTTTTATGTGTTTTTAAAGAAATTTTACCACTGTGAAACAAGTACTTTTGCAACCATGTAAAGTGTAGCCAATGTTGAGTGAATCATCAGAAAACGCATAGATAGAATGTTTGCAAGCATTTCGTTAAGTATGGAGTAAAATAATTTGACATTGCAGTCTTAATGTGCAATAGTTGTACCTGTTTGTATTAACTACATTTTCACATAATTTACTTAATTTATGCTGTTTTTGTTGTTCTATACAATTAAAGATTGGTTGATTTTGGATGCCAGATACCCTTCATCAACATTAAACACCCAACATCCATTTTAAGTACTCAAAATACATTAAGTATTTTTATTACTGTTTATTTATAGCTTTTAATCCTATTTTTGTCTTTTTGTCCAATTGCAAAGAATTTTCATGTAATATCAGGGGATTCAACTTCATAGTGAAGCAGATACTTCAAACATTCTATATATGCATCTTCTGATGATTAACTAAACTTTGTCTATCCTTTATATTGTTATGAAATGCTTCTTTCACGGTGGAAATATTTGTGATAAAATGAACAAAAAACTCAACAAAGCCTGTTACAATGAGATGATGAGACCAAGTTTGCTAAAATTATTTACCAGAATTACGTAACTAACACAATCTGGTATTGCAAACATTTCTCAGGCCTTTAGCCAGAAATGCTAGCTGTTATAGGTTTATCACACCCTGTCGGTCTGCATGAAGTGGTACATACTTCCTGCAGAGACAATGACTGCATATTTTTACTTCTGAATAATGAATTTTATCTTAGATATTACCTAACGGGAAAAATGGACAGTTTCGACAAATTTTTTCATAGAGATTACATGCTAAGAAAAGGGTGTGATAAATAAAAAATTTAAAACTCAAATATCTAAAAAAATTCCCAACAGATTTTTTCGTTTGATACATCAAAATGTTCGTCTGACCTTCCTCTACATCACTGCGCTAATCGTTTTCTTGGTCAATTTTTTTAACCCCAAAGTTTGTTCAAGCTCGCTGTGGCCAGGGAAGCCATCGAGCTGGCACCTTATAAATGTGGGATGCAGATGAACTTGAAAAGTTGGTATAGTCTGCTCATAGATGGGAGAGGGGCAGTCATGGTCTTATTCTCAACTCAGAGACCAATATATGTTAAAAACTTGTATAGGAATATATATCACTTTTACTTAATTATTAAAATGAATGTGTTTATGCTGTGCTGCCCTGTGTCACTTTAGAGCTCTTTTCTAAAGTAATATCAAGAACCACTTAATTTTATAGAAATATAATTCTTGCTCTAAAAACTAGGATGTTATTATGACATAAATGTAAACATGTATCACAATGAAGCTGTCTTTAGAAGAGTGCACTGTGCACTTGTTTAAAATTATTTTTCCATAGCCTGGGTGTTACTCTTCATGTGCTTAATAATTTTGTCTTCAATGAGTTTTATGATTTTTTCAGGTTAGAATAGTATAATAATTTCCAGAAGTGTTCATATGAAGCCATTGCAGGCAAACACTTTGATATAGAATTAGAGTGGACTGCGCCACTTTGAAAATAGCACTTCGTGACTCACAATAGCTGATGAAGTGTCATCTTCTCTATTTTCGACATGGTAAACATAGAGGTCGTTTGATTAGTCATGAACAAGAGAAAGCCATTTGACTTCTCATAACAGATTTTAGAGTGAAATTGGATGCATAATCCTTTTGTTTGAGTAAGTGTCCTTCAATCAAATTAACAAATCTACATGAAAAATCATCAGCATGATGACACACGAAGCGCAATTTTCACAGTGCCACAGTCCACTCCAATTATATATCAAAGTGTTGGGCTGTAATAGTTATAAGCAAAATCTTTAAACTTGCAACCAAAATGATTTTTTTAAATTTACTTGATTAATTTTGGAGACACTACATCCATAAAGATCATTCTTGCAAGGATATTGTTCATATTGTAGTGTACACAATAAAGTATCATATAAGTGAAAAAGCAGTGTAACCTATAGCATGTATATTTATTAAATTAATATTTAATAAATGAATTAATTTACAATTACATTCTCCTGTGATGTTTAGAGGTATCCAGTCAATTGCAAGGGAGCAGTGGACACACAGTGGACAGACAGTGTGTGTGTGTGTGTTTGTGTTTTACGCCTCTGCAGCACCTTATTGGGCTATATCGAGGCTTGCTAAGGTGTTATTTGTCTTTGTTTATTTTCCTCATATTTTGTAGTATGTCTGTGTTTGGTGCAAAAATGTGATTATGTTTTCTGGCTTGTCTACAAGAAGTCGAAGGGGATTTGTTGGAAGTGTATTTCTTTGTGTTTGAAAAACTCTACAATCCTTTAGGATGTGTTTGATTGTGAGGGGACATTGGCATTCCTCACAAACCGGGGCTGGATCGCCCAGTAGAAGATGGGAATGAGTAAGTCTTGAATGTCCAATGAGACACCTGTGAATCACACTTTGGTCTTTCCGTGTTCTGGAGGTAATGTGTTGTACATCCCTGATTCCGGGAAAGATTACTCTGAGTTTATTATTCTCACATGCGTTCCACATAACTTGCCATCCGGATTTTATATAATCATTGATAGTTGGACGGAGGTCCGTGTACGGAATAGTATCAACGGTAAGATCTTTGGAAAGAGCATTTTTCGCCATAAGATCAGCTTTTTCGTTTCCAGCAATTCCCACATGACCTGGAATCCAGCAGAAAACAATTTCTTTGCTGTCTAATCCAGACAGGAGCATGAGTATGTCTTGTAATATGGAATGATCTAATCTCTTGCTTGCAAGAGCTTGAATTGCCGATTTAGAGTCGGAACAAATTACAAATTTGTCTTTTTCAGACATTCCAGCAAGCCATACGGCTTTGTAGATTGCTAAAAGCTCAGCAGTGTATACTGAGCTTTCATTTGGGATGCGCTCACTGTGTAGGTTTGATTTACAGGAAGTTACAGCATAAGCCGTTCGGTTTCCATCTTTTGAGCCATCTGTATATAAGAATTTATGATCATGATATCTTACTTTGATACCGTAGAACCTTCTTTGGTACTCTATTGGATCTGTTTCACTGGTGTTTCTATACTCCAATGTGGAATTTGTGGAACTTTGTTCTCAGCAATAAAAAATGTGTCTATTCCTGCGGCCTCAAGATGGGGTTTCATCCTCAATCCCAGTGGCCGAATGGCATTTGGTCGTTGTTCATATCGTTCGGTATGGTTAGGATGAAAGACAATTTTGTATGCAGGATTAAGAGGATTTGCAGCCAGTTTGACAGTATACTGTAGAGATAGCTTCAGTCGTCGGAGTGATAAAGGAGGTTCCTTTGCCAGAACATACAGGCTATCTACTGGAGATGTCCTGTATGCTCCAAGACTCAAACAGATTCCTTGATTGTGTACAGTATTCAGGCATCGAAGATAGGATGGTCTTGCTGAGCCATATACAATGCAGCCATAGTCGAGACATGCCCGAGTCATTGCACGATAAAGTCTGAGAAGAACAGTGGTGTCACCACCCCAGTTTATTTTTCCCACTACTTTCAAGATGTTCAGAGACTGTAGGCATTTTGCCTTAAGTGCAGTTATGTGGGGGATGAAGGAGAGTTTTGAGTCAAATGTAACTCCAAGAAATTTATTAGAATTTACTACTTTGATGGCACAATTATCAATTTTAAGTGTTGGCTCAGGGTGGTTAGTTCTAAGATGGCAGAAGTGCATACATACTGTTTTGGACTTAGAAAATCTAAAGCCATTTTCTTGAGACCACTTATGTAATTTATTTAAATTTTGTTGCAACTGTCTTTCTATAGTTGACATTTGCTTGGGCTTCATTGCAATAAGAAAGTCATCGACATAAAGTGAGCACATGATATTTTCACGAATAGCTTTGACAATGCTATTTATTTTTATGTTAAAGCATGTGGGAGATAAAATGCTTCCCTGGGGAACACCCATCTCCTGGGGATATTCACTTGAAAGTGTTGTCCCAACTCTCACTTTAAACCATCGATCTTCTAAGAAGGAGCCAATAAAACGAGGAAGTCTACCTCTCAAACCTAAGTCAAACAAATCTTTCATTATGCCGTATTTCCAGGTGGTGTCATATGCTTTCTCTAAATCAAAAAATACTGCAACAACATGTTCCCTTGTTATTAAAGCGTCTCTTATATACGTTTCTAATCTAACCAGATGGTCTATTGTGCTTCTTTGTTTTCTAAAGCCACATTGGAATTCGGAAATGGAATCAAGTCTGTTATTAATAATTCTTTCCATTGTCTTGCATAGGCAACTTGTCAAGGCAATAGGCCTGTAATTTGTAGGATCTGTATGATCCTTATTTGGTTTTAGGATAGGAATTATGGTAGCTACCCTCCAAGAAGCAAGGAAGGTTCCATAATCCCAAATTTTATTAAAGATGTTGAGGAGAACCTCTAAAGATGGAGGAGGAAGGTGTTTCAAGAGTTGGTAGTGGATTTCATCTGGTCCAACTGCTGAATCCACAGCTTTTTCGATTGCTGTTTGTAATTCTCCAATGGTGAGAGGACCATTATAATCTTCAAGATCATTTGATTGTATGTTCAACTTGAGTCGTTCTGCCTGAGCTTTATAGCATTGGAATTCTGGAGTGTAATTTTCTGATGAAGAATTAAAAGAAAATTACTCTGCCAGTTTATTTGATATTTGTTCTGGTGTAGTGTATTCTTCTTCATTTACAATAAGATGACTAATTTGAGATGTTGATGTTTTACCCTGAATTTTCCTTATCATTTGCCACACTTTCGATGGAGGTGTCCTTTCATTCAATTTTGAAATATAATTTTGCCAAGTGGTCCTCTTTTTTTGTCGAATAAGACGTCTTGTTTTTGCTCTTTGAATACGAAACTTTTCCAGATTGGCATTGGTTGGGTTGGTGTTATACATTCTCAGGACTTTTTTCCTCTCTTTGATTGCATCCTTAACCTCCGTGTCGTACCACGGCCTTGTTCTTCTTGCAGTGCCACCTTTTGTTTTTGGAATGGTCATATTTGATATATCAATTAAATCCTCAGTAAATTTCTCCATAGGGGATTCAATATTCATATATGTTTGAAGGGTAAGAATATTCGCTGCCATATTACTGAAATTTTCCCAGTCAGCTTTATCTAGTTTCCACCTGGGGTGGCTTGATGTTTGGGAACCTTGTGTGCATTCTAGTATAATTGGGAAATGGTCACTCCCATGGCTGTCTTTAAGGACAAACCAATTATAATCTAGATATAATGTTGGGTCACTAACACTTAGGTCTATAGGACTGTATGTGCCATGACCAGGATGTTCTCCGTGGCCTAATGGTTTAAGGTGCTTGTTTGTGCTACCAGTTTGGCTTTGAGGTCGTGGGTTCGACTCCCACTCCTGGAACTCAATTTGGTCCGAGCCCATGGGACATTAAATGGAGGTGGGTTGTATCCAGTGTTCTGTGCTGGGGCAACTGAAAGACCCTGGGCATCCCTGAATGAATAGGGTATGTGCCAGACTCCAAATCTTCTCATCAATCATCATCATACGGCGGTCACCAACACTGGAGAATGCTATGGCATTGGAACCTTGGGCAATGTTCCTCTAGTCTCTGCCCATGGGCGCTGTACTATGGTAGCCCTGAGCTGTATCATTGTGGAAGGCTCACCACGAATTTCGTGTCTGCATTGCAGTGCATGACTGAGAGTATTTACAATTACAATTACAATTACAATTACAAATATGTGAAGTGCCGTCATTAAAAAGACAGAGATCAGTCGTAGTAAGAAATTCTTCAATGATAAGACCCTTATTATTGGTATGTGGGCTTCCCCACATAGGATGGTGTCCATTAAAATCCCCAAGTATAATACATGGTAATGGTAATTGATGGTACAAATTGTTTAATTCATGATTTGTGAGGTGATGACTTGGAGGTATGTACAGAGAACAGATTGTAAATGTTTTATGTGCTGTTATCTTAACAGCAACAGCTTGTAGATTGCTGTCAATGTTGACACGGGAGTGGATGGTTCCCTGCTTTACGAGGATGGACGAGCCACCATGGGCCCTATCATTGATAATATTTCCATAGGTATTATACATATAATAATTTCTTAGTTGGATACTGTCCGACAATTCAGATATGTCTCTTGAAGACATAAAATGATAGGTTGGTGATCAAGAGTTAGTATATTAATCTCATCAAAATTGGCTCTGAAACCGCGGCAGTTCCATTGAACTATATTATCCATGTTTTAATATGGTTGATTTTGTAATGTGGCATGTGTTACCTTTTTGTAACTGCTTTTGTGTTGAAATTGTTTCGATTTATGGGTTTTGCTCCTTTCTGAGTTGTAAGTCCTTTACTGGACTTAGGTGTTGGAGCAGTTGTTGAAGTTGTTGTCGATGGTTTTTGAGGTTTGTGTGCCTGCAAATCGTTGTCTGCAGGTGACTTTGGTTTTGCAGCCTCAGGTGGGCTGTCTGTTTGTGATGGTCCAGTGTCCATGGAAACCTCTTGATTGTTGGTTTCCAGGTCACTGGTGTTGTTTTTGTCTTGTTGAGTCTTCTGCGTCAGTTGTTGAGGAAGTGGTCTCTTGGTGAGTTGTGGTGTTTCTTGGGACTGGTAGTTGTTCCGGAGAGATTGTCGTCCTTGCGTGTGGCAGTTGTCCTGGAGATGGAGTGCTGATCTAGTTGCAACTTACGGCGTGGGGTGGAGCGTTGATGAGGAGACATGGCAGCCACATTAGAGTAAGTGGCTTCACCATTGGTCTGGGTGGCAATTCTTCTTGCTTCAGGAAAGCTGAGATTTTGAGTAGCTTTAAGGTGCTGGACCTCTTTTTCTATGACCCATTTTGGACAGTTTCGGTCGTATGCAGGATGTGTTTGGCCGCAGTTGGCACATTTTGGTGGATGGTAGCATGGCTCTTCTTCGGAGTGTGTGTGGTCTGTTGCTGAACAATTTGAACATCTTTCCTGTCCTCGGCATTTGGAGATAACGTGGCCATATTTTTGGCACTTAAAACACCTTTGAGGGTTAGGGATAAATGGCTTCACTTTACACATTTCAAAACCGATATTGGTTTTTTTTGGTAGTTGATTTCCAGGAAAGCTTAGGATGAGGATTTGGAGTTTGTTCTTCTGCTGTTGGAGTGGGTTTCTCTTCTTTAAGTCCATTCTTCTCACTAGTTCTATGTTCTTCTTTCTCAGCCATCTTGTGATCTCTTCATCGGAGCTGCGGTGACTTTCACGCGATATAATAGTACCTCGGCACTGGTTTAGCGTCTTATGAGGCTCTGTTGAGACTGTGATTCCGTCCAAATCTGTTGTGTTTAGAAGTGTCTCAGACTGCGTTTTTGTCCTAGTTTGCACCAGGACTGAACCATTTCTGAGCCTTCGGCCACTTTCAACTGGTCCAATTAATTCTTCAAGGGTCTCAAAGATTCTAATCATCGACATCGACTCAAAGTCATGGTCAGTCCCAGTAATAGTAATAAACCTGGGCCAGTAGCTAGTGAACATGTTGCCAAATGCATCTGATAGCTCAGATGACATTCGGAAGCGTTTTGTTTCTTGGCTAGAGTTGTGGTTAGAGGAAGCCATGAAAATTTCTGCTGGTTCATCCTTCATGCTCCCCACCCACCTCGGAGCCCAACAAGGGGAGGCCATCAGGGGCAGGGCAGTGCCCAGTACCCAAGCCCCAGGGATACATGAAGGATATACTCTGAGAAGGCTAGGTCTGCAATACTGCCTCAATCATGATACTAGAGACCACGGCAGGCGAGTATCCGGGTCTTAACCTTCCTCGATTGACCCATAAGCCATGTCCAATAGGACAAAGTCCTATCGGTTTAGCATGACAAGCCGATTGACTGGATCGGGCCAATCCAGCCTCCCGTCTAGGAGAAATCCAGGCCAAAGTAGTGTATTGTATGGGAGGGACCAACTTAGTCCCAACCAACTCAACCACCAGGACCCCTTCATCCTCCGACACGGGTCGCAACCCACGGCAAACAGGTTGCCCCTTTTCCGTCGGGGAGACGTGTGCTTGCGCACTGTCTCGTGTTGGCCACTAAGGATACAGGTCTTCACCTTAGTGTTACCACCCACCGCCACTGGGAGGCCCGAGACCTGCGGGGGCAGTGGACAGACAGTAAATGGGCAATAAAGACAATTCGATCTATAAGAAGACATGTGCTATCTAAGGCAGCCTTGACGGTTGTCTCTTCTAATTCTCTCTTCCATGGGTGTGATATACGATACGATACGATATGATACGATAATAATTTATTGTCACTGTACATACAGTAAAATTTGTTGTGGCATACGATATTCAAACAACAATAGTGAAATGTCAAACGTTTGTACAATTTATACAAAAAGAATTTATACAATTTATACATAATTGAGCAATCTGACACTTGCCGGTACAAATGATTTGCTAAACCTTGCTGTTCTTGCATATTGTGCTATAAATCTCCTGCCAGATGGTAATAATTGGTAGCAACTATACAGTGGATGTTGGCAATCTACTTTTATGGCCGATGCTTTTTGCCTGGCAAACTTCTCGTATAGTTCTAACAGAGTTTTCACATTTCGCATACCTAGTCTTTTAGAATATTTGATGACTTTACATAGTTTATTTCTAGACACTTGAGTGAGGACCTCAGACCTACCTGGTGGTAGTGATGGCCCCTGCTGCTAACCACTGGGACCAATGACCAGAATGGGCAATGATAAGAGTACAAAAAGAGAGATGTAGATAGATACGGTAAGTGGATAGATGTGGTAAGTGAAGCCCTTTAAATCCAGTACTGGCCTACTGGATGCTCACGAGGGTTTATTGATGAGTCGGAAGGGGGGAGTTGGAGTCCTTAACCTGTTATAATTTACTCCATTTGAGAGATCTTTCATTTGCTCCACCCAGACACTAGGGGCCACCAATTTAACGTCTCATCCATATGATAGCAAGCTGGGATCTTGCTCATGAAGATCCACTAAAAATTTTAAAAAATACTCTTTCTGGTTTCAAACCTATGCAGGCAAAGACCAGGGGTGCTGGAGCAGGGGGGCAGGGCAATTGCCCCTCCTGCCCTAGTCCAAGGGGGGCGGGGGGGGGCAAGGTTTGCCCTTTTGATCTCAATGAAAAAAACAACAACATAATTCTGCCTTATTTTAGCAATCGTAGGCACATATTATTCTGCCTTATTTTGGTAATTTTAGGCTCAAATTAGTAAAAAAGGCCTGCATATTTGAATTTTGTCACGGGAAATTGGAGCAAATAAGATGTGCCCTTCTTTGTCCGACTGCCCCTGCCGCCCGCATTTCCTTACAAGGTACCCTAGCTTGTACCTGCCATGCTTCCAGCACCCCTGGCAAAGACATTCAGCAGATCAGGCCTGGAGAGTAACCAATAATTATTCCTCCACCCAGCTGGCATGAAGGACAGCCCTGTCAAGCACTCCTCACCCTCTTTGTAAGGTTGTTCCACCAACATTGGTGTAGTTAGGGAAAGAAATAAGAAAGAGCAAATTGCAGCTCTATACTCTGAAAAAAATACTGCTGTTTAAGTTAATTACACAATAACAAGACATTACAGCAGTACCATACAGTTAGACAACTGAATACAAGACCAACAGGCTATAAGCTGTGTTTCATAGTTACCAGCAATTGCACTGAAATGCCACATTCATGATCAGTGGATTACTTGTTTTGACAGCGCAATTTGGCCAAATGCCTGGGATCTGTCACCAATGCATAACCTGTGGAATTTGCATTGCAGAATTTGTTCGTAGCTGTACTGTCAGGAATATCGGCGTTATGCAATATAATTTTTCATTTCGATCAAAATTAAATGCATGCAGTTTTGCAAATCCTTAGTGTTTTAGCCTTTAAATGACATTAGTCCTGCAAATATAACTAAATAAACAAACAGGCACATCCTATTTCATCTACTAAACATTGAAGAGAATGAAAAGTAGCTCTACACCATTTGCTGGGGAGGTATTTTACTGAAAAATTTGATGAGCATATTTTTTTACCATACATAAAGGGAAAGGTGTATTTTGCAATACATTAGAACAAGACAGAGAATGAATATTATACTTCGGTATTTATAAGTTTCAAGGGTCAAGGCCAACCTCTTGATATCCAAGGTCTTGATTTCAGAAACAGTGACAGATCCAGGGAGGAGGCCTAGGAGGCCAGCGACCCTCCCTCCCCCCGGACTATCAAGATTGATATAGCATTTTGAAAGAAATACGTGGTGACGTGGGCTCGTGAATGCCAAAACAATATATAATAGTCCCACCTAGACTACCATGTTTGGATCCGCCACTGTTCAGAAATCATTGTCTTGGACTTCGTCTTCGTCTAGGAGCCACTGCCTTCAGATATATGTGGCAGATGCATGTCCACGGCCCACTAGAACATCAAAACATTCTTACCTGATTCAGGTATCACAATCAAGCATAATATCTGTGTTGAGAATTCAAAGAAGTGAGTGCATCCTCCACATTATGTAGGATCAGGTGCATTTTGACATCCTATCAGCTAATGAGCCTGGAGGTAATGACTTAAAAAGTTCTCTTACAAGATGGTTAGGATTATGAGATTAAAAATTAAGCTACTGATGTCAGCTTATACAATTTACTCAAATTTCGCTTTGACTTCTTCTCCTGATTTTTTCATCTCATCGTAGAAGAAATTTTGCTCTATGGAACCTCAGATTACTTATATTGCAAATGTTAATGTGTTGTTTAAATGATAATGTAATCAACGAAACTCTGTTTCATGCATAGGTATACAGCCTGCTGCAGCTATAAAATGTCCGCAATAAGGTTAGCCATGCAGCAAGTTAACCGTGTGAGACTTGAAAAATGATTAGGTGTCACTGCCTCTGGATATTAATGGAAGTAGAAGGGTTGTGTAACATAACATTTGACAGTGATCTATCCTGAAATGGCCAATGACAAGGACACAAAAATGCCACACCTTATCAGCTCTGTGCCAAGATGTCTACCCTGAATCCTTCTTAATTTGCCACAAATCCCCACAATTCCTTACTTTACAGATCAGCAAATCTAGCTATCCCTGGACTTAGCCTGCAATTTCCTTGAAAGCATTTGGGACATGGGGATGGACAGAAAGCAGAATGCAGAGACAGATGTTACTACTGAGGCTATATTCAAAGACAGATGTCACAACTTTACCAACTCTCGAGGTCTATTCTAACTGGGTTACACTTACAACTTACAAGTTTCAAATTGTTAATGCACATGGACAGAACTGAGATAATATTATAATCATCTGAAAGAACAAATACAAGACTAGAGAATTCAAAACTTCAACAGACTATGCTACACAATTTTACCCATACAATATGTTTCAATACCTTGGCCTTAAAAAGACAAAAGACATTTCAGGGGAATCTGTAATCAGCGTCATTATACGCAAAGTCACTACAAGAATAAAGTTATTTTAATATGATATCAAGAACATCCCTAGCCGGTGCTTTAAATTTTTCGTTTTCTCTCTTATCTTAAGTACATACATATTTTATTATGTAAGTTTAAACTTTTCAACTTTATTAAGATTCATCTTTTAGTTGATGTTATATTGTGATATAATGATTTTCTTTCTGTCTGAGCCGTGTCAACTTAACCTTGGATTCTGCAGATGAATCTCCTACACTTCAAAAAAATGTCGGGACAAAATTGGTTTTTCAATGCAAAACCAACATGGATTTTTAAAAAAATCCATGTTGGTTTTTTGCATTGAAATTTGGTTTTTCAAAAAACCATTTTGAATCTAAAAAACCAATTTTGTCTGAAATTTTTTAGAGTGTAGGATTCAATGGCAGATGGGTCACCTGTCATTCTTATCTTGCAGTGACTGATTTCATCCTAATGAATTCTGGGTCAGGTGACAAATCGTATGTCTGGCCTTGAGATGAATCTGTTTGTAAAAAATGCCTGCATCACGCGGTATTTTTCATATATTTTCTCATTCGTAATCACTTCAGTGCAAAAATACGATTGCACTGAAATTTTTACCAGTCATTGGTAATATGTAGATGGCAATGCCATAGATTCGCGGAGCTCAAATTAACTGTTCTTACTTTGAAACATTGTTTTCTGGGTCAATTAGATAAACAACAGCATCGTCAGTTGGGCCTAAATTAATTAATTAACATGCCATTCAAGTACAGTAATAGCAATCAGCTATTAAACTTCACACCTCAAATAGACTTCACACATCACTGCTGCCTACCAGGCTGCTGTTAATTCAGTCATATTCCCTGGGTGTGGCACTGCAAGAATGATGCAACACCAGTGGTGACACCTGTCAGCAAAATAAGCTTTTTCATGCAGACAACACATACGAGCATGAACATGAAGTTTTCAAAACAGAATAGGATAGTTACGCACCAAATGGAATTTTTCAGACACTACAGCGACATTGCAAGAGAAGTTCCTGAAGGTATGTTTACTTTTACCGAAACTAACTGCTATGTTGGATCAGGGACAAACTCCCATCGCAAGTACAAGCTGTCCTTCATTCTCAGTCCACTGACTGATTTATTCAAGATTTATGAGCTGTTGCTATGCTAAGTTCGCTTCGCGAATATAACAACGGGCACCACATCAAAGAAATCAAACACAATGGGGTGATGGAGTTTAAATCAATGTCAGATTAATGTATAGATAATTTCTAATATGTAAATGGCACAGCCATGGAATTCGCATTCATTAAATGTATTTTATATTCAATGTATGAAAGGCAGTTATGCTACTGTTTCCGAGAAATTGAAAGACAGATATATAGAAAAATAGAGAGAAATTTATACCAAAAACTATTAGAAAGATAGAATATATCAAAATTGAATATGGATAGATAGATAGATAGATAGATAGATAGATAGATAGATAGATAGATAGATAGATAGATAGATAGATAGATAGATAGGATAGCAAATACCCTGTCAGCATGCCTCATCGGTCCAACGTCGGCCCAGCGTCAGTCTGATGTCAGCAGCATCGGACCAGCTTCGGGCCGATGTTTGACCGCTGAGGCATGCTGATAGGGAAATAGAATTGATAGATAATCAACTAAATAGTAAAAAGGAAGACAACACTGAAAGCTGCCAAATTGAAGTCTATGCTAGATTGTTCATTGGTGATATAACAAAATAGTGATAACAAAAACAATAACATGATCTGTATGTAGATTAATAGCTCACTGTTACATAATCATCAGTTGACAAAGATTATGTAACTTTAATTTTGTTATGTTGTGTTGTCTGTTTTGAAATGAAATGAATCACATGTTAATAACTTAATTTAGCTTGTCAAGGCTTGTAATTTTGAAATTATTCCATAAAATTATCGATACAAAATTTTAGAGTTCTGATTCTGATGGCAGCATCTGAATTCGACATGCGTTCCAGTTGTTACAGTGCATAATCAACAAGGGAAATGCTCAGTTTCAAATTTTGTATCGCTTCCTTTAGTGGGCATTTAAAATTTACACAGACGATTCATTGTAAAAACAACATGCTATTCAATGTTGTTTCCTCCTTTTGTAGTGAGATAACAAAAAGATATTTCAAACTCCCAATTGTGATGAACTCCTCCTCAGGCTCCTACTCTTCATTGACATGCACCCGAGAAGCGGCATTGACTAGATCAGTCCCTAAGGTACCTCATTATAATAAGACTGCTAAGCCTTATACGAGTAGTATTTTGTGGTTGCACCCCTTTCCAGGGAGAGACAACAACGCTATGGTAGACTAAAATGCGATAACGGAAAGGGCTTACACAGCAAATAAACATAACACTTTAGGGACCGTTCAGAATTTATGACTGGGGGGATGGGAGTTTTGCTGGAACTTCCCGTCAAAAATTGATACCCCCCCTTGAGTTTCATGCGGATTTTTAGTACCCCACCCTTAGGTTTCAGGAGTATTTTTAGAAACCCCCCCCCTTAGACATACAAAGCAATGCACTCATATATATACTGTTATACACGGCCATGCGTGCAGATTCGCGTCATTTCGCGGAATTTTGCGCGAAAGAATGCCCAAATAAAATGAGTTTATGCGTTTTCCTTAAAATTTTTTCTTTGTCAAAATTTCTTACCCCCCCTTGGAAGTGTTGTCAAAAATTAATACCCCCCCTTGAAACACCTGTGAAAAGTTAGTACCCCCTCGGCCAAAACTCACTACCCCCCAGTCAAAAATTCTGAACGGTCCCTTACTGGGATGGGCCAATTTTAAAATCTGATTTATAAATATGACCTCTAGCTAGAACGATGCTGTTAATGAATGTCTTAGCAGGGGCTTGAATGTAAAGTGGAGGCAAGCACATTTACAGTGAAGTTTTTTGCCACCATTGCCTCAGTAAGTAAAGGGCTGGCAGTTAGTGTAAGAGTTTAATGAAATTTACTGCAATTAAAACCAGGGATTTTGTATGATAAGTCCCCTCACTGAAGATGAGGATGCCTTACAAGTTAGGGGGAATAATCAGCTGGTAAGTACATTCAAATATGTCCAGCTCATGGCAGCAAAATGGATGGTCTTAAAATGCAAGGACTTCCTTATCATTCTAAACTCCAAGGTCTCACTAAATTAAGTTGTTTTCCCCTTGGAAATTAGATCCAACAGTTATGAGGTGTTATATCGTTAATAGGATCTGGCAGTTCCACAAATTCTAATTGCCAACAAGGTTATGCCTTCCTAATCCATTAGCGAATGCTAAAGATTCAAATGAAAGTGTGAAGAGAGCCAATAGCACTCTTCCAGCAATGTCCTTCAGTGTCAATCAGTTGTGCAAAACCAATTTTCTATAGACTTATTCAAAAAACAAAAAGTTGAGGAATTTGAAATGGTGTTCACACAATGACAAGGACAACTTTAAAAGTTAACGAATACATACACAGAATTGACTCGATTTGTGAATTTATAGCTTTTAAAGACAAAGGATATTATATTAGTACTAATTTGAAAGAAGATTGCAATGGGACCATGACATCTGACTACATATAATATATGCATGGAAGAGAAAAATACCCCGAGAACAAAAAGAAAAGAGATGAATGGGCGGCCAGCAAAAAAAAAAGTTTGGGTGTAAGATAAAAATTGATAGAAAAATGATGGAAAAGACAGCAGAGCATCATAATGTTAAAAAAAAACCAGCTGTTTGACCCCTTGCCAAATTGGACAAAGCTCAGTTCTTTGCAGATTTGCCTTGTCTATGAGCAGCTTTCAATTCAGATTA
This sequence comes from Platynereis dumerilii, assembly GCA_026936325.1. Classification (NCBI taxonomy): domain Eukaryota; kingdom Metazoa; phylum Annelida; class Polychaeta; order Phyllodocida; family Nereididae; genus Platynereis; species Platynereis dumerilii. The sequence goes on along the minus strand of JAPTHN010000005.1, from coordinate 21,083,151 downwards.
TGAATTAAGCTTTCGCTACCTGAGCAGTCTAATATTTTGGTACAATTTCGAAGATGAGCTGCTGCATTGCTGTAACTTCAGGTTTACAACTTAAAAGCAAACCATCCTTATTAGTATGATAATATCTTAAAGTCATTACAATAGAAGTCAGAAGCATAGATATAGAGGTTGCTGGCCAGGTCATGCTTTTTATGGCTATTTTAAAACCTTGCTAGCATGAACTAGTCTTGTCTAACTTCTGAATCAATACTTATGACTTCTGCGGTGAAATCAAGCATTAAACACAAAGTCGTGGGATGTAGTAAAACGGACATAGCATTTTAAATCTTGTATTAAAGTCATTCAATTCAATGATGGGAAAAAAAATAAAGTAGGCCTGAAAAGCAGTACATGTACATAGCTGATATGCGATGGGCCAAAGGCTGTTAATATGATTCTTGCAAGCTACAATGTATCCATATTGTCACACTATGACATAGGAGAACATGTCCTTTGATAGAATAGGGTACTGATAGCCATTCCAGCATACCCTGGGACAGGAATATGACCATCCAGAGAAGATGTCACCGACATGTCACACTGTCTACTCCATTACAGATCTCAATTATGACATGCATCGCATGGAGATATTCTGCCATCCATTCTTCACAGACATCATAATATCTGCCCGTCTCTTGTCGGGGTGAAAATTGCCAAAAATACTACTTAGTGCTGGAGGAAGACGGTCACATAAGAGTTGCAAGTCAGTCTTACCACAGGTCTTACAACGCAGGTACATCTGTATGAGACATGAATGTAATTTTTTTAATATCTTAAAATTGTTTCATGCAAATTATGCCGGATGGTTTCCTAATGCGATTCAAGCCCGCAGGAAGGTAAAAATTTATAATAGCGGTGTCAGTTTGGTGAGGCTGGTGAGCATTTGCCCCACCAATTTTTGGCCAAAGCATCGGTGTTTATGCAAAGGAAAAAATTGAAAGTTTTCCGCGAGCATTTTCTTGAAGGCTTTGGTCTCATTTGCCCCACCACTTTAAAATGAAACTGACGCCCCTGTAATAAAGTGCTCACCGGCACTTATTAAAATTCAATTTTTGCATTCTTGAGATCAAAATGTACCAGCAACCAAAATGTAGCCATCAGAATCATGTATAAAACATAGGCTGCACAGCAGCAAACCTTCAGCGAATAAAACATTCAGAAGATTACAATTACACCATGAAATTGATGTTTTTACCAAATTGCATATTGGTAAGCAATAGTGGTCAAGTCATGGCCTTCAATAATGTCAATTTGCCCGCTGCCCTGCCATCTGCCTATCTGCTTGCCAGAGTTTGTAAAACGAGGAAAATGCCTTAATTATTAGGCTAATTTATGCATATGGTACAGTTTCATGCACATACCAAGTATAGGTTATGAGCTGTCAGTTGGAAACCAAAAAATATAATGCTGTTATAGTTTTCTCAATATTTTCCAATGATTCAAACGTGTTACATACACATTAAAAGGCCTCTGATACAATGTATAGGTGATATGTGTGGAACATTTCGTTGCTGTATATGCAATAGTGGGCAAGTTTCGGCTCCCATGCGAAAAAAAGTATTTTAAATATTTTTTCTCAATATTACACAATACGTATAGACTATCTATCAGTCAGACCATGAAAAGGCACACCTAGACCATGTACGCCATATGTGTACCAAACTTAATCTATTTACAATTGTACATGCAATTGTGACTGAGGCCTGGGTCAGAAACAAAGAATAATTGCTTTGGTTTTCAATATTTCAAAAAGTGTATAATATTTTCCATCAGACCTTTCAAAAGGCACTACTAGACCACATAAGGTATTTGTGTCCAAAACTTTATCCATGTACATACAATATTGACAGAGTCTTAGCCAAAAACAAAAAAAAAAAGTATTTTTATATTTTTTGTAATTTGTTGAAAACGGACAGAATGTCTGTCAATAAGACCATCAAAAGGCACAACTAGACCATATAGGCCACATCTGTGCCAAATTTCATCCATGTACAAGCAATAGTTACTGAGCCTTGGCCCGGAAACGAACAAAACTAATTTATATGTTTTTTTCAAATTATTTCAAAAGGTATGGAGTATCTATCCATTGGACCAACAAAAGGCACAACTAGACCATACAGGCTATATGTGTACCAAATTTCATCCTTGTACATTGAATAGGGGCCGAGTACTGGCCCAGAAACGATCTATCCGACGGACAACATTTTTCCCTAGTGATAACAATACCTTCTGCGAACAAGTTCGCTGAAGGTAAAAAGGAGGTAACACAGTGAGGTCTTTCTCGTTCTGTGTATCGTGAGAGGTTGTATTTGCCCTGTGAAGAAGAGCAATAGAAGTCATGCTTATCTGTGAGGACATCTGCTACCACCTCATCCATGAGATGCCTGCAACCCGCAAGGTCAGATCAAGGGAAGAAAGAAAAAGCGCATCACACAAAGACTTTCTGCCAAATCAAAATAACATTCATGAATGTGGAAGCATGCAGTACACTAAATGACCAATAGTTGACTTTATGCAGACTGTCACATCTACAACCACTTCTTAGATGATTATTTCAGGATGCTATGCCTCTAATGCAACTGGTATACTGAAACAGTTGTACAATGCTTTACAAACATCCCCACTCAAACAGCCAAACAGCTATGCAAGGCCACGTTGTGATATCAGTGTCCTTCTTGCTTAGCATCCAATTAGAGGTATATATTTTTCACTATTTGGCATGTACACGAATTTGTATAAATGCAAAAACGAACATATACACGAATTTGGCATTCGTGTAAGTGTGAAATATTGCAATTCACGAATTTGTGTAGGTGCAAAAACGAACATTTCAACCTTAAACTTGGCTAAAACTAACTCTAACCCTAATTTTAGCCCTAAACCCTAATTATCTAGCACTTCCACGAATGCTAGAAATTGCAGTTATACAAATGAAAAATGCAGCACCTACATGAATGTTAGTTTTTACATATACACGAGTTATATGCTCGTTTTTGCATGTCCACAAATTCGTTCATGCTCGTTTTTACACCTCCACAAATTCGTGTACATGCCAAATAATGAAAAATATATACATGCCAATTATCGATTTCACTGGGACCCTGACATCTGGCTACATACGGGAGAGAAAAATACCTCCAAAACTAAAAAAGAAGGGATGAATGGATACCATAAAAGGACCAGCAATGAAAGGTTTGTTTGTGAGAGAAAGAGAAAGAAAAGAAACAGAAACCAAAGACAGGACAGTACAAAGTTCAACAAACAGCTGGATGACCCCTGACCAGAACGAAGTATGTGAAATCTTTTCTCTATAGTTTGTGTCAGTCTTAGGCTTGAATGTTTTTATTATGCGTAAAATATGTTGCAAGGTATTTACGTTTAGACTACAAAATGATGTTTCAACATAGTCCTTGAAAATAGAACAATAAATCAATGGCAATTGCGAAAGCAGATAAAAAGAAGCAGCAGTATATCTGTTGTTCATCCTCATAAAATTGCTCTCATATTCTGTACGTCAGCAAAATATACATGTAGATTATCATTAAAATGTAATAGATGATACACAAATGGAGAAAATAATGATGCTCTCATCTGCAATTTGGCCTTATCATTTCTAATCAGTGCTTTGAAAAATATCTAGCATTACCAAGGAAAAAAGGTAATGGATATTCATTGATTTTTCCTGTTGCTGCAACAAAAATCACAAGCATCAGCTTGTATGTATACCGTGTATGTTTGTCTTTAAATGTGAACAAAGTTTATGATAATTCGTCTAAAGCTGAGCAGTGAGCATCAATCATTGATCGATGTTAACACATTCTAGGTGGTCTTTGAATACCCCTTCAGCACTGTTCAGCAGCAACATCTGGCACCACAATCTGCTTCCTGTCAATCCACATGTCCAAGATGCTTTCAAGGAAATTGCAGTATAAGTCCGGGGATAGATTTGCTGATCTGGAAAAGTAGGGAATTGTGGGGATTTGTGGCTTCGGGGTAGACATCTTGGCACCGAACTGATAAGAAGCAGCTTTTTGTGTCTTTATTGGCCATTCCTTTCTTTGATTTAATGGTGGTATATATGGATAACATACTGGCATTAGTAGGATTGGTGATTGATTTTGCAAGAAAGGTATTGATACAAGCAGCAGATTTCAGAATTTTAGATGAGATTTTAGGTTATAAACGAAATCAACATTCAATTGCAAATTGCAGAAATACGTCTCAGAAAGACAGGGTATGATATCCAATCAAAACATATTGCAAAACATACACTGTAAATGAAAATGTACAATTTCGGTATCCGTGCTTTCATAAATTTGGGCTAAACTTCTCAATTAATAGATAGATGAATAGTCGGATGAAATAGATATTAGACAGATAAATATGCTAAATTGGTGTGATAGTCATTGCACAAATGATTATTCTGAAAATTGATCAACCTGAAAAAAATTAGATTAAAAACTCACAAAGAAAGTTAAAGTAATTTTGAGTGAATTAAGCTGACATCAGCTGCTTACTCTTTAATCTCATAAACCCTATCATCATATAAGAGAACTTTTAAAGTCATTACCTGCGGGCTTATGAACTGATAGCATTTCAAAAGCACCTGATCCTACAGAGGAAGCACTCATTCCTGTGGTTCTGCAATAAAGCTATGACCTCTGATATCCTTCTGCTGCTCAGTTTCAAGAGCATTCTTAATCATGATCATTAATGCCTTTAAATTTGAACATGACATTGATATGAATGGTGAAACAGAAATATATCCTAAATTTCTATTTGAAGCATTTCTGACCAGTTCGATGCATTTACCTGTTAATACCAAGCTTTTGTGAAAGCATCTCCTTTTTAAAAATGAATACTTGAAATCATACAGACCAGACATTTTTTTTTGTCTGCATAGAATCAAACCCCGGACAATGAACCCAAAATCTATTCAATCGACCTACAGTGTTCTCAGTCTCTGTAACAAATGAAAGGAAAGTTCCATGTGCAGGAAGACTTTGATAGTTTGATGTTCTTCGGTTGGCATTAAACTTGCAGTTTGTTTGATCTATGTTAAAATACTAACGTCATTTGCTTTGTTTACTCCTCAGATACATGTATTTTTTTTATTATATTGGAGAATAGTATTCTAAATTTTCGAAATGTGAATCCATCAATTTACTTAAATCTGGAGAAACACAACCTGCCTTCAAAACTCTTGTCCAACTCAGCCAATGAGGATTTATTTTATTTTTAGCACCCAGTTTTCCCCATTCATTTTACTCTCCTCTTAAGCCTTGAATGCAATCAATCACTGTCGAGGCAATTATTTCCTTTAGTGGGCAAATTCTATATCATGTCCTACACAATTAGGAAAGTTGAGGAGCGGAGTCCTTGATATCCAGTACATCCCTGGCATGATGCGGAATCCTTGATGTAAATCCTCCTAAGTATCTGTCAAGGTTACTGCAGACATGTCTAAAGTTTCAACTGGATGTTATGGTGTTGCTTGCCTTCTTATGAAGTACACTTGCAAGATATTTAGGCACAGTGACACAAAGCCCATTGTGTCTAACTAGTACTGTTTACAGAAGAAGCATATTTTGTATAGTACAAAACTCAAAAGTATTAAAGTAAGTAATAGTCTGTTCTGTATCCTGGAGTGATATGAACATTGCAGATCAGTTTTGTAAATTCTGTCTGTTGATATTGGGCATTTTCTCATAATAAGTAAATTTTGTATATATATGATGACGAATCGTTACAACACAAGTATTTATTTTTCAAGAAAATATTGAAAATATCACAATACAATAAAAGTTTCAGGGATGTTATAATACCAAACTTAAACAGTGTCACACTTAGAACTGATATATATACCAGTGTTTGAGTCCTAGAGGCCAGCCTCGTCCTCGAGGCCAGCCTCGTCCTCGAGGCCAGCCTCGTCCTCGAGGCCAGCCTCGTCCTCGAGGCCAGCCTCGTCCTCGAGGCCAGCCTCGTCCTCGAGGCCAGCCTCGTCCTCGAGGCCAGCCTCGTCCTCGAGGCCGGCCTCAGAGTCATATTTTTATGGCCTCGGTCCAAATCCTTGGCCTTGCCTCGGTCTTGGGTGTCTTTGTGCCAGGGATAGAGGCCTCCGCACCAGCCTCGGCCTCGAGGCTGGCCTCACACCATATTTTGATGGCCCTGGCTTGACTCGCTCTCGGATTTCAAATCCTTGGCCTTGCCTTGGTTTCGGATGTCCTGATATCGACTCCAACAGTGCTATATACATTGTAGACTGAAGCCCCATTCACACCTTGGTGATTTGGAATTGACACTGGTCTGCGTCAAGAATAGGGGCTTGACACTGACTGCACACCACCTGTCACAGACTGGACACGGACCAGACACAATTAGCATCGCAGCATTACGTAAGGAGGACGGTGCCTACTGAAGCGTGACATAGGGAATCACAGAGTGGACGCAGATTCCCTAAAAAAAATTGGGCTGGTCGAAATTCTTCCAGCCACTGGTATACGTCAGAAAAATCACAGACTATACCCAGCACATCGTACATTCACCACAATGTATACGTGCGTCTGACGTACGTATAGTCTGTCACTGATATTTGACATGTATTGTCACCAAGGAAACGAATGACAAGCAGCCGTCAACTGTGCGTGTTGACTGTGTAAAGGCCACGTGCATTCTGTGTTATGATGTCACATCGCAAGGTAATGTCAGGTCCTATTCCCGTCGTCATGACATCAGTCTGTGTCTCAGCATGACAGTGAGACTGAAGTGAAATCTATTCCTTTGTGATTTCAAAGACCATACGGAAAGCAGTGACAATGCATCGCAACCTGGACGCAAATTGGATCCATGCTGTCACGGCTGGGTGCACAGGACTATCAACAAATTCATTCCACTCCTGACGCACAGTTGTCTCAAAACAAAATCGTGGAGATGTGAACCAGGCTTGACCGGCAAATCATTTTTTAAAAAATTGTCATTAATTGACATTGTGCATTTTGTAATTTGCCAGCCAAATTTTGTGTACATATGTGCAATTGTTCAAAACATGTATCCATGTGTCCACAATTACTTTAAAGTTTCAAGATTGTTTTAACAAAATCAAACTTGAACAATTGCACACTAACTCATCACTGTAGTACCGTTAGAATCTAATCAGGTTTGTAAATATCCATCTATTGAAAGTGTGCATATTTCAGTTGACAGTTAAATTCTGTATATATTTTTGTACAAACTATCCACCAAATTGGTTTCAAAGCTGTTTAAATAGAAATATGGAACCTGTCTATATATTAACATTGTGCATTTTCAAGTTTCTTGTTCACATACACACATTCAGTTGTCAACAATCACTTGAAAATATCATGCGACAAAGTAAGTTTTAAGGTTGTTGGAATACTGAACTCAAATAATGTCACACGTAGCCATCCGGATAAAATTGAGGAGAGACAACTTACAGAGACATATTTATTTTTCTTGTTGTGAAATCACATACATTTACATGCTTGATGTATGATTATTTACAAATTACAAGTAACAGCGAGAAGGGAATATTTAAAGTTTCATCTGGGTTACAAGTTTAAAATATAATACAAAAAGTAAATATACAACAATGGCTTGACCAAGAAACAAAAAGATGTGTATTGATCAAGAAGATATTAAAATTAAAATATTGTACAAAAGGAAGGGACATAATAGTTTTTTTAAGGTTAAATTTCAGTAAATTGACACTTTAGAAAATACAAAGTTTTTAACTTTTGTTCTGTTGTGTGATGCAGAGCTCCCAGTAGGTTTCTTTTTCTTGTAAAATAAAATTTAATAATTCTAGGTGGTAAGGCATCATTGACATATCTGAAGGAAATTTTAGCGAGGCTTAATTGGCTTATGATGTCAGAAATTTTTCAGCCTGTTGACTCTAGGTGTTTTTAAAATCAGCAGGTGAATTTGGTGTTGGTTGTTCAAATAAGAAGCTCAAATAGGGTAAAACTTATTAATCATCAAGATATAAATACATTACGAACAAGCAAGATAATTATATTGAATCAGTTATATGTACATATTCCATCTGTTGACATAGTGCATTCTTTAGTTAACAGGTTAACTCTGTGTTTACGTACAATTGTTGATACACGTGCATTTGTGTTGCAATCATCTATGGTGGCAATATAAACTTTAGAAAATATCATAAGACAAACTAATTTTCAAGATTGTTTAAATACGAAACTCAAATAGGGTCACACTTACTCATCTAGATATATTTATTGTGAACAAAAACTTATATAAATTTCCGTCTGTTGACGCATTTTCTAAAATATTTTTAAGATATTTACAATTGTTATTACATACATGCATACATGTTTCTACAATTACTCGAAAATATCAAAAGACAAAGTTAATCATACTTCAAAGTTGATTAAATATCAAAGTCAAACAGCGTCACACTTCCTCATCTAGATAATTATATAAACATGTCAGACAGATAAGTTATATAATTTTAAGTAAATTCTCAGTTAACATTTTTGTACAAAATATCATAAGACATTAGGCCTATAGATTTCAAAAACACTGTGCAAATGTACAAGATTCAAACATCTAGATATACGAGGGGCGTTCAGAAAGTTCGAGGCTTTTTTTTATATGGACACTTATTTTCAATCTAGAACTATGAATTTTTCCCAGGATAAAATTCAGTATATTTGGAATGGATTTCCAAAATTTTGGACAATTTGGACATTTTTAAGTCATTCAGTGGTTGCCATGAAAACTGAAAGTTCAGCTTCTTGGGGCAGATAATACTGAAACCACGAAAGCCAATGAATTTTGGCTGTGAGAGACCTCTCTCTATCACTTGCATTAGTGAGATTGACAATATTTCTCACAAGAAATATAATATTAGCCTTAAAAAATACTCCCAAGCTCATCAAAAGCATTGATTCATACACCTGACCCATTGAAGTTAATGGTCCTTGAAGTCCTGCAAACAAAGTTCTGTGAAAGAATTTCTGTCATCCAAAGCCTCTTCTCCTCCGGTGCCTGAAACTATAGCCCCCATGGACTAAAGTAAGGGAAAACCAGGACTTATGTAAAGCAACATGTCACAGGAATAGCTAGGATGGATAATGCTGTCCATTTTGGTCTCTTGTTCATACTAGTGAATCCATGCTTTCACAAGTCCTTATGTAGTCAGGAAAACACACCTTTGCTTCCTGAATTTTCCTTGCCAAATTTGGCATGCAGGAGTGCTTTCCTACATGGGTTCAGTGTAAGAATACACACAATTGGTTTGCTTGAAAGCATATTTAGAAGCTAATACCATATGTCTAGTGTCAAATATTGTCTGTCTCACTAATACAAGTGCCAGAGAGAAGCCTCTCACAGTCACAATTTCTTGGCATTCTTGGTTTCAGTGTTACCTGCCCCAAGAAGCTGAACTTTCAGTTTCCGCAGCAACCACTGAATGACTTTAAAATATCCAATTTGTCCAAAATTTTGGAAATCCATTCCAAATATACTGAATTTTATCTTGTGAAAAATTCATAGTTCCAGATTGAAAATAAGTATCCATATGCAAAAAAGCCTCGAACTTTCTGAACGCCCCTCGTATACATTGCAGATTGGTTATTCATCTCCACTAGCAGCTGAATGTAAATACTCGTCATTCGTTGACTGTGACAGGTAATTTAAAAAAAATATATATTTGCATAAATATACCTGCATTCACGTTACAGATATAAATACCTAAAATATCACAAGACAAATTAACTCTCAAAGTTGCTTAAATTCCAAACTAAAATATCTTCTTACTTACTCATGTAAGACAGAAATTTTCTAAGTACAAATGTAAACTGGTACAATTAGAAAATAAGTTCAATGGCTTCTTAAATATCTAACTCGACCAACTTGAACTGTACCACAGTTTTTCAGCCTGTTAATAACGTCATATTCTTCTTTCTAAATCTTTAGAAATGTGATGTTCTTCTTCTAATGGTTGTTTAAATATTCGCGCAGCGCAACGGTGTAAGGCCATTTCGCAAAGCGAATTTAGATGGTCTCAACATCAATGGTCGTAAGCAGGAATGTAGGTCAAGTGGGACCAGCTTCGTATCAATGATTTAGTTTCGAAATTAACAAAACATGACATATTCATATTCAAAAGTGTCTTAACACTTCAATTTTCTCCATTAATATTCCCTGTATCTATTATTTTTATGGAATAGTTCATTATAAGCCTTGACAAGCTCAATTAAATTATTAACATGTGATTCATTTCATTTCAAAACAGACAACAAGAAAACATAACAAAATGAAAGTTACATAATTTTTGTCAACTGATGATTATGTAACAGTGAGCAATTAATCTACATGCATATCATGTTATTGTTTTTGTTATCACTATTATGTAATATCAACAATCTGGCATAGACTTAAATTTGGCAGCTTTCAGTGTTGCCTGCCTTTTTAATATTTAGCTGATTATCTATCAATTCTATTTATCATTAAATCCTATTTATTTGCTATCTATCTATCTATCTATCTATCTATCTATCTATCTATCTATCTATCTATCTATCTATCTATCTATCTGTCTATCTATCTATCTATCTATCTATCAATCAATCTATCTATCTATATATTCCATTTTTGATCTTTTTATATGTCTAATAGTTTCTAGTCTAAATTTCTCTCTATTTTTCTATATATCTGTCTTTCAATTTCTTTGAAACAGTAACATAACTGCCTTTCATACATTGAATATGAAATAAATTTGATGAAAGTTATGGTAAAACGATAATTCCTAAAAAAACTTTTTAACAGCTGCGCGAATTTCATGGCTGTGCCATTTACATATTATAACATCTCTGAATAGCAATTAGATCCAGCTCTTCCAAACCATTGTATTCTATTGGCTTATTGCCTAATGGCAGTGCTACAAAAAAAAAACATTGTCCTCATATATATGGCCAAGATCTTGAGGTGATCTCTGATTATATTCGATAATAGTAAAATCACAGATTGTGCAATGAGGATATCACAATATATATTACAAAATCGCAGTTGTACTATTTATGAAAAAAACTGTTGGGATAAATGTAATATGAAATCTTGATGTTCTGAAAACGGTACATCAAATCTAACTCCTCTTGGTAATAAATTAAAATAATCATTAATTATTTTACAAGCAATTGATATATACATTTACTCCTATGAATAATGTCAGGATCATCAATGACATTTTTATTACATGGTCTTATCATTTTTAACAAGCTTTTTCTAATCTTTTTGATTTCTGTTCTGTTAACAACGTCGCAACTTTCATAGAAAGATGATAAGTAGCATACACAAGAACACTTGATTTAATTTTTCTGTAGAATAAGCACATAGGCTAATGTTGGAAACTACATTTAACCTTTTCAGACAACGGAGATGGTAAAGTCGTTTAGATGCTTTCTTGATTTGGGTATTTAGGTGGACATCCCATTTAACATTATCTTAAATCGTTATGCCAAGATACTTGTAAGTTTTAACAAATTGGATTTCATTGTTATCAATATAAGTTGGTACAAGGTCAGGTTTTATCCGTCGATAGTCAAATATAATTTCTTTAGTCTTGCTAACATTGAGTTCTAGTTAATTGTCTTTACACCAATTCGTACTATCTGAAACAGCATATTTGTCTTTGTATTGTTTTTGATCAGACCAAGTAATACAGTGTCATCAGCATATTTAATATTTTACAATTATTGACATTCATTCTCATATATTTTGTATAGATAATAAACAGGAAAGCTGATAGATAGGACACATTCTTGTGGGGCGTCTGTGTTGACGGTGATGCTATTATAGATATTTCATGTGTGGTCCGTAAAATTGTTGTTGCCAAAAAGTCAAGGATCCATAGTTGTAGGTGTGCTGGGACTGTGTATGTAGCTAGTTTATGCATGAGTTGATGGGGCAGCATGTTGTTAAAAGTAGATGAATAGTCAAGGCACATACAGCGCACTGATGTTGAAAGTTTGTGCAAAAACCAGTTGAAAGTAGTCACTTAGCTTGGTTGGTATGTATGTTCAATTTATCCATATAGTGCACGGGTTGACTATGGCAGTCTTATTAAACTTGAAGAACTCACAGTTTGTTGTTTTCCTGCATTCTGCTGCACACCTCAGCTTCGACAAGTTATATTCCAACTTTACAGGGCCAGTACCTGGCAGTGTTGTTTTCTCATAGTAGGTGTATGAACTTCCACTTGTTTTCATTTTCATTACTTCAACCTCTAAAACAAATAGATGATGACACATTCACAGATGACCTTCAGATATTCAATGGGAGGCATGGAGTAATTCCTCAAAGGGAATCCTATTTCATGGATAAACAGGATATCAGTGAACTCAGCAACATTAAAAATGCACACCTTTTCAAAGTGTAATAAATTTTCACTACTGAGTTTAAATAATGAAACTTTCCAAAGTTATCTAAAGATTTTGAACGTTTGAAGTAAATCTATACAGTTTCCACAGAGCCAGACATGGCAGACAAGTGTCTGTTACACCATGACAAATTTGAAAGTTGCAAAGTTAAATGAGCATGACGGGAGCAAAGAACCAATCAGGTGTTTGGTGATTTAAACAAGGATGTTCAACAGTTATATTTTAATTTCGAAATATGTTGCAATGAGGACAATTATCAATGTTTATTATAGAAAATGATCGAAAATGATGTGACAAACAAATGTGAGGAATAGCAACTTATCCCAAAGTCTACCATACAATCGCAAAATGCAGTGAGAATGCATCAAGTGACTCTGAGAACCACTTTCATTATTTCGACTCCCCAGCAATTGATTTGACAGACTTGATTTTGGGCCAATTTTCATTGATTGTGATTTTGGTTTTTGAACATGTGTACTAAATATATGTAGCGCTATACAAGAACAATAAATAATACTAAAGTGGCTTAACCCAGCCATTTTACATTTATTCTTTATGAAACTTTCTAGACTCTCAAGATGGATGTCAACTGACGAAACTGTAAAAATTACATGAAATATCTATACGGCAATTCCCTATCAGCGTGCCTCGGCAGTCCAACGTTGGCCCAAAGCTGGTCCGATGCTACTGACATCGGACTGACGCTGGGCCGACGTTGGACCGCCGAGGCATGCTGACAGGGAAGTTAGATTTTATGCTGTTTAAAAATGTGTGTGTTTTTAATATATGTTGCTGAATTTAATTAAGCCTTATACTTCTTTCAACCATTGCATTGAGACGTCCAAAATCTTTTTTTCCTCAGTTAACAATAGCGTTTATTAAACTACCAGAAATTATTCATTTCAAAACTGTCTGGAAAAGTATTGTTAATCCAAAATTTGGCAAGATATTTTTTATTTTAAAAAGAATGCCATGCTCCCTCGTTTGGATCTCTCAGAGACTGCATGCCAAGCCATGTTACTCAAATCCCAATACAACTTGAAGTGAATCTAATATTTGTGTTAGCGTGGGTTATTGTTGTAACGGCCTCAGAATTTAACAATCGTTAAAAATATCATATATTATTCACATGACTTACCTTGGCAATTTAAATCGTTGACGGTGATGTTGATCCAATTTTTTCCCAAGCTTTGTGATAATTCAACCCCAATTTTTGTTGATTTTTTGGCCCAGCACAGTCTGTAGTCACATTGTATGTTAATGTTGTTGGTAGCTTTTATGTTGAGATTTTCGCATTTATTTCCGGAACAGTATGGGTACGGATCTTGCAGTTCAGTCATTTTATTATTCCAAAGATCCAGAACTTGAAGATGTGGCATATGGTTCAAATTACTCATGTCGAACTTAGTGATCCCATTGGACATCAAGTTTAATTTCGTCAGTCCTGTTGCATTTGGGAAAGTGTTGAATGGTACTTCGCCTGTGATAGAATTGGAATAGAGCTCTAACACTTTCATTGCTGGTCCTATTGACCTTGCCCACAGGATTTCTGTAATTTGGTTGGACATCACTGTGACGTGCATCAGATTAGGACAGTTTTGAAAGTAATTAGGCGGCATTGATGTGATTTTGTTGTGATTTAGATCCAATCTGATCAACGTAGGTCTGGTTCCATCAATCCTCGGAGGTGAGACAAAATTGTTACTCTCTAGGTATAAGTATTGTATGGGAATCAAACCACTGAAGACCTTGTCATCAACCACAATGGAGGGGTTTTCCCCCAAACGCAATGTCGTTAATTTCACCGCCATTGAGATATTGGGTGCCTGAGTCAAGTTGTTGGAATAAATATCCAAACTAAGCAGAGCAGGTGTATTGAAGACACCGTGAATGGAATGGATTTTATTTTCTGCCATATAAATCTGATTTAATGCAGTGAATCCATTGAACATGGTGGCATTTACTGATTCAATCAGGTTCTTTTTCAGCCATAAGGTCTTCAGAGTTGATGATGACTTTTTCAGGTCTGGGATTGTTCTCAAGCTGTTGCTGTTAATTTTGAAAGTCAGCAGACTTCCATAATGTACCACCCCATCCCAAGTTTCATTGGATATTTCACAGCTTTCCAGGTATATACTTTGGAGTGTACTTTCCAGGTTTGCGAAGAATGGTACCATTTTTATAGGATTATACGACAGATCCAGAATCTTTAAAGGGTTGTTTAAAAAGGCATTTGGGTCAATTGATCTGATGTTATTTTTCTTCAAATTAAGATTCTGCAAATTGATCATGAGAGAGAAGTCTGTGTTACTGATGTTGGACAGAGAATTTTGCGATAAGTCAATTTGGGTACATCCAACCAATATACCAGTTGGCACTGAAGCTAATCCTTTATTGTCTTTGTTGCAACCTGCTTCAACTGATACTGACCCCAAAAGCAACAAAAGTAACTTCAAAGACAACTGCAGTTGTGCCATAGTTAATTATTGGCGATGCTGATGTGTCCGATCTTCCAATCCAGTGCTATGATGCTCAAACTATGTTACGATGTTTTAAACGGTGCTGTTACACTGATTGCAAGATGATGTTAATAAGGTACAGATTATTCTGATGTTTCAGAAGCATCTGCAACAGAATTCAATACTCAATGATAGATTTTAAAAGGAGAGGTTTCTGTGGTAATAAATGCTGGAGAAGATTTTTTGTTGAGAGCATGCGGTGTCCAAATATATCAGCTTCTGAATCAACAATGGTGTGATAAGAAAAAACTGGACAAAATCCTGGACAATTCATTATTTGGCCTACATTAGATATCATCTCATCATCATCCTGCAATATCCTGAAATATTTATTTCCAATAAAAAAAATCTGCAACCCCCCCAATAGAAATTAATTATTTGAAGAATTAAGGAATGCTTGGAAAGAACGTATTTTTGTACAAAAAACAGGGCAAGAAGTTTACTTACATTTTTAGTTTCAGGAGGAAAGATTAGATATCTGGAACAGGAGAGGGAAGTTTTTTCCTTTAACATTCCTTGTCATACTTACGTGGAATCTCTTTTTTTTTTTTACTATGCTGTTGAACTGCGATGTCAGAGATGACTCTATTCTAGCATTGCAATTTATGTAAATTAACTACAAGCTGTGATGTCATTTCAAACTGGGTCAGATTCCCCAGCTATTAGCCAATGTTGATCCTCCTGAACTGAGCGTCACAGTTTCAACACAGTGTCAGAGTAAGAGTTTTATCAGGGATAGCCCCTACAACTACGTCATCACAGCTTGATAGCCAATGGGCTGACCGTAAACTACATCATCACAGTTCAAACATTGATATATTGAAGGAAGTAATCACCAGTCTAATCCTATCAAATAGCAGCTTTGTGAGCATTCACAGTAGACAACTGTTATAATCCCCACAGAGCTGTTTGATAAATCTACAAACTTGCTAGAATAGAGTCAGCTCTGACATCACAGTTCAACAGCATAAAAAAAAACTTGAGATTCCACGTAAGTATGACAAGGAATGTAAAATGGAAAAACTTCCCTCTCCTGTTCCAGATATCTAATCTTTCCTCCTGAAACTAAAAATGTATTTGGCGTACTGATGTATGAAAGAACAAACAATTAGTGGACCAAAGGGCCTGCGCATTGTGTGTAAGCCAACATTGTACATCGCCTCAGCACCACCATGGTGGAGCTAAGTAGTAATTCATTTCATTTGGTACATCATAAATGAAGAAATTCGTATAATAATAATAATTAGCATAGGGCCCGTGAAGTTGGGATAAAAAGAATGAAAAATAAATTTTAATTGAAGAAAAAAGACATCTTTAATATCATTAAGAATATTGATGACAGTTTTCTATTGGTAACGGTTTTTAATTACACTTATTTTTCTGAGGCTAAAATCGCATACTTCTTTTTTTCTGGAATTTTTGCTTACACAAACATTTATACATCTGAAAATTTTGTTGCAGAATATAACAAATAGTATATATGTTGAGTTGACCAATATAGAGTTTTATTGGCCTCAACAGGTAATATTGGTCGAGAGCTACGGCCTCGACCAATATTACTGCTTCGGCCAATAAATTTCATTCAATTGACTACCTGGAAGCTATACTTTCATTGAAATAATGTTTATGTCATGCTGCAGGATGTGTGTTCACTTCAATATTTTGTACGACTTCTCTGTCATAAAAACAATTTTCTTTACATGACTGCAAGACACTTATCTTTAATTGTTCCTTTCATATTTGATACATATGAGTTATGATTTACTCAGTATTCCTTTTCGTCTCTCAAAACTATTTCTTTAATTCAAGGATCTAAGGATCTTGATTAATCATTTACGACTTGGTACATGGACCCATCTCCTTGTGCACAAAAGATATTATTATATAGGGCTAGTTCTACATAAGGTGAAAATATATTTGGGCAATTTGGGGCCTATCAACAAATAGCATAACAATCTTGTTTTTTTTCCTCCATAGTCATAAAACGTTTATCAAGATCATAATGAATAATTGAAATAGCTTTGAGAGATAAAATGGAATGAGTAAATTATTTATGAAAAATAATTTGTATCAAGGGAAAAGCAATGACTAAGTACCATGCAGTCATATAAACAGAAACTTATGTAGGCCTATATCAGTGACGTCATACATAATAATCGAAGTAAAAGCAAATTTTTGCAGCACATGATTACCATAATGTCGACGGAAACATAGGTGGTATTCTTTTTGAAGGAAACTAACAAATATGTCATTACTTTCATTCTATCTTTTATTTTACTCAAGTGATCGCAAACCGCTATCCTATAGCTACGGAAACATAATTTTTCCTGAAAAATTCAAAGGAAATATGCTCCCGGAGGTACCGATAAATATTCATCGATCAAGCTGAAATTTTTATATCTTATTTTGTGTGATAATATACAACTATGAACCAAGGTACAACTTGATCGGTTGATCTTGGGGCAACTGGTGCACCCTTCTGTGCACTCAACCATGCAGCCATGCAATTAATTGCCTGTTATGAGGGTAGGCCTAGAGAAGGATGATATTTATACTTCTTGGACAGTAAATCTATCATTTTGTGAATAACCCTATTGTACAAATCCGGAAAAATTAAGTATATTTCATATAAAAAATCTTTAATATGACAATATTTGGGATTTTCTGAAAATTGTTTACCCACAAGCATAGGGTCCGTGAACTTAGGAATAAAAGAATGAAAAATACATTTTGCAATTGAATTTAAAAGAAAAAAATTTTTTTTAATATCATTAAGAATATTGATGACAGTTTTCTATTGGTAACGGTTTTTAATTCGACTTATTTACCAAAAATTAAAATCTCATACTTCATTTTTTTTATTTTTGCTTATACAAACACTTACAAGTCTGAAAACGTTGGTGCAGAATATAACAAATAGTAGATGTTAAGTCGATCCAATATTGAGTTTTATTGGCCTCAGCAGGTAATATTGGTCTTGGCCTATGGCCTCGACCAATATTACTGCTTTGGCCAATAAAACTCAATATTGGTCTCCTCACCATCCACTATCTATATATTATTAAGGGCAAGGCTGTGTTGTGCAAATACTAACTTCTTGGAAAGTCAATCTATCATTTTATCAATATGCCCATTCCAAATTTTTGGAAAAATGAAGTATATTTCATATAAGAAAAGTAAGTATCTTTAGAAAACCAGTATTTTACAAATATGTATAAGTTTGAAAAATTGTGGGGCAGAATGTAACAAATAGTGGATGTCGAGGCGACCAATATTGAGTTTTATTGGCCTTATCAGGTTATATTGGTCGCAGCCTATGGCCTCGACCATTATTACTGCTTCGGCCAGTAAAACTCAATATCTATATAATATTTATTGATGTAAAGTTAGGTAAAAATGCTACATCCCCACCCTGCACTCTCTCTGATCTGACAGATTCTATTTGAACAAATATCTTACCTTTTATTGCGTATCAAAAGAAAACCATGATGTAAACTGCTTCCAGAATCACTTTTGAATGAACGAAAGTGATGTGACGCATCAGTCTGTGCTGTTAGCCCAGTTCTGCCAACAGTGAATGTGAATTCACACTACTACAAGCCACTTCAATTTTTGATATATTTTATAGCTAAAGACAAAATCTATATAATGTTATTACGGTCACTCATAAGCTTAGTTAAATAATGATAGGTGTAATTGTAGCTGTATTAATTGTTCTGCTAAGAATTGATGAGGGACTGTTTAGAATTTATGAAGAGGGAGCTCAGCGTTTTGATGGAGGGAGAAATAACTTTTCCTATGTGTATTTAAACTTTTATGGAGGGCAGTGCAGTCCAATTTTTTATGATTTTTTAAGGGGAAAATGAAATTTCAATGAAAGAAAAACATAAAATATGTGCGCTTCAAATTCATCCTTGCCTAAGTCCACAACTCTGCTTGGGAAGTTGTCAGAGCTGGATGTACATATATGGGCGATTTGGGCCTAGGTTAGGAGGGCCCAAAAGAAAAACCGAAAGAGTATTCTGCGTAAAAAGATGGCACTTGCGACAACATTTTAAGTAAAACAGCAATCAAATCTCAATATAAATACCAAAAATGGACAACGTAATGACAAAAATGAATATGGGACCTCATTGTACAAAAGTATTTCCATAGCTATGTATTGGCACCCCAAATAAAGTTTTACCTTGAAAATAGGTCAAGAGAGATAAAGAGTTAATTTACTTATATACATGTATGTCTTTTGTTAGTTTTATATACTTTGCTAAAATAGCTCTAAAATAATTTACAACATTGCACTCTGGCAATCTTCAAGGGACTCTGAGACAGACGGTGTGGCTGGGGGCCTTATGACTGGAATGATGCAATGCCCAGGGCCTCATAGTACCTTTAAAAATTTGAATGTGTAATGCATTTTGTGCTTGGGGGAGGCTGTAATGCAAATGTCTAAAAGATACTGAGTTCAGTATTATGTCCACTAAAACTGTCCAAACATAACGAGCCCCATTGCGCCAACCTTGTGAATAACAAATAACCCACACAAATTTATCACAACACTCTCTGGTTCAATTGCTCTTTAAGTGTGCTGGCATGTTTTTGTCCATAACATATTAGTCAATTGTTACATTTTATTTTGGTCCGTAAGTAATGCTGCTGATTTAAGAACATTGGACGGTAATAAATTGTATTTAAAATTGCACAAATCCCTTATGTCTTGAAACTTTTGTCACTTTGTCGGTCATATTGTTTATTTACTAATTTTACAACCTGTATTGTAAAATATGTAATTTTATGTGTCTCATAATCTCAAATGAAATGGCAATGGAAAAGGAATAAGCTATTGCATAATGTAATTGTTAACAACCAGACACACAGAACGTTTAACAATGTTTTCTACTATTCATAGCTGTTTCGATTTACTAAAATGTTGCATTTATGACAAATTTGTGAATCGTTATATTTCTTCTTGTGAGTAAAATATTATAATGATGGTAGTTACAGAGCTTAAGTCTTGACATGGTAGTAAACAAGCTACTTATAATGTAGGCTATAAAGCTCGTCATGCAGTGGCCAAAAACATAAAATAGTATTTATAGAGAGATTTCAGAAAAAATTGAGAGAATCTCAGTTCTGAATATTTGTGAGAGTCTTAAAAATTTTTTTACAGAATCACAAAAAGGGAAAAATAGCACGAATTTTCAGAAAACGGCAGAACATTGGTGAGGAGTCCAATATAGAGTATAATTGGATGAAGAACATCTATATTGGACGAGACGCTTGCGCCGAGTTCAATATAGTTTTTCTGAGTCCAGTTATACTCTATATTGAACGACTTACCATCTAATATTTGTTATATTCTCCAAAAATGAAGATAACCTAATATATGACTATTTCAGCCTGTTTATTAATAACTTCTTAATGATATTTTAGATTATTTTAGGAACTTCCAATGTTTCTGATATTAATGCCATTTTCTGCACTCAGTCGAAATTTCTGCCATTTCTTTTGAAGTTCTTTTTCATTATTGTTGTCCTGGAGGATATTTAAAATAGCACAGGTCTCTCAGTATAATCACAAAAGTTCATCAGACTTCGCCTGCTGCAAGCCACCATGTAGTTACAGTAGACGAACTTCGAGTGCTTACAAGTGACTGGTTTCAGAGCCTCAATGAGGTCACTGAAGCTGTTGCTTGAATTTTACCATTGAAACTGGTGGTTCTTTCACTGACTCATAGGACTTCTAATGACGTGTATAGGTGCAGAAGTGAGCAATACCAGACTCAGTGACGTGTATGAGAGCAATGCCAAATGAAGGAGCAGTAGAACAGCTGTCATATGAAGTGCAGTCACTGAGTCATAAATCTGACCCATTTGACAATATAATAATCATTGCTTTCTTCAGGTGTCAACATCAAAGTTTATTCATATGAATTGAGATGGAGAGTCAACACATTGAGGTACACCTTGGCAGAAGAGTGAAGGAAATATATGCATGCTTGTGTGTACCAATGCCAGGACTGGCCAGCCAAGGCTACTGTCTATCAAGTGTTTGGACACTGAACCTCCCATTGCAGGGCTCGTTTACACTCGCCCTGTTATAAAATGTTGAAGTGTTCTAATCCTTTGCCAGCTTTTTTCCAGTGTTTGAAATGCATAACTTAATTAATTGTTTGTTGTTTTCAATACATAAAATCTTAAAACAACAAACAGACAACAATTTTAAAAACATTCAAATTATCATTCAATTGCCTAGAGCATTCCCAAACTGTGAATTATGTTTTTTACACAGGAGGAGTAGTAATCTTTTTTCAGTTAATTCTTCATGAAAACACCTATGATGTGGTCAGGGTAGGCTCAGTGGCTCACACAAGTCAACCCTGAGTAGTGAGGATGCACTGAACCGTTTATGGTCAGATGCCAATATCAGCTGGGGATCAGTAGCATTGACAGTGTATGGTCAAGCTCTGTTGATTGCATAGCAATTGTGGGCCTATTACTCAGACAGACAGGAGTGAGGTCACTGGTGAATGCTATGACACCTATCACACAACATGGTATGTATGGGCTATGAGTCAGTCACACATTTATGAGGTATCAAAGGTATGGTCATTTAACATGGCAGGGATAGGCTGTGATGTCAGTAACAGCCTCAAAGTCTATTGCATGTAAGCACTCGAAGTTTGTCTACTGTAAGCTTAAAAAGGCAGAAGCAAAAAAGTGTGTGGTGTTGTACTCATCTTTATGTATTTGAACCTTCGTCGTTTGTTCCTTATGCAGATGCACACTAATTGAAATGCAACCACTAAAAATTCGTAGCTACACGTATAAAATATAGTGCAATGTATCTCACCAACACCACATGATACAAACAGATCTATAACTATGCCAGGTCACTTTCCTACCATCAGTGTCCTTCTTGTTTGTTAAAGTGTCCAAGCATTGATTGCAATGGGACCAGGACATCTGGCTACATATAATATACGGAGAGCAAAATATATTGCAAACAAAAAGAAAGAATAGATGGATGGATGACCAGTGAAGAAAGTTTTGGTGTAAGATAAAATTAGAGATTGAAAGGAAAGCAGGGCAGTACATCCCCCTTGTTGATTTTTGTTTTACTGTTTAAAAGAAAACCAATTCAATCATTACAAAAAAGAAAATATGCAAGACCATAAAGTGGTACAGCCTTAAAAATTTGCTGGACTGAAGGCTTATGGTATTACTGTTGTAGGCTATCCATATTGTAACACTATGCACTATGAGACACCGAGGATACTGATGGCCACATCATCCGCATTCCCTAAGGCAGATACATGAACATCCTAGAGAGACCACTCACACTCACATTGTCAACTCCATAACAAGTCTCAGTCATGAGATGTATCTCATGGAGAAAATATCTGTCATCCATTCTTCACAGCCATAAATATCTTTTCTCTTCTGTATGTGTACATGTAATCCCATACCATACTTCATTACAGTTTGTCATTCTTGTTTGGTATTATCCATATATAAACAAGTCAGGTTACAATATGTTTTCTTGCATGCGACAAACATACAGTCATACACGTCTAATCAAAACTTGTTACCGATGAGCAGCCATGAAAATTATACATAACATGACAGACCTATAATTGTGCTAATAAAATAGAATAAATAGAAATAAGTTGAGTCACATTTTTCCAACTTATGATTTATGTTTCAATAGCTACTGTTCATTGGCTGTCTGCAACACCGAATCCCTTTGATTTACCTGTTGATATCTATCATGAATGTGGAAGCGTACAGTACATCAGATGACCAATAGTTGACTTTATGCAGTCGGCCTCATCCACAACAACTTTTTATATGACTATTTCAGCCTGTTTATTAGCCCCCAATACAACTCTTACTACTACTGCAACAGTTCTACAATGCCTTACACACATCCCCGTTAAAAAAAAACAGCCGCAGAGCACCACAGCTATGCAAGGTCACCTTGCACCATCAGTGTCCCTCTTGCTTAGTGTCCAAAGTATCGATTTCACTGGGACCCTGACATCTGGCTACATATGAGGGAAAGAAAAAAAAACCTTGTAAACAGAATGAAAGAAGAGATGAATGGATGTCATTGAAGGGCCAGAAGCAGAAGGTTTGTGTATAAGATAAAGAAAAAAAAAGAAAAGAAACGGAAACAGAAAATGGGGCAGTACAAAGTTCAACAAACAGCTGGATGACCCCTGGCCAGAGCAAACTTACATCTAAAATCTTTGGTCAAGTATTTGTCAGTCTTTGACCTGAATGGTTTAGTTATGTAAAATATATTGCAAGTGATTTATGTTTAGACAAATGATGTTTCAACACAGTCCTTAAAAGTAGAACAATAAATCAATGGCAATTGCGAAAGCAGATAAAAAGAAGCAGCAGTATTTGTTGTTTGTCCCCATAAAAGAGCTCCCATATTCTGTGCATCAGCAAAATATACTTGTACATTATCATTATAAAGTAAAAGATGATTTGCAAATGGAGAAAATAATTATGCCCTCAGCTCCAATTTAGTCCAATCATTTCTATAATCAGTGCTTGGAAAAATATCTAGCATTATCAAGGAAAAAAGGTAATGGTCCTAATGGACATTCATTTATTTTACCTGCTACTGCAGCAAAAATCACAAGCATCAGCTTGTATGTATACCATGTACATTTGTCTTTAATTGTGAACAAAGTTTTTGATAATTCGCCTAAAGCTGAGTGTCAAGCATTGATCGATGTCAATGCATTCAAGGCGATCTTTGAATACTCCTTCAGCAGCAACATCTGGCACCACAATCTGCTTCCTGTCAATCCCCATGTCCCAAATGCTTCCAAGGATGCTTTCAAGGAAATTGCAGAATAAGTCCTGGGATAGATTTGCTGATCTGGAAAAGTAGGGAATTGTGGGGATTTGTGGCTTCGGGGTAGACATCTTGGCACAGAACTGATAAGAAGCAGCTTTTTGTGTCTTTATTGGCCATTCCATTTGCCTTTTTATGATTTGATGTTGGTCAATATATAACATACTGGCATTGGGAGGATTGGTGCTTGATTTTGCAAAGAAAGGTATTGATACAAGTAGCAGATTTCAGAATTTTAGATGAGATTTAAGGTTATAAACAAAATCAAAATACAATTGCAAATTGCAGAAATAAGTCTATTCAATCAAAATATATTGCAAAACATACACTGTACATGAAAATGTCCGTGCTTTCATAAGTATCGGCTAACTTTCTCGATTAATGGATAGATGAATAGTTGGATGAATTAGATATTAGACAGATAAATATGCTTAATTGGTGTGAGCATCAATGTCACAAATAGTTATTCTGAACACTGATTGACCGAAAATATTAGATAAAAAATTCACAAAGAAAGTTAAAGGGATTTTGAGTGAATTAAGCTGACATCAGCTGCTTGGTCTTTAATCTCATAAAGGCTATCATCATGTAAGAGAACTTTTAAAGTCATTACCTGCTGGCTTATGAACTGATAGCATTTCAAAACGCACCTGATCCTACAGAGGAAGCACTCCTGTGGTTTTCCAATAAAGCTATGATCTCTGATATCCTTCTGCTGCTCAGTTTCAAGAACATTCTTTTAAAATCATGATCATTAATGCCTTTAAATTTGAACATGACATTGATATGAATGGTGAAACAGTGATATATCCTAAATTTCTATTTGAAGCATTTCTGACCTGTTAGATGCATTTATCTGTTGATACCAAGTTTTTGTGAAAGCATCTCCTTTATAAACATAATACTTAAAGTCATACTTACCAGAATTTTTTTTCTGCATTGGATCAAACCCCAGATGGTGAAACCAAAATATATTTAGTAGACATGTATTCTCTTCTCAGTCTGGGTAACAATTAGAGGGAAAGTCCGGTGCACAGGAAGACTTGGGTAGTTACAGAAAATTTATGTTTTTCGGTCGATATTTACCTAGCAGTTTGTTGGAAGTATGCAAAAATGCTATAGCCATTTGCTTTATTTACTCCTCAGATACATGTAATCTTTAATGTACTATAATATTCGAAATTGTCGAAATGTGAATCCATCAATTTACTTAAATCTGGAGAAACAAACCTGCCTTCAAAACTCTTGTCCAACTCAGCCAATGAGGATTTCTTTTATTTTTAGCACTCAGTTTTCCCCATTCATTTTACTCTCCTCTTAAGCAATGAATGCAATCAATCACTTTCGAGGCAATTATTTCCTAGTGAAGAAATTCTATACCATGTCCTACATAATTAGGAAAGATGAGGAGTGGCGTCCTTGATATCCAGTACATCCCTGGCATGATGTGGAATCCTTGATGTAAATCCTCCTAAGTATCTGTGAAGGTTACTGCAGACATGTCTAAAGTTTCAACTGGGTGTTAAAGTGTTGCTTTCCTTGTTATGAAGTACACTTGCAAGACATTTAGAAGTGTATGAAGCTCATAATCTTATCCTCGTCTATTCATATCTATATAAGACTGCAGGGGAGAGCCTGGCACATGAAATGGCGGGCATAGTAGGACAAAGCTCACCGTTTACAAAAGAACCATCTTTGTATAGTACAAAAGTAAGTAAGTAAAAGACTGTTCTGTATCCTAAATGCTTACACAGCATACGGTGAGCCTTCAGGGGCGGACTGGCGGCATTCAGGGCCCCGTGGCAAAAAATGGGCCCCTATGTCCCTACCATTGACGATATTTAGAAAATCAAAATACTTTAGGCCTAATATGGCATATTGTTAAATTTGGGTTGGGGGTCCCCACATAAAAGGATGCAGTCCTTTTCTGTTAGTCCGGTTTTAACACACAATCATACTGCAAAATTTTAATTTCGTCATCTTGCATGGGCCCCCCCTTAGTGGATGGGCCAGTGGCAGCTGCCACTTTGAAACATAGGCCAGTCCGCCCCTGCGGTGAGTGATATGAACATTGAAGATCAGTTTTATAAATTCTGTCTGTTGACATTGGGCATTTTCTCATAAGCAAGTAAAATTTGTATATATATGATGAAGAATTGTTACAACACAAGTATTTATTTTTCAAGAAGTCATTGAAAATATCACAATACTATAAAAGTTTCAGGGATATTATAATACCAATATTAAACAGTGTCACACTTAGAACTTTTCTAGATATGTATACCAGTGTTGGAGTCCTAGAGGCCGGCCTCATCCTCGGAGACATATTTTGATGGCCTCGACCAAATCCTTGGCCTTGCCTCGGTCTAGGGTGTCTTCGTTCCAGAGATAGAGGCCTCGGTACCGGCCTCGCCATATTTTGATGGCCTCGGCCTTGGCTCGGTCTCGGATGCCAAATCCTTGGCCTAGCCACAGTCTCAGATGTCATGACATCGACTCCAACACTGCGATATGCATTGCAGACTGACAGGCAAATCTTTTTTTTAAATTTCCATCGGTTGACATAGTGCATTTTGTAATTTACCAGCCAAATTTGTGTGCATGTGTGCATTTGTTCAAATACATGTATCCATGTGTCCACAATTACTTGAAAGTTTCAAGACTGTTTTAAAAAAATCAAATGTGAACAATTGCACACTAACTCATCACTGTAGTGACGTTTGTATCCAATCCGGTTTGTGAATATCCATCTGTTGAAAGTGTGCAGTTTTAAGTTGACTGGTAGTCTGGTACATTTAGCATATTTTTGTAAAAACTATCTGCAAAATTGGTTTCAAAGCTGCTTAAATACCAAATATGAAATCTCCATCTATATTGACACTGTGAATTTTCGAAGATACTAACTTGAAAATATCATGAGACAAAGTAAGTTTAAACTTTGTTAGAATGCTAAGCTCAAATAGCGTCAAGCATACCCATTCGGATGAAATTGTGGACAGACAACTTACAGATGGATATTTATTTTTCTTGTTGCAAAATCACATACATTTGTGCGCTTGACCAATGATTATTTACAAATTACAAATAATAATGAGAACTGACTATTTAAAGTTTCACCTGGTGTTACAAGTTTACAATAAAGTACAAGAAGTAAAAAAAAAAAAAGTGTATTGATCAAGAAGATATTAAAATGAAGTTATTCAACAAAAGGAGGAGACATAACAGAAGTTTTTTACGTGAAATTTCAGTAAATTGACACTTTAGAAAATACAAAGTTTTTAACGAAGCACTTAACTTATTTTGGTTCTTTTGATGAAGCCAAATGTTGGGTGCTCGACTCATAGGCGTACGGCGAGCACATTTTTTGGGAGGGCGAACGATGTTTGCCCGAATTTCATAATCTAAATTCCATGGCATTTTATCATAAAATGCCTTGGGATCCATTGATTTTCAATAATGTTAGTTTGATCATCTGCCCGAAATTTCAGCCTGCTTGCCCGACTTTTCACTGTTTCCAAACTTTTTTGGGGGGTGATCCCCCCTGACCCCCTGTCCGATACTCCTATGGCTCGACCCAAGTAACTTTTGTTATATTGTTCTGTTGTATGATGCGGAGTCCCCAGAAGATTTCTTTTTCTTGTAAGATACCGGTGGTCGATGATATCACACAAATTAATAATTCTAGGTGGTAAGGTATCATTGACATATCTGAAGGAAATTTCAGCGAGGCTTAACTGGCTTATAATGTCAGAAATTTTTCAGCCTGTTGACTCTGGGTTAAAGAAAAAAAAAGTTGACAGTTAAATTCCATGTAGGTTCAAATATGAAACTCAAATAGGATCACACTTATTACTATTCAAGATATTGGCGAATACACTATGATATTGAATAAGTTATATGTACATAGTGCCATCTGTTGACAAAGTGCATGTTTTAAGTTTTAAAACAGGTTAATTCTGTGTGTTTGCACACTTATTTATATACATGCATTAATGCGTTAGAATATCATAAGAAAAAGTAATTTTCAAGGTTGTTTAAATACGAAACTCAAATAGGGTCGCACTTACTCATCTACATAGTATATTGATTGTGAACAGACAAGGTATATTAAATCAGTTATATATATTTCCGTCTGTTGACATTGGGTCATTCCGTGTCAGATCAACAAGTGGTTTCCACCAACCCGTCTGCGAATTAGCCGAAAAAATTATATGTTGTTTTATGTCTCAAAGGATGAATTTCCTGAAAATTTCAGCTTAATCAGTCTATTTTTCATGATTTGATAGAGGATTGAAAATTGCTGATTTTACCAGTTTTTCAGACATCGGTTTGACCACAATTACACTTTTGCTCAATAAATAATCCACCTAGAACATTGAAATTCGGGATCTACACCAACTGGACAATGGCAAAAGTCAGAGGGTTGACTTCTGGTGCCTTGTTAAAACGGCAATGCAGTTATGGCCTTGTTAAATTCCCCCCTCGAAAATCAATGTTCAGTACAATACAATTCATATCTCCAGGGGTATACCGGCTATAAACATGAAACTCCTAGCATATATTCTACATATGTATGGTCAAATAATACTTGAAAATTGGAGATGTGTTCAGCCTCATTTTTTTAATATAAATTTATGAAAAAAATTTCATGTCTTTGGCTAAGTCAAAAGCAAACTAGCTAAATCTCAAGGGTATAGGTAGCATACCCCTCAAATTTTCTAATTATCTTTCATGTCTGTCGGATATTATAAAGGGAAGAATCCAGGAACATGTAAAGCTTACTTTGGGTTCTTTGGAATTTTGAATATTTTTATACCTGTAACAGTAGTGCTACTGGTGAGTAGCCTTTCAGCAATGGGTATTATAGAGACAGCCTTTAAACTTTTCAGATATATTCTTCATATGTATGGTCAAATATTACTTGAAAATTTGAGATGTGTTCAGCCTCGTTTGTTAAATATACATTTTTGAAAAATATCCTATGTCTTAGGCTAAGCCAAAAGCAAAACTAGCTAAATCTCAAGGGGTATCGGTGGCAAACCCCCCAAACTTTCTTATTATCTTTCATATCTGTAGGGCATAATAAAGGAAAGAATTAAGAAGATATTCAGTTTACTTTCGCTTCTGCAGAATTTTGAATATTATATTGATCTGTAATAGTAGTGCAACTGGCGAGTAGCCCTTCGGCAAAGGGTATTTTAGAGACAGCCTTTAAACTTCTCAGATATAGTCTGCATATGTACGGTGAAATAATACTTGAAAATTTTCAAAGTATTCAGCTTGGTTTTTTTCAGTATAAATTTTTGAAAAATGTTCTATATGTTAGGCTAAGTCAATAACAAATCCAGCGAAACATCAATGGGTATTGGGGACACATCCCTGAAAATTCCCTGTAATCTTTCATGTTGGTTGGGTATAATACAGGAAAGAATTCAGGAAGATGTTCAGCTTACTTTTAGTTTTGCGGAATTTTGCCAATTGCTCTACTGTTACAGATATAAAAATATTCAAAATTCCGCAGAACCGAAAGTAAGCTGAATGCGTTCCTGAATTCTTCCCTGTATTATACCCTACAGACATGGAATATATTTAAAAAGTTTCAGGGGTATGCCACCTATAGCCCTTAAGATTTAGCTTGTTTTGCTTTTGATATAGCCTAAGACGTAGAATATTTTTCAAAAATTTATATTAAAAACGAGGCTGAACACATCTCCAATTTTCAAGTATTATTTGACCATACATATGTAGAATATATCCTAGGAGTTTCAGATTTATACCCGGTATACCCCTGGAGATATGAATTTTATTGTACTGAACATTGATTTTCAAGGGGGGAATTTAACAAGGCCATAGCTGCATTGTCGTTTTAACAAGGCAGTAAGTGTCAACCCACGGACATTTTCCATTGTCCAGTTGGTGTAGATCCCGAATTTCAATGTTCTAGGTGGAGTATTAACAGATTTATTGAGCAAAAAGTGTAATTGTGGTCAAACCGATGTCTGAAAACTGTTTAATCAGCAATTTTCAAACCACTGCCAAATCCTGGAAAATTGACCGAATAGGCTGAAATTTTCAGGAAGTTCATCCTTTGAGACCGCAAACAGTCTATAATTTTTTCAGCCAATTCGCAGACGGGTTGGTGGAAAATTTCTGGAAAATCTGATGATTTGACACGGAATGACCCCATTGCACATTTTCAAAGTTAACAGGTGTATTTTTAACATATAGATATAATTGTTCTTATATACATGCATACATGTTTCTACAATTACTTGAAAATATCACAAGACAAAATTAATCATATTTCAAGGTTGATTAAATATCAAAGTCAAACAGCGTCACACTTCCTCATCTAGATAATTATATAAACATGTATCTATCAATCTATCTATCTATCTATCTATCTATCTATCTATCTATCTATCTGTCTATCTATCTATCTATCTATCTATCATCTATCTATTTGTATATTCTATTTTTGATCTATTTTATATTTCTAATAGTTTCTGGTAAAACGATAATTCCTAAAACAACTTTTTAACAGCTGCACGAATCTCATGGATGTGCCATTTACATATTATAACATCTCCGAAAAGCAATTAGATCCAGCTCTTCCAAACCATTGTATTCTATTGGCTTATTGCCTAATGGCAGTGCTACAAAAAAAAAACATTGTCCTCATATATATGGCCAAGATCTTGAGGTGAGTACTGATTATATATGATAATAGTAAAATCACAGATTGTGCAATAAGGATATCACAATATATATCACAAAATCGCAGTTGTACTATTTATGAAAAAAACTGTTGGGATAAATGTAATATGAAATCTTGATGTTCTGAAAACGGTACATCAAATCTCCTCTTGGTAATAAGTTAAAATAATCATTAATTATTTTACAAGCAATTGATATATACATTTCCTCCTATGAATAATGTCAGGATCATCAATGACATTTTTATTACATGGTCTTATCATTTTTAACAAGCTTTTTCTAATCTTTTTGATTTCTGTTCTGTTAACAACGTCGCAACTTTCATAGAAAGATGATAAGTAGCATACACAAGAACACTTGATTTAATTTTTCTGTAGAATAAGCACATAGGCTAATGTTGGAAACTACATTTAACCTTTTCAGACAACGAAGATGGTAAAGTCGTTTAGATGCTTTCTTGATTTGGGTATTTACAGTGCCGCCTGTAAGTAAGTGAAACGCATGACATTGTGCCATTGCATCAATGCTAAACATCCTCAGCCGAACTGCTTGTGGAGTCATGAATTCTCATCAGATGAAAGGGAAACAAAGTGGGTCATAAAGGCCGATGTGTGAGGCAAGTGGGATAAAAATAGCAGCCCATTTTCTTCGCTGTAGTCGGAGTTAGGTATGGGTCAAAGTCTTTGATAAGGAAGTGAACCACCCTTCCCTATGTTTTAACATTGGGCCTGCGTTTCACTTACTTATCAAAGACTTTGACCCATACCTAATGCCAGTGTCTCACGAGAGTGGTTGAATGTAGTGTAAAAACCTCCCTCTTTCCTGGAAAAGCAAGAAGCGACGCGACAAGAACCCTCTATTACGTCTCCGTGTGATCTAGGCATAACTCCTACTACAGCAACGAAAATTGGCTGCTATTTTTATCCCACATGCCTCACATATCGCCTTTATGACCCAAAATGTTTTCCTCTCATCGGATGAAAATTCGGCCCTCCAGAAGCATTTTGGTTAAGGACGTTTAACATTGATGAAATGGCACAATATCATGCGTTTCACTTACTTACAGGCGGCACTGTATGTGGACATCCCATTTAACATTATTTTAAGATACTTGTAAGTTTTAACAAATTGGATTTCATTGTTATCAATATAAGTTGGTACAAGGTCAGGTTTTATCCGTCGATAGTCAAATATAATTTCTTTAGTCTTGCTAACATTGAGTTCTAGGTAATTGTCTTTACACCAATTCGTACTATATGAAACAGCATGTTTGTATTCATATTGCTTTTCATCAGACCAAGTAATACAGTGTCATCAGCATATTCAATATTTTACAATTATTGACATTCATTCTCATATATTTTGTATAGATAATAAACAGGAAAGCTGATAGATAGGACACATTCTTGTGGGGCGCCTGTGTTGACGGTGATGCTATTAGATATTTCATGTGTGGTCCGTAAAATTGTTGTCGCCAAAAAGTCAAGGATCCATAGTTGTAGGCGTGCTGGGACTGTATGTAGCTAGTTTATGCATGAGATGATGGGGCAGCATGGTGTTAAAAGTAGATGAATAGTCAAGGCACATAGAGCACACTGATGTTGAAGGTTTGTGCAAAACCAGTTGAAAGTAGTCACTTAGCTTGGTTGGTATGTACGTTCAATTTATCCATATAGTGCATGGGTTGACTATGGCAGTCTTATTAAACTTGAAGAACTCGCAGTTTGTCATTTTGCTGCATTCTGCTGCACACCTCAGCTTCGACAAGTTATATTCCAACTTTACAGGGCCAGTACCTGGCAGAGTTGTTTTCTCATAGTAGGTGTATGAACTTCCACTTGTTTTCATTTTCATTACTTCAACCTCTAAAACAAATAGATGATGACACATTCACAGATGACCTTCAGATATTCAATGGGAGGCATGGAGTAATTCCTCAAAGGGAATCCTATTTCATGGATAAACAGGATATCAGTGAACTCAGCAACATTAAAAATGCACACCTTTTCAAAGTGTAATAAATTTTCACTACTGAGTTTAAATAACGAAACTTTAGAAAGTTATCTAAAGATTTTGAATTTTGAAGTAAATCTATACAGTTTCCACAGAGCCAGACATGGCAGACAAGTGTCTGTTACACCATGACAAATTTGAAAGTTGCTGAGTTTTAAAATGAGCATGATGAGAGTAAAGAACCTACCCTGTGTTTGGTGATTTAAACAAAGATGTTCAACAATTATATTTTAATTTCGAAATTTGTTGCAATGAGGACAATTATCAATGTTTATTATAGAAAATGATGGAAAATGATGTGACAAACAAATGTGAGGAATAGCAACTTATTATAGAAAATGATGGAAAATGATGTGACAAACAAATGTGAGGAATAGCAACTTGTCCCTAAGTCTACAAAACACTCGCAAAATGCAGTGAGAATGCATCAAGTGACTCTGAGAACCACTTTCATTATTTCCACTCCCCAGCAATTGATTTGACAGACTTGATTTTGGGCCAATTTTCATTGATTGTGATTTTGGTTTTTGGCCAGGAACTAAAGTGGCTTAATCCAGCCATTTTACATTTATTCTTTATATAACTTTATAGACTCTCAAAATGGATGTCAACTGATGACACTAAAAGTTACATGAAATGTCTATATGGCAAGTTCTATTTTAAGCTGTTTAAAAAAGGGTGTGTTTTTAATGTTGCTGAATTTGATTTGGCCTACTTCTTTCAGCCATTGAGACGTATGAAATATCTTTTTCCACTGTTAACAATAGCGTTTATTAATTCACTAGGAATTATTCATTTCAGAACTGTCTGGAAGAATATTTTCTATTCCAAAATTTGGCAAGATATTTTTTATTTTAAAAAGAATGCCATGCTCCCTCGTTTGGATCTCTCAGAGACTGCATGCCAAGCCATGTTACTCAAATCCCAATACAACTTGAACTGAATCTAATATTTGTGTTAGTATGTGTTATTGTTGTATCGACCTCAGAATTTTACAATAGTTAAAAATATTATATTGGTATTATTGACATGACTTACCTTGGCAATTTAAATCGTTGGCGGTGATGTCGACCCAATTTTTCCCTATGCATGGTGATAATTCAACGTCGATTTTTGCTGATTTTTTGGCCCAGCACAGTCTGTAGTCACATCGGATGTCATTGTTGTTGGTAGCTTTTATGGTGAGATTTTCGCATTTAGTTCCGGAACAGTGTGGGTATGGATCTTGCAGTTCAGTCATTTTATTATTGCTAAGATCAAGGACTTGAAGATGTGGCATGTGGTCCAAATTACTCATGTCAAACTTTGTGATCCCATTGGACATCAAGTTTAATTTCGTCAGTCCTGTTGCATTTGGGAAAGTGTTGAATGGTACTTCGCCTGTGATAGAATTGGAATAGAGCTCTAACACTTTCATTGCTGGTCCTATTGACCTTGCCCACAGGATTTCTGTAATTTGGTTGGACATTAGTCTGACTTCCCTCAGATTAGGACAGTGGTGAAAGTAATTAGGCGGTATTGAATTGATTTTGTTATAATTCAGATCCAATCTGATCAATGTAGGTCTGGTTCCATTAATCCTTGGAGGTGAGACCAAATTGTTACGATTAAGGTATAGATATTGTATGCGAATCGAACCACTGAAGGCATTTTCGTCAACCACAATGGAGGGGTTTTTCCCCAAATTCAGTGTCGTTAATTTCACCGCCATTGAGATATTGGGTGCCTGAGTCAAGTTGTTGGAATAGATATCCAAGTTAAGTAGAGCAGGTGTATTGAAGACACCGTGAATGGAATGGATTTTATTTTCTGCCATATAAATCTGATTTAATGCAGTGAATCCATTGAACATGGTGGCATTTACTGATTCAATCAGGTTCTTTTTCAGCCATAAGGTCTTCAGAGTTGATGATGACTTTTTCAGGTCTGGGATTGTTCTCAAGCTGTTGCTGTTAATATTGAAAGTCAGCAGACTTCGATAATGTACCACCCCATCCCAAGTTTCATTGGATATTTCACAGCTTTCCAGGTATATAGTTTGGAGTGTATATTCCAGGTTTGCGAAGAATGGTACCATTTTGATAGGATTATATGACAGATCCAGAATCTTTAAAGGGTTGTTTAAAAAGGCATCTTGAGAAATTGAACTGATGTTATTTTTGTCCAAATAAAGACTCTGCAAATTGACAAAGGGAGAGAAGTCTGTAACACTGATGTGGGACAGAGCATTTTGCGATAAGTAAATTTGGAAACATCCAGCCGAAATATCAGTTGGCACGGAAACTAATCCTTTATTGATTCTGATGCAACCGGCATCAACTGAGACTGACTCCAAAAGCAAAAAAAGTAACAACATCAGTTGTGTCATAGTTAATTATTGGCGATGCTGATCTGTCCGATCCGATCTTCCAATCCAGTGCTATGATGCTCAAATGATAATATAATGTTTTAACTGGTGCTGTTACGCTCATGCCACAATGATGCCAAGATGATGTTAATAAGGTACAGATTATTCTGATGTTTCAGAAGCATCTGCAACAGAATTGAATACTCAATGATAGATTTTAAAAGGAGAGGTTTCCACGGTATAAAATGCTGGAGAAGATTTTTTATTGGGAGCGTGCGGTGTCCAAATATATCAGCTTCAACAATTGTGAATCAACAACTGTGTGATGAGAAAAAACTGGACAAAATCCCAGATAATTAATTATTTGGCCTACATTAGACATCATCTCACCATCATCCTGCAATGTTCTCAAATATTTATTTCTGATTAAAAAAATGCCTCATTTTAAGGACCCCCCCTCCACCTCACCAGAAATTAATTATGTGAAGACTTCAAGTTCAAGACTGCTTGGAAAGAATGTATTTTTTTTCACCAAAACAGAGAAAGAAATTTATTTCAAAGGAAAATACTTCCCCCTCCTCTTCCAGATATCTAATCGAATCGTCCTCCCAAAACTAAAAATGCAAATGGCATACTGATGTACAAACAAACAATTAGTGCCCCAAGGACCTGTGTATTGTGTGTTAGCCAACATTGTACATCACCTCAGCACCCCCGTGTTGATAGCTAGTTAAGTTGTAATTCATTTCATTTGGTACATCATAAATGAAGAAATTCGTATAATAATAATAATATTTTATTGACGCTGTAAAGAATGTCTAAATGACCTTTGTGTCATACAGAAAATAACATCAAATATCAGGTACAATACACATGTATACATAACAATATCGACATTAGGGTGTTTCAGGTGCCCCCAATATTTTCCGATCCTGCTTGACCTTGGTCTGGTATTGCAGTTTACATAGTAAAAGTCACATGTAAAATTTTGGCCCATTCTATGAATACTTACCTTTACCAGAATTCACTTGAAGTTTATAATGTAATTTCCCATTGGCGAACTTGCAAATCCTGAAGATATTAAAAAAATCAATGAAGGAATAAATATTTTTTCCTTAATCCATAGTTTCTGAGTAAGTTTTGGGAGGGCAATTCAAATCTGGCATCAGCGATTTTATAGCAGGTCTTTCTAATGAGCTAGGAACTGTCGAATTTCCTAAAATTCTGCTATTTTATGCATATTTTCACAAATTTGGCAGCTCCTGGCAGCTTGGCAAGTGGGGTTATACAAAAAAAAACACCAGATTTGAATTTCCCTCCCAAAACTTACTCAGGAACTGTAGATTAAAAAAAAAATATTGATTTCTTCATTGGTTTTTGAAATATCTTGAGAATTTGCATGTTCGCCAATGGGGAATTACATTATAAACTTCAAGTGAATTCTGGTAAAGGTAGGTATTTATAGAATGGGCCAAAATTTTACATGTGACTTTTACTATGTAAACTGCAATACCAGACCAAGGTCAGGCTGGATCGGGAAATATTGGGGGCAACTGAAACACCCTAATCGACATACATACAGACAATACCAATCCGTAAACACACATTCTGTTAATCAGTCAATTTTGGAGACTATAGAATAGTATAGAAATACTGACAAGTTAACTGAGAGGATAACACAGGTAATTCACTTTGGATCAATTGCAATTCTTTTTTTTTACAATCGACAAATATTTACATGTGACACCTAAGACTACTCCATCACTATTCATTATAATTAATCTAAACTTCTCTGCCTTCGCTAAATTGTCCAAATTTGGTATAATATCTCTAATTTTATGTAACATCATTGAAGAAATTGTATCCATTCGACTTACCTGCTCCGAAGTCATGCAGTCCGCAAGTGGCCAGTTTGAGCCATTCAACCTCAAGCTCTACTCTTTGAAATTAACTTTAATTATGATTGTGACTGTACTAAAGTAAATAATTGATTTTAAAATGACAGATAAATACTTGTAGTTACAATTCAAAAACGGAAATGGACTATGGATAACTTTATAATCAATGGCTGTTTCGTCTTTTTTTGCTACAATGGACACATTCAGACCTTCAAGATTTCTGAGTGAGTCTATATACAGTGCCGCCTGTAAATAAGTGTAAAGCATGACATTTTGACATTGAATTAAAGATAAACATCCTCAGCCAAACTGCTTTTGGAAGCATGAATTCTCATCCGATGAAAGGGGAACAAAGTGGGTCATAAAGGCCAATGTGTGAGGCAAGTGGGATAAAAATAGCAGCCCATTTTTTTCGCTGTAGTCGGAGTTAGGTATGGGTCAAAGTCTTTGATAAGTAAGTGAACCACCCTTCCCTATGTTTTAACATTGGGCCTGCGTTTCACTTACTTATCAAAGACTTTGACCCATACCTAACTCCAACTACAGCAAAGAAATTCGCTGCTATTTTTTCATCCCATATGCCACACATATCGGCCTTTATGACCCAAAATGTTTTCCCCTCATAAGATGAGAATTTGTCCTTCCAGAAGTATTTTGGTTAAGGATGTTAAAACATTGATGCAATGGCACAATATCATGCGTTTCACTTACTTACAGGCGGCACTGTACCTAGTTAAGAGCGCAACCACTGGCTTCTAAGGCTGTGGATTCGAATCCCTGGACTCAATTCTGTCTAGTTCTGGTGAAATTAATCTATAGGGTCTTGTACTCAGTGTTCTATGCTGAGGAAGGTTTTACAGGCCTGTCGTTAATTTGTTAATAAAAATATAATTTCGATAAAAAATGTACTTCTGGAAGCTGTTGATTGTGCACGTAAAATAGTAACAGATGTAATTAAAAGGAAATCATTTTTAAAACTACTAAGTTAAAGCATGACGTCTAGATTAGCCCAAAACCTTACCCTATCCTTTGGTCCCTCAGGCTCAGCCAGCTCAAAACATTACCAAAGTAAATACTGGATGTAAAGCCCCAATCATCCATCTCATCTCCTCCCCTCTCCCTGAATCTTAAACTTACAGTGCCACTACCAATGTTCTTTGCTGAACTTGGAGTCAGGTATGGGCCGAAGTCTTTGGTTCATTTACTTATCAAAAACTTTGACCCATACCTAACTCCGAGTACAGCTCGGAAAATTGGCAGCTATTTTTATCCCACATGCCTAAAATATCGGCTTTATGACCTAAAAATGTTTTCCTCTCATCTGATGAGAATTCATGCTTCTACTAGCAGTTTGGTGGAGGATGTTTAGCATTGCAGCAATGACAAAATATCACCCGTTTCACTAACTTACAGGCGGCACTGTAAGTTTAAGACCTGGCTGCACATGTTCTGGTGGAATGCACAGAATGCTCTCTAAGCCAGTGAATGCAATCATCATATAACAGTAATTGCCAAATCAATGACTGAGATGATATAAATAACCAGCTTCAAGCAGCTTGTTATGTGTTGGCAACTGCATGGTCATTCAGTTCTTGAAATAATCACATTTAGGAGGACATTGGTACAGAAATTATAGATAAAGACTTGGTTTTCGTTCACTTATAATCTTCACTCTCATTTTTGTCAGTTCCAAGCATGGGACAGACTCGTGCAAGGATAATAATTCACTGAAAAATTTGAAATTTTGAGCTTTAATGACAGAGTGAGATGGTTGCACAATTTCTTTGAGGCAGCATACTTGTAACTTGTTCTTTTAAGTTGTGTTAATTCGTCTGTTGCCATGACTTAAACAACAAGCAATTTTTTGCTCAAAGAAATTGTGAGTGAGTTATGTAAAACCTATTCTAACAGCCAAATTTACTTAATTGTCATTCAAAGCTCAATATGTATACATGAAGATGAATTCATTAAAAAATATCAACAAATATTTTTCGTGCCATGGAAAACCCTTGTTTTCTTTGCAAATCAATCAATGCAGCGCTCATCAAGTAAATTTAAGTTGTTATAAAATCAATTACACTTACATAGGCCTAATTATGGAAAACTAGCAATTCTGCATGGAAATGTATACTATGCTTAAAATCTACAGTTTATGATCTATGACTGCAAGTTGAATTTTACATAGAATTTGGTGATCTAATAGTTTTAAGTGAAATCGGTGGTTTTTGCTATAGAGTCAAAGAAAACACCCTCAACTAAACTAGTTTTTGGAACATGGATTTTGATCTGATGAGATGAAAACATATTGCATCATGAATGGAGTGATGTTTTCGGTACATGTGGGACTCGGATGTTTGCCAATGTCTTTTTTTATGTTCTCAGTGTAAGTGAAAGTCAGGACCAACGTAATACCAATGGGTTCGGGTTTACTTACCTTTCAAATCATTTCGCTCATAAGCAGGCCTAAGTGTTTATAAAGCAAAGACAATTTGAAGCTGTTCATGTCCCATACGAGGGGTGTCCCAAAAGTTCTGACCAATTTTTTTGGCAGCCCTTTTTATTTCATATAGCTAAATGAAATTTTCACAAAATAGATTTCAGGTATTTGCCCATCTATT
Organism: Platynereis dumerilii; assembly: GCA_026936325.1. Taxonomy (NCBI): domain Eukaryota; kingdom Metazoa; phylum Annelida; class Polychaeta; order Phyllodocida; family Nereididae; genus Platynereis; species Platynereis dumerilii. The sequence goes on along the minus strand of JAPTHN010000005.1, from coordinate 21,043,707 downwards.
TTGAAAAAATCAAGACTGTAAGAAGTGTTTAAGTTACTGTTCTGTTTCCATGGTTACAAGAGGTCAGTGCACCCAGCCCAGCTCAATTTCTCACACGGAATTCAGCAAATTAGCTGTGTTAAAAGTGAAAGAACTTATAGTACAAAAGCAAATGATTGCAAGAAAATGTACTTCCTGATAGGCCTACAGTCTTTCAAGTTATCTTCCATTAGATTATAAACATTTATATATTTTTCAACCTGATCTGCTGAGGCAATTACCAAAGGTGTTTTACAGCAGTTGCCTAACAGCGCTTGAGACAGTTTGGCTGAAACAATCTGCTGTCGAGAGGCAGTACTCAAGAACCTTAGGTTCAAAACCCCATCTTATCAGCTTTAATTACCAGATTTGGCCTTCTGTAACTTTGCATGATACTAAAATTTATATACCATTTCAAAAATTAAAGAAATAATAGTCATAACGAGAAATGAAGCAGTCTTCACATACATTGAAATTCCACAATTTAGGAACAGCCCAGTTTGGAGGACCCAGGTGATCGCCTCAGCACATGGGTTAAACTGATTCACAGTGACTTTAAATGTAAATGAAAAACTTTGAGATACTGTTAGGTTTTCTAGTAATAATTTTCAGGATCATCCATTGCATATTTACAGTAAATTCCTTGGTTATTTACAAGCCTAGACACTTGGATTTGGCCTAAAAAATTGAGCTGCGCTGGGTGCACTGACCTTCTGTTTCCATGGCAACAGAAAAGTTATTTAAAATGTTCGAACAGGTACCATATTTTCAAAATGGATAGTGATATACCTGAAATTGATTCTGTGAAAATTTCATGAAGCTACTTCAAATAGAAAGGTCTGCCTAAAAAATTGGTCAGAACTTTTGGGACACCCCTCGTATAGCCAACTTCAAACACTCTATGATACCATGTTGTTTTTTTCTCATGTGAAAATCCATGCTCCAACAAGCAGTCAGTTCAGGATGATTTTCAGCATCATTTACTTACAAGCAGCTCTATATCATGTTATTTCTGCTGCAAGTTAAATTCACATCATCAGTCACTTCAACTTCTTATGAAATGGTTAAGTACTTGCCCAGAATATGAATATTTCCATTCTGCTAAAAAATAATGGATTTGTGTTCAGACAACCCAACAATGAGAAAAAAAATTGTGCAGACGTTTATGTATTCAATCCATGTCCAGTACCTCCATGTCTGCTTGTTGTCACGCAGAAATATGTTGTAAGGTACATCTCTGAACCAAGAATATTTATCCGGGAACTACCCACTATACAGCCAGATCTTGCAACTCTATCTTCATTGCCTTCAAGTCCACCCAATTCCCCAGACTGCCCTGCAGTTCTTTCATCAAAGGAATGACCTGAGCATCTTGTAATCCCTGATGACCAATCTCCTTGCCAAAATATTGAGCGATCATTCCCTGTGGAAAGTGGATTGATGCCAAATGCTCTTTTTGTCATTTTCTACCTCAAAGAGAGAGAAGATGGAAATGGAGTATGATGTGGTCTGATTCATTTGCACCATAGATAGATAGATGGAAAGATGGATAGATGTAGTAAGTGCTGCCCTCCAAGTCTAATTCTTGGCACCCAAGAAGTTCAGAAGTTCTGGAAAAGGAGGTCGCAGCGGTACAAACCAGATCTTTTTAAATCACATATACCAAATAATTGAATAGAAAGGAAAATTTGAATTTGTTGAAAGTCGGAAGTGAACCGTACAACAGGTAACATTTTGCTATTTTAAGAAATCAATTTCTTCAAAAAAAAGGTGTGGACTTTAGTAATAAGTTTGTAACAAATATTTTGCAATGGCCATCTCCAGGGTCCAGTATGACAAAAAGTCTGCTTTTAGTATCGATTCCTGCCTTACGATGCTAAGCAACCATCCTCCGAATGCCAGCATGTCTGTCATAGACCACCATTAAATCACACAGACAGGCAAAAGCAATGACCAATGAAGGGGACACAAAAAGCTACATCTTATCAGCTGTGTACCAAGATGTCTGCCATGATATCCTTCTTAATTTGCCACAAATCCCCACAATTCCCCACTTTTCCAGATCAGCAATTCTATCCCAGGACTAATCCTGCAATTTCTTTGAAAGCATCTTGGAAAGCACCTGGAACTTGGAGATTGACAGAAAGCAGATTGTGGAGCCTGATATCATGAGGAAGTAATAGGGTATATGGACGTTTTTTGACGTAACTCCTCACTGCACCAATGGAATTGGACAAAACTTACAGGGTATTGGCTCAAGCAAAAATAAATCATCATGTGTCAAGTGTGTCAAAATACTATTATTGGTTTTTGAGATGTCACAAAAAAATCTAGTTGTCTAATAATGTATACTGTATTTCTCTCGGATTAGCTTGTTCAGAAAAATTGAGTCATAAATTTAGTAGTTGGATAATTTCTACCAGCGGTATTGATGACAATGATTTTATTCAATGAATTTAAGAAAACAAAAGCAGAAATTTGTTTCAACGAGATGAAGCGTCAATGTATATTTTTGACACTTTGTTGGGCAGAGATGACATGGTTTTAATTCACCACGAGCAAAGAAAATGGGTATCATATTCTCAGAAAATGTTTCAGACTATACTGGGAGACCATTTTTTGGTCTCCTATAGTTACTGTGTTAGAAATGTAATATAATGTTGCATCAATTATTTTTGAAGAGTTGTAGACAACCAAACAGGAAAGAATCAATAGATGAAGTTTATGTTTTCCACTGGTAATGCTGGATACTTTCCCAAACAATGATTAGAATTGATTACAGGAAATTGCTCCTGAGAGCATAATCAGTGTCTCTACTTGCTTCTCTTTTTATTTGTTAAAAGGTAGTATTATCATCACCTCAGTCATGAGATAAGTAGGGTATTATCATTAGATAACCCATGCAACAACCGCCCATAACGCCCTCATTTGCAGGGCCGACAATGATTTTGAGGGCCGACAATGATTTTGAGGGCCGACAATGGTATTGTCGGCCCTGTGATGACATCATGACTCATGCTGCCTAGCAACCATGAGCATCTAAATCTATAAATAGATTGTGACGTCATGATTTTCAAGGGCCTGCAAGTGGTAGCGTCACAAGTTTTGTTGAAATCTTACTGACTCAGTGTTGGTTGTTTCTTTTGTTCTCAGTCCCTATTTACCTGACGACTTTGAAATTTTCACAGGATTTTGAATACTGTATTATACACCAGCACTGCAAAGTACATTAAAGTGCATAAATTGATTGTGATTTTAAAGCTCTGTAATTGGGAAGTGCTGAAAAGTTTTACTAGTCCAGTTCTTAGTGTCTACAGATTTTTTACAAGGAATTCAGGAATTGTCCTGTATAATCAATGCTGGCCATTGCCAGGTACCCTAATCGCTCGGGTGAAAATTTTTACAATCTAATTTATAGAGAAAAAAAATTGTGATGGTACTTAAAAATCGAATTTGTATCACAGATAGGTCAGGGTGGCAGATGAATTATTTGAGTAAGAGGTAATGATTTATAGTAATATCATGACCTGAGTCAGGCATTATGGGTGGTTGACAGCCCTCGGGCTTGCTTGTCATCCCTACGATTGTCAGCCCTCGTACCTCGGGCTGACAAGAATTCGTAGGGCTGACAAGCAATCCCTTGGGCTGTCAACCACCCATAACGCCCTCCACAGGTCATGTTATTGTTATATTATTTTTTTAGTGACACAGAGAATATGAGCACATATTTCAAAAGGAGAAGCAACAGATATCTTTGCATTATTCATCTGTTTCACAATTGTTGTTGATTTACTGTTGTTTTGAGGGGGTTGTTGTGTTAAGACAACAGAAAAAAAAACCAAATAAAAAGAAAAAAAAACAGTTCTGGACCGCGACTGACAGAGAGACCGGAAAAATGTGCAGCTATAAACTGGACAGTGTCTCATGGAAAAACAAATTATAGACTAGAGTTTGCTCTGCATGGCCAAGTGCTATCTATATATAGAGTGGTTTGTTGAACTTTGTACAGTCCCTTTCTCTTTTCTGTCTTTTTATCTTAAGCAAAAATCTTTTCTGGCCCTCCTATGGCATCCATTCGCCTCATCTTTCGTTCTGTTTACAGGTAGTTTTTTTCTTTCCCCGTATGTGGCCAGCTGTCCAAGTCCCAGTGAAATCAATACTTGTACGCTAAGCAAGAGATACACTGATAGCACAAGGTGACCTTGCATATCGCTGTTGCATTGTTCTGTTTCCAAGGTACAACCAATCAAATTTGCAGTCAGGTAATGAGAAAGCAGTTCAGGCGGCTGGCTAGGAAAAAAAAAGAATATTCATATCAGCTGGCTCGGAGGTGCTGAATGACACTTAGGCTGGCTGGCAACCAAGCTTGGAGCATAACAGACATTTTCTCCAAGTTGCATAAAAAAATTCATCTCTGTGTCACACAATATGTACAACCAGGAGCTTATACTGAAATGGGCATTATATTAACAGGCTTGCATGGGGCGCCCTTATATAAATTCTAGCCCAGTTTCGGTAAAATTAATAAATTCTTTAAGCAGTCTAGAAATAAACAATGTATTTTGGGTGTATTTCTTAACAGGGTGCAGCTTGATTAAGAAAGGAATATTTGGGAACGTGGCGACACGAAATGATTAATTACTCTTGCTGTTACTGTGAAATAAATAATTTCCAGTCAAGGAAAACTCCAACCCATTATTAAATGGTCAGCCCCTAACTGCTGAATAAGCATGGTCCCTTCCACAACAAAATGACCAAAACCCTGTTTTAGGAGTTACAGTCAGACCAACAATTGTTCAGACACTTGCTGTTTTCTTTTTATTTTAAACTTTTTATGGCTGCTGTTTGGTTACCAGGTTATGCCGAATGAGCACTATAAACTACTTAATTGAACAATGTATGGGTAAAATATATACAGGCATGTGCCTGTCTATCAATATGTGAATCATGCCAGACAAGAATGCCAAACTGTAATGAAGGATGGTGTAGAGTTACAGTCATACACATACAGAAAAGAAATATATTGTGATCACTGCAAAGAACGGATGACAGTATTTTGCCATCAAATGTGTCTCATGACCTAGATCTGAGATGGAGTTGAAAGTGTGACTGTTAATGGTGTCTCCCATGTCTGCTCATTATGTCAGCCTCAGGGAATGCTGGAATGGAACTCAGTATCCTATTCTATAATGGGACATGCCCTCCTATCTCATAGTGTGACAATGATGACAACAGAACTATTACTACATATCATAAGTTTAAAGTCCAGTCTTACAGGTAGCAATTTGATTTCACTCATGTGTATATTAACTTTCCATATAGCATTTACAGAGCCTCAACATTTTCTGGGGTGTGTCCTGATGTGATGCTGTTTAACAAAGAAACGAAAATTAATAATTGCATGCTATAAATAAATAATTTATGAAGCAGTTACTCAAAACAAATAATTTCCTGTTTAAGAAAACTCCAACCCCCTCCCCCAACTCGAATATCTTATGATTGCCTCTTGAAATTTAAGAGTTTAATGTCCCTTTTTACTTTTACTGGCTGCCTTGGACATTAGGTGATAATGTTTGGTCTTTAAATTCTTAATGACGTTTCAGCATCATCAAACTGGTTAGGATGTTTTTTAATATCAAGTGCACGGGCTGTATTTCAGCAGCTATGTACTTTAAGTTAAATTGGAATATCAGAAACACAGGCAGACAGACAATTGTGATAAGAACTGGAACCTGCAATGAGACAGGGCAATAGTGTAGAGCTTCAACCAATCCAGCCCAGGGTCACTGAGCTGTTGTGCTGCCCTAATTTCTATTTCCTTCTTTCTATTTCACTGGAATATCGGACAAGGCAAATCAGTGTAGTGAAGAACCTTAACCAATTCGACCAGGGATCACCCAATTGTTCATTGAACATTGTGCTGCCCTGTTTTCTTTTCTATCTCTTTGTTTTCTCTTTTATCTTACAGCCAAACCAACATTGTACTGCCCTGATTTCTTTTCTATCTCTTTGTTTTCTCTTTTGTCTTACACATAAACTTACTTACGCTGCCTGTTCATTCATCTCTTCCTTCTTCTTGTTTTCAGGGTATTTTTCGTTCCCCATGTAGCCAGATGTCAGCATCCCAGAGAAATCAATACACTCTAAAAAATGACGGGACAAAATTGGTTTTTTAGATTCAAAATGGTTTTTTGAAAAACCAAATTTCAATGCAAAACCAACATGGATTTTTAAAAAATCCATGTTGGTTTTTTGCATTGAAATTTGGTTTTTCAAAAAACCATTTTGAATCTAAAAAACCAATTTTGTCTGAATTTTTTTAGAGTGTACTCGGACAATGAGCAAGAGGGACACTGAAGGCAGGAAAGTGACCTGGTATGACTTCGGGGCTGTTTGTCTGTTGTGTTGTTTGTGGGACATTATTTTATGCAAGTCTATAGTTGGAATGTTGTTGCATTTACATTTGTTTTGGTAAAAATTAAAGTTTATTTGTTAGCACTAGTTCACTGCCAAATAAACTGTTTGCCACTGCCTTTTTAGGCTTAACTACAAGGAGGCAGACAGCAAACACTGATGAACCTTACTCAGAGCATTTTTTAAAGATTTTCGACTGGGAGACTAACTGGATTTCGTAGAGCCGTTGAGCTGACTGCTAATTTCAGATTCTGGCTGATTTCCATCAAGAAGAGTCAGACAATTTTTTTAATTTTTGAAAAAAATTGGAAATCAGATTACGTTATTGTATCTGAAAGATGGCATTAGCTGAAAGAGAATTGTAAAGACAGTGAGCAAGAAGCCTAACATTCAAAAGCACATAATAACTACAAACCAAATGTGCTAGTTTAAGGCCTCAGAAAAGATAAGTCTATTGAACTGTTTCCAAAATATTGATGTGAAATATTCTATCCTTAGCTTACTCATATGTGCAATATTGTTTTGCTTATCACATTGTTCTGTTCTGCTGAATCTATGTTCCTTCTATCTCAAAAACATGAAATTTGTCTTGCAGGCTTGCTTCTGAGATGCAGCCAAACAGTAAATGCAATCCTATCGTCTTTCAAATTGGTACGACAGTACAATGTATCTTGTCTAATCAGTTTATTTATAAAATGAACCATCCTTCATTCTTTGCAGTGAGTATTTTTCATTGTTATTGTTTGAACGCCAATTCAAATTTTTGTGTTTTAAATAACGCTCTGGTAAATTGATTTTGTACAACTGATTGACACTGAAGGACATTGCTGCAAGAGGGCTGTTGCCTCTTTTCACATTTTCATTTGATTCTTTAGAATTCACTAATGGATTAGGAAGGCATAACCTTGTTGGCAATTAGAATTTTGACAACTGTAAGATCCTATTAACAGAAATATCTCTCAACTGCTGTCTCAAATTTCTAAGAAAAACAAGATGCTATTTCCTGGGACCTTGAACAGTAGAATGGTACAGAAGTGCCATTCAAGGTCTCTCATTCTGCTGTCATAGGTGCAATTAAATTGGTTTTATGGTGGAGACTTGGCCATGAATGTGGAAGGATCCACAACTTCTTATGTCTATTTCGGGATTCTCAGCCTATGGAGAGAAACTAGTACCCTGTCAATAGTACTACTCCTTACACACAACATCCTCAAAATAGTCACCCCACAACTACATGTGCACAGCTATGCAATGTCACCCTGTGCTACCAGAGTCCTTCTTGCTCAGCATCCCCAGTATAGATTTCACTGGGACACTGACATCTGGCTACATAAAGGGAAAGAAAAATACCTTGAAGACAAACAGAAAGAAGAGAAGAATGGATGTCATTGGATGGCAGCAGAGGAAGGTTTATGTGTAAGATAAAGAGAAAGAAAAGAGAAGTAAAAAGAAAAAGGTAGAGTACAAAGTTCAACAAACAGCTGGATAACCCTTGGCCAGAACAAACGTTTGTCTGCAGTTATTTGTTTTACCACACTGATGATCCAAGGCCGGGACCTTTTTTTTTGGAAAATATTCAATAAATGCCTTATGTTCAGTCTACAAAATTGTTTTTCAAAGTAGACTTTAAACAAGACTGATAAATCAATAGCAATTATAACAGCAGGGAAAAGAAGCAATAATAATCGTTTCTTCTTCTCATAAAAAAATTCCCAATCTTCTCAGCATCAGCAAAACATATGAATTAAAGAGAGACCATCATTATGCTTTAGTAGTCATTTGGTTTAATCAATTCTACTCAGTGTTTGTTAAAATGCCTAGTATCAATTTTGAAAATATTGATCTCCTGTTGCTATCTGTTAGTATGTAAGCTATCGTTGTGCTTTCCATAATCATGTGTCAAAAATCAATATCACTTGTAAAATCTAATTTCTGCTTATGTTTTGTTTTATTCCTGAAAAAAAAAAATCAATGTCACCAACTCTTGCAGTTGAAATTATCCAACATATATATTTGTAGGACAGCGTTAAATCTCCTTCCTACAAACATATATCCGAGGCAAGATACTGATTTATGCTGGGCCTTGCACTGCAAAACTTATCATCAAAAGCTTTCCCGTAATTCTCCTGGTTAAAAATCCTTAAAAATGCACTGAGACATCAAAAAATTCACTGGGACATTAAAAAAAATGCTATGAGACATAAAAATTTACTTGTATGTACATGTAGTACTATGTAAGTATATGTTTTCTGTATTACAAAAGGAAGAAGTTTCTTCACCCACTCCACCATAATTACAACACCATACCTTCAAAAGAGTTTATTCACACACAAAAGGCTTCATCTGCCTTCTCCAATTGCATAAAATGTGTCTCGTTTCCCATATTCAGTGTATTAGAAAGATGATCCAAACGGATTTATATAAGTAATAGCATATGTCTGAACTAAATGGAATATTCATAGACTCTAACTGGAAATTGAAACCATGCATCTTGACATTTGTGAGGGTGGTCTTCCAAGATGGAAAATGATCAAATGATTCAACGTTCCAGAAGCATGTTGCCTCTTTCTCAGTCATTGTGAATAATACATCATATCATGGGCAGCTGGGTGGTGTAGTGGTTAAGGTTCCCGCCTGCTCCGCTGAAGGTCTTTGCCTGCATGGGTTCGAGCCCCGGGTGGGGAACCCAAAATTTTCAGTATACCTTCATGAGCAAAATCCCAGCTGGATGTCGTTCGGATGAGACGTTAAATTGGCGGCCCCTTGTATCAGTGTCTGTGCTGGGCAAGTAAAAGATCCCTCACATGGGGTAAATGTGTAACATGTTGAGGACTCTCGCTCTCTCTCTCATCTCATCAATCAACCCTCATGAGCGCCCAGAACTGGGCTTAGAGGGCTGCACTTACCATATCTATCTATCTATCTATCTATCATGAGTCTTCTATCACTGAGCTTCAGGCTTTGATCAAGGTTTACGTTTCCTAGAACATCTTTGAATACTGCCTCAGCAGCAATATCTGGCACCACAATCTGCTCTCGGTCAATCCCCATGTCCCAGACGCTTTCAAGGAAATTGTGGGATAAGTCCCGGGATAGATTTCCAGCTGATCTGGAAGAGCAGGGAATTGTGGGGATTTGTGGCAAATTAGGAAGGCTTTTGGGGCTGACGTCTTGGCACAGAGCTGATAAGATGCGGCCTTTTTGTGTCCTCTACTTTTGCCTGTCAGTCTCTTGACGGTGGTCTGTGGCAGACTTGAATTGATGTTCACACAATGACAATGATAGTTATCAGGAAGAAAGAACAAAGGATGGATTATTTTGTCAATTAAATTATTAAGACAAAAGATATACTTATGTCATTATTGTGACCTTTCTGGAATCTGAAGCCTCATCAACATAAAAAGCTAAATGCCAATCTATCAATGCATGTGAATCATGTCAGACAAGAATGCCAAACTGTAATAAAGAATGGTGCAGAGTTACCATCATATTTATAAAAAAAGAAAATATATTGTGATCACTGCAAAGAACGGATGACAGTATTTTGCCATCAAATGTGTCTCATGATGCATATCTGAGATGGAATTGACAGTGTGACTATGAATGGTCTCTCCTGTGTCTTCTCATATGTCAGCCTTAGGGAATGCTGGAACGACCACCAGTATCCTATTCTATAATGGGACATGCCCTCCTATCTCAAAGTGTGACAATATTCAAAGCTGAACTATATAGGGCTACCATGTCCAATCGTGTAGCAAAATTTGTGCGTGTTTGATTTCAATATACTCAATATTCAGTTTCTGTATTGCTTATTACATGGTCAACTCCATAGGTTTTCAGGTCTGTGCTACTTTATCAAGGATATTGTATTTTTTTGTTATGAATTACACTGTGTCAAGCTCCTGACATGTACTTAAATCAAAGAATGAGTTTATTGCGTCCTTTTCTACTTTTACACTCACTTCCTCTGGTTTCGTGTCAATACTTTTAATCTTAATAACTACATAGCATCATCTACCAAAATGATCGTCTGAAGTATCATGTTGCCCTAATGTTGCGGCAGTTCTGCTCTAAGTTATACTGGTGTACCAAACAACGTAACAGAGGCAGACCGATTTAACTGGAACCTGCAATGAGACAAGGCAAATCAGTGTAGGCAAGAGCTTTGACCAATTCTGCTGCGGATCACTCAGCTGTTTGTGGAACATTGTGCTGCCCTGTTTTCTTTTCCATCTCCTGCTTTTCTCTTTTCTCTTACACCCGAATGTTATTTTGCTGGCTGTTAATTCATATCTGGGCCATTCTCAAATTTCGGGACAACGGGTATAGGAAAATTGTCCTGTAACGGAGGGGACAATGTGGTAACGGAGGGGAATTTTGATGTAAAAAACCAACTGTAGGAACAGCAACAAAAGGAAAAATGATAAAAGATTGATGTAACTATTATTTTCATAAGTACTTCATCTCGTATCAGTAGATTTTTTGGTCCAAATGTCGATTCATGCTCATGATCTGGTAACGGAGTGGACGGTAACGGAGGGGAACACTTTTTTGCTTTTCGCTCATTACTGCTTTTTATTTTGGAGATTAGACAAAATAATTGCAGAATATTAAAACCCGCCACCCTCAGCAACATATACATGAAATCGCTCTGTAAAATTATCATTGGTAAGCTTGGAAATAAAGGAAACGGAGGGGACATTTTAGTGGGACCAAAAACATTTTTTATGAACATTATGTCGTAATTTATTGAATACATGTTTTATGAAGTCTACAAGGCAGTGGTACTATGGCGCACACGCGTCTGATGATATTCAGTGAAAAAAGCTCATAAAAAACAATAACGAACAGAGCTATGGCAAGTAACGGATGGGACAAAAAATTGACATAAATTAGTGACACAACTATTGCATCAATTTAATCAATGAAATTAAACCAAAAAAAATTGAATATGAACTAAATATAAATTCAAGTCTATATTCCCATGAATCGTGCAAAGAAACTTTGAAAATAATGCTATATTTGGAGGAAAATTAACACTTGATTTTGTCATGTCAGGTCCAGTGACAGGGAAAAACCATTGATTTAGCACGCATTTCTGGACATAATGCATTATAAAAAGTCTAATGAATGACTTTTTGCTCCAAATTCACTGGTTCTAAGTAGAAATATGAATAACAGATGCAGAGTGACGCTTCAGATATTTATTGCATTCATATTAATGTCAGGGAGCTAGAGTGACGTAAATTGTCCCGAAATTTGAGAATGACCCATCTTCTTTCTTTTTGTTTTCAGGTATTTTTCTTTCCCTTATGTAGCCAGATGTCAGGGTCCCAGTGAAATCAAGAGGGACACTGATAGCAGGAAAGTGACCTAGTATGACTTGGGGCTGTTTGTCTGTTGTGTTTTTGTATGAAAATATATTGTTGGAATATCGTGGCATTTGCACTTCTGCTTGTACGCATTATTAAAGATAATGAATGTTTATCATGTTAGCACTAGTTCACTTCAAAAAATGTTTTTGCCGCTACTTTTAGGCTTAAAGCTGTCTGCATACTGCTGAGTAAACGTGACAAGACTTCATGTCACTACTGATTAGTGGTCTATTTTGGGATACCAGAGTTTTTGCAGAATGATGAAGTGCTATGTAAGACTGCAGACATGTCTGGCCTGCATTGATGAGTTGCTGGTTCTCCTTGACCAATGACCACTCTTGAGCTGTGAAGCATCTGGTCCATCATATACATCAATTTGCTCGGTAGAAGGGCATCACCCGAAACTATATTATGTGTGACAAGATAGATCGCCTTCCATGGGATGGAAATTTCACACTGTTGTTGTGTCACACTGTTGTTGTGTCAAACTGTTGTTGTGTCACACTGTTGTTGTGTCACACTGTTGTTGTGTCACACTGTTGTTGTGTCACACTGTTGTTGTGTCACACTGTTGTTTTGTCAAACTGTTGTTGTGTCACACTGTTATTGTGTCACACTGTTATTGTGTCACACTGTTGTTGTGTCTTGGTAAAAACAGTTTTATCGATTTATCATTTTTAAGACCTGTAGTGAACATAAACGTCCTGATAAAATTGGTTCATATATTTTTTAATAATGATGCCGGGCAAGTCCATGAAAGAATGAGGTTATCAGCTGATGTGCAATATTCTATCCTTAGCTTACTGTAGTGTGTGGTGGTGTCCTGCTTATCTTCTTGTTGATTCCTTCTTTCTCAAAAACTTGAAAATTGGTCTTTCAGACTTGCTTCTGAGATGCAGCCATTCCATTGTATCTTCAAATTTAACATTGTCACAACATTAGTATCTTTGTCTTAATCAGGGCTGTTAATCAGTAGTTTTCAAAGTACGTAAGTCAAGTAAAGTAATTCCTAAAGTAGTGATAGGTAGTTGGCCTGCTGTACTTCTGGTTCAGTACCTTCTTGTACAATATACATCCAGTACTCCAGAAGTTGTACTCAAGTGCAGATGTATTTTAGTACTTAAGTACCCATTAACAGCCCTTAGTCATTTAATTTATCAAATGATCCATCCTTCGTTCTGTCTTGTGAATATTTATCATTGTCATTGTATGAACACTAATTCACTTTTTTTAGTTTTTCAGATAACACTCAGGGCAAATTTATTTTGTACGACTGATTGACACTGAAGGACATTGCAGGCAGAGTGCTATTGCCTCTTTTCACACTTTTAGTTGAATCTTTAGAATTCACTAATGGATTAGGAAGGCATAACCTTGTTGGCAATTAAAGATAATACCTCAATACTGTTGCGTCAAATTTCTAAGAAAAAAAAAACCCCATAATTTCCTGGGGCCTTGTAGTGTAAAATGGTACAGAAGTCCAAGTTGCGCTTCAAGGTTACTCATTTTGCTTAGCCGAGAGTGTCTCCTTGTGGTGTAAATTTATCTAAAAATGTGTTGTCATGACTTGGTCTTTTGTGATCACAAAATCTCTCCTTGGTGCAAAAAATTCTTTCTTAGCAGGCGGTTACATGAAGCAAGTTGGTCTTTTGACAAGTCTTCCCTCTTAGTCAACAAAGGTTCTTATATTTGCCACTTGTTTGAATTGCTGCTCTAAACTTTACTATAATTTTACAATAACTGACACTCTTGTGTCAAATTTCTTTAGAAGAAAAATAAGAAACATCCACTAAGTTCTGGGATCTTGAAGTGTTAAATGGTGCAGAAGTCCTTGTGTTTCGAGAGTGTTCATTCTGCTGAATTTTATCTCAGCCTAAAATGTCGCCTTGTGGTATGAAAGTATCTGAAATTATGTTGCCATGAGGTGGTCTTTTGTGATTGCACACTCCTTCCTTGGTACAGGCGGACACATGAAGCAAGTTGGTCTTATGACAAGACATCCCTCTCAGTCAACAAAGGGTCTTATATTTGCCACTTGTTTGAACAGCTGCAGTAACTTTAATATACTTTTACAACAATGACTTTTGTCAACTACAGCCGTGGCCGTTAGTTTATGCTCAGCTGCTATGCTTCACCACAGTGCTATTATTGTGACCAATCAAAACAAAGCAAATACTTGCTCAATCTTCACCAAATTGCCTGGACTTATAGTCTATAACCAGCAGCAGATGTTCTGATAAAAAAAAATTTGAATGGAATATTGTTACATAATAAATATGAAACAAAAAACTGAAATAGTTCAAATTGCAGCCTACTTGTATAAGCAGTTTTAACGCAATGCCATTAGTGTGCTATATTAAAAGTCACCAAAGTGTATGGATGTGTTGAACACACACCAAATTAAGTATTCGTGACAAAATCCCAATTAAGCATTGAGCTTTAATGTTGATTCATCAGGGTTTCCTTGAAGTGCTTATTATTAGGAAAATTGTTAATTTCTCAAGTAAGAATAAAGTAGCAAAACTTTTTTCTTCTAGTAAAATTGCATTTGTTTCATTAAATTCCACATCTATGGAAAGCATTTGACACAATTTTCTGTTCAGATGAGAAGGGTTCTAACATACTACTGCTACATATCAATTTGCCATATTTAAAGAAAAAAATTTTCAGTTAAAACCCCGGTGAACCGACAATTTAATCCTGTATTTAATTGTGATTTTGTGTTGAATACTTACATGTATATTGATGTGCTCCTAACAAATCTAGACACTTTGGTTGACTACTACCATCATCATGCAAATAACATTTAGCATCAGAGTCGACTTCATGTTTATATTTAAACTAATTCAGAATTTTCCCACCATTGACATGACACGTCATTTAATGCAAAAAATTCTATCAAAACACATGCCAATATGTACAGGCTACAATTCCTGAGATTTTAGGGAAGATTGAGCAAGTATTTGCATTGTTACGATTGGTAACAATAATAGCCCCATAGTGAAGCATAGCAGCTGAGCATAAACTAATGGCCATGGCTGTATTCACTTGCCGAGCACCTGGTTGCTCAAAGCATCATCATAAATTTGCTCTCAACGTATTAGTTAGACACCAATTTGGAGGGTTCTAACATGCATTTTTGTTAGTTAGATCCCGACCGAAGGGAGGGATCTAACTGACAAAAATGCATGTTAGGACCCAACAAAGAGGTGTCTAACTGACTTAGACATCATATGCTTCTTCTGTTATTTGTTTTATCTTATAATTTTAGCAAAATAAACAGTAATCTGATTGTTTGTTTGCTGTTGTAAACAGAGTTAATCCCTAGCAGGGCACTAAAATGCAATATTGTCAGTTAGATCTATACCGGTTTTTCCAATGGTATAATCTTGGTGATGTCTAATGCAGTTATGCTACTGACCGAATTATTTAAATGGTCATGTAAGTTTTATGATGAAGGGTCTTAAAATATGGGGACTACTGTACCCAGTACCTTTCCTGATTCATGAATGACTATTGACAGGAAAGCAGGTGGTATTGACCACACTTGGGAACTTGAAATACCTTGTGGTTAACTCGCTGCAAAAGTAGAAAATTGTACTGCTGGTTGTAATGAATCGCGGGTGCAAATTTTGAAAATCCATTAAATGAAGCCTTTCAAAATTTATGTGAAAGAACAAAGCATTTCCTGCATTGAATACTCCAACTTGGAATGCATGTCAAACTCAGCTGCTGCTGTCAGAATCAGAAAACTGAAGTTTTGAAAATAAGAATTCCTCTTTTGAGCTTTCAAGGCAATTCTCAATGTCATGAGGCATGTGTGTCTGAGATAATTAGTTTCATCACAACCACTTCATGCTCCTAATTTTGCAAGGTAGATGATACCTTCAAGGTTTCCTCACATACAGTGGCGTAACTGGGGGGTCTCGAGCAGGGGGGGGGCACCTGGGGGGGCACGCGATCCTTAGGGGGGCACCCCGGGCATACTAACTGTATATTTTAGCCAGAGTCGGAAAGTTCATATGGGGGGCACCTGGGGGGCAAATGTCCAGTATGGGGGGGGGGGCACGTGCCCCCTAGGGCGGCTGCCCCCCCCCCCCACGTGATTAGGAGGTGATCCCTGGCAGGGACCACTGTACATACAAGTATACAAATAGTCTATCCGATAGTCATTAAGACTCGACCACCATAGATTCTGAAATTTGACCTTTTACCGACAATAGTTCAGTGCAGTCCTATTGTTGTGCTAAATTAATTAGAAATGAGTCACAAAAAATGAAAAATGAATGGCGAAACAGACATAATTCCGAGAAAGACTCGACGCGAAGGCCAGACATACAATTTGTCACCAGATCCGGAATATTCATTAGGATGAAATCAGTCACCGGATGATAAGAATGACATATGACCCGACTGCCATTGATTCCTTGGTGATTTTTCTGCAGAATCCAAGGTTAAGTTGTCACTGCTCAGACAGAAATAAATCAATAAATCGCAATATAACATCCACTAAAAGATGAATGAGGCAGTTGAAGCATTTGTATTGAAACTCCTGTATTTGATACACCAATATACGCCAACATAATATATTTATCATGTTTGATATTACAATATTGTTCATATGATGATTGTTATAACAATAAAAACGATAAATCATCATCTTTTTTTATCAAGTAAGAATACATTATGAAACAGAATATGATCATAATATCATTTGAAAATCTAAGTATTCCAGTCTAACATATCATTGTCTTCTTGGGAGATGTACATCATAATTGGAAAATCCTTCATGTTTCTTAAAATTGGCAAGATGTTAATTGAATTATTACTCTATGCTGACAGAATCAAGCCATATTAAAACTAGAAGAGATTACTAATGATGTCAATCAATGTACCAACATGATATAACTATAGTTAGCAGTAGCTAATGTAGAACAACAACTTGTAAACCATTATGCTAAATGAATGAAGATAGATAATGATAGTGTTTGTGACACTAAATATGATAATTGTCTGGGTGTGGTTGACATTAATATTTCTAGATTAGCGAAGAATTATTCTTTTCTTGAAAGGAATACTTACTCGTATGATTATTATTAACGAGATGCCAAAGGGGTGGCCCAGGTCTTGTAAAGGCTATGTTCTAGACATTTAAGGACGAAATATATTATTCGAAATCCATCACTAAACTCTGAAACTGAAAAATCAATAAAACAGACACATTCACATCTTAAATATCGTGCCCACAGCATATAAATCTTGCTCACAATTTAGTTACAAATCATGATCATGTATCGGTATAAATGGAGCACATGACTTCTAAAAAAATCCAGTTTCCTCCAGTGGCGTCCCTATGGGGGTCCACGTGCCCCCCCATATTGAACCTGTGCCCCCCCAGGCTCCCCCCCCATATGAACTATCCAACTCCGGCTAAAATATACAATTAGTATAGTGCATGAGTGCCCCCCAGAAAATTGCGTGCCCCCCCCAGAAAATTGCGTGCCCCCCCAGGTGCACCCCCATTTGAGACCGCCCAGTTACGCCACTGGTTTCCTCTTTGGAGCTCCATAAAAATCGTCCTTAACATTTTTTCTCGTGTGATGAGAATCCTTGCTTCCACATATAACGAAGGGTCTCATAATGCAGTCTCGTTTGTACAACAGGCGACATAATAATGATGCTATTTGTGCTGGTGTCATGAAAAACACACTGACTTGGCAATGGGCTACTCCGTCAAATGGGCCATAGGCTGAGCGTATTCAGCATTATGCAAGCTAATTGCAATGGACATTGGACAGTCATTGTGTAAAGGAAAGTCATGATTTCAAAGTAAGCAGAAAGCTAGTAATAGCAACTGGCAGACATGAAACTGGTAACAAGCCCAACACCATCCATCAGTCCAGTGTAAACATGCAGCTCTCAATTGCCAAGAAACTTCTTTCTTGTAGTAATTCAAATGCTTGACACTTGTTTTCAATTGAGCGCAGAATGTTACAATTGCGTAACATTTGTTGAATAACTTTATTTCCAGAAATAATGATACACTGACGTCATGTTCGAAGTAGCAAACTGTAATACAGAAATAAGTAGGACTCTCATAAATATGATCAAAATTGATGCACCGGAAAGTGTGTCTGTATCGATGCTATCGATACAATACTGCAAGTATCGCATTTATTATTTCCGCAGCATTTGGCATATTTATTGGGAAATATTGCAAGAAATTCTACATAGTTCACATCAAAATAGCACAACCACAGCTGTGCTCTCGCTTCAAATCTCGCCAGCGAGACCACGAGATTCAATATGGCCGTCGTTACTGTCCCTAGAAATACGGCAGCAAGATTTTAAGACAAGATATTGTAATATGTTAAGCAAGCCAAGTGTTGTATTTTCAGGCCTTCTTGTGTTGCACAAGAAGGAAATGCCAAAAATCATTTTGTACAACTTTTCACAAAATGGCCGTAAATGTCAACATCAATAAGAATTCCAAAGAAGCCAGATGAAATGTGGATCCTTCTGTTCTTTCCAGATGCGAAATTCATCAACCGCAACGTGTGTGCAGAACTGCCCATTCTGATTACATCCAATCGCTGTTCTTTTGAAACTGTACGTAGTATATCCAGAAGACCCTACACGGATTTGTTTCTTACAACCGTCAATGTATTTTGTTGGGACTGCTTCAGGACTGAAGGTCAACCCAAAATGATGCCATTGGTTCATGATCACGTTTTCATCTGTGCTGTACCAGGTCTGCCAATAAGTGCCATTCGATGTACTTAGGACAGTTGCAGACGCTCCAAATTTCCAGTGTACATTAATGCTGTTTGAATTCATCACATATGCATTTGCATTGATGGATGATAATATCTTAAACCAGAATGACACAGTATTTCCCCTCTCGCAAGGGAAGAAAGAGCTCATCTCTGGCGCCAGCATTAGTGTGCAATCCATGGCCGCCATCCCAAGAAGAATGTAATCCGGTGACGATGAATTGGAATTGAACAACAAAGATGTGTTTCCCACTCGTCCTGGATAATTTTCTAAATAAAATAATTACAATAGATAATATTGGGAAAAAATTAGTTGAATTCAATTGAAAAAGTGGTCAATACAGTTCCTCGCAGAGAAATTGTCAGGAATTTTTCAGGGGCGGATCCAAATTTTGTAAACCCCCCTGTCTGACCTTTTCTGGATTAAAATTCCAATATTTTTATACTAAAAACTACAGGCCCCAGGGGGCAGGGGCTTTAACCCCTAGACTCCACCCTGGATCGGCTACTAGAAACTACTGATACTGCACAGTAGACTTATATTTATACACCTTTACAAAGAAACATTCATTTTGATTATACAGTGCCGCCTGTAAGTAAGTGAAACGTATGATATTGTGCCATTGCGTCAACGTTAAACATCCTTAACCAAAATGCTTCTGGAAGGACGAATTCTCATCCGATGAGAGGAAAATATTTTGGGTCATAAAAAGACTTTGACCCGTACCTAACTCAAACTACAGCGACGAAAATGGGCTGCTATTTTTATCTTAGTTGCCTCACACATTGGCCTTTATGACCCACTTTGTTTCCCTTTCATCAAATGAGAATTCATGCCTCCACAAGCAGTTTGGCTGAGGATGTTTAGCATTGATACAATGTCATGCATTTCACTTGCTTAAAGGCGGCACTGTACTTCTAATCTAGTAATCTGCAGACCAAAGTCCAATTATGCAGATACTACTGTGTGGACTTTATTTATAAACCTTTACAAAAATTCTTCCATTCAGATGGTTTGAAAACTAACTGGGGTTTGTATCTGAAAGTATTTAAATCATAGTCAAATGGTAGCACCGTCAAATCCTTCCAAACTGCCAATTTCTTGGTAAAGAAAATCCGAGCAAAGGCTGTTATGAATACAATTCTTGCAAAATAAAAAATTTTGAAGAATGAAATATCAAAATTAAGTTTGTAATAGTAAAGAATCTTTGGGAGAAATTGTTAGTAAACAATTTTTAAGCAGATTGATGGAAACAAAAGTGATCTTTTTGAAGATTGCAATATTGTCGTAGAAGAAAATTTAAAAAAGGAGATAAATAATTATGACAGTCATTGCCGTGAAATAAATAATTTCCCACTGAGGAAAACTCCAAGCCATCATTAAATGGTCGTGCCCTTAAGCAAAATTTAGTTTTGTTATTTACCTAAATTAATTTTTATTCAAAAGATAGGCCTACATACATGCGGCAAATTCTTTTGTCATTGCAAATTTTGTCGTCATCGATGGTATTTTGCCTGAATTGCTTTTCACCCAAGAGAATATGTTTGTTGTCAGGGCGCATTTACCTATCATCGACAGTATTTTGCCAAAAGTTTTTTTCACATGAACTCAAACTTACCTGGAGATCCATAGACACTTACTGTCGTGCCTGATGCTGGAATAGTTTTGGCATCCGAGGAATTAAATAGGAAAGCTTCGATGTGGACTACCATATCTGTAAAGAGATTCCCAACATTAAGTTTGGCGACAGGAAAATTATAAATACAATAAAAGTAACCCCTATCTGATAACATGCACTTTGGATCTTGTCTTATATTATGCAACGAAATTCGAGATGTATGAATAAAGAAACCATACAGCAATCACTTCAAGGGTTATTAACCATCTCGTGCCATCAAAACTGCATTTATTCCAAACTAAAATGAGTTGAAGGAATTGCCAAGTTGTAAACAAAACTCAGGTTTTCAAAGTCGCAGCTAAGCTTTTTTTTAAATCTATCATTCAGAATAAAGACTATCACAAATCAAAAATAGGCCTGTTAGTATCATATTTTTGGCTGCACGAATGTGTTGTCTAAACTCTGACATTAGGGGGTAACCATTCAATTTCCAGGAGGGCTTGGAGTTTTCCTCGGCGTGAAATAATTTATTTCACGGTTACGACAGACATATTACTTATTTCAAGTGTGTGAAGTACCTGAATATTCATTCCTAAATCAAGCATCGCCTTATTAAGAAATACCCCAACCAGAATTTCAAGGCTGTCTAAAAGAATTATATATTTCACCAAAACTGGCAAGAAAATATTTATTTAAAAATAAATCAAAATTCCCCCTTAAGATTAAATGTGGCTCCCTTAACTTACTTCTAGAGAGCTTTTCTTCGAAGTCCCTATCTTCATAGGCACTAACTGTCTGGGTGGCGCTCCATATGGTGCTGTTGAGATGATTAGGACAAGCCAAACAAAGTTCACAGCTCATGTCTTCTGTATGGTTGAATGCATGACAGAAGTTGTCCTCTCGTAAAGCGCATGCAGTTGTACATTTTATGTGAGGCATTGGTCCGAGTGAAACTCTAGAAGCACATCTAATGCCCGTTTGTCTCTTGTAGCTCATCTTGAAGTTGCACGTTTGTGTATTTTCCACTGATACAATGGTTAGCGAAACTATATAACAAGCCAGGAATAGTGTTGCCATTGTGGTTTATATTCCAATCAATCTCCGAAGAACTCTATGAAATATCTGACTCTTTTTTTTATACTTCTTACCAGTGCAGTTGATATATTCTATAGAACTTAAAGGAGATGACGCACTTCCTGGCAACTTCAATCGGCAAAGGATAATGAAAGAATAACAATAATGTAATATTAAACTACTATTGTCTGTTACCATAGGCCAACTGCAACAATATTGCAGACTAAAGTGCGTGGAACGTCTGGAAGGAATCCATATTATGTTATATGCACTGCGTCCTTCACAACAATGGTCTCCTTACAAATCGTTTTAAGAGACAAACAAATTCATTCAAATGTCTTGTGGTAGTGAATTATGAATTGTAGACTTCCTGTTAAAGTTAAATGAATATGCAATGATTTCAGAAAAATAAAATATAGATGAAGCTGATCCTGGACACCATTGTGCCACAAGAATACACGCAACTGTGGGGTCACCAAGTTCTTCAAAGTAACTCGTTCAGTTAAAGATAACCCTTATCAAAAGAAACCTGAATAGTGAAGAGATCTAAATGTCGAATTTGGTATTATGGGAGTTTGCTAGTTTACAAGCTGGCTGATTGACACTCTTGTTTTTGGATATTTGGAAACAGATTTTGTTATTCATGTCCAGTCTGCCAAAGCTTGAGAGCACTTCCTTTTTCAAAACTAATACATTGTGTCAGAAAAAAATCCAATCAGATGGTGTGGGTCCAAATTAACGATTATGAATAATATTATATGCTATAATATATATTTTTCTTCAATCAAGATATTTAAAAATTGTGTGGCTTCACACTCAGTCACAAGTTTGTTTAGATTTTTGGATTAAATGGTTGAACAGGGTTGAGGCAATTAAATTATTTTTTAATCAATAAGATTAGATTAAATTGAGACTTTGCTTGATTAGATTAGATCAGATTAACACAATATTTAATCTGATTAAATTAGATTAAATTTGATTAAAATGAAGAAAAGAAATTTAATATTCCACAAAAAAATTCTCAATTACCATGTCAAATGAATTCTCAATGAACGACTAATATACTATAAGTCTCCATTTCAAAGGCACAATTTCTACTGATTTTACCAGAATTTATTTCAAATAACTGAAATGTCTTTAACCATGTTAACGGCTGTTCTATATGAAGTTATTGCACAGGTGGGCCCTGCGATGTCCAAAATGTAAACAACAGACTACTGCATTTTGTTGTTTTCTTCTTATTATTTGGAAAAATGTAAAGTTGGTTAGATAAGTTATTAAAAAATGTTCAAGTATTCTATTATCACATAATTAGATGCTTATGCATTGTGATAAATGTACACTAGCATTAGCAATACCAACATGATGTTGAGCAAAAAATCCAATAATTTACCAACTTCCTTAGATCACTTTACACAATGTTTCACTGATCTAATCTGATAGAAATATGGTCTCCTTGTGAAGTATTTGATTTTTCCACTGAACTGACCAATTATGAAACTTAATTGTTGTATCATTCCTATTCAATCAAGATGAGTATATCTTATGATTTATGTATTGCATAAGACCAGGTAGGGGCTCTGCCATCACTTGCCCATTGTGCTTCAGTATCATGGAACTGATAGCAGTAATAGGCCTACTAATTGATAATTAATTAAAGGCAGGCATTCATCTTTGAATGATGTGCCACTAAACAATGCCTCCAGAGTTTGAATTCCATACTCCAAGCTAAATATATTTCTATATTTTCCACACATCATTTAATTTGGTATCATCACTTTGCTGACTGATGAAACATCCAATCATTGGTCACAATCATACAGTTCACATTAATGTTTAATTGAATTGATATTTCAATCTGATTAAATGGTTTAATCTGATTAAATGGTTTAATCTGATTAAATCATTTAATCAACATTTAGTCATGGTTAGATGCTGATTAAATGGAAAATGCGATTAGATTAGATTAGATTAGATTAAATGACTTGAAAATTTTAATCAATTAGATAAGATTAAATAATCTGATCAAATTTAATCATTTAATCATGATTAAGATTAGATTAGCCCCAACCCTGTGGTTGCATATAAAAAACACATGTGTACAAAAAATTAGATGACATGACAAAGATAAAGTGATAAAATGGCAGAGAATATATCTTGCAAGACAATGAAGTCTTGTACACTTCTCTGAGCCAATATCGCTGGGCATCAATCCACCAAGTTCTCAGTTATTTCCACATGGTTCCGTTTCCAAGGCGATGGCATTCATGTTCATGGCTGTTGCTTAGCAGCATCGTCTTGCATAAAAATGCATCTTATTCTGAGAAAACATTTATAAATTGATCTTACAATAGGCTCACTTTCTCTTCTGTTGGCCAATAGATATATTACCTGATGCAGTTTATGTTAAATGCATTAAAATGGGATAAACTTGATAGTGACCTTGTTCAATATGGAATAGCCCGCCAGGAGGGGATAGTGGATGGACTGACTTGTTTCCAGACAGGCCCACAATAGGGTGGAGTGAAAATTGAAATTCAAAAAACAGCAGGTCTAGATACTTGTCAATTTGCATGAAACTGGCCATTCTATTTTCATTTTTGAGCTGCAGTGAAAATTGGCGGTGCACTTCAGGATCAAAGATATGCCTTTAAAGTTGGTTTCGGTAGATTCGCGGTTAGCGTTATTTTTGTCCAGGTTGAAGATACAGACATGAGAGTTATATATTTGAATTCAGAATAAAATTTCCTTCAAAATGAGTACCAACATGCCATATCTATGTATATTATCAGTGCTCAGTAAATACTGTGAGAACTGCATAAAAATGTTCCAGTGGGACAAACAACCAAAAGCACTGTGCATGTAATGAAAAAAGCTTGAAACTTTCAAGATAGCTTCTGCAGACTCTGAACTTCACTTTAGATGTTCAAACACTTTAAATTTCACCTCTTATTGTCCTTGGGGGTAAGTGAACTGTGAGACTAAAATTACACATATTTAACTGTTTTCACGTCCTTGCAACATTAACTAACATCCCTAAAGTCTCCATAAACTTTTAATTTGGTTGGCTAACTTACTACAAGTGTTCATATAAGTATTTTTGTAAGTCACATTGACACCTTGGTGACCTTGGATGACCTAAAAGCTGTTTATCTTTCAAGTACCAAGCAGGACAATAAGATTTATTTTTCTTTCTTGTTACCATTATTTCCGTCAGTTGATTATAGTTATGTGAATCACATTTCATGTTCAAATAATGAGTAAAATATCAAAGTGTACATAGTTTTGGTGGGTATTAAAAGATAGGTTACCTAGTGAGAGATAGCATTGTACATATACCGTAAAGTACAAATGAAGTGATCTGTCCCATTAAAGATATTGTTGTCATGTCATTGGTTACTTGTTTCAGAAAGTATATAGAATAGGAACCATTCATTAAATTGATAAATCAGTAAAGCTTTGATGAAGTCAGAGATATCCCCAGAGGCTAATACCTGTACTTAACCATTTTTTTTGGTGAAATCTGTATAACTTAAGGAGTTGTACATTAAGATCTGCCATAAATTTTGAAAAGGATGTCAGCCGAATACTTAAACTAACATAATCTGTAAATTCATTTATTGCCTTGGTATAGTATACTGTGTATTAGCTTTATTGGATGTATTTTCTAAAAGGACATAATCATATAGGTAAGATACACAATAGTAAAATAACAAAATGAACTATAGCACCACTGTTATCATACAAACTAACCAGAATGAGTTTCAAGTTTAACTACACTGTGTGGTTACATTATAAGTAATATTTCAAGAACAAGAGGTCATGTTTATTATTTTTTTTATTAACACTAGTGAGAACAACAAAAAGGGAGTTTCTGACTATGAGAGATGGTCTGTTGTGGTATTGGAGTCAAATTTCAAAGCCAGGTTAAAGACACACTCATTTAGATCTTACTACTTTTAATTTGTTTTAATAGAGTTTTTATCTGATTTCTTATTATTATATTTTGGTTTTTAATTACAATTTTACTTAATTAAGATATTATATGAATTTTTATGTTATTGTACAGTGCATTGAGGTCGCTATTTTGATGTAATGCACTATAGGCAAATAAACATTATCATTATCATTAAATTTGGAGCCATTTCATGAAAGATAAAAATTTATGACGATTTTATGTTAATTTGAGTGGATTGATCCGGCCTGAAACAGAAGATAAGTATATCATGTTGGTATTCATTTTGTGGGGAATTTTTCACTGATTCCAAATATGCCACCTGTTTTGTTTTACATTTAATATCCACGAAGATATGCGTAACCGCGAGTTCGGCGAAAATACATTTTAACTGTTTTCTTTAATCTTGAAGTGCACCGCAAATTTTTAGTGCAGCTTCCAAAAATCACTGAAAATGTGAGATTTGGACCAAATGACAAGCATCTGGACCTGCTGTTTTTAAAATTTTTGACATTTTTCAATTTTCACTCCACCCTAGCCCACAACAGGTGTCACTTTACCTTCCCAGTATCCAGTCACTGTCAGTAAATAGCAGTGATGTAGTCGAGGCCAGGACACCTGAGGCCGAGGTAAGGCCAAGGATTTGGCATCCGAGACTAAGCCAAGGCCGAGGGCCGGAGGCCATAAGAATATGGCCTCGAGGCTGGTCCCGAAGCGCCCAACACTGGACCAAAGACAACCGAGATCGAGGCAAGGTCAAGGATTTGACATCTGAGACCAAGCCAAGGCCGAGGTCATCAAAATATGGCCCTGAGGCTTCCAACACTGGTAAATAGCAACTGCTGGCTACAAAATCAACCATGAGAAATCATATATCAACAGGGGTGCTGGAACAGGGAGAGGGGGACAAGATAGTTCCCTTTTGATCATAAAAAGGCCCAGTATGGCCTTTTTTAAGGCTCAAATTAATATATATAGCTATTCATAAGTGTTATTAATGATCTATTGAAATTTTGTCGCACAAATCGCAATTACCCTTTTTAACCAACCGCCCCCGTCACGCCCACTTCCTTCCACACGCCTCTATATCAATACAGAATAGAAACATGGCCTATTGTAAGAGTGACAAATGCTTTCTCAGAATAAGACACCTCCAGATGCAAGAAAATGCTGCTGAGCAACAGCTATGAGCATGAATTCCACCACCTTGGAAATGGAACAATGTGGAAATAATTGAGCACCAACTGGACTGAAGAGAAATTGGCTTAGGGAAGTGTAGAAGACTTCATTATCTATATCACAAGATATATGTGAATGTATCACCTTATGTGTACACATATTTTCTTGCATATTACTTCAAATAACATTGTGACCCCCTATGTTTTCCAGCTGTGAACAATAGTACATTGCAGTACCTTAGGGACATGAGAGGCTTAGAAGAATCGGCTTCTGTTGAAACAGCTAAAAATACTTAAGCTTTAATGAGATTTGCAGGACAACAATGTGATACCTAGAGCAGGATGTTTCATGCTCATGGCCAATTGAGTCGAAGAATAATAATATGGATGATGTGTTCCTTCCACTGTCATTTCTACATTTTCCAGACTGTCTACCAAAACTCAATTGATCACTTCGAGGGAAAACACATGAATTTTATATTACCGGTTACGTACGTGTGTATTGATTAGTACATTACAAATTCATTGTATGTCTGGCATGTACTGTTTCATGTCTCTTCGTGAGAATTGGTTGATTTTTTGTCATTCATCTTACACACAAAGGTTATCATCTACATTGTATAGTACTACCAAAATATGCTTCTATGCTGGTGCGGTATATCAAAACCTTTAATGGCAAAGTCAAACAGATATTAATCACCTCCCCTGCCCCAAGTGCCCCTTATTTGATCAAGACAAAGTCTGCATCTTATACAGTGTTATACTGTTTAAATTGGACCTTCTATTCTGATATAGCTAGGGAAATTGCTGATTTTAGCTTCATTTGAGGCTGACGCTGCAGTGTAGTCAGATTTAAGCAGCTCAAAGTGTCTGTCTATTGGTTGTTTACCATGCTTAGATTGGGTAGCTAATTCACTTCCATAATCATGACATTCTTCCCGGGCCTATGGCCCCTAATTGAGCGTCAGCAGGCTTAAACAAGTCACTGATTGCAATTAATTTTGCTTGTCAAGTAAGAAAAGATGGTGATGAATAAGTGTCAAGTCAGTTTCAGCCCCTCTGAAAAATTGACCTGAAATCACACTGCACTCTGGGACATGACAAGTTTACTGAGGTAGAGGCATAGTACTGAGGTAGTGGCATAGAAGGATGAATTTCGTTGGACCTACCCACCCTCCAGAGAAATCTGATATACCACCATTCCTGTCTTCACAAGGCGTTTAATTATGTGCATAGATATACACACAGTATGAAAGGTTCAGCCAAAGAGGTATTTACAAATTGGGGTAGTGGTCACTGTGTGCTGCCTATCTTGTCTGTCAAGTAAGAAGAGATGGTGCTAGATAAGTGTCAAGTCTGTGTCAGGCCCTCTGACAAATTGACCAGAAATCACAGAGGATCTTCTGCACTCCGGGACGTGGCAGCATTACTGAGGTAGAGACACAGGAGGATAGTGTATCTGGGAACTGTCCACTCCTGCCGCAATAAAATAGTATTGCCTTTCACACGGCTACAAGACAAATCAGCTTGAGGTTTGGTTTCAATTTATTCTTTGTCAATTTTGTATTGCTCATGCTAAATAAGTGTCATAGAGGTACGATCATCTGTTTTCTATTTACTATCAAACCATAAAGTTAGTGTGCTTATACTTTTGATTCATGCACTTCAAAATTGTAAATTTTTGTATGAATTTCGAACAAATTCATACATATTTCACATAGGTACCTTTCAGTTACTTTGGCCATTTTAGTGCAATATGTTTATCACAAATGGTTTAAGTTTAGATCTTGCATTGGCCTACTGAAAACAATTATTAGCGAACAAATCAAGTAAAAGCCTAAAAACCAACTTAACACGTATGTATGAAATCCGTACATAAAAATGTACGTATGTTTTATGTTCGTAAATTTTTGTACGTATTTCATAAGTGAAAACAGCTAATTAACATATGAAATACGCAAAAAAAAGCTTCGGGCGTTTTACATATGCTGCATGCACAATTGGCCATGTAGGCCTACTATACATAATTTTACCCTGGGTTTTCACCTCTAGAATTGCTTCTGCTCCGCCATGTCCACGCTCATGTTGCTTCTGCCAAATAAAGGTTTCAGGAGCTGTATAATCTCTGGCTCTGTCAATCAAATTAAATCTTAATTGACCACCCCCCCCACACCAGGCCCAAAATTAACATGGAAGAGATAAGAAACACTGTGGAGTGCCGTGTATTCGCCACATGTTATGCCCCCAAGTCATTTCTAGATACCCCCCTTCTTAATTCAGTAACTCCTCAGGGTAATTACATTTCTTTGAGAATTCCAGCATATTAATGAGAATCCACAGATAAATCGGATTACCTGGACTGCCTCAATGAGTGTGTCGCTGCATTTCCTATGCAAATTTAGCTCCGTTCTCAGAGAAAACCAGACCAAGTTTGCATCACTAAGGACTTTTCAAGATTAGCACTGCATACTTAAGTGGCCATATTTGCAACCTGGCAACTTGAGTTTGTCAACAACTTGCCACATCTTTTAGAAAAGCATTTTTTTCACCATATGCAGGGTTGCATCGATAAATTACCAAAAGAGTGCATAACATCGGGAGAATATGCGGTGAACCACGGAATATCTTATCTTTCCCCTGCTAATTTTGGGCCTAAGATGAAACGTAATTTTTGTTACACTGCATTTATACAATATCCTAATCTAGTTTAGAAGAGCATCAAAAGGCTGAGGGTAGCCACTGGATGCAGTTAATCTCATCCATCAAGTGACAAAAGATGGTGCTAAATAAGTGTCAAGTCAGTGTCAGCCCCTCTGACAAATTGACCGAAAATCACAGAGGACCCTCTTCACTCCAGTAGAACGTGATAACTGTAGTGAGGTAGGGCCTCCCAAAGATGAAATCCCCGGGAACTAGCTTGACTTGGAATAAACCGACAATCTAATAAACTGCCTTCCTGTCTATTCAAGGTTAGGGAAACATGGAGATAAATTTCCTCAACTAAAGTTTAACATACTCGTACAAGTATCCTTTTCTGGAATAAAAATATACTCCTTTGCCTTATGGGGGTGATTTTATCTCTAATAATTCCAGCATGGTGATGAGGATGCACAATAGGGTGGAGTGAAAAATGAAAAATGTCAAAAATTTTAAAAACAGCAGGTCCAGATGCTTGTCATTTGGTCCAAATCTCACATTTTCAGTGATTTTTGGAAGCTGCACTAAAAATTTGCGGTGCACTTCAAGATTAAAGAAAACAGTTAAAATGTATTTTCGCCGAACTCGCGGTTACGCATATCTTCGTGGATATTAAATGTACAACAAAACAGGTGGCATATTTGGAATCAGTGAAAAATTCCCCACAAAATGAATACCAACATGATATACTTATCTTCTGTTTCAGGCCGGATCAATCCACTCAAATTAACATAAAATCGTCATAAATTTTTATCTTTCATGAAATGGCTCCAAATTTAATGATAATGATAATGTTTATTTGCCTATAGTGCATTACATCAAAATAGCGACCTCAATGCACTGTACAATAACATAAAAATTCATATAATATCTTAATTAAGTAAAATTGTAATTAAAAACCAAAATATAATAATAAGAAATCAGATAAAAACTCTATTAAAACAAATTAAAAGTAGTAAGATCTAAATGAGTGTGTCTTTAACCTGGCTTTGAAATTTGACTCCAATACCACAACAGACCATCTCTCATAGTCAGAAACTCCCTTTTTGTTGTTCTCACTAGTGTTAATAAAAAAAATAATAAACATGACCTCTTGTTCTTGAAATATTACTTATAATGTAACCACACAGTGTAGTTAAACTTGAAACTCATTCTGGTTAGTTTGTATGATAACAGTGGTGCTATAGTTCATTTTGTTATTTTACTATTGTGTATCTTACCTATATGATTATGTCCTTTTAGAAAATACATCCAATAAAGCTAATACACAGTATACTATACCAAGGCAATAAATGAATTTACAGATTATGTTAGTTTAAGTATTCGGCTGACATCCTTTTCAAAATTTATGGCAGATCTTAATGTACAACTCCTTAAGTTATACAGATTTCACCAAAAAAAATGGTTAAGTACAGGTATTAGCCTCTGGGGATATCTCTGACTTCATCAAAGCTTTACTGATTTATCAATTTAATGAATGGTTCCTATTCTATATACTTTCTGAAACAAGTAACCAATGACATGACAACAATATCTTTAATGGGACAGATCACTTCATTTGTACTTTACGGTATATGTACAATGCTATCTCTCACTAGGTAACCTATCTTTTAATACCCACCAAAACTATGTACACTTTGATATTTTACTCATTATTTGAACATGAAATGTGATTCACATAACTATAATCAACTGACGGAAATAATGGTAACAAGAAAGAAAAATAAATC
Source organism: Platynereis dumerilii (assembly GCA_026936325.1). Lineage (NCBI taxonomy): Eukaryota > Metazoa > Annelida > Polychaeta > Phyllodocida > Nereididae > Platynereis > Platynereis dumerilii. Next base: position 21,012,874 of record JAPTHN010000005.1, on the reverse strand, counting down.
TTATTGTCCTGCTTGGTACTTGAAAGATAAACAGCTTTTAGGTCATCCAAGGTCACCAAGGTGTCAATGTGACTTACAAAAATACTTATATGAACACTTGTAGTAAGTTAGCCAACCAAATTAAAAGTTTATGGAGACTTTAGGGATGTTAGTTAATGTTGCAAGGACGTGAAAACAGTTAAATATGTGTAATTTTAGTCTCACAGTTCACTTACCCCCAAGGACAATAAGAGGTGAAATTTAAAGTGTTTGAACATCTAAAGTGAAGTTCAGAGTCTGCAGAAGCTATCTTGAAAGTTTCAAGCTTTTTTCATTACATGCACAGTGCTTTTGGTTGTTTGTCCCACTGGAACATTTTTATGCAGTTCTCACAGTATTTACTGAGCACTGATAATATACATAGATATGGCATGTTGGTACTCATTTTGAAGGAAATTTTATTCTGAATTCAAATATATAACTCTCATGTCTGTATCTTCAACCTGGACAAAAATAACGCTAACCGCGAATCTACCGAAACCAACTTTAAAGGCATATCTTTGATCCTGAAGTGCACCGCCAATTTTCACTGCAGCTCAAAAATGAAAATAGAATGGCCAGTTTCATGCAAATTGACAAGTATCTAGACCTGCTGTTTTTTGAATTTCAATTTTCACTCCACCCTAATGCACAAACTAATCAGATCTTCTGGTCCACCACAATGGGTGTCTCTGCATTTCCAATGCAAATTTAGCTCCGTTCTTGGAGAAACCGAACCAAGTTTGCATTACTAAAGACTTGCCAAGATTAACCCTGCATACTCAAGTTGCCAGACTGATAAAATGGCAAAAGGAGCTTGTAAACAACTGTTTGCAGAAGGCTGTTTCCTGCATTTATATGTGAAGTTGATGACAGCACAATGCATAACTCATTTGAGGATAAATTTATGGCATGAAAAAAAAAAACAGAAACACTCGCAAGGCACGAGTACTCAGGATGTCCTCAAATTGTACTCAAGAAAATACCACAAACTTTGGTCTCATTACACAGGCATCATGCACCACAGTTTAAGGTCACTCTAAACTGAGATTCTCAGAATTTTAGCATCTTTTCAATTTCATTTGAATCATGAGACATACCAATGGCTAAGAAAAGCATAATCTGGCACATAATTGAGACAAAGAAAGCTTTTATTATATATGTAATATATTTCTGACCGATATCCTTTCTAAGATGGCGTTGAATAAAAGCAGATATCTTTCTATCAAGGTGCAATCTTAAGTAATGGAACTGGTTTTACATTGGAGCCTCATCTGGAAAAGCATTACAATTTTTTGTGCACAAATAACACAACATTGCAGCTGAATCTATTGAAACCAGTTGTGAGTGGATACTATATACTGTGCAGACAGAAACGAAGTTTATTAGACTATTTGATTATGCCAGGAGTGGACAGCTCCCAGGGACCCCATCATTCTATGTCTCTACCTCAGTAATGTTGTCACGTCCAGGAGTGCAGAAGGCCCTCTGTGATTTCAGGTCAATTTGTCAGAGGGGCTGACGCTGACTTGACACTTATTAAGCACCATCTCTTCTTACTTGACGGGCAAGATTGGCTACATTCAGTGTCTTCTCCAAGCTTTTTGATGCTGATACTATTGCAGAAGACTTCCTCTAAATGCTTTGCTCATGGAGAGGAAATTATAGATCTAAATATGTGTCAAACATATATGCAAATGAAAAAATTAGTAATGTCCTGCAGACAAAAAGGAAAACGACGTAGGGTGAATTGATCTAATGTCAGCCTGAAACCCAATATCAGCCACTTTGTACTTTTAAAAGAGGTCTCAAATACTTGCTCCAGAGTCATTGTTAGATAATAATAAAAGTTCCTTATAAAATGTGTGTTTTTCTCAAAACATTTGAACTCCTGAAATGTTTTCTTGCTTTTAGATATATGCTATACAACAATATACATGTGCTTGTTCTTGTGGACTATGTCCAGCAGGTGTCATGTTGCTAGAACTTCCCTAACTTTGATTTGGTTAAAATCCACTACGCTCTATTTGAAGGGAACATAAACATGTGTTGGCTTTGCTGCTACAGTTACTTCGCTATGAAAAAAAGAGCATCAAATCATAGTTTGGTGATGGTTATATGACATCTTTTGTGAGATAGGAAACAGTATGGGCAGTACAAAATTAAAAAAATTAATGAGACATACAGGTATAATGCACTGACTATATCTGCTAATCAATACACAAGTACCTAACTGCTCATTAAAAAAAGATTTTGTTTTCCACCCCTATGGTAACTTGCAGTTCGATTTCTTTCAACTGTCTGGAAAATACAGACACGATGGTGAGAAAAACCATCCCTATTATTCTTGAACACAATGTCATGAACAATGATGGTTGTCGCCAGCAGCTCTAAAGAAGACATTTTGTCCTCATAAATTCCCTCTGCAGATCTCATTAAAGTTTAAGTATTTCTTCAAATTTCAAAAGCAACCAATTTTGTATGATTCTCATGTCCTGAAGGTTCTGCAAGTAATGAAATAGTTTAGGTGCAAAATATCTTTTCAAAAGCTGAGGCTTGGAGCGTTACTTCTCTTTGCACATCGCCGGCTGAGTGCAAATGCACTTGTAACTTTAAAACTGGCTCTGCGGCATCACTAACACTTACCTGTTTATTTTAAGGTGGCTCGATACTCGTGAACTTTCTAAGATAGGATTTCTCAAAAATAGTTTAGAATGACCCAAAATATAGTTTATAGCAAGGATATGTAAAAAAAAGTGGTCCCAACCAGCCTTTGTTTCAAAATATTTGAGGTCATGTACAAGAAAGTCAGTCCACGCACATCTGAAAAACTCAATTTTTTTCTTATTTTTTTTACTGTGAAGTTTGCCCTGCCATTCAGTGGTCATGCATGCCATATTATGCAATGAAGCATTAAATTAAAGAAGATACTTTCATGGAAAAGCTGATAACAATTTCAAAGAGATATATTTAGTTTAAATGGCTTTCCAAGGGGCTCGGAATAAAAATATTGATTTTGACAATTTAAACTTTTTTCATAAACCATGGCGCAAAAAAAAATTTGCTAGATTGGATTTCTCATTTCTTTGTCATTTATTTCCAAATATTATGAGGAACAATAAAAAGCATAAAAAAAGGTATCATACCGCGATGGATTTTGATATAAAAATTTATTTGTGTCTCAAAGTCATTTTTGAGAAATTAGACCTGCTTGTGGAAAATTGCCTGTAAAAATATTCTATTTAGAATATAAAGCTGAAACTCTGTTTGATTGCAGTCCTCATCACAGCGCATCTAATGCTTTTAACCAGAAGTCTCTAACCCTAATAGAAGTGGCGCAAATAGCAAAATAAGCGGCCGTTGCTCGGAATTATAAAAGTCCAAAAAAGCAGCTCACAGAGCTCAGCAGGCAGCTGTTGCTATGGTGACGCCGCCATTGCTGGATCATGAGTAGCGAGCCACCTTAATAACCCCCTTAATTGATCATTAACTTAAACACTTTGTTCTTCGCATCCTCTATGCTGCTGATTGTCACATCAGGGCTCCCAAAAGATTTTACGGTCAAAATTCCATGACTTTTCCATGACTAAATCTTAGATTCTCCATGACCAAATCTTTACTCATTAAACTCAAACAGATTCACAACATGATGCCTATTTCTATCTAATGCATTTTTTTGTTCAAATAATACCAAAAAGAGTCAGGAATCAGTGTCGTTTTTCAAAAGGCAAAGGAGTGGGGAATGTAACTGGAAATGGTTCATTGTCTTTTTACCCGACTCCAAAGCCCTGCTTCACACTTAATCTGCTGTAATTTATTGAGCTTTCGAGAAATACATTCTTTTCCCTTGTCAGTTTTTATCATGTCAATTCCAAGACATTCAAGTTTAGCCAAAACTGCAAAAAAAAAATCAATGTTGCAATTGCAAGCAAATCCTACATTATCCATGTCTTGGACATATCAAACTGCACTATTTTGTAGACTGACACCTGCCATGGAGACATACAAAATCCATTTCAATTCCGATGGGAATGTTTACCCTAATTTTTGAGTGCTTCATACAATCTACCAAGAGATAAGCGGCCTATAGTAATATATTGATATTGATGCATGATATTCCAGCCTGGTGCAGAAACCGCATCCTTGAATCCATTTTTTCTCAAGATCCATTTACATATCCTTTAAGACTAGCCAGATTCTTGGAACATGAAAAAACTACCCAAAACAACCAGGCATTGTTAACCCCCCCCCCCAAAAAAATTATTAATATAAAGAAAAAACTGAAGAAGGAATACCTAAAAAAATGCAATCTGCCAATCTTGTCTGTCAAGTAAGAAAAGATGGTGCTAGATAAGTATCAAGTCTGTTTCAGGCCCTCTGACAAATTGACCAGAAATCACAGAGGATCTTCTGCACTCCGGGACGTGACAGCATTATTGAGATGGAGACGTGGGAGGATAGCATATCTGGGAACTGTCACCTCCTGCCACAATCAAATGGTATATTGCCTCCCTGGCTACAATGGTCTTAATTCTGAAATGTTTTATGGTCATCATGAAGCACATTCCATCTTTTCCGCCAGGAATTTTGTGAAACCTAGTATTTTGATGGCATAAAAGCTTTCAAAATTGTTTAATTACTACTTTTGTACATTGTACGAATCTTACAATTACTTTAATTTTGTGTGCTCATCTATAAGATATCAACGCAGCATGCTTCGGATAAAAATGGTCATCCTGAAACGAGCAAAATTGGCAGTTTGGAAGCACATTCACTCTTCTAATACCTCAGCTCCAATGGCCTATTTAGGGACTTCTACTTCTACTTCTTCTACGTCGATACTTGACAAGGTCTATCAATGGTCCAGGGGTGATAGTATGAAAAAGAGGTCGTAGTGCAGGTTCAGAAAAGCTTGTGAAAGCCTGTGATTTTTTTCAAAATTAACATAGAAGAGATAGGAAACTTCGCAGAGTGCCATGTATTTGCCACATGTTACCACCCCCAGGTCATTTCTAGATATGCCCTCCCCCCCTTCTTAACTCAGTACCTCTTCAGGGTAACTACATTTCTTTGAGAATTCCAGAATATTAATGAGAATCCACAGCACAGTGTCCTTGAACGAAGTCTAGGGTTAAAAAAAATGTACAAAGAATCTATCAAAACAGCGTTGTAGTACGTTGTCTCAGCTTCGATTTGATGTAAAGATCTAAAAAATCTGTTGGGAAAATTTTGAGAAAATTGAAATTTAAAATTTTTAGTTTTTCACACCCATGTCGCATGCAAAATATAAATTTTAGAACTATAAAATAGCATTGCAGTGTTATCGAAATATCACAGCTTATCTATGTTATACATTAGGTTGCTGAATCAGGTGAAAAATTATAATAAAAAGCATTTTATTTCTAATTTTCACATCATTTTCAACATTTAGAGGTGTTGCAAACTCACAGAATCATATAATCTGTCAAATCAAGTATAAACATGGCCATTTCGGCTTTATTATTTCTTTTACTAAAGAAAAGTCGCAAATGAACCGCCAAGGTGTGAGAAAATGCCTTGATAAATTCATTAGTGAGATAAATTGAGATTTTTAGCATTTCACCAGTTAATGTTTTTCAAGTGGGATTCACAGAAACATCTGTAAAGTTATCGGACAACAAATAGTTGACAAATGTAGGAATACCTACTGTCTGCATCTCGCAAGTGTGCAACTTTACCGCAGCTTTGCATGTACATTGTATTTGACATCCAAGGAAATAATATATTTTTATAGAAGTATTTCTTCAAATCAGCAAAAATAACTCTATGTAAGTGGTCTAATGGCTGAGATGATCTCTTCCAAGTTTTATTACAATGTTCTGTCGATATTGAAATGAAGGTAGCAATTTGTGGTATTCTGAAGAATTTTGAGTGCTTCGTTTATGTCTTTTTTTGCTAATTGTTTAGATTATTTCATGAAATCTAGTGGTTACGTACTTCCAAAATTCATTTGTTCAGTTATAGCGTGCCTTGGTGCAATTGACAAAGTTTTGAATTGATAGTCAGCAGATTCTCTTCCATGGTCACACAATTAATATTGTTTATCTGTGCATGCTAAAACTGAACAACTGAATTTTGGAAGTAAGCAACCGTTAGATTTCAAGAAATAATCTTAACAATTGGCAAAAAAAAAAAAAAAAGGCACATAAAATTCTACAGAAGACCATTAAAATTGCTACCTACATTTCAATATCGGCAGAACATTGTAATAAAACTTGGAAGAGATCATCTCAGCCATTAGACCACTTACATAGTTATTTTTGCTGATTTGAAGAAATACTTCTATAAAAATATATTATTTCCTTGGATGTCAAATACAATGTACATGCAAAGCTTCGCTAAGGTTGCACAATTGCGAGATGCAGACAGTAGGTATTCCTACATTTGTCAACTATTTGTTGTCCGATAACTTTACAGATGTTTCTGTGAATCCCACTTGAAAAACATTAACTGGTGAAATGCTGAAAATCTTAATTTATCTCACTAATGAATTTGACAAGGCATTTTCTCACACCTTGGTGGTTCATTTGCGACTTTTCTTTAGTAAAAGAAATAATAAAGCCGAAATGGCCATGTTTATATTTGATTTGACACATTATATGATTCTGTGAGTTTGCAACACCTCTAAATGTTGAAAATGATGTGAAAATTAGAAATAAAATGCTTTTTATTATAATTTTTCACCTGATTCAGCAACCTAATGTATAACTAGATAAGCTGTGATATTTCAATATAAACTGCAAAGATATTTTATAGTTCTAAAATTGATATTTTGCATGCGACAAGGGTGTGGAAAACTAAAAATTTTAAATTTCAATTTTCTAAAAATTTTCCCAACAGATTTTTTAGATCTTTACATCAAATCGAAGCTGAGACCACGTTCTACAACGCTGTGTTGACAGATTCTTTGTACATTTTTTTTAACCCTAGACTTCGTTCAAGGACACTGTGACAGATAAATAAGATTATCTGCACTGCCACAATTAGAGTGTCACTGCATTTCCTATGCAAATTTAGTTCCTTTCTCGGAGAAAACCAGACCAAGTTTGCATCACTAAAGACTTGTCAAGATTAGCACTGCATACTCAAGTGGCTTTATTATTCGCAACATGGCTACTACTAGAGCTTGTCAACAACGAACTTCATCTCTAAGAAAAGCGGTGTTCTCTGCATACACAGGATTGTGTACATAAATTTCCTTAAGGGGCCTTAATGTGAATGTGTAGCAAACCACCAAGTTTCCTATCTTTCCCATGCTAATTTTAGGCCAAAGCATGGTTAAAAGAACACATATATTATATACCTCTAGGCATGTAATATTTGCTACAATACTTTTATAGAATATCCTATTCTAGTTCAGGAGTGCATTGACAATTTGAGGACAGCCACTGCAAGCATTAACTGACTTGAATAGTAGCCACTTATTCAGTTAATCTCATCCGTCAAGTCAGACGCGATGGTACTTAAATAAGTTTCAAGTTGGTGTCAGCCCCTCTGACAAATTGACCTGAAATCACAGAGGATCTTTTCACTCCAGTAGTACGTGTTAACTGTACTGAAGTAGGGTCTCAGGAAATGCCAAGACTCAGAATAAACCAATAACCTTTAAACTGCCTTCCTCTCTGTCAAGGGCATGGAACGGGTGGAGATAAATTTACTAAACTAAAGTTTAACATAATCCTGTTTTTATTCCTACAATTTTCCTTCTCTAGAATAAAGAATATATGCCTCTATCTTTTTTAGGTCATTTCATCTCTAGAACTTAAGTCTTAAAGATGAGGATGCTCAAACTAATCAGATCTTCTTGTCCACCACAATGGGTGTTTCTTTTCCAATGCAAATTTAGCTCCTTTCTTGGAGAAAACGAACCAAGTTTATATCGCTAAAGATTTGTTGAGATTAACCTTGCATACTGAAGTTACCAGACTGACAAACTGGCAAAAAGAATTTGTCAGCAACTGTTTCTAGAAGTCTGTTACCTGTATATGAGAACTTGATGACAGTAAAATGATTTGAAGGTACACGGTCAATAAATAAAACAGAACATTCACCAGTCACGAGTACTCAAAATCTCCCTAACTTGTACTCAAGAAAATATCACAAAGTTTGGTGTCATTATGCAGTAGGGTCGGACTGGCGCCCCACATTTGGAAAATCTTAGACGGATTAAACCTAACTTTTTGTTCCAGGTGAAGCTGGTATATGAGAGTATGACATTGTGTGTAAAATTTCAGCTATTTCTATTGATATTTAGAGGTGGCACATTTCACTTGAAGTTATCATATAAATCCCCATAATTGGCAAACACACATGATTTTCCAAAAATGAGACTTAGAATCAATATAATTTTACCATTCAAAAACCATAGGGGAAGGTTTTAGGAGGGCCGTTCAGAACTGGGATCCATTTGGCTATAACATATATTGGAAGGCCACTATAATTTATTTCATGGTAACGGCAGCAATAACTATGTTTCAAGCTTACGAAGTCTGTGAATACTCATTCCTAAATTAAGCAATACCTTGGTAAGAATTGTCCCCACCAGAAATAATTTATTTCACAAGCTTAAACAATTAAATAAAAAGTGTTGATTTAAACGAATTTATAATAGTTTATATTTTGAAATATAGCAGTGTATTCTAATGGGGAATTACTTCTTTTTGTTGAGGTTGTTATTTGGCAGAAATAGTTTGCTTTTCACCAATAACTTATAAATTGTGTTTGAAAACTTCTTGTTGGACTAAAAAAGTTTTGCATGTATTTGTTATTTTTCTTACAATTGCATGTCAATTCGAAAACAAGTTTCAACATTTCTCTCACTATTGTGGAACATTTAAATAAGTTATGTACTATTTGTTTGTCCCTGAAAAGAACGTGAAGGAAGCCATTGTCAGATATGATACAATGCTGAAATTCACATAATATTGACATGTTTGGTATGCTTTGCTCAGCAGCATTGTTGTAGTGCCAGCGGCAATAACGAATCATGCCCTTTATCATCCCTTGGCAAATTAATGAAGTGAAAAGGTATTTCCATCGCGACTTTTCAGTTCTGTGCCAATTTCACTTTTGAGAAAAGGTACAGAGAGCTTGAAATTCCATAAGATTATTGGATGTCGATTAAGTGGAACTTAAATCACAATGACATCATTTGTCATGGAATGTTTCATTGTTCCACTAACCATTGTATTTGTGGTGAGTGCCCAAACGTGTTACATCAAGTCCAAGATGAGTTACAGGAGACATACCGGCATTAAATGTGCTTCTAGAATTTCACTCGGACCAATGCCTCACATAAAATGTGCAACTGCATGTGCCTTGCGAGAGGACAACATATGTCATGCATTCAACCATACAGAAGACATGAACTGTGAACTTTGTTTGGCTTGTCCTAATCATCTCAACAGCACCATATGGAGTGCAACCCAAACAGTCAGTGCCTATGAAGACAAGGACTTCGACGAAAACCTTTCAAGATGTAAGTTATCATTGTGAAAACACGTGGGACTCGACGGTCTTAATATTGAGATTTAACAAGATGGTCAACTTTTTCATAGGATAATACAATGTATCAGAATTGCCATATAGTGTATATAAATAAATGAATGCACGTTTGAAGGAGAAATAGTCTTATTTTTCCCACATAACTTATTGACAGGCTGTTATTCCGACATGAATTATTGACAGTCTGTTATTCCGACCTTTGGAATCACATAAATGCTGTGTTAGATAATTATTATCTCATGACACAGAAATCCTTCGTTTTGAAAGACAAGATGAGCTTTCAGTCATGTCTCAGAAGTTTCTCACCTTCCTGACCAACTCACTGTGCACTAACGAGAGGGGTACCCTCGCCATCAGGGTAGCCATTACAACACTCGATTCAAAGTAATTTTCTGTCATCCTGAGATTATTTCATCAAATCCAAATCCTATATTTATCAGACAGGTAGTTTTAATGTTAAACTAACCATTGAGCAAGCAATCCACGTGCTATAGATCAAAGAATTATCAGATTTTGGATTTGAAATACATCGTAAGGGCGAGGGTAACCACTAAAGCCTCTCGAGGGTACCACCATTTCCAATAATTGTCATGGTGAGGGTACCACCTGAAATGATGGCTCTATAAATATTTCGTTTTTGTCGTTACAGTAATTCAATTAGTATGAGTTTCTGTAATATGGCAGAATATCGTAGCAAATGCAGTTCATCTGATTGGTTGAGGGACTGAATTACATAGCATAAAACTAATTTGAATGCCATAAAACCGTATATGGAGTCCTATGACATGTTTGGTGGTGTTAGTTTTTTCCTACTAATCTTACTACTGACTAAACTCAGCTGTTCACAGAAGCCGAATTGTTCATTTTTCATGGTTGCCTAGTGCCTACGTTCAACATCGTGATTTAGAGGACATTTTATTGTACATGGACCAGTCAGACAGGCTCAAAATGCTAGACAGTGATAAAAATATCCTTAGCAACTCATATTCATGTACTAAGTGAATCTGCTGTAAGCCATTGTTTAAGTGTGACATAAACAGCAATTATGATGTTACCAGATAGATAAGACTGGTAAGAAAGACAAAAAAAATAGATAGATAGATAGATAGATAGATAGATAGATAGATAGATAGCCATAATCACTTTAAGAAAGTTTCACTGTGGATGGTATTACTTTGAAGAAGGGCACTTTGAAGTTCGAACTCTCTAGGATTTGAAAACTAGCATGACTCATGTCCTCTCTGTCTGTGAGCAACTCCTCCACCATCTAAGGCTCTAAGCAAACATACATACAGAAACATAAACTGTGATGCTAAATTTGAGATTATGTGCCATGCTAATTAAGGATTATAAGAAAAAGTTTGACTCTCAGTTTAATGAATGTGCCAGTCAGATTTTAGAGTTGGGAGGTTTAATAAAGGTTTTAGCAATGGTGAATTTCTTACTTTTTCAAAGCTTTATGTGGGTCTCACTGTGTATATAGTCATCTAACTAACTATATATATATATACAAATTCATGTAGTTAAAGCAACAATTTGAGACTTCCACAGTGGGGCAATACAGTGCAGTGGGCCGTTTTTACCTTACCTGTGAGTGCATGAGAGTTGGTCAATTAATTTGAATATTTTCCTATATTGATAGGGCATGCAATCATGTTCTTGATTGGAATCCCTGAATGCTAACTTCTGAATTGCGATCATGTGTCAGCACATGCTGTGATCTTCCACAACAAAGAGCAAATTAATTAGCTGATTCATTGGCTTTTTCTTACTCTGTACCCATCTGTTTTTTATTTGTAGATATATACCAAAATATGTTAAGTACACATTGTACTAACTTCTACAGTTGGGTAGAATGGGTAATAACATGATGTTATCTATTGATAAGCTGATTCATTGCTTTTTCTTCAAGACTGTTTGCTCAGATTGCTCAGCCAATATCCTGCATTACCCTCGCCAATCCCTTTTTGGTGGTTACCCTCGCCAACCGGAAGTGACCCTCGCCCAAAACCTCCGGTACCCTCGCCACTTCCGGGCTGGTACCCTCGCCATTTAGGTTGGTACCCTCGCCATTTTAGGTTGGTACCCTCGCCAAAATGCTGGTACCCTCGCCCTGCCAATTTTCGTTTTTTGCGGTACCCTCACCTCGAGTGAATTCGAATTTCATAAATATCTTACTTCATCATGCATGTTTGGGTCTGGAACTTGGCACTGATTCATTCCACAAGCCATTTAACCTATCTTAACAATTTGAAGACCTGCAAACCCCTTACATTTTTTGTAATTTCACTTTGAAACCACGAAGTGAGAGGTGTAATGGCTGCCCTGATGGCGAGGGTACCCCCCTCGTTAGTGCACAGTGAACTGAACATGAGATGTGGCTGACTTAAAACAAGACCATGGTGCTTTGAATATCTAACACTAAGCTTTACAAATTAATTTTGTATGTGGGAATATGTTTGCAGATATGGTGGTCCACATCCAAGCTTATGTCAGTAGCAACAATACAGTTCAAGTATCGGGAACTACAGCAACAATCCATGGATCTCTAAGTATGTTCGAGTTCTTGTGATCATGAAATTATGTAAAATACCATACATATAAGTCAATATGTCAATATTCAAAAATATGCAATTTTAAGTGACACACATAAAAGCTCTTGGGATATCTAATGACTAACAGTTATTATTTAATATCTATGTAGTAGTGGGGCAGATTTTTCATGAATTGTGAAGTAATCATACATTATACATATAAAGAAGCTTCTATAAATAAAAGAGATATTCAAAAAATATTTAGATGTGTAGCCAGTTCAGATTAAACCTAGCTGACCTGCAAAACAAGCTGCCAAAAAAACTAATTTTCTGAACGCCCAAATATTCAATAACAATCACTTTCCTTAAGAATTCGATTAGCAGCATCAACACACAAAGCAAAAAATGGCGGCCATGGGTAACATAGACTCAATCTGAGGTGGCTCCCTATCTAAACTGAAGGACAAAAATAAGTTATCACTTTTCATTTGAAGTAATTTAAAGAAAAAAAAATATTCAAACTTATTTGTGGGATGTTATATGTTCTAGACATAAATAATGACCAATTAGTCATGTTTACATATTCTTGTCACGGGTCATTGCCTCTGCATTGGTACAGGTCATGAAATACAGTAATTAGGCTGCCATTCGGTAGACTCTCCATCGAGCAATAAGGTCCAGTAGTTGGGATGCTGGTGGCTGGCATGTCCCAGAAAGAGGTTGCACGTCAGAGGGGCTGCTCCCAGCCAGCAATCAGCAAGCTCATGACCAAGTTTGGTCTAACAGGCTGAATGAAGGACCTTCCAAAGCAAGGCAGACCTGCAGTCACAACCCATGATCAAGACAGGCACAACATCCATTAGAATCTGGGTGACCATTTCAAGACCGATTCAAGACCGCCACATCCACAGCTGCTGAAATTCCAAAACCAAGAGTGAGTGCCAAACTGTTATGAGATAGGTCGCTAAGCGCTGTAAGCAGACCTGCCAGGCAGACACCCATGCAAAAGACCTCCTGATGCTTATTCACTATTGCAGTGAAATGGGTCAGACCAGACCTTGTTTGATCTGATTTGTTGAAAAAGTAGAGAATTTCAAACTGTTTTCATGTGCCATCCTGGTAGTTTTCCTCCAGGACTTCATACAACACTGTGGTATGAAGTCCTGGAGGAAAACTCTCCTTAAGAGGTGTTAACTTATTTTTGTTCTTCAGTTTAAGTATGTTTGTAAATAAAGATGTGTTGTAAGTATCCATCAAATATCATGCTTCTATGTATAAATGCATGATTTCATACATAGCTGGTCCGCTATAGGTACTAAGTAGTTCATTAATAAGCAAGGTCTAAATGTGCACTGCGTTCCCAATTATTATGCAGCCATAATTTTGTCCCATTGAAATAGCATTGTAAATAGGAATGATCTGAATACATTGCAAGATATCCGTCAAGTGCACTGGAGAAATTTGATTTTCTTTGGATTGGAGGGGAGTTCTAAACCTCAGGAAAGCAGAGTATGAGGTTGATAGTGATTCCATAACTTGTCTTGCTGACATAGAGCTTTTATTGGAAAAATATTGCCATTTCCATGTTATTTCAATGCAAGGGAATAATAGCATTTGCACACACATAAAATACACCAAATGTTTCAAATAATGGTTCTACTTTTAATTTAGTGTCTAGGGGTAAGTGTTCATGGTATTTTAAGATCAGTTTGATTAATTTCTTGTGGTAGTGGGTGCACTTTCATGAAATTGCATAATAATTGGGAAAAACGCAAAACTTTATTATAAGGCGTAACTCCTCATTGAGCAAACGGAATTGGACAAAATTTTCAGGAAATTGGCTCCATGGCACACACATCATTGTCTGTAAAGGATATCCATAGAGTGTTATTTCTCTTTGAGATATCATAAAAAATATTAGTTGCATAATAACTGGGAACGCGGTGTAGATGATTATATTGCAGTTTAATGATATGATTGGTGTAAAATGAGGCCAACTTCAACACTTCTCTTCACGATCCTGTGTAGTGACACCATTGGCGTATCGGCCGCCCCCCCCCCCAAAAGTTTGGAAAACAGTATGATTCAGACAAAAAAGCTGAAAATTTTGGGCAGATGATTAAATGAATACTATTGAAAATTAATGATTTCCAGCCAATTTCATTTGAAATGGTACTATAACTAGATCTCGAAATTCGGGCAAATGTCGCTCGCCCCCCAAAAATTGTGCTCACTGTACGCCCATGAGTGACACCACTTTATAACTTCTGAATGCACATATATATCTGAAGTTGTTGACCTAGGCCTTTTGTCTGAACTGACAGAAAATGAGTGTCAATGACCCTATTGTGCAATTTAATTAAACTCTAAATTTTTCTAAAACATCGTTTCAACATTCTTGCTTCAGGAAACACTGACGGAAAAGTGGGAAGCGGCACAGCTTTGTTGTTCAATTCCATCACGTCATCACCGAATTTCATTCTTCTTGGGACACAAGCAGAAGATTGCACATTAATGCTGATGCCTGAAGAGACCTCTTCCTTTCCTTGTGAAAAGGGAAACACCATTTCATTTTGGTTTAAAATAATATCAGTCTTAAACCCTAGTTCATATATATTGAGATCGAACAGTGTCTGGATAAGTTATGAATATGGAAACAGAATTTCAACAACAGGTTTGGCTACTTTGAATGGAACTCATCTGCAATTCTGGACCAAGAGTGATGATAATGTGACAATGAATCAATGGCATCATATTGGATTGACCTTCGGTCCTCAAGCAATTCCAACAAAATACTTCGACGGTTGTGAGAAACAAATCCATGCTGAGGTAACTTTGTCTGCAGTATATCCCTTACATAGAACTGCAATTGGATGCGGTGAGATTGGAAACTTTTGCACACATGTTGCGATTGATGACCTTCATATCTGGAAAGAACAGAAGCATCCACATTTCATGTGGCTTCTCTGGAATTCTTATTGATGTTGACTTTTCTGATAATTGCACTGAAAAAAGGGATTGTCTGATATCAGACAATAATTGTCTAATATCACACAATCCCAGAGTCTGATCAATCGGTTGTCTTTAAAAGCAGACAATCGAAATTGTTAGAAAATTCAAACAATCACATTGTTTAAAAGAATAGCCAATTTTTTGTTCAAAATGATCATTGTCGTTGGTCAATGAACAACAGTTGGACAATTGAAATGTTGATTGTCTGGCAGGTGCATACTAGGGTAGGTTGATTTTGCAAAAATCTTTGAATTTCAATTTTGGACGAATTGGGATAGTGACATTTTCTTGTCAAAAGGCCAAATCCAAAATTTCAGGTCTGTAACTGTAATACTTTTTTGAGGAAATCGATTTGAAATTTCAAGTTTTTAGACATTTTTCGCTTGGTGCGCCAATTCGCGGAATTGGATAACTCAGTCAATTTAAGAGATCAGACAATAAAACTGGTATGATTGGACAGGGCTCAATTAGACCTTCATTTTGAATACCAACATCAATGGTCTAGGCCAAATTTGAAGGTTCAATAAATTCTGAATGTGGCAACTTTTAATTTTTTGCTTGAATTGCAAATCAAAGTATGACATTATAGGTGTACATGTAACTCTATTGGCTTTTGAGATGTCTGGTATTAACAGCAATCTTAGGAAAAGTACCCAGAACTATAATATAGTTATCATTGACAATTCAGGTATCCAGAATAGAACACCAGATCTGAAGAACTTGTAAAAATGAGTCATTTCAGGATCAGGTTCAGTATTATTATTGTATTGAAAAAGTAGAAATGGAATCCAGGGCACCCTTCAAACCAAGAGAGAAGTTAAAATAGAACAACTGCCTGTTTGGAAATCGCTTTTATATCTCTGTACCGGCGTTTGGAAGTTGTAACGTAAAACTTCCCTGCTTTGCAACAATTAAGGAACTATAAAAATATTTTACAAACGTTTTATAATGGAACGTAGGTGTTATAGGGAGGTATGGATAGCTTATTAGACAGCTCTTAATGTCATCACTGATGCCTTACAGAGTACATCATGACTTTTGGATTGAGAACATTACATTTCAAAAAGAATATCAATGTTCAGAGATAGAGAGAGAACATCATTTAGCTTTTTGTGAATAGTGCAATGTATATTTCTCAATTAACCTTTATGCTTGATGCTGGCTGTGAACTTGTTTGCACATTGAACTTCTATTTCTGATCTTTGATTTATTTTAGAATTAAGCTGTGTATGTATTATATAGCTGGAAAATGATATAACAACTCTGCCCGTTTCATAGGTTTACCTAATGAAACTGTTACTTCTCCCATACTTCCAATATGGCTCTTTGTGAGACCTCCAATGCTTTGTCAAAGTGTTATCCAGTAAACTGGCATAGAATTGAATACAACCAGGACTAAGTAAAATACTTTTTTCAATAATTACCTGTTCACTGCTGGTTTGCATCATCAGATATGAGTCTCTTTCTCCTAATCGTGAAATTTTATTGAAAGTGTAGATGAAAAATCATCTGAAACCCATCATGTTGGTATTCAAATTGTAGGTATTTTTGTGCCCTTCTCAAATATGCAAGTTATATTTCTGTATGATGAGAAATGACAAAGTTATACGTAACCGCAAAACAATAAAAAAATGTTTAAAATGCCAAAAATTCAATGTCATTTCCTCAAAAAACTATTCAAGTTAGAGACCTTAAATTTTCGATATAGCCTTCTGATGTGAAAATGTCACTATCCCAATTTGTCCAATGGTGAAGTTCCGAAATCAACCTACCCTAGTGCACACCTAACAACTGTAATAATCAATTCAGTCAAATGCTTTGTTTATTACAGACATTGCAGTTGCGCCATTTTGAACATTCCAATTGAGAGAACAGACAACTGCATTGCTCAATTCAGCCAATCATGATGTTCATGATAGACATTGAAGTTGTATCATTTGAACATTCCAATTGTTCAGCAGTTAGTAGTAGTAGAGAGAAAATGGGGGTTCTGGGCCACTTTTGCTGAGGAGCAACTTGTTTCAAATATCTCAGCAACCGTTAGACCTCGAAAAGTCAGGTAAAAAGCATTAGAAAGCTGTGCTCAAGACCAACAACTTTTCTTTATGATTGTGATGATTATTTTTGAAAAATGCTGATCAATATTATAATTTTTTAGAAATTAAAATTAAAATGAGTAATAAGGGGTACGTAAGTGGGGGGTAAGTAGGGAAAGTGGGGCAAGGTGGGAGGTAACTTATATTGCGGGAATGAGAAAAGGGAACAGCTATATGTGTTAAATTTTAGGAAAAAGCACAGGCCATTGCAACTCTGCAGTTCAACTTTGAACCAGATGAGAGATAGCACAGGATGTCAAAAGACACATTCAAAAACTTGTGGGATATCCTATGAACAATGGACTGTTTAAAGTTTTCTATCTAAGAAGAGTTTGTTGATCGAATAATGAAAATACATAATTATATTGGTTGTGAGTTTAAGAATGTTTGTTAAGGTTAATTTTTTATTTAATTATCAGTCATAAGCACATAATTATAAGGCTGGGTGTTTTTATTAAACAGGTCAATAAATAATTTGTCTGTCTGTCTGTCCAAATGCTAAATGTCCCAGTGTATGTTGTGAATATTGTGCTGCTTTGTCATGTTTGAAAGTGTAAGAATATGCCATTTAATGCATTTTTACAATTACAGTATATACATATATATGTATATTTGTCATAGCTTTTGTAGTTTGTGTGTACCTTTTATGTTAAAAATAATTTTATGTGCATTGTGGATATCTTCATAGGCCTATGTATCATATAATTTTGGGGTATATTAGGGAGGAGGGGGTCACCTACTTTATGGGTAATGGCAGTTCTACCATTCAGACCTGTGTCCTCCCGAACATCATTTAACAATTTTAATGTGTAAGTTGTATTGAGTATTGTCGGTTTGTTGTGAATAAAGTCATTATTAAACAAATTTTACGAGAATAGTTTTCAACTTGACATCATTAAAAGTAAAAAACAATGATTTGTTAAGATGTGTGTCTTTTACCTAACATTGTGTTTAGGATACATTAGGGTAGTCCAAAATTGTATGAAAAAATCGCCTATTTGAATTCTAAATTGTGAAACAGCCGCACACAAAATTTCAGCCAAATCGATTAATATTTAGAGCTTGCACTTTGTAAGGCAATCTTAGGAAAAAAATACTTGAAAATTCACCAATGTAAGCTCTATCTAGACCTGTTATATAAGACTCGGTATGTCAAAAATGTTATCATTTTTTAATTGGGCACCTGAAAATTCGCTAAGAAAGGTCATTTGATCAAAATGATAGATAAGTATTTTTTTGTAAACACCGACAATTTTTCAGTTTGCAAATGAGCAATTTCACATAAAACCCCTTTGTGCAACTCTAAATTTTAAAAGATTTGGCCATAATTTTCACATAACAACCTTTATCTATATGAAATCAGAAGAATAAAAGCTTCAAATTAAGGAAATTTAGATGTTCTAGAACCCCCTAAGGGACCGTTCAGAATTTATGACTGGGGGGGTGGGAGTTTTGGCCGATGGGGTACTAACTTTTCACACGTGTTTCAAGGGGGGGGTATTAATTTTTGACAACACTTCCAAGGGGGGTAAGAAATTTTAACATAGAAAAAATTTCAAAAACACGCATAAACTCATTTTATTTGGATTATTTTTCTTGTAAAATGACGCGAATCTGCATGATTGGTCGTGTATAACAGTATATATGTGTGTATTGCTTTGTATGTCGAGGGGCGGTACTAAAAATACGCATGAAACCAAAGGTGGGGTACTAAAAATCCGCATGAAACTAAAAGGGGGGGTATTGATTTTTGAAGGAAGTTCCAGCAAAACTCCCACCCCCCCAGTCATCAATTCTGAATGGTCCCTAAGACACATATTGCTCCTTAGTTGGCGGGAAAACCTTTGGGTTTCCCAAATTCCTGCAGGTTGAATGATATTGCGTCTTGCGGTTATTGAGATAGAGTTGAAAGTACATTGGTAAACATGTATTTTTTTTACAAATTTAGTGTGATCAATTTTTGACAATTTTTGACCACTTTAAATCTTGCAGTTTTCCAAGGCTTAATATATTAATTTATTGCCGGAAAAGTCCGTAAAGTTGGATGTACAGATCAGACACTTTAGCAGATTGTGTAGCCCTTCCATTACACCTTAGCCATTTTATTGCTAAAAAGGTATTATGCCCTGTGGTAGAGCTTTCTAACGAGCCATCAACCAAAGCATTAAGTGTAGTAGGAGCTGAGCTATAAGGCAGATGTCATTGTGTCGGACGTAATCTGAGAAATGACATTTTTCTGAATTGATAGCTTGTCTCTCAAAACCGTGTGATTTATATGGAGAAAAATCTATCATAGCCCTATTTTGAATGCATTGTATTTTAATTAAATCTCTACCAGTTATACAGTTTGTTCACAAAGTGCTGCAACAATCGATGTGTGGAAGGACTAAAGCATTTAAACAGGGTGACACGAGTAACTTGATCAATATATGTAGCTGCTCTTCTTAATGCTCTAATTGATCTATTGAGTTTACTAAATAAACATTTCATGCAATCATGATATATTTGAACTTTTCATCAAGTGTAAGACCAAAATATTTGCAACACATTTATTTAGTATGTGTTTCTCTGGTTAGTATTCTCAGTATCCACATAGTATTTTCAGCTTGTCTGATTAGTCCATTAGCAATAAATTGTTCTTCAGATCTCTTAGTTGAATGCAGTAAGCAATGAAAAGCCCAATTTCTGCTTCACTGAACAGTTGAGTTTGACAACTTGATAAGATTAGTAGTTAAATACAGGTAGTCATTGCCACTTTCAAACTCACCAACTTCAATGTAGAAACGTTTTAAAGTCATTCAAATTAGTTAAAAGCTGTGTAATTCAGTGCCTCAGCCAATCATATGAACTGCATTTGCTACGTTTTTCTGTCATACTGGTGAAACTCATACTTGTTGAATTTGTTTTTTAAAATGAATGCTCTTGACTTGCTCAATTTCACTATCTTCTAGATTAACAGACAATTTCATCTACAAGATGCAACCTTCTTGTTGGCTACAAATCAGCATGCTATTCATTTTACCAATATGTAGGCTCAACTTGTTATCTAGCAACCATTTTTTACAATAGTTACTGTGTGTGTCTGGAGAATACAGTAACAGACAAGAGGGTGAGAAAACATCCATATTGTTCTTGAGCACAATGGACAATGATGATGGTCGCTTCCAGCTGAAAGAAGACTTTCTGGCATTATAAATTTCCTCTGGAGATCTCATTAAAGTTTAAGTATTTTTCTGAAATTCCAAAGCAACAGATCACGTATACCCCTGAGTGTCATGTCCCTGAGGTACTGCAATGTACGTGAATGCTTTGATGAAAAATATCTTTTCAAAACTTAAAGCCATTGAGCATTGTACTTGCTGCTCTTTGTTGATCAGTAGTTCAAATAACTTCAAACTTTCAAACTTGTTTTCTATCATCATGGGCAATCAGCACACAGATAAATGTCTGTAGCAAAAAAAAGAAGATTTCTATGCTTTGACTGCAACTGGAATCAATATCTTACTTCTTTTCAGGATGAAAGTATCTGATTGGCCCCTTTGCTAAAAGGCTGATATCAGTCAAGGCCTCAAGAGAACAGTCCACCTTCTTCATCTGTTCTTAAATGTTAAGTGACTTCACATGCCAATTTCTGCATCGCTCTTATATCTTGATTAAGGATTCCACTATGTTATGATGCACATTGGTGTGAAGAATTTTTTCCAATGCAATGCCATGTGTGTTGGTGGCAGAGTGGTTTGATGCTATCCTTGTAATTTTAGGTCCCGTGTTCAATTCCACCGCATGGCAATAACTGACTGCTAAATTTAGGTACTGATAGGGGGCCAGCTGGTGATAGATATGCTGCAAAGTGGCCAAGCAAATGGAACCCAGTTAGGCTTGAAACTGTTACTGCATCTTTCTATGCTGTCAGAAGGCTTGGATCTTTCCTCAATGGGAAATTATTTATTTCATGGTTTTGTTCAATAAAAAGTGTTGATGAAAAAAATATGTAATAGTTTATATTTTTAAATATAGCAGTTTATTTTAGTGGTGACTGGTTTTTGTTGAGGTTATTATTGGGAAGAACCTGTTTGTTTCTCATCGATGACTTGTAAATTCTGCTCGAAAGCTTTCTTCGAGATTAAAACAGTTTTGTATGAATTTGTTATTTTTCTTGAAAATTTTAAATTGTGTGTGAATTCAAAAATTAGTTTCAACATTTTCTTTCATAATTGTGTATTAACATAAACTATGTTCTATTCAGTTGTCTATGAAAAGAATATCAAGGAATCCATTGTCAAAACATAATAGTGACTTGTTTGATATGCTTTGCTAAGCGGCATTGTCATAGTGCCAGCAGCAATAAAGAACAATGTCATTTATGATTTATCATCCCTTAGCAAATGAAGTAAACAGGCTTTTGCATTGTCATCTCTCACTTCCATGCCGACTACGCTGGTGAGGAAAGGTACACAGAGCTTGCAGTTCCATAAAGTTTTTGGTTGTTGATTAAGTGGAACTTGAATCAAAATGACGTCATTTGTCCAGGCATGTTTCATTGTTTCACTAACAATTGTACCAGTGGTAAGTGTGCAAAAGTGTAACTTCAAGTCCAAGATGAGTTTCAGGAGCCACACAGGCATTAAATGTGTTTCAAGAATTTCGCTCGGACGGATGCAACGCATGAAATGTACAACTGCATGCGCCTTACGAGAGGACGACATCTGTCATGCATTCAACTATACGGAAGACATGGGCTGTGAACTTTGTTTGGCTTGTCCTAATCATCTCAACAGCACCATATGGAGCGCCACCCAGACAGTTAGTGCCTATGAAGATGAGGACTTTCAAGAAAAGCTTTCTAGAAGTAAGTAGTAGTACCACCCTTGGGACTAGCTAAAATTGTCTTAGAATTGAAATTTTCTGATTCATCTGTTTTGCAAGATTGACAAGTTTGCATCAGCAGTGTATCAACTAACCAATAATACCGTGTAGTAGAACAGCAGCAGCTAATTGACATTGTATTGTACATATATGCTGTTGATGATTCATGATCACAACACACGTTCATTTGTAAGATCCAAACACAAGAAAAACACTTCGATGACAACTGGCTTAGTCAAATCCATATGTTACACGGACATGCTATATGTTGCAATGAAGAAATGTCAAGTGAATATACAAAAATATTTCACTTTGAAGAACTACCTTTCTACCTGCAAGAAAATTCTAAAGGTCACTATACGTGAAGCCAAACAATTGCATTATCATTCTTTCTTTCAAAAGTTTCTTCCTGTGTTCAACTAACAGATTAGGAGGACGTTTTATTGCCCAGGGTCCAATCAGAAAAGCTGAAAATGCTACGTAGACAGTGAGAAACCTGGTCAGAGAAACTGATACTAATTGAATCTGCAGTAAAGATACAGTGTACAATTATTTCACCTTTTGGCCACACTCATCAGTCAAATTGACTCAAATATTTGAAAGTGGATTTTTTTTAATGACACTAATAAAAAGAAAAGAAGTGCATGGAAAAAAGAAGAAGAAAAAGCTTGCCACTTTTGAACAGCCCAGGTCCTTAAGGGGGAAACCATTTGATATCAAGGGGGAGGTTTGGAGTTTTTTTTAAATGAATAAATAATTTATTTTTGGCCAGTCTTGAAATAAATCATTTCTGGTAGGGGTATTTCTTAACAAGGTGATGCTTGATTTAGGAATGAATATTCGGCGACTTAAAGCACAAAAAATAATTACTGCTGCCGTTACCGTCAAATAAATAATAACTGGCCAAGGAAAACTCCAAGCCCCCCTGGAAAACAAATGGTGACCCCCTAAACTATTATAATGTTGATTATGTTTTCGATTAATTTCCCCTGAGGACATTTTTGTTCAACTTGGTAATCTGTTTGCAGATCTACTAGTCCACATCCCAGGTAATGACAACAGCAGCACAACTGTTTCAGCATCAGGAACTACCGCAACTGTGCAAGGACCACTGAGTAAGTTTGAGATCTTGTGAATACCGAACTAGGTAAAATTGCACATGTCAAATTGTCAATATTTCAGTGTTTATAGAGCAATTGCCAGTGACATATGTAATAGTTCCTGGGACATCCTATGAACGCACCAAAGCAGAATTTATTTTTTATTTGGGGGGGGGGGGGCTAGGAGAGACATTTGCCTGAATTTCATTTATACTCTAATTTATATTAAAGTTTTAAAGTTACATTAAACATTGATTCAGTATCGTTTTATTAGCTTACAGCCATGGCTGTAAGTTTTCACTCAGCAGCCATGCTTCACCATGGTGCTATAATTTTGACCAATCATAACAAGGCAAATACTTGCTCAATCTTCACCAAAATGCCAGGAATTATAGCCAGTATGTAGTTGGAGGTGATCTGATAAAAATTGTTGAATGGAATAATGTTACATAATAACTGTGAGGCAAAATACTGAATTAGTTGAAATTTAAGCATATGATCAGTTCTGATCCTATATTGTCATTCACATGATAGTAATATTCACCAAAGTGTCTGGATGTGTTGGGCACACACCAAATTAAACATTCATGACAAAATTACAATTAAATACGCAACTTTAACATTGCTTGATGTGTTTATTATTAGAAAAATTCTTAATTTCTGATGTAAGAATAAAGTAGTGAATTTTTTTTCTTTTTATGAAATCTAATTTGTTTCATAAAATTCCACATCTATAGAAAGCATTTGACACAATTTTCTTTCAAATAAAGAAGTGCAGTTATTTCCTTCGCCTACATAAAATATTGCCATATTTAAAGAAAAAACCAGGTCTAGTAAAACCCGATGAACGTAAAATTCAACCGTGTATTTTATAGTGATTTTGTCATGAACGCTTAATTTCATGTGTGCACAACACATCCACAAACCTTGGTGGCTGTTACTAATATAGAATTATAATTGATTTTATGCTCAAAATTCAACTTAGGCCTATTCATTACTTTGCCTCACGATTACTGTGAAAATATAATTTAATGCAATTATTTCTACCTGTTCACCTTCTACAAACTATAATTGCTCTCGATTTAGTGAGAATTGAGCAAGTATTTGCTTTGTTATGATTGGTCACAGTAATTGCACCATAGTGCAGCGTTGCTGATGAGTGAAAACTTACGGCCATGGCTGTACACTCTTGATCAAAATGCTGGAATATTTAGGATTTTCACATTGTCAGACTTCTAAGTTCTAAAATTGGTGATTCAATATGTGGAATTGCAAAGATTTTGTCCTCAGACATTAGATGTATGCATATATGATATTAAAAACCATTTTAGTCGCTGAGAATTATTTGAAAACTTTCTTTGGGTGACCCGGAAAAATTGATCATTTTTAGTAAAAAATCATCAAAAATCACATCATGGCTCAACAACACAGACACAAAATTTCAACATATGCAAAAAATTACAACTTAATCTTGATGTGTACAACCAAAAACCATAACAATATCATGTTGAATGCCACATGCATTGACCTCAACCTTCACTTGACTTGACTTGGATTCCGCCAACCTGTTTTTTTGCTTCTTTCTGACCGATATGGCCATTCTTCAGTGAAAGTCATTTTCACCTGAGTCAGATCAGTTGGCTGAACCTCCTTCTTGTGTGCAGAATGGTCAAAGATGTCCCTATAGTGTTATCTAGGTTCATATCGGGTGAAGTTGCCAATAACTGAAAATTCTCAATATTCTCAATTTTCAAGGTTTTGTATGATTTTTGGTGCCCTACAGGCTTCAGCAGTGTCATAAATTAATACAATGTCTCAACTGAATTGTTTTCGATACTGAGGTACCATTCCCTCTTCCAACAAACTCAGATAGGAGACAGCCGGGACGTTTCTATTCCCTACAACCAGACACAAATTTCCATCATAATGATGATTTTTCACTAAAAATGAATACATTTCGGCCAAATCCATCAAGTCCTGACCCCCCCCTACCACCATCTTTGTCTTTTTCAAAGATCTTTGTTTTGCCCTCCAAAAACACTATTTTCACTTGAAAAAATTGAACTTAGACCTGAGGTAGCCCACCTGAGGTAGTAGGAGGTTTGATCACGAGTGGAGTCACCTTTTGTTTGTGATGAGCTTGTGATGAGTAGATATACAGAGTATGAAACTAGCATTTCACCTACTTTCATGGGCTGGTTTATCCTAAAATTGACACATTTTAAAGAATTGACAAAGTCTTACCTGATGTTTTTCTTGCTCCATGCAACAGTCTTGTTGTGTGGGACAGGCCAAAGGTTGTTGTCACCTCTGTATTTTAATGAAAACCACCTCTTTCCAAAGCTAACACTGCTGTATAGGGTCTTTGGACTCAGCCAACAATGGCTGTCAGTGATAATCAAAACAACAGCCAAGGACAAAATTTAATTCTGAGATTTAGCAACAGGGGGTCAATCACTTCTAGACATGACAGCACCTGGTGAGAAACATAATTACAATCCACAGCTGCATTGCAATGGATCAATTGCATTATTGTGACTACATATATGTGATAAAGAGAATTGCTATTACAAGGTCTTGCAAATTTGAATTAGTACAAGCAATAAAGAAAAGCATGACAAAAGGAAAAGCTCCATTTAGAAATTTTAAAAAATCTCCCCTTCCAAAATTTTAGAGACCATGACATTTTTCTAAGACTCAGTTGACAGCAAGTAAAGACTGTAAAGTGGTCCAGGAGAAACTTGAAAGCTTCCCATTCATTTACAAATGTCATGTGTTAAAGTACAAGAAGTGTATGGGGGAAACAGATATGGGCCTATCACTCTGAAAATGTTACTGTGAGGTGCTGCCTCTGGTGGAAATATGTGTGGTGTGTCACTCCATTTGCATGTCAAGCATATTGACTGCATGTCTTCCTGCAATATATATACTGACCACCCAAAATTCTATTTTACTACAATTCCAACACTCCAACCCTGGTAGGTTGCCATGTTGGTGAAATTTCTGTGACAGAAGAATGAATTATGTAATCTGAGTGAATGTTTATGATTTTACAAAATACACCAGATATACAATAATACATGCCTGCACCACTTCAGCAAAGCCTTCAGTGAATAAAGCAGACAACACGCCCACATAGCTGGCCAAGGAACAGGCTTTCACACATGTTATGCAAATGAGGCCGATTTCGCTGATTTAGATACTTCGCGAAGCCTTAGACATTTGATGTTCAGCTTGTTAGATAGATCTCTCTGAGAGCTTTAAAATGATAGCCGTTGCATGTCCGTAGTCCAAAAACTCGTGTCGGAAATTGCCAGTAAATATTTGAAGTGGAGAGAGATACTGCACGCTGATTGGATATGACGCTTGTGACGTAAATTTATGGAAATATTGACTTTCAGAGAGATTCGTCTAGGGTAGATTCTCTGGGTGGCCTGCACATTATCAAAGGTTAATTATCTGATCATGCAGATTGGAAACTTGAACAAAGTCAAAAGTATCTATTCTTTGCTAACTCAGGAGCAAAAATGAATAAAAAAGGCCCATCGTCCCACAACCATGCAGAGTAATGAAATAAAAATTAAGAGGAGACTTTCAGTATGCTGACCTAAAAGTAATGTCGTAAATATTATCATTGACCAAAAGAAGCACTCATGAACCTGTTTTTTAGAAACATCTTCAAGCAACTACACAGGTCTTCAGGCTACCAGGACTATATATATTTCAGTGCAGTGCATGAAGTGAAGCCATTGAATGTCAGCTGGCATTTTGTTGTACAAAATCAGTGTTGTGTGTTATCTAATCCTTTTTTCCAAGTGTAATATCAGATTATTCTAATTAATGGTTTTGTTGATGACAGTGATCACTTGGTTTGGAAGTGATCATCAGGTTTGGCCTTGTTTGTCATTTGACAGGTGTGTTGCTTAAATTTTGCTTAAAATTAGGCAGAAAATTATAAAAAAATATCACCAGGCATGAAATAATTTTACAACAATTCCTGAATGATTTGCAACCAAGTAATTGATTATTTTGGACAAATAATTTTTCATCCAATCACAGCATTTGTTTATTTGCTGCCTGCAAAATCATTGATGCATGGAGTGGCTCATTGAGTCTAATGGCCCTAAATGAAATGGTAAATGAGTTGACTGTCTCCTTCAACAGCAGGATATCTGTTTATAACAATGAAGCTGGCACCCATAAATGGATGAAATCATTGCAGAAATACACAAGGATGGTGTTCAATTCATTTTTCAGGTGGGTCATGCCTTATATAGATAATAATCAGCACACTAAATTTTATAAACAAATCTTCCAATATGGCCTATCATTCATACCCTTGTTAATAATATAGACACACATCACAAGCTCACAACTTTTTTTTGAAAACACTCGTGGGTTTGATAATGATTCCACTTGGCTCTAAAATACTTAAAGAAACTCATACAAAAAATTCAGGAAAATCCATGCGCCAGAACAGCCTCAAATTTGTATAAAATCAAATATGGCGGCCGCAAAATCGACATTTTTAATAAATAACTCATATAAACTTTGGTATTGCAGACATTTTGACACTTTTCCCATCTCTCTATCTCTAATAGTTTTGAGATATATGTTCATTTGCATATCTCTCACTCTATGAAAATCACCAAAATATGTTGACGCAGATATTTCACCCATGACTTTTTCTTTGCCGCATGTTTCATTGGGGAAACAAGTTCCAGACTGTACTGAGTGTACTGTTTTCACTTATACTTTCAAGGTGTACACGATGTTATGCTACTTTGCTGTATTCACATAAAACAAATATAAATGTTTTATGTCAAAGCTTATCCGTAAAATGTAAAACAGTGTATTTAGATAAATTTCAATGAATCATTTTATGTCATGAGATCTAATCAAAATACAGATTTGATTTGTTGTTTTTAAACATGTGGTTTTTTTGCAGAGCAATCACTATATTTTTCCAGTTTGACAAGAATGCATACATCAAAACACGAAAGCATATGAACAAAAATAGATATTGGTGGTCAATCATTGATAATAGTCGATTACTAATAATTATGAATGATCAAAATATTGCTGTCGAAGTATTGAAACCTGTGGACAGCAGGGATTTGCTATACACAGTATTACTAACCAGTGGCTTAAATTTTAAAAAAATCAATGCTACCCCCAATTGCAAATTTGTACCTGGGATTCATAGCAAGGCATTAAATTAATTAAGACTTGGACACCAATTACCAGATGAGCTTTTAATGGTAGCCTGTGCATGTGCTGTTAAATGAACTATTTTTATTGTGACAGAAGAGACATTTCTGATTCCACATAATTCTTCCCATTTAGTCACAACATTGCTTCTAATCCAAAATTCAGTTTGTCAGATGATAAAAGTTTTCAGTGGAACAGAAATTTAATTCTGTATTACTCTCTTTATCAGTGTTTATCATTGTGAGTAACATTTTTACATATTTGTTTCCATCAGTCTTTAATCTTAGCTGCTTGACAGTAATAAGAGCTTCTTATACTGTGAATGCAAAACAAGTCTCCTTATTTCGCTCTTAATTGCTGTCTCAGCAGTTTTAAAATGTTGTACATTCTGGTGAAGAAAGATATTTGTGTTGTCAGAAAATCACTGGATGCATGGAAGAGAATATGATTTATATCTACTATTGGACTTTTCCCAAATAGTTGGGGAAAAAATCTAGACACCTTGAACACCAGGCAACAACAATCAAAGCTAAGGAATTTATTTTGCATAATGAAACTTCAGAAATATAATGGAATTTTCTTAGATATTTTTCCAGACAGAACAATATTATTTTGTGAGAGAATAGAGAAACCTTCATGACTTGGAGGTTGAATTGACATCATTCTGAGACTTGTACATTCCAAAATAGCCCATTTGTGACATTGTAGGTAAGAAATGTCAAGTATTAAAAACTAGTGGTCCTGATCAAAGTACTTTGGCGATTTTCGAAGAACGAGAGACATTCAAATATACCATATCTAAATAACTATTAGAGATAGAGAGATGGGAATAGCGTTAAAATATCTGCAATACCCAAGTTTATATTGATGTTTCATACAAATATGTGGTCTATAGCTGATAGTTTCTGAGTTATTTTGAAAAATGTCGATTTTTCGGCAGCGATATTGGATTTTATGCAAATTTGAGGCGGTTCTGGCACATGGATTTTCCTGAATTTTTAGTATGAGTTTCTTTAAGTACTTTACAGCCAAGTAGAATCATTATCAAACCTCTTACTATTTCAGGTTGGATACCTCGGGTCTAAATTCTATTTTTTATGCGAAAATAGCGTTTTTGGAAGGCAAAACAAAGATGGTCGTAGGTGGGGAGGGGGGTCAGGACAAGATTGATATAGCAGAAATTCCCACCGAATGCATATCTGGCATGGGAGAACAGCTGGTTTAAATAAAAAGTTGATCGGAGAAACTTTCCGAAATATGAAACACCATAATGGGATGCCCCCAAACTGGGGCATTTGACAGACAGACAGACAGACAAAAAATTTATTCATAGTGAAAAGCCATACATTAAAAGACTATTATACAATATACAATATATATACACACAATTATAACATTCATATATTGACTCCTCACTATGGGGAGACCTCTCTAAGGCAAAGAAGCCGCTATCGTGAGGCCACCCAAGAACAAAAATTTGAATCTGTCTACTGGAATCCCCAGGGTTTTCATTAGTATATTCAGTCAAATATAGTCAATTTTTACTTGTCAATTTTAATTATATTATAAACCAAAGAGGGTGCTTAAGAAGAGGATAGTGCATCCAAGTTGGTGGATACTTAATTAGTAGAATCAAAAGAAGAATCCCGAGGGAACCGACAGGACAAGATACAGGTAATCAGGGCAAGAAGGGGGAAGATGAAATAGGTTTACTTGATATGAATGTGAGGTGATAAAAGAGATTGAAACACTTATCTCTGACAGATGAAGCAGTTTCTGTGAATACAGATGTCATTATATTGATTAATATAATGAGATTTGATGTATCTGCAGAAGCCAGGGAGACTGTTGGTGTAGATATTTTCTTTTATCTGAGGAGGACAGTTATTGAAAGCAAGCGGTATAATATATTGGATGCTATTTTTGGCAAATTCAGTTCTAACTTTTGGCAAGTAGAAATCATTAGATGCTCTAGTCATGCGAGTACGTAATTCAGAATTTCGCTTGAACAAATTTGATTGAAAGTATGCGGGAAGTCTATCATGTTCTAGTTTGTAGCAAAATTTTAACACCTGAAGTGCTTCCAGGTCAGAGATTTTAAGTAGGTTCAACTTCTTAAAAAGAGGATTTGTATGATCATTATACTTTTCTTTCGATATAATTCTGACAGCTTTCTTTTGCAGCTTTACAAGTTCATTTACTTTTGATTTCCAGCAAAGTATACCATAGTTTAAATGTGGCAAGTAAAGGCTATTATATAGAGTACGCAGTATGTTTTCAGGCAGGATATTCTTCATTTTGGACATAATTCCTTCTACCTTTGATAATTTTGACCTAATCTTTAGTATATGTGCTCTCCAGTTAACATTTTTGTCCAATGTAATACCTAAATAGTCAAAAGTTTCGACAAATTCAATTAATGTTTCATTTATACTTATTTTTGGTTGCAAAACATTCTTGCGTACATTGTGAAACAAAATAGCCTTTGTTTTTGACACATTTAGCGACAGTTTATTGAGTTTTAACCACAGAGTGATATTGCCCAACTCATTTATAATGTTGGTATCCCTGTCATGCCCACCAGTGTCAAAGGTGCTTAGCGTTGCTGAAAGGGCTGTGTCATCAGCATATATAACAGGATGAAACATTTTAGAAGCAAAATTGAGGTCATTGAGATAGATAATGAACAACAAAGGGCCTAAAATTGATCCTTGAGGAACACCAGTTGTAATTGGGAGTAAAGATGAGAAAGTATTTTCCAAGGCAATACATTGCTTACGATTTGTCAGATAGCTTTCCAGAAGCTTATAGGCATTACATTTTACACCATAGAAATTCAGTTTATTCAGTAATATTTCATGATTGATAGTATCAAATGCTCTTGATAGATAAAAAAAATTGCTAATGGAGTTTCTTTCTTATCCATAGAATTTATAATTCTATCAGTTAATTCAACTGCAGCTCATTCTGTTGAATGGGATTCTCCAAAGCCATATTGATTTTTGTAGAAAAGATTATTTTTAGTAAAAAAAGGTGGTTAACTGTGTGTGCATAACTCTCTCAAACACCTTTGACAGGCTGGGCAGGACAGAGATGGGCCTATAATTTTCAAGCATGGTACTGTCATTCTTTTTGTATACTGGGACAACCTTTGCAACTTTTAGCTTATCTGGAAAAATGCCATTTCCAATAGATTGATTGATTATTAATGTGAGTGGACGAAGTATTTCATTTTTGATGAATTTAAGAACATTGCTGGATATGCCATCAATTCCAGTAGATGATTTTGGTTTTAAACTTTCAATAATTTTTGAAACAGTTAGATCATTTACTTTCTCAAATGAAAGTTCATAACCTACCGGTGAAGGTAGATAGTCCTTGAAGGAACAATTTTGTGGGGTATGTATTTCCGATGCTAATTTTGGCCCAACATTTACATAAAATTTGTTAAATTCATCAGCAATTATTTTTTTATCTGACACATACTGACCATTTATTAAAAAAAAGTTGGGAAAATCTTTTTTGTTTCCAGTCTTGTTGATGACAGTCTTAATAGTATCCCAAGTCTTTCTTACATCATGCTTGAATTTACTGAAACATGATTCATAGTAAGCTTTTCTGGCATCTTTCATCAGTTTCTTCAAAATTGTATTATAATTAGCAAGGTTATTTTTTAATGTCAAATGCATAACAGTATCCTTCGGTGTCTTTATCATATGCTTGTACAATTTATTTCTGAACCTAATAGATCTCAGGAGCCCATGACTTATCCAATTATTAAGCTTGTGTTTATGCTTGTTAAATTTCACCACTTTAACTGGGATGTGCTTCTTGAAAGCTTCCTGGATCACCTGATCAAGAACCTCATAGTTTGTATTAGGGTTGGTTGTAATACACTGGTCAAATGCGTCAGAAGTACGTTTTGAGGCAATTTCCATTTTGAAGTTATTTAAAGATTGGGTACTTCTCGACCAAATTTTCACAAACTTAGTGACAGATTTTTCAACCATCAAATAATCTAGGGAAATAAAGCAAGGCATATGATCAGAAATATTACTTAATAGAACACCAGAGGTTGTTGGTGAAAAATTCTTTGATAACTTTACTACTGTGAGATGTAATGCGTGTTGGTAAAGTAATTTTTGGAATAAACCCATGAGATACCACCGTTTCAAAGTATTCATTGAAGATACTTTTCTCATTAATTTTCAGCAAGTCTATATTAAAGTCACCTGCCATAGCAACATCTTTATTATTAATCTGAAGTCTGTGCAATATCTATTCAATCTCACATGTAAATGTATTGTAGTTCTCAACATTATCCCTAGGTGGTCGATAAATATTTCCCAATATAATAGTCTTTCTGGTCTTAGCTTGAGAAAAGGATTCATTAATAACAATTTCCAAAAACAAACCATCCCATATATTTGCAGCACTAGAATAGTGCTGCGGTGACTCAAATTGAACATGTCATAATAACAAAATACATGACCTAATGTATTTCCATGTCCATAAATTATTATTTTGCTTATAAACGAATAAATTAGTTATGATTTGGCCACAAAATTCTATTTATTTGAAGGATATATGTGGCACTAAACAAGTTAAAATGTAAACTTTTTGTCAAAAGGAGTCATCCTTGATGGGCCCCGGTCGTTCCTGACACCTGGTACCATTCCAATTAATATTATACAGTTATCATACAGCACCAAGTGCAATATCAGTTTTCATGGCACCGAGGTGACTAATAGTGTCTCCAAGGTGCCAAAAAAACTGACTAGGCACGAGGTTCTGTGCAATAGCTGTAATGTCAAATGAGTTTTTGTGGAAAATGCAAATAAAATGGCTTGAATTCTGATATCTTAACTCTATTTGTGTTTCTTTTGACCCTCAGCCTTAAAGTGTACCTCATCATAAATCAATAACTATTTCAACCACAAACAATGTTTCAAACTTTTGGAATCCAGAGAATACTTGATGATGGATTTGTTTTAAAAAAAAGTATCAAATTTTGTAGCAGATTTTAGACATATAAACACAACAGAGTCACTAAAAAATAGGGAAAATGTTTTTCGGCCACTTAGTGCTTTATTATGAAGAAAAAAATAAATCAGCAGAAAATTTTGATATCCAGTGAGCCCTTTCATAGACGCATCTTTTACCATCACTGTAATTTTCCTATTAGCCTCCATTGCTGTGCAGTGAATAGTTTTTACTTGAACTATGACACAAAACATTTTTGTTATCTTGTGCTGCAGCAAGTCTATTGTTGTGTTTCTTTTGAACCGCTCAAACTTTGTAGCAGATTTTTTACCTCTAAACAAAACGGAGTCACTAAAAAACTGGTAAAAATGCTGTTTTTCGGCCACTGAGAGACAAAACTATTGTGAGAACCGATTTGGTGATTTTTTTAAAATTGAAAAATGTTTGGACTAAAATAATATAAATTGGCTAAAGTCTTTTTTTTCACATTTCCAAGGGAAAACCATTCAAATTCAGGAGAATAACCTTGGTAGTGCAGTAAAAGTCATGAATATGACAGTGTACACTTGTCTTACTGTGCTATTCACCATTCATGGTTTTTTAAAATAACCAAATGATATTCTCAATATCTCAAAATTCTATTTTCCAAAACGATATTCCCAACCTAAATATTCAAAGGTGATGTATGTTGGAAATTTCACAAATTTGCACTGTTTCAGCAAATCTTACCTAAGGATCTGAGATTTATAGGAATGGGAGCAAACTTGTTGCTTTTTTTTACTAATAATTCCAATTAATGCTTAAATAGTATGGACTAGCTGAATATTGTTTACCTATTTTGACAGTACATGAATATCAAAAACCTCTTGTTAAAAATTTGTTTAAACTTTTGTTTTAGAAAATACTGTGGGACGAGTGGATGGCAGCACAGCTTTGTTGCTCAATTTCAATTACACGGAAGATGTGTCAACACCCAATTTCATTCTTCTTGGGACACAAGAAGTAGATTGCACATTAATGCTGAGGCCTGCAGAAATCGCTGCCTTTCCATGTGAAAGGGGTATTACTGTTTCATTCTGGTTCAAAATAGTTTTATCTGTTATGGAATATTCCTATCTACTAAAATCGAACAGTGTTCGTGTGTATCACGTAAATTCGAGTTCAGCAACTATCCTGGTTACTTCAAATGGCACACATATCCACTTGTGGAAAAGCACCGATGAAACTATTGTCATAAGCCAATGGCATCATTTTGGGGTGACCTTTGGTGTTCAAGCGGTTCCAACTAAGTACATTGACGGTTGTAGGAAACAAATCGAACTTACTAATGTTTATTCAAATCCTTACGATTTCGAAAGAACGATAGTTGGCTGTGACCTGGATGGGCTATTCTGTGGAAATTTTGCAATGGAAGACCTTCGTATCTGGAAAGAACAAAAGGATCCGCATTTCATGTGGCTACTCTGGAATTCATAACAGTGGCGTCCCTTTGGTGGGCACGCGGGGGGGGGGAGGGGCTCGTAACCCGTATTAGATCTGTGCCCCCCAGGTGCCCCCCCCATATGAACTTCCTGACTTTGACTATGATATACAGTTAGTATAGTGAGTGCCCCCCCCCCCCGAGAATCGCATCCCCCGCAGGTGCCCCCCCCCCCGCTCGAGACCTCCTAGTAACGCCACTGATTCCTAAGGATGTCGACTTTTCTGACCATTTCGTATGCATACAGATTATTTGGATAAATATGCTGTGTATTAGGGTGTAAGAGGCTCTCACAAGACTTAAGACATGGTTCTTGAAAGTAGAATTGAAAATAGTTTAAATCACAGCAGTAAAGAAATCAAAACAGCTTTCTAATTGTTCAGTTTCAAATTCATCAATTGACTTTTAAATCCAGGGTCATAGATCCTGGGGGTATACATCCCCCTAGGATGAGCCTAGGGGAGGATGATCATATGATTATCCCACCGCCCTAGAATATAAAATTATTGCTACTTGTTGGTGACAATTATTAGTTATTTAGCTATTTTGTCTATGATACAAGTCGATGTTATGCAAAATATACAAGCTGCAGACATGTGTCTCAGAACTGACCTTCGATAATCTAAGATAAGTTGACCTATATAGGCCCCCGAAATCCCCCCGTGCACGACTTCATCCCCCCTACAAAATGACAAATCTAGGCCCCCTGATTTATTCCCTTTTAGGAAGCCACATAAAACATCATAAGCTTAACTGGCCCATTCATATGTAAAATATGCACTTTAATCCGTTAATGATATGCAAATGATATGACTTGAGTAACATATTTTCAAAGCATTGATCAGGTGTTATTTACAGTGTATTTCAAAACAAGTGTTACATTTAGTTCTGGTCTTAATTGATTTTGGACAAGTTGGTGTAATAGGTGTACTTTTTCTTTGGTGACCTGCCTGTGTATGGAAGCTTTTTTTTTGTAGGCGATATGCATATATCTGTTGAGTCAGTGTATCTGAGAAGCTTTAAATTAATTGTAAATGGCTTTACAGCTCAGGCTGGCCAGATGTTTGCAGTGTTAATCTTGCATAGCTGTGGGTGTGGGACTGTGGGTAGTCTGTGACGTTTGATTTTGAGCTTATTGTAGTTTGCATATATATGTTAACCCTGTTTCAACAATCTTACTCCAATTATGATACAAATTGATAATGATCCCTTTGACTTATATTAGTGTTGTCCATTTTGCAGAATTTATATTTATCTAACATATTTTTTGTACGCTCACTCGCATTACAAGGCCTTCTTGTTAGTGTCCCATGGTTTTGCTGCCTAGCTTCATTGCTAAAATTCAATTACATTCTCTGTAATGCATGATATTGTACATTTCTGTATTGTGAATAAAAATTATAAAAGCAAATTCTATGAGAATGGGTGTTATCAATGAATGAGAATGATACATGAAGGTTCATTTTACATGTTATTTAAATGACCTTGGATTTTCTAACCTGCGCATGCTTCTGTAAACACATCAGACTTAGAAAGAAACCTGTCCTGCCTTAAACATCACAATTGCAGGTTCTTGAATATCAACCATTTATAGAGGGTTCATTGGGTTTCCTGGTATGTATCTGAGAATCAAGTTGCTGTTTGAGCCATAAGTTCAATAGTGAAATTCCCATCGCGCAATGTGTTGGTACTAATCTTCTAGTCATTATATTGGGACTACGGATATCAGGACCAATAGGCCACATTGGATGGATGGTGATTGTACCTATGCACTTGGTAGGCTAATACATAAGGACAGGAGGAGGACACGGCAATGGGGTGAAGGATGAGAAAATGGCAGCCAGGCACACATTTTCGTAGAACGGGGTGACTTTTAACGGCCGGGATGACTTTGAACACTTTTCCGAAAAAGATTGATCCTCTGTGAATGCAAAGTTTCTTTCAATATGAAGTCATTGTGACTGGATTTTTTTTTTCCTGATTTTGATGAATAAACTCAGAATACTTCTATTTGGAAGATACAATGACCTGTAAACTTCTGTGCCTACAACAATACCAAATGACCCCAGCCTTATAAAAACCTGCCTTATTAGAATGTCACTCAAATACTTGCAAAATCCACCAGAAACTTGTTGGAGACTAAAATTACGAACCAACAACAAATAATATAAGTGGATAATGCTGAATTGTAACACACTTCAGGGTGACTTTGAACATCACAGTGTGATGGTGAGCGCAGAGACCATCACATTTTCTGGTGTACCATATTCACTGATGTACATGTATCATATTTCATAATACTATGCATATAATTATATGTGTGAATGCATATCTCACTGCTATTAGGCAATCCTTTAGCTCCAAAAGCACGGAAGTAGATCAAGCATAAAAAAGCCACAAAGAAAATAAAACACAGTGACAAATTTTTAAGGAAAAGGCAGTCAAGCCCTACAAAATTCATAAATACAGAAAAACATTTGTTTTCTGAGAATTGATGTTTTCTTTTATTGAAACTCACTCTGTTCAAAGGCACCCCAGATCTTGGGGTGACTTTGAATGTCCACTTATCCACTGGCACAGGCATATACATTATGTATATCTAAAATTGCCGATGCATAGGTTAACTACATGCCAGTGGCCAACATTTCATCCCATGAAATACTGCATAGATCTTACATATTTTTAAATATTAAGGAATTGAGGGGAAATCTGTTCAAAGTCACCCCATTCTACGGTACCACTGACACAATCAGGAGGTGACGAATAGTTCCTGGGCTGCCTGGCAACCCAGCTGGCAACATAATAGATATTTTCTCCCTGTTGCATAAAAAAATTAATTTTACTATCGCAAAATAAGCGCAACCAGGAGCTTACACTGAAATATGAGGTGCCCCTGCAATTTCAGGTGTATCACTCACTCTATGAAGAAAGTGTGCCTGCATCTCTTAGGTAATGGCATTCTTTGTACGGATATTTCTGATCGCTACCCTGTATTCACAATTCTTCTTAGAAATTGTATCAACACTAAACCTGTTGAAATAAGGAAAAGGCTTTATTCACAATCAAATTTAGACAAGTTTAAAAATGCCATCCAGAAATACTCATGGAATAGTGTTTTAACTTCGACAGATTGTAAAGAAGCATTTACTCAATTCCAAAGGGAATTTAAATCTGTTTATGATGATTGTTTCCCAATTAAGGCATTCAAATATGGTTATAAAACAAGGAAAAATTGGCTTTCTCAAGGCATTAAAAACTCCATTAAAACTAAAAATAAACTCTATGTATTATCAAAAACAAATCCCAGTGAGAGAAATATTCAAACATATAAAAATTATAAAACAAAGCTTCAAAAGTTGTTACGACAGGCTGAAAAAAGGCACTTTCAAGATCTTTTGGAAGCAAACAAAGGCAATATTAAGAAAACATGGGAAATTATTAAGAATGTTATTAATCGGAAACAATCATCAAATAAGTCTTCAGAATTTGTTATTAATGGTGTAAACACTACAAATGGGAAAGAAATTGCTGACGCATTTAATAATTCTACACTAACATTGGTAAGAATCTCAGTGAGAAGATTCCACACACTGACACTGACCCTATTTTTGACATGAGAAATATAAATGTGGCCAGTTCTATTTATCTTGCACCGACAAGTATTGACGAATTACGCAGCATTGTCTTAAATATCAGTACCACGAGTGTAGGCTGGGATGATGTTCATGTCAAAATAGTTAAATCCTCCTTTGACAATATCAGTAATATTATACTTCATTTGGTTAATTTATCTCTTGTACAAGGAGTATTTCCTGATGAAATGAAAATTGCAAGGGTTGTTCCGTTATATAAGAATGGAGATAGCAAACTTGTCACAAATTATCGCCCAGTTTCTGTCCTCTCTATATTTTCAAAGATTTTTGAAAGAATAATTTATAATAGAATAATTAAGTTTGTAAATGATAATAATCTTCTTTACAAGTTTCAGTTTGGATTTCGAAAAAAATATGATACAACAATGGCTTTGATAACACTTATTGATAAGATTGTAACTGGTATGAATAGGAATGAAATGACATTATTAACATTTTTGGATTTTAGTAAAGCCTTTGACACCATCAATCATGACATATTGTTACGTAAACTAAATAAATATGGGATAAGAGGGGTGGCTAATATATTAATCTGCAGTTATTTGGATAACAGAAAACAGTTTGTATCTTTTGATGGAAATTACTCAGAACTGATGTCCATAAATTGTGGTGTCCCTCAGGGATCAATTTTGGGCCCTCTATTATTTATATTATACATTAATGACATTTATTTAGTTTCAAATAGCGTTATGCCAATCTTGTTTGCTGATGATAGCAGCTTATTTGTTCGAGGTAAAAATGTTACAGTTATGACAGATGTCTTGAATAATGAATTAAGCCATGTGTATAATTGGGTTAATGCTAACAAACTATCCCTCAATGTAAATAAAACAAATTGCATGTTATTTAAATCCAATCGGAAAAATGTTTCTGGTGACCTTCAAATTAAGATTGCTAACAAAGAAATTTGTCATGTTGAGTCTACTAAATTCCTTGGTGTTATTATTGACTCGAAACATGCTTGGGTTGACCATATAAATTTTATAAGAAAGAAGATAGCTAAGGCCACATGCATAATATTAAAGGCCAGACATCAGCTCAATTCACATTCATTGCTCAGTCTTTACAATTCTCTTGTCTATCCATACCTTAATTATGCCATTGAGGTATGGGGTTCAGTGCCCGCTACAAACTTGGCTCCAATTCAAAAACTTCAAAAAAGAACTTTAAGGATTATATCGTTTTCACCTCTTAGAACGCCATCTATTCCCCTCTTCCTGAAATATGGAGTTTTAGATATTTTCAAAATCTATGTTCTCAAGGTTGCCTTGTTTATGTTTAAATTGCAGAAAGGAGATAGCCCTGACTTTTTTAATGACATGTTTCTTTCTAATTCCCAGTATCATGCTCATAATACTAGATTACGCAATAAGTTACACTTGCCCATTTTTAGAAGTAGTTTTTGTCAAAGATGTTTGAGATATAAGGGAGTCATTGTGTGGAATTTTCTTTCTGACGTTATAATGAGTAATCTTACATTATCCACTATAAAAAAACACCTGAAGAAGTACCTCCTTGTTAATGATTTAGATTTTTGTAATAACCAAGGATGATTTTATTAATTCTATTTTTTTATTTTTCTTGATTTTTATTTTATTATTATTTTTTTAAAATGTATATTAAGATTATTATTATTTTGTTTTCAGTATATGTTATAATTTAGCTTGTTAGAAGTTCTTACCAATGTAACATAAAAATTATTTGTATTATTAACTATACGTCAATATATACATTTTTTTGTATCTTGACTAAGGAAAATTTGATTGTTTATAATTGTACATGATTTATGTATTTTGCTAAATAATTATTTTCCAATAAAGAACTTGAACTTAAAAAAAAGAACTTGTTACATTCTGAAGGCATTGACCAGACCATCTGCAAAAATCACAATTTCAACACTATGCAATAGACAGCTCTGGACATGACCAGACAATTAGGGTAGGTTGATTTTGGAACTTCACCATTGGACAAATTGGGATGGTGAGATTTTCATATCAGAAGGCTTTATCCTAAATTTCAGGTCTCTAACTTGAAAACTTTTTTGAGGAAATGACATTGAATTTTTGACATTTTGAACATTTTTCAGTTGTTTCGCTAAGTCGCGGTTTCGTATAACTTTGTCATTTCACATCATACAGTAATGCAACCTACATATTTGAAAAGATCTCAAAAAGACCTACAATTTGAATACAAACATGAAGGGTTTCCAATAATTTTTCATCTGCACTTCATATAAAATTCCACGATTTTGAGAAAGAAAGTCAGATCTGATGATTCAAAGCAGTAATAAACAGGAAATTTCTTGAAAAAAGTATTTTACGAGTCCGGGTTATATTCAACCCTATGTCAGTCTACTGGATTACACTTCGACAAGCATTGGAGGTCTTACAATGAGCCATATTGGAGGTATGGGGGAGTAACAGTTTCATTTGGCAAACCTACGAAACTTTGCCGAGTCTTCCAGCTGCACAGCTTAATTTTTAATAAATCAAACATCAGAAATAAAATTTCAGTGTGGTAGTGATGCAAACAAGTTCACAGCCAGCATCAAGAATAAAGGTTCAAATTTGAGAGGTAGGCTTTTATAGGGCACTGCACACAAAAAGAGAAAATTGTATTTTTTCTCTCTCTTTCTGAGCATTGATATTATTTTTGAAATGTAATATTCTCAATCCTAAATAAAAGGCATGATGTGTTCCGTAAGGCTCCAGTTATGACATAAAATCTGTCTAATAATCTACCAAGACCTCACTTTAACACCTTAGTTCCATTATGAAACTGTAAAAAGAAGTGCTGAAATAATTTTTATAGTACCTTAATTGTCAAAGCAGGGAAGTTTTATGTTACAACTTCAGCACTCCAGCACAGAAATATACACATTCCAATCAGGTGGTTGTTATATTTGAACTTCTTTCTTGGTTAGAATGATGCGCTGAATTCCATTTCTTTCTCTATTTTTTTCAGGACATTATAATACTGAACCTGATTCTGAAATGAGTCACTGACAAAATCGAATAACCTGATACCCGTGGTTAATTAATATTTACAAGTTCATAATTTCTGTGGTTCTATTCAGGAGCCCGGACAATAATTGGATTGACTAAGGTAACTATATTAAAGGTCTGGATGCTTTACCTAAGATTGCTAATATTACCAGATATCTCAGCAGCCAATGGAGTTACATTTACACCTATAATCGTACTTGATTGGCAAGTCAAGGAAAAAAATTAAAAGTTATCAGATTGTGAAGTTGCCTGCGCCTTCAAATTGGGCCTAGACCATTGATGTTGGTATTCAAAATGAAGGTCTGATTGAGCCCTGTCCAACCATACCAGTTTCATTGTCTTATCTCTTAAATTGAATAAGTTATTCAATACCGCGAATCGGCAAACGTAGCGAAAAATGTTTAAAAACTCAAAATTTCAAAT
Source organism: Platynereis dumerilii (assembly GCA_026936325.1). Classification (NCBI taxonomy): domain Eukaryota; kingdom Metazoa; phylum Annelida; class Polychaeta; order Phyllodocida; family Nereididae; genus Platynereis; species Platynereis dumerilii. Next base: position 20,970,950 of record JAPTHN010000005.1, on the reverse strand, counting down.
GGATTTCCTCAAAAAAGTATAACAGTTAGAGACCTGAAATTTTGGATATGGCCTTTTGATATGGAAATGTCACTATCCCAATTTGTCCAAGATTGAAATTCAGAAATTTTTGCAAAATCAACCTACCCTACCAGACAATGTATGCTATATACTTGTCTATCTATGCAACACAACGTGTCTGACCAGAATGTCATTCCAGGAATTAGAATGCCAGGAAATTTGGCTAATCTGACAACAAAGGCCTTTTACACACTCAATTAATTAACTGCAGGATATTTGCTTCCTCTTACTATCAAATTGAGACTGCCTGATGTCTTTGTGTTCTGCTGTTTTGGTCTACTTCAAAACACCAAAACACAGAGTAGCAATGTCTCGTAATGTCTGTAGTGACGCCCAGTGATGATTGTGTCTGTTTTCGCATCCAATCACCACCTGATTCCTGATTGAGCTATTCAGAGACTGCATTGCTTTACGACAACATAATCCCTGCCGGGTATAAGATGCAAAAATCATCAGTGGCATGCTCACACCTGCAACAGCTAAAAACTCCTCCCATAGCTATGCCACTCACCTAAACTATCCGCCTGTCCTTATTGATCTATCCTGTCCTTCTGATAACACCAGAAAGCAGTTCCACTGCTCTCTTATTTACATTTTTCTATGGCAACTCTCCTCTGCCACCAGGGGTGCATGAATCTGCTCAGTAGTTCCGCTTATCACATCGCCTGGGACTGGCGCCACTGTTCCATTCTCCCGCCAAAAACATTCACACACCTGCTGTGTAGCATTTGGCAATGTGCCAAAATATCACTTACCAATATACTTCCTGAACTCCATTCACATATTTTCCCTGCTCACGTATTTTTCTACTATTTCAATCAAAGCACATACTTTCAGACAAATTGCAGATTTTTATCATTGCCCAGTCAATCTTTCCAGTGCCATCACTGGGAATCTACCTCTTCCTTTTCAGATATAATGGGCGGTCGGGAGGGGGGGGGGAGCAGCAAAATGTCCCTCAATGGGTATATCTATATATAATAAAAGTATCGCAACAATAACATGAAATAGAATACCCTTCAGGTATTTCCTAAAATAATTTCTCTGCACTAATTCTGTCAAATTTTCCTGTTCCACAACAACCGAACTGCTTCAGAATCATGAACAGATTGGTATAGTAGCCACGGTATGCACTTAATCTTGTCCGTAAATTAAAGGATCACTTCAATCTTTTTCAAATTTTGATATGTGGTTAATTTTTCCGAGAAAATAAGAGGTGTACCATTCATTTGATTGTGAGATCAATATTTGGGGAGTTATTAAACTTCAAAGTCGGCACTATTTGGTGTATCTACGCACTCTTGAAAGTCCTCAAAAAGCAGTGACGTCATAGTAGGATGACATCACTATCAGACAATGACATGACGTCACGCTCAGCTGATCAGCCAGGCACGCTGTAGCACAGAGGAATATTTCTCTGTGGCAGCAGTCAGCAGCATTGATCTCTGCTTGTATACAAGGATGAAACTTCAAATATTCAGTGTAGGCTAAGGCCACAATTTTATATGATTGCTTGTTACTCGAAACCGCCGCTCCAGGTGTGTGCGTCTCAAAAAATAAATTGCGTCACTCATTTTTATCTATAGGCCTACCGCTGCTGCAGTTTTCCCAGCTTCGCGATATTGGCCAATGCCCCAAGTATTACATGACATTGTGTAGGAGCGTGTCAAATACTTCAGAAGTACCTACTTGAAGTGCCATTGACTGGCAATCAAACCCTCTAAGGCTCTAACTAATTGGCAATTGCAATGGCTGATACCCAAGTCCCAAGTGTAAGGCTTAATTGCCATGAGGTTGCCAAATTACCTTGAACTTGAACTTAATTGGATTGCCATGACTGCATTTAAGACACGGTGTTGAACATTGATCAATGCCAATTAACAAGAACTGATTTGAATTAATCCTATTCTGAATTTGCAGCTTTTCAAAGAGCAAGGGTTCGTCTTATGGTCTACTGAAATATAGGTTACTATTATTGCTTGGCATAACACATAGGCCTAGGCCTATACAGTGCCGCCTGTAAGTAAGTGAAACACATGATATTGTGCCATTGCATCAATGTTAAACATCCTTAATCAAAATGCTTCTGGAAGGACGAATTCTCATCCGATGAGAGGAAAACATTTTGGGTCATAAAGGCCGATATGTGAGGCATGCAGGATAAAAATAGCAGCCAATTTTCTTTGCTGTAGTTGGAGTTAGGTATGGGTCAAAGTCTTTGATAAGTAAGTGAAACGCAGGCCCAATGTTAAAAGATAGGGAAGGGTGGTTCACTTACTTATCAAAGACTTTGACCCATACCTAACTCCGACTATAGCGAAGAAAATGGGCTGCTATTTTTATCCCACTTGCCTCACACATCGGCCTTTATGACCCACTTTGTTTCCCTTTCATCCGATGAAAATTCCTGCCTCCACAAGCAGTTAGGCTGAGGATGTTTAGCATTGATGCAATGGCACAATGTCATGCGTTTCACATACTTACAGGCGGCACTGTACATGTATATAAATTTAAAATTAAAATAATCAGTTCAGGAATTTTCATTATTGACTGTATTTGAATCCTGGATGCGGGTGTTGTCTGTGGCTATTGACAGTCAAAGTAAAACTATTCATATGAACTAAATTGCAAAGACAGAAAGAAGAAAAAAAAACCCAGATAGATAGATATGAATTTTGCAGCAAGATATGTTAGGCCACTCTTACCACTTAAAAATGTGAAAGGATTTAATATTACAACCATAGATGAATAAATGACAACATTTGTCTGTTTAAGTGATTTTACCACATGTCATAAATGAGTGGTCATTTTCGCAAATAGATAATTTTTTTTTACATGGACAAAAACCTTAAAATTTTCTTTGTCCGACCGACTGCTCATGAAAATAAGCGGAAAAAGTGTCCAGCTACTTATTTTTCTTATTCCCAACTGGCTGACTGATCCACATGCCTTTGAGAAAGTTCCTAACAAGGAATCAAAAAGCTGTGGCCTAGTGAGTTGCCTGAGGAAATATTCACTGAGGTGCAGTTCGGATCTGGAAAACTCTTGCCAAAAGTTTAATAGGTCAAAGTAATCTGTAAAATATCTAATTCTTTAGTAAAATACCCAACTCCTTTCAAGACACAATATAGGCCGACTAAATTATTCATAAATTTTACAACCCTATTCAAAAGTAAACCTTTTAAACAAAAACTTATTTACGAAAAAGTAATTTTTTTTTTGCATCACATAAATATGAACTAAATCTTCACGCAAAATAAGTTGACCTACATGTTTTTAGTGCACTCATTTGCTTCATTAGAAATTGTTACATTTTATCAACAATAAGAAAAGAGATCGTCTCAATTGTTGATCAGGTGCAAAATAGTTATGATGTAGTTAAAAGCGTCTGGTTTTGTTGATTGGTGCCTGGACAAATGTAACAATTCATAAATAATGAAATTGGCCTATATGACGTCAGCAAAAGGAATCCTGTCAGTTTGATTTTTTCAGTCAGACGATTAAGACTTGAGAAAATGATTTTGTATTATTTGCATTCAATTCGGTGATTACCTTTGGCTTGGATATATTCGAAGTTGCAAACTGCTAGGTTTGTGACTCTTTGCACTGCTTGAGGTAAGGACAATTAATTTCTATTTTTTTTGCTTCAAGTTAGTCTACACAACTAGTCTGTTGACAGTTTTACTTATTATAAAGCAGTGCATGCACTGAGTGTCACACATTGATACAATGACTTTGGTGTTATCGACAAAAACTACCAGCTCTAGGGATTGGTGCATAATGCATTTATCTGATTCGTGCAGAGGTCAACCTCTCTCTCAAGAGAAATTGATGTGTGATAAATTTAGGCTGCTAGGCCGCTCAAACCTGAAAATATGAAATAGGGAGCTGGGTTGGCACTTCACTTGGGAATTCTCTGGAGCCATGTATAGGCCTACCATTCCTGGATGCACTTTTGCAAAATTTTACAGATTAGGCCTACTTGGTGCCTTCAAAGTAAAGATAGTAAATGACACTAACAAGTTGTCATTCATGACTTAGGTCTGGAACAGACGGGTCTGGGCCATCACAATCTTTTCTTGGGTGAAATAACAGAATCTTTAGGGCAAGGTTTTGGGGTGATTTGTAGCTTTGAAAAACCCAAAAAAATACAGTCATGTACCTTTTGTCTTTACAAAACACGTTGGATACTTGAAATATTTTTATGAGGCCGATTTATGGAGAAATGACAGGAAACATAACATGTAAACAAACCTTCGGAAGTCAACCTCGAGTGCTTCGGACGCACTTTTAATATAGAAAGAATGGTCGTACAGAGCCGGGACTTAGCTCAAAATGTAGGAAATTAAATTTCCTAAACATTGGTATCATTTAGAAGGTGCTGGGCCCGATATTAAGGCCTCCAGAGCGTGCTGCGAAAAAAATTGGATGGATACTGAGCTCTGCTCTGCTGATCTATTCATGATTGTCCTTCAGCTAGGCTAATTCAAATTGATCACTAAGCCTTGATTAATGAATGCTTGTAGGCCAATGAACTTAAATTGCAATTAACTGATACTTGTTCAGGCATTGCAATCAACACTGTCAAGTTTGACACTCTATAGCTTCACTAGCTGTCAGAGCCTCCAGGTACCACTCCGTGAAAGGACGTGGCAAATGTTCGGCCTCACTCTGGGCCAACAAACATTACACAACAATTCGTGACGTCACTGGTCCCAGTGTACATTATGGCCGCGCCCACGGCAATACATTTCCTCCGCCGGACTATTTTTAAAAAAGGTTAAAGTGATCCTTTAAGAAGAGATGGTGCTTAATAAGTGTCAAGTTAGTGTCAGCCCCTCTGACAAATTGACCTGAAATCAGAGAATCACAGAGGATCCTCTTCACTCCAGGACGTGACAACTTTACTGAGGACTGATGCAGAGACATAGAAGGATTAACTCCCTTGGAACTACTCACCCCTTTAGCAATCTAATAAAGCCCTATCTCCGTCTAGACAAGGGGTACCCATCACACAGATAGATAGAGAGACATAGTGATGAAGGTTCAGCCCTTTTGTGCTGTACCAGTTTCAATAAATGATCATTGAATGATTATTGAATGAAGTGGCTGTTGCTTTCATTTTGCTTCGTTCATGCTTGGAGAATTTGATCTGATCAGTTCTTCACATCTACTCAATTAATGTGATAAAATATAAAGGTGATAATACAACAAAATGTAGTTGAGATCTCAGAAATGTTCTTTGTGACATTCTTTTTGACATGAATTAATCAGAGGCTTTCTGTGTTAACTACTGCAATTTCAATTAGTATGAGTTGTTTGGTCAAGTTTTCCAGCTATCTACGTTGCATTTTTAACTCATCTCATTGGGGAATGAGGAATAAAAGGTCCTTCAAATGTGTATGTTGAATGTTGGAAGCTTTGGAAAATGTAATAATTCTACTTCAGTGAGCAGCTGAGTTGGGCTTGTAGATAAGACTAGCCACCAATAAACACGTCTACTGGGCTTGATATATGTTTTTATGGTATTCATTATTCAAATTAGTTTTATGCCATGTAATTCAGTGTCTGAACCAATCAGATCCAGTACATTTGCTACGTTTTACTGTCCCATTGCAGAAACTCATACTTATTGAAGTTGCAGTAAGTTCTATTCAGTATTCACTTTGAAGAAGAGAATTAAATGAGCTCTTTTCCAAGGAGTGCAAATACTTTTGCACAACTCTGCCTAAATCCTTGCTCAATCTTTTACAGTTTTTTTTATTCGTATCCAAAAACTATAAGGTGAAAGTCATCTGTGTCAGGATGAAATGCTTGCAATATAATCCTCTTCTGGGATTCATCAATGGTGAAGGCATTTTCAGTTTATCGATAACTGAAGGTTGTGGAGGCCAACACCAACTGTTCTCATGTCCATTGCTTTACAGGGAGAAGGAGCAACTTGTGAATGTAGCACTGACTGGTCGGTAGCTTGACATATATGGCTCTACGTCAGCTTAGTTTATATGAGAAAAAAGCACAGCAAGCTGGGTATTTCAGCAGTGAGCCATGGTATTTGGTTCTGTTTTTCAAACACCAGTAGGAAAACAACATATTTTCAGTAGACCTTCACCGCCATATTACCTAGTGCATATTGTTTAGATTGGAAGTCAGATTGGTGCTTCTTGTATTGGTGTCTGTGCTGGGCAAATGGAAGATCACTCTTCGGTACCAGATTGTGTCAACATTTATCACGGGTTATCCGTATAGTTGTTTTATTTCAGTCAGTTTGCCGATACGGTGTCAATGCTTAAGCATGAGTTAGATAACTAGTTTTAATTAGCTGCACTCCTGTTGCAACATGATGAATTTTTTTGCCAGTAACCCAGTTAGACGATAAGTCATCAGAGCTAACCACTTTAGGATAACCCCTGTTAAACGTTCATACAATCGGGTACAGGGGGAAATATTGACGCAAGTCATAGGAACAAGGTCACCTGGAATGTCTAATTGCCAAAAAGACACTTTTTGTGACTGAATCAGGATTTTGAAAAACCAAAACAGATTTGGCATCCCAATGCCAGGACTTGCAGTTAAGTTCAGTGTTGTATTGCTCATTACTGAATTTGCTGAACTGCTAATTTGATCTCAGTTAGGTACCTTTTTTGCCTTGAATATTGTATATGCTATGCAGAAATATTTCATAGATGGCCTTTGTAATTCTCATTGAAAAGCCAATTAAGGATAAAGTTGCAAAGACATATATTTTTTTACAAACATATAATTTAAGAAGTGAGAAAAGCCTTTCTGGAATGCTTGTTGGAAGAGGCAGTGGTTTTTGTTATCAATTTAATGTCAGAAGTCTTTCTAATCCCTGTGTCCATTCCAAGTTGAGTCTGCAGCTCTCAGATAAGTCTACCACACTGGCAGCCATTGTGCTCTGGGATCAATGACCTGGCTGCCCAGACAACATTCTCAATTTCATATGTTGCTTTGAAAAGACATTTCTGGACTCAGCTAGACCCAGCTGCCTATCAACAGCACACAGTGTGTCTGACCCAAATGCCTTTCTGGGGGATTAGAAGGCTAATTAATTTGGTTAATCTGACAGCAGATGCCACCTTACACTTTCAATTACCTACAAAAATTGCCTCATCTCACTTTAGGTTTGAGCCTGTGTGATTCCATTGTGTCCTGATGTCTAGGTTTGTACATTGCAGGGTTTTTCTAAGCAATCCATACGATTTTCCTAGAAGCCTGAATGCTTCTTTTTCTAACATTTTACAATACCCTAACATTTCATGTGACTGGAACCAGAGAACTATTAGATTTTTACCACCAAGGCAGATGAACATTAGTGGCCAGTTGCCATTTCCTGTCAGGACGTCTTCACAGGATAGCTTGAGAGGTTTTGGAAGAAGGGTCCAAGACGATGGCATGTCAAGGAAGAAAGTGAGTCATTCCCGTTTTTTAAGAATATTGCATGGAAATCTCATAGCCTCTTGAAGATGCACGCAATCTTGCATCCTGCAGATCTCACCTTCATTTATGGTAAATTTTTAGAAGATATGATCCTTTTTACTATATTTATTTTGATTTTGACATGCAATGGAAATTATGACATTATCGGTAGTCTAGGAATTTGGTATGCAATGAAATGTCCTAAGGTGAATATCTGGACGATTATAAAGTAGCTGAATTGTGAAGCCAATATAGTGAAATAGCTTTATGTATCATATATACTTACGAAATTTTTATGATTTAAACATTCTGAATGTTTGATGTATCTATTTTGATTGACCTTTACGTGTAGGAGTCAGGGGGCTGGTTTTGTGATTGCGTGCTAGGCTGCCAATTGCTGGGTCCAGGGTTTGAATCCAGCTCCTACTGGGTCACCTGGGCCTATGTTGGACGGCTGTTTCAATCATAATTTGCCTCATTGCCGTGTCCTCCTGCTGACCCGACCAGCCTACCAAGTGCATAAATACAGGATATAAAGCACCAAAAATCCGTCCATCGAGTTGCAGTCATTTAATCTATTTGAGCGACATATGCAGAGGACATTAAAGAAGATAGGATACACCAAATATGCTATGTCATGCTCTATTAAATGAAAAACTTTGTAAGAATTCTGCCAGCACAGCAATATTTTTTAGAGGATGCTTGTTTCCAACGCAACAACATCTTCTTTTACACTACAAGGAGGGAAGATGGTTAATACAGTCGCACTCTTTTTCCAAGGTGACGGCTTCTTGTTCATGACAAGTGATGCTCCTTGTTTCAACATTCGCGTTGGTTTTTGTTGTCTTTCTGATTTTGTTTTCAAGGATCTTACATCTCTCAAGGCCTTAGAAATTAACCGTTCCAGATTTCCTGTAAAACACTGATAAAAAAGGAGAACCAATGTCAGCACAGTTCATAAAATGTATCTTTTTTTTTCTACACTAGTTAATAGTTAGTAAAATCTTAGAGATGTCTACTAAATGGAAATGAAAAATAACCAATATGTGGCCCAAAACGAATTTTTTAACAGTCAACTATCAGACACAAAAGGAAAGGATATGCCGCTTCCAAAGAAATGATAGCTTGTTAATGTGCTGAGGCCAGCCACATTCATGCACAGTAGCATTTCATACACCGAATTACTAGCAAAATTATGCAAAATACCCGGTGACGTGTGTCAATGCATAATATTTTTGCAAGAGGATAGCTAATAATTGATACAGAAGAATTAAAACAAGTAACATACAGTCTGCCTATCTGTCCTCCTCAACTTAAAAATGAATATTGGCAAAGCATTTTGCTTTTATCCATTTCAAAGTACATGCCCATGATAGTTTTAGACTTCATCTTCTAAACATCACTCTGAAGATATCAGTTAAATCATGGTAATCTATAAGTAGGGTTGCTTTTGTTTTAGGCAGCGGTGAAATACACTTGTGGAAACATCAATGGTATGAGATACGTTCCAATGTCAGAAATTTGGCAGCATTTCTTTATTGTTCAACTACTAAGCCATTACCATTGCATACAGTTGAAAGTTCCCTTTGTGTAAACATGCACTCAACATGTGATGGAGACATTATCAGTGTTTGGCAGAGGAAGGCAAATGTTTTACATGTCTGTCTGATTTTAAAAGCTCAATCCATCTCCTGTGCTAATGCTTGTGTACTCTTCTGAAATAATCTCTTTTCTGGTTCAGTCTGTGATCTAACAAAAGCCATCTTGTCAATGACAACCGGGCTTCACTGAAGCCATTTACACAAGTTTAGTTGTAGGCTTGTAGCATGAAAGGCTTGTGTACAGACTGCTGGTCAGTGGGCCCAGGGAGGGCTGCCCCCCCTCCCCCCACGCTTCAACCGCTGGGATGAAAATAACATTTTCAAGAAAATATGGAGCAACGCAGGCCTGCAAATGCAGGAACGTAGCCCATGCAAGCCGGCCTCGAGGACTCCAACACTGTCAAATATCCTGTAAGCTGCAACATTCCTGTTTTTCGGTGACTTTGTTTTTGTATGACCTCGCATCAAAACGAGGTTGTAAAATTATACAGAAAAGCAGACGACTCTATCACAGTTTTACAGCAGCTATAACAAAAAAAAATAGCCATCAGCTATGTTGTAACAACTTCCTCATCCTTGTCCTTGGCATTTTATTGGGTTTACCCAAAGTCAAGTGTCAAAGCAAGCATCAAAAATCATAGTAAAATCTGTCTTCCAGGTCCAAAGTTATGTGTATTCATGACATTCGTGTATATTTTATTGGGGATTGTTATGCCTTTATGTCAAGTAGACATTGACCTCAAATGTTTCATGCATTATTGAACATTATTTGGCCACATAAAATATAAGAGACCATAGCATAAATTATAAACCTGTGGTACACTCAATTTTGCTGCATACATTTTTGTTTCATCAATATCACAGTTAGATAAAGTGGCATGATAACTTTTTCAGAATGTCAGGGCAGGGCATGAGAGGTTCACAGAATCATTTCAATCAAGCGTTCATTTCTTAAAGCAATTTAACAAGTATGTGATTTTGAAAGTCAAACTTTCAACTTGGGCCTGTCTGTTTGACTTATACTGATCTGCTGACTTGTCATCACTGGTTCATTTAATTTCATCCAAAATGATACATATAATGTTTTTAACTGTGATATTATTTTAATTTAGTAACTGTGATATGTTTGTATTTTAAAATTGTACTGTCTCCCATATCTCTTTTTAGAGAGGCCTGTTTTTATGATGTCACTTGTTTTTAGTTTGTTGTATACAGGGTGAGACATTAATAAAATATTTATCTATCTATCTACATCTTTGGAAAAATGAACCTCAACATGTTCTCTATCTTAAACCCTTTGGCAAGCTCCAGTATATTTCTTTGTAAAGTCTACTACATCTCACTTGATCATTCAATGCTAATCAGTGATAACTAATCATTTCTTCATGGCTGCAATTTTTGAGGGCTTATGAATTCCAAATATCCACATATAATTTCCATTTCTACTTTAAAATTGAAGATTTACCTTTTTCTAATGATGAACACTGTGCCCCATAATGCAAGACAATTAGAAAGAAATCCTCATCTTCTCGCAAATATATTCCTTCCTCAAAGGAAATTGGATGGGCAGGGACGGAGGGCTGCCTGAAAAGAATTCCTGCCTCAGTTGATTTTATTTTCTCCATTTCCTGAGGTTCTATTTGTCAGACCTTTTAGTGCCTCTTTGTTTGATTAAAGTAAGAACTACGAACATTCCTAAAAAGATTTTTAAAAACTGTTTAACGACCCATTCAAAGAAAAGAAGTTGTTTGAAATGGTGCTGAAAGTGCATTAAATATAGTTGGATAATATGAACTCGTACTGATTATTATATCAAAGCTAGAAGTCAAAATAAGTCATTATGTTCCTGTTCTGAATAGATGAAGATACGAAAAAACAAGTTGACTATGCATGGTATACTTTGGTACAAATAAGTATGTCTGCTACAAGTAACGAGTTACACATCATCAACACAGAACTTAATACTGGGCTAGAATAGAGTCTGACATGATGCATGGGGTACCGTTGTCAATTGAATTAATTGTCGGAACGAGGATTCAGAGTAGCAAGGCCGCACTTTACAAGGTTTACAATAATGTAGCATACACATTTACCTGCACATCAATTTCTTTTTAACCCTTGAGGAGTTGTTATTTTTTGGCATATAATTTGCAGTCTGTGCAGTTTATTCCAATAAGTACTTTGCAGAAGTTCCAAAAAGTCGTCTTCACATCTTTTTAAGACCTGACTGAAAAGACTTCCACAGAATCCTTACTGAATGTGCTGCACACATCCATTCGGAAATCAGCTTTTTCCTGCAAATAGAACCTCTTCCTGCTGGGAAATGGGATGACAGAGCTTTTGAGGGCTAAGTCGTATGGCTTCCCGTCTTTCTCTTTTTATCTTCCTAAGATTCTCTGAGGATCTTTTCTGTCTCAGAGGAGATCAGAATGGTCATGCAATTCCATCAACGCATACTCGCATAGAGAAACTATGTAAGATACAATGAGGCTTCTTGAAACAATAAGGTTTACATGTTACAATCTCAATAAAAAGGCATTATAAACACTTATTGAAATCGAACTGGTTCAAGACATGGCCACTGCTCTGATTATTGGGCCATGGACAGTGCGGTAACCAAAATGTCTAATTTCCTTATAATATGGACAGGTCTTGTATCTAAGAAAATAGGATGTCGAAAAGTTACATTGAGTCTTTACTGACAAGCATTCAGGCAAGGCAGTGTTCCTCATAAATTATCTTCAATACGTGTCATGTACATTTCAACAAACGAGATCCAAGTTGAGGTAAAGACTTTGTTGTTGGACGTGGCAAGTCCGACATAATCTAGTTTCTGAAACTGAAACATCCAGGTGTATGCTATAAAACTGGAAGAAATGCGTTACATATGCATGTATATTTGTTAGATGGTGACTATGGCATTACAAATCAGCTCTTCCCAGACTACATTGCAGTTGAAAGCAATGTACACAACTCATTTTTACAAGCTGTCATGGCAACTTGAACAATTGTCTATCTGTTGACAGTCTCTGCTTGATATTCCAAATGGCTGAATATGGAAATTTCTGGATGTTATCAATCAAAATTCAGATTCAAACTTGTCATATAAAACCATGTTTACATCTGTCGCATTTCTGTTGAATCAATTTGAATGCCATTGAAAGATATGAATTATTCCAAAACAGATATGTCCAGGGGAGATTATGACCTTTCCAGATTTTCAGAAAATGATTCTGCCGAATCAATTATTCTAGATCTGGAATAAACAAAATAAACTTCTGTAGAATCTCCATTGCTGTGTTGTTGCTGTTGCTTTTTTTAAAACTAGAATTAAAAGGGTGTCATGCAACACAAGAAAACAAAATCAGCAAAACTTGCTTATTTCCTCACATTTCTATTATAATCGAAAACATCACAACGTTATTGTTCATTTCTCCAAAATGTCGGCCCAGGTGACCAACAAGAGCCTTTACATCTTTAGCGACAAAAATGGAGGAGGCGGACATCCTCTTGAAAACCAGCTTTTTCCTGCACATAGAACCTCATCCGGCTGGGAAATTGGATGGCCAGAGTATTTGAGGACTCAGCCATATGGCTTCCTGTCGCCCTCTTCTTTTTCTTCCTCCAAAGCCTTCACAATTCTTTTAGATTATTTTCTGTGTTTGCAAAATATGCATAGTACGGCCTACTATCCCTATGCACAGTGGTACCTGCATTGTAAGACCCCCCATTATAAGACCAACTTGGGTCCTGTGACCCCCTTCCAGATGCACTAAGTCTTTTTTTAGTGCATTTTGCACCCAGGCGAGAGTAAGTCCCTCAGGAGACCATTTCATGACCACAAAAGAGGCTTTCTTAGAAGTCAGAAGTCCGAATTTAATAAACTTTTATTTGCCAAAAAATAAAAATAAAATCACATACACTGTGTTCTACACATTTTAAGCCACACCCACTATTGATTTACTTTCATAAGTTGCAAAACAAAGTACATTTCAGAATGTAAGACAGTTCTTGTTATTTTCACTGAAGATTTACATCACTGTATGTGCCTTATGTTATTTGTCAATACATTTGCTGCAGGATGATTGTTTTAATTTGTCTGCAAAAAGCTAAATATAGCTTATCTAACTGTTTTCATTGTTATCATCTCGGCCCTTTAAACAAAATATTTTCTTCTTCTATCTTATTTTTTCTTATTCTATCTTATTTTGTTTTCTTCTATCTTCTTATCTTCATTTCTTCATTTCATCTCTCTTCTTCTTATCGTCTTCTTATCTTTTTCTACTTTCTCCTCTTCTTATCTTCTTCTTATTATTATCCAAAGTCCAGGAGCACTAGTATTACAACCCAAAATACCTAATTAATGATAATACCAAATAATTTTTCTTCCAACCATAGACACTGTAGTAAACATATTATTGTACAATATTTATAAAGAGGATTAAGCATTTCCTTAGAGTTTAAAGTCGTTTACTAGTTTCAAATTATGCAATGGTTAAGGCTCGTTCTTGGTATCAGCATTTAACGACTCCTTTCTGACATCCATGATTGAAAGCTGGTAATTCTTATAATCAGTGACAGAATAACTGTATTTCCACCTGAAGATGCTTGATATTTAGTCCATTGAATCCAGTTGAAATTCATCATGCGTGAGTGGCATTTCCAGCTGTCTTGAGAAGCACATGTGAAAATTATAGAAAGGAAATGAAGAGGACATTTTTTAATTTAAAGTTCTTTCAGTAATGCAAAACTCATTTCCAGTCTCATAATGCATCAGCTTTCGCTGCACCATTGAATGCACTCCAGATATAATTGCAAATCAGTTGCCATGGTAACTGAAATGATGGTCTTTTTGTCCAAATCTCTGGTTGATATTCCAAATGCCAAATGCCGCCTTATTAAAATGCCAAGATGTTATCAAATGAATCCTCTATTCCAACTACAACTTTCTCATCAGAAAAGCCAGATACATGTAGGACGATTGCGATTTAATCTGAAGATAACGAAATCTGGGAATATTTCCAAAATGATAGGATGAATATGCATTCCTATTTAATGTAACTGGATCTGATATGAGTGGAGAGACCACTATCCAGATTATATGGAAAAATGAAAGTGAGTGTGTAGTCCCAAGATAACATTGAAACCATGCATATCATTAAGAAATCAAGATTCGCTAGTATATCCAGTGGTTCTCTGACTTGAAGTTTTTTAAAATATAATCTCTTGTCAGTTTTGTCAAGTCAAGTCAAAAATCTTTTATTTTATAAAGGTAAGCACACTCAGTACAAAACTGTTTCACAGTATGGCCCTCAAAAGAAAAAACAGTTAGAGTAGGTTGGGGCAAGAAGCCCGGGTTAGGTGAGAGGCCCCCCAAGGGTTATATCTAAACTTGCATTTTTGGTGCGTTTTCTTATTGATAGGATTGAAGCTAGAGGCTTTTTAGGTGATGTCACAAATTTTCAGGGCAAACAGCACCAAACCGTAGTAGAAATTAAAGAAACAAAAAAATATGCATGGTTTTTGTAACTTTGAGTAATTCTTTGAAAGGAGTTGTCAGAAAATAACTTTGGAAACATTTAAAAGTATAATGGATATCTGTTTTGCTCCACTTTATAACCATCATATGCATATAATTTGGATCATGTTTTTTGCATTTTAGCTCAAAATATTGAGGTCAAATTAAATATGTGTGTTTGGGGCGAGAGGCCCACAATGGTATGGGGCATGAGGCCCCCTTCACTGGAGCCTCGAAGCTGCTTCAGGAACCATTTAATTATGTGTACTCTAACTTGAATCTTGATAGAATAACTAATTAAAATAGAAAAAAATTGGGGGAAATTGAAAAAGGGCAAAAAATGTTTAAAAATCAAAGTATGAACAGAAAAATTCAGAAATTCAGAAAAAGTAAATAGAATGCCTTAAAAATGAAAGAAGAACCCCAAGAAATAACTTTCAAGCTGAATGCGCTGGCAAAAAAAAATTGCCATAGGATTATAATAGGGGGGCTTCTTTCCTGGTGGGTGGGGTAAGAAGGCCATATGCAATTTTTACAAAAATGGCTGTAACTCCTTCATTAAAAATGGTAGACATTTGTTTCAATAGCTATAAGTAGAATCAAGTGATCCCTTTCTCACAGCATAAGCATTCAAATATTCGACCATAAAAAGTAGGTCAAATCAAACCTCGAAGTTAAGGGGGGCTGCATCCCCCGCACTGCTCTATAATTGAAAACACATAAATGCAGTTTTAAAAAATAGATAGAATAGTTAAAAACAAATTTTAAAAAGAGATAAAATACTGGTTTGGTCTGCGACCTAAAATAAATTGAAGCAATTTGTTTTTAAAAACACCTAGGTTAGATGAGTTTTGTATTTCACAAGGCAGATTGTTCCAGTCTCTTGCACCAGAAAAAAAAAAGGTCCTTTGACCTACATTTGTCTTACATTTAATATGTTCAAGATTTAAAGAGTTTCTAGTGCTAAAGTGACTTAGATGTTGAAATTTCTCACCTATGTATTCTGGATATTCTCCCTGGAATGCTTTGTCGATAAGCGATAAGGATACACCTATCGAACAGGATTCGTAGAAGAGGTACTTCACAGGCTAGAACTGCTGTGCGACAAAGGGAAAACATTCACTACTAGGCCACAACACCTACGTCATTAAAAAGCTGAAAAAATAAACGAAAAAGGAGGCTTTTTCAAAAGAATAAAAAGTACGAGAAGCTCGGGGAATATATAACAAGAAATTTAGCAAGATGCAGTATAATGAGTAAGAAATCTTCTGAGCCACAGTAATACGATTTCAAAGCTGCTTCCAGAAGTTAAAATGAGACGAGCGACCTTGGATCTGCCATGAAAATTGGGAGACTTACAAAGTGACACATCAAATTAGGTTTGTTTGTCTCACTGCACTCTAAAAAATGTCGGGACAAAATTGGTTTTTTAGATTCAAAATGGTTTTTTGAAAAACTAAATTTCAATGCAAAACCAACATGGATTTAAAAAAATTTTTTTTTTTTGCATTGAAATTTGGTTTTTCAAAAAACCATTTTGAATCTAAAAAACCAATTTTGTCTGAATTTTTTTAGAGTGTTGCATCAGAGCTCCTATCCGAAACAAGTTTATAGCACTGTTGTACAAATTAAAACTCTTCACTGAACAAGGAAAAAATTGCCTTGTAAATGCAGAGTAACTGCAAAAGCATTTTTTAAAGAATTTTCTGTAAACGATTGCTGTTGTCTTGCAATGTTCGACATAAATTAATTGAAGATCAATTAGTAATTTGACATATAAGAATCCTATTGTGTTTGTAAAAAGAAATTTTAATTGTTGAGTTGATCACTCATTAAGAATTACATGGAGGTTGAATTGCCACAATAATGCCTCAGTCTCACGGCAAGATACGGAGGTCTTTTGGCGTTGGCGGGCTGTGATTTCCTGGGAATTTGGATGATTTTTTGATAATTTGTGATATCCCACCGACGATTTTTGACATCTTGCTGACGTTTCTTTGCATATCAGCGGGTTCCAAGAAATGGGGGGAACTCGGCCGTGGAGGTAAAAAAAGACTCAGCCTGTTAAACTTTATTCCAAGTCGCCGAAGAAGAGCCACAGTTTTTCCCAATTTTTGGATGTCCGGCAGGCATTTTTTATTTACCACAGAGGGCCATCTGCAACCTCACCGAAGGGTTTTCCAACCTCGCCAATGGTTTTCAAACCTCACCGACGGGTTTTCCAACCTTGCACACGGTTTTTGCATTGTCGACGACAGTTTTTGCAGCCTCGCCGACGGTTTTTGCAGCCTCACAGGTGGATATGATCTTGCTCACAGGTCCATGATCTTCACTATAAAAAATTTCAGGACAAAACTGGTTTTCTAGATGGAAAATGTTTTTTTGAAAAACCAAGCTTCCATGCAAAAACCAACACGGATTTTTCAAAAAAAAAAATTTTTGATTTCAAAAAACCGGTTTCATCCCGAAATTTTTTAGGGTGTTGCCCCTCAGACATGTGATCTTGCACGGCCGATTTTTGATTTTTTCCGCAGATGTATGATCTTTTCCCGCCATTTGATGCCTCTAACCCCTTTTAAATTAATTACATAATCATTATGAGTCGTCAAGTTAGCCAATTTTCTCCTAAAAATCATCTTAAGCTGCTCCGCAGACGTAAAAAGTTTACCGGTTCTTGCCTTGAAAATGGGCCATTACAGTGTCGACAAGTTTGAAATTCGTGACCACCTGAAACAATACATCAGCAGAAATATTCTGAAAACTGAGTTAAGAAAACTACATTTTTGACAAGTGATTCTGAAAAATATAGTTAAACTTCAAATAACGCCAGGAATTTTAAATTGCATGTCCTAGGACAACCAAATATGGGAAAATTTTGCAAAGATGAGTTTTGTAGCATTACGCAAACTCTATCAGACAGCAAAACATTTTGAAAGGTATTAGAGTAATTCACTGCGTAAATGGCTGAAATTGGTTTTGATGCAACGCAGACAGCGACGTGAAAGCATTAGGAGAGCTACAGGCTATTGACCTTGTCACCACAGTTTATCACGCAGAGGCAAAGGACCATGTGCTTCCATAAAATTCTGCCTCCCGTCACTGCCTTTGTATACTTTCTATAGTTCTGGCAATGGATGTTATTCTGTCTGGAAAGTCTTTACCCTATTGATGCACACTTCATCTATTTCTTCAATATATATTACTCCTCAAACAATCAGGATGCACTGCTTACCAAATGACAGACGATAATCTTAGCTTCAGTTATGGTATATTACATAGGTTATTATAAGCAACGTATAGAATGTGTACACCATAACTTTCAATAAAGCATTTGATTTCACATACATTATTGAAAATCAATCGTTTAGCAAATGTCGTTCGCACCCCCTGCCCAAAAAGTTCGCGCAACGTACGCCTGTGTATGATTGAAGAAGTATCATCACTTACAGGGCCGTCAGTTTCATTTTATAGTGGTGGGGCAAATAGTGACCACACCTTCCTGAAAATGTTTTTAATTCATAAACATGCATACTTTGGCCAAAAAGTGGTGGGGCAAATTCCCCACCAGCCCTACCTACACTGACGCCTTCTGGTCACTGTGACATAGGCGTATCGGAGGGGGGGGCAGGGGGGCGGTCGCCACCCCAAAAGTTTGGGAAACCGTAAAATTCGGGCAAAAAGACTAAAAAATTTGGACAGATAATTAAATAAACACAATTGAAAATTAATGATTTCCTGCCAATTTTATTTGAAATGGTATTAAATAAAAATCTTGAAATTCGGGCAAATGTCGCTTGCCCCCAAAAAATCGCGCGCGCCGTACGCCTATATCAGATCACAAATATAATATGTAGATGGCAATGCCATAGATTCGCGGAGCTCAAATTAACTGTTCTTATTTTGAAACCGTATTATAGTAGGCCTATACAAATATTGACTGATTTCGAGGGCATTAGTCAAATCTATTTCCCTCGAGGGTGTGCAAACTATTTCATGAGGCCGAAGGCCGAGGGAAATAGTTTTCCTTGCACGCAGGAGAGTAGACAAGCAGACGCATAGCCTACATTGCACTATTGTTACTAGTTTTGATGAGTTTGTTTTGGTCTTTACTAATTAATGCCCTAATTTAAAAAATTCTGAAATTTTTTTTTTTTTTGGAAAACAAATTTTGGAGGGCAATAGTCCTGGTCAATATATACTAAAATAATGACTGACATGTGACCAGCTCTCAGCCAATGACAGCTCTGCTTTCATGGTCGAGGTATAATAATGATAAACAAGAACACAATCAGTTGGGCCTAAATTAATTGATGCTATTTAAGTACAGTGATAGCAATCAGCTTTTAAACTTCACACCTCAAATAAACTTCACACATCACTGCTAAAAGCAGGCTGCTGATAGTTCAGTCATTTTCCCTGGGTGTGGCACTGCAAGCATGATGCTACACCGGTGGCGACACCTGTTAGCAAAATAAGCTTTTTTCATGCAGACGACATAAATGAGCATAAAAATGAAATTTTCAAAACAGAATAGGATAGTTAAGAACCAAATGGAATTTTTCAGACACTACTGCAGTATTGCAAGAGAAATTCAGGGATGTTTACTTTTACCGAAACTAACTGTTTAATCAGGGACCAACTCCATGGCAGGTACAGGCAGTCCTTCATTCTCACTCCACTGACAGATTCAAAATTTACTATGAGCTGTTGTTAAGCTAAGTTCGCTGACGCGAATATTATACCAAAACATTAAGTTGAAGTAAACGTAGCTGTCACATCACAAGAGCATCGGACAGCCCCAACCTCAAAGGAAGAGGAAGCAATTTCTCTGGAATTAACCAAATTTCCTGCCCTTCTAATCCCCAGAATGGCAATCGCGTCAGACACATTGTGTATTGTTGATAGGCAGCTGAGTCCAGTAGGGTCGAGATGTGTCCATTCAAAGCTCCTGACTAAATTGACACTGGTGTGAGGGTGGCCAGGTCATTCTGTAGCTGTGAGCCTAGACTGACTTATCTCTGGGCAGCAGGGCCATCTGTAGTGGACACAACAGATCAGCAAGCGAGTTTTGATATCAGGCAACAGAGTCCTCCTCATTTGAAACCATGAGGGAGCAGGCTGCAACATTTCACTTGAGCTGCATGCTCTATTTCACGTCCATGAACATATTCCTACTGCTCAGATTGCCAATTTGACTTACAATTTGACTTGAATTTATTTGTCTGCAACCTATACTCTACACAGTCTAGTAGCTTGCTATACAAGCAGATTGGTAATTATGACCGCGGCCAGCCGCTGGCGCGGTCATTTTGCTGTTACCCCCGGATTGTACCATTTTAGGCACATTTTTGGGGATGGATATAACAAATTACACTCAATGTACAATCATGAAAGTTGCTATATAAACATAACTTTACATTCTACAATCAGACATCTGAAGACCAGGATGATCCAAGGGGTCTTTCATACCTTTCTCAGATTCATGATTTTTGGCACTGTGCCAGATTAGACCTGCTTGGACCACTTGACTGCTGGGGGATGTCTCAAAAGCAGCCAAACTCTTATTTCCAAGAAGAGAGGGAGCAGGCCATCCCAACATTTTACAGCACTGCATTGCAGCACTGCATAACACTGCATTATTGTACTGCATTACATCACTGCCTCACTGCATTAAATTACAACATTACAACAATGAATTATTGCGCTGCATTACAGCAATGTGTTATTGGACTGCATTACAGCACTGCATTACAGCGCTGCATTACAGCACTGCATTAAAGCACTACATTACATAGGTAGGCAGGTAGGTCAGGCGGCAGGTCGGTTGGCTTACTTTTCTGACATGGGCGAGTCTATTCCAAAGGGTGTTCATATATATATCAATGGGTGTGTATACTGTACCATTGGTTGTACACACCCATGGGTGCACACACACCCATGGGTGCACACACACACCCATGGGCACACACACACCCATGGGCATACACACACCCATGGGCGTACACACACACAGATGGGCATACACGTGGGCGTACACACAGATGAGTGTACAGGTGGGCATACCCACACAGCTAGGCGTACAGGTGGGCCTGCACTGACAGATGTGTGTGTACACACAGGTGGCCCTGCACACACACATGGGCATCCATACACACATGGGCATCCACACAGGGATGGGCATACAGATGGCCATGCACATACAAATGGGCATGCACACACAGATGGGCGTGCACGCACAGATGGGCTTACACACACTGACGGGCGTGTTGATATGGGTGTATACATGCAGATGGCTGTACATATGGGCACGCGCACACAGATGGCCATATCAATGGGCGTGCACACTAAGGTGGCTGTGCACACACAAATGGGCATACACACACAGATGGTCGTCCAGGTGGGCGTACTCCCAGCTAGGTGTAAAGGGGGGCGTGCACACTAAGATGGACATGCACTCACAGATCAGGCTTCCAACACAGATGGGCATACACTCGAGAGATGGGCATAGGCCCATTGGTGGGCGTACACACAGATGGGTGTACAGGTGGGCGTACCCACACAGATAGGCATTCAGGTGGACATGCCCACGCAAATGGGTGCGTACACAGATGATTGTGTACACACAGATTGGTGTGCACACACAGATGGGCATGCCAGACGAGCTACAGATGGGCGTACACTTGACGATGGCCGTACACAGGCATGCACAATGGATGTACACATATACGCCCCTCGAATAAACCCCCCGTCAAATAGAGGCCCCACTGCGCCATGGACAACAACGAATATATCTATTTATTATTATTACTATAAAACTGAGCTTTTTTAAGCCAGGTCTAAACAAGCTGCACTCAACACACAAATCGTTAATCATCTTTTATCGACGCAGTCACACTTGATTGCATGTGATCAGCAAAAGGCGTCCAGCAGCGCCCGCGGTCATATTATCATCGCTTGCGATTCTAGTATTAGTATAGGTTATTCATCACAGGAGAGGGAATATGTGATTTATCACCCGAGGCCTTTAGCCCGAGGTGTGATAAACACATATTCCTGATCCCATGGTGAATAACTGGCTTATACCGTGAGACAAACACTCAAACACTCAAACATGAGAGGATAACTGGACAACAAAGAATATAGGAATTATTTCCTTGTAATACTGGCATGTGATTGGCTGACAGTGGTGTCGAATGGTATAAATAGTATTAGTAGTATCAGTGGTATTAGTAGTATTAGTGGTATTAGTGGTATTAGTGGAATTAGTAGTATTAGTAGTATTAGTAGTATTATAGTAGTGGATATCTGATAATTAATATAGGCCTAATGCAAGTAAAGGAATTTAACATTACCTGGAACACTAAATTAGAAACAACAGGCATGCAGTGTAGTGCTCTATGTATTTGAATAACAAACACTAGTAAGTTACATTTAGTATGTGAAATTCATAATATTTCACAAAAAATTCACTTCAACTTCATATTTGTGTGGTCTGATTCAATTGCAGATCGATTAGTATGGTTACTGACAGTTATTCACTCCAATATATGACTCTTATGATATTTAAATTTCAAAATGTTATCAAATTATTCCACAGCTCAAAAAAGCTACTGCTATCTGCCACAAAACCGGCAGATAAGACAGATGTAATTTGATCTGCAGTTTCAGTGATTTTATCTGATATTGATATGAAGACATATTGTCTGATTTTGGAAGAATATTATTTGGTAATTTGGGTTGCTAATTAATCTGACAGGCAAAGCAACTACTAAAATTCAGACGTATCTGCAAATGGACTTCATAAGAGAGTCACCACGGTAGGTCAAGGGTAAGTTTTGCCATTTTATGATATGAGACAATTCGTTGTAAGCTGATGGATTTCAGGCAATATGAACAACTAAACAGTGCCAGGATGTTGTCTCACTACACAGTATAGTAACAGTATAAGACTGTCCAACAGGGAAGACCCAAATTTCAAGGCAGCAAAGTCTATACCTTCTTAAGTATGCAGCACTAATCTTCGTGAGTCCTAGGAGATGTAAACCTGTTTTAGCTTCTCCAAGGAGATACTTAATTTGCATGGGATATGCAGAGGCACTCTCAATGAGGTTTCATTACAACAGTTAGGCATTCCACGAGATCTTGTTAGCTCCCAGACGCTAAGTTGCCTACACAGAGAGTATACAATGGTTCCTTTTCATGTGCTGCAATGGCTGTTGAGATAGACAGATAGATAGATAGATAGATAGATAGATAGATAGATAGATATGGTAAGTGCAGCTCTCTAAGCCCAGTTCTGGGTGCTCATGAGGGTTGATTGATGAGAGCGGTAATCCTCAACATGTATACATTTACATGTACCCCAGTGAGGGATCTTTTCCTTGCCCAGCATAGACACTGATAAAAGGGCCGCAAATTTAACGTCTCATCCAAACGACATCCAGCTTGGATTTTTCTAATGAAGGTACACCGAAAATTTTGGGTTCCCCACCCGGAGTTTGAACCCATGCAGGCAAAGACCTTCAGTTGAGCAGGCAGGCACCTAAGCCACTTGGCCACCCAGCTGTTGAGGATTTCTTGAGAGTAAAACAGCTCAAATCCTGCAATCGGATTGGTCCATAGACAGGAAGTATTTTTTTCTATATGTTCAATTGAAAGGTTCTGCTTGGTACGCGAATTTTACCATTTTATTTAAAAACATTTTTTGGTGTAAGTGAAAATCCCGATATTTCATGTGATCTATTATCGCTCGTTATTTTCTATGTGGCCAGTTTCACCCTACAATAAATAAAAGCATTTGAAAGCATTTGATGGGTGGACACAGGCGGCATATTGAGTGTCTTGTTTGTTTGTTTATGTTTGGGTCTATCATTTGATTGCAAATTCAGTTTTCCATTACTTGAAATATAAACCGGCCTTGAACTTGCAATGTTACTTCATTATTGACATGGCGTTTCAAACAATTTACTTGCCACAGGGCTCAATTTAGGGAAATATCTTGTGTCTTTGCATGGTTAATTGATGATTTGAAACCAAAGCGTAAATTTTCTGATGAAACTTTTGTGTGATGCAATTTCTACGGCTGTCTGATGATACATGAGCATCCTAACCAATTCGCTTTGTAGCTTCTTTAGATCCACTATGCGGAACAGCGGTGATTTTACAAGGAAACAGTGTTTAATTATTGCTTCCTCTCTTTATTGGAAAAGGTTAGATTTAGCTTCTTAAATTCCCCACACAACAATCAAATGAACATATCAGGATTACTTACAGATCTTCAGGCATTTTGCGATGATCTAGGATGATCCATGACACATTTATCTGCATCCAAAAGATTTACGTCACTCTAGAAACAGTAAAATTAATCTCCAGGATAGTAAATTTCGATTAGGCACATTTATGGGCATGAGGCTTGCGAAGGAATTATTTTGCAACTTTACGCAATCTGTTTTTGATGACAAGAACAACTTCGGACAACAATGGTAGCGCTGGTATGATGTTGTTTACTTATTATAACTTAGTCAAAATCATAAAATTGACCACCAATGTTAGCTGGACTACTTGAAGAGCTTAGGCAGCAATGTTCATTCAATAGCTTGTACGAGCTGATACACCTTAAACTTTGCTGATGTTGCACTTAATTCTGTGGAGCCTAGTTCATTTCATAGTAAATTTCTCAAATTATTTGTTGGTCATTATAACGCATCACAAATGGGTAAAAGGAGTTTTCACTTTTCAGAAAAATGCAAACCCAGACATAACAAGAAAAGTGCCCTTAAAAAAGGGTACTGTATCGATCTTATCATGAACCTGAGGGTATGTGGCATGTAATAAAAGGTTTTAATGTCTTCAAGTAGCCATTTCTATGAAATAAATACCCTTAGAAAATCTCCAAAGCCCATCCCCTCGTTTCATGAAAATATTACATAGCCAAGGATGTGTAAAAAAAAAAAGGCCCGAAAAATACCCCCCCCCCCCCCTCACAAAAAAAATCTGGAATCTGCCACTGGTTTGCCGTGTCCACTGGAACTTTGCATCATTGCAGCGTAATGCGCCGAAGAAATTTTTGCAAAGTTAATATTGCAAATAGAGGAAAATGAATTCGGAGGAGTTTGATTTATATATGCAGATTTTTAAATTTTGAAAATCGGATGTTTATTAAGGTTTTTAGGCCAAATTTTGCATTGAAAATGATGTACACAATCTTTGGTGACGTTTTACATACAAAAATATCGCCGGAGAGATTCCCTAACCTTGATGAATCGATGTACTGTAAAGTACGTTTTTTTACAGGTAAAGACATCGATACAAAAAAACAATGACATCAGACGGGCTCAACCTCAAAGTGAGAAGAAGCAAATTCCCGTAGGTAATTGAGTGTGTCAGGTGGCCTTTGCTGTCAGATAATCCAAATTGCTCTGCATTCTAATCTCCAGAAAGGCATTTGGGTTAGACATGTGGTGTCTTGTTGATAGACTGCTGGGTCCAGAGATGTCCATTCAAAGCTGTGTATGAAAGGCAGAATGCTGTCTTGGCGGCTGGGTCATTGACCCTAGAATATAATAGCTGCTAGTGTGAACAGACTTATCTGAGAGCTGCAGACTTCACTTCAAGGAGAACAGCAAATCAGCAAGAACTTCTGATACTGAAGTGACAAAATAATTCCCTGCTTCTGCAAACAAGCTTTTCTGTGTAGGCAGCATTTTATCCAAAAAAGGTTTCTGCCAGTGGCTAAAAAAGTTTTTCTGCCTTTTAATGTTCATGCAATGAAATTATACACCTTTGCATCTTTGTCCTTAGGTTCTGGATGATAATTAGAGGGACCATTTCGATTTTAACATTATACAATTATCGCACCACACCGCGTGCCATTTAGTCACCGAGGTGCCATAAAAACTTATATTGCACTCGGTGCAGTACTGCAACTGTATAATATATTAGTCCTTGTTTCCACTCTATAGATGTGTTAATGCATGACAGTACATCATAAAAAAGTAATTTGGGTTATTTGGATTTAGTAAAAAAGACATTTGAAAATGTAAAATTTGTAAATGCATTCTAGAACAAGAGGAAATGTATACAGACAGTGAATTACTACTAAGGCCTGATCAGTTGGCTGAACCTTCCACACTGTAGATATTTGTCCGTCTGTATAATTGGTACCCCTTGTGTGGACAGGAAGGTGGTTTATTATGACCGCGCCAGCAGGCTGGCCGGTCATTTTACTATTGGCACAGGTTGGCCGATTTAACGCACATTTTTGCGGCAGGATCAGAACAACTTCCACTCAATACACAGACATGAAAGTTGCTGTATACACGTAACTTTACACCCTTTACTCGCGCTTCACAAGACAAAGTGGCATCAGGCAGTCTTTAATATAGTTCCACATTCACGATTTTATAGTCAAAACCCCCACCTTATTGTTTTTTGTCCATCTTTTCACGTTTCCAAACTACTTAAGTCCATCCTCGGCCTGCGAGGGTGCTGCTTAACACACCGCTACATCTCTCTCTCCGCCATGCGGCGCTGTCAACAAGTGCGCCCTACTCTGCAGCAGGCTGAGCTTCACTTGGCCAGTTGAATCCACGTGCGTGCTGCAGTGTGGCTGCTGGGAATGTTTATGTTGTGTTTTTGTTGTTAAAATTCGTCTTTCTTGGCAATTGAAGAGGAAGATATTTTGGACTATGCCTTATAGGCCATAAAGACTTTGATAGAAGAGTTGGGAAAACGAAAATAACAAGGATTCAGGACGAAAACAGCTTGTTCAAAGTTGTTGACAGCTTGACAGGCAAGTGCACAACAAACCAGTTTGCCAGTTTCGTGGAGATAGGCCTCCCCCTCCCAATAATATATTAAGTATCACTAAAGATCTGAGCCTGGGGTATTTATATACACACATAGGCCTACTTTAAGTTTGAACAAGCAAGGCAAGATTAATTTTTTTTTTCTTGTGTACAGGCTCAATTAACATAAAGAAATTGTTAGGCCTATTCCATTTGACACTCCTGGGGGGGGGGGGGGCTTCTTGCTATATGTTGGTCTACACCTATGCTCGGCTGAAAAGGGCTCTTCAAGGGGTCATTTTCCCTAGCTAAGGGTCCTAAAATGAGGTCTGAAATTCCCTAGACCTGGTCCATCATTTCTAGAATCCAAAATTTCACAATAAAATTCCTTTTGGAAGCCGTACATGGCAATAAAATAAATATTAATTTGTAGAAATTATTGAAAAAATTACTTTTAAATGAACTTCAATTAAGTAATAGAAAATTTATGCCTCTTCGAGGGTGAATTTTCCCTAGTTCAGGGTCCTCTTTTTGGATTCACGGCACTCCGTAACGGATACTGGGTCTGGGTGCGAGACGTTCAGCTGAGCACCCCCGTAGGTTTTTGCGATGAGAACCCCCCCCCCAGGTTGACACTATCAATTAAAAAGAGAAGAATAGGTAAGATCTATAGGCGGGGAGGGGGCAGGGGTGGGGATCCAGAAAATACTGATGGGGGTGGGTCTTCTGGGTTATCGCCCGGGTTATCTCGTCGCAGACTCACGGAACTCATTTCCGAACATAAAGCGACTAAAATTGCTGCCATCCCCCTTGCATCCCCCTGGGTCTTATCTGTAGAGGCCTCTATTTCAAACATTTAATAAATGTAATGAACATAATTTAAATTTTTTTTCTAGAAATTAGTAGAATCAAGGAGCTAGAGTCCAATAAGAGTCAAAGACTAATAGGATTTTCTTATTTTTGAATTTTTTGAATTTGTTCGTATTTCGAATGTTTTCTATCAATAATTAAATTTCCTGTTCATTACAGGTTCTTCAGAAGTTTTACGGGAATGATGAGACTCAAGTGGTCCAATGAAAAGCAAATGACCTCATCAACATATATCTGGTCTATGACATGCCTCCAAGATCAGATGAAAATCTTGAAGTCTGAAGTCTCTGGGTAAATTATCAGGTACATCAAGTTGTCTCCACGTGTAATTTGTACATAATTCCAAAATTACTCCATACAATAGTATTCGAAAAAATGCTTTTTCATGATTTCTTTTGCAGGGCAACAAATTTGGATCCGAAATTTCTGCCAGTCCTACCGACCATTCTGCCAGTATTGTACCTTGTACCATGACCGTGATAACCAAGACATGTCACCAGAGCCTGAGTTCCTAAAATCTTAGAGGGTACTAACAAAGGACATCAATTTGTTTCAGTGTCATCACATCATTAGACAAGCAAGACTTGATGCAAAGCTGTATTGATTTTCGCTTATAATTGCGCGCTTAAGATTTGATGAACAATCTTCAACTAACTGTGAATAAAGTATTAAATCTGTAATTAGGCAAATTAAATGAGCTTAGGCTGTACAATGTAAACTTCCACCATTTTTTTATCGTTCTGATGAGTTATAAGTTCGCATCCTGAAACGTGACTCAGACTCCTAACTCCTTGGGTCTTTCGAAATTTTGATCAAGACTTCCGACTCCTCTTATCGTAAAACACGATGTCATGTGGTTAGCACAAACAAAATTCCACTATTTTTCCCTAGGTTTTTAGGCCTATACAAGAATTATTGTTTAGGAAATTTGGTACCGCAGTGTACCAGGCAGGTATATTCGCTCTTTTAAATTGTTAGTTTAGTTCACATTGTTCATAACCTGTTTCAGCTAATTTAAATTATTTGGTGGAGTCAGGAGTCACCAACACTGCCTGCAAGCCGACTCTCCCTGGAAACCTCCAGCCCCCGAACTCTAAAGCCCTATCTTGCACAAGCACTAGTGAGCAATTAACTGGCGGTAATACATATTAACTTCAATTTGTTTTGTGTTAACTTCTGTAAATGCTAGGCCAATTTGTTGCAAATAAATAATGTGAAGTCCACTAATTTTCCATTGAAGTCTCATGATTGGAATTCATTGTTTTATTGTATTTGACTGTTCGCTGTTGGAAAGAATTTTGTATAGGTTATTCACCTAGGGAGAGGCAATATGTGATTTATCCAGCGAGGGCGTTAGCCCGAGCTGTGATAAACACATATTGCCGATCCCGCGGTGAATAACCGGCTTATACCATAAGACAAAACTGAAACTTGTGATTTGTTGCTGTGGGTTTTTCACAGCTTCACTTATTATTCTCCCATGGGAGGATAACTGGACAACAAAGAATATGGGTTTTATTGCAGTGAAATACTGGCTCATGATTGGCTCACAGAGGTGTCGAATGGTATAACTATAATAATGGATTACTCCAGTTCACAGTGTCTGACACGGTTCTGAACAATTCAAGTTCAGCTCAGTATTTCGAGTTGCTGACTAACCTAATGGCTAAGGTTCCGATCAGGCTCAGTTTCTTTGAAATTCCTGGGAGCTTTTAGTCCTGGTCTCTAATTTGGAAACGGGAATCCTTCCAGGCAAGCATACTGTATACTAAGCGCTGCAGCCTGCATGTCCGGAGGCCTGTGCAACCCGGAAAAACCCGGAAAATGTGAAATTTTTACATGTAATGCAGCTTCCTTGGCGAAATTTTAGGATGAGATGTTAACTTGGTGACCTCTTGTATCAGTGTCTGTGCTTGACAAGTAGAGCCAAGAAAGGTGCATTACGTGTAAAATATTTTAGTTTTCCAGGGTTTTCTGGGTTGCACAGGCCTCCGGACATGTCTCTGCCCCTCCCCCACCACCCTAGGATTCAGCCCAGCCTATATGGCCCTGATACTACTGGGTATTTCTCAGGACTGAAACTCTTTGCTAATCTGGTTGGCACAGTGGTTAAGGTGCCTGCCTGCTCCATTGGAGGTCTCTGCCTGCATGGGTTAGAAGTTTGAACCCCAGTTGGGGAAAGCAAAATTTTCAGTGAACCTTCATGAGCAAAATCCCACCTGGATGTCGTTCAGGTGAAATGTTAAGTAATAAATTGGTGGCCCCTTGTATCAGTATCTGTGCTTAATTGGCAAGTAAAGATCCTTCATATGGGGTAAATGTGTAACATGATGAGGACTCCTGCTCTCTCTCACAATCCCATCGATCAACCCTGTGGGCGCCCGGAACTGGGCTGAGATGGCTTCACTTACCATATCTGTCTGTCTAATTGGACTAAACCGGTAGAAGGGTGGCCTATTGGCAAAGGCACTGACCAGGATTTGTGTTGCCCAAAATTCTGTCGTTAGGCTATACCTAGACGATTTTTTTAATAATGAATGTTTCCCTATCACAATTTAATTTATTGCTTAAATTAGTGCTCACGAAGGCCGTGCACGTACAGATGGGCGGACACACAGAGATGGGCCTACACACACAGATAGGTGTACAGGTCGGCTTGCGCACAAAGCTGGGCGTGCACTCACAGATGAGTGTTCCAACACAGATGGGCATACACTCACAGATGGGCATATAGGTGGCCCGCGCAGGGGCGTATCTAGAAATGGCTTGAGGGGAGGGGACCATTACATGGGCTAAATACTTCAAAAGAGCCCATCTATTGAGGCCCGCTTGAGTAGAGACCTTTCTCGCATATGCGCCTCCCTTGAATAGAGGCTTCTTGTCGGAGTCCTTGAATATAGGCCCCTCAAATAAAAGCCCCCCTTAAATAGAGGCCCCACTATGCCATGGACAACAACAACCGTATATATCTTTTTATTATTATTATACAATTGAGTTTTTTTACGCCAGGGCTAAACAAGCTCCATTCAATACACAAAAATTGTTCTTCATCTTCTCTGGATCGACACAATCACACTTGATTGCACGTCGCAACCAAAAGGCGTCCAGCACTGCCCGCGGTCATATTATCATCGCTTGCGATTCTAGTTAGATTATGCCAGGGGTGGGCAGGTCCAAGGGGATGTATCCTTCTATTTCTCTACCTCAGTAAAGTTGTCACGTCCTGGAGTGAAGAAGATCCTCTGTGATTTCAGGTCAATTTGTCAGAGGGCCTGACACTGACTTGACACTTATTAAGCACCATCTCTTCTTACTTGACAGACAAGATCAACTGCATACCGTGGCTACTATACCAATCTGTTAATGCTTCCAGGGCAGCTCTCTTGTTGCAGAACTGGAAAATTTAATAAATTTAATGTAGCGGCAAAATTTGTTAAACAAACTGAATCAGAACTGCTGCAGTTTGCTAGGTACTTTCAATCATTACTGACGTAATAATTCTATTATGTGCTTTGCAAATTAGGTTTGAAAGCCTCACAGGCTTTAACACCTTGATTTTGCGGTTCTGCTGTAGTTCAGTTAAACCAATGATGGATTTTTTTGCAGTAATATAAGGTTTAAACAGTGGCATATTTAGGGGGCCTTTTTGTTTGTAATAACTGTGTTTAGTAAAGTGTTGCCAGACATTTTCACTCTATGATTAGGTGTTCTGATGTAGACCGGGCTAGCAGAACACAAAGACATCAGACAGCCTCAACGTCAAAGTAAAGCGAAGCAAATATCCTGCAGTTAATTGAGTGTGTGAGTGGCCCTTGTTGTTAGATTAGCCAAATTTCCTGGCTTGCTAATTCCCGGAATGGCTTGAGGGTCAGACACACTGTGTTGCGTTGATAGAAAAGTACAAAAGGGCAACATTGGTCTATAGTTGAGTCTGGTCACGTCTTGAAATGTCTGCTGCATAGCTGTGTTGAAATTGTGAATGTCGTGCAGAATACCAGGTCATTGCCTTCTGAATGTAATCTAAGAGATGCAGGCACCCTTTCTTCAGAGGCTGAGTGATGCTACTTAAGATATAAAAAAAGATAATTATGTGTTTCAATGGCCCTTGTAGTTCAATTTGCCAAACTTCCTGGCATTCTAATTCCCGGACTAACATAAGGGTCAGACACACTGTGTTGCATTGTTGCGCTGTTGGACAAGTATGGCCGAGTCTAATTTGTAGTCACGTCCAGATCTTTTTATTTGGATGGCTATGAAGAAATTGTGAATATTGTGTGGATGGTCAGGTCATTGACTCCAGAATGTAATATAAAAATACTGGTGCACTTTCTTCAGAAAGTTAGTGATGCTATTAAATTTGCAGAAAAGAACACTTTTCTTATTCAACTAGAAACCTCTACTCCAATTCACTTATTATAGTATCGTTCCTGAAGTATCACGTAGGCTTTCAGTCATTCAGCCAAAATGTACAAGTCCCAATATCTATGGATTGCAGAAAATGTCTAATGCAGGCTTTCTGTAACTTCTGAGAGGTAGACAGCCAGGTGTCACAATGAGTTTGCAACTTTGCTTTGCCCTATTTCTGCGTAACTATGTAGCTGCCAGAACCACTTTTACAGATATAGCAACAACAATTTTTTTCTGGAAGGATATGGATAGAGATATTGATCGAATGATCTATTGTCTAGTGTATATATGCCAGACTTTCTACTCAACAATCACTGTGTGGTCCCTGGAGACCAAATAATCATGAAGTAATCTGTCTTAAGCTTCTATCACCCATTCGTCCTATAAAACAGCAGCCATTAGATCTTTTTTCTTTGTTTCAGTTTTATTGTAAATAATGCTTCTGTGGGTCTACTGGCACATTTAGTATTTTTATCTTAAAACTATCTGTCAAGATTTAAGGATTTATCAGTGGTAAAATGTTCATTCGTTTAAACCAATAAGGATGTGCCAAATAAAAAATTATTTTCTTTTCTCTCTCATCCATGTGTATTCTCATTAAAATAAAGGATTGGTTATGAGGTGGGAGCAACAGTTTGTCAATTTGCAAAAATATTTTTGTGAGGGATCTTTTATGGCCGAGACACTGATACAACTGGCATCAATTTGACATCTGATCAACATCTAGCTGACTTATATTGCTCATTGACGGTCCATTGAAAATAATTTGGGTTCCCCACCTGGGATTCAAAAAAGGACCACATGCTTTGTATGGCCAGAAAAGTACCTCTGCTCTGCTGCACCTTTTTCCCATAAAACTAAGATCTAAAGAGAATTGATTTATCTAAATGCCGCCAAGTAGTATTGGATATTCTCAATTTGAGCTTCTAGAATATTTAAGTTACTGTAGTGAAGTCTAATGTAATTCACCTAAGGAAACCTGGCCAAACCTTCTGCCCTGTCTGTCTATCTATTTACAATTTTGTGCTCTCCTTTTGTAGAAAGGAAGATTATGTTTGATTGCGCCAAGGGTGTGCAGGTCTTACTTCTAAGGGAATTCAACGTTTTGTGTAAAGTTGTCAGTTCCTGGACATGTCTGGAGTCAAGAAGTTCGTCTGTGATTTCTGGTTATTTTGTCAGAGAGGCTGACAATAACTGGTACTTATTAAGCACCATCTCTTCTTATTTGACGGACAAGATTATCTCGCATTCCATTTGCCGGCAATTTATTTTGAAAAGTTCTCGTCTTCTGTTAGAATGTTACTGCCTCGGGCAAAGCTCCTCCCGGGTCTGCTTGTTGTTACAACTGATACATTGTAAACTGTGTTCATATATTGCTTTTACTTTTCTTTGTAGCAGGGTTAGATTTATGCATATTAATTCCTCTACAAACAATCAAATATACATAGACCAATTACTTACAGATCGTCAGACATTTTTATGATGATCTAGGATGAACCATTACACATTTATCTGCATTCACTGAATTTATGTAACTCAAGAAACAGTAAAATTAATTCCGAGATAGTAAATTTTCATAAGGCAGGTTTATGGGCATGAGTCATAAGACATGATTCTATACACAGCTTCAATGCTTCATACAATAGGTTCTGAAATAGATGCATCTTTTTCTGACAAAAATAATGAAAAACATGTATAATGCCTAATTATTCATGATTATAAAATTGATCCACCAATTATGCTACATATTTATGTTGAGTGGAGTGTTTGTTGTGAAGGTATCTTTTATTATCACGTATTATTTAGAATTGAATTATCTTGTTCCTAAAAGGTTTAGTGCAATCCTGTTTCAGTTGGTCAGTTGAACTACATCATTAAAAAGCTGATAATTATAATGCATACGACTTTTTAAAAAGCCACATAAGTTATAAACACAAGCAAGATAGCGTATAAACCAAAATAATTGTCTTGCAAAATAAACCATATTTGCGAGAGTGCATCGAGCCCGATTTCTACAGCTGGCAATATCACCAACCCAAATCCGCCAATCTGACAACACACTAACCGCTGAAACTGCCTGGCATGCTTCCATTTTCTAGGAAATAACTTTATAATATTTTGAAACTAATAACTGCTATGTAAACTACAAAATATTTGCTTCTTATGATTGAAATATGTTGAATAATCTCTCAAGAAGAAGTCGAAAAGTTGTGCTGAATATTTTGTTTCTGAAATTTCTTGTAAACGAGACAACCTTTTTGTGAACCAGTTCAATACTCATGTCCTTCTCACTTATTTGAAGGGTCGGTAAAGCCACTTTCAGTACAGCTTATCGAAGTTGGTGCTCCCGAAACCATGTTGACGTTGCAGCAGTATATTGTAATGGAAATTCTGCAGAAACTTTGTTGATATAACCTCGTTCACTTCAAAGCAAATATCTCTAATTTTTTATTGATTTATTGTAATGCAAAAATAATGGATGAAATAAATCACTTCTCTCCAGAAAAAAAATTCTTGGAAAATGCCACCAGGTTTTTAATGTCACGATCAGGAAGTTTGCTCGCCCTTACACTTCCATGCATTTCGTTGCTCTCCCTAACACCTACGTGTCACTCAAATGGTAATAGTTAATTCATATAGACAGATTGAAATATTTTTTTCAAAATTGCTTTCAATATAACCAGAGCAATGACATTTCAATAATAATGAAATATGTTTGACTCATTATCCATATTTTACAACAATTTCTGGACTCAACTAGACCCAGCTGCCCATAACAGCACACAGTGCGTCTGACCCAAATGCCTTTCTCGGGGATTAGAAGACTTATCTAAAGTGAATTACTTTCAGAGTGAGCTAGAAAGTGGGGGCATGGAGGAATGAGGGTATGAACTGAAGGATGGGATATAGGAAAATATTTCTAGTGGAACTGTAAACAGAGACATCAGAACACAATGATATCTGCTCAACCTGAAGGTAAGAGGAAGCAAATTTTGTAGGTAATTGAGTGTGCCAGGTGTGGCATTTGCTGTCAGATTAGCAAAGTTAATTAGCCTTCTAATCCGCCAAAAAGGCAATTGGGTCAGACACACTGTGTCTGTTGATAGACAGCTCTGTCCAGAGATGTCCATACAAAGCTACGTAATACTATGGAAGTGAGAATGTTGTCCAGGCAGCTGGGTCATTGACCCCAGAATATAATAGCTGCCAGCGTGAACAGACTTATCTGAGAGCTGCAGACTTCACTTCAAGTGATACGCCTTTACATCTTTGTCCTTGGGTTTGGATGATAATTAGAGGGACCATTATAACGTTATACAATTATCACACCACACCGAGTGCAATATTAGTCACCGAGGTGCATAAAAACTGATATATCGCACTCGGTGAAGTACTATAACTGTATAATATCTGTGTCTAAGATTATTTTGCATACCCTTATTATTCAAGGAGCAAATCCTTGTTTCCAATCTATAGATGTGTTAGTTATACATGACATCAGAAAAACGCAATTTCGGCAATTTGGGCTGAGTAAAAAAAAATTTGAAAGTGCAAATGCATTCCACAACAAGAGGAAATGTACTGATAGTGAATTACTGCGAATGCCTGATATATGAGATACCTAATACTGTCTAATCAAATAACTAGAAGTAAACACCACATTAGCTATACATGACATGTTCTTCAAGGTAAAATAAAGACATCACAAAGATATGCAATTAATCAAACAAAATCATGCAATTCCATAGATTTCTGAATTTTTGAAATCTCTTTGATTTCAGAAGATTTAAAGAAAATTAACTGATCTGAATATTTGCTACTCTATAGAATATATATTCTGAATAATTGTAATTTTTAAACTATTGGAGCTGTAATAAATTCCAACATAATTCAACTGACCTCATCTGAAGATTTGAGGATAGATAAATTGTGTTGATATGAATTATTAGATCAAACTCAGTTTATGCCAAAACATAACAAACAAAAAAACAGAGGTCTAGCAGAAGCTATTCCATCCATCATCATGGGTCGGAAGTTCAGTTGGCTGAACCTTCCACGCTGTAGATATTTGTCTATCTGTATAATTGGTACCCCTTGTGTGGACAGGAAAGTGGTTTATTAGATTATGCCAGGGGTGGGCAGGTCCAAGGGGATTCATCCTTCTATTTCTCTACCTCAGTAAAGTTGTCACGTCCTGGAGTGCAGAAGATCCTCTGTGATTTCAGGTCAATTTGTCAGAGGGGCTGACACTGACTTGACACTTATTAAGCACCATCTCTTCTTACTTGACAGACAAGATTAACTGCATACCGTGGCTACTATACCAATCTGTTAATGCTTCCAGGGCAGCTCTCTTGTTGCAGAACTGGAAAATTTAATAAATTTAATGTAGCGGCAAAATTTGTTAAACAAACTGAATCAGAACCGCTGCAGTTTGCTAGGTACTTTCAATCATTACTGACGTGATAATTCTATTATGTGCTTTGCAAATTAGGTTTGGAAAGCCTCACAGGCTTTAACACCTTGATTTTGCGGTTCTGCTGTAGTTCAGTTAAACCAATGATGGAATTTTTTGCAGTAATATAAGGTTTAAACAGTGGCATATTTAGGGGGCCTTTTTGTTTGTAATAACTGTGTTTAGTAGAGTGTTGCCAGACATTTTCACTCCATGATTAGGTGTTTTGAAGTAGACCAAGCCCGCAGAACACAAAGACATCAGACAGCCTCAACGTCAAAGTAAAGTGAAGCAATTATCCTACGGTTAATTGAGTGTGTGAGTGGCCCTTGTTGTTTGATTAGCCAAATTTCCTGGCATTCTAATTCCCGGAATGGCTTGAGGGTCAGACACACTGTGTTGCGTTGATAGAAAAGTACAAAAGGGCAACATTGGTCTATAGTTGAGTCTGGTCACGTCCAGAAATGTCTGTTGCATAGCTGTGTTGAAATTGTGAATGTCGTGTGGAATACCTCGTCAATGCCTTCTGAATGTAATCTAAGAGAAACAGGCACCCTTTCTTCAGAGGCTGAGTGATGCTACTTAAGATTTAAAAAAAAGACAATTTATGTTTGTCAATGACTCAATGGCCCTTGTAGTTTGGTTTGCCAAACTTCCTGGCATTCTAATTCCCGGACTAACATAAGGGTCAGACACTATGTGTTGCATTGTTGCGCTGTTTGACAAGTATAGCGGAGTCTACTTATTAGTCACGTCCAGATCTTTTTATTTGGATGGCTATGAAGAAATTGTTATTATTGTGTGGATTGTCAGGTCATTAACTTCAGAATGAAATATAAAAATAGGGGTGCACTTTCTTCACAAAGTTGGTGATGCTATTAAATTTGTAGAAAAGAACACTTTTATTTAATATTCAACCAAAAGACTTTGCTCCAATTCACTCATTATGTATAGTATCGTTCCTGAAGTATCATATAGGCTTTCAGTCATTCAGCCAAAACGTACAAGACCCAATTTCTATGGATCGCAGAAAATGTCTAATGCAGGCTTTCTGTAACTTCTGAGTACTAGACAGCCAGGTGTCGCAACGAGTTTGCAAATTAGCTTTGCCATATTTCTGTGGAAATCTGTAGCTGCCAGAAGCACTTAACACAGATATGGCAACAATTATTTTTTTCTGGAAGGATCTACATGGATTGCGAGATGAATTGAATGATCTATTGTCTAGTGTGTGGTATATGCCAGACTTTCTACTCAACAATCACTGTGTGGTCCCTGCAGACCGAATAATCATGAAGTAATCTGTCTGTAGCTTCTATCACCCATTCGTCCTATAAGACAGCAGCCATTAGATCTTTTTTCTTTGTTTCAGTTTTGTTTTAAATAATACTTCTGTGGGTCTCCTGGCACATTTATTATTTTTATTTTAAAACTATCTCTCATGATCTGAGGAATTATCGGTGGTAGAATGTTCATTTGTTTAAACAAAAACGACACCGTGAATAATTGAGATGTGCCAAATAAAATCAATTTTCTTTTCTCTCTTACCCACGTGTATTCTCATTAAAATAAAGGATTGCTTGATGAGATGGTAACAAGATAAGAGCAGGCAGGATTCATCAATTTGTGAAATATCTATTGTGACGGATCTTTTACGGCAGAGACACTCATACTAGTGGCATCAATTTGACATCTGATCAACATCTAGCTGGGGTATATTGCTCATTGAAGGTCCACTGAAAATAATTTGGGTTCCCCACCCAGGATTCAGATAAAGGACCACATGCTTTATCTGGTCAGAAAAATACCTCAGTTCTTTTGCACCTTTTTCGCATAAAACTAAGATCTAAAGAAAATGGATTTATCTAAATGCCACCAAGTAGAATCGGATATTCTGAATTTGAGCTTCTAGAATAATAAAGTTACTTTAGTGAAGTCAAATGTAATTCACTTAAGGGAAACCTGGCCAAACCTTCTGCACTGTCCCACCATCTATTTTCAATTTGGTGCCCCTTGTGTAGAAAGGAAGAGTTAGATTATGCCAAGGGTGGGCAGGTCTAAGGGAATTTATTGTTTTGTGTCTTTACCTCAGCAGTGGCGTAGCCAGAAATCCATGAGTGGGGGGGGCCAAGGGGGGGCCAGGGTCTGAACTAGGGGGGCCAACCTTTCGTGGAATTTTTGAGACATTTCTACGGCATTTTTACGACATTACATGGGTATAAAATTCGCAGCGTTACAAGCCTTCTTTTCGAATGAATTAGCAATGTTGACCGTCTTATCTTTTGTGACTGATAAAAAAATGACCATGCATCTCATACTTACACTAAAATCAGTTTTGACCTGTCAAAAAATAATGAAACAGCAGATTCTATGGTTCCTATATTAAAAGTATGACAATGACACCTCATCAATTATCATGAGTCACAAAGAGTGTCTTTCGCAGTGAAATGGTCCACTTTTTTAAAATTTGTTATAACTGTCTTTGCAAGTTTTGAATAATATTATATTCCTGCTGAGAATGTCTTCCTTTCTATATATTAGGTCTAAATTGAAATTTTATGAAAGTGCTTTTGATAGAAATCTACCAACTCCTAAAATTGGCCTAAACGGTAGTAGCAATTTGTGCAAATGACAGAAATACCAAAATGTAGGGAAATTCCATGCACATATGAAAAATTGAGCAGTTTGTACAAATCACTCTGGTAAATCAGATCTTTTTATTAGAAAGCTCTCAAAGCAGTATTATTCTTTAACTGAGCAATGGTGAGAGATAGATTTCCTCAAAACACCCTGATTTTAGATGTTGCGCAACTAAACTGTCATTCTAGAGAAAATTGGGTATATATAAGTGAGCACCATCGAAGGCCACAACTTTAGATGGACGTGTTCCAGCGACTGTTGCTGCTCCAATATTTTTTTCAAAATTTTCAAATCTCAAATGGGGGGGCCAGTGGGGGGGCCACTCATCCATTTGGGGGGGCCCTGGCCCCCCCAGGCCCCCCCATAGCTCCGCCACTGCTGTAACCTCAGTAAAGTTGTCAGGTCCTGGACATGTCTCGAGTGAAGAGGATCCTCTGTGATTTCAGGTCAATTTGTCAGAGGGGCTGACACTAACTTGACACTTATTTAGCACCATCTCTTCTTACTTGACGGACAAGATTAACTCACATTCCATTTGCAGCAATTTATTTTGAAATGTTCTCGTCTTTGCTAGAGTGTTATTGCCTCAGTTCAAAGGCCCTCGAGGTCTGTTTGTTGTTACAACTGATACATTATAAACAGCATTCATATATTGCTTCTACCTTTCTTTGTAGCAGGGTTAGATTTATGCATAAAAAATTCCTCTACAAACAATCAAATAAACATAGACCAATTACTTACAGATCGTCAGGCATTTTTACGATGATCTAGGATGAACCATGACACATTTATCTGCATCCACTGAATTTATGTCACTCAAGAAACAGTAAAAATAATCCCCGAGATAGTAAATTTTGATTAAGCAGGTTTATGAGCGTGAGTCTTTAGGCAGGATTCCTTTCACAGCTTCATACAATTATATATATGTTCGAAAATAAAATGAATCTTTTCTGGCAAAAATAATGGAAAACATGTATAATGCCTAATTATTCATGATTATAAAATTGATCCACCAATTATGCTACATATTTATGTTGAGTAGACTGGTTGTTTTTTCCCCCTTGCTCCTCCCTCACAACTAATTGTCACTCAAATGGTAATGGTTAATTCCTACAGACAGATTAAAATATTTTTTTCAAAATTGCTTTCAGTATAATCAGAGCAATGACTTTTCAATAATAATGCAAAATGTATGATTCATTATCCATATTTTAGCTAATTTAGAGGGGTTTATTTCAGAGTGAGATTTGAAGTAAGGGCACGGAGGAATTAGGGCAAGAACTGAAGGATGGGATTTAGGAAAATATTTTTAGCGGTACTGTAAACAGAGACATCAGAACACAATGAAATTTGCACAACCTGAAGGTAAGAGGTAGCAAATTTTGCAGGTAATTGAGTGTGCCAGGTGACATTTGCTGTCAGATTAGCAAAGTTAATTAGCCTTCTAATCCCCAGAAAGGAATTTGGGTCAGACACACTGTGTGATGTTGATAGACAGCTAAGTCTAGCTGAGTCCTGAAATGTCCATTCAGAGCTACGTATGAAATTGAGAATGTTGTCCGGGCAGCTGGGTCACTGACCCCAGAATACAATGGCTGCCAGTGTGAGCAGACTTATCTGAGAGCTGCAGACTCCACTTGGAGTGGACACAGCAAATCAGAAAGGCCTCCTCACACTAAATTGATACAAATAATCCTTGCTACTTCCAATGAGCTGAATTCTCATGCATGTACATGCACAGTATATGATGTTGAAGCAAAATGTACAAAATTTGGCAGATCATAATAGATTTCAGGGATTGCAAAGCAATACGCCAAAACAACATCTGCTATAGATGGCATGGTTAGTCTTCAGTTATAAGGCAATGTCTTCCCGATTGTTGTGTGCAACAATGCTGTACACTTGTTTCTGGTAGAAGCTGTGATGCAACTTCATAATCCTTGAGACAAACAAACTTATCTAGTATCTCACTTTGTAAGTCTCCAAGTTTTAGTCCATATGTGTAAAAAATCTGGTATCAAATTCTGTTTAAACCGCCATGCTCACAAATCTGCCAAATTGCAATTTATGAAGAAAGAGAGATTAACTCTATTGTTTCTTAAGTGACATAAATCTTTTAGATGCACTGAAATGTGTTTCGGATCATCCTAGATCAACATAAACATGCCTGGTGATGTGTAAGTAATTACTCTATATTCAAGTGGTGGCTTGCAGAGGGAATTTTTAACACCAATAGGGTGTCTCATTTTTCAAACCTTTTTCCGGATCACGCTAGTCTTTAAACCAATTGATCTCCTATGTGAATAGACCACCCAGTGCAAATTTCAGCCAAATCCATTGATTTTAAGATCTCCCCCTACCCACTTCTACTTTGGGGCTATTTTCACCATTCGCGAGTACAGTAAAACGGTCATTTTTGCATGGCAAAACATGCACAATACACTTATTATACCTATTAAGGTTGTTTAAAAGTTTCCATGGGGTGTCTACAAGTTACTGCTTTCATTTCCATCAATTTCTTCTACATATCATGTAATCTATAGTCATTTTAAAGGAAAAAAATCGCTAAATTCAGCAAAAATCCTGTTAAATTGCACCTAATATGTAATCTTGTGCTTACTAAATAGGGTGACATATCTTAGATGTATAGGATTTTTGTTAAGATGGAAGAATTATTATTATTATACCTATTAAGGTTGTTTAAAAGGTTCCATGAGGTGTCTGCAGGTCACTGCTTTCATTTCCATACAGACTCTCAGAAATTTATATCGTGTGAGCTGAATCTTTGCACGACCATTAGGCCCTATCCAAGATGACTCCATCGAATGTTGTCCAATTGTTTACATAATTTAATGCATACATTTGGGAAGTTAAATATCTCATTTCAATTATTGTGGTGTAAAATATGTCCATGGGTTATGCTGATATTCAGGATAAACTGTAGCAATATTCAGGATTATTGAAGTCATGCACTTACAATCTTTGAAAGATGGTTAATGTATTTCCTTAGGAGTTGTCTAGAGCCAATTGTTTTCACAACTTCCATTCATAAAGACATGGATGACAGAAAAATATCACTGGTTTAGCTGCATTATATAGCATTCTTGAGTTTACAAGCTGCTGTGATCTTAATCAGTCTCACATGTATACCTCAAATGCATGTCAATTATAGTCTGAAGCAATGCTCACGAGCAGCATTGACCCGTCCAGATAAAATTTTGAGCTACAGGAACACCTTAGGGAAGTTTCTAATTTGTAAATTACCGAATAGTGTTAAGAACGATATAGAAGCATTTTCATCTTTTACAAAACCTATATAGGCATTCATGTTAAGCCATGGTATTGCTAGGAGCAATTATGTGTGACCCATTGCTTCATAGTGTATCTCAGACACCACACAGCACTTATTAAAGAAATAATATCAATTGTTGACTTACTGGTTAATAAGAAGTTCTGTATCTCAATTGGGGCCTGTGACAATAATGACATTATGTATATGGACTTCCCAGGAAGCAGATTTATATGATAGTAATTTCTAAACCAATGTTCACTGTTCACTGTCCTTTACAGGATAGCTTTGTTAATCGCGTCTCGGTCACGGTTCACATATAAACCCCTGCAAAAAAGGCCCTCAACCAGAAAGTATTTCGACAATCTCAGTGACTTTTTGATCAAAATCAAATCAAATCATATTGTTTTGAGTCAGTTTTCGCAAAGTAAACACTAGCTAGATCAGCTAATATCACCAACTATATATGTGACAACAGGGTAAATTCAAACTTAACATGTAAA
The DNA here is from genome assembly GCA_026936325.1 of Platynereis dumerilii. Classification (NCBI taxonomy): domain Eukaryota; kingdom Metazoa; phylum Annelida; class Polychaeta; order Phyllodocida; family Nereididae; genus Platynereis; species Platynereis dumerilii. Next base: position 20,928,380 of record JAPTHN010000005.1, on the reverse strand, counting down.
TAGATAAAATCACAGTCACATTTGATGGTCAGTCTGTTCCTTGTTAGTTATGTGGAGTATATCTGCACTACAACCACATGGCAAATGATATGGCCAATATAAGTGAAAAAAAAATAGCCAGGTCAAAATGTTTCAATGACAACAGTACCATGCAGGTTGATAGCACCATATATGGCCTATCAATGTGCCATCGCTGACCATTGAAGACATTCTCTTAGGCCATATCATCCTGGTATTGAGTTTGAGTTTGAGTTTGAGTTTATTAAAAAATATAATCAGAGACATTACATAATTTATGACGAATATATACAGATTGATACCACTACAGGTATATTGAATCTGTATTTACAAATAAAATGTTACACTATTGCATATTTATAGTCGCAAAAAAAAAAAAAAGAGAGTATGTCTTATTAAATTCCACCAAATTATTAAGTATGACACAGTATGAATATACAATGTATTTATATACAATGTACATCAGTAAAATATTCTTCAGTCTGGGTTAGAGTACTACTGATCTGATACTGAGCATAGTATAAATTGCTTAGTGTGAAATTTAGGGCACAATATATAACCTATCTCAAAGAATTAGTTAATAGATGACATTTAAGAAGTTTCTTAAAAGAAAAAAGTGAGCATCTACATGTTATCTCATTTCTTAGCACATTATTCCAAATAGACACTCCTTAAGAATTCTAAAGGTCTAGTTTGCCCAAATCTACATGGAAGTGTGCAAATGATATCACTGAGTTGAATAACATAACATATTTTGGCTGATGTTTTGCAAGGTTGTAGAAACTTCACTGCTACAATTATATTATAAACCGATGAATTCCCTTATCTCAGTCCAACTTGGGTGGGAACTTTTAATTCCACCGCGGTTCTTAATTCTTCAATCTTGACAAAAGTCCTATACATCTAAGATATGTCATGATCCTTAATCTACCCTTTTAGTAAGCACAAGATTACATATTTTGTGCGATTTCACTCGGATTTTAGTTGAATTTAGCCACTTTTGCCATTAAAATGCCTGTAGATTACATGATATGTAGAAGAAATTGATGGAAATGAAAGCAGTAACTTGTAGACACCCCATGGAAACTTTTAAACAACCTTAATAGGTATAATAAGTGTATTGTGCATGTTTTTCCATGCAAAAATGACCATTTTACTGTACTCACGAATGGTGAAAATAGCCCCAAAATAGAAGTGGGTAGGGGGAGATTTTAAAATCAATGGATTTGGCTGAAATTTTCGCTGGGTGGTCTGTTCACATAGGAGATCAATTGGTTTAAAGACTAGCATGATCCGGAAAAAAGTTCGAAAAATGAGACACCCTAACCTAAAACTAACCTTAACCCTTGACTATTAAAAAGAAGAAACAATAGTTGAAGCTCTGTTTTCTAAATGCAACTGACTTAATATCCACTCCATGACCTGTATTACAATTTTGACCATGATTTTGTTTGGAGAAAATTGTGATGGACTGAAATAACTAGAACTGGTTTCATTTAGTGGTCAGCATTTTTCTTTATTATTGTGCTGAGTAATGGGGAAGAATAGATTGTGCTTGTGAGCATTGAATGACAGTGATGTATCAAAGTTCTTTCTGTGTGCTTTCTACTTAACCTTGGGTTTCCTACAACAACCTCCAGTGGATTCTCTAGCAGACAGGTCGCATATCAATCTTACAATGACTGATCTTATACTAATGAATATTCTTGATTTTGTTATGAATGCTATTTCTCTTTGCATTGAATCTCACTGTTGGTGAATAACATATTATATTCCAAATACAGAGGTTCTTGCCTCAATAACCATAATAAGTCATTCAGAGAACAGAAATATTAATGCCAACTATTGAAATATTGAAAACTATTGTTAATACCTTAATATATATGACATTATACAGTTTTACTCTTGTTTGGGTATATTCTCTTGCTTTGATTTTGCATTCAATTTATTTATTGGGCTCTCCACTCGAATTGTTCTTATATCATCTTGGCACTTTAATTTGTTAGCATTTTTAATATCAACCGAAGAGTTGGACAGAAATACCAGCATTTCAGTAACCATGGCAACTGATTTGCAATTAAATCTGAGTGCATTCAATAGTGAGCACTATGAAAGCTGATGTATCATGCTACAGGATATTGGTTTTGAATTACTGAAGGAACTTCATTAAAAAATGTTCTCTTCATTTCCTTTCTATAATATCACATGTGCTTTAAAGACAGCTCGAAATGTCACTTACACATGGTGAAATTCAACTGAATTTAGACGACTAATAGTCATTCATCTTCAGTTGGAAATACGGAAATTCAGTAACTGATTACAAGAACAACCAGCTTTCAGTTGTGAGCCTGGGGGATAATTGTTATTACAGATCTCGTATAAGTGTGCCATGTTCCATATGAATATATGCACAGATGATGTCAGTATTGCATTACTGACATCACCACTGGCACTCCCAGCTTGAGTGTTGATTCCAACTGCTACCAACAATCAGGCTTATGGGTTGTCTACGTGTGAATAACAATTGATTAATCTGCATTCATTGGCATGGAGGTTCGATTTAGTTGGAGCAGGTGAAACTGATTATGTTTGAGCCACTTGCTTGATCCGTCATGGACATTCATGGTGTCCTGCTGTGAAATTTCCCCTTGAGGGCAGCACCTTGTGGCTTTTCAGCCTTTTAGATGAGATCTGCACCAAAGAAACTGTTCAGAATTGATGACTGGAATGGGGATGATGGGGAGATTTTTTCGAAGTGAACTTGGCGGTGTTGCATGGGCATACCAAAGGACGAGAAATGTGGGGGGGGGGGGTAGTTGCTCCCAAAAAATTAGGGAAAAGGCCAGACAAGGAGGCTAAGAATTCGATCATCAAATAAACATTATTGGAAATCAGTGATAAGGATGCCCCCAAGCAAAACTCTAGCCCCCCCCAGGTCTTAAATTCTGAATGGTTCCTGAGTATATTATTTTTGCCAAGACAGACCAGCACATGATAACCTCTCAGACCAACAAATGAATGTGAGAGTGAATGAATTTATTTTGTTGTAAAAGTGCTAAGACTGATAGCAGTTATACACAAAATCCATGCATTATATATAGCTGGATATTGTAACTTTTGGATTTATTCAAAACATCAAACTGAATAATCAATGTTGAGCAACAATCTAATAGCTTATTGTGGATTTGTAATGGTGTGATCAGTATCATATAGACGATTTAATGCAAAATATAGCAAAACTTCAACCTTGATGAGCCACCTCTAGATATTAATCAATTTGGCTGAAATTTTGCACACTTTCTCTACAAGGTCAAAGGAAAAAAGTTAGGGGGTACCATCAATGAAATTAAGACACATATTTTTTTGGACTACCCTAGCCTTTATATTATAATCCAATGTAAATCTTCTATTTTCATCAAATCTTATAGTTTCCTCATATTGTGGATATATTCAGGAAGCTGTGCAAAATTATACCTTCTGTATACATTGATGGAATTGCACGGCGTTTAGATCTTTTCTGAGACAGAAGAGATCCTCAAAGATTTTAGGAAGATCAAAATGCGAAAGACAAGAAATCGTTGGACTTAGTCATCAAAAGCTCTGTCATCCCATTTCCCAGCAGGATGAGGTTCTATTTGCAGGAAAAAGCTGATTTCCGAATGGATGTGTGCATTCTCTTTCAGTGAAGATTCTGTAGAAGTCTTTTAGGTCAGCCTCAAAAAGATGTGAAAAAGACTTTTGGAACTTCTTCAAAGTGCCTATTGCAATAAACTGTGCATAATGCAGTTTGTTCCAGGAATAGAGGTGCTCATAAAGTTTGTATCTTGAGTTATGATAAATCATTTCACAGCATATGCTCCTCTGAAATATGTTCTAGTGTCCCAGTTGGATAATAATTTATTAGTCAACGCACTCTAGACACAAGTTGATGAAAATGACACCTCTAGAGTGGTAATTCCTGGTGCCTAAACCGACAACTCCTTGAGTCAAAATTACGAAAGGATTGTCAATGTCACTAAGTTTGGATTAGTAAATTGTACCAGTCTAGTAGTTTAAGCTTAAGGCTACCAGATGGTGATCAAATTGACTGTCTTTCGGTCACTTGCAAAGTTAACCTAGTAATTGTAATTATGATAGATTAGCCAAAATGATTTTCCAGGAAGTCACTGCTAAAATGTGGCCACAATTACTACCTAAATGTAGTCAGGAACTAGCAATATGACAACCCAATGATTGGAGTGCATGTTAAACTGAGGTACCCTTGTATCCCTGCCTATTCTGGCCAAGTATTAGATTCCAGAATTGTAGTAGACTGCCTTCTTATTTGTACCAGAATTCCATGCAGTGCTACTATTGATCTCTATGTGTTCAAGATGAATAGGAGTTTTTGATTAATTTCGATTTACACCCTAAAAATAAATAATCAGTTATCACACATGGGGGAACGTTCTTTATTGGCTTATATTTTCAAATTGTATCTAACTTATTTACCCAGCTGTTGGCTTAAATGTTTATTTGAAATTGATCCTTAAATATTTCCTTTCTCTATTTGGAAATTTTATCGGTGCTTCAATCTAACGAGGAAGCTCAAAAAGTTCTGAAAAATAAAACCACAGGAAATGGACAAAATCAACAAACTGAAAGTTTTTTCAAGCGACCTCCTGAGGTCCTGTCCATCCATTTTCCTTTGAGGAAGGAATTCATTTGCAGGAAAAAGATGATTTCCTCCGGAGGGTTATTTGAATTATAGTGGATTTTGTAAAGAAATGAACAAGAGCTTGTCACAGCAGTTTTAATAAGCATCAGAATAATCCAAATGTTGGGCCAAGTTGGAAAAAGAGACCGTCAGAATTTCATGCACATCAAACATATTTAGGCACTAAGGAAATCAAGTAAAAAATGTACCTCTCTCTGCCATCTTATATATCATTTATATCATTCTGATAAAGTTATTTTGTTGCTATCCCTAACTGTAATATTGATTGAACCAAAAAGTATGCAGCAAACAAACGTGGTCCTTGGTCTTCTACAAGGCCAAATAATTTTTAATGATACATAAAAGTGTGGGGTCAATGTTTACTGCATGTAAAGGCATAACAATCTCACATAAAATATACATGAATGTCATGGATACATGTACCTTTGGACCTTGAAGTTCGATTGTCGACTATGACACTTAACCCTGGGAATACCCACTAAATGACCAAGGACAAGGGTGAAGAAGCTGTTACAACATAGCTAGCGGCTATGTATCTTTTTGTTATTGCTGCTGCAAAATGTTGATACTGTTGTTTGCTTTTCTGTGTAATTCTACATTCTTAGTTTGATGTGAGGTCACAGACAGTCATAAAGTCACAGAGCAACAAGAGTGCAGCTCGATATCCTCTGACCAGCAACTATTATTACAAAAAATTTGCTTTAAAAGTAATAATTGAAATTAAATAACTATGTTGTGTTGTTGTGTTGTTGCAGCATATTTCAATGTGCACTGCTCACGAATATAAGGCAGCAAGTTGTAGTGAAAAGGTTGTAGGGGCTGGCCGTGGCTGTTTTAATGGGAGACAATTCGACTTGACAGTATGAAATTATTAGGACAAAACAGGTTTTTTAAATTTAGAAATTATATTACATGAAAAACAATTCTTCTAATGGCAGGATAATGCCAAAAAACAGCAAGAAGTTTTAACCAATCAGTGTTCAATTAAAGAACAATGCGGTGCATCTCAAATTTCGATCGTTACATGTGCAGTGTTTGTGCGCATTTGTTGGCTTCCGGCTGATGTTACAAACCAGGTTTATCAAGGTTAAAAATTCATGCTCAGTCTGCATGCTGAAGTTTGTGCTACTTTTAATTTGAGTTTTTGGAAAGAAAATCAAAGGCCTTGGAAAGTGCAAGATCCTTCAAAGGGCTGGCAAAAAATGAGGTTAATGCAAAGAAGAGCAACAACTGCAGTGAACAAGATGCTGTTACCTTGGAAACAGTATCCTACAGTGTATTCTATATAGTCGTTCACTCACCCTTTAGTGCGAAAGAAGATGCAGTTACCGTGGGAACCAGAATCATGTAAAAGATGTAGACCCTATTGTATTGCTGAGGTGGCCTATGTGTATACATGTATACATATTGTTATATTTAGTTTGCATATTATGCATAGCACCACTATGATGCTTTTGCAGGTCAACTATTTTATACCAGTCCAAATTATTTGCATTTGTACAATCTGTTACACACTAAATTCCTAGATTGCATGCCGCCAATCACATACTTTCAATTGTATCCCACCACCAAAAATCATACGGGGAAAAATAGTTTTTTCTTTCAAAAATTCACTTTAAAAGAAGAAATCAGTTGAGTTATAAGTATGAAGGTGTGATCTGCAGGATATAAGATTGTATACATTTTCTTGAGGCCAGGATGCTTCCAAAGTTCTGCAGAATGCCCAAAAGACCCATTTGCTTCCTTGATATGCCATCTTTGTGGACCCACCTTCTAAAACCTCTCAAGCTGGCCTGTAAAGACATCCTGACAGGAAATAGCCACTAGCCACTAATGTCCTTCTGCATTGGTGGTAGTTCTGTGGTTCCTGTCACATGATGTGCTTGGACATGGTAAAAGCATTCTTGAAAGCTTTTTAGAAAATATTTCAATGCCTCAGACAAATCCTAGAATGTACATACACTGTACATCAGCCAGTTCGAGTCATTTTCAATAATTTTCAGTTCAAAATTCAGTTTTGACAATCATATAAGCATCATGATTTTAGATTGAAATATTTTAAGGATAGCAACGGCTGTAATGCAATAGGCTAAAACAACATCATGCAACAGATTGAATAGTTATTTTTCATTGATGAGAAAATGGTTTTGTTTTTCCATTATGTTGTGTGCCAGTTCTATAAGCGGTTGCGCTTTTCTGGCTTCCTGAACTAAATTTATCAATCAACTTGAACTACATTGCTGTAAAGTTTTTTCTAGTAGAAACTGTGATGCAACTCCATAATCCTTAAGACGAACAATTCTAATCTGATAGCTCACTTTGTAAGCCTTCCAATTTTCATAGTAGATCTGAGATCACTCTTCTCACGTTCAGCTGTAAAAGCAGCTTTGATATCATATTGTCATGGCTTAGTAGATTTCTTTTCATTTTACAGAGTCTTACAAAAATCTTCTTATTTTTCAAGCTTTTTTAATTCTTAGTCCTTAGAAAGTGCCAGCTGTTTTTCATTTGCTTTTTCAGGTTTTTAATAATGTGGTTGAAACTAAAACAAGATGGCCTTTTAAATGTATAAAAAAACATCGATTCTATTTCTCAATGTCGAAATATTTCATAAAATGACGATTTAAATCAAACTGTTTTTTTTTGCATGCTGGGTCGTTTGGTATATAAACACTTACAGTGTTTATCCACAAAATTGCTAGAAACGAGACTCTTAAGCCAGAACCCCTTGTGTAAAGAATCTGTCTAATTGTCTTTTAAGCATCATGCCCCTAAACCTGCCAAATAACAATTTATTAACAAGCGGAGATTAACTCGATTGTTACTTGAGTGACATAAATCTTTTTGATGCACTGAAATGTGTTGTGGATAATCCTAGATCAACATAAACATGCCTGGTGATGTGTAAGCAATCCTTCAATGGACCATTTATAGTTTGCAGAGAAACTTTTACACATAAACCAACCCTTGAATATGAAAAAGAAGAAACAATAACTGAAGCTCAGAATACTAAATGCAACTGTCATGACATATACTCCATGACCTTAATCATAATTTTGACCATAAATTGTATCTGGAAAAAATGGTAATTGACTGAAATTACTGGAACTGCTTTCATTTAGTAGTCAGCATCTTTATTTTTACATATTGTAATGTAATATTTTATTATTGCACTGAGTAATGGGGAAAAATAGATGTGCTTGTGAGCACTGAAGGACAGTGATGTATCGAAGTTCTTTCTGTGAGCTTTCCACTTAACCTTGGGTTTCCTGCAACATCTTCCTGTGGATTTACTAGCGGACAGGTCGCATATCAATCTTGCATTGACAGATCTCATACTAATGACTTACCTCGAGTTGATGAACCTTATATTTCTTCCTGCACTGAATCTCATTTGTGGTGAATAATATATTGCCATATACCGTAATTGCTTATATTGCCATATACCATAATATCTGTCTCAATGACCATAATAAGTCGCTCAGAGAACAGTAATATAATACAAACTATTAAATTATAAATTTTTGATACTATAATATATATTTCACTCTTGTTTGGGTACTGCTCTTGTGCTTTAATTTTCATTCTATTTATTTACTGGTCTCTCCACTCCAATTGTTCATAATGGATTGAGTTTCATATAATAGGAGTGAAAATTCATATGTATCATTCAGATAAATTCAGTCTATGTCATATTCAGATATATTCAATCTGTGTCATTCTCTGGTATATTTGGATTATATGGATTATATTGTAATCATCCTAATCGCCTCATCCGATGAGTGAGTTGCAATAGCCATTTTGAACTGGTGAATCACTCAAAAATATCTTTTGGAATATCGCACAGAGAGTTGGACAAAAAGAACAGCATTTCAGTAACCATGGCAACTGATTTGCAATTTTAAATCTGGAGTGCATTCAATGGTGCAGTGAAAACTGATGTATTATTATGAGACTGGAAATGAGTTTTGCATTATTGAAGGAACTTCATTTGAAAATGTCCTCTTCATTTCCCTTCTATAATTATCACATACATGTGCTAAACACAGCAGGAAATGCCACTCACATATTATGAAATTCAACTGGATTCAATGAAATACCTACCATGCTGCTTAAGAAAAGGAATACAGATATTCAGTGTCTGATTATAACAATAACTAGTTTTCAATTTTGGGTGTCCGAACCGATAGGTAGACTGCTGAAAACAAGAATCAGTCTCAACCACTGCATCACTTGAGTAAAGTAAAGGACTTTAAACTATAAAAAATACTCACCTTCTTGATTTTGTGTTGTGCTATTGTTGCAGTGTTGCATAAAGAATAATAATTTTACTAAAAATATCGGAATAGCTTTTTATTTAAAATTAAAATATACTGACCAAAGGGGGGGGATGGTTGGAACCCCCCCTAACCCCCGCCCTGGATCTGCTACTGTGGATAACTATGTCTGAAAATGTATTGTTAAGATACAAAAGGCATAAAGGATGATTACTTTTTGTCCTTGGTCAATGCTAAGCCAATCTGACAATTGCATCTTCAAACTTGTTTGTGTTTTTTGGTCAGGTAATATTGAACCAAACCAATAGTAGGTGTTGCTTGAAATGTGCAGAATGAATATTCATAGTATAGACAGTACTGTGCTTATGTAGCACAAAAAGACTCTTAAAGAATCTCAAAGGTTTTAGAGGACGACAGGAAGCCATATGGCTGAGTCTTCAAATACTCCGGCCATCCTCCGGCCATCCAATTTCCCAGCCGGATGAGGTTCTATTTGCAGGAAAAAGCTGATTTGCAAGAGGATGTCCGCCTCCTCCACTTTTTCTTGCTGAAGATGTTTAGGCTCTAACCTGGTCACCTGGACCAAAAAGTAAGAGAATTGAACAGAACTTTTTGTTGAGGGTCATTATAAAAATGCAAGGATATGAACTCAGATGATAAAGTAATGCCTTTTTTAGTTTGCATGACAGCCTTTGAAAAAAATTGTTAGGGAAAGCATATTCTACAGAATCTGATATGAAATAAATTCCTCTGCAGATTTTATTTCCAGAAAATATGTTAAGGCCATCCCTCATATGGAAATTATTCATCTTACAATCAATGACATTCGAATTTATTCAGTAGAAATGCAACTGGCACATCCAAAAATTCATGAATATGTATATATCTGAATATCTGCAGATTAAATTACAATATTTCTACAGATGGAATAAACAGGTTTTTTATTACAAGTTTGAATCTCAAATTTGATTGATGATATCCATAAATATCCATATTCTGGAAGTTCATAGCCCATTTGGCAGAGTGTTTGGCCATGTACATATTTAGCCAGTAATTGCCTATTTTAGCAAGTACAATGCCTTTTTATCGTGAATATTAAACTTTGTTACCACAATCATGTTGTCTCATAATTTCTCAACTCTGCAGATTTATCCAGAGAGCTGAGAGCAAACATAGCTTCTGTATGTGTTGATGGAATTGCATGACTGTTCTAATGTTTTTTATAACAGAGAAAATATTCTCAAATAATCTTAGGAAGATAAAGAAAGGAAAGGCAGGAAGCCACAAGACTTGGTCCTGGAAAGCTCTGTCATCTCATTTCCCAGGAGGATGAGGTTCTATTTGAAGGAAAAAGCTGACACAGGCCTGCTCCTCTTCAATCCTTGTTTTAAAAAATTCAAAACCATGCATGGCAACAAATCAGCGATCCTCACATGATATTGGTAGAATTCATTCAATTGACGATCCCAAGTATCAAGATAGACTCTACTCTGGGCAAGTGTTAGACCCCACGTAGATTATGTGTCACTTGTTGCAGACATACAGTTTTTTTTCTCTTTTATTTATCTTCATCTATTCCAAGTGAATACGAATATTATGACTGATTCTGACTTCTAGCTAAACAATAATAATCAGTATTCATTTTATGGAAGGAGATGCTTTAATAGCCCACAGTATGTATCCCGTATCCAAACCACTTATTAGTTTAAACATCTTGAATAGAGTCCTTGTTCTACCTCTTGAGGAAAGTTCTTAGTTCTTATTCTAATCTTATAAAGAGGCAATGAAAGTTCTGACAAATAGAATCTCAGGAAACTGACAAAATAAACCAACTGATGGCAGGAACTTTTTCAAGTGGACCTGCAATGGTCCTGTCCATTCAATTTCCTTTGGAGAAGGAATTTATTTGCAGGGAGATGATTTCCCTCCCAAATGCCATTTTCTTTTATTTCACAATTTGTTTACAGTACTCATCATTAGGAAAGCACAAGTACTTAGAAAAATCCTTGATTTTAAATTGGAAATAACAATTACTTGTGGTTTGAAAAGTCTTCAAACATTTCATTAAGCTAGAAACTTGTGATCAATTCAAATTTGAAGTTTGCTGGGGCTTGTTAAGAAACGCACTGGAGCTTGCCACAACAGTTTTAATAAGTGTGTGATTATGATGTTTGAAATAATAAAATGTCAGATTAAGCTAAAATGATGCGAAATAACTTCAGAACAAGCACGAAGTAATATGCTTCCCATATTTGTAAAGATATCTTAACTTGTTTGTTGTGACTTATCTACAAATAATTATCATGTAACTTTCCCCTAACTACAGTATTCATGGAACAAAAAGGTTAGCCAAAAAACCAAAGTGGACCTCTAGTGCTTATTTTATGCTATGGTCGTCAGTCTTTTACCTAGTCAAATAAGGTTTGATAAGGCATAAAGACTTGAGGTCAATGTTTACTTGACATAAAGGCATAAAAACCTCAGATAAAATATACATGAATGTCATTGATACATGTACCTCAGGACCTTGAGGGTAGATTTTATTGTGAAGTTTGATGTTGGAGTGTGACAATGAACCCGGCAAACACCCGCTGAATATCCAACACTCTAAAAAATTTCAGACAAAATTGGTTTTTTAAAAAAATCCATGTTGGTTTTTTGCATTGAAATTTGGTTTTTCAAAAAACCATTTTGAATCTAAAAAACCAATTTTGTCCCGACATTTTTTAGAGTGAAGGACAAGGGCGAAGAAGCTGTTGCAACATCGCTAATGGCTGCTTATCTTGTTGTTATAGCTGCTGTAAATTTGTGATAAAATGGTTTGCTTTTCTGTGAAATTTTACAGCATTGGTTTGATGCGAGGTCGCAGAAAGTCATAAAATCACAGAGTAGCAAGAGCGTTGCAGCTGTGTGTCCTCTGAGAAACAACTTCTATAACAGGAAATATGTTGCAAGCATATGTTGTGTTGTTGTGGCAAATTTCAATATGCACACACTTTAAATGATCAAGATGGTATTTCAATGTTTTAGACCTGTGTCAGTTATGACTATCTAAATTGTAGATTGTAATATAAATTTAAAGTACGCAAGTATTAGTTAAGACAATTTTTTGCTACAGTTGTATTACAGTGTAAATTATCAAATACAATTATGTTTTGTCCCTTCCACATGCCAACCAATGTTTGATTTTGATTGGTTAGCACAGCAGAAAAATCCATACTCCTGGGAAGATGAGCTAATTTTAACTTGTTTATAACATTTTGCAATTTTTTGGCACTGTTTTTGCCCTATTTTTTTTTATAAAAGCAGCTCATACATATTTTTTGTTTACATACGTAAATATATTACGTATGGGACAAATCGTAATAAATATCAGCAAAATGCCAAAAACAGCAAAGTTTTAAATGTTCAGTGTTCAGGCAAACCGCTGTACCATACATTTAAAGATTACATTTGCTCACAGGTGAAAATACATAGGTTTGATTTGAGCTGATGTTACAAACCAAGTTTTCCTCAGTTATGCATTCTTGGGTAAGAAGAGCTGAGAAGATCCAAATTCATATCCTTTATTTCACATCAGTGACATGTGACACTGAAAACATAAGCCATACCCAAGGACAAAATGCTATGCTTTGTGTACGATATCCCATGAAGAAACTTTCAAAATGGATGTCTTCTTCCGATATAAGAATTAGGGGAGAGCGGGGCACCATGAGCCAAGGGGCACCATGAGCCATGGCCCCTACAAAACAAACGACGTGATAAAACTGCTTGATAGGACGACCATATATTCCTTTATTAGTGTAGAACTAGCTAGGGTAGTAGTCGTAATCTTTCTTTTCACTTTATGCCCAAGAAGTGGAAAAAGTACTTTTGACTAGTGAATTTGAGTGAAATGTAAAATATTGGGCGGTGGAACTTTTTCTTCTGGTGCTTTAACTATTTCAGGCATATTCATAAAACTAAGTCTTCTTAGAGAAGGTAAGGCATGTGCTAGGATGATGTTATGCAAGTGCTCCTAGATGGTGGATCGCTATGTCTGAAAATGTATTGACCAAATGCAAAAGGCATATAAGGATGATCACTTAATGTCTTTGATCAATGCTTAGCCAACCTGACAATTGCATCTTCAAATTTGCTTGTTTTTCGGTCAGGCAATATTGAACCAAACCAAGAGTAGGTGTAGCTTGAAATGTGCAGAATGCTGTTCATAGTACCGACAGTAATGTGCTTATGTAGCACCGAAATAGCCTCAAAGAATCTCAAAGGGTTTAGAGGAAGAAATAGAAGAGGACGACAGGAAGCCATACGGCTGAGTCTTCAAATACTCCGGCCATCCAATTTCTCAGCCGGATAAGGTTCTATTTGCAGGAAAAATCTGATTTGCAAGAGGATGTCCGCCTCCTACACTTATTCTTGCAGAAGATGTTTAGGCTTTGGCCTGGTCACCTAGACCAAAAATCAAGAGAAATGTACAGAACTTAGTGTTGAGGATTGTCAGAAAAATGCAAGGATATGAACTTGATATGATAAAGTTATGGCTTTTTTTAGTTTGCATGACAGCCTTTGAAAAAAAAATGTTAGGGAAAGAATATTCTACAGAATCTGATATGAGATAAATTTCTGAGCTGATTCTATTTTCAGAAAATATGTAAAGGCAATCCCTCCTGTAGAAATTATTCATCTTTCAATCAATGACATTCAAATTTATTCACTACATGTAGAAATGCAACTCGCACATCCAAACATTCATGAATATGCATATATCTGAATATCTGCAGATAAAATTTCAATATTTCTACAGATGGAATAAAAAAGTTTTTTTATGACAAGTTTGAATCTCAAATTTGATTGATAATATCTAGAAATCTCCATATTGCGGAAGTTCATAGCCCATTTTGTAGATTGTTTGGCCATGTACATATTTTGTCAGTTTATTTCTTAGCAAGTACAATGCCTTTTTAGTGTGAATATTAAACCTCCTGTTGTCTTACTATTTTGCAACTTACAGACAGATTTATCCGGAAAGCTGAATGTAAATATCGTTTCTGTATGTGTTGATAGAATTGCATGACCATTCTGATTTTTTCTGAGACAGAAAAGATCCTCAAAGAATCTTAGGAAGATAAAAAGAGAAAAACGTGAAGCCATAGGACTAGGTCCTCAAAAGCTCTGTCATCCCATTTCCCAGCAGGAAGAGGTTCTATTTGCAGGAAAAAGCTGATTTCCGAATGGATGTGTGCAGCTCTTTCAGTAAAGATTCTGTAGAAGTCTTTTCAGTCAGGACTTAAAAAGGTGCCAAAAAGAAATTTGGAAACTTGCAAAGTGTTAATGAAATGATCTGTGCAAAGTGCAGAATATGTATCAGAAAAAACTAATTCTCAAATGCTGAAAAAATAGATACATGTACAATGTACACTGTACGGATAAATAAGCATACCAGGGTACTTTAGTTATGATAAACATTTCACACAGGCTTGTTCCTGTTAAATCCTTGTTTAGAAAAACTCAAATCCATGCATGGCAACAAATCAGTTGATCTTCACATGATATTGGTATAAGGCATTCAATTGACGGGCCCAGGTATAAGGTCAGAGTCTCTTATGGGCAAATATTAGGTGCATGAAGATGATGTGTAATTTGTAGTGCCCAGACATACTTATTTGTACAAAAGTATACCATGCAGTGGCAATTTATTATCTTTTTATTTATCTTCATCTACTCCAAGTAAATTGGAATGCGATGACTGATACTGACTTCTAGCTAAACAATAATAATTAATGCTCATTTTATGGAAAGAGCATTGCTTTATTTGCCCACACTACTGTTACTTCAAACATCTTTAATAGAGTCTCTTTCTACCTCTTTAGGATTGTTCTTACTTCTTACTTAAATCTAACAAAGAAGCAATAAAAGTTATGGAAAATAGAATCTCATGCACTAACTTCAAGAGGTGACCCTTACAAGCAAATGCTTATCAAAACTGCAGCAACAAAAAGGACAACAAGAATCTGCAGGAAAATGCTTCTCATATTTGTAAAGATTTCTTTATCTGTAGGTTGTGACTTATCTACAGAGAATTGTTATGTTTCTTACCCCTAACTACAATATTCATTGAACGAAAAGGTATGCAACAAAACAAAGTGGACCTCTAGTGCTTATATTTTATGCTATGGTCGTTGGTATTTTACACTGTCAAATAATGTTTGAAAAGATATAAAGAATTGAGCTCAATGTAAACTTGACATAAAGGCATAAAAACCTCACATAAAATATACATGAATGTCATTGATACATGTACCTTTGAACCTTGAGGGTAGATTTAATGTCAAGTTTGATGCTTGACTGTGACAATTAACTCAGAAAAACTCGCTAAAAATCCAAGGACAAGGGTGAAGGGGCTGTTACAACATCGCTAATGGCTGTTTATCTTGTTGTTATAGCTGCTGTAAAACTGTGATAAAATTGTTTGCTTTTCTGTGTAATTTTACAGCCTTGGTTTGATGCGAGGTCGCAGACAATCATAAAATCACTGAGTAGCAAGAGTGTTGCAGCTTACCGTCTTTCACTTCGTTTGGCTGTCACCAACAAGAGGGATAAGTCTCCTTAAATCAAATTGATGACACACAAAATGTCATTTTCACAGTGCAACAATACACTCTTTTCAGTATCAAAGTGACTGGCTGTAATGTCCCTTGAGCAACAACTTCTATCACGGGAAATATGTTGCAAGTATATGTTGTGTTGTTGTGGCATATTTCAACATCCACACAATTTAAGGGAGCAAGGACCTGGTGATATTTCAAAGTTTTAAGTGTCAGTTATAGCTATAGATTGTAATACTAATTTAAAGTTGTTGTATTACAGTGCAAATTATCCAATGCAATTATATTTTGTCCCTTCCACATACAAATGGTTGGTCTGATTGCTTAGCATAGCAGAAAAATTCCATACTCCCAGGCTAATTAGTATCTTGTTTATCACATTTTTGCTATGTTTTTGCCAAGTTTTTGATAATGTCTGCTCTTAATTAGTTTTGCTTACATACATGTACGTCTAGGACAAATCATAATAAAATTTCATTAAATTTCCAAAAACAGAAAAGTCTTAACTGTTCAGTGTTCAGGCAAATAGCTGTACCATACATTTAATGATTACACTTGCTCACGGGCAGAAATACATACCGTAATATGGGGTGAATAGGGACAGTTTTGGCTGTTTTTCTGTTATAGAATGGCCACAAATCAACCCAGAAATCAAAATATTGTGTGAAATTGCGTCCAAGCAAACGGTCTAACTACCCCTTGGAGCTTCAAATGATATATTAAATTTCCAATGATCAGAGCCCAGAAAACCACTGTCCCAATTCACCCCTCACTTTGGGGTGAATCGGGACACTCCATTATTTCTACAATCAAAAGTTCTTACCTTCTTTAAGTGATTGCTACTTGTGAATAAACTTTAGAAAACACGTTCAATATGCAAAAAAAATTTTTTGAAGAAAACCTGAAATCAGTTTCAGTGATAACATGCAGATTTCTAAAAATGTGATAAATGACACAAAACGTTTGAAAACTGTATTTTTCTTCAAATTTTGCTGGTGATTAATAATTCTCGACTAAATCTACTATTAAATGATAGTAAGTTCAATAATATATATAATATCAATTGGGTGGCTGGAACCTAGATTTATAATGTTAGTATTCATATTTATCTTACATGTACCTGTTTATATTTATGTAATCAGCTTTGTCTCTGTATAATTTTTAAGCATCTGTTTGCATTTTGTATTGTTTATTTTATTTTGATGACATATGTATCTTTGATGATATGAGAATGTCAATAAAGATTATATATAATAATATTCATCAAATAACTATTCCAGTAGACTCAAACGAAAATTAGTATGGTTATTTTGGGTAGTCCTGAAACTTTGTCATATAGACCTGGATTTTAACCCAGGACCAAACATGCACAATGCTATATCCAGTCTTTATTTATGGTCTCCTAAAAACACATTAGACAGACTTTGAAGTTTACTGCAAGTTTGGTAACTCTAGTATTTATACTTGATTTGGTAAATGCAAAGTTTTGACCAGCTTGTAAAAAGACATTCCTGCAGCGCAGAGTTTAAGGTGCTGCAGCTCCTCACTTCCTTCCGTTAGAAATACAAAATTATATCACATTATTCGGTTATATGTTTACTGAAAGTGTGCCAAAAATCAAATTCCTAAGGCAAGTAGAAATTGGTGATTTTGAGCAAATAAAATGTTTCCCTGTTCAGTCCCGATTCACCCCAGTGCCCCTATTCACCCCATATTACGGTAATTTGAGCTGATGTTACAAACCAGGTTTTCCAGTTACAGTACATTTAAAATAAAGTACAACTTCCTCAGCAGAGAGGAAGAATCAGCCACTACTACTTTACCTTTTCAAACCTTAGGGCTCCCCCAAATCACTTTCTACCGATAACTACTTCGATCTGCCTTTTAAAAGTATATTAAATTTATATTAAACCAACACTAATTCAAACTGATTCACCTCCATTGTATTTAATTTCTTTGATATTGCGCCACTTTGTTTATTGCAATTACATTGCTAGCTGTCTTAACAGAGTTCTTAATATGGGATAAGTTGTGGTGAGTTGTCAAAGGTTGTTGTAAGGAGTTTTGGGGTGGAGAGGAGAAATGAGGCCAAAATAGGTAAACAGAGGACTTCTGAGAGAACATTTTCTTACTTCATTTTAGGGTGTACTGTATGTATTCTCGCATAAAAACAGCTAAGAGGATCCAAAACTTATCTTTCATTTTTGCTTCATTGACATCTGACACGGACAATGGAAGCCATATCCAAGGACAAAATGCTATGCTTTGTGTGCGATATTTTGTGACGAACGTTTCAAAACGTATGTCTGCTTCCGATATAAGCATTATGTTTCTGAGAAGTTGCCCTTGAAGAAAGCAAAAATTTCCTGACAACAAAGTTGCATGCAGTTGGAAAGGATGTTCCAACACAGTTTGCAAGTCCATCTACTTATATGCGAATTAGTGCAATACACTAATACACCGATCAGGGGGTGAGCTTAATATTTTGATAATTATTAAGGAGAGGGGGGGCTTGGAGTTTTCCTCAAAATAAAAAATTATCCGTTTCATGGTAATGAAAACAATAATTATTTATTTTTCGCACTCGGTGTCCTCAAATGATAATTATTAAATCCAACAACACCATGTTACGAAATACCCCTATAAAAATGTGTTAATGTCAAGACTGCCCAAAAAGATTTTACTTATAGGCCCTATTTAAGCATGTAACTCCCAAACGGAGCCTCCATTTGGGACTTCAGGGAGTTAGCAGGAGTTGGCGGAAGTTATGGGAGTTAGTGGGAGTTACGGGAATTAGCAGGAGTTACAGGAGTCATGGGAGTTAGTGGGAGTTACGGGAGTTATTGGGAGTTAACAGGAGTTATTGAGAGTCAAGGGAGTTAGTGGGAGTTAGCGGGAGTTAGTGGGAGTTATGGGAGTTATTTGGATTCACGGGAGTTAGTGGGAGTTAGCAGGAGTTAGCGGGAGTTACGGGAGTTAGTGGGAGTTACGAGAGTTAGTGGGAGTTACGGGAGTTAGTGGGAGTTAGCAGGAGTTAGTGGACATAGCGGGAGTTGCAGGACGTCAAGGAGTTCAGGGAGTTACCTGCTTAAATGGGGCCTACTTATTCGCCAAAATTAGGCAAGAAAGTATTTATTGAGAAACAACAAGTCCAAGCTCCAGGTCCCCGCCCTTTAACATCTAATGATCACCCTTGGGGCAATCCAGTTTATGCTTTTATTAATGCAGGTGCGCATGCACAACTGCATTATACCAGTCACTTACCATATAATGGGTTTTGTGGATTAGAACATGCACCCAGATATTGCTATCAAATAGTGAATTTTCGTGTTTGCAAATCAGATTTTCCGTTAGTGGAGAACCCCTAGTTTTGTGCGCAGAAGCATTTTGGATTATGTATGGGTTATTTTTATAAAAAAAATCATATTTGTGACAATATGGGGTAAAATGATGCATTTCTGCCAATCAAAAAAGTTATATGTAACTTTTTCTAATCCCCAAGTCTAAGAATCAAGAAAAACATATGTGGAATATATATCAGGCAATCTATATACTAATTTTCGCTTTAAAAAATCCAGTGGTTATTGCTCTAGGCCTGTTGACAGATTGTTTCTGTAGAAAAATGGGTTTTGTGGATTGGGACGAACTCCATGATCTTGCCATCTAAATAGCATTTTCTTATTAGAAAGTCACATTTTCACATATGGAGAACATCTACAGTGGTGTTTAGGAGCATTTTGGATTATAAATGGGCCATTCTCAAATTTCGGGACAACGGGTATAGGAATATTGCCCTGTAACGGAGGGGACAATGTGGTAACGGAGGGGAATTTTGATGTAAAAAACCAACTGTAGGAACAGCGACAAAAGGAAAAATGATAAAAGATTGATGTAACTATTATTTTCAGAAGTACTTCATCTCGTATCAGTAGATTTTTTGGTCCAAATGTCGATTTCTTGCTCATCATCTGGTAACGGAATGGACGGTAACGGAGGGGAACAATTTTTTGCTTTTCGCTCATTACTGCTTTTTATTTTGGAGATTTGACAATATAATTGCAGAATATGAAAACCTGCCACCCTCAGCAACATATATATGAAACCGCTCTGTAAAATTATCATTGGTAAGCTTGGAAATGAAGGAAACGGAGGGGACATTTCAGTGGGATCAGAAACATTTTTTATGAACATTATGTCATAATTTATTGAATACATGTTTTATGAAGACTGCAAGGCATACATGTGGTAATGCGGCACACATGCGTCTGATGATATTCAGTGAAAATAGCTCATAAAAAACAATTACAAACAGAGCTATGGCAAGTAACGGAGTGAACAAAAAAAATGACGTAAATCAGTGACACAAATATTGTATCAATTTAATCAATTAAATTATACCCAAAAAAAATTGAATATGAACTAAATATAAATTCAAGTCTATATTCCCATGAATCATGCAAAGAAACTTTGCAAATAACGGTATATTAGGAGGAAAATGAACACTTGATTTTGTCATGCCAGGTCCAGTGACAGGGAAAGACCATCGATTTTGCACGGATTTCTGGACATAATGCATTAAAAAAAGTCTAATGAATGACTTTTGAGTCCAAATACAGTGGTTCTAAGTAGAAATATGAATAACAGATGCAGAGTGACGCTTCAGATATTTATCGCATTCATATTAATGTCAGGGAGCTAGAGTGACGCAAATTGTCCCGAAATTTGAGAATGACCCAAATAGGGTATTAAGAGACAGATGTTCTCATTTATAGACAAAATTATGTGACAATATGGGGTAAAATGATTCATTTCTGCCGATCAAAAAAGTTATATGTAACTTTTTCTAATCCCCAAATCTAAGAATCAAGAAAAATGTATGTGGAATATATATCAGGCAATCTATATACTAATTTTCGCTTTAAAAAATCCAGTGGTTATTGCCTGTTGACAGATTGTTTCTGTAGAAAAATAGGTTTTGTGGATTGGGACGAACTCCATGATCTTGCCATCTAAATAGCATTTTCTTATTGGAAAGTCACATTTTCACATATGGAGAACATCTACAGTGGTGTTCAGGAGCATTTTGGATTATAAATAGGGTATTAAGAGACAGATGTTCTCATTTATAGACAAAATTACAAAAGTGTTTTTATGATGGTCCGGAAAAAGTAAGATTTCTTTTTTCCTGTTTTCCTTAGGTGTAATAAAAAATATAAAAAAACATTTGAGATGTACTTCAGACATTCTATATACCTATTTTTGCTTACAA
This sequence comes from Platynereis dumerilii, assembly GCA_026936325.1. NCBI lineage: Eukaryota > Metazoa > Annelida > Polychaeta > Phyllodocida > Nereididae > Platynereis > Platynereis dumerilii. Next base: position 20,907,494 of record JAPTHN010000005.1, on the reverse strand, counting down.
ACGTGTTCAGTGCTCCATATCTGATTACAGATTGTTTTCGTAGATGAGTTTGTGGATTGGACGGAGCACCTTGATCTTGCCATTTGAATGTCATTTTCAGATTTTCACTGATGGAGAACATCTGCAATGGCGTATATGAGCATTATGGGATGTGTACATAGGGTATTAAGAGACTGGATTTTCTCATTTATTGATATTAACAAAATGATGCCCTTCTGACAGCTGAAAAATTGGACCAGAAACAGTTGTTTTTACCAAGGCCTGAAGTTTCAGAACTGATATGCATATGAAAATCCAAGTTTTGAAAATATTGTGTCAAACGCAACCCTACAGTAGAAAATTCCACCTGCATTATGCAACCCGCGGGTTCTTGTTTTGGTAAGTTCCTCCAAAAGTTAAAGCATGCTCTTTAAAAACTGTATTGAAATGCTACAGTGCATTCTGTTATTTGAAAGACAGCATTTAAGAACTTAAGAGAATCTTTTTTATCTATTAGCACTATATATACTTTTTGGCAATGAGGTTAAAGACAATACTTTATGAGGTTATTCTTTGGATTACATGCATTGTGAACCAGTGGCACAACCAAAGAGATAGTTGTTGTTATTTCATGAGAAGTGTAATACATTTTGAAGGCTCAACTTAATACAGTTTTGTCTATTTGTATGTACAACTCAAACTCCTTGACAAAGTGACAGAGCACCTAGGATTTGTAAAACAGATGTAGCATAAAAGCCGTTTGTACACAAACCTTTCATGCTACAACTTTACAAATGGCTTCAGTAAAGCCAGGCTGTCATTGACAAGATGGCTTCTTTGTTGGATGTCAGACTGCACCAGAAAGGAGATTATTTCACAAGAGTACACTAGCTTAAACACAAGAGATGGATGGTGCTTTTAAAATCAGACAAGCATGTGAGAGCTTAGCCTTCCTCTGCCAAACACTGATAATGTCTCCATCACATGTTGAGTGCATGTAAAGAGAACATTCAACGGTACGGAACAGTAATGGCTCAGTTGTCAACCTTTATAAGAAAAAACCGGCGCTCTTAGTTCTGACATTGAGACATCTCTCATATATCAATGTTGGAATTTATGTTTCATTACCAACTGCAGCATAGCATACTTCGTGCAGTGGCACAGTGGCGGACTGGCCCTATGGGCCAGAGGGCAGTGCCCTGGGGCCCACCACCTCAGGGGGGCCCACCAGCAACCTACAAAAAATCTGAATTATCAAAAAATGATGTAAAAGAAGTAAAAAATCGAATTCTGGGCCTAAAAAATCTTCAATTGAGACTTGAAAACATGACAAACAGTGAAGTAAGGGGCCCCTCATAGAGGTACCTCTGGGGCCCCTTTTGATGAACTTATTAATAAAATTGGAACGTAAACTTGACATGCCGCTATTGCAATAATAGGGACCCGCTAATGATTTTGCCCAGGGGCCCACTGTGGGGCCAGTCCGCCCCTGCAGTGGCATGATTTAGGTAATACATTCGGTGATGAATAGAAATGAATTAATATTAAGTCTATTTGTAACTTTTCAAAAGCGTTAAGCTTTGCCAATGTTCAGGCTGCATAATGACTTATTTAATTTTTTTTAAGATATGTGATTGCCTTATCCTGATGTGAAACACTTTGATACACATCAAATTAGTTTGATAAATACTTCAGCTTATAAGCTTTTGCAATTATTTAGCTGTTCTTGGCAACAACATCAACAAATCTTAACAGTTTGTGTTTAAAATTCAACATTGCAGAAATGAGTTTTAGGCCACAAATGTATTATTATGCAGCTTTCTTGCATCCCTGTGATTTTAGAAAGTGTAATTATGAATGAATTTGAACAATTTATATTCGCGCAGCGAAACGGCCGAAGGCCGTTGAGCGAAGCGAATTGAGTGCAAGAGAAGACTCAAAAATCTGTGCAGTGATGGTCTCAACATCAACAGTCCACAGTTTGGAATTAGGTCAAGTGGGTCCAGCTTCTTCTCAATGATTTAGCTTCGTATTTAACAAAACATAACATATTCGTCTTCAAAAGTGTCTTAAAAATTCAATTTTCTCTAGTAATATATCCTGTACCAATAATTTTTATGGAATAGTGAATTATTAGCATTGACAAGCTAAATCAAATTATTAACATGTGATTCATTTAATTTCAATCAGACAACAAGAAAACATAACAAAATTAAAGTTACATAATCTTATAAACTGATGATTATGTAACAGTGAACAGATAATCTACATGCAATGTTATTGTTTTTGTATTACTATATATTTATACTATTATGTAATATCAACAATCTAACATAGACTTGACTTTGGCAGCTTTCAGTGCTGTCTGCCTTTTTACCATTTAGCTAATTATCTATCTATCAATTTATCTATCTATCTGTCTGTCATCATATCTATCTATCTATCTGTCTATCTATTCACCTCTCTATTTATCGATATATTTATCTATATAGCTATTATATTTTTTGTCTAGTTTATCTTGCTATTCTACATTTTTCTCTGTCTTTCCATGTATCTGTGTTTCTAATTTTCTGAAACAGTTACTTAACTCCTTTCATACATTGAATATTAAATAAACATTAAAGTCATGGTAACACTATAAGTCCTACAAAAACTTTTTAAAGTGCTGCGCGAATTTCATGGCAGTGCCATTTACATATTAAAACATAACATGTATTAACTGTTCTGATTTTTTGCCTCAGCGTCTTTTGTTTTGCTTTTCGAAAATCTGGAAATATTTTCAATTTCAAAAGCCTTGAGGGACTTGAGATCCTTGAAAACCAAGACAGAAAATATCGCAAAACATGAGGTGAAGGCAACCGCAACAAACAAGATGCTGTCCCCTTGCCAACAGGATCAGTGTAGTAAACCATCCACCCACCAGGTCGTGCAAAAGAGGATGCTGTTGTCTTGGAAACAAGCTTCCTGTATAAAATATTGCTGATGTTGCGGAATTCCTATACAGTCCTTCCTCAATTTAAAGCATGACATAGCTTTATATTATCCGGTGACCCAATCTCCTAGAATTAAGTCAATGTCCACCTATGTATGCACTTTATACCATGATTGATTATCGTTGTTCGATGGTTGTTTCCAAAAAAATGAATACTTCAGCCCCCCTTGTGATATTCTTTTTGCAAACAAAATGAACACTGTTCTGTGAGATTTTTGTGTTGGCCTGCAAATGGAGATCACATTTTACAAGTCTCAGATTTGCCACTGTGTGAATCGACTGATGTCAGGCAAGACAGGAAATGGGGGCCTCAAAAGAAGATTTCAACTGCTTCTTCCGTTCTTCAATATGCCTTATGTTATTTCATATGCCCCCAATTTCTGTCTTGCTCTTAAACCTCAATTAGATATTCCACAATGTTTTGATGCACATTGGCGTGAAGATTTTTAACATGTGTCTAGGTGGCTGAGTGGTTTGATGCTACAATTATTGCTACATGTATCCTTGTAATTTTGAGGTCCAGGGTTCGATTCCACTGCACGGCAATACTTCACTGCTATATACTGATAGGGAGCCACCTGGTGATAGTCATGCTGCAAAGTGTCCAAGCAAACGGAACTCAGGTAGGCTTGAAACTCCCTATTGTACCAAAAACCCATTTGCTTCCTTGATGTGCCATCTTTATGGACCCGTCTTCTAAAACCTCTCAAGCTAGCATGCGAAGACATCCTGACAGGAAATAGCCACTGGCCACTAATGTTCACCAGCCTTGGTGGCAGAAATCTAATAGTTCTCTGGCTCCTGTAACATGAAATGCTTAGATATGGCGAAAAAACATTCTGGCTTCTCATAAAATAGCTCGAATATTTTGAAATGCAAAAAATAAGAGGAATAAATTTGTATATATGTTTAAGCTCAAAGCATTTTCAAAACAAATTACCATTTGATACATATATTATCAATAAGATTATGGATATTAGGGATCACCAATCAATAGGCTAAAAGGTGTAATGGCATGCAAAAAATGATCAACACTTTTTAAAAATATTTCTTTGGATTTTGAGCCAACACTGAATTTGTCAACTGTAAAATGCATTGAATTTTTACGTCTGTTTTGAAAGGAAGGAAATCTTCATAAATTAAGTAAAATGAATGACCTTTATAGGCTTCATAACCCAACACGGTTGCAGGGTCGTCAAATAAAACATCACTCACTCACTCACTAGTAAAATCAGTTGCATTTCATGACGGCTCTCATGAAAACTTCCAGCAAGTTTTATCTCAAAGCCTAGTGATGTAAATAATATGTAAAATGGGTCAGGTGCAACTCAGGAAACTGTTGGAACTAGTCTCTTCTCATCGTCTTCATTCTTTTTAAAAGAAGTCTAAGGCTGTCTACAAGTGGACTGCTCTTGCATTGACACAGATCAGAACATATGCTGTCTTCTGTTGCCACTTAGTGACTAGTGTGCTATTCCGCGAACTCCTGCGAGCGTCCACATACTTTCAACCAGAGGAACACACACAATTTTGTCTGGAAGAGACCGGGGCTGTTTCTGAGTGTGCTGATGGCCTTGTCTACTTCCTTAGAGAATGTGATTGCCGAGTCTGACCCTGGTAGACATCGATGTTGAATAGAAATTTTGTAAATGTGCAATGAAATTGGAACTATTTCTTGGGACAGAAATGCTATAGATTGGAAAATCAACTTTTGTGCCAGGTGGCAGCAGTGTGCAGTTCTCATTTTCACCAGACTGAGTCTAAGGAATAGCAATGGTGTGGGAGGTTAAAACTTCCTTTGACAGTGATTTCTTTTTTTATATACCAAAATGCTACTTGCTTTCCATTCAATATTTTTTTAGGAGAGGAATGTGGAATCTTATTACTTTTCTGTAACAGCAATCCTTGTTGCTTATTTGAATATTTCAGGTCACACAAATAGATAGTGTAAGCAAAATATGATACTTTACTTTTAGAAGTTGTCAAAACAATGTCAAAACATATTTAACATGAAGGGCAGAATATAAATAACACACGTCACCTTATCATGTTTTGCAAAGAAAACGGATTCGAAGGGAAAGGTCATCGCCAGAATGAATAAGGTTCAAAAAGTTTACTTGAGTATTCAACGTGAAACGACTTGCATTCAATGCATAGGACAAGATACTGGAAAAGGCAAAAAGCTAACTTGATAATGTAAGGTATCAAAAAACTCTACTTCTGTCAGCAAATGGAGTTGTGCAAAATAATCTTGTATTTATTGAAAATGTTATTTTTGCTTCTCTTTCTGTCTGGCGTTTTACATGATGTATGACGTTATATATCACAAATAAGACCCAGGGGCGTAGATTTTTCATTTTTGTAGGGGGGATGATTTCGGGGATCGCAAACTTCGCACGTGGCCCAACGTGCCTAAAGTCGCACTGCGGTAGATTTCGGGGGACACTCTAGAGCCCAAATGCAAAAATATTTCAGATTATCGAAGGTTAGTTTTGAGACTTGTTTTTTCCACGCAACATGCAACTGGCATCAGAGAAAATGGCTAAATATGACATATAATTGTCAACACCAAGTATTAATAATTTGAAATTCTAGGGGGGGATAATCATAATATGATCATCCCCCCAGGTTCATCCTAGGGGGGATGCATCCCCCCCATCCCCCCCAGGATCTACGCCCCTGATAAGACCAGTTATGGAATTACAATTATGTGCACTAAGATTATAATATATCGTACATGATGTCGTCTTCAAAAAAACTGCCTTTTGTTTCAATGCCACTTGGTCTGAAGCTATTTCAGCTTATATGAGCAGCAGCAAGAGGCAGACTTAATGATGAGATGAGAAGGCTAAGAGTCCTCACTGACACCCAGGAGTGGACTGGCGCCATTTCGCGCCCGTGGCAAAATAAGTCAATGGGTCCCACATTCCTGTTTTCAAACAATACTTCATTTACGCAAAGGTGGAAGGGCCCTTTCTTATACAGGGCCCTCTCACATTGGCCCTTTATCCAAAAGTTTGATTGCTTCCAACAGTCGAGAGCTTGGTCAGAAAGATAGAAATTTTGGCTTTTTTTCTTGTTTCTGAGAAGTTGGGCCCATGGCAGCTGCCACTCTGCCAAATAGGCCAGTCCGCCCCTGTCCTCACCAAGGTACTGCCTGTTCCATGGGGTGGGATCTTTCTGTTGCCTTTGCAGAGAACACTGAGTGCAAGCACATGGGCCACTTTACGATTCTTACAGTACTAGAAAGTTAAATTATACTAGCCCAAGGAGCAGGGGGTTTAAACCCCCTAAAACCCATCTGGATCGGCAACTCACAAATACCGATCCTCTTCATATAATATTGCCCATAAATTTTAATGCAGCACAACTATTTCATTGGACTGAATCACTCACAATTAATGTTAGGATGAAAGGGCTATTTTACAAATTTCAAGAACAATACGTTTTACATCTATTAAAAGCTGTCATGCCACCAATTTCGCATCAAATGCATTCGAAGTGAAGAATTAAAACATAAGCATGCCCGTTTCACAGATTTTTTATTTACACCAGTAAAAAGAAGCTTTCAACAATTTGAAGCAGAGTTTGTGAGTATATAAGCTGTCATTGACAAAATCAATTGAATTTGGTATATTGCAATAGTCAATTTTAAAAAGAGTCAGTCATAAATACGTAGTGAACAATTTATTCTTTTCGAGTCCAGAGCCTTGAGCCACTTGTACGACCTTGCTGGTTTAAGTCAATCACAATCTCCTGGAAAAGATGAAACAAACACTCTAAAAAATTCAGACAAAATTGGTTTTTTAGATTCAAAATGGTTTTTTGAAAAAACCAAATTTCAATGCAAAACCAACATGGATTTTAAAAAAAATCCATGTTGGTTTTTTGCATTGAAATTTGTTTTTTTTTTAGATTCAAAATGGTTTTTTGAAAAACCAAATTTCAATGCAAAAAACCAGTATGGATTTTTTTAAAAATCCATGTTGGTTTTGCATTGAAATTTGGTTTTTTCAAAAAACCATTTTGAATCTAAAAAACCAATTTTGTCCAGACATTTTTTAGAGTAAAGTATTATCAAGTCAGGGCAGTCACTCATTAATAATCAACTCAAATTATTTTGAATCCCTTTTATAGTCATTGTAATAAAAATGGAGATTTCTGAATGTTTTACAGATAAAATCAAATCAAGCCTTATTGTTAGGGGGGAGGGTTAGTTTAGTGATATCTTCCTTGGCTGCCAATTGCTGGGTCCAGGGTTCGAATCCCCCTCTTGCTGAAATTCAACAATTATTTTCAGATTCTGTAAAAAAAAAATAATAAAGTATGCTTACACTGCCTCAGTTGCTCATACATATGATCTAGTTCCGTAGCAGGATTACAGTCGACTGTCTTGTGTTCTTCGTTTCGTCTTTGGCATAATCTGACAAAGAGAAACACATTGAACATATAAGGACTATTTTGAATTATATCATTAAACACCTCTGTCAGCCAATCACAAACCAGTATTTCACTGCATAAATCCAATATCCTTTATTGTTCACTTATTGTCTCATGTTTGGCTGTTTGAATGTTTGTCTCATGGTATAAGCCGGTTATTAACCATGGGATCAAGAATGTGTGCTTATCACATCTCTGGCTAGACAGTTTCCTGAAGGTACTTTATCCATTTTATTCCTCAAATATGGTGGTGAGGAAGAAATCGAGAAAATTAATTTTTATATTGTAAATTTGCTACAGCGACCATTATATCGGACAAACAAAATAACTAATTCACTATCACGATACTATAACTAAACAACCTTGGTCAGGGTCTATATCACGAGTTGTTGTGTGAATTAATAGCACTCGAGCCACCACTCATCAAAGGTAGAATACTTTTCCTTTTTTTTAAAGATGTCTCAATTTCTAGTGCCACACTGCATAAATAAAGATATGGGCCTCTATGCTTGATGTTGACCATTAATGTCATAATAGTAGGTGGACTGATTAGATCTGCATCATATCATGTCCAGGAAAGAATAAAAGGCTGACGGCACTCACCTGATTAAAATATAAGCCGAAAGGACGACAAATCCAAATGCAAACACTCCCAACAAGGCTTGTATGGCAACTTGGCCTGAATAAAATTTAAACAAATGTTCAATGTATTTTGCTAAATCTCACCATATCGAGGTTAAGGGAATGGGAACTTATTTATTTCATGGCAGTAATTACTTATCTCAAGCACAGAAGTCCCTGAATATATTCATTCCAAAATAAGCCACCATCTTGTTAAGTGATACCCCCATCAGAAATTATTTTTTTCAGACCAGCCCGAAAAAATTATGCCTTTTTGTGGGGGGGTGTAGGCTTGAAAGTGTGTGCTTTTTCTTTATCTGGGAAGCGGGGAGTTAAAATTAAAGTTTGTGTATTTTTGTTTTGCCTAGTGGGGGTGGGTATTAAAGTACGATTTCACAAAATTTTTGGGTTATTTCACAAAATTTTTGGGTTATTTCGCAAAATTGGGTGCGAAATAATGCAACTTAGGGGCAAAATTTCGCAACTTGGGGGCAAAATTTTGCATCTTTGGGTCGAAATATCGCACCTTCGGGGCGAAATATCGTACCTTTAGGGGCAAAATATTGCAACCTTGGGGCAAAATATTGCAAACTAGGGGGCGAAATATTGCAAACTAGGGGGCGAAAGATCACAAATTTGGGGCAAAATATCACAAAGTGAGGGGCGAAATTTCACAAAAGCATAGCAAAATAGAGTCAGTGAAGTAGAGCTACTGATATTAAGTTAAAATTGTAAGACAAATTGACGGGAGAGTAATTCATTGAAGTAAATTAATTTTTAGCCATTCATGTCTTTAATTTTTTAGCCATTTGTCTATCTTTTTATCAATCAATCTATATCTATTACTGAAAGTGTGATGAATTGTTTAACTTTAGTTTGATTAATATTGCAGATTGCTTGGTCAAGGCAATTAACTATCTGTAATACTAATTGAATAGAGCATCGTGCTCGTTCAGTATGTTCACTCTTTTATCACAATTTATTGTACTAGTCAATCGTTTTTAATATTTTAAAAAATATATGTTTTGAACTGTCTGGTCACTCATAGGCCTAGTTCTGGACACTCAAGAGGATTGATTGAGATGGGACCTCAACATGTTACACATTTACCCCATGTGAGGGAGCTTTTGATAATGACACATCATTGACCTGCACCATGACTCATAAGGTGGAATTTTCATATATCTTAGAATGATGCATGGGACCCAGATCAGTACTAACTCATACTATCATAGACAACCAACCCATGGATCTCCTAACTGGAAGACATTGAATTCATAGTTGTGTTTGCCAACATGCAATCAACTTTTAGAGATATTACCTATTATATGTTTTAGGAAAAGCTACCAGGTCCCATGATAAAAGGTATGAATATGACACATCATCGTTTGACTCCCAAAGTATGCAGCCTCATTTTCTGAATGTTAATATTAAACTGCATGAAAAATGTAGCAATTAGCCTCACCTGGAGTAGTGTCTGGAGCAGCATTCGGAGCCATGCTGACTGGTTTACTCCCACACGGAGCAGCACTATTTTCCGGAGCAGCACTATTTTCTGGAGCAGCATTGCTTGGAGCAGTGGTTTTCTGTGCACCTTCTTCTTCCTGGGGACTGGGAGGAGATGCTAATTCTGTGAGGAGAATTAAAGGACTTTAGTGGGTTTTTTTTTCTAAACAATTTTCAAAATTGTTTACTAACTTTGCACTTCTATTTTAACTTAACAGAACACCCTTTCTGCAATTTGAAAATAATCCAGTAAAAAAAGTATAGATCCGTTATGAAAATATGATAATGCTTTATTGTTGCATGACCAGAGATAGCAAATGTGCCAATATTTTGCTTATTCTGAGGAAGGTCTTCTGAAAGCAATTGCATAGGTGGACACTAAAATTTCAATTGAACTGCATGATAAGTGTGTTGCATAAATGATAGGCCTAGTATGTGAGGGAGCTTTTGATAATGACACATCATTGACCTGCATCATGACTCATAAGGTGGAATTTTCATATATCTTAGAATGATGCATGGGACCCAGATCAGTACTAACTCATACTATCATAGACAACCAACCCATGGATCTCCTAACTGGAAGACATTGAATTCATAGTTGTGTTTGCCAACATGCAATCAACTTTTAGAGATATTACCTATTATATGTTTTAGGAAAAGCTACCAGGTCCCATGATAAAAGGTATGAATATGACACATCATCGTTTGACTCCCAAAGTATGCAGCCTCATTTTCTGAATGTTAATATTAAACTGCATGAAAAATGTAGCAATTAGCCTCACCTGGAGTAGTGTCTGGAGCAGCATTCGGAGCCATGCTGACTGGTTTACTTCCACACGGAGCAGCGCTATTTTCCGGAGCAGCACTATTTTCTGGAGCAGCATTGCTTGGAGCAGTGGTTTTCTGTGCACCTTCTTCTTCCTGGGGACTGGGAGGAGATGCTAATTCTGTGAGGAGAATTAAAGGACTTTAGTGGGGTTTTTTTTCTAAACAATTTTCAAAATTGTTTACTAACTTTGCACTTCTATTTTAACTTAACAGAACACCCTTTCTGCAATTTGAAAATAATCCAGTAAAAAAAGTATAGATCCGTTATGAAAATATGATAATGCTTTATTGTTGCATGACCAGAGATAGCAAATGTGCCAATATTTTGCTTATTCTGAGGAAGGTCTTCTGAAAGCAATTGCATAGGTGGACACTAAAATTTCAATTGAACTGCATGATAAGTGTGTTGCATAAATGATAGGCCTTCATCAAATCAAAACAATTGTTGATCTTCTTCCTTGCATTTCAATCTTTCTTACTGAGACTTTTATCATAGTTACCTAGAATTTTATAACAGTGAAAAGCTTACTTCTATGACAGAATGTCCCAACCTTCCAATGACAATATAAGTCATTCCATGTTCCACTCAATGTTGTCGCCTGCAAACAGCCTTCGCTGTGACTATTGGGCTCTCCGTCATCCCAATTGCTTGAAACAATTTGCTCCTCATCTGGAAAATTTAATTACCCATCTGTTTAATTAATAAGGTGAGCTTTCTTCCATTGCCTTTATCTCCTAGGCCTAATTTTAGTCAAATCAGTAGCTGTGAATACATCACACACTCTAAAACATTCGAAGTCATACAAAAAGTTTGATTGGTTCAAGGTTTCGGTATCATTTCAATTAGATTTAGCAAAAATGCCAAATTTTTTGGTAGCCACAAACTGAATGATAAAACCAATCTGAAGAAGGAAACACTACCATGTTTATTTTTTCAAGAAACCTATACGATGTTAAAAAAAAAAATTTTGTCCAAAATTTTTAAGTGTAATATATAATGCTTTCTGAATTATATTCTAACTCTGTTTTTTTATCTCACAAAAGTTTATGGTATCAGGTTAAGAAAATTTGACAATATTTACTCTGCCATTGCCAGATCCTGTGCACCAAACCGACATGGAAATTTTCACCAAGAGCAATTGATTTATTTTCCAGTGCTGAAAAGACTGCTTCGATAATTTGCTCTGAGGGGTACATATAAAACAAGTCGCCGCCATCTCGTATGCATGTCTCCCTAGCCTCGAACCAGGTTTTTTCCTCTTTAAAAGCCTTCAAATTATCTTTGTCTGCAATGTGCAAAATAAGAAATTGTCAGTTGTCACTGGCTTGTCTGAAGTTCCCAAGGCCAAGCGTAATAATTATTAATTATCCTAGTCCTTGTTGTGATTATGCGAAATACAAACAAGTTGTTTTAATGTTGTTGAGGTGTGATGTCACGTGAGGACTCAATGTCACAGCTGGCATTCTATTCTCCAGCATTGAAGTAATACTATGATTAAAATAGGTACAAACTGTGATTTCATTTCATACTCGGTCAGATTCCCAAGCTACTAGCAAATGGCAATCCACTTTATTGACTGTGCATCACAGTCTCAATGTGTTGTCAAGTGTTAACTATGCATTAGGGGGCGACCATTTAATAATCAGGGGGGTTGGAGTTTTCGTCGGCGGGAAATTTTTTATTTCACAGTAAAGGCAGCTATGATCATTTATTTAAATTGTGAAGTCTCTGAATATTCATTCCCAAATCAAGCAATGTCTTATTACGAAATACCCCCTCAAGAAATGATTTATTTCTAGACTGCCCAAAAAAGAATTTATTTATTTCACTTAAACTGATCAAAAAATGATTTATAGAAAAAAACAAACTCCAAGCCTTTTAAAACAATTAAAATGGTGGCCCCCTTACACAGGTTTTTGCACATATATCTTGATATTTAAGCCTTTCGATGACAACAGAGTCCATTGATAGATTTTTAAAGCAATTTGGCAGAACAACTTTTCATTATGTATGCATTATTTTTGCTGAAAAATTCACATCCTTTCACCACCGAAACATGGGTCAGCTTGTCATTTCCATACATGCCGAAGAAAGTTACCAGGCAGGAACCAGCCTTGAGCAGCGGCTACCACTGATGTAGTCAAGGCCGGGACATCCGAGGCTGAGACCGAGACCGAGGCATGAACCTCCTAGACCGAGACCACCAAAATGTGGCTTCGAGGCCAGCCTGTTCTGAGGCCTCCAACACTGGCCCAAAGACACCAGAGACCGGGGCATAGCCAAAGATTTGGCATCCGAGACCAAGCCAAGTGCGAGGCGATCAAAATATGGCTCTGAGGCTGGCCTCGATGACTAAGCTGGCCTTGAAACCTCTGACACTGGTGGCTGCCACAGGCCGCTATAATGTTTTGTTTAAAGTATAGAAGAAATTTTTTACCATGTCTACAGAGAAAATAGTTCCTGTCATAACAGCTGCCAGTTTTCAATGCATAGTTTCCTGTGACCATGTGCATGTATCCACATTTGTGATAATCTGAAGCCAAGGAAGTGCACAGTCATACAAGCATTCTGATCAATTTGTGATCTCAAATGTTCAGTCATTCTTTGCCTATGATAGTATCAATAGCTTTATTTTTATGTACCATTGGACGAGATCGCTTTAACGGAGTTCTCCCAATTCAAAAAATATATTTTATTACTGGGAATTTTAAAATGAAGATAATAAAAATTCCCTTGGGCAAATTTCCCTGCAAGCACATGATCTGGGTCGAACTGTCATGGATCACAAGTGTGCTTTGCTACCGGTCTTCGCCCAAGCCCCCCCCCCCCCAAGGATTTTGCTCAGCCTATGGTACTACTGGTTCAGAAAGTCTTTTTTCCAACATAAACAAAAAGGATATTTAGTGAAAAAAAAATATGTAGGGAAACTAACCTTGTATCTCTTTTTTTCTTTTCATTATTACCAGTGTGCTATCAAACAAAATAACCCCCCCCCCAAGGATTTTGCTCAGCCTATGGCACTACTGGTTCAGAATGTCTTTTTTCCAACATAAACCAAAAGGATATTTAGTGAAAAAATATATATGTTGGATAGTAACCTTGTATCTCTTTTTTTCTTTTCATTATTACCAGTGTGCTATCAAACAAAATAACCCCCCCCCCCCCAGGATTTTGCTCAGCCTATGGCACTACTGGTTCAGAACGTATTTTTTTTTCAACATAAACAAAAAGGATATTTAGTGAAAAAATTTATGTAGGTAAAGTAACCTTGTATCTCTCTTTTTTTTCATTATTACCAGTGTGCTATCAAACCAAATAACAAGCACTAACCTCCAGGTTCTGTGGTATAAAATGTAGGTATGACATCTTGGTGGTTCAGGAAGCTCCATTTATTCAAGTTCTTTGCTTTTCCACCAAGCCAAACTCTATGATTAAGGCAAGCCCTTTCCATGGTGGTTGGATTAGTGAACAACAAAGAATTAATGTGTGGGTTGCTCTCCTCGGACAATTGGACCATTTCCAATGCTTGGTCTCTGCATAATTTTTGGTTTTCGAGCCAGGTTGCAGTTCCTTTAAATAGATAGTAACAGTGTCCGCTTGTCCTTGTGTATAAGCATTTAGGCTTCTCATGGTATTTTGTTGTGTCCAAACATGAGTGGTAGCATTCATCTGGAATTTGAAAAACTATATTTCACTTGTATTAACTCAAGTTTGGTTACAACCATTAATATTTTTATCTCCACACAATTTCGAACCCCACCTCAACCCTCCAACTTCTCCTGAATTTTCGGAACATGTGGAAATTATCACAATTAATAGAATTCCAACTAATTCATATATATATTTTTTAATTGTATATATATGAGTTTGTGTGTTTGCATTTCACATATTGGCCCTCCACAGTGTCCCTTTAGAAAGTTTAAGATTTTCGAAAAGAAACCAGAAAGTACACTTCAGCAGATTCTCCGGGTGGAAAACAAATGCTAAGTTCTCACGAAAGTGGTTTTGCGTCGACGAGGCTGTCAGGGCACTAGGAAGTGCTGTTTCTGTGATTTAAGCAATTTTTGGACAATTATATAATCATTTAAAGGTTATACATTGTCGTGGCTGGATCCTAGGACGACGAAGCACTCGTTTTCTACGCCGAAACGCTCGTTTGTTGTTTGTTTGTGTTTTATGCCTCTGCAGCATCTTAGTGGGCTATATTGAGCAGGCGATTGCCGTATGATGATGAGATGAGAAGACTGTGATTCTGGCACATACACTATTAATTCAGGGATGCCCAGGGTCTTTCTGTTGCCCCAGCATAGAACATGGGTTCGGACTACAGTGAGTTCCCGGGGTGAGATTTGAAACCACGCCCTCAAAGCCAGTTGACAAGCGCACTTACCAATTAGACCACGGGGGAACTCTCCAAATCGCTTGTAATTTGTGCCTAAGCAACTCCCAATGAGGAAGAGAATTGTGTCGCCGAGTTGTGCAGGAGCCTCGGTGAAGTTCCATTGCTTCAATGTTTTAAACCAGCCTTGCCTAAGCAGCCTGTTGCCTCGCCTAGGCAGCTTGTAGCCTCGCCCAGGCACCTCACAAATCCTCAATTATGCCCAAGCAAAGAGCTGTTTCAGTGCGGCAAAGAGCTGGCTTGGCGATTCATCAGAATCTTTGCATCGGCGAGTTGTCCAGGTTCCTCGCCAAAGTTGTATTGACTCAATGATAAAGCAGCCTCGCCCAGGCAATCAGTAGCCTTGCCCAAGTACTTTTAGGGTCTTTCATGCCTTTTGCATCATGGATCTTTGCTTCGTCAAGATTCAATAGGTCGAATCTTTAGTGAGGCAAAATTCTTTCTTCACCAACTTGTCACGTGATTTCTAGGAACTTTGATGAGGCAACTTATGATACGCCATAGACAAAATTATCGACATTGAATTGTTGAAATCAGTTGAATCATCTCCTACTTTCCTGGAAAATGACGAATTGCCATGGCAAGAAACCCCTGAATCATTGCCGTGAGAATGGGGAATAAAGTTGACAATTTTGGATATTGTCTTCAAATGTTCTCTTGACCTTGCTTGACAATCATGCAACTTGAGTCTGCGGGTTTCATTAAAGAAATCCAAAACTTTCTTGAGGGACACTGTGCCTCATATTTTGCTCCGAGAGTCATGTACCAGCCCCATGGGCCGATATGTAGTCTCTACACAAGGACCACTACATGAATGCATGTGAACTTAAGTATACATACGATGATAGACCGTTTTCTTCAAGGGCGATATTCATCAGATTGTTAAAGAGAGCCGCGTGTCAGCCCAAAGGTTAATGTACTGTCACATGTGAGGGCCCGAGCTGTACTGATACGAAATCCTCAGGGCTTATAAAATGTAGTCTCAAGGGCATGATTTGTTCAAGAAGGTCTATTTATCACTATCATGCCAAAAAACTTGCATCACACTGTTCAATCACAATGTTTATCAGCATTATCAAGGTACAGTACCTGCATCATAAGACCCCATGTTGTAAGATCAACTTGCCTTAAGTGATCGCCTTTCTCCTGCACAAAGTAGTATTTTTAGTAAATTTTGCATCCCAAAGAGAGACTACAACCCCAAGAGAGACCGCTTTGTGACCACAGAAGGGGTGGCCCTACAATGCAGGGACCACTGTATAAATATGAAAAATGTCAATACTATTCACTCGCTTTAAAGCTGAAGTACTATAAAGTGTGTGTACTTACCTTTGACAGTCATTCTCTCAGTAACTTCATCTTCCACAACTGATGCATTCACAGGTTGTTGATTAAGGGATTCACTAAGGTCTATAGAATAAATAATTCAACATTTATTAAATCTTAGCGACACCTTTAAATAGCCCACACTGGTGCAGGGGTGTAAGACACAAACTCGCCTTTTCTTTTTGAACTGACACACCACCCTCAAACTGAATTAAATGTAATTGCTTACCACCTTGGCAGAATGATGGAAACAATGTTGTACAATAGTGGTCATTCCATTCACCGCTACTAAAAAACATCAAGCACTGTTCCCTATTGTTGTTCGGCTCTGCCTTCATCCAGTTACTGACTGTTATTTGGCTGTCACCTTGAAAAGAAAAGAATATTGTGGGTGGGGAATTTTCGTTGGAACTTCGATGAATTTTCGCATTTTAACTACTGTCATGACAAATCAAACAGCCTCTATGGTGCCCATCGTCAGCTATCATGAGTCACGAACTGCATTTTTCACAGTGATATGGTCGTCTCTATATGCATCACAAGTTTACAGACTGTAATCCTTCCAATTCAGAGATTCTCTTCTTGCAAGATCAATGCAAGACACAGGGTATTTCAAACAGCCGCCGCAATGCTCACTAAAGTCCAGCCAGTTTTACTAGTCAGTAAGAATTTGGCTTGTAAAGCAATCTATGGTTAAGCTTATTATTTTCTGAATGCTTTTTCAGAATAAGTAGCCTGCACCATGAGTCCATGACCAAGTAGAATAGATATGGCACACAGGCATTTATAATGATAAATTGAAGCTGCTCTGCGTCAATTTTGAGGCTAGTTTTGGCTCATACTTGTGACCACACTAGCCTTGTGACATCATCCACCATTGTGACATCACAGCAGCATAGATGGCATCACAATTGCATAGAAGAATAAATGGCTTCTTGAACTGTGTTGACAGTGCTCAATGTTACTCAAAATTAATAGGACTACCCCAAAACCAGGGAAACAGCATGCCATGCAGTACTTCCAAATATCTATGAAACTGTTTGGTCACAGTGCACGTCAGGAATATGAGGAGACAAGTTTTTTTTTACAACAGTCAGGCATGTTTTTAATTATCAGCTGAAAACCCACTGACTCAAAAAAAAATATCTGGACCATTGTATAAGGACTGAGCAAGGTAAATGTATGAAAAGTGTAGAGAATATCTTGCTCGATATTTCATGCAAGTAGTTGAGAAGTGCTATGCCCAGTTTGATAGGTTGATGATTTGAGAACAAATTATAAATAGTTCATAACTAGTTTGAACCCGACTAGTTATGCCTATTTATGACTCAATGCGAAAGGAAAGGAGAAAGGTAGCAGCCACAACAAATCTATTAAGAAGTTTTCTTGTATTACCCGGCCACATCCAAACGCGTGAAACGGCCCCAATGTGAAAGAAATCATCAGTAGTTATGTTTGCTGCACTTAATGCGGTGATGGTGGTCTTTTTGATGTTTTCAAGGTCAAGATCATCTTTCTTCAGATAAAACAAATCGCCACCACTCTCTAAGCATTTTTCTCTTGCTTCAAACCAAGTTTTATTGACCTTGAATGCCAAACAGTGGTTGTCATCTGCAATTTAGTAATAAGCTGTAACAGTTAACCTATTGTAATTGTGAAATTACATCTGATAAAAAGCAGAAAACCAAAACATTAGATTATCCATTATACAGTGTAGAGAACTCACCAAATCTGCAGAGGAAGTATTTCTTGTCCCAACAACGACCCAACTTCAACGTAAAATCCTCTTGAGACAAAAATCCACATGATTTGTCTGTTCCCATGGTATGGGCACTGCCTACAATTTTTTCAGTTGATTAGTTTTATTCAGATGGCACAAGATCGGCATTAATGACCCTGCATGTTTTCCTAACACCGGATGAAACTTCATGGTCCCACAAGCAGTTTGTATCGATTGATAAGGCCAAACTTAATTGATCTTTAGCTTCTCGAATTCTCTTAAGGCACTTTTTCTAGGGTCTGTCGGTAGGACAAAAAAAAAAGGTGAAAAAATGTGTTTTTATAATGTCAAAAAAAAAAGTTTTTAAAATTTTTTTTTTCCGTCGTCAGGAAATCTATTGTGTCGACGGGTCCGCGAAGCTAAGAATCAATTATGTGTGGCCTAATGCATTTTTAGCATTGATCAAATGGCTTAACACCACCTGTTTCATTTACATACTTACAGACGACACTGTAATTTACAAAACTAACCTGCAATCCTCAAAGGTGTCTGTTTTACATCTGTGTCATTTACAAAAACCAATTTATCCACTGCCCTTCCAGCCAACCACAAGCCTGAATAGCACGAGTACGGGTTATTGTACTTGGCATCAAATTGCAACTGAGCCATGTGGGGGATAGTCTCCTTTGACAACTGAACCATTTCTAACCCTTGGCCTTCACAAAGATCCTTGTTTTCTTGCCAAGTTGTCATGTTGTAGAACTTGTAGTAACATTTCTGCCCAATTTCTTTGTACGAACAACTCTCTTGTATACCAACGGCAGTTACGCAGGGGTTATGACATCCGCCTGAATTTAAGCAGAACATTTTGAACAATCAAAAAAGCAATCTGTAATCTACAGTATCAGGGGCGTAGATCTGGAGGGGGGGGGGGAATGAGGGGATGCATCCCCCCCCTTTATTCAGTACCAATTCAATCATCTATTGCAGCATTTTTTACAAATTGTGGTTTTCAATTTAAAATAATCAAATCAATTGAATCAAGCAATCCGGGACTTGATCAATTAGTATTTTACTCAATGTGTAATTATTGCAAAAGTGGGCTCCCACAGTGAGCTTACTTACCATTTGCTGTGCAGGTGACTATCCATGTAAGAAGGAAAAGCAAATCGAGTACAAACTGAAGCATTGTCATAATTCTGTGTGTATTTTTAACACAAAACAAATCATGAACACATAACACTCCAATGATACTGTACCTTATGAGGCATTTCAGGATTTGACATAATATTAAGTATCATGAAGTGCAACTATCACGGATTTAATCAAATTGTTTTCAGATATCTTAAATCTAAACATGGTGCCAATGCGGACAGGGAAGTTCAAAGTTAATTGCCAGAATAGAACTTATCCTGTTGTTTCAGTGTACTTTGACAAAGACCAACGCCTATTCCTGTTATCAGAAAAGTTTGAGTAGTGACTTTGTTCAGAGAATGTCCTGGAATTGGTTGGTAGCAGCACGATAAAACTGAGTCAGTAAGTTCCTACTTAGTTACTGTCCGCCAAAAATAATGTGACCTAATACAGACAGTATGGCTTCTCTAAAAAGGAATTTTAGAAAATTGGAAAAATATTAAAAAGAAGCCTATATTTGACATACTACTATATGGTTATAGCGAATTTACCATACATGTATATTTTTTTTTAGAAAAGCATTTACACTTGTTTTAACTGCACCATGTGAAGCCTCCTTTGTTAACCAGAACATTTGGAGCAAAATACCCTGTCTTTAATAGGCCTATACAAAAAACAAAATTTCCACAATGGATGAATAAAATCAGTCGATTCCCGCCAACTATTTCTCTTCCATCTCATCAATAAACCTTCGTAAGCAGGGGCACTAAGATTTTCCACACAGTGCAATAAAATGGAAACATCAGCTCCACCTTGTGAAAAATCATGTCAATACAGTCATTGACTTAAGCCTTGAGATTTTAAAAAGGCTTGTATCTTCCAAAGCAGGAGCCGGACCCCCACAGGCATAATACTATTGCATTCTGCTGAGTGTCAATGTTCTAAAATCAGTCTTGCCTAATAGGTCCGTTTCCTGCTTTGCTTGAAAATCTTACATAAAGATTCCACAGTTGTTGTGATGTATATTTGGTCTCATGATCACTGGCTTTCTAATACTGAGTTCCAGGGTTCGATTCCAACACATGGCAATTTTTTTCCCCCACTAATTTCAAATGAGAATTTGATAAGCACTTGACAGTGTTCTGTGTTATTTTTTGCTGGTCTGCAACTGGAAAACTACATTTTACTTGTCATGATGCAAGTCACAATTAAAGATTCCACAATGTTATGATGCTGACTGGTGTCATGATTTTTTCCCATGTCAATGTTGTATGTCTCAGTGGCTGAGTGGTTAGCACGCTGGCCCTGTAATTTTGAGGCTGGGGTTCGATTCCACTGCATGGTAATGCTTGAGTACTAAATTTAGATACTGATAGGGAGCCATCTTGTGATAGACATGCAGAAAAGTTGCCAAGCAAATGGAACTCAATTAGCATTGAAACTCACACTGCATCTTTCTATGTGAGGGGCATATCTAGAAAATGCATGAGGGGGCCATAACATGGGGCATATACGCAGCACTCCGCGGCCCCAGTACACTTAAATTTCTTCCTTTACCTGCACATTCTGCAGTTCTGCAGGAAACTGCAAAATTCTGCAGTTCTGCAAATAAATCTGCAGTTCTCCATGCAGTATTTGTGAACCTCTGGTATTATTAATACATCTCATAAATTGCAATGCATCAGCCAAGTTCAGACCTCTTTGATTAGGGTCTTGCGACTACCCAGGAAACGTTTTTGCTGCAGAAACTTTTCAGAAACGCTGCAGTGACAGACTACTACTAAAAACCCCGATCCCCCAAACAACAATCCCCCAAACCATGTTTCCTTGGTAGTGGCAAGCCCCATGTCAAAGAGTTCTGAACTTTGAAGATGCATTGCAATAAACTACAGGAAATAACAGGGTTTGAGAAATCATGCAGGGAGCTGCAGAACTGTAGAATTCTGCAGCTTCCTGCAGATTTTTTTTTTGAAACTGCAGAATTCTGCAGTCTTTTTTTAACTACAGAATTCAGCAGTTTTTTTGCAGAACTGCAGTTCTGCAGATTTTTTTTGATACTGTAGAATTCTGCAGATCTTTTTGAAACTGCAGAATTCTGCAGCTTCTGACAAAATTCTGCAGTTAGCTGCAGAAGAGCATAAAACCTCCGAAGCTGCATAACACTGTAATGACCGAGGACTACCAAAACTCCAACCCCCCAAACCACAACCCACCAAGCCAACCCCCAAATCAATGTTTCCTTGGTAGTGGCAAGCCCAATGTCAAAGAGGCCTGAACTGTACAGATGCAATACACTGGAGGAAGTAACAGAGGTTCAGAAATCATGCAGGGAGCTGCAGAACTGCAGAATTCTGCACTTCCTGCAGATTTTTTTGAAACTGCAGAATTCTTCAGTTTTTTGCACACCTGCAGAATTCTGCAGTTTTTTGCAGAACTGAAGAATTTTGCAGTTTTTGCAGAACTGAAGAATTTTGCAGTTTTTTGCAAAACTGAAGAATTCTTCAGTTTTTTTTTTTGGAGAACTGCAGAAACTTTTCAGAAACGCTGCAGTGACAGCCCCATGTCAGAGAGGTCCGAACTTTGAAGATGCATTGCAATAAACTGCAGGAAGTAACAGAGGTTCAGAAATCATGCAGGGAGCTGCAGAACTGCAGAATACTGCAGCTTCCTGCAGATTTTTTTTGAAACTGCAGAATTATGCAGATTCTTTTGGAACTGAAGAATTCTGCTGATTTTTGTAAAACTGCAGAATTCCGCAGTTTTTTTGCAGAACTGCAGAATTCTGCAGTTTTTTGGCAGAACTGCAGAACTGCAGGAAGAATTTATATACTCCTCCGCGGCCCTTCCTATCTCCTGCATATTTATGCCCCCCCCCCTAAATACGCCACTGCTCCTTAGTGTCAAGAACTGCATGGGCTTAGAGGGCGGCATTTACACTATCTATCCATTTCTCAAGGGGCACCAAGAAAATCTCTTAAAATACCTGGTCCTGATCAGTTTTGTTACTTAGAAAAAAGTAATCTTGTTATGTAACAAACAAAATTATTTGTGAGCAAGTTAAACAAATAGATTACTAGTCAGATTACTTTTAGCTACTTTGGTTCTGAACTAGGCCATTGTGGATAATGGACGATTGGTGCTTCATGCACTTGATAGGCTAATTAGGACAGGAGGACATGGCAATGAGGTGAAGGATGATTGAAATAGCCATCCAACATAGGCCCAGGTGACCCGGCAAGAGCTGGACTTTAAGTTTCGAACCCTGGATCCAGCGATTTGCAGCCTTGCACGCTACGACCAGATCAACCTTCCCCCCCTCCCAAGGGTGCCGGAACAGGGGAGCAGCATATGATTTGCCCTTGCACATATGATTTGCCCTTTTTCGTTTGACTGCCCCTGCCACCTGCGATTCCCTCCGGCACCCCTGCCCCTCCCTGTTGTAGATTTACGCCAATAATGAAATTAATGCATCTTTGCATATCAATTATTGATGCTGTAGTAATCTTGGAGGGCACCAGCGATGTTGGAAACACTCGCAGATTCAGACTTTCAAAGACAAATAAACTTAGAAGAGGTGTTGCACAGAACATGACATTGTCATGTTGTTAGATTTCTGTCCTTGGGTATGGCTTCCTTTTGTCATGTCAGATGTTACTGAAGGATTATAAAGGACATAAATGTGGATCCTGTTGGCTCTTACTGCACACACATGACCTTTGTGGTTTGCAATATCAGCCAAACGGATACAGTACATGAATACCAAGTGCTTGTATGCAGAATTGGACTGAAATGTTCCTTGTAAGGTCATATGCCTGTGCATGCATTGTTATTCTCTATTAACTTATGCACCTGATTCCAAACATTTCACCAAAAGATCTATATACCCCAAGGTCTTGGGTTTCCAACGGTACCAAGAAATCATGGTGACCTCATGAGATGAGGTAAATCGAAAACTAAGCCACTTTTTGGGGGGTCAGTTCTCGGACCATATGACTTATAAGCAATTTGTGAGGTCATATTTTATACTGTCAATGCCATCAAAACAAGTCGCCAACTGAGGTCACAAGTTACTCAATGACAAATTGACAGTTTGTTTCAATGCAATGGGTATAGGGCCTGTTGTTTTTATTACAGCTGCTTGCAGCCTGTGTTGCAGGAGGGATTTTTGGTGAACCTCTGACCGTATAGGAGGTCACACTATTTCACCTATCACTTCAAAATTTAGCATACAGTCTCAAGACAATTTTATCTTGCTTCCATCAACTTTTGGTTAACTCCTGTGACAATAAATTTTTATTTTCTAAACTAAAATTTATCATTTTCCCACGAATTTTGAATGTTCTGCTGTAGTGACAGCACCTGCCAAGTGCCAGCCATGCAGGGGGATTGTTTGCAAGTTCATTACAAAACTTAAAACTATAATCTACGACTACAAGCAGCTGTTAAAGTGCTTGCACGTTATTTCTATTCATTTATGTCCACCGGCAGCTGAAATTACTCATCATTCATCGACCATAACATACACATAGGAGTTTCTACACCAGTAAGAAAAATAGTTAGACCTCCTATATGGTCAGAGGTTCACCAAAAATCCCACCTGCAATACAGGCTGCAAGCAGCTGTAAAAATATCATGGTCCATATTTTGATCAAAATGTATTTTATCTGGATGATGGTTATTCGTTTTCAATAACATACAACTAATTGAACAATTTAAATTACTGTGTCTTTGGTGATGTTTATTAATTATTTCTGCAGAATGAAGGCATTGCCAAAGTCTATTCCAAATATTACCATTTCTAAAACTTGAGGTAAGACAATGTTTCCTTTCATTCTCATAATATATTGAGAATACCATCTGCTGCTTTGACAAGTTAGAGGAAAAGACCATCCTAGAAATTACCTACTTCCTGTTAAGACTTATTTCATCAAGGAAATGGAATGAGCATAGCGTAGGAGGGACCTCTTAGAACTTCCTTCCTTTGCTTGGATTTTCTCTTTGTCATATCCTGAGTACTTATTTTTGGAGATTTTAAGTTCCTATTCTTTTGTTCAAGAAACTGCATAAGGTGAGCAACATTTTAATTCCAGCAGCAGTCAGAAATTTGAATTATCGAATTTGTATAAATACAAACGCAATGCGACATGAACATTTTTAATATGAAACCATTGTAAGGTATACATATGTGGCTCTGTAACATATAGTAGAGGTTAGAACATCAACCTTGTTGACTGAATGGGCAGTATCTAAAATCTTTCTACGTGTATATTATTATACATTATGATGATTGATTTGCCAGAATTTTCAAGATCTACATTTAATACCATTTCAAATGAAAATGCCTGGAAATCATTAATTTTTAATAGTGTTTATTTGGGTCAAAATCTTCTGAAATTCTTGTCTCAAGTGTTTAGCAATGATTCATGATGGCAGGAAGGCACATGGAGGACTTATTGTTGTCATTTGTCATAGACATTAGACAAGGATATCAGCAAAACTTACAACACAAAAAATTGTGGCCTAATATTTTTATCCCATCCATCAATAACATTGAAGTTGCCAACCCCCTGAAAATGGCCTGTCTGTACCTTCATTTTCTACGAAAGATCGCAGCACAAAAACTGGTACAGGATCCAGATTCAATTAAACTCTTCCTTTCATGGAGACTTCACAGTCAGTCTTCTAAAATCTAGTTACCAATAGCGGAAATAATATTCTGTATCAGAGCAGGAGGTTGTTGTATCAATGTCTCCAATATTGCATCATTAGATTCACACCGGATTAGTTGCTCAATAACAATTAAAGGGACACACATTTTGTGAGAAAACCTTGTGTCTGACGTTGTCTGAGAACCCAAGAAAATAACTAAACTATCTGTAGCTCTGTATCATTCATGTAAACCAAAATATTAGAGTATTTCTTAGCATGTAAGTTGTCCTATCTCAATTTGTCATTCAAAAACGCATTGCTACTCTATTTTGACTGCATATTTCTGGACCAAAATCAGAGTGAACGTGTCTGGTGTTCATAAGGTCATTACATGCCCATATTGCCAGAATGCCAGTTTGCACCTTTCCCTACAAATACTTTTACCTTAATTATCATTGGCATCACACTGTCATTAGCATCATCAGTCCGGAAAATTACCATCACATGATGACATTTGCAATTCCAGCTAAGTCCTGGCCCTGGCAGGATGATTGAATGTGTGGGGCTGATCAGCGGAGTATCAGAAGAAAGACTGACCTATGTGCAGCCATCCTCAACACACAGCAGCATGACAGTAGCTTGGACTTAATATATCCCATTTTGCGAAATACCGCAAAGTCATCAGCAGCTGATGACAGTTCCCCAATTTCTCTGGAGCCTTCGGGTTCTTTTCCTCATTATGTAATGGATTGGTCTGCCAAAATTTATGGAGTTAGTTGATACTGTGATACAACTTTATGCCAAGTTTGGAAGTGATAGTAGCAACAGTTATTTTTAAATAGCCCGTCAAATATGATTTTGGGCACTTCCTAAGTCATGGCTGGGCCATGACACTTTGAGATGGTCATGGGAGAGAGATGACAGTGCTGGGGTGAGTGTCATGTGGGGCTGAAGACATTGGTTGTCATGAACAGATGGTAATTTCCTTGACTGATCATGTCAAAAATGGCTTATTGCCTTCACCTCACAAAAATTTTGCTGCAGGTGACAGGAGTTGAAATCAGTTGAATATATATATTAAAATAAATATTTCAACAGAATATTACATAACATTTTTGCATTTTCCCTGCATCTGACATGCTTAGTATGAAGTTTCTCTGAATCTAGTAATCAAATAAGGGGTGCCAGTAACATTTTACCATTGTCTAGCTTCTGAAATATGGTTTAGCAAAGACAATGGGTGCTTGGAGGGAGTAATGGAAGTCACATTTATTATTCATAATCCAAACTATTGATGAAATTAGTATTTTTGTTTGTGTTTGTAAATTTCTGGTTCAAGGATATGTTCTATCTCAATAACTATTGATCATAGGAGACCTGAAATACAGCTCAATGTATGCAGAATAGCCACTTTTCCATATGCTGGTAATGCATTCTTCAGCTCTTAGTGGTACAGATTTCAGGCATGATGCTAATAATATAGTACGCAAGTAAGTCTGAATAGAGACATTGTTTTTTTGTATAATATTTCAACGTTTCATTTGGTCATCTTCAGGTATAGAATGAAAGGAATGTTGAAATATTTCAACCTTCCTCTTAAAATATTTCAACATTCCTTTCATTCTGTACCTGAAGATGACCAAATAAAGGTCGAAATATTGCACAAAAAGCAATGACTATATTCGGACATACTTTCATACTATATTATTTCAAATTATTTGGTGGAACATATGGATGATGCTAATGACACACATATTTGGTATTTTAATTGATCAAAATGCAATTTCTCAAAAATAATTGGCACGAGAGACCTTGAACTTAGCCCAAAGTGTGCCAGAAACTAGCTTTTAAAATCATTGGCAATAGATTGTTTAGCCCCAAGTGGTCAGGATTTTTCAGTTATAGTTGTGATTTTAATGACAGTAAAGACATAACATCTGCGTTAATCACCTCAGTACAGATCAGCAGAGCATTGGGACCCTTGGACATGAAAGTGCAGTGATTTGGGGGGGGGGGCACAAGGCACTTTGTTCCCCCTCTCTGATACATGGTAGGGACATGTCTCCCAGTCCCCCCCCCTTAAGCAAGGCCCATGATAGCCGCATAATAGAATGTCAAATGTAGGCATCTATTTAATATTTTTCCAATTTCGTTTAATTTCCTTTGGAGAAACCATACTGTCTATATTTGGTCAAATTATTTTTTGTCATACTGTAACTCAGTTGGAACATTAAACGCCTTAACATCACATGTGAATCCTAAGTCTCACATCTCCTTACACCTGACTCTGATTTGTTTTAGTTTACTTTCTCTGCCCTTTGGCAAGTCACGTTCTGGAATCTCAACACTTTGTAATGCACCCGACAAATTTTTCTCTTTTTTTTCTTGTAATTTTAGATGTAAACCTTTCTGACAACAGGAATAGGCGTTTGTCTATGTCAAATTACAGTGAAACAACAGGATAATTCTATTCTGGTAATCAACTTTGAACTTCCCTGTTTGCATTAGCCCCATGTTTAGATTTAAGATACCGGAAAATAATTAGATTAAATCTGTGATAATTACACTTCAGGATACAAAATATTATATCATATCCTGAAATGCCTCCTAACGTATACATGTATCATTGAACTGTTACGGGTTCATGACTTGGATTGTGTTAAAACTCACACATAATAATGACAATGCTTCAGTTTGCACTTGATTTGCTTTTCCTTCTTACATGGATAGTCACCTGCACAGCAAATGGTAAGTAAGCTCACTATGGGGGCCTATTTGTGCAGTAAATACACATAGAGTAAAATAATGATTCAGTCCCGGATTGCTTGATTCAATTGATTTGATTATTTTTAAAACTACAATTTGTAATAATGCAAATTTATGCAGCATAAAATGGCTTGTCAAAGTTTGCAGTCTTACCTCAGGTTTCAAAATTCTCGATATAATTGTCAAATGAAATTTAGTTGAATATCCTGTTAGTGTGAGCACATGTTAAGCTGAAATACCTTAAACTTGCTGGTGATTGGAAAAAAAAATAGGAGGAACAATTAAAGCTTGATTTCGCATGTTTTTGAAATATTTTGAACCTAACTTGACTAAGGTTCGATCTATTATTAAGGCTTTTATTTTAAATTAGAAAATGTTCTCCCCAGGATAAACACATTGTTCAAAGGTTGTATAAGAAATCTTCTGGATTCTCCATATAGGCCACTTAATTTTTTTTTAAACCAAAGTCAAAAAGTTCATTTGGGGGCACAAGTCCAATATAGGCCCCCCTCTGAAGGAAATCCATTTAGCTGGGGAATTGCACTCTGTAGGTTATTATTCACATAGCCGATGATGGATGGATGATGGGGCTTTACATCCTGTATTTATGTACTTAGTAGGCTAATTAGGACAGGAGGAGGACACGGCAATTAGGCGAAGGATGATTGAAACAGCCGTCCAACATAGGCCCAGGTGACAGGCAAGTGCTGGATTCGAACCCTAGACCCAGTGATTGGCAGTCCAGCACGCTACCACTAGACCAACCCTCCCCCCTCACATAGCCGGTGTTATGTCATGAGTAGTTGCTACTTTACACATGATAACCATAGATGCCGTATGATTGTTCATAATGTTCTGCTTAAATTTAGGCGGATGTAACCACCCCTGTGTAACTGCCGTTGATATACAAGAGAGTTGTTCATACCAAGAAATTGGGCAGAAATGTTACTACAAGTTCTACAACATGACAACTTGGCAAGAAAACAAGAATCTTTGTGAAGGCCAAGGGTTAGAAATGGTACGCCTGTCAAAGGAGACTATCCCCCACATGGCTCAGTTGAACTTTGATGCCAAGTACAATAACCCGGACTCGTGTTATTCAGACTTGTGGTTGGCTGGAAGGGCAGTGGATAAATTGGCTTTTGTAAATGACACAGACGTAAAACAGACACCTTTGAGGATTGCAGGTTAGTTATGTAAATTACAGTGTCGTCTGTAAGTATGTAAGTGAAACAGGCGGTGTTAAGCCATTTGATCAACGCTAATTATTATCAACCAAACTGCTTGTGGGACCACGAAATTTCATCCAATTTTAGGAAAAAATGTTTGGTCATTAATGCCGATCTTTGAGGTAAATGGCATAACAATGGCTGTCAATTTCATTGCAGCACTTGGAGTTAGGATGGGTCAAAGTCTTTGATAAGTAAGTGCGCACCTTTCCTGTCGAAATAATATTGGACTTATGTTTTACTTGCGTACAGATGGCACTGTAATACTGTATAGTATTTTCCTGTTGTTGGTATGGACCTTGTGCCATCTGAATAAAACTAATCATCTGAAAAAATTGCAGGCAGTGCCCATACCGAGGGAACAGACAAATCATGTGGATTTTTGTCTCAAGAGGATTTTACGTTGAAGTTGGGTCGTTGTTGGGACAAGAAATACTTCCTCTGCAGATTTGGTGAGTGCTCTACATTGTATAGTGGATAATCTAATGTTTTGGTTTTCTGCTTTTTATCAGATGTAATTTCACAAAATCAATAGGTTAACTGTTACAGCTAATTACTAAATTGCAGATGACAACCACTGTTTGGCATTCAAGGTCAATAAAACTTGGTTTGAAGCAAGAGAAAAATGCTTAGAGAGTGGTGGCGACTTGTTCTATCTGAAGAAAGATGATCTTGACCTTGAAAACATCAAAAAGATCACCATGACCGCATTAAGTGCAGCAAACATAACTACTGATGATTTCTTTCACATTGGGGCCGTTTCCCGCATTTGGATGTGGCCAGGTAAGACAAGAAAACTTCTTAATAGAATTGTTTCGGCTGATACCTTTCTTCTTTGCGTTTGCATCGAGTCAAACATAAGCATAAATAAGCCGATTCAAACTAATTATGCACAATTTGTCATTTGTTCTCAAATCATCAGCCTATCAAACTGGGTATGGCACTTCTCAACTACTTGCATGACATTTTGAGCAAGATATGTTCTACACTTTTTCATGTACCTTGCACAGTCCTTATTCTATGGTCCAGATATTTTTTTGAGTCAGTGGATATTCAGTTGATAATTACAAAAAACATGCCTGACTGTTGTCAAAAGAACTTGTCTCCTCATACTCCTGACAATGTGACCAGTTTCATAGATATTTGGAAGTTCTGCATGGCATGTTTTTTTCCCTGGTTTTGAGGTAGTCCTATTGGAATAACATTGAGCACTGTAACCCTGTTCCATAGGCGTACGGGACGGCTGTCTCGTGAGGGGGGGGAGGGGGGCTGTGAATATTTTGCCCTGAAATTTTAGCATTGGCGCGAATGTGACCAGAGCAGTGAATCTGCTCTGATATTGGTCAGGATTTGTCCTGATGAGCCCCCCTGACCCCCTGCGAAATACGCCCATGGTCAACACAGTTCAAGAAGCCATTTTATTCTTCTATGCAATTGTGACGCCGTCTGTGCTGTTGTGATGTCACATTGGTGGAAGATGTCACAAGAATAGGACTTTAGTGGCCCTGTGGTGGCTGTTGAAATACCCCGTATCTCTGAATTGGAAGAATTACAGTCTGTAAATTTGTGACGCAAAAAGAGACGACCATATCACTGTGAAAAATGCACTTTGTGACTCATGATAGCTGATGATGGGAACCATAGACGCTATTTGATTGTCATTATAGTAGTGAAAATGCGAAAATTCATCAATGTTCCAAAAAGTTTTTGCATCCGCAATATACTTTTCTTTTCAAGGTGACAGCCATATAACAGCCAGTAACTGGAAGAAGGCACAGCCGAACAACAATAGGGAACAGTGCTTGATGTTCTATAGTAACGGTGAATGGAATGACCAATATTGTACAACATTGTTTCCATCATTGTGCCAAGGTGGTAAGTGATTACATTTAATTTATTTTGAGGGTGATGTGTAAGTAAAAAAGAAAAGGCGAGTTTGTGCCTTACACTCCTGCACCAGTCTGGGCTATTTAAAGGTGTCGCTAAGATTTCTAAAATGTTGAATTATTTATTTTATAGATCTTAGTGAATCCCTTAATCAACAACATGTGAATGCATCAGCTGTGGAAGATGAAGTTACTGAGAGAATGACTGTCAAAGGTAAGTACTCACACTTTATAGTACTTCAGCTTTAAAGCAAATGAATAGTATTGACATTTTTCATATTTATACAGTGGTCCCTGCATTGTAGGGCCACCCCTTCTGTGGTCACAAAGCAGTCTCTCTTGGGGTTGTAGTCTCTCTTTGGGATGCAAAATTTACTAAAAATACTACTTTGTGCAGGAGAAAGGCGATCAATAAGGCAAGCTGATCTTACAACATGGGGTCTTATAATGCAGGTACTGTACCTTGATAAGGCTGATAAACATTGTGTCTGAACAGTGTGATACAAGTCTTTTGGCATGATAGTGATAAATGGACCTTCTTGAACAAATCATGCTCTTGAGACTGCATTTTATAAGCCCTGAGGATTTCGTATCAGTACAGCTCGGGCCCTCACATGTGACAATACATTAACCTTTGAGGAGTTCCAACATGGCCTAATTGGTAAGTGCGCTTGTCAACTGGCTTTGAGGGCATGGGTTCAAATCTCACCCCGGGAACTCACTTTAGTCTGAGCCCATGGGACATTAAATGGAGGTGGGTTGTATCCAGTATTCTATGCTGGTGCAACTGAAAGACCCTGGGCATCCCTGAATTAATAGGGTATGTGCCAGACTGACAGTCTTCTCATCTCATCATCATACGGCGATCGCCTGCCTCAATATACACGTAGCCCACTAAGGTGCTGCAGAGGCGTAAAACACAAAAAAAACAAAAACCATTAACCTTTGGGCTGATACGTGGCTCTTTTTTACCATCTGATGAATATCAGGTCAAGAGAACATTTGAAGACAATAACAAAAAATGTCAACTTTATGCCCCATTCTCACGGCAATGATTCAGGGGTTTCTTGCCATGGCAATTCTTCATTTTCCAGTAAAGTAGGAGATGATTCAACTAATTTCAACAATTCGGCGACGATAATTTTGTCTATAGTGCATCATTAACTGCCTCATCAAAGTTCCTAGAAATCACAGCAAGAATTTTGTCTCACCAAAGATTCAACCTGTTGAATCTTGACAAAGCAAAGATCCATGATGCAAAAGGCATGAAAGACCCTAAAAGTACTTGGGCGAGGCTAGTACTGATTGCTTGGGCGAGGCTACAGGACAACTCATGGACGCAAAGATTCTGATGAATCACCGAGACAGCTCTTTGCCTCATCGAAACAGCTCTTTGCTTGGGCATTATTGAGGATTTGTGAGGTGCCTTGGCAGAGCTACAGGCTGCTTGGGCGAGGCAACAGGCTGCTTGGACGAGGCAACAGGCTGCTTGGGCAAGGCTAGTTTAACATTGAAGCAATGGAACTTCACTAAGGCTCCGGCACAACTCACCGACACAATTCTCTTACTCATTGGGGGTTGCTTCTGCACAAATTACGAACAATTCGGCGTAGAAAACAAATTCCTCGTCGTCCTGGGATCCACCCGCGACGATGAATAACCTTTAATTGAATACATAATTGTCCAAAAATGGCTTAAATCACCAAAACAGCACTTCCTGGCGCCCTGACAGCCTCGTCGACGCAAAACCACTGTCGTGAG
Organism: Platynereis dumerilii; assembly: GCA_026936325.1. NCBI lineage: Eukaryota > Metazoa > Annelida > Polychaeta > Phyllodocida > Nereididae > Platynereis > Platynereis dumerilii. The sequence goes on along the minus strand of JAPTHN010000005.1, from coordinate 20,875,254 downwards.
AACTAAGCACTAGTTTTCAACCCAGAGAATCTGCTGAAGTGTAGTTTTCTGGCTTCTTTGAAAAATCTAACACTTTCTTAAGGGACACTGGGGAGGGCCAATACGTGAAATGCAAACAGACACACACTAATATATATACAATTAAAAAAAGATTTTAAGAACAAGTTGGAATTTTATTAATTGTGATATTTTCCACATGTTCTGAAAATTCAAGAGAGGTTGGACGGTTGAGGTGGGGTTCGAAATTGTATGGAGATAACAATATTAATGGTTGTAACCAAACTTGAGTTAATACAAGTGAAATATAGTTTTTCAAATTCCAGATGAATGCTACCACTCATGTTTGGACCCAACAAAATACCATGAGAAGCCTAAATGCTTATTCAAAAGGACAAGCGGGCACTGTTACTATCTTTTTAAAGGAACCGCAACCTGGTACGAAAACAAAAAATTATGCAGTGACCAAGCATTGGAAATGGTCCAACGGACTGAGGAGAGCAATCTAAATATTAATTCTTTGTTATTCACTAATCCAACCACCATGGAAAGGGCTTGCCTTAATCGTTATGTTTGGCTTGGTGGAAAAGCAAAGAACTTGACTAAATGGAGCTTCCTGAACCACCAAGATGTCATACCAACATTTTATACCACAGAACCTGGAGGTTAGTGCTTATGATTTTGTTTGATAACACACAGGTAATAATGGAATAAAACAGGGTTTCTGCCGTTTTTTTAAAACTAAATTCCAGGCTTTTCCAGACCAAGTTCCGCAAAAATTCCAGGCCAATTTGGCGAGGAATTAATCAACTAACAACACAATAGACACATTTTTTTCTGAACACGACGTTTGTACTTTTGGCTGATCGTCACTAAAAATTACCAAACATTTAGCAGTGGACTATTTTTATTTCCATGCAAACTAAATTCCAGGCTTTTTGTTCAAAATGCTGGTTTTTCCTGGCTTTTCAAGGCCTGGAAATTGAGAAACCAAATTACAGGCTTTTCCAGGATTGGCAGACACCCTGTAAAAAGATACAAGGTTACTATCCCTTCATAAATTTTTTTCAATAAATATCCTTTCTGTTTACGTTGGAAAAAAGAAAAAGACATTCTGAACCAATAGGGCCGTAGGCTGAGCAAAATCCTTGGGGGGGGGGCGGTTGAAGATTGGTAGCAAAGCATACTCGTGAGCCACGACAGTTCAAATTTCAAAATTGTCCTTACTTTTTATGAAAAATTATCCATTAACACAGTTACTAGTACTGCACCCCAGATCAGGTGCTTGCAGGGAAACTTTACATACATTATTTGCTCATTTGCTCAGGGGAATTTTATTATCTTAATTTTTTTTTCAAGTTCTAAAATATATATATATTTTGAATTGTGAGAGCTCCGTTAAAGCGATCTCGTCCTGTGCATGGTACATCAAAATAAAGCTACTGATGTTATCATTGGCAAAGAATGACTGAACCTTTGAGATCACAAATTGATCAGAATGCTTGTATAACTGTGCTCTTCCTTGGCTTCAGATTATCACAAATGTGGATACATGTATATGGTCACGGGAAACTATGCATTGAAAACTGGCAGCTGTTATGACAGGAAATATTTTCTGTGCAGACTTGGTAAAACCTTTCTATTCGATCTATATGGTACGAAAAACTTTGCAGGCCAGCGGCAGCCACTGGCCTACTGCTCAAGGCAGTGCTTAAAAATCACTATACATAGTGCAAAAACCTGATATATAAGTATGTAATGCATAGATGTACTGAAAGTTGATTGGTTGATAGGCTGTGATGCTGCATTTGCATGGGCTATTCCTAAAAAAAACTTAACACTTGATTTCACATTGAGACTGCAGTGTGATGCCCAGTTAAAGATGTATTGCCATGCTAGTAGCTTGGGAATCTGACCCAGTATGACATCACAACTTGTACCTATTTTAAACATAGTATCACAGCTATGACATTGAGACCTGATGTCACTTCACAACTCAACAACATTAAAACAACTTGTATTTTGCATAATCATGGCAAGGACTAAGTTAATTAATAATTAATACGCTTGGCCTTGGGAACTTTAGCCAAGCCAGTGACAAACTGACAATTTCTTATTTTGCGCATTGCAGACAAAGATAATTTGAAGGCTTTTAAAGATGAAAAAACCTGGTTCGAGGCTAGGGAGACATGCATACATGATGGCGGCGACTTGTTTTATATGTACCCCTCAGAGAAAATTGTCGAAACAGTCTTTTCAGCACTGGAAAATAAATCAATTGCTCTTGGTGAAAACTTCCATGTCGGTTTGGTGCACAGGATTTGGCAATGGCAGAGTAAATATTTTCAAATTTTCATAACCTTGTAACACTTTAACTTTTGTGAAAAAACAAAAAAAACAAAGTGCATTACACTCTAAAATTTGTGTTTTTGTAATGTGTAGGTTTTTTGAAAGACCCATGGTAGTTTTTGCTTCAAAGTTTGGTTTTATCATTCCATTTTTGGCTACCAAAAAATTTGGCATTTTTGCTAAATCTAACTGAAATGATACGGAAACTCTATAACCATTCAAAGTTTGTATGACTTCAATGTTTGAGACTGTCTGATGTATACAGCTAATGATTTGACTTATAATAGGCCTAAGAGATAAAGGCAATTGAAGAAAGCTCACCTTATCAATTAATCAGATGTGTCATTAAATTTTCCAGATGAGGAGCAAATTATATCAAGCAATTGGGAAGATGGAGAGCCCAATAGTCACAGCGAAGGCTGTTTGAGGGCGATAACAACAACTGGAACATGGAATGACTTATATTGTCATTGGAAGCTTGGGACATTCTGTCAGAGAAGTAAGCTTTTCATTGTTATAAAATTCCAGGTAGCTATGATAAAAGTCTTGGTAAGAAAGATTGAAATGCAAGGAAGAAGATCAACAATTGTTTTGATTTGATGTAGAGGCAGTTCAATTGAAATTTTAATGTCCACCTATGCAATTGCTTTCAGAAGACCTTCCTCGGAATAAGCAAAATATTGGCACATTTGCTATCTCTCGTCATGCAACAATGAAGTATTATAATATTTTCATCAATGATCTATACTTTTTTTACTGAATTATTTTCAAATTGCAGAAATGGCGTTCTGTCAAGTTAAAATAGAAGTGCAAAGTTTGTAAACAATTTTGAAAATTGTTTTACAAAAAAAAAACCCACTAAAGTCCTTTAATTCTCCTTACAGAATTAGCATCTCCTCCCAGTCCCCAGGAAGAAGAAGGTGCACAGAAAACCACTGCTCCAAGCAGTGCTGCTCCGGAAAATAGTGCTGCTCCGTGTGGGAGTAAACCAGTCAGCATGGCTCCGAATGCTGCTCCGGACACTACTCCAGGTGAGGCTAATTGCTACATGTTTCATGCAGTTTAATATTAACATTTAGAAAATGAGGATGCATACTTTTGACCATAATTACAGTAGTGCTTACAAATGCATGACATTCAGCTGTTTTCAGAGTGTCAATGATGTCATTGGAGGTGTCATTGGAGCATTGAAAAAGGCAGTATTTTCACTGACTCATAGGTCACCCAATGATGTGTATATAAATGTTGTGATGTGTATCACTGCTTTGATAAAAAATAGAAGAGGTAGCTTGTGAGTCAGAAGCAGTGCACTGGATGAGTCAGAATTCTAACTCATTGCTATGAAAATTGACATGCTGTGATCTTCAACAAAAATGCCTAATTCGTTCACAATATGTCTAACTTCATTGCTACACTCCTGCTCATAAATATGGAATACTTTTTTGGTAAAAAAGTGTCAAATAAATGTAAATATCAGAGTATGAATGTAAGCAAGATCCATTTTAAAGGTCAAGACATCTTCTCTAATCACTCTTGGAAAGCCTTAACTACATTTTTTGCAAGAATTTTTGGTGTAATGCACCTCACCCTAAAAAGCCCCCGGAATTTCCATATTTCGTGCTGCTGTAACTTTTCCTTGAATTAACGCCGCATCATGCGTTTTAAACTCTTCTCTTTAGCGGTCATTGGAAGTAGTTACCATTGAATCAGACCATAATGTGCTCCAGCAAAATTGCTAAAGTTGTCAATTTCAATGGAGAATGTTGAAGTATTCCATATTTATGAGCAACGGTGTATTTTTGAGTTCCAACGACCCCCAAAAAAAAAAACACATACAGTGCCGCCTGTAAGTATGTGAAACGCATGACATTGTGCCATTGCATCAATGCTATACATCCTCAGCCTAACTGCTTGTGGAGGCATGAATTTTCATCGGATGAAAGGGAAACAAAGTGGGTCATAAAGGCCGATGTGTGAGGCAAGTGGGATAAAAATAGCAGCCCATTTTCTTCGCTGTAGTAGGAGTTAGGTATGGGTCAAAGTCTTTGATAAGTAAGTGAACCACCCTTCCCTATCTTTTAACATTGGGCCTGCGTTACACTTACTTATCAAAGACTTTGACCCTTACCTAACTCCAACTACAGCAAAGAAAATTGACTGCTATTTTTATCCCGCATGCCTCACATATCGGCCTTTATGACCCAAAATGTTTTCCTCTCATTGGATGAGAATTCGTCCTTCCAGAAGCATTTTGATTAAGGATGTTTAACATTGATGCAATGGCACAATATCATGCGTTTCACTTACTTACAGGCGGCACTGTACACCTTCAACCCCCCCCCATCTTTCTCTGAAAAAAAACAATGTTTGCCAGCCCCTCTCCAAAAAATACTTTCAACCCCCACACCCCTGAGAAATAAAAATGGCACCCCCTTAATAAATAACTTTAATACCCACCCCCACTAGGCAAAACAAAAATACACAAACTTTAATTTTAACTCCCCCCTTCCCAGATAAAGAAAAAGCACACACTTTCAAGCCTACACCCCCCCCCCCAAAAAAAGCATAATTTTTTCGGGCTGGTCTGAAAAAAATAATTTCTGATTGGGTATCACTTAACAAGATGGTAGTTTATTTTGGAATGAATATATTCGGGGACTTCATATGCTTGAGATAATTAATTACTGCCATGAAATAAATAAGTTCCCATTCTCTTAACCTCGATATGGTGAGATTCAGCAAAATATATTGAACATTTGTTTAAATTTTATGCAGGCCGAGTTGCCATACAAGCCTTGTTGGGAGTGTTTGCATTTGGATTTGTGGTCCTTTTGGCTTACAATTTAATCAGGTGAGTGCACTCATTCTTCTTCTTCTCTCGTTGTGCTGGTATACCCCGGGTCGCCGGGTAGCTCAACCTCTGGTGTGAGGGGGCTGCACTTTCACTGTTGTTGATCCTGCAATAGAGAAATTTCATTAATAGTAGTCTCTGTTCTTTCTGTTTTTATATTGGTTTACACTATTATTTGTTAGTGGTTCATTTCTCTAGGGTTTTCATTCAGCCTTTTATTCTTTCCTGAACATAATAATTATTATATGATATAATGCAGATCTCATTTGGTCCACCAACTATTGTGACATAAATGATTTACATCAACTTGAGAGGCCCATCTTTATTTATGCAGTGTGGCACTAGAAATTGAGACATCTTTAAAAAAAAGGAAAAGTATTCTACCTTTGATGAGTGGTGGCTCGAGTGCTATTAATTCACACAACAGCTATTGATATAGACCCTGACTCATGTTGTTTAGTTATAGTATCGTGATAGTAAATTAGTTATTTTGTTTGCCTGATATAATGGTCGCTGTAGCAAATTTACAATATAAAAATTAATTTTCTAGATTTCCCTTGCTCGCCACCATATTTGAGGAATAAAATGGATAAAGTACTTGAAAGTATTTCGCCAAATGTGTGATAAACACACATTCCTGGTCCCATGGTTAATAACCAACTTATACCATGAGACAAACATTCAAAGAGCCAAACATGAAATGGCAAGTGAATATAATAATGGATATGGAATTCATAGCAGTGAAATACTGGCTTGTGATTGGCTGACATGTGTCTAATGATTTAATTCAAAATAGCCCTTATCTGATCAATGTGTTTCTCTATGTCAGATTATGCCAACAGCGAAATGAAGAGCACAAGACAGTTGAATGTAATGCTACTACGGAACTGGATCTTATGTATGAACAATTGAGGCAGTGTAAGCATACTATCCCTTTATTTTTTTACAGAATTTGAAAATATTTGTTGAATTTCAGTAAGGGCGGGATTCGAACCCTGGACCCAGCAATTGGCAGCCCAGGAAGTAACCACTAAACCAACCCTCCCCTCTGGGATGTGCGAGGCGAAACACTTCCCTTTTATTTATTGTATGTGAACTAAGTTTGACTCACCCCAGCGAAAGAAAGAGGCAATAAGTAGAGAGAAATTGCTGGAAAGAATGAAAGTATGTAGGGTGGATGGATGATTTGGGCTTTACTTCCTGTATTTATGCACTTGGTAAGCTAGTTAGGACAAGAGGTGAACACAGCATTCAGGAGAAGGATAATAGAAACAACTGTCGAACATAGGACTAAGTGACACGGCAAGAGCTGGATTCGAACCCTGCATGGACCAAGCAATATGCAGCCCAGCATGCTACCACTAGACCAACTTAAAGTGTGAAGGATGAAAGAAGAATGGAATTATGAGAATTTGCAAAAGGAGATTGTTTGAAGGTTCAAAGCATGGTAGAATATTATGATTGGGAATAACGGAGAAGACAGCAAACGCCCTTTCTGGGACAGATTCATAAGAAATCAAATTCTAGTGTCAAATAAAAATATCTGTGCAAGATCTTCAAACTTTGGTGGAAAAGCTTTTGACGCTATATTTTGGTACCTGTCTCAAAGTCATATGTTTATGAAAATATTGTCATTATCTCTTCTAAAATATTATTCCAATTTTAAAATCACTCATCAAGAACAGTAGTATGCTATCTGCAATATATAGTGTTTTTAAAACACTGACTTGGGTTTATCTGTAAAACTTTCACCAATCTCCATTATTATTAGCATAATTCATTACAATGACTATAAAAAGGATTCAAAATAATTTGAGTTGATTATAAATGAGTTACTGCCCTGACTTGATAATACTTCACTCTAAAAATGTCAAGACAAAATTGGTTTTATAAAAAAAAAACAATTTTGTCAGAATTTTTTTAGAGTGTTTGTTTCATCTTTTCCAGGAGATTGTGATTGACGTAAATCCGCAAGGTCGTACAAGTGGCTCAAGGCTCTGGACTCGGAAAAGAATAAATTGTTCACTACATATTGATGACTGACTCTTTATAAAATTGCTACATGTATTGCAATATACCAAATTCAATTGATTTTGTCAATGACAGCTTATATACTCATAAACTTTGCTTCAAATTTTTAAAAGCTTGTTTTTACTGGTATAAATTGAAATCTGTGTAACTGGGCATGCTTGTATTATAATTCTTTACTTTGAATGCATATGTTTAGAAATCAGCGGCGTGGCAGCTTTTAAAGGATGTAACACATTTTGTTTTTGGAATTTGTAAAATAGCCCTTTCATCTAACATTAATTGTAAGTGATTCAATCTAAAGAAATAATTGTGCTGCATTAAAATTCATGTGCAATATTATATGAAGAGGATTGGTATTTGTGAGTTGCGGATCCAGATGGGGGTTTACGGGTTTAAACCCCCTCCAGTTGGACCAGTATATTTTGATGTAAAATTTTTAACTTTTAATATTTTTAGTACTTTAAGATTCGTAAAGCACCTTCCCCCCTCCCCTACCTCTTAAGACCATGTCACACCTAGCTGTTTCAGATTGCATGTGTATTGCGTACTTAACATGCTGGTATACATCCTGTGCAAGTTGAATAAGTTCTGAACATTGCATTTTTTGTCCAAACAATATCAATTTTTTTGGTCTTAAAATTTGCTATATTTCGTGTTTAAACTTATGGCGCTCGATTCCTGATAAGATATGTGACCTGAAATACTCACAGAAGCAACAACGATTGATATAAATGAAAACTATGAGATACAATGTTCCTTTCTGGAAAAAAATAATTAAATGGAATTATGGAAAGAAGTAGAAACTCATCAGAAAAAGGAAATCCCTGTCAAAAGAAGATCAAACCTCCCACGCCATTCTCATTCCACAGAATTCCTTAAAGAAGAAGTTTATGAGAAAAGACAAGTTCCATTTAAATTTCTGAGTTGCTCCTGACCCATTTGATATGTTATTTACATCAAAAGGCTTGAAGATCAAACAGAAACTGTAAAATGCAGAGAAAAACATCAACTGCATAAGGCAGTAAATAGCAGCAACTGGAAAATGAAACAAAGCACAGCAAAGTTCTGGATATTCCAGCAAAGAACATTTATAAACTGCAGAAGAGTTGCCGGGCAGTTTCCTGGTACCAGAGCTAGACAAATTCTTAATTTCATATAAAATGAAGGAAAGAACATCAACTTTAAAATGCAGTGAAGAACATTATTGTCTGTCACTTTGATATAGAAAAAATGAGGACCAGTTCAATATGAAAAATGCACTTCGTAACTCATGATAGCTGATGCAGTGTCATCTTCTCTTAATCAACATGGGAAACATAGAGACTGTTTGATTAGTCATGATCAAGAGAAGGCGATTTGACTTGTCATAACTGATTTTAGAATGAAAATCAGATGCATAATCCTTGCATTTGGCTGTCACCAACAAGCGGGATAAGTCTCCTTAAATCAAATTAACATTTAAAGTATTGGGTATGATCATGACAAATCATCAGTATAATGACACACTAAGTGCCATTATTACAGTTCAACAGTCCAATTTTTTTCTATATCAAAGTGACAGACTGTAATGCAACAATATCATCAAAAAGATGCTGGATTGGAAGCAGGACTGGACTGTGGAGTAAACAGGGCTTTGGAGTCAGAGTAAGGAGTCGAAGTTTTGGAGTCAGAGGTTTTTGGGTTGAGTTGGAGCCGAACTTTGGTTTTCAGGAGGAGTCGGAGTGGAATATCAATCTGATGACCCATGACGCCTTGATATTATTCAAATAATTGAGAAAAATAAATATGAGTAGTACTAAACTTTTGAAGAACATTCACACAAAAAATCCGAGACCACCCTTCATGTATAAAATTAAATGAAAAAATTGCAGAAGAGATGTTTTCCTTTGCTAACCACATGAAATTTATGTGATATAAAATGCTGAAAAGAGGAGTGAGAATGGAAATTCGGGAGACCAAAGGATTCAGAGTTGGAGTAGATATTCATGATGCCAAATTAGTCGGGAGTCGAAGTTGGTGTTCTCCGAAGCCCTGGAAGTAAACCAACCACCCAGTGGCGGCCACAACATGATTTAAAATCAGAAGCTGGTAACAATCCGCCAACTTTGTAGCATGCCTGAAGGGCCCATTTTTTCCCTTAATGGTCTATTTTCCTCGACCATCTTCTAAAACCTCTTAAGCTAACCCGCGAAGACATGCTGACAGGAAATAGCCTCTGGCCGCCAATATGACTTAGCCTTTGCTATAGAAATCTCATTGTACTCTGGCCTCTCAGTCAACCTCATGTCAGCATGCAATGTGCAGGCACCGTCAGATAAGATACCGGATAAGTTCAGTCAAAATTTCCATCGTTAAATGGAATTACAATATGTATACAGTTATCTCAGATTTGCCAGATAACTGCATTTTCAAGTCCCAACAACTCTGTCATGGTACAAATCTACACATCTGACATGACATGTATATATGAGCTCAAAAATCAGAATAACCAACAAGGATGGCTGTACACAGAATATTTATCTCTTGAAACTTAGAAAAATAGAAAAAATAAAATTGCGATAAACAAGAACTCTAATATTTTTGCCAAGGATACAGTTTGCCAGATATTCCTTGGTAACAATACAGCGACTGTAGCATGCCCAAAGGACCCATTTGCTTCCTTAATGGCCTATCTTCTGGGACCGTCCTTTAAAACCTCTTAAGCTCACCCGTGAAGACATGCTGACAGGAAATAGCCACTGGCCGCTAATGTGCCTTCATCTTGGTGGTGGAAATCTCATTGTACGCTAGCCTCATGTCACCATGCAATGCCTATGCGTTGCCAGCTAAGATGCCGGATACGTTCAGCTGTCAGAATCGACTTCAGTAACCGGAACTATTTGATTTTCTGAGATTGGTCAGCTAACTGTATTTCAAATCCAATTCACCTAATGCAATTTTATCACGGTGGCAAAACGACATCCGCAAACTGTTTATGTATGGCATCAGCTTTATAATACTGTAAACTGACTTTTTTAAAAGTGGTAGAAGCTGCCTTTTACTGAGTGTAAAAACCTTCAGGCCAAATTTTCCGAATTTGTGACATCTAAGAATTAAAGGAAGTAAATATGCCTTGCGATCATCAGAAATATTGATCATCATTCATAATAAGAAATAACATTCATTCAAGACTGCATGCATGTCTTACTATAATTCAGAAACACAATTATTTTAGATTTCTTGTTAAATTTTCGAATAATCTGGCAAAAAATGTGATTTAGACTTTAAATCGGGATTAACTGCAGTTTGCCGAAATAATCTGGCTAAAACTATTTTTGGCAAGGCTGTTTCTTCCCATAAAATACCAAATGGTAAAAACTACAGATGCTTAGTTTTTAACTAACCCGAAAAATAATAAAATATCTAAAAAAAAAGTGATACCAACAATCTACTTTCACTATTGCTTTACAATATACATGCAATTTATCCAGTAATCTTTTTGCAGGATCAATTCTTTTTCTGAAAGCTCCACATATCTCATTCAACTCAAGAAGATCTGACCAGGTCAGTGGTATCGGCTGCTGACAAAAACAGACAAACAACTGACAACAGCTGACAAATCCAGACAACTGCAGAACACTGATGTCTTCACAGATTAAAACCATTGTCAACCATATACAGCAGCTGTTCTGTCTGGTATATGTAGAAATCAGGAAGATAAACAGTTACTGTATATTTAGATTTCCTTACAGCCAAATACTTTGATATAGAATTAGAGTGGACTATGGCATGGTGATAATGGCACTTTGTGTGTCATCATGCTGATGATTTGTCATGATCAAACCCAATACTTTCAATGTTAATTTGATTGAAGGAGACTAATCCTACTTGTTGGTGACAGCCACACGAAAGGATTATGCATCTGATTTTCACTCTAAAATCTGTTATGAGAAGTCAAATGGCTTTCTCTTGATCAAGACTAATCAAACATCCTCTATGTTTCCCATGTTAAAAGTACACTGTGTCCCAAAAGTTCGTTCCTCTCATACTTGGCTCTTTGTTCTCTCAAATAATGGCAAAAGAACCAAATTTTTTTCATATCCAGGATTTATTTGTTATACCATACACGATTATATCGTGCTTTTTCTTTGTATTTATCATAGTTTTGAAATTTTGAGGGATGAAGTCGAGCCTTCTTTATGAGACTCCAAATTAAGTTGTTTTGTGAAAGTCAGGATGGGGTTACAAAAAGGCCTCCCATTTAAAAACGATCAAATATTTTGATTTGAAATCAAGTCAGATGACTTACCAAGATCTTTGTCATCACACAGAATATTCAAAAATCTTCTTTAGAAATAATTTGTTTTGCAAAATTACAATATGCTTGAGCGACCAATTTTGACCCACGCCATTCCGCCATATGACATGTCATGTTTCATTTCGGATTTCACCCAAGTTTATTAATTTTTCCTTATTGCGAAACCATTTTTGTATCTTAAATGTAGTTACTAATGAGTTGTATACCCTTATTTGTGCTCTTAGCCGTTGTATGTGAATAACTGAGGCCATATCTCTGTTGGATCGTTTGCTGCTTTAGGACCACTCTGCGTTGATTGCTCCATTTAATTTATGGATGCTAGCTAAGAAAAACTAATTTTTGGTATTTCACTGTCAGAAAATGATAAAAGGGACTCTTATTAAAGCATATCCATTCATTTTATCCGTTTCCACTGAAAATATTGAGCTTCACAACTATATATGAACTTGTTTTTATCTGCAAAATTGTGAAAATCAATAAAAATGGAAATTATGTTTCTAATTGGGCACACAAATTAAGAATTCAAGTTGAGGGAGATCCACTATGTCCTTAGACATATTTTCCAACAGTCTTGAAAGAATACAACAATTATTTTGGACTCAGTGCCATTCTAGGTAACTTTACTTCAAGCAGTCTGTTTTCAGTTTTGTAGCAGCATTTGAAGGTACCTAAAACAAACCAGTTTAAATGGGTTCCAAACATTATCAAGCACCTGAATTTTTTTTTTAATATTTTTTACACTCTTTTACATAGCTTAGGCATCAATCTCTGAGATTTTGAACCAATTCCTACTCCCTCAATTTAAATCACAAAGTAGAAACTGCAAAATTGTAGCTTTTCCACTTGGGGCCTTTTTCACGATGTACATGGTTCATTCTTCAAGGCCAAAATGACAGTTAAAATCATCCGAACATTTCAAAATAGGTTTATCCGGTAGATAAAAGTTCAATGATCCACCAACAGGTGTATAACCCTTCAGAGACATTCAGTTTAGAAAATACAGGCAAAGTTATGAGAGGCAGTGAGAGGAACAAACTTTTGGGACACAGTGTAGAGAAGATGACACTTCATCGGCTATCATGAGTCACGAAGTGCCATTTTCACAGTGCCACAGTCCACTCTAAGTCTATATCAAAGTGTTTGGCTGTAAATATATATTTCTGGCCTACCTTCTTGACAACATCTCACCTCACCACTTTCATCAGACTTTGTAACCTTTCTGATCTGCTATAATATATGATTGCCGTGAAATCTATGACAGTCTTATGCATTGATGTTGCCGAGGTATATTTTTCTGAGTTGTGTAGGTTATACTCACCTCCATTAAGTCCACTGATTAATTTAATCTAGCAAGTCATTAAGGTCACACACATCATGAATCTGTTAAGGTGACCTAGATGAAGATGGTGGAAAGAGGACAAGGTAGCTTCAAGGTTAAGTTACAGATATTTTTCCAACCCAAAGAAGGTCATATGACATCATGTTTCACCTTTCTGATCTACTCAGGCTACTTTGTCTTGCTTGGCAGTAAACCAGACTAAAGGCCTCATGTGGCCTGTATCTGTCATTGTTTATCCGAAGACTTGCGGTTCAGAGGACACATAACTAAGCGAATGGTTTTGTTTGCATTATAAAATATGGTAGCCTGTTCCTTTTGAGTCTCCCTGTTATGTTAGACCGACTTGCCTTTTGTAACCTCCTTCTTCCTGCACTAAGGGGGGTACTATTTAATATTGAGGGGAGGGGGCTTGTAGTTTTTTAAAGTAAATAATTTCTTGTTCAGTTTTAAAAATAAATTCTTTCTGGACACTCTTGAAATAAATAACTACTAGTTGGGGTTTTTCTAAAGAAGATGTTGGTAGAAGTAGGATTAAATATTCATGGACTTTGCACGCTTGAAATAAATAATAACGTCCGCTGTTACCGTAAAATAAATAATTTCCTGCCGAGGAAAACTCCAAGCCTCCCTGATTATTAAATGGCTGCTGCCTAAGTAGTCGTTTTTTGTTCTTTTTGCAGCCCAGGGAAAGACCTGACCTCCAATGCAGTTTGGATAAACAAGAAAACGACAGTTATAACAAATATAGTTATTACATTTACACAACAAATTTGACACTATCTGTTTTCATGGTGTCAGCTGCGCATAGATATGAAGGCATGATTGAGGTCATGTGGTTGGGCTGGATGTAATCAGTGCAACAAATCTCTTTTAGCTTCAGTAGGATAACCATGATATCCAGGCAGAGCTATGCAATCATTCAAGGCTGCTGAGATGAGCAGTCCTGATATGCAGAGGTTCACCATCAGGCCACCCATATGCAAATCAAAGTGATTAATGGCCAAATGTAGATTAATCAATGTTAGCCTGTGGTAAGCTGTTCCTATGTTTATGCTGTGCAGTGTATATGCATTATGCAAATTACAGTTGCTTTGTAGGTCAATTGTTGATCAACCCGGGGCTTGGTGCGGGAAGGTAGAAAGTCAAGATGATATTTTTGGAAGTAACTTTACAGGGCACAACTTTTGCATCCATTAAATTATATGAACATATTTCTCAGAATAACACAATTCCAAGGTTTCCGTATTTTATATGAAATGGGCTCTGATATTGGAAGGCCTCATGAAAGGATACACTCCCCCCCCCGCAACCTATGGGGTAATGCCAACACAAGAAAATTTTATTAGGGATGGTGAGGGGGACAGGCGGGAGAAAGGCAGGGGAAATGAAGGAAAGGAGGAGGTAAAGTGGGGGAAATGGGAGGGAGCAAGTGGGTGGAAGCAGGGGCGATTTGGGGGAAGATGGGCAAGTGGGGGCAATGTCCATTTATCACATGGAACTAGGTTACATGTGCGAGAAACATGACACACCTTGTAGCAGTCCTGTTTGATGTTAACTGTAAAAGTTAGCTGTTATCAACAACTTGTTTATACTAAATTTGTCCTAAAAGCATCCTAGTGCCAGCCAGATCCAGTGTTTACAAATTCGGTAGAAAGAATGCAGGAAGGAATGAAGAAAAGAAGGAATGAAGGAAGGAATGAACAAAGGAATGAAGGGAGGAATGTAGAGGGGGAAGGAAGGGAAGGCCTCGAGATAGATAGACAGATAGATAGACAGCTAAACACATAGATAGATAGATAGATAGATGGATAGATGGCAGGATTTCAGAAAACTTAAAATTTCATGTTGTCCTGCGAAACCGCTGAAATAAATTGTTTAAATTGTCAAATTTTCCCAAATTTATAATCCTACTTACAAAAAAGTAAAATTCTGGGCTATGAAAATTCACAATTTTATGTGTAACCATGAATGACCAAAGCAAGGCACATCTCAAAAAACTTCAGAGCTGCAGGGCCAATCTTAGACTATGTAATTGTTTGCAAACAATTCAGAGAGCTTTTAATATGGCACAAGGGAATAACACAGCAAAAGTATGTGATGTTTTGAGAGATGAGGGTGCAATAACACAGGATGTAAAGCCCTGTCAGCGAAAGCTTTCGGTGACAGGGCTTTACATCCCGTATTATTGCACCAAGCTTATTTGGACAGGCAGGGACTACAGTAACGTGGTAATGTGCACTATTGCATTGAAAATTTTGTCCTTAAATTGCCAGTCAGGGTATATATATACACCGATGGTTAACATAGATTTGAAGGAGAGAGACAGTATAATTATATATATAAACAATAATCCATATAGGGTGCGTAGAACTACAAGCTTGGCTGGATTTCTGCAAAAGAAAACTTTAATTTGAATGCCAACTTGAATAGTTTCTGGCAAAAATGACTGTGCACTGAAATTTTTTGAATGGTGTTGTGAAATCTTTAAATTCAAGGATAAAATTTATGTGTGGCACTGAGAAGTCTCCAAGTGTGACAATGTTTTTTAGGATCATAAAATACCACGTTGATTGCCATTTGGTGCCGTCAGAAAATGGCAAACTTTATGAAAAATGTATTCTTAATTGCCACGTATCATGCGTCTCTGCTGCAAGGATATCCTACCATGCAAACCCTTAAACATTCTCACTTTCCACAGCAAATTGTTCCTTATACTTTATTCTCAGTAGAATTTTTAAAATACAGCAAAATCTGACAATTTAGACAAATTATTTCAGCGGTTTGACCCGACAACTTAAATTTTGAGTTTTCTGAAATCCTGCCAGCTTCAAAGTTATCATAAATATAGCTTCCTTATACTCAAATTGAAGCTAATTTTCCCCTGAGAACAATGGTATTAATATTATCACTGTATATCAAATAATAAGCAAGATATTTAGAACCGCGATTACGCGAACAGGCATTTTTTAGAAGCTTTGAGCTGAAATTGAGTGGCCTTGGGGGACCACTTAGACTTGCAGGAATTTTATAAAATTTTAACATCGTGATTATTTTACCATTCCACACAAAATAGAGGGGTATGTACTTTGAAATTAAAAAATTCGTTTTTTTTAGGCCACCCTAATATTCAACCTTACTACTGGCATGACCAGGGTATTTCCAGCTTTCCTTGGTTTAAGAAATCGTGTTTGATGCACATTTTATGACCTGTGTCAGACCAAGATCACAGCTATAGGCTACCCCCTCCATGGACTCTGTGCATGCATGGGGGATAATTATCATATCCTGCTTCTGAAGATGATAAAGACTACTTTCTTTTATGACAGATAGCTCAATTGAGACAGATTATGATTGAAGACCACTCTTGTGACTTGTCAAACATGAATACCCTGACTGATGATTATGTATGGGCATATAAATCTGAAGAGACAATGTCATGCAGCACGTTACCAGATTTACATTGCTTTGTCATGTACATTTTACAAGCATGAGACAGAACAACATCATTTGTTCATGCAGACAGTGTTTTTGGATGCACAGTACAACTCAAAATATTTTCCTACTTCTGATGCTCTCAGGCAGATGCTCATCCGTCCACACCTTTTAAAATTCAGTTCTAATCCTCCATGCCCCACTTCCCGGCATACTCTTATTGTAAATTACATTAAATCAACTAAAATATGGAAAATCGTGAAAAATTAATGCAGCTTCATCATTGAAAGATCATTGATTTGTTCATGTTAAAGAAATTTATTTATATATTTTTTATGTATAAGTAGGATATGGATGGATGATTTGGGTTTTACATCCTGCATTTATACTCTTGGTAGGCTGATTAGGACAGGGGGAGGACACGACAAAGGATAATTGAAACAGCCACCAAACATATAGGGGAAGAGGGGGTGAAAAGTCACAGGGGTAAAAAGTCACAGGCCTTTTTGACCAACTTGCAGTGACCTAATTATTAAGCTTAAATAATCATTTGGGACGCTTTTATGAGGAGAAGGTCTGTAGGGAATATGAAAACTATGCTCATTATGGAAAGTGGGTTTTTACCCACCTCATGCATTTTTGGGGTCCCAAACAGGTTTTATCGACTCTGAACTTTCACTATTAATGTCTGGTCACTGTGACATAGGAAGTTGTGCTACTGTTTCAAGGTCTTTTGGATAATAGTCTTTCATGCTGTGAACCCATTTTCGGCCATATGGTCACCAAGTTGCCATGATCATGTGTTGAATTTAAAAAACAGCTGAGGGGTGAAATGTCACACTGTGACATTTCACCCCAGTACTGTGATATTTTACCATAGGGCACCATGAATTCAATATTCTGTGCCAAGGAAAGTAAAATATTCAACACTTGAGGCTTTTAGGCTGCAATCTTATCATCATCCATCATCAATAATACATCTGAGAAAGTAATGCAGCAAGTTTTCATTTCGCAAACTTTGGGCAATTTCTGACGCAGGCTTTGCTGATTGCGCATAGTCATTGCATGCAGATAACTTTGGAAGGCTGACTATAAATTTCATGCATTCAAGGATGACTATCAAGTCTAGTTCAGCATATTACCTCATATAGTGCTGTATGTTCACAACAATTGCATGTGATTTGTTACCCCGCGGTTGTGACTTCTCGACCCTGGCATGGGGTAAAAAGTCACATCGCACTTTGCCTTAAATAATTGTGAACTGACTGAAGCCTATTTACAACACATCTGCTATCATAGTCAACTAAATACTGTATAATTGTGCCAAAGGTCATTCAGATCTAACAAACACCTGCTCTGTTCTGGGGCTTTTTGTAAATTTTGTGACTTCTGACCCCCGCCTCCCCTAGTGCATGCCCAGGTGACCTGGCAAGAGCAGGGGTCGAATTCTGAATGCAGTGATTGGCAATGTGATATCTGGTTAGAGCTGAAAAAATATTTGGTTTTCAAAGTTCTGCAATGTTCACCTTCAAGGCAAACCTGGTGTAAGTCAATGTCATTCAAACAGTAACTAAATAACAGTCAACCAATATTAACAAATTCTGTTGGTTCCAAATGTTTGTTTGGGAGGGGGGGGGTTGGTCTTGTGGTAGCGTGCTGGACTGCCAATCGCTGGTCCAGGGTTAGAATCTTGCTCTTGCTGGGTCACCTGGACCTATGTGGGATGGCTGTTTCAATCATCCTTTGCATCATTGCCGTGACATCCTCCTGTCCTAACTAGCCTACCATAAGCATAAATACAGGACTTAAAGCCCCAAAACATCCATCCACCCAAATGTTTGTTTCTTTTTTCAGAGAGGTACAATGAACTGTCTATTGTTTTGTCTTCCACGTCTAGAAACACTTGCCATTAAAAAAAAGCACATTAAGGAATTATTTATGAACCAATCTAAAGAGAAAGGAGTTGTAATTGGAAAATGCCAAATGCAGGAACTTCTAAAGCAACTTTTAAAAGAACTCTCCTTATTTCTCCTGAGCCAGATGAAAAGAAGGTGTTGAAGGCTTGCAAACAACCTGTAACTTTATCCTAGATTAGGCACCAACTCGTGTCTCAATTACTTTCAGAGCCGCCGCAGTTTTCTTGTTGATCGTGCCTCTGTGTTGAAAGCAGCCAACACAAATGAAACTGCCAACCGCACATTGCTTTTAAGCTTAACCACAACGATTTTGTTCTCTGATATTATTCAAATTTAAGATTTCTGAGTACAGAGATCTATTTGTTATCTGAGGGATGCACTAGAACAAGCTGCTGGTGAATTAATGGAATAGAGCCATAATACTGATAGAATGCGTGGCTTTCAATTTAATGACAACTTAAGGTACCATATAATCGACAGCTATTCTGAGCCATAGATTGCTTGCAGCTAGTTTTACAGTGTATTGCCAACAAGAACAAAGTTGTTTCCATATTTGGAATAAGCCAGAAGAGTAAGAGCGACTAAAGACTATGAAAAAACTCCACTCATTTTCATTTTCCTGCTTATTTCTAAAAACTGAAAAAGAAGAAGTCCCTTAAATGGTGTAAGACCGGAAAAGATGTTCTTCAAAATTTTCTCAGTCTTTTGTAGTCTATCACAGAATGCCCGTCATATTTCGTCATTTGAAAATAACACCTTGCTACTGTAGCACCTGAAACTCTGCAGGCTCTGTGAATACTAAGCACAGACTGAGAGAAAATCATTCACAACTCCATCCCGAGGGGTGTGCGTGCCTTCCAGGTTCCATCTGATTTATATTCTTGCAAATGCAAAGTGCAAGTACATATGTATAATTTTGGATTTACGTGTTTCGGAGCCGCCGTTTCCACTTTTCCAAATACAACTTCTCACATTGCCGGACAGAAAACAGTAGTAAAACACCCTGAAATATGGCAGCAACATAGAAGCAACCTGGGAGACTGATTATTATTTCTACATACAAAAATAGTCAAATCTTTCATGAAATATGGCAGATGCATTGTAAATGCAGGATGTAAAGCCACATCACCAGTCCAGAATATGTAGCCTGTTGTCACCAGAATCTGCACCTTCAGCACGTGGCTTTGATGAATGACATTTGAAAGAAGGAAATGAACATTTAGGAATTATCTATGATCCATCAAAAGAGGGAGAAAGTTTCAATTGGGAAATGCTTAATGCAGAAACTCTGAAAGGAACTTTAAACAGAGCTGCCTTTTTGCAGATCAATAATTGCTCACATCCAGCCTTAAAATAAGGTGTTGCTGCCTTGCGAACAATCTGTCACTTTATCCCAGATCAGCGCGCCAACTGCCAGTTTCCTTTTGGTTCCTTTCTGCATTGAGGCAGATTTGCCCCTAATCCCATGCAGGTTGCAACTAGTCTTGCTTGGTGGTCCTCAGCCTTCTAAAGAAACGTGTTATATTACCAATTTATGCAACTATACTTTCACTCAAAATGGTTCTACCATCCCTTTTCATGGCTCTGCACCATAAAATAGCATTTCTTTGCATCATACTTATCAGAAGTAGGATACTAGAGCAAGCAAGAATGCATTAAACCATTACTGAATCCATGACTTCTACTGCAACTCGACTGATGCAATTGTTCAAAGCAAGGAGCATTAGTTTATGGCTTCTCGTATTTTGCTATTTGAATATGCCACCTTGCAACTGTAGCACCTGGAACTCTCTTTGAATACAAAGTAGAGAAAGAAAGAAAATTATTCACAGCTTCATCCCAAGGGATTTGCATGACTTCTACGTTCTATATGATTTATATTCTGAAGCTTCTCTTACCATGCCTTTTCCTCGATTCTGTTCTTTGTAAATCTTATGATCATTGATGGTTTGGAGGGAAGGGAACCGTATTTGGTAGCAAACTTGGCTGCTAAAATATGGGTCTTGGGTTCGATTCCTGCTCGGTTTGAATCACCTGGACTTTTTTTTGACAGCAGTTTCAATCATCATCCGCCTCATCAATGAGCCTATTCCTGTTATAACTAGTCCTAAAAAGTGCATAAATACAGGACATAAAACCTGAATTATCAATCCATGCATCCATTGACATCACATTTTTCACTTGCAGCCTCACAAACTATTTTTGCTGAATTGATTTAATCGATTTGGATATTGCTATGTTTCAGAACCAGAGAAAAATAAGTGTAAAGTGAAAGCCATACTTACAGGCTGACAGGACTATTCTTAAATTATAAACTGCCTTTGTTGCATCCTTATAGCTGGTAACAAATGCCATTTGAAAGAAGGGGGGAAACACTGGGAATTACTTATAACCCAGTCTATAGAAAAAGTGGAAAATTCCAAAAGCATAAACTTTGAGGGTAACTTTAAACAGAACTTTCTTTTTGTCTGAAGAGCCAGCTTAAAAAGGGTGCTGCTGGCTGGCAAACTATAAGTAACTCTATCCTAGATTAGGTGCCTGCTTGTTTCACAATCACTTTTAGAGCTGCCAAAGTTTTCTGTGGATCGTGCTTCTCTGATGAAAAGAGACCAAAAGGTAGGCTGGTGGCCGATGTCTGTGAAACTGTTGAACATGCATGTTGCTTTCATTACTTGACAATAACTTCCCTTTCATTAGGGGTATCATTTATATTTGGAACTCCAGTTGGTTAATGCAGTGTTTGAGCTTTTTGAAATCTGCACCTCTATGCCTACAATGAACTTCCATTATAAGCAGTTTTGCTCATTTCATCCAAGTTTTTTTAATAGAAAATGCAGAATGTCAATACAAATGTCATTAAATTCAATAAAAATTAGAGAAAGACAGAACCTTGAAAAAAAAGTCCATTTTTAATTGGGAGTATACAAACCAATAATTGGTTGTTTAGTCTCCTCCTAATCATCTCCACTTTCATTATCTTTTTCATCTTTACAAATATTAACACATCATTTCAGCATCTTTTTTGAGTCAAAATGTATATAAGAAAACACTATACCTGTAAGGTATACAATAAAAAATCTTATCACTGTGGCAGAAGACAGCATGACATTAACAAGTGACTGTACTAGTCTAGCCTGCAAGAGTAAAGTGTCTCTGTGCTGGCTTTCAACAAGCAGGAAATTAATAACATTAGACAGTTTTCTTGTCAGCTCTTGCTTAACAAGATTATTTTACAAGCCCTGGGCCAGTAAAATGACCGAGCGGCCACCAGGCCTGTCCCAGCATTAACTATTAAGGGGCTAAGTGGACCTCCTTGTTTCACTTGCAGACTTTTAAAATGCCTGCTTAGAAGATGAAGTGAAAAATAGAGTGAAAAGCTATTACAGCTAGGTCAGAAAGTGTGCTGTACATTGTATCCAGGGAGATGAGAAAACATGTGGAAAGCATGATGAATTTTGAATTTTAGCATTTATCTTCATTACCTCTCTTAAAGGACCACTCATCAAAATGTTCATGGCAACTTTTTTGGAAGATGTCCAAGGCGCCATCTGTAATGAAGATCCTACTTGTACACTTCTTTTGTTGCTAAGGAGAAAATGAAGACCAAATATAAAGGAATGTTTAATGATCATAGAATGATTTATTCATCTAAAATCATTTTATGTCAGATTAAGTGGATTATCATAATGTAAAAAGGCAATTAATATTGTACTCCAAATGTGTCGGTACTAATTTTGGCTAATCATATTTGCGACTGTGCCCGTGCTTTATTACATCTGCAAACTGGAGAGTATGTGGGAACCGATGGGCCAAATTTTTTAGGTACACTACTTGCATTAGCAATCTAAAGGAAGCTTTCTCATAGCAACAGACTTGTCAAGAGCATAAGTCTTCTATCATGGAAAGCATGTCAGATGACACGCTGAAGCAAAATTCTCAGGGGATTAGGGATGGAGAGTTAATTGGTTGTTGGAAGGCATAAGAAAAATGAATGCCTTGAGGTAATATGAGGCCCAAGGTTTAGGATGGCACATGATCAGGGATAGAGTTATAAAAAGGATCTCAATGTGAATAATGAATACATCCTGGATGGGTTCAAAGATATTAATACTTTGGTGTTTCTGCCTGGCAGGCTGTTGTAAATTGAACATATGCTAAAAATAGACATATAAGTTGGATTAATTAGATGTCATACTCAACTATCAGTTAACATGCGAACTCTTAATGCTCTGTCAATGCTAAGCAGAGGCCATAAGGAAATCGTTCACAACTGTATGCCTAAGGATGTACATGACGTCTATGCTACACCTGATTTATGTTCTGACTTGTATTCTGGTGCTTCCAAAGTATGAGCATCTGCTTAATTTAGCCATTAACAGATGATATGATTATCACATAGCATACTGTGACCTGGATAGTAAGTTCGCCAATTTTACATGGCGTTTGAAAGATTGAAATGAAATAGAGAAAGTTTGAACAGAAAATGGCAAATGTGGAAATTCTGAAAGGAACTTTAAATATCAAGTGCTAAAATAATAATTGTTTCAGCCCTAATTTGACTTCATCAAATATTCAATAACCTTCAGCTTTAGTGCCAACCTGCATCATGATTCAGAGAAGTTACAAAGGACTTGTGTTGAAGCACCTCGTCCATGAAACAATTACTCACTGGGTAATTAGAGCGTAAACAAAATTGCGTTGGTATTTTTTCACACCTATTATGAAATGCTCCAACTGGAGTTCTTGCCTTTAGTTGCATGGAGAGTTGAAGAAACAAATGGTGGTTAGAATACTCTTGGTTATACCTTCATAGAAAACATTGTCAGCTAACATTTTCAGTATAGCTGCTGGATCCTGCTAAAACAATCTTCATAAGCTGTTTTAGATTCATGGCATCTCATCAGTACTGCAATTAATCAGCTTTGCCTTATGAGCCCGTCAAGCTGAACATCAATGGGGTTCTGCAGCTTGTGCAAGTCGTTCGTGGTTGCTTGATGACCACACTTGATTTACCTGGCTTGGGTATCTAGTCTTTAACCACTATCATTAAGCCAAGGGCAATATGAAGTTGGGCACAAGATGGTGATTCATTGAAGTCACTAATGACACCAATCTGTCAGCATATTCAGCCCATGGTGGTGTAGACATCAAAGTGACTACTTCCTGGGGCTTTTTGCCCAAGACTTAGTCATCTTGAATGCTGAATCCGTACTTAACACGCAGTAGGGGGAGTCTGTAGGGATTCTATAAAAAGTACGGCTGCTCAGATGTTTTACAGAGTTATTCTTTGAAGGCTATAATTTTCTTTGGAACAAGCACTGTTTCTTATCATGTCCCACAGAATAGGGGGGGGGGGGGTGATAAAGTGGCTTTTTCGCTGGGCCCATGCGGGGACGCCTTCAAATCAATCTTTATTGTTTTAAAAGTCCATCCAAACTGAAATTTCTGGATTTTGGACCTGCTACTAGCTGCTACTGGCACTTTTGTATGACAGGAAAAACGACGTTTTTGCGAACTTTCGCCTATTCGCGATCTTTGTTAATTTTGACAAATTAAAAGATAGGAAGTTGAAAATAACACCATTAAACTGGGTGTAAAGAGAGCTTTCATTTGCATACCAACACTTATAGTCTGTGACAACTGCAAAGATCAGTTAAATATTTATTTTATTCTTTTGAATTATGATGGTTACACAACTATCAAAGACAGTGTGGAAATAATTGCATAAATTATACTAGTCACTTTCAAGAATCAATGACACTATGTAGACTGTAGAATCATGTTAAATAAAGCCTTAGTACACTCATATGGATGTTTTACTGATGTGCTAATCAGTAGGGAACCAACTGAAATAACCGAGCTAAATCAGGATATTATAGTAAACCTTGTACTTTAATGAGTGTCTGTTATTTATGAATAATGTGCACATAAATATTTCTAATTGGTAAATAATGAATTGCAAAAGTGCTGCAAACAAATGACTAAACCCTGAAGTTAAAGTGTGCATTAATATTAAATAATATTAGTCTGTGCTTCTGAGAAGTAAAAAAATTCACAAATTGTATGCCTACTGACATTCACCAATTGGAATTGAAATTTTAGACGAGTAACTTCATAATGGCATCACTAATACAAGAACTAACTGAAAATTTGCAGAAAAATCAATAGTTATGGAGCAGAAAATGGGAGCATGCATGGGTAGGACGAATCCATAGATTCTGAAGTTTAAGTGCAACAAAATAAAAATGTCAATATTGGAAATTAATCCAGGTCCATTTGGAATTGGTATTTATTCATGGAAGTGCCCAAATCCTTTGGGACACACAAAAAAAAAAATTAAGAACTCAATTGTCAGGTTCAGACAATCAAAAGATCAGACATATTATGTTGTACAACTATTGTCTGATATCAGACAATCATTTTTTTCACCGTGCAAATAGGCCTACTCGACTGGTATAATGCAACATTCAACATTGACAAATGCATGATATTTTTATGTGTGATAAGCGAGTGAAGGTCTGCCACAATATTTTGAAACTATTTGCAAAATGGTAATCACAATCATATATTATGTATCTATGTAATATTCCGCTGTCAAATAAAAGTCTATATAAATACTTGTATGTGTAGAAGGGAACAAAACCATCAGAATCATTGATCTATAGTCTCTGACGACTTTTTTTGGGAAATATAAAGTCAGCAGTAACGGTGACACTATTATAATGATCAAACTTTGGCTCTGACATACCTAATGACAAATTATCCATGCCACAGCAAAATCGTCCAAAGCCCTACACCCATTCCCAGTCATAATTTAAGCCATTGTCTCAAGAACCACTGCACCCAGAAAGTTGAAATCCAGCAAAATGTTCAGAATGCCCAACTTCATATTCAATGTCAAGATATTTATATGACTTAAAATCAATTCTTTTCAATTTTGATCACCACTTTAGGCAAATAATTCAACATTCTGTTTATGAAAGCACAGCAAAGAAGTGGCAGACACACACCTCAGATAGAGCCATCACCAATGTCTTCTCATTTCCCTTTACTTCAAGCCGCCAGTATTGGCAATCCCCGAATGTGCAGGTTGCTGATACTTATTTGCAATTCAACATCTAGAGTCAGGGATGGTAAATCCGTCCAGGAGGGTAAATCCGTCCACCCCCTATTATATGGTTATACATATATCTGTTATAGCTGTGTGAATTTTATAAGCAAGAGAAAGTAGTTTTTCAACTATTTTTGCCGTTTTTTTGGTGTTTTCAGCAATTCAAATAACATTTCAGGTCCATTTAAAAACAAAGGATAAAGTACAATCAAATCCTGTGACGTCATCACAGCCATTTTGAGCTTTTCAGAAGTTGGACTTATTAGCATTGTATGCCTATTTTTTGTATTTAAGATGAAAATCAGTGAATGAGATACAAAATTAAATTATTCTTGCAGGATTTGTAAAATTGTGACACATTGAAAGTAAATACAACAAAAATAAAAGTGGACGGAATTACCATCAATATTTCAGAAGTGGCTTGATTTGGGGTTTGTAAATCCGTCCACCCACATTAGATCAACTTTTATAGTACTTTTATGTCTTTAAATATTCAGAAATGGCATTTCCCTGATTATAGAATTTAGACAGGAGCAGTTATACCACTTTGATTGGGTTAAAAGGTTCTATAATTGTAATTGAGGGGGTCAATTGAAATTACTCAAAGTGAACTTAACCTGTATTATTCAATTATTCTATTGCAAGTGTAATCAGCGACACATTATTTAAAAATAACGTGCAAGCACTTTAACAGCTGCTTGTATAGATATATAAGTTCACGTATCTATAATTTACAAATCTACTATATAAATCTATCTATCTATCTATGTATCTATATGTTCCTTCCTTCCTTCTTTCCTTTTTTCCTTCCTTCCATCCTTCCTTCCTTCCCTTCCTTCCATCCTTCCTTCCTTCCTTCATTCCTCCCTTCCTGCCCTCCCTTCCCTCCCTCCCTTCCCTCCCTTCCCTCCCTCCCTTCCCTCCCTTCCTTCCCTCCCTTCCTTCCCTCCCTTCCTTCCCTCCCTTCGTTCCCTCCCTTCCTTCCCTTCCTTCCCTCCCTCCCTTCCTTCCCTCCTTGTCAGAGCTCCCCAGCAACACTAGCAAAAGTAGGTCAGTGTGACCCAGTTGCCACGATTGACCTTTGACCTCAAGATAGTCAGCCTGTTTGTTTTCTTTAATGATTTTTCCATCTCAGAGAGGCACCAAAAGTTGATGGAAGCAAGATAATATTCTATTCAGACTGCATGCCAAGTTTTAATGACATAGGTGAAACAGCACGACCAGGGCAGTTGTCATAAGTTTTCCTGAAACTCCTCTCGTAATACAGGCTGCAAGCAGCTGTAAAAATTGACGCAAAAACCTTTGTAAGACTATAAATATTTTAAAACTTGGAGAAATAACAATATATGATAGGTGAGGGCTGCACTATTGCCTGTGGACGGATTTACCATCCTTACTGGACGGATTTACCAACAAGGTGGACGGATTTACCAACAAGGTGGACGGATTTAGGCGCCCTGACTTTCAATCTTTGTTGCCATGGTTTCAGGAAAACTTATTTGAATATTTGACTTTTTTTGACTGCTGACGATAGTATGGAATATGCCCCTTCCAATGAATTAATTTTTATTTTTGTATCTATTACCATTTTCCTTGAAATATAGTTTTAGCCAAAAGTGGACGGATTTACCCTCCTTGACTCTAGAGTATTGTTCTATTTCATGATTTCTTGATGAAGTCATAATACATGTTTTCAATGATCCACATGATTATTAATCAAAATTCCTGTCATTCTCAGATTTAAACAACACTTGATGCTTTGTGATTTTCATGAAACTTCTTTGGAAATGCACCGTAAATGGCCATATCTCAAGAACCACTGCACCTAGAAAGTCAAAATATATACCAAAATGTTTGGAATACCCTATTTCCTATTCAATGTCAATACATTTATATGACTTAAAATCAATACTTTTCAAGTTCTGATGGAAAATACAATTTTCGACATTTGAAGAGACGCGGTTATACATTTTGGCCAGTAGCAGGCAGAATAAGCCATGAAATTCAATTTGGTAAAAATTTTCTTGATTCTACTGGCAATGAGCAACTTTTGAAGACGTCCGCGCAGATTTTCAGGATTAACATCCCCCCCTACACAGAATGACTTATTTTTGATGACAACATTGCAAAAACTGATCTAGACATATATATGTATATTCATTATATTGAAAAGAATGCAACCAGCATTAAGATGTCAAAAGAATATGCTCTACAATCCACTGATGCTGGTGCTTGGTCAAATTTGATAACAGCTTGCATGCAATGAACAATTTATCTCTATCTTGAGGCATGACTTATTCCAATCAACTTCTTAGCTTGCCACCTTTGGGAGGAAGGCTTCTGATTAATTAGATATACAAGTCTGTTTCTTGTGCTGGTACGAGATAAATTTGAAATGACCCAAACAGATGCTCGAAATGCATCAATGTCTATGAACCAATCCAGCATGTATGTAATGAATATAGTGAATAACTTTTTCACAACAGTTTACCCAGGCACATTCCTACATGAGCCAACTGATATTGATTTGTAATGTTACACACACTGTATAACCTACCAGTATTGGGGTGTGCACCAGTGCTACATGTTGGATTATGCGCTATCTGGAGATTTGAGTCTTACATGATGCTTGAGGCCATTTTGAAATGTTCTTCTTGAATCCCTTCTGAATTTAGATTAACTCTTCATCCCTTTTCCTTTGGGACTTTACCTCAATGTGTTATATGACATGCTTTTGGTGCTCCAATAGTGTCTGTGTAACATGAATTTCACGGCAAAGCTTCCTTAAGACAACCCTAGGTCTTTCACTTTGGTGCAAATTGGAAGCGTGCAAGTTCACTACAGTGATGCCCGAAGGGTGTGACCTTTGCAAGTGCCAGAGTCCCCAGAGTCAACACAGACTTCTCTGGTTGATAGTAGATTTGCATCAGAAGGTTGCTGTTATAGCAAGAGTAATACAAGAAGATAATAAAATGAGCGATGTAGTTTCCCTCTACTTGCCATGTTAAACAAACATGTTTAATGAAATATTGATCAATCACCTTAAAACACCACCTTTACTTACTATTTCTTGTATAACCACACAAGTAACTGCAATTTAACTGAATAATCACAAAAGCCTTTATTTGCATGATCAGGCTGTTGTATGAAATAGTGAGAAGCAGAACATCAATTGTTGCGAGGCCGTGACTGTAAAAATCATGCGGAAGCCCCATGTAGCTGAAACATGGTCCTTGGCCGATCGAAATTGTATTTTTATGGAAATGTAGTATCAACAAAGACAAAGAACCTAGTGTTGAAATTTCAGGTAACGAACCTTTATTTTTAGAATTATAAGCTTTTACAGATTAAATACACTCCTCGGCCTAAAAAGGAGTATTTCACATTAGGTGATAGTAAAAACACACCTTATTTGGACTTCCACAACTATGCTTCTGTAATATTCTGTTTCGTTCTATCGTAAAATTTGTAAAATCCAAGAGCAAAGACTACCAAGATCTCCCACTCATTCTCAGTTTCCTGCTTATTTCTAAAAACTGAAGAAAAATAAATTCCATATGGTGCAAGGCTGGAAAATGAATTGCATAAGCTTCTGCTCCAGTCAAATATGTTTTTCAATATGTTCTTACAGTCTCTTGCAGTCTATCACACAGCACCAAAATAACACCTTGCGACTACTGAGCAGAGACTGGGAGAAAATCATTCACAACTCCATCCCAATTACAATATTCTCATGCTGTCAGACAAAAAACAGTAGCAATCAATTGCGCAGTGAAAAGAAAAAAGACGAAGACGTAGGAATCATTATTTCTACATACAAACTGTTCAATTCCTTTATAAAATATGGCAGCTGCATTGTTAATGCAGGATGTAAAGCCATATCACGCACCAATTGTCATCTGTTGAAAGCAGAATCTGAACCTTTAGCACATGGCTTTGATGAATGGCATTTAAAAGAAGGAAATAAAATACCAAGGAATTATTTATGATCCTTCAAAAATGGAGAATGTTCAAATTGGGTAATGTCAACTGCAGAAACTCTAAACGGAACTTTAAACAGAGCTGCCTTTTTGCAGCTCAATAATTGCTCACATCCAGCTTTGAAATAAGGTGTTGCTGCCTTGCAAACAATCTGTAACTTCATACCAGATCAGCGTGCCAGCTGCCAGTTTGTCTTTTGTTCCTTTCTCCATAGAAACAGACTTGTGTCTAATCCCATACATGTCGCAAATGCAGTCTTGCTTGGCAGTCTACAGCTTTGGTAATGCTTTATTACTAATTTATGTTACTTCTCCTGTCACAATAAAAGGGTTCTACTATCCCTTTTCATAGCTCTGAGTCATTACAGTTGAAAAATTAGAAGTATGTAAATTCTTCTGTTTGCAGACATTGAAGAAATAACAACCAATCCTATTCATCACATTGAAATTAACTGTTGGTTGGTCAATTGTGTGACTCATTCAGTAAATTTTCCTGATAACATTACAAGGATCTGGACATGACCGCACGAGAAGCATTTCAGTTTATTTCCATAAGCATTTGTAATTCTTCGGCTGCAAGTAAAATTTCTTTACTTCATTCTTATCAGCAGCAGCAAGATGTATTCAACCATTTCTGAATCGATGCTTACGACTTCTACTGTTACTCAGTTGATTCATTTGTTCAAGGCACAGAGCATTCATTTAAGCTGCTCATATTTTGCTATTTCAATATGCCACCTTGCAAATGTAGCACCTGCAACTCTCTTTGAATACAAAGCAGAGACAGAGAGAAAATCATTCACAGCTTCATCCCATGGGATTTGCGTGACTTCTAAGCTCCATATGTTTGGTATTCTGATGCCCAAGAAGCTTTTTTTTCCATGCCGTTTCCTAGATTCTGTTCTTTGCAAATCTTTTGACCATTGATGTATTGGGGGGAACGGCAGCGAATTTGGTAGCGAACAGGTCTGCTAAACGTTGGTCCAAGCTTCGATTCGAGTCCTTGCCGGATCACCTGGACCTACATTGGACGGCGGCTTCAATCACCTCATTGATGTTGCCTCTCCTGTACTGTCTAACAGAGTGCATTAATGCATGATACGGTATTGTAAATAGCAATTTTGGGCTAATTGATATTTATATGTTTCTAATAATTTATAACCCATGGATTCATGTTTTGTAATAATTATTTGTAATCCATGGATTATTTTTACATGTACAGTCCTTGTCACCTTTTACGTGGAATCTCAAGTTTTTTTTCTATGCTACTGAACTGTGATGTCAGCGATGACCCTATTCTAGCATTGCAATATATGTAAATTAACTGCAAGCTGTGATGTCATAAATTTTTACACTGAGTCAGATTCCCCGGCTTATAGCCAATGTGGATCCACCAAAACTGAGCGTCACCCCAATAAACATACAGTTATTAGATTATGTGTAAAAGTATGATTCATTATTACAGTGTAATAAAGACTGTAATGTCTGTATACGTAGAAGAAAACTATTTCATTGCTTATAATTATAGAGTTGAAATTGATATCATATTGGATCCAGGATTGGCATCCAACGTTCAATGAATAAACATATCGAAATGCATGAACCACATTGTCTTCTATTCGGTAACGGCAACATACAGGACATAAACTCTAAATCATCCATCCATTCATCCATTGACATCACATTTTCACTTGAAGCTTCACAGACTGTTCCTGCGTAATTGATTTATTCGATTTGAACATAGCTATGGTTCAGAAACACAGAAAACAGTAAGAGTGTCGGTCGGCATGACATTTCTCAAATAATGAACCGCCTTTGTTGCATCACTATAGCTGGTAAAAATGCCATTTGAAAGATGGGAGAAAATATAGGGAATTATTTATAACCCAATCGAAAGCAGAAGTTTGAAAATTCCAAAAGCACAAACTTTGAGGGTAACTTTAAACAGAACTTTCTTTTTGTCTGAAGAGCCAGCAGCTTAAAACAAGGTGCTGCTGGCTTGCAAACAATCTGTAACTTTATCCCAGATTAGGTGCCAGCTTGTTTCACAATCACTTTTAGAGCTGCCGAAGTTTTCTGTTGATCGTGCCTCCTTGATGAAAAGAGACCAAAAGGCAGACTGGTGGCCAATGTCAATGAAACTGCTAAACATGCATTTGCTTTCAAACTTGACAAATAATTTCCCTTTGCATGGATTTCGTTTGGGGTATCATTTATATTTGGAACTCTGTTTGGTTGATGCACTCTTTGAGCTTTTTGAAATCTGCACCACTGCCCTGCAAATGATATTTCATTAAAAGCTGTAATGCAACTTTCATCCAATATTTTGCTTGAAAGTGCAGACTGCCAATCCGACTCAATCGGCAGGGCTGTAAATTTACCAACTTTCACAAAAATCATAGAAGGGTACTTTGAGGAATACCTTTTTTATAAATAGAAAAGTTTTAACTCCAACTCATATCCACTCTCATAATCTTCTTCAACTTAACCAATATAGAACATGATTTTAGTATCATTTCATTAGTCTACCTGTATAAAAGGAAACATTATATTATGTAAGGTATTCAATAGACAATCTTATTGCTGTGGAAAAAGACAACATGACTTTTATATGTTACTAGTCTAGCCTGCCAGAATGTCACCATGCTAGCTTTCAAAAAGGAGGGAATGAATAACTTTATAGACAGCTTTCTTGTCTCGTTTTGCTTAACAAGATTATTTTACAAGCCCTTGGCCAGTAAAGTGACCGAGTGGCCACCAGGCCTGTCCCTTTCATTTACTATTAAGGAGCTTGGTGGAACTCCCTGTTTCACTTGCAGACTTTAGGCCTACTAAGAAGATGAAGTGCAAAAAGAATGAAGACACATTATTACAGCTCGGTCAGAAAGTGTACCAAGCTTTTTCAGGTTCACAACCGTGGTAGGGGAGAGCGGGGCACAGTAAGACGGCAGGCACAGTGAGACAAAGCCCATAGCGTCTAGTTGGTACTGTTTACAGATCAACCCTCTTTTGTATAGTACAAAAAGTAAGTAAGTGAGAATGCCTCCAGAATGCCTACAGAGCATATCGAGAGTGGAATTTCAATTTTTGGTTTTTAGCCAGTAAAAGTAAATAATTTTTCTAAACAACTTTTTGTTATAACTCCAAGGAAAAATAGTATTATGCAAATCAATTGCCAGGGATCCAAACCTTGATTATTTGTCTTAGTTTAGTGAGATGATGAACCACCATACAGGCATCCAGGCAAACGACCTGAATGTAAGGCATAGCTTACAATTCACTATTAAAAGCAAAGTGCCTGAGCCACTAAAAACTACTGATTTTAGTGAGTCATATCCAAAGAGAAGCATCAGAAAGAATTTTCATTAGCATGCAACATGTTCGGCAGGTTAAATAAGTCGTGCATGTGTCCTGTGCGACGAAGTTTCGAAACATGCTCAAAAAAAGGGACTAAAAAATCACCTAGCCAGCTGCTTTTATAAGAGTGCAGTAGTTTCTGTAGCAACAATTGATGGAACAATTCCGCATGTCCTGAGAATCGGCGGTTATGGCAGCAGATGCCCTGTCTCACTGTGCCCCGCCCACGGGGTACAGCGAGACACTTAACGAGCATGGACGTAACTCAAAATTTCTCCAAACCTGTAAAAGGTAGGAACCTAAAATTACTGGACAATATACCCAACGTCATTATCTTTAATGTGGACCTGATCTCAATTAACTTGTTACTGCCAACATTTTGGAACACTTGAAAATAAAAAAAGTGTCTAACTGTGCCCCGCCCTCCCCTAATCATCTCAATCAAATTTGCACCAATGTCGCAGCAGTTTCATAGGGGAGCTTTCTCGAGGCAGCAGACTTGTAACAAGCCATGCCCATATTTTGTCATTTCAAAATGGCACCTTACCACTCAGCCACCTGGAACTCTCAATGCTCTGTGAATGCTAAGCAGTGGCAGAAAGGAAATCAGTCACAACTCTTTCCTCAGGGATGTGCGTGACTTCTACACTGCATCTGATTTATATTCTGACTTATATTCTGGTGCTTCCAAAGTATGAGCGTCTGCTTGATTTAGCCATTTTTATTTTTACAGGACTCTGTTTACATTGTAAGAGAGAAACATTTTAACACATACTATACTGCTACCTGGATCCCGATAATTTGTTCGCCAATTTTACATGGCATTTCAAAGATTGATATGAAAATCAGTGGTTATTTACAATCCATCATAAAGTAATAGCAAAAGTATGAATAGAAAATGCCAAATCCAGGAACTCTTAGAGGAAGGATAGTTGAAGAAGAAACTAATGATGCAAAAATACTTTTGCCCATACCTTCCTGGAAAACAATTACAGCTAACATTGTCAGGACAGATCCTAGATCCGCCTAAAACAATCTTCATAACCTGTTTTAGATTCATGGCATTCCATCAAGACTGCAATTAATCAGCTTTGCCTCATGAGCCAGTCAAGCTGAATAACTACTGGGTTCTGAAGCATGTGCCAGTCGTTTATGGTTGCTTGATGAACACACTTGATTTACCTGGCTTGGGTATCTGGTCTTTCAACACTTTCATTAAGCCGAGGGCAATATTAAGTTGGGCAATGAATGGCGATTCATTGAAGTCACTAATGAAACCAATCTGTCAGCATATTCAGCACATGGTGGTGTAGACATCAATGTGACTACTTCCTGGGGCCTTTTGCCAAAACAATATATCTACATCTTCAGGCATAACTTACTCCAATGAACATCCCGGCTTGCCACCTTTGGGAGTAAGGCTTCTGATCAATCTGAGGTTAAAGTCCATTTCTGGTACGAGATTAATTTATAAGGACTCAATTTGATGCCCCAAATTTAACAGTTAATAATCTTTATATGAACCAGTCTAGCATGTATGTATTATGTAATAAGTATTAGTGATGGCACACTCCTACATGAGCCCACTAATATTCAATTGTGAATTCATACAATGTAGAAACTGTCAATATTGAGGTGAGTGCTAGGAGTGCCAGTGGCAGTGCTGCATGGTTGATTGTTATGCTATCCTAAGATTTAACTATTTTAAAAATGCTGCTTGGGCCATTTCTTATCTTCTTCTTAAAGCCCTTCTGAGTTGAGATTACTCTTCATCCCTTTTCATATGGGAATTTACCTCAATGTGATATTGGACATGCTTTCCCTGCTCCTGTGGTGCTTGTGCAAGATGACTGCCACCCAAAGCTTGCTTAAAATGACACTGTCACTTCGTTGCTAATTGGTAGAGGACAAATACCACAGTGATGCCTGAAGGGTGTGACCTTTGCAAAGTGCCAGAGTCCCCAGAGTCAACACGGACTGTGTGTACTTCTCTGGTTGACAGAAGACTTGCATTAGAAAATTGTTGTTATGGCGAGCGTATAATACAAGATGATACTAACTTGATTGATGTACTTTCCCTATACTTGCCATGTTAAACAAACATCTGTTTAATGATATATTTGTAAAACCCTGTAAGTCAGCCACATCATAAAACCACCATCATATATTTCTTTAATAAAATACAAGAAGCTGCAATATAACTGAATGGTCACAAAACTTCAGCTGCTTGACCATGCTGTTCTATGAAATAGTGAGAGGCAGAACATAGATTATTAAATTAGTTCTTTCAAATCACATTGCCAGTACACTGCAAAAAATTCCCGTTAGATTTTACAGTTAAATTAACTGGCAACTTTGTTCCAGGTCCATGAACTGTAAAAGTACTAATAAACCTGAACAGGACAATGAACCGTAAAATGCAGATTGGTACATTGAACTGTAATTTTGCAGATTCAACAAAGTGATATTACGGTATAATGTACATATATAAAACAGTTTATTTAAAGTATATTTTACAGTTATATCAACTGTCAATCATAGAATGTAAAGAATGCAAGGAGCTGTATAATCTACTGTAAAAATACGGATAGTATGTGTTATTCTTACTTATTGCACAAGTGTGAAACAACAGACTAAGCATGTGATTTAACTGTCGCATAGCTGTAGGGATGTACCGAAGCTGGAATCAGCTGAGAGAGTGAGAGAGCCACTGACTCCAGGCTGATCTCTTGCTTGACAGCAGGGAAGTAAGTCCATCAATTATAGCCAGCAATTAATTCGCACATGTTTGCTCACAAACCGTAAAATTGATGGATATTTTCCAAGAGAACCAAGTGTCAAGTTTATTGAAGTATGTTGCATTGATGCAGACTGCGCCTGGGTTATTTTGGTTTTAATAGTGTCATTCTTTAGATCACATCATAAGACTCACACAAATGTCAATGTCATATATAAATATAACAACTTTTGCATAATGACAGCATCTTTGAGATCATATGAATGAGGATGTTCCCTTACCTTCAGATAAGTTATAAATTAAGTTTGATTAACAGCTGTGTAAAGCATATGTTATAGATGGCACCACATGTTCCGTGGTTGAAGTCCATGCAATCTCTTGTTTATAGTTCCTAATCTGACCAGGTGTATTGATTGTTTGGCCAATTCAAATGTTTTGTCTGCATATTACAAGTTGCCAGTAAATTAACGGTTGAAGTAATTGTTCATTAACGTGAACTGAATGTTAAATGACATGTTGCAGTAAATTTATTTTGGAGCCATTTTGTAACTGACAAAGAACTGTAAATTCACAGACAAAGTCTGTTTTAAAAAAAAACTGATAAAATAACAATAAATT
Organism: Platynereis dumerilii; assembly: GCA_026936325.1. Lineage (NCBI taxonomy): Eukaryota > Metazoa > Annelida > Polychaeta > Phyllodocida > Nereididae > Platynereis > Platynereis dumerilii. The sequence goes on along the minus strand of JAPTHN010000005.1, from coordinate 20,839,239 downwards.
TACGGTTCTTTTAGCCAGAAAAACACGGTCATTTCTTACAGTGTACCATTCTCACTTTCTTTCGATTCCCCACTTTAACAGAAGTTTGAAAGAGTGAGAAACACAAAACTACTCTAACGAATTATGGACGATAAGCAGTCCACCATGGTGTTTTGCTTCTGCAGTAGCTTCGTATCAGAGGCATGACTATATAATGCCACTGCATATTGCATATGAAAAGCAATTGCAAAGCCAAAGGCAGGCAACAAGGTCATAGTGATGAATAAGACATTAACACTTGCAGGATATTTTACCTGAAAGATAAAATATAAAATCTACTACAGTGATGTGTTCTGATATTAACACTCCTTTGAGAGGACACATTTTCATGTCAGGCTCTTGAACAGCAAGAAAGAACTCTTAAATTAGTCCTGATATTGACAAACGGAGTTTACAAAGTTCAAATGTCATCATAGACCTTAGCTTTAGAACATCATGTCACAAGCTTAATTTGTTGTTTTAATCAGGAGTGAAAGTCAGGGGCGTAGATCCTGAGGGGGATGCATCCCCCCCAGGATAAACTTGGGGGGGATAATCATATGATTATCCCCCCCCTAGAATTTCAAATTATTAATACTTGGTGTTGACAATTATCTGTCATATTTAGCAATTTTCCATGATGCCAGTTGCATGTTATGTGGAATAAAAAGTCTCAAAACTAACCTTCGATAATCTGTAATATATTGGCTTTTGGGCCCTAGAGTGGCCCTTGAAATCTACCGCTGCGCAACTTTCGGCCCGTTGGGCCACGCGCGAGGTTTGCGATCCCCAAAATCATCCCCCCCCCTACAAAAATGAAAATCTACGCCCCTGGTGAAAGTAAATGAGCAGTAGGACGAAGGAAATCTTACTCAGCTCAACTCCAGGTCTGAGTGATGAGGAAATAAAACCAAGGTGACTGGTTAAATGTAAGTATTGAAGGTTCAGAAACTTGATACAGATTATCATTTGGGAAAATAGCAGAACCCATTACACAGCACTACACAGTATCCATACAGGATCTGAACAACATCACAACACTTGCAGAAGTGCTCCTTTTATCTCTCAATGCTGAAGTAAATGCAGCACTTCATCTGTAATAGGCCTAATGCATCATCAACTAACTCATTTTTACTGTAGTCCCCATTCCACAGTGCTTATCTGCAATGCTTGGTCTGTTCTCTCTGCTTCCCTGAAGAAACTCAAAAAAGATGAAGAGAACTCATTCTGTTCTTTGGTCCTCACAAATCCGCACATGCCAAATCCTTCTTTTATTGCAGACCTAATCCCATTTTTCACAGAGCAAAGTTTGCATAGTCTGGCTGGAGCCACTAACAAATGTGTGAGCTTGCATTGTAGTCCGTTTGTGTTCTCCTTGTCTTTCATCTTTTTATGTGTGATCACAAAAGGGAAAAGGATCAGGCAATGAAATATTATTTGACTGTGTCCTGCCCAAAAGCGGAGACAAAGGTGGACCTTCTCTTTGGGATTGCCATTTGTTCAACAGTTGTTCTATGTGTGTCTGGACTATCTAAAAGTCATCACAGCTAATGCAGTCAAAGGGAGTATTTCATCTGAATATTCTGAAAATTGGCACAACATTTCAGTCAAAACACAGAATGACAATAACTGGCACTAGATATTAAATGACCAAATTCCATGTACTCACTTATATCTGTGCAGTATTCCCTCTGCCTAACAGAGCCCTTTTGGTCTCTCTGCCTCGGTGAGATGCAAGAGTTTCCTCAAACAATCTACACAAGCTGTTTTAGATTCATGGCATCTCATCAAGACTGCAATTAACCACCCCTGCCTTATGAGCCAGTCAAGCTGAACAGCCTTTGGGTTCTTGCTTGTTGAAGCATGTGCTAGTCTTTTGTGATTGTTTGATGAACACACTTGATTTACCTGGCTTTGGTTGCCAGTCTTTAACCACTTCTATTAAGCCAATGGCAATATAGAGCTGGGGACAGAAGGATGATTCATTGAAGGCGCTAATGAAACCAATCTGTCAGCATTTGGAGCCTGCGGTGGTGCAGACATCAAAGTGAGTGTTTCCCAAACTCTTTTTATCTAGAATACTCAGGGTGGTGCAAACCAAGTTTGGCTCCATTGGCAAGCAACATAAAATGAGTCCTATATCTAATATTATGCCATTTTCAAAAAATGAATTCACAGGGCTGCAAGCACACTCCTACATTAGCCAACTATTATTAATTGTAATCTAGTCTGTTTACACACTGTACAAGCTGCTAGAACTAATCTGAATGCATGAGCTGAATCCGAGTACTAGATTATGCTCCTCTCGCTAGAGATTTAAATCTTACATGCTACTCGAGGCACTTTTAAAATCTTCTTGAAGCCCTTACAACAATCAATTTACTCTTTATCCCTTTCCTTCTGGGAATATTCCCTCAGCGTGTCATCTGACATGCTTTCGGTACTCCTGTGGTTCCCATACAAGATGGCTGCCACTGCGAAGCTTCCCTTTAAAAAAAATCTGACACTTACGGCAAATTGGAAGCGCGAAAACACTACAGTGATGCCTTAAGGATGTGACATTTGACCCCAATAAGCCTGTGGAATGGGTATGAATTAGAGTGAATGAGTTCCCCAGAGCTCGCAATGATTACATGTACACTGTGCCTCTGGGACTGGGTGATAGAAGACTTGCACTTGAAGTAGGGGGAACGGGGGCACATTGGGACGCTTTTAACATCTACTAATTTTGCTCAATGCTGAAAGCACTGAAGAACTCAGAAGTTTGCATGAATATCACCAATACTATTGAGCATAAATGCAAGGTATAATAAACTGGACTACACCTACCCTATTGCAGGCAGCGAGTCGTAAAAATGACTGTCCCAATGTGCCCCGGGTTTTTTGCATCACCCTACTGTTCGTTACTAGGCCCTATATATAAAATTCATACAAGCACTGAGAAAGCCTCATTATTCATGGTTTGTCCACAGAATGGTTCGAATTGAACCCGTTTATGTTTACTTTAGTAGTAGGAAAACAAACTTTTTCTCACCATACTTCTGCATGTGGCTGTAATTTGTCTAAAAAACCATGGAAACATCAGGATGTGAAATTACAAGATATGATTGCACTACCATATCATACACCTTGCCAGGATCCAAAAAAACCCCGTTGTCCCACAGTGCCCTGCGTCCCAATGTGCCCCCTTTCCCCTACAGCTTGGGAGTGGGTGATAGAACACTTGCAATTGAAGTAGGGGGAACGGGGGCACATTGGGACGCTTTTAACATCTACAGTGCCGCCTGTAAGTATGTGAAACACATGACATTGTGCCATTGCATCAATGCTAAACATCCTCAGCCTATATATATATATAACTGCTTGTTGAGGCATGAATTCTCAGCGGATGAAAGGGAAACAAAGTGGGTCATAAAGGCTGATGTGTGAGGCAAGTGGGATAAAAATAGCAGCCCATTTTCTTCGCTGTAGTCGGAGTTAGGTATGGGTCAAAGTCTTTGATAAGTAAGTGAACCACCCTTCCCTATCTTTTAACATTGGGCCTGCGTTTCACTTACTTATCAAAGACTTAGACCCATGCCTGACTCCAACTATGTACAGCAAAGAAAATTGGCTGCTATTTTTATCCCGCATGCCTCACATATCGGCCTTTATGACCCAAAATGGTTTCCTCTCATCGGATGAGAATTCGTCCTTCCAGAAGCATTTTGATTAAGGATGTTTAACATTGATGCAATGGCACAATATCATGCGTTTCACTTACTTACAGGCGGCACTGTACTAATTTTGCTCAATGCTGAAAGCACTGAAGTTTGCATGAATATCACCAATACTATTGCGCTTAAATGCAAGGTATAATAAACTGGACTTCAGCATGAATGGTCAGTCTGGTAATATAGATAGATAGATAGATAGAAAGATAGATAGACAGATAGATAGATAGATAGATAGATAGATAGATAGATAAATAGATAGATAGATAGATAGATAGATAGATAGATAGATAGATAATTCCAACCCTGGAAACTGTTGTGGGTAATTTTTAGTGCTCATCGTTGAGATGGGAAAGAGAATGTTCAGCAGTCCTCAGCATGTTACACATAAATTTGCTCCATATGTGGGATCTTTTACTTACCAAGAACAGACATTTATTTTGTGTTGCCAAAGTCACAATATTATGTGGGAAAAGACCAATCGTTCTGTAAATACAAATTGCTCTATTTGGAGACTTCTGATGATATTATAAACATGATGACACTAAAGCTTCATTGATAACCTTGAGCATTATAGAAACATTGAGATGATGAGCCTTGTGATGGTAATGCCTTTTGCAGTTCAGGTTATTGCCCTTCAGCACTCCTGGTTATTACCCTTTTGGTCCAAGGGAACAAGTTGACATTATGCAGAACATGCTGTATTATGATATTATCAATAACTCTTTGATAAATCAAGGTCTATAGTTTCACAGACTGGCACAAAAAAGGGTCTTCACTGAAGATTTAACTAAACAAAATTTATATTAGTTATCAGTCGGGTGGTCCAAATTTGAAGCCACAAAAAATTGATCTCCTAAAACTCCAAATTTCAAACTCAAAACTGATGACCACATATTAAGTAAAACAGACTTATACAAAAATTTAAGCTAAATCGATTATTATTTTGAGGTTGCACAAAGCCTGCGTAGTTTACAAAGTAATTCCTCATTCATGCTACTGAAAAATTGATCAGTTTCCCAGATCTTTCCAATTAGAAGTCAAGACTTTTTTTTATCATTACTGACTTCATTTTACATCTCACCAGGCACTCCTTGGGGTTATGGTAACTGATGAATATGACCCTAATATCTATTTTTAGAATATGTTTAATAAGCAGCAGCCTGCCAAAGCTACCCCAAAGGAATCAACGTCTTTGTACCCATCCTGCATGTATCTATTATTCACATTTACTGCCTATTTATAACTGCTTTTCTGATCATGTGCCATCCTAAATCTTGACTCCTGTATCACCTTAAGGCATTCTTTATTGCTCTGACTTCTAACAAGCAAGGGGGCAGGGTCAGCTGAATGGTGGGCTGCCAATCGCCGTTGGCTGTGTAGTGTCCCAGGTTTGAATACAGCTCTTACCATGCCACCTGATCATCATTCATTGTCATGTCATCCTTCTGTCCTTATTAGCCTCCCGAGTGCATAATTACAAGACATAAAGCCCCAATCATCCATCCACCATCCTAGCTTCTCAAATAATGGACTTACACTGATTATGACAACTCAGCTCCCCTTTTAAAAATACTGTAGCAATCTAGGTGAAAATTGGATGGGGTCACATTGCACAACCGTCGTACTGGAAAAAAATTCAACAGGGGAGTGACAGGCACTTTGGGGCGGGGGGTTGGGACAATTACCACACTGGTGCATATAATGGTACTGAAGCAATTAATCCCATACACTTATACATTTTATGGTTGAATGTCACATGAAGAGGCATGCCAGCACCTTTTTTCATACAAAGTTATATGAATAATGGCAGGCCCCACCATGTTACCTTAGCCACTACGGGAAGGAAAAAGGATGATTCTAAAATGTAGATAAATGTTGGTATGTCTTGGCATTCTGCTAATAATTGGGCATGGCAATGTTGATGGTGTGAATAGTGAAGTTGCCTGTTAAAATTCGATTCTTACTCACCCACTAGCTCTCTTTCTGACATGGCTGGACTCAATAGTCCACTCTATTTTTCACTTCATCTTCTAAGCAGGCCTTTTAAAAGTCTGCAAGTGAAACAAGGAGGTCCACTTAGCCCCTTAATAGTTAATGCAGGGACAGGCCTGGTGGCCGCTCGGTCATTTTAGTGGCCCAGGGCTTGTAAAATAATCTTGTTAAGCAAGAGCTGACAAGAAAACTGTCCAATGTTATTCATTCCCTGCTTGTTGAAAGCTAGCATAGCAACACTTTACCCTTCCAGGCTAGACCAGCTCTTTTGTTCATAATCAGTAACTGGATACATGTAAATGCCGTGGCATTGCTTCCACATTGGTAATATTATTTATGAATGATATTGAATACCTTATACAATATACACACATTTAGTTAGGACATGTCACACTTCTTCTGGTAGAGTAGGTCGGGGCAAGAAGCCCGGGTTAGGTGAGAGGCCCCCCCAGGGTTATATCCAAACTTACATTTTTGGTGCGTTTATCTACTGATAGGATTGAAGCTAGAGGTGTTTTAGGTGACGTCACACATTTTCAGGGCAAACAGCACCCAACCATAGTAGAAATTAAAGAAACAAAATAATGTGCATGGTTTTTGTAACTTTGACTAATTCTTTGAAAGGGGTTGTCAGAAATAACTTTGGAAATTTTTAAAAGTATAATTATCTGCATTTTTTCACTTTATGACTATCACATCAATATGATTTGGCATTTTCTTTCTATCTCCCCGAATGGAAAGAGTTCAAGAAAGGTAAGTATCCCCAAAATGAAAAGCATCCATATCCAATCATTATGTAAGTCATCAGAATATTAATATACCAGAATACTGACGTTCTACCTTTTATAGAACAGCATTTCTAGGCATTGTTGCGCACCCCTTAAAAGCTTAATGGTGAAGTAACCGACCAAAGTGGCAAACATTAATGATACACCAAACAAAAAGTTTTAAAAGGAATTTATTATTAAGTTTGAAAGCAAATGCATGTTTAGCTGTTCATTGGCATTGGCTACCAGCCTGCCTTTAAGGCTTTTCATCACAGATGCCCGATCTAGACAAAACTTTAACAGAGCTCTCTAAAAGTGATTGAGACACAAGCTGGCACCTAATCTAGGATAAAGTTAGAGTTTGTTTGCAAGCCGGCAACACCTTCTTTTCAACAGGCTTTATTGACAAAAAGAAAATTCTGTCTAAAGTTACCACCGGAGTTTGTGAATTTGGAATTTCCAATTAAAACTTCTTCTATACACAGGGCCATTCTCCCTTCTATTGAATGGCATTGGTTACCAGATGCATAGAATTCAGTTAAGGAAATGAAATGAGAAACATTGTCACCGTTTTATTTCTCTGGTTCTGTTGTACTGATATGTAATAATTGACGGCAGAGATTCGGTTCATACATCAGTGACGCAGAAAGTGAAAAAAAATGTGCCGTCAATGAAACAGATGGCTTTTCTGAAGATTTGCAAAGGACTGAATCAAGGAAACAGCTTGGAAATCGAAGCTGCTGAAGCTTCAAGATATAAATCATATGGAATGTAGAAGTCACACATCCCAGCAAACACAAACGGTTTTTCAACGGTTTTAAAGCGGTCGGTGCTCAAACCGTTATTTGACAACGTTTTTTTAACCAAATTTCAATGTTATTGAAAAACGTGTTATTCCAACCGTTAAAGTTTAACATTTTTTTAACGTTTAATGAAAATGTTAAGAATACGTTACCTGAAAATATGTTGCTGTAATGCATAAAATACATTATTCTGACATTATGAATGTTGGTAAAGTTTTAATGTCGTTTTAATACCTGACTTTAGCATTGAAAAAATGTTTCAAGAAAATGTTAGAAACATGTTTTTTGAAAACGTATTTCTTTAACGTGGAAAAAACATTTAATGAAAATGGTGAAAATATGTTACCTGAAAATGAGATTCTGTAATGCATAAAATACTTTATTCTGACATTATGAATGTTGGTAAAGTTTTAATGATGATTTAACATCTGACTTTAGCATTGAAAAAATGTTTCAAGAAAATGTTAGAAATACGTTTTTTGAAAACGTATTTCTTTAACGTGGAAAAAACGTTTAATGAAAATGTTGAAAATATGTTACCTGAAAATGAGTTTCTGTAATGCATAAAATACATTGTTCTGACATTATGGATGTTGGTAAAGTTTTAATGATGATTTAACATCTAACTTTAGCATTGAAAAAATGTTTCTTTCAAAAGCGTTTCTGAACATTAACATAAAAATGTCTTTAAAACGTTATCAATGATCCAATTCAAAATGTTAAAATAAAACGTTTTTCAAATGAATTTCTAAGCTGATTGGCATAATTAACTTCATTTTTTAACATTTCTAAAATTTTTCAAGAAAATGTTAGAAATATGCTATTTAAAAACATATTTATTTAACATGGAAAAAACATTATTCCCATGTCTTGAAAATATGTAAAATGATTAATGAAACTTGTTCATTTGACAATATGGTCACAGAAGCATTTTTCCAAGACTGTTTCAGAACATATATTGAAAAGTGTCATTAAAGCATTATAAATGATCGATTTGAAAACATTTGAAAAAAACGTTTTTCAACCGAATTTTGAAACTGAACTACAATGTTAAACTTTCAACTTCATTGTCTAACGTTTCTAATATGTATAATGAAAACGTTAAAAATACGTTATTTGAAAACGTTTTTCTGCAACATGGAAAATACATTATTCTTACGTTGGAAACATGTGGAAAGCAAACGTGTTTGATTGAAGACCCTGCATGAGGTTGTCATAACATAAAGTTTTTAAAGCAAAAGCATGGACTCAGAAATGTGTGAGCATTTGTCATGCTTTTCCTGTGTTACTCTGTGTTACATGATGACATATTCAACTATCCTGAGTCAGTCGAGTTGTGTTTCTTTTCAATTGCATGTTAAAATGTTTCTCGTTATCAATCAACAACTATTTTACCTACAAAACTATGGTTCACACTTTTGGAATCCACAGATGATATACCCGATGATGGGTTTTGTTAAAATTGTGTTCCTCAAAATTTGTAGACTTAAGGCCCTCTCATCACAAAAAAGTCACACACAAAATCGGGAAAATGACGTTTTTTGGCCAGTTTATGCTATATTCTGAAGAAAAAAATACACACAACTAGGACAGGAACCTAATATCCACTTAGCCCATTAAAATGCGCGTCTTTTGCCCCAAACATCATCTTCCTATCTGCCTCCATTGCTGTGCAATGAATTTTTTACTAAAATTGAAAAACACAACGTTTTGTCACTTGTGGCTGCAGCAGCACTGAAAACATGGTGTTTCCTCTCAGCTCCGTCCATCTTTCACATGTTAAAATGACCATGCAATATCATGCGTCCTAGAATTAGACAGATAGAAAGATAGATTAGATAGATAGATTAGATAGATAGATTAGGTAGATAGATTGGATTGTTAGATAGATAGATAGATAGATAGATAGATAGATAGATAGATTGATAGATTGATAGATTGATAGATTGATAGATTGATAGATAGTTGATCAATAGATGGAACATAGATTGACTTATCTGCCCCCCCCCTGCTCCTCTTTGTTCTATGCACAGAAGGCCCAATCTTTTATTTCCAGTAGAGTCATTGTAATGTGTTCAATACATAGACAGTTTTAGACAAATCAAACCATTTAACTAACTAACTAACAAACAATAGGCAGACACCTAGAAAGATAGATAGACAGATAGATAGATAGATAGATAGATAGATAGATAGATAGATAGATAGATAGATAGATAACTATATGGATAACTAGATGGATAACTGGATAGATAACTGAATAGATAACTGGATAACTAACAACCAGATAACTAGGTAACTAAATATATAACTAAATAACTAAATATATAACTAGATAGTTAACTAGATAGATAACTAGATAGATAACTAGATAGATAAGTATAGATAGGTCCAATTTACTAATTTTATGGATCTACATGTAGCACAATATCATAATATAGGCATGCTATAATTATGACCATGTGTAGCATACTCCAAATGATAATCTAACATCTAATCATACTAAATGTCCTTTTTTCCAAATTCTATTAACTAAAATGCAATGCTAATTTTAGATTCAAATACACAGATACAAATATATAAGAATTTATTTTACAATATAGTTTGCTCATTGTAATAAAGCAGAGTCACATTACATTTCTAGAAGAGCTAATTACCCCCTAATTGCCCCCTATAATTTATGCAAGAAACTCAATTTTACAACCTCCATGGCTGAATGCACATGTACTAGAGTTGATAGAATTCAGAAGTACCCAGATTTTGTCCAAGCAACATCATGCTGAAGACCCATAGGTGAGTTATTTATATATATTTCCTATCAAATAAGAATAATGCATTACATTATTTTGGTGGCAATATTTTCAAATATGTGAAGAACACACATTGTGTTAATTCACTTGTTCTTTCCAGAATTTTCCTGCAGATACACAATCACTTGAGGAATTCTTGGCTGCAGCTCCAAGGTTTTAAGTATAATCTTGCTTATACTACCTACAAATTAATCAAAGTGTATCTATCTATCTATCTATCTATCTATCTATCTATCTATCTATCTGGGATAAAAACCCTGTTTTCCCTTAATCATTTACATTTACAAGAAATGTTTATGTATATTGGTGAAATTTAGTCAAAATCAAATGAATGAACTTCCAAAGATCTAAGGTATGGATTTAACTACAGTTGGTATAAAACTTATCCTCAGTCCAGTGTGAATCCTCGATTCTGATTGGTTGAGAGCTGAGGTGTATGACACCGTACACCCTGTCTGTCTTCACCAGACAGGGTGTACAGGAAAAACAATGATGTCACAATTGCGACCATAGGATTGTTATGACGTCATCTTTGTAGCAACAATAGTCATGACGTCACAATGTCATTGTTTGAGCCATTGTGACATCATCCTGGTGGCAGTACTGGTGATGATGTCACAATGCTGTTCCTTTGTTACTGAAAGACATTTCAGACTCAGTTTGCAAGAAAATCTATGGGCATCAATAAAACAAGAAGTCTGAGGATAAAACCGTTACACCCTGCCCGTTTTTTGAGGGTACGGAAATATACACCACTTAGGCCTCCATACACCACTCAGCCTTCGGCTTCGTGGTGTATGGAGTCCTTCGTGGTGTATATTCCCGTACCCTCGAAACGAGCAGGGTGTAACTGATATTACTTTAGCTTGGTATACTTTGCACTCTAATATAGACATTTTCAATGCACTGGAAGATTTTCATACAATTTTAGGCTCTGTGAGTTAAATCTATCTATCTATCTATCTATCTATCTATCTATCTATCTATCTATCTATCTATCTATCTACCTTTCAATCTATCCATCTATCTATCCATCTGTCACTCTATTATCTATGTTATCTAATCTACATGTATGAAACCTCTCAAATTGATCTTTCCTGGCTGACCTTATCTTTCTGATCAATCTTATGTAGCTTGCTATACGTTTGCCTTATTCCCTTATAACTAGTGAATGATTGATAACAAATACTTTCTTTGCAGTGGAATAACATGATGAGGCCAGCAGTGACACAAGACCCTCAAGATGCAAGGAAAATAACAAAAACAACAACAAACAAATGTTTACCCCTGCACCCCAACACCCCAGACCATAATAAAGGCATTCCTCCTCCAATGTTGAAATAACATTTCAATATAATTGTTGAAAAATGTTTTTCACCGCAACGTGATAAAAACGTTTCCCAAAAACGTTGAAAAAAGGTTTCATTAAAACGTAAAAATAACGTTTTCCCCATCACGTAATGAAACCATTCTCCAAATACGTCAAATAACGGTTTTTTCATAACGTAATATAACCATTCCACAAGTAATGTTATAAAAGCATGCATAGCAAGCATTCTAAAAACATTTTTCAAATGCATTAAATAAATGTTGCCTCCATCAGTGTATTAAAAATGTCAAATAAACAGAAAATATATGATAATTTATAACCGTTGGAGAAAACATCAAAATAACGTTAAGAAAAGGTTTTTTGAAAACCGTTTAATGAAAACATGATTTTGCTGATTATTTGACGCTATCGAAAAATAGTTTTTGGAAACATCGGCATGACATAATTCTGACCGTTTGTGTAAAACGTTAAAATCATGTTTTTTGGACCATCCAATTTAACATAATTTAAACGTAGTGAAAAAACGGTTTTTCAACGGATTTTCGACCGTTTATAAACGTAATTTAAACGTAATTGTGTTTGTTGGGATATCTCTTGGAATGAAGATTGTCCTTTCTGTCTCTGCATAGTTTTCACAGAGTACAGTACAACCAAAATAAAGTAAGAAAATGTTCTGCCAGAAGTCCTATTTTGCCCTCCTTTCTCCTCTCCTCCCAAAATCTCCTCGCAACTACCTTTGACTCTATTAAGACAACTAGAAATGTCATTGTAATTAGCAAAAGGGCACAATATCCAAGAAATAAAATACAATGGGGTGATGCAGTTTGAATTGATGTTTGTGTAGTGTCAATTTAATGTGATTTTAAAAGGCAGTTTAAAGTAGGTAAAGGTAGGAAGTGATTTTGGGGGAGCCAAATGTATGAACAAGGGTAAAGTCGCTGCTGATTCCTCCTTCCTGCTGGGTTATGTGGTGTTCACACCTTCAAGGATGCATCCAAGGATACACACGGATGAAGAAGGATCACTCATCCTTGACATCCTTGTTACATCCTTGTTACATCCTTGTTACATCCTTGTTACATCCTTGTTACATCCTTGTTGCCGGATGAACAGGATGGATAAATTGCTACATTGTCCTTAGTGAGTCCTTGGCTATCCTTGGTGGATCCTGGGCTATCCTTAGTGGATCCTGCTTCACCTTGTTACTTCCCTGATGACCCTGTGGCCACCAGGATGCATCCTGGAGGATCCTTGGCTCATCCTTACCTATCCTTGACTCATCCTTACTCATCCTTGGCTCATCCTTACCCATCCTTGGCCATCCTTGCACATCCTTGACTGGCAGGAGGACATGAACAAGCTAATTTGTGCACTTTCTGATGTAAGAATGTGGACAATGCACACAGTTAAAACCCAAGCTTCATATCCCCTTTTCATGAATACCTGTTTAATATTGTCACAGTTGAGTTTATTCTCTTGTTGTTTTGATAATAATGATCTTTTGACCTCCTGGCAGCAGCCTGGCTTCAGATTTTTTTTTCCTGGCGTACCACTCATAGCTCTGTTCATGTAAAAAGTTGTGAGAAGCTCTCTGCATATGAGCAATAAATACAGTATCCTCCTTTTTTTTGTCATCCTAAAAAAAATTACAGCAATTTAACTATTCAATTTTGAATTTCCATGGTTTTCTTAAATGCCTCAAAACAAGCTACTTTTCCTTTCAATTTTCCATTGTTTTCCACTCTGAACTAAACAATAGCTGTATGCTGTCCGTTCAATTTTTATTTTATCAAGGGCAAATTAGGTGTCATTGCCATAGACAGTGTCTGCAGGCATCGACACAACTTGAGTCTTGAGAGACCTCAGTTTTGCACTATCCTTGTTCAATCCTGCAGTATCCTTGTTCAATCCTGCAGTATCCTTGTTTTATCCTGCACTGTCCTTGTTCAATCCTGCTGTATCCTTGTTGAGTCCTGCTGTATCCTTGTTCAATCCTGCAGTATCCTTGTTCAATCCTGCAGTATCCTTGTTCAATCCTGCAGTATCCTTGTTCAATCCTGCAGTATCCTTGTTCAGTCCTTCAAGACCATAGCAGGTCCTTGCTGAGTCCTCACTGATACCATAGTGCATCCTGCTTCAAAATGTAACATTAGGCATTGTTACATTGTAGCAATTATTCAAATGCCGGATCGAGCAGGATGAAGAATTTCCTTCATCCTGGGCCATCCTTGGTGATCCTTGAAGGCATCCTTGTAGGTGTGAAAGGGGCATTAGTCGTACTTTATTTTGGATTGTACTGTATACCTGGCACCAGGTGCGGCAATTGCAAGGTGACATATTTTGAATGGCAAAATATGAGCAGCCATAGAGAAATGTTCTGTGCAGAGTTACAGCAGAAGTTATAAACATTGATTCAGAAGTGTTTTGGTAAATTATGCTTGCATTAGGATGTTATGTGGTGTTCACACCTTCAAGGATGCATCCAAGGATACTCACGGAGGATGAAGGATCACTCATCCTTGACATCCTTGTTACATCCTTGTTACATCCTTGTTGCATCCTTGTTGGGTCCTGGGCCATCCTTGACCATCCTGGAGCATCCTTCATCTCCACCACGGATCACAACAAAAAATTGAACATGTTCAATTTTTCTTGCCGGATGAGCAGGATGGATAAATGGCTACATTGTCCTTAGTGAATCCTTGGCTATCCTTGGTGGATCCTGGGCTATCCTTAGTGGATCCTGCTCCACCTTGTTACTTCCCTGATGACCCTGTGGCCACCAGGATGCATCCTGGAGGATCCTTGGCTCATCCTTACCTATCCTTACCTATCCTTGGCTCATCCTTACTCATTCTTGGCTCATCCTTGGCCATCCTTGCACATCCTTGACTGGCAGGAGGACATGAACAAGCTAATTTGTGCACTTTCTGATGGTAAGAATGTGGACAATGCACAAAGTTAAGACCCAAGCTTCTAGTTCATATCCCCTTTTCATGAATACCAGTTTAATATTGTCACAGTTGAGTTTATTCTTTTTCTTGTTTGATAATAATGATCTGTTGACCTACTGGCAGCAGCCTGGCTTCAGATTTTTTTCCCGGCGTACCACTCATAGCTATGTTTATGTAAAAAGTTTTGAGAAGTTCTCTGCATATATGAACAATAAATACAGTATCCTCCTTTTTTGTCATCCTAAAAAAATATTACAGCAATTTAACTATTCAACTAAACTTTGAATTTCATTGGTTTTCTTAAATACCTTAATACAAGCTATTTTCCTTTCAATTTTCCATTGTTTTCCACTCTGAACTAAAGAATAGCTGTTTGCTTTCCCTGTAATTTTTATTTATTTTATCAATGGAAAATTAGGTGTCATTGCCATAGACAGTGTCTACAGGCATCGACACAACTCGAGAGACCTCAGTTTTGCACTATCCTTGTTCAATCCTGCAGTATCCTTGTTCAATCCTGCAGTATCCTTGTTTTATCCTGCATTGTCCTTGTTCAATCCTGCTGTATCCTTGTTCAGTCCTGCTGCATCCTTGTTCAGTCCTGCTGTATCCTTGTTCAATCCTGCAGTATCCTTGTTCAGTCCTTCAAGACCATAGTAGGTCCTTGCTCAGTCCCTACTGATACCATAGTGCATCCTGCTTCAAAATGTAACATTGGGCATTGTTACATTGTAGCAATTATTTGAATGCCGGATCGTGCAGGATGAAGAATTTCCTTCATTCTGGGCCATCCTTGGTGATCCTTGAATGCATCCTTGTAGGTGTGAAAGGGGCATAACTGTTAATAGTAGTCATCCATGCCCATGCTGCTGAACATCTGTCGTTAAGAAATTCTTTTTCGATGATGCAGAGCTATGAAAAAAGATGGTGGATTTAGTGGTTCTGTCCAGTTTAATTGATAAGTCATATATAACTTAGTAATCACACATTTCTAAAGCTGCGGACTCCCAAGCAAGACCCTAAAATATCTATCTTTGTGACCCAAGTTTGTGTCTGTATGAAGCAATTATACTTTCAGGTTAGGGCCCCAATGTGAGAGGACCTTTTATAGGAAGGGCTCTTCCACCTTGGCATTAAATAATGGAGTAATGCTTGAAATAGGAATTTAGGGCTTATTGATTTATTTTTCTCCAGGCCCGAAAATATCGACAGTCCGCACATGACTAGGGCTGACCAAATTTCATTGCGCCAATGCCAAATAGCAGAAGTATTCGATAGAATACTCATTTTTCATCCAGTTCTTTTTCCTTCTGTGATCAGAAAATGAAAAAAAGATGAAAGACAAGGAGAACACAAACAGACTACAATGCAAGCTCACACATTTGTTAGTGGCTCTAGCCAGACTATGCAAAGTTTGCTCTGTCAAGAATGGGATTAAAACTGCAATGAAAAAAGGATTTGGCGTGCACCGATTTCTGAGGACCAAAGAGCGGAATGAGTTGTCGTCATCTGTCTGTGAGTAGGAGAAGCAGAGGGACCAGAACAAACATGGCAGATAAATAATGATATGAGAAATATGGACCACAATAGAACTGACTCTTTGACTACACATCACTACAGATGAAGTGCTGCATTTGGTATGACATTCAAAGAAAATAGGAGGACTTAGAACTGCAACTACAGCAACAAGTTGGAATGTTGCGCAGCAGTGACAAAAGGCTATATTTATCCCATGAAGGCACAGCCATCATGCGCTGTGCTACCACAGAACAATCAGTATCATGTTCTGCACAATTTAACGCTTTGATTTGGCCAGTCACCTTGGTTTCGTCACTTCATTCCTCAGCCAGATTACACTGAAACTTTATCCTGGTCTTAATAACACTTTGGCTTTGTTGCAGTCAATTGCTTATTATTTTACATGTTTTCACTCCTTTAGAATTTGTTACCCGAAATACTCAAGCCAAAATTATAGGTATGCGATTCTTCCATAGAAAATTCCTTAAAAATCATGTTTATTTCCCTTATTCATCATTGTAACCTTGTAACTGACCTTTGTTTTTGTGTCTGCTCGCATGTAAATGCAACATGAAAAATGCAGTGAAATGTGTATATTATATAATATATAAGAAGTCAAACACAATGGGTGTGATTGAGTTTGAATTGGTGTTGGCTAAATTCAAATTTAACGTAATTTTAAAAGATAGTTTAAAGTAGGTAAAATTAGGAAGTGATTTGGAGGGAGCCCAAAGGTGTGAAAGGGTAAAGTAGTGGCTGGTTCCACCTTCCTGCTGGGGTAATCATGCTTTATTTTGGATTGTACTGCAAGGTGTTTATTGGATTAAGTCATGCCTGAAGATGTAGATCAAAAATATATTGTTTACTGCATTCAATATGTAGCCACATTAAGCCAATAAGCAAGATCAGTTGATAAAAGAGCATCTATAATTTGAGAATATCTTTATACCAATAGACATTTTCTGTCCAAGCTGTATACACTGTCAGGTATAAATAACTTAATGTCCTATGTGATTTATTCTATGTCAGATAATAGCTGTTGCACAACGGAAACAATAAGATAAGACATTCCTTTAAACAGGCTTTTAGTCTGTAGCCTACATTTGTAAATTTTTGACACTGCATGTATTTGCTGAGGACTATGATGACTTTTCCATTTGTGAATTAATTTTTTCTGTACAGCACCTATGAGCAGCAATTCTGGTTGGAATTGGCGCTTTATTAATTTTATAATAATAATAAGCTCTTTCTAAGCTACGCTTTGTAAGAGTGCCCTTTCCTTTCCAAAATACCTTCAAAACAGAAAGCAGCTGCATCTTTGAGTACAATTTGCATGTAAGATTCGTTGAATCTGGCAAAGCCCTTTTTACTCCAGTGCCGTAAGGGATTTTCAGCCAGAAACTGCTGTGTATCAATGAAGATAGTGTTCTTCAAACTTCTGAAACAAGTCCAGGAAAGATTGAAGACCCACTTTGATGTCTACACTGCCATGGGCTGAATATGCTGACAGATTGGTTTCATTAGTGTCTTCAGTGAATCACCATTTACTTCTCAACTCCATATTGCCTGCAGCTTAAGGGAAGTGTTGAATAGTGGCAACCCAAGCCAGGTAAATCAAGTGTGTTCATCAAACAACCACAAAGGACTAGCACATGCTTCAACAGGCAAGAATCAGCCAGAACTCAAAGGCTGTTCAGCTTGAATGGCTCATAAGGCAAGGCTGGTAAATTGCAGTCTTGATGAGATACCATGATTCTAAAACAGCTTATGGTGATTGTTATAGGAGGATCTAGCTGTTTCCTTGAGAGAGATAGCTGACAAATTGTTTCATATTATGTGAGGCTCATGCGTGTCTGGCAGCATAATGTTCAATGATATTATGCAAAGTTTGCGATTTCCTCTCATTACATCTTGTAGTCAGATTGTCCAGCAGTGAGAGCAGGCGCTTAGAAATATAATTTAATCTGAATCAAGTAAACAAAACAGAGAAGCATTCCTTCATAAAAATCCTGAGAAGCCTATCATGAATGTTCTGGGACTGTCAAGATGAACTGTGAGAGGGAGATAAAACATCTCTGTCTGACAGTGATTTCCCTTTCATAAAAAACGATGACAATGTAATTGTTTCCAAAGAAAGAAACATCCTACAAATGTAGATGTCTTATTCCTCATTTTGACCTTGTTAAATATGTCTTGTGTTTGCTCGTTCATCGGGAATATGGAGGGAAGATAGTGTACACTGTATGGTTATGCCCCTGATAGTCTCACATCGAGTTGCTACATAACGTTGCTTCACTTCTAAGAATTTTTTAGCACTTTTTTTGCTCTGGTTGGTTTGTCCTCCCACTGTCACAGGGATTAGAGGCAGTTACTCCATTTAGAGAGCAATTGGTGCAAATAAGAGCAAGAATGGATTTTAAAAACGCTCCATTACTAAATATTTCATGGACAAGCTTCAACACAATCAAACCCCTGTTATTACTCGATCGACTTGAAACATCCATGTAATTAAGCTGTTATTACGTAGTTTGATGAAATTGAATTAGGCATGATTTGATGAGTGGTAGTAATTACCAGAACATCAAAAGAACTCATCAAGGGGAAAGGATGTTTACTTCTTCTATATTGGGCCCTCTTCTATTTATTATATACGTAAATGACATGGCCAACGCTTCTGATATTTTTTATCCTATAAACTACGCAGACGACACCACATTAATCACAACAATAAAAGTGATAAAACTGATTGATCCAATCAAAAATTCAAATGAACTCATCAGCAATGAATTAATGAAGGTCAGCAGCTGGCTAGAGATAAACAAATTATCATTAAATTGTAAAAAAACTAAAGCAATGCTATTCCGAACACACCAGCGTAAAATCGATACCCCAAAAATAAAAATAAATGGCCAGGATATCGAATTTGTTAAAACTTTCAACTCTTTGGGAATTACACTGGATGAAAATCTCAGATGGAGAGCACATTCTGATTACTTAACAAAGAAGATATCAAAAACAATAGGTATCTTAAATAGACTTAAAAACTTTCTACCACTTCAAGCCATGCTTTGTATATATAACTCTTTGATTCTATCACATCTCAACTATGGTGTCTTTCTTTGGGGTATGAGACATAGGCAATTAGAAATCCTACAGAAAAAGGCAGTTCGCATCATTAGCAGGAGCAGATATAATGCACATACTAGTGTAATTTTTAAGAGTTTGGGAATACTTACATTTAGAGACATATGCACACTACATGACTATAAACTGTGTTACAAGTTTTTTAACTCCTTACTTCCCGAATCACTGCTGGGCTGCGTTGCACTGAATGAGGGATCTCCACCCAGGTATGTAACCAGATCCTATGATAGTCAGTCCTTACCTTTACCTAGGGTAAAGCATGAATTTGCCAAACAGAGTATAACATATAGATTACCATTGCAATATAATGACATGACTGAATTGATTAGACAAAAAATTTTCACTCACAGTTTCATCGGTTTTAAATTATATGTTAAAAATTGTCTAATCAAAAACTATGAAACAAATTGTAATAACGATAACTGTTATATTTGTTCACAAAATATGATATAATTACTAAAATTTAAAGAATATCTTCAATTTTTTTTTGTTTTCTTATCAAAAGGAAGTCTACGTTCTTTCTAGAAAGTAATAAGTACACATGGCTACGTCTGCTTCACCCTCTACGGTCACTTTGTGAAAATGCCAGTCAGTATGTAATTTTTGTTTATTTGTCTTTTTATGTCTCTCCTTCTATCGTACTTCTTTTTCTGTATATTATAATTAAATACTACATCATGTCTAATTAATTAATGTATGTAAATTTCAATGGTGGCCCCTCGATAGCGGCTCCAGGGAGCCTTAGAGGGGTCTCCAATGTTCTTATTCAATGTATATGATAAGACAAATAAATTATTTTGAATCTTTTTTTTGAATCTTTGATGGCATTACTATGTCATTGTCATCCTATAGTTCGCCTATTATATCAGTGCAAATAAATGCAGGATGTAATGCCCCAATTACCCATCCATCACTTCTAAAAATGTCAAAGGACTAATTAATGTTAAGCAATTACCAAGCAATCTTCGATATAGTTGATATTTCTTTAATCACCTTTGTCGACTACAGCTGACCTACATCATTTTAAGATAGTTAAAATTCATGGAACAACAGATGCACTAATATGATATATCTGTAGTGTTCAAGAGGCGATTGTCAAAATTCATCCTGTTGTGTGTTCATTCTGCCTTTCTATTCCTGGAGATGAAAATGATGAAAGACCAGGAGAAAGACCAGGAGAAAGACCAGGAGAACACAAAGGACTACGATGCAAGCTCTCACATCTGTCAGTGGCTCTATAGATTGACTACACAAGTTTATTTTGTCGAGAATGGGATTAAAACTGCAATAAAAGAAGGATTGGCTGTGAGCAAATTTTTGAAGACCACAGAGCACAGTGCAGAATGAGTTCTGCCTGTGAGAGGAAAGAATCAGAGAGAGCCCAACAAACATTGCAGACAAATTCTAGGAAATACGGATGGACCATTATAGATATGACTGCACCATATTACAGATAAAGTGCTCTATTTAGTATGGCCGAAACAGCAGGGTTTCAGGATTTTAAAGTTTCTAGCTTCACACAGCTGGTCTGTCTTGACTCTGCACAAATATCATATGGAATGCTTTCATTTGGCCTGTCACCTTGGCTTTGTGACTTTATTTCTCAGCCAGATTACACTGAAGCCTAATCCTGGGGTAAACCCATTTTGCATTCTTGCTTTGTAGAGGACAGTGCCTTTATCCATTTAAACAGTATTATCTTGAAATATTCTTGCCAATTGTAGAGTGCTAGAAAAAAAGGTGTCCTTTCAATAAAACATGAATGGCACAACCTGTCACAATATCATATTTGCATATGCAGTTATTTCTCCCAGATCAAATGTTCTGCAAATGGTGATGTCTTATTCATCACTGTGACCTTGTTACCAGCCTTAGACTTTGCATATAAATGATTCTTTCATATACAATATGCAGTGGAAAATTTGGTTATGCTCTGATATCCCAATGCTTTTATGAGAGTGCCGCATGCTTTTCAAGAATTCTTATCAAAACAGATTAGCCTGTTAAGGACTGGAAGTGCTTCACGTCGCTGTATCTTTGACTCTAATTTGTATGCATGATTCCAGTGCGGAAGGGCATACATATTTTTTATTATTTGGCACATACACATTATATACAGGTGCAAAAACTAGCAGAAACAAATTTGTAGATATGCGAAATGAGCATGTTACTCGTCTATATTTTAAAACTGACATTCATGCATTTTTCATTTGTATAGCTGGCATTGCTAGCATTCGTGCATATGCCAGATAACTAGGGTTTAGCGTTAGAATTAGGGTTAGAGTTAGTTTCAGGCAAGTTTAGGGTTAGAATGTTTGTAATTACACCTCTACAAATTTGTGAAAGACACTATTTGGCCCTCACACGAATGCCAAAATCAATATATATTTTCATTTTTGTAGTTATAAAAATTCGTCCATGTGCAAAATATTGAAAAATATATACCTCAGAAGGGACATTTTCTGTCCCAGACACTGCACTTGTGTACATAGCAAAGAAAGTGTTCTTGAGACTTCCAACACAAGTTTGAGAAGACTCACTTTGATGTCTAAACCACCACAGGCCAAAATTGCTGACAGATTGGTTTCATTCTAAAGTGCCTTTAATGAATCGCTCTGTCGTACCCTGCTCCATATTACCCTAAGCTTAATGTAAGTGATAAAAGTAAGTGGCAACCCAAGCCAGGTAAATCAAGTGTGTTCATCAAACAACCACAAAAGACTGACACATGCTTCAACAAGCAAGAATCAGCCAGAAACCACAGACTGTTCAGCTTGACTGGCTCTTAAGGCAAGGCTGGTTAATTGCAGTCTTGATGAGATGCCATGAATCTCAAACAACTTGTCTGGATTGTTACAGGAGATCTAGCCGCTTCCTTGAGAGAGTTAGCAGAAAATTGTTTTCTATCATGGGAAGGTTCATGAGTGTCTTGCAATATAACAATGATTTTATGCAAAGTTAGTTACTTTCTTCAAATTACATCTTGAAATCAGATATTTTACCAATACTGTCAAACATTGGCAGCAGGCTCTTGGAAATATAATTAAATTTGAATCAAGTAAAAAGTATGACCACTAACTTTGAAGGGTTGAATTAATTGTATCATTACATATTTCGATAGAATGAATCCAAAGTTTTATGGAGAAAAATACACAATGGTACACTGACATGCATTATAAAACATATAGGCTTACTAATTGCTCAAAAATTGTTTTCATTTTTCTTGTTGTGTGCAGTCTGCTGGTGTTCTATGTAGCAAGATTGATTCATTAACAAATTGGGGAAGCTTTCCATCGTAGGAATCCTAATGAGCCTATCCAGAATGTTCTAGGACAATGAACTGTAAGAGAGAGATTAACAACAAAGCCTCTGTTATTCCTCAATGGACAAAGTACAAACCATGTAATTAGGCTGTTGCTGTACTTTGGTAAAATTAGCATTAATTACCAAACAGGAAAGAAGCACTGTATATTTTGATGACTTTGCTCGGTCATTGTCTTCTTCTAGTTAGCCTATCACCGCAAAAAAATGCGGGATGTAATATCCAAATCCATCCGTCTGTCTTATGGATTTCAAAAGATTAGTTTATGTTGCAATTGTCAAGTACTCTTCGAAACAGTTAAAATTTCTTTACTATTAACTGTTACCTGCTATCAGCTGGTTATTGTCAAACTAAAAGGGATTGCAAAAGTATTAAGAAATAATCGCCAACAGCTATGTCATTTTTAGATTGCCGAAATTCAAGAACAATTTTAAATATCTGCAGTGTTCAACAGGACATTGTCAAAACTCATTCTGTTGTGTGATCATATTGCCTTCCTAATCCAGGAGATAAAAACGATGAAAGACAAGTAGAACACAAACATACTACGATGCAAGCTCACACATCTGTCAGTGGCTCTCTGACTAGACAACGCAAGTTTGCTCTGTCAAGAAATGGATTAGGACGGTCATAAAAGACCGAAGATCAGAATGAGCTCTCTGTCTGAGAGAAGAGAATCAGAGGCAGCCAGGCAAACATTGCAGACAAATAAGGATGGACCACAGTAGATATGATTATACAACATTACAGATGAAGTGCTGTATTCAGTATGGCAGAAATAATGGATTTCAGGACTATAAATTTTCTGTCATTACTGGGCAGTCTGTCTTAACTGTGAACCAATATCAAGTTTCTGCTGACTTGAATGCTTTCATTGGCCAGGCACATTGAATCTGTTACTTCATTTCTCAGGCTGATTACGCTAAAACTTAATCCAGGTGTTTGAACCTCATTTTGGCATTCTTGCAGAGAAGTGAGCAGTGCTTCAAACATTTTTGATTCAGTATCTCAAAACATTCATGCCATGCAATTGTAGAGTACTTTCTCACATTAAGGCTCTTTTCAAATAACCGTGGATATCACACCCTATCACAACATCATATTCACATGATACAGTTATTTCTCTCAGATCAAATGTCCTGCAAAATTTATGCTGATGTCTTATTCATCACTGTGACCTTGTTTCCAGCCTTTGGCTTTGCTGATGATTCTTTCATATACAATATATAGTAGAATATGTGGTTATGCTCTGATATCAAGTACTTTGTAAGAGTGCCACTTGCTTTTCCAGAATTCTTGTCAAAATGTAATGAGATGCAAAGGACAGGCAGCTTTTCATCTTTTTGCTGTTGCATCTTTAAGTGCAACTTCTAAGTTGGTTCCTTGAGTCCTTTAATCCATCACCGAAGAGGAATCTTTAGCGCCAGACTCCTGGGTATCAACAAGGATAGTGCTCATGAAACGTCTGAAACAAGTTCAGGAAAGATTAAAGACCCACTTTGATGTCTACACTGCCGTGGGCAGAATATGCTGACAGATTGGTTTCATTAGTGTCTTCAGTGAATCACCATTTGCTTCCCGACTCCATATTGCCTGCGGCTTAAGGGAAGTGTTGAATAGTGGCAACCCAAGCCAGGTAAATCAAGTGTGTTCATCAAACAACCACAAAAGAAGCATGCTTCAATAGGCTAGAATCAGTTACAGCCCATAGGCTGTTCAGCTTGAATGACTCATAAGGCGAGGCCGGTTAATTGCAGTCTTGATGAGATACCATGAATCTAAAACAGCTTATGGAGATTGTTATAGGAGGATCTAGCCGTTTCCTTGAGAGAGTGAGCTGAAAAATTGTTTCATATTATGTGAGGCTCATGCGTGTCTGGCAACATAATGTTCAATGATATTATGCAAAGTTTGTGATTTTCCTCTCATTACATCTTGCAATCAGATTGTCTAACAGTGACAGCAGGCTCTTGGAAATATAATTTAATCTGAATCAAGTAAAAAGATATTACCACTAACTTTTAAAAGTCAAATTCAAAGTCAAAGATACTTTTATTTAAGCAGGGTAGCACAATCAGAAGTAATCATCTGTTTTTCATTGTGGCCCTAACGTATGACTAATGTATAGGCCTAAATATAACAATTACAATATAAAAGTGAAAGATAAAAACGAGATTTAATTAATTATATCATTACATATTTTGATAAAATGAATCCAAAGTTCTGTGGCAAAAAAATGGTGAAGAACACACAATGTTGCACTGACATTCATTGTAAAACATAGAGTCCTACTATTTGCTCAAAAAGTTTGTATTTCTCTTATTTTGTGCAGTCTGCTGATGTTCCATGTAGCAAGACTGATTCATTGACAAAACAGAGAAGTGTTCCTGCGTAGAAATCATAATAAGCCCATCATGTATGCTCTAGGAAGATGACCTGTGAGAGAGAGATAAAATAGCTCTTTCTGACAGACAGCGTTTTCCCTTGCATCAGAAACGATGACAATGCAATTATTTCCAAAGACACAAATTTCCTACAAATGTAGATGTCTTATTCATCACTTTGACCTTGTTAGATATGTCTTGTGTTCACTCATTCATCTGCAATATGGAGGGAATATAGTGTACTCAGTATGATTATGCCTCAAGTTGCTACACAACGTTGTTTCACTTCTAGTAGGATTTGAAACTCCTCCCACTCCCATAGCAATTAGAGGCAGTAACTCCATTTAGAGAGCAGTTGGTGCAAACAAGTGCTAGAAGCAATTTCAAAAACACTCAATTACTAATTACTTCATGGACAAGCTGCTGCAAAACAACAAAGCCTCTGTTATTACTCAATAGGCAAAGTACACCCATGTAATTAGGCTGTTACTGTACTTTGGTGAAATTAGCATTAATTAATTACCAAACAGGAAAGAAGCACTGTATATTTTGATGTCATTGCTCTGTCATTGTCGTCTTCTAGTTAGCCTATCACTGCAAATAAATGCAGGATGTAATGTCCAAATCATCCATCCATCTCTCTTCTGGATTTTAAAAGATCAGTTTATGTTGAGCATTTGCCAAGTACTCATTGATACAGTTATTATTTCTTTACTTATTTTCTTTTGTGCCCGTTATCATCTGGTTATTGTCATTCTGAAAGGGCTGATTGAAAAGTACCCATGGTGATGACTGCTGACTTATAAAATTTTTGATGTTCGAAACTCAGGAACTACAGAAGCGCTAATTTTAAATATCCGCAGTGTTCAACAGGACATTGTCAAAACTCATTCTTTGGTGTGATCACTTTGCCTTTCTTATACGTGATATAAAAAGGATGAAAGACAAGTAGAACACAAACAGACTACAATGCAAGCTCACACATCTGTCGCTGGCAGTCCTACTAGAGTACGCAACTTTGCTCTGTCGAGAAGGTGATCAGGACTGTAATAAAAGAAGGATTTGGCTATGAGCAGATTTTTGAGGACCACAGAGCAGAATGAGTTCTCTGAGATAAGAGAATCTAATGCAGCCAAACAAACATTGCAGACAAATATACTGAAACATAATCCTGGTGTCTGAACCTCATTTCTACATTTTTGCAGTGAAGTTGGAAGGGTTTTCTGCATTTTTGACTCGGAATTTTGAAATATTCATGTCAATTACAGATTGCAAAGGTGTCTTTTTAAACAACCATGAATATGGAAATTTGTCACAACATCCTATTTACATATTCCTAGATGAAATATCCTGCAAAGTTTGATGTCTTATTCATCACTTTGACCTTGTTGCCAGCGTTTGGATTTGCATTCTCTCATAATAGTATACATTGGAATTGTATCGTTATTCTCCGGTATCAAGATGCTTTTCAATCCCAGACACAAAACTTGTGTACAGCGAAGACAGTGTTCTTGAGACTTCCAATACAAATTTGAGAAGACTCACTTTGATGTCTACACCACCACGGGCTAAATATGCTGACAGATTGATTTCATTAGTGCCTTCAATGAATCACCCTTTTGTACCCAGCTCCATATTGCCTAACGCTTAATGGAAGTGGTTAAAGACTGGCAACCCAAGCCAGGTAAATCAAGTGTGTTCATCAAACAACCACAAAGGATCGGCACATGCTTCAACAAGCAAGAATCAGTAAGAACCCAAAGGCTGTTCAGCTTGAATTGCTCATAAGGCAAGGCTTAATGAGAAGCCATGAATCTAAAACAGCTTTTCTAGATTGTTTTAGGAGGATCTGGCAGTCTCCTTGAGAGAGTGAGCAAAAAATGCTTTATATTATATGAAGGTTCATATGTCTGGCAACATAACAATTTGTCAAAAACAGGCAATTCTCAGATAAGGGAGTGCTATTATGCAAAGTTAGTTATTTGCTTCAAATAATGTTTTGTTTCGCCGTCATAATGTCTGCCAACAGCAGCAGCAGGTTCTTTAAAATATAATTTAATCTAAATCAAGTAAAAAAAGAAATTACAACCAACTTTTAGCGATTAAATTAATTTTATCATTACATATTTCTATAGAAAGAAGCTTGGGCTGTGTTGAAAAGGTTTGAAAAATATCCTTATCTTATTACTTCATGGACAAGCTGCTGCTAAACAACAAAACCTTGGTTATTACTTTTTTGGCCTAATACAGCCATGTAATTAGGTTGATATTACATATTTTGATGAAATTGAATTAGGCATGCTTTGATGAGTTGTAATTACCAGAACATCAGAAGAACCAGTCAAGAGGAAACAATGCTTATTTTGATGTCATTTTTATGTCATTGTCCTCTTCTTGTTAACCTACCACTGCAAAAATGCAGGATGTAACACCATGATAATTCATCCATCTCTCTTCAGGATTTCAAATATTAATTTATGTTGAGCAATTGCCAAGCACCCTTCGATCGATATTTCTTCACTTATTCCCTTGTGCCACTTATTAGTTGGTTTATGCCATTCAAAAATGAAGAGCTGGTTGAAAAGTATTCAGAAATAGTCACCCATGTTGACTACAGCTGACCTACATCATTTTTAGATAGTCAAAATTCATTGAACAACTGATGCACAAATGTGAGATATCTTCAGTGTTCAACAGGACAGAGTCAGAACTAATTCTGTTGTGTGATTTT
This sequence comes from Platynereis dumerilii, assembly GCA_026936325.1. NCBI lineage: Eukaryota > Metazoa > Annelida > Polychaeta > Phyllodocida > Nereididae > Platynereis > Platynereis dumerilii. The sequence continues at coordinate 20,811,750 of JAPTHN010000005.1, read as the reverse complement.
TTGCCTTTGTGATCCCAAAGATGAAAAAGATGAAAGACTGTGAGAACACAAACAGACTACAATGCAAGCTCACACATCTGTCAGTGGCTAGAGCCAGACTATGCAAAGTTTGCTCAATGGAGAATGGGATTAGGACTGTAATAAAAGAAGGATTTGGCCATGTAGAGATTTGTGAGGACCATAGAGCAGAATGAGTTCTCTTTGTTGGTTTGTGAGTGTAGAGAAACAAAGAGAGCGGAACAAACATTGAAGATAAACACTGTGAAATAAGGACCGAAGTATAGAAATGACCATTTGAAGACACATTATTGCAGATGAAGCGCAGAATTTGGTATGACATTGACACAAAAAAGGAGAACTTCTGAAGCTTTTAAAAGTGTTTGATTGCTTGGTAGCAGTCACAAAAAACACTTGCTGTGATCCCATGCAGGACCATGAGGAAATTTCTACCATGTCTGAAACAAAATACAGGAAAGGGTAAAGACTCACTTTAAAGTCTACGATACAGTGGGCGGAATACGCTGACAGATTTCATAAGTGCCTTCAGTGAATCACCATTTTCTTCCAGACTCCATATTTCCTGTGGCTTGAGGGAAGTGTTGAATAGTGGCAACCCACACCTGGTAAATCAAGTGTATTCAATAAACTGTCTATACATAGAAAAAGTGAATTAACATTACTTTCATTTAGAAATATGGGAAAAAATAATCTAATTCGCTCTTCGTAATTTGCAAGAAAACTGCAATTAGAGTCGGTCGGGGCAAGAAGCCTGTGTTAGGTGAGAGGTCCCCCCAGGTTTATATCTAAACTTACATTTTTGGTGCTTTTTCTTATTGATAGCATTGAAGCTAAAGACTTTTTGGGTGACGTCATGAATTTTCAGGGAAAACAGCACCAAACCATAGTAGAAATTAAAAAAAAAAAATGTGCATGGTTTTTGTAACTTTGATTAATTCTTTGAAAGGGGTTGTCAGAAATAACATTGGAAAATTTTTAAAGTATAATGGATATGTGCATTGCTTCACTTAATGACCATCACATAAATATGATTTGGATCATGTTTTTTTTCTAATTTTAGTTCAATATATAGAGGTCAAATTAAAATATGTGGTTTTGGGGCGAGAGGCCCCACATAAAATGGGGCATGAGGCCCCCTTCATTAAGGCCTCAAAGCTGCTTCAGGAACCATTTAATAATGTGTAATTTACCTTAAATCGTGACAGAATAGGTAATTAAAATACCTCAGAAAAAATTTGGCCGAAATTGAAAAAGGGTGAAAAATATTAAAGAATAAATGTATAAACAGAAAAATTCTTAAATTCAGAAAAAGTGAATAGAATGCTCTAAAAATGACAGAAGAACCCCAAGAAATAACTTTCAAGTGGAATGCACTCACAAAAATAATTTCTATAGGATTATCATAGGGGGTCATCTTGCCCGATGGGTGGGGTAAGAAGCAATTCTAATTTTTTTACAAAAATGGCTGTTACTCCTTTATTAAAATTGGTCAACATTTGTTTCACTAGTTATAAGTAGAGTCAAGAGATTCCTCCCTGACAGCATAATCATTCAAATAATCGACCATAAAAAGTAGGTCAAAACACGCCCAGAAGTTAAGGGGGTCTGCATGCCCCGACCTACTCTACCTAACTGCCTCAACATGAATGGTAATTGCAGAACCATGACGTTGTTAGTAGTCCTTTGTTGTCTTGCATTGTGTCCTGGCTGCAGACGATCTATGTAGCAATTTCACAGCATTTCCTAATAAAAGAGAAGGCTCTCTGGTAAATGTTGGACACAATCATAATGACTGGAAAGAGAAGACCTAAATAAGTCCTTCTGATAGTCAGTACATTTCCCTCGTGTCACAATTGATCACAAATGTAGACAATATTATGCAGTTACCTCTCAGAGTTCAAATTCTTTGCTTTAACTTATTCATCAGTTTGACCTTGTCACCGCACTATATGGCATAATGCAGTACGCGTAATATGCAATGTCATATGTATGCATCATACAACTGCTGTATATATACCTTTGATGTCAAGGTGCTGTATATATTTTACTTCCATAACTATATTTTTCCTGCTCGGGCAGTTGGGACAAAAAAAAAACATCCTTTCGAAATAGAACGAATATCACAACCCAACGCACCATCATGGGCACATATGCACTTATTTCTCCTTGATCAAATATTGTGCAAATGTGGATGTATTATTCATCACTGCGACCTTGTTACCATCCTTTGGCTTTGCATTTGATTCTTCCTTATGCAATATGCAGTGGAATATCTGGCTATGCTCTTAATCAGAATTCTATATTGGCAAGACAACATTACTTTACTCCACCATATTCCTGAACCACATGTGTCTGTCCCTTCCTACTCCCTATTTCCTATTCAGTTTTTTGCGAGCACTTGTTTGCAATAAAATCCAAATACTCCAGTAGGGAGTAATGTGTGAACGAACACTCGAGAGGCAATTTGAAACACCCACTTAACAGTTGGCGCTTTGTTGTTAGCCACTTCATGGAGGTGCTGCTGCAGTAAAACAAGGCCTTTGTAATTATTGTTTTATGGCAATTGCTCAGGCTGTTATTACAAAATTTGACGATTATTGAATAAGGCATGCTTTACAGTCTCTAACTTTGATATGCAAAAAGAGCGGACTGTTGCACTGTGAAAATGGCAGTTCATGAATCATCATACTGATGATTTGTCATGATCATACCCAATACTTTCAATGTTAATTTGATTCATGGAGACAGGCTGTAAATTAAATTTACATTGTGTATGATTATGACAAATCTTCAGTATGATGATTCATGAAGTGCCATTTTCACAGTACAACAATTCATTCTGTTTGCATAATTATCAAGTTTACAGGCTGAACGGAGACTAAACCCGCTTGTTGGTGACAGGCAAACGATAGGATTATGCATCTGAGTGAATTATACTCTAAAATCAGTGATGACTAATCAAGCAGCCTCAATGTTTCCTTTGCTCAATATAGAGAAGATGACACTGCATATCAAGTTTACAGGCTGTAATGCGCTGCAAAGGAATCAATCAAGAAGAACATTTTCCACTGGCTAAGTTGAAATCAATACCAGGCAACATGAAATAAATGAATATCAATGCAGTATTAGAAATTTTGTTTTTGTGCCTTTCTCATGAAAACTAAATTAACTGACCATACCTTCAAAACTTGTGCCTTTAGTAAGTATAGGTTGATTCATGCTCCTTTGAGGAATAAACAAGTCCTGGTCTAATGTAAATGTGCTTGATTCACCTTACTGGGCTTCTCAGTCTATCAATTAATATAATTACAGACATGCCATACGGCCTGGGAATTAAGGAGTTGTTCAGCAGAAGGCGAGTCATGAAAAGCACTGATGAAACCAATCTGTCACTAAGGTTATCACTGATGCTGATAGTATGTGATACAAGTTGATACTGAAGTGACAGTGTCCCCCAGAGAATAGGGAAAACTGGGGTACTTTGGGACTTTTTTCATCGTACTGCTTTCACTACTCGAGATTGAATATCACCTGATCTTTCCATTCAGACAGTAAAATGTACTCAATGAAATGAATTACTTAATACTCTGTTCTTAGCAAAAACCTAGTATTGTCAATACAAAAGGTTTTTAGCAGTTCATGCTTGTGAAATATGCCTCTTTCATAAATGCATCCACATAATTTTAAGATATGTGCCTAATATCATGTTATACTGGTAATGCAACTGGTCATGAAATCTGTGAAAGCAATGAAACTATAAAACGTCTTCACCGGAATGTTACATACAATGTAATAATAGTCATGTAACTGTAAGTAGCATGACAAAGCTGGGCACTAAATCGTGACTCGCAAAACGAGTGTTTGCAGAAAAGCTGTTGGTGACCATCCATGACCTCACAACACTGTGAAACACATTGAAATAAGCTGTCAACTTGTCATTGAGCAACTTGTGACCTCATTGATACTCAGTTGGTCACTCATTTTGATAGCAATGCAAGTATGTGTATAGGCTATGACCTCATACCTCATATATTACTTATGACTCATAGAGAATAACATGGCATGGATAGGGCTATGACCTCACATTCACAAGGAATATTTCAGTTCAATTCTGTAAGCACTTGTTTTTTGTCCACTGTAACATAATCAAGTTGCTGCAACATTAATGCACTGATTTGGCAAGTCACATTGGTGTTGTGGCCACATTTCGCAGCGCAAACTACAATGAAATTGAATCCTTGTATCAGAATTATACATTTTACCAATTCAAATAACATTCACATACTGAATCAAACAAACAGTTTCTCTAATTACTGTCAACAGAAGCTTTCAATAGTTCTGATACAAATTATTGCAACATTTGAAATAGTGAGCATTTCATAAGCTGCCTCTGGAGACTCCTGTTTGATGCAGTGGCTTTGAGAGCATCTAGTCTTGAAGCCCTCCAAAGTGTACATTCTATTCTCGGAAAGGCCATTCCATCGGCCTCAGCCCTTGAGTCTCAACTGCACCCAGGACGGTAATCAAGCCTTCCAAAAATCACTCAGCCTTTTCCAAACAACCTATAACCTCAAATCCCTCTTGGACATATCTCAGTCAGTTTATTTCTCAAAGCACTATCTCTATTTGCCAAACTCGATGAAGGCTAGAATGTCTACCTTGGGACATTTATATTCGTCTTCTTACAGACAAGGTTGGTCACTTGAATGAGGTCTATCAGCCTGGTTATGTTGTCTGTGTGTGTGGGATCTAAGGCTTTTTAGATATAATTTTAGCTGTTATGATTCTCAGAGTGATCCCTGTGTTATAACACAGGCGGAATGATCACAATGGCTTAGCAGTTCTAGAGATAGAGAGGAAGGTGTATGGCTCAAGTGCCGCCTGGTGGAGTGCAAATATAGAAAATTGATTAAAATTGCTCAAGGAGCAGCCTTTCACAACATTATTGTTGGTTCTGTGAGATAATAGTCTCTCAGCTACACTTAGAGATGATTTTCACCCACTACACTGCATTTAGACTCACATTAAACCTTGTTTGGCCAATCTTACCTATGTGTGCACCCATATCAGCATACATCACAAGGGAATTCCCTTTGACAGCCAATCAGAATTTAGGAGACCACAGAGCCATCTCTTGATTAAATTGGAACCTCAGTCGGCCCATTGGTGAGCATACTATAGCCTGTTTCCCAGCCACCACAAAACAGGCCTGGTGGCCATGGGATATCCCAAGAATACTATTTATGGCAACTTCCGCAAATATGACAACACACGACGACTGTCATTTTCCCATGGGGGAGCTTGAGCAATACACCTTGGTATAATATAACAGAATAAGTGCGAAGCATGTGAACACTGCCTGTGGTTATAAGCACCCAGGCACCCTTCTGTGGTCATGAATCAGTCTCTTTTGTTGGTGAGGTCTTTCCTTCTGCGCAAAAATGTGAAACCAAAACATGTATTCATCTGTAGTCATGCAGCTTCAAAACTAATCGTAAAAGAAACAATTGGCATACATGTTGTTTGGTGTGGTATACGAAACAATGTATACATGTTGTTTAGCATGACAAACAGGAGACAGATGCTGCTATTACTTACTCTAGTTTTCTGCTAAATTATCTTAGTTTTTGTATAATCAGGGCTTAATCGTGAGCATCGTTACTTCAAGACAAACGATTAAGGTAACCTTTAACTTGATAAGGCATCTGTTTTCAGCCTGAGGCTCTTTTGAAATGTCTCTAAAAGGAAGAGCGGATGACCTGTGACATTTAGCATCTGGATACTTCGTAACTTTGAAATGTCATTTTCTGGACAAAGCAACTACCAGAGATCATTGCTCCTTTACGTTGACAGGGGGAGAGTTGGTCTAGTGGTTACGTGCAATGTTGCCGATTGCTGGGTTCACGGTTCGAATGCAGCTTGTGCCGGTCACCCTGGCATGTGTTGGACGGCTGTTTCAATTATCCTTTGCCTCATTGCCGTGTCCTCCTCCTATCCTAATTAGCCTACCAATTGTTTGTAATTTTCAAGGTGCTCATTACTCAAAGACCAACTGACTGATTACTAGTACCAATTACTGTATTTTCTTTGTGAACTAATAAAGAAACATGTTTAGTAATTACTAAGATTTATCGATTCAGGTCTCAAATTCTATTTATCTTGGGCAATGTGTTCTTGGCTAAAATGGATTACATTGGCATTCAGGAATTATAGGTGAAATCAATGAATGTTTGTTATGAACGGGCATTGGATATTAATTTTTTGGCCAGACTACCAGTCTTTCATGACACTGAGTCAAGGTGCCTCAGTCTAAGCGGTTTTGGTAAGCGTATACAATTTTTATACAGAGAAAGCAAAACATATATTGTTTTCCTTGACAATTGAATGCAATATAATATATTAGCTAGTTTCTTGTGACCTTCTACTGTGTAAAACAGAAAAATATTAATGATCGCAATTCTTTTGTCACAGCCATGCAATGTTGTTCTGAGTTAACAAAGAAAATGCTTAAAACGCCCCCAAAATACTCAGATTAAGAAATCTTACTGGGACTATCAGGAAATCCTTCTGATTCTACTCTACATCGCCAAGCACTATCGTAATCCTCTGTTTTGTTCTCTTCGTTGTCATAGACAGATTTATGGCAATCAAGAAGCAATATGGATAATCTTGATGTTAGTCTCTTGAAAGGTTTTCCAGATCTGGCTTAATGCTACCATGTCACACATAACCATAATTCAGTGACTCAATGCGAGCTTATTCAGGCTGCATAATTTTTCCAAGCATCCACAATTATGCAAAACAATGGATTTTGATTTGGGAAGCAGTTTTATTCCACCATATCACACAATACCGTTCTGCCGAAAAGTTTAAATACCCCAATGCAAAATGATAAATTTCTCTATTTCCGCGGCAATTTTAACAACAATTGGCAAATCATACATGAAATACACTGCAATGCATGTGGATGAATACTTCTGAACCATTGAAAATTCAATAGAAATGAGATTCTGTGATATTATCAGTTAATTGAATTTTATGAAATTTTCAAAGTTTAAATACCGTCGAGTAATATCAGATAGTTTCCCCCTTGAGATTAAGAACAGCTTGCAGGATTTTGCTACATTATTTCAAAAATCCCCAGACAATACATCATCAGTGCTTTTAATCCATTCTGCATCACAGGTATCAGTTGGTTATCATTTTAAAAGTGAAAAGCAGATTGACAAAATTCTTCAGAAATAATCAAATATATGTGGACTAGAGCTGTACTAGGTCACTTTTAGAGAGGTAATTCATGGAACAACTGAAGCACCAATTCAGCTATCTGCATTATTCCACAGGACTTTGTCAAAAACACAAACAGACTACAATGCAAGCTCACACATCTGTCAGTGGCTAGAGCCAGACTATGCAAAGTTTGCTCAATGGAGAATGGGATTAGGACTGTAATAAAAGAAGGATTTGGCCATGTGGAGATTTGTGAGGACCGCAGAGCAGAATGAGTTCTAATGTTTTTTTGTGAGTGTAGAGAAGCAAAGAGAGCAGAACAAACATTGAAGATAAACACTGTGAAATAAGGACCAGAGTATAGAAATGACCATTTCAAGATTTTTTCAACCTTGTGCATCTGTTTCTGATAAATGTAAATAAAGCTTTAAACCATCTTATGCAGACCTTTTTTGAAAATATATTTTAGGCAAATAAACCGCTAATACATTGAAAAAGTTAACATAACATTACTTACATGTAGAAATGTGGAAAAAACTATAATCTAATTCGCTTTTCGTAATTTGCAAGAAAACTGCAATTACCTAACTGCCGCAACATGAATGGTAATTGCAAAACAATGAAGTCCAGTTGTCCTTTGTTGTTTTGCATTGTGTCCTGGCTGCCGGCATTCTATGTAGCAATTTTGCAGCATTTCCTAATAAAAGAGGAGAGGTGAACCTTCCTGGTGAATGTTGGAATCAATCATAATGAATGGATCGAGAAGACCTAAATAAGTCCTTCTGATAGTGAGCACATTTCCTTAGAGTGCAATGATCAATTGTGACCAAATTTCAATGCAAAACCACCATGGATTTTTAAAAAAATCCATGTTGGTTTTTTGTATTGAAATTTGGTTTTTCATAAAACTATTTTGAATCTAAAGAACCAATTTTGTCTGAAAAGTGAGTAGGAGACAATATTATACAGTTACTTCTGAGAGATCATTTTCTTTGCTTTATAAATGTAGATATCTTATTCATCAGTTTGACCTTGTAACTGTGTCTTTAAAGCTGCTTGCGCATATAATGCAATACAAGTAATATGCAGTGTCATATGTATGTACCACACAACTGCCATATATATGCTTTGATGTCAAGCTGCTGTATATATTTTACTTCCATAACTATATTTTTCCAGTCCTAGCATTTGAGACCAAAAAATGCATCCTTTTGAAATAGCTTGAATATCACAACCCAGCACAACATCATCTGCACATATGCAGTTATTTCTCCCAGATCAAATATTGTGCAAATGTTGATGTCTTATTCATCGCTGTGACCTTGTTACCATCCTTTGGCTTTGCATTTGATTCTTCCATATGCAATATGCAGTGGAATATATATATGGTTATGCTCAGACATCAAGATGCTGTAGTAGCAAAGCAACATCGCTTTACTCCACAATATTTCTGAAAAACATTGGTCTTTCCTTCCCTATTCCCTATTTCCTATTCAGTTTTTGTTAGCACTTGTTTGCTATAAAATCCAAATACTCCTGAAGGGAGTAATGTGTGAACGCACACCCGAGAGGCAATTTGAAACACCCACTAAACAGTTGGCATTTGTTGTTAGTCACTTCATGGAAGTACTGCTGCAGTAAAACAAGGCCTTGGTGATCATTATGCTACACGGCAATTGTTTAGGCTGTTATTACACAATTTGATGATTTTGAATAAGGCATGCTTTACACTCTGTTATTTTTATATGTAAAAGAGCGGACTGTTGCACTGTGAAAATGGCACTTCGTGAATCATCATACTGATGATTTGTCATGATCATACCATGTATACTTTCAATGGTAATTTGATTTAAGGAGATAATCAAATTTACATTGAAAGTATTGTGTATGATTATGAAAAATCTTCAGCATGATGATTCATGAAGTGCCATTTTCACAGTACAACAATTCATTCTGTTTGCATAATTGTCAAGTCTACAGGCTTTGGTGACAGGCAAACAAAGGATTACACATCTGATTGAGTTATACTCTAAAATTAGTTATGACTAGTCAAACAGCCTCAATGTTTCCCATGCTAAAAAAAAGTGAAGGTGACACTGCATATCAACACAATATATAGTTTACAGGCTGTAATGCTCTGTTACTACAGTGACATCAAAGGAATCAATCAAGAAGAAAATGTTTCACTAGCTAAATTGACATCAATACCAGACAACATGAAATAAATGCGTATCATTGCGGAATTAGAAATTTAGTTTTTATGCCTTTCTCTGGACATCTCATTAAAACTAAAATTAACTGAACATGCTTGCTTGAGGAATAAACAAGTGCTTGTCTTTCGTAAATGTGCTTGATTTACCCTACTGGGCTTGCCAGTCTATAAATTATAATCACCGATATACCATACTGCCTAGGAATTAAGGAGTTGTTCAGCAGAAGGCGAGTCATGAAAAGCACTGATGAAACCAATCTGTCACTAAGGCTATCACCGATGCTGCTTTCTCTACTCGGGATGAAATATCACCTGATCTTTCCATTCAGACAGTAAAATATACTCAGCGATATAAATTACTTAAAGACTCTGTACTTACTACTAATTTTAATATGCCTAATAAATACTGGTAATGCAACTGGTCATGAAATCTGTGAAAGCAATGAAACTATAAAACTTCTTCACCAGAATGTTACATACAATGTAATAATAGTCATGTAACTGTAAGTTACATTACAAAGCTGTGCTTCACCGAATCGTGACTTGAAAAAAGAGTGTTTGTAGAAAAGCTGTTGGAGGCCATCCATGACCCCACAACACTGTGAAACACATTGAAATAAGTTGTCAACTTGTCATTGAGCAACTTGTGTCTTCATTGATACTCAGTTGGTCACTCGTTTTCATAGCAATGCAAGTACCCGTATAGGTTATGACCTCATAAATTGCTTTTGACTCATAGAGAATAGCATGGCATGGATAGGGCTATGACTTCACATTCACAAGGGACATTTCAGTTCAATTCTGTAAGCACTAAGTCTTGTTTTTCGTCCACTCTAACATTATCAAGTTGCTGCAACATTAATGCACTGATTTGGCAAGACATATTGGTGACGCAGTCACATTTTGCAGCGCAAACTACGATGAAATTGAATCCTCTCCTCAGAATTAAACATTCTAAAATTCAAATAGCATGCATTTATTGAATCAAACAAACAACGGAAACTTTCAATAATTCTGATGCAAACTATTGACAATATACCAACATGTTCTTTTAAAATTTGAATTGTGAGCTCTTCTACTGGAGACTCCAGTTTGATACAATATCTTTGACATTATCTAGTCTTGAAGTCCTCCAAAGTGTACATTCTATTCCGGGAAAGGCAATTCCATCGGCCTCAGCTCTTCAAGCCTTGACTGTACCCCGGACGGTAATCAAGCCTTCCAAAAATCACTCAGCCTTTTCCAAAGAATATATAACCTCAAATCCCTCATGGACATATCTCAGACAATTTTTTTTTCTCTCAACCCTATCTCTATTTGCCAAACTCGATGAAGACTAGAGTGTCTACCTTGGGACATTTATATTCGTCTTCTTATAGACAGGGTTGGGTCACTTTAATTTGGTCTATCAGCCTTGTTATGTTGTTTGGGTGTGGGATCTGAGGCCTTTGAGTATAAAATTGTAGATGTTATATATATGAGTCTTAGAGTGATCCCTGTGTTATAAGTGCCCTTTTGCATTCATGAATCAATCGCTTTTGAAAGTGAGTTCTTTCTTTAGTGCAAAAATGTGAACCAAAACATATACCAGTATTCATAGGCATCCAGCTTCAAAACTAATTGCAAAAAAATTAAAATTTGGCATACATATTGTTTAGCGTGAAAAACAGGAAACAAATGCTGCTATTACTTACTCTATTTTTCTTCTATTATCTTAGTTTTTGTATAATCAGGGCTTTAACATGAGCATCATTACTTCAAGAGAAACAATTTAGGTAACCTTTAACCTGATAAGGTGCATCTATTTTCAGCCTGAGGCTCTTTTGAAATGCCTTTTGAAGGAAGAGAAGATGACCTGTGACATTTAGCGTCTGGATACTTTGTAACTTTGAATTGTCATTTTCTGGACGAATCAACTAACAGAGATCATTGCTCCTTTACATTGACAGGAGGAGGGTTGGTCTGGTGGTTACCTGTAAGGTTGCCAATTGCTGGGTTCAGGGTTCGAATCCAGCTCTTTCCAGGTCACCTTGGTCTGCGTTGGATGGCTGTTTCAATAATCATTTGCCTCATTGCCATGTCTTCCTCCTGTCCTAATTAGCCAACAGAGAGCAGAAGTACAGGATGTAAAGCTCGAATCAGTCATCCATCTCCAATAAATTGACACTTCTGTAGTCAAGAAAATATATTCAACATTGATTGTTTGAAGGCAATTTGTCACTTGATTAATTATCTACATTTTTGTAATTTTCAAAGCGCTCATTACTCAAAGACCAACTAACTGATTACTCCCATTCATGACAGACATTAATTGATCGTACCTAATTCCTGGATGCCAATATAATCCGTTTTAGCCAAGAACACATTGCTCACGTAAATAGAATTTGGAGCCAGAACCAATGAATCTAACCTTGTAATTACCAAACATGATTCTTGGTTTGTCAACAGAGAAAATGCATTAATCAGCAGCATGTAAATCAACAGTGGCCATAGCATGTACCTTTCATGACACTATGTCAAGATGCCTCAGTCTAAGCTGTTTTGGATAGACTTGTGTTCACAAATACTATGATAACAAAGAGGTATCGTTTTTTTACAGAAAAGTATTAAAGAGTCAATATAATTTAACTTCTGCTATATAAAACTGAAAATGATAGAAGGTCGCAATATGACTTTTTTTTCTTTGAGTTAGTAAAGAAAATGCTTGAAACGCCCCAAAAAATACTCAGATTGAGAAATCTTACTTGGACTATCAGGAAATTCTTCAGATTCTACTTTCTGTCGCTGAGTTCTATCGTAATCCTCTGTTATGTTCTCTTTGCCGTCATAGACAGATTTATGGCGCATCAAGAAGCAATATGGATAATCTTAATGTTAAGTCACCTGAAAGGTTTCTCAGATCTGGCTTAATGCTGTCACACATAACCATAATTCAGAGACTCAATGCGAGCTAAATCCATGCTGCATAACTTTTCCAAGCATTCATATGCAAAACAATGGATTTTGATCTGTGAAGTAGTTATATGACTTAGCCAATAATATTATGACATATATATAATTTTGCAATACATCACATAATAATTCCATGAACATTGTCAACACTTGGAGTGCCTTATTTCTGAACAAAAATAAGGTACTTCCTTCGTGCAATTGTCTGGTTAGTCTAGTGGTAGTTTGCTAGCCAATGGTTGAGTCCACAGTTCGAATCCAGCTCTTGCCGAGTCACCTGGTCATATTTTACCCCAAGGGTCAGTGCCAGGCCCAGGAAGTACTGTATGCACAGTTACTTATTTTTTGTACACCAATCGAAGAGGATAAAATTTTCTGTAAAAAGCACCACACTGATGCTAGGGCCTTTGTCTCACCTTGGCCTGTGTCTCACTGTTCCCCGTTTTCCCCTACTGATGGAACAACATACATTGTATGACACATACATGCATGCATGTCAAGACTCAGATTTTGACCAGTATACATGAGTCAAAATATTCTTCATTAGGTCTGCCAGCAGGGCTGAGCAGGCCTATTGTGATGCACCAGATTATCCAATGTGTGACTCTGTGCACCAAATCCTGTTAAAACTACGCCCTGTATGCATAATAATGTTTCTCTGCAGTATGCCTTCTTGTGACACACTAAAAGCTCTTTTCAATTATGACGGATCTTTGTAACTTCTGCATTGAGTATTTGGTGATTTAAAAAATTTATATAAACCTCCGTCACGCTGCACAGACTGGCAGACCTACGTATGCACTCTCTGAGTGTCCGTTGTTATGATTGTTTTCTCTTTGTGAAAACAGGACATAATAACAGCTCACAGATAAGGGGATACCAAACATAATATAAACATAGCTACATTGCTTGCTGAGAAAAAACGGTAAGTCGCAGTCCTCAACTGAGTCCCTAACGGTAATTCACCCTTCTGAAAATCACTCAGCCTTTTTAAACAACCCCTATAACCTGAAATCCCTATTCGGCATATCTCAGACAATTTTTTTTCACCCCTTTCTCCATTTGCCAAACCTGGTGAAGCCCAAAAGGCTAAAATGCCTTCCTTGGGACTCGTATATTTGTCTACTGATGGTTGAGGGTAACTTGGCATGTCTATAAATAAAACCCTTTTAAGGCCTGGTAGGGGTAGAATGAAGGGGTAGGGTCAAAATGATGAGCAAACATGCACTTGTGAAACAGAATCAACCCGAGAATAGAAGAGGTTTTGTCGGTTCCCCTGCGGCCTAATCGTTTTAGCAGTTGATTTTGAATCAAATGGCTTGAGAGGAGGTGAGTTCGAATCCCACTCCAGGAACTTTGCTCAAAGAATCAAACAGATGACGGACCATGCAGGAATAGGAGATAGGACACAAGCACCAGAATGAAGCCTGCACCAAGACAGAAATGGGGACAGAAATAGGAGAAAGAAAAACCAGAGAAGTATCAGTTCCAAAAATATAAACCTATATGTACACACCTCTAGAGATTGATTGAACTGCACTGAAAACTGAACAAAGTCCGAGCACATGGGACGTTAAATGGAGGTGGGTTGTATCAAGTGTTCTACACTGGGGCAACAGAAAGACCCGGATCCCTGAATCAATAGGGTATGTACCAGACTCACGGCCTTGTCAGGTAATACTAAGATCAAGAAAGCCAATGAATTGTGGGTGAGAGAGATCTCGCTCCATCACTTGTATTAGTGAGATTGACAATAATGACTCAAGAAATATAATATTATAATACACCTGACCCTTTGAAGAAAATGTTCCTTGAAGCCCTCCAGACAAATGTTTTGTGAAAGCATTCCATTCATCCAAAGCCTTTTCTCCTTCGGTGCCTGAAAATACGGCCCGCAGTGACTAAAGTAAGGGAAAACCAGGACTAAGTCACAGGAATAACTGGGATGGTGACGCTGTCCCTTTAGGTGTCTTGTTCATACCTCCCACATGGGTTCAGTGTAAGAATACAAACATTTGGTGTGTTTTAGCCGAACTTTACGTTTCCATGGCAACCACAGAATGACTTAAAAATATCCAAATTGTGCAAAATTTTGGAAATCCATTCCAAAACTGCTAAATTTTATCTTGCAAAAAAATTCACAGCTCTATATTGAATATTTATCAATTCAAAAAAAGCTGTGAACTTTCTGAACCCCCCTTGTACATTGATTCAGACCATTGACTCTTTCTTTTGGCAATTATAATGAAAGTGCTGTGAAGAGTTCAGTCAATTATGATAAATGTACTGAAATCTGAAGCAAGACCCAAAGAGAGACCCAAATAAATCCTTCTCAAATAAGGAAATGTCCATGGAGTCCTATGCCTTCTATATCATTGAGCATTATGCAGCAATAATGGGTACACATTTGCTTCCTCTAAGATCAAATTTCTCAACAATGTCATGTGTTATTCAGCATATTGGCCTCACAACCTTTGTTTGTCTCTTCATTGGCCAGCACATGCACAATCTGATTATGTATTCTAGCATATTTCTAGGTATGCCACTGGTGTGGAAGGGTTGTGTAAACAATATTGAATTGCTTTTGCCCCTGGTAGAACATCATTGTGCAATCATTCCTTCAGACAAATTATTTGATTTGCACCAGCACACCATAGGTAACACAAAAACAAGTTAATTACACATTAATGCATCTTTCGAGTCCTAGAAGTTTTAATACTTCTGATGTCAAATGCCAGATGGGTGTATATATGAAATTTGTCCGTAAAAATACATTTACGTCTGTTCAAATTGTTACCTTCCATAAAACACAAAGTATAATCTGAAAGCAATTGACATTTAAGTCATAACAAAGTAGGTTTGTTTAGAATGACTGCATCATGTAATTGCTTTTTGTTCAGAAGCTATAACCTGAACCTTTGTGTGGGATAACCTGCAGGTATAGATGCAGAGCTGCTCTGTTAAGTTTGTGTTGAAATTAGCAAAATATTTGTTACTTGCATTCAACTTTGCAGAAAACAAACATTGGTTGTTTTCTATAGGCTGTTTTGTTTATTTTATGGAAATATATATATCAGCCACTTCTCTTCAAGCTTAGAGTTTCATTCCCAATTTACAAAAAAAAGTGTCGATGAATGAAAAAAAAACTTATCAGTCATTCATCGAGTGACGCGACGAAATCTATCAGCTTCTTCTCAGCAATTACTGCCACTACCTCACATCTTTTTTTTCTCGGGAAATGTATTTTCCAATCTGGGTGAAATCTACACAACAGCACAACACCTTCCTGGGGACTCGTATATTTCCCTCTGTGATGGATGAGACAAGGGTCACTCTGGTTGGATCAATCAATGAAACCCTTGTTGTGTTGTTAGCAAAGGACAGGTTCAATGAAATGATCAATAAAAGAGAACCATATATTATCTGATCTGGCTTCTGTCTGTGTCCTAGGGAATGAGCTGCCAAGTATCTGCGGATGTGGGTCAATGACCTTTGAAGTTGGCAACTCTATTATCTACTTGATGGAAGGATGATTGGGGCATTGCGTCCTGTATTTATGCACTTGGCAGGCAAATTAAGACAGGAGGACGACATTGCAATGAGAAGAAGGATGATTGAAATAGCCGTCGAATATAGGCCCAGGTGACCCGACAAGAGCCGGATTCGAACTCTGGACACAGCAATTGGCAGCCTAGTATGCTGCCACTGAGCAAACCGTCCACCAAACCTTTGATAGGAAAAGTCTTTAAGTCTGTCGCTCACTTTGGTTCCCTTTTTTTAATTAAATATTGGTGTTGGGCTATCATCTGACAATTTATTGATTTTGGCGTTCTCAGATGATAATGATCCCAATATCGAAGGTCTGGATACGCCCATATTGCGTAAAAAATTCTCGGGAATATTTTTGCACCATAATTTCAGCCATGCCTAATTCAAATTACTGATTTCATGAGTGTTATAACTGTGTTGCTTGGAACGCATTTCAGTGATCATTGCCAAACAATTCAGATAACCTTTTAGCTTGAGGCACTTTTGGAATTGTCTTTTTACAGGAAACACTGATGAGCCTTGACATTTTCCGTCTGGACACTTTGAAACTTCGAAATGTCACCTTCCAGAAAAAGCAACAGCCAAAGTTCATCACTTCTGCGCCTTGATGACTTCATCGTCTAAATGTTGGTGTCTAGAAGATGGTAAATGAATATGATCCATTAATTTGGTGACACGGAAGAGCAATTGTCCATTGGGATCAAACTTTTAGATACAAAATGATTTTCTGCAAATCACAAATCATTTTGTGAATATTTATTAAAATGTTCATAATCTTCAAAGGTGTGCTCAATCATCAGCAGACTGATAACTGCCATTCATGACAGACAGTAATTGATTTTATCTAATTATGGAAAGCCAAAGTGATCCTTCATAGCCAAAAACACATTGTTCAAGATTAATCAAATTTGCAGCTTGAAATGAAGAATTGTCCTGAGCAATAATTATCCCTTTTTTTCACTAGGAGAAAAGGCATTCTTCTGTTGTAATTCCTTGGCCATTGAGGGAATTTTGCATGCCACTAGTTCATTATGACAAGATGCACTGAATACTCCTCAATCATAACCGTGGTTCTGATAACCAATTGGGACAAAAACTGTATTGTCTTGCTATTTGAATTCCAAAGTCTCCGACAGTACAGTTTGTCACTGAATTTCTCTGCCAAAGACGGTGACTGTATTTCTGTAAAAATTTGGATATCAATGACTTTGCACCGGATGACAAACAAGGCTGTCAGTTACAGCTTTTGATGATCATAGTGAGATCAAAACGCTGTTTGATATCACCTTAATTATTTTCCTGAGCCTTCTTCAACGTAAACATTGTATCCTGTAGAATATCTTCGCAACATAAGGTATGCCCATCTGAGCACTAAACACGGAAGGTCAACTTTCTTCTCCGATGTCCGCATAGTATCTTAATCACTACATTGTTACCACGGTAACTTAAGATAAGCTATAATAACTTTGTGCTCATCACGGATTTTGTTTTGATTAAATATCAAAACCACATTAAATCACACATGCCATCTTATTATATACTGTCTATCAAATTACTTGTAATCATTAAAATGCAAGATTGTCTTTCTGATATAATATTATATCATTATTTGCATATATCATTTTATCTGATGACTACATTCCGATGAAACCCCAACAGGTTATCTTGATTGGTTCATGTAGATAATAAATAGGCAATAATGAATACGAAAAATATATGTGCTTCTGCTTAGCAATAGCCATTAATGAGAGCAATTTCGTGCCGAAACGGGACACTCTCAACATGGTCCTGTTAATCATTATGTTAATATTGTCTCCTGGGTGGTTATTACATGATTCGATGTAATTGAATCAGGCATTCTTTAATTACAGGGACATCAAAGAAACTAATCATTGCTGTAAAAAACAAAGGCTTGGTGCAAAGGCAATCTGAAAAGCAATTAGACTAAGTGGGCTTGTTTGTAGTATCATGTAATTGCTTTGCATTTAGAAGGTATTACCAAAGCCTTTGTGTGGGTCTTGCTGAAATATGTGCACTGCATTGTGCTTCTGCTGCAGTGATTTAGATATGTGAACATTGCATATATCCTAGAAAGACAAAAACAAAAGTTGTTGTCCTTTCGCTTGCTCTGTTGTGTGAAATATATTTTCAATTTGTGTTAATCGTCTTCTGAACACACCTTTTCAAGTTCATTGTTAATTAAGTTTACAACATGCGATAAAAACAATTCCAAAAGAATGAAAGAGGTGTTTTAAGTTCTTGAAAAAAGCTATTTTGCAACTACCACTACTAAAACATCCCCAGATACTCATCAACCTCCATAAAATCGTTCAGCCTTTCTTGGACTGCCATCATTCTCAATTTCTATTTTGTTTTTCTCTTCCATCTATTTCTATTTTTCAGAATGGACAAAAGCAACAGCATCTCGTACATTTTCTCAATGCAATGGTTGAGATGTGGGTCACTTGATTTGGATCTATCCATGAAACCCTTGTTATGCTATTTTATCAGTGGGCGGATCCGTAGTGGGTATTCTTTGAGGTTCGGGTAATGTGAGCACCGTTTCACCATTTGCGGGCCAGCACAGTTGTCAATTCAGCATTCGCGGGCCCGCACAGGTGTCTTTTCGGCTTTCACGGGCCTGCATTGTTCCATATTTTCTTCAATACGTTATTCCAGGTCGGGGGGACCCCCCCCCCCCCGATTCGTCACTGAAGGGACAGGATCAATATCAGTGGAAGAGAACTAGATAAACTGTATTAGGAAAATCTTGGAAAAAAATATTATTTCCTGAACCAAAATAATAAAACTGCATGTTTCTATCATTTTTCAGCAAATAACAAACAATTAAGTTCAATCTGGTACACTGCTCAAAAATTTTAATGCTAAAGGAGGCGTTTTGTAATGGGTACTAGTTATGGCCATTTCAATTAGATTCACAATACATGTCAACAAAATTCTTTATTATTATTAAAGGAGTTAGATCTGTCACAGAAATTTACTAACAAAACATAGGGTCAACACATCAACGTTAGGTTTGGTTTGGGTTAGGCTAGGGTGCTTTGCAGTAAATTTCTCTAACAGATATCTTAAAAATGAATTCTATTTGATGCATTGTAATGTAATTTCATTGTAAAATCGTAACACATTTCAGGTTATCTGTACAGTGGCAGACCAAGGGGCGCCTAGGTGTTTCAAGCGCGGCTCCCCTCGACCAGTGAGATGATTAATATCATTTTAAGCAAATCTGTGGCAACATCGGCCGCGAATGCCAAAAATCGCCCCCTAGATTACCCTGTCTGGATCCCCCACTACTGGTTGCCACAAGTGGCATGAACAATGCTCCCTTAAAATTTCTTAGCTGCATGAATTCTAGGTAACCTTTAACGTGACTTGACACTAGCTCTTTTTTTTCAGCTTGAAACCTTTTTTGAATTGATTTTAAAAGGGCTGGCTAATGACCGATGACATTTACCATCTGAAGATTTCACAACTGTGAAATGTCAGACAAATGAACTACCAAAGGTCATCACAAGATTATATGCCTTGATTTTTGTGGCTCAATGCGGTGGTGAGGTCCTGTTCACTTCTGACGGACAACAATTTAACTTATCTAATTCTTGAAAGATACTCGATGCCTCATGGCTATTTATCCTTTTTTCATATTGTGTGATAGTAAGATCTACATTTACAAACTATCCAAACATATATTTTGTTACAGCCGGTTTTCATTATTGTAGATTTTCAGTTCACATGAATAATCCATTAATCCTTTTTTCCAGGAAATATTATTCGATTTAGCGGAATGAACATTTTGACAACGAGTCCATTTTCGATAAAAAGCACCAACATAGATGATGGAAATATCTTCTAAAAGGGCAGACCATTAATTGTGCCAAAATGTCACACGAAAGCTTTTAAAGAAAGAGTTTCTGAAGAGGAAATACATTAAAAAGATGGTGCTCAGAAGATGATCTCAATCACTGTCAAGAAAAAATGATGGAGCACTTTGAACTACCAAAGGTCATCACAAGATTATATGCCTTGCTGTATGTGGCTCAATGTGGTGGTGAGGTCCTGTTCACTTCTGACGGACAACAATTTAACTTATCTAATTCTTGAAAGATACTCGATGCCTCATGGCTATTTATCCTTTTTTCATATTGTGTGATAGTGAGATCTACATTTACAAACTATCCAAACATATATTTTGTTACAGCCGGTTTTCATTATTGTAGATTTTCAGTTCACATGAATAATCCATTAATCCTTTTTTCCAGGAAATATTATTCGATTTAGCGGAATGAACATTTTGACAACTAGTCCATTTTCGATAAAAAGCACCAACATAGATGATGGAAATATCTTCTAAAAGGGCAGACCATTAATTGTGCCAAAATGTCACACGAAAGCTTTTAAAGAAAGAGTTTCTGAAGAGGAAATACATTAAAAAGATGGTGCTCGTGAGATGATCTCAATCACTGTCAAGAAAAAATGATGGAGCACTTGCCAGTCGGTAAATGAGCCTTATATCTTACCTAAAATATTTTGCGTTTCCTTTCAAAAACAAAAATATGGGCTGACTAAAAGAGTAAAAATTAATCAGTTTTAAAGGTAATTAAGAGTAGAATGTTTGTATTTATGTTTGAGAACTCTGCCTTAGAATGTTCATGCATATCATTTCAGTTTGGGTGTCGATCTACGCATAGCACGATCTGATTAGTAAGGCAAAAGAGCCAGAAACCATCAGCAATCCATTGATTTGAACTATCTCCAACATTGTCACAGATTCATAATAATATATAATATTAAGTCTTATTACGCTTTAAAAGAAGTTTCAATTAAAAAAGGAATGATGAAATAGTTTAACATAATATCCATATTTTCAATGTTGTCATTCTAATCATTCATCTAGCAACCTATCTTGTAAAAAATCTGGTCAGTCAGTTCAGGTTCTGGGATCTCAACACTATGTAATGCACCACACAATTTGTTATATTTTGTCTTTTTTCTTGTAATTGTATTTGTATATTATGGAGGTGTACTTAAGACAAGGCAAGAAAAAAAGCTGTTATTCCCATCTCCAGCACAATGGAACATTTTTGACAACCAGTCCATTCTAGATAAAAAAACATCAACTCGGAGCATCTTCTAGTAGAGATGACCATTAATTGTGGCAAAATGTCACAAGAAAGCTTTTAAAGAAAGAGTTTCTGAAGAGGAAATGCATCAAAAAGATGGTGCTCAGAAGATGATCTCCATTACACACTGTCAGCAAAAGATGATGTAGCACTAATATGTCAGTCAGTAAATGAGCCTTGTATCGTACCTAAAATATTGTGCTTTCTCCTTCAGAATTTTTTTAGATGGAATCTGATTGAAAGAGTTTGTTCATTTTGGAGCTAGCTCACATGTTGATATTTGTGTTTAAGGATTCTGATTTTGAGTGTTCATATGTTTGATAATTATTTTCCTTGCTATAAATAAGCTTTCAATAACATGTATCTCCACTTTTTTTCTCATTAAATGTTAATGCATTGCGTAATGACAACTCACTTAGATCTGCATGATCAGAAAAGACATAATAGCCAGAAATCATCAGAAATCCATTGATAGTAACATAAGTGAACATTTTTAGCCTTCACTGAATCATAGACTCAGATTTATTATGCATCATACGGATGCAAGACATGCCCATCTGAGCACTATAGAAGGCCACCTATCATCTCCAACGTTCTCATAGTTTCATATTAAGCTATCATGATCTCAACATTGTGGCCACAATATCATGGAGTTTGTCCTTCTCCTGCAAATACAAATGAAATGTTAATGTACATTTATACACTGATATATACAAACATTTTTAATTCAACATTCAAACTCACAAATATTTGAACATGACCACACAAAACTGCTATATTATATGTTATGTTTTAACACAATTTGATAAACTTTGAAATACTGGAGAGAATGATTGATTTAAAATGAAATCATTCAACCCAGTCTCAAAATATTCAATGTTGTCATTCTAACCATTAATAATCTTGTTCTATAGTCAGACAAAAAATAATAGGCCAGAAAGGCATGGAATGATTTTCTACTTTTTCTCAAGCTATCTGTAATTATTAGCTAATATGTAAATGGCACAGCCATGAAATTTGCGCAGCACTTAAAAAGTTTTTTTAGGACTTATGGTTTTACCATACTTTCATTAAATTTATTTAATATTCAATGTATGAAAGGCAGTTATGTTACTGTTTCAAAGAAATTGAAAGACGGATATATTAAAAAATAGACAGAAATTTACCTATACTAGAAACTATTAGAAAGATAAAATAGATTTAAAAAAAAGAATATATAGATAGATAGATACATACATACATACATACATACATACATATATACATACATACATACATACATACATACATACATACATATATACATACATACATACATACAAACATACATACATACATAGGATAGCAAATAAATAGGATTAAGGATAAATAGATAATCAGCTAAATAGTAAAGAGGAAGACAACATTGAAAGCTGCCAAATTTAAGTCTATGCTAGATTGCTGATATTACATAATGGTGATAACAAAAACAATAACATGTCTGCATGTAGATTAATTGCTCACTGTTACATAATCATCAGTTGACAAAAATTAGGTAACATTAATTTTGTAATGTTTTTGTTGTCTGTTTTGAAGTGAAATGAATCACATGTTAATAATATAATTTAGCTTTTCAAGGCTTATAATTAACTATTCCATAAAAATTATAGATACAGGGAATATTACTAGAGAATATTGAATTTTTAAGACACTTTTGAATATGAATATGTCATGTTTTGTTAAATTCGAAACTAGATCATTGATACGAAGCTTGTTCCACTTGACCTAATTTCCTGCTGTCGACCATTGATGTTGAGACCATCACTGCATAGAATTTTGAAACCGTGCTAAATTTCGCTACGCGAAACGGCCTGCGGCCGTTTCGCTGCGCGAATATAATTTTGTTATAAATCTTAAGATACTCATTATCTTGATTGTCTCTTTCATAGCATGGTGACTTGCTGCTTTCCATATTAGCTCAGTTCTGATGACGCGGCATTGGTGAGCATGAGTCAATGTCATAGGCATATTGGGGGGGGGGTCCGTTTCCCCCCCCCCCAAAAGTTTTGGAAACAGTAAGATTCGGGCAAAAAAGCTAAAAATCCCGGCAGATGATTAAGTAAACACAATTGAAAATTTATGATTTCCAAGCAATTTAATTTGAAATGGTATTAAATCTAGATCTTGAAATTCGGGGCAAATGTCGCTCCCCCTCCCCCCCAAAGTTGCGCCGGCCGTACGCCTATGGTCAATGTTCTACTCTTTTCTATATAATGAGCCATCGTTGATGAACATCTTTCTACAATAGTCTGCTGCTATCATATGTGTACTGTTTCATGACACCTACGCAAAGGCTTTGGTAATAGCTTCGAAATGCTTGACCACACCATATTACTAGAAAAATTACAAATATACGGCATTAAAGGCATGGCTATTAACTTACTAACTAACTATCTTTCAAATAGAACACAGTATGTAGAATTTAATGGAATCAAGTCAGATTTACTACCCATAACAACAGGAGTTCCACAAGGATCCATTTTAGGCCCCCTTTTATTTCTTATTTATGTTAATGATATAGCAAAAGCATCAAATATTTTCTGTCCAATAACGTATGCAGATGACTCCACTTTGTTTATGTATGTATGTATGTAGTTTATTGTCCAAAGGACCAATTAACAAAAAGATACAGTCTTGAAATGACATGAATGAATCATTTTAAAATTACAAATTAGGTGACAGTAAACATAACGTGTATGATAACTTGTGAAAAAAGAATGTTCACATAGACAGGTCGTTAAATAGTTAATACTATACAACACATGAAATGTAGGGTAATACTTCCACTTATACGAGAGTACTAGAATGTCACTGAAAATTTACTATATTTTTAATACAAGTGCAGAGGTTTAGTGTGACACCTCTGTTTATCACTTATAAGTGTTCAACACATCAAAGCAGAAATTAGCCAATTGGTGAACGTCATTGCTCTGCATCAGTTCACACATAGAAGTGACCTTCAGGTCTGGGAATTGAGACCTTAAGTCTTCAGTCAAGGGACAGGTAAGGGCCACATGTGCCTCCGTCTGGATGTCCTCCTCACATTCACAAAGACGCTTATCTCTTGGGATACGAGACCAGCGACCAGTCTCAATTTTGAGACGATGACTGCTCAAGCGAAATCTTGTCAAAGCTATTCTGTGGTTTTCCAGCATGGGTACAACCTTTTCGCGGTAGATCTGATGAACAGAAAGCTGAGGGTTGATGGACCTGTATGTCACAGCCTTTGTGGTAGTTGCTTCTCTAATGCGGTTCCAACATTAAAAACTGTCAAGCTTATTGATCAACATATGAATATTGATGAGATATTAAGTAATGAACTCTCAACGATTAGTACATGGTTGAAGTTAAATAAATTATCATTAAATTGTGAAAAAAACAAGGCAATGATATTTCACACAAAACAATGAAAAGTTGATATGCCTAAAATTCGCATTAATAACCATGAGATTGAATTTGTAAAACAATTTAACTTTTTGGGTATAATAATTGATGAAAAACTTAACTGGAAAGCCCATTCTAGTAGTGTCAGTATGAAAATATCAAAAACAATTGGTGTATTAAATATATTAAAAAACATTCTCCCTCCAGAGGTACTTTTACATATTTATAACTCCCTCATTTTATCCCATCTTAACTACGGGGTGTTTCTTTGGGGAAGACACTCAAAACAGATAAATGTTCTACAAAAGAAGGCAATAAGAGTTTTCTTGTTTGTTGATTATTATTATTAATTTACTTATTTCACATGATTATACAGTAAACATTCACTCATTGTTATTTGTAGTATTTTAAAATGATACTTTGTTTCACGCTGCATCACGCGCACCTGCTCCTCTGGTCACACTACGACTTTGCCAGTCAACATAATATTTCAATAGCCAAAGATTTTTTTTTTTCTTCATTATTATTATTTTTTTTTTCTTATAACTTTTTTTTTTTTTTTTTCTCTCCCTTCTTCTTTGCTGTTTCAGTCTAATAATTTATATGCATGTAATTAATATTGTTATTTGACTGAATTATATATAATACGAATTATATGTATCTTTTGAAAGGTGGCCACTCGCTAGCGGTTTGTTAAAAGCGTTTGAGGGGTCTCCTGGCTCTGTTACTTTTTTATTGAGTCTTAATAAATATTGTCTGAGTCTGAGTCTGAGTCTATTACTTGAAACTATATATACAACACACTCGGTCTAATTGAAAAATTGTAAACACCGTGATCTATAGCTTGTCAATTCATGTTAAATTTCAACCGCCTTGTGCAAGCTTTAAAGGTTAATTGATTAATTTGACTGTAACATAGGCATAATGTAGTTTCAGCCATGTTAGTCAAAGATACAAGGAGAAATTCAAAAGAACATGTTTCCATATCCTGAATGTCAGCCTCAATCTTACGACAAAATTGATGCTGATATAAGACCAGACGGGTTGAGAAGCAGTGAAATCTGATGATTGGGACTGAGTTGAAATTGATGGCAAGGAGTCATGGGTCAGGCAGAAGAGTGATCAGTCATAAGTGAGGATAAAAAGCAAGATGACTTCAAAGGAGAAAATTATGGGAAAGAAGTAATATTGTGTTTCATAGATCTTTAGCTTTTGTGGTAGCCGCTGTCTTTCTAGATTCCAAAGTAGGTTGCAAGACTCCCATTCAATTCTTGGAGTGGCAACTTTGGATTTGAACATAAAATGGCAAGTTTCTAAAAATTGTTTTTCAAGTGGTCTTTTAAAAACTAATTGTAGATTTGCATTTGCTTAGGGGACTACCATTTAATCTCAATGGTTGGGGGGGGGGGCTTGGAGTTTCTTGAAATAAATAATTTCTTGCTCCTTTTGCTGAAATAAATAAATAATTTTTAGGCAGTCTTGAATTGAATAATTTCTGGTTGGGGTATTCCTTTACAGAGTGACGCTTGATTTAGAAGGGAACAATTTGCGACATCACAGGTACAAAATTAATAATTTCCCGCCAAAGAAAACTCCAAGCCCTCCCCTCTGATTATTTAGTGGTCGTCCCCTTATCATTTACATGTTAGAGCCAATCAATCATGTGTGTAGATCTACATTAAAAGAGCTAAATGTTCATATTGGAGCTAATCATATGGGAAAGATTGTTTTTAATTAACAGAAATAAAGCATCTAAAGATATTAAATAAAGAAAGTTCTAAGACAACCAAATGCACAATCAATTACGAGAGTGTCTGGAAATAGGTTGCACAGATACACAGATTCAGAAATGACTGAGAGATCAAATCTGTTCGCTGGGAGACCCATTTACTTTAGTCAAGTCTTTTTTTTTTGGCAGTAAGTTTTTGGCTAATAATTAAAAACATACCTTACTCTTGACAAAAATACTTGTCTCCCCCTGTTCCTGACACCTTGACCAAACAGTTTCATAAATATTTGGAAGTATCGGCATGTTGTAGCCCTGGTTTTGTGCAATTGGAATAACATTGCTGTTAACACAGCTAAAGAAGCTATTTTCTTCTATTGCTGCTGTTGTGACGTCACCATTGTTTTAGTGATGTCATAGAGCCAACAATGCTGATGACGTCACAACGGAAGGCTAAAAATAGCTCTAAATGTGCTGAAGAGCAGCAGAAATTTTACATTGTAAGTGCCTGTATGATGAAGCTGGGGATTAGAGGACACATATTTAATCCAAATCATGCTTGGTCATGGTTTACTCAGTCCAATAAACCAAAAATTAAACATCAGACTTAATCATGGATTGTTTCATTGGCTAAAAACTTACTGCCAAAATAAAATGTCTTGACTTTAGTATGTTAATAAAATGCACTGTGAAACTCACTGGCACATCATACGTATTATCATTCAAAATTTTTCGACCAACACTTCCTGTAAAAGTCTTGTTTTAGAGACTGAGAAATGACTATCATCTCATTTCCCACACCTTATATATGGCTATTCTGGAAACTGCCTCTGTCACAGGCCATTCATATACTGTACCCCATGGCCAATCATAGTGCCTGGAAGTATAAAGAGCACAGTCATTAGCTTATCAAGGATTTTCCCGCAAGAATGTGGAGATTCTGAGAGCTTAATATGAACCTTATACAACACTCTTAGTTACATCTCAGCTGTTTTCAGCAAAAATGTATCATAATGCTAAATGCATCGTTGAAAAACGACCCTTAGTGCATTTTGCAACCCGACGAAAGACCAAGCCCCTATTAGAGACCACTTCATGACTGCAGAAGCGGTGGTCTTATAACACAGGGACCACTGCACTAAATTCTATTTCCCATAATAAATTATTGTTCTGAACAAATAATCAGTAAAACAACATAACAAAGTTGGTCAGGAAAATAAACTTCAGCCTGACTAAACTCCTTTGAGCAACTTAGGAGGCGACCATTTGTTTTCCAGGGGTTGGAGGTTTGGAATTTTTTTCCTAAGCAGGAGATTATTTATGTCAGGGTGACGGCAGCAGTAATTATTTATTTCAAGCACTCAAGTCCACGAATATTAATTCCTATATCAAGCAATGTCTTGTTTAGAAATTGCCCAACCTGAAAGTATTTATTTCAAGACTGCTCAGAATGAATTTATTTATATGACCAAAACTGAGCAAGACATTTTTTCTTTCAAAAAAACCTCCAAGTCCCCCCCCCCTGATGTTAAATGGTGGCCCCCTTATGGCACCTAACATTAAACCAGTTATTTTCAGAGACCCACAAACTCACTCTTATTTGTCAGGTAACCAGTTTTGGAAAGGCCCTGAGAAGAGCATGTGCAACCCAATGAGAGACTGATGTTTTTTGTCAAGTGGGTTGTCTGTGTCAGGGACTATTGAATTTGTGAGCTTACTACAAAACAGCAATTCTTTGACCGTCAATTCCTCAATCTTGAATTTGATAGGTTCATTACTAATCTTTCATTTAAAAGTCTCATTAACATTTTTGGTTAAGGAATCAATATTGATTTTACGAAGCCAATTTATCGTTGCAGCTCTAATGACATACTTTTTCTCCAAACTTCAAGAGCTCACTCAATCAACAGCTGATTGCAGTCATTCATTACCTGATTTTATCTGATTCCTGAAGCCAAAAACCTTTGTAATCTTTCTTGAGCAACAACACATTGTTAAAGATGAATTTAATGCGTTGATCAGTTCTTAGGGAAAGTTCAAATAGTAACTTAAAACGGTTAAGGTCCAAATTGAAGAAGAAAACAAGAATAGCACATTTGTATTAGAACTGCAAAGACATCTAGGCTATAGATAATCTGACAATGAAGATACTTTATGAAATATATACGTCAAAGATTAGCTTGACATAGATGAATAGACAGACTTAATTCTCATATTATTTTGTCAGCAATACTTCATAACACAGATAACATCATCCATTGCTTCACACTGACATGAGACATCAAGAACTTTAAAGTTTTTGCTACGAAAAACAACAGTTGACTCTCGGAATTAAGCTGAAGCTTGAACAGAATGGGACGCTACACAATATGAGACAGGACTCCATCTTTTTCAAGCATATCCTTGAGTACATCCTTCGTATACACAGTCCTCTGATATCTACAAAGAACATCCAGAACAATATTGGAATTCTGAAGCAGATGTTGTGCATGCAGTCATTAATGCATGACTTCAAAGCGTGTCTACAATACCGTCTGGTGAGCCTTATGGCTTTAAAATTAGAAAATCTGAAGATGATGCTGAGGACACATGGTTAAGATTCTGAGGAACTTGTTACTGGAATGGCTTTATCTTCTTTTCTCATTATTGACATGTAATTCTTTTTAGCCATGATACTTCATGCATTAAACTAATCATGTCAGTCTAATGTTTTTTAAAGAATCTTTCAGAAATAGTTAATTATTCCTTCATATTAAGATACCGCTGCAGTGGACTTAAACTACTGAATTTCATGTTCTCCATCTTGGCTTATCTTATGCCACTGCTATAGCCATTTACTCAGAAGGAAGATCTATGGCTTTCAAGAAGCAATATGCATATTCTTAATGTTAGCTTCCTGAAAGGTTTCTCGGATCCTTGAACTTAGCCTAATGCTACCATGTCACACATAAGTGTAATCCCTGCCAATGAGAGATCACTCATCTTGCTTGCACTCTTTTGCCATCGATATTCAAGTCACTCACTCATAATCACCAGATTCCACTCTTTTCTTGTCTATTCTCATTATCATTGATCTTGAAGTAATCATTATCTACCTTTTTTCTTGAAAAATTGATCTTCCATTCCCAGAACTACTTTGTCGATTTGGAACCATATACCTTTTTTATAATGACAAAAATCACTATAGGTTTATATCTTCAAAACACATTAAAAAAATTAGAATTCTCAACTACTCTGACCGCAACAGACAAGGATACAGCTTTGTTATCTAAAAAGACACACTTGTTCTGTAGACATAATACATTTCTATTTGTGTGTGGTCAATTTCTTGTATCTAGCTGGCGTTGTGCTTGGAATCATTGTTATGTGTGGCATGGTATCAAGCAGTTTTGAAAAGTTTTCTGACCCATTTAATCCTCGAGGAGGCTACGGTTAAGATTTTGTGTATTGCATTACAGCTTAATAAAATGAAATAATTCAAGGTTGGAGACAACCGTCAGTTACCATAACTAAACATAATAATAACTGGGAAAATCATTCATACAAAGTGATATCTTCTGTTTTAAACAGACACATATTTCAGGATTCTAAATGAAAAAGTAATTACCATACATTAACTTAAGATTGTCATTTGCTCGTTACAGCATTCTCAGTTACATCTCAGCTGTTCCCAGCAAAACTGTATTATAGTGTTCAACAAGGTCTCAAAGCAGTGAGGAATTCCTCCTTGATGTATACTCCCTAAGCCCAGGAGGCTCATCAGACAGATATCTTGTCTTGTTCAAATTCTTTGAAGACATGCACCTGGAGGATGATTTATGTGTTGCATCTGCTTCGAAACTGCTGCTGCACAGTCTCAGGAGGCTTTTTACAGGAATCAATGGATTTTACACACAAAGAGTGTACTCAAAGATGCAGCTTTAAAGAGGTAGGATGCAGTCTAACAATGCATCTATTCTGTTCATACCGAGCTTCATACAAACCAAACAGCTGTTTTCCTTTAAAGGAACACTCAAGAGTTTTTTCCAATTGTTCTTTTTCTAGAAACTATTGACTTATTTTTATGTAGGCCACCACAGTGAATGAATGATTAATTGGCTTTGTGCAATCAATACAGATTCTTCAGATAAAGGCTACATGTAGTTATGGGCCTCTTGGCAGGTTGATTATTTTTCTATCTGCCCAAAAACAAGACTGTATGCAGTATACTTTAATAGATGTTGAGAGTAATTTCCATTTTCAACATTTTCATGTTACTTCATTTGAACTGGGATCAGAAATAGCTAAAAACTGTATGCAATTTTTACACAATTGCAAATAATCTTTAATTGCTTGACTGTACATCAATTAATGGTCAAATAGCATAGGAGAGACTTACTTTGCATTGAGTTTTTACTCAGAAGTCTTTTGGCAGACATTTTAGGGCCCATTTCACGGAACATATTTAAACCAGGTAATGTTATATGCCTCATACCTAGTCCAACTGTTGTTCCAAAACTAACACAATTTTAGATTTAACCTTAAACCTTCACGCATCAAATTTTTTGGCAAAAGAGGGCAATGTGTCAAATTTGCAGGAAATGTTTCGCGCAAAAGGTTGTGACTTGTAAAGTATACCTCTGCAGATTACTGCATGGACACGTAATGTGACATGGATTTAGGTCACATTGTGTCTTTCTGAATTATGGTTATGTGTGTGACATGGCAGCTTTAGGCCTAGTTCAAGGACCAAGGAAACCTTTCAGGGGGCTAACATTAAGATTATGCATATCACCTCTTCGAAAGCTTTAGATCTTCCTTGAGGAGCAATTAAGACAAGATTTATGCTCCACAGGATTTTGAGGCAGGATTTTTGTATGATAGCATTTCCGATGGAGCCTGAATGAATTTGTTGCAACGAAAGGGTCTGAATAACAGTGCATGTCATTTGGTGCATTATTCTTCTGATTTAGTACGTGGTGTCAGCATTATAACACCCGTTGTTGTAAGATTGACTTGACAATTTTTGACCATCTTCCTCACGCGCCGAGTAGTATTTTTAGTGCATTTTGTTACCCGAGAGATTAACAAACCCCCATGAGAGACCTCTTCATGACTGAAGAAGCAGTGTCTCATAACGTCAGGACCCCTGCTCAATTCCATTTTCCATGATTGTTCAGAACAAATCATCAGTACAACGACATATCTTATTATTCACAGGAAAAAGTAAAGTTGGTCAGAAAAATCAACTTCAGCTTTACAAACCTTTTGAGATATTCCTGTATTTGCCATAAAGTTACTCACAGCCATTCAAACTACTTTGAGCAACTTATGGCGCCTGACATTAAACCAGTTATATTCATAGACCCACCCATTTGGATTGAAATAGCTCAGAAGTGCTGGAAGAAACTTGGAATGACGACAAACACTCTCATTTGTCAGGTAACCAGTTCTGGAAAGGCCCTGAGAAGAGCATGTGCAGTCCAATGAGACTTTAATGTTTTTTCTCTGAGTGGGTTGTCTTTGTCAGGGACTATTGAATTTGTGAGCTTACTACAAAACATCAATTCTTTAATCACCATATCCTTATCTTGAGTTTGAGCTCATTACTAACCTTTAATTTAAAAGAGTCATCAAAATTTTAGTTAAAGAATCAGTATTGATTCACGCAGCCAATTTATCGTTGCAGCTCTAATGACGTACTTTTTCTCCAAACTTCAAGGGCTCACTCAATCAACAGCTGATTGCAGTAATTCATTACCTGATTTTATCTAACTCCTGAAGCCAAAAACTGTTGTAATCTTTCTTGAGCAACAACACATTGTTAAAGATGAATTGAATGCGTTGATAAGTTTGTAGGGAATAGTAACTTAAAGAAATTAGCTGGATACAGATAGATGGACAGACTAATTCTTGTATTATTCTGTCTGCATATTTTACGCAGTCAATTTATCGTTGCTGCTCTAATAACTTACTTTTTCTCCAAACTTCAGGGTTCACTCAATCAACAGCTGATTGCTGTAATTCATTACCTGATTTTATCTAACTCCTGAAATCAAAAACTGTTGTAATCGATGGTGAGCAACAAGACATTGTTAAAGATGGATTGAATGCGTTGATAAGTTTGTAGGGAATAGTAACTTAAAGAAATTAGCTGGATACAGATAGATGGACAGACTAATTCTTGTATTATTCTGTCTGCATACTTTTTAACACAAGTAAAATTCTCCATTGCTTCACATTGAAATGAAACACCAAGAACTTTAAAGATTTTGCTTTGAAAAAAAGCAGCTGACACTGCTGACTTACAAAAAAAATTGCAGCTTGAACAAAATGGGATGCTACAAAATGTCAGACAGGATTCCATCTTTTTCAAGCACATCTTTGAGTATATCCTTTGTATACACAGTCCTTTGATATCTACAAAGAACATCCTGAACAATATTGAAATTCTGAAGCAGACGTTTTGCATGCAGTCATTAAAAGCATGGCTTCAAAGCTTTTCTACAAGACAGTCTTCTTTTCTGGTGAGCCTTGTGGCCTGGGCAATCTGAAGATGATGCTGAGGATAGATGGTGAGGATTCTGAAGTCAGTGAAACTTGTTACTGGCTTTATCTTCTTTTCTCTTTCTTGACATAGAATTCATCTTAGTCATGATGCTACTTCATTAAACTACTCATATAAGTCTAATTTTTCCCAAATCTTTAATAGTCCGGGAGCTGACCTCCAAAAAGTGGCTTAGTTTTCGATTTACCTCATCTCGTAAGGTCACCATGATTTCTTGGTACCGTTGGAAAGCCAAGACCTTGGGGTATATAGATCTTTTGGTGAAATGTTTGGAATCAGGTGCATAAGGTTGTAATCGAAGGGTTTCCATGGCAACTACATAAAAAATTGCAAAATCAACAAATCTTAATTTGTCAATATTTTTCTATCAATTTATTGGCCGGAATCAAACTAATCCCATGATTGCAATCCACTATGGAAGCTTTATCAAAAAAATATGCAGAGTTATGCAAATTAGGTATTTAGCATATTGCCATATAAGGGAATATGTGTGCTTTTCGTTAGATTTAATCAGACTTGACTTTGATAAGTTCACCTGGAAAAACGAAAAATATCATATGATTTGTATGTTATGTATGAAATGAAAGTCAGGGAAAGGTTGTTTCAAAAAATATAATATTTGAATGCACAGTTGCCATGGTAACAGAAATATGAGTAAACAAATTTGAATATGTGTGGATTTATTTCTCCTAGTAGAACGCTGTAGCCCCAAAAATCTCCTTCCAATCAAAGGCAACATCCATCTGTCACCACAAATTATTATCAAAAGTGTATTTCCATGTCTTCAGACCTCACATGAAAAAAATTGGACTGTTAGCACATTGCCATATAAGGCAAATTCACCATTTCCAAGCTAAATAGTCTTTATCAAACAAAACAGTGAAGACCACAGTATTTGTAGCCCATTCTGTGCTTGTCAATCATATTGTCATTCCAAATTTTACCTTTACTGATCTTATTTTATACCTTGGAATAAATATTTTTAATTTTTAGTTGCCATGGTAACTACAAGAATGAGAGATTTTTAATAATGATGGTTTGAGTGTCGTAACCAAATATCCAAAATCGCACTTTTCATGTTCCTCTGAAAGCGTCAATTTTGAAATTTCATTACTTAAAAACTCATGTAGATGAAATAGAGTCATTGGAAAATTGCATTTTTTGATAGTACGCTTCCTTTTTATTGCAAAAAGACTAAATTATGGAAGAAGTCTGCAAAAAATAGCCTTTTACATGTTTTAAAAATATTATTTTTTTATTCTGCTGCGTGTGGTAATGTCTATCTTATGGATTGGAAAATATTTTCAGATGTTAAAAAAAAAGATATTTGAATAGCTTTTAGCTTGAGCAACTGAAGGAGGATCAAGGGTGATAGCTTGGTAGTTAGACCACTGGGCTTCCAATTGCTGGGACGCGGTTTTCAGTTCCAACTCTGGCTGGGTTATGTGTCGAGAAGTACCAAGACTGCATTGTAGAAAGTGAATTAACATAAGTCAAAGGCCTTTGATAAGGTCAATTTCGTTAAATTGTTTGAGATACTGTTGCAGCGTAATCTAAATCCATTGTATACAAGATAACTTGTGAATATGTATGTTAAGCAACTCATTAGGGTGAAGTTCAATGACTCTGTTTCGAATTATTTTAATATATCTAATGGTG
The DNA here is from genome assembly GCA_026936325.1 of Platynereis dumerilii. NCBI lineage: Eukaryota > Metazoa > Annelida > Polychaeta > Phyllodocida > Nereididae > Platynereis > Platynereis dumerilii. Next base: position 20,777,296 of record JAPTHN010000005.1, on the reverse strand, counting down.
TGAAACAAGGTGGTGTACTTTCTCCGGTATTATTTACATGTTATATCAATGGTTTACTAGAAAATGTTAAAAATTCTGGTTATGGTTGTCATGTCGGTGACTTTTTCACTGGATGTGTAGCATATAAAGTATATCGTATCGTATCGTATTGTCGTATCGTATATGCTGACGATATAGTTTTACTTGCGCCATCTGTCACTGCGTTAAAGGTTATGATCGACAAAGTAGAGAAGTTTGCGAAAATATATGATATAACTTTCAATGGTAAAAAGAGCAAAATTTTGCATTGTACAAAAGAAAATAATAGTCACATACTTAATGTTACAGTTAATAATGATAAGGTCGAACAAGTGTCCAGTGTTAACTATTTAGGTCATAGTATTTGTACAGATAGAAACGATGCTTTGGTAGAAAATATTGTAAAGGATTTTAACAGTAAAGTAAATAATGTAAGTGCCAGTTTTTCTGGTATTAGCTCTGTAATCAAACATAGTCTCTATGAAAAATATTGTACTTCCCTCTATGGGTCTAACTTTATCGATTTTTCTAATGGCACTGCTATAAATAATTTGTGTAAACAATGGAGGAAAGCAATGCGTAGAATAATGAATTTACCACCAACAACTCATTCGAGGTATATTCCTCATATTGTAAGAACTCCACCAATTAATATACATTTAATGCAGCGATTTATTAAGTTTTTCTATTCTGGTGTTTATAGTAAAAATAATGTTGTTAACCATATATATAAAAATTCAATACTCTCAAATTCTACACTGGGTCGTAATATTAGACATATATTAATAAACTATTGTTGTGTAACGCCTACAATTAATTGTAATAGTACAGATTTGTGTAAAAAGGTGTACAGACAGTGGATGAATAGTTGTCCGGATGAGGATCTCAGAATTAGTTATCAGATTTCTGAACTAATTCAAGAGCGTGATAGCATTGTGCCAAGCAGCCTAGATTTACATGAGGTAAAAGACCTCATAGAATTTTTATGTGTTTCCTGATTGATCTGTTTTTAACTGTTTTTACCCTTTTAAAATTTTTGTTTTACTTGTTTTTGAATCTATGTATCGTCTTATACATGAATAAAATGTTATAATAATAGTGAATCAACATAAGTATATATTTCAAATGAAGATCTCCACATCAGACATGCATAATTTCATGGTTACCAAGGGGCATAGTTTTGTTTATTTGCATAGCAACCCATTGGCCCAAATTTTCATCTCTAGTTTAAACTTGGTTTGTGAATAAACTAGGTTTAAACCCAGTTTAAGATATTAAAACTTTAGTTTTTCTTTTCTCGAAATTTTCATGTCTGGTTTTAAAAATGGACCAGGTTTTTCTGTGGTTTTAGCAGAAACCTGCTCAGGGGTGGTTTAACTCCTGGTTCTGGAAGCCTTCAGTGTGGATTTTGCATCTGCAAAGTCAGATTTCCTTTTCACTGATCTAGTTAAGGATATCAGTTGTGCTCTGAATTACTTTTTTCCGAAAATATTTTCATCCCAATTTTTTTTTCAAGTTCCCTAAACCCCCCCCCCCCATTTTTTCCCAAAAATTTATGAAATTTTTTCTGCCTAAAATGTTTCTTTTCCAAATTTTGTTTCATTATTTCTTCTTTCCATAACTCCCCCATGTGAACATTTTGTCAAATTTTTTTTTTATTTCCCAAAATATTTTCCAAAAATACTTTTTATACATTTTTTCTTTTCATGTTTCTGTCGCAACTTTTTATTAGGAGAAGAGTAATACAAGTATTTGTAGCTCATTACAATTTATTGTCTTTGAAATGTATCTTTTGGGTCCAGGTGTTGCCGTCCTCATGCTTTGGCATTTACATGATCATTCATTCTATTCCATATTATCTATTTCAACTGTTGTATCTTCCTTCTTCGATTTTTTTTACATTTTTTTCTTCCCCCTCTATTCATATTCCCCCTTTTGTCTTCTCTTTCTTTCTTCATTTATTTTTAATCTGGTTTCTTTTGTTATTTCATTTTGTCTTCTTTGTTTTACCTCCTGCATGTTTTTGCTTCTTCATTTGCACTCGTCCTCATTTTCTACTTCTTCTCTTTTCTTCACTTTCGGTTATCTCCTTCTTTCATGGCCTATTTCATCCCTTTCTTCCTTCTTTTCTTTCTTTTATTCTCTTTATTCCTTCTTGTTTCTCATATTTCTTATATTTCTTCTCCTTTCGGCTTCTTTCCTTAATTATGGCTGTATCATATGCTTTCCTTCATTTTTTTCCTTTATCTCCTTTCTTGTTATTTCCTGTTCTTTTAGATCTTTCTTCTTCTTGAGTTATCTTTCTTATATTTTGTTCTTTTTTTTCTTGTCTCATCTTTCTTCTTTGAAATTAGTCTAAAATAACTTCATGTACATTTCTTCAAAATTTATGCTGACCATGCTTCCTGATTTTGATTTAATTTCCTTTCAATCTTTTCATTTTCTCCTTCTAGCATTCTTCTTTTATTGCTCTTTGTTTCTTTCTATTTGCTTACTACTTTTCTTTTGTTCCTTACTTATCTTTTTTAATTTTGCTTCTTCTTGTTTCATAGAACTGGGTGCAAACTGAGTTTAAACTCAATCTCCATAAACCTGGTCTAGCCAAGGTTTGTCAGACATGAAAATTCGGTTTTTAAACTAGGTCTAAACTCAAGTTAAACTTGGTTTATCGAAACTGGGGTTAACTGGGTAAAACCCTGGGTTAAACAAAGTCTAAACCTAACATGAAAATTTGGGCCTTTCAGTTGCTCCATGTTCCATAAAAGTTTTACCCAAAAGTTCACAACTGAAGATTCCTGTTTGGTTACAAAGTTATTTAGACTTCTGTTTTTCATGCCATGACAAGGCATACATCTCTACTCATTCAAAAGATCTATATGTTGACATTTCCCCCTTCATCTTTTTCTGATTTGATTTTTACGGTAAGAAAAAAATGCATTTGAGGCTTCTCTCCCGTATGAAGTGGATTAAAATCAAGTTATGAATGATACTGTTTTGCAATTTTTGTCCTTTAGTCAAAATCTAAATATTAATCTGCATCATATATTTTGTAAACATCTTAAATGATTTGGATTCATATTCATATTAGTACAAAAGTATACAGCCTTAAACATATGGTTAACTGTAACCTCAATGACATCATGACCTTAATATGGCGCCAGATCGCATTAAACAAAATATGGTAAGTGCAGGCACAAAAGCCCAGTTCTAATGTTCACGAGGGTATATTGATGAGATGGGAGAGAGAGCAGGACTCAGCGTGAGTCCTTAACATGTAACACATTTACACCATGTGAGGGTTCTTTTTACTGGCCTAGTGCAGACGGTAGTACAGGGGGCCACCAATTTAATGTTTCATCCAAATGACATCCCAATGAGAACTGTGGAATTTTATTTTCCTGCATTGTCTGGTGGCAATCGCCCTTATATTCACAAAAAACTTGTAGTTCAATTATGATTAACTTGAGGCAATGTCGACAACAGTTACTATTCATTAACCATTTATTTTATTTGTGAATAATTCATTTTCATCTCATGTAGAAAATATGCTGAATGACGTGAAGTCTAACTGATACATACAATCCAAACAGTGGCAGTGACGTTTTAGGAATCGGGAGCATCTTGCCTTTTCAAGCAGAAGTGAAACAAATAGCAAAAACTTGTTTAGTAGACAAAGACTACAGTTTTTGAAGTATTCTTACATAGGATAAGTCTTGGCCCTGGCATTTGTGGGGTTTTAAGGTCAGCCAGGTGTCAGAAAAAAATCTGACTTCTGTGCAGCCATCTTCAACACACACCAGCATGTCGGTAGCTGGACTGATTCTACTCAAATTGGCAAAATACCACCAGTCCCTCATGACAGTAACCATATCTTCTATGGAACTACTGGGTTCTTTTCCTCGTAATTGTGATGGAGAAGCCTACTCAATTCACTGAGATATCTGACAAATAATACATCTCCTTAGCCAAGTAAGGCAGTAATAAAGCAACAGTCCTGGTCAGGCTATGGGACCCTCGATAGCATAATGGGATGGTTAAAACTGTACTGAGGCCGGATTGAGAGAAGTCCTCAGCATAGGACTGAGGACATCAAAGTCTTCAGCATATGGTAAACAGTTACCTCCCTCATTGTTTAAAGATGGGTCAAAGCACCTGCTTTTTTCTTAATTTAACAAGAGTTTGTACAGTTTCGTCAGCATCAAGGAAGCTTTCATAGCCTGTGGCGTCAATTTTGATTGCCTTTGTTTACCACTTTGGAGCCAGTTCAATTGATTTTTTTCAAATCTAAGACACATAGGGAAGACTGGGCCAGTTGAAGCACATTTGTTGAAACATGCCCTTAACTACTAAATCCTCTTAATTTTTTTATCAGTCTGGAGCTTTTGGTAGATTCTCTGCTCACAGACGCACGATATCATAACCTAAATGATATAAAAAGACCAATTCCAATAATAAGAAAGTTTTGGTGTCTGAAAGCTTTAATAAGAATGACTATAAATTTCCACTAATTTCACCACATTAGGCCTATTGAGGTTTTTATTGCTATCTTATCAAGGATCATTTCAGTTAGCTTTTTCTGACATTAGATGAAGATGATTAAATCATAAATGAATGGTTGATTAATAGTTGTCTTGGTTAACCCCCCCCCCCCATCACTCATAAGTAGCTAAACAACTGGTTTAGTGAATATAATGGTAAATTTGTAAGTGCCAATACAGGAACATACGACGCAGAGAGCTTGTGTAGTCAAAAGTGTGAGCAAGATTAAAGCCAAGTTCTGTTTGATTAAAAACAAACAGGCAGGACGGGTCTGGGCTATCACCCTCTGTTTATTCAGTTAACTTATTCATGTTTCTGCACAAATGCAAATTTACTTTTGACAATGTAGAGGCCATTGTTAGATTAAAGGTAATTAAATTACAAAAATGTTGATACCAACTAGAAGATGCTGCTCCATACAGGAGACGAGCTATGCAGTGCTGCGTAATTTCCGCAAATGTTGGTTAAGACAAGATTGTAAAGGTACACTCTGTTGATCTATCAGAGAGGATATTTGAAAACTTTATACTGCTAAATGATTTAAAGGTTTAAAAACTACAGGTTAAGTAAATTCATTTGGTCTTTAAATGAGTTCAATAGGACAACTACAGGCTGATTAACAGGCATGTCAAGTTGGTCTTTTTTCTTCAATATTTTCTTCAAGTCAATAGATCAGATCCCAGTGTATGATCAGGTCATGACGTCGTCGACAGGCTTATTTCATAATATCATAAAGGCTTTGGCGTAAACACAATAAAAATGTGAATGAATTATATATATATATGTCAAATAAAAAATCTGCACATAACGACTGGGGGACTTAACAACCGCTTAGAAAAAAAGAGTTAAATTGTCATTCATAGCTTGGTTTTAAACCATTTTCTTCAATCGGACAGCTTCAGAATGAATGTTTGATGACTTTTAAATTCAAATAAGAAAAATACTTGTAGAGGAATTGTTGATAAATGTACATTGTAGAATACTTGTTATGGCATGAAATATGCTAGATAGCCTGCAGCGTAGAAATAAAAAGGCATATTAAATTTTGATCTTTTGAGTGAATTTTTAGACAATGCGGGGCTCTTCAAAGAGTTGCTATGCAGATAAGCAAAACTATGACCCTTGGTAACCATATCATAATCCGTATCTAAGGTAAAGTCCCTTATCTGGAGCTATGTACTTTTTGCTATTTCTCTCCTGAAGAAAGCTCTAGACTTACATTTCTCAATCTTAGAATGACTTTTACTTCTTTGTTAACCATATAATATTAATGTGCAATAATGTCGATAAGTGGAGTCGGGAGTCGGAGTCGGAGTCGTAATACAGGAGACCCAAGGAGTCGGAGTCGGAGTCGTTTTGTAGAAAGCCAAAGGTGTCGGGAGTCGGAGTCGGTTCGCTTATCACCCGTCTCCAAAGCCCTGGTGGATATCATTGACCTGACTGGATTCCTCACATGCAAGCTTTGTCATTTATACTGTTCACTGTATTATTTGTTTCTCAAAAATATAGAAAGCTGGATATGTTAGTGCAGCCCTGTAAGCCAGATCATGCGACTCACAGTGGTTAATAATTATTGTGTGAACGGGAGTCCTCAATATGCTAAACACTTTCCCGACAAAAATGGTCTTTTACTTACCCGGTATAGAGTACATCAATTTAATGTGTCATAAATACGACAACCGGGTTTTGAACCCAAACAGGCGCAGACCATCTGCTTTGCATGCCACCAGCTGTAGACTCACCCTCTATAATACCTTTCTGCCATCAAAATCTGCTTTCTCACATTGGAATCATTTCTCACTTTAAAGTCATTCTCCTTTTCCTGCTCGTGATTGTAACTCATCTTGCTGCAGTTTGACTCATTGCCATCCATTCAAATTCTTCACTTGTAATCATCAGTCCACTATTTCTCATCTGTTCTCATTATCATAGCCCTTGAAGTCATCATCATCCACTTTTCTTTCTCAGCAAAAGATCCTCCATTCCCTGAACTACGCTGTACTTTGTTGATTTGGAACCATGTACCTTTCTTTATAATAACAGGAATGACTATGACATCTTTTTAAATACATTTCAAATTCTCAACTAATCTAATCAACAGACAAGGAAGCAGCTTTGTTATCTGAAATGTCAAATAGAAAATTACTTACTTGTCCTTGAAAAAACAATGTATGGTTATTGTTGGCACTATCCATTTGAACTTGTGTGTGAGCAAATTATTGTGTCTGGGTGGAAATTTGCTTTGAATCATTGTAATGTGTGGTATAGTAGCATTAAGTCATTAAGTTCTGTGATCCAGGAACTATTTGAGGAGGCCAAAATGTAGATTTCTGCATAAAGGAGAATGAGTCATGCAGTCAATGACATTTTTTGTGATGCAAGCAGACATATAATGTAGATGTATTTCAGGATTCTCACTGGCAAAATAGAAAAAGTTACCATAAGTCGGCATTGTCGTTTGCTCCCCATACAACACTCTTAGTTACATCTCAGCTGTTTCCAGCAAAAATGTATCATAATGTTAAATGCAGTCTGAAAGCAGTGAGGAATTCCTCCTTGATGTACATACTCCCTAAGCCTAGGAGGCTCATCAGACAGATATCTTGTCTTGTTCAAATTCTTTGAAGACATGCACCTGGAGGATGATTTATGTGTTGCATCTGCTTCAAAATCCCTCCTGCTCAGCCTCAGTAGGCTATTTACCGGAATCAAAGGATTGTACACTTGAAGATGCAATCTTAAAGGAGTGGGACGCAGTCTAACAATGTGTAAGGTATAAATTCTGTTCAGTCTGAGTTTCAACAAACAGCTGTTTTTTTCTTAAGGAAAACTAGAGAGTTCTTTCCTCATGTTGTTTTTTAAAACAGTAAACTTGGTTTAGTTTCTGCTCCAAGTAAGACATCACAATGATCAATTCGTTTTATATAGATTCTTTGCATTGAGGCTAAATCTTGTAATGAGTCTCTTGGCTGATAGATTTTGAAAAAGGCATGTTAGAAAAGGGCATTCTTTTCTTTTCTTTGCCAATTCAGGATAGTCTCTGAGAAAGGAACTACATCCTGGCAGGCATGACTTGCCCGACGATACTCATAATGGCAATCATAATGCAAAACCACTTCTTGATTTAAGAAGAAAATTGCACATTTTACACTCGAAGTACTGTTCATAGAAAGGGTATTAGGGTGTGGCTGGTGCCCGAAGGTTGTCATATCCCACTTTACCATTTTTGGGTACTGTGTCTTGGTCCAGATAACATTTGTGGAAAGTTTCATGGAAATCAGAAAATGCTTAACTTGAGCACAATGCAGTTGAAAATTTTTAACTAATCTTAAAAAGCACTAATCGCGGTATTGTATAACTTTGTCAATATGAGTCACAGTAATATAACCTGTATGGTTGAACTGCCCTCAATTAGAGCTTCATTTTGAATACCAACTTCAATGGTCTCAGAAAATATTATGCGGTCAAACAAATCTGTAATTCAAGGTTTGTTTGGGAATAATTTGCAAATTCTATAAAGACGAAGATTCGATGTTAATCAGGTTAATATTGCATGGCAGAAAGTGCCAAGGGCATTATCTTGACATTTTGAGGAAATTTGATTATATTTGGATATTTTGGTGAACTGTTGTAAGAAGTTTACTATTATTTGTAAAATCTCACATTATGAGGCCAGCAAATTGAGAGTGGCTGAAATCGGCCTATGCCTATCCATCCCAATATTTATTCATACACAGTGGCAATAGGCCTATGTGAACATAAAACAACAGAAAAATAAAACTAATTAAAGCTGAAAAAAAAAAATTAAATCATTAAGTTTGCACCAAGTGGGTCAGACCTTAGTAGTCCATGTATACGTGATGCATCTAAAAATTCGCAAGAAATGTTATATGTCATCATGAGGTCAGGGAAAATCCGTTCTCAATCAACTCATTTTGATTTAGAACACTGTCAAGCACACAACGTCTAATTAAAAAGAAATTTTAGACTATATGGGCATGAAAAGTAGTCTATATATAGTCTCTATACATCTAGCCATATTTTTAAAATTTGAGTTGAATAATGAATTAATGACACATGCTGGATGTGGTGCTTATAACAAAGATTTCTGATTTTCTCTGTTGTCACATTTTTAGGATGCAATGATCATGACAATGTGTCACATCTGTAACACGTTTCTCATCCATAAAGCATTTAAACTTCATAAATCAGGTTACTGAAGCCTAATGCTATGTTTGAAGGAACTATGATAAATGGCAAAAAGTGACAATGTTATGGCATAAAAGAGATTATTAAGACAGCACACACATTTACTCAGATCAGGTGTAGTGACCAAACAACTGAATTCACAATTATATTATCAGAAGTACTGCTTAATCATCCTTTATCAATCTTACCTAGCTAACCTCAGTTAGAACTGATTTCGAATCTTAGTTTAGTTCACTTGATATGAGGTTTTTTGTGGGAAAAAAATGTCAAAATGGCTAGCTGGTGTCAGTAGGCTATAAAATATTTTTGAATAATTAACCAAGTTATGCTTAATTCTTACTTTTCTTTGACCAAAAATAATTGGTAAAGATTGACAATTGGCTAATTGACATATTTAACGGTATGCCTGGAACTAAAATGTTCGGTATTAAGCACCACTCATCGGCCACCAACTATAGTTTGCAGCTTTCATTGTCTGTATGTATCAACCACACCAATTTTCCCATATATAATTGTATAGCCTTGTCAATATAAAACAGACACCAACTTTTTTTTTCAATTAAAGTCAATCAAGACCTAGTCATTGCTCCATTAAATATATTTGGTGACAAAGGCCCGTAGACATTTAATATGAAGGTAATCAGTAAACAATCAAAACTAATAACAACAAATAAAACAATACTAATGTTACTGTGATGAATAGTATTGTTTTATTTGTTGTTATTAGTTTTGATTGTTTTATTCTGTCACATAATAGCACTTGTGCTAATGTTGTTTGTTTTTAACTGTGACTTTAAATAAAGATTTTTATTATTATTATTATTATTATTATTACTAATCGCACATATTACGAAAACTGCAGTCAAATTATGAATTGACACACTGCTTAAAATTATCTGATACCATTGAAGTATTCAAAATGAAGGTCTTTCTGAGCCCTGTCCAACTGAACATATTTTATTGCTGTTTAATGAATATTGACAAAGTTACGGGAAACCGCGACTTTGGGTCTTAATAAAACGAGACGAAACTTCAACTGCATTGTGCTCAAGTTAAACGTATCTCAATTTTCTTGAAACTTCTCAGGAATGTCCCTCAGATCAAACCACAATACCAAAAAATGGTACAGGGGGGTCCTCTAAAATTTTCCGATTTGATGGGCAACAGCCACACCCTAATGAGTATTATGCTAGTATAGATAATGAATAGGTAATAATGTATGTGAAAATTGGTGTGCTTCTATTTATCACAAGCTATTAATAAGGGCAATTTCGCGCCGAAATGGGACACTCTCTACATGGTCCTGTTAATCATTATGTTAATATTGTCTCCCGGGCGGTTATTACATGATTCGGTGTAATTGAATCAGGCATTCTTTAATTACACAGACATCAAAGAAACTAATCATTCCTGCAAAAAAACAAAGGCTTGGTGCAAAGGCAATCTGAAAAGCAATTAGACTAAGTGGGTTTGTTTATAGTATCATGTAATTGCTTTGCATTTAGAAGCTATTACCAAAGCCTTTGTGTGGGTCTTGCTGAAATATGTGCACTGCATTGTGTTTCTGCTGCAGTGATTTAGATGTGTGAACATTGCATTTATCCTTTAAAGACAAAAACAAAATGTGCTGTTCTTTTTGGCTTCTCAGTTTGTTATATGTGAGCTATATGTGCAATATGTATGCTTTGTCTTTTGAGGACACCTTTTCAATTTTGTCGTTAATTAATTTACAACATATTCATGAAGAAAACAATTAGAAAATAATGAAAGAAATATTTTAGGTTCTTTAATAACGTTATTTTGCAACTATCATTACCAAAACATCCCCCGATACTCATCAACCATAATTTAATTGTTCAGCCTTTCTTGGACTAAGAGATAAGATAAGATAAGATAAGATATTACTTTATTGTATCATCAATAAACATAAGTACATGATGAAACTCGATTTGGCATAAATAGACAAGCACACCAAGCAGTGCAAATAAATAAATATGATATGACAAGAGTAAATTATAATACTGAAGTAGATACATATATACACAAAGGATCACAGACTAGATTTATGGTTGTATAACTTGATGGCATGATTTACAAATGTATTGGCATATCTAGTGGTACGATGTTTTGGCACACAGAGTCTTTTACCCGATCTCAAGAAATTAAATTTACAATGGAGTGGGTGTTTTTCATCTTTTAGTATTTTTGTCAACATTTTCAAACAAGATTCATCATATATTCGATTTAAATTTCTTGTTTCTACACCCATTTTCCTAGCTGCTCTGATTATCTTTACAAGCTTATTTCGATCTTTGTTGTGTGATGATCCATACCAAGTTACAATAGCAAAATTCATTACAGACTCAACAATTGACTTATAGAATAATGACAAGATGTTCCTATCTAGATGGATATTATAGAGAATTCTTAGATGGTGCAGTCTCTTTATACATTTGACATAGACATGATGTAAATTGTCTTTAAAGTTCAGCTTATCGTCAATGACGACACCCAAATATTTATAATTACTGACACACTGTACAGTTTCATTTGATACCACAAGTGGACCACATTCGTCTTTGTCACGTCGGAAATCTAAAATCATTTCCTTAGTTTTCTTCACATTTAAATTTAAGAAATTCATATCACACCAGGTGACAAAAGCATCAACCTCATTTCTGTACATACATTCATCGTTGTTAACAATATTTCCGATAATGACTGTATCGTCAGCATATTTTAAGATGGTACAATTTTCATAACGGCTCCTACAATCATTCGTGTATATGGTAAATAGTAGAGGGGAGAGTACACACCCCTGTGGGGCTCCAGTGTTTGTGAGTATACAATTTGAGACAACATTTTTGAATCTGACAAACTGTGGTCTAGCAGTGAGATAACTATGTACCCATTTTATAATGTTGCTGTTGACATTCATATCAAGTAATTTACGTAAAAGCACATGAGGTTGTATAGTATTAAATGCGCTGGAGAAATCTATATACAATACTCTTGAGTACGCTCTAGGCTTTTCTAAATGCGAGCATATTACATCTATGAGTGTGAGTACAGCATCATCTACACATTTACCATCAACATAAGCAAATTGTAAAGTATCAAATTTATCTGACAGATACCTGCGTAAATGTTGTTTAACAATAAATTCTAGACATTTCATAAGTACATCAGTTAAAGCCAAAGGTCTATAATCATTATCCACTAGGGGGAGCTTAACCTTTGGTGCTGGTGATATTGCTGAGGTTTTCCACTGTGAAGGGACAACACATTGATCTAGCGAAGCTTGATACAATTTAAGTACAGGTTCCACCAATGAATCTTTACAGTATTTGATTACTTTACCACAGATCTTATCTGGTCCCGGCGCTTTACCAGGCTTTGCTGTGTTAAGTGCTAACCGGACATCATTTTCAGATAGTACAATTCTTTCACATGGCATGCATTTGACAAGTTCTAGAATAGAGTCACATTCAACATTGAAATCCTTATCATCAAATCTACAATAGAAGACATTCAAATTGTCAACAAACTGTTGTAAATTTTCAGGTTCAGGTGCTGAGTTTTTTGCACCATAGCCGCATAGACATTTGAGACCCTTCCATGCATCCTTGCTGTTGTTAGTCGTAAACAAGTTTTCAACCTTTACTTTATATTTGCGCTTGGCCTCTTTTATCACATTGTTAAGTTCTTTCTGAATAGTCTTAAGATTTTCCCTGTTACCAGATAAAGCTACTTTTTTCTGGTTGATAACCTGCTTCACATCTGTGGTGACCCAAGGCTTGTTGTTGGGGAACACTTTCACAGTTTTACATGGTATTATCAAATCGATACAAAATTTAAGATAGCATGAACACACATCAACATTTTCTTCAATACTTGCATCGTTGTTATACAATACTTCCCAATTTGTACATTCATAGCATGCTTTTAGCATTTCCATGTTATCCACTGACCAGTCTTTAACCTGCAAACTTTGACACTTTTCTGATTTCAACTTTTGTCTGTATGTAGGTAAGCAATACAGCATGTTGTGGTCGGAGTTACCAAGTGGTGGTCTACTGATTACTTTGTATGCATTTTTTACATTACAGAATAGGAGGTCAAGGATTTTATCAGCACGAGTTGTGCACTTTACATACTGTTTGTAGTGTGGTATTAACTTACTAACTTCACAACCATTGAAATCTCCTAATAGAATATTTACACCATTTGGACATTTTTCATCCATACTTTGTACACTATTTCTAATAGATTACCATCAATCTCAATTTCTATTTTGTTATTCTCTTCCACCTATTTCTATTTTTCAGAACGGAGAAGAGCAACAACACCTATGCAATGGGTGAGATGTGGGTCACTTGATTTTGATCTATCCATGAAACCCTTGTTGTGCGTTTATATTAGTGGCGGATCTGGAGAGGGTATTGTTTGTGCGCCTGCATGGGCGTCATTTCAACATTCGTTAGCCCCCAGTAGGTGTCTTTTTGGCTTTCATGGGCATTGCTCAATATTTTTTTCAATATATATGTTATTCCAACAGATTGGTTGGGGGTTGGGGGCGGGCAGGCCCAATGGGACCCCCCCATAGATTTGCCGCTGAAGGGACCGGATCATTATCAGTGGAAGAGAACTAGATAAACTGCATTAGGAAAATCCTGGACACAAAGATGTATTTTTCCAGCACCAAAATAAAACTGCATAATTCTAAAAATTTTCAGCAAATTGCAAACCATTTAGTTCTATCTGGTAGGCTGAAAAATTGTAATGCGAAAGGAGGCATTTTATAATGGGAACATATCGACTGAATTCATTATAATTAATTATTAAAGGAGATCTGTCACAAAAATTTACTAACAAAACATAGGGTCAACACAGTCTAGGGTGTCTTTTCATTAAATTTCTATAACAAATATCTTAAATGTGAATTCTAGTTGATGCATTATAATGTAATCTCATTGTAAAATCGTAACACATTTCAGGTTATCTGTACAGTGGCGGACCAAGGGGGGCCTAGGCGGCCCATGCGTGGCTCCCCTCGACCACTGAGATGATTAATATTATTTTTAAGCAAATCTGTGGCAACACCGGCCGCGAATGCCAAAAATCGCCCCCTAGATTACCCTGTCTAGATCCGCCACTACTGGTTGTCATAAATGTCATGAACAACACTGTCATAAAATTTCTGAGCTGCGTGAATTCTAGGTAACCTTTAGCATGACTTGATATTAGATCTTTTTTCAGCTTGAAACCTTTTTTGAATTGATTTTAAAAGGGCTGGCTAATGACCAATGACATTTACCATCTGAAGATTTCACAACTGTGAAATGTCAGACAAATGAACTACCAAAGGTCATCACAAGATTATATAGTATGCCTTGATGTCTCTGACTCAATGTGGTGGTGAGGTCTTGTTCACTTACGACGGACAACAATTTAACTTATCTAATTCTCGAATGACACTCGATGCTTTTTGGCTATAAATCCCTTTTTTCATATTGTGTTATAGTAAGATCAACATTTACAAACTATCCAAAAATCCATTATGTTACAGCCGGTTTTCATAATTGTAGATTTTCAGTTCATATGCGTTTTTCTTTTTCTGTGACATGTTATTCTATTTGGCAGAATGAAAATATTACACATGCATTGTAAAAATACATATTGCAAGATAGCAAGATAAAAAAATTGTTGTTCGTATATCCAGCACTCAGCACTCAGCATAATGGAACATTTTGACAACCAGTCCATTTTCGATAAAAAGCACCAACATGGAAACATCTCCTAAAAGAGCAGACCATTAATTGTGCCCAAATGTCACACAGAAGCTTTTTCAGAAAGAGTTTCTGAAGAGGAAATGCATTAAAAAGATGGTTCTCATAAGATGATCTCCATCACTGTCAAGAAAAGATGATGGAGTACTTGCAATGTCAGTCAATAAATGAGCATTACATCATACCTAAAATATTTTGCGTTTTCTTTCAAAAACAAAAATATGGGCTGACTGAAAGAGTAGAAAATACACTGAAAGTAATGCATATGTTGTGCATTCAAGAAGCTCATCTGTGTGCTCAATATAAGGTTCTACCAAACACATGCTTTACATAAAATAAACCATAAAGTCTAAAGATAATGGGGTTCATTCTAAGGTTGAGATGTCCTCTCATCTGTAGCATCTCCTACAACATCCAGAAACATGACTTCATTACAATGGAGGGTATCTTGAGTTCTGGTAGTTTTTCTGGGTCCAACACCTCTTTGTTTATTCCTTGACTACCCTACCTCCCTTTAACAGGCAGCTTTCTTTGATGCACTTTACTACACCATTCCAATAGTTTCATCCATGTCATATTATGTAATTGGGGACACAATAAATTCAGTTGTAGAAGAATTGTGTGCTCGAATGTGTGTTTTCTGAAAACTCCCCTTTGTCAGCCATTTTTAAAAACAAAAATGTTACCCGGTTCAATGATTTATTGTTTTTGACCCTGTTTTCGGGTGTCTTACACCATGGAACCATCATATTGACCATACCCCTCGAACATCTTGCCGTCCCAACATATGCATAACTTTTGTATTTCAGTGTAGTTATTTTTAAAGGTAATTACATGTAGAATGTTTTTATTTATGTTTGAGGACTCTGCCTTTGAATGTTCAGGCATCTCATTTCATTTTGTGTGTAGATCTACGCATTGCATGATCTGATCAGAAAGACAAAAGAGCCAGAAAACAGAAATCCATTGATTTGAACTATCATCTCCAACATTGACATAGATTCATGTAAATAAAAGAGTTTTACTATGCTTTAAAAAAGTTTCAAATAAAAAAAGAAATGATAGATTAGTGAAATAGTGTAACACAATCTCCATATTTTCAATGTTGTCAACCTGATCATTCATAATCTAGCAACCTATCTTGTAAAAGTCTGTCTATTCAGGTTCTGGGATCTCAACACTATGTAATGAACCACACAATTTGTTATATTTTGTCTTTTTTCTTGTAATTGTATTTGTAATATGAAGGTAAGACAAGGCCAGAAAAAAGGCTGTTATTCTCCAGCACTCAACACAATGGAAGATTTTTGACAACCAGTCCATTTTATATAAAAAGCATCAACATCTTCTGGATGGGCAGACCATTAATTGTGGCAAAATATCACACGAAAGCTTTTAAAGAAAGAGTTTCTGAAGAGGAAATACATTAAAAAGATGGTGCTCAGAAGATGATCTCAATCACTGTCAAGAAAAGATGATGGAGCACTTGAATGTCAGTCAGTATATCATACCTAAAATATTTTGCATTTTCTTTCAAAAACAAAATATGGGCTGACTAAAAGAGTAGAAAATAGTTATTTTTAAAGGTAATCACTAGTAGAATGTTTTTATTTATGTTTGAGGACCTTAGAATGTTCATGCATCTAATTTAATTTTGTGTGTAGATCTACGCATTGCATGATCTTATCAGAAAGACAAAAGAGCTAGAAAACAGAAATCCATTGAACTGAACTATCATCTCCAACATTGACATAGATTCATACACATGTATAAGATTAGGTTTTACAACGTTTTAAAAAAAGTTTCGAACAAAGAAAGGATTGAAAGATTTGTGAAATAGTTTAACATAATATCCATATTTTCAATGTTGTCATTCTAATCATTCATCTAGCAACCTATCTTGTAAAAAATCTGGTCAGTCAGTTCAGGTTCTGGGATCTCAACACTATGTAATGCACCACACAATTTGTTATATTTTGTCTTTTTTCTTGTAATCTATTGTAAAATGAAGGTAAGAAGAGGCAAAAAAAAGCTGTTATTCCTATCCCCAGCAGTCCATCACTCAACACAAAGGGACATTTTTGACAAACAGTCCATTTTAGATAAAAAGCATCAACTCAGAACATCTTCTGGAAGGGAAGACAATTGATTGTGGCAAAATGTCACACAAAAGCTTTTAACGAAAGAAGAGGAAATGCATCAAAAAGATGGTGCTCAGAAGATGATCTCCATTACACACTGTCAGCAAAAGATGATGGAGCACTAATATGTCAGTCAGTAAATGAGCCTTATATCATACCTAAAATATTGTGTTTTCTCCTTCAGAAATGTTTTAGATGGAATCTGATTGTAAGAGTTTGTTCATTTTGGAGCTAACTCACATGTTGTTATTTACGTTTAAGGACTCTGATTTTGAGTGTTTGTTTGTTTCTGATAGTGGAATATCAACCATTGACTCTGTAGAGTAATTTTTCCTGGCTATCAATAATCTTTTAAAAACATGTATATCCACACTTTTTATCCCATTACATTTTAGTGTGTTAATGCATAATGACAATTCACTTAGATCTGTATGATCAGAAAACACGAAATTACCAGAAATCATCAAAAATCCATTTATAGTATCACAAATGAACATTTTTAGCCTTCACTGAATCATAGACTCAGATTTATTATGCATCATACGGATGCAAGACATGCCCATCTGAGCACTATAGAAGGCCATCTATCATCTCCAACGTTCTCATAGTTTCATATTGAGCTATCATGATCTCAACATTGTGGCCACAATATCATGGAGTTTGTCCTTCTCCTGCAAATACAAATGAAATGTTAATGTACATTTATCCGTTGATATATACAAATATTTTTAATTTCAGCATTCAAACTCACCAATATTTGAACGTGACCACACAAAACTGTTCATATTATATGGTATGTTTTACTACACTTTTATAAACTTTGAAATACTGGAGAGAATGATAAATTTAAAATGAAATCATTTAACACAGTCTCAATATATTCAATGTTGTCATTCTAACCATTAATAATCTTGTTCTTGAGTCACTTTATAGTCAGACAAAAATAATAATAGACAAGACAAGGCATGGAATCATTTTTGCTTTGGAGTCATGCTTCTTTTTTCCCAGCAATGACAGATCACTCTTCGTCTTGCCCCTTGACACACCCCCATCCATTTCAATTACTCACTAGCAATCACCAGCAGATCATTTTCCACTTTTTCTCAAGCCATCTGTAATTATTAGCTATAATTTTGCTATAAATCTTAAGATACTCATTATCTTGATTGTCTCTTTCATAGCTCGGTGACTTGCTGCTTTCCATATTAGCTCAGTTCTGATGACGCAGCATTGGTGAGCATGAGTCAATGTTCTACTTTTTTCTATATAAGAAGCCATCGTTGATGAACATCTTTCTACAATAGTCTGCTGTTATCACATGTGTACTGTTTCATGACACCTACGCAAAGGCTTTGGTAATAGCTTCGAAATGCAAAGCTATTACTTGAAACTATATATACAACACACTCGGTCTAATTGAAAAATTGTAAACACCGTGATCTATAGCTTGCCAATTCATGTTAAATTTCAACCGCCTTGTGCAAGCTTTAAAGGTTAATTGATTAATTTGACTGTATCATAGACATAATGTTCAGCCATGTTAGTCAAAGATACAAGTAGAAATTCAAAAGAACATGTTTCCATATCCTGAATGTCAGCCTCAATCTTACGAAAAAATGTATGCTGATATAAGACCAGACGGGTTGAGAAGCAGTGAAATCTGATGATTGGGACTGAGTTGAAATTGATGGCAAGGAGTCATGGGTCAGGCAGAAGAGTGATCAGTCATAAGTGAGGATAAAAAGCAAGATGACTTCAAAGGAGAAAATTATGGAAAATTAAGAAATTTCATGTTTCAGCTTTTGTGGTATCCGCTGTCTTTCTACATTCCAAAGTAGATTCAATTGTTTGATTGGCAACTTTGTATTTGAACATGAGATGGTAATTTTCTAAAAATAGTTTTTCAAGTGGTCTTTTTAAAAAATAATTGTATATTTGCATTTAGGGATTATAATTTATATGTTGGAGCAAACCACTCATGTATTTCAACCTATATCAAAAGAGCAAAATGATCATATTGGAGATAGCAATATACTGAAGATTTATTTTAATTTGCAGACATAAAGCACTCGAGAAATTAAATTAAGAACTTTTTAAGACAACCAAATGCACAATCAATAATGAGAGTATCTGGAAAATTGGTGTCTAAGATACACAGAGTTAGCAATGACTGAGAGAAAAAATGTGTCCACTGGGAGACTCAGTTACATTGTACTAGTATGTCAAATTTTAAAATGCACTGCCATACTCACTGGTACATCACACATACTATAATTGTTCAGAATAAAGTTGTCTAAGTGTATGACTCAAAATATTTTTGACCAACACTACCTGTAAACATCTTGTTTGACAGAGTTAACAATCTTCTCATTTCACATACCATAATTATACCTAACATATTATATATGGCTATTATGGAAACTGCCTCATATGCCATTCATACTGTACCCAAGGGCCGTTTATGGTGCCCCAGCAATATGGTGTCCCAGCAATATGGTGTCCCAGCAATATGGTGTCACACACCACTTTTTTTTTTTTTTTTTTTTTTACATATTTCCTGGAAGGATTAAGACCACAGTCATTAGCTTATCAAGGATTTTGCTGCCACGATGTAGAGACTCTGACAGCTTAATATGAAACTATGAGGACATTGGAGATGAAAGTTGACCTTCTATGGTGCTCATATGGGCATGCCTTGCATCACTGAGATATTCACTGTAAGATAGAGCAAGCTGCAAAGCCCCTAGGTAAGGCAAATTGAAGTAAATATTAATGCTATGTTAGGATTTTATGCAATGACAACAGAATGCAAAATTATTTGAATATGGACAACATTTTAAGCATGATATATATTTTAAAGACCATTCAATGAAGATTGACTTTGGACATTCATCATATCATGTCCATATATCAAAACTATTCTATTTTCTTATCAGTCAGGAAATGACAATTTTGTTTCTAACTGCCCAAAAGCAAGACTGCATGCAGTATACCTTAACAGATGTTGAGAGTAATTTCCATTTTCAACATTTTCATGTTACCTCATTTGAACTGCAGAACTCACTAAAGGCTTTATGCAGTGTTTACGCAACACCTCATTCCTAGTCCAACTATTGTTCCAAACTAACACAATTTTGAATTTAACCTTAAACCTTCATGCTTAAACTTTGTTGGTATAATAGGGCATTGGTGTCACATTTGCTGGAAATGTTTCTTAGTAGGAAGTTGCATCTTGTACAGTAAAACTTTAACATCATGCGTTCTGCAGATCACAGCATGGACACATAATGTGACATGGATTTAGGTTACATTGTGTCTTTCTGAATTATGGTTATGGGTGTGACGTGGTAGCTTTAGGCTAAGTTCAAGGACCAAGGAAACCTTTCAGAGGGCTGACATTAAGATTATGCATATCACCTCTTCGAAAGCTTTAGATCTTCCTTTAGGAGCCAGACAAGATTTATGCCCCACAGAATTTTGAGGAAGGGTTTTTGTACGATAGCATTTCCTGTGGAACCTGAATGAATTTGTTGCATTGAAAGGGAGTGGATAACTGTACATGTTTGGCGTTGTGTATCTCATGTGTAATGGACACTTGAATGACAAGCCAATTATGAAAATAAATTAGCTGTCATTTGGTGCATTATTCTTCTGATGTAATGCTGTCACCTGCGTTATCATACCCCTTTTTGTAAGACCGACTTGTCAGTATGTGACCACCTTCCTAGCGTACTGAGCAGTATTTTTAGTGCACTTTGCAACCCAACGAAACCACTCCCTCATGAGAGACCTCTTCATGACCGCAGAAGCGGTTTCTTGAAACAAAGGGACCACTGTACTCAATTTTATTTTCCATAATTGTTTCTGAACAAATCATCAGTACAACAACATATCTCATTATTCGCAAGGAGAGTCAAAGTTGGTCAGGAAAAATCAACCACAGCTTTACGAAGCCTTGTTAGATATTCCACTATTTGCCATAAAGTTACTCACAGCCATTCAAACTCCTTTGAACACATTATGGCACCTAACATTTTACAAGTTATTTTCAGAGGCATACCCATTTTGATTGAATCAGCTCAGATGTGCTCGAAGAAACTTGGAATGACAACAATCACTCTCATTTGTCAGGTAACCAGTTTTGGAAAGGCCCTGATGTTTTTTGTCAAGTGGGTTGTCTGTCTCAGGGACTATTGAATTTGTGGGCTTACTACAAAACAGCAATTCTTTGATCACCAAATCCTCAATCTTGAAATTGAAACGCTCATTACTAACCTTTCATTTAAAAGAGTCATTAACATTTTTGGTTAAAGAATCAATATTGATTTTACGAAGCCAATTTATTGTTGCAGCTCTAATGACATACTTTTTTCTCCGAACTTCAAGGGCTCACTCAATCAACAGCTGATTGCAGTAATTCATTACCTGATTTTATCTGACTCCTGAAGCCAAAAACCTTTGTAATCTTTGTTGGGCAACAACACATTGTTAAAGATGAACTGAATGCATTGATAAGTTCTTAGGGAAAGTTCAAATAGTAATTTAATACGGTTAAGGTCCAAATTGAAAAAGAAAACAAGAATAGCACATTTGTATTAGAGCTCCAAAGACAACTAGGCTTCATATAATCTGACAATGAAAATAGTTTATGAAATATATACGTCAAAGATTAGCTTGATATAGATGAATAGAGAGAATTAATTCTTGTATTATTTTGTCAGCAATACTTTATAACACAGATAACATCTTCTATTGCTTCACACGGAAATGAGACATCAAGAACTTTAAAGTTTTTGCTTCACAAAAAAACAGCAGTTGACTCATGAAAAAACTGCAGAACGAACAGAATGGGATTCTACACAATGTCAGACAGGATTCCATCTTTTTCAAGAACATTGATGAGTATATCCTTTGTTTACACAGTCCTTTGATAATCTACAAAGAACATCCTGAACAATATTGAAATTCAAAAGCAGATGTTGTGCATGCAGTCATTAAAATAAATACCTTCAAAACTTCTCTACAAGACGGTCTTCTTGTCTGGTGAGCCTTATGGCTTCATTAGAAAATGTGGAGATGATGCTGAGGATACATGGTTAGGCATCTGAAGTCGTGGAACGTTTTTACTAGAATGGCTTTATTTTACTTTCTGTTTCTCAGCTTAGATCTTCTTAATCATAATACTACATGCATCAATCTACTTATATCAATCAAATTTTCGTGAAATCTTTAAGAGAATCTTTCAGAAAAAGATAATTCTTCGTTTTAAGAGATAACTCTGCAATGCACCTAGACCACTGAAATCCAATTTCCCCATCCTGGCTTATCTTATGCCCAGTTAAGGTCCTCTGCTCAGAAGCAGGATCTATGGGATTCAAGGAGCAATATGCATAATCTTAATGTTAGGTTCCTGAAAGGTTTCTCAGATCCTTGAACTTAACTTAATGCTGCCATGTCACACATAACCGTAATTCAGCAACACAATGCGATCCAGGTCCCTCGATCATTTGGTCCATGACCTGGTCTATTGGTCGGTAAATTGTTACATCATCTGCTACATAAATATTTTTCACCCAGCAATTGTGGTGAGATTCCGTGTGATTGACATTCTGTGAAATAGCCTATAGGTCATGCTTTCTGCTGCAATGCACTGGAAAGTGTGTAACCAAAACTCACATAAAGGCCTAATATAATATTGTCATTGGGTGTCTTATAAGTTTATGCCTCGTTAAACAATGGTTTGCATAAAGCAGCTGTTAGAAAGGTTAAATATTGATAAATTACAGATATCATACTAAAATGTAGGCATGTTTTCAATTGAATTACCACAAATGTATTTATGATATAATAAGCACAGTTTTAGCTAAATGAAGCTATGTTGGTGAAAACTTTAAAAAGCACCTGACCCAGCAAGCCTTAAACTACAAACACAGAGAATATCTTAGTGATGCCAGACATGCCCATAAAAGCACTGGGAGGTCAACCATCATCTCCTTTGTCCTCATAGTTTCTTATTAACTTGTCAGAAACCTCACACTATAGCCACAACAGCCTTGATAAGCTAATGACTGTTTGCTCTATATAGGGACTTCTATCTCAAGCAAACACTGTGGAAAGCCAAAACTGATAATACTCCATCTTAGCAGCAAAGTAATTATATTAGCGGATATAACTGACCTGACTGGATTCCATACATGCAAGCTTTGTCATTTATACTGCTCACTGTACTATTTGTCTCTCAAAAATATAGAAAGCTTGACATTTTCCAAAAAAAAAGGCCTTTTACTTACCCGGTATAGGATACACCAAGTTGACATCTCATAAATCCAACCCTGGTATCAAACCCACGCAGGCACAAACGTTCAGCTTTGCATGCCACCCAGCTGTAGACTCACGCTCTATTATAACTTTCAGCCATCAAAATCTGCTATCTCAAATTGGAATAATTTCTTACTTTGAAGTCATTCTCCTTTTCTTGCCTGTTAGTCTGTTCTCTTGTGCAGCTAAACTGGCTGCCGTGAAAATGTCATGTTAAAATTTGCAATCCTGGTGTTTCTAGACCAGAATTTTGTGTAGAATTCAAAAATCAATGATTGCATTTTTTCTGATCACATCTTCCCACTCAAATTCAAGATGGCGGACAAGATGGCCGCCAACGCTGCAAACAGTCATATTCTTCATCAAATCTGTGCTTCATTGCAATCTTAGGATTGATTTTATGTATTTTCCTTGGCTTTATGTCAAGAAATGAACTAACCACCTAAATTTAGGAGAAGTAATGATAATTTTGTAGCCAAAAATAATAATCTTATCAATACATACGATACCACGGCAATCAATAAAGTGTCGAAACAGTAATATACTTTGTCACAAGCGAAAGCTGTCATCATGAACCATTTGACTATAATCTGAAGTTTACTACACATTTACACAATACAGTGTCATATAGTCCAACATATTTTAGAAATGGTCTATATAAACAGAACAAATGATTAAATCATCTAAACAATCTTCTATGATGTAATTGCATGACAATTATTACGTACAAAATTACAACTGAATTATCAAGCTAACCGTGTTCAGCGCAGGACTTCTCATAAGGAAATACCGCAACAACAGTTATCAGAACTGGTGTAATGAACCAATCTTAAGAAGTATCATCATCATCAGATGGAGTGTCATCATGAAATACAGGGTCAGTGTAGGTGCACACCTCTTCATCGGCTCCACAAAGACAGAGGTCAGTACGCATTAGATCATTTTGGCGGCATGAACACCAGGTCCTACTGGCACAATTTTATTTTGCATCCACATTTAACCAACTGAACAATAGCATCAGGAGCAGGAGGCAGTAAAGTTGTAACAGGAAGGTACTTTATATTTTCAAATGTCCCGCCAAATTCACAGGGATCCAATACGGCTGGCTTTGGCACAATGTCATTTTGCCAAACTAGTTTTCGGTACTGGGATCTGAGAATAGCTTATTGAAGAGCTCCTTTTGTTGTAGGTAGTTTTTGCCCTTGGGATTGATTTTTCTTGAAGCACTTCCAGCGGATCTTTGCAGCTTCTTTGAGGTTTGTTTGTGGATCATAAAATTGGCAATCATACTTTTCAAGTCCTGCTTGGATGGATTCTTCGGGTCCGTCGTGCTGACCAAGAACCTGGTAAGATTGTATCACGTCATCATCAGCCTTACAGAAGAGCTTCCAACATGCAAGTTTGCCTTTTGTTGCATGTCCAGTTATGTCTGCACCTGAGAAAGCATGAAAACCTGGTAGCACTGCCAGCCTTTTCTTCCCCCGGCGTTTCATGTACCTGGTTCACCGAAATGGCTCTCCGTTTTGCTCCAGTACCTGTTACGAAATTCGTTTCTTTGTCAAGCTGTGGAATGAATCTAACCGCCATAACAAGAACATCTGTGTCTTGAGTAAGGATGTCCACAACATCAGCACCAATTTTAGCTGCATCTGCGCCATACATGATTAAACGACCATTCGCCTGCTCGTGTGTGCATTCAAGATGTTGATTTCGGCCAGTTGACATTACTTTTTCCCTTGATTTTACTATGAATGCATTTATCTTATTCTGATAGTAACTGAAGCACTTCTTTGCTAGGTAACAAGTGAGTTTGTCTTTTGATTTAGAACTTGACAGGAATAGCCTCATGCTAACATTGGCAATAGATGTTCTGCCATCGACATGACAGTAAATTTGCTGCACTGTCCCAACTCCTTTTTTCGGGTGGAATCTGTCAAAGAGTGCTCATTGATACTGCTGTCGAATACAAGATGCCCTTCTTGGTACCCTCGGAATTTTGCCTCGACGACCTGAACAAAAGTTCTGGAAAAATCGTCACATGTCCGGGCATTTTTGGGCTTTCCAAGGGTTTGAACTACCTTCATTCCATTTAGTACAGCAGCTTTCATAGGACATTCTGGTTTAGGCCTGAGACACTCTATCCTCATTTAGTGTTTGTCCTAGACAAAGCAAGAGATCCATCTGGCAGAAAGAGATTGTGGTATGGCAGTGAGCTCATGAGATCCAATTGCATCTTGCAAGTTGATTTCTGGAATCGACCAAGCTGCAATAAGGAACCGTGAAAAGAGTAACCTTTCATCTTTATGTGATGACTTCATTTGCAAGCGAAACTTTCACTTCTTTCTTGGTGGATTCTTCAAGCCAAGTTTTGTCATTTGCATCAAAACGCCTTTGCACAGCTGGTGTAAGTTCATGATGCTTACCACTCTGAGCACTCTGCAATCCAAACATGCCATGAGCTTCCTCGGATAGTCTAGCCATTTCAGGAGCTGCGAGGAAAAATCTGTCAAAAGCATTGTCATTGAGCAAAGGCTAATCCCCACCAAACCTCCACGAACTTTCACCCATTTATTCAGATGCTCTATACCGTGTCTACACATTGATTTTTGTCAACAATGAAACTTCCATCTGCAAACTCCTGCCAGATCGTTAGATTTGATGTTTCCAAAGAATTAATTTCTGCCAAATGCAGTGGCACCATTCTGGCATACTTCTGTTGGTTGTGTGCAAAAAAAAATATTCACACAACTGATCCAGTGACTCAAGGTGGAGTTTCCAGTCACATTCACAAGTTGCTCTCACAAACTGGAGGATCGCATGGACTTGGAGCATATACTTACGAATGAACTTAAATAGGCTGGATGGAGACTCCTTATCTTTGTCAAATTCATGTAGGCATTCCAGATTTTTTTTTTTGCTTCCAGGGAGGCTACTAATTAATCAGTTGCTATTTTGATATTCTCCAAGGAAGACTCTTGGCAAGCATGTGCAGTCTCAATGGGAAAGTCTAGGCATTTGATGGTGCTTGGATGCAATCTGATAAATTCTGCCCAGTATAATTCAAACAGTGCTGGTACATTGTAGGGTGGTTTGGTTTTCCATTAAAACTCATTTGATATGATCTCCGTCCAGGATCTGTTTGGTCGTTTGTGGGCCATAAAGGCCAGACACAATCCAAGCCTCATCAATGCCACCGTCTTCCACATAACCCACTGCTCTCAATGCATGATGGTGCGCAGCTCACCAGCGTGAAGAATATATTTGTCTGCGTATTCTGGAGATGACATCTGCATTTGTTTGGTCTTTTCACATAGCTGCGGGTCTGAAGTAATAACTGTTTCATTGTTTGGATCCACTATTGCTGTACTGATGTTCTGAGCTTGCTTTAAAATGGTTTACTGCCAGTCTTGTGGGGGCTCAGGAATCAAGGGCGGCCCATCCACAATTGTGGTTGGCTTTTCAAAGCCTGACAGTGAATTGTAAGCAGCCCAAAAGGGAATATCTTTTGGAAATGGATCACCATCAGAGATTTGCAGCACAGTTAAAGAAAGTATCCAGGCCAGGTATTTGAGGGCCAAGGGTTGCAGTACTTGTGAAGCTTTGTAATCTTCATACACTTGTGACTCTGGTTTTCTGCGGCTGTCAATGTTGCAAGTTACAATATTCAGCAGAGGATGAGACTGAAGAACTTTGTCATCCATCTCTTCAATTATGCATCTACGGTTACTAGGCATAGCAATACCTTTTGAAGGTTTTCTTTGGAATATTGCTGCTGCAGACCCATGCAATGTTCTCGTGCCATCTGGGCTGTCCTCACTTAAGTCAACATCATCAATTGCAAAATACATAAATTTACCTTGAATAATCATTGGAGGAATGTGAGCACCAGCCATCTGACCAACTGACAAATACCATAAAGGAAATCAACAATTTCATTACTTGCATCTTGGATTTGTGTTGAACTTGGCGGTCGCTTTCAAAGGCACACAAAATTGTCTGTGACAATTTCTATTCTCTTTTGAATTTCAGAATCAGGTTCTTGTGAAGGCAAAGTCATCTTTTAGTGGAAAAATGTAAAACAAAAACTGCATTTACAGTCATGCAGCTTCAAGGCAAATTGTAAATGAAAAAAATATGGCAAACATGTTGTTTAGCGTGACAAACAGGAAACAGATACTGCCATTAGTTGGTCTAGTTTTCTGCTCTTATCTTAGTTTTTGTATAATAAGGGCCCAAACGTAAGCATCATTACTTCAAGAGAAACAATTTAGGTAACCTTTAACTTGATAAGGTGCATCTATTTTCAGCCTGAGGCTCTTTTGAAATGCCTTTTGAAGGAAGAGAAGATGACCTGTGACATTTAGCATCTGGATACTTTGTAACTTTGAATTGTCATTTTCTGGACGAATCAACTAACAGAGATCATTGCTCCTTTACATTGACAGGAGGAGGGTTGGTCTGGTGGTTACCTGTAAGGTTGCTTATCGCTGGGTCTACGGTTCGAATCCAGCTCTTTCCATTTACCTGGGTCTGTGTTGGATGGCTGTTTCAATCATCCTTTGCCTCATTGCCATGTCCCACCCCTGTCCTAATTAGCCTACCAAGAGCATAAATACAGGAAGTAAAGCCCCAATTATCAATCTCCCCTATAAATAATAATAATAATATATAAGTTATTTATATAGCGCTGATTCCAGAAAACTGCTCATCAGCGCTCCTATAGTCTATACTTTGACACTTCTGTAGCCAAGAAAATGCTATATTCAACATTGATTGTTTGAAGGAAATTCTTCACGTGATTCATCATCCACATTTTTGTAATTTTCAAGGTGCTCATTGCTCAAAGACCAACTGACTGGCTACTCCCTTTCATAACAGACATTAATTGATTTAACCTAATACCTGTATGCCAATGTAATCCATTTTAGCCAAGAACACATTGCTTGTGATAAATAGAATTTGGAGCCAGAACCAATGAAATCAACTTAGTAATTACTAAACATGCTTCTTGGTTTGTCAACAGAGAATATGCATTAATCAGCAATACGTAAATCAACAGTGGCCATAGCATGTACCTTTCATGACAGTATGTCAAGATGCCTCAGTCTAAGGTGTTTTGGATAGACTTGTGTGTATATATTCAAGAATACTATGATAACAAAGAGGTATCGTTTTTTTACAGAAAAGTATTAAAAAGTCAATATAATTTAACTTCTGCTATATAAAACCGAAAATGAGAGAAGGTCGCAATATGACTTTTTTTTTAGCCATATAAAGTTGCTTAGAGGCAATAAAGAAAATGTTTGAAACGCCCCAAAAAGACTCAGATTAAGAAATCTAACTTTGAATAGTAGGAAATGTTTCAGATTCTACTCTCTGTTGCCGAGCTCTATCGTAATCCTCTGTTACGTTCTTTTCATTGTCATAGAAGAATTATGCCGATCAAGAAGCAATATGGATAATCTTAATGTTAGTCTCCTGAAACATTTCCCAGATCTGGCTTGATGCTACCATGTCAAACATAATTCAGTGACTCAATGCGAGCTTAATCCTGGCTGCATAATATTTCCAAGCATACATAATTATGCAAAACAATGGATTTCGATTTGTGAAGCAGTTTTACCTTGACAGCTGTTTTTATCATCTTTCACCTCATTGACATGTCCTCCACCTATCCTAATTAGCCTGCCAAGTGAATAAATACACGACAAAAAACCCTTATCATCCAATCATCCATTACACAATTGCCATTTGCTTAGCATGTGTGTGAGAATTACCAATGAAATTCAAGTCAAATTGGATATCGAATTTGCACCTAGGGCACTAGGACAGCTGCCTTTCAGGTCCTCATCCAGCATATAATCAATTCAGGAGAAGTGCACAGGAATACCTCTGAAATGCATGTAAGTGGTGACCTGATTTGAAGTGTCACCATAGAATTGTGTTGAGCAATTGCCAAGTACTATTCAATATAGGCAATAGTCAATAAAAGAAGGATTTGGCCATGTGGAGATTTGTGAGGAACGCAGTGCAGAATGAGTTCTGTTTGTTGGTTTGGGAGTGAAAGGAAGCAAAGAGAGCTGAAAAAAAAACATTGAAGATAAACACTTTGAAATAAGGACCAATGTATTGAAATGATAATTTGAAGACACATTATTGCAGATGAAGCGCTGAATTTTGTATGAAATTGACAGAAAAAAGGAGAGTTAACTGTTTGGTAGCAGTCAGGAAAAACATTTGCTATGATCCCATGACCATGCCCTGACCTGCTCTGCTGTTTTTATTGAAGGATAATCTGTTAAATATACTTGAGGCAAATAAACTGTATTTATAGAAAAAGTTAATTAACATATAATTACTACATCTAGAAATATGGAAAATAATAATCTAGCTCGCTTTTTTTAATTTGCAAGAAAACTGCAATTACCTAACTGCCGCAACATGAATGGTAATTGCAAAACCATGAAATTGCTATTCGTCCTTTGTTGTCTTGCATTGTGTTCAGGCTGCCAACGTTCCATGCAGCAATTTTGCAGCATTTCCTAATAAAAGACGAGAGGCTCTCTGGTGAATGTTGGAGGTAATCATGATGACTGGATAGAGACGACCTAAATAAGTCCTTCTGATAGTTGGTACATTTCCCTAGAGACCAAAAAAAGCATCCTTTCGATATAGCATGAATGTCACGTCCCAACACAACATCATGTACATATATATATGCGCCGCATATGTAGTTATTTTTCCCAGATCAAATTTCCTGCAAATGTTGATGTCTTATTCATCACTGTGACCTTGTTACCATCCTTTGGCTTTGCATTTGATTCTTCCATATGCAATATGCAGTGGAATATATAGTTATGCTCTGACATCAGGATGCTGTGTTAGCAAGGCAACATTGCTTTACTCAACAATATATTGCTAAAGTGCATTGGTCTTTCCCTTCCTATTCCCTATCGCCTATTCAGTTTTTGTGAGCACTTGTTCGCAATAAAATCCAAATACTCTAGTAGGGAATAATGTGTAAACGAACACTCGAGAGGCTATTTGAAATGCCCACTTAACACTTGGCAGTTATCCACTTCATGGAAGTGCTGCGGCAGTAAAACAAGGCGTTTGTAATCATTATGTTATGTGGCAATAGCTCAGGCTGTTATTAGACAATTTGATGATCTTGAATGAGGCAGGCTTAACAGTCAGTAACTTTGATATGTGGAAAGAGCAGACTGTTGCACTGTAAAAATGGCACTTCCTGAAGCATCATACTGATGACTTGTCATGATAATTCCCATTACTTTCAATGTTCATTTGATTTAAAGAGGCAGGCTGTAAATAAAATTTCCATTGAAAATGTTGTATATGATCCTGACAAATCTTCAGTATGATGATTCATGAAGTGCCATTTTCACAGTACAACAATTCATTCTGTTGCATAATATCAAGTTTACAGGCTGCAAGGAGACAAATCCCACTTGTTGGTGACAGGCAAACGAAAGGATTATGCATCTTAGTGAATTATACTCTAAAATCAGTTATGACTAATACTGTAATTAGAAAAAATCCTATTATCGTCACAACGGTCTTTAGCAGTTCATGCATGTGAAACATGCTTCCTTTATAGAAGCAGCAACATAATTTTAAGATATATGCCCAAGATAAATTATTGTTAATGCAACTGGTCTAACCAATCTATGAAAGCAATGATACTATAAAACATCATCACCAGAATGTTACATACAATGTAATGATAGTCATGTAACTGTAAGTAACATGACAAAGCTGTGCTTCACTAAATCGTGACTTGAAAAATTAGTGCTTGCAGAAAGGCTGTTGGTTCCCATCCATGACCTCACAACAGGCCTGTGAAACACATTGAAATTAGCTGTCAACTTGTCATTGAGCAACTTGAGACCTCATTGATACTCAGTTACTCACTCATTTTGATAGCAATGCAAGTACTTGTATAGGTTATGACACATATATGTGACCTGCTCCACCAAAATGGGTTCAAAGTCGGCCTCCTATCATATTTAATTGTCAAAATGACTTTATTCTACTGGAAATGGGCTTTAAAATGATGGTTCATATGTTTTGATGTCTCCGTTGTTTGGGTGTGTGGGATCTTCTTCTTCTTCTTCTTCTTCTTGGTTACTCAGACAACATCAGATTTGATTGCTTGGTCTGAGGAGATTGGTTGTGCAGCGCATGTTTACATCTAAAAAACGGTGCATTATGTACATGTGAGGATAAAACCAGAGTATATACAGTCTATTTTATGTTGGTTGAGGCGGATGTGTCTGGACTTAGGCCCTGAATATACAGATCTAAGGCTTTTCAATATATAATTTTAGCAGTGATGAGTCTCAGAGTGATCCCTTTGTTACATGTATAATTGTATATGCACCATATGTAGTCATGAATCTGTCTCTTGTAAAGGCGAGGTCTTTCCTTTAGTGAGAAAATGTGAGACAAAAACTGCCTATTTATAATATAGTCATGCAGCTTCAAAACTAATCGTAAAAGAAACTAGAAATTTGGCAAACATGTTGTTTAGCATGACAAACAGAATGACGCTGCTATTACTTACTCTAGTTTTCTGCTATTATCTCAAGCTATCCTAGTTTTGTATATTCAGGGCCTAAACGTGAGAATCGTTACTTCAAGACAAACGATTAAGGTAACCTTTAACTTGATAAGATTAATCTATTTTCAGCCTGAGGCTCTCTTGAAATGTCTTTAAAAGGAAGAGCAGATAACCTGTGACATTTAGTGTCTGGATATTTTGTAGCTTTGAATGTCTTTTTCTGGACAAAGCAACTACCCAAGATCCTTGCTCCTTTCCTTTGACAGCGGGAGGGTTGGTCTGGGTGGTTACATGCAAGGTTGCCAATTGCTGGGTCCAGGGTTCGAATCCCGCTCTTGCCGAGTCACCTATTTCAATCATCCTTTGCCTCATTGCTGTGTCCTCCTCCTGTCCTAATTAGACTGCCAAGTGCATAAATACAGGACGTAAAGCCCCAATCATCCATTTTCTTCTATACCTTGACACTTTTTTGTCAAGAAAATACATATTCCATATTGATTGTTTGAAGACAATATGTCACTGGATCAATTATCTACATTTTTGTAATTTTCAAGGTGCTCATTACTCAAAGACCAACTGACTGATTACTCCCATTCATAACAGACATTAATTGATTTTGCCTAATTCCTGAATGCCAAAGTAATCCATTTTAGCCAAAAAAGCATTGCTAAAGATAAATAGAATTTGCAACCAGAATCAATAAATTCATCTTAGTAATTACTAAACATGTTTCTTTGTCAGTTCAAAGAGGTAATACATTTGTGGGTAAAGGTACTTTTTTACGTGGATAGCCAAGCTAAGTCAATGGCTTGTTTCCAGTTGGGCCCACGGCCCCTCCAATTAACGTCTGATGCAAATGATAACATCGTGGGATGACAATGTCATGATGGCCAGCCTGGGGATAAACCCAGGACCCTTGCTTGTGAGGCGAGCACACTACTGACTGAGCTATAGGAGCTGACTCATCGGGTAGCAGTTTTTCGGCCAGAGTACCAGTATTTCATGATACTGAGTCAAGATGCCTCCGTCAAAGCTGTTTCTGGAAAGAGGTATATAACTTATATACAGAGATAGCAAAAGAGACATTCTTTTTCCTGAGAATTTAATATGCAATGTAATATATAAGCTAATTTCTTGTGACCTTCTAATACGTAAAGCTGAAAAAAGATAAAACATTGCAATGTTTTTGTCACAGCCATGCTATGATATTCTTAGTCAATAAAGAAGATGCTTAAAAGCCACAAAAAATACACTGATTAAGAAATCTTGGACTATCAGTAAATCCTCTGCAAGTGAACACTGCTCTATGTGTAAATAATGTCAAGTCAAAGCTTTTAAAGAAAGACTTTCTGAAGATGAAGTGCATTAGAGAGATGGTTCTCCTGAGATGCGCTGTCCACCAATTGTCAAGAAAAGTTGATGTCAACTGAGTGAACAAACTGCAAAACACTGTCCGTTTGTCTGTAATATAAGTACTTGAGATAATATGATTAGCAACCTGTACAATTACCTTTGAGAGTGACCATAGATATCCGGGGGGGGGGGGGTTAGAGTGTCTTTTAAATAAATAATTTCTTGTCAAGAAATTAAAAATTAATTTTTATGCTGTCTTGAAACATATAATTTTTGCTTAGGTATTTCTTAGCAAGTGGTTTTAGTGGTTGCTTGATTCAGGAAGTATTGTAGGACAAACACCTGAAATACAGCTGCCATTACAGTGAAATAAATAATTTCTCCCAGCTCGCCCCCTTAAAAGAATCCTTTTTTAGCTTGTAAACATGCACCTTACTTTAATTCAGTATATGCTTCAAGTTCCACCATTTACAACATACGAGGGGTGTCCCAAAAGTTCTGACCAATTTTTTTGGCAGACCTTTCTATTTGAAATAGCTAAATGAAATTTTCACAGAATAAATTTCAGGTATTTGACCATCAATTTTGAAAAAATCAAGACTGTAAGAATTGTTTAAGTTACTGTTCTGTTACCATGGTTACGAGAGGTCAGTGCACCCAGCGCAGCTCAATTTCTCACACGAAATTCAGCAAATTAGCTGTGTTAAAAGTCAGAGAATTTATAGTAAAAAAGCAAATGATTGCAAGAAAATGTATTTCCTGATAAGCTTGCAGTCTATCAAGATATCTTCTATTAGATTATAAACATTTAGTTATATTTCAACCTGATCAGCTGAGGCAATAACCAAAGGCTTTTTCCAGCAGTTGCCTAACAGCGCTTGAGACGGTTTGGCTGAAACGATCTGCTGTCAAGAGGCAGTTCTCAAGAACCTTTAGTTCAAAACCCAATCTGATCTGCTTGAATTACCAGATTTGGCCTTATGTAACTTTGTGTGATACCAAAATATATATACCAGTTAAAAAATTAAAGAAATTATAGTCATAACGAGAAATGAAGCTGTCGCCACATACACTGAAATTCCACAATTTAGGAACAGCCCAGTTTGAAGGATCCAGGTGATCGCCTCAGCACATGGGCTAAACTGATTCACAGTGACTTTAAATGTAAATGAAAAACTTTGAGATACTGTTCGGTTTCCAAATAATATTTTTCATGATCATCCATTGCATATTAACAGTAAATTCCTTGGTTATTTACAAGCCTAGACACTTGGATTTTGCCTAAAAAATTGAGCTGCGCTGGGTGCACTGACCTTCTGTTTCCATGGCAACAGAAAAGTTATTTAAAATGTTTGAACAGGTACCATATTTTCAAAATTGATAGTGAAATACCTGAAATTGATACTGTGAAAATTTCGTACAGCTACTTCAAATAGAAAGGTCTGCCAAAAAAATTGGTCAGAACTTTTGGGACACCCCTCGTATGACACATGTATGCATGTCAAGACACAGATTTTAATCAGAATACATGAGTCAAAATTATTCTTCATTATGATTGCTTTCTCTTTGTGAAATTGGGAGATAAAAAAGATTAAAGGTGAGGGGAAACCAAACATACTGGCTACAATGCTTGCTCATATATCTGTCTGTGGCTCCACATGAAAATTTTCGGTTTTGTGAAGAATGGCTTTAGGACTAGAATAACGAAGAACAATTTAGCAGTGCTCCTTTTCCTAAGGGCCACAAAGCAGAAAATTAATTTATCATTGCATTGTATTTAATTTTTACTTGTGCCAGAGTGTGCAATTGCACACTGTGCAGAACAAACATTCCAACTATATCAGAAGAAAAATGCATGTAGGGCATCGCGTTTTCACTGACATGGACATTCGTTTTGGTTCCCGAGAAAAAACTGTCAGTCTCAGTCCTCAACTGGCCCCCTGACACTCATTCACCCTTCTAAAAATCACTCAGCCTTTTCAAACAACCAATATAACCTGTAATCCCTGTTGGGCATATCCCAGACAATTCTTTTAACCCTTCCTCCATTTGCCAAATCTGATGAAGCCCAAAGGGCTAAAATGCCTTCCTTGGGACTCGTATATTTGTCTACCGATGGTTGAGGGTAACTTGGCATGTCTACAAATAAAACCCTTTTAAGACCTGGTTGTAGAATGTAGGGTTAGGGTCTAGATGATGAGCAAACATGCACTTGTGAAACAGAATCAATCAGTCCAAAACTATGGTTTGCCAGATCCAAGAATAGATGAGATTTTGTCGGTTCCCCTGTGGCCTAATAGTTGTAGCAGTTGATTTTGAATCGAATGGTGAGAGGAGGTGAATTCGAATCCCACTCCTGGAACTTCGCTCAAGGAATCAAACAGATGATGGACCATGCAGGAATAGGGAAAGGACACAAGCACCAGAATGGAGCCTGCACCAAGACAGAAATGGGGACAGAAATAGGAGAAAGAAAAATCAGAGAAGTGCCAGTTCCATAAATATAAACCTATATGTACACTAGGGTGGAGTGAAAAATGAAAAATGTCAAAAATTAAAAAAACAGCAGGTCTAGATGCTTGTCAATTTGTCCAAAACCCACATTTTCAGTGATTTTTGGGAGCTGCAGAAAAAATTGACGGTGCACTTCAGGATTAAAGAAAGCAGTTAAAATGTCTCTTCGCCGAACTCGCGGTTACGCATATCTTCGCGGATATTAAATATACATCAAAATAGGTTGCATATTTGGAATCAGTGAAAAATTCCCCACAAAATGAGTACCAACATGATATACTTATCTTCTGTTTCAGGCCTGATCAGTCCACTCAAATTTACATAAAATCGTCATAAATTTCTATCACTCATAAAATGATTCAACATTTGACTCCAATACCACAACAGACCATCATCCATTGTCAGAAACTCCCTTTTTGTTGCCTCACTGGTTTTAA
Organism: Platynereis dumerilii; assembly: GCA_026936325.1. Classification (NCBI taxonomy): domain Eukaryota; kingdom Metazoa; phylum Annelida; class Polychaeta; order Phyllodocida; family Nereididae; genus Platynereis; species Platynereis dumerilii. The sequence goes on along the minus strand of JAPTHN010000005.1, from coordinate 20,741,397 downwards.
GTAACCAGTGGCATATTTGGGGGGGGGGGGCATTGGGCCATGCCCCCCCCCCTCTCTCAGGCCCAAAATTAACATGGGAGAGATAGGAAAAGCCGCAAATCACCCTGCATTTACCCCATGTAATGGCCCCACCCCTCAGGCCATTTTTAGATATGCCCCTGTAAATAATAAACAAAAGTATGTATCTTACAAGCAAGAATGATGGGACCTCATGTCTGTACCATGCATGATTTATTTCCATGCCAACTTGTTCTTGAAATATTACTTATAATGTAACCATACATAGTAAAACTTTTTAAAACTCAGTCTGATTAGTTTGCATGATGACAGTGGTGATATAGTTCATGTTGATATATTACTATTGTGTATTTTACCGATATGATTATGCACTTTTAGAAAATGGGTCCAGCAAGGCTAATACATCACAGTATACTATAACAAGGTAATGAATAATTTACACATCAATAATTTTATCTTGAATTATTCGGCTGACATTCTTTTCAAAATTAATGGCAGATCTTAAGGTACAACTCCTTAAGTTACAATGATTCCATGTTCACTGCTGGATCAGGACAGTACCCTTACATGCGTGACTGTCTAAGAGGGGTGTGGGGGATATCTCTGATTTCATCAAAGCTTTACCGATTGATCAATTGATTGAATGGTTACTACGCAAAGTACATTTGAAACAGGCAAATGTTAATATCATGACAGCAATATCTTTAAAGGGACAGATCACTTCATTTGCACTTTACAGTATATGTACAATGCCATCTCTCATTAGGTTACAAAATATATCATCATTAACCTATCTTTTAATACGCAACAAAACTATCTACACTTTAATATTTTGTTTATTATTTAGTAAAATGAGATACATATCTCTTATCTATTGGTTGAATTACTAAATAAAGGGTACATAACAATATTAAGTGAAACCTCCGTTTTTGACCTATTATTTTTTAACCAAGAGGGCAGTATGGCTGTGCCTCTCATCCAAAATTATTTCTTGGATATCTAGGATGTTTTTTTATGCAACATGGAATATGATTCACATAACTATAATCAAGGGTCGGTAATAACGGTACCAAGAAAGCAAATAAATCTTTATGTCCTGTTTGGTACTTGCAAGATAAACAAAGGTCATCCAAGGTCACCAAGGTGTCAATGTGACTTACCAAAATACTTATATGAACACTTGTAGAAAGCTATCGTACAAAATTAAATATTAATAGAGTCATTGGGATGTTAGTCAATGTTGAAAGCACACGAAAATAGTTAAATATGTGTAATTTTAGTCACAGAGGGCACTTACCCCCAAGGACAATAAGTTGATAAGAGATCAAATTGAAAGTTTTTAAATATCTAACACTTAAGTTCAGAGTCTGTAGAAGCTATTTTGAAAGTTTCAAGCTTTTTTCAGTACATGCACAATCCTTTCGGTTGTTTGTCCCACCAAAACATTTTTACGCAGTTCTTACATTATTGACTGAGCACTGATAATATACATAGATATGGCATGTTGGTACTCATTTTGAAGGAAATTTTATTCTGAATTCAAATATGTAAATTTCATGGCTGTACCTTTAACCTAGGCCGAAATAAAGCTAACCGCGGATTTACCAAAACCCACTTTTATGGCATATCTTTGATCATGAAGTGCACCGTCAATTTTCATTTTAGCTCGAAAATAAAAATGAAATTGCCAGTTTTATGCAAATTGACAAGTATCTGGACCTGCTGTTTTTTCAATTTCAATTTTCACTCCACCCTAATGTACACACCCCTAGAAATTGATTGAACTGCACTGAAAACTAAACAAAGTCCGAGCACATGGGACGTTAAATGGAGGTGGGTTGTATCTATTGTTCTACACTGGGGAAACAGAAAGACCCTGGATCCCTGAATCAATAGGGTATGTACCAGACTCACAGCCTTGTCAGGTAATACTAAGATCAAGAAAGCCAATGAATTGTGGGTGAGAGAGATATCGCTCCATCACTTGTATTAGTGAGATTGACAATAATTGACTCAAGAAATATAATATTATAATATGTACACCTGACCCTTTGAAGAAAATGTTCCTTGAAGCCCTCCAGACAAATTTTTTGTGAAAGCAATCAATTCATCCAAAGCCTTTTCTCCTCCGGTGCCTGAAACTACCGCCCGCAGTGATTAAAGTAAGGGAAAACCGGGACTTATGTAAATAACTGGGATGGATAATGCTGTCCCTTAAGGCTTCTTGTTCATACCTCCCACATGGGTTCAGTGTAAGAATACAAACATTTGGTGTGTTTTAGCCGAACTTTACGTTTCCATGGCAACAACAGAATGACTTAGAAATGTCCAACTTGTGCAAAATTCGGGAAATCCATTCGAAAACTGCTAAATTTTATCTTGTAAAAAATTCATAGCTCTATATTGAAAATAAGTGTCCATGCAAAAAAAGCTGTGAACTTTCTGAACCCTCTTGTATATTGATTCAGACCATTGACTCTTTCTTGAGGCAATTATAATGAAAATGATGTGAAAAGCTTAGTCAATTATGATAAATGTACTGATACCTAAAGCAAGACCCAAGGAGAGACCCAAATAGGTCCTTCTCAAATAGGGAAATATCCATGGAGTCCCATGCCATCTAAATCATTGAGCATTATGCAGCAATAATGGGCACACAGTTGCTTCCTCTGAGATCAAATTTCTCCACAATGTCATGTGTTATTCAGTATATTGGCCTCACAACCTTTGTTTGTCTCTTCATTGGCCAGCACATGCACAATCTGATTATGTATTCTAGAATATTTCTATGTATGCCACTGGTGTAAAAGGGTTGGTTCACAATACTAAATTGCCTTTGCCCCTGGTAGAACATCATTGTGCAATCATTCCTTCAGACAAATTATTTGATTTGCACCAGCACACCATAGGTAACACAAAAACAAGTGAATTGATTCTGATGTCAAATGCTCAATGGGGTGTTTATGAAATGTGTCCACAAAAATACATTTACATCTGTTCCAATTGGTACCGTCCATAGAACAAAAGGTAATCTGAAAGCGATTAACATATGAGTCTGTATTAAGTTTGTTCGTTTAGAATAACAGCATCATGTAATTCGTTTTTGTTTAGAAGCTGACCTGAGCCTTAGTGTGGGATTACTTGCAAGTATAGATGCAGAGCTGCTCTCTCAAGTAAGTGTTGTAATTAGCAAAATATTTGTGATTTGCATTCATCTTTGCAGAACATAAACATTGGTTGTTTTTTATAGGCTGTTTTGTATATTTTACGGAAATATATTGGCATCCTTTTTCAGCCACTCCATTTCAAGCTCAGTGTTTCAATTTGTGAATTTGTGCGTATGAATGAATCATGTTATTTTGCATCCACTGCTAAAAAAACTGTTATCAGACACTGATGGAACTCCACAAAATCAATCAGCTTTTCCTCAACAGTTAATGCTGTTACCTCACATCTTTTTTTTTCTCTCGAAATCTATTTTGCAAATTGGGTGAAAGCTGCAACACCTTCCTGGGGACTCGTATATTTCCCTCTGTGATGGATGAGACAAGGGTCACTCACGTTGGATCAATCAATGAAACCCTTGTTGTGTTGTTAGCAAAGGACAGGTTCAATGAAATGATCAATAAAAGAGAACCATATATTATCTGATCTGGCTTCTGTCTGCGTCCCAGGGAATGAGCTGTCAAGTATCTGCAGAATGAGTGCAGATGTGGGTCAGTGACCTTTCGAAGTTGGCAACTCTATTATCTACTTGATGGATGGATGATTGGGGCATTACGTCCTGTATTTATGCACTTGGCAGTCAAATTTGGACAGGAGGACGGCATTGCAATGAGATGAAGGATGATTGAAATAGCTGTCGAATATAGGCCATGACAAACGTCTTAATTATTGACTTATTAAACCGTCTTTATGATATGATTAAAGGAGAGGCTTTAACTCAGGAGGATTTTACCGATTTTGCCGCTGCACGTGAAACGCATGTTGTACTATGTCGGATTAACTATGCTATATGCACACTGAAGAACTGAAGATCTGAAGAGCCGGATTCGAACTCTGGACACAGCAATTGGCAGCCTAACATGCTGACGCTGAGCTAACCCAACCTTTGAGTCTTAAAGTCTGTCGCTCACTTTGGTTTAATTTCTTTTTTAATTATTGGTGTTGGGCCTATTATCTTATTGAATTTGTTGTTCTTATATTGCAATGATTCAATATTGATGGATAAGGACAATCATGTTGAGCAAAAATTTCTAGGAAATATTTTTATTCCATAATTTCAGCCAAGTTGAATTCAAATTCCTGATTTCAGGAGTGCCAGAATATAATAACAACAATATTTTTATTTATTTATCTAACATCACTCAGTCGAAATAAAAGACAACACTAGCCAAATGGCCATTAGGTGACAAGTAAAAACGATAAAAACCAATGATGTATGTACAATGAAAAGATGTTGCATATACATGGAAGACGAACTGTGTTGCTTGGGATGCATTTTAGTCTTCATTGCCAAACTAACAATTCATATAACCTTTTAGCTTGAGGCTCCTTTGGAATTGTCATTTAAAGGAAACACTGATGAGCCATGGCATTTTCTGTCTGGATACTTTGAAATTTTAAAATGTCACCTTCCAGAAAAAGCAACAACCGAAGTTCATCACTTCTGCAGCTTGATGACTTTATCGTCTACATGTTAGTGTCTAGAAGATGGTAAATGAATAATTATGATCCATTAATTTGGTGAGCATGGGAGAGCAATTGTTCATTGGGATCATTCTTTTAGATACAATATTGATTTTCCGCTAATCACGATTAATTTTGTGAATAATTACTAAAAAATTTCGTATTCTTTAAATGTGTGCCCAATCATCAGCAGACTGATAATTCATGAAAGATAGTAATTGATTTTATCTAATTATGGAACGCCAAAGTGATCCTTCATAGCCAATAACATATTGCTCAAGATTAATCAAATTTGCAGCTTGAAATAAAGAATTGTTCTGAGCAATCATTATCCTTTTTCTACCTGGAGAAAAGGAATTCCTCTGTGGTAATTCCTTGGCACTTATTCATTATGACAACATGCACTGACTACTCCTTAATTATTACCATGGTTCTGATAACCAATTGGACCAAAAAAAACTGTATTGTCTTGCAATAGGGCTTCCAAAGTCTCCAACAGTACAGTTTGTCACCGAATTTCGCTGCCAAAGACGGTGACGGTATTTCAGTAAAAATTTGGATATCAATGACTTTGCACTGGATAACAAACAAGTCTGTCAGTTACAGCTTTGAATGATCACAGTGAGATCAAAATTCTCTGTGAGTTAGATGTCACCTTAATTATTTTCCTGAGCCATCTTCAATGTAAATGTTGTACCTTGTAAAATATCTTCGCAACACAAGGCATGCCCATCTGAGCACTATACATGGAAGGTCAACATTCATCTGCAATGACCGCATTGTGTCTTAATTACTACATTATTCCCACAATATCCTAGATAAGCTATAATAACTTTGTACTCAATATGGATTTTGTTTTTGATTACAAATCAAAACCACAAATTTGACAATATCATCCCATCTGTGGGGAATTTATATTCTTGTCTTGTCTGTGTTCGAAGCTGAAAAGCTAGGTTGTCTTCATTGTGAATAAATATTGTATACTGTCTATCAAATTACTTGTAAATCATCATAATGCAAGATTGTTTTTCTGATATATATCATTATTTGCAAATATTATTCTATCTGATGACTACAAACCAGTGAAGCCCCAGCAGGTTACAAATCTTGATTGGTTCATATAGATAATGAATAGGCAATAATGAATACGAAAAATATATGTGCTTCTGCTTAGCACAAGCCATTAATAAGAGCAATTTCGTTACAAAACGGGACACTCTCAACATGGTTGTTAATCATTATGTTAATATTGTCTCCCGAGTGGTTATTACATGATTGGATGTAATTGAATCAGGCATTCTTTAATTACAGGGACATCAAAGAAACTAATCACTGCTGTAGAAAACAAAGGCTTGGTGCAGAGGCAATCTGAAAAGCAATTAGACTAAGTGGGTTTGTTTATAGTATCATGTAATTGCTTTGCATTTAGAAGCTATTACTAAAGCCTTTGTGTGGGTCTTGCTGCAATATGTGCACTGTATTGTGTTTCTGCAGCAGTGATTTAGAGGTATGAACATTGCATTTATCCTTCGAAGACATAAGCAAAAATGTGCTGTTCTTTTTGGCTTCTCAGTTTGTATATGTGAAATATATGTGCAATGTGTGTGCATCGTCTTTTGAGGATGCCTTTTCAAGTTCATTGTTAATTAAGTATACAACATACGATAAAAACAATTCCAGAAGAATGAAAGAAATATTTTAGTTTCTTGGAAAAAATTATTTTGCACTGCTAGAACATCCCCAGATACTCATCAACCTCAATAAAATCGTTCAGCCTTTCTTGGACTGCAATCATTCTCAATTTCTATTTTGTTTTTCTCTTCCATCTATTTCTATTTTTCAGAATGGACAAAAGCAACAACATCTCGTACATTTTCTCAATGCAATGGTTGAGATGTGGGTCACTTGATTTTTTATTGATTTATTCACACATGAAACCCTTGATGTGCTATCATATCAGTGGGCGGATCCGTAGCGGGTATTCTTTGTGGTTCGGGTAATGCCGGCACCGTTTCACCATTTGCGGGCCAGCAAGGGCGTCAATTCAGCATTCGCGGGCACGTTATTCCTGGTCGGGGGGGGGGGGGTGGAGGCCCAATGGGACCCCCCCATAGATTTGCCGCTGAAGGGACCGGATCATTATCAGTGGAAGAGAACTAGATAAACTGAATTAGGAAAATCTTGGAAAAAAATATTATTTCCTGAACCAAAATAATAAAACTGCATGATTATAACATTTTTCAGCAAATAACAAACAATTAAATTCAATCTGGTACACTGCCCAAAATTTTTAAAGGAGGCGTTTTGTAATGGGTACTAGTTATGGCCATTTCAATTAGATTCACAATACATGTCAACAAAATTCTTTATTATTATTAAAGGAGATAGATCTGTCACAGAAATTTACTAACAAAACATAGGGTCAACACATCAACGTTAGGTTTGGTTTGGGTTAGGCTAGGGTGCTTTGCAGTAAATTTCTCTAACAGATATCTTAAAAATGAATTCTATTTGATGCATTGTAATGTAATCTCATTGTAAAATCGTAACACATTTCAGGTTATCTGTACAGTGGCAGACCAAGGGGCGCCTAGGTGTTTCAAGCGCGGCTCCCCTCGACCAGTGAGATGATTAATATCATTTTAAGCAAATCTGTGGCAACATTGGCCACGAATGCCAAAAATTGCCCCTAGATTACCCTGTCTCGATCCGCCACTACTGGTTGCTATAAGTGGCATGAACAATGATCCCTTAAAATTTCTGAGCTGCGTGAATTCTAGGTAACCTTTAGCATGACTTGATACCAGATCTTTTTTTCAGCTTGAAACCTTTTTTGAATTGATCTTAAAAGGGCTTGCTAATGACCGATGACATTTATTGTCTGAAGATTTCACAACTCTGAAATGTCAGACAAATGCACTACCAAAGGTCATCACAAGATTATATGCCTTGATTTTTGTGGCTCAATGCGGTGGTGAGGTCTTGTTCACTTCTGACGGACAACAATTTAACTTATCTAATTCTTTAAAGATACTCGATGCTTTATAGCTATTAATACGTATCATATTGTGTGATAATAAGGTCTACATTTACAAACTTTTCCAATTTTTTTCATTTTTGGAATTAAAGCCGGTTTTCATTATTGTAGATTTTCAGTTCATATGTGTAATCCTTTTTCTGTGACATGTTATTCTATTTGGCAGAATGAAAATATTACACTTTCAGTCTGAACTCTAGAAATATAGAGGAGAGCGGGGCCCAGTGAGACGGCGGGCACAGTGAGACAAAGCCCGTAGCGTCTAACTGGTCCTGTTTACAGATCAACCCTCTTTAGTATAGTACAAAAAGTAAATAAGTGAGATACTGTCCTATATCCTGAATGCCTACGCAGCATATAAAGAGTGGAATCTCAATATTTTGGTTTTCGACCAGTAAAAGTAAATAATTTTGATAAACAACTTTTTGTCATAATTCCCAAGAAAAATGGAATAATGCAAATGAATTTCCAGGGAGTCAAACCTAGATTATTTGTCTTAGTTAAGTGAGATGAAGTACCACTATGCAGGCCACCGGTCTGCAGGATTAAAAAATTTTACAGAGAGAGCTCTGTGGGGCACAGTGAGACAGTTTGAGGCGGGGCACAGTGAGACATGACAATTACACTCCAAACGACCTGAATTTAATGCATAGCTCACAATTCACTATAAAAAACAAAATGCCTGCTATAAACTACTGATTTTAGTGAGTCATATCCGAAGGGAAGCATCAGAAAAGAATTTTGACTAGTATGTAACAGGCGCGGCAGGTTAAATAAGTCGTGCATGAGACCTAAAAAATCACCTAGCCAGCTGCTTTTGTAACATTACAGTAGTTTCTGTGGCAACTATTGATAGAACAATTCTGCAGGTCCTGAGGATCGGCTGTTAAGGGAGCAGATGCCCTGTCTCACTGTGCCCCACCTGCTGTCTCACTGTGCCCCACCCAGGGGGCACAGTGAGACACTTAACGAGCATGGACGTAACTCAAAATTTCTCCAAACCTGAAAAAGGTAGGAACCTGAAACTATTGTACAATATACCCAACTTCATTATCTATAATGTGGGCCAGAATTTCAAAGTTAACTGCCAAAATTTTGGAACACATGAAAATAAAAAAAGTGTCTCACTGTGCCCCGCTCTCCCCTATACCGCAAGACAGCAAAATGAAAAAAGTTTTATGCACTCAGCACAATGGAACATTTTGACAACCAGTCCATTTTTGATAAAAGCACCAACATGGAAACATCTTCTAACAGGGCAGACCATTAATTGTGCCAAAATGTCACGCAAAAGCTTTTATAGAAAGAGTTTCTGAAGAGGAAATGCATTAAAAAGATGGTGCTCGTGAGATGATCTCAATCACTGTCAAGAAAAGATGATGGAGCACTTGAATGTCAGTCAGTATATCATACCTAAAATATTTTGCATTTTCTTTCAAAAACAAAATATGGGCTGACTAAAAGAGTAGAAAATAGTTATTTTTAAGGTAATCACTAGTAGAAAGTTTTTATTCATGTTTGAGGACCTTCGAATGTTCAGGCATCTCATTTCATTTTGTGTGTAGATCTACGCATTGCATAATCTGATCAGAAAGACAAAAGAGCCAGAAACCATCAGAAATTCATCTATCATCTCCAACATTGTCATAGATTCATATGTATATATAACATTAGGTTTTAGCAAGCTTTAAAAAAAGTTTCAAATAAATAAAAGAATGATTGATTAGTGAAATAGTTTAACGTAATCTCCATATTTTTGTTGTTGTCAATCTAATCATTCATAACCCAGCAACATATCTTGTAAAAATATGAAGGTAAGACAAGGCAAGAAAAAAAGCTGTTATTCCCATCTCCTGCACTCAACACAATGGAACATTTCTGACAACCAGTCCATTTAAGATTAAAAGCATCAACTCGGAACTTCTTCTGGAAGTGAAGACCATTAATTGTGGCAAAATGTCACACGAAAGCTTTTAAAGAAAGAGTTTCTGAAGAGGAAATGCATCAAAAAGATGGTGCTCAGAAGATGATCTCCATTATACACACTGTCAGCAAAGATGATGGAGCACTAATATGTCAGTCAGTATATGAGATTATATCGTACCTAAAATATTGTGCTTTCTCCTTCTGAAATTTTTTAGATGGAATCTGATTGAAAGAGTTTGTTCATATTGGAGCTAACTGACATGTTGTTATTTGTGTTTAAGGATTCTGATTTTGAGTGTTCATATGTTTGATAATTATTCTCCTTGCTATAAATAAGCTTTTAATAACATGTATCTCCAATTTTATCTCATTAAATTTTAATGCATTGCATAATGATAACTCACTTAGATCTGCATGATCATAAAAGACATAATAGCTAGAAATCATCAGAAATCCATTGATAGTAACATAAGTGAATATTTTTAGCCTCCACTGAATCATAGACTCAGATTTATTTAACATCATACGGATGCAAGACATGCCCATCTGAGCACTATAGAAGGCCACCTATCATCTCCAACGTTCTCATAGTTTCATATTAAGCTATCATGATCTCAACATTGTGGCCACAATATCATGGAGTTTGTCCTTCTCCTGCAAATACAAATGAAATGTTACTTTAAATTTATTCATTGATAAATACAAATATTTTTTATTCAACATTCAAACTCATCAATATCTGAACATGACCACACAAAACTGCTAATATTATATGTTATGTTTTAACACACTTTTATAAACTTTGAAATACTCGAGAGAATGATACATTTAAAATGAATTAATTTAACACAGTCTCAGTATATTCAATGTTGTCATTCTAACCATTAATAATCTTGTTCTATAGTCAGACAAAAAATAATAGGCCAGACAAGGCATGGAATCATAATCATTTTTGCTTTGGAGTCATTATTCTTTTTTCCCAGCAATGACAGATCACTCTTCGTCTTGCCCCGTGACACACCCCCATCCATTTCAATTACTCACTAGCAGTCACCAGCAGATCATTTTCCACTTTTTCTCAAGCCATCTGTAATTATTAGCTATAATTTTACTATGAATCTTAAGATACTCATTATCTTGATTGTCTCTTTCATAGCTCTGTGACTTGCTGCTTTCCATATTAGCTCAGTTCTGATGAAACGGCATTCGTGAGCATGAGTAAATGTTCCATTCTTTTCAATAATGAGCCATCGTTGATGAGCACCTTTCTGCAATAGTCTGCTGTTATTACATGTTTACTGTATCATCACACCCACCATGAGCTATAGCTTGCCAATTCATGTTAAATTTCAATAGGCTTGTGCAACCTTTCAATTTTAATTGATTAATCTCACTGTAGCGTAGGCAAACTGTAGTTTCAGAATTTCAGCCATGTTAGTTAAGGATCAGGGAGAAATTCCAAAGAACATGTTTCTAGGCTATATCCTGAATGTCAGCCTCAATCTTACGACAAAATTGATGCTGATATAAGACCAGACGGGTTGAGAAAAAGTGAAATCTGATGATTGGGACTGAGTTGAAATTGATGGCAAGGAGTGACAGGTCAGGCAGAAGAGTGATCGGTCATAAGTGAGGCTCAAGGCAAGATGATTTCAAAGGAGAAAATTATGAGAAAAGAAGAAATTTTACGTTTCATAGATCTTTTGCCTCTGTGGTAGATGCTGTCTTTCTTGATTCCAAAGTACAATAATCCCATTAAATTACTCAATTGGACTTTGAATTTGTACATCAGATGGTAGGTTTCTAAAAATAGTTTTCAAATGGTCTTTAAAAAAAAAAGTAGATTTGCATTTGCTTAAGGACTACCATTTAAACTCAAGGGGGGGCCTTGGAGTTTTTTTTACATAAATAATTTCTTTCTCCGCTTTGGTTTATGAAATAAATAAATAATTTTTGGGTAGTCTTGACATAAATAATCTCTGGTTGGAGTATTTCTTTACAGAGTGATGCTTGATTTAGAAAGGAATAATTTGCAACATCACAGTTGTGAAATAAATAATTACCGTCTCAAATAAATAATTTCTCGCCAAGGAAAACTCCAAGCCACCCGCCCCCCCCCCCGGATTATTTAATAGACATCCCCTTATCATTTACATGTAAAATGTTCATATTGCAGCTTACCATATATGCGAAAGATTGTTTTTAATTAACAGAAATAAAGCACCTAAGAATACTAAATAAAAAGGTTTTTATGACAACCAGATGCACTATTAATAATGAGAGTATGGAAAACTGGTCTTTCAGACACACAGATTTAGCAATGACTGAGAGACAAAATCTGTCTGGTGGGAGACATAGTCACTTGTATGTTAAAATGCACTGTCCTACATCCCATTGCAGGGCTCATTTACACTGAAAAGTGAGTATGGTACTGCCAGACTCAGTGGGACGTCACATACTACTTTTTTTCATCTTCTACATACTATCATGAAGGATAAAGTCATTAGCTTATCAAGGATTTTCCTGCAAGAATGTGGAGATTCTGACAGCTTAATATGAAACTAGGAGGACTTTGGAGATGAAAGTTGACCTTCTATGTTGCTCATATGGGCATGCCTTGCATCACTGAGATATTCAGTGTAGACGGAGTGTAGAACAATCTACAGGGCTCCAAAATATGGCAAATTAAAGTATCAAAATAAATAAAAAACCAAATTGGTATGTTGGTACTTGAGATGCACTCCAAGAGTTGAAGAGATCCTGAGTCCAGGAGTGGGATCAGATGACTCAGGAGTCAGGATATCCTTACGAGTGGGAGTAAATCTAAGAATAGCACCACACAACCATTTAATCTTATTGTAATTCAAGAGAGCTGAACTTCTCTTAGATGATTTACTCAACATGGCTACAGTCAATCTAAGCACAGCTGCTTTATAGTTCAAGATGATTTGAATATGGACAACATTTTAAGCCTGATATTTATTAAACACCATTCAATAGACTGACATTGGAACAATCTCCATATCATGTTGACTTTAACATCTTGCACTCTGGAGATCACAGCATGGACACATAATGTGACATGGATTTAGGTCGCATTGTGTCTCTTTGAATTATGGTTATATCAGTATATGTGTGACATGCTAGCTTTAGGCCAAGTTCAAGGACCAAGGAAACTTTCAGGGGCTAACATTAAGATTATGGATATCACCTCTTGAAAGCTTTAGATCTTCCTTGAGAAGCAATACAAGATTAATGCTCCAGAGGAGTTTGAGGCGGGATTTTTGTGTGATAGCATTTCATACACTCTTAATAAATACGCTTTATATGGAATCTTGAAGGGTTCATAACGAAACTTTCAAAAAGTGTTCCAATGGCAAACAAAGCAACATTTAGATGATCCAGCTGCACCGAACTCCCACAATAGAGCCCCTTTCTCTCAATTTTGGAGCATAGGGTCATATCATAGGGCCTTCCTACCAAGTATTGGACCTTTTCAATTCAGTTTAACCTTTTAGAACAATGTAGAACCACTTTTTGGTTCTTTATATATATATCATCAAGAACATTTTGCATTAAGAGTGTATCGAGCCTGAATGAATTTGTGGCATTGAAAGGGTCTGGATAACTGTACATGTGTGGTACAATGTAATGTGTATCTCATGTGTAATTGACACTTGAATGACAAGCCAATTATGAAAATAAATTAGCTGTCATTTGGTGCATTATGCTTCTGATGTAATACAGTGGAGCCTGCATTATCATATGCATTGTTGTAAGACCAACTTGTTAGTTTGTGACCACCTTCCTAACTTACGGAGTAGTACTTTTAGTGCATTTTGCAACCCCATGAAAGACCACACCCCCACGAGAGACCTCTTCATGACCGCAGAAGTGGTGTCTTATAATGAAGGGACCGCTGAACTCAATTCTATTTTCCATAATTGTTCTGAACAAATCATCAGTACAACAACATATCTTATTATTCGCGGGGAAAGTCAAAGTTGGTCAGGAAAAATCAACATCTTCCTTTCAAAGCCTTTTGAGATATTCCAGTATTTGCTAAAACATCACTCATCACCATTCAAACTCCTTTAAGCAATATAGGGGGTGACCATTTATTTTTCCAGGGGTGGGGGGTTTGGAGTTTTCCTTAGCAGGTTTATTTCACATTGATGGCAGCAGTAATTATTTATTTTAAGTACTCATGTCCCCAAATATTCATTCCTAAATCAAGCAATATCTTGTTTCGAAATAGCCCTACCAGAAATTATTTATTTCAAGACTTCTCAGAAAGAGTTTTTTTATTTCTCCAAAACTGTGCAAAAATATTTTTCTTTCAAAGAAACTCCAAGGCTCCTCTTTTATGGCACCTGACATTAAACCAGTTATTTTCAGAGACCAACCCAATCATTCTCATTTGAAAGGTGACCAGTTTTGGAATAGCTCTTAGTAGAGCATGTGGAGCCCTATGAGAGACTGAACTTTTTTGTCAAGTGGGTTGTCTGGGTAAGAAACTATCGAATTTGTGAGCTTACGACAAAACTGCAATTCTTTGATTACCAACTGCTCAATCTTGAATTTGAAAGCTCATTACTAAACTTTCATTTAAAAGAGTCATTAACATTTTTGGTTAAAGAATTAATATTGATTTTACGAAATCAATTTATCGTTGCAGCTCTAATGACCTACTTTTTCTCCGAACTTCAAGGACTCACTCAATCAACAGCTGATTGCAGTAATTTGTCACCTGATTTTATCTGACTCCTGAAACCAAAAACCTTTGTAATCTTTCTTGAGCAACAACATATTTTTAAAGATGAATTGAATTTGTTGATCAGTTCTTAGGGATGTTCAAACAGTGCTCAAAAAAGTTGAGGTCAAAATTGAATAAGAAATCAAGAATAGCACATTTGTATCAGAGCTCCAAAGACAACTAGGATTCATATAATCTGACAATGAAGATAATTTATGACATACATACGTCAAATATTAACATGACACATGAATAGACAGAATTAATTCTCGTATTATTTTGTCAGCAATCCCTGCCGGGTATAAGATGCAAAACTCATGGGTGACATGCTCACACCTGCAACAGCTAAAAACTCCTCCCCGAGCAATGCCACTCACCTAAACTGTCCACCTATCCTTATTGCTCTATCCTCTCCTTCTGATAACAGCAAATAACAGTGAAACAGCTCCCTTACTTACGTTTTCTGCCTCTACTGTTTTTCCCCACCAGGAGCGCATGCATCTCTATCGTAGTTCTGTTATTGCTCACGTTTAGGACTGGCGCCACCGTCTGCCTGCCCGCCAAATATATCTACACTCTTCACTCTCACCTATTGTAACCTCAGGTGTAAGTACACTTGACTGTACCTTGCACCAACACATACAGTACAACCCAAAAAATTTGCCTAAATCCCATGCCCTCAGGAAGATGCCCTCACTCCCAACCGCTCACTTCTCTGCTGAAGCCCTCACTTGCTCTCACTTCCATGCCCTTCTGGGGAAACCCCCTACACTCCTGTCCTCTGGTGCTAATTAAACACAACCCACAACAGCAGTGAGTGTTGCTGTTTAGAATCTTGTTCTACTGGTTAGACAAATTAAAATATCCTAGAATTATATTGATAGATAGATCAGAAAATATTACAGCTCTTTAAAACCCGGTCTTTTAAAAGAATTAAAAAAAAAAATACTCAAGACATAAAAAGTATCAATGAGATAAAATATTGAGCAACATTAAATATTGTCACTGAAAATATTAGTTCTTTGCAGATTATCTTAAAAAAACAATGTTAAAGTTGGCCATATGACAGAACATTTTCATGCTATCTGTCAGTTTTTATTTCATTTCAATATCTTTTTATAGTGCCAAGAATTCGTTAAAAACACATATCAAAGTTGGGCCAGCAGATTTACTAAAAAATTAAATACAATTTAAATTTATTGAAGTATAGAATGGTTATTTCGCTCAGCTAAGAATATTTTTCGTCAGATAAAATCATAATATAGTATTAGAAAGTTAGAAGAGACTATGCCATGGTAGCCTGCACAAGAAACATTGATTTATAGATTTTTTTATAACAATTTGTGTTTAATACACAATGTTTGTATGCTCATTTTTAAATTTAATAAAAAGACGAATATAAACTAATATCAACATGCCATGTGTAATTGAACAAATGTTAATTATAAATGTGATCAATTTCAATTCACTAATTCATTGAAATCACACTTTTTGGAATTGATATAAGCCTGTGGACTAAACACTGTTTTACGATTTCCGTAAAAGCTTCTATTTAACCAAAAAAAGGTTAAAACGGAAACGACTCTAGTTATGGTTAAAATAAGGCTAGAAACATAATTTAAGAACGTAGATATATTATTTAGAAGTTGCGGAATACACTGGTGGAAGTAGCTATGCTGTATCTGTAACGATAAGGCCAGTATTTGTATGTAAGTTATGATGTTTTGATTTGCGTCAAAAGGTGTGAAAAAAGCAAATGGCGGCAGTGAGGTCAAATCACAATCAAATGGTGAATCCTTGGAGTGTTTCAAATATGATCAAATATGTGTTTTACTAAATAAATAATTAACTGAAATTGATTTGGAAAATAGGCATTTCTGTTACAACAAAACATATTTTGTAAAGAAATACTTTTTTGCATTTATATAGAATAGCATTGTGTTAATGAATTGCAATTAACAAACTAACATTATAGAACCACCCACTGTTGTTGAATCAGGTAATTGCATCATATTGCAATAGGTGGAGACACCAGCCAGTTGCATGCTTGTTTGTTTGCTCAGGAGGGTAAGTGCATGCAAGTGAGGGCAAAGTAGTGGATGTGCTAGGGTGTCTAAGTGAGTGCAAATGAGAGCCTCAGCTCGGAAAATTTATTGGGTTGTACTGTATGCAAGTGCATTTGTAACTTCAATTCCTCTACCACCTATCTTTACTTATATTACAATTATTACTCAAATGCTCTTTCAAATGGTCAGCATGCAACACGGAGCCAGATGCCCATGCAGGTAGAGGAGGGGGGTTACTTATTCCCTATTATAGTCCTGTCCCAAATCATGGGTAAATCTATACTTTATAAAACAGATCTTCCATTGCTTCACACTGACATGAGACATCAAGAACTTTGCTTCGAAAAACAGAAGTTGACTCACGAAAAAAGCTGCAGCTTGAACAGAATGGGATGCTACACAATGTCAGACAGGATTCCATCTTTTTCAAGCACATCTTTGAGTATATCCTTCGTATACACAGTCCTCTGATATCTACAAAGAACATCCAGAACAATATTGGAATTCTGAAGCAGATGTTGTGCATGCAATCATTAAATGGATGGTTTCAAAGCATGTATACAAGACAGTCTTCTTGTGTGGTGACTGGTGAGCCTTGTGGCCTGGACAATCTGAAGATGATGCTGACGATTCATGATGAGGATTATGAAGTCAGTGAAACGTGTTTTTTCACAAAATCATAATGAGAATCTTTCACTGCACTCAAACTACTGAATTCCATTTTCCCCAGCCAGGCTTACCTTATGCCACTGTAACAACCATTTACTTAGAAGGAAGATCTATGGCTTTCAAAGGCAATATGCATAATCTTAATGGTAGCTTCATGAAAGGTTTCTCAGATCCTTGAACTTAGCCTAATGCTACCATGTCACACATAGCCGTAATTCCGCAACACAATGCCATCCAGGTCCCACCATCATTCAGTCCATGAGCTGGTCTACTTGGTCCGTAAATTGTTACATCCTCTCCTTCATGAATATTTCTCACAGAGCAAGTGCAGTGAGATTCCATGTCTTGTCACTTGTAAAATATCTTATCCAATGACGCATTGTCAAGCTTTCTGTTGCAATGCATTGGTATGCAAGGCACTTAAATTAACATATTACCTGATTGTCTTTTGATATCTTCAAATGATTTGCCAAACATCTGTTTTTAAAAGCTAAAGTTTAGCCAATGGAAGGTGTGTTGGATGATAATTTAAGCAAGCCTTAAACTACAAAACCTCAACACAGATGCCAGGCATGCCAATAAGAGAACTGGGAGGTCAGCCATCATCACCAATGTCCTCATAGTTAACATCAGGACTAGGTTGTCAGATTATTCACATTATAGCCACAACAATTTTGATAAGCTAATGACTGTTTGCTCTAAATGGAGACTGACATCTCCTGCAAACCTGTGGGAAGCCAACACAGATAATACTCTGTCTTAATAGCAAAGTAATTACAAACTTTGCTATTGATACTGTTTACACTTTATGTCCTAAATATAGATCTGGTTTTCGTAAGCATTGATAAATTAGATGGGAGAGTAATGAGTCTTTGGCAGTCAACATGTTACACATTTACCTCACATGAAGGATATTTTACTTGCCCATCAGAGGTCTGTCTGAAAGCAGTGAGGAGTTCCTCCTTGATGTACATACTCCCTAAGCGCGGGAGGCTCATCAGAAAGAAATCTTGTCTTGGTTAGAGGCTTTGAAGGCATGCATCAGGAAGATTGTTTATGTGTTGCATCTGCTTCAAAATCGTTGCTGCTCAGGAGTGTACTCCAAGTTGCGGCTTTAAAGGGATGGGATGCAGTCTGACAATATGCTTGGCACCTTGTTTTTTGTTCAGACTGAGTTTACTACAACCAAACAGCTGCTTTTCTTTAAACTTACTATTTCCTCTTGTGGTCTTCTGAAACAGTCAGCTTCTTTGTTTCTGCTCTATGTGCGACATTAATTAATTTACAATCAAGCAATCTTGAAGGAATCGTGAGACAGGTCGCTTGGCTTGGTACCCGAAGCGCATAGAATGATACAACTGCCCGGGGCTTCATTAAACTTAAGTCCGGCCCTGTCTGTTAGTTGCACAATTAATCTAACTTTGTACAAGCGTGACTAACCTCAATCAAACCAGTAAGATCTCATTTAATGATTGGTGACTTGACCCCTTGGAGACGAGTATCAGTTGAATCCCACCAAGCGAGAACTGCCAATAACTATTGTTCACTTTGAAACACAATAGGAGCTGCCAAATGATAGTCAATGTCTTTCTCACATGAACAGGGCAGATATAAAATATTTATAGTTCAACATAATTATTTAGCAGCAGTAGATAATTCAGACAAAAAATGATGAATCTCAACATCTAACATCTTTCAGGCACAGAGAAGGCTGAAGGTTTTTTTTTTTATGCTGGCATTTATACTATATATAGATTGTCAATGCAGAACTATTAATTCTTTGCCGGACAAATATCTGCAAAAATGTAATTATGTTTGCATTGCCAAAATATTGCACAATTTGTGCATTTTAATGTAAGTCTGTGATTGCCAAGGAATATGTTACTCATTACTTGAATGAAAAGGGGCAAGGTATGTACATTATACTCTAGACTTTCAACTTAAATTTGTTTCTTCTGTAAAGCAACAAATTTAATAATCTCCCTGATGTTATTCATGACACTACAAGTCATGAATTTGAAACTCCACTACTCAAAAATTCTCTATACTATGACTTAGATTCCTTTGGTAATCTACTAAATGATGACTCTCCAATTGGGAGACTTACCATTTTTAACAGTAATGCAAGAAGCCTAGTTAAAAATAGGATTGGATATGATGTGTTTTTCCAAGCAGCAGATCATTTTTCTCAACCCATCTGTTATTATAAGCCATAATTTTGCTATCAATCTTGAAGTAGTTATTATCTGTTGCAGATGATTTCATATTTGTAGACTAAAGGACCGAATATGATTTTTTTCTAGAACATGTTATCCCATGGGGAAAAGTGATGTCATAATTGTTTTGACGTCACTTTTCATGTCCCATACATGTCCTAGAAAAAAAAATCACGCTCAGTCCTTATATCTACAAATATGAAATCATCTGTAATTGCTTCATCCTTATTTCTCCAACCTCCACCAATCAGTTACATTCTGATGACGCCAACATGGCTGTGCATGAGTTGTGTACTTTGCGTTAAATATAAATAGCTATCACTGATGCTGAATATTTCTTTACAGCCAACAGTACTTGGTTCCATTTTTTTTTTCATGACACCAATGCATTGTTTTGATAATAGCTTCTAAATACAAAGAAATCCATTCAATAAACAACCCACGCAGTCTTATGGAAAAAATTTGTTGACACCGATGATCTCTTGCTCACCAATTGTAATTAGAGAGGTTTTGCTACATGATACCCATGACGTGTATGTGGACAAGCGCTATATAATAATATTGTCCTCACGGCAACCCCCATGTGCACGGGATCCACATACGCATGGCAAAACCTCTCTCATTGTTCATTTCAACATCCTTGTTCAACCTCTAGATATCAATTGATTAATTTGGCTATAACTTCCACACATAATCGTTCAAGCCATGAAACTTCAGAATACCATGCAGTTCAAAAAGGGAACTTCAAAATTCAGTTTAGAGTTCAGACCACCCAGAATGTCATCCTCAATCTTATGACAAAATTGAAGCTGATATAAGACCAAATAGGTTGAGAAACAGTGAAATATGATGATTGGGACTGAGTTGAAATTCATGGCAAGGATTGACAGGTCAGGCAGAAGAGTGATCAGTCATAAGTGAGGATAAAAAGCAGGATGACTTCAAAGGAGAAAATTATGGGAAAAGAAGAAATTTCATGTTTAATAGATCTTTAGCTTTTGTGGTAACCCCTGTCTTTCCAGATTCCAAAGTAGGTTGCAAGAATCCCATTATATTGCTCGATTGGCAACTTTGGATTAAACATAAGATGGTAATTTTCTAAAAATAGTTTTTCAAGTGGTCTTTTTAAAAAATAATTTTATATTTGCATTAATGTATTATAATTAAAATGTTGGAGCAAACCACTCACGTATTTCTACCATTATCAAAAGCGCAAAATCATCATATTGGAGATAGCAATATACTGAAGATTTATTTTTGATTTGCAGACATAAAGCACTTGAGAAATTAAATTAAGAACTTTTTAAGACAACCAAATGCGCAATCAATAATAAGAGTATCTGGAAAATTGGTCGCTAAGATAAACAGAGTTAGCAATGACTGAGAGAAAAAATGTGTCCACTGGGAGACTCAGTTACATTGTACTAGTATGTCAAATTTTAAATGCACTGCCATACTCGCTGGTACATCACACATACTATAATTGTTCAGAATGAAGTGCAGTAGTCTAAGTGTTTGACTCAAAATATTTTTGACCAATACTACCAGTAAACATCTTTTTTGAACGAGTTAACAATCTTCTCATTTCACATACCATAATTATACCTAATATATTATATATGGCTATTATGGAAACTGCCTCATATGCCATTCATACTGTACCCAAGGGCCGTTTATGGTGCCCCAGCAATATGATGTCACACACCACTTTTTTTCTTCTTTTTTTTTTTACATATTTCCTGGAAGGATTAAGACCACAGTCATTAGCTTATCAAGGATTTTGCCACAATGTAGAGACTGTGACAGCTTAATATGAAACTAAGAGGACATTGGAGATGAAAGTTGACCTTCTATGGTGCTCATATGGGCATGCCTTGCATCACTGAGATATTCACTGTAAGATAGATCAAGCTGCAAAGCCCCTTGGTAAGGCAAATTGAAGTAAATATTAATGCTAGGTTAGGATTTTATGCAATGACAACAGAATGCAAGATTATTTGAATATGGACAACATTTTAAGCATGATATATATTTTAAAGACCATTCAATGAAGATTGACTTTGGACATTCATCATATCATGTCCATATATCAAAACTATTCTATTTTCTTATCAGTCAGGAAATGACAATTTTGTTTCTATCTGCCCAAAAGCAAGACTGCATGCAGTATACCTTAACAGATGTTGAGAGTAATTTCCATTTTCAACATTTTCATGTTACCTCATTTGAACTGCAGAACTCACTAAAGGCTTTATGCAGTGTTTACGCAACTAACAAGTAATCTCTAGTGGCTTGACTACACATCAATGAATGGTCCAAAAGCATAGGAGGAGGTTCCTATGCATCGAGTTTGTATTCAGAATTTTGGCAGAAATTTTAGGACCGATTACACCAACAGTATTTAAACCAGGTAATATTATACACCTCATTCCTAGTCCAACTATTGTTCCAAACTAACACAATTTTGAATTTAACCTTAAACCTTCATGCTTAAACTTTGTTGGTATAATAGGGCATTGGTGTCACATTTGCTGGAAATGTTTCTTAGTAGGAAGTTGCATCTTGTACAGTAAAACTTTAACATCATGCGTTCTGCAGATCACAGCATGGACACATAATGTGACATGGATTTAGGTTACATTGTGTCTTTCTGAATTATGGTTATGGGTGTGACGTGGTAGCTTTAGGCTAAGTTCAAGGACCAAGGATTAAGATTATGCATATCACCTCTTCGAAAGCTTTAGATCTTCCTTTAGGAGCCAGACAAGATTTATGCCCCACAGAATTTTGAGGAAGGGTTTTTGTACGATAGCATTTCCTGTGGAACCTGAATGAATTTGTTGCATTGAAAGGGTCTGGATAACTGTACATGTGTGGCGTTGTGTATCTTACGTGTAATGGACACTTGAATGACAAGCCAATTATGAAAATAAATTAGCTGTCATTTAGTGCATTATTCTTCTGATGTAATGCTGTCGCCTGCGTTATCATACCCCTTTTTGTAAGACCGACTTGTCAGTATGTGACTACCTTCCTAACGTAATGAATAGTATTTTTAGTGCAATTTGCAACACAATGAAACCACTCCCTCATGAGAGACCTCTTCATGAACGCAGAAGAGGTTTATTGAAACAAAGGGCCACCGTACTCAAATCTATTTTCCATAATTGTTCTGAACAAATCGTCTGTCTAACAACATATCTTATTATTCGCGGGGAAAGTCAAAGTTGGTCAGGAAAAATCAACCTCAGCTTTATGAAGGCTTTTTAGATATTCCTGTATTTGCTCACAGCCATTCATACTCCTTTGAACACATTATGGCACCTAACATTTTACAAGTTATTTTCAGAGGCATACCCATTTTGATTGAATCAGCTCAGATGTGCTCGAAGAAACTTGGAATGACAACAATCACGCTCATTTGTCAGGTAACCAGTGTTGGAAAGACCCTGATGTTTTTTGTCAAGTCGGTTGTCTGTCTCAGGGACTATTGAATTTGTGGGCTTACTACAAAACAGCAATTCTTTGATCACCAAATCCTCAATCTTGAAATTGAAACGCTCATTACTAACCTTTCATTTAAAAGAGTCATTAACATTTTTGGTTAAAGAATCAATATTGATTTTACGAAGCCAATTTATCGTTGCAGCTCTAATGACATACTTTTTTCTCTTAACTTCAAGGGCTCACTCAATCAACAGCTGATTGCAGTAATTCATTACCTGATTTTATCTGACTCCTGAAGCCAAAAACCTTTGTTGAGCAATAGGGGTGTACAGATCAAGCATTTTACCGAACCGAACCCGGACCCGGACCTTGCCTCTAGGTTCGGCCGACCTCGAACCCGAATTCGAACTTTTAACTTCACCCTCCCCAATCCAGTCCAACTGACCGCTATGAATCAGCCAAGCGCATCAGTGTGCTGAGCGCCACGTGGCCCGCATATTGTTCATGTTGTTATGCAACAGAAACCAACACTGACCTATAGATAGCAGAAAATTATGAATAGCTTGGAACATATTTGGTTGTTTTTAGTCGCAGTTGAATGATATTATTCTATTCATAATTCATATTTCCATATTTTTAAACACATGTGCATGCCATGGTTGAAAAAAAAAGAGAGATGACAATACTACTGTACTTTTGATTGAACATATACACGTTTGCATACATTGTATTGTTATTTATTGTACTAAGGCCTGTAGACTGTTAAAAAAAAATACATTATTACTTTAGCCTAAATATTCAAAATATCCCAATATGTTTTAATATGGTATACCTTAACGTTAAAAAATGTGCAGGGTTAATTTGATGAATTGATTTTATCATGTTTTTAAAGTTTGGTTTTCTCTCTCAGCATATAGTAAATTGGCCTCATATAATGTTGCTGAAAGTGTAAAGGCATTCTCTTCTTGTGTTTCTTAATATTCAATGTATACATGTAAGTTTGTTCTCTTCCAATTTATTTGGACGAAATGATAACGCCAAGGCTAAATTAAGTATGCATAGATGAGGTTCACATCAATGCATATATTATGGTCGCTGTTGGCTGAGTGCCAACTGCGCAGGAGTGGGGGGGGGGGCGTTATTCCGTTTGAAACATGACTTATCAACTTGTAAACAAATCTGGTGTTCAAACAGGAGTTTAAACTTGCTTTCAGTGATATATTTTTTGATAATCCTTATTCATGGTAAACACAGAATCTTCTGTGAAGTGCAAAAATGTTTATTAATTCGTGTGTGTGGTGTGAATAGAAACGTTTGTTTTCTTAACTATAGGCCTATTTTCATGCAAGCCTCTCCTAAGAAATTACAAAATCAATTTTGAGAGCAATGTAATTAATTTCTGACTGGAAAAGGTTTTTCGTAGGCCAATTGTGAACCTATCATTTTCTATTCTTAGGTCTTGTTTTTCTCATTAATTTTGTTATCATTTATAGGCCTATCATTAGTATACTTGTATCTATCAGCCTTTGAGCTCTTCATCAAAAGAGCAAATAATGTGTCCAATGCCTAATTGGACAATTTTAAATATAAAATTATTGCAAATGATAATGTAAATCTAATTACTGTAAATGTGACAGTAACAGTATGCCTATTTTGTCAATCATCTTTTTAAAGAATTTATCTGTTTATTTGATTAAAATTGTGCGGGGTGGCAAAATTTGTAATTTGCTATTCACGCTGGCAATAAAGATGCAATTTACCATACAACACAACAATAGATAAGGCCCACAAATAGTTCTGGTTTCATTCAACTCTTCGGAAAGATATGCTGGTGTTACGCAATAGCAGATGTGAGTATATGGAGTCACTGAAGCATGATGTCCAATAATTGCCGTGTGGTGGCGCTACAAGGAGGGGGTGTGCATTAATTGGTGCTCGGCTTAACAAGGTGCCGAACATCCGAACCGAGCAATAAGCTACCGAAACAGGCCGAACCAAACACCGAGCACAAGTTCGGTACATCCCTATTGAGCAACAACACATTGTTAAAGATGAACTGAATGCGTTGATAAGTTCTCAGGGAAAGTTCAAATAGTAATTTAATACGGTTAAGGTCCAAATTTTTAAAAAAGAAAACAAGAATAGCACATTTATATTAGATCTGCATAGACAACTAGCCTTCATATAATCTGAAAATGAAAATAGTTTATGAAATATATACGTCAAAGATTAGCTTGATATAGATGAATAGACAGAATTAATTCTCGTATTATTTTGTCTGCAATACTTTTTGTAGGGACCATCTCAGATCTGTGTTAAAAGCTCCAAATGAAGAAATACTTTACATGGAAAGTCCCTAACTTATTGGCCATAAAGCATCAGCAAAGTGCTTTGTCATCAATTTATGTGTACTACAGTGGTGTAGCTACATGAGTTTCTGGAGGGGGCCAATAGGAAGTTGGACTTGCAGAGATACTTTCCTTATGGTAGGAGTACCTTCCTGATTGACATCCAATATTAGGAGGGTGTTAATACCACAGAGGAAGTATCTGTGAGTACAATTTTAAGATCAAGTATATATTGCCCCCTCTTGATATGGAAGTAGCTACACCCCCATAGCATCAAGGTCATGGTTGAGTGAGCAGCTGCTTGTATTGGTGTTCATGGTTGAGTGATTGGGGACCATATCCAAAGCACACCTGGAGCATATCCCATAGAAGCTCATAGAGATTTCCTTCAGAAAATTGGTTGAATATAAGTACTGTATTATATAAAGATTTGGGATGATATAATAGATGTGGCCAAACAACACTGTATGAAAATATTATATATTCAACTCCTCACAACTCCTGTGATTTTCATAAGCTGCACATGAAAGGTGTAATAATCCAAATATACAACTCAGCATTAGTTTGTTGTTATAGAAATAGAAATTTCATGTTCATGACAAAGAATATAAAAGGGCTTCTCATTGCCTGGTTTGCTGTCTTTGTTTATAACACCTTTAATTAGGCATGCCTAATAATGAGGTAACTAAATGTGAAATCACAGTAAGTACATTGGAGGTATATGTAACTGCACATGCATAATAAATCAACAGAATATTATAAAAATAGAATATGTGTTTGAAGAAATCACATATTTCATACAAAGGTTCCTTCAATTCTTTTTTTCAAAAGAATTTATTGTTAACACAAGTATTAAACATCCTCCATTGATTCACATTGAAATGAGATGCCAAGAACTTTAAAGATTTTGCTTCGAAAAACAGCAGTTGACCCGTGAAAAAATCTGCAGCTTGAATAGAATGGGATGCTATACAATGTCAGACAGGATTCCATCTTTTTCAAGCACATCTTTGACTTTGAGTACATCCAGTGTATACACAGTCCTTTGATGTTTACAAAGAGCATCCAGAACAATATTGGAATTCTGAAGCAGATGTTGTGCATGCAGTTATTAAATGCATGGCTTCAAAGCATGTCTGCAAACATACTTTTTGTCTGGTGAGACCTATGGCTTGATTAGAAAGTTTGAGATTACGCTGACAATACATAGTTAGGATTCTGAAGTCAGTGTTCAAAACTTTTTACTGGAACGGCTTTGTCTTCTTGTCTCTTTCTTGACATAAAGTTCCTCTTACTCATGATACTGCTCATGTTTCATTCTTTTTTTTCACAAAATATTTAAGAGAATCTTTCAGAACTAGCCATATATATATTCTTCATATGATGGTGCTGCACTTAAACTACTGAATTCCATTTTCCCTAGCCAGGCTTATCTCATGCCACTGTAACGACCATTTACTCAGAGGGAAGATCTATGGCTTTCAAGCAGTAATATGCTTGATCTTAATGTTAGAGCTTCCTGAAAGATTTCTCGGATCCTTGAAAATAGCCTAATACTACCATGTCACACATAACCATATTTCAACAACACAATGCTATCCAGGTCCCTCCATCATTCGGTCCATGACCTGGTCTACTTGGTCGGTAAATTGTTACATCCTCGGCTGCATAAATATTTCTCAAACCGCAAGTGAAGTGAGATTCCATGTCCTGTCATTCTGTAAAATAGCCTATACAATTTCATGCTTTCTGTTGCGATGCACTGGAACGTATCATGTGTTATATGACTGTCTTTTAGTGTCTTAAAGTATGCCTCATTGAACAATGCTTTCTGCAAATCTGTATTGATGACAAGTAAAAAAAAAAAAGGAAGAAAATAATAATAATGAGAACTTATTCGACCTCCAGTTTCATCTGTCCACCTAATTCTAAAGCAGTTGTTCTGTAGGTTGTTGATGAGTATGATGACACATCATACTAAAATCTATGCACATTCTGAAGAGAATTGCCACACATATATTTCAGCAAAATTTTAGCTGAAGGAAGCTGTTTGTAAAAACTTAAAGCACCGAATCCGGCAAGCTTTAGACTACAAAATCCTGAATGCAGAGAATATCTTAGTGATGCCAAACATGCCCATCAAAACACTGGGAGGTCATCCAACATCTCCAATGTCCTCATAGTTTGTGTATAGCGTCCGCTAACTTGATGTTTCATAAAGATAACCCTAACATGCCACCCAACTGTAAACTCACCGTCTATAATACCTTTCAGCTATCCAAATCTTCTTTCTTACATTGGAATCATTTCCTAATTCGAATTCATCCTCCTTTTCCTGCCAATGACTGATCATCTTGCTGCACTCTGTCTATTTTGCCATCCACTCACTTGTAATCATCAGATTCCACTATTTCTCATCTGTTCTCATTATCATGCATCTTGAGGTAATTATTAATCTACTTTTCTTTCTTGACAAATACATACTACCTTTATATATAGTGGCAAGAACGACTATAACATCTTTTGAAATACATAAAAAAATCTCAATTTCTCAACTTATCAAATTGCAACAAAATTATTTGTGTTTTAAAACATCAAATGAATAAACTATTTATTTGTCCTTGACCTAACACTGGTTTCGTAGGCACTATCCATTTCCATTTGTGTGTGAGTAAATAATTGTATATGGTTGGCATTGTTCTTTTAATAATTGTTTTGTTTTTTGTGGAGTGGTAGCGCTTAGTTAAGTCCTAGGTAATCTTTGAGGAGGCTACTATTAAGTTTTGCATATTGCTCCTTGTAAGCTATAGATAGATGACAAATGGCCCTTAAAACTTAATAAGGTGAGCTCACTCAGGGGTAGAGGAGACCGAAACTTGGAAGTGCAGCTCACATACAGTGGATCTCTAATGAATAGGAGTCAAAGTAATTTCTTGAGTTGCAAGCACACATATTTCTGGATTTTAACTAACAAAGTAGAAAATTACTGTGAATTGAGAATGTCACTCACTCCTCAGTCCTCACACAGCGCTCTCAGTTACATCTCAGCTGTTTCCAGCACAATAGTTAGTGAGATCTGAAAGCAGTGAGGAGTTCCTCCTTGATGTACATACTCCCTAAGCCCGGGAGGCTCATCAGACAGAAATCTTGTCTTGGTTAGAGGCTTTGAAGACATGCATCATGAAGATGGTTTATGTGCTGCATCTTCTTCAAAATCCCTGCTGCTCAGGAGGTTTTTTGTTGGAATCAAAGGATTGTACACACAAAGAGTGTACTCCAAGATGCGGCTTTGAAGGGATGGGATGCAGTCTGACAATGTGCTTGGCATTTTGTTTTTCTTTTTTCAGACTGAGTTTCCTACAAACCAAACAGCTGCTTTTCTTTAAACTGATTATTTCCTCTTGTGGTCTTGTGAAACACTCAGCTTCTTTGTTTCTGCTCTACGACATTAGAAGGAGAGACTCATGCATACTGGCTTATCTTTTAACGTGCTTTAAAGCAATACTTATGAAACTACATCTTTTGCAGTCAAGACTGATAATAACTTTTTAATTTAGCTGAACTGCAGGTTCTACTTCGCAAATTGGTCAGGTGTCGAGTTAATTTTCATGTGATTTATGTCTTTCATTAGTGTCATACCATAATAAAATAGCTTAAGATTAATTTACACTCAAGCGATCTTGAAGGAATCCTGAGACAGGTGGTTTGGCTTGGGTCCTGAAGCGCCTAGAATGACGCAATTGCCCAGAGCTTCATAAAACCCAAGTCCGGCCTTGTCTGTTGGTTGCACAATTAATCTAACTTTGTAGTACAAGCATGACTAACCTCAATCAAACCAGTAAGATCTCATTTAATGATTGGTGACTTGATCCTTGGAGACGAGTATCTGTTGAATTTCATCAAGGGACAACTACTAAGAGCTATTGTTCACTTCAATGAAACACATTGAGCTGCCAAATGGTAGTCAATGACTTTCTTACATGAACAGGGTGAATATAAATATTTATGGTTCAAAATTTTTTGCAGACGTTGGTAAAACAGACAAAAAATTATCTTCTTTTAAAGCATTAAGAGCCAATTGTTGACCATAACATTTAGTCAATATATATGTATACAGGTCATCCCCATCATCATTAGACATGTTCAATTACATTTATATACCTGTACAATATATATGTGCATATCCAAGAAATAGCCATACAAAACAACTACTAAATGATGGTGAGTATCTGGGGATGTTTAAGTAGGGCCTAGTGGTAGTTGCAAAATAACATTTTTCAAGAAACCAAAAATATTTCTTTCATTCTTTTCTAATTGTTTTTCTCATATGTTGTGAATTAATGCAGTGAATCCCCAACAGGTTATCTTGATCGGTTCATATAGATAATGGATAGGCAATAGTGTAGATGATAAAAGATGTGCTTCTGTTTATCACAAGCCATTAATAAGAGCAATTTTGTGCCGAAAAGGGACACTCTCTGCATGGTCCTGTTAATCATTATGTTAATATTGTCTCCTGGGTGGTTATTACATGATTCGATGTAATTGAATCAGGCATTCTTTAATTACAGGGACATCAAAGAAACTAATCATTCCTGCAAAAAACAAAGGCTTGGTGCAAAGGCAATCTGAAAAGCAATTAGACTAAGTGGGTTTGTTTATAGTATCATGTAATTGCTCTGCATTTAGGGGCTATTACCAAAGCCTTTGTGTGGGTCTTGCTGAAATATGTGCACTGCATTGTGCTTCTGCTGCAGTGATTTAGATATGTGAACATTGCATATATCCTAGAAAGACAAAAACAAAAGTTGTTGTCCTTTCGCTTGCTCTGTTGTGTGAAATATATTTTCAATTTGTGTTAATCGTCTTCTGAACACACCTTTTCAAGTTCATTGTTAATTAAATTTACAACATGCGATAAAAACAATTGCAAAAGAATGAAAGAGATGTTTTAAGTTCTTGAAAAAATGTTATTTTGCAACTACCACTACTAAACATCCCCAGATACTCATCAACCTCCATAAAATTGTTCAGCCTTTCTTGGACTTCCATCAATTTCAATTTCTATTTTGTTTTTCTTTTCCATCTATTTCTACTTTTCAAAATGAACAAAGGCAACAACACCTCGTACCTTTTCCCTATGTAATGGTTGAGATGTGGGTCACTTGATTTTGATCTATCCATGAAACCCTTGATATGCCATTATATAATTGGGCAGATCCGTAGTGGGTATTCTTTGAGGTTCGGGTAATGTGAGCACCGTTTCACCATTTACGGGCCAGCACAGTTGTCAATTCAGCATTCGCTGGCCCGCACAGGTGTCTTTTCGGCTTTCACGGGCCTGCATTGTTCCATATTTTCTTCAATACGTTATTCCAGGTCGGGGGGGGGGGAGGCCAATGGGACCCCCCCTCAATTGGTCACTGAAGGGACAGGATCGATATCAGTGGAAGAGAACTAGATAAACTGTATTAGGAAAAGCTTGGAAAAAAATATTATTTCCTGAACCAAAATAATAAAACTGCATGATTCTAAAATTTTTCAGCAAATAACAAACAATTAAATTCAATCTGGTACACTGCTCAAAAATTTTAATGCGAAAGGAGGCGTTTTGTAATGGGTACTAGTTATGGCCATTTCAATGAGATTCACATCTCATGTCAACAAAATTCTTTATTATTATTAAAGGAGGTATATCTGTCACAGAAATTTACTGACAAAACATAGGGTCAACACATCACGTTAGGTTTGGTTTGGGTTAGACTAGGGTACTTTGCAGTAAATTTCTCTGACAGATATATCTTAAAAAGAATTCTATTTGATGCATTGTTATATAATCTCATTGTAAAATCGTAACACATTTCAGGTTATCTGTACAGTGGCAGACCAAGGGGCGCCTAGGTGTTTCAAGCGCGGCTCCCCTCGACCAGTGAGATGATTAATATCATTTTAAGCAAATCTGTGGCCACATTGGCCACGAATGCCAAAAATTGCCCCTAGATTACCCTGTCTCGATCCGCCACTACTGGTTGCTATAAGTGGCATGAACAATGATCCCTTAAAATTTCTGAGCTGCGTGAATTCTAGGTAACCTTTAGCATGACTTGATACCAGATCTTTTTTTCAGCTTGAAACCTTTTTTGAATTGATCTTAAAAGGGCTTGCTAATGACCGATGACATTTATTGTGAAATGTCAGACAAATGAACTACCAAAGGTCATCACAAGATTATATGCCTTGATGTCTGTGGCTCAATGTGGTGGTGAGGTCTTGTTCACTTCTGACGGACAACAATTTAACTTATCTAATTCTTGAAAGATACTCGATGCTTCATAGCTATTAATACGTATCATATTGTGTGATAATAAGGTCTACATTTACAAACTTTTCCAATTTTTTTCATTTTTGGAATTAAAGCCGGTTTTCATTATTGTAGATTTTCAGTTCACGCACGCAATCCCTTATCTAGGACATGTCATTCTATTTGGCGGACTGAAAATATTACACTCCCAGTCTGAACTCTAGAAATATAGGGGAGAGCGGGGCACAGTGAGACGGCGGGCACAGTGAGACAAAGCCCGTAGCGTCTAACTGGTCCTGTTTACAGATCAACCCTCTTTAGTATAGTACAAAAAGTAAGTAAGTGAGATACTGTCCTATATCCTGAATGCCTACGCAGCATATAAAGAGTGGAATTTCAATATTTTGGTTTTCGACCAGTAAAAGTAAATAATTTTGATAAACAACTTTTTGTCATAATTCCCAAGAAAAATGGAATAATGCAAATCAATTTCCAGGGATTCAAACCTAGATTATTTGTCTTAGTTAAGTGAGATGAAGTACCACTATGCAGGCCACCGGTCTGCAGGATTAAAAAATTTTACAGAGAGAGCTCTGTGGGGCACAGTGAGACAGTTTGGGGCGGGGCACAGTGAGACATGACAATTACACTCCAAACGACCTGAATTTAATGCATAGATCACAATTCACTATAAAAAACAAAATGCCTGCTATAAACTACTGATTTTAGTGAGTCATATCCGAAGGGAAGCATCAGAAAAGAATTTTGACTAGCATGTAACAGGCGCGGCAGGTTAAATAAGTCGTGCATGAGACCTAAAAAATCACCTAGCCAGCTGCTTTTGTAACATTACAGTAGTTTCTGTGGCAACTATTGATAGAACAATTCTGCAGGTCCTGAGGATCGGCTGTTAAGGGAGCAGATGCCCTGTCTCACTGTGCCCCACCTGCTATCTCACTGTGCCCCACCCACGGGGCACAGTGAGACACTTAACGAGCATGGACGTAACTCAAAATTTCTCCAGACCTGAAAAAGGTAGGAACTTGAAACTATTGTACAATATACCCAACGTCATTATCTATAATGTGGACCTGATCTCATTTAACTCTTTACTGCCAACATTTTGGAACACTTGAAAATAAAAAAAGTGTCTCACTGTGCCCCGCTCTCCCCTATACCGCAAGACAGCAAAATGAAAAAAGTTTTATGCACTCAGCACAATGGAACATTTTGACAACCAGTCCATTTCGATAAAAAGCGCCAACATGGAAACATCTTCTAATAGGGCAGACCATTAATTGTGTCAAAATGTCACGGAAAAGCTTTTATAGAAAGATTTTCTGAAGAGGAAATGCATTAGAAAGATGGTGCTCGTGAGATAATCTCAATCACTGTCAAGAAAAGATGATGGAGCACTTGAATGTCAGTCAGTACATCATACCTAAAATACTTTGCATTTTCTTTCAAAAACAAAATATGGGCTGACTAAAAGAGTAGAAAATAGTTATTTTTAAGGTAATCACTAGTAGAAAGTTTTTATTCATGTTTGAGGACCTTCGAATGTTCAGGCATCTCATTTCATTTTGTGTGTAGATCTACGCATTGCATAATCTGATCAGAAAGACAAAAGAGCCAGAAACCATCAGAAATTCATCTATCATCTCCAACATTGTCATAGATTCATATGTATTTTATAAGATTAGGTTTTAGCACACTTTAAAAAAAGTTTCAAATAAATAAAAGAATGATTGATTAGTGAAATAGTTTAACGTAATCTCCATATTTTTGTTGTTGTCAATCTAATCATTCATAACCCAGCAACATATCTTGTAAAAATATGAAGGTAAGACAAGGCAAGAAAAAAAGCTGTTATTCCCATCTCCTGCACTCAACACAATGGAACATTTCTGACAACCAGTCCATTTAAGATTAAAAGCATCAACTCGGAACTTCTTCTGGAAGTGAAGACCATTAATTGTGGCAAAATGTCACACGAAAGCTTTTAAAGAAAGAGTTTCTGAAGAGGAAATGCATCAAAAAGATGTTGCTCAGAAGATGATCTCCATTACACACTGTCAGCAAAAGATGATGGAGCACTAATATGTCAGTCAGTAAATGAGATTATATCGTACCTAAAATATTGTGCTTTCTCCTTCTGAAATTTTTTAGATGGAATCTGATTGAAAGAGTTTGTTCATATTGGAGCTAACTGACATGTTGTTATTTGTGTTTAAGGATTCTGATTTTGAGTGTTCATATGTTTGATAATTATTCTCCTTGCTATAAATAAGCTTTTAATAACATGTATCTCCAATTTTATCTCATTAAATTTTAATGCATTGCATAATGATAACTCACTTAGATCTGCATGATCATAAAAGACATAATAGCTAGAAATCAACAGAAATCTATTGATAGTAACATAAGTGAACATTTTTAGCCTTCACTGTATCATAGACTCTGATTTATTATGCATCATACGGATGCAAGGCATGCCCATCTCAGCACCATAGAAGGCCATCTATCATCTCCAACGTTATCATAGTTTCATATTGAGCCATAATGATCTCAACATTGTGGCCGCAATATCATAGAGTTCGTCCTTCTTTTACAAATACAGATGAAATGTTACTTTAAATTTATTCATTGATAAATACAAATATTTTTTATTCAACATTCAAACTCATCAATATTTGAATATGACCACACAAAAGTGTTCATATTATATGTTTTGTTTACCATACTTTTATAAACTTTGAAATACTGGAGAGAATGATAAATTTAAAATGAAATAATTTAACACAGTCTCAATATATTCAATGTTGTCAATCTAACCATTAATAATCTTGTTCTATCGTCAGACAAAAATAATAGGCCAGACAAGGCATGGAACCATTTTTGCTTTGGAGTCATCCTTCTTTTTTCCCAGCAATGACAGATCACTCTTCGTCTTGCCCCATGACACACTGCCATCCATTTCAATTACTCACTAGCTATCACCAGCAGATCATTTTCCACTTTTTCTCAAGCCATCTGTAATTATTAGCTATAATTTTACTATAAATCTTAAGATACTCATTATCTTGATTGTCTCTTTCATAGCTGCGTGACTTGCTGCTTTCCATATTAGCTCAGTTCTGATGACGCAGCATTGGTGAGCATGAGTAAATGTTCCATTCTTTTCAATAATGAGCCATCGTTGATGAGCACCTTTCTGCAATAGTCTGCTGTTATTACATGTTTACTGTATCATCACACCCACCATGAGCTATAGCTTGCCAATTCATGTTAAATTTCAATAGGCTTGTGCAACCTTTCAATTTTAATTGATTAATCTCACTGCAGCGTAGGCAAACTGTAGTTTCAGAATTTCAGCCATGTTAGTTAAGGATCAGTGAGAAATTCCAAAAAACATGTTTCCATATCCTGAATGTCAGCCTCAATCTTACGACAAAATTGATGCTGATATAAGACCAGACGGGTTGAGAAAAAGTGAAATCTGATGATTGGGACTGAGTTGAAATTGATGGCAAGGAGTCATGGGTCAGGCAGAAGAGTGATCAGTCATAAGTGAGGCTCAAGGCAAGATGATTTCAAAGGAGAAAATTATGAGAAAAGAAGAAATTTTACGTTTCATAGATCTTTTGTTTCTGTGGTAGATGCTGTCTTTCTTGATTCCAAAGTAGGTTACTACAATAATCCCATTAAATTGCTCAATTGGCACTTTGAATGTGTACATCAGATGGTAGGTTTCTAAAAATAGTTTTCAAATGGTCTTTAAAAAAAAAAAGTAGATTTGCATTTGCTTAAGGACTACCATTTAAACTCAAGGGGGGGCCTTGGAGTTTTTTTTACATAAATAATTTCTTTCTCCGCTTTGGTTTATGAAATAAATAAATAATTTTTGGGTAGTCTTGAAATAAATAATTTCTGGTTGGAGTATTTCTTTACAGAGTGATGCTTGATTTAGAAAGGAATAATTTGCAACATCACAGTTGTGAAATAAATAATTACCGTCTCAAATAAATAATTTCTCGCCAAGGAAAACTCCAAGCCACCCGCCCCCTCCCCCCCCGGATTATTTAATAGACATCCCCTTATCATTTACATGTAAAATGTTCATATTGGAGCTTACCATATATGCGAAAGATTGTTTTTAATTAACAGAAATAAAGCACCTAAGAATACTAAATAAAAAGGTTTTTATGACAACCAGATGCACTATTAATAATGAGAGTATGGAAAACTGGTCTTTCAGACACACAGATTTAGCAATGACTGAGAGACAAAATCTGTCTGGTGGGAGACATAGTCACTTGTATGTTAAAATGCACTGTCCTACATCCCATTGCAGGGCTCATTTACACTGAAAAGTGAGGATGGTACTGCCAGACTCAGTGGGACGTCACATACTACTTTTTTTCATCTTCTACATACTATCATGAAGGATAAAGAGCACAGTCATTAGCTTATCAAGGATTTTCCTGCAAGAATGCAGAGATTCTGACAGCTTAATATGAAACTAGGAGGACTTTGGAGATGAAAGTTGACTTTCTATGTTGCTCATATGGGCATGCCTTGCATCACTGAGATATTCAGTGTAGATGGAGTGTAGAACAATCTACAGGGCTCCAAAATATGGCAAATTAAAGTATAAAAAAAAAACCAAATTGGTATGGTGGTACTTGAGATGCACTCCAAGAGTTGAAGAGATCCTGAGTGCAGGAGTGGGATCAGATGACTCAGGAGTCAGGATATCCTTACGAGTGGGAATACATCTAAGAATGGCACCACACAACCATTTAATCTTATTTACACTCCATATTGTAATTCAAGAGAGCTGAACTTCTCTTAGATGATTTACTCAACATGGCTACAGTCAATCTAAGCACAGCTGCCGGCTCAACTGATGATGTCAAAATTTTGTGGCATGATGTCACAATGGCAAACAATGCACTGACATCATCCAATCATTGAGTAGACAAAAACCATTGAGTATACAATGCAATACCATATGGGATAAATCCCGTGCTATTTTGTGTGGCATTCAAGGGCATTGTAAAATGTTAACATTATGGGATACAAATCAATAAGCTTGGTTAAGATTTTATAAATGACAGTTTTATAGTTCAAGATGATTTTAAGATGGACAATATTTTAAGCCTGATATTTATTAAACACCAATCAATAGACTGACATTGGAACAATCTCCATATCATGTTGACTTTAATATCTTGCACTCTGGAGATTACAGCATGGACACATAATGTGACATGGATTTAGGTCGCATTGTGTCTCTTTGAATTATGGTTATATCAGTATATGTGTGACATGGTAGCTTTAGGCTAAGTTCAAGGACCAAGGAAAGCTTTCAGGGGGCTAACATCAAGATTATGCATATCACCTCTTGAAAGCTTTAGATCTTCCTTGAGAAGCAAGACAAGATTAATGCTTCAGAGGATTTTGATGCAGGATTTTTGTATGATAGCATTTCCTACACTCTTAATAAATACGTTTTATATGGAATCTTCAAGGGTTCATAACGCAACTTTCAAAAAGGGTTCCAATAGCAAACAAAGCAACATTTAGATGATCCAGATGCACCGAACTCCCACTATAGAGCCCATTTCTCTCAATTTGGGAGCAAAGGTTCCTATCATAGGGCCTTCCTACCAAGTATTGGACCTTTTCAATTCAGTTTAACCTTTTAGAACAATGTAGAACCACTTTTGGGTTCTTTATATATCATCAAGAACATTTTGCATTAAGAGTGTATCGAGCCTGAATGAATTTGTGGCATTGAAAGGGTCTGGATAACTGTACATGTGTGGTATTGTGTATCTCATGTGTAACGGACACTTGAATGACAAGCCAATTATGAAAATAAATTAGCTGTCATTTGGTGCATTATGCTTCTGATGTAATACAGTGGAGCCTGCATTATAATATGGTCATGCATTATGAACTGGTCCATTTAGCGTCCCAGGTCAAAAATGTCTATTTTTTCTATGTTCTGATATATAATCACAGAAGCATAGCACTGTACAGTGTTTCAAACAGAACTTAATTATCTTGTATACTTATCGAGATATGGGCACTTTTGTGCCTCCCCACTCATTGAAATGTGTAGACTTAAGGGAAGGTTTTTAAGGTTTTTCTCAAAGTTGATGTTTTTTTGTAAAACGTCTGTAACTTTTCTACTACTAAACCAATTGTAATGGGGTTTGTTGCAAAATGATTCTGACTAGTTCCTCTAATGATATATGTTGACACTTTTTAAATAAATCCCATTGAAAGATATGAAATCTTGACCGCAAAAACTGACATTTTTTCTTTTAAAATTCCTTTAAAATCCCAGCTTCTACTTGTGATTCCAAGTGAAATTCACCACAGAATTAAGAAAAATTATATCCCTTTAACTAGGCATGTTCTGGACATTTGTTGTCCTTTTATGAGCCAGCCCATCTTAAATGTAACAAAATCACAACACAGGAAGATTTCTGGTCCGTGGATCAAAGTGATTGGGAACTAGCATAAGAATGATGAATAGATAGATGGATATATCGAAAGATAAGGTAAGCACAGCCCTGTATGGCCTGTTGTAGCTACTCACTAGGTTACATTGATGAAATAAAAGAGAGGGCAGGAGTCCTCAACATGCTGCATGTTTACCCCACGTAAGGGATCTTTTCCTTGCCCAGCACAGGCTCTAATACAAGGATAACCCAATTTAGCAACTAATCTGAATGACATCAAGCTTGGTTTTTGCTTTTTAAAGGTACATTGAAAATATTTGCGATCACAAACTACATCGTTTTGCAATATGCTTCTGAAGATTACTGCTAAGGTTGAGAATGACATCTGCTTGGCTTTTCCTGAGAAGCACTCAAAAACCCCAAGTAAGACATCTAAAGCATAGCACATGAACTAAAATAACTATCTGAAAAAATAAACCATGATTGGGACAGTGCAGAGGGGCTGATTTCTTCTTTTCACAATATTGCTACACCGACTCCGCTACACCGACTCCGATCCACCGGATGATTCTGACTGACATGCCTCAACGTTCTGGGCAATAGCGCTTTATTGGTTTAAGTGATTTTCAAAAGGATAACAGTTCTGTAAACAAGAGAATATTTCCTTTCTTCTGATGTCAAATATGTTGAAAACATAGGCTGCGCAGCAGCAAACCTTCAGCGAATAACACCTTTAGAAGATTACAATAATATCATAAAATTGGTGCGTTTACGAAATTGCTTATAGGTATGCAATAGCGGTCGAGTAATGGCCTTCCATTATCTCTATTTTTCCAATGATTCATAAAGTGTTATACGCATCAAAAAGCACTGCTAAATTAATTGCATAGGTGATTTGTTTAGAAAAATGCATTACTGTATATGCAATAGTGGGGTAGTTTTGGCTCTGATATAAAAAAAAAATTCTTTTAAATATTTTTGCTCAATATTACAAAAACTATAGAATAGCCATCTGTCAGACCATGAAAAGGCACAACTAGACCATACAAGCCATATGCACCAAACTTCATCCATGGTTATGGAATAGTGACCGGATGTTGGGCCAGAAACAAAAATGAAAATTAATTTTTTTTTCAATATTTGAAAAAGTATATAATATTTTCCTTCAGACCTTTCAAAAGGCACAAGTGGACCATATTGACCATATGTGTACCAAAGTTTATCCATGTACATGCAATAGTGAGCGAGTCTTAGCCCAAAAAACAAAAAAAATATGTTTTTATATCTTTTCTCATTTTATCAGAAAGTATAGAATATCTGTCAATGCACATGCAATAGTGACCGAGCCTTGGCCCGGAGATGAAAAAAAAAATTTTTTTATATTTTGTTAATTATTTCAAAAAGTATTTAAGATCTATTCATCAGACCATCAAAAGGCACAACTAGACAATACAGGCTAGATGTGTACCAAATTTCATCCCCATACATTCAGTAGAGGCCGAGTGCCGGGCCGGAAACGATCTATCCGCCCGCCGCCCGACCGCCCGCCCACCCGCCCGCCCGCCCGGCGGACGGACAGCATTTTTACCCAAGTGATAACAATACCTTCATCGAACTTCGTTCGCTGAAGGTAAAAACTTAGATAGAAGTGGTAGAAAAGTTCTATTGAATATTTTGTTTTGAAATTTCGTGCGACAAATCCACCTTTTTAGCAGACCAGTTCATGACGCATGACCACATAGAGCAGAAACAAAGAAGCTGACTGTTTCAAAAGACCACAAGAGGAAATAGTAAGTTTAAAGAAAAGCAGCTGTTTGGTTTTTAGGAAACTCAGTCTAAACAAAAAGCAAGATGCAAAGCACATTGTTAGACTGCATCCCATCCCTTTAATTTAAAAGCTGCATTTTCTAGTACACTCTTTGTGTGCACAATCCTTTGATTCCCGAAAAAAGCCTGCTGAGCAGCAGGGAATTTTGAAGTAGATGCAGCACATAAACAATCTTCCTGATGCATGCCTTCAAAGCCTCTAACCAAGACAAGACTTCTGTCTGATGAGCCTCCCGGGCTTAGGGAGTATGTACATCAAGGCGGAACTCCTCACTGCTTTCAGACAGACCTTTAATGGGCAAGTAAAATATCCTTCATGTGGGGTAAATGTATAACATACTGACTGCCAAAGACTCATTACTCTCCCATCTAATTTATCAATGCTTACGAAAACCAGATCTATATTTAGGACATAAAGTGTAAACAGTATCAAAAGCAAAGTTTGCATTCATGGAATCCGGTCAGGTCAGTGATATCCGCTAATGTAATTACTTTGCTATTAAGACAGAGTATTACCTGTGTAGGTTTCCCACAGTGTTTGCAGGAGATGTCCTATGAGGACATTGGTGATGATGGCTGACCTCCCAGTTCTCTTTTTGGAATGCCTGGCATCTGTGTTGAGGTTTTGTAGTTTAAGGCTTGCTTAAATTATCATCCAACACACCTTCCACTGGCTAAACTTTAGCTTTTAAAAACAGATGTTTGCCAAATCATTTGAAGATATCAAAAGACAATCAGATAATATGTTAATTTAAGTACCATGCATACCAATGCATTGCAGCAGAAAGCTTGACAATGCGTCATTGGATAAGATATTTTACAAGTGACAAGACATGGAATCTCACTGCACTTGCTCTGTGAGAAATATTCATGAAGCAGAGGATGTAACAATTTTCGGACCAAGTAGACCAGCTCATGGACTGAATGATGGAGGGACCAGGATAGCATTGTGTTGCTGAATTACGGCTATGTGTGACATGGTAGGATTAGGCTAAGTTCAAGGATCTGAGAAACCTTTCAGGAAGCTCACATTAAGATTATGCATATTGCTCCTTGAAAGCAATAGATCTTCCTTCTAAGTAAATGGTTGTTACAGTAGCATGAGATAAGCCTGGCTAGGGAAAATGGAATTCAGTAGTTTAAGTGCAGTGAAAGATTCTCAAAATGATTTTGTGAAAAAACACGTTTCACTGACTTCATAATCCTAATCATGAATCGTCAGCATCATCTTCAGATTTTCCAGGCCACGAGGCTCACCAGTCACCACACAAGAAGACTGTCTTGTATGCACATGCTTTGAAACCATCCATTTAATGACTGCATGCACAACATCTGCTTCAGAATTCCAATATTGTTCTGGATGTTCTTTGTAGATATCAAAGGACAGGTGTATACAAAGGACGTACTCATAGATGTGCTTGAAAAAGATGGAATCCCGTCTGACATTGTGTAGCATCCCATTCTGTTCAAGCTGCAGCTTTTTTCGTGAGTCAACTGCTGTTTTTCGAAGCTAAACTTTCAAGTTCTTGATGTCTCATTTCAGTGTGAAGCAATGGAAGATGTTATCTGTGTTATGAAGTATTGCTGACAAAATAATACGAGAATTAATTCTGTCTATTCATCTATGTCAAGCTAATCTTTGACGTATATATGTCATAAATTATCTTTATTGTCAGATTATATGAAGCCTAGTTGTCTTTGGAGCTCTGATACGAATGTGCTATTCTTGATTTCTTTTTCAATTTTGACCAAACTTTTTTGAGTTACTGTTTGAACATCCCTAAGAACTGATCACCAAATTCAATTCATCTTTAACAATGTGTTGTTGCTCAAGAAAGATTACAAAAGTTTTTGGCCTCAGGAGTCAGATAAAATCAGGTGACAAATTACTGCA
Organism: Platynereis dumerilii; assembly: GCA_026936325.1. NCBI lineage: Eukaryota > Metazoa > Annelida > Polychaeta > Phyllodocida > Nereididae > Platynereis > Platynereis dumerilii. The sequence goes on along the minus strand of JAPTHN010000005.1, from coordinate 20,699,727 downwards.
ATCAGCTGTTGATTGAGTGAGTCCTTGAAGTTCGGAGAAAAAGTAGGTCATTAGAGCTGCAACGATAAACTGGCTTTGTGAATCAATACTGATTCTTTAACTAAAATTTTGATGACTCTTTTAAATTAAAGGTTAGTAATGAGCTTTCAAATTGAAGATTGAGGAGTTGGTGATCAAAGAATTGCAGTTTTGTCGTAAGCTCACAAATTCGAAAGGCCGTTACACAGACAACCCACTTGACAAAAAAGTTCAGTCTCTCATAGGGCTCCACATGCTCTACTAAGGGCTATTCCGGACTGGTCACCTTTCAAATGAGAATGATTGGGTTGGTCTCTGAAAATAACTGGTTTAATGTCAGGTGCCATAAAAGAGGAGCCTTGGAGTTTCTTTGAAAGAAAAAGATTTTTGCACAGTTTTGGCGAAATAAATAAACTCTTTCTGAGAAGTCTTGAAATAAATAATTTCTGGTAGGGCTATTTCGAAACAAGATATTGCTTGATGTAGGAATGAATATTTGGGGACATGAGTACTTAAAATAAATAATTACTGCTGCCATCAATGTGAAATAAACCTGCTAAGGAAAACTCCAAACCCCCCACCCCTGGAAAAATAAATGGTCACCCCCTATATTGCTTAAAGGAGTTTGAATGGTGATGAGTGATGTTTTAGCAAATACTGGAATATCTCAAAAGGCTTTGAAAGGAAGATATTGATTTTTCCTGACCAACTTTGACTTTCCCGGCGAATAATAGGATATGTTGTTGTACTGATGATTTTTTCAGAAAAATAATGGAAAAAGGAATTGAGCATAGTGGTCCCTTCGTTATAAGACACCACCTCTGTGATCATGAAAAGGTCTCTCTTGGGGGGTGTGGTCTTTCATTGGGTTGCAAAATGAACTAAAAGTACTGCTCCGTAAGTTAGGAAGGTGGTCACATACTGACAAGTTGGTCTTACAACAATGCATATACCACATTAATTAATTTACAATCAAGCAATCTTGAAGGAATCGTGAGACAGATGGCTTGGCTTGATACCCGAAGCACCTAGGATGATACAACTGCCCAGGGCTTCATAAGTCCGGCCCTGTCTGTTAGTTGCACAATTAATCTAACTTTGTACAAGCGTGACTAACCTAAATCAAACCAGTACAATCTCATTTAATGATTGGTGACTTGACCCCTTGGAGACGAGTATCAGTTGAATCCCACCCAGCGAGAACTGCCAAGAACTATTCTTCACTTCGATGAAACACATGGAGCTGCCAAATGGTAGTTAATGTCTTTCTCACATGAACAGGGTAGATATAAAATATTTATAGTTCAACATATTTAGCAGCTGTAGATAATTCAGACAAAAAATGATGCATCTCAACATCTAACATCTCTCAGGCACAGAGAAGGCTGAATGTTTTTATGTTGGCATTTATACTATATATAGATGGTCAATGCAGAACTATGAATTCTTTGCCGGACAAATACCTGCAAAAATGTTATTATGCTTGCATTGCCAAAATATTGCACAATTTGTGCATTTTAAAGTAAGTCTGTGATTGCCAAGGAATATGTTACTCATTACTTGAATGAAAAGGGGCAAGTATATATAATACTACATGTAAGACAAGGAAAAAAAATGAGTTGCAGCTGGAAAAGACTTAGTTATTATGTTTCATGGACCCAGACTCAGATACAGTTTATCGGCAACATATGGATAACCTGATGACTTTATGGATTTTAGTTTTGTGTTGCAGATACACTGAAAATTGATGTTACTGTACTTTCATGCATTGATATGTACATACAATGTCATTTTAAATTTACATTTATTTTAAATTTCAACAAGCGAAATCCTCTGTTTTTCAATATGATCACACACAAAACCCATTGATGTAATTTTTTTACAGGTTTTAACAAACTTTTATAATGTATAACATTTCAAATTCAGGAGAGAATGATAGATTTAAATAAATCAACACAGTCTTAATAAATTTGATGTTGCCAATTCCACTTATCATTATTTATACCACCTTTGCCGAATTCTCTAATAAGACAGACATGAATAGGCCAGACGTGCAATATCATATTCCTTTTCTTGACTCAATCTTGCTTTGAAAGCATCCTTCTTATTTCTCTGCCAATGACTGATCACTCTTCATCTTACCCTGGGACAGTCCGCCATCCATTTCAATTACTCACTCACTTTCTCGTAATCAGTAAGAGATCATTTTCCACTTTTTTCTCAAACCATCTGTTTTTATAAGCTATAACTTTGCTATGAATCTTGAAGTAGTTATTATCTGTTACAGATGATTTCATATTTGCAGACTAAAGGACTGAATGTGATTTTTTTCTAGGACATGCAATCCTATGGGGAAATGTGATGTCATAATTTTTTTGATATCACTTTTCCTTATTGCAGCTCTAGCAATTGATCTGAAGAAATCTTTTTTTTTTCAGTGTCTGTGTGGACCTATGATGTCATAGGTGGATGCTCCATTGCTCAGCACCAGACGATATGCAAAATTGGTGCTCTCAATGATGCCATAGGTCTCATTGGCCAATAGCGTTCGTTGTGAACAGTTTCATCATAGCCTTGCAGTTACATCATTGCTAGAGTGGTAAATAATACCACAACAGCAACTTAGGTGCAATGTTGTACTACACCTGGAAAGGGGGACCTCTGCTCAGAAGCTGTCAATTGATCCTCGTGTTAGCATGTTCATGCCAGGTGCTGTAGTAACCAACAAAGCAATACATTATTAAAGAACTTTGTTTGTTTTATACTGAAAGGGACAGCCAACAAAACTGTAAACAGTACGCAAAATTCTTGAACATACAGCTCCCTATCAAATCCAATCGGGACCAGAAGCATGTTTGTGAACAATGTGAAAAATTGCAAGTTATGCTATTAACCATGCTTGGTTGAATTTCAGGTACTTTAGGTGTCCAAAATAAACAACCCCCCTCCTCCAACTTGACACCTGAGTTTTTGCAGTGGTATTTTTGGCTAATCTGGCCATGACATAATTGCAAGGCTATGATGAAGTTGTTCACATGAAATGCTATTGGCCAGTTTCACCTATGACATTCCGGCACCAAAGTTGCATAGGTTCCAATGAAGTCTCAAGCTATGACATCATAGGTCCGCACCATCAAAAAAAGACGATTTCTTCAGAGCAATTGCTAGTGCTGTAAATACATGTCCCAGAAAAAAAAAATCATGTTCTGCCCTTATTTCTACAAATATGAAATCATCTATAATTGTTTCATCCTTATTTCTGCAACCTCCACCAATCAGTTACATTCTGATGATGCCAACATGGCTGTGCATGAGTTGTGTACTTTGCGTTAATTATAAATAGCTATCGTTGATGCTGAATTTTTCTTTTACAGCCAACAGTACTTGGTTGGTTTTTTTTTTTTTTTTCATGACGCCAACGCATTGTTTTGATGATAGCTTCTAAATACAAAGCAAATACATGATACAATAAACAACCCATGCAGTCTTATGGAAAAATTTGTTGACACCGATGATCTCTTGCTCACCAATTCTAATTAGAGAGGTTTTGCTACATGTTACGTATGACGTGTATGAGTGGAAGTGCTATCTAAGAATATTGTCCTCATGGCAACCCCCATGTTCACGGGATCCATATACACATGGCAAAACCTCTCTCATTGTTAATTTCAGCATCCTTGTTCAACCTCTAGATATCAATTGATTAATTTGGCTTTAACTTCCATAATCGTTCCAGCCATGAAACTTCAGAATACCAGGTTCAAAAAAGCAACTTCAAAATTCAGTTAAAGAGTTCAGACCACCCTGAATGTAAGCCTCAATCTTATGACAAAATTGATGTTGATATAAGACCAGACGGGTTAAGAAAAAGTTAAATCTGATGATTGGGACTGAGTTGAAATTGATGGCAAGGAGTCATGGGTCAGGCAGAAGAGTGATCAGTCATAAGTGAGGATAAAAAGCAGGATGACTTCAAAGGAGAAAATTATGGAAAATTAAGAAATTTCATGTTTCATAGATCTTTAGCTTTTGTGGTAACCGTTGTCTTTCCAGATTCCAAAGTAGGTTGCAAGAATCCCATTCAATTGCCAGATTGGCCACTTTGGATTGAACATAAGATGGCAATTTTCTGAAAAAGGTTTTCGAGTGGCCTTTGAAAAAAAAATTGTAGAAATAGATTTTATAATTTATATGTTGGAGCCACCCACTGATGTGTGTAGACCCAAGTCAAAAGAGCGAAAGATTTTTTAAATTAACAGAAATAAAGCACCCAAGAATATTAAATAAAGAAAGTTTTAAGACAACCAAATGCACAATCAAACATGAGAGTGTCTGGAAATAGGGCGCCCAGATACACAGATTCAGAAATGGCTGAGAGACCAAATCTCTGCATGTGGAGACCCAGTTACTAGTATGTTAATAAAATGTGCTGTGAAACTCACTGGCACATCACACATACTATTGTTCAGAATATTTCACAGGTGTCTAAGTGTATGAATTTATATATTTTTGACCAACACCACCTGTGAACATCTTGTTTGAGAGAGTTAAGCCTCATCAGACTGAGAAATGACTATCATCTTATTTTACATACCACATAATATGTTTGTGGCTGATCTGGAAACTGCCTCAGATACAGATGCCATTCAGCTTCATTCATACTGTACCCCACGACCAATTATGGTGCCCCAGCAATATGGTGTCACATACTACTTTTTACCTTCAGCAAACGAAGTTCGAAGAAGGTATTGTAATCACTTGGGTAAAAATGCTGTCCGTCCGCCAGGCGGGCGGGCGGGTGGGCGGCGGGCGGATAGATCATTTCCGGCTCAGCACTCGGCCTCTGTTTAATGTACGTGGATGATATTTGGTACACATCTAGCCTGTATGGTCTAGTTGTGCCTTTTGATGGTCTGATGAATAGATCTTAAATATTTTTTGAAATAATTAAGAAAATATACAAATTATTTTTTTTCGTTTCCGGGCCAAGGATCGGTCATTATTGCATGTGCATGGATGAAATTTGGTACACATGTGGCCTATATGGTCTAGTTGCGCCTTTTGATGTTCTCATTGACAGATATTCTATACTTTCTGAAAAAATGAGAAAAAATATAAAAACATATTTTTTTGTTTTTTGGGCTAAGACTCGGTCACTATTGCATGTACATGGATAAAGTTTGGTACACATATGGTCAATATGGTCTAGTTGTGCCTTTTGAAAGGTCTGACGGAAAATATTATTTACTTTTTGAAATATTGAAAAAAACAAAAAAATAATTTTTTGTTTCTGGCCCAACATCCAGTCACAATTCCATATACATGGATGAAGTTTGGTACACATATGGCTTATATGGTCTAGTTGTGCCTTTTCATGGTCTGACAGATGGCTTTTCTATAGTTTTTGTAATATTGAGAAAAAATATTTAAACGATTTTTTTGATATCGGAGCCAAAACTTTTGCATATACAGTAATGCAATTTCTAAACAAATCACCTATGCTATGTAGCAGTGCTTTTTGATGCATATAACACTTTATGAATCATTGGAAAAACTTCAGAAAATAGAACAGCGTCATATGTTTTGGTTTTCAATCGACATCTCATAACCTGTACTTTGTACATGCATGAAACTATACCATAATATGCGTAAATTAGTATAATAAGGCCTTTCCCTGATTTTACGAATCTTGGCAAGCAGATGGGAAGATGGCAGGGCAGCGGGCAAATAGAGATAATTGAAGGCCACTACTCGGCCGCTATTGCATACCTATATTAGCAATTTCGTAAACGCACCAATTTTATGATATTATTGTAATCTTCTAAAGGTGTTATTCGCTGAAGGTTTGCTGCTGCGCAGCCTGTGTTTTCCATTTTCTACATACACTTTCTGGAAGGATAAAGAGCACAGTCATTAGCTTATCAAGGATTTTCCTGCCATGATGTGGAGATTCTGACAGCTTAATATGAAACTATGGGGACATTGGAGATGAAAGTTGACCTTCTATGGTGCTCATATGGGCATGCCTTGCATCACTGAGATGTTCACTCTAAGATAGAGCAATCTACATGGTTCCCTGATAAGGCAGTTTGCCTCAATATGCTTGGTTAAGATTTATGCAATGACAGTTCAAAAAAATGCAAGATGATTTGAAGATGAACACAATTTCTAGCCTGATATATATTAAAGATCAGCCAAAGTAGAATGACATTGGGACATTCATCATGTGATGGCTGTGTGTAATTAAGCTAATTTTCGAAGCACTATTTGTCTTAATGCTTTTGCTCTTCAGCAACTTCACTTTAAAAGCTTTTGCATGACATTTTTGCTACAAAAACAAGACTGTATGCAGTATACTTAAATTAATAGATGTTGAGACTTATTTCCTTTTTCGAAATTTTCATGTTGCCTCATTTGAACTCGGATCAGAAATCACTAAAAGCTGTAACCAATGTTTACATAATTTACAAGTAATCTTCAATTTCTTGACTGTACATCAATTAATGGTCAAATAGCATAGGAGGGACTTACTTTGCATTGAGTTTGTACTCTCCTTTGGCAGAAATTTTAGGGCCGATTTCACCAATGATTTAAACCAGGTAATATCATATGCCTCATACCTATTCTAACTATTGTTCCAAAACTATCACAATTTTAGATTTAACCTAAAACCTTCATGCTTAATCTTTGTTTGTAAAATAGGGCATTGGTGTCACATTTGCTGGAAATGTTGCCTTGCAGGAAGTTGCATCTTGTACAGTAAAACTTTAACATCCTGAGTTCCTCAGATCAGAGCATGGACATAATGTGACATGGATTTAGGTCACATTGTGTCTTTCTGAATTATGGTTATGGGTGTGACATGGTAGCTTTACGCTAAGTTCAAGGACCAAGGAAAGCTTTCAGGGGGCTAACATCAAGATTATGCATATCACCTCTTCGAAAGCTTTACATCTTCCTTGAGGACCAAGACAAGATTGATGCCCCACAAGATTTAGTGGCAGGATTTTTGTATGATAGCATTTCCGATGGAGCCTGAATGAATTTGTTGCTACGAATGGGTCTGGATAACTGTATATGTGTGGTATTGTGTATCTCATGTGTAATGGATACTTGAATGACGAGCCAATTATGAAAATAAATTAGCTGTAATTTGGTACATTATTCTTCTGATGTAGTACAGTGGTGCCTGCGTTTTAAGCCCCCATGTCCTAAAACCAACTTGTCAGTGTGCGACCACCTTCCTCCCGCACTGAGTAGTATCTTTAGTGCAATTTGCAACCCGACGAAAGACCAAGCCCCCATTAGAGACCTCTTCATGACTGTAGAAGCGGTGTCTTATAACAAAGGGACAACTGCACTAAATTCTATTTCCCATGATTGTTCTGAAAAAATAGTCAGTAAAACAATATATCAAAGTTGGTCAGTAAAATAAACTTCAGCCTGACTAAAAAGCCTTTTGAAATATGCCAGTATTTGCTTAAACGTTGCTCACGACCTTTCAAACTCGTTTGAGCAACTTAGGAGGCGACCATTTATTTTCCAGGGGTTGGAGGTTTGGAGTTTTTTTCCTTAGCGGGAGATTATTTATGTCACGGTGATGGCAGCAGTAATTATTTATTTCAAGCGCTCAATGTCCCCGAATATTAATTCCTAATTCAAGCAATGTCTTGTTTAGAAATCGCCCAATCGAAAGTATTTATTTCAAGACTGCTCAGAATGAATTTATTTATTTGACCAAAACTGAGCAAGACATTTTTTCTTTCAAAAAACTCCAAGTCCCCCCCCCCCACCGATGTTAAATGGTGGCCCCCTTATGGCACCTGAAATTAAAGTTATTTTCAGAGACCCGCCAACTCATTCTTATTTGTCAGGTAATTAGTTTTGGAAAGGCCCCAAGAAGAGCATGTGCAATCCAATGAGAGACTGATGTTTTGTGTAAAGTGGGTTGCCTGTGTAAGGGACTATCGAATTTGTGAGCTACAAAATGCAATTCTTTGCTCACCAAATCCTCAATCTTGAAATCAAAAGGCGTATTACTAGCCTTTCATTTTAAAGAATCAATATTGATTTTACGAAGCCAATTTATCGTTGCAGCTGTAATGACCAATTTATCTCTTAACTTCAAGGGCTCACTCAATCAACAGCTGATTGCAGTCATTCATTACCTGATTTTATCTGACTCCTGAAGCCAAAAACCTTTGTAATCTTTCTTGAGTGACAACACATTGTTAAAGATGAATTGAATGCGTTGATCAGTTCTAAGGGAAGTTCAAATGCAAAAACTTAAAAGGTTAAGGTCCGTTAAGAAAAAAAAAGAATGGCACTTTTTTTTGAAAGCTGCAAAGATATAATCAATATCTGTGAGAGTGCGTGGCATCGGAATCTGGAAAGATCCAAAAATATTCATATATTTGTATATCCTATGACAAGGAAGACAATTAATGAAATATAGACGGCAAAGATGAGCTTGATAGGTAGATGGATATAAAGATAGATAGACAGATACGTAGATACGGTGCATTGCTCTAGCCCAGTTCTTGGCGCTTATGACGGTTGATTGATGAGATGGCCGACGAGTGGGTGGAAGTCCTCAACATGTTACATATTTACCTTGATTTCACACTGTATTTGTAATTTTAAATAACACTGATATCTTCCATTGCTTCACACTGAAACGAGCAAGGTAGTCTGATGTTACTGACAAAAAAAGATATCAGAAACTTCACCTCTGAAAACAGCAGCTGACTCACATAAAGAAAAACTTCAGCTTGGTCAGAATGGGATGCTTCACAATAACAGACAGGGTTCCATCATTTTCAAGCACTTCAATGGGTACATCCTTTGTATACAGTCTTTTGATATCTACGAACAATATTGGAATTCTGAAGCATGCAGATGTTGCACATACATTCATTAAAATGCATGCTTTCAAAGCATGTCTACAATACAATCTTTTTGTCTGGTGTGCCTTTTGGCTTACATATTGCTGATGATTCATGGTTAGGATTCTGAAGTCAATGAAACTAGTTATTTGCTTCATCTTCCTTTATCTTTCTTGACATATAATTCTTCTTAGTCATCATATTACTTCATAAAACTACTTATTTAAGTCAAATTTTTCTCAAAATCTTTAAGAGATTCTTTCAGAAAAAGCTAATTCTTTCTTTTATAGATAGCGCAATACTCAAATCACTGAATTCCATTTTCCCTAGCCAGGCTTATCTCATGCCACTGTAACGACCATTTACTCAGAGGGAAGATCTATGGCTTTCAAGGAGCAATATGCATAATCTTAATGTTAGCTTCCTGAAAGGTTTCTCGGATCCTTGAACTAAGCCTAATGCTACCATGTCACACATAACCATATTTCAACAACACAATGCTATCCAGGTCCCTTCATCATTCGGTTCATGACCTGGTCAACTTGTTCCGTAAATTGTTACATCCTCGGCTGCATAAATATTTCTCAAACCGCAAGTGAAGTGAGATTCCATGTCCTGTCATTCTGTAAAATAGCCTATACAATTTCATGCTTTCTGTTGCGATGCACTGGAGTGAGTGTTACCAAAACTTGCATTTAATATTTGAATGTCTCTGGTTGTCGATTAAGTTTATACCTTGTTGAACAATGGTTTTGTACAAATCTGTGTTGACGACAAGGAGAAAATCATAATTCTAATCAGTTTCATCTGTCCATTCTAAAGCAGTTGTTCTATAGGTTATTGATTTCAATTGAATTGCCACACATCGATTTATTATATATAATAGCACAATTTCAGTTGAATGAAGCTGTGTTGGTGAAAACTCTAAAAAGCGTCTGACCAGGCACGCCTTAAACTACGAAATATGAACACAGACAATATCTTAGTGATGCCAGACATGCCCATAAAAGCACTGGGAGGTCAACCATCATCTCCAATGTCCTCATAGTTTCATATTAACTTGTCAGAATCCTCACACTATAGCCACAACAGCCTTGATAAGCTAATGACTGTTTGCTCTATATGGGGACTTGTATCTCCCCCAAACACTGTGGAAAGCCAACACTGATAATATTCCATCTTAGCAGCAAAGTAATTACATTAGCGGATATCATTGACCTGACTGGATTCCACACAGGCAAGCTTAGTCATTTTTCTGTTCACTGTACTATTTGTCTCTCAAAAATATAGAAAGCTGGACATTTTCCAAATAAAAAATGGTCTTTTTCTTACCACCCAGCTGTAGACTCACCCTCTATAACACCTTTTAGCCATCAAAATCTGCTTTCTCAAATTGGAATCATTTCTCACTTTGAAGTCATTCTCCTTTTCTTGCCTGTGATTGATCACTCGTCTTGCTGCAGTTTGACTCATTGCCATCCATTCAAATTCTTCACTTGTAATCATCAGTCTGGCACTATTTCTCATCTGTTCTCACTATCATAGCTCTTCTCATTATCATAGCTCTTGAAGTCATCATTATCTACTTTTCTTTTTTGGCTAAATATCCTCCATTCCCAGAACTACACTGTACTTTGTTGATTTGGAGACATGTACCTTTCTTTATAATGACAGGAATGACTATGAGTATGACATCTTTTAAAATACATTTCAAATTCTCAACTAATCTAATCAACAGACAAAGAAGCAGCTTTGTGATCTAAAGACAAACAGAAAAATTACTTATCTGTCCTTTGCAAAACACTGATTATTGTCTACAGGCACTATCCATTTCAACTTGTGTGTGAGCAAATTATTGTATCTGGGTGACATTGTGCTTTGAATCATTGTTATGTGTGGTATAGTAGCATTAAGTTATTAAGTTATGTGACACAGGAACATTTTGAGGAGGCTAAAATTAAGATTTCTGCATAATGTTCCTTTAAAGCTATAGATTATTCGTTTGAAAGGCAAATGGCTCACTCAAGGGTAGAGAAAACCCACAGTTACCCTAACTGAACATTAGTTGCATGTACAGCTTACATTTGGGGACCTCTTATGAAAAGGAGAATGAGTCATACGGTCAAAGATATTTTTTGTGATGCAAGCAGACATATAATAAACATGTGTCTCAGGATTCTCTCTGGCAAAGTAGAAAATGCTACTATAAGTCGGGATTGTCATTTGCTCCCTTCACAACACTCTTAATTACATCTAAGCTGTTTCCAGCAAAAATGTGTCATAGTGTTTAGTGACGTATGAAAGCAGTGAGGAATTCCTCCTTGATTTACATATTCCCTAAGCCTTGGAGGCTCATCACACAGAAATCCTGTCTTGTTCAAAGGCTTTGAAGACATGCACCAGGCGGATGGTTTATGTGTTGCATCTGCTTCAAAATTCCCAACTGCTCAGGAGGCTTTTTGGCGGAATCAAAGGATTGTACACACAAAGAGTGTACTAAAAAATGCAGCTGGGATGGGATGCGGTCTAACAATGTGCTTGGCATCTATTTTGTTCAGACCGAGCTTCATACAAACCAAACAGCTGTTTTTCTTTAAAGGAAAACTCCTGAGTTATTTCCGCTTGTTGTTTTCTAGAAACTATTGACTTATTTTAGTTGCTGCTTTATGTAAGCCATCACAATGATTAATTGGCATTATGCAATCAATATAGATTCTTCAGATAAAGGCTACATGTAGTACCGTAATATGGGGTGAATCGGGACAGAATTGAGGGTTTTTCTGTCATAGCATGGTCACAAATCATCTTATAAATCAAAATATGGTACCTATCTATGTCCGAACTTAAGGTCCAACTATCCCTAGGAGCATTAAAAGATGTCTTTAATTTTCAATGATTTATTGATGAAAAACCACTGTCCCAATTCACCCCTTATTTTGGGGTGAATCGGGACAGTCCTCTATTTCTATGAAATAATACTTCCTGCCGTGTTTAGGTGATTCCTACATGTGAACAAACAATAGAAAATATGTTTGACATTCCAAAAAAAAATTTTGAGAAAAATCTGACCTCAATTATATGTAAAATTTGGATATTTATGAAAAAATGATAAATTACACTTAAGTATTAAAATATTTATTTTTCGTTTAATTATGCCCTATATAAGTAATTCTGAACTAAATCCAATATCATTGATGACAATTTCAATAATATTCTTTAAAAAGCCATGTTTGTACACTCAAATGAAAATGAGTAGGGTTATTTTTTGTTGATTCCAATACTTTGTCATTGCCCTGGATCTGAACCATTGACAAAATATACAAAATCCCACATCTAGTCAACTCGTCTGGTCCCTTAATTTGCCAAATATAGGTTATAAAAGTTTCCCGCTATTTTTGTGGTTCTAATAATAATGATTTTTGTGATATGAGCAAAGTTTTGACCACCTGTCGAAAATTAATTTCTGCAGGGTCAAGTTTAATGTGCTGCAGCTCCTCACTGCCTGCAGTTAGAATGATAAAACCCGACCACAATATACGATACTCTGTGTGCTAAAATTGTGCCAAAAATTACGGACCTGGGTGAAATAGAAGTAGTTGTAGTTCAAGAAATAAAAAACATTCCTGTTCTGTCCCGATTCACCCCAGTGTCCCGATTCACCCCATATTACGGTAATGAGCCTTTAGGCTGTTGGATTAATTTTCGAAAGGGGCATTCCAGAAAAGGGAAGTTTTTTATGTGGCTTGCAAATTCAGAATAGTCTCCGACAAATGAACTACACCCTGGCAGGTTTGATTTGCCTTACAATTGGGAATTACTATTTGCTCCATAAAAGCTATCATAATGCAAAACTTCTTCTTGTTTTTATAAGCAAGTTACACTCGCATCTATAAAACCATTTACTTGCCTTACATCTTAGTGAAGGATATTTATATATTTTTCTCTTTCAAATTTAGTTTTACAAAGCTCTGTTGGAATGAGTGATAATTATTTTTTTTTAATTTATAAGAGCCTGGAAACTTCTTCAAGGATATTTCATTATCTTTAAAGTAACTGAAAAAGCACAATGTCAGGACAACTTTAGTGGTTCTTGTCATCCAAAATAACTTTAAGCCCATCAAATTATTTTAATCAAAATGGATATGTCTCCAGAAATAATTTAATAAATCTATCGGCTATTGGTTTACAGAAAGAATCTGATTCAACTTTAAATCTTATACCTGAACAATAGCCTATGCAAAGTTAAAATACAGAGTGGTTGTCCATCAAGCAAGATCGATCGTGGTCTCTGGCCTGTACATCTGATTTTAAGCACAATTAACAGTAAAATACAGACCTGAGATCAGGCACGCTACAAAAATAAATGTTAAATCAACTGGCCCTTTTTGTTCAGTTTGGGTGCCAACTTGATGTCCCATAACATAAAGCCAAAATTGAACATTGGAAGACATAATAACCATACAATTTGTAACCATAAATATAAACTACTAACAGACAAAGAAATACAATTTACTGCAAACAGTGTCTAACTATAAGACTTTCAAAGTGTTTAACTCATCAGGATTCGATGAATGATGTATATTTTTTACAATTCTTTTATTTTCAGTGTACATCAGGGGTGGATGGATTCTTGAAGGATATATTTTTTTACAATCCTCTTATTTTTAGTGTATATATCCTATTTTCCAATGCTATCTGTGGGTTGCACAATTAACCTAACTTTGTACAAGCGTGACTAACTTCAATCAAAGCAGCATGATGTAATGTAATGATTGGTAACTTGACCCCGTTGGAGAAGAGTATCAGTTGAATCTCACCCAGTGAGAACTGCCAAGGACTATTGTTCACTTCAGAGAAACACATGGAGCTGCTAAATGGTAGCCAACATTTGTCTTTCTCACATGAACAGGTTGAATATCAAATATTCGTGGTACGACATTTAGGGCAGCAGCAGTAAATTCAGAATTAAAAAGATGCACCGCCACAATACAATACTGTTTTGTGAATCGAAGTGAAAAATGACAGGACAAAATTGACACTATACAAGACAGCATCTTAAAAACAGCTTCTTCACCGTTTTGTCCAGAACGCTTCATACTGTATGAAGACTACAGTTGTGAGAAAAACATTTCAGAAGTCATTATGATAGTTTTATATCAATTATGATATCCTTTGTGCTATTAAATTTTAAAAAAAGTCTGCACTTTTTTTCAAGATGTAAGGACACCGGCATTTTTTTGCGATACCACCACATTGTCTTTGCATTTTACAAAAATAACTTCCAAGAAAATGCATGTTAATTGTATTTGCCAAATCTTTGTTTAGTACCTTGTCTCCTCATGGTAAATAATTTATATTAATCAAGAACAATGTGTACCTCAGTTATGAAGGATAACAGAAGAAACTTGAAAATAATATTTGAAATATAAGATGTAAGTTATAATTGATGAATGATTGAGTCTTTGAAGTTAAGAGAAAACTCAGGTCTCTTGAACTGGAAAGATGAATTGGCTTCATATAATCGGTATGGATCCCTTCCGATTGAAATTAATTAACAAATATATTTGAATACCGTCAAAATCATGACACAGGCAAGCCTTCCCCCTTCTCTCTATTCCTCTCTCTGTCTTAACCAAGTTATTTTGTTTTTTTTCCTATTTTTTGTTTCTCCTTACCACATTCCATCTTGAAGTTTAAAAACTTTATTTTGTCTAACGAAACAATTTTGAGGTACAATCAAATTAATTTTCAAGAGGAAAATGCCAGAAGTTTTACTAGATGACTTTTGAACTAATTGATTAAGCTCAACTGTATGTAATGGTAGAACGTTATGTCGAATATTACTTTTCTAAAATGCAACAGAAATATACAAGTGAAAACAAATTATTAAATCGCAAGTTTGGTTCCTTGCATAGCTTTATTTAAGTTTTGAATAGAAAAACTTAGTTCGATAAATCATAATACATGTGTGCTCAATGAACTTCACTTCAATCAATATAACTTTAGTTAAATAAGGATAAAAAGTTCTACCGGTCTCTTATCTGATGAATGCTTTGACAGAAATTACGTTGAGCATGTTTGGTTCAACAAGATGGCCAAATTTGAAGACAACGCCTTATGAAACTGTTTTAGGACAAACCCAACAGACAAAATTATATATATTTCGACCATATTAGATACTGCAGTAATGGGTTTTTGTTTACCTAGCGAATTGACTCAGATATCAGACTGCAGAAGCCTACCCATCGGTGATAAGTATTGCAATTGCAATATGGAGAATAAAATGTCTGCTGGTGAATTTGATTTAGGTGGAGTGCATCTGGGTACATACATCATTGTTGCAGTTAGTATTGCGCAAAGATGTTGATGATGTAGGACCAATGGACAAGAAAGGAAATTTCTTTTTTCTGAAGGATTTATTTGGGACCTTCTTGCATTGAGTTTGTGTTGCTTTGGTATCTTTTAATCGCTTTGTCATCTGGTTAAACCACGGGCAAACCCTGCTTGTCAATCAAATCGCAATACTTCCTCACTTTAATAATCATACAAGATGATAGACTTCCTGCAGACAAAAGTGGGTCACACTCTGCAAGAGCCAATCAGAGAGACAGTTGCTGGAGATGAATTATCTGTCTGTCGACAAGACTGCCAAGTGAGTTTGTAACCTCAACAGAAGCGTTGCAACTGATGAATATATCAAATTAGAAAATGACCTTTGTTTTAGGTCACCTGAATTTAGATTCAGGAAAAATGATTTGATTAATTACAGGGCAGTAATTATCATCACGTCGCAGTTATATATCGTGAAATGTTTGAATACAGTCATGGAAACCTCAACCTGTTCTGCCAATGCCTTTCAAGCAACAAATAACATTAGCATATAACGCAGCAAGGAAGTCTGACGTTTCTTAAAAAGACAAAATGATAAAAAACTGTGAAGCTTTTTGCTTTGAAAAATAGCAGCTGGGTTGTGAAAAGAACTCTAGCTTGAACAGAGTGGGATGGTACAAAATGCCAGACAGGATTTCATCTGTTTCAAGCACATTTTTGAGTACATCTTTTGTATACACAGTCCTTTGATATCTAAAAAGAACATCTTGAACAATATTGACATTTTCAAGCAGATGTTTTGCATACAGACATTAAAATGCCTGGCTTCAAAGCATTTCTTGTCTTGTGTGCCTTATGGCTTAGAAAATCTGAAGATTATGCTCAAGATTCATGGTTACGATTCTGAAGTCAGTGAAGCATTTTTTCAATTAATTGAATTGCAACACATCTAATTATTACATAAAATAAGCAAAATTTTAGCTGAATGAGGCTGTGTTGGTGAAAACTTTAAAAAGCACCTGACCAGGCAAGCCTTAAAACTACAAAATCTGAATGCAGAGAATATCTTAGTGATGCCAGACATGTCCATCAAGGCACTTGGAAGGTCAACCATCATCGCCCATGTCCCCATAGTTTCATATTAAGTTGTCAGATGCCTCACACTATAGCCACAGCAGCCTTGATAAGCAAATTACTGTTTGCGCTCTATGGGGACTTCTATCTCCCACAAACACTGTGGAAAGCCACGACAGATAATACTCCATCTTAACAGCAAAGTAATTACATTAGCAAATTTTATTGGCCTGACTGGATTCCACACATGCAAGCTTTGTCATTTATACTCTTCGCTGCACTGGGTCTCTCAAAATATAGAAAGATAGATGTTAGTGCATCCCTGTAAGCCAGATCATGCGACTCACAATAGTTAAATAATTATTGTGTGAACTGGAGTTCTCAACATGCTGAACATTTGCCTCATGTAAAGGGTCATTTACTCGCCCTACATAGGATCCATCATTTTGATTTCTCATAAAGACAAATTTTGAACCTAAACAGTCACAGAACATCAGCTTTGCATGCTACCCAGTTGCAGATTCACCCACTATAATACCTTTCAGCTATCAAAATCTGTTTTCTTACATTCTGATCATTTCCTACTTTGAAGTCATCCTCTTTTCCATCCAATGAGTGATCACTCGTGTTTCTGCACTTTGTCTCTTTTGCCATCCATTCAAGTTACTCATTCGTAATAGTCAGATTCCAATCTTTTTTATCTGTTCTCATTATTATGCATCTTGAAGTAATCATAATCTCCCTTTTTTTCTTAACAATAAATTTTCCAATCCCAGAACTTCTTAGTTGATTTGTAACCATACACCTTTTCTTCATAATGACATGAATGACTAAAGGCTTACACTTTTTAAAATATATTTAAAGAATTCGAGCTCTCAGTTTGATCGCAACAGACAAATGAAAGGCTTTGTTATATAAGATGACAAATAGAAATAAATTTATTGCAGAGGCATTTGTTCTGTAGGCACTATCCATTTCTACATGTGTTTGTGTCCAGATAATTGTGTTGGTTGGCATCATTGTTATGAGTGGCATGGTAGAATGCAGCTTTGAAAGTTTTATGACCCAGTTAATCCTCACAGAGGCTACTGTTAAGATGTTGTGTATTGCTCCTTGAAAGCCATACCTAGTCACTCTCAGAAATGGACATTAAAGCTTACTAAAATTAGATAACTCAAGGTTAGAGAAAACCAACAGTTACCATGACTGAACATACTAATGAAAGGGAAAATGATTCAGACAGTCAAAGTGATTTATTTTGTTGTAAACAGATACATATCTCAGGATTCTGAATGTCAAAGTAATTACCTTAAATTGAGATTGTCATTTCTCCTCACACAGCATTCTCTGTTGCATCTCAGTTGTTTCCAGCAAAAAATTATCATAGTGTTTAGCAAGGTCTCAAAGCAGTGATAATTCATCCTTGGGGTACTCCCTAAGCCTAGGAGGCTCATCACACAGAAATCCTGTCTTGTTCAAAGGATTTGAAGACATGCACCAGGCGGATGGTTTATGTGTTGCATCTGCTTCAAAATTCCTGCTGCTCAGGAGGCTTTTTACAGGAATCAAAGGATTGTACACACAAAGAGTAGCTGAAAGAGTGTACTACAAGATGCAGCTATAAAGGGATGGGATGCAGTGTGACAATGTGCTTGGCATCTATTCTCTTCAGACCAAGCTTCATACAAACCAAACAGCTGTTTTTCTTTAAAGGAAAACACGATAGTTATTTCCACTTGTTGTTTTCTAGAAACTATTGACTTATTTTAGTTTCTGCTATATGTATTCCATCACAATGATTAATTGGCTTTATACAATCAATATGGATTCTTCAGATAGAGGCTACATGTAGTAATGAGCCTCTTGGCTGATAGATTAATTTTCTGATGGGGCATGCCAGAAACGGGAAGTTTTTTATGTGGCTTGCAAATTTAGAATAGTCTCTGAGAAATGAACTACATCCTCGTATGTTTGATTTGCCTTACGGTCGGAAATTGCTAAATATTTGATCTGTAACAACTATCATAATGCAAAAGTTCTTCTTGTTTTAAAAAGCAAATTGCACTTACACATAAAACCTTTTATTCATCTGAAAACTGAGTGGAGGATATTTACATATTTTGCTGTTAGTTTTACAAAGCTATGTTGCCTGTTGGAATGAGTGATTATTAGTTTTTTTTATTTACAAGAGCCTGGAAACTTCTTCAAGGTTATTTCATTATCTGTAAAGTAACTGAAAAAGCACAGTGTCAGGACAACTTTCAGTGGTTCTTGTCATCCCAAATAACTTCAAGCACATCAAAATTATTGTAATCAATATGGATATGTCTCTGGGAATAATTTAATAAATCTATTGGCAATTAGCTTAATTGGTTTACAGAAATAATCTGATTAAACTTTAAATCCTATACCTGAACAATAGCTTATGCAAAGCCAACATGCAGAGGGGTTGTCCATCAAACAAGATCAATCGTGGTCTCTGGCCAGTACCTCTGATTTAAAGCACAGCTAACAGTGAAATACAGACCTGAGACGAAGCACACTGTAAAAATAAATGTTGGATTTTAACTGGCCCTTTGGTTCAGTTTTGAGTGCCAACTTTATGTGTTAAAATATATACATTTGTAGCCAAAATTTAACATTGTAAGACATATAACAATACAATATATATGCATGAATAAAAACAACTGACAGATAAGAAAATACAATTTACTGCAAACAGTGTCTAACTATAAGACTTTCAAAGTGTTTAACTCATCAGGGGTGGATGGATTCTTGAAGGATATATTTTTTTACAATCCTCTTATTTTTAGTGTATATATCCCATTTTCCCATGCTATCTGTGGGTTGCACAATTAATCTAACTTTGTACAAGCGTGACTAACTTCAATCAAAGCAGCATGATGTAATGTAATGATTGGTAACTTGACCCCGTTGGAGAAGAGTATCAGTTGAATCTCACCCAGTGAGAACTGCCAAGGACTATTGTTCACTTCGATGAAACGCATGGAGCTGCCAAATAGTAGTCAATGTCTTTCTCACATGAACAGCGTGAATATAATATATTCATGGTACAACATTTTGAACAGCAGTAGTGAATTCAGACTTAAGAGGATGCACTGCCACGATACAATACTGATAATTTTAATCTCAGGTAATTTCATGGTTTTGTGGATCGAGTTGAAATAATGAAAGGACAAAGTTGAGCAATTTTGGGAGGCATTGTCAAAATATTGGACATTCTGAGCATTCTTAGGTCATTCTAGCGGGGCAGATTTGTCATGAATAGAGAAGAAATATTGCATTTATACATAGAAGCATGAAACTTGGCACACAGTTAAAAAACATCTTAAAGAAAATATTTAGATAGAGAGCCACTTCAGATTTGACCTGGTTGACCCATGGCAGCCATTTTCCAAAATGGCCGCTAATTTTTACATTTTCCTGCTTTCTGTGAAGTGCCTATAGTTTGACTGTATGAAAACAGTGCTAATTATTCCTTTTACAGATCTAAAAAACATTTTTAATTGATTTGTGAATTGAACTAAGGAATTTTAGGGTTGTCAGGGTCAATTTTATTAGAACTATTGAAGAAAAATGCAGCATTTTCTCGGTTTCCCATATTTTCGTGGGATCTCAATTGATATTTAATCAGACTACATATTTATAATAATAATAATAATAATAATAAGCATTTATATAGCGCTAATTCCAGTAAACTGCTCACTAGCGCTTGTGCATGATCGATTTATTTGTAGAAACTCGTAAACAGGTAAGTTTTAAGATTTCTCTTGAAGCCTTCAAGTGTTTTAAAGGCCTTGACGATCTCTGGGAGTTGGTTCCACAGTTTTGGAGCGGCATGCGAGAAGGCTCGGTCCTCATATTTGTTTTTGTTGAAGGAGGTTGGTTCATTTAATAGCATTTTGTTATTGCTTCTCAGATTACAGTTTCGTTCAGATTTTGGCTGAATCATCTTTTGAATATACTAGGGAGCTTGTCCGTTTACTGCTTTCCAAGTTGTTAACATGAGTTTGAATTGTATTCTAGCCGTAATTGGCAACCAATGTAGCTGCTTCCTATGCTGGCTTACACTGTCATGCTTTTTCAATTTTTCAATGAGTCGAACTGCAGAGTTTTGGGCCACTTGAAGTTTATGTAATAAGCGACTTGATGTTCGATACAGAAGACCATTTCCATAGTCTAGGTGAGGAGTCACAAGAGCATTGACAGCTGTTTTGCAGGTTTCCTTGTCCAATGACTTCCGGATTTTTGAAATATTTCTTAAATTGAAATAGGCATTCCGACACATTTTGTTGACTTGTTTTTCCATGGTCATGTTTTTGTCAAAGATTACACCCAGATTTCTAACATGATCGACTGCATTAATTTTGACATTGTCGACATGGATTGACGATATTTGAAGTTTATTAAGTTGGTGTTGACTGCCAATGAGCAGAAGTTCCGTTTTTTCTCCATTGTTACAAAGCTTATTTTCATGGAGAAATATCCTGATTTCAGCAATGCACTTTTGCATTTTGACGAACGCATTTTTCTGATCTAAGAAAGTTGGTTTGAAAGAGAGAATGAGTTGTTCGTCATCAGCATACTTTTGGTCTTTGACTTAATTTTTTGCGGCCACTTCGCTTAGTGGAGCAATGTATGAATTAAATAGGATTGGTCCTAATTTTGAACCTTGAGGAACCCCAAATTTGAGTGGCAGCTTGGTCGATGTTTTGTCATTAATGATCACTGACTGTGACCTGTAAGAAATGTATGACTTGAACCAGCTCAGCGCGGAATCTTTAACACCGTATCTGTTTCCTAAACGTTTTAGTAGAATTTTGTGATCAATAGTGTCAAAAGCAGCTGAAAGGTCCAACATGACAAGCATTGTTACCTCACCTTTGCTCATATTCAACATAATATCATCATGCATCTTGGTCAAGAGGGTTTCAGTGCTGTGGAATTTTCTGTAAGCTGACTGTTTCTCATCATCCAGGTTGTTTGCAGTAAGATGGTCTATGTATTGTTTGATAACAGCAATTTCTTGCAAAAAGAGCTTTCAAATGAATGGTAGAATCAATAGTTTTCGTGAATTTTTTGACAAGATTAAACTAAACCCGAAATCTTCAAAAAACATTTTATTTTCATTTTCTCCATTTTCATACAAAATTTTCGAAACCCATTGATGCGGGTACTCATTTAAAAGGTCCTTTTGCAAGGAATTCAAATATGTAACTAATTTTGAGATTTATAAAGTATTGGCGTAACCATGGGTTACCGTGAAATCCAGCATTTGAATCAATATTTCTACCAAAATGGATTGTAAAAAGCCTGAAAATAGTCCAGGCTATCAAAAATTTTTTATAGTAATACACTGAATACCTAGAGGAGGAATAAAAAACACAATTTGCATGTATTATAATTGTAGGAACTTCACAGAAAGCAGCAAAATGAAAGGATTGGCCGCCTTTTTGGAAAATGGCTGCCAGTAGCCACCTGAGCTAAATTTGAGGTGGCACCCTATCCAAATATATTCATATAGATGTTTTAAAAAATGTTTAAGTGTGTGCCAAGTTTCATGCTTCTATGTATAAATGCACAATTTTTTTACATACCTGCCCCTTTCTCTCCACCCCTCACTGTGTCTTAGCCAAGTCACATGGTTTGCTTCTTTCGTTTTTTTCACATCTCTCCATTCCATCTTGTGGATGAAAAAAGTTATTTTGTCCCACTTTGAGGAATAATCAAATTAGTTTTTAATTTTGCAAAACAGAGGAAACTACCCCAAGCTTTATCAAATGATCCTTGAACTAATTAAATTAGCTCAATTGTAAGTAAAGATCGAAAGACAGTTGTCAACACCCATATCTTAAAATGCATCAAAGCAAATCCAATAAAAACAAATTTCAAGGTTGGTTTCCGTTAGCTTTATTGGTTTGAAAAAAAAAGAAATTCAATTATTCTCGCTACAAATGCCGTATCGACGGACAGGCTACACTGTGAGGCTTCTGAACGTACTGGAAGTTGTAACACTGTAGCCAGAATGGTTAAATTATCTTCTATTTTCTTCTCAGTCATAATGTTATATGCATTAAGATACTCATATAAATTTGTCAAACACAATTTTTCTTAAACTCCTTTGGAGAATCTTTCAGATTATGATAACATTGCAATAAAACTACTGAATTCCATTTTCCCCAGCCAGGCTTATCTTATGCCACTGTAACAACCATTTACTCAGAAGGAAGATCTATGGCTTTCAAGGAGCAATATGCATAATCTTAATGTTAGCTTCCTGAAAGGTTTCTCGGATCCTTGAACTTATCCTAATGCTACCATGTCACACATAACCGTAATTCATCAACACAATGCTATCCAGGTCCCTTGATCATTCGGTCCATGACCTGGTCTACTTTGTCTGTAAATTGTTACATCCTCCGCTACAACATTTCCTTAACAGCACATGCCATGCCATTCAGTATCCTGTCATCTTGCAAAACTGCTTCCTGCTTCATCAATTTCTCTATTACAACGTGGCTGTCTTATGTGGGAAATGAATAATTTACAGTATCTTACTAACTAATGTGTTGTGTCTGTTGCATTACCACTAAATTTCAAAACA
This sequence comes from Platynereis dumerilii, assembly GCA_026936325.1. NCBI lineage: Eukaryota > Metazoa > Annelida > Polychaeta > Phyllodocida > Nereididae > Platynereis > Platynereis dumerilii. The sequence goes on along the minus strand of JAPTHN010000005.1, from coordinate 20,676,795 downwards.
ACATTGGGAAGCAGCATTTATTGGTGAAAGCTCAAAAGCAAGCAACCCAACAATCATATATTACAAAATCTGAATATACATTATACTCAATAAAAGTTTTTTTTATGATGCCAGACATGCCCAATTGAGAACTAGGTGGTACAATAATCTGCAATGGCCTCATAGTTTCATTTTAGGTCATCAGAATCTCATCATAAACCAATGACTGTTTCTGCTATATGGGTTCCCTGTTGTTCCTTGTATCTCTTGTCAACACTGTAGAAAGCCAGCACTGATGAAGCTCCTACTTAGTAACAAAATAATAAAATTAGCAGATATTATTTTCCTGAATTGATTCTACACATGCAGCTTTTCTATATATGTAATGTCTACTGCACTGTGTGTTTCCCCAAGTATAGATAGATTAGATATGTTCCACAAATGTTGATCTATAAGAACTGTGAGAGTAGGAGTCCAATCCATGTGAAACATTTAACCCAGGGATATTTCCAGCAGAAACGCAGATACAAGGGATCTCCAATCTAATTTATTCTAATTAACTCATGCGGGTACAGACCTTCAGCTTTTACAGCCTTTACTGTAACTATAAGCGAAACAGTTGTAGACATTGAATGTCACTGGAGACAACCTAGATAACTTCTTGGGCTGAAATCATCCTACTTTGAAGTCATCCACCTTTTTCCTGCCAATGACGGATCGCTCATCTTGCTGCACTTTGACTCTTTGCCATCCATTCGAATTACTCACTCGTAATCATCAAATTCCACCCTTGCTCATCTGTTCTCATTGCTATAAATCTTGAAATGAGTGTTATCTACTTTTCTTTCTTGACAATTAGACCATCTTTACCAAAAACCTATTCATCAGTTTGGAATGGCTGCCTTATTATGACAAGACATGCTTTTACATGCAACATAGTTTTAAAAAAAAATGCAGGCAGAGTCTGTTTTGTAATGATAATTGGTAAAAAATATTACTAATTTACCCTTGACCAGAAAGAGGTTCTGTTGAGCAATCCATTTTTACCAGTGTGTGAAAAAATTGATGTATCTGACTGGCATTGTGTTTTGAGTTGTTGTTATGTGCGACATGGCAGCATAATAGATTACAGGTGATTTCATTACCGTGCAATTCTTGTCATTCACACTTGGCTGTGAGGAATCAATGCTAAACCAGCACTTACTACGTTTGATAAATCAAATGTGTGACATTCTGTTGTTTTTAAACCAATCAGATTAACTGAAAATGGCATATATTTGGTGGGTCTAGAACCTAAGAAGCGCGTACTAATGAAATCACACGTAACCTGAGTTCTTGAACCCAGAAATCTCTGAGGAGGCTAACATTGAGATAATGCATGTCGCTTTTTTAATGCTATGGATTTTATATTGGAGCATACGGCCATTTTGTCTTGAACAAGATGAGATGAGTTTACAAGGAAAAGGAAAACAATTTGAAGTAAAAAAAAACATAAGTTTGTTACAGTGGTCCCTGCGTTATAAGACCACCCTTCTGCGGTCATGAAGCGGTCTCTCGTGGGGGTGCCGTCTCTGGTCGGGGTGGGTAATGCACTAAAAATACTACTTAGTGTGGGAGGAAGGCGGTCACATAAGGCAAGGCGGTCTTACATCAGGGGGTCTTATAACACAGGGACCACTGTATCTGCTAAATCTCAGTTTTGTTCAATGTGAGAGTGCAATAGCCAAGTCTAAAATCGGTGAGGGGTCTCTCCTTATGTACATACTTCCTAAGCCCAGAAGGCTCATCAGACAGAAAACCTGTCTTGTTCGGAGGCTTTGAAGGCAAGCACCAGGAGGATGGTTTATTTGTTGTATCTGCTTCAAAATTCTGCTGCTCAGGAGGCTTTTTGTGGGAATCAAAGGATTGTACCTACAAAGGGTGTATTCGAAGATGCAGCTTTAAAAGGATGGGATGCAGTCTAACAATGTGTCAGGCATCTATTTGGTTCAGACTGAGTTTCTTATGAAGAAAAAAAGTTTCTTCATTGTGTCATTTTCTGAAACAGCCGACTTGTTTTCTTCTGCTCAATATAAGTCACCTATAGGGGAGACTGTAAACTGCATTTAATGTGTTATAAACCAGCCTGTCTGCATCTTGACATCTCTGACCGGAAAATGGTATTTCAATAATTATTTCACGTAGAAACCAAGTTGCATTGACCATATAAAACATTTCCTTCTAGTCATCTGTATAATTGATGTTAATAAATCTGTCTCCATTCCTGTTTTCTAACTTTTTTCTCTTGAAAAATTGTAAAAAAATTTAATTTACAAGATGAGTGTAATTTGTTTAAAGGTGAAAACTTCCTCATGCTTTTTCATGATCTTCAAACTAACTAAATATTTTCAAGACATTGCAATGGTTTTTGCCGTTTCAGTAGGCTTTAAAAGTGATGAATTAAAAAGTATTTTATTTGCATATTAGTCTTGGAGGCAGGCCTATTATTATCTCTGAGTATCAATTCTAATTCCCAGTCAAACCAAAGTACAGTGTGAATCTACAAGCCTGAGCTGAGATGAGGCATAACCCATGTTACCTGTGGGTTGCACAATTAACTTAATTTCTTATAGGCATGACTAACTTCAATCAAATCAGCATGATCTATATTGATTGGGGACTTGACCCCCTTGGAGACTTGTACCTGATGAATCTCACGCAGTGAAAACTGCCAAGAGCTATTGTTCACTTTGATGAAACACAGCGAGCTGCCAAATGGTAGTCAATGTCTTTCTCACATGAACAGGGTGAATATAAAATATTTATGGTGAAACATTTTAAGCAGTACCTAGTGGAGAATTCTGACTGAAGAGTGTGTACTCCATGTGAACCTCTGTTTTTTATTTTTAGTTTCATTCCCAAGTCATTTTTGAAAGACTATCTATAAATTTGTCTTATGAGGGGCACTCAGAAAGCTCATTGCTTTTGGTTCAATTGACACCTATCTTCAAAGTAGAATTATTAATTCTTCAATCAAAATTTGGCAATTTTCAGAATCATTTCAAAAGTATTGGACAATTTCTGAATTCTTAAATACTTTATAGTTGCCTTGGAAACAGATATACAGTGTATGATACTTCAGGTAGGTCAGGCAAGTAATACAGAGATCAAGATTACTGATCAATTGCAGCTGAAGAAAGCAAAAAATAGGCCTATACCATTTCTCTAAGGATGGAGTAAGGATTCCATCACCTTTTATAGAGAACTGCAGCACCAATTGTGCTCATTTCCCTTGCATTTATAAAAACTAAATTTCATAAATATTCTCGTAAATGTTACCTGTGATTTGATGAGTTCCTGATAAATACTCACTATCAATTTTGAAAGATGTGTTCCTGGTCAAAAAGAATTACACTGGAGATCTGAAGAATAAGATGAAATCTGGTAATGGATGACTGTAATTAGTGAATGATTGAGTGGACCTTTGATGTTGAGAGAAAAGCTATGTCATTAGAACAGCAAAGATAACTTGGCTTTATATAATGAATATGGATTAATCATACCCTTAATTCATGGATGCTTTACGGTACTCCTCCCAAACTACTCAATGCCCACACCTCAAAATTTGCAAGCAACACTATTTCACGTCTTACAACAACCATACGTGGGTGTCCTTTCTCAAACTGTTCATATTATACCACTGCAGCTATTAATCATTTATGCACGACTATCAATAGCTATCAATCTTCTCAAATATAGCAATAGTTGTTTGTTTTCCCTGGACTCCAATGGAGGGAGGGAGGGCCCACTGTCTTGAAAGACTGGAGGGAGGGCCCACTGTCTTGAAAGACTGGAAGGATAGGCCTACATGTATACCTACAATTCTCTCTCTATCTGCCATTCTTACTCTCATTATACCCGTTATCATGGGTACTATGCTAGTTCCAATAAAAACTATAGCAACATGGCTTTTGAAATGAAGAATCTAGGTGTTAATAGAGAGATTACAATAATCTCGAACTGTCTTAACATTGACTCTAGTCCATAACACCTGGTTCTCTTTCTTTTCCTCTCTCTTTCTTTTTAGCCAAGTTATATTATGTGCTTTTTTCCATGTCCTCTCTTAATTTTACAGAAAAATAGGTAATTGTCTTTAGTTTCCAGTGCAAAGAATAATCAAATTAAATTCTAATTTTGCAAAACAATGGAAACCAGCTGAAGCTTTATTGAATAATCCTTAAACTAATTAAATAAGCTCAGTGGCATGTAAAAAGGAAATGGTTGTTGTCAATATTAATTTCCTAAAAGCACCAAAACTAATATAATGCCAACATATTATAAAATCTCAAGGTTAGTTCTCATTTGCTTAATTAGTTTTGAACAAAAAAAAACTTGCTTCAATAATTCTCAATGCATATTTTGCTATCAAACTAAAATCCAAATAAATTTATTTAAAATAAAAGAAAAATCTTTCTGTCATGTTTTTTTATCAGGATGCAGGAAGCTTTGACCGAAATTGTCTTGTAAATGTATGTTTCATTCAGTAAAATAGCCAAGTTTCAACACACCATTGTGTTAGGACACAGCCAGCAGAGAAAATTATATATTTTGGATACTGTAATAACGGTTTTTTGTTTACACAGCAGATTGACTCGGTTATCAGACACCAGAAGCCTATACATACCATTAGTAATAAATACTGCAGTAAACACATAAGTACCCCTGACAAACTGAATGAAATTCTGGTTACAATTCCAGATTGATGAATAAAATATCCATGTCTGCTGGTGAATTTGATTTGGGTCGAGTGCATCTCAGTACATCCATCATTGTTTTAGCAAATATAGAACAAGGGTGTTGTTAGCATAGGATAGATCTTCTTTTTTCTGAATGGTTTCTTTATGTCTCTCTTGCGAGTTATTCTTGCTGACAGCTTAATAAAAAAGAAAAATATTAGTATGTCCTTTGTTTTTCAGGATGAAGGATGCTTTGATGTTTTGTTCAGTAAGACTGTCAATTTTTAGACACTGCCGTTAAGAACACAGCAAACAGAGAAAAATATATGTATATTATGTTAAGCCACACTGGATACTGTAGTAATGGGTTTTTGCTTACTTAGCGGATTGACTCAGTTATCAGACACCAGAAGCCTACCCATCTGTATTAAATATTGCAGTCTACGCATAGGCAGAGACTGACAAAACTCATAAAAATCTGGTTGCAATTCCAGTATGATGAATAAAAATTCCATGTCTGCTCGTGAATTTGCTTTTAGCGGATTGTCTCTGTGTACATTGTATCATTGCTACAGTAAATATCGCAAGGATGTTGATGGCACAAGACCCATGGGACAAGAAGGGAAATGTCCTTTTTCTGAAGGTTGTGTTTGGGTTTCCGTTGCATTGAATAAGTCTTGCTCATGTATCTTACACTCTAAAAAATTTCAGACAAAATTGGTTTTTTAGATTCAAAATGGTTTTTTAAAAAACCAAATTTCAATGCAAAAAACCAACATGGATTTTTTTAAAAATCCATGTTGGTTTTGCATTGAAATTTGGTTTTTCAAAAAACCATTTTGAATCTAAAAAACCAATTTTGTCCAGATGTTTTTTAGAGTGTATCTGTCACAATAGAACCCTAATCGCTTTGTGATCTGGTTGAACCACTGGCAAGACTGTTCTTTTCAACCACATGACAAAACCTCTTCACTCATGTAACAATATTTGATGATGGACTTCTTGTGGGCAAAAGTGGGTCACACTCTGTAAGAGCCAGTCTCTTGGTCTGTCTGTCTGTCATCAAGACTCAGGCGAAATCTCTTCATGATACGAGCTCATTGTGACCACAAACTCATCCTCAAACAATGTTTCTGGTGATATTAATTGCATTTGCTGTTGTGCTTCATCCTCTTTTATCCCAAGAGACAGATGGGAACTGGACATAATAATGAAAGCTGCTCTAGGGCCTTTGTTTCTTTTTTTACACTGACAATAGAAAAAAAGCTTAGTCAGCAAGGACAGTTGCTCATACTAAATTGCTCTAAAGCTCTTTTTTAAAATAGCAGATATCATTGCAGGACAGAACCACTATGAAGACAATTGTTTGCAGCAAATAGCACATGACTGATTGAAGTCATCAGTAACTGTTGCCTCGATGAAGCAGTGCCCTTGGTTGGATAATTAGCAATCAAGAGCTTTGAAAAAGTACAAATGACCATCAAACAATCAAGAAGAAAGTAACCAAAAAACAGAAAAGAAAAGAAACCCGACTGGTTCGTTGATTCAAAAGAGTGCATATCATGATGTTGTAATATTTGCAACCCGAATAATCAAGAAACGCTTGTTATTGCTATATTGTTTTATTTTCTGTAGAGTTATTTTGCTTTTGGCATGACACTATTGAGATATGTAAAAAAAATTGACTGTAATCTGCATAATTACCGCATCAATCGCAAACCATTATACACGAATGATAAAAATCATTATTCCAAAATATTCCATAAATGTACAGTACAACCATCTTAAAGTGGCTCAAAATAGTGATCCATAGTGATCCAGAGCGGTCTGGATAAAGAGTGATCTGTAGTGATCTGAGATGATATAACTCTATCTGTAGTGATCTACTACTCCACTTTTAGTGAAAATCAATCAAGTCAATTATTTAGGATTATAAGTCAAAGAACAGATAAAATCCATCTAACAATTGAAAATATTGATTGAGGAAACATATCCAGAAGTTATTTGGTACAGAAAAGTAAATTTATTAATATTAATTTTGATTAATAGATACAGATCACATCAGATTGCTCCAGATCGATCACTCCATATCAACCAAGATCGCCATTTATCACTGTAGATCGATAGATAAGTGTCGATCCAAACTGACGAGCCATTTTATAATGGTTGTACTGTAATATGGACTGTTGGAATGAGTCATATCTACATCCAAGGTTGTATACATGTGCAAGGGGCAACATGGCAACAAGGTAAAAAGGCAAAAAATTCCAAGAAACAGCATTTGCCTTGGAGGCAATGAAATGCAAATAAGATTGAATGTAGCAGTGATGTAGATCCCTTGGGATGAAGTTGTAAATGATCTTCTCTCTGTTTAGTTTTCTCCATGCATACAACTTCCCAAGGTGTTGGCCTGGCATACCGCTATCTTTAAATGACAACATATGGGCAGCTGAAAGAGACAGCAAGACATTCATGCTGCACAAAGTCATTGAAGAGAGCATGTTTTCATAGATAAACATCTTATTTTTTTCCTATCATCTCCAGATGATAGAGCTGGTCGTTCAGATGTAAGAGGGTTAACCTATATATGACATCCAATCAGCAGTTTACCATAGAGCAAAAAATCAGAATTAATATTTATTATTACCCCCTGCATTTAAATTTTGGTCTGATGATGGTCCATTGGAGTTGTTTTGATCTGAAATTTGACATTTGAAAACTCTATGGACCTCTTGGTAGCAAAATTTAATGTCAGAGGTTACAACATCTTCATTACGAATCTCTAGAAAGGGCCATTTTCCTTGAAACTGGCTCTTTTGATAAAGGTTATCTCAATTTTGATGCAATCTAGCTTGTTTGTTTGCCATTCCATCTCTTCGAAACCAATTTCAAACTGCGAAGAACTAACCCTAACTTAATGTCGTGTCTGGTGACACTTGTTTCATATATGAAGCAGAACACTAGTATCTTTGTACAAATTACCAACATAAGGCCTGGGGCACATTTTAGAATGATGTCTCAAGAGATTTCTCCAAATTAGGATTCAAAGTCATTGATCTTAAGATAACTCCCTGGGGTACACTTTTTCTTAAACATGCAACATGGAGAAAATTAGGCCAATTTGCCAGTCTGAAACACATTGTTGGTATCTCGGGCAAAAAAAAAAGTTAACGAAATTTGTACGTCTTCAAGAGACCTTTTTGACCATGATAGCATGATGTGTAATGCAATGAAGTAGCAGGAAATTTACAACACACCCACACAATTTAGTAATTTGAATGTTGTCATGGAAAAGGTGGAATATTCTACCAATCTTGAGCAATATGCACATCTTTATTTATACAGTAACCTCACTGAAAGACATACCGTAATATGGGGTGAATAGGGACACAGGGGTGAATTGGGACAAGACAGGGATTTGTATTAGTTCTTCAAAGATCAACTACTTCTACTCAACCTATGGAATTTATTTTTGGCACATGTATGGTACACATATCAGCGTATATTGAGATAAAATTTTATTGTTCTAACTGCACACAGTAAGGAACTGCAGCACCTTAAACCTGGCCCTGCATAATTTGAATTTTAACATACCGGTCAAAACTTTGCACATTTCTCCAAAAATATAAACACCAGAGCCATCAAACTTGCAGGAAGCTTTTTTAAAATTTTAAATGGTATCAGGGAACCAGAATAGTAGACTGGGTGTGGGATTATGTATGTTTGGTCATGGGTTAAGATCCAGGTCAATGGCAAAGTTTCAGGAATGATAAAAATATACTCCACCAATTTTCATTTGAATGTACTGGCATGGCTTTTTGATAAATATTATTGAACTTGGTATCATTTATTATGGATTTAGTCCAGAATTTGTAATCACCTGCAAAATTATCAGATAACTACAGTTTTTGACAGTTTTCTGCCATTTACCACATTTTTTATAATATTTATATTATCAATGGAAATGGTTTAAGATTTTCCTCAAAAGAAATATTTTGCATTTTGAAGATGTTTTCTAATGTTTAGTCATAGGAAGCAATCACTTAAGAAAGCTAGGAAGTATTGATTGTTGAAATAATGGAGTGTCCCGATTCACCCCAAACTGTGGGGTGAATTGGGACAGTGGTTTTTTGGGCCCTCTGCCTTGGTAATTTAAGATATCATTTGAAGCTCCTATAGAAAGTTAGACCTTCTGCTGGGACACAATTTGACACCATATTTCGGTTTCTGAGTTGATTTTTGTCCATTTTATCACAGAAAAACGGCCAATTCTGTCCCGATTCACCCCATATTACGGTACCTATAAATATTCTAGCGCAATACCGAATATGGGTCAGCAGATATATACGGACAAACAAAGGTTGCAAGGCCATTGCATTGAATAATACATATATTTGCATTTTACATGGCCCTAGTCTAGTCAATAAGATTAAATTATAGACAATCTGTCTCTCATAAACTGCAAAATACATGCATCCAACAGAATCTGTATGTAGAATGCTGAAATATGAACATTTAAAAGTGTGATTCTTTCAAATTCTTTGGTATCCTATAATTTTGAGTAATTGCTGTTATTTTCTCTGCAGCATGCCCCTGCTAATGTCACAGCTGGAATTTAAGATATTATACAGTAGGTTCCAAATTATTACGCAAGTTGGTTTTTTAATGATATCTCAAAACAACTGAACACATTTTAAAATCCATCCCACATAACAATTTGGGTTCCATGAAGGCTATATCCTGTAAGTTTTGTCCAATTCTGGAGGTGCAGTGAGGAGTTACGCCACAGAGCACCATATACCCTGTTTTTCGATGTCCAAAATTATTATGCAAATGTAAGAAGAAGTGATCTAAAGGTACCAAAATGATCTAGTAATCCTCTAAACACTTTCCTCTTCATGTTCAATGAAAAATAGAACCTTCATTTCAAAAATTGTTGCTTTAATAATGAAGAAATCCATAATATTCCCTTGCATTGAAATAACATTGAAATTACTAACTTCTTGCATTAAAAAGCTTCTCCAAGACAAACAAAATTTTTCACATTATGAAACTCTCTCTCTGGGTTCCTTAGGTTTAGAACTCTTCCCAAAATTAAAGAGAAGCCATTTCGACCAATAAACATGAACAATATCTTTAAGTGAAATTGATGGAGATTGGGCTTGCATTGACGGCAATGCTAATTCAATGGAAAAAAGAAGCACTCATTTTTGACTTATTGTTATGTTTTGTAGAGATAGGGGAATTGGTTCATATTTACACAGGATAACATCATAGTCTCAAAGGTATATTGTTATGTGAATTGGTTGTGATTTGACATTTTTTAAAAACAACAGAGGCTTTATATTCCAGAAAACTGGTCATTTCAATGTTATTCCAATGAAGAGGTTTTATATTGATTTCTTGGTCATGAAAATAATCATTTTTGAAATGAAGGTTCTGTTTTTCATTAAACATCAAGAGGAAAGTGTTTAGAGGATTAATAGATAATTTTGGTACTTTTAGATCACTTTTTCTTACGTTTGCATATACGTTTGCATATTAATTTGGGACATCGAAAAAAAGGGTATATGGTGCTCTCTGGCGTAACTCCTCACTGCACCTCCAGAATTGGACAAAATTTACAGGATATTGCCTTCATGGAACACAAATTGTTATGTGGGAAGGATTTTAAAATGTGTTTAGTTGTTTTTGAGATATCATAAAAAAACCAACTTGCGTAATAATTTGGAACCCACTGTATTTCTTGCAAGAGGCATTGGCCTACAATGCTCATTTTATAATTGCAATTGCAATTCTGCTCCACCTGTTTTATTAGACTGCTGCAACTGCAGTGATGATGATGATGATGATGATGATGATTATGTCTAACACATTCTGTAAAAATACATTGGGGACTGCCCTCAGCATATTCAGTTGAACTTTGCATTTTGACAGTTTTGAAATATATTATTTCAATAATAATTAATTATTGCAGTCCATAAATGTTGGTATATCATCAGCTCAATTGGCTTCTGTTTTTATTAAGATCAGCATGAGACCCAATGAAAAGTGTATATGAGGAAAAAAAAAATTGAAGTGAATGTATTCTTTATGTTCCTTTCAGGCAATGTACATGCATGAGGATCAGATTGAGTGCTGCAGATAATAAGTGAATCCCTTGAGGGTTGAATTTGATGATAAATCTGTCTCTCTATTCGGAACATTATATAAATACGGCATGATATGAGTGCAATATGTAAATTTATTGCACAAGGAAAATTCATATTGAATATGAATTTATGAGTGCAAATAAATGTTCATATTGCACGATAATAAGTGCCGTATTTGTTTTATTAAATGACCACTATGCCTCCAACATAATATATCTGAAAAAAATGTTCGCAAAAAATAATTGAAAAAAAAGAGTATTTTGGATTTTTTTTAAAGTAAAAATATAAACAAATCTGAAAAAAAATAGATGAATAAAAATATTTTTGAAAAAATGTTGTATTACACTCGAACCATGCAATATGTCGCTCTAGCATAGTGGTCGGATAATAAAAAGCAGTAAATCTGCTGATGGTCAGACCATCCGACCAGTTTAGACAGAGTGCTGTTGGTGACAGTCTGTCATGCTGCAAACGATAATTTCAAGCAGCTGTAACTGCAAGAGACTGCAGGAAATATGAACCGAAGCTGGTGAAAGAGCTTGAATATTAATAAAAGGAGTTTCTTTCATGATTGTGTCACTTTTCATTTCTGCAGCTGTCAGACATTCCTGCCATAAACATTGTGCCTGAAAGAAAAACTTAAAAGGAGTTCTCGTAGAACTGATTCAAGTAGGTGATGCTAAAAAAAAGTGTTTCCTTCACATGCTAAATATGAGTATTTTCTAGATGTGAGGCTACTTGTATGATGTCTCATAGGTTTTCTTGAATATATAATAGTTTTCTTGCTCATTCTGATTAAATAAGCTCTAATGAATGTCAAAATTCTCTGCTATAGTTTCAGATAATAATTATATTTTTGCAGTCTCTAAGATACATGTGGTATCTTCTTGCATATTGTCATCTGTGGACAGTTCTCTGGCAAGATAGAACATTTGAATGTTGTTTAGGGGAGAGCGGGGCACAGTGAGACACTTTTTTTATTTTCACGTGTTCCAAAATGTTGGCAGTAAAGAGTTAAATGAGATCAGGTCCACATTATAGATAATGACGTTAGGTATATTGTACAATAGTTTCAGGTTCCTACCTTTTACAGGTTTGGAGAAATTTTGAGTTACGTCCATGCTCGTTAAGTGTCTCACTGTGCCCCGTGAGTGGGGCACAGTGAGACAGCAGGCGGGGCACAGTGAGACAGGGCATCTGCTGCCTTAACCGCCGATCCTCAGGACCTGCAGAATTGTTCTATCAATTGTTGCTACAGAAACTACTGTGCTGTTACAAGAGCAGCTGGCTAGGTGATTTTTTAGGTCTTATTTTGAGTATGTTTTGAAACTTCATCGCACAGGACACATGCACGACTTATTCAACCTGCCGCGCCAGTTACATACTAGTCAAAATTCTTTTCTAATGCTTGCCTTCGGATATGACTCACTAAAATCAGTAGTTTATAGCAGGCATTTTGTTTTTTTATAGTGAATTGCGAGCTATGCATTAAATTCAGGTCGTTTGGAGTGTAATTTGTCATGTCTCACTGTGCCCCGCCCCAAACTGTCTCACTGTGCCCCACGGAGCTCTCTTTGTAAAATTTTTGAATCATGTAGACCGGTGGCCTGCATAGTGGTTCATCATCTCACTAAACTAAGACAAATAATCTAGGTTTGAATCCCTGGAAATTAATTTGCATTATTCCATTTTTCTTGGGAATTATGACAAAAAGTTGTTTATCAAAATTATTTACTTTTACTGGTCGAAAACCAAAATATTGAAATTCCACTCTTGATATGCTGCGTAGGCATTCAGGATATAGGACAGTATCTCACTTACTTACTTTTTGTACTATACTAAAGAGGGTTGATCTGTAAACAGGACCAGTTAGACGCTACGGGCTTTGTCTCACTGTGCCCGCCGTCTCACTGTGCCCCGCTCTCCCCTACTCGGTGAATACTAAACAGCGGTAGAGAGAACTTGGAGAAGATCAATTACAATACAACTTATCCTGAGGGATCTTCATTACTGCTACACTCTATATCTGGTTTACATCCACATGCCTCCAAGGCATAGGCCTATAAGCCATACATCTTTGAAAACATTTTAAAATACCTCTCAGTGACTCTCAGAGCTGTCCCAGCAAACACAAACGGTTTTTCAACGGTTTTATAGTGGTCGGTGCTCAAACCGTTATTTAATAACGTTTTTTTAACCAAATTTTAACGTTAATGGAAAACGTTTCATTCCAACCGTTACAGTTTAACATATTTGAAACGTTTAATGAAAATGTTGAAAATGTGTTACCTGAAAATATGTTTCTGTAATGCATAAAATACATTATTCTGACATAATGAATGTGGGTAAAGTTTTAATGTCGATAAAACATCTGACTTTAGCATTGAAAAAATGTTTTTAAAAAATGTTAGAAATATGTTTTTTGAAAACGTATTTCTTTAACGTGGAAAAAACGTTTTATGAAAATGTTGAAAATACGTTACCTGAAAATAAGTTTCTGTAATGCATAAAATACATTATTCTGACATTATGAATGTTGATAAAGTTCTAATGTCCATTTAACATCTGACTTTAGCATTGACAAAATGTTTCAAGAAAATGTTAGAAATATGTTTTTTGAAAACGTATTTCTTTAACGTGGAAAAAACGTTTTATGAAAATGTTGAAAATACGTTACCTGAAAATAAGTTTCTGTAATGCATAAAATACATTATTCTGACATTATGAATGTTGATAAAGTTCTAATGTCCATTTAACGTCTGACTTTAGCATTGACAAAATGTTTCAAGAAAATGTTAGAAATATGTTTTTTGAAAACGTATTTCTTTAACGTGGAAAAAACGTTTAATGAAGATGTTGAAAATACGTTACCTGAAATTAAGTTTCTGTTATGCATAAAATACGTTATTCTGACATTATGAATGTTGATAAAGTTCTAATGTCTATTTAACATCTGACTTTAGCATTGACAAAATGTTTCAAGAAAATGTTAGAAATATGTTTTTTGAAAACGTATTTCTTTAACGTGGAAAAAACGTTTAATGAAGATGTTGAAAATACGTTACCAGAAAATAAGTTTCTGTAATGCATAAAATACATTATTCTGACATTATGAATGTTGGTAAAGTTCTATTGTCAATTTAACATCTGGCTTTAGCGTTGAAAAAATGCTTATTTCAAAAGTGTTTCTGAACATAAACTTAAAAGCATCTTTAAAACGTTATCTATAATCCGTTTCAAAATGTTGAAATAAAACTTTTTCAACTGAATTTCTGAGCTGACCGACGACATTAACCTGCTAACTTCATTTTTTAACGTTTCTAAAATGTTTCAAGAAAATGTTAGAAATATGTCTTTTGAAAACGTATTTCTTTAACGTGGAAAAAACATCATTCCAATGTCGTGAAAATATGTAAAAAGATTAATGAAGGTTGTACATTTGACGTTATGGTCACAGAAACTTTTTTCCAAGACTGTTTTAGAACATATTGAAAAGTGTCATTGAAGCATTGTAAATGATCAACTTGAAAACATTTTGAAGAAAATGTTTTTCAACTGAATTTTGAAACTGAATGACAAAGTTAAACTTCATTGTTTAACGTTTCTAATATGTACAATGAAAACGTTAAAAATACGCTATTTGAGAACGTATTTCGGCAAAATTGAAAATACATTATTCTTACATTGTAAATATTTGAAAAGTGTTTACAGCAAATGTCAAAAGGACGGATTCAAGCAAAATGTGTGTGGTTGAATACCTGAGGTTATCATAAAATAAATTGTTTTTAATGCTATGAAAAACCCATGTTTCTTTTGTTGCTGAAGTCAAAAGTATAGACTCAGAAAAGCAAGCAATTGAGGCTCTCCTGGAGTTTTAAAATGAAGCCAATTAGATAAATTTTTCGTTTATTGGAAGTGTATGCTATACTTAATGATGTTTATAATCTTAAAACTGCAATAGAATTTTACATGGAATTTGCATAAAAGCAAACATTGTACAACAATTGTGAAAGAAAACTTTGAAGTTTTGGATTATACTAATGACAGAATGGCTGTGTATATGCCTACATCTATGAAAATACAAATTCAATGTTTCTTGTACCTCAATATAAAAAATCCAATTTCAAAATATTTAATCAATTTTCAAGTGATTTAATATAGGCCTATATACAGTTTTTATAGCACTAAGGTGACTAATATTGCATGAGGGCGAGTTGTGTTTCTTTTGACTTGCATGTTAAAATGTATCTCGTCATCAATCAACAACTATTTCACCCACAAACAAATGTTTCACACTTTTGGAATCTACATATGATATACTTGATGATGGGTGTTGGTAAAATCGTTTTCCCCAAAATTTATAGCAAACTTTAGACCTCTAAGCAAAAAAAAGGCCCTAAATAACGGAAAAAATGCCGTTTTCGGCCACTTAATGCTTTATTCTGAAGACAAAAATAACACAACCAGCATAGAAAGCTTATATCCACTTAGCCCGTAAATATGCGCATCTTTTGCACCAAAAATCATCTTCCTATCTACCTCCGTTGCTGTGTTGTGAATTTTTTACTAAAATTGAAAAGCACAAAATTTTGTCACTTGTGGTTGCAGCAGCACAGAACACATGGTGTTTCCTCTCAGGTCCGTCCAATCTTTCACATGTTAAAATGACAATGCAATATCATGGATAACTTAGTTGATATCATGCGTCCTAGAATTCTAAAGACAGATGATAGATAGATAGATAGATAGATAGTACAACTTGATTTTATACTTTCTATTTAGCTTTCTGTATGGATGTATAGTCCATTCTGAGACTTACAATGTTTATTTGAGTTGAACATGCCTTCTCCTTTAGGTTATCTAAACTCAAAGAATAATGCTGATCGGATCCATTTATAACTTCCTAATAATCTAACCATCAAACTAACTGTTTAACAAACTAACAATAGACAGATAAACAGGTAGATAGATAGATAAATAGACAAATAGATAGATAGATAGATAGATAGAATCTGATAGATAGATAGATAGATAGATAGATAGATAGATAAATAGATAGATAGATAGATAGATAGATAGATAGATAGATAGATAGATAGATAGATAGATAGATAGATAACTTGATGGATCATTAGATAGACCACTTTAAAATAGATAAGTTAACTAGACAGATAACTAGATAACTTAATAAATAGGCAGACAAGTACATAGGTCCTATTTGTAAATTTTATGGATCTACATTTAACTAGATAGACAGCTAGATAGAAAGCTAGATAGACAACTAAATAGATAACTAGGCAGAAGAATATATAACTAAACAACTAGATGACTATCTTACTAAATAGATAATTAGATGGACAGGTAGACAGGTCACTTTGTGCATTTTTTGGATCTACATGTAACTAGATAGACAACAAAATAGATAACTAGATAGATAGCAAGACAGATAACTAAATAGATAACAAGATAGATAAATAGATAACTAAATAGATAACTAGATAGTTAATTAGACAGGTCAAATATGTAAATTGTACAGATCTACATGTAACACAATATCATAATATAGGCATGCTATAATTATAACTATATTGTGGCATATTCCAAATAATAATCAAACATTTAAGTTTCTTTTTGCAAACTCTATTAATTAAATGCAATGCTAATTTAAGATTCAAATACACACATATAAATATACAAGAATTTATTTTGCAATATAATTTGCTCATTGTAAAGCATAGTCGAATTACATTTCCAGAGTGGCTAATTACCCCCTAATTAGCCCCTATTATTTATGCAAGAAACTCAGTTTTACAACCTCCATGGCTGAATGCACATGCTATAGAGTAGATAGAATTAGAAGTGTCCAGATTTTGTCCAGGCAACATCATGCTGAAGACTCATAGGTGAGTTTTTCAATATTTCTTATCAATTGAGAAACATGCATTATATTATTTGGGTGGTAATATTTTGAAATATGTAAAGAACACTAATTGTATAACTTCACTTTTTCTTCCAGGATTTTTCTGCAGATACACAATCACTTGAGGAATTCTTGGCTGCAGCCTCCAGGTATTGTTATCATCATAATCTTGCTTATGCTACCCAAAATCAAATCAATATCTATCTATCTATCTATCTATCTATCTATCTATCTATCTATCTATCTATCTATCTATCTATCTATCTAAAAACAGTTTTCCCTTGATTAGGCCTAACCTCCTAGCATTTGTTTTCAATTTACCAAAGACCAGTATTTTATTAGAGTTACTAGAAACATTCAATTTTAGGCTCTATGTGTTAATTTGTAATCTATAGGCCAGGCCAGATATAACTTTCCAAAATGTCGTGCAATTCAGGTATCCATTTCAAGGAATCTGCTATCTATCTATCTATCTATCTATCTATCTATCTATCTACCTACCTATCTACCTATCCATCTATCTATCTATCTTTTTCTCTATCTTTCTATCTAGCTTTCTATCTGTCTATCCATCAATCGGTCCATCAAACCTGTCAAATTGATAATGTCTATCTGATCTAATTCATCTCATCAATTTTATGTAACTTGTCCATCTTTTCCTTCCTGTCGTAACCTTCATATATTATACTTTCTACATTATTCTTCTTTCTGACTAATCTACTTTCTCCTTGCAATGCAGCTTATCTATTCTATCTTTCCTATGTGGCTCATCTACCTTATGCTTCCAGTCTTATATTTTCTATCACATCCTGTCCTTCCTATCTTCCCCAGGGGTGGATCCACAAAATGTCAGATTGGGGGGGGGTTTACAAATGAAAATATACTAAAAATATGGGGATTCAATTTTTTTAAATTAAAATCCTGAATACTCTAGTTCCTATTTGCATTTTTGTTTCTCTTTCCTTCAATGATGTTGTCTTCCTTTCTTATTTACCTGCCTTCTCTAAATCTCTGCTGGTTTGTTTTATTGTTTGGCTTATACCCTTATTTCTATGAGATTTATAACTTATTCACATATATAGGCCTATGTATTATTGACATTTTGTATTTATCATGTAACTAGTGAATAACAATTTACTGATCACAAATACTTTCTTTGCAGTGGAAGAATATGATGAGGCCAGCAGTGACACAGGATCCTTTAGATGCAATAAAAAGAAAAATACAAACAACAAATCAAATGTGTACAGCGCCTGCCCGACACCCCGACCATAATAAAAGCATTCCTCCTCCAATGTTGAAATATAACTGTTGAAAAATGGTTTTCCCCACAACGTAATAAAAACGTTTCCCAAAAATGTTGAAAAAATGTTTCCTCAAAACGTAAAAATAACGCTTTCTCCATTACGTAATGAAAACATTTTCCAAATACGTCAAATAACGGTTTTCTCATAACGTAAAAGAACCATTCTCCAAATAATGTTATAAAAGCATGCATTGGCAAACATTCTAAAAACATCTTTCTGATGCGTTGAATAAATGTTTGCCAAAAGGGTGAATTAAAAATGTTCTATGAACAGAAAATAAATGATAAATTATAACCATGGGAGAAAACATCAAAATAACGTTTAAAAATCGTTTTTGGAAAACCGTTAAATCCAAACGTAATTTTGCTGATTATTTGACGCAACTGAAAACAGTTTTTGGAAACATCGGCATGACATTATTCTAACCGTTTGTGTTAAACGTTAAAATCATGTTTTTTGGACCATCCAATTTAACATTATTTAAACGTAATGAAAAAACGGTTTTTCAACGGATTTTCGACCGTTTAGAAACGTAATTTAAACGTAATTGTGTTTGTTGGGGTATCTTGTGCCCAGTGGTCAGGGCACATCAAAATATATTGGCGATATTCATGCAAACATCTGAGTTGCTCAGTTTTTTCAACATTGAGAAAATTGTGAACCAGAAGTCCCAATGGGTTCCGGCTCACCAGGCTGATAAATGTAATTTGTGTGATCAATTTCTAAATGTGTTCTCATGAACAATTGAACGAATCTGCATCCTATAAATGTCAAATTTAAAAAACTGACATACGAACAGAATGATTATTTCGACATTCTGAAGTTTTCTGTAATAACTGCAATTATTTCTGCTGCTTATGTAAAAGCCAGAATGTAAGGCATTGTGTTTCTGGAGAAGCACTTTCATGATCATAGGTATGTCCTTCATAAGAAATTTTGACATTAGAGCAGATCGCATGCCAGTTCACATATTCCATGAAGATTACCTTGCTTCTAATCTATGTCTAAAAAATGAAAAAATCCATCCATCACTTTCTGACAAAATATGAATGAAAAAAGCAAGTGTGTAGGATGTATAATGAAATAAACTGTTTCCATGGAGACTATAAAAGTTGATACAGTACAACTATCATAAAATGGCTCGTCAGTTTTGAACAACACTTATCTATCGATCTAGAGTGATCCATGGAGATCTTGGTTGATAGGGAGTGATTGATCTGGAGTGATTTGTTATGATCTGTATCTAATAATCAAAACACATATTGATAAATTTACTTTTCTGTACTTAAGAACTTCTGGATGTGTTCCCTTAATCAATATGTTCAATTGTTAGATGGATTTTATCTGTTCTTTGACTTATAATCCTAAATAATTGACATGCTTGATTTGCACTAAAAGTGAATTAGTAGATCACTACAGATAGAGTTATATCATCTCAGATCACTATAGATCACTCTTTATCCGGACCACTCTGGATCACTACGGATCACTATTTGAGCCACTTTAAGATATTTGTACTGTACATGTGGCATCAAGATAAATTGTTTGTTACAGTGATATTCTTTCCCTCTACCAAACACATTGCAAATCTTCAATAATGTAAATGATGTTCTTGAATCAGAAAGGAGACACTTCCACCATACTTGGTCTTTACACACAGAATATTCTCAACTTTTAGATTATTTAGATTATTAATTTTTTCCCAAACACATCGTAAATACATGTATACAATGAAAATAAGTAAAAAGTAAAGACTGTGTTTTAGGTGAATGCACGCAAGTTAAGAACAACTGTAACAGGCATAGACTGGCATGCACACACATTTGTTACAAAATAACATAATAAACACAACATAATAATTATTCATAATTCTGTAAATTTCCATGATGATAGTCTGATGTTATATCAACATGAGTTTATATATATATTACATAAATTGGCCTATTATATAAAGACACATTATAATATAGCTGCACATACAAACATTATACGCTGCCAGATGTCCAATATTAATCACTAGAAAATACCCATTTCTGAATTGATGTCGAAAGATGTATAAAATTATGCAGTAGGAGTGACACATATGTTGCTGAGGGGACATAGAGTGTGATGGTAATTTCAGGTGTACAGCAGGGATTTAAATTAGGATGAATTTGATGGGAGGGAGGCGAAGACCTATGTAAGAAATTGTAGGAGTGCGTATGAAGATGTAGGGGGCGATTATTTTAAGTAATTGGAGCAGGTAGATTTATAGGGTGAATGTCATGAAATTATGTTTTTTATGTTAGTAATTAAAGGAACTTGTGTGTTAAAACTGAAGAAGTAGTAATATGCCCGATTATTCCAAGTTGTTCCATGATTCAGAATTGCAGTGTAAGAGTTGAAAATATGACCAATATATAGGTTGGAGCACAGAAAGGTGATGATTGCAATTGAATTGATGGCCTCAATAGACCCTGATTGGATTGGTAAATGTTAATTGGACTGCTTAGTGGTAATTGGATGGGACAGGTGGGTGACATTGGGTGACAGAGTGGACCACATTCAAGGGCAATTGCCATTATACACAGTTCGAAATAGCCATTGATTTAGCTGAATCTTCTAACATCATCTTACAACATGAGCAGCCAGTGGAAGTTGCCCTGACTCAGGCTGACTGTGGTGAGTGTGCACTGCTGGCTGGAGTGTTTTGGCGGGAAGCGTGATGGTAGCGCCACCCTTAAAATGTGAGCAGTTTGAGAACTACAATGCAAAAACATTGCGAGCGAATGGTTGAAGCGAAGGGGAAATTGGAGGATGAAGGTAGTAGAATGGCGACTGAGAGGAAAGGGATTCAGAAAATAGGAAGTAATGTGTATGAGAGGTGTTGAGAAGAGTGGAAGAGTCAGCTTGCAGGCTCAGAGAAAAGGTGAGCTGGGATGACGTCATGCCACGTGCGCTGTTGTAATATGATGTTAGATTTAAGTAGTTACTCAATGTGGTTTTTGTAACCGCTTTTGCAAAAGTACCAACTCTAGTTTTTTTTTTAACCCTTCCGGCAAAGTTATCTAATAACCAGGTGCCTGTCCCAGGAAACTTCTGTTGTATTTGAAAGTGATATGCTGTGGTGTTCTCAGACTATTTCTATTTCTAGTGAAGTAGTTATGGTTACTCAGGTTAAATAAATTGGTAATGCATATAGGTAGTTTGTCTTGGGAATATCTAAAGGAAATTTTCAGTAATGATAGCTGAACTTGATCCTTCAGTTTAATAATCTGTGACTTTTGATAAAATTTACTTAAGTTTAATCGTCTTCCCACATTAAAAATAATGCGTATCGAATTGTTTTGTTTCACTACCAGTTTTTTCATGTCATTCGAAAAACTGTAACAGGCAACTGTATGTCTGGGGCGTCAAAACATAAATCATACAGAGTGAGGTAGTCATGTAAATCCCAAGGGATGAACTTGTCAATGATTTCTCTCTGCCTCTGTTTTGTATTCACAGAGCATACAACATCCGCAGGTGTTGTCTGCCTGAGTGCTATCTTCAAATGACAATATACGAGCAGCTACAAGACACAGCAAGAAATCTGATATAAAAGCAAAGACAGAGAGTTTCAGAAGATTCGTCAAAACCTCCTCTTCCATATTGCATAATATTATATTTTCGTTCTGAGCTGGCAGAAATGGCTGCTATAAACAATAATCCTGAAAAAAAAAGAGTCTTCAAAGGAACTGTGGAAGAGGTGGGTTGGTATACAGGTAGATTCTATCATATGCAAAATTAGATATGAGTTTTTATTCTTGAACAACAAAACTTTTTAAAGAAGTAAATCTGAGTGCTTTGTGTTAGGCTTGAAACATTTTTTTCTATTCACAAATTATCACTATTAGGTTGCAGTTCTTGCAGCGTGACATTTCTACTGAACCAGACTCCATGGCAAGCTTTACATTATGTGTCGCACATTAATTGAGCTGGATATGATGAAAGATTAATTTCATAGCATGGTTCATCTCGGAAAAGCAAAATATCTTTTGGTTACATGTAATTTCAGCTCATCCCAAATTAAGGGTAAACAATTTAATATTGGAAAAGCCACTGAAAACATTTTTCTGAATACATGTATAGAATTCACAAATTCTTATGATAGATTGTTACCTATACCCAAACTAAGCGATACATGACTCTTTTTAAAATGGTCAGATCATGTTCATGTTCATGTTAATTTTTCTCTGTTGAGAACTACATTGAGCTTTATTTACTTTAACAACAATTGATGTGTACATGTACATAGTTACTTCCTGTGAGATCAAATTCATGGATGAATGTAAATCATATTGCTAATATTGGTATAATATGGTATATCGAGGCAATTGTTGGGCAATATGAAGGAATCTCCATACAATAATATTAGTGCAAAATAATTAATGTTTGTGGAATATTTACACATGAAGTTGAAATTTCTGCCTAGCCATGTTTTTTTCCTTCGTCATGGTCCTTCCTATCCTTATACCATATCTACTGCACATACTCTGCTAATCCTGCCTTGTGCCTCTGACAGATATGTGAGCTTGCATTGCAGGCATTTTTATTCTTTGCTTTTCTGCCTTTTTTTAGTGATTTCTACATAATAGCACAAAAGTCACAGAGCAGCTTCTGACTCATCCAAGATTAAGTTTTGTGAGTTAAAATGATAATGAGTTAGAATTTTCAGCATGTACATTTGCATCCTTCTGAGGCCCACTCCCCTATATTAAATATGAAATTTGAAAAAATGTAATAGCCAGATTAGTCAAGAGAAAGGCATAAGTCCATCTAAATATTTACTTCTTCGTGGAGTATTAATTTGATTGATTCCATTTCGAAACGGAATCCATAGGGGTAATTATGTGTTTTGCTTTGCATAGTGTGAGATATTCCTCCTATACTTCAAATCAGACAAAAACTCAAATTTCCCGAGCACATGAGTTGAGCAATTTTGTACACTGCTTGGTACAGTACATGGTGTTCTGGACATATGGAAGGACATAGTCACTTAGCATGCAGGAACAACTGGCAAACAACGCACAAACACATTGCTTTCATTACTGGCTGCAATGAATCACCCTTTTACCATACCTCTCCTTACTGCTCAAAGCTTAATGGTAGTGATTAAGGACCAGCAATTTTGACTCTGTTAATCAAAAATATTCATCAAGCAAGTACAAAGGACCAGTCTATGCTACAAAGAGCAGTAATGAAGCATGACTCAAAGGCTGTTTCAGGTCCACTGATTCATAAGGCAAGGCTTATGAACTGCTATATTGATAAGATGACAAGCATTTAAAGGGGTCATTTATCGAAATTGTTCAAGAAAGCAGAAGAAAAACGGTGTGACGGGAAAAAAATGTTTCTCCTCTTTATTTCTTGAGATACAAAATTGGCTCCCGAGTTGTTGTTGTAAAATTAAAGATTTTTATTTTATCACTTAATGTTGGTGGTAGCCCGCACAGCAGTTTACACTTCTGGCATCATAAAGAAAAAGGCTCATTCTGACAAAAATATTGGACTTTAGTAATGTCCAAGCTTTTCTGTCACAGCTTTCTTCAATTTGAACTCTCTGAGGTATGTTCTTGTTAATATTGTCATCTGCAGATAGCTCCCTGCCATGGTGGCACTAGGGAATGTTATGGATGGGTGGATGGACGGATGGGGCTATACGTCCTGTATTTATGCACTTGGTAGGCTAATTAGGATGGAGGAGCACACGGCAATGAGGCAAAGGATGATTGAAACAGCCATCCAACATAGACCCAGGTGACCCGGCAAGGGCAGGATTCGAGCCCTAGATCAAGCGATTGGCAGTCTAGCACGCTGCCACTAGACCAACCCATACCCCGGGAATGTTATGTGATCGGTGATTAAACTAAACAGAGACAATGTCATCCAAAAAGATCTCCATTACTGCTAACTATATGGTTTACAGCTAGATGGCTCTAGTGTTTCATGTGAAATGATACAACCCAAAACACTACTGATAAGTTTGATTTGTTTTTAATAATTTCTTCATGCATTCTGATGTGTCGAATCCAATTCAAGGAGAAAGATAAATTTATTTTTTATTTCTATAAATTTCCTCAAAATTGTGAACATAAAAACTTCAATTGTGTTGGATGTATAATGAAATGAAACATACACATACATGTCCTGAGATTGTCGAAAATAAAATACATGCAAGCATGTTTGTTAGACTGGTACCCTGTCCCTCTACTATACACATTGAAAATCGTCAGTGAGATAAATGATGTTCTACACTGTAATTGTTCTTGTATCAGAAAGGAGACACTTCCACTATACATGATCTTTACATACAGAATATTTTCCGCTCTATGTTGTGCCATCGAAACATAAATCATATGGCGGAATGAGGTAGTCATGTAAATCCCATGGGATGAGGCTGTCAATGATTTTCTCTCTGCCTCTGTTTAGTATTCACAGAACATACAACATCCGCAGGTGCCCGTCTGTAGGAGTGCCATCTTCAAATGACAATATACGGGCAACTACAAGAAACAGCAAGAGATATGATGCAAAAGCAAAAGCAGAGTGTTTTAGAAGATTCTTCAAAACCTCCTTTTCCATATCGCACTACCTTTCATTTTGAGCAGACAGAAACAGACGCCATAAACAATAGTTCTGAAAAAAATGCTTTGAAAGGAAAAGAAGAGGAGCTGATTTGTAGTTTAGGTTGTTTCTGTCCTACGTGAAATAAGATGCAAGTTTTGATTCTTGAACGACAACACATTTATAAGAAGTAATCTGAGGGCTTCATATCTGGCCTATAATATTTCTCTGCGCACAAATTATTATTATAAGGCTAAAGTTCATGTATCCCAACATATGTCTACTAATGCTGTTGAAGTAGGGAAGATCAACTACCGTAATACATTGCAATGTTTTTGCTGAATAACATACATGTAGCCCTCCTCCCAACTTTTCTATGTGAATGAGAGGAATTCGGCTCCATTTTTATTGTACAATGAAACATCAGAATTGAATGACAGGCAAATTATGAATCTGAGATTGCAATGTACATCGCTGTCCCTATGACAGAAAGTAAATTACTTTTTTTCGTTTCAAGGGCAATGAAACTGTCAGAGGCTTATTTCATATAGATTTAAAATATGTCATGATGATTTTCCATCCAAGATTATATTTTTATTGTCCTTGATCCCTTTTATTTTCTGAAACCAAGTTTACTGTGTTAAATAGGCAGTGTTGAGGTTCTTTCCTAAATTTATAGGCCTATTATAAGTCCCCTGGCCAGTTATAAGATCGACTTGCCTTATGTGACCACCTTCATCAGGCATCCCACAAAAAGTAGTACTTTTGGTATGCCGAGGAGACACTGCACTCCCTTGAGAGACCGCTTCATGAATAAAAACGGGTTGTCTTATGTTACAGGGACAACAATATTAAAAAATTGACAAAACCACGAATATGACTCATTTATTTACGTCATGAATTACATTTCTTGTACACTCTCATACACTGAAGCTGCTTCAATATTGTCCTTGAATACAGGGCCTGGGTAGACCAACACCTTGTAATGTTATTTGCTCTTTGAATACATAATAGAGGCAAGGAGAAGAAAATTCATCCCAAGGGATCTACAAGTATTCCACTCTCCACATGATTTACATAGGATCATATTGCACAATGCATAGTGTTGTCTGAAGACGAAATGGAGTTGACTGTTTTTTCTTAGATGAATTCAAATGTGTAAAAAAAAAATATATCCACCAACATTTTTAGAAACCATGCTACACGATGTACATGCAGTTACTCATTCTGCAGCTCACAAAAATTGCCCCGGAACATGATGGAGCTCACCATTGTTCTGATTCTGTTTTGTAGACCCTGAGAAAGAACGTGTAGTTTTTGTATAGGGACTTCACCAGAGAAACCCTTCAGAGGGGGTTACTTGTAACATTGAGTCTTATAAGCCATCTGCACAATTGAGTCGTATTATTTTGGAACTATGCTTGATGCTAATTAATTTTGTTGTACCATGCAAGATCTAGTTAAATGTGTTATTTGGCATACCCTGACACTTGTTTATAGTGAAAAAGATCATCAATTAAACGATGACCTTCAGTTAGATATTCGGGGGCTGATACCGGCGACCCGCATGTGTTAACAACATGCAGAGTTTAAGAGCTGCAGAATCACTAGGCCAAGGGGAGCAAAGGGCCATCCTTATAATTAAATCCTTATCAAAAACACAGAAACATCATTTTTACTGTGTATTTGAAGCTTTTTCACATGTTGCGCTCCCTGCCCTGTCAGCATGCCTCGGCGGTTCCCCCGTGGCCTAATGGTCTAGAACACTTGTCCACTGGCTTTGAGGGCGTGAGTTCAAATCTCACCCCGGGAACTCACTTTAGTCCGAGCCCATGGGACATTAAATGGAGGCGGGTTGTATCCAGTATTCTATGCTGGGGCAACTGAAAGACCCTGGGCATCCCTGAATTAATAGGGTATGTTCCAGACTCCCAGTCTTCTCATCTCATCATCATACGGCGTTCACCAAAAATAATGTGCAGCTCCCTCCACAATAGACGCTGGTTGAGCTGCCCCGGCTGATCCGGGGTATACCAGCACAACACAAGTCAAGTCAAGTCAAGTCGGCCCAGCGTCAGTCTGATGTCAGCAGCATCCGACCAGCTTAGGGCCGACGTTTGACTGCCGAGGCATGCTGATAGGATGTATTCTAATCTTGATGACGTTCTAAATGAGGCAATCTTTCAGCATTAGCCTAAATAGCCTAAATAGAGAGAACAGTTGCTTGTGACAATGTCTCTACTGCCATTGTGTCTAATATCCAAAAGTGCTTTTCAAAAGACTTTGGATATTCCAAATGGCACTATGAGGATATTTGAAAAGGTCAAATATCCCCCAAGATGCTATTTGAATATTTCATCAGACCCTATTTCATCAGATGATATTCCATCTTAAGCTTTGGCTGACCGTATGGAGCTTTGGCAGACCGTATGGAGCATTGGCAGTTGCCAATTATTCTACGGGTCCTATTTTTGGTTCCAAAATATCCAGCAGAGGGGGCTTCAACTTCAGAGGCCCTGGATACATGCTGTTGTAGAAGAGATGGCAGTGCATGACAGCCCAAAGTTCTTACAAATAGTGTCCAAATAGTTCCTAACCATGAGACACTATTTGGTCACTATTTGATGTAGAAGAGATGGCTGTCAATATACTATGACAAAGTTTCTAACATAGCACATTAGAACTTTTGGAATTGTTCAGTAGAAAATGTGGCTTGGTTGCACTTTTTGGATATTTTGTGAGGGATATTGGCAAATCATGGTGAGGGGAGTAGATATTGTGACAAAGACCTATTTTAGTGTCTGGCATGCAAAAAGCAGCCCAATTTGCAAAGTTGGCATGTAGACCTTTCGGCGGTAACAACAGTCACTCTTAAGGCAATCCTAATGACAGTGTAGTGAATGGTGCAATTATTATAATTGGAGAGATAAGAGAATAGTGGAATAGAACCAAATAGGTTTGCCACAAAGGGTCCCCTTTCCCCGTGAGTTGCAAGCAATTTCCAGTGATGAGCTTTATTTACTGCAACAACAACGAATATATACATGTACACAGTAATATCCTGAGAGATCAAATTCATGGACAAATGTAAATCATATTGATGACATTGACTTTGAGGCATTTGTTAGTCCATATGAAGTATTCTATATGCAATTATATATATAAGAATGCCTCTGAATATATATGTGAAAAGAAATAGGTGTCACTGAATGCATGTGTGCTAGATAATTGTATTTCCTAGTTTTTATTTGAAGTGCTTCCACAGCTCTGCTTATTTCTTAGCCTGAACAAGGTGGTTGGGACAGGTCATATTTGCCTTTAGAAATTTCTGCATAGCTGGATTTTTTATATGGTCCTTCTTATCCTTGTACGACATACTTTGCTGATCCTGGCTAGAGCCCTAGAGAGATGTGTGAGCTTGCATTGCCGGTATTATTCTTTCCTTTTCTTCCTTTTTTATTGTCATGGAGCAGCTTCTGTATCCATGATCAACTTTCGTGAATGAACAAGAAAATGAGTCAGAATTTTCAGCCTGTACATTTGCATCCTTCCACTATCCACTCCCCTAAAATGCCATGCCATCTTTAAATGACTATATACGAGCAGCTACAAGAAACTGTATGAAATATGATGCAAAAGCAAAGGAAGAGAGTTTTGAAAGATTGTAGAAGACCTCCTTTTCCATATTGCATCACTTACATGCTGAGCTGACAGAAACAGTTGCTATAAACAATGATTCTTAAAAAAATAAGTCTAGAAAGGAAACAAAGGAAGAGCAGCGTGGTATCCAGGCTAGTTTCTATCATATAAAAAAACTAGATGCGTTTTTGATTCTTTAACCACAAAAAATTTCTGGGAAGCAATATGAGCGCTTCATATTGGGCGTAAAATATTTTTCTGCTCACTAATTATTACAATCAAGCTAAAGTTCATGTAGCTACATATGTCTAATGTTGTTGAACCAGGAAGGAGACACTACAGACATGGAAACATAAATCATACGGAGTGATGTAGTCATGTAAATCCCTTGGGATGAACTTGTCAATGATTTTCTCTCTGCCTCTGCTAAGCATTCACAGAGCATACAACATCTGCAGGTGCTGGTCTGCTGGAGTGCTATCTTCAAATGACAATATACGAGACCAAAAGAAATATGATACAAAAGCAAAGGCAGAGTGTTTTGGAAGATTCTTGAAACCCTCTTTTTCCATATTGCACTATTTTCATACTGAGTCTACATAATCAGCTGCTATAAACAATGATTCTGGAAATAATCTTGAAAGGAATAGAGGAAGAGCTGTGTTGGCATCCAGGCCAGCATGGCTTCATATTGGGCCTAAGATATTTTTCTGCTCACAAATTATTACTATTATGCTACAGGTAATGTAGCCCTATACATGTCTAGTAAGGCAGACTGCATGGCAAGCTTTATAGGATTGGCTGCAATAAGACATTCATTTCATTACATGGTTCATGTTTGAGAAGCAAAGTAATTTAATGTTGTTGTTTTTTTGTTACAAGTGAAACACTTCTTGCTTCTGCAGGTCTTCTAAGTTGATCTCAAATTAAAGGGCAAAATATTTCTTACGATATTGGAAAGGCCACAGTAAAGATTTTTCTGAATATCCATATCTACAAGTTACTAATCCACATGCATACGATAGCTTGATCTGCTAAGCCAAACTCAGACATACATTTCATATGACACTTTTTAAAATTGTCTGATCATCATCATGTTCTTTTCATATTTACCTATCATGTTTTGATGAATAACATACAAGTAACATTTACTGTCCTCTCAACTTTTCTATGCTCAATTTTTATAGCGCAATGAAACAACAGAATTGAGTGACAGGCAAATTATGAATCTGAAATTGCAATGTACATCGCTGTCTCTAGGACAGACACCAAATTATATTTTTCTGTATCAAGGGCAATGAAACTGTCAGAGGATTATTATGTGTGTTTTGTATAGATTTACAATATGTCATCTTAATGTCATATCCAATATTTCAGTTCTATTGTCCTTGACTCCTTTTATTTTTTTAGACACAATTTTTAATGTTTACAGACAGTATGGAGGTCCTTGCCGAATGAGCCTCAGTTTTGAGACCGACTTGCATCCTGTCACCAGTACTGACCACCTTCCTTCACATTAAGTAGCATTTATAATATATTTTGATAGCCAAGGAAAGACTGCATCCCCTTCAGAGACAGCTTCATAAACTCATACAAAGGGGGGTCATATGTTACATGGACAACTGTATTAAAAATTTGAAAAGTAGCACACCGAAGATAATTAAGCACTAGTTTATGCTTTGACTTTTCATCCTATTTCTCGGACACTATTATCCACTGAAGCAGCTTATATATTGTCCTTGAACAGTTGAAGACAGCGCATGGGTAGACCAACACCTTGTAATGTGGTATATACTCTTTGAATACATAATGGAGGCAAGGAGAAGAAAATTCATCCCAAGAGATTCACAAGTATTCCACTCTCCATCTGATTTACATAGTATCAAATTGTACTATGTACAATGATGTCTGAAACTGAATGGAGTCCACTGCAAGGTTGCAGAGCTGTGCAATCATAGGGCCAAGGGGACGAAAGGGTCACCCTCCTAATACACCTTATCAACAACACAGCAAAATCATTTTTACTGTGTATTTGAAGTTTTTTCGTATGTTGTGTTCCCTGTATCCTAATCATACTGATGACGTTCTAAGTGAGGCAATCTTTCAGCATTAGCCTAAATAGCCTAAATAGAGAGAGAGCAGCCCCTCTGGAGGCAATCCTAGTGACAGTGTTGTGAATGGTGGAGGCAATTATGATAATTAGATAGATAAGAGACTGGCTGAATAGAACCAAATAGGTTTGCCACAAAGGCCTTGTTGCAAGCCATTTCCAGGGATGAGCTTTATGTACTGCAATGGTGGATGTAAACATTTTACAAAGTTACTTCTGGTCAGATATATACAGGGACAATTATAAATCATATAACTGATTAGGACTTTTGTCCCTTTGTTATTCTATATAAAGGATTCTCAATTGGCAATAATATTAGGTATAATATTGGCGGAATGTTTATAAGAATTAATCTAATATGAAGGTGCTGCATATGTGAAAAGATTGATGTGTCACTGAATGTATGTCTGCTATTTAATTATATTTCCTAGTTCTTATCTACGGTGTTTGTCACAAACCTCTCTTCATCTCTGAGCCTGAACAAGCCTGCTGCGACATTTTTCCCTTCAGAAATCACTGCCAAGCTGGATTTTTTTTTTCGATGTTATCCTTCTTATCCTTATACCATTTTCAACAGCACATATTTTGCTGATCTGGGCTAGAGCCTGTGACATATGCCTGAGCTTGCATTGTAGGTATTTTTCTCCTTTGCTTTTCTTCCTTTTTTATTGATTCTTCATGACAGTGCAAAAGTCGTAGATTTGCATGTTTGAGTCTTGTGAATGAATAAGAGAATGAGTTTTAATATTCTGTAAGGACAACTACCTCCTCCCACAGTTCATGAATATTATGAAAAAAAGTCTCAAGGTCTCACAAAATATCCCTTTTATTTCATCTGAAATGAACAAAATGTTTTGAGATTAGCAACCTTATATAAGCCACAACTGAGCAACAACTGGTTGCTTATAATATCCTAGATATACAGTATTGAAGGACAGAGTGTCTTCGAAGGCCCGAACAACCACCACACAACATGCCAACAGATTGGTTTCATTAGTGACATGAATTAATCACCCTTGTGCAGCACAGCCTCTATACGTCCCAAAGCTAATGGTTGCAATTTAAGACAGCAATCTTGGCTTCAACAATGTTCATCAAGCAACCACAAAAGACCAGCACACGCTGCAACAAGCAGTAATCACACGAAGCTCAAAGGCTATTTCAGCTCCAATGGTTCATAAGGTGAGGCTAGTTAACAGTTATTGTGAAAATATGGCATTAAATAAAGTAGTTGTGTATCATAAATTTTCAAGAACTTAAATCATCAATAAATGCTGACATGTCACGATGATAAAACATTGGTTAAATCTCTCTATTGCATAAGATATACAAATGAGTTTTGACAAATTTAATAAGATTTTATTCAGTGCTTGCTCAACATGGACAATATTGTAAACCACTAATATAATCTCATTGTTATATTCATAACTTTATAGCTGGTGCAGGGTCTACACCTAACAAGTTCCAAGGAACAGGCCAGATACATTGTTTTAAAATCGCAACCTATGATCATAAGATAGGGACAGTAGGTTGCAAACCCTGTTACAGAAAACCATAAAGGCTTTTCCAGAAATGAGTGAGCATCATGTTTCGTTCTGAGAAATGGTTGGAAAAGCTTTTTGAGCATGTTTATCTAAAGAAACATTCTTTAAGGCTTAACGAAAGAAAAACTTGTGCAATATGAGCTGCACAGCAAAAGGGATTACTAAAAATAAGCAGCTACATGAATACAAAAAGATGAACTGCATTGAAAAACTGTATCAGATATATGAATGAATACCACAGTGAGTAACCTTCTTTCATAACTTACCTTCTAAAATCCTTTTATTCCATGTATCTGTTTCTTTCCTCTGGCCTAAAGAAAATTTCCTATGACTGAAACAGTTTTCCAGGCATTTCTCAGAAAGAAACATAATATTATATGAATGATTTGCAGGTGCCTCTGAAACAAATTTCTTCCATTTCAATTGCAAAGTTGTATATGATGTTCTTAACCTGAGTTTCATGTGACATTCCCCATTCTCTTTCATGCTTGAAGATCAAAGGACAGGCTCGATGCGAAGGACAGAAAATAACGAAATGGATACTGCTGAAAGCACTGCTATAACTGTTCTCCACAAAATTGTCAGCCCCTTGATGTTGCAGCGATTACTTTTAAAAAAGTGTATCTACAGGCACAATATTACATTGTTACAGTTTACTTGCATTGTCACTAATGCTATATCTAGTACGACTCTATATCGTTGCTGACATTCGATACGATACGTATCATCCATACACTATTTGTACCGTCGGTCCGCAAATTCGGGCATTTTAGAGAATCTGCCTACCGAAAAACCAAATTTTTTGCCCCCAAAGCTCATCTCGCAATAGAACGGACATCAAGATGAGGATCTTCTTGAGTTCAGTTCATGATTTTATGGATATTTTATGTCAAATCTCGGCAATAAACTACCTTTTTTTTGCTGGATATGGCGTAATTGAACCGTACAGAAAGTGCTGCTTCGAAAACCGGTTCGGGAACCGACCAGACTGAACCGGTATTTATCGAACCAGTGTAGACCCCTAATATCTATACTAGGCATTATCAGTGTAACAATGAATCAATCAATAAATACAAAATAAAGTACTCAATAAAATGGTCAAATATTAGATTTTAAAATCAGATTTTATCTTGCATGCATCACAGAGATGAATCAAATTTTTTCGTGACTTAAATTGATTGCTGTTTAAGCTTTCTTGAAAAATATTGGCAAGTAATCTTTTAAATGCTTTGCATCCAATCAAGCTAACATTAAACCAGCCTTGCAGTATGAATCGTGAAGTTGAGTAATCCTTTGAGCACTTGGTGATTACTGCTTGTTGTAGTGTGTGCTGGACTTTAATAGTTGTTTGATTACAGTATTTGAGTTTCCGAGCCAAAATTACAGTCTTAAATCAACTCCACTGAGCTTTTGCTTCTATGAAACTGTACAGCTGAAGATTTTAGACTACATTACATGCAGAATGACCCAACTTATTCTAGTGAACATAGATGAATGACAAACTGAAAATACCTATACATAGGCAAGTTGAACTGGTATCTGACTTATGCAATATATTAGAAAGTAAAACAAAAGAATAAAGCAGAGGTCTAAATTGCAAATAAAGGCAGAAAAGATCGGTCCTGGCAAGTTGATCAGAAAGAAAGACAAATAGAGCTATCCAACTGTAACAAAAAATAAAGCTAGGAAAGGAAATAAATGCAAAAACACCTTCATTTAATTTCATCTAGTCAGATATTGTGTTGTAAGGCTGCTTTGAGAAAATAATGAAAAGTCGAGTATTACTCTCTCTCTCATCATCTTAACTACAAGTGAAGTCACTGTTGAATTTGAAACCACCTTCAATACAAAGGTGTTACTTCAATGATGACTTCGTCGGTGCTTTATACAGCCTGTTTCTTCTAATTTAGGACTTCATTTCTCACCGAAGTTGGAGCCTGCTCAGATCACCTATTCTGGACCTGACTTCAACACACAATAGAGGTCCTGACAGATAGAGTTACCACTTAGAGCAACTCTGCCAAAGCTTTTTTTCCCCTCTGGTCTGGAGCTGTTGTGAAAGCAGAAACGCCTTCTTAAAAATGGTGATTAAATTTTATCGATTGAATGATTATTCATATTGGACTTTTAAGATAAGTTACATGACATGTGGTATTCCCCTTGCCTCATTGTAACGGCTGATGTCACATTTGCTGCATCAAAAGTGGACTTAAAGTGTTCTATATATTCTAGTCTAAGTGCTGATGTTTTATTTGGCAACTTTGTAGCATTAGCTTACAATTGAGAACAAACACTCTGATGGCAGCCCTAATGAGAGAGTATTGTGAATGGTGGAGGCAATTAGGATCACTGGACTGATAACACACTAGCATGAGAGACCCAAGTAGGTTGACTAAAAAGAGACACTTTCTCTTCAGTCCCATTCCATTGGTAGGACCATAGAAATACATAGAACGGACATGAGGCTGTGGCAGATGAAGCAACCAAATCCACCATCTTGGAACTGCCCTGTATCCTGACACAATGGTACCATGACGTCACCAATAACAGTGATGTCACTTATAACAATGGCATGACGTCACATCATAATTAGTCTATTGTGACGTCATGTCTCAGGGCAGTTCCAATATGGCGGATTTGGTGACCTCATCTTGAGGTGGCTTCATACAGCCTCATGTCCGTTCTATGTATTTCTATGGGTAGGACTGAGTTTCATTTATTGCTACAATGATATATCGTAGATACATGTAAACACATAGTTACTTCTTACTAGATCAGGTTCATGGACAAATGCAGATGTCATATTCCAGATATTGGCCATGTCCCCTCTGTTTGCCCTTGTGTCTGTTTGCTCATAGACAATATGTACATCATGGAGGGAATATCATGAGATATGAAAGGGTAGTATATAATCATGTAAACGGTTTATTAACATTCGAAAAACAATAAATCAAGACTGTAAAACAACTCTCAAATTGATTATTCATGAAAGGATACGTTTCTTCTTGTATAGATGTAAGTCTTAAGTTGAATGGGCTGTTGTTTTATATGCCAACACCAACACATGGATAAAGGAGCTTGAAGGAGTAGGGAAAAAGGCCCACTAATTGGCAATGTTTACGGCTAATTTCATGAATGGATTTTACCATCACAAAGCGGCTGCTGTTATCATTGTGTTATATCATGGCTTCTCTGGTGCTTATTAGACGATCTGAATTAGGCTTGCTTTAAGGAGCTGTTTTACAGTCACATCAAAGAAGGCAATCAAAGAGAGTTAATTACATTATAGGCTGGCTCATTATGATGAAGGCAAGTTAATCGTAGCTCCTGTGCAATTAATTCTGGCTAAATGGCTATTTTCAAACTATTCCTCATTACGACAATAATAAAATATGTGAAATATACCAGCCAGTAAACCTGGACAGTTCCACGAATACACCACCCACTTTCATTCTTGCATAGCATTATGTCAGATACAGAAATATTAACGTCAAGGCCAATAACTGAATGGAAGATTAACATTTTGGAGTAAAAATTTATCTTGTAATAAGCAAATGTGTATCAAGCATTGCTTTTGGAAGTAAATATGACTCTTTTACTAAGTTCGTAGTTAGCATAAGTCAAGATTGCATGCTACAAGGAAAGGGTCACCTTCCTCATGTTAGCGTCAATTTATCTGATTATTGTAATTGCTGCCTACGCTAACAACACAGCAAGATTGTAACCAAAAAGTGTACTCTCTCAAATTAGCAGATGTAGCATTAAAAATAGCAAGAGCACTGCATGATGGACATTAGTAAGTTCATGTTTGACAAATTCTCCTGAATTAAAGCAAAATGTGAAAATTACAAAATCAGTCTTCAGCATCCAGTAACCTTCACAAATTTGCCATTATTTTCTCAAAAGAATATCTCTGCTAATGTCAAAAATGAATCTGGATTTCTGCAGAAGCAATTTTCCTAAATGATGATTGATATATCCTACACATGAAAGTCTCTGGAACTATTTCATCAAAATGCTGAATTTATCAATTCTAAACTAGTGCTATATGCGTCACATTTCAAAATTCTAAAGTCATTTTAGCATCAAGGAATATCCACAAAATCATTCTGATCAACATTCTTGCCAAATATAAGATTAAAAATGATTAATGAACATTTCTTCCATTTCATTTATGCAGATAATGCATGAAATATTTCATATATTTTACGTGGCTCTGACACTCATATTAAACATGTCATGAAGCAGTTTATCACAGCCAACATTCTTTCATATTTCAAATTTTACTTGCATGCATGGTGGAAAAGCCAGAGCCATCAGTATGACTGTTTTATATGAACATTATGATGGAGTGCTGTAGCCATGAAGATCCCTTGAGGATGGTGTTGTAAATGATCTTCTCCTTGGCTCTGTTTAGTATTCACAGAGCATACAACATTGTTGCAAGCAAGTCTGCCGGAGTGCCATCTTAAAATGACAATATACGAGCAAGCCAAGAAATAAGATGCAAAGTACAAGAGTCCTTTTCGTGGTAGTGCCAGTTTTCATTTCTGGTGCTGTCAGAAAAACATTAAAATCATGTGTGACAAAAAGTAAGAGCTAAAAGAATATTCTTGTCGGATCACAATTTAAACATGAGAATATGGATTCTTAAACATGGAATTTTACCCTAAAGATACATGTCATCTTTATGATTTGTAACTCCACATTTTCCATATTTTGTCAGTGAAACATACAAAAACTGTAATTAAATAACAGCTAAAACGTCATCACTTCAGGCTATATAAAAAAAATCAAACACTTGTTTTGTGATGTTTTGACCGTGCATATCAGTCCCCACATTTGAAATTGCAGCATTTGCGACTATTGTCGGCAACCCAATATGCCACTAATTCAAATTTAGACTTACTGAATATCAATATCAATATTTGAAGCAATGAGGCTCAGCTTTTAACAGTTCATCATACACCTCTCTGCTAATTTATCTCAATACATTTTTAAAATGGCGCATTATGAACACAGTTTGTGTGAATTGCAAAAAATTGTACAACAGGCCTCATACTTATTCTTCTGTAGATGCACAAAAGAAAAGCTGAAAAGACTCAATTTCGGAAAAGTCAAAACGTCGCTCTCTAATATTTGCACTCTTCTAAGGTGGCTCGATACTCGTGAACTTTCCAAGATAGGATTTCTTAAAAACAGTTTAGAATGATCCAAAATATAGTTTATAGCAAGGATATGTAAACAAAAGTGGTCGCTACCAGCCTTTTAAAAAAATTATTTGGGGTCATGTATCAGAAAGTCAGTCCACGCAAACCTGAAAAATTAAATTTTTTTCTTATTTTTCTTACTGTGAAGTTTGTTCTGCCATTCAGTGGTCAAGCATACCATATTATGCAATGAAGAAAAAAATTAAAAAAGACACTTTCATGGAAAAGATGATTACAATTTCAAAGAGATATATTTAGTTTAAAGGACTTTCCAAGGGGCTCGGAATATAAGTTTCGATTTTGACAATTTTAACTTTTTAAATAAACCATGGCGCTAAAAAAAATTGACGCGATAGGATTTTTCAATTCTTTGTCATTTATTTCCAAAAATAGTTGGGAACAACATGATAATATAGACAAGCCTTCCTACCGCACTTCAAATTGATATAAACATTTATTTATATCACAAAGTCATTTTTGAGAAATTAGACCTGCTTGCCGAAAATCGCCTGTAAAAATGTCCTATTTTGAATATCAAGTTGAATCTCCGGCTGTATATATAGTGCTCTTCATGGCGCATCTAATGCTCCAAACGAGAAGTCTCTAACCCCAATAGAAGTGGCGCAAATTGCAAACGAAGCGGCCGACGCATGAAATTCTTAGAATTAAAAAAATATCTTGAAGCAGTGTCAGCACAGTGGTGACGTTACGATAGATAGGGCCTGCCTGGCTGCGCGTGAATGTGCGTTAACAACCATTTCACATGAGTAGCGAGCCACCTTAAGGCAGCAATAAAGACTGATAAAAGAGGAGAGAAGAATAAATACTACAATGTAAGCTCACACATCTGTCAGGCCCAAACTGGTCCAAATAAAGTTTGCTCAGTCGAGAATGGCCTGTGGAGATAAAACATCCTAACTAAAAATATTTTAAGGACATAAAAACAAAATAGCTTGTCCCTGCTTGTTTGCCAGAGTAGAAAGATAATCAGAGCTGTGTAAA
This sequence comes from Platynereis dumerilii, assembly GCA_026936325.1. Taxonomy (NCBI): domain Eukaryota; kingdom Metazoa; phylum Annelida; class Polychaeta; order Phyllodocida; family Nereididae; genus Platynereis; species Platynereis dumerilii. The sequence continues at coordinate 20,638,632 of JAPTHN010000005.1, read as the reverse complement.
CAAGGCAGCTGAATCGTAGAAAGAAATCAAATAGCAGAATGTTCACATAAACTATTATGTGTTACTTTGGTTTCTTTCTATTGTCATATTTTACTTAAAGTATATACACCAAAAAAGGCCTCTTCACGCTACCGTCACCTTAACTTTGAGTAATTGTTTTTGAATTTTCAACTGCATGCAATAAAGACCTAATGCATTATTAAGTCCCTATTGATCCCATTCCTTTTGACTGATGCCTTGTGTTTTATCAAAGCTGGAGGTAGCTCAAATCTGCAATTCTTTTACTGTGTATTTGATATTTTGACGTGTTGTCTTCCCTGTATCCTAATACAGTACTTGTGATGTTCTAAGTGAGGCAATCTTTCAGCATTAGCCTAAATAGCCTAAATAGAGAGAGTAGTCTCTTTGGAGACATTCCTAATGACAGTGTTGTGAATGGTGGAGGCAATTATGATAATTGGACAGATAAGAGACTGGCAGAATAGGATCGAGAGTTGCAAGCAATTTCCAGTGATGAGCTTTGTATATTGGATGTGTACATGTACATAGTAACGTCCTGTGAGATCAAATTCATGGACAAATGTAAATCAGTGATATTGATTTTGACGCATTCATTAGTCCATATGAAGGATTCTATATGCAATTGTATATATAAGAATGCCTCTGAATATATATGAAGAGAAAGAGATATCAATGAATGCATGTGTTCTAATTAATTGTATTTCTTAGTTTTCTTTTGAAGTGCTTCCACAGCTCTGTTTATGTCTTAGCCTGAACAAGGTGGCTGGGACAGGTCATTTTTGCATTTAGAAATTTCTGCCAATATGGTCCATCGTATCCTTGTACTGTTCTCAACAGCACAGACTTTGCCGATCCTGTCTAGAGCCTCTGGAAGATGTGTGAGCTCGCATTGCAGGTCTTTTTCTCCTTTCCTTTTCTTCCTTTTTTTCTGGATTTCATCATAACAGTGCAAAAGTCGTAGATCTCCATGTTTGAGTCTTGTGAATGGATAAGATAATGAGTTTTAATATTCTGTAAGTCAACTACATCCTCTCGCTGTGCACAGTTCATGAACATTAATATCTCGAGGTCTTACAAAGTATCCCTTTTATTTCACATGTAATGAACTAAATGTTTTGAGAGTAGCAACCTTACATTGTATATAAGCCACCACTGAGCAACAACTGGAAGCTTATAATATCCTAGATATACAGTATACCAACAGATTGGTTTCATTAGTGACATGAATTAATCACCCTTTGCAGCACAGTCTCTTAATTCCCAAAAGCTAATAGGAGTGCTTTAAAACTGCATCTTGGCTTCAGCAATGTTCATCAAGGAACCACAAAAGACCACCACACGCTACAGCAAGCAGTAATCACACGAAGCTCAAAGGCTGTAAAACATCAGCTCCACTGGTTCATGAGGTGAGGCTGGTTAACTGTTATCTGTATAAGATGACATGCATTTAAAGGGTTGTTTATCAATAATTTTTAAGAACTTAAATGCTGACATGTCACAATGAGAACACATTGGTTAAATCTCAGTATTGCATAAGATATACAAATCAGTTTTGACAATTTTAATAAGATTTTATTAAGTGCTTGCTCCACCTGCTCACAAGGACAATATCGTAAACCACCACTTAATGTGATCTCATTGTTATATTGATATTGTTATAGCTGGTGCAAGGTCTCAACCTACCAAATTCCAGGGAACTGGCCTGATAAAGTGTTTTAAAATCACAACCTATGAGCAGAAGGTAGGGATAGTATGCGTCGAACCCTATTACAGAAAACCATAAAGGCTTTTCCCCAGAATTGAGTGAGCATCATGTTTCATTCTGAGAAATGGTTGGAAAAGCTTTTTTAGCATGAATATCTAAAGAAACATTCTTTGAGGCTTTACATAAGAAAAACTTGTGCAATATGAGTTGCAAAGCAAAGAGGATTACTAAAAATAAACAACTACATAAATACAAAAAGATGAACTGCATTGAAAAACTGTAACATATATATGAATGAATACCACAGTGAGTGACCAACTTCCGTAACTTACCTTCTAAAAGCCTTTCATTTCATGCATCCACTCCTTTCCTATGGCCAAAGAACATTTCCTATGACTAAAAGAATTTTAAAAGCATATCTTGGAAAGAAACATAATCTTATACGAATAGGATGCAGGTACCTTTGAAAAAAATATCTTCCATATCAATAGCAAAGTTGTATATGATGTTTTTAACCTGAGTTTCATGCGACATTCCACATTCTCGTTCATGCCTGAAGATCAAAGGGGAGGGTAAATGCAAGATTCAGAAATATTGCTGCCTCCATGCAACAGACAGAAAAAAAAACGAAATGGATACTGTTGCATGCACTGCTGTAGTGCTGTAACAGTTCTCCATAAAACTGTTAACTCCTTAATGTTGCAGCAATAGCTTAAAAGTGCATTTACAGGCACAATATTACTTTGTTACAGTATGCTTGCATTGTCACTTATGCTATATCTAGGCACTCTCATTGTAACAATAAATCTATCAATAGATACAATAAAGGTAAACAATAAAATGGTAAATATAAGATTTTCAAATCAGATTATATCTTGCATGCATCACAGATATTAAACAAAACTTTACATGATATAAATTAATGACTGTTTCAGCTTTCTTGACATATATTGGCAACTAATAAATTAAATGCATGGCATCCAATCAAACTAACAGTAAACCAATTGTGCAGTATGAATAGTGAAGTTTTGTTATCCTTTGAGCTTTTGCTGATTACTGCTTTTTGTAGTGTGTGCTTGACTTTTGTAGTAATTGAGCTGCAGAGCAAAGATTACAGTCTTAAATAATCTCCACTGAGCTTTGGCCTTCAAGAAACTGTATAGATGAAGGTTTTAGACTACATCACAGGCAGAATGAGCCAACTTATTCTACTGAACATAGACGAAAGACAAAGTGAAAATACCTATACATATGCAAGTTAAGCTGGTATCTGACTTTTGCAACACGTTAGAAAGTAAAACAAAAGCATAAAGAAAAAAGATGTCTAATGAGGGAAAATAGTCATAACAAAAACAATTCCAACCCAGGAGAGATTTTTAAAAATAGCAAATAAAGGCAGAAAAGATGGGTCCTGGCCAGTTGATCAGAAAGAAAGACAAACAGAGCTATCCAAATGAAACAAGCAACAAAAGACTAGGAAAGGAAATCAAATGCAAAATTGATTTTCATCTAGTCAGGTATTGTGTAGTAAGGCTGCTTTGAGGAAAATAATGAAAAGTCAAGTATTACTCTCTCCCATCATCTTAACTACAAGTGAAGTCACTGTTGAATTTGACACCAACGTCAATACAAAGGTGTTACTTCAATGATGATTTTGTTGATGCTTTTATTTGGTCTGTTTTTTCTAATTTAGGACTTCATTTCTAGATTAGATTTAGATTTCTTTTATTTATCCACACCATGTAATTTTTTTTACAAATATATACCAAATCAACATGTTATTTTAGTACATTACAGCGGGAAAAGGGGATGCATTCGAGTATTTCTACTGTAACCCAAGGGTGAATGCATCCCCTAAAATAAACTACAGATTTCTCACCGAAACTGGAGCCTGCTCAAATCACCTATTCTGGACCTGACTTAAACACACAATAGGAGCCCTGACAGATAGAGTTACCACTTTAGAGCAAACCTGCTAAAAAGTTTTTTGTTCCTCTGGCCTGGAGCTATTGTGAAAGCAGAAACACTTTCTTAAAAAGTATGTTTTATCGATCAAATGATTGTTGATATTAGGCTTAATAAGTTATGTGACATGTTGTGTTTCCTGATGTTGTTACATTTGCGGCATTAGTTAACATTCACAAACTTGATGTGTTCTTATTCATGTTTAACCGCTGATGTTCCGTGGTTCAAATTCGCAGCATTAGCTTACAATAAAGAACAAACACTTTAACATGTTTAGTGGCAACCTAATAAGAGAGTGTTGTGAATGATGCAGGCAATTAGGATCACTGGAATGATAACACACGAGCATGATAGACCCAAGTAGGTTGGCTAGAAAGGATACTTTCCCTTTAGTCCTATTCCAGTGGTAGTACTGTTATTCACTGTGGTAGTCATATATCGTAAATACATGTAAACACATGATTATTTCTGACAAGATCAGGTTCATGGACAAATGCAGATGTCCCATTCTGGATATTGGCCATATCCCCTCTGTTTGCCCTTGTGTCTGTTTGCTGAGAGACAATAATATGTACATTCTTGATGGAATATCATAGGATACGAAAGGGCAGTAGATGATCTTGTAATCATTATATTTGCAGATGAAAAACTATGAAACATAGACAGTAAAACAGCTATCTTAATATGATGATTGGCAATAGTGAAACGCTAAATTTCTTCTCATTGCAATTTCAAGTACCTTGGTTCGTAGATGTAAGTCTTAAATTGAATGGGCTGCTGTTTTATATGCCAACAGCAAAACACAAATGGATGAAAAGAGCTTGAAGGAGTGAAGAAAAAGGGCCACTAATTGGCAATGTTTGCGGCTAATTTCATGCATTGATTTTACCATCACAAAGCAGTTTCTGTTTTCATTGTGTTATATCACGGCTTTTTTGGTGCTTATTAGACGATCTGAATTAGGCATGCTTTAAGGAGCTGTGATTACAGTCAGATCAAAGGAGGCAATCAAAGGGAGTTAATTACATTACAGGCTAGCTCATGAGGATGAACGCATGTCAGTCATAGCTCCTGTGCAATTGATTCTGGCTAATTAGCTATTTCAAACTAATTTCTCATAATAACAATAAGAAAACATGTGAAATACGAGCCAGCAAATCTTGACTCTTCCGCAAATACATAACCCACCGTCATTATTGTATATGACAGATACACAAATATTAACCGGGCCATCAAGGCCAATATGCTGAATAGAAAATAAAAATGTTACAGTCAGAATTGATCTTGGAAAAAGCTAAAGTGTACCAAGCATTGCCTTCAGAAGTAAATGTGACTCTGTTATCATGTTTGTAGTTGACATAAGTTAAGACTGAAAGCTACAAGGAAAGTGTCGCCTTCCTTTTGTTAGAGTCATTTTTATCCAATTATTGTAACAACTCTCTAGTCTCTACACTAACAACACAGCAGGACTGCAATCAAAAAAGTTAATTTTCTCGAATAAGCGGATGCAGCATTAAACAATGGCAAGAGGACTGCACGCTGGGCATCAGTTAGTTCAGATTCATTCAAATGAATATCACCTTTGTTCAATTGCATATTTAGATTTTGTATATGACCTGCAAATTATAAAATTATCTTGAGACATCCCTCTGAATTAAAGCTAATTGTGAACATTTCAAAATTAGACTTCAGCATCCTATAATTTTCTTTAATTTGCCATTATTTTCATCAGAGAATATCTCTCTTAATGTCACAAATGAATCTGGATATCATATTTCTGAAGAAGCAATTTTCCAAAATGATGATTGATAGGTCCTTCACATGAAATTCTCAGGAAATGTTGCATCGGCATGCTAATTTTATCATTTCTTTTAGCATTTTGATATATGCGCCAAATCTCAATATTCAAAATTCATTTAAGCATTAAGGATTATTACTCTTCGTTGGACAACTGACAAAGGACATGCTAATCAACATTTATACCCAAATATCTGATTAACACTGAATAATGAGGCATTTTTTCATTAACAATTAATTTTGAAACATTTTTGTGGATAATGCATCAATACTTATACCAAATATGTGGGTCGTGAAGCAGTTTATTGCAGCCAACATTCATTTTCAAAATTGTACATTTTCGTGGGCATGATGAAAAAAAAACCTAGCCCTTCACCTTAGCATCAGCATGACTGCATTATATCAACATTATGGTGGATTGCTATAGCCAGGAAGATCCCTTGAGAATGGCGTTGTAAATGATCTTCTCCTTGTTTCTATTTAGTATTCACACAGCATACAACATTTGTGCAAGCAAGTCTGCCTGAGTGCCATCTTAAAATGACAATATACGAGCAAGCCAAGAAATAAGATGCAGTCGTGTCAGTTTTCATTTCCAGCACTGCCAGAAGAGCATTAAGATTGTGTATGAGAAAAAGATTGAGAGTGGCAAAGAAAAAGAATGTTCTTGACTCATCATAAGCAAAACTTGAGAATACGGATTTTCAAACAAGGCAGTGGAGGCACCTTGCCTCAAAAAATGCATGACATATATTTGTCATTTGTAATTCTACATTTTCCACATTTTGTCAGTATAACACAAAAACCATAGTTAAATAACAATACAAATTTCATCATGTCAGGTTATATATCCAAATAAATTAGAACATTTGTTTGCAATGTTTTGAGCCTGCATATCAGTCCTCAGTTTTGAAATTGCAGCATTTGCGACTATTGTCCGCAACCCAGTTAGCCACTAACTCAAATTTAGACTACCTGTGTTTTTTCAAGATCAATATAATAAGCAATGAGGCTCAGCCTCTAACTGAGATTATTGGTCATCATACACCTTTCTGCTAAATGTCTCAACTATATTTTTAAAAGGCACATTATGAAGACAGTTTGTGTGAATTTCAAATATTTGTACAACAGGCCTCGTACTTATTCTTCTGTAGATGCAAAAAAGAAAAGCTGAAAAGACTCAATTATGGAAAAGTCAAAAAGTCCCTCTCTAATGTTTGCACTCTTGTCAAGGCAACAATAAAGACTGATAAAAGAGGAGAGAAGAATAAATACTACAATGTAAGCTCACACATCTGTCAGGCCCAAACTGGTTCAGATAAAGTTTGCTCAGTCGAGAATGGCTTGTGGAGATAAAACACCATCACTAAAAAATATTCCAGCCAAGCACACATTTCTGAAGACATAAAAAAAATAGCCTGTCCCAGCTAGTTTGACAGAGCAGAAAGATAATCAGAGCTGTGCAAACAAGGCAGCTGAATCTAGGAAAGAAATCAAATAGCAGAATGTTCACATGAAATATTATGTGTTTCTTTTGGTTTTCTTTCTATTGTAATATTTTACTTAAAGTATATACACCAAAAATGGCCTCTTCACGCTACCCGTCACCTTAACTTTGAGTAAGGGTTTTTGAATTGTCAACTGCATGCAATAAAGACTTAATGCATTATTAAGTCACTATTAATCCCATTCCTTTTGACTGTTGCCTTGTGTTCTACCAAAGCTGGAGGCAGCTCAAATCTGCCCATTTCTTTACTGTGTATTTGATATTTTGACGTGTTGTCTTCCCTGTATCCTAATTGTACTGGTGATGTTCTAAGTGAGGCAATCTTTCAGCATTAGCCTAAATAGCCTAAATAGGCAATCCTAATTACTGTGTTGTGAATGGTGGAGGCAATTATGACACTCGGACAGATAAGAGAACAGTAGAATCGAACCAAATAGGTTTGCAACAAAAGATCCCCTTTCCCTGTCAGTCGCAAGGAATTTCCAGTGATGAGCTTTATTTACTGCAACAACAACGGATGTATACATGTATATAGTAAGGCCCTGTGAGATCAAATTCATGGACGAATGTAAATCATATTGCTGACATCGACTTTGAGGCATTTATTAGTCCATATGAAGGATTCTACGAGTATATGCAACAATATATATCAGATTGATAAGAATGCCTCTGAATATATATAAAAAGAAATAGATATCACTTGCATTTGTGTGCTATTTAATTGTATTTCCTGGTTTTCATTGAAGTGTTTCCACAGCTCTGTTTATCTCTTAGCCTGAACAAGGTGGCAGGGACAGGTCATTTTTGCATTTAGAAATTCTGCCAATATGGTCCATCTTATCCTTATACCGTTCTCAACTGCACAGACTTTACCGATCCTGGCTACAGCCTCTGACAGATGTGTGAGCTTGCACTGTAGGTCTTTTTCTTCTTTCCTTTTCTTCCTTTTTTATTGATTTCTTCATAACAGTGCAAAAGTCGTAGATCTCCATGTTTGAGTCTTGTGAATGAATAAGAAGTTTTTAACTTTTAATATTCTGTAAGGACAAATACATCCTCCCACTGTGCACAGTTCATGAATCTTATGAAAAGAAGTGTCAATGCCTTACAAAATATCCCTTTTATTTCATCACAAATGAACAAAGATTTTTGAGATTAGCAACCTTGTATATGCCACAACTGAGCAACAGCTGGTTGCTTATAATATCCTGCATTATAGATACATTGTATACAGCACTGAATGACAGAGTGTCTTCCAAGGCCCGAACAACCACCACACAACATGCCAACAGATTTGTTTCATTAGTGACATCAATGAATCACCATTGCACAGCACAGCCTCTTAATGTCCAAAAGCTAATGGTAGCAATTTAGGACAGCAATCTTGGCTTCAACAATGTTCATCAAGCAACCACAAGAGACCAGCACGCTACAACAAGCAGTAATCACACAAAGCTCAAAGGCTGTTTCAGCTCCACTGGTATTGCATAAGATATACAAATCAGTTTTAAAATTTTTTATAAGATTTTATTAAGTGCTTGCTCCACTTGCTCAACAAATTCCAAGGAATTGGCCTGATATATTGTTTTTAATCACAACAAGCAGAAGGTAAGGATAGTAAGTTGCAAACCCTGTTAAAAGGCTTTTCCCCAGAATTGAGCGAGCATCATGTTTCATTCTGAGAAATGGTTGGTAAAGCTTTTGAGCATAAATATCTTAAAAAACATTCTTTGAGGCCTTACTTTAGAAAAACCTGTGCATTATGAGCTGCAAAGCAAAATGGATTACTAAAAATAAGCAGCTACATAAATACAAACAGATAAACTGCATTGAAAAACTGTAACATATATTTGAATTAATACCTCAGTGAGTGACCAACTTCCGTAACTTACCTTCTAAAAGCCTTTCATTTCATCCATCCACTTCTTTCCTGCTGCCTAAAAATCATTTCCTATGACTAAAAGAATTTTATAAGCATATCTTGGAAAGAAACATAATCTTATACGAATAGAATTCAGGTGCCTTAAATTTTTTCATATCAATCGCAAAATTGTATATGATGTTCTTAACCTGAGTTTCATGTGACATTCCCCGTTCTCTTTCATGCTTAAAGATCAAAGGACAGGGTCAATACAAAGATGTATAGTAGGAAATATTGCTGGCTCAAAGGACAGAAAATAGCAAAATGGATACTGTTGAATGCACTGCTATAACTGTTCTCCTCAAAACTTTCAGCCCCTTAATGTTGCAGCGATTGCTTAAAGTGTGGCTACGGTCACAATATAACTTTGTTACAGTATGCTTGCATTGTCACAAATGCTATATCTATGCATTTATCATTGTAACAATGAATCAATAAGTAAATACAAAATAAAGTAAACAATAAAATGATAAAATATTAGATTTTCAAATCAGATTATTATCTTGCATGCATCGCAGAGATGAAACAAATCGATGTGTGACTTAATTTGATTGCTGTTTAAGCTTTCTTTAAAAATATTGGCAACTAATCCTTTAAATGCATGGCATCCAATCAAGCTAACAGTTAACCAACCTTGCAGTATGAATAGTGAAGTTGAGTTATCCTTTGAACTTCTGGTGATTACTGCTTGTTGCAGCGTGTGCTGGACTTTTGTAGTTGTTTGATGACGGTATTTGAGTTGTCGATCCAAGATTACGGTCTTAAATCATCTCCACTAAGCTTTGGCCTATAAGAGACTGTATATTTGAAGAGTTTTTAGACTAAATCACAGGCAGAATGAGTCAACTTATTCTACTAACATAGAGGCATGACAAACTTAGAATACCTATTCATGAGCAAGTTAAGCTGGTATCTGACTTTTGCAACACGTTAGAAAGTAAAACAAAAGCATAAAGAAAAAAGATGTCTTGTGAGGCAGAAAAGATCGCTCCTGGCCAGTTGATCAGAAAGAAAGACAAAAAGAGCATCCAAATGCAACAAAAAGGCTAGGAAAGGAAATCAAATGCAAAATTGAATTTCATCTAGTCAGGTATTGTGTAGTAAGGCAGCTTTGAGGAAAATGATGAAGAGTCGAGTATTACACTCTGCCATCATCATAACAATAAGTGAAGTCACTACTGAATTTGAGACCAGCTTCAATACAAAGTTGTTACTCCAATGATGACTTCGTTCATGCTTTTATTTGGCCTGTTTCTTCTGATTTGGCACTTCATTTCTCACCGAAACTGGAGCCTGCTCAAATCACCTATTCTGGACCTGACTTCAACACACAATAGGAGCCCTGACAGATAGAGTTACCACTTTTGAGAAAACCTGCTAAAATAATTTTGTTCCTCTGGCCTTGAGCTATTGTTAAAGCAGAAACATGTTCTTAAAAAGGGTATTTTCAATCAAATGATTGTTCATATTAGGCTTAATAAGTGACGTGACATGTTGTGTTCCCAATGACTTAAATTCTCACTGCTGTTGTCACATTTGCAGCATCGGCTGACATCAGCGAACTTGATGTGTTCTATATATTCTTGTTTAATCGATGATGTAATATGAGACAAATTTGCTGCATTAGCTTACGATGGAGAACAAACACGCTTGAGGCAGTCCTCATGAGAGAGTGTTGAGAATGGTGGAGGCAATTAGGATCACTGGACTGATAACACACAAGCACAGTAGACCCAAGTAGGTCGGCTAGAAAAGGACACTTTCCCTTTAGTCCCATTCCAGTGGTAGTACTGTTGTTCACAGCTACAATTATATATCATAAATGCATTTAGACACATAATTATTTCTTACTATATCTGGTTCATGGACAAAATAATTTAATGCAGATATCTTATTCCAGATATTGGCTGTGCGCCCTCTGTTTACTCATATCTCTGTTTGCCCATAGCCAATATGTACATGGGTGGAATATCATGAGATGTGAAAGGGGTGTTTATAATATTGTAAACATCATATTTGTAGTTGAAAAACTATGAAATATAGACAGCAAAGCAGCTTTTGAATTGCTGATTTCCGATCATGAAACTTTTAAAGATATATTTTTGTTTTTGTAATTTCAAGTACGTACTTGATGTGTAGATGTAAGTCTTAAGTTGAATGGGCTGTTGTTTTATATGCCAACTACAAAACACAGATGGATGAAAAGAGCTTGAAAGAGTAAGGAAAAAAGCACACTAATTGGCAATGTTTATGGCTAATTTCAAGAATGAATTTTACCATCACAAAGCGGCTGCTGTTATCATTGTGTTATATCATGGTTTCTCTGGCGCTTATCAGACAATTTGAATTAGGCATGCTTTAAGGAGCTGTGATTACAGTCACATCAAAGAAGGCAATCAAAGAGAGTTAATTGCATTATAGGCTGGCTCATGATGATGAAGGAAAGTTAGTCACTACTCCTGTGCAATCAAGGCTGGCTAAATAGCAATTTTCAAACTATTTTCTCATTATACCAATGAGAAAACATGTGAAATACAAGCCAGCAAATCTTGACGATCTCATCAATACACAACCCACCTTCATTATTGCATATGACAGATACAGAAATATTAACGGGCCATCCAAGGCTCAAAACTGAATAGAAGATCAACATATTCCAGTCAAAATTGATGTTGGAATAAGCACATCTGTATCATCAAGCCTCTAGAAGTAAATGTGACTCTGTTACTAAGTTTGTAGTTGTCATAAGTCAAGTTGATAGCTGCAAGGGGAGTGTTGCCTTCCTTGTGGTAGAATAATTTTTATCTGATTATTGTAATCACTCTCTACACTCACAACACAGCTGGATTGTTATAGGAAGTATATTTTCTCGAAGAGCAGATGCAGCATTAAACAATGGCAAGAGAACTGCTCACTGGACATCAGTTAGTTCAGATTATTTCAAGTGAACATCACCCTTTTTTTCAAGTGCATCAACCACTTACAGACTTTGCAAATTACTGGTAAATCAGAAAGTTGTTAATGAGACATCCTGCTGAATTAAAGCTAATTGCGAGCATTTCGAAATTAGACTTCAGCATCATATAATTGTCTTTAATTTGCTATTATTTTCATTACAGAATATCTCCTCTAATGTTACAAATGAATCTGGATATCATATTTCTGGAGATGCAGTTTTCCAAAATGATGATAGATATGTCCTTGACATGAAGTTATCTAGAACTGTTGCATTGTCATGCTGAATTTATAATTCCTGAACTAGTGCTTAGCATCAAGAAGTATCAACAAAAACCTTCTAATTAACATTTTTGCCAAATATCAGATTAACACTGATTAATGAGCATTTCTTCGATTTCATATATGGAGCAAAGGCATGAAATATTTCATCATATACTTTACGTGGCTCTGACACTCATACTAAATATGTCATGAAGCAGTTTATAGCAGCCAATGTTCATCTTTCATATCTTAAATTTTTGTATGCATGATGGAAAAACTATAAAGCCATTCACTAAAGCATCAGTATGACTGTATTATATGAACATCTGGTGGGGTGCTGTTGCCATGAAGATCCCTTGAGGATGGTTTGTAAATGATCTTATCCTTGCTTCTGTTTAGTATTCACAGAGCATACGCTTCTGCAAGCATGTCTGCCAGAGTGCAATCTTAAAATGACAATATACGAGGAACTCAAAGAAACGAGATGTAAAGCACAAGATTCCTTTTTGTAGTAGTGTCAGTTTTCATTTCCAGCACTGTCAGAAGAGCATTAAGATTGTGTCTGACAAAAAGGTTGCAAAGTGAGAGTGGCAAAGCAAAAAGAATGTTCTAGTCTCATCATAAGTAAAACAGGAGAATATGGATTCTTATAACAAAAAGGCACTTCACCTCAAAAGACGCATGAGATCTTTACAATTTGTAATTCCACTTTTTCCACGTGTTGTCACTTTGACATACCAAAACATCAAGTTAAATAAACAGTGAAAATTTCATCACCTCATGCTGAGTTTGATGTTTCAATGTTGGCTTTTTCCCCCAATTTATAGACAGACAGACAGACTATTTGAATATAAATCGATCTATATCCAAATAAATCAAAAGACATTTTTGTGATGTTTTGACCTGCATATCAGTCCTCTCCTTTGAAATCACAGCATTTGCGACTCTTGCCCTCTAGCCATTATGCCACTAAAATATACCAAATTTTCCTCTTGCTGGAACATTTACTCATGATCAATTTATTATGCAATGATGCTCAGCCTTTAGCGATGACTATTGGTCATCATACACCTTCTTACTAATTTATCTCAATAGCATTTCAAAAAGGCATAATATCATGAAACTGTGAATTTGAAATATTTTTACTACTAGATGAATACTTATTCTTCTACGCACGCCCAAAAGAAAGGCTGAAGAGACTCAATTATGTAAAAGTCAAAAAGTCGCCCTCTAATGTTTGCACTCTTGTCAAGGCAACAATAAAGACAGATGAAAGTGGAGGAAAGAATAAATACTACAATGTAGGCTCATACATCTGTCAGGCCAAAACTGGTCCGAATAAAGTTTGCTCAGTCGAGAATGGCTTGTGTAGATAAAACGCTGTCACTAAAAAATATTCCAGCCAAGCACACATTTCTGAAGGACATAAAAAAATAGCCTGTCCCAGCTAGTTTGACAGAGCAGAAAGATAATGCAAGTTATGCAAATAAAGCGACAAAAGCTGGAATAATAACTCAAATCGAGTAGAATGTCCACTTAATATATGTTATTTTGGTTTTCTTTCTGTTTAGGTCATCTGAACAATGTCCATATTGTTGCCTTTACAATTTGTGGACAGGAAGCTCAAGCTCTGGACCAGTTACCTTTTGGCTTTGTTGGTCTTATGGAGATTTTCCTTAACTGTGAACACTGACCGGCAAACCAATCCTTTTTTTGTTGATCATTGATTAATCTGTCTGTGCAATGCCTACAAATCAACAAGGGTTTCTGTGATTGATGTGACACAAGTGAACCTTGTCTCATCTATCAGCCCTAAGGAAGATGTATAGCTTTCAACTAGTTCAGTTAAAGATACTTTAAGAGACAAAAAACTGTTGTTAAGTCAGAATTTAGGTTTGCGGGTTGCAAAAAGGAGTTTCAATTGCTGGGATGTTACTTTCGAAGAATTACAAGTGCATTCAGAAATGTACCACAATGTTTCTATAACAGAAACTCAGTAATCCCATGCAATAATTTACTGTTACAACACAGCAATATAAAACGTAACACTCCTCAGTCATTCTGTCACTTTAATAATTCATTAAAAAGTCTGTGCAGCTGCAACAAAATTGTAAATACAATTCTGAACTCCATGGTACAGACTGGAATTTTTTTAGATGATGTTCTATGTTTCAAGTTCCCATGTTTTGCTTATGATCTTGATTTGCTTTGGGTGGCTCTGTCACTTTTACTCCTATGGGTTTTTCCTGACACAGCCTTAATGCCTTTTTGACAGCACTGGAAATGAAAACTGGCCAACCCAGAAAAGGAATATCTTTTAAAGCTCTCTTCTTTTGCTTCACATCTTATGTCTTGCAAACTCCAGTAGCTGCTTGTATATTGTCATTTAAGATAACACTCTTCAAGAGACACATATGGTATTGTTCGGTGCTCGGAATACTGAACAAGGCAAGGAGAAAATCATTTACAACACCGTCCTCAAGGGATCCTCATGGCCTGAGCACTCCACTTTATTACACAGATGAGGTATATGACTGCAATGTAAAAGTAAGCAATTGGGCGAGATATGGTTTTCCCACCATGCTAACTACAATGTACAACATTTGAGAGATGAATGGCCACTGGTTTTTACTGCCATGCTCATTATAAGAATAAAGTATTAGGGACATTTACTATTGATCTTACATTTTATATCAACAATTTGAATTTTAAAAAATGATTCAGGAGCCACAAAATTGGTAATTTTAAGAATATTGTACATCAGTATACCCTTTGTCACATGTGTTGCAAAGACTTCCACTCCTTCATGATTTTTGAATACTGCAATTTAATGCATGTAGGTAAATTCCAGGCATAGAGGATGGAAAGGTCACCATGACATTGCCACAGTGCAATTGCAAGTGAATTTAATGTGAAGGACGTAATCATCCATCATCATTTGGAAAATTGCTTCTCTAGAAATATGATATCCAAAGTTCTGCTTTGACATTAACAGAAATATTCTATGAGATAACAACAGCAAATCACTGAACATTTGAAGGTCTCTCAAGCATACTTACATTGTTATGTTAATTCTAAAAAAGGTTTGTACAACTAAAAGAAAATGGTGTTCATTTGAATAAATCTGAACATCCTAAATGTCCATCTGAAATTTGGTTAATTTGGCATGTCCTTCACATGAAATTCTCATGCAATGTGTAATATTTTTACTGAGGCAATGATTCATACACATTTGCTTATTCCAAGATCAATTTTGACAGCAAAATGTTAATTTTCTATTCAGCATATTGGCCTCATAGGCCCCATTAATATTTATCTATCTGTCCTTTAAAATAATTAAGGTGAGTAAAATATTTATGGGAATGTCCAGCTTTTCTGAGTGGCTATTTCACATTTATGCTTAGTCCCACTTATAAGAGTACGCATTATCATTTACGCATTATCATTTACCCTAATTCTTTAAAAAAGCTGTACAAAACGAGAACTAATTGTGCATGAACTATGACAAACTAATCTTCATGCTCATGAGCCAGCCCATATAATGTAATTAACTCCCTTTGATTGCCTTCTTTGATGTGACTGTAATCACAGCTCCTTAAAGCATGCTTAATTCAAATTGCCTTATAAGCACCAGAGAAACCGTGATGCAACACATGAGTAACAGAGGCCTCTTTGTGAAGGCAAAACTCTCTTATAAATTGGGTGTAAACATTTTCATCCACCTTTGTTTGGCTATTATCGTATAAAACTACTGCCCATTCTGCCTAATCTGTATGTGCCAAGTGGTTGAAATATTGAGAAGGAAGAAAATGGCATATGTATTCTTTAATGGTTAGGTATCAGCAATTTGAAAGATGTTAACAGTATATTTTTCATACTGAAAATGAAACTTTTGCTAGGAGGTTATTGTATGCATACTGCTTCTTGATATCATATGATATTCCATCTTCAATCTACACGATGTATACATGTATTATTGTCTATGAATAAACATATCAGGGCAAACAGCGGTCACAAGGACAATATCTGGAATAAGGCATAGGTCTGCATTTCTCTTTGATCTTGCTTTATGGTAAAACAACTAAATGTAGCAAATACCTGTCATGTTGTGGTAAATGCAGCTAAGGACTACAGAAGAAATCGATGAAAGGAAAAGTGTCCCTTCTAGCGAAGCCATTCGGGTCTATCATGCTTGTGTGTTATCAGTCCAGTGATCCTAATTTCCTCCACCATTCACAACACTCTCTCATAAGGTTGCCGCTGAAGTGTTTGTTCTCTATTGTAAGCTAATGATGCAAATTTACCCTGTGTAACATCAAAAGTTAGGCTACATTATGGGGAAAACAAAAAGTTCTCTATTCTTCGCCAATGCTGCATTGAACATCAGCAACAAATCTTGAGTACAGAAAACAAAAGAAGTCATGTCACTTGCCAGTTTGTTTAATACTAAACCTCAATTGATCACCCTTATACAAAAAGTGTTCCTGCCTTAAAGTTAATCACTATGATGTACACCAGAGACACCTATTGTTTGTTTGAGTTTTCCTGGTTGCTATGAACAAAGTCTACAGAATCACATGACTGTCTGTTGTTCAATTGTGATGTCACCACAACTGATGAGGTCACAGTAGCCAAGCTCCCATTGTGACGTCATGCCCCTGGTGGATTAGAGACAGAACAGTAGCTTTGACTGACCACAGCTCAAAAACGGATACGATGGACCACTTCATTTTTTACCAATTTACAGTTATTAAAGCAAGGTTAATTCTGTTAGAATTTTAAAAACATAGTAATACTCCAGCTATTTTTTCATCCATAAGATATAATAATTTAAGTTTTTGTTATTAACATTTTAATGTAACTTCATTTGGCCCCACTGAAAAAGTAAGTGCATATAGAACACTTTTTTGGGGCTTAAATTGTTGCAATTTGGCCCAAGAACATCATACTAACAATAACAATGACTACTGCAATTAATTTCAGAAATATGGTAATACTTTAGGACTTTAGGGTGATTAACTTTAAGAACAGCTTCAGACCAGAGGCACAAAAAAGTCTTTTGCGGGGTTGGTTTGGACTGGTAACTTCATCTGTCAGCCTGAGTGTCAGGTCCTGGAAAAGCTATTGTGTGTTGAAGTTAGGTCTGCAGTGGGTAATTTGAGCTGACTCCAGCTTTGGTGAGAAATGAGCTGCTTAACCGGATGAAACAGGCCAAACAAAGGCATCAACAAAGTGAAGTAACACCTTGGAATTAAATATAGTTTCAAATTGAGGGACTTCACTTATAGTTAAGTTGATCGTAGTGTGACAAAATAGTTTTTTTTACTATATCCTCATGGGAAGATAACAATCTGATTGTTTTATTTTAATATAAATCAAAACAATAGAAGACAATTCAATGGAGACATTCGTTGCAGTGCTTGCACAACTTGGTTCATCTCCATTTCAAAATGGATTAGTCAGGACAGGTGCCTTGTGTTTTCATTTTTTGTCCTATAGACATCTCTGCTGGATTGAATTGTTTTTGATAAAAACGAATACCTATCTTAAGGTTTAACAGTCTTTATTTATTTTCAAATACAACTAAATTAATGAGAAAGAAGCAAAGCAGAACGACAGTCAACAAAAAAGGCCCTACTTCATAAAATCACTAAGTCCAGAATTTCTTTGTTTGGGACCATTGTCAAACAGTGAATTTAAAGTGTAAGTGTTGATACATTGACAAGGATGAGTCTGGACTAGACTTGACAAATTAGCCTATGCAAAGAATCAAGCCTCAAACAAAGTAAGCAACCTGATATATGGTACCAATAGGCTAGGTCAATGGCCCTCTGCATGTTGAAGTCAGAGTCGCTTTGAAGACCACAACTACCAGCAAACAACATGCCGACAGATTGGTTTCATTAGTGGCTTCAATGAATCACCCCTTTGCTGTACAACTCCTTATTGCTCAAAGCTTAATGGAAGTGATTTAGGACCGGCAATCTTGGCTCAGTGATTCAAATACGTTCATCAAACAACCACAAAAGACCAGCACACGCTACAACAAGCAGTAATCACCCAAAGCTCAAAGGCTGTTTCAGCTTCACTGGTTCATAAGGCTGGTTAACTCTTATCTTGATAGGATGCTATGCATTTAAAGGAGTTGGCAGTCAAAATATTTCAAGAAAGCTGAAACAGTCATCAATTTATGAAAAGCAAGGCTGATTTCATCTCTGCATTGCATTAAAATATACTCTGACATCAACATTATTTTTAATGTTCTCAATATAGTGAAGAATTGATGATCAGCCTGTTACAAGGATGATGCCTTGATATAACCAGGGTATGAAACCACATTCTCCTTGGAGACAAGGTAAGCATGCAAACTATTGTTGCTAAATGCTTTTGAGCAATTGCTTCAACCTTTAAAGTTTGATATATTTTGCAGAATAACTGCTGCAGCACATTCAACAGTATCCATTTTGTTTTTCTCTGCCCCTGCATCGAGCCAGTAATATTTTCTGCATCTTTGCATTGACCCTGTCCTTTGATCTTCAAGCATGAATGAGAATGGGGCATGTCACATGAAACTCCCGTTGGGAACATAATATAATTTCGTATTTCATATGAGAAAAATTAGTTTTCACGCACCTACATTCTATCCATATTTATTTTCCTTTCTAAGAAATGGCTGATAAATTGTTTTGAGAAAAACCTCACATCTGTTCAAGCTAGTGTGACAGAGCAGAAAGATAAGCACAGCTGTGCTGTGCAAATGAAGCTAGAAAAGAAATCAAAACAGAAGGATAATGCCAATCTTAAGTGGTTTATTTCTACTTGTCTCCTTTTAGTGAAATATCGCACTTTTCTAAAAAGGCAATTTTTATTTACAAGAAAAGGTTGTTATCACTACTTCAACATCATAATATTAATTACAGTGCTGCCTGTAAGTAAATGAAACACATGATTTTGTGTCATTGCATCAATGATAAACATCCTCAACCAAACTGCTTGTGGAGGCATGGACTCTCATCTGATGAGAGGAAAAAATATTGGGTCATAAAGGCCGATATGTGAGACTAAGGGAAAACAATGGCAGCCAATTTTTTCTGCTTCTGTTATCTTTTTTACAATCCACTGCAGATTGATATATCAGATCTGAAGGAAATTCACAATCTTCCACCTAAAATATATTATTGTCTATGATATACAAATAGATATGTGGGCAAACAAATGTCTCAAGGCAAATATCCTGAACATGACCTCTACATTTGTACATGTCACACTAAGTAAAGCCCAATGTTGCAGATGGTGTGAGACTACCATGGTCAAAGTGTCCGTTTCTGGAGGAGCTATTTGGGTCTGTCATTCTTGTGTGTTATCAGTTCATTTATCATGATGGCTCATAATTGCATCCAGCTTTCGCATCACTGTAATTAGGGTTGCGATCAAAGGACTTCTTGTCTCTATTTAGCTAATGCTTCAAAATTACCTCATGCATACCTCATCAGGTAGGTCTAAAGTACAAAATAAGAAAAAAGAAAAAACTAAGGCAAATATAATGCAACTTGATGGGACATTGATAACAATTTCTTTAGTATTTCAAGAAAATACCTTTCCTCTTAGGATAGCACTAGTCCAGAGGAGAAGAAAGGTTTAGCAAGATTGCTTGTGACTAGCAATCAACTGCTATTGTGTGTTGAAGTTAGGTCTGGAATGTCTGATGTGAGCAACTGGCTCCAGCTTTGGTTGAGAAATGAGAAATAAATCAAAAGAAACAGGTTGAATAGAGGCACGATGAAAGCAATAACTTCGTATTGATTAAGGTTTCGAATTCAACAGACCTCACTACATAGGCGACGGTCGGGAAAAGCACAATGCAGAACATATGCATTAGAATTCAATAAAACGAATAAAATATAGACAATTTTACAGAATTAAACAAGAAACTTTCACTTCAGCAAAGTGTAGATTCTCTAGGTGGAAAATTTGAACAGGAATAAACTCTTCCACCAAGCCTTCCTAAATGACATGCAAACTTTCTTAAGATTGAATATGTGGCAAACTTCAGCTTCAGGGAGATAAAGGATCCTCATCCTTAAGATTTTCTGCCTCACTGGGCAGCACTCAATATTTCTTAATTAAACTAGGGCTTTGACCTACATGTGGCTCTTAACTGTCTTCCATTTGTACATCACCCTTTTTTTCGCAAGCCGTGCTACTGGAAGGCTTACAAGTGGGCCTACTTAGTCCCATAGTAGTTGATGCAGTGACATGTCTGATGGACACTGGTTCAGTTAACTGGATCAAGGCTTGTCAAACCGTTTTTTAAAGTAAGACCTGACAAGAAACGTAACTTCTCTTATGTCAATAACTTTTGTCTGTATCAAACTTGTTGAATACTAGCATAACTACAGTTTAGAACCTTCCCTCATGAGTCACTAGACAAAAATGACAAGACAAAGGTAAAACCTAAAATAACGAGATTTGAATTTATTTTGCTCTAAGATATTGTCAATTGGTTTGGGTCCTTGTGGCAACATCCAGAAGGCCATCAACATATGATGAATTCATCCATTACCACCTGTTCTATGTGCTGTATACAATAGAAAGTTCATGATCATATGATATGTCTGCAAAGAGTTATATTTGATTCCACTGCAAAAAAATATTTGTATTCCAGCCATTTTGGACGCCAACCTCATGCTGTTGAAAATACAGCTAAATCGAAATGCTGTAAGACAAGCAAGTCAACGAAATGTACCCATGAAGGTATACACTGGTGAACCCATTAATTTCAAATTTTTCAGCTGGTCATACTGGTCATACGGGTTTGAACAACAATAAGTATGCCTTTACACTTTTCAGTTGTATATTTAACAACAAAAGGTTGGCATTAAATATGACTGGAATAAAGTAATTTCAATGTCGGATAGCCTTGTCCTTGTCAAAGCTTAGGCTTTTTTTTCATCAAAAGGTTTTTCCAAGCTAATCATATTCATGTTTTTGTCAAATACATATAGAGCTATTCCAGAATTGTGTCAAAAACTTTAACAGTCGGCTCAATGCCAAGTTTTGAAGCACAAACTCTGCATCTATGTAAGGCAATGGGTCCTTGAAGGTTAATTACTGTATAGCAGGTTGAATCATGTATACTCTTTTCAAAATGTTTTTCCTTATTATAGGACCTTATGAACAAGGTAGTGTATGCTTGTAAATTTGAAATAATATTCAAAGGGTCTCTGCAATGAAGACTGATGAAAGCAGGATTTGAGCTACAATTTCGTTTCTTCACAGAAAGTCACGCTGCAAAAATGAGAAAATATAGCATATATCGCTCTGCAACAGATGACAAGCAAAAGAAACGGAAGTTTGAAATTCTCAAATGAAAGAAAATCTTAAGCAGCATTAGCAAAGACACTTATCGGGTCAACCTAGATAATCGTGTGGCCATGCAGATATATGAGCAAAGATTCAGGGAATTACGCACCAGCACATGTTTCAAAGCATACCTACGTAGCTATGATTTATCCACTACAAAGGGAAGCAAAAGAACCATGGTTAGGTCTGAATGAAGTTACCAACTAGGTCAGAGAATTTTGAGGAATAGACAAGCACTGTTGCTTTAACATGATTGATGACAAGCTTTAAAAAAAAAAATTTTTCTAACAAACTTTGTCTATTATAATATAAAATTATTAATATTTCTTTGTACTTCAGCTGCATCCCATGTGCTAGTTTGAGTCAAGTCCGGGTCACTTCCACCCGGCCTATTCCTTTTTCCTTTTGTAGTTTTCTCTTTGCTTTGTTTGCATGGCTCTGTTTATCTCTCTGCTCTGACAAACAGGCTAGGACAGGTTATTTCTGCCTTTTTCCGCCTCCACAAATCTCTGCCTGGCTTGAGTTTTTTTTTATTCTTCTCAATCTCCTCACGCCATTCTCAACTGGGCAAAGCTCGGCTGGTCTAGCTAGAGCCCCTGACAGATGTGTGAGCTTGCATTGTAGTATTTGCCTCTCTCTCCTATTTTATCCTTCTTTTTATAGTTTGTTGGCAAAAGAAAAAGTTATGAAGCTGCAATCCTGACTTTTCCTCATCTAAGCCGATTTATCTGTGGCTGCTAGCTTTCTGCATTCGCAAACAGGGATTAGGGTTAGTATTTGGCTGGCATATTCACATTGCTTGATTTTGTAGTAGGAAATAACTCAACATTTTTTACGAGAAGGAAAGAGTTAATATACATAAGGAAGTAAAATGGACAAAGAATATATTAAATACCACTATTCTGTCAAATCATTACTACAATAGCGACATGAGTAGGCAAAAATTGGCTTCAGTCATCAGTCTATTCCATCACAAATAAAACTTCTCAGATACTTCTAAAATTTTAAAACTATATCGCATGGAGCATATTCAATATACACTGCTCACTGTTGCTCCTTTTTGACATGACATAGGTGATGGAGGGATAACCATTTGATAAAGGTGAATGCAGTATTCCTGTTCTCAATGCCTGATCAAGGCCTACTCCAGATAAGTGTGCTATTTTATCAATGCAGCAATTTTGAAAGTGTTGAGGTTCCAAGTATTCTCGAGTTTGGAATTTGTTGACGAGGAAAACAGTACAGTAAAGTTCAGTATTACATTTTGACCGGACAAACAAAAAAACCATGTGCAAAGGACTGTCATATCTTAAACTTCATGTGGTAATCTTGTATTTCCCTTTGGATGCCAGGGGTGATCTTGCAGAAACAAACATCTGGCATCTGTTTAGTATTCAGATTCAGGGAACATAATATATAACACAGTCAGCAAAACTGTTTGTGCTGGTTTGACTGAGGGCCATTTCCAAATAAAAAAACTATGAAAGGAAAGAGAGATGATTGTGATGAATGCAATAGAGCATAAACTAGTTTCTTCTCCCGTCAGACAGTGTCATGTTTCATTTCCATAAATTGCTCACAAAAGGCTTTGAGTCAGAAGAGATGTTCTTTCAGGCTTTAGGTAATGAACTTGGGTAATATGAGTTGTCCGAAAAAGTAGAGGAGTTACAATGCTCACCAAATTAAAGATATATTTGTATTATGCTTTCTATCACAATACATATATTTATAAGATAAAATGAACTGCTGATAAAAAATGATTAAAATGTTATATAAAAGTGAATGGTCACTTATTTACGTTTTCCAGAGATATTTTACTTAATATCTTTATATTAAATATTTGGAACAGAATGCATTCCATTTCACTCAGTCAAATTAAATATTCCTGAGACTGAAATTAGACTCATTATACCATATGAAACCTTTTTCAGCATGTTTAACTGTTTGAGTATTTATCCATGGGATGGAGAATATGTGTTCATCACACCTCGGGCCAAGGTACTCAGGTGATAAATCACATATTCCCTCTCCCATGGTGAATAACCGATACATACAAACGTGCATTTCTTCACACTTTGGCGAGCTTTTTTTCATTAGGTGACTAATTTTTTACTGAAGCTGGAGCAAACGCAAATTGAATAGCAGTTCTAGGCTTGACTATGACACACAATAGCAGCCTTGGTGAAATTCCTATGCATATTTTGCACACAGATGTTTAGCCATTTATGCAAGTTCTTTAAGAGCTATTAATTAGCTCCCACTCCCTCTGTTTTCATGTCACACTGATCGATGATGGTTTTTATTTTCTTACTCTACGATGATGCTTGGCGTCAGTCTTCAAAATTTTGCATGAATAAAAGCACCCTTCTGATGTTTATGATTCGTATTGTGTCATGACTTCAGAGAAAAGTCATTTGGATGGTTTATTTCAGAAAGATCTGTGTTCTTTTTCTTTCTGCCTGCTTGTGTAGTGTACCCATTATATCCCAAATGAAACATCTGTACCAGGGGAAAATGCTTGTAGAAAGTATCATATAAACCATGGTTATGTTTCCTCTGAAGTCTGGAATGCAATGATTTAGATAGATCATCTTCTGCCATATGAAGTCATTACACAAAGGTTTACTGTCAAGAACGCAAAGCCGCCTAAGTTGATCAGAAAGGTTAGGCATGCAGCATGTGATGGTTATGAATTCAAGTTATAATGTCTTGATATCAAACAGAAGACATTTTTTATGGTTAACTTTTGCCTTATTTTCTCCCTTGTCCAGTCCTCCACATATTATTTACCAGTTTTATATCCTGATACTTGTAATATTCATTTTATGAAAAACTATCAGCACTGGAAGCATTTCTTTGTGGCAAATAACATATAAACCACTCTGGCGACTGTTCCTCTTGGCTAGCTTGCCAAGAATAGGAATAATAGAGACAGATCAACTTCTGTCAAATGAAGGCGTTAGATGAAAGTTTACTACCAAGAATGCCAATAAACTTAAGTAGATCAGAAAGGTAAAACATCATGTGAATGATAAAATGACAAACTAACTTAAAAAACATGCAGCGTTGGCCTAGTTATGTTAAATAAGGCAAAGAATCACGTGCAATAGATCAGAAACGTTCTGTAGAAAATATATGGGAATTACAAGGCAAGATAACATCCTACAGGTGATTTCTCATAATTTGTTGACATCTGCAGTAAAAAAAATTTTTTAACTATCATTTGTCGAGAGAAGGTACTCTGTAGTAACTGTGAACTGAAATGTTACAAAGGGATTCTGATAATTGCCCAAGGTGAGCTGCTGACATACTGGCTGTTTAAGGTGAGTTGTGGTTTTTCACAGTCAAATCTGATGTGTGTGAGTAGATATGCATATTTTGCCTTGTAATAATATCATAATTGATAGACCTTGGTTTCAGGGAGATAAGGAAACCTCATCTTACAGATTTTCTGGCTCACTGGGTATCATCTGATAAGTTGATACTCCGTAATTAAAGTGGGGCGCATCTTACTTGCAAACCTAGCTTTTAACTTTGCGAAAGCTCTCCTACACTCCATTTACCACTTCATCTTATTCAGAAAATCCTGCTGGAACTGGAAGGTTCACTTTGTCCTATTATACTTTATGCGACAGTCCGATGGACTCTGGCAGGTCACTGGCCCTAGACTTGTAAAATAATCTTGTTACAGGCAATTTCATTAGTACGCGATTCTAAGACTCTTTACACACTAAATACATAGCATTTTGCTTCATCTGATTGGTTCAGAGACAATAGAACGTCACACAGCTAATATGTTAAACGTAGCGAGTATATAGATTGCACTGATTCCTCACAGGCAACTGTGAAAGACCAGAATCGCATGGTAATGAAAACACCTGTAAGCAGGACGTGACAAGAAACTTGTCTTCTCTAACGTCATTCACCAAGGTCTAAAGTTGGCTTTTCAAAAGCTACAATAACTAAACTCTTTCTCACTGGATATGATATTTTGCTGAAACACTGAGAGCTGGAGGGTGCAAGCATGCTCAAGTGACATACAATCAAAGTGTATTACAATTCACATTCATTGTATAGTACTGTGTGTAGCTGCAAGAAAATTGTAAATACAATTCCGAACTCCATAGTGCAGATGATGTTCTATGTTTCAGGTTCCTGTGTTTTACTTATGATCTTGATTTGCTTTGGGTGGCTGTGTCACTTTTACTCCTCTGGGTTTTTCCAGACACAGCCTTAATACCTTTTTGACAGCACTGCAAATGAAAACTGGCAAACCCAGAAAAGGAATATCTTTTAAAGCTCTCTTCTTTTGCTTCACATCTTATGTCTTGCAAACTCCAGTAACTGCTTGTATATTGTCATTTAAGATAACACTCTTCAAGAGAAGCAAATGGTAATGTTCTGTGCTCTGAATACTAAACAAGGCAAGGAGAAGATCATTTACAACACCATCCTCAAGGGATCCTCATGGCCTGAGCACTCCACCTTATTTACATATACAGATGAGGGATATGACTGCAATGTAAAAGTAAGCAATTGGGCGAGATATGGTTTTCCCACCATGCTAACTACAATGTACAACATTTGAGAGATGAATGGCCACTGGTTTTTACTGCCATGCTCATTATAAGAATAAAGTATGAGGGACATTTACAATTGATCTTAAAATGTCTCATAGGATGATAATGACCAACACAATTAAGAACTCCAATTGGCAATATGACTCACTCTTAGAGTACTTTCATATCCCCTACCTGCAGCATCAAATGACTCTCCCTTATAACACAGGAATACGAAATAGTTTTTGGTACAAGGTGGGTGGTTATGCCCCATGCTCGGGGCATAACCACCCACCCCATGGGGCATAACCCCTCCCCCAAGGTACCAGCAACAAAAATAACTGGAGGATTTCCATATCTGGTGAAAGGATACTATGTCCCTTTCTGATGAAAATGCAGGTGCTCTTGACTTGGAAAGTAACAAACCATATCAGTGTCCTCACTTTTGCTATGGTAGTGATTTCTCAGATATTTCTCTCTGGGACGCTCCCGCCAATACCAATCTTTTGGTTTTTCAAGACAGCCCAAATGACATAATCTATGCTAACCCTTCCCAAGTTCCTCACACATTTACAGTACATTTTTGAAAACCCCCCTTCTGTTTCTGTCACCCCCTACTGTATTTTTTGCAGGGGCGGGTGGTTATGCCCCATATTGGGGTAAAACAGCCACTACCCCTATTATCACTCATGACATGATTTAATGACAGTTAAATCCATTTTAAAAATTAGTCAGAATATGAACCAAGACAATGCCTATTACCGATACCTTACATCTCCTTTATGTAGAATGCCATCACAAATACCGTCTCATGTAAAAATAAGATGAAGTCGCTTAAAAAAGCTAAAAAACTAAACAAACTGAGCTGGTCAGTATGGTTCTGCCTTTTGCTTGCAACCCCTTCTTTTAAAAATGTGTCTTTCACTATTAAAATCACCTGCACTAACAATATTTTCACTATATGTGGAACCAATCACCTTGAACCACTGGGTGGGTGGTTATGCCCCTGGGGGTGGTTATGCCCCACCTTCCCCTATGTGTATTATTTAGCACTCTTGTATGTGTAATATCTTGCATATACATCAGACTCATCTATGTGTATTATCTAACACTCTTGTATATGAATCATCTTCTTACATATACATCAGACTCGTCTATGTGTATTATCTAACACTCTTGAATATGAATAATCTTGTTTTCAGTGTGTCAGTCAAGTATCTTCCCTATTCATAATTATGGGTTGTCAAATAAATTCTAATAATTAGTATTTGTTTTATTTTGAGCTACGTTTTTGCTGACTGAGATAACTGTGTTTAAGCATGGATGAAAGGGAGATATATGTATATATATAGAGAGAGAGAAAAATATAGGTTGTTCCAAATATTAATTGATAGATAGATCATAGACAGATAAATAGAAAGGCAGATAAGTAGAAAGTCTGCTAGCATGTATTTGAGTAAGTGTAATACATTACCCATACACGAGCTGTTAGCTCAAAGCTTTGATAGCATAATGTGTAAGATAGCACACATTCACGAGTCCTATATGTGTCATATCATGCACATACAAGAATAGGATATGTATGTGTTACATCAGACATATACACTACCAGTCGTGTATGTATCATATAAGCCATGCACATTACCACTCCTGTATGTGCTTCTTCTCTCATATACACAACCAATCTTGTATAATATATATCATATACACGACCTGATGGTGATATATTTGACACATTCACGAGTGAGAAAAGTGTAAGAAATGCCACATCCACAAATGGCCAATTCGTGTATGTGTGATTTCTTGCACTCGTGTATGTGTAATTTCTAACAAAAAATATAGCTCCAAAATTGGTAATTTTAAGTTTACAAATCAGCATACTCTTTGTCACATGTGTAGCAAAGACTTCCACTCCTTCATGATTTTTGAATACTGCAATTTAATGCATGTAGGTAAATTCCAGGCATAGAGGACGGAAAGGTCACCATGACATTGCCACAGTGCAAGTGAATTTCATGTGAAGGACATAATCATCCATCATCATTTTGGAAAATTGCTTCTCTAGAAATATGATACCCAAATTTCTGCTCTGACATTAGCAGAAATATTCGATCAAATAACAACTGCAAATCACTGAACATTTGAAGATGCTCTTTTGCAATATTCACATTTTAGATTTAAGTAAAGATTTGGCAAGGTCTCTCAAGCGTACTTACATTGTTATGTTAATTTCTAAAAATGGTTTGTACAACTGAAAGAAAATTGTGTTCATTTGAATAAATCTGAACATCCTAAATGTCCATCGTGCAGTTCTTTTACCATCATTTTTTCCCCTTCTGGCTAATTTTTACACCTGCTGAATAGAAAGAATGGCCTTTTCGATTACAAGCAGTTGCGTAATAAAAATAGAAAAGAGAAAACATCCGAGAAAATGAACATTATCTTGTTCACAAAACAACACTTTCCTTGAAGTATTAAATCTTTACTTATGTCACCTAGACACATTGTAACTTTTCTGAAATTTGGTTAATTTGGCATGTCCTTCACATGAAATTCTCATGCAATGTGTCATATTTACTGAGGCAATGATTCATACACATTTGCTTATTCCAAGATCAATTTTGACAGCAAAATGTTAATTTTCTATTCAGCATATTGGCCTCATAGGCCCCATTATTATTTATCTATCTTTCCTTTAAAATAATTAAGGTGAGTAGGCCTAAAATATTTATGGAATGTCCAGCTTTTCTGAGTGACTATTTCACATTTATGCTTAGTCCCACTTATAAGAGTACGCATTATCATTTACGCATGATCATTTACCCTAATTCTTTAAAAAAGCTGTAAAAAACAAGAACTAATTGTGCATGAACTATGACAAACTAATCTTCATGCTCATCAGCCAGCCCATATAATGTAATTAACTCCTATTGATTGCCTTCTTTGATGTGACTGTAATCACCGCTCCTTAAGCATGCTTAATTCAAATTTCCTTATAGGCACCAGAGACACCGTGATGCAACGCATGAGTAACAGAGGCCTCTTTGTGAAGGCAAAACTCTCTTATAAATTGCGTGTAAACATTTTCAATTTGTCGGCCTTTTTCCTTGCTGTTTCCAGTCCTTTTCATCCACCTTTGTTTGGCTATTATCGTATAAAACTACTGCCCATTCTGCCTAATCTGTATGTGCCAAGTGGTTGAAATATTGAGAAGGAAGAAAATGGCATATGTATTCTTTAATGGTTAGGTATCAGCAATTTGAAAGATGTTAACAGTATATTTTTCATACTGAAAATGAAACTTTTGCTAGGAGGTTATTGTATGCATACTGCTTCTTGATATCATATGATATTCCATCTTCAATCTACACGATGTATACATGTATTATTGTCTATGGACAAACAGATATCAGGGCAAACAGCAGTCACAAGGACAATATCTGGAATAAGGCATAGATCTGCATTTCTCTTTGATCCTGCTTTATGGTAAAACAACTAAATGTAGCAAATACCTGTCATGTTGTGGTAAATACAGCTAAGGACTACAGATATATACACAGAAGAAATCGATGAAAGGAAAAGTGCCCCTTTCTAGCGAAGCCATTCGGGTCTATCATGCTTGTGTGTTATCAGTCCAGTGATCCTAATTGCCTCCACCGTTCACGACACTCTCTCATTAGGTTGCCACTGAAGTGTTTGTTCTCTCCTGTAAGCTAATGATGCAAATTTATCCTGTGTAACATCAGAAGCTAGGCTGCATTATGGGGAAAACAACAAGTTCTCTACTCTCCGGTAATGCTGCATTGAACGTAAGCAACAAATCTTGAATACA
Source organism: Platynereis dumerilii (assembly GCA_026936325.1). Taxonomy (NCBI): domain Eukaryota; kingdom Metazoa; phylum Annelida; class Polychaeta; order Phyllodocida; family Nereididae; genus Platynereis; species Platynereis dumerilii. The sequence goes on along the minus strand of JAPTHN010000005.1, from coordinate 20,608,743 downwards.
GAAATCACAAGAAGTCATGTCACTTGCCCGTTTGTTTAATACTAACCCTCAGTTGATCATCATTATACAAAAAATGTTCCTGCCTTAAAGTTAATCACTCTGATGTACACCCGAGACCCCTATTGTTTGTTTGAGTTTTCCTGGTTGCTATGAACAAAGTCTGCAGAATCACATGACTGTCTGTTGTTCAATTGGTATGTCACCACAACTGATGAGGTCACAGTAGCCAAGCTCCCATTGTGACGTCATGCCCCTGGTGGATTAGAGACAGAACAGTAGCTTTGACTGACCACAGCTCAAAAACGGATACGATGGACCACTTCATTTTTTTACCAATTTACAGTTACTAAAGCAAGGTTAATTCGGTTAGAATTTTAAAAACATGGTTATACTCCAGCTATTTTTTTATCCGTAAAATATAATAATTTAAGTTTTTGTTATTAACATTTTAATGTAACTTTAAATTGCCCTGCAGAAAAAGTAAGTGCAGATAGAACACTTTTGTGGGGGCTTATATCGTTGCAATTTGGCCCAAGAACATCATACTAACAATAACAATACAATGACTACTTCAATTAATTTCAGAAATATGGTAATACTTTAGGACTTTAGGGTGATTATCTTTAAGAACAGCTTCAGACCAGAGGCACAAAAAAGTCTTTTGTGGGGTTGGTTTGGACTAGTAACTCCATGTGTCAGCCTGAGTGTCAGGAAAGCTATTGTATGTAGTTAGTTAGGTTGTAAGTTAAGTCTGCAGTGGGTAATTTGAGCTGACTCCAGCTTTGGTGAGAAATGAGCTGCTCAACCGGATGAAACAGCCCAAACAAAGGCATCAACAAAGTGAAGTAACACCTTGGAATTAGATGTAGTTTCAAATTGAGGGACTTCACTTATAGTTAAGTTGATCGTAGTGTGACAAAATAGTTTTTTTACTATGTCCTCACAGGAAGATAACAATCCAATTATTTTATTTTAAAACAAATCAAAACAATAGAAGACATTCAATGGACACATTTGTTGCAGTGTTTGCACAACTCGGTTTATCTCCATTTGAAAATGGATTTGTCAGGACAGGTACCTTATGTTTTCATTTTTTGTCCTATTGACATCTCTGCTTGGTTGAATTGTTTTGAGTTAAAACAAATATCTCAAGGTTTAACAGTCTTTGTTTATTTTCAAATCCTACTAAATTAATAAATACGAAGCAAAGCAGACTGACAATCAACAAAAAAGGCATGAATTCAGAATTTCTTTATTTGAGACCAATGTCAAACAGTGCATTTAAAGTGCAAGTGTAGTTACATTGACAAGGATAAGTCTTGACCAAATCAATTGCAGAAGGGCATTAATCACTAACTTGACAAATTAGCCCAAGCAGAGAATCCTGCCTGCAACAAAATAAGCAAGCTGATATAATTGTACCAGTAGGCTAAGCCTATGGCCCTCTGCATGTTGAAGTCAGAGTCGCTTTGAAGACCACAACTACCAGCAAACAACATGCCGACAGATTGGTTTCATTAGTGGCTTCAATGAATCACCCTTTTGCTGTACAACTCCTTATTGCTCAAAGCTTAATGGAAGTGATTTAGGACCGGCAATCTTGGCTCAGTGATTCAAATACGTTCATCAAACAACCACAAAAGACCAGCACACGCTACAACAAGCAGTAATCACCCAAAGCTCAAAGGCTGTTTCAGCTTCACTGGTTCATAAGGCGAGGCCCGTTACCTGTTATCTTGATAAGATGCTATGCATTTAAAGGAGTTGGCAGTCAAAATATTTCAAGAAAGCTGAAACAGTCATCAATTTATGAAAAGCAAGGTTGATTTCATCTCTGCATTGCATTAAAATGTAATCTGACATCAACATGTTCTTAAATGTGTTATTTTGCTTTGGGCGTCCTTCACCAACTCAATATAGTGAAGAATTGATGATCAGCTTGTTACAAGGATGACGCCTTCATATAACCAGGGTATGAAACCACATTTTCCTTGGAGACAAGGTAAGCATGCAAACTATTGTTGCTAAATGCTTTTGAGCAATTGCTGCAACCTTTAAAGTTTGATATATTTTGCAGAACAACTGCAGCAGCACATTCAACAGTATCCATTTTGTTTTTCTCTGCCCCTGCATTGAACCAGTAATATTTTCTACATCTTAGCATTGACCCTGTCCTTTGATCTTCAAGTATGAAGGAGAATGGGGCACGTCATTTGAAACTCTGCTAGAACATCACATAATTTTGTATTTCGTATGAGAAAAATTAGTTTTGCAAACCTACATTCTGTCCATATATATATGTTTCTCTCCAGAAAATGACTGGTAAATTGTTTAAGTCACAGGAAATATTCTATACAGGCCGCAGGAAAGAAGTGGATACATAAAATGAAAGAACTGTCAAAGATATGCTATGAAAGAAGTGTAATGATTGTGGTATATGGTCATTTCATACCACAACAATTAAACTTCTTTCGTAGTTTATCTTCGACGATTCTTTCATTTTATGTTTTTTCATCAACAGTCCAATTGTTTGTTTCTATGTTGCTTTTTTTAATCCTCTTTGTTTAACAACATGATAATGCATTTTTTGTTCCTATAGCCTTGTAAAAAGAACATTTCTTTACATATGAAAATTGCATCAGACACAAATTCTCAATTGCTATTTAAATTTATTTCTATCTAAATAAACCAGAACACTATATAGTTTGTGATGCGTGCAATATTTTTGCCCTTCACATCAGTTGTCAGTTTTTTTACTTCACAGAAATATGCCGCTTGTCAATAATGGGTTCCATTATGCCACTAGCCCAAATTTTCACTCACTGTTCAAAGCATTTTCCCTCGAGATCAATACACAGTGATAATATATGAAACACTCTATATGCTCAGCCTTTATCGATGACTATTTCTGTATTTGTCGTCATACGCCTTCCTGCCAACTGCCAAGTTATCTCAATTGCATTTTAAAAAAGCATTTTGAGTGAATTTTTTGAAAAAAACATTTTGAGTGAATTTTTTTATATTTGTACTACCAGCCCAATACTAAATCTTCTTTCCATGCACAAAAAAAAGCTGAAAAGACAAAATTATGGAAAAGTCAAAAAGTCGCTCTCTGATGTTTGCACTGGTATCAAGGAAGTAATAAAATAGAATAAAAGAGGGGGGGGAATAAATAGCGAGATACAACACCGATACAAGCTCACATCTGTCAGAGGCCCAAGCTGGACCAAGTAAAGTTTGCTCAGTTGAATATGGCTTGTGGAGATAAAGGACTAAAGCTAATAACGATTCCAGGAAGGCAGGGATTTCTAAAGGACATTAGAACGAAAATAGCCTTTCCAAGCTAGTGTGACAGAGCAGAGAGATAAGCACAGATGTGCAAATGAAGCTAGGAAAGAAATCAAAACAGGAGAATTTTTAGTGGTGAATTTCTATTTGTCTCTTTTTTAGTGATATATCGCACTTTTTCTAAAAAGGCAATTTTCATCTTCAAGAAAAGGTTGTTCTCACTATATTAATATCATCATCTTAATTATCAGTCAGGTCATTCTTAACTTGAACTAAATACAAACTTTTTTGATGTCCTTATTTGCCCTGTTTCTTTGACTATTGCCTCGTTTCTCAAAATAGCTGGCAGCTAGTCAAATCAGTCATTCTAGGTCATCTGGACAATATCCAGCCACAGTCAGCTTTGTGTCCAAAGAATACTCTAGACGAGAGCTCTCTCAAATTCTGAACTTACAAAGCACAACATTTTATTTATAATAATACCTGCTGCAGTCTTTTTTTAAATTAGAAATATTGCTCCTGGAAGTGTCTGGCAGGCACACACTCTACTGAAAATGTCCTGTCATTTGAAGTCCTCAACAAATGGTAGGTGAAAAAGGTATATTTAATATATTTTCTGTGACCACTACATCACCAAGGGATCTAGCTCAATGCCCTAAATACTGCTGGATGAAGGACCCTGCATTTCAGATGCTACTGGTGTAGCTCTTCTTAGCGGGGCAGATTTGTCATGAATAGGGGAGTAATAGTGCATTTATACATAGAAGCATGGAACTTGGCACACATTTCAAAAACGTCTTAAAGAAAATATTTAGATAGGGAGCCACTTCAGATTTGACCTGGCTGACCCATGGCAGCCATTTTCCAAAATGGCGGCTAATTTTCTCATTTTCCTGCTGTCTGTGAAGTGCCTATATTATTAAAGTATGAAAACAGTGCTCATTATCCCTTCTACAGATCTAAAGAACATTATCAATTGATTTCTGGATTGAACTGAGGAATTTTAGGGTAGTCAGGGTCCATTTTGCTAGAACTATTGAAGAAAATGTATCATTTCGCGGTTTCCCATAGTTTAATGGAATCTCAATTGATTTTAAAACCGACTACATATTTGAATCCCTTGTAAGAAGAGCTTTCAAATGAACGGTCGCATCAATACTTTCCGTGAATTTTTGTCAAAATTACAGAAACAACAAAATCTTCAAAAATCATTTTATTTTCATTTTTTCCATTTTTGCACCAAGTTTACTAAACCCATTGATGCGGGTACTCATTTGAAAGCACTTCTTACAAGGAATTCAAATATGTAATTTATTTTGAGATTGATAGAGAATTGGGGTAACCATCCGTAACCGCGAAATCCAGTGTTTAAATCTATATTTCTAACAAAGAGGATTCCAACAAACCTGAAAATAGACCAAGGCTGCCAAAAAATGTTATAGTAATGTACTGAATACTTAGAAAAGCAATAAAAAACAATATTTACGTGTATTCTATTTGTAGGAAATACACAGAAAGCAGCAAAATGGAAGAATTGACCGCCATTTTGGAAAATGGCTGCCATTAGCCACCTAAGCTAAATCTGAAGTGGCTCCCTATCCAAATATGTTTGTATAGATGTGTTTTAAGTGTGCGCCAAGTTTCATGCTTCTATGTATAAATGCACTATTTTTTTACATACCTGCCCCGCTATCTCAGTTGATCATTGATCAATCTATCTGAGCACTGCCAACACCTCGACAAGCGTTTCTGTGATTGATCTAACATGAGTGAACCTTGTCTCATCAGTCAGCATACTGATGCTGTCCTGAAGTTGATGTATAGTTTTCATCTGGTTCTGTAAATGGGTGTATAATGAAACACAGGTAAAGTGTCAGAAACATACAATGTAGTCTACACATTGTATTGACCAAAGGGGAGGGATATAGTTTTCTTGTCATGCAAGCAGCAGCTGCTATCTTCCTCTTAAAATATATTATTGTGTATGATATACAAATAGATATATGGGCAAACAAATGTCTCAAGGCTAATACCCTGAACATGACATCTACATCTGTACATGTCACACTAAGTAAAGCCCAATGTTGCAGATGGCGTGAGACTGCCATGGTTAAAGTGACTCTTTCTGGAGGAGCTATTTGGGTATGTTATTCTTGTGTGTTATCAGTGCATTTATCATAATGGCTCATAATTGATCCAGTTTTCACATCACTGTAATTAGGGTTGCAACCAAAGGCTTGTTCTCTATATATAGCTGATGCTACACAAATTACCTCATGCATACCTTATCAGTTGGGTCTAAAGTACAAAATAAGAAAAAAAAACAAGGCAAATATAATGCAACTTGATGGCACATTGATAACAATTGTTTTAGCATTTCAAGAAAATACTTTTGCTCTTAGGATAGCACTTAACTCCAAAGAACTGTCTCGAGCGCGCAGCGCGAGCCAGTTCTAATTTGATCCATGTTTATATCAAGAAGTTCATCTTTGATGCAACATTTTGGGGTTATCACAAATTTCAAGCAAGGATATCAACATACCATTAGATTCTCTAGGCTTAACCCTTGGCTAGTGCAGCATTCTCGTGCCCTTGCACCTTGTCTTTTGGTCACAATTAGACAATTTCCATGATTCATTCCCATTTTCTTCTTGATTTGCGATCGCTGGCACCATAACATACATTGCGCATGGTCAGTGACTTGACAGCAAGCCCCCCCCCCCTCCCTCCCCAATCCACTGACCAGTCTTGGCGCCAATTGAGGATCAAAGTCAAGTGACAGCTGAATGCCTGTGGCTCAGGGACCAATTCAGTCACCCTTAATAGCAATTAGCATTTATACATCCTCAGATGAATGGGAATGGTATTTTGCTGAAGTTGAATAGCAATTACCTTTTCTGTCATTTTAAAATAATCATCAAAGTGAAAGGCATGTCTGATATCTCTGATGTGGTTGCCTCTCATTGCTATGTGGTATCTATTCATTCCAGTTACTGTATTAAAACGGCTGGTTTCCTGTGTTCACAAGTCATGAAATAGATGAGCTATGATCATTATGTCTGATTTGATTAAAATAATTTAATAAGTGCATGTCGGCGTCATTAGAGGCTAACTTAAAGCATGATATAGGGTGTTATAGTTCTATATAAATTACACAAAATACCATGTAGCTTTGTTTTGATTTCTAATCAAGAAAAAACAAGTTAACTTTGGAACTAAGATGTACTTTTTCACAATTAAGCCTAAACTGGATGGCTACTGGAACATGCAATTAAGTCAGAACAGAATTGATGTGACATGGACGAAAGAACAAAAGTGGTTTGAAAAATAATTATAAAAACACATTGTTATTATAACACGAGATGTCATGCTAGGCAATTGCTACACTTCCACACTTGGCTGAAAACCATAAGGTCAGTGCAATTTGACAGATTGGCAAAATCATGTTACCGGGAGGTGCTGCCAGTCTGCCACTGGTGGAAATTTCCTTAATCAATTTTGATCTCCATGCTTCGTTTATCACTTCGTGAGTTTGTCAGTTTGTCTTGCATGCAGGAGAGGAGATTAACAGTCACAAGCCTCTTTTGCACCATTTTCAAATCATGACCTGTTATCATGATTTGCTCAATATCATCATTACGAATCTTAATAGGCCTAATTACTGCCAATTGTGGAGGCATAAACAGCAAAGCTGCAACATGTGCTTTGATGCACGTGGCTCTATTTACAAAACAAGAGCAAGTGACCCCTGATTGGATAATGCAGGGCGCATGTTTCTTCTCCAGAAAAACATGGCATCGTTGCAGCCACGAACAAGGCACTGGACAGCAAAGACAGGACAATTTAAGGAGGTTAGACTTTAAATTCTGGTTCTAAAATACCCCGTCCTGGCTTAGGAGGGTGTATGCATTGCATATGTCAAGTGTGATCTTTGTGCATCTCCCCAGAGCTGTGCTATAGATGCCAAAAGTTCAGCTACCTGATTAGGCAATAGAAGTGTTCCAATCTGCTCCGCAAGGCTTCCAGCCTCCCGGAGCTGATTGTACGATTTAGATAGCACCATTCCAGAGAGGAAGAAAAGGTATAGCAAGATTGCTTGTGACTAGCAATCAACTGCTATTGTGTGTTGAAGTCAGGTCTGGAATGTCTGATGTGAGCAACTGGCTCCAGCTTTGGTTGAGAAATGAGAAATAAATCAAAAGAAACAGGCCGAATAGAGGCATGACGAAAGCAGTAACTTTGTATTGATTACAGTTCCAAATCCAACAGACTTCAATAGAAGATGGTTGGAAAAGCACATAAAGAACATTTGCAGTAGAAATATAGAATACACATATGAATATAGACAATTTTACAGAATGATAGAAGAAACTTTGAACAGGAATGAACTCTTCCACCGACCTTTCTTAAAGACATGGAAGTTTTCTTAAGATTGAATATGTGGCAAACTTCAGCTTCAGGGAGATAAAGGATCCTCATCCTAAAGATTATCTGCCTCACTGGGCAGCGCTCAATATTTCTTAATTAAACTAGGGCTTTGACCTACATGTGGCTCTTAACTCCCTTCCATTTGCACATCACAGTTTTTTGGCAAGCCTTGCTACTGGTATGGAACAAGGAGGCCCACTTAGTCCCATAGTAGTTGATGCAGTGACATGTCTGATGGACGCTGGTTCACTTAACTGGATCAAGGCTTGTCACACCATTTTTTAAAGCAAGACCTGACAAGAAACGTAACTTCTCTTATGTCAATGACTTTTGCCTGTATCAAACTTGTTGAATACTAGCATAACTACAGTTTAGAACCTTCCCTCATGAGTCACTAGACAAAACTAACAAGAAAAAATTAAAACCTAAAATAATGAGAGTTGAATTTATACGCTTCAAGATATTGTCGGTTGGTTTCAATCCTTGTGATAGCATCCAGAAGGCCATTAACATATGATGAAATCGTCCGTTACCACTTGTTCTATACATATACATAGAGTTATATTTGATTCCACTGCAAAAAAATTTTATTATGTATTCCAGTCATTTTGGGCGCAAACCTCATGCTGTTGAAAATACAGCAAAATCGAAATGTTGTGAGACATGCAAGTTAACGAAATGTACCCATGAAGGTATACACTGGTGAACACGTTAATTTCTATTTTTTTCAGCTGGTCATCCTGGTCATACGCGTTTGGAAAACAATAAGTATGCTTTTACACTTTTCAGTTTTACATTTAACAACAAAAGGTTGGCATTAAATATGACTGGAATAAAGTAATTTCAGTGTTGGATAGCCTTGTCCTTGTCAAAGCTTAGGCTTTTTTTTTTCATCAAAGGTTTTTCCAAGGTAATCATACAAGTTTTTTGTCAAATACATACATTGTATATAAATGACATAGCATTAAGAGCAATTCCAAAATTGTACCGAGAAAATATGTCAGTGGGCTCAATGCCAAGGTTTGAAGCACAACTCTGCATCTATGTAAGGCAATGTGTCCTTGAAGGTTAATTACTGTATAGCAGGTTGAATCATGTTTATTCTTTTCAAAATGTTTTTCCTTATTATATGACCTTATGAACAAGGTAGTGTATGCTTGTAAATTTGAAATAATATTCAAAGGGTCTCTGCAATGAAGACTGATAAGATAAAATCAGGATTTGAGCTACAACTATGTTTCTTCACTGAAAATCATGTTGCAAAAATTAGAGAATATAGGATGTCCCTCGATTCACAGGATACACGCAAACGAACGGGACCTTTGAATTTCATTAAAAAAATAAAATCTTAAGCAGCATCAGCAGAGACACTTACCAGGCCAGGCCTGGATAATCAAGTGGCAATACAGATATGTGTGCAAAGATTCAGGGGTTTATGCACCTACACATGTTTTAAAGCATACCTAGCTATGATTAATCCACAACAAAGGGAAGTGAAAGAACTATAGTGAGGTTTGAATGAAGTTACCAACCAGGTCAGAGACTTTTAAGGAATAGACAAAGACTGTTGTTTTAACATCATGACAAGCTAAAAAAATGGCTTTGTTTTCAAACTTTGTCTTTTATAATATAAATTTATTAATATTTCTTTGTACTTCAGCTGCATCCCAAGTCCGGGTCACTTCAACCCGGCCTATTCCTTTTTCCTTTTGTAGTTTTCTCTTTGCTATGTTTGCACAGCTCTGTTTATCTCTCTGCTCTGACAAACAGGCTAGGACAGGTTATTTCTGCCTTTTTCCGCCTCCACAAATCTCTGCCTGGCTGGAGTTTTTTTATTCTTCTCAATCTCCTCACGCCATTCTCAACTTGGCAAAGCTCGGCTGGTCTAGCTAGAGCCCCTGACAGATGTGTGAGCTTGCATTGTAGTATTTGCTTCTCTCTTCTCTTTTATCCTTCTTTTATAGTGTTTCTTGTAAAAGAAAAAGTTATGAAGCCGCAGACCTGACTTATCCTCATCTAAGCCGATTCATCTGTGGCTGCTAGCTTTCTGCATTCGCAAACAGGGATTAGGGTTAGTATTTGGCTGGCATGTTCACGTTGCTTGACTTTGTAGTAAGAAGTAACTCAACATTTTTTACAAGAAGGAAAGAGCTAATATACATAAGAAAGTAAAATGGACAAAGTGTAAATTAAATACCACTCTTCTGTCAAATCATTACTACAATAGCGACATGGGTAAGCAAAAATTGGCTTCAGTCATCAGTCTATTCCATCACAAATAAAACTTCTCAGATACTTCTAAAATTTTAAAACTATATCGCATGGAGCATATTCAATATACACTGCTCACTGTTGCTCCTTTTTGACATGACATAGGTGATGGAGGGATAACCATTTGATAAAGGTGAATGCAGTATTCCTGCTCTCAACGCCTGATCAAGACCTACTCCGATAAGAGTGCTATTTTATCAATGCAGCAATTTTGAAAGTGTTGAGGTTCCAAGTATTCTCGAGTTAGGAATTTGTTTGACGAGGAAAACAGTACAGTAAAGTTCAGCATAACATTTTGCCCGGACAAACAAAAACACCATGTGCAAATGACTGTCATATCTTAAACTTCATGTGGTAATCTAGTATTTCCCTTTGGCTGCCAGGGGTGATCTTGCAGAAACAAACATCTGGCATCTGTTTAGTATTCAGATTCAGGGAACACAATGTATAACACAGTCAGCCAAACTGTTTGTGCTGGTTTGACAGAGTGCCATTTCCAAATGAAAAACTATGAAAGGAAAGAGAGAGTGTTGGTTGTGATGAATGCAATAGAGCATAAACTAGTTTCTTCTTCCGTCTGAAGTCAGACAGTGTCATGTTTCATTTCCATAAATTGCTCACAAAAGGCTTTGAGTCAGAAGAGATGTTCTTTCAGGCTTTAGATAATGAACTTGGGTAAAATGAGTTGTCCGAAAAAGTAGAGGAGTTATAATGCTCACCAAATGAAAGATATATTTTTATTATTTTTTCTATCACAATACATTGATTTACAAGATAAAATGAACTGCTGATAAAAAATGATTAAAATGTTATATAAAAGCGAATGGTCACTTATTTACGTTTTCCAGAGATATTTTACAAAATATCTTAATGTTAAATATGTGGAACAGAATGCATTCCATTTCACTCAGTCAAATTAAATATTCCTGAGACTGATATTAGACTCATTATACCATATGAAACCTTTTTCAGCATGTTTAACTGTTTGAGTATTTATCCATGGGATGGAGAATATGTGTTCATCACACCTCGGGCCAAGGTACTCAGGTGATAAATCACATATTCCCTCTCCCATGGTGAATAACCGATACATACAAACGTGCATTTCTTCACACTTTGGCGAGCTTTTTTTCATTAGGTGACTAATTTCTTACTGAAGCTTGAGCAAACACCAGTTGAACTGCAGTTCTAGGCTTGACTGCAACACACAACAGCAGCCTGGGTGAAATTCCTATGCATATTTTGCACACAGACGTTTAGCCATTTGTGCAAGCAAGTTCTTTAAGCGCTATTAATCAGCTTCCACTCCCTTTGATTCATGTCACACTGAACGATGATGGTTTTTATTTTCTTACTCTACGATGATGCTTGGCGTCAGTCTTCACAATTTTGCATGAATGAAAGTACCCTTCTGATGTTTAAGATTCATGTTGTGTCATGACTTCAGACAAAAGTCATTTGTATGGTTTATTTCAGAAAGATCTGTGTTCTTTTTCTTTCTGCCTGCTTGTGTAGTGTACCCATTATATCCCAAATGAAACATCTGTACCAGGGGAAAATGCTTGTAGAAAGTATCATATAAACCATGGTTATGTTTCCTCTGAAGTCTGGAATGCAATGATTTAGATAGATCATCTTCTGCCATATGAAGGCATTAGATGAAGGTTTACTGTCAAGAACGCAAAGCAGCCTGAGTTGATCAGAAAGGTTAGGCATGCAGCATGTGATGGTTATGAAATCAAGTTGATACTCCGTAATTAAAGTGGGGCGCATCTTACTTGCAAACCTAGCTTTTAACTTTGCGAAAGCTCTCCTACACTCCATTTACCACTTCATCTTATTCAGAAAATCCTGCTGGAACTGGAAGGTTCACTTTGTCCTATTATACTTTATGCGACAGTGTGATGGCTAGTCACTGGCCCCAGACTTGTAAAATAATCTTGTTTAGCAGGACGTGACAGGAAACTTGTCTTCTCTAATGTCATTCACCTTGGTATAAAGTTAGCTTTTCAAGAGCTGCAATACCTTTTTTTAAAATTTTTTTTATTGATTATTCAATTGCGGTACATAATTTAGTAGGCCTAAAACCTCTAGAGGCTTGTTAGCCTAATTAAATAGTTACACACGAATAAGCACACTTTTACCAAAGAAATACAAACCCATTTTATCAATTACTTTAGAAAAAAACAAGTTAGTAACAATAACAAATGGTACAAACAGTTGTTTCAAATTAATACAGATTAAATAAATAAACAAAAGATCATTAGATTTTACTATTATTAAAAAAAAAGATTCTTAATTTTTTTCTTAAAATGACTGAACCCTCACTCACTGGACATGATACTTCGCTGAAACACTGAGAGCTGGAGAGTGCTAGCCTGCTCAAGTGACATACAATCAAATAGTATTACAATTCACATTCATTGTATAGTACTGTTTGCAGCTGCAAGAAAATTGTAAATACAATTCTGAACTCCATAGTGCAGACTGGATTTTTTTAGATGATGTTCTATGTTTCAAGTTCCCATGTTTTGCTTATGATCTTGATTTGCTTTGGGTGGTTCTGTCACTTTTTACTCATGTGGGTTTTTCCAGACACAGCCTTAATGCCTTTTTGACAGCACTGGAAATGAAAACTGGCCAACCCAGAAAAGGAATATCTTTTAAAGCTCTCTTCTTTTGCTTCATATCTTATGTCTTGCAAACTCCAGTAGCAGCTTGTATATTGTCATTTAAGATAACACTCTTCAAGAGACGCATATGGTAATGTTCGGTGCTCTGAATACTAAACAAGGCAAGGAGAAGATCATTTACAACACCATCCTCATGGGATCTTCAAGGCCTCAGCACTCCATCGTATTTACATATACAGGGGACAGACATGAATGCAATGTACAAGTTATTCATTGGGCAAGATATGGTTTTCCCACCGTAATAACTGCAATGTACAACATTTAGGAGATGAACAACCATTGATTTTTACTGCTATGCTCATTATAAGCATAAAGTATAAGGGACACTTACAATTTATTTGACATTTTTATATCGATAAGTTGAATTTAAAAAATGATCCAGGAACCACCAAATTACTCCTTCATGATTTTTTAATACTGTAATTTGATGCATATAGGTAAATTCCAGGCATAGAGGATGGAAAGGTCACCGTGACATTGCCACAGTGCAAGTGAATTTCATGTGAAGGACATAATCATCCATCATCATTTGGAAAATTGCTTCTCTAGAAATATGATATCCAAAGTTCTGCTCTGACATTAGCAGAAATATTCTATGAGATAGCAACTGCAAATCACTGAACATTTGAAGATGCTCTTTTGCAATATTCACATTTTATATTTAAGTAAAGATTTGGCATGGTCTCCCAAGCGTACTTACATTGTTATGTTAATTCTAAAAATGGTTTGTACAACTAAAAGAAAATTGTGTTCATTTGAATAAATCTGAACATCATAAATGTCCAATGTGCAGTTTTTTTACCATCAGTTTTTGCCCTTCTGGCTAATTTTTACACCTGCTGAATAGAAAGAATGGCCTTTTCGATTACAAGCAATTGCGTAATAAAAATAGAAAAAAGAAAACATCCGAGAAAATGAACATTATCTTGTTCACAAAACAACACTTTCCTTGAAGTATTAAATCTTTACTTATGTCACCTAGACACATTGTAACTTTTCTGAAATTTAGTTAATTTGGCATGTCCTTCACATGAAATTCTCATGCAATGTGTCATATTTTTACTGAGGAAATTATTCATACACATTTGCTTATTCCAAGATCAATTTTGACAGCAAAATGTTAATTTTCTATTTAGCATATTGGCCTCATAGGCCCCATTAATATTTATCTATCTGTCCTTTAAAATAATTAAGGTGAGTAAATATATTTGTGGGAATGTCCAGCTTTTCTGAGTGGCTATTTCACAATATGCTTAGTCCCACTTATAAGAGTACGCATTATAATTTACGCATTATCATTTACCCTAATTCTTTAAAAAAGCTGTAAAAAAACAAGAACTAATTGTGAATGAACTATGGCAAACTAATCTTCATGCTCATGAGCCAGCCCATATAATGTAATTAACTCCCTTTGATTGCCTTCTTTGATGTGACTGTAATCACAGCTCCTTAAAGCATGCTTAATTCAAATTGCCTTATAAGCACCAGAGAAACCGTGATGCAACACATGAGTAACAGAGGCCTCTTTGTGAAGGCAAAACTCTCTTATAAATTGCGTGTAAACATTTTCAATTTGTCGGCCTTTTTCCTTGCTGTTTCCAGTCCTTTTCATCCACCTTTTTTGGCTATTATCGTATAAAACTACTGCCCATTCTGCCTAATCTGTATGTGCCAAGTGGTTGAAATATTGAGAAAGAAAAAAATGGCATATGTATTCTTTAATGGTTAGGTATTAGCAATTTGAAAGATGTTAACAGTATATTTTTTAATACTGAAAATAAAACTTTTGCTAGGAGGTTATTGTATGCATACTGCTTCTTGATATCTTATGAAATTCCATCTTATGATATTCCATCTTTGATATTCCATCTTCTACACGATACATGTATTATTGTCTATGGACAAACAGATATCAGGGCAAACAGCGGTCACAAGGACAATATCTGGAATAAGGCATATATCTGCATTTCTCTTGTCTATGGACAAACAGATTTCAGGGCTAACAGCGGTCACAAGGACAATATCTGGAATAAGGCATATATCTGCATTTCTCTTTGATCCTGCTTTATGGTAAAGCAACTAAATGTAGCAAATACCTGTCATGTTGTGGTAAATACAGCTAAGGATTACAGAAGAAATCGATGAAAGGAAAAGTGTCCCTTTCTAGCGAAGCCATTCAGGTCTATCATGCTTGTGTGTTATCAGTCCAGTGATCCTAATTGCCTCCCCCATTCACAACACTCTCTCATTAGGTTGCCACTGAAGTGTTTGTTCTCTATTGTAAGCTAATGATGCAAATTTATCCTGTGTAACATCAGAAGCTAGGCTGCATTATGGGGAAAACAACAAGTTCTCTACTCTCCGCTAATGCTGCATTGAATGTCAGCAACAAATCTTGAGTACAGAAAACACAAGAAGTCATGTCACTTGCCAGTTTGTTTAATACTAACCCTCAATTGATCACCATTATACAAAAAATGTTCCTACCTTAAAGTTAATCACTGTGATGTAAACCAAAGACACCTATTGTTTGTTTGAGTTTTCCTGGTTGCTATGAACAAAGTCTACAGAATCACATGACTGTCTGTTGTTCAATTGTGAAGTCACCACAACTGATGAGGTCACAGTAGCCAAGCTCCCATTATGATGTCATGACCCTGGTGGATTAGAGACAGAACAGTAGCTTTGACTGACCACAGCCAAAAAAAAAGGATACGATGGACCACTTCATTTTTTACCAATTTACAGTTATTAAAGCAAGGTTAATTCTGTTAGAATTTTAAAAACATGGTTATACTCGAGCTATTTTTTCATCCATAAGATATAATAATTTAAGTTTTTGTTATTAACATTTGAATGTAACTTTAAATTGCCCTGCAGAAAAAGTAAGTGCAGATGGAAAACTTTTATGGGGGCTTATATTGTTACAATTTAGGCCAAGAACATCATACTAACAATAACAATACAATGACTACTTCAATTAATTTCAGAAATATGGTAATACTTTAGGACTTTAGGGTGATTAACTTTAAGACGAGCTTCAGACCAGAGGCACTAAAAAGTATTTTGCGGGGTTGGTTTTGACTGGTAAATTCATCTGTCAGCCTGAGTGTCAGGAAAGCTATTGCGTGTTGAAGTTAGGTCTACAGTGGGTAATTTGAGCTGACTCCAGCTTTGGTGAGAAATGAGCTGCTCAACCGGATGAAACAGCCCAAACAAAGGCATCAACAAAGTGAAGTAACACCTTGGAATTAGATTTAGTTTCAAACTGAGGGACTTCACTTATAGTTAAGTTGATCGTAGTGTGACAAAATAGTTTTTTTTTACTCTATCCTCACAGGAAGATAACAATTCAATTATTCTATTTTAAAACAAATCAAAACAATAGAAGACATTCAATGGACAAATTCATTGCAGTGCTTGCACAACTCGGTTTATCTCCATTTGAAAATGGTTTTGTCAGGACAGGTACCTTATGTTTTCATTTTTTTCCCTATTGACATCTCTGCTTGGTTGAATTGTTCTTCACTAAAACAAATATCTCAAGGTTTAACAACCTTTTATTTATTTTCAAATCCAACAAAATTAGCAAGAAAGAAGCAAAGCAGACTGACAATCAACAAAAAAGGCATGAATTCAGAATTTCTTTATTTGAGACCAATGTCAAACAGTGCATTTAAAGTGCAAGTGTAGTTACATTGACAAGGATAAGTCTTGACCAAATCAATTGCAGAAGGGCATTAATCACTAACTTGACAAATTAGCCCAAGCAGAGAATCCTGCCTGCAACAAAATAAGCAAGCTGATATAATTGTACCAGTAGGCTAAGCCTATGGCCCTCTGCATGTTGAAGTCAGAGTCGCTTTGAAGACCACAACTACCAGCAAACAACATGCCGACAGATTGGTTTCATTAGTGGCTTCAATGAATCACCCTTTTGCTGTACAACTTCTTATTGCTCAAAGCTTAATGGAAGTGATTTAGGACCGGCAATCTTGGCTCAGTGATTCAAATACGTTCATCAAACAACCACAAAAGACCAGCACACGCTACAACAAGCAGTAATCACCCAAAGCTCAAAGGCTGTTTCAGCTTCACTGGTTCATAAGGCGAGGCCCGTTACCTGTTATCTTGATAAGATGCTATGCATTTAAAGGAGTTGGGAGTCAAGATATTTCAAGGAAGCTGAAACAGTCATCAATTTATGAAAAGCAAGGTTGATTTCATCTCTGCATTGCATTAAAATGTAATTTGACATCAACATGTTCTTAAATGTGTTATTTTGCTTTGGGCGTCCCTCACCAACTCAATATAGTGAAGAATTGATGATCAGCTTGTTACAAGGATGACGCCTTCATATAACCAGGGTATGAACCCACATTCCCCTTGGTGAAAAGGCAAGCATGCAAACTATTGTTGCTAAATGCTTTTGAGCAATTCCTGCAACATTTAAAATTCGATATATTTTGCAGAACAGCTGCAGCAGCACATTCAACAGTATCTATTTTGTTATTCTCCACCCCTGCATCGAGCCATTAACATTTTCTACATCTTAGCATTGACCCTGTCCTTTGATCTTCAAGCATGAATGAGAATGGGGCATGTCACATGAAACTCCCGTTGGGAACATAATATAATTTCGTATTTCATATGAGAAAAATTAGTTTTCACGCACCTACATTCTATCCATATTTATTTTCCTTTCTAAGAAATGACTGATAAATTGTTTTGTGAAAATTGCATCGGACATACCGTGGTACTCTAGTTTGTGATGTTTGCAATTATTTTGCCCTGCATATGAGTTCTCAGTTTTTGCCTTAACAGAAATTCGCAACTTGTCAACAATGGGTTCCATTATGCTACTAAACAGAATGTTCACTCACTGTGCAAAGCATTTTCCCCCGAGATTCAATACACAGTAACACTATATGAAACACTCAACTGCTCAGACTTTATCAATGACGATTTCTGTATTTGTCATCATACACCTTCCTGCTAACTGCAAAGTTATATCAATTGCATTTTTAAAAAGCAGTTTGTGTGAATTTTGTAATATTTGTACTACCAGCCCAATACTAATTCTTCTTTCCATGCACAAAAAAAAGCTGAAAAGACTAAATTATGGAAAAGTCAAAAAGTCGCTCTCTGATGTTTGCACTGTCAAGGAAGTAATAAAAAGAATAATAGAGGAGGGAAAAATAAATAGTGAGATGCAAGCTCACATCTGTCAGAGGCCCAAGCTGGACCAAGCAAAGTTTGCTCAGTGGAAAATGGCTTGAGGAGATAAAGGACTAAAGCTAATAAAGATTGTAGCCAGGGAGGGATTTCTAAAGGACATTAGAACAAAAATAGCATGTCCAAGCTAGTGTGACAGAGCAGAGAGATAAGCACAGCTGTGCAAAAGAAGCTAGGAAAGAAATCAAAACAGAAGGAGAATGTTAATTTTGAGTGGTTAATTTGTCTCTTTTGTAGTGATATATTGCACATTTAATTATGAGTCAGGTCATTCCTTAAATTGAACTAAATACAAACTTGTTGCTTTTTTTATGTCCTTTTTGTCCTGTTTCTTTGACTATTCTCAACATAGCTGGCAGCTAGTCAAATCAGTCATTCTAGGTCATCTGGACAATGTCCACTTTGGGCCACATAGCTACAGTTGACTTTGTGTCCAAAGAATATTCTCTAGACGAGAGCTCTCTCAAATTCTGAACTTACAAAGCACAACATTTTACTTGAAATAACAGTTTTTATAAACTTGTGGAGGAGACAGGGGCTAGTTTTCACCGGGGCAGGTTGCACCGGTTGTCACACGTTTTACAGTACTTATGCAACTGGAGAGCTCTGTGCTGCAGTGCTGAAACAGCATCGTTTACTTCTTATATGACGTGCTGCAGTCTTTTTTTTAGAAATATTACCCCTGGAGGGGTTTATGGCAGGCATATACCCTACTAAAAAAATCCTGTCATTTGAAGTCCTCATCAAATAGTAGACGAAATAGGTACATTTGATAAATTTTCTGCGACCACTATATCACCAAGTGATCTAGCAGCTCAATGCCCTAAATACTGCTGGATGAAGGACCCTGCATTTCAGATGCTACTGGTGTAGCTCTTCTCTGTTGGTCATTGATCAATCTATCTGAGCACTGCCAACACCTCGACAAGCGTTTCTGTGATTGATCTAACATGAGTGAACCTTGTCTCATCAGTCAGCATACTGATGCTGTCCTGAAGTGGATGTATAGTTTTCATCTGTTCAGTGAATAGAAATATGTTGAAATACAGGTGTTGGAAACATGCAGTGGAGTTTGCACATTGTATTGACCAAAGGGGAGGGATATAGTTTTCTTATCATGCAAGCTACAATTTTTTATATGACTCATTAAAAAATATTCTACAGTCAGTGTTTCATTGCTCTCCAACAACGATAGAATGGATGCGATGTTATCTCTTTTTATAATACACTGCAGATTGATATATCAGTTATGGAGTACATTTACAATCTTTCACCTAAAATATATCATTGTGTATGATATACAAATAGATATATAGGCAAACCGTCTCAAGTCTAATATCCTGGACATGACATATACATTTGTATATGTCACACTCACTAAAGCCCAATGTTGCAGATGACCTGACATGAGCTAAATTTTCCCTTTCTAGAGAAGCTATTTGGGCCTGTTATGCTTGTGTGTTATCATTGCATTTATCATAATAGCTCATAATAGCATCCAGCTGTCACTTTGCTATATGATTAAGGTTGCGACCAAAGGGCTTGTTCTCTTCATTTAGCTACATGTAATGCTGCAAAATTGCCTCATGCATACCTCACCACAAGGTCTAAAGTACAAAATAAGAAAAACAACAAGGCAAATATAATGCAACTTGATGGCACATTGATAACAATTCTTTTAGCATTTCAAGAAAATACTTTTGCTTCCAGGATTGCACCAGTCAAGAGGGGAGAAAAGGTTTAGCAAGATTGCTTGTGACTAGCCATCCACTGCTATTGTGTTTTGAAGTCAGGTCCGGAATGTCTGATGCGAGCAACTTCCTCCAGCTTTGGTTGAGAAAAAAGAATTAGGTCAAAAGAAACAGGCCGTATAGAGGCATGACGAAAGCAACAACTTTATATTGATCAAGGTTTCAATTTCAACAGACCTCACTAGGTGACGGTCGGGAAAAGCACAGTGGAGAACATATGCAGTAGAATTCTAAAAAAACAAATAAAATATAGACAATTTTACCAAATTAAACAAGAAACTCTCACTTCAGCAAAGCGTAGATTCTCTGGGTGGAAACATTGAACAGGAATAAACTCTTCCACCAGGCCTTCCTAAATGACATGCCAATTTTCTTAAGATTGAATATGTGGCAAACTTCAGCTTCAGGGAGATAAAGGATCCTCATCCTAAAGATTTTCTGCCTCACTGGGCAGCACTCAATATTTCTTAATTAAACTAGGGCTTTGACCTACATGTGGCTCTTAACTCTCTTCCATTTGCACATCACAGTTTTTTGGCAAGCCTTGCTACTGGTATGGAACAAGGAGGCCCACTTAGTCCAATAGTAGTTGATGCAGTGACATGTCTGATGAACACTGGTTCACTTAACTGGATCAAGACTTGTCACATAATTTTTTAAAGCAAGACCTAACAAGGAACGTAACTTCTCTTGTGTCAATGACTTTTGCCTGTATCAAACTTGTTGAATACTAGCATAACTACAGTTTAGAACCTTCCCTCATGAGTCACTAGACAAAACAAGAAAAATTAAAACCTAAAATAATGAGAGTTGAATTTATACGCTTCAAGATATTGTCGGTTGGTTTCAGTCCTTGTGATAGCATCCAGAAGGCCATTAACATATGATGAAATCGTCCGTTACCACTTGTTCTATGTGCTGTATACAATGGAAAGATCATGATCATATGATACGTATACATAGAGTTATATTTGATTCCACTGCAAAAACAATAGCTGTATTCCAGTCATTGTGGGTGCCAACCTCATGCTGTTGAAAATAAAGCTATATCGAAATGTTGTAAGACATGCAAGTTAAGAAATGTACCCGTAAAGGTATGTATACATTGGTGAATCTGTTGACTTCCATTTTTCAGTTGGTCATCCTGGTCATACGGGTTTGAACAACAATAAGTATGCTTTTACACTTTTCAGTTGTACATTTAACAACAAAAGGTTGGCATTAAATATGACTGGAATAAAGTAATTTCAGTGTTGTATAGCTTTGTCCTTGTCAAAGCTTAGGCTTTTTTTTTCATCAAAAGGTTTTTCCAAGCTAATCATATGAGTTTTTTTGTCAAAAACATATAAATGACTTATCTTTCAGAGCTATACCAGAATTGTATTGAAAAAATATACCAGTCCGCTCAATGCCAAGGTTTGAAGCACAACTCTGCAAGTATGTTGGGCAATCATGCTGCCCTACAAAGGTAAAGTGCAGTATCTGCAATAATATTTTTTTTTAGAAAAAGCCATTTAAAGTTTTTCATACGACCCAGCAAGTATATTACTTAAAAATCACTCAAATGTGGCAATTTTTTTTATAGATTTAGTATAAATTACCTTAAAATTGTATTATAGTGCATTATGGGTACTGTGTGTTTTTTATAATGAGCTATTATTATTATTATTATTCATATTTATAGTGCTACCATTTGCCATCACTCAGGCATTCAGGTGCACTTTACAATGTTTATATATATATATATATATGTACAATCGAAGCAGTGATGACTGTCCTTGTAGAGTTACGTCCAGATGTCTTCATTCCATATTTTCCTTGATGCTCATCATGGTCCACTGCTCGTCATTCCGATGGAGTCTGGCTGGGGCATTTTTGTTGCACACATACACCTGACAGGAGGATGGACCTCTGCCTACACAGTGGCCATCCCCCCCGGCCACAACTGTCTCCAACTCACTCCAATTTAGTTCCAGGACGGGGATTCGAACCCACGTCCTCTCAGGCCAGTGGATTCAAAATCAACTGCTGTAACCATTAGGCCAAAATCAATCAATCAATCAGCAGATACTGTTGTTTACCTCGGTATAACCTGCTTTTTATAGAGCCTTGTGCAGATTATACAACAGTATCTGCATTTTATTGGTATCGAAACATTTGGATTTCCAATTTTCGTCAGTTATATAGGTATCCATAGGTGTTAAATGCTTCTGTAGCCCTTTTTTATAGGCCTACACAGATACTGAATGTTGCCATTGAAGAACTATAGGCATTACAGAATATTCTTCAAAACGTTCTTCGTACAGAGGTAAACTACAGTGTACTTCACCTCTGTATTTGCCCACATTTTGCAGATACTGTAAATTTTGCACCCTGATATCTCAGTATCCAGAAGAGCTGGAACCTTGAAATTTTACCACAAGACAAAGGTTTAAGTAGACGATACTTCAGTGGCATTAGTTGAATTTCGACCAAAAGTGCAGTTACTGTAGTTTACCTCTGTAGGGCAGTAGTGTATCCTTGAAGGGTTATTACTGTATATGTAGCAGGTTTAATCATGTTTATTCTTTTCAAAATGTTTTTCCTTATTATATGACCATATGAACAAGATAGTATATACTTGTAAAATTGGACATATTCAAAGGGTCTCTGCAATGAAGACTGATGAAGGCAGGATTTGAGCTACAATTTCGTTTCTTCACCGAAAGTGACACTGCAAAAATGAGAAAATATAGCATGTATCTCTCTGCAACAGATTACAAGCAAAAGAAAGGGACCTTTGAAATTCTCAAATGAACTGAAATCTTAAGCAGCATTAGCAAAGACACTTATCGGGTCAACCTAGATAACTGTGTGGCCGTGCAGATATATGAGCAAAGATTCAGGGAATTATGCACCAACACATGTTTTAAAGCATACCTTATTCTAAACACAGGCTGGTCAAGATGACAACTCTAGAGTGGTAATTCCTGGTGCCTAAACCGACAACTCCTTGAGTCAAAATTACTACAAGGTTGTCAGTTTGACAAATATTTGATTAGTAAGCTGTACCATTCTGGTAATCTAAGCTACCAGATGGTGCTCAAATTGACTACTTTTCAGACACTTAAATAGTCAACATAGTCATTTTGATTATGATAGGATAGTCAAAATGATTTTCCAGGAAGTCAGTACCAAATTTTTGCAACCATTACTACCCTAAAGTAGTCATAAATTAGTCACAGTGACAACAAAATGTTTACAGTGTACGTAGCTATGATTATACAAACAAAGGGAAGCAAAATGGTTAGGTCTGAATGAAGTTACCAACCAGGTCAGAGAATTTTGAGGAATAGACAAACACTGTTGCTTTAACATGATTGATAACAGGCTTTAAGAAAAAAGTTTTTTTTCAAAACTTTGTCTATTATGATATAAATTTATTAATATTTCTTTTGTACTTCAGCTGCACCAATATGCTAGTTTGAGTCAAGTCCGGGTCACTTCCACCCGGCCTATTCCTTTTTCCTTTTGTAGTTTTCTCTTTGCTATGTTTGCACAGCTCTGTTTATCTCTCCGCTCTGACAAACAGGCTAGGACAGGTTATTTCTGCCTTTTTCCGCCTCCACAAATCTTTGCCTGGCTTGAGTTTTTTTATTCTTCTCAATCTCCTCACGCCATTCTCAACTGAGCACAGCTTGGTTGGTCCAGCTAGAGGCTCTGACAGATGTGTGAGCTTGCATTGTAGTATTTGCTTCTCTCTCCTCTTTTATCCTTCTTTTATAGTTTTCTTGGCAAAATAAAAAGTTATGAAGCCGCAATCCTGACTTTTCCTCATCTAAGCCGATTCATCTGTGGCTGCTAGCTTCCTGCATTCGCAAGAAGGAATTAGGGGTAGTATTTGGCTGGCATATTCATGTTGCTTGATTTTGTAGTAAGAAGTAACTCCAAATGTTTTATGAGAAGGAAGGATTTAAGAAAGTAAAATGGACAAAGTGTAAATTAAATACCACTCTTCTGTCAAATCATTACTACAATAGCGACATGGGTAGGCAAAAATTGGCTTCAGTCATAAGTCTGTTCCATCACAAATAAAACTTCTCAGATACTTCTAAAATTTTAAAACAATATTGCATGGAGCATGTTCAATATACACTGCTCACTGTTGCTCCTTTTTGACATGACATAGGTGATGGAGGGATAACCATTTGATAAAGGTGAATTTAGTATTTCTGTTCTCAACGCCTGATCAAGGCCTACAACAGATAAGAGTGCTATTTTATCAAAGCAGCATTTTTGAAAGTGTTGAGGTTCCAAGTATTCTCGAATTCGGAATTTGTTTGACGAGGGAAACAGTACAGTAAAGTTCAGTATTACATTTTGCCCGGGCAAACAAAAAAACCATGTGCAAATGACTGTCATATCTTAAACTTCATGTAGTATTCTTGTATTTCCCTTTGGATGCCAGGGGTGATCTTGCAGAAACAAACATCTGGCATCTGTTTAGTATTCAGATTCAGGGAACATACATAACACAGTCAGCCAAACTGACAGAGTGCCATTTCCAAATGAAAAACTATGAAAGGAAAGAGAGTTGGTTGTGATGAATGCAATAGAGCATAAACTAGTTTCTTCTTCCGTCTGAAGTCAGACAGTGTCATGTTTCATTTCCATAAATTGCTCACAAAAGGCTTTGAGTCAGAAGAGATGTTCTTTCAGGCTTTAGATAATGAACTTGGGTAATATGAGTTGTCCTAAAAAGTAGAGGAGTTATAATGCTCACCAAATGAAAGATATATTTTTATTAGATAAAATGAACTGCTGATAAAAAATGATTAAAATGTTATATAAAAGCGAATGGTCACTTATTTACGTTTTCCAGAGATATTTTACAAAATATCTTAATGTTAAATATATGGAACAGAATGCATTCTATTTCACTCAGTCAAATTAAATATTCCTGAGACTGAAATTAGACCCATAGTACGATTTGACACCTCTGTCAGCATGTTTGACTGTTTGAGTGTTTACCCATGCTATCGAGAATATGTGTTCATCACGCCTCCGGCCAAAGTACTCGGGCAATAAATAACATATTATTCCCTCTCCCATGGTAAATAACCGATATTTACAAATGTGCATATCTTCACACTTTAGCGAGCTTTTTTTCATTGGGTGCCTTATTTCTTACTGAAGCTTGAGCAAACACCAGTTGAACTGCAGTTCTAGGCTTGACTGCAACACACAACAGCAGCCTGGGTGCAATTCTTATGCATATTTTGCACACAAATGTTTAGCCATTTATGCAAGCAAGTTTTTTAAGAGCTATTAATCAGCTCCCACTCCCTCTGTTTTCATGTGACACTGAATGATGATGGTTTTCATTAAGATACTCTACGATGATGCTTGCCGTCAGTCTTCACAATTTAGCATGAATGAAAGTACCTTTCTGATGTTTGTTATTCGTATTGTGTCATGACTTCAGAGAAAAGTCATTTGGATGGTTGATTTCTGAAAGATCTGTGTTCTTTTTTGTTCTGCCTGCCTTGTGTTGTTTACCAGTTTTATATCCCACATGAAGCATCTGCACCGGGAGAACCTGCTTGTAGAAAATATCATATAAAACATGGTTATGTTTCCTCTGAAGTCTGGATTGCAATGATTCAGATAGATCATCTTCTGCCATATGAAGGCATTAGATGAAGGTTTACTGTCAAGAACGCAAAGCAGCCTGAGTAGATCAGAAAGGTTAAGCATGCAGCACATGATGGTTATGAATTCAAGTTGTGTCTTGATATCAAACAGAAGACATCTTTTTATGGCATACTTTTGCCGGATTTCCTCTGTTGTCCAGCCCTCAACATAGTTATTATTTACCAGTTTTATATCCTGCATGATACTTGTGATATTCCTTATATAATATATCATCAGCACTGGATGCATTTCCTTGTGGCAAATATCATATAAACCACTGTGTTGACTGTTCCTCTGAATTGCTAGCTTGCCAAGAATAAGAATAATTGAGACAGATCAACTTCTGTCAAATGAAGGAGTTAGATGAAAGTTTGCTGCCAAGAATGCCAATGAGCTTATAAGTAGATCAGGAAGGTTAAACATCGAGCGAACGATAAAATGACAAACTAACTTCAAAAATGCGGAGCGTTGGCCTAGTTCTGTTAAATAAGGCAAAGAATCACATGCAATAGATCAGAAAGGTTCTGCAGAATATATATGGGAATCACAAGACAAGATAACATATAACAGATGATTTCTCACATTTTGTTGACATCTGTTGTAAAAGATAAATTATTTTTTTCTTGAATTATAATTTGTCGAGAGAAGGTAATCCGAAATGTTACAAAGGATTCTGATAATTGACCATGGTGAGCTACAGGCATGTGCCTTGGCTGTTTAAGATGAGTCTTGGTCTGTGTTTCAGAGACAAATTTGCATGCCTGCTCAAGTACAGAAAATTTTCTGTACGTGAGTAGACATGCATATTTTGCCTCGAAATAATATTATAATTGCCAGACTTTAGTTTCAGGGAGATAAGGAAACCTCATCTTACAGATTTCCTGGCTGACTGGACGTCACTTTATAAGTTGATACATCTTAAAATGAAAATCAGGCACATCTTACTCACTGACCTAGATTTCAACTTTACCAAAACACTCTTTCATTCCATTTTCCACTTCATCCTATTTAGAAAACTCTGCTGCCCGAATGGACGGGGAGGTTCACTTTGTCCTATTATAGTTAATTTGATAGCATGATGGACTCTGGCGGACTTCACTGGCCCCAGGCTTGTAAAATAATCTTGTTAATAAGAAACTTGTCTTCTCTTACGTCATTCACTCAGGTCTAAAGTGAGCTTGTCGAAAGCTTTACTCACTTACAAAGAATACTATAGGCATATTATGTGCTTGAGTTTGCAATCGAATTTCAAGTAATAACATCTGTTGTATTAATAAACTGAAATATTATTTTCAGGAAGAGCTAACGTTAAATTCAAATAATTTCTCTTAAAGCAAAGAAAATGTTATCCTGACTAGTATAAATATGTACAAGTATCCATCATTGTCATACACACTATTACACTAAATAAGCCCAATATTGCAGATTCAATGAAACTGACAGAAGTGTCCCTGCACTATAGGTGGCAGACTTCAGCTACAGGGATATAAAGAATCCTCATCCTTAAGATTTTCTGCCTAAGAGGGCAGCACTTACAATGTAATGCATCTCAATTTAACTAGGAAATTTCAAATTTTCTGACCTAGCTTTTAACTCTCTTCAGGCTCCTCAATTTGCATTCAGTTTTTTTTTTCAGCAAACTGTGCTGTTAGACTGAACCAAGGAGGCCCACTTAGTCAGTGGCATCCCTATGGGGGGGGGGGGCGTGCCCCTCCAGGTGCCCCCAGTATGAACTTTCCAATTCTGGCTAAAATACACAGTAAGTATTGTTGGTACCCCCCCCCCTCCCAAGGTGCCCATTTTCCACTTTGCTGTGTTTGCACAGCTCTGTTTATCTCTCTGCCTTGACAAACAGGCTCGGACAGGTTATTCCTGCCTTTTTCCCCCTTCACAAATCTCTGCCCGGCTGGAGTTTTTTTATTCTTCTCAATCTCCTCACGCCATTCTCAACTGAGCAAAGCTCTGTTGGTCTAGCTAGGGCCTTTGACAGATGTGTGAGCTTGCATTGTAGTATTTGCCCCTCTCTCGTCTTTATCCTTCGTTCACAGCGTTCTTTATGAAATAAAAAAGTCACAAACCTGACTTAATATCCTTGTCAAATTTTATTCAGCTTGTGACTGCTTAATTTCTACATTCAGACAGAGAATAAGTGGTAGTATATGTGCATTGTTTAGGATTTGTTCAGGACTTCATTTTGCCTGGACAAATTATAAGAGAATCTTTACAAAATGTAAATCATATCATTTAATTTTTAAGTGGGGCTTGTGCTTCCTCTCAGATGTCAGGGACTGGGAGATAGTGACTTTTCAGGACTATGTTGAAATATTCGTACTTCTGGCATTACCCCATCAATTAAATATTGGAAGGGCCCTTTCCTGTGCAGGGCCATATTACAATGGGACCTGAACATAAACGTTTGATTGAATCATGCACACAGGCACAAACTTAAGTCACAAAGATAGACATTTTGGCTATTTTCTTGATATTTCATTTCTTTGCACCTTGTATGGGCCCCTGTGAATGGTTGGCCCGTGGCAGCTGCCACTCTGCCATATACATACAGTACAACCCAATAAATTTTCCGAAATCCCATGCCCTCAGGAAGATGCCCTCACTTCCAACCACTCACCTCTATGCTAGAGCCCTCACTTGCTCTCACTTCCATGCCCTTTAGGGGAAACCCCTTACACTCCTGTCCTCTGGTGCTAATTAAAAACAACAGCAGTTAGGGCTATTGATTCTAATCTTGTTGCATTGCTCAGTGTTAACAATTATGTTGGTACATTAATTTCTTCACTAAAATTAATTAAACTTACATTGTAATTTAAAAAAATAAACTTTAATATAAATTTCAATTTTAGATATTTTTCATATATGATTTATTTGACCAATTTTATCAACATTTTTGTTGCAAGCATCAAAGTCATTCTATATATTGGATTAAAATTTCAATTAAGCTATTTGTAAGTTATAGGAACATAAAAATGTTTTTATAATAAATATTGTTTTAATTTGGATCTTCTATTATATTCATGTTTCATTCAGTTTGGGAATCAGTGTACAGTTCAGGTAAAATAACCCAGTTCTGTTGTTCTAAAACAATGGATGCATTCACACTTTAATGGTCCAGTGCACAAAAATCCCCATCAATGCATTATTTGTGCATATTTTAAAGAGTATTTTTTTAAGTGAAATTATTTACATGCAGTTGTTTCATGAGTATCTAACTTCCTTATTGTCAAATTTGATTAAATCATCCCATAATTTCTTGAGAAATTGCTGCGCCAATGCGTAACACGCTGTAGCGCCCTTAATATATGGCGCATCAACTTCTAACTTACATCAATTTGTTGGAAATTTAATTGTCTACAATTTGATATAAGTTTCGGCCATTATTTCTATGTCAAACACGCATACAAAGCATCACAGATTTGTGGCTGAAGTTTAATAGGTGTGTGTGGTTTACTTTCATTTTAATTATTCAGCAACTACCTATTTATATCAATATAGGCCTATACAGAATGTTATTTGCGTGTGTAAAATGTACAAGCAAGAAATCATCCCAAAAGAGGTTTTGCTTAATTGTCAACTTAGTACATTTATGCCAGTAGTGCATTTTCTCTAAGAAAAACGATTTTGTAAAATGTATATCATTTAAAAATACACTGGGTGTTATGAAATGATAATTATGGATTACAATTAACCAGTAGTAAATCAGGTAGTATCAGCATATTGCAACAGGTGGGGACACCAGACAGGGGTAAAGTGGTTTGTTTGCTCAAGAGGGCAAGGGCAGGCAAAGGAGGGCAAAGTTGTGGATGTGCCAGGGAGTATAAGTGAGTGCAAGTGTGAGATTCAGCTCGGAAAATTTATTGGGTTGTACTGTAGGCCAGTCATGAGTGATGTTGCATATCAACACCTATGTCATCTGCTTCATATTCAGAATCAGGGGATATATAACACACTCATGCACACTGTCTGCCCCATTTTACAATCTCTGAAAGGAAAGAAGAGAGTTGGTTGTGATGAATGCAGTAGAGCATTATAAAACTTGCTTCTCCTTCCTTCTAAAGTCAGACAGTGTCATGTTTCATTTCAATAAATTGCTCACGAAGGCTTTGAGTCAGAAAGAATGTTCTTTCAGGCTTTAGATAAAAGCTTTGTGTTATGTGACTTGTCCAAAATAGTAGAGGAGTTGCAGTTGAATAACATAATGTTCACAAAATGAAAGATATCCATTCTCTCTGCAGATGCAATATTATAAGAAAGAAACAGAATTCCTAATAACAAATGATTGAAATGCTATATCAATTTGAGTATGTGACTGATTTTAGCTTTTCCGATACATGTTGTAAATTTTTTTGTATTAACTAAGAAACTGCATTCATACTGTCACTTTAATTATCATTGGGTGTGAAATCAGTTTCAATACAAATATTTCATATTTTAAAAGCACCTTTTGGTTTTGAGAGGAACAACTGCAATTTCAAGGGGCATGGACACCATCCAAGCTTCAACTAATCATTATCCTCAGATAATTTTGACCGATTTTAATAATATCTTTAATTCACTTTGAAAATTTTGTCCTGACCTCCATAGCTATTATACACTGTATGGAGCAATGTCAATTTATACATTCACTTAGGATTTTCCTTAAAAAAAGACAGGTTCTGGATGGATATATAGGCCCGTTTCATTAAGATAAAAATCTCATCTTTCAGATTTTCTGTCTCACTAAGCAGTGCTTGATATATATCTCAATTAAAGTAGAATACATTTTACTGACCTAGCTTTTACTTTGCCATTTTCCTCTTCATCTTATCAGAAAATCCTGCTGCCTGAATGGAACTAGGAGGTTCACTTTGGGCTATTATAGTTAATGTGACAGGCCAGACGGACACTGGCTTCACTGGCACCAGGCTTGTAAAATAATCTTGTTAAGCAGGCGCTGGCAGCAAACTTGTCCTCTCTTACGTCATTCACTCCCGTCCAAATTTAGTTGTCAAAAGGAACACTAACTGCAACCTTTACTGACTGGAGCTAAGATTTTGCAACAATACTGGAAGAAAGTACTTGTACAATGAGCATACACTGGATAGCATATTACAGTTACACTCTCACTGTACATCTATATTTCATATCATATTTCTACCTAAGGACAGCTGAATTCATACATATTCAGACATTTACAGATCTTTCTCAATGCAATGGAAAGGGTCCGCATCATCCCACAATAAGTTTTTGTGTCATACCAAATGATGATAATTTTTTGTGTCTCACTGAACGATGGCAATTGTTTGTGTTATGCTGAACAATAATCAGTGCATTTTTTAACATAGTAACTGGGAGATTTGGTCTCCCAGACCCAGTCATTGCCAAATTGGCATCACTGGGAGACCAAATTACCAGAAACTCTCATTAATTTCACATTCAGGTTTTCATTTTCATGATTTGTAATTCTTGGGTGCATTTGAAGGCGAGGCTTCTTCTTTCCATATCAAAAAGTATTATTTAACTGTCTTTACTGTTATACTTCTACTAATGCCATCTTTCTGATTTTGTTTAGGTGGAAATCAGCTGAAATCCTAAACTAGCATTCAGATCAACAGTTCAAAGTCGATTTTGCAAGCATGTCATAACAAAAATATAACTTATGGATATACAGCTGATTGATAATATTGCGCTTCATGGCGCTACAAAGTTCCGTCGGTCTCCCAGTCAAAAATCCTTAAAAAATGCTCTGAGTGGATAATGCTTGCCTTGAGTCTTCACAATTTTACATGAAAGAGAGTTCCTGATGTTTATTATTTGTGTCATTACTTCAGAAGAAAGTCATTTGGGTGGTTTATTTCTGCAAGATCTGTCTTCTATTTTTTTTCCTGCCCACCTTTTGTTGTGTACCAGTTTGATATCCCGCATTAACCATCTGTACTGGAAGAACCGCCTTGTAGCAGACATCATATAAACCATGGTTATGTGTCCTCTGAAAGCCATGAGAAAGCATTAAATTAAGGTTTACTGTCAAGAAAAAAAAAGCAGCTTGAGTAGATCAGAAAGGTCGAGCATCCAGCACAACATGTTTGTGAATTCAAGTTATGTCCTGACATCAAACAGAAGACATTTGTCTATGGTTTATTTTTGCATACCTCTTTTGTCCAATCCTCCTCATATCATTAACTTGTTTTACATCCTAACATTTGTCTTATTCATATAGAGGTGATATTCCTGATATGGTGAGTTTTGAGCACTGGAAGAATCTTCTTGTGGTATATATCAAAAGGAATAATTGAGACAGATCACCTTCCGCCAAATGAAGGCACTAGATGAAGGGTTATTGCCAAGAATGCAGAAAACCTAAAATAGATCAGAAAGGTTAAACATCCAGCAAATGATAAAGTGACAAACTGACATCAAAAACACTAAGCCTTTGGCCTAGTTCTTTTAAATAAGGCAAAGTATCCGACACTGTAGGCAGTTGATCAGAAAGGTAATGCTGAGTGGGTGTGATAGGATTTGCAAGGCAAGGTAACATTATACAAATGATATATAATTGTAGATTCCTGTGGTAAAAATATTATTTTCCAAGAATAGTCATTACTTAAGGGAAGGTATATAACTACCCTATAAAATTTATAGCATCCTTAATTGGTCTGTTTATTGATTTTTTTTTGGGCCATTTGGGCATCCTGGCTTATCCACCCCTGTGGATGAGGGCAAAAGATAATTGCCCTTTAATTATTCCCTTTGATCTCGGATTAATCGCCCCAGGGATGTGCTTGTCACGCAATCGCCTCTATTTGATTGCTTGTCATTATTTATTCATTTCTTAAGGAATTCCTTAATTACCCTGTCTCATGAAAGGTTTTGTAAAACCCTTTTTCATTGGATGCTGTGTATTTTTGGATACTAGCATCCAATGGGGTTTAATGTTACAATTCTGTCTTATGACGTTAGACTTTGAAATCCTACGTGTATAAAAGCATGAGCATAGGCCAAAGGTAAATCATTCTCTTGCTTGAGAACCTCCTGCTACCATCAGTTTTTGGTGAAAATATGGCTGCCGCTCAACTTATTGTGAAGACCCAGTCTCAACTGGCTATGGAAACCAACGCTGATGATTCTACAGCGGATGCTACCTCATCTCTTGCTGCTACCCATGTTGATGCTCTCGTTATTAATCTCAGCGAAAAGACTAAGGTTACTGCTCATCCCGGCAACAGGTGGAAGACCGGATATCTCACAGTGAGTCGCGCTTCTCAAGTCAAGTCTGGTTGGCGTAACGTTCACGTATCCAAGAAGTCTTTCGAAAAACTTGGTCTGCACCTCTCTCACTTCCAAGACGCCGTGAAAGCCGGAACTGAATATCAACAGATGTTGACTAAGAAGCAACACGTTCTGACAAGTCGATTCTCTCGCCAAGGGAAAGACACTCTACACTACGTCAGTCTGATGCACCCCGTCAAGGAGCAAGACGTTATTAAACCCTACGATGACGTCAATCATTCCAAGACCATTAACTTGAACGTTGACGAATTCGAGAAGTTCTGCGAAGCTTACGAGAAGCTTTCGGATGTCGTGAAAAGCAAGACCAACATCGGTGAAAACGACGAAGTGACCCAGTTGGTGGGATACAGATGGACCCACAAGAAGACAGGAGATCGTTGTCCCGTGATATTCCTCTCCTTGAAGGAATGCGAAAGTGACTCTACCATTCACTATTTCCAGGAGGGAGGTTTTCAAGGACAGCCAATGGATTACGAATATCAGGGCAATTACGACTATTATAAAGTGCAGATAGACAGACCTATGAAGATGGAAGTCATCGAACATTTGGCCTACAGATATCTTTATAACATTCTCATTACCATGGATGCCGAGGCAGCGGCAAAACGCGAAGAAAAGACTATTAGTAGCGGGGTCGAACAATTCAATTACTATTTTTTCAAAGTGCTTGTGAAGAAAGTTTTGACAAAACTCTCTTATAAAAATGTCTACTTGACAGGAGAACTTGTCGACATGTTTGCATACATGGGTTGTATGGAGAAGGTTAAAACCTGTCTCCAGAAACGTGAAGCCTCAGTGACAGGCAAGATTTTTACCCTTCTGGTCGATCAATGCTTCAACGATGTTTACGAAGATATGAATAAAGAATGATGAAATTTCAAAAAAATTGTCGTTTCGTTATTGTGTCCTAAGAGTAAGGAAAAACAAAAACAGTAATTTTTCTTCATACAATTTTTAATACATTACTCGAAAATCGCATTTACATATTACTGATCAATTCTAAGTTTAAAAATATATGTATAACTTACGTTATGTACAGTAGGGTTTTAATACATTTACAACTATACAAAATTAATACAATAATATACTATCGAAATGTATTGTTATTACTTCGTCTTTTCAGTCTTTTCCACGGCTGCTGAAAAAGTTGCAAAAGATATTGTTGTATAATTCTTGATAACAGGTAGTTAAAGAAATAATATCAACCCTCAGACTATTAGGAATATACCGGGGCGTCTACGGACTAGCAGCGGAATGAAACAAAAGTATTCAATACCCGTACGGGAGAGTATCGAATGTACCCCGTACGAGTCTTCTTTTGTTGTACGTCACTTTAAATCTTTTCAACTCCTCCTTAGTGAAAAGTACAAACCTCTTCTTACATCTGCCTATTTTGTCGTACCTGGCGCTGATATAATCTGGCACGCCTTCTGGTAAAGGGTACTTTTCAGGGTCAGCCCAGAATAGAACCAGACGACATATAGAGTCGAAGTTCAGTTTTTGCGCATTCTCGTGGTTAAGGGTCTGACCCTTGAGCTTGACAACTTGGTCTCCTTTGTTTGTCAAGTATGCGTAGGATTTTGGTCCACTGCTTACAAACTTTGTAATGAACTCGTCTGGACCTAGCTCATTCGTCCACTCTCCTAAGTGGTTACCAAGAGGAGGTTTGTACTCTTCCTCGTTACTTTCTGTGTACTCGTATACTACACTGTCCGTGTCAAAGTACAGCACCCTTTCGCCCAACCCGTGAAGGGCCTCGTACAGTCTACGTCTAGCATTGGAGGTTGTGAAGGCGGCCACAAAAACGTTTACGTGAGACATTTCCGGTAGAAATCCATTTGAGTACGTATACCCCAGAAAGCACTTATCTTCACAGTAAACGTTTACTTCTTTGACCTTCAAAGACGGGTCGCCTACTACTTTAAATAACTCCACGGCATTTGTTACTAATTTGTGAACCATGTGATGATTATTTTCCCCAAACTTTCCCCAAAAGCTATTTAATAACAATTTATTTAACGCCCTCTTCCCAGAATTATACTCGATCTTGTCAGGATCCAGGATGATGCCTTCTGCTTCGAAATATTCGTGACAGTATTGTCTTTTTTCATCAGGACTCATGTCAGGTTTTGGCCAGCCAGATGCCTCCTGTTTACCCTTAAGGAACATATTGACGTACTCGTCAAAAAGTCCAGAGCCCTCGACAGACCTGTTAAACTTTGCTCTCTTTTTGAAATGATAAACCTCGTAGACCTTTACTATCTGGTATCCTACTCTAAGAGCGTCCTCTAGATCAATCGTGGTGTATGTTCCCCTTATATCCCTCTTCTCGTCACGGCATTTGCACTCTTCTTTCGAAAGAGTTTCAGCGCATGTGCGACAAAGAGGGAACATCAACTTCCCGTTACTGCGAAGGGGAAGACAAGGGTGGTAAAGACCTCTAGGGGGTCTGACTCGACACTGAACCAGACCGAAGTATTGGGAAATGTCGGTGGTGTCCGGAGCAATAACCACCTCCGGTATGCCGCACGGAAATTCATCATTCTTTAATACCATCGGGTAAAGGGAGCAGATGTCTACATATGCAATCTTCGTATCCCCTCTTGCCTCTCTGTATAGCTTAGTAGCGTTTGTCCTGCCTCCGAAGAAGGCCTGACGGGGATCCAGACGCGGCTGCAAGTCGAGTTTTTCTGAGAGCTTTTGAATTTCAGGGGTACTCTCCCACAACTCCTTGAAGTCGCATTCCCAAATTACATGAACCTCGAAACCCAGTTCTTGGCGAAGGTATGCCAGACGACTCATCGTGACTTTGTACAGGTTATCCACTCTTTCGCCCGTGTGTGGGTGTTTTGTAGGATAACCTGTAGAAGACAGCGGGTAGCACTTAGCACAGCCGTGCCATACGCACCCCATGAATTCCCAAGCCGTTTCCCTCCCCGTTTCGATGTCCCTATGGTAACCGTCTAACTTGAGCCAACCCCCTGAAGCCCGATGGTTTATCACCCTATGCTCACCCCCATTTCTAGCGTGCGTTATAGTTATATTACGCCTGACGCTCTCCCACTCCAGCCATAATATCGAAGCACTGCTATGGGTCTCCTGCCCACCAAACCCTGTGGCAGGCATGCGAGCGAAAGGCGTGCTTTTAAAAGTACGTTCTTTCGCCTGTACAGAACTCGGCTCAACCTCTGCACCTTCACAGTCGTAGAACCTACTGATGCCATTCGCGTTATACTCTGTCAATACCTGTCCGTCCTCTGTCAGTACTTCGAATTCTTCCTTAAGAAAAAGGAATCTGTACGTTGCCATACAGACAGCGGCTAGAGTATTATATTGTAAAGGGTCTACTCCTACGACTGGTCCGGTTCCTTCTGTCCCCTCTGTCCCAACTATCCCGGAAGTTGTGTCTATAAGCCACTCTCTGAACTTGTTACAGCTCTCTTGCAGTATGCTCACGTCATCTTGGCAGTACTGATAGATTTCCTTACGGAAATCGAAAACCTTACCCCTCTGCTCTCGGTACCATTCCATGAAATCTCTACGTTGTTTAGGCTTCATGGAATTGACCCTGTAGCAGTAGGGGTGTGGCATTGGACCCACGTAGTCCCAGTTCTCTTTTTGGTTAAAGAAAACCGGGAATGTTCCCTTACGGATGGCCTTCAGTCCAAAAACTTTAGGCATTTGTGACAGTGGCATGGGTAAAAAGTTAAGAGAGTCTATGATTCTGAACTTCGTGGTAGTCACACTCATCACTTTACTTCCTCTGCAAATTACAGTGGGCGTTTTTGTGAGATTCGACAAAATGTACCTCATGAGAAAGTACACATCATATGCCTGACCATTGTGGAAGACTAGTGTGTACTTTTCGAATGGTTTGTCGAAAAAGAACCTGCAGAATTGCAAAGAGATATCATCTCCGAAGAAATCTATCCCTCTTCTACCGCAGTTTGATGTCGACATGCAAACATTACGCGACGCATCGCCCCGTTTTTTTCTGTTTACACGCCCCCTACATAAGGAACATCCTGTTCCGCAGTGAACGCAACGTGGGTTCTCGCGGTAGCTCTTACCGCAGCAGTGTTCGCACTGCCAGTAAGCTACAATCAAATTTGGTTCATGAATTTCACCGGTGGGGTCCGTCTCAAAGTCCGCATACATATACCTAGAAGAAATTGCCTTAGCTTTCCTCTGACGTATATAACAGTAATGAACCCCTGTAACTTGTTGACGACATATTTCGCAAAGCCTGTATCCGCAAAGGTGATTCCCGTCTCTCTTGTAAAAATGGTTGCATTCGAGACATCTTACAGAACTCTCGCACATGCCATTCTCTATGTGGCCTTCCAGACAAGCAGCGGAATTTAAGAACCTGTTGCAGGATTCGCACATTTTCTTCTCTTCTTGAACAACCTGACAAGAATAAGTCCAGCAAGAAGAACATTTACTAGAACAAGCGTGCGTGTCCTTTTTGTCAAAGCATTCTTTGCACTTTTCGCAAAAGGTCGTCCCTCCAAACAACATTGACATGCTAACAATAGCATGAAAGTGTCCAGGCGATGTATTATCAGCATCATCTTTGACATATAATATGTAAGCCGTGTTCTGTCTCTCCCTACTGCCCACATATACCGGCCTAAGGTCTGTACCCGACTGGAACACAACAATTTGAGCATTCGCAGCCCTTTCGAAAGCTGCTATGTCGGCGAATGAGGGGATATAATTGAGAGGAAAACCGGCCATCCTTTGCAATTTCTTTGCTTCTCTAGTTAGAACTTCTCTGTTAGTGTTGTATAATTGATGTAAAAAAGACCGAGCTTTTTTCAACTTTTCCTTATGGCCACTGGCTTTGGCGATATTCTCTTTCTCCTTGGCAACTGCTACAGTTACCGATCTCGCCAGACACAGGTTATCGTTGACTTTTGTTCTTGAAATGGCCCTCGAAAAATGTAAGGAATTACCCTCACCAAAGATGTATTCTAACTTGTTTTTCTTTCTTCCAGCCCCTCTAGGGTTGCGTATTACGGCCACTTGTATCTCTAGTGGTTCATCAAGAATCAGATCTTCATCCGATTGCAGTACTGTTTGAAGGTGATCCTCAACTACACCGGTGTTCAGATCTCTTAAGGGCATTAACCCTATGGTACGAGGAGTGTTAAAAGCCGAGTTAGAAATATACATCCTGACAAGATCGCTCTGACCGTAGCACTCGTTTAACCTGTCTATTATACTCTCTATTATGTTCATCAATTCCCCCAGCACCTCGCCTAAAACAACATTACGCCATGTCTGGTCAAAGTGTACTCTGTAGACAGTTTCAGTGACTAAACCATTCCCAAAATTTAACTCTTTAGCATTAACTTCGATGTTACGGTGGAAATTCAAACCGTAATCCCGACCCCTGAATAACATGTCCGGTTCAAAGACATCTTCATCATCACCTTCATCAACATCGTGAACATTTTGATTTTCATTCCGCTCCTGATCCTCAACCCTTTCCTCTCCCTCTTCCCCCTCTATTGGTTGCATTATCCCCTCTTCAAATTCTTCGTCCCCTTGGTATACTCCCTCCCCAATACAAGCATCATCGTCATTTTCATATAGAATCTTTAACAAGTCTCTCAGCCCGTCATCCAAAGTATAGTCGCTCTCAGGAGCGACTTCTCTCACCTCGCCAGTTTTCATCGCGTCGAAAAGTTCTTCCGTCTGACTGTGAAAAAAAAAGAAAAATAAGTAAGATGAATATTTTTTATTGGAGAAAAAACAGAAATTTCGAAAAGAGTTTTTAAAAATAAAAACCCGCTATTCACCTTTCGGACAGCTTCTCCGCACTGGCGTTCAGGAGTCTTTTTAGGGAAAAGCCTTTATTTTCAACATTCTTTTCCTCTCCGGTAGCCGCAGTTTCGCTGACTTCGACCGAGTCCTGGGGAGCTTTTGCTTTGGCAATTATCGAACTGAAACAAATTTTATAACCGTCACTGAGAGGTGTATTAAAATATCAATAAAATAAATATCTCAAAATCTCTTTCAAACTTTTATTATTATTATTTTATTAATATCTTACCCAGACATTTT
This sequence comes from Platynereis dumerilii, assembly GCA_026936325.1. Classification (NCBI taxonomy): domain Eukaryota; kingdom Metazoa; phylum Annelida; class Polychaeta; order Phyllodocida; family Nereididae; genus Platynereis; species Platynereis dumerilii. The sequence continues at coordinate 20,570,048 of JAPTHN010000005.1, read as the reverse complement.
ACTGCCCTCCTTATCTTCAACTGGAGGCGGAGTGTTGAGCATTCCTTTTACTTTGGCCGCTTCGTCTAATCTGTTGGTTTAAAAAAAAAAGAAAGGAGGATCAATTTACAAATAAAAAATCTTTTTTTCTTTTCCAAAATCGTAGAGCGTAAAAAAATTAAAAGAAAAAAACAACTTAAAAATGAAAAAAAATATACTCACTGTTCCATTTCGTTGATCAGCGCTCTATCATCGGCAGAATCCGTGTCGCAGTAGAAATCGACCATCGGATTCTGCCAGGAGGAGACTAATTCATGCGATAAGGAGTCTTCTGTAGACTCTGTCAAAGAGTAGGGCACTAATGGGTCCGCTTCAACCTGCGTCCGTACCTCCACTTCTTCTGCCACCTCTGGCACTGAACGAGAGTTAGCGACTTCCAAGGCTTTCTCTGGGAGCTGTTCCTCCTCCTCATTCTCTCTTGCTCGTTCAACTTTCTTCGGCACAGACTTCTCCCTCCTTCCTTCCAAAATAAGCATTCTGTCCCTATTTTTTTATAGAAAGCCAGAGAAGGGAGATACAAAAAAAAAAGTCATTAGTAAGAATCGGGTTTTTGTTGTTAGTAGATCTTTTTTTTCTTCTTAGAAAAAAAAAAGTTTATATAATCACCTCGGTTCCATGAGGTCTTCGCTACTTGTCCAAGCGAAGAAATCGTCCATGAATGATTCCAAATCTTCTATCTCGTCCCGGTTTTCTTGGACATTGGTAAACTTGCACTCGCCCTTCTTAGGAGTCGAGTGAGCTATGGGGACGGGCTCCGAGTGCGATATTCCTTCTTGGCATTCTTCGTATTCTTGGCCTTCTTCGCATTCTTCGACTTCTCGGTCTTCTTCTTCTTCTTCTTCTTCTTGCGAGCTTCTCTCGAGAAAACCTACCCCCGACATATTTACCCTTAATAGTCCGGAACCGCCTGTCACTACGGGGGTACCCAGGGTCGAGTTGTGCCTGGTTCGATTTAGAGTCTCGTGGAGAGACTGTTCGGGGTGCACTAATTTTGCACCACAACCCTCTCCGTAGCACTTACTAACGTCTTTCCTGGCACCCAGGGGCTTGTCCGCAGCACCCGCACCCTCCCCCAACTCGCTTTTCAGCAGACCGATCTGCTTCCCGTTACAGCACAACCTAAAAGAAGGAGGTAAAAAAAATAAAATAAAAGAAACGTATTAGTCCGTCTTCCCGGATTAAAAATTTTTATTATAAAAATCAAAACTACGCCGAACTTATAGTACGCGTACCTTAGGAAGCGCTTTACAGAGGCCTCCAGCCTGTCCTGCTCCGCATCCCTGAAGCACCTCTTCCTTTTCCTTTGGAGGAATCGGTACATCTGGGATATGTCCAACAGTTCGTCGCAGACCAATTTCATACGCCTCGTCAGGTCCTTTTTTTTTTGGGGTTGTCGAAAATGAAAAAAAAAGACATAAAAGTTAGTTTTTTTCTTTCTTTTTTTTGTACTCCGAACCTAATAACTCCTAATGCGCCTAGTAAGGAGAAAATAGATATAAAAAATATATTTACCAGACTGAGGTCGCATTTGTAACCTTCCCACAGGCGTCCGTAACTCTCATAGCTCTCGTTCTCGGCCGTTCCAGTTTCAGCAGTTTCCGTATTAGGTCTCGACGGTCTTTCATGGCCTTCTCGGTTTACTCGGGCTCTCCTCGGCAGAGGTCCTACTGGTGTAGAGGCGTTTCTTCTCTTACTGCCGCGTCTCCGTTGAGGGGGTTTACCGACCTGGGTAGGGTTCTCATCGAGTCTAGACGAAAACATCTTGGCGCTGTCGACGTCGGGCCTATATCGAACCGTTTGCCCAGTCGTCGACTCTACACTCGGTAATGGCGCTCCGTTCGTTTTGGTACTCCTTTTACCCGGAGCATCAACGCCCTCTAGGTTTGTAGCTCTGTCGCTTCGGACTGAAGAGGTTGGTCGCTGAGGTACTCCGAGTTCCCTAGTGACGCGGCAACCCTCTCTTATAGCTGTCAACCCGTCCAAGGACTCCCCGATTTCGTCACGGTCCTCTCTCCGTCTGTCGGTAAAAAAAAAAAGAAAAAGAAAAAATTATGTCTCGGCAAAGTCAAAAGGGTGACTATAAGGACGAGAGTAAAGATAACGTATTTCTCTTCGAATGTCCGGCTGCTACCATGGTGGTAGGCCCGACTATGTCTGGGAAGACCGTCCTGACGATGGAGATCATCAAAAACGCCTCCAAGATGTACAGGATACCTCCGCAGAAAATAGTCTACGCCTACGGAGTTTATCAAAAGGTTTTGGCTAGCCTGGAGAGAGAAGTGGACAACCTTACTCTTTACGACGGACTACCTAGCAGAGAGTTGATAGAGAGCATAGGTTCCGAAGAACCGGACAAACACTGTCTTCTAATTTTGGACGACCTCTTGGACGAGATCGGCAAGTCTTCCGAGATGTGCTCCCTCTTCACTAGAGAGGTCCACCACAGAAGAATTTCCGTCGTAATGATATCTCAAAATATTTTCCACAAGTCGCGTTACTACAGGACTATCAATCTGAACAGCAGCTACCTAATCCTCATGAAGACTTGTCGAGACTTGCAGCAGATTCACCACCTGTCGCGCCAAATGTTTCCCAGTACTCCTAAAAGACTACTGGAAGCTTACGAAGACGCCACTCGGTCTCAGCACGGCTACCTAGTAGTTAACAATCTCACCGGATCCGGCGACGAGGACATTCGACTGAGTACGCGAATACTGCCGCGGGACGACCTTATTCTCTACACCCGGAAATAATAGAGAGACAAGGGGCCGTCGGTGGTTCCACCCTCTTCTCTACGGCTATGTCTTCTCTCATCAGACAATGTTTTCCCTTCATCAGGTTGTTGGTTAATACCGGGAAGGTTTCTCCGTCTCTCACGAGACGATTATTGAGCGAGGCCGATCGTCGACAGTCTCTCGCCATTGTGGAGTTGATAGTGAACGTATTGAAAGGCGGACTCCGGATATCGACGTCTACTAGAGAGAAGTTGGTTAAGAGCAAGACTCTACTGAGAAAATTGGCGGGGGTACGGAAACACTCTCTGGCCCGTAGATGCCTTCATAAACACTACAAAACCGTAGTCTCTTTCTTAAAGTTATGTTACCCCTACTTGCAGCGGTTGTGTAGAAATAGAGATAACTCTCTCAGCGCTTCCTCCAGCTCTTCCTCGGACGACTCGAACAACTGCTCTATGTCGTCCGAAGCCTCGAACGGAAGCTATAGAGACTCTGTGGACGGTGGCGACACAACCGGTGAGGAGGAATGCGCCGACATCTCCGGCGAAGGAGAAGACATGGAGATGGACACCGAGGAAGAATGTAGTCAGTCGTCCGACCTTTCATCGGAAGAGTCTCCCGAAGAGTCTTCGGAGGAGTCGGCTTCTTCCACTTCTAACGAATCTAGCCAGGAGTCCTCGGACGATTCTAGCGGGGAGTCTACCGGCGAGCTGCCTTCCAAAGGTCAACCTTCCACCCGGCCTCCTACCGGGGACGAAAGTCGTAAGGAACCGGAGAAGGCTTCGGAAGAGCCTGTGGAGAATTTAGGAGGACCTCCGGAAATAAAGACTGTGTCGGAAGGGGAATCTAAAGCCGACGAGGAAGATACTAGGGAGGTTTCGACCGGTTAACGGCTATAGAATCTTTGTACCCAACCACCTGGTCATGTCTCTTACGATGAAGTTCAACAAGAAGGTCTACGTTTTGCCGGAGGACAAGTACCTCAGCATGGCCAGAGATTGTAAGTCGCGGCTGGAAGAGAAAGGCGAGCGCGAAAGCGCGAGCCTTTCTCTTCCGGCCGCACAGCCTTCGCAGGAGACAGGTGGACCGGACTCTACTCGTCGCGAAGGCGTTCATGAGACGTCGGGGGCGCCGGGCACCGACTCGCCTGAAGCGGCCAGAGTTGACAAATCCTCAGAGTCTCCTCGACCGGATGCGGAAAGGAGAGGAGATATTCCGAGTAGAGTTCTGAAGTCTCTAGACTCGGAGTCCGCCAGAAGAAACGTCAGAAGGGTCTACCGGAAACTGAAGCTTTCGGGGAGAGAGGGGAGAGGGAGAGAACAGAATAACTTGGTGGCTTCCCTATTGCACACTCAATCTAGGAGTTTTCCCCTCCCGCGGGACTACAAGAATTTCTACTCCCTATTGCTGGAGAAGAACGTGCCGTTGCGTCTGATAGGAAACGCCAAACTACGGCGGGTGCTGCAATTCCTAAAGAATAAGAACCGGAGCGGATCCGGTCATAACCTCTCCGATGGTCGGAGCGAAAGGAAGGCGACTCGACCGTTGATGAAGCCTCCTAGTCGTAGTCCGAACCCGGGTGATAGGAATAAGAAGACCGAGAAGACTAAGAAGAAAGGAGACGGATGGAAAAGCAAAAGTTGGAGTACTTTTGACGTCGGTAGAAAAGGAAGAAAAGGAAGAAAAGGGAGAAAAGGGAGAAAAGGGAGAAAAGGGTTAAGTAAAAGCTCTAAATCCTCCCGAAGTTGGGTGAAGCTGTAACCTTTTTTAATTTTTTCGAGAAGAGGAAAAAATATTAAAAGAAGTGAAAAAAGAAAGAAATGGTGAGGGGAAGGATCTCCTGGGTCGCGAGCAGAGCGCGCTCTACTCTTCTGACTTCCTATTCGACATTACTATCGACTTTAGAGGCTTCGGGAGAAAAGTTTAGAGCTCTGTTTACCAACTTTACTTGCTGCCTAACTCTACTCGGGGTTTTCATTAGACCCTTCCGCCAGGCCATCCGATCATTGGTCAAATTAATACGGCGGCCCCGCGGACAGGGGTATTGTAGCGGATTGTGAAGAGAAAGCCGAAATAAAAATAAAATAATAATGAGAAAGCCGAAAAATATAGACGCTTACCTCACGAAAAGATTTTACGACCCCCATTCCCCGGGGAGCTTCACGAGCGTTACCAAACTTTACGACGTTATCAAAGAAGAAGGACGTTATAGTATTCCCCTGGAAAGAGTTAAAAAGTGGGGAGAAGGACAAGACATAGTGACTTTACATAAAACGGTGAGACAGAGACAACCGGCTTACCGCAGAGTAATCTCCCCCGGATTAAATCACATGTGGGACGCGGATTTACTGGTTTTGACTGGCAAACGTTTCGTGGAGAGTAATTCGAGGAACAACCACATTCTCGTCACTATCGATGTCTTCTCCAGAATCTGCAGAGCCGAACCGGTAAAAAACAAGGGAGGGAAGGAAATGGAGAGGGCTTTTTCCGCCATATTCGAAAGATCCGGGATCAAACCCCGTTTTTTGCGTACGGACAGAGGAGTAGAATTCTCTAACGGGATACTGAGAGAATTCTTCCGACGGAACGGAGTCCGCCATTACTTCGCCAACACGGAGAGCAAGGCCAATTATAGCGAAATTATGATAAAAACTTTGAAGAAGAAACTCTTTCAATATTTTCAAAACACAAACTCTTATTCTTACGAAAAGGATCTTCAGTCCATTGTGGACTCTTACAACAACACAGTTCACTCCTCCATCGGCATAGCGCCGTCGAGGGTGAACGAGGCGAACTGGCAAAAAGTTTGGGACTATCAATACGTCAGCAATTCCTCGAACTACAAAGACTCTCTGAAAAGAGCTCTGAAGACACTCTCTAGACGTCGCAGGCGTCCGACCAAAGGAGTCGAACATCCTTACAAGTTCTCAGTCGGACAAACTGTCAGGGTAGCGCGCTACAGGCAAAAACCCTTCGACAGAGCGTACGACGAGCAGTTCACCGGAGAGATCTTTACGGTGAGGAGCAGACGAATATACGAGGGTATACCGGTATATCGACTATTCGACTTCGGAGGTGAGCCCATCGAGGGACACTTCTACTCTGGGGAACTTACGCCAGTAAAGTACGACCCCGATGCTCTGTTCAAGATAGAAAAAGTCTTGAAGACTAGGAGGAGAAACGGAGTTTTGGAGAAGCTGGTGAAGTATCAAAGCTGGCCGAAGAAGTACAACGAATGGGTAGTGGCCAGGTCCATAGTAGATCTACCGGTGGGGAGAACGGCCGGGTTGAAGAGGAAGAATAAGAAGAAGAAGAAGAAGTAGGAAAAAATGTTTATTTGTTTGGAGAGTAATATGAACAGAGACTCCCACTTGACAAATAACCCCGCAAATTTCACTTGTTCGCTCCCCGAAAATTACGTTTTGAACCAAGGCTTGAAGAGCGGTAAATGGCACATAGGACTTCTGGAATTGGCAACTCCTCCGCTGAAAGAAGGTGAAAAGTCCGACGGACTTTACGTATTCTGCTCGGTTTGCGAACCTTCGTGCATCGGGGATACGTACAGACAGGTTTTGGCCACTCTAAGCTTGGGGGAAATAAAACGTAATAGCTGTTTGAGATTCGATTCAGTCAACTACGTACCTCTTAGAGTGAGTAACCTGAGCGAAGTGAATATACAGATCTGCTCCGGAGACGGAAAACCTTTGCGAGAGCTTCTCTCGATAAAGAACGAAGCTTTGACATCCCGCTGCACCTTAGAACTGAAATGGATTCAGACTACAAGTCCGTGGCTTCCATGAACTCTAACCCCTGGGTGGAGCACTTTAAGAGATCGGTCGGGAAGACTTATATGTGGGGAGAGCAACCCAAATTGGTGGTGTTGAGGACTAAAGCCGGCGCTGTCAGCGCTTCCAAAGAGATGCCCGTGAATGTAATTACTCCCGTGGAGCAGGTTGCTGACATGGCTAAGGCGGAAGTAAGTAAAAAGGCTGCCAAATACGTAGCGCCGTCAGTCGCCGGTAAATCTTCCTACAGTGAGGGTAAGAGAAAGAAGAGAAAGAAACCGAAGAAGAAATCTACCGAAGCCCGTGGTAAGAAGAAGAAGAAGAACAACGGAAAGACGAAGAAGAAGAAGAAGGGAAAGGGGAAGAAGAGGAGAGAAGATATTTTCGAATAATAATATTATCGGGAGACTCTCGGACTCTTGGCCTTAGAACTTTGAGGAAAAAGAAAAAAAAAATGGCCAGCGGAGAAAAAGTTTTGAAGGAATCGGATTTGGCATTCGATAGCCAACTGGACTTGTTTCAAATTCCTGTCAGCAATCTAGGAATAAGCGATGTAAAAAATATAACTTACAGACCTCTGAATCAGTTCAACACGGAGGGGAATGTGAAATTCCGTATCCCAGGGGCGGGGTCGTCCTACGTAGATCTAAGAGAGATTTACATACAGACTACGGTGAGAATACTCCAGGGCAATGGTCAGAAGGTCCCTGGGAAACCGCCGCCACCTCCGCCCCAGAGCAGCCGTACGGGACAGTCGTCTCAGGCCACCTCCTCCGCCTCCGCCTCCGCCTCCTCCTCTAAAACTACGGAGGCGGTACCCTCGGATCAGGGAGATTGGAGCATTGGACCGCAGAATCTACTGGCGGACTCCCTTTGGAATCAGGTAGAGATCCGTATGAACGACACGGTCGTTCTGGGGGGTATGACCGGCTACGGTTACCTTTCTATGATGAATATTTTGCTGGACGAAAATCCGGTTTCGGACGAGGAGCTGCAATGCGCAATGTTTTACAAGGACACGGCCGGATTTTTAGGGGACATGTCTCTTTCTGACTCTGGAAATAACGCCGGTTTTAAAAAGAGGGCGGAGCTCATGAAAAAGAGCCGTTCGGTAGAATTACGATCCAGACTCCAGGCGGACGTTTGCAGAGTCAACAACTATTTGATCAACGGTGTGGACGTGGATATAACTTTATTTCCGACTACTGCCGCTTTTAGACTGATGACGGTTAATCAAAAGAAGAGAGATTACGTTTTGGAGATACAAGATGTCTCCTTGCTAGTCAAACAAGTCACCCCGAGTCCGTCGGTGTTGATAGGACATCAATCGGTCATGAAATCTCAAATGTCACGAGCCAAGTACTTCTACTTGAAGGAGGACTTGAGAAAATTTACTTTAAGCCGACAGATCCAAAGTCACTTCATAGAGGATTGTTATAACGGAAAAATACCGAGCACTCTGGCAATTGCCTTTGTAAAAGGTAGCTCGTTCCTAGGCGACATAGGAGAAAACGCTTACGAATTTTCTCACTATGACGTTAATAGCATAACGGTAACTCTGTCGGGTACTCCTACCCCCGGGGGTCCTCTGACATTCGATTTCGATCGCCGTAAGTACCTGAAGGGGTACTGCGACCTTTACGCCGGAAAAAATAAGGGATCGTCTCACAGTCAAAGAATAACTCTTGAAGAATTCCCAGGAGGGTATAGTCTGTTCGTAGTTCATCTCAACCCGGAGAACAGGGATACTTACTACCCGACATCGAGAGACGGGAACGTACGAGTGGAAGTCCGTTTCTCGCGAGCCTTACCTCACTCGGTTATTTTACTCACCAGAGTTACTTATCCGAGTCATTACGAGATAGACTATCAGAGGAACGTGCATTTAACATGAACACTGCCGAGATGTACGACGTATTGTGGAACGACTGCAAGAGTCGCGATTTCGTCATGGCCATAGCGCCTGATAAAGTTCTACCGTACGTTAACCATGATGAGAGAGACAGTTGCTACATCATCTACGTGAACACTGATGGGATAAAATTGTACTCACGAACTGTAACCGTCGGGAGAAATGGGCCTGAAAGCCCAGGAGGAGGCTGGTCCGACTGCCTGACTGTAGATGACCTGCGTGATGGCGGACCCGGCTTCGCTGACACTTCTCCCAGTCATGTCGGGCCGGCCGACATTCCCGATGGCAGGCGGTCCAGGAAAACGACGGGGAAAGGCGGAAGAAGAAGAAGATACTCCGCTACCACTGGAGTGGCCAAAAGACATTCGGGCTACGTTGGAAGTAGTGGCACGGTTCATGGTGGGGACCCTTCTAAGTCCAACCTGCACGGAAGATACGGATGCTCCGGCAGTGACGAACCTGGTACTATAACCCGTGGGCATCAAGGGGCCAGTGGGCGGACGTCCAATGTTGGAGGGATGGCTGGAGGAGTTGGCCATTGGTTGGTTTTGACCTTGACGTTCGGTGAAGTGGAAATATTTGACTCTCTGGGGAAGGTTTCACCCGTCTCCTACGGAAAAGAAATGAGTGACTTTATTGAAAAGCATTCTTGTAGAATGGTGAATGACGAGTTGATTGACACTAAAAATTGCGGTTACTATTGTCTTCTCTACGTATTTTTCAGGAGTCGGGGTGAAAGACCGCGAACTATTGTGAATATGTTAAAAAGATTGGGGAATGAGCGGGTGAAGAAAGAATGTCTGAATGTCTATAATATTTCTAGTCAGTAGCTTTAGCTAGTTTGTGTGAAATTAATTTTTTCAAAAAAAAAAATGATAATAAAAAATTAATTTTTAGGTCAGTAACCCAATTGATAACGGATTAATATTATTTATATCAAAAATGTGGTTTCATTGTATATAAATTGTTCATAGGATGGTGTAGATTAATTTGTGAAATTTTTACTACGGATGGTGTTGTCAACTCTATGTAGTCACTTTTTTGGATAAAATTTTTATTTTAGTAAAGGGATGAAATGATTTTTTTAAACTTCAATAAGTAGAAAACCGGTGCTTGGAAACCAAAAAAAAAAAAGTCGTGTATATTGAGATAAGTCGGTTGAGTCAAAAGATGTAACCGATTGTATGTTTTGTGGTAAGAAAAAGTAGCGGTTTGAGAAAATGACATTCGAGGTTCTTTTTAATCCATTGGAAAGACTTGAATTAAAGAAAATGGTAAGGAGATTGTGCTAGTTTTAAAAAAAAAATAGTTCGAGGAATAAATATTTTCAAATATTCGAAGCAGAATCTTTTGTCAATAATGTAGTTTTTTTTTATGTCATTGTAAACCGAATATGATTAATAAAAATACTGGTGAAAACCTTATTTTTCGGTGTTTTGTCCTCATTCGTGCTTATTCTGTATTCCGATATATATGGAATCTGATAAATTTATTTTGCTCAAGCCGATTCTACAGAATAAGCAACTTTTGAATTAAATTTGAAAACAAAATCAGCAAAGTCTTTTTCCTGTATGAGATATTTCATTGTAAAATTTTCTGTTTTGGGAGGCCACCATTGCCTGACAGCTTTTCGCAATTATTTGTGATCTGCCGAATTTAACTGGCCAGTCTTGTGAATTGAACTGATGACAAGGCTTCTAATTAATTTAATGATAGTTGCCAAAAAAAAAATTAAGGCTGAAAACCAGCTTTTTGTGAAGCGAAGTCATTTTAAGTAATAAAAAATGACATAAAAAGTGAAAATCCATCGTTTAGTAGCATAACTATCAATTGTGATGTCATAATAACGGAACAACAAAAAAACCTAGCCAAGAAAAAATAGTAAAACTATTTCTTGAACAATTCTGATGCACTGACTATGCATTTGCATGCTTTAAAGCAGAAATATTGTACTGAGAGTACTGTAAAGTCAAAAAGTTGTCAAACAATGGCGAATTGTGAGGCAAAAGGTGAGTTGACATACACTAGAGGGCTATTAAGAAGGCTTCAAGTGCATTTGACACTGGCTCCACCTGGCGTATAATTCTTCATATTTATGGCAAAAGTGTCAACAACTTTTTGCCGAGATTGAAACAGTTGTTATGCCAGTTTTATCAAGTGTCGAATTCAACTGTCGTGTAGAAATCAACTGTCGTCTATGGCATGACTTCAAATGCGAGTGAAATGGGTGTTTACGGACGATTATAGGCATTTAGTACATGCATAAACACCTCGAATAAGCTTTGTCGTAAGATGTCGCTTCAGTATTAGACTTGAGCGACGCCTATAGTTAAACTGTGAACTAGCGGCGATCATGGAAAAAAATCGAGATTTCTTCCAAAACTTTTGACTTTTTGAGAAATGTTGATTTTTGATGTCTAAAGCTTGCGCGATAAACCCGGGCTTTTATATTCATGGGAAGTACACTTTGTAAACATTAGAAGAGGTTTTCTGACTCAAAATAAGTCTAACTGATCTTTAACATCGATAACAGAAGCGTTTCGATCATTATGCACGAGCGAGAGGTATTTCAGAACCATCCGCCAGGAGCCGCTAGTGCGCTATACAAGTGAGACGCCAAGCGACGCAATGAGAACTAACGATAGCGAGTAGAAATAAAGGCAGAAAAAGGCTTTCCCGAAGGGTTCTTTACTGTTATTTGACTAGAAATGAGGCTGATTAACCTTTAAAACTGTATGAGAGGTCGATATGACAAGCGCTGAGAGCGGTTTTGATAACAGCAAGTTCACTGGATTCAATGCGCCGTACTATGGCGCCACCAACGGCCACATTGCGAACTACTAATGGCCATCAGAGATTGCAGAAAAATGGGTGTTTTAGGCTTTACAATGTCCTGAGACCCTTAAATAAGAATGTATATATAAAAAGGTGTAAATTTATGAATACACAGGGTAGCTGCCTAACGAAATATTTCGGAAAGAATAAGGATATTTGAATAATGAAGAAAAATTCGTTTATTATTGAGAGGTCTATATTAGCAAGAAATTTAGACAAAATTACACTACTTTTGATGTTGACAAAAGGATACAAAAAAGACCTGCACACTTTTTCAGATCAATTGGCATAAAGGCTAATGTAGTGTTCTAACTAAATAATATAGGAATAAATTAATTATTATCTATTCTGGCCATAAATTGGTCAATTCATGAAAGGAAGTTTAGAGGTAAATTGACACGGAACTAAAAAATCAATTAATCTTGAGACTAGTGAAATGATTGCATGAGACTGTTACAAAGAATTGTTTGAGTCGACACATTAGCTCCATGTTTTCAGTTATGACTTAGGTCTAACACAATTATCCATGAAAGCCAAAAAAAAAAGAATTGAGCTACATTGAAATAGGCTAAGGGCCAATCATTTGATAGGCCTAAAATAAAAATGAACAAATTTTACAGTGTAGGCTATTGATTAATAACAGTTGGAAAGAGAACTTACCTGTTTTGATTTAGTAGAAAAATGAGGATTTCCTGATAATGAATAAAATGCTCTGTCACAGCAGTCTTTGTAGTGGTATCTTTTTTTTTTTTTGTCCCAAAAAAGAAGCAATGATGATGATGATGATGATTAGTCTTGCAAATGTGAAGCTGAGAGATTCCTGATGGATCGGTGGTGAAGTGAGATTTCTAGTTGTTATCCAAAGAGAATTGGAAAGCAATGTGATAAGCTGATGGGAGAAATGGGGTTAATATTGCTATTCATATGATCCACACCAGGCCAGGTCATGTGACGCTTAAAGGACTGCAGGCATTTTTTCAAAAGAGCCTAAGCCAATGGCCTATTAATGGGTAGACCAATCAATAAAAAAACCGTTATGATGTTATGATGCCCTTTTTTTTTCATGACTGGTGTCAATTTTTGTTTTAAATATCTTGTGCAATACTGAGGTAGTTTTTCGAAATTTTCTGAAAAACAAAAGATTAAAGGGAATATTCCTTGGTGCATTCTTTCCGGAGCATTAACTATGATGGGTGGGTAAATTAGTGAAGTAAGAGAAACGCAAGTTTGTCAGGGAATAAATGAATTAGGTCGAACAAAATTAACGGTGGATTGAAGGCTGCTTTTAATTCAGTAATTGTCCAGATGCACCGATGAAGTGAGAATTAAAGGAATTTACCTGTGCAAAAAGGCATTACTAAACAAGATGTGAATGTTGATGCCTTTTTATCGTGAGAAGGACAAAATAACTGCTGCTGCTGCAAAAAATAATTAGCTTCCATAGAATTACCCTCAGCTGCCGTTGAGCTCTGTTGCTTGAAATTACCCTTGTCATGCGAGACATTAAATTGTCATGGTCAATGGCTTTAAAGTGACATTATGCAGTATAGGAATTCAAGCTTGACATATTTCTTTTGGAGAGCATGCAACAACAACAACAACAAAAAATTGCCCGTCTCCAGTCAGTTTTATTCCTAAATGTTGTTGAAAATCTTTTTTTTTCCATGAGATATTGTATAACTGTTTCAAATATGTCAAGAAAAGTTTAATCCTCCTCCTCCTCCTCCTAACTCCTCCTAACTCCTCCTAACTCCTCCTCACACCTCCTAACACCTCCTCACACCTCCTCCTAACTCATCCTAACTCCTCCTCACTCCACCTCACTCCACCTCACTCAACCTAACTCCTCTTTTTTTCTTTTAGAGACTTATTTCATAAGAAGTTGGAAACAAAATGTCATGTGTCCTTTTATTAAAGAATTATTATGCATTGCAATAATGAAGCTGCAATCTATAGTATCAATAGTCAAGAGATCTGGATATTTCAGACTTGTAAACAAAAAAAACTGCTTAAGGAATGCTTGTTATGTAATGCTGAAATTGCTAAGAGCATTCCCAAGAGCACCTGGGTTGCTAAAAAAAACCACCTGGGTTGCTAAAAATTCCCAGGGTCCTAGCAGAAGTAGCCAAAAATTGGCCCCTCGATGAAGTTGGAACTTGATTTATGGGGGACCTTCTCAAAATTTGCCTGAACTATTTATTGAGTTCAGTGTGATTTTTAAAAACATTGCAAAATACACTATGTGCATATTAAAGCAATGGTAAACAGATATAAGATGGGTAAGTGAAATTTTGACTTGCAAAGTTGCAGAAAGGTGCACAAAAATCACTAGTCCCAGTCCTATAAGAAGTATTAAAAATGGTCCCCCCTTGATAAATTTGGGACTTAATTGGGGGACCTCCCCAAAACTTGATAAATTTGGGACTTGATTGGGGGACCATTCCAAAAGAGAGAACAAAATTGTCTGAGTGCATTGTGATTTTAAAAAACATTGCAAAATATATTATGTGCATATTAAAGTACTTTTAAAGGGCTACAAGATGGGTAATTGAAATTTTGACTTGCAAAGATGCAAAGGTGTATAAAAGCCACTTGACAGTGTTAAATTATGATCCATGAAAGTCTTGAGATTGTCCCCAAAAAAATCTCCAGGTAATTATTGACCTTTTTTGGAAATTACTTTTTGATTGGTCAAGGAAATCACCTGACCAATCTATATGGAAAATAGTGGAAAATTCCTTTGGGATAATTATTATAATTTTTTGGGAAATACAATTTATTGGTGGAAATTATCACATGACCAATCTATATGTAAAATAGATTAACTTTTTCCTTAGGGCCCCTTGGTGGGCCCGCTCATTGTGCTTTGATTTACTGAGGAGTACTGGTGTGAATATGTGATTTTTTATTTGGAGAAAAAATATTTGCAACATGGATTTAAAAGTGGTGGCCATATTAAGCATGACTTTCCTGGCATTAACAAGCCAGGGGTTTAAATGTGGGGAATTTGGACAGTGCCTCTGCAGTTACCAGTCAGTGCACTGTGATGATGTTTTGAAGTGCCCAATCCTGCCCATGCGAGCCAGGGTGGGGAAAAATCTATTTGTGAAAACGACAGGAACCGATTTTGATATCAGCAGTTTGGAAAACACTTATGGCTTTGAGAATGTTGTCATCGATACTTCAATTGACGGCCTCTGTGATGCTATATCGGACTATTGGTGGGCCACTTGCAATTACTCCGGCAAAGAGAAAAAGTACGAGACGAGGGGGGCAAGGTCGACCGAGGGACGAAATGGTCGGTATGACCGGTCAGAGCGGCCCCCGCCGCAGACACGTGCACCGACCACAGAGGGAGAGCGCGTGCGCGCTATGCGCACCATGAGCACAGCGTGGGAGAAGATGATCATGGAGCGGGAGGAGGAGCGCCCGACTACAGGGCACGAGGAATTACCTTTTGCGAGTGTTTCAGTGGAAGAACAAGATATCAACACAGAGAGCCACAGGCCGAGTGAAGCTACGACCGATTATGACAGCACGGATGCTGATTTGCGAGATAATGACAGTCAACTTTTGGAAAATGGACCAGCTGTCAAAAAGAACGGACCAGCTGTCAAAAAGAATGGATTCGATTTGGGGGATTTCGGCGACGTTAACAAGACAATTATCTATATTAGTGCTGCTGGGGCGATTGCATTCATGATGTTAACGGTCTGTACGTTTATTATTTTGGTTAGGAAGTGCATTGGTGGAAAACGGGACCCTCGCTGCTTAGTCCGCATTGCTGAGTGTTGTTGCAATATCTGGCTTATCCCATGCAGAATTTTAAATTGCTTGAGAGGCAGGAGGAATGTTTATAGGATGCAAAAGATGAATGGGAGTGATGATGATGATGATTCTGGAGGATTTGGAAATCCCACTTACTCCATCTAAAGTTTAAAAGTTTAATCTATAGTATGTTTGGGCCATTTTTGACATTAAAAATTATTTTTTGGAACTAAAGCTTAATCAGCAGTATGTTTGGGTCTTTTTGGACATTTTGACATTAAATTTTTTTTTTTTTGCAGATGTTAGGCCCCGGATGGGATTATATAATAGTAAACTTTCCCTTGCCATGGAATTTACCTATAGCTGCTGGGCAACACGGAATTGGGCCAGTACCGGAAAGGGAACCAGTACCGGCTAGGGTACATGGTGTGAACGCTAGCGTTCAAACAAATTTAAGAAGTCCTAGGATAATGGCAGATATGGATAAAGAAGCAGTTCTGAAACATACACTGAGGCCCGTAAGGAAGTAAATTTTTCATTCAAAATTTTTCTTTAAAAAAATGCTTTTCAGGTAGAAAAAAATTTGGTATTAAGTCTAATTTGATATAGAAGCTTAAAAAAAAAACTTTTTAAAATTTTTTATGACTTTAAAAACATTGAACCGATATAACATGATTAAAATTTTTGAAGTTGAAGTTTTGGGTGAAAAGGGAAAGAGAGATTTTAAAATAATTCTCAACTTTCAAATGACTGAAAGAACATGTGTACAATGTTCTGATTATATTTGTAATATAATCGCACCAGCAGCACTAATGTAGAGTTATTAGGTCATATAAAAGTGATCTAGAGTTTCAAAATTTTCGTTAAAAAATGCTTTTTCTGGTAAATTACAAAATTTGGTGTTAAGTCTAATGGATGACTGAGCTTAAAATATAATTTTAAAAAGATTTTATGCCTTCAAAAACATTGCAGGGATATGAAGTGATAAAAAGACATTATAAACTTCTATATTGGGAGATATTTGAAGTTGAAGTTTTGGGTGAAAAGGGAAAGAGAGATTTTAAAATAATTCTCAACTTTCAAATGACTGAAAGAACATGTGTACAATGTTCTGATTATATTTATATTAATTTCAGGACATTTTTGAGTTATTAGGTCATATAAAAGTGATCTAGAGTTTCAAAATTTTCGTTAAAAAAATGCTTTTTCTGGTAAATTACAAAATTTGGTGTTAAGTCTAATGGATGACTGAGCTTAAAATAACATTTTAAAAAGATTTTATCCCTTCAAAAACATTGCAGGGATATGAAGTGATAAAAAGACATTATAAACTTCTATATTGGAAGATATTTGAAGTTGAAGTTTTGGGTGAAAAGGGAAAGAGAGATTTTAAAATAATTCTCAACTTTCAAACGACTGAAAGAACATGTGTACAATGTTCTGATTATATTTATATTAATTTCAGGACATTTTTGAGTTATTAGGTCATATAAAAGTGATCTAGAGTTTCAAAATTTTCGTTAAAAAAATGCTTTTTCTGGTAAATTACAAAATTTGGTGTTAAGTCTAATTGATGACTGAGCTTAAAATATAATTTCAAAAAGATTTTATGCCTTTAAAAACATTGAGGTGATATGAAGTGATAAAAAGTCATTATCATCTTCTATATTTGGAGATATTTCAGGTTGAAGTTTTGGGTGAAAAAGAGAAATCATATTTAAAGAAAAATTCTCAAGTTTCCAATGTTCTGATTATATTAATATTAATTAAAAGACATTTTTGAGTTCTTAGGTGATATAAAAGAGAACTATAGTATGAGAGTATTTTTATGGAATGTGTGTTATTATTATTTTGTTAAAGTATTAACTTTGTTGTCAGAATGGATGAAAGACTAGTTTAACTTTTTGTGTATTAGAACTAAAGTTACTTATTTTTGAGTTATTAGGTGATATAAAAGAGAACTATAGTATGAGAGTATTTTTATGGAATGTGTGTTATTATTATTTTGTTAAAGTATTAACTTTGTTGTCAGAATGGATGAAAAGACTAGTTTAACTTTTTTTTTTGTGTATTAGAACAAAAGTTACTTATACTAGTTGTTAAGATGGACCAAAAGTTGTGTTATTTTACTATGAAATAAGGAAATGTTTATTAATAGATATTACATGGGAGTGTTTGTTTTATTACAAGAAATTGAGTAAAAGATATCATCATATCAATTTAGTTTTTTCATGTAAACAGGATTATTAAGTATATACATGATATATATGTATACATTTTGGAAATGATATTTGACAAGGTGACTGTGGTATTTGGAGATATTATGATGGATCAAAAGTTGTGTTATTTACTAGGAAATAAGGAAATATTTATTAATCGATTATAACAGGGGGGAGTGTTTGTTTTGGAATAATTGAGTAAAAGATATCAACTTATTTTTTTCATGTAAAAGGGTTATTAAGCATATATGTATAAATTTTTAAAAATGTTATTCGACAAGGTGACTGAGGTATTATCTGATAATATGATGGATCAAAAGTTGTTTTTTTTTTTTTGGAGAAATTAGGGTAAAAAGATTTGAACTTATTTAAAAATTTTGAAATGTTATTTGACAAGGTGAATCCGGTATTCCCCTCATATTATTCAAGTTTGTTATGAAATAAAATTTTATATTTTTGGAAAAATTTAGTTTGTTAAAATTTTTATGGTAAAAAGATAAAATTGACTCCTTCTTATTGTAAGAAAAGCGGAACTCAATGGATTGAGGCAAATTGTGCTTTTGAACTGTTCTGTTGTGGGTCATCTGAATTCATGTTGGACAACTCTTTCAATCTACCTTCGACTAGTTGTCTTGTCATTAATATGGTGAAAGTTAAATTGACTACTTATTGAAGAAAAAGCGGAACTCAATGGATTGAGGCAAATTGTGCTTTTGAACTGTTCTGTTGTGCATCATCTGGATCCATATTGGACGACTGTTTCAATCTACCTTCGACTGGTGGTCTTGTCATTAAAATGGTGAAAGTTAAATTGACTACTTATTGAAGAAAAGTGGAACTCTGTGGATTGAGGCAAATTGTGCTTTTGATCAGTTCTGTTGTGCATCATCTGGATCCATATTGGACGACTGTTTCAATCTACCTTCGACTGGTGGTCTTGTCATTAATATGGTGAAAGTTCAATTGACTACTTATTGAAGAAAAGCGGAACTCAATGGATTGAGACTAATTTATGCTTTTGAACAGATCTATTGTGAGTCACCTGAGCCCATGTTGGACGACTGTTTCAATCTACCTTTGAGTCATCTGGTTCCATGGCGGACAACTGTTTCAATCTACCTTCGACTGGTGGTCTTGTCATTAATATGATAAAAGTTAAATTGACTCCTTGTTGTAAGAAAAGCGGAACTCAATGGAATGAGACAAATTTGTGCTTTTGAACAGATCTATCGTGAGTCACATGGGTCCATGTTGGACGACTGTTTCAATCTACCTTCGCATCATAGTCTACTAGACCTCTCAATTGATGTAGTTAATACAAAATAGTAGGAGTCATTGGAGTGATGGGGTGACGATTTCTTGTTGTGTAGCTGCTGTTTATGTTATGTTGGACTGCAGTTTCAATTAACTTTCATTTAGTAATACTACCCTACTGACAGTTAGCCTTCAAAATGTGATTTAACACAGGAGTTTTTAAAAAAAATAAAATTTGAGAGTCGTAGTTTGAAGTCTGTTATTGTTGTGAAGCTTAGGCCTATGTTGGACAACAGTTTCAATCAACTTTCACATAAGAGTGTCCTGTTCCAGTTACTTTGCAAATTATCATAAATAGGGGGTATTAAAGAGTGAAAATAATGCAGCCAAATAAGAAATTTGACAAACACAGAGATTAGAAATTGAACAAGAAAATGTTTAATTACTTCAAAATAAATAAAGTGCTGGTCTACATAATCCATTGTGCAGTTACTGGTAAAACTTTGACGATAATATGACACAAGGTTACAAGAATGCTTACAAGACATAAACATTATCATAATAACAAGGTTTCGATAAGTAGTGTAAGGAAAATTATGAAGAGCTTATAATATGAAATTTTTTTTGACATTTCTGAACAGTTACTGTAGTTGGCAAAATTATGAAAGTATAATTCAGCAAGGACGACAAGTTTTGTTCTTTTTTAACAAAAATGATAGTAGCAAAGCAACATTTTACATATCCAGTTGCAAAATTATGAAGAAAATACAACATTTATGAAATTTCTATACAGTGACTGCCAAAATTATGGAATGATAACACAGTAGAGTGAGAAGACAATGTGATAATACAAAATACAGCAAAAGTTTTCAAATGGACTAGTTTGGCTAATCTAAAAATAAGAATTAAGACAGGAAATAGCTTGATCATCTAATAATTCTTGAAGAATCTATTAAAGATTGTGGCTGTAGCATGACCACAATGTATGACAGCAGATTTTTTGATTTGTTCCAGAGCTACTTGAAGGGGGGAACCGGGGTCGGATGCGCCCAACAAGTATTTGCAAAACTCTGCAGTTGGGGTATTTAGATTGAAGTTCAATTTATAGAGGATGTCTGAGCACATCCTCTGATACCTTGCCCAGGTATCCTTGAGGTAATTTTGTGCAAGCTCACCACACTGATCAAATGAGATTGAACCATCATCCTGGTAATATTCACATATTTTGCTTTCATACAACATGCAAGCAATATGCAAACATACCGAGTATGAACTGGGCCTAGGAACTATGACCTCTTCAAACCTGTGTGTGGGTTCAGGATTTGTGGTATCTTGAGACAATATTATTTGACCATTGTCAAACCTGAGGTTAATGTTGATGCAATTATCATCAAGGTTAATGGGTTCATTAGCATCTGATTGGGGTTGGGAATGCAATAACAGGTAGGAATAAGTTTCCCTGAGCTTCACAGCCTTATCATAAGCAGCTTGGTCGATAAGGATGACCCCCTCACCCCTCCTTGCATCATCTAAAGTCAGGAAGTATTCAGCAGACCAGTGACGATTGACCAAACTTGTCCTGGAAATCAGTTTCATTTTACTGTCTTGCTCGTGTACAAGTAGGCTTAGCCTAAAATGGGGTAACATTTCTTTCAGGCTATAAATTAACCAATCATACAGTTCTATAGTCAGATTGATATGTTCTTCTGTGATTTGAAGATCATTGATATGTGACCTTCCATGAACAATGTGCACAAGGGATGTTGACCAGTTGCCACGTAAATCCACTGATCTGACGAGTTCAAGGCGATTAGGTAGTACGACCATCCTATTCTCTCGTTCTACTTGCATTTCTTCACTCCCCTCAATGAGTATTTCCATAAGAGATTCGGTCTGGAAAACATAATAAAGAAAAATTAAGTTACTCCTTTTGTTTAATTTGATTTTTTTTTATCAGCTATGACTGATAAAGATAAAGTTCAGAAAAAGTATAACTTGTTTCCAATTTGGTCTTGGGCCAAGAATTAACAGTTTTTGATTATAAAAATAACTAAATATAAGATTTTTCTTTTACAAATAATTGTGAATTGAATAATTACAAGAGTGAGAAAGAAGAATAAGGATTTTTTATCTGACAGGACTGACAAAGATAAGACCAAAAAAAGTATAACTTATTATCAATTTGATATTGGGTGAATAATAAAAAGAATTTTATAGTCATCAAATAACTAAATATGTTATGTTTTTAAAAAGTAGTGAATTGGTTAAATACTGCAGTGTGAAAGAGAAATATTGTAATTACCTCTTTTTGTAGGAGATGAATTTCGAACTGATTGGACTTAATCCTGATGTTATTATGCGGCTGATGAGCACACATATGCATGATGATGTCGATCCTGGTATTGCCATCGGATTGACACTTGATGTCATGAGCCGCAGAGCTTCTGTTGTACAAAAAAGAACTGGATGCCATGGTTATTCTATGAAGAGCAGAATGACAGTGAGGAGGGGGACAAATAATATTAAATATGATTTCAGTGTAATTACTTCAAGGGGGGTGGGGCTAAGAGAGGGGTGCCATGGCTAACATGCATGAGTGGCTTCAAAGGCATGGGATGGGATGAAACAACTAACAAAAAAAATCCAAGTACAAAATTATATTAATAGTGTATAAAATAAAATCATATCTAAAAAACAAAGCATATTTTTGGAATAATGAAATACAAAAACAGAACAATATTATCTGATTAGCTTTCATTGAAGGACTCAAATAAAAAATATTACTGTTGATAACAGAATGGATTAATTTTTTTATTCATTTTGTAATGTAAATTCTTTTTTTCTAGTAAGAGAAAGATATTGTTGGGAGTTTCTTTTATGACAGAAGTCAGTCGTAACTTCGGGCTAGGACAAAATGACAAAAGAGAACTCACGCGAGATTTGGTTATGAGGCGAGAGTTGAGCGTGACGTCACGGGTGTAAACAACATGGCGTCGATGGAAGAGAAGGGGAGGGAATGAAGCTAAGGAAAATGACGATTATGGAGTTTTCGAAGATATTTGGAATACTAGAGGTGGGTATAGACGATGAAATAGTGTGAATAGTGTCTTCGCATAGATGCAGTACAGCGAATGCGAAGATTTATAGGATATTTTTGTAGTTAAACTTGATTTATTATTGAGCTGTCTGTGTTACTCTGTGAAATTTGTTTGGAACAGAGTCTTTTTAAAAACTGTCATTTGTCATTCAGCATGTCTCTGAAATAATACCTTTTTGCTGGATAGTGATATTTAAGTTGATAAAAAAAGAAATCATGAATGTGTATTGTTACCCGGTTACACAGTTATAAACTAATACTGTGTTTGGAAATTATTGATTAAATATGATCTAATTGTTGTTATTATTCTTTTCTTCTTCTTATTCTTGTTATTATTATTATTATTTTTGACAGTTGAATTTAAAAAATAGATGTGTGATAATACTGAATAATTAAAAAGGCGATTGCGTGACAAGCACATCCCTGGGGCGATTAATCCGAGATCAAAGGGAATAATTAAAGGGCAATTATCTTTTGCCCTCATCCACAGGGGTGGATAAGCCAGGATGCCCAAATGGCCCAAAAAAAAATCAATAAACAGACCAATTAAGGATGCTATAAATTTTATAGGGTAGTTATATAGCCTATCATCATGAAACTTAAATGCGACATAGGGTTTCAGACGATTGATCACAGCGAACTGTTTGGATTCACTCCAAACTACTGTTTTAGGAGAGGCTTTTGGTTTTTCTTTTTCAAATTGTCTTTACTTGCATAGACATGCAGTTTTTTTTTCTCTATAACATATCTGTCCGACTTCAGTTTCAAGGAGATAAAGAAACCTCATCTTACAGATTTTCTGCATGACTGGGCATCGCTTAATAAGTTGAAACAGCTTGATTAAAGTGGGGCACGTCTTACTCTCTGTCCTAGCTTTCAACTTTGCTACAACTCTTCTTCACACCATTTTCCATTAAATTTTATTCAGTAAATCCTGCTGCCCAAATGCAACAGGGAGGTTCACTTTGTCCTTCCACAGTTAATGTGACAGGCCGGATGGTCTCTGGCTGACTTCACTGGCCCGAGGCTTGTAAAATAATCTTGTTAAGCAGGTGCTGACAAGAAACTTGTCCTCTCTTACATCATTCACTCCTGTCTGAATTAAGCTTGTCGAAAGCTACAATAACCACACCCTTTACTCACCATGGTCACTGGACCTGCAATGTTGCTGCAATACTGACTGGGAGAGCTGTAAAAATCAGACATTAAATTTGTATTGGATATTGGTATTTTTTGTACCAAGGCACAATCTGCCATTGTGCTAGGACAGTTGCCATGGACAACTCATTGCATTGCATTGAAATTGCTTTTAATTGGCTGTATGTTAGGATTGTGACATTATTTTTCGCAAGAGTCCTTGCCTGCAAAACTCAAGGGTATTTGTCTTTCTGTGTTTAACATGTAAATTTGCTGTATATTCATGAGAGTGAATCCTAAATTGCCCGAGGAAGTAAGTTAATTGGCACATTTCCAAGATTTCAAGTACATCTCTCCATTAAAAGCAGTGTATTCCTTCAGGCCAAGCAGTTTCCAGAAACTTAATACATTTTATAAATGCTATAAAGTGTCTGAATGAGTTTCAGTGTGTATTCCACAATGACTCAGCAACCCTAAAGATGGAATTACGGTGATTTTGGAAATCTGTATATTTTGGTTCATGACATGTCTAAATGCGCAGGTATATGCGACATGCCCTTTATTCTGAGATTCATGAGTCCATCAAACTTTGTTTTGATATAGTATGGAAAAACCCGAACAAATAAAACAAAAATTGATGCAATGAAGAAGAATTTCATTGCAGTTGCACAGTAACAACATTTGAAGAATTTGCCTTTAAACCAGTGCTTCTCTTGAATTATGTTTTCACAAACTCTAATATGCTAATAAATGGTTGAAGCGAAACTGAGATGACCCATAATTGGCATAATATAGAACAAATATATATGAAAAATGTAAAATATAGGAATCTCTTAAACAAACTTGAATCAAAATTGTAACTACAAAAAAAATTGTGCAAGCATTTTAACGAATTAATGATTATATTTGATTTTGCATTTCTTCAAGCAATTTTCTGTTCCTTGCATTATCCTGATTAATTCAATTAATATTGGCAAGGTGGAGTGTTGCAGTGTCCGTATTTATTTATGCACCAGTTGTCTGATTGGGACATGTTAAATCGGTAATAAGAGATGCATGATAGTAGAGGCACTCAATCTTAATTTATTTTTCCATACTACAATAACAAAATTCTAGAATGATGCATTAACAAGATTCAACATGTTTGTTTCCGAGTATTATTTTTTTTACTTCACATTATGGTACATTGTCAAAGTTTAAATTCCCAAACGTTTTTTAAAAATTGAGAATATTCACTATGTTGCGGTGAGCATGTAATTCAAGAGATATATCAGTGCTGGAAGATCTTACTTATAGAAAATACCGTATAAACCATTATTATCTCTCCTCTGTAGTCTTAACTGCTGGCCTGCTACAAGAGAGTGATTGAGACCGATCAACTTCTGCCATATGAAGGCATTAGATGAAGATTTACTGTCAAGAAGCAGAGAAACTGGAGTAGATCAGAGCAAAAATCATCAAGCTCAAGATAAAATGACAGACTAATTTCCAAACATATGGCTGTTTGTCCAATTTGATTGAATATGGTAAAGTGTCCTATTCAGTAGATCAGAAGGGTTTTTCATAATGTTTATGGTAGAAATTGCAAGACAAGAACATCTTATAGATGATTTCATAATTGAAGGCATCTGTGGTAAAATATCAATTTCTTTTACTAAAAATTTAATAAGTTGATGCATTTTAATTAAAGTGGGACACAACTTACTTTATGACCTAAATTTTAACTAAGCTGTAACTCTCCTTCACTCCATTTTCCACTTCATCTTTTTCAGAAAATCCTGTGGCCTAATGGAACGGGGAGGTTCACTTTGTCCCATTATAGTTAATGTGACAGGTCTGATGGAGTCTGGCTGACTTCACTGGCCCCAGGCTTGTAAAATAATCTTGTTAAGTGAGACCTACAAGAAACTTGTCCTCTCTTACGTCATTCAGGTCTAAATTAAGCGTGTCAAAAGCTACAGTAACTACACCCTTTACTCACTGGTCATGGTATTTTGCTACAATACTGACCAGGGAGTGCTTGAGGATTTCTTGAGTGGGTTTTGCATGAACAACAAAACTGTGTTATAATGTATATTCATCTCACAGTAATGTATGCGTAATGTGAAAGCACACTTGTACTTACAGAAGATATTCACAATGTCATAACATAAATAGTAATTCAAAGGAAATAATGGCATATTACAATCCATATTTCATTTTATATAATATTGGAAATGAAGCACAACAAAGTGTAAAATTCTTTTTCACAAAGTACTCTCTTGATCAAATGCTGGAATAATTTGGATTTCAAAGTTCAACAACAATGAGCAAGCACCATGTGATTTTCCCTTTTTTCAATTGGGAGGTTTGGAAGAAAAATTGCCTCCAAGTTGAGCTGCTGTTTTTGAAGATCTTACTTGTTGCATCTGTTAGGGTTCTCAGGCTTGTCAAATTGCAATGCTCTGTTCTTTGCATTATTCTGATTAATTCAATTAATATTGGCAAGGTGGAGTATTGCAGTGTCTGCATTCATGCATCAGTTCTCTAATTAGGACATGATAATAAAACTCAAACTCATGATAAAGTTAAATCAAATTTCCATGTTGCAGTAACTGAATGCTAGAAAAATGCATCCACATGCATTTTTGCTGGGTGGCAGTATGGCATTAGATCAGTTGTGGATCAGTTGCAGAACAGTATCTGTGTGATGGTTTCCTTCATTTCTCCTTTTGCTCTGATGAGCTTTCTTAGCATGGTTCATGGCAACAAGCAAAAACCAAAATCAGCCCAAAAGATAATGCCCAAATTGTTACAAATACCTAATTCACAAAATGTTGTGCCCAAAACTGCCACAAAAAATTGCTTTCCAGAATTTTTAGGGCGGCTGCAGACCAACCCCCCCCCAAGGGGTTGCAACCCCCCCCCCAAATACCCCTGAAACGTGGAAAGCTGATGCTGTTGCAGCAGCGTTTCACTTAGTATTCAGAAGTGGTACATTGCTCACTCTCAGGCATTCTATCTTGGACTTCTGCTGAGTTTAGAAAATTCATTTAAAGTCATGGAATTACAAGGTCTTACAAATACCTGTATGCCCCAAAATGGTCCTTATCAGGTCATATCCCTATACCTACCATGTTATTCTGAATGATTCATACATAGTTATTCGGGTAATATTTTATGTATGGCATATTGTTAGTAAACATCACTGAGTAATACCACTCAACATGCAGTGAGGTCACAAGTTAATGACAAATTTACAGTTCATTTCATACTGCGAATGAAAACATTAGTCCCACCCAACTGCACAGTGGGACCAATAATAACAACAAATAATTAAATTTTAAATATGTAAAGTCACAATTAAAACAAAGGACATTAGCGCAAAGGCTATTGTGTGAGACCAGTAATTAGAACTCCCGAAAAAACAACAGCAAAAAATTAAATAGTGAAGTATCTGTGTAAAAGCTAAATTGTTTTTGTCTTCTCAAACCAATACGCCGAAAATCTTTCATCATTGTTGTAATTGATATTGACAGGATTGATTACAACTGAAGCCACACAAAATCTAATCATAACACAGGAAAGTAAAAAAGTTAATTAATGTTTGGAAACAGAATAACATGTTGCCAATCTTTTGATTTGACAGACTTGTCAATTTCATCAAGCAGCTGTAGGTTGATTTTCCCCTTGATGAATTACCTTAATGAATTAATGAGCAAAATATTGTTGTCTCTATGTCGGGACAGCTGTCTGCCCCCTGTCTTTAAGAGTCTGTCTCTCTCCCTCTTTCTGTCCTGCGCTCTGTCTCTGTGTCAATCTCTCTTTCTGTCTTTTACTTTCTATTTCTATTTCAATCAACATTTGTCAATGCACAGAATGTGCCCGAAAGACGTGCTACACAAATTTGGAGTGGGATTGAAAATCATCAATTAGTGTATTGTTCTCTGGCTGAATGTGATTTGACAAGTTCAACAAGTGAAAGAGCAATTCAATTTGGCATTCCAAAACCACTCTTTTGGAAATTTGAAAATGAAGGACATTGATTTTCAGCATCAGCTGAGAGTGAAGGCTGCTTTCCCTGTTGTAAACATTGGCAGCAACTCATCTAGACAAAAATCACGAAATCCAATCACCAGGGCCAGAAATCTGGAACATCCTGGATGAGTGTAAATCAAAATAAGAGCCATGCCGAATTGCTGATTCAGGTGAAATTCATCAAAGCACACAGGCTACAACCATAATGAAAAGTGCCTTGGAAAACATGTGATCAAAACATTTCTGAGAAGCACAAATACGTCAGGTTAATGACACAAGTATGCATTGCTGTGAATTTCTGTCATTATAATGATATATATTTTTTCATACTAAAATTTACTAATATTGATGTCAGTAAAATAATTTCAATTTTACATGAATAGTTAACTGGAGGACGAGTCTAATGGACTTTCAATCACTTTACTGGCCCTGAGCTGGTAAAATTAATCTTTTCAGGCAAGGCTGGACAAGAAGAGTTGCCCTTTAGTATGTTACCACTCTTCTGAAACGAGTCTGCTGTTTGCTTTTAGAAAACTTCATCCTCCATTCACACGACTTTACTTCCAAAGCCAAAAATTACTTCTGAAACTTTTCAGCTTTCAGACACATCAGTCACTACATCTAATCAGTTACTTCAGAAGATTTTAAATATGAAAGTTTGAATCATATTACATTGAGCCTGCACTTCACTATGTTGGATAGTGAAAAGGACTGAATGCCTGACGTGAGCTAAAATGTATCAAATTTCACATGGTCCTTCTGAGAACAAATCTTGGATATCTTCTAATAAAAATTTGAAGAACAGCATCTGTCACTCACTCTCAATTATTATTATTATTATTATTATTTATTACATTTATATAGCGCTACAAGTATTTTTAAAAACATGCTAGTGCGCTTTACATATATAAACAGAACAATTTATGATAAAACATGTAAAATATAAAATAGATGACAAGTAAATATTATTACAGATTAAAAAATATACGATAAAAGAGTCAATTAATCACAGAAGGCACGTCTAAAAAGTAAAGTTTTCACAGCTCTCTTAAAAGCACTAAAATTTTCAATAGTCCTTATGGCACAAGGTAAACCATTCCAAAGACGAGGACCTGCTACACTGAATGCTCTGGAAGCAAAGGTAGACTTTTTTGTGAGTGGAACATTCAGTGTCAGTTGAGCATGACTAGATCTTGTGTTTTCGGTTAAATTGTCTGGCTGAAAGTAGATTTGCCAGGTATTGTGGGGCCATGTTGTTAATGCACTTATATACCATACAAATAATTTTGAAATTGATGCGTTCATTGACTGGCAACCAGTGTAAGTCACGAAGTGCTTCCGTTGAGCTGTCAAATTTCGATCGTTTTAAAACCACTTTTGCCGCCCAATTTTGTACTCGTTGCAGTTTTGTAATTGAAATAGCTGGGAGACCATATAGTATGCAATTGGCATAGTCCAGATGGGTGAGGACCAACGATGTAGCTAATAATTTTGCGGTGTCAATATCAATGAAGTCTCTGATTTCAGCAATGCATCGAATGCTACTGACTGCACTTTTGACTTTCATCTGAATGTGATGTTGGAGGCTGAGGTTGTTGTCAAGCCATACACCCAGATACTTCAGTTTTTCACCTGTACAGTTGTGCTTGAAAATTAGTGAACCCATAGAGATTTGCCATTGAAGACAATGATAAAGTTGTCTCACAGTAGTGGCCACAACATAAATGAAATTACACAAATCATTGAACAAATGACTGTATTATACCATTGAGGTTTCCCACTACATGTACCAGCCTGGCCATTGGATTTGTATCAGGGGTCTTTGTGCTAGATAGTGGTTATAATTGTACAAAAGTAAGTGCACCCTAAGCGTAATGTTAAAAGATAGGAGCAGAGGGTGTACTTACTTTTGCACAATTATAACCCCTATCTAGCGCAAAGACCCCTGATACAAATCCAATGGCCAGCCTGGTACATGTAGTGGGAAACCTCAATGGTATAATACAGTCATTGGTTTAATGATTTGTGAAATATCATTTATGTTATGGCCAGTACGGTGAGTCAACTTTATCATTGTCTTCAATGGTAAATCTCTAGGGGTTCACTGATTTTCAAGCACAACTGTATTTACAATGTCACCATCAATGCAAATCTGTGTGGCTCTTGTTTTGGCTAACATAGCACGACTGCCGAACATTGCAATTTCTGTTTTGTCAGCATTCATTTTCAACACATTTGATCGCATCCAGGACATGATGTTAGAGAGTGTACATTCAAGACGAGAAAAGCAGGCTGATTCATCTCCAGGAGGCGAAAGATTGTAAGTTTCTTTGATGATGTGATCATCCGCATATCCTGCTATATGCTGCCCAGGGCCAATGCATTCAGTGATTGAGCTGGCATAAAGATTGAATAAAAGGGGTCCTAGGCAACTCCCTTGTGGGACTGAGAAATTGAATGTCATTGAAGGCGATTTTGCTTTTTCAACTTTAACACACATCTTCCTGTCTTTCAGGTAAGAGCGAACCCAGCTAATGGCACTGTCTTTTAATCCGAAGTCATGTTCCAAGACGTTACACAAAATCCCGTGATCCACTGTGTCGAAGGCGGCACTCAAGTCGAGTGCCACCACCACAGACACATGGCCTCTCTCAAAAGACCACAATAACTGGTCCATTAAACAACATAAAGCCGTCTCAGTGCTAAAATGCTCTTTATAAGCACTTTGATGACCAGGTAGCAATTGATTTGCACTGAGGTGTTGATTAATTTGGTTGATGACGCCTTTCTCCACTAACTTCGAAACAAATCCAAGGGTGCTAACAGGACGATACATTGGGAGAGTTCTCTGAGCATCAACCTTTTTTAACAGAGGTAGAACTGTAGCGATTTTCCATTGGTCATGGAAATGACCATTTTGGAGAGAGTCATTGATGAGTTTTGTGATAACAGGACACAGAATATCAATATTCTGTTTAATAAGTGACGATGGTATTGGATCAGAATCACTGGTACATGCCTTAGATCGACTGACCAACTTTTTGACTTCATCAGGTGTCACAGCGTCAAAAAGAGCCATTGCTGCTGTAGTCGGTCTTGACGGCTGGTAGTTTGGCACATCAGATAGATTTTTCCTGATTGTCTCTATCTTATTCAAGAAATAATTAGCAAAATCACAGGCGAGGACATCCAGGGAGGTTGCTTCTGGCTAGGGATTAGTTTTCACCTTTCCCATGAGGCCTAGAGTGACTGAGAACAGTTGTCTCGTGTTGCCCTTTGCTTCCATGATGGCATTGTGGAAGTGTGAAATTTTGGCATTCTTTAAATATGTCCTGTAATTTTTCTTGGCAATTTTGAAATTTTCAAGATCTGCCATAGATCCTGATTTCTTCCATTTTTTTTCCATTTTACGAAGTTGTTTCTTCGTTTCACCTGCAGTTTTATCAAACCAAGCCACTTTTTTTCTGACATAAACTGATCGAATGGAGACAGGGGCATAGGTGTCAAGGAGTAATTTCAATTGGATCCCCGGGAGGCAAAGTGAACCAACCCTGAAATTCAAAAACAGGTTTAACCAAATTTGTAATGCTCATGGTTCAGAAACTTTTTCAGTTACATATATTGTAATAATAACAACTTGAGTGTATAAAACCACATTCAAGTTGTTATAATTGCAATAAATGTAACTGAAAAAGTTTCAGAACCATGAGCATTACAAATTTGGTTCAACCTGTTTTTGAATTTCAGGGTTGGTTCACTTTGCCTCCCGGGGATCCAATTGTTCATTGTAGGCTTTGGACAGGTCACAGCCAGTCAAATTTATTAACTGATCACAAATTCTTTGAAGATCTTGTCTGAAGGTAGTAGAATCAATTTTTGATATGGGACGTGATGAAACAGTCATCTTTGTTGGAGGAGGTCGCTTCACATTGAGACAGAAAGTTACAAAAGTGTGATCAGATATAAAGAAATCTGAAGTTGGAGCTGAAATTTGAATATCTGACTCAAATGGAAGGATGCAGAGGTCGAGAGTGTGGCCAGACATATAAGTTGGTATATTGAACAACTGTTGACATTCGAAAGTTGTCAGCATCTCCGCAAAATGGGAAGCATCAGTATTTTCGACATCATCGACATGGATATTAAAATCTCCTAAAAGTAACAGTTTACTGCTCTGGTACGATGATACGATGGATGACCAGAATTCACTGAATTCATCAATGAAATGGTTTACACTGTATCTGTGTTCACTTGAATAGGGTGGCCTGTAGATGCAAGCTATTTTAATGTCAATATCTCCACTTTTTATACTCCATAGGCACATTTCAAATGTCTTATAATTTTTTTCCAATAGAACCAACACACAAAGGTTTTGCTTAAACATAATCCCAAGACCACCACCACGATTTTTTTGCTTTCGTGGGGAGTGTTTGAAATCGTAGCCATGTAATTTGAGTTGCGTGATGATGACATTGTCAGTAGGATCATTGTCTCGAAGCCAGGTTTCACAGATAAGAGCTGAGGTTCACACAGCCATTTAGCAATCACTGACTTAACTCTTTACACTCATCCAACTGATCTTCTCACCTCTTTGCACTTTACTGCTTCATGGCCTTGGAGTGAAACAAGGAGGCCCACTTACACTCCGAATAGTTAGCTGGAGGACAAGTCTAATGGACTTCGGGTCACTTTACAGGCCTTGATCTGGTAAAATAACCTTTTTAAGCAAGGCTTGACAAGAAAGTTGTCCTCTAGTATGTTTCCACTCTTCTGAAATGATTCCGCTGTTTGCCTATAAACTAATCCACTATTCACCAGACTTCGCCCTTCAAAGCTAAATGACTTGGGAAACATTTCACTTTTGAGATATATGAGTCTCTACATCTGAGAAGTAACATCATACGACTTTAAAGAAGTTAATGTGATAAATATTACATTAAAACCTATACTTCTTTATGTTGGATATTGGACAGGACTTAATATTGAATATGAGCTGAAATGTATCAAATTACATATGGTCCTCATGTGAACCCATGGCGATATTCATTAATGACTGGTCTGCTCAAGCTTTGATGTCTTATAATAAGATAATTGACCATTGTAACACCAAGAACCAAAAATCACAATTAGACACCCCTGGGTTATCAATCTGGTAAAAGAAGTAAGCAGTAATAACTCCAAAAGACAACCGCACAACATATGGAGTCAGAAAAAATTAGTCTAGCTGAATGACACATGAAACATTGAACTGCAACAAACTCTTCCACAGAGCCTTCCTTAAAGATATGCTAGCTTTCTTAATATTGAATATGAGGCAAACTTCAGCTTCAGGGAGATCGAGTGTCCTCATCCTTAGGATTTTCTGCCTCACTGGGCAGCACGTAGTAAACCTTAATTAAAGTGGGGCTTTGACCTAGCTCTTAACTTCCCTCCATTTGCACATCTCTGTTTTACAACTGTGTCAGTGGGCTCAATCCAAAGGTTTCAAGCACTGAAAGACGATGTTTCTGTCTATGCCTGTATGCTGATTGTTACAGGAGCCAGCATCATATTTATTTATTTCAGAAGATTTTTCATGTTATATGATTGTGTAGACAAGGAAGCCTATGCCTGCAAAATCAGACATATTCAGAGGGTCAGTGCAATGAAAATTCATGAAATAAGGATTCAGGTCACAACATTGTTTCTCAGGTAAAAATCACTAAGCAAAAAAATAGACAAACTGCATATTTGTTTGATTTATGTGATATGCACAAGAAAAAGGGACCTTTAAAATTCTCAAAATAAGGTAATATTTAAAGCAGCATCAGCAAAGACCTGGTCAAGTCTTGACAATGAGCTGGCCATGTAGTTATGTGAGCAAAAATTCAAGGGGGTTACCCACATACAGTACCTGCAAATTAAAGCAAACATTATAGTTATACTTATATATTTATCCTTAAAAAATTATAGGGAAAGAATCATGTTGAGGTCTCAATGTAATTATATCAATCAGGTCAGAAATTTTTTTAAATACACCGAATTGTTTAACTTCATCATAAACTGGCAATATCGGCTTCTTCCCAGATTGCATGTCCTTTACATTACTTTCACAGTTCAGTGGCATATTATACGCCAATATGAGTCAAATTCGGGTCATTTCTACTATACCTTTTTCCTTTCCCATTTCCCTCTTTGTTGTGTTTGCACAGCTCTGTTTATGTCTCTGCTTTGACAAACAAGCTAGAACAGGTTATTTCTGCCTTTTTCCGCCTCCACAAATCTCAGCCTGGCTTGAGTTTTTTTATTCTTCTCAATCTCCTCACGCCATTCCCTCAGCTCTGTTGGTCTATCTAGGGCAGTTGATAGATGTGTGAGCTCGCATTTTAGTATATGCCCCTCTCTCGTCTTTATCCTTTGTTTGTAGCTATCTTTATGAAATAAAAAAAGTCGAAACCGGGCTTAATATCCTTACAAAATTTTATTAATGTTGCGACTGCTTACTTCCTACTTTCTCACAGAAGAATTAGCGGTAGTAATTGTGCATTGTTTGGAATTTGTTCAGGACTACATTTTCCCTGGACAAATAAAAGAATCTTTACAAATGTAGATCATATAATTTGATCTTTAAGTGGGGTTGTTCTTCCCACCAGATGTCAGGGGGGCAGGAGATAATGACTTCTCGGACCCATGGTAAAATAAGTCAATGGGCAATGATATTCATATTTTTTGCATTACTCCATTTATTGAATATTGGAAGGGCCCTTTCCTGTACAGGGTCCTATTACAATGGGACCAGAACAAAATTGATTGAATTGAATCATGCACAAAGTCACAAATTAGTCACAAAGTTAGACATTTTGGCTATTTTATTGATATTTTACTTCTTGGAACTTTGCATGCTTCCCCCCTGAATGGTTGGGCCCGTGGCAGCTACCACTCTGCCATATATATAGGACAGTCCAGCCCTGGTCACCAGTGATGTTGCTGTTGCATCTATGCCATCTGCTTACTATTCAGATTCAGGGGCCATATAATATAAGTTATATAACACACTCATGCAGACTGTCTGCTCCATTTTACAATCTATGAAAGGAAAGAAGAGAGTTGGTTGTGATGAATGCTGTAGAGCATTATAAAACTTGCTTCTCCTTCCTTCTAAAGTCAGACAGTGTCATGTTTCATTTCAATAAATTGCTCACGAAGGCTTTGAGTGAGAAGAAATGTTCTTTCAGGCTTTAGGTAAAAGCTTTGTCCAAAATAGAAGAGGAGTTGCAGTTGAACAACATAATGTTCAAAAAATAAAAGATATATATCTCTTCTTTCTATAGATGCAATATTATAAGAAAGAAACAGAACTCCCAATAATAAATGATTGAAACTTTATATTGATTTGAGTCTGTCACTGATTTTAGTTTTTCTGACATATGTTGTACGTTTTTTTAAATTAAGTAAGAAACTGCATTCATTCGGTCACTTCAGATTTTCACATACTTAGATCTTCAAAGAATAGAAAACCTTCTTCTCTGCTACAAAGATTCTTTTATGCAAAGTATCCTTTGTCTACATGGATTCATTAGAAATGCTGACCTGAAGAAAGACAGGGAAATATTAGGCGGTCAGTGGAATGGAAAGGGTCTCCACCATCCCATGATAATTTTTAGTGTCATACCGAATGATGATTTTTTTTGTGTCTCACTGAATGATGGCAGCTGTTTCTGGTTTACTGAACAATAATGCTTGCCCTGAGTCTTCACAATTTTACATGAAAGAGAGTGAATTAATTCCTGATGTTTATTATTGTGACTTTAGAAGAAAGTCATTTAGCTGGTTTATTTCAGAAAGACCTATGTTCTCTTTTGCCCCCCTTATGTTGTGTACCGGTTTTATTTCCGGCATTAAACATCTGTACTGGAAGAACCGGCTTGTAGCAGACATCATATAAACCATGGTTATGTGTCCTCTGAAAGCCATGAGAAAGCAATAAATTAAGGGTTACTGTCAAGAACGTAAAGCAGCTTGAGTAGATCAGAAAGGTCGAGCATCCAGCAAAACGTGTTTATGAATTCAAGTTATGTCCTGACATCAAACAGAAGACATTTTCTATGGTTTATTTTTGCAGGACTACCTCTTTTGTCCAATCCTCCTCATATCATTAACCAGTTTTGTATCCTGACATTTGTCACATTCAGATAGAGGTGATATTCCTGATATGGTGAGTTTTGAGCACTGGAAGAATGTTCTTGTGGTATATATTTAACCACTCTGGTGACTATGTTCTTCTGAACTGCTAGCTTGCTAAAAAAAGGATTATTGAGACAGATCAACTTCCGCCAAATGAAGGCACTAGATGAAGGGTTATTGCCAAGAAAGCAGAAAACCTAAAGTAGATCAGAAAGGTTTAACATCCAGCAAATGATAAAGTGACAAACTGACATCAAAAACATTAAGCTTTTGGCCTAATTCTTTTAAATAAGGCAAAGTATCTGACACTGTAGACAGTTGATCAGAAAGGTAATGCTGAGTGGGTGTGATAGGATTTGCATGGCATATAACATTTTACAAATGATTTATATAATTGTAGATTCCTGTGGTAAAAATATTATTTTTCCAAGAATTGTCATTACTTAAGGGAAGGTATAGCCTATCATCATGAAGCTAACATGTGACATAGGGTTTCAGACGATTGATCACAGTGAACTGTTTGGATTCACTCCAAGTTGCTGTTTTAGGAGGGGCTTTTGCTTTTTCTTTTACAAGTTTTCTTTACTTGCATAGACATGCAGTTTTTTTTTTCTCTATAACATATCTGCCCGACTTCAGCTTCAAGGAGATAAAGAAACCTCATCTTACAGATTTTCTGCATGACTGGGCATCGCTTAATAAGTTGAAACAGCTTGATTAAAGTGGGGCACATCTTACTCGCTGACCTAGCTTTCAACTTTGCTAAAACTCTCCTTCACACCATTTTCCATTTCATTTTATTCAGTAAATCCTGCAGCCGGAATGGAACTAGGAGGTTCACTTTGTCCTATTATAGTTAATGTGACAGGCCGGATGGACTCTGGCTGACTTCACTGGTCCCAGGCTTGTAAAATAATCTTGTTAAGTGGGACCTGACAAGAAACTTGTCCTCTCTTACGTCATTCACTCCTGTCTGAATTAAGCTTGTCGAAAGCTACAATAACCACACCCTTTACTCACCATGGTCACTGGACCTGGAATGTTGCTACAATAATGATTGGAGCTGTACAAATTAAAAATCAAATTTTGTATTGGATACTGTGGTAGGACAGTTGCAATAGAATTGCTTTTAATTGCTCTGAATTTTTGGATTTTGACATTATTTTATCGCAAGAGACCTTGCCTGCTTAACTCAAGGTTTTTTCAATATAAATGGTATCTGTCTTTCCGTGTTTAGCATGTGGATGTACCGAATATAAATGAGAGTGAATCCTAAATTGCGCGAGGAAGTAAGTTAATTGGCACATTTCCAAGATTTCAAGTACATCTCTCCATTAAAAGCAATGTATTCCTTCAGGCCATGAAGTTTCCAGAAACGTAATACTTTTTATAAATGCAATAAAGTGTCTGAATGAGTTTCAGTGTGTATTCCACCTTGACGCAGCATCCGTAAAGATGGAATTATGGTGATTCTGGAAAACATCACATATCTAAATCTGCAGGTATGCGACATGCCCTTTATTCTGAGGTTGGTGAGTCCATCAGAATTTGTTTTGATATAATATGGAATACCTCAAACTAATAAAATAAAATTGTTGCAATAAAGAATAATTTCTAACCAGTGCTTCTCTTGAATTATGTTTTCACAAACCCCAATCTGCTTATAAATGCATGAAGGGAAACTGAGATGTGATTTATGACCCATAAGAAAGAAGAACATATATAGAAATTGAAAATGCCAAATGTAGGAAACTCTTAACAAACTTGAAAAAAACATTGTTACTACATGAAATAGTGAAAGTATTTTAATGCTTTAAGGATGCATATATTAAATATATATATATGATTTCGTGTTGCTTCAATTTTAATTAGTTCTGTCAATGTCAATAACAACAATGATCAAGCACTGTGCGAATTTTCTTCTTATTTTCTCACTGAAAATTGCCTTCAAGTGAAGCTGAGATTTTTAAAGGTCTTGCCTGATGCATCTGCAAGAGTTCTCAGGCTTGTCAAATTGCAATTTTCTGTTCTTTCATTATTCTAATTAATTCAATTAATATTGGCAAGGTGGAGTGTTCCAGTGTCCTATTGGGACATGGTAAATTGTTAATAAGAGATTTATGATTTTTTTTTCAAACTAC
This sequence comes from Platynereis dumerilii, assembly GCA_026936325.1. Classification (NCBI taxonomy): domain Eukaryota; kingdom Metazoa; phylum Annelida; class Polychaeta; order Phyllodocida; family Nereididae; genus Platynereis; species Platynereis dumerilii. The sequence goes on along the minus strand of JAPTHN010000005.1, from coordinate 20,532,946 downwards.
AATAACAGAATTCTAGAATTATGCATCAACAAGATTCAACTTGTTTGTTTACAAGTATTCTTTTTTTACTTCACATTGTGGAATATCATCAAAATCGAAATTCCCACACGTCTAAAAAAAAGAAAGAGAATATTCGCTATGTTGAGGTGAGCAGTGCTGGAAGATCTTACTTGTAGAAAATACTATGATTATGTCTCCTCTGGAGTCTTGAACTGCTGGCCTGCTAGTAGGCTGCTACAAGAGAATGATTGAGACTGATCAACTTCGGCCACATGAATTCATTAGATGAAGATTTACTGTCAAGACAGCAAAGCAGTGGCGTCCCTAAGGGGGGCACGGGGCACGTATACCCTCCATATTGGAACTGTGCCCCCAAGTTTAAACCGCATGTGAACTTTTCAACCTTGGCTTAAATATACAATTAGTATTATGGGTGCCCCCCAGAGAATCGTATGCCCCGCAGATGCCCCCCCCCCCACTCAAGACCCCTAGTTATGCAACTGCAGCAAAGAACTTGGAGTAGTTCAGTGAGGTAAATCAACAACCTCATGATAAAATGACAGACTGACTTCCAAAACATATAGCTGTTTGTCCAATTTGGTGTCCTACTCAACAGATCGGAAAGGTTTTTCATAATGTTTATGGCAGGAATTGCATGGCAAGAATATCTTACAGATAGTTTCATAAATGAAGATCTGTGTTAAAAAATTCTATTTTTTTTCTAGAATTATCATTTGTCGAGAGAAGGTACTATGTTGTAACACTGAAGTGAAAAGTGACACAGGGATTCAGATTTTAATATACATGTCTTGGCTGTTTAAGGCCGAATTGAGTTTCAGCGATGTAAGGACACCTAATCATAGAGATTTTCTGCTTGACTTTTGGGCTTCACTTAATAAGTTGACACATCTTAATTAGAGTGGGGAACATCTTACACTCTGACCTAAATTTTAACTAAGCTGTAACTCTCCTTCACTCCATTTTCCACTTCATCTTATTCAGAAAATCCTGTGGCCGAATGGAACGGGGAGGTTCACTTTGTCCCATTATAGTTAATGTGACAGGCCTGATGGAGTCTGGCTGTCTTCACTGGCCCCATGCTTGTAAAATAATCTTGTTAAGTGAGACCTACACGAAAATCGTCCTCTCTCACGTCATTCAGGTCTAAATTAAGCGTGTCAAAAGCTACAGTAACTACACCCTTTACTCACTGGTCATGGTATTTTGCTACAATACTGACCAGGGAGTGCTTGAGGATTTCTTGAGTGGGTTTTGCATGAACAACAAAACTGTGTTACAAAAAACATGTAGCTATGAAAACGATAATAAACATTGAAACAGAGACTCTTCTGTCAAGGTGTAATAATCAGCTTGGACAGAAGTTGTTTGTTGTGGTTGTACAAAAAGAGTAACATTGCCTGGCAGTTTTAATTTCCTTTGTCATAAACTGAGATGTCAAATTCTGAACTGATATGTCACAGATTGAAGATTTGACCAATCACATTTACAGATACCCAGATGATGTCACGGTTTAACTGCAAAACGAAATTTTCAAAAAACACGTAGCTATGAAAACGATAATAACATGCATTTTTGGTGGGTGGCAGTATGGTATTAGATCAGTTGCAGAACAGTACCTGTGTGATGGCTTACTTCATTGCTCCTTTTGCTCAGATGATCTAACTTAGCATGGTTCACGGCAACATGCGAGAAAAATCAGTCCAAAAAATGATGCCAAATTGTCACAAAAACCTAAATTCACAAAATTTTCTGCTCAAAACTGCACAAAAAATTACTTTCAAGAAACAAGTTATATTACTATGAGGTTGTTAAGCACTCAGTTACAAGAAATCATGTATAATTCTACCAGAAAGTACTCATTCACAAATTGCTTACTCCCAGGCATGCTATCATGGACTTGGTCTTTCCGCTGAATTTGGGACATTCAGCATTCAACACCAAAATGATCCTTATGAGGTCATATCCCTATACCTGCCATTAGGAATGACTCATACATAGTTGGTGAGTTAATATCCTATGCATACCATGTTATAAGTAAACATCACTGAGTAATACCTCTCACCGTGCAGTGAGGTCACGAGTTAATGACAAATTGACAGTTCATTTCAAACTGTGAAAGAAAACATTAGTCCCACCCAACTGCACAGTGGGACCAATAATAACATCAAATAATCAAAATTTTTATATGAAGTTAAAATCAAAAACAAAGGACATTAGCACAAAGGCTATTGTGTGAGACCAGTAATTAGAACTCCCGAAAAAACAACAGCACAAATAGTGAGGTATCTGTGTAAATTGATTTTGTCATCTCAAACCAATACGCCGAAATCTTTCATCATTTTTGTAATTGATATTGACAGGATTGATGACAACTGAAGCCACACAAAATCTAATCATAGTTAATTAATGTTTGGAAACAGAATAACATGTTGCCAATCTTTTGATTTGACAGATTTGTCAATTTCATCAAGCAGCTGCAGGTTGATTATCCCCTTAATAAATTAATGAGCAACATATTGTTGTCTCCATGTCTGTCCAGCTGTCTGTCCCCCAGTCTTTAAAGAATCTGTCTCTCTCTCTCTCTTTCTGTCTCACCCTCTGTCTCTCTGTCTATCTAGTCAATCTCTCTTTCCGTCTTCTACTTTCTATTTCTATTTCAATCAACATTTGTCAATGCACAGAATGTGCCCAAGAGGCATGCAACACATTTGGTGTGAGATTGAAAATCATCAATTAGTGTATTGTTCCCTGGCTGAATGTGATTTGACAAGTTCAACAAGTGAGAGAGCAATTCAATTTGTCATTCCAGACCCACTCTTTTGGAAATTGAAAATGAAGGCATTTATTATCAGCATCAGCTGGATGTAAAGGCTGTTTTCCCTCTTGTAAACATTGGCAGCATCTCATCTGAACAAAAATCACGAAATTCAATCACCAGGGCAGGAAATCTGGAGCATTCTGGATTAGTGTAAATCAAAATAAGAGCCATGCCGAATTGCTGATTCAGGTGAAAATCTAAACAGAAATTCATCAAAGCGCGCAGGCCACAACCATAATGAAAAGAGCCTTGGAAAACATGTGGTCATAACATTTCTGAGAAGCACAGATCTGGTTAAGGACACCATATGTATTGCTGTGAATTTTTGCTATTATAATGTTATATATGTTTTTATAATAAAATTTACCGATATTCAATTCAGGGAAATAATATCTTACAGATTTTACACCCCCTCAGGCAGCACTCAATACATCCTAATTGAGTAAGAGTATATTCTATACACACTGGTCTGACTCTCTTTCCTCCTTCAAAAGATCTTTAGTATATTTAATAGCTTTTTGCTTTGATCAATCATCAAATGCAACAAGAAGGTCCACTTAATATCCTTTAAGAAACAGGTAAAACAAAAATGACTCCAGGTCGTTTTTTGAGCCCTGGTGTTGCACTACATGTATAGCCTTATTGTCTCTTTGTCATAAACTCTCCGTCCATAGTTTCCCTGTTGAACGGTAGAATTAACAAAACCCCTGCTGACTTATTTGACTTGAATGTAAGCCATTGCATGTATAGAATTTAATCTCTTCAGAAAATGTGTGTTTTATATGTGAATTGTTGTTTGGAAAGGATAGCATCAACTTAATTGGAGTGAGACTGACCGATGATTGTTTTTCTGCCATTTGGTGTAAGTCAACAAGTGCATTGACAATTAATTTTCAGGAATCTGTTGTCCTAAAAAATGTGAGGAATGCTGAATCAGGTGAAATTGAAAACATGATTGTATTTGAGAAAATTGTCATAGCACACTCGCAGAAAAAGAAATAGAAATTGAAGTTTCCTATCGCTGGCCGATACGGGAGCACAAGTAGAGTAGGTCGGGGCATGCGGCCACCCTTAACTTCGAGGTGCGATTTGACCTACTCTTTATGGGCGATTATTTGAATGCTTATGCTGTCAGGAAGGGATCACTTGACTCTACTAATAACTAGAGAAACAAATGTCTACCAATTTTAATAAAGGAGTTACGGCCATTTTTGTAAAAAAATTAAAATTGCCTTCTTACCCCACCCATTGGGCAAGAAGCCCCCCTATTATAATCCTATGGCAATTTTTTTTGTGAGCGCATTCAGCCTAAAAGTTATTTCTTAGGGTTCTTCTATCCTTTTTAAGGCGTTCTATTCACTCTTTCTGAATTTCAAAATTTTTCTGTTCATACTTTTATTTTTTAATATTTTTTGCCCTGTTTCAATTTTGGACCCAATTTTTTTCTATTTTAATTAGCTATTCTATCAAGTTTAAATGTAAAGTACACATTATTAATGGTTCCTGAAGCAGCTTCGACCCCCCAGTGAAGGGGGCTTCATGCCCCATAGCATGTGGGGCCTCTCGCCCCAAACCCACATATTTTAATTTGACCTCTATATTTTGAACTAAAATGCAAAAAACATGATCCAAATCATATTGATGTGATAGTCATAAAGTGAAGCAATGCAGATATCCATTATACTTTTAAAAATTTCCAAAGTTATTTCTGACAACCCCTTTCAAAGAATTAGTCAAAGTTACAAAAACCATGCACTTTTTTTTCTTTCTTTAATTTCTACTATAGTTTGGTGCTGTTTGCCCTGAAAATTTGTGACGACACCTAAAACGCCTCTAGCTTCAATCCTATCAATAGATAAACGCACCAAAAATGTAAGTTTGGATATAAGCCTGGGGGGGCCTCTCACCTAACCCGGGCTTCTTGCCCCGACCTACTCTATTGATGGAACATCCAAAGAATTAATATGTGCATATCTGCTGAAAGTACATTACACAATTTAAGTCATCTTTATTACCTTTAAAATTGCTAGTTTGACTAAACATTCTGAAATAATTTGAACAAAAATTAGGTTCAACTGTATTTTCATTGAAAGATCTAAGCAAATAGCATGCACAATCAGATCTAAAAATCTCAGATGTAGTCAAAAATTACTTGTTAGAACCAGAATATCAGTCTCCACTCTCCCCTCCAGTATTAAAGCAAACACGTTGATGTACTTGCAGAAAATGTTTCTATAAAAATGTCCTGGCTGCGAATTACCAATATAAATATAACAACCATACAATAGGACTGGAATTATATTTTGAAATATGTTGACATTCGGTTTACAAGTAGCATATTCACAATGGATATTTATTCAGTCCATTCATTGAGTAAGGAAGTAAAAACTGGTGTTGCATTTTCATATAATTAGCCAATGGTTATTGTCAGAGTAAATTTGATAATGTCCACAACATACATAGACGTATGGCCCGCACAATCTTTCGGTGACATTTGCCCAAGTTTAGAGATCCGGATTTAATACCATTTAAATGAAATTTAATGAAAATCATAATTTCCAATAGTTTTTATTTAACCATTGCCTGAATTCTAAGCTGTTTTTCCCAAATCTTAATGTTTCCCAAAACTTTTTGGGGACAACCGCCCCCTACCCCCCCCCCCCCTCCGATATACCTATGACAACATACAGGGTGACCCCAAAAAAAAGTTCGCACTCCTTTGAGTGGTCATAAGATAATCAATTTTTGCCACAAGACGTTGATGTATGGCTCACTTTGTTGGTAATTATCAGCACATTACATTTGAAAGGCAAAAACGACAGTCTTACCTGCGTAGCCTTGCTGCCATAACAAAGTGTGAGTTGTCCTTGATTTATGCTGTGCCGGGTTTAAAAGGATGCATGAATGAGGTCGTTGAAAATGTCAATATGAGTGGTCTGAGATATAAAAAACTGATTGAAATTTGTTGACTAGTATGTAAAGAAGCTTGACACAGGAAAATGTGGTCCTGCAAACATCAAATGGTCACGCAAGGCATAATATGCCAGGTCTATGGGAGATTATTTCAAATTAGCAGGAAATATTGAAAAGTAAAGTCAAAAGTGTCTTGTAATAAAGTATGTAGGCCTAACATATGCCTTGTTCCTTGGGAATGAATTGCTTTGTGTCTATCTCAGAAATTGTGGCACATGAAATGGAGATGTTAGGACTTGATTGGTCATTGTGTGCCACCAATCTCACTTTGTGTAGATAATCACTGAGGTTGCTTTAATACAAGTTTTGTCATGATATTGACAGCAAATGTAGTTGACATACTGCAAAAACAAAAAAATGTTGTTTCAGGACCATGCACATTGTATTAATGGAATTTGGGCAATTACTACCCTGGTGGTTGATGGACAGCCATATATTTCATATTACATAAAGGAGCTGATAAAATATATGGTGAACCTGGTTGAAAAATGCATAAAATCACAGCTGAAGGTGCACAAACTATGTTCTGAACATAAATACACATTCCGGCCAGTTTAAACCCAGTACAAGATCTCAAAAGTGGTCAGTCAAACTTTCGGTAAATTTCGACTGTGAAGAAATATGTTCCCACAAAGCCTGGACCATCCGCAATATGACTTAATCACAATGGCAAACATAAATGGCATAAGCTTTAAGACATTCAACATATCAACTGAATTTAAAAAAAATCTTTATGCAAGAAACAGGCAAAAACTTCGAAGGACATAAATTTCAAGGACATAGGTTGTATTAAGGGTCACTCTGAGGTCAATTTTGCAACTAGCACAAAATCACTTCAGCAGTGTTTTGTCAATATGTAGGTAAATCTCTGTGTGTAATTTCATGAAGATTGTGTACTTTTCAGCTGCAATGTGCATTGCTAAAGTTCATTTACACAAGTGTGAACTTTTTTTGGGTCACCCTGTACAATGTAAAAGCAGAGCGGAAGTATTATGTTCCTTTTTTATTTAATAAATCTGGAGTTGTATTTCTGTTTCTTTTTTTCCACAGGTAAGCTAATATCAGAGACTATAATTGTGGAATATTTTAATCTTACACAGTGTAGCTGTGCAGTACTTGATACATTGAAGACGGGCACATCTCATTCAGTTTCAATCACAGATGTAACTTTTTGCACTCGTCCAACTGATCTTCTCACTTCTTTGCACTTTATTGCTTAATGACCTTGGATTGAAACAAGGAGGCCCACTTAGACTCTGAATAGTTAACCGGACAACAAGTCTAATGGACTTAGGGTCACTTCACTGGCCTTGAGCTGGTAAAATAAACTTTTTAGGCAAGGCTTGACAAGAGAGTTGTCCTCCAGTATGTCACCACTCTCTGAGATTAGTCTGCTGTTTGCTTTTTCATAACCTGCATCCTCTATTCACAAGACTTTTCTTCCAAAGTTAAAAAAGACTAGGGAAACTTTTCAGCTTTTCAGACATATTAGTCACTGCATCTAATCAGTTACATCAGAAGATTTTAAATATAGAAGTTAATATCATACTACATTAAGCCTATACTTCACTATGTTGCATAGTGAAAAGGACTGAATGCCGAACATGAGCTAAAATGTATCCAATTTCACATGTCTTTCTGAGAAAAAAGCTTGGATATCTTTTAATAAAAAAGGGCCGTTATATAAATGAGAACAGAAAAGTGCATTATTTTCTCCAAAAATAAACCCACCACCTGTGATGGGGTCTCAGGAAAAGTTAAAATGATTTTTTCATCTCGAACCAGTACAGTGAAAAACCCATTGTATTTCATCATTATTGTATTTGATATTGACAGAATTTCACTAAATAAATTAATGAGCAAAATATTGTTATCTCCATGTCTGTCCAAATGTCTATCCCCTGTCTATAACAGTCTGCCTCTCCCTCCTTCCATCTCACCCTCTGTCTCTGTGTCTATCTAGTCAATCTCTCTCTTTCTGTCTTTTACTTTCTATTTCTATTTCAATCAACATTTGTCAATTCACAGAATGTGCCCAAGAGGCATGCAACACAAATTTGGGCTGAGATTGAAAATCATCAATTAGTGCATTGTTCTCTGGCTGAATGTGATTTGACAAGTTCAACAAGTGAAAGAGCAATTCAATTTGTCGCTCTTTTGGAAATTTGAAAGTGAAGGCATTGATTATCAGCATCAGCTGGGAGTGAAGGCTGTTTTCCCTGTTGTAAACATCGGCAGCATCTCATCTGAACAAAAATCACGAAATTCAATCACTAGGGCAGGAAATCTGGAGCATTCTGGATTAGTGTAAATCAAAATAAGAGCCATGCCGAATTGCTGATTCAGGTGAAAATCTAAACAGAAATTCATCAAAACAACCATAATGAAAAGTGCCTTGGAAAACATATGGTTGTGACATTTCTGAGCAGTACTAGAGCATCTGGTTAAAGACTCAGGTAGACTTGTGCATGCTGAGAAGTTTTATCATCATAATGTTTTATATATTTTTATTCTAAAAAAGAGTAATATCTATATAAGGGAAAATAGTTATGACAGATTTTCCGACTCTCCTTCAAAACATCTTTGTTCTGTGCATAATTTCCCTCTTGAATGGTATAATTAAATAAGAGCCATGCTGACTTATTTGACTTGTATGTATGCCATTGCATGTATAGAATTTAATCTCTTCAGAAAATGTGTGTTTTATATGTGAATTGTCGTTTGGAAAGGATAACACCAATTTAATTGGATTGAGACTGAGCTGATGATTGTTTTTCTGCCATTTGTAGGCCAACAAATGCATGAACAATAGAATTTGAAAAAGCATAATGTGAATTTTCCACATCAGCTGGGAGTGAAGGCTGTCATTTCCTGCTGCAAACACTGGTAGCAAAACATCCTAAAAATCATGAAATTCGATGATTATGATTTGTGTGAGGAATGCTGAAGCAGGTGAAATTGAAAACATGATTAGATTTGAGAAAATTGTCAGAGCGTACTGGCAGAAAAAGAAATAAAAACAAAAATTTCCAATCATTGGCTGATACGGGAGCACAAGTATTGATGGACCAGTCAATGAATTAATATGTACGTATCTGCTGCATTACACAAACTTTGGGCACTTTTAGTCATCATTATTGCGTTTAAAAATGCGAGTTCCATAAAACATTCTGAAATAATTTGAACAAAAATTAGGTTCAACTGTATTTTCATTGAAAGACCTCAGCAAATAGCATGTACAATCCGATCTAAATATCTCAGATGTAGTCAAAAATTACTTGTGAGAAACAGAATCTCTCTTTATTCACAAAACACAGTAGCCATTTTTTTTATTTGTCATAACCGCAGGTGAATTACATAAAAAAAGCATGCCAAAAAAACGTATAGTTATACTGTCATCACAGATCTGTTTGTGTCTTAAAGCTGGCCTATTGGTTCCCCTGACATACATGTTTTTTTTTATCTAATCAATCTGGAGTTGTATATCTGTTTCTTTTTTTTTCACTGATAGCTAATATCAGACTATAATTCATGGTCACACAACCTATTGCTTTGGCAATCACATTTCAAGTGTGAACTCTGTTGACCTGAGGTGCGAAACAGGTGATTATAACAAACAGTCAATGCCAAACAATGCTAAACAAGATAATCCAGCCTGCTATTTTGTAACAGGGCCTCTTGAAATACTATCAGAACAAAAGAATATGTGTCAGAGACATGACCTTTTTGCCAAAGAAAATCTTAAACCTTCATTGCAAGGGATATACCTGGAGAGGGCAAATTAAACATATTGCCCCGTAGATGATAAAATGCAAGGTAAGAGATTGAAATTCTCCCAAAACCATGTCAACACAGAAAACTTTGCCAATTCACCTGGCAATTTTGAAACCCTTTAATTCAGTAACAAAGAAATCTGAAGGTGTACTTATGCATAGATATAGCCAATAATGACTGCATAGACATTTCTGCATGGTGTTACGTTGCTGACAACAATTAGATTTATAGTAATTTGGCTTTTTTTGAGACATGTGCTTTTCTCAAGACATTGTTATGATCAAACAGGAAATGCAACAACAGTGCCACCTTACCTACACATGTATAATTGTAGTGTAGTTTAATCTTACACAGTGTAGCTGTTCTGTCTCACTGGACAGTACTTGACACATTGAAGCCAGGCAAATCTCATTCAGCATCACTCACTGACTTAAATTTTTGCACTTGTCCAACTGATCTTCTCACCATTTTGCACTTATTGCTTTATGACCTTGGAGTGAAACAAGGAGGCCCACTTAGACTCCGAATAGTTAACCGGAGAACAAGTCTAATGGACTTGAGTCACTTTACTGGCCCTGAGCTGGTAAAATAATCCTTTTAAGCAAGGCTGGACAAAAAAGTTTCCCTTTGGTATTTTACCACTCTCTGAAATGAGTCTGCTTTTCTGTAGACTGCATCCTCTTTTCACAAGACTTTTCTTCCAAAGTTAGAAAATACTGAGGAAGCTTTTCTGCGTTTCAGACATATTAGTCACTGCATCTATGAAGTTGTATTAGAAGATTTTTAATATAGAAGTTGATATCATACTATGTTAATCCTATACTTCGCTATGTTGGATAGTGAAAAACGAATAAATGTCATGAGCTAAAATGTATCAAATTTCACATGGTCCTTCTGAAAACAAAGCTTGGATATCTCCAAATAAAAAAGGGACCATTATAACAATGAGAAAAGAAAAGTGTATTATTATCTAGTTAAAATGATTTTGTCATCTCAAACCAATACAGTGAAAACACCCATTGTGTTTCATCATTGTTTTAATTGATATTGACAGAATTCATTAAAATTGAAGCCACACAAAATCTAATCACGACACAGGAAAGTTAAAGAATTAATTAATGTTTTGGAAACAGAATAACATGTTGCCAATCTTTTGATTTGACAGACTTGTCAATTTCATCAAGCAGCTGCAAGTTGATTATCCCTTAATAAATCAATGAGCAAAATATTGTTGTCTCTACATGTGTGTCTGTCCAGCTGTCTGTCTCTTTAAGAGTCTGTCTCTCTCCCTCTTTCCTTTCTGTCTCACCCTCTGTGTCTATCTAGTCAGTCTCTCTCTTTCTGTCTCTTACTTTCTATTTCTATTTCAATCGACATTAAATGTTGTCAATGCACAGAATGTGTCCAAGAGGCATTCTACAACACAAATTTTGGGCTGAGATTGAAAATCATCAATTAGTGTATTGTTCTCTGGCTGAATGTGATTTGACAAGTTCAACAAGTGAAAGAGCAATTCAATTTGTCATTCCAGAGCCACTCTTTTGGAAATTTGAAAGTGAAGGCATTGATTATCAGCATCAGCTGGATGTGAAGGCTGCTTTCCCTGTTGTAAACATTGGCAGCATCTCATCTTAACAAAAATCACGAAATTCAATCACCAGGAAAGGAAATCTGGAGCATTCTAGATCAGTGTAAATCAAAATAAGAGCCATCCCAAATTGCTGATTCAGGTGAAAATCTAAAAGGAAATTCATCAAAGGGCGCAGGCCAATGCCATAATGAAAAGTGCCCTGGAATACACGTGGTCATAACATTTCTGAGAAGAACAAACACTGGTAGGAAAACATCCTAAAAATCATAAAATTCAACGATTATGATTTTGGTGAGGAATGCTGAACAGAAGCAGGTGAAATTTAAAATATGATTAGATTTCAGAAATTTGTCAGAGTGCACTTGCAGAAAATGAAAGACGCATACAAATTTCCTATCATCGTGATAGGGGAGCAAAGGATTGACGGGCCATCCAATGAATTAATATGTACATATCTGTTAAAGGTACATAACACAAACTTTGCACACGTTTGGTCATCATTATTGCCTTTGAAAATGCTAGTTTGAGAAAACCTTCTGAAATAATTTGAACGACAATTGGGTTCAGTAAATAGCATTTAATCAGATCTGAAAATCTCAGATGTAGTAAAAAATTACTTGTGAGAAACAGAATCTCTCTTTATTCATAAAACACAGTAGCCATTTTTTATTTATTTGTCATAACCACAGTCGAATGACACCTAATAGGTATGCACAAAAATATATAGTTATACTGTCACCGCAAATCTGTTTGCGTCTTAAGACTGCCTATTGGTTCCCATGAGCGAGTAGTTCCACTCTCCCCTTCAATGAATAAACACGTTGATGTACTTGCAGAAAATGTTTCTATAAAAATGTCCTGGCTGCAAATTACCAATCTAAATATAACAACCATACAATAGGATTTGAATTATTTATTGAAATATGTGGACATTCGGTAAGTAGCGTATTCACAATGGATATTTTATTCAGTCCATTCATTATGTAAGGAAATAAAAACTGGTGTTGCATTTTCATATAATTAGCCTAAGGTTATTGGTTTAGTCAGAGTAAATTTGATAATGTCCACAACATACATGACCATATGCCCGCACAACTTTTTGAGATCCGGATTTAATACCATCTCAAATGAAATTGCCTGAAAATCATTAATTATAAATAGCTTTTATTTAACCATTCACCTGGATTTTTTTAGCTTTTTATGCCCAAATCTTAATGTTTCCCAAAACTTTTGAGGGGACGACCTTCTCCCTTGCCCCCCTTCCATATACACCTATGAGAGCATAAAATGTAAAAGGAGAGCAAAAGCATTATGGTGTTTTTTTTTTATCTGATCAATCTGGAGTTGTATTTCTGTTTCTTTTTTTCCACAGGTAAGCTAATATCAGAGACTATAATTGTGGAATATTTTAATCTTACACAGTGTAGCTGTTCTGTCTCACTGGACAGTACTTGACACATTGAAGGTGGGCACATCTCATTCAGTATCAGTCACTGACTTAACTCTTTGCACTCATCCTACTGATCTTCCCACCGTTTAGCATTTCATTGCTTAGTGACCTTGGAGTGAAACAAGCAGGTCCACTTAGACTCCGAATAGTTAACCGGAGGACAAGTCTAATGGACTTTGAGTCACTTTACTGGCCCTGAGCTGGTAAAATAATCCTTTTAAGCAAGGCTGGACAAAAAAGTTTCCCTTTGGTATTTTACCACTCTCTGAAATGAGTCTGCTTTTCTGTATACTGCATCTTCTTTTCACAAGACTTTTCTTCCAAAGTTAGAAAACACTAAGGAAACTTTTCTGCTTTTCAGACATATTAGTCACTACATCTACGAAGTTGCATCAGAAGAATTTAAATAAAGAAGTTAATATCATACTATGTTTATCCTATACTTCGCTATGTTGGATAGTGAAAAAGGAATGAATGTCATGAGCTAAAATGCATCAAATTTCATATGGTCCTTGTGAAAACAAAGCTTGGATATCTCCAAATAAAAGAGGGACCATTATAATAATGAGAAAAGAAAAGTGTATTATTATCTCACAACGGAACACCCCACTACCTGTGAGGGGTCTCCGGAAAAATTAAATTGATTTTGTCATCTCAAACCAATACAGTGAAAAACCCATTGTGTTTCATCATTGTTGTAATTGATATTGACAGAATGTCATTAAAATTGAAGCCACCCAAAATCTAATCACGACACAGGAAAGTTAAAGAATTCATTAATGTTATGGAAACAGAATAACATTTTGATTTGGCAGACTTGTCAATTTCATCAAGCAGCAGCTGGTTGATTACCCCCTTAATGAATTAATGAGCAAAATATTGTTGTCTCTATGTCTGATAAGCTGTCTGTCTAGCTGTCTTTAAGAGTCTGTCTCTCTCCCTCTTTCCTTTCTGTCTCACCCTCTGTCTCTGTGCATATTTAGTTAATCTCTCTTTCTTTCTGTCTTTTAATTTCTATTTCTATTTCAATCAACATTAAAGGTTGTCAATGCACAGAATGTGCCCAAGAGGCATTCTACTACACAAATTTTGGTCTGAGATTGAAAATCGTCAATTAGTGTGTTGTTCTCTGGCTGAATGTGATTTGACAAGTTCAACAAGTGAAAGAGCAATTCAATCTGTTATTCCAGACCCACTCTTTTGGAAATTTGAAAATGAAGGCATTGATTATCAGCATCAGCTGGATGTGAAGGCTGCTTTCCCTCTTGTAAACATTGGCAGCATCTCATCTAAACAAAAATCACGAAATTCAATCACCAGGGCAGGAAATCTGGAACATTCTGGATTAGTGTAAATCAAAATAAGAGCCATGCCAAATTGCTGATTCAGGTAAAAATCTAAACAGAAATTCATCGAAGTGCGCAGGCAAAAACCATAATGAAAAGTGCCTTGGAAAACATGTGGTCATAACATTTGTTAGAAGCACAAATACATCTGGTTAAGGACACAAGTATGCATTGCTGTGATTTTTTGGTATCATAAAGTTATATATATTCTCATACAAAAATTAACCAATATTGATGTCAGGGAAATAATTTCTTACAGATTTTCCACCTTCCGAAAGAACTCAATACATCCTAATTGAGAAAGGATAAATCCTATACACACTGGCCAAACTCTCTTTCCACCTTCAAAAGATTTATATAGTTTATTCAATAGCTTTGTTTTAATCTGTCATCAAATGCAACAAGGAGGTCCACTTTTCCTTTAAGTAACAGGTATTAAAAAAATGACTCCAGGTCTTTTTTTGGGCCCTGGTGTTGAACTACATGTATAATATTGCCTCTTTGTCATAAACTCTCCATCCATAATTTCCCTGTTGAACGGTAGAATTAACGAAACCCCTGCTGACTTATTTGACTTGTATTTATGCCATTGTATGTATAGAATTTAATCTCTTCAGATAATTTGTGTTTTATATGTGAATTGTCGTTTGGAAAGGACAGAATCAACTTAATTGGATTGAGACTTAACCGATGATTGTGTTTCTGCCATTTGGACATATATATATGTATTTTTCATTATTTAGCATGTTCACAAATATGTAAAAACGAGCATAAGTGCTCGTGTATATGTAATAACTAACACTCGTGAATATGCTATATTTTTCATTCGTGTATCTACTAACACTAACATTCAAGGAAGTGCAATATCAATATTGTTTATCGTTAAAATTAGGTTTAGAGTAGGTTTGAAGTTAGTATGTTCGTTATTACACCTGTACAAATTCGTGAATGACAATATTTGACAAATCTGTGTACTTGTTCGTTTTTGCAGGTTTACAAATTCGTCCACATACAAATATTGAAAAATATATACCTCATTTGGAGTAGTCAACAAGTGCATTGACAATTAATTTTCAGGAATCTGTTGTTGTTAATTTTCCACTTCAGCTGGGAGTGAAGGCTGTCATTCCCTGTGGCAAATACTGGCAATTAAACATCCTAAAATAATCATGAATATTGAAGCCGATGAAATTAAAAACATGATTAGATTTGAGAAAATTGTCAGATCGTACTTGCAGAAAATGAAATATAAATAAAAATTTCCTATCATTGGCCGATAGGGCAGCACAAGGATCGACAGGACATCAAATGAATTAATATGTGCATATCTGCTGAAAGTACATTACAAAAACTTTGCACACTTTTTGTCATCTTTATTACCTTTAAAATTGCTAGTTTGACTAAACATTCTGAAATAATTTGAACAAAAATTTCATTGAAAGAACTAAGCAAATAGCTTGTACAATAAGATCTAGTCTAATCAATCTGGAGTTGAATTTGTTTCTTCTTTTCCACTGGTAATCTAACATCAGAGACTATATTTGCAGTGTATTTTAATCTCACACAGTGTAGATGTGCAGTACTTGACACATTGAAGGTGGGCACATCTCATTCAGTTACAATCACTGGCTTAACTCTTTGCACTCGTCCAATGATCTTCTCACCATTTTGCACTTCACTGCTCAATGACCTCGTAGTGAAACAAGGAGGCCCACTTAGACACCAAATAGTTAACCGGAGGACAAGTCTAATGGACTTTGAGTCACTTTACTGGCCCTGAGCTGGTAAATAATCTTTTTAGGCAAGGATGCACAAGAAGACTTGCCTTTTAGTATGTTACCACTCTCTCCTCCTTTGGGTCAGTCAGCAGAAGCATATTAATATTAATAATCTTATAATATTTTTTTCTTTTTCTTTCCTAGACCAGCCACTGTACCACTGCTTATTTGAATATAATTATTACAGGGGCTCCTCGATAGCGGCACTTCTTGCCTTAGAGGGGTCCCTGTAGCTCATTCTACTTTTTGTCATTACTTTATTATACTGTGTAAATACTCAATATGTTATGTGAGCTACTAATAAAAAAATCTGAATCTGAATCTGAAATGAGTCTGCTGTTTGCTTTTAGAAAGCTTCATCCTCCATTCAAACGACTTTACTTCCAAAGCCAAAAATGACTTCTGAAACTTTTCAGCTTTCAGACATATTAGTCACTACATCTAATCAGTTACATCAGAAGATTTTATATATGAAAGATTGAATCGTAATACATTGAGCCTGTACTTCACTATGTTGCATAGTGAAAAGGACTGAATGCCGAACATGAGCTAAAATGTATCAAATTTCACATGTCTTTCTGAGAAAAAGCTTGGATATCTTCTAATAAAAAAGTGGCCATTATAACAATGAGAACAGAAAAGTGACTTAGCATCTCTCAAAGAAAAACCCCACTACCTGTGAGGGGTCTCCGGAAAAATTAAATTGATTTTGTCATCTCGAACCAATACAGTGAAAACGCCCATTGTGTTTCATCATTGCTGTAATTGATATTGACAGAATTTCATTAAAATTGAAGCCACATGAAATCTAATCACCACACAAGAAAGTTAAAGAATTAATTGATGTTTGGAAACAGGAATAACATGTTGCCAATCTTTTGATTTGACAGATTTTATTAAGCAGCTGGGTAGACTATCCCACCAATAAACCAATGAGCAACAATGAAGTCATTTTTTAGTCATTCTATCTGTTCAAATGTCTAGTTATCTCTCTCCCAGTCTATAGCTGTCTATCTTTCTCCCTCTTTTCATATATCTCTGTCTCTGTCTAGTCAGCTCTCCCTGTCTTGATCTCTCTCACTGTCTTTCATTCTTTTTTAAATTTCGATCAGCCTTTGTCGGTGAGCAGAATGTGCCTAAGAGGCTTGCACTACCAACACAGATGTGTCGTTCGTCTACACAATTTTGGGCTGAGATTGAAAATCATCAATTAGTGTATTATTCGCCAGCTGGATGTGATTTGACAAGTTCAACAAGTGAAAGAGCAATTCAATTTGTCATTCCAGAGCCACTCTTTTGGAAATTTGAAAATGAAGGCATTGATTATCAGTATCAGCTGGATGTGAAGGCTGCTTTCCCTGTTGTAAACATTGGCAGCATCTCATCTAAACAAAAATCACGAAATTCAATCACCAGGGCAGGAAATCTGGAACATTCTGGATTAGTGTAAATCAAAATAAGAGCCATGCCAAATTGCTGATTCAGGTGAAAATCTAAACAGAAATTCATCAAAGCGTGTAGGCCACAACCATTATGAAAAGTGCCTTGGAAAACATGTGGTCACAACATTTCTGAGAAGCACAAATACATCTGGTTTAGGACACAAGTATGCATTGCTGTGATTTTTTGGTATCATAACGTTATATATATTTTCATACAAAAATGTACCAATATTGATGTCAGGGAAATAATTTCTTTCAGATTTTCCACCTCCTCAGGCAGCACTCAATACATCCTAATTGAGTAAGAGTATATCTTGTACACACTGGTCTGACTCTCTTTCCTCCTTCAAAAGATTTTTAGTTTATTTAATAGCTTTTGGCTTTAATCAAGCATCAAATGCAACAAGGAGGTCCACTTATCCTTTAAGTAACAGGTATTAAAAAAATGACTCCAGGATTTTTTTGGCCCTGGTGTTGAACTACATGTATTTATAGCCAGACTGAATTTGATAATGTCCACAACACACATAGCCATATGGCCCGCACAATTTTTCGGGGACATTTGCCCAAGTTTAGAGATCCGGATTTAATACCATTTTAAATGAAATTGCCTGAAAATCATTAATTCTCAATAATTTTTATCTAATCATATGGCCAATTTTTTAAAGCTTTTTTGGCAAAATCATGCTGCTTCCAAAACTTTTGTGGGGAGGGGGGGGGGTACCGCCCCCCTGCCCCGCTCCCATACGCCTATGACTGCATACAATGTAAAAGGAGAGCAAAAGTATTATGTTGTTTTTTTTTTTAAATCTAGAATAGTATTTCAGTTTCTTTTTTTTTACTGGTAGCTAATATCAGACACTATAATTGTAGAATATTGATCTCACACAGTGTAGCTGTGCAGTAGGCTACTTGACACATTGAGTATCAGTCACTGACTTAACTCTTTACACTCACCCAACTGATCTTCTCACCGTTTTGCAATTTATTGCTTAATGACCTTGGAGTGAAACAAGGAGGCCCACTTAGACTCCAAATAGTTAACTGGAGGACAAGTCTAATGGACTTTGAGTCACATTACTGGTCCTGAACAGGCAAAATAATCTTTTTAAGCAAGGCTGGATACAAAGAGTTGTCCTCTAGTATGTTGCCACTCTCTGAAATGAGTCTGCTGTTTGCTTTTTCATAAACTGCATCCTCTATTCACAAGACTTTTCTTCCTAAGTTAAAAAAGACTAGGGAAACTTTTCAGCTTTTCAGACATATTAGTCACTGCATCTGACCGGGCATATCAATAGATTTTTAATAACAAAGTTAGTATGATATTCCATTAAGCCCATACTTCTTTCTGTTCTGTAGTGGACAAGACTGTCTGGACTGAATATTGAAAGCGAGCAAGAATGAATGCATCAAATTATACTTGGTCCTATTGTGAACCCAGCTGACATGACAATCTGCATCATTGACTTGTCTGATCAAGCTTTGATAACCTATAAAAAGATAATTGGCCACTGTAATAACACTTTTTGACATGCCTGCATGGGAAATCTAACAGATACAAATAGTGAGCCGGTAATGACAACCACCCAACTTATGGCTAATCTCCAGAAAATTTAATTGATTTTGTTATCGCAAACCTATTCACTGCAAAAGAAAAAGGTCAATCAATATTTGGAAACAGAATAAAATGTAGCCAATAATTTGATTTTAAAGGTTTTTGCAAATTTCTTCAAGCAGCTTCCAATCGGTAGGTGGGTTTTCAACCAAAACTTGGAAAATGACTACCATATTATAAGTAATTGTAGTGTCTCTCACTCCCTGCCTGGATTTCTGTCTGTCTAGCTGCTTGGCAGACAGGCTGTCCAGCTGGGGCGTCTGTATTTAGCGGAACGGAACGGAATTAACGGAACGGAATATCTGTATTCCGCGGAACTGTAAAATGCGGAACTGCAAAATACGGAACTGTAAAAGACGGAACTGTAAAATGCGGAACTGTAAAAGACGGAACTGCAAAATGCGGAAATTCTACTGTGCACTGCTATAGCCCACTGGTAGACGCCCTCAATTGACTGTATCTAGGCCTAGGCCTATATGGCTGCTTCAGGGTTGGATTTCAATTAGCGAGGGTGTGAAATTGTGAATTAACTGTCACCCCCATCGATTGCCATTATATTTTAGTTAGGATAGTGCTAATTGAAGATCAAAGTTTCCATCGTATGCTAATTGTTGACATTTTGCTTTTAGTTGATTGGTCCATTAAATAGCCTATAGGCCTGCCGCCTTCATTCTATGAGACCCTGTTTTGACACAATAAAGTCATGGTAGTTGTTGTGCTTCAAAAGCTGCTTGTATATCAGAATATACAGTGTAGTCACTTGGTGGCTTTCAGTGTAGCTCAGGTAGTTCAGATTTTCCCAAAGAAACTGGCAGATAGACTGTAGGCAAAAAACGAGTGCTTAAAAGCACTGGAATGTTCCTTAATTGTGAGGTCATTTCCCTATCTCTGTCATGTTATACTGTATTGGCCATCAGCAGTTAGTGAGATCATAGCCTATACTTGCAGTGCCAATGGAAAAAGTCATTTAACAAGTCACACCTTGGATTAATAAGACTTATTAATCCAAGGTCAAACATCGTGGTCCAGTGATGTGTGTAAGTAAGAATATTTTAAAATAGGTGATGACGGTTGCATAAAGGTTATACGTCTTACTACAGTCTATCTGCTAGGCTAACAAAACAAACCAAAACTTTCATTATGTCCGTTTGTAGATTGTCAATGATGAGGCCAGTATGTAACACCAGGCAGTGATTGAGTTTCCATTTCTGGATCCTCAATTGTCTTTTTAAGAAACAGGGCCTATTGCTTGGTTTTCTTCGCTGCTTAAAATTATTTTTGGAGAACTAAATTTGACCATGCAGTTTCTTTGACTCGAGTGGTCAATCCTGAGCTTCATGACCATTAAAATTGTTCCCGTTTCATAAGCAATATATATAAGCCAATAGTAAACTCAGGGAATTATAACTATTAGTTTTAGGCCTAATTGTTTATTGTGTCAAAATCCAATGATACCCCTCCAATGAAATACATTTCTTATAAGGTGGGTCATACAAGTAACAACCAGCATCCTCCATGCTGTGGGGGGGAGGGATGACTTGATAATAGTTGATATATTTTCAGATTGTTTCTTTGGGAATATCTGTTACTTCTATAATACTTTACTAAACCAGTTGAATTTGTGCTCTTCAGATATAAAAGATAGGAAGCATATTTACTCTCCATTTGCATATCCAACCGTCAGCCCCACCCCGCCCCCTACGGCATCCCCCCCTCCCCCAACATCAGCTGATTGGTGGGATAAAAGTGGTACATCATGTTATTAAATGCAGTGCGTAATGTACCCCCCCCCCCCACCTCCTGTTCATTGCCTCAGTCTCCGTGAGACTGCTTTACTTATTAGGCAGTGCAAGCATTGCACTGCAGTCTCCAGGAATTGGCCATACAAAAGAGCCAGAAACAGTCAGCATATGAGGAGAAAAGGCAGAGTGACCTTCAAACAAGGGAATCCTTAAATGTTATTGATTCATTACAGCAACATAGGATATTAAAATGAATGTTTAAGTTATTAAGTCATGAGTGCCGGACAGAAGTTATTAAGTAACAATAGGTGAAAGAAAACAAAATGACAAAATAGTTGCAGATGATTGATAACAGAAGTTGCTGTTACGTCTTCAAATCCAAACTAATTACCCAATCTTTATAAAAAAATATGTAACCAATGTCAACTTTCTCTAGATTTGTATTTCTAGAGTCCCTCTGCAACAGAGAGTGGCATCGAGGGCTTGTAGAGTCTGGACATACCCATGGCAGTCTTGAGCAGTCACACTCTGGAGAATGTGGCCGAGCAGGGAGGGGGAGGGGAATAAATTAATTTGCTCTTGTCTGAATCCGTCACGGAGCAATCAAACATGTTAAGTTATGAACATAGAAAATGTGCATATATTAGATTGTTTGTTGAAAGAATAATTCTATATTCTTCTGCATGCGTATATTATATTATATGGGGGTGCCCTATCATCAGAAAGCCCATTAGTCAGAAGGCCCACTAGTCAGAAGGCCCACTATCCAGAAGGCCCATTAGTCAGAAGGCTCACTAGTCAGAAAACCCACAAGTCAGAAGGCCCGCAGAAGGCCCACTAGTTAGAAAATAAATGATATATTTGCTGGATTATTTTACTCTTTATTTCCTGACTAATGGGCCTTCTGACTAGTGAGCCTTCTGACTAGCGGGCCTTCTGACTTCATGGCCTTCTGACTAGAAGGGTGAGCCTTCTGACTAGTGGGCCTTCTTTTTTTCACTGTTTATTTCCTGACTTGCGGGCCTTCTGACTTTGGGCCTTCTGACTAGAAGGTGGTCACCATATTATATAGGCCTAATGCACAGGCCCAAACCTCATAGAACAAGACTATCAGGCTTGGGCCTGTGCCTAATTTGATTGAAGAGTTAATATTTTGATTGAGTTGGCTAAATTTTAA
This sequence comes from Platynereis dumerilii, assembly GCA_026936325.1. Lineage (NCBI taxonomy): Eukaryota > Metazoa > Annelida > Polychaeta > Phyllodocida > Nereididae > Platynereis > Platynereis dumerilii. Next base: position 20,511,219 of record JAPTHN010000005.1, on the reverse strand, counting down.
TACTTAATTGTTGCAACTGTACCAAAGAGTTCCACTTTACACTTATTCTTAGAATCCTCCATCTGAGAACATTGCATTGCATAACATTGTTCACTCATTCGAGCAAACTTTGAAGGGACCATCTCATCTCCCCTGCCCCCCGTGGAATTAGATTTTTTGGCAGGTCGCTTCCAAGGTCACATTTAGTAAACCCAATAATTCCGCTGAAATGACATCCTGCTTCATCATGCTGATGCTTTAAGAAGGTATAGGCTTCTTGTATATATAGGCCTATGCTGATGGGCATCTCAGTCATGAATTTAATACCAGGCAGGCTGGCACAGGGTAATTTATAAATTGAAAATTCAGCCTTGAATAAAACATTGTACGATTTAAAGCTATGTACAAAATTATATATATATATAGGATTACATGCATGTCATCAAAGAAAAAACTGATTTTATGGCGAGTTCTTCAAAGCATAATTCTAAGTATTATTTAGACTTATAGCTCTATGTTCAAAGCAAATCCAAATTCAAATATCTGAATGGTTAATTGCACTTCAAGAATATTCACCAGACTGCCACTTCAATCAGATTATGATATCCTGACACTTAAATGCCAAAAGAATAGACACTTCACACTTCAATTCCAATTAGGCCTAGACAGTCATACAGTAAGTTACTAAGTATAGGGTAGGCCAAAACCAATGGAATTGTGTATGTGGAGGCCAATGGGCCTACTCTAATGCATTATCTGGCTACTAATTTCGGCGGCGGCCAGATTCCGCATTTTACAGATTCCGTTGCGCCGATTCCGCTTTTTACAGATTCCGTTCCGCATTTTACAGATTCCGCTTTTTACAATTCCGTTCCGCAAAATACAGATTCCGTCCCGTTCCGCGTTTTACAGACGCCCGTCTAGCTGTCTAGCTGACTGTCTCTTTCCCTATTTACCATTTTCCCCTTTTACTTCTTTGCCTCTCTCCATTTTCTCTTCCTCTCTCACTCTTTCTTACACTGGTTATGTCCGTCTCTAGTTGTCTCTCTTTCTCTTTCTGTCAATCAACCCTTGTCAATGAAAAGTGCATACCGACGGGGCTTGCATCACCAACACAAATGTGTCTGGTCTTCTACACAAATTTGGGTTGAGATTGAAAATCATCAATTAGCGCATTGTTCTCTGGCTGAATGTGATTTGACAAGTTCAACAAGTGAAAGAGCAATTCAATTTGTATTTCCGGAGCCGCTCTTTTGGAAATTTGAAACAGAAGGACACTGATTATCAGCATCAGCTGGGAGTGAAGGCTGCTATCCCTGCTGCAAAGATTGGCTGCAGCTCATCCAAAAAAAAACATGAAACTCAAGCACCAGGGGAGGAAATCTTGAACATTTTGGGTTAGTGTAAATCAAAATGACAACTGAAAATGGAAAAAAAAAAAGTGGCGTAGTTACTTGTGGAAGCTCAAAGGCCACAACCACAAAAATAAATTTTATGTTAAAATTAACTGACATTGATGTACATGCAAGGAAAATAATGAGTAACTGTTATTACAGATTTTTTCCCTCCCCAGACAACACTTAATCCATCCTATTTCAGTAAGGGTACATCTTATACACTCTGGCCTGACTTTTTTCTACTTAAAAAAGTCCTTAGTGTACTTTTTAGCTTTTCACATTAATCAAACATCAAGTGAAGGAAGGAGGTCCGCTTAGCCCCCCCCCCCCTAGTTGAGTTGCAGACTTAGGAAGATGTTGTTGCAATAATAATCTTTTGTCTCTTTTTACAGTGATCTTGTTGATCGGCGTTTTTGAGCGGCCATAGCGCCGATACCGCTTACGCGACGGCAACAAAATTTTGTGGGATTGTTAGAAAGGGGCAGGGCTCTATACACACTTAAAATCAGCCTGATCTGAGCATTCCTTCCTTGTTTCCTGTAGCATTAAATCACCCCTTACTGACCTACTTGGCTTGTACGTCTGTATAGAAATTTAATCTCTTTAGACAATTTTTGTTTTTTATGTGAATTGTCGTTTGGAAAGGACAGAATCAACTTAATTGGATTGAGACTTAACAGATGATTGTGTTTCTGTCATTCTGTGTAAGCCAACAAGTACCTGAACAATTCATTTTCAGGAATCTGTTGTTGAAATTTGAAAAAGCACAATGTTAATTTTCCACATCAGCTGGGAGTGAAGGCTGTCATTTCCTGCGGCAAACACTGTCAGAGAAACCTCCTTAAAAAATCATGAAATTCGATAATTAGGATTTGTGTGGGGAATGGTGAAGCAGGTGAAATTGAAAACATGATTAGATTTGAGAAAACTGTCAGTGCAGACTTGCAGAAAATGAAATAAGCATAAAAATTTTGTATCATTGGCCTATAGGGGAGTGCAAGGACCGATGAGCCACTCAACAAATTATGTGCAAGTCTGCTGCAAGTACATGACTAAAATTTTGGGCAGCCATTGCTGTTCTCTTGAAAGATGTGACTCTGTTATGTCTGAAGAAATTCATTCAAACAGAAACACTGATAAGAAATGTCTTCTAATTTCTGTTTATGACCAGGGAGGCCCATAAATCCCCTAGGCAGAGGACCTGGACCATCCCATGAGGCATTAGAGCAAAGTTGAATACAGTAAAAGTTTCTAAAAAAATGGGTTCCACTCTATCCTCTTTGAAAGATCTAAGTAAATCGCATGTATAGGCAGATAATCAGAGGTGCAGTCAAAACTTACTTGATAGAAACAATATCTCTATTTGTTCACAAAACACAGCAACCGTTTTGTAATTTATATGTCATAACAGTGGTTGAATGACAATGAATATGCATGCCAAAAAATATATAATCATAGTGTCATCGAACATCCGCTCGTGACAAGGAGTCTTAATACCTGGGTCTCACGGCACGTTCCGGAGCACTTTTGGCGCGACGGGTTGGTATTTCTTGGAAATTGGTGTGATTTTGTGACATCTCGCCAACGATTTTTCACATCCCACAGAGGTACTTGTTGTATCACACAGGGTTCCTAGAAATGGAGAGAACTCCAACGTGGATGTCAAAAAAGATTCAACAAGCTCAAACTTATTTTCCAAGTCGCCGGGATATAAGGACATCACCGGTCCCTGCTCCTGATGGATATTTTTGCTTTCCCTGTGGGACTTCTGCAGCCTCGCCAGCAGTTTTTGACATCCCGCCAACGGTTTTTGACATCCCACCGACAGTTAGATGTTGCCCCACAGGGATTTAGATCTTTCCCACCGGGATATGATCTTGCCCCGCCGATTTATGATCTTATCCGGCTGATTTAACATCTCATTCCGCCGTGATATGCTGTTAATTAATTATATAATCGCTATATAAACGTTGTGTTTCGTCGGGTTACCAATTTTTTCCTAGAAATCATCTCAAGCTGTAATCCCTCAGTGGTAAAAAAAGTTCTTCGGTTCTCGCCGTGAGATCAGGGCATAAGGCTGGCCTTTGGTTCCCATGATTCATCAGTCCTCACTTTCCCCTGCCACACTTGACATAGAAAATATTGCTTTGAAACTGAATATTGGCTGCAAATTGCCAATCTAAATAAGACAACCATAGCATATGACTTGAATTATCTTTTGGAATAATCATGCTGAAATGTAATAACCAGCAAATAGACAATGGGTATTTTTTATAATACATTCATTTTGTAGGGAAATGAAAAAATTGTCATTTCATTTCCACATTTAATTAGCCTAGTATAGCGTTATTGGCTTAGTCAAATGAAATTTGATAATGTCCTGTTTGTCCACAGCGTACAATGTATATGAAGAGCAAAAGCATTTTATTCCTTTTTTTATCTAATCAATCAGGAGTCTGTATTGCTGTTTCTATTTTATTTTAGTGGCAAAATAAATGGAAGATTTTGGCTAATATTGGAGATTATTATTGTAGCATAATTTGATATCAAATAATGCAGCTGTTCTTTTTCACTGGCCAGCACTTGACATATATTATAATTGAAGAAAGGCAAACCACACTCACTGTCAGTCACTGACTTAAATCTTCACACTTATCGAACTGATCTTCTCACTTCTTTGCACTTCATTGATCAATGACCTCGGAGTGAAAGAAGGAGGCTCTCTTAAACTCAGAATAGTTAACCAGAGGACAAGTCTAAAGGCCTTTGAGTGACTTTACTGGCCTTGAGCTGGTAAAGTAACCTTTTTAAGCAAGGCTGGACAAGAAAGTTGTCCTCTCATATGTTGCCACTCTCTGAAATGAGTCCGCTGTTTGCTATTTCATAAACTGCATCCTCTATTCACGAGACTTTACTTCCAAAGTCGAAAAGGACTACTGAAACTTTTCAACTTTCAGACATATTAGTCACTGCATCTAATCAGTTACATCAGAAGATTTTTAGTATGGAAATTTTTAAGCCTATACTTCACGATGATTGCTACTGAACATGAGCGAAAATGTAGGACGCATAGTCCCCTTGTGAATCCAGCTGACACGGCAATCTGCATTATTGACTGGTCTGATCAAGCTGTGATGAGATAATTGACCACTGTAACACAAAGAACTAAAACTCGGAATTTGACATGCCTGGGACATCAGTCAGATGCAAATAGTGAGCAGGTAGTAACTCCAAAAGATCGACAGCACAACAATTTCTGAAAATTAAATTGATTTTGACCATTGGCTGAACAACTCAATGTTTCATCATTGTTGTAATTCATATTGACATATTTGAAGCCACACCACAGGCTTCACAACTGTTCATAACAGTTCTGCACTAGACCACTACCAGTGGTACAGATACATCAAGGTGGAAAAGTCCCCTGAATTGACCTCCCTGCAGTAATGTCATGCCAATGGGGTGCAGGATGGCTGATTCATGGAAACTGCCCAGACTTTCCCACCTTCTTTGTACTGTTAAAAAGGAGGGCAGCATCATGCAGGCCATAGAGTTGTGTTGTAAATGATTGAAATGCCTGTGAGCCACACAGAATCAAACAGGAAAGTAATAAAATTTTATTAATGTTGGGAAACCATAATAACATGTTACCAATCTTCTGATTTGAAAGATTCGAAAATTTCATCAAGCAGCTATTATGTATGAGTTGGTAGATTTCACAAAAAATTGGGTAACTGAGTAACGTATTGTGGCCTGTCTCTGTCTTTACATAGTGCAACAACGTGGCAGCACTGTACATGTTGTACATGCCTTCCTGTTTGATCAAAACATTGGCTTGGAGAAAGCACATGTTTCAGAAAAAGTCAATTCATATAAAATTAAATTGCTGTCAATTGTAGAAAACACATAGAACTGGTGTGTTTAGTCACTGTGGACAAAGCCTATGCAAAGCGTAACCTTGAAAGATCTTTGATATTTGATTAACAACCTTCAACGTTTCAATGTGAGTGGGCAAAAACTTCTGTGTTGACATGGCCATACCCAACAAACACAATTACGTTTAAATCACGTTTCTAAACGGTCGAAAATCCGTTGAAAAACCGTTTTTTCATTACGTTTAAATAATGTTAAATTGGATGGTCCAAAAAACATGATTTTAACGTTTAACACAAACGGTTAGAATAATGTCATGCCGATGTTTCCAAAAACTGTTTTCAGTTGCGTCAAATAATCAGCAAAATTACGTTTGGATTTAACGGTTTTCCAAAAACGATTTTTAAACGTTATTTTGATGTTTTCTCCCATGGTTATAATTTATCATTTATTTTCTGTTCATAGAACATTTTTAATTCACCCTTTTGGCAAACATTTATTCAACGCATCAGAAAGATGTTTTTAGAATGTTTGCCAATGCATGCTTTTATAACATTATTTGGAGAATGGTTCTTTTACGTTATGAGAAAACCGTTATTTGACGTATTTGGAAAATGTTTTCATTACGTAATGGAGAAAGCGTTATTTTTACGTTTTGAGGAAACATTTTTTCAACATTTTTGGGAAACGTTTTTATTACGTTGTGGGGAAAACCATTTTTCAACAGTTATATTTCAACATTGGAGGAGGAATGCTTTTATTATGGTCGGGGTGTCGGGCAGGCGCTGTATTCATTTGATTTGTTGTTTGTATTTTTCTTTTTATTGCATCTAAAGGATCCTGTGTCACTGCTGGCCTCATCATATTCTTCCACTGCAAAGAAAGTATTTGTGATCAGTAAATTGTTATTCACTAGTTACATGATAAATACAAAATGTCAATAATACATAGGCCTATATATGTGAATAAGTTATAAATCTCATAGAAATAAGGGTATAAGCCAAACAATAAAACAAACCAGCAGAGATTTAGAGAAGGCAGGTAAATAAGAAAGGAAGACAACATCATTGAAGGAAAGAGAAACAAAAATGCAAATAGGAACTAGAGTATTCAGGATTTTAATTTAAAAAAATTGAATCCCCATATTTTTAGTATATTTTCATTTGTAAACCCCCCCCCCATCTGACATTTTCTGGATCCACCCCTGGGGAAGATAGGAAGGACAGGATGTGATAGAAAATATAAGACTGGAAGGATAAGGTAGATGAGCCAGATAGGAAAGATAGAATAGATAAGCTGCATTGCAAGGAGAAAGTAGATTAGTCAGAAAGAAGAATAATGTAGAAAGTATAATATATGAAGGTTACGACAGGAAGGAAAAGATGGACAAGTTACATAAAATTGATGAGATGAATTAGATCAGATAGACATTATCAATTTGACAGGTTTGATGGACCGATTGATGGATAGACAGATAGAAAGCTAGATAGAAAGATAGAGAAAAAGATAGATAGATAGATGGATAGGTAGATAGGTAGGTAGATAGATAGATAGATAGATAGATAGATAGATAGCAGATTCCTTGAAATGGATACCTGAATTGCACGACATTTTGGAAAGTTATATCTGGCCTGGCCTATAGATTACAAATTAACACATAGAGCCTAAAATTGAATGTTTCTAGTAACTCTAATAAAATACTGGTCTTTGGTAAATTGAAAACAAATGCTAGGAGGTTAGGCCTAATCAAGGGAAAACTGTTTTTATATAGATAGATAGATAGATAGATAGATAGATAGATAGATAGATAGATAGATAGATAGATAGATAGATATTGATTTGATTTTGGGTAGCATAAGCAAGATTATGATGATAACAATACCTGGAGGCTGCAGCCAAGAATTCCTCAAGTGATTGTGTATCTGCAGAAAAATCCTGGAAGAAAAAGTGAAGTTATACAATTAGTGTTCTTTACATATTTCAAAATATTACCACCCAAATAATATAATGCATGTTTCTCAATTGATAAGAAATATTGAAAAACTCACCTATGAGTCTTCAGCATGATGTTGCCTGGACAAAATCTGGACACTTCTAATTCTATCTACTCTATAGCATGTGCATTCAGCCATGGAGGTTGTAAAACTGAGTTTCTTGCATAAATAATAGGGGCTAATTAGGGGGTAATTAGCCACTCTGGAAATGTAATTCGACTATGCTTTACAATGAGCAAATTATATTGCAAAATAAATTCTTGTATATTTATATGTGTGTATTTGAATCTTAAATTAGCATTGCATTTAATTAATAGAGTTTGCAAAAAGAAACTTAAATGTTTGATTATTATTTGGAATATGCCACAATATAGTTATAATTATAGCATGCCTATATTATGATATTGTGTTACATGTAGATCTGTACAATTTACATATTTGACCTGTCTAATTAACTATCTAGTTATCTATTTAGTTATCTATTTATCTATCTTGTTATCTATTTAGTTATCTGTCTTGCTATCTATCTAGTTATCTATTTTGTTGTCTATCTAGTTACATGTAGATCCAAAAAATGCACAAAGTGACCTGTCTACCTGTCCATCTAATTATCTATTTAGTAAGATAGTCATCTAGTTGTTTAGTTATATATTCTTCTGCCTAGTTATCTATTTAGTTGTCTATCTAGCTTTCTATCTAGCTGTCTATCTAGTTAAATGTAGATCCATAAAATTTACAAATAGGACCTATGTACTTGTCTGCCTATTTATTAAGTTATCTAGTTATCTGTCTAGTTAACTTATCTATTTTAAAGTGGTCTATCTAATGATCCATCAAGTTATCTATCTATCTATCTATCTATCTATCTATCTATCTATCTATCTATCTATCTATCTATCTATCTATTTATCTATCTATCTATCTATCTATCTATCTATCTATCAGATTCTATCTATCTATCTATCTATCTATTTGTCTATTTATCTATCTATCTACCTGTTTATCTGTCTATTGTTAGTTTGTTAAACAGTTAGTTTGATGGTTAGATTATTAGGAAGTTATAAATGGATCCGATCAGCATTATTCTTTGAGTTTAGATAACCTAAAGGAGAAGGCATGTTCAACTCAAATAAACATTGTAAGTCTCAGAATGGACTATACATCCATACAGAAAGCTAAATAGAAAGTATAAAATCAAGTTGTACTTTCTATCTATCTATCTATCTTTCATCTGTCTTTAGAATTCTAGGACGCATGATATCAACTAAGTTATCCATGATATTGCATTGTCATTTTAACATGTGAAAGATTGGACGGACCTGAGAGGAAACACCATGTGTTCTGTGCTGCTGCAACCACAAGTGACAAAATTTTGTGCTTTTCAATTTTAGTAAAAAATTCACAACACAGCAACGGAGGTAGATAGGAAGATGATTTTTGGTGCAAAAGATGCGCATATTTACGGGCTAAGTGGATATAAGCTTTCTATGCTGGTTGTGTTATTTTTGTCTTCAGAATAAAGCATTAAGTGGCCGAAAACGGCATTTTTTCCGTTATTTAGGGCCTTTTTTTTGCTTAGAGGTCTAAAGTTTGCTATAAATTTTGGGGAAAACGATTTTACCAACACCCATCATCAAGTATATCATATGTAGATTCCAAAAGTGTGAAACATTTGTTTGTGGGTGAAATAGTTGTTGATTGATGACGAGATACATTTTAACATGCAAGTCAAAAGAAACACAACTCGCCCTCATGCAATATTAGTCACCTTAGTGCTATAAAAACTGTATATAGGCCTATATTAAATCACTTGAAAATTGATTAAATATTTTGAAATTGGATTTTTTATATTGAGGTACAAGAAACATTGAATTTGTATTTTCATAGATGTAGGCATATACACAGCCATTCTGTCATTAGTATAATCCAAAACTTCAAAGTTTTCTTTCACAATTGTTATACAATGTTTGCTTTTATGCAAATTCCATGTAAAATTCTATTGCAGTTTTAAGATTATAAACATCATTAAGTATAGCATACACTTCCAATGAACGAAAAATTTATCTAATTGGCTTCATTTTAAAACTCCAGGAGAGCCTCAATTGCTTGCTTTTCTGAGTCTATACTTTTGACTTCAGCAACAAAAGAAACATGGGTTCTTCATAGCATTAAAACAATTTATTTTATGATAACCTCAGGTATTCAACCACACACATTTTGCTTGAATCCGTCCTTTTGACATTTGCTGTAAACACTTTTCAAATATTTACAATGTAAGAATAATGTATTTTCAATTTTGCCGAAATACGTTCTCAAATAGCGTATTTTTAACGTTTTCATTGTACATATTAGAAACGTTAAACAATGAAGTTTAACTTTGTCATTCAGTTTCAAAATTCAGTTGAAAAACATTTTCTTCAAAATGTTTTCAAGTTGATCATTTACAATGCTTCAATGACACTTTTCAATATGTTCTAAAACAGTCTTGGAAAAAAGTTTCTGTGACCATAACGTCAAATGTACAACCTTCATTAATCTTTTTACATATTTTCACGACATTGGAATGATGTTTTTTCCACGTTAAAGAAATACGTTTTCAAAAGACATATTTCTAACATTTTCTTGAAACATTTTAGAAACGTTAAAAAATGAAGTTAGCAGGTTAATGTCGTCGGTCAGCTCAGAAATTCAGTTGAAAAAGTTTTCTTTCAACATTTTGAAACGGATTATAGATAACGTTTTAAAGATGCTTTTAAGTTTATGTTCAGAAACACTTTTGAAATAAGCATTTTTTCAACGCTAAAGCCAGATGTTAAATTGACAATAGAACTTTACCAACATTCATAATGTCAGAATAATGTATTTTATGCATTACAGAAACTTATTTTCTGGTAACGTATTTTCAACATCTTCATTAAACGTTTTTTCCACGTTAAAGAAATACGTTTTCAAAAAACATATTTCTAACATTTTCTTGAAACATTTTGTCAATGCTAAAGTCAGATGTTAAATAGACATTAGAACTTTATCAACATTCATAATGTCAGAATAACGTATTTTATGCATAACAGAAACTTAATTTCAGGTAACGTATTTTCAACATCTTCATTAAACGTTTTTTCCACGTTAAAGAAATACGTTTTCAAAAAACATATTTCTAACATTTTCTTGAAACATTTTGTCAATGCTAAAGTCAGACGTTAAATGGACATTAGAACTTTATCAACATTCATAATGTCAGAATAATGTATTTTATGCATTACAGAAACTTATTTTCAGGTAACGTATTTTCAACATTTTCATAAAACGTTTTTTCCACGTTAAAGAAATACGTTTTCAAAAAACATATTTCTAACATTTTCTTGAAACATTTTGTCAATGCTAAAGTCAGACGTTAAATCGACATTAGAACTTTATCAACATTCATAATGTCAGAATAATGTATTTTATGCATTACAGAAACTTATTTTCAGGTAACGTATTTTCAACATTTTCATAAAACGTTTTTTCCACGTTAAAGAAATACGTTTTCAAAAAACATATTTCTAACATTTTTTAAAAACATTTTTTCAATGCTAAAGTCAGATGTTTTATCGACATTAAAACTTTACCCACATTCATTATGTCAGAATAATGTATTTTATGCATTACAGAAACATATTTTCAGGTAACACATTTTCAACATTTTCATTAAACGTTTCAAATATGTTAAAATGTAACGGTTGGAATGAAACGTTTTCCATTAACGTTAAAATTTGGTTAAAAAAACGTTATTAAATAACGGTTTGAGCACCGACCACTATAAAACCGTTGAAAAACCGTTTGTGTTTGCTGGGTAGGAGAATTTATATCTTACCTTTTCTATGAATCCGTATCCTACAATTTGTCCTGTTAGCTATTCCAAATATAGATATCCTATGCAATATAAATATAGTCCATGAACAATTCCATGTGGATAAATGGATGCCCAAATGTTTCAATTATCTTTTCTTGGGCAAAAAGTCCCTGGCTCTGTGAGCCTCTAACACATTTTCTTATGCTATGACATTGTTTAGCATTGTTTGGAATTGACTGTTTGTTGTAATCACCTGTTTCGAACCTCAGTTCAGTGGAGTGCAACAATTTCTCTGTGAATTCCATATGTGTGGTTGTGGGACTATGTCTTTGGTAATGCATGTCTGTCCTTCTGTCTAGCTGCTCAGCAGTACTCTGTCCAGCTGTCTGTCTGATCCCCTCTTTCCTTCTTTTCCTTCTCTCCCTTTTTTCAATCCTTTCCTCTCTCCATTGCCCAGTTGCTCCTTTGTCGGACTGGTCGGTTCCCACTGTCCCTCCCTAGTTCTCTGAATCTTTCTCCTTTTCACTCTCTCTCTCTTTCTCTTTCTTTCAATCAATCTGTGTCAGTGAAAAAAAATATTGGCCCAAGTAATCTTCTCAACCACTGCAGAAGTGTCCTTCTTCCTCGCATAATTAGGCTGAGATTGAAAATCATCAATAAGTGTACATTGTTCTCAGGCTGAATGTGATTTGACAAGTGCAACAAGTGAAAGAGCAATTCTATTTGTCATTCCAGATCCGCCCATTCTAAAATTTGAAAATTTATGATTTTCAGCACCAGCTGGGAATGAAGGTTGTTTTCCTTGTTGCAGACATTGGCGCGACACTTCTGAACAAAAATCACGAGATTCTGTCCTGCTGTCTGTCTGTCTCGTTCATCTTACCTCTTTTCCTTCTGTCCCTTTTTTTATCTTTCCCTCGCTCGATTGCTCAGTTGCTCTCTTCTCAGACTGGTCTGAGATATATAAAATATGTTCCTCTCTGGTTCTCTCTTTCCCTTTTTCACTCTCTCTTTCTCTTTCTTTCAATCAAACTGTGTTAGTGAAAAAAATCTGCCCAAGAGATCTTCACAACCAACACAGAAGACTTAATGTCCTTCTTCCTCGCATATTTGGGCTGAGATTGAAAATCATCAATTAGTGCATTGTTCTCAGGCTGAATGTGATTTGACAGGTTCAATCACCAGTGCCGGAATTCTGAAACATTCTAGATCAGTGTAAAACAACAAACGAGTAAAAATCTAAAACACATTTGGGCTTCAATAAATTATGAGAGCTCCCGGCCAACAAGCAGAATGAAAAATAGTTCGGAAATTGCCTTGAGAAATGTATGCAAAGCCCTTGTTTATTGTCATTACAAACCAAGAGGTTACACCTTAGAATGGAAATTTAGGATGCTGAAGCAGAATTATTCTCAAGAAAAAACTTGAGCATGTTGGGAGCTTCTGGTTTTATAATAAGACACAAATCCACCTAAGTTCTTCTCAGAGTACTGAAAGGTTGTGTAATAAAATTAGCTTACATTTCATTCAGGAAGATTATATTGAGTTCATATTTAACAGATTCTCCACACCACCACAATGCCAGATACATACAAATTTGATAAAAACATAAGAACACAATCATACTCCCTCCATTCCTTGAGCAGGTCCCCTGCAAAAAAAAAATTCAAGGCAGCTGCCAAATTATGTTAATACAGTTAACAAAAACCCCTTGATTTTGTAGGGCATAACAGGATGTCACTAACCTGTCTCCCTTCTTGCTACAATACTTTTTCAGTCTATTTTATAATTCATCACTTCCAGCAATCTCAAAATAAGATGTCCTCATGTTTTTACACATATTTGTGAATTGCTGATATGTAAATTGTTATTGCAGAGGATAGCAAAAACATAATTAGATTGAGATTGAAGAAACAACTGTAGATGAAATCCTTCTTTCTTTTGGCTTTCTGTGCAAACCAACAAGACGTTTGCAACATGAGCATGAACAATTCCATTTAGGAATGTGTTGTGGAAAGATGAAAAAGCAGAACATTAATTTTCCGCCTCAGCTGGGAGTGAAGGCTGTCATTTTCTGTAGTAAACATTGGCAGCAACACATCCTGAAAAATAATGAAATTCAATCACCAAGGCTGGAATGTTTTTGTATTGTGTTGGGAATGCTGATGCAGGTGAAATTGAAAACATAATTAGATTTAAGTAAATCACCAGGACAGACTAGCAGAAAATTTAATCTGTGCATAAAATGGTTCAATGGCCGATATTAGGATCGACGACCTACTTGACAAATTTTCTGAAAGTATGTCATTCATACTTTGGTCACGTTTAGTCTTTCTAATTCCCTTAAAAATGAATTGATAGTAATAAATTCATTAATCATGAAGGTCCACTGAAAATCTAGGGTTCCCCACCCAGGGTTCAAACCAATGCAGGCAAAGACAGTCGTGGGTTCGGACCCCAAGTAGAGGAACCCAAAATTTTCAGTAGACCTACATGAGCAAAATCCAGTTTGGATGAGATGTTAAATGGTCGGCCAGTGTATGTGTTTGGCAAGTAAAATATACCAATTGTATGATGATATTGTTGTTATCCTTTTTATAAGGAGCTATAAAAGCGAGTCCAATAGTCTTTATGGTCCATCAATCCCCACTCTCCCCTGGCTCAATTAAACCTTTGAAATAAAAAAAAAGCTGCAAACATGAACATTGGCTGCAAATTGCCTTTCTAAATCTGACACCCATAGTACATGGTAAACATTATTTATAGAGATATGCTGACATTCAATAAGTAGCATATTGACAATGGATATTTTTTGTCACAACCTACTCAGTTTGAAAAGACATAAAACTGCACTGAATTTTCACATAATTAGCTCTCTCGTTATTGGTTTACAGAACTAATGATAGAAGTCATCAGTATCAATTGGTTTTGCTAATGCATAATTTATAAATTTATACAGAGAACATTGTGATCTTAAATGTCTCCTTTTAAGTTTTTTTAAACAAATTAATCTGGAATTTGTCTATCTGCCTCTCATTCGTTCGGAGTATTTCTGTTTTTTCCTGGCAGTAGTGGTTTATATGGGAGTATACTACTATAATTTAATGTCATAGCTGTTCTATCTCACTGGGTAACACTTGACACCATCTAATTAAAGAAAGGCACATAGACCTTACTCTCCTCCATACCAACTGAGCTTGTAAAGTAATCTTGTTTAGCAGGCTTGACATGAACTGTGTCCTCTCCTGTGCTATTACTCTCTGAAATGAGTCTATTGTTTGCTTTAGTACATGTAGACTTCATCTTCTATTCAGTATTCAAAACTTCACAAAACTTTACTTACGAAACCAGCACTGACCATGGACACTCTTCTACTCAGTGATTTTTTTAACATGATGACTACATGGGAGACCAAATGGTCGTCCAGTGGACAGATTTGGCCTCCCAGTCATTGCTAAATTGATGCCAAAGGGAGACCAGTTATTACCAGAAACTCTTTATAATTGACAATTTGGTTGTAAATTTGAAGGTCTTGGCTGCGTTTTTCACTTCAGAATATCTGGGTGGCACTTTTTTAATTTAAATCAAAAATATTCTTCACAGTCCTCACACAATTCTTCTGCTGATGCCATCTTTCTAATTTTCAATTTTTACCTATCTAAAAGTGCTGGTGTAAGTACTTTTGGAGACAATTGGCAATCAGCACAACAGTTTCAACTAACTTTATGGGAGCAGATCCACAGCTATAATCATCAATATATCTGATAAAAATTCAGCTGATCGATAGAGTTCAAACATATCATGGCGCTACGAATAGTTTAAGCTTATTTCGTCGGTCTCCCAAAACATCACTTTACTTAATTCACTTACTTTCTAGCAGTATAATCAAAACAAGTTTGCAGACCATTCCTGTTTTACACGGACATGAGAAAATAGATAGTGAAATCAAAGAATGGTCAATTGATAATTTAGGGAAAGATTTTTTTAACCATCCTGAAGACTTTCTCTCGTTTCAAAGGATGAGAAAGTGGGTCAGCCAGTAGCCTATTACACATTGCCAATAAGCAATATTACTTTTCTGGTAACAAAGAACAATTGACAACCAAAGGATGTGGATATTTTCAGGGAGAATATGTTGGCAATATTGCAAAGCAGCTAAAATAAACAATATCTGCAACTTAAGATGATTGCATTTGCGAATGAAATAGAAGCATTAGGTAATTTCTGAAGCACTTCATGAATATTGGAAAACTTCCTTCTTAAGAATTTTGCAGAACTTCTCAGTTCTCATCAATCAAAGGTTTTATGAAAAACTGAATATTCACACAGCAGCATATTATTGCACATAGTGGCCATATATATACAGATATACAGCAGTCACTCGTTGACTTTAATGTAATATCTAAGCATATAAGACACATAAACCAGGCGATTAGAATATATATACACCGAGCCCTCGGTAATCAGCACTTCTATCTATTTTTATAATTTAGAGATCGTCAGAGTAAAATAAGTGATCACACCTGCCAACCGGTTCAGATGTTTTATTTAAATGCCTACTGTGGACGAAAATAAGAGCTTGAAGCTGTTGGTAGCCATCATATGGATCAATTACCTCACAACATGCCCTATAAAATACACTGAAATGAAGACTTAGTTTCAATTTGTCCTACAGTATCTTCTTGTGACCACATTGATGAGTGGTATGACATGTCAAATGGCTTTCCCTGCTAGCTTTGCAAGTATAGGATATGACCTCACAAACTGCTAACGAGTCACATGGAACAGTATGTGAGGGATGGGATATGACCTCACCAGAAACATTCCAGTGCTTTTCTGTTAGCACTCGTTTTTGTCCACTTCTAAATCCCCTTTGCAATGGTGCGAAAGGTTAATTTCACTGAGAAAACATGTGTCATTGCTGCGGCTGGGTATAGCCACATAAGTCATGTCAAAGTAATATCATATGTCAAAGTAATGTTGGTAATGGAATTACATCCTTGTAGCTACGGTGGCAAATGTCATTCTGATTGTTATGTATATAATAGCCTGCAGAGGTAGAAAGAAAGAGACAGATTGACTTCTGCTACATGATGCCATAAGACAAGGTTTATGGCCCAGAAACCAGTACAAATGCGATTGGCTGGCAGTGGTAGATAATCTGAAATTATTTGAATGACTGTCATTTGATGTCATATGTAGAACAACCCTCGAGCAGCGGAAGAAACATGCTATTGGCCTTGAAGATTTTTAATTTTTCTTGAAATTTTTGAATGTGGAATGTCATAGCCATTGAATTAAGACTGTTTTTGGACTTGTATGCATCAAATTATTGCTTGCGAGGTCACGTCGATGTAGTATCATATACTTACCTTAATAATGTAGAAAGTGAGATATTATGTCACACCAATCACCAAGTAGGTCACAACTTACCTAATGACAAATTGACAGTTTGCTTCATGACATGGCTAATCTAAGTAGCAGGTATAGCAAAAATTGGGTCTTGGTCGCTTTTTGGGCCTTAGTGCTATAATGCGTATATAACCTAATTGCCTTTTTGCCATAAACTGTCCATCCATAATTTCCCTGCTGAGTGGTACAATTAACTAAACCTCTGCTGATTTATTTGACTTCTATGTATAACATTGTATGTATGGAATTTAATCTCTTCAGAAAAATTGTGTTTCATATGTGAATTATTGTTTGGGAAGGGCAGAAGGAACTTAATGGGATTGAGACTGAACAAATGATTGTGTTCATGCCATTTCGTATAAGCCAACAAGTGCATGAACAATTCATTTTCAAGAATCTGCAGTTGAAATTTGAAAAAGCACTATGTTAATTTTTCACATCAGCTGGGAGTGAAGGCTGTCATTTCCTGCGGCAAACACTGTCTGAGAAACCTCCTTAAAACATCATGAAATTTGATAATTAGGATTTGTGTGGGGAATGGTGAAGCAGGTAAAATTAAAACATGATTAGATGGAGAAAACTATTATGATCTTATCCCGCTGATTATAACGTCTTATTCCGCCGTGATATGCGTTTAATTAATTTATCATATAATCGCTATATAAATGTTGTGTGTCGACGGGTTACCATTTTTTTCCTAGAAATAATCTCAAGCTATAATCCCTCAGCGGTAAAAAAAGTTATCCGGTTCTCGCCGTGAGATGGGGGCATAAGGCTGGCCTTTTGGTTCCCATGAATCATCAGTCCTCACTTTCCCCTGCCACAAGTTGACATAGAAAATCTTGCTTTCAAAATGAATATTGGCTGTAAGGCGATAAACACATTTTCATTTCATTTTCACATTTAATTAGCCAAGTATAGCATTATTGGCTTTGTCAAATGAAATTTGATAATGTCCACAGCATACAATGTATAAGGAGAGCAAAAGCATTTTGTTCCTTTTTTTATCTAATCAATCAGGAGTCTGTATTGCTGTTTCTTTTTTATTTTAGTGGCAAAATAAATGGAAGATTTTGGCTAATATTGGCATGGGCGCACTGGCCTATGTGGCGAAGTGGCAACTGCAACGGGCCCATCCACTCAGGGGGGCCCACCCTCCCGAGCAGCTATGTAAATCAAACCTTTTGCTACGTAATTATTTTGGTTAGAATCAAACGTTGGGCCACACAACGTATGACAAAGGTAGGGCAAAGGTAATTTCCAAACGTTGCACTCAGATGGAAAATCAAACGTAGGTCGCAACCTTAGTAAGAGGTTGGTAGACAGTTTGTTTTATAGTTTGGCCTAACGTTCGAGTCACACGTAAGTCATACCTTTGGTTGAGAGGTTGGAAGAACATTTGATTGTAACATTTGGCTAGACGTGTCAGTCATACGTAAGTCATACCTTTGGTTTAGAGGTTTGAAGAACGTTAACTATTACGTATGACCATACCTTTGATTCATAGGTTTGTCGAACATTCAGTTGAGAGGTTTATAAAACCTTAGACAATTACGTAAGTCATACCTTTGGTTGAGAGGTTTGAAGAACATTTGACTATTACGTATGACCATACCTTTGATTCATAGGTTTGTCGAACAATCACTTGAGAGGTTTTTACAACCTTAGACTATTACGTATGACCATACCTTTGATTCATAGGTTTATCTAAGGTATGGCCGCACATTTGGCAGTACATAAGTTCCAAGGTTTCTCCAACGTGTTTTTGATATGTATGGACAATGTTTGAAAGTAATGTTCAGGGCAAACGTTTGATCATACGTATCTGCCAAAGGTTTGTTGAAGGTTTGCACAAAGTTGCAGAGCCCAGGATCCTGATTCTCAGAGAGCCTTGTAGTGCCATCTGTTCAATACCTATTCCAATCTGTCTGGTAACTTTGAGTGTATAAAAACTCCAACAGGATGCTTGCTGGTAATGATAGAATGAAGCCATGAAGAGATAGTGGAAAGACTAGTTACAAAAATTTCAAAATATATATCTCATAACATGCGAAAGATTAGATTGGCCAAAAGAAAATTTGAAGTACTGCTCAACCACAAATGATCAAGAGAGAATCAGTTAAGGCCGGAGTTGAACTGAGCCTACTTGCAACTGAATGCCACCTATCCAGCAGGCCAATTTGGATTGGGATTTTTCCAACTCTTCAGAGTTGCAGCATTAATCCCTTACAAGGTAAGTGAATATTCTTATTTATTTTAGTCCTTAAATGGACTGCAGACTGCTTGGTAAAACAAGGAAGAAAAGTTTGCTGATTTTGGAGCCACCTTCAGTGCTTGCTGCTTGGCTCTGCTCTCTCTATCTCTCTCTCTCTCTCTGTTTTTGTCTTCTCTTCACCGTTTTAATTTATTTTTTCTCTATGCAGATCTCCAACAATCTATTGACCAACCACCAATCCCGACCTCAAAAAAAAAAAGAATTCTTGAAATCCCCCCCCCCCCGAAAAAAAAATTCTATAGTAAAATCATATGACAGCAGTCTTTATTCAACCATAATGAGGGCCAGTATTCAAGGGCTTTATTTAATTAAATTCATTTTTTTTTTCTGAGGGTAGGCCGGTTGGCTGGCTCCGCCTGAAGCAATGCGGCAGTCCCCCGGCCATCCGAGCGCTCCGCCCCTGGCCGGCGCCTCCCTGCTGCTGGTTGAAAATGCAAATTCATGTACATCGTGCACACTACCAATCGGTCCAGAAGACGAGTATTCCACTGTAATATCGATGTACAAGTTCCAAAACTATATAGTACACAAGATTCAAGCCTCATACGAAAGATTACAGGTCATTTTATCTAGTTTTGGTCCATTGAAATCAGAATGACAAGTGCTGTCAAGATGGATCCACAGGCTTCACATCGCCGATTTGACTGAGTTGACTCGCTCGCCGTGAAGCCTACACATCCTCCCCAGTCCATCCAAAGGAGTCATTTAACTAAGAAACATCCTAGAATCAATCGGCCATGGTTAAATACAGTGTTACGGTGGCATAGAAGGTGTTCTGAAGCGATACAAATGCAATCCACAGGACCGGGCAGCCTTCAGCCGCCTTCTTCTCCGATTCTTGCGCATGCGCAAGACACAGCGCGCTGGGCTGGCGTGCCACGCCTGACGCCCCAGAGGCGTAAAACGACCATTCCGTCAACGTGGGGGGTACGTTAACATCAGAAGTTGGAGAAATACGCAATATTTACGATATATACGTACGTAATAATCTCGTAACCATTTGTCGACAAAATACGTAGTTTTACAACGTTGGGTCCGATGTAAATGGGAGGTTTAATGCTTCCTTAGACCAACGTTCCTCAAAGGAAATTGTCCACAAGGGCATCCACTCAGGGGGGACCATCCACTCAGGGGGGCCCATCCACTCAGGGTGGCCCATCCACTCAGGGGGGCCCATCCACTCAGGGGGGCCCATCCACTCAGGGGGGCCCATGCAAGATGTCAAAAAAGTACAAATTTTAAGGGAAGCGAAAAATTTAGTGTCAGGTTCATGATTGTGTGTAGCAACTACACTAACTGAAAAGGACAGAATGTGGAGGCCCCCTGATATAAACAATTTGCCTAGTTAGGCCTGCAGTATTTTTCTTTTTCAATTGGAAAAAACGCCGGCAGCAAGGACACAGGGGCGCCTTGAATTATTTGCCACGGGCCTGAAATGCCGCCAGTCCGCCCCTGAATATTGGAGATTATTATTGTAGTATAATTTAATCTCAATAGTGTAGCTGTTCTATTTCACTGGCCAGCCCTTCTCAGACTGGTCTGAGATATATATATATAATATGTTCCTCTCTGGTTCTTTCTTTCTCTTTTTTATTCCGATATGTATGATATGTTCCTCTCTGGTTCAATCTTTCCCCTTTTCACTCTCTTTTTCTCGTTCTTTCAATCAAACTGTGTTAGTGAAAAAAAAATCTGCCCAAGAGATCTTCACAACCAACACATAATACTTAAAATGTCCTTCTTCCTCGCATATTTGGGCTGAGAATGAGAATCATCAATTAGTGCATTGTTCTCAGGCTGAATGTGATTTGACAAGTTCAACAAGTGAAAGAGCAATTCAATTTGTCATTCCAAAGCCATCCGTTCGGTAATTTGAAAATTAATGATTTTCAGCACCAGCTTGCAATGATGGCTGTTTCCCCTGTTTTCCCTGTTGCAGACATTGCTGTGACTCTTCTGAACAAACATCATGAAATTCAATCACCAGTGCCGGAAATCTGGAACATTCTGGATCAGTGTAAAATAAAATACGAGTAAAAATCTAAAACACATTTAGGCTTCAATAAATTATGAGAGCTCCCGGCCAACAAGCAGAATGAAAAATAGTTTGGAAGTTGCCTTGAGAGATGTATGCAAAGCCCTTGTCTATTTTTAGTCTATTGTCATTTCCAACCAAGAGGTTACACCTTGGAATAGGAATTTAGGATGCTGAAGCAGAATTACTGAAAGGTTGTGTACTAAAATTTGCTTACATTTCATTCAGGAAGATTATATTGAGTTCATATTTAACAGATTCTCCACACCACCACAATGCCAGATACATACAAATTTGATAAAAACATAAGAACACAATCATGCTCATTGAACAGGTCCCCTGCAAAAAAAAAATTCAAGGCAGCTGCCAAATTATGTTAATACAGTTAACAAAAACCCCTTGATTTTGTAGGGCATAACAGGATGTCACTAACCTGTCTCCCTTCTTGCTACAATACTTTTTCAGTCTATTTTATAATTAATCACATCAAACTATCTCAAAATAAGATGTCGTCATGTTTTATACATATTTGAGAATTGCTGATATGTAAATTGTTATGGCAGAGGATAGCAAAAACATAATTAGATTGAGATTGAAGAAATAACTGTGAATAAAATCCTTCTTTTTTTGGCGTACAGTGCAAGCCAACAAGACGTAGTGCATCATGAGCCTGAACAATTCCATTTTGGAATGTGTTGGGGAAATATGAAAAAGCAGAACATTAATTTTCCGACTCGGCTGTGAGAGAAGGCTGTAATTTTCTATAGTAAACATTAGCAGCAACACATCCTGAAAAATAATGAAATTCAATCACCAAGGCTGGAATGTATTTGTATTGTGTTGGGAATGCTGATGCAGATGAAATTGAAAACATAATTAGATTTAAGTAAATCACCAGGACAGACTAGCAGAAAATTTAATCTGTGCATAAAATGGTTCAATGGCCGATATTAGGATCGACGACCTACTTGACAAATTTTCTGAAAGTATGTCATTCATACTTTGGTCACGTTTAGTCTTTCTAATTCCCTTAAAAATGAATTGATACAAATAAATTCATTTATCCCAAAGGTCCACTGAAAATCTTGGTTTCCCCACCCAGGGTTCAAACCAATGCAGGCAAAGACAATCATGGGTTCGGACCCCAAGTAGAGGAACCCAAAATTTTCAGTAGACCTACATGAGCAAAATCCAGTTTGGATGAGATGTTAAATTGGCTGCCCTTGTATCAGTGTCTGTGTAGGGCAAGTAAAATATACCAAATGTATAATAACGTTATTATCTTTTTTTGATAAGGAGCTATAAAAGCTAGCCCAATGGTCCTTATGGTCCATCAATCCCCACTCTCCCCTGGCTCAATTAAACATTTGAAATTGAAAAAAAAAGCTGTAGACATGAACATTGGCTGCAAATTGCCTTTCTAAATTTGACACCCATAGTACATGGTATACATTATTTATAGAGATATGCTGACATTCAATAAGTAGCATATTGACAATGGATATATTTTTTGTTCTGACCTACTCAGTTTGAAAAGACATAAAACTGTACTGAATTTTCACATAATTAGCTCTCTTGTTATTGGTTTACAGAACTAATGATAGTAGTCATTTGTGTAGGTTTTGCTAATGCATAATTTATACAGAAAACACTATTACATTTGAATATTTCAATTTTTATCAAAGTAGTCTGGAATTTACATGTCTGCCTCTCATTCCTTCAGAGTCTTGCTGTTTTTTTGTTGTTGTTTTTTCAGGCAGTAGAGTATAAATGCAGGCTGTGGTTGATATGGGAGTATAATTTAATGTCATAGCTGTTCTATCTCACTGGGGAACATTTAACACCATCTAATTAAAGAAAGGCACATAGACCTTACTCTCCTCCATACCAACTGCATGAGCTTTGTTGCAAATTAAAATCTATCAAGAAGACATCTCCTTGTTTCAAAGGACAAGTAAGTAGGTCAGCCAATATTACACATAGCCAATAAGCAATACTACTTTTCTGGCAGGGACGAACACAGGGGCGGGGATGGGGGGATGCATCCCCCCCCCCACCAGACCAAAATTTTAATTTTTTACATGTTAATTTTATCATCACGCGATTGCGTTATGTCACGAACTATGCGTTCTGTGACACGAAAGCCCGATAGACCCCCCCCCCCACCGGAATTTTCTGGATCCTCCCCTTTTCTGGTTCCAAATGACACTTGACAACCAAAAGATGTGGATATTTTCAAGAAGAAAAAACTTGCAATATTGCAAAGCAGACAAAATAAACAATTTCCACAACTTAAGATGATTGCATTTGCGAATGCAATAGAAGCATTAGGCAATTTCCGAAGCACTTCATGAATATTGGAAAACTTCCTTCTTAAGAATTTTGCAGAACTTCTCAGTTCTCATCTATCAAAAGTTTTATGAAATCCTGAATATTTATGGCAGCATTTTACTGAACGTGGTAGATAATGTACATGACTTACATTAATATATAAACGAATACACATATAATATTATGTATTCACCAACGTGAGTGACATGAACATGAGTTATTTGGACATGAGCGATATGGATATACACCGAGCTCTAGGTAATCTGGCACCTCAACTTCATAATTAAGAGATGGTTAGAATCAAATGAGTGATCACATTGGCCATTGGCCACCCCGTGCCGATGTATACATCTAATAAATTCTTAATTCCACAATTCCCCCTAAACGTGATACGATGGGTAAATTTCACAGATAAATATCTGACATCACCTCATAAGGCGTCCTCTTTCGTCCGGCCTTCTTCCTGTGTAGATTTTATGTCTAGCCTCATATTGTTGTCAAATATCATATGTCAAAATAATGTTGGTACTGGAAGTACCTCCTTGTAGCCAATGTCATCCTGATGGTTATGTATTTGATAGCCTGCAGAGACAGAATGATATAGATAGATTGACTTCTGCTACATGATGCCATAAGACAAGGTTTATGGCCCGGAAACCCATACAAATGTGGTTGGCTGGCAGAGATCAATAATGTGACATTACATATTAAATGACTGTCATTCGTAGTTCTAAGAACCCTTATTCAACATATCAAGAAACATTCTATTGGCCTTGTTTTTTTTTTTTTTCTTGAAATGTTTGATTGTGGAGTGTTATAGCTGTAGAATTTTGAGTCTTTACAGAAGTGCACTGAAATGCACCTTGTGAGGTCATATCGGTATACTAGGAACGTTATTCTCAAGTATTGATATATAAGCAAGTAAATAAGGTTATATCCTATACTTGTCATGCTACCAATGAAAGTAATTGAGTCAGTCACACCAATTACCAGTGAGGTCAAAAGCTACAAAATGAGAAATTAAAAAGTTCACTTCAATATTACGGATACGGCCAGTGTTGTGACATCATTCATGTCATAGAACACAATGTGTGCACTCTTGTTCTTCAACTGTGAAGTTCTTAATTTTGGTAATGACTCTTCTGGCCATCATGCATGTAGTAGCAGATTATTGGGAAGAACTTGAACTGTGATTTTCAAATTCTTATGTGTAAGATTTAGTTTCTTTGAATGTAAAACCAAAACAATAATTGTCTTCTGTATGTCTACAATAAAACTCAAAATAAAGAGAGAAAAGTGTCTGTCAGAAGTCCTCTGCATGTTTACCTCTTTCGCCATCCTTTCTCATCTCCACCGAAATCTCCTTGCAACTAACTTTGACTGCTTACCGCAGCTTTATCCAATATTATATATTAAGAACTCCATTAAGACAGCTGACAATGTAATCGCATTTACGAAGGGGATGATATCAAAGAAATAAAACAAAATTGGGGCGATGGAGTTCAAATTGATGTTGGCTTAATGTAAATTTAAATTTAATGTAATTTTAAGAGGTGCTTCAAAGCACCCTAGGTAAAGGTAGGAAGTGATTTGGGGAAGCCAAAATGTGTGAAAGGGCAAAGTAGCATCTGATTCTTCTATCCATGCTGGGGAAGTTGTACTTTATTTTGGGTGTACTGTATGTATATTCAATACATTTTTTTGTGAGATGCTGAGGTCAATAAATGCTACCAAGCAGGGATGATTAAACCTAAACAAGGTTGAGATTGAAAAGGTAATGGAGAATTGCCCAAGCTTTCCTTTTCCCCCAAAGTGTGAGTTTACAAATTCACCAAGTGAATGGACGATTTAATTCCAGGATTCTGCTCTGGAAATGTAAAAAGCAGAACATCAACTTTCCTCCCATTCTGGGAGCAAAGCCAACATTTTCCTTTGTAAACATTGGCTGTGACTCAACGGAAAAAGGATGAAATTCAATCACCAAGGCAGGAATTTTGGAACATTCCTGATTAATGTAAATCGAAATATGATAGACGTTCAAGCACATGAAATTGAAAACGTAATTTGGTCTGAGTAAATTGTCATATTATCCTTGATGAAAATGAAATTCATGTATAAAAATTATATATTGGCAGATAGCTTGAAGATGCTGGAAAAGAAAATATTACTGTAAAAAATAGTATCAGCTGAAATTTCAGTAGGCCTATATTGGCAATCAATAAAGCTGAGTTGAAATATATTTATTGTGCGGGATAGCCATTGTTCTTTCAAATATGCTAACATTCAGAATTATTTGTTGCTGTTGATTTTCAAACAGTGGAAAAGGACCTTATATTTTGATTTAATTAGTCCATGAATTATTACTGATATATTGATGAATTCCTTCAGACATAGATTGAATTTCATTGTTTCTTCCTATAATACTTCATATAGTACTACAAATAAAGAGTATGGGAATGTATCAAATGTTGAAATGAACATGCTATATGATATCTCAGAATCTTAAAATGAAGTAAATTCAGAAGATATCTGTTTTCGTCACAGAGAACATAGGCGATACACATGCAAATGTTCGGTCCATACAGAGTACATCATATATCTTGTAGGCTGGCAAAATGTAGGCTGCACATATAGACAACAGCATCGCCTTGATGCTGTTACTTGCCCGTACAACGTGAATGTGCCATAGCGCTTAAAACGTCTTTGTTTCTCCATACCGTGATTAAAATTTGATGTCATTCATTACCTAAACAGCTGTCTCCCTTCTAAAGCAGCTGTTCAGGACAGTTTAGTCTTCCAACCACAATTGAATTTGTATAGTTCCATCAGCAAGGAGAAATGTCTCCTATTCTATGAAGACTCGAAGAGTTATGTAGCTTTTTTTTCCTTTATAGGGATTGTCACCTGCTATGCTTGACATATCCCATTTTCCTAGGAGCCCACCATTTAATGTCAGTTCTGGTGAAATGAATAAATTATTTTTGGCATTCCTGAAATAAATAATGTTTTTGCATTCCTGAAATATATAATTTCTGGTGGGGGTATTTCTTAACAGGGTGGTGCAGCTGGTGCTTGATTTAGAAAGGAGTATTTGGGGATGTCACGCACCCAAAATAAATGATTACTGTCGCAGTTACCATGAAATAAATAATTTCCTTCCAAGGAAAATTCCAGGCCCCTCCCCGAGTCACCCTGATCATTAAATGATCACCCTTTATACAGCTATCTGTTCCTTTTCCCAAGTCTTTGATAGGGCTACATTTTAATATCAGACTTTAAAACTGCGACTGCCAGTTCAAAAACTGTTTCCTCGCCAGCTCTTTTCTACAAACATTTACACATGTATATAGAAGGATGATTGGAGTTTTATGTCCTGTTATGTTATGAGGTTATACCATGGGTAGGTGCAGTACATCCCCGGTATACTCCCCGAGACCCCAGTATATTCCCGAGACCCGAAGGGTCGAGGGATTATACTGGGGTCGAGGGGAGTATACCGGGGATGTACTGCACCGACCCATGGTATAACCTTTTTATCCCATGTCTAGGCACATTTTTGAGAAATAAAGTAAAAGACGGCCATGGAAGTAAATAAAAAAACGTCGAAGCAAATCTATGATTTTACGATTGAACTGAAAATTCTTGTCTCACTTATGATTTATTTTGGCATTAGTTTTTGAGATATCGCCTTGAAATTTTGGATTTATAATCTGTACTATATGTAGGAAAGTACTGGAGAATTTAATAGGTCTGCTGCTTTCAGGTCCTGAGATATAAGATCAAACAGCCATGGAACTGAAAAAAACGTTGACTCAAATCAGTGATTTTACGCTTGAACTGAAAATTCTTGTTTTAAACTCAGCAACATTAAAAACGCACTATTCTAAAAAGGCTTAAAATAGTACTTCCTCTTAAAGTATCAAGATGAAAGTTTGCACACTCTTAGTAGTTGCCATCAGGTACATTCACGAAAATTTTCAATTCCCTTAGTTCAGTACTTTTGTGTCAAATTAAATCGTCGTGGTCACTGTCGAAAATGGAAGTCACAAACTGCACTTCAACACAAAACGCACCACTGGAAATATTGGTTTTGTGGCATACTGGATGGGATTAATCTTATGAAATTTTCATATAACAGGCACAAGACTTCCAAAAGAGGTCTCAGGGAAGTTTTTGAAAAAAAGTCAATGATAAAGCAGATTTTGAATTAAAAACTCAAAAATGTGCGAGTTCGCATCTTCAAATGAAGCATGTGAACCAGAACTGTTACATAATGGGGGTTTTATGCATGCACAGGGTAGAACAAGATACACAGACAATCATTCCATTTCAATTGTCTCAAAAATCTGAATAAAACATCATTTTTTAAGGTTTTGACAAAATGCTCCAGTAGGGGGCGTGCCAGCATTGACACTTAAATTTTATTAAATTCATCCTCTTTAATTGTGGTTCGGTCAAAAATCCCCTTTCCCTCGCTCATCAAGCAAGGGAAATTATAACCTTTCCTGGCTTATCAAAAAAGTTTGTGGAAACAACAGCTAAGTTGTTTAAATTAATGATCAGAGGAAATTGAAATTTTGTGACTTCCATTTTCGACAGTGACCAGGACGATTTAATTTGACACAAAAGTACTGCACTTAGAGACTTGAAATTTTTCGTGAATATACCTGTTGGCAACTTCTAGAAGTGTGTAAATTTTCATCTTGATATCTTTAGAGGAAGTACTATTTTGAGCCTTTTAAAAAGTGTGCGTTTTTAATGTTGCTGAGTTTAGTTATGATTTTTTTGTGGCAAGAGTTTTTGAGATATCGCCTTGAAATTTTGGATTTATAATCTGTTCTATATGTAGAAAAGTACTGGAGAATTTAGCAGGTCTGCTGCTTTCAGGTCCTGAGATATAAGCTCAAACAGCCATGGAACTGAAAAAAACGTTGACTCAAATCAGTGATTTCTCGCTAGAACTGAAAATTCTTGTTTTAGTTATAATTTTTTTGTGGCAAGAGTTTTTGAGATATCATCTTGAAATTTTGGACTTGTAATATATACTATATGTTTAACATTAATCTCTAATTTTATGCATCTAGGTTGATTAGATCTAGAGAAATAAAATAAAACGGCAATGGAATGCAGAAAAACGTTTCTGAAAACATTGAATCACAGTGCTGAAACTGCACCAAAAAACAGAATTTAACATTAATACTTTGCCATGTGTTGTGAAATATTGTCTAAAACACGAAACTGAAATAAAAGAGGGTCCTCATCCCGATGGAAATTAATATAAATCAGTATTTTTACAACTAAGTCATTTTGGTAAAACTAAATGAATTTACCGAAAATCGCTCTGGAAAATTTTCTATACCGAATAGAAAGTCAAAACTGCATTAATCCCATGCAATATTTTCTTCTGGATCTAATACTTCAAACCGCTTCTCTCTAGCCCTATTAGATCCAGGGAATGATGAGGCCAAAGATGATTGAAAATGGTTTCAGTATTTGTATTTTGACATTGTCTCACAATGTTGAGAAAATGTTGCTCAACTTTGCATGCTAACGTCATTTATCACCTGGTTGGCTGTGAATATCACTGTTTACAGTCAAAATATCAGAGCCTATGATATTGTAAAAAATACCACCCTTCAAGGGCAATATTTTTTAACAATGGTTATGACATCACCGGCATTTCAGATGCCTGATGACGTCACAAACCAAACAATGGCCAAAACAATGGGATTGTGACGTCACCTCCATTGTTGCTCCATGGTGACGTCACATTTTTGTAATGGCAGAAAATAGTCCCTCTTTATAATTGAAAATTTGAGGTAAAACCAGGTGATAAAAACAAAACAACCCCGCGTCAGGGCACTTCGTACAACATCACTCGCTGTTGTGTGAATTAATATCACTCTCGCCCTGCGGGCTCGAGTGATATTAATTCACACAACAGCTCGTGATATTGTTACTCAGTGACCCTGACTTGGGTTGTTTTGTTATAATATCTTTGATGTTGCTTCGAAATTTCTACCATACAATTCTATGTCACCAACATGGTGAAGTTGTCACAACGTTGCTTCAATGTACGTGTAGATGTGCCCATGGTGAATGTAGAGATAAATTTAATAATCAATAAAGGGGATACTGCCACGTTGAGAGTAACTGTTTACAGATTAAAAAATTGTTTACTTTTTAAAATTGGCCAGTACAGGCCAATCACTGCATTACATGAAAAACAACATGCTGACGAGCATGTCGTAATTTGAGATGTTTATGATGACAGCTGATGTAGAGTCGTTCGTTCAACTGTGTGATTATTAACACAAATGTCGAGCAAAAAATAATCTCTCGTATATTCAAATGACAGATGTTGACTGTATTTATCATCACATCACAATTAAACAAGAATAAAGACATATCCATTTTTCATATCATCATTCATCACAATAAAAGGCCTATATTTCAACTTTAAATACTACTGCTCATAATGACTTTGTCATGTATGCTACTGTGTGAAAATTTGCATATGTCCTAGAATGTGTGTGGCTAACAAACGACACCGAAAAGATTTTTGAGAATTTACATCAGTCTCTCATGAGGATGACATCTCTTCTTGGGGTGAAGCAAAATGTACTATAAATATCACGTATTATTGGAGGAAGGCAGTCAAATAAGCAAACTTGAAAAGAAGGCTATGCACAGCAATGTCACTTTTCCCTATGGAATATTGGAATACATGTCAAAGAATATACTTACTTAATTCAAATGCACCCATGATTATGTGTATTTATCCTTTTGAAGACTTTACTAGGGATAGATTAGAATAGCATTTTCTGCGGTTACTTAAAATTCGTTTTATATGCCGATTATGCTCTCGCACTTCCGCAAAATGTTGGATTGAATCCCATATTCGGTTACATCATCATGGAGACACATACTCTATTATTTACAACAATCAGTCTGTCAAGGCGTAAAGAAAAAAAATCATGGTATGTCACTTATCTACCTGTGTCTATCATCAATCTGACAAAATAGACAAAATCAACAAAAAATTCTGTGAAATACTGAATAGATTTATGTTTACACAGCATGTAAAATTTCTGTATCACGTAATAGAGCCATACGCAAACTACCCAACTGCTTTAAATTGTATATACATATGTACATGGCATTTTATAGCAAGAGACAAGGTACATGTACCAGTCGTACCTAATATAGGCCTACATATACAAACCATTATTCTGACGCAGAATGCAGAGGAGCACTGCACATTTACATCCCAAAAATTGCGAAAGCTATACGAGTTCACAATGTACATATAGGGATGAATCTCAAAGTATCGAGTAAAAATGTACAATGTATGTACAGGATTTAGACGTTGGGGAGCAAACTTACATTTGGGAATTCAGTCTTGTCGCTGTCAGTGGAGCAACATACAGAACAGGGAAACATGCTCCTGAACAAATAGCATCAAATTGATCAGAAAGTGTCTTCTTCTTAAAGGGCCCAAGAGGATGCTGCTGCGATTTTCTTTTTTGTGGAGACACTGCGGCTTTGGTTTATGGGATTGTCTCATATTTGAAAGATAGTTATTCTATATATATGTAAGACAATACGTAGGCTGTAAGATAGATTCTATAGAATGTGAGCTTCCAAATCTAACCTATATCTTGTCTAGGATGTTTCTTAAAGGCTCCTCGCTACTGCCAGGTGGGATGGGCCTCATGCGGCCTACAGCAAACTATTGATTGCGCTACGCCTGCGCAGCTGTGCCTTCAATGGCTGCTTTCATTGGCCAGCGAGTTGTGTGACAGCCTTTCGCTGGGTGGCCGGCAGCTCACATTCATGACACTTGGGCAGACACAGCTAGGCTTTACACACGGAGCTGGCCACACCAAAGTACTGAGTTACCATGGGCCATTGACTCTGTGCACTGCACTGCACGGAATGATAGTGGACAATGGCCTCCAGTGAGATGACAGATTTTTACGCTACTTGAGCACATGTGTGCCTTTTCGCATTCAGCTTTTCGAAAAAGCATTCACGTACTTCATTACTTCATACAACCCAAGGGAACCAGGATATATACTGGATATAAGGATACACTGGATAGTTTATATCAGCCATACATCATCTGCCGGATTATGAAATAGTATCGAAGAATCCCATACCGTATACAGTGAAGGATTTATTTTACCACCATCATCCGAAAAGTATACATGTGATCATCACACTTTAGCAATTGCTCACTTCATTTGTTCGCTTCACATATGGCGAAAGTTTGTTTCGCAATATTTCATTGTGATTAATGTGCCCTTGACTGGGTGGTAATCATGCTTTGGATATAAGTCCTGCAGTGGATAATTTAAGTCCAACAGCACAAGGAAAGTATGTTTGAATTCAATGTTGTACTTCGGATAAATGGAAGTTCATATTGGGAAACTGAAACTTATATTCATTCAGTTTAACCGTATGATTAGAAAGTCTGTGTGCAATAAGTGTGTATGCCATATATTTATTTTTCATCCATGATGCATTGAATTTTGGAAAAAAACACATTTGAATGATGCAGTTTTAAGTACTTTCGAAGTACGTTTGCCATTTGCAAAGGAAAGAGCTCTATATATGATTATTTCACATGACAGGCTTTGAAAGCTTTAGATGTGCATAAAAACCATGAGTGTAAGAGTGTATGTATATGATGAAAGTAAAAGCTGCGTTTGAGTTGAAGAGCATTTAGTGCACGGCCCATATATTTTTGCAGCTAAGTGCTCACACATATGGTTCAAAGCGAACAAGTAGCGAGTAAGTTCACCACCTGTATGAGGAGGAGGTCGCTGCACCCAGTGGCAAAAGGCCATTATACACAGCAGCTGTGCTGTCAGACAGAGTTGAGGCCTTAATGCTTATGAGGGCCAATGCAGGTCTACCGCGCCGCCTTTAATAACCTGGATTTATATAGGCGCACGGCTTTGGCGCTATACGGGACTTAAGCGGCTTAGTGCCTCAAGAAGTTAGGAGCCTATGGAGTATTTTATAACCACAAGGGATTAGGCCCCACTATCTTGTTTGTGATTCAAGGCCTCCTTGCATTTATGCTGAAGGTTTTCTCATATAAAAAGTGCCAAAACTCATACAGCCTCTTCTTGATTTATGGACTTTTAAGGGCAC
This sequence comes from Platynereis dumerilii, assembly GCA_026936325.1. NCBI lineage: Eukaryota > Metazoa > Annelida > Polychaeta > Phyllodocida > Nereididae > Platynereis > Platynereis dumerilii. The sequence goes on along the minus strand of JAPTHN010000005.1, from coordinate 20,478,926 downwards.
CTGCTCCATAGAGTAACACCATAAAAAGCCCGCAAGGATACTCTAATGATCTACACACAGCTATAAGTACATAATGATGCTAATAGGGCTATATCTCACACTAAACTTCGGATACCCCGGAAAACTTGATAAGCCTTATTAGCAGTTTGATTCAGGTATACATACATCACACAGTTAGGAATATATCGGCTAAAGTTACACACGTTTTACATAAAGATATTTTGGAATATACCCTGGCGGAACTACATATTAGGAGGAAATTACAGGTCTAGTTTTATTGATGTGAAAACCTTGGTTTCCTGGAAATCCTGAGATATTCCATCCTGCTCTGTCTGAGCTGTTTGGAGATAGGCGTGTTGTGAAGATATATTGCATTCATATGGCATTGTCTGCATTCCTACCACCATGCTGAAATGCAGGCTCATGGTCAATGGATAAAGAAGGGGATCTATCCTAGCACTAAGGTAAGCTATGGAATAAATGAATGAATTAATTGAATTGTCAGATATTGAAATAACACACTCTGCATGTAAATATGTTTTGATTTAGATTTGATTCAAATTTTGATTCAGATTTCCTTGAAATTAACATTTTATCATCTGCAATGCAGCTTTTTCATATTCAGGGAATCGAGTTTCATATGGTAATAATCAGCAATTCTGAATATAATCTGATATCGATAGATTCCTACAAAATTAAACATAAGGGAAGAGTTTCCGTTTGCATATATGGCAGCGTAATGAGTGCATATTCAGACAGAGAAGAACTGAATTGGTTATATTCGTATCTTAGATACAGTAGTCCCTGCATTATGAGACCCCCTGTTAGAAGACCAGCTGGCCTTATGTGACCGCCTGCAGCTGGTAGTATTTTTAGTAGAGACAGCACCCGCAGAAGAGACCACTTCATGACTGCAGAAGGGGCAATCCTATTATGCAGGGACCACTGTACTGAGGAATGTAATGCACAACACATTTCGATCTGTCCAAATCCACATTTCAAAAATTGATTAGATTTGCCGAGATTATGTTTGTCCTGCAATTTCAGAGCTTGCCGGATTAATATAATTTCAAATTTAATGCAACATTAATCCAAAATGACAAAATAACATTACCAGTATCAATATTATTGAGCAACCCCAAATGCACCATTGGTCCAGTGGTGCTGCCTGAAAATTGTTTTTGGCAAGTATAGGGAAGGTGCAGTCATGTTTTAGCTCCCATGATTGACTTAAGATTTAGAGAGATGGTGGCTAGAGAGGCAACATGGCCATTACATTTTGTATTGCTGCATACAAGAGCAGACAAGTAAGGCATTGTCACCATTTAGCCATATGACACTATCCCACAATGGCCTCTACCAGGGTCAAAATAATCACAATTCAACCTCCTGCAGGACCTTCAATGAGTGGCAGCCTTTAACAACTGTCTTCAAGTGGACCACTGTTACTAGGCCACTTCTTTTTCCAGCCTTGGCAGATCAGAACATATGCTGTCATGTTTTGCCACCTAGTGACTATTGTGCTATTCCGCGAGCTCCTGCGAGCTGTCCACATCATTTAAGTCTGAGGAATTCACACAATTTTTTTCTGGAAGAAACCGGGGCTGTTTCTGAGTTTGCTGATGGCCTTGTCTATTTCCTTAGAGAATGTGATTGTCGAGTCTGACTCTGGTATACATAGTGTTGAATAGAAATTTTGTGAATTTGCAATGAAATTGGAACTATTTCTTGGCACAGTAATGCTGTAGCATACAAAGTCAACTTTTGTGCCAGGTGGCAGCAGCAGGCACTTCTCACTAGACTGCTTTAACAAATAATGGCCCTCCGTAGGGTCTAGAATTAAATATCTCAAATAAAAAACGGCTCTCAGTTAGAGCCATTATAATCACTTATCCTGCAAAGCAAACAATGAATATCTGAATTGTGTATACACCAGGTGGCTACAACATCAGTTCTGAGACCCTGCCTCAAGAGCCCTCAACATTTTGTTGTAGGCCTAATTTTTGGAGGAAATGTCCAATTTTCTACGATTTGATGTTCTTATAACTTTATAATAAATCATCAAACCGTCTTCCTATGCTATTGAGTAAACCTTACTGTGTTCGCCTAACAAACTTGTCATGTCATCTTAAAAATCCTCTGGGTTACCATCCTATCCACAAGGAAAAGCAAAGCACTGAGAAATATGAGTTATGATTTTATAATATCGGGAGCCTTTCTTTTCAAGGGAACCTCAAACTTCTCCTCCCTAGTCTCCTCCCTTATCTCCTTCCTAGTCTCCTCCCTAGTCTCCTCCCTAGCCTCCTCCCTAGTCTCCTCCCTAGTCTCCTCCCTAGTCTCCTCCCTAGTCTCCTCCCCAGTCTCCTCCCTAGTCTCCTCCCTAGTCTCCTCCCTAGTCTCCTCCCCAGTCTCCTCCCCAGTCTCCTCCCTTGTCTCCTCCCTCATTTTCAATCATATCTGCAGTTTTAATACTCCCACTTGAAGTTCGACTTCATGCATGCATTGACATTTCCAAATGTTTATGCTGCAGACATATCTGTAAACAATTAAGCACGACTCAACAGGTAAAAAGAAAGATTGCATTTCAGAAAATGTTTATTCTCTGATCCAGGGAGTACAATGATATTTAATCCACAAATGGCAAATGAAACGTGAGAATATCACATGGATTCACCAAGATACAGTTAATTTTTTCTGTTATTTTGCAGTTGTGCAGATAGAATGTCAATTGCCATATGGATTTGCAAATGGATTAGCTAAAAAGAACTATAAAAATATTTGTAAGAAAGATAGGTATCTTACTCTTACGTTTAAAAATTCTACTCGCCAGAACGTTATATTTGGAATGTATTGATTCTGTATTTTAACAATTTCAACCGATATCGATCGTAAATCAAAACTGAAAAAATTCCATATATATTTAATAAGAAGAAAGAAAGAAAGGAACTCGAAACATGTTACATGTACTGTTCATTCATACTGCATTCCTGGGGCTTTTCAATGAGCCAGGATAATTACTGATGCTAAGGTCTCCCAATCTTTAATATATATTATCCCTACAACATTCAGCTGAAAAAGTGCTTGTGAATGTCTGACTTACCAAATGTTGAAATACAGATCAGAGGACAAGACAAATCACCATATTTTAGAAAATAAGTGAGTGATAGAATGTATATTTAGAATTCAGAGTTTCAGACCTGAAACACCTCTTAAAAATGTCATTTAACATAAGTATGCATCTTCCTTTTCTGATTTATTTTGAACTCTTTTCAACTGAGTAATATCAGCTTTCAATGTTTTTGGTCTATCTGCAATGTTGCTTTGCCTAACCTTAATCTATTGATCTTGCTCCTGGCTTCTACTATTTCACAAACGTATCTTCAGTCTATTGATCATCTTTGCTGATGTCAAGAAGTTAAATGCATAAACTGGCAAAGTGCCATTTTGTGGGGGATGATAGGGTCGATAAGTGCAATAGCATAAAACATGCTCTGATCCAATAAGTCTTCATAATAGTTTGTTATTCTCTTATCACAACCCTTCACATTGACACTTGACATTTGAAGTAAGCCATCCATACATCTGGTCACGTCTGTTGCAAGATGACCAGTTTTATGGCTGACTGGAAGATAGAGGCAAATGGCCATTTTTATGGATGTCTGGAGGATGAACATAGGGGATAGAGTCATAGACTATGCAGATACACTGTATGTTTTCTGTTGAGCCTTGTTGTACACATCAAGAGTTTGGTTACACGGACTCAATGAAGCATATCACAATTGCGCTCTTGTCATCTATGAATTTGCAGTTTGGAACAGCAAACTCACTTTCAAAGTGGGCCAAAATTAAAGTTGAATCATTCATGATTACGAAAGAAGCATGGAAAGTGTTAAATTTCACGGCAACTTTTTCATATACAAACATTGTCAAACAATCATAACAAGCCAATTAAAAAAAGAGAGCATTTAGAGGTTATCTCTTGATGAACATCTGTTCAAACATTAGCAACACACGTTTTCAAAGACAGTGTGAAGAATGTTTGGGTTTTTTTTTTAAGTTGTCGCAAAAATTGTAAGCAAAGAAATTCATTGTGACAAGCAAACCATTGCGTCCAGCATATAAGACTTGCATATTGCTAGCCACACTTCTTGGGTGTTAGCCATGCATACACCATGTTGCCTGTGTCCTGTCATCACCAATGCTAATTGATGGGACAAGCTAATGCTCGGTGAGGCCATTGAGTGTGAGCTGATGAATGCCCCTGGGTATTGCTGGCATATGTTAATTATATTCATTACACACGACTGCTGTTCAGGCACTAAGTAAGCATGAATAAGCAGCACAAAACTACATTTACAGGTGGAATAAATACAAGGATTCAACGCTGGGCACAATATTATAGTCTAAAAGACAGAAAGATACTAAATACAATATTATTTTAACTGTAATCGTCTGCTACAGGGCCAAATTTGACCTCACCAGTTGACCTCAACATTTCGATATATTGAGAAAATTACCAAACAAATGTGAGGAAAGTCTAATGAATGGGTTGTTGTGTCATAAGCTACTGAAATCATCGTCTCACACTGAAAAATACAATAACAGTAATCAATGAAATAGCGATTATTGACACATTTCCAAATCAAATCAGACTCGCTACAGTGTGACTACAGTGTAACAAACAAAATAGCTGTGCACCATATACCTTGTGCTTGATGATGTCTCAATCTTGCCTTCTACAAATCTCTATGCAATGATGGATCTGCTAAGGAGAGAGGTCCAATATCAACTTCAATATAAAGGGACGAAAGATATAGCATGCATACTAAACACACTCAGACAACAAGAAAAAGATCATGGAAACTTTAGCATGACATACGGGTCGCCTGCAGCCCTCGAGCAAGTCAATCTTCTTTCTTTTTATAGCAACAGCAAAACAAAAGAGAAGAAGCACAAATTGTCTGATTCATAAAGGCAGAGGTTAAATACAAAACAGATATGGTGGTTGCATTGCCTCAGAACAGATTGTTGACCTTACTCCATCATTCTTGTTTGCCTTCTGTGGCTAAACCTGTTTTGCACATTTGTATTTGCTTTGCCCACTTCTAGAGATGTCGTTAGCTTGCGGCTTTGAAGGCCTTCTATTTGATTGTTCTTCACAGGAGCAAGTACTCCTATGCCACTTATCTTATTTGCTTCTACTCCAGAAGATTTCTTTATTCTTTCACCAAATTATTACTTCTTCCGCACAGATGTTCCTGGTAACAAAATTGATTATAATCTCCAATTTTGAGCATGGCAATCATCAATCCTAATCACTTGTTGTTTCCAAAATAGGAAATGGCTTGTATATATATGAATTTCTTCTTTTACCATAATTGTATGATTTTTAAACATTTGAATGAAGTTATGGCAAAAGAAGAAATTCCCTTCTGTTCTCAAGAATAGGGTCTTTAACTATTTAAAGGTGCCTCAATTTAACCATTTCAACAAACTGGATATCCAATTGGCTTGAGACCCAGGTTAAATCGTAGAACTATCAGAATGACATTGTTACTGAACACCAATGCCCTTATTAACAAGGCCACCTAGTTTCACATTATAGCCTTGAATCAGTTATGTTGGCCAGAATACACAACTTTAAATGTTTTATCATATTTCCATATTCTATGCTTAGACCTATGGCTCGACTTCATGCATACGTCGTACATGTATTGACATTTCGAAATGTGTGTGCCACAGACATATCTGCAAACAAATAAGCGCGAATCAGCAGGTAAAAAGAAAGATTGAATTTCAGAAAATGTTTATTCTCGATCCCATTCAAGGGATACAATGATATTTAATTCAGAAATAGAAAACGCGACTTGAGAATAACAACTTAATTTGTTAATGTGCAGTAAATATTTTCAGTTGTTATGCTTTTGTTAAGACAAAATATCTATTTGCCAAATGGATTAGGGAAAAAAAATTGAAAAAAAGTCACCAAGATAGATCTCCTAGACTCAGAAAAATACTATACGTGTGGTATTAGGATTGCAAAATAATTACACACTTCCTTCAAGTGATATTTATGGGTTGTTCAATTTCCCACATGTAGCATAGTCACTGATATTAGGAACTCCCCTTAATACTCCCAGTCTTAATTATTATCCCTGAAATGTTTCAGTTGCTTGTAAAGGTCTACCAATCTGATGGTTTTAGAATTAATAAAAAAAAGTTTTTAGTTAACAAGTAAAAGATAAAAAAGGGATATCGAAAATGAAGGCTTCAAACAAATATGTTTGCAAATCTTTGAAAGCGAGTTCTTTCCTGATTTGTTTTAATAATCTTCTTTGAACTTCGTTACATCAGCTTTCAAAGTTGTCATTTATCTGAGTGTTAGTTTGGCTATCCTTATTCTATTGATCTTGTGGCCAGCTTCTGCTGCTTGGTGAAACTATCGCCGTTGGTGATGTCAAGATGGGAAATGCAAAAACTGGCAATGTGCCACTTTGTGGGGGATGATAAAGTCAAAACAGCACTAAACATGCTGTGATCCAATAAGTCTTCATAACATTTTGTTATCCTGTAAACAAAACCCATTCACATTGACACTGGACATTTGAAGTAAGCCATCCATACATCTGGTTATGTCTGTTGTAAGATGACTAGTTTTATGGCTGATTGGAAGATTGCGGCGAATGGCCTTTTTATGGATATCTTGAGGATGAACATGGTACATAGAGTCATAGACTATACAGATACACTGATGCAGATAATATGCTATAGTAAAACGGTCCTGTTATAATTTTTCTGTCGGGCCTTCTTGTAGACATACAGACTCAATAAAGTATATCGTTGTCGCAATGTAGCCATTGTTATCTATGAATTTTCAGCTTCGCATTGCAAACTCACTTTCAAACAAGGCCAAAACAGGAATTCAGGATGTCACCATTTACATTGGCCTGTAACTACACTCCTAACAATATTTGCATATGCTTGGTTCTTGGTTGAAAATGCAAATCATGACCCAACCAATTTCCTGTATAAATAAAACCACACTTTCTATCGTTTGGCCAAAGCAAATAAAATATATCAATGATGAATGTAACCATGGTAGTATAGGCTGGTAAGCATCTAGTTGTAACCTTTGTAAGCAGGTGCTTTTCTTTTTAGCTTGTGGTAGACTCCTTCTCAAGTGAAACTAATAAAGTAGAGGACCCCACCATAGATCCCGTGACCACTTTAGTGGGAGCAATTTTTTGAATGTTGATCCAAGTTTATGAGGTCAAAACAAAAAATTTTGGACGGGCGCCCCTCCAGAAAGTGCTGGCTAACTCCACCAGGCGGCCATTTTCAAAATGGCCGCTGTAATCAAAATGTTGTTATATCACGGCTTCTAATTGGTCTAGGATGATAATCTTTGGGTCAAAATATATGTATTTGGGGTCAAGAAATTCAACAGTCACCATTAGAATAAATTTACAGTTATGAGCACCACCAGGGGGCAGAATAAGAAAATTTTTGAGAAAGATAGCTAAAATATAATATATTCGGGCGGAAACCTTCAACACACACATTCAGAATCTGTAAAAGTGAGTAAATGACAGTTAAATTATTATATTTTCATACTCCCAAAACTACATATTGTAAAGGATTGTAACTCATCAGCAGGAAAAGTACGAACCGCATTCATGAGTTTGTGAGCTCATAAAATCGTCATTATCAACTGAACAATTCGTAATCATTGTCAGAGTCCTCATTTCTGTCATCTGTGCAGTAGGGCGTACCAAAAAACAACAATGTTCTTTGATTTTTGCACCCGTCGGAGGAATTGTGCCTTTTGGTGAGTAAATCAATTGGAAAAAAAATTTTTTGAAATCGGTCAACTCCTATCGCCGGTTTACCCCCTTTGAATAATAGGGGGTCCGAAAACACCAAAAATTGTTGTTTTTATGCAGTTTTTGTCACTAAAGAGAGTGACAGATGAAATATTTCACCCAAAATGCTGCGCATACCCATCAGGCAAGGTTATGACATCTATATAAAAGAAACTTGACAATTTTGGTGATGAAATTTATCAAAATGGACATTTTTTAAGGCACAAATGCCAAAAAATCACAATTTTCCCATGATTTTTAGCATGTTTTTTCCTAAATGTAGTCCATTGCAGATACATTTCTTATCTGGCAAGTGTTTTTTGTTCATTGATGAAGCCTTTTTACCCTAAAAGTATTATCATTGCCAACCCTTGTGCCCTAGATCATTGCAGATCATGATTTTGCAATGCTGAATACCAAATAATATGAATGATATCAATCTTCTTTTGGTTTATCTTGCTTGTGTTGACTTGTGCCGATAAATTGCAATAAGAATTTTTTTATGTCATGTAGATGACAATAATCACATAAGGAACCTAAAAGGAAATAGTATCTCAAAGTTCCTATATTGTGTAAAGACTGCAATCATTCATGATAACAATATATAACCTGCAATGTAACAATATACATTATGATTTAATTCAAATGGCATCCATTCCAAAATATATCTGCTCACCAAGTGCTGATCACCATACTGACTGACAATCTTTCCAATCATAACAATGATAAGTTACTGATGACCTCTGGACACAGCCAGAGTAGGGTTGGAACATCCACTTCACACAGGCTGGATACATGCAGACCACATTGCATGTCACGATGCGATTGGTGCCGCTGCTACAAATGAATACCAAATATTAAATCCAAATTAATCTGCACTATTTCTAAAAAAGGTTAGGTCCAGTAAGAAGACACCACACTGTCACCACAGAGAAATAACCATAAGTTCCTATTGTGCATTTCTTAGACCAGCTATATCATTTATGAAAGTGAGCACTTTTACACTATCCCTGCCTTAGCGCTGTCGTACTGGGCAAGAAGTTTGAAACATGCAGCAGGAATTTGCCGACACTTGGAATGGGTTGAGCATGAGAATGCCAGTCAGTGTTGAGAATGACTGGTAAAAGGTTTTTAATATCACAAATAAATGTATATTTCAAGTTGTAAATTTTATTTATTTTTCTTATTTGATTTGAATTGTGATAGCCCTTTCCGCCTTTTATACTTTTACTGAATCAGTGTGGTGTTTGCATTGTGGGAATGATCTAATTTCATGATCTCAAACTCATTCAGAAATCATTGTTATCTAGGTAGTAACAAGTCTGCATAAAATTGACTTATCGTGAGGAGTCTAAAACCCAATCTGCATCTCAAGCTGGAATAGAGTCAGTATCAATTACTTTAAAAAGTTAAGCATGTTAAGACAATGATAAGCAGAATTGTTTCTAATTACTGATGGTTGATAAAGATTTGACCAGTAAAACAATTTATCAATTTTGTAGCATTGAGTATGTTTAGGGTTCCAACATCATAATGATAAGCTAAGTACACATAAATCAGTCTTTATAATTCATTTTCATTGTAGGATCATTGCAATTGAGAATATAGGCCTCTCAACTGTAAATAAATATAGTAATTGATAATACTAGCTACAAAATAACACATAAATCTAAAAAACCATGATGGAATTTAAGCACAAACTGCAGTATATAACTGTACATCAAGTAACAAGACAAACGACAAGGTTATTAATTTCATAGCATCAACTTGAGTAAAAAAAAAAATTATTTGCATTAGATGGCTTATTTTTAAAGACTTCAGGGTTGACAAGGATGTCACCAATGGGATAAAATGGCTTCATAAATAAAAAACATATTCATCTGACAAGAAAAGTATCTGTAGTGGCACTGTATCTAAGAAAAACATGCTAAAACGAAGCGAAAAATTGTGATTTTTGCATTTTTGCTTAGAAAAGGGGCAAAACAGATAAATTTAAAAAACAAAATTGTCAAGTTTGTTTTATATAGATGTCATAACCTTGCCTGATGGGTATGCACACCATTTTGGGTGAAATATTTCATCTGTGACTCTCTTTAGTGACAAAGACTGGATAAAAGCGGCGATTTTTGGTGTTTTCGGACCCCTTATTATTCAAAGGGGGTAAACCGGCGTAAGGAGTTGACCAATTTCAAATTTTTTTTTTTCCACCTGATTTACTCACTAAAAGGCACAATTCCTCCGACGGGTGCAAAAATCAAAGAACATTGTTGTTTTTTGGTACGCCCTACTGTAGAGTGCATCAGTTGCCCCCTAAAAATTAAATAATTGTTTGATTACCCTTGCCTTCTCCAATATTGTTCCTTTTGCCAAAAAAACATGTCTTGTAAAGTTTCAGAACAATCGGAACATGTCTAGGGGTGGCACACATGCCCCAAAGTTAGTCCTGATTTTGATGAAAAATATCTCATTTGAGAATCTGCGGTATGCAATAATTCACTTAGTAATTGTACCAGAACAACAAGACAGGTACCATGATGTAGAGGAGAAAGAGAGCTTTAATTTGAGTACCAGGAAGCCATATCTCCAATTAAAACATCCATTTCAATTATATTTCTATGATACGCAAATTACTACGAAGTTGAATTACGATAATAGTAAATGCTGTGCATTTAAAAATAAATGATAAGTTGATGTAATGCTATTACCACAATAATAATCATTATGTCATGTGGGATATTCAGAAATAAAGTCCATTACAGGACATCTTAGACATGCGTATATGTTTATTCATAACATTTTAGTTTGCAAATTATATTGTATTTTGAAAATCGGGCCCAAGAATCGAATACTGTTGCTAACTTCAGAGGCTCGGTGTGCCAAACTTCTATTTAATGGGAAATCAATTGGGAATGTTTTGAATAATCAAAAAATAAGTTATGTTGTGTTGTGCTGTAATACTGATGTCAAACCTTTGTCTATTGGAAAATAGCTCAATTCAATCGAAATGGTCCAGTCGAGGACACTCATCCACAGTGATGTGGGCATGGGATTTGTATCAGTGCTTAAATTATTTTAGATCAATTAAATTTTCTATTCTGTACTAATCTAAAGATCCTAATAACTGATCTAGAGGAAAATTTTCCTTTGCCGGATCACATTCGGTGTTTTAAGAGCTCTGTATCTAGACTTCAATGTATCATTTCGGTGTTTTAAGAGCTCTGTATCTAGACTTCAATGTATCATATAAGCTTATATTTTGTGTTTTCATAACTTTTATAAAATGAAAGGTTTTTTCTTCGCTCATCATTTTCTGGCCATAGATAGAAAGGAATTATTCTTCATAAGACAACTCTTTTTATCTTTATGAGTTGGGAGTCAAATCTGAGGCAGGTCAATTGAATCACCAGTCCAGTATCTCCCCTATACATATAAGTCAGTTATGAAATATGACCAAAAAACTTTTCCAAGTTACAGCCAAAGTCAAAAGCAGTGATTCGTCTTCATATGCATACATGTAAAGAAATGACTGCCAATGGCCAAGAGAGCCTTAACAGCCATGTATATATGCAGCTAGATTTTTCAGTATGAAAAACTTAATTTCAAAGCTAATTAAAACCACTAAGCTGTTGCAGTCTTACAAGCCAACAAATTTCCATGAAATATGAGACCGCCGGCTCCTCGTCCACTGAAGCTTGATTTAATCAATTACTTGACGTCTGCTGTAAAAAATACAAATTGGTCTGTCCATTGAGCCCCCTGTTTCAAACACCATCCAGGTATATTTGCACTGCCAAGTGTTTCTTTTCTTGTCAGCGATAAGACGAAACTTATCTGTATTATATTATTTCAGTGATGTTCTTTTCCAGTCTTACATGTCTGACAGAATATGCTCAAACAATCACACCAAAGATATTGAATAACTGAACAAGCAAAAAACAAAATATTTTTTGGATAAATATATGTGTCTGTTAGTTGTTAACAAACCCACAATGAATTAGGAACATTGTTGAATTATTTATTCTGTTTACATCAGCACATGTATGTATTTGCGAAATTGCAAGTGACCATGAATTGGTTCTCTTTGTCGTACACCCATCATGTTGGTATTCAAATTGAAGCTCATCATTAGAGCTACAAGATGGTAACATTTTTAATGTTATTGGATTGATAACCAATGAAATATAACAAACCGCGAAATCGATAAAATGGCAGAAAATGCAATATCCTAGAAAATTCAGTGCAAGTGTGCCACCCCTAAATGTTGTCCAATTTTTCTGAAACTTTACACAATGTGTTTCTAGTATAAAAGGAACATTCCTGCAACTGGCAAGGTTTCTCCTTAAAAGTTGGGGCAACTGATGCACCCTACCCTACTGTGCAGCTATCTTCAGACTATCTACACACTATTTTTTCCACCTGTGCAATAGTGTCATAGGAATAAAAGTGCATTCGTCCTTTAAGGCATCATCAATTTCCCAAAGAAAAGGGATTAAGGTCTGGTTTGTCAACATGGTCAATGTTGAAGTTAGGGACAAGAAATTTCCGTACAGAACAAAAAGTTCGTGTAAATCCTAGGCCATGGTGTTGTTGCCATGGACTTTTGTCTGTGGTTCTCCTATTACAGAGCGATTGTCTGATTGATTTTGTCTCCGTATTTGTATTGGATAGTGAAGCATGGTGAGCACCGGTCAGCAGATTTATCTGAAATGAGCGCTATATAAAATCATGCAATATTATTATTACTATATTACAGTCTTACTAAAGGACTTCTGGTTATTCTGTGCTTCCTTGCTAGTTGCTTTATGCAATATCACCATCTTGCCACAATTGAAGAATGCTGCAGTTGTGCCTGTTATGCAGCAATGACAAATAGCTATGCACCATACGCCTTGTGCTGGATGATGTCTCTATCTTGTCTTTTACAATTCTCTGTGCAACGATGGATCTTCTGAGGAGAGAGGTCCAATATCAACTTCATTAAAAAGGGACGAAAGATATTGCGTGCATACTAAACGCACTCAGACAACAAGAAAAAGATTCTTGAAACTTTAGCATGACATAAGGGTCGCCTGCAGCCCTTCAGCAAGTCAATCTTCTTTTATTTCTTGCCACAGCAAAACGAAGAGACAAGAAGCAAAAATTTCCAGATTCCTAAAGGCAGCTCTAGGTTAAGTACAAACAGATACGGATGTTGCCTTGCAGATTGTTAACCTTACTCCATCATTCTTGTTTGTCTTCCGTGTGGCTAAACCTGTTTTGCACATTTCTAATTGCTTGCCTCTTGCCATAGATGTTGTTAGCTTGTAGCTTTGGAGGTCATCTATTGGATTGTTCTTCATTGGAGCAAGTACTTCAATGCCACTTGACTTATTTGGTTGGACTCCAAAAGATTTCTTCATTCTTTCATCAAATTATTATTTTTTCTGCAGGATGTTGCTGGTGGCAAAATTGATTACCATATCTTGTTTTTTATGGACATGGGAATCATCAATCCTATTCACATGTTGTTTTCAAAAGAGGAAATGGCTTATGTTTGCCGAATAACCATAATCACATCATACTTTTACATATGAATCATGTTACAGACATAAGATGTCTGGAATAGGGTTTTAAGGTTCCTCAACCAACCATTTCAGCAAATAACCAATGTTGCTTTGGATTAGAAGGATATCCAACTGGGTTGTGACCAAGGTTGAAACCTAGTTCCAAAAGAGGAAATGGCTTATATTTGCTGAATTACCATAATTGCATCATACTTTTACATATGAATCATGTTACAGACATAAGATGAAATACCCTCCTGTTCTCTGGAATAGGGTTTTAAGGTTCCTCAGCCAACCATTTCAGCAAGCAACCAATGTTGCTTTGGATTAGAAGGATTTCCTGCTGGGTTGTGACAAAGGTTGAAACCTAGTTCTAACCATCAGATATTGATATTGATCCGGACCAATGCCCTTATTAACTAGGCCACTCAGGAATTTAGGAAATTATATCTGAAATAAGCCATCCATACATCTGCTCCTGTTTATGTTGTCAGATGATTTTTTATGGCTGATTGGAAGAAAAACAGACACGTACGGTCATTATGATATCAAGAGAATGGACCAAAATTTATAGACTATACAGCAGTCCATGTTATCAAAACAATTACCTAAAGATATTGACAACTTCCTGTACCTTGGTTTAACTATTACTCTGCTTGATTGTGGGATATAGTTTGAAACATAATTATGAGAAAATATACCTCAGCAGGGCTGAGCAGGCACATTTCCATGACTAGCCTCGATGTACTAAAACAAAGTACAGTAGGTGGCAAAATCATCCAACCCCTTCGATATTTCCCATGCTTTTTGTGTCCGAGAGCAGGGCCTCGGGCCCTTTGTCGTCATCAATGGGATTGTCATATCAATGTTGGTGTGGATCGAAAAGCATTTCACAGATGCAAGAACAACCCAAAGTTATGATGCCATTATGATGCCCAGTGTTTACACTGTTGCACTAGATGCCCTGGCTTTAATCTTATGTCTCACTGCTCTAAATAGTTAACTTTAACCCCCCCAAATTCCTCCTTGCTCAGCAGACGATTTCTGAGAAGCATCTTCTTCTTCTTACCTTTGGCCCTTCCGCCCTGAGACAAAGTGGGGTGCACCACAACCTGAGATTTATACTTCAGCCAATTACTAAAGATAGACAGATAGACAGATAGATAGACAGATAGATAGATTGATAGGTAGATTGATAGATCTATAGATAGAATGCAACTTTTAACAATTTATAGAGATGTGTTAATGTAATGATCATATCCCATTGAGTTATAAGGGTTATTAAATTGCTCGAGGACACGGTGCATGCATTGCATGCTATTTTTTTTATTATGCAACTGGATAGAGATCTTTCGATTATATCGGAAAGAGAATTTGATAAAAAATGTGAAGAATTTTGAACAAATCGGCTTTTATCTAGATATAATTAAGCCATCTTCTCATGGCATTCAGCTGTTGTAGCTGGAAAATTGAAATATTTAATCTTGTCTGCCACCATCAAGACAACTTCCTTCATAGCTTATCTGCTCTGCGTAATCTGTCCCAAATGCCTAGCTTAAAATCAATAATTGGTTGGCTTTTATCTTCAAATGTCTCGAATTTCAATAATATAAAAATCGCTAAAAGTATTTATTGTCAAAATACAGCACGTATATACATATGAAGGAATAGGCCCATAGAGAAGTAAATGTGTACTGTTCAAAATGTGTATTGAAGAGATCTGTCAGCTCAGTAAGTTTGTTTTACCTTCGTACATTTGGCATAAAATGGATCTTCACAGTCACAAAATATTGTAGATTCAGTACCGTATGGTGCCCTATTTTCGTCAGTGTCCTAATATCGTCACTTTTAATCTATGCTTCCTATCAATCTTTATTTTGAATGTCAGAGTACAAAATGTCACAATTCACAAATTAAAATATTTTGTGTATACATTGCTGCATTTCAAGTATCAATGGCACTCTTGAGGATTATGCAATAGCATCCTAAAGTGGAGTGTGCAAAAAACACGCATTTTTTACAATTTTGAGACAAATTAACAAGAAGAAGGCCCAGCTTTAACAGATTTTCAGACCTGTCTTTGTGCACCTGATGCAGTTGATAGAAATGTGGATATAGCGCTGGCTATAGCAGAAGAGGGAACATGTGATAATCAAGATTAATGTTTGAAATGAAAAACTTTTGAATGTAATACCATTAAAGAGTAGTATGGCTTTCAAAACTGACGGTATTTGGACACCCTACATGACGATAATAGGTCCCTGGGGTCCTAAAATCGTCATAATGACTTTGCTGTACATTAAAGCTCATAATGCATTGTACATTGGTGTGACCCACCTCATCTCTTACAAATTTTTGCAAAACTATATTTTTGTTCATCTGAATTGGATACTCAAATTGCAACAGTGTTTGTATGGCTATGATACCTATTTAATACAAGTACCTGACGAAAATAGAGCACTATACGGTAGGCCTATTATCAAATTCAAATTTGGTGGTGATAGAAAAAAGATTCAGAGCATATGTAGATTTGGCTAAGATGATAATTTTTTGATTTTTGACAAAAGAAAAAAATAAAGGAAATGGGTCATTTTCACAAAAACGCGCAGTCACGGTAAAGACATTGCCAATTTTTTATGTCAGGAAGCTGAGCCAATAATACTCAACTACTATTTTTTTCGGTTTACATAATGCAATATGTGGCACTACAATGCTGCATGTAACAGGATAACTAATTTGGGTGAATATGTGACATTTTCAATTATTTTGAAAAATTGTCTTTACCGTGCACAATAAAATCAAAGCAAATTTACTCAGATGTCTTTACCGTGACCAGCCTTGTCTTTACCGTGTCACAGTATATTTGCATTGATTTGACCACGGTAAAGACAGATTTTGGCCACGGAAAAGACATGTTATGCAGCATTTCTTCCAGAAAAAGTGGACTACATCATTCAGAGTACCACAACTACTTCTGGAACAGCCTCCTAAACCAATGGTGCCATTTACATCCTCATACCTTTTGAACTCCCTCTGCTGTTGAGGGTTCGGTAAAGACGAAGTTTAGTTGCGACAAAGTCAAGATAAAACCTATTTCATTGTCTGACTAACAGATGGCAGCTCTGGCTTTCCCAATGATATGGTAAAAAAGTAGTTATATCCTGGTTCTTTACACTCTAGTGGCATCTGGAGACATCATGCTGTATTAACTTACTCTGGTGGCAACTTTACCTCTGTCTTTACCGTGGCAAAAGAGTTTATCTCAAAATTGGAACCCAGCTTCAACATGCTCTGAGATGTGGATAAATTAGTTATATTTCAGAAAAAATGACTTCTAGGTAGTTAATGTAACTTATATCTAGAAATCTGCACTTTGCATGTCACATTTTATGCAGTCATTTTCAATTTGCACAAGTTTGAAATTAAAATGTTGAGTTGCGGACATGCCACGGTAAGGACATTTGGACTACTTAATGGGTGATATAGCATGTTCAGCATGGCCGCACCAACTTAAATTTTTTTTTTCTTCTAGGAAAAATGTTATTCGAAATATTTGGCCAAAAATCAATTTTAGTCCTACAAAGGCAGACACACACGAATGCAGGACATCAAATTGCGCGTTTTCGCGAAAATGACCCAAATATGCCACTCCCTCTCTCAATTTCATTTATATCAACATCGTCTGCATATTTTGATTTGACATTCTATTTTCTATGACGGAGCCAATGTAATTGATTTACAGAAGCTAGAGCTCCTTTCATTTAATTAGGGAAAATAATGGCAGTTTGATATAGCTGTTTTAAAAAACTGCACTGTTATATGATTTTTGCACCTTCTAGTTTTGGAATATGTAGCTAATTTTGTCCGTTCCCATGATATTTTTTATTAGGACGGACACCCTCAGAATACTTGAAAAAATACTTCATAGAACACTAATATATCTGAAGCAAATGCTTGGAATACACAGTATATAGTCCTAAGGAAATAATAAAATGATAAATTTTGATCAAGGTGTTCCTATTCATGGGATTCCGTCGCGGTTTATTGGCGCAATTACACCATCCAAATGTTTAGTGTACACCTGCAACTCCAAACTGGTTCTTCTGCCAATAGAAGGTTGAAAGGTAACCTATATAGCTACTATGTCATCAGATTAACAGAAACTCCATAGGTAGAGTATCCCTTGCTAAATGTTATAACTTATATGATTATGAAGTCAGATCCCTATATAAATTAATGCTGTGAAAAACCATTTGGCTTTGCCTCCATCATTTGGGCTAACCTTCACCCAATAATACACTTCATCTTTCACCTTTACCCAAAGGTCTGATCCAAATCCAAGTGGGTAGATTTCCACCCAGCATCAAGTTCATAAGTGACCCAATGGTAATACACGCAGTAATAACCTGTTTATGAGCTGCTTTGACTAATCCGCATAAATCTTACATTATTCATAACATGTTGAGGATAAGAAGTCAAGCATTATGCATTGGATCACATTCACGTGGAATAATCACTTACCATGAATATATGTCAGACTGATATTTTTTCTGGATGTTGAATAGCTACCACTCTATATCATTATTCACTTTAATATTCCAGGGCTAATTTTTTTTGAAACAGCCAAATACAGTATTTATCAAATAGTCAGATAACTAGTTTCATGGCTAATTGTACATTGAAATGGGTAATTATTTATCGATCTCTCTGGTGTTATCTTGTGATGATGGCCGCGTAATTAAAACAATTACCCTATCAGCGTGCCTCGGTGGTCCAACGTCGGCCCGAAGCTGGTCTGATGCTACTGACATCGGACTGACGCTGGGCCGACGTTGGACCACCGAGGCATGCCGACAGGGATACATAAAACAGAGAACACTATCCCAGACTTGTAACAGCCATTCCTCGTTTTACATAATTATGGCAATTCTAAAATAGTTTTTCTCTCTCATTTTGGCAAACGCATTTCATCAGGAAGGATAATTTATATCAATAATTGATTTTGTAACCAGTGAAATCGGTTCAGAGCGAAACATGATTCAACATGAAATTGACATGTCTTCCGGAGTATAAACCAAATAAAGCAGAGTGGTATTTTCACATTTGCTCCATGCAAGTACAATCCAATAGAAAGCTTACAGTTACCACTAACAATTCTTTTGAGGTCCTCTAAAAAGTGAAAAATCTTAACAATGTGAAAGCATTTCTGTAATTCTTGTGCTATATGGCTTAGTTGAGTTGAAAATGTTGTGTAAAACTTTTACTGAACACTGGAGCAATGCCAGGAGAGAATAGATTGATCAGCCAGCTTTTCTAAAGCAATTTCTTGCCGAACGTTTGAGACATAGTACTCTTGACAACAAACATAGGCAAATGCCTAAAATAAAAAGAGGCAAACATCCTGGGAGGCAGTGGGAGGGGACGCCAGACACTGAGTTGATGGGAACTACCACATAAAATTGTGCTCTCATATATTGCGCCAAGCTCAAGCTCAAGTGACTAAATTTCTTGACGTTGGTCTGCTTTTCGTCTAAATGTGGTTATATCAAACATAAAATAGGCTCTGGTAGTGAGCAGAATCTGAAAATAAAGTTTTAAAAACAAAGACAAGAAATCAATGGGAGAGAGTGGAAAAAAATATATAGCAGATCATTTTCTTGTCTTGACCATAGACTTCTTCAAGTTCATAGAAGGAGGCACAGTGTATTGGGATCTGTGTCATTGCCACAAACTACTAATCCACTGAGCTTATGCTATCCAATGTTTATAAGTACATGTTGTAGTCTCAAGATTCAAAACATCCATCAATGGATTCCTGTTCACTCAAAAATGCTATGATAAATAATGTCAGCAAACGAAGTAAATTCTGGTATTTCATGAGTGTTTTACTTCTCCCCAGGAAGGTCTGTTCCTCATGGTTCCAATTGCTAGCTCTAAACTGACAGTTGTAGCTATTATTATCGTTTTCATAGCTACGTGTTTTTTGAAAACTTCGTTTTGAAGTTAAACCGTGACATTATCAGGGTATCTGCGAATGTGATTGGTCTAATCCTCAATCTGTGACATATCAGTTCAGAGTTTGACATCACGGTTTATGACAAAGGAAATTAAAACTGCCAAGGAGTGTTATTTTTTGTGAACAACCACAACAAACAACTTCTGTCTTAGCCGATTGTTACACCTTGCCAGAAGAGTCTCTCAATGTTTCCCAAGCAAAGCCTGTTTTATTGTTTTGCACAAGACACTCGTTTTCACAAGTTCAAATCACTTTGTAACATTGAATTGTCAGTCATTGTACACTGCAAGCCAAAAATTTGATTACAGAATTTTGTTTGCCATCGGACCATGGGGTGCCAGAACAGGGGGGGGGCAGGGGAGGCAGTTGCCCTCCTGCCCTTGTCCAAGGGGGCAGGGGGGGGGGCAAGGGTGCCCTTTAGATCTTAAAGAAAAAAAACATTTTTAGGCTTTATTTTACTAATTTTAGGCACAAATCAGTAAGTATATATTAGAAATTATTAGTGACACTATTTATTTTGTCACCAACATTGGCGCGGATATGATTTGCCCTTTTTCATCTGACGGCCTCTGCAGCCCCTCGATTCCTTCCGGCACCCCTGATCGGACAAGTGTTACAGAAATTTCCTTGTCGGTGCAAGGAATCTTATCTGATCGGAAAAAAGTCATAAATATCAATGAAATGGCAATGGCCAATTCTTATTCACTTTGACCCATTCGCATTTTTGAGAGCAACCTTTGAAATTGAATATTATTTTCACAAATTTACCTTTAATGATCCATTTCAAATTTATTTAGGTCTAAATCTTTTGATTAGATCAAATAAGATTCCGAACAACCAGAGACCATTTTGTACAGCACAGAGGCAGTGGTGAGCAGCTTATCATTCCAAACTTTTGGCAGGCAGTGTAACTCTCCAGTGAGGATGAGTGGTCTGTTTGGTTCAGTTTTATTCCATTGAAGCATCTAACAACAAAACAAGCTAAACATACATAATCCATGTGTGAATGCATTTTGTCAGCTTCTTGAAATACTTGCTTGTAATAAACTGAGTTATGCAACTAAATCTGTGACATCACACTTTTGAGAAAAAAACAAAGTGCAAACTGGAAAAACACGTATCTATGAAAACGATAATAACCTGTTCTAAATGTAATAAAAGTTAGAGGAAGATGTTGGTTGGCAGTGTCTTATCTCATATTATGGCAAAGATATAGTTTTACTAGTTCAACCACCAAAAGACAGATGCTAGAGAGGTACAGTACCCACTGGTGCTGCTTGGAGTAAGTACCCTATCAGCGTGCCTCGGCGGCCCAACGTCGGCCCAAAGCCGGTCCGATGCTGCTGACATCGGACCGACGCCGGGCCGACGCCGGATCGCCGAGGCACGCTGACAGGGTAATGCTCCCCTGGTATACATGCACAATTGTGAATGGAAATATACTGCATGGCCATGGTAATGTGGTTTTTGTAACTTTGGACAACTGTATATTCACTCTTTGTTTTTTCTCTCTTTGCAGGGCACATATCATAAAGCCATGTTGACATGAAAAAGGAATATCTACAGTAGTGGAGACTGCGAAAGTCTCTTGACAGACGGAAAAAAGAAGGCGTGGAGGGATACCCATACAAAATGGAGCCAGAAACGACCCGCATGGGTCTCGATGAGGATTGGAACCTTGATATCCTCGATAAACATGACGATGACATCTTTGATCTCTTCTCAGAAATGTACGGCACAAACTTCCCTGAAAAGGACATTGCAGAAAAGATGTTTGTGTATGCATCCCCAGTCCTAATGGTGGTCGGTACGATAGGAAATTTGTTGAGTGCGGTTGTGTTATTTAAGATGTGTCGAAAGGTGCTAACGACTTGCCTCTACCTTTTTGTATTAAGCATAATAGATTTGATAGTGTTATATATGCGTTGTGGGAATGAGTGGATTATGCACATGGCAAATTACGATGTGATGGAAAAGGCTCAGCTGGCATCCAACAGTGTCTGCAAGTTGTATCCCTTTGTCATCAACTTTGCACTGCACCTCAGCATCTGGCTTATGGTTGCCTTGGCAACGGAGACAACCATAGTGACACTGCGCCCCGAGAGGCTGATCCGGGTGTGTGTGAGCGAGCGAGCCAAGGCAGTCATCCTCCTCATTATTGTTCTCCTTGTTTGTGTAAATGCTCATAGTTTCTGGACGTTCAACCTTATAGAGGAAAAAGGTGCAGATTCATCACAACCAAAGATCTGCACAAATCTCAGACAAGGCCAGGCTAACGAGGAGTTCCGGAGGGTTGTCTGGCCCATCATTGATATTTTAGTCACAGACTTCTTTCCCTATTTTACAGTGTTCTCGTGCACTGTCATCATGGTGACTCGCCGCGTAAAACATCAGGGTCCAAACCACAGGGATACTTTGAATGTTTGGAAATCTTACCAATTGGATGCCCCTGCAGCTAAAGACTTCCAGTTTACCATCATCGTTTTATGTGTGGTGTATCTTATATTTATGATAACAAAATTTGCTTTAGATATCTTCCTATTTTTGGTGGAGCCTGGCTCTTTGGAGTTGGTTGAATACAGCCTTCCATTCGATGCCAAGATACAACTTGCAAAAGCGATAAGCGCCATTTTGCATTTCACATTTCTCTGCTGCAAGTTTTTCGTGTATGTGATTACCTCAAAACGTTTCCGTGAGGAGCTACGGACTATGTTCATATGTCACTGCTGTCGAAGACGACCCAGACATAGATCGCCACCTGGTAGGTGTATGATAAACAGGACGCCCTCTCATGGTGATCCTAAGAACCCCATGTTTGAGAATCATGTCCCTTACGAGCAACATCTCCCACTCAACCCACCGTCCATAGGTTCTCCGATGTTCAACTCTTTTGAAAGAGAGAAAAAGGCTTATGCTATCACTTCTGTATGACGTCCTGTGGAGCATTTAGACGACTGTTGTATAGTGAATGGCCTACCTAACAATGATTCTCAGATGGTATTAAGAAAAATTCACCCTGAACAAAAGATTCATATCAACTGACAAGTAGTTTGGTTACAGGAATAGATCACTGGATTTGCTTTATATGTAAGACTTATGTCCAAAAATGTTGTTAAAGAAATAAGAAATGAAATCCATCAGTTTCAAATCTTGGTAAGTTATAATTATTGCTCTCCAGACAGGATGTTTAACATGAGAAATTACCGATGTGTGTTCAATCAAAATCTTATCTGAAGCATCAATTCGCCAAAAGGAGAATGCTTAAATTGACGACAATACAAACATTCGCCTCCGGATTCCTTGTAAATCTGAAAACAAAAGAGAAGTGTAAACAATTATTGACGTTGATTACACTTTTGATATAAAATGCAGTTTTAAAAAAATGTATATTTTCGTATCAAATGAATGTTTATTTTGAACCAAAACAAAGTGCTGACAGATGTATGAGATGTTGACTTTTTTAAGATTAAAAGACATACGCTGGCTTCATGATTATCAGTATTGAATTTTAAATAAAAGTACCTGGTTGATTGTGTGATTGATAGTGTGGCGTATGCTTGTCTAGGCGCATGTATTTTCAACCAACTGAAATAATAGGAATTATTAAATATTTATTGAAGAATATTATTACGCCTCATGTGATATGTAATGTTTTCTGTTACCAGCGATTTTGTGCTATTGTGAAATCAAAACTTTATCTGTTTATGTTTTAATAAAATGTACTTAAACGTGTCTTCTCTTTCATTTTAGCAATCCAGAAATTATTATATGAGACTTTAAAACATTCCCACATTGCTTTCAGGAAGTTTAGGAGTGTAAGAATACTTTTAAGAATTATAATAATAAGTAGATTTAAGTAACGTATATTTATTGCAACATATGCAAAAAAGAAAATGGCATTGTTGAATTATGTGTCATAGTAGGTGTCATAGCATCATTGCAGGTGTCATACACTGTAAAATTTGAATTTTCAGTCAGCTTAAATGATTGAGTGAGACAGTTGCACAATTCCTTTGAGCTATCATAGCTTGTTGTTATAAGTTATAACAACGAAAAGATTATCATAACTCAAAACATCAAGCCATGTTAGCTCAACCAAATTTTGCAACCATCTCACTCAATCATTTGAGCTGACTCAGAATTTCAAATTTTACAGTGTAGCGTCATTATACATTCCCCTGCATGATTTGATTATGCTTTATGATGTTAATATGTGGCAAATCATTGTGGAAATACGCTTAAATGATATGTAGCCTGTACTAAAGAGTGCAGATAGTCCTCAACATTACTCCAAAAATGTTTCCAACCTGACATAATTCACGAAATCAATTCTCAGATATGTTCAATAACAGCCCCAGAATCAGCTTTGCAATATTAGAAAATTTGACACAGGTGCAACATGACTGCAGCCACGGTGTTGACACTGTTGAAGTTGACCTAAGATGACAAAATTCACAACATTAAAATACTTGCAGCTTCTTGAAACAACAAACTAAACCCAGGATGGCTAAATTCATGCTTATACCAGGTTATAGAAGACAGGACTGTGAAGAAGTGGTTTCCTTGGCAGTAAAAGCGTAGCACTAACACAACCTCCAAAATAGCCAAAAATTACATTTATCATTCCTCCTTTTGTGATGGCTATAACCGAAAATCAGAGTGCCGGCAAATATGATATTTTGCTGGTGCTTAATTGGTCTGCTTGAGTTGACATGAAATGACCAAGTTTTTGTCTGGTTGATTGAAATAGAGAATAGTTTATAATTTTTTTGAGTCTCTGGCAACATATAATTATCCATTTGGCACACCACAGGGCTGTTAAGATTCTCACTGTCAAATATATAATGCATTGAAATGGAGTTAGGCATTTCACCCACCATTTCTTTATTTCACCCTACTGTAGCATTGCATTGTTGCTGTACTTGAGGGCAATGCCAATTGTCAATTTCTTAGCGTAATGCAGATCTATCTATTCTAGATAATTCATGATGAAGAATTAACATGAGACCTCCCTATCACGTTGGGATACAAATCAAAATCCTTTGAAACCTGCAATGCATGGTGTTAAACCTGCAAAAAGTCCTTTCCTATACCTAGTTTAGTAGTAAGTTAAACATGGCATTTCTATTCATAGCTTTGGATCATGCTATTGATGGCACATGACCATTCATGATTGCTTATTGGAAACTTGAGTTGCCAACGAAATAACACAGCCAACAACTCTCTTTGATCTGGTTGGCATTTTCTATTTCTATGTTAAATGGAATTGCTTTTACAGTTCCAAATGAACATTTAATGGCTTCTTTATGCCTGATATAGGTTGACATTATATTTAAAGGTCCAAGCACCATCTGTGCTAGTAATTATAAGATTCACAATAGAGTCTTCTTCTTCTTCTGTTACGCTCTTTCGTCTTTCGACATAGCCCGGCGCACCACAACCTGCCAAACACTTCTATTTTTAGCTAACTGTTCATGATCAAAACATTCATATGTATAATTATTCCTACCATTACCATTTACAACTGTAACATTTATACTTAGCTTATCAAGATCTTTGTCCACTAATTTCAGCCAGGTCTGTTTCTGCCCTCCCCTTGGTTTTTGAACATATTTTCTCGCTTCCCTCAGCGCTCCCTTTGCTGGAGTTTCTTCCGGTAGTCTCAGTAACTGTCCATACCACTGTAATCTTCTTTCTTTAACACTCTTACTCCATGGATTTAACTTGGTTCTTCTGTATAATTCTTCGTTTGATATCCTATCTTGCCATGTTATTTCTAAGATCTTTCGCAGCATTTTTCTTTGAAATACGTCAATGTCATTCTCTAGTTGTTTAGTCACTGTCCATAACTCGCAGTTGCATAAAAATATACTTTCTACGTGACTACGGAAAAGTCTGATTTTAACCTTCTTCGACACTTTCTTGCTTTCCAAGATTTTCTTCAGTTGGTTATACGCTGCTATGGCTAAAATTTTTCTTCTGTTGATGTCATTTCTTGTGTCTAGAAGACTTCCTAAATATTTACATTTTTTCCAGTTTTCATCCTCTCCCCTTTTAACTTCATATTCTTCTGTTTTACCATCATTCACTTGTAAATTTTTCTCTTTTAGAATGGCTGGGACTGTTTTTCTGATATCTTCAATTCTTTCTTTATCATTCGTTATCCATGCTGTATCATCTGCGTATTGTTGATCAATCATCAATAGTCTACTGCTGTATTTTGTATATCTGTGATCTTCAATATGGGGTGGTATCATGATTCCTTGCGTTGATTTCAGAGCTTCGGTTAAATATATGATGAAGAAGATTGGACTCAGACAATCACCTTGCGGTACACCCACATTCGTGACAATCTCTTCTCCTAAAGTTTTCCCTATTCTGACTCTCAGCTTGACGTCTTCAATCAAAATCTTTATCATGTGCAATTCATCTTCATTTAGTATTTCTTTCAAAGTTTTCATCAGTTCAGTTCTCCTTACTGTATCAAACGCTTTTGACATGTCCAACATAAGTAGAATAATTGAATAATCTTGGGATGTTATCGCCTTTTCTGCTAGTATTTTGAAACTGAAAACTAGTTCTGTGGTGCTTCGTCCTTTCTGGTAAGCTGCTTGTGTTGACGGTATTTTCTCTAGAAACTTGTTCAGACATCTCTTCAACATACATATCGCCAGAATTTTCCTCAGTATTGATAATAAGATGATTGGCCTAAGATTTCCTGGGGGACCTGCCTTTTTCCCTGGTTTTTGTAGTGGAACGAGAACACCTTCTTTTAATTCCTTTGGATACATTCCTGTTGTTGCGGCATGATTGTATATCTCAGCTATCTCTTCATATATTTCTTCCGGACTGTATTTAATTAATTCTCCATAAATTTCATCTATCCCAGCACTTTTCCCATCTTTTAGTCTTTTAACAGCTTCCTTGATTTCTTCTTTACTAAATTTTACGGCCATCTCTTTTGGATCAATATTTTCTATCTCTTCTTCCATATCTTTAGTAAACATCTCTTGGAAAAAACTTGTAACAATTCTTGTTTGTTCTACCTCATCTGTTGTTTTTCCATTTTCTCCATCCACCAATATTTTCTTTTTCTCTTTAATTCTTTGCAGATCTTTGACAACTTTGAACATTCTCCTTGAATCACTTTTTGAATCTTCTACAGCTTCTACCATCTCCAAGATTTTCTTTTCCTCTTCTTCTTCGAGTTTCTTATGAATTTCTTTCATAACCTTGTTTCTTTCTTTTCGTAACTCTTCATTCTTTTCTTTACTTTTACTTGAATTCATGTTATCACAATAGAGTATAAATGAATTAAAGACAACATTTTTCTGGCATATAACTGTGCTATATGAAGAGAAAAAGTGAAAAATCTTCATCTAAAAACATAAGCTGCACAGCAACAAACCTTCAGCGAAGAAAAAGTGAAAAATCTTCATCTAAAGACATAAGCTCAGCGAAGAATATTATGACAGTGAATGTGGTATTCTATCATGGAGAGCATAGAAAATTAAGACTATTAAAGGCAATATATGCACTAAATTTCTAATGCAATAGTGGGGAGTGCCTTTTTTTGCAATATGTTTCAAAATATAGAATACACATCAATCAGACCATCTAGAGGCACAATTATAGCGCTTTATGTGTAGAAAATGTCTTCACTTGTATGGAAAAGGACTCAGTAAATACAAGGCAACAATTTCTTTTCTCTATATTTCAAAACGTACAAAATATCCATCAAGCAGACCATCAAAAGGCACAACTAGACCATATAGGCTACATCTGTACAACATTTCATCCATGTACATGTAAAAGGAGTCCGAGCCCATAAACGAAAAAATAATTAAATGTTTTGTTTGTCTGCAATGTTGCTTTGCTCAACATTCCCGCTGTATATATCACAAAATTATCATCAGCCTATTGATCAGTACTCCTGATGTCAAGAAGTGAAATGCATTTCGTGGCAATATGCCATTTGTGGGGGCTGATAAAGTAGATAAGTGCAATAGCACAAAACATGCTCTGATCCAATAAGTCTTCATATCATTTTGTTATCCTCTTATCACAGCCCATTGACATTGACACTGAACATTTGAAGTAAGCCATCCATACATCTGTTCTCGTCTGTTGTAAGATGACCAGTTTTATGGCTGATTGGAAGATAGAAGCACATGGCCACTTTTATGGATATCTTGATGATGAACATAGGGCATAAAATCATAGGCTATACAGATACACTGATCCAGGTGATATATTTAGTGAGACTGTCCTGCAAAATGTTTCCTGTTTAGCCTTGTTGTACATGTCACCCTTGTTATCTATGAATTTGCAGTTCGGATGGCAAACTCACTTCCAAAATAGGTCAAAATTAAAGTCGAATTGAAGTTTCGGAATCAAGCACAGGAATTCAAGATGTTATCATTTACATTGATATGTAGCTATACTTCCAACCATATTTGCACAAGCTTGGTTCTTGGTCAAATATGTAAATAATGACAAGACAATTTCCAGTGTAAATAAAACAAGATTTCCTATCATTCGGCCAAGGAAAATAAATCAATGTTAAATGTATTAAGGTTGTAGGCTGACCAGTAAGCATCTGATTGTAACTTTGTAGCTTGGTGCTTTTTATTGAAAGTTTTATATTAGATGAGATCATCGAACTTATCTGATGTCAATTTATTTATGACACGGTCATTTTTTAAAAGAATTATCACATGGCTGTTAAATTTGTAAGCCATGTTTTTTTTTACCAGCTCCATGTGTTTTTATACTAGCTTGGTCAGTAAACAAGCGGTGCATATGCAGAGTTGGCTACATATTTGTTAAATCTACTTTTAGGCCTTGCTGTTTTCCAATAACCAGAATTTGAGGCAAAATACTCAACCAAGTATGTGAATACAGAAAACACACATTTTAAATTTAAGAGCGCCATAACATTTGCACATTTTCCCAAACACTCAAAACAGCAATTTGAAGCACTGTAGTGACAGCTTCTGTAAATTTCTGATAGAAGTGTCGACATTTATTGCCATATACAGGCCATTCTGAGATTTCTGGACAAAGGGTATAGCAAAAATGTCCTGTAACAGAGCGGACAATGTGGTAACGGAGTGGAATTTTGATGTATAAAACCAACTGCAGTAACAACAACACAAGGAAAAACAATAAAAGAT
The DNA here is from genome assembly GCA_026936325.1 of Platynereis dumerilii. Lineage (NCBI taxonomy): Eukaryota > Metazoa > Annelida > Polychaeta > Phyllodocida > Nereididae > Platynereis > Platynereis dumerilii. The sequence goes on along the minus strand of JAPTHN010000005.1, from coordinate 20,450,329 downwards.
TGATGTAACTTTTATTTTTAGAAGTATTTCTTCTCGTATCAGTAGATTTTTTGGTCCAAATGTTGATTTCTTGCTCATGATCGGGTAACGGAGTAGACGGTAACGGTGTGGAGTAATTTCTTGCTTTTCACTCAATACTGCTTTTTATTTTGGAGATTAGATAAAATAATTGCAGACTATTAAGAGCAATATATACATGAAATCACTCTTTAAAACTATCATTGGTAAGCTTGGAAATGAAGGAAACGGAGTGGACATTTTGGTGAGACCAAAAACATTTTCTATGAATACTATGTCTTAATTTATTGAATACATGTTTATGAAGTCTGCAAGGCTGTAGTACTATGGCGCACATGCGTCTGATGATATTCAGTGAAAATAGCTCATAAAAAAACAATAACAAACCGAGGTATGGCAAGTAACGGGGTGGACAAAAAAAATGACATAAATTAGTGACACGTCAATTGTATCAATTTAATCTATGAAATTATACAACAACAAAATTGGATGTGAACTAGATATAAATTCAAGTCTATATTGTCATGAATCGTGAAAAGAAACCTCGAAAATAATGGTACATTAGGAGGAAAAAGATCACTTGATCTTGTCAAGTCAGGTCCAGTGACAGGGAAAAACCATTGATTTTGTACAGATTACTGGACATGATGCACAAAAAAAGGACTAATGAATGACTTTTTGTTCCAAATGTAGTGGTTCTAAATAGAAAAATATGAATAACACATGTAGAGTGACGCTTCAGATGTTAATCGCATTCAAAGTAAAGTCAAGGAGCTAGAGTGATGCATATTGGCCCGAAATTTAAGAATGACTCGTACAAAGAAGTGTTAAATGTTCAAGGCAGACTTGAAAAACACATAAAGAACAGTTGTAAAACACATGAAGGAAGCATTAAATTGTGATTAACTTCAGTCCACTGGATAGTAGATAGATATGTTAAGCGAAGCCTTCTAAACCCAATTCTGGGCATTCACAAGGGTTGATTGATGAGACGGGAGAGGGAACAGGCGTCCTCAACATGTTATACATTTATCCCATGTGAGGGATCTTTTACTTACCCAGCAGAGACTCTGTTACAAGAGACCATCAATCTAACATATTATCTAAACAACATTGTGCTGGGATTTGGCTCATGAAGGTCCACTAAAAATTTTGGGTTCCCCAACCGGGAGTCGAATCTATGCAGGAAAGACCTTCAGGGGAACAGGCAGGCATCTTAACCAGTAAGCCAATCTGCTGCATCCTTTCATACATTCTCGATAAAGGTTTTCAAAGATAGTGTAAAGAATGCCTTTTTTGCAGCACAAATTTTAAGCAAAATCATTCATTGTGACATTCGAACCTTTGTGTCCAGCATATATGCATATGGCAAGCCTCGCTTTTTGAGCGTTAGCTATACATACACCATGTTGCCTGTGTCCTGTCATCACCAATGCTAATTGATGGGACAAGCTAATGCTCAGTGTGGTCATAGAGTGTGAGCTGATGAATGCCCCTGGGCATTGCTGACATATGTTAATTATATTCGTTACACACTACTACGGTTCAAACACTAAGTAAGCATCAACAAGCAGCACAATACTACATTCATACTCTGTAAAATTTGAAATTTTGAGTTAGCTCAAATGATTGAGTGAGATGGTTGCACAATTTGTTTGAGCCATGATAGCTTGCCGTTTTGAGTTATGATAATCTTTATGTTGTTATAACTTGCAAACATTAAGCTATCTTGGCTCAAAGGAATTGTGCAACCATCTCACTCAATCAATTAAGCTAACTCAAAATTCAAAATTTACAGTGTATAGTTGAAATGTGTATGGGAATTTAACAAAGGACACAGTGTCATAGTCTCAAGGATGCAATGATACAAAATACAAAAGTGTAACGGTAATTGCTGCCCCCCGTTTTCCTCCACATTTCAATACATTGAGAGAATCACCAAACAAATGTGAGGAGTGGCTAATGAATGGGTTGTCTTGAACTATTGAAATTATAGTTTCAGGCTAAAATATACAATAACGGTAAACAATGAAATTGTCGGATTTTTTTTTTCATTATTCAAATCATACACACTGTTGTGTTATGTCATGCCTACATTAAGAAATAGCTGTCTGACAACAATGATAACCCTTTCAAATTGACAATATATGTGACTGTTGACTTGGGGTATGAATATAGACTCTTAAATTCCATCTTAAACCATGAGTACAAATGAAATAGCAAGTTATGTATGCCATAATGTGGTTGTTTTCATAGCCATGTGCCTTGTGCCAGATGATGTCTCTATCATGTCTTTTACAATTGTCTGTGCTGTATGATCGCACTACAAAGAGGAGATGTCCAACATTAGCTTCATCATAAATGGAAGAAAGATACATACTGAACACACTCAGACAACAAGCAAAAGATTGTTGACAGTTTAGCATGATATAAAGGTTACCTGCAGCCCTTCAGCAAGTCGATCTAATTCCTTTTTATTGCCACGGCAAAAGAAAGAGACAACAAGCAAAAATTGTCAGATTCCTAAAGGCAGAGGTTAAGTACAAACAGATATGGAGGTTGTCTTGCCTCAGAACAGATTGTTGACCTTACTGCATCATTCTTGTTTGTCCTCTGTGGCAAACCTCTTCTGTACATTTGTATTTGCTTGCCTCTTTCCATAGATGTTGTTAGCTAGTGGCTTTGAACTCTCTACTAGATTGTTCTTCAAAGGGGCAAGTACTCCAATGTCACTTAGCTTATTTGGTTTGTACTCCTGAAGATTCCTTATCCTTTCATCATATTATTATATCTTATAAACAGATGATCCTGGTAACATAATTGATCATAATCTCTTGACCTTTTATGGGCCAGGTAATCATCAATACTTATCAATTGTTTCCTGAAGAGGAAATGGCTTACATTTTGCTGAATAATTATAATCATACTGGTAAACTGACATAGGTTTGAATATCATCTGCACTGGTAAAAGACATTTTTCAAGTAATTACCTGTACAATGCTTGTATGTATCTTCAGATATGACATTTTGTCATATAATTGTGTACTTTTTGAAAAAGTTCTGTTGAAAACTTATCTGCAGGTATTCAAATTGTTGGTCCTCTTACCGCCTTTTAAAATTTTCCAGTCTTATTACTGTATGACGAGAAAGGACCAAGTTATATGAAACTGCATGTTTGTAAAACAGCCTTAGAACCTAGTCATAAATAAACAAAGTACATACCACTCTTTTCGGACATTATAGATTTTCAATGTTGGTTTGGAAGACCTTTTTCGAATGATTTTCCTTTTTATTGAATAGATCTAAGTCTCACAATCACCATTTCTGATGTCACGAAATAATGCATGAACTTACATTACTTTGTCTTTTGTGGGAGATGATATGAGAGTGGATAAGTGTCATGGCATAAGACATTTTCAGATCCAATAACACAACATTTTATCCTGTTATCATAGCCCATTTGTATTGACTCTTGAAATCTAAAATAAACCATCCATACACCTGCTCATATTTGTGTTGTAGTGATTTTTTATGGCTGATTCGAAGATAGACAGACTCACATGGCCGTTCTAATATCAAGAGAATGGGTCAAAGGTTATAGACTATATAGAAGTCCATATTACCAAAAACATTAATATCTTAATCATAATACTACATATCTTGGGGTATTATGTGACTTCTGCTTAAAAGTATGTAGGTTTCACTGAAAATTACCTGGGTAGGAAATGCATCCAATGTCATAATTGTCATAGGCCAGAATGACTGCAGAAATATTGATCTAGAAGATGCAGGGGCTAATTCTTGAACTTGTGTTTTAGAATTATTATGCAGCATCACGGAAAATAGTTCGAGCAATAATTATAAGAAAATGACTAAAGATAAGATAAGATAAGATATGTGAATCATAACTCTAATGGTATGCCTGCCATCATAATGGGCTGAATGTTAAATCGACGACCCTTCAATGGAAAGTCAAGATGTGCAGGATAGCAAAATCGAAGCCGAGCCGCCAGATCCTCCCATATTTAGTAACTCCACCAAGCTCAAGGTCAAAATAACGACTCTGCCAATGTCCTGAAAAAAATAACAAGCAGAATATGAAAGAAGAAAATTACTCAATGTCCAATGTTATTAAGTTGTAAGCTGATGCATTTGATTGCAGCCTTTACATCTGTGTGTAATCCGTCAAATGAAATTGCATCAGATGTCAAATTATGTATCATTTTCTAGACGCATGCATCAAGTTTCTGTGCATGGCTTGTTTCGAACAAGACCTACCATCCTTCTTAATTTGTATGTCAGCTGATATGCTTTACATGGTAAGCACTGGTAATTGATCCAACTTAAATTATCTTCCGATTTCATTTTGTTGCTTCTCATGCTGGACCATTACATGACCTGGCGTTTGATGAAATTCTCTTCAAATATAACTGCTAAAATAAATTATTGAGAACGAAAAATTTAGACAAAAAGATGCTTTCGTTTCCTGAAGAACTTTTCGCGAATAAAAATACTTCTTGTTGCTTTCTGTTGTAAGCCATTACAATTAAGTAATCCTGCAGGTTCAAGCACAATGAGCATAAGCTCTCCATATTGCATGCCATGCTTCTTGGGTGTTAGCCATGCATACAATATGTTGCCTGTGTCCTGTCATCACCAATGCTAATTGATGGGACAAGCTAATGCTCCGTGTGGCCATGGAGAATGAGCTAATGAATGCCCCTGGGAATTGCTGACAAATGTTAATTACTATGTTCATTTTGCACACTACTGCTTTTCAGATACTAAGTACACAGGAATAAGTAGCACCTTGGTGAGAAATGAAATTTGCATTAACACATTTGGGATACACCTGCGTGTATATATGTTTTAGCTTTCTGGGCAGATGGATAGACACAACAAAAAAAAAAGATTTAGATTTCCGTAAAGAAGATTGTTGTCTTCGATGCTGGGTTAAATGAGAGCCAGATGCGGAGGATTGAACCATCAGATTGAGGTTGATACTGGAAAAGTCTGAATAAAGATCATATAGCCTTATTCTCTACTACAATGACATCCGTAAGATAAAAATGAGCGGTAAGTTGGCCAACACCATAATTTTGGCTATATAATCCATCAAATACATACCGAGATGACATGTCTACAGGCCAAATTATGACTGAAGAAGGCTTCTGCCTCTACAAAGCCATATTTAGACTATGTTCTTCTTTTATTCTTAAATAGTGAAAACTAACTGTTTCTAGTGATCTAAATATCTAAAACGTCTACAAACTTTCAGATAAATGCAATACTTTTGCTTCTATCCTTCCTTTCCTTTCATTAACTTCATATTTGAGGATTCCTAATTTCTCAGTGCAGCATTTATATGATTCTTTGATGCTGCTCAAAGGTAAAAAAAACAACAACTGTCTGCATGCAACTGGTATATGGAGATACTGAGGAGAATATACACAACTTATTCTGTGGCGAATGTAACAGTTGTTGAACAACAGTTACTCATCTTTATAAGCAGATTTCATCCATATCTTACATATATTCTAACTGAAATATTATCTGGATTGCTATGCTAAATGTGATATACGTTGTTAGATTCGTATAAAAATGTTAATGTAAACAAACAGTTTTTCATTCCCTTAAACCTTTTTTATTACAAATCAAACAAAGCAGGATGCTGCTAAAGTAATTTTAGGCTGTGCAATCAATTAAACTCATTTAATTATGAAAACATACATGTATGATTCTGTTGATTGAGCAATAAAGTGAATTGATTAGGCCTACTAGCTAGCAGTAGTTACCACCATTACATTATTTAAATGTGTTGTCACTTCTTAAATTGTATATTCTCCTATAAATCAAATAATATTAATACTACAATTTGTTTTATAATTAGCCGTAGTCTTTTTGTTTTTGGAAGTCAACACCATACTTCATGTATGGTATAATTATGTTTTATGTACAATAACATTTATTTATTGTGCTACAATTGGCCTGCATTGAACTGACCTCTCATGCAAATGTTCGCACTTAAACACATCACTAAAATTATTTTGTTGTTGCCTACAACTTTAATCCTATACATAATCCATGATAAAAGGTCATAGAGTTCATAAGAGCCCCCACGGTAATACACACAGCAATGACCTGTTTATGAGCCGCGTTGACTTATGACACTCGCCCCATATACAGGGTAGGAAATCAAGCATTCTGCAACGGATCACCTTTTGCATGGCTTAATTATTAACCCTGTACACTTTTTCAGGATGTCCAATAACTACATGTCTATATCATTTTTCACTTTAGTGTTCCAGGGCTAATTTGTATACCTGGTAATTATTTATGAAATATTTAGTTAAATAGCTTCAGGGCTAATTGTACATAGCAATGGGTAATTATTTATTGATTGCTGTAGGATTATCATATGGTGTTGGTCCCATAATAAATAATTATAGAGATTATACAGAGTACAACCATTCCACGTTTTGCATAATTACGGCAATTTTAAAAGTTTTTCTTTCTCTCTTTGGCAAACACATATAATTATATGGAAGGATAATCTATACCAATAATTGATTTTGTAACAAGTCACATCTGTTCAGAGGGAAACATGATACAACATGAAATAGAGATGTCTTCTGGAGCATAAACCAAATAAAGCAGAGTGGCATTTGAGCATTTACTTCATGTTGAGAACAATCCAATAGAAAGCTTTATAAGGAACAAGCAACATTTTTGGGGAATTCAGTGGAGGGAACAAAAAGGTAAAAATAAAATAAAAACAGGTTTTGCCACATGCAGAGAGAAACCAAGAATGATGCAAAACGGTTAACGGTCTGTACTGAAGGAACGCAATGTCATCCTCCTTATCTGTTTTTATTTGGCTTCTGCCTTTGGGATTGTGGCATTGGGCTTTGTTTTCCTACTCTCTTTTTTTCAGTGGCCATAAAAGGCAACAAACTGGACTGCCTGAATGGCTGCTTGTGACCTGTGTGTCAAGCAAAGATCTTCACTATCATTCTCTTATTGTCTGAGTGTGTTTTCGATGCATGCAATATTCTTTATTTCCCTTCTCTACCCAAAGCACATTCTAGACGTTTTCTTTAGCCTAACGGGACATACATCACAACACTAATATTAATATCGAGGCACCCTATATTTCACATAATATAATATGGAGAAGATTTGACAATTGCTTCAATGTCACAATTCTGATTGAATATGAACATGTTTCGTTATGAGACAAAATGTTATGAATTTATGCAATTATTCAAGAAGATTACTCATGTCAGTCAATTTAGACAAAAGAATAAATGTTATCAGATTTGATGATTTAGCTGAAGGTAACAGGAAATTACATGTTTGAAAGACTAAGATGTAATGAATTTCTTCATCATAACACAACCATGCTTTTCCATTATGAAGATTAATGTGTAATAAGAAAGTACCATGAATCTTCTGGTAATAAAGCAGAACCCTGGTGAAACAACTTTCTCTCATCAAGGGACCATTTAGCAAGCCCCACATAAATCTGATGAGGTCGGACAGGTCCTTGGTCCAAATTGCCTTGGAGGCATACACCACTACCATACAGGGTATCATTAGCCAACTCATATTATGAAGCAAACTACTTTCTCATCACAAACCTTGTCAACCGGGTCTACACCAACAGCCACACACCCTAATCTCACAGCCTGTGTGACCTGCATAAAAATGCTATCACATTATGAGTAAGCGTTTTGAAAAGCAGAGACAGCAGCGGTAGAGAGCAGGAGTAGCTGGTTTGATGCAAGGAAATTCTAAAGATACAATTTGGTTACTATACTGCACTCCCTTCATTTGAAGTTCTCTCTATCTCAGGTATAACCTCATTGTGATATGCACCTGATTTGTATAAGTTTCAGTTTATGTTTGATAAGTTAAGTTTAAGTTTATATTTGATATGTTATTAATGTTGACTGGACAAACAGAAGTTCTGGGCAATGATTAAATTATTGAGAGTAAATTACTCATAACAAGCCAAATAACTATGTAGGGTAAAAGTGTAAACATTTGATAAGCCTGCCTAAGTTTGTTGTCTTTGAAATATCAAAATTGTATTTTTTATATAATCTTAATTAGTGCTAAAACATTCATTGATAAATTTTTACTACGAAAGTACAATTATCCTCTGGGTAACACAAATGGAAAAGCTGGAAATTATATCTTTGCAGTGAGCATCATGACTTGTGTGGGTCTCCTGGCCATAGATAATTATATGAATTTGAAATTACTTAATTGTAAATTATTTACTGTCATACATGTTATGTGCCGAATAAATACAGTCTGAGTCTGAGTTTATCTCTAAAATAAAGTAGTTGTAGCCTTACATACCCTTTATTGCAGCTATATGAGAATCAATATGATTGAGGACTTGAGTTACTGAAACTTAACAATCTCAACAATGTGAAAATGTTTTTGTTGCTCTTTTGCTATGTGGCGCCTCAGTTCATATAATAACATAAAATTATAGATTAAACCTGTGCCAAGCACTGGAGTAATGCCAAGATAGAATATAACGATCACGCAGCTTTCCTATAAGCAATTTCTCGTGGAGTGTTCATGACATAGTACTCTTGAAACCAACCACAGCTAAATGGAAAGAATAAAAAGAGGGAAAAATCCTGGGAGGCAATAGGATGGGTCTTATTTCTTGACATTCCTCAGCATTTGATCTAAGAGGTGAAAAGTAGAAGTTTTAAAAACAAAAAGGCGTATTGATCAGATACAGTATAATAGTACCAGGAGAGAGCGGACTAAAATACATATACTATTAATATTTTTCTTCTATTGCTAACTTTTTCAACTACACACACGGAGGCAGAGTGTTTTGGGATCTGCCGCATTGCCATTGGCATTAGGATAAACAAACTTATCAATGAAATAAATCGTCTATTATAAGTACTCCCAAGATTCAAAATAGTCCCAAGATTCAAAATCACCAATGTGTCCTGGTCACTCTAAAATGCTGTGATAAATCATGCCTGCAAACAAATAATAACCTATTGTATTTCATGAGTGTATTACTTCTACCAGGCAGGTATGTTCCTCATTGCACCACTTTGCTAGTGGTAACTTGACAGTTGCTGCTAATAATTTATTCTTCATCATAGGCGTACGGCGCGCGCGATTTTTGGGGGGGCGAGCGACATTTGCCCGAATTTCACGATCTAAATTTATAAACATTTCAAATTAAATTGCCTGGAATTCATTAATTTTCAGTAGTTTTTATTTAATCATCTGCCCGAATTTTTTAGCCTTTTTGCCCGAATCTTACTGTTTCCCAAACTTTTGGGGGGGGCGATCGCCCCCCCTGCCCCCCCCTCCGATACGCCTATGTTCTTCATGCACTAAAAATTGGAAGAAGATGTTTGTTGGCAGTGTCTTATCTCATATTATGGCAAAGAAACTTTTTCAACCACAAAACACAGCGGCCAGTGAGGTATACGGTACCCCCTCCCCCATGCGTTTGATGCCACTTGAAGTAAGTAATGCGCCATGGATAAACATGTAAAATTGAAAATGGACATGTGCTGCATGACCACAATAATGTGGTATTTGCAACTGTGAAGAACTGTCATATATATTCATCTTTCGTTTTCTTTTTCTCTTTGCAGATTACATATCATCAAGCCATGTTGACATAAAAAAGGAATATCTGCAGCTGTGAAGACTATGAAAGTCTTTTGACAGAAGGAGAAGAGATGACGTGGGTGAATACTCACACAAAAGTTTGAAATTTGTATGGGAATTTAACATGGACACAATGCCATAGTCTGAAGGATAGAAAAATGCTAAATACAATACAGTGCCGCCTGTAAGTAAGTGAACCACATGAAACGGTGCCATTGCATCAATGCTAAACATCCTCAGCCAAACTGTATGTGGAAGCATGAATTCTCGTCCGATGAGAGGAAAACATATTGGGTCGTAAAGGCCGATATGTGAGGCATGCTGGTTAACAATGGCAGCCAATTTTCTCTGCTGTAGTCTGAATTAGGCATTGGTTAAAGTCTTTGATAAGTAAGTGAACTACACTTCCCTATTAAATAGCATTGCGCCTGTGTTTCACTTACTTATCAAAGACTTTGACCCATACCAGTCCTAACTCCAACTACGCCAAAGAAAATTGGCTGCCATTGTTAAACCAACATGCCTCACTTATTGGCCTTTATGACCCAATATGTTTTCCTCTCATCGCATGAGAATTCATGCCTCCACAAGCAGTTTTGCTTTGGATGTCTAGCATTGATGCAATGGCACCGTTTCATGTGGTTCACTTACTTACAGGCGGCACTGTATTGTATTTAGCATTTTTCTATCCTTCAGACTATGGCATTGTGTCCATGTTAAATTCCCATACAAATTTCAAACTTTTGTGTGAGTATTCAATTTGGAAACTATCAGAAAAGGAACATTTGTTTGAGAATAAATCAAATAATTAGTTTACCCTAAAAAGAACACTCCTCAATAAACATTATGTTGTAATAAAAGTAATATTGGCTCAGGAAAATTTATTTTGCTGTATATGGCCATTATATGGGCTTGCAAGTCTCATCTATTTGTATCAAGACTTCCTTCAAGCCAAGCCCGTTCACCGCTATAAGATGAATTGAATTTCAAGGTCAAATTAGTTTTTTCTGCTATATCACATATCTCTAGGGACTGCAGTCTTATTTCAGTTGAAAGCTAATGCCAGAATAGCATGATGGAGGCAAGCTGAGGCCAACTGAGCAGATCGACAATTTGTGGTGTTCCTGGTGTCATGTTTCATTTCTCAGTGAAAACAAAATTCCTGGGCATGCAGCATAGAAAGAAATTTTGTCAGAAGCATGGTTTGTGATTATTAAAAGTTATATTTGGTCATCAAAACAAACTGACAAACAGTTTTTAGGGTAGTGCAAAATTAGTTTGACCAGAACACCCAATTTGAATCTCCCAACTGTAGAATGCATACGCAAAATATCATGCAATTTACCAGTACCATTCCCACATCCCAAAAACGGCAAATTTCCTTAAACTCTGAAAATCAATATTTCCTTATACATTATATCTCTGTAGTACCGGTTTCCGACAGACCGTCTTCCGTCTCATGAAAAGAAAGAGTCATAAATTAGGGCCGCAGCCTTCAGGGGGGCAGGGGGGGCAGCTACCCCCCCCTAGAATTTGGCCAATAAAAGTACATTGCATGTAGAAATTTCTAATTTTCCGAGGTTTTCTTGAGTGCACATGGCTCTGAATTGGTGTCTGCCCCCCCCCCAGGATACATCTCAGCCCAACGACCCTGGTAAATTAATTTTTATATTAACTCTTTCCTGTTTTCCCGAATGGATAAATGTAATAACAAGTTGATGTAAATGCTTGTGTGCCATTAAAAGTATTTATACTAAAAGGTCGGACCAAATAAGTAAAATTCGGACTCCTTTATTCTTGTATGTAATAATACATTAAAATATCATTCACTTAGCAAGTTTGTCTTATTAGAAGACATTGTCACGAAACATTTCTTGTCAGATGTTGGAGAATTGTTTCATTCTTAAACACAGGGATTTTATGCTAACTATATGAGTGAGTGTGAGGGAGATGTTTTAATTATTATATTGTATTAATATCATGAACAAAGTATAAATTAATGAACAAAATTAAACTCACTAAAACTGCCTCCAACAATCTGTGTTTCTCGATGTCTAATAATTGAGATCAGCCAATAGTCATTGTACTTATGATGGGTGAGGGTAGCATTCAAGGAATTTACAAAAAGATTTCCATATGCTCCAAATTGTTGTCCATATCATGCCCAAATTGTAAGTCTATATTTGGTAATTCTCCGCAGCATCAGCAAAAATATTGAGTTGCATGCAGACAACTTTTTTTTGGCCCCAGATCAAAGACAGCTACGTGTTGCACCATGAATTCTCAAATATGAAACTAATGACAAAAGTGGAAGCTAGCAGCAATAGTATCTTTTTTTAAACTTTGAGGAAGAAGCCAATGTTTTTCATGACTGAAAGCACTAGGAAGGCAATAGTCAGGGGGCAAATCTAGACGGTTTGAGGGGAAGACCATAACATAGAGCAAATGTGCTGTGATTTGAGACTTTTCAATTTTTTCTATTATTATATGGCTTTCCAAAGGCAGACAGTGTATGGCATATGTATGATTCTATCCATATTTACCTGGATCTATCTATCTTTTGCTTTTCTACAGTACAACCCAAAAAAAAGTAAGAAAATTTTCTGTCAGAAGGCCTCTGTTTACATATTTGGCCCTCTTTTCTCCTCTCCACCCCAAATCTCCTTATAACTCCCTTTGACTCCTTACAACAACCTTAGCCCACATTAAGAACTCTATTTAGACAGCTACCAATGTAACTGCAATTAGCAGAGGTGCAAAATATTAAGTAAATCAAACACAATGGGGGTGATTGAGTTCAAATTGGTGTTGTTTAAATGTGATTTTAATGTAATTTTAAAGGTAGCTTCAAGTAGGTAAAAGTAGGCAGTCTAAAGGTGCGAAAAGGTAAAGTAGTGGCTGATTCTTCCTTCCTTCTGGGATAATTTTACTTTATTTCTGTTGTACTCTACCTATCTATCCATCTTTCTACATATCTACTTATGCTCAGTGCTACCTTGCAGCTGCTATTCCAGCAGGGAATATTACTCCCTCATCCTTATTTGGACTTGGCCAGCATTAGTCGCAATCTGATGCAGGAAGCATTAAAAATGCATGGGTCAGTCCGCCACAAGGGGCTCTCATTTAACCCAGTGTTAAAGGCAACAGTCCTCTGGAGAGCCACACTGCTTTCCCTTAATACCTCATTCCGGAGCCAGCAGATGTCATTTTCTGATAATGTCTGGGCTCTATTCTATAAATCTTGCATTACAGCATCCAATGCTTCACTAAATATCCATTTAATTCTAAAAACAACTCACTGAAGCATTAGTGAAAAGGATATTTTCAGCCAATTTGGCTGGTGTCATTCATTTACTCTCAGTTTTTGTCTATCATTATGTCATTGTTATTGTAACTGTCATAGTGGTATCTTAATCTACCAGTGGATTTTATTTTTAGACTGACTATAGAATTTAGATACCTTAAAACGGGGTTACTTTGGCCATTCTGTACTACCTTGGCCGCCAAATGAGAAAAAGATTCAATATCCTGTATCTTTCAAACCAATATAGATACCAGGAAATTTCTTTTTGCATCTGCTAAAGTAACTTGTCTACTTTTTATGTACATTAATTTTGTTTCAATGTCATGATACCAGTTCTTCTTGTGAAGGCCATTCGGGGAAAAAGCAGATTTGCAAGAAAGTGTGATTTTCCAGGGAAGTGTCTACTTTGTTCTGGGTGGGTCAAGTGCAAGCTTACACAGTAAAAATTGTGGACGATTTCTAAAGATAGTATATCACAGTTTCAAACTACACAGGATTTTTTTTATATGTTATGCAATTTAGTGAGTTTAGGGCTATGGCCAATGTTACCCAAATCTCCAAGTCAGTGTCAGGGTTACTTTGGCCACCCCTGGAAATGGCAATTGGCAAGAGTTGGAACAGTTTGTAGTTAATAGCGGTCAAGGAGGTATAAACCTTGATTTGACAAACAGGTGTATGACCCTGAAAATTATATTTTCTGCCATGGATGCTAAAAATAATACAATAAATGGTCCAGTGCAATAATTGCAATTTATGTCTTTTAACATGCAGAACATAGTGATGATGTACTGGCTGCTAGGGAAGCTGTGAACCACCGTAGACATATGATTTCATCCAAAATAGCATTAGACAAAGTTATTTCATCTTTGGATTATTTTTTATGGTGTTTGTCAACATAATGCTACATCGATGAATTACGCAAAAAATTGAAAATCAGAATAGAAATGTAAAATGTCATATGATTAATAAAAATTGTTTTAAAGGACAACTTTTATGACTGGTAGCATATCTTACATTCTTGTGACCTAAAAACTGGGGTATGTTCACACAATGTCATTCTGAATTAGGAGGCAGTAGTACACAGAGTGTGGTACACGTATCAATATTTAATTTTTGTTCGAAAATCTACAAATGAGTCACAACTCTTCTAGATTACAAAAATAAATTCTTTGGCTTATTGGGTGGCTGAAATAACATAACTTAACCAATTCTACTGTGTTACATGGTATTACGTGCTCAAAATCTAAGGTGGCCTAAGTTACCCCAACTCCGGGGTTACTTTGGCTGACTCCTTAATTATGTAATAAAGCATTGAACCATCTTAGATTCTGGAAACCTTTCTGACAGATGAAAACCTCAATGTACTGGCTAGGTTATGGCACAAAACTTGCTATTCAATGAATAGTTTTTCTCAGAACACAAATTTGGTGCTCCGAAACGGCCAAAGTAACCCCGTTTTATGGTAGGGGCCTACTTTTAAAATAATAAATAACCTGAACCAGAAGCAGAATTTTGTTTTTGTGGATTATGCCAAGATATAAAAGCCACTGTTCAATGTATTTAGATAGATAGATAGATAGATAGATAGATAGATAGATAGATAGATAGATAGATAGATAGATAGATAGATAGATAGATAGATAGATAGATAGATACGGTAAGTGCAGCTCTCTAGGCCCAGTTCTGGGCACTAAGGAGGGTTGATTGATTAGATGGGAGAGAGAGCGAGAGTCCTTGATGATGAAGCGCAAAAACTTTAAAACTCTTGTTTGAATAGTAGTTGAGTAGTTTATACGATTACGAGGATGGACCTTTACAACGACCCTGCCAGCACATCACTGAACAATGCAAGCTTATTTTTGGCAAACAAAGTTATACTGTATGCAGACAGCACAAATCATTAGATAGATTGTCTCTCAAAAACGTTTTATTGCCATTTTGTAGGATGCATGTAGGATACAACCTATATATATCTCCCAACAGCCTTTACAACATTTGGAACAAGTTATTTAGCAACAACAGTTACTGTCAGTTTATTACTAGCAAAGTGGCACAATGTGGAACAGACCTGCCCTGGAGAAGTAATATACACATGAAATATCAGGCAGGAGCTCATAGGTTGTAATGTGTGGCTGTTGTGATATATCGTAGCAATTTAGTGTGGCCAGAAATCCCTTCGAGGATGTTGTGTGCTCTGGGACTACTAATGATAGAGAGTGGATAATATTAATTTAGTACATTAGTAAGTCTTTATGACCTATCAGACCAGGGGGTTTGACCAATGGCAATAAAGCAGGAGATAATGATCTGCTATATATTTCAGATGGATGGATTACAGGAGCTTTATGTCCCATATATATGTGCTTGGTAGGCTAATTAGGACAGGAGGAGGACACAGCAATGAGGCAAAGGATGATTGAAACAGCCATCCATCATATGCCCAGGTGACTATGCAAGAGTTTTTTTGTGTGATCCATCTATTCTATCCTGGCTTCTTTACAGTTTGTATAGTTCACATTTATACAGAAGAATTAATCAGATTCTTTCTCGTTGTTAGGATTGTTAAGTTCTCAATTATAGTAAAAATAAGTATTACACATCTAAACATGCATTATTAGAATATCCTTATACAAAACCAGCAACTCTGTGAGCCATATCCCTGCTCGATACTGCTGCAGTCTCCGCTTTAATGGCTTACTCATAAAATGTGATAGCATTTTTATGCAGGTCACACAGGCTCCGAGATTAGGGCGTGTGGCTGTTGGTGTGGACCTGGTTGACAAGGTTTGTGAGGAGAAAGTAGTTTCCTTCCTATTATGAGTTGGCTAATGATACCCTGTATGGCAGTGGTGCATGCCTCCAAGGCACTTTGGATCGAGAACCTTTCTGACCTCATCAGATTTATGTGGGGCTTGCTAAATGGTCTCTTGATGAGAGAAAATGTTGTCCACTGGGTTCCAAAATTTTTGCCAGGAGCTCTGAAGATGTTTTCTTGCTGCATATTGAACTTCAGAAAGGCAAAGGTACAGCAGTCTTGTGATGTGAAGATTCATTATGTCAAAAACTTTAAAACTGATAAGTGATTTCTGGACCACATTTCTGAACAATATTAAAAGAAATTATTCTTGAAGCTTTAGACATCAATACTAAAAAGCAAAGGTTAATAGCACTTAATACAACTGATTGTGGCACATGAGCTGAGAAACACAACAACTGATGAAGGCCTTGTTACAAGTTGAAAGCTTCTGGCCGAACAAAATTACAAATATTTTTCTGGATATTAGGCACAACATCACCGAGAAGCCACAATGGATCATTAGCTTATTTTTCATATGGCATTTAAATAAATGAACAAAAACTGATTAGATTTATTGGCTTGTTTGCCAATGAATAATTATGACCAAAACATATGCCATTTCTTTACCGTTTCATCTTACCATCATTTCTTAGGGAAACTGAGAGGCAAAAGTGATCTTTCTTAGATCATACTTGTGTGGCTGTAACATTTGTCAATTACATGGCATGTCTTCTCAATGAAATATAAGGTGCCGGAATCAGTCCTGAGATGTGTATCCCGTTGAAAGATATATATTGGCTTAAAGGTGAAGAATAAGCTATTCATACAGAAAACACTTGCACAAGAAGAGAAATATTGTGAAGCAGCCATTCAGCCAGTCAAGTTTCTTGCCTTTTACTACCACTGAATAACATAGAGAGCAATGAAAGAAATACGCCACAATCCCAAAGGCAGACGTCAACCACAAACAGATATTGAGAGTGGGTTGCCTCAAAACAGACTTTTAACAGTTCTGCATCATTCTTGTTTTCCTTCAGTGTCAAAACCTGTTTTGCAAGTTTGTATTTGCTTTGCTCCATTCCCAAAAGTATTATGAGTTTGTTGCTTTGAATGTTCTTCACAGGAGCAAATACTCAAATGTCAATTTGCTTTTCATTTCATTTACGCTCCAAGAGACATTCTATTATCATATTGTTTTCCTCCTTACAAACGTAAAATCAATTTTAAATGTATGAGCACAATTAGTTATCCTTTCTTTCAATATTATATGCTAAAGAGAGGTTTTATTTATTTTTCAGAACCTTATAGTGACCTCACCTGGGGTGAAAATATATCTGTTGGGATTGGAATCAGTGTTGTGGGTAGAGATGAAAAATGAAGGAGTATTTGGGTCAAAGTTGGCCAATTTGATGCAAATAGCAAACCTAAAGCCTATTGATTTGCAACCAAACATGAATGGCCAGTTTATTGTAGTGTCAACAAATATATTCGTGAAGCCCTAATTAGACTGTAACAAATAATGGGCTTTGAAGGAATATTTGCCTTTCAACTAAATACATAAAAATACTTACTCTAGGTGCATTTTCTTTTTGATGCTGTATTTTGACCGTTCTAACGTTTCTATTATTAATACTTCATGTACAAACAGCTTAAAAGCGACATCTGCAATGAATTTTGAGCTTAAATTTGGATTGATTTGGCTGTGGATTTGGCAGAGCAAATAAGCTCAGTAGGGAGTTTTATCGATGTAACAACTTGCCAGACATGATTAAGTATTTCAATTTCCCAGCTGCAAAGCTGAATCCTCTTGCAGATGGCACAATAAATATTATTGGATCTAGATTAAGACAGATCTGATTAATTTCATCTGCGTTTCCCTTTTAATTTTTAAAATAGAAACACTATTAGATGTGCATCTGGTTGATTGAGGAATGATTATCTTATCCATCTATCAACGCTTCAATTTAACTGAAAAAGGTTGGTCTTAATTGTAACTTGAGAAGCTAAGAGACCTGTCTTAATTTGCATTCTTATGTTGCATCTATTCATAAATGTGTGCATTGGTGTAATTCTACCCCTTCGGTGTTATTCAAATAATTCCATTTATTTATGTACAGGAAAATAGGGCAATTGTTATTCATAAATATCATCATGTCACAGTGTAACAAAACATTGATATTAGTTTGCCATTTAAAGATTCTTTTTTTAAGAAGCCCACTCAAATACACACTGATAACAAAATTAATTGCCTGTCTCAGTGATGAAGAAAAACATATCATTTCTATTTTTTTATCGCAAGTGAAAGAATAAAAGCATTGCTACCATTACATTTCCAGACCAGGCAAAACAAAGATGTCACAGACTCAAGCCATATAACTGTAGACAGTTTGAAGCATGCCTGAGCTGTAAGGCTTCCAGGCAGTGATACAAATGTGCTCCCTGCATGAGGTCTGAGTATGCATTGCACAAGGCATCATGATGTGACTGGTAGCTGATATGCTAACATAATTAGTTGATTACCACTGTGATACATCTCCTACACCAGATTGCCCCAACACTTGACATGGGTTATCCCAATGTGGCTAGGCAATCTTGCTGCTGTTTTGTCAATGCTGAACATGAGTTAGATAACTAAATTTAATTGACTAAGCTCAAGATAAAACACGAATAGATTTGCAGCATGTCTGAGATAAGGCTTCCAGGCAGTTATACAAATGTGCTTCCTAAGGTCTGAGGATGCTTTGGACGTGGTATCATGAAGTGACTGGTAGCTGATATGCTAACATAATTAGTAGATTATCATTGTGATGCACCTCCTGTACCAGATTACCAAAACACTTGTCATTGGTTATCCCAATTTGGCCAGGCAATCTTGCTGCTATTGTGTCAATGCTGAACGTGAGTTAGATGAATAATTTCAATGGACTGATCCAGTAATTAGGCATGAATAGATTATTTCACAAGTAATCCTGTCAGAAGATAAGTTATATGAGTAGAGCCGATGAGAATAACCCGTGTTAAGCAATGTTACAATCTGGTACTGTTAAAGTGTATGAGGAACGTTTTAACTATGTATATAAGGAATCATAAACAGTGTGAGCACAAAATGGTCCGTCGATCAACCCTATCATTCTGGTTATAACTAATACACTGTTGCCCAACAAATGACATTCTTCAACTCAATAAAGCAGAGATGTGATGTATGTTGTCAGATGTGAGGCTTGTGCCGTAGGGGAATAAAGATGAGGGTAATATCCATAAGGGTCCCACACACGAACATCACTCTATACTCGCATTTATTACCTTTAGGCTCCTGAGAGAATGAAATCGATATAATGTGGCTCATCAAGTGCAGTGGCAAACAAACTTTATTTTAACAAAAAATCCATCTGGTCGGCTCCTTATCATGTCTATGTAATAAAATCTTTTTTGACTGTAAATAGCAACATTAGCACCACAGTAATGGTTATTTTGTAAAGTCAAATTTTTAAAGCCATTGATATGAGGAGTCAGAGAGTTGGGCTCAACACTTGCAAGCTTACTCTGCAGGTTGGTGATTCAGAATGAGGCTCAAAGCAAGCGGCACTATGGTGACGCCACAGAGCCTCCATTGCAGGGTCACCAATCTCCATGGTGACACCACAGAGCCATACTCTTGTAATATTTGTCCAAATAAGGGGCCGACCAGATGATCTTTGGGACTATGACTTTTTGGTGAAAAAAAAAAGTTTCCCACTTTAACCTGAAAAAAAAGTTTTTTCAGCACATGTAAATAAAAAAGATCCACACATAGCTGGGGTACCACAATATTAAAATTGCCAAAAAAAGGTTTTTTTAGCATCCATGTGCAAAGAAAATTTTTCATAGATGCTTCGAGCACAAAAAAGTTTGTCCCGGGGGTAAAAGCCATAGCCCCCCAACTATTGTCTGGTCAGCCCCTAACCGCGGATAGTGGAGTTGGCCAAACATTGATTTTTCTCATTCGAATTGCCTTGCAAGCCATGGACTGCAAGTTGGGATTATTGAAATTAAGAACCAATACAGCGCATATTTGCATTTGTGAAAGAAAAATATGGAAAACCACATTTTTTAATCAAAATGGACAAAATATTTTGTAAATTACAGTATGAGTATACAATTTCTTTTCAAATGAGTACCGTAATTAAGCTTTTCTTTCGTATCCATTCATCATCAGTCACTGTCTATTGCTCTCAGATACCTTGGCACAATCCAGGCAATAACATGGCTAGTTTTAGTACAATTAGCATGGAAATTAACTGGAGTGACATAGCCCTGGACCCCTGGGACAGGGGTCATGGATCCTCCCATTGGCAAATCATGAGACTTGAAAGAGAGGGTCTGGTAGAATCAAGATATATTTTTAATTATGTACAGTCTGTTAATTTTAATTATACCATCTAAATGAATGCAAAATTTGCTAGTGACAGCAAAATTCTTTTTTCTCTACATGCTGAAATGAATGAAAATTTATCCTAAGAACTTGAAGAAATGATTTTTTCCCTTATACATTGAAACAATGGCGTCATCTGATTGGTCAATTATTGACTGTCCTGATGATGTCACAACAAGCTGCTTGTGACGTCATAAGACTGACTGATGACGTCACCACTGTGTAGTTGAACAGGCTGAGGGAAATTGCTGATTTTTTCATGCACTTTAGTTATTTAAAGTGATTTTCCGTCATTTTAATTTGGTGGAATTTCTTTTAAATGTAGTGCGGTCAGTAGAAAAATATACATGTAGGCTACCTAAATCCAAAGTTTTATCAAATTTGGATAGAAATTCTTCAATTCAGAGCAATTCTCCTAACAGCTTGTCAAATTCTCAAGATCACGCTTGGGTCCCAGGGCTAGGAGTGACATAGAATGGGATATATTTCCTTCAATAATATTTTTAAAAAACCGTGCATACAGCTAATGTCACTATCAGCGTGTCTCGTCAGCGGTCCAACGTCGGCCCGAAGCTGGTCCGATGCTACTGACATCGGACTGACGCTGGGCCGACGTTGGACCGCCGAGGCATGCTGACAGGGGTTGTTATTGAGCCACAATGTTACATCATCAGACGGATATCAATCTTTGATAAAATTTCTTTCTCCAGCATTGTACCAATAAATGCAAAGCAGTTTTATCACATTAGATCATAACTGCTGACTTATGACTCAGAATGGCTGGATTTGGTTGGAAGAGCAAGAGCCATCGAATGAAAAATGTTACTGCTTAATGCCGTGTGTGACTCTTTTCTTGGCCACATCATCAGATTTTCTCATATTTGCATGATGGTTCCCGGGGATGGTTTACAGACTGTTTTTCTCAATGGCAATGCATAGGGGGAATCGGGGCACATTGGGACACGGGGCACTATGGGACAGTGGGATTTTCTTGGTTCCTGGCTGGGTATATGATATGGTAGTGCCATCATATCTTGTAATTTCTCATCCTGATGTTTCTATCGTTTTATTGACAAATTACAGCCACATGCAGAAGTATGGCGAGAAAAAGTTTGTTTTCCTACCACTAAAGTAAATTTTGTCTTAAAACAAGAAAAGTACCCTTAAAAATTACAACTGTATCGATCTTACCATGAACCTTAGGGCATGTGGCATGCAATAAAAGGTTTTGATATGTAAAAGTAGGCATTTCTTTGAATAGATGCCCATAGAAAAAAATTCCAAGCCCCCTCCCGTTAATAATTATTATTGTTTCATGAAAATCTTACACATCCAATGATGTGTGAAATAAAAGTAAACTTCAGTTATTTTTGCAACCTCAAGTAAAAGTACACTTCAATTATTCAGAACAGATTTGCAAATATCCCCCTTCAAAACTAATCCTGGATATACTGCTGGTTTGTTGTTCTCACTGGGTTTTAGCAACTTTGCACCCTCGCAGCGTAATGCGCCGAAACGCCTTTTGCGAGCTTATTATTGTACATAGAGCAAAATTAATAAGTTCATTTATTTCAGAGGCGTTTACTTGACATATCTATGCAGAGTTTTGAATTTGGAAATTGAACTTTTATTAAGGTCTTTTGCCCAAATTACCTAATAGGTCGCCCCTCTGAAAAATGTTCCTGATAAGTCAATCATTAATTACGACACTCTGATGACTTTTCACACGCTCAGATGAGTGCAGTACGTTTTCCTTACCTTGATGAATCGATTTACTGTAAAGATAACGTAAATTGAAGTTTTTTTTATAGGTAAGACATCGATACAAAAACTTGAATTTGTGTTATACTTTCAGTTCTCATATGTAACTTCGACACAAAAATTTTAAAATTGAAAATTAACATTATGCGGTACCAATAAAAATTTCAAACTAGAAAATGTCTGCTGGTGCTACTTTACTTGGAAACAGCATGACCAAGTCATATTCAGTCCTAGATGATGATGCAGCAAAAAGATAAAATGGGTTTCGTGTCTTTGTTAGAGGAAGCTTGGAGAGTCGGGCCGCAGGGATGGTAGGGACACCATGATTTTCATGGAAACTAAAAATTTTTGAGGAAGCTACAGCCACCATAGTTTAATAGAAATAAATATCTTTCAAAGGATGAAACACGCCTGGCTAATTTGCTTTGTCAAAATCTTTAGAAAGAAGAAAATTCAAATTTGGATGAAAAAAGAATGAGGAGAGTTGGGCCAGGAGGCCCGAAGTTGAATTCAGACAAGTTGAGACAGCCATCTGGAGTTGCAAGAGACCTCAATTCTGCAATAATGACTTCTATGACCACTATAGTATATACTCTGTATTAAACAGGTTATATGACGCTCAACTACAGCCTCGGTCTCGGTCTCGGATGACCAATCCTTGGCCTCGGACTCGGTCTCGGACCCTCTGGCCTTGGATATTTGTCCGAGGCATGCCCGAGGCCAGCCACATAAATAAAGTACAATTTGTTAGAACAGTCAAAATAAATTTTCCTGTCAGTTAATATAATTATCAGTCAGTTTACCTTATCTATGGGACATGCTTTTAAGTCTATTCTTGGCTAAGTAGCATGTTTTAAGGTGGCGCCATTTTTTGTGATACATACCCCAAGTTATGAATCTCAAAAAGTATTAAATATTTTTTATTTTCCTTCACTAATTGAGGTGCTTTGACATTGAACATTGAACACACCAGAGTGTCTGACATATAACGTAACTCGACAAAACGGAATGGGGCAAAATTTTGGACAGAATCTCCCAAAAAGACTAAAAAAATATTCCAAATTCTTTAATATACATGTAACACAATATATTTTTCAGTCTGCAGAAAAAAAATGTATAGTTGTTCTTTCCCAACAGTCATGAAATAGATTTTTGGTGGACGGACTATCTCATTCTACATTGTTTGATTCAGAAGTAAATAATTTAGGTTGTCAGACACTCAAAATAAATTTTTAATCTGTCGCAGTTTCCGTAAAAAATAAATTTGTTCCTGTTGATACCAATTCCACGCCTCTGTCCTTTAAAAAATTAATGATTGCCCCCTGATTGGAGTCTTATTACTTGGGTCATTGAGTGTAATCTTTAATTCAACTGCTATAGCCTTATTGAATGCAGTATGATGGCTAAATGTCGATAAATAACACGCTAAAATAGTTTGGCAGTTAAGCATAATCTATGTTCAGCCGGCCTCGATCTCGGCCTCGGTCTCGGTCTTGGTCTCGGAGGGTCAATGCCTCGGTCTCGGTCTCGGATGCTCATGCCTCGGTCTCGGTCTCGGATGTCCTGGCCTCGACTCCAACACTGACTACAGCTGTGCCAACCCAGACATATTTCAATGGCCCAGTATCCTCTTGAATGGCCCTAGTCTCCCACTTGATAGGAAGAGTCAGGCCAAAATGTTTACAATTTTCATACAGGTGCACTCATAGAGTAGGTCGGGACAAGAAGCCCGGGTTAGGTGAGAGGCCCCCCAGGGTTATATCCAAACTTACATTTTTGGTGTGTTTATCTATTGATAGGATTGAAGCTAGAGGCATTTTAGGTGATGTCACAAATTTTCAGGGCAAACAGCACCAAACCATAGTAGAAATTAAAGAAACAAAAAAATGTGCATGGTTTTTGTAACTTTGACTAAATCTTTGAAAGGGGTTGTCAGAAATAACTTTGGAAATATTTAAAAGTATAATGGATATCTGCATTGCTTCACTTTATGACCATCACATAAATATGATTTGGATCATGTTTTTTTGCATTTTAGTTCAAAATATAGAGGTCAAATTAAAATATGTGGGTTTGGGGCGAGAGGCCCCACATGATATGGGGCATGAGGCCCCTTTCAATGGGGGGTCGAAGCTGCTTCAGGAACCATTTAACAATGTGTACTTCACCTTAAATCTTGATAGAATTGCTAATTAAAATTAAAAAAATTTGGCCCGAAATTGAAACAGTGCAAAAAATATTAAAAAATAAAAGTATGGACAGAAAAATTCTGAAATTCAGAAAAAGTGAATAGAATGCCTTAAAAATGATAGAGGAACCCTAAGAAATAACTTTTAGGCTGAATGCGCTCGCAAAAAAAATTGTAATAGGGGGGCTTCTTTCCCGATGGGTGGGGTAAGAAGGCCATTTTAATTTTTTTACAAAAATGGCTGGAACTCCTTTATTAAAATTGGTAGACGTTTGTTTCACTAGTTATTAGTAGAGTCAAGTGATCCCTTTTTGACAGCATAAGCATTCAAATAATTGCCCATAAAAAGTAGGTCAAATCACACCTCGAAGTTAAGGGGGGCCGCATGCCCCGACCTACTCTATTAGCCCCGATGTGACCAGCTGTGTATTGGCCAGTTGTGCAACCACGTCGGAGTTTACAACACTGGAGCTAAGCTCATATGTTCTTGCACATATATCAATGCGCTCCTACAGATATATGCTTAACTACGTCAAAATGTAATAAATGCATCAAGCATGTTTGTATAAAATCATTATGGTCAATTGGAGGTGCAATAACGCCAAAAATACATAACCTATCAATTCAGATGTCTTTTGAAATACTTAATTGGTATAGATCTACACTTAAAAATATGGTTTAAAGTTGAAAATTGTGTCATTGTTACATCATCAGAAATATAGACACATTTTAATTTCACTTCCCTTCCAGTACATGTTCAGCCAAATGGTGGTATGAAAAAATGCTCAATTCTGCGATTCTTGGTATTATGAAAAGATGAAATTGATATTCGTTACTTTAAACTGAGAAAATATTGAATTTTGGGGTCTTATGATGTAACCAAAAATGTCATGATATCGAAGCCTTTCCAAAATACTAATAGACCTGCATAGTCCTAAATTATTACTTATGAATAGCAGGCATTGGGTATGTCCAGGTTCAAGAATTGAGAGTCCAGTTGTAACGTATGAATAATTTGCAATCAGGTTGAGGCAAAATGCTTCCATTCGGTCAAAAGAACAATTAGGTATATACCTTTCAGGATGAATCTGGACATTACTCATGCCCAACATCAGTTCCTATTAAACAAACATCATGCTTGATTTTAAATGCACTATTACGCCCCTCTGCATATTAATTTTTAACTTTGTCCTTCAGAGAGATACTCAGGATGAGAGACACATGTAACAAATTTCTTAGGATATAAATTTTCTCTTCATTTAGGGCAGAACTCCAGGGGGAATATTGAATGCAGAGACAATTTAGCTAGGTCCTGGAATATCATAAATACACCATATCGTTAACATTAATTTCAATTTTCTTTTTAGGATGATACTCCAGGAGGGACTCAAAGCGCGGAGGACATTGGGCTAGGTCCTGGATACAGCGCAACAGTAGCGCCTAAGGTGAGTGTCATACTAGATGTTGTTCAGAATATCATGAATGCTCTGTATGCTTATAGGAACGTTGATTTCAATTTTGTTTTCTTTTAGGGTGATACTCCAGGAGGGACTCAAAGCGCGGAGGACATTGGGCTAGGTCCTGGATACAGCGCAACAGTAGCGCCTAAGGTGAGTGTCATACTAGATGTTGTTCAGAATATCATGAATGCTCTGTATGCTTATAAGAGCGTTAATTTCAATTTTGTTTTCTTTTAGGGTGATACTCCAGGTGGGACGCAACGGGCGGTGGACATTGGGCTAGGTCCTGGAAACAGTGCAACAGTAGCGCCTAAGGTGAGTGTCATACTAGATGTTGTTCAGAATATCATGAATGCTCTGTATGCTTATAGGAACGTTGATTTCAATTTTGTTTTCTTTTAGGGTGATACTCCAGGAGGGACTCAAAGCGCGGAGGACATTGGGCTAGGTCCTGGATACAGTGCAACATTAGCGCCTATGGTGAGTGTCATACTAGATGTTGTTCAGAATATCATGAATGCTCTGTATGCTTATAAGAGCGTTAATTTCAATTTTGTTTTCTTTTAGGGTGATACTCCAGGGCGGTGGACATTGGGCTAGGTCCTGGATACAGTGCAACAGTAGCGCCTATGGTGAGTGTCATACTGGATATGCTTCTGAATATCATGAATGCACCATGTGGTTCTTAGCATATTACTTTAAAATTTGTTTTCTTTTAGGCTGATACTCTGGGACAGAAGGGACGCAGAGCGTGGAGGGGATTGAGCAAGGTCTTCAAGAATATTTATATACAACATTTAAAATTTCATGGATTATTCTTTGTTATCATTAGCATAAATTATTTATAAGAATTTTAAGTTGTGTCATTTATAAGCAATAAATTTAAAAATAGCAATATTAATAATGACTCAAACACAATAAACACACTATTCAGGAAAACTTTTTTGCTGTTCTTAAACCTTCTGTATGCTATCCGAAAGATTAAAGGAGGCATAGGCCTAATCAATATATGTGACCTGCTCCACCAAAATGGGTTAAAGTACTGGAGGTAATGCCGTAATGGTGCCTCGTTTGTCATACATACATTAACTTTTACATTCAAGATGTGAACTATAGCTTCATCAATATTTCCTGGTATCAATTCTGTTTTCCTCAAGGGTCTTTAGTTTTGTTTTAGAGTGGTTGGCAAAATACCATTCAAACCTTCATGGTAATGGACTGCATGATGATCATTATTTAAAAAATATATATAAATGCCAAAGCTTTGGCAAAAAAAAAGTCGGTGGGACAAATGCCCCACCAGTGTCACCTGCACTGACGCCGCAAGGAGTGGTTCGAACAGTATATTTCTGGTAGCCCATAGGTTAGGGCATATGAGTGAAACATTGGAATATTAAGTCTGAATGAGACAGTGATTGTGTGAAACTGTATTTTTGATGTTTTTCTTGGGTCTAACATGTTGCGCTATAATCAGACATGATGAAATGACTGGTTTTGATTTTAGACACATTGAACCAGTGCGACTAAAAGTAGCACGCAAGACTCAGCTAAATCGTTTTATCTGCTTCATTGTTGTTTTTCTTGGGTCTAATGTGTTGTGCAATAATCAGACATAATGACATGACTGGTTTTGATCTTTAAGCACATTGTATCAGCGCGACTAAAAGTAGCACGCAAGACTCAGCTAAGTCATTTTATCTGATTTTTTGTTTTTTTTCTTGGGTCTAATGTGTTGTGCAATAATCAGACATAATGACATGACTGGTTTTGATCTTTAGGCACATTGCATTAGCGCGACCAAAAGTAGCACGCAAGACTCAGCTAAATCATTTTATCTGCATTTTGACTGAACAAATCAGTGCAATTTTGACCAAAATGCCTCATGCAGAAATGAGTTTTAATGTTTTGAAGCAGTCTTGCCTTCAAAATAATAGCAAATTTGTAAAGAGTGGTTGCCTGCAACAGTCAGTTATTATGGTTTAGCTCACTTATAACATTAGAAATAACTGTATTTCCAATGTCATAATGAGTTAACTCTACATTTTTGCCTTTTTAAATGATTTTACACCAAAAACAATATCACAGGCAAATAGCTGTTAGTGCAGGGACTTCGGTGATGTATTTTTTTCCACCTAATTCGCCAGAATAAGTGCAGCTGATACAAATCATTGAAGTCAATCTTTGGTTGGCTTCCCTGAAAATTGAGAATTTTGCTATAACTGATTCTTGCGTGATACAGACGAATATTGTGGCTCTCTTGGAAATCCCATCTATATAAGATATTGGAATAAAGATCAGACTGCACAAGAGTTTTGAAACTTTCCTCATTAAATGGGATTGCAGAGTACAGATGAAGTTTTGTCTTTTCCTCTGATTATTGGAATACTGTGAATTATTATCCACTTGCAGGGCCAATCCCTAGTTCATTAGCAAAATTTAGAGGGCTGATATTTCCCCATAACGGCCCTTGATTCTCAATAACGGCCCTTGTTTACATTTCAGAGGGACGTGATAGAATTCAAAGTGTCAAAAGGGCTAACAATGGTGGCGTAACAATGGTAAGCTTGCTGTTATGACATCATCACTCATGGCATCACAATTGCCGCGTGACATTTTTGACATCACCATTAAACAACAAGCAGTGAAGTGATTGTTCTGACATTCATAGGCGTATTTCGCAGGGGGTCAGGTGGGGCCGCAGCCCATCCCCCCTGGCATCAGGGCAAATGGCATATATCAGGGCAAATCCTGACCAATCAGGGCAGATGCACTGCTCTGGTCACATTCGCGCTATGTTAAAATTTCAATGCAAAATAGTCACAGCCCCCCCGCGAGACAGCCTTCCCGTGCGCCTACGCTGACATTGTTAGCATAAGATTTGCTTGGCAAATGGATAATAATAGTAATCACACTACTTTTTTTGGGCCCTGTGCTGTTGATTGGCCCTCGGTCATGTCCAGCAGCCCTCGTGATTGCACAGCAGCCCTCGAAATGCTCGTGCTGCTTTGAATCACTTGGGCTGCTGGACATGACCTAGGACCATTCAAACAGCATAGCGCCCTCAAAAGTAGTGTTATTGTTATATTAATTTTCAGGTCCAAAATAATCAGGGCACTAGGTTTCCGAGCAACAATGAAGAACCCAAACCAGATACTTGAATGATGCAACAGCATCCTAATTTTGACCAAGATTATTTCCTTATAAAGATTACATTAATTGGTGACTCTGGAGTTGCTGTGATTAGTAGTCTATCTCGCGTTGATTCATTTGCTGTGTGGACTTGGATAGGTATTTTTCCGAAGAAAAATAATTTGTTCACAAAAGTCACCGTGATGCCTGTCTAGTATTATGTTATTGATGTCAGTCAAAATTGTATCAGTATTATATATCTTTACAGCAAATAGATTTTGTTGTCCTCCAGATGCTCTTTCCTGTGTTGTTGTAGCTTCCTCTATCTGACTGATCTCCGTATACATCACATTTGATGTCACACAAATGATCAAAATTAATGTCAATGGATGGCAGGGCAACATATAAGGCTATCAAACCCAATCTCGACGGGATATATGAGAATGCCTTTTTATGCATGGGTTTGCATTGACAAACTGCCAAGGTTTGCCCACCAGGGTATTTCCATTCTTACCCTTGGGCATTCAGCAATGCTTGGTGTCAAAAGTATGATGGCTTGGACACTTTACAACAAGGTATATTGTAAGATAACCATGATGGAGTCCGGTGGCCCAAAGCCAAACCTTCCACACCCAAACTTGAAGATAGAAGAATGAGATATTTTTAAAATCTATGTTTTGTAAATTGTTTACCCAAGTTAAACATACATTTTTTGCCATCTTTTTTACCACTAAATAGCAGATTATTTCTAATGTCCTATAGGATAAGGGCATGGATTTTGTAGATACGAAAGTTAGAACTACTGCAGGCTGAAGGCATGAACCTACAAGAACTGAGGGTGTGGAACGTCAGAAAATTTGTTGGGTTGTGTTGTAGCATACAGACTTTTATCAAAACATTTGAAGTATTTAATCTCTTTTTATCACAGCCAAAATATCCGTTATATAAAGGAAGAGATGTCTGACTGCAATATACAATTAGCAGAGCTCTTTGTCTAGTCAGTTAAATAAGTACATGGCAAATGCTGACATTTTAGATGCAAGAAAATTGTCACAATATCAAAAATCCAATTCTGGTGATATTTAATGCAACTTTCCTGTCTGGAAACTTCAAGGATGAGTCTGATAATCAGTGCAACCACATTCCATTCATTTGCCTGGAATCGATAATCGATAAGATAATGATCCATGAAATGTAGTTACAAGTCTCTGGCAGAATTCCTATCCTTGCAATTATGTCTATCCTTCAGCAGCGTTCAGGCAACATGGAAATTAGTTTCTTTGTAGAATGTATTCTGTAATAAAGAACACAATGTCATTGAGTCAAAAGGATGTACGGTATGTAGAATGTATTCTGTGACAGAGAACACACTCATTCAAAAGGAGTATATGATTGTTCAATGTTCATCCTTTTTATTGATGCATGGGGTTGCCTGAAGCCCTCCAGCAAGTCAAGTTTCTTGCTCTTCATTGGCACAGTGAGAAAAAATGATGTCACAATCCCAAAGGCAAGTACAAACAGATATGGAGGTTGCCTTGCCTCAGAATAGACTGTTAACCTTTTTTCATCATTCTTGTTTGTCTTCTGTGGCAGAACCTGTTTTGCACATTTGTATTTGCTTTGCCCCCTCAACAGATGTTGTTAGCTTGTGGCTTTGAAAGCCCTCTATTGGATTGAACTTCACAGAAGCAAGTACTCTGATGCAAATTAGCTTGTTTGGTTTGTGCTCCAGAGGATCTCTTTATTCTTTCATCAAATTATGGTTACAGCTGTGCAGATGTTACTGGTAAGAAAATTGATTATCATCTCTTGACTTTGCTATGAACATGGCAACCATCAATCGTAACAATGCATTTTTGCAAAAAAAGGAAATGGCTTACATTTTGCTGAATTACCATAATTGAGTAATATTCTCACACACGAATCATGTTAGTCCGAGCCCATTGTACATTAAATTGGGGTGGGTTGATTTCATTATCCTATGTATGGGCTACTGAAAAATCGTGGTCTACCTTTTTATAGGGTACGCTGCAGACACCTCAGTCTTCTCATTTCATCATCAGAAGGTGGTCACCAAAGATAAAAGTGTAGCCACCACAACGATGGAAATTAAGCTGCCCCGGCTGATTTGCGATATACCAACAGAATCGAAGTTGAAGACAAATGGAAAGAAATTTGCATAGCAGAAGACATTGTTGTCTTTAAAGTGGTTTTAAATCAAGTAGCGGGGCAGGTATGTAAAAAAATAGTGCATTTATACACAGAAGCATGAAACTTGGTGCACACTTAAAAAACATCTATACAAACATATTTGGATAGGGAGCCACTTCAGATTTAGCTTAGGTGGCTAATGGCAGCCATTTTCCAAAATGGCGGTCAATTCTTCCATTTTGCTGCTTTCTGTGTAGTTCTTACAAAAGGAATACATGTAAATATTGTTTTTTATTGCTTCTCTAGGTATTCAGTACATTACTATAACATTTTTTGGTAGCCTTGGTCTATTTTCAGGCTTGTTGAAATCCTTTTTGTTAGAAATATTGAGTCAAACACTGGATTTCGCGGTTATGGATGGTTACACAAATTCTCTATAAATCTCAAAATTAGTTACATATTTGAATTCCTTGTAAGAAGAGCTTTCAAATGAGTACCCGCATCAATGGGTTTCGTAAACTTGGTACGAAAATGGAAAATAAATAATATGATTTTAGAAGATTTTGTTTTTTCTTTAATTTTGACAAAAAACTCACGGAAACTATTGATGCGACCACCGACCAGTCATTTGAAAGCTCTTCTTACAAGGAATTCAAATATGTGGTCAGTTTTAAAAGCAATTGAGATTCCATGAAACTATGGGAAACCGCGAAAATGATACATTTTCTTCAACAGTTCTAACAAAAAGGACCCTGACTACCCTAAAATTCCTCAGATCAATCTAGAAATCAATTGATAATGTTTCTTAGATCAGTAGAAGGAATAATGAGCACTGTTTTCATACTTTCAAACTATAGGCACTTCACAGAAAGCAGGATAATGAGATAATTAGCCGCCATTTTGGAAAATGGCTGCCATGGGTCAACCAGGTCAAATCTGAAGTGGCTCCCTATTTAAATATTTTCTTTAAGACGTTTTTGAAATGTGTGCCAAGTTTCATGCTTCTATGTATAAATGCACTATTACTCCCCTATTCATGACTAATCTGCCCCGCTAAAGAAGGGATGCAAAATTATATGCAAAAGTGCATGGCACAAGTATACGCTAGAAACAATAGGTTGTTACTGTGACTAGTTCATGAGTACATCTTACTAATCAAATATTTGTGACACTGACAACAGTTAAGTAACTTTGCCTCAAGGAGTTGTCGGTCTAGGCACCAAGAAGTACAACTCTAGAGTTGTCATTATGACCACCCTGTGTTCAGAGTGTATGGTCATTTGGTTCATGACATTTTGAGCAATATTGCAGCTAAAAGTAGATCCAAAATCTTGCTTTATTAATGTAACTAATTATCCATTTTGAAACTATAAAAAAAAGGAACATTATTTTAAAAATTAATTTAGTCATCAGTTAACCCTAAAAAGAAGACTTTAATAAACATTGTGATGTCCAAAAAGTCATATATGTGCAGGCAAATTTACTTTTGCCATATATTGGTTGGAAAGTCTCATAGATCTATACGTATCTGCCTTTCCTTCACTCCTATAAGATGGATGGAATTTCATAGTCAAACTACATTTTTCTTCAGTATCACATATCCCTAGGGATTGTAGTCTTCTTTCAGCTGAAAGCTAATGTCAGAATAGCATGATGGAGGCAAGCTGAGGCCAACTGAGAAGAACGACAATCTATTGTGTTCCGGGTGTCATATTCCATTTCTCAGTGAAAGAAAAACTGGCTGGGTGAGCAGCATAGCAACAAACTTCTGAAGCATAATGTGAGATTCTAAAATGTATAATTGTTATCAAAACGAACAGGTGAACAGTGATGGGTGGATCAGCGCAGAACAAAATTATGTGTCCTCGAACTCCCTGTTTGAGAATCCAAACTGCTGAATGCATAAGTAAAATATTATCATGCAATTAACAATTTCCACATCTCAAAATCAGCAACTTTTCTGCTACTTTCTCCGGAATGAATCTTTCTTTGCATTATCTTCTCAATATCGGTTTTTGATTGACCATCTTTTATCTCATGAAATGAAAGAGTCATGAATTGTCTGTTTTTAAGAACTGTTTCCTGTTTCCCAGACAGGAAAAATGGATAGACTGCTATTGGAACTGACGTACTTTCAAAAAAGCTCTGATCTAAAAAAAATTACTCTTGTTTCCTTTTTTCTTGTGTGTCATATTAGAATTATATAACATTCACTTGCTTAGTGAGTACGTTGAATAAGAAGAAATTGTTTCACACGTACTGACTTGCCAGATGTTGGAGAATTGTTCGGTAATTAGTATATACTGTACAGGAATTTTGGTAGTTATGCCAATGATGTGAATCTGAATATATGAGGCAGACACTTTAATCAATATGAACCATGTATAAATGATTCATGAAAAAATTGAACTTGTACAAACTACCTCCAATTATTGTCATTATGATGGAACTTATTTTATTAAGTCATGATAGTTAAATAATAGCTTTTTGACACAAATCTTCATGTATTTGAAATAAAATGATCAAAAGGAAATTTAAAAGGTAAAGATCCAATCGAATATAATGTGTGAACAACCAAAATCTCATAATCAATACATGGCTTTCAAGAGGTAGACACTGTCCCATCAAGGTGTATTAATGCAGCCTATGTAGTAATTTACAGTGTATGTATGTTTCTATCCGTGTATTTACCTGGATCTATCTACACTCCTGGGCAAAAAAAATGGACCTTTGTAGAATTTCATATTGTTTCAGTACAAAACAGCAAGGCAGATTTCCTGTCAGTCAATCAATAGCAATTTTATCTTTATGCTTTTCCTTTTGACTTTTGATGTTAATCTAATAGTATAGAAATTCAGGAGCCTAACGCAGATGAGCCTTGGAAAGCAGTGTAATGTGAATGGAAAAAAATGACATTTTGCGGTGCACAAAGTTGTCAAGAAGCGTAACCAAAAGACTGTGCTGTTTAAAAATTCAAAATAAAACACAATTCCACACTAAGATAATGTCGTTATTGATTGACTGACAAGAAATGAAGCTTTGATGTTGTGGATTTCCAGTATAAATAAAAACCTATTGAAATGAAGTAAATTATACGAAGGTCCATTTTTTTTGCCCAGGAGTGTATGCTTTTCCTACCAATCTATCTGTCTTTCCACTTATCTCATTACTCTCAGTGCTACCTTGCAGAGCTATTCCAGCAGGCAATATTACTCCCTCATCCTTATTTGGACTTGGCCAGCATTAGTCGCAATCTGATGCAGGAAGCATTAAAAATGCATCGGTCAGTCCGCCACAAGGGGCTCTCATTTAACCCAGTGTTAAATGCAACAATCCTCGGGAGAGCCACACTGCTTTCCCTTAATACCTCCTTCCGGAGCCAGCAGATGTCATTTACAGATAATGTTTGGGCTCTATTCTATAAATCTTACACTATACAAGCATTATACAAGCATCCAAATATCCTTTGATTTCTAAAAGATGCTCACTGAAGGAATAGTGGATTATTACATAAAATTACAAGAGATGTCCAAACACAAAAGCCATTGTTTAATGTATTTACATCTGTTGAAAGATAGATAGATAGATCCATAGATGTAATAAGTGCAGCTCTCTATTCCCAGTTCTGGGTGCTCACAAGCGTTTATTGATGAGATGGGAGAGAGAGCGAGAGTCCTTGTTGATGAAGGCCAACTGAATTTGAAGACTCCTGTTCGATTAGCAGTAGTTTAAGTACGATTATGAGGATGGACCTTTACATCGACCCTGCCAGCCCATCACTGAACAATGTGAGCTTATTTTTGGCAAAGAAAGTTACACTTAGATATAAACTATAGCACAGTGAAAGCTGTGCTTTTTGGTTGAAAAAGCATTTTGTCTCATAAAAATGTTTTATTGCCATTTTGTGAGATACATGTAGGATACAACTCATAAATATCTTCCACCAGCTTTTACAGCATTTGGAACAAGTTATTTAGCAACAACTGTCAGTTTATTGCTAGCAAAGTGGCACAATGTGGAACAGACCTGCCCTGGAGAAGTAATATACCCATAAAATATCAGGCAGGAGCTCATAGGTTGTAATTTGTGGTTGTTGTGATATATCGTAGCAATTTAGTGCGGCAGGAAATCCCTTCGGGGGTGTTGTGCACTATGGGACTACTAATGGTAGACAGTGGATAGTATTAGTCGAGTGCATTAGTAAGTCTTCATAACCTACCAGACCAGGGGGTTTGACCAATGGCAATAAAGCAGGCCAAAAAAGCCTCTCTCCAAAGGTGTATTTGAACCTATGCTCCAAGAGAGGATAATGATCTGCTATATATTGATTTCAGATGGATGGAATATTGGAGCTTTACACCCCATATTTATGTGCTTGGTAGGCTAATTAGGACAGGAGGAGGACATACAGTACAACCCAAAATAAAGTAAGAAAATTTTCTGTCAGAAGTCCTCTGTTTACCTATTTTGCCCTCTTTTCTCCTCCCCACCCCAAATCTCCTTACAACTCCCTTTGACTCCTTACAACAACCTTAGCTCACATTAAGAATTCTATTTAGAGAGCTACCAGAGGTGCAAAATATCAAGTAAATCAAACACAATGGAGTTGATTAACTTTAAATTGGTGTTGTTTAAATATGATTTTAATGCAATTTTAAAATGTAGTTTCAAGTAGGTAAAAGTAGGAAGTGATTCAGAGGTAGTCAAAAGGTGTGAAAGGGTAAAGTAGTGGCTGCTTCTTCCTTCCTGCTGAGGTAATCGTACTTTATTTCGGGTTGTACTGTAGCAATGACGGGAAAGGATGATTGAAACAGCAATCCATCATATGCCCAGGTTACCATGCAAGAGCTAGATTCGAACCCTGGACCCAGCGACTTCAGTGATTGAAATCCTTGCATGCTACCACTAGACCAACTCTACCCTATTAATTTCAGAACAATCTTCTCCCTTGTTCCTTTAGATTGAATCGAAATTATTTGTTTTCTATATTTATTGTCAGATTCTTCTCAGTAACAAAGTCATTTATTTGATGCCACATTAAGATCAAATGCTAAGGCCCTTGAACCTGAGCTCGATAAAATATATGAGATATATATGAGAGAGTCTTTTCATGTGGTACTCCTCATCGACCCACTGTCAAGAGCACACTCCCCGGATATTTCCCTCTTTTTCTTCTAGCCATTCAGCTATGGTTGGTATCTAGAGTGCTATTTCAGGGAAACTCAACACAAAATTGCTTATTAGAAGGCTGCGGAGATCCATCTATTCAACCCTGGCTTCTCTCCAGTTTGTACAGTTCACATTAAATACTGAAGAATTTGTCAGATCTTTTCTCATTGTAAGGATTGTTAAGTTTCCAAAGCGGTAAAGTACTCAATTTTAGCAACAATAAGTAGTGCAAGAATAAAGATGCATCACTAGAACTTCCTGATATAAAACCAGCAACTCTTTAAATTGTATTTCTGCTTGATACTACTGCAGTATCAGCTTTAACACCTTACTCTTATAATGTTATATCATTTTTATGCAGGTCACACAGGCTCCGAGATTAGGGCGTGTGGCTGTTGGCGTGGACCTGGTTGACAAGGTTTGTGAGGAGAAAGTAGTTTCCTTCACATTATGAGTTGGCTAATGATACCCTGCATGGCTGTGGTGCATGCCTCCAAGGCACTTTGGACCAAGGACCTATCCGACCTCATCAGATTTATGTGGGCTTGGCTAAATGGTCCTTGATAAGAGGAATTGGTGTCACCTGGGTTCCACAATTTTCACCAGGAGCTTTGAAGATGTTTCCTTGTTACACATTGAACTTCAAAAAGAAAATGCACAGCATAGTATTGCGATGTACAAATTTATTATATCATAATCTTTTAAACTGTAATTTCAGGACCACATTTCTGAATTATACAAAAAGAAATGATTGTTGAAACTGTGGATATTAAAGAAAAGGAAGTTAATCTTAGCAGATATTTAACAACAGTTTAATTTACTGAGCTGTGAAAAACAACAGCTGATGATGGCTTTGTGATCAGGCCAAAAAATTATGTTAAGCGAAACTAAAGACGTTTCTTGATATTATGAAAAGACATCACTAAGAAGGTAGAAAGCCATGATGAGCCCTAGTCTCCTCCCTAGTCTTCTCCTTAGTCTCCTCCCTAGTCTCCTCTCTAGTCTCCTGCCTGGTCTCATCCCTAGTCTCCTCCCTAGTCTCCTCCCTCATTTTTCAATCATATTTGCAGATTTAATACTCCCACTTGAAGTTCGACATCATGCATGCATTGACATTTCCAAATGTGTATGCCACAGACATATCTGTAAACAATTAAGCACGACTCAACAGGTAAAAAGAAAGATTGCATTTCAGAAAATGTTTATTCTCTGATCCAGGGAGTACAATGATATTTAATCCACAAATGGCAAATGAAACTTGAGAATATCACATGGATTCACCAAGATACAGTTGATTTTTTTCTCTTATTTTGCAGTCGGGCAGATAGAATGTCAATTGCCATATGGATTTGCAAATGGATTAGCGGAAAAGAACTATACAAATATTTGTTACAAAGATATGTATCTTGCTCTTACACTTAAAACAATACTATTTGCCAGAACGTTATATCAGGAATGCATTGATTCTGTATTTTAACAATTTATTATACACAGCCAGTTGAATCAACCGATATCGACCGTAAATCAAAACTGAAAAAAAAAAGAACAAAAGGATTTAATAAGAAGAAAGAAAGAAAGGAATTCGAAACATGTTACATGTACAATGTACTATTCATTCATACTGCATTTCTGGGGCCTTTCAATGAGCCAGCATAATTATTGATGCTAAGGTCTCCCAATCTTAAAACTTTCATTTAGCATAAGTATGCACCTTCCTTTCTGATTTAAATTTTTTCAACTGAGTAATATCAGC
This sequence comes from Platynereis dumerilii, assembly GCA_026936325.1. Classification (NCBI taxonomy): domain Eukaryota; kingdom Metazoa; phylum Annelida; class Polychaeta; order Phyllodocida; family Nereididae; genus Platynereis; species Platynereis dumerilii. Next base: position 20,412,522 of record JAPTHN010000005.1, on the reverse strand, counting down.
TTTCAATGTTCTTGGTCTATCTGCAATGTTGGTTTGGCTAACACTTATTCTATCGACCCTGCTCTCCGGATTTCATGAAAGTATATTCAGCCTATTGATCACTATTGCTGATGTCAAGAAGTGAAATGCATAAACTGGCAATGAGCCATTTTGTGGGGGATGATAAAGTCGATAAGTGCAATGGCATAAAACATGCTCTGATCCAATAAGTCTTCATAACAGTTTGCTATCCTCTTATCATAGCCCATTCACATTGACATTTGAAGTAATCCACCCATACATCTGATCACGTCTGTTGTAAGATGACCAGTTTATGGCTGACTGGAAGATAGAGGCAAATGGCCATTTTTATGGATATCTGGAGGACGTTTTCGGTTGAGCCCTGTTGTACACATCAAGAGTTTGGGTACACTGACTCAATAATGCATATCGCAATTTTGTTCTTGTTGTCTTTGAATTTGCAGTTGAGAACAGCAAATTTACTTTCAAGGTGGGCCAAAATCAAAGTTGAATCATTCTCAATTATGAAATAAGCACGGAAAGTTATATACATAGAAGTGTTAAATTTCACGGCAGCCTTTTTCATAATGTATTATATATAAACAATCGTAAAATGCCAAAAAGAGAGCATTTAGTGGTTATCACTTGATGAACATCTGTTACACTATGAATATACATTTTCAAAGACGGTGTCAAGAAGGTTTGGTTTGTTTTTTTTTAAGTTATTGCACAAATTGTTGGAAAAGACATTCATTGTGACAAGCAAACCTTCGCGTCCAGCATATAAGCCTTGCATATTGCAAGCCACGCTTCTTGGGTGTTAGCCATCCATGCACCATGTTGCCCGTGTCCCGTCATCACCAATGCTAATTGATGGGACAAGCTAATGCTCAGTGAGGCCATTGAGTGTGAGCTACTGAATGCCCCTGGGAATTGCTGGCATATGTTAATTATATTCATTACACATGACTGCTGTTCAGACACTAAGTAAGCATGAATCAGCAGCACAAAAATACATTTATAGGTGAAATAAATATGAGGATTCATCACTGGGCACAATATCGTAGGATAGAAAGATACGAAATACAATATTATTGTAACTTTAATCGTCTGCTACAAGGCTAAATTTGACCTCACCAGTTGACCTCCACATTTCAATACATTGAGAATATTGCAAGTCAAGTGTGAGGAAAGTCTAATGAATGGGTTGTTTCGTTAGCTACAGAAATCAGTCTCACACTGAAAAATACAATAACAGTAATCAATGAAATAGCAATGATTGAAACATTTCCACATCAACTCAGACTCGCTACAGTGTGACTATAGTGTAACAAACAAAGTAGCTGTGCACCATATGACTTGAGCTGGATGATGTCTCAATCTTGTCTTCTTCAATTCTCTATGCAATGATGGATCTTCTGAGGAGAGAAGTCCAATATCAACTTTATTATAAAGGGACGAAAGATATTGCATGCATACTAAACACACTCAGACAACAAGAAAAAGATTCTGGAAACTTTAACATGACATACGAGTCGTCTGCAGCCCTTAAGCAAGTCAATCTTCTTTCTTTTTATAGCAACAGCAAAACAAAAAGAGAAGAAGCACAAATTGTCGGATTCCTAAAGGCAGAGGTTAAGTACAAAACAGATATGGAGGTTGCATTGCCTCAGAACAGATTGTTGACCTTACTCCATCATTCTTGTTTGTCTTCTGTGGCTAAACCTGTTTTGCACATTTGTATTTGCTTTGCCCACTTCTAGAGATGTCGTTAGCTTGCGGCTTTGAAGGCCTTCTATTTGATTGTTCTTCACAGGAGCAAGTACTCCTATGCCACTTATCTTATTTGCTTCTACTCCAGAAGATTTCTTTATTCTTTCACAGAATTATTACTTCTTCTGCACAGATGTTCCTGGTAACAAAATTTATTATAATCTCCAATTTTTTGAATGGCAATCATCAATCCTAATCACATGATGTTTCCAAAATAGGAAATGGCTTATATTTAGCTAAGTTGCCATATATGTGTAATTTTTAAACATTTGAATCAAGTTATAGACAGAAGAATAAATTCCCTCCTCTTCTCAAGAATAGGGTCTTTAACTATTTAAAAAATGTTGCCTCAATTTAACCATTTCAACAAAATGGATATCCAATTGGCTTGAGACCCAGGTTAAAACTTAGAACTATCAGAATATCATTGTTACTAAACACCAATGCCCTTATTAACAAGCTACCTAGTTTCACATTATACTTTTGAATCAGTTAGGTTGGCCAGAATACATAACTGTAAATTTTTTACCATATTTCCAGATTCTATGCTTTGACCTAATGCTCGACTTCATGCAAACATGTATTGACATTTCGAAATGTGTATGCCACAGACATATCTGCAAACAAAAATACCTCGAATCAGCAGGTAAAAAGAAAGATTGAATTTCAGAAAATGTTTATTCTCGATCCCATTCAAGGTATACAATGATATTTAATTCAGAAATAGCAAACGCGACTTGAGAATAACAACTTAATCTGTTGATGTGCAGTAAATTTCTTCAGTCGTTATGCCTTTGTTAAGACAAAATATCTATTTGCCAAATGGATTGGCAAAAAGCAAAAAACAATTGAAAAAAAGTCACCAAGATAGATCTCCTAGACTCAGAAAAATACTATACGTGTGGTATTAGGATTGCAAAATAATTACACACTTCCTTCAAATGACATTTATGGGGTGTTCAATTTCCCACATGTAGCATAGTCACTGACACTGGGAACTCCCCTTATTACTCCCAGTCTTTATTATTATCCCTGAAATGTTTCAGTTGCTTATAAAGTTCTACCAATCTGATAGTTTTTTTAGAATTAAGAAAAAAAGGTTTTTAGTAAACAAGTAAAAGATAAAACAGGGATATTGAAAATGAAGGCTTCAGACAAGTATGTTTGATAATTCTTTGTAAAACAGGATGTGCGTTCCAGGGGCGGACTGGCCTATGTGGCAAAGTGGCAGCTGCCACGGGCCCATCGACTCAGGGGGGCCTATAAAAGATGCCAAAAAAATTTAAAATTCAAGAAAAGAGCGAAATTTACTGAAAAGTCCCTGATTGTGTGCTGCAATCACACTAACTAAAAAGGACAGTGCTCTGTCATACTGGAGCCCCCAACCTAATTGTAACAATTGCCAAATTTGGCCTGTAGCATTTTGTTTTCTGTTTTTAAATATCGCTGATTGTAGGGACATAGGGGCCCGCTGACTTATTTTGCCACGGGGCCCGATATGCCGCCAGTCCGCCCCTGGTGCGTTCCTTCCTGGTTTGTTTTAATAATCTCCTTCGAACTTTGTTACATCAGCTTTCAAATTTTTTCGTTTATCTGAATGTTAGCTTGGCTACCCTTATTCCATTGATCTTGCGGCCAGCTTCTGCTGCCTCATGAAACTATCGCTGTTGGTGATGTCAAGATGGGAAATGCAAAAACTGGCAATGTGCCACTTTGTGGGGGATGATAAAGTCAATAAGTGCAATGGCACTAAACATGCTGTGATCCAATAAGTCTTCATAACATTTTGTTATCCTGTTATCGAAACCCATTCACATTGACACTGGACATTTGAAGTAAGCCATCCACGCATCTGGTTATGTCTGTTGTAAGATGACTAGTTTTATGGCTGATTGGAAGATTGCGGCGAATGGCCTTTTTATGCATATCTTGAGGATGAACATGGTACGTAGAGTCATAGACTATACAGATACACTGATGCAGATAATAAACTACAGTAAAACGGTCCTGTAATACTTTTTCTGTCGAGCCTTGTTGTACACATACAGACTCAATAAAGTATATCGTTGTCACAATGTAGCCATTGTTATCTATGAATTTTCAGCTTTGCATTGCAAACTCACTTTCAAAATAGGCCAAAACAGGAATTCAGGATGTCACCATTTACATTGGCCTGTAACTACACTCCTAACAATATTTGCATATGCTTGGTTCTTGGTTGAAAATGCAAATCATGACCAAACCAATTTCCTGTATAAATAAAACCACACTTTCTATCGTTTGGCCAAAGCAAATAAAATATATCAATGATGAATGTAACCATGGTAGTATAGGCTGATAAGCATCTAGTTGTAACCTTTGTAAGCAGGTGCTTTTCTTTTTTAGCTTGTGGTAGTCGCCTTCTCAAGTGAAACTAATATCTGATTCAGTAGTAAATTAATTGGTGTTTCTGAATGGAAATTAAAGCTGTTTTCACAGTTTCTGTTTTTTTTACTGTGTTTCATTGTTGGTACTTTTTTTTACAATTTTATTTGATAAAAGCCTCTATAGCTTCTTAGTATACACCATACGTACCACATGTCACGATTAATAAACCAATTTTAAGTAACTATACAATTTTGGCAGATTTTGTTGTCAGATTAGAAGACAAAATAAAATAACCATGTCCTGCTTCAGGCTAAAGCAGACCAAGATTGGATGCATTTTATTTTAGATAAATAGCAAAAAACCTATGGCCCAAGAAGTCAAATTCAATGAAATCTTCTGTAAATGTCCAAGGTGACCTTTCCATAATTTTATAGACAATTGTAAAACATATATCAAAGGAGCATTAAAAGTTTTGATCAACTTTAGTCCACTTGATGAACATTTTTTCATACATTTTCAACATCAGTTTTCAAAGATAATGTAAAGATGGTTGGTTTATTTTGTTGGTTTTTTTTTAAACTGCAAATTGTTAGCAAAGTCATTCATTGTGACAAGCAAACTTTTGTTTCCAGCATATAAGTCTTGCATATTGCTAGCCACACTTGTTGAGTGCTAGCCATGCATACACCATCTTGCCTGTGTCCTGTAATCACCAATGCTAATTGATGGGACAAGCTAATGCTCCATGTGGCCATGGAGTGTGGGCTAATGAATGCCCCTGGGTATTGCTGGCATATGTTAATCATATTCATTACACACGACCGCTGTTCAAGCACTAAGTAAGCATGAATGAGCAGCACAAAACTACATTTACAGGTGGAATAAATACAAGGATTCATCACTGGGCACAATATCATAGTCTAAAAGATAGAAAAATACTAAATACAATATTATTGTAACTGTAATCGTCTGCTACAAAGCCAAATTTGACCTCACCAGTTGTCCTCCACATTTCGATACATTGAGATTACTACAAAAAAAGTGTAATGAATGGTATGTTTTGTCTTCACACTGAAAAATACAATAACAGTAATCAATGAAATAGCAATGATTGGTACATTTCCAAATCAAATCAGACAGTGCAACTACAGTGTAACAAACTTGTCTGTCTACAGCAATGACAAAATAGCTGTGCACCATTCACCTTGTGCTGGATGATGTCTCTATCTTGCCTCCTACAATTCTCTGTGCAATGATGGATCTTCTGAGGAGAGAGGTCCAATATCAACTTTATTATAAAGGGACGAAAGATATTGCATGCATACTAAACGCACTCAGACGACAAGAAAAAGATTCTTGAAACTTTAGCATGACATGAGGGTTGCCTGCAGCCCTTCAGCAAGTCAATCTTCTTTCTATTTCTTGCCACAGCAAAACAAAGAGACAAGAAACAAAAATTGTCAGATTCCTAAAGGCAGAGGTTAAGTACAAACAGATATGGAGGTTGCATTGCCTCAGAACAGATTGTTAACCTTACTCTGTCCTTCTTGTTTGTCTTCTGTGTGGCTAAACCTGTTTTGCACATTTCTAATTGCTTGTCTCTTGCCGTAGATGTTGTTAGCTTGTGGCTTTGGAGGTCCTCTTTTGGATTGTTCTTCATAGGAGCAAGTACTTCAATGCCACTTGGCTTATTTGGTTGGACTCCTAAAGATTTCTTCATTCTTTCATCAAATTATTATTTTTTCTGCAAGGATGTTTCTGGTGGCAAAATTGATTACCATATCTTGTTTGCTATGGACATGGCAACCATCAATCCTAATCACATGTTGTTTCCAAAAGAGGAAATGGCTTATGTTTGCTGAATAACCATAATCACATCATATTTTCACATGTGAATCACGTTACAGACATAAGATGAAATTCCCTCCTGTTCTCTGGAATAGGTTATTTAAGGTGCCTCGGCCTAACCATTTCAGCAAACAGCCAATGTTGCTTTGGATTAGGATATCCAGCTGGGTTGTGACCATGGTTGAAACCTAGTTCCAAAATAGGATATGGCTTATATTAGCTGAATTACCATAATTGCATCATACTTTTACATATGAATCATGTTACAGACAATAGATAAAAGATCCTCTTGCTCCTGGAATAGGATTTTAAGGTGCCTCAGCCTAACCATTTCAGCAAACAACCAATGTTACTTTGGATCAGAAGGATATCCAACTGGGTTGTGACCGAAACCTAGTTCCAAAATAGGATATGGCTTATATTAGCTGAATTACCATAATTGCATCATACTTTTACATATGAATCATGTTACAGACATTAGATAAAAGATCCTCTTGCTCCTGGAATAGGATTTTAAGGTGCCTCAGCCTAACCATTTCAGCAAACAACCAATGTTACTTTGGATCAGAAGGATATCCATCTGGGTTGTGACCGAAACCTAGTTCCAAAATAGGATATGGCTTATATTAGCTGAATTACCATAATTGCATCATACTTTTACATATGAATCATGTTACAGACATTAGATAAAAGATCCTCTTGCTCCTGGAATAGGATTTTAAGGTGCCTCAGCCTAACCATTTCAGCAAACAACCAATGTTACTTTGGATCAGAAGGATATCCAACTGGGTTGTGACCGAAACCTAGTTCCAAAATAGGATATGGCTTATATTAGCTAAATTACCATAATTGCATCATACTTTTACATATGAATCATGTTACAGACATTAGATAAAAGATCCTCTTGCTCCTGGAATAGGATTTTAAGGTGCCTCGGCCTAACCATTTCAGCAAACAGCCAATGTTGCTTTGGATTAGGATATCCAGCTGGGTTGTGACCATGGTTGAAGCCTAGTTCCAAAAGAGGAAATGGCTTATATTTGCCGAATTACCATAATTGCGTCATACCTTTACATAATGAATCATGTTACAGACATAAGATGAAATATCCTCCTGCTCCTGGAATATGGTTTTAAGGTGCCTCAGCCTAACCATTGCTTTGGATTAGAAGGATATCCAACTGGGTTGTGACAGAGGTTGAAACCTAGTTCTAACCATCAGAATATCAATATTGTCCTTACAATGTATTAACTACGCCACCCAGTTTTACTTTATACGTCTGCATTTTTTAATGCTCGACTTTATGTACGCATTGACATTGCCAAATGTTTATGACAAGAGATCATGAAACGAGGAAAACGGTCAATGATGCTTTGGAATATCAAATAAATTCATCAATATACAGTTAATTTTCTAACATTTTGAAGTAGACATTCTTGAACCAGCTGTTAAAATTTTAATAAACTTTTTTTTGGTAATTCTTGGCACAAAATAGATTACCTTCTATCTACATGGTGCTACTTTACTAGCAATAAACTGACAGCTGTTGCTAACCACATGTTCTAAAAGTAGTAAAAGCTGAAGGTAGATGTTGGTTGGCAGTGTCTTATCTCATATAGTTTTACTAGTTCAACCACAAAACACAGATTCCAGAGAGGTAGCTATAGTACCCACTGGTGCTGCTTGAAGTCAGTAATGCTCCCCTGGTATACATGCAAAATTGTGAATGGAAATATACTGCATGGCCATGGTAATGTGGTTTTTGTAACTTTGGACAACTGTATATTCACCCTTTGTTTTTTCTCTCTCTTTACAGGGTACATATCATAAAGCCATGTTGACATGAAAAAGGAATATCTACAGTAGTGGAGACTGTGAAAGTCTCTTGACAGAAGGAAAAAAGAAGGCCTGGAGGGATACCCATACAAAATGGAGCCTGAAACGACCCGCATGGGTCTCGATGAGGATTGGAACCTTGATATCCTCGATAAACATAATGACGACATCTTTGATCTCTTCTCAGAAATGTATGGCACAAACTTTCCTGAAAAGGACATCGCAGAAAAAATGTTTGTGTATGCCTCGCCAGTCCTAATGGTGGTCGGTACAATAGGAAATTTGTTGAGTGCGGTTGTGTTATTTAAGATGTGTCGAAAGGTGCTAACGACTTGCCTCTACCTTTTTGTATTAAGCATAATAGATTTGATAGTGCTATATATGCGTTGTGGGAATGAGTGGATTATGCACATGGCAAATTACGATGTGATGGAAAAGGCTCAGCTGGCATCCAACAGTGTCTGCAAGTTGTATCCCTTTGTCATCAACTTTGCACTGCACCTCAGCATCTGGCTTATGGTTGCCTTGGCAACGGAGACAACCATAGTGACACTGCGCCCCGAGAGGCTGATCCGGGTGTGTGTGAGCGAGCGAGCCAAGGCAGTCATCCTCCTCATTATTGTTCTCCTTGTTTGCGTAAATGCTCATAGTTTCTGGACGTTCAACCTTATAGAGGAAAAAGGTGCAGATTCATCACAACCGAAGATCTGCACAAATCTCAGACAAGGCCAGGCTAACGAGGAGTTCCGGAGGGTTGTCTGGCCCATCATTGATATTTTAGTCACTGACTTCTTTCCCTATTTTACAGTGTTCTCGTGCACTGTCATCATGGTGACTCGCCGCGTAAAACATCAGGGTCCAAACCACAGGGATACTTTGAATGTTTGGAAATCTTACCAATTGGATGCCCCTGCAGCTAAAGACTTCCAGTTTACCATCATCGTTTTATGTGTGGTGTATCTTATATTCATGATAACAAAATTTGCTTTAGATATCTTCCTATTTTTGGTGGAGCCTGGCTCTTTGGAGTTGGTTGAATACAGCCTTCCATTCGATGCCAAGATACAACTTGCAAAAGCGATAAGCGCTATTTTGCATTTCACATTTCTCTGCTGCAAGTTTTTTGTGTATGTGATTACCTCAAAACGATTCCGTGAGGAGCTACGGACTATGTTCATATGTCACTGCTGTCGAAGGCGACCCAGACATAGGTCGCCACCTGGTAGGTGTATGATAAACAGAACGCCCTCTCATGGTGATCCAAAGAACCCCATGTTTGAGAATCATGTCCCTTACGAGCAACATCTCCCACTCAACCCACCGTCCATAGGTTCTCCAATGTTCAACTCTTTTGAAAGAGAGAAAAAGGCTTATGCTATCACTTCTGTATGACGTCCTGTGGAGCATTTAGACAACTGTTGTATTGGCCTACCTAACAATGATTCTCAGATGGTATTAAGAAAAATTCACCCTGAACAAAAGATTCATATCAACTGACAAGTAGTTTGGTTACAGGAATAGATCACTGGATTTGCTTTATATGTAAGACTTTTGTCCAAAAATGTTGTTAAAGAAATAAGAAATGAAATCCATCAGTTTCAAATCTTGGTAAGTTATAATTATTGCTCTCCAGACAGGATGTTTAACATGAGAAATTACCGATGTGTGTTCAATCAAAATCTTATCTGAAGCATCAATTCGCCAAAAGGAGAATGCTTAAATTGACGACAATACAATAGGAATTATTAAATATTTATTGAAGATTATTATTACGCCTCATGTGATATGTAATGTTTTCTGTTACCAGCGATTTTGTGCTATTGTGAAATGGAAACTTTATCTGTTTATGTTTAAATAAAATGTACTTAAACACGTCTTCTCTTTCATTTTAGCAATCAAGAAATTATGATATGAGACTTTAAAACATTCCCACATTGCTTTCAGGAAGGCTAAAGGTACACAGTTTAGGAGTGTAAGAATAATTTTAAGAATTATAATACTAAGTAGATTTAAGTAAGGTATATTTATTGCAACATATATATGTAAAAAAGAAAATGGCATTGTTGAATTATGTGTCATAGTAGGTGTCATAGCATCATTGCAGGTGTCATACACTGTAAATTTTGAATTTTCAGTCAGCTTACAGCCGACGAACGACGAGTACTTACATTTGGCTGTTAGTGGACTTCAATGACCTCATAGCAGGCCCTATCCATGGCATTGAAATAAGCTGTTAACGAGTCATTGAGTAACTTGTGACCTCATTGACACCTAGTTGGTCTCTAGATTTGATAACATTGCAAGTATAGGCTATGACTTCATAAATTCCTTATGACTCACTAGGATAACATGGCATGTATAGGGCTCTGACCTCACAAGGAACATTTCAGTCCAGATCTGTAAGCACTTGATGTTCGTCTACTGTAAATGATTGAGTGAGACAGTTGCACAATTCCTTTGAGCTATCATAGCTTGTTGTTACAAGTCATAACAACGAAAATATTATCAAAACTCAAAACATCAAGTTATGTTAGCTCAACCAAATTTTGCAACCATCTCACTCAATCATTTGAGCTGACTCAGAATTTCAAATTTTACAGTGTAGCGTCATTATACATTCCCCTGCATGATTTGATTATGCTTTATGATGTTAATATGTGGCAAATCATTGCGGAAATACGCTTAATTGATATGTAGCCTGTACTGAAGAGTGCAGATAGTCCTCAACTTTACTCCAAAAATGTTTCCAACCTGACATAATTCACGAAATCATTCTCAGATATGTTGAATAACAGGCCCAGAATCAGCTTTGCAATATTAGAAAATTTGAGACAGGTGCAACATGACTGCAGCCAGGGTGTTGACACTGTTGAAGTTGACCTAAGATGACAAAATTCACAACATTAAAATACTTGCAGCTTCTTGAAACGACAAACTAAACCCAGGATGGCTAAATTCATGCTTATACCAGGTTATGGAAGACAGGACTGTGAAAAAGTGGTTTCCTTGGCTGTAAAACCATAGCACTAACACAACCTCCAAAATAGCCAAAAATTACATTTATCATTCCTCCTTTTGTGATGACTATAACGAAAATCAGAGTGCCGGCAAATATGATATTTTGCTGGTGCTTAATTGGTCTGCTTGAGTTGACATGAAATAACCAAGTTGTTGTCTGCTTGATTGAAATAGAGAATAGTTTATAATTTTTTTGAGTCTCTGGCAACATATAATTATCCATTTGGCACACCACAGGGCTGTTAAGATTCTCACTGTCCAATATATAATGCATTGAAATGGAGTTAGGCATTTCACCCACCATTTCTTTATTTCACCCTCCTGTAGCATTGCATTGTTGCTGTACTTGAGGGCAATGCCAATTGTCAATTTCTTAGCGTAATGCAGTGTAATGCAGATCTGTCTATTCTAGATAATTCACTATGACCTCCCTATCGCGAGACCTCCCTATCGCGTTGGGATACAAATCAAAATCCTTTGAAACCTGCATTGCATGGTGTTAAACCTGCAAAAAGTCATATAACTAGTTTAGTAGTAAGTTAAACATGGCATTTCTATTCATAGCTTTGGATCATGCTATTGATGGCACATGGCCACTCATGATTGCTTATTGGAAACTTGAGTTGCCAACGAAATAACACAGCCAACAACTCTCTTTGATCTGGTTGGTATTTTCTATTTCTATGTTAAATGGAATTGCTTTTACAGTTCCAAATGAACATTTAATGGCTTCTTTATGCCTGATATAGGTTGACATTATATTTAAAGGTCCAAGCACCATCTGTGCTAGTAATTATAAGATTCATAATAGAGTATAAATGAATTAAAGACAACATTTTCTGGCATATAACTGTGCTATATGAAGAGAAAAAGTGAAAAATCTTCATCTAAAAACATAAGCTGCACAGCAACAAACCTTCAGCGAAGAATATTATGACAGTGAATGTGGTATTCTATCATGGGGAGCATAGAAAATTAAGACTATTATAGGCAATATAGGCACTAAATTTCTATAATGTAAATGCAATAGTGGGGACAGCCTTTTTTTTGCAATATTTTTCAAAATATAGAATACACATACATCAGACCATCTGGAGGCGGAGTTATAGCGCTTTATGTGTAGAAAATGTCGTCATGTGTATGGAAAAGGACTGAGATAACACAAGGCAACAATTATTTTTTCTCGATATTTCAAAACGTACAAAATATCCATCAAGCAGACCATCAAAAGGCACAACTAGACCATATAGGCTACATCTGTACAACATTTCATCCATGTACATGTAAAATATGCATGAACTGAGTCCGAGCCCATAAACGAAAATAATTAAGTGTTTTGTTTGTCTGCAATGTTGCTTTGCCTAACTTTATTCTATTGATCTTCACTCTAAAAAAATTCAGACAAAATTTGTTTTTTAGATTCAAAATGGTTTTTTGAAAAACCTAATTTCAATGCAAAAAGCCAACATGGATTTTTTAAAAAATCCATGTTGATTTTGCATTGAAATTTGTCTTGCTCCACACTCCTGCTGTATCACGAAATTATCTTCAGCCTATTGATCATTACTCCTGATTTCAAGAAGTGAAATTTATGCCTATACATGCAGTGGCGATATGCCATTTGTTGGGGCTGATAAAGTAGATAAGTGCAATAGCACAAACATGCTCTGATCCAATAAGTCTTCATATCATTTTGTTATCCTCTTATCACAGCCCATTGACATTGACATTTGAAGTAAGCCATCCATACATCTGTTCTCGTCTGTTGTAAGATGACCAGTTTTATGGCTGATTGGAAGATAGAAGCACATGGCCACTTTTATGGATATCTAGATGATGAACATAGGGCATAAAGTCATAGACTATACAGACCCACTGATCCAGGTGATATATTTAGTGAGACTGTCCTGCAAAATGTTTCCTGTTTAGCCTTGTTGTACATGTCACCCTTGTTATCTATGAATTTGCAGTTCGGATGGCAAACTCACTTCCAAAATAGGTTAAAGTTGAATTGAAGTTTCCAAATCAAGCACAGGAATTCAAGATGTTATCATTTACATTGATATGTAGCTATACTTCCAACCATATTTGCACAAGCTTGGTTCTTGGTCAAATATGTAAATAATGACAAGACAATTTCCAGTGTAAATAAAACAAGATTTCCTATCATTCGGCCAAGGAAAATAAATCAATGTTAAATGTATTAAGGTTGTAGGCTGACCAGCAGGGTTGGGCACGAGTACACAAGTACTCGTGTACTCGTGTACTCAAGTACATTTTTCCAAGTACTCGCATGTACTCAGTACTCGTACCATATCATGAGTGCAGTACTCGTACTCGTACTCGAGTACATTGCTAAAGTACTCGTACTCGTAGTGAGTACATCACGAGTACAATTGGAACTGCAAAAGAGGAAAATTGAACGAATATCTAACGAATAATGTTCTTAGCTGAACGAAATAACCATTTCTATACTTGCAATAAATTAATATTGTATTTATTTTCAGTAAATCTACCTTGCCTGGCTTTGATATAGCGTGTTTTTAACGAATTCTTGGCACTAAGAAAAGATATTGAAATGAAATTAACACTTGCAGATAGCATGGGAATGTCATGTCAATGATTATGGCCATCTTGAATATTCATTTCATAATAACCTGCAAAAAGTTAATTCCAGTCAGGCAAATTCATTTATTTATACTGCAGCCAATTAATTGGGGTAAAACAAAGTGCAAAGTTTCACCTACATTACATGAATAAACGTTTGTATGTATGCATTTATATTTTACTGGACAGAACATACTTTTCATTTGGTAAGTGCTCATTCATCCTTACTATTACATAAAAATTATGTAAAAAAAAAGTTGTGCTCATCCTTGTTATAGATGGCGCCACATGTTGCATCTTAGGCATGTACTGTAATGTTGTACAACAGTTTGTTTTTCGGAAATTTTAGAATGGAAGTACCGATAGATGGATCAGAGGTTGAATAGAATAATTCTAAAATGGGCCTATATTTCATTTTGCTTCAAAAAGACATAAAAATGATTAAAATAAGACAATGTCAATTTATATAATAAAAATATAGATAGAGGGATAGTTAGATACATATATATAGAAAGAAAGAAAAAAAAAGATGCACACATCAATAGCTGCTGAATATAAGAGGTAAAGTAAATTAAATTTCCCTAGATATATCAGGCCTTGGGTTAGTTAAATTGTCCGAGACCACGGTGCATGCATTGCATGCTATTTTTCATTTGCATTTGAATGCCTATCTGAAGTCTCACAGACTGTATTTCAATCAAAATAGCTTCAAAGGATGGATCGATTATTAAGCCTGTACATCCTATATTTATGCACTTGTAGGGCTAATTCGGAAGTACACGGCAATGAGCGAAGGATTACAGAAACTGCCGTCCAACAAAGGCCCTGTTGACCGAATCTGGCTAGAGCTGGATTCGAACCCTTGACCCAGCGATTGGCAGCCCAGGAGGTATCCTCAAAAGGCCATTTTTAATTGACACAGTTCACTTTTGATTAACAAAGTAACATAAGTAGTAGCCTTCACTGACAGTATTTGTTGTTGCTCTATTGTTTTGTCTCAATAATACTTTTATTTCTTTAAATATTGCACAAATAAGGTTCAAAACTGCATAAATGTACTCGTACTCGTACTCGAGTACATTTGAAAGTACTCGTACTCGTACTCGAGTACATTCAGTAAAAGCTGTACTCGTACTCGTACTCGTAGATGTGGCAAGTACTCGTACTCATACTCGAGTACATTTGCATGTACTCGTGCCCAACCCTGCTGACCAGTAAGCATCTGATTGTAACTTTGTAGCTTGGTGCTTTTTATTGAAAGTTTTATATTAGATGAGATCATCCAACTTATCTGATGTCAATTTATTTATGACACGGTCATTTTTTAAAAGAAAAATCACATGGCTATCAAATTTGTAAGCCATGTTCCATATGTTTTTATACTAGCTTGGTCAGTAAACGGACGGTGCATATGCAAGGTTGGCTACTGATTTGATATATCTACTTTTAGGCCATGCTGTTTTGCAAATACCAGAATTTGAGGCAAAATACTCAATCAAGTATGTAAATACAGAAAACACACATTTTAAATTTAAGAGCGCCATAACATTTGCACATTTTCCCAAACACTCAAAACAGCAATTTGAAGCACTCCAGTCACGGCTACTGTAAATTTCTGATAGAAGTGTCGACATTTATTGCCATATACAGGCCATTTTGAGATTTCTGGACAAAGGGTATAGCAAAAATGTCCTGTAACAGAGCGGACAATGTGGTAACGGAGTGGAATTTTGATGTATAAAACCAACTGCAGTAACAACAACACAAGGAAAAACAATAAAAGATTGATGTAACTTTTATTTTTAGAAGTATTTCTTCTCGTATCAGTAGATTTTTTGGTCCAAATGTTGATTTCTTGCTCATGATCGGGTAACGGAGTAGACGGTAACGGTGTGGAGTAATTTCTTGCTTTTCACTCAATACTGCTTTTTATTTTGGAGATTAGATAAAATAATTGCAGACTATTAAGAGCTGTCACCCTCAGCAATATATATTGGAAATGAAGCAAACGGAGTGGACATTTTGATGAGACCAAAAACATTTTCTATGAATATTATGTCTTAATTTATTGAATACATGTTTTATGAAGTCTGCAAGGCAGTGGTACTATGGCGCACATGCGTCTGATGATATTCAGTGAAAATAGCTCATAAAAAAACAATAACAAACCGAGCTATGGCAAGTAACGGGGTGGACAAAAAAAATGACATAAATTAGTGACACGTCAATTGTATCAATTTAATCTATGAAATTATACAACAACAAAATTGGACAAGAACTAGATATAAATTCAAGTCTATATTCTCATGAATCGTGCAAAGAAACCTCGAAAACAATGGTACATTAGGAGGAAAAAGATCACTTGATTTTGTCAAGTCAGGTCCAGCGACAGGGAAAAAACATTGATTTTGTACGGATTACTGGAAATAATGCACAAAAACAGGTCTAATGAATTACTTTTTGTTCCAAATGCAGTGGTTCTTAATAGAAATATGAATAACACATGTAGAGTGACGCTTCAGATGTTAATCGCATTCAAAATAAAGTCAGGGAGCTAGAGTGATGCATATTGTCCCAAAATTTGAGAATGACTCGTACAAAGAAGTGTTAAATGTTGAAGGAAGACTTGACTTATAAAAAAATCGAAAAACACATGAAGAACAATTGTAAAACACATGAAGGAAGCAATAAATTTTGATTAACTTCAGTCCACTGGATAGATAGATATGGTAAGCGCAGCCTTCTAAACCCAATTCTGGGCATTCACAAGGGTTGATTGACGAGATGGGAGAGAGAACAGGAGTCCTCAGCATGCTACACATTTACCCCATGTGAGGGATCTTTTACTTACCCAGCAGAGACTCTGTTACAAGAGACCATCAATCTAACATATTATCTAAACAACATTGTGCTGGGATTTGGCTCATGAAGGTCCACTAAAAATTTTGGGTTCCCCAACCGGGAGTCGAATCTATGCAGGAAAAGACCTTCAGGGGAACAGGCAGGCATCTTAACCAGTCAGCCAATCTGCTGCATCCTTTCATACATTCTCAACAAAGGTTTTCAAAGATAGAGTAAAGAATGCCTTTTTTTTTGCAGCACAAATTGTAGGCAAAATCATTCATTGTGACATTCAAACCTTTGCGTCCAGCATATGCATATGGCAAGTCACGCTTCTTGAGTGTTAGCTACACATACACCATGTTGCCTGTGTCCTGTCATCACCAATGCTAATTGATGGGACAAGCTAATGCTCAGTGTGGCCATAGAGTGTGAGCTGATGAATGCCCCTGGGCATTGCTGACATATGTTAATTCTATTCATTACACACTACTACGGTTCAAACACTAAGTAAGCATCAACAAGCAGCACAATACTACATTCACACACTGTAAAATTTGAAATTTTGAGTTAGCTCAAATGATTAAGTGAGATGGTTGCACACTTTGTTTGAGCCATGATAGCTTGCCGTTTTGAGTTATGATAATCTTAATGTTGTTATAACTTGCAAACATTAAGCTATCTTGGCTCAAAGGAATTGTGAAACCATCTCACTCAATCAATTAAGCTAACTCAAAATTCAAAATTTACAGTGTATAGTTGAAATGTGTATGGCAATTTAACAAAGGACACATTGTCATAGTCTCAAGGATGCAATGATACAAAATATGAAAGTGTAACGGTAATTGCTGCCCCCCGTTTTCCTCCACATTTCAATACATTGAGAGAATCACCAAACAAATGTGAGGAGTGGCTAATGAATGGGTTGTCTTGAACTATTGAAATTATAGTTTCAGGCTAAAATATACAATGACGGTAAACAATGAAATTGTCTGATATATTTTTTTTTATTCAAATCATACACACTGTTGTGTAAATGTCATGCCTACATTAAGAAATAGCTGTCTGACAACAATGATAACCCTTTCAAATTGACAATATATGTGACTGTTGACTTGGGGTATGAATACAGACTCTTAAATTCCATCTTTCACCATGAGTACATATGAAATAGCAAGTTATGTATGCCATATGTGGTTGTTTTCATAGCCATGTGCCTTGTGCCAGCTGATGTCTCTATCATGTCTGTGCTGTATGATCGCACTACAAAGACGAGATGTCCAACATTAGCTTCATCATAAATGGAAGAAAGATGCATACTGAACACACTCAGACAACAAGCAAAAGATTGTTGAGAGTTTAGCATGATATAAAGGTTACCTGCAGCCCTTCAGCAAGTCGATCTAATTCCTTTTTATTGCCACAGCAAAAGAAAGAGACAACAAGCAAAAATTGTCAGATTCCTAAAGGCAGAGGTTAAGTACAAACAGATATGGTCTGGTGCAAATTTCTGTGTATTTCAGGTGAAGCCAGCATCATATCTCCAACAAAACCATGCAAAATACGTCTCTTACATCCCATGGTACCTTGTTATGTTGAAAACTGTTTTGTCTGTAAATGTTTCAAATTTCAGGGCAATCGGAGCATTTGTTCCAGATATCTGAGGTCTTAAACATCCAGAAAATGGCCATTTTGTAGCACTTTAGCGTGACATGCATATTTTGAGCAATGTTTAACCCTTCATTGGGAAAATATATTCAAAAATTTGTCAATGGAAAGTATTTTCAACTGTGGCCATGGAAGTTCTGGTTCTATGACTATCAATTGCAATTTGATACTCAGCGTATTTGTCAAGTAGTGTCTATGAGATTACGAAGTGGCAAATGAAGCCAAAATTTGAAATTTTAGCAATTTCTGCTTAACAACTCTGTGTACCTGTTGTTTCTCGGTATTTTATGTTGTATCAGCTCTCCCGGCACAGTTTGAGGATCCCTGTATGCACATTAAACCTCATTTCCTTGTATGCATGTCATATCTACTTGTTTGCATCTTTTTTTATTGCTTTATAGAAGTTGTCCCGACCCTAACACTAATTTTGTTGATACCCTGTGTCCAACAAAGGTTGGCTAAACAAACGTTTTTACTACAACATTGTCCCTCACCATTAGCTCAATTGTTTAGGACCAAAAAAGATGCACACACCTTTCTGGATTTTAAACTAATGGTGGAAATTGTTGTTTGTCCCGACCCTAACACCTCTGTCCCGACCCTAACACTTCCTTTTTTGCATCTCCATGTAACCTGCAACTTTCAGGCTTTTGGCTCAGACAGATTCTGCAAGCCCTCTGCTTTATTAGAGATAGAAAAAAGTGCAAAAATGACTCTATAAATTGTTTGGGCCTGCAGCAACGAGGCAAATAAAAAGCAATATTAATATGATTTAAGATTATAAAATAACCTTCATTGATGAAAGTAGAAGCTATTAAAAGTAAAAATTGAGTAAGGAATAATGTTAGACCAGCAAAGTGACTTAACTATGGCCAGTGGTTGCAGTTCATGCATGTCTTTTTGTGATTTTCAGCTGGTGTCCCGACCCTGACGCCTCCAATAAATTTTTCAGTGCCATATCAGCATGTTATATCTCCAATGCTAATAACTATATCTATTAGAAATTTATATTGCATACAAGGCTTTGTATGCAGAGCAACATTTTGCCATCTTTATCAATTTTTACATATGCCAATCTTTGTTTGGGAAATATTCAAATCTATCTTGTGTTAAAATGGGCTAATTTTTGAAAAACGACAGTTTTTAATATTGGACAATTTGAACAGTTCTGTATCCCATCAAATATGCATGCATGTGATTCATGGCCCAACAGGTTAAGAAAATTATGATATATGACCAACGCAATACTTTTAAAAGAACTAACTCACACCAAAATGTTATGCTTTGTTGTTGCTTCTTCCATTGAAAAAATCACAATAGCTGTGTAGGAAATCATTACTTAACCCAGATTTTTTGCTTACTTATTGCCACATATATGTGCTATTAATTGCAGCAAGATTCCAAGCAAAAAGAACACCTTTATTTTTCACCCTCCTGTCACGCTCTTATTTGCACCAGGCCATATGGAGGTTGTCTTGCCTCAGAACAGATGCTTAACCTTACTGCATCATTCTTGTTTGTCCTCTGTGGCAAACCTCTTTTGCACTTTTGTATTTGCTTGCCTCTTTCCATAAATGCTGTTAGCTGATGGCTTTGAACTCTCTATTGGATTGTTCTTCAAAGGGGCAAGTACTCCAATGTCACTTAGCTAATTTGGTTTGTACTCCTGAAGATTCCTTATCCTTTCATCATATTATTATATCTTCTGAACAGATGATCCTGGTAACATAATTGATCATAATCTCTTGACCTTTTATGGGCCAGGTAATCATCAATACTTATCAATTGTTTCCTGAAGAGGAAATGGCTTACATTTTGCTGAATAATTATAATCATACCAGTAAACTGACATAGGTTTGAATATCATCTGCACCAGTAAAAAATTTTTTTTTGGTAATTACCTGTTCAATGCTGGTATGTTTCATAAGATATGACATTCTGTCATATAATTGTGTACTTTAATGAAAAGTGCTGATGAAAACTTATCTGCATGTATTCAAATTGTTGGTCCTTTTACCACGTTCTAAAATTTTCCAGTCTTATCACTGTGTGACGAGAAATGACAAAGTTATATGAAACTGCATGTTTGTAAAACAGCCTTAGAACCTACATGTAGTCGTAAATAAACAAAGTACATACCCCATTCGTATTGACTCTTGACATCTGAAATAAACCATCCATATATCTGCTCATATTTGCGTTGTAGTGATTTTTTATGGCTGATTGGAAGATAGACAGACTCACAAGAGGTCAAAATAAAGACTGCCAATGTCCTGAAAAAATAACAAGCAGGATATGAGCGAAGAAAATAACTCAATGTCCAATTTTATTAAGTTGTAAGCTGATGCATTTGATTGCAGCCTTTACATCTGTGTGTAATCCGTCTAATGAAATTGCATCAGATGTCAAATTATGTATCATTTTCTAGACTCATGCATCTAGTTTCTGTACTTGGCTTGTTTTGAACAAAGCCTACCATCCTGCTCAATTTGTTTGTCAGCCGATATGCTTTACACGGTAAGCACTGGTAATTGATCCAACTTAAATTATCTTCCGATTTCATTTTGTTGCTTCTCATGCTGGACCATTACATGACCTGGTATTTGATTGGAAACAAAGGAAATTCTTTTCAAATATAACTGCTAAGATAAATTATTGAGAACGAAAAAGTAAAACAAAAAGATACTTTCGTTTCCTGAAGAACTTTTTGTGAATAAAAATACTTCTTGTTGCTTCTTGTTGTAAGCCATTGCAATTAAGTAATCCTGAAGGTTCAAGCACAATGAGCATAAGCCCTCATTATTGCATGCCATGCTTCTTGGGTGTTAGCCATGCATACACCATATTGCCTGTGTCCTGTCATCACCAGTGCTAATTGATGGGACAAGCTAATGCTCCGTGTGGCCAGGGAGAATGAGCTAATGAATGCCCCAGGGAATTGCTGACAAATGTTAATTACTATGTTCATTATGCACACTACTGCTTTTCAGATACTAAGTAAACAGGAATAAGCAGCAACATGGTGAGAAATGAAATTTGCATTACCTCATGTGGGCTAAACCTACGTGTCTAGATGTTTTAGCTTCCTGGGCAGATGGATAGACACAACTATAAAGACATATAAATGGCAGATGCACAGATAGAAAAAAAGATGATTTAGATGTCCGTCAAGACAGATCAGTTTAGTCGTCTTTTTAAAATTGTATTGACGCCTAAAGCTCCGATATCCTTGTTCGTAGTCCTTAATGAAATGTTAAGGTTTCATGTGTGTAAGTAGGCTATAAGATACTGTTCTTCATACTTTTCTATTAGCCTACTTTATTAAAGGAATACTATGTTACTCCACAGAAGATTGTTGTCTTTACTGCTGGGTTAAATGAGAGCCAGACGCGGTGGATTGAACCATGCATTGTTAATGCTTGCCGCATCAGATTGAGGTTGATACTGGCAAAGTTTAAATAAAGATCATCACATAGTAGTATTCTCTACTACAATGGCCGTAAGATGAAACTGAGCAGTAAGTTGGCGAATGTCATAATTATGGCTATATAATCCCTCAAATACCTACCGAGATTATGATTGATCAGGGTCTCTGCCTTTACAAAGCCATATTTAGAATATGTCCTTGATTTATTTTATTCTTAAATAGTGAAAACTAACTGTTTCTAGTGATCTAAATATCTAAAACGTCTACAAACTTTCACGTAAACGTGATTCTTTTGTTCTATCCTTCCTTTCCTTTCATTAACTTCATATTTGAGGATTCCTAGTGCAGCATTTATATGATTCTTTGATGCTGCTCAAAGGTAAAAAAAACAACAACTGTCTGCATGCAACTGGTATATGGAGATACTGAGGAGAATATACACAACTTATTCTGTGGCGGATGATACAGTTATTGAACAACAGTTAATCATCCCTTTAAGCAGATTTCATCCATATCTTACATATATTCTAACTGAAATATTATCTGGATTGCTATGCTAAATGTGATATACGTTGTTAGATTCGTATAAAAATGTTAATGTAAACAAACAGTTTGCAATTCCCTTAAACCTTTTTTATTACAAATCAAACAAAGCAGGATGCTGCTAAAGTAATTTTAGGCTGTGCAATCAATTAAACTCATTTAATTATGAAAACAAATAATTCTGTTGATTGGAAGTCTACACTTTACTTCATGTATGGCATAATTATGTTTTATACACAAATGTTCGCCTTTAAAATGCATCACTAAAAACATTTTGTTGTTGGCTCCAACCATTTGGCCAACTTTAATCCTATACATGTAATCCATTATGATAATACAAGGTCATAAAGTTTATTAGGGACCCCATGGCAATACACACAGCAATGACCTGTTTATAGAGCTGCTTCGACATATGAACATTAATCTTACAACATTCGCACCATGTATAGAGGGAAGGAAATCAAACATTCTGCAATGGATTACCTTTTGAATGGCTTAATTATTAACCCTGTACACTTTTTCAGGATGTCCAATAACTACATGTCTATATCATTTTTCACTTTAGTGTTCCAGGGCTAATTTGTATACCTGGTAATTATTTATGAAATATTTAGTTAAATAGCTTCAGGGCTAATTGTACATAGCAATGGGTAATTATTTATTGATTGCTGTAGGATTATCATATGGTGTTGGTCCCATAATAAATAATTATAGAGATTATACAGAGTACACTATCCCAGACATGCAACAGCCGTTCCATGTTTTGTATAATAATGGCAATTCTGAAGTAGTTTTTCATTCTCTCTTTGGCAAACACATATAATTATATGGAAGGATAATCTATACCAATAATTGATTTTGTAACAAGTCACATCTGTTCAGAGGGAAACATGATACAACATGAAATAGAGATGTCTTCTGGAGCATGAACCAAATAAAGCAGAGTGGCATTTGAGCATTTACTTCATGTTGAGAACAATCCAATAGAAAGCTTTAAAAGGAACAAGCAACATTTTTGGGGAATTCAGTGGAGGGAACAAAAAGGTAAAAATAAAATAAAAACAGGTTTTGCCACATGCAGAGATAAACCAAGAATGATGCAGAACGGTTATTACAGATTTCGTATTAGTGTGCCATGTTCTTTTCAACTGCCACAGTGCTCTTGTGATGTCAGTATCAGCATAATGATTTCACAGTTGGTATATTCGCAGTTTCAGCTGTGTCACTTGGAACACATACTGATCACACCATTACAAATCCACAATGAGCTGTTAGATTGTTGCTCAACATTGATTATTCAGTTTGATGTTTTGAATAAATCCAAAAGTTACAATATCCAGCTATATGTAATGCAAGGATTTTGTGTATAACTGCTATCAGTTTTAGCACTTTTACAACAAAACAAATTCATTCACTCTCATATTCATTTGTTGGTCTGAGAGGTTATCATGTGCTGCTCTGTCTTGGCAAAAATAATATACTCAGGAACCATCTGGAATTTAAGACCTAAGGGGGGGGGTTTGCTTGGGAGCATCCTTATCACTGATTTCCAATAATGTTTATTTAATGATCGAATTCTTAGCCTCCTTGTCTGGCCTTTTCCCAAATTTTTGGGGAGCAACTACCCCCCCCCCCCCATTTCTCGTCCTCTAGTATGCCCATGCAACGCCGCCACGATCACTTTCAAAAAATCTCCCCATCATTCCCATTCCAGTCATCAATTCTGAACAGTTTCTTTGGCACAGATCTTATCTAAAAGGCTGAAAAGCCACAAGGTGCTGCCCTCAAGGAGAAATTTCACAACAGGACACCATGAATGTCCATGATGGATCAAGCAAGTGGCTCAAACATATTATATCAGTTTCACCTGCTCCAACTGAATCAAACAACCATACCAATGAATGCAGATTAATCAATTGTTATTCACACTTAGACAGCCCGTAAGCCTGACTTGTTGGTAGCAGTTGGAATCAACACTCATTGGAGTGCCAATAGTGATGTCAGTATTGCCATACTGACATCATCTGTGCATATATTCACATGGAACATGGCACACTTATACGAGATCTGTAATAACGGTCTGTACTGCAGGAACACATCCTCCTTATCTGTTTTTATTTGGCTTCTGCCTTTGGGATTGTGGCATTGGGCTTTGTTTTCCTACTCTCTTTTTTTCAGTGGCCATAAAAGGCAACAAACTGGACTGCCTGAATGGCTGCTTGTGACCTGTGTGTCAAGCAAAGATCTTCACTATCATTCTCTTATTGTCTGAGTGTGTTTTCGATGCATGCAATATTCTTTATTTCCCTAGTCTAGTCCCCAAAGCACATTCTAGACGTTTTCTTTAGCCTAACGGGACATACATCACAACACTAATATTAATATCGAGGCACCCTATATTTCACATAATATAATATGGAGAAGATTTGACAATTGCTTCAATGTCACAATTCTGATTGAATATGAACATGTTTCGTTATGAGACAAAATGTTATGAATTTATGCAATTATTCAAGAAGATTACTCATGTCAGTCAATTTAGACAAAAGAATAAATGTTACCAAATTTGATTTTTTATCTGAAGGTAACACAACGTTACATGTTTGAAAGACTAAGATGTAATGAATTTCTTCATCATAACACAACCATGCTTTTCCATTATGAAGATTAATGTGTAATAAGAAAGTACCATGAATCTTCTGGTAATAAAGCAGTTCTAACCCTGGTGACAACATTTCTCTCGTGAAGGAACCATTTAGCCAGCCCCACATAGATCTGATGAGGCAAGACAAGTCCTCACTTGCAAGTGCCTTGGAGGCATGCACTGCTGCCATACAGGGTATCATTAGCCAACTCATAATCTAAGGGAAACTACTTTCTCCCCACAAACCTTGTCAATGGGGTCTACAGCGATAGCCACATGCCCTAATCTCGGACCAGTGTGACCTGCATAAAAATGCTATCACGTATGAGTAAGCGTTTTGAAAAGCAGAGACAGCAGCGGTAGAGAGCAGGAGTAGCTGGTTTGATGCAAGGAAATTCTAAAGATACAATTTGGTTACTATACTGCACTCCCTTCATTTGAAGTTCTCTCTATCTCAGGTATAACCTCATTGTGATATGCACCTGATTTGTATAAGTTTCAGTTTATGTTTGATATGAAATTAATGTTGAATGGACAAACAGAATTTCCTCGGCACATTCGCAGTCGAGCACTGATTAAATTGTTGAGAGTAAATTACTCATAACAAGCCAAATAACTATGTAGGTTGCAGTACAACCATCACAAAATGGCTCGTCAGTTTGGATCGACACTAAGTGTCGATGTCTTATCTATCGATCTATAGTGATCCATGGCGATCTTGCTTGATATGGAGTGATCCATCTGGAGTGATATGTTGTGATCTGTATGTATTAATCAAAATTAATAATAATAAATGTACTCTTCTGTACCAAATAACTATATGTTTCCTTAACCAATATGTTTAATTGTTAGATGGTTTTAACTTTTCTTTGTCTTATAGTCCTTAGTAATTGACATGATTAATTTTAACTAAAAGTTAATTAGTACCGTTAGATCACTGCAGATAGAGTTATATCATCTCAGATAACTACAGATCACTCTTTATCCGTACCACTCTGGATCACTACGGATCACTATGTTTAGCCATTTTAAGATGGTTGTACTGTACAAGTGTAAAAAATTGATAAGCCTACCTAAGTTTGTTGTCTTGAAATAATAAAAATGTTATTTTTTACATAATCTTGATTAATGCTAAAACATTCATTGATAAATTTTAACTCAGGAAGTACAGCTATCCTCTCAGTAACACAAATGGAAATGCTGGAAATGATTTCTTTGCAGTGATCATCATCACTTGTGTGGGTCTCCTGGTCATAGATAATTATATGAATTTGAAATTACTTTATTGTAAATTATTTACTGTCATACATGTTATATGCCGAATAAATACAGTCTTAGTCTGAGTTTATCTCTAAAATAAAGTAGTTGTAGCCTTACATACCCTTTATTGCAGCTATATGAGAATCAGTATGATTGAGGACTTGAGTTACTGAAACTTAACAATCTCAACAATGTGAAAATGTTTTTGTTGCTCTTTTGCTGCATGGCTCAGTTCATATAAACATATTGTGTAAAACTTGTACCAAAGACTGGAGTAATGCCAAGATAGAATATAACGATCACGCAGCTTTCCTATAAGCAATTTCTCGTGGAGTGTTCATGACATAGTACTCTTGAAACCAACCACAGCTAAATGGAAAGAATAAAAAGAGGAAAATTCCTGGGAGGCAATGAGATGGAGAGAAGCTGGAAATGATAACTAGTGGGTCGATGAGAACTACCACATACAATTGTGCTCTCATATATTGCATCCAGCTCAGGTTCAAGGGTCTTCTTTCTTGACATTCCTCAGCATTTGATCTAATAGCTGAAAAGTATAAGTTTTAAAAAAAAAGGCCTTGTTGATCACATACAGCATAATAGAACCAGGAGAGAGATGACTAAAATACGTAGACCATTAATATATTTCTTCTATTGCTAACTTCTTCCACTACACACACAGAGGCAGAGTGTTTTGGGATCTGCCGCATTGCCATTGACCAAACCTGGTCTGTTATGTTATACAAACTTAGGGACCGTTCAGAATTTATGACTGGGGGGTGTGGGAGTTTTGCCCGAGGGGGTACTAACTTTTCACACGTATTTCAAGTGGGGGGTATTAGTTTTTTACAACGCTTCCAAAGGGGGTAATAAATTTTAACAAAGAAAATTTTTTTATAAAACCCGCATAAACTAACTTTATCCGCGCTTTTTTATGCGCAAAAGTCGAAATGGCGCGAATCTGAACCACGTGACCATGTTTAACACTAAATATGTTTGTATTCGTCTATGTGTCGAGGGGGGGGTACTAAAAATATGCATGAAACCTAGGGGTGGTGTACTAAAAATCCGCATGAATCTCAAAGGGGGGGTATCAATTTTTGACGGGAAGTTTCGGTAAAACTCCCAGCCCCCCCCCAGTCATAAATTCTGAACGGTCCCTTATTAATGAACTGACCTTATATTATAATTGTCTATAATAAGTACTCCCAAGATTCAAAATAGTCCCAACATTCAAAATCCCCAATGGTTTCCTAGTCACTCTAAAATGCTGTGATAAATCATGCCTGCAAACAAATAATAACCTATTGTATTTCATGAGTGTATTACTTCTACCAGGCAGGTATGTTACTCATTGCGCCGCTTTGCTAGCGATAAACTGACAGTTGCTGCCAATAACTTGTTCTGCATGCACTAAAAAATGGAAGAAGATGTTTGTTGGCAGTGTCTTATCTCATATTAAGGCAAAGAAACTTGTTCAACGACATAACACAGCAGCCAGTGAGGTATAGTACCCCCTCCCCAATACGTTCGGTGCCACTTGAAGTAAATAATGCTTCATGGGTAAACATGTAAAATTGAAAATGGATATGTGCTGCATGACCACAATAATGTGGTATTTTCAGCTGTGAACAACTGTCATATATATTCATCTTTTGTTTTTTCTTTCTGTTTGCAGGTTACATGTCATCAAGCCATGTTGACATAAAAAAGGAATATCTGCAGCTGTGAAGACTATGAAAGTCTTTTGACAGAAAAAAAAAAGAGATGGTGTGGGTGGGATACTCACACAAAAAGTTGAAATGTATATGGGAATTTAACATGGACACAATGTCATGGTCTGAAGGATTAAAAAAATACTAAATACATTATTAGTGTAACTGTAATTGCCTGTTGCAAGGCTAAATTTGACCTCAACAGTTGCCCTACAAATTTGTGGTGTTAAGCTTGCCTGTCCTACCGCAATGACAAAATAACTGTGGAACAACGATGTTAACCCTTTCAAATCGAAAATTTCTGTGATTGTTGACTTAGGTTATGAAAATATGCAAACCTTTAATACAGCTCAAACTATGCAAAAATGTTTTGTAGGGCATAATGTAGTTCTTTTCTATAGTCATATGCCTTGTCTCTATCTTGTCTTCTACAATTCTCTAACCCGTGATGGATCTTCTGAGGAGAGAGGTCCAATATCAACTTCATGATGAGGGGAAGAAAGATATTGTGTGCATACTAAACACTCCAGAAAAGTAGAACAATATTTTGAAGACTTTGGAATGAAATACAGGTCGCCTGCAGCCCTTCAAAAAGTCTAATTCTTTCTTTTATATTCACAGAAAAACAAAGAGAGAGAAGAAGCAAAAATGCTCAGAGGTTAAAGACAAACAGACATGGAAGATGCACTGCCTCAGAACAGACTGTTAACCTTTCTGCATCATTCTTGTTTGCCTTCTGTGGCAAAACCTGCTTTGCACATTTCTGTTTGCTTTGCATTCTTCTACAGATGTTGTTAGCTTGTGGCTTTGAAAGCCCTCTATTGGATTGTTCTTCATAGGAGCAAGTACTCCAATGCCACTTAGCTTATTTGGCTTGTGCTCCAGATTATTTCTTTATTCTTTCATAAAATTATGGTTACAGCCGTGCAGATATTACTGGTAACAAAACTGATTATCATCTCTTGACTTTACTATGAACATTGCAATAATCTAATCACAATAATGCATGTTTGCCAGAAGAGGAAATGGCTTATATGTTGCTAAATTACCATAATTGAGTGATATATCACATAATTGAGTATATTCTCACATACGAATCATGTTAGTCCGAGCCCATGGGACATTAAATGGAGGTGGGTTTTTGTCCAGTATCCTCTGTATGGGCAATTGATAGACCCTGGGTTGAATATATAGACACCTCCGTCTTCTCATCTCATCATGAGAAGGCGGTCACCAAAGATAAAAGATAAAAGTCTAGCAACCCACAACGATGGAAATTAAGCTGCCCCGGATGATTTGGGATGTACCAACAATATATATAGAAGTCAAAGTTGAAGGGAGAAGACGTTGTGGTCTATAGAGTGGTTTCAAATCAAGAAGGGATGCAAAATTATATGCTAAAGTCCATGGCACAAGTATACTCTCTAAACACTGGGTTGTCACTGTGACTAGTTTGTAACTACATCTTACTAATCAAATATTTGTGACATTGACAATCCTTAATAACTTAGCCTAAAGGAGTTGTCGGTTTAGGCACCAGGAATGACATTCTACAGGGTGTCTACAGAAAAAGAGGACAGTCAACACAATTGGATTTGTTTACATTTTATTTTGTTCCAAGCATCATTATTCAACAAAACATGATTTGTATATGAACAGTATATTCAGAACAGTCAAATTACCCATTATTTGCACCCCTTGATGTGGTAACTTGCTGCAGATGAGACATAAATGATGCAAAAGCGTGTTTGATGCTCTCCACGAACATTTTGCCCCATGCAGACATGGTGGAGACCTTTAACTTTAATGCGGGGGTTGCGATAACTTGCTGAATTCTGTCTCCCAATTTGCCCATACTGAATAATCCACTGGATCCAGTTCAGGAGACAAGGGGTGGCACTCTACCTGGCTCAGGAGGCCTGTTTTGAGGCACTCCTCAGTCTTCTTTGCAGCATGAACAGGTGCTACACATTGTAGGAAGATGATTTTGCCAACAAAAGAGTTTCTCGTCTGACGCCATGGCACCCCAATTTCTTTCAGAATGTTATTATAAACATTTGCATTGATTCCAGCACTCTGGTCAATGGTTTATTTGAGACATTTTTGTGATTTTCTTGTCATCAGATGACTCCATGTTGAAGACCAAGTGTTAGGTCCTGAATTAAATTATCGGCAGCTGGAGCATCAGCAAATGTCCCACTACTCACGCATGAATCATTCCTACTCTCACAAGCACCATAAATGGTGAAAAATTTCTCATCAAGAATGAGGAAAACAGGATGACCTTTTTCAGCTTAGAGCAATGCAAGCACTTTTGCATATCATGCTTGCATTTTGCCTTTAGTAGTGATCTAATTCACAAATAAACATATTTGCAATAGACCTAATATGGCTGACTATCAAATCCATTCTTATGTTATCACCAAATTCTGAACTTATATGAGTGTGAAAAAAAGAAAAGTGACTGTCCTCTTTTTCTGTAGATACCCTGTAGAGTTGTCATTATGACCACCCTGTGTTTAGAGTATCAGGTCATTTGGTTCATGACGTTTTGAGCAATAAGTCAGCTTGGAGTAGATGTACAATCTTGCTTTATGGATGTAATTAATTACCAATTTTGAAACTATCAGAAAAGGGACATTTGTTTGAGAATAAATCAAATAATTAGTTTACCCCAAAAAGAACACTCCTCAATAAACATTATGTTGTAATAAAAGTAATATTGGCTCAGGCTAATTTAGTTTTGCTATAAATGGGCTTACAAGTCTCATCTATTTTGTATCAAGACTTCATTCAAGCCAAGCCTGTCCACTGCAAGAGATGGTTGGAATTTCAAAGTCAAATTACTTTTTTCTGCAGTAGCACATATCTGTAAAGGATTGCTGTCTTTTTTCAGTTGAAAGCTAATGCCAGAATAGCATGATAGAGGCAAGCTGAGGCCAACTGAGCAGATCGACAATTTGTGGTGTTCCTGGTGTCATGTTTCATTTCTCAGTGAAAACAAAATTCCTGGGCATGCAGCATAGAAAGAAATTTTGTCAGAAGCATGGTTTGTGATTATTAAAGTTATACTTGGTCATCAAATCAAACTGACAAACAATTTTAGGGTAGTGCAAAATTAGTTTGACAAGAACACCCAATTTGTTGAATACTTTAGTAAAATATCATGCAATTTACCACTACTATTTCCACATCCCAAAATCAGCAAATTACCTTAAACTCTGGAATCAATATTTCCTTATGCATTATATCTCTGAAGTAGCGGTTTTCAACAGACCCTCTTCCATCTCATGAAATAAAAGAGTCATAAATTAGGGCCGTAGCCTTCAAGGGGGCAGGGGGGCCAGCTACCCCCCCCCCCTAGAATTTGGCCAATAAAGGTACATTACAAGACAAAATTTCACATTTTCCCTGGTTTTCTAGAGTGCACGTGGCTCTGATTCAGTGTGTACCCCCTAGGATTCATCTCAGCCTACGGCCCTGGTAAATTGATTTTTATATCAACTGTTTCCTGTTTTCCCGAATGGAGAAATGTAATAACAAGTTGCTGTAAATGTTTGTGTGCCATTAAAAGTAATTTTACTAAAAGGTCTGACCAAAGAAGTAAAATTTGGTCTCCTTTTTTCTTGTGTGTAATAATACATTAAAATAACATTCACTTAGTGAGTTTGTTGTATTAGAAGACATTGCCACGCAACATGTCTTGTCAGATGTTGGAGAATTGTTTGGTTGTTAAATACAGGAATTTTTATGGTTTTGATAACTATGTGAATATTAAGTGTGAGGGAGACATTTTATTGTATTGTATTAATATCATGAGCAAAGTATAAATTAAAAACTGATTAAAACTGCCTTCAATAATCTGTGTTTCTCCATGTCAAATAATTGAGATCAGCCAATGGTCATTATACATATGATCGGTGAGGGTAGCATTCATGGAATTTACAAAAAAGTATACTTATGTTCCAAATTGTAGCCAACATCATGCCAAAATTGTAAGTCAACGTTTCGTAATTCTCCACAGCATCAGCAAAAATATCGAGTTGCATGCAGACAACTTTTTTTGGCCCCAGATCAGAGACAGCTGCGTGTTGCACCAAGAATTCTCAAATATGAAACTAATGACAAAAGCGGAACCTAGCAGCAATAGTATCTTTTTAACTTTGAGGAAGAAGCCAATATTTTTCATGACTGAAAGCACTAGGAAGGCAATAGTCAGGGGGCAAATCTAGACTTTTCAATTTTTTCTATTATATGGCTTTCCAAAGGCAGACAGTGTATCGCATACATTGTATGTATGATTCTATCCATGTATTTACCTGAATCTATCTTTTGCTTTTCTACCTATCTATCCATCTTTCTACATATCTACTTACGCTCAATGCTACCTTGCAGCTGCTATTCCAGCAGGGAATATTACTCCCTCATCCTTATTTGGACTTGGCCAGCATTAGTCGCAATCTGATGCAGGAAGCATTAAAAATGCATGGGTCAGTCCGCCACAAGGGGCTCTCATTTAACCCAGTGTTAAAGGCAACAATCCTCAGGAGAGCCACACTGCTTTCCCTTAATACCTCATTCCGGAGCCAGCAGATGTCATTTTCTGATAATGTTTGGGTTCTATTCTATAAATCTTACATTACAGCATCCAATGCTTCACTAAATATCCTTTGAATTCTAAAAACAGCTCACTGAAGGATTAGTGAAAAGGACATTTTCGGCCAATTTGGCTAGTGTCAGTTATTTACTCCCAGTTTTTGTCTATCATTATGTCATTGTCATTGTAACTGTCATAGTGGTATCTTATTCTACTTATGAATTTTATTTAAAGACTGACTATGGTCAGTATAGTTGATGAAGCCCAACTGAACTTTAAAACTCCTGATTGAATAGAAGTTGAATAGTTTAAATACGATTATGAGGATGAACCTTCACATCGACCCTGCCAGCACAACATTGAACAATGCAAGCTTATTTTCGGCAAAGAAAGATACACTGCATGCAGACAGCACGAATCATTAGATAATATACCATGCCACAATGAAAGCTATGCCTTTTGGTTGAAAAAGCATATTGTTTTGCAAAAACATTTTATTGCCATTTTGTGAGATATATGTAGGATACAACCCATAGATATCTCCCACCAGCTGTTACAGCATTTGGAACAAGTTATTGAGCAACAACAGTTACTGTCAGTTTATTACTAGCAAAGTGGCACAATGTGGAACAGACCTGCCCTGGAGAAGTAATATACACATGAAATATCAGGCAGGAGCTCATAGGTTGTAATTTGTGGCTGTTGTGATATATCGTAGCAATTTAGTGTGGCAGGAAATCCCTTCGGGGATGTTGTGCACTATGGGACTACTAATGATAGACAGTGGATAGTATTAGCCAAGTGCATTAGTAAGTCTTCATGACCTACCAGACCAGGGGGTTTGACCAATGGCAATAAAGCAGGCCAAAAAAGCCTCTCTCCAAAGGTGTATTTGAACCTATGCTCCAAGAGAGGATAATGATCTGCTATTATATTGATTTCAGATGGATGGAATATTGGAGCTTTACATCCCGTATTTATGTGCTTGGTAGGCTAATTAGGACAGGAGGAGGACATAGCAATGAGGGAAAGGATGATTGAAACAGCCATCCATCATATGCCCAGGTGACTATGCAAGAGCTAGATTCGAACCCTGGACCCAGCGACTGGATCCAGTGATTGAAAGCCTAGCATGCTACCACTAGACCAACTCTCCCCTATTAATTTCAGAACATTGTTCTCCCTTGTTCCTTTAGATTGAATCTAAATTATTAGTTTTCTGTTTTTATTGTCAGATTCTTCTCAGTACCAAAGTCATTTATTTGATGCCACATTAAGATCAAATGCTAAGGCCCTTGAACCTGAGCTCGATGCAATATATGAGAGAGTCTTTTTATGTGGTACTCCTCATCGACCCACTGTCAACCGCACACTCCCAGGATATTTCCTTCTTTCTATTCTTGCCATTCAGCTGTGGTTGATGTCTAGAGTACTATGTCAGGGACACTCCACACAAAATTGCTTATTGGAAAGCTGTGTGATCCATCTATTCTACCCTGGCTTCTCTCCAGTTGGTATAGTTCACATTTATACAGAAGAATTAATCAGATTCTTTCTCTTTGTTAGGATTTTTACGATTTCAAAGCGATAAAGTTCTCAATTTCAGTGGAAGAATAAACATGCATCATAATAATATCCTGATATTAAACCAGCAACTCTGTGAGTCGTATTCCTGCTCTATACTACTGCAGTCTCTGCTTTAACTGCTCACTCATAAAATGTGATAGCATTTTTATGCACGTCACAAAGGCTGTTGGTGTGGACCTGGTCGACAAGGTTTGTGTGAGAAAGTAGTTTGCTTCCTATTATGAGTTGGCTGATGATACCCTGTATGGCAGTGGCGCATGCCTTGAAGGCACTTTGGACCAAGGACCTGTCCAACCTCATCAGATTTATGTGGGGCTGGTAAATGGTCCTTGATAAGAGGCATTGGTGTCACCTGGGTTCCACAATTTTCACCAGGAGGTTTGAAAATGTTTTCTTGTTACACATTGAACATCACCAAGGGAAATTAAGGTACAGCAGTGTTGTGATTTAAAGATTCATCATGTCATAATCTTTAAAACTGATTCGTGATTTCTGGACTACATTTCTGAACAATAGTAAAAGAAATTTTCGTAAAGCTTTAGACATCAAAACGAAAAAAGAGAAGGTTAATATGAACGGCTATGGCACATGAGCTGAGAAACACAACAACAGTGATGAAGGCCTTGTTACAAGTTGAAAGTTTCTGGCCGAACAAAATTACAAATATTTTTCTTGATATTACGGAATAACATCACTGAGAAGTTACAATGGGTCATTAGCTTATTTTTCTTATTGCCTTTATATAAATGAACGAAATTGATTAGATTTATTGGCTTGTTTGCAAATGCATAATTATAATCCAATACAAGTTTCACAAATGCTAGTAGTTGCCGAAAAAAGTTCTGAGTTCTGAGTTTTGAGTAGATGAATGGAAACCAGTGTTCACCTAAAATTTAAAAATAATTTGGAAACCAAAATGTGTGCCATTTCTTTACTGTTTCACCTTACCTTCATTTCTTAGGGAAACTGAGAGGCAAAAGCGATCTTTCTGAGATCATAATTGTCATTTGTCAATTACATGGCATGTCTTCTAAAAGAAATATAAGGTGCCGGAATCAGTCCTGAGATGTCCTGTTAAAAAGATATATATTGGCTAAAAAGTGCAGAATGATCTATGCATACGGAAAACACTTGCACAAGAAGAGAAATATTGTGCAGCAGCCAGTCAAGTTTCTTGCCTTTTACTGCCACTGGAAAAAATTGAGAGCAAAGAAAGAAATATGTCATATAATAAACCCAAAGGCAGCAGTCAAACACAAACAGATATGGAGAGTGTGTTGCCTCAAAACAGACTGTTAACAGTTCTGCATCATTCTTGTTTTCCTTCTGTGTCATAACCTGTTTTGCAAATTTGTATTTGCTTTGCTCCATGCCCCAAAGTGTTATGAGTTTGCAGCTTTGAAAGCTTTCTATTGAATTGTTCTGCACAGGAGCAAATACTCGAATGTCACTTTGCTTTTTATTTGATTTATGCTCCAGGAGACATTTTATTATCATATTGTTTTCCTCCATTCAAATGTAGCTCGTAACAAAATCAATTTTCATAGCATGAGCGCTATAAGTTATCCTTCCTAATAATATTATTAGCAAACCTAAGGCCTTGTGATTTGCAACCAAACATAAATGGCCAGTCTATTGTAGTGTTAACTTAATATATTTTTTGAAAACCCTACATAGGATGTGACAAATGAAGGGCTTGAACTTGAAGGCATATTTGCCATTTAATCTTTTATTGGCAGTGAAACCAAATAGGAGTCGCAGATACGGCTATATAATATCCTGAAATAGGGCCCTCAGGGTCCTATTTCTGAAGGGGTCAAAATTTGGCTATTTACATGGATTTTTCTGGATAAATGTATTACCACTGCAGATGCCCCTTATTATTTCGACTCACTTAATAATAAACAGCATAATACATATATCATTCCCTTTATTATTGGAAGGTTCACAGAGGTTCCATTTTGAAGAGAGGGCCCTATTTCTAGGCCCATGTTAATTAATAGGGCCCTATTTCAGGAGTAATATATAAGGAAAATATTCCAATTATTATGCTTTTCTTTTACCTATTCAACAATCTTAAAAGAATACTTTGGGGGTAGAGATAAAATGGGGAGGAGTTTTTTTGGGGAAACGCAAAGTTTACTCAATTATTGAAGAGAGTGCCCTATTTCTAGGCCCATGTTAATTAATAGGGCCCTATTTCAGGAGTAATATATAAGGAAAAGATTCCAATTATTATGCTTTTTTTACCTATCCTACAATCTTAAAAGGGCGAAAAGAATACTTTGGGGGTAGAGATAAAATGGGGAGGAGTTTTTTTGGGGAAACGCAAAGTTTACTCAATTATTGAATAGAGTGCCCTATTTCTAGGCCCATGTTAATTAATAGGGCCCTATTTCAGGAGTAATATATAAGGAAAATATTCCAATTATTATGCTTTTTTTACCTATCCTACAATCTTAAAAGGGCGAAAAGAATACTTTGGGGGTAGAGATAAAATGGGGAGGAGTTTTTTTGGGGAAACGCAAAGTTTACTCAAATATTGAAGAGAGGGCCCTATTTCTAGGCCCATGTTAATTAATAGGGCCCTATTTCAGGAGTAATATATAAGGAAAATATTCCAATTATTATGCTTTTTTTACCTATCCTACAATCTTAAAAGGGCGAAAAGAATACTTTGGGGGTAGAGATAAAATGGGGAGGAGTTTTTTTGGGGAAACGCAAAGTTTACTCAAATATTGAAGAGAGGGCCCTATTTCTAGGCCCATGTTAAGGAATAGGGCCCTATTTCAGGAGTAACATATAAGGAACATATTCCAATTAATATGCTTATTTTACCTATCCTACAATCTTAAAAGGGCGAAAAGAATACCTTGGGGTTGGAGATAAAATGGGGAGGAGTTTTTTTGGGGAAACGCAAAGTTTACTCAATTGTTGAATAGAGTGCCCTATTTCTAGGCCCATGTTAATTAATAGGGCCCTATTTCAGGAGTAATATATAAGGAAAAGATTCCAATTATTATGCTTTTTTTAGCTATCCTACAATCTTAAAAGGGCGAAAAGAATACTTTGGGGGTAGAGATAAAATGGGGAGGAGTTTTTTTGGGGAAACGCAAAGTTTACTCAAATATTGAAGAGAGGGCCCTATTTCTAGGCCCATGTTAATTAATAGGGCCCTATTTCAGGAGTAATATATAAGGAAAAGATTCCAATTATTTTGCTGGTTGTGATGTGGATATTAAATTGTGCAATTTTAATAATAAACTGCATCATACATATAATTTTGACTATATTTGTCATCGCACATATGTTATTAAGTATCACGATATATAGGCGTGCCCTTCATTATTGCAATAATAGTCATTCTTCAGTCTTTATTGATTTATAATTTTTTTTTCTAATATATTGCATGTTATTGTCCAGGCGAAGATATCTGTTAGGGGGTGTGGATATAAAATTTTACCATTTAATAATAAACTGCATCATACATATAATTTGTAGTATATTTTTCATTTATGATATGCTATTTTAAAAGTATTACAACATATAGTTGTGCCCTTTATTATTGCAATAACAGTCATTCTTCAGTCTTTATTAATTTATAATTAATTTTTTTTAAATATATTGCATGTTATTGTCCAGGCGAAGATATCTGCTAGGGGGTGTGGATATGAAATTATTACACTTTTAATAATAAACTGCATCATACATATAACTTTTTGTGTATTTTTCAGCACACATGTGTTATTATGTATCAATATATAGATGTGACCTTTATTATTGGTATACCATTTTACTCTCGTAATTTTTACTGTCCTAAAATCCAGACTCGTACATGTCATAACCCAGAGGGTCCTGAAGCAATCATGGAATGAATAACTACTTACTTAAGCTACATAATAACTAATTATTATCTCTCAAAAATAGTCCGGGCCCCTGAGGGCCCTATATCAGGATATAGCCGCAGATACACGATTAGCGTTTCTGTGGTGCACGGTTGCACCGACCTGTTATTATGACGTGTAGTAGTGTGCGTGTTAAAGTGCGATCTAATAATATTGGTGTCATGGCAATCCAGAAGTTCACGGGACCAGCATATGTGTAACAAAACCTCTCTCATGAATAGGAATGCCATGATCATGTAAGTACTTCGTTAGTACAGTATAGTGTGTATTGGAAGCATTTTGAATATTTCCAAGTTTCAAAACAGATATTCAGCATTTTGAATATTTCCAAGTTTCAAAACAGATATTCTCTTGGAATACTTTTAATATTTTTAGTGTATTCTGAGGGTGTTCCAAATACTAAAGAATGTGATGGAAGTAAAATGATTTTCTTTATCTTAAATAGTCTGACAGAGTGGCCTAGTTTCATATTGCCATTTCCATATTAGAATGAGGCGAAATTGTCCAATATAAATTGCAATTTGGACTACCCAAAATTCAAGAACTGAACTTATCACAAGAAATGTCACTGAGAATTGGAAAATTAAGAACGGTTAAATCCAACTGCCATAACTTGTTGATATAAATGGATTTAAGATACACTGTAGAGCATGACATATTTCATTTATTTTCCATTGCGCCCCAAAAAGAAAATCTCAACCAAATCTACATATGCTCGGAAGTAGAAATATTCTTCCTCTAATACCACAAGATTTGAGTTTAAATAACACCTAAATTAAGCCAGTAAAACATACAGTACATACTGACCAAGAGTTACAGGCTACATGTATAGCTCTTTAATATATCTTCTAAGTACATGAATATGCTTCCTATATATAACAAGAAATTCTTTTTAAAAAAAGAATTGTAGGGACCTTTGTGTGAAATATGAGGTTTCTTTAAACACATATTTTATTTTCCAAATATTCAATTGATTTCCTATGTATGTATAGTCACATCTATACCTCCAATGTACCTACTGTGATTTGACAAACCTACTGCATGTTACCTCATGATTGGACATGCCTAATTATAGCTGTTATAAATATTTTTTGTCATAAAAAAAATTCTATAGCACCAAACTAATTCTCGCTTGCTTATTAGGATTATTAAACTTTTCATAAGCTTGTGAACATCATAGGAGTAGTGAGAAGTTGAATATCTAATGTTTTCTTACAGTGTGTTTGTACACTTCTATTATATTATCTCAATCTTCATAAACTTAGGCTATATTTGACCAATTTCCTGAAGGAAATCTCTATCTATGAGATATGCTCCAGGTGTGCTTTGGAGATGGTCCCCAATCATCCAACCATCACCAGTTGACCCCATTGTCATGGTTGAGTGGCTGCTGCCTCTCTGGTGTAGCTACTGTGTATCAAGAGGGTGCAACATATACTTGATTTGTAAATTGTACTCACAGATACCTCCTCTGTGGCTTGAGTATCCTCCTAATATTGGAGGTCAATTAGGAGGGTACTCCTGCTACAGGAGAAGTGTCTCTGCAAGTCCAACTTGCTTGTGCCCCCCTCCAGAAACTTAGAAGCTCCACCACTGCAGTACACAATAACTGATGACAAATTGCACTTTACTGGGTATTTTTGTCCCTTTAGTTATGGGGGCCGTCCACTAGGGCCAGGACAAGACCAGGAAGGGTTGGGGAAGCAAATTTGGCCATTTCAGCATATCTTCAGCATCAGATTGTCCATTCTAAAGAATTTCTGCATCTTGTCTGCAGACAGTATGCAGAACACTCCAAGAAGGGTAAAAATGACAGCTTGGACAATGAAGAAGCCTTCCAGACACTGTGCGGACAACATGAGGAAATGTTATTTGGTAGCTGATTGGGGATCATTTTCTTATTTTTCCCAATAAATATCTTGTTCTAAACATATTTCAGTGCCTTTCCAGGGACCTTCTGCATGTTTTCTGCATCTTCCTGAAACCTTCTGCGTGCTGTCTGTGCTGTCCTGACACCTTCTGGGAGCTGTCTGCAAGGCTTCCTGATGTTCCTCACCATTCCCGATGGCTTCTTGGTAGTCTCAGCATTGGTTCCTCAATACTTCCTCATGCCTTCAGCATACCTTCAGCACCTTCAGCATACCTTCAGCAAGCCTTCCTGAACATTCTTGAAGCTGTAAGCAGCGCAGATGGGTCCAGGACAGCTTCAAGAAGATGCTGAAGGGTTCCTGAAGGGTTCAGGAAAACCAGGAAGCCTTCAGGACACTGTCAGGACAACGAGAACAAGTCGCTGAAGGTACCAGGAAATCAATTTCAGCATCCAAATTTTGCTCTGTAGCAAAATTTGGACGCTGAAATATTTGCCTCTGCCGAAGGCGCTGAAGCACCAAGAAGCTTCGAGGAAAGACAAGGACAGCACAAGGAAGGCTTCAGGTAGACCAGGACAACATGCTGAAGGGATGGGGAAC
This sequence comes from Platynereis dumerilii, assembly GCA_026936325.1. NCBI lineage: Eukaryota > Metazoa > Annelida > Polychaeta > Phyllodocida > Nereididae > Platynereis > Platynereis dumerilii. Next base: position 20,372,418 of record JAPTHN010000005.1, on the reverse strand, counting down.
TGTCAATTTCACTTTCCTGATGGTTCCTGGTCTTGTCCTGGCCCTAGTGGACGCCTGGTCTTAGGGACCTTCAATGTTAAGTCTTTCATCATTTTGAGCTTGCAACATAGATCTGAGATGGTCCCTACAAAAATAATTTGCTAAATACATAAATATACTTAATATAGGCACATTTTCATTTTAATACTGCATTTTGAGAGTTCTAAAGTTCTCTATTATTAATACTTCATGTACAAAGAGCAAAATGGCCAAATCAGTTATGAATTCTCAGCTTAACTTTTGGGACTGATTTGGCTGTGGATTTGGCAGAGCAAATAAGCTGAGAAGGAAGTTTTATTGATGTTACAACTTGCCAGACATGATTAAGTATTTCAATTTCCCAGCTGCAATAGCTGAATCCTCTTGCCGATGGCACAATAAATATTATTGGATCTAGATTAAAACAGATCTGATTAATTTCATCGGAATTTCCATTTTATCTTTAAGATAGAAACACTATTTGGTGTTATTATCTTATCCATCTATCAATGCTTCGATTTAACTAGAAAAGGTTGTCTTAGTTGTAACTTGAGAACAGTGCCTGATTTAGGAGTGAACGGAGTGTGCAGATGACAGGGCCCCCACATTTGAGGGGGCCCCCACACAAGCAGATCGCGCCTAATATCTATAACAAATTCCTATTATAGTTCACGCAAATGATGCCGATCTGAGACATAACCTAATTGTGCAACGAGTAGAGCATTATGAAAGATTAAAATGTGGGGGCCCCAACCTTCTTGTGGCTAAATTGCAGAATTGTGGTAATATTTTTACCAAAAATGTTGGTGTGGATATGTTATCTCATAAACCAGCGGAAAATTGTGGTTGATATGTGGGGGCCCTGCTCTAAGGTCCCCTTCCCTTATGTCTCTTGCCCGTCTGGGGACCCCAAGGCCACCTATGCTCCTCCCTTCCTGTCTGGGCCCCCTCCCCTGCCAGACCTGCGCCTGGGGTAGGGGGGGCAACTTACTCTTGGACCCCAGCCGTTCTGGGGGCCCCTCCCACTCTGGGGCCCCCTCCCACTCTGTTGGGGCCTCCACTCTGGGGCCCCCCCTCCCATTCTTTGGGCCCCTCCCACTCTGGGGGCCCCCTCCCACTCTGGGGGCCCCCTCCCACTCTGGGGGCCCCCTCCCACTCTGGGGGCCCCCTCCCACTTTGGCCTCAGTCCTTCTTCAGGTGCCCCAGGTTAAATGCATGTTATTTCAAATTTGACTTTGTATTTGTCAAAGGTGTCCTCAGATTTTTGTTTTGCTGTTGCGTGTACATGGATTCTGAAATTTCTGACTTTTTTAAAGCATCATGTACAATTAAGAAAAGGTCATCATATTCACATGCCAGTAAATATGTTTAAAAGTTAAATTCAGCAGGACATGATAGTTGAACTTCTATTGCAAGATGAGACCATTCTTTCTGTATTTACTCTAGGGTAAAGTTAAAACACAAAAGTATGTACTTCATAAAAGAAGTCCGGTTTGTGGGAGAAATTGCTATGGACTGCCTAACACTACCTGCTCCCTTTCAGGTATTTATCAACAGTAACGAGACAGAAAGCCCTTTAGAAAACGTCTCCTATCTAACTCAATAAACATATATTAATTAGTTTTAGTATTTTATCGATTTAGCCAAATTACATGCACGTGCACGCCAGGACAGAGTCTGCATGGCCCTTCTGAAAGTTACAGAAACATCTCAACAAAACGCATTTCGGGGGCCCCAACAACTTCTCAGCACAGGGGCCTCCACACACCTAAATCAGGCACTGCTTGAGAAGCTAAACAGACTTGCCTAAACTTCATTCTTATGTTGAATCTATTCATAAAGTTGTTCATTGGTGTAATTCTACCATTTCTGTGTTATTTAAATAATTCCATTCAGTCTGGTGAAAATGAGAACTGCATGCTGCTGCCACCTGGCACAAAAGTTGATTTTCTTTGCTGCAGCATTGCTGTCCCAAGAAATAGTTCCAATTTCATAGCACATTCACAAAATTTCTATTCAAAATCGATGTATACCAGAGTCAGACTCTGCAACCACATTCTCTAAGGAAGTGGACAAGGCCATCAGCACACTCAGAAACAGCCGCGGTGTCTTCCAGACAAAATTGTGTGTGTTCCTCTAGTTGAAAGTATGTGGACGCTCGTAGGAGCACACTAGTCACTAGATGGCAACACAAGACAATGCAAGAGCAGTCCACTTGTAGACAACCATTCATTTATGTACAGGAAAGTAGCACAATTGTTATTTGAAAAACCTAACATCACCATGTCACAGTGTAACATAACATTAATGTTAGTTTGCCCTTTAAACATTCTCTTTTTCAAGAAGCCCAATCAAATACACACTGATAACAAGATTAATTACCTGTTTCAGCAAAGAAAATAGATATCATATTCTGTTTTTATTTATAGCAAGTGAAAGAATAAAAGTACTGCCATTATATTTCCAGACCAGGCAAAACAATAGTGTCACAGACTCAAGCCATACAACTGTAGACAGTTTGAAGCATGCCTGAGCTGTTAAAGGCTTCCAGGCAGTGATACAAATGTGCTCCTTGCATGAGGTCTGAGGATGCATTGGATGAGCTTCCTGATGTGAATGGTGTCAGATATGCTAACACAGTTGGTCAGCATTGCAATGCACTCCTGTACTGAACTGTACCAACGCTTAACACGGGTGATCATAATGTGGTTAGGTCTTTTTGCTGCTATTATGCCAATGCTGAACATAAGTAAGATAACTAAATTTAATTTCAATTTTCAATTGCAATTTATTGACCGCTAAAAACAAAGAAATACATTGGATGCATTGGACATTGCATCATGTAGTGACAGGTAACTGATATGCTAACACAGTTGTCTACCATTGTGATGCATCTCCTGTACCAGATTTTACCAACACTTGACATGGATTATCCCGTGTGGTTAGGTCATCTTGCTGCTATTGTTTCAATACTAAACATGAGTTAGATGGTAATTTCAATAGATTCATCTCACAATAAGACATGAATAGATTATTTTACAAGTAACCCTGTTAGAAGATAATTTGTAGGAGTTAAGCCAATGAGAATAACCCATGTTTTTAAAAGCATCGAAAAGTTAAAGTGTATAAGGAAGGTTTTTACTCTGCATATATATAAGGAATCATATACAGCTTGAAATGGTCTGTAGATCAACCCCATCATTCTGGTAATAACTTATACACTGCTACCTAACAAGTGACTTTCTTGAACTCAATATAGCAGAGATGTGATGTATGTTGTCAGATGTGAGGCTTGTGCCATCAGGGGAATAAAGATGAGGGTAATATCCATAAGGGTCCCACACACGGACATCACTCTATACTCACATTTATTACCTTTAGACTCCTGAGAGAATGAAATCGATATATTGTGGCTCTCTTGGAAATTCCATCTATATAAGATATAGGAATAAAGATCAGACTGCACAAGAGTCTTGAAACTTTCCTCATATATGTAAATGGGATTGCAGAGCGCAGATGAAGTTTTGTCTTTCTTCTGATCATTGAAATACTGTGAATTAATCTTTCATGTCAAAAAAATATCAAGGCACTATAGGTTTCCGAGCTACAATGAAGAACCCAAACCAAATACTCGATTGATGAAACAGTATTATGAATTTGTCCAAGATATTTTCCTGATAAGGATTACATTTGTGACTCTGGAGTTGATGTGATTAGTATTTTGTCTCAGGTTGATTCATTTGTTGGTATTTTTCCAAAAAGAAATAGGTTGGATGCCTGTCTCTCATATGTATGTGTAATACAATTGTATCAGTATCATATATATATCTTTCTAGCAAACAGATTTTGTTGTCCTCCGGATACTCTTTCCTGCATTGTTGTAGCTTCCTATATCTGACTCATCTCCGCATACATCACATTTGATGTCACACAAATGATCAAATGTCAATGGATGGCAGGGCAACACATAAGTCTATCTGACCTAATCTCGACGGGATGTATGAGACTGGCTTTTTATGTGGTTGTTCGCATTGACAAACTGCCAAGGTCTGCCCCACAGGGTATTTCCTTTCTTACCCTCCGGCATACAGCAATGCTTGGTGTCAAGAATGTGATGTCTTGGAAGGTCTATTGTAAGATAATGATTGAGTTTGGTGATACACATGCTGCAGATGCTCCAACCAGTAGGATAGAAATTGATTGAGTCAGACAGATTTGCCTTCAAAGTGATGTGTGCATAAATGAGTATTGTTGTTGGTTAAGAACCTTGCATACATAGGTATAATCTTTAGTATGACATAGTTAATTTCACACCAATTGGAAGGTCTGTTGCAATTGAATAGCTCAAAAATAGGCTCCTCAACCACTCAAGTTTGGCATGAATCAGTCCTTTTTGACATTAGCTGTAAATTGCAATACTTCAGGTTATTTCTACAGTCCCACAGCATAAGGGCATATTTATTTAATTGCCAGCAGCGAAAGTGAGAACTCTGCAGGCTGAAGACATGAACCTTCAGGAACTGAGGGTCTAGGACATCAAAACTTGTGTTATTTTGTAGCATATGGACTTTATCAAATTATTTCATGTAGGCCTACTTAATCTCTTTTAATCACAGCCAAAACATCCATTAAAGGAATGGATGTCTGACTGCAAAGTAGAATTAGCTGATCTCTATGGAAAGTGAGTTGAATAAGTACATGGCAATGTTGCAATTCTTAAATGTAAGAAAATTGTTACAATATCAAAAATTTAATTTCTGATGTTTTTTAATGCAACTTTCCTGTCTGGAATCTTCAAGGCTGAGCCTTATATTCAGTGTAATCACATTCAGTTCAATTGCCTGGAATATATTATTATCCATGATATAATGATCCGTGAAATATAAGTGCAAGTATCCTTGCAATAATGTCTATCCTTCAGCAATGTTTCAGGCATATGACTCTTTATAAGCAAATTGATATTTTCAGTTAACAATTCATTACATGTATTGGCCTTGGTATAAAATGTTCTCATTATTAGCTATGTTAATTGTTTATCCATTCAGTAAATTGTTGAGGAGATGAGATATCATGCAATGTACACGTATATCATTGTCTCATTAAAGTAATCTTGATTTTGTATACAGCCCTAGATGCAGATCTTTGTAGCAAAAGGCTATGGATGGTAGAGGTCATTCACCAATGCTTATTCGACACCGGTGTTGCCAACTCATTAGCACAGCCAACTTGGTGATAAAACAACTCTCACTGATCTGGTTGATGTCTTCCATTTTACTGCTGAATGTAATTGGTGTCACGGTACTAAATGAGCCTACAATGGCTTCTTTAGTGACTTTATGTGAGACCGAGGTTGAAGTTTGACAGGTGATGTCCCACTTGTTCATCAGTTTGCAAATAATTTTGAGGTAGTCATGATTTTGAGAAATAGAAAAAGCACAAAAGAGCATAAATAAAATAAAGTTTGACAGGTGATGTCCCACTTGTTCATCAGTTTGCAAATAATTTTGAGGTAGTCATGATTTTGAGAAATAGAAAAAGCACAAAAGAGCATAAATAAAATAAAGTTTGACAGGTGATGTCCCACTTGTTCATCAGTTTGCAAATAATTTTGAGGTAGTCATGATTTTGAGAAATAGAAAAAGCACAAAAGAGCATAAATAAGACAGCATTTTTCCAGGCATACTCCATTACGGGGAAAAGTCAAGTACCTGCTTCTATACAAAGGGTCAGAAGGATGTAGAACACATTCTGTAACAGATAACGCACTCAGTCAAAGGGAGCATGATTGTTCAATGTTTATCCTTTTTTATCGATAGATGGGGTTGCCTGAAGCTCTCCAGCAAGTCAAGTTTCTTACTCTTCATTGGCACAGTAAGAGAAAACGAGGTCAAAATCCCAAAGGCAGAGGTTAAGTACAAACAGATATGGAGGTTGCCTTGCCGCAGAATAGGCTGTTAACCTTTTTGCATCATTCTTGTTGGTCTTCTCTGGCAGAACCTGTTTTGCACATTTGTATTTGCTTTGCCTCTTTCCGCAGATGTTGTTAGCTTGTGGCTCTATTGGATTGCACTTCACAAGAGCAAGTACTCCAATGCAAATTAGCTTGTTTGGTTTGTGTTCCAGAGGATGTCTTCATTCTTTCATCAAATTATGGTTACAGCTGTGCAGATGTTACTGGTAAGAAAATGGATTATCATTTCTTGACTTTGCTATGAACATGGCAATCATCAATCGTAATAATGCATGTTTGCAAAAAAAGGAAATGGCTTATATTTTGCTGAATTGCCATAATTGAGTAATATTCTCACATACAAATCATGTTAGTCCGAGCCCATGGGACATTGAATGGGGTTGGGTTGTTTGAAAGTTGTTTCCAGTATCCTATGTATGGGCTACTGAAAGACCCTGGGCTTCCTTGAATTTATAGGGTATGCTGCACACACCTCAGTCTTCTCATTTCATCATCAGAAGGCGGTCACCAAAGATAAAAGTGTAGCCACCACAACGTTGGAAGTTAAGCTGCCCCAGCTGATTTGGGATATACCAACAGAATCAAAGTCGAATGGAAATTTGGAGAAGACATTGTTGTCTACAAAGTGGTTTTAAATCAGAAGAGATGCAAAAGTATATGCAAAAGTGCATGGCACAAGTGTACTCTCGAAACATTAGGTTATCACTGTGACTAGTTCATGAGTACATCTTACTAATCAAATATTTGTGACAAGGACAACAGTTAAGTAACTTCGCCTCCAGGAGTTGTTGGTTTAGGCACCAAGAAGTACCACTCTAGAGTTGTCATTATGACCACCCTGTGTTCAGAGTGTATGGTCATTTGGTTCATGACATTTTGAGTAATACAGCAGCTGAGAGTAGATCCACAATCTTGCTTTATTCAGGAATTAATCGAGTCATTAGTTAACCCTAAAAAGAAGACTTCAACAAACATTGTGATGTCATAAAATTCATATCTGGGCAGGTAAATTTACATTGCCATATATGGGCTGGCAAGGCTCATAGATGTATACCTATGTGTCCGGCTTTCCTTTAAGCCAGACCCCTTCACTTCTATAAGATGGATCTAATTTCACAGTAAAATTACTTCTTTCTGCTGTATCACATATCTTTAGGGATTGTAGTCTTCTTTCAGCTGAAAGCTAATGTCAGAATAGCATGATGGAGGCAAGCTGAGGCCAACTGAGGAGATCGACAATCTATGGTGTTCCGGGTGTCATATTCCATTTCTCAGTGAAAAAAAACTGGTTGGGCGAGCAGCATAGCAACAAACTTTTTCAGACGCATAATGTGACATTCTAAAATGTATAATTGTTATCAAAACCAACAGGCGAACAGTGATGGGTGCTGAATGCATAAGTAAAATATTATCATGTAATTTACCATTCCCACATCTCTTTTCTTCAACTTTTCTTCTACTTTCTCTGGAATGAATCCTTCTTTGCATTATCTTTGATCTAAAAAAATTACTCTTGTTTCCTTTTTTCTTGTGTGTAATATTGGAATTATATAACATTCACTTGCTTAGTGAGTACGTTGAATTAGAAGAAATTGCGTCACACGTACTGACTTGCAAGATGAGGTGAATTGTTCGATAATTATATGCAGGAATTAAGGTAGTTATGCCAATGATGTGATTTGCATACATACAAGGTAGACACTTTAATTAATATGAACCATGAATAAATGATTCATGAAAAAATTAAACTTGTACAAACTACCCCCAATTATTGTTATTATGATGGAACTTTATTTTGATAAGTTATGATAGTTATATAATAGCTTTTTGATGCAAATCTTCATGCATTTGAATCGAAATGATCAAAAGGAAATTTAAAAGGAAAAGATACAGTCAGATATAATGCATGAACAAAAAAAATCTTAGAAGAATCTATTTCATGGCTTTCAAGATCCCAAGGTAGACGCTGTCCCATCAAGGTGGATTAATGCAGCCTATGTAGTAATTTACAGTGTATGTATGTTTCTATCCGTGTATTTACCTGGATCTATCTATGCTTTTCCTACCAATCTATCTGTCTTTCCACTTATCTCATTATGATCTGTGTTACCTTGCAGAGCTGTTCCAGCAGGGAATATTACTCCCTCATACTTATTTGGACTTGGCCAGCATTAGTCGCAATCTGATGCAGGAAGCATTAAAAATGCATGGGTCAGTCCGCCACAAGGGGCTTTCATTTAACCCAGTGTTAACAGCAACAATCCTCAGGAAAGCCACATTGCTTTCCCTTAATACCTCATTCCTGAGCCAGCAGACGTCATTTTCTGATAATGTTTGGGCTCTATTCTATAAATCTTACACTATACATGCATTATACAAGCATCCAAATATCCTTTGATTTCTAAAAGCTGTTCACTGAAGGAATAGTGGATTATTACATAAAATTACAAGAGATGTCCAAACACAAAAGCCATTGTTTAATGTATTTACATCTATTGAAGGATAGATATATAGATCCATAGATGTAATAAGTGCAGCTCTCTAAGTCCAGTTCTGGGTGCTCACAAGGGTTGATTGATGAGATGGGCGAGAGAGCGAGAGTCCTTGTTGATGAAGGCCAACTGAATTTCAAGACTCCTGTTTAATTAGTAGTAGTTTAAGTACGATTATGAGGATGGACCTTTTATCGACCCTGCTAGACTATCAGGGATTCAGGGTACAATGTGTTTTTTGTTTTTGCATGGCAAATTCACATTGTGTCTAGACAGCCCCAATCACTAGACATATTCTATACCACAGTGACAGTTGTGCTGTTTGGTTAAACAACCATTTTGTCTTGTAAAACTGTTTTATTGCCATTTTGGGAGATACTTGTAGGATACTACTCATAAATATCTCCAACCGGCTTTTACTGCAATTGGAAGTTATTTAGCAACAACTGTCAGTTTATTGCTAGCGAAGTGGCACAATGTGGAACAGACATGCCCTGGAGAAGTATTATACTCATAAAATATCATGTAGCTCATAGGTTGTAATTTGTGGCTAGCGTGATATATTTTGGCTATGTAGTGTGGCCAGAAATCCTTTAGGGGATGTTGTGCACTATGGGACTATTAATGATAGACAGTGGATAGTGTTAGTTCAGTACATTAGAAGTCTTTATAACCTAACAGACCATTGGGGTTTGAACAGTGGTAATATAGCAAGCAAAAACACTCTGTCTCCATTTGTATTTGGAGCATCGTGCCAAGAGAAGAAAATTATCTGCTATGAATTGATCTTCATTCTCCCCTACATGTAGTTCTATTTTGACTGAATCTAAATTAGAAGTTTTTTGTTATTATTGTCAATGTTCTTCCCAATACCTAAGTCATATATTTGATGCCACATAAAGATCAAATGCTGAGGAACTTCAAGAAATACGACCCTTGAACCTGAGCTCAAGAGAGTCTTTTAATATTGTGGTTCTCATCAACCCACTGTCAAGCGCGCACTCCCAGGGTATTTCCCTCTTTCTATTCTTGCCATTTAGCTACGGTGCGTCAAGAGTACTATGTCATTGACACTCCATACGAAATTGCTTATTGGGAAGCTGCTAGATCCATCTATTCTACCCTGGCTTCTCTCCAGTTTTTATAGTTCAATACGGAAGTATCAGTCAAATTCCTTCTCATTGTTAGGATTGTTAAGTTTTCTACACGATACAATTATTGTAACAATAAAATAATGGAACATAAAGTTTTTCAATAACAGATCCACAAGCAAAGACAACAGTCCCTGAAATGAACTACTCTCATTGTGTGCAATCATAATAATATTATTGTTAATGCTCATCAGTGTGACGATTTATAAAATCTGATGTCAAACATAAACTAAGTCAGACAATAGACAATACATATATGTGTAGTTTTATTCATTCTGAAGTATCTTATTATGATGCCTTATTTTTCCCGTTTTTTTTTTTAAATCAGGCTGTTATTCTGAATCAAGAGTCAGAAGTTAAATTTCTGTTGGCTCTCGATTATCTTAGCCCCGTTTTGAGAATATACTACAGCTGATTGATGAGAGAAATGCCTAGTTCTCACGACGACGTAACAGAGGGTTTAAGCGACGGCGTTTCTTATATTTCCAGGAAAGGGCAAAGATTTGAGCATGTTCACCGTCAATTTTGGCTTTACGGCGCGACAGGAACAGCATGCGCCGTTTTAAGAGGTCTTTCTACGCAATTCCTAGAAATTTGACGATGCAGGAAAAAAAGATTCAACCGGTTGAATCTTTGCGAGGGAAGAAGTGGTGAAGCAAGAAGAAGCGTAGAAAGAAATCAGTGCGCGCCGCAGGTTTTTAAAGTTGCGACGCACAAAGAAGAGCTTCGACGCAGAAACAGCAGTGTAGCAGAAAGCTCTTGCTTCATGTCACTCTGGTTGGTTAATGCGCTTTTGAGCTTTTTGAGGGCTACACTGCTATTCCTTCAAATGCTGCTGTATTAAAGGCAGTTCTGTGTATTTCATCCAAATTTTCGGCATAAGGCATCCAAGAAAATATGTCAAGAAAAAAAAATTTTTTTTTTTAGGGGGGCCACTGTATTTTTTTTTACAGTAAAAATGCTATTTTCAGCTTAAAATATGAAGAAAAACTTCAAAAAAATGCCGAGGGATGAGTTTTAATGGTAGAAAGACAAATGAGGTGTCAACTGAAAGCAGAGAAGCAATGCTACAAGATGATGCAGGCGCTTTTTTGAAATTTTAATTTTAATCCCTGTTCCATGGGGTTTTAGTTGAAACTGAGCCATTTTTGGCATCTTTATGGGAATAAAAAAATACTCAGACCAAAATTCAAAAAAGCACCTCCGGGATCATATAGCGCTATTTCTCTTCTTTCATTTGACACCTTATTTGCATTTCTACTATTAAAATTCATCCCTCGGCCTCTATGTTAGTGTTTTTATCAGATTTTAAACTAAAAATAGCATTTTTTCCTAATAAAAGATGCAGTGACCCCCCCGAAAAATTTTTTTTTTTCCCCCTGACATGTTTTAGTTGATTCCTGATGCCGAAAATTTGGAGTATAATTGCACTATTGTTTTAATTGAGTATCATTAAAGAGCATTTCATTTCTGTCCAAAAAAAGCTGAAAAGTGCATTAACCAACCAGAGCACATGTTTCAGACACGCGTCGCGGGAAGTCACATGTGCGACGCACGTGTGAGGGTGCGCGCCGCATCTTATGGACCCCCAACGCAGCAGACAGAGTGGCAAGTACACCTCCCATGACATCTTCAACTGGAGGAAGACAGTCCGCACCCACTACTCCAGACTCGTCAGGCCTGAAGCTTCAGGATCCGGCAGGAAGGAGACGCTCACAGACAGGGACCAGTACATCCTAGCCAACTGTCGGTTCCTGAAGGACTCCATCATCCACAAGCCAGGCAAGGAGCTGTCCGCCATATCCCAACTGTCTGCCAACCGACCAGCCTCAGACTCCGGGGACAGCTACAACCCTGAAGATTCCCTGCCAGCTTCTTATGACCTGCAGGACCTGCCACCTGAACAGCCATCACAGGACAGACCTGACAGCCAGCAGTCCCAAGTCTTCCCTGGAGCGCCAAAGCCTGGAGCCGTGTCCAAGGGAACCAAGAGAAAGGCCACAACAGATGAAACCATGCACTCCGCCATGAATGTCATCGCAGGCAGCATGCACGCTATGTCCTCCTCCAAGAAGATCCTGAAAGGCTCTGGCTGCAGGATGTGCCCCGACCACCAGGAGTTGAAAGACGATGAGGAGTACTGGAGGATGAAGTGTCACGACCTCTACCACGTCGGATTTCGCGCCAGCCCTGAAATCAGAAAGGGAATGGTGAGGGCCATTGCAGAGGCCGCCTTCTACTCCAGGGGACAAGGAGAGGGAGATGGATGAGGCCAGCCGCCAGTCAAGACCTCAGGAGGAAACCTTCCAGCCTCCTCATCCTCCTCAGCGCCTGCAGATGCCACCTCCTCCTCCTCCTCCTCCTGCGACGTATGTGCCATCTGTATGTATGTATGTAAAGCTTTATTTAATGTCGTATTCAATCAGATACAATCGTATATCATAAGTTCAAGACTTCTGTACGACTAATTATGAAAATATACACGTTTATAGAGTTAATGAAAAAATAAAAAAGAGTCCAAATTCAATAAAAAAAGAGTCCAAATTCAAATGAAATTGAAGTAGTACCCATATGAAAAGTTCCGTTGATTTCAATTAAATATATATCCGTTTCAATTTTCAAGAAGAGTCCAAATTAAAGCAAAATTGAAACATAGTCCATATTAATACAACGGAGTAATCCTCATCCCTTTGGTAACAACAAGGGGGTTTTAATCCATGGAGAAATCCGAGCTCTTTACACTCTTTGGAGTGTCTGTGGCTCTGAAAAACAAATTAAATAATATGAATAAACTGTGTGAAGCCAGACTCTCATAGGCTTATAGCATTGTCTTCGCACGTCAACAGCCATGCTGTGACACCCTTCTTGAAGGTGCTGAGTGAGACACTATTTTTTAAAGTTACTGGAATGTTATTCCATATTTTTGCTCCTAGATAGCTGAAACTATTTTTACCAAATGTAATAGTATTAAACTCTGGTAGCACCATACGTTGGTTGTCTCTCATTATATATCCTGAGTCCTGAACACTGAATAGTTCAGTTATATAATCAGGTGCAATACCATGCTTTACTTTATAAATTTGAACAGCCATGTTCTTGATACACCTTTTGTATATACTTAGTTGCTTTTCTTGTATACATATTTCCTCATAACTCAAATGACCTTTATTTGTCACAAATCTTAAAGCTCTCTTGTTCATTCTCTCTAACTTATCTAAACTTGATTTATTGGCAAACAACCATACAACAGAACAGTAGTTAAAATTACAGTTAATATAGCTGTTATAAATTGTCATTTTAGAGTCCTTTTCTAAGTGATGCTTTATTCTTTTCAGTGCATTAATCTGCTTCCCTGTTTGACAGCATAATTCATCGATATGAGGGGTGTATTTTAGACATTTGTCTAATTCGACCCCCAATATATTTATGCTATTAGAAGCCTGAATTTCAGCATCATCCAACACAATTGTGCCATCAGAGACTTCATTGTTCCTATCCAAGTACATCAATTGGAATTTGCTGGCATTTGCTTTCATATTGTTTTGCCTGAACCATTCCATAGCAGTTTTACAGTCATCATATAATTTGTCTTTGAGAGTGACAAGATCAGTTTCTGCACTAATCAGTGTGTTATCATCGGCATAGTTGTATGTCTTGCTATTGAATTTTTCGTACAAGAAATCATTGATGAATATATTGAATAACAGTGGGCCTAAAATCGAGCCTTGTGGGACACCCTTGATATTATTGGCCCAATCTGAGAATGTTTCACCTATTTTCACTCTTTGTTGTCTACTCATTAAATATGATTGCATAAGTTGGCACGAGTCTATGTCGAATCCATAAGCTGACAGCTTTGCCAGTAATAGGCCATGTGGCATACAATCAAAAGCCTTTGATAGATCAATTGCAATTATGCCTATTGTGAGGCCCCTATCAAGTGATTGTCTGATGTCCTCTGTCATCCTTAGAAGGACATCTTGACAACTGTACCCTTTCCTGAAACCTGACAAGTATGAATGAAACATTGAGTTAATGTATTGATAAACCTGATCATACAAAGCACGTTCCATGATCTTGGAAAGTATTGGTAACAAATTGACCGATCTATAGTTGTCCTTGTTCAGTTTGTCCTTCTTCTTAAAAAGGGGTGTTATATTTGCCTTTTTCATTTTGTTTGGGAAGGTCCCCTCTAGTATACACCTATTCATAAGTTGTGTTAGGGGCTTTACTAATTTGATGCTAATCTTTTTCACAAAACTTGCAGGAATCTCATCATAACCTGCTGCTTTCTTTGTTGAAAGCTGTTTAATGTATTTATGGGTTTCTTTTTCAGTGACAAATCTAAAAAGAAACTTTGAAGATTTGTTCCTATTTATCCTTTCATTGATACATTTCACACTTGAGTGCTTCTCATATTGTGCTATGATGTCATGTAGTGGCTTCTCATTGTTCTCTGGAAGTCCAATGTCTGAGCCAATTGATTGAAAGAAACTGTTGAATATACTACATACCCTTTGATCATCTGAAATTATTTCCCCATCTTCACGTAATGGTATGCTGTCTGATTTGGTTCTAGACTTGGAAAAAAGTGGCTTCACAGCTTTCCAGAAGTCTTTGTTCCGTGTTCCTAACTTACATTTCTCTTTGAAGTATTTGCTAATCTCCTTTCCTTTAATTGCATTAACCTTATTTCTCTGTGTTCTATAAAGAATCAGGCAGTGATTTGATCTAGATTTGTAATACTTATTTCTCAACCTATTTCTGTATAGAATTTCCTTCCTGAGTTCTTTTGACATGCAGTGGAAATCGTTTTTCCTTATTATCTTAATCTCTTTGGGTGCATGTTTGTCTAGCAATTTACACAGGGTTCCGTGAAGAAAATCACATGCACTATTTACATCTTGGCAGCTGTCAATTGCATCTGACAGGTCCATTTGTGTCATCTCTGCTATAACTTTTTCATAATCTATCTTTGATAGCCGTCTGACTGATACTTTCTTTATTTTTGGGGCTGGTCTGTGTATTCGCAGAACCCCACCTATCAAATTGTGAAAATCACTAATTCCTGTATTTACAGAAAACGTTTTCATGAATTTCCTTCTTTTAGTAACTAGCATTACATCTATGAGAGTTGCTTGGCTAGATTTAAAGCAAGTAGCATCTCTGATTATGTTTGTTAAACTGAAAACTGGAGTGATGCTTGATAACATGTTTTCCTTCATCATATTGAAATTCAGGTCTCCTATGATGACTATGTTCTCGTAAGTGTCACTGACCTTCTCACATATTTCAGTAAATGTCTTTTTGAATATAACTGGATCAGTTTTTGGGTTTTTGTACATGCCTAAAAGCATTATCTTTTCATCAGCTATATTGAGTTCAATAGACATACATTCTATTTCATCATTACATATACTTATGCTGCCCTCAGAAAATGGGATGTCTTTTGAAATGTAAGCCAGTAAACCACCACTGTTTGATCTCTTATCTTTTCTTATGCAGCAAAAGCCTTCAATATCTAACACTTCTTGTTTATAAGAATCATCAAGTTTAGTCTCACTCAGCACCAACACATCAAGTTTGCACCTTGTCTGAAGTTCTTTGATCTCATTGATCTTTGATCCAAGGCTATTAACATTGAGATGACTTATAATTACATTTTTGCCATTCTCAGTTCTTATCAGTTGCACTTCATTGTAGAGCATATCGTTTGTGTCATTTACTTCACACAAGCCATCAATTGCTTCACTTGTATTATCATTTACATTGTTGATTATGCAATTGTCATTTTCGTCAATTTGACTAATTTGCAAAGTATTTGAAACCATGTTATCACATGTGTACGTTGAAATCTCATCAAAAGTATCTAAGTTTGCACTTATCTTTGATTCCTCCATGGTTGGTGCGGCCCTCGGGTCGTAGCCGATATCCTAGTAGTCATTGTAGTCATAGCAGCTGTAGTCATTGAAGTCATTGTAGTATCCATGTGACTGTAGGGACGGGTAGCTGCAGTGTTTTCTCTTGTGTCCTGCTTGGCCACACATCCAGCAGGATACGAAGTCTTCTTTGCGACACTGCCTTATTCCATGTCCAGCCTCGCCGCACTGGTAACATCTTGGTTGCTGGTCTCTTGTTGCCCAGTTTCGAGAGAGGGATCTGGTCTGTTGGGGTCTGATGAACTGGGTTCTGTTCTGTTGTGGCCTGTTGGGCTGGGGCCTGTTGGGCTGAGGCCTGTTGGGCTGGGGCCTGTTGTTGTGATGGGGTCTTTTTTGTTGGTGGGATCTGTCAGTTTTGCCTAAGAAATTCGGATTTTCTTGGCATTTCTTTCTGAGGTCCATCCATAACTTGCCTAGGTTGTTTTGTCCATGGCCAGTCTTTCCCCTTCCCCAGAACTCATGTGGGGTGTCTTCTACGATCTCTTTGGATCCTGACTGAGTAAGAGTACTCCTGACAATGTCACTTGTCTTCAGTTTCTCTTTGATGATGCTCTCCATTACTTTGCTCTTTTTCTTTTGCCAATTGTCGTTTGTTGTAATCTTTTGAGCGATTCTCATTGCATGAAGCCCTGTGTTTGATCTCATGATCTTGGAGGCTGATCTGTAATCCCCCATTGCTTCGGCTTTTGTATACTGGTAGGCAGCTTCACTTGTTTTGAAGTGTTTGCCATTATACATGATGGGGACCTCAAAGAAGTTTGACAGGGGATGTTTGTGCCCTCTGAACAGCAGGGAGTCGGCTTTCTGGGGCTTGGGGTACTTTGTTGGGGTGAAAGCAGATCCTTCTTTGATGACATCACAGGTGTGTAGGAGGCTATCAACACCATGTTTGCTGAGATGAAGTCCATCATTTACAAGGAAGGCATTATTGACATTCTCATTCAACAAATGAAACATTGGGTCATTGTCCACAAACGTAAATCCATCTTTTTCACACATGGATTTTAGATCATCATTCAGAGTTTTTGTTTTTTCTTTCAGTTGTTTGTCAGTTCGTGGCAGTACACTTGATATTTTGATCTCAGCACCAGCAGCACCACCAGCAGCACCACCAGCAGCACCACCAGCAGCACCACCAGCAGCACCACCAGCAGCACCACCAGCAGCACCACCACGCTTCCAGCAGCCATCACTTCCACCACCAGCAGCCCAGGGAAGGAGGATCCAGGCAGACTCCCAGCTACACCGTGATGCAGCCCAGCCCATCCTCCCTGACACTGATGATGGATGCTCAGGAGAGCCCCGAGAAGTTTGGCTACCCTGGACCCAGCTATGGTCAACCGACCGCCCAGCAGCCGCACCAGCCTTCCCCTTCGCCAAGTTGGACTGAGAGTCTCCTTTCTCCACACAAGTAGAAGAGAAGATGTGCAGCAAAGACAACCAAAAAACCTCGGCCCTTTTAAGGGCCACCAAATCCTCCCAAAAGGGCAGGCCACGTACACATCCTATGTTGACAAAAAAAAAAGAGCTTGTGTTGACCGAAAAGAGCCAAAAAAGAGCAAAAAAAAGTTGACAATCCCCCCAAAAAAAAGTCCGGTCCTGGCCTTCATTAAAAGTAATCACCTTCATAAAAGCAAGGTGCTAGTTCCCCCTTTCTTTGCCCAAAAACATACCAAGTGCTCCACTAGTACAAGTGCTGCATTCTTTGGTATAAACATATTTTTATTGCACTAGTACAAGTGCATGAATTTCTTAATTAAAATGTAAAGCACTAGTACAAGTGCTTTGGTTTTAAAACTTGTGTTGGTTGCACTAGTACAAGTGCATCACTTTGTAATTTCACTTGTCTAGGGCAAGTGGCAGATAGATAGCTAGATAGATAGATAGATAGATAGCTAGATAGATAGATAGATAGATAGCTCGATAGATAGATAGATAGATAGATAGATAGCTTGATAGTAGTCCAGTCATTCTACTGATGGACCCACCACAAATTGCAATAGTAATGATTCTGGTACCAAATTGATTGCCATATTCTAGAGCAACTTTTCTGAAGTTTACCCATAAATTTATGCATTGGAACATGACCTAATTAGCATAAATCCAAGATGGCGGCAGTGAAAATCATGTTTTCTGCAAATAACATGGGAACTATTAGGTTTAGGCCTCATATCTGTATGAAACATGAATATAAACTTGGGTATTACAGACATTTTAACACCATTCCCATGTCTCTATCTCTATTAGTATCCGAGATATGGAATATTCACATATCTGATATTTCACGAAATATCTGTAAAACGGCCAAAAAACGTAATTATTGGCCTTGATTCCAAATGCTTAATGTATGATTTTGTTGTTTTATCCATTGAGGATTCAAAGGGAAATATAGTGGACCATTTTACACATTTACCATGTCTTTACCTCAATTCTATACCCCCACATCCCACGTATTGCATATTGAAGACATAAGTAGATCCCCGGAATAAATTGATATACATGTAGAAAATTGAAGGACATACACTTTTTCGAATATAGGTTACCACCCCCCCTCCCCCCTCCAATTCTAGATTTGTGAAGTTTTCATAAGGAAAGTTATGAATTTATGAAGAAAAACACTTTCACTGTTGAAAAGTGAAACTGTGGTTTATGTTCAGGTTGCTGCCAATTTGGTTGCATATTAAACAAATGCATGGATGAGACTCTCCAGATTGGTCAATAGACAAGAGTTGCATTGAGGTGCTGTTGTCTGATGGATAGGGCGCTAAATTAGTTTTTCCTTAGAGCACATTGAATCAACTTAAAAGTGAAACTAAACAAGATTCTATTCAGTCAATACGGCTATATAATTTGATCACTGCAACTGGTGCATTCGGTAGTTGTGTCGGCCACAGCACCAGTTGGCTTTCAAACCCAGTGACATAGCTCTTGGGATCTGGAAAGATCTGTAATGGAAACCCTTCTCAAAGGACAAAGTTGATCCCTGTGATAAAGACATAACTGGGGTTCAACTGAATCTATAAACAACATTTCTGAGGATGATTGATTTATGGTCATCAGGAGATTTGATTCTTTTTTTGAACACTTACCTTAACAGTGACTTAAAGCACGTCTGTAAGGTAACCGAGGAAAGTCTTCAATATTTTTCTCTCATTCTGAGTGACAATGTTCCCCCAGGAGTAACTAGTTTAGTCAGATTGGTATTCAGAATCACAGAATACACTCGGGACATCATATTTTATTGTATCTTTATTTTTGGGACTTTTGTCGAAAAGGTTCAGGTATTAACTTGCACCTTGCCAGACATCAACTTGGGGTTGGTTAGATTTTCAAAATGAAAGTTAAACACATCAGAAGGATATTTTCATAATTAAGAGGAATTGACAGTCATTGAAGAGAATCAATAATTTCTGATTTAACTTGACATCCAGAAAGATGTTGAGCCATTGAAACTCTCATTCCCAGGGTACAAAATATGAAACAAACATCTCTGTACTCCAATCTCCCCTATACTGCAATGCAATCTCCCCTATACTGCAATGATTGCTCAATTAATGCTGTTAAACATCAATGTACCACAGAAAAAATATGAGATGCTTGCTCCAAAATCGGCATGCTTAATTCACAGATTGTAACATGACGGACTTATGTTGTGCTTGTATACCCCGGATCAGGCGGGGCAGCTAAAACTCCATTTTGGCGGACTAAGCTGCATGCACTTTCATTTTTGGTGACCATCGTATGATGATGAGATGAGAAGTCTGGAAATCTGGCAAATGCCCTATTGATTCAGGGATGCCCAAGGTCTTTCAGTTGCCCCAGCATAGAATACTGGATACAACCTGCCTCCATTTAAGTCCCTAAGGCCGTGGGGGAAATTAAAGAGGGGGTGGGGCAATTATAATGTATTAATATAATCTAGTATAATTAGAAAAGGCACAAGAGTTGGCTCAGATTTTATCCTGATAAATTTCCACAATATACCATGTTACTTGAACCCCACTGTCCATGGCAGGATGACACTGACTCAGATCTTCTCTGACATCCAACATTGTTCAAGAAAACAGTTCATTGAAATCTGCCAGGTTGATGACCACAATTAATCACAACCATCTGCTTGTTTGCACTACTCAACTGCAGTCTGCTCACAGACTCTAAACGAACAGCACAGCTGGAGAGTCTGCCAGAAATTGGATGACCTCAAGCTGACACTTTTATCAATATGCAAGTAGGTCAGGTCATGTCCAGGTAGATGGACCTCATCACTTGTGCTCATACGCACACCTGAGCTGCCAGCAAGATATAAACAAATCGTAATCAACAATGTTAAACGATCAATGAGTGCACAAGCGCTGCCAATGAGTACCATAAAATTCTGAAGTTTTCAAATCCTTTAACAGCTTTTCCAGCATGATTTAAATGATAGCTTATGGTTTTCTCCAAATAAACTAATTGAAACAACAAACGGACAACAATGAAACACTAAAGCATTCATTCAGTTGCTTTGAGAGATCTGAAACAGGTAATTATGTCTGCCACACCGGAGGAGAGTTAATCTTTTTGTTTCAATTTCACAAATAATGTATATTCTGGTCAGGGCCAGCTTAATAAGCTTATACTGAGAAGTGAGGGTCTTCATGCTTGGCTGTCTGGCTGGAACGACTCACAATTCCCTAGGTAGGAAAATAATGATTCCGCCAAAAAAAAAGTTCCACAACAAGTACCACTTTGCAGCAATTGCAGCATTCTAACAATAAACTGGACAATTAAAAGTTATTGCATATTCAATTCTAGACCAAATTCAACAGACCAAATTGTTACTCCGCTTCAATTGAAAAAAGTGATAGTTGCTGAATCTGAAATCTCTTAGAGCTCACTGACAAGAGTCAGATCGATTGTAGTTTCTGTTATGGATTCAGGAGGGCAGCACATACACAATTTTGTGAACCTGTTGAGCTCTAAGTTTAGAGTGACTCAACTGTATGTTGCTTGCCTTTCAGAGGCTCCAATAATGGAAAATTCTTCTTCCCAGTTCTGAGACACCACACGACTTTACTGATGACAGTCCTGTTTTGTGATGATGGGCTGAAGAAAGTTGTGGTGGCCAATGGTAGGAGTTAGGAGAAGCAGTAGTGAAATTCAGGCCAGTGTTGCAGTTGCATGATTATAATGCCCTCAACAATAGCAGTATTTACCATATTTCTATTCCATTGTTAACTTCTATTATAGTTACTAACCATGCTTGGAATAATTCAAAATAGGCAGAATTGAATGCACTTGACTACTTATATATACTCTAATGCTTAAGACAGCTGTTGAGAACCATGACCATAAAAAATAGACCCAACAGAAGTTATTTCTTTGCTATAAAATGGACAATGTTCAACGAGGAATGCATTTTCATGGCATGACTTTGACATGCAAATGATGGGATACTAGGGGAGAGAATTGAGGTAAAGACAAGATTGATTTGTGAAATGGTCCACAAGGAGTCCCTTTTGCATCCTCAGACTCAGACTCAGAATGTATTTATTTGACTCTTAAAAATAAAAAATATTACATGGAGTCAGGAGACCTCTTAAAGGCTAAAAAAAGCCGCTAACAAGGGGCCACCTAAATTATTGTTTACAAATAAATCTTTACATTATATAGTCTAAAGAAATATTAGCAACAATTAAAAGAATGAAGAAATAATATTAAATATTGATGATAGGCTGTAAAAAATAAGAAAAAAAAAAAAGTTGACTGGCTGGTTTGTGGTGTGACTGGAGGAGGTGGTGCATGTAGTGTGCAGAAAAAATAAATGACATTTGATAGTCCATATAGTAACAAAGAAATTGATATCTACAAAAAATAATTTTTAGATTTTAAATGAAATACTTAATTTTGAGAACATATGAAACAATTATTGATACTGCAGTTGGTAGTGTAACAATTTATCAAGTAATTTTTCACATATAACTTGAACCCTATGAAGCTGTGAGTAAAAATTTTATCCTTAATTGATTTAGTCATATTACTATAGATTCTTGGGAGCCTGTATGAAAAACATTGTCTTGCAAATTCATGCCTTACTCGTGGAATAGGTAGGAGTGGTTGACTTGCCAACCTAGTTGCATACCTTGGATGATCCTGCTCATTCTGTTCAACCAGGGACAACAGGGACTCCGGAAGTGTTCCGTTAAAATATTTGTAAAGTAACTTGTAGTCATGCAGTGCGCATATATCATCAAATTTAAGTATTTTTAAGCTCTTGAAAAGTTTACTGGTGTGGGCATTATATTTGCTTCTAGTCAGTACTCTTATCGCTTTCTTTTGTAGTATATTTATTTGTTTTGATTGTCCACCCCAAAGGAACACACCATAATTAAGATGGGATACAACAAGAGAGTTGTAAATATGCAATAGTGCCTGTGTAGGAAGAATGTTCTTAAGTCTGTTTAACACACCAATAGTTTTTGATATTTTTTTGCTGACGCTATTTGAATGAGCTTTCCAGGTAAGGTTCTCATCAATAATTATACCCAGGAAGTTAAATTGCTTTACAAATTCAATCTCATGGTTATTAATATGTATTTTGGGAATTTCAACTACTCTCTGCCTTGTGTGAAATATCATTGCTTTTGTTTTCTCACAATTCAAAGACAACTTATTTAACTTTAGCCATTTGCTAATCTTCGAAAGTTCACTGCTCAAAGTCTCATCAATGTTCTTGTCTTGGTTGCTGAGCTGGACCATTTTTAAAGTTGTAAATAAAGTAGAGTCGTCTGCGTATGTAATTGGATAAAAAATGTTAGAAGCTTTTGCTATATCATTAATGTAAATAAGAAATAAGAGCGGGCCTAAAATAGACCCTTGTGGAACTCCCGTTGTAATAGGTAATAAATCTGACTTTACGCCATTATATTCTACATACTGTGTTCTATTTGACAAGTAATTAGACAACAGGTTAAAAGCCATGTCCTTAATGCCATATATCTGTAGTTTTTTCAGCAATATGGTATGATCAAGCGTGTCAAAGGCTTTCGAAAGATCCAAATATATATTAATAGGAATTTCGTTATTATCCATTTCTGTTGTTAATTTATTTACTAATTCTATCGCAGCTAATTCAGTGGAGTGATTTTTTCGGAATCCATACTGACTTTGGTAAAATAAATCATTTTCTGTAAAATATTGGTATATTTGGTTATACATAATTTTTTCGAAAACCTTTGACACGCTAGGCAAAACGGACACAGGGCGATAATTTTCCAAAAGAGTTTCATCACATTTCTTAAATATGGGTGTAACTTTGGCTATCTTTAATTTATCAGGAAAAACTCCCGTTTGGAAACTCTGATTAATGATTTTAGCAATTGGTTTACTTAATTCAGTTTTCAAAAACTTTAACAATTTATTTGAAATTTGATCCATCCCTTGAGAAGTCTTTGGTTTTATATTATCAATAACTTTCTTGACGTCTTTTTCTGAAACCTCATTAAATTTAAAAGTATTGTGAGACCAACTTGAAATATACTCCTGAAATGTATTAGTATTTGATGGTAAAATGGTACTGGCAAGTTTCGGACCAATCTCGACATAGTATTTGTTAAATGAGTTAACTATAATATTGAAATCATTCACATATTGGCCATCTATATTGAAAGTTGATGGAAAACTATTTTTGCAGCCATCTTTGTTTAAAATTGAATTAATTAAACTCCATGTTTTTTTAATGTCAGTTTTAGAGTGACTGAAACAAGTTTCATAGTAATTCTTTTTAGCATTCCTAATGCATTGTCTAAGTATTTTGTTATAAGAATTTAAATTAAACCTTTTAGTTTCATAATCCAAAGAGGAGACCAACATTTTTTTAAATTCACGATACAATTTGTCTCTATAAGCAATGGACCTGAGTATCCCACCTGTTATCCACTCCTGTTTCTTAAGCTTATACTTGTTAAACTTTACCCTTTTCTTTGTAAAATTATTGTTCATTGACTTCTCCAATAAAGTGTATAATTTGTTATAGCTGTCATTTACATCATTTCCAATTACATCATTTAGAATAAGTGACGCTTCTTCGGTGTTTAGGTCTTCTTTAAATTTAAGGTATGAGTTATGAGCAGATAGACTTATGTAACGGTATGATTTAGTCTTTTTCTGGTATGAATAGTCAAATATTAGAAAGCAGGGTAGGTGATCAGAGATTTGGTTTAGCAAAATACCAGAGATTGAATTTGTAAAGGTGGTAGATAATTTTGAAAATATATTGTCAATTAGTGATCCTGATTGGTTAGTTAGTCTGGTTGGGAAAGTGATATTTGGAAGGAATCCTGATGATATAATATTTTCTAGGTAATTATTAATATGAGAGTTACTCTGAAATTTTAAAATATCCAAATTAAAATCCCCAGCAATTATGACATTATGATTTCTTTCATAAGTTTGAAATATTAAGCTCATATCTTCAATAAAGGCATCAATATTATCTACTCCTGGTCGTGGTGGTCTATAAATGTTAACAACTACTAATTTGTCAATGTGACGGTCGTTGCCTATTTTACGCTCAAATGACAATTCTACAAATTGCCCATCCCAAAGTGGTGACACAAGATTTATATGAAGCTCCTTAAATGAAATACCATCCTTAATATATATAGCTGTTCCGCTATGCGCACTGCATGACTTGCCTTTTGAGAGAAGCTTATAACCATCTAGTTGAAGTAGAGAAGTATCCGAGTCGCTGCTGAGCCAGGTCTCTTGAAGGCAGATCATCGACGGCATGCAACCCTTGCTCCTATAATTTTCCACGTAGACTTGAATTTCCTGAAATTTAGCATTAAGCGATTGGCAGTTAAGTGATATAATAGAAAATGAAGAATTTTTTTCAAGCATTAAGTCCATAAATTCTACATCATTGTAGTAATTAGAATGTCTGACACTAAATGAGGGTTCGGCATTATCATCTATATTCTCAACCTCTAATAGATTGACAAGTGATAAATGTTCATCAAAATTATTTATAAACAATGGATAAAACAAAAATCATAAATCAAGTATTTGGAATCAACACCAATAATTAAGTTTTTTGGCCGTTTTACAGATATTTCCTGAAATATCAGATATGTGAATATTCCATATCTCGGACACTAATAGAGATAGAGACATGGGAATGGTGCCAAATTGTCCGTAATACCCAAGTTTATATTCATGTTTCATACATATATGAGGCCTAAACCTAATAGTTTCCATGTTATTTGCAGAAAACATGATTTTCACTGCCGCCATCTTGGATTAATTAGGCCATGTTCCAATACATAAATTTATGGGTAAACTTCAGGAAAGTTGCTCTAGAATATGGCAATCAATTTGGTACCAGAATCATTACTATTGCAATTTGTGGTGGGTTGACCCCCTTATTCTCCTAGAATGACTGGACTATAGATGGAACACAATGCTCGTTACATATATACACTGCAGCAAAAGAAAAGCAGTTGTCGTCACTTTGCAGGGATTGGACTTGGATAGATAGATAGATAGATAGATAGATAGATAGGCAGATAGATAGCTTGATAGATGGAACACAATGCTCGTTACATATATACACTGCAGCAAAAGAAAAGCAGTTGTCGTCACTTTGCAGGGATTGGAATTGGGAGGATTTGGTGGCCCTTAAAAGGGCCTGGGGTTTGTTGTTTTGAATAGATAGTCTGCATCTTCTTCAGATTTTCTCCAACTGCCAAGGGACACTTCCTGCCGGACTGTTGACCCAGTCACGTAGGTAGTCTCGAGCAGCCTTGGCATCTCTGGAGGCATTTCCGTGTCGAAGTGGTTCTCCTAGGTCATGCAATTGACGGTCTCCCCTCCAAACTCCTTCAGTGACGTCATGTGTCTGTGGATCTTCTCTGTCCATAACTTCAATGTCACGGGCATGGTGGATGCCGACTCTGTCTCGCAGAATGTTGTGTAGAACACAAGCAGCCATTGTGATGTATGTCACTCTTGTAGGTCGTTGGGGCATGCTGGTCAGGAAGCATCTGAACCTGTGTGACAGCAGACCGAAGGCATTCTCCACCACTCTCCTGGCTCTTGAAATCCTGTAATTGTAGACTCTGGAAGCAATGTCAAGGTTCCTTCTTGGCACTGGTTTGAGCAGCCATGTCTTCAGGGGAAATGCCTCGTCACCCACGATGTAATATGGGAAAGGATTGTCTTCTGTGCCAGGTAGAGGTTCTGGAGGTGGTAGGCCTAGATCTTCCTCGTCCAGGAGTTTTCGAAGTATTGTGTCCTTGAAGACGCCGCCATCAGATGCACTTCCTTGACAGCCAGCCTGCACATAGATGAACTTGTAGTCGGCATCAACGAGGGCCATCAGGACAATGGAATGAAATCCCTTGTAGTTGTAGAACAAGGAGCCTGCAGCCTTGGGACATCGGAATGCGACGTGCTTGCCATCCAGAGCTCCAATGCAGTTGGGCAAGTTCCATTTCGTCTCAAAGGCCTTGGCTATCTCCTTCCATCTTTCAGGCTGTGTGGGTAGTGCCAGCTGTCTTTCGAAGGCATGAACGATGGCAAGGCAGACCTCAGGGATGAAGTTGCAGATGGTGTTGAGTGCCACACGGAAAGCATAAGCTAGGGACTTGTAGCTGTTTCCTGTTGCCATGTACCGCAGGGTGATAGCCAACTTCAGACCAGGTTCCAAAGCCCTCCTCATGTTGGTGTCTTGCTTAGTGATGAGTGGTCCAACAGCTTCCAGGAGTTCAGCAAAGATGCAGGGGGCATTCTAGTGTAGTTGTAGTAGCCGGACACGTCATTGACTTGCAGTTCAGGCATCAGTTGATGGTAATGACCATGTTGTTCCCTCTGCGGCAACCAGTTGCGAATCCACCACCTTTTCTGTCTCCTGGCCCTCCTCCTCCTGTGTCTCAAATAGACAGCTCCGATAGCAGCAGCAGCAGCACCAGCCACAACAATAATTTCTTCTTCATTCATCATGCATATGTTCAGTAGGCAGTCGTTGTGTTCTCATTGAAGGGCAATCAGCAAATGAAGCAAGGAGGTCCTCTGTGTCCCTTTTTATAATGACCAAAAGTGACTCCTGCAGCAGCGAAACACACTTTGCCGCAGCGCTGCAACAAGAGACCTTCGTCGATGCTTAAGAGACCTTCGTCGCTGCTTAAGGCAAGGACGACGAAGAAGGTCAGCATCGATGCGCCTGTAATGTCCTCGGCGCTGTATGAATGCATGTGCGACGATGAACCATCAAGGTACGCAGTAACAAGTACCTAAATGCGGCGTTGCATCGTTACAGTGGTCGGCGAGGCTGTCATTTTCAGCGGCGCATCTTACCTCGGGTGTACGCCGAAGGTTTCCTGATGCGTCGCAGGTCGCCAATTTCAGACGTAGCTGCCTCACAACCATCAGCGGCGTAACAGGAAACAACATTGGGCGAAGTAAAAGCAGCCTCGCCGAATTCCAAAACAAAGTGCGACGAGTCTGTTTGGAACTGCGCTGAGGCAAGAGAGGCGGAACGCGGCGAAGAAAGCTTAAGCAGCGCCGCGGACACCTCAAGACTCAGCGCTGCTACAAACTTTAAGCGCCGCACATGACACTAATTGATTACGTAACGTGCCTCAACCAACGTTCTACGCCACAACTTTCCAAGAAATGACTTCTCTTGACGCGCCGCTCTCAAATCGCCGTCGTGAGAACTAGGCAAAACAGAGAACAGGAAGCCTCAAAATGTTATCAATTTATGCCGTGTGTGGAGTCTTTTATTTGCCCGGCATACTGATCAAAGTTGCTGCTTATTCAACGTCTCATCCAAACAACACCTTGCAGAGGCTTATGTGTATCTCTTCAAGGACTACTGCACAATGTTTTGATTCACAAAAGTGGTTTGTGTTACAAGGACGTAATGTATCAGATAAGGGTGGTACTTATTGCAGAGACCAATAATACAAGAATAAACATGCATCATCAGAATTTCCTTATATAAAACCAGCAACTGTAAGTTGTATTTCTGCTCTATACTACTACAGCCTCTGCTTTAACGCCTTACTTGTATAATGTGATAGCATTGTTATGCAGGTCACACAGGCTCCCAGATTAGGGCATGTGGCTGTTTGTGTGGACCTGGTTGACAAAGTTAGTCTGAGAAAGTAGTTTGCTTACTATTATGAGTTGGCTAACGATACCCTGTATGGCAACTCTGCATGCCTTCAAGGCACTATGAACCAAGGACTTGTCCGACCTCATCGGATTTATGATGGGCTGACTAAATGGTCCCTTGATGACAACAAGAACTTTAAAGATGCTTTCTTGCTGCACATTGAACTTCAAAAAGGGAAAGGTACATGTACATCATTGTTGCGCTGTAAAAATTCATAATATCTTAATCTTTTAAACTGATAATAATTGACCCCATTTCTGAACAATTTAAAAGCAAATTTATTCCAGAAACTGAAGACATCAAACTAAAAAGGGAAAGTAAATCTGACCAGTTATGTGACGCTTGAGCTGGGAAGTGCATCAGCTGATGTAGGTCTCGTTACAAGATTGAAAGCTTCTGGCAAGCAAAAATGAAAGACTTTTCTGGATAAGTGAAAAATGATATAGGGACATACAGTAAGTGAACATTCTGATATAATACTGGCAACATTATATATTTGACTAGTATTCATGAGGGCAATACGTCCTTGACTTCCCGCCCTCTATATGACCGATATTGATGTTTATAAGTCAAAGCAGCTCATAAACAGGTCATTACTGTGTGTATTTCCGTGGGCTCCCTCGAGAACCTTATGACCCGGGTGAAAATTTTTCTCTTTGGATTGCAATTAGGATTGTGGGTAGAGGTGAAAGATCAAGGTTATTATGGATTATTTGAGTCAAAGTTGGCCCATTCGATGTAAATAGCAAACCTGAAGCCTATTAATTTGCAACCAAACATGAATGGCAGTTCATTGTAGTGTTAACTAACTTATTCTAATTAGGATGTAACAAATGAAGGGTTTGAAGGCATATTTGCCTTTTAACTTTTTATTGGCAGTGAAAACAAATAGGAGTCGCAGGTGCAAGATAAGCGTTTCTGTGGTGCACGGATGCACTGACCTGTTACTATAAAAACGTTTTGTCACACGTTACGTATGACGTGTTCGTGTAAAAGTGCTATCGAATAATATTGGTGTCATGGCAACACTCATGTTCACGGGATCCTTATATGTGCAAAATCTCTCTTATGCATGGGAATTACCGTGATCATGTAAGTACTTCGTTCGTACAGTATAGTGTGTATTGGAAGCATTTTGAATATTTATGCAAAACAGAGATTCTCTCAGAATATTGTGAATTTTTTTGTGCAGCAAAAAGGATATCTCAACCAGATCTACATATGCCCGGATGTAGAAATATTCTTCCTCCATTACCACAGGATCTGAGTTTAAATAACACCTAAATTGAGTCAAAATCAGTAAAACACATATAGTGAACCAAGAGTTACAGGCTATAGCTCTTTTTGATACACCTTCTAAGTACTTGAATATACTTACTACATGTATATAAATATATTATAGTATAGGTACATTTTCTTTTTGATACTGCATTTTGATAGTTCTAAAGTTTTCTATTATTATCACTTCATGTATAAGCAGCATGAAGGCCAAATCAGTTATGAGTTTCAAGCTTAACTTTTGGACTGATTTGGCCATTGTTTTGGAAAAGCAGATGAGCTGAGAAGGAAGTTTTATTGATGTTGCAACTTGCCAGACATGATTAAGTATTTCAATTTCCCAGCTGCAATAGCTCTTGCAGATGGCACAATACATATTATTGGATCTAGGTTAAAGCAGATCTGATCAATTTCATCCGCATTTCCATTTTTAAATTTTAGAATAGAAACACCATTTGATGTGCATCTGGTTTATTGAGGAATTATTATCTGATGCAACTATCAACGCTTTGATTTAACTGAAAAAGGTTGGTTAGTTGTAACTTGAGAAGCTATACAGACTTGTCTGAAATTCATTCTTATGTTGCATCTATTCATAAATTTGTGCATTAGTAAAATGCTACCATATTATTCGAATAATTCCATTTAATTATTTGAAAATAATACAATTGTTATTTGAAAAACCTAACATCACCATGTCACAGTGTAACATAACATTAATGTTAGTTTGCCCTTTAAACATTTTCTTTTTCAAGAAGGCCACTCAAATACACACTGATAACAAAATTAATTACCTGTTTCAGCAAAGAAAAAATAAATATCATATTCTGGTTTTTTATCGCAAGTGAAAGAATAAAAGTATTGCTTACCATTACATTTCCAGACAAGGCAAAACAAAGATGTCACAGACTCAAGCCATATAACTGTAGACAGTTTGAAGCATGTCTGAGCTGTAAGACTTCCAGGCAGTGACACAAATATGCGTTCTTGGGTCTGAGATTACATTGAACATGTCATCACAAAGTGACTGGTGACTGTCATGCTCTGAAGATGAGTTAGGTGACTTATTTCAATGACCTGAGCTCATAATAAGGCAAGAATAGATTATTTTACAAGTAACCCTATTAGAAGATAAGTTATACAAGTTATACAGTGTACAAGTTAAGCCGATGTTAAGCATTGTTACAATCCGGTACTGTTAAAGGTATAAGGAAGGTTTTTACTCTGCATATAAGGAATCATATAGCTTGACAGTACAAAAAGGTCTGCAGATCAACCCTATTAAACTGTTCATAACTAATACAATGTTACCTAACAAGTGGCATTCTTGAACTCAATATAGCAGAGATGTGATGTATGTTGTCAGATGTGTATGGCATCAGGAGAAAAAGATGAGGGTAATATCCATAAACGACCCACACACGAACATAACTATATACTCGTATTTATTACCTTTAGTCTCCTGAGAGAATGAGATCGATATCATGTGGCTCTCTTGGAAATCCCATCTATATAAGGTATAGGAATAAGGATCAGACTGCACAAGAGCCTTGAAACTTTCTTCATGTATGTAAATACGATTGCAGAGCACAGATGAAGTTTTGTCTTTTCCTCTGATCATTGAAATACTGTGAATTAATTTTTCATGTCAAAAAATAATCAGGGCACTTGGTTTCCGAGCAACAATGAAGAACCCAAACCAAATACTTGATTGATGCAACAGTATTATGAATTCGTCCAAGATTATTTACTAATAAGGATTACAGTTGTGACTCTGGAGTTGCTGTGATTAGTAGTTCATCTCACGTTGATTCATTGTTTTGTGAACTTAGATTGGTATTTTTATAAAGAAAAATAATATGTTCACAAAAGTTGCCAAGATGCCTGTCTATCATAACATTATTATGTATGTCAGTCAAAATTGTATCAGAATTATATATCTTTCCAGGATTTTGTTGTCCTCCAGATGCTCTTTCCTGCATTGTTGTAGCTTCCTTTATCTGACTCATCTCCGTATACATCACATTTGATGTCACACAAATGATCAAATGTCAATGGATGGCAGGGCAACATATAAGGCTGTCAGACCTAATCTCGACGGGATGTATGAGAATGCCTTTTTATGTGGTGGTTCACATTGACAAAATGCCAAGTTCTGCTCCCCAGGGTATTTCCTTTCTTACCCTTGGGCATTCAGCAATGCTTTGTGTCAATCATGTGATGTCTAGAACACTTTACAACAAGGTCTATTGTAAGATAATGATGGAGTTTGGTAATACACATGCTGCAGATGCTCCACACAGTAGGATAGAAATTGATGAAATTTTTTTTTCCATTAAATTGCAATATTTCTGCTTATTTCTACAGTCCCATAGCATAAGGGAATATAATATTATAAAAACACAGCGAAAGTTGGAACTACTGCAGGCTGAAGCCATGAACCTTCAGGAACTGAGGGTGTGAGACATCAGAATTTTGTTGGGTTATGTTGTAGGATATTGACTTTTATCAGAACATTTGAAGTATTCTAAAATCTCTTCTTAGGACAGCCAAAATATATGTTATATAAAGAAAGAGATGTCACACCGTAAAGTAGACTTAGCTGATTTCCATAGCAAGTGTGTTAAATAAGTCCTGGCTAATGTTGAAATCTTTTAATGTAAGCGGATTGTTACAATATCAAAAATCTTATTCTGGTGATATTTAATGCAACTTTCCTGTCTGAAAACTTCAAGGATGATTCTGATAATCAGTGCAACCAAATTCCATTGCCTGGAATCAATAATCGATGAGATAATGATCCATGAAATGTAGATACAAGTCCGAATTGCTGTCCTTGCAATAATGTCTATCCTTCAGCAGTGTTTAAGCAACGGACATGGAAGTTAGTTTTTTTTTGGAGAATGTAATCTGTAATAAAGAACACAACATTTGTCATTGAGTCAAAAGGATGTTCGTAGAATGCATTCTGTAACAGAGAACACACTCAGTCAAAAGGAGTATGATTGTTCAATGTTCATCCTTTTTTTATTGATGTATGGGATTGCCCGAAGCCCTCCAGCAAGTCAGGTTTCTTGCTCTTCATAGGCACAGTAAAAGAAAAGGATGTCACAATCCCAAAGGCAAGTACAAACAGATATGGAGGTTGCCTTGCCGCAGAATAGACTGTTAACCTTTTTGCATCATTCTTGTTTGTCTTCTGTGGCAGAACCTGTTTTGCACATTTGTATTTGCTTTGCCCCCTCAACAGATGTTGTTAGCTTGTGGCTTTGAAAGCCCTCTACTGGATTGCACTTCACAGGAGCAAGTACTCAAATGCAAATTACATGTAGCTTGTTTGGTTTGTGCTCCAGAGGATGTCTTTATTCTTTCATCAAATTATGGTTACAGCGGTGCTGATGTTACTGGTAAGAAATTTTATTATCATCTCTTTACTTTTCTATGAACATGGCAATCATCAATCGTAATAATGCATGTTTGCAAAAAAAGGAAATGGCTTATATTTTGCTGAATTGCCATAATTGAGTAATATTCTCACATACAAATCATGTTAGTCCGAGCCCATGGGACATTGGATGGGGTTGGGTTGTTTGAAAGTTATTTCAGGGATCCTATGTATGGGCTACTGAAAGACCCTGGGCATCCTAGAATTTATAGGGTATGCTGCACACACCTCAGTCTTCTTATTTCATCATCAGAAGGTGGTCACCAAAGATAAAAGTGTAGCCACCACAACGTTGGAAGTTAAGCTGCCCCAGCTGATTTGCGATATACCAACAAAATCGAAGTCGAAGTTGATGGAAAGAAAATTGGAGAAGACATTGTTGTCTATAAATGGTTTTAAATCAAGAAGGGATGCAAAATTATATGCAAAAGAGCATGGCAAAAGTATACGCTCGATACATTAGGTTGTCACTGTGACTAGTTCATGAGTAAATCTTACTAATCAAATTTTTGTGACACTGACAACAGGTAAAGTAACTTTGCATCAGGGAGTTGTTGGTCTAGGCACCAAGAAGTACCACTCTAGAGTTGTCATTAAGACTACCTTGTGTTCAGAGTGTATGGTCATTTGGTTCATGACATTTTGAGCAGTATGGCAGCTGAAAATTTTGCTTTATTAATGTAATTGATTATCCATTTTGAAACTATAAAAAAGGAACATTGTTTTGAGAATAAATTGAGTCATTAGTTAACCCTAAAACGAAGACTTTAATAAACATTGTGATGTCATAAAAGATGTATATGTGCAGGCAAATTTACTTTTGCCATATATTGGCTTATCGATATATATGTATATGACTTCCGTTTAAGCCAGACCCTTTCACTTCTACAAGATGGATGGAATTTCATAGTAAAATTACTTCTTTCTCCAGTATCACGTCTTTAGGGATTGTAGTCTTCTTTCAGCTGAAAGTTAATGTCAGAATATCATGATGGAGGCAAGCTGAGGCCTAATGAGAAGATCGACAACCTATGGTGTTCTGGCTGTCAGGTTCCATTTCTCAGTGAAATAATTTAAAAAAAAAACTGGCTGGGCGAGCAGCATAGCAATAAACTTTTTCTGAAGAATAATGTGAGATTCTAAAATGTATAATTGTTATCAAAACCAACAGGCGAACAGTGATGGGTGGATTAGGGCAGAACAAAATTATATGTCCTCAAACTCCCTGTTTGAGAATCCAAACTGCTGAATGCATAAGTAAAATATTATCATGTAATTTACCATTCCCGCATCTCAAAATCAGCAACTTTTAGCGACTTTCACTGGAATGATCCTTCTTTGCATTATCTTTGCAATGTCGGTTTTCGAATGACCTTCTTTTATCTCATGAAATGAAAGAGTAGTAAATTGTCTGTTATATGAACTGTCTCCTGCTTCCCAGACAGGAAAAATGGAATAGACTGCTATAAGAACTGACGTAATTTCAAAAGTAATTTCACTAAAAGCTCATATCTAAAAAAATTACTCTTGTTTCCTTTTTTCTTGTGTGTAATATTGGAATTATATAACATTCACTTGCTTAGTGAGTACGTTGAATTAGAAGAAATTGCGTCACACGTACTGACTTGCCAGATGTTGGAGAATTGTTCGGTAATTATATGCAGGAATTTTGGTAGTTATGCCAATGATGTGAATTTGCATATAGATGAGGTAGACATTTTAATCAATATGAACCATGAATAAATGATTCATGAAAAAATTAAACTTGTACAAACTACCTCCAATTATTGTTATTATGATGGAACTTTATTTTGATAAGTTATGATAGTTATATAATAGCTTTTTGACGCAAATCTTCATGCATTTGAATCGAAATGATCAAAAGGAAATTTAAAAGGAAAAGATACAATCAGATATAATGCGTGAACAACCAAAATCTTAGAATCTATTTCATGGCTTTCAAGATCCGAAGGTAGACACTGTTCCATCAAGGTGGATTAATGCAGCCTATGTAGTAAAGTACAATGTATGTATGTATATATCCGTGTATTTACCTGGATCTATAGATCTATCTCTTGCTTTTCCTACATATACACTGTCTTTCCACTTATCTCATTATGATCTGTGTTACCTTGCAGAGCTGTTCCAGCAGGGAATATTACTCCCTCATCCTTATTTGGACTTGGCCAGCATTAGTCGCAATCTGATGCAGGAAGCATTAAAAATGCATGGGTCAGTCGTCCACAAGGGGCTCTCATTTAACCCAGTGTTAAAGGCAACAATCCTCTGGAGAGCCACACTGCTTTCCTTAATACCTCATTCCGGAGCCAGCAGATGTCATTTACAGATAATGTTTGGGCTCTATTCTATAAATCTTACACTATACATGCATTATACAAGCATCCAAATATCCTTTGATTTCTAAAAGCTGTTCACTGAAGGAATAGTGGATTATTACATAAAATTACAAGAGATGTCCAAACACAAAAGCCATTGATGTATTTACATCTGTTGAAAGATAGATAGATAGATCCATAGATGTAATAAGTGCAGCTCTCTAGGCCCAGTTCTGGGTGCCCACAAGGGTTGATTGATGAGATGGGAGAGAGAGAGAGAGTCCTTGTTGATGAAGCCCAACTGAATTTGAAGACTCCTTTTTGATTAGTAGTAGTTTAAGTACGATTATGAGGATGGACCTTTTATCGACCCTGCTAGACTATCAGGGATTCAGGGTACAATGTGCTTTTGTTTTTGCATGGCAAATTCACATTGTGTCTAGACAGCCCCAATCACTAGACATATTCTATACCACAGTGACAGTTGTGCTGTTTGGTTAAACAACCATTTTGTCTTGTAAAACCGTTTTATTGCCATTTTGGGAGATACTTGTAGGATGCTACTCATAAATATCTCCAACCGGCTTTTACTGCAATTGGAACAAGTTATTTAGCAACAACTGTCAGTTTATTGCTAGCGAAGTGGCACAATGTGGAACAGACCTGCCCTGGAGATGTAATATTCACATGAAATATCAGGCTCATAGGTTGTAATTTGTGGCTAGCGTGACATATTGTGGCTATGTAGTGTGGCCAGAAATTCTTTAGGGGATGTTGTGCACTATGGGTTACTTTTGTGATGCACCTCTTGTACCAGATTGTAGCAACACTTGGCATGTGTTATCCCAATGTGGTTAGGCAATCTAGTTGCTATTGTGTCAATACCGAACATGAGTTAAATGAATAATTTAAATAGACCGAGCTCATAATAAGACATGATTAGATTATTTTACAATTAACCCTGTTAGAAGATAAGTTATAGGAGCTAAGCCAATGAGATTAACTTTTGTCAAGCAATATCACAGTCGGGTACTGTTAAAGTGTACAAGGAAGGTTTTTCTCTGCATACATAAGGATTCATACACTGCTACCTAACAAGTGACTTTCTTGAACTCAATATAGCAGGGATATGATGTATGTTGTCAGATGTGAGGCTTGTGCCATCAGAGGAATGGAGATGAGGGTAATACCCACACACGAACATCACTCTATACTCACATTTATTACCTTTAGGCTCCTGAGAGAATGAGATCGATATCTTGTGGCTCTCTTGGAAATCCCATCTATATAAGATATAGGAATAAAGATCAGACTGCACAAGAGTCTTGAAACTTTCTTCATGTATGTAAATACGATTGCAGAGCACAGATGAAGTTTTGTCTTTTCCTCTGATCATTGAAATACTGTGAATTAATTTTTCATGTCAACAAATAATTAAGGCACTAGGTTTCCGAGCAACAATGAAGAACCCAAACCAAATACTCGATTGATGCAACAGTATTATGATTTTGTCCAAGATCAAATTTCCTAATAAGGATTACAGTTGTGACTCTGGAGTTGCTTTGATTAGTTGTTTATCTCGGGTTGATTCATTGTTGGTGTTTTTCCAAAGAGAAATAAGTTGAATGCCTGTCTCTCATATGAATGTGTAACAAAATCAGTATTATATATTTTCTTTCAAAATAGATTTTGTTGTCCTCCAGATGCTCTTTCCTGCATGGCATTGTTGTAGCTTCCTATATCTGACTGATCTCCGTATACATCACATTTGATGTCACACAAATGATCAAATGTCAATGGATGGCAGGGCAACATATAAGGCTATCAGACCTAATCTCGAGGGGATGTATGAGACTAGCTTTTTATGTGGCTGTTCGCATTGACAAACTGCCAAGGTCTGCCCACCAGGGTATTTCCTTTCTTACCCTTGGGCATTCAGCAATGCTTGGTGTCAAGAATGTGATGTCTTGGACACTTTACAATAAGGTCTATTGTAGGATAATGATGGAATTTGGTAATACGCATGCTGCAGATGCTCCACACAGTAACATCTGTGAATGCAAAATTTAATAAGCTACCCTTGTACGGTATACTTATTTATTTTTGTCTTATTTATTTTTGCATACACAGAGGATCAATCTTTTTCAGAAACGTCCAAAGTCACCCCGGACTGTTCAAAGTCACCCCGTTGTACGGTATTCTAAAATCTCTTTTTAGCACAGCCAAAATATATGTTATATATAGGAAGAGATGTCACACTGCAAAGTAGAATTAGCTGATTACCATAGCAAGTGTGTTAAATAAGTCCAGGCTAATGCTGACATTTTTTAGTGTAAGCGGATTGTTACAATATCAAAAATCTTATTCTGGTGATATTTAATGCAACTTTCCTGTCTGAAAACTTCAAGGATGATTCTGATAATCAGTGCAACCACATTCCATTCAATAGCCTGGAATCAATAATCGATGAGATAATGATCCATGAAATGTAGTTACAAGTCTCTGGCAGAATTCCTATCCTTGCAATTATGTCTCCTTCAGCAGCATTCAGGCAACAGACATGGATATTGGTTTTTTTGTAGAATGTATTCTGTAATAAAGAACACAATGTCATTTAGTCAAATGATGTACGTAGAATGCATTCTGTGACAGAGAACACACTCATTCAAAAGGAGTACATGATTGATCAATGTTCACCATTTCTTATTGTTGCATAGGGTTGCCTGAAGCCCTCCATCAAGTCAAGTTTCTTGCTCTTCCTTGGCACAGTGAGAAAAACGATGTCACAATCCCAAAGGCGAGTACAAACAGATATGGAGGTTGCCTTGCCGCAGAATAGACTGTTAACCTTTTTGCATCATTCTTGTTTGTCTTCTGTGGCAGAACATGTTTTGCACATTTGTATTTGCTTTGCCCTTCCAACAGATGTTGTTATCTTGTGGCTTTGAAAGCCTTCTATTCGATTGCACTTCACAGGAGCAAGTACCCCAATGCCAATTAGCTTATTTGGTTTGTGCTCCGGAGGATGTCTTCATTCTTTCATCAAATTATGGTTACAGCTTTGCAGATGTTACTGGTAAGAAATTGATTAGCCTCTCTTGACTTTGCTATGAACATGGCAATCATCAATCGTAATAATGCATGTTTGCAAAAAAAGGAAATGGCTTATATTTTGCTGAATTGCCATAATTGAGTAATATTCTCACATACAAATCATGTTAGTCCGAGCCCATGGGACATTGGATGGGGGCGTGTTGTTTGAAAAATGTTTCCAGTATCCTATGTAAAGGCTACTGAAAGACCCTGGGCATCCTTGAATTTACAGTGGTACCTGAGTTGTAAGACCCCTTGTTGTGAAACCAACTTGCCTTAAGTGACCGCCTTCCTCCCACACTAAGTAGTATTTTAAGTGTATTTTGCACCCCGAAGAGAGACCGCACCCCACGAGAGACTGCGACCGCAAAAGGGGTTGTCTTATAACGCAGGGACCACTGTATAGCGTATGCTGCACACACCTCAGTCTTCTTATTTCATCACCAGAAGGCGGTCAACAAAGATAAAAGTGTAGTCACCACAACGATGGAAGAGAAGCTGCCCCGGCTGATCTAGGATATACCAACAGAATTGAAGTCAAAGTCTAATGGAAAAAAAATTGGAGAAGACATTGTTGTCTATAAAGTTGTTTTAAATTGAGAAGGGATGCAAAATGATATGCAAAAGTACATGGCACAAGTATACTCTAGAAACATTTTAAAAGTTGTCACTGTGACTAGTCTGTGAGTACATCCTACTAATCAAATATTTGTGACACTGACAACAGTTAAGTAACTTTGCCTCAAGGAGTTGTCGGTCTGGGCACCAAGAAGTACAACTCTATAGAGTTGTCATTATGACCACCCAGTGTTCAGAGTGAATGGTCATTTGGTTCATGACATTTTGAGCAATACGGCAGCTGAGAGTAGATCCACAATCTTGCTTTATTAATGTAATTTTGAAACTATGAAAAAAGGAACAATGTTTAAGAATTAATCGAGTCATTAGTGAAACCTATAAAGAAGACTTTAATAAACATTGTGATGTCATAAAATTCATGTATATGTGCAGGCAAATTTACTTTTGCCATATAGACTGGCAAGGCTCATAGATCTATATGCATCTGGCTTCCCTTTAAGCCAGGCCCCTTCACTTCTACAAGGTGGATGGAATTTAATAGTAGAATTACTTCTTTCTGCAGTATCATATATCTTTAGGGATTGTAGTTTTCTTACAGCTGAAAGCTAATGTCAGAATAGCATGATGGAGGCAAGCTGAGGCCAAATGAGAAGATCGACAACCTATGGTGTTCTGGCTGTCAGGTTCCATTTCTCAGTGAAATAATTTAAAAAAAAACACTGTCTGGGCGAGCAGCACAGCAATAAACTTTTTCTGAAGAATAATTTGAGATTCTAAAATGTATAATTGTTATCAAAACCAACAGGCAGAACAAAATTATATGTCCTCAAACTCCCTGTTTGAGAATCCAAACTGCTGAATGCATAAGTAAAATATTATCATGTAATTTACCATTCCCGCATCTCAAAATCAGCAACCTTTCTCCTTCTTTCTCTGGAATGAATCCTGCTTTGCATTATCTTTGCAATACCTTTTTTTGATTGACCATCTTTTATCTCATGAAATGAAAGAGTCGTAAATTGTCTGTTATAAGAACTGTTTCCTGTTTCCCAGACAGGAAAAATGGAATAGACTGCTATAAGAACTGACATAATTTCAAAAGTAATTTCACTAAAAGCTCTGATCTAAAAAAAATTACTCTTGTTTCCTTTTTTCTTGTGTGTAATTATATAACATTCACTTGCTGAGTGAGTATGTTGAATTAGAAGAAATTGCGTCACACGTACTGACTTGCAAGATGTTGGAGAATTGTTTGGTAATTATATGCAGGAATTTTGGTAGTTATGCCAATGATGTGAATTTGCATATAGATGAGGTAGACATTTTAATCAATATGAACCATGAATAAATGATTCATGGAAAAATTAAACTTGTACAAACTACCTTAATTATTGTCATTATGATAGAACTTTATTTTAATAAGTCATGATGGTTGAATAATAGCTTTTTGGCGCAAATCTTCATGCATCTGAATTGAAATGATCAAAAGGAAATTTAAAAGGAAAAGCTACAATCGAATATAATGCATGTACAACCAAAATCTTAGAATCTATTTCATGGCTTTCAAGATCCCGATGTAGACACTGTCCCATCAAGGTGGATTAATGCAGCCTATGTAGTAATGTACAATGTGCCTATGTATCCATCCGTTTATTTACATGGATCTGTCTTTCCACCTGTCTCATTACGCTCAGTGCTACCTTGCAGCTGCTATTCCAGCAGGGAATATTACTCCCTCATACTTATTTGGACTTGGCCAGCATTAGTCGCAATCTGAAGCAGGAAGCATTAAAAATGCATGGGTCAGTCCGCCACAAGGGGCTCTCATTTAACCCAGTGTTAAAGGTAACAATCCCCAGGAGAGCCACACTGCTTTACCTCAATACCTCACTCCGGAGCCAGCGGATGTCATTTTCTGATGTTTGGACTCTATTCTATGAATCTTACATTACAGCTTCCAACGCTTCACTAAATATCCTTTGATTTCTAAAAAATGCACACTGAAGGAATAGTGGGTTATTATATAAAATTACAATAGATGTCCGAACATAAAAGCCATTGTTTGATGTATTTACATCTGTTGAAAGATAGATAGATAGATCCATAGATGTAATAAGTGCAGCTCTCTAAGTCCAGTTCTGGGTGCTCACAAGGGTTGATTGATGAGATGGGCGAGAGAGCGAGAGTCCTTGTTGATGAAGGCCAACTGAATTTCAAGACTCCTGTTTAATTAGTAGTAGTTTAAGTACGATTATGAGGATGGACCTTTTATCGACCCTGCTAGACTATCAGGGATTCAGGGTACAATGTGCTTTTGTTTTTGCATGGCAAATTCACATTGTGTCTAGACAGCCCCAATCACATAACAGTGACAGTTGTGCTGTTTGGTTAAACAACCATTTTGTCTTGTAAAACCGTTTTATTGCCATTTTGGGAGATACTTGTAGGATACTACTCATAAATATCTCCAACCGGCTTTTACTGCAATTGGAACAAGTTATTTAGCAACAACTGTCAGTTTATTGCTAGCGAAGTGGCACAATGTGGAACAGACCTGCCCTGGAGAAGTGTTATACTCATAATATATCAGGTAGCTCATAGGTTGTAATTTGTGGCTAGCGTGATATATTGTGGCTATGTAGTGTGGCCAGAAATCCTTTAGGGGATGTTGTGCACTATGGGACTATTAATGATAGACAGTGGATAGTGTTAGTTCAGTACATTAGTAAGTCTTTATAACCTAACAGACCATTGGGGTTTGAACAGTGGCAATATAGTAAGCAAAAACACTCTTGTTTCCATTTGTATTTGAAGCATCGTGCCAAGAGAAGAAAATTATCTGCTATAAATTGATCTTCATTCTCCCCTAGTTCCATTTTGACTGAATCTAAATTAGAAGTTTTTTTTTTTATTATCGTCAATGTTCTTCCCAATACCTCAGTCATATATTTGATTCCTCATAAAGATCAAATGCTGAGGAACTTCAAGAAATACGGCCCTTGAACCTGAGCTCAAGAGAGTCTTTTAATATTGTGGTTCTCATTGACCCACTGTCAAGCGCACACTCCCAGGGTATTTCCCTCTTTCTATTCTTGCCATTTAGCTATGGTGTGTCAAGAGTACTATGTCATGGACACTCCACACAAAATTGCTTATTGGAAAGCTGTGTGATCCATCTATTCTATCCTGGCTTCTCTCCAGTTTGTATAGTTCACATTTATACAGAAGAATTAATCAGATTCTTTCTCTTTGTTAGGATTGTTAAGTTCTCTATGCGATAAAGTATTACAACAATAAATGGAACACAAAGTTTTTTAATAGCAGATCCTCAAGCAAAGACAACAGTCCCTGAAATGAACTACTCTCATTGTGTGCGATCATAATAATATTATTGTTAATGCTCATCAGCGCAACTATTTATAAAATCTGATGTCAAACATAAACTAAGACAGACAATAGACAAAACATATATGTGTAGTTTTATTCATTCTGAAGTATCGTATTATGATGCCTTATTTTTCCCTGAATTTTTTTTAAAATCAGGCTGTTATTCTGAATCAAGAGTCAGAAGTTAAATTTCTATTGGCTCTCAACTGTCTTACATGTAGCCCCTTTTTCAGAATTTACTACAGCTGATTGATGAGAGAAAGAGAGAACAGGAGGCCTCAACATGTTATTAATTTACGCCATGTGTGGAGTCTTTTATTTGCCCGGCATACTGATCAAAGTTCCTGCTTATTCAACGTCTCATCCAAACAACACCGTGTAGAGGCTTACGTGTATCTCTTCAAGGACTACTGCAAAACGTTTTGATTAACAAAAGTGGTTTGTGTTAAAAGGACGTTATGTGTCAGATAAGGGTGGTACTGATTGCAGAGACCAATAATACAAGAATAAACATGCATCATCAGAATTTCCTTATATAAAACCAGCACTGTAAGTTGTATTTCTGCTCTATACTACTGCAGCCTCTGCTCTAACGCCTTACTCGTATAATGTGATAGCATTATTATGCAGGTCACACAGGCTCCCAGATTAGGGCGTGTGGCTGTTGGTGTGGACCTGGTTGACAAAGTTAGTCGGAGAAAGTAGTTTTCTTACTATTATGAGTTGGCAAATGATACCCCGTCTCGCAACTCTGCATGCCTTCAAGGCACTTTGGACCATCAGATTTATGTGGGGCTGGCTAAATGGTCCCTTGATGAAAACAAGAACTTTAAAGATGCTTTCTTGCTGCACATTGAACTTCAAAAAGGGAAAGGTACAGCATTGTTGCGCTGTAAAAATTCATAATATCTTAATTTTTTGAACTGATGATAATTGACCCCATTTCTGAAAAATTTAAAAGGAAATTTTTTCCAGAAACTGAAGGCATCAAAACTAAAAAGGGAAAGTAAATCTGACCAGTTATGTAACGCCTGAGCTGGGAAGTGCATCAGCTGATGTAGGTCTCATTACAAGATTGAAAGCTTCTGGCAAGCAAAAACGAGAGACTTTTCTGGATAAGTGAAAAATGATATAGGGACATGCAGTAAGTGAACATTCTGATATAATACTGGCAACATTATATATTCTTAGTATTCAAGAAAACTGCCAAGGGTGATCCTTAGGGCAATACGTATTTGACTTCCCGCCCTCTATATGACCGATATTGATGTTTATAAGTCTAAGCAGCTCATAAACAGCTCATTGCTGTGTATTTCCAGAACCTTATGACCTTTGGTGAAAATTTATCTCTTTGGATTGCAATCAGGATTGTGGGTAGAGGTGAAAGATGAAGGGTATTATGGATTATTTGAGTCAAAAGTTGGCCCATTCGAAGTGAATAGCAAACATGAAGCCTATTAATTTGCAACCAAACATGAATGACCAGTTCATTGTTGTGTTAACTAATATATTCTTTGAAAAACATAATTAGGATGTAACAAATGAAGGGTTTGAAGGCATATTTGCCTTTTAACTTTTTATTGGCAGTGAAAACAATAGGATTCACAGATGCACCGACCTGCTACTATAAAAGGGGCTTTCCACACTTTACGTTTTACATGTACGTGTAAAAGTGCTATCTAATAAATTGTTGTGATGGCAACTCTCATGTTGGTTATATGTGCAAAACCTCTCTTATGTATTGGAATGCATCTGAATATTTCAGAGTTTCAAAACAGAGATTCTTGTGGAATATTGTGAAATTTTTTGTGCGGCAAAAAGGATATCTAAACCAGATCTACATATGCCCGGATGTAAAAATATTCT
Organism: Platynereis dumerilii; assembly: GCA_026936325.1. Classification (NCBI taxonomy): domain Eukaryota; kingdom Metazoa; phylum Annelida; class Polychaeta; order Phyllodocida; family Nereididae; genus Platynereis; species Platynereis dumerilii. The sequence goes on along the minus strand of JAPTHN010000005.1, from coordinate 20,328,706 downwards.
CCCTCTATTACCACAGGATCTGAGTTTAAATAACACCTAAATTGAGTCAAAGTCAGTAAAACACATATAGTGAACCAAGAGTTACATGCTATAGCTCTTTTTGATACACCTTCTAAGTACATGAATATACTTACTATGTAAATATATCTTACTATAGTATTATAGTATGGGTACATTTTCGTTTTGATACTGCATTTTGATAGTTCTAAAGTTTTCTATTATTATCACTTCATGTATAAGCAGCATGAAGGCCAAATCAGTTATGAGTTTCAAGCTTAACTTTTGGACTGATTTGGCCATTGTTTTGGAAAAGCAGATGAGCTGAGAAGGAAGTTTTATTGATGTTACAACTTGCCAGACATGATTAAGTATTTTAATTTCCTAGCTGCAATCGCTGAACCCTCTTGCAGATGGCACAATAAATATTATTGGATCTAGATTAAAACAGATCTGATTAATTTCATCCACATTTCCATTTTAATTTTAAAAATAGAATCTCTATTTGATGTGCGTCTGGTTGATTGAGGAATTATTATCTTATCTATCTATTAACCCTTTGATTTAACTGAAAAAGTTTGGTCTTAATTGTAACTTGGGAAGCTAAACAGACTTGTCTAAATTTCATTCTTATGTTGAATCTATTCATAAATTTATGAATTGGTTTAATTCTACCCTTTTTTTGTTATTCAAATAATTCCATTTATTTATGTACAGCAATTGTTATTTGAAAAACCTAAAGTCACCATGTCACAGAGTAACATCACATTAACGTTAAACATTCTTTTCAGAAGAAGCCCACTCAAATACACACTGATAACAAGATTAGGGGAGAGTGGGGCCAGTTGAACCTGCAGGCCAGTTGAACTACCCTTGATTTTTCACCGGTTGGAGCAGGCATGGAAATATACATACAACCTTGTGTTAGGCCTTATAAGGCTAATCTTTTCCATGCAGATCTTTTGGCTCTGAGATACATGGTAATAAAACTGTCACACTTTTTTCGTTTTTAGCATGAAAAACTGAGTTTGTCACATTGAGATTGGAGCTGTCATAGCATTTAAAATATGTGGTCTGCAGGGACGTCATATCATCATAAGATAATGTTATCTGTAGATGGAAACCCACCTCCTTAAAATGATTTCCTATAAAAAGGGTGCAGCCAGGCTATATATAGGTACATGGAGGTCCAGGCGGGGCCAGTTGAACCGGGGGAGTTTATGGCTATCTATTAATTTTTTTTTAATCAAATTTTTAACAAAATACACTTACAATGAGAGGTACTATTCAGTAAAACAGTTTTTTGTAATAGGCCCATTACAATGGATTAAAATAAATAAATAAATTTATTATTAATGTTTAACCCTTGACTGGTTCAACTGGCCTCAGTCCATTCTTTGAACAGAAAGAAATGTGTGAGACATGTCAAATTTAGCTAAAACATGCTATGGTCCTAGCTGAACTTGTTAGCAAAAATAAAGGACTGCAGCCCCACACTTCATTCATCATCCTTCCAATGGTTCAACTGGCCCAAATGGATGGTTCAACTGGCCCCGAGGGTGGGGCCAGTTGAACCAATATTTATTTAATTTTTGGAGGCTCATATGTGAGCCGTGGTAAGATACACACCAAAACCTAAAATTGGGATGTTACGACAACTTTTCAAACTAACTTTTCCATCTTTGTTCTCCTTGAAAGCTGTAAAGGTACGCACACAGGAGAGCAATTTCAAAAATTTGGTTCAACTGGCCCCGCTCTCCCCTAATTACCTGTTTAAGCAAAGAAAAGATAAATATCATATTCTGTCTTTTTATCGCAAGTGATTGAAAAAAAGTATTTCTCACCATTACATTCCCAGATCAGGCAACACAAAGATGTCACAGACTCAAGCCTTATAACTGTAGACAGTTTGAAGCATGCCTAAGCTTTAAGGCTTCCAGGCAGAGATAGAAATGTGCTCCCTGCATGAGGTCTGAGGACTCATTGGACATGGCTTCATGAAGTGACTGGCAACTGATATGCTGACATAGTTGACTACCATTGTGATGCATCTCCAGTACCAGATTGCCCCAACACTTGACATGGGTTTATCCCGATGTGGTTAGGTCATCTTGCTGCTATTGTGTCAATGCTAAACATGAGTTAGATGAATAATTTCAATAGACTGAACTCATAATAAGACATGAATAGATTATTTTACAAGTAACCCTGTTAGAAGATAAGTTATAGGAGTTAAGCCAATGAGAATAACTCGAGTTAAGCAATGTCACAATCTGGCACTGTTAAAGTGTATAAGGAAGGTTTTTCTTTGCATATAAGGAATCATATACAGTGTGAGCACAACATTGTCTGCAGATCAACCCTATCAATGGCTATCATTCTGGTCATAACTTATACACTACTTCCCAAAAAATGACATTCTTGAACTCAATATAGCAGAGATGTGATGTATGTTCTCAGATGTGAGGCTTGTGCCATCAGGGAATAAAGATGAGGGTAATATCCATAAGGGTCCCACACACGAACATCACTCTATACTCACATTTATTACCTTTAGGCTCCTGAGAGAATGAGATCGATATCTTGTGGCTCTCTTGGAAATCCCATCTATATAAGGTATAGGAATAAGGATCAGACTGCACAAGAGCCTTGAAACTTTCTTCATGTATGTAAATACGATTGCAGAGCACAGATGAAGTTTTGTCTTTTCCTCTGATCATTGAAATACTGTGAATTAATTTTTCATGTCAAAAAATAATCAGGGCACTTGGTTTCCGAGCAACAATGAAGAACCCAAACCAAATATTTGAATGATACAACAGGATCAAAATGTTGACCAAGATCATTTCCTTATAATGATTACATTGGTGCCTCTTGAGTTGCTGTGATTATTAGTTTATCTCACGTTGATTCATTTGTTGTGTAAACTTGGATTGGTATTTTTTCCGAAGAAAAGTAAATTGTTCACAAAAATTGCCATGACGCCTGTCTATCATAATATTATAATACTGTCCCCTTAAAGGTCCGCCGTCTAACCAGTTGAGCTAAAGGGCCGGCCCCCAAGCCAAGTGCTTGGGAGCAGCCTATTATACCCAACTTACTACACTATAATATTATGTATGTCAGTCAAAATTGTATCAGTATCATATATCTTTCTGGCAAAATAGACTTTGTTGTCCTCCACATGCTCTTTCCAGCATGGTTGTAGCTTCCTGTATCTGACTCATCTACATATACGTCACATTAGATGTCACACAAATGATCAAATGTCAATTAATGGCAGGGCAACATATAAGGTTATCAGACCTAATCCTGACGGGATATATGACACTGGCTTTTTATGTGGCTGTTCGCATTGACTAACTGCCAAGGTGTGCCCCCCAGAGTATTTCCTTTCTTACCCTTGGGCATTTAGCAATGCTTGGTGTCAAGAGTATGATGTCTTGCACACTTTATGCAAAGCTCTATTGCAGAATAACCATGGTGGAGTTCGGTGATCCACATGCTGCAGATGCTCCGAACAGTAGGATAGAAATTGATAAGAGTCTTTTTTACCGTTGCACTGCTGTCGAAGTCGAAAGGACAGATTTGCCTTCAAAGTGATGTGTGCATAAATGAGTATTGTTGTTGGTTAAGAACATTGCATGCATAGGTATAATCTTTAGTATGACATAGTTAATTTTACACTAATTGGTGGGTCTGTTGCACTGTTGTAATCCAATTGAATATCTCCAAAATAGACTCCTGGACCACTCATGCTTCAGGTTATTTCTACAGTCCCACAGCATAAGGGCATATATTAAGTAGCCAGTAGCGAAAGTGAGAAATCTGCAGTCTGAAGACATAAATGTTCAGGAACTGAGGGTGCGGGATATCAAAACTTGTTGGGTTATTTTGTAGCATATGGACTTAAGTCAAATTATTTGATGTAGGCCTGCTTAATCTCTTTTAATCACAGCCAAAACATCCATTATATAAAGGAATAGATGTCTGAATGCAAAGTAGAATGACCTGATCTCTATGGCAAGTGAGTTGAATAAGTACATGGGAAATGTTGCAATTCTTAAATGTAAGCAAATTGTTAAAATATCAAAAGTCGATTCTGATGTTATTTAATGCAACTTTCATGTCTGGGGACTTCAAGGTTGAGCCTGATAATCAGTGCAATCACATTCAGTTCAATTGCCTGGAATCTATTATCCATGAGATAATGATCCATGAAATGTAAGTGCAAGTATCCCTGCAATAATGTCTATCCTTTGGCAATGTTTCAGGCCACTGACATAGAACTCTTTTAAATAGACAAATAAATATTTTCATTGAACAATTCTTTACATGTATTGGCCTTGATATTAGACACTCACATTATTTGTTTCGTAATTATTTATCCTCTCAGTAAATTGTTGATGAGATGAGATATCATGCAATGTATATCATTGTCTCATTTAGGTAATCGTAATTTGGTAAACAGCCCTGGATGCAGACATGTGCAGTATAAGGCTATTTATGGCACGAGGCGATTCACCAATTCTTATTGGACACTATACTAGTGTTGCCAACTCAATAACGCTGCCAACTTGGTGTAAAACAACTCTCACTGATCTAGTTGATGTCTTCTATTTTACTGCTGAATGGAATTGCTTTCACGGTCCTAAATGAGCCTACAATGGCTTCCTTATGCGAGATTGAGGTTGAAATAAAATTTTAAGGGTCATGTCCAACTTGTTCATCATTTCAAAGAAATTTGGAGGTAGTCATGATTTTGAGAAATAGAAAAAGCATAAAAGAGCATAAATAAGACAGCATTTTTTTAGGCATACTCCATGATGTGGGAAAAGTCTAACACCTGCTTCTAAACAAAGGGACCTAGGGATGTACATTGTAAAATTTGTTGAACATATTCTGTAACAAATAACCCACTGAGTGATTGTTTATCCTTTTTGCTTGATCCAGGGGTTGCCTGTATTCCTTCAGCAAGTCAAGTTTCCTACTCTTCGTTTGCACAGGAAGAGAAAAATATGTCCAACCAAAGGCAGAGGTCAAGTACAAACAGGTATGGAGGTTGCCTTGCCTCAGAACAGACTGTTAACCTTTCTGCATCATTCTTGTTTGTCTTCTGTAGTAAACTTGTTTTGCACATTCGTAATTACTTTGCATATTTCCACAGATGTTGTTAGGTCTGTCTTTGAACACTCACTATTGGATTTCTCTTCATAGGAGCAAGGACTCTGATGCCACTCACCTTATTTGGTCTGCGCTCCAGAGGATGTCTTTATTCTTTCATCAAATTATGTTACCTGTGTACATGGGCATGGAATATCCTAATAACATGCATTTTCCAAATGGAGGAAACAGTTCATATTACTCTGAATCACCATAATTGTGCACCAACACTGCATGTAATATTCTGGCACAGGAATCATGGTACAAGAGGGGAAACAAAACCAGGAGAACACAATTGTAGGTGGTCTGCAGAGTAGCCTGCATTAATTACAATACATGCTGAATATTATACAAATTAAGTACTAGCACAATGTCATTTTGTTTGTAACACAACAAGCAATGTAGAATGTAGTGGCTGACATTTCATCAACAAGCTCTCCCCTATTCGTCTAATTTATCACCAATTTTTAAACTATTAGCATCGTAGCGTCGGAACAGAACTTGATAGGCCTTTATTCAATGTAATGGAACATCCTGATGAAGTAAAGCATGATATATTATTTTGGATTAACATGCTTTGTAAATTGAAATGGTGATAAAGAAACATGCAGCGCACCTACTGCACTAAAAAAAAGCTTGTATGAAACAGACAAAATGAAGTTAGCTGGTGTCCATCCAAAATTCAAACAAACTGTTGGCGTATTTTTGACATTTCATTTATCAATTCATGCAAAAAATTGATCAGGATTGACAATTTCCTTGTCCATTTCACATAAAAAGCTGGTCTGATATATACAAAATTTTTTACGCCAGCTAATGTTCATTTTATCTGTTTTACACTAACCTTGATGTTCAAAGCAGTCCATGAACAGGTCATTGCTCTGCATATTATTTAGTTTGGGCTCCCTTGTGCAACCTTTGACCCAGAGCAGAAATATATCTCTTCGGATAAGAATCAGGATCACGGATGAGGGATGAAAGATCAAGAATAATACGGATCATTGGTTTCAACAATGTCCATTGGTTAAGAATGATGGAACATCACAATGTCAATGAGCACTTGAGTAATGTGTCCTTAACAGAAAGACTAGTGTTCTTCAACAAGAAAAAATCAATAAATTATGTGGCAATCAGTGTCATTAGGGATAAAATACTTTTGCTATTGGCTTACTTCGGCTGCCAAGTCTGGTATAATATGTATCTAGATTTTTCACTAGACCAGGGTCATTTACTGCTATGAGATGGATGGAATTTCAAAGTCAAATTACTTCTATTGGCGGTATCACATATCTCTGGGGATTGCAGTCTTTTTTTTTCAGTCGAAAGCCGATTTCAGAATAGCAGAATAGCACAGTAAAACCAATTTGATGCTATTCGGAAGATCTGCACTCCACAGTGATCCCTGTGTCCTGTTTCAATTCAATCATCCTTTTCTCTGGTCAATATTGCATGATGCAGAATGATTTAAAAATGATGTGATGAAGCATTTGGTGCAAAAGTGCTCCCTATTCTCAGTCAAACTTTTGATATGCCTGACACTAGAAACAGAAGAAACTGGAATGCCTCACTAATAATTGGCACGTTAAAAATGCCAGTTCATGGAGGTTGGAAGCAAAGGACCCTCAGAGAAACCACATCAGTTTCTTAGACCACCAAGACCACCAAGCTAGTACATCCTATATGATTTTTATCACTTGATTGGCTGTGAATATCACTGTTTACAATCAAAATATCAGGGCCTATGATATCATAAAAAATATCACCCTTCAAGGGCGATATTTTTTAACAATGGTTATGACATCACCAGCATTTCGGATGCCTGATGACGTCACAAACCAAGCAATGGCCTAAACAATAGGATTTGTGACGTCACCTCCATTGTTGCTCCATGGTGACGTCACATTTTTGTAATGGCAGAAAATAGTCCCTCTTTATAATCGAAAAATTTGAGGTAAACCAGGTGATAAATACAAAACAACCACGTGTCAGGGCACTTCGTACAATATCACGAGCTGTTGTGTGAATTAATATCACTCTCACCCTGTGGGCATGAGTGATATTACTTCACACAACAGCTCGTGATATTGTTACTCAGTGACCCTGACTTGGGTTGTTTTGCTATAATGACACAGATACACACATTTAAAATAAAATTTTCAGATTTTATTCTTCCACCAGGTTACCAACATAAAATGCAAAACATTTAGGCCTACCTTTTTTTGTTCCAAAGTCACACAGAAAATAAGCACGAATAGGCCAGCAACCGGAAGATAATATTTCAGAAGATGTTCATATTCTGATCCCGAGGATAGAATGACATTCAATCCACAAATTGAAAATGAAACTTGAGAGTTCTTTTTTTTTGTATTGTTGCTTGCCAGCATGCAGGTAAAATACCAATAACCAAATGCATTGCCAAAAGAAATTGAAGTATTTTATACAGGTACTTGCTTATGTTATTCCTTGTTTTAGTATTCAAGGTACACTGATTTCCATTAATCTCATGGCCTCTGCAACCTGCCAATACCAATCCTGGATCAACACTGTATAAAACAAATATAGATTCGAGAATGCACTCGTCATCTCACTTGTTTTGTAACTTCTTCTAGAAAAAGATTCTGCAAATCTTTGTATTGATTTGTATGTAAGCTTTCCAAGGACAGATTTACTGTCCCTTTTTTATTGCTCTTTTTATTGAACGCAGTTCTATTGATTCGCATTACTAATGTCAAGAAGCGAAATGCATTAATCTGCGATGTGCCATTTTGCAGGGGATTATACTTATTTCATTAGAGTAGATAAGTGCAATAAAAGCATTAAACGTGCTCTGGTCAGATAACCTTTCTTAGCAGTATCAGTTTGTTATCCTGATATCATAACACATTTTTACTGACGCCTGACATCTGAAATAAGTCATTTATACTTCTGCTCATGCTTGCATTGCTGGAGGATATTTTATTGCAGATTTTGAAAATAGACGGACTTGTATACTTACTTGCATACTTGTTTTGTAGATTCCTCCTCTTCTTTTAGGAGAACCCTGGTCCAGGTCCAGGTGGGTTGTTGGGGTTTGGGGGGTTTGGGTTTGGTTCTCTGCATCCAGCTCGTCCTGCTTCCTTCGGCGCGCCCTCGTTCGTCTGTCTGCCTTTTGTATAACAGCCATTATGATACTAGAATAATGGACCAAGGGTTATAGACTATATAGCAGACCACGTTATGAAATTCCTTGTAATAAGACTGACATGATATAATGCTGCACTGTGCTTGACTTCCTACTCTCTGTGTGATGTGAATACAGACAAGATTGATGTTCAAAGCAACCCATGAACAGGTCATTGCTCTGCATATAAGTTTGAGCTCCCATGTGCAATCTTTGACCCAAGGCAGAAAAATATCTCTACAGATAAGAATCAGGATCATGGTAGAGAAATGAAAGATCTGGAGTAATATGGATCAGTTGGATCACTAGTTCAACATTTCCAATTGGTTAGTGCAACATCAGAATGTTACACCAATACAGACTTGATTAATGTTTCCTTAACAGAGAGACTAGTGTAATTTAACATGAACAATTTAATAAAGATTGTGTGGCAATCAATGCCATGTGAGCAGGGGTAAATCTACTTTTGCTAAACATCAGCTGCCAAACCTCCTATATATGTATCTAAATTTCACTAGACCAAGGCCATTCACTGCTATGAGATGGATGCAATTTCAAAGTCAAATTACTTCTATCTGTGGCATCACACATCCCTGGGGATTGCTGTCTTCTTTCAGTCGAAAGCCGATTTCAGAATAGCAGAATAGCACAGTGAAAGGAAGGAGAGACCAATTTGGCATATTTGCTCTCAACAGCATTCAAAGTGTCCTTTTTCGATCGAATCATCCTTGTCTGTGGTAAATATTGCAAAAAACAGAATGATGCAATATGAGATGATGAAGCTTTGCATCCGAAAGTTCTCCTTCTTGTCAATCAAACTTTTGATATGCGAGAAACTATTCACTGAAGAAACTGGAATGTCTTACCTATAGTCCAGCGGCTAAACGACAATTTTTGGTCATTTTGTGCACTTTTTGTTACAAGTATAAAACTTTGCACAATGTTTCTCTGAGGCATAACAAGTGTTTTTGGATATGGAGCCATTTTCAAATATGGCCATATTCAATATGGCAGCTGTTCCAATATGACTACTCAAAAACTTAGCAAAGCGACGCTTGAAATTTCCGCTTGTTTAGATATATATTGATTCCTATCATTCTGCGGCAGGAATAGCTCCACATTAATGTTTGACCCACCAAATTAAAGCTTATATTCTCTATTTTCATTCGATACCACATTTTAGTGTGCTTGAAGTTTTATTACTGCGTTAAAATATTTTGAATGGGATCAACTTTGATACCACAAACATCGTCATATAATTTCACAAAATCATTAAGTAAAGTTTACCACAACCTGTGCATATACACCACATCTTCCAAATTAGTAATATAGTGAAAAGTATATGAAACAAGGGATCATTTGATATCAAAATTGTCCATCTAGGTCCAGTAGAAATCAAGTTATAAGGCTTAGGGTCAAGCCGGTAAAGTCAGATTTTTTTTTTCGTTCTGCTCATGGTATTACATGTACTATTGTCATTATTTTTATCAAAGGTGACAAAAGATAAAGCATCCGTTTTCAAACATGACTATAAACCTGATAGCGAACATGAGTAAGGGATAGCTAAAAAAAATCTATTTGGTACTAGTCTTGAAAATTGGTACAATAATCAATCGTAACTTGTGACCAGAAACACAACCGAACATGAGTCAATTATTTGGGGTTATCATGTATTCCTCTGCTAGTAGATGATGTACCAAAGAAGACAAATGCCTTTGCAATGATAGTCCCATTTAGTTTCAATTCTGTGCACTTCAGTGCAACCTTAATCACTTGCATTAGCAACAACGGCTTTTTTAGCTACCACAAGGCACAAGCTCGATGCTTGTGGATGAAGCATCTCCCTCCATTGTCCACAGAGGCTTCGAATAATGGGCTTGATTTTGCTTCCAACACCAGTGTTCAGCATCAGGATATCAGAAGTAATGAACACCTCTCCACTGTGTGTCCAGCTTGGTAAGCAGCTCAATGAATGTTCTAAGTCAAAGCAGTTGAAAGCACCAAGATTTGGAGGAATGGACTATCCATTTTTTTGTCATACAACAGGACTGAAGCACTGCAGAATTTCAGTGTCAGATGTTGTCTTTTGGACATTCCAGAAGGTGGAAATGATGCAGTGCAAATCTCAAATGCAATGCATAATTAATTCATCTGCTTGAAGAATTGCTGCTGCGGACACTGACAACATAACTACAACTGGGTCAATCATGACGGTCAACTTTATGCAGCTTCATTTGTTTGCATTAGAATTGTACAAAAATAGTCAGGTACATAAGCTTCTTCATGTGTTGCCATTTTGACATCCTATATTCTAGGCTTTTAGCACATGACAATTCTGTGATAGTCACCTTGCTTTCTCATTTCATGTATAGAATACTTCAAACACAATGTCCAAGTGAAGACTAAGTTGGCCAATGCTCTTCCCAGACAAGACAAAAACATACTTCTTCAGTAATCCGGACAATTTGAAGGTTCTTAGTAGTAGTAGTATAATATTATGGACAATTGCTGCTCCATCAATAGTCAGTGCATCAACTCTTGGCATATCTGATTGTATTTGAGTCTTAAATGCATGGAATGAGTTGAAATTTATGATAAATATGAAGATAACCAATAGAGTAGGCCACATGGGGATAAGATTCATTTTCATGGGCAAAAATATATATAATTCTATATTCCTCAGATTGACTTCTGATTTAGTTGAGCAAATTGATACTGGCCTTGCCTGAGCACACTATTTTGGAAAGCAGATTGATGACAGTAGTCCGGCGGCCAAACCCCAGATTTCATGGGAACCTCGCAGTAGGGTCTGGACAATGTTTTTTTGTTGATTCTATATCTCTGAGATGTCCTCTTTCAGAATCTGAATGATGCCACTCTGTCATCGTTGGGCAATTTGCATAATATGCAAATTAAGGCGGCCATTACCAAAAATCTTGTTTTCGCCTATATCTCCATAACTATGCATGATATCAACATAATTTTGGTGTCTATCCCCATGTTTTGAGGGATAAATAGTCCAACTAGGCAATTTCCATACATGTCACACCAATGGTTTTTGCAGAATTGACATAATGAGGTCACCATTATTGAAAATCTTGTTTCTGACGATATCTAATAAAATACAGGTGGTATCAAAATAATTTTGGTATCTATAGTCATGTTTTGAGGTTAAAGAATGAGATGAAGCCATTCCAGTGAACATCACACCATTATTTGTATTGAACAGGCATATTAACAAGGCTGCCATAAACGAAAATCTTGTTTCTGACAATATCTTGTTACTACACATCGTATCAAAACACTATTGGTGCCTGTCACAATGGTTTGAGGGATAAAGAAACATAAGTCATTATTTTAATAATGATCAAACAAATATTTTATACTGTACTTCACACTAGCCACTAGTAGCCAGTGAAGTTCAGCTGAAAAAACATGTAATTTACACCATGTGGTTCATCGTTGTGAACCACATGAATAATTATCTGCCCTTGTCATGTACACAATGAGCAGTGAAGTGATTATGTCACAATGTTTGGGGCTCTGATTGGTCAGTGTGGTTGCCATGCAGGGATTTTCTTGGGCCTTCAAACAAAATAATGCCTCATGAAAAGACTCAATATTTTTGACCGGTGATTTTATTTTTGTTATGAGATAGCACTTATTATCACTGATTATTGTATTCTTCTGTAATATGACATTCACGAGGTTCACCGCTGTACATCCCTTTATGCTTTATCTCAGAATAAGCTTGTATTTCAAAATAATTGTTGGGAAACAAACTAAGCCATTGCCATTTCAGAAAGTACCAAGCAAATATGTTAGGAAAAAGGTGCGAAGTTATTACAGAATACTTCCCGCGCTGATGCATCTTGCCCTTATTGATTTTCTGTGTGCTGAAACAAGTCACTTTCAACAATTTTGTCCCTTGGAACTGAAAACCACCAATTCTCATGTCCACACTTACATTTATTAATGTGTCCATTCTAGTACTGAGCTGCCTTTGATGTCTCAACATCGTGCATTTTCGCTCGGGGGGCAACGCCTATTGCAGATGAATTCATTCTGCACAAGACTTCATAGGCTTGAAAGATGTGCAATTTATTACCACAGTGACTAAATCTCGCCGAGGAATACTTTCTCCATGTCTGAAAAGCTCCGTGTATTGAGTAATGCGTCATTTTCTTCGAGTCAAGCGACTGCTCTGTACCTCGTCCGCCATTGTTGTGAAATTGCACTTTGGCGCTGCCTAGCATTTTGTACATTTTTACAGCGCTTCATTGCGGATTCCCGTGACGTCACAGCATATACATTATCCGCTTGGGGCGCTCGCAACGAACAAGAAGCCAAGATGGCCAAGACACGAGGTCTGAGCGCCCGGCAACGCAGTGCAAATACAGCTAAAATACGGCGTCTAAATGCATATACTTGTCGATTCCCTTCTATCCTAGGTCTGACTTGGCCTCCCATCCCTCCCCCGCCCCCTGTTTGCGGCCATTGCGTCCCTTGGATGCCTTCTAGTTTTGATTCAAGGCTAATTAAGTGATCAGGAAAGAGTTTGATTGATCCAGACTGTGACTGCAAGCATATAATATCTTGAATGAAACAGCCAAATTTATAAACATTGACACAGTAAATTATCTTTTATGGAGTGAACAGTGTTGAAGCTCTTGATGCCGGATTTGTCCTCAAGGCCGGCCTTGAGGTCATATTTGGATGGCCATGGCTTTGGATGCCCAGTCCTTGGCCTTGGACTCGATCTCGAGTGCATTTGGCCAGTGATGGATGTCTTGGTACCTGCCTCGAGGCCACGTTTTGATGGCCTTGGCCTTGGCCTCAGAGGCTCATGCCTCGGTCTGGGCTGCAGATGTCCCGGCATTAACTACAACACTGAAAGTGAACAATGTCACTTTTTTCTACCAATCTTGCGCGACTAGACTTTGCCAACAACCGGAGCAATATTCAATGTAAATAATGGCTGTTGATCCCCTGACAGGCAACCATGAGTGTTGGCCTTCTCCAGTGATGTTAGCTACTGCATGGGAGTGTATAAGAAGTGAACTTGGTCCTTCTATTGTCAGATGAGAGGTTAGGTTCAACTTCTATAAAGCATAAAAGTTAGACAAGAGGAGAAAAGTTATTTCTGGAGCGGTCCTCCATCTGGAAGTAGACTCAGGCAGAATTGATATGAACAATATTATATCATAATATAATGCACAAGTTGAATAAATACTTGAATTTTTATTTTTACGGCTTCTTTCCTGTACCCTCAAGATCTCAAGTAGTGCACTGGCCTGGTCAAAGCATGCGGACAGATTCAGAACAGTTCATATGGTTTATGATCACTATAGCTGGTCATTGACCAGCACAGAATTGCCTTTTCTCCACAAATAACTTTCCTTTGTGATATACAGTAACCCCATAATCCTTTTATTTTGTCTAGGGAGATAATTATTTGCTAGCCTTTCAATGAGCTTTCAGTTGCCTGCATTGGTTACATTGAAAATTATTGTGGTTGTTTGAGGAGTTTTATTCATGCCAGATCGGTAGAAAAATGTGACAAAAGCTCCACTTTCAGTGTTGTAGTTTATGCTGGGACATTCGCCATCCATACCGAGGCATGAGCCTCTGAGACCGAGGCCAAGGCCATCAAACTGTAGCCTCGAGGCAGGTACCAAGACTTCCATCACTGGCCAAAGGCACTCGAGACCGAGTCCAAGGCCGAGAATTGGGCATCCAAGGCCATGGCCATCCAAATATGACCCCTCGAGGACAAATCCGGCCTCGAAAGCTTCAACACTGTCCACTCTGTAAAAGATAATTTAAATGGAAAGTGATGATGGTATATTTAGACTTCCATTTGGAAATTGCCTCCTACTCACAATTTCCTGCATTCAATCATGTCTGTTAAGGAAACAAGGTTGATGTAGTAAATGCTTAATCCAGTACTTATCATTGGGACCAAGCCACAATCTGTTCCGGAGGTCCTGGAAACAATGAGGCGTGATTCTGCTACAGATGCATCTTGTTCAATGGCTTACTTGACCAATGTTTTGTAGATTTCATGGGCAAGCACACTGCCGGAACAAGCATACCTGATACGGTAATTACTGTGTCAATGTTTATATTTTGGTATAACTTTAATTTGGCTGTTTCACTCCAGATATTATATGCTCACAGCCTGGAGCATTCCAACTCGTTCCTGAGCACTTAATTAGCCTTGAATTAAAATAAATGGAAGTGTGGACACGAGAATTGGTGGTTTTCAGTTCCAAGGGACAAAATTGTCGAAAGTGACTTGTTTCCCTACACAGAAGAATCAATAATGGCAACATGCATCAGCGCATGAAGTATTCTGTAATAACTTCGCACCTTTATCCTAACATACTATTTGCTTGGTCCTTTCTGAAATGGCTTAGTTTGTTTCCCAACAATTATTTTGATATACATATGCTTATTCTGAGATAAAGCGTAAAGGGATGTGGTTCACGCCGCTTCACGGCAGTGAACCTCGTGAATGTCAGGTTACAGAAGAATACAATAATCAGTGATAATAAGTGATATCTCATAACAAAAATAAAATCACCGGTCAAAAATATTGAGTCTTTTCATGAGGCTTTTTTTGTTTGAAGGCCCAAGAAAATCCCTGCATGGCAACCACACTGACCAATCAGAGCCCCAAACATTGTGGCATAATCACTTCACTGCTCATTGTGTTCATGACAAGGGCAGATAATTATTCATGTGGTTCACAACGATGAACCACATGGTGTAAATCACATGGTTTTTCAGCTGAACTTCACTGGCTAGTGTGAAATACAGTATAAAATATTTGTTTGATCATTATTAAAATAACTAAGTCTTAATGATTTATGTTTCTTTATCCCTCAAACCATGGTGATAGGCACCAATAGTGTTTTGATACGATGTGTAGTAACAAGCTATTGTCAGAAACAAGATTTTCATTTATGGCAGCTTTGTTAATAAAGCTGCCATAAATGAAAATCTATGCCTGTTCAATACAAATAGTGGTGTGATGTTTACTGGAATGGCTTCATCTCATTCTTTAACCCTCAAAACATGACTATAGATACCAAAATTATTTTGATACCACCTGTATTTGTTGCATAGATATCGCCAGAAACAAGATTTTCAGTAATGGTGACCACAATATGTCAATTCTGCAAAAACCATTTGTGTGACATGTATGGAAATGACCTAGTTGGATTATTTACCCCTCAAAACATGGGGATAGACACCAAAATTATGTTGATATCATGCATATTTACTGAGATACAGGCAAAAACAAGATTTTTGGTAATGGCCGCCTTAATTTGCATATTATGCAAATTGCCCAACGATGACAGAGTGGCATCGTTCAGATTCTGAAAGAGGACATCTCAGAGATATAGAATCAACAAAAAAACATTGTCCAGACTTGACTGCGAGGTTGAGGCCCACCGCCGCCGGACTACAGGGATTGACAGTAATTACAGTTTGTTGGGTATGATGGTTTCATTCAGTTACTTGGTCAGGGATCCACTCTGCTGCATGTTGTTCAGTGATAATGCTAGGAGTCCGAAGACTATTCTGGCATTATATATGCCATAGTGTAAAAATCAGCGTATTGAGCCGGTCTTCTTGACTCAATTGACTGGATGCTTTCTGTTATTGCAGGATTATTTTTTTCTTCTGGGAAATACAACCTGATCCTGGGTATGCTCAAGAAAGGGAGTGCCGAACAAGCAAATTTGGTTACGAAGGGCTAATACATCTTTCAGGAATGCAGACTGGATGAGGATTGTTCGTATGGTGCAGTTTTGCTGCTTGACCACTTTATCATAATTGCTCGAGGGATGATTCAAAATCTTGAAAAGCATGGGCTGTACTTCAGGACAGCCAGCTTGCCATTTATGTATAAATTATATATATCCAAATAGGCCTATGCAGGGTTTTGCTGATAGCCCAAACATGTTTCTTATTTTGTTCTTGGGAACCATCCAATGGAAGGAGAAAAGTTCCCAGAGTCTTTTTCATGATGAAGTTTCCTTTGAGGTACATTTTTTGAGTTTATACCAGTAGGAGTAACTACATGCATATTTACAACTGTCTACCAGCATTGAAAAGTTGGAAACTTAGACATTTGTTGCACACACCATTGGCTGATTGTAAGCACACTCTTGGCATTTTAAGGCACAATAGTATGCCTTGTAAGTTTCCTGAAGGAGTATGTACAGGGGATCCCTGAAGGAGTGTCTACATACTTTAAGGAAGGACTCTCCTCAACTACATTGTATGTAAGGCAAAGTCAGCATTGATGAGACTTTCTACCCATCTGCTTTCTTCTAGCAGCCATTGGCCTCAAGCTTTCTACTAGGGGTCTAGACCGGTTCGATAGATACCGGCCGTACCAGTACAGTCTAGCTGGTTCCCGAACCGGTTTTCAAAGCCGCACTTTCGGTTCAGTTCAACAACGCTATATCCAGCTAAAAAAGTTGTTTATTGCCGAGATTTGTCAGAAAATGCCCACAAAATCATGAGATGAATTCGAGGACTTCGTCATCTTGACTTCCGCTCTGATGCCAGATCAACTTTCCGGCCCGAAAATTCGGTTTTTCGGGAGGCGGATTTCTAAAACGTGGATTGGCCACGAATTTGCAGACCGACGGTATGAATTGTGTATCGATCAAGTGTATCGATGATACGTATCGTATCGAATGTCGGCAACGATATAGAGCCCTACTTTCTACACATGCATACTTTTCCAGTTTGATAATAAATTGAGATTCCTCATATGATTCAGGGAATGGCCACTAAATCTGTTTACTCAGGGGAAAGGTTGTTGGTTTGCTACCAGCACAGGAACCTGCATGGCCGGGATTTACCAATTCTGTTGATCTCCTTTTCAAACTCATTCCATGCACAAGCAAGACAGCTAGTTTGCAGTCATCTGGAAACAGTAGTGCTTCTTGAGAGCCACTACACACTATCAACTGACGCTTCTTGAGCCAACCGTAATAAAAGAATTAAGCTCATGGCTTGAGGTTCGTGCTCAGAAGATAATCAGTAAAAAATAAAGATACCTGCAGCAAAGCTTTGTATAACCTGGGCCTTATCAAAATTGATGTGCTTCAGATTGGGCATGTGGTGAAATAGCTGATGACATTGTGTTCGATATAAAAGGTTAGAGAAGAATTCTTGGATGTCAGAGAACTTTGAAGTCCTTGTATGGGTATGATAAAGTGTTTGGTAAGCCCAGTCACTCAGCTGTAATGGTTTGCAATTCTTGATAGTCTGTGAGATGCTGAAAAACTTATATTCCTGTCCCCTGAAAATGAGCTACACTTACGGGCAGCAATGGACAAGGGGTCCAAACAATAATGTGAGTCACTGATAAGAAATCATCACATAATTATGGCGCCAGTGATTCAGATCAAGCACATGCTTAATTTGTTACCTCTGTTGATATATGACGAATTTTGTCATACTACATTGATATTCCTACGAGAGATAAGCCGGCAATAACATGGAAACATTTTGGCTGTTGTGCTGCTATGACAGAGTGAGCAAATGATATTCAAAGAAATAGATGAATCTTCCACAATACAACATCTGCAAAATACTGTACATTTTTAGTTGAGAAGCACATCCAATATATTGCAGACTTAATAGATATTAGCTTGGTTTAAAAAATCCAATGGCAATTGACTTGCACAAGAGGGTCAATTTAACATGTCAAACAAACCTACAGGATGACACTCACATTTAAGGCATCAAGGACATTTCAATGTCCCTGCAGATATTTACTTGCCATGTCCCTCCCTCTGTTCTACTGATTCTGCCTTATAGCTCCCAATGCAGGAGAAACACACCATTAGATATTTGTTACTTTTTATTGATAATGATTTATCCTTGTCGTGATCATTAAAACAGCAGATTCATTTGGGCATCGTTTCATACACAGTTTCCAATGATTAGCAAGCTGGAACTACTCCTATCTTAGTTAAATGATGAGTTATTACCAAAATGACTACAGAAATGGGTTTTGCTGATACAAAAACCCTCAAATTGATGTGCTGCAAGATGTGGTAGAGCTGGAGGATAGCACGGTATCAATTATACGATAAAATCCAAGATGGCTGCCAACCGCCATTTTGAATGACATCAGATACATGTGTCTGCCTTTGTAATGTTATCACTTGATGTTTTTGACCATGTTATGCCACATATGTGACTTCTCAGTTATCATATGGCATGTAATTCACAGTTAATTGAAATTTCATGGTCGCCATTTTGAAATGGCGGCCATTTTGAATTTAGAGATTTTTCAGATTGGCTCCATATCCAATTCTTTAGAGTATATTCAGAAGATCATCTGTGCCAAATTTCATGCTTGTAACACGAAGTGCACAATGGTTTCAGCTATCTGCTGGACTACTATACTTTTGAGGTAAAAAGTCCTTTTCAAGCAGGGTTGAAGCAAAGGATCTTTCGGTAAACTACACCATTTTCTTTGCTGCACGTACATGTAGTCTAGGCTTCCAATCTACATACACATCTTTAAATAAAATTTGGGGAATTTATTCTCCCACCTAGTGCTTAGGACAAACTGTATTGACCATTAAATTTTTTCATGCCACAAGCATACAACAAATAAGCACGAATCAGCCAGAAAAGCGAAGATTATATTTCAGAAGATGTTCATATTCTGTCCCAGAGAATAGAATGGCATTCAATACACAAATTGCAAATGAAACTTGAGAGCTCTTTTTTTGCAGGAATGCAGGTAAAATGTCCGTTACCAGTTCAATTAACTAAAGAAATCAAAATGTTTTATATAAGTAATGCTAATGACATAGTTTTAGCACTGGAGATTCTCTGATTTCGATAATCTTACAACCTCTGGAATCAACAATTACCAATACAGGATCAAAAGAGTATAATTGTATAAAACAAATGACTGAAGAATGACAGCCTTATCTCACTTGTTTCGTTACCGCCTTGAAAACTATTCTGCACATCTTTTTTATTGATTTCTGTAGATTTTCTTTTTGTAAGTTGTGTACTGTCCTTTTTATTGACCTTTTTCTGCAGATATTGCTCCGTTTGTCAAGAGGTGAAATTCATACAGTACACATTTCTAAAAGTGGCTCGTCATTTAAAATCTAGCCTTAGCTATCTATCCATAGCCATTTTAAGCTAAGCCTAGCTACACTTATCCATAGCTATCCGCAATTACTATTGTTTAAACAAGGGGTAAAGAGCTTTTAGTGTATACAAAAGAATACAAATGGATAGCTATGGATAGATATGGATAAGACTAGTAAACGATAGCTATAGACAGCTAAGTTGAGCCACATTTAGAAATTTGTACTGTATGTCCGCAGAATGCCATTTTGCGGGGGACGATACTCTTTTATGAGAGTGAATAAGTGCAACAGCATAAAACGTGCTCTGATCAGAAAACTCTTACAAACAGTAACTGCTTGTCATCTCCTTATCATTGCACATTCATTTTGACTCAGATGACTCTTGACTCCTGAAGTAAGCCATCCATACATCTGCTCCTGTTTGCGTTGTAAGATGATAATTTATGGCTAATGGGAAGATAGACAGACGTGCAGGGCCATTATGATATCGGGAGAATGCATCAAAGGTTATACACTTATACAGTGGTCCTTGCATAAATTTGATTATCGTTGTGCGGTCATTTGTGGGGATGCAATCTCTTGCTAGGGTGGAAATAATCAATAGCTAGTGCCCCCCACAGGCCATCACTGCAACTCTTATTATAAATTTCATACTATAAATTAATCATTAGTTCAGTTAAAGTTAAATAATTACTGGTAAAATACTCCGTACATGTTTACTTGGTTCACTATTTCTGTACCTGTTATACATAATTACAAGATTTAAGCCCTTGTCTCTACACACTCCTGCTTACACTAGCAGTATCATCAAAATTTTATATGTCAATCATATTTATATATGATAACATGAGGCAAGTTGGTCATACAACAGGGGTCTTATAAGGCAGGTACCACTGTAGACTAAACAGCAGACCTTGTCATGAAGTCTCCAGTCATACACCTCCATGTTTTACATTTTGTAACATCTGATTTAGACCAACATAACTCTCTTCAAGTGTTTTACAGCTTAAGCTTGATAAGTTTGAGAAAACATTAAAACAATAAAAGATAATGGGTTATCCTTGAAGATTAAAAATTGCTCTATCTGTTTTTTAGGTGCTGCTCCATGTTGTAAGCCAGGTCAAGCACTGTAATTTCACCGTAATATGGTCAAAAGCCCTACACATTGTCGCAACACTTCTTCTGTGATGGCTATGCATGCACCATGGTGCCTGTGTCCTATCATCACCAATGCTAATTAATGGGACAAGCTAATGCTCAGTGGGGCCAGGGAGTGTGAGCTAAGGAATGCCCCAGGGAATTGCTGGCTGATGTTAATTATTCTGTTCATTATACATATCACTCCTGTTCAACACTAAGTAGACATGAATAAGCAGCAACATGACCATGCAGAATAATAAATTACATGACCAATTGCATACATCTATATGATGGCATGAGCCACCGAGGACAGACGTATAGAGGTTACTGTAAATGCATATAAATCACAGACGCAAGGGGAGAAGATACAGTACAATTCAAAATAAAGTAAGAAAATTTTCTGTCAGAAGTCCTCTGTTTACCTATTTTACCCTCTTTTCTCCTCTCCACCCCAAATCTCCTTGCAACTCCCTTTGACTCCTTACATCAACCTTAGCCCACATTAAGAACTCTATTTGGACAGCTACCAATGTTACTGCAATTAGCAGAGGTGCAAAATATCAAATAAATCAAACACAATGGGGATGATGGAGTTTAAATTGGTGTTGTTTAAATGTCATTTTAATGTAATTTTAAATGGTAGTTTCAAGAAAGTAAAAGTAGGAAGTGATTCAGGGGCAGCAAAAAGGTGTGAAGGGGTAAAGTTGTGTCTGATTTTTCCTTCCTGCTGGGGTAGTTGTACTTTATTTTGGGTTGTACATTCTTAATTCAAAATGTGGCACTAACGAAAAAGGCTGTTTATGTCTTTGTCATTAATCTTTCAGTGAAGAGATTTTCAAACCAATATTTAGTGAAGCTTTGGAGGCTGGAATAGACAATATTACTGAATTGAGGCCTGGTACAATCAGAAAATGACATCTGCTACCTCAAGAATGAGGTATTAATGGAGAACGTGTTACCCTTGAGGGGATTGTTGTCTTTAACACTGGGTTAACTGAGAGCCCCTTGTGGTGGGCTGAACCATGCATTGTTAATGACTACTGCATGATATTGCATCTAATACTGGCCAAGTCTAAATAAGGATCACAGAGTATTATTCCTGTTGGACTGACAGCCATAAGACAAACCAGAGTTGCAAGTTGGCATACAATGTAGATAGACAGACAAATAGATAGATTTATGTGGGGGTCGGCTAATAGATAAGGAATTGGTCATTTACCCAACATATAATCTTCTACTTTTGTTTTGGAGTGTTGGTTTTTACAAGATTTGCAGATATTTCCAAAGCAAAGAAAGAATGGATGACACATTTACTGGCAATTGTACAAACCATCTGTGACTTCTACAAAGTTGAAAATGTTACTTTGCTTCTGACTTTCCCTTTTCCCCCCATTACTTTCATATTTGACTATGCCAGGAACAGCAGGTAGCTGGCTCTTTGATTTGGAGCTGAAAAAGCAAAAAACAGGTCATCTGCATGCAGTGCTAACTTTGGCAGATGCTATGTAGAATACTATGTAGAATATATCGAACATGGAAAAAACGTTTGTATGCTCTGTCTATATCAATTAAATGTAAAATTCCAACATCAAACAAAAAACTCCCATTACTAGGAGAAGTATCATAATTATTGTACTCAATTATTAAACGTAAATTCAGAATCTGCAGGACATCATGTGACTGCGTTTTCTATAATTTAATGGAGCAGACAAGCAAGTGTTTTTTTAATCGAATAAAATTTAAATGCTTTTAGTGATATTACTTCTGAAGGATTGAAAGAAATTTCATCATATTGTTATTTCTGATTGCAGGCTGTTGCATTTCCGCTGTCTAGAAAACAGGAAGCAGATCATATAACTAACAATTCAAGACTCTTTCATTTCGTAAGATAAAAGATGGTCTGCAGAGAAACCATATTGGCTAAAGCATGAAACTTGTCATTTACTTACGTGTTTTTTTTCCGATTATCTTTTGGAACAGAAATATTTTTTTGGGGAAGACAGACACACTGTAACCTTAACTGATGTTATTTTTTTAGTTGCATGTTGCCTGCACTCTCGCCAAAGGAGGCACATCATAGCAAGGATAGGCATTTTGCCAAGGAATTGTGCATTAATTCTACGGATCACTATCTCATGGATAATAGATTCCAGGAAATTGAACTGAATGTGATTGCACTGATTATCAGACTCAGCCTTGAAGTTTCCAGACATGAAAGTTGCATAGAACCACATCTGAATTGGATTTATTGATATTGTAACTTTTTTTGTACTTTAAAAATTGTTACTTTTGCTGGCATACTTATCATAGATCAGCTACTTCCAACATAGAGTCAGAAATTTATTTTTTACCTTTATGGATATGCTGGCTGTGATAAACAATTCGACATAGGTTAAATTTATTCTAATTTTAAAAATGGCTGGGTAGCACTCCCTATACAAAAACACAACCCAGCCTCAGGAAAACACAAATCCTTTAGTCTATACTTTATTTTGCATTTTCACCTCCAGCTGCCAAACCTTACCTGTAATCAAGGAAATATCAAAATAGTTGCTAATATTGCAATCTAATGATAAAAAAGATTGCTTTCTTCAGGCAAAAAAAGATGTGTATATTTAGGTAAGTTGTCAGAAATCAAAATACTTCATTTCTCAAGTTTGGGGAAAAAATCATCTTCAGGTTTGGAAAAAAAAATCTTAGTTTTTCTTGTAAAGTGTTTGAGACATCTCTCGACATCAAGCATTGCTGAATGCCTAAAGTGAGAAAGAAAGCATGCTAGTAAGAAACAAAGCATCCAAAAGTGCACTTCACTGAAGAGATGCTGTTGACCTGTATATCAGCAAGGAATGCTTATCCAGTAAATGAATGTTGTAGCCTTAAGCATTACAACCACATGGAGTTAATATATCCAACGTTCTTTGCAGTGCAGATTATTCCCTTTTTCCTCTTGTCTTGACTGGAGCTTGCCCAAAGGCATAACATCATCGCCATGGACAGTCCACCCCAGAAAATGATTCCAGTCATGACAGTGCAGATGTAATTTGAGACAGACATTTCAATGATATTTGTGTTCTAAAGCTGATATCTGCAGAAATTGGAAGACTGCCACTCCACTCAATGAACTGAACCTGATATTGAAATGTGATTTCACTATTTATGCAGTTGAACGATATGGAAACTAAAAAATCATAACATTATTTTCGTTTGGCCTTGGTCAATATTGTGTTATTTATAATGAACCTTCTTGAATGCTTTTTTTAATCTTGCACATATTCACAGAGATCTGGAGATTTAAAAAATGCAAGTTACAATTAACTGTAAAAATAAACACCAATATTTTACACTGTGTTAAAGAATTAATAGATTTAGATAATAACGCTTCGGTGTAACATGAAACATAATCAAATATTGTTCCAATCCAATATGAAAGGAAATGTGATGTGAAAACTAGATAGGATTAAACAAATACAATTAAATCTAAATGCAATTATTTGTAGATGTAGACATTTGCCCATGGCATCCAGTTGTAGCAGATTGGAAATTAAAATTATTCAATCATATTTGGAAGCGTCAATAAAACTTCCATCCCTGCTTACCTCAGCTGCCATATCTGATCTGAATGTCCAAACGCCACGCTCAAAATCTATAATTATTTCCCATTTTATGCTGAAAATATCCTCACCAGAAAACTTACTGAGAGGAACTTTTTCATATACACGGTGTATGTTAAACCAGCTTCTTTACTATTTCGGCAGTTGCCGTAAAAACAACTAAATTTTGCTTTTCCTTTCCGTACAATAATGTGTAACAAAAAATTCTTTAAAGACGCTTAGCTTCAATAGCAAAAATTGTGGAACCCAGGTGACATCACTTCCTCTCATCAAGGGACCATTTAGCCAGCCCCACATAAATCTGATGAGGTCAGACAGGTCCTTGGTCCAAAGTGCCTTGGAGGCATGCACCACTGCCATACAGGGTATCATTAGCCAACTCATAATGTGAAGGAAACTACTTTCTCCTCACAAACCTTGTAAACCAGGTCTACACCAACAGCCACACGCCCTAATCTTGTAGCCTGTGTGACCTGCATAAAAATGCTATCATATTAAAGCAGAGACTGCAGCATATAGAGCAGCAATACAACTCATAGAGTTGCCAGTTTCATATAAGGACATTCTAAAGACATATGGGTAAGGCCACGAAGTTGGGGCATCTTAGCTGAAAAAAAGAATGTTTGGAATTTTGACAAGAAATTATGAAATCTATTTCAGATAATCATATGCCCATATGAAATCAACATTCTTAAGGCTGTAAACGTTTCACTTTTTTATGAATGACTATTTATTTGAAATATTAAAAAACGTAACATTTTTCATATTTTGCCATTTCCGACTTCCAAGGTGCTTTGGATCCTCCAAATTGAATATTTTAATGAAATATAACCTGCTTGGGTCACCTTACAAAGGTTGTTGGAGCTCCCCATACACATATATTTGATTTTTTAAAAATTCAATGTTTAAAAAACGTAACGGGACAATTAGGGTTCTGAGTTCTGTCGATGTAAAAGTAATGATGAAATATCTACTTTTTGGCTACTAACTACACAAATAAGGCAGACACTTATTTTCTGTGCTATTTTTGTTGGCCACACTGTTATGACTTAGCCGCAATGTAGACTTCAAAATCCAAGCCAGACATGTGGTAACAGGACAATTCTTTAGAATGCTTAAGCTACTCTGGAAGTTCAGAAACTTTCAAAATTTAGCTGTTAAACTGTACTTAATACATTTACCTATAATTGTAACCAAGGCTGAATTATATTTTTTGTTGCTCTCTGATGTTCTTGACAATTAGATGAAATTAATTGACCGCAACAGGACAAATATTCTGTTTGCATTACCTTCTATACACGTTTTAAAGAAGTAACTGGATCAATAACACCTGTTACAACTAATTAGCACTCTACTTTTGATATATATATATATACTTTCTGCAGTGCCACCACTGTTTAAGTTGAATTTCAGAGAATTTCGTAACAGGGACATGTCCTGTTACGCGAAAAAAAACAACTCTTTCTTGCTCAAGAATAGGGAAAACAAACGTGAATCACACTAAAGAGTGGATCAATGGGCTTCAGAATATGCTGAATTGCAAAATTCATATTTTTTAAATGTAATTAACATATCAAATTCTATTAAATGTAACACATCAAATTCTATTAAATGTAATTAACGCATCAAATTCTATTTCTTCCTACACCATAGAAGTGATTGGTGAATTTCAATTGCTTATTTGATGCAGTAGATACCTGACAGTCTTGAGAGAAACCCAAAGACCTCAAAAGGTGTGAATAGCAATTAGCCACTGAGGGGTATACCAGGTACAATTGTAAGAATATTAAACTTTGCAAAGATCAATCACCAATTAGGCTGTAACATATTGCATCAAATGTAAACTTGGTTGATTTCAGAGAATCTAGTCTATGGCCTGTGGAACAAAGCCAAAAAATAACGTCCAAGCACTTTACAGTCCTCGTTAGACTTACGTGGGATCTCAAGTTCTTTTCTATGCCGTTAAACTGTGATGTCAGCGATGACTGATTCTAGCATTGCAATATATGTAAATTAACTACAAGCTGTGATGTCATTTTAAACTGGGTCAGATTTCCCGGCTTCTGGCCAATGTGGATACTCCAAAACAGAGCGTCACAGTTTCAACACAGTGTCAGAGTAAGCATTTCATATGGGATAGCCCCTGCAACCACAACATCACAGCTTGCCAGCCAATGGGCTTACAGTAAAAGTAAGCATCACAGTTTAAACATTGACATGTAGAAGGAAGCATTACATTTGTTATCCCAATGATCCATCATTGGCAATCACCAGTCTAATCTGACTAAATGGCAGCTTCATGAGCATTCACAGTAGACAACTGTTATATCCCCACAGAGTTGTTTGATTAATCTGCAAACTTGCGACTTTACAACTTTAAACTTCAAGAGACCTTGCGATAAACAAAAGGCTTCGAAAATTTTCGTAAACACATGGATTATGTGACATATAATTGTTCTGGCAGCCCATTGGCTGACAAGCCGTGAACTTGGATTGGTTTTCCCAAACCCAATTTTCACTCTGACACTGTGTTGAAACTGTGACGCTCAGTTTTGGAGGATCCACATTGGCTAGAAGCCAGGAAATCTGACCCTGTTTAAAATGACATCACAGCTTGTAGTTAATTTACATACATTGCAATGCTAGAATAGAGTCATCTCTGACATCACAGTTCAACAGCATAGAAAAGAACTTGAGATTCCACATAAATATAACAAGGACTGTAACTTCAAGTTTAAGCTGCGCATGAACTGTTTCTCATAGAAATGACATCATATATATACATGCCCTGAAGGATGTGTTACTGCACCATAAGGATTGAAATTACTCCGGAGGATCTTGTTCGCATCTATGGGGTGATGAAGCGTTTCTAAAGTGGAGGCCTAAGCCTGGGCTTAATATGAATAATAAAAAACTGGCCCACTCTTATTAGGAAGCTTGAACTTGAGTGAGCACCGGTAAATATTGCCATGATAGGCCCATGAAATTGAAAGGAGAAAAAAAGAATCCCATTTGTAAAGTTGATGTATCCTGTTTTGAAAACTTAAGTCAGCTATTCATAAATTCATAAATAGATGAACGACAGAAACTGTTGAGAAATTACAGTTTCAAACTATATGGACAAGAAACTTTTTATGTAATTTCTTTTTATAGAAATTTAATGAAAAAAAAAACTGCAGGCTTGAGGGAAAATAATCAATTAATCGTTCATCAATCGGCCAGGGTACCGGATTAATCAATTATTGATTTTCCAACCGATTCCTAGATAGATAGATTCTGATATAGATCCACATAGACAGACAGGCAGAATGGTAGTTATTTAGGTAGTTGGATAGCACATGTGTACATGGTGTGGGAGAGGTGATATATATTTGGGGGAGGGGGTAGTTCATCATTGGGTCTCTAAGGCTCGATTTTTCAGATCTTTTTTCAAATTCAATGCTAATTTACAAGCCTGCCGGATGTTTAGGGGGAAGCTGCCCCCTGCCCCCTCGTTTTATGCTTACAGTGTAGATAGGATAGATGTTCTAACAGCAACTCATTAAAAAGTGCTTGTATGTACATTTTTAGTCTGGATCGTTTGCTAAAGTTGGCCATAAAGAAAATATCATGAATTTACAGGTATGGAACCCATGTGGAGTGTATTTGGCAAACAAGAAACTTGTAAGAAA
The DNA here is from genome assembly GCA_026936325.1 of Platynereis dumerilii. NCBI lineage: Eukaryota > Metazoa > Annelida > Polychaeta > Phyllodocida > Nereididae > Platynereis > Platynereis dumerilii. Next base: position 20,300,814 of record JAPTHN010000005.1, on the reverse strand, counting down.
CATGAAAAACGACTAGAAACTAGAATGTAAAACCAGCTTCCGTCATTTTTATTGCGTAACAGGACAAATAAGTAACAGGACAAGTCTTCGTTACACAAGCAAACTCAGAGTACCACTCAATGCACCAGATACTGTGTGGATACTATCTGAGATACTGAGATGGTTAGAAATATTTGTGCCTTTCTTTTGCCATGAACATGCACAAACATTCTCCATACAATAATTCATAAAGTTGGAGAAATATTGTTTTAATGACAAGGTAACAGGACAAGTAATTGGACAAGTAACAGGACAAGTAATGGGCAAGTAACGGGACAAGTAACAAGACAAATAGGAATAGAATGACTGTATGCACATAATAATGACAGTGCAGATGTGTGATTGCAGAATTTTGATACAGCAGCGTCGAGCAACAGTTAAATACACAAAATTCAGATTGTGGTTCTCCATTCTAATGGCAAGTGGTGACACTTTGATACAAACTCAGTAACAGGACATGTCCTGTTACGTGACTATGTGACCAGTTATACCAAATATTTACCATAATACCCATGATTTCCTTGGTGATTAACCTACAGTGTGATAAGAAAAGATTGGTAGATTCAGTTCAACATTTTTTAAGCCATGGAGCCACTGAAACTCTCTCATAATTGTAAAAAAATGATTGCTTGTTTGCAAGGACATAACAGGACATGTCCTTGTTACTACAATTCAAACAGGACATAAAACAACTGTCCTGTTACCATATTACCCCAAAAAGCGCGTAACATTTCGGTAACAAGACAAAAAAGGACAATTGCCCCTTTTTCTTCATGTCCTGGCCTCAATTTTCTATCCTCAAGTCTGCAAATTGGCAATATTTATGTCTCATCATTGCACTGCTGTTTTGTAATGTAAAAATAGAGATTAAGCCATTCAAAATATGAAAAGACAGGGGGTAGAAAATTTGGCCGCGAAACACGGTTTTATGAGGACATGATGAAAAATCAAGTTATTGGCGATATTTTCTTCTATTTGTTGTCATAATTGAATTGCATCTCGTAAGCATCACCTTAGTGGTCAGATAGACACTGTTTGCAATTCAGTATTACAATGAAATAAAAAGTTAGAGCAGTTCAATGGCGCGTAACAGGTAAGAGCTGAAAATGTTACGATAAATAATTGACTTATATCTTATCAAAATAATGGATTCCCAGGCGTTCACTATGTATGAAATGAAAGTACAGGACCTGTTCTATCATTCTAAATAATAAAAATGACATAACAGAGGGTCTCCTAAAGACAGTAAAGTCCTCTTTTGACCATGTCAATCCACGAACGCCTAAAAACGTCATTTTTGGCCTGTTTCCATGACAAAAAAGTTGTCCTGTGTCTTTAGTTTTTGTGGTATCAACCTCAAATTTTTACACAGTTTAGTCTAATATGCATGCTTTAGTCCTGCATTCATTCTGTTAGCTTTTATCAAAATCCATTTCAGCCAGCCAGCTCTGAACTTAGAGGACACTTTCAGCAGCTCAAATGACTCAACTTCGTGGCCTTACCCATATACACTCTCTTATCCTCAGTCCAGTGTGAATCCTTGATTCTGATTGGCTGAGAGCCGCGCTGTATGACACCGTACACCCTGTCTGTCGTCACCAGACAGGGTGTATGAGATAAACAATGATGTCACAATTGCGACCATAGGATTGTTATGACGTCATCCTTGTAGCAACAATAGTCATGACGTCACAATGCCATTGTTTGAGCCATTGTGACATCATCAAGGTGACAGCTCTGGTGATGACGTCACAATGCTGTTGCTTTGTTACTGAAAGACAGTTCAGACTCAGTTTGCAAGATAATCTACGGGCATTAATAAAACAAGAAGTCTGAGGATAAAACCGTTACACCCAGCTCGTTTTTCGAGGGTACGGGAATATACACCACTCAGGCATCCATACACCACTCAGCCTTCGGCTTCGTGGTGTATGGAGTGATTCGTGGTGTATATTCCCGTACCCTGGAAACGAGCAGGGTGTAACTGATAGTACTGTACTGTTCCCTTTGATAAGTACCTTCTCTATATTATATACAGAAACTACCTCTCTATGCTATGGAGAGTATTAAAAAATCCAGAAAATTTGCCATAGCCTTTCAAGCAAGCAGTCTCCGCAGAATGTATTTGTAGAAAATTCGATCGAAGAATACCAAACCTCAAATAACTTGGTTGTAACTGAAATGGAAAAGATGAAAATTATCATGGACTGCCTTGTGAGGATATTATTTAGTCTTTGCTGACCACTTTAACCTGCTATGAACTCTAACAAAAATGTATGGCTTCGGTGATATTGCCCAGCTTGGATATACATGTATGTAGTGCAAAATGTGTACTATACAATTGGAGTTATGCCAGGATAGTTTGGACAGATCACACGGCTTTCCAATAAGCAATTTATTGTGGAGTGTCCATGGCATAGTATTCTTGACACCAGCCATAGCCATATGACAAGAATGAAAAGAGGGAAATACCCTGGGAGGGTGCGCTTGAGAGTGGGTCGCTGAAAACCACCATGTAAAACACCACTCTCATATATTGCATGGATCAAAGGTTCAAGGGCCTTATATCTGGGCATTCCTCTGCATTTTATCTTGTGGGGCATCAAATATATGATTTATAAAACTTTGGTGCAGAGATGAATCTGTCAACAAGCCAAATTAAAGTTTTTATTCAGATTTATGCAAACTGAAAGTGTAGTACTGTACAACCTATAATTATTCTATGTAGAGGAACATCCTAATGAATTTAAGCAAGATATATCACTTGGATTAACATGCTTGGTATCGAAACGCTTATAAGAAACATGCAGCACACCGACTGACTTCTTATTCTATGTGTGATGTGAATTCAATCTGATAAGATTGATGTTGAAACAACCCATGAACAGGTCATTGCTCTGCATATTAGTTTGGGCTCCTATGTGCAATCTTTGACCCAGGACAGAAACATATTTCTTCAGATAAGAATCAGGAAAATGGATGAGAAATGAAAGATTTAGGGTAATATGGATCACTGGTTCAACATTTCCAATCGGTGAAGAATAGTGCAATGTCAGAATGTGACACCAATGCAGACTTGATTAATGTTTCCTTAACAGAGAGACAAGTGTAGTTTAACATGAACAATTTAATTTAAAGATTCTTTGGCAATCTATGCAATTTCAGCAAGGGTAAATCTACTTTTGCTATACATCAGCTTCCAAGTCTCGTATATGTATCTAGATTCTACTAGACCAAGGCCATTCACTGCTATGAGATTGATGGAATTTCAAAGTCAAATTACTTCTATCTGTGGCATCACATATCTCTGGGGATTGCAGTCTTCTTTCAGTTGAAAGCCAATTTCAGAATAGCAGAATAGCACAATGAAAGCACGCCTGGGTAGATTTACAATCCACAGCATTCCCTGTGTCTTTTTTTTTTTTGTTCAGTTAAATAATCAATATTGCAAGAAGCAGAAAGATGAAACTTTTGGTCCAAAAGTGTTCCCTATTTTCAATCAAACTTTTAATATACCTCACACTAGACACTGAGGAAACTGACGCATCTCACTAATACTTTTGGTGTAAAAAATGCCAGATCAAGCAGGGTTGAAGCAAAGGACCTTCAGAACGACTACACGTTTCTTTGCCTCACTTAGTCTAGCCTTCCAATCTACATACACATTTGAAGTAAAATTTGCGGAGTTTTTATTTTCCCGCCTAGTTCTTAGGATAAAATGTATTGACGCTTAACTTTTTATCATTCAACAGTCTTACAACAAATAAACACGAATCAGCCAGAAGAGCGAAGATTATATTTCTGAAGATGTTCATATTACGACCCAGAGAATAGAGTGGCATTCAATACACAAATTGCAATTGAAACTTTCAGGAATGCAGGTAAAATGTCAATTGCGAAATGTATGAACCAAGCAAATTGAAATATTCTACAAAAGTATTTCCTAATGTTATTGCTAACACATTGAAGGTGCACTTATTTCTGATAATCTCATGGCTTCTGGGATCTGTTAACTACCATATCTGGATCAAAACTGTATCGAAACAAACGGAAATTTGAGAATGACATCTTTGCCTCTAAATAAACTCACTGGAGAATGACATCCTCATATCGCTAGTGTTGTTACTACATCTTCTACACATATATGTATCTATTAGTTGATATGGTTGATCAATAACTATAATTTTATTGTTTGTAAGCTTTGTAATGTCATTTACAGATATTTTTTTTGTTGATACTGCTTCTCTTGTTGAACAAGAATCTGCCGATCACCATTACTTATGTCACGAAAGACAGGCATAAATCTACAATATGCCATTGTAGGGGAAGGTACCTTTTTATGAGAGTGGCTAAGTGCAGAAGCATCAAAGTGCCCTGATCAAACAATTCTTCTTTCAGTAGCTGTTTATTATAAATCCTTTTGTCATAGCACAAATATATTGACTCCTGACATCTGAAATTAACCATCCATACATCTGCCCATGTTTGTGTTGCAAGATGATTTTTAATGGCTGATGGGAAGATATACAGATGTGCAAGGTCATAATTGTATTGGGAAAATGAGCCAATAGTCTGTGTCATGAAGTCCCTTGACATAAGACTGACTTGGTGTACGCTATATCCTTTGCATGGTCTCCTAAAAATGGACTATTTTCATTAAAAATTACTTTGACAAAGAGATAATGAAATGTCAACCATGATTGCAAGAAGGGACATGCATGCGAAGTAGTCCCTCACCTGAGGGCCAAAATCTGGGATTTCGTTGACCCCCCCTGTTTAGCCAGGTTTCATGGTACCAAATTGTAGCAAATTTAGTATAGATTCTATTTCTGCCTGTTACCAAGTTGGCAAAATACCTGAAACATACTCAAATTTCAAAAAATGGGACAAATGTTGAAAAAATTAATTTTTTAAATATTTTGCTCCTTAAAATATTTAAAATTCAGCCCTGACCTTAAAAATTGTCCGAATATCATGATTTTTTCAGAGGATTATCACCAAAGTATTCTACAAAAGATAAGATAACTAATTTCTACCTAACTTCAAGATGGCCACCAAAATTAAAGATGGCCGCCTGATAACAAATATGATTTCTCTCTATTTTAGCTATTTTTTCGAAATTATTTTTTTATTAATATTTCAAATGGCTTCAAACTGGAAGGAAGTGGTTGGCTACCATCAATTTATTGTATTTTACCATTTTGTGAAGACAGAAATGATTTAAATGCAATACTTTTCATTTTATAGGGGATTAAAGTTGGCCCCGACATGCAATTTTTTGTGAAAAGTTGCTTTAAACGGATCTGGGATTTTCATCTAATTCCTTGGGTCCAGTTGTGCTGCTTCATTGATCACCCCCAATATTTAATTAGATTTCTTTATACCAAATTGTTGAAAATTTAGTATAGATTGCATTTCTGCTTGTTACCAAGTTGACAAAATACCTGAAAGATGCTCAAATATTCATAAATTGCTGAAATGTTGAAAAAAATTATTATTTTTTCATATTTTGCTCCAAAAAATATTCAAATTCAACCCTGACCTCAAAAAATGTCCAAGTATCATGATATTTTCAAGGATAGAAGATCAAAGTATTCAACAACAGATGATGGAACAAATATGCTTTTATTTTCAAAATGGCCACCAATATTCAAGATGGCCGTCTGACACCATATCTGATTTACCCATATTTTAGCTTATTTTTTCAAATAATTTTTTTAATTCACACTTCTAATGGCTTTGAGCTGGAAGAGAGTGGTTGGCTAATGTAGATTGGTTGTATACCACCATTTCGTGAAGACAGAAATGACTTAAATGCAGTACTTTCCATTTTAAAGGGGGTTAAAGTTGGCCCGGACATCCAATTTTGTGTGAAAAGTCGCTTTAAACGGATTTGGGATTTTCGTGTAATTCCTTGGGTCCAGTTGTGCTGCTTCATTGATCTCCCCCAATATTTAGTCAGGTTTCTACATACCAAATTGTTGCAAATTTAGTATAGATTGCATATTTGCTTGTTACCAAGTTGACAAAATACCTGAAAGATGGTCAAATATTCAGAAATTGCCGAAATGTCGGAAAAAAATAATCATTTTTCATTTTTTGCTCCGAAAAATATTTAAATTGAAAACTGACCTTAAAAATTGTCCAAGTATCGTAATTTTTTTCAAGGATAGAATTAAGATCAAAGTATTTTACAACAGATGACAGAACAAGTTTGTTTTTATTTTCAAAATGGCCACCCATATTCAAGATGCGTACGACACCAAATCGGATTTACCTATATTTTAGCTTCTTTTTTATATATATTTTTTTTAATTCATACTTCAAATGGTTTCAAGCTGGAAGTGAGAGTGGTTGGCTAATATAGATTGGTTGTATTCTACCATTTTGTGAAGACAGAAATTATTTAAATGCAGTAATTTCCATTTTATAGGAGGTTAAATTTGGACGGGACATCCAATTTGGTGTGAAAAGCCGCTCAAAATGGATCTTGGATTTTCATCTCATTCCTTGGGCCCAGTTGTGTTGCTTATTTGGCCTCAACCCTCTCCTCCCGTATTTAATCAGGTTTCTTCATACCAAATTATTGCAAACTTAATACAGAGTTAACTTCATGTTTCAAATTGAAAAAATTCCTGAATGATGCTCAAATTTAAAAGATAAATGGGAAATGTTGAAAATAAAAGGGTTTTTTTTTTCACATTTTAAAATTTACCTCTGACCCGAAAAATTGTCCAGTGTCTTGATTTTTTCAGGTCAACAATGTAGAAAGTCAATAAGAATAACAATGAAGAAGGTCAATCAGAATAACAGAAGATGGGGAATTCAAAGGCCATCAACATGATATGCATTAGGCCTACTGCCCTTGATATCCCAGGTAAACACCTACCCAGCTCTCAGATTTATGTGTCAAAAAATTATGAAATAACTTTCTGGGAACTGGGTAGTTAAATTGGTCATAGAAGGTCAAGCACAAGCAGTATATGGAAAGATTGGGAATTGAATGGCCATCAATATGATATGCATTAAAGCCCTTGATGTAGACCCAAAAACCGCCGCGAACAGCCGTCAGTTGCCCCATTAAGGCCATCGACTGAAACTAGCTCTTAATTTCTGCAGCCATATACCAGCCAGCCGTTTGGACTGCAGCTCAGTCAGTTGATGATTTGAGTGTTATTAAAGGCAGGAGTAAAGTCAATTGCAGAACCAGCCAAATCAGGTAATTGTGTTTATTGCAATCCTGGAGGTTACATTTATGTCTCTCTCTCGGTTGAATTAGTACTTAGCAATTAAGGAGCAACACTTGGCATAGGCATATTTCGCGGAGGGTTAGGGGGGGGCTGCCTGGCATCAGGGCAAATGGCCCATCAGGGCAAATCCTGACCAATATCAAGGCAAATCCACTGCCCTGGCTATATCCATTACATGTTAAAATTTCAGGGGAAAATAGTGACAACCCCCCGCAGGATGGCGGTCCTTATACGCCTAGATGACGCTTGGGGAGTAAAGTAGTTTAAGAAGGCTACTCAATTGCTATTTGTCTGGGATACTAAAATCATAAAATCATATCTAAATTTCATTATTTATTATGAATATATGTTTATAAACTGGTGTTTATTATTAGCCAGTCTATTAGCTACAAGTGTGTTTGTAAGAGAGATGCGTACCAATAAGGTGAGATGCATATCATGTTGAAGGCCTTTTATTCCCAATCTTTTGATATGCTGATTGATCTTCTATAATCAACATGTTTACCCAGTTCCCAGCCTCCAGATCCTCGCTGGGCCCCCCCGGGCCCCATGGGAGGTACTTCACTCAGATTTTTGTGGAAATGCCAGGTTAGGCTGTCAAACTTTGTATATGAATCCTTATTTTTGAAGGCCTTTTTGAGCTCTAATTATCTTCCGATTTTCAAGATTTTTTTTCAGACTGGTGAAAGGAAGGCCAATAAGATTGAGTTCGGGTAATTTTGGAGGTCAACAAGACTCATCCAGGGCCGAAAAATGAGGATCAAAAATGCATTTAGGTATACAGTCCAATGATTTTGACAGGGCCAAACATAAATGGACAGTAAATTGCATAAATTTAAGTCTTGTTGTCTTTGCCTAGAATACAAGCAATAATTATTTATGTTAGCCAATTTCCCAACAGATCCATATAAAATACATGTATAAACTAAAGCATTAATTTGAAACGAAGCTACTAGAGAGGCAAATCAGATTTGCCCTCAGGTGGCCATCTGGGATCTTAGTGGCCATCTTGAAAACTGAAGAAAAGTAGCTATTTTATTGACTGAAAGAGAACTTACTCTTTCAGTCAATGTGAGAGAATGGATCAGGTCCGTTTTTCCCAAGGTGCCTCTTGCCACAGGAAGAGGACTTGCCACAGCTAGAGTTTGCTTATATGATGCATGGCTAGGGGCAGGGGCGGACTGGCCTATGTGGCAAAGTGGCAGCTGCCACGGGCCCACACACTTAGAGGGCCCATGAAGGATGCCAAAAAATAAAAATTTCAAGAAAGGGACAAATTTTGCTTTCAGGTTCATGATTGTGTGTTGCAACCACGCCAACTGAAAATAACAGCACCCTCTCGTGTAGGGGGCCCCACCTTAAAGTTAACAATTTAGCAAATTAGGCCTGTAGTATTTTGTTTTTCTATGTTAGCTTTTGCCGATGGTTGGGACGTGGGGGCCCATTGACTTATTTTGCCACGGGGCCCAAGATGCCGCCAGTCCGCCCCTGCCTAGGGGTCTAGTATGTTGCTTCATGGCACCAGAGTCCTGCACTACTGTCATGTACTAGACTTGACTTGGCTGTGTCAGGTTTTCTGACAACATGGTCACTGCCATGGCCTTTTGAGTAGTGGTAGTAGTTTTCCCTCAGCTGGGTCAGTGGGTGTTGATAATCTGTTGTATCAGTTGATCTGTATTCAGGGCTGTAGGCTGGGCAGAATCCAAGGGGGGGGGGCTGAGACTTATCCGGCAGCCTGCGGACCCTGGAAAACTCCAGAAACTTTGAAATTTTTACATTTAATGCACCTTTATTGGCCAAATCCTAGTGTGAGGGGGGCAGCTGTCCAGTCCACAAGGGGTCCTCCAGGTGCCCAAATGCATGCATCTCTAACACCGGTACTTGAGCTTAGAGCTGCGGTTCATGTAAAATTGGGCCCATTGGTAATGCTGGATAGATATTGTAATATCTATACCTCTGCCCACAGGAGCACTTGTGACAAGGTGTAAAATTCTCAAATTGGAATACTTTTACTATCGTAATAGGTCAATAAGTCTCTCTTTCAGTCTTTGAATTATCAGATTCTTTGTCTTCAGTAGAATATTTTGGTAATCAACAGCCTAATTAATCAGGACATTTGGACAATGTGCAAGATTGCGGCTGCATTGTACATATTTTTTGGAGCAAAATGGGAAAAACTAATATTTTTTTCAACATTTTGGAAATTTCTGAATATTTTAGCATCTTTCAGGTATTTTGCCAACTTGGTAACAAGCAGAAATGCAAGCTATACTAAATTTGCAATAATTTGGTATGTAGAAACCTGACAAATATTGGGGGAGATCAATGAAGCAGCACAATTGGACCCAAGGAATTAGAAGAAAATCCCAGATCCGTTTACAGCGTTTTTTCACAACAAATCAGATGTCCGGACCAGCTTAACCCCCCTATAAAATGGAAATAACTGCATTTAAATAATTTCTGTCTTCACAAAATGATAGAATACAACCAATCTATATTAGTCAACCACTCACTTCCAGCTTGAAACCATTTGAAGTATGAATTAAAACAATTATTTAAAAAAAATAAGCTAAAATATAAGTAAATCCGATTCTTTTCAACATTTCGGCATGCAATTTCTGAATATTTGAGCATCTTTCAGGTATTTTGTCAACTTGTTAACAGGCAGAATTGCAATCTATACTAAATTTTCAACAATTTGGTATGTAGAAACCTGACTAAATATTGAAGAAATATCAATGAAGCAGCACAACTGGACCCAAGGAATTAGAAGAAAATCCCAGATCCGTTTACAGCAACTTTTCACACCAAATTGGATGTCCGAACCAGCTTAACCCCCCTATAAAATGGAAATTACTGCATTTAAATCATTTAGAACTGTCTTCACAAATGGTAGAATACAACCAATCTATATTAGCCAAGCCAACCACTCACTTCCAGCTTGAAACCATTTGAAGTATGAATTAAGACAATTATTTTGAAAAAAAGCTAAAATATAGGTAGATCCGATTTTTTTCAACATTTCGACAATTTCTGAATATTTGAGCATCTTTCAGGTATTTTGTCAACTTGGTAACAAGCAGAATTGCAATCTATGCTAAATTTTCAACAATTTGGTATGTAGAAACCTGACTAGATATTGGGGGGGATCAATGAAGCAGCACAACTGGACCCAAGGAATTACGCGAAAATCCCAGATCGGTTTGTAAACAGGGACTTTTCACACCAAATTGCATGTCGGGGCCAATTTTAACCCCCCTTTAAAATGGAAAGTATGGCATTTAAATCATTCTGTCTTTCACAAAATGGAAGAATGCAACCAATCTATAAAAGCCAACCACTCACTTCTAATTTGAAACCATTACAAGTATGAATTGAAAAAATTATTTTCAAAAAGAAGCTAAAATATAGGTAAATCCGATTTGGTGTCAAACAGCCATCTTGAATATTGGTAGCCATTTTGAAAATAAAAACAAATTTGTTTCATCATCTATTGTAGAATACTTTGATCTACTATCCTTGAAAAAATCATGAAACGTGGACAATTTTTAAGGTCAGGGTTGAATTTAAATATTTTTTGGAGCAAAATATGAAAAAAGAAAAATTTTCCGCCATTTCGGCAATTTCTGAATATTTGAGCATCTTTCAGGTATTTTGTCAACTTGGTAACAAGCAGAAATGCAATCTATACTAAATTTTCAACAATTTGGTATACAGATACCTGACTAAATATTGGGGGAGATCAATGAAGCAGCACAACTGGACCCAAGGAATTAGATGAAAATCCCAGATCCGTTTACAGCAACTTTTTACACCAAATTGCATGTTGGGGCCAACTTTAATACCCTATAAAATGAAAAGTATGGCATTTAAATCATTTCTGTCTTCACAAAATGGTAAAATACAATAAATTGATGGTAGCCAACCACTTCCTTCCCAGTGGCGTAGCTAGAAATCCAGGAGTGGGGGGGCCAAGGGGGGGCCAAGGTCTGAGCTGGGGGGGCCCACCTTTTGCGACACAAGCCCTTTTTACAAGTGACAAAGGAACGTTGACGCTCTTTTCTTCTGGCATACACTTGCTGCATTTATTATTCAATTTAGATATTGTACAAAAACCACTAAATACTATTTTTCAATTACGTTTTAGAGAGAAATGACTTTTCATAAAACCAGTTTGACAAAGAGCAGAATGTTGATTTCAGCTGTTCAATTTGTTATGCACACGGAATGAGACAGAGGCATCAGCTTCATTTTAAAGTGGTAGGGCAAATTGGGCCAAAGCCTTGATGGAAGTGGGTCCCAGGGAACGCTCAAAATTTTTCCTCAAACAATACCATTTTTTGGCCAAAAATTGGTGCTGCAAATGTCCCACTACCGGTGCGTAATACTCTGAAAGAGGACTGCACCTTAACGAAAGAAGAAGTCCCACCTACACTGACATACAATAATGTGATGTTACAATCATTGCCATGATACAAGTTTAACACTGACTTCAATGGTCTCATGAAATTAATTATTTTTTTATCTGCTCAAATAGGCCAAAAAGCTGATAGCGATATCTGGAAATGACACAAATTCCAAAAATTTATGGAAATCCCATGCAACACATGAAAAAAACGTGCAGGTTGTACTAAAAATCACTCTGGATAATCAGTCCTCTCTAGAAATATTCCAAGGGCGCAATATTTCTTTAACAATGGCAAGGGAAAGATTACCTCACATCACAAATCTTTTGAATTTGCATGGAACTGCAACAGGGCATTTTTTAAACATATTTCAACGGTGGAGATTTTGGCCAAAGAGGGCATTTTATTATTGCGTCATGACTTGCGTTATGAAAAGATTTCAAATTGAACTATTCTCACAAATAAATAATTCAATGAATACATAAATTTAAATTTCACGGATTTAACTCCAGTTGTACTGTGAATTGCTACGTTTTAGCAATTTTATTGTGAAATTTAGAATCAACGGCACTTACTGGTGGGCCAAATCTCTGTCAGTGGTGGGGATTTTGCAGTGGCTGGTGGGCCAAATCCCCACCACTTTTATACTTAAAAAATGGTCTGAACTGCAATAGATACGCAGGCATACCGGTGGGAGGGGTAGTTTAAAATTTGGGAAACACTAAGATTCTAGGCAAAAAGGCAAACAATTTAGGTAGATTATTAAATAAAAATATTTAAAAACTAATTGTATCCACAAGATTTCTTTTGAAATTGTATTAAATCTGGATCTTGAAAATTAGGCCAAATGTCACAAGGCCGCACTAAAAAGTTTGGATGCAGGTATTCCTATTGCCAGATAATTTCAAAGAAAATGAAAAATTGTCAAATGCCCTAGAACTTTTTAAAGGGCAAGTGTCATTCTGGTGAGCGCCTGCTCAGGTCACAAAGACGGACGTGCTCTGCTCAAATAATTTTTCAAATTTCTCAAATCTGAAATGGGGGGGCCAGTGGGGGGGCCACTAATCCATTTGGGGGGGCCTTGGCCCCCCCAGGCCCCCCCATAGCTCCGCCACTGTTCCTTCCAGTTTGAAGCCATTTGAAATATTAATAAAAAAATTATTTCGGAAAAAAAGCTAAAATAGAGAGAAATCATATTTGTTATCAGGCGGCCATCTTTAATTTTGGTGGCCATCTTGAAGTTAGGTAGAAATTAGTTATCTTATCTTTTGTAGAATACTTTGGTGATAATCCTCTGAAAAAATCATGATATTCGGACAATTTTTAAGGTCAGGGCTGAATTTTAAATATTTTAAGGAGCAAAATATTAAAAAAATTAATTTTTTCAACGTTTGTCCTATTTTTTAAAATTTGAGTATGTTTCAGGTATTTTGCCAACTTGGTAACAGGCAGAAATAGAATCTATACTAAATTTGCTACAATTTGGTACCATGAAACCTGGCTAAACAGGGGGGGTCAACGAAATCACACTTCTAGGCATCTTTTTGGATTCATGTAATGGACTAAAGTGGTAGTTAGCGCACATTCACGCGCAGCCAGGCAGGCCCTATCTATCGTAACATCACCATTGCAGCTGATCTCTGCTGTCATCTTTTTTTAATTCTGAGAATTTCAAGTTTCGGCCGCTTCGTTTGCAAATTGCGCCACTTCTATTAGGGTTAGAGACTTCCCGTTTGCAGCACTAGATGCGCTATGATGAGTACTACAAGTAGCCGAAGTTTCAGCTTGATACTCAGAATAGAAAATTTTTACAGGCGATTTTACTCAAGCAGGTCTAATTTCTCAAAAATGACTTGGTAATAAAAAATAAATTGTATATCAATTTCAAGTGTGGCAGGAAGGGTTGTCTGTATTATCATATTGTTCCCCACTATTTTTGGAAGTAAATGACAAAGACGTAAAAAATCATATCTAGTCAATTTTTTTAGCACTATGGTTTATAAAAAAAGTTAAAATTGTCAAAATCAAAACTTTTATTCCGAGACCCTTGGAAAGTCCTTTATTATCGTTTTCATAGCTGTGTGTTTTTTTGAAAACTTCGTTTTGCAGTTAAACCATGATCTCAGAGGGTATCGGTGAATGTGATTGGTCTAATCTTCAACCTCTGACACTCAGTTTGGAGTTTGACATCACAGTTTTTGACAAAGGAATATAAAACTGCCAGGCAATGTTATTTTTCGTGTACAACCACAACAAACAACTTCTGTCTAAGCCAAGTGTTGCACCTCACCAGAAGAGTATCAATGTATTGCAAACAAAGAATGTTGTTGTTTTTCACAAGACACTAGTTATCAAAATTTTAAATAACTTCAAATAACTTCTAGGAATATGTTGTCAGTCATGGTAAGGGACCATTCAGAATTTATGGCTAGGGGAGGTGAGAGTTTTGCTCAAGGGGCACCAGCTTTTCAGACATGTTTCAAGGGGGGTAGTAATTATTGACAACGTGTCCTAGGGGGGTAAGAACTTTTAAAAAACAAAAAGGTCCACAACGCACATACACTCAGTTTTTTGGTGATTTGTATGAGCAAAAGTTAGCAAATCTGTACACGTGACTGTCCAAGGGCACAAGTATATTGCTTTGTATATTGAGGGGGGGATAGTAACGATCCGCATGAAACCTAAGAGTGGAGTACTAAAAATCCGCATGGAACTCAAGGTTGGTATCAAATTATTTTGACGAGAAGTTCTGGCGAAACTCCTACCCCCCCCCCCCCAAGTCATAAATTCTGAATGGTCTGTTTGGTTCAGTTATGGTTGACAGGTATCAGCGCCAAACAAGCTAAACATACAACTGAACATACTTAATCCATGTGTCAATGCATTTAGTCAGTTTCTTGAATAATGTGCTTGTATATATACAAAGTTATGCAACTGAATCTCTGACATCACAGTTTTGAGATGAAGCAAATTGCAAACTTGAAAAACACGTAGCTATGAAAACGATAATAAACTAAATATATCTCTTTGAAATTGGAATCAGCTTTTCCCTTCAAGTGTTTTCTTTAATTTCATGCTTCATTGCATAATATGGGATGCATGACCACCGAATAGCAGGGAAAACTTCACAGTAAAAAATTTAAGAAAAAAATTCAGTTTTTCAGGTTTGGGTGAACTGACTTTCTGTTGCATAATCTCAAATATTTTTTTAAAAGGCTGGTAGCGACCACTTTTTTTCATATCTTTGCTATAAACTATACTTTGGATCATTCTAAACTATTTAGAGAAATCCTATCTCGGAAAGTTCACGAGTATCGAGCCACCTTAAAGCTATTACTACTTGTTGAGAGAAAGGCCATACTTGTTGGATGTCAACCATGGATTGTCCATCTTGCCTGTGTCCTGTCATCACCAATGCTAATTGATGGGACAAGCTAATGCTCAATGAGGTCATCCAGTGTGAGCTGATGAATGCCCCTGTGTATGGCTGGTGTTGTTAATTATTCTGTTCATAATACATATATCACTCCTTTTCAACACTAAGTAAACACAAACAAGAATGACATGTCTAGGATCACAAATTACCTGATCGGCTGCCTGCATTGCATATGTATGATGGTATGAGCCGTCCAAGACAGATGGATATATGCAACTGTAAATGCGCATAAATGACAGACACAAAGAGAGAAGATAGATGATGTACATGTTAATCAAGATAGATACATTATTCATTCAAAATGCTGCACTAATGAAAAAGGCTGTTCATATATTTGTCAGCAATCTTTTAGTGATGAGTTAAAATTTCAAAGGAATATTTAGTGCGTTGGAGGCTGAAACAGACAATATTAATGAATAGATGCCAAATATAATCTGAAAATGACATCTGCTGCCTCAAGAATGAGGTATCAAGGGAAAACATGTTACTCCTGAGGGGATTGTCTTTAAAACTGGGTTAAATGAGAGACCCTGGTGGCAGACTGACCCTAGCATTGTTAATACTTCCCGCATCAGATTGCATCTAATACTGGCCAAGTCTAAATAAGGATCACAGAGTATTATTCCCATTGGACAGAAAGCCTTAGGATAAAACAGAGTTATAAGTTAGAATACAATGTAGATAGAGAGATAGACAGATTGACAGATTGATAGATAGATTCATAGATTCATAGATAGACTGATAGATAGACAGACCATGACATGGTCATCTACATGATACATGAACACGATACTTTAGCTCCTGGCTTTACATTTTTCACCATTAGTTTCATATTTGATGATTTCTTGTGCAACACGTACCCGGCTCTTTGATGTGGTCCCAAAGCCAAAAAAACACTAGTCATCTGCATTCTATTTGTACTTTGGCAGATGCTCTGCAGAATATGTGAATCATAGACAAAAATTGTGTATGCTCTGTCTATATTAATTACATGTAAAATGCCATCATCAAACAAACAACTCCCATTACTAGCAGAAATATAATGATTATTGTATTCAATTATTGAAAGTGTCTTCAACATCTGCAGGACACTATGTGACAGCATTATTTAATTTAATGGGGCAGAATTGTGAATGTTTTTGTAATCTAATAACATTAAAGTGCTTTTGGTGAAATTATTTTTGAAGGATTGAAAGAAATTTCATCATCTTGTTATTTCTGATTGTAGGCTGTTGCATTTCCGCTGTCAAGAAAACCGGAAGCAAATCATATGACTGGCAATTTAAGACTCTTTCATTTCATAAGATTGAAGATGGTCTGCAGATAAACTTTATTGGCTAAAGCATGAGGCATGAAACAAGTAAGTTTTTTCTGATTATTGTTTGGATCAGAAATATGTTTTAGGAAGACGGACACGCTGTAACCTTTACAGATGTTGTTTTTTAGTTGCATGTCCCCTTCCTGAACCAATCACAATAACCAACAAATTTTGTTTTGATATCATTAAGAATATAAGGAAGTATTAAATTTGGAGGGAATCAAATTAGATTTGCCACCTTTATAAAATGAGAAAACATTTTGATGGTAAATGTTGAAATGCTTAGGTTTTGATGTGATTATCAGATCTTACATGTGCATTCATAATTTCATATGTATTTTGAAATTGGGAGAGATTTAATTTTTCTGTGCAATCTCTGACCACAATATTCCCCTCATCATTGTGCACCCCCTCGTTCGTTTTGATGATGAAATGTAGATGTGACAACAATGAACAGATGTGCTTCAGAAAGCTTTTAAAACTGCTTTCAGTTCTACGACTAATGTTTCATATAAAACTAACCCTGCTTTCTCCTTCTCAGAAGCCAAATTTACAAAACTCTAATTTCAACTTGTTGCAAGGTCAGTCACCAGAACTCAAAATTTCAGAAGTGTGGTTGATCTGAGAAAATAACAATCAAGTTTATCTGGCAAAATAATCAGTGAGCAACATCATATCAAGTCTAATACAGGCAATGAATCACTCAAGGAGAAAAAAAAAAGTGTCTCAAATAAGACAATGTTTCAAAGTCAGTTCCCTCCACTCTCGCCAAAGGAGGCACATCATAGCAAAGATAGGCATTTTGCAAAGGAATGATGCATTAATTCTATGGATCACTATCTCATGGATAATGGATTCCAGAAAATTGAACTAAACTGAATATGACTGCACTGATTATCATTATACTCTCCCTTGAAGTTTCCAGACATGAAAGTTGCATCGAAACACATCTTCTCCTTCTTCTTCTTGCGATTATATCCCGCCTCTTGATGCAGGCGAACCTCTAATGAGTATGTCGTTCAATATAATATCTCTCATTTTTGCCAGGGAAAGGCAAATTTGGTTACAGAGTTTATTTGCCGCATCTAAAATTTCTATGGACCTCAATCTAATTGCTTTGTACACTACACTTTGAGCATTATCGCCAATATCGCAGGTCAGCTTAGCTTATCCCCATCCGTTAAGAATCGCAGTCGCACATCAATCGGCAACTCATTTACACGTATCGGGGCACCCACATGCGCAGACGATGTGGCACTCATCACCTTCAAGAAAGAACAAGTACAACCACTGCTGGATACAGCTAAGATGTACTCCACACGCCATCGGTACGAACTTCATCCTCAGAAGTCTACAGAGACACAATTAAAAGCCCAAAAAACAAAGGAAATCCCAAGGGATCTCGACAAGTGGTTCATGGGCCAGAACGAAGTGAAGGAGTCCCCAAGCTTCACTCACCTTGGATTGGTCTGGAGAAAGGGCAAATCATCCCCGGACATCCAGGAAAACATCATGAAAGCAAGGAGGACAGCATACTCGATGTTAAGAATCGGCCTCCACGGCACCTCTGGCATTGATCCAGCTGCTTCCTTTAAAATTATACAAACTTACGTGACCCCAAGGCTTCTCCACGGTCTAGAGGCAGTAGTCATCTCACCTTCAGAACTCAAGACCCTGGAAGACTTCTACAGACAACTATTATGACAAATACAAGCTCTACCAACAAACACGGCAAAGGAAGCAGTATACTTGCTCCTGGGCGCCTCAAAAATCGAAGCACAGCTAGATCAGAGCTGTCTGATCTGGGGGGGTAGAGCTGGCAGCAAGGTCTTCAAAGTATGTTGCCCAGGTTTCCGTGATTATTTCTGCGTCTGTAATTGTTTCACCCTGGATGATCAACGCCGTTGTCTTCTCCACTTGTGTTCTTTGCTTCCTTATTAATTTGTGTGCCAGTCATTGGTCCTTTTCTGTGGCGACGCTAATTTCATCCAGAAGTTCGTTACGGACTTGTGCTTGGTGACGGCGCTGGACTGCTCGGACTTGCTTCGTAGCTTCTTTCTTCTGTAGCCAGACAGGATGGTTGCCCTTCGGTCTACCCAGACTCTTCCATTCATACAGCTTCTGCTTCGAGGTTTTCACCGCTTCTGCCAATTCCGGGTACCACACATTCTTCTTTTTCACGTCATCCCTCTTCTGTATGTATGGAGTGGAGTTAACCATTGCAGTGTTGATCATGAGTTGGAGAGCTCTAGTTGCGGAGTCAAGGTCCATCTTGTCCAGGTCATATTCATCAGCCTCTTCCCTCAGGGTCTCTGTGAATAGTAGGTGGTCCATCTGAATTTGATTTAGTGATACTGTACCTTTTTTTTACATTAATAATTTTTACATTTGCTGGCATACTTATCATAGATCAGCTACTTTCAACATGGAGTCATAATTTTTTTTACCTTTATGGATATGCTGGCTGTGATAAACAATTCGACATAGGTTAAATTTATTCTAATTTTAAAAATGGCTGGGTAGCACTCCCTATACAAAAACACAACCAAATACATTTTCTGATGTCCTACAGCCTCAGGAAAACACAAATCCTTTAGTCCATACTTTATTTTGCATTTTCACCTCCAGCTGCCAAACCTTACCTGTAATCAAGGAAATATCAAAATAGTTGCTAATATTGCAATCTAATGATAAAAAAGATTGCTTTCTTCAGGCAAAAAAAGATGTGTATATTTAGGTAAGTTGTCAGAAATCAAAATACTTCATTTCTCAAGTTTGGGGAAAAAATCATCTTCAGGTTTGGAAAAAAAAATCTTAGTTTTTCTTGTAAAGTGTTTGAGACATCTCTCGACATCAAGCATTGCTGAAGGCCTAAAGTGAGAAAGAACGCATCCTAGTAAGAGATAAGGCATCCAAAAGTACACTTCACTGAATAGATGCTGTTGACCTGTATATCAGCAAGGAATGATTATCCAGTAACTGAATGTTGTAGCCTTAAGCATTACAACCACATGGAGTTAACATATCCATCCTTCTTTGCAGTGCAGATTATTCCCTTTTTCCTCTTGTCTTGACTGGAGCTTGCCCAAAGGCATAACATCATCGCCATGGACAGTCCACCCCAGAAAATGATTCCAGTCATGACAGTGCAGATGTAATTTGAGACAGACATTTCAATGATATTTGTGTTCTAAAGCTGATATCTGCAGAAATTGGAAGACTGCCACTCCACTCAATGAACTGAACCTGATATTGAAATGTGATTTCACTATTTATGCAGTTGAACGATATGGAAACTAAAAAAATCATAACATTATTTTCGTTTGGCCTTGGTCACTATTGTGTTATTTACAATGAACCTTCTTGAATGTTTTTTTTTTAATCTTGCACATATTCACAGAGATCTGGAGATCAAAAAAAAGGCAAGTTACAATTAACTGTAAAAATAAACACCAATATTTTACACTGTGTTAAAGAATTAATAGATTTAGATAATAACGCTTCGGTGTAACATGAAACATAATCAAATATTGTTCCAATCCAATATGAAAGGAAATGTGATGTGAAAACTAGATAGGATTAAACAAATACAATTAAATCTAAATGCAATTATTTGTAAATGTAGACATTTGCCCATGGCATCCAGTTGTAGCAGATTGGAAATTAAAATTATTCAATCATATTTGGAAGCGTCAATAAAACTTCCATCCCTGCTTACCTCAGCTGCCAAATCTGATCTGAATGTCCAAACGCCAAGCTCAAAATCTATAATTATTTCCCATTTTATGCTGAATATATCCTCACCAGAAAACTTACCGAGAGCAATTTTTTCAAATACACGGTGAATGTAAAACCAGCTTCTTTACTTTTTCGGCAGTTGCCGTAAAAACAACTAAATTGTGCTTCTCCTTTCTGTACAATAATATGTAACAAAAAAAATTATTTAAAGACGCTTAGCTTCAATAGCAAAAATTGTGGAACCCAGGTGACACCACTTCCTCTCATCAAGGGACCATTTAGCCAGCCCCACATAAATCTGATGAGGTCAGACAGGTCCTTGGTCCAAAGTGCCTTGGAGGCATGCACCACTGCCATACAGGGTATCATTAGCCAACTCATAATGTGAAGGAAACAACTTCCCTTCACAAACCTTGTAAACCAGGTCTACACCAACAGCCACACGCCCTAATCTTGTAGCCTGTGTGACCTGCATAAAAATGCTATCATATTAAAGCAGAGACTGCAGCATATAGAGCAGCAATACAACTCATAGAGTTGCCAGTTTCATATAAGGACATTCTAAAGACATATACACTCTTGTACTGTACTAACATATGATTTATAAAACTTTGGTGCAGAGATGAATCTGTCAACAAGACAAATTAAAGTTTTTATTCAGATTCATGCAAACTGAAAGTGTAGTACAGTACAACCTATAATTATTCAATGTAGAGGAACATTCTTATGAATTTAAGCAAGATATATCACTTGGATTAACATGCTTGGTATCGAAACGCTTATAAGAAACATGCAGCACACCGACTGACTTCTTATTCTATGTGTGATGTGAATTCAATCTGATAAGATTGATGTTGAAACAACCCATGAACAGGTCATTGCTCTGCATATTAGTTTGGGCTCCTACGTGCAATCTTTGACCTAGGGCAGAAACATATCTCGTCAGAAAAGAATCAGGTACATGGATGAGAAATGAAAGATTTAGGGTAATATGGATCACTGGTTCAACATTTCCAATCGGTGAAGAATAGTGCAATGTCAGAATGTGACACCAATGCAGACTTGATTAATGTTTCCTTAACAGAGAGACAAGTGTAGTTTAACATGAACAATTTTATAAAGATTCTGTGCCAATCAGTGCCATGTTAACAGGGGTAAATCTACTTTTGCTATGCATCAGCTGCCAAGTCTCGTATATGTATCTAGATTTCACTAGACCAAGGCCATTCACTGCTATGAGATGGATGCAATTTCTGAGTCAAATTACTTCTATCTCTGGCATCACATATTTCTGGTGACTACAGTTTTCTTTTAGTCGAAAGCCAATTCAGAACAGCAGAATAGTACAGTGAAAGCACCCTGAGCCCAAGTTGGCATACCTGCGCTCTACAGTATTTCCTGTTTTCTTTTTCAATCGAATCATGACTTAATTCAATATTGCAAGATGCAGAATGATGTAAGAATGAGATGATGAAGCATTCGGTCCAAAAATGCTCTTCATTCTCAATCAAATTTCTGATATGCGACAAACTCATCACTAAAGAAACTGGAATGTCTTACTTGTACTTGTGGCGTAAAACATGCTTACTTAAGTAGGGTTGAAGCAAAGGAACTTTAGAAAGACTACACTTGTTTCTTTTCCGCAATTAGTCTAGTCTTCTAATCTACATACACATTTTAAAATAAAATTTGGGGAATTTATTCCCCCACTTAGTGTTTAGCATAAAATGCATTGACATTTACCTTTTTTTCATACCACAGTCATACAAGAAATAAGCACAAATCACCCAGAAAAGCAAAGATTATATTTCAGAAGATGTTTATATTCTGACCCAGAGAATAGAATGGCATTCAATACACAAATTGCAAGTGAAACTTGAGAGTTCTTTTGTTTTTGTATTGTTTTTTTTTTTTGCAGGAATGCAGGTAAAATGTCAATTACCAATTCCACTAACCGAAGAAATCGAAACATTTTATATAAGTACTTGCTAATGTCATAGTTTTAGCATTGGATATTCTCTGATTTCGATAGTATTATGACCTCTGGAATCAGCCATTACCAATACCGGATCAAACCATTATAAAACAAATGATTGAAGAATGACAGCCTTATCTCACTTGTTTCGTTAGCTTGCCTTGAAAACTATAATAATTCTACACATCTTTTCATTGATATTTGTAGATTTTCTTTTTGTAAGCTGTGTACCATTCTTTTTATTGACCTTTTTCTATTGATATTGCCCTGTTTATTGAAGAGTCTGTTGATTGCCATTACTAATGTCAAGAAGTGAAATGCATACATCCGCAATATGCCATTTTGCAGGGGGTGATGCTCTTTTATGAGTTTGGATCAGTGCAACAGCATAAAACGTGTTCTGATCAAAAACTCTTCCCAACAGTAACTGCTTGTTATCTCCTTATCATTGCACATTCATATTGACTCTTGCAATCTGAAATGAGCTATACATACATCTGCCTGTTTGTGTTGTAAGATGATGTTTTGTGGATAACGGGAAGATAGACAGACGTGCAAGGCCATCATGTGTTTGTTTGTTTATCAGCATTTTTACAGCGGTCCTATCTGTATCTGTGCAAGGGCGCTTTACAGAGAATTTATTTTACATGCTTACATATACATGTAATTCATTTTATACATTGAATATTAATTTTGATTATGCATGTACAATTATGTATGTGAAATTGGCAGCAACTCTTCCTCAGCAGTCATTTGATGTTGTCCTTCTATTCTCAATCAATTCTAATGGCTTCTTATTCTATCAAGAGAATGGACCAAAGGTTAAACAGTGGTCCCTACATTATGACTTCCCCTTGTGCAGTCATAAAGTGGTCTCTTGTGGGGATGCCGTCTCTCATTGGAATGGAAATAAAACTACTACTTAGTGCAGAAGGAAGGCAGTCGCATGAGGCAAGTCGGTCGAACATCAGGGGTCTTTTAAGGCAGGTACCGCTGTAGGCTAAAGAGCAGACCTTGTCATGAAGTCTCTTGTAATAAAAAAAACTTGAGCTGAATAAATGATCGTGAAATAGAAGGTTAAAAAATCCAGGATACTTAAATCGTCAAGAAGCCAACATTGCCTTATCACTGTTCATGTAAGCCCACAAGGCTTTTGGTAAAATTATGAATTAAGACCTGTACAAACCAAAATAATTTGAGTACAGCAAATAATTTAATGTCCAATGTAAGCATGACATCTATGCAAGCTGATGCATTTTGAACAGGATGTAATCCATCGAAAGAAAGTGGATTTGGTAGCTAGTTACATGTCATTGGGTAAACCAATCCTTCAATGCATCTAGTCCACTAGGCACGAGCCCAACCTGGTTTGAAAATAAATACCATCCTACCTAATTTGTTTGCAAATTAACAGGCTTTAAAATTAATCTTCTAGTCAAATTTGATCTAGACGGCTACATTCCGTAAAATGTAAATTAGACCAACAGAATATCACAACAATAATAAAAGATACTGCGTAATCATTGAAGCATAAATGTTGCTCTCTGTTTTTAAGTTGTTGTACGGCAGGTCAAGCACTGTAATTACACCGTAATATAGTCAAACGCCCTACATATTGTCTGCACAGTGACATTTCTTCTGTGATGGCTATGCATACACCATGTTGCCTGTGTCCTGTCATCACCAATGCTAATTGATGGGACAAGCTAATGCTCAGTGTGGCCATGGAGTGTGAGCTGATGAATGCCCCTGGGTATTGCTGGCATATGTTAATTATGATGTAACATTATACTGTAAAGATAAACATCAATATTATTACATTTTATAAAGGAATAATATATTTAGATAATAAAGCTTTGTTCCCTAAAACAAAACAAGCAACATTAAACTGTAAAGATAAACATGAATACTTTACATTGTATAAAGGAATAGATAGATTTAGATAATAACACTTCGGTGTAACAAGAAACATTATCAAATATTGTTCCTATCCAATCTGAGAGGAAACATGATGTGAAATGTGGATAAGATTAAACTAATCCACTTAAATCTAAATTCAATGGAGACATTTTGCCTGTAGCATCCAGCTGTTGCAGTTGGGAAATTAAAATTATTCAATCATATTTGGTAGCGTCAATAAAACTTCCATACCTGCTTATCTCATTTGCCAAATCCGATCTGAAATTCTGAATGCCCAAATGCCAAGCTCAAAATCTATAAATATTTCCGATTTTATGCTGAATATATCCTCACCAGAAAACTTGCTGACAGCAATGTTTTAGAATACGCAGTGCATGTAAAACCAGCTGCGTTACTTCTTCGGCAGTTACGGTGAAAGCAACTATTCTGCTTTTCCTTTCTGTGTAGTGTGTAACAAAAAAAATTGTTAAATGCTTAGCTCATATAGCTAAAATTGTGTAACCCAGGTGACACTACTTCTCTTATCAAGGGACCATTTACCAGCCCCACATAAATCTGATGAGGTCGGACAGGTCCTTGGTCCAAAGTGCCTTGGAGGCATGCGCCACTACCGTACAGGGTATCATTAGCCAACTCATAATAGGAAGGAAACTACTTCCTCCCCACAAACCTTGTCAACAAGGTCCACACCAACTGCCACATGCCCTAATCTCAGAGCCTGTGTGACCTGCATAAAAATGCCATCACATTATATGAGTACGCCTAGAAGCAGAGACTGCAGCAGTATAGAAAAAAATACAACTGAGAGTTGCCGGTTTTTTGTAAGGAAATTTTAAAGACAATATTCTCATACTACACTATTCCCTGTGATCAGTTCCTTGCATACCTTACATATAAATAACCTCTCTGTGATATATGGAGATCATTTGTGAATTTTAAAAAATTGCCGTAGACATTCAAGAGAGCAATCTCCATAGATGTGTTTGTAGAAAATACTAAGAATACCAAACCACAAATAACTATCTTGTGAGGATATTTGTGTTGTCCGTGCTGGCCACTATAACCTTATATTTATAGCTTTACGTACCCCTTTTTTAAGCCACTATTGAAGTTTTAATTCTTCAAAATCTAACAATCGCAACAACATGAAATACTTTTTATAAAGCTCCAGCCATATAGCCCAGTTTTGATAAACATGCAGCTTAAAAGTGTGTACTATACAAACTGGATGGTGCCAGGTAGTATAGATGGATCACACAGCTTTCCAATAAGCAATTTATTGTGGAGTGTCCATTACATGGCATAGTACTCTTTACGTGAACCACAGCTGAATGGCAAGAATAAAAAGAGGGAAATACCCTAGGAGGACGTGCTTGACAGTAGGTCGATGAAAACTACCACATAAAAAGACACTCTCATATATCGCTTGGAGCTCAGGTTCAACACAATATTCAAGGGCTTTATATCTAGGCGTTCCCCAGCATTTGATCTAGTGGAGCATCAAAAATATGATTTATACAACTTTGGTACGAAGAAGAATAGGTCAACAAAAGCCAAATGGTCATGCGTCTAAACAGCAGACCTTGTCACAAAGTCTCTTGTCATAGAAAATACTTCAGCTGAATCAATGATCATGAAGTAGGTCAAAAAAACCATGATGCCAAGATCGACCAGAAACCAACACCCCCTTATCACTGATTATGTAAGTTCACCACGCTTTTTGTAAAATTATGAAGTTCTGTAAAACCACAATAATTTGAGCAAAACAAATAATTAATGTCATATGTAATCAAGGAGCAGATGCAATTTAATGCATTTTTCATTAGGATATAAATCCAATCGAAAGAAAATAGATGTGGTGGTAAGTTATGTGCCATTGTGTAGATCCATGCATTTAGTCTGCGAGCCCAACCTGGTTAGAAAAATAAATGCCATCCAGCCCAATTTGTTTGCAAACTAACAAGATTTAAAATAAATGTTCTCGAAAAAAATTGATCTCTGTAAAATTACCAAGGAAATTTAAGTGGTTCCTTCTCATTATACTGGATTCTTACATTCCGTAACATCTGAATTAGACCAACAGAACTCGCTTCATGTGTTTTGCAACTTGAGCTTGAATGTGTTTGAGAAAACCTTAAAACCATAAAAGATACTGGGTTATCATTGAAGAATTAATGTTGCTCTATCTGTTTTTAAGTTGCTGCTTCTTGTTGTTAGCACAGCAATTTCACTGTAATATGGTCAAAAGCCTTACATATCATCGCCACACTTCTTCTGTGTTGGCCATGCATGCACCATATTGCCTGTGTCCTGTCATCACCAATGCTAATTGATGGGACAAGCTAATGCTTAGCGAGGCCATGGAGTGAGAGCTAATGAATGCTCCTGGGAATATCTGGCTGATGTTAATTATTTTGTTCATTATACATATCACTCCTGCTCAAAACTAAGTGAACATGAATAAGCAGAGACATGACCAGAATTTTATTTTACATAATTGATTGCATACATTGTGTTTGATGGTGTGAGCCATCTAGGATAGATGGATTAATGCAACTGTGAATTCACGTAAATTGCAGACACAAAGAGAGAAGATAGATGATCTACATTTTAATCAAGATAGACACATTTTTCATTCAAAATGGCACTAACGAAAGAGGCTGTTAATGTCTTTGTGAATACCTATCTGTGATGGAGTTAAAATTTTCAAGGAATGTTTAATGAAGCTTTGGAGGCTTGACTAGACAATATTACTGAATAGAGGCCAAATATAATCCGAAAATGACATCTGCTGCCTCAAGAATGAGGTATTAAGGGAAAACATGTTATCCTAGAGGGGATTGTTGTCTTTAACACTGTTAAATGAGAGCCCCTTGTGGTGGGCCGACCCATGCATTGTTAATGATTACTGCATGAGATTGCATCTAATGCTGGCCAAGTCTAAATAAGGATCACAACGTAATGTTCCGAACGCCTGCTCCACTGAAGGTCTTTGCCTGCATGGGTTCGAACCCCGGGTGTGGAATCCAAAATTTTCAGTGTACCTTCATGAGCAAAATCCCACCTGAATGTCGTATGGATGAGATGTTAAATTGGCGGCCTCTTGTATCAGTGTCTATGCTGGGCAAGTAAAAGATCCCTCACATGGGGTAAATGTGTAACTTGTTAAGGACTCATCTCATCAATCAACCCTCTCGAACACCCAGAACTGGGCTTAGAGGGCTGCACTTGCCATATCTATCTATATCTATCTATCTATCTTAGGATAAAACAGAGTTATAAGTTACATACTGTAGATAGAGAAATAGATAGATTGATTGATTCATAGAATAATTGACAGATTGATAGACAGATATAGACCAAGACTTGTTCATTTACATGATACATGAACATGACACTTTTGCTTCTGGCCTTCCCCTTTTCCTCATCAGTTCACTCTTTGATGATTCCTGGTGCAGCACGTAGCTGGCTCTTCGATATGGCCCTGAAGCCAAAAAAAAAAGCTGGTCATCTGCATTCAACTTGTACATGTACTTTGGCAGATGCTATGCAGAATATATGCAGCATAGACAAAAATTGTGTATGCTCTGTCTATATTAATTACATGTAAAATGCCGGACACTAAGTGACAGTGTTGTCTTATTTAATGGAGCAGAAATGTGAATGTTATTGTAATCTAATAACATTTAAGTGCTTTTAGTGAAATTATTTTTGAAGGAATGAAAGAAATTTCATCATCTTGTTATTTCGGATTGCAGTCTGTTGCATTTCGGCTGTCTTGTAAACAGGAAGCAGTTCATATAACTGGCAATTTAAGACTCTTTCATCTCATAAGATAAGAGATGGCCTACGGATAAACTATATTGACTAAAGCATGAAACATGTAAGTTTTTTTTTTATTATTGTTTGGATCAGAAATATATTTTTTGGAGAAGACAGACATACTGTAACCTTTACTGATTTTGTTTTTTTTAGTTGCATATCCCCTTCCTGGACTTCATTGGCATATCTAATCACAGAACTACCAAATGTTGTTTTGGGATATTTTAGAATGTAAAGAAGTATCAAATTTGGAAGGAGTCGAATGAAATTTGCCAACTTTTGTGAAGAGAAAATGCAAATTTCCAAGTATTTGCCTCACAGTTCAAACTTTATAAAATGAGCAAACATTTTGTAGGTGAACATCTAAAACTTTAAGTTCTGATGTGGTTATCAGATCTTACATTCATAGGCCTATGCGGTTGAAATAGGGAGTTTTAAAGATTTATTTTTTCAAGTGCAATATGGGACCACCATATTCTCCTCATCACCATGCACCCGCTCATTTGTTTTGATGACAAAATATAGACTATGCAACAGAAAACTTTATTTCTTTAAGTGCTATGACTAATGTTTCATTTACAACAGATTTTGGCTTCTCCTTCCCAGAAGAGAAATTCACAAAAATATAATTTCCTCTTGTCATAGGACCAGTCCCTAGAACAAAACAAAAGGAGATGTGGTCGATCTGAAAAGCTAACAATCATATATATCTGCTCCATAGAAATACTATGATCTGCCTTAATTAGTATGAGCAACTTTTGTATTAAGGCTTCTACAGGCAATGAATCACTCAAGGAGAAAAGAACATGTCTCAGTTATAAACAAGTTTCTAAATCTGATTCAGCTTCATGCAATCTAGCCAAATGAGACATATCATGGCAAGGATAGGCATTTTGCCAAGGACTGGTGCTTTCATTTTGTGCATCAGTATCTCACGAATAGTAGATTCCAGGAAATTGAACTGAATGTGATTGCACTGATTATCATGTTCAGCCTTGAAGTTTCCAGACAGTTGTATTGAACCACATCAGAATCTGATTTTTTGATATTGAATCATTTTGCGTACATATACAAATTGGAAATTTGCCATCGATGTGTTTGGTTTACTTACCAAAGAGATTGATCAGCCATTTTCACTATGCTTTCATAAATCCCTTATATTATTATCTAATGAATAGCTGGAAAGAAGTTTCTACACTACAACCATAGCAACTAAATCTATGTCTTTGTTCCACGGAAATATAGAAATAGCGTGGAATATTGCAGTTTAATGATAAAAACAATTTTATCTTTAGGCCAAAAAAGTTGTTTAGTTTAGTAAGTTATGTGTCATTTCTAAAGTTGGATTATAGGAAGGAGGGCTGTTTGACATATAAGTGGGAATATCTGCAGCATGCTGATCACCTAACTCCATCTTAAAAAGGGTATTATTTTGAAGTGACCGAGAAATCATTCTCTTGACACCAAGTACTGCTGAATGCGCACGAGTAAAAAAAGAAAATACCATGGTGCTCAGACCTTGACAGTTTGTCGATGCAAAATAGCAAATAAGAAACACAGTCTCATATATGCTGTTAAGATAAGGTCTGATAGCCTTAAATTTTGCCCCGATGCAGATCGACATTAATTTTGATCTTTTTTTGTGACATTAAATATCAGTTCGGCAAAAGTCAAAATTCGGCAGCGCTGCCGTTTAAGGCATCCCCGCTGCTGTTTGAGGCATCCCCGCTGCTGTTAAAGGCAACGGTTGCCGTATTTTGACCCTTTAAGTGACGAAACAGTAAAATAACACCAAAACAAACACTCTCACATTTATCTTTGCGGTTGTTACTGTCAGGGAAGGTAAGCAGAACCTGATGTCATACATATAGGCCCTGTAGATTGAAGGGAACGCACGTACTGGCCTAAGCACTAGACCCAGGTGTTGGAGAGGTGTAGGCCTGCAAATATTTCTTCCTGCAGTCTGAAGTTCTGAACCCTAGTGCCCGATTGAATTTGCATCAATGCTTAACACAGGTTATCCTAAAGTGGTTCACCCATTTTACTGATATTGTTTTCAATGCTGAACACGAGTTGGGTAACCAGGGGCGGACTGGTGACATTTGGGCCAGTGGCAAAAGAAGTTGATAGGCATCCTCATTCTTTCTTTTTTTGGATTACTCCATTTACACCAAGGTGGAGGGGCCCTTTCCTATGCAGGGCCTTCTCACTTTAGGACCCTAACCTAAAAGTTTGATTGTATCACGCAGTCTCAGACACAAACTTAGTTACAAAGACAGACATTTTAGCTTTTTCAATGGATTTTTTTATATTTTTTGTCACCTTGCATGGGCCCCCCTGAGTGGTTAGGCCCGTAGCAGCCGCCACTCTGCCACATAGGCCAGTCCGCCTCTGTCCAGGGTAACTAAATTTAATAAGCTGAACTCATGTGGCATCATGACAACATTTTTGCCACTAACCCAGTGAAAAGATAAAGCCCTGAGCTAACCACTTTAGGATGACCCATGTTAAGCGTTCATACAATCTGGCACTGGGGGGGGGGGGGCGGTACTCACTACAAAAATGTGTTTTTAAAAGACACACTGTCGGATAGTTTAGGTTTTCTGGCCTTCTGTGGTATTTCAACAATTCCAATTAATTTAATTCTGGTATCATGCCCCATAAGAATTGGATTGAAAAGACTGTTCCAATGGTCTCAAAAGTTTCAAATCTCTGTTCCTGCAGGATATCTATCCATCCGCAGGACTTCAGGATTTGTATTTCAACAAGATCCAACAACTCTGCATTCAGTAATTTCCCTCATTACATTTCTGCAATTGTGCAACGCTTATGCAAATGCAGACCTTGCTTGCCAGTTACTTGACTCTGTGGAAGGAGGTTGGTGTAGCCATCAGGTTGGAGTAGTTCTCTATAGGAATTCTGCAATTCTGTATAAGGGCAGTTTTACAGTATCTGCACTCAAAGTGTCTCATGGGGGGTCAAAATAAACGTTTGTAAATGAGAATTTCCTTCATGCTATCACGAAATGAACGTACAATGTATTAAAGATTCGTATATCAACAAGGACGCATGTGATTTGTTGGTTTAATACCAAATTGCCACATGTGATTTGTTGGTTTAATACCAAATAGCCACTCCATCCAGTAGGCAAGGTTTGAATTTTTGAAAAAAAATTTATCACAAAAAATGTCCATGTGAATAGTAATTTAACCATTTTTTCAATGGAAATCCAGCCATATTGTTCCGTAGAACTGTTAAAACCAATACGAAAGTTAAATTTTGATGAAATATGGCAGAAATTTTTTCCAAACAATTTTTATGATGAAAGTGAAGAAATGAGACATTTCTTACTCTGAAAGTTTATGTTTTAGAGTGTTCAGTAAGATTCTAGTATCAAGAGACGCATGATTGCCAAGATAATTAATGCTTAGGTATCCTACTAAACCTAAGTCAAGTTTTGTTGCTTTATGATTTGAACTCATGGTGTTTCCTTGGGTCAAAGATGATGTTCTGGAGAGAAAAATCTCCGAAAATGACCCAAAATGACAGGCTCCGAAAAAAAAATAAGCTTGAATTTCTCCGAAAACAAGATATTTACGTATTATCTTATTAAGTCATTCTGTTATTTGCAAAAATTTGCAGTTATATTGATATATTACATAAAATAATTGACATTTACTCTCAAGTTTGATTTTCTCATAATAGTGCATTTGATGATCTAAAAAAGTGTATTATAATTTTCAATATTTATAATACCCTTTTTAGGAATCCAGGTAAAAGTTATTTAGTTCAGCCATGTTGTTTTCCGTAATGAATCCAGTGTTAAAATACTTGAATCAAAGCGAAACTTCTGATGTACTGGAGAGGACATTTTGTGACATTGTGAATTTTAATTTCTAAGAAAATGTATGTGCATGGCCTGGATATCTTTTCAACTTGCATTTGTCACATCGATGTAGAGGCACACAATCGAGCAAAGAAAACAGACATAGCTTGTTTTTCCTTCAGATCCCTGAGTGTTTGATCCTCGTACTGGAGAGGACACATTTTTTAAAAATCATATTCAAGCTTCAAATTCCGAAAACCAAATATAGATTCTGAAATGAATCTTTTTGATTTACCTTGAGACATGTCTCCAGCAACAAAATTGACAAAAACAGTAGCCACACTCTTTAATACTGATTCACAACAGCATATACAGTAGTAAATGGTCAATTGAAAACAAATTTTTTGACAAATGCCATTTTCTGCATTTTTGGAGACAGCTCCTTTCGCATATAACTTATTCACATGAAACTTGTTTTATTTTATGCCAAGACATAGGTCCAGATAGGTAATATTAACTTGAATCACAACTGCCTGCATTTGTTTTTCTTAGTTGCCATAAAAATATGCGCAACTGCCCATGAGACACAAAAAAGTGCAAAAATTGGTCATAAATCGCCTGCTGCTTCAAAAATAAGCATCGTAGCAAGATAAAATTTGGTACACATATACTTCAATGTAGTACAAGACTGCCACCATGACCAATTTCTGTGTACCTGTCATACTTTTCTCATAGTAATTGCTTAAAGACGAAAAATCGGCTGAGTGCAAATACTGTAAAACTGCCCATAAGTCTGTGGATTTCTGCAATTTCCTGCAAGAATTATGTACCTCTGCATGCAGGTATTCCATTGAAAGCACCTGCAGTGTGTTTCTGAACTGCATAATTCCTGTAAAGATGCATACTTGTTGCAGAGATACATTACATAATTCCCACGGAAAGTATTTTGGAATTAAGACATTCCTGCAGAGACTATTATACAACTAGGAGCATATCTAGAAATTATTATTAGGTGTGTCATCTCTGGGGTCATGCTTTAAAACACTCCAGGATTTTAAATAGAGGTTTCAGATTTAAATATCTCAGACATTCAAGTAGAGTGCTTATCTTGAGCCCCTGATAGGCCTAATTCTGGTAATTTCAGTATGATTTTTTTTCTGTAGGTCTATCTCCATTGACATTATTCAAACATCCAAAATTAGCACAAAAACGTGCTAAGTTGAACTAAAACACTGCTAAATTTTAAAAACGCTGGGATAAATTTCCATTTTCCTTGGATAGATTTTAAGAAATATGTATGAACTCAAGGTGGCAGCACATACGTCATCCCCGATCATTAGCGCCACCTCCCGAGAAACGTTTGAATTACGGAGATGCCGAATTCGGCATCTCCGCGATGCCGTATTTGGCAACGGTTGCCGAAAATGGCATCGGGGGATGCCTTAAACGGCAGCGCTGCCGAATTTTGACTTTTGCCGAACTGATATGATGTACACACTTTATTGAGTCACTTATGGAAGATGAAGAAAAAAAAACCAGGATTGGAATGACAACAAAATCTTTTCCCAAAAAGATATGTACCGGTACTATCTTCCTTGTATACCAAATGAACCAAAGTAGGGTTATCTATTTATTCCTGTACTTGGTGTCACTGTATGTTTAAACAAAGAACAGCCCTGATCCTTTCCCAACATGCAAATTCACTTTGAACAATTCAAAGAAACACAAAATGGAAAAGACATTTTTGTTACATACATGTATGTTCCAGTATGTATACCCATATACTAACAAAAGTTCCAAAACTATGATGCAGTCTGATCCTTATGCCAATATCTTATATAGATGGGAATTCCAAGAGAGCCACAAAATAGAAGCCTAAAGGTCATAAATGTGAGTATAGAGTCGTTTTTTTTTGTGGGGCCCTTATGGGTATTACCCTAATCTTTATTCCTCTGATGGCACAAGTCTCACATCTGACAACGAATATCACATATCTGCTATATTGAGTTCTAGAAAATCATTTGTAATGAGGCAGTTTACAAGTTATTGCCAGAATGATGGGGTTGTGGCTAGTATGGTGGATCTGATTTGAAACAATGTCCACTCCTGCTGAACTTTCGTTTTTGTTGGTTTAGGTTCTTCTAAACCGTGGAAGCCATGACGTGCATGTTGATATACTGGCATGAACCTGGTTTTGTGGTTATGTGGCCAAATTTGTGAAACAGAGCAATAACAACCAAATATAGAAAACACACCTCAAAACTTTGAACTTAAATCTTGACATAAATGTAATCTAGATATGACACCTTATTTTTCACCGTTGGTACAATGTAGATATGACATAATATTTTTTGAACTAATTAAGTCAACAATGTCACAGTATCATCTACCATTCACCTCATAAAGTCCTATCCCCACCCAATGAAGCCACTATTGTTCTTTTTCCTTTCAAAAATGTTTTGCTTAATGAGTAACCAAAAAAATCTTTAAAGACACTTGGCGAAAAATTGCTGAACCCAGGTGATACTACTTTCTCTCATCAAGGGACCATTTAGCCAGCACCACATAAATCTGATGAGGTCGGACGGGTCCTTGGTCCAAAGTGCCTTGGAGGCATGCACCACTGCCATACAGCGTATCATTAGCCAGCTCATAATGTGAAGCAAACTACTTTCTCCTCACAAACCTTGTCAACCAGGTCCACACCAACAGCCACACGCCCTAATCTCACAGCCTGTGTGACCTGCATAAAAATGCTATCACATTATATGAGTACGCCAATGCAGCAGAGAATGCAGCAGTATAGAGCAAGAATACTATGCTTCCGACCAGTTTCATCAAAGGAAATTCTTGTAAAACATGTTTATCCCATGTCTAGGCACATTTTCTCCCTGACACTGTGTTTTTTACTGGGCCAATACAGCAGGGAAAAAGTCAGTATTGGGGAGAAAAACCAGTATATGGTCAGCTGACCAGTATTTGCCAGGGAATATACTGACTTTAGATTGATTAACCAATCACAGTGCAGCAATGTGACACACCCACTTTCAGCTCAGCCAGACAAGCCAGAGTTCATGCATGGCTGCACAGAAGAAAAAATCAATAATCCACCACTTCACCACTCCACCACTGTGCACAGAGTTTTCCTGTGTTTTCATTGTTGGGATTAGACTTCTTGGAGCGTGGTTTCTTGGAGCGTGGTAACATTGTATAATTTAATTAAAGCAACTGGAGTCACCAATTTGAATAAAAAATGTATAGATAGAGTTAATTTAAAAATGAAACAAGGGCTCACTTACAGTATTATTTTCAAAAGTTATAATATCAATTTCTAACACTTAATTCTGAAAACACACAGTTCTGTTGTTTGGAAATGTATAATATACTTTAATTTATCAATTTCTGATATTTTATTGAAAGTTGAATTTTACATAGAATCGGTAATAAATATTAGGCTGATTTTTAAAATAAAATTTTAATGTCATGGTAAAAATAGTGGGCTGTTCAGCAACTCTTTATTTTTCATAATACTCAATCATAAGACTATTATAAGCTTTACATTTATAATTCAATCAGCAACCAACTTCTCAACCTGTCAAACAGCCAATCCTATTTTTGAATATTAATGCTAACAGTATAGATGGACAGCTAGATAGATAGATAGATAGATAGACAGATAGATAGACAGAAAGATAGATAGATAGGATAGATAGATAGATAGATAGATAGATAGATAGATAGATAGATAGATAGATAGATAGATAGATAGATAGATAGATAGATAGATAAATAGATAGATAGATAATTGGTTGATTTATCAATGTATATTATATAGAAAATTTGCCGTAGACTTTCAGGAAAGCAGTCTCTGCAAAGTGTATTTGTAGAAATTTCAAAGAATACCAAACCTCAAATAATTTGGTGGTAACTGAAATGAAAAAAAATTAACATAATCCTGGACTGTCTTGTGTCATGAGGAAACTGATTTTGTTTTGTCTTTGCTGGCCAGTATAGCCTGCTATTGGCTCGAACAAACAAGTTATTTATATATTTATGTACCGTTTTTGTTACCATAGTTGAAGTTTTATCACAACTATATATAATAACCCTGAAAAAGCTTCTGCATTATAGTCAAGTCTGGACAAACAAGCAGCGTATAGATGTGTACTTTTTTTTTTTAGAATGACATTGACTTTATTTCCCAAATAACATTTAGATAATACAAAAAAAATATGATATTGGAGGCCATCGAACCCACAAAGAGTTATGTGATTGCTCACCCAACTAAAATGGATGGAAATGAGATGAATGCGATGAGTGACAAGATCTTCAATTAAACTTTAAAAGGCATACTCTCCAGTCTCGTATTATACATACAAAAAGAAAAAATCCTTTTTTAGATGAAAGTCACAGGGTACTGGAAGGAAAACCTCCACACCACAATTCACATTTTTGACACAATTTCAAACTCAAATCTCCAAAAACAGTCTTTTTTTTTTAATGAGAGTCACAGGATTCTGGAATTAATTCCAAACCGCTTTTCAGATGAACTTCAGTAAGCAGTAGATCTTTGAACCAAACCAAGGACCACCCAAATCAAAAAAAAAACTGAATCTTTCAGATTCAGAAGAACAAAAGGCAGATAAGAAAATCAAAACTCCGCTTCCAGGAAACAGATGCAAGACAGTGTTTGAGAAGAAATAATCCAATACACTTCTTCTTTCCTGCTTTCTTGTTTTTTTTAAAGGTTATCAATTGGATTATTTATTAGATAACTCTTTAAATTTCGTTTAACTGTGTGAAAGCTGCTATTCCATGCAATGGAATTCTTGACTAAATTACTCAATTTCACTCCTGTATATCTTATGTGCCGTTGGGAAAGGGATGTGTTGCACTGAGGTATTTTCAGTGCGAATTGACTCCTGGTCTGATACTCATGCTGCGATGTGATTCAAAAAAGCATTCAAATACAAAATTGATTGTGTGGCAACATCCCTTTTCTATACATAAAGACAAGAAGGCTGGTACAGAAATAGTACAATTGTTGGACAGACAAAATTTTTGTTTCTCTGAATGCACAAAGCAAATCCGCAGAAAACCAAAGCAAAAGGATGATACGCAAAACTTTGCGCTGAATTTTAACAACAGGTGTAAGATAAGTTTTGCAAGTACATCCCCAGACTTCGACACAGTAAATCAGGTAGGGACAGATAAAACTGTAATAGAGAGATGTCAATGTCGAGGAATTCAAATACTTCCTGGCTTTAGCAATTATTCCTATTCCTTTTGCAATCTTCATTTTTATATGATAAACTGGAAAGATGCCAGGATAGAATGGATGGATCACTCAGCTTTCCAATAAGCAATTTTGTGTGGAGTGTTCAATGATATACTGTGTTGAGTGAGTTATACTCTTGACACTAACCATGGTTAAATGACAAGAATAAAAAAGAGGGAAATATTGTGGGAGGATGCACTTGAAATTTGGTCGATGAGAACTGCGACATAAAAGCCGCTCTCATATATTGCATTGAGCTCAGTTTTAACGGCCCTCATATCTAGGCATTCCTCCGCATTTGATCTTAGGGGCATCCATAACTTACGACCTTTTGTCCGGAAATATATACCATCAAACATCCGCAACTTGAAAAGGGTGCTGTAGGATGTATGATATTATCTGCAATAGAGAAGACGCTCATTCACCTGGACAAGAATAAGAAGCTTTTCCCTTCACCTACCGGCAGCGTTTCTGCATGTTAAGTGTCTGACTTCTTCATTGCAACAAAATAAAAATCTCATAATCCTAAAGGCATATGTTAAGTAGTACCTGATATGGAGGTTGCATTGCGTCCAAACCGACTGTTAACCTTTCTGCATCATTCTTGTTTGCAAAACCTGCTTTGCACATTTCTATTTGCTTTGCCTTCTTCCACAGATGTTGCTAGCTTGCAGCTTTTAATGCTATTTATTGGATTTGTCTTCATATGTGCCACTTTGCTTATTTGGTCTGCGCTCAAGGAGATTTTTTTTATTCTTTCATCAAGGGGCCTGAATAGAGTGTGGATAATTATAGGTTATTACATGGTCAAGAGCTGTATCTCCCTGGTATCATCTCCCGAGACCCTGTATCATCAAAAGACCAGAAAGGTTACATCAATGAGGACTTGATTTATGTGTCACAAAAGGACCAGTGTACTTTAACAAGAACAATTTAATTAAGATTGTGTGGCAATCAATGTCAGCAGTGGCTAAATACTTTTGCTTTACTTTGGCTGCCAAGTGTCTTACATATGTATCGAGATTTTCACTAGACCCAGGCCATTCACTGCCTTGAGATTGATGAAATTTCAAAGTCAAATTACTTCTATCCGGGGCATGACATATCTCTGGGGATTGCAGTCTTCTTTCAGTTGAAAGCTAATTTCAGAATAGCAGAATAGCACAGTGAAAGCAAGTAGAGACCAATTCGGCATATTTGCTCACAACAGCATTCCAAGTGTCCTTTTTCGATCGAATCATCTTTGTCTCTGGTAAATATTGCAAAAAGCAGAATGATGCAATATGAGATGATGTAGCTTTGCATCCGAAAGTTCTCCTTCTTCTCAATCAAACTTTTAATATGCGACAAACTAGTCACTGAAGAAACTGGAATGTCGTACCGATATCTATGGCGTAAAAAATCCTTTTCAAGCAGGGTTGAAGCAAAGGATCTTTAGAAAGACTGCACCAGTTTCTTTACTGCAGGTACATGTAGTCTAGGCTTCCAATCTACATACACATTTTTGAATAAAATTTGGGGAATTCATTCTCCCACCTAGCGCTTAGGACAAACTGTATTGACCATTAACTTTTTTTCATTTCACAAGCATACAACAAATAAGCACGAATCAGCCAGAAAAGCGAAGATTATATTTCAGAAGATGCTCATATTCCGACCCAGAGAATAGAATGGCATTCAATACACAAATTGCTAATGAAACTTGAGAGCTATTTTTTTACATAATTTTTTATTTTATTTGCAGGAATGCAGGTAAAATGTCAGTTACCAAATCCCCTAGCCAAAGAAATTGAAATTTTTTATAAAAGTACTTGCTAAAGTCATAGTTTTAGCATTGGAGATTCTCTGATTTCGATAATCTTACGACCTCTGGAGTCAGCCATTAAAACAGTATAAAACAAATGATTGAAGAATGACAGTCTTACCTCACTTGTCTCGTTACATCGCCTTGAAAACTATTCTACACATCTTTCTATTGATTTTTCTAGATTTTCTTTTTGTAAGCTGTGTACCATTCTTTTTATTGACCTTTTTCTATTGATATTGCCCCATTTATTGAAGAGTCTATTGATTGCCATTACTAATGTCAAGTTCTAAGTGAAATGCACACATCCACAGTATGCCATTTTGCAGGGGTGATGCTCTTTTATGAGATTGGATAAGTGCAATACCATAAAACGTGCTTTGATCAGAAAACTCTTCCCAACAGTAACTGCTTGTTATCTCCTTATCATTGCACATTCATTTTGACTCTTGCAATCTGAAATGAGCTATCCATACATCTGCTCCTGTTTAAAAAGACATAAGACATAAGACAAATTTTATTTATACTTGGTTTACAGTACAATCAACGTTAGCCAAAGGCTAGTGTCACCGAATATTTGAATAACAGACAATAAAAATTATCAACACGTAAAAGTTAGCAAGTAAAAGTAATAGATAAAAATTAGACAGTTTCTGATAAAATAATTGAGTACTTAAATTAAAGACTGTTTGTGTTGTAAGATGATGTTTTATGGCTTAAGGGAAAATAGACAGACGTGCATGGCCTTTATGATATCAGGAGAATGGATCAAAGGTTTTACAGTGGTCCTTGCATTACTATGATCACCCTTGTGCGTTAATTTGTGTGGATGCAATCTCTCATTTGGGTGGAAATAAAAATACTACTTAGTGCAGGAGGAAGGCAGTCACATAATGAAACATAGACAAAAGTTGTGCATGCTCTGTCTATAATTGTTAATTACATGTAAATGCCACAAACAAACAAACTACTTCCATTACTAGCAGAAAAATAATAATCATTGTATTCAATTATTGAACGTGTCTTCAACATCTGCAGGACACTATGTGACAGCGTTGTCTAATTTAAAGGAGCCAAAATGTGAGTGTTATTGTAATCTAATAACATTTAAGTGCTTTTAGTGAAATTACGTCTGAAGGGATGAAAGAAAT
Source organism: Platynereis dumerilii (assembly GCA_026936325.1). Lineage (NCBI taxonomy): Eukaryota > Metazoa > Annelida > Polychaeta > Phyllodocida > Nereididae > Platynereis > Platynereis dumerilii. Next base: position 20,260,851 of record JAPTHN010000005.1, on the reverse strand, counting down.
TTCATCATCTTGTTATTTCAGATTGCAGGCTGTTGCATTTCCGCTGTCTAGAAAACAGGAAGCAGATCATATAACTGGCAATTTAAGACTCTTTAATTTCATAAGATAAACGATGGTCTGCTGATAAACCATATTGGCTAAAGCAATAAACATGTACATTTTTTTCTGATTATTGTTTGGATCAGAAATATATTTTTTGAGAAAGAAAGACACACTGTAACCTTTACTGATGTTGTTTTTTAGTTGCATGTCCCCATCCTGACCCAATGATCTAATGAAATTTGCCAACTTTATAAGATGAGCAAACATTTTGAGTGAATATTGAAATGATGTATATCAGATCTTACATTATTATGTAGTTTGAAATTGGAAGTTTTAAGAGATTTATTTTTTCAATGCAATCTGGCACAACCACATTCCCTTCATCATTGTGAACCCCCTTGTTCGTTTTGATGACAAAACATAGATGTGTCCAGAATGATCAACGATGTGCGTAATCTTCATTGTGTTATGCGCTATGACTAATGATTTATTTTTTCAATGCAATCTGGGACAACCATATTCCCCTCATCATTGTGCACCCGATCGTTCGTTTTGATGGCAAGGTATAGATGTGACAACAATGACATCACAATTTGATTTTTGATATTGAATCATTTTGCGTACATATTAAAATTGGAATTTTGCCATGGATGTCTTTGGTTTACAAGTTTTTTCCTGCTCCGAATGATATGCATCAGCAAAAAATTCCACAAAATATTCAAAAATGTAACCAACGCATATGGGACATATGTGCGATCATTGGAAATTGTCTTGACCAAAGGTATTTTCACATATTCTGATTTGAAATTTTGCTAATTTGCACCTGATTTCCTTAAATTTACCACTAAAAAAATACCAACATATTATTAATTTTTGGAGTGTTGTTTCCGTGAAGAGCAAAAATTCTCAAGAGCTTTCATTTATCATGTTTAATTGCAACAATATCCTTAATATTTTTTGTCACTGTTACAGATATTCCTTAAGTTACCAATAACAAAAAAGATAACACATTAACTTCCTCTGCTTTTTTTTTTTTTTTTTTAGACATTTCACAATTTCATAATTTCCTTGCAGCATTTATTTCACTGGATTTTAGATTCTAGATTTTCCTGTTTTTGAAAAGAAATGCCTAATTTTTTCAGTTATATCTTGCGTAAATTTCTCTGAATTGCCTTCAAAAAAAGAAATTTCCTTAGCTATTTCAAACGTTTCCCATATTGGTCAGACATTTTCACCATATTATTCAGACATTTTCTGAAAGAATTTTTTTAAGAGTGCGTTACAATTTGGACGCACGAAAAGCTGTTGGCAGCGATAATAATTTTGGGGAAATGTCTTGATGGTTTGCCCCCCCTGGAAAACATCCTGGATACGCCACTGTCTGATGCCATTGGAATTATCTTTTCAAGCCAATTCTTACGATACCAAATACGTTGGGGTGGCAAAACCGGGACCACATTAATCTGAATTGTCAAAAAACCAAAACCATTTTAATCCAAAAAGGCCAAAAAACCAGTACCTTCCAGCTGCGCCTCTATATGACTCATAGCGCATAACACAATAATGTTTACGCACATTGTTGCTCATTCTGGACACATCTATATTTTGTCATCAAAACGAAAGAGGGGTGCACAATGATGAGGGGAATACGGTGGTCACAGATTGCATTGAAAAAATAAATCTCTTAAAAGTCCCAATTTCAAACTATATAAGAATGTAAATTCTGATATATTCATCATTTCAATATTCACCCTCAAAATGTTTGCTCATTTTATAAAGTTGGCAAATTTCATGCGACTCCTTCCAAATTTAATATTTCCTTATATATCAATTATGTCAAAGTAATATTTGTTTGTTGTTGCGATTGATTCTGCAAGGGGACATGCAACTAAAAAAACAACATCAATAAGGTTAGCAGTGTGTCTCTCTTCCCCCCAAAAAAATATATTTCTCATCCAAACAATAATCAGAAAAAAACGTACATGTTTCATGCAATGGCCAATATTGTTTATCGGTAGACCATCTTTTATCTTATGAGATGAAAGAGTCTTAAAGTGCCAGTTATATGAACTGCTTCCTGTTTTCTGGACAGCGGAAATGTAGCAGACTGCAATCCAAAATAGCACTCAAGATGATGAAATTGCTTTCATTCCTTCAAAAGTAATTTCACTAAAAGCACTTAAATGTTATTAGATTGGAATAACATTCACATTTCCGCTTCATTAAAATAGATAAAAGTGTCAAATAGTGTCCTGCAGATATTGAAAATATGTTCAATAATTGAATACAATAAATATTATAGTTCTGCTAGTAATGGGAGTTGTTTGTTTGATGGTTGCATTTTACACGTAATCAATGTAGACAGAGCATACACATTTTTTGTCTATGTTTCATATATTCTACATAGCGTCTGCCAAAGTACAAGTAGCATGCAGATGGCTAGCTTTTTTTTGGCTTCAGGACCATATCAAAGAGCCAACTACGTGCTGCACCAGGAATCATCAAATATGAAACTAATGAGGAAAAAGGTAAAGCCAGAAGCAAAAGTATCATGTTCATGTATCATGTAAATAACCAAGTCCTGGTCTATCTATCTATCAATCTATTTATTATTCTATGAATCTATCAATCTATCAATCAACCTATCTACATTGTACGCTTACTTATAGCTCTGTTTCATTCTAAGGCTTTCTGTCCAATGGGAATATTACGCTCTGATCCTTATTTAGACCTGGCCAGCATTAGTTGCAATCTGATGCGGAAAGCATTAAAAATGCATGGGTCAGTGTGCCACAAGGGGCTCTCATTTAACCCAGTGTTAAAGACAATCCCCTCAAGAGTTACATGCATGTTTTCCCTTAATACCTCATTCTTGAGGTAGCAGATGTCATTTTCAGATTATACTTGGCCTCTATTCATTAATATTGTCTGTTCCAGCCTCCAAAGCTTCACTAAATATTCCTTTGAAATTTGAACTCATCACTAAAAGATTACTGACAAAGACATTAACAGCCTTTTTCATAAGTGTCACATTTTGAATTAAAAATATATCTATCTTGATTGACATATAGATTATCTATCTTCTCTCCTTGTGTCTGTGATTTATTTGAATTTACAGTTGCATCTATCCATCTGTCCTGGATGGCTTATACCATCATACATATGCAATGCAGGCAACCGGTCAGGTAATTTATGATCCTGGTCATGTCATTCTTGTTCACTTAGTGTTGAAAAGGAGTGATATGTATAAAGAACAGATAATTAACATCGCCTGCAATTCCCAAGGGTATTCCTTAGCTTACACTCTCTGGCTTCACATAGCTTGTCCCATCAATTAGCATTGGTGATGACAGGACACAGGCAAGATTGAGTATGCTTAGTCAACACAGAAGAAGTGTTGTGATAATATGCAAGGCTTTTGACACATTATGGAGAAATTACAGTGCTTGAGCTGGCTTACAACAAGAAACGGCAACTTAAAAACAGACAGAGCAACATTTATTCTTCAATGATAACCCAGTATGAGAATCAACCAGTTAAATTCCCTTGGTGATGTAATCGAGATCAAATTTCAAGAGAAGATTTATTTTAAAGCCTGGAAGTTTGCAAACAAATTGGACAGGATGGTATTTAATTTTTCAAACCAAGTTGGGCTCACAAACGTGATGCATAGGTCTTAAACGATGAAACATAACTTTCCACCAAATCAACTTTCTTTCGATGGATTACATCCTGAACAACAGCATGCATCGATGTCATGATTACATTGGACGTTGAATTATTTGCTTTGCTCAATTGTTTTGGTCTGTACAGGTCCTAATTTATATTTTTACCAAAAGCCAGGTGGATTTACGTAAATAGTGATAAGGAGGTGTTGGCTTCTGGTCGATTTTAGTATCCTGGATTTTTTGACCTTCTATTTCAGGATCATTGATTCAGCTGAATTTTTTTCTTATGACAAGAGACTTCATCACAAGGTCTGCTGCTTAGTCAACAGTGGAACCTACATTAAAAGACCCTTTTTGTATGAATAACTTGCCTAATGTGACCACCTCCCCCTGCACTAAGTGGTATTTTTATTTCCATCGCAATGAGAGACTGCCTCCCCCAAGAGACTACTTTATGACTGTACAAGGGGCAGTCATAATGTAGGGACCACTGTTTAGCCTTTGGTCCTTTCTCCTGATAGCATAAGAAACCATGAGAATTGATTGAGAATAGAAGGACAACTTCAAATGACTGCTGAGGAAGAGCTGCTGTCAATTTCACATACATAGTTGTACATAATCAAATATATTCAATGTATAAAATGAATTACAGATACATGTGTATGTAAACATATAAAATAAATACTCTGTAAAGGGCCCTTGCGTAAATACAGAAAGGAGCGCAGTAAAAAATGCTAATAAACAAACAAACAAACAAATGTTGACCTTGCATGTCTGTCTACACTGAAAAAAAGGTTTGTGTGAAACAGACAAAACAAACGTTAGCTGGTGTCCGTCCAAAATTTTGTGTAAATTCACACAAAATGTATGTGTATTTTTGACATTTCATTGTCAATCTTGATCAAATTTTTGTGTGATTTGATCAATGAAATGTCAAAAATACACATACCTTTTGTCTGAATTCACACAAAATTTTGGACGGACACCAGCTAACGTTCGTTTTGTCTGTTTCACACAAACCTTTTTTTCAGTGTATCTTCCCGTTAGCCACAAAACGTCATCTCACAACACAAATAGGAGCATATGTATGGATGGCTTATTTCAGGAGTCAAGAGTCAATATGAATGTGTAATGATAACGAGATAACAAGCAGTAACTGTTGGGAATTGTTTTCTGATCAGAGCACGTTTTATGCCATTGCACTGATCGACTCTCATAAAAGAGTATCGTCCCCCACAAAATGGTATATTGCGGTGTATGCATTTCACTTCTTGACATTAGTAATGGGCAATCAGTAGACTCTTCAATAAAAAGGTCAATGAGAAGAACAGTACACAGCTTACAAAAAGAAAAAGTGCAAAAATAAATGAAAGATGTGTAGAATAGTTTTAAAGGCGAGGTAACGAAACAAGTGAGATAAGGCTGTATTCTTCAATCATTTGTTTTTATACTGTTTTAATCCTGTATTGGTATTGGCTGATTCCATAAAACTATGACATTAGCAAGTACTTATATAAAATATTTCAATTTCTTCAGTTAATTGAACTGGTAACTGACATTTTACCTGCATTCCAAAAAGAAAGGCAATACAAAAAAAAGGCTCTCAAATTACATTTGCAATTTGTGCATTGAATGCCATTCTATTCGCTGGGTTGGAATATGAACATCTTCTGAAATATAATCTTCGTTCTTCTGGCTGCTTCGTGTTTATTTGTTGTATGACTGTGGAATGAAAAAAGTTAAATGTCAATACATTTTATCCCAAGAACTAGGTGGGAGAATAAAAATTCCGCAAATTTTATTTTAAATGTGTACGTAGATTGGAAGTCTATATGTATACTAAGTGCGGCAAAGAAACATGTTGTCTTTCAGAAGGTCCTTTGCTTCATGCCTACTTGATCTGGCATTTTTTACACCAAAGGTATCAGTTAGACATTTCAGTTTTTTCAGTGTCTACTGTTAGGGATATTAAAAGTTTGATTGAATATAGGGAGCACTTTTGGACCGGAAGCTTCATCATCTCATTAAATCTTTCGGCTTCTTGCAATATTGACCGGCGACAAGGATGGTTCAACTGAAAAAGACACAGGGAATGATGTGGGTTGTAAATCTACCCAGTAGGCCTCGGCTTGCTTTCACTGTGCTATTCTGCTATTCTGAAATTGGCTTTCAACTGAAAGAAGACTGCAATCCTCAGAGATATGTGATGCTGCAGATAGAAGTAATTAGACTTTGAAATTGCATCCATCTCATAGCAGTGAATAGCTTTGGTCTAGTGAAATCTAGAATACATATACGAGACTTGGCAGCTGATGTATAGCAAAAGTAGATTTACCCCTGCTGACATGACAATGATTGACACAAAATCTTTATTCAATTGTTCATGTTAAACTACCCTAGTCTTTATGTTAAGGAAACATTAATCAAGTCTGTATTGGTGTCACATTCTGACGTTGCACTATTCTTCACCAATTGGAAATGTTGAACTAGTGATCCAACTGATCCATATTACCCCAGATCTTTCATTTCTCAACCATGATCCTGATTCTTATCTGAGGAGATGTTTTTCTGCCTTGGGTCAAAGATTGCACATGGGAACTCAAACTTATATGCAGAGCAATGACCTGTTCATGGGTTGCTTTGAACATCAATCTTAAGCATTAATCTTAAGAAGTTAAGCACAGTGTAGCACTATATATCATGCCAGTCCTATTACAAGGAATTTCATAATGTGGTCTGCTATATAGTCTATAACCCTTGGTCCATTATTCTAGTATCATAATGGCCGTTATATAAGTCTGTCTATCTTCAAAATCAGCCATAAAATATCCTATAGCAATGCAATCATGAGCAGAAGTATGAATGACTTATTTCAGATGTCACGAGTCACTAAAAAGTGATAACAGGATAACAAACTGTTAAGAAAGACTGTCTGACCAGAGCATGTTTTATGCTTGTATTGTACTTATCTACTCTAATAAAAAAAGTATCATCCCCTGCAAATGGCACTTCGCAGATTGATGCATTTCACTTCTAGCGTCCAAAGGGAAAACCTAGTGACACAGAAAGACATAGAATGACACTGGAAAATCCCAGTAAGTCTAACTCTTACTGTAAGGACTGCAACTTAAAAGTCAATTTTCTCAGAAACTCCTAAATGTGACTTACTGGTACTAGGTTTTCACTTTGTATGCTAGACTTCTTGACATTAGTAATGGGGATCGATAGAGTCATGTTCAATAAAGGAGCAATAAAAAATTATCTTTGCAAGCCTTACAAACAAAATCAATAAAAAAAATATGCAGAATATTTTTCGAGGAGAAGTTATAAAACAAGTGGGATGAGGATTGCATTCACGAATCTATATTTGTTTCATACAGCATTGATCCAGGACTGATATTGGCAGATTGCAGAGGCCATGAGATTATCGGAAATCAGTGTACTAAAACAAGAAATACACTGTTGCTCATAAATATGGAATATACCGAAATAACCACGATCCTTGTTTTATTTTTTACCCTTGTTTTGGGTGAGTCCAGATTCAGAAAATTAACTTCAACGTGCTGAGAAGAGGCTCAACTAGCCCTATATGAATGGCTGGAGTGGATTTTTCATATTTTGAGGTTTTCATGAACAACGGTGATAAACCAACCTTGTTTATTGTGACAAACTCTCAATTGCTAGCAGTCAAAACAGTTTCTAGTTGAAATTATAGTACATTTTGGTAGAGCACACATAGGGTGTATAAACCTATATCAATAAAACGTTCCTGGTTATCATGCAGTCTTGGAGTTTGAAAATGTAAAAAACTGTTCCATTGGACCAAGCATAAATATGACCCATTTGTCTGTGCTGTGATTATTTGTCTCGGAGATTCCACGTGCTAATGACCATTGAATTGACTCATTTAAAGGTTAATCTTTCCTTTGATGCCAGCAACTTTCACAAATAAACAATTTTTGATGAATTTCTAACCCTAAACAAAATTCATATTTTGACATTTTTTGCATCATTTTTTCAATTTCCTCCAGCCTCCCAAATTTTCGAAAATTTAACCAAATATTAAAGTGAGGACTTCAAATAACTCTTCAGGAATCCACTTAAGTTCTTAAAAGTGCGATTTTAACCATTGGATTCAAATGGGATAGCCACAATTCAATGGTAGTTTTCGTGTTTTCCTATATTCCATATTTATGAGCAAGAGTGTAACATCAGCAAGTACCTGTATAAAATATTTCAATTTCTTTCGGTAATGCATTGGTTTTTGGCATTTTACCTGCATCCTGGCAAACAACAATACAAAAAAGAAGTCTCAAGTTTCATTTTCAATTTGTGGATTGAATGTCATTCTATCCCTGGATCAGAAAATGAACATCTTCGAAAATATATTCTTCTCGTTGCTGGCAAATTCGTGCTTATTTGCAATGCAACTGTGGAATGAAAAAAGGTAAATGTTTAGTATTTTATGTTAAACACCAGGTGGAAGAATATAATAAAATCTGCAAATTTCATTTGAAAATGTGTGTATCTGAGTCAAATATAAATCATATTTTGTGTAGCTTGATGGTCTAGTTGTCAAAGAAACTGATGTTCTCTCTCTGTGGGTCCTTTGCTTTAACTCTGCTTGAAATAGCTATTTTTACACCACAAGTATGAGTGAGACATTCCAGTTTTTTTGTGAGTATACCAGGGGGCATATTAAAAGTTTAATTGAGAATAGGGAGCACTTTTGGACTGAATGCTTCATCACACGATTATTAAATCGTTCTGCTTCTTGCAATATTGATCAAAGAAAAGGATGCTTTAATTGAAACGGGACGTCAATTGCTGGGGAATGCAGATCTGCCCAGGTGGCCTCAACATGCTTTCATTGTGCTATTCTGCTATTCTGAAGCTGGCTTTCACCTGAAGGAAGACTGCAATCCCCAGAGATATCTGAAGCTGCAGATAGAAGTGATTTGACTTTGAAATTCCATCTATCTCATAGCAGGGAATGGCCTTGGTCTAGTGCGAATCTAGATAGATACATATACAATACTAGAATTGGCAACCAAAGTATGGCATTGTAAATTTATCCCTCCTGACATGACATTGATTGCTACATAATATGTATTAAGTTTCTTGTTGAAGTACCTAGTCTTTCTTTAAGGACATATAACTTTTAAAAGGCCTCATTGACGCAACATGCTGATGTTGCACTATTTTTAGCCAATGGGTGATGTTGAAACCAATGATCCATATTACCCTTGATCTCTCATCCTTCATCCATGATCCTGATTCTTATCTGAAGAGATATATTTCTGCCCTGGGTCAAGGAGGGCACAAGGGAGCCCAAACTCATATGCAGAGGCAGCAGAGCAATGACCTGTTCATGGGTTGCTTTGACTTATAAACATCAATCTTGTCTGTATTCTCATCACACAGAGAGCAAGAAGTCATTTGGCCTGCTCCATGTTTCTTATATCACTATTTCAATATCAAGCATATTAATACAAAATAATATATTATACATTCTGCTTAATTCATCCAGATGTCCCATTACATGGTATATAGGCCGATCAATTTTAGCTCCGACGCTTATAGTTTAAATTGGAAATAAATTAGATGAATAGGGGAGAGTTGCTGATGAATTGTCGGCAACTCCATTGCTCGTTATCTTACAAACAAAATGACATTGTGCTATTACCTCCTCTGTGTAATATTCAACATCCATTCTAATTTAATTTAGCATAATCTGCAACCACATCAAATGGTCTTTTCCGGATTCTTCCCTCTTTTACCATAATTCCTGATGGAGAATATTTCATGCAGTGTTGGTACACAATTATGGTAATTCACCATTTTCTCCTTTGGCAAATACATGTTATTAGGATATTCGGTGGCCATGTCCGTACAAAAACAGCATGATAATCAATTTTGTTACCAGGAAGAATTGCACACAGGTAAACATAATTTGATGAAAGAATAAAGATATCCTCTGGAGAGCTGACCAAATAAGGTGAGTGGCATCAGAGTATTTGCTCTTAAGAAGAACAATTCAATAGAGAGCATTCAAAGCCACAAGCTAACAATATCTGTGGAAAGCAAGTACAATTGTGCAAAACAAGTTTACTGCAGAAGATAAACAAGGATGATGTAAAAGGGTTAAGAGTCTTTCTGAGGCCAGGCAACCTCCATGTATGAGTGTACTTAACCTCTACCTTTGGTGTGACTTATTTTTCCCCCTTAATGTGTCACTGAAGAATAAGAAACTTGCCTTGCTGGATGGCTTCAGACGACTTCCTCCCAATTATTCGTGAAAAGATGAACAGATGGTGCATGAACCTGTGTGGCACAATTACCTCAGGCATCTCCTGTACAATTATATTTATCCCTGAATTTTACAAATTTGATGAGTAAAATTGGCTTCATGGTGCAAATATCATTATTTGTAAAGAATATCCAAATGGTTTTGTTCCTTTCTGAGATATCATGAAAAGGCATGGTTGCATGAAATTGAAAAGGCAATGTAATGATCACCTTTCTGCATATCAACAGGCATAAAATTACGAAATGCTGGGTGATGATATTAGAGTGGATAAGCGCCATGACATAAAATGTGCCTTGATGAAATAACTCAACATTTTGTTATCCTGTTATTACAGTCCCTTCATATTGACTCTTGACATCTGAAATAAACCATCTGCACATATGCTCATGTTTGTGTTGTACTTTAGATGACTTTTTTTATAGCTTATTGAAAGATTGCCAGACTCGCATGGCCATTACGATGCTAGAACAACAATAGACCAACGGTTATTGACTGTACCCCATGCAATATCATGAAATCCTCTGTTTTTAAACCTCCATCGGGCATGCTACAAATGCAACTTTTTCTTAAAAGAAAGTATATTACAATGAAAATTACCTCAACAGGAAGTACATCAAAAGTAATTTCAAAGACAAAAATGAATGAATAAATATCAATCTAGCTGCAGAAACTGATCAGTGCATGGCCTTTACATAAGATTTGTGTTTATTCCATAAAAAAAATTAATTGATGTCAAGTTATTGTGCATACAAGCCTGAATCTGGAATGCAAGCTTAACTCGGTTAGAACAATAACTATCCTACTGCCCAATTTGTTTGAAGCTGAGGTACATAACATGCTATGCCCTGATTATTATTTTGGGATAAATTACCTGCCAATTTTAAATTGTTTCTCATACTGGAACAATACATGACATAGCATTTATTTTAGAGCCACTCAAATTGCCTTTCAAGATTTTGAAATATAGTCATAAAAAATAAGGGAACGCAAATAAAAGTACAAGAACCTTGGTTGAAGAATCATTTTCATATGAGTATAAGGGTTTTTGAGTTTGAGTTTAATAAATGTAGATAGAGAAAGTTGGATGTACTGCACCTGCATCTAGGGGTGTATATAAAATCAAGATCCCCTTAATGAGACTATGGTATGCATTGTATCCCATCTCATCAACAATTTACTTAATGGATAAATATTTTAATATAACTAATAAGGAGAACGTTTAATATAAAGGCCAATACATGTAAAGAATTGTTCAATGAAAATGTTCATTTGTCTATTAAGAGTTCTATGTCAGTTGCTTCTTCAATCAACCCTTCAATTCTATGTCAGTTGCCTCTTCAATCAACCCTCGTGAGCGCCCAGAACTGGGCTTAGAGGGCTGCACTTACCATATCTATCTATCTATATCTATCTATCTATCTTGCCTGAAACGTTGATAAAGGATAGACATTCCGCAAGGATAAGCATTCTGCCATAGACTCGTAGTTATACTTTTTATGCTTCATTATCTCATGGATAACAGATTCCAGGCAATTGCACTGAATGTGATTGCACTGATTATCAGGCTCAGCCTTGAAGTTTCCAGACAGGGAAGTTGCATTAAGTAGCATCGGAATTCGATTTTTGATAATGTAACAATTTGCTTACATTTGAAAATTGCTTACATTTAAAATTTGCAACATTTACTATGAACTTATTCAACTCACTTGCCATAGAGACCAGCTAATGGTACTTTGCAGTCAGACATCTGTTCCTTTATATAACGGATATTTTGGCTGTGAAAAAAAGATTAAATCCATCAAATGTTTTGATAAAAGTCTGTATGCTAAAATACAACCCAACACATTTTCTGATGTCCCACACCCTCAGATCCTGAAGGTTCATGTCTTCAGCCTGCAAAGTTCTCACTCTCACTGAGCATGCTGCTGGCTACTAAATATATGCCCTTATGCTATGGGACTGTAGAAATAACCTGAAGTATTGCAATTTACAGCTAACGTCAAAAAGGACTGATTCATGCCAAACTTGAGCAGTTGAGGAGCCTATTTTTAAGCTATTCAATTGGAGTATAACAGTGCAACAGACCTTCCAATTGGTGTGAAATTAACTATGTCATGCCAAAGATTATAGCTCTGTATGAAGGGTTTCTAAACCAATAGCAATACTCATTTATGCACACATTACTTTGAAGGCAAATCTGTCCTTTCGACATCGGCTTCAGTGCAACGGTAAAAAAGACTCCATCAATTTCTATCCTACTGGTCGGAGCATCTGCAGCATGTGGACCACCGAACTCCATCATGGTTATTCTGCAAAAGAGCTTTGCATAAAGTGTGCAAGACATCATACTCTTGACACCAAGCATTGCTGAATGCCTAAGGGTAAGAAAGGAAATAATCTGGGGAGCAGACCTTGGCAGTTTGTCAATGCGAGCCACCGCATAAAAAGTCATTCTCAAACATCCCATCGAGATTAGGTCTGATAGCCTTATATGTTTCCCTGCCATCCATTCACATTTGATCATTTGTGTGACCTCAAATGTGATGTATACGGAGATGAGTCAGATATACAGTACAAATTTCTAAAAGTAGCTCTTTGTTTAAAATCTAGCCTTGGCTATCTATCCATAGCCAATCCAAGCTAAACTAAGCTACACTTATCCATAGCTAGCCATAGCTATCCACAATTACTATTGTTTAAACAAGGGGTAAAGAGATTTCAGTGCATACAAAAGAATAGAAATGGATAGCTATGTATAGATATGGATAAGACTAGTAATTAATATCTATAGACAGCTAAGTTGAGCCACATTTAGAAATTTGTACCGTAGGAAGCTACAACAGTACAGGAAAGAGCATCTGGAGGACAATAACATCTATTACCTAGAAAGATATGTAATGCTGATACAATTTTGGCACACATACATATGAGAGATAGGCATCAAACATATTTCGATTTGGAAAAACACCAACAAATGAAACAACCTAAGATAAACTACTAATCGCAGCAACTCCAGAGTCACCACTGTAATCCTTATTAGGAAATTTGATCTTGGACAAAATCATGATACTGTTGCATCTATCAAGTATTTGAATATATTCCAACGATCAAAGGAAAAGACAAAACTTCATCTGCACTCTGCAATCCCATTTACTGAAGAAAGTTTCAAGACTCTTGTGCAGTCTGATCCTTATTCCTATATCTTAAATGTATGGGATTTCCAAGAGAGCCACAAGATATCGATTTCATTCTCTCAGGAGCCTAAAGGTAAAAAATGTGAATATAGAGTGATGTTCTTGTGTGGTACCCTTATGGATATTACCCTCATCTCTATTCCCCTGATGGCACAAGCCTCACATCTGACAACATACATCACATCGCTGCTATATTGAGTTCTAGAAACTCATTTGTAATGTGGCAGTTTATAACAAGTTATAGATGTAGCTAGTATGATGAGCTGATCTGAAAACTATGTCCACTCCCACTGAACTTCCGTTTCGGTTGGTTTTGGTTTCTGAACTGTGGAAGCCATGACATCCATGATGATATACTCGCATGAACTTTAAAGTCCTATCCCAATGCAATGATTCTGCAGCCCTTAGAGACAGATTAGAACATGTTTCACTAGAAACAAGGTAGCCTTATAATCTTCTAAAAAAGCAAAGAACTGTCTACAATACAAGGTTTGAGTCTGGGAAGTCTTTGTTTTGCAGTGTTAGGCAACATTAGGATAAACAACAATAGCGCAAATGACATTTAACTTTGTTTTGGTTGAAGTAATTAACTTTGTTGTCAGAGTGTAATTGAGTGCCTTCATTGTTGAATTTTTGGAAGAAGATAAGAACAGAAGCAAGCCAGTCTGTAAGTCTCTGATTCATTATTTTACTTCATTTTTGGTGGCTCTGAGAAAGTTAAAGGAGGAACTCATGACATACATATCGTTGCATGGTGGTCTCTGTGAGAGAAATGTGTGTGAGAAGGTAAAAATAGATTGGCAAAAAGGGTTCTCAAGTAACTGACTGTTGTAGCCTTAGGCATTACAACCATATAGAGTTAACATATGTATCCTTTTTTCAGTGCAGATAATTCCCTTTTTTTCCTCTTGTCTAGACTGGAGCTTTTCCTAAGGCATAATATTATCACCATGTCATGAAGTCCACGAAAAATGAACAGCAGTTTTTTGCTGTTTTTTGCTCTATAAGTCTCAATTTAATCATTCTTGGTACTAGATTTTGGTTTCCATTTATTTGACAGTGATGAGAACAATTCAAACAGCAAAAATCACCCATTGCTAAATTTTCAAACTCAAGGTGCCTCAGTATACAGAGGTCCATATCTAGCGTGACGGAATGATTGTAAGAATCATTCCGTCACGCTAGAAATGGACCCCTGATTGCTGAGACACTTACAGTTTGTTGGTTATGTTTACTGCTTGAATTGTTCTCTTAAGTGTCAGACATATAAAAACTAATACTTGGCACTAAGAGTGATTAAAATGAGACTTATAGAGCAAAAAACTGATTCTTAGCATCATTCCGTCACATGTGGACTTCATGACCATGGACATCCTGCCCCAGATAATGATTCCTGGCATGAAAGTGCAGATGTGCTACGTGAAGGAAATTTCAATAATATTTGGGTTCCAAAGTTTATATCAGCAGAAATTGAAAGAACACCACTCAATACACTAAACGTGATATATATATATAATATGTAAATGGCACTGCCATGAAATTCGCGCAGCACTTTAAAAAGTTTTCGTAGGACTTATAGTGTTACCATAACTTTCATATTTATTTCATATTCAATGTATGAAAGGCAGTTATGTAACTATTTCAGAAAATTAGAAAGACAGATACATGGAAAAAAGTAGAATAGTAAGATAAACCAGACAAAAAATATAATAGATAAATAGATTAATAGATAGATAAATAGAGAGATGAATAGATAGACAGATAGATGGACAGATATATTGACAGACAGATAGATAGGGCCTGGTGCAAATAAGAGCGTGACAAGAGAGTGAAAAATAAAGGTGTTCTTTTCGCTTGGAATCTTGCTGAAATTTAAAGTACATATATGTGGCAATAAGTAAGCAAAAAATCAGGGTTAAGTAATGATTCCCCACATAGCTATTGTGATTTTTTCAATGGAAGAAGCAACAACAAAGCATAAATTTTGGTGTGAGTTAGTTCTTTTAAAAGTATTGTGTTGGTCATATCTCATCATTTTCTGAACCTGTTAGGCCATGAAGCACATGCATGCATATTTTGCTGGGACACAGAACTGTTCAAATTGTTCCAATATTAAAAACTGCCGTTTTTCAAAAATTAGCCCATTTTAACATAAGATCGAATTGAATATTTCCCAAACAAAGATTGGCATATTTAAAAATTTATAAAGATGGCAAAATGTTGCTCTGCATACAAGGCCTTATATATATATAAATTTCTAATAGATACAGTTATTAGCATTGGAGATATAACATGCTGATATGGCACTAAAAATTTTATTGGAGGTGTCAGGGTCGGGACACTAGCTGAAAATAACAAAAAGATATGCATGAACTGCAACCACTGGCCATAGTTAAGTCACTTTGCTGGTCTAACATTATTACTTACTCAATTTTTAACTTTTAACAGCTTTTACTTTCATCAATGAAGGTTATTTTATAATCTTAAATCATATTAATATCACTTTTTATTTGCCTCATTGCTGCAGGCCCAAACAATTTATAGAATCATTTTTGCACTTCTTTCCATCTCTAATAAAGCAGAGGACTTGCAGAATCTGTCTGAGCCTAAAGCCTGAAAGTTGCAGGTTACATGGAGATGCAAAAAAGGAAGTGTTAGGGTCGGGACAGAGGTGTTAGGGTCGGGACAAACAACAATTTCCACCACTAGTTTAAAATCCAGAAAGGTTTTTGCATCTGTTTTGGTCCTAAACAATTGAGCTAATGGTGAGGGACATTGTTGTAGTAAAAACGTTTGTTTAGCCAACCTTTTTTGGACACAGGGTATCAACAAAATTAGTGTTAGGGTCGGGACAACTTTTATAAAGCAATAAAAAAAGATGCAAACAAGTAGATATGACATGCATACAAGGAAATGAGGTTTAATGTGCATAGAGGGATCCTCAAACTGTGCCGGGAGAGCTGATACAACATAGAATACCGAGAAACAACAGGTACACAGAGTTGTTAAGCAGAAATTGCTAAAATTTCAATTTTTGGCTTCATTTGCCACTTCGTAATCTCATAGACACTATTTGACAAATACACTGAGTATCAAATTGCAATTGATAGTCATAGAACCAGAACTTCCATGGCCACAGTTGAAAATACTTTCCATTGACAAATTGTTGAATATATTTTCCCAATGAAGGGTTAAACATTGCTCAAAATATGCATGTCACGCTAAAATGCTCAAAAATGGTCATTTTCTGGATGTTTAAGACCTCAGATATCTGGAGCAAATGCTCCGATTGCCCTGAAATTTGAAACATTTACAGACAAAACAGTTTTCAACATAACAACGTACAGTGGGATGTAACAGACGCATTTTGCATGGTTTTGTTGGAGATACAATGCTGGCTTCACCTGAAATACACAAAAATTTGCACCAGGCCATAGATAAATTGATAGATAGATATATATTAAATAGATAAATAAGATTGACAGATAATCAGCTAAATGGTAAAAAGGCACACAAAACTGAAAGCTGCCAAAGTCAAGTCTATGTTAGATTGTTGATATTACATAATAGTATAAGTATGTAGTAAAACAAAACAATAACATTGCATGTAGATTAACTGTTCACTGTTACATAATCATCAGTTGATAAAGATTATGTAACTTTGATTTTGTTATGTTTTCTTGTTGTCTGATTGAAATTAAATGAATCACATGTTAATAATTTGATTTAGCTTGTCAACGCTAATAATTCGCTATTCCATAAATATTATTGGTACAGGATATATTAATAGAGAACATTGAATTTTTAGGACACTTTAATGATGAATATGTTATGTTTTGTTAAATACGAAACTAAATCATTGGTAAGAAGCTGGACCCACTTGACCTAATTCCCAGCTGTGGACTGTTGATGTTGAGACCATCACTGCACAGATTTTTGAGTCTTCTCTTGCACTCAATTCGCTTCGCTCAACGGCCTTCGTCTCAATATTTAATATGCTGTTGATATGGAAACCATAAAAATATTTAAATGATTTTTGTTCGGCCTTGGTCAATAACGTGTTCCATTCATTACATTGTGCTTTCTTGAATATTTTTCACCATACACGTATTCACAGAGATCTGGAGATATAAATAACAACCCAATTAACATTAAACTGTAAAAAAAAAACCAATATTTTACATTGCATAAAGGAACGAATAAACTTAGATAATAACACTTAGGTGTTATAAGAAACATAATTAAATATTGTTCCTATCAAATCTGAATGGAAATTTGATTTGAAAAGTGGATAGAATTAAACAAATCCACTTAAATCCAAATACAATTCAAACATTTGCCAATGGCATCCAGTTGTAGCAGATGGGAAATTAAATTATTCAATCATATTTGGTAGCGTCAATAAAACTCCCATCCCTGCTTTTCTCAGCTGCCAAATCTGAATTGAATGTCCAAAATGCCAAGCTCAAAATCTATAGATAATACTGATTTCACGTTGAATATATCCTCACCAGGAAACACACTTTGAGCAATGTTTTCAAAATACACGCTACGTGTAAAACCAGCTTCTTAACTTTTTCGGCAGTTGCCGTAAAAACAATTATTGTGCTTTGCCTTTCCGTACAATAATGTGTAACAAAAAATTCTATAAAGACGCTTAGCTGCTATAGCAAAAATTTTGGAACCCAGGTGACACTACTTTCTGTCATCAAGGGACCATTTAGCCAGCCCCACATAAATCTGATGAGGTCGGACGGGTCCTTGGTCCAAAGTGCCTTGGAGGCATGCACCACTGCCATACAGGGTATCATTAGCCAACTCATAATGTGAAGGAAACTACTTTCTCCTCACAAACCTTGTAAACCAGGCTACACCAACAGCCACACGCCCTAATCTCGCAGCCTGTGTGACCTGCATAAAAATGCTATCACATTATATGAGCAAGCCGTTAAAGCAGAGACTGCAGCAGCAGTATAGAGCAGAATACTAGGCCTATTCTACTCACAGAGTTGCTGGTTTCATACAAGGAAATTCTAAAGACACATTAGAAAATTCTAAAGACAAAGGACACTGTAGTACACTACTCAATTGATAAGATCTTGCCTATCTTACATGTACATCAATAACGCCTCTGTGATATGAAGAGCACTTGCGAATTCAAAAAATTTGCAGATTCTGCTGAATGTTGTTCAGATCAGATTTTAAATTGGCGGCACCTTATATCAGTGTGCTGGGTAATGAAAGATCTCTCACCTGTAAATGCGAAATATGTTCAGGACTATGGCTCTCTTCCATCAATCTACTCTCATTAGCTTTATGTACCAACATTTGAAGCCATAATTGAGATTTAATCACTTTAAAAAACATAGGAAGAGTTCAGCATTATAAAACAGTCTCAGAAAAGTTTCTGCTGTATAGTCCGTTTTGGATAAACATGCAGCGCAAAAATTAGTACTATACAAACTGGAAAGATGCCATGATAGACAAGATGGATCACGCAGCTTTCCAATAAGCAATTTAGTGTGGAGTGTCTATGACATAGTACTCTTGACACCAACCATAGCTGAATGGCAAGAATAAAGAGAGGGAAATACCCTGGGCGGGTGCACTTGACAGTGGGTCGATGAGAACTACCACATAAAAAGCTGCACTTATATATTGTGTCAAGTTCAGGTTCAAGGGCCCTTATATCTTGTCGTTCCTCAGCATTTGATCTTACAGGGCATCAAAATATATTTTTACTTTGGCACTGAGAGGCATCTGACGCCAGAAGCCAAATTAAAGCTTTTTATTCAGATTCAACCAAGTTTTGATTGTAGTACAGTACAACCTGGTAAAATCTAAGAAAATTTTACATCAGAAGTCCTTTGTTTACCTACTTCGAACTTCTTTCTAGTCCCAACCCGAAAGTCTCCATTCAACTATACTTATAACTCCTGTTCATAACATGTTATGCAATCTCAAGGCTCAAAGCCTTCTTCTGAGAATACTGGCTATATAATGCAGTGTACAGTCGATAATTTTTTTCTCTCCGGCCACTGCTCCGAGAACACAGATGTAGGCAGAATGTTTTGAGGCCTGCTACATTGCTCCAACCACCTGGTCTGTTATGTCATGAGGACTTACTAAATTCTTTAAACTAATGCTATCCACTGTCTATCATTATTAAGCACAAGGCATACAACACCCCCAAGAGATTCTTGGCTGTACTATATAGACGTGATATATCAAGCTAGCCACAAATTAAAACCTACTAGCATGATAACTGTTACATGTGGGTGTGGGGAGGGGGGCAAAAATTTAAAGATAAATTTTGAACATACAACCCAGCCTAAAACCTTGTAGTGTGTGAGAAAAGGTTGCATGCAAGTTTTTGTGGATGGGCAACTTATACTTTGGCTGGGAAAGACGGATGGGTCCATGAATTAATAGTAGGATGACCTTTTGCTTAGTATATTACTTCCCCCAGAGAGGTATGTTCCATGTTGGTTCATTTTTCCAGCAATAAACCAACTGTGGGTGGTAAATACTTGTGAGAGAGATGTTTACGGGTGATATACTCTCTCTAATAATGGCAAAGGAATGGTTTTATGAGACAAAATGCTGGCTCTGCAAAAAACACAGAATCCAGAATTAGGTACAGGCCCATTGTAGGAATGGTACAACTAATTTTTGGAGCTCGATGTAGTGGGTACTTGATTCTCACTAAGGACATACGCTCAAACTGAGAAAGTAAAAATGCTACATGACAACTATATCATAGTGTTTGCAACTTTGGAAAACTGCCATACATGTAGTCAAACCCTCCCATTTTCTTCTCTTTGCTGGTCACAATGTCATATCACAATGAAGCTATGTTGATATTTAAGCAAACCTGAATACCCTGTGAGGGTCTCTTTTGACAGAGGAATATAGAAAGGAGGGATACTGACACAAAATGGAGGTTAAAATGACATGGCATGCATCGAACTGGCCCCCAATGAGAATTGGAGAATTGATACTGTTGATGATATTTTTGTTCTCTCCCTAGATTTTTTTGCATCCAACCCTAACCCTAAATGGGTTACACTTTAAATTCTTTAAATTAAAGGATAAACAAACATACATGATGCATCAGAGGTACTATTAGAAATAAAGTGTATGTCCTTTCCTATACCTAGCACCACAGGCAGTCACCAGAACTGACAGCTTGTACTGTCTGTATTAAGTTATTTTTCTTACTGAACATCAGCTAGTACTGGAGAGTGCCTGTGCTAGCACAGGATGAAGATAATCACAGTATTCCTATTCATAGCTTTGGATCTTGTTATTGATGGCACAAGGCCACTCAGTAATGCTTATAGGACACCAGAGCTGCCAAGTCAATGTCACAGCCAACTTGGTGCAAAATAACTCTCTTTGATCTAGTTGATATATTCTATTTTTATATTGAACAGAAGTACTATTACAGTTCCACAAGAGTATTTAATGGCTTCTTTATGCTCGATATAGGTGTAAGTCAAATTTTTTTTTAAAGTGTACTTGTCATTTTATTTTTGTTGTGCAAAACTGTGATGTTGGGAAAAAAAAGATAAATTTTCTAAAAAAAAAGTGTAGATCCTCATCTTCTAAAGATAGAAGCTCGATATAGCCCATTAAGGTGCTGCAGAGGCGTAAAACACAAAAACACTCTAAAGATAGAAGTACTTGACTCATGGAATTTTCATAACCAGGAATTAATAAAAGTTTTTAGTAATATGCTTTTAATCTTTTCAATTCATCCCAGGGACTATCATTGATTTTAAAGTCAAGGCAACCCATTTGAGATATACTTGCCACTCTGAAGAGAGCATGTAACTTTTTAAACAACATTAACAGTGCCTCTCCTTTAAGTCATGTCAGGTCATATTGGTGGAAATATACAGGACATAAGGCTCTGATCTGCCACTTTAACCAATGTTACAACTATAGTTTTACAATGTAAGATTTAAACAATTAATCTCTCATTGACACTTAAAATTTGACATTTATTAATTTAAAAAAGACAGTGATTTAAACAAACAGCGAAAGACATCAATCACACTTTTTTTCTTTAAAGATGCAAACAAACTGTAACTGCATGCAGATGCTCATTTGGGCTCAACTTGCCTCCACCACGCCATTCTGACATTAGCTTTCAACTGAGAGAAGACTGCAATCTGTGGGATATGAGATACTGTAGATAACACTAATTTGACTTTGTAATTTCATCCAACTCAGTGCAGTGAACAGCTTTGGATTCTTGGAAGTCTAGACAGAACAGTATGAGACTGATTCTACATATGTAGCAAAGAAACTATCAGTTCCATCAAATCATCAGCTTTTCATAAGAGGGAAATTTTAATTTTTATATTTTTTATATTTAAATTATGCGTCCTTGAGGGTGACCTATTTTAAGTCTTTATGCTGACCGTCATATGTATGATCAGTATTACCCTTTACTTTCATTCTCTCATCTATAGTCCTTATTTAATCATACATGATAGTTGGGGATAGATGTAGTGTGGTGCAAGCAATTTGACTTGTATTGTTTTAAAAAGGTTGCAAGTGATCCTTGTGAAAATAATTTTGTGGACCTGGAGCTTTTTTCCTGTGCCACAATATTAAATTTTCTTTTGTTCTTCAGTTGCAAAATATAGATGCAGAAACAATATTATAATGGTGTGATGCACCAGTCTTCTATAGATCAGTTGCATAGATCACTGAGCGAAATATATTTCTATACATTTCTGTCGATCCTTCTCTTTATCTATCTATCAATCTTTCCATCTATCTACTTATCAATGCCAATCAGCCATCATACTGCTAATATAATGGCAATGCGATCTTAATTATACTTGTATTGAACAAGAAGGCATCAGAACCAGACAGCATTATCAATGCATGGGTCTTTGTACCACAAAGGGGCTCTCATTTAATCCAGTGATAAGGGCAACAAATTTCAAGAGAACCGCACAGCTTTTCAGTAATATCTCTTCTAGAACCACCAGAGATTATTTTCAGATTATATTTTGGCTCTATTTTGAAAAATCTTCTATTCCATCCAGCTTGTATTTTGGTTCTATTCTGTAATACTTTCTATTTCAAACTCAATTGCCATGATCCTTTAAAATTTAAATATTCCACTGAGTGGTCCCTTCAATTTTTTATCATTTTTGATGTCTATACAGTGGTCACTGCGTTACAAGGCCCTAAGTTGTAAGACCGCCTTGCCTGATGTGACCGCCTTCTTCCTGCTCTAAGTAGTATTTTTAGTGTATTTGCACCTCCGCGAGAGACCGCATCCCCATGAGAGACTGCTTCATGACCCCAGAAGGGGCGGTCTTATAATGCGGGGACCACTGCATTAGGATTTAAGGATTTATCTTTGTATCTATCCTTTTACATCTATCTCAGCATCCACAAAACCAAGTTTACATGATAACAATTTCTATCATAACAGCAAGGTGATATATATGAATAAACTAACATTTGTCAGAAATAACCTTGGGCATGAATTAGCTCACATTCAATGACCTATATGAGCATCAGCTTGTCCATTAATTAGTATTGGTGATGACAGGATATAGGTTACATATTGTATGCATATTGCATGGCTAACACAAAGAGAACATTGCTTGCTCCATCTACATCTATCCCAAGGGGTTTGCAGTGACCGTGAATGGTTGGAAATCAGATTTTGTAGCAAGACAGGGAACATTGTAAATATATAGGCAGCTTGAACTTATAGAGATAAATAGATAAGAAAGCTCTATGATAAAAAAGGGACAAAAATCTATATTTCAACAGAGATGCAAAATGTTGTCTCACACACTCGGTCCACAGAAGCAAAATTGTGAAATGTGTTTCTTATATGCCTATGGTCCTTCAACATGTCAAGTATCGGACAGTTTTTTCACTACAAAAGAACACGGAGAGCTAAGAAACAAAATGTCATAATCCCATTACAAGCAGAAATGGAGGTCCTGTTGCCTCAAACAGATTGTTACCATTTCTGCAATCTGCATCATTCTTGTTTGCCTTCTGTGGCAAAAATGTTGAATTGTGTTTCACAAGAGCAAAAACTCTAATGCAACTTTGCTTTCTTTGGATTGAGCTCCTGTAGCCTCCCTTATTCTTTTATCAAAATATGTAAATACCAAGCACAGATGTGATTTGTAGCAAAATCGGTCATACACTTTTAAAGTATGCTTATCTACATGTTCTTTACCTGCGGGCAGAAGGCCTAATAAGATTAGATCTTTGACGGACAAGGCAACTATTAATCCAAGTATTTTACAGAATTACCATGGCTTTGCAATATTTTTGCCTGCTACCGATAAAAAGGTGCCTTAGGAACCCATAGGAACACCATTGAATGTGACATTTAGTGCCAAAAACCAGTAATGGGCACTTATAACACATGCATTATAATGCCGCTTGAATATGCATATACCCCATGATGTTTACAATACCGCATGAAAAAGCAGTGGATATATCCCATGTGGTATTGTGTTGTATACGCAATGGTTTTTTGTATACTCAATGATTTCATCATTGTTGATGATGCCATTGCATTGTTTGCCATTGTGAAATCATAACCATGGTGACGTCACATCATTGTGACATCAGCACTTGAGCTGTTTTCTGTGCTCTGATTGACTGATGCAGCTATTGAGTATAGATCAGATGAGTGAAGTTCAGCTTTCTTTGGAGTCTTATAATGGGGTATAAATAAGACCAAATAGTTGTATAGTGGTATTTTGAGATGTATTCCCACTCGTGAAGATATCATAAGTCCTCTGTACCCCCTCGCGCTAACGCACTCGTGGGTACAGAGGACTCAGGATATCTTCGACTCGCGGAGTACATATCAAAATACCTAGATACCCATTTGGTCTTATTATAGCATACCATAACTTGCACAAAAAGTTCCATGATAACACATCACTAAAATCATTACCTATTTCTAAATCTTCTGGCCCATGAGCATAGTTAGAAAATTGATATGGCCATATGTATATTGGGTTCTTGTTTCCCCAAAGTAGAGAGACATCCTGATAAATCTTTTACTATTAAAAAAGAATTAATGAAATACACAATGCTCACATTTTAAAACAGTTGCATGAAGAGCTACATGTATGAAGTGAAGACAGACACAGAAGTGTTTGACTTGAGCTTGTTGGATCTTCCTGTTTAATAGACATCGTGACAGAATATTAGGCAGACATATTGGCTTGATATGCCTTGTAGAGAGTGATATATGGCAGAATGCTTGACTTCCTACTCTCTGTGTGATGTGAATACGGAAAGGATTGATCTATTTAAGTCAAAGCAGCTCATGAAAAGGTTATTCCTGTGTGTATTACCTTGGTATCCCATGTGCACTATATGACCTAGGGCAGAATTCTGTCAGTTTGGATTAGAATCAGGATTATAAATGAGGAAATAAGGTTCAAGAG
The DNA here is from genome assembly GCA_026936325.1 of Platynereis dumerilii. Taxonomy (NCBI): domain Eukaryota; kingdom Metazoa; phylum Annelida; class Polychaeta; order Phyllodocida; family Nereididae; genus Platynereis; species Platynereis dumerilii. The sequence continues at coordinate 20,236,178 of JAPTHN010000005.1, read as the reverse complement.
CAATACCGAAAAATGGTGCCAAGGCTGCCTATAGGCTGAGAATAATCCAATACCAAATGTTGAGCCTTTCTTTACCAGTGTGACTAAACACTTTCATATGGTTTAAATATATAAATATTCCAAAATGCCAGCTTAAAGTTTGCATTTTTAAATTCAGCAACTAAAATATTCAATGTCATATATTTATCTTCCTTGTCAACCTTTACTAATACAGTAACTTCTGAATACTCCTAAATCTCTTAGGCTTTGATTTTTAATTGATTTCCAGTGGTCTATAATTTCTGTCCCATTGCCAAGTTGGCTTCAAATTTCACATTTCTCTTGATGAAGATAACAAGGTGCATTGGTTTTCAATTTTCATCTCTTTGATAACTTGCCAATTTTCCACATAAAAGTTCTTTCAAATGTCTCAGTAAAGTGATGATTTTACAAGATGCCACTTTAAGATCAATCTTCACACTTCAGCAAAAGCGAAAAATAAAATTGTCAATATCTAAATCATTCTATATTCTCTATGAATAGCATTAGGGAAAGATTTATTGAAGATGCACCAGCCAAGTCATATAGGTTTGTATTGGTATGACTATACCATAATTACACTATTCATATAACGTCGACAACTGAGAAACCTAAGCAATAAAAAGGACAGTTTAGCTGCAGACACATATTTGGTTTATCATCTCCATATATTTCTATGATTTGTAACCGACACAGTTTGCTGATATATGACTTACTCAGACTCAATATAGCAGAGATGTGATGTATTTACCAGACGTGAGGCTTGTGACATAAGGGGGATAAAGATGGAGTAATATCCATAAGGGTCCCACACACGAACATCACTCTACACTCCCATTTATTACCTTAGCGATCCGCAGAGAATTCAATCCGTACTGGCAGCTCTCTTTGATATATCTTACAGTATTAGATCAGACCAGACAGAACTTGGGAGAAACCCGTAGTATACAGGCAGTATGATTTGAACATAATGTTGTCTCACATACTCAGTCCACCAGAGCAAGATTGTTCCCTTCATCATGTCAAGTGACCCTTTTATAAATTGCCACAGAATGCCTAAGAGAATGAAAAAACCCAAAATGACATAGTCCTGTGTTGCACGGGTTTTAAACACAAAGGGAGATGGAGGGCCTGTTGCTGCAGAAGGTTACCATTTCTGCAATATGCATCATTCTTGTTTGCCTTCTGTGGCAAAGAACAACAGCATTCGTATTTGCTTTGCTTTTAACACAAAAGCTGTGAGGTTGCTGTTATAAAAGCTCTCTATTTGATTGTTTTTCACAGAAACAAATACTCAAATGGCACTTCACGTTAGCTGGATCGAGCTCCTGAAGCCTCCCTTATGCTTTTATGAAATAAAGTTATCCTTAACAAAGATGTTACTTGATGCTCAGTGGAATATGATTTTTTTACGGACAAGGCAACTATCAATCCCAGTAGTTTACAGAATAACCATCGCTTTCTGGGCTTTTTAATATATTTACATGCCATGCAACTGATGAAAGGATGGAATACTATTGATAATGGTTTTCAATCCCCAAAACCTAGAATGTTTTGGTATTTATCACAGCATCATTACAGATCTTGCATAAAGTACCACCATGTCACTAAAGTCATCACACATTTGCAAATCATTTAGTTTAAGAGCATTGTAATAAAACTAACATGGTCATGTTTATTTGGCATGCGACGGTGTCACAAATGTTTTGGAGTCTGAAGGGATATCCTGGAAACCATAATAATAATAAGGCGGCTACCCTATACAGGATGCTCTGTTTTAACAATTGCACTAAGAGCAATCAAGTGGAAAAAGACACAGTCCCATTCAATTGGTGGAGTTGCAAATGTAATGGGACATCATTATAAAATATTAGGTGGACATATTGGCTTGATATGCCTGTTACACTGAGTGAGATATTGCTCAATGCTTGACTTCCTACTCTCTGTGTGATGTGAATACTGATAAGATTGATGGGGATGAGTCAAAGCAGCTCATGAACAGGTTATTCCTGTGTGTATTACCTTGAGGTCCCATGTGCACTATATGACCCAGGGCAGAATTCTGCCAGTTTGGATTAGAATCAGGATTGTGAATGAGGAATGAAATATCAAGAGTAATATGTATAAACGGTGTCAAGGCTGCCTTCTGGCTTTGAACAATCATATGCCAAATATTGAGCTTTTTCGATGTGAGACTGAACACATTCATAATGTTTTAGATAATTATTAATCTTAAATTCCAGCTTTTAGTTGCACTTAAATGAACGACTAAACTGCTCCACACCATATTTTTAACCTCTTTGTCACCCTTAACTACGACAGTAGCTTCTTAATGCTCCTAGTCTCCTGCGTTTGTTAGGCTTTGATCAATAATAGATTTCCAGTGATCTATAACTTTTGTCCAATTGCCAAGTTGGCTTCGAATTTACATTTCTCTTGATGAAGATATCGAGGTACATCGGTTTTCAATGTTCATCCCTTTTATAACTTGCCAAGTTATTACCTAAAAGTTCTTTCAAATGCCTCAGAAAAGTGACAATGCAAGATTAATTTTCATGCTTTAGCAACTGCAAATTATAAAATTGTCAAGGTTCAGGTTCATTTATCACTTTCTTAGTGACATTATTTTATATGACCCACAATTTTTACCGGCTCGTAGCTGTCAACCTTGTTACAAGATCTTTCTTCAGCAGCTGTGTTTTATAGCTAAGGTGACAATTGACCACTCACATTTATATTCTCTTTGTTAACAAAATTCTTAAGCAACATTGCTGTTCGTACTATCCAGAAAAGAGTTATAGAAACTTCTAGAACATTAAGACAAGATGTATATCTAATTAAAGACATAGTCTGAAATCTGATATGTCGCAAGAGAATGTCATTAACCTCCTGGCAAAAAGAGCAGACACCATGTGACAGCCTTTTCTCATCAAGGAACCATTTACTCAGTACCACATAAATCTGGTCCAACAAGTTCTTGGCTCAGACAGAAAATCTTGAGGTCGCCATTTTCGGAGACGGTACATTTAAATACCGTACTCAGTGGTCCCAGAGTGCAAGGTACCATTTAGTCCAAAGTGCCTCTGAGGCATGCACCACTGCTATACAGGGTGTCATTAGCCAACTCATGATATGAAGAAATTACTTTCTCCTCACAAAGCTTGTCCAAACCAGTTCAACACCAACAGCCACACACCCTAGTCTCGAAGCCTGTGTGACCTGCATAAAAATGACATCACATTATATAAGTACGCCACTAAATCAGAGTAGACTGCAGCAGTATATAGTAGTTGTACAGCTCACAGAGTTGCTGGTTTCATATAAGGAAACTCTTAAGACATATACAGTATATTGCTTTGTACTATAGGCCTACTGCTCACTGTGATTAATACCTTCTTATCACTATTTTATATATAAATAACCTCTCTGTGATCAGATCATTAAATTTTATGAATCCAAAAAAATTGCCGTAGACATTCAAGAGAGCACTCTCTTCCAAATGTACTTGTGGAAATTCTAAGAACACCAAGCCACAAATATCTTAGAAATATTTAACATAATGATGGACTATCTTGTGAGGATATTTGTTTGTCCTTGCTGGCCACTTTAATCTGCTATTAGCTACAAAGAAGTTATTTACAGCTTTATGCACTCCTTTTTGAAGCCATAATTGAAGTATTACTTCTTTAAAAACTAACAATCACAACAATATGAACATAGTCTCAGTAAAGCTTCTGCTTTATAGCCCAGCTCAGATAAACATGCAGTGCAAAATGAGTACTATACAAACTGGAAAGATGCCAGGATAGAAAAGATGGATCACACAGCTTTCCAATAAGCAATTTAGTTTGGAGTGTCCCTGACATAGTACTCTTGACACCAACCATAGCTAAATGTCAAGAATAAAAAGAGGGAAATACCCTGGGAGGGTGCGCTTGACAGTGGGTCGATGAGAACTACCACATAAAAAGCTGTACTCATATATTGCGTCGAGATCAGGTTGAAGGGCCCTTATATCTTGTCGTTCCTCAGCATTTGATCTTACAGGGCATCAAATATATTTGACTTTGGCGCTGAGAGGCATCTGACAGCAAAAGCCAAATTAAAGCCTTTTATTCAGATCCAACCAAGTTTTGATTGTAGTACAGTACAACCTGGTAAAATCTGAGAAAATTTTACATCAAAATCTCTCTTTACCTAATTCGAATTTCTTTCTAGTCCCAACCCCAAAGTCTCCATTCAACTATAGGTACTACATTTAACTCCTCATCATAACATTTTATCCCATCCCAAGGCTCAAGCCTTCTACTGAGAAAGCTGGCTATATAAATGCAGTGTACAGTTGATAATTTTTTTCTCTCCGGCCTCTGCTCTGAGAACACAGATGTAGGCAGAATGTTTTGACACCTGCTACATAGCTCCAAACACCTGGTCTGTTATGTCATGAAAACTTACTTAGTTCTTTAAGCTAATGCTATCCACTGTAGATAGATAGATAGACTTTATTCAGCCACATTAAAAGAGGGTACAGATACAAATAGTTATACATAGATGCAAAAGTACACTGTCGTAATGCAGTTCGGATTGACAGTTTTTCTATCATTAGTAGGCACAGGGCAAGAGATTCTTGGCTGTACTAAATTGATGTGATATATCAAGCTAGCCACAAATTACAACATGTGACCTTTCGCTTAGTATATTACTACCCCCCAGACAGGTCTGTTCCTTATTGTCTCATTTTTCTAGCAATAAACCAACTGTGGGTGGTAAATAATTGTGAGAGAGATGTTTATAGGTGATATCCTGTCTCTAATAATGGCAAAGATATGGTTTTATGAGACAAAATGCCGGCTCTGCACAAAACAAAGAATCCAGAGTTAGGTGTAGGCCCATGGTAGGCATGGTACAACTAATTATTGGAGCTCGATGAAGTGGGTACTTCATTCTCACTAAGGACACACGCTCAAAGTGAGAAAGTAAAAATGCTACATGACAACTATATCATAGTATTTGCAATAACTATAATAGTCAAACCCTCCCCTTTTCTTCTCTTTGCGGTCACAATATCATATCAAAATGAAGCTATGTTGACATTTAAGCAAACCTGAAGACCCTGTTAGGGTCTCTTTTGACAGAGGAATATAGAAAGGAAGGATACCAAGACAAAATGGAGGTTAAAATGACATGGCATTGCATTGGCCCCAATGAGAATTGGAGAATTGATACTGTTGATAATATTTTTGTTCTCTTCCTAGATTTTTTTGCATCCAACCCGAATCCTAAATGGGTTGCACTTTCAAATTCTCTAAAATTATAGGATAAACAAACATACATGATGCATCAGAGGTGATATTAGAAATAAAGTGTATGTCCTTTCCTATACCTAGCACAGGATGAAGATAATCATTGTATTCCTATTCATAGCTTTGGATCATGCTATCAATGGCTAGAGGCCACTCAGCAATGCTTATAGGACACCAAATTTGCCAACTCAATGTCACAGCCAAGTTAGTGCAAAATAACTCTCTTTGATCTAGTTGATTTATTATATTTTTATATTGAACGGAATAACTGTTACAGACCAAAAAGAGTATTTAATAGGTCCTTTATTCTCGATATAGGTGTAAGTTAAATTTTAAAAAATGTACTTATCATTTTATTTTTGTTTTGCAAAACTGTGATGTTGAGAAAAAAGATAAATTATACAAAAAAAAAGTACATTCTCATCTTCTAAAGATAGAAGTACTTGACTCATGGAATTATCATAACCAGGAATTAAACAAAAGTTTTCAGTAAAATGCTTTTAATCTGTTCAATTCATCCCCAGGATCTATCATATTGATTTTAAAGTCAAGGCAACCCATTTGAGATATACTTGCCACTCTCAAGAGAGCATGTAACTTTTTTAAACAACATGAACACTGCCTCTCCTTTAGGTCATATTAGGTCATATTGGTGGAAATATACAGGACATAAGGCTCTGATCTGCTACCTTTACCAATGTTACAAAGTTCTATAGTTTTACAATGTAAGATTTAAACAATCAATCTCTCATTAACACTTAAAATTTGACATTTATTAATTAAAAAAAACAGTGATTTAAACAAAGAGCGAAATACATCAATCACACTTTTTTTCTTTAAAGATGCAAACAAACCGTAACTGCATGCAGATGCTTATTTGGGCTCAGCTTGCCTCCACCACTGTAGATAACACTAATTTGACTTTGTAATTTAATCCAACTCAGTACGTGCAGGGAACAGCTTTGGATTCTTGGAAATCAAGACAGAACAATATGATACTGATTCTATATATGTAAATGACAAAGAAACTATCAGTTCCCTCAAATCATCAGCTTTACATAAGAGGGATATTTTATTTATTTATTTTTTTCAATATTTAAATTATGCATCCTTGAGGGTGACCTATTTAAGTCTTTATGCTGACCGTCATAATTATGTATGATCAGTATTACTCTTGACTTTTATTCTCTCATCTATAATCCTGATTTTAATCATACGTGATACCTGGGGATAGATGTAGTGTAGTGCAAGCAATTTGACTTGTTTTGTTTTAAAAAGGTTGCAAGTGATCCTTGTGAAAATAATTTTGTTGAGCTTTTTTCCTGTGCCACAATATTAAATTTATTTTTGTTCTTCAGTTGCAACATATAGATGCAGAAACAATATTATAATGGTGTGATGTACCAGTCTTTTATAGATCAGATGTATAGATCAGTGAGCGAAATATATTTCTATGTATCTGTCGATCCTTCTCTTTATCAATCTATCAATCTTTCCATCTATCTATTTATCTATGCCAATTAGCCATCATACTGCTTATATCATTTCTGCAGGGAGAATGGCAATGTGATCCTAATTATACTTGAAGAAGACATCAGAACCAGACAGCATTAACAATGCATGGGTCTTTCGACAAAAAGGGGCTCTCATTTAACCCCAGTGTTAAGGGCAACAGTCTTCAAGAGAACTGCACAGCTTTCCATTAATATCTCATTCCAGAACCAGCAGATGTCATTTTCAGATTATATTTTGGCTCTATTTTGAAAAATCGTCTATTCCATCCAGCTTGTATTTTGGTTCTATTCTGTACTACTTGCTATTTCACCCTCAATTGCCAAGATCCTTTGAAATTTAAATATTCCACTGAGTGGTCCATTCAATTTTTTATCAGTTTTGATGTCTATACAGTGGTCCCTGCGTTACAAGACCCAAGTTGTAAGACCGCCTTGCCTTATGTGACCGCCTTCCTCCTGCTCTAAGTAGTATTTTTAGTGCATTTGCACCCCTGCGAGAGACCACACCCCCTTGAGAGACTGCTTCATGACAACAGAAGGGGCAGTCTAATAATGCAGGGACCATTGCATTGCAATTTAATAATTTTTCTTTGTATGTACCCATTTACATCTATCTCAGCATCCACAAAACCAAGTCTACATGATATCAATTTCTATCATAACAGCAAGGTGAGATATATGAATAAACTAACATTTGTCAGAAATAACCTTGGGCATGAATTAGCTCACATTCAATGACCTATATGAGCATCAGCTTGTCCATTAATTAGTATTGGTGATGACAGGATATAGGTTACATATTGTATGCATACTGCATGGCCAAGACAAAGAGAACATTGCTTGCTCCATCTACATCTATCCCAAGGGGTTCGCAGTGACCGTGAATGGTCTGAAATCAGATTTTGTAGCAAGACAGGGGACGTTGTAAATATATAGGCAGCTGGAACTTATAGAGATAGATAGACAAGAAAGCTCTATGATGAAAAAAGGACAAAAATCTACATTTCAACAAGGATGCAAAATGTTTTCTCACACACTCGTTCGGTCAACAGAAGCAAGATTGTCAAATGTGTTTCTTATGTGCCTATGGTCCTTCAACATGTCAAGTATCTCACAATTTTATCACCACAGAATAACATAGAGAGCAAAGAAACAAAATGTCATAACTGGCATTACAAACAGGAATGGAGGTCCTGTTGCCTCAAACAGATTGTTACCATTTCTGCAATCTGCATCATTTTTGTTAGCTTTCTGTGGCAAAAATGTTTGAATGTGTTTCAGAAGAGCAAATATTCCAATGCAACTAACGCACTCATGGGTACAGAGGACTCAGGATATCTTCAACTCGTGGTGTACATCTCAAAATACCACAATACCCATTTGGTCTTATTATAGTGTACCATCACTTTCAGATCTCACAAAAAGTTCCATGATAACACATCACTAAAATCATTAGTATTCATTACCCATTTCCTAATCTTCTGGCCCATGAGTAAAGTTAGAAAATTGATATGGTCATATATGTATATTGGGTTCTTGTTTCCCCAAAGTAGAGAGACATCCTGATAAATCTTTTACTATTAAAAAATAATTCATGAAATACACAATGCTCTCATTTTAAAACAGTTGCATGAAGAGCTATGAAGTGAAAAAAGACACAGAAGTGTTTGACTTGAGCTTGTTGGATCTCCCAGTGTAATAGACATCATGATAGAATATTAGGCAGACATATTGGCTTGATATGCCTTGTAGAGAGTGATATATGGCGGAATGCTTGACTTCCTACTCTCTGTGTGATGTGAATACGGATAAGATTGATGCGGATAAGTCAAAGCAGCTCATGAAAAGGTTATTCCCGTGTGTATTACCTTGGGATCCCATGTGCACTATATGACCCAGGGCAGAATTCTGTCAGTTTGGATTAGAATCAGGATTATGAATGAGGAAATTAGGTTCAAGAGCAATATTGAAAAATGGTATCAACTCCGCCTATTGGCTGTGAATAATCCAATAATGATCAAATATTGGGTATTTTTGTTGTGAGGCTGAGTACTTATATATTGTCTCAAGATGTATTTGTTACTGCCAGTTTAAAGTTAGCACTTACATGAGCAATTAAATTACTCAAAATCATATAATTTACATCTTCTTTGTCACCTTTTACTAATAGTAACTTAATACTCCTATATCTCTCGGGGTTTGATCGATAATTGATTTCCAGTGGTCTATAATTTCTATCTCATTGCCAAGTTGGCTTCAAATTTCACATTTCTCTTGATGAAGAAGTCAAGGTGCATTGGTTTTCAATTTTCATCTCTTTGATAACTGGCCAATTTTCCACATTGAAGTTCTTCCAAATGTCTCATTAAAGTTATAATTTTATAAGATGCCACTTTAAGATCAATCTTCACACTTCAGCAAAAGCAAAAAATAAAATTGTCATTATCTAAATCATTCTATATTCTCTATGAATAGCATTAGGGAAAGATTTATTGAAGATGCACCAACCAAGTCATATAGGTTCGTTTTAGTACTACTATACCATTATTATACAATTCATATATCATCAACAACTGAGAAAACCTAAACGATAAAAAGGACAGTTTTGCTGCAGACAAATATTTCGTTATCATCTCCATATATTTCTATGATTTGTAACCGACACACAGCTTGCTGATATATGACTTACTCAGACTCAATATAGCAGAGATGTGATGTATTTACCAGACGTGAGGCTTGTGACATCAGGGGGATAAAGATGGAGTAATATCCATAAGGGTCCCACACACGAACATCACTCTATACTCACATTTATTACCTTAACGATCCACAGAGAATTCAATCCATACCAGCAGCTCTCTCTATATATCTCGGTGTACTATGTTGTAGGGGTTAAACACAAACTGAGATGACAGGCCTGTTGCTGCAGAACGTTACCATTTCTGCAATATGCGTCATTCTTGTTTGCCTTCTGTGGCAAAAAACAACAACATTTGTATTTGCTTTGCTTTTCCACAAAAGCTGTGAGTTTGCTGTTATGAAAGCTTTCTATGGGATTGTTCTTCACAGAAGCAAATAATCAAATGACACTTTAGTTGAATTGAGCTCCTGAAGCCTCCCTTATACTTTTATGAAATAACGTTATCCTTAACAAAGATGTCACTTGATGCTCAGAGGAATGTATGATTTTTTTATGGACAAGGCAACTATCAATCCCAGTAGTTTACAGAATAACCATCGCTTTCTGGGCTTTGTAATATATTTTCACACCATGCAACTGAAGAAAAAATGCCTAAGGACACTATTGAAAGTGACTTTCAATCCCCAAAACCAAGAATGTATGGGTATTTTTAACAGCATAATAATGGTGCTGGAGTATATAATAAGTACATATATGTACCATTGCTTACAAATCTTATATAAAGTACTGCCAGCAAATCAATGAAATCATCACCCATTTGCAAACATTTAGCCTAAGATCATAGGAAGAAAAATAATATGGTTATGTTTATTTGGCACGCGATGGTGTCACGAATGTTTGGGAGTCTGAAGGGATATCCTGGAAACTATAATAATAATAAGGCAGCTACCCTATACAGCATGCTCTGTTTTAACAATTGCACTAAGAGCAATCAAGTGGAAAAAGACACAGACCCATTCACTTGGTGGAATAGCTAATGTAATGGGACATCATTGTAAAATATTGGGTGGACATATTGGCTTAATATGCCGGTTACACTGAGTGAGATATTGCTCAATGCTTGACTTCCTACTCTCTGTGTGATGTGAATACTGATAAGATTGATGGGGATGAGTCAAAGCAGCTCATGAACAGGTTATTCCTGTGTGTATTACCTTGAGGTCCCATGTGTACTATATGACCCAGGGCAGAATTCTGCCAGTTTGGATTAGAATCAGGATTGTGAATGAGGAATGAAATATCAAGGGTAATATGTATAAACGTTGTCAAGGCTGCCTTCTGGCTTTGAACAATCATATGCCAAATATTGAGCTTTTTCGTTGTGAGACTGAACACATTCATAATGTTTTAGAAAATTATTTTTAATTATTAATCTTAATTTCCAGCTTTTAGTTCGTTTAAATGAATGACTAAACTGCTCCACACCGTATTTATAACCTCTTTGCCCCCTTAACTACGACAGTAACTTCTTAATGCTCCTAGCCTCCTGCGTTTATTAGGCTTTGATCAATTATAGATTTCTAGTGATCTATAACTTTTGTCCAATTGCCAAGTTTGCTTCGAATTTACATCGCTCTTGATGAAGATATCGAGGTACATTGGTTTTCAATGTTCATCCCTTTTATAACTTGCCAAGTTATTACTTAAAAGTTCTTTCAAATGTCTCAGAAAAGTGATAATGCAAGATTAATTTCCATGCTTTAGCAACAGCAAATTTTGAAATTGTCAAGGTATAGGTTCATTTATCACTTTCTTAGTGACATGATTTCATATGAGCCACAATTTTTACCGGCTCGTAGCTGTCAACCTTGTAACAAGATCCTTCTTCAGCGGCTGTCTTTTACAGCAAAGTGACAATTGACCACTCACATTTATATTCTCTTTGTTATTATCGTTTTCATAGCTACGTGTTTTTCAAGTTTGCAATTTGCTTCATTCCAAAACTGTGATGTAAGAGCTTTAGTTGAATCATTTTGTGTATTACAAGCACAGATTTCAGGAAACTGACGAACTGCATTGACACATGGATGATGTATGTTTCGCTTGTTCAGCTTGCCCTGGCTGAACGATACCACAATTAACTGTAACTGAACCAAACAGACTACTTAGCCTCAAAGGTGAGTTGCAATTACTGACAACAAAAGTTGTTTGAAATTGTTATGGTTTGTGTCAACACATTTTGTTTGGAAAACAATGAAACTCTTTTGGTGAGGTGCAACACTCAGCTTAGACATGAGTTGTTTGTTGTGGTTGTACACATATTGTAACATTGCCTGGCAGTTTTAAATTCATTTGTCATTAACTGTGATGTCAAATTCTGAACTGATATGTCACAGATTGAAGATTAGACCAATCACATTGACAGATACTCAATGATGTCAAATGAAGTTTTCAAAAAAACACATAGCTATGAAAACGATAATAACAAAATGCTTAAGCAACATTGGTGTTCGTACTATCCAGAAAAGAGTTATAGAAACTTCTAGAACATTAAGACAAGATGTATATATATCTAATTAAAGACATAGTCGGAAATCTGATATACTTGTCGCAAGAGAGCGTCATTAGCCTACTGGCAAAAAGAGCAGACACCATGTGACAGCACTTTCTCATCAAGGGACCATTTAGTCAGTACCACATAAATCTGGTCCAACAAGTCCTTGGTCCAAAGTGCCTCTGAGGCATGTACCACTACCATCCAACTCTTGAGACATATACAGTATATTGCTTTGTACTATAGGCCTACTGCTCACTGTGATTAGTACCTTCTTATCGCTATTTTATATATAAATAACCTCTCTGTGATCACATCATTAAATTTTATGAATCCGAAAAAAATTGCCGTAGACATTCAGGAGAGCACTCTCTGCCAAATGTACTTGTGGAAATTCTAAGAATACCAAGCCACGAATATCTTAGAGATATTTAACATGCATGTAATGATGGACTATCTTGTGAGGATATTTGTTTTGTCCTTGCTGGCCACTTTAATCTGCTATTAGCTACAAAGGAGTTATTTACAGCTTTATGCACTCCTTTTTGAAGTCATAATTGAAGTATTACTTCTTTAAAAACTAACAATCACAACAATATGAAAATAGTATCAGTAAAGCTTCTGCTTTATAGCCCAGCTCAGATAAACATGCAGTGCAAAATGTGTACTATACAAACTGGAAAGATGCCAGGATAGAAAAGATGGATCACGCTGCTTTCCAATAAGCAATTTAGTTTGGAGTGTCCCTGACATAGTACTCTTGACACCAACCATAGCTGAATAGCAAGAATAAAGAGAGGGAAATACCCCGGGCGGGTGCACTTGACAGTGGGTCGATTAGAACTACCACATAAAAAGCTGCACTTATATATTGCGTCAAGCTCAGGTTCAAAGGCCCTTATACAGTACAACCCAATAAATTTTCCGAATTCCCACGCCCTCAGGAAGATGCCCTCACTTCCAACCACTCACTTCTAAACACTGGCCCTCAGTTGCTCGCCCTTCCATGCCCTTCTCTTGATGCCCACACATGGTCCTAAACTTGTGCCCTCTTGTGTTAATTTCTCATACTAGTATAATTGCATTGATTGGATTCCCGTATTAATGCCATCAACTTAATGGCTGCTGATCCTATCAAGTATTAATTTCAGTTTTCACCTTTTTAATTTAGGATTATTGACAATTAATTTTCCATAAAACGCTATATTTTCATTGTAATATTTGCTCTTAATATGTTTAAAATGTCAGCAATTTGTCTTCTGTTCCCATTTAACAGAGTAGGCCTATATTTAAGAAATTTCCTGATCTTCCCAACTCATAATATTTTATTTATAAAGGTACTTTTCGTTTTTCAAATTGACAAAACGGTAAACCAAAATGAACTTATGAATATATATTTATAATATGCCTATAGATATTAAATGCAGATAGAATTCGTTAAAAGCATAGTACACAATTTCTATTGAATTGCCAAATGATCAATTTTGCTTTAATTACAGTTAGAGAAACGATAAAAAACAAAGTATCAGTCAAATACAAGTATATTTCAAAAATATATGCTTATTCTTTGATAGAGCAGGTTATTTCACGCAAATTGTGGAAAATTCAAATGGAAAAATGGTTAAAATAGCTAGTTTTTTAGTCCCAAGTTGATCAGTGTCCGTGAATACTGCCAAGGACCTGCAATAAATGCTTATTAGAAGCTACACAATCATTCAATTGCGCGATATGTGGCAAATTATCATTGCTCATTTCAAATAGTTTATTGTCTGAGAACATTTAATACATATGGCACTTTCTAACAGCAAATGAGGAATTTATGTATGCCAGTGTATGATTTTTCATTGAATTTTATGATCAGACTTATCTGCTTATTCAAATGCGAGTTTTGTGGCATAAAAGAGACTAAAACATTAATCAGTAGGCCCCATTTAAGCATGTAACTTCCAAACGGAGCCTCTATTTGGGACTTCAGGGAGTTATGGGAGTTACGGGAGTAAACAGGAGATAGAGGGAGTTAGCGGGAGTAAGTTGGAGTTAGTGGGAGTTAGCAGGAGTTGGCGGGAGTTAATGGGAGTTGCGGGAGTTAGCAGGAGTTGCGGGAGTTAGTGGGAGTTATGGGAGTTAGCAGGAGTTGGCGGGAGTTAGTGGGAGTTAGCGGGAGTTAGTGGGAGTTATGGGAGTTAGTGGGAGTTGGCAGGAGTTATGGGAGTTAGTGGGAGTTGCAGGAGTTAGTGGGAGTTACGGGAGTTAGCGGGAGTTAGCAGGAGTTAGCGGGAGTTAGTGGGAGCTACGGGAGTTAGCAGGAGTTAGCGGGAGTTACGGGAGTTAGCAGGAGTTAGCGGGAGTTAGTGGGACATAGCGGGGGTTGCAGGACGTCAAGGAGTTCCGGGAGTTACATGCTTAAATGGGGCCTATCAGTCGCAAACTGATGATGGTGTGTTAGAATTTTGTTTGACAGACAAACATTATAGAATACTAATATTTTAAAGGCTGTTATACCTACAATATCTGGTCAACAAACTTGAACTAACTTCACACACCTGAGCAGCTGCATGGTAGTTCCAAGTATTATCTGCAGAGGGACAACTGGGGTAACTTGCTCAGTGTTTGCTCAGGTGTGCATGAGCATGCAAGAGAGTTCAAAGTAGTGGATGTGCTAGGGAGTATAAGGGAGAGCAAGTGAGAGTATCAGCTCGGAAAATTTATTGGGTTGTACTGTATCTTGTCGTTACTCAGCATTTGATCTTAGGGGGCATCAAATATTTGACTTTGGTTCTGTAAGGAATCTGACAGCAAAAACCAAATTAAAGCTTTTTATTCAGATTCAACCAAGTTTTGATTGTAGTACAGTACAACCTGGAAAAATCTAAGAACATTTTACATCAGAAGTCCTTTGTTTACCTACTTCGAACTTCTTTCTAGTCCCAAGCCCAAAGTCTCCATACAACTATACTTTTAACTCCTCATCATAACATTTTATACCATCTTAAGACTCAAGCCTTCTACTGAGAAAGCTGGCTATATAATGCAGTGTACATTGATAATTTTTTTCTCACCCGCCACTGCTCCGAGAATACAGATGAAAGCAATGGTTTGAAGCCTGCTACATTGCTCCAACCACCTGGTCTGTTATGTCATGAAGACTTACTAAGTTCTTTGAACTAATGCTATCCACTGTAGATAGATAGATAGACTTTATTCAGCCACATTAAAAGTGGGTACAGATACAAATAGATATACATAGATGCAAAAGTACACTGTCGTAATGCAGTTCGGATTGACAGTTTTTCTATCATTAGTAGGCACAGGGCATACAACACCCCCAAGAGATTCTTGGCTGCACTAAATTGCTGTGATAATCAAGCTAGCCACAAATTACAACCTGTGACCTTTCGCTTAGTATATTACTTCCCCCCAGACAGGTATGTTCCTTGTTGTCTCATTTTTCTAGCAATAAACCAACTGTGGGCGGTAAATAATTGTGAGAGAGATGTTTGTTTATGGGTGATATCCTATCTCTAATAATGGCGAAGGAATGGTTTTATGAGACAAAATGCTGGCTCTGCACAAAATACAGAATCCAGAGTTAGGTATAGGCCCATTGCAGGAATGGTACAACCAGAATTAGGTATAGGCCCCTTGCAGGAATGGTACAACTAATTATTGTAGCTCGATGAAGTGGGTAGGGGGGACCGGGGCTATTTGAAGCACGGGGTTATATGAAACATGGCCTAAATTCAAATTTTTTAATTTCTTCTTGCCAAACTAACACTTTTGTGAGATACTTTGTTTACTGATACATGTTATCATACTCTTAATCACCCAAATTTCCAATATTCTAATTCTATAGGCAAGAAAGTTTGTTTTTTGGGTGTCCAAGTATCTTGTTTGCTCAGATTTCGATTGGAGTTATTGTAGAGTAAAGACTCAAATCCAAATAAAGTAACCCAGATTCCAAATAAGCAAACCATTCCTAATTCACGCCCCAAAGCATTTTGTTATGTGCATTTGATAAGACTGAAAAAGAAGGTAATATTCTGCTGAATCGCACGTGGAGTTGGCGAATATATAATTTTTCTTGTTCAAATTGCCTTGCAATTCATTGCAAGTTGAAGTTATTGCAATTAAGAGCAAACATGCTGCATATTTGCATTGCGGATTCTTCATTTTTGAAAATCCAGCTTTTTTACCCAAAATAGACAAAAAATTGTGTAAATATCAGTATACAAGTTCTTCCCAAATGAGTATTTTACTAAAGCTGGTAGTTATCATAGGGTTAGCAATTATGCAGAAGAAACACTTTATAAGTAGTAAAAATGTGTATGGCGCTTCAATTAACCCCGGGACCGGGGTTATTTGAAGCAAAAAAAGGTTGGATGTTTATGTCTGTAGCAAAAAGTTCATGAGTTATTTACAAAATCTCATAAGGTTATCATTGAGTTAAACAAATTCACTATCACATGCCAAAATTTGGTGTGAATATCTTATGCCATTTGCTCTCCAGAGCAAAAATAAAAACAAGTGCTTCAAATATCCCCAGTCTCCCCTACTTGATTCTCACTCAGGACATACACTCAAACTGAGAAAGTAAAAATGCTACATGACAATTAAAACATAGTATTAGCAATCCTGAAAAACTGTCATAGTCAAACCCTCCTCTTTTCTTCTCTTTGCAGGTCACAATGTTATATCAAAATGAAGCTATGTGGACATTTCAGAAAACCTGAAGACTCTGTGAGGGTCTCTTTTGACAGAGGAATATAGATAGGAGGGATACTAAGACAAAATGGAGGTTAAAATAACATGCGCTGGTCCCAATGAGAATTGGAACCTTGATACTGTTGATGATATTTTTGTTCTCTTCCTAGATTTTTTGGCATCCAACCCGAATCCTTAATGGGCTACACTTTTAAATTATCTAAATTTAAGGGATAAACAAACATACATGATACATCAGAGGTGATTTAAGAAATACGGTGTATGTCTTTCCAATACCTAGCATAGGATGAAGATAATTATGGCATTCATATTCATAGCTTTTGATTCTGCTATTGATGGCACAAGGCCACTCAGTAATGCTTATAGGACACCAGAGTTGCCAACTCAATGTCACAACCAACTTAGTGCAAAATAACTCTATTTGATCCAGTTGATTAATTCTAATTTTATATAGAACAGAAGTATAATTACAGTCCCACAAAAGTATTTAATGGCTTCTTTATGCTCGATATAGATATAAGTAAAATTTTAAAAAGTGTACTTATCATTTTATTTTTGTTGTGCAAAACTGTGATGTTGAGAAAAAAGATAAATTAGAAAAAAAATGTACATCCTCATCTTCTAAAGATAGAAGTACTTGACTCATGGAATTATCATAACCAGGAATTAATAAAAGCTTTCAGTAAATTGATTTAATCTGTTCAATTCATTCCCAGGATC
This sequence comes from Platynereis dumerilii, assembly GCA_026936325.1. Lineage (NCBI taxonomy): Eukaryota > Metazoa > Annelida > Polychaeta > Phyllodocida > Nereididae > Platynereis > Platynereis dumerilii. The sequence goes on along the minus strand of JAPTHN010000005.1, from coordinate 20,218,706 downwards.
TATCATTGATATTAAAGTCAAGGCAACCCATTTGAGGTATACTTGCCACTCTCAAGAGAGCGTGTAATTTGTTTAAATAACATGAACACTGCCTTTCCTTTAAGTCATATTAGGCCATATTGGTGGAAATATACAGGACATAAGGCTCTTATCTGCCACTTTTACCAATGTTGCAACTTTAGTTTCACAATGTAAGATATAAACATTCAAACTCTCAATGACACTTAAAATCTATCATTTACCAATAACAAAAACAATGAGTTAAACAAACAGCGAAACACATGGATCACACTTTTTTCATTAAAGATGCAAACAAACCATAACTGTATGCAGATGCTCATTTGGCCTCAGCTTGCCTCCATCATGCCATTCTGACATTAGCTTTCAACTAAAAGAAGACTGCAATCCCTGGGATATGAGATACTGTAGATAACGCTAATTTGACTTTGTAATTTCATCCAACTCAGTGCAGTGAACAGCTTTGGATTCTTGGAAGTCTAGACAGAAGAGGCCTAGTATGAGACCGATTCTATATATGTAGAAAAGAAACTATCAGTTCCCTCAAATCATCAGCTTTACATAAGAGAGAAATTTCAATATTTAAAACTATGTATCCTTGAGGCTGACCTATTTAAACCTTTATACTGACCATCATATGTATGATCAGTATTACTCTTGACTTTTATTCTCTCATCTATAATCCTGATTTTAATCATACGTGATACCTGGCACATTTGACTTGCATTGTCTTATAAAGGTTACAAGTGATCCTTGTGAAAATAATATTGTGGACCTAGAGCTTTTTTCCTGTGCCACAATATTATATTTGAGAGTTCTTCAGTTGCAACATATATTTTTATGTATCTGTCGATCTTTCTCTTTATCAATCTATCAATCTTTCCATCTATCTATTTAAGGGCAAAAGATTTCAAGAGAACCACACAGCTTTTCAGTAATATCTCATCTAGCACAAGCAGAGGTTATTTTTAGATTACATTTTGGCTCTATTTTGGAAAATCTTTTACTCTATCCAGCTTGTATTTTGGTTCTTTTCTGTAATACTTTCTATTTCACCGTCAATTGCCACGATCCTTTAAAATTTAAATATTCCACTGAGTTCTCCCTTCAATTTTTTATCAGTTTTGATGTCCATACAGTTGTCCCAGCATTACAAGACCCCAAGTTGTAAGACCACCTTGCCTTATGTGACTGCCTTCCTCCTGCTCTAAGTAGTATTTTTAGTGCATTATGCACCCCCACGAGAGACCGCACCCCCAAGAGAGACCACTTCATGACAGCAGCAGGGGCGGTCTTATAATACAGGGTAGTATATATATTTTTTTTTTTTATTATTTTTTTTTTTTGCAACATAGTATTCACAGTTACAATGTTGAAATGGGACCAATGCATTGGAATTAAAGGATTTATCTGTGTATCTATCCCCTTACTTCTACATCTGCATCCACAAAACCAAGTCTACATGACAACTTGTTCAAGTTCGATTTCTATAGTAACAGCAAGGTGAGGTATATGAATAAACTAACATTTGTCAGAAATAACCTTGGGCATGAATTAGCTCACATTCAATGACCTATCTGAGCATCAGTTGTCCATTAATTAGTATTGGTGATGACAGGATATAGGTTACATATTGTATGCATATTGCATGGCTAACACACAGAGAGCATTGCTTGCACCACACTGCATCTATCCCCAGGGGTTTGCAGTGACCATGAATGGTTGGAAATCAGATTTTGTAGCAAGATGCAGGACATTGTAAATATATAGGCAGCTGGAACTTATAGAGATAGATAGACAAGAAAGCTCTATGATGAAAAAAGGACAAAAATCTACATTTCAACAAGGATGCAAAATGTTTTCTCACACACTCGTTCGGTCAACAGAAGCAAGATTTAGAAATGTGTTTCTTATACGCCTACGGTCCTTCAACATGTCAAGTATCGGATACTTTTATCGCCACAGAATAACATAGAAAGCAAAGAAACAAAAATATCATAAAACTGGCATTACAAACAGGAATGGAGGTCCTGTTGCCTCAAACAGATTGTTACCATTTCTGCAATCTGCATCATTCTTGTTTGCCTTCTGTGGCAAAAATGTTGGATTGTGTTTCAGAAGAGCAAATACTCCAATGCAACTTTGCTTTCGTTGGATTGAGCTCCTGAAGCCTCCCTTATTCTTTTATCAAAATATGTTATACCAAGCATAGATGTGACTTGTAACAAAATCGGTCATACACTTTTAAAATATGCGTATCCACATGCTCCTTACCTGCGAGCAAATAGCCTAATAAAATTAGATCTTTGATGGACAAGGCAACTATTACAGGTGATTTCATTAGTGCGCGAGTCTTAGGTTCTAGACCCAACAAATACATGTTTTATATAAATATTGAATGTGACATTTAGTGCCCAAAACCAGGAATGGGCACTTATAACACATTTTAGCCTACCAAGTGAATCCAGCTCTTGCCGGGTCATCTGGGCCTATGTTGGACGGCTGTTTCAACCATCCTTCACCTAATTGCCGTGTCCTCCTCCTGTCCTATTTAGCCTACCAAGTGCATAAGTACAGGATATAAAGCCCCAAACATCCATCTAAATGCTTCTACATCTGTGAGGCTTTGATCAATAATTGATTTTCAGTGGTCTATAATTTTTGTCCCATTGCCAAGTTGACTTCAAATTTCACATTTCTCGTTTGCGGATGTCAAGGTGCATTGCTTTTCGATTTTCATCCCTTTGATAACTTGCCAATTTTCCGCTTAAAAGTCCTTTCAAATGTCTCAATAAAGTGACCATTTTACAAGATTGCCAGTTTTTAATCAATCTTCACACTTCAGCTATAGTGAAAAATAAAATTGTCATTATCTAAATCATTTTACATTCTCTATGAATATCATTATGGAAAGATATATTGAAGATGCACCAGGCAAGTCATATAGGTTCATTTTAGGACGACTATGCCATAATTATACTGTTCATATAACTTTGACTGAGAAACCTAAACAATAGTATAGTATATCCTCTTCAGCAAGGTAGGAAAAAGTTTTTCCTGTAGCTGGTCGTTTGGGTATCTTTATATTTAATCCGTTGTATCTTAAAACAGTTTTATCGTTGTTTACTTCCGGAGCGTTGCGGTTGATGGCGGTGGTTCGATCTTGTACTTGTAATTTGACCAGTGTTTGTCCAGGCGGTTTTTCAGTGCATTCAATGATGGTGCTTCTGCGATAGATGCTGGGAGATTATTCCACGTGTTAATAACTCTGCTGGCGAAAAATTTCAGTCTGATGTTTTTCTTACAGTGGCTTTTCTTTAATTTAAATTTGTGACCTCTAGTGTTTGGGGCATTACTGTCGATCTGAAAGGGGATTTGGTCTAACTTATAAATTCCATGCATGTATTTGTATGTTTCTATAATATCTCCTCGATGTCTGCGGTATACTAATGATGGGAGCTGTAGGAATTTCAATCTGTCTTCGTATGACATCTTACTGCATGCAGGCACCATCCTTGTAGCTCTTCTTTGGACAGATTCCAGAAGTTTCACATGCATCTCCAGTACTGGGAAGGTCACAGCATTACAATATTCCAGATGAGGTCTCACCAACGCAGTATATATCTTCTTAAAACAGCTCTTGTCCATACAGTTGAACGTTCTTCTAATGATCCCCAGGAGTCTATTCCCCTTGTTTACTTGTGTCTGACAATGCTCATCTAACTTCAGTTCGCTGTCTATAGTCACCCCCAGGTCCTTCTCATGGCTGACATGTTCCAGCTCCTGCTGCTCTCCCATGTAATAGTTGTACTTTGCGTTGTCACCTCCCATGTGTAGCACTTTACATTTTGCTGCATTGAACTTCATTTGCCATTTGTTGGACCATGTCTCGAGATTCTTCAGGTCTTCTTGGAGTTGATGGTGGTCTTGTATTTCTCTCACTTCTTTAAAGATTTTTGCATCGTCTGCGAACATTTGGATGTAACAGTGAACAACATCTGGCATGTCATTAATGAAAAGTAAAAACAGGACAGGCCCAAGAACGCTGCCCTGTGGTACCCCCGATGTCACTTCTTTCCATGATGATTTCTCTCCATTTAAGATGACCCTCTGTCTTCTACTCTTTAGAAATCCTTCGATCCATTTCAGCACTTTCCCTTTTATTCCGAAGCTTTCGATTTTCCTCAGGAGTCGTTGATGAGCCACACTATCGAAAGCCTTGCTAAAATCAAGATAGATAACATCTATTTTTGACCCCAGATCTAGGAGCTGCGTCCAAATGTTGAGGCACTGAAGGAGTTGTGTGCTGCATGATTGGCCGGGGACAAATCCATGTTGACACTTTGAGAGTAGATTATTTTCCATCAGATGTTTCAGAATGGTGTCTCTCATTATACTCTCCATTGTTTTGCATATAATCGAGGTTAAACTCACAGGCCTATAGTTGTTCATATTTGCTTTGCTCCCTTTCTTAAAAATCGGTGTCACGTTTGCATCCCTCCAGGCTTGTGGCAGTACTCCCTCTTCCAGGGATTTCTTCATAATCAGGGATAAGGGTTCACTGATATTTGCACTTACTTCTTTCAATATGCGTGGATGAAACCCGTCTGGTCCCGGTGATTTAGCAATCTTGAGGCTGTCTAATTTCTTCTTAACGATGTCTTTAGTGATGTTGACCTCGGCCAGATCTTCGAGATGGCTGTTTCTTGTTTGCGGGGTGGGGATTTCGCTTGAGTCTTCTATTGTGAAGACACTACAGAAGAATTCATTCAGTGCTCCAGCTTTCTCGCAGTCCTTTGTTAGTATCCCCCTCTCTGTTGACAAGTCTGCCACTCCCGACCTCGTTTTCAGTTTGCTGTTTGCACACTTGAAAAAATGCCTTGGGGTTTTGTTTTGCCTCGTCTGCCAATTTGCTTTCGAACGTCTTCTTGGCCTTTCTCGAAGCCCATCTAGCTTGGTTTCTTGCACGGCTGTACAGTTTGTAGTCTTCTACACTTCTTGATTCTTTAAACTTTTCAAATGCTCTCCTCTTGTTCTTCACCTTCTCCAAGACTTGGTCCGTGATCCAGACAGGTTTTCCAGTAATGAACTTTCCTCCTTTCCTTTTGGGGATGTTGCCCTCAATAGTATCTTCGAGACGTTCCCTAAAGATCTCCCAGCTTCCTTCCATATCCTGCGTCTTCAGATCTTCTTGCCAGTCGTACTCGTCCAAACTTCTGCCCATTTCTTCGTATCTTCCCTTGCTGTAGTTATAGCAGGATGGTCTCTTCTTCTGAGGCTGTAGGTAGCAGTTGTAGTTAAAGATAATTCCGCAGTGGTGACTTTTACCCCATGGCTCAATCAACTTGACATCTGTGACCATCTCCTCCTCGTTTGTGAATACCAGGTCTAGGGTATTTGCTGTCTGGTTTCCCCTGAAATGTGTGGGCTCCTTCACATGCTGGTACATGTAGCAATCTCTGACACACTCAAGGAACCTGTAATTTAAACTGTTTTCCCTGCAATTTGTCTGCATATTACACCAGTCAATGTCGGCCATATTAAAATCACCACATATTAGTAAATGTGAGCATCTCCCTTTCTTTGAAGCTTCCTTCAGGACATCCATCATCACATCGTTGTTGCTTGCTGGGCTGTTGGGGGATCTGTATATACATCCTACCATCAGGTTATCGCGGTCTTTCAGCTTAACCTCAATCCATATACTCTCCTCAAAACTTTCCACAAATTTCACACTGGTCTCCTGTGGGCTTAGTCCATCTCTTGCATATATTAAAACACCTCTTTTTGCAGTTTCAATATTGGTAAAAACAGAATACCCATCCACCTGAAATTCTGACAACTGCGGTTTAACATGTGATGCTTTGGGTAAAAACTCAGTTACGCAGATAATGTCAGGTGCATATAAGAAAATAGTGCTTTCCAAATCCTGACGCTTGTTTAGTAAGCTGTCGCAATTTGTATAAAAACATTTAAAACCAGATCTATTTACAGGTACTGTGACGGGGATCACGTGTCGTCCTTCTTCTGTTTCTTCTTCACCACTTGGTCCCCTCTTATCACCCAGGTTTCTCCGCTCTTCTCTTCCTTGGCTTTGTCGTTGAGCGCCCTCTTCTTGACGACGAGTTTCTTGATTGCCTCTCGTTCTAAAGGGGTTAGATCCTTGTTGATAAATATTCCCTTGTACTGGTCCACTTCTTGGAGTTTCGCTGCCCCTTTCAGTATTTCCTTGACATTCTCGGGGGAAGAGGTAGACAATCTCAGCGGTCTTGGCTTGTCTCCTGGTTTCTTGCCCAAACGTACTGGATTTTGGATCAGGACCTTCACTTGAATTGCATGGAGCAGAGCTCTTGCTTGTTCCAGGTCTTCATCAATTCTGCTCTTGGGGTCATCCTTCTCACTTTCTTTCAGGTTGAAGATGATAATGTTATTTTTCCTGCTGTCTCTCTCACTAATCTCCTTCATGTTAGCTGCTGCTGCTTCATTTAGCTGTTCTGCACTGGATCCAGGGCTTTGAGAGCTGCTCTCAAATGTCTTCTTTAGATCACTAATTTCTTTACTGAGGGATGTTGTTGTTTTTTCTGTCTCCTGCCTCAGCGCATCCATGTCAACTCTGACTGCTCCTACTTCCATACTGACTTTGTTTGTTAACTCCTGTTTGACCTCCTTGATTTCATCACGCAGAATTCCTACAGTACAACCCAAAATAAAGTAAGAAAATTTTCTGTCAGAAGTCCTCTGTTAACCTATTTTGCCCTCTTTTCTCCTCTGCACCCCAAATCTCCTTACAACTCCCTTTGACTCCTTACAACAACCTTAGCCCACATTAAAAACTCTATTTAGACAGCTGCCAATGCAACTGCAATTAACAGAGGTGCAAAATATCAAGTAAATCAAACACAATGGAGGGATTGAGCTTAAATTGGTGTTGTTTAAATATGGTTTTAATGTAATTTTAAAAGGTAGTTTCAAGTAGGTAAAAGTAGGAAGTGATTCAGAGGTAGTCAAAAGGTGTGAAAGGGTAAAGTAGTGGCTGATTCTTCCTTCCTGCTGGGGTAATCGTACTTTATTTTGGGTTGTACTGTAGGTATTCGTCGCATCTCTCCTTGATTTCCATGTCGATGTGTACTGCCTTCATTGCGTCCTCTTCGCATTCCTTACAGAACCAGTGAAGCCTCTTGCCTTTTGGTGTGTTTAACACTGCGTATGTGTTCTCATCGACTCCAGTGCACTCCAGGCACACCCATTTGTTGCATCTGTCACATTGGATAAGCTTGTCATCCTGCTTAGTGAAGACTGTAAGGCAGGTCTTGCATGTCAGTGAGTTTGGTTGCTCGATCTCCATGTCTGAGTCAGCGTCTTCGTTCGTTTCTTGCTTGCTGGATGATCTTAGCCTTTTCTTTATGCCTCGCTGTTTGTCATCTTTATTTGGCATCTCAGTAATTACTCTTCTAGGTCTCTCAGCAGGGCTTCCTTGACTAGGGAGAAGCAGATTTCTCGCAGTGAAGTATTGAAGTGCACGCCGTCTGGCAGATCTGTGTCATTGAATCTTATCCTTCTTCTCGTCTTGTTTTGGCCCTTGTACTTTCTCAGCGAGTTTTGGCAAGTTCTCGATGCATGATTTATAGTCGTATTGTTGCAAGTTTTGTTGGCCTCTTTTATTTCTTCATTAATCTTCTGCAAATCTTCCAAAAAAAGGACAGTTTAGCTGCACACAAATACTTGGTTTATCATCTCCATATATTTCTATGATTTTGTAACCGACACACAGCTTGCTGATATATGACTTACTCAGACTCAATATAGCAGAGATGTGATGTATTTACCAGACGTGAGGCTTGTGACATCAGGGGGATAAAGATGGAGTAATATCCATAAGGGTCCCACACACGAACATCACTCTATACTCACATTTATTACCCTTACGCTCCACAGAGAATTCAATCCATATCGACAGCTTTCTTTGATATATCTTACAGTATTAGATCAGACCAGACAGAACTTGGGAGAAACCCTTAGTACACAAGAAGTATGATTTGAATTTCATGTAAAAAAAGGGGCAATACAAATGCATGCCTAGATGTTCATTCAAATGTCTAAATGTCTACTTCAATGCTATATTCCAAATGTTATGCATCTTTAGTTTGACACTTTTCTAAGGTGCCAAATAACTTTCAACAAAATTGATGAAAAACCTCTGTTTCTCCACAAAAGTCATTTTTGATGTTCCTGGTTTGCCACAAAGTTTGATGGTCTGGTGCATCTGTCATGGCAACGCTATACACTGCAGCCAACAAAACTTAAATTTAGAACATTGATTGTGTACAATTTTTCTTGAACTGCTCAGTGTGACAGCGAAGCACTCTCAATCTCCAAACCATGTGCTCACGAGCAACCTATAATACCTAACCTGCTAAACTATGGCAATGTACTCAGTGATGGAGCAATGTCGTTGGTGTGACCATAGATATAGCTTTTTTAACAGAACTCACACTTTTTCATATCATATGAAACATTGAGTTATTGCAGTCTGCGTTATTGCAGACAATGCCATGGCGATTTGTCAAAAGCGTTCATGCTCAATTTATTTTGTAACACCAAGTTGGGTATATATGAACAAAACCAACACAAGCCAGCAATGCCCAAGGACATGAATTAGCACACACTTGATAGTCTCTCTGTGCATTAGTTTGTCCCATCAATTGGAATTGGTGATGACAGAATATAAGTTATATATTGTATGCATATTGTACTGTATGTACACAGAGAGCACTGCTTGCAATATAGTACAACTGGCCGTAGGGGTTCACTGTGATAGTAAATGCTTTGAAATCAGATTAAGTAGGTAGCTACAGGGCTCTGTAAATAAATAGGCAGTGAGAGGTTGTATTGAAATCGATACTAAGACACACTTCTGTCTGCCGTTTAGCCACATGATTAGAAAATAACAAGCATTCACATATTGACAAGGATGCATAATATCTCACATACTTGGTCTACAAGAGCAAGATTTTGAAGCCTTTTTCTTCATGTTCCCTTCAGCTTGTAAAGTGACCCTTTTATTAATTGCACAGAATAACTTAGAGAGTGAAAAAACCAAAATGACATAGTCCTATGTTGCACAGGGTTTAGCACAAACAGAGATGGAGGGCCTGCTCCTGCAGAACGTTACCATTTCTGCAATATACGTCATTCTTGTTTGCCTTCTGTGGCAAATAACAGCAGCATTTGTATTTGCCTTAGGTTTTCTCCACATAAGCTATGAGTTTACTGTTATGAAAGCTTTCTATGGGATTGTTCTTCACGGAAACTAAATACTCAAATGGCCCATTATGTTAGCTGGATTGAGCTCCTGAAGCCTCCCTTATGCTTTTAGGAAATAATGTTATCCTTAACAAAGATGTCACTTGATACTCAGGGGAATATGATTTTTACTGACAAGGCAACTGTCAATGCTGGCCGTTCATAGAATAACCATAGCTATCAGGCTATATAATATATTTGGATGCCATGCAACAGATGAAAATATGCCTAAGGACCACTATTAAATGTGGCTTCCAATGACCAGAACTGGGAATGCATGGGCATTTATAACAGCCAGGTGTATCATAAAACCACTAGAGTATATAATAAGTATGTACCATAAATCTTATATAAAGTACGGCCAGCAAATCAATGAAATAATTACCCATTTGCAAATCATTTAATTTAGCCTGAGAGCATCTGAAGAAAACTGACATTGTTGTGTTTACCTATTGGGCATTTGTGAGTGTCCCTAATGTTTTGAAGGGATATATCCAGAAAAATGTATTTATAATAAGACAGGCTACCCTATACAGGATGTTCTTTTTTAGCAATTGCAGGCACTAAGAGCAATCAAGTGGAAAAAGACACAAGAGCTTTTCACTTGGTGGAGATGCCAATGCAATGGGACATCATGATAAAATATTAGGCAGACATATTGGCTTGATATGCCTTGTTAAGAGTGACTTGTGGCATAACGCTTGACTTCCTACTCCCTGTGTGATGTGAATACGCATAAGATTGATGTGGATAAGTCAAAGCAGCTCATGAAATGGTTATTCCTGTGTGCATTACCTTGGGGCCCCATGTGAACTACATGCTGGGCAGAATTCTGTCTGTTTTGATTAGAATCGGGAAATAAGAATAGGGAATTTAGGATCAAGGGCAATATGGCAAAACAGCGTCAAGGCTGCCTATATGCTGTGAAAAATACAATATTGATGAAATGTTGAGACTTTCAATTGTGCTACTGAACATTTTCATATTGTTTGATAAAGATATGTTCCATAATGTCAGCTTAATGTTACCATTTAAATCAACATCAGTTCTGATTAGAATCAGGATTATGAATGAGGAATTAAGGTTCAAGGGCAATATGGAATATTGGCATCAAGGGTGCCTATTGGCTGTGAATAATCCAACTTTGATCAAATGTTTATCTTTTCCGTTTTTTGACTGAACACTTTTGTGTTATTAAATTTTATTGATATATTCCTTGATGCCATCTTATAGTTAGCACTTAAATGAACAACTGAATTACTCCAAATATATTTATATCTTCTGTGTCACCATTTACTCCTTCATTATTAGGTTCATAAACTTCTAAATGCTCCTACTTCAGTTAGGCTTTGATCAATAATTGATTTCCTGAGGCCTATAACCCGTTTCCCATTGCCAAGTTGGCTTCAATTTTCACACTTCTCTTGGTGAAGATTTCAAGGTGCATTGGTTTTCAATTTTCATCCCTTTGATAACTTGCCAAGTGACAATTTTTAAGTTCCTTCAAATGTCTTAGAAAAGTGTGATGAGAATTTCACAAGATGCTCCTTCAAGATGTGTCTTCACGCTTCACCAACAGTGAAAAATAAAAATTGTCATCTTCTAAATCCCTCTATATTCTCTATGAATAGCATAAAGGAAAGATACATCCTAGATGCACCAGTTTCATGAGACTTTTGATCAAAGAAAAAAACAAAATGAGTGCTTCTAAATGAACCATATGAGCAGAGTGGAGAGAGGCAAGCCACATGTCACATTTGTGAGAACGTCTCTGATTGATCGAGTTAAAGAGAACGTCTCTGATTGATCGAGTTAAAGAGAACTTCTCTGATTGACCGAGTTAAAGAGAACATCTCTGATTGAGCCAGTTAAAGAGAACTTCTCAGATTGACCCAGTTAAAGAGAACTTCTCTGATTAACCGAGTTAACGAAAACTTCTCTGATTGACCGAGTTAAAGAGAACTTCTCTGATTGATCGAGTTAAAGAGAACTTCTCTGATTGACCGAGTTAAAGAGAACTTCTCTGATTGACCAAGTTAAAGAGAACTTCTCTGATTGACCAAGTTAAAGAGAACTTCTCTGATTGACCGAGTTAAAGAGAACTTCTCTGATTGACCAAGTTAAAGAGAACTTCTCTGATTGACCCAGTTAAAGAGAACTTCTCTGATTGACCGAGTTAAAGAGAACTTCTCTGATTGACCGAGTTAAAGAGAACTTCTCTGATTGATCTGATTGACCTAGTTAAAGATGTTAAAGAGAACTTCTCTGATTGACCGAGTTAAAGAGAACTTCTCTGATTGACCGAGTTAAAGAGAACTTCTCTGATTGACCCAGTTAAAGAGAACTTCTCTGATTGACCGAGTTAAAGAGAACTTCTCTGATTGACCGAGTTAAAGAGAACTTCTCTGATTGACCGAGTTAAAGAGAACTTCTCTGATTGACCTAGTTAAACATGTTAAAGAGAACTTCTCCGATTGACCAAGTTAAAGAGAACTTCTCTGATTGACCAAGTTAAAGAGTGACCTATTTTTGTCCAGAGAGCATGGTGCCTTTGAATAATACTAGATGACAAGTGAATCTACACTTTTAGGCTTGAACCTGCCCTACCCATCAGCAGAATGACACTGAATGTGCCCTGATACTCCCTTCTGTTACAAGTTCAGTATAATCGGCTTGTTGCATCTTTCACAGCAGCAATCTTGCATGTTCATTACATTTGTAAGAGGCAAGTGCAATTGGCCTTTGCATGAGTATGAGCGTACAAGGCTAATCCACAATATTACATAACAAATTGGATCCATAATTGGTATCGCTGGGCCTCATCAGAATATGAATTGCAGTAACAGCCAGACAGATAGATAGCAGACAGATAGATCTTCAATACAGCCTCTTGGGACATTTTTACACTTGATTTTATGTTAGAGATAATTCATAATATGTTATCGCCAAAGCAGGAGAGAGCAGCAAGTATCACTTCTAGTTTGTCAAGACTTTTTAAATGAAGTTATTTACACATAGTTGGTAATCTTTTCTTACAGAATTACTTATTGTTTTGTACTAAGAATAAATTTGGTGGCGAAACCCGCTTTTACATTGTGAACATTAAACTGGAATGGGATCTAGCACCAGTGATTAGAAGCCCAGACTGCTATCAACTGAGCTAAGCAATTAAGGTTTCTCTGTAAATATGTAAACAATTATTCATTTACAGCCATGTATGAAATCTGGTTTGGTTTTTTATCGTCTCTGATACTCTGACTCTCAGAGTCGTGTAGGTTCATTTTAGTATGACTATGCCATACATGCTATTACTTCTGCAACTGAGAAACCCAAACAGTAAAAAGGAGATTTGAACTAGAGCACAAATAGATGTTAGATCATCATGATATGGTTTTGGCTGATGATAACCGTCATACTGCTGGTTGATGTATGACTTACTCAGACTCAATATAGCAGAAATGTGATGTATGCTGTCAGTCGTGAGGCTTGTGCCATCATGGGAATGAAAATGTGGGTAATATCCATAAGGGTCCCACACACGAACATCACTCTATACTCACATTTATTACCCTTACGCTCCACAGAGAATTCAATCCATATCGACAGCTTTCTTTGATATATATCTCATTGTATTCTAGGTCAGACCACACAGAACTTGGAAGAAACACTTAGTACACAAGAAGTATGATTTGAATTTTCATGTCAATACAAGAGAAAAATTGCATGGTAAGATGTTCATTCAAATCTCCAAATGCCTGCAATATTGTTTTTCAAATGTTATGCGTCTCTAGTTTGATGCTTTTAAAAAACCGAAATTATCAAGTATGCCAAGTAACTTTCTACAAAATAGATGAAAAACCTCACTGTTTCTCCACAAAAGTCATATCAAAGAATGATCAAATGTCAAAAATGTAATGGAAAGATATATATGTAGACACTCGTACCTAATCTCTGCAGAGCTGCGAATGTATTTTTAACTGTTTGTTTTCATCGACAACCAATCAAGCAGTTCCAACCAGGGTGTTTCCCAACATTACTCTTGAAATTTTGCAATGATTGGTGTCAAGACTGTTATGTCACACATAGATACTCTCCAGTATATGAGACGCTGGGATGCCATAGAGTTTGATGGTCTGGTGTATCTGTCATGGCAACACTATACACTGCAAATGACAAAACTTAACTTTAGAACATTGATTGCATAAAACTTTTCTTGAACTGCTCTGTGCAACAGCGAGGTACTCTCAATCTTCAAACCATGTGCTCACGAGCAACCTATAATCCCTAACCTGCTAAACTATGGATATATGTATACTCAGTGATGGAGCAGTGTCATTGGTGTGACCATCAAAAGCAACATCAGCCAGTAATGCCCAAGGACATGAATTAGCACACACTGCCTCTCTGTGCATCAGCTTGTCCCATCAATTGGTATTGGTAAAGACGGGATATAGGTTATATATTGAATGCATATTGCTTGCACACAGACAGAACTGCATGCTTGCAATATAGTACAACTAGCCCAGGGGTTCACTGTGACAGTGAATGCCTTGGAATCAGATTTAGTAGGTATAGCTAGAAACAGGGATCTGCAAATATATGGGCAGTGAGAGCTTGCATAAAAAGATAGATACTAAGTCACACTTCTGTCTGGCATTCAGCCACACGGTGTTAAAAGGACAAACATTCACATCTTGACAGGGATTCATAATGCTGTCTCACATACTCTGTCCAACAGAGCAAGATTTTGAAGCTATTTTCTTAATGTTCCCTTCAGCATGTCAAGTGACCCCTTTATAAATTGCCACAGAATGACAAGGACAGTGAAAAAGCCAGAGTCCTATGTTGCACAGGGTTTAGCACAAACAGAGATGGAGGGCCTGCTCCTGCAGAACGTTACCATTACTGCAATATACGTCATTCTTGTTTGCCTTCTGAGGCAAAAAAACAATAACTTTTGTATTTGCTTTGCTTTTCCACAAAAGCTGTGATATTGCTGTTATGGAAGCTTTCTATGGGATTGTTATTCACAGGAGCAAATACTCAAATGGCACAATAGTTGCATTGAGAATCTGAAGCCTCCCTTATGCTTTTATGAAATAATGTTATCTTTACCAAAGATGTCACTTGATACTCAGGGCAATATGATTTTTACGGACAAGGCAACTACAAATCCCAGTAGTTTACAGAATAACCATCTCTTTCTGGGCTTTGTTATATTTTGCACACCGTGCAACTGGTGAAAAAATGCCTGAGCAACACTATTGAAAGTGGTTTTCAATCCCCAAAATCAAGAATGTATGGATATTTAGAAAAGTACAATATATAGGCCGAGTGCTGGCCCGCTAGAGTACATAATAAGTACATACATTTGATTTCCGGTGGGTACACACAGTGTCCTTGAACGAAGTTTAGGGTTAAAAAAAATGTACAAAGAATCTGTCAACGCAGCATTGTAGTGTGTGGTCTCAGCTTCGATTTGATGTAAAGAACAAAAAAATCTGTTGGGAAAATTTTGAGAAAATTGAAATTAAAAATTTTTGGTTTTTCACACCCTTGTTGGATGCAAAATATCTGCTATAGAAATATAAAATGGCAGTTCTGTGATCCTAAAACATCATAATTTATATAGTTATACATTAGTTTACACATTCAGGTAAAACAAATGAAAGAAAAGCCTTTTATTTTCAATTTTCACATCATTTCCTATTGTTAGGGGTGTTGCAAACTCACCAAATATTATAATGTGTTTAAATCATATATAAACATCACCATTTCAGCTTTATTATTTCTTGGGCTAAGGAAAAGTGGCAAATGAACCACAAGCATGTCAGAAACTGCCTTGTTAATTTCGTTTGTGATACAACGTGAGATTTTTAGCATTTCACCGGTTGATGTTTTTCAAAAGAGATTCACAAAACATTTGTAAAGTTATCAGACAATAAACAGTGGACAAATGTATTAATACCTACTGCTGGGATCTGACAAATCTGTATCTTCACCATAGCTTTGCATTTAGGCTGTATTTGATATTTAAGGAAATTATATATTTTGATAAAAAAATTTCAAAAATCAATACAAAAAACCATGCAAGTGGGCTAATGAACATGTAAGATGGCCAATTCCAAGTTATATTACAGTGTCTTTATCCATACTGAAATATAGGTAGCAATTTGTGGTCTTCTGAAGGATTTTAAGTGCTTTGTTTGGCTGCTTTTGCCAGTTATTAAGATTATTTCTTGGAATTTAATAGTTGCAGACTTCCAAGATTCAGTTGTTTAGTAGTGTCATGCCTTTGTGCAATCAACATATTATCAAACTATTAGTCAACACATTCTACTCTGTAGTCACATAGTTAATATCAGTTATCTGTGAACTTTCCATACAAAATAAAGAGTTATCGGCATTTTTAACAAGTTAACTTGACGTCAGAAGTTTTGAAACAAATAATTATTGGCGAAATTACTTTTTTTTCTTTCATGGTCAGATTGACAACACTCAAAAATGTATCTTATACGTATTTTCTTGCCAATTTGTTGCATTAGTGATGCAAAATCTACGGAGAAAGTACTAATTTGAGAGTTTTGCACAATTGAAGAAAATCTATAACATGCCTTCTAAAATAAAGTCCCTGAACAAAAATATCATATTTTAGCAATGCACAACTGAAACAATCACATTTCTTCAGATTGGAATGAGAGGTTTTGATATTAATTTAGAGAGATGCACTCTGTAAGTGTTGCGACATATGTCTCGGAATATGGGTATAAAAATGCTATAAAATATCTAAATATGTCTTATTATTGACTATATTGCTGCAGTGTTTGGCTACTTAACTTAGGCACTCAATGAATTAGTAAACCTATGCAGGTTCAGTTGATTAGATGTTTTAAAATGTGCTCTGATAGTGCGGGATGTAGTCTAGCAAGTTTGTAACACCTTCCGAATATATTCCTTTAAAATCTACTTAATCATAATTCTGAATTTGTTCAACTGTTAATATAAGAACCATGGTGGTCAAAGAAAGCATTTCTACATTCAACTCATTCAAACAGATCGTTTTCAAAATTTAATAATGGATATTTTGCATACCACAAGGGTGTGAAAAACCAAAAATTTTAAATTTCAATTTTCTCAAAATTTTCCCAACAGATTTTTTTGATCTTCACATCAAATCGAAGCTGAGACCACATACTACAATGCTGCGTTGACAGATTCTTTGTACATTTTTTTTAACCCTAAACTTCGTTCAAGGACACTGTGTACAGTGATACAGGGCTCTGTAAATATATAGGCAGTGAGGACTTGTATAGAGTCCAAAAAACAAGCCAAAAGTTGATATGCTCCTCAATGGGAATGCACTGTCCTGGTGCATAGATATCAAAAACTTAGGAAATTATTTGTCAAGTGATCTACGGGAGCACAAAGAAATATCTGCCAAAAAGAGTGACTTAAGTGGGCGGACACACACGCTTCTTGGAAATGCCCCAAATTTTATGAATCGTCTGATAATTATGTCAGTTTTCAAAAGTCAATGCTGCCACTTTCATGGCGTGCAGGCATAGAGGCTGAGAGATAAACATTTCAAGGACTTCTTACATTGTGGAAACGCTGTGTTAGATGCTTGGGTTAGTTACCTCCAAAAACTCACTGTCGGTTTCTTCCCCATATTACAGAAAAGAGAAACCCACACGTCAAAAATTTGTGCGAAGTTCCTGAGAATCTACAATATGATGGCAAAAAGTGACAATGATCTTGTCAGATTCATTGCATCCAGAGGTGACACAAATATTCAGACAAAAAATCAGACAATGATAGGTGACAATTTGAATTACATAACTATTTTCAGTTGTCTGATGTGAGGTGTCCTGTCAAGTTGAACTCCTGCAGGTGCTCGTCTGAAGATCTGGCCATTGTTCAGGCAATCAAAGACATTAAAGATAATGGACTTACAAAATTTACGATTGTTGAACAACTTGAACTTTTGCATTTATTATGTGAATACTAAATTGTATATTTACATTCTGTTTTAAATTGTATTACCAAAATGTCAAGTTTTTCAATGTACGCCTATCAAGTGTGTGTAATAAATATATATCTAGATACATATATAAAATTCACCTCAGCCCTATTCCTTTGTCACGGGTAATCTCAGCTATGGCTCACCTCACAGACACAATATTTTGCCACAATGTCCTGATAAGTCCCAACTGTGTTTGTATCGCTTCAAATGTATCAAAACTTCCGAATATTTACTTTTAGAGACCTAAAACAGATATTCATAGGCCACTACAATGTACATTTTCCCGTGAATAATGAATGTTCTGCTGCAGTGATACCAGCAGCAACAGCAGCAGCCACTCAGATTTAGTGTTAACACATTTATTGAAACAAAGAACAACTCCTGACTGCGTAAATTAATAATATTTACAATGTCAATGCACCCTCTACCCTTCTTACTCACAGGGCTGTGGCTGATTTCAGGGCCACAATACGATGTCACCTAAGCCCTGATTGTCATTCAATTAGTGTCACAATTAACCAAAGTTCTTCTTGAAGCATTATTGGTATTTTAGTATCAAGTCTCAGGTGTTATAAATGCTTAGGCCTAAGTGTCATCAAGTGTTTTCCACACAAACAACAAGGAACTTGTGGTAAAAACCAAGGACATCTTCCAAGAAGAAACAAAGGAACTAAAAAAAAAAACAGCCAGGAAACTCTGGAAAATAATGAAAAAACACTTAAGTGCTGCCCCCCACTAACAGTGGGTGAGCAACCTGGCAGACCCAGGCCTGCACACAACAGATAGATAGATAGATAGATAGATAGGTGTCTCACGAAGCTTTCCTTTTCTATAAAGTCCCAATTTGAGAACTTGATACATTTATATTGATTTCGTTTTCTAGAACAAGCCAAATAACTGAACCAATGTAATTGAACTTGCAGCATCAACATAATTAGGGGAGGGACTTAATTTGCTTTTTTGGGAAATTCAATATGTATACCAGCCCAATTTGTGCCATTGGGTCCCCCATTAACAAAAAAACAATTTTTTTGAAAATCCGACAAGTGCTACCCCCCTTGACATATGCCTTGAAGTTTTAGTGATTTAAAACGCTCGCGAGAACATTTACGTCTACCGCGTTAAGTGACTATTAGACGAATGACAAAACAAATAGTACCATTGGATTCCTCTTGTCAAGAGCTTTAAAATGAGTACCCACATGATGGGTCTACTATGATATTTGTTGTCACAGTTATCAGGAACTGTTACTGTAAATTGCAGCGAGTAGCACCTTCAGCTTAACTCAATGAAAATCAGGCAAACTTGATAAATTAGAAAGTCTAAGTGTTTTAGTGATATATCTAATACCAAGCACAACTGTTTTTCAATCTCAATTTGGTATCTGAACATATTTCATGGGTTAACCATTTGAAAACTTGTCATTGCTATATTCAGAAATACTATAGCTTTTATTCGCACAACACCTTATTGCTGATTCATTCACCTACACTCATAATGATTTTATGCAATTCATAGTAATGAATTCTTTGAGGTAGGCTTACAGAAAATAGCCTATCACAATTTTGATAATTATTATTCTGCAATAAATTTAATAATCTGGAAGTATAATAAAATTAGAATATACTGCAATGCCAGGCAATTGGTTCAGGAATATTGAAGTTACGAGAAATGATATGTTCCAAAACTTGTTTATAGCATAATATTATATAAATATTTGATGGTGAGGAGTCCAATATAGAGTATAATTGGACGAAGAAAAGTTATATTGGACGAGGCGCTTGCGCCGAGTCCAATATAGTTTTTCTGAGTCCAATTATACTCTATATTGGACGACTTACCATCTAATATTTGTTATATTCTCCATAAATGAACCCAATTTAAAGCAATAGGTTTTTAAAACACTTTGACTGTGCTGGAAAGCCAGTTTGTGTTTCTTTTTGTTTAACTGCAGAATTCTCTTAAAAATATATCTCGTCCTATTTCAGCATGGGTAGCCACAAAAATATAAAATTCACATATTCTGATTCTGTATTCTATAACCAAGAAACTTCTTTATATTTGATATTTTTTATTTCAATTTTATAGCACGATGTTTGTCTTTAAACATTGGAATTTACGTGAAAAATGGGTGAAAAAATGCATTTTTTGTCACTCAATGTCATACCATGGTCCCATAACCTATGTAAGCAATGTTACTTTTGCTTAATGTTGTTGCCTTGATCAATACGCAACTTTTGACATCATTTGTGTTTTTCTGTGTCTTCCCATTGGCGTGAAATTAATTTTTTAGTAAAATGGAAAAACACAAATTTTTTTCTTGCTGTTGCTGCAGCAGGGCACAGCAGAAGGTGTTTCCTCTCAGGTCCTCCCTCACGTACCTATATATATATAATATTATATCATATGCCTAGCAGAAATACTCGCTTCTCATTGGCCTACAGCCGTGCAATATTCTACGATATTGCACGCATTATATTGCACGCTCATTTTAACATGTGAAAGATTGGACGGACCTGAGAGGAAGCACCATATTTCAGTGCTGCTGCAACCACAAGCAGAGAAAAAGATTGTGTTTTTTCATTTTACTAAAAAATGCAATGCAGAGCAACGGAGGCAGTTAGAAAGCTGGTTTTTGCGGCAAAAGATGCGTCTATTAAACGGCTATTAGGATATTAACTTTTTGTACTGATTATTTTATTTGTTTTATCAGAATGAAGCAATAAATGACCGAAAAATAGCGTTTTTGCCGATTTTTCAGTGATTTTTTTGTGTATTGTGGTCAAAAGTCTGCTATAAAGTTTCAGAAAAAAATCGAAAATAATATCTATCATCAAGTATATAATTTTTGGATTCCAAAAGTGTGAAATATTTTTTTGTGAGTGAAATAGTCATTGATTTCTGACGAGATACATTTTAAATATGTAGTTCAAAAGAAACACAGACTTGCGGCAGCACAAGATTGTTTCTTGGTTTTAGTAAAAAATGAATCACCACCCAGTAATGGAAATAGATAGGAAAGTGATTTTGGTGGCAAAAGATGTATTTTAAAGGGCTAAGTGGATGTCGACTTTTTGTAATGTTTATGTTATTATTTTTAGTCAGTAGGCCTATAAAGGATTAAGAGGCCGAAAAACCTTTTCCCCCCAGTTTCAGAGACTTTGGTTTGTTAAGAGATCTAAAGTCTGCCAAAAAAATAGTAAAATTTATTTAAAGAAGACCCATCATCAAGTATATCATTCCACAAGAGAGAAGCCTTTTTTTGGGTGAAATATT
This sequence comes from Platynereis dumerilii, assembly GCA_026936325.1. Classification (NCBI taxonomy): domain Eukaryota; kingdom Metazoa; phylum Annelida; class Polychaeta; order Phyllodocida; family Nereididae; genus Platynereis; species Platynereis dumerilii. Next base: position 20,198,086 of record JAPTHN010000005.1, on the reverse strand, counting down.
TATTGAATTTTGATGAGATACATTTAAAAACGTGGGTCAAAAGAAACCAAAAAAAAGAGTCTAAACATCAGAATTCTAGCCCTTTTATTTGCATTTGTCACAAAAAACCATATGATATAACAGTTATTGCACATCACCTCGTGCAATATCAGTTTTTATGGCACCTCGGTGACTAATATTGCACTCGGGCTGCGCCCTCGTGCAATATTAGTCACCTCGGTGCCATAAAAACTGATATTGCACTCGGTGCTGTGCGATAACTGTATATTATTCAAACACTTTGAAATACAAAGGTTTAGTTTACAAAAATATAACAATGGTATAAAATAGTATTATAAATAGTTAAAAAGATCACAGATATAAAATCAAATGTTCAAATGGTACAAATAAAATCCATAAAACCTTGTCTGTCAGATACAGTAAAACCGTCCAACTCTACCTGGCTATCACGTAATTCACAAATCATAGCTATCACATTCCTATCACAGTCAGAAACATCTTTTACGTAAGCACCTTTAAGTATGTGAATACCCTTACATAGTACTGAGGAGGTGTCTAAGTGAACCCTCTTTCTAATAACATTCAAGTTTTTACTAATAATAGATCTCGCAGTTGCTATACAATGATTATATAAATATCTAATCTTGAAATTTGAACTTTCTTTCATTGTTTGACACATCTTAATAAAACGACAGTAAATTTGATCAAGAACACCAGGTGTCTCTAACACAACTGGTAGGAACCTAGTGTGTGTTCTATAAGGCAAATTAAACAATCGTCTAACTGATCGATTCCATGCAACAACAAATTCATGAATAGACTTATCGGAGAAATTCCAAATGGCAGTACCATACATATGAGCACACTGGGTATTGAATACTCTACGTAAAATTATGTCTGGACATTTTCCAAGCGTAGCTAAAACAGTGTTAACTCTGCTGAATAAGTCGCCCTTTTTATTTCTTACATCTTCAGCTTCACTTAAATTAAAATTAATTTTGTGTCCTAGATGTTTAAAATTATCAACCCACATCAGCTTAGCACCACACAAATGAATATCAGGCTTATCCGTTACACGTTGCTTCGAAAATAACATACAAACAGTCTTTTTAGAATTAAATTTAACTCCATACACAATACCAAAATTTTCACAAATTTCTAACATCTTTCTCAGACCTTTAACAGAAGGAGACAGCAAAATTAAATCATCGGCATAGCCGAGAGAGCCAAAGTACTGACCTCCAACCCAACAACCAAGACCAGAATTCTCTAACTCATTCAACAATTTGTCCATATAAATACAGAACAGAATGGGGGAAACAATTCCTCCCTGTTTTACACCATTAATGGTCTTAAAAGTTTGTGAATGACAACCTTTCCAAACAGTACGCATCTGTTGGCAATAAACATGGCAATAAAACTCCTCACTGCACAATATAACTTCTCACCGTCCAATATAACTTTTCACTGTCCAATATAACTTTTTCTCTGCCTAATACAGCAAGGATATTATCCAAGATTACTCGCTTGTGATTGGCTGACACAATCCGAGTGGAGAATATATTCATATATATGACAGCATAGCTATTTCAAGATCAAGCCATTCATGGACCATGCAAGAGTAAGATATTATTGCCTGTTCTGATTGAGACTTACATTCTGACAGGGCAGACCAGGTAGAGGAGCCCTGCTAATGTGGATACTAAAAATATCAATGTTCAATAAACAGGAAATTTAGATGTCTAAAAACATTGATGCTTGTGTCTGCAGTGAGATCAGACATTCCTTACCCACAAATTAGGACAAGTCATTTAAGTGGGCTGTCTATTTTGCAAAATGATATATTCAATAGACTCAGAAATCGCTAAACTAAAGCATCAAATCGATTATCCAAAATCAACTAAATAGTTAAATATCAATGGATGGAATTACCTAGTCAAAGTTATGTTACAAATCTTTCATGACATATGAATGGGCAGTTGATACTGAAACCTAAGTAATAAATAAATCATTATGAATCTCTCTTGGAAGTATACTATGCATAAAGTTTCATGAATATGATATATATGATTTGTGTAAATAGTCCATGTGAGATTATTCTTTGCCTGGAAGCATTTGGCCTCATAACAATTAAACTTTATGAATTAAATGGCACAATACAACTAATGATACTAGTATTTCAATGATTCGTGGAATATCATCAATTTATCAAAGTGTTGACTTAGTGTTGTGTACTTGGGAGTCTTAGAACAATTTTCTTGTGAACCACAAGGACCAGGATTTAGATAAATAAGTCAGGACCCTTCAACCCACATAGGAAGCTTATTAACAGTTGATGTCATTCTTATCTGTCTTTATTTCAGTGCCATACAAACGCTTTATGGCACGCCGACCATAACATTCACAGTAAGAAAGAAATACCAAGTAAATTATTATTTCCATTCCTAAAGGTATATTAAGCACAAAATATTTAAAATCAATTAATTTTTTAAGACCAAGACTCTTGGCAAGAGACCTGTCTGAAAAAAAAAAGTACATAATTGGTAACGTTTGCTTATGAAATATCAATGCCAGAAGCGTTTGACATTAAAAATTGCTCGGAATGGCATCACCTTAAGTGTATCGTATATATAGCTTCCTGGTATTCATTTTGAAGGAAATTTTCCAGAGAATCCAAATATGTTATCCTCATTCTTCTATTTTTAATAGGGCCGAAGATATCGCAAACCGCGACTTTACGGAAACGTAATATATCCTGAAAACTTCAAGGCCTATGTCAAGGGGGGTAGCGGTGCTCCGATTTTCAAAATTTTTTTTTTATGTTCATAACTCACCTAATGGCACATTTTGAGCCGGTATACATATAAAAGTAGGATTAAGTCCCCCCCCTAACATAATGTTAATTTGCAACAAACCTCTTGCTTAACAATAACCTTATTTACTAAATAAACATTTATGCCATTGAGGAATGAAGGATTGGAAGAAGGATTGAGGGGGGCAACGAAAAGGGGGGAAAGGAAAGAAGGAAGATAGCATGTAGGTCATACATAGATAGGTAGGTAAGCACATAGATAGATAGATAGATAGATAGATAGATAGATAGATAGATAGTTAGATAGATAGATAGATAGATAGATAGATAGATAGATAGATAGATAGATAGACAGATAGATAGATAGATAGATAGATAGAAACAACACATTCTCCACATATAATGAAATACGTACTTTATGGACTTTTGTCACCTGAATATAAAGGATGTATTTAATTCTGAAGGTACATCTACAAGATAAAGAATGTTATTCATTTTCTGATATAGATATGTCTGTGGTACGGTTAAATGCCAAAAATGGGCCTGCTTTTCTGTTGAATTGGCCTCTTTGATCCTACTTTTCCCCATAGAAATCGCGCAATCAGGTAACATTGTATTTATGATGAAATGCTAAGGCTTTAATACTGGTTATACTACTTATAGGTAAAATGTCCGCAGATTTATGTCGAGGTTCATGTGATTTAATGGACATTTTCAATGGCCATTTATGGATACAATTTATTCTGGGATGTAATTTCTACTAGTTATACAATTTTAGAGACTGCTCCCTACTCCCTTCTCTCTTCCTTCTTTCACCACTGATCCCTCCTTGTTACAAAAATATACCGAATTACCAGATAAGATGCCCCCTTCACATCTTTTCAGAAGACCTTCAAGCAGTCTGAGAGGTCTGAGAGATCACCAGGCCTCTATTTAAGGGCCTATATTCGAGGTGGGGGGGGGGCTTACAGGAACTTCTCATTAAATTCTGACAGTGCTGCTAATTTTGTTATGTATCTATGATGATGAACTTAATTGGAGCCTTAATTCTAGGGAGGTCATTATTTTGCCCAGCTCAGACACGGGAAACCAAACAAGAGGCTATTGAAATTCTACTTATTCGGGGGGGGGGCTTTATTTGAACATATTACTCCAGGAAAGCCCCACATTGTTTGCTTTCTAAAAAGAATGCGACTGAAGGCATTAAAAACTATTAAATCTGGCAAAATATATATGTGAAGAAATACTGCCCACCTATTAGAGAACAGAATTGAGTTAATTTGACAGTCATAGCATGTCAAACATGATTGAAAGCTATCAATAAACAAGTTTTTTCGAATAGGCATGCTTATATATCTTAAAGTGGGGAAAATATAGGCCTATACCAATGCCAAGGAATTCAGTGACTGAAATCCAAAATGGGAATAGATCTAAATATCCCATTATTATCATCATAAAGATAAAGAATTTATATGCACTAATAACAAAGTTTATCATTTTAAAAGCATTTTATCCTGACAAAGTGGTAAAGTTATCATTATTGACATAATATTATTGTGGTATGGTTAATCTGAACACCTAAAAAAGTAAAACCAAATTTGGTGAATTATGGCTGATTTGAAAAAGTATGAGGTTTGATAATAATTAAAATATGGCAAAATTAACTATTCTCATTACAATTCTGAAATAGTTATAAGAACACACTAAATATTAATTTTGAATATAACTTGCAAATATGTAACTAGGTCGCTATTCTTATCTAATTATGCTATTATACATGTATTACAATGGAAGGGGTGCAAGAAATGACAATGAGGTATAAGACTTCACCCCTATAATAATCAGATATAATGACCTGAGCAATGATGCGTTCAATGGATATCACTAGGGTTAGGTAATCAGTAAAGGGTAAATTCAAACACTGTTTCATTGAATTTACTCAATTTAGTTTTTAAAAATGCACTATGTTAAAAAAAAAAAAGTTGTTTTTATAAGCAATGATAAATATATTTAAAAAGCCACTGTAACAAAAGGCATTATATTTTTAGAACTTCAATTTTAAATATAACATTTATGGATAAAGTGAACCCCCATACCCACCTGAAAAATCAGGCATATGCAGTATGGATGATTGGGACTTTATGTCCTGTATTGATGCACTTGGTAGGCTCATTAGGACAGGAGGAGGACAGGGCAATGATGATTTATACAGCCATCAAGCCCAAATGACCCGACACGAAGTGGGAAACCTGCCAAAAAAGTGGGGGGGGGGGGTGGATCCAAGAATTTTCATCATTTTGGGGGGGGGGCATGTATTCAGTTTTTTTTTTACCGAATAGAAGTATGAAGGTTATATAACATTTTAGGGAGGGGGGGGGACAGTTGTGTCCCTATGCCCTCCTGTGTCTGCCACTGTTGTCCCATATTGAAACTCAATATTTTACTCATTGATCAGATTACTTCTTTTAATAATCCCCCCCCCCCATGGATTGACTATATTTTAACAAACTGACCACAATTTTGGAAAAAGTAACTGTAGGATACAATATTGATTCATGCTAAAAAATAAAACCCAATATTTATTTACAAAGATAAGGTTGTTCTTTAATCTATGCAAGAATGAACAAACTTCAGTGATATTCATTCATCCAATGGTCTGGAGTATTATCATTTGACTGGATATGACGACTGTCCTTCATTTTATTCAATGAGTCAAATAATGAGATACAGTGTTTAATTTGCATTTTGCAATGAAGACCATCTTTCATTTTCATCCTGATTTTAGAGAATGAAGACCAGCTTTTATTTTGAAGAATTGTGCAGAAATTAAGGCCGGTGTTCATTCTCAACAGTTGTGTGATCTATATATGAGAATGAAGGACGTCCTTCTTGTTCCTTCAGAATGAAGACCGGTGTTTATAGTCAGGTGCAAAAAGTCCATAAAGTACGTATTTCATTCTGGGGTGGAGAATGGGCTGAATGTACATTAGATAGATACAGATAGATAGGCAGACAGACTAGCATAACGGGACATACGCAGGACTTCTATCCACCACCTTGCACATTATTTCGTATCTTAAAACCAGCTTCGATCCAATGTCATATGCAATGTGTGTCATCACATTCCTCTTTGACTGCCTGTTATCACGGGTATATGGGGAAGCTTGGGAGAGTTGGGCCGCAGGGAGGGTTGGGCCACCCTGATTTTTGAGGAAACTAAAACATTTTTGAGAAAGCTGCAGCCACCAAAATTTTATAAAAATAAATATCTTTTAATGGATGTAACATACTTGGCTAATTTGCTTGTCATGATCTTCAGAGAGAAGAAAATTCGAATTTTGTTGAAAAACGGAAAAACTGAGCCGTGTTATGAGTTTTTAATTGTCTGTCAGACAACAAGGACTAAGAAAATTTTCTCTGGCATGCTTGATAGGCTTGATTATTCAGTTGTTATTGAAATATTTTGGAAAATTATCAGACAACCAGTTTTGTCATAATTGGGATTAAGAAAAAAATGGTGGAATGGGGGAGAGTTGGGACGGTGCCACGACTTTCCCCAAATGTGTTGCATTTACCCAGATTCATTTTTATTAAGACAGAAGAACTTGCCTAGAACAATTTTCAACAAAGACTGAATATTTTTAGGCCTTATTACATTTCATGGTCTAATAAAATTAAATATCAGGAAATCTAGATGGGGAGAGTTGGGCCGTCACGGCCCGTCAGGCCGAGGCTTAAGTCTGACAGCAAACTAGTATTGCAAGAGGCCTCAATTCTGGATTAATGACTTCTATGACCACAATATTACAGGTTAGAAATATATGACCCTCAACTTGGCCTCAAGTACAGCTTTACTGAACCAGGCATATTACAGTGGCCCAAGTCTCCCCTCTGAATGGCCCAAGTCTCCCACTTAATGGGGAGAGTTGGGCCAAAATTTTTACAATTTTCATAGGGCTGTAGCTCATATGTCCTAGCGCATATATCAATGCAATCCTACAGATATATTCTTAAATATTTCTAGATGCAATACATGCATTAAGCATCTTTATATAATCATTACTGTTGGCAGGAGGTGCAAGAACGTAAAAAGTGGCCCAACTCTCCCAAGCTTCCCCTACCATTTCTTACGAAATCTCGCATAAAGTACCACCGGCAAATCACTAAAGTCATCAAACATTTTAAATCATTTTGCAAAAGAGCATTGTGAGAAAACTGATATGGTCATGCTTATTTGGCATGCGATAATGTCCCTAATGTTTTATCCTGAAAAACATATTGATAATAAGCCAGCCTACAGTTCGCCATATACAGGGTGCTCTGTTTTAACTTTTGCACTAAGAGCAAAGAACTAAAAAAATGACACAGAAGTATCTGACTTGGGCTTGTTGGAGCTCTCAATGTTCAAAATAGACATCAAGATAAAATATCAGGCAGACAAATTGCCTTGATATGCCTGGTTAAGAGTGATATTGCCAAAATGCTTGACTTCCTACTCTCTGTGTGATGTTAATATGGATAAGATTGATGAGGACAAGTCAAGGCAGCTCATGAACATGTTATATGTATTGTGTGTATTACCTTGAGGTCCCATGTGCGCTATATGACCCAGGGCAGAATTCTGTCGGTTTAGATTAGAATCAGGATTATGAATCAGGAGTTAAGGTTCTAGTGCAATACAAAAACATTTGGATTAGAATCAGGAATTAAGGTTCTAGTGCAATACAGAAAAATGGCGTCAAGGCTGCCTATTGGCTGTCAATAATCCAATATCAAATGTTGAGCCTTTCTGTTGTGCTACTGAACACTTAAAAATCATATTGTTGAATAAAGATATGTTCTATAATGTCAGCTTATTGTTAGCACTTAAATTAACATCAGTTCGGATTAGAATCAGGATTATGAATGAGGAATTAAAGTTCAAGGGCAATATGGAAAATTGGCATCAAGGGTGTCTATTGGCTGCTAAAAAATCCAATATTGATTAAATATTTGGCCTTTTCATTGTCAGACTGAACACTTTAATGTTATTTTAAAAGGATATATTCTGAAATCCCATATTATAGCTAGCACTGAAATGAACAACTAAATTACTCCACAACATATTTCCATCTTCTGTGTCAACTTTTACTCCTACATTAACTTCTAAAATTTAATGCTCCTACATCTGTTAGGCTTTGATCAATAATTGATTTCCAGTTGTCTATAACTTTTGTCCCATTGCCAAGTTGGCTTCAATTTTCACACTTCTCTTGGTGAAGATTTCAAGGTGCATTGGTTTTCAATTTTCATCCCTTTGATAACTTGCCAAGTGACAATTTTTAAGTTCCTTCAAATGTCTTAGAAAAGTGTGATGAGATTCCACTTCAAGAGGTGTCTTCACGCTTCACCAATAGCGAAAAATAAAAAAATGTCATCATCTAAATCTGTCTAAATTCTCTATGAATCGCATATATGGAAAAGGAAAGATACATCCTAGATGCACCAGTTTCATGAGACTTTTGATCAAAGAAAAAAACAAAATGAGTGCTTCTAAATGAACCATATGAGCAGAGTGGAGAGAGGCAAGCCACATGTCACATTTGTGAGAACTTCTCTGATTGACCGAGTTAAAGAGAACTTCTCTGATTGACCGAGCTAAAGAGAACTTCTCTGATTGACCTAGTTAATGAGAACTTCTCCGATTGACCGACTTAAGGTGACTCAACCGTGGTACACTGCACATACTTCTGAGCAGCCTGGTTGCCTAGCAACATAGCGTCACCACTGCAGCAGGCCCTGAAAAAGTTGTGACGTCACCATTTTCTGCTCTCTTTTTTTAACAGCATGACAGCCAGTAACTTGCTATTTAAATGAGATCTAATGCAGCTAGAAGCATAATTATTTTTTTATTGAATGCAGTAACACCTACTCTATGCTAGTTCAAAGTTTCAGCTTCTCATCTTTATCCAAAGAATTTTCTCAACTAATTTCATTCAACTGCGTCTAAAATTATCTTTATTTCTTTAAATTGACATTGGCATAGTCATGGCACTGCAGTAAAAAAAGGACTCGGTGAATTTTTTTTTATTTTAGGCCGTTTGTTTGACAATAACTTGTTTATGATATATGCAAATTTTAAAAAAAATCTGTATGATCGTTTTCCTAAAATTTGATTACTGCCAAAATTGATGCATACAAAATCAGCAATTAATTCGTGTATTGGTGCCCTTTGAGCTCTTACAGAAAAAATTTTTTTAACCTTTTTCTTCAAATTTGTGGAAAATGTATTGGTTTACATCCATGGGAATACATTTATGATGTTTTTGTGTGACAAATGCATGTAATGCTTTATTCTGTGGTACATAACCAAAAACTAAATTTATGAATTTTAAGCAGTCATCAGGCCAAACATACTGTTGCCATGGTAACAAAACGAGTCGGTGAAATTTTTTTGTTTTTCATTTTTGGAATGTATGGGTCCCATAGAGTAACTGTGCAAAATTTTAGAAAAATCTGTATGATCAAACTACCATGCATGAGTCACCTTAATGAGAACTTCTCTGATTGACCTAGTTAAAGAGAACTTCTCTGATTGACCTAGTTAAAGAGAACTTCTCCAATTGAGTTGAAGAGAACTTCTCTGATTGACCGAGTTAGATAGTGGCCTATTTCTGTCCAGAGAGCATGGTGCTTTTGAGTAATACTAGAAGACATGTGACACTACACTTTTAGGCTTGAGCCTGCCCTACACATCGGCAGAATGACACTGAATGTGGCCTAATTCTCCCTTCTGTTACAAGTTGTGCATAATCTGTCTGCAGCATCTTTCACAGCAGCAATCTTGCACGTTCATTGCATTTGTAAGAGGCAAGCGCAATTGCCCTTTGCATGTGTATGAGCGTACAAGGCTAATCAGCAATATTACATAACATATTGGATCCATAATTTGTATCGCTGGGCCTCATCAAGACATGAATATGAATTGCAGTAACAGCCTGACAGATACATATAGCAGACAGATAGATCTTCAATACAGCCTCTTGGGACATTTTTACACTTGATTTTATGTTAGAGATAATTCCTAATATGTTATCGCCAAGGCAGGAGAGAACATCAAGCACCATAATTGGTAATCTTTTCTTGCGGGATTACTTGTTTATTATCAAAATAAATTTGGTGGCGAAACCCGCTTTTACATTGTGAACATTAAACTGGAATGGGATCTAGCACCAGTGATTAGAAGCCCAGACTGCTATCAACTGAGCTAAGCAATTAAGGTTTCTCTGTAAATATGTAAACAATTATTCATTTACAACCATGTATGAAATCTGGTTTGGTTATATATTGTATCTGATACTGTAACTCTCTAGAGAGCAGAGTCGTCCATTTTAGTATGACTATGCCATACATGCTATTACTTCTGCAACTGAGAAACCCAAACAGTAAAAAGGAGATTTGAACTAGAGCACAAATAGATGTTAGATCATCATGATATGGTTCTAGCCGACTCCTTGCTGATGTAGGACTTACTCTTACTCAATATAGCAGAGATGTGATGTATGTTGTCAGTCGTTAGGCTTGTGCCATGTGGGGAATGAAAATGTGGGAAATATCCATAAGGGTCCCGCACACAAACATCACTCTATACTTATATTTATTACCCTTACGCTCCGCAAAGAATTCAATCCATATCAGTAGATCTCTTTGATATATCTTACAGTATTCTAGATCAGACATGACAGAATTTGGGAGAAGCCTTTAGTGTAAAAGAAGTATGATTTAAATTTTCATGTCAATAAAGGAACAATAACGTTGCTTGCTTAAATGTCCAAATGACTGCAATGTTATTTTTCAAATGTTAGTCTGATACTTGTAAAAAACTGAAAGGATCAACTTTTTCTCAGATGCCCACTAACTTGCTACAAAAGAGATGAAAAACCTCTCTGTTACTGCACAAAAGTGATATTTGATGTTGCTCACAAAGATCGAATGTCAAAAATTTGATTTAAAGATAATATACATGGGCACTCGTACCTAATCTCTGCAGAGCTGCAAATGTCTTTTTAACTGTTGTTTGCATCGACAAACAGTCAAGCAGTTTCCACCAGGACGTTTTCCAGCATTACTCTTGAAAGTTTGCTATAATTGGTGTCAAGACTGTTATGTCACCCTGTGACTCACACATAGATACTCCCCAGTATATGGGAGGCCAGGGTGCCACAGAGTTTGATGATCTGGTGTATCTGTCATGGCAACGCTATACACGGCAGCCGACAAAACTTAGATTTAGAACATTGATTGCGTAAAACCTTTCTTGAACTGCTCAGTGCGACAGTGAGGTACTCTCAATCTCCAAACCATGTGCTCAAGATCAACCTATAATACCTAGCCTGCTAAACTATGGTAATGTACTCAGTGATGGAGCAGTGTCATTTATGTAGATATAGCTTTTTTTAACAGAACTCACACTTTTTCATATCAACTGCAACATTGAGTTATTGCAGTTTGCGTTATTGCAGACTGGCGATTTGTCAAAAGTGTTTATGTTCAATTTATTTTGTAAAACCAAGTTGGGTATATGAACAAAACCAACACAAGCCAGCAATGCCCAAGGACATGAATTAGCATACACTTGATAGTCTCTGTGCATCAGTTTGTTCCATCAATTCATCCTCACGTCTCAATGTAGGCTAGTGAACCTACCTGACCACATGATGTACTGTTTGTGAAGTTGTAACATAAAGATTAACTCTCGTCCGTTGTGAAAGACATAACTAACAGTTTGAGATCTCTAAAAGCAATTGAATGGATGGTTGAGTGTTTCACTGTTGCCAGTTAATTGTTTGAATGAGTTTATTTTTAGAAAACCATAAACAATTATTTAAATCACACCAGAAAATAAGCTGTAAGAGCATTTGAAAATTTCAGAATTTAGTACAACAGGCCCTAGGGGTTCACTGTGACAGAAAATGCCTTGAAATCAGATTTAGTAGGTAGATACAGGGATTTGTAAATATATAGGCAGTGAGAGCTTGTATAGAAAGATAGATACTGAGACAAACTTCTGTCGGGCATTAAGCCACACGATGAGAAATGGGCAAGCATTCACATCTTGACAAGAATGCATAATGTTGATGCTTGATTTCCTACTCCCTGTGTGCACTATATGACCCAGGGCAGAATTCTGTCCGTTTTGATTGGAATCGGGAATTATGAATAGGCAATATGACAAAAGGCTACCTATTGGCTGTGAAAAATCCAATATAGATGAAATGTTGAGGCCTGACCAAGCTTGAATCTTTCTCAGCTCCCTTGGGAGCATACAACAGTGTGCAGTGCTTTCACACGCTCCTTAGGCAAGCATTCAACAATGCCATCACTGCCTATTGCCAAGAACCCATTTTCACAGGTCTGGGTTGAGTGAAGCAGTGGTTTGAGGACGATCTCCTAGATCCTCCACTACATGACTGGAGTTTGAACCATCCAAAAATATATTAATAATAGGTAGCCTAACCTATACAGGATGCTCTGTTTTAACAATTGCACTAAGAGCAATCAAGTGGAAAAAGACACAAGAGCTTTTCACTTGGTGGAGATGCCAATGCAATGGGACATCATGATAAAATATTAGGCAGACATATTGGCTTGATATGCCTTGTAGAGAGTGATATATTGCACAATACTTGACTTCCCACTCACTGTGTGATGTGAATACTGATAAGATTGATGCTTGTCAGCCAAAGCAGCTCATGAAGAGGTCATTCCCATGTGTATTACCTAAGGGTCCAATATACACTATATGACCCAGGGCAGAATCCTGTCAGTTTGAATTAGAATCAGGGTTATAAAAGAGGAATGAAATATCAAGGGTAAAACAAATAGTGTCACGGCAACCGACTGGCTTTGAATAATCCAATGTCAAACATTGGGCATTTTCTTTGTGAGACTGACCACATTCATAATGATTTAGGTAATTATATCCTAAAAATCTAGCTTACAGTTAGCATTTAATTGAATGACTTCAATACACATCATAATTTTCTTTTACCTGCCTTTAACATGTCAGGATTTGATCAATAATTGATTTCCAGTGGTCTATAACTTTTGTTCCTTTGCCAAGGTGGCTTCAAATTTCACATTTCTCTTGATGAAGATGTCAAGGTGCATTGGTTTTCAATTTACATCCCTTTGATAACTGGCCAATTTTCCACATTGAAGTTCTTTCAAATGTTTCAGTAAAGTTATAATTTTATAAGATGCCACTTTAAGATCAATCTTCACACTTAAGCAAAAGCAAAATATAAAATTGTCATTATCTAAATCATTTTACATTCTCTATGAATATCATTATGGAAAGATATATTGAAGATGCACCAGGCAAGTCATATAGGTTTGTATTGGTATGACTATACCATAATTACACTATTCATATAACGTCGACAACTGAGAAAACCTAAACGATAAAAAGGACAGTTAAGCTGCAGACAAATATTTGGTTCATCATCTCCATATATTTCTATGATTTGTAACCGACACACGGCTTGCTGATATATGACTTACTCAGACTCAATATAGCAGAGATGTGATGTATTTACCAGACGTGAGGCTGGTGACATCAGGGGGATAAAGATGGAGTAATATCCATAAGGGTCCCACACACGAACATCACTCTATACTCACATTTATTACCCTTACGCTCCACAGAGAATTCAATCCATACCGGCAGCTCTCTTTGATATATCTTACAGTATTAGATCAGACCAGACAGAACTTGGGAGAAATCCTTAGTATACAAGAAGTATGATTTGAACTTTCATGTTAATAAAGGAGCAATACAATTGCATGCTTAGATATTCATTAAAATCTCTAAATGTCTACTTCAATGTTGTTTTTCAAATGTTATGCATCTTTAGTCTGATACTTGTAAACAAGGATAGACTTTTTATCAGTAGCCAAATAACTTTCTGAGAAATTAAAAAGATACATCTTTCTGCTTAATACTCCGTATAAGACACGTCTCTCAACAAAAGTGATATTTGATGTTGCACAAAGATCAAATGTCAAAAATGTAATGGAGATACACGTCGTCTAAGGCACTCATACCTAATCTCTGTAGAGCAGTGAATGTATGTTTTAAACTTGTTTTCATCAACTAACTGTCATGGCGTCATGCAGTTCCTACCAAGGTGTTCCCTCGCTCTTGACATTCTGATATGACTGGTGTCAAGACTGACTTCACACAAACTTCCTAGTATATGGGAGGCCAGGGTGCCATGGAGTTTGATGCTCTCTGATGTATCTGTCATTGCGACCCTATGCAATGCAGCTTTAATGGACTGCTATTCTTCTTACAGCTTTGAAAAGGCAAGTGATGACCAAAATGTACAAGAATCACAATTCTCCTGAATTGTGAAGTAAATATTCAATGTCATTTTCTGAAAAAATACAAAACTGGCAAAATATAAATCACGCAGAATCTATCACTAAATTTATCGGGGAAAATTCTTAATTTTGTCCTGAAAGTGCCGAACTTAACAACAAAAGCAGACCGCATTTTATGTTAGAAACAAAATAGCCATAAAATTACTGTTGCATGTCTGTTTCCTGTTTTCCAGACAAATATAACAACTTGAAATGCAAAAAAACATGGATTTGTACCAAGTTGGGTATATGAACAAAATCAACATGGCCAGCAATGCCCAAGGACATGAATTAGCACACACGTGATAGTCTCTCCGTGCATCAGCTTGTTCCATCAATTGGTATTGGTGAAGACAGGATATATGTTATATATTGTATGCATATTGCATGCACACAGAGAGCACTGCTTGCAATACACTACAACTGACCCCAGGGGTTCACAGTGACAGTCAATGCCTTGAAATCATATTTGGTAGGTATAGCTAGATACAGGGATTTGTAAATATATAGGCAGTGAGAGCTTGTATAGAAAGATAGATACTGAGACAAACTTCTGTCGGGCATTTTAAGGTGGCTCGATACTCGTGAACTTTCCAAGATAGGATTTCTTAAAAATAGTTTAAAATGATCCAAAATATAGTTTATAGCAAGAATATATAAACGAAAGTGGTCGCTACCACCCTTTCTTTCAAAATATTTGAGGTTATGTAAAAGAAAGTCAGTCCACTCAAACCTGAAAAACTCAATTTTTTTCTTATTTTTTTTACTGTGAAGTTTTCCCTGCCATTCAGTGGCCATTCATCCTATATTATTAAATGAAGCATGGAATTAAAGAGGAAAGTTTTATGGAAAATCTGATTAAAATTTCAGAGAGATATATTTAGTTTAAAGAACTTTTCTAGGGGTTCGGAACAAAAGTTTCGATTTTGAAAATTTTTATCTTTTTATGAATCATAGTGCTAAAAAAAAAAAGACGAGATAGAATTTTCTATTTCTTTGTCATCTGTTTCCAAATTAAGTGAGGAACAATATAATGATATTGACACCGCTTCCAACGGGCCTTGAAATTGAAATAAAAATTTATTTATGTAACAGAGTCATTTTTGCGAAATTAGACATGCTTGCCGAAAATCGCTTGCAGAAATTTGCTTCTTAAAGCAGAAGGCTGAAAATCCGTTGGTTTATAGTAGTCTTCATAGCGCATCTAATGGTGAAGACCACAAGTCTCTAACCCTGTTAGAAGTCCCACAAATGCCAAACGAAGCGGGCGACGCATGAAAATCTCAGAAGTAAAAAAAGTCCTGAAATACTGTCAGCAGTGCTCAACTGCAATCGTGACGCTACCATAGATAGGGCCTGCCTGGCTGCGCGGAAATATGTGAAGGTAACGTAATTTCGTGGGTAGCGAGCCACCTTAAAAGCCACACGATGAGAAATGGGCAAGCATTCACATCTTGACAATAATGCATAATGTTGTCTCACATACTCAGTCCACCAGAGCAAGATTATCCCCTTCATCTTGTCAAGTGACCCTTTTATAAATTGCCACAGAATGACAAAGAGAGTGAAAAAAACCAAGATGACATAGTCCTATGTTGTAGGGGTTAAACACAAACTGAGATGACAGGCCTGTTGCTGCAGAACGTTACCATTTCTGCAATATGCGTCATTCTTGTTTGCCTTCTGTGGCAAAAAACAACAACATTTGTATTTGCTTTGTTTTCCATAAAAGCTGTGGGTTTGCTAATACGAAAGCTTTCTATGGGATTGTTCTTCACAGAAGCAAATAATCAAATGGCACAATAGTTGGATTGAGCGTCTGAAACCTCCCTTATGCTTTTATGAAATAATGTTATCTTTACCAAAGATGTCACTTGATACTCAGGGCAATATGATTTTTACGGACAAGGCAACTACAAATCCCAGTAGTTTACAGAATAACCATCTCTTTCTGGGCTTTGTTATATTTTGCACACCGTGCAACTGGTGAAAAAATGCCTGAGCAACACTATTGAAAGTGGTTTTCAATCCCCAAAATCAAGAATGTATGGATATTAATAACAGTACAATATGTAGGCTGAGTGCTGGCATGCTAGAGTACATAATAAGTAAATACATTTTAAAAGTACCATTTCTTGCGAAAATCTTGCATAAAGTACCACCAGCAAATCACTAAAGTCATCAAACATTTGCGAATCATTTAGCAAAAGAGCATTGTGAGAAAACTAATATGGTCATGTTTATTTGGCATGGGATAGTGTCCCTTTTATTATATCCTGAAAAATATATTGGTAATAAGCCAGCCTACAGTTCGCCATATACAGGGTGCTCTGTTTTAACTTTTGCACTAAGAGCAAAGAACTAAAAAATGACACAGAAGTATCTGACTTGGGCTTGTTGGAGCTCTCAATGTTCAAAATAGACATCAAGATAAAATATCAGGCAGACATATTGCCTTGATATGCCTGGTTAAGAGTGATATTGCCAGAATGCTTGACTTCCTACTCTCTGTGTGATGTGAATATGGATAAGATTGATGAGGACAAGTCAAAGCAGCTCATGAAAAGGTTATTCCAGTGTGTATTACCTTGAGGTCCCATGTGCGCTATATGACCCAGGGCAGAATTCTGTCGGTTTAGATTAGAATCAGGATTATGAATCAGGAGTTAAGGTTCTAGTGCAATACAAAAAAATACCGTGCAAAGCACATTAAACCTCGGCTCTATATATGTTAAATAAGTTATAGCGATTCCAAAGTAGCGATACTGTGGTTGTTGGGTGATGAAGGACCAGGATACTGAGGAATTTCAATTTTTATGCACTGTCCCCAAATCTGCTAAGCAGATTGACATAGGCTGGAGAAGTGAAGGACCTAAAAATGAGATGGCTTGTGCCCAAGTGGGTCTTCTCTGGTGTTGCAAAGAAGAAGAAGAAGAAGAAGAAGGAAAACAACAACTAAGTAGTCCCCAGAAAACAGATATTCACCTGAGCTTTCGAAAATGGGGTCTGTCATTTCTGTACACCTAACAGCTGTATCACTGTGGTCATTTAACCGCATTGATTGAGTTTCGAGATGATTTACGCACTTTTTACCGCGACCGCTACAGTGTATTTTCGCCATGTACGCTTGAGCGATATTATAGAACAATGACAATTCAAGGCTGAATAGACCCAAAGTTGCTTTGAAGAAATATTTTTCTATCATACAATGTCAATTACGCCTAACTTCATAAGTTTAAATACCTGACAGTCACGGGTATGGCCATATATTATCAATCCAGGCGAAACTTGTCAGCAAACATGAATTGTTGTTCCTGTCGTCCTCCATATTGGAATTCAATGAGATGCCGTGACGTGATTGGCCGACAAATTTAGGCAAAATAATGCAATTTTGAACATTATCTATAATATCGGAGGGTCAAGCGGCATTGAAAACGTATTCGGTTTGTTAAATAAGGGGGTAAGACCAGTTTCAAGGAAAAAAAAATTTTAAAAGTTCGTCCTCGGGATCATTCGGATGCGTTCGGGCGTCCTCGGGTGTTTCCGGCGCCTAATTTATGCACGTTTTTGGCGCGAAAATCCACATCCGCCCACCTCGCTGTTTTGTAAAGATGGCGAAAATAAGCTGTGGAAATATATGCGCTCGTGTCAGTTGTGAAATAAAGTGTTTCGGATACGTTTCAGGTGCGTAATTGTGCGGCTTTCACAAGCTTAGGGCCCGTAACGATGACGGACAAAGTTTGGCAGGGCAGATTTGTATGTAGCCGGCGTTTTCAGACGGCAAAGGTGGCCAGTTTAGGCGTCTTCAGCCGACAGACCGACACTGGTTGCAAGACCGCGGTCCTCCTTCGGAGGCCTCGGTAAAAATGGCGTCAAGGCTGCCTATTGGCTGCAAATAATCTAATATCAAAAGTTGAGCCTTTCCATTGTGCTACGGAACACTTAAAATCATATTATTGAATAAAGATTCTATGTTCTATAATGTCAGCTCTTAAATTAACATCAGTTCGGATTAGAATCAGGATTATGAATGAGGAATTAAAGTTCAAGGGCAATATGGAAAATTGGCATCAAGGGTGTCTATTGGCTGCTAAAAAATCCAATATTGATTAAATGCTTAGCCTTTCCGTTGTTTGAATGAACTCTTTAATGTTTTTTTTTTTTTTTTTTCTTTTATTCAATCCATAAAAAACATACAATTATTGAAATTTTACAACAATAACAGGTCAGTAAAACTACATCATTCAGAAAGCTTACTTTTCACAAGGAACAAAGATTCTTTGTACTTGTCAAATTTTGCTTGATTTTTACAAATCGATAGTACTTTCAACATATAAGCAAATTCATGTCTATACCAACAGAAAACATTTTCAATGCTAATATTTTTTTGTTCATATTTAAAAATATTTCTTCTCTTCCATAATATGTGACGGCCAAGCGATATCAATAAGCTAACAACAAATTTAAGATCCATCTTGACATCACCAATAATGTGTCCAATCATTACATGTTCATTATTTAACTCAAAATCTGGTATAAGCACTTTGATAGCAGTTTCAATTCTTTTCCAAAATCGTTCCACACCTGGACAGAGACAGAGTAAATGTTCTAGGTTTTCAATTTCATTACATATGCAACATTTTCCATTTGACAATTTCATGAGGCTTAGCCTCTTCTCTGTACACACAATACCATGGAAGATTTTCCAATTAAAATCTCTTAACTTTCCTGTAAGCAGCCAGTTACATATATTCAATTGGAAATAAGCATTCCAATTAATGTTGTAAGTACAATAATTTTCCCAATAAACAGCGCTTTTCATTTTGACCTTCTTTTTCCTCATGAAGAGATTGTATATCTCTTTGCTGGTTAATGGGCCTAACTGTTTGGTT
The DNA here is from genome assembly GCA_026936325.1 of Platynereis dumerilii. Classification (NCBI taxonomy): domain Eukaryota; kingdom Metazoa; phylum Annelida; class Polychaeta; order Phyllodocida; family Nereididae; genus Platynereis; species Platynereis dumerilii. The sequence goes on along the minus strand of JAPTHN010000005.1, from coordinate 20,178,979 downwards.
TTTCCCGAGTCATCCAACTCAATTTCAATATTCAATATTTCTGTCAATGACATTTCATCAACTCTGATCATAGTGTGATAGGTATTTTCATTTTTCCAATCATCTGGAATACTACAATTCAATTTCGAAATTTCAAAAAACAAGCCAGGGTTTAAAGTGAATGCCTGTCTTATTTTTGCAATAGCCAATCCTCCGTTTGGTTTTATGATTTGACTTATTGTTTTTAAACCTACTTTCGACCAATGTCTAAATTCAATAGGTTTTCCTCTGAATCTTAGATCATCATTACACCATACTATTTCATCCATTAACTTAAAAATCCCTGTTGTTCGAGAGAATTCATGAAAACTCTGTATGCATTCCTTGTAAAAATTTGGTACTTTCAGTGACTGGAATAAATTGCCAGAGTCAGTTGTTTTTAAAATAAAGTTATCAATATGAAATAAATCATCACGACATTTTAGGATTTTAAGGGGGATGATTTTCCAATGTTCAGTGGGATTGCCATCGAGTATTCTCAACATGAATTTAATCCGTTTTGTCTTAATAATTGTTGCGAGGTCAAACATACCTAGACCTCCACTTTCCTTTGGTATGCAGCATATTTCACGCCTAACTAATGGTTTACCCCGCCACAAGAAGTCAAAAAGTGCCTTTTCAATCCTTTTCAACACACTACTGTTCATTTCGCACATTTCTAAGTTAAAAAGAATTGATGACAGCCCTATACTTTTTGCTACATAGACTTTCCCCAGGAATGATAAGTGTCTAGATTTCCATAATGACAACAGCCTTTCAAGTTTGTCTATTTTATCGTGCCATATGATATTTTGACCAACAGTTTTGCCTACATAAATGCCAAGCACTTTTTCGGGTCCCAAAGTCATTTGTATATCATCTCTGCATTTTAAATTATTTTCATTGAGTACCAATGCTTTGCATTTTTTTGCATTCAATCTTGCTCCAGAAAATAGACCATATTGTTCTATCTTTTTAACAACCTTAGGAATCATATTATGATTCCTAAGATAAATTGCAATATCGTCTACAAACTGACTTATCTTTACTTCTACCACATTTTCTGCGGAATCCACAATTTCTATGCCCTTTATGTCATTATCACGTCTTATATTCTCAGCAAGAGGCTCGGCTTGTACTATATATAATAGGGCTGAAAGGGCATCCCCTTGTCGTATGCCTCGAGTTATATCAAAATGAGAAGACATGTAACCATTTGTCAGCAATGAGCTTTTTGAGCATTTATACATAGTCTTAATCCATTTAATGAAGTTTGGACCAAAAGCAAAATTTTCTAAAACTTGGTAAAGCCAATTCCATTCGACACGGTCGAAGGCTTTTTCCTGGTCAAGCAGGAGGATAATCGAATCATCGTCTTTCTCGTTAATTATATCTTGTATTAAACGTATGTTCTTTCCTATATATCGACCTGGGATGCATCCCTGCTGGTCAACATGTATAATCTCATGTAATACCAGCTTCATTCGCTCGGCCAACATTTTTGATATGATTTTCATATCCACATTTTGCAGGGAAATAGGACGCCAATTTTTTAAATCTCGCCTATCCCCGTCTTTGTATATCAGTCTTATCACTGCTAGATATTGAGTGTAACATAATTCTCCATCTTCAAAGTTTTGATTGTATAAGTTCAAGAGTTCTTCAGATAATTCATTAAAGAAAGTCTTGTAGAACTCTACACTCAATCCATCAGGGCCAGGTGTTTTATTATTCTTCATCTTGAATATGGCCTCTTTTAACTCAATTATATCAAATTTTTTGTCTAACAGCATCTTGCTTTCAACACTCAATCTTTTGTCTACATTAATAAAACCAGATTTAGGATCTGATGTGTAGATTTGGCTCCTGTAGAGATTTTCATAGAATTTTCGTTGTATTTCCAAAATGTTATTAATGCCTTCTTGCTCATTCCCTTTGTCATCGAGTATGGTCTCCCACATCTTATCTCTTGATCTATATTTCTCCAAGCTATGGAAATACCTGCTCGAAGTTTCACCCTCTTCCCTCCATTGAGCTCTTGATCTAATATAGGCACCCTTTGCTTTCTCCTCAAAAACCTTCTTCAGTTCCTGATTCCTCTCATACAACTCGTCATCCCAATATACAGTCATGGAAAGGGACGATCTACTATGGTTATGTCCAGGCTGCACACCAATGTGGGAGGCCTATAAGAAGAATTCAAAGCATGTCCTAGGAGATCTGATGCAAATGGACAAGAAGATTATGGACGACTTGGAGTATCTAAAGACATCAACCGCCGACATTATAAAATAGCAGGTATCGCTGGGTGAAGACATGAATGGGATCAAGAAGCAGATGGACTACAACATGGAGAAGATAGGCACAAACCTTGGAAGCTTTGGTGAGACAGTCAGCAAAGAGATGGAAGAGATGAAGGCAACAGTCAAGACTGACGTACCCAAACTTTGGTCAGAAGTGGTTAAACCGTCAGCTAACAGCAATGAAGAAGCAAATCAAGGCCCGACAACAATGGAACCGGTGAAAAGAGCGATTTACGAGGTAGCAGAGTCAGGAAAGGAAGAAGATCTGAGAGCAAGAGTTATTGTTGTATACAAACTCCCAGAGGACGAAATAGAGAACAAAGAGCTGAGATCAATACAGGACAAGGAAACGATGGAAGAGCTGATGAATTTCTTGGAATGTCACGAAACAGAGGTGGTATACGCTGAGAGACTGGGTCGTTTTAACCAAGAAAGAGTTGCAGAAGGGAAGTTCCGACCTATTAAAGTACGGTTCAGGACAAACGAAGAGAGGGAGAGGGTTCTGAGGAGTCTATACAAGTTGAAGATACACTGTCCGGATATATAACAGGCAAAATTTGAAAAAATCACAAGAGATTTGTGGATCTAATCCATGTTATCAGTAATACCTTGAGGATTTAGGCTTTGTGGTAAAACCCTGTGTTGTTGAAACTTAAACGAATGTAACTGCCTTTCAAAAAGCATAGTCAGTCCAATACCAGTTTAAATTGTTAAATTATTAAGAAAACTCGGAAATCAGAGTTAAGTGAATATTCATAAAAATGTCACATTTCCACAAAATTTAACTAATTTTGTTTCTTTTGTAACCTAATGTTTATGGTTAAACAATTTGTCAAATAATTACATAGAATGTAGAATTACTAGCATCACTTCCCAGCAAATATTGCATCCTGTATTGAGATGTTGATTTCATAATTTGCTAGGTTTAATTACTCTTAGTATATTTTTACATTGCAATGACATAAATTAATGTATTTTTGTTTGTCAACATGCTTTTTAGTTAGGCTATTATCAAAACAGCTGATTTATTGCAGAACTTTTGCCACTTTATTTCTTCCCATTTTGCCCCATGTGAAATTCCATTTTGCCCCGAGCATGGGGCAAAACGGGATAAAGTTGCATTTTTGAAAATACGGAAAAATTTGAATTGGAACTATTGAAAAAACACTTTTCTGTGTTTGAGCAAGTGGTATTGGTACTTCTTCAAGATCAGACCTTATTTGGCATTCACATGATATGCCACCTTCATGCAGCGAGCCTTCGAAGTTAGGCGGCCCGTTTTGCCCCTCGTTCCCCTACATAGTGTAGACCAGGCTTCTACTCCTCTGAAGCTGTTCACTGCTTAGAGGCGACCTGAATTACAAAGTCAAATTTGTACTATCTACAGTATCTCATATCCCCAGGATTGCAGTCTTCTTTCAGTTGATAGCAGCTGTGGACAACTGGTCATTTGCATTCAGATAATTATGTTTTCTTTTTTCCAGGGTCATAGTAAAATACTTTATGTACATATACAGAATCGCTTTTTCGTTATGATCAAGATTTCGTTTTCTGATCACAAATATAGGAAATCTATTTATTTCAAATATTGTTCATTTTTATACCATAGCTATATAGCCTTATTCTATGCAGCTGTATTTATGGTAGAAGTATCAAAGTGTAAGTCACTTTAGAGTAACACCAGTTGGCAGTGGTTTTAAGTTGGCAACCTCTGGTTCAATAAGTAACAGGGAGAAGGCCAGTGACATCAATAGTGTGATCCAAAGCTATGAATAGAAATGCCATGATTACCTTGCTTTGAAAGGTGGGATGGGCAGTTGGGCAGAGATCTACAGGTCATTCAGTGCCATTTTGCCATTTACCGAAAAAATTCAATGAATTATATATTCCCGTACTAAAATGTGTTTATAAGGACAAGAGCTGAAGGTGACACAAAACATCTATTTTATTCTTTTTTAATAATAACGTACAAAAAAAAGAAAGAGAAAAATTAAAATGCATATCAAGAGCTTCATTTCTCGAGAAACTGAAAAATAATAAATCACTCATTGCTGATATTAAGACTTCTCAAAAATTATCTTTCTCATTGGAAACACTATAATTTCCTGTTGTATCTTATACATGACTGATCGACTTGAGAAATACAGGAATTTAGTGAAGCACTGAAGAAAAGTTAGTAGATAATTATAGAGCTCATTAGGGAAGAGCTGGTCACAGTAGATTTTGATTTCTGAAAAATAATAGATAATATTACAGCTTAAAAAGTTCTTAAATATTAAAAAATAAACCAACCCTGAAATTCATAATTTCGGGAAATGGCAAAGACAGTTTTGACCATATATGTAATGCTCATGGTTTTAAAGCTATTTCAGTTACATGTTTTACAATGATAACAACCTGATACGGGCTTTTGAAATTAACTATTTTGAAAAATCGATTGATGATCTAAATTTTTTCCACGTGGAAACTGGCCATTTTACTGAAAATATCCATCGCAAGGCAAAGTGAACCTACCCATATTTTCACGTACATATTTTTCATTATTTGACATGTTCACGAATTCGTGGAGGTGTAAAAACGAGCATGTACGAATTTGTGGTACGGAAAAAAACGAGCATAGGTGCTCGTGTACATGTAGTCGTTGAGGTATATATTTTTCAATATTTTGCATGTGGACGAATTTGTAAACCTGCAAAAACGAACATGTACACGAATTTGGCATTCGTATTATAAGTGTCAAATATTGTCATTCACAAATTCGTATAGGTGTATTAAGGAACATACTAACCTCAAACCTATTCTAAACCTAATATTAACACTAAACCATAATGATATAGCACTTCTTCGAATGTAAGTGTTAGCAGATACACAAATAAAAAATAAAGCACATTCACGAGTGTTAGTTATTGCATATACACGAGCACTCATGCTCGTTTTTATACATCCACAAATTCGTACATGCTCGTTTTTGCACCTCCACGAATTTGTGAACATGCCAAATAATGAAAAATATATACATGCGTTTTAGCCAATTTTTTAATTGCAATGTTCATAATCACACATACACAAATTCGTGAAAAGCAATATTTAGCATGTACACAAATTCCTGGTCGTATATATGTTCGTAATTACAGGATAACAAATTCGTCTACATGCCAAATAGTGAAAAATATACCTCATATTTTGATTGAAACTGCTGATGATTTTGGGTCAAATTGGTCAAATGAATAAATATTTGCACTTTGTTAAGATCTTTCATGACCATCACTACTTCAGGGTGGCAAATGAATTAGTTAGCCTCACTCCGGAGAGCGTATTCTTCAGGGAAAGTTCTAAATATGGGTTGGTTCACTTTGCCGCAAAAGGATGGTTGCTTTGGTTGGTTCACTTTACCTTAATACTGAATCCTCGACCCAGTGAATAGCAATGCTGGTCAGCCAGATGATTGAAAATTACCCAATGCCGATCAGGGAGGGTACTTAAAGTATCTGGTTGAAAATTACTTAATCAGCCTCATTCTTAGGAGTGGAATTGCTGAAATAATGATCGAAAGTTTGGTTGGTTCACTTTGCCTTGAAATTTTTGGATTGGTTCACTTTGCCTTGAGATGTGTGGGTTGGTTCACTTTGCCTTGCGACTAAAACTGAGTTTTGGCCACATTGGGTTGGTTAACCCCCCAAAAACAGCCTTGCTATTGGTAATTAAGGTAGATCACATAACCATTAGATAGAGGACACAATTATATGCCCAAAACCATTGAAACATGGAAATGCCAAAATTCAGGGTTGGTTCACTTTGCCTCCCGAGGATCCATTTACCCTCTGCCAAAACATGATTTGCAACCCTCCGGTTACATAGAGACTGAAAGTATCCAGTGTGGTAACTGATCTATTATTGCACGCCATTCTAACCTATTACCATTACATTCATGAGAAACACAATCTGCAAAGGCAACACTTCCTTCTTTGTTTTTGAGAGTTTGCCAACCTTCACCCAATATCACTCACTTTCATACAGTATATATTAAAGTGCCAGTGTCTTCACAACCTCCCGTGGATTTGGCTAATTTCATTACAGTCTGCAAATTTGTCATGCAAAAAGATAAGACTGTTTTACAGTGGAAATGGTGCTTGTGTGTCTCATACTGATGATTTGTCATTATCATACCCTAGACTTACAATGTTAGTTTGATTTAAGGAGACTGGTACTGCTTGTTGTTGTTTATGACAAACAAAAGGATTATGCATCTGATTTTTACGCTAGTATCAGTTATTATAAATCAAATGGCCTTCTCTTGCTCATACATAACTTAGAAGCAAACAATCTCCATGTTTTCGATGTTAAATGTATATTTTGACACATTCTTATCTATCATGAGTCACAAAGTGCAATTTTTCACATTGAAATGGTCCTCTGTTTTTACATTAAAAATTTATGGACTATAGAGCTCTTCTAATGAGAAAAACCATTCTGTAATATTTTGTTTAAAAAAATAGGTAAATGTTTAGTAAAGTAAGGAAACTGCTCAGACACAGGAATTCACATACATGTTGAATGTGATGAACCACGGCCCAGTTGCTGGCTAATTTAGCAGCAACAACAGCATTTGGCACATGGGCTAATCAAAGGAGGAAATCTAATTTTAAGGCCCTCAGCTGCTGCAAGAGACATTCAGGGAGCAGTTGAAACTAAGTCAATGTCCTTCTTTACAAGTAGGGGGAACGGGGGGCACATTGGGACGCTTTTAACATCTACTAATTTTGCTCAATGCTGAAAGCACTGAAGAACTCAGAAGTTTGCATGAATATCACCAATACTATTGAGCTTAAATGCAAGGCATAATAAACTAGACTGCACCTACCCTTTTGCAGCCAGAGAGTTGTAAAAATGACTGTCCCAATGTGCCCCGGCTAAAACAGCATGTGCCCCTCAAAATGGGACCTGTGCCCCCTCCAGGTGCCCCCCATATGAAGTTTTCAACCTTGGCTAAAATATGCAATTAGTATTATGGGTGCCCCCCCTCCCCCACTCTTTTTCAGGGTTAGATCTTTGGTGCCCCTGATCCAAAGTGTCTTAGAAGCAAGTGCAAGGGCTATAACACAGGGTATTGGTGTCAACTAATAAGATGCAGGAACCTACTTCCTTTCATAGACCTTGTCAACCAGAACACTGAAAAGCCACTCTCTCTTAACTCAGAGCCTGTGTGACCCGCTTAAAAATTCTATAATCCTATGAGTGTACCCCAAATACAATTGTTCAGAATTTGTCTTTTACAGTCTTTCACTTTGATAAAGAAAAAATGAGGACCAGTTCACTGTGAAAAATGCACTACGTGAATCAAGACAGCTGATGAAGTGTCAACTTCTCTACTTTCAACATGGGAAACATAGAAGCGCTTTGATCATTCATGATCAGGAGAAGGCCATTTGACTTGTCATAACTGATTTAGGATTGAAAATCAGATGCATAACCCTTTCGTTTGGCTGTCACCAACAAGAGGGATACGTCTCCTTAAATCAAATTAACATTGAAAGTATTGGGTATGATCATGACAAATCATCGGTATGATGACACACGAAGTGCCATTTTCACAGTGCTACAGTACACTCTCTTTCGGTATCAAAGTGACAGGCTGTAAAAGAAGACAACAAATTGAAATATGTGCTCAAATTCCTCAATGATTAGTGGTTACAAGTCACACAATATCCCCCAAGGCATTCCTTACCACACTAAATTGCAGTTATATGTCAAGTCAGCCACAAATTGCCATCGATGAGCTCTGGCTTGGTATTTCATGAATATATCGCATTCTCCTAGACAGGTCTGTTTCTCACTGTGCCATTTTGCTAGCAATAAACAGACAGTGGGTGGTAAATAACTGTTCCAAACGATGTAAAGCAGGAATGAGATTTTTTATGAGTGGTATCCGATCTCATAATAATTTCAGGAAATGATATTACGCATCCAATGTCATACCGCAAAGAACACTATGCTGTAGTATAGTGTTTTTGTTTAAGGAAATTCTTTCTGTCCAGAAGTTGATATAAATCCTTGTGGATATAAGAAGTGGAAAATTCTGGGGTGTGTGTATGCACACTGTTTCATGTCTTGTGATCATAATGTGTATTTTAAACATTGAAAAGTCATCATGTATTCATACTTTCCTTTTTCTGAACACATGTCATCATGCAATGTTGACATAAGCATCCGAGTATCTTCCTCAGTAAAATGCTGTCTGGCACCTCTTAAAGATGCAAGGAATGACACATAGGCAGCATGTTTTGAACAAATATTGGTTTGCAGATCTATATCTTAGATGAATCTAGAAACTGTCTTGACAAAAGACATATTGGAAAAGAACCAAATTCTGTGGCAATGGCTTTTGAAAAGTTTTGACCAGGTTTGTTTTGTGTCATGAGTCATGAGCCTGAGGAGTCTTCCTAATGTGCATATCAATATGTAGTCATGTAAAAAATGCATCTTTAAAGCTTAATGTGAAACACAGTGTGGAACCCAGGTGACACTACTTTCTTTCATCAAGGAACCATTTAGCCAGCCCCACATAAATCTAATGAGGTCAGACAGGTTATTGGTCCAAAGTTCCCTGAAGGCATGCAGCGTTGCCATGCAGGGTATCATTAGCCAACTCATAATATGAAGGAAACTACTTTCTCCTCACAAACCTTGTCAACCAGGTCCACACCAACAGCCACACGCTCTAATCTCGGAGCCTGTGTGACTGGCATAAAAATGCGATCATATTATATATAAGTATTCTCTGCAGCACATAGATAATACAGCAGTAGAGAGAAGAATGGCTAGTATCATCAAGGTTTGTAGTTTATTGAAATAACAAAAGAACTGGGACTTTCCATTGCAATCTTATACATGTAACTAAAGTTAGATGAAATGTTTTTCTGAAGTAAAGTTTTTGTTTGGTGAAGCTTTTACCTTAAAGAACTGATGGTATTGCAAACTTGGAATGCTACATACCGACTCTGAGTCTTATATATGTGTGTAGAGAAGACTAGACTTCTACTCATCTGAAGCCGTTCACTGCTTAGAGATGGATCAAATTACAAAGTCAAATTAGTGCTATCTGCAGTATCCTATATCTCCCAGAATTGCAGTCTTCTTTCAGTTGAAAGCTAACATCAGAATAGCAAGCTGAGGCCAACTTCTACAAATACTGCAATGTTTTCTTTCATCCAGGTCATATTTGGAAAGGAAAAGATAAAGAGTTACATGCGCATTTTGTCTATCATAAAGCATTCAGCATCTGACAGAAAAAAGCTGGAAACTCTTATCTATTTCAAAGATTCCTCTTTTTTTTTACCATAGCAAAATTCTGTATTTATAGTAAAAAATGAAGAAAACGAAGAAGACAGTATCAAAGTGTACGTAAGACACCTTAGAGTAACACTAGTTGGCACTTGTATCAAGTTGGCAACATCTGGTTCAATAAGTAACAGGGAGAAGGCCAGTGCCATCAATAGTGTGATCCAAAGCTATGAATAGAAATGCCATGATTACCTTGATTTGAAAGGTTGGACGGGCATAGAGAAAGTGATTCAGTGGCCTTTAGGTGGAATATTTGATAAATATGCATGTCTGCACTAAAACAAGGGCTGCATGTGAAAAAATCTTCAATCAAAATTTATTTAAATTTAATATATGTCAAACACTTTCTTTAATTTCTGGTGGATTGCTCATTTGATACTGATGCTGTGAGACACAAGTGAAAATCGAAATTTCCTGCGGCAACAGGTGAACGGGCAGATGGGAAAATTGTTTTAAGGAATTAGAGTGGCATTGTTTAATTCACTCTGCCTTTATAAATGCTTGTGTTGATTAGGACCACTCAAAAAATTAATTCGTCTCCAATTTCACTTCGGCTTGGTAAGCATTAACTGCATGTGCATTGCACCATTTTTTGTAACATATCTTGTAGGCCTATAACATTGTGCCTGTTCCAGTGATATATACGCGTTGAAGATTCTTTTTGATTGAAAGTCAAAGAAAATACTCAGAATATCCTACTGGATATCACACTGAATACCTATTCAGGAATAGAAATCCGAATTTCAACATTTCTTTTACACTAGCTTGTCCATGAAATATTAGTTAACGCAAGTGACAATAGAACAGAAGTTCACATCTTTACACAGCCTGAAGATTTTTTTTAATCCCTAATATTCTGTACAATCTCAGAGAGAATAACAACGAAAGAGAAAATATATTGAAAGGCGGTGCACTTGATTGACATCCTTGTCTAGATAGAAAATGATCGGAATAACCTTGTCATTTTAGATGCTTGTCTCAAAAAGCCAGAGTCATTTGTCTTTTAAATAGGTTGTCATATTCCAAGTAAAAACCAATAAATAATACCTTAAGCACAAATTTGAGGTTTGGCATCAATATAGTTGCAATTAATTCCTTAGTTATATTTAGTTTGAAGTAGGTTTAATCCTATTTGATATAATGATTATTTTGTGTTGGGAAGAAGGTTAGCTCACTAGTAGTTTGCTGGCTTGCCAATCGCTGGGTCCTGGGTTTCGAATCTAGCTCCTGCCAGGGGTCACATGGGCCTATGTTGGACAGCTGTTTCAATCATCCTTTGCCTCATTTTTGTGTTCTACTCCTGTCCAAATTAGCCTCTCAAGTAGGGCTACATCAATGTAAAAGCCCACTCATCCATCCATTTTTTTGGTGGGTGGCATTCAAAGATCCATTATTTACTGTCTATAGTTGCTAATAGTATACACGAGGAAACTAAGAAATGTGCTATCATCAATATCTGGTTTAAAAAATGTCATTATGATAATTATTAGGACATCCTCTACGGTCTATAGAATGAGCAATCTCACTCCATTCTGCGGTCATACCTCATGGGGAAGAGCGGTCTCTCCCTCTTTTTGTAAATGTACAATTTGAATCAACTGCCGCTTTCATTGAACGATCGTAAGATGATAATTAATTTTGTTACCAGCCACATCTGCGTTGAGGAAAACACGAAAAAATAAGAATGATAGCCACCGGCAGACAAACCAAATAAAGCAAACTGCTCCTCTGAAGAACAATCCAATAGGAAGCTTTCAAAGCAACAGACTAACAGCATTTGTGAAAGGAGGCAAAGAAAATAGAAATGCGTAAAAACAGGTTTGCTTCAAGAGGCAAATAAGAATGACGCAGTATTGTTAACAGCCTGTTCTGTGGAATGCCTCCTCCATATCCTTCTGTTTGTGCTTATAACCTGTCTTTGGTCTGACCTTTTATTTTTCTTTGTTCTGTCTTAGTGTCTTTTTTGTGGCAGTATGCATGGTGGGGAAAGACAAAGGACCCTGAAGTGCGGCTTTTCCAAAGGGCTGGAGATGACCCACCTGTCGACAGAAATGTGTCGGCTTGTGCTCTATGCCAAGAATACTTATTCCAAGATTACTAATTCCTTTTGCATAGAGAGTTCAGATATGATGTATTCCTCAAGCATATCACGGTTGACATTGTATCAAGAATGAAATATCTTCAGCACAGGACATATTGTAATAATGTATGCACATTAGCATAAACCACAGAGCATAATTTGTGAGGGACGTGTCCAACCTGACATTTTCTAGAATAATAGTCCCCCTTTTCTTTTGAAAGCAGTGGAATTATAATGCATTTCCATGTCTGTTTTGGCAACGAATAGAACTTAATTCTATCAATAGATGGTTGTGAGAAAAGATAATATTAAAGAAAACTAAAAATAGAAGATAATAAGTGAGATTAAATCTCTGCCACTCCCAATTCTATTCACATCATCAGAATCTGTTGAATCTTCACCTTTTTGTAGATCTAAATGTAATTTGAGCACAGAAAATGTCAGTCCATATAAAGTGAAATCAATATATACAAAATGCTATTCACCGCAATCTCAGATCATGGACCAGAATAGAAACAGAAATATGTGACTTTCTATATATATATTTATTTGCATTTGAGCTAAATTTTGCGAAGATTATAAATATGGTGTATTGTGTTAGAAATTGATCTCTTACAAACAGTACCACTTGACATTAAATGTTTGAGACACTTTGTTGACAAACTGTACATACAAACAGACAGACAGAAGAACATACATCTGTGAATGACAACTTTAGGTCCATTCAGCAGCAGGCCTAATAAGCAGTATCGCCAATGGAGAGACAAACCAAATAAAGCAAAATGGCGCAGGAGTATTTGCTCCTCTGAAGATCAATCCAATGGAAAGCTTTCAAGGCAACAGAATAACGGCGTTTGTGAAAGAAAGAAAAGCTAATATAAATGTGTAAAAACGGGCTTGGCCACGAGACGCAAATAAGAATTATGCAGTAAGGTTAACAGTCTGTTCTGGGCATAACATATTGTTGTGTGTATGCTTAACCTCTACCATTGGCATTTTTATTTTTCTTTGCCTGGGCATTTCCTTTTTCAAGTTGCAGTATGGCTGTAAAAGAGTAGAAACCAAACGTGTTGCTTTCCCGAAGGGCCGGAGATAACCTGCGTATTGATGAAATGTGCTCCCGGTTTTCTATTTAGACGAGAATATTCTCTGTATATTTTGAGAGTTCCAAAACGGTATGTTCCTCAGGCACATCACAGTTGACACGATACATGAAAGGCCAGAACTACAATCGACAGAAAGGATCTGTCAGATGTGTGAAATCCCTTAACCACAAACGAGAAAATCACAGCTTTATAAGATGCCCACTTTACACAGATATTCAAACCGTTTGGACACATTTTTTAATAAACTAGTTTTAACTATAACTCTGGTCTATGAACTCTGTTAGTGACATGATAACAGTTACTGTGAAATATTGAAAGATTTTAAAAGCAAAACACGAAGTTGAATATGTACATTTCCTCAGCTTATATCTGCGTTGAGAAGAACATGAAAAAACAAGAACGATGACCACTGGCTGACAAACCAAATAAGCAAACTGCTCCTCTGAAGAACAATCCAATAGGAAGCTTTCAAAGCAACAGACTAACAGCATTTGTGAAAGGAGGCAAAGAAAATAGAAATGTGTAAAAACAGGTTTGCTTCAAGAGGCAAATAAGAATGACGCAGTATTGTTAACAGCCTGTTCTGTGGAAATGCCACCTCCATATCCTTCTGTTCGTGCTTATAAACCCTGCCTTTGGTCTGACCTTTTATTTTTCTTTGTTCTGTCTTAGTGTCTTTTTTGTGGCAGTATGTATGGTAGTGAAAGACTAAGAAACCTGAAGTGTGGCTCGCCCTAAGGGCTGGAGATGACCTGTCTGTTGACAAAAATGTGCTAGCCTGTGCTCTATGCCAAGAATACGTATTTCGAGATAACTAATCCCTTTGGCATAGAGAGTTCAGATATGGTGTATTCCTCAGGAATCAGTGAGAGACGTGTCAGTGCCGACATTCTATAGAATTATAGTCTTCTTTTTTCTTTTGCAAACATTGGCTGTGGAATTATAATGTATTTCCATCTCTGTTTTGGCAGTGAATAGAACTGAAATTCTATCAATAGATGGTTGTGAGAAAAATTGTATTAAAGAAAACACACAATAGAAAATAAGTGAGATTAAATCTCTGCCACTCCCAATTCTATTCACATCATCAGAATCTGTTGAATCTTCACCTTTTTGTAGATGTAAATGTAATTTGAGCACAGAAAATGTCAGTCCATATAAAATGAAATCAATATACCAAAATGCTATTCATCTCAAACACAGATCATGGACCAGAATAGAAACAGAAATTTGTGACTTTCTATATATATATTTGATTAAAAATGATTGGCATTTGAGTTGCATGTAACCTTGACTAAGATTACGTGGTGTATTGCGATATAAATTGATTTCTTACAAACTGCTGAACAATAAATGTTTGAGACACTCTGTTGACAAACAGTACAATCAAACAGACGGACAGAAGGACATACATCTGTGAATGAAAACATCAGGTCCATCCTGCAGCAGGCCTAATAAGCAGTATCGCCAATGGAGAGACAAACCAAATAAAGCAAAGTAGCAGTGGAGTATTTGCTCCTGTGAAGATCAATCCAATAGGAAGCTTTCAAGGCAACAGAATAACAGCATTTGTGAAAGAAAGAAAAGCTAATACAAATGTGTAAAAACGGGTTTGGCCGCCTGAGGCAAAAAAGAATGATGTAGTAAGGTTAATAGTCTGTTCTGCGCAAAACATATTGTTGTGTTTATGCTTAACCTCTACCATTTGCATTTTTATTTTCTTTGCTCGGGCATTTGTTGTTTTTTTTGTTGGAGTATAGCAGTAAAAGATAAGAAACCAAACATCTTACTCGCTCAAAGGGCTGGAGGTAACCTGCTTGTCGATTGAAACATGCTCCCTATTCTCTATTTAGACAAGAATACTGATTCTCTATCTATTTTGAGAGTTTTTGAATGGTACATTCCTCAGACAAGACACAGCCAGCTGACAAAATGACAAAAATATATATATGTAAGCAAGATAATATTGAAAAAGCAGAAAATTGCCATGGCAAAGATAAGGCTATGGACGACTCCCATTAGGCTCAAGACAGGAAGCATGAAATTCCAGAACTACAACCAACAGAAAGGATCTATCAGGAGTGTGAAATTCCTGAACGTCGAACGGTAAATTACAGCTTGATAAGATGCCAACGATTCACAGATATTCAAACAATTTGGACTCATATTTTAATATACAAGGTTCAACTTTAATTCTGGTCTGTAAACTTTGTTTGTGACATGATAACCATTAAATACTAAAAGATTTTAAAAGCTGAACTCGGAGTGGAATATTTGCATTTTCACAGCTTATATTGTGTATTTTCATTTTACAATAACTGAGCCAATCCAAAAATTATCATTTACTTAAATGTCATGTCAACAGATCAGATTACTTTGTCAATCTCAAAGTGTATACTTGTATAGATAGTTATTTTTATTTCCATGGCATTGTATTTCAATCTCTGTTTAGGTTTTGAAGTGAACAAAATTCTGTCCATGGATGATGTGATAAAAACACAAATAAACTCACAATAGAAAATAAGCAATAATAAATCCATGGCTCTCCCAATTTTATTCATATCACTAGAATCTGTGGAATTTTAATCTTATATTAAATGTAAATATAATTGGATTGCCCAAGATGTCAGTCCATATAAAATGAAATTGTTATATTCAGAAATGCCTTTTATTTAGAATAGAATAGAACTTTATTTTGAGTCGCCATGTATAACTGAAACAACAGCTCATGTTGGACTGCTGTTTCAATCATCCTCTGCCTCATTTTTGTGTTCTCCTCTTGGCAAAATCAGCCTCTCAAGTAAATGAATACATGATGTAAAATCGCAATTATCCATCCATCCATATGGTTGGTGGATTTCAAAGATCTTTTATTTACTTTCAATGGTTGTCATTCACTGGGGAACGATCAAATGTGCTATTGTCCATATCTGGTTTCAAAAATATGTTTTTTTGATAATCATTAGAACATGCTCTACCTAGAATGAGGAACCTCACTCCATTCTGCGGTCATACCTAACGGAGAAGAGCTAGGCTTTTGATCTCTCGTCATGTTATACCCAGCCTAAGTCTTGTAGGCTGATATGTCAGTTGGAAGAATCCGAGTTGGAGGCCTCCGGACCGGCCTCATCCTCCAGGCCACATTTTGATGGTCTCTGCCTATGTCTTGTTCTTGGAGGCTCATGCCTTGGTGTCGATCTTGGCCTCGGATGTTCTGACCTCGATTACATCACTTTTTTTCTCAACAACCGTAACCATATAAATGTTATATAAAAATTCATCCCAATAATTATTGTCTGCGGCATGATTATGGTATTTTGGTAAAACTCAGGTCTCTCCTCCTTTTGGTGATTGAGTCATTTTCACTGAAAGATCATAAGATTATAATAAATTTTGTTACCAGCCACATCTTCATTGAGAAGAACATGAAAAAATAAGAATGATGGCCGGAATCAGACAAACCAAATAAAGTAAACTACTCTGAAGAACAATCCAATAGGAAGCTTTCAAAGCAACCGACTAACAGCATTTGCGAAACGAGGCATGCAAATACAAATGTGTACAAACAGGTTTGCTTTGAGACATATAAGAATGAAACAGTATTGTTAACAGCCTGTTCTGTGGAAATGGCTCCTCCATATCCTTCTGTTTGTGCTTATAACCTCCGCCTTTGTTCTGATCTTTTATTTTTCTTTGTTCTGTCCATGTGTCTTTTTTGTTCCAGTATGTATTAAGGTAGTGAAAGACTAAGAAACCTGAAGTGTGGCTCTCCCATGCAAAGGGCTGGAGATGACCTGCCTGTTGACTGAAATTTGTTAGCTTGTGGTCTATGCCAAGAAGATTTCTTCCACGATTGCTAGTTCCTTTTGCATAGAGAGTTCAGATGTGGTGCATTCCTCAGTCATTTCGCATTTGATTTTGGATCAATAATGAAATATCTTCAGCACTAGACATATTATAACAATGTATGCAGATTAGCATAAACCACGGAGCACAATTTGCTAGGGATGTGTTTGTGCTGACATTTTTTACAATCATGGTCTTTTCTTTTCTTTTGAAAACATAAGCTGTGGTACTTTATTTCCATTTCTGTTTTGGCAGCAAATAGAACTGAAATTCTATCAATAGACGGTTGTGAGAAAAAATGATATTAAAGAAAACTCACAAAAGAGGACAATAAGTGAGATTAAATCTCTGCCACTCCCAGTTCTATTCACATCATCAGAATCTGTTGAATCTTCACCTTTTTGTTGATGTAAATGTAATTTGAGAACAGAAAATGTCAGTCCATATAAAATGAAATCAATATACCAAAATGCTATTCATCTCAAACACAGATCATGGACCAGAATAGAAACAGAAATATGTGACTTTCTATATAGATATTTGTCATTATTTGATTAAAAATGATTGGCATTTGAGCTAATCTGTACTAAAATTATGTGGTGTATTGTGATATAAATTGATTTCTTACAAACTGCTGAACAATAAATGTTTAATACACTTTGTTGAAATGTTTGAGACACTCTGTTGACAAACAGTACAATCAAACAGACGGACAGAAGGACATACATCTGTGAATGAAAACATCAGGTCCATCCTGCAGCAGGCCTAATAAACAATATGGCCTCTGGAGCACAAACCAAATAAAGCAAAGTGGCAGTGGATTATTTGCTCCTGTGAAGATCAATCCAATAATAGGAAGCTTTCAAGTCAACAGAATAAGAACATTTGTGAAAGAAGGAAAAGCTAATACAAAATTTATGTTTAAAAACAGGATTGGCCACCATGCAGAGGCAAATAAGAATAACGCAAAAAAAAGTTAACAGTCTTTTCCTGAATGATGCACCCTGTAACAGTAACAGCTATTATGCAACCATTAATTTTAATATATTTTGTTATAACCGACTATTTATTTATTAGAAATCAATACTTTGTGTTACTTTCAGAAAGATTTAAGAAAATGTAATTCTAATTTTCTTGACAGGTGCCAGCTCGATATAAGCTGAACAGCTTCTCTGGCTACCTCAGTAAACAAACATACATACATTTAATTTTGGTTTAACCTGCACCATTAGTATTTGAGCTGATTTTATTTTTCTTTGCAGTCTTTTTTTTCCAGTATGGGAGTAAAAGAGTAAGGAACCTGAAGTGTTGCTTGCCCAAAGGGCTGGTGATGACCTGCATGTCGACAGAAGTGTGCTAGCCTACCAAGAATACTAATTCCCTTTGTGTAGAGAATACAGATGATGTTCTATCCCTCAGGCATATCACAGTTGGTGCCATGCCACAGATGAAATAACAGCACTACCAGACATATATATATAGTTTTTACTGAAACTGACATATATGTGAAACTAAGAAGCTCAGACACATCCAGCTAACACAATGACAAATATTATTTATATATATGTAAGGGGGATAATACCAAAATTGCCATGGCAAAGATTAGACAAGGGACAGCTCCCATCAGGCTCGAGACAGGATGGCATGATCTGCCAGATGTGTGAACTCCCTAAACCAAGAACGGAAAATCATAGCTTGAGATGCCCAATATACACAGATATTCAGACTCCTTGCACACATTTTTTTTATTATAGAAGGTTTAGCTTTAACTCTGGTCAATAAACTCTTGTTGGTGAAATGTGGCCTGAATGATTACAATAAAATATTGAAAAAATTTAACAGCTGATAGAATATAGCTCTACATTTTCACAACTTACGGTGTATTTAATTTTTTTACAAGAACTAAACATATTCAAAAATTATATTATATTCTCAAATGTCAAGTCAACAGATCAGATTATATTGTCAATCTGAAAGCATCTGCATATTCATATATTTATAAATGTTGTTTTTTATTCTATGGCATTTATTTCTATCTTGGTTCTGGTTTTTGAAATGATCGAAAATTCTGTCAGTGGATCATTGGGGAAAAACACAAAGAAAAAGTGGCAATAGAATATAAGGATTAAAGTTGTCTCTTCTAGTCATTCATATCACTAGAATCTGTGGAATCTTCACCTTTTTTCAACATGTAAATGTAATTTGATCGCACAAGATGTCATTCCATATAAAATGAAATTGTTATTCAGAAATGCTTTTTATTTCCAAATGAGATTGATTGAGACAGAGGATGAAGTGATTGTCACGGTCTCATAACTCACTTTAATATCCATCCTCTCTATAAAATAGAATAGAATAGAATATAGAATAGAATAGAATAGAACTTTATTTTGAGTTCGCCGAGTATAGATAAAACAATAGCTCCTGATTAAGCACCAATTTCTTTAGGTTACCAAATATCTGCTCTTTCATTCCATCTCATTTTTCTTTTTTGGTGGGGAGGGGGGAGCATCCCTTTTGAAAGTCAACTAAACTCAGCTACCCTCAATGCAACTGAACATAATATATCATGAAGAAATTGTATTATTTCAAATGCATTTTTTGCAATTTTCCCGAAAATTGTCATTTCTCCAAACAGACAGCATTGAATTTCAGCACCAATACATACTTGCTGCTTCATCATGACTTGAACAGCAATCTTGCATGTATAGGCACAATTTGCATTTGTGAGAAACAATTAAGAGCAATTGCCTTTTGCATGTAAATGGGCTAATCCACATAATTTTGCATAACAATTTGGATTACAAATTGCTGCGACTTCGCCATGGTGCTGGTAAAAAGACAACAGACATCAATTGGCCACAATTAGCATCATTCTGCTATAATTTGGACAAGAATTCCTTTGTATTTGCGAATCTGCTAAATTGATATGGGCTTGTTTTCAGCCTTTCCAACTTCAGTGTGTGTTTTATTGTTTTCTGCTTCAGAAGACTTCATTTTACAGAGGAAGTTTGTCATTGTTCGTGAGAGGGTGCCATTACCCAAAGGTGACATCATAAGAGCACTATGTCATATCCATTTTATCAAATCCTGATATGTCTAAAATGCATACAAACTAGGTTCTGACTGAAACAGAAGCTAACTTCAAACATCTCAATCAAAAGCTTGCTAAATAGCCCCAAAGCAACTTCAGGTTTCCTTTTCCTGCTGCCTGCAATCTGTTGCCTTTCATCAAGCAATCAAAGGAACCGAAAATCAAAGGCTGCAACAAAAAGGTTGTGGCTTTGGGGAGGTTTGCCTTTATTTTTGTGCCTTTCTATGTTCGAAAACAGATGCTATGAAAGCAGCTTTTCTTTAGGAACACTAAATGATTTTCTTTTTCTGTTTAAAAGTTTAATGCTCATTTGAACTACTATTCAAGCTCCTGAGAATGGATCAAAATGTAAGAAAGAACTCTCAAATATTAGTTCTTCGAGTTCTTCATACAAGCAGATTTTTAAATGAACATTAAGCATTGATATATACCGTGTGTATATACAGAATCCACACATGCACAGTTTCCTTTTTTATTGCAATTGCATAATTATTTTTATGACGTCTTCTCATATTACCGCGTCTGGGAACCAGGAAATTACACAAGCTACGGAAAATTTTTGGTTTTCTTTTTCTCTAAGACAAAAGACGGTCTGCTAAAACGCAATATATTTTATCAGCCTAGTCATTTTCAGTGTAAACCTAAATGTAACAGAGACTCTTCCATAAACAGTTTGCTGAGACTTGAAGATGATAAATGAGAATACATGTAGTTAGATGGCAGTTGCAGAAAATCACTACCTAACCACATGCCAATTAGGGATTAGGCATGGAAGTTTAGAATCTATCAAATCCTGCCATGGGCAATAACTATATAATCTGTTCTTACAGTTTGTCTACACTGTTCTCTGTCTGTCTTTTGACCAATTTGCTTGTGATTCTTCTGATTCCCAAAAGAAATTAAGTATGCAGATTCAGATTCAGATTCCTATCATTTATTTACCAAAAGCATCATTTGATTCACAGTCAACTAAAAATTACTACATTCTCCAGCCACTACATGCAATGTCAGGTTATTATTCTTTATGTGCATCTTGTATTTATTGACCTATCTGTAAATGTACTGCAAAACAAAAAATACCCACCTACAATTTACATAATGTCACTATGTTTTCCGGCTTTCTCTTTCATCTTTTTTTCTGCTGTGGATTCCTGGTGCAGCACGTAGTTGTCTCTTTGATGTGGCGCCAAAGCCAAAAACAAACAAGTCACCTGCATGCAATTTGTTTCAGCAGAACCTATGGAGAATGGGGGAGGTGAAAGACAATGAGGACTTCATTGTGGTTGGTCATTACTACAACAAGACTTTTTGAAGGTGATTCATTCCTAAATGACCATTGAAAGCAGTCATTTGTGTGAAGGAGATTACAGGGTTGAAAGGGTCTTTGTTAACAATGCAATATCATGTAATCATTCATTGTATCCATTGACTGAAACCCACTGTTGTATTCAAAGCACAATGTAACCTTATCCATGCCATTTAAAATTTTGATATGGATTTGGAATTTGGTCAATAAAATGTCTACAGTTAAGTGCAAACAGTAAGATAAAGGAAAACTTGATTCAGTAAAGCACAGCCAACTTATTGCATACAAACATTTTAAAATTCTGATTAAAACATGTAAAAGATGTAAGTAATTATTCTGTTATTGAGATTTTTAACAAGAATATGAGAGAAAATACATAATTAAAAAAATCAACTTGACATTAGTTTTTCTAATAGATGACGCTGAAGCTCTTCAATGCTTGGAAATAAGGAGATAATCTGTTTAGTCCTTTGAAATGTATATCATCGATATACCTGTCACAGAACTGCCCTACATTATTGTCTGCTAAGTACTTTCCCACTGTCATTTCCTTTATTTTCTGGTTTTCTCTTTATTATCTTTTTTTTGGTGACAATTCTTGGTAAAGCACGCAACTGTTTCTTTTATCTGATGCCAAAGCAAAAAAGAACAGAATCGTCATCTTCATGCAATTTGTTTTAACAGTGCTGAGGAGAATGTATACATTTTTGACAAAGGGTGTCATACTTCCCAAAGCAGACTGAGTGCAGATATCTATTGCTGAAAGAGATGCTCTATATCTCAAACTGCTGTTTTCACACAAAATAGTTGCAGATAGTCTGAATATAATTATGGCAAATGTTGTTTTGCTATTGTTTCTTGCTAGTTGATTGATTGAAAATTCCCCCAAAACCTTCATTATCAGCCATTATTAATGTTTAATTTCCCTGTCTAATCCCCATCTGGATTTGGTAATGATATTTCATTCCAACCAAACGCCCTCAATGCTCTATCATCTTGTATCATTTCGAAAAAATAACTCCAGCTGAGCGTAATTTATCTATCCGGCTCTCGCAATATCAAAAGAGGAAAATCACAATGTTAGCAATTTAGATTTTACTAATGCCCTCTTATTATCATTTTGTATTTTACAAAGCAAATGACATTTTAATGTTATAGAAAACCAGAAAAGATAGTACAGAGCGTGTCAGAAACTGAGTGCTACATTGGAAATATTTCTGACAGTTCTTCAAAAACGGGACTCAAAGTATGGAAGACAGTAAGAAGGTAGCTATAAACAGAGGATTGTTTCTTTTGGCCCAGGTTTCCATGTCATGTTTAAAAAAGGTAGAAAGAAATCTACTGGTCTTGTACCATGGGCGGCCATACTAATCACTGAGATACAAAAGGTATCGAGGCATGCAAATAGACTCAGGCCACCTATATACTAGCATATGACAAATCAAAGAAATGCCCAAGACATGTGTGTTTTGATATATTTGTCACAGATTACATCCAATTTGACAGTTGATTATGAAAAACATTTTCTCAAAATTCACAGTTATTGTTGGGTGTTGTTGATACTATAGGTTGTAGATTTTTATCTAGCACTATCTTATGTCTAACTGCTAAAATCTAATAGTAAAAAACAATGTATAACAGTTTGTGATCACTCCTGTTGATGTATGTTAATTGGAATTTGTCTTGTGATCTTGGAATAGGCTCCCACTAGTTATGAATTTCTTCAAAATATTCAAATTCGATAAAGGAAAAGAGTATTTGCATGCCACAACATTATCAAAATAAGTGAGATGTATAAGCTGAACTATTGCATTTGCACCATATCTGTATGTTATTTGCAAAATGGCGAAGCTTCTGCAATCTCAAAAATCGAGTTGCATACACTTGTATTGTCTTATAGGGTATTATTGGAATGCCTGCGCTTATAGGTACATAAATAGTATACTGCAGAGTGCCAAACTCAATCCACAACCACCCTAAGTGTCTATGATGCCATCGTCTTGGCATTTGGCATAGCTGAATGCCAAATGTATGAATGGAAAATACCCTTGGAGGCTACACTAGACAGTTAGTCAATAGGAGGCTTAGGAGCTACCATATAAAAAAAGGTTATATAGTCCTTAAAGATAAGATCTGAGAGGCATATATCTTGCAACGTTCATAGTGATGTGATCTTTGTGTGACGTCAAATATGACTTATGTGCTGAGATTGGTCTGATATAAAAATTAAACAAAGAGTTTCTAGGGCAGAGAGACATAGAAGGCAACAAAAATGTATTCCAAAAATTTAGAAATTCAGACATAGGTTTTTGTTTTGAACGTTTGATTGCAATATTTAAAACACTGAGATGTGCAAATGTGATAGTGATATTCAGTTAGATATTATTAATATTGTTTGGAACCCAGCACTGTGCTGAAGTTTGATTGTCATAATATTCTAACCATTAAAAAAATAAACAGGAAAAAACAAAACTGCGCGATGCTACAATATACATACTTAAAAGTTACCATAAGCAATTTCATCTGATTGAGAGTAAACTATACACAACATCTCAAAGAGAGCTGGTGATATGGTGTTAATTCTCTCTGGAGCAATGTCATTGTATGGGACCCTCATGGATATTACACTCATTTTTATTCCCTTGATGGCACAAACCTCACATCTGACAACGTACATGACATTTCTGCTGTATTGAGTTCAAGAAAGTCACAGATTTGCCAAAAGTGTGCTCTTTTTGGCTGGTAACTTATTCTGGCAGTTTTGAAAATAAATCATACGACTGGTTATTTTAATGACTCAAACTGTAACTGATTGTTGCGTTGAGCATTTTCAGATTTACAATATCGAACAGTGCTTAGAACTATATATTGACAAGTATTAGTGTGTGAGAGTTCCCCCTTGGCCTAATGGTCAAGACTGCTTGTCCTCTGGCTTTGAGGGCGTGGGTTCAAATCTCACCCCGGGAACTCACTTTAGTCCGAGCCCATGGGACATTAAATGGAGGCGGGTTGTATCCAGTATTCTATGCTGGGGCAACTGAAAGACCCTGGGCATCCCTGAATTAATAGGGTATGTTCCAGACTCACAGTCTTCTCATCTCATCATCATACGGCGATCGCCTGCCTCAATATAGCCCACTAAGGTGCTGCAGAGGCATAAAGCACAAACAAACAAACAAACAAACAAACCAGTATAAGTGTTGACTCAGCATACATGCCTTTATAATTCGTCAGCCGGAAGGGCATATTAGTATCTCTGGCTGAAAACATTCAAAGTATCATGGAACATTTTGTAAGACTTGATACAAATAACAGTTTGCTCCAATATTATATTAAAAGAGCTGTACATAAACCTAGCAGTAGGACAATTTGAGAAAGTAAACAGTTTGAAATGACAAAGAGACACTGCATTTTGTAACAGACAAATCAATGCTGCAGATTGCACACTTCTACGTTTGGCAGGAAATGTATAACCTGAATCTATTCTTATTCCTTTGAAATATTACCTTTCACATAACTTTGCTCTTGCCTTTTTTTTCATAGTTTTTTTTAATGTTTGATGATTGTTGGTGAAGCATGTAACTGTCTCTTTGATCTGGCACCAAAGCAAATAGAACACAACTCATCTTCATGCAATTTGTTTTAATTTGAACCAAACCTAAAGAAAACATTGTTCGGCTGTTCATTTTAACATCATATTATACTGACACTTTCACAAAATTGGGTGTCATCCTGCGCAAAGATGAATGAGTACAAGAAATATTTTGCAGAAAGCTTCACAATAATCCAGACTGTAATAGTTTCAATAATGATGTAATATATCAAATAAATAAAAATGAAGAATTTTTTCATTGTTCCAATTTCAGAGAATAGGCCCAACACAGGGCGTTCCTAAATTGATGTCGACTGAACTGCGTTTTACTTATTGGTCCGGGTATCACTAAAATCTAAAGGATATTAATTCTGAGCTTTTTTTCGTGAAATTTTAATTTCTCCAAACACACAACATACAAATTAAGCATCCACATATACTTGCTGCTTCATCACTCGCACAGCGATCTTGCATGTATGGGCACAATTTGCATTTGTGAGAAACAAGAGCAAATGCCTTTTGCATGTGAATGGGCTAATCCACATAATTTTTGCATAACAATTTGGATTGCAAATTGATGCGACTTCGTCATACTATTTATAGAAAGAAAATTGTCTTATTTTGGCTGCATTCATCATTGTGCTATTATTGAGCTTGAACTTTTTGTGATTGCGAATTTGTAGGAGCTAAACTGATATGGATTTGTTTTTAGCTTTTCCAACTTCATTTTGCTTTTTCTTTCTCTGCCTCAGAAATGTTGGTTTCACAGGGACAGTTCTTGTGTTATTACCATTGTTCATGAGACAGTGTCATTACCCAAAGGTGACATCATAACAGCACTATAACATATCAATTTGATCAAATGCTGATGTCTCTAAAACTTATACAAACTGCCTTCTGACTGAAACAGGAGCTCACTTCAAACATGTCAATCAAAGTGGTTGCTAAATAGCCACAAAGAAATTTCAGGTTTCCTTTTCCTACTGCTAACAATCTGTTGCCTTTCACCAAACAATCAAAGGAAAAGAAAATCAAAGGCTGCAACAAAAAGGCTGTGTCTTTGGAGTGGTTCGTCGTTATTTTTTGTCTGTCTATGTTCGAAAAAGGATGGTATAAGAAGTAGCTTTTCTTTAAAAGCACCAAATGATATATTTTTTTGTTTAAAAGTTGAACGCTCATATTACCGTGTCTGAGAAACAGGAAATTGCTCACGTTATGGAAAATGTATGAATTTTTTAATTCTCCTAGAAAAGAGACAGTCTGCTATATATTTTTATCAGCCTAGTCATTTTCAGTGTAAACCTAAATGTAACAGAGACTCTTCTACAAACAGTTTGCTGAGACTTGAAGATGATAAATGAGAATACATGTAGTTAGATGCCAGTTGCAGAAAATCACTGCCTAACCACATGCCAATCAGGGATTAGGCGTGAAAGTTTAGAATCTATCAAATCCTGCCATGGGCAAAACCTAATCTGCTCTTCCAGTCTGTCTACCCTGTTCTCTGTCTGTCTTTTGACCAATTATTAAGTATGGTTCATTCACCACAATACTACAATTACTACATTCTCCAAGCAATACAATCTCAGGTTATTATTCTATATATGCATTTTATTTATTGACCTATCTGTAGATAGATAGATAGATAGATAGATAGATAGATAGATATGGTAAGTGCAGCCCTCTAATCCCGGTTCTGGGCGCTCACGAGGGTTGATTGATGACATGGGAGAGAGAGCGGGAGTCCTCAATATGTTACACTATGTTTTCTGACTTTCTCTTTCATCTTTTTTCTGCTGTGGAATCCTGGTTCAGCACGTAGTTGTCTCTTTGATGTAGGGCCAAAAACAAACAAGTCACCGGCATGCAATTTGTTTCAGCAGAACCTATGGAGAATGGGGGAGGTGAGACAGTGAGGACTTCATTGTGGTTGGTCATTACTACAACAAGACTTTTTTGAAGGTGATTCATTTCTAAATGACCATTGGAAGCAGTCATTTGTTTTGAATGAAACCCACTGTTTTATTCAAAGCGCAATGTCACCTTATCCATGCCATGTAATATTTGGATACGGATTTGGAATTTGGAAAATTAAATGCCTACAGTGTACACAGTAAGATAAAAGAAAACTTGATTCAATAAAGCAACCAACTCACTGCATACACACATTTAAAATTCCGAAATATGTGAAAGATATATAATTAGTTATTATGGTATTTCGATTTTTAACAACAAGAAAATGAGAGAAAACAAATAATAAAAAAATCAACTTGATACAATTTTTTCTAATATTTAATATTTGCTGAAGCTTCCAAACTTTGATGCTTGCAATGGTAGGAAGGAGATAATCTGTTTAGTCCTTTGAAATGTATATCATCGATATACCTGTCACAGAACTGCCCTACATTATTGTGTGCTAAGTACTTTCCCACTGTCATTTCCTTTATTTTCTGGTTTTCTCTTTATTATCTTTTTTTTGGTGACAATTCTTGGTAAAGCACGCAACTGTTTCTTTTATCTGATGCCAAAGCAAAAAAGAACAGAATCGTCATCTTCATGCAATTTGTTTTAACAGTGCTGAGGAGAATGTATACATTTTTGACAAAGGGTGTCATACTTCCCAAAGCAGACTGAGTGCAGATATCTATTGCTGAAAGGGATGCTCTTATCCCTCACTGCAGTTTTCACACAAAATAGTTGCAAACAGTCTAAATATATTACATGTGATATTTTGCTATTGTTTCTAACTTGGCTGATTGATTGACAATTCCCCCAAAACCTTCATTATCTTTGACAGCAGAAAAACTGAAACACTGAGATGTAACGATCTGATACTGATATTGAAAAAAGTTGTCTTTCTGGTAAGAGAAAAAGAGAGCTGACTTAATACGGGCAAAATGAAACATATCTTGGATAATATAACAAATATGAAACATTTTTGTAAAATGCTCCATATTTCATCCAAAATGTTTTGTCTCGCAGCTAATGGTAAGACCAATGATTTCTGTGTTTTACTTAATCGAACATCAAAGTGATGTTTGAGGCATTAGAGCTGTTATTGATTTATTATTATTTTCACTTAACGCGAAAACAAAAAACATCTGATGACACTGATTTGAACCATTCAAAGCATTGAAAGTAAGGAAGATAATTTAATTCCAATTTTCTTGACAGCTTCCAGCTCGATAATTGAACAGCTTCTCTGGCTACCTCAATAAACATACATACATACATACATACATTTAATTTTGGTTTAACCTCCACCTTTGATATTCGAGCTGATTTTATTTATCTTTGCAGTGTTTTTTTCTGTTGCAGCATGGCGGCAAAAGAGTAAGGAACCTGAAGCTGTGCATTTTTTAACATGGTAACTGGGAGACCAAATGGTCTCCCAGTGGACAGATTTGGTCTCCCAGTCATAGCCAAATTGGTATCACTGGGAGACCAATTTTCCCGGAAACTCTCATTAATTTCACATTTAATTCGTTATGATTTGTAGTTCTTGGGATAAGTTGGGTGCTTTTCAAATCAAAAATATTATTCAAAGTCTTTGCAATTATTTTTCTACCATCTTTCTTATTGTCAAATTTTTTTAACATTAAACATTTTGTCTAACTCTTTCGAGCATGTATTAAATATATCCAACGAATGTTCAGCTGGTGGACATATATGGCGTGTCATTGCGCTACGAAATCCCGTTGGTCTCAAAAAATCCATAAAAAATGCCCTGAGTTACTGTCCTGAAGGGCTGGTTGCCAAAAGGGTTGGTGATAACCTGTATGTCAACAGAAATGTGCTAGCCTGCGAAGAATACTAATTCCCTTTGTGTAGGGAATTAAAGAAACTGTTCCATTCCTCAAGCATAGGCCTATCACATTTGATGTCATACCACAGATGAAATAACGTCAGCACTACCAGACTTGTATAGTTTTTACTGAAGCGGAAATATATGTGATCTAAAAGGCTCAGACACAGCCAGCTAACTTGCACAATGACAAATACATAAATGTGCAAGCAAGATAATACCAACAAAAAAGCAGTAAATTGCCATGGCAAAGATCAGGCTAGGAACAACTACCATCAGGCTCGATCGAGACAGGAAGGCATGATCTGTCAGATGTGAGAACTCCCTTAACCAGGAATGGAAAATCATAGCTTGATGAGATGCATGCCAATATGCACATATATTCAAACTGTTTGTGAACATTTTTTAATATACAAGGTTTTACTTTAACTCTGGTCAATAAACTCTTTACTGAAATCTGGCGTGAATGATTACTGTGAAATATTGAACGATTTTGAAAGCTGAATAGAATATCAGCATTTTCACAACTTATGGTGTATTTAATTTTTTTACAAGAACTAAACATATTCAAAAATTATATTATATTCTCAAATGTCAAGTCAACAGATCAGATTATATTGTCAATCTGAAAGCATCTGCATATTCATATATTTATAAATGTTGTTTTTTATTCTATGGCATTTATTTCTATCTTGCTTCTGGTTTTTGAAATGAACAAAAATTCTGTCCATGGATCATTGGGGAAAAACACAAATATTAAAGAAAAGTGGCAATATAAAACAGTGGCGTCAGCCGTCAGTGTTACAGTAGGTGGGGCTGGTGGGGCATGTTTCTGCAAAAAATTGTAATTTTTCCGCTGACATCTTCCATGAAGGTGTGACCACTATTTGCCCCACCACTTTAAAATGAAACTGACGCCCCTGTCAGTGATGTCAGTTCTTATGAGGCTGGTGGGGCAGAAGCCCCACCACTTTTTTGTCAAAAATAGGCTAAAAAAATTCAGAGCTTCCATAACTCTGCCATGCCCATGCAAAAAATTTTTAAAATTTGTCAATGCCCCATCACTTTATTTTGAAAACGATGCCACTGGTACGCAGTCAAAATAACATTAGGATTGCACACAAAGTTATCCAACTTGTTTCCAGTGTGGTCCTTGCTAAACAACAAAATGGTGTTACTGGGCAAGATACAAGATACAAGATACAAAGTTTTATTTAAAAAATCGGTTGGTACAAATAAGAAACTAGCAGAGCTATTGTGACCAGCAACAAAGGCTACAAAGGTGACATCATAAGAGCACTACGTCATATCCATTTTATCAAATCCTGATATGTCTAAAATGCATACTAACTAGGTTCTGACTGAAACAGAAGCTAACTTCAAACATCTCAATCAAAAGCTTGCTAAATAGCCACAAAGCAACTTCAGGTTTCCTTTTCCTGCTGCCTGCAATCTGTTGCCTTTCATCAAGCAATCAAAGGAAAAGAAAATCAAAGGCTGCAACAAAAAGGTTGTGGCTTTGGGGAGGTTTGCCTTTATTTTTGTGCCTTTCTATGTTCGGAAACAGATAGTATAAGAAGTAGCTTTTCTTTAAAAAACACTAAATGATTTTTTTTCTGTTAAAAAAGCTGAATGATCATTTGAACTAGTATTCAAGCTCCTGAGAATGGATCAAAATGTAAGAAAAAACTTTCAAATATTAGTTCTTCGAGTTCTTCATACAAGCAGATTTTTAAATAAACATTAAGCATTGGAATTTACTTCCAAGCTTCAAACTGACTCCTGCCTTTAAATTGATACATACCGCATGTTTATGCGGAATTTACACATACACAGTTTCCTTTTTTTATTGCAACTAGGTAATTTCTTTTACAATATTTCTCATATTATCGCGTCTGGGAAACAAGAAATTGCTCATGCTTTTGAATTCTCCTAGACAAAAAACGGTCTGCTAAAAAGTTATATATTTATATATTAGCCTAGTCATTTTCAGCGTACACCTAAATGTAACAAAGACTCTTCAATAAACAGTTGAGACTTCATGATGACAAATGAGAATATATGTTGTTAGGTAACAATTGAAGAAAATCACTGCCTAACCACATGCCAATTAGGGATAAGGCATGTAAGTTTAGAATCTATCAAGTCCTGCCATGGCGAATAACTAATCTGCTCTTCCAGTTTGTCTACACTGTTCTCTGTCTGTCTTTTGACCAATTTGCTTGTGATTCGTCTGATTCCCAAAAGAAATTAAGTATGCAGATTCAGATTCAGATTCCTATCATTTATTAAATTTTACCAAAAGCATCATGTGATTCACAGTCAACAAAAAATTACTACATTCTCAAGTCAATACAATATCAGGTCAATATCCTTTATGTGCATCTTATTTATTGACCTATCTGTAAATGTACTTTACTTTGCAAACAAGAACCAAAGCAAAAAAATACTCACCTACAATTTACGTAATGTCACTATGTTTTCCGGCTTTCTCTTTCATCTTTTTCTCTGCCGTGGATTTCTGGTGCAGCACGTAGTTGTCTCTTTGATGTGGCGCCAAAGCCAAAAACAAACAAGTCACCTGCATGCAATTTGTTTCAGCAGAACACATCATACGCTTCTTCAATATACATTTTGACTTACAATTTTTGCGAAATAATCAATAATCTTATTGTTTGTTTGCTGTTGTAAATACAGTCAATCCCTAGCCGGGCGCCATCATGCAAAATTGTCAGTTTTCCAATGGAATACGTATCTTGGAGATTTCTACGTAATTGTGGTTAGTCATTACTTCTAGTCTGCAGCAGGACTTTTTGAAGCTGATTTGTTCCTTAATGATTGACCATTGAAAGCAGTCATTTGTGTAATGGAGATTACAGGGTTAAAAGGGGCCTTGGTTTAACAATCCAATATCATGTTTACAATCATTCATTGTATCCATTGACTGAAACCCACTGTTGTATTCAAAGCACAATGTAACCGTATCCATGCCATGTACAGTGTCGCCTGTAAGTAAGTGAAACGCATGATATTGTGCCATTGCATCAATGTTAAACATCCTTAACCAAAATGCTTCTGGAAGGACGAATTCTCATCCGATGAGAGGAAAACATTTTGGGTCATAAAGGCCGATATGTGAGGCATGTGGGATAAAAATAGCAGCCAATTTTCTTTTCTGTAGTTGGAGTTAGGTATGGGTCAAAGTCTTTGATAAGTAAGTGAAACGCAGGCCCAATGTTAAAACATAGGGAAGGGTGGTTACTTACTTATCAAAGACTTTGACCCATACCTAACGCCGACTACAGCAAAGAAAATGGGCTGCTATTTTTATCCCACATGCCTCGCATATCGGCCTATATGACCCACTTTGTTTCCCTTTCATCCGATGAGAATTCATGCCTCCACAAACAGTTTGGCTGAGGATGTTTAGCATTGATGCAATGGCACAATGTCATGCGTTTCACTTACTTACAGGCGGCACTGTAATATTTGGATACGGATTTGGAATTTGGGAAATTAAATGTCTACAGTGTACACAGTAAGATAAAAGAAAACTTGATTCAATAAAGCAACCAACTCACTGCATACACACATTTTAAAATTCTGAAACATGTGAAAGATATATTAAGTAGTTATTATGTTATTTCGATTTTTAACAACAAGAAAATGAGAGAAAACAAGTAATTAAAAAATCAGCTTGACACTATTTTTCTAACAGATAATAGGCCTATTTGCTGAAGCTTCCACACTTCAATGCTTGGCAAGAAGGAGATAATCTGTTTTTAAAAACCTGAAATATCTATCATCCATATACCTGTCACAGAACTTCCCTACATAATTGTCCGCTAAGTACTTTCCCTCTGTCATTTCCTTTATTTTCTGGTTTTCTCTTTGTTATTTTTGTGTGAGACAATTCTTGTTGAAGCACGGAATGTCTCTTTGATCTGGTGCAAAAGCAAAAAAAAACAACTCATTATTATTTTTGACAAAGGGTGTCATACTTCCCAAAGCAGACTGAGTGCAGATATCTATTGCTGATGATGCCATATATCCCAAACTGCTGTTTTCACACAAAATAGTTTTAGATAGTCTGAATATAATTATGACAAATGTTGTTTTGCTATTGTTTCTTGCTAGGTCGATTGACTGACAATTCCCCCAAAACCTTCGTTATCAGCCATTATTAATGTTTAATTTCCCTGTCTAATCCCCATCTGGATTTGGTAAATTATATTTCATTCCAACCAAATGCCCTCAATGCTTTATAGTTTCGAAAAAAGAAGTCCAGCTGAATATTATTTATCTATCTGTCTACCTGGCAATACAGAAAGAGGAAAAACATTTAACTAATGCCCTCTTATTTTCATTTAGTAAATTGCAAAGCAAATGACATTTTAATGATACAGAAAACCAGAAACGATTGGACAGAGCGTGTATGAAACTGAGTGCTACATTGGGAATATTTCTCACTGTTCTTTGAAAATAGGACTCAAGTATGGAAGACAGTAAGAAGGAAGCTAAATGGATGATTGTTTCCTTTAGAAAAGGTGACCATGTCATGTTTGTCTTTATACCATTTGGCACCTCTGTCAGCCAATCACATGTCATTATTTCATTGCAATAATTCCGTTATTCTTTGTTGCCACTTATCCTCCCATGTTTAGCTGTTTGAGTGTTTGTCTCATGGTATAAGCCGGTTATTCACTGTGGGATCAGGAATATGTATTTATAAAAATTGTGTTAAAGCCCTCATACGACAAATCATATAATCCCTTTATGTGGTGAATAACTAACTTATCCATCAGGTCGATCAGAAAAATGACGGACCTGATCTGTATTCCCATATCAATGTAGATAGAAAACTACAATTCTCTACCACTACGATGTCATTTATACCATCAACTTCAACGTTGTGTCGAAGCATATATGTTCATAGTAACACTGCCAAACTCAATCCACCACCACCCTGAGTGTCTATGATGCCATCGTCTTGACATTGGGCATAGCTGAATGCCAAATGTATAAATGGAAAACACCCTTGGAGAGTACACTAGACAGTTAGTCAATAGGAGGCTTAGGAGCTACCATATAAAAAAGGCAGTTTTATATATTTCTTCAAGACAAGATCGGAGAGGCAAGTATATCTTGCAAGGTTCATAGACATTTGATCTTTGTGTGACATCAAATATGACTTATGTGCAGAGATTGGTCTGATATACAGGGTGAGGAAGCAAATTTTTCAAAATTTGGAATATTTCAAACTTCAGTCGAAATGAAAGGTTTTGCTAAGCCTAAGTCATAACAAATTCATATTTTCAGGCCTTAGAAACAAGACAAAAAACATCCTTTTTGTGAAGTTTGGCTTGTATTATCTCCAATCAAAAATTCAATATGGCCGTCTAAACTTGGTGATGCTTTGACAAAAAGCGTCTTCATATTTTGAGGCCATGAGCCATGAAGACAGTAAGGGGGACAACAACATTGTGGTGACAGGTCTTGTTGACCAACTTTTCTAAGATGCCCCACACGGAAAAGTAAGGGGAATTAAGGTCCGAGCTGGAGAAGGGCCAGAAGTTGACTGCCCAGAAGTCTCCGAAATTTCTTTAAGTGGAAATCCTGAACTTTCTTGGCCATAAGGCATGGGGAACCATCCTGAGTCTGCCTATAGATGCCATTGGGGTAATTCACATCCAGCCATGGCAAAACATGACATCACTGGACCTAGTAGTATGCATCAGGTCCATCCCCCTTTACTCGCATGAAAAAGAAATAAAGCATAATTTTTCTATCTAAAGTCATGACTCCCGAAACCATTGCCTGAGCTTGATACTTCGCGCTGAATGTCCCATCGACATCTGCTATTGATTTTATATAGAATTTGCCATTTCTTTTGTTGACAATAGAATCCACAACCAAACGTTTATAGTTTGAAAAAAAAATTGAATATCAAGCCATGCTTCCTGATGTAGCCCATCATTTTTTCAACATTTCTATCTTCTGGCCATCATGGAATAGGCCGAATGGTGTCTTTGGGGTCCTGACATATAATTTCAGGCCAAAATCATTTTGCATAGCTGCTCAGGCAGCCTTGAGGTCCACTTGAAGCTTTTCAACCACCTCTCTCATGGAGGTTGCAGGTACCTTGTCAGTTTTGTCGTCAGTGACTCCAGGAATGCTCCATTCCTCTCTTAATTCTCTCCAGAAACTCCCAGACTTCCCTCTTATTCCTTTTTTCTAGGGCAAAGGAGACATAGAAAGAAGGCAACAAAAACGTTTCAAAAAAGTTAGCAATTCAGACTTAGGTGTTTTGGAACGTTTGGATACAGTATAAGTAATATACTGAGGTGTGCAAATCTGATAGTGAATAAATACTGGATATTCAGTTAAATTTTGTAAAATTTTGTTTGAAACCAAGCACTGTGTTGAAGTTTGACTGTCATAATATTCGAACTATTAAAAAAATTAACAGGATACACTTACTTCAAAATTACCATAACGCCATTTTCATCTGATTGAGATTATACTATACACAAATTCTCAAAGAGAGCTGGTGATATGGATTGAATTCTCTGTGGATCCCAAAAGGTTATAGATTTATGTGAGTATAGAGTGATGTTTGTGTGTGGGACCCTTATTGATATTACTATCATTTTTCCCCTGATGGCACAGGCCAGACATCTGACATCATACATCACATCTCTGCTGTATTGAGTTCAAGAAAGTCACACATTTGCCAAAAGTGTGCTCTTTTTGGCTGGTAAATTATTCTGGCAGTTTTGAAAATAAATCATACAACTGGTTATTTTAAGGGGCTGACCAGATGATCTTTGGGGGGGGCTATGGATATTTGTTGAAAAAAAAAGATTGTTTCCCACTTGACACTGAAAAAAAAAGTTTGTTCAGCACATGGAAATAAAAAAAAAGTTTGTTTCCACCTGTAGCTAGGGTACCGTAATGTTAAATTTCCGATAAAAAAGTTTGTCGCGAGTGCGCATTCGAAAAAAATTGTTCGTCGACACGTCGCGAACGAAAAAAAAAGTTCGTCCCAGGGGTTAAGTCCATAGCCCCCCCCCCAACTATCGTCTGGTTGGCCCCTAATGACTCAAACTGTAACTGATTACAGCGTAAAGCATTTTCAGATATACAATATCAAACAGTGCTGAGAACTATATATATTGACAACTATTAGTCTTAACTAATATATAATATAATATAATATATATATTATAATTCTTCAGCCCGAAGGGCATATTAGTACCTCTGGCTGAAAACATTCGAAGTATCATGGAACATTTGTTAATCTTGAAATAAATAACTGATAGGTCCAATATTATGTTATAAAGAGCTGTACATAAGCTAAACACCCGGACAATTTGAGAAAGTAAACAGCTTGAAATGACAAAGAGACACTATATTTTGTAACAGACCAGACAATGCTGCAGATTGCATACTTCTATGTTTGGCAGGAAAGATATAATCTGAATCTGTTTTTATTCCTTTGAAATATTACCTGTCACATAACTTTGCTCTTGCCTTTTTATCATTGTTTTTTTACGTGTGATGGTTGTTGGTGAAACACAGAACTGTCTCTCTGATCTGGTGCCAAAGCATGCAAATAAAACACAACTCAATTTCTATTCATGCAATTTGTTTAACAGCACCTGAGGAGAATATATTTGAACCACACGGAAAGAAAACATTGGTTGGGCTGTTCATTTTAGCGTCATATTATACTGAAACTTTTAACAAACTAGTGTCATCCTGCGCAAAGCTGAATCAGTAAAAGAAATGTTTTGCAGACAGTTGCACAATAACCTGGACTGTAATATACATTCAATAATGATGTTCCACAAAATATGTCAAATAAAGAAAACTGAAGGGCGTTCCTATATTGATATGGACTGAACTGCTTTTTATTGGGTGGTCACTGGTCTGGGTCTTCCTAAAAGTGGTTCAATCTTGGGTGAGTTGGTCTGAATTTGCTACTGGAGCAGTTCATAAGCAGCCCACTAGCATATCTAAATTACCGTTGAATCCTGGTTCACATATTTTTTTCCACAAAATAGTCACAAAAACCTGGCAATCTCTGAACATAAGGCAAATGCTGTTTTTCCCATTGTTTCTGGCTGGGTTGATTGATTGACAATTTCCACAAACCCCTCATTATCAGCCATTATTGATGTTTAATTTCCCTGACTAATCCCCATCTGGATTTGGTAATGATATTTCATTCCCCCCAAATGCTACGTTGAGCTCTATCATTTCGAAAAAATAACTCCTGAGACCAGCAGATGTAATTCATAATTTTTCTGAAATCTCTCTACCAATATCTGAAAAGAAACCCAATTTACTAACTTTACAAAGAAATGGGCTTATCCTAATGGGTAATTCTACATGTCCCGACTGTGTGACATCATCATAATGTTGGCGTAAATTAATCTGGCATTGTATGGTAGGAATTACATTTCAAAACGTTGTGAAGCAATGTAAAGGTACAACAGTATTTCAACATTGCATTCCCTTGTGGCAGTGTAATTTCTACCATATAAGTCACATCATAGTCTTGACACATATAGCATAGCTGAATACCATAAATAAAAATATAAAAATACCCTTGGACGGTACACTAGACAGTTTGCCAATAGGAGCTACCACATAAAAAACAGGCAGCCTCATAAACCCGCTGGAGATTGGGCCTGAGAGCCTTATATCTTGCCACAACGTACACAGAAATTCGATCTTTGTTTGGCATCAAATATGACTTATGTGAAGAGAATAAAATAAAGTTTCTTGAGTAAAGAAGACAAAGAAAGAACAACAATTGATTTCCAAAATAATGACATATCCAGATGTCTGATTTTTGGGAACTTTTGCCCGCAGAATAACTGATACTGAGATTTGCCAGTCTGATACTGACATTGAAAAAAGTTGTCTTTCTTGCGAAAGAAAATTTAGCTTGACTCACCATTGGCCAAATGAAGCATATCTAGGATAATGGATAAAACAACAAATATGAAATATTTTGGTAAAATGCTCCTTATTTCATCCAAAATGTTTTGTCTTGCAGCGAATGGAAACACCTATGATTCTGTGCTTTACTTCTAAAATCGAACATCAAAGTGTTGTTTGAGCCATCAGAGCTGTGTTTGATTTATCATTAGTTTCACTTCACACGCACAAAAAAAAACGTCTGATGAGACTGGTTTGAACCATTCAAAGCATTGAAAGGAAAGGAAGACCAAAACTCACTTTGCAATACTACAATATACTAACTTCAAAGTTATCAGAACTCTATTTCATCTGATTGAGAATATAATAAAATACATCTCGAAGAGAAGTGGAGATATTGATTGAATTCTCTGTGGAACATGAAGGTAATAAATGTGAGTATAGAGTGATGTTCGTGTGTGGGACCCTCATGGATATTACCCTCATCTTTATTCCCCTGATGGCACAAGCCTCACATCTGACAACATACATCACATCTCTGCTATATTGAGTTCAAGAATAACATACATTAGCTAGCAGTTTATAAGTTATCATTGGATGTGGCCAGAGTGCAATAACGCCGTTTTTGGCTTGCAACCTGAATTATTCTGATGGTTTTGAGAACAAATATCATATGACCGTTCATTTGAATGACTCAGTCTGTAACTGTCACAGCACAAAGCATTTTCAGATACATTGTAAGGAAATATATATCTAGAATTGTTTGCAATCACTCATTTCAACTGGCATTCACATTATGGCAACCATGTCATCAAATGATTTTACCAACAATTTCATTAAAGCATTATAATTCTTCAGCCTCATGGGCTCATTAGTATCTCTAGCTTGAAACACTTGCATCATGGAACCTTGTAAAGCTTACATGTAAGAAATATCAGATAGGTCCAATACCATGTTATTAGAAGCTGTAAGCCTGACAACAGGATGATTTGAGAAAACAAACAGTTGAAAATGACAAAGACGCACTATGTGTTGCAACAGACCAGTCCATAATATGCCACAGTTCGCATACTTCTGTGTTTGGCCGGAAAGAGAAATTCTGAATCTGTTTTTATTCCTTTGAAATATTACCTGTCAAATAACACTTCTCTTGCATCGTTTATTTATTGTTTTTTTTTATGTGTGAGGTTTTTCTGTGAAGCACGGAACTGTCTCTTTGATCTGGCGCCAAAGCAAAAAAAACAAACTCATTTTCATGCGATTTGTTTTTGTGCCATAGGATAATATATTTGAACCAAACAGAAAAAAGCATTTGTTGGGCTGTCTATTACAACATCATTATACCCTGAAGCCAATTTAGGTGCAGCAGTGGTGATAAACCTGCAGGCATTTTGACTCAATTGATGTCAGGGGGAATCAAGCTGACTTTAAATATAAGGTGACGTCAGTTGCCCGCTGGGAATCAGGCTACCTTTCAATAAACTGAGTGTCATCCTTTGTAAAGCAGAGTAAGTACAGCAATATTTTGCAGATAGTTGCCCAACAACCCAGACTGTTATAGTTTCCATGGTGTTCCATTTAAAATATCAAATAAACAAAACTGGAAATATTTTCGCGATTCGGATATCAGAGAACAAACAGTACATTATTTTAGTGATGTAGAGTAAACCGCTTTTTATTGGGTGGTTCAGTGTTCCTTAATGTGGTACAGTCTATGGTGAGTTGATCTGAATTTGCTACAGGACCACTCCAGAAGAAGCCCATTTTCATATCTGAAACAGTGTTAAATCTCTGTTTTATTTGTTCTTTTTTTTAAATAAAATAGTCACAAAAGCCTGGGAAGCTCTGAACATATGGCAAAAGATATTTTTGTCACTATTTCTGGCTAGGCAGGTTGATTGACAATTTCCCCAAAACCTCATTATCAGCCATTATTGATGTTTAATTTCCCTGACTAACCCCCGTCTGGATTTGGTAATGATATGTCATTCCCACTGGATGCCCGCCATGCTCTATCATTGTGAAAAATAAAAACAGTTGAATTTAAATTATTATCTGTCTGGAATCTCCCCTTGCAATATCTGAAAAAGAAAGTCACAATTTACTGTCATTGAGCTGCATGGCCACTTCACAAAACAAAAATGGATGTTGATGATATACAGAGAAGACTAGAAACTTTATTTTTTTGTGAGAAAACATTTAATTAATATTATATTGGGAAAATGTTTGAGTGACTCTTTGAAAACAGGACTAAAACTACAACCAGAAACAAGCCTTAGGGAGTTGTCATGAAGGATTGCAATATCATGATTCATGATATATGCAAAGTTATTTACTCTACAAAGAAAGTGGCATATCCTAAATGGGCAATTCAACATGTTCCAACAGTGTAACATAATCGCGATTTTTGGTTTAAATTACTTTAGCATTGTATGGAAAGAATAACCATTTCAAAACATTGTGAAGCAATGTCATGATACCACATAAAACAACAATGTGAGCAACATTGTCACTACGTTCTGAAAAAACAAATCACAACATTGTATTCACTTGTGGCAGTGTACTTTCTATAATTTATGTTACAATATACATGTGATATCATAATCTTGACAACTATACTTTGTAGCATAGCTGATTGCAATTGTCAAAAGTGCAAATGGAAAATGTCCTTGGATGCTTGCTGTACACTAGAAATTTTGTCAATGGGAAAGCGGCTGCCACGTAAAAACAGGCAGCCTCATAAACCAGCTGGAGATTGGGCCTGAGAACCGTATATATTGTCATAGTGTGCACAGTATTCGATCTTTGTTTGACATCAAATAAGACTTATGTTCAAATATGGTCTGATAAAGAAACTGAAACAAACAGTATATTGTGCATAGGAGACATACTAGAAAATAACAAAAATCTAAATTGCCAAAAAATCAGATACATGTATTCAGACATAAATTGATTTTTGGGAACTTTTGTCAGTGGTATAGGCCTATAAACTGACTTACTGAGATTTGCAGATCTGGTACTGATATTGCGAAGAAGTTTTCTCTCTTTCTAAAATGTCAAATAATACATGTATAGCTCAGCTCACTATGGACCAAATGAAACATATTTTTGTGATTTAGTTAAATAATGGACATGACAATAAAAAGAAAGATGTGGGCAAAATCAAACCTTTTTTCATTTCGACCAAACGTTTTGTGTCACTGCAAATGCTTTGACTGAAGGTCATTCAGTAAAACACTAAATAGTTGAAGTGGTGTTTGAGGCATTCGAGCAGTTTTTGATATGCTTACCATTCTCTTGTAAATTCAAACAATTCAAAATGACCGGAAAAAATAAAACTCATTTTGCGATGCTACAATATGCAGACTTCTAAGTGACCAGATTTTTATTAATCTGATTGAGAGCATACTACATGACAACTCAGAGAAAGTTGTTGATATAGATTCAATTCTCTGTGGATCGTTAAGGTAATAAATGTGAGTATAGAGTGATGTTCGTGTGTGGGACGCTCTTGGATATTACTCCATCTTTATCCCCCTGATGTCACAAGCCTCACGTCTGATAAATACATCACATCTCTGCTATATTGAGTCTGAGTAAGTCATACATTAATCAGTATGGTGAAAGTAATCATTGGATGTGCCCATATATATAACAGGATAAAGCTGACTAACGTTTGGCTGCAAAACTGAAGCTTCTATGATGATTTTGACGATACATCATGTTAAGTACCTACTGTGTTTATCTAATGCCTCAAATAAAACTATAAATGTAACAGTACAAAGCATGTTCACAGACGCATTATAAAAATGTTGTAAAACTGTTAGAATACCAGCATTTGCTGAATTTCCCATCACGGTTACCCTGTTATTTTACCATCCATTTCATGAAGCAACATGACCATCCAGCACATAAGTACCAGCGGCCTGGAAGCCTTATATAAACATGGTGAGTGTAATGGTTTGTAGGAGTGCCTTTTCTGACATTTATGCCCCAGTCTCACGGCACGCTACGGAGAACCTTTATACCGCTGAGGGATAGCTTGAGTTGAATTCTAGGAAAAAAATGACCATCCCGGCGACATACAATGTTTATAAAACGATTATATAATTAGTTAAAAGCATATCACGGCGGGATAAGATCGTAAATCGGCGGGATAAGATCTTATCCGACCACCAAGGCCAATGCTTGATTCTGATTGGTCGAAAATTGTGGGTATATATCCTGTATCTGTCAGGCTGCTTGGCCTGTACAGATATTTTCTGTATCCTGCAGTGATGACGTCACAATCACTCAGAAATTATCTGACGTTGTCAAGCAAACAATGGGCAGCGATTGTTTGTCATGACGTCACAATGGCATGGGCTGCTGGTGACGTCACAACAATCTGCTGCTCCTATCTTACAGAATTTTAAGTTATCAGACTAAAATTTAGTAAAGACCACTGATAAAATCATTGTGACACATAAATAAATCCCAATAGCAGTGTAGTTAATTCACAGCTGTGAACATCATTTGTGTTCTGCTTCTAAATCACTCATCATACCTGGCACTCATGATGTTCATAGTACCTCCGAACTACATTGTTATGGGGGGGTTTATTATACCATGTGGTCGGATAAATTCATAATTTGTTGTTTGCTTTTGGCAGATACAGGATTTACCTTCCCTAGATAGCTGTATCCGGGCTCAGCTTCACTTCGCCCAGATGCAGCTATCTTCGGGAAGGTAAATCCTGTATCCGCCAAGCGAACAACAAATAACTAATAATATCGCTGTGGGAAAGATCTAAATGCCTGGGGGGCAAGATCTAAATGCCTGTGGGATGTCAAAAATCGTCGGCGGGATGTCAAAATATCGTCGGTGGGATGTCAAAAACTGTTGGCGAGGCTGCAAATGTCCCGCAGGGGAAGTAAAAATATCCCCCAGGGGCAGGAGAGGTCCCCGCAGGGGCAGGAGAGGTCCCCTCAGGGGCATAGGATGTCCTAATATCCCGCCGGAGATGTTTTTGAGACGTTCTCACTGAAAAAATCCCCGCCGGACATCCAAAAATCAAGAAAATTTTGGGCTCTGTTCCGCCTTCATGGAAAAAAAGTTTGAACGTGTTGAATCTTTTTTGACATCCACGGCGCAGTTTTTCCATTTCTAGGAACCCCTGAGGGAAACAAAAACTACCCCTGAGGGATGTGAAAAGTCCACGGCGGATCACCCAAATTCATCCAAATTACCAGGAAATACCATCCCGCCGACGCCTAAAGTGCTCCG
The DNA here is from genome assembly GCA_026936325.1 of Platynereis dumerilii. NCBI lineage: Eukaryota > Metazoa > Annelida > Polychaeta > Phyllodocida > Nereididae > Platynereis > Platynereis dumerilii. The sequence goes on along the minus strand of JAPTHN010000005.1, from coordinate 20,136,274 downwards.
TAACGTGCCGTGAGAACGGGGCATTACTACGGTTTGCAACCACTTCAATCATTTAACTCATTGTAAAAAATCGAGGAATGGCATTTGCTTTTGTTCTGCCGAAACAAAATTGTTGATTTTATGATCTTGAAGGCTGCTATTCTTTAATATTATGGTGAGAATATGGAAAATGGAAGAAGCAATCTCAAAATCGCAATTTCAAATTAGTTTCTTACATGAGTAGTTTTTTGTGACATGGATTATTTTGTGATTCAGTAAAAAAAACCACAGAACCCTCAGCCACACATCAATTTGATAGACAGATAGACAGATAGACAGACAGATAGACAGACAGATATATAGATAGATAGATAGATAGATAGATAGATAGATAGATAGATAGATAGATAGATATGGTAAACTCGTGCAGCCCTCTTTATTGCTTAGAAGCAATAAAGTCAGACAGGTCCTTGGTTATAAGTGCCTTGGAGGGATGCACACTGCCATGCAGGGTATCACTAGGCAACTAATAAAATAGACAGGAAACTACTTTCCCCTCACAAACCTTGTCAAGCAGGACCAGATCAACGGTCAAACTCCCTAATCTCACAGCCTGTGTGACCAGCATAAACAGGCAATGATGTCATATGATATATTCTGGCAGGAAATGTGGTAGCTGAGGAGATACAGGCCTTATACTAGTTTGCAGTTTCATGTACATTCGAAACTTTCCACAATAAACATTTGGTCATTCTCGTAAATGAAGTGAATATGAACTTATGAAGGTTACAATGCTGCTGCTTTGTAGGTAGCCCTCTGGACTGGACTTCCAGTTATGGCTGGGTTCCGAGTTGCTGGATCACCTGGACTGAAATTAAATATGGTTGTTTCAATCGTCCATAGCTTTTTTGCTAAATTCTCATCCTGTCCTTATAATTATGTTATCCTCCATAATATCAAAAGTGTTGGAATATGCAGTTCTTGATCATACCAGACACGAGTTTAACGACTCGCAATATGGGTTTGTTAGCGGTCGTGACACCAAGATGGCCATAGCTTCAACAGTAGATGTGATTGGTTACTGTAATTCTAGGGGATATGCTGTCTATGCATGTACGCTTGACGCAGAAAAAGCCTTTGACGCCATTCCTCACAGTGTATTACTGTCAAAAGTGCATCATGTATTAGATAGCCATTGGTGGCGTCTGCTATACGTATGGTACAATAATTCTTATGCTGTAATAAGGTGGAATAGTGTACTCTCTGATCCTTTTAAACTGGCTAGAGGAACTAGACAAGGAGGACTAACTTCGCCGTTTATGTTTAACATTATATACCAAGACGTAATAGAGGAGATTAACTGTATGAGTGGTGGTATAAAAATTGGTTATACTTCATTTAATGCTTTCTGTTATGCAGACGACATATTGTTAACTAGTACAACTGTGTCAGGCTTACAAAAACTTATAGATCATGTGAATAACAAGATTACCAGTTTGGGTCTATCATTTAATGTTCAAAAAACTTCCTGTATTGTATTTGGTAGAAGTTACTGTCTGGAACCATCTTGGTCCATGAACAATTGTAAGATCTCGATTGTTAATAATATTAATTACTTAGGTGCGACTCTATGCAATAAACCGGACAAGTCAGAAATTCATGTAAAAACCAGAATGAGTAAATGCAGAAGGGCCTTTTATAGTTTACAGAGTGCCGGTATGTGCAGCAGTGGGGTAGAGCCAAACATCCTATATTATATTTGTGGAAAACGGCGATTCAGCCTATTTTACTATATGGAGGAGAATGCTTCCAACAAAAGCGAAAGCTCCTTTTAGATATGATCAAACTTCAGTCCCGATTAATTAAGTCATCACTTGGTCTCAGAAAATTCTTTCGCTCTACCCCACTGCTAGCAGCCCTATATATTCCCAATGTTGACCTTATAATAAATGCTCAAAATTTACAACTAATGAATGCAATAATGAGCAACAGTGCCAGGGCGAAAACGTTTTATTGTCATGTATTAAAAAATATTTCTGACACTTCATGTCAGTCAACTTTAATTCATAGGGTCTTGAATGTTTGTAGTCAACAAGACATAAGTGCTGTGAAGGTGATTTTTAGCCGTAACTATACTAAAAAGATATGTAAATCTATGAAATGCAAAGGTTTTCAAAATGACGGGTTGGTTGACAGTTGCAGACAACTGCTTAAACGTTATGACCCAACAGACAAGCAGCTGTTGGAAATGTTGTTAAAACCGTTTTAATGTTAGTACATGTTTTTATGATTATTTTACCACTTATACAACAATTTTATATTTGAAAACTGTATTATTTATGTACCAATCTCATTTTTGAGGCAAATAAAAAATAATAATAATAAAAAAATAAAAATAAAAAAAATAAGTAGACCAGGCCAGAGTGTACACGGTGCATGAAGACAGAATGTGAAGCCCAAATATCCTAAGAATGGAAACATCAACGTTTAATTTCTGTTTCCCCCAACAGCATCCTCTATTTGTACAAAATGTATTCCTGTTGACAAAAATTGATATTTGCCATTCTCCATATCATGCAAACTTTCATTCTGCAGCCATCATTTGTTATTCGAAACGTGGGGTTTAAAAAAGCTTACATTGTTCGGCAGTTTGTTTCATCTGTAATACGTATAGGCAGAGTTTTCTGCTACTGCAAATGTCGCATCTATTTGTAGCTTCTGAAGTTTCAGCATAATGGATAGCTCTAATTGAGGAGTCCTGCACCATATTCTTTGCCATTCAAAATTGTTATCTACCATTTTATAACTGCAGCAACTAAAATATCATATTATATTAGAGATTGCAAGCGTCTAACTAATACACACATGAATACATATCTCCATGTTCGACAACTACAATATTTAGAGTCCGGATCAAGATTATACACCGTTGCTCATAAATATGGAATTCTTCGACATTCTCCATTGAAATTGACAACTTAAGCAACTTCTGCTGGAGCACATGATGGTCTGATTGAATGGTAACTGCCTCCAATGACTGCTAAAGGGAAGGACATGTTGTTGTTTAAAACGCATGCTGCAGCGTTAACCCCAGGAAAAGTTACAGCAGCACGAAATATGGAAATTCAGGGTTTTTTTAGGGTGAGGTTCATTCAACCAAAAATTTTTAATTCTTGCAAAAAATGTAGTTGAGGCTTTTAAAGAGTGATTAGAGAAGATGACTTGACCTTCACTATGGACCTTGCTTATGTCCACTCTCTGAAATTTAATTTTATTTGACACTTTTTTTCTGAAAAAGTATTCCATATTTATGAGCAGGAGTGTACCATACACTCTTAACGCAAAAGGTTCTTGAAGGTATATATAAAGAACACACAGCTGAAAAAGGGTTCTACCTTTTTTGAAGGGTTTAACTGAATTTAACAGGTTCAACACTTGGTCATAACGCCATAGAGTGGGTCGGGGCAAGAAGCCCGGGTTAGGTGAGAAGCCCCCCCCCCAGGGTTATTTCTAAACTTACATTTTTGGTGCTTTTTCTTATTGATAGGATTGAAGCTAGAGGCTTTTTAGGTGACGTCACAAATTTTCAAGGCATTCAGCACCAAACCATAGTCGTAATTAAAGAAACAAAAAAAGAGCATGGTTTTTGTAACTTTGATTACTTCTTTGAAAGTGGTTGTCAGAAATAACTTTGGAAATTTTTCAAAGTATAATGGATATCGCCATTGCTTCAATTTATGACCATCACATAAATATGATTTGGATCATGTTTTTGGCATTTTAGCTCAAAATATAAAGGTCAAATTAAAATATGTGGGTTTGGGGCGAGAGGCCCCAGATGGTATGGGGCATGGGGCCCCCTTCACTGTGGCCTCGAAGCTGCTTCAGGAACCGTTTAATAATGTGTACTTTACCTTAAATCTTGATAGAATAGCTAATTGAAACAGAAAAAATTTTGACCGAAATTGAAAATGGGCAAAAAATATTAAAAAATAAATGTATGAACAGAAAAATTTCGAAATTCAGAAAAAGTGAATAGAATGCCTTAAAATGATAGAAGAACCCCAAGAAATAACTTTCAAGCTGAATGCGCTCGCAAAAAAAATTTCCATAGGATTATAGTAGGGGGGCTTCTTGCCCGGTGGGTGGGGTAAGAAGGCCATTTTAATTTTTTTACAAAAAGGGCCGTAACTCCTTTATTAAAATTGGTAGACATTCATTTCACTAGTTATAAGTAGAGTTAAGTGATCCCTTCCTGACAGCATAAGCATTCAAATAATCGACCACAAAAAGTAGGTCAAATCGCTCCTCAAAGTTAAGGGGGGCTGCATGCCCCTCGCTATTCTAAATGATAGGACCCTATCCTCCCAACTTGAGAGAAAGGGGTTCCATTGCGTGAGTTCAGTGCAGCTAGATTATCTAAATGTTGTTTTTGTTTGCTGTTGGAACATTTTTAAAAGTTTCAATAATATTGCGCCATTAGGTTCCTCATCTATACCAGCTTATGGAACCTTTAAAGGCTCCATATAAAACCTTTTTGTTAAGAGTGTAGAGAAGATTGCCAAGAGTATGGATTTAATTCATCCTGCAAGCCAGACTCTATAATAAGTGTGTGTGGGACCCTGTATATACCACAACCTCCAATGTCACAAGCCACACTTCTTTCTGACAACACACATCATATCTCCGCCAGTGGCGTAACTGGGGTGTCTCGAGTGGGGGGGGGGGCACGCACCATACTATTTATATAGGGGGGGGCACCCAACATACTATTTAAATATTTTTGCAAGAGTTGGGAAGTTCATATGGGGACGCCACTGATCTCTGCTTAAATTGAGTTCAAGAGAGGCAGCTATCAAGAAAGCAATGTACGATATCAGTTTTCACAGTAAATTACTGCTTACATCTTCAGTCATGATGGCATAGAGCATAGAGTCTATAGGAATTTAGAGTTTCCAATGAGAGCGAGAATTCTCGAGAAGTCTCGAGATCAGCAATGACTCAGCATTTTCTCGTCTCGCTGAGCGATTCTCGAGAATTGAAGTGTTGATCATTGTTTGACATGGTGTTCTTGTGTTTATGTTTGTAATGGTTACAAGGCATTGGATTGTTGTTTTGCTTGATATTATTGTTATTGTGTACTTGCTCAATTGTTCAATTTAAATATCTGTTGATGATAATCCCCATTGTATACCTGATAAATGCTAAAGTTGAACTTGTACAAATGTTTTAAAATTGTATGATATCTGGATGTTTAACTGTGATTTATAGAAACAAAACACACAGGTTAACATTAAAACTATAAAACATATCATAAAAGCCAAAAAATTGATCCATTGCAAGATTAAATCTCTCTTGTTTTATCATTGTGCCAATGGCAGGACAGTGTCCTAGATTTCTCGAGAAATTCTCGATTCTCGTGCACTAGACCATGACCATTCTCGAGAGGTGTCGATCGAGACTCATTGGAAACACTATATAGGATATACTATCAACAAAAAAGCAAGACTGAACAAAAATCAGTTTATCGTCCTGCAGAACTCATCTGGTGGTCGTACAGAAAATATTGCAAGACAAAACAGTTCATTTATTGAATTTGGGTAACCTAAAATAATGAGATATATTTTGATAGTTATGAAGCATCTATTGAAACAGCATAAATAATAATCGCCATTTGACCGTTCTTTTCTAATGGTTATTTTTTCATTCACTTGCTCTTTAATGGTGATTCCATAAACAAAAGCAATGAATATCATGTATTATTATTTTTTACTATTATTATTTATACATTTATATACCACTACATGTAATCTTGCTGATCAATCTAGTGCGGTTTACAATGAAATTCACAATGCATGATGACTGGAGATCTTCAGCGCTCCTGGTGTCAGCTTTTTCCTTGTGGTATTCACTTCTCATTGCTTCTCCTGCAAGATAATTATAATGCAGCTAACATAGCCTATATGGTAGAATAATCACAATACTGATTTTTGATCAGTTAATGAATGCCACTATCTTCCACCAAGGGAACATTAGCAATTCAGTATCACCCTCACTAAACATAATGATAATATCAGGCAATTTGCAGATATCCATCTGCATTTATCCAACACGTGTGTGTTATGGCAATGTTTTGCTCTGGTGTCAACCAATATTTTGGCAAGTAACATTAAACCTTCATTCTGTTTTATTCTGCTTGTTGAAAAATCATTAGTTTTATGCATCAGCCTTTTGGTGAAATAGAAAAAGAAGAAGAAACCATATAAAATCTGAGTCTCTCCCAATTCAACTCCAATTTTTTTCATATCAACATAAAAGCAATGTTGTCTGTTATTTCATTTAAATTTGTTATTTGCTTCCAACAAACACATTAATTTTTTTAAGCAAGGTGTTTTATTGTGATTGCTCAGTTCTCCCATTGTTGGAAGCTGGCCTTAAAACAGCAAAGGTTGAAATGAGTTCAAATTACATTGTTGCATCATTGTCCACAACCAGTTGCGCCTATATATCCACTAAAATAAATACAGTTTAAGAACATTCCTGTTGCAGCAGGACCTCTAGTACTGCATGGAGGAGCCACACGCTTCAGGCATTTAGCCTATTTGATAACATTTCCATAAAGATCATTCCAGCATCAGTATGTTACAAATATCTTGCCACTTTAAGACGATACATTAATATTCATGTGTCTGTTATTGACATAACCATGCATATCAATGCATGAACCGCAGGACAGAGAATTTTAGCAATTAGGAATCTAAGTTGTTATCCAGTATGGCAGATCAGCCTAATTCACCCGTATGCGTGCAAAAGGCAATTGATCTTAGCTCTGGCAAATGCAATTGACATGGAAGAGATGCAGTTCAGATGCAGATGTAGCAAGCAGATTACACCAATAATCTGCATCAGGCTGCTGCGTTATGACTTATATCTTATTATTATTTTCAATGTAAGCCACGGGGCAATGGAAAGAATTAACCCTTCTTTGAAGTTGTGCTTTTCCCCTCAGGACATAATAAATGTGTTTTGCAAATCCCAAGATAAAGTTTCAAAGAACATTGTTAAAGCTCAAAATGACTTTCTGTCACACTCAGCCTTTTAGAAATGGTGTAAAGTGATGAATTAATGGGCAACAAAACATTTTAAGATTGTTTTCAAGTGGCATTGTTCAAAGAGTTATCTGGATCAGATATATGTCAGTGAAGAGTCACATATTCTGACCCCATATAGCATCCATTGGATTTTATCATACAATTAAATTCTATCTATGTCAAAATCAATGCTTTAGTCACATTGTGTTCAGCATATTAGCACTTATGATGTTTAACATGACAAGCAGGAACCATAGATAAGAGGAGTGTTGTACATCATGCAACCATGACAGGTACAAGGGAGCAACACTGCAGTGGTGTAACTGCAGGGTCTCGAATGGGGGACACCTGGGAGGCACGTGATTTTGGCAGGGCACAGGTAGCAGTTTTATTCATACAGTACTGACAGAGAATATTTCCAACTCTTCTAAAAGAAAAATGAGAAGCTAAGACAGCAGAGGTCTGTATGCAGAAGACACAATAGAACTGTCTGTCATTCTCAGCCAAATGCGAATAAGAAGGGTCCCTTGAGGAGACAGATAACTGCAGGCCAGGCTGCAATACTGCCTAATGAGCGAAGACAGAGTCCAGCAACATATTCTTAGTATTTGACAAAAGAAGTATATATGCAGGTAAAATGGATTTGCTATTCTGTTATCATAATTTCTTTTTGTACCGGCAGTTTTCTGATTGAAATTTTTTGTTTGATTATAATGAAAAACCTGATGATAGTTAAGAGTCAAATGAGAGTCCATATAATAGATGTGCATGGAGTCAGAATTTTCATAATAATTAGGAGAAATTATAAAGCCATGATGTAGCCACAGTAACTTTACCAGCATGGCTATATAGATTACCTATTATTCATGTATTGTGTGTTATTCGTATAATTATGCATACAATACATGTACAAATTGCAGGAACAGAATTTCGGCAATTAGGAATCCAATTTGTTATCCAGCATGCCTGATTAGCCTCACTTGCTCATATGCATGCAAAAGGCAATGGCTCAATCTCGCCTCTGGCAAATGCAATGATCATGGAGGCCTGCTGTTCAGATGTAGCAAGTGGATGTCAGCAGGACTAGAGTAGGTCGGGGCATGCGGCCCCCCTTAACTTCGAGGTGCGTTTTGACCTACTTTTTATGGGCGATTATTTGAACGCTTATGCTGTCAGGAAGGGATCACTTGACTCTACTAATAACTAGTGAAACAAATGTCTGCCAATTTTAATAAAGGAGTTATGGCCATTTTTGTAAAAAAATTAAAATTGCCTTCTTACCCCACCTATCGGGCAAGAAGCCCCCCTATTATAATCCTATGGCAATTTTTTTTGCGAGCGCATTCAGCTTGAAAGTTATTTCTTAGGGTTCTTCTATCCTTTTTAAGGCATTCTATTCCCTTTTTCTGAATTTCAGAATTTTTTTGTTCATACTTTTATTTTTTAATATTTTCGGCCCTGTTTCAATTTCGGGCCAATTTTTTTTTTTTTTTATTAGCTATTCTATCAAGATTTAAGGTGAAGTACACATTATTAAATGGTTCCCGAAGCAGCTTCGACCCCCCAGTGAAGAAGGCTTCATGCCCTATATCATGGGGGGCCTCTCGCCCCAAACCCACGTATTTTAATTTGACCTCTATATTTTGAACTAAAATGCAAAAAACATGATCCAAATCATATTTATGTGATAGTCATAAAGTGAAGCAATGCAGATATCCATTATACTTTTAAAAATTTCCTAAGTTAAATCTGACAACCAGTTTCAAAGAATTAATCAAAGTTACAAAAACCATGCACATTTTTTTGTTTCTTTAATTTCTACTATGGTTTGGTGCTGTTTGCCCTGAAAATTTGTGACGTTACCTAAAATACCTCTAGCTTCAATCCTATCAATAGATAAACGCACCAAAAATGTAAGTTTGGATATAAGCCTGGGGGGGCCTCTCACCTAACCCGGGCTCCTTGCCCCGACCTACTCTATAACATAGCAATAATACGAGTTGGCCCGCTGCATTATGACTCAAATATTAATATCAATGAAAGCCACAGGGCAATGAACCAAATTAGCCTTTCTTTGAACTTGCGCTTTTCCCCTCAGGACATAATAAATGTGTTTTGCTCCTCGCAAGATAAAGTTTCAAAGAACATTATTAAAGCTAAAAAAATGACTTTCTGTCACACTCAGCCTTTCAGAAATGGTGTAAAGTGATGAATTAATGGGCAACAAAACGTTTTAAGATTCTTCTTAAGTATCATCATTCCAGGAGTTATCTGAATCTGAGATATATAGTCAGATATTCTGATGACTTATTATTGCGTCCACTGCACTATGTAATACAATGCAAGTCTATTTGTGTCACATTACGTTCAGCATTTTTGCACTGAAATGATGTTTAACAGGGCAAGCACGAGCCATGGATAAGAGGAGTGGTGTACATCATGCAACAGTTTTACTCATGAAGCACTGACAAAGAATATTTCCAACAAGACGATTCTTCTAAAAGAAAAAAGAGAAGCTAAGACAGCAGGGGCCTGTATGCAGAAGACACCATAGCACTGTCTGTCCTTCCCAGCTAAATGTGAATAAGTGGTGTCCCTCGAGACACCAGATAACTGCACAGGCCAGCTTGCAATACTGCTCAATGAGTGAAGACAGAGTCCAGCAGCATATTCTGAGTATTTGACAATGGAGGCATGAGTGCAGCCTTGCTTAGCTAACACAAGGTTGGATATGAACTTTATAGGGATACATTAAACCTGCACATATGATGTATATGACTTAGATATCATGTTTATGTGACAACTGAAACAGATATGTTCAGTATTTTTCCTATAATGTTAAACAGGACAAGGAGGAAAAATGGATAAGAGCAGTGGTGCACATGCATCATGCAACAGTTTTACTCGTGCCGTACTGAAAGAGAATATTTCCAACAAGACAATTTTCGTGAAAGAAAAAAGTAAAGCTATGACAGGTCTGTATGCAGAAGACGCAATAGCACTGTCTGTCATTTGCAGCTAAATGCGAATAAGTGGTGTCCCTTGAGACGTCAGATATCTGCACAGGCCAGGCTGCAATGAGCAAAGACAGAGTCCAGCAGTATATCCTGAGTATTTGACACAGGAGGCATGAATGAAGCCCTGCATAGCTTACACAAGATTGGATATCAACTCCAAAGGGATATCGTAACCTGCACATTTGACATAGTATATAAATTAGATCTCATTTTTCCTGTAACAGCTGTAATGATGATTGTTGTTAAGAATTAACCATTTTGATCTTTTTTTCACCTCATAAATGAGGCAGAAGCCCTCACCACCACTCAAGGGCATGTTAGAAATTTTATACCATCAGACTGAAGCCGTGAAACATGCAAAAATCTCTCCGCATGCCGCACTCATTCAATATTTGTGTTCGTTTGCAATATTCCCACTGACAATATCAAACATTTTTAAGCAAATTACTGGTGCAAAGATTGGACAATATTTTTACCATTTTTATTTCCCCGGCGTATTGCAAGGTTAGACCTTTTTTGTTTTTTTTAACTGACTCGCCTGTTGTAACAATACTGTAACCAACCTCAATTTTTCTAAGGTTGTCAACATACTCTGAAAGAAGGTTTTATACTGTGATCCAGAAGCTGTCAGTCCTGTGTTTGATTAAATAAAACACTTGGGCTAAATATACAATTCTGAATATCAGTTTCGTAACAATTTCTAATAATTATATTGGTAGAGGATTACTAGTACCAATGTGAGGGCTGTTGGGGCACAATTTCAGCAATTAGAGATCCAATTTCTTATCCAGTATGCCAGATTAGCCTCATTCGCTCCTACACATGCAAAAGGCAAACCCTCTTGCCGAAGGCAACTGAATGAATATGGAAGACTGCTGTACAGTCTAGATGTAGAAAGTAATTTACAACCAAATTCTAAGTAAGCAGTTAGACTGGCCCATATGCTGTGATCCAGAATACATTGCATCAACCATGGATGTTGATTATTCGTTCATCTTGTGAATGAAGCCATCCTCAACCTTGGACACACTAACCAGGGGTGCCGGAAGGAATGCCAGGTTGCAGGGGCAGTCAGATGAAAAAGGGCAAATCAAATTCGTGCCAATTACACATGACAAATATAAATAGAGAATTTTGAATACCAATATACATATTAATTTGTGCCTATAATTGATAAAATAAGGCCTAATAATATACTTTTCTTTAAGTTCAAAAGGGCAGAAGGGGCAATTACCCCCCCCCCCGTGCCCCCCCCTTTTCTGGCACCCCTGACACCAACAATTCAGTATCGCTATAATTATTGGAGGGAAGGATGTTATCAGGAAAATGCAACAAACCTTCTTCATTCATTCAATGTGTTTGTTTGTTATGGCAATGTTTTGTCCATTTGTTGAGCAATGTTTTAACAAATAACAAAAACTTCCATTCCTTTTTAATCTGTTTGTTGAAAGGTTGTTAGTTTTGTTCCATTTGCCTTTTTGTGCAAAGAGGGCAAAGGGACAAGAAACAAGATTGAATCCAAGCCAGTTGCAGTTGCAGCTCATAAAATTAAAAGCAAAATCTGGAATTTCTGTGCAGAGGACGCAAGCTTTCTTTCTAGAGCTACAAGTTTGTTTCCAACAAGCAAAATTAATCGCAACAGATGTGGAGTCAAAGTTCTTAGAAGTGGCAATTTCGTATAAACATGATCAAAAATATTTTGCTTCACAAGTTACACAAACCATGTTATTGTTGAAATAGATAATTATGTGATGATTCAGAGGTTAGATGGGAATACTGAATTTTCTTCTCTGATATCACAATTTCATTTTGTGCACCTGCAGTCTTTTCACTTCCATTTGGTCATGGATTATAACGAATAACCAGTTGATGGGTCAGAGTGGAGTGATAGGCTATAGTAGCTGTGCATGGAGTCAGAATTTTTAGAATAATTAGAGAAATTATAAAGCCGTGATGTAGCCACAGTATCGTTACCAGCATGGCTATAAAGATGACCTGTGATTCATGTATTGTGTGTTATTCGTATAATTATGCATACAAATGTACAAATTGCAGGAACAAAATTTCAGCAATAAGGAATCCAATTTGCTATTCAATATATGGCAGATTAGCCTCATTTGCTCCTACACATGCAAAAGGCAATGGCTCAATCTCGCCTCTGGCAAATGCAATGAACATGGAGGACTGCTGTTCAGATGTTGCAAGTGGATTACAGCAGGACTATAACGCATCAATAATCTGCATCAGCCCGCTGCATGATGACTCATATATTAATTTCAATGTAAGCCACAGGGTAATAGAAAGAATTAACCCTTCTTTGAAGTTGTGCTTTTCCCCTCAGGACATAATAAATGTGTTTTGCACCTCTCAAGATAAAGTTTCAAAGAACATTAATGAAACCCTTTCTGATACATTCAGCCTTTTCGTAATGGCGAAACTTGATGATTTTATGGGTAACAAAACATTTTAAAATTCATCTCAGGTGACATCTTTCCCAGAGTTATCTGGCTCCGAGATATGCGAGACATTTTGACATAATATACATAGTATCCATTTCAATTAAGCCATAAATTAAGCACTATTCAATGTCTTATTCTGAATCAATGGTTGAGGAACATTAATGACGATTCACAATTTATCTCTAGGGGAGGCTTGGGGGTTTTGACACACAAAACTTTCTGTTAAAAATTGACATCCCCATCGCAGCTTATGCGAAAATTATTATCCTTTGGACAAACTCTTAACCCCCTCCCCCTTCCCCACTCTATCCATCCATTCTGAATGGTCCTTCACTTTCGATATTTCTGCACTGATGAGGTTTAACAAGGCAAGTAGATACTATGGATACGAGGCCTGCTGTGTGTACATCATACGACAGCTTGGTGAAGTGCTGATCAAGAATATTTCCAACAACTTACACAACAAGTTGAAAGAAAAAGAGAGAGGCAAAGAGAGCAGAGGTCTGTAAACAGTGGCGTCCCTATGGGGGGGGCACGGGGGGCATGTGCCGCCCCCCCCCCCCATATTGGACCTGTGCCCCTCCCAGGTGCCCCCCCATATGAACTTTCCAACCCTGGCTAAAATACACAAATGGTAATGTGGGTGCCCCACCAGAGAATTTTGTGCCCCCCCCCCAGGTGCCCCCCCCCCCGCTCGAGACCCCCCAGTTACGCCACTGTATGCAAAAGACACAATAGAACATTCTGTCATACCCAGCCAAATGCGAATAAGGGGGGTCCCTCGAGAGGAAAGAGAGCTATGAGCGAAGACAGAGTCCATCAATATATTTTGAGTATTTGACAATGGAGGCATGAGTGTAGTCTTGCACAGATAACACAAGTTTAGGTATACACAGTGAACCGTTTGCTCTATGCAAAGCGACCTAGTTAATCATAAAATCTTGAATTTTGGACCAGTAACCAATTCAGTTGCAATATAACATAGCCAGTATGCTATATTTATGTATTAGACATTCTGGTGTGAAATTCCTTGCGATTCAAATAAAAAATGCACTAAAATTTACTAAAACTGCAGAAAACTGACTGATTCCAAATTTTTGTGTATGAATTACTTGTAGGCTACTATAAGACAGTATACTGGCTGTGTGGCAAAGTGTGTTGTTTGTTCTATATAATTATGAGAACTGGAATTATAATGTAAACAAAATCCTTCTTGAGTGTCGATTATCGATCTCCGGATTCATGTATGAAAAGAATTTTACCTTCAGGAGTTGAATTCTAGCAAACTACAGACTGCAGAATTATGTAGCTTGCAGAACTGCAGAATTTTGTGCAGAATTCTGCAGAACTGTGTGGGAGAATTTAAATGCACTGGCGATTTCCCCCTCCCACTTAAAATATGCGAAGTATGGCCATGTGCATTGTGCAAGATTATCTGCCAGATGGCAGTATTGTATTGACTAGCATAAATGCCCTCTTGGGAGAATTGTGTGAACCAGGTGCCACATTGACCACTATGATGCAAAGCAGGTGTGCTTGTGTGTTGTGTAGGTAAGCAAATAATGTAGGATTTTACGGTAATTTTTACCATATTTATGGGGTTACAGTTACATTCATTGCAAGACATGTAAGGTTTTGTTATTGAGCTTTGTTAGACTGATACTTGTGCTATTTGACAATAAATAACGACTGATACTTGTGCTATTTGACAATAAATAACGACTGATACTTGTGCTATTTGACAGTATTTAATGTAATCTACCAGAAGTCCAAAACTTTCATTCGATTCAAATCAATAACGTTTACAACAAAAATTGCAGCTCCAGCCTGCTCCACTGTGAATGCACTGTAAATGCATGGATGCTCAAGCCTTGTGAATATATGGGTCACTGAGCTGATGTCTAGACAGTGCAACAAGCTGTGCACATGCCAGTGCATTTAAATTCTCACACACAGGTCTGCAGAATTCTGCACAAAATTCTGCAGTTCTGCATTCAAGGGTAAATATTGTTGACTGTATAATTTAAGGTCCCATTTTAGCATGTAACTCCCAAACGGAGCCTCCATTTGGGACTTCAGGGAGTTACGGGAGTTAGCAGGAGTTGGCCTGAGTTACGGGAGTTAGTGGGAGTTACGGGAGTTAGTGGGAGTTAGCAGGAGTTAGTGGGAGTTATGGGAGTTACTGGGAGTTACGGGAGTTACTGGGAGTTAGTGGGAGTTAGTGGGAGTTAGCAGGAGTTACGGGAGTTAGTGGGAGTTATTGGGAGTTAGCAGGAGTTAGCGGGAGTTAGTGGGAGTTACGGGAGTTAGTGGGAGTTAGCAGGAGTTACAGGAGTTAGTGGGAGTTATTGGGAGTTACGGGAGTTAGCAGGAGTTAGCGGGAGTTAGTGGGACATAGCAGGAGTTGCAGGACGTCAAGGAGTTCCGGGAGTTACATGCTAAAATGGGGCCAAATTTACACCTCTAAAAGTTATAGCAGGTTGGTGGTCCAAACAGTTTCAATATTAACTTTCAACTGGTCACTGTCTTAAAAATGTTTAGTTTTTTGTGTAAGTTATGGTTAATCAGTTGTTTCAGTGCTTATCATATCTTGCAGCACATAATAAACACAAACTAAATGACTCAAGGTACTTCATCAAATCAGAAGATTAGGAGAGCAACAGAAAACTGTCAATGACTTGGCAAAGCCTGTTTGCAATTTGAAAACGAGAAAATCAAACTTTCCAGTTGACTATCAATCAATCTGCAATGAGCTGTAAGATTATTTACCCTTGGGAGCCTTGTGCATTTAATAGTCTCTGGATGGGGTTTTACCTCCCCGTGTCCCTTGGCCATTTAGGGGGCGACCATGTAATAGTCGGGGCGGGGGGGGGGCATTGGGAGTTTTCCTCGGCAGGAAATTATTGGCTTGCAATACATAGGAATACAACAAGCATTGACTTGTAATAGATAGGAATACAACAAGCATTGGCTTACAATACGGCCATGGCCGTTAATTTTCATTGAGCTGCCATGCTTCACCATGGTGCTATCGTTGTGATCTATCATAACAAAGCAAATACTTTCTCAATCTTCACCAAATTTTCAGGAATTATAGTCTGGTCTGTACACAGTAGCAGGTGTTCTGATAAAAAAAAAATTGAATGGAATAATGTTACATAATGATTGTATGGCAAAATACTAAATTAAAGGAAATTTAAGCATATAATCAGTTCTGATGCCATATGTCACAATAATAGTCACCAAAGTGTCTGAATGTGTTAGGTACATCAAATTAATCATTCATGACAAAATTACAAATAAATACATAGCTTGACTGTTGATTCGTCGGATTTTACAGAAACCATTTTGGCTTTAAATATGGCCAAATTCTAAGTAGGTGTAAAAAGATAGAACTTCACCTTATCTGAACAGAAAATTGTGTTAAACGCTTACCATAGATGTGGAATTTAATTAAACAAATGAAATTTTTATCGGAAGAAAATATTTTTCCTACTTTATTCTTACTTGAAAAATTAATAATTTTTGTAATTATAAACAATTCCAGCAAATCCGATGAGAAAATGTTAAATCTGCAGAATTAATTGTGATTTTGTCATGAATGCTTAATTTGGTGTGTGCTAAACACATCGAGACACTTTTGTGACTATTGCCATCATGCAAATGATATTTTACATCTGAATTGATTATATGCTCAAATTTTGCAACTGATTTAGCATTTTGCCCTACAGTTATTATATAACATTCTTTCTTTCAACTAAATTTTATCAGAGCACCTGCTACTGTGTACAGACTATAATTCCTGACAATTTTGTGAAGATTGAGCAAGGGTTTGCTTTGTTATGATCGGTCAAAATGATAGCACCATGGTGAAGCATAGCTGCTGAGTGAAAACTAACGGCCATGGCTGTAGATAGGAATACAACAAGCCTTGACTTGCAATAGATAGGAATACAACAAGCATCCACTTGCAATAGATAGGGGAACCACAAGCCTTGACTTGTAATGGATAGGGGAACTACAAGTATTGACTTGCAATAGATGGAGGGACCACAAGCACTGACTTGCAATAGATAGGAGACCACAAGCATTGACTTGCAATGGATGGGGGGACCACAAGCATTGACTTGCAATAGATAAGAGAACCATAAGCATTGACTTGTGATAGATAGGAGAAAGACAAGCATTGACTTGCAATATATAGGGGAACTACAAACATTGACTTTCAATACATAGGAGGATCACAAGCATTGACTTGCAATAGATAGGAGAAACACAAGCATTGACTTCCAATCCCGGGGGGGGGGGGGGTACTCGGCCGGATTTTGATACGGATGTGCGGCACTAGTTCGGAAATTTGTACTCTATGGTCAGGTTTTCAGAGCCAAAATTTCACACCCTATGGTCAGGTTATTATATAGGCCCTATAGCCTATTATATAGACATAGAAGGGGAAAGATTAATCATAAAAATTGCAATTAAGAATGACATCTAACACCTGCAAGTTCAATGCAAATTAAACATTAGTATTGCAATTTCAAATGCAAAAAAACACTGTATGATGTCCAATTGAGAAGTGTACCCAATGGTCAGGCACTCCTGGCCTCAAAAAATGACCCTATGGACAAGAAATCCCCTTTAAAACCCTATCTTTTGAGCGGCACATATGTAGTATGACTTCAATGGCAGTACCCCCCCCCCCCGGCTTGCAATAGATAGGAGAAACACAAGCATTGACTTGCAATATATAGGGGAACTACAAACATTGACCTGCAATATATAGGAGGATCACAAGCATTGACTTTATGAGAACCACACACATTGACTTGCAATGGTCAGGAATACAACAAGCATTGGCTTGCAATAGATAGGAATACAACAAGCATTGATTTGCTTGCAATAGATAGGAATACAACAAGCATTGATTTGCTTGCAATAGATAGGAATGCAACAAGCATTGGCTTGCAATAGATAGGAATACAACAAGCATTGACTTGCAATAGATAGGAATACAACAAGCCTTGACTTGCAGTAGATAGGAATACAACAAGCATTGGCTTGCAGTAGATATGAATACAACAAGCATTGGCTTGCAATAGATAGGAATACAACAAGCCTTGACTTGCAGTAGATAGGAATACAACAAGCATTGGCTTGCAATAGATAGGAATACAACAAGCCTTGACTTGCAATAGATAGGAATACAACAAGCATTGACTTGCAATAGATAGGAATACAACAAGCATTGACTTGCAATAGATAGGAATACAACAAGCATTGACTTGCAATAGATAGGAATACAACAAGCATTGACTTGCAATAGATAGACATACAACTAGCATTTTTTTGACTTGCAATAGACAGGAATACAACAAGCATTGACTTGCAATAGATAGGAATACAACAAGCATTGGCTTGCAATAGATAGGAATACAACAAGCCTTGACTTGCAGTAGATAGGAATACAACAAGCATTGGCTTGCAATAGATAGGAATACAACAAGCATTGATTTGCTTGCAATAGATAGGAATGCAACAAGCATTGGCTTGCAATAGATAGGAATACAACAAGCCTTGACTTGCAGTAGATAGGAATACAACAAGCATTGGCTTGCAGTAGACAGGAATACAACAAACCTTGACTTGCAGTAGATATGAATACAACAAGCATTGATTTGCAATAGATAGGAATGCAACAAGCATTGGCTTGCAATAGATAGGGGAACCACAAGCATTGACTGGTAATATATAGGAGAACAACAAGCATTGACCTGCAATAGATAGTAGAACCACAAGCATTGACTTACATATAGATATACACCAAATTTTCAGGAATTACAGTCTGTGTACACACAGTGGCAGGTGCTCTGATAACAATTGTTGAATGAAAGGATGTTACATAATGTTACATGATGACTGTATGGCAAAATACTAAATTAGTTGAAATTTAAGCATATAATTAGTTCTGATGCTATGTCATTTGCATGACAGTAATTTGTCACCAAAGTGTCTTAATGTGTTAAGTACGCATCAGATTAAGCATGGCTGCCCATCCGACATTTTCTGGATCCACCCCTGAAGCGCATGGTTTTATCATTTCAAATTAATAGCTATAATTAGTTATTGTGATTATTGTTTATGGTTTGTTTTTTCTTGTTTTGCAGTAAAAATTGAAGAACTCACTTTATGGATTATAACATCAAAAACCACGTTGCAATATTTAAAATATCATGCCATGTTTTGCCCAAGAATTTCACACTTTTGCAAACCACTTTTAAATACGCTTTGTGGCTTTTGCTTTACTGAGAGTGTTTTATCAATCGATTCATAAACACGGAAAATACACAGCTAATGCACTAATAAGAAATGGCTGCTTCTAAAAGAAAGCAGCATGTCATGCCGGAATCATCAATTGGTTGTTTTGGAACTAAACCTCACAAATGTGACATTTGCGGTCGAAGGTTGGAGAGTCAGAGCGGATTAGAAGACCATGTCAGAACTCATTATGATGATGAATGTTCCATTAGGATGGTACCTGACATAGAACCAAGCGATGATCAAACTGACGAAATGGATTTACAAAATAGAACAGAAAACCGTAACCGAACTGATTATGATGGTCAATATTCTGCCATAGAACTGAGCGATGATCAAACTGACGAAATGGATTTACAAAATAGAACGCAGAAAACCGTAACCGAACTAATTATGATGGTCAATATTCTGCTAACTTGATACACAGAGCAGAAGGAAACTGTCAAACTGATGAAGTGGACTTTGACAAAATGCAAAATCTTAACTTGAAAAAGGTTATAAAACGATTTAAATGTACTGTCTGTGGTAAAAGGTTTCCTGGTAGTAGTAATGTGGCACTTCATATGAGAACACACAGTGGAGAGAAGCCGTATGGATGTTCTGTTTGTGGTAGGAGGTTCAGTCAAAAAGGAAGTCTGAAGACACACGAGGGAAGGCACAGAGGAGAGAAGAGATTTAGATGTTGATTTGCACATGAGAACACACACTGGAGAGAAGCCGTACGGATGTGCTCTGTGTGGGAAACGGTTCAGCGTAAAATGCAATCTTGATAGACATGTAAGAAGACGCACGGGAGAGAAGCCATATGGCTGCTCTGTTTGTGGCAAATGTTTCAATCTAAAAGGAAATTTGTATAAACACATGAAAGCACACAGTGGAGAGAAGCCACACAGATGTTTTGTTTGTGGAAAAAGGTTCGGGGAAAAAAGCAGTGTTAAGTCACACGTGAGAACACACAGTGGAGAGAAGCCGTATGGATGTTCTGTTTGTGGTACCAAGTTCAGCGTAAAATGCAGTCTTGATTCACACATGAGAACACACAGTGGAGAGAAGCCCTATAGATGTTTTGTGTGTGGGAAAAGATTCAAACGCAGCGGAGAAGTGAGTGTACATATGCGATTACACACTGGTGAGAAACCATACGGATGTTCTGTGTGTGGGAAAAGGTTCAGCGAAACATCAAAACTTAATATATACATTTGAGAAGACACCGTGGAGAGAAACCATATACTTGTTCCCTTTGTGGGAAACAGTTCTATCAAACAGCAAATCTTCATGCACACATGAGAACACATAGTGGAGAGAAGCCGTATGGATGTTCTGTGTGTGGGAAAAGGTTCAGTCAAAAAGGAGTTCTTGACAGACATCTGAGGAGCCACCGTGGAGAGAAGCCGTATGGATGTCTATCTATCTATCTATCTGTCTATCTATCTATCTATCTATCTATCTATCTATCTATCTATCTATCTATCTATCTATCTGTGCCTCTGGAGACTCCTCTGTGAGTTGAATGGGGAGTACAGAGCAGTTTTGTGAGGAGAAATGGTCACTTCTGAGTTGAAACTCACAAGTCACCTGCTTCAGGGCCTTTCTTGGACAATTTTAAACTCACAGAAACCAGGTTCAATTTTTCAACTCTCAAGGTGATGATATACTTGTCCATGCCTAAGATATCCATTTCAGTCTTATCCGTCACTTTGGCCCCTTCAGGTGGCTCCCTCTTGATGCAGAAAAAAATAGGTCAGTTCCCACACAACTTTGACAGATAACCAATGAGAGGAAAGTTCTGACATTGTCACCTGATGGTGAAGGGCCAATCAGGAGCTGAGTTTGTCAACTCACAAATTTATGCAGACGAGAGAAGCAAGGCAAAGGACTCCCAGGATGGTTGCAAGGTGAGTGCAGTGGTTTTATTTCATTTATGTCACTAAAATTACCATTTGTATAGCAGCAATTAATATAATTATAATAGCATGTAATGTAGAGTTGTGAGCTTCGTAGAGTGAAAATTGTTCACTTCACATGGCAGTGCACACAAGAATCTCAACTCTCAACATTTTGGGCAATGGTGTCAAACATTCTTGGTACAGTTTCCTGTAAATTTCTATGGAGCAACTTTACAATATTCAGTAGGAACAGTTGTCAACAATGTCTTAACCCCAGTTGAACTGAGTGCTGAGCAGAGGAAATGTATACATGACAGAACAGGTTGAAGTTTCACCTCACAAATATTCAGACAGGCTGACGTTCACGTTACAAATTTTCTATGGTACATCTTGCCACTCAGTTAGTCTATGGCAAACATTGTATAGATGAGACCGGGGCTGGTTGTCACAGGGGCAGGTTGTCACACTGCTTTTATAACCCATTGGAATCTTTTTGAGAAATCTTGACCCCTGGAAGAGAGTCTGGTAGCACACGGTCTTGAAATTTCTTGTCACAAAAAGTTAATTTATGCCTACAACTTGCATGTTATCCTAGTCTTCATCAAATAGTTGTTGAAAAAGGTACAGTTCATACACGTACCATGTAAACGTTTATTTAAACAATGATGGGAAGAAATTGTGAAAAATATGATAAGAGCAGCCTTAGTCACCACTTTTTTGCATTTTCATCAGTCGGGTATGAAGCCGTTTTAGGGCCAAATCGCGTGTCGTCCGATCGGGGTACCCGCGGCGCTAGCGCCGCGGGTCGGGGTTGCCCACGGCGCGAGCGCCGCGGGGTAGGAGTTGCCCACGGCGCGAGCGCCGCGGGGTCGGGGTTGCCCACGGCGCTGGTGGGACACATGAGTTGCGCGCGTCGCGCGCGCCGCGCCCTTGTGGATTGAGTGCAGCCCGAACCGCTTGATAATTTTGCTAGTCAAACCGCCCAAGTGCAATTTCGGTTCATAGGGCGCCCTCTCGTGTTAAAAGCAACACGGCCGTCATGGAGAGATTCTGTGCCACAGAGTTGTTCTGTGTTTCCAAGTCGATTACATGGTGATTTTGGCTACAGGTCAGTGGTAATCCTTTATGTATTAAATATGAATAGTTCGATGAGAATATATCCTGTCTGGAAATATACTTTTCACGTTAGCTTAGTAGTACAATTGTGACTAATTACAGTTTGTCTCATCCAACATGTGAACTGGTGTTTGGCCTCATTGCTCAGCATCTACAGGTGACACTATGGAAATACGGTATCAAGTCATTTCGTAGACACGCCAACTCGTAGACAAACCAACTCGTAGACAACCAACTAGTGGACAGCCAACTCGTAGACAACAGGTACTACCAACTGGTAGACATCAAATTTGCAGCAATCACCAAGTCGTAGACACAGCCTTTTTTGGTCAGTTTAATATTACCAAGTCATAGACACTGTAGTTTTTGTGCTTTCCAGGTATAAATAGGAGTCTTATCTGCTAAGGAATAGAACATGTTTATTGAAGTGCACAGTTGCTTTATTCCAGTTTGAAATTGCACTTCAGGATAACAATGTACACTCCTGATAAATCAATCCCAGTGGAAGAATCAATAAAGTAGCTGACTCACAAAAGATACTTCTAATTGCAACTAATAAAAAACAAAAGAATGTTAATTGTCTATGGGTTGGATGATGCAGCTGTCTACGACTTGGTTAGTTAATTTTATTGTGTGTCTACGAGTGGGTAGTGAATTTTTAATTGAAAATGCTGTGTCTACGACTTGGGGGTTAGCTCTGAAATATGTCTACGACTTGGTGTGTCTACGACTTGGCGTGTCTACGACTTGACTTGTATTCTGGAAATACACACACTCAAGGATAGATCAGCTGTTTTGCAATGTAAATATCATATTTTCACGATGTTTTAGCGCCGTTTTTTGCCGATTTTTGGCTGTTTTCTGACAACGGCTGTCCATTCACACTTGTTTACATTCTTGACGCAACCAAAACAATGGCCTAAATTGCCGTGACGTCACAATAAATGCAGGTGTACGCCGTACGGTCAACCAGGCGACAAACCAACCAGGCGACACCCATCAGTACCAACTAGGTGACAAGAAATTTGGAAATTTCATACCAGTGCAAACTAGGTGACAACTGACAAGCAGTTCCAACTAGGTGACACAAATTTACACAGCACTTCCAACTAGGTCTAGTTGGTAGTGTTGTAGCCTAGTTGTCTATTATTTGCATTGCTTTAGTTCATGCATTGCTCTTTCACAGCCTGTAGAATCAGTGCTAAATTTAAGTTCGCATGCTAGACGAGACAAACTCACAGGTTGAAGTTGGAGCTGTCAAAATGAGTTTGGCAGTTTTGAATGTTTCTGGGCTTGCTCATCCTTAAATATAGGACCAAAAAATTACATCCTGCGACAAAGTTGGTCTAATATTATGAAAGATATTATGTATATCCTCGAAATTTAGGCTCATGATAAATCGACTATTTTACAGCCCGTTTGGTGAAGTCCCCCATTATCGCTCGTCGGACGTCCACTTTTTAATGGAGGTGTGTGTGTACACATCTCCATTTATGCAGTCACAGTGACAAATGGACCGTTTTGGCGGGAAATTTGAAATTTGAGCATTTTCAGAATGTCTTTTGGGCCTTGTCTTGGCTATTTTGTTTGGAGATGTTTGGGTCAAGAGATATGTATAACTTGATTGTAGAGCATGCATCTGGCATAGGAATGAATACCAGACATGTTGTAATTAAGACGTGTTTTCCTTTTAAATCTTGCTTGGATCCACTGGGGGTGGCTGCACACAATGTGTATTGGCAGCTGTGCCTCAACTATTGCACTTGTGTATATGATATTTGGCACATGAATGGGTCTTACAATATATATATGTGCATTTTGGTGTTCATAATTAAGCATTTGGTAGAGTTTTTATAAAATAGTGAAAATTAAAATAAAAAAAAATATTCGTTTCCAGAACAGAACTGAAACGGTTATACCTATGGGCATGAAATTCTACCATCATATGCATTGAATACCCTTAATGTTCCTTTTGGGGGTCTTAATGCTCTTACAAAAATTGATAACAGTAAATTCAGCAAAAATGTTATTTTTGCAGTGGTCCATGATTCCGTCAATTTTGGAGTTACACTGCGGAAATTTTGCTTTTTGATGTCTAAATTATACCTTCTTTAAATGACTAAACTCATTTGGAGCGCCAATTTTAGGAAATTTTGAATTTAATTTTCATAAAAACCAAAAAACTGGGAAAAGGGAGGATTTCTGATATATTTCTCAATTTTAGGTTTCTCAAAAATTAATGGTAAGCAATAAATCGGCGAACTTCAACAAATATTTACTTAATCATATTAGGAAGTTACTTTTGTATCCATATAGTTAAGTGTACAATTTAGCTTGAAATGGATTATTTTTAAAATTCTGAAATTTAGCACACAATATGAACAACACCTGGTTCCGGCCACTCAGGGAAAGTCTTTTTAGGAGATATGAAGTAAGACACTACACCACCTCCATTTTGAACCCGTGGGTTCTTGTTGCAATTTAACCCCTTGCAGTTCAGTGAGTTTTTGTCAGAAATGCCAGTGGCGGATCCAGAAACGATAGTCTAGGGGGTGCCCGGACGTGGTTCGGCATTTGCGGGCCCGCATTATCACAATTTTTCTTCAAAATGCTAATTTATAATTAATCTTGGTGGTCCAGTGGAGGCCCGGGTCCCCTAGCCCCCCCCTCTGCCGCCACTGAATAGGCTACTGCTCATCCTTACTGAAAGTTAACAACACATTACCAATGTACCAAGGTTGAAATTGAAATGAAACATAATGATTGGAGAATAATGATGCTCGGCTAGAAATGACGAATAAGCGTACTACAGTACTACTGATAAAAAAGGTAGCAAGTCAATTCGTAGACATGCCAACTCGTAAACAAACCAACTGGTAGACGACCAACTAGCAGACAACCAACTTGTAGACACCAGGTACTACCAACTGGTAGACATCAAATTGGCAAGTTCAAGCTTTTATCTCACTTTCGTTTGGTCTGTTTCAGCTTACATCGTAACAGTGACACTCAGTAACGTCATGAGGCAAAGCGGGAAATTTGGTGAGAAAAAAGACTCTCAAAAATGCAGGATTCTTCGACCACAAAATAAGGGGCCTATCTATGTTGACGTCTCTTATGGAAATGGGTTTTCTCCTGCCCCACGTTCTCCTCATAGCGGTTCCCCAGACGGGTCACCATCTAAATTTTGGATGCGATATGAGCTAGGCGAGTAAGTAAATAGCTCGAATGAATAATAGAATATTCTTCTTAGAGGAGCTACTTTTGGTAATAAGATATTATAAAAGAAATATTGAAGATTAGAAGATGTACGACTTTATACCGAAATTTCAAATAAAACTGAAGTAGGCCTGGGCAAATGCACATTACACACTTTCTGGAAAGAAAATTGAGCTTTTCTGCCTGTCGATGCTCTCATTTGGAAGGTACATAACTCTTGCCATGTAAATGAATGAATGAAATATGTATTCTCTCTTTTATTTTCAGGTTGATTACAAGAATGACAGATGTTTCATAAGATTTGAAGATGAATGTGAGTGCTGGGCATTGTATAAAGACATCACGAAAGGTGAAAACTGAGGGGTCAACTCAAATTTTCATGTCTTATTTTAATTTGGCGTATAGCTATTATTCAATTTCCAAGACTGTGTAGTAAGTACTTGTCCTCTATGTTGTGATTTAAAGAAAATTTTAATGTATCATTTCAGTTCAGAGTCAGTTACCAGAAGAAATCTGTTGCATCGTCTGTGAAGGGAGAAGTCAGACAAGCCTAATGAGATTGTTTTATGCGACAAGTCGATGACAACTGTGTCACAGGTGAATATAAATAAAATAAAATTGCAATACTTGTAAAAATATAACATAGGTTTGAATTCTATAAAGAGCACAATCATGCCATCTGACATCGGTGTTTCTCCTGTCTTTTGGAGTTGTTGCTGAATAAACAAAAGCCATGGTGTCCAGTGGCGGGTTCTCTAGGGGCCGCCCCTGGATCTGACACTAGTGTCACAATGCAAAGAAGTATAATTTCCTAGTTCTGATAGATTTCAAATTAAATAGGCATGTAGTCCCAAATACCACTCTGTTGGAATGCTTTTGATAATAAGTCAACTTAAACAAGTATATTTTATTAGAATTTGTCCTCCAAATGAAATGTTGTGTAAAATTTCAGATTATCAGCGGGATTTCCACAAACCTGAAATCGGAAGTGAAATCCTGCACCCAGATGTCACTTGGAATTGCCGGCCTTGTGTGTTTGCTCACATTGCTAAGGTAAATATTCACTTTAATACAATTTTTGTCTGTAATAATATATTCAATGATAACACCATCCAGCCAGCCAAAATTATTAGTGACTTGTGATATTAAGATATATGTCTACATAGAATCAGAAAACAATTTTCTATTTTTTATTTTATTTCTCTCCATTTCCTCCCACAAATTTTCTGTTAATGGGAAATTCTACTATTCTAGTCATGGAGCCCTACTTCGTTATACTTTGTTTGCCCGAGTTTAAACTTATTTTCCGTCAGTTATCTGTTCGCGATATATATTTTGTTGGAGTGAGTGTTGGCTCAGTTTGTAGTGCTTTTTGCTGTGGCCTGCTCAGGACTGTTTGAATTAGCCTACTAAAATGTATGAAATTATGAACACTCAAAACTCGACCCTCGTGTTTCCTGGAAGTGCCAACGTCATTTCTCGAGTGTAGTGTTTCCGACTACTCCCCGACATGTGGGGAGTACTAGGGTCTCGAGATTAACTGACTAACATTTCTGATGTTTTTTATACCATTTTAAGACGAAGAGAAAACGCATTAACTACCGATTTCTCCGAGTATCACCAGAAGAACTAGGACGCGGCTGAAATCTCCGTTGGAACTGAAATTTCTGATGAAGATAGGCCTACTATGAACATTATTTTCTTGTGTGACCAGGTACGTCAAGATTTTAAGCAAAAAACAAAGAGCTAATTTGGAAGTTAAAATGTATAATTATATAATTTTTTCTATGATTTACAAATCTGTTTGAATGTTGTCAATGATGTATGTTTGGTATTTGACTGATACCGCTTGTTATACCCTTATACTTCACTACTTCTGAGACACATTCTAGCATAAAGTAAATATTGAAACATTTAATTGCCACTTATTTTAAGGACAAACAAACACAAGTGAATGTTGTATTCACAATTCTATTACTACAGGGGAAAAAGAAGTGCAACGAAAGGATCAAGTGATTTGTGGCCCAAGTGGTCTTGTGACGAGTGATTTTTCTTTGCACCATTGAGCACTGAGTGTAAATATTTGCCAAGGTGCAGACAACAATCAATTTTAAATACTTTTCATTTCACTGAAATAGTTGGTCACAGTTAGGAAAATGCACCATACCAATCTCACATTGTCAGACAGTTCATTGTTTCCAGTCCTGTAAAACTTACTAATAATCATCATCAAATATTCAATTTATAAGTGTTTTTTTCTCTGATACATGTACTTGTAATAAGAATAATCAACTGATAAAATATAATACGTGTGAATGAATCTTTGAATCTGTCAGTCCATATCTCTCTGCCATGCTATGTCTTTCTCTGTCTTTCTCCGTTTTTCTCCCGTCTTTCTCAGTCTTTCTCCGTCTATCTATCCATCAATATCTCTATATCTCTATTTATCTATCTATCCATCGAATATTCTATATCTCTCTATATATCTCCATCCACTTGCATAGCTTTTATCTCCCCCTCTCCTGATCTTGCAACAGAGGCCATTTTTCCTTTTAAGTTTTGTGGAATAAAATTGTATCTCCCGATAATTAGATGATTGAAGAAAAATGCATTACAACCTCTGTCAGTGTATTATCACACATTGCAAAAAAGTCAACAATAGCAAACCACACCACAATCAATTCATTTGTGTGTTGATAGATTCTTAAGATTCAATTGACATAATATTATTCAGGCTGTGTCTCCATGCACTTTTTACAGTGCAATGTTTGGTGTTACGATCATTCAAGGGTGTAGTCTGTTCTCTTGTGTAATTCCGTGGGACTTGCATGTTAAAATTGGCAAACATGCATTTTCTTGTAGATTTGGGTGCATAGAACACGTTTTTGAATGATTGCATTTTTTTCGGACGGAACTTCCTGTAAAATCCAAGATGGCCACCAAGATGACTGCCGAGAAGCACTTTCGACTTTTTTCGGTCCATATTCAACATAGATTAACAAGTGACAGGTATTTTTCTGTATTTTTAGGGTCAGGGAATTCATTTTTGTAGGTTTCAAAGCCATTAAAGTAATATTTGATGCATTTTTATCCATGATGGTAACTAAAATAGCAGCACCACCATTAGTTACTTTAGTTCCAGACAACTGTGGTAGAGTAGCAACCGAAGAATCAATTCCTTTTTTTACCCATATATACATGTTTAATCTTATTGCATTTGTCAGGATTTCCCTTGTATTTTTAATTGGCTACATAATAAATAAGTGGCAGCGCAATCAGAAGTAGGCCATATGCAGGATTTTGACATCACTGATCAAGTGTATGAAGATTACAAACCCTCACAAATACTGCAACCCTTGGCCCTCAAAGACCTGGCCTGGCTGACTTCTTGAACTGTGTTGCTAAATCTCTGGTGGTTATCCATCTCCAAAAGACATTCCCACTTGGGCTGCTTACAATTCACTGACAGGCTTTGAAAAGTGAAAGCACCGCCATTGATTCCTGAGCCCCCAAATGACCGGAAGACATTACTTACCATTTAAAGCAAGCTCAGAACATCAATACAGCAATAGTGGGTGCAAACAATAAAACAGTTATTACTTTAGACATGCAGATCTATGAAAAGGCCAAAAAATTGCATATGTCATATCCATAATATGTAGACAAGTGGATTCTTCGCATTGGTGAGCTGCACACCGGCATGGCCTCATTGAGAGCACTGGGAGCTTATTTGGAAGACAGTGCATTGATGAGGCATGGATTATGTCAGTGCATTGATGAGGCATGGATTATGTCTGGCCTTTATGGCCTACAAACTACAAAACAGATCCTTGATGGAAATCATATAAAACAAGCTTTAATAGTCACCAAATCACTCAGCAAGCACTGTTTGAATTATACGGAGCAGAATTTGTAAGATTGCATCCAGACGCCATTAAATGCCTTGACTTTTCCAATGAAATTGCACATGCTTGCCAAGAGTCATCCTTGCAGGACATCAACTGACCAATTTGTAGCCTTCCTTGAAGCGAATCAAATTCTAGAAGGCCTTAATGAATTTGTCAAAGATAAGGAGTCCGCATCAAGCCTGCTCAAGTTCATTCGGTAGTACATGCTGCAAGTCCATGCCATCCTCCAGTTTGTGAGAGCAACTCATGAATGTGACTGGAAACTCCACCTTGAGTCAATGGATCTGTTGTGCAAATAGTTTTTGCACATGACCGACACAAGTATGCCAGGATGGTGCCACAATATCTGGCAGAAATGAATTCTTCGGACACATCAAATCCAATGATCTGGCGGGAGTTTGCAGATGGAAATTTCAGTGTTAACAAAAATCAAACGCCATTCTGTGCAAATTGGGGCAGACCATGGTATAGAGCATCTGAATAAATGGATGAAAGGTCATGAAGTTTTGGTGGGGATTACGCTCAATGACAATGCTCGTGACAGATTTTCCTCACAGCTCCTGAGATGGCAAGACCGTCTGAGGAAGCTCTTGAAATGCTTGGATTGCAGAGTACTCAGAGTGGTAAGCATCATGAACTTACACCAGCTGTGCAGAGACGTTTTGATGCATATGTTCACCGGATGAAACAGGCCAAAGCAGTTGAATTTGTTGCAACAATGATCAATACTGGCTCCATTAATATCTGGTTTCGAATGACAACACGTTGCTTGACTTGCAATGTGCAATTGAGTCTTGTGGGTTCACTGCCATACCACAATCTGTCTTTCTGTCAGATGGATCTCTTGCTATGCATATTGTCAAGAGCAATCTAATGCCTTGTCCGGAGCAAACATTGAGGATAGAGTGTCTCAGGCCTTACCATAATGTCCTATTAAAGCTGCTGTACTAGATGGAATGACGGTAGTTCAAGCCTTTGGAAAGCCAAAAAATGCCCAGACATTTTTTCAGAACATTTGTTCTGGTCGTCAAGGCAAATTTCCGAGGGCACCAAGAAGGGCATCTTGTGTTTGACAACTATGCTCTCAATGCGCACTCTTTAAAAGATCCCATCCGAAAAGAGAAGAGTTGGGACAGTGCAGCAAATTAACTTTCATGTCGATGACAGAACATCTATTGCCAATGTGAGCATGAGGCAATTCCTGTCAAGTTCCAAAACAAAAGACTAACTCACTTGAGACCTAGCAAAACAGTGCATCAGTTTCTTTCAGAACAAGATAAATACATTCATAATAACTTCAAGGGGAAAAGTGTCTTGTCTTGAATGCACACACGAGGAAGTGGATGGTCATTTAATCTTGCATGTGGCAGACACAGCTAAAAGTGGTGCTGATGTTGTGGACATCTTCTCTCAAGACACAGATGTTCTTGTTCTGGCAGTTAGACACATGCCGCTGCTTGGCAACGAAACTAACTTCGTAGCGGGTACTGGAGCAAAACGGAGAGCTATTTTGGGGAACCAGATACATGAAATGCTGGGGGAAGAAAACGCTGCAACGCCATCAGGTTTTCATGCTTTCTCAGGTGCAGACATAACTGGATATTTTGCAACAAAGGGCAAATTTACATGTTAGAAGGTCTTCTGTAAGGTTGATGATGACGTGATACAAGCTTTCCTGGTTCCTGGTCAACACGACGAACCTGAAGAATCCATTCAAGCAGGACTTGAAAACTATGTTTGCCAATTGTATGATCCACAAACAAAAATATAAGATGTTGCGAAGACGGGCGCTGGCAGTGCTTCAAGAAAATTCAATCCCAAGGGCAAAAACTACCACCAATGAAAGGAGCTCTTCAACAAGCTGTTCTCAGAGCCCAGTACCAAGCAATAGTTTGGCAAAATGACATTGTGCCAAAGCCAGCCATATTGGATCCCTATGAATAAGGCTGGACATTTGAAAATGGAAAATACGTTCCTGTTACAACTTTTTTCCTCCTACCCCTGATGCTGTTGTTCAGTTGATTATATATAAATGTGGATGCAAAAAGAACAATTGTGCAAGTTGGTGTTCATGTCACCAGAATGATCTAGTGTGCACTGACCTCTGTCTTTGTGGAGCCGATGAAGAGGTATGCACCAACAGTCCAGCACTGACTCTGTATCTCATGATGACACTTCATCTGATGAAGATGACACTTTTTAAGAAATTGGTTAATTACATCAATTCTGATTATTAAGTTGTGATATTTCCTTATGAGAAGTCCTGCACTGTACACGGATAGCTTTAGTGACTTGATGAATCAGCTGTAATTTTGTATGTAATAATTATGTCATGTAATCATATAATAGAAGATCGTTTGGATGATTTAATTATTATTTGTTCTGTTTTATAGACCATTTTAAAATATGTAGGACTATATGACATTGTATTATGCAGTAAACTTCAGATTATAGTTAAAAGGTTCATGATGACAGCTTTCGCTTCTGATAAAGTATATTTCTTTTTGGATACTTTTTTGATTGCCGTTGTACTGCATGTATTGATATTATTATTCTTTATGGCATTCAAATTATCATTGCTTTCTATAAATTTAGGTGGTTGGTTCATTTCTTAACATAAAGCCAGGAAAATTACATAAAATCAATCCAAAGATTGCAAATAAGCATAGATTTGCTGAAAAATATGACTGTTTCCAGCGTTAGCGGCCATCTTGTCCGCCATCTTGAATTTGAGTGGGAAGATGTGATCAGAAAAAATGCAATCATTGATTTTTGAATTCTACACAAAATTCTGGTCTAGAAACACCAGGATTGCAAATTTTAACATGACATTTTCACGGGAGCCAGTTTAGCTACACAAGAGAACAGACTAGTGTTGTTTCACATTATGAAAATAATTGTCAAGTGTGATACACTGTCTGTGCTCAGAGGAGCATGAAAATCTGTGACGTGGCAATGCTACTTGAGCACCAAATACATTGTCATTTCGTTGCACTTCTTGTTCCCCTGTAGTAACAGTAAGTCTAAATTAAATTTGGCTGTTTATTTGTGCGAAATGCCTTCGTATCATATTATGCTCTCTTCCTATTTTCAGGTGCTGGAGATTTCCAAATACAGAGCCCAGCTTTACTGGTTGCAGAATAAGTCGAGCCAGGCTTGTCGCTCATGCAGGTGAATAATTTATGCTAAGTTTTAGATAAATAATTGCTTATTATATTGGACTTGTAGCAATGAGTTCAATACCCAATGAAAGTATGATACTGGACAGCCAGGGATATCGCTTTTCATTCTTCTGACAAGTATGAAAAGTTTGAAAAAGCATTATTTTGTTAATGAAGTTGGTCACATTGCTGTTGGCTCCATCTTTCTAATCAACTGACCTTTATTAGTTACAGCACTGTTCATACCAACTTTAAAAAGATTTATTACAGGTAATTTCACTAGTACGCGATTCTAAGACTCTTTACACACTAAATACATAGCATTTTTGCTTAATCTGATTGGTTTAGAAACAACAGAACGTCACACAGCTAATATATCAAACGTAGGAAGTATATACATTGCATTGATTTCTCACAGGCAACTGTGAATGACAAGAATCGCATGGTAATGAAATCGCCTGTAATGTAAATTTGATCGTGAAATGTGATCTTTTCTTTGCAGGATCTCTACTTAACTAGCAAAGCATCCCTCATCCACAGTTCAGATCATCGGTCACTTAGGAGCAGCGAAAACACTCTTCCGAGCTTTGAAGACAAATTACAATTGCCCAAGTATGGATTGATTTACCACGCATCAGTTGTTGGTCAGACGAACGACAAGAGCAAAGGAAAGGTAAATATCATGCTTCTTGCTTTTTGAAGAAAATCCAGGAGTCCCTCAAAATATTGGCTTAATCTTCCTTCCATGTAGGCCTATTAGCAGATCATTGCTTCAAGCTGTATTCAACTGTCTGTATGACCTTGGGTATTAACTAGAATTTAAAAAAAAATTAATTTACTTGATCAATATCTTCAGATCTTTTCTGTTACAGCTGAAACTCCTTTGGCAGTGAGAAGAAAAAGAAGAAAAGTAACTCCAATGAGGACACATTGTTAGTCAAAGGTAAATATTTATATGGATTTGGATGGATGATTGGGGCTTTATGTCCTGTATTTGTGCACTTGGTAGGCTAATTAGGACAGGAGGAGGACACTGCAATAAGGCAAAGGATGATTGAAACATCAGTCCAACGTAGGCCCAGGTGACCCGGCAAGAGCTGGATTCGAACGCTGGACACAGCGATTGGCAATCCAGCATGCTACCACTAGACCAACCCTCCCCGCCAAATAAATATTTATATGGAGTTTTTAGAATATAATTATGCCGTGGGGGGAGGGTTGGTCTAGTGGTTGCGTGCTGGACTGCCAATCGCTGGGTCCAGGGTTCGAATCCAGCTCTTGCCAGGTCACCCGGGCCTATGTTTGACGGCTGTTTCAATCATTATTTTGCCGTGTCCTCCTCCTGTCCTAATTAGCCTACCAAGTGCATAAATACAGGACGTAAAGTCCCAATCATCAATCCCTCCATTTAGAATATGCCGCAGAGTTTAAAAAGAAGTTTTTTCATGTGGCCTCACTGGCATACTGATGTTACATGTAGGTCAGAATTTGTAAAATTTGTGTAAACTAAATATGTATGGAAAATTTAATTCAGCTGTAACTAGATGAGAAATAGTCAAATGAAATTGAAGAAACCCGACTTTAAATGGTCTGTGACCTTGAAAAATAATTCAAGGTCCCCGAAACTTTGTGATGGTCTGAAGGGATGAGTGGATTGACTCGGGCTATAGTGAATAGTCTGAAGGATAAATTAGTAATCGCAGTTAGATGAAAATGTAATTTTCATGTTTAGAATTTGTTGTATTATCGGATATTTTCTCGAAGCATAATCTGTCTATTTACAATGCATTAAGTCATATCACATTTTTTGACTTCAGATTTTACATAATTTAGTCTTTTGAATCAAACATTTCTTGCAGGACTTCATGTTAGTTTTGTCACTCAGAAATGTTGTATTCGCATTATTTTCTTCATTTTATTATTATTTAGGGAATCGCCATGACATCCGATGGCAGCGAACCCGAAGTTCTCATATCTGCTTGGTGAAGGGCGAGATCCAAACATGTATGCACCTGACAGGCAGATATTTTTATCTCTGACCCTCATCAGATACAGGAAGTTTCTTTGGGTAAGGTGAAATTATGGTGAGAGTCATTATTAAGTGACAAAACTTGGAAAGGAACTTGATAACCTTTGGTATTTTATTGTCACCCCCATATTTATATAGGGGGCTACTCTGTAATCACTGAGTAGACTATTGTTGAATGGATGTCTTTTTTTTTGTAATGCCATCTCCTTCGAGATGACAATGCATATTCCCTCAAATATCATTGGTAGTTGTTAGTTGTATCTTAACTTAGGTATTTACACCTATTTTCATACAGTC
This sequence comes from Platynereis dumerilii, assembly GCA_026936325.1. Classification (NCBI taxonomy): domain Eukaryota; kingdom Metazoa; phylum Annelida; class Polychaeta; order Phyllodocida; family Nereididae; genus Platynereis; species Platynereis dumerilii. The sequence goes on along the minus strand of JAPTHN010000005.1, from coordinate 20,101,797 downwards.
AGCACAAAAATTATTTGCACACTTTGATTTTTCATATTTCATAAACTAATCCCAATATGATTTTTAAAAAGGTCCTATGTTTTATTATTAATCTTTATTCATATATAAAATATACAGTTACAAAATAATTAGAAACAAACATAACAAGAAAAGACAAATAAAAACAATTTAAAAACAAATAATAAAATTAAAATTACCCTGTAGCTAAAGACTCAATTATATCACAGATTTCTGAATAACTTAAATTAAACTCCTCACATAATGCATCTATAATAAATACAAGTTCTTTAATCTGAACGCCAATATATTTATCATTTTCTAGCACCTTTGTATAATATTTCTTTTTTATCATTTGACTTATAACATTTGGACTAGTCTTCATCACAGAATCTGGGCTAATTCCATATTTTCTACAAATGAATATATAGTTTCTTGTTTTACAGTAATGTTAGTAGGTAAGAATCTGATGCATTTCACTTTCCACCAAATTTTTTTTTGTGGAAAATTTGAAAAAGTGCATTTTGATGTCAAAGAAGTATTTGCCAATTAAGCCAACTGCCAGAATCAGTATTTTTGCATATGAAATTAAGTTGTATCTTTAACTCATTTACATCAATAAGAGCTAATAAGGCATCATTTGGGGTTCACAAGTTTTGTGACCTCAGTTAGATGGCCACAAGAGATAGAAATGATTTGAAGTCTATGATTGGCCCCTTGGATCTACATGTATACTCATTCTTTGAAAGATAGTCAGTCAGCCTGTCGACCTATCTATCTATCTACTTGATTAATTGATAATAGTATTGATAGTAATAGATTAAATATCACCAAGATAAATAGTCTCATAGAGATACATGGTCGTGTAGACATAGTCATATTGATGGATAGTCAATTAGAGATAGTGACCCATAGATAGATTACATAGTTAAATTTGTTGTTTGGGTTGTGTTTGTCTTGTGGAAAAATTTAAAATGGGCGACCATTTCGTCCCAATGGGACAGAATTAAAGAAGCATTGAGCGATCCTTTTTTCCCATCCTGCCTCTAGTTTAAAGGATGTTATCCATGACAGCCTGAAGGGGAGGTATGGGTGAGAAGAGCACTTTTCTGTTATTTTGGGAATAATGGCCCATGTTTGATATCAGAAGATAGGTTTTAGCTAGTTGCTTCGTAATTTTTAAAAGTACCTGAGTGTGTATCAGTGCACCTATTTGAAGACCTTTGCACTGCAAAGTTTGCAGTGCTTGTTTAAATGTAACCTCAAGTAATTGTTCTTCTGCAGTGAAGTCGGTCTGCGACCTGATCAGGCAAGGCGTCAAGGAGATCCTCATTGGCTGTCTCTCGCAGGACCCCCTGAAAAATCAATTGTTGACACCGAGGTCCAAGGACTGGCCCGACGAAGTGACAACTCTACTTTGATAGTATTTGGGTAAATTCAATATTATTTATGATTTTCATATTTGTTAAAATAAATTCTCTAGAAACCAAGCTATCTTGACCTAAGGCCAAAATGTATTAAATTGATTCCATGGGAGAGACAGAAAAGTTGCCGAGTTCTGTGCATTCACTGCACGAGTATTTTTTTAACCAACCTTCAGGAATCTTTTTAAATTACCCCCTACCCACAGGTTGTGCCTCTATAGGCCTAGTTCATTAAATTTACATGTATTTTCAGCTGCCAAGACAACCGCCTGCGGTTACGGAGGGACGTTACCCTTCTGACGAATGATGGAACATGCCATGAGGCCACAGAAGAGAAGATCAAAGAAAGACTGTTATTAACAATAAGTTAAAGAGTTGCTGAGAATAGTTACTTTTTGAAGCTTTAAGAAGTTTTACTGATGAATAGTAATGATGTTTCAAATCAAGTTGTAAAATAAGCCAATATCTCAAGAATTCTCTCATGGATTGATTATTTAACTTATTGTAGACCCAGGAGTCAGTTGAAAATCAAATCATTACTGGAAAAAAACCAAAAAAACACAGGAATTCCAACTGATTTGATCAGCTAGTTGATAGAATCAACTCCAACTAGTTGGATAAATAACAACTGACCAAATTATACTTTTCTAAAAAATTATTTCGAAAAAAAAAAGCAAAACGCAAGATTCACCATGAAATAGATTCTCATTTTCAAATTTACAATAATTAAAAAAATTGTTCTTAAAAATATACAGAGTCTTTTATAGACAACAGGTCAAAGTCTTATCAACTTTCGAAATTATAAAATTAAAGTGGTTTTCATCCTTTGACATACTTTTTTAGTCAGATTTAGATGAAAAATTCCAACTGACTTTAACAAAAAACACAAACTTGTGTCTAGTTGATCCAAAAGTGACTGTCGGAGTTTAAAATGAAATTTAACTGATTTTTTCAACTTATTTGACTGACTCCGAGGTCTAATTTATTGTTAATCGAAACATTTATAATTTGAAATTACCTTTCCATTCTCGCACCTGGTTTTGTTGGGCTCTGTTTTACCTGTCGGTCAAAAGAATTTTGTTTTTGTAGTATCACCACTGACTGTGTTTGGGTATTCTGTAATTGATTTATTGTTTATGTTAAGCTTTCCGCAGTTGATTATTTTTGTTTAATAAAACTCTGTGGTATCTCTATGGTATTGTTCCGACAGCAAATGCCTATTCACTCTTTTTATAACCGAAGGCAGTTGAATGGCTTAATGGTTAAGACTCAAATACTGCTGTGGCTGATGTCTTTGGAAGATAAGGATAGATGTGTTCAAAGTATTTTATTCAAAGACATGACTGGATTTGGAAAATCAGTGTTTATTTTTCCCAAATTTTTAAGCAGATCTGGTCTCGTTTATTTGCTTGAGTACTTAACCTCAATAGTGGAATTGTAATATTTAGCAACTAGGTTATTTAGTGCCATCTTCATAATTGTGACCTGCTCCACCAAAATGAGTTCAAAGTAGGCATTGTATATTTCTCAGAAATGAGCAAATTGTGTCAAAAGGTCACATTTTGATGTTTTTTAGCTGTTGGTACACCGTTTTTGCAAAAGTAATTTTCTTTGAATGTTCAAGACCATTTTACCAAAAATTGATTTTAAATTATCTAAATTGAGTGTTCCGCTTAATTTTATTAGTTCTTTACTTGCAATGGCGGGAATTTCAAATGCCATTTTCTCGAAGTTCGATGTTTCATATCATCGATGGTTGAGGTGCCATATCTTTGGATTTGATCGAGATATCAAAACATAAACATCATTTTAAAGCTCAATTCCAGTAGAATAAAGTAATTTTCATAACTAAATATGATGGGAGGCCGACTTTGAACCCATTTTGGTGCAGCAGGTCACAATTTCTTCCGAAATACCAGAAAATTGAAATAAGATTGTTGAAGTATTGACTTAGTTGAGTAACTTGAACTTCCTGACTTCTTGGATAAGGTCCCCTTTGTCTAACCAGAGCTGGCAACCTCACTGCTGTTTCTAGTTACCCTTTGTCCAGATTGATAAGGCGACACCTCTTGCCTACTCTTTAGCATTTATGCACATATGTGGCAGTTTCCAGTCGACTTGCCACTCAAGACTGTCAAGAGACTTCACTATAAAACCACTGGTGTATGATACGGTTATCAGCCTACTAAGGGAATTCATTTTCGAGCGAATGCTTCTAGCAGACATGCGCAAGAACCGAATGAAACTGGGTCAAGGGGCAGCGCCGCTTCTTTGGAATACCACAATAATTTTTTGAAATGACTTCCAAACCTTGGCCATGACCAAAAACAGCAGACTCTTAGCAGAACTAAGAAGAAATCCCAAGAGTTTTGGATTAAAAATATATCTGAATTGGTGTTCTGTTTCTGTGTCACTCTAACCAATGAGTGACAGTGACAGGAAACGCTTACAAGAAAAAAGAAATTGATAAGTTAGTCCAAATACCACAACAACATAAAAACAAACTTCAATTATTTGATAAACTGTTATTTTACAATAAAATTAAACATAAAACGACAAAAAGTACAATGAATTGTTTATGGGATAGATTCTGCAGGCGTATTTGACAGTTTTTACAGGCAACTATTTACAGTATAATTATGTGCCTCAACAATGAGTAGTTTTACATATTTTTAAAATTTAGGTGATGAAGGCGTGAAATTAAATGTGTTACCCAAGAGCTGTTGATCTTGTAACTTTATATGCTATAATAAAATAACACAAACAGCCACCTGAAAAAGTGGGACATAGATTTTACTATAAACTGCAGGACTAATAGCAAATTATTTATTTGGTCTCTTCATTTTATGTGCCCCAAATTCAGGCTACAGTAGCCTGCTTTAGTTGCTGTATTTCACGTCCTCGCTTACAAGAAATTCTGAGCAGCCCAGTACAGTTCTGCTGAGTTCTGCTGAGCGCGGACCTGATAGGCAGCAGCGCGGACTTTAGGGGTTACAGTCACAGTGAGCTAGAAGGCAATTCGATACCCATTTCGACTTGAATTTCGTCAGTCTGCAGCCTCGCTGGCTCGCCTGCTTGAATGGCAGACTGTTCTCAGTCAGCCCCAAATTCACTGTGCACATACATTGCTGTCACGCTCCTCGCTCCTTGCCAAATAACCTGCATATTCCGCCCCTTGAAGCTCCTGGAAGATGCGAGCTGCAATAAAAGAAATAAAAACATAACATTTTACGATTGAACATTTCAATCTATAATAAACAGTTCAACAAAAATAAGTCCCCCTTTGGATAAACTTGAATATCACAAAGATTCCTTCGCTGATATTTATGACAGTTGGCTAAGTTATAGCCCCATATATCGACTTTACAAGTGTGTATTTATAGCTCAGTGGCATTATTCCTCACTGAGCCAGCAGCCTTCGAGTGAGCCTACCCCTGTTTTCAAAAATCCATGGCTTTTCCAATGGATATGAACCATTTCACCATGCGAGGGAGCCACCAGCTTGATAAACCTCATCATGTTTCTGGATAAAATTTGTTTCTCAATCGTGTTTAGAAGATAACTAAGGACTTCTTTTGTAACAGTTTTACAGTTTAGGTTCCTTGGATGCAATAACAAGTAATTTGAGTGGAGTTTAAACACCTTTCGGTAAATTTTTTTTTGGAAAAACCAATACTTAGGATTTTTGAAAAGAGGGGTACGTGCACTCGGGGTCTGCTGGCTCAGACAAAAATTAAGCAATAGAGCTACAAATACACAGGTACTGTCAATATGCAGGCCTACAAACTAGCCAACTTTCACAGAAATCGGAGAAGATGTCTTTGAGATATTCACGTTTTCGTAAAGGGGGACTTATTTTTGTTGAACTGTTTAGTATAATTTAATACATGTATAGATCTGAGCAAATAGGGGTGTCAGTCTCTGTAAATAGGCCAACATGTCTCTTGACAGAGCCAAGTTCTTGTGTTTTGTCTGTTCACAGAGCCAGGCTCTGTCAACAGACAGCCATCTATTTGCAGTCCAGCTCTGCGAATAGCGAATAAACTGACCTGTCTATTGGCTGGCTAGGGCTCTGTGAATAGAGTGACTTGTCTAACAGCAGAGCTGGGCTGTGTGTATAGTGATTCAGGTCTATTAACAGAGTTTTCAAACTGTATGCACCAACACCGCATAGACAAGGATAAATACCTATAAATTATAAGTTGTCTTGTATTCTTATACTACTAGGATCGAAGTGCACCTCCATCTCAATCATCTGTCACAGAGGGTCACTCCCGGATACTTGGCTTTCAATGAGTGGCCATCTGGAAAATGGGTTCTTCATCTCACAGGAAACAGCTTGAATCCCATCTGCACAGTTGAATTGCATCTGAAAAGAATGACACAATTATTTTATTAAACAAAAAATCTTGTCAATCCGAGGAAAAAACCTAAGCTATCATCATACTATTAATTCACGGCCCCTCACGCTACTCCTGCCAATTTAAACTATTCATTGTTTAATTATGAAATATGGTCTACAATGTCCTTTGCTGGGTTTGCAGTTTTAATTGCAGTCACAGAAATTGAAGTGATGTTTTCTAGACATGCAACAAGGTTTTTATATTGCTCTCCTTATTATAGTCCTCCCAGTCCACCCATGTCTTTACAAGTGTCATGCTAGTAGCCTAGTACTATTAATGCACAGCAGTGATGTAGTCGAGGCCAGGACATCCGAGACTGAGGCAAGGCCAAGGATTTGGCATCTGAGACCGAGGCAAGGCCAAGGCCATCAAAATATGGCCCGAGGCCTCCATCACTGGCCCAAAGACACCCGAGACTGAGGCAAGGCCAAGGATTTGGTATCCGAGTCCGAGCTAGGGATGCAAAGGCCGGGAAAATTTCCGGAAATATTGGAAATTTTCCATGGAAAATTTCTGGGAATTTATTGTTGCGGGAATATTGGGAATTTTGGGAATTTTCAAATAAACTGATAAAATCTTTATATATTTGTCATTGGTCCTGTTAATAGTGGTCATTTGGGTGTCTGCCATTATCTTTTGATAGCCAGTATGGCAGTATGTGGTCCTTAGGTCTTCCTGAATATCAAGGTTGCATATATTGGTCTGGCAACGAGGGTCAAATCCATTACTATTTGTTCTCGAGTTGGAAATTTCAAAATCTTTTTAGGCAAAATTTTGGGATTTTTTTTTTTGCTTTGTAAAAATCTAAATTATTCTCTATTTACCAAAGGAAACTGAACAAAATGTTTTTTTGCGCAATCCTGTTCATTGAGGGACAGTGCTAAGGAAAAGTCAACCATAATAAACGGGCCATCACATGTTTTGGGCTCAGTTTTCAGATAGAGATATTTTTTTCGAAGTAGAGACCTGTGTAAAATTGTTCGAATTATTGAAATCTACGAACCTGTTTGATTCTGAGGGTTATATTTGTGATTGGTTTAATTTCCAATTAAAGGATGTTTGATGAACACTTTTCCATCAGAAGTCTAATGCACAGACCCAGAAGTGTTTGACTTTGTCACTATGCTATACATTGCATGGAGATATAGTCTGTAGTCTAGCACTTCTACGCTTTTAACCTCTGCTGCAAATGTAATCAAAATTGCACAAAATTTAGGAATCTAGTGCGTATAAAAGTTCCTTTGCCAAACTGGTAAGGAGGTAATATCAGCAATTGCATGTGTCATCTTCTTAATCCCATCAGCAGAAAGCAACTGGTCTCAATTTGGATTTTCTTGACATTTTTGAAAGGCTCAAAGTCAAGTCTGTTGTTGTACAAATATGAATTTATCACTTGATAATACACCAAGCAATACATATTGGCAACATGATGAAGGAGACAGACCTTAATTATGAAAATTTTGTAAATGTTTCAATATCTCGCTTAGTGTGTGTCCTTTAGTTCAAAAGTGCAATTCTTGTTTGTCCTTACAGTTAGAAAAGTATTTTGCATCTCAAGATGAGTTGCAAATAACCTCCATAATTTGCTGCATACATTTCAGACTTTGATGAAATAAGGTGTTCAGTGCAAACTCACAGCTTCAACAAGCTCATTTGTTATCCAATCCAGTTATATTCCCAGAAATTTCCCAAGTGATCGGATAAATTTCCGAATATTCCCAATGTTTCCAAATATTCCCGTAAATTCCCATAAATTTCCGAAAATTTCCATGGAAAATTTCCCTAACGAAAATTCCCGGGAATTTTGCATCCCTAGTCCGAGCCAAGGCCAAGGCCATCAAAATATTGCCCCGAGGCAATCTGTTAACACCAAACTATACGTACACACATATAATATATATTTTGTTTAATAAAGATTTAGCGGGTTAGACAGACATTGTTACTACAAGTCCAATGTACAACTACAACATAATAAACAATTATTTATCTAAAACTCCACATTAATTAAAATTAATTAACATTAATTATTCACCTGCATCAGCGATAAGCCTGGCTCCGATTAATTCCCCAAGAACAATGGCTGTCATTCTGTTCTTGAGGTAATCGTAAATTTGGGCTCTGTATTCGGAAATCTCCACCACCTGAAAATGAGAAGATTTAATATGATACTGAGGCATTTCGCACAAATAAACAGCCAAATTTAATTTAGACTGACTCTGTTAATTGAATTTGTGTACATAACATTCATTTTGATCGTTTGTCCTTAAAATAAGTGGCAATTAAATGTTGGTCAATATAAACTCTATGCCAGAATGGGTCTCAAGAGATAGTGACGAATAAGGTTATAACATCAAGCGACACCAGTCAAATACCAAAGATACATTATTGACAACAATCATATGCACAGAAAAACAGATTTGTAAATCATAGAAAAAATTATATACATTTTAACTTCTAAAGTAGCTCATGGTTTTTATATACATTTCAGTTCGGGAAAGTGCAGAATTCGGGAGCACACCCGAATTCGGGAACAGGACTCCCGAATTCGGGAACTGTTCCCGAATTCAGGAGCATACATCAGTCTGAAGAGTAAAAAATGTTCTTTTTTTCTTCAGCAGAGTACAGTTACTACCGAGAGTATTTTCTATGCATCAATACAAGAATAGACATATAATCCATGCATCTATCTATTGGCATGGCTGCTGACCTGGCCACCAGTGATGTAGTCGATGCCAGGACACCCAAGACGGGGGCAAAGCCAAGGATTTGGCATCCGAGGCAAAGCCAAGGCCTTCAAAATTGGGCTCCGAAGCCCCCACCTCTGGCCTAAAGACACCCAAGACCGAGGCAAGCCAAGGATTTAGCATCCGAGGCCCAAGCTACAGTAGTCTGCTAAATCAGTTGCGAGCTTGAGTGAGCAGGCTATGACATTATCACTGCTGGTGCTGCCAATCATGTCCTCGCTCACATGCATTTTTGAAGAAGCCCAACACAGTTCTGCTGAGTTCTGCGGGGCACGGACCTGACAGACAGCAGCGCGGACCTTAGGGGCAACAGTCCCAGTGACCTAGAAGCCAATTTGATACCCATTTCGACTTGAATTTCATCAGTCTTCAGCCTCGCTCGCTCGCCTGCAGTGCTTCTTCGACACCATCAGCATGAACAGTTAGGCCTACCTTTAAATAGCCCACACCAGCGCTGATGGGGCGTGAAGCACAAACTCATTGAAACAAACTCAATGAGACTGAGAAGTAATTGCCACAAATAAGTAATCTGATTTGATGAAAACATTTAGAATTTACAACTGTCTCGCCCCTCATTGTACATTTGTAATGCTTCATTTCTTGACGATCATTAGTTAAATTGAATTGAATCTAAATTTAAATTCACATTCAGCACACAGATCAATTCAGTTAATTTGATTTGTTTTGCTTTTTTATTGATGATTTCTGTCCATTTTAGTAGGGTATTTCGTTATTTTCTCTGCAACTGGAAGGAGTTCAGCTATGAGCTATTGAAAGTAATGGATCTTTACTCAAGTTTACACTGAAAGTTCCAGCGAGTGTCCATTTTTGTGTGGGCTTGGACAGTGGCCAAGGAAGCGCAGCTCTCAGAGAGGCCTCTCCTTAATAAAGAGAAAATTAATATACCAAATTTGCTTTTTGTGTTAAACCCACATTTTATAAATTGCTTATCATGTAACACTCGTGATTGTGCATGACTTTCTTCTCTGTCTGTCTGTTTAGATGTTAATGACAGGGGCGGATCCAGACAAGGTAGTCTAGAGGGCCTGACATCCTATTGGCATTCACAGGCTCGCATTGAAATATTATCTTCAAAAAATTATTTTCCATCTCAGTGGCCCTCTAGCTCACGACATTTCGGGACACGAACGGTCCACTGGGGCCTCTGAGGCCCCCCCTCTACTTATGACCAGAAGCACTATAAGTTTAGATTCAAGAAGGTGAAATATTATTCTTTTGATTCATGATAACTCAGCCTCATTATTTAAAATTATTGTCGAACTGTACTGTAAAGATTTATGTGCTTTAACATTATTGTAAAATGACTTGTTTACTCCTGATTTTGCATGGTATCGTCCAAATGGATATTTCAAGATTGATACTAATTGTGTTTCATGCTTTATTAAAGTGAATATGTGCACAAATCAATTTTGAACCTTGTTTTATAAGTCCTAAGGAATATTTTGAGCCATTTTTCAATGATTAGAAATTCTAAAATGATGACATGGAAGAAATGGGCCCCTAGATGGACCATTCAAGCCGATTTTTGGGTCAGCTGTAATTTAAGCCAACCATTCACATGGGATACTTAAATTTAGAACTGTGTCTGATTCCTTTCCAACTAAGGAAAGATTACACGTCCTGGTAAAACTTGCCAGTCAATTTATGTTTCAAGGACAAAGCATCAAAGTTAGAGGGGGGCCTCCGAGTCCCTGTGGACCATAGGAGGGCTAGATCCCTCCTGGATCCGCCATTGAGTGATGTATATGACTATGGAGAGGATAGGACAGGAGAGGATAAGACAAGCACGGCATTTCCATCATCTCTCATAGCAATAGAGAGATAGATAAAGGGACAGATAGATGTAGAGACAGATGCAGAGATTGATATAGGGGTAGATAGATAAAGGGACAGATATATTGATCGATAGATATATGATAGATAGATAGATAGATAGACAGATAGACAGATAGACAGATAGAAAGTCCGACACTTAGGAGTTGTAACCTTGAGTAGGACACTTTTTGTAGGGCTGAACTGGCCAATATTTGGTATCAATCTTTAGCTTAAGACCTCCTTTAATTGTTAAAGAAGTATCAGCATGATACTAATAAGTATAGTGGGTTTTTCATGGCTTTTAAGATGGGGTAAAAAATCGGTTTTCTCACAATGTTGAGTCAGATACTTGTGAATTTTAGTAGAATTTTGTCATGTTTCAGGTATTTTTTGCTAGTCTATGGTCACTTCAGTTTCTTTTTCATTCAGTTAGGATAAAGCTTAATCTCTTCTGTGCTCTATTATGGGCATTTTGAATTGCAGGGAAGACTCTAAAGCACCAATTTCTTTGATTTCATATTTTTAGAACACAGCTGTCCAAATCAAAGATGTCCTATGTCATTTTTTATTTCAGAAATCTAGCCACCAATTTAGTTCCTGTGATGTCCCAATTGCTAATTTTCTGTTAGATTTAGTAAAAACGTTTAATTTGAGGCCCTGGTTGATAATCAATAATTCATAGGCCAAGCAAGATATCACTTTATTAAAATGTACAGAATCAAAGTGTCTGACTCAAGGAACCTTACCCTATATATAAATAAATTTTAAGTCAAATAAATTCATAGCCTGACAAAATTCGGAGTCAGGAAGGTAGGTCAATGGAAACTTGATTTATGATAATTAATAAACTTACAAAGTTTGATTTGCTCTGTAAAGAAAACCACAGCACAGAATTTTTTTTCACAGGGTAGGATCCTTAATTACCTTGCAAACAACCAGCCTGGCCAATAAAAACCCATCCGATCTTAATACACAACGTCCGAGGGTCCTTTGAAAATAAAACTCCCGAATTTGGGAACACTTTTGTTCCCGAATTTGGGAGCAGTTCCCGAATTTGGGAACACCTTTGTCCCGAATTCGGGAGTGCTCCCGAATTCTGCACTTTCCCGAACTGATTTTAACTTCAAAAAGTAGCTCATGGTTTTTCTGTTAAAAATCTTGATGTACCTGGTCACGCAAGAAAATGATATTCATAATATCTTAGTCATAAATTTCGGTTCCATGGAGATTTCGGCCGCGTCCTTCACTTCCTGTTCTAATTCTTCGAGTAACACGGCAGAGAAATCAGTTGTTGCAGCGTTTTCTTTTCGGCCTAAAATGGTATCCAAAACATCATCAGAAATCATATGGGGAGTATAAATCAACAAGACAGTCAAAATGTTGAAAAATGAAAATAAATTCCATTTATGTAATAATGTGTAACTCAGATAATTCTAGACTGGGAAGTCGGGGCTCATCATCGCAATATCATCATCATCATCATACTATAAATTCATGGATGCTTTACACTACTCCTCCAAAACTATGCAAAGCACACTCTCAAAAACTTGCACACAACTTATCAAGCTGATCTACAACAACCATATCTATGTCTCACCGCTGGGACGTTTCACCGCCGACAGTAGTGGGACGTTTCACCGCTGGTTGATAACAATGTTAGCCAAGTAATCATCGCCTTGTATAACTTGACAAGCCATAATTCAACAAAAACACACAAATAATATTGTCTGTGTTGCTATTCTATATACACATGATCTATGATTATCTACGTTTTTTTTGTTACTTTGCAGCAAATTGACATAACATTTTGTAGCGTCTCAGTTCACATGTTACAATGTAGCTAAAAGTATGCAAAGTAACAAGGAAACGTAACTAAATGAACAATGTCATTGCCAGAATAACAAAGGATAACAATATTCACTTAAAGGGAAATGATACAGTTCACAACAGTGCCCCCTAGTGTTAATGGAATTTGATAAAATTTGCCCCGTTTTGTCACCAAACATTCTAAAACAATTCAGTTAAAACCACATAAACTTAAAGAAAAATTGAATTCAAAACTTTTTCGGAAATTTTTTGACAAGACGTCCCCTCCCCAATCGGTGGACCCACCCACTGCTAACTACGGGCCGTAGTCTGTAAAGGACCCTGGTGACCCCCCCCCCCTTTTTAAAAAAATAAAATTGCTATTTCATATCTCAGCTGGAATATTACCAAGTTTTACTACATTTTCAAGGGTATTTTTCATTTTATAAGCCACAGATTAGAAAAAAACATAATTTTCCCTATGTTATCAATGTTATTTCTGAAGAGTGAGTGAGTGAGTTTGCGTTTTACGCCCCGCCCCAACAGCACCGGTGTGGGCTATTCAGAGGCAAGTTATTTCCGAAGACAAATTGAGGTGCATTCAACATCTTCAAGTGTTAGTAGTTCTTTAAAAGTGCTGGTGAGCCCCTATTTATCCCTTTATTCCCTACAGTCTCAGCATGCTTATCACAAAATTTCATTCACTTTTCATGGTTGGTTCTGAACTGTATCATTTCCCTTTAACAAAAAATTAAGTGATTGTTTCCAATTACTTTAATAACCAGTGCTGGGCACTTCCGCAAACACTTCCGCAATTTGCGGAGGTACGAGTTGTTTGTTTGTTTGCATTCCTTAAAACTGTGTTTGCGCAATTTGCGCTTTGCAGTTCAAGGCTGACTTCCGCAAATGCAAACAGGAAAATGCGCCAATTGTCCTCTATAGCATGTCAAGCAATTGAAGCAGTATGAAGTGCCATTGACAACTGTTCAAGCAACCCCAAATCAATTGCAATCGGGCAATTGACAGCAATTAATTACAATACAGGCCAAAAATGTAATCACATTTGGAACAAATATTCAAGTTTGGCCTTATTAGTCAGAACATGTCAATTAGCATCTCAAGATCATTATGTGATAGGTAGGTTTGCATTTGCATTTGAAATTGAGGTTTCAAAACTAATGCAAAGTTTGCAGATTTGCATTTGCGGAGGTAGAGAATTTTAGTTTGCAGTTTGCGTTTGTGGAAGTCAATTTTTGTTTGCATTGCCCAGCACTGTTAATAACCAAACAGTGAAATTGACTGGCGGTGAAATGTCTCACACTGCCGACGGTGAAACGTCCTGCTACCACTCGTGTTTCTCCAGTAATAGTGTAACCTTTCCAAAAACGCCCCAAATGCAGACCAAATCATAGACAGCATGGTCCCCCATTATCGCCCACAACGTCCAACTTCAGGCAAAAATTACAAGTCTAGGGAAGCTACAACTCACATCCAACCATTCAAATATCCAGAAAGACTTCCAGATGTTTGTTATCGACACAGCAACGTTGTATTTACTCGAAAATGAAGTTTCCTTGCTCAGTTGTTTTCTCAGTTTCCATGCGTGGCCACCTAGCGGAATCGGGCGTGCTGCCCTCTGCCGGATTATTGTGTTTACAAATTGGTCACGTCTTGGTCAAGTTGCCCTTCATGGAATCGCCCGGAAAAAGACCCCGCGGCGCTCGTCCAGTAAGCGCCGCTCGGTTTTAAAAGGGCGCGGCGCTTGTTGAGCAAGCGCCGCTAGCATCCCTGACGGGCGAGGCGCGCGCGGCGCGAGCGGCGCGCGCGCCGCGAGTGTGGCGAAAAATATATAATGATTATGTCCCTAAAACGGCTTCATAGTCGGGGCAGGTTGTCACAAAAAGACGGGACAGGTTGTCACACTTTTTGGAGCTGGTTGTTACCCATTGGGACCAGGTTTTTAAACCAAAAAACTAACACAAATATAAATTGGTGACTTATACATGCTATTGATGACTAAAGATGTATGCAGATATGGCATAGTGTCTAGATAAATCTATTTAAAATTTAAAAAAAAGTTTGTAATCATCCTCCTCCTGATCAGAATGCTTTCCTGCTGCTTGGTAAGCCTTCTATTCATTTGTAGCACCCTTTCACACAGTCGCTTGTTTATTAAGGTCTTCACTGGGCAAGTAAATGATTCCTCATATATCCAAAATAGCTCGTCTTAGTCAAGGTCTGCCTTACCGAGTCCCACTTGCTGCATCCAAACTCTTAACCAAAAGTGTGACAACCTGCCCCGAGTATGTGACAACCTGCCCTGAGTGCTGAATTAGGAAAAATGTTTCCATAGGTCGTCAAGATTTCTAATGATATATGCATATGTTGATCAGATAGGTTCAAGTTACTCCCCTTTTAACATTCATATAAACTGGCAGTGCTCCTGCATGCTTTAAATATGTAAATAACAGCATATTTAAGTTCTACACAGTGTGACAACCTGCCCCTGTGACAACCAGCCCCGTTCTCCCTAAAGTAAATTTTTTTCTATGGTGGTATTTATCAATTAAATATTCTGGGCAATTTGACCTTGCAAAAATTGTCCATATCACAGAAATTACCCACTTAATGTACTAAATGACCCCTAGATTTATTTCTGGTAGACCTAATCAAATAATTAATTTAATCAAAGAAATACTGTAATGTATTAGTCAGAAATTTTAATGATCACAGTTTATATCATAATGTGCCTAATATACTATATTCAGCAAAAACGTGTCATTCAGAGCAACTTTAACTCCTTACTATTTTCAGTCATCCGTTGTCCTGGACTGCCTATTCCTGAAAATGGACGGTTGATTGGCAGTTGTGGGAACACTGTAGGCTCTACATGTTTATTTGCTTGCCATGCTGGCCATGTCATATCAGAAGGGGACACAATAAGAAAATGCACTGACCTGGCAATCTGGTCTGGGGGGAGCATTACTTGTCAAGGTAAGTCTTGTCAAAACTATTGGTCTATTCCTACAACTTAAAATATCATTATCAAACTTATGCCAATATTATTTTTGTAAAATTATAGATTAAAAAACCTCTGAATTTGACAGCATAGCTTATGAATGACTTTTTTTACTGAGTAATGATTTATCATTCCTTGTAAATAGAATTATTGTTAAAGAAAATTTGTTAAAGACAGAGCATTCCATAAGAATGACTTATCTACCAATTAATTATTCTCATTCATTGACAGCATTGATATAAATAACATGTTGAATGTGGATAAATAAAACGGTTTTCCATTTCCAAATTGCGGCAGCATGTCCCAAGGATACTTACAGATCTAATCCAACCACATGCCTTTCTTGTCCTCCCAAAAGCCGCACAACCGGGACTGGGAAAGAGAAGGAAGGATGCCGTTGTGTGACTGGATATGCTGGACCAAGAGGAGGACCTTGTTCTGGTAAAAAAAATCCACTTTCCTTTAGTGTTGGGCAGTTCTGATATATTTGATTCTGTTCGGTTTTTGGTTACTTCTGTCTCAAGAACCTCGGTTTCGGTTCTTGGCGAATCGGTAAAGAAAGCTGTGATGCGCAATGCGAATAGCACAATTTTGTGGTCCGCGGTTCAGTCTATGGTGTGCAACCCTTTTTCGGCCCAATTGTTCACTGAAGGCAAGATTGTAAGATGTGTGTGTTTGGGAAGAGTGAGCATGTCACAATTTTGCCAATAATTTTGTTCTTTTCTGAATAAAACGGGAGAAAATATAACAACCTAAAAACTCGGTTGTTAGATTGAACTTCTGTTTGGTTTCGGTTGCAGTGGCACAACCTCGGTTTCGGTTCCGGTTTCAGGAACCGACAAACCACTACTTTCAATCGCCTTTATAATTATTGTGTCCAAATTTTAACTTTTCTTGCTCACTTGAAATCTTGCTCTCTCTCTCTCTTTAAAACTAGTGAATCGGATTATAATCTGATCATATGGTATTATTGGACTTAGTAGAGACGTTGCCTATACCAGAAGTAACACTTTTTTATTATATCACAAACATATATATGACATAAAATTATCCAAAATAGCTCTTGTTCAAATATTTTAATTGGAACTGTTACCATTGAGGGTTATGTTACAGCCATGCACGATCAGTGAATAAGATTGCTTAAGAACGATGTATACATAGACTCCAGTAAAAACCCCACATTAAATTTAAGCTAGTTTTTTTAACAGGATTCATGTTTTTGTGTAATCACAACACAAAGACACTACTTTCAATGCTATCAGTGAGTGGACACAGAATATATCTGTGCTTATTCGTCTGGTTTTTAGAATTTCAGGATTACGCGGGATTTCATTAGCACGCGATTCTGGTCATTCACACTTGATAGTGAGAAATCAATGCTAAACAGGGACTTACTACGTTTGATATATGAGATGTGTGACGTTCTATTGCTTCTAAACCAATCAGATTAACAAAAATACTATGTATTTTGTGGCCAAGAACCTGAGAATCGCGTACTAATGAAATCACCTGTGAGACAATTATAATTGTATTATGATTATTCTATATTGTTGGTGACTTGTATAAGTGACCAGTGAAGTGTACATATTATATTAACTATCTGCAAAAATTGCAATATGGATAGTTAAATGGATCTTGATAGCAAAGCCATTTTTACAGCCTGATCTGATTATTATGACATCTTTACAGATATAGATGAATGTTCTCTGAATAATGGAGGGTGTCAACAAACTTGCCTGAACAACAATGGATCATTCTCATGTCGATGCACATTGCCAGGATGGGTAGAAGATGAAGATGATTCAAAACAGTGCACAGGTGAGCTAGGGAATCGGATCACAGGGGCGGACTGGCCTATGTGGCGGAGTGGCTGCTGCCATGGGCCCATCCACTGAGGGGGCCCATTACGATGCAAAATTTTTAAAAGAATTAATAAAAAGCGAATAAACAAAGCTTAGACATTAAGTCTACTGAATTTGAAAGAAGTTTCTCACATGGGCCCCAACCTAACACCTTACCGAACTAAATACACTTCAACCTCACCTTACGACCACCTCACTAAAACGGGCACCTCGCCATTACAACCACAAGGGCCTGGAACCAAATATTTTACTTGTCTTTTATGCTTAATAAAACCTCTCTAATGCGGGCACCTCGCTAATGCGGTCAACTCGCAAATGCGGGCACTTTCCAGGGTACAAAACTGCCATTCAGACCTCACTCAATGCGACCAGTGTTGTATCAAGCAGAAATGCCAATTGGCGGCACCCTGTCTGGCCGTGAGTTTGCTCAATAACTTCCAAGATCTATGCATTGTTTAATGGCAATTGTGATACGGGGCACAGTCAGAACAGCCAGAATTACATGTTTTCAGCAGTTACTGAAGAGTTAGCATGATTGCACCCCGGGGATTGCACTTCATAATCGGACCTGGTATATCAATGCCAATCAAGAACCTTCCATTGTGTTTTTGTTGCTTGCTTTTGACACATCTCAATTGACAATTGAGTGAATTGACATAGAAAGTATCAGCTAATCACTAATACAAGAACATATTCGCAATTACTACAGAAATATGAAGAAGCTACGTTTAAAATTGACAGCAAATCGGCAATCTTTGATATGAACCATTACTAAATTTCTTCTTAATTACAAAAGTTTAGTAGTCTAATTAAGATCTTCCTGGGATGATACCACTCAATTAATGAAATATGAATGAATATCTTTATTTGCATAGATCTATAAGAGATATACAAGCATAAAATATAGGCCCTAGCTTAAAATATTTAACAATAGAATCAATAAAATCTGGTAAGATGACAGTATTAAAAATTAAGTAAAAGCAATTGAACAAGTTATAGGCCTACATCTAGGCCTGTGTCACAGGCCTATTTATTGGCCTATTTCATACATTTGAGGATTTATTTCACTATCATGTATAGTCCGGTTTACAGAGAATGTCCAACTGAATGACTTTTAAAAATGTCAAACAGCAATTAAGAGTTATAATCAGTTATTAATTGACAGGTGGACTGGAGATCCTGGCCTGAACATTCATAAGCACGTGGCACTGAGTTATGCTGAAGTGACCTCTGGTGTTCAGCAGCCAGCCACGCCCCTGGTGGTCATTTTGGGAATATGGCAACCTCTCCATTGCGGCCACCTCGCTATTGCGGCCACTACGGCTTGGAACCACTGGTGGTCGTAATAGAGAGGTTGAAGTGTATGCTGTAGAATTTATCTTATGAAATAATTCTGACGGTATAGGAATTTTGGAGGCCCCTAGGTTTATTTTGCCATGGAGCCCAAGATGCCGCCAGTGCCGCCTGTCGGATTAAAGACCCCAAAAAGATTACCGGCTCGCTAGATAACTCCAAAATGTGTACAGGTGTGCACCAAATCATATTCACACAATTGCCAAGTTCATGTCAGATAATCCACCACATAAGCTAATGTGTCATTTACCTTGAACTGTATCATTTAACACACAGCTAAGAATAACTGTCCTGACATGCCGGCTCCAGAAAACGGAGGTGTCGTCTGCTATGACCAGAGAAGAACCAACACCAAGAGTTGTCAAGTAAAGTGCAACAATGGTAAGAAAAAGTAATATTATGTTTTCTATGTATTAATTTTAACAAGAATCCGCAGATTCAAAACCGACCTAACGCAATGAAATTGAAGGTGCCATTGCTTAAACCACTGAGCAACTGATATTGGAAGATAGGAGAAATAGTTGATTGGAAGATGCTAGACTATTAGTATAGAATCAATGCAGTTTCTAAAAAAAAAGGAAAGATGGCTGCAGGGTTCCCACTCTTTTGCAAGTTCAAATTCAAGGTATTTTCCAGGTTTTTCAAGGTTGCCAAAACCGATTTTCAAGGCCTAAACCTGCAATTCTTTCAAACTGATTTTGTGCCCCAGACAGTCATCAAAGTCCAAAATTTGTTGGACCGTTTCAATTTTGGCAGGAGAACCCAAATTCCAGACTTTTTCCAGGTTTTTGGTGGATATATCACATTTTCCAGGTTTTTCCAGGCCGGGAAAAGCACAATCCAAAATTCCAGGTTTTCAAGGTTTTCCAGGTTGAGTGGGAACCCTGTGGCTGCCAAAATGGCTGCCATCTTGGATTTTTCAACATGTTCCTCATCCATACCAACAGGCCATAACCTGTGCCAAATTTCATAACTGTAAGTGAAATATTAAGGTCACAATGGTCAGTTCAAGAATGACAAAAATGGCTGCCACAAAGTGGCTGCCATCTTGGATTTCTCAACATGTTTCAGATCGATACCCATAGGCCAATACCTGTACCAAATTTCATAACTCTAAGCGAAATAATGAGGTCACTATGAGCAGTTCAATAAATGAAAAATGATGACTGCCAAAATGGCCACCACAAAATGGCCGCCATCTTGGATTTCTCGACATGTTCCCAATCCATACCCAGAGTCCCATACCTGTACCAAATTTCATAACTGCAAGTGAAATATTAAGGTCACAATGGGCAGTTCAAGAATGAATAAAGATGGCTGCCAAAATGGCCATCACAAAATGGCCACCATCTTGGATTTCTCGACATGTTCCTCATCCATACCCAGAGTCCCATACCTGTACCAAATTTCATAACTGCAAGTGAAATATTAAGGTCACAATGGGCAGTTCAAGAATGAAGAAAGATGGCTGACAAAATGGCCACCACAAAATGGCCGCCATCTTGGTTTTATCGACATATTCCCAATCCATACCCAGAGTCCCATACCTGTACCAAATTTCATAACTGCAAGTGAAATATTAAGGTCACAATGGGCAGTTCAAGAATGAATAAAGATGGCTGCCAAAACGGCCATCACAAAATGGCCACCATCTTGGATTTCTCGACATGTTCCTCATCCATACCCAGAGTCCCATACCTGTACCAAATTTCATAACTGCAAGTGAAATATTAAGGTCACAATGGGCAGTTCAAGAATGAAGAAAGATGGCTGACAAAATGGCCACCACAAAATGGCCGCCATCTTGGTTTTATCAACATATTCCCAATCCATACCCAGAGTCCCATACCTGTACCAAATTTCATAACTGTAAGTGAAATATTAAGGTTACAATGGGCAGTTCAAGAATGAAGAAAGATGGCTGCCAAAATGGCCGCCACAAAATGGCCGCCATCTTGGATTTCTCAACATGTTCCCAATCCATACCCAGAGACCCATACCTGTACCAAATTTCATAACTGTAAGTGAAATATTAAGGTCACAATGGGGAAAAATCGCCAAACGTGGTTTACATCTGGTTTGCGGTTGCAGTTTATGCCTACTGTTTATGGTTTCGCCTGATCCATTAACAGCTCCTGTATTAACCGGCCTCCACTGTTAGGCCGGTTAAAAATGGAAAACAAGATAATGATACAAGTCTCTATCTTTTGATCAGATACGTTTAAAAAAAAGCTTATTATATATAATAAGTGGTATAGAATTGGCCTGTAGAGAAAGTATAATCAGGTAGGGCCCACATAAGTTAGTTCTATTGATCTATCTGCCTAGTTCATTGTCTATCTATCCATCTATCTACATTATGATAAAATCTCCTGCAAGCAGTGTAGTAGTTGTCTCGACTAACAAGGCAGGCAGACATAAACGTTTGGTGTATTTTCCCTTTTTTTGCAAAGGTTTCGAACACTTGGATGAGCACCCGAATGCTTTTGAGACATGTGGACCTTCAACAAATTGGAAGTGGTCTTACCAAAGGAATCAGACTAAGGCACTTGATTGCCTTCGTAAGCAATTTTTGCTTTGTTGGCTTAAAGTTAATCCCCCACTGAAGTACAGCAGAGACACCTGTATGGGATTGTATCAACACTTAACAAGAGTTATTTCAAAGTGTTCAAGTAATTTTACTGATATTTTGACAATGTGGAACATGAGTTACATGACTTTTAATTAACTGAACTCGAGTTACGTTATGCAAAAATTGTTTGCCAAGAACTCGATTAGAAGATAAGTTATAGAAGTTAACCACTTTAGGATAACAAGAGTTAAATGTTCATACAATCTGGTACTGAAGGGATTCAAGTTGGCCTGGGTGCTGCAAACAAAGCTGACAGTCACAGTCGCTAAGCTGCCATTGCGATGTTATTCAGCTGGTGGATGAGACTCTTGCAGTTGCTTTACGCTGTGATGGCCACTGCTAAAATAATAAGCTCGGGTGCCCCAGTTTCTTATTTGAGGTTTGTGTTCTTTGGGTGTATGGTGTAAACAAACTGAGAGTATACATGTTTTTTTATGATCTTTTTCTTTAAATAGTTAAAAATTTCATGCCCTCTTAAGGTGGCTCATGTAATTACGTCATGTGAGCATATTTCCGCGCAGCCAGGCAGGCCCTATCTGTCGTAACGTCACCACAGCAGCATTGCTCTGCTGACCCTTCTTTTTCATCTTTTTTAAATTCTGAAAATTCCATGCGACTGTCGCTTCGTTTGCCATTTGCGCCACTTCTATTGTGGTTAGAGACTTCTCGTTTGGAGCATTAGATGCGCTATGACGAATACTATAATCTGACAGACTTTCAGTTCTCTACTCTCAGTAGAAAATTTCTGCAGGCGATTTTCGGCAAGCATGTCTAATTTCTCAAAAATGACTCTGTGACATAAATACATTTTTGTATCAATATCCAGGCCCGTTGGGCCATATATGCCTGTATCATTATATTGTTCCTCACTTTATTTGGAAGCAAATGACAAAGAAATAAAGAATTCTATCTAGTCTTTTTTTTTTGCGCTATGGTTCATAAAAAATATTTAATTTTCAAAATTGAAACTTTTGTTCCGAACCCCTAGAAAAGTTCTTTAAACTTAATATATTTCTCTGGAATTTTAGTCAGCTTTTCCCTCAACCTGTCCTCTTTAATTCCATGCTTCATTTGATAACATAGGATGAATGGCCACTGAATGGCACTTCACAGTAAAAAAAATTGAATTTTTCAGGTTTGCGTGGACTGACTTTCTTTTACACAACCTCAAATATTTTGAAAGAAAGGCTGGTAGCGACCACTTTTGTTTATATATCCTTCCTATAAACTATATTTTGGATCATTTGAAACTATTTTAAAGAAATCCTATCTTAGAAAATTCACGAGTATCGAGCCACCTTAAAGATATTGTGAGAAGTTAGAAGTCTCGCCAGTCATAAATTATTCATGGTCACGTACATTCCGCAGCCTCCCGCTGGGACTCCAATTGCTAAATCTTGCAAAATGCTCTGTTTTGCCCCCTAAAACCCTAGCTTGGATCTACTGTAACAAAGGGACTGTACCCAATTTATCTAATCTATTTTCCCCATCGACCTTTGCTTCAGCCGCGTTCTTCGAGGGGATTCAAACAAATGCAGATGTTTTCTATTTTGCGGGAAACTGCAGCGACATCGATGGCATACAAAGAGGGAATATAGCTGAAGAATTTGTCAGGTTTGTGCTAAGAATCATTCTCCAGTGCTCAATTTTCATTGGACTTGATTGACTTTTGTGCAATGAACCATTCTATTGCAAATTGCACTTGGATCCACTCAGAACCAATGTTTTAATTTTTTAGATGTTTATTGACAACATGGGTGGTTTGGTGCCCGTTGTCTGCCTTCCTACTGTAGAACGGGGTAAAATTGACAATCCAGGAGAAAGTTGGCCGGCTATTCTAACCCACTTAATGGAAGAAATGACAACTTTTCTCACTGACACAGTTATCTTTGGCAAATTTGCAACCTGTGTCAGTGAGGAAGGTAGGCATTTTTGCAATTGAGTGCGTTAAAATAGCCAGCCAACTTTCCCCCGGATGGCCAACTTTACCCCGTTTTACGGTAATTCTTAGATGAAAGTGTAAGTCTTGTAATGTTTCAAGAAGACTGGACTATGCTTCAGGGTGGTTTACAGATGATTTGTGGTTGTAGACAATAAGACTGAATGTGAATTCACGTAGTCTATGGAGGAAAATGATGTCATAAGTTTTTTAATATCGCTTTTCCCTATAGATAGAGTACATGTCCCAAGAAAATTTGCTCATTCAGTCTCTGTGTTTACAAATATGAAATCAGCTGTTAAGTATTAGACTTTAGTCCAAAAATATGAAAAGTGTGCTCAATCAGGTTAACAAATATCAGAGTCGAGTTTTTGATAAATTATCAATATTATTTATTCTACTCACTTTTGAAATTGAATACGGAGCATTGTATATTTAAGGTAGATAACTTGAAGACCAAATGTTATGCCTAAGTTTGTATTGGAAATATTTTAAACAGTTTTCTAGGAAAGCAAGGCGTTTGCCAACAAAACTTCAACAGAACATGTTCAATCGAAAATGTGGAAATCAGGTGTCACCAGAATTCATCGTCAAGGACAAGGCCTTCAGGTGATCCAGACTTGAATTTCAGGTACTTACACTTGGCAGCAAAATGACTCGTCAACTATTAAATTCAATGGGAAAACATTAGAGCTCTTTGCAGATTCGCAGTCCACTGGAAAAATTTATTATTAAAATGGAGGGAGCTTGCATGTATATGTCAGGTGTTATAATTCGTACTGTAACATGCATTTGCCATTTACACTTTGACTGAATTACATTTCAGATTTTCTATCAACAGTATCGAACAGCAGTCCCCAACGATTTATGATTGTGGCAAAAGTTGCAGAAAGGAAATAGAAAATAAATTGAAGGATATGATAAGTACTGAATCAAAGAAGGTTGTTGAGATTTACCAAAAGGTAATTTTAATCCAGCGTGCTTGATTTTGTGCATAATAAAATTACACCGCTCAACCTTCACAGAATAGCAGCATGGGTAATTTCAAAGGGGGGAGGATTGTTAAGTTTCACAGCATTAAGTTGTCGTAGCCGGAAGTCTGCGGGCTGTCGGGTGTTGAATGAATTCTGTGTATTTTAAAAGCATGTATCTTTCAGAATATGAGTTTTGATAACCCTATTGCTGCTTTCAAGAGATTATTGTATCCAGATTAGGCTTTACTTGTATTGCTGCTTCATGCCTTAGTTTCGTCCGTAGGTATAGACATTAAGTATTTGGGGTTTTTTTTTGAGGACCCCATCTGGGTCATTCTGAAAAAATTAATTGAGGGGGTACAAGAGCAGTTGGGGGCAGGGGTCAAAACCCCCTTATTTCGACCACTGCTCATGAAGTCTCAATCATCTATCCAATGCATTCATGCATCACTAGAAATTGAATGACTTATGAAAGTCTTTAATTTGGTTACAGTAGACGAATGACGAGTACTTACATTCAGCTGCTAGTGGCACCTCACTAAAGCCCCTATCAAATACATTGATACGAGGTGCTAATTTGTCATAAGGCAACGTGTGACCTCATTGATGAGTGGTATGACTTGGTCAATGACTCTGATAAATAACATAGGAAGTATAGGCTATGACTCACTGGCTGCTATACACGTCATAGAGTTAACATGGCATGGATAGGGCTATGACACTGCAAGAAACATTTCAGTCCAATTCTGTAAGCACTCGTTTTTCGTCTACTGTAAGTAGTAAACTTTCACAAGCACTTTCAAAGCAACTGTTAACCTGTTACTCTCCTTCTAGAAAGCATGTACAGTAGCATTAAGTACAGTGTGATGTATCATTAGCATGTGATGTTTGCCGGGTCACCTGGACCCATGTTGAACGCCTGATTCTATCATCCTTCAGGTCATTGCTCCTGTCCTAATTAACTTACCAAGTTTCATAAACACAGGACGTAAAGCCCCAATGATCCATTCATTGGCATGTGATGTCTGTAATAGCAGCCATATATACAGGTGTATGGTTATGTGACATAGTATGGCAGATATTGATATTAATTAGTCATTCTAATGCGGCTTTGCTCTGTCAAACAATAGGATTACACACATACATAGAACTGTACAAGTGATATAGATACAATTGTATATTTTATATAAATCCGTAATAGACTATCATGTACTCACATCAACTAGAATCCATAACAAAACAAAGAGCATTGAAGTAGACGATACATGCATATGGAGACTGAAAGGAAAAGAAGAAACAGACCACAATTCCATTATACTGGAAATACATAACTACAAAGAAAAACAAAAAAAACAAGAGATGGCTCGCAAAATATGGGACCTTGACAACAAAGAAGCCTAGGAACAGTTCAACGACTACATAAAAAATAGCATGCAATGCATGCACCGTGTCCTCGAGCAATTTAATAACCCTTATAACTCAATGGGATATGATCATTACATTAACACATCTCTATAAATTGTTAAAAGTTGCATTCTATCTATAGATCTATCAATCTACATATCAATCTATCTATCTGTCTATCTATCTGTCTATCTGTCTATCTGTCTATCTGTCTATCTTTAGTAATTGGCTGAAGCATAAATCTCAGGTTGTGGTGCACCCCACTTTGTCTCAGGGCGGAAGGGCCAAAGGGAAGAAGAAGAAGATGCTTCTCAGAAATCGTCTGCTGAGCAAGGAGGAATTTGGGGGATTAAAGTTAACTATTTAGAGCAGTGAGACATAAGATTAAAGCCAGGGCATCTAGTGCAACAGTGTAAACACTGGGCATCATAATGGCATCATAACTTTGGGTTGTTCTTGCATCTGTGAAATGCTTTTCGATCCACACCAACTTTGATATGACAATCCCATTGATGACGACAAAGGGCCCGAGGCCCTGCTCTCGGACACAAAAAGGAACATAAAAAAACCAAGGCAACAACTACGAGGTCTGCCGAAACATGATAGAACATGGGCTCAACAAACATATCCCAAAGATCACAATCAGAGGGAGCAGGAAAAAGAAGGAAAGTGAAGAAACGAAAAGAGCAAGAAACAAAATGAGAGAAATTCAGAAACTAATAAAATCAAGAAACCAGCCGAACACTAAACGAGAGAATATCGGAAAATACGTCGAAGCACAAAAGGAACTCTACGATAATATAGAAAAAGATGCCAAGGCGCACAAAGGGAACATCATAAAGAAAATAGCTAAGGATGCGAAAACAAAGACAGATGCAATATGGAAAATTGCAAAGAAATTAAAGAAAAACAAAGCAGAGGAAGAAGAAGTAACAAAAGCTGAAGACAACATTAAAATCACAGACGAACATGCAGCCAAACAACACATAGCAAATTACTTCGAAGACCTATACCAAGCAAGAGAGGGAGAACCTGGAACAGAAGAAAGTACAAAGAACATAAAGAACTGAGTCTCCGAATGGATGAGAGAACAGACAGCCACTGAAGAACCAATCTCAAAAAAGGAACTTCAAATCATCCGTAAAAAACTAAAAAGGAAAAAGGGAGTAGGCCCGGATAACATCCCAAATGAAATCCTGATTGAAGCTGACCACCACACAATGGATATACACAGAACCATTCTCAATGCAATACTAAACAAAGAAAACATACCACAAGAATGGCAAAAAGGAAGTATAAAAAGACTGTATAAAGGAAAAGGAACAAAGGGAAAATGCTCAAACGAAAGGGGAATATACCTTGCCAGCAACTTGGGGAAGATCTTCGAAAGAATAATTAACAACCGAATAACAACAAACATCATAATGACAGATCACCAAGCGGGGGGAAAGAAAGGAAGAGCCACCAACGACCACCTGATGGTCCTGAAAAACAAAATCAATAGAGCCAAGGAAACAAATAAAAAAGTTCTCATAACGTTCCTAGATGTTACAAAAGCATACGACAAAGCATGGCTGGACGGGATAATGTAAGTAATGAGAAACAATGGTTTGGAAGGAAAAAACTGGCAAATTATAAAGAAATTGAACGAAAAACTAACAGCCACGATACAAACATCACACGAACCAACCAGAGAAATCAACTTAAAGGACAGCATACGCCAAGGAGGAGTGCTGTCAGTCAACCAGTACGCTCTACTAATGGACGAAATAAGCAAAGCAGTCCTATGAGAAAACATCAGAGTCAAGTTTAACAACCAGGAAGCAGTAGGATGCCTACTGTGGATGGACGACGTAGCACTGATAGCGTACAATGAACAAGAAATGGAAAAAATGCTAAATATAACCAATGAGATCTCAAGAAAATACCACATAAATTTCGGAGCAGAGAAAAGTAAAATCGTGACAATGGGGAAAACTGATGAAAACAAAACATTTATGCTTGGAGAAATGAAGATAGAACGAACAGAAAACTACAAATACCTTGGAGTGATCCTAAATAACAAAAATAACCTAAAGGAGCACACCAAATCGACCAAATTGAAAGTGGAAGCAGCATACCAAACAATGATGACAATATGCGAAGACTCTGACTTGAAAGGGATCCAATTGGACGCAGCATGGAAAATCATAGAAACCTGCATAGAACCAATAGTGACATATGGAATTGAAGCTCTAAACCCAAACAAGACAGAATTGCGAGAACTGAACAGCATATGGACTAACATCATCAAAATACTACTGATGACACCGCAGTCAACACCCAATGAAGCTATCTACATTGAGACAGGAACCCTTGATTTTGAGCCCATGATGGACAGAAACCGGCTGAGAATGATGAGTAGACTGAGAGCAACAGCCAACCAACTACTGACGACCACAATGCACGATGAAACTAAGGGAGGTTGGAGAGAAACGATATCAGAAACAATGGCAAAATACAGCATAATGGAAGAGGACATGGCAAAACCGGAGAAAACAAGAAGAAGAACGATAGCCAAAAAAATCAAGGAACAGTTCAAACTGACAATAGAAACACAATCCCAAGAAAAATCAAAGGTAAAAGCCCCCCTGGAAAACACAAACTGGGAAACCAAGAAAAGGAGAGGATACCTAAGTAAACTAACAAGAAAACAGGCCAGCATTATATTCAAAACAAGGACCAGAATGCTTGATGTTGAAAATAACTACAAGGGTAAATACCGAGATACCGTATGCAGAATGTGCAAGAACCAAGACGATACAACAGAGCATGTACTGCAACACTGCATCACAATCCACGCGGATGACACCAACAAAATACAATTAAAAGACATCCACGAAGACAATTACCTGAAACTAAAAACAATCTCCGAAAAAATAAAAAATATAATGACTGAAATACATAATGCAAATGTGTTTTGAGCGGCCTAGCAACCCAGGTACACACACGAGAGAGAGAGAGAGAGACGTTGCATTTGTCTAAAAAAATCTGTTCGGACTAACTTACTATGTATTCAAACACAAAGACAACTTCAAAACACAGCAAGTACGATGTGGTGTGTATCTACACTCTTGCTCGTAAATATGGAATAAATCGAAATAACCATGATGCTTGTTATACCTTTGTTTCGGGCCAGTCCAGATTTATAGAATTAACTTCAACATGCTGAGAAGAGGCTCAATTAGCCCGATATGAATGGCTAGAGTGGATTTTACCTATTTTGCGGTTTTCATGAACACTGGTGATAAACCAACCTTATTTATTATAATGATAAACTCTCAATTGCTAGCAGTCAAAACAACTTCTAGTTTAAATTATAGTACATTTTGGTAGAGCACGCATTGGGTATAAAATTCTATATCAATAAAACGTTCCTGGTTTTCATGCAGTCTTGGAATTTGAAAAAGTAAAAAACTGTTCCATTGGACCAAGAATAAATATGACCCATTTTTTCTCTGCTGTGATTATTTTTTCTCGGAGGTTCCACATGCTAATAACCATTGAATAGACTCATTAAAAGGTTAATCTTTCAAGTGACTTTCACAAATCAGCAATTTTAGATGGATTTCTCACCCTACATAAAATTCATATTTTGGGCTTTTTCGCATCATTTTTTCAATAGGTCTGTCTCCATATGGGAATTACGACAGGTATTATCGATAGGTGGCACTATGGTAAGGGGGAGGGCTATTTTTGTCTTTGGGGAAGCCCACCAAATGACATAATATCTGGTTTGTTTGCAAAGTAAGTGAAGTCCTGTGACCAACAATTAATTATAATCTGGTTGTTAACATGTTACAATCCTCCAATCTGTTTGATAACAAAACACTTTTCTGTGGAACTGCTGTTTTGAGAACATAATCAATACAGTGTAGCTGACCCAAACAATCAAATGTTCAACAAACACACTCATTTAGTTAGACTCCTTGGCTTGGTCAACAACACCAATCATCTTGTTGAAAGGCAAAGGGGATTTCATCAGAGCTCCTATTGCTTGGAGACACCAGCTGCACATAAAGTCAGAACTACAAATGGAGACTGACCTATTTCCTCCAGCCTCCCAAATTTAAAAAAAGATTTAAGCAAATATTAAATTGAGGACTTCAAATAACTCTTCAGGAATCCACTTAAGGTGACTCAAGCATGGTGGTTTGATCATACAGATTTTTCTAAAATTTTGCACAGGTACTCTATGGGACCCATACATTCCAAAAATGAAAAACAAAAAAAATTCACCGACTTGTTTGGTTGCCATGGTAACAGCATGTTTGGCCTGATGACTGCTTAAAAGTCATAAATTGAGTTTTTGGTTATGTGCCACAGAATAAAGCATTACATATAATAATAATAATAATATGGATTTATATAGCGCTAATTTCAGTAAACTGCTCATCAGCGCTTTTAGGATTAAATCACTTATAGGAATTCTGAAACAAATGGGTTTTTAGTTTCTTCTTGAAGCGTTCCAAGGTTTTTGCAATTCTAACTTCTTCAGGCAAACTGTTCCAGAGTTTTGGTGCTGCATAGGAAAATGCCCGATCCTCAACAGCAGCTTGTGGTTACTTCTCAGGTTATGTTTCTGTTGTGATTTGACTTGAAGAAGATTTTGGATGTATTGCGGCGCCTGGTTGTTGATTGCCTTCCATGTAGTTGTATCAATTTGAATTGGATTCTCGCTGTGATTGGTAACCAGTGCAGTTGTTTCCTACTAAGGCTGGCACTGTCATGTTTTTTCAATCTCTCAATTAATCGAACTGCCGAGTATTGAGCAACCTGAAGTTTATTTAACAATCGGATGGCAGTGCCATACAACAGCCCATTTCCGTAGTCCAAATGAGGGGTGACAAGTGCATTGACAGCAGTTTTAACTATTTCCTTGTCTAGGTTTTTTCGGAGTTTCGATAAGTTCCTCAAATTGAAATATGCGCTACGACACATTTTGTTGATCAGCTTCTCCATGCCATGGTCATATTTTTGTCAAAGAGCACGCCTCAGTTGCGGACATGGTTGGCAGTCTTGATTTCAACATTGTCTACATTGATGGATGTCATTTGAAGTTTCTTCAATTGGTTTGGTGCTGCAATCAGAAGAAGTTCAGTTTTATCTCCATTATTGCAAAGCTTGTTGTCATGCAAGAAATTTCGGATTTCTGCAATGCAATTTTCCATTTTCTCAGTTGCATGTTGTTCACCCAAAAAGGTTGGTTTAAATGAAAGGATGAGTTGCTCATCATCAGCGTACTTCTGATCATGAACCTGATTTCTTTGTGCTACTTCACTGACTGGGGCAACATAGGAGTTAAATAAGATTGGTCCAAGTTTGGAGCCTTGAGGAACTCCAAAATTGAGTGGAAGTTTGCTTGATGTTTTGTCATTTATTATCACAGACTGTGATCTTTCAGAAATGTAAGATTTGAACCATCTCAAAGCTGCACTGTGTACACCATACCTGTTGCACAGTCTTTCTAGCAATATGCCATGATCAATTGTGTCGAATGCAGTAGACAAGTCCAACAATACTAGCATTGTCACCTCACCGTTGCTCATATTAAGCATAATATCATTATGGATTTTTGTTAAGAGGGTTTCGGTGCTATGAAATTGCTTGTAGGCTGATTGTTTTTCATCCTCAAGATTGTTCTGAGTGAGGTGTTCAACGTACTGTTTGATTACAGCGCTCTCAATGATTTTACTCAGAAAAGAATGCATTTGTCACACAAAAACGTCAGAAATGTCTTCCCGTGGATGTACAGTTTTTGTACACCAATACATTTTTCACAAATTTGAAGAAAAAGGTTAAAGTACTTTTATCTGTAAGAGCTCAAAGGACACCAACACACTAATTAATTGCAGATTTTGTATGCATCAATTTTGGCAGTAATCAAATTTCAGGAAAACGATCATACACATTTTTTAAAAAATTTGCATATATCATAAACAAGTTATTGTCAAACAATGGCAAAAAATAAAAAAAGTTTCATCAAGTCATTTATTTACTGCAGTACCATGACTGTGCCAATGTCAATTTAAAGAAATAAAGACGATTTTAGACACAGTTGACTGAAATTAACCGAGAAAATTATTTGGATAAAGATGAGAAGCTAAAACTTTGAACTAACATAGAGTAGGTGTTACTGCATTCAATAAAAAAATAATCATGCTTCTAGCTGCATTAGATCTCATTTAAATAGCAAAGTACCGGCTGCCATGTTGTTAAAAAAAAGAGAACAGAAAATGGTAACGTCACAACTGTTTCATGGCCTGTAGCAGTGGTGACGCTATTATATGTTGCTAGGCAACCAGGCACCTCAGAAGTATGTGCAGTGTACCACGCTTGAGTCACCTTAAGTACTTAAAAGTGCGTTTTTAACCATTGGATTCAAATGGGATAGCTAAAATTCATGGTAGTTTTTGTGTTTTCCTATATTCCATATTTATGAGCAATAGTGTACTTTATGCAGTCTTTAATAGTGTGATTCAAACTAAATCCTTGCCATCATTGGCTGAATACGTCTGTGACCTATAATAGAACCAGTTCTGAACACCTGATTTGCATGGATGGATGGATGGATGATTGGGGCTTTACGTCCTGTATTTATGTAAGAAGGAAATACGACACTTCCAACTTGGTTTAGTTCTTTTTATTCCAAAATATATGGTCAATCAAAAACACTGATTGTAAAAATAAAATAAAACATTATGAGTATATATCACAATAAGTAAGACTATTATCACATCTAAATTATTAAATGATACAATTTTTAGAAATTTATATTAGTAGTTATTTACTACTTTACTGTCTTTTGTTTACACATTCTGCTATTTAAAATAATATTTTTTTTCGACTTCTCGGTTAATATATTTTACTATTGTATTCCAATATTTCAAAACTTTGACAATTATTAATAATCTGAATCAAACTGAAATTATTGGCAACAACACAAACTATTACATGAAACATTTAGTACCAAAATACCAACCCTGCTTCCTGGTGGAAAGTGATAACAGTGGTCAACAATTATCCCTAATACTTCATAGTCCACACAGCACCTGCAGAGTCATGAAATGACATCTTAATGTATGACTAAATATTAAACACCAACAATTAATTTAAAAGCTTACCCACAATAACTTGTACACCAGTTAGATTATTAGAACACTTGAAACACATTTTAGAACCACAAATAATGGCTTAACTTTGGAATGACTTCACTTAAATACAATTCAGATCAGCAGTTTAGCATAACAGTAGATACTTTAGTAGAGCACATGGTCTAGCCAATACACATGAGACTAATTTAAGAACAAAATTCTCAAAAATATACATGTGACAGCTTTTACAAATGGACTACATTTGTCAAAGACATCTTGGTACAAAATACAAGACCTGAAATAATCGTAAATACCTGTTTTGAGGTCCTTATTTTACAAGTTTTCACCAGCTCTACTGCAAGCCACATGGTTTCCAGCTTCTTCTCAATTATTTTGCCACCGGGTGGCAGGAGCAGTCACATAAATTTACTTCTCCACACCAGAGGTCAGGAAGAGTCAACCAACATTATGCCCAGAGGGCAGCACTAATCATAAATCAGAAATCATTGTACCCAGAGTAAAGTAATCAATCTTACATCTCCCACCACTTTGAGGCTACACTGTCCTCAGTGAATTAACATGAATTCCAATCCTGTGCAACAGTAACGGAGAGACAGAATACAACTTACAGTGCATTATATAGTGCATTATATCCAAATATTGACAATGTCAACAACCAACACTTACTTCTACACAATAATCAACAATTACTTAGGTTTACCTAACGCTAATGTAACAGTTTGAGTAATCATCCGCGACATATTATTCATTGTTCTTAAGTATAAACTAAGAGAATCAGAATTTGCTTCTATCACTGGTTGTCTAACTGCAGACACAGGCAATCTGTGGGGATTCGAATGCTGTCCCGCAGTCTTCCTCTTGCTACGTCTTAAAGTTCGTCTCCGGGAATCTTCGGAATCCTGGGATGACTCTGATTCAATACTAGCAACATCAGTCACTGGAGGTCCTGAATCCAAAACTTGTGCAGGGGGT
Source organism: Platynereis dumerilii (assembly GCA_026936325.1). NCBI lineage: Eukaryota > Metazoa > Annelida > Polychaeta > Phyllodocida > Nereididae > Platynereis > Platynereis dumerilii. The sequence goes on along the minus strand of JAPTHN010000005.1, from coordinate 20,068,278 downwards.
ACTGCGGTACTGGTAGCATCCTCTTCTTTGGCATCCACGGATTCTTGTTTCGTTGGAGATTTGGAGGTCTCAGGCTCAGTTTCTGCCTCAGTTGTCACAGGTGCATCTGCTCCTTCCACAATGACACCATCCATAGCAAAAGCATCCTCGCTAGACTCTGACTCTGACTCGACCATTTCTCCATCATCCGAAGAAGCACTAGAATCATCTGCAAGTTGATGAGTGTCCAGAATCTCTGTACGAGTAACTGTTTTCAAAGGTCCTGTACCGTCAGCTAATTGTATCTGATATACATTGTCCTGAAGTCGTGATATCACTTTGTACGGTGTAGATCTCCAGTGGTCTTGTATCTTATTTCTTCCAAGAACTCTGTTTCGGCGTAGGACTCTTGCGCCAATTGCTATAGGTGCAGCTTTAGTGTTTCTGTCATGTGTCTTCCTGCGACTTTCAGCACTCGCCTGTAGGTTCTTCTTTGCTAATTCTGCTGTGAACTTGACATTTTCTTGGTGCTCTTTCAACCATCTATCTGTGACTTCTTGATCTGGTTCATTTTCCTCCTCAGTCTCAGGCTGGAAACCTACCATACGGTCAATTGGTAGATGAGGTTCTCGACCGAAGAATAAATGATGTGGTGACATCTTTGTGCTTGAATGGGGCGTGACGTTATAGGAGAAAACCAATTCCGGCAAGAACTGAGGCCACTTTCTTTTATTCTCAGGTGGAAGACTCTTCAACAGATTGTGCATAGTGCGGTTAAAACGTTCGCATTGACCGTTTCCTTCCGGATGATACGGCGTCATTCTGCTCTTCTGTATGTCATACATCTCACAGAGTTTCTGTACTACTCGTGATTCAAAGTTGCGACCTTGATCGCTATGGATCCTGGACGGTACCCCAAAACAATGGAACCAGTTGCGAACAAGTACCTTGGCCACTGTAGATGCCTTCTGATTACTTGTCGGAATTGCTTGAGTGAACTTGCTGAAGACATCAGTGAGAACTAAGACATTTTCTTTCCCGCACGATGATTTCTCCAATAATGTAAAATCCATGGCTAGTACCTCAAGCGGTCTAGTAGCCAGAAGACTTCCACTCATCGGAGGCTTCACCTTCGGCTGTGGAGCCTTGGAGATTGTACATCTTTCACATTGCTGACAATGTTGAAGAATGTCTCTTTTTACTGTAGGCCAGTAACCTCGGTGTTTCACCAATGCCCAAGTCCTCTCGCTGCCTTGATGACCCGCCTGATCATGAAGGGCTTTCAGGAGAACTGACTGAAGAATCTTTGGCATCAGTAGCTGTGTCAGCTCGCCTTCCTGGGGATCACACACTGTTCTGTACATCAATCCATTTCTTTCTTGAATTCTATTCCAGTCTCGCAATAGCTTTCGGACAGGCTTGCTTTCCTTTCTAAGAACCGATGTGGGAGGTTTATCTTGTTTCCCATGCCATTCATTCCACAAGATTAAAAATCTTCCAATCACAGGATCTTCTTGCTGTAATTTTCCTAATTCCTCTCTTGTGTACTCAGGAAATACATTCGAAGTGCCACTTAACACAGTATTGTCTTCTTCTACCACTGGTGTAGCTACAGTCTTAAACACATGAAGACTAGTACTGTTGACAACCGGACGAATGTAGACTTCAGAATCTCCATCAGTATCTTGATGTTTCCTCGAAAGTGCATCAGCTGCTTTGTTTGATCTTCCACTGCGATACTTCACTTCAAAATTGAATTGAGCAAGCTGGGCAACCCACCGCATCTCTGTTGCTCCAAGTTTCGTTCCAGGTTTATTGATATAACTCAGGGGATTGTTGTCAGTCCACACAATAAACGTTCTTCCTAAAAGATACTCTCTGAACTTTTCAGTGATAGTCCATTTTAGGGCTAATAACTCCAGCTTCATAGATGAATAGTTATCCATGTTTCTTTCAGTCGGACGCAATCCACGAGAAGCATAGGCAATCACAACAGGTCCACTCTCTTGAACTTGTGATAAGACACCACTAAGTCCTTGCATACTAGCATCAACCTCAAGGATGAACTGTTTGGAGAAATCAGGAAAACCAAGAAGTGGAGGAGTAGACAACTTCTCCTTCAGTTGACTAAAAGCTAAGTCACAAGCAGTGTCCCATTTCTTGCAGAATTCGACATTAGTTGCAAGTCTTTTCTTCTTACTGCATCGCTTCTTCTCTTGCTTTGTCAAAATCGCATAAAGCGGAGCTGCGATATGTGCAAATTTCTCAATATGCCTTCTATAATAACTAGCAAGACCTAGGAACCCTCGAAGATTGGTTTCTGACTCCGGTTTCTTCCAGTGCATGATTTGCTCTGTCTTCGCTGGGTCTGCTGTGATCCCTGACTCTGACACAATGTGTCCCAAGTACTTCACTTCCTGTCTGAAGAATGAACATTTGCTGCTCTTAAGTTTCAATCCATGTTGTCGCAATCTCTCAAACACAAGGCGAAGTCTTGACAAATGAGTTTGCAAATCATTGCTGTAGATTAACAAATCATCCAAATATATGAGCAAAGTCTCATACTGCTGGTCTCCAAAACAAATTTCCATAAGACGTTCGAAAGTAGCAGGACTATTGCACAATCCCATAGCCATGCGTTCATATTCGAACAGTCCTCCAACTCCTACACTAAAGGCTGTTTTCTGCTTGTCTTCTTCCCGGACCGGAACCTGGTAGTACCCTTGGGCTAAATCTAACACACTGTACCACTTTGAACCGTTAAGCGAATCCAGGGCATCATCTATACGTGGAAGTGGATAGGCATCTTTAATTGTCCTTTTATTGAGCTCTCTCATATCAGCACACAGACGAATCGAATTATCAGGCTTTTGCACAATTACACAAGGTGAACAATAGGGGCTTTTGCTGTGTCTTATCACCTTCTGCTTCAATAACTTCTGTATGTGGGCTTTAACCTCGGGAATCAAGTGAGGAGGTGGTCGTCTCGGTGGAACTCTGAAAGGCGTATCATCATGCAAGCGTATAACATGTTCAATAGTGTCAGTGAAGCCAGGCGTATCATCAACATCAAATACATCTGGGTATTCCTTAACCAACAATTCAAAGTCACGTAGAACATCTGGAGGCAATCTACTTCCTTCCTTATCCAACAGTTCTTGCACCACTAGTTGTTGCTGGTTATTCACCTGCTCAACTTGCACCCTAATTTCATTATTATTCACCGTGATATCAATCCCGCTATTCTCCACAATTTCTCCGGTAGACACAAGTCCTATTCTAATCTTTGGATGAAAAAATTTATCCTCTTGAGTCAAATTCATCACTTTCACAAATACAGTTCCATTCGGAGTAACATCTGAGAAGCTATCCAGAACAACAACACCATTGGGTAATGTAGAATCTCTTGACGTGCGCTGAATCAACACACCAGCTGAGTTTCTGAACTTTGGATTAACAGTACATCGCACAGTAGACACACTCCATGATGGAATCTTCACAACTGACATCCCTGCTACCTTGACTGAACCTGTCACTACTCGCTGTTGCCCATCATTGCCGGCTAGTTTCTTCAGAGCATGCAGCGCATTTTGTAAAGATGAATCCTTCTCCCCTTGTGCCGAGTCCAGCTCCAATAACCGGTTGAGAATATTCGCACCGATTAATCCAGGAGTCTGTAACCCAACATCACGATCCAAAGGGTCTTTAACAATCAAGAATCCAACTTGTTTTAAGGGGTGCCCCCCAAGTTCAACATCCAGTTCCATGTAACCAATGTATGGCAGTTGAAGATGGTTTGCTGCTGTTATCTTCATCCAACCTGTAGTATCAATCAATGATGACTCGTCAACGCCTATAAGGTTTCTGAGACAGGATTCCCTAAGTGTAGATACCTGGGAGCCAGAGTCCAAAAGACACAAAACTTCCTGACCATGAATCCTTATAGTGGAAATACTACAAGTACCAACAGCATTCTGTACAATTCTCCATTGTTCAGTTGTCATTGAGTCTTTCTTCTCATAATCTTCCCCAGAACGACTCGCTTCAAGAGAAGAAATTAGTTTTCCGCTGTTGGTGAATCAGAAGTAGATTTATTCCCCTTGCTTGGCTTGTAGTCATCCCGATGATACTTTGCAATATGTCCAGGCTTGCCACATTTCCAACACTTGTATGGTCGCTTCACTGTATCAGAAGTAGTGGGTTGCACCACCTCAGAGTTAGTTGCGCCATTAGGTTGAGAACTCGCTTCAACCTTCCCAGCCGCAGGCTTCGAAGTAACTACTCCTTGAAAGCTTGCAATCAGCTGTTGCTGTTGTTGCTGCAGTGACTCCACCGATTTCGCAAGTTGCTCATGCATTTGTGCAAGAGAATCCACAGTAAGAGCTTTCACTGTAACTTGCTGTTGAACACAACTGTCATCTTCAGGCATCCATTCCAGCACCAGACGCCGAAATTTCATGAAAGTCATTGTTGAATTGTCTCGGGCTAATCTTCTTAAGTCCCTCTTGGTGCCTTCATCTTTGACTCCCTCCACGAATCTTGTCCGTAAAGCAGTGTCATCCACGGAGTTAGGTGCTTTCTTCAAGATTTTCTCTCGAAGTTTAAGAAGAGCAAGACTGTATGACTGTAGACTTTCATCTTTCTTCTGCAAACGCTCATAAAATTTCTTATTAAGTGTTGCAAGGTCATCAACATCCTTGTAAAGCACTTCTATGATGGCTAAAATCTTGTCCGCTGTGTTCCTTTCTGATTCAGGATACAATCGCACCTCAGCCTTGGCATCACCAGCCAGAAATCCCATAACTGTGTCAAGTTTCTGGGTTTCCTCCAAGTCCACAATGTGTTGACGAACGTCATCAATCCAGTCACCAACTTCAGGATCAGAATCTTGCTTCGGTCTTCCACTAAGTTTCTGCAGTTTCCTCTCTCTGGTAATTAACACAGTTCTGGATTGTGGTGAAGGAGCGTTAGCAGTTACATTTGCCTTTGTACCTTCCTTCAAAACCGTGCTCGCTTTCACAGATTCTTCTAACTCCTTTCTCAAGTCAGCTTCCCTTCCATTCAAGGAATTCACCGTTTCCTGCAAATTCTGCACATCTGTTTCCAGTCTGTCGGCACGTTCCTGGTGCTTCTTTAATTCTTCTATCTGTCGTTTGGCGTTCTGCAATTCTTGGTTGGCTGTCTCCAGCTGACCAGACAATTCCTCCACAGTAGCCATGGTTCACTATCACTAACACCACAAGTTTACGCTAAGTACAAGATACAAACAGTAAATGACTATGTCAAGTTATACAACTACTGTATGTACTAACAAATTATTTAAGTACAACTCAGTACCAGCGAACAGTGATGATAATTGACGACAATAAAGTTCAAACACGCATCAACAAAATCACAAAATCAGTGAAAAACAGGAGTATCAATACATATGCACGCGACTGTAGTTCCAAACACCAATGTTGTTGCAAACAACTGTAAACATTCACAGATCAAATACATTTACAAACAACTGTAAAAGTCCGAAGATCACATACATTTGCATTGCAAACAACTATTAAAGTCCAAGAACCCAATACTTTTGCACACGACTGTATATGCAATGAAGCTGTGTAATTTTCTTAAAGTTCACTGATCATCACCAAAGTTTACTATTCTTACGTGTTGTTGTCTTCGACGCGAAGATTTTATGTTGTTGACCTTGGCAAAGCATCACCATACGTCCTTGACCTTGGGTAGTTCAAAGTTCATCAGCCGAACACAGTCAACAGCGACAGTCACAACACGAAGAACAAAGTCCAGCAACAGTCCAGAATGAACAAGATGATGTCCAATCACAGCCTAGGACGGGCAACGGAATCGGTTTCAGCGACGGTCACTCAGCATCAGGGGTCCAGGTCAAAGGTCACTCAGCATCAGAGGTCGGGTCGCGTTAGAAGTCCAGGTCACATGAGGCCACATCACCTGCCACCAGTTATTTTGATTGACCATAAATTAGGATCTCATCCTTGTCGCCAAAATTGTAAGAAGGAAATACGACACTTCCAACTTGGTTTAGTTCTTTTTATTCCAAAATATATGGTCAATCAAAAACACTGATTGTAAAAATAAAATAAAACATTATGAGTATATATCACAATAAGTAAGACTATTATCACATCTAAATTATTAAATGATACAATTTTTAGAAATTTATATTAGTAGTTATTTACTACTTTACTGTCTTTTGTTTACACATTCTGCTATTTAAAATAATATTTTTTTTCGACTTCTCGGTTAATATATTTTACTACTCTTGTATTCCAATATTTCAAAACTTTGACAATTATTAATAATCTGAATCAAACTGAAATTATTGGCAACAACACAAACTATTACATGAAACATTTAGTACCAAAATACCAACCCTGCTTCCTGGTGGAAAGTGATAACAGTGGTCAACAATTATCCCTAATACTTCATAGTCCACACAGCACCTGCAGAGTCATGAAATGACATCTTAATGTATGACTAAATATTAAACACCAACAATTAATTTAAAAGCTTACCCACAATAACTTGTACACCAGTTAGATTATTAGAACACTTGAAACACATTTTAGAACCACAAATAATGGCTTAACTTTGGAATGACTTCACTTAAATACAATTCAGATCAGCAGTTTAGCAGAACAGTAGATACTTTAGTAGAGCACATGGTCTAGCCAATACACATGAGACTAATTTAGGAACAAAATTCTCAAAAATATACATGTGACAGCTTTTACAAATGGACTACATTTGTCAAAGACATCTTGGTACAAAATACAAGACCTGAAATAATCGTAAATACCTGTTTTGAGGTCCTTATTTTACAAGTTTTCACCAGCTCTACTGCAAGCCACATGGTTTCCAGCTTCTTCTCAATTATTTTGCCACCGGGTGGCAGGAGCAGTCACATAAATTTACTTCTCCACACCAGAGGTCAGGAAGAGTCAACCAACATTATGCCCAGAGGGCAGCACTAATCATAAATCAGAAATCATTGTACCCAGAGTAAAGTAATCAATCTTACATTTATTCACTTGGCAGGCTAATAGGACAGGAGGAGGACACGGCAATGAGGCGAAGGATGATTGAAACAGCCGTCCAACATACGCCCAGGTGACCCGGCAAGAGCTAGATTCGAACCCTGGACCCAGCCATTGGCAGTCCAGCATGCTACCACCAGACCAACCCACCCCCCCCATAGAAAGTAATGCAACTTGGCATGGATTTAAAGAAAGTCATTAGCTGTAAATCACAAAGCGCCATTTTCACGATAATCCGTCCTGTCATTCCACATAACAAATTGACTGACAGTAATAGAGTAATGCAACTTTCCATTACAGACATGTGCAGCGACTCCCAAAATTACACTAGGGGGAGTGGAAATGAAACAATCTTCTAAGGTTTCAGTGTCTCCCCCTGTTGCTAAATGTGGCAAAGGCAAAGTCTCTAAAAATGGCATATGCTGTGAGTATGCAGATTTTTAGTACCCCACCAGACATACAAAACAATTTACAGACATTTTGTCATATAATCATACGCACATCTTGGACAATTGCGCCTACAGATTTGCTCACTTAAGCACCTGTATTGTGCACATGTTTTATGCTTATTTTTTTCTTATGTTCAAATCTCATACCCCCTTAGATATATTGTACAAAATTAGTGCCCTGCATTGACACATGTGTGAAAAGTTACTATCCCCTTCAAAACTCTTACTGTCCTAGTCGTAAATTCTGAACAGTCCCTTTATATTGGGGTGCTACAGGTCTTCCCCTTTATATATATATATATACCAATGATGCTTTTTGTGACACACTGCAGTGGCGGATACAAGGGGGGGGGGCCTAAGGTGCACGACGCCCCTTAGACCACTGAGATTAATAATAGTATTTTGAAGAAAGTGCGCAACCACGCAGGCCCTCGAATGCCGTAACACACCTGGGTCCCCCCCCACCCCAAAATGACCTTGTCCGGATTCCCCACTGCACCGTCACTCTTGTTTGATATCCTTTGCAAATTCAAACCTTCACTTATTTACAGTGTCAGTGTTCTGCGATGTGCCCACTCCCCTGGTGGCCAAAATGACAAAAGTAATGTATGGAGACACCATAAACGTCAATTGTCCTGCGGCTAAAACCTTAATTGGAAATGACGTCTTGTATTGCGATAAAGATGGACAATTTTCCACCGAACTTCCTCGCTGTGAAGGTAATTGAAAAGTCTATCATATGTTTGCTTGGAAACTGCTTGTCCAAATATGTGAATCGCGATTTCTGGATACTTGAGATGTAGCCGACTACCTTTTGGTTTTTTGAAAAAAAAAAAAAAAGTTGCTGAAACCCCAACCAAATTATTTCTGATGTCATGTGAGGAAGCTAAACATTCCAAATTTTAAAAAAGAAGTCTTCAGATGTCCACTAAATACGATTAAGAACTAGTATAACTGATATTGCCGTACGGCAATATCGGATAATCCCCCGCGGGCCCCGTTTGACCCTAGCCCCGCTTATTCTCCTGTTTCAATTCACTTCAATAATTTGTATGAATACGCCTGTCCGCTCATACTATTAAGGTTTTTAAGTGCATAAATAGAGGACATATGCCCTATCAGCCAACGCTTACAAAATCCTTTCCCTTCAATGTATATTATAACCCTGTCATGATAGGCCTAAGCCTGTGCCCTGATGTTGATGACCGTGTTTCAGTATGCTGCTCTTTGCATGGCGTAATGCTGCTGCTTGGGAGCAGACCTGGCAGTGAGCCAGAATGGCCCCGACAGCAGACTAAGATGCATCTGTGAATTATTTTTAAACTTTTTTTTCAAGGCAAAGGAAAAAAGACTGGTAAGCTAGGATTATACCACAAAATAGGGCAAAAAATAAGCAGCATGTAATTTCAGTTTTAATTGATTCGGAACATTAATGCATGAGTTATAATTGCAAATGTAAAATCATCATTGTAAAATTGAGTATTACTATGAGCTGTATGCCCGTGCAGTTCAGCGTAGGTCATAATTTTATGCATTTTTTGGAGTTAATTTCATGAAATTTGAACGAGTAGAAGCTGAGCTATGTGCATTTCAATTTTGAAATACAAAAAATTCTGTGGCAGAAACCACTTGATGTAGTCAAATGTCCTTTTAGGACAGTATGGAGGCCCCACAAGGGTATTAGGGAAAAAATATTCATGGACATTGATGAAGAACTTCATTGGATTTTAAGCCAAAAACTTTTCGAAAGGTGCAAAAAGCGACAACAAATTTTCAATGTCTGACGCGATTCTACGCCGCGCGTCTGACACTGTCATGCTATACATCATTGGAAAGCTGACAAACAGACCTTTCTTGTGATATGTAACACTTTGTTGTAGCTTAAATAGGGACCGAGATATGGCCACTTGAAAATTGCATTTTTGGACGTCCGTAGCGCCAAGACCGTTTGTGCGAGTGGTCCGTAACTTTGTGAAGTAGGTACACTAGGGTAGGTCTGTAAGTGTACCCACTTTCAGCTTTCTACGAGCATTCCTTTTCTGTTTTTCAGAAAATTTTCTGTTAATTTTCGGGATGTTTAATTTTTAAAAAATCATATCTTGAAATGTATTCATGAAATCTTCATAAGACGCCTTTCAGACCTGGAGACTTAGTCAAGGTATCTTAGAAAAAATCGACAGGTCTCAGTTATGCTTAGGTTCTCAGAAACCTGCGCCGGAAATTTTTTTTATATTTTCCTCATAACTCATAAGTGTCATGAAATTTGATCATGAAATTTCGTATGAAGTAGCGCGCAATGGAGTTGCATACTACCCTTGACTTGTAAAACAGGATCTTTAATAGTTTCGTAGTAATCACAGTTTTCCTGAGCTGAATAATAATAATAATAATAATAAAAGGTAATCGAAGAATATCAATATAATCCCCCGCCCGCAAGCGGCGGGGGATTATAATTATCTCCAGTCCCTTAGTTAATTGAAGCATGTCCAGCTGGTGGTTCCCTCATATGGTGAAATTGTTCGTATCCACTGCAAAATCCACTGATTTTTGAAGACGGTGAACGCTCACTCGAAGGCTGCTTGGTCTGTCAGGAATATAAGCTACCAATAGGCCCAATGCACATTATTTAAGTTCGATATACAGGCCTATAAATCTAACTGGATAAATATTGCAGCAGGAAAGTTTTAGATTTTCAAGTTTATTTAGAAGGGGACTTATCTTCATTGAAATATTTCATTTTTAGGTCCAGTGATTAATATTTTGATAACTATTTTGACTATTTCTGCAATTTGTATCATAGCTTACTAATATTCTAGAATACTGATTATAATCATGTGTTAACAGTTACAACAACACCAATATCATTACAATGTTCACGACTGCCTGGTTTGCCTGGTGGCAAGATAGAGACTTCGGGGTACAGCTTTGGGGATGTCGCAGCATTCTCTTGCAATGCCAACTATCAACTGATCGGCGACAGATCCACGCAATGCGGTCCAAGAGGACAGTGGTATTCTTACACTGTATATTGTGCTTGTAAGTAAAAATAATCATCTGTCTAGCCATCCATCTTAGTAAAAGATTAAGAGGTCAACAATAAGCACACAATGTCTATGTGAAAGTATAAGAGGTAAAAAATTAGCACAAAATATCTATACAAAAGAATTTCTTAAGAGGTCAACAATTAGCACAAAATATCTATATAAAAGAATAAGAGGTCAACAATTAGCACAAAATATCTATATAAAAGAATTTCTTAAGAGGTCAACAATTAGCACAAAATATCTATATAAAAGAATAAGAGGTCAACAATTAGCACAAAATATCTATATAAAAGAATAAGAGGTCAACAATTAGCACAAAATATCTATATAAAAGATTAAGAGGTCAACAATTAGCACAAAATATCTATATAAAAGAATAAGTCAACAATTAGCACAAAATATCTATATAAAAGAATAAGTCAACAATTAGCACAAAATATCTATATAAAAGAATAAGGATCAACAAATAGCACAAAATATCTATATAAAAGAATAAGGATCAACAATTAGCACAAAATATCTATATAAAAGAAGAAGAGGTCAACAGTTAGCACAAAATATCTATATGAAAGAATGAGGTAGAAAATTGGCAGAAAATATCTATATAAAAGAATAAGACACAAAATATATATAAAAGAATAAGAGCTCTACAATTATGAAAAAATTAATCAGTCTGCTGTCCGTCAATGTGTCGGCACAGACTCCATGAGTCCCTATTTTAGCTGATGACACGAAGTGTCAGAGAGACTCCTTGAATTGGATTGTTTGGATTTTCCAAAAAATGTTAACTGATTGGTTATATAACTTCTCATCAACAGCATAGGCGTACGGCGCGCAAAATCTTTAGGGGGCGAGCGACGTTTTCCCGAATTTCAAGATGTAGATTTAACAGCATTTAAAATGAAACTGCCTGTAAATCATTAATTTTCAATGGCGTTTATTCAATCATCTGGAGTTTACCTCGGCGGGAAATTATTTAATTCATGGTAACGGTGATAGTAGTTACTGCCAGAGAAGAATTTATTTATTTCACAAAAACTGCCCGAGATATTATTTATGGGTCAAAATTTGAAAACGGTGAAATTTCAGTCAGGAAAAAAGTCGATTTGAAATCAGTTTTAATATTTTGGTGTAGGTAAAACAATCACCTTTCGTTGTACTTTGATGTTCAAGGGTCACGAAGCACAGTTTTTGTGTGCACTGGAGGTATTTACCAGCGTAATACTTTTAGACGTCATTAACATTACGCATTTTAAAAAAGCTCCCAATATTTCTCAGAATTCACACAATCATATCACCTGGACTAATGCAGAGGGAAGAATGAGGTACAGAAAGAACAGTCATATAAAAAAAAGAGTGCTGCTATCTGCCTGACAGCAACCACATTGAAAATAAATTGCAAATAATTAAAATTTTAATTTTTTCTATTTAGTTACTAAATTGTACACATGCCAAATGATTCCTGCGAATAAAGGTCCTGTGCAACACTTTTTTAACATCAAATCAAGCGATAAACGCCCCAAAATTAGCTATTTCTGATCTGTCAATCTGTGACGTTATGACAAAATATGACGCTTATGACACAAATGGCTGGTAATTACTACTGAGCCTCTTATTTGTGCATATAAGTTAATAAAATATCATAAGTGCAAAATTTATTGGAAAAATAAATGTAAGAAATTTTATTGATTTTATAATTATGTATGCTGCACCCAGGAAGCTTACTGAAGTGGAATACTGCTGCAACCATGCAAATAAATCAGGACTTCCAAAATACTTGTGATGTCACGTTTGCCAATGACTAGTGTCACTTCCATTGGGATTTTAGAGTGATAACACCAAAACTGCCATTAGTATCACACATAGTTTGTTAAAACCATGTTTGCTAATGACATGTGACGTTAATGACAATTTTAAACTAATATTTCCTTGAACCAGTAAATACATTATATGATGTCAATCTCAGCTATAAACGGGACCCAAAACAGGGGTTCTACAGACGTCTAGAGTCAATCTTTGCTTAAATGAAGACTCGTGTACACCAAAGCAAAGTTCCATACTCATTTTTGTCCAGATATACATTGACAAAAGACCAGGAGGGCGTTTGTTAATGACAAATCAAGGTTGGACAACTGATATGTTGCAATAAATAGCGTAATTATCTATATTCTGTGCAGCTTATGGACTTGCAGATTATTCAGTCAGCTTCTCGGGTTCCTAAAGGTCATCAAAATTAAATTGGTATAAAAAAATGTTTTTCGGTTGATTCTTTATGACAAAAATCACTGGGTGTGACGTTAATGACTTGAGATTGGAGACAGAGACACAAGAGCCCCATGTTGTTGGGTAACAACATTAGTCAAGCCGTTGGTTTTGGAATTTGAAATGGTGTTGGTCAAGGTCCAATTTGAGGTGCAAATGAGGTGGATTAAGGTAACAAGGAAAATTATTTGCGGTGATTTGTCAAGGAAAATTCAAGTGGAGATAGGCCATTTTCAGGGGGGGGTAGGGCACTTTCATTCAGTTTTTGGAAGGGATAAAAGTTACCGACCACACATTTTCTGTGCCAGATTTTTTGCTAATATGTTGCTCTAAAACAAATGAACACCATGAACTCTGTATGTACATTCATGACCGTGTGAATTGCTCTTGGACACTGCAGACAAGAATTTCAGCTTTACCAAATTTTGACTCTTATATCTATAAAACCCCAAGCCCCCTTCCCTGGATATAATGATCTTCCCTTTGTTTGTTTGTGCTAAAATTGGCCTTTATTTTTTAAATTTGTTTGTTTATCATGCATTTTGTGACATTTTATATTTTCAACAGTAACTACGACAGCTATAATGGTTCAATGTCCACCACTGACTCATCTGCTACATGGTACAATTGCAACCACAGGGCACGGCAATGGTGACCAAGCTTTATTTTATTGCGACCAAAATTACGAATTGGTTGGTGACAGACGCACCAGCTGCGGTCCCACTCTGCTAGTTGTGTTCGTAAGTTGAGTTACAACATTGCTCATAAATATATGGAATATTTTTCCTTTCACTGAGAGCTCGGAAGGGCGAAATGTTACACCTTTTTGGGTGTAGAGCAATGGGTCCTAAAATAATAACCCAAAGAATAAATGTGCAGCCGCATAGGCATAAAACTATGTTCTTGGTTTAGATTTGTTGGTGGAGTGAGAAACATTACAATCCTACCTTCGTATGGTTCTACTTGCCTCCTAGCTCTTTCTATCTTGAACCAGTACTATTCTGAGTACTATGTCCAATTGTCTCATAAGGGGGCGACCATCAGATTTTCAGGGGGGCGGAGTTTTCCTCAAACGGAAAATTATTTATTTTGCGATAACGGATACATTAATTATGTTATCTAATTAATGGTCATCACCTACCATGATCTTTGAATCTATATTCCTGTTATTATTGTTAGATTACAGAAATTTGGAATATGACTGCCAATACAAGAACCCTTGCAGCCCCCTTCGCTTAGCAGGGAGGTCATACTACAGGTGAACATTAAGTTTTTGAACTGCTTACCTGACACTTTTTTATGTGAAAGACTTCAGAAATGCTTTCACAGTAGAGGAGAATTAGTGCTGAAAACCCAACTGCTATGCACAAATCACCAGTTTACAGTCCTCGTCATACTACGTGAAATCTCAAGTTCTTTTCTATGATGTTGAACTGTGATGTCAGAGATGACACTATTCTAGCATTGCAATATATTTAAATTAACTTCAAGCTGTGATTTCATTTTAAACTGGGTCAGATTCCCCAGCTTCTAGCCAATGCGAATCCACCAAACTGAGCATCACAGTTTCAACTCAGTGTCAGAGTGAAAATTGGGTCTGGGAAAACCCGTGCAAGTTTGACATCACAGCCTCTCAGCAAATGGGCTGCCAGAACAAATATACATAACATAAGCCATGTGCTTACAAGCAAATTGTCAAATCCTTCTGTTTAAACCAACTTCCATCAAAGTTTAAAGTTGTAAGTTAGCAAGTTTGTAGATTAATTAAGCAACTCTGTGAGGATTATAACAGTTGTTACTGTGAATGCTCACAAAGCTGCCATTAGGTAGGATTAGACTAGGGATTGTCTGTGATAAATCATTGGGATCACAAATGTAATATATAGGTAAATGAAAATCTAATTTTCATGTAGTACACTGCTCTGGTTTTGTTGCCGTCTTAATTCTCCTGATTTATTAGGAGCTGCTGCCGCTGGCAGCCAGCTCCTTTTGTATTTGTGCTCATGATCTGTGAGTCACTTGAAAATGCCCCAAATTTTTGTGAAGTTTTCTGGACTCCCCTCACCATTCCAAGGGTTCATAACTGAAGGTTATTGTAGGATATGTAAACTAGCATTGCATGTGGGTAAATTCCATTACATTCTTGCTTTGTAGAATATGCTACAGGCCTCATAAATCCTGTAATTTAGGACTCTGCAGCCTGTGACAGGACAGGTTTTGGGTCAGACCAGTCATGCACTGTGCCAGACTGCCAGTACAGGTGTTAACCAGTCCATTCAGGCCCCCAGTCCTGTTACAGGCTTGTGTGCTCAGTGATGCATGAACAAAGTGGGAATTCCCCTGGTCTGGGGATTCCCCAGATTCACTGCAATTACAGTGCAATTTAATTGTAAAATGTTGGTTGGCTTGGGTTTTACTAGCAGGGTTGGATTTAAATACAAACAAGAACCCAGGGGTTGCAAAACTGAATGACGAAGATATGTGGTAGCACAAGCCACCAAGTGTACTCAGGTTTTGACAGCCATTTTCACATATTCAGAAAATCATGGTCCTCTGAATTTCAAACATAGGACAAATCTATCTGTGCAAACATGTTGTTGGAATGTGAAAAAAGGTACAAACGAGGTTACAGATCTATAATTGCCCAAAAAAGGAATCTGGAGACACATCTTTACTCTGAACATGACTTTGTCCCTTTGTTATCAGAGAAATACCGTTATGGTTTTCTCAATTTTTCCTCTGATAGCATGATGGCCAGTAATTTGGTATTTAAACAAGATCCAATGCAGCTAGAAGCAGCTCTTTTTTGTTGTTGAACATGGCAACATCTATACTCAACTCCTTTAAAGTTACAGCTTCCCAGCTTTATCCTAACATTTCCAAAGTTGTTTTCCGTCAACTGCACCAAAAATGACCTATACACATACTTCTTTAAATGACATAGGCACAGTCATGGGACTGTAGCAAAACAATGATTCAGTGAGATTATTTTATTTTGAGCCCTTTATTTGAAACTACAACTTTTTAAAAATGATTTACGCACATATTTCAGAATCCATCTTCGTTCTCTTATGTTAAGTTTGGTAACTGCCAATATTGATACATGCTAAAACTAAAATCAATTGTGCAGTGGTACTTTGAAGTGTTACATGAAATATTTTAGCCAAATGGGCAGGTCCCATAGATTAAGTTTACAAAATTAAAAAAATATCTAACTGTCAAACTACCACGTCAAGTTCATGCAACAACATTCCTAGTGGCTCCATCTATAATCCAAAGTTGGTACCACCAGCTGTTTATCAGTTTATAAATAGGCTTCTGCAGAGTCCGCGAAAAGTGCCGGTTTGCCGGTCAAAACCGGCAAAAATAGCGTGTGACCGGCAAAAATAAAGTGGTTACCTGCCCAAATGTCCGACAGTTATGTGAAGAGTCTATGCATTGATAAAGCAAGCAATGCAATCAGCACAGGCTTTTGAAATATCCAGTGCAGTTGACAAACACCAATGACACAAATTGGGTGACACAAGTTACAAATGGATTGCAATTAAGCGTCAGATCAATACCTCCACTGGTGAATAGGTCAAGATTGCAATTAGCAATTTTCCTCTTAACTTGAGAAAGTACATGTATGTTTTTGCACAAGATTGGAGGTCTTGCAAGGTTGCAATTATAGTTAACAGTGGTCCTGACAGAATTTCTGCAATGCAAAGTGAATTATACATAGACAATTCGACATAACTGTAATTATCATGAAAGACTCTCAACTGATTGACTTTATTCAATAAGAAATATGTACATGCATCTAACATGCATGAAGTCCTTATTCAGAACTACATTAGCATAGCTCAGAAAGATTTTCAACCTATTTTGACTTTTTAGGTGTAGTAGCCCTTCCTGGTGCAATAGTACCAACACAATTATATTCAATTCCCAATTTTTTATATGTGACATTTATTATGTCATTTATTATTAATTATATTAGGCCTATAAGTTTAACAAGCCTCAGCAATGACTTAGTTCACTATGTTAAAACAGGGATGAGTTTGTGTAGAGACGTGCCTTTTGAAATTAATGAAATGAGGATTTTTGGGCAGGTAAAATTTTATTCGGGCAGGTAGACTTCAAGAATTACCTGCCCAAATGTCCTATACATCAAAACCACTTTTCGCGGACTCTGGGCTTCTGGATCTGGATAATTACTCAGCATTGTCACGTGGTTATTTCGCTGAGGGTTGATCGCCATGTGATAAATGAAATGATAAGGCTGAGAGTCAGGAACACACCCTATTAAAATTTTTAAGGCTACCCTGCATACCTCCTCAAATATTTTGTGTGTATGTATACTATACATTGTACCACTAATCTATCACAAAAACTAGCTCAGATTTTCTGAAGATATAACTTTTTTTTAAAGCCTTTATTTTTCAGCAACACTTACTGTTGACTGGGATGTCTATCATTCACGCAAATGGATAAATTATATAGTCAAATGGTAAACAAATAGATACATATGCTCGAACCCATGCAGGCACAGCACTTCCCCATAGGAGCCCGACGCTCTACCAACTGAGCTATCCCCCTCCTCTTTGTCTAGTTCATGCAACAGTTATTGCAACTATAGTTCTAGTGGCACCATACATAATCCAAGGTTGGTACTACCAGTGACCCAATGGAATAGTAAACTACCTGGCTAATGTAATGATCCGAGACACCTAAAGACTTGATTTTACTGACTTTAAAATGTATTTAAGAAAGATTTCAATTGCAATGATTTTAAGACTGTTTTTAAGCAAATTCAGGACTCTGAAATGCAGAGTCAAATATACAGACAGAACAGTTTTTAACAAGCAATGAAACTTATTTTATTTTATTTATCAGTTTATGCTCTGATTTACCTTTTACATTTTTAATTATGTATTTTTTAACATTTACAGACATACATGTACAAACCATGCTTTTTAGAAAATGCATTAATAAATGATACAACAGTATACATAACTCCACATGAGTACAACTAGATAGTATTTATTCAAATGTTATATTTTGCTTACAAAAAATATCAGATGAATGTTTTCCTTCACTCCTAAAAACATTTTCATATTCTCAAAATATCCATGATGGAAGAAATTGATATATATGTATAGGCCTAGACTGGAAATATATTGTAAAAGTGATGGTAATCAATACAGACTTGATGGCATTTTGTCTATTTCAAACATCTGTCAGCTTTGACAGCTTGGCAATGAAAGATATTTGCTATTTGTTCCAAAATTATTGGCAATTCCTTCAACAGACATCAATTGGATTGCCTCAAAGCATGAGCTACTTTGCACCTCTGCTTACAGGTGGCCTGGTGGCTAGTTTGCAACTCTGCCAACAGGTGGCTGATCACTGAAGCATGGGTTGCATTAGGGTTGCATTCCTGGCAAAGTCCCAATATTTACATATGGAGGGTTGCCAGTTCTTGGCTGGCTAGTGGAGAGGCAAGTCAGGGCTGGAATGCATCAGGATAATGTCATCAAAAACACCATCAAATGCACTCCAATCTAATTTTTGCTTCCAAATTTTTTTTCTCATTCACTCCATACATCAAACTAGCAACTAAGAAGCCCAAACTCCTTGCCTATCTTGAGATTTTGCGTATAATTTGCCACTGGTGAGAACCAGCCAAGAGTAACCAGAATAACTGAATGAGCCTATGGCTCATTCAGTTAATAAACCAATACCTATCTAATAATTCTACGTACATGTACTAACACAGTCCAATTTAATCAGTTAAATGTTTAGTCATATACATATATCACTAAATAAGGCCTTAACATCACATGTGAGTTCTAAGTCTCACACCTCCTTACACCTGACTCTGGTTTGTTTTGGTATAATTCCCCTGCCTTTGCCAAGTCAGTTTCTGGGATCTCAACACTTTGTAATTCACCAGACAATTTGTTACATTTTTTTTCTCTTCTAAAATTATATGTAATATACATGTATGACCAATAAATTTTGATATTTGATCATCAGAGGTTATATTAATTTGTTATATCATTACTTGCTTGTTAGAAATGCAGGGAAGTTCAATAAAGTAAAATTTTGAAAAGATTAAAAAAAAAATGTTTAAAAGTTATAATGTTTCATGGATGCTCATACAATAGCCACCCCTATTGCAATGCAACATTGCTCACAATGGACATGTACGGCCTTTGTTTGAATAGAAATTGAGACAATAGCCAGTGTTTGAATAGCAGTTTAATAGCATTCAAAATGAATCAGGGTTATGCCATGAAAATATTGTGCTATTTCATATTATTAGACAATAGCACAGGCATTTGGTCAGTTAATCTAAGTCACTTTCATAAAAATGGACCTATCTATCTATTTCTCTGTCAATCTATCTATCTATCTATCAGCCCATTCTCCACCCCAGAATGAAATACGTACTTCATGGACTTTTTGCACCTAACTATAAACACCGGTCTTCATTCTGAAGGAACAAGAAGGACGTCCTTCATTCTCATGTATAGATTGCACAACTGTTGAGAATGAACACCAGTCTTTATTTCTAAACAATTCTACAAAATAAAAACTGGTTTTTATTTTCTCAAAATCAGGATGAAAATGAAGGACGGTCTTCATTGCAAAAGGATATTAATTAATTAAACACTGTATTTCATTATTTAACCGATTGAATAAAATTAAGGACAGTCTTCATATCCAGTCAAACTGTTATTACTCCAGACCAATACACTGCATGAATATCACTTTTCATGAATTTTAAGTTTATTCATTCTTGCATAAATGAAAGATCTACCTTATCTCTATAAATAAATATTATACTTTTTTTCAGTATTAATTTGATCAATACCAGCTGTTTTTACCGAATAGAAGTTTGAACATTATATCACATTTTAGGAGGGGGGGGGGTTGTGTCCCCATGCCCCCTATATCTGCCACTGTTGTCCAACTTATCAAAACTCAATATTTTACTCTTTGATCTGATTATTTCTTTTATTGACCCCCCCTTTTTTTTGGCAGCTTTGAACTTCCAACTCTGTGCCTGCAGCTCTTGTTGGATCACCTGGGTCTTTGTTGGGGTTGTAGGCCTGTCAATCATTATTGTCATGTCCTCATTAGCCTATCAAGTGCATAAATACAGGATGTTAAGCCCCAATAATCCATCCACCCATACTGCATGCCTGCTTTTTGAGGTGGGGGTATGGGGGAGGGGTTAACTGCATCCATAAATGTTATATTTAAAATTGAAGTGCTAAAAATATAATGTCTTTTTAAAAAATATCTCTTTAATTGTTTACAAAAACAACATATTTGATTTTTTAGCATAGTGCATTTAAAAACAAAATTTTTAATAAAAATTTACAGTAACAGTGTTTCAATTACCCCTTTACTGATTACCTAACCTCAGTGATATCCATTGAATGCATCACTGCTCAGGTCATTATCAGATTGTTATAGGGGTGAACTCTTATCTCATTATCATTTCTTGCACCCCTTCCATTGTGAAACATGTATAATAGCATTTATTAGATATTTATAGCTGACCTATTTGCATATTTGTAAGTTATATTGATATAGTGTATTCTTATAACTATTACAGAATTGTTATGAGAAGGATTTTGCCATATTTTAATTATTATCAAACTCCAGACTTTTTCAACATTAGCCATGCATCATTCACCAAATTTTGTTTAGTTGTTCAGACTAACCATACCAAAATAATGTTAACTTTACCATTTTGTAATGATAAAATGCTTTAAAGTGATAAACTATGTTAATTGTGCATATCTAAGTTCATTATTTTCATGATGACAATAATGCCATATTAATGGGATATTTAGATCTATACCCGTTTTAGACTTCAGTGGCATGGGCCTATATATTTCCTCACTTATAGCTATTTAATTAGGCTTGCTTATTCAAAAGATTGTGTATTGATAACTTTCAGTCATGTTTGACATGTTATAACTGTCAAATTAACAAAATCCTATTCTGTAATAGATAGGCAGTATTTCTTCACAAAAATATTATACAAGATTTAATTGTTTTTAATGCCACCAAAAGCCTTATTCTATTTAAAAAGCAAGCAATCTGGGGCTTTCTTAAGTAATATGTTCGAGTATAGGCTCCCCCCTCCCACAGAATAAAGACCCTGGATACCTGCATGGTAGGTGCCTGAGCTGTGCAAAATATTCATAAGCTCCCTCGAATAAAGGCTCTAATTGAGCTCATCATTATGTGTTGGGGAAAGCTAAACTATTGGCAGCAATGTCAGAGTTTACTGAGGAGTTCCTGTACGACTTTTTCTTTTTGGCATTATAAAAACAATTCAGCCCCTCCCCCACCCACCTCGAATAAAGGCCCCATAAATAGAGGCCCCGCTGATCTCTCACACCTCTCAGGTTGCTTGAATGTCTTCTAAAAAGATGTAGGGGGGTGCTCTTCTCTGGTAAATTCGGTAATTTGTTTATCGAGGAAGGGAGAATGAGTGAAAGGAGAGAGGGAGAAGGGCAGAAGGGAGTAGGGAGTAGGGAGAAGAGGGACCTTGAGGAGGGGAGAAGGGCAGAAGGAAGGAGAGAAGAGAGGACCCAGAGGAGGGGAGAAGGGAGGAGGAATGATTCAGTCACAAACGTTTTATAACTGGTAGAGAAATTACATCCCAGAATGAAATAAAATGCCCAGGGACGTCTCTACAAATGTATGAGCCCTAGCATTTCATCATAAATATAATGTAACCTGATTGCAGGATTTGTGTGGGGAAAAATAGGGTCAAAGAAGCCAATTCAGCAGAAGGCAGGTCCACTTTTTGGCAATTACCTGTGCCATAGGCATATCTATATCAGAAAATGAATGACATTCTTTATCTTGTACATGTACCTTCAGAATTAAATACATCCTTCATATTCAGGTGACAAAAGTCCATAAAGTACGTATTTCATTATATGTGGAGAATGTGTTGGTATCTATGTATCTATGTATCTATGTATCTATGTATCTATGTATCTATATCTATCTATCTATCTATCTATCTATCTATCTATCTATCTATCTATCTATCTATCTATCTATCTATCAGTTTATATCTATCTTTCTGTCTATATATCTGTCTACCTACCCCTCTATATTTTGCACAAATGTTTTCTTTTTCTTGTCTGAAAATCAATTTAATTCTCAAGCAGCAGGCTCAGCAGCTCCTCACATTCTGCTCGCAGTGTGAATTCTAGTTTATTTATTTATTTAAAAAGATATTTAAAATCTGGATAAACACAATCTGCACAAATAAAACAGTTTTTCATGTGGTCCAGCCAACAATGAATGCATAAAATTATAAACAATGAATGTATAAAATCATAAAGTAGGTATCATAAAATCAATTAAAAGCATTTCTAACGTTGGTCTTAAAAACTTCCACTGACAATGACTCTTGTATTTGACTAGATAAACCATTCCATACATTAGAACCTCTATATATCAAGGATTTTTTGAAACCGTTTGTTCTACAAAATGGAATCTGAACATTCATTGTATCATTACTTCTAGTATTTATGTTATTAGTTTCACAAGCCATGACAATAGCATTACATAGGTTATCGGGTGCGTTACCATATATACAGTTGTACATCTGCGTCGCTAAAAAATAATTTACTCTCTGATAAACACATTGCCACTTTAGTTGCTTAACAAGATCTTCACCTCTAACATTTATTATATCAAAATTTGAATATATAATCCTGGCTGCTCTATTCTGTAACCTTTGGATTGTATTGATATTTACATTACTACAGCCCCACACTGTACAAGCATTATCAAATATGGGCTGAACGTAGGACTTATAAGTTAAGATTAGAACAGGTTTAGGTACAATACGTCTAAGTCCACATAACCATGACAACTTGGCAGAGATTCTTTTAACTAATTCGTTTACATGTACATCAAACTTTAACTGATCATCTAACATAACTCCGAGATATTTTGTACATTTGACATTTTCTAACATAGCACCATTGAGATTAATCATTAAGTTATCACTG
This sequence comes from Platynereis dumerilii, assembly GCA_026936325.1. Taxonomy (NCBI): domain Eukaryota; kingdom Metazoa; phylum Annelida; class Polychaeta; order Phyllodocida; family Nereididae; genus Platynereis; species Platynereis dumerilii. Next base: position 20,045,434 of record JAPTHN010000005.1, on the reverse strand, counting down.
TGATGAGAATTTGTAATTAGCATAGCATTAGATTTATTTACATTGAGAACTAACTTATTTGCTTTATACCACTGGCTAACATGTAGTAGGATATCATTTAATTCATCATTTACATCAGCAACATTCTCATGACTAGTATGAATGATGGTGTCATCAGCGTACATTGTACATCGACCATTATTAATATGCATCGGTAAATCATTCACAAACAGAACAAATAACAGGGGTCCAAGTGTAGACCCTTGTGGTACCACAACAGTAACATCTAGAAATTGTGAAAGTTTGTTATTATAATTTACACATTGACTTAAGATAGGAGTTAAACCATATTAATTCTAAATCTGATAAACCATATTTATTAAGTTTTTAAAGTAAAAATTCATGATTAATGGTATCAAAGCATTTAGCGATATCTAGAAAGGCAACGCCTGTACATAATTTGTCATCAATATTTTGTAACCAATCATCAGTAGTGGAATGTAAACAACTAGATTTTGAATGGAATTTTCTATATGCAAATTGATCTAATGATATAAATTGATGATTGATTAGAAATGACATAAGCTGACACTGAACCTCTTTTTCTACAATTTTGGCAATATGACATAGAACAGATATTGGCCTATAATTAACTGGGTCATCATGACTACCAGACCCTTTGTAAACAGGTGTAATACGTCCAATTTTCCAATCATGTGGCACAACACCAGAACAATACCTGATGTCAAAATCTCAAGATTTTGCTTTTGATGTCAAAATCTCAAGATTTTGCATGGAATGACCCATGACCCATGCTCCACATGGGTCCCAGGGCTAGCTTTACGCAGACGATACTGCTATTCTTTATTCACACAGAGATCCCAAGGTTATATCTCACAAACTATCAGCTCAGATAAAATGCTTTCTCTGACATTGTGTTGAAACTGTGACACTCAGTTCAGGAGACTCAACATCGGCTAGAAGCTGGGGGATCTGACCCAGTTTGAAATGACATCACAGCTTGTAGTTAATTTACATATATTGCAACGCTAGAATAGAGTCATCTCTGATATCACAGTTCAACAGCGTAGAAAAGAACTTGAGATTCCACGTAAGTATGACAAGGACTGTAAAAAAAAATAGATATTCGAGAAACCAATTTTATCCTGAATTATTAGAGTGCACGATTTACTATTAATGCCCTACCTGATCATGAATGTGAAATGTGCATTGTGTGTATTTTTATGTAGCCTATTATTCTTTCTATGCTTGTATTGTAAGATGCCAGTTCGATAGGCATTTGTGCTTTTCTGGCTTCCTTAACTTTGTTTGAAGTAAATTTTTCAATCAGGAAATTTGATATTAAAAAAAGTCGACTGTTGCACGGTGAAAATGACACTTAGTGACTCATGATAGCTGATGAAGTGTCATCTTCTCTACATTCGACATAGGAAACAGCTAGAGGCTGTTTGATTAGTCATGATCAAGAGAAGGCCATTTGATTTGTCATAACTGATTTAAGAGAAAAAATCGGATGCATAATCCTTTCAGTTGCCTGTCACCAACAAGGAGGATTAGTCTCCTTAAATACAATTTACATTGAAAGTTTTGGGTATGATCATTAATTTTAAGGTGCCAGTTCGATTTAAGCAGTTGTGCTTTTCTGGCCTCCTGAAATTCATTTGAAATAAATTTATCAATCATCAATTAACAAAACATCAGTATGATGATTCACGAAGTGCCATTTTCACAGTGCAACAGTCCACTCTGTTTGCATTTTCCTGAGAGTAAACAAAAAACCATTTGCTATTTGAAAAATCAATTTTGTCCTTAAATTTGTCTGAATGCATTATTACACAATTTCAGACACAAAAATCCTCGTAAATTTGTCGATTGCACAAGAGGTAGCTGCCTGGAAAGGTACTGCCCTGGACACATGTACTGGGACAACTATCATCTGCAATGTATGAGAGTGAGGCAACCCTCGACACAAATGCCTCAAGTTAGAAGAACTACCGCCCGTATACCTCTAGCATATACCACACCATCTGCATTTTCTTACCTTTGGAGAGGATGAGACCAGTGGGCGATCCAGATATGGTTGTCTGGGGTGAGCCCAGAAGAGTTTTGGAATTGTCTGGCCAGACTATCAGCAGAAGAAGAATCAGTCCCAAAGTGACAAATGACTTATGTCTAGTGTTAAATATGGATCTCCGGGAGGCAAAGTGAACCAACCCTGAAATTAAAAAATGGTGTTGACCTCATTTGTAATGCTCATGGTTCTGATGCTATTTAAGTTACATATTTCATGACATATGTCATGTGTATCCATGATGATAATGATGTAAATGTTCTATAAAAGTAAAACTTTGTTTTTGTGGTAGATATGCTATTAAAGAATCCTTCCCAAATTGACAAATAACTCCTGTACTGGCAGGAATGGAAATGATCATAATTTTCCTTATGTCTAGTGTTAGATAAGTCGTGTGTATCCATGATGATAAGTTGATAACGATGTAAATATTCTGATAAATTAAAGCTTTATTTTCTTGGCAAATATTATATTTAATGGCTCATGATTCATTGTACAACGCATGCAATTTTTACTCATAATTCAGCATATTGTGCTAAGTTAAACCGTGTGTTGCTGTATCACTTGTGCATTAGGTTCATTAGAAGGTATAGCAGTTAGATTGGAAGGAGATTTGGGGTGGAGAGAAGAATGGAGAGCAAATGGGTAAATGGAGGACTCCTGACAGAAAATGTACTTACTTTATTTAGGGTTGTACTGTAGGTCATTCACCAAGGGAGACAGAATATATGTGTTAAACACATATTCCTTGTCCCATGGTGTAGGCTATGTATAGTTTATTCACCATGCGAGAAGAAATATGTGACTTATCACCCGAGGGCTTCAGCCCGAGGTGTGATATACACATATTCCTGATCCCATGGTGAATAACTGTTACTGGCTTATACCATGAGACAAACGCTCAAACAGTCAAACATGAAAGGATAACTGGACAACAAAGAATATGGGAATTATTTCCCTGCTATACTGGCATGTGATTGGCTGAAAGAGGTGTCAAATGGTATAAATTACGATGTTTTGATTTGCGCAAAAAGGTGTGAAAAAAGCAAATGGCGGCTATGTCATCAAATGAAAATGAAAATGGTGGTTCTTTGAAGTTCTTCAAATATGAATGAAAAATATGGCTTACTGAATGAATGATTACTTAGACTGTTGCACTGTCCATCCGCCAGGTGCAATCATGGCGCTATGCCGCCCAGCACACATTGGACAGTTTTAACAGTCTAATGATTACTGAGTATTTAACATTTAATTACGAAAATAGACAATGAAGTTGTATAGATGAAAACACATGTGGTAGACAAAATTCCACAATTTGGTCAATTCCAAAGCTTGTTATGTGTGAGAGGTCCAACATTATTACAATTTAAGACTTTTCACTAAATAGTTATTATATTTTTAACTACTGGTATTCATATATCATGTTATATGTAACTTTATCTATGAAATAATCAAAAAAACATCTTTGAAGCTTTTTAGAAAATTGAACTGTATAATGTTATGGCATTAAATAAACCATTTTGTCATGTTAGACACTTGCTTTTGTGTTCAATTTTGCTCTTTTGAAGCTTCAATTGTACTCGTGATGTACTCACTATGAGTACGATTACTTTAGCAATGTACTCGAGTACGAGTACGAGTACTGTACTCATGATTTGGCACGAGTACTGAGTACATGGGAGTACTTTGAAAAATGTACTCGAGTGCACTAGTACACGAGTACATCTGTACTCGTGCCCAACCCTGGTTGAAGGATACACAGTCAGCGTCAACTTACATTTTATCAATATACGGGCAGTGAAGTACAACTCCTAAATGCGGCAACCAGTGGCGGATACAAGAGGGCGGGCCTAGGGGGACCAGGCCCCCCCCCCCTAGACCACCAAGATTAATAGTGGCATTTTGAAGAAATCTGGCATGCCATAATTCGATAATGCGGGTCCGCGAATGCTGAAACACGTCCACCCCCCCTAGACTATCGTGTCTGGATCCGCCACTGGCAACTGTGGTCAATATGTGGCCTGCAACATGTATTGATCGCCAAATAACGCGACATTCTGCCGTCTCAAACTTTGACAAGCTGACTATAAAATTTATGACTCCGAAAAAATTCAAGATGACAAAGCAACTTTTCCCAAAGGTACCTACTGGCTTTAAAAATTCAAAAGACGTCTGAAAAGGATCAATTAGCTTTTCAAGTACACCACGTGCAAAATTATTACGAAAATGCATTTTTAATAGTATTTTCAAAGCGTTGTGGCCAATTCATTATTCTTTGCTCAATACCGTCACTTCCGTTGGGTTAGAAAGAAGATATTATAGTCGATGATTTTCAAGTGTTTTCCGAATTAGACTGAAATGAGGTCATATCCATATCCACGCAATGTTATTCCCTGTGAAAGCAATTTGTCAGGTCATGTCATTTGTCTTCAATGCTATCAAAGCGAGTCACCAATTGAGTATCAATGAGGAGAGAGAGCGGGGAAAGGTAGCGGAAGAAGCTACGATGGAGGGGTAGCGCATGGTGTTGTATCAATTGGCTTGTGTGTTGTATTAGAATCTACCCGCTACCCTGCTACCCGCTATTTCCAGCCCGCTTTTTAGCAAATCCCAATGATAAATTCATTTCAATGCCATAAAAAGGGCTTGTTGTGAGGTCATTGATGTCCACTAGCAGCTGAATGTAAGTACAAACGGCAGTGGCATACATTGTGGGGGGGGGGCATTGGCCATGCCCCCCCCCCTCAGGCCAAAAATTAACATGGAAGAGATAGGGAAAGCAGTGGAGAGCCCCACATTCTTCCCATGTAATCCCCCCCATCAGGCAATTTCTAGATACGCCCCTGACAAGTGGCAAGAAAAGTAATCAATAACAAAATGAAGCGACATAGTGAGGTTTTTTTTCGAAATTTGTGGATATTGCCCCCCCCCCTCCTTCACACATTTCAGCAGTTACAATAATACCATATGAGAATAACAATCTTACCCTTATGGGTTCACACTTTGTTAATAAGATGGAGGAAATGAGGTTCTTTCAAGATGACTTCTGGTGATGCAGCTATTTTCAGAAATGAGTCAGTGACGTCAATTCTCAGCTTACTGAGAATAGTACTTAAGCTGTTATTTGATGTTTTCTCACTGCATGTGAGGGGGCAACCATTTGATAGGCAGGGAGACTTGGAGTTTTCCATTACAAGAAATTATTTATTTCACTGTATAATCGACAGTAATAATTTATTATCAGCATGCAATGTCGTCAAATGTTCGTTTTTTAAATCATGAAATACCCTCACTAGGAATACATGTAATTTTTATCAAGGCTGTCCAGAAAGAATGTATTTTTATTTCGCTTAAACTGGGTGAAAAATTATATATTTAAAGCTCCAAGCCCCCCCCCCCTTGATATCTAATGGTGCCCTCACTCCCAACTAAGATATTCCTGAAAATGGGCTGATGCAAGGCATTATTGGGTGTCAGGTGTTCACAAAGAAGGCTCAATCATGTTTGAGAATTATTTCCGTGGCATAACGGTATAGAGCGTTTGTCCACTGGCTTTGAGGGTATGGGTTCAAATGCACCCCGGGAGCTTACTTTAGTCCAAGCCCATGGGACATTAAATGGAGGTGGGTTGTATCCAGTATTCTATGCTGCAGCAACCGAAAGACCCTGGGCATCCCTGAACTGATATGGTATGTTCCAGATTCCTAGTTTTCTCATCTGACTGTCATACGGCAGTCAACCAAAAAAAAGTGCCGCTCTCTCCACGAAGATGGTGGTTTAGCAGCTTCGGCTCAAGAAATGTCTGTTATGTAACTCTTGACATCAAAGCAGGTCAAATTGCCCGCAGTTGAATGTGGCATCAATTTCATATGTAAACTTCATAACATTTATTTGAAGGAAAATTAGGTCGAAACGTGGAACTACATCTGATCCGTTCTGTGTTCTTTTCTTTGTTCCTTCTTCCCCTCATATTTTTGTTCCTTCCTTCATAATGCCTGACCAGTGATGGAAATGGGGGGGGGGAGCTCGAGGGAGCTGACCTCCCTTGACCAAAAAAACAAGGTTAGCTGTACCCTGCTACAGCTCCCCCAATGATCAGTGGTGAAGTTACAATTATCATGATACCCTTTCAGTCCTCATGGCATGTTTAGCCATAATTATTATCTGGTGGAAGAATTCTTTCCCTTTTGAAAATTTCGCACGAGCCGAGAGCTCCCCTGACAAAAATTTTCCATTTCCATCACTGCCTAGGACCTAAAGCTCTTAGTGGTTGAGCAGTGGGCTGTTAGCCTCTGTGTCATTCTCCCCATTTTGGGCAGCCGGGCCATTGAGTTGTTGCCTTTAAAGTTCCACTATAGGTTGTTGTCTTCACAGGTTCAATCCCCGAGCAGCGAACCCAATGTTTTCAGTAGACCTTCAAGAGCAAAATCCCAGTGGGATGTTATTCGGATGAGATATTCGTTGCCCCTTGTATCAGTGTCTATGCAAGGCAACATCCCTCACATGGTGTAAATGTCTAACATGCTGTGGAATTCTGCCTCTCTTTACCGTCTCATTAATCAACTCTCTTGAATGCTAAAAATTGCGCTTAGAGGGCTGCACTTTGCTATATCTATCTATTATGATGTCTATCTATCTATCTGTCTTCTATCTATCTATCTATCTATCTATCTATCTATCTATCTATCTATCACAAATACAAGTTATTGCTGACCGAAACAGTTATCGATGCTTTATCTATCATAATGACTATCTTGCTCTTTGGAACTATGTGTAGAGATGCAAGCAGAAAAACAATGATGCTAATTTGACATGTCTGGTGGACTTATAATGCTTACTGGAAATGAATGCCTTACAGGGTATGGCACGTTATATGTCTATATTTGTCCTTTTTAATTTGTAAGAATGCTGAAAACGCAAAAACAAAACTTCCATTTTGTTCCATTATCTGATCACTGATCAGCCAGGAATGCACATCTCATACCATCATCCCAAGTCATACCATGACAAAATGGCCCATAACCTTTGCTAATTCATGAATACTTAATTAACTTAATCACAGTTTGAAATTGTTGCTTCTGTTTCACACAGTTACAAATTGAGAAATTGTTTATTGTTGAGAGGTGCTATCACAGTTCCGAAAATTCTATTGAATTATGTATTTTCACAGTTCTGAAATGAAACTGTTTGAAAGTTTGCTTGTTTTACACTGTTTTTCTTAGTTGCCAGTAATCCTCTAAGTGTCCATAATCTGACTAAATCTGAATGCCAAATGCTTATGACCTAAATAAGCAACCAATCACAGAAGAGATTGAAAATAGCAGAAAGCCCTGTCCATTTTAGCAGGGCTTGTGTGGGGAGGATGATCTCATACACCTAATTTGGTTTCTTAAGGCCTTGTAAAATCAAACCATTTTAGAATGCGGGGGGATGGGGGGATGCATCTCCCCCTAGGATGAACCTGGGTGGGATGATCACATTATTATCCCCCCCTCCCTAGAATTTCAAATTATTATCACAAGGTATTGACAATTATCAGTCATATCTAGCAATTTCTTCAATGATACCAGTTGCCTCTTATGTGCAAAATACAAGTCTCAGAACTAATCATGGATAATCTAAAATATATTGACTTTTGAGCCCTAAAGTGGTCGCCGAAATACATAGCTGCACGACTTTCCGTCTGTTAGGCCTCGTGCAAAATTTGAGTTCACCAAAATCATCCACTGCCACAAATATGAAAACTCTACGCCCCTGGTATAACGTGTCAAATGTTTGAATGGTTGCTTGGGACTTCATAAAAATCATAAATCCAAGGATTCATTTACGGTACTCGTCATATTTATGTGGAATCTCAAGTTATTTCTAAGCTGTTTTTATAGCGTGATCTCAGAGATGACTCTATTCTCCAGCATTGCAATATATGTAAAATGACTTCAACCTCGGATATTATTTTAAACTGGGTCAGAATCCCCCAAAACTGAGCATCACAGTTTCAGCTCAATTTCAGAGTTAATATTGGGTTGTATTTATTTGACAACTCTTTCAAAACTCTCTTTTGTTTTTGACCACAAGTAGTCCGGCAGCAATGTATACATAACAGTTTCACCCTGGAGACATTGAGATGGAGAGTGAGTTGCCTAAACCGGAAGTGGTCTAATACAAAAGAAAAACATAAATCTGGGGTAGTGATCAGGCTGTTGTCAACACCTAAGATGTTAATCCGTACCTTGACCATATGGTCAGTCACGAATAAACCGCAGTGAAGAGACTCTTCTGGTAAGGTGCAAGGTTTGGCTCAGACAGAAGATGTTTGTTGCATGAGCGGAAGTACCAGTCATTGATAGACATAGTATATCAGGGCTTGTAGATCGATTTAATCCATCCATATACCAGCATATGACCAGTCCAAGAAATGCCCTGAACATGTGTGTTTTGATATATTTATCACATATTCTATCACATTTGACAGTTGACTATGAAAAACATTATTCCAAGATTCACAGTTATTGTTGGGTGTTGTTAGTTCTATAAGTTGCAAATTCTTATATATTTTTATCTCATGTCTAACTGCTAAAAGCACATGTAGTAACAAACAATGTATAACAGTTTGTGTTCACTGCTAAGGTTGTATTCTAATTGGAATTTGTCAGGTGACTTTGGCATAGGCTCCCACTATTTTTGCATTTCTTTAAAATATGCAAATACTATAAAAGAGAAAATATTTTGCATGGCAGAACATTATCAAAATAAGTGAGATGTACAAGGTCAACAATTGCATTGCACCATATCTGTGTGTTATTTGCAAAATGGCTCTTCTTCTGCATTCTCCAAATTGAATTGCATACTCTTGTATTGTCTTATAGAGTATTATTGGTATACATGCGCGTGGTTTGTTGTCGTTGTACACACAAATTTATGCTACGTGGCAGTTTTAAATTCCTTTGTCCTTACTCGTGATGTCAAGCTCTTAACTGACCATTACAGGTTGAAGCTTAGAACATCACATTACCAGGTGATGTTACGGTTTAATTGCAATACGAAGTTTGGAAAAAATACCGTGAGTATGAAAAAGATGACAAGATAGCATACTTCACAACCAGAGCAGCCTTATGTGACAAGTTTCCTGAGAAAAACAACTTCAATAGAATCTTTTGAACCAAAATAAAGTTATTATGAAATATCTTATTACAAAATTCAATTAGCTATTTCAACCCACAAATTTAATTACATTATTTTTCGCAACACCTTCAAATGCCTGTTATGAAACAACTTTTCCTTTTTAAAAGCTCAAATGCCTAATCAAATTATCTAAGAAAGCAAAAACATTAAATTCTTGCCTGGTTTCTATTTTTCAGTTACTTGACTCAATTTATGTTCTTAAGCTAAGATCTATTAATTTCCTGTAGTCTGGAGTTTCTTTATAAATGCACTGATGAAACAGCTTTCTGCTTTATGAGACTAAAAACCAAGATAAATGAGACTAAAAACCAAGAAATTACACTGTTTATTACAGTTTCATTCCTTCCAAATATTATTACCCAATTGTCTGAAAACCAGATCTTCCACACGATTTCTATATGAAGGTTTAACATTTCTTGCGACACTGCACTTCACAAATGTGCTTGAAAACAGTAGCTCTGACATTAACATATAGCACAAGAAAATGAAAATAATTGTGGTACAAATGTAGTGTGATGAGATGGTAGACATTTTGCATATAGATATCTCATTTATATTGATAAGGGATTGCACATAAACTTTCGTCGAAGGGGGGGGGTGGATTTTTACCTTAGAGGATACTAACTTTTCAAGAAAGTTGGGGGACTAATTTCATAACAAATTGTCCAAGGGGGGGAGTATGAAATTTAATCATAAGGAAAACATTATCTATGACTCCTGTGGATGACACAGCTACAAGATGTTGCCCTATCATCTGCAGGTGCTTATAAATGTACTGTTAGACTAACACCATAGCCAAGAGCAATGTCTGGAATGGGGATTAACTGGACAGTCTTGCAACTAGATCAATTTTGTTAAGAAATGTAAAGGGAACGTTTGCAGAAAATATTTCTTTTATAGTCTCTTGCAACACTTTTAGAGATTTATTCTGGCTTGCATGCTCCCTAGGATACATCAATCTTTTGCTCTCAAAAAATATTATATTTGAATTTCAAACTGCAAACTTTGGTTCTCTTCATCACCAATTGGTTTGATGAGATACTTTTTTCTCATCCCAATCCATTGATATGACAAAACATTTTTCTTGCATTAAAGAAACACCCTCCAGGCCCTCCACCCTGTGATGGGAAAGACTTGCCTCAATATGTGACCACCTTCCCATTTACCTTTCAAAACTTATGACTGGGGGGGTGGGAGTTTTGCTGGAATTTCCCATCAAAAATTGATGCTCCCCCGCCCCCTTGAGTTTCATGGGGATTTTTAGTAACCAGCTCCTGAGTTTCATGTGTATTTTTAGTTCCCCGCCTTGACATGCAAATCAATATACACATACACTGTTCAGCTGTTTGAATCAGTATGAGGTGTTTTTCCGTAGTTTTTTCAATAAAGTGAGTATCTCGCTACAAGGCCCGCGATACAATATACATGTGTAGCTCCAAGCAAAATATCGCAATATTTCGATGTATCGAAATTTCGTGACACCCCTACCTCCGACTCCACAAGAAGCCTCCTTTCAAGATGTGTGCAAGTCATTTTTGCCCTGTCACCTGCAGGTGTTTATTTCTGTTTAGGAGTTGTCAGATTAACATTATGGCCAAGGGCAATGTCTGGTTCATGGAATAAGGATTAACTGGACAGACTTGCTACTGGATAAATTAGGCTAAGTGAAATAGTGAGAGCTTATGCCCAGAATAGAGCATTTTATTTTCCTGCTACACTTATCACTGCTTATAGGACTATATTCTGGCTTGCCCACTGCGCTACACCAAACACTCTTACGCAGAAGTTAGAAGAAATCCTATCTAAGAAAAAATGTTAAAAAGCACACATTAACTCATTTGATTTGGACTTTTTTACGCGTAAAAATAGCAAAATGAGGCAAATCTGCATGTGTGGCTGTGTATAACAGTATGTATGTGTGTATTGCGTAGTATGTCGAGGGGGGGGGCACTAAAAATACGCGTGAAACCTAAGGGTGGGGTACTGAAATTCTGCATGAAACTGAAGTAGGGGTATCAATTTTTTAACGGAAGTTCCAGCAAAACTCCCACCCCCCCAGTCATAAATTTTGAACAGTCCCTAACAAGAAACAAGTGTTGATCATGTGTCATTCTCTGACCATAATAATGTAGATATATTTAATATATCCTCAATATTTTCTTTAAAAAAGGAGAATAGGGCAGCTTTTTAAAGTATTGTGCATTTTATCGGAAAATTTCCATTTAATTATTCTCATTAAACAAGCCACAAAATCAATATTATCAATGGCTCCTGTTTACAAGGCGTCCGCAAGAAGTGTCCTTTTAAAAACGCATAAGTCATTTTTGCACTGTCATCTGCAGGTGCTTAACAGTGTCAATGTGATGTCAGATTAACATCATGGTCAAGAGCAACGTCTGAAAAAATGATTAACTGGACACTCATGCTCCAGATCCATTTAGCTAAGTGACATGGAGGGAGCTTGTGCCCATGTTAGGCCAATGTACTTATTCTTTATTGATGGCCGGAAGCATCCAGTAAAATATGAAGTCCAGACATTCAGTGGCGTATTTGGGGGGGGGGGGGTATTAGGCCATGACCCCCTCCCCAGGCCCAAAATCAACATGGAAGGGATAGGAAAAGCTGCGTAGCATCGCGTATTCACCCCATATATTGGCCCTCCAGGCCGTTTCTAGATACGCCCCTGGAGACATTTTATTTTGGCAGTAGGTTTTTAACCAATAAAACAATATTTGACTAAGTCTGAGGTTTAATTTTTGGTTTATTATGGTAAGTAAACCGTGACCAAGCATGATTTGGATTAAATATATATGTCCTCTGATCCCACAGCTTCACCATACAGGCACTTACAATGTTAAAAATTGCTGCTGCTCTTCAGCACATTAAGAGCTATTTTAGCCTTCTGTTGTGACATCATCAGCATTGTTGGCTCTATGACATCACTGAAACAATGGTGACATCACAACAGCAGCAATAGAAGCAGAAGAAGAAAATGGCTTCTTGAGCTGGGTTGACCACAATGTTATTCTAATGGGACTGCCTCATAATCAGGGTTACACCATGTCAATACTTCAAAATTCTTATGAAACTGTTTGGTCAAGGTATCAGTTGAGTTTGAATTGGTGTTGGCTTTATGAAAATTAAATGTTAGTTTTAAGTAGGTAACTGTAGGAAGTTATTTGGAGGGAGCAAAAAGGCGTGAAAGGGTAAAGTAGTGGCTGATTCTTCCTTCCTGCTTGGGTAATCATACTTTATTTTGCTTCTACTGTATGTACCATGCACCATCAAAATTTCATTACATGATACGATACAATGTCGCCAACAGTCACCTGACAAGGAATTTGACTTAGTTCGAATCATGCGTCATTCTCTGACTTAAATAATGTATGGCCAGCATTTAGTGCAATGATTTTTTTTTTAAGTTTAAACATATGGCTTAGCAAGCCGGAAGAGCATAAAGTTTCTTTGTCCTTCTATGGATCAATATTTCCTGTGGTGATGATGTTAAAATTTGTGTTGTACTACACATAGTTACTTTCTTCAAGACTCATAATGCAAAAGGCTACTGGGGTGGTCGGCAGCCAGTACTTTTTTTGAAAAACGAAATTTCAATGCAAAAAACCAACACGGATTTTTTAAAAAGGGACTGAAGGAATTCATTCATCAAATTGCAGTGGATTCCTATTTCATTTCCCCTTTGTTTCCCCATTTTCCAAAGTTTTTCTTCCTTTTCTCTCTTTTCCCTCTTTTTCCTCCTTTTCCCTCATTTCCCTATTTTTTCCCTTTTTCCCCATTTTTCCCCAAAAAGTGTCGGGGGGGGGGGCAACTTGCCTCCCTGCCCCCCTTCCCCCCACTAGCTAGGCCACTGCTTACAACAGGGGGTCTCACTTCGCAGGTATACCACTATATATGTTTAGGAAAAGTTACTAGACCTTTACTTATCACCTTGCATGCATTCATACTCCAACATCTACCTTTGTTGCCAGGATTTCTATAAGAAAAAATCCTTAATAATAAGAAAGAGTGTAAATTAGTACAATTCTACTAGTTACTGTGACAGCATTATGTTATAACTAATTCAGTTGTTTTGAAGTTGAAACATGGAAGCTGGAAAAGCAGAACTGTCTGTTTATCCTTCTGTTGATAAATACTTTATGTGGTGATGTTAAAATTTGTTTTGCTGTACATAGCAACTTTCTAAAAGATTTATAATGCACAAGGTTGCTGGGGTGAGCGGTAAATAAAGTCAGGGCCAGTGGAGTATTTAGAGGGGGGGGGTCATTGCAGGGGCGTATCTAGAAATGGCCTGAGGGGGGGGCCATTACATGGGGTGAATACGGGGGGCTCCGCGGCTTTTCCTATCTCTTCCATGTTAATTTTTGGCCTGAGGGGGGGGGGGGCCATGGCACCATGGCCCCCCCTTAAATACGCCACTGGGTCATTGGCCAACCCCTCTCAGCCAAACAAAAGGTTAACAGTGAAGAGATAAGAAAATATGCGGGGTGTCTCATATTCATCTCCGTACAATGACCCCCCCCCCCCCCTTGGGCCATTTATCCATAGCTAAATTTGATGTCATCTGAATAAAAAAATACACATTTTTTTATGGTTGCAATGACTTTGTTAATTTCATCCACTGGAGATGTTTTATTTGGTTTCCATGGCAACAAGGCCACTTTTTTCGCAATCATATTTATAAAACTTATGGCTTCAAGCCTTACACATTTGTTTACATGATCATATCACAAATTCTTTGGTGATGCCATGAGTAAAATGGCTGGAGAACCAAAACAATTCAACGATATCTGATATTACTGAAAATTATTAAAATCAAGCTGACATTTTTTTGATTCCAGCAGAAGCATGTGAGCGATAGTATTTTTCTTCTAGCTGAGAAGTCTCGAAACTGTAGAATCTAGCATTATCATAATGTCTGCTGAAGTCAGCTCGAGAAAATACACTTCTTATATTCAAATTCGCTAGAAATATATATGTCCCCCTGAGACCCATAGTGGCCTCCCGCGGGTCCATCACCTACCAGATTGCCAGATTTGTCGCCAATATATTAGCCCCCCTTGTGGGTAGGAATGGCTACTCCCTGAAGAACAGTGCGCAATTGGTAGAAGTATTAGGCAAGTGCCAACTTGACGAGACTGACATCCTCGTTTCTTTCGATGTCACGGCCCTGTTTACATCTGTGCCGGTTGACAAGAGTTTGGAAGTCATTCAGGACGTTCTGGTGAAAGATTCCACCCTCCCAGATCGCACATCCCTGTCCCCGACCCAAGTGAGGGATCTTCTCGCCATCTGCCTCAAGACAACCTATTTTCAGTACGATGGAATCATCTACTCACAAATTGAAGGGGCAGCTATGGGGTCACCAGTGAGCCCAATTGTTGCAAACCTCTTTATGGAATGGTTTGAGGTTAAAGCCATTGAATCCTTCAAGTTTGAAATTACCATCTGGAGGCGATATGTCGATGATACCATTGTGGCCTTATGTGATTCGCTGCTGGATGAGTTCACGAACCACATAAACAGTATCAGAGTCCGCGAAAAGTGCTTTTATTGTACAGGACATTCGGGCAGGTAGATCCTGAATTTCACCTGCCCGAATAAGATTTTGTCTGCCCAAAATTCCAATTTCATAAGATCAACCGGTATGGAGTTAGTGCATCTTCAGAGATATCTCATTCAGGCTGATGACATTCTGTGGTATAGAACATGAAAACTTTCGGTATGCTATATTTAGTTTGAGTGAAATAATTTAACTTCACTTTATTCAAGTTAAAAGCTCTTGTCTTGAACAGACTGTTGATGAGCTATAGGCCTAATTGTCCAGGTAAGGTATATATGTTATGATGATTAGGTTCATTACAATTTATCTACTGTATTTTTGGTGTGTATTTAATTCACTTGGCTCAGAACCCTTGCTCTCTGTTGCACATTGCTGGTCTCATATCCAATGCAGAAACTTTGGCCAAGCAACAGGTATCCATTGCTAATTGCAATAAGCTAAGGCATTGAGAGTTTGACACTCATAATCTTTAATTGCAATCAAACTGACACCAATTTGTGTCATTGATGTTTGTCAATTGCATTGGAGATTTCAAAGGCCTGCATTGATTGCATTGACTGCTGGCCATTGCTGTTAACTCAGTGACTCTCCAATAAAGCTGTCGGACATTTGGGCAGGTAACCACTTTATTTTCACCGGTCATACGCTATTTTTGCCGGTTTTGACCGGCAAACCGGCACTTTTCGCGGACTCTGAACAGTATCCACCCGGCCATAAAATTCACCAGAGAAGAGGAGGAGGAAGGAAGTATAGCCATGCTTGATGCCAAGATTAGGAGAAACCCCACTGGCCAGTTGTCTTTTTCAGTCTACCGTAAACCCACCCACACCGATCAATATTTACAATTTGACAGTAATCAGCCGCTACAACATAAACTGGGTGTGATAAGGACCTTATACCATCGTTGCAATACCATCTGCTCTAGTGAGGAAGCCAAACAGGAGGAGAAACAACACTTGCAGAAAGTTCTGAGTATATCAGGATATACAAAGTCCGCCTGGGCCACTGCCACCAATAAGAGGAGGGATTCGTCGAGAGATTCGAATACAGAACCAGGCAAACCGAAGGGCAGTATCACCCTCCCTTATGCAGGATCCGTGACTGAGGCCGTTGCAAGGGTGATAAGGAAGGCAGGGATCATTGTACATCAGAGACCGTTCAACACCATTCGAAGCAGATTGGTACACCCCAAGGACAAGATCCCCAAGGAGGAAAAAGCGGGGGTTGTTTACCACATTAAATGCAATGATTGTGAGGCATCCTATGTGGGTGAAACAGCGAGGAGACTTCAGAAACGCATGTCAGAACACCATCGCAGTTCTTCTCCTGTCGGGCAGCATTGCGAGGAACGTCGTCACTCATTCTCGGATGATAATGTCTCCATCCTTCACCAGGAGAGTAACTGGTTCCGGAGGGGAGTGGCCGAAGCTATCCACATAACGGAGGAGGAGCCAATTCTCAACCGGGACCGGGGCCGACACGCCCTCCCGGCAATATACCGGGAGATTCTCGGGTCACGTGACATTACGTCATCGGATAGTCACGTGACCAAATACAACATCCATCATTAAGAACTGATGAAGGGGTCTGGATAGACCTCGAAAGCTCTTCAGCCTACCTTTATGTCGTGAGTAATCGTTCAAAAATGTCTACAATAGAAATATATTCTTCATTTAAAATTCTATGAATATGACATTGTGATCTATTGATGGATTTGAAAGCACAACTGTATGTTTGATCTTTTTGGGTGGAAAATAATAATAACCATATTCATACAGCATTTGTTCCTTCCTGATAAATTTGGCATCTTCTCAACAAGGAGTATTCTCATCAAATGTGGAAAGTGTCCCAATGTGCCCTGATTTTTCATATAAACTTAAGTACAATGAAAATGTGGCTTATATATACACTCCCGGGCAAAAAAAAAGGACCACCCCAGAATTTGACTTCATTTTGTTAGGCTTTCATTTTCTCGAGATATACACATTAAAAGAGATTCATTTCCTGTCAGTTAATCAACAGAAGCATTTTCTTAGTATTAAATTGCTATTCCTCGTGACTTTTTCGGCAGAACAGTTTTTTGGCTGCACTTCTTGACGAATTGGTGCTCTGCAAAATGTGCATATTTACCAATTCCGTTTCACTGCCTTCCAAAGCTCCTCAGTGTTACTAGGTTTTGTATCCTCTCAGATTAACATCAGTATGAGCCCGCAAGTTCTGAAATTAGTTGAAATTTGGACTTTGTCACACGTGGTTGTGGAGGAAAAATGGTGTGGCGAGCTTTTCAATCACTCTTCTGAGGTATCGAAAATCATCCAAGTTTCTAAGTATGTAAAAAGAATACATCAGGGCCTTCTGCGTACCATTTGGAAGCTTTTTCTTCTGGAAAACATACAAAATATGCTGAAGTGTAGCCAAAAAACTGTTTTGCTTAAAAGTCGAGAGGAAAAGCAATTTAATACAAAGAAAATGCTTCTGTTGATTAACTCACAAGAAATTAATCTTTTTTGATGTGTATATCCTGCAAAAATCAAAGCATAATGAAATGAAGTAGAATTCGATGGTGGTCCATATTTTTTGCCCGGGAGTGTAGTGCAAAGGGTTAAAATATTAACAGACAAGTTTGACTACTTCTGTGTGTCCTAGAGACATGTATTGTTAATCAAGTATTGAACTAGAAACAGAAAATAGTGTCCTACAATGTATGTTTCCATAAAGCTCAACCATTTTACAGTGGCGTCCAGATGTGGGACACAGGTGGCATGTGTGCCCTGTATTTGACTTGTGCTTCACAGATGACCCTCTGTACACTGTATGAACTTTTTCACTTTTGCTAAAATATAAAATTTCTAGTGGGTGTGCCTCCAGAGGAGAGCGTGCCCCCTCCCCGGTCCCTTCCCCCGGTCAAGACACCCTAGTTACGCCACAGCTGTTAGGAAATTCATGACACATGAAATCAATGTCTCAGTGAAGTGTGCACCATCTGAATTATTTCAGATCTGAAATTGAGACTGTCTAAAGCTGAAGCATCACAGAAACAGAAACTTGGTTTATCATGGGATCTCCTGGATGCATTTACATTCTGATGATATTATTATTCAGATTGAATATGCTGTTTGCAAATTTAAGGGAGAGTTTCTTCTCCGGCGTGGACAAAAATGCAAGTTACTGGCAGAAGATGAAAGTTATGGGATGTAACACCAAACTGTTCCAAGATGACTTCAGTGGCCTCTTCAGTTGTCTCTTACACTGCACAGCTGAGGTGGAATCAGTCATGGTGGGAGCCAATGACACCCATTGCGTCCTCTGCTACTACCACGTGAATGAAGCCACCTTGAGTGCCTCAGATTTTCAAGGAAGTTTCTTCTTAAAACAAGGTCAGAATAAAACCAGAAAGAAATGTCTTCATTTTGTTATCAAAGAGTCTATAATATTAGAAATTAGTCTCAATACAAGCCAAAAAGTTGTACAAGGATGAAGTTTATTTCTTTCTTTCTTTTTTATAAACATATTTTCACTGGGTAACAAGGTCACATGGTGTGTGTTTTTCAACATGGGCCAGCATATACAGTACAAATCAATAACAATCATTAAAAGTTAGCTAAAACAAGTAACTATATTGATAAAAAGTGAGCTTTGGCTTTAAATTTAAAAACTGAAGTTGATTTTGCATGCCTGTTCTTGCATGACTAAATATACCATATACTTCCATACCTTTGCACTAACTAAACCATCTTCCCATGGAAATATTTCAATGACATTTTATTCTACGAACATAATACCTTCAGGGGAATGATCTATTTCAAAGAAAATTTCATTCATCTTGACGATGGAATTCTGTTTTGTGGAGCATTTTGGGTTTTGCCACAACAAGAGAAAATTGCAGATAGTTATACAATGTCATGAAGATTATTCATTAAATTTAATATTGCTGAAAGAGGACTATTGATGAATAAATGAATAGGAAAGAAAGGGACTGGACGCTATGGTGACTTCAGAAGGTCAATCACTTTTCATTGTTGATTTTTTCTTTCAGCTGATATGGATTCAGTAATTGTGTCAGTGAATTCAAGTTACAAAATTATCAGCAAGAAGTTGTCGTGGCATAATGCACAGACTCACTGTTATGTTAGTGGTGGTCATCTTGCTGCTTTTGAAAGTGAGGAAGAATACTCGGCAATTGCATCCCAGATTCCTGATGGAGTGAGGTATCACATTGGCCTGAATGATTTAAAAACTGAGGGAACCTATGTTTGGGAACACAGTGGGCAAGAGATGGGTGCTTACCAAGCATGGAATTCAGGAGAACCAAGTGATTTATCCATTGAGGATTGCACAATGATGGAAAATGGAGGATGGTTTGATGTGAATTGTTACTGGTCACAATACCGGGCCTATTTCATTTGTGAATTTGAACAAAACTGAACTGCTATTCCTACCCATTAAAATTGCCTCTTGGGCTCGATTCCACCAACAGAGTGTAGACCAGATACAAGCCTGGCCTAACTGAACAGGATTCCTTCTCAAATTTGAAAACCAAATCCAACACATTATTGGATGACAATAATGAAATTTCAAAGAGGACAATGCTGGTTTTAAAAATTGGTGGTATCATTGGTCCTAGGACCATGAGGTTGATCAACTATAATCCCATTCCTTATTAACCAACAAGGTTCTTTCATTCAACCAACTATTAAGGTTAATATTTAACCAATTTCATGTGTTGAAATCATAGAAAACGGATTAACCAATTCAAATTGGTTAGTATCTTAACCAATCTGGATTGGTTGACTGCAACCAATCAATTGGTTGGTCCTATTTCAACATATAAAATTGGTTATTTTCAACCAATATATTGGTACATTCAACCAATCTGTTTTAAGAGTGTATAATATTGTAAAAGCATGTTATTTGTGTTAGACTTAATTGTTTGGAACAGATACTACACGATTGTCGCTGTTTTCTCTGCTGGACTGTCTTGTCAGATTTCCCCATTTCCCTCGAGGGGCAGTAAACATGATTTGACATTCCTCTGATACAGAGTAATTCAGGACAGCAGTGAAATTTAAATTGAAATTTGTATATATATATATATATTTGTAAATATGGATATACTCCAGATAATATGACATAATGATTAAGTTATTACTGGATGGTATTGTAGAGCACAACATCTTAATATTGTTGTATTGCATGGTGTATGTCTAATCACATTTTTAAATATGTAATTGTGGAATATTAACATGAACAATCTAGCTCTGTCTCACTTGGCAGAGTTTCACATCATTTGAAAAAATGTTCCAATGTAGATAAGTTCAAGTTTAAGTTTAAGTTTAAGTTTATTTGACCATAAAATACACACAGTCCCCATTTATACATTTCATTCAATCAACATAGAGTCACACACATCTCATATGGTTGGCTGATGCTGACAGCATATTTGCCATTACCAAAGTTCAGTAAGAAATTATTAATAATATTTACTTATTTATACACGTAATTGATGTATTTAATATTAAAAAATTCACAAATAATTGGGGGAGAAGGAACATGACATGAAATTGATGAGCATGACGTGAAATCGATAGGCACATCTTAATTTAGTAGGCGGTTAAAGGGGCATCTATTTGTTAAGTTGTAAATTAAGGTGTTTTTTTAAATCCTGTATTTACTTTTTCTTTTTTAATTCTATATAAATTCATCTCCTCACTGTTTTTAAACATAGCATTTTCCCTTTGTATTTGTTTGAGCAACCATTCTGAAATCAATAATTTTGGCACATAAACAAATGTATTTATAGACTTATATATATATATGTATTTAGATATTCACATTATTATGATTATAATTTATTGGCAAAGGCAAATACGCCAGGCATGGCGTCAGCCTACAATAGTTAGTGCTGACATTTGATTTCTTGTGATCTTATTTATGTACATAAATTGGTCAATAAAATTGAAATTGAAATTGTCATGCAATAAATGCAGCTTAATCTTGATGAGTAAAACCAAAAAACACAACAATATCATGTTGATGCCATATGGATTGACCTCAGCTTTCACTTGACTTGACAACCACCCAAAAAAAAAAACACATACACCTTCAAACTCTCCCCCATGCCCAGTGGTCGAAATAGGCCATGTTACTTGGGGGGGGGGGTGGTCTCTCAGTTGCAACGCCAAAGGGTTGAGGCAGTCCCTGGGCCGCCAGCGGGCCGCAAGAGGTCCCCTGAACTGAACTGAAGCCGAAGTGTTTCAGATGCTCTAAAAATGGTATGTGTTATCTCAGAAAATTAGTTGTGAAAACCCTATTGTTAATGTGTATAAATTACAAGAGGTTGTTGTTTGCTGATTATAGGCTCTACTTACTGCTTCATGCTTACTGTTCAGTACACTTTCAGTATTTGGGGGGGGGGGTTTCAGGACCCCCTCTGGGTCCTTCTGAAAAATGTATTTGAGGTGGTCACAAGAGCATTTGGGGGGGTCAAGACCCCCCTTTATTTCGACCACTGCCCATGCCTTCACTAAAAAAAAAAATTGAGGGCTCCTCGCCAAAAAAACACTTTCAACCTCCACACTCCAGAGAAATAAAAATGGCACCCCGTTGATAGATAAAATGAATAACCCCCCTCCAGCAAAAAAAAAACATACGCAAACTTTAAACTCCCCCTCCTCAAATGAAAAAAAAAGCACACCCTTTAATGTTAGTAGTTTTTGTAACTGCCCACTTCATTGTGCAGGTATTTCTTTTGTTACAAATCAGAAACAATAATTTGAATCATTCATGTTTTATTGATTATTACACTTTTGTGAAACTGTGAAATGTTTGGGACTTTGTTGGCCACCATGCGCTTGCAGGCTTATTACTCATAAGATAAGAAGCCTGTGGGGTCATTGACAATTACATGGTATTTGTGAGCTATCAGCCACACCTTTATGAGTAATAGTACAAGGCATTGGCATTTAACATGCCAAGTATGGGGACTGACATCACTAACTGCCTGCAAGAGCATTTTCATGTAAGCACTTGAGATTCGTCTACTGTAAGACAGAGCTCTCAATTAAAAGAACAAACAAGCACTCTTAGAGTACAGCACCGGCCATGTTGCACATGCTTTTGCAATGGAATTTGCATGATTAATGTCCATGTATGGTGGATGGGAAAAAAATCAATTTCTTCTTATGTTTAAATTAACTGGTGGACTGTGTGTAGTTTTAATCAATACCAATTATATCTTTAAAGACATGTCAATACTTAGTTCTAAATACTTTATGTTTCCCAATAAAAATAATATTTTATGCATGGAGTGTTAGTAAATGGGATAAAATAAGTATGATGCTGATTGAAAATCTTTGGTATCCAACAAGTAAGCTGACAGATTACAGGGAGGTGTGAAAGTGAATTGCACTTTAGGCTTAAATAGTGAAGAACAATTCAGTACAATTGAAGAGCTCCATTGAAGAGCAATTAATAAGATTGATCGGAATGAAGGAAAATAAATAAGTCAACAGCCTCTGAGTGTGAAATCTGCTTACAGTAACGTGAATACACAAGAAAATGGCGGCGCAAAATCAGTCTGACCTAACCAGCGCTAGCCATAAGAGGGGATGTTTATGAATCTAATATTATTGCATTTAACTAAAAAAAGACACCATACGCACAATCTACATTGTCATAAATGGGAAATACATATAAAGTATACCCTTGGACTGGTGTGGTTGGGCCAGGAGGCTCGTGATTCACATGTGATGGATATCACTGCATTACCGTCCTATGCATAGGATGCATGGCCGGTAATTATGAAGGATTAAAGATTAAAATACAAAATTACAGAGAATCTTATGGTAGGCCTACGGAGGATAAGGTCCTGAAATCAGGAGAATCGTGCACTTGGTGATAAAGCTATGAAATTTGGTACACTTTTCACAAATTTAATGTCAATTTATAATGCTGACATGTTTTTAGGGGGCAGCTGATGGATCCCCCCAAACCCCAAAGGTTTCCATGCCATTAATTATCGCCAAGAATCATCAGAGAAGGAGGAAAAATAAAAGCAAAAAACCCTTTCACCTAAAAAATTTTGCCTGTACCTATTCACCGTTGGAATTATGCATAATTAGAGGTTTTTTAATGGTTATATTAACCAACTCACAATATTTTGGACAATATCACCTCACGGAAAATGGTCCACAAAACTAGTCAAGGAGTCACCTCACAAATGTTGTCTGTGCCACCTCATAACTTAAATGAATACAATATAAAGTAGAATTTGACTTCTCTGATTATATTAGTCAACCCACAACATTTTAGAAAACATGAACCCTCAGAAATTTACCAATTAAACAAACAGGTCAAGGAGTCACCTCACAAATGTTGTCTGTGCCAACTCATTGCTTAAATTTATATAATAATGATTATATTAGTCAACTCACGACATTTTAGAAAACATGAACCCCCTGAAATTGACCCATTCAACAAACAGGTCAAGGAGTCACCTCACAAATGTTGTTTGTGCCAACTCACAACTTAAATGTATATTATATAAAGTGGAATTTTAATTTTTCTTATTATATTAGTCGACTCACAACATTTTTGAACAATATAAGAAAATAAAGCACATATGCAGCAAGCACTATTTTACTTAAAATAGGGGCTGCTAGGGATGCTGGTTGCACAGCAGGGCCATACAATACTTGAGAATTTTATTATTCTGAAGAAAACTGCAGATTACATGTCAATGGTATACATAGGGTGAATTTTAGAAAATGGTGTCTCATAACACCTCCTGATAGTGTAAATTGTGAAGTATGAAAGCACAGGGACGAATGGTGTAACAGCAATGTGAACATGAAAACATGGAATTTTGTGTATTTTAACAGTTGATTTTTAAAATGCGATCATTACTGCCAACAAAATTAACTATAAATTCACTACATTTTATTCTTGGTGTGGTATATTATTCACATTATACACATTTTGATTTAGAAAACGTATGGCTGATTGTATAGATTACACTGTAAGGATATAACAGTGGTAGGCCTACATGGTCCACTATGATAGTGGTTCGAGGCTTTTTTTCATATGGATACTTATTTTCAATCTAGAACCTTGGATTTCAAAACTTTTGGACAATTTGGACATTTTTAAGACATTCTTTGGTTGTCATGGAAACTGAAAGTTCAGCTTCTTGGGGCAGGTAGCGCAGAAATCAAGAATGCCAAGAAATTGTGAATGTGAGAGACTTCTTTCTGTCACTTGTATTAGTGAGATTGACAATATTTGACTCAAGAAATATTGTATTAGCTTCTAAATATGCTTTCAAGCACACCAAATGTGTGTATTCTTACACTGAACCCACGTAGGAAAGCACTCCTTCATGCCAGATTTTGCGATGAAAATTCAGGAGGCAAAAGTGTGTTTCCCTGACTACATAAGGACTTGTGAAAGCATGGATTCACTAGTATGAACAAGAGACCAAAATGGACAGCATTATCCATCCCAGCTATTCCTGTGACATGTTGCTTTACACAAGTCCTGGTTTTCCCTTACTTTAGTCCATGGGGCTATAGTTTCAGGCATTGGAGGAGAAAAGGCTTTGGATGACCGAAATTCTTTCACAGAACTTTGTTTGGAGGACTTCAAGGAACATTTACTTGAATGGATCAGGTGTATAAATCAATGCTTTTGGTGAGCTTGGGAGTATTTTTTAAGGCTAATATTATATTTCTAGTGTCAAATATTTTCAATCTCACTAATGCAAGTGAAAGAGTGAGGTCTCTCACAGCCAAAATTCATTGCCTTTAGTGGTTTCAGTAATATCTGCCCCGAGAAGCCGAACTTTCAGTTTCCATGGCAACCACAGAATGACTTAAAAATGTTGAAATCGTCCAAAATTTTGGAAATTCATTCCAAATGTGCTGAATTTTATCCTGTGAAAAATTCATAGTTCTAGATTGAAAATAAGTGTCCATATAAAAAAAAGCCTCGAACTTTCTGAACGCCCCTCGTAGTAATACACAAAATGATCTGCAAGTAGTGAATTCAAAGAAAATAATATGACAGGTGAATTTAGAGACTTGGAAAAAAAGGAGAGTGATTTAAACAAGAAAAATCCAAAATTTTTGATAACAAAAATTGTTTATTTTGCCAACTCTGCTGAGTGGTTATGAAAATTAAGTTTTGCCTGGAGATTATGAAATAAAAAGTGAAACGAGTTGCATTAACTGGCCACCGCACAGTGGAATGAAAGTTGAATTCATCTGATATTGTGAGGTGAGATCACTCAGAATTTGTGTGTTGGAGGAGCAGTGGTATGGAAGACAATAAGTTAGAAGAGTGTGATCTTATCTTAGTACCATGTGAGATGAATTCATCTGATATTGTGAGGTGAGATCATTCAGAATTTGTGAGTTGGAGGAGCAGTGGTATGGAAGACAAAGTCTATATTTTGTGAGTTGATACATTCCAGGTTTATGAGTTGGCATGCGTGACATTGAGAATACATGTAAGTTAGAAGAGTGTGATCTTATCTCAGTACCATGTGAGTTGAATTCATCTGATATTGTGAGGTGAGATAATTCATAATTTGTGAGTTGGAGGAGCAGGGGTATGGAAGATAAAGTCTATATTTTGTGATTTGATACATTCCAGGTTTATGAGTTGGCATGGCTGACTTTTAGAATAAGTTAGAAGAGTGTGATGTTATCTCAGTACCATGTGAGTTGAATTCATCTGATATTGTGAGGTGAGATCATTCATAATTTGTGAGTTGAAGTAGCAGTGGTATGGGAGATAAAGTCTATATTTAGTGAGTTGACACATTCCAGGTTATGAGTTGGCATGGCTGACTTTTTGAATGAGTTAGAAGTTTGTGATCTTACCTCAGTACCATATGAGTTGAATTTCTTTGATATTGTGAAGTGGGATCATTCATAATTTGTGAGTTGGAGGAGCAGTGGTATCGAAGATAAAGTCTATATTTTGTGAGTTGATATATTCCAGATTTATGAGTTGGCATGGCTGACTTTTAGAATAAGTTAGAAGAGTGTGATCTTATCTCAGTACCATGTGAGTTGAATTCATCTGATATTGTGAGGTGAGATCATTCAGAATTTGTGATTTGGAGTAGCAGTGGTATGGAAGATGAAGTCTATATTTAGTGAGTTGATACATTACAGGTCTATGAGTTGGCATGGCTGACTTTTAGAATAAGATAGAAGTGTGTGATCTTACCTCAGTACCATATGAGTTGAATTCATCTGATATTGTGAGGTGAGATCATTCATAATTTGTGATTTGGAGTAGCAGTGGTATGGGAAATAAAGTCAATATTTAGTGAGTTGATACATTCCTGGTTTATGAGTTGGCATGGCTGACTTTTAGAATAAGTTAGAAGAGTGTGATCTTATCTCAGTACCATGTGAGTTGAATTCATCTGATATTGTGAGGTGAGATCATTCATAATTTGTGAGTTAAAGTAGCAGTGGTATGGGAGATAAAGTCTATATTTAGTGAGTTGACACATTCCAGGTTATGAGTTGGCATGGCTGACTTTTTGAATGAGTTAGAAGTTTGTGATCTTACCTCAGTACCATATGAGTTGAATTTCTTTGATATTGTGAAGTGGGATCATTCATAATTTGTGAGTTGGAGGAGCAGTGGTATCGAAGATAAAGTCTATATTTTGTGAGTTGATATATTCCAGATTTATGAGTTGGCATGGCTGACTTTTAGAATAAGTTAGAAGAGTGTGATCTTATCTCAGTACCATGTGAGTTGAATTCATTTGATATTGTGAGGTGAGATCATTCAGAATTTGTGATTTGGAGTAGCAGTAGTATGGAAGATGAAGTCTATATTTAGTGAGTTGATACATTACAGGTCTATGAGTTGGCACGGCTGACTTTTAGAATAAGTTATGCCTAGTTCACACGGAGACGTAACAGAGGGTTCCTGTTGCGGCGTTTCTTATTTTTCCAGGAAAGTGGGAGGTTCTTAAGCTAGATTCAACAATTCGGCGACGATATTTTCGTCTACGGCGCTTCTTAAACTTCCTCGCCAAAAGTTCCTAGAAATCACGTGACCTTATGGTGAAGCAAGAACTTGCTTCACCAAAGATTCAACCTGTTGAATCTTGACGAAGCAAGAAGTCACGATGCAAAAGACCTGAAAGACCCCCAAAGTGCTTGGGCGAAGGTACAGACAGCTTGGGCGAAGTTAGAGGCAGGTTGGGTGAATTTAGAGACAGCTTGGGTGAGGCTACTTATCATTGAGTCAATGGAACTTCGGCGAAAAAAGAGAACAACTCGCCGACACAAACAGGCTGTTGAAACGCCGAAACAGCTACTTGCTTGGCCGTAACAGGTATTTGCTTGGCCGTAATTGAAGATTAGGACGAAGTAAGAGGATGCTAGGGCGAAGCAAGAGCATGCTAGGGCGAAGAAAGAGACTCCTTGGGCGAATCTAGTTTAACATTGAAGCAATGGAACTGCGTCGAGGCTCCTGACAACTCGCCGACACAAGTCTCTTCTTGCCTCGTCCGTAATTACGAGCGATTCGGCGTAAAAAACGAGTGCCTCGTCGTCCTAGGATCAATCTACGACGATGAATAACCTTTAATTGATTATATAATTGTCCAAAAATGGCTTGAAACGCCGAAATTTGGCGAAAATGAAGTTCCTGGCACCTCTACAACTTCGCCGTCACTTAACCACTCTCGTGTGAACTAGGCATTAGAAGAGTGTGATCTTATCTTAGAACCATGTGAGATGAATTCATCTGATATTGTGAGGTGAGATCATTCAGAATTTGTGAGTTGGAGTAGCAGTGGTATGGGAAATAAAGTCTATATTTAGTGAGTTGACACATTCCTGGTTATGAGTTGGCATGGCTGACTTTTAGAATAAGTTAGAAGAGTGTGATCTTATCTCAGTACCATGTGAGTTGAATTCATCTGATATTGTGAGGTGAGATCATTAATAATTTGTGAGTTGAAGTAGCAGTGGTATGGGAGATAAAGTCTATATTTAGTGAGTTGACACATTCCAGGTTATGAGTTGGCATGGCTGACTTTTTGAATGAGTTAGAAGTTTGTGATCTTACCTCAGTACCATATGAGTTGAATTTCTTTGATATTGTGAAGTGGGATCATTCATAATTTGTGAGTTGGTGGAGCAGTGGTATCGAAGATAAAGTCTATATTTTGTGAGTTGATATATTCCAGATATATGAGTTGGCATGGCTGACTTTTAGAATAAGTTAGAAGAGTGTGATCTTATCTCAGTACCATGTGAGTTGAATTCATCTGATATTGTGAGGTGAGATCATTCATAATTTGTGATTTGGAGTAGCAGTGGTATGGGAAATAAAGTCAATATTTAGTGAGTTGATACATTCCTGGTTTATGAGTTGGCATGGCTGACTTTTAGAATAAGTTAGAAGAGTGTGATCTTATCTCAGTACCATGTGAGTTGAATTCATCTGATATTGTGAGGTGAGATCATTCATAATTTGTGAGTTGAAGTAGCAGTGGTATGGGAGATAAAGTCTATATTTAGTGAGTTGACACATTCCAGGTTATGAGTTGGCATGGCTGACTTTTTGAATGAGTTAGAAGTTTGTGATCTTACCTCAGTACCATATGAGTTGAATTTCTTTGATATTGTGAAGTGGGATCATTCATAATTTGTGAGTTGGTGGAGCAGTGGTATCGAAGATAAAGTCTATATTTTGTGAGTTGATATATTCCAGATTTATGAGTTAGCATGGCTGACTTTTAGAATAAGTTAGAAGAGTGTGATCTTATCTCAGTACCATGTGAGTTGAATTCATTTGATATTGTGAGGTGAGATTATTCAGAATTTGTGATTTGGAGTAGCAGTGGTATGGAAGATGAAGTCTATATTTAGTGAGTTGATACATTACAGGTCTATGAGTTGGCATGGCTGACTTTTAGAATAAGTTAGAAGAGTGTGATCTTATCTTAGAACCATGTGAGATGAATTCATCTGATATTGTGAGGTGAGATCATTCAGAATTTGTGAGTTTGAGTAGCAGTGGTATGGGAGATAAAGTCTATATTTAGTGAGTAGATACATTACAGGTTTATGAGTTGGCAAGGCTGACTTTTAGAATAAGTTAGAAGAATGTGATCTTATCTCAGTACCATGTGAGTTGAATTCATCTGATATTGTGAGGTGAGATATCATTCATAATTTGTGAGTTGAAGTAGCAGTGGTATGGGAGATAAAGTCTATATTTAGTGAGTTGACACATTCCAGGTTATGAGTTGGCATGGCTGACTTTTTGAATGAGTTAGAAGTTTGTGATCTTACCTCAGTACCATATGAGTTGAATTTCTTTGATATTGTGAAGTGGGATCATTCATAATTTGTGAGTTGGTGGAGCAGTGGTATCGAAGATAAAGTCTATATTTTGTGAGTTGATATATTCCAGATTTATGTATGTATGTATATTTA
This sequence comes from Platynereis dumerilii, assembly GCA_026936325.1. Taxonomy (NCBI): domain Eukaryota; kingdom Metazoa; phylum Annelida; class Polychaeta; order Phyllodocida; family Nereididae; genus Platynereis; species Platynereis dumerilii. The sequence continues at coordinate 20,016,126 of JAPTHN010000005.1, read as the reverse complement.
TTAAGACCAGAGAAGCAAGGCTTATCAAGCTGGCCTTTAAACAAAACAAATTTTACAAGTATTACAAAAGAGCATCAGATGATTAGTAATGTCAATTGAGTACAAATAGTTATAAAGTTGAACAAGGAACACTAGGTTAAAGCTATTTCATAAAAATTACACTTAAAAAAGAACAATTTATGTTAATTCCAATATATTTAAATAGCTACATGCGTATGTTTATATAATTTCATTGAATGCATATCTACAAATGTATATATGAATACTTTGAGCATAGTATATATATGTATATATACACATAAAGCCACAGTTAATCCCCATATACTCACTCAGAATTAACAACAATATTAACCGAAAAGCAAGTCTTGGTAAGACGTAACCCCAATGTATATACAAGTCCACAATCACTTGCAGTCATATTATCTAAAAACGTAGGTACATATCATTATCAATATAATAGAATGGTAATGCACTTTCAACAACCCCCCCCCCCCAGTCCGACTCACAAAAAATACTCAGCCTATTATTACATACTGTATATAAAATTATCGCAAAGGAGAAGAAACAAAGTAATATTAACAATAGTTAAACTTTTAAACAATACCAACACAGGTATAGAAAGGGTATAAAAAGCAGTTGGATCACAATAGATATGGAATTCTCCAGCAGACTCCCTGAGGAGCATAATAGCAAACAATTTCTGAATATAGACGTTTACATTCATATAGACAACTATTATGAACATTCATTATGATATTTGTCGAGATGGAATTTTTTGACTGCTTTTTTAAACTGATGTTGTGACATCTCTCTCAAGTCCTGTCCCAATGAGTCTGCCAGAGAATTCCATATCTTGGCCCCCTTTCTTTGAACAATATTGCAACCAATCTCTGATTTAGATCGCTGAACATACAATTTGAACTTGTTCCTTGTATTTGGATACCTATCATGGTCAGTTGCTGAGAAATAATTAGAAAACACGTTATTGTTGTCACTTATGATCTGATTTTGAACAAATGTAGCTATTTTGACTGAATACAGATCCCTAACAGATAATATCTGATATTTATTATACAATTGAACAGATGGAGTCCGGGGGTCAAGATTGAATAATGCTTTAATTGCCCGATGTTGCAAAACCTCAATTTTTTTAATATACTTATACGCTGATGCCCCATATATCTCTAATCCATACTGCAACTTAGAATGAAAGTAAGCATAATATAATTTCATTTTTTCTCTTTTTGGCACCAGATGTTTAATAATTCTGAATGCAGATACTATTTTGATAAGGTCTTTACATAGGTGATCTGTGTGTCTGTGAAACTTAAGTTTGTCATCTAGTATAAATAAACTTACATACATACATACATACATACTTACAGCTATCAGTTCTTAATATAGTATTCCCATCGATTTCTATTCTGTCAAGCATATTAGGGACTTGTTTATTGGATGGCATAAAGATACTGAAGTTGGTTTTACCTTCACTTAAGATTAACTTATTTGCTTTTAACCAATTAGTAACATCACTCAGGCATTTTTCTGCTTTTTGTTTTACAATACTTGGGTCCTTGTGGGAAATAAATATGTTTGTATCATCTGCAAATAAACGTAATTGGGCTTCAGTACAGTGCTGCATGTCATTAACAAAAATTAAAAAGAAAAGTGGTCCCAGCACTGAGCCCTGGGGCACACCACACTGTATATTCTTAGTGTCAGACTTGATCATTTCAACTTTAGTGTACTGCGGGCGTTCACTTAGATAAGATTTTATTAGTTCTATTGCTGGCCCCCTAACACCGTAAGTCTGCAGTTTTGTAATTAACATACTATGGTTAACAAGATCGAAAGCTTTAGTAAGATCTAAATATATTCCAATTGTGATATTTTTGTTCTCTATTTGTTCTCTTAGCCTATCTGTGATCTCTATAAGTGCCATCGTTGTGGAATAAGCATGTCTAAATCCAAACTGGTATTGATAAAGGATTTTAAATTTTTCAAAATATTCATAGAGCCTTTTATATAGAACTTTTTCTATTATTTTGTTAATAGTGCTGAGTAGGCTGATGGGTCTATAATTTGTAGGGTCCAACTTGTCGCCTTTTTTATATATGGGGATAACTTTCCCAAGTTTTAGTTTCTCTGGATACTTTCCAGTTTTAATTGCAATGTTAGCAATATGGGCAATTACCTTACTAAACAACATGGGACACGACTTCAGAATTTTGCCAGAAATTCCATCGTCACCAGGTGCTTTGTTATTGTCTAATTTTCTAATTAATGATAGAATTTCAGACGATTCAGTTGGATAAAGGTACAAGCTAGTTGGCTGGTTGTATTTTAAATAATTCTTATAGCATTGGTTTGTCAGATCATTTTTTGTCAGCTGTGGCCCTATATTGACGAAATAGTCATTTAGGGCATTTGCAATATCCTTCTTATTTGTAAGAACGCTATTGTTGACCTCGATCTTATCTATTTTGTTGCTATGCTTACTTTTACTAGGATTGATGATTGGTCCATATATTTGCCAAAGTGCCCTTACATTCTTCTTTTTCATATCAATTTTTTCTAAGTAATAATTGGCCTCAGCATTTCTTAATTTTCTAGTTAAAGTGTTCTTGTATGCAATGTATGCCATCTTATTGTCAAGTGTGGGATGATTTAGATATTTTCTGTATAATGCAGATTTGGTTCTTATCTCACTTTTTAGGTCTTTATTTAGCCATATTTTGTCCTTTGCCCGTTTTCTGGATAAGGTAGCTAAGGGAAAAGATTTTTCAAATTGAGAAGATAATGTGTCATAAAAGGTATTCACAAGGCCATTTACTTCAGTACAAGTAAAAAAGCCATCCCAGTCAATGTTGCTCATTCCATCTACAAATTTTTTGAAATTCTTTTCCCCAAACAGCCTGATTTTTGGTCGAGCTTCCTCTTTGCATTTTTTATACTTATCATTCATTATTACCGCAAAATTGGGTAGATGGTCCGATATGTCAGAATATATATTTCCTGACCGCACCATGTCATTCATATTTCCCTTATTAATTTTCATGAATATATTATCAATCAATGTCATGGTGGTGTCAGTTATTCTGGTAGGCAGGGTAATGGTTGGTAAAAAGTTATAAGTCAACAGGCAGTCATAAAAGTTTTCTGTTTTCTTATCAGATTCAATTTTCAGCCCGTCAGCATTAAAATCACCACAAATGTACGATTGGCAGCATTCTCTGTCAATTTTTTTTTAGCTGTTATTTCAAGGCTATCTTGAAAGATGTTTAAATTTGTGCCTGGATGACGATACACAGAACCAACAATTACTTTCTGGCCATTCATATCAGCTTCCACCCACACATCTTCTGCATCCTCGCACAATATTGAGAGGTCATTGCGTACATGATATTTAATATCTCTTTTCAGTAGAATGCAAGCACCACCACATTTTTTTGTTTTTGGTAGGATAAATTCACAATTATATTTGTCATTTAACATATTCACTCTATTTGGTATGTTTTTCCTGCCAATTTCTGTAAGAGTTATAACATGAACATGATTATCAAGATTTGACAGTAAGACCAATAAATCACCAAAATGCTTGTCTAAACTTCTTATATTAAGGTTTAGTATTTTGAAAGCATCTGCATTATCTTTCAATAATTTGCTAAGTGATTCTTCGTGATGATAATTGCATTCTGACATCTCTGACATTTCATTTTGCACTGTATTACGGACATACCTTCCAAATCTGTTTTCATTCAACATCTTTTCAATTCTTTTGTTCGGCTTTTCAAGTAATTGTGCTAGTTCAAAATTGGTTAAATTATGGTATGGTAATATATTGTGCGACATTGAACTATTAAAGGGAGAGTTTTCAAGGTGGATACCGAGCGTATATTGTCACTTATGTCAGAGCTACACATTTTCATCACGAGCACACGTTGAAGCATGAAAAGTTTCGATTTCAAACATTCTGAAATTTTATAATGAAACATTTTCAACAATTGAATAGAAACAATGTTTTCACAGTGTTTTACATTTAGTCTAGTGACAGTTCTAATAGGCACCATAGTTCTAATAGGAATTCCACAATACTTCCGTCACATTTGAAATTATTTGACAGGTTTAAGAACAATTTCACATTCATACAATATATGTCTGTTTCACCAAATGCAAGTTGCAGTTGTAACAAAATTGTTATAACCATAGAATAAGCATAGCATCCAACACAGAAGCCAGTTTTCACCTCTGATATACTTGACCAATGTTGTGACATCAATTTTAGTTTACAAGTAAGATTTGCTGCAGAACATGTCAAGGAATAGCTAGTAACCCATTTCAGGGTTAGTTTAATTTGTATAAAGTATAACTGGTCTTTGTTTCTGATCATTGAGCAAATATTGGTTTGGACCTCAAGAAGTTGTTTACTTTTACTTAACTTGCCACTGAGGATCACCCCTTGAATTAAAGAAGAGATCACTCAGTCCCCTTGATATGTTCCGCGCAACATTAACTAAACCAATTTGATTTAAATGGACACCGGTTTTGTCAGATTGAACATAAAAGGATGCATCAGGTTTGCCTCTTTTTGTTAACTGAGCATCATTGTCAATGAACTGAACATTGTCCTCTGTGCTTGCAAGAGTTCTCAGGGAGTCATTCAGGGCTACTATCTCAGCATTTATTGCACAGATGTGTGCTTCATTTGCACTTTGAGGAAGTCTTTGAGGGATACTTGACACCAGTAGTTCTGCTTGGGGGTATTTGGAGGCCGCACTGTTGAGAGCTTCAACAAAGTCTCGATAAATGGTGTCATTTGATGTGACAAAGTCAGTTTTATCTGAGGACCAGTTACAGGTTCCAAGTTGTATCAGGACAGCATCAACGTCATCAGGATTTTCAGGACATTCTTCCATCAACTCTGAGATATCTTGGATTGTGGCACCAGCTCTGCAGATTTTGGTGATCTCATAGTCAGGGTTATCCACACTTAATCCTCTAGCATTTGAGTCAACAAAGATTATTGCACAATTCTTCTCAACATCAAGTATTGGGGACATTGTCATTGGTTCATGACCTGGGTTCAAATTCGCCATACCAGGTGTGCTTGATATCAAGGGATTTGCTGCATCGTGAGGTGCTTCATCACGTACTCCATGAAGCAACTTCATCTCACTCCTCACCTCCATGAGAGCTTTCCCCATGATGTTTTTGCCTTGCCAGCCTTTGTAATTCAGGATGTTGTTGTCACTGATGTGCATACCAACTCCGAAGTGAGAGTCAGTCGTCCCCTCACCTATAACTCGATCACCAGTGGATAACAGATAGTCTTGGAGGGCCTGGTGGTCATAGACCTTCCTTCGGACACACTCCATTATTATGTCTGAGGTATGCCGCTTCCATTCACTGTCCACAAAGCCCCTAATCCACCTGCCTATCCGCTTCATTTCTCTAGGATCAATTGATGCCATTATTTTGTCAACTGCTTGTTTGTCACCAAATTGCTCATTGCAATTATATGAGACATCACGGACTTGGATGGGGTACTTCATGTTGAAGTTACTTAGGGGAGACTTTTCTGTCATGTAGCAGAATACTTCGTCATTGGAGCGGGATCCATCATTATTGGGACAGTCCTTGAACTGATGGTCCCCTTGGCAGGAAAAGCACACTTTATTTGAGAAGCTGCATTTCATAGGATCGTGTTGACCACCACACTTATAGCATTTCTTCCTGTTTTCAAAAGGCCGTCTGTACCACACTGACACCGTTACTTCTTTGTCTCCATCAGTTGTAGTCAGTCTGTTCGGAATGACTTGGTCTATATTGGTCATATACACATATCTCGTGCCTGTAACCCAGCTTGTTGGTTTACCATCAATGAAAATAAATTCATTCTCAACTTTCTTTATTTCTCCGAAAGGGCTGAGCAAATCTTTGACTTTGTTTTCACTCCATTCAATTAGAGCATCTTTCACGGTTACTCTGATAATATCTAAGGTTTCATCTCTCAGTTCAACATGGCTTCCATTAATGTTAATTCCTGCTACCAACAATGCTTCTTTGGTTGGTGGATCTTTTACGGATATAATCACTTTGCGTGGCCACTGAGCAGGATACACTTGGATGCCACTAACATCTTCTTTATTAACCACTTCCGTAATACTGGAATACATTTGTCTATAGAAGTCATTTTGCCCAATTTCCCCCAGTATTCCAAAGGGAAAGCTGACTGCAAGCTTCATGGTGATTGTCCCAAGCTGTTCTGGATGAGGAAGGTGACAACATGAGCAAACATTTTCACAGTTGTAGTCAATTTAATTGCTCTGTTGATATTTGTATATCACACCTTTGGACCAGAAGGTAAGAGAACTGTGATAGTCAAAATGGCCTAGTCCCCCAAATCCCCTCCAGTAGGTCAAGACCCAAGGGTTGGCCAAATCGAAAATACACAAAAAACTCTCTAAAAACACACCTTTTCAGTCCAGCAAACGATTCACAATATATCCATAAAAAGCACTATGCATTCATAAATAAGTCAATGTAAAAATATTCCAGCAGTGATATTTAGATCCACTCAATTTGTTCAAAATAATCAGAGCTCTCGTGTATGTGTATCTACCATGTTCAGTCAAGCGTCAAACTTGACTTTTAGAATAAGTTAGAAGAGTGTGATCTTATCTCAGTACCATGTGAGTTGAATTCATCTGATATTGTGAGGTGAGATCATTCAGAATTTGTGATTTGGAGTAGCAGTGGTGTGGAAGATGAAGTCTATATTTAGTGAGTTGATACATTACAGGTCTATGAGTTGGCATGGCTGACTTTTAGAATAAGTTAGAAGAGTGTGATCTTATCTTAGAACCATGTGAGTTGAATTCATCTGATATTGTGAGGTGAGATCATTCAGAATTTGTGAGTTGGAGTAGCAGTGGTATGGGAAATAAAGTCTATATTTAGTGAGTTGATACATTCCAGGCTTATGAGTTGTCATGGCTGACTTTTAGAATAAGTTAGAAAAGCGTGATCTTATCTCAGTACCATGTGAGATGAATTTATCTGATATTGTGAGGTGAGATCATTCAGAATTTGTGAGATGAAGTAGCAGTGGTATGGGAGATAAAGTCTATATTTAGTGAGTTGATACATTACAGGTTCATGAGTTGGCATGAGAGACAATGAGAATAAGTTAGAAGAGTGTCACCTTATCTCATTATCATGTGAGTTGAATTAATCTGATATTGTGAGGTGAGATCATTCATAATTTGTGAGTTGGAGGAGCAGTGGTATGGAAGATGAAGTCTATATTTAGTGAGTTGATACATTCCTGGTTTATGAGTTGGCATGGCTGACTTTTAGAATAAGTTAGAAGAGTGTGATCTTATCTTAGTACCATGTGAGATGAATTCATTTGATATTGTGAGGTGAGATCATTCAGAATTTGTGATTTGTAGTACCAGTGGTATGGAAGATAAAGTCTATATTTAGTGAGTTGATACATTCCAGGTTATGAGTTGGCATGGCTGACTTTTTGAATCAGTTAGAAGTTTGTGATCTTACCTCAGTACCATATTAGTTGAATTCTCTGATATTGTGAAGTGGGATCATTCATAATTTGTGAGTTAGAGGATCAGTGGTATGGAAGATAAAGTCAATATTTTGTGAGTTGATACATTCCAGGTTTGTGAATTAAGCAAGATTTGCAATGAAGAGTATCAGCCATTGTCCTACTACAGCCTCAAATGTTATAGTTTTACAAAACCACCAGATTAAAATAAAAATTTATTCCGAACCTCAAAATTCTGTGAAGAATAGAAAGTCATTTTTTTCAATATATTGCCATTAGAATAGCACTCAGGTAAATCTTTCAACTGGAATGTGTTAAATATGACTGAAATCTATCCATAGACAGTCTATTCAATATGCGGACTTACTACCTTTAATATCATATCACTCCAATTCATTATGCTCGTTTATTGCCCTAAAAAATATAAGTAAACTGAACAAAATATCTTGATTTCTGAAGTTTCACAAAAATAACTGCTTAAACTTTACCTAGCTAGAGCCTTCGAAAACATGGAATTTTAAAGAAAATAAAACGGAAAATCTGCTTGCGATATGTATTGAAGCAGATTACAATATTCCACTGGTCAGGGGTGCATCCTGGAATTTTTGGTTTTCGTTGAAAATATGCAGAAAAAATGGTTCTACTGCAGGCTGAATTTATTCAGGTTGGAAACAAGGCAGGCATTCATTTCATGGTTTGTAGGATAATTGTGGGTCCGTGTGAAAACTTTTTTCTATGATCAGCCTGAAAGAGTATGGAAAAATATAAGATCGTCAGAATAGAAATTTGTATGCTTTTCCTCGTCAATTCGATGTAAAATTAGTTTTTCTTTGTTATCAGGGACCCACCTTCTGGATGTCCAAATTCGTGGATCTGACTTCCACTTCAATTGACCAAGACTTGGATATAACACACCAAAATTATCGTGACCTGTCAAGTGCTGATGGTACGTGAAAGTACATTGAAGGAAATAAATAAAATAACAGACCAAGGAAGGAATCCCAGGCCTGGAAGGAACAAATAAGGTGTGCAGCTAATATTGTGGAGACAAGGATATACTTTCCAGATTTATATCCCTTCTTCCAAAACTCATTAGATGAGAACAAAAAAGTCCAGCAGACCATTTACCAAGGACATGTATCAACGAATGTCAAAGCACCAAGCCAGGACTCAGGAGAACATGATATCTGTTTATCAACTTGCTAGACAGCAGGGCCTACTAGATATGGTCATTCCTGATCACATCAGCAGAGAGTGGCATTGCCTACATGCCTCACGGAAATGTTATTGTGTCTCTCCCCATGAGGTCTCTTGAATTTGCTCCTGCGGTAGTGGCAGAATTTAACAACATGAACTTCTCCAAAATACTGTCAGTGCTGTGTTTCACTGAAATTAGCCAATAACTGTGTGTGACATTTTTGTTGACCTGTGAATCTTGAATTCGAGCTTAAACTGGAGGTTTTTTGAAGATACCAAAGGTAAGACTGTTATTGTATTTCTTCAAAACAGAGACAATGGGTCCTTGTTTTGTTTTAACAGTGAAGGTGGCTCCTTTGTCCTGAGACTGAGATGATTTTTTGTAGCGTTATTTTACTGTTTCGTTGGATGTTTTGTTATGCTGGCTGACAAATGTACAGCTGATGCAGGCTCATTCTTATAGCCCTGTGTTTTGCGGGAATTATGACAAAGTCAAGATTGATTCTTTCTTCAGTCGTAAATAATTATCTCAAAATCTGTTAAAATGTGCAAATGAGCCTGCTGTTTCAGCCCATCGTTGGACAAAATGGAATCCACATCAAATGGATGTGTAGATTGTGGTGGGGGGACCTAACTTTAGCAGATCATATAGCTGTCCGGACATCACAATGCATTCTCATGTACATGTTCGTGTTTTTGTTTGTTTTTTGTTGTATTTTGCCTTTTGTTTGCATCAAAGCCTTTGTGACAATGTACGGGAGCCTACCTAATGACTGTCGCATGTTTCCCACGACAATGGCATCATCCCAAGTCATACCATGACAAAATGGCCCATAACCTTTGCTAATTCATGAATACTTAATTAACTTAATCACAGTTTGAAATTGTTGCTTCTGTTTCACACAGTTACAAATTGAGAAATTGTTTATTGTTGAGAGGTGCTATCACAGTTCCGAAAATTCTATTGAATTATGTATTTTCACAGTTCTGAAATGAAACTGTTTGATGAAAGTTTGCTTGTTTTACACTGTTTTTCCTAGTTGCCAGTAATCCTCTAAGTGTCCATAATCTGACTAAATCTGAATGCCAAATGCTTATGACCTAAATAAGCAACCAATCACAGAAGAGATTGAAAATAGCAGAAAGCCCTGTCCATTTTAGCAGGGCTTGTGTGGGGAGGATGGACAATGGCAGCATGCTGTATTTAATTTCTTGCAGGATTACATGAAGTTGTATTGAAAGGAAATTAACTCACTGTCAAATTGCTAAATCCCTGCTTTGATCAGCAAAAGTTATTGTGATGTGTTAGAAATTTGAAAAGCCAGTGATGCTTAAGTTTTCCAACTTGAATTCATCCACAGCGAATGGCTTGATGCTAGCAATGAGATTCAAGCCCATTACCCAATGTGCTATTGGCCTCATAGTCAGGTACACTGACTCTGAGCATGGGGCTTTTGAGATCAATGGAGAACTCTGAATCTCAATTGATCAGTCTCCATTTCACTCAAGAGATCGTTTGCCTCATGCAAAATGTGGGTACACGTTGTTCCCTTGAAATATTTGTGTTTCAATTAGACCTGACTTATCCATGCTACATTGATAAACTGTATATATCCAAAGGTCTGGGCCCCACTCAGTGGTATTTTCTTCAAGTAAGGAACGGGCGTCTGTATTTAGCGGAACGGAACGGAATCTGTAAAATGCGGAACGGAACTGTAAAATGCGGAATCTGTAAAATGCGGAACGGAATCTGTAAAATGCGGAATCGGCGGAACGGAATCTGTAAAATGCGGAATCTGTTTATTTTCCACATTGAACTACCCTACCCTCGAGCCTAGGCTCTTTTATTGTCATTGGATTGCAAGGTACCCACTTCAAAGCCTTAATTGCCATTTGCAGGGCAACTATTTGTATCAATAGGGATGGGCCAATGTTGATTACAATTAGCAATTGCTTTGTGGACTCTCTATACATCCTAACTCCAATTGTCAATATTTTCTAAATAATTTTCTTTTAAATCCAGTAAAAAGGAGAGTTATCAATGTGCCAATGCCATGGATCAAACTTCACCACTGAATTTTGTTTATTTAAATCTATAAGTGTTAACTTGGAATATTAACTTAGCATTATTCACCAGATACTTAAATTTCTCCTAAGAATATGAAATTTTAAATGAAATCCAGGTGTATACTTTTCACTTGTGTGGGACTGTTTGTTCTTGAGCTATTAACCATTTGCCCAATATCTTAAATCATGACAGTTACCAGTGTATCTGTTTAAATCTACTATGGAGCAAATTCAGATTATTTCCAAAAATGGCACTGACAAACTAGTGCCTGGAACACTCTACCTAGTCATGTTAAGTCATCCTCCAGTATTGATGTTTTTAAAAGCAATATGCTAAAACACATTTTAAACCAACGTTTATAGACTTTATGTATACTTTAGTATTATAGACCCATATTCTTCTTTTGTTTTTACCCTTTGTGTTGCTTTTACCCTTGTTGCTTATAATGTACTTGTTATTCCAGTCAGGGCGGTGTTGAAAAACAGGTATAAGGCTGAACATGTTACCCTGCCAAAATAAAAGTAATTTTGACTGTGACTCTCCAATCCATGTTCTGCATATCCATCTAATGAAAGCAAACAAGTGACCAGGACAGGACAGTCCTATGTTTTCCTTTTTATTCATGTGTGTGGGTAATCCATTGGATATGTTGTAAATGCTCTTATCCAACAAAACTAATTTGAGTTTTATAAGTCACAGTGATTTTTGCTCTTCAGATTGAAGTAACTCCTGGGTTTTCAGGACTCAAGATTGTAGATTAACTATGTTACCAGTGTAATTCACATTGTACTATGAAGTAGATGTAATTACTCTCCTGGTGGATAATACCTCCATGGCATCATACTATTAAATCATTATTTCATATTTTATCTCCTGGTTTCACCCCTGCATAACATCTTTCAGATGCTTCAATGAAAATCCATATATATATCTAATTTCTCATCTTTATTTCCATACTTCACGAAAACTATGCTAGTTATGCTGAATTTGGCTAATCAAAATTAATGCAGAACTGTGCGGATTGCAAGTAGACACAAGGCTGAGTATTTTGAAAGTCTATTAATATCCCTGATTGGTATTTTACAGTTGATGAATGACAATGTCATATCCCCATACACACCATTTTATTCTATAAGCAGTTTATGAGGTCATATCCTATACTTGCAATGCTATCAAGAAAAGTCATTTGAGGTGTCACACCACTCATCAATGGTCACAAGCTACCCCTCGACAAATTGACAGTTTATTCAGTGTGTTTGAAAGGGCCTGTTGTGAGGACATTGATGTCCACCAACAGCTGAATGCAGGTGCTTGTCGTTCATTTTATAGATAGACCTCTTATTTACAAAATAATTTCATTGCGTTGATCATATTAGCTGTCATTTCATAGCTTAATAGTAGGCCTATTTCAGCAATGAACTTTTGACGGCCATATGTAACTACACAAATTTGAAGTTGAAGCCAGTAATTGATGTCTTAACTTGAAAGTTGAAGTCCAAGTCGTTTTTTTTTCAGTTGACTTAGTGTTCAGGATAGTTTTGGTCAAGCAAATTTAATTTCCAAATCCAACATGCTTACAGCATTGGAATCACGAAGGCTGTTTGTTAGTCATTGTGATGCATGCAAGGCCATGTATTATATCATGACTTTCAATAGAGTTCTAGATTGCTTCTCAATTGATGTTGATTGCTTTACTTATATTAAAGACAAAAATTGGCCAATAAAGTCAAAATGCCGTTGTTAGCTTTAATTGTTAATCTTGGGAATTTAAGTAACTTTCTTGAAAGAGTAACTTATATGTTTGCAGTTATTATTTAATACGACACCTGTCATTTGACTTCAACATAGTATGGGGAAAAAGCCCCTCCACCAGGGCTAGTTTTGTAATGAAACAGTTGAAAATCTAATGAAAGGGTCATTGACTTTCAAGAATGTCGTAAGAAACCACTCAGTGGAAAAGGACTCTGGACAGTATATTTATTTTTTCAAATATGTCTTAAAAGAATAATCTATTTAAAGATCTATTATCATAATGACATAATCCGTGGTAACTTTCGAATTCAAGAAATTTTGATTGGATGGAGTTGTTAACACTGGAGGAGTTATCTCAGAACAAAACATTGACCAAGCAAGAACCATTGGGAAGTCAAAGAGTCTCATAGATTCATATCATTTATTTACCAAAATATACACAGTTAAACATAAAATGATAAATAATAAGCATGCCTGGAAGGATACTCTAATAAACCCTAATGGCCGCTGGCTTAGAGCCACTCTAAAGGGAAAATGTTGGAGAGGCAGAGTGGGAGGCAGCACAGGAAGTAAAAGGAAAATCTCAAACTCAGTAAAAATTAGAAAATTTAAAAATAACCCAATAAATCTTCCAGTCGGCATCTGTCAGTCATTCAGTGGTAGTATTTGAGAAGTTACGTTGCTAGCCCCCACTATTTTTTACCATAATTATTTCCTCACTTGTATCAGACTAGATAACAAACTAACAATCTGCCTTTTGAAAAAAATCGTCACATCAAAAGAGCAAGAAATATAAATGATGAACTACATGAACGAAAAGCAGTAACATTTGTTGATGCTTTTCTATATATTTCTACAGCAGGCATTGTGGCTGTGATAATGTAATGCTTGAATAGATATATACGTAGCAACCAACAGAAAGATAAATTGAGTATGCCAAAAATATTGCTTAAGTTTTGTACTTGGTACAGACCTATTTTACATAAATTGAAATATAAGACTGAGATATATAAAGCAATGTAAGTTATAGGCCTTCATTTCTTTTCTTTTTTTTAACTGATTTATAAGAAATTCTTCAAAGTAAGCCCAGCTTAACTTAATTGCACTTCAAGAATGTTCATCAAACTGACACTTTAACCAGATTATCATACCCTGACACTTCAATAGCAATTAGACAAGAGTGCTTGTACAGTGCACTTCAATACCAATTGATACACATAGGCCTAATTGGCATACACCAGACTGCCCAGCTGCCACATATAGGCCAAATTCCGTGTTTTACAGTTCCGCGGAATACAGTTCCGCATTTTACAATTCCGTTTTTTACAGTTCCGCATTTTACAATTCCGCATTTTACAGTTCCGCGGAATACAGATATTCCATTCCGTCAATTCCGTTCCGTTCCGCGAAATACAGACGCCCGTAAGGAACAACAGTAGTAGTAATTTGAGAATCTAAAATACTACTTATTATATATATAAATGAAAAAATTGAAGCAGGGGGTCAGTTGATGACCGAGGGGTTGTCGGCCGAACTTTGCTCTTATGGCCGGGTGATCGGCCTTTTGATGGCCACTTAGCAACCGTGATAATGCGTATAATGAGAGTAAGAATGGCAACGAGACAGTAAATTCCAGGTAGTGTCATGCAATAATGGCACCTGTTGTAAAATAATTTATAAAGTTACAAAATGTCAACATGACAGCCTATCTACATCATATGTTGGGGTTAATGGCATAGTTATAGTTGAAATGACAATTGAGAAAGATAAAATATGCAAGAGAAACTTCCCGTAGCGTGCTGGACTGCCAATCGCTGGGTCCAGGGTTCGAATCCAACTCTTGCCGGGTCACCTGGGCCTATGTTGGACGGCTGTTTCAATCATCCTTCGCCTCCTTGCCTTGTCCTCCTCTTGTCCTAATTAGCCTACCAAGTGCATAAATACAGGACGTAAAGCCCCAATCATCCATCCATCCCCACAAACTTGGAAAAGCAGACAGTGGTGCCCTCTGTCATAAACTTTCTGTACGGGAACATTTCTGACCTATTTTATCCAGGTCTTGTTCAGTCAAGGAGGTACTCTTTCTGTGCATAAGACACAGTTCAAGCACCGAGTTTCATTTATGTGTCATCCGTGTAAAAAAAATCCTGTGTCGCCAAAAATGCAGATATCTTCATGAAATTCATTTGGAAATTTACTTCATCCGATGCAGAAAATAGTTGGCTTTAATAATAGTATCACTTTTATGGTGTGTATATGCACTTTCTGGGTACGATTAACTAAAATAGGACAAAAAACAGACAAAAATCGCCGATTTGGGGTGACAAAAAAATCTTACCTTCATGTTTAACGCTTTATATTTTGGATGATAATGGTTTTTTTACCAAATTTTTTTCTTGAGGCTCTCCCTAAGTTTCTTACCTATCGTATGATATGCACATTAAATCGAATATGGCAATTATTTTGAAGTAACATATCAAAAAGTGATGCGGGGTAGGGTGACAATTTTGTTGCAATTTTCTCGCCTCTCAAGGAGTAGTCAATTTTAATGTGATAATTGTGGCTCTAATTTTAAAGACAGAAAGTTTATATTTCACAGAAATATTCTTTATTATGTAATAGGACTTACAGTAGCTTTGATTGTCTGTATCATGTGTCAAAACGACAAAATAAAATAGCTTACCAATGATGGTCCTGTCAGTTCAGGACATTTCAAAAATATAAATAGCCCCGTAAAAAAAACTTAATCTCGAAAAGTTCTCAAGATAATGCGATGAAAATCAAACTTCGTTTGCCCAATGAAATTGGTTACAAGCAGTTTATATTGGAAGAGCCAAGTTTTCGATAGTTTTTGAGTTTAAGTTTTTTTTACGACAAAATTTTATATGAAATTTTCTAGAAGTCATATTTTATTTTCTGAATTTCGTCTAATTTGGAGTATTGATGAATCTTCTTAACAAAATATGGTTGTATCAGGCAATATGAACATAAATGAACCTCCAAAAATTATGTTTTGATGAAAATAAGGCCCTTATTCTTTGGGGTTTTTATATAGGTTGCAGGTTCTATAAGGTCCTATAACTCCTATATACTGGTAAATAACATGTCTAAAACTACTCAAATATAGTAAAATTTACTCACACACCACATTTATTAACATTTTTTTGCCTATCTGGTCAAAAATGCAGTCATATTTAAGGTTACAGTTTATTCCTTCCACCGAAGTGATGCCAAGAATTGGCTCTGCAAATTCTGCTGCATAAAATAGGCATTCAAAATATTTTACCAGACACCCTAACATGTAGGCATCACTTGGAGATTATTGCGAGTAATCATATTTGAATATCGCATTGATTACTGCTGTTTGTTCCAGCAAAAAGTGGTTGATGCAACTTGGGGATGTCGGTCTGACCTTTCTAGCAAAAATAGTGTTTAAATTGGCTTCAACTGACTTAATAACATGCCAAAGTATGCAATCAATAATATTTTGTGTTAAAGGACTAAAATCCCAAAGAAAGTAACTTTTAAGTGCTGTGGTTACAAATTTTTATCAGATTTTTAGGCAAGCATGAGGTCCCTCCCATTAATTGTGAATAACTTTTGAACGGTTAAATATTTTGCATTGATTCTTCCATATTATTAATCCTCACATTTTTTCGCATATATCCCATGCACTTTGATCGCAAAATATGATGTTTTATTTTTTAGCCCCTACGACACCCAAATGTAACTCAGACCTCGAACGGTGTCATAAGCTGTCAAAAGAAGGCAGATTAATTAGAGGGTGTCAAGCGATAACAGAGCTCATTTCAAGGCAAAATGTCATTTCCTGTAGATATTTAAGTTTGGCGGTGATTGTAGAGCCCGGAACTGAGTCAGCCACCTTTGCTCAGCTCACTTTATGAAATTGTGGCTCACTTTTTCAGCTAGCTGAATTTTGTCGGCTGCAGCTTTAGCTGACTTAAGTCAGCTCACTTGATGCGTTATTTTCATGAAATTTTCACAGATATTTATATATAAGTCCAGTCACTGTAGCACCTTTAGTTTTTGCAAAGAT
Organism: Platynereis dumerilii; assembly: GCA_026936325.1. NCBI lineage: Eukaryota > Metazoa > Annelida > Polychaeta > Phyllodocida > Nereididae > Platynereis > Platynereis dumerilii. Next base: position 19,999,485 of record JAPTHN010000005.1, on the reverse strand, counting down.
CCAAGCTTGATAGTCAACCTGGAAGTCTTACTTATAACTGGTATTAAGAACAGAGTCTAGAAGGCTTGTGCCTGTGGTCTTTTGGGGGAGGGGTGATAATGTACTGAATTTGTTTAACAGTATTGCAGGCCTTCTGAAAGTATTATCAATGTCAATTCATGTACAGGACTCAATATAATAGCAAATTATCTAATGTACTATTCAAATTAAATGATGTTGTGTTAAAAATTTTGATTTGGCTAATTTTTATGTAGATGTCATGTATATTTGTCCCAGGGGCCAAGGTGAATCTTATAACAAAACAACCCAAGTCAGGGTCACTGAGTAACAATATCACGAGCTGTTGTGTGAATTAATATCACTCAAGCCCGCAGGGCGAGAGTGATATTAATTCACACGACAGCGAGTGATATTGTATGAAGTGCCCTGACGCGTGGTTGTTTAGTTTTTATCACCTGGTTTTACCTCAAATTTTTAGTTATAAAGAGAGACTATTTTCTGCCATTACAAAAATATGACGTTACCATGGAGCAACAATGGATATATGACGTCACAATCCTATATTGTTTTGGCTGTTGTTTGGTTTGTGACGTCATCAGGCAGCTGAAATGCTGGTGATGTCATAACCATTGTTAAAAAATATCACCCTTGAAGGGTGGTATTTTTTACAATATCATAGGCCCTGATATTTTGACTGTAAACAGTGATATTCACAGCCTACCAGGTGATATAAAGTAAATTATCCAGAAGAACTCTTCCAATTAACCATAGACTTGACGACGGACTCTGGCCTACGTGACGTTATGTTGTTTTATCATGCGACCTCACCGGTCATGGCAAACACTAGCTTGAATTGGTGACGTCATGGCAACAGTTATTGAAGGTGGCGTCATGAACAGAGCAGGACTCGTTTTGATCCCGTTTTTGTTTCATGACGTGATCATCCAAAGCAGATAAACCATATGTGGTTGAGAGATCTATTGAACATTAGCATTCACAGCATTGGTAAATGTGAAGGGCCTGCTGGAAAAATTTAGTGGCTGGCCAGGCCTTGACATTGTTCACGGAAATGCTGGCTATTTCGATCATACAATGTCCAATCAAAACTATTTTTTTCTAAGTCAAACACAGTTTGACACAGTGCAGAGAAACACACGCCAGGCCCCATAATAATTTTTTTAGGTCATGACTGCCAAAAAATTTGTTCGGCTTTTTTTTTTTTAAACAGTCATCCCAGTGAAAAAAGCCCCTACCCTCCCCCTCCCAAACAAAAAACCGGGTAGCTACTTGTTATCACAATCAAGCAGTGCAATCAGCTCAGATTGGGCTGGTGGGGCAGATGCCGCACCACTGTTTACCAAAACATTGAAGTTTACCAGTGAAAAAAAAAAAAGTTTCCCCCAAACATCGATTTGTCCCACCACTTTAAAAAGACACTGACGCCAGTGCAATCAAGTATTTTTCATCCATCCCATCATTTCAATCATACATGTACATGCCTATGATGTCCATGACCTTCAGATATATGTTATTGTCTGGGAATGTAACCATTTATAATAGCATGCGCAACAATGTAGCAAGTTCACCATTTCCAGACAAACCAACTGTCTTACTTTTCATTGCTCTAATAAGGCTTTCATAGAACTGAATGACGTTTGATTGACCTTCTCACCTGAGCATCTTAAACTTAATTAAAAATCACCTGAAGAAATCCAGGGTTATCAAAAAATCACAGAATGCTGAAACTTGACTTCTAGAAAAGATACAACACTCTGGTTTTCAACTAACCATATTTTTCTGTGTCACAAGTTAGCATGAGTTGACTTCATAATACATTAAATAATACTTTACTCTGAACCAAAATCACTGACCATTTCTACATTACTTTCAGGAACAAATTTTTATTTTGCTCCTTTTCCAGTGAGCCAGGAGTATGAAGGTGGACAGCAGCCCAGTCAGGCAGTGGCAGATCCAGACCCAGTTGTCGGGGGAGGGGGGGGGGGAGCATTTTTTGACATTAATTTTGCAGGCCCGCGTCCTGGCATATTTTCTTAAAAACGCTAGGTGCCTTTATCTCAGTGGTCTGGCGGGAATAGGTAGGTAGCCCTCCCTGGATCTGCAACTGTTAGAGGCCGCTCAGATATTACTAAGGGGGCCATAATGGGGGGGGGGGGGCGGTGACTATGGACTTTACTCTTGAGACAAATTTTCTCTTTAAAATTATGTTTTTGTCTTATTGATAGCAGGACCAGTTCGGGAAAGTGCAGAATTCGGGAGCACTCCCGAATTCGGGACAAAGGTGTTTCCAAATTCGGGAACTGCTCCCAAATTCGGGAACAAAAGTGTTCCCAAATTCGGGAGTTTTATTTTCAAAGGACCCTCGGACGTTGTGTATTAAGATCGGATGGGTTTTTATTGGCCAGGCTGGTTGTTTGCAAGGTAATTAAGGATCCTACCCTGTGAAAAAAAATTCTGTGCTGTGGTTTTCTTTACAGAGCAAATCAAACTTTGTAAGTTTATTAATTATCATAAATCAAGATTCCATTGACCTACCTTCCTGACTCCGAATTTTGTCAGGCTATGAATTTATTTGACTTAAAATTTATTTATATATAGGGTAAGGTTCCTTGAGTCAGACACTTTGATTCTGTACATTTTAATAAAGTGATATCTTGCTTGGCCTATGAATTATTGATTATCAACCAGGGCCTCAAATTAAACGTTTTTACTAAATCTAACAGAAAATTAGCAATTGGGACATCACAGGAACTAAATTGGTGGCTACATTTCTGAAATAAAAAATGACATAGGACATCTTTGATTTGGACAGCTGTGTTCTAAAAATATGAAATCAAAGAAATTGGTGCTTTAGAGTCTTCCCTGCAATTCAAAATGCCCATAATAGAGCACAGAAGAGATTAAGCTTTATCCTAACTGAATGAAAAAGAAACTGAAGTGACCATAGACCAGCAAAAAATACCTGAAACATGACAAAATTCTACTAAAATTCACAAGTATCTGACTCAACATTGTGAGAAAACCGATTTTTTACCCCATCTTAAAAGCCATGAAAAACCCACTATACTTATTAGTATCATGCTGATACTTCTTTAACAATTAAAGGAGGTCTTAAGCTAAAGATTGATACCAAATATTGGCAAGTTCAGCCCTACAAAAAGTGTCCTACTCAAGGTTACAACTCCTAAGTGTCGGACTTTCTATCTGTCTATCTGTCTATCTATCTTATCTATCTATCTATCTATCTATCCCTATATGAATCTCTGCATCTGTCTCTACATCTATCTGTCCCTTTATCTATCTCTCTATTGCTATGAGAGATGATTGAAATGCCGTGCTTGTCTTATCCTCTCCTGTCCTATCCTCTCCATAGTCATATACATCACTCAATGGCGGATCCAGAAGGGATCTAGCCCTCCTATGGTCCACAGGGACTCGGAGGCCCCCCTCTAACTTTGATGCTTTGTTCTTGAAACTTAAATTGACTGGCAAGTTTTACCAGGACATGTAATCTTTCCTCAGTTGGAAAGGAATCAAATTCAGTTTTAAATTCAAGTATAGCATGTGAATGGTCGGCGTAAATTACAGCTGACCAAAAAATCGGCTTGAATGGTCCATCTAGGGGCCTTGGAGGCCCCTTTCCCTGCCCGTTTCTTCCATGTCATCATTTTAGAATTTCTAATCATTGAATAATGGCTCAAAATATTCCTTAGGACTTATAAAACAAGGTTCAAAATTGATTTGTGCACATATTCACTTTAATAAAGCATGAAACACAATTAGTATCAATCTTGAAATATCCATTTGGACGATACCATGCAAAATCAGGAGTAAACAAGTCATTTTACAATAATGTTAAAGCACATAAATCTTTACAGTACAGTTCGACAATAATTTTAAATAATGAGGCTGAGTTATCATGAATCAAAAGAATAATATTTCACCTTCTTGAATCTAAACTTATAGTGCTTCTGGTCATAAGTAGAGGGGGGGCCTCAGAGGCCCCAGTGGACCGTTCGTGTCCCGAAATGTCGTGAGCTAGAGGGCCACTGAGATGGAAAATAATTTTTTGAAGATAATATTTCAATGCGAGCCTGTGAATGCCAATAGGATGTCAGGCCCTCTAGACTACCTTGTCTGGATCCGCCCCTGTCATTAACATCTAAACAGACAGACAGAGAAGAAAGTCATGCACAATCACGAGTGTTACATGATAAGCAATTTATAAAATGTGGGTTTAACACAAAAAGCAAATTTGGTATATTAATTTTCTCTTTATTAAGGAGAGGCCTCTCTGAGAGCTGCGCTTCCTTGGCCACTGTCCAAGCCCACACAAAAATGGACACTCGCTGGAACTTTCAGTGTAAACTTGAGTAAAGATCCATTACTTTCAATAGCTCATAGCTGAACTCCTTCCAGTTGCAGAGAAAATAACGAAATACCCTACTAAAATGGACAGAAATCATCAATAAAAAAGCAAAACAAATCAAATTAACTGAATTGATCTGTGTGCTGAATGTGAATTTAAATTTAGATTCAATTCAATTTAACTAATGATCGTCAAGAAATGAAGCATTACAAATGTACAATGAGGGGCGAGACAGTTGTAAATTCTAAATGTTTTCATCAAATCAGATTACTTATTTGTGGCAATTACTTCTCAGTCTCATTGAGTTTGTTTCAATGAGTTTGTGCTTCACGCCCCATCAGCGCTGGTGTGGGCTATTTAAAGGTAGGCCTAACTGTTCATGCTGATGGTGTCGAAGAAGCACTGCAGGCGAGCGAGCGAGGCTGAAGACTGATGAAATTCAAGTCGAAATGGGTATCGAATTGGCTTCTAGGTCACTGGGACTGTTGCCCCTAAGGTCCGCGCTGCTGTCTGTCAGGTCCGTGCCCTGCAGAACTCAGCAGAACTGTGTTGGGCTTCTTCAAAAATGCATGTGAGCGAGGACATGATTGGCAGCACCAGCAGTGATAATGTCATAGCCTGCTCACTCAAGCTCGCAACTGATTTAGCAGACTACTGTAGCTTGGGCCTCGGATGCTAAATCCTTGGCTTGCCTCGGTCTTGGGTGTCTTTAGGCCAGAGGTGGGGGCTTCGGAGCCCAATTTTGGAGGCCTTGGCTTTGCCTCGGATGCCAAATCCTTGGCTTTGCCCCCGTCTTGGGTGTCCTGGCATCGACTACATCACTGGTGGCCAGGTCAGCAGCCATGCCAATAGATAGATGCATGGATTATATGTCTATTCTTGTATTGATGCATAGAAAATACTCTCGGTAGTAACTGTACTCTGCTGAAGAAAAAAAGAACATTTTTTACTCTTCAGACTGATGTATGCTCCTGAATTCGGGAACAGTTCCCGAATTCGGGAGTCCTGTTCCCGAATTCGGGTGTGCTCCCGAATTCTGCACTTTCCCGAACTGGGACCAATACTTGATGTGCATGTGAGCTTATAAATTTAGTACCCTCTTAGACTGAGTGTATGAAAATTAAGTGTTAACTACTAATCACAGTATTTAGGAATTGAATACTTCGTAATGGGGCTAAGTATAGAAACTTGAGTACACAAGCCATGTAAAAAATGCTAACATTATGATCCTTCAGTACAAATAAGTGAAACCAGAGGGCCAATGGTCCACATTAACTCAGTCATATCGACATCATAGCAATTTTCTTTGCGAGACGACTCTCATGGTACCAATTAATATGTTTGGGTTGCAAAATCGGGAAGCAAATCTATCTAATTTTGTTTTTCTTTTTTGTCCAATTGGTCCACATAAGCTTTGGCCCTCCGGGATACAAGATACAAATCTTCATTTAAACTCGGAGGTAATTTACAAAGCACATTAGCACCTAGGCTATTTTGTCAAAGTATTGACAACATAACAAATTATTAAAAGAAATATGACAATAAGTTGAATAATTAAAATCGGTCATAGTAAATGTAAAATGTCTTTGGTAAAATACATGTAATGTGGCTTAGAGCCCTACCTAATGCTTGCTTTAAATTAAAAATCTAATTTATTTTAAAGTTTGCGGTGGTATATACACTGTACTAAAATGATATATATATCTATATAATGACACATGTATCTAGATATGATATTTTTGATGTCAAATAAAATCCTATATATATATATATATATATATAAACTATGATGACATAACATCGCTTCCTGTATGCCTAAAATGTTGGTAGAAAACAGTAACATCCTTCACACAGCCCTGGGCTCCTAAACCAATGAACATGTTCATGACGTCAACTTATTATAACATATTGTATTACTCTAGTGAATGTGTAGACCGAAATATGCTGTCGTATCTCAAGCAGCATTGAGTCAGCCTTTGTCGGACTAGTGAATGTGCATGAACCTGGTTTACAGTTTAGAAGCCCCTGTGATCCTTCACAGTCAGCGCAAAGTTCATTGTCCTATTGATAGCGTCACGTCATGCCATCTATGGGTCGTTCTCTCTCTCTCAGAGGTAGCTAATTGATGTTACTGAGTAGATGGACTCATTACCGGGGATCCTGCGGGAGACACCTTAGCACTTGCCACCACGAAACACCTACTCAAGAAATACCAGAGGCTCGACAGTTTAGATTCACTTATCCATTTAATACTCAATTTATAGACAGTTACATTAAGAGTCATTCAAAGAACAGACGGTATTCAACTTATCAATACATTAAACAACGATCTTAACGAATTACATATACCATTAACTAAATGCCATCTCAATCAACCATGACCTGAGGTTCCTTTAAGAGAAACCCTTGATCATACCTCTAACAACAATACCCTTACCTGACAAATCGTCACCGCGTCAGGGAGACAGGAAGCCCCCCTGCTGCCTCAGCGGGAGCGGGCTCTCTTCTGGCTGGGCAAACAAGCTTGCCCCCAGAGATTGCTACTAGGGTGTTCTGCGGCTGCGCAGAAACACGAGGGTAACTGTTGCCATGGAAACATGGGGTGAGTTCTACCCCGTTGCTATCATTGTAACTCATTACACAATAATATAATATATTACATTACTTTTATACAATAATAATATAAATGACATTACAGAATTAAGGTCTTGAGGTTCATGGTGATTTGAGGAAACTTCCTATAAGAGGAAAGAATGAAGACACCTCTGAAGCTAAAAGCTCAGCGGTGACATCCCGACCGATCGAGGATTTTTTATAAGATGGTTTTTCTCCGGTTTGAAGAAAACATCATTTTAAACTTACAATCGAATACGGATTACATTCATGTAATAGTGAATTAACATATACTGTGCCTAATAATGTAACTTTCATTGAAAGAAATGCTTTTTACAATTGCTTTTAAGGATGGAAGCCTAAATGCTTCATGCTGATTAACAAAACGATTGAAAGGATTATTAATCGATTTTGTGCAATGATTGAAAGGATTGTTAATCGATTTTGTGCAATGATTGAAAGGATTGTTAATCGATTTTGTGCTTGATACCAATTTAGGTACGAACAGAGGAAACGCGTCTCATTGCACCTGAATTTTGTGAGTGCTTTAATGAAAGTTGTGGTGACATCAGGGTGATGTAACCACTACCACCGGGCAGGCGGAAGGGGGGAAAAATTTTAAGATGAAAGTCGGGCGTGTGCAATATGCCCATGAAAGACAATTCGGAAAAAGGGAAAAATTTTGAAAGGGAAGCAAGAATATGACTTGCGTCCGTGAAAAAGAGAGGAACTGAATGACAGTCCTTTAATGGTGTCAATGAGATGCTAAAGGGGAGCTCAGATAGGAAAGTGAAATCTAGATTTTAATGATTGACGAAAAAGGACAAGTTATTCTTATGACCTATTCGTCAAATTTTGCAATTTTTTGTGAATCGTTGGGTTCCGCACCCAACGTTATTTTTGGAAGTAGAGCCGCTGATTACATGGCTCCTCAGCAAAAGAGACTCAAGCACCAGGCGAGTCAAGTAGCCGTTTTTATCAAGGGCAGTTACGGGTATCATCCCTTGCGTGTCATTGGATATGCATAGAGCTAAACCAAAAGCATTAATTGCATTAAGACAGGACAGCCTTATAAATTTAAGTGGGCTGGTATGTCCGATACCCTAAACTACAAAAGTAAGTAAATGACATATAAGCGATAAGCAATTTAAAAGCGACAATTAAATCATAAACAAAATATAGTCGAAACGCGAATATCAACAATAACATGGATCAAAGCGACAATTAGCAATTTTAAGAGCGACAATTAGCAGAATAATAGGCAAAATGATAAAACGATAGTCCAGTATGGAGATAAATAAATCAATAGTGGACTATAGTTTCGTAAAACTTGTTACGTACACTCTAAACAATCCGAATGAACTGTAGGCATAAGGCGTACAGGAAATTAAAACAATGCGAAAATAGGTAAACAGTATACTGGTACAGTGAAGTGATATTGAAAGCACATGTATATACTAATACACCTGAGGAAACTTGTATAAGAAGGCTGGCATGCGCAATGCATAGACCAGAATAATTATCAAATGAGGGTAAAACTTAAGCTTAAAATAAGATAGACATATGAGAAATGAGATCAGGTGTTTACAGAAATAGTTCAGTGCAAGAGTTGACTTGTGATAACTGTTCGTGGACACGTTGAGACATAACCATTGATAAAGATTTGCGTACTGATTTGGTCGATCTCAATCAAAATATGAATAATATCATTTAATTTAATTTTAATTTTTGTTGGTCGATGCATAAATGTCTAACTAGTGATGCATTTTACACAATACTATTCGAGAGTCGAGAGTCAATACATGATGTCAAAGATAACATGATCTGTATACGTGTGGGCGAGAAGATTGGAAGAATCATTGATTGGAGGAGTCAGTGATATAAGTCATTGATATAGGGCGAAGGAGGCAACACCGACGCTCGGTGCGTGGTGCAGAGGATGGGACGTTGACAGCGATGTGCTTGCCAAGGTCACACGAGATGTGTTTGTCAAGGGCAAACGAGGTGTCGACAGCGATGTGTTTCTCAGGGTCGAACAGGGTGTCGACCTGGCAACTTGAAAGATGCCGGACGTCGTGGACCTAATGGACGAGCTGCGAGAGTTCAAGGTCCTATTACCATCCACCCAAAACGATGAGGGGGTTGTTACTGTTCTAACAGATACAGAACAGAAATGTCAACTTGGATGGCTGGTTATTCAACCGTTCTCAGCTGTTCCGAAGGGGCGAAGTGAATGGAAGCTACGGGAGACTACCATTGCACGTCGGTAAATGTCAGTTCGGACGAACATTGTCTCTGTGAATGGAGCACAGGCGAGGTGCAAACCGGAGTGGTGGAAATAGCGAGGTGTTGTGCCATAGGCACGACAACCTTAGCGGAGACAGGAAATGTTCTGAGCGAGTAACTGGTATTTTGGTGGTCATTCTGAAGACTCGAGGGACTGATATATCTGCAGTACTGCGAAGATTTGCCAGACCGGCCTCGTTGCGTGACTGACCCAGGTTAGGGTCAGGCAGAAGAGGAGGTGAACTGTTTATCACCACTTTTATGTGAGGGTGAGGCGGAAGAGGAGGTGACTCGTTTGTCACGACTTTTATGTGTGTATGCAGACAATCCCGATACTGGTTGGACCTTGATGGGTCATGGAGAAGAAGACGTCGTCATGAGTCTTTCGTTTATGCACTTTCTGAGATCACAATGTTTTTTTTTTTTTTTTTTTTTGCGAGCACAACCTTGTGCGAGAACGCTAGAGAATGCGTGGTGAGGAAACTCTTCTGAACTAGACACAATCCATATTAGTGCCTGGCGATGGTAACCAATAGCAGGGGCAATCCGTGTTAGCCACCTGAATAAGCTAGTTACCCAGAGGAAAAGAGTGTCATTAAGAAGATGCATGCCAGAAGCGAGTTGGGACAATCCATATTAGTCACCAACTGGAAATGAGGCGATGCTCTTCAAGCACGATTGTTCGTTGATGCTTGCTTTAGAAACAGAGGCAATCCATGTTAGCCGACTGTTAAGAAGCTAAGCAGGAGATGACATCACCATATCATCATACAATGTGAGCTCGGTTGTGAATGGTGACATGTGCGACGAAGACTGCACAATGCCAAGCCAGACACAAAAGTTCAAAGAAAGTTCTGCAGTAATGTAGCCCCATGTTGGAACCAGGTCAAAGCAATGATATGCTTGCCGTGGTTACGACGGAAATGGAGTGAAACGGAATGTTCACACTAGTGGTCGCCCCGAAATGGTGCCCTCTTCATATTGCCATGAGATGATGACAGTAATACGGCCGACTCGAAGTGGTCGTACGTCCTGTCGGAGCGTGGTCCCATGCGCAATCGTGGTGCCCAATTAGAGGTGGTGCCCAAATCGACTGACGTGGTCCCATGCGCAATCGTGGTGCCCAATTAGAGGTGGTGCCCAAATCGACTGACTTTCGGATGTCCAATCAGACGTGTCTCTTGATAGGATGCCCATGACAGTAGAAGTCATAGTGGAAGCACAGGAACTGTAAAGACTCTCTCAGATCAAAGATTAGAGAACATATGCATCGAATGTGTCTCTGATCATAGGTGCCCACAGCAAGTCTTGCACTGATGTTTGACGACCAGCCCGACCAGCAACTCGTGATCAAAGAGACATTCCCGCAAATTATGTGACAACACAGCATTAAAATGGTATGCGATAGTCATACCGAAATTACTTTAATAAACAGGCTAGGAGCTCAACCAATGAGGTTGCTGCAAAAAATATGTAAGAAAAGGCACGTGATATATAAAATATAAATAACTTAATTAAGAAATAGTAAAAGGAATATCATAATTGGTTGGATAAATAATCTGAATTCCAGCAAGATGCTGGTCGTTATGTGTTTATAATTAAAAGGGAAAAAGAGTTGTTTAAATGTAAATAGAAAGATAGCAAATCACGGCAAAATTGATGCATCATCATGCTGATCAGCTCCCCAAGATCAAAATGAATCACATCAATAAAAGAAGAAGGTCACTCTGCAACTTGAGTATAAACTTGTGAAATTTTAGGATGAGAAATTTTGCATAAGACGCATGCACGGAATATATGCATACTTTCAAGCATATGTCATTAAAATTTATCCGTACAATCGAACCAATAAGGTGTGATTCTTCACAGACTGACTAAATATAAGGGTATACAAGCATGGTCATAAAAGGGTTAAATGCAAAAATACACGTGCAGATAAAGATGGGAAAAGGGAAAAAGAAATGCAGTTATAATGCAATTGTAACATAAAACGTAATCGCACGGAAATGCAGAACAAAGATAAGTAACCATAAACATGCAGTAAAAATAAAATCAGACGCTGGTACTGGTATCGTTAGGAGAGGGGGGTGGTGGAACAGGAGGGGGAAAGGTTGGGCGGAGCAACAGTGACGTAGGACGAGTGGGGCGTGGTTCCAACTCGATATCAACTACTGAGCGATTAGGGGGGGTATCAACTCGGGTACCCATGCGAGGGGCCGATGGTTGCCGGGGTGAAGTGGACCGGCGAGGCGGGGTAGTCCGCCTTGGTGGGGTTGTACGGGTCGGTATCCGAGTAGGGGGGGTCATTTTCTTTGACGCAGCCAGGCCAGAAGTGGTGGCATAAGGTTTTATCTGTACTGAATGGGTGGTATCCGGTTCCATAACATTGGTGGACCGAAATTCCATCTCCCTTTGACGAAGTTCTCTAATTAGAGCTGAGTACGGATTAAGCTCTTGAGTATTAATAACTTCTTGCATGTTATGACCCAATTTGTAAAGGTGAACTGAGTCAGATGCGAGCATAGTCACCGCAAACTGTCCTTGCATAATCTGCTGTAACTTTTTCTGCTTGTATAAAGGAACGTTAATGAGTCTAGGGAGTTCTACGTTAAGTGAGTCAATCTGCAAAGAGCATAATGCAGTATCCCAGTTGGGTTTAAGGATACTGTATAATCTATGATGGTCGCACTTGAAACTATTAGGACAAATGACACCTTTAAGAGAAAGTGTAGAAAGGTGCGACTTAATAGTAAGAACATATAGAAGTAAGCGTTGGTGTCCACTATTCAATTCCATGAATATTTCGATCTGTGGAAATTTGCGGGTTTCAGGCGAGCGATGCATCACTCTGAAGTCCCTGCAACATCTATGAAGACAACGCTTAGCCAAGCTCACTACCATGTAAAAGACGCAAATAGTAAGAAGGTGAAGGGTAGTGATATGTATAAGACTGACAGGACTTAGAGAAACAGGGTAAATTACATAGTTGACCGAATCGCAATTCAAAGGACGTCCGGGGATGACTAGGTTGGCATGGGATGGTTTAAAATGAGTAGCCATTACCATAGAGGATAAAAGGCCACTAAGGTATCTACCACGACAATACATAAATATTACCAAAATTAGAGACAAATACCCAGCTATGGAACCGATGAAGGCAAATCCACGGATCCAATGGCGAAGGCTGAACCAAGCTGAAAGATAGAAGGAAGCTTCCAGCTCGGCCCATTTAAGGAGAAAATCGTCACCTTTTTGTTGAATAAGGCGACTAAGTTCCTTAAGCTTAATAATGCCATGTGTCATATTGGCGAGTGAGGTATTTGCTATTCTGGCAGCCACTGCAAATTTAGGCAAAGTAAAATTTGGCATGCCATAAGATTCATATGGTGGTAGACTTGAAAAGTTAAATTCACGTTCAAAAGAATGCATCGCAATTGCGTTGATAGTATAGTTGATTAAGAAGGGTTTATATTGGTTATTTTTGGATGCAGGGCATCCTGTAATACGCCTGGGAATGAAACCTGAAGGGGAGGAGAATTCGCAAAAACAAAACTGGCCACGCTGAAGTACAGCGTAAAGGCTACCAGGAACGGGACGTGCCACACGATCATTAGAGCAACGTCGAGTCCATGGGAGTGATAAGCCAGTAACTAAGAGCTGGTTACCTGCGTCTATAACACGAGGTGCTGCTCTAAAAGGTTCAAAGAAGTAATCGACTTGACAGAGGTCAGAAATGACGTCTGCAGTAGCATTCGTGTATATTGCAGTGTTGCAGGATAGCTGCGAGCTATCAATTTGGATTGTTGACTCTGTACAAAGAAACTGATCGTCAATGTTGAGACATTCCTGGAGCTCTTCAAGACTGAGTTCCAAGAAGGAATCGTGCTGCACTCCGAGAAAAGGTTTTGGAATAGAGATACGAGTGTAATCATGGTTAGACTCGCGGTCTTGGAAAGCAGGGGTAGCTACCACAGGTACGTGGAGTGACTCTGTGTGATACAACGTGTAAGGTTTAGAATTCTTAGGTTGGATTGGCCAAAGGAGTTGGAGTAAGAAACCATTTCGAGTGGGCATAAAGATTGGTTGCGATTTCTGATAGATATGAGCCAAATCCGTAAAAGCTAGTTGATAACTATTGTGCCATGAATATAATACCGTTGATACTTTGTGAACCAATTTATGGACGTATGAGGCTGGAAGAACGTGTGGTGAGATTTTACCTGCAGCCAGCTCGTGGAAGGCTGTAATTAATTTATCAGCTTCATTTAAAAGGATGTGAAGTTGCTGTATTTGTTGGGACCAAAGCCTGAGATATTTGGAAGTCAGCAGGCTAAGGATCCTTGTGGCTTGAATCTTACGTTGTAATGCATTTATAGCGTTACTAACCACAGCAAATTGGGAAATAATTTCCTGATTAGTTTCGTTTAAAAGTGTATGAATTAGTCTGATGTTTCTGGAGGTGTTGGTAAAGGTACTGGCTATGACGTCAATGGTAAGAACCAAATCAGAACGCATCTCGAGGAAGGCGTCCCTCATAAGATTCTGACGTGCGCCTATGTAGAACGAATATAACTATCAATACACAAATAATTATCAATGGAAATAAGTATTCATAACATTTAGGCAACACGAGTTTTCCAACCACTTTCCCTATCATATGAAAGAATGCCGTGTATGTCAACAGAAAATGCAAGAGATGTACTCTAAGATCATACTGAATTACTGAAATCGAAAGACTCGACCAGACCTGAAAATATAACAATATCCGTCAAAGAATGTAAGTTAATGAAGCACTTTCCCGCAAATTACACGCGTGTAAGAAAAATTGGGAGTATCATTACTGTGAACCTTTCTCAACACGACACAACTTCTGTACTTCATCAACAATACTCAATGCCTAAAGAAATTCCCAGTTTACTAATTAGTAAACGTATTTGCAGATTGGTGGTCCTAAATGACCGGTAAATGACTCTTTGAAAAAGGTGTACTTACATAATGTTGCAAGCTGTATGTAGGACTGCTGCCTCTCTACAGGTGTAAAGATTAGAGCAGGTAAGCTAAGGTTTTACTGGCTCCACAAGAGCTGGGCCCTGTGGGCTGAGCCGAAAATTTTGCAGCAGGTAGCGTGCCATATAAGGTGCAAGGGTGCTACCAAGGCAACAAGAAACTGCTTCCCACGGCAGTCTCGGTGAAGCCATGGCAACACGGAAAGCGCCCCCTGCCGGGCTATGTTGTGATGCCATACCATGTAATGAACTATGAAAAAGGAGTTAGCTAGCTAGCTATAATTTGTGTATAATAAGTTGGTCATTTACAAAAAAAAAAATTCTCTTTCCCCAAAATGCGAAGCGATGCTACAATCACTGGGTGAGCAAAATCCACAGAAACGCATTGAAAAATTTGTGCTAAGTTGAAACACACGGCACAATGCCAGACAAATTGAAGTAACCACATCGGCATGAGCCGGAACGAATGAAATAGCACAAGATATCCCCAAATTATGGTCGGGCTCCCAGTCCGACAGGCAGAGAACTTGCAACATATTGAGTTACGTACTCAACATAATATGCTGCACAATGATTATAAGAAAAGATGCTCAAGGTAATACTTGATCAGAGCAGTATAATAATGCTCAATCAAAGCAGTACCTACACGGCATGACGGAAAAGTGGTGGACGATTTGACGGCTAATATCTGCAATAAACGACACTCACGACAGAAGCAGAAATGCAGAAAAAGAAACTAGTCAGTAATATTCAAGTAAAATGGAATATCTACAAAATGCAGAATGGAATATGTACAAAATGCTAATGATACGAACGCAGTAATTTAACAAAATTAATTCAACAAGTGTTGCCCAATATCATAACTACGTTATCCGAAGAAAAAATGATGTTACTACAAAAGAAAACCTTCATAAAATAGTCTTATCATAAAATAGTTGCGGAACTTAAAAGATGATTAAGGAACAAATCCAAGTAGTCATAAGAGGTTACAAAAGGCAATTAAATACTGGAAGGCAATCAGATTTACTAAGAAAAGATCGTGATGGATCTTTTGTGGAGAGTCTCTGTCTCTGAAATATGCGTACCAAATAATGGTGTTTGCCGAGGATAAAATGATAAGCCGATAAAGTACTATATCAAGAAGGCAATCGAGTGCAAAGAATTGCAGTCAGGCTGAAAGAACAAAAGGCTAGAACAAGGGAATACGTGGTCAATGCTGCGAGGAGACAGTGGCCAAACATATGGAAACACTATCGATTGGTCACAAGGAACACAGTGATAAGAAATGGAGAACAATTCTCAACGAAGAATGGCAAGGTTTAAGAACGTTGTTGGTGGGCTCAAAGCAGATGAATAATCCGGCTGAATGCGTGTGAGCTACAGAAAAGACTTAACGGTGGTTAACCGTATTGGTCTGGGAATCGAAATGAAGGGACTACACCCTCCTGGTGGCATGTAAGCAACAAGTTGGCGATGCAACAAATGCAAGGTACCATCGCACATTATTGAAATGTGGGGGTCGAGAACTCTTGTTGAGGTTTAAGGTGTGTTAAGGTGTACTAATGCAAATATTTGAAGACTATATGGTTATAAAGAATAGACGAAGCATTATAACTTGTTAATAATTTGTAAATTTAATGAATAGATGTATAAGTCAGCATTGTAAGTAACGGATAAGTCAGCAATATAACGTTCATATTGAAGGAAAAATGTAGTAGGTGTTGTGACTACATTTGGTCAGGAAGTGTTCGAGATAACGGAGTTCTATATTATATCGTACAATTGTTCGATTAACAAGAAGAAAAAGCATTCAATGGGTAATAGTGTTCCTTGTTCTAATGAAGTGTATATTTTAAAGAAGTAAATGGATTTGAATGAGTCCACTAGTTCATAAGATTGAAAAGAAACCTGATCACTGTTGTTTCAGAATCGACTTCAATTCGGTTTGCTGTTCTTCTGCGTCATGAAAATCTTCAGGTAATTCCTGTATCTGATGGAGACGCTGAGAAAGCATCAACAGTGGAGGTGACGATACTGGAGTCGATGTATAAATCGGCAGTGATGTAACCATATGTACTTCCTGCTCATCGTCAAAGAAATGGCGATGGCGAAAAGGCTTTGGACGTAATGGTGGCAAAAAATGTGTAGGCTGAGCAGCTGCTTCGGCTGTCATGGTGTAGCCCGGGAGGTCCTCATCTGTTGACCATGATGAATCCGGTGTAGGTGTGGGACTAGGACAATCAGAGTCCCATCCATTGACAAGAGGTTTTTGCTGAGCATATGTGCAAGCCACGTAATTGGCTGCAGAGTTAAAAGCATCAATATCGAGGGTTGGAGGCGAATGGAAGATGCATGTAGCCTCGGTCTGAGTAGCTACAGAAACCGTCTGCTTAGGTCCCTGAAACTGAGGAACTTGCTGTAGCTGAGCAACTTCCACACCAATTGATGTAAGCCATTCCAGATTGGAGTGTGAAGGTGGATAGGACATTCGCCGTCGATGCATTGTTCCAGATACACTGAGGAAGCAGTAGTGGAGTCAACGGAAGACAAATACCAAATGATGGAGGGGCTGTAAACAAGGGGTAGAATATCACGGAGGGGAGGGGGTGGGGGTATAAGTGAGGAATCGCAGATGGTGTGAAGATAGGTCTGACTAATTTAGATTTAAGTGATTACACATGTGTTCGGATTATGTAATCAGAATGAAACTGCTTGAATGTTGTTGGAACGCTGTGTCTTTCACCTTTGTGTGTGACCGTCACTGCTTGCTGGCAGGTCGGTTGGAGTGATATATTCATATGTCATGAATTCATGTGTCTCATTAAGCCATATGAGATCTTAAAGGCAACTACAAGTCTGTATAACAGAGGAGAATGATAACTAACTTTGTTCATGAGAAATTCATGAAGTATCACATAGATACATGTGGCATGAATATGTGCAAAAGAGGAATACGACATAAGGAGAAGGTTATTCATAAAGTGAATTATTAAATTAATTATTAGCTGAGAGAAGACTGATAAGCTGCAGGAAACTGATGTATGGGTGCTAGCTAATGTACTGAAATTATATCGTTTAGATGTTAGCAATACATCCATTTGACGAGAACAGAAGTGATCAGTCCACAGTCAACTGAAATAACTCCAAATATTTATGGACAGAAAAGCTTGTGAAATTATGTGGGATATTAAATTAAATATCTGTTATTTATTTGAGATGAGTTGTGAGTCAGGATGCCGACGAAACAGGACATTGCAATGAAACGGAACGTCGAAAAGATACACAGGATGCTGAGCCACAATCGAAGTTAGCATGTTTAGCAGGCTAAGACAGTGCCAGTGACGACACTCTCCGATACCTTTTGACGGAAGTCTTTTTGAGGAAAACATGTCCTAAAGGAAGGAGATGATCCTATGATAGGAGACATTCTTTGAGAGCTATATGCGTCTCAAGGGAAAGGCTTGGAGCAAGGAAACTTAGCAACTTAGCTAGAATTGTGCTCTTATATGGCTACTAGCAAAAATTAAATAAGGTATATTGTGTATAAAAGATTATTATGGAATACATGTAAATATGAAATCGAGAGACTAAGCATTTTGGCACGGCCAATATGCTACGTGCGGACGACCCTTTAAATTGTCTGTGGACAAAATATAAAGGCCAGGACTATTGAAGCAAGACACTGTCACTATGACACTTACTGATGATACTTTTCAGTGAGCTGGTGAAGTAGACCACGAGCAGGTGATCCCTTCAGTTGTTATTTGACGATGATAAGCAACATATGCATGATTTTGCTGACATACAGGTATGCACTATACACAGGTTGACTTAAAATTTACATTAATGAGGATTGCTCATGGACCTGTAATGTCGATTGTCTATCATTGGGACTGATGGGTTCTTTGTTGCTTAATAAAAAGTTCTAGCAACTGCAGCCCATTATGCAGAAATGATATAGTGTAGGGATAATTGAAAAGCCTACATGTTAACAAAGGCTACGCTTTCGACCCAGTTGTTTAATTTGGGAAGTCGCAGATATGTTAGTTGGCCTAAGGTCAATATTGTGCAAAAGAGAGTAGGTACCAGAGTACCAAAATAAGACACTGATGTCATAGGATTATGGTCCAATGGTATTTGAATTACCTAGGATCACATTGAAGTAACTCAAGGAAAATTAAATTGAGTCTTGTGTTTACCGATTTATTGACATGTCTATGATAACTGAAATTCTAATTGAACTATTAAAGGTATGCATGTGGATATACCATATGCAAATGGACATAATTGCCAGAGCTACAACTCATAACAACAAAAGAGCCAGGTGGTATTCCTGTCGATTTCCCTGTATCTTTATTATTCGTAAGAGAATATCTTTCTCTATGGAACTGCATTACTTTTTATTATGGAAGAAGCTTAATGCAAATAATCGTGTTACACGAGAGAAAGTGAAGGAAATGAAAGAAGGAAACTTTCTGTCACATTCTCACTGAAATAAACAAGACAAAGCAACAAATACAAAAGCCTGGTTCGGACTTTGGAGGATAGGAGGTGTTTTATCATCAAGCGTAACTCACTGAGCCATTGCTTGTGTGAATGTGGATGTAATTTTCTTTATGTCTGATATGCCAGGAGAGCTGTGGAAATTAGCAGTCCAGAGCGACATGTCCCCGACGGAATTCGAAGCGACGAACGTCAACTTCCTCTTGCGAGAGTCCTAGTCACAATTCACACATGATGTCTTTACCTCTAGACCAAGGCCGAACCGGCCAACAGCATATTTTTAAGACTTCTAGTGACCGATGTATGCTGCTGAGCTGGCGGAGAGCCTCGTTTTCATTTCAGACTGAGAAAGTGTTCTAAAAATAGACACTGAAGATAGCGAGTAATGATTCATGCACGTGGCAAAAATAAATGTGCTGTAACAATGTAATTATTGTTTTATATGAAAAGAAAGGAAATTAATGCTAACAGGTTGGACGATGTGATATTAAAAGAGCTAAGAAGATACAATAAACTTCGTGCATTTGTCAGCTTATGACAACACTGAATGTGAAAGCAGAAGTAAAGTAAAGTTTGATGCAATTATAAGAGCTATAAGTCAGTGGACTCGGTGGCGACATTGGTAGCGCGTCCGGACACTAACGTTAAGATTTTGATTTTGAAGGAAGAAAGGGTATATGCGAGGTCGCGGGTTCGAATCGCAGGGATACTGCAATGAACTTCATATAGAGAATGGCTTGTAAATGGAATTGGAATATAAGGTATTTATTGAATGGTAGGACATAAGATGTACTTCATGTACATTGGTAACACGATGGTCAGCATTGTAATGAAGAGGAAAGAATACCTGAATATTGTTCTTGTATGCTGGTAACCATGAACATTTGTGAATGGTCAGCACGAAAGAAAATTTGTGATTTGTGAGGATAAAAGTTTTACGTGGTGGAATAAAAGCACCTTGTCCCATCCAGAGATTCCAGAGTAGGACTAATAAGGCTAAGTTAACACTGCTATTGTACAGTTCTGTTATCATTTTGTCGATATAGTATTGTCTATATATTGAGTGCCTTGTTTCATTTCATTTCTCTTTGAACCTAGAATTGAAGATCTTAAACATGAGCTTGAATTATATCGGTGGAGAGTTGTTCACCTGTTTTATTGGGAAGGTTGGAAGCATTCGATTCAAGAGGATAGTGAATCTGTATTCCAATCAGAACAAGGACAATACCGCAAAAGGAAGAAACGGTGTGATTGCCAAAGGACTCACCAGGCACTTCAATCACTGATTGGACAAAGTCGGATCCAGTCTCACTACTATTATCAAATTGGCAAAAGACAAGATGAAAGTACTGTAGGATGACTGCCGCCCTGTCTGGCAGGTCCAAAAGGGAATCATTGTCAGAGATCACTGAATGGAGAACTATGGAAGAATGCTATAGTGAAGCTTTATGAAGGGGATATTTCATTTGATGATGTTTGGAGGCTGAGGTCTTGTTAATAGTGCACAAGAAATTTTTGGACGATGACCAAACCATGCATTGCTGGAGGAAATCCAGACGATGACAATGCATTATGTACTCAAAAGGTGAGACAAGGAAGAATGATGAGTGCATCGTATAAGCCTTGAGAAAACAAGAAAGAATAGCCCAATGCATCCATGGTTTTATGATGCGAATTTTAGGAGATCATTCTTCTGTGCAAATGACTCATTTGTTTGGCGTCGATGCTCAGAAGTTATCATTAATTATCATTAACTATCACCTGTGATAGTGACGACGGAGGCAGCGCTATACTTGCAAAGTGCTGGATATCGTCATTCGAGGAATACATATGAGTCGGTGCTTGTTCCTGACATTTGTTGGTCATAATGGACTTTGTGCACCTATTCATGTGCAGTGGCAACTGTGCGTATTGATATGTGTCTATGGTTATTGACTTCGCCATATGGCTTGATATGCCGTAAGGAAAGATCAGTTGCAAACAGACCAGGAAAATGATGCAAGCACCTGTTCATTAGGCAAAGTTGAGATTGCATCAGACCGCGTGGCGTTACTTAGGTATTATTGCAAAGGCATATTTGAAATGAAAGCCTGGGGGACAATGACATAAGTTATAGATAAGGAATTATGGAAGAAATGCTTGACGTTCATGAGACCATATGTGGCAGCATGTGGAAACATGCAGAAATGCCAATTAAGAACTTTACTGGAAACAACAATCATTGCAGCCATTTAGCATTGATGAGACATAAAGCAATTTATAGACACTATTTTATCTCTGAAGCTTACTTTGATATTTGATTTTTAATATCTAAGTCAGGTTTTTAATTGTGCAATTACTATTAGACAGTTCAGGAAATTTCAAACCTACAGTCAATTAAGGATGTGTAATTCCAACACAAGGTAACATCGCAAATAACAACGACTACAGTCGACTATGCAAGGAGTGTTGATTGAGGAGTCTGACTGGTGTGTTATTCACATACCGCGAAGGTGACTGGTGAGACACTATAAAGTGTGTGTCTGAAACAGATATGTGTTCTGGAAGAAATGATGTGTCGTGTTGGGTAAACACATGGAGGAGGTAAAATGCAGGACATGAAGTATCGTCTGGCAAATGGACAAACGAAACTACAGTAAGTTTAGCTTAAGTAAACATGAGAAATGTGGGGAAGGCATTTTTCAAGTAGGGGTGGCTAGGAAAACGTTTCAGCTTACTAAATCCGATAAATAGAAAGTAAAAATAGCGACTTTAGAAGGAGGGGTGAATAAACTGTTGAAGGTGTGCCGTTCCTTGTGAAAAGAGCAACATAGAGTGAAAGAAGGGTGGTAAAAGAGAGCAGTGGAAACGTTTTAGAGTACTCCCTGGGGAGATGCTTTTATTTATATAAACAGATTCTTGAAAGTCTGCAAATTCTTTGCTAAAAGGTTATAGAGTAGTTCTAGGTATGTGTATGACTTACAGGAAGGAAGAGAGGTCGCTATCCTTCTCGAAATTATTGACTTTGCTATAAGTCTGAGCTCTGGTATAATATAATAAATATTATATTGAAATAAGACTTAATTCTCAGAGGTTATTATACAATATTCTACCACAATAAAATTATCAGCACAAAAGTTCTGCAGAAAATCACATCTGATCTCTGTGGGCAGATGTAAGTGAAGGGTGAAAATTGCAGATGAAGCTCAGTAAAATATGCAGAATTGTTAGGTTCCTGTGAAAGCTTTTCCGTGTAAGCTTAATGCACCTTGTCTGTGTTTAGTCTAAAACCACTAATTGCTTGGACATAGTAAGTGATCAATAGGGTAAGTATCAGGTGGGATCAGAGAGGAGTAAGGTCGCAGTCCTCAAACCACCACGGCCAAGCTATCGCATAAGAAGAGGAGAAGGTTCCCCTCACATGTATCAAGTACTATTCGAGGGCTGCAATTGATAGACAAAAACCCTTATCGGTGGCTTATCATCTGTAACTGTTAAATAACCTGGGTCATAGGGAAGAAAGGTCGGCCTGTAGGTCGCAGGTTCGAAATGCAGTCGAACAATGGAAAAAGACCATATTCCTGAAATACAAAATGCCAAGCAGATACACATGATATCTGAGATGGATAGTTGATATATACTTGGAGATGACCGTCACGCCAACGGGCTGATGTTATTGTTGAGGTGACTGTACTGTCATCATCGAGAGTACAGGGCCATTCATGAAGTGCAGACCCAGGGCCTGGTTGAGTATCATCTTGCCGAGTTTTAAAATATAAAAGAAGAGCGTCAGGATTAGAAATAGACATGCTATAAGAAGGCTGGGGTAATTGGTGCGAAGGATGTGAAAGGTCATTGGAATCAAGCAATGATTGGGACAAAGGCCCAGGCTTGACCTGTGGGGCTGGGGTAGAGACTGGTAATGGAGGCCCTTGAGGTTCGTCACTGTGTAATTGCATAGTGGCTGCAGCCACATCATCAATTTTGAGATTTTCAGACAGAATTTGAATGCGCAATTGTTGCTGGTTATAAATTGGTGAACCATTCTTAGAACGAACCATACAATGCTTCAATCTACCTATATGAAATAGACCTGGTAGAGTGCGGTCGTCAATTGTCTTAAGCAAAAATTGATTCAAAAGTGGCTCTGATGCAATATACAATGGGCCAATAAGCTTAATGCTTAATTTGGTGGAATATTGCACCCCGGTGTATTTAGGTGCCAGTAATAAGACAAGGTCTCCTTCTTTAAATGAATGTAGTTTTGGCATACGCTTTGCGTGTTGCTGGGTCTGTTTAATCTTAATTTTATTATGAGAAACTACAGCTTGTTGTCTAACAAATCGCAATTTCTCTCTAATCGAAGACACGTACTGATCATAAGAAGTAGCAACCACAGAAAGAGCCTCAGGATTAATATCCACAAGATTGCGGTCTTCTCTAAGGAAAACAAGGAAATTAGGAGAATATTTGGTAACTGCGTGAGGCAACGAATTATAAGTTTTACAAGCATATGGAATAAGGGAAGGCCATTGAGAATACTTATACTCTATCATAGTTAACAATAGGTTCGAAACAGATTGAATAGCCCTCTCAGCCATATTGCTTGAATGTATCATTGTAGGGACAAGGTGAACCTGAACATTTAACGACTTAAACACTGCTGTCATAATTTTACCAACGAAAGAAGCTTCCTTATCACAAGTCACCCTATGAGGTATCATGTATGGCAAACAAAAATGCTCAATAAATTTCTTGGCTATCTCATCAGCTTTTCTACTACGTAACGGAATCGCTACGACATAACGGGAGAAAATATCTTGTAGGATGAGACAATGAATAATTTGAGCAGTAGCATGGGGAAAGGTTTTGATATCAAAATGTATATGCACAAAGGGAGTACAATCAGTAAGCAGTCTAGGAACGAATTCCCTTTGCTTATTTGTTTCAATAACCTGAGACGAGCGTTGGCAAATCAAACATGTCCTAGCATAATCTAAAATGTATTTCATCAGATTCTTAATATGAAAATTTGATGTAATGACATCATACAATTTATTAGATTTTACATGAGCACCCAAATTTAAGTGAAAGAATTCAATGATGTCGAAAATATAGATGTTAGGAATAGCCAATTTAAGAATGACGTCATGTCTTTTAGGACTAGATTGAACATAGAATAAAAGTGAATCAATTAAAGCAAAATGATTAGATAATACAACTGCCTGATTTGCCACTTGCTTACTAGTTGGTAACGTGCTATATGCTATGAAGTTATAAACCGGTCCCAAATACAAATCCTGCTTTTGAGCATTTATAAGCTGGCCTCTATCATGAGGTATCTTGACGTAATGAAATGCATCTGTGATGTATTTACGAATAGCTGGTTCTAAGTCAGCTTGATGAGGCATTTTAGTCAAGATAGTAGGTTGATTACTATCGATGGTCTTGTATTTCATTTCGGTAATAGGTAAGACTGGTCCAGTGGTATGGGTACATTCACTGGTAAGGTGTGACAGTGGTTTCGTAGCCTTTGTGGGCTGTGAGGTAGGGCGGGAGATATCATTATCTGAGTGTTCCTTGGCCTGGGCCCTTGTTGTAACACAAAATAGAGAATAGCCCGAAAAGTTGGCATAGAGGTTCTCATAGTAGGTTTGACGAGATGTCAAAAGGGGATGAGTATTGGTATCCAGGAAATTATAATAAGAATATTGCTCTTCGTCATTAATGCTCCTATCTTTGTCAGCCACTGCTATTTGAATAATGGGTTCAGCATCTGCTGGCCATTGGGTGTTATGATGACGAGATAACATATCAACTAATTTCAACTCAGTAGTGGTTGGTTTTACATAATAAATTCGATAAGGGTAATCTTGTAATTTCCAATAGAATTTTGCTATGCGAGGTGTTACAAAATGACTGGAAGATTTAAGAATTTGAGCAATAGGGGCGTGGTCCGTCAGAATTGTAAACCTACCACGTCCAGCTAAAAAAAATTTAAATGATTGGACAGCAAAGTAAATTGAGAGCATTTCTAATTCCGATATACTGTAATTATGGGTAGCAATATGACCATGTAATCGACTAGCATAACCTAATAAAACTC
This sequence comes from Platynereis dumerilii, assembly GCA_026936325.1. Taxonomy (NCBI): domain Eukaryota; kingdom Metazoa; phylum Annelida; class Polychaeta; order Phyllodocida; family Nereididae; genus Platynereis; species Platynereis dumerilii. The sequence continues at coordinate 19,974,605 of JAPTHN010000005.1, read as the reverse complement.
TCTTAGGTGGATCATCAGTACCATTAGATTGTAACTGATAAAGAGCTGCACTGGAGGCGGTTCTGGATGCATCAGACACCAGGATCATTTCACCTTCAGGTCTTGGGAATGACAAAATAGGTGGGGATGTAAGAATTTTCTTAATGGCATCCCAGGCAACCTGTTGTTCATCAGTCCAAAGAAATTCGTTAGCTTTGCGCAACAGGCGCGTCAAAGGTTCAGCTATCTTTTGATAGGATGGTATAAACGAAGAAATGAATTGAATTGAGCCTAAGAATGATTTTATCTGTTTTCTAGTTTGAGGAACCTGCAAGTTCATAATAGCATCAATCCTAGACTGTCTAATACGCAAAGTAGGTTCGGTAGGTCCCTGTAAATCAACATCAAAGCCAAGGAATTGGAAAGTAGAATTAGAAGCAAAAGAACACTTAGCCAAGTTAAGGACCAGGCCATGTTTATGAAAAAGGGCAAGAACAGCATCAATGAGAGCGAGGTGCTCCTCAGAGGATTCACTAAGAAGCAAATAATCATCATAATAGTTGTAAACACATTCTGCATAAGTTCGTGGCAATTCTTCAGTAATTAAAGTCATTATTTCAGCGAATAGCGCCCCCGAATTGATATATCCCATCGGTAATCTAGTATAGGTAATGGACTCTGCGTTATAGAATGTAACGACGCCGAGGTACTGACGAGACTGAGGAGTTACTTGACATGCAAAAAATGCCTGCTTTAAATCAATGGCCGTAGCGAAACGAAAAGGACGACTGCCCATTTGCTGCTTAAAGGAATCAATATTAGCACAAGGTCTCTGCAAAAGCTGAAAGGCTTTGTTGACAGAACGCATATCTCCGACCAAGCGGGGATTTTCGTCCGTGCGTGATTTGCGGACTAAGAATAGTGCACTGGTAGCTTGTGTGAGTTCCTTTTTGAAAATTCCCAGTTGCAAAAGCTTCTGTACCTGTTTACGTACGTAGGCGATATCAGCTTGGGAAGTGATATAAGGGCGTGCTTTAAAAGAACAATCAGTGATAAGCTGTTGGGTGATATCACAAACATATCGGGTGATGGTTCCTATCTGACCATATAAGCTAAAAGCTGGAGTGTGCGATAAAATTATCTCACGGAGTTTGTCTACGTCGTTAGGCTGAAGTGCACACTTATCAAGCTTCAATTGCTGATTAACTATATCGAATTCAGTCATGCGTAGAGTTGGATCGTCAGGTTGAAGCCATGGATAATTACGTAGTCTAGTTTGAGCACGGGTGTCAGGATCCATAGCATCATAATCTGGGTATGAAAGCTGTGAAATAGCATTAGGGCCGTTATCTATGATGACATAATGAGTGTTATCAAGTAAATTATCATCAACAGATTTAGTATCTGGCTGTTGGACTACAGAAGGTGCCGTTGTAAACGGGATATCCATAACTAGTGCTCCTAGAATGATATCAGCAGGCAAATGTACATCCTCAGAATCTACATTATTAATTCTGATTGAACCAAAGCCACTGCGTAAATCGACAAGTGCCTTGTAATTCTTCTCAGAGATAATGCGAGATATGTTAACCTCAAATGGACCATTAAAATATTGTGCCAAATGATTAACTCGAACTGGCACATCGCAGGATGTATTAGGTGTTATAGTGGTCGACTTATGTACTACGAGTAAAATTTGGTCGACAGAAATATCCATGCGTGATTCTGCTGAACGAAAAACACATTTATATCTAATTTGAGCGTCCAAGCCCATAACACAATCAATTGGTGAAGCCACATCGATAATAAAGGTCTTAATAGGAACTTTACACTCACCGAACTGTATGACAAAATAGATAAATTGAGAAATAGAAATAGAAGAACCATTGCCGACCATAAGCTTGATTGGCTCTGCATCAACGCGAGGAAGGCCCTGCAAAAAGGGACTACGTTTGATAAGAGACGTGCTAACCAAATTGTGTGAGCTGCCAGTATCAAACAAGGTAAAGAATTTAGTGCCATCGGGCAAAAGTGATGGAATAAAGTTGCAATCATGAATCTTGATAGATAAAGGAGTAAGAGGAATAGGAGGCTGAAGTACCGCATATAAGATGTCAGGGAAGTCGTCCCCAACAATTACATCTGAATCAGGAAAATCATGAAAAATAAAGGTTTCAGAGGGAGCAGAAGTGGTAAGATCATTAGATTCGATAGGAGAAAAGTGGTGAGAATCTAAAGTATTGGCAGGTGTTGAGTTAGGACGAGACACGGCTGTATCTGAGTACAGTCAGAATGATCCGTTGCGTCGTGGTTGCTGATGTGGTGGTCCCTGTGAACGATTCTGAGGTGGTGGTCGTTGATTACGAGGGAAAGGGCCAGCGCTTTGAGAGCGGTAAGCAGTTCTAATGCCATTAGGGTACTGAACACGTGAGTTATTAGGGGCATTACTGTTATACTGCTGTTGCGCAGGATTTGTATTGCCATGCTGATTATTAAAGTTCTGGTTATTCTGGGAGAATAGTCTATTGTTACCAGATCTGTTTGAATTAGCAAATCCATTGGCTGGAAGATTCCTGTTCGAGTTACCGAACCTATTAGGAAAGGGTCTGCTAGGTCGATTATACCGTTGAGTGAAGGCATTGTTTGTGGAATTGTCACGATTGTATGAACGTCCGGCAGACTGGTAATCAGAAGATGTTGGTAGACTATATTGCTGGTTGGGGATGAATCTGCGACAATGAGTAGCTATATGACCTCGGAGTCCACAACGGAAGCAAGTAAGACCAGAAAAAGAAGATTGGCCATAAGGCATTTGCTGAGAGACATATTGGGGTTGAGTGTCATCCATGGAAACATCTCGAGGTGCGAGTATTTGAGGCAATTGCTGCAGAGATTGATTCAGAGCGCCCATAGATTCCTGTAAAGTGAGCAAAGTTGACTGCGAATTACCTGTATCGAATTTTGAACTAGGGATTTTAGTGACATCGACGTGCTGAGCGATAACTTCGCGCTCCATAATGCTTTGGACTATTGGAATTAATTCATCAAGAGGTTTGTTATCATCAATTAACTGGAGAGAATGCTGTAAGGTCAGGGGCAATCCCTTACGAAAGTATAAGGCCACAACTGATTCAGGTAGGCCTAAACGTGACACTAATTCCTTAATCTCATCCAAGTATTTGCCAACGTTATCACCATAGGTGATACGTTTCTGAGACAAAGCATCGAGGATAGATGCTCGACTCCTTAGCAATGAAAATTTATCTAAGAACAACTTCTCAAGTTTAGCCAAAGTCATAGGCTTCAGAGCATTACACCAATTGCGAGCGTGTCCTTCAGTGAACAGCTGCAGGCGATGCAATATCTGCTGGTCATTTAAATTATGTAATTGGACATGATCCTTAAATTTGGTGATCCATGCCTGTGGTGTCAAACTATCGGACTCTCCATTAAATACTGGAGGTTTCATCTCTGAAAAATTAAGAGGCTTAGTTCTAGGCTGTGCTTCAGGCATTTGGGTATTAAATGCTGCTGCGGAAAAAGAAGAAGGCAGGGAACCTGAACGAGACACAGGAAAGGAAGAAGAAATTGGACCGTGAATAGATTGAGTAGCTCGATAAGACGCATCTCTGGTGTCCTGATAGGAAGGTGGGTAGGGCACAGATGTGCGCAAGCCAGTAAGGTCTTGTGGCTGAGATTGAGCCTGGGAATTGAGATTATTAAAAGTGGGATCAAAGTCATTGAGGTCCTGGAAAGTCTGGTTAGTTGAAACGGCTTGAGACTGGGTAACCTGTTGGGAAAAATGCGAGGGCTGATTAGCATGTTCAAATAATAATTCATCACCAGTTCGAGTTGCAGGTGCATGAGAAAAGACGCCCGATGTGGCATTGTAATTGGAAGGAGTGGAAACACCCAGGTTTTGGTTGTTTGAAGCCATATTGGAACCAGAAGGAGATTGAGCAGATAGGCGATGCAAAAGTGTCTGATGGCTGGGATCGGTGTAACCTATAACTGGTTTACGACTAGAATGAGGAGTGTGAGAAGGGAACAGTACTTGGGTGGTGGTATTAGCTGTACGTGGTCTGGTGATATTATTTACAGTATATGAGACTGTAGCAAACTGAACTGTATTTGCAAGAGAAGTCTGTGCAGAAGTTAAGGATGCGGGCTGGCTTCCCTGAGTAGAAGTATTAGATGGGGCGGGGGGTACAGTGAAGGAAGAGGGTCCTGGTGCAGGCCGGGTGGTGCTGGGCGACGTGACGGTCCGCGGGGGAGGTTGTTGTGCGTGGCCCGGGGGAGACGATGGGGGGTGTTGTTGAGATGGAGGATCCTGATAAGAGTGATTAAATTGAAGGTTATTAAGAGACTGGTCGAATTCCTGGTTTTGATAAGCGGTATTAGAAACGTTATCAAGCAGAAAAGGGTCCTCAGGAGGAGGGACTTGATGCTGTTGACGGAGACCTCCCAATGAAGGAATTTGGTCGTCGCTCAATTCTGTTCCAGGCACACGTGAAGGGGTATGATGTCGAGGGGAGGATCGTGGACTGTCGTCTGGGGTGTGATGGTGATGAGTATCAGAGCCGTGTAGAGAATGACCAGGAGAAACAGGAGGTGATTGGGGGTGTTCACTGTTGTCCACAGTAGACGTAACAGGAGGGGTTTGTGCAGCAGCACCAGGCTGTGAAACAGGCGTTTGTTGATTAGTATTTGCAAACGATGATGCACCAGGTTGTTGAGAATCTAATTGATGTATAAGAGAGGCGTCAGCTTGATCAGCCTGAGAGGCAGATTTATCCTCACCTGTTTCAGCCCTATGAGAATTTGCAGGAATGTCAGCAATATTAGAATGATGTTCCTGACGTTCAGAATCAGAGAGAGCTGGGGATCTATTCCTATCAAAAGGCTGTTTATCAGAGTTATCACTATCAAAGGTATGGCCAGCAGAATTATTTTTATCGGAGTTATCAGCTTTATCCCGAGCGATCTTAAGAGCAAGATGTGAATTTTCCTTGTCAGAATCAGAATCGTGTCGGCCAGGTGATTCTTCACGAGATTTTAAACTATCATGAGAGGGTGTGGAAACACGGGACCCGTCAGCAATATCCCCAACTTTTACATGTAAAGGAACAGTCAATGAGGATTTATCTGGTTGTTGGGCAATGTGTTGGCCCGAGATATTAGGCTGTTCACCTGAAAGTGCTGTGTCAGTGTAAATATCAGTCACATCAAGATGTCCCTTATCGCCCTGACTTGTACTAGCAGAGGATGAGTCAGTTTCTGACATCATGAGGGTAAGAGGGTAAAGCCATACATTGGTAGGTTTTCTCAAATACGTCTTATAACGAGCAAAAGAAGCCTCACGAAACAGAGCAAGTTCTGGTAAGGGAAGAGACAAATAGCCAAGCTGGTCTAGTATCGACTCGTAGACATGCCATTGAGTGTTCTTATTAGTGGCAGCCAACAATAACCATTTATTAAAGAGAAGAGTAGGAGTGTGATGTTTGATATAACGAGAAGCACGAGCAGACAAATATCCCTCATCAACCGCTGTCTGAGCTTCCAAACGGAACTTAAGTAACCACTGCTGAAGTGTCAGCTGTGTCAACGGGACAGACATTCAGAGCGAAAATAGAGGTAAGAAGAGTAAGCGTACCGTGCATACTAGCACTTACTAGAGCAAAAATATAACTAATTTGAGGGAGAGTACGTATGAAAAGAGAGCCTAAAATCAAAATAAGAGTAAAGGCTACAAAATGTGCCACAGCGATTCCCTGCAATAAGCGTGGGTGTAACTCATAACACATGTTAACTAATGACCCGAAAAAATAAGGAAATTAACATATAACTTGAAAGCCATATGGGATAAGAAATATCAGCGATAATGAAATAAGTAATTACTTGTCTCGCTTTAAATATATATATATAGAATCCAGGAATAACCGTAACACGTCACTGGACATGGAGGGACAAGTTAGCATTTCCTCTCTATTCCCCCAAGTCAATAAGAAAGAACACTCACTAGATAGCCTGATTGAAAGAAAACGGAAATAACTAGTATTGGCTAGGTAAAAGTAGAGCAGTAGACCCGATATAACAAAATACAACACGATACACTATCAATGATCAATGCGCACAACGTCAATAAATGAATGGGAGCGTGCATAAATGAAGAAGAGCATGCTGTTATTCAAGAAAACAATAATGGGATGACAATCAGTATGTGATAATCAAATTCTCTAGAATGTTCGCCGGACGGGCAATAGCGATTTTGAATTTTAAAAGAAAATGAAGTGTTACATATTTAAGTTGCAAAATGAGGAAAGAAGAAGGCAGAATAGCGTGGCCATGAGACCAGGCTATTAGACCTTAAGTGCCGTGTATAGAAAATCTAAATAGTATGCCATGTTATTGGAAATAGACAGACATATTGTTAATGTAATGTTAAAATATAAGAGTAAATTACAGATAGCCTAAGAAAACATTATAAATTAAGGAAGTAAGAATCAAGTGCCTTTCCTATTAATGTTTGCAAAATGAGCTCCTACCGTATTGGAAGATGTGCTGTGTTGCAAGGAAGGCCTAATGATGCGAGGGATGCCCCAGAGACTTGAGTGCGTTGTCTGGTCCGGGTCTGGATGAGGTGTGTAGGTAAAGTTGTGAGAAGTGTGGAAGATGAGAGGCAGGCATATCGAAGCTGAACATGAGCTAATAGGTAACCAAATAAAGATATGGGCGAAGCCCCTGAGCTACCTGGTAGGAATATTGCGCCCCCTATACTAGTAGGTGAATTAAGGCGGGATAACATGGCTAGCGTACTAAAACTTGAATTACCCATTGCATTTCAAACTTTAACATTAATGCTGTGTAGTATGCGTACGAAAGAAAAATCAACTATCATTGACGACATGGCAGAACGATAGCTAATTAGGAGACCAAAACAGCTATTGCTGGCATGGCGTTGAACCAATGCTCTCTAGCCATAGCTGGCGAACCCGCTATGCATGATATGAAGTTGTGACATAATCGAATTTCCACATCAAGGAAGTGGACTTTCTTCATGCGAAGAAACCATAGGCCCATAGCATTGCAAGGCTAGTGTTTCGGAAGGAAACGTCACTAAATGGGAATCTTGTCACCGCACAAACATCAAACATTGAGTTGCTGTGTATGATCATTTATAGATATGAATAATTATTCCTGTTCTATTTCATAGAGTTCTGATTTTACAGTTCTACATGTGCTGTCAATGCCTAAGTTAGCATTGTTAATTCTTTACATTCAATGTTACAAGAGCTTAATATGTTTGCTATTCCTTAAATTTGAAAAACATAGTAAATCAAGAGACAGTGTGACATAGCAGACAAGCGCCAAGAAGCCGCAGACCGGACTCTCCTCCATGCCATCTATGGGTCGTTCTCTCTCTCTCAGAGGTAGCTAATTGATGTTACTGAGTAGATGGACTCATTACCGGGGATCCTGCGGGAGACACCTTAGCACTTGCCACCACGAAACACCTACTCAAGAAATACCAGAGGCTCGACAGTTTAGATTCACTTATCCATTTAATACTCAATTTATAGACAGTTACATTAAGAGTCATTCAAAGAACAGACGGTATTCAACTTATCAATACATTAAACAACGATCTTAACGAATTACATATACCATTAACTAAATGCCATCTCAATCAACCATGACCTGAGGTTCCTTTAAGAGAAACCCTTGATCATACCTCTAACAACAATACCCTTACCTGACGAATCGTCACCGCGTCAGGGAGACAGGAAGCCCCCCTGCTGCCTCAGCGGGAGCGGGCTCTCTTCTGGCTGGGCAAACAAGCTTGCCCCCAGAGATTGCTACTAGGGTGTTCTGCGGCTGCGCAGAAACACGAGGGTAACTGTTGCCATGGAAACATGGGGTGAGTTCTACCCCGTTGCTATCATTGTAACTCATTACACAATAATATAATATATTACATTACTTTTATACAATAATAATATAAATGACATTACAGAATTAAGGTCTTGAGGTTCATGGTGATTTGAGGAAACTTCCTATAAGAGGAAAGAATGAAGACACCTCTGAAGCTAAAAGCTCAGCGGTGACAGTCACTATTGTTCTCTTGTTCCAGCCATGACCGGTGGGGGCGCTGACCTAAAACAACATAGATGACGTCACATATGTGACCTGCTCCACCAAAATGAGTTCTAAGTAGGCATTCTATATTTCTCAGAAATGAGCAAAATGTGTCAAAAGGTCACATTTTGATGATTTCTAGCTGTTGGTACCATGTTTTAGCAAAAGTAATTTGCTTTGATAATTTAAGACCATCTTAACCAAAAACTGATTTTAAATTATCTAAATTGGGCATCCTTCTTGATTTTCTTAGTTCTTTCATTGCAATGGTGGGAATTTCAAATTCCATTTTCTGAGAGTTTGATGTTTCTTATCATCAATGTTTGAGGTGCCATATCTTTGGATTGGATAGAGATATCAAAACATACTAAACATCATTTTAAAGCTCAATTCCAGTAGAACAAATTCATATTCATGACTAAATATGATAGGAGGCCGACTTTGAACCCATTTTGGTGGAGCAGGTCACATATAGTAAAATACTCCGAGTCCGACATCCATTTATTGTATCTGGGAATTAACAAACATCAGATTACAGTAACCCATGCATCAACCTTCTATGTAATGGACCTTTTCACTATCCTGGAAGTTGAAGGTGTGAATTGCAATCAGATTGCAAACCCTAATTGCCATCTTGAGAGATAATAGCAGTGATCTTCTCTTCCTCCTAGATTGAAATTATGACAGTCCCATTGATTCCCCTGTAAATTGAACCACAATTGCTTTAGAGATATATATATTGTTTTATTGACGCAAGAATATCAGTAATGATACATTTGTCAATGTTAGTATTGCGAGAAAACATTGGTTAGTAAAATGTGATAATATTTAATAGTATAAAAATTTTATAAGTATATATATATATACAATAAAAATGATAACTTTCATAAAATAGGACATGTATATCTTTTGAGATAATAGCATTGATCTTCTCTTCCTCCTAGATAGAAATTATGACAGTCCCATTGATTCCCCTGTAAACAGTTCCTGTTGTCATTTTTACAGGGGAATCAATGGGACTGTCATAATTTCTATCTAGGAGGAAGAGAAGATCAATGCTATTATCTCAAAAGATATACATGTCCTATTTTTAGAGACAAGTGCTTTAATTGGCTTCCAGCCGGCTTTTCAGCTCAGCTGACTTGCATCAAATTCAGCTGCTGGACTGACTCATCTCAGCTCACTTCAGCTGGAAGGCAAATCAGCTCGCGGCGGCGCAAAATGTCGGCGGTTCCGGGCTCTAGGTGATTGAAAAAGAAGTGGCAGAGAAAGAGTAACGACAAAGTTATAAAGATAGCGTAATTGTATTGAGATATTGAGATTTCACTGTTAAATTTGCCTACTTTCCAAACTCTCACCTACAGCAAATGATTCATACAAGAATTTACCTGTGATAGAAAATGCTATTTACAGTTGCTTAATGGCAAGGATTATTTAATACAACATGACAACAGGAACTGTTGATAGCACTTGACATAGTTTGAAGAGATACTAGAGAAATTGAAAAGTTGTTTTAGTTGGTGCTGAACAATTGCTTAATAGAATGGGGGAGTTTTGACTTCAAGGCAATAGGATTTTGGAATAAGTATTAAAAAGATATACTCGGTGCTGGGGGGAAATTGGCTTTGGAAAAAAGGAGTTCTGCTCTAAGCAGAGAGAAGTGGAAGTGAGAATAGCAATTTTAAGACAATGTTAAAAGAATTATTGGCCTATGTAAGTATTTTAAAAGTCTTTGATTTTCAGTTTTCAGAGATCTGAAGGTTGTTGAGCCTGTAATTGCACTTCAATCATTGTGTTAAGATTTGACACTTCAACACCAATCAGGGCAGAGGATTAGGTAATTCAGTTGTCAATCGCATTCAGACACAGTGTCAGTGGCAGTGGCCTTGTTGTGATCCTGGTTTTACATGTGCGCCCGGGCCTATACTGCAGTGCGCGCAAAATTGCCAGATCCTCTTAATAGGAAACAAATAAAATTGTGGCAATGCTCTCGATAGAAAAATTGTACCATTAAGTAAACATAAAAGACACTGGATGGATAGGGTAATATTTGGTATTAATAGACAGAAAAAAGTGTTATGCATCTGCAAGGGCATGTGTTAAGTTGGAATAGAGAAGGATATGTTCAGAAATTAGGGAAAGACCGCGTGACAAAAATGCGGTGACATCATGCTATCCCATAATAGACGGGACAGAGCCACCGGCTCACCGAACGAAGCGAGGTGTCTCGTCCCTTATGGCAAACATGCGAGGAGTGAACCAGGTGGTTCAATAAAAAAAAGTGATTCAGACATCCCATAATATGATCCTGGCACTTTTTTCTCATCACGTGTGACTACTGTAAATGTTCGAGAAAAAAAAAATTACCAAAAATGTTCCAAAAATAAATTTTTTTTTTTTATTAAAATTTTCGAAAAAAAACAAAAAATTACCAAAAATGTTTGAAAAAAATAAAATTACCGTAAACGTTCGGAAAAAAAAAACTTTCCAAAAAAAAAAAAAATTACCGTAAAATGATTGAAAAATAAAAAAATTACCGAAATTTCCAAAAAAAAAAAAATTACCGTAAAATGTTCGAAGAATAAAAAATTACCAAAAATGCTCGAAAAAATAAAAAAAATTACCAAAAATGCTCAAAACAATTTTCCAAAACAAAAAAATTACCAAATATTTTTGGAAAAAAACAAAATTACCAAAAATGTTCGAAAAAAAAATCCTAAAACAAAGAACTTTGAGAAACAAAAATTACCGTAAAATGTTTGAAAAAAATAGAATTTCGAAAAATCCCGAAAAAAAAAATGTTTGAAAAAAAACCCAAAAAATCACCATTACAAAATGTTTGAAAAAAAAAATTACCAAAAATGTTCAAAAATAAAAAAATTTCCAAAGAAACATGTTCGAATAAAGAAAAAAATTCCCCAAAAAAATAAATTTTTCGAAAAGAAAAGTTACATTTTAAACATTTTCTTTTCTCCAAACTTTTTATGGAACAAACTTGAATACAAAAATGAATTTCGAGAAAAAATTTGGTAATTACAATTTAGAGTCTGTCTTTCAAAATTTATTTTTTGCGTTAAGGCAGTCCCGTCTTCATGCTTTGGCATTTACATATTACAAATTATTATATAGATTTTATTGTTAAACCTGCCTAGATTCAAAAGTTTCATTTTCCCATTCAGTTAATTTGTACAAAGACCGACTGGGTATTTTGCACGGGGGAATTACCAGGGAGTTGTGTCTGCCGGTAAAGTGTCTCCCCTCTACAAAAGCCACTGTTAAAAAATACTCTTTCCATATTCTATATAGGCCTATAATATCTAAGTGTATGGGAAAATAACAACTCAAGATAATTTGTATAATAATTAAGTTATTCATTGCATGAAGACATATTGTACCTGGAAGGGAAGCGTCTGATACTGTATATAAACAGATCTCAAGAAAACTTGCAGCTACAGCTTTTGTTTAGTTTGCAGTGTGTTGTTAAGGTCAAAATGCAAATATAATCTTTTGTCATGCAATTAAAAGTTTCTGAAGAATTTGTATTTTATTAACATGACAATTGACAGGACAACTCTTAAAATACAGACATGTCAACTCTAAGAAATCTGGATAAACTGCTGCACTTAAGTTTGAGACATCCATAATGTTGTGAGTTGTGATCAACTCACAATATGACAGATTTTTCATCAACTCACAAGTATTTTTTGTACGACCGACCAACTCACAAGTTTAAAATTCAACTCACAAGTCGAAATATGCACAAGACCATCTCCAGGTGTCTATCTGTCTGTCTGTCTGTCTGTCTGTCTGTCTGTCTAGCTGTCTATCTGTCTATCTATCTATCTATCTATCTATCTATCTATCTATCTATCTATCTATCTATCTATCTATCTATCTATCTATCTATCTGTCTATCTGTTTATCTGTCTATCTATCTATCTATCTGTCTATCTGTCTATCTATCTATCTGTCTATCTGTCTATCTATCTATCTGTCTATCTATCTGTCTATCTATCTATCTATCTATCTATCTATCTATCTATCTATCTATCCATCTATATATCTATCTGTCTGTCTATCTGTCTGTCTATCTATCTATCTATCTATCTGTCTATCTATCTATCTATCTATCTATCTATCTATCTATCTATCTATCTATCTATCTATCTGTCTATCTATCTGTCTATCTATCTATCTATCTATCTATCCATCTATATATCTATCTGTCTGTCTATCTAGCTGTCTATCTATCTATCTATCTATCTGTCTATCTATCTGTCTATCTATCTATCTATCTATCTATCTATCTGTCTGCTCTGTTTGTGGAGAAAAGTTCGGTGAAAATGGAACCCTTTCCCAGCACATGAGAACTCACACTGGAGAAAAGCCGCATCGATGTTCTGTTTGTGGAAGAAAGTTCAGGCAAAGAGGAATTCTTCAAAGACACCTCAGGACCCACAGTAGAGAGAAGCCATATGGATGTTCTGTTTGTGGTAAGCGGTTTGGCTGGAAGCGTAGTGTTGGTGAGCACATGAGAATATTCCACAGTGAATAATTGCCATGGGTGATAAAAGATTCAGGCGAAGTGTGGAGGACGTGAACATGTTTGGCTGCAAGAAAAACTATCGGTGAAAAAAGTCCTGATGAACTCTAGCCAACATGAGAAAGGTCTGCAGCATGCAGTTCTCATTTTCACTAGACTGAATAAAACTCACATGTATGCTTCTCTTTTTGTTTCTCTATATGAACAACAGTACAAGAGGATAACTATTCCTATTGCTGGCGCTAAATATCTGTCGCATTTTTGTATTTCAATACTTGTTGATATAAAGTATATCTGTACAGTACTGCTGTAGCTTGTTTTATTTTTAATACTTGAATTAGATTTCATGTTAAAAGTGGTCTTCCGACTGACCTTTTAAATTTCTCTGCTGATTGATTGTTACAACTCATTGCACATTAACAATTTCAATTTGTTCACCTCATGGATGAAGCTATGAGGCCTCAAGGGCATATTAGAAATTTGATATCACCAGACTGTAGCCTTGAAAAGGCAACACTATTCAATATGGCTGTATTTGTTTGGTAAGCAGGCGCATGTGTCATTTTGCCTTCACACATTAAGGTGAATAACGAAATGAATTGATGGATGGATGATTGTGGCTTAACATCCAAAATTTATGCGCTTGGTAAGCTAATTAAGACAGGAGAAGGACGAAATGAGGCAAACGATTATTGAAAAAGCCATCTAACATAGGCCCAGGTGACCAGGCAAGAGCTGGATTCAAACACGGGACCCAGCGATTGGCAGCTTTGCACACTACCTCCAGATCAACTCAGTGTCAGCCGGCAAGGGCAAGTTAGAAATTTCATATTGCCAGACTGGCACTATGCACATTTTGAGATGATACTCAATACAGACAATGAAAAATAAATAAAGAACAGGATAGCTTCTTTAGTCTTGAGTTTTGTGAAATTTTAAAACTGCAGAAACACATTCAATGTTGTATCTGCAACTACATTCTCTTGAATGACATTTTCGTATAGAGAACACTGCATGCAGTCTTTCCTGTGCATGTTTTAATGAATATAAAACTCCAGTGTGACTAATATATTTTAAGGATGCCAGATGATTTAAGGAATTAAATTACAATGCAACGACAGACACAGAGGTTTTTGCAAAGGTAGAATCTACAAAGTCAAGCAGGTTTTGATTACTAGCAAAGACAATACCATGCAAAAATCTTCCATATAGCATGGCCGTTAGTTTTCACATAATAACTGTCAGTCAAAATGCTAAATTAGTTGCAAAATTTAAGAATGTAATGATCAGTTCTGATGTAAAATGTCATTTGCATGATAGTAATAGTCACCATTTGAAGTGTCTGGATGTGTTTGGCAAACATTCTCATCGGTTTCACTTGAACTGTTTATAATTACAAAAATGTTTAATTTCTCAAGTAAGAATAAAGTAGTTTTTTTTTCCTTCTAATAAAAATTTCATTTGTTTTATTAAATTCCACATCCATTGTAAGCATTTAACACAATTTTCTGCTCAGATAAGGTGGTGTTCTATCTTTTTACACCTGCTTAGACTTGGCCATATTTAAAGCCAAAATGGTTTCTGTAAAATCCAATAGGAGCACAGCTACGAATTAAGCAATGCTTGAATAGTTAGGCCTACATGCACCAAACTAAATAATATCTGCATGATCAGATTTTTAACAGCAACTTGTCTCATTATTTTGGCAGAGGATTACCAACATGTGACCGGCTGAGGCACTATTTCAGCCATTACGGCATTAGGAGTCCAATTTGTTATCTAACATGCCAGCTTAGCCACATCCGCTCATGTGCATGCAAAAGGCAAGTGATCTTGGCTTTGCCGCATGCAATGAACAAGACAGATTGCTGTACAGCCTTGATGAGGTATGCAGTTTTCAGCCAAACTGAAACCAGCTTACTGCTATTTCAATTAGTATTTCCAGTAACCCTTGGAAAACATTTTGAGTGAAAGGTTTTATGGGCAGTTTTACAGTATTTGCACTTAGCCACAGAAAAAAATATTCAATCAGTTATGATTCATGTTAATGATACCTTTCTGAACCTACGGCTTGGGTATAAAATACAAGAGGTTTCATGTGAATATGTTATATACAACATCACTTGGGTCCTAAAATGTAAAAAATTTCTGATGTCAAAAATTTTGTTTTCGATGGACCATCAGTTGCTTTATATGCTGTTATGACTATGAGTAAGTATCAAAGAATGCATATACTGTTTGTGTTAATTTTGAAGCTTGAGACATATCTCGAGGTAAAACAGAAACATTTGTTTCACTAACCATAATTGGTTTTCAGAATGTCAGGCTTGAATGTGATGTCAAAAAAAGTATGTCCTCTCCAACCCAAAGAAAAAACACTAAGTATTTTGTAGGAAAAACACTGCAGTCAGTCTTCAGGCCTCATGTAAACTTCTTCAATATTATTCATCTGATGAGAGACGGGATCTCGACGATAACGATCGTAACTTGCAGCTGAATTTTCTCCGGCAAAATAGATGGTGAATATTATTTGTGATATTTTTCTTATAATTATATCAATTAAACTATTCTGGTTAATACACTGAATGCATCTTCTACTTACTGAAGGTTTCATTATTTCAATACATTGGTTTGAATCTTATTTTCAGTTTCAGTTCACCCGAATAAGACTTTCAAAGGTCAATAGTGTTTGCTGTTCTTTGTTTGATGTTTCGTGTTATATCTCGCGATGGCGAGTGAACACCATGAAAAAGACCATTGAGTTCTCACCATTGAGTTCATCCTTGTGAACTCAATGAAATAAATTATCTGACGTTGTTATGCAAAATAATTGAAAAAATGGCCAATGATTTTTGATGTCATGACGACCCGATGGGCTACTGGTGACATCACAACAAACTGCTGCTCCTACACTGCTAACTCAAATTATCAGACTAAAATTTATTTTCATCACTTCAGAGGGCATTGTCTGGAAAACCCCCCACTGGTGTATTGTGACGTTATCAGAAGTGACGTCATGGGGATGCTATTGATGTTGTTGGGCTAAAACGTCCAAAATAAAACCCCTCCCCCGCAGACGGATAGGGGTCTCTCTTTGAGTTAGACTCACAGGACCTACACTGTGAAAAACAGTGTGTTTCACATTGCCAATACCTTTTGTTTCTCAAACTAGGACTAAACTAATTCCTAACAAAAATCCCCTCACACCCTGAGGAGGGGGGCTCTGTATATAAGGCATTAATTTTACTGATACTTGGAACTTGAAACCTGAGTCATTCCATGCCAACTCATCCAGAGCCTCCAGTATGACCATCTCAGATTTTTATTTTAAAAATCTCATGAGTACCTTGAAGTCTTTCATGGAGACATACCAAATATGAGGTCTGTTGTGCAAATAGTTAAAAAATTATGACCAATTTCGTAAAAAGGGTTTTGTGCTTTTTATTGCTCGAAAACGTCAGATGTGCTGAGTACTGCTCTTTGGAGTGTCATAACTCAATATTTCATTGGGATATGAAGTTGATTTTTTTTCTGTACCATCTTATGACATAGCAGATTGGATTTTTTAGCAAAACAGTGAATGACCTCTGTTGGTTGTTTGGGAAAAAAATCCAAAGTTGGTTTTCTATGCAGCGTTGCTTAAGTGGAAGAGGTTTAGCTCTTGAAGATTAACACAAAATTATTTTAGTGTAGGCCCAAGAGTGTACAAAAAAAAGATTCACGAAAATATCTCCATTATTCAAGGTGTAGCGGTCACGTGCACGTATACCGATAATACTCTATAGACAATACAAGCGTATGCAATTCGAATTCTGAGATTGCAGGAGCAGAGCCATTTTGCAAATAACACACAGATATGGTCCAAATGCAATAGTTGACCTTGTACATCACACTTATTTTGATAATGTTCTGGCATGCAAAGTTTTTTTTTTATAGTATTTGCATATTTTAAAGAAATACAAAACTGGTGGGAGCCTATGTCAAAGTCACATGACAAATTCCAATTAGAATACAACCATAGCAGTGATCACAAACTGTTTTTCAATTGTTTGTTACTATTTGTGCATTCAGCAGTTAGACATGAGATAAAAATGTATAAGAATCTGCAACTTATCGAACTAACAACACCCAACAATAACTGTGAATTTTGAGAAAATGTTTTTCATATTCAACTGTCAAATTTGATAGAATCTGTGACAAATATATCAAAACATGCATGTCCAGGGCATTTCTTGGACTTGTCATATGCTATTATATGGATGGATTAAATCGATCTACAAGCCTTGAAATACTATGTCTATCAATGACTGGGGCCCAAATAGTGGATCCAACAGAGAGTGCCCCCCCCCCCCTCTACTGAATAAGCCACAGTTAGTGTGGGGAAATCACTCTATGTTGGATACACTACTTGAGCCCTAGAGTGTTTTTTTTCCTTCTTGAATACTGGTTATAGATTTAGAAACATTTTCAGTAAAATATCTATTAAAGGCCTAAATGGGAAACCAATTTGTTTATCACATCTGTGGGGAGACAGCACCAGATTTATTGAGTAATTGCAATCCTCTTTAATCCAAGGCATCCTGTTGATGAACTTGTACAAGACCTGTAGGAAAAAAAACACAATGACGAAGTTTTAAACATTGTTCACATGTAAATAGTAAATTTAAAATAGACAGGTGCACTGGTGCAGGTTAGTGTAAATTTAGTTCCAAAACAAAATCTGTCAAAACGGTATTTCTTTGCAAAGTCTTATAGTAACTTCACTAAGTAAGTAAGTAAGTAAGTAAAATTTTATTTAAAGTCGGTTGTGATAACATACAACAAAAAACACAAGCTGCTAGAGCTTTTAGCCGACAATGAAACAAACTACAATTGATGATTGTGTACAGGTGAAATATATGATGTTGACAATAAATCTCACGGTTAGCTTCATTAATCTTACAAATTGTCTTTCAGGCATATAATACAAGATCCACATTGACATTCTCTAAAGTTTGATATTGCACGGATAGATTTTTTATACAATTGAAACGATTGACTATGTTTCACTGGACAAGGGATATCATTCCATAAAACAGCACCCTGATAAGCCATTGACTTGAGTCCATATGTAATAGAATTGAACTTTGGAAATACTAATTTGAAATCATCACGAAAAGAGTACGGGGCATTTTGTCTTTCAAAGAAACTTGGTTCGACAGGCAGTGCTAAATCATTGAGGATTTTGTAGACATGTTCTACTAAATAGAATTTCCTATGAACATGGCGCATTTGCTTATCAGTCATTTTTAGCAGTTCATTATAATTATATTTTATGTTAAAAGTGTTGTATACTACAGAGCAATAAACAAAATTTGACATTATGAAAGAGTCATAAATTTTTAGTTTACATTGATAGTTAAGGTTTTTACTTAAACGAGACAGCACATTGATTTGTCTCGCTGCCTTCTTACATATTGTTGATACATGATGACTGAAATTTAGTTTATTATCAAGGTGGACACCAAGAAGTTTAACTACTTTTTCAGATTCTACTGTACTACCATCAATGTTATACTTTATTGGGGTATCTTCTTTACTGAAACAAATTGCTTGAAACTTTGAGGGATTGGCTTTCATAAAGTTGTTCGTAAACCATGTTGTAGCAGCATGCGAGGCAGTTTCGAGTTTGATTCTTATGACTTCCGGATCAGTGTGTGAGAAAGACAGAGTGTTGTCATCAGCATAATTATACACATTGCACCAGTGATGGGAATGGAAAATTTTCGTCGGGGGAGCTCTCTGCTCGTGCGGCAGCGGCTCGCCACTCCAAATTTTCAAAAAGGGAAAAAATTCTTCCACCAAAGCTAATTTTTACTCAAAATACCATGAGGACTGAAAAAGTAACATGATAATTTTAGTTTCACTACTGGTCATTGGGGGAGCTGTAGCAGGGTACAGCTCCCCCTGTTTTTTGGTCAAGGGAGCTGAGCTCCCCCGAGCTCCCCCCCCATTTCCATCACTGCATTGCACAAATTCTGGATTTGGAAAATAAAGTCATTGATAAATATATTAAAGAGGAGTGGGCCTGTCACTGAACCTTGTGGGACACCTGTTTTAAGTGCTAACCAGTCACTTTTAGAATTTCCTATCTTGACCCTTTGTTTTCTTTTAGTCAAATAACTTCGAATATAAGCACATGAGTTTTCAGAGAAACCAAACGCATGCAACTTAGCAATAAGTAGACCATGTGGTAAACAATCAAAGGCTTTGGATAAATCTATTAAAATACATCCAACATGTTGGTTGTTGTCAAGGGCTTTTCGCCAATCTTCAACGCATTTTATCAAAATATTATTACAACTGTAGTTTTTACGGTATGCTGCAAGGTTTGCGCTTAGAAATTTCTCGATCTGTTCTAAGATTTGGTCGCAAATTATTGTTTCAAAAATCTTAGAGGTTGAGGTTAAGATACTTAAGGGTCTATAATTGGCTTTATCTAGTTGATCAGATTTTTTGTAAAGAGGGGAAACCTCAGCTTTCTTTGTATACTCCGGATAGTGTGTTGCTGTAATGCTATTGTTTATAATTGGTGTCATTGATATACTAAGTTGTTTGGCACCTATTTTTAGAAACTTAGGGGATATGTTATCAAATCCGCTAGCTTTTTTTGGATGAAGATTATGAAGTTTCTTGAATACTTGGTTTTGGCTTACAACTGAAAAATTGAAAGGGTGAGTTGAATTGCTATCATGAGAGGTGTTTCTTATATGCTGGTTTATTGACTGTATACTGGGATGGCTTTTGTAATGCTCGACTAGGTTCTGAACAGTCATGTTACTATCATGTTCAGGTTCACATGCGTCTTGGGTAACATTAATAAAGTAATTGTTAAAAACATTTGTGACATCATGCGTGTTGCTGACAAGTGTCTCATTATGATATAACATTATGTTTTGTTCACTAGATTTTGACTTGTCCGGTATGAACGGTTTTACTACTTCCCAGAAATGTTTTCCATCTCTGCAGTCCTTGAAATTACAATTCTTATCAAAGTAATTCTTTATCGACGTCTTTTTCAGTTTGTTAACTAGGTTTCTTTGATTTTTATATTTTTGCCAACACTGCTGAGTTTAAATTTTCAGATATTTACGATACAGTTCAGCTTTCACGTTAATAGCCTTTCTAAGCGTGTCATTCATATATGGAAGTTGATGGCCCTTAATTTGCCTTTGTTTTGGGGGTGCATTTTGGTTGACTACATCTAAAAGTAGTTTATTGTGGAACCACAATTGATCATCAACATCTTCGAATATTTGGCTAACATGAAAAGGAGTTAATTCTAAATCATTTGTAAATTTACTATTATCAAAATGTTTGAAAGATCTATAGTGGATGGTTCTTTGTGTGTCTATTGGACGCTGAGTTTTAATAGCAGCGCTGATATATTTGTGGAAATCACTGATACCGAGAGGGATATTTAAGGTTTTGGCTACAGATTTTGTGTTATTAGTCAGTACAACATCTAGTAGAGTGGAGTTGAGTGTGCTCTTGTAGCAAGTAGGGCCTTTTACAATTTGCCTAATATCAAAAGTGTCACAGACATCAGACAGGGAATTATTTTCAATCATAAAGTTCACATTGAGGTCACCTACAATATATGTTGATGTGCTCTCTAGATTACACTTGTTCATAATTTTCTCAATGGCATTATTCAGCGAGTTATTGTTAATGTTTGGAGGTTTGTAGATACCAATAATAAAAAAGTTAAAAGTTGTAAGTTTAATTTGAAGTACGATACTTTCAATGCCATTACAATTTACCGCAATATCAGTTCTATTTCTGTGAGGTAAGGTTTGACGTACAAAACATAGAATACCTCCTCCATGGGCATTACGATCAATTCTGTGGGTACTGAAGCCATTGAAATAAAATTGAGAATTTGGATAAGATGCGTCTAATTTAGTTTCCGAGAGAAAAATAATATCCGTAAAACCTTTTCTTAAAATTTCATGGACTTCTGTGTACTTGTTGGGTAAGCTATTGACATTTAAATGAGAAAATATGATTCTTTTGGAATTAGCTTTCCAGAAATTGGTTAATTCTAAATATGGGTCAGAGTCGTTAACATTATCAGGGGTGTTGTCTGCATTGATATCACTAACAGTGCTATTAGGCCTACTAGAATTTTCACAATCATCATCAATATAACAATTTAAGAGAGAATTGTTTAAACACTGAGATTCTTCATTATTATTACTTCCAGTTGCATCATCGTTACTGCAATTTCCATGCATATCATTTGAGTCATTACCACTAGTAGCACCATTCATAATATTTGTACTTTGACTTGAACTTTGACATTCATAACTAACTGTTGGGTCACTTTGACAGCAATCTTCAAAAAATTGTGAACATTCATTAAAAGCACCATAATGATTAAAAGTATTTAAATCAACGTGAACATTAAAATCGTCATACATTTCATCATTTAAAACAGACAGATCATTATATACATTGATCGCAGTGTCTTTTGATCCGGCCGACGTCACCTGGCCAGTCACCTATTGCGAGATAAGGCGTGACTTGGTGCAGAACTTCCTTTTATGGCCTGTTCCGTTACAGCCATAATAACGAAGTGGTCGGGGAAGTCCGCAGGTTTCAACTGTATGCGACGCCTCACCACAGTTGAAGCATCTGAGTTGTTGTGAAGACGAGTGGGGACTGCTGTGGCCATAATGATTCCGAGGGGGGTTAACAGCAGGTTTGGGGGTGTAACTGTTCGTAAACATTTCGGCTCTCAACGTCATCAGTAGCTTGCCGAGGGTGTTAAGTCCTTGACCATTTGGGCCGCGACCCCAGAAAGGGTGGGGAGTGTCTTCTACGAGGGGTCGATTATTCGAGTTGACAAGTGCACGAACAAACTGGGGACATTGACGAGCCTTGACTTTTAGGATCTCCTGCATGGTAGCTACCCGCATGTCTTGCCAGTTTTGCGAAGTTCCTACATCATCTCCTATCCATTTTGCTTGAACAGCAGTTTCCGCTTTCAGTACATTTGTTGCTGCATCATCATTGTTCGTCTTCTTGCACTTTTTGTACTGATAAGCGTGCTCAGAACTTTTGAAGTTCATGTTCCAAATGTTTAGACCAAAGGGGAAAAAGTTACTGAGCGGGGATCATGCGCCATGGAAGAGAAAGGGGCGGGTATGAGCGGATGTTGGTGTGGAAGCAGGGGGCGGAGGTCGGCCCGCGCATCAGAGGGGGGATCGATTTGGGTTGATAGTACACAGGGGGTGTGGAATGGTGCCGACTGACGTTCGATCGGTTTCCTTGTCTAGCAGTGGCCTTGCCGGACAGACCAAGGTTCAGAAGCAGTTTATTGACACCGGTGTAAGATAGGTGTAGCTTGTCGGCGAGAAGGAGACTGGAGTCGATAGAATTGTCTCTATAGCGAAAATTGGTGTCGTTGTTGACAAAGCGATTGCCGGTTTCATTCAGGATGGGAACAAGAAGTTGGTTGATAGTGTCTATTTTGCCAGGATCCACTCTGGCATCGTCTCTTGGAGGTATACTAGACACAACAATGTTCGAAGCAATGGGTTGGGCAGCCAAGAGAAGGGACTTGAAGTCGGAACATATCTTTTCGGGAGATTTCTTGGTCGACGCGTCATTTGTTCCAACAACAACGATGACACTTTCGTACTTCTGACGCTTCGTGTTTATCGCTCGGAGCTTCCTGCGGACGGTACTGATTTGGGCGCCTCCAGTACTGTCAATCGTAAGGGAATCCTCAGTTGCTGACACATCGCGGATGAGTGAGTCTCCAATCAGCAAGGTACCAGAGGGTTGGACTTCCGTTTCATCATCATCATCGTCATCACTTTCATCAGCATCTGGAAGGATTTTAGAACATATGGCAGTTACTTTGCTCTCAATATTTTGTAATGGCTGTAGTGAATTTTGCAACTTAGTTACCAACTTACCATCTCAGTCAGGGCGTCATTCCTGGTAATCAAAGCTGCAACTAAACTTTTTAGATCATTAACATCTGCAGGTAATAGCCTACATTGTGGACAAGTCCAACTAGCAGGTTTGTCAGTTAGGCTGACGCAATTGCAATGAAATGAATGCGAACAGAGTAAACATGTTACGTAACTTATGGCTCTTGTCTCCTTTTCAATCTGACATCCTTCGTGGCATATTTGGGGGTGGACATTCTTCTTTGGGAGGGCAGTCGTCTCATTGGATACAGATGGTGTTTGCTGGTCAGCCTCCGATCCAACTGGTGTCATTGTTGCTTCAGCTGCCATGTCTGAAACTTGAAAGAGAAATGGTGTAGTGACTGTCGTGAAAGGAACATAAAACTGCTATATTTATAAATTTGTGGGTCAAGGTAAATGATTACGAATATGAAGGATAAATTAATTTAGGTAAAGAGAGCTTAATGTGTCTTTTTAAATATTATAAATAAATAAATCAGTATATATAAATTTGTTGGAAGTGGTGTGTAGTCGTGAAACAAAAGTATTGTGTACGCTATGAGAAAAGGAGTCAGCAATCAGCTGTTGTCAAAATCTGGGTCAAAATCACCTGGTTGGGTTAATTCTAAAGTCAAGTTACTGCAAAACGTTGTAGCGGGGAGGGAATCCGTCAGAATTGTGCACTTGGTGACAAGTTTTTGCAATTTGGCATGTTGTTTGATATGGCTAAGGGGATTTCAAAAACCACCGCACACAAAGTGGGAGTCCCCCCTGGTGGCCGGTATGCACAAAATCCAATATGGCCGCCGTGAAAAACAAAAAATGCCATATCTTGGTCACTATTTGTTCTAAATTCAAGTGCAATACCTTATTTTCAATGTTCCTGATAATGCCAAATCTATTTCTAGGGTTGGTTTGGTTGTAAATTGTGATTTAATGGGTCTGTGGTACAGCTCCAGGTGATTTTTTGACAGATTTTCGTGTTTTTTGCCCTTCAAGGCTTAAACATATTTGTTGTGAGGTATTTGAATTTCAATCAAGTTTGGAGATTAGTTCCTCAGAGCTGAAAGCGTAGTCCAAACTATAACTTTGTCTTGTTTAAATGGTGTCTCATCTTTTTAAGAACTCAACAATGAAGCAAACTGCTACGGCTCTGCTGATGGGGCACACAACACAAACTCACTCACTCACTCACTCACTCACTCACTCACTGCTACGACTCTCATTTTGAAGATAATTGCTTATTGTGCAACAATGTTAATTGAAATGTAATTCCCAAAAAAGACATTGACTCTCCTGAAATAAATGAGCCATTATTGAACTTATTGTCATGGCAACTATTATACCTCACTGAATGTTTCACATCTGAAGTGAACATTCATCTCAGGCCCATGTCTGAACTGTCAGAAGTATCATGACGCCTCCAGTTGCTTAGAGCTGAAGGTAAATGGTAACTAGTGATTAAGGGCTTAGCACAAAATCATAATTGTTGCACAGCTCCTAACATTTCTTTTTGTTATGATGGAAGTCAATAACAAGATAATGTGCAAAAAAAGTAGATTCATTGAGGTTTTCTGACTTCAGACCACCTTCAGTGCATTAACACTGGGAGGTGCAAGATAGCCAACATACTATCGTAAAACCAACATGCAGTGATAGAGAACTTGCTTGTACCGCACCTGACAGGTAAATCCAGTGTGGGACCCACTATTCTGATCTGACAGCTTGTCCAGCCCAACCACCAGTACCAGATTGTATCAACGCTTAACACGGGTTAACCTAAAGTGATTAAGTCATTTTACTGACATTGTGTCAATGCTGAACATGAGTTAGACAACTAATTTTAAATTAACTGAACTCATGTTACAACATGACAAAAGATTTTGCCAATAACCTGGCTAGAAGATAAGTTATAGGAGTTAACCACTTTAGGATAACTCGTTCATACAATCAAGTACAGGAGTGAAAAGTTGCTGAGTGACTGTTGTCAGATGAATAGTGCACAACGTAGTGGCCACTTTTGAATGTTACAAAAAGTGACTGCTTATAAAAGCCTGCCTTCCTGTATCATTCAGGGAGATTCTGCCTCTCTTAGCTGTTCATAAGTACAACTCCATCATGCATGTACCAGCTCTTCATTGTATGTGATGAGAATCAAGTTTGAGTCATGCTGATTTATGGATTAATGCCAAAAGTGACAGATTGACTTCAGGAATACCTCTCCAAATATGCCATGAAGTCCAAATATTTATTATTTGAGCACTCTGAATTACTGAGGTCTCAGACTTAAATATCTAAAGGTTTGATCATGGCTAAACCAAATCATCAGTTCAAACTGGCCAAAAAAATTATTGAAGAAGATGATTGGCAGTACCAGTAAAGTGCTGAAGAAGGCTTAGATAATAGCCGCGCTGAGTAATATGATGTAAGTGCAATATAAAGGAGTGTCAGCTTCTCCGTGCTAATAGGGTGATACAAATGTAAGACACTAAGTCTGGGTGCTCAGAACAGGACAAGCTTGACCTCCATTTTTGATAACAGGTGCAAATCTGAATGTTGTGTTGCTCTTTGCCCATAAACTGCACGAAGCCTTTGAATCCTTGTGACTTGTGGCGGTCTTTCAACTTCAGCCATGATTAAGTTCTTTTGAACTGAAGAACATCTGGCAAGACTTTGACTTTCTGAACTTATCCTCCCTTGCTAATGTCTGGGACTTGAGATGTTGGTTTTTGTAGGCTTCCAACTGAATAACAATGCATCTGCTCAGGCTGTGCTATTTGGTGTTCTGCAGATTAAGGCCCAGAGCTACATTTACCTTGCATTGATTGAGATAGAGTCGAGCATACCTGAAGAAATCATTAATCAGCAACTTATCCTAACTCCTTCCTCTTTCTAAAACTTGACACAATGCTCATCACTTTAGACAATGACAGTAACAGTCAGAGAACTTCCTTTCACTGTGCTAGACAATAATCACATCTTTTATAGACGGAGGGGTAGATGTTTAGAATTTGGGATGTTTCACACAGAAGGAGAGGCATCCAAATTGCATAGTTTGTGTCTCCAAACATAAATCATGGAAAGAGACCACTGCAAGATTCTAGAAGAGACCAGCTGATTGATTGTTGACCACTGGCTGTTGATGAGAAGGTGATGTCATACCAAAGGCCAGTAAGAGATTGGTTGGCGAGTGAGCGCAAATTGCTCTTCTCACTTGACTTAAGCAAAATCAGACATGGAAAAGATGTTCATGTGCTCTAGGGATATGGAGCTAAGTAGGCCTAAGTGTCAGTTGGTGTGCATACCTTGTACTCTTTGTGTAGTTTCTGCACACCAAACTTTCGTATGAAACAATCAGGTAAGCCAGAGCAAACCACCAGCTCACCAAGGTCTATGGTCTTGAGAACCCATCGCAATATTATTAGGGAAGCCCATTTTCAAACCTCTTGACTTTTGTCTACCTAATGTTGTACTGAAACATCACTTTATTGCTTCCTCTGTGCACACCAATTCTGTGACTAGAAACCACCTAGATTTATAAACTGATGGAATTCTTCACTACGAGCTGAGCTTGCTTCTGCACTGCAGTGGATAAACCTTTCTGACTGATGATGCGAAAACAAACCAGAACATGTGACAGCCACCGCCGAGCACTGCTTGGTTAAGAGCAAGGACTCTAGTGAAATGCTTACTATGTAGGAATGTTTCCACAAGGGTTTGCAGTGCATACTGCCTCACTTTACCATATCAACCCACATACTCATAACATTAGATACAACAGACATTTTTTGCTGAAGTTTGATTGTGTCATCTTCATATCAGTGAGTCAGAGAAGAGATGGTTCTTCAACTTCCAGTCTTCTAGTGAGGTCTGTGTGCCTATATAGTCATACATAGGATTCCCCCAGAACACTGATATTGATTTGAATGGACAATTCTCAATTATCATTGATGTGATTGATCAGAAGTTCTAATGATTAATAATATCACATTTGATATCATTGTTTCGCCCTTTTAAAGATCACACTGAAGACGTTTCAAGATCTCTGTTATTAAACATTAAGCAGAGTAAAGAGAGCTGAGAGTTATGAATGACTTGGTGTATATCAGTCACATGGCAAAATATTTATTGAATAAGGGCACATCAGCAATTATTAAGACTCTGATGTACATAATAGGTTATTAAATATGCATTAAAACATGCATACATATAGCGTTTGTGCCCCTTGCCCACCAGACAGAACAGTATCCATTCTTACATGAATAACACAATTATAGCACCAATTCATCCCAATAACTTTCCATGGCAATAATTAGTCACGACATTGTAGAGTTAATTCAAATTAATTCAAGTCAGGCACAAGCGAAAATCCCAAAAGGGACAAAATGGCAAGTGGCGTCCATTTTACATTTTGCTGCTGCAATGAACATTGATTTTGGCATTGAAAATCACATTTGAGCTACAAAATAACAGCAAGAACACATTTTCCATAATCAAAATAGTGGAAAATGATGTATTACACATCAATATAGTGCAAATAGTGACCGAGATATGCTAGTTTTTGTGTTTTGCGGCGGCCATATTGGATTTTGTGCATACCGGCCACCAGGGGGCAGTCTCACTTTGTGTGCGGTGGTTTTTGAAACCCCTTTGGTCATATAAACACCCATGCCAAATTGCAAAAACTTGTCACCAAGTGCACAATTGTGGGAGATTTAGACGAATTCCCTCCCCGCTACAAGGGTACCACGTGGGTACCCGCCAAAAATGTTTTGTAGGGGGTCTCAGGACATGGATTCCACTGAGAAAAAAACTTTATTGATCGGTGCAGGGTTCAGCCAGAAAATCAGCTTTGGCTGCCAGACTAGAGGCTTTGCAAAACGGATAGCTGTTAATCATTGTGTTGTTCATAATTTGCTATTTCAGTTTCTAAGTCTATTGTTTTCCAAATAATAGCATTGGACTATTACATTCAGCAGTCAATCATACTCAGTCAAGCCTTGCATGTATGATCTGATTGGTTGGTTCCAAACACACTTTGGTGAACAGTGATTGACTCAGACCACATTTGACAAATTCAGATCGCATTTAGATTGAGTTTGCAGGCCTCTTGGTAGGATAGAAATCTGAATAAAACTTATTTTTTGAACATTTTAGCAAAAAGCTCCTGTAGGAGGCAGGCCAGCGTTGACACTAAAATTTTTATTAATTTCATCATCTTTAATTTTGGTTGTGTCAAATATTAATTTTTTCCGTCCCATCAAGCAAGTAAAATTGTAAACTTTCCTGACTAATCAAAAATGTTGTGGAAAGAACAGCAAGGTTATTGAAATTAATGATTAGAGGATCGTGAAATATTGTAACTTGCATTTTCGACAGTAGCCACGACGATTTAATTTGACATGACAGTTTTGCTCTCAGAAATCTGTAAAGTAAGTGTGTGAAAAATGTCATCTTGATGTTTTAAAGAGAGTACAATATTTTAGCCATTTTGCGATGTTGCGTTTTTAATGGCGCTCAGTGTAGTTTAAGAAATTAAATTCCCAAAATTACATCACAATCAAAAATCCTGATAGATACATTCACAGATTGATAAAAAAATCAATCGATATACCTACATAGATTGACAAATAGATAGGTGCAAAGATAGATGTAGATAGATGTAGATAGATAGATAGATAGATAGCAGCCCATTCTCCACCCCAGAATGAAATACGTACTTCATGGACTTTTTGCACCTAACTATAAACATCGGTCTTCATTCTGAAGGAACAAGAAGGACGTCCTTCATTCTCATATATAGATCACACAACTGTTGAGAATGAACACCAGTCTTTATTTCTACACAATTCTGCAAAATAAAAGCTGGTCTTCATTCTCTAAAATCATGATGAAAATGAAAGATAGTCTTCATTGCAAATACGAATAAACACTGTATTTCATTATTTGACCCATTGAATAAAATGAAGGACAGTCTTCATATCCAGTCAAATGATATTACTCCAGACCATTGGATGAATGAATGTCACTCTTAACTGAAGTTTGTTCATTCTTGCATAAATGAAAGATCACCCTTATCTTTCATAGGGACCTCTAAGCTTATAGATGCTTGTATTACACATATAATAAGTTATATATACTTATATGTTTATTGACCATGCCTTAGAAGCCCCTATGTTATCTTTGTTAATAAAGATAGGGCTTTATTTTTCAGCATAAATCAACATTGTATCACACAGCTCCTATTTCCAAAATTGTGGTCAGTTTGTTAAAATATAGTCAATCCAGGGGTGGATCTAGGAATTTTCATCATTTTTTTTTTGGGGGGGGCATATATTCAGCTCATTTTTTTTTTAAACCAGATAGAAGTATGAAGGTTATATCACAATTTAGGTGGGGGGGGGGGCATTTGTGTCCCTGTGCCCTTCTGTGTGTGTAGTCCCATATATAAATCATCATTGCCATGTCCTGCTCCTGTCCTAATTAGCCTATAAAGTGCATGAATACAGGACATTAAGCCCCAACCATCCATCCATCCATACTGTATAGCATATGCCTGCTTTTTCAAGTGGGGGAATGGGGGGGGGGGGTTCATTTTATTCATAAATGTTATATTTAAAATTGAAGTTCTGAAAATATAATGCCTGCTATTACAGTGGCCTTTTTAAATATCTTTATCATTGCTTATAAAAATAAAATAACATATTTTATTTTTTTAACATAGTGCATTTTTAAAAACTAAATAGGGTAAATTCACTGAAACAATGTTTGAATTTACCCTTTACTGATTACCTAACCCTAGTGATATCCATTGAACGCATCATTGCTCAGGTCATTATATCTGATTATTATAGGGGTGAAGTCTTATCTCATTGTCATTTCTTGCACCCCTTCCATTCTAATACATGTATAATAGCATTTATTAGATAAGAATAGCTGACCTAGTTACATATTTGTAAGTTATATTCAAAATTAATATTTAGTGTGTTCTTATAACTATTTCAGAATTGTAATGAGACCAGTTAATTTTGCCATATTTTAATTATTATAAACCTCAGACTTTAATTCACCAAATTTGGTTTTACTTTTTTAGGTGTTCAGATTAACCATACCACAATAATGATAACTTTACCATTTTGTAAGGATAAAATGCTTTTAAAATGATAAACTTTGTTATTAGTGCATATAAATTCTTTATCTTTATTATGATAATAATGGGATATTTTGGATTTCAGTCACTGAATTCAGTGGCATGGGGATAGGCCTATATTTTTCCTCACTTAAAGATATATATATAAGCATGCCTATTAAAAAAAACACTTGTTTATTGATAGTTGATAGCTTTAAATCATGTTTGACATGCTATGACTGTCAAATTAACTAAATTCTGTTCTCTAGTAGGTAGGCAGTATTTCTTCACAAATATATTTTGCAAGATTTAATCGTTTTTAATGCCTTCAGCCGCATTATTTTTAGAAAGCAAACAATGTGGGGCTTTCCTGGAGTAATATGTTCAAATAAAGCCCCCCCCCCCCAAGAATAAAGGCCCTGTATACCAGGTAGCCGTCTTGAGTAGACCTGTTTAAAATACAAACAATAGTATTTTTATAACCTCCTGTTTGGTTTCCCATGTCTGAGCTGTGCAAAATAATGACCTCCCTTGAATTAAGGCTCCAAGTGAGTTCATCATCATACATAACAAAGTTAGCAGCACTGTCAAAATTTAATGAGAAGTTCCTGTAAGCCCCCCCCCCACCTCGAATATAGGCCCTTAAATAGAGGCCTTGTGATCTCTCAGACCTCTCAGACTGCTTGAAGGTCTTCTGAAAAGACGTGAAGGGGGCATCTTATCTGGTAATTCGGTATATTTTTGTTATGGAGGAAGGAGGGATCAGTGAAAGAAGAAAGGGAGAAGGAAGTAGGAAGGAGGGGAGAACGAAGGAGGGGAGAACGAAGGAGGGGAGAACGAAGGAGGGGAGAACGAAGGAGGGGAGAACGAAGGAGGGGAGAACGAAGGAGAGGAGAACAGAGGAAGGGAGAACAGAGGAGAGGAGAATGGAGGAGAGGAGAATGGAGGAGAGGAGAATGGAGGAGAAGAGAAGGGAGGAGGAATAATTCAGTCACTAACATTTTATAACTAGTAGAAATTCCAGAATAAACTGTATCTATAAATGGCCGGGGATAAAAATTTGAGAATGCGGGATGATTTGTGGCTTTTCTTATCTTTCCTGTGTGCATTTTGTTACTACCCCCGAAATGTACGCCATTGAAAATGTCCAATCAATTACATGAACCTCGACATGAATCTGCGGACATTTTAGCTATAATCAGTATTAAAGCCTTAGCATTTCATCATAAATACAATGTTACCTGATTGCATGATTTGTAGGGGGAAAAGTAGGATCAAAGAGGCCAATTCAACAGAAAAGCAGGTCCATTTTTGGCATTTAACCGTACCACAGACATATCTATATCAGAAAATGAATAACATTCTTTATCTTGTAGATGTACCTTCAGAATTAAATACATCCTTTAAATTCAGGTGACAAAAGTCCATAAAGTACGTATTTCATTGTATGTGGAGAATGTGTTGATAGATAGATAGATAGATAGATAGATAGATAGATAGATAGATAGATAGATAGGTAGATAGATAGATAGATAGATAGATAGATAGATAGATAGATGGATAGATAGATAGATAGATAGATAGATAGATAGAAAACACCTCAGGACTGGAGACAAAACAAGATAACCGCTTATGTTGCTCTCTGTTTGCAGATGGCAGTTTTCTGTTTGTGTTCATGTTTGATTGTTTGTTATTATCACTTATTGCTTCCAATGATTTTCAAGAGTGCTCTGCAAATGATATGTCCTCAGTCTACGTTGCCTACTGCAATGCGAAGACTGTGACCTCAGCCTAGCATAATGGCATATACTAACAAAAAATTCATTAGAAATACCATGTTATAAAAAAAGTGAATTGAGGGATTGTAGCCCCTTTAAGACACCCTTTTGATGTGTTGAAGCTCATGTGATGACAATGCTTCAGTAACTCAGGACTTGTATTTCTAATGTTTCATCACCCGGAACAAAATATATGCTTTATTTTGGTATTTCCACCTGACCTAAAAGCTTTTTTCCCCCGTTTTGAGAAGTCTCCCAACCATGGCTGAAAACAAAATAAAGCCATATATAGAATTGAATTGAATTTTTGTGCCACCCAAGTTTGGCTCATTGCCGCTGGTATATGCAGATCTTCTCTTTAGCATCGAAGGGATATTATAAGGAATTAAAGGTTGATCTATTCATACAATCTTTCATTTATCGAATTTATGACCATCAGGGAAACATATATATATGCATATATATATGCTCAACACCTGGATCTGCAATAGTGATTCAGTAGTAAGTATGAATTCCATGTGTGTTATGAATAATAACAATCAATGAAATTTTGTTAATTCAATATTAAACATTCATTAGCCAACAGCTTCTAAAATCTACTTTTAATTTGACCAGTTGATGGCATCAAGCCAAACATTGGACTGCACTGTGTCTTGCATGTGAATTACTGAAAATTTGATTAACGGGAATTTTCCATGCAAGCTGCATAGCCCTGGCTGGCTGGGGGCGACTTGTTGGCGATTTTTTTTTTGTAATTTCAAACTTTTTCCAAAGTTGACACGCCCTAATACATGAGCTTAAGACGAGAGTTGTTTGAAGTTTTGTGACTCTTTCCCTGTTCACCTCCGTACACAACTCCTTGCAAGTATATTTCTTGCAAAGACTTCATTAAATTTCAGTTGGCTGAAGTGTTGGCATAAGAAATATTCCTGGCACATGTGGTAAGGGAAATTGGGAAAATCCATTTTGCACTTCAGAATTTTAGAAGAAAATTTAGAGAGCATGATTATTATAACATATTCTTTCACATTTGGTGTTCATGGATCATATTTAAAAAGTTGAGTTCAGAACTGATGGAAAAGTCTTTGCCAATTGCATCAACTAATTAGCTTGGAACATACAATGTAAATAAAGGGATAAAATATAATGGAGAATATCACGAAAAACTGCAAGCATATCAAATGCTACTATTTCTTGTGATTAATTATTTAACTAGAAGGCACACAAGTGTGCAATGGGCGGTAGTTATGGCATGGAGTGCTTTGCTGAGCACAGGTGATGGTGGTATATATTTCAGTTTAAGTGTAAGTAAACTTAAACGTAATTATATTCATAATTGCAAATGATATGATGGTGACAAAAAGTGTACTAGAAATAAGGGCACGAGACGCACACATACCTGTGCTAGCGGTGCAAGTGGCATAAACACCTACGGAGTCTGGGTTGGGTTGGTGGGGATGGGGGTGTGGGGGGCGGGTTGGTTTCTATGAAAAAAAAAATCCGCCGGACCCGACTCCTGTCCGCCGCCCCGACTCCTATCCACCGCGACTCCTATCCACGGCCACCGCCATAGATTCTGTTGCTTGTGAGTCATCATGTAGGGCCTACGTAAAGTTTTAACAAATATGGCCACCAAGGTCACAGAAATGGTTCAAGGTCATCCATGTTACAACTCATTCAAGGTGTTACTGTGAGGTGTGACCAGCGAGTTTGGTGGTCCCAGGGAGAATAATAGTGGAGTTGTCGTGTATATAAGCTTTTTACAAATATGGCTGTCAAGGTCACAGATATAGGTCAAGGTCACTGATGTCAAAACTAATTCAAGGTCTTACAATGATATATAATTCCTTTTAGTTTGGTGATCCTAGTGTAAATACAAGTCAAGCTATCGTGCATACAAGATATTCACAAATATGGCCGCCAAGGTCACAGAAGTAGGTCAAGGTCACTCATGTCAGAACTCATTCAAGGTCTTGCTGTCATACACAATCCCTGCTAGTTTCACGATTCCAGGATTAATAGAAATTGAGTTATCTTGTACACAAGCTTTTCACAAATTTGGCCGCCAAGGTCACAGATGTAGGTCAAGGTCACTCATAAGTTATGCCTGGCGAGATGTCAAGGTATTTGATTTATTTGACTCATATTGGAAGTCTGGAGCAGCCTGAGCAAAGTGAAATCATCGTCAATAGGGAGGACAACTGAGACTACCAAACCTCACATTACAGCAATATGGGCGGGATGGCCTTTGGCCACTGCCCATAATTACTGTATATTCTATTATTATAAATACTGCGAGTTTGTGGATTTTGTCTAAAAAACTGAAAATGACTTAATCTATACAAGAATTATTTGAATGAGTCATTTTAGAGTAATAGTCAAATGAACCAATTCGAGTTAAAAAATATGAAATATTTTAATTTAAAAAAAAAGTAAAATTAAAAAATAATTGTCAGAAATGTGAACTGCCAATTTTAAAAGAATATTTTTTAAAGCTACAGACTATTTACCCCACATGTCAATAATTGCATACACAATACTTTACAGGACTCTTAAAATCTACAGAAGAAATTCCAAAATGACGGTTATTGGACTGCTCTGTTTGTTCTCTTTATTTGAATTGCACCATCAACAAACTACTGCTGGACCAACGACTTGTCCGAGTGACGGTGTTTGCAGTGCATTGTGGGAGTCTGATGGTGATGTCACAATTGGAATTGTTGCTAATTTCCACACTGGGTCCACTGTAAATGGTGTATATCGGCCATGTTGGGTTCTTCGGCCTCAAGAAATAGAACTGGTTGAGGTTGTCCAATGGATATTTGACAATATGAACCAAAATGACTATGTACCAGGCGTTAAAATCGGTAAGGCTTTTTTTATTAACTAACAGAATCACTTATTTCATTGCTTGGGTCAGTCTATAAACTGATGCGACATTGTGACTTATGTACATTGCTTATTGACAGTAACCAAGCCTACTTAACATTCATAACAATCATATACGAAGGGCATTCAGAAAGTTCTGAACATTTATTTTGGCAGACCTTTCTTTTGAAGCAGCTAAATGAAATTTTTTGCAGAACTATTTTCAGGTATGCCACTATCTATTTTGAAAGCATCATACCTGTAGGTAGTGTTAAAGTTACTTTTTAGTTGCCATTGAAACGAAAACTCTGTCCGCTCAGCACAGCTCTTTTTTAAAAACCAAATCCGACAATATAGCAGTGTAAAGAATCATCAAAGTTCATGTGAAAAATTTTTCACCCATTTCCTGAGGCAATCATCGAGGTCCTTCAAACTGAACAGTTCCTAAAATTGGAAGTTTCAGAGAACATTCTGGCCCCCACGTTTCTCATTTAACAGGGTTGCAAAAAAACTGATTTAAATAAACAAAATCCAAAAAATCGGACTTATTTGTTTTAAATAGGATTTTTACGAAATTGCAGACAAATTAGGGGGACTGAGACCTTCAAATTATGACTTGTGCTGAGTTGTGGAATGAATCATTGCCAATTGCCAGACTCAAACATACAAGATGAAGTAAGATATTTATGAAATAAGAAATCACTCGAGGTGAGGGTACCACAAAAAACAAAAAATGGAAAGGTGAGGGTACCAGCATTTTGGCGAGGGTACCAGCACTTTTGCCGAGGGTACCAACACGTTTCGGCGAGGGTACCAACCCGGAAGTGGCGAGGGTGCTGCAAGAAAAGGGCGAGGGTCACTTCCGGTTGGCGAGGGTAACCACCTAAAAGGAGATTGGCGAGGGTAACTCAAGATATAGCCTTAACAAACAATGATTGCACTTTTGAAGTTATTACTAATCAGGAACTCTAATCATGAACATAATACCCTGTAAATAAAAGAGAATCTTAAATTTAATTAACTCCTGATGAGGAAACAGCTGCACAATAATAGGTCTACGCTTTCTAGCCCACTGTATAGAAGTTAGTACAACGTTGATTTGACATATTTTGGTTTACATCTACAAATAAAAACAAATATAGGTACAGAGGTAGAAAAGTCAATGAATCAGCTAATTACTTTGCTCTTTGTTGTGGAAGATCGGAGCATGTGCTGACTCATGATTGCAATTCAGAAGTTAGCAATCAGGGATTCCAATCAATAACAATAACCTATCAATACAGGAAAATCTTCAAATTAATTGACTAGGTACCTGCAGGTAAAGTAAAAATAGCGTGCAATGCATGCACCGTGGCCTCGGGCAATTAAATTTACCCCTTATATTTCGAGCAATTTAATCTACTCTAAAGTGTATTCAGCATCTGCAGATGTATGCATGCATGTCATCTTTAAAGATTTTTCCTTTTTTTTTTCCATGCATCCATGATCTATCTATCTGTGATCTAGCCCTCTATCCATCAATATTTCAATTATATTTGACCATGGCAGACATTTTATATCTCTCCTTTAAGCAAAATGAAATATATGCCTATTTTATTCTATTAAACTTTCATCCATCTATCAGTGCATTCTTTCTCAATTTCCAAAACAATTGCTGTTGCACATGCCAAAGATTCACCATATGTGGTGTCATCTATAGCAGCCATGAGCACAACCTTTTTTCTCACATGATTTTTATGTATTATTTAACGATTTATGGTTACCCTTGAAGAAACTAGTTACTTCAAGGGTTACCAAACACATATGAATACATTTTTAAAACGTCTGTTCTATCCACTAACATGAAATGCGTAAGTTTGCAGACACCCATTGATGTATTGTTACCTGAAACTTAGCACTTTTTTTACCACAAACTATAGCAAGTGACTGCGAAATAAACAGATTGATTTCCCCAAACCACTTGCTAAAACCATTACTAAACCTCTGAATTCAATAATCTGATTGGCACTTCATTAAACTAAGAGTCAAACTTTTTCTTATAATCCCAAATCAGCATGGATCATCATCACAAATTTTGTATCATAATTTATGTTACTGTCCAATATATATGTTTGCATAGATGCATGGTGGAGGAGTTGCTCACAGGCAGAGAGGACATGAGGAGGGTTATGCCATAGTTTTTTAAATCCAAGAAAGTTGCTCAAAACACCCTTCTTCCAAGTGATACCATCCACAGTGAAACTTTCTAAAATAATTATTGCTTCTTCCTGTATCGGGTGTATTTTGATTTTTATGCGGTGAAAATTAATAACATGCTTGTTATTATAAGCTTTTAATGTGAGATTCTTCATATTTTATGGTTATTGATCGTCAGTCAGTCGTGCAAAAAGCACAATTTGATAGTCTACAAGCCACATGCATTGATACAACAGTAGACCTGTTCAGAATACAAACAATATCCTCCTGTTTGGTTTCCCATGCTTTTGGGTATGGGGAATCCAAATATTACATTCATTTTGGTCTAGGATGAAGGGAAACCCTGCCTCAAGAGCCCTCAACATTTGTTGTCAATTTCGACGGAAATCGCCTATTTTTCTATGATTTTATGTTACATTTTGTCTTATAACTTGATAGAAATTCATCATAGAGCCTTCAAAATAGTACCAAATGAAAGAAAATTAATTTTCCTATCAGGTAGGTATGTGATTTGTCATGAAAATGTTGCATAGGAAATTAAATATTTAATTTTTCACAGAAATTGGTAAAAAATGCCTAAATTTCATATGGTTTTAGATATGTTTTCACGTATAACTCCATATAAAATTGCTTCTGGACTCTACATATGGCACCATTTGACAGATTTTAAATGTTATATAGCATCAGTGTCCTGTTGCATATGTTGTGCATGCTCATCAATTCCTAAGAATTCATTAATGAAGTGGTAGTAATAAAACAAAAGATATTGAAATTACTTTGCAA
The DNA here is from genome assembly GCA_026936325.1 of Platynereis dumerilii. NCBI lineage: Eukaryota > Metazoa > Annelida > Polychaeta > Phyllodocida > Nereididae > Platynereis > Platynereis dumerilii. Next base: position 19,937,231 of record JAPTHN010000005.1, on the reverse strand, counting down.
AATAAAACAAAAAAAATAAATAATTGATTAAAAAGAAAAAAATCAGATATGTTTAAGGATAATGATAACAAGCTTCAGATCATGTTAATTTTTGTGTATTTGCATTTTTTACTACTATTTGCAATATTATTGATTGAGTGCATGCTTTTCAAAATTAAATTATTCTTGCAATCTGATTCTAGTCAAATGAAAAACCATTAGTTGCAAAGGATTTTTAGTAAAATGTTGGGCAAATCACTCATAATTTATTTCTGTCTCATCATTGGCAACTTTCACTGGCTTCACAATTCTTCCACTTTCAATATATAGTGCCTTCAGGCATCAGATTTGCTTGCATGTATATACACGTGTTTGTATCCACTTTTAATATAGGAGAATGAAGTGTGTCTGAGTCTGTACTACCGTCTGATTCTCAAAACAAAAAATGCCTGTCCGGGTGTTAACTCCCTGATACTTGTCTTCCCGTGCAAGAGCTCTCATCCTACCTCACTGCAGGTTTGGAGGTCCATGTTGTTTCTAAAGTTTCAGGATAGCTTAAGCAATCCCAGGATCTGTTTGAGATATTTCGTGTTCTTCTTCACTTATTGGACATCAAGAAATGTGGTATAAAACTTCACTTATTCTACGATAATCAACATGGACATAATAACAGCTTAGAGGTTCCTACCAATACAGAGACTTAAATAGTGGCTTAAGGCTTGCTTATTTGGACACCAGTTGCAAGGTCTTCTAACTTTTCTTTAAGACAAACCTATGCCGTCTTATAAATATAGCCACTTCTCTTTGTAAGCTCTTGGGCTGCTGGAATGTATGATTCTGTCTTAAAGTTACAAATGTTTCTTCTTCCATCTCAGGAATCCACCTACCCCTGGACTTATATTCAATCTTGGACATACAATCTTGATCTTTATGGTTCTCACAACTAATTCTGGACAAGCAATCGTTGAACTATTGGCCTATAGAACTTTTTGGTCAAGCCAAAGAGCAACAAATAGAGAAAATCAAGCCAAACTAACAATTCAACCCACAATATTGTGCTAGCAATATGAGATACTTTCTATTAAGCTGATCTCCCAAGATCTCAGAGCTCTGTGAGTTTGGTTCCAACTGATACTTGGAAGTAGCATAAAACACAATGAATCCTGTTTGGAGGCTGGACGCAGTGTGCATTCTGCAGTTCCATGCAAGTGACTTGCCCCCATGATATTCCTGTACACTGTACTCACAACATTTGCCTGATGACAAAGTTACAACAGCCATGAAGTTTGAGATTGCTATTAAACTGTAAAGTATTAAGATGCCAGGAGCTCTGGAATAGGAAGACTAATAATTCATGTATTCCTGCAATGATTTAACCTCAACTGTTTCCCACATTGGATGTTGGACCATACGTGCATACATGTACTTGCAAAACGGATATGATGCCTGATGGAAAGATCAGGAAAACCAGATTGAGGTTAATGAGTTTGAAGTCACTGAAAGTTGTGAATGATGTGTCAAAAAAAGTTAGGGCCTATACTATATTATGCCAAAATATTACGACAAATCCTTCGGAATAAAGGTTCTGCTTCTTGTGGTAGAACTTAATGGCAGAAATGTTTGACAATTCATGAGTGTATACACTCAATGTATGATTGCAACTGGAAACTACAAATTCATTATTGTCAGAATTAATCATAATTTCAAGCTTGTACCACTATCTATTAATGAATCCTATTGATGATACATAGCATTTTCAGTACTTTTTCTGCAGTTGCTGCATCATTAATTAGTAATTGGAGATTAATAGGCATGTACAATTTAAAACACTGACACTGATCCTACATAATACTTGACATCTGCCATATGGTGCCACTAGTTGAGTCCAGAAGCAATTTTATATGGATTTATATGTGAAAACATATCTGAAACGGTATGAAATTTAGGCAGTTTTTACCAATTTCTGCGAAAAATTAAATATTTAATTTCCTGTGTCGCATTTTCATGACAAATCACATACCTATCTGATAGTAAAATTAATTTTCTTTCATTTGGTACTATTTTGAAGGCTCTGTGACAAACTGCTATCAAGTTATAAGACAAAATGTAACAAAAAATCATAGAAAAATAGGCGATTTCCGTCGAAATTGACAACAAATGTTGAGAGCTCTTGAGGCAGGGTTTCCCTTCACCCTAGACCAAAATGAATGTGCTATTTGAATTCCCCATACCCAAAAGCATGGGAATCCAAACAGGAGGCTATTAAAATTTACATTGTTTGTATTCTGAACAGGTCTAATACAACAGCAAAATACCTTACTAACAGGACATTGTTATGAGCTCAATAAAGTTTATTCAATATATCAACTCTGCATCTTATTGCCCAATAATATTCTCAACATAAATATCACAAGCTGCAGACTGTTTTGAAGCATATTTCAGTTTTCACATTAGCAAAACTTCATGTCATGGAAGGAGACATCTCGAAAATAGCCAGGTAGATAATCATTTCAAATTGTACACTTACATAAAGATTGATTAGATATTTGGTCTATGAGAGGGTGGTATTTGGCTGTGATTTTTGCCCATAACCCAATGAATAAATAATTTATGGCCTTGACCATTATGATATATTACAGACTGTACAAGCTGACCATTTTATGCAAATAAGGTGACTTAGGTGAGTGTATGCTCTGATTTATTTGAGATAGTTAAGAATTGAATCATAATGGGTCGCCTATAAAATTGTGATGCCGAGATACAGATGAGCTGATGCGTGGTAGGCCTACATGTAAATATAAAATGGTATATGCCGCAATACATTGTATTATTCATGAAAGTAAATTGAGAGCAACATGGGTGATAAACTGAACAATTGAAAAATAAACAGTCATCTATCTCTCTATCTGCCTTCTATCCTTCTATCTATCTATCTATCTATCTATCTATCTATCTATCTATCTATCTATCTATCTATCTATCTATCTATCTATCTATCTATCTGTCTAGCTGTCTAGCTGTCTGTCTGTCTATCCATAGGCATATTTTGTGGGGTCTTTCTTTCTTATCTGTCTTATCTAGAAGCATCATTATTGCTGTTTATATCACGTATAAACAATGGCTTAACAGCAAAAAAGAAATAGTTATAGACCAGTCATTTTAGATGGTACCCTCGCCATTAGGGCGTGTCAATTTTGGAAAAAGTTTGAAATTGCAAAAAAAGCCCCTCCAAAAGGGTGACAATGGTCCATGGGAGTCCATTGGCACCATTCAAATTGAAATTGAAGGATGTTTAGCTTGGTAAATCTTAATTTGAAAATTGTATGTTTAATTTTATTCGAAAAAACACATTTTCTCAAATAACTAAGAAACTATTGGTCTTAGACCAAAATATTGTATTGAAGATGAATAGGAAAAGGTGTATTCCGGAAATTTTGGTGCCATTTGCATGTCTCTAGCTCCAATATTAACCGAGATATGGCAAATTGAGCGTTTTTATTGATTATATTATCATTTTTGAATCGATGGGACAAGAAAATTTGGTTTTAGATGTCACCATTTCTTGAAATTTGAATTTTCAGGTATGATCCCAAGAGTGGATGCATAGATATGTGTACTAGTTAAAGTGCAGTTCCAGAAATGTGGCATATTTCAGGTAATTATTATCAAAATCACACAATTTGGTGCTTGGATAATGGATAGTAGTTCAGCATTTTGTTTTCTCAAGAAGGTTGCTTGAAACAGTCTACAATATGCCATATCACATACTAAACTGTTGACAATGAGACTAGAAAATATTGCCTTTTGTAATGTACAACACATCAACACCATGTACAAGGTATTATCTAGACATTTTAAAATTGCTATATCGCAATATTATCGCATTGTGTTACAAATGAAATATAACAAACTTTTAAACTTGTTTGTGCAGATGAAAAACATTAGTGACACCAATTTAATGATGCATGACAACAATTGACAAATTGACAAAATATCCTTTTTAAAGTTTACTTAATTGTCAGATATGTGTCTGCTGCGTGTTAGGTTATGGAAACAGCAGTCATCTTCTTTTTTTTTTTCTCTTTCTTAGGTGAATAGTTGACTTGCACAAATTCGACCCAGCATAATCCTAAACACATCATTCTGTATCCTGTCAAAGCCCTGGTCATTTCAGTACCTTTGTGGGTTCATCCCCAAACTTATTAATTCTTCTGTAGTTAGTAAGATCACAGGTATCAGCATTTTAATCTGTGTTAATGAGAGATAGCCTGACCTCACAGAACCGCTCAATGTACATATGCAATGTATTCCCTCTCCTTTCAACTCTCAGAAACTTTGTTGACAGGAAGTTTAGGAACTGCCTTTGCTGTTAGACATCCTTACTGTCTTGAATTTAGATTACAGGTCAAAATCAAGAGTTCTTTGTCTACACCCCAAAAAGGCACCTGATATCAAGTATTATCAACACAGGCACAAATCACTCTCCAAGTGATCAACTCAGCAGAAGATATACTTCAGGAATTTAAACTGGAACTAGTCAACTCCCTAAACATGCTAAACAGAAATAAAGATGTTCATAGATGAGTCCCCACATGTCACTGCTGTACCAGCAATGGCCATGATATTGAAAGGACAAAGAAATATAGACAGATCATGGAGAAGGTTACTAATATTGCAAGTAAAGTATTAATTCCTAATAATGCATGTGCTGACATATACCCTTGCTCAAGAAATAATCAGATGACACATGTCAGACATACTAAGGCATGCCAATTCAAATGAGCTTCACAAATTCTATTTAATTTGTAAATGATCATTATGATATTGCAATGCCATAAAATTAGTATCATAAATGCTCCTGACTATGCAAAAACAGGTTGGCTTTGCTGTGTAACAATAGTTGACTATTCTCTTTTTTAAATTGTCTGTAATGCTCTGTATGTGTTCTTCATTAAAGTTCAGAAGATCTGCTTGTTTCACAGTCAACACTTTAGTATGTGATATGACATATTGACTATTTCAATCATCCTTCTCGAGAATACAAAATGTAGCATTATTATCCAAGCACCAAATTGTGTAATAACCTAAAATATGCTGCATTTCTGGAACTATATTTGAACTAGTACACATATCTATGCATCCACTCTTGGGATCATACCTGAAAATTCAAATTTCAAGAAATGGTGACATCTAAAACCAAATTTTCTTGTCCCATCGATTCAAAAATGATAATATAATCAATAAAAACGCTCAATTTGCCATATCTCGGTTAATATTGGAGCTAGAGACATGCAAATGGCGCCAAAATTTCCGGAATACACCTTTTCCTGTTCATCTTCAAAACAATATTTTGGTCTAAGACCAATAGTTTTTTAGTTATTTGAGAAAATGTGTTTTTTCGCATAAAATTAAATATACAATTTTCAAATTAAGATTTACCAAGCTAAACATCCTTCAATTTCAATTTGAATGGTGCCAATGGACTCCCATTGACCATTGTCAACCTTTTGGAGGGGCTTTTTTTGCAATTTCAAACTTTTTCCGAAATTGACACGCCCTAGTCGCCATGGCAATTGTTGGAAATGGTGTTACCCTCGAGAGGCTTTTTTGGTTACCCTCGCCCTGATGATATTTCAAGCACAAAATCTGATAATTCTGTGTCAAATCACGCATGGAAAGTGTGTACTAGGGCAAGTTTAACATCTAAGCCACATGCTTGACAAATATAGGCTTTGGATTTGATGAAATAAGCCCAGGATGGTAAGAAATTGCTTTGAATCGTGAGTTGCAATGGCTGCCCTGATGGTGAGGGTACCCCCCTCGTTAGTGCACAGTGCAATTCAAGTGTGAAGGTGTAAACTGATCCATTATAGCATTTATATGCAAAATATTTGCAGTTTTCTAACATATAGTGATTTTCAATAAAAATCATTGATTAAAATCACTGATTTAAATCACAATTTAAATCAAATGATTTAAATCAAGCAACCCTGTCTCATAGTGATCTTCATATATTTCATTGCTGAGCTCATATTAAAATGTTGGTATTACCAAAAGCAATGTAGGGCATGTCTGGCAATAAAGCCAGATGAGCCAGGTTATGGGTCCTAAGGTTTTTAAGCAGTGCCTGTCTGGAGTGAATTGTTTCAGCCAAAGTGCCTCAAGTGTTCTGGGACAGCTTCTAGCTGATGGAAAAGGCATTTTGCAATTACTTCAGCAAGCCAGTATGAAATGTAAATATTTGTTTGAAATGGAATGGAATATGCCCTGGAGCACTGAAAGCCTATCAAGAACTGATTTTCTTGTGATCAGATGTTTATTTACAGTAAATTCTATGATCAAAAACATGGCCAGTTTTTGGATTTGGTCTGAAAAATTGCTGCACTGGGTGGCGTGGGTGCACTGAGTTTGCATATCCATGGCAATAGAAGAGTGACTTAGTCATTTTTGCAGGTACACTATTTTCATTATAGAACGTGACATACAGTACCTGAAGACAGTTCTGGGAAAATTTGATTCAGCTGCTTTAAAGGTCTGCCAACAATATTTGTTGGAACTTTCTTAACTCCCATCATAGTGTAGGCTTATCATATCGCTTATGCAGGGGTGCCTGAAGGAATTGCGTGCAGCGGGGGCGATCAGATGAAAAAGGGCAAATCATATTCGCGCCAATTTCATGTGACAAAATTTTAATAAAGAGCCAATAATAATTTTGCATATATACTTACTAATTTTAGCTAAAATTAATGAAATAAGGCCTTTCAGATGAAAAGGGCATCCTTGCCCCCCCCCGCCCCCCTAGTTTCGGCATCCCTGAGCTTATGATACAATTATAATTATCTACATAGTTTTATATCCCATAAATTTACCTATTATTTCATGATTAAGACAAGGTACTGTATTTATATTTCAGGTGTAAAAGTATATGATGTGTGTGAGAGAGCTGATGTTGTGTCATCCTCAGCGGTGTCTATGCTGCCCTACTTAAGATATGCTAATATTTCAAAGCCAAAAACTGTAGATGGTAAGAAACTACTTATTTTTAAAACCCCCTTAAAACACAGGTTTCCGCATCAGAATATGAGTATACATTCTAACTGGGTGTTTACCCTTCATAAAATATGGTTAAACCTGAAATTGTAGACAATTATTGCTATTACATTTTATTCTTTCCCTTTTGGGAGGATAGTCTTTTTTTTAACCATAATTATTTCTTTTCTGTGAGAAAAGAAGAAGATCTTCGGTTTGTATAAAATACTAAACGAAAGTTTGGCATCATTTGCGAAGTAGTGAATGTTCATCAGTGCTGGCAAAACTTTTAATTTGTGATTTCTACTTTGACTTCATTCTGTGTTTTATTTTATTTTAGCAATCATAGGCATTTTAACGAGCTCTCAAGCTAAGCACCTTGCGGATACCTTGGAAAGTTCTAATGTCCCCCTGGTGTCACCAACTGCAACTGTCCCTTCTTTAGCAGAAGAATATTCACGCTTTTTCCGAACTATCCCCAATGATGTACTGCAGATGAAGGTTGGTAATAATTTGTTGCTGTAACACAACGTTTTCTTGAACATATCATGTGTCTGATATCTTACTTAATTGGGATTTATTTCTGAAGTGTTACTGCATTAACCTTATGTTTTAAAGGCTTCATACCTTGTTTAGTTTTTTATGTGTAGCGATGCTGTTTAAATGCAAACTTTACACCTTCAGCGATCGGAGTTCGAAGAAGGTACTGTAATCACTTGGGTAAAATTACTAGTTGGACACTATTGCATGTACATGGATGAAATTTGGTACAGACTGTATGGTCCAGTTGTGCCTTTTGATGGTCTGATTGATGGGTATTATATACTTTTTGAGAAAAGAAAAAAAAAAGAAGATATTTTTCGCATTTCTTGTCCAAAACGGGGCCACTATTGCATGTACAAGGATGAAATTTGATACACATGTCACCTACATTAAATGCGGTGTTGCCTTTTTTCTGATTCATGGATATTTTCTACCTTTTGAAATTTGGAGAAAAATATATTAAATTTTTTTTTCTTTACGGAACAAAACTTGGCCACAATATGAATGCTATGTACAGTGTACATGGATGATATTTGATCCACAAATTACCTGTATAGGTATGTTTTAGAGCCCTTTCATGGTCTGATTAATGTGGAATTTTAGACACCTTTTTAGATATTGAGATAAAATAGAGAAAAACATAACAAATGTAATTTTTGGTTTCCGACCCACAGCTCACAACCTGGCATTGTGTATGCATGAAACTACACTACAATATGTGTAAATTATCAGTCTAGTTAGGCCTTTCCAAGGTTTCACATACCCTGGCAGGCACACAGGCAGATGGCAGGACAGTGGGCATATACATAATTTCAGGCCAAGACTCAGCCACTACTGTATTGCATTTGCTAATTTGGTACACATATGACTTTTATGGTGTAATTGTGTCTTTTACAGGTGTTTTTGCTGAAGGTTGGCTGCTACGCAACCTATGTTTTAAAGTGTCAAGCTGATGTCTCAAACTTGATATATTTGCCTCTTATCTTGCAGGTTTTATACAACTTCATCAAAAGTCTCCAAATAAAGTATTTTGCCATCATTTCTTCTGACGATGACTTTGGTCACCAGGGAACAAAGGAAATCCAAAAACTGGTTAAACATGACGGGGATCAGATTTGCATTGCGAGAAGTATTGTAATGATGCAAGGGTTTGCGGATGCAATTCGCATAGTGGATACTCTAGTCGACGAGTTGCAAAATAATTTGAATGAAAAGAACTTGCCTGTGTTATTCATTGGTCAGTATGCTGATGCTGTAAACCTTGTGAGATCGGCAAACACCAAAGAAAAAGCCAGACGTCTTATTTGGATATTTCCCGATTCCATTGGACTTGACGCATCCCTTTTCGATGGATATGAGAGAGTCGGCCGTAACGCATTCTCCGTGTCTCCTTACTATGACGTCATTGATGAATTCAGAAGTTACTGGACCAGGCAGCTGTACCAAATACTGCTTGGACCAAGGAATTCATCAAACCTGCATGTCAAATACGTTGAAAGCCTTCTTGGATGTTCTGTGTCAGCTAATTCATGCAGTGGCAAAACATTACAAGATATCAACAATGCTTATAAACAATCATCATACATAAATACTGTGATTCACGCAGCCATGGCATTGGGTAAATCTACATATTTTAATTTAGCTGATAATGCTTTTGTCTAATAACTGTTCAAATTCTCAGAGCCTCACTTTCTGCCGTCAATTGTAGAATCACTTGCGACACTGTCACATTTTTAAATTTTTTATTCATTCATAAACAAGCCACACATACATTCAAAATTCGGTACACACACACATTCCACAGGTGCCATGATATCCTATAGGCCTACACTCTAAAAAAAGTCGGGACAAAATTGGTTTTTTAGATTCAAAATGGTTTTTTGAAAAACCAAATTTCAATGCAAAACCAACATGGATTTTTAAAAAAATCCATGTTGGTTTTTTGCACAAAAAGACCAAAAGTGACAATGTGTAACTAATAACTATTCTCTTTATTTTCAGGAAAGGCTTTCAAAACTTTGCATAATGACAAATGTGGGTCTTTCAGCGGGCTCTGTGGTGAATTTGACAGAACGCTCAGATCACAAACTAACAATGTTTTGTTAGGGACTATCAAGTCTACTTCTGTGCAGTATGCCAGTGTGGACCAGTTGTCCTTTGTACCACAAAGTGTACTTCGTTCAAATGGCGTAACGTTTGACGGCAATGGAGATTTAGCTGTGAGAACAAAGCAGAGTATTTACATAATACACAATGCTAAATGTACCAAGAGATGTCATTTCCAAGTGGTAAGTACAGTAACTATTAGTAATTATTATCATTCTCATACAGTACTACCATCTTAAAATGGCTCAACATAGTGATCCGTAGTGATCCGGAGCATTCCGGATAAAGAGTGATCTGTTGTCATCTGAGATGATATAATTCTATCTGTAGTGATCTACTAATCCACTTTTAGTTAAAATCAATCATGTCAATTATTTAGGATTATAAGTCAAAGAACAGATAAAATCCATCGAACTATTGAACATATTGATTAAGGAAACATATTCATAAGTTATTTGGGACAGAAAAGTTAATTTATTAATATTAATTTTGATTAATAGATACAGATCATAACAGATCACTCCAGATCGTTCACTCCACATCAACCAAGATCGCCATGGATCACTACAGATCGATAGATAAGTGTCGATCCAAGCTGACGAGCCATTTTGTGATGGTTGTACTGTACCATTCCAATGATACTGTTGAAAGAAATTTGATTGCAGACACAGATTGGTTCCTGCATCACATTCAGGCTGGCCAATCAATAGGTTGAAGCAGATAAATATCAGAAGAATTTTTTTTTGCCCTTTAACCATATTCATCTACAATTTCTACGTTTTACAAACCAAAATAGGAAGCCACTACTAAACTTTTTTTTGGGTTGTACTGTATCAAAACCTATGAATAATTATTTCTTCTTTGTTTGCTATGTAGGTGGGAACAGCGACCTCAGACAAAATCAATTTGGAGTTTGATAACATAACAGTTTATCTCAACCAGTATTCTGACATTCCGACCACAGGCCGTCAGCTTCCTTCAATACATTGTGAAAAGAACTGCTCGGTGTGTGAAGACAAGTTCAATCCTGATGTTCATCACGCCAGTATCTGGGGTGAAAATCTAATTGTCGCGTTCGCCCCTGTGCACAAGCAGGGTGCCAGTGCATATGGTTGCGGTGAGATTAGAGATCGTCAGACCATAGAAGATGTTGAGGCATTACTTTATGGAGTGGAGAAGTTCAATAACAATACAGGACCTTGGAACAATGATTCTGTCCCTGTTTTATCAGGACATCTGGGCATCATAGTTTTTGATTCTTGTCAAAATTCGATTCGTGCGGCAACAATTTTGGTGCAGTGGTTGAGTGGATCGTTGGTTGTTCACGATAGACAAGGTCGATACTTTGATCCTAAAAATGTGAGTACAAATTGATATCATATCTCATTCTCAAACAGATAAGAGTAAAAGCTGTGTTCTCAGTTGAAAGGTAGTAATATAATAAATTTGATATTAAACACAGGCATTGTATTTGATTCCAAAACCATGGTATAGAAAAATTATTTCTCCATATTTAGTTCATGAAATATAATTATTCCAATGTTGAAAAGGAAGCAAAATACAGGCTGGTGGCATACTGAAATTCGGCAAATGCATCTGAGGCCAAGTGAAAACTGGTCTAGGGAAGCGTTGGCGGGATTGGAACTTTAGGCCTGAATAATAATTGAATTAGATTAATTGTACTACCTCTCACTCATGCTCAAACACAGTTAGAATTTAACCTCAAATTCACTTTTTCTTCTTGTTGCAGTGTGTTGGCATCATTGGAGGACTTTACAGTCAGGTCAATATGCAAATCCTTCCTATTACCCGCAGAGAATTTCTTGTTCAGATTGGCTTTGCTTCTTCCAGCCTAGAACTTCCTTTAAACAGTCCAGAATTTTTGCGCACTATCCCAGCTGATGATATACAAACTCAGGCTATGATAGATTTGGTCAAGAAATTGGGTTTTGATGCTTTCTCTGTCATATACCGAAATGATGCATATGGGAAAAATGCCTATGAGCAATTAAAAAAGAGGGCAAATGAAGCAAAACTGTGTATCAACATAGCCATTGCTATTCCTCGTAATATAAATCAGATTCAACTGTCGGATGCACTTGCTACTTTACGAGATGCAAAGGAGACAAAAGTAGTCATAGTATTTACAAATGCAGATACTGGAAAAGAAATGCTGAAGACAGCAAACGCAAGAACCGTTCGGAAGACGTTTACATGGATTGGTTCAGAAGCATGGGGTGCCCGGGATACTCTGATTGATGCTGAGTCAGGAAATGAAGCACTGGGAATGATTGTTGTCGATTTTCCAAGTGTGAACAACACCGATTATGGTGTCTACATGAGAAACTTGAGGCCAGAGTTAAACAAAAGAAATATGTTTTTTGAGGAGTGGTGGGAGAATAAGTTTCAATGTCAACTTCCCACTACAGCGATTCCTAACCCGCCTTCCAAGTGCTCTGATTTACTGTCTATGGAAAATCCAAGTGACACTCAAACTGCAATGTTTGCTCTCAATGCTTTGTACACTATGGCTCTGGGACTGTCATCAGCTTTCACCAAACTGTGTCCAAGAGATCCTCTCAATTGTAAAAGAAGGATTCGGAATGAAAACTCAAGAAATGTTATTGCTAGTGCGATTAGAACAACACCACTCTTGCTGAATGGAAAGAAGACATATATATACACTGAAAGAGGAGATGGCAGGATGAGTGAAGAGTTGTTGAATGTACAGAAAAGCAGTGGTCAAATGGAATATGTTAAGGTAAGAAGTCTTTTACATAAGCTACTGACATCATTCTTAATCCAACTGTTCTTCATGAATTTTTAAAAACAGTCTTGTAGCTATTTATATATATTTTCTTAGAAATTGCACATACACAAATTCATGTATGTGTAAAATCACACATATTCACTAGCACTGAACTTGTGTATGTGTATTATTTTACACTCTTGTATTAGGGTAGGTTGATTTCGGAACTTCACCAAAGTTGGGATAGTAGGATTTTCATATCAGAAGGCTATATCCAAAATTTGAGGTTTCTAACTTGAACATTTTTTTCAGAAAATGACATTGAATTTTTGACATTTTGTACTTTTTTCGGTTGTTTCGCAAACTCGCGGCTTCGTATAACTTTGTCATTTCTCATCATACATTAATAAAACCTACATATTTGAAAAGATCTCAAAAAGACCTACAATTTGAATACAAACATGAAGCATAAACAGGCAATTACTAGAAAAAACTTTTATACTTGTCAGGGTTATACTGAAGCCTATGTCAGTCTACTGGATTAAACTTTCACAAGCATTGGAGGTCTTACAATGAGCCATATCGGAGGTATGGGGTAGGGACAGTTTCATTTGGCAAAACTATGAAACTTTGTCAAGTTTTCCACAGTTTAATTTTTAATAAATCAAACCTCAGAAATAAATTTTCAATGTGGTATTGATGCAAAAAAGTTAACAGCCAACATCAAGCATAAAGCAAGGTTAAAATTTGAGATGTAGGCCTTTATATGGTACTGCACACAAAAAAAGCTAATTGTATTTTTTCTCTCTCTTTCTGAGCAATGATATTATTTTTAAAATGTAATATTCCCAATCCTAAAGGCATGATGTCTTCAGTAAGGCTCCAGAGATGACATACAAAGCTGTCTAATAATCTATCAAGTCCTCTTAGTTCCATTATAGAAACTGTAAAAACTGCGAAGAAGTGCTTAAATAATTTCTATAGTACTATACCTTAATTTTCGAAGCAGGGAAGTTTCAAGTTACAACTTCGGCACACCAGTACAGAAATAAACAATTTCCAACTTGGCGGTTGTTCTATTTGAACTTCTTTCTTGGTTAGAATGATGCCCTGGGTTCCATTTCTTTCTCTCTTTTTTAAGGACATTATAATACTGAACCTGATTGTGAAATGACTCCCTGACAAAATCTAATAACCTGATACCCGTGGTCAATTAATATTAAAATTTTACAAGTTCTTAATTTCTGTGATTCTATTCAGGATGCCTGTGACAATCATTGAATTGACAAAGGTAACTATATTATAGGTCTGCGTGCTTTACCTAAGATCACTAATATTCCCAAATATCTCAACAGCCGATCGAGTTACATTTACACCTATAGTCATACTTTGATTGGCAAGTCATGAAAAAAAATTAAAAGTTATCAGATTGTGAAATTACTTGCACCTTAAAATTTGGCCTAGACCATTGATGTTGGTATTCAAAATGAAGGTCTGATTGAGCCCTGTCCAACTATACCAGTTTCATCGTCCTATCTCCTAAATTTACAAAGTTATTTAATATCGCGAATCGGTAAACCTATCGAAAAATGTCTAAAAACTAAAAACTTTAAATGAATTTCCTGAAAAAAGTATTGGAGTTAGAGACCTGAAATTTTGGAGATGGCCTTTTGACATGAAAATGTCACTATCCCAATATGTCCAAGATTGAAATTCAGAAATTTTGGAAAATCAACCTACCCTATCTTGTCTGTGAAATATCTCGCATATATCAGACTCGTCTATGTGTATTATTCGTGTATGTGTGATTTCTTGCATTCGTGTATGTGTAATTTCTAACAAAAAATATAGCTCAGTGTTTTGATTGTATGTCTGTGAGCAAGGCATGATGACTTTAGATGGTTTGTAAGTGTAAATTAAGAGATATTTTTGGCCTGTTTCCAAATGCATTGATTGGTTCAAATGTCTCAAGAGGCAGTTCAGGCAAGTTTAGTTGTGATACACCACTGTCTCAGATTTCGTTATCTATATTTTTATGGTAAATGGTTACGAAAAATGAAAATCATATTTTTGACCCTTACGAAGAGCCCCCAAAATTACTTTAAAGTCCTGGAGGGTCAAAAAGTGAAATTGTTCCTACTTTTAGCAAATATTTACAAATAAAAAAATTACTAGAAAATCGGAAATGGTGGTGTATCACTCTGAATGGTGAAGTGCCTGAATCTTAGAAAACTGCCTCACAAAAACACCTGACCCAACCAGGGGCCTGTCTTATACAGTGTTTCTTATCACCCAGAAACCTTAATGAGATTAATATAATTGCAGATTGGAGAGTTCATGGATGGTGTCCTTAATCTTTCATCTTCGGATGAAGTCAAGTTTTATGATGAAAGTGGACAGGAGACCACAAAGCCTTCCTCAACATGCTTCCAATGTGATTGTATATATCGTAATCCTGGAGATCCATTCATACAATTGAACAACAATATAACAATCGAGGGGCAGTTGTACTTAGCCGTGTTCTTGCCATTTCATTTTGATATTGACTCATCTGTAATGGATCCACATACTGTACTGTTGTCTGAAGGGATCAGCGTAGTTCTCCGCAACATCAATACCAGAATATTTAAGCGAAATCTTCTCGGACTTACCATTCATGATACTTACTCAGATCCCAATCTGGCTTCCTTACAAACGTCCCTTGTTACTAAAGCAGGTCGGTATCTAAGACTCAAGAATTATAATGTGGACAACAGAGACCTGATTGGGGTACTTACATATGGAACTGGTGCTGACTCTAATGCAGTGAACAATGCTTTGGATCCTGCCATCATGCACATAAATGTGGGCACAGCTGTGGCTTCACAAAGTTTGAGCAAATACTTCTACAACCTCGGAAGTACTTTAACTAATGAATTAACAGCTCTCATTGCTATTGTTAAGCATTATAATTGGAATTCAATGACAATTTTCTACAGCGACTCAGAAGAGAGCACTTATGTGAAGGACAAATTCACTCAGCTGTCCAAAAAGCAAGGAATTTGTGCTGTTGATTCCATTCCTGTAGCATCAATTGCCAGTATGAGATCAACAAGAAATGCTGCTGTCATTATTCTGTTTCTTGAGATATCGGACATGAAAGTGTTTTTAAACACGGCTGGGGACAAGTTTGAAAATTACCAATTTATTGCCTGGTCAAAGCTGACTAGGTCATTTCCCCTTTTTGCAAGAAATTCAAATAATAATGTCCTGAATAACACACTTGGAGTATCTTTAGTTTCTGATACAAGGACTCAAAGTGACATCTTGGAACTGCTTCAATCTAAGGAAATGCACACGACCAATAATCCTTGGATGGAAAGAAACATTGAGCTATCAAAAGCTTTTGACAATGTCAGCAACATATTTTCCCAAATGGAAGTGGCTGTCTTCAGTTTTGCTGAAGCTTTACATAGTTTGATGATTGCTGAGTGTGGAAGGAATGAACTTTGCAAAGAACTAAGGTCTAAATTGGACTGGAAGAATGGAAGGTTGTCAAAATTTCTTGAAAAAGAAAGAGCATTCACAAAAGCTGTTGAATCTCAGGTCATGTTTGAAGTTTTTTCATATTACATCAAGTCCATTACAGATACAGAACTGAGGGGCAAAAAGGTAAGTGAAACACTTCATGAATTATTGATCAAAACAGTCTGACACATGTCCAATCTCTAGATCACAATAATATAAATATCCATCAGGGTGTGCTCATAAATCCTTTTGTCATGTACACAGGTTCTTAAGTATTTTAAAATTTCATATAATTTTTAAATAAGCATGTCTGAGTCTAAAATATATTGTTACATTTTTT
Organism: Platynereis dumerilii; assembly: GCA_026936325.1. Classification (NCBI taxonomy): domain Eukaryota; kingdom Metazoa; phylum Annelida; class Polychaeta; order Phyllodocida; family Nereididae; genus Platynereis; species Platynereis dumerilii. Next base: position 19,920,978 of record JAPTHN010000005.1, on the reverse strand, counting down.
TCCAGATTGGTGTCATCAATGAAGGATCAAAAATCACCATGTTGGACCATTCTTCAAATTCTCATTATGAAAAGGTCAAAGTTTCTTGCATTGGTGATGGTTGTGATGGTTGCAAAGAGTTTACCACAACCTCGAAATTCCCAGGATGGACTGTATCACTGATAATCTTAATAATTATTTTCGGGGTGATATTCATTGGAGTCTTAATATATCTCTTCCAATTCCGAACCATCAAGCAAGGTAATTATTGAATTTGTTCAAATGATAATACTAATGGCACTTTCACTTCAGATATTTGATTGTTGATCTGGACATCTTAAATTTTTTTCACGCATATTACGCTGGGTAACTGGTCAACATGTGATCACATATTACCTCTCCTTTGGTGAATAACCTACACTAACTGAACACCTGCTGATTAACCTAAGGCAAAACAACAGATTGACTTTGAAGGAATATTTTTTCAAGTATTTGCCATGTGTTTTACAGGAAGGCAGTCGGCTACAAGTCTGGATTTTGATCCTTATCACGATGAGAATATCGAGTACTATGCTTCACACAGTATTGGTTATGACTATGCTCATGAGCCAGGGATAGCAGGCCTGGATTCTGGGAATGGAAATGCCAACAGCTGTGTTGCTGGAAATGCGAACCTTCATCAAGATGGAAACGACCCAGACATTGCCAAAGAATCCGCTGAAAATATAAATTCTCAAATCCTTCATTCTGATATGCAACACTCTGCCATTCTTAGGAGTCCATTATGCATGAGAGCAACCACTCTTGGAGCTAATCTGGACGGCAATCCTAATGAAGAAGCCGAGAATGTTCCCAATATGACAACCAACACCCTTTTCGAAAAAACATCAGATGTTGATCTAAATGGAAATGATGAATCTGACACATCCGCTACAGCTCGTACTGGCCCAAATGATCATGGTCATTCATATCCAGGTCACCCCCAAGACCATCTATCAGTTTGTCTCAGGGGCCACAAGCCTTATGGCAATATAAATGATGCTGAATCACTTCAGTTGCCAAAACGATCTTCCAGGCTGAAGTTCAGTGACATAATAGACAGTGATGAAGAAAAAGGTGATGAATACCCACACAAAATGTCTCAGTCACAGATTGGCCTAAATTATTACGCCCGAGGAAATGGTACTACTGAATCACATGAATCCTTGAACTCACATGGCGAAGGTCCACAACAATCTGATCATTCCGATTCTGATAACCTTACTGTTGAGATTCCCCAACAACCACTTCCATCAAACAAAAAGGAAAATATTAACAATAACCACCCCGAAAATGATGAAAACCCATACTGTATGTCTCTGTCACAGATAGACCTCAATTCACCTATATCCTTCAATGACAGACAGGTGTTTAATCTGGATAATGAAGAGAAGCATTTCTGTTGATTCAAAACCTTGAACGTACAAAGTGTAAATACTTCATTATCAATTGTTATTCATGTGTACAGATTCGAGATTATTGAGACATGACCCAATAACAGACCGGTGTTTAATCTGGAAAATAAGATTCACTCAGCAGCATTTCTTCTGAAGCATAAATGTGAATGTACGTAGCTGTCCAGTGTCTATTAATTGCTATTCATGTGTACAGATACAATATTCACATGTACAGATACAATATTATTGACATATCATCCAATGACAGACAGGTGTTTTATCTGGAAAATGATGATACACCGAGTAGTGTTTCTTTTGATGCATAAGATGTGAATGTACATAGCTGTCCTTTAATTGCTATTCATGTGTACAGATACCAATTTAACTCATTTACTGTATGCTGATGACTTAGTACTAATGTCAGAAAGTAAAAATGGCCTCCAAGTACTATTGAACAATTAGGCTGATTATTGTAAAAAAGGGCACCTCATTATTAATTGTGTCAAAAATTAAGTCATGTTGTACAACATATCTAAGAAGGTTAGAACCACACATAAATTTATCTTAGATAACCATGAATTAGAGATTGTCAACTCATTTGAATACCTGCGCATGTTCTCACTTCTTCCAAAAATGTGCACTCCTCAATGCATGGCCATATTGCTTCCCAATCCCAGAGAGCTGTTCACTTACTCAATGATAACATTTAAAAAAACAGTAGGCTATTTGACTCCTCAGCTGAGTCTCAAAATGTTCGATACACATGTTCTCCCACTTCTAGAATACAACAATGACTTGTGGTTCAGTAATGAAAAAATTGATAGCAAAGAAAAAATACAGATGCAGTTCTTGAAAAATATGCTTGGTGCAAGAAGGCAAACGCCCACCATAGGCATACATTGTACATGCTGATTGTGGGCGATTTCCACCTGTGATCAGACAACATATTATCTCTGCAGTTAAATATCTACAAAGGCTGATCTCTCCTGACTGCCCTACTACCCTAGGTAAATGTCTGAGGATACAAAAACAGATACATAGCTCAGGAAATGACTGTTTTTATCAACGATTGTGTAACTCCTTAGAAAATTATGGTGTCTCTGACATGGACGATCTTAGTATCATTCCCAATGCAATATAATTATAAACACACTCAAACTAAACTATTAAGTGACATTTCTGACTTGGAAAACTACTTGGAAAACTATCTAATCCTAAACTAAGAACATATAAATATTTTAAAAGGTTATTTAGATATTCAAGACACATTTTCAAAGAAAAGATTATTTTTCTGAAAGCAAAATGAAGAAGCTAAGACAGCCGAGGTCTGCATGCAAAAGACACAATAGAACATTCCTAGCTCAATGCGAATGAGGAGGGTCTCTTGAGACGGGAGATAACTGCATAGACCAGGCCGCAACACTGTGCAATGAGCGAAGACAGAGTCCAGCAGTAAATTCTGAGTATTTGACAAGGGAGGCATGATTGAAGCATTGCACAGCTATCAAGAGATCGGATATCAACTTCCTGAGTTGAATCATGCAATTTGATCTTTTTTATCTCTCTAGGCACTTCAGCCTGCATCCTCCCATTGCAGGGTTCATTAACACTTACCCCGCCAACATGCACTATAAAATGACGGAGTATTATGAATACTCTAATCCCTTGACAGCTTTTTTTCCGGTGATTAAAAGCTGTGATTTAAATAATTGTTAGTGGTTTTCTACAAAGAAAATACTTAAAACAACAAATAAGACAACAATGAAACATTCAAATATGCATTCAGTTGCTTTTAACAATCTATAACTGTGAGTTATGTGTTTCACACCGGAGATTGGTTAATCTTTTAATGATAACTTCATAACTTCATTGAAACACAACCCATGTGGTCAGGGTAGACTCACGCAGTCTACACTGAGAGGTGAGGATGTCAGCCTGACTCTAGGCACTAGTTTGTTATGTGTATGTCATTACACTATCATACCAAATGTTTTGAAGCAAATAAATGTCACAGTGCTCATGAATAAGCGAAGGAATACATAATCAGTACTAGATTCGTAGGTTCTTTGTTCACAAAATAAACAGCACTTTTGCTTAATTTGATTGGTTCAGGACCAACAGAACATCACACAGTTGACAGATCAAACGTATTAAGTCTACACTGTAAAATTCGAATTTTGAGTTGGCTCAAATGATTGAGTGAGATGGTTGCACAACTCCTTTGAGCCAAGAAACCTTGTTATGTTAAGTTTTGACAGTCAATAGAATTTCAAATTTTACAGTGTAGTTGCCGACCGTGGATGACCAGAATTTCGTAGTAATTTTAAAATCACCTGCAAACCAATATCCACAATAATCCAGCATGAATTTTGATCAAAGTGTAACAAGCAAGCATAGGTATGGGAACAATGCCCCAAATCAAACAACATCTCGAGGGTCAAATTGATACTGACAATTTGTTAGCATGTGGCTCGCAGAGACACAATTTTAGCAATTAGGGATCCAATTTGTTATCCAATATGGCATATTAGCCCCATTCGCTAGGACGCATGCAAAAAGGCAAGAGCTCTTGCCTCTGGCAAATGCGATGAACTTGGAAATCTCCTGCATGTTCACTTCGTTAACCTCTTGACATGACGGGAGCGGGGATTGAACCCAAATCCACTGTGCACTGCGATAAACAATAAATAGTATGTTTTAAAGCCACCAAAAAACATCAATACAGTGCAGTGATGATGTGAAGGTCATTGAGAAGAAAGACAAAGGGACACTTGTAAAGAAAACTTCTCCAAACTCCAGACACCAGGTGGCACCAATGACAACGATACAAGAATTTCACCACATGAATGACATCTTGTGGTATCAAATATATTTTAAAGAGTAAAGAAACCCTCAGCATCATTATAGACAATAGACAAATACTGTCTCTGTTCGTGACTGACAAGTCACGTGACTGTCAGTCCCTGAAAAATTTAATTGGGTCAACATTTACATATGTAGGTCACAAGATCAGGGCGCACAACAGCTGTCTGTATTACCACGCCAGACTACTTTCAATAAGCATGGCTGCTGAAGATCCAGTATTAATCTGCTTTGAATGAAAATGTTTGGAAATCAGCAGCCAAAAAGAAACAGCTTTTAACTCCAGCTTTGCCTTTTGTTATTAAAAAAGGGATGATTTCACTCATCAGAAGTTTGATGGTCCTCACTCCTCAATCTACTTCAAACCAAAAAGTGTTTCCAGAAAAGTGTCCAAAAATAATGTTCTGGCACTTATTCACAAGGCTATACAATGCAGCCGTTTTTGCTTTTTGATACCGAAAATACCCATTTGTATTGATTCATTTACTTTGTAGAGAATCTATTAGAGATAGATTAAACAGGACAATTGAATAGTTTACAATTTTGTAAAGGCTGTGTAACACTCAACAGAATGTCTTGTCTATGCCACAAGTGATGCCATCTTTACTGTGTTGTTTTTTTGCTTATATGTATACATCCTCCATGATGAAAAATGGTTCCAAATTAATTTGTTTTTCACAAGCTTTCTGCTTAAAATTTAAGTCAACCAAAATCAGACTAGACACTTACAGAGTTTTTGGAAATAGACTAGGCCATCTGCAAATGCTGGGACTGTCCTGATTTCTTCCAGACAAGGTTGTGTGAGTTCCAGACAATCAGTTTCTGTTGACCGCTCACCGGAGCTCGCGAATTTGGCCCCTAAGTGGCAAAAAAAGCGGTCAACTTGTAGACATTGGATTATGTATGTTTAGCTTGTTTAGCTTGATACCTGCACTGGTTGATAGATGCTTCAATGAACTGTAACCAAATCACACAGACTACTTATCCTCAAAGGAGAGTAACAATGACTGACAACAAATTTTAAAATGTTGTTTGAAAGTTAAGTGTGATGACTAGTGTTTTATGAAAAACATTGACAAACTTTGTTTGGAAAACATTTAGACTCCTCTGGCAAGGTGTAACACTAGGCTTAGACAGCAGTTGTTTGTTGTGGTTGACTGGTTGACAGTGGTTGTACACAAGAAAATAAAATTGTCTGGCAATTTTAAATTCCTTTGCCATTAACCGAGATGTCAAACTCTAGACTGAGTGTCACAGATTGAAAATTAGACCAATCACATTCACCAATACCTGATTGTGTCACTGCTTAACTGCAAAACGAAGTACCTATGAAAACAATTATAAACAGCAGACATTTCTAAAGTTTGTTGCTCAATTATTATATAAAATTTGGCAAAGGCCTCAGTTATGATCTGTTGAGTGTTACTCTTTATTAATCTACAGTGTCTTATTTTCATATATATATAACTAACAGACAGTCTTTTCAAGAAGTATGAAATCAGTAATAATTCATAAATAACATAATCTGCAGTTTAGCAGTCAAGATATCACTTTGACCGTCTTTTTGAAATTTCTGAAATTTCAGAAAAATTCAAAATAAAAGTAAGAATCACTGGCTATCAATATTTAAAAAATCCCCTTAGTATTGTTAAGTGTCCATTGTGTCACGTTGCTCACATTTTCTTATCTTTCGCACGTTGCCATCAAGGAATTGATAGGTGTAGATTTAACCTTACAAATCCAACTATTTTGACCTTTACCAACAGAGCATGGCAACAAAAGTTCTCCTGATGTACATCTTGCGCCAATGAAAATTCTAAACTGCAAAATTTGAAATTTTGAGTTTGCTAAAATGATTGAGTGAGATGGTTGCACAATTCCTTTAAGCTAACATAGCTTGTTGTTTTAAGTTATGACAATGGACAGATTATCATAACTTAAAACAATACTATGTTAGCTCAAAGAAATTCTGCAACCATCTCACCCAATCATTTAGGCTAAGCTGACTCAAATTCAAATTTTAGGCCTACTGTGTACCTTCAAACTTTCATTGTGCAACTGTAAAGTAGAGCCACTTTAGAAAGTTGTAATGCTATTGCTGGTATCACAGGTCTCACCATGACCATCTGCTGTTGCAGTAAATCCTGAAGTTGCCTTCTGCTTAAATTCTGAAATTAAATGTGCAGGTATACCAGATGACCAGAAGATATACAAGCCCTGTAGTCCATTGAGTATGATAAATGCATACCAGAGTTCTTCAACGCCAGTCACATAGGGTGCGAGGGCAAATAGCCATGTCACTCCCATAAGTCCACCAATCTTGCAAAATACCAATGCCATGTTGCGGTCTGTCGCAGCAGCAATATCAGAATCATTGGGTAAAGCTTTGCAGATATTGATGATGGTTCCAATGAAGCATACTACATTCATAAAGAACAAAAACATTGAAGGACCTATGAAGAATGCAATCAGATAGAGCTGTGGTTCGATGAAACATATTCCGCTGCTTGATGCATAAGCCAATGGCCAGTCAGTGAAGTTGTCCAGACCCACAGGAATGCACATCAGAGCGATACTAATCAGCCAACAAAACTTTACTTTGCCCTCTTTCCTTCTTTTGGTGAACCATGGCTGACAGATGTCAGAAAATCGATAAAAGAAATCTAGAGAAATAAATGACATGATCAGGAAATATGTGAGCCAAAAATAATGCTGGGCCATTCCCATGAAACGACACAAGCCAGGCGCAGAAGTGATGATTGGGACACTGCTGATCTGGAAACAAATGATAGTGCACATTTGGAAAAATATATTTTCTTCTTCTTTTTTTAATTTGCAAACTGGCATTATCACGTCAATAACAGAACTTCACCTCTTGGCTTCCTAATCGTCTTATTGGGTGCATACTTTAGACTCTGGTTGGTTTATTCACACCTTTGCTGCCAGATATGATACTGCTTGATGAACTGATTACATATGATTTAATTCGCATGCAAGTCCAGGGTTTCTGGAGTCACTCTTGACACTGGGTAGCTACGTAGCATTTTTGCCTTATGTTAAAGGTGTATGAAAAGCTAGAATGTCACAATATTAGAGACTGCACAAGCATGGGTGGGTACTTTAATTTCGTTTTGACTTCATTGGTTCGTTAATACATGTTTTTACTACTCAATCACAAAAAATTTGGATTAACCCGGATGAGCATGAACACTACTAATATAAGAATCAAACTGGGTTGGGAAGGTGTCAATGATGGACTTAAAACAGGGGCACCTCATGACAGTGTGTTATTATATTGCCCATCATAGGCGTACGGCGCGCGATTTTTGGGGGGGGGGAGCGACATTTGCCCGAATTTCACAATCTAAATTTATGAACATTTCAAATTAAATTGCCTGGAAATCATTAATTTTCAGTAGTTTTTATTCAGTCATCTGCCCAAATTTTTTAGCCTTTTTGACCGAATCTTACTGTTTCTCAAACTTTTGGGGGGGGGATCGCCCCCCCTGCCCCCCTCCCATACGCCTATATTGCCCATATCAGTGTAACCTTGGTTGCACACCTTTTGTGACACTCAGATTAATTTTTTTATGCAACTGGGCGAAAATATCTGTTATGCTGCCAGCTAGGCTGCCAGCCAGCCCAGGCGTCATTCAGCACCTCCCAGCCAGCTGATATGAATCATTTTTTCCCAGCCAGCCGCATTAACTGCTTTCTCAATATCTGACTGCAAATTTCATTGGTTGAACGCCAAAAATTGACTCCCAACTGACAACATTGCCAGCTGGGAAAATCCTAGCTGACAGTCTGCCAGCTAGCCGGGCACCTGCTTAAAACTGGGCTTGACTCAAATTGGAAAGAAATTAGAATATGTACTGCACATCATACCTGGAACAGAAGTTGAGCACCAAATAGTGCAGATGACAGTTGAGGGATTGTGCTGACCACTCGCTTGCGAATAGATGGCTTCATGACATACGGAATTATAGTGACAGCAAGGAACACCATCGATATTGAGTTGCACACTATCGTCATAATTCCAAGATAACTCTGAGCATTTTCGTTCTTTTCACAGAATATTGCAGATATTGACACTTTGGGCTCATCCTTGTCTAAATGAAGCTTCACTTTGCTTACTATTATAGTATCTTTCAACAAGGTTCTGTAGGTCTTACTGTCAAACTCAAAGACTAGAATTTCTTCTTGTAAATTATCTTTTAACAGATGAGTGTCAATCACCACCATTTCGTCAGATCCATCACAGACGTTGTTATTAGTTTGTAAGTTTGAGTTAGTTATTAGCAATTGCTGATTTTCAACATTCGCCAACTCACTTTTACCATATTGATAAGCTGCGTAGAAGTTGTCAAATATTTCATCGGAGAATTTACAATACATCTGGTGTAGTTTGAAAATTTTTCCCCAAACACTTGTGAAAAGCTTTCCCATAACATGGTCACATCGACTTGCATACTTATTCATGTTGTATTCTTCTTGAATTAAGCTTGTACTGTTTTCCTTTGTGCTGATGAAAATTGTCTTTAAAACTCCTGATGAATTTTGTCTTGGTAAATATAGCTGCCCATCGTGTTTGTCTCCAATAACTGATGTGTCCATCTCAGTGCACACATCCTTGAACACATCTAACAAGCTCGTGTTTTCACAGTGAGTTTCCACTAAACCTAACCTACGTTTGTAAAGTTTAATCGTGGGAGTAGATACTAGTTTTCTTCCCATTGAAAAGAGCAGTGTGTAATCAGGCAAACCAATCGGACCACCTTTATCTCCCCTACATAGATTGTCTACTGGAGTACTGCAAGTGGCACTGATTTCAGCAAGGTCACAGCTCGGGCCAGTTTTATAGAATGGATTAATTAAATTAGGCTCAATGGTCAAAATAAATGAATTACACAATAGTTCACATCCTGTGCATGTTTTTTTCTTTATGCAAGCCAGACGACTTAACCATTCTTGTTCTAAAGAGATTTCATTCAAAACCTTCGTACATTTATTGAACAAGATCTCCGTAGCTGCCGAAAAGTTACCAGTAAAAATGAGGCCTGAAATTGTGTCTATTGTAAAAGTTTTTTTACAATAGAAACCAAATGGTACTGACATGAATTGAGATGGATCTAATCCATGACAAATCACACAGTGATAGTTTTTAAAAAGGCCAATATCCTTATTATAAACAGGAAATGAAAGATTGTCTGGATCTTCACAATTTCTCTTTGTGTCTTGCTCATCTAAAAAGCCTAATGGACATTTATTGACAACCAAAAATTGCAATTGGCATGATACTGTTGGAAAAGGCACGCAACTTGCATATTTAAGTGGAGTATAAACGTCACGGTCATAAATGTAGTATTTTAATAGACTAGTGATAGTATTATTAGTGTTCTGAAGAGTTTCTATGGATTTCATTGACCAGTTGCTCAATCCAGGTGTCTCTGCACTGATTTCAAGGGCATGTGAACCCTTGCACAAGTGCCAGTAATCATAGCAACAATCCCCAAAAATGGGGCATTTTTTATCGCATTGACACATTTTTGCACAGTTTTTTCTTTTCAAAAGGTCCTTCAAACATTCCTTGCGAGGATTGTTACAGCCCAACTTAAGGCAACTCTGGGTTGGACAGCCGCTGACAATATTATCCAGTGAATCTGCCAATTCGGATAGAATATTAGGATCTAGTAGTTTATCTGAAATTAAGAAAAAAGATGCAGCAAATCAATTAAATGGTATACAGCCACACATCGGTAAACCATCAATCTCTATTTTTAAATCATTCATCTCATCACAGTCAAAAGATACACTATTATACAAATTTAAAGATTTGTATAATAGTGTATTATACAAATTTAAATATTTGTATAATAGTGTATCTTTTGACTGTGATTAGATGAATGATCTTAAAGTAGAGATTGATGGTTTATTAAGTTCAAATTTTTCAGTTAATGGTAGCTGTGTGCATAATGCTCATGATTTTTCGTGTAATGACCTTAGCAATGGTATCAAATGTTTGAAGCAAGATAAAAGAGATGGTAATAGAGATCTTGTTACTAATCACATCATATATGGTTGTCATAGACTGAATGTAATGTTAACATTGTTATTCTCTGCTATTGTGAAGAATGGTGTTGCAACAAGTGACATGTTGAATGGTACCATGGTTCCAATACCTAAAGGTAGATGGGCCTCCTTGACAATGTCTGAAAATTTCAGGGCTATCACTCTTGGTAGCATACTCGGTAATTTGTTAGATACTGTAATTTTGTCGAAAGAAAGAGACAGACTAGTCACAAGTGATTTACAATTTGGTTACAAAAGTGGTTCTTCCACTACGGTCTGTACATCAATATGGTAATTGAAACTGTCTCCTATTTTGTGAGCAATGGTTCTAATGTTTATGGTCTGCTGCTAGATGCGAGTAAAGCATTTGATAGGGTTAGTTATTGTAAGCTTTTCCGGTTGTTAATAGATAGAGGTATTTGTCCTATTTATGGCAGGTTCCTGTTAAACATATATGTAAATTAAAAGTTGTGTGTAAAATGGGAAAACACTCATTCAGATAAATTTGGAGTTTCTAATGGTGTTAAACAAGGGGGTGTCATCTCCCCAATTCTTTTTGTATATATATATGGATGGCGATTTGGATATGCAGCTGATATTAAAAGTTACTGGCACCTAGTGTCGATGCATTAAGGGTTATGGTTAGAATTTGTAAAAATTATGCCAGAAGGTTTAATATCTTCAATGGTAAAAAAAGTGAGCTCATTATATACAAATGTAAGAAAAGTGAACCTCCTGATCCTGGAATATTTTTTAATAATTTAAGAGTTCCTAGAAAATCAAATGTTACCTATCTGGGTCACGATTTAAGTGAAGATACATATTCATTTAGTACAGACAAGTGTGTGTCTGACTTTAATCATCAGTGTAATATATTCTTTGCTGATTTTAAAAATGCAAACTCGTTTATACGTGATGAATTATTTCACAAGTACAGTACTGCAATTTATGGCAGTCAATTATATCCTCTGCATAATAACAGTATGCAAAACATTTATTGTTTGTGGCGGGTTGCTGTACGTAAAGACTGGCGTGTGCCAAATATAACTCATTGTAATTTATTGCCATATTTGGCTGGTTGTATAGATGTAAATTTGTAAAATTATGGTTTGTTAGAAGAAGTATTAATTTTATCAAGAATATCTGTAAGTCAGATAATACTGTTGTCAGAACTCTAGCTAATATATGGGTCTACATAGAAGTTATTCTATTATTGGTGGAAACAAAAGATATTTAGAAAATTATTTTGCTTTCTGTGTTAACAATATGAACAAAAGCTGGGTAATATGAATAACTAGAAATTCCCATTAGACTCATATATTTCAGAGCAAATGGCAAATGAGGGCAAATGTACTGTCGGGGTGACATGTATTTGTATCATGTAAAAGTGCGAGAAAAAATAGCACCGATTTATTGATGGCTCCGTCTTTGGAGCCCAGGGAGAGCAATGCACTACTACTGCCATACTGTAGCCACGTGAATAGAGATGTGTGGATAGCATAAATGTGTGGATAGGTTGTTAGAGGTAACAGACAGTTGTGTAAAGATAAAAAATTTGTAGAGCTTATGAAAACATGAAGATTGATGTATAGCATGGCGAAATCCATGTAGAATTTGTGATGTGCACAAAGAAATTAGGTGTGGGCAAAACCTTCAAATTTAATATAGGATGATGAACTTGCAAGGATTGCAGAACAGGTCAATGAGGTCTGCTCTATAAGAGATCACTGTGTTAGTGATAGCATCCTCACTTACCAAGAATGTAAAGACTTTTAAAATTACGCTTTTATGCACAGTGTAAATTTTTATTTTTTGTTTTCTGGTGCTCAGTCTTTTAATTTAAATTTCTTTAATCATACTTCTTCTAAAAATGTACATCTTTTTTGGATGTGAATAAAGAATTTCAAACAAACAAACATCATACTTTAATTGGTGCTGCATCAGTGCATCATGACAAGTAGATTTTGTGACCACATCCAACAACTCATCTGATCCAAAGTCAATCAATTTAATCATTGAACAAAGGCCTGGACAACATCAGTGGCCTGTGAACTGCTCTCTGATCAATGACCAATACGATTCACTTTTCTGACATTTCTATCATGTTGTGATGACTTGTTTTTTGTATACTTATTCTGCTCTCCCCCTTAGGAATTTCGATATGTAATGTATCTCATATTGACAATAAAGTGTTTTGTTATGTTGTGCTATGTTTTATGTTCTCAGAATCTGCCACTAGCTCAGTAGCTGTAAGCACAGATCTGCACTCTGAAGCATAACAAAAAACATGTCTAATTGTCTCATCATCAGCTGATCATTCCAAACTAGTGTTTAATACTACTAACAATGTAGCCTCAACAATCACCATTAACTTTAAAATAAAAATATCAACTATTCACATGTAAATCAATTTCATTTCTGTTTACTTAAAGCACATTTAACTTCCGTTCGTAGAACGAGTATGATGGTAGTACAGGCAATTAGGGACCGTTCAGAATTTATTAAAGTGAGGTTATGCGTGTTTTTAAACATTTTTTCTTTGTTAAAATTTCTTCCCCCCCCTTGGAAGGGTTGTCAAAAATTAAACACCGCCCCCCCCCCTTGGAAGGGTTGTCAAAAATTAAACACCGCCCCCCCCCCCCTTGAAATATGTGTGAAAAGTTAGAACACCCTCGGCCAAAACTCCCACCCGCCCCGAAATATAACATACAGGGTAGTAGGGCCTATAGACCATTTCTTCCAGTAACATTTGGTCTAACATGCCCAGATTACAATAATTATTGACAAGTAAAAGTCAAACCTCAGAACATTTGACTGACAAGAAAGTGAAGCACATTCCTGATCCTCCTGACAGCTAGGACATGGACCCAAACAGCTGCCAAACAAACCTGACGTGCAAATGTACACATGCCCGTATTCATGGTTGCAACATGCGAAGGATGCTTATAATTGTCACAATTAAATAAACAAAAGTAACCGTACTCACATACATTTCCAAAATAAAGTGAGTTGGAAGGTCCAACAGTCTTCAGACTATATGCAACACTGAGGAGCAGAAAGAGTTGTAGAGGCAACATACTTCTGCTAATTCTTTGGTTGGACGTTTGGGTTCTTTAAGCTGGTGCAACCTGTGGACCAAAAAAATTTGAAAAAATGGTTTGGAAGAATGTTGAAATACTATAATCAGTTACATTTTTCTAAAATGAGTCAATAGGTCTTTCTTCTTTCAATGTTCCAAACATACATGTATGTATACACTGTAAAACCGAAACCGTTGGTTTAACGGCATTACCGGCAGCAAATTAGCCGGTAACTTGCCGTAAAATCAACAGTAATGCCGTTATTCAATTTACGACAAGTTGCTGTAAATTTAACACTCTCATGCTGTAATTTGATACTGACGGCAAATTGCCGTAGCTGTAATTTTATGCTAACGGCAAATTGCCGTACACTTTGCCTTAACAGTAAGCTGCTGTAAATTACAAATTATGCCGTTACGTCATGTTACGGCAATATTGCCGTAATCTAAATACAAGGATGACAGCAAGATGCCGTAAATTTGATATGTGTGATCAGTACCTTCATATAAAAAATTTAAGCATACTACAGATTTTAATTTCAGTGAATATCCCTTATGGATTATCTATATGTATATTCATTACAAGGTAATTTAAATTAATTGGCCGGCTATCCTCACTAATGCTATTGTTCGCCTGTGATTGCAGTTCACCAGATGTCACCTTCGCTCTTTCAGGAAATTACAGTTAATTTCTGCTTTATGCATTGATCATTTTTAGCCTCATACTTTATTGCAACATTATCATTTGAGAAAGAATCAAACACAAAAGAAAGCTTGTCGTAAGAACACATTTATTGGCGGATATAAACATAAAAACAATTATTAAAATAAATTTTAAATTTTGATTTTATTTCTCATTCATCTAAAAGTCTAAAAGAATATTTATCTAAACTCAGCAACATTAAAAACGCACACTTTTAAAAAGGCTAAAAATAGTACTTCCTCTGAAGACATCAAGATGAAAATTTGCAGACTTCTAGAAGTTGCCATCAGGTATGTTCACGAAAAATTTCAAATCTCTAAGTGAAGTACTTTTGTGTCAAATTAAATCGTCGTGGCCACTATCGAAAATGAAAGTCACAAAATTTCAGTTACCTCTGATCATTAATTTCAACAACTAAGCAGTTCTTTCTGCAAACTTTTTTGATAAGCCAAGAAAGTTTATAATTTTCCTCGCTTGATGAGTTAGGAAAAGGGGATATTTGACCCAACCACAATTAAAGAAGGTGAATTTAATAAAAATTAAGTGTCAATGCTGACACGCCCCCTACAGGAGCTTTTTGTCAAAACCTTAAAAAATGATGTTTTATTCAGATTTTTGAGACAATTGATATGGAATGATTGTCTGTGTGTGTGTTTCTACCCTTGGCATGCATAAAACCCCCATTATTTAACAGTTCTGGTTCGCACGCTTCATTTGAAGATGCAAACTCATAAATTTTGAGTTTTTAATTCAAAATCTGCTTTATCATTGACTTTTTTTTCAAAAACTTCCGTGGGACCTCTTTTGGAAGTCTTGTGTCTGTAATGTGAAAATTTCATAAGATTAATCCCATCCAGTATGCCACAAAACCAATATTTCAAAATTGTGCATTTTGTGTTGAAGTGCAGTTTGTGACTTCCATTTTCTACAGTGGCCACGACGATTTAATTTTTACACAAAAGTACTGCACTTAGAGATTTGAAAATTTTGGTGAATATACCTGATGGCAACTACTAGAAGTGTGGAAACTTTCATCTTGATGCTTTCAGAGGAAATACTATTTTTTAGCTTTTTTGAAAGTGTGCGTTTTTAATGTTGCTGAGTTTAAGTTGAAATTGAAATTTTGTCCATTGGATCTTTCTTGGGTCAAAATGGATTTTTTTTCTTCTTTTGGTTTGCCTCCACACTTCGAAGCAATGGATCTCTCTTTTCTGTCACCTGGTTCCTGAAATGTGCAAACATAATGACACGTAAAAGTACAATTTATATGCTTGTTGTTTGTCATTCTCAGAAAAGTGACACATTCCTCTTAGGTCAATTTTATAAGAAGGGTTCATGATTGATTATATAATTAGCAGGAGAGAGTGTGCATGTTAAACCATATAAAATTTAGTATAAGGGGTGCTCATAAAATTTAATTATTCTAAATATATAATAATGAATTCTTCACTGGGTAATAGTTTTGATATGCATTATGCATTTGTAAAGTATTGGGTAATTTGGAAATTTTGAAGTTACGCTTGTTTCCATCAAGGAAAAACGCTCAAGAGAGATTCAGGACCACATACATTTGAGACCAAGAAAGCTGAAGACCGTAGCTTTATTACTAATATGCATAAGATTGACAATGTTTGATTTATCTGAAAAAACAAAAAACAAACAACAAGAACTGATGACTCAATGTGCAGTACAGAGGTGTATTACTGCCAATGATATTTTTTATTTTTGGTTTATTCCAAAAACTTCTTGTTTAAACCAAAAACTTTTTTAATTTATGAAAAACCTTTTGGTATTCCAAAATTACTCGGTTTATTCCAATAGCTTTTTGGTTGAAATTCAAAAGCCTTTTTCATTTAGTCAAATAAAAGATTTGGTGTTATCCAAAAACCTTCGTCTAATTTAAAGAGTTTTTCATTTGAACCAAAAAACATTTTGATTTTTATCGAAATATCTTTTTGTTTAATCCCAGAGTTTTTTCTTATGAACCAAAAATCTTTTTTATTTAATCTATAAAAACTTTTTGAGTAAAATCCGAAACCCTTTAGGTTTTATTCAAGATTAAATTTTTGATATAACTTTTAGTCTTAGCAAAAAAGCAGGAATAGTCAAGAGAAATGAGTTGGGAACAGATATGAGGAGGCAGCTGGGGAGAGTCAGGAGGATGCAGTCTGGGGTTTGGTAATCAGGAGGATGCAGTGGGGGAAAGTTGAGAGGGAAGTCACATGGAGAGTTGGGAGGGGCATCGGGAGAGGAGTCAGAAGGCGAGTTTGGAGGATGGATTTGGGGAGAATCTGGGAGAGTCATAAGGAGTTGGGATTGAAGGGCAAGTCAGGAAGAGCGAGTGAAAGAGTTGCTAGAAGGGAGTAGGGGAGATTCAGGAGGGGGGTATCAGGAAGAAGGAGTTGGCAGGACATAGGGGGAATCAAAAGGGGAGTCAGTCGCGGGAGTTGATAAGTCGGGGGGAGGAGGGAGTTGGAGAGTGTTAGGAGTAATCGGGAGAAGGGAGGCAAAATTGGGAGGAAGGGAGTTGGGAAGAGTTTCATGGAAAGTCAGGAAGGCAGTCTGGAGGACTGTTGAGAGTCAGACAGTGATGGAAATGGAACATTTTTTGTCAGGGGAGCTATCAGCTGTCGCGGCACAGGCGCTCTTCCAAATTTTTAAAAGGGAGAAAAATTCCAAATCAGGGTTTATTTTTGGCTAAAATTAGGCCTACCTGGAGGACCGAAAAAGTGAACATGATAATTATTTGTTTCTTCTGATGATTGGGGGAGCTGTAGCAGGTCATAGCTCCCCCTGTTTTTTTTTAACTCCCCCCCCCCCCCAATTCCATCACTGGATTCAGATGAAGGAAACTGGGGAGAGTCAGGTTAGTCTGGAAGAGTGAGTTGTTGAACGTTGGAAGAAGGAAATTGGGGAGAGTCAGGAGGAGGAGTTGAGCACTTTGCAGTCAAACCTAAAGCAGGAACCTTTTTCATATAAAATAATTTTTTAGTAAAATCAATAAACAAAAAAGGGGTTTTGGTTCAAATGAAAACTTTAATCCAAGAAGCTTTTGACTTAATCAAATTTTGGCTTAATGCAGAAACGTTTCCATCTCAGCAAAAAAAGCAACAGGGGTTAAAGGAGAGTAGAGAGTTGAGCAGAGTCAGGAGAATGTAGGGATGAGGGAGTCAGGGAAAGTTTGGAGGAGGTTGAAAGGGGAAACAAGAGGAGAGTCAGAAGGAGAGTTTGGAAGGGGGGTCAGATAGAGTTGTCAGGAGAGTCAGGAAGTGAGAGTTGTGAGCAGCGTTGGGAGAAGAGAGAGTGTCAGGAGGAAGGATTTGAGAGTTGGGAGGATGGAGTTAAGAGTCGGAGTTGGAGAAGGAATTTGAAAGAGTCAGGGGCTAGGGGAGAGTCGGGAGTTGGGTAGAGTCAGTAGTTAGGATAGTCGGGAGGGGACACCAAACTCAAAACTCCCAACTCTCCCTAATTTCCTTCTTGCGACTCAATAACTCCCTAATCCTGATGCACCTCCCGACTCAACCCCAACTCCTGACTTCAAAAATCCCCTCTCCCCTACTCGGTTCTCCAGACTCTCTTACCAACGATGCAGTCAAGGTTGAAACATCCAAGACCAAGGCCAGGCCAAGGATTCGGCATCCGAGACCGAGCCAAGGCCGAGGCCATCAAAACATAACCCAGAGACGGGTCTTGAGGATGAGTCTTCTCGAGGCCTCCAACACTGGCCCAAAGACACCTGAGACTGAGGCAAAGCCTGTGATTTGGCATCCAAGACCCAGCCAAGGCCAAAGCCATCAAAATAAGCCCCGAGGCTAACCTCGAGAACAAGGCCGACATCGTGACCTCCAACAATGTCCCTTTCAACTCTCTTCTTGACGCCTTTCTTCCACCTTTCCATGACTCCCTCCTTCTGACTCTCAACAATTCTCTCTTCCTGACTTCCCTCCCAACTCTACCTGAACTCGCCCAAACTCCTGTCTCCGACTCCTGTTTTCTCCCAAATTCCTTCCCTGACTCTCCTTCCAACTTCACTTCCAACTCTCCTTCCATCTTCAATTCCGAATATCCTTCCAACGCTCCTTCCAACTGCCCTCCCAATTCTCAACTCCACTTCCAACTTTCCCTGACACCCGACACTCCGATGAAAATTGAAAATTTCTTTGTATCAAACCCGAAATAAAAAATCTTTGGCGGTAATACGCTTCCGCAGTCTCAATGAGGCACAAGATGCTATATTTTCATATCATATGGAAAGCTTGAAATCTGACTTCTGGTCTGCAGCGGTGCTATATTTTATATAGCACGGCCGATTTTTGCATGGCAAGTTCAATGTGTAAAAGATTGAATTGACATGTCACATTCCGACATTATGTTTTTCGATTTTTTTTCTCCCATTTGCCTTATTTATTTTGCTTATGTTACTTAATTGTGGATGCAAAAGTTATTGCGTTATGATGAGATATGTTTAAAACAAGCATGCCAAAAGAAACAGAAACTTCACACGTCTGATTTCCAGCAATTTTCTTTGCGTTTGCAACCAAAAGCCATCTATTTATCAGCGCACAGCACCTGTTCAATATCAGTCACTGATTTTGCAACTGGATAACTGTATAATATCTCATATTGAGATTGCCTAGAAAAAAATTGTTTTATTTGGCATACAGTATCAGCCCAAGGCAAACAGTGACACAACTTACCATTTTACTTTTTATGATGTCATATCGTATAATACATTTGGGCAATATCTCTGAACCAAGTCATCACAATGGCATCCAAATTTAAAGCTGTCCATCCTGGTTTCAGGCAGCAACTTCACAATTCTCTTTCTGGAAAAATAAATAAATATTCTTATTCAGTGTTCTTCAGAAAAAATTAAGTTTAAAATATCTTATACTCTGACATGTTTATATAAATGACTTACACATTGTTTGTATGAATATTGCTGGTCATTGGTGAGAAAGTATGGGTTGAAATGGTGATATTTGTTGGAGTTGTTTACTTCAGCCAGGAACGACGATGTGTCTAACTCATCAGATGGAATAAGATGACTTCAGTAGGAGAGTTTTGGATGGTACTGCATCTTGACTGGTTGCAGAAGAACAACATTTTGTAGTCACTTTAACTGGATTTTATAAGGTCCCCTGCAACAAAAAGAACTGTTATAATATGGCAGCTGTTTGCTGAAAACTTAATGACATCAGTAGATAACATAGACTAAGTCGCTGTGAAGGAACCTAAATCTTGTAGGCAAACCGCAAATTTTTAAACTCTCAAAAAATATTAAACCTCCTCAATTACATTGAAATAGCTTTGGAGTACTGTCAATCAATAACTTTAATGTATAACGGATAGTCGGATACGGGGGGTAAGTTGTGCCAAAGGGCAACTTGTGTAGCCCACTTTTAGAAGAATTTAGTAAAGAAGGCAATGCCATCCATTTAAAGGGCTCAGTGGTAATGTTTGGCCTACTGACCTCAGGGACACTGGTTCGATTCTCAATCCAGGCAACCCTTGTGAGAGGGAGCTTTCATCTTGTGCAATGGTGCACCTTGCCTCATTGCTGTAGTCCCTAATCTAATATTAAGCTAAAATATTGCATATATACAGGATATAAACCTGAAGGATCCTTCCCTTGAAATGGGTGAAACACAAGATTTTTTTGGAATAAAGTTGGTGCTACAAATTGCCCCATCAAGTGACAAAACGAATTGTACCAGCGACTTACATGTAGTTGTGCCACTTTGCCCACTTTTCTCTAAGGCCTACCATCATCATCCATATACATGTATTCCAATGTGCTAAAAATAACTTTCCCCAGTCTTCCTTCCCTATCATTAATAGAAACACCCTCATCTAATGACAAATGAGGGCAGTGAACCCTCATTTTAAAAGGCTGAAAAATAATGTAATGATTCCATCATGACAGACTTTTTTGAATCAATGGATTGATTTTTCAGGGGCAGGAAGATCAACTAAAGCTGTTTATTATTCACAGGCCCGCATGCCCAATGAAAGGACAGAGCGAGTTCTAAAGGCAGATCCTACAGAAATGCCAAGCTCTGCTTTTGGATCCGCGGATTCTTGTTTAACATAATATTATATGACCAGTATTCCAAGTGCATTTGCAAATCTTACTATATTTTGTTACCCAATGACACTCAATATGACTACATACAAAATTTTATGTCTTGCCATTGCTGTCGTATTGCACTTTTACAAAAAAAAGTTAGGTTTTAGTATTGTTCCTTAATGGTTGGACATTTTAAATAGCTTTTACAGTAACTGTGTTATTAATATAAAGTATGATAATAATTAATGAAAGGCTTACATGGTGAGCATAAAATTGAGCTGTGTCGGGAGACCATTGTACGTTGTGCCATTTTTTGCTTCAGGGAGATTCCCAAAAAACCAAAGCTTGATCATGTAATCTGATAATTAGATATCAATGATATAACAAATTGGCCAGAATCGAAGCGAGTTTCAGGGCGACCAGACCATATAGAAGATCATGGCAAGTGTTTGAAAAAAGTAGGTCAAGTACCCAAGTGCTGGGGTAAGTTGTTCGATTTAGTTTATTCCATAAAAACCTATCATTCTGCCTATTTCTTCCGATATAGTATGAGTTCAGCATATGGCTGATATGCTACATGAAACTTATTAAACAGTTATAAGTCATTTTACACAAAAATTCAAAAATGCTGCAAAATCCAGATTATTAATTGTTAAGAGGGAGATATAACACTTTTAAAATTTTTTCTCAGTGTAAGTTGTTTCACAAGATGTCTAGGCTTTGAGTAAAATGAAGAGAAAAAAAAGGTTTAAAAAATTAAATCCTATATCATGCCATTGACACAACTCAACCCACTCCAAATTACACTACTTACCCTAAATTGATTTTCTGAAGAAAACTGGTTGTAAAAAATAAACCAACAATGGAGAAAACTGGTTGTCAAAAGTAAACCAGCAATGCAAGATTTCAAAATCTGACCACACAAATATATCTAAATATACACCTTAACTCCATCCTATCAGAAGGACATCATCTTATACCAATACCAGATGACTGAGACAGAAATGTCAGTCCTCCGTACTTCCAAGTTTTCAATAACAAAATTGAACTTACGAGTGTTGCTTTTCGTAGCATTATATTTGGCACTTTTTTTTTTTTCTATGGCTCATGACCTTCACCAAATGTGAATACAGGAGTGGCATTGCCCTATTCACCCAGATCTTCAATTCACCCCTACGATGATACTTTATTGAATCATTGAAAATAATGAAACTCATTTGATTTAAAACAGTGGGTGGTACAACTTATCCCATGGTACAACTAACCCCATTCTCCCCTACTGCTCACAAAAAGACCTCCAGTGAGTAGCACAATTTACCCCAGTACCTCCTATTAGACTCCTGCACATAAAAATATTGTAAAAGGCTAGCAAATGAATAACAAAACAATATAATAATGTGCTTGGAAATATTCATATTAGTAATGCATAATTTCACAAGAAAATTCATTTGTTTATATATAGCACTAATATTGAATTAATTATTTTGCAGTCAGCCCCACCCACCTCTTTCGCTTAATACAACATTCTCTGGGTAGGTTGATACTCCTGTGTTAATAGACACATGTATATTTAAAGTGATATTACCTTGAAACTCAAAATTTCCTTGTGAATACAGATCTTCTCAAGTCTCTCATAGAGTGTTCAACTGGCAATATAGTTGACAGAAAATATCATTAAGGCAGACTTAAGTACAATAGATTTAAGTTATCTAGATTATTGTTATAAATCACAAACAGCCAAGAGTCATGTTTGCAGAAACAAACAAACAAACTGCTTTGACAGCATTGTTTGTGCTGTGGTTCAGAACAGTTGGCCTGCTGCAATAAAATTTCAACGGTAAGCTGCTGTAGTGCATAATTAGGCCTATACGGCAACTTCATAAAAGTTACAGATACCGTAAAATTAACAGTAATTGGCTAATTGCCGTTTTCTTGATTTACGGCACATTCCTGTTGATTTTGCGGTAGTCAATGTCACATTTACGGTTTACTGTTGAACTAATGGTAATTTACCGTTTATAAAGATTTACGGTAAGATCAGCGTCAGTTTTACGGCACTTTTTCAACGGCACCTACGGCATGGGTTTACAGTGTACGTACAAGTGGAGAAGTTTTACATGTGATCGTTTTTTGAAATCCCCTCAACACTGTACAATTTGCCCTACGCCAAATGACCTAGTTTCTTTTAAAAGCATGAAATTTTAAATTTTGGACAAGAAATTTATTTAACCGTGTTATGGCATAGCAAGTTGGCAGTTCTGACCAAGTTGTTTGGCAGACCTTTCTCCTTGAAGCAGCGGAATGAAATTTTCGCAGACCTAACTTCACAAGTTCACATGTTTGATGTTTCACTATCTATTTTTAAAATGTCATACTTGGAGGAAATGTTTAAAATTTAATATATTTTCTGTTTCCATGGAAACCCAAGCTCAGTGCACCCAGCGCAGCTCAATGTTGTTAACCAAATCCAAAGGACTGGCTGTGGTTTTGATCATTGAATTTACTGTTAATAAACATCTGATCATGAGATCAATTATTTCTTGACAAGCTTTCAGTCTTCAAACGTATATTCCAGTTTCATTCCAGAAAAAATATCTATATTTTAAACTGATTTGCTGAAATAATTGCAAAGTACTTTTTCAATTCGCTGTCCCAAAGCAAGCTTATAGGCTGAAGCAATCCACTACGAACAAGAACTGCTTAACAACCTCAGGACCCACAACCCGGCCCATCTGCTGCTTTTATTGGCAGACATGCCTATCATCACTTTTGGTAAAACCAAAATCTTAATATACATATTAATATAAGTTCAGAAATTAATGTTATGGAGATCAGCATGAGAAATGAGGGGCCAGAAATATCCTCTGAAACTCCTGATTTTAGGAACTGCTCAGTGTGAATTAATATAAGGACTCACCAAATGAGTTAAACATTTGCAAACTAGGTCTTGTTTGTAATGCAATGAAAAGCATTTTGAATTACTGTCAGGCATTAAAGAAATATTTTTGGCCACAATTAATTCCATTTTCACATGAACTTTTCTGATTACTTGCACTGATACGTTTACTTGTTGAATTTGGACTAAAAAAATAGGGCGGAGCTGGACGCACTGAGTTTTTATTTCCATCCATGGCAGCTGAAAAGTAATTTAAACATTTCCTGATATTTTTGAGTTATATAGACGCAAACCTGAAAATAATTCAGTTGCTTCAAAGCGAAAGGTCTGCAAAAAACTTGGTCAGAACTTTCAGAATGCCCCTTGCATTAGTCATCCACATCGCTTCTCACGAGACCAAAACAGAAGTAAATTCTGTCATAACTCACCATGTAATAATATCATCATAATTATACTAAAACTCACAATAATGTAATCTCATAATTCTGCAATCGTATGGCCTCACCTTGATGTGGCTGCTTTGAAGATCTGAGACAGACTCCCCTCCATCCTGATTTTGTTTCATAGATATGTAGGAAATTTATGTATATATAATCTAAAATAATAAATTTACACAATTGAAGTATATATGATGCAAAACAAATCAAATATTGTCACGATTCTAACCAGAGATTTCATGCGAAGAAGTGTCTTTATTCTCAGAGATATTAAATTCATTGAAACAAATTATTTTGTTAAGTTCAGTGAGATGATTTTACTTATAATAGATAAAATGAAAGAAAATGCGTTATTTGATCCCGAAAATGTGTTAATGGCATAAAACTTCATTAGAATTTTTTCTAATCAGATTGCACAAAATCCTATGTTCGCCCTTTTACAAAATCGACAGCAATCTTCTTCTACCACATGAGAGCTCAGTTCATGTGTTGAACATTGAAGCTCTTTAGGACTCGCACATGTGCGCACAAACAACATATATCATATGGCTAGCGGAAATACTCGCTTCTTATTGGCTGACAGCCGTGCAATATTCTACGATATTGCACTGCATTATATTAAGTAAGTAAGAGTGTAAATTTAGGGCCGAAGGCCCAAGCTTGACTGCATTATATTGCACGGTCATTTTAACATGTAAAAGATTGGATGGACCTGAGAGGAAGCACCACGTTTCAGTGCTGCTGCAGCCACAGGCTAACAAACAATTTGTGTTTTCTGATTTTAGTAAAAAGTGCACTGTACAGCAACGGAGGCAGTTAGAAAGCTCGTTTTTGCGGCAAAAGATGCGTCTTTTTAAGGGCTATCAGGATATCTATTTTTTGAGGCAGTATTGAGAGCTATTTCCAGAATAAAGCAATAAGTGACCGAAAAATAGCATTTTTGTCGATTTTTTTGTGTTTAGAGGTGTAAAGTCTGCTATAAAGTTTCAGAAAAAAATCTGAAATAAAATCCATCATCAAGTAAATCATTTTTCCATTCCAAAAGTGTGAAATTTTTTTTTGTGAGTGAAATATTTATTGCCTTTTGACGAGCTACATTATAAAAAGGCGAATCAAAAGAAACACAAAAAAGTTTGGACAAGGAATTCCAGCCCTTTTCTTTGCATTTGACACAAAAAAATCATATGATATAACAGTTATTGCACATCACTTCGTGCAATATCAGTTTTTATGGCACCAAGGTGACTAAAATTGCACTCGGTGCCGTGCAATAACTGTTTAATATGACACAGCAAATGTGGTTAAATCAGTGCGTATATATTTAGTCTAAAACATTTGGTTTAAAATCCATATATACAGTCTAGCTTCTCAATTTCTTTAGAAAAAAACATCTCAAAAGACGCCAAGTTAGCTGTGAATTCGTTCATCGTCAGATTATATTGTCAGTAAAAGAAGACATTCCTAGAAACTCTATCTATTTTCAATAAGAGATAGATAGATAGTGAAGTGACAATCCAGGGTATTTTTGGAGAGCTTCTTCTTCTTCCAATTCATTTATTTTGACCATTAACCCCAATTTTACCATTGATCCATTCTATAAAACTGGCCCCTTGTACGGTGTCTGTGCCGGGCAAGTAAAAGATCATGTTTATATGGGGCAAATGTGCAACAAGCTGAGGACTCTCCCTCTCTTTCATGTCAATCAACCATCGCGTAGACACCCATAATTTGGCCCGGGGGGGGGGGGTACTCACTATGTTCAAGTGTACACCTATGCTCGGCTCAGTAGGCCCCCTTTTTCAACTGAAAAATTCCTAAATTTGGGTCTAAAAATCTGGCATAATTCCTAGAGTTGGCCCCTAAATTTGATTATGAACTTTTATTGAATCGCGATGCTACTTTTCGGTGAAAATCATGGGTTAATATCTGGGAAAAACAGGCAAATACCATTTTGGCGACAAAAAAAATTCCTTTGAGTCGGGGTATATTCGCAACGACCGATCTCCTTTTGGAAAAGCTGACTGCATATGGCTTGGATGATGATGCTGTTAAACTTATCAGATGTTACATGTCAAATAGAAAACAATGTGTTAGAGTAAGTGACAGTATGAGTGATTTTAAAGGTGTCATCAAGGGCGTCCTCCAAGGATCCATCATTGGGCCGACAATTTTTAACATCTACATAAATGATATATTCTACCTTACAAAAAATGCCAAATTATTTAACTATGCGGATGACAACACGTTATCCTATGCCCATGACGACATTACATCGCTCAAACTGACACTTGAATCAGAATGTGTCACCCTCATAAACTGGTTCACAAACAACAAAATGCAGGCAAATCCAGACAAGTTCCAGGTGTTAGCAGTTGGTAAAAAGACCTGCAAGGAAAATATTTGTTTCAAAATTGGTGACAATGAACTAAAAGCTGCAGATAATGATGATGTGAAGCTTCTTGGTGTGAATATAGACCCCCTCCTAAATTTTGACAAACATATCAAAAACATTTGCCAAAAAGCCTCAAGGCAAGCAAATGCTCTGGGTCGTAGAGCAAAACATCTGACCCTAGAATGCCGAAAGGCAATCTACTACAGCTTTATACTCTCCAACCTAAATTTCTGCCCCCTAGTTTGGCATTTTTGCTCTAAAGCATGCAAACACCAAGAAGCTGGAAAAAGTAAATCATCGAGCTCTCCGTTTTGTTTATCAAGATTTTAATGCCACTTATGAAGAGCTCCTGTCAAAATCAAACTCATGCAGCCTCGAATTGTCAAGAATTAAAATGGTTGCAATTGAAACTTTTAAGATCCTAAATGGGATCGGCCCATGCTATATGAAAGATTTCATTACTGAAAAACAAAATTCATACCATTTCAGAGACAGCAAACTACTTGATAAACCTCGAACAAAAACTGTAAGGTATGGTACCAATAGCTTTAAGAGCCTCGCAGCGACTACCTGGAATTCCCTCCCTGATCACCTCCGAACTGCAACATCGTTGCCTCAATTTAAAACCATGATCAGGAAATGGAATGGCCAGGAATGTCGCTGTGCTTTATGTAGATGTTAATATAGCCTAAACTAAGCTAACATAGACCATAAGGTTTCTAAGTTGTTGTTTTCCTAGTCTTAAGATTTTACAACGTTTATTATTCTACAAAATTCTAGTCTTACAGATGATTTCATATTTGTAGACATTTGTGGAAGAAAATACATCATTTTTCCTGCAATTTTCATTGGTTGAGAGAAGGTATGACACCACTCTCTCCTGAAAAGTGACATAGCGTTTTACATGGGTGACCATGGCATTCTAATCCATTGATCTGCTCAATGGAACTGACTCTAGCTGTTTCAAGTGAGAGTTTCTGTTAGTGTTTCACGCATTTTTAGTGCACACATTCTCAAAGTCTAATAAATACTATGATGATTTTTTACAGAAAACAAACAAACATGCGCGTAACATTTCCTCAGATCAGGGCTCTGCCCAGACAACATGACAATGCTACAAATTACTGGGACCCTGGTTTGATCCCTATTATGATTTTCTAATGAATGTTGGCACCATCACTGGATCATCCCCCCTATTCTAAGGGATAATTCAGAATTTATGACTGGGGGGGGGGTTGGGGAGTTTTGATGGAACTTTCTGTGAAAAGTGATACCCCGCTTTGGTTTCACAAATATTTATAGTACCACAATTTTCTTTTGTTAAAATTTCATTCAACAATTAAGCATGTTGTGAAAAATAAGTACCCCCCTTGAAACAGTTGGGAAAAATTGGTACCCTGTTGGGAAATATTCCCATTACCCAAGTCATAAAAGGTGGTTCCCACTGAAGTAAAACTATAGAAAATACCACCCCCTCGACCCACTCGTAAAATTTAATTCTGAATAGTCCTTTACTTTTATCACATACAATGCTTTTGGTCAAGGTATGATGATTTAGCTTTCAGAGATTTGAAGCCATTCAGATTTGGCTTGAGACTGATTTAATATCAACTGAAGCAATCAACTGTAACACAGGAGTGTGAAATACAACAGTTCATGAGGATTGCGGTTTGACATGTGTGAACAACTGCCACAATACCAAGTTGGCCTTTGCAGCATTTTATTGGTTGAAATTATGACATCATTTTTCCAGCCAACATCACTTGCTTGAAGCAAACTGAAAAAAAGTGACACGCTATGTCCAGCTTGGCCAATCAGCTGGCAGGATTTTCTGATGTCAGATCAAAAATTTTGCTAAATTTTTTGTTATTTGATTTATGTCTACAAATATGAAATCATCTGTAAGTTCAACAACTATTTATTATCAAACTAACCTGTGATGTATTTTATTAACTTATATATAAACTATTTATATTTATACATTTTCTTGTACCTGCATAAATTTATGTGATAATTTCTTTACAAATTGGTGCATGTTCTTTACCTGTTTTTACCTTTAATGTGTTTTATACCATGTCTTCATATATATATTTATCTATTACATGTTTTGATCATTATCTATTTATATTCGGTACAAAAAGCCCACGGCTTGTGTTTTCTGTATTCTGTATTTTAAACCGAATTCAAATAAATTTTACTTGACTTGACTTGACCGATTGCCTAGCATTGGGTCTGGTTGCCGAACTTCAAGCCTAGCATACGTATCAGAAAAAATGTTGAGTAAGCCCCCCAGGAATTTGGCATACAGGCCCGGCCTGTATTACAGGGCTACACTTACTATCTATCTATCTATCTATCTATCTATCTATCTATCTATCTATCTATCTATCTATCTATCTATCTATCTATCTATCTATCTATCCATCTATCTATCTAATATCTATCTTCAGACTCTGTCTCTCCACTATTTACCATTTAAGAATTACTTATGATGTTGGATAGATGAATTATGGATATTTACATCTCTTAAATCATTTTGTGATCTCCCTGAGTGACTGTTTCAATGTGTATGAATTGCACAATGTAGGCCCATATTATAGATGGTGGATGCCACTGGATGGTGAGGAGACCAATATTGAGTTTTATTGGCCGAAGCACCAATATTTGAGGCCATAGGCCGAGACCAATATTACCTGCTTTAATAAGGCCAATAAAACTCAATATTGGTCGACTTATATATTTCACTTTAAATAGGCAATTTGTCCCCAACTTCAGCATTTAGTTCATCAGAAGAGTTGTTCCACCAAATGTGTTGGCCTGTTGGAGTTACAATTAGACCAACAATGGCGCCTTATATATTATAGAATTACCCAGTGATAAATGAATTGAGGAGGAGGCCGCGGTGAAATTGTAATGGATTTTTTGTTAATGCCGTAACGTGGCGGAGACACATAGTAATGTGACCGGGAGATGCAGTGACATACTTCGGTCTGGCATTTAGTTTTGGTAAAATGTTGGGTATTAGAAGTTTAATAAATGATATTAATTAGCATGGTGCACATGGTAGGCTTACCAAGGCTATATTCACTAATTCCAAATAGCCTACCTAGTTGCCCATCTTGAATGATTGATTTTTTTATTTATTAAGTACCAAAGATCGTTTCATTCTTGGTTTTAGTGAAAATATTTGCCAATAATTTTGAAAGGATGTTCAAATCCGTATTCAACAATGAAATTGAGCCATAATATTATGTATGAGAATGTTACTTGAAAGTGATAGGGTTAATTAATGATTGCCTGGGCCAATACACAGGACAGAAAAAAAAATTATACTGTCATCCTCAAAGTGCACTAAAAAAAGTCCAATAGTAGGTCTATATTTATATAGGCCTTCAATTTAATTTCTTTTCATACTTATAAGTCAAATGAAAATGCTTTCCAAAAAAATCATAAAATACACATCTGTTGCAATCAACTTGACATATTTGCTTTAATTCGGTAATGAATGGTAGTTAAAAGATGCGTTCACACCTTTGAGAACAATAGTGCTATTTGTTCACTGTAATTCATAGCATTTATAGGCCAATGTGTTCTAAATAAAACCTTGAAACAAGCAGACTTTCAAGATAAAACGAGGTGTTAGATTGATACATTTAAAGTATAGGCCTAGGCGTAATAGGCCTGCCTCATTGTACACTTGCAAACAAAATGCCGTGTTTTGTTTAAAAGTAGGCCTAAGTGAGTTTCATCGATTTAATGGGCCTAACTAAATCGACCTAACACTTCAGGACAGCTCCTAGTTGTGCCTAAATGTACGTGAGCACTTTGAAAAAAACTTTTTGAAGCTCTTTAAGTGTCCGTCAGCAACAAATGAGCAACACATTGATTAAGAGTTCATTTTCCATGTAGGCTAGGCCACGTGCCTGCCCATTTAACTGCCCAGTCATTAACTGGCACTTGAGTTAATAATAGGGGCGGGTAGGAGGCAGGGCGGGAATTACGGGGGTGGGTTGAGTGGAAATCTAGCAGTTTGGCAGTAGTGAATGATATAGGCCTAATGGCGCGAAAATGTTGGATCTTTTGATCCCCTTTAGTTTTGTAGCAGGCCTAAATTGTATGAAAATTACGAATTTGGTCAATAAAAAAGGCTAAGATAGCGGTTTAGAGGTTTACAAAGTGTTACTGGTGTACTTTAAAAATTGAAAGCACTAGCAGGGGAAGCAGGAGAAGCTTTGTTATGAAATATTTTAAGAAGCACTTTGGTATGGCTGCCTGGTTTGTGGAAATGAGTGAGGAATCTTGATGAGTGGGCTTTTGAATCGAAGGGCAAAAGACAGAAGATACAGATTCAAACATGAGTTCATCAGAAGGGCATGTTTGGAAAAGGAGGAAATGTGCACATTAGATGGGGTGAGGATAGGCAGGGTTGTTGAAAGTGTTGGACAACGGAGGACACTCAGGACAGTCAGAGGCTGATCTATAATGGAGAAATGGGGGCTGAATAGGAGAATGTTTGAAAGGAGAAATTTCGGTGGTATGGGTAGTAGGTGACATGGATATGGCAAGTATTGATGTTTTGGTGCATATGGAGGATGGTGAATGGGAAGGAGGTGAAAATGGGGTGATTTTGATGGTGTCGGAGGTGGGACCCCAAGTGGCGAATGTGCCACTGGTGTTACACTTTTATTTAGATAGATAATAGTGGAACTCTCCTTTTACAGCTGTTACGTGATGTACACACTAGGCGTCGCTCTAGTGTTGATCCTTGATTGTACTGCCATCTAGTTAATAAAGTCTCTCTCACTCAACATGGTGATCAGCTAATGGGATCTCTTTTAATTCGTGAATATTACTGTATATTCAGGATTAACAAGGCTGTCAATGGTGACATTACTTCACCAAGACTCTCAAGCATGGATTATGGTTATGATCGAATTGCTGCTGTGACTCTGTCACTTTTCTGAGCCGTGTGAACTTTCTGCCTCAAGCCTCTCAAGCCTGCCATGTGCTCTTAGCATTGCTTGAATGGGAATCTACCCGAAATATCGCTCGTCCATGTGCTTCTAACTGATCCTGATCATCTGTATTTCTGACTTTACTAGCCATGGCTGCTGAAAATGTGCCTAAAGGACGCCGTCCGGATCGTCTGGTCCTTGGGACCAATCCAGCTGAGAACTGGAAGCTGTTCAAACAGAGATGGAACACCTACTCAGTGTTAAGTAAAGTGCCTGACCAATCTAGGGAAATTCAAGTTGCATTGTTTATGGACTGTCTGGGGGATGAAGCTTTGAAGTCGTTCAATGGTTTCACGTTTGCTACCCCAGATGCTCAACGTACAGTTGCTGAAATCCTCACAAAGTTTGATGAATTTGCTGTGGGCCAAGTCAATGTCACGTATGAACAGTTTATTTTTAACAAGAGACAACAAAAAGAAGATGAACCTTTTGATAACTTCTTATCGGACATCAGAACTTTGGTTAAAACTTGTGCCTTTTGTGCTAATTGTTGCGACTCGCTGGTCAAAGACAGGATTGTACTCGGAGTAAACAACGGTGAAACAAGAGCTGACCTACTTAAAATCAGAGACTTGAAGCTTGCAGGTGCTATTGATCTGTGTCGTTCGGCTGAGTGCGCTGCTCGGCAAAACACAGCAATCAAACCGGAAGTGGTGAACAAAGTTGCAAGTTCTCGACCGCAGAAGTACTCCAAGTCCAAGAAGCCGAGTCGTGAGAAAACTCGCAAGTCTGGTGAGAGTGAAGTTGTGAAAGAGTGCAAATTTTGTGACGGTTCTCATGAAATGAAAAAGGCTGCATGTCCTGCCTGGGGACAGACCTGTAAATTCTGCAATGAGAAAAATCACTTCGCTTCAAAGTGCCCTAAGAAAAGCAAGAAACGCAAGCCCAAGAAACATGTGCGGCAAGTCCAGTACGACAGTGAGTCGTCATCGGAATCTGACGATGAAGAATGGCTAAATGCTGTCGGTGATGCTATCAACAAGAACAAACAGTTAAAGTGTAAACTGATTCTCAACGGTGAAACTGTGGTATTTCAAGTTGACACTGGGGCAACGATAAATGTGCTCCCGAAACGACATGTTCTGGGAAATGTCTCAAAGCGTGGGAACAAAACGCTACGTATGTGGAATGACACTACCACTACTCCTCTTGGAACTTCTAAAATAACTGTTCAAAATCCCAAGAATGACAAGCGTTATGATGTGAAGTTCACTGTTGTGGAAGATTCTTTCACTCCACTAATTGGTCTCTCTACTGCTATTAAAATGAACTTAATCAAAGTGATGGAAAGTAACATGGTTGTAGCTGCTGTCAACCAGAGCCCTGGCGTAACTGTGTCGTCTGTGAAGAAGATGTATCCTGAAGTCTTCAACGGTGAAATTGGATCGTTACCTGGTGAGGTGAACCTCAAGACGAAACCAGATGCCGTGCCTGTCGTCATGCCGTCACGTAGAACGCCCATCTCACTCCGCGACAAGCTAAAAGAGAAACTGGATGAGATGGAATCGGATGGTGTAATTGTTCAAGTCAAAGAGCCTACTCCTTGGGTTAGTCAGACTGTCGTTGTGCACAAGAAGGACAAAAGTATACGCCTGTGCATTGACCCCAAGGAACTCAACAAGGTCCTCGTTAGAGAGAGGTACGTCATGCCGACGTTAGAAGAAAAAGTGCATGAACTCGGGAACTCTCGCATATTTACCAAGGCCGACTTGAAATCTGGTTACTGGCATGTGAACTTAGATGAACCGTCAAGCTTTCTGACCACATTCCAGACCTGTCATGGACTGTACAGGTGGCGCCGGTTACCGTTTGGATTGTCAGTCTCTGCGGAAATTTTCCAACGTAAATTATTGGAAGTGCTAAATGACTTACCTGGTGTTTTGTGCATAGCTGATGACATCATCATCCATGGTGCGACTGAAACGGAACATGATGAAAGACTTCATGCTTTCCTGAAAAGATGTCAAACTATTGGCATTAAACTCAATTCTACCAAACTGGAGATGAAGCTGACTGAACTTACTTTCATGGGACACAAAATCTCCCAAGATGGTCTACAAACTGACCCTGAGAAAGTGAAGGCAATCACTGCAATGCCTCGTCCGACTACTGTGCAAGAATTGCGACGCTTCATGGGTTGTATTAATTATCTGGCTAAATTTCTACCAAAGCTGTCCAGTGTACTTGAACCGCTTTCGAACTTGTTGAGGAAGGATGTATCCTTCTCCTGGTCTTCGTCTCAACAAAAAGCATTTGAAGATGCAAAGACGTTAGTTACGAACTCTCCAGTTCTTGTTTTCTACGACCAGTCTAAACCCCTGGTGCTGGAAAATGACGCCAGTGAGTATGGCGTTGGATCTGCCTTATTTCAGGAAGGCAAGCCCGTTGCCTTTGCTAGCAGATCACTGTCTACGACTGAGCGGAACTATGCTCAGATTGAGAAGGAAATGCTCGCTGTGTCCTTCGGTCTCACAAAGTTCCATCAATATACGTATGGAAGAAATGTAGATGTTATCACAGATCACAGGCCCCTTGTCTCGATTGTGAAGAAGCCGCTGTCCAAGGCTCCGAAACGTCTACAGAATCTGCTGCTCCGTACTCAAGGATATACCTACACTCTGGAATACCGGAAAGGTACGGAAATACCTGTTGCAGATACTCTATCTCGTGCTCCTATCTCCTTGCCTGAAAGATCGGAAATGGTGAACAGTGTGTTTTATGCTCCGATCAAGAAGAAATATCTGTCAGAAATTAGCGCTGCCACTTCAGCTGACCCTGAACTTGTGTTGCTGAAAGGAACAGTGCTACAGGGGTGGCCAGAAGAAAGGGCAAACGTTGCCGTTGAAGTTCGTCCGTATTTCGACGTTCGAGATGAAATTTCTGTTCAAGACGGAATAATGATGCGAGGTGAACGAATCATCATACCACGCTCGCTGCGCCCACTGATGAAAAGACAAATTCATGCCGGCCATCTCGGCATCAATTCTTGTCTCAGGAGGGCTAGGGACTCTGTTTATTGGCCGAGCATGTCTTCAGAAATTCGCCAACACATTGAAAGCTGCACGACTTGCTTGAAGTTCGGCAACAAACCAGCTCCAGAGCCCATGATTATGAAGGAAGCTCCCTACTCCCCATTTGACCATGTCGCTACGGATTTATTCCAACTTAAAGGGAAAGAGTATTTGTTGACTGTTGACTGCTACAGCAATTTCGCTGAAATTGATCGTTTGTTTTCTACGTCCTCCAGGGAAGTCATCAGAAAGTTGAAACAACACTTCTCCAGATACGGCATCCCAAGACTTCTGTACAGCGACAATGGTCCGCAATACAAATCACGGGAGTTCGCTCAATTTGTGCAGGAATGGGATGTGAAACATGTGACCTCAAGTCCTGGCTATGCGCAGTCGAATGGAGCTGCCGAAGCAGCAGTTAAAACTGTCAAAAATGTGATGAAAAAGTGCATGGAAAACAAAGAAGACTACCATCTAGGTCTTCTTGCACTACGAAACACCCCAAGGGAAGGCCTAAACACAAGTCCCAGCCAGATGTTAATGGGTCGCCGAACCAGAACTCCTCTACCAGTGACAGAAACAGCGTTGCAGCAACAGCATTTTGAAAGTGCTAAGTTCGACATCGACAAGAAAAAAGCAAGAGCTGCCAGCTACCACACTGAACGCAAGACGCTTCCCGAACTGTCAGCTGGACAACCAACTATGTTGCGACCGATTGCTGGACATGACAAGACCTGGCGTAAAGGCAAGATTCGTCGAAAACTGTCTAGCAGGTCATACGAAGTCGAGACTGACCAAGGCAACGTAGTCCGACGTAATCGCCTGATGCTTCGCCCTGTGCCCCAAGACACCCCTGACCCCCACGGTGACAATGGACAATCTACTCCCCAATTGCCCTCACAAGATCGAGTCACCTCCCCCTCCCCGATCGATCCCCCAAGCGACTCCCCAAGTGTTACACCCCCAAGTTCTACTCCCCCTCGTGGTCAAACACCGAAACGTACCACCAGATCAGGTCGCTCGGTGAACACCCCAAGTCGCTATAAATGAAGGGAAGAAAGGAAGAACAATCTGAACTGTATCAATCTAGATTAAGCATGAACAAAATGAACAAAATGAACTCCTATAATATCAATACATTTCGATTTATTTTGACATTTATTTTCGTGAACATTATTGTGAATTACCAACATTTAAACTGATGAACTCTTATATTGAAAATTGATGAACTCTTTTATATCCAAAAATGATTAACTCCTTGATGGTGAATATTGAATTGATGGACTCCTTGATATATCTTGAAAAATGTATGGACTCTTATGATTATTGACTCACTGATTTCTTGTCAAATTACACGTATTTGATAGATGTATTTGCTCAATTGATAATTCCAAATATTTACATTGTTTTAATGTGTCAAATGTTGATGTCTGGGATAAATATGATTTGTGCCATGTTTACTTTATATTTGTAGACAATACTAGAGTTCTGTATTATAGATATTTTACAGTTAACTAGAATTAGTTCTATTTTCATGTGCTAATTGATAACAATTACTTGTTTGATTGAAATATTAATCAGATGTAGATTATTGGATTAACTTGTATATGATTATAGATTTCATGTAATCTCGCTTTGCTAGTTTAAGCAAGCTTAAGTGATACGCAGTTTACTATCACATAGTAGTTGTTAAGAAGTTAAAAGTTAACTTTGTGTTATCAACTTAGTTTGTAGATCTGTTAAAAGTCAACTTTGTATAATTAACTTCGAGAGTAACTTTCTGTTTAAAAGTTAACTTTGTGTAAGCCGAATTAACTTCGTAATCTTAAGGGGAAAGATGTTACGTGATGTACACACTAGGCGTCGCTCTAGTGTTGATCCTTGATTGTACTGCCATCTAGTGAATAAAGTCTCTCTCACTCAACAACAGCTCTCTGACATCTCCGCGCACAAATACTTACTCTGGAAACAACCGCTGTTTTGTACCATTGCTCAGTTGACGGAGCTGGTATTCCGGCCTCCAGAACTTCTAAATCCACATGGATGTATGGTAAGACTATGGCGATCCATGGATTAGGTCCAGAGGTTGACTCAGTTGGGCTAATCCAGCGTTGTCAAGTTGATTTTAAAACTGTGTTATGGACCTTGCAAAGAGCCCATTGACAATGTACAGGCCGATGTTTCTGGAAATAGTTTTAATGTGCTCAGGGACACCAGAGAGCTGGAAAGAGGGGACATGACCTATGCAATTTTTGCATGCAGCAGCAGAGCATCAGGTTGCCAATGATGATGGTTCTTGCATTTAACACCAGGTGGCTTTTGGGGATGGCTGCACTGCAGGCTGGTGTGCTTGTTCTTTCTGGGTTGTAAACAACAACAGCAACATTCTGTGTACAGATATATGTGCATGTGACTAAAGCAGGATTAGCAGATCACTTGAGGTTTAAAATATATATGGTGAGTGACATTAGCTGCCCAGGGAACAGGACAGAACTAAATAGAACTGTAGTCACTATTGTATTGAGCCTAATCATGCTAATGATGTGCATATAAACAGTCTGGCCTGTGTCTGCTATGGGTGATCAGTCAAAACGGCAACAAACAAAAACGGCAACTGACAATATCGCCTACGGTTTTTTGAGCATTGTCAAAAACGCCTACAGCTTATTTTTCTTTTGCATGACTGTACAAAAACGGCTATTGGCCATTACAAAAACGGCAACTGCACTATACAAAAAGGGCTATTCCCAATTGACCAAAACGGCTATTTGCAGTACTACCAAAGAAAATATAACACATATTTGGTACTACCTGGGTTGAAAGTTTGACTGTCAATATTTGATCCAAACTCCTAATTGTCATCAAGTCACATAGCTGCACACAGATTCATACAAATGATAATTGCAATTTTGCTCTTCAAAGGCTGTCAGATGTTGGAGTTAATTGGTTTTTTATTCACACCTACTATAAATGAACTGCTTAATTTCTGACACTTGACCTGAATATTTTTTGACAAGCATAGAAATGTTGATTACCAACAGTAGGCGTTTTTGTAAAGTAGTGTAGCCCTTTTGGTATAGACTTGTAGGCGTTTTTGACATCTATTAGTAGGCGTTTTTGTGTTGCCGTTCTTGCATTGACAGAAATCGCAGTAGGCGTTTTTGTCAGTAGGCGTTTTGACTGCTAATCCTGCTATGTAATTCACCCTTTTTTTTGCCAAATACGTTGGGCCCTGACTGTCTTGCCATACTCAGCATAGTCAAGACTATAGTACACGATGTTTATATGCAAAATAACATAAAATAATTATTATTTATACGATGTTCAACTATGTTTACATTATACTATTTATAGCAGTTATATGGTCACTGCATTATTGCAGATGATAATGTAGAACAAATATGCCACTGTCTAATATTTGCAAGAATCTGAAATGGATTATAAATTGCAGATGATTGTGTGGAACAGGATCACCTTATCTATTTCAATAAATCATTTGTCTAAACAATATAAATGAGCTCTCCCCCCCCCCCTCTTCCGGTGCCGGAGATACAATGGTTGCCCCCTTAGTGGCCAAGCAAGAGCCACACTGAGGCAATTGAGTCATTTTGGAATGTACAAGAGCCAGTGGCGTAATCAGAGGTGGGAGGGGGCAGGGTAGGCAACTGCCCCTCTCCCCTTGTAGCCATCTACGCTATACCCCCCTCATGCCCCCCTGTGAGGATTGATGATATTTAGCAATTCTTAATTTGTTTTCCAACACTATACATACGCACGTTTTACTGCATTCTATTTCTATAATTTTTTTCTGTCTCATTCTGCCATGTAAATTACATGTATGGCTTCCATTATCCTGTTTCCAGAGGCGTATCTAGAAATGGCCTGAGGGGGGGGCAATACATGGTGTGAATATGGGGCACTCCACTGCTTTTCCTATCTCTTCAATGTTAATTTTGGGCCTGAGGGGGGGCAATTGCGCAATACCACCCCCCCTAAATACGCCACTGACTGTTTGGTCTAGTATACCTTTATCGATTTAAAAAATTACTTGCTCGCGAGAGTTGGCTGCGAATGCTCCCCACCCCGAAAGACTGATTGCCCCCTCTTGCCTCATCTTGCCTCCTCTTGCCCCCCTCTGGCCCCCCTCTGAAAAAAAACCTAATTACGCCACTGACAAGAGCACAATAATGAGGCCACTGTGTGAGTAGTCCAGGTGAGCTGCGAACAGGTGTAAAAGTAGGTGAAACATGAAATGCACTCGTGCATTAAATTTGCACAAGATCATGAGGGGCAACCATTTAATTTCCAAAGGGGGGGTTTTGGAGTTTTCCCAGCGGCGGATCCAGACAGGGTCATCTGGGGGGGGGGGCCCGGGCTCATTTCAGACATACTCGGACCTGCATCGCAGCGTATTTTCTTTAAAATACTATTATCAATCTCAGTGGTCTTGGGGGGGCCCCTGTATCCGCCACTGTTTCCTGGGTGGGAATTTATTTATTTGATGGTGAGGGGGGCTGTATTCATTATTTATTTCAAGTCCCCAAATATTCGTTCCTTTTAAGGAGGGCCTTATTAAGAAATACCCCTGACAGAAGTTACTTATTTCAAGACTGCCCAAGGAAAACTTATTTATTTCACCAAAACTGAGCAAGAAATTATTTATTTCAAAAAAGTGTAACTCTAACACCCCCCCCCCCTCCGGACATTAAATGGCATCCCCCTAATGATAAGTGTTGATAAGTGATAACCTACTGAGATTTCAACCAACACACAGAAGTTGCACACACAATTACTGATAAATATTAAACAGAAAAATCTATAACAGCTGTATGCTCTGTACAGCTTTCAAGAATCACCAGTTGTCTTGTCAAATTGTTGATAAATATTGCAAACATGTTTATTATATCTACATGGCATGGCCATTAAATTCGCAGCACTGAATAGTTTTTATAGGACTGTTTACCATTTATAACTTTCATTTTAATTTCATATTCAATGTATGCATATAAGGCAGTTATGTAACTTTTCAAAAAATTAGAAAGACAGATATGGAAAGAAAAAGAAATGTAGAATAGAAAGATAAAATAGATGAAAAATATAGACATAGATAGATAGATAGATAGATAGATAGATAGATAGACAGATAGATAATTTTGTTATGTTTTCTTGTTGTCTGTTTTGATAAGAAATGAATCACTTGTTAATAATTTAATTTAGCTTGTCAAAGCTACTATTTAACTATACCATAAAAGCTATAGGTATAGGGAATACATTGTAGTAGAAGAGAAAATGAACTTTTAGCTTTGAAGATGAATATGTAATGTTTTGTTAAATCCGAAACTAAAGAATTAATATGAAGCTGGACCCACTTAACCTAATTCCTGCTGTGGACTGTTGATGTTTAGACCATCACTGCACAGATTTTTGAGTCCTCTCTTGTGCTCAATTCTCTTTGCAAAGTGGCCTTTGGCCGTTTGGTTGTGTGAATATAAAAACGATAATAATACAGGAAGGATTCCAGGCAAGGGCGTATCTAGAAATGGCCTGAGGGGGGGCATTACATGGGGTCAATACGGGGCGCTCCGCAGCTTTTCCTATCTCTTTTGTGTTAATTTTTGGCCTGGGGGGGGCATGGCCCAATGCCCCCCCCCACCCTAAATACGCCACTGAATATTCCAGGTATTGCCTCTCAGACTAAGTGAAAAAACTGAGGCCCATTGTTGGTTCCTAACAGGCACCCTTAATTTCAGGGAAGGGGTAGGGGTTATTATGAGGTTATACCATGGGTAGGTGCAGTTAATCCCTAGTATACTCCCCAAGAACCCAGTATATTCCCGGCACAGTTTTAAAAATTATTCATAACTTCTATCTATGTAAAAGTGACTTCTAGTAATTCTATACTTTAACTTAAAATTCTTCTTAGTAATATTTTTTTTGTGCCAAGACTCTTGCACTCTCGCACAGGAGTCAGGGCGGCGGACAGGAGTCGGGGGCGGCGGACAGGAGTTGGGGGCAGCGGACAGGAGTCGGGGGGGGGGGGGGCGGCGGATAGGAGTCGGGGGCGGCGGACAGGAGTCAGGCTGGCAGACAGGAGTCGGGGTCCGCCGCGGGCGGCGGACATGAGACGGGGTCCGGCAGATTTTTTTTTTATACCGCCCATTGCACACTTGTGTGCCTTCTAGTTTCAAAACAATATCTCAAAAACTGTTGCCATGAAAAAATAATTACTGGAACAAGAATTTTCAGCTTACAGGTTTGTAAAATTACAGATTTGAGTCAACGTCCTTTTAAGTTTCGTGGCCGTTTAATTCTACATCTCAGTACCTAATAGTACCAGATCTATCAAATTTCCTAGTACTGTCACACATACGAAAGGTTATGAATCCAACATTTCAAAGTGATATCTCAAATACTCTTGCCACGAAAAACATATTACTGAGACAAGAATTTTCGGTTTAAGTGTAGAATTATAAGAAGTCACTTTTACATAGACAGAAGGTATGAATAATTTTTGAAAATGTGCCTAGACATGGGATAAAAAGGTTATACCATGGGTGGGTGCGGTACATCCCAGTATAATTCCCTTGACCCCAGTATATTCCCTCGACCCTTTGGGTCTCGGGAATGTACTGGGGTTTCGAGAGTATACTAGGGATGTACTGCACCTACCCATGGTATAACCTCATATTATAAATGTTTATAAACGTTTTCATTGTCCTATCGGGAAACATTTAGTGAATTTGATATGAAGTAAGTAAGGAATATGGCTTAGAAAAATTCGTAACTTACCTATTTTAACCTGGTTTGTGCAACAAAAGTGGTTCTATCTAGAAAAAGAAAACAACTTTTGTACAAGTCATGTTCTGCAAGAATTTTTAGATATAGAATTTATCTGTATTGATGCTTTTTTTTTTCGTCCAAATGATACAAATGTGGATTCCAAGGCAGTGAATCGGATTTTACTCCTTTTGGCCAGTAATCTGGTATAACATGATTCGAGTTGCTAAGAAAAACACTACTTAAGCAAGTTATTTAGTCCTAAATGACCTTTTATGAAGCCTGGCATATTCTTGCATGTTTTAAATAAATTCAAAACAGGTCAATTCTTTCAGGGACATTTATTATAGAGTAGCGCGGGCCATGCAGCCCCCCTTAACTTCGAGGTGCGATCTGACCTACTTTTTGTGATCGATTATTTGAATGCTTATGCTGTCAGGAAGAAATCACTTGACTCTACTTATAACTAATGAAACGAAAGTCTACCAATTTTAATAATGGAGTTACGGCCCTTTTTGTAAAAAAATTAAAATGGCCTTCTTACCCCACCCATCGGGCAAGAAGCCCCCTTATTATAATCCTATGGCAATTTTTTTTGCGAGCGCATTCAGCTTGAAAGTTATTTCTTGGGGTTCTTCTGTCATTTTTAAGGCGTTCTATTCACTTTTTCTGATTTTCAGAATTTTTCTGTTCATACATTTATTTTTAAATATTTTTTGCCCTTTTTCAATATAGGCCAAAATTTTTTATATTGCAATTAGCTATTCTATCAAGATTTAAGGTAAACTACACATTATTAAATGGTTCCTGAAGCAGCTTCGAGGCCTCAGTTAAGGGGGCCCCATGCCCCATACCATGCGGGGCCTCTCGCCCCAAACCCACATATTTTAATTTGACCTCTATATTTTAAGGTAAAATGCAAAAAACATGATCCAAATCATATTTATGTGACGGTTATGGCTAACTGTATTCACAGCAACGCAACCAGCCGCAACGCAACGCAACGGGGGGTCACTCTCATTTAATTGGGTGGGGAGGGTGGGGAGGGGGTGTGCACCATCTGTCGATCGGTCCATGTATGGCTCTGCAGCCCTGCCTGCCATGTTGGCCAGTTGGCAGTTGTGCCTGGCTGCTGCGCAATGCCTATAAATATTGCTCTCACTATTAAACCTCATGAGCAGTCTTATGTCTGCCCTGTGAATCAATGTCTGTCTATCTTTCTATCCATCTATCTATTTTTTTGTAGTGTTCTATTTTCTTCCCTCCAATCAACGAGCAACTTACTATGACCATATATGAAAAAATGAAGGGGGAATGAAGGCCACAGGCAAATGAACAGGCTCTGTCTAACCATGGAACAACCACATAGTTAGGCCTATTGGTCCAAGGTCTAACAGCAGAATGAATTTAGAAAATGTAAGGCCTACACTGTATGTGCAAGAGTACCCACTTGCCACTTCTCTTTTAGTGCCTATAAATCTCCTGTCAGAGTGTCAGTGGAACTCGGACATTTGTTGGCCTATGCTGTAAGTCCAAAAAGGGTATGCTCTCATGTTTTTGTTTTTTTTAAAATAAAGACCTGGCCATTCATGATAGGCTACTCTTCAGACGTAGGCCTGTAGTTTTGCATGTTAACTCTTTGCTGAAAAAAAGTACATTCGAAAAAAAATAAAAATAAACAAACACATTTTTTATAGATTTATCAGCAGTTCCTTGTCAAGAAAATTTACTCGGACATCTCTTTTTTTTTTTCTGATTCGAACATGCATGCATTTTGAACACACAAAATAGGTGTCTTATCACTAGAAATTTGATTAACCGATTACAAGTAGAATGATATGATTTCCATGATATTCTTGTACTGTATTTATTTGGGCTAACTAATAACTGTTGAATGAATGATATCCCCGTTGCGTTGCGTTGCTGTAAATACAGTTGTAACACTAGCTAACTGTATTTGCAGCAACGCAATGAAACCAACGGAAAGCACAAGAGGTCGACACTGTACCGGGGGGGGGGGGGGATGGGGTGGCGCAGAAACACCTCCCCCCTCCTACACCGATATTATAAGCCCATGAGTGAGGGCGGTTGGCAAGGGGGTCTGAACCAGGGGGGGGCACCTTTTGTGTAATTTCTACAGCTGGACACTGGACAGAGGTAAAAACTGACACTGCTTATATATATATACATATATAGTCCAAAACAACTTGGTTCAGAAGCCCCTGTGCTTGACACATGTGCTCTTCACAAACGACATTAACCAGCAACATTGACCTCTTATCTCCATAGGCGGATCCAGGGGGGGGGGCAGGGGAGCGCGCCCCCTTTCATCAAATAAATCCTTAATATTGCTATTTTGGGAAAATAATGAAAAATGTCGAGACTCCAATGTTAAAAGTATTGCTGCCTCCCCCCTTCAAAAAATCCTTGATCCGCCCCTGATCCTCTGGCCTTTTTAATTTGTATACTAGATATGTATAGTTCTAGCCTAAGCTTGTACTATTTTGTTACTTTAGATCATTTTGATTTATTTTATTTTGAATTTTTGATGAAAAATCAAAAATTTCTTGGTTTTGACCTTAACGGCCTCTAATCAACAAAGCATAGTTGCCTTTTCTTCATTAGGATATATATATATTTATATGTCTTAATTCAAATCCGGAAGTGGCATCCACCCTAGTCCTTTTCTCTAACCTATTACTGATCAAACTGGCATAGATGCCATCCATTAACAAGAAATGCCTCTAACAGTACAGAATCATGTATTGGCTGGTCCACTATTAGGCCTTAGCCAGTATTTTTGACTTTTTTTTTGTTTTTTGGCAAAGTTTTATCATAGAAAAATTATTTATAGCTCTATGCACAAAGTAAATAAAATTCAATTCAATGCAATTCTATCTATCTATCTATAATCCATACCAGGCTAACCTTGACACAGGCAGTGTATGGTTTAATCCTGTCAAGATGGGGTAC
This sequence comes from Platynereis dumerilii, assembly GCA_026936325.1. Classification (NCBI taxonomy): domain Eukaryota; kingdom Metazoa; phylum Annelida; class Polychaeta; order Phyllodocida; family Nereididae; genus Platynereis; species Platynereis dumerilii. The sequence goes on along the minus strand of JAPTHN010000005.1, from coordinate 19,877,276 downwards.
AGGCAGCCAGCAGATCTACAATTAAGGCCCCTTGCCCCCCCCCCCCATGGATTCACCACTGCCAAATTGTGGCTCATTCCAGTTTCATATCGGTCCTTTCAGTTGTCAACTAATAGGCCTACATGCCAGGAAGAAAATGATAGCCTAATATCAGACTTTTATCCACCTTGAGCATGCAAGAACGGCCAATAGATAGCACAATACACCCTGAGAATCTACTTTGCTGAAATGAATAGGAATTTATTAACATGTATATCATTTTGCAATAGATAAATAGATAGATAAATATATAGATAGATATCAGTTTACACAATTGTAAAATAGCTGAATGTCTGTACATATCTTATAAGTCAGTTTTCAATATTTCTTCACACACTACTGTCTCACAGAGATAAGTGAACCGTCATTGAAGCATAATTTAATTTCGTAACATGTGTTGAGGAGAAAACCGCATCTTCCTAGCTCTTGTAGAAGTGGTAATAATGTAAATCATGATTTTCTAATGGATCCAGGTGATTTTCTTTAATCAGGGGTCAATGGGTTTAAGAAACTAGCTAAGATGCAGGTGACAAGCCAACTTAAGAGAAAAAAACAAACTATCTCTCTACTTTAGAGCAACAACTTTTAAAGTAAACTCCAGAAGTTTAAATGGCCATTACGTAATAGCAGACTGACTGGCACCATACCATTGATTAATGCCCCTGCCATTAAGCTGAAGGAAAGAGAAAAAAAAATCTGTTATTGTCTGTGATACTTCACTCTGAAAAATGCATGTGAAAATGCATGTGTCCCTTCAAAGTCAATGGTCTATATTGATGGTATAAAATGTGAAGACACATATATATTGAAATAAGTAATTGTATAAAAAAAAGTTTGATTTATAAGAAATATGATAGAAAAGAAATCATGAATGAAACTGAAATACTCTTATAAGAAGTTATGACCAGTGGAACTGCATGGTAAGCAATTGTAATATTATATTAGCCATATTCATTGGGTGAATGGTAATAAGTAAAACAAATCAAGATTATTTAAAGATCAATAATAAAATTGAGGGGAAAAAATTCTCTCACTCAGTGTAGTCATGGAAACTCAAACATATATGTGCCCAAGAGAAAAACAGTGCTCAAGGAAGCGGATATGATGTAATTCTAGATGAGATGAACAAAAAATTGTGTGATGAAACAGTGCAAAAAAGAGTTAAGCGATAGTAATATTTTGACAAAAAACCATGTCAGACTTTCTAGCTGTAATAGAACTTAAAATATAGCCAATAATTATTTTTCGGTCGCCAAATTAGCTGCAAAATTATTGGATAAAATCTTTGAATAAAAATCATTGTATGCTGCCTCCAAAATTGCTTTAACCTTTCGAGGTGAGCCGTTTATGCAGAGTTAGGATTCAATTAATCTGTAAAAACAGACAGGGTGATAGAATTACAAAAATACATATTTATGAATTTTTTCAGAGAGTGTACTAGTTCTGTATACCTATTCTAGTCTTTAAATTATGTAATTTCCAAAAAATAAAAAATATATAGCTTGACAGATTACATGTAAGTAGGAGTTAAATGAACACCTGTGTTATAGTCAGTTTGCCCAGGTTCCTATTAATTGTTTGGGAAGAATGGAAGAACTTCCGAAAAAGTAAGGAGGGGACAAAGAGGGAATAGTGAACATGAAATATTAATTAGACGACAGCTCCAAAATTGAAAAATGAATAGGCTTTGTCAAGTTAATTGAATACCATAGGGTTGAACTTATAGATCCATGTCAATACCTACAATGCATCTTTGTGCTTCCATCTCTTTATAGATTTATAGATGCCACGTTTGTTCAAACATTAAGATTGACATCAGCCAATTAATCTGGTCAATAGCCCATTACAAGGAGTTATGTTGAGACTATCCCAATTGCACCCCCTTCTGATCAATTTATATTGCTTCATGGTTCATATGAGGTTACAGAACAAATACAATGTTTATTCAATGCTGTCGAAAAAAAGAAAGGAAATATTCTAGCTTTTAGGCCTATATTTTATATGGGCCTGGTACCTATAAGTATATTCCCTGCTGTTCCTTGATTCAGAAAATTGAAGAAAAAGAATTTTGAAAAGTTGTGAATTTCCTAACATTTATCTATCCATATTGGTTGAAGCAATTCCAAAAGTAGTTGTGGCTATGAATAACAGTATAGATAGATAGATAGATAGATAGATAGATAGATAGATAGATAGATAGATAGATAGATAGATAGATAGATAGATAGATAGATAGATAAATGGATAGATAGATAGGTAGATAGATAGATATAGGCCTATAGATAGATAGACAGATAGATAGATAGATAAAGATTGCTGGTACAAGTAACTATATCGTTAAAATTTAGAAAGGGGATTTGCATAATAGATAAATGAAGGGGGGAGGGTCTACAGGGGCCCTTCCAACAAATTAGCATTAACTAGCATAACACCCGTGAAGACAATTCAATTCAATTTCAGTCGTTTATTTGCTCATTAGTTTTACACAATAGTAAAGAGTGACAAGAAGAAAAAAAAAATACTAATGAGCTAGGTGACCCCTTTATGATATACCAACAAGTATCGCCATCAAGGGGCCACCTATGCTACATAAAATTGGCAGGTCTTGCACTGCTGGTGATGAGGGCCTTACACTGTCTTAATCATAGATAAGGTTTATAAAATAAATAAATAACATTATATTAAGCTGAGGGAAAATATTAGGCCTAAATAGACCATGTCATACATAGACCATAGACCACTGCACAGCTGACTGAAAATGCTGGAGGACCACAAAATTGGGTTGAAATGCCAATTTCGTAAATATTTCCAGAACTATTGTGAAATAAAACTTTAGGAAATGTTAGCTGTATGTATCTGCAACACCTGATTATTTCATGGGAAAATAACTCTATTCTGAGTTGGATTTCGACGAGTGTTTGCCTTTAAAGAAATTCGAAATTAGGCCTCCACCCATCTTGACAAAGGCAATTATTCCCTGGTCAGGATGGCCTCTACCGCGCCACATGCACTTTTAAGAGTACTGTGACACGTCATTTTAGCACTAGCAGACCAACAGATAGTTATATATTTCTACAGTCTGTTCAGCAATTGTGAATCTTGATTGAAGCTAGTAAATTAGAGAATTCTAAGTCAACTTGGACTTGTGATGTCACTGGCTTAAAAAATGTTTTTGCGACTTGTTTTGTGTCAGTTTATGGTTTAATCAATTGATTATTGCAGCATAGGTGTCAATAAACAAACTAATTATTAGAAATTACTAAAGGTACTCATCTAATAAGAAGATCAGGAAACCAACAGGAACTGTGAATGACGTATCAAAGCCAGTTTGCAAATTGAAAAGAAGAACAAATATTTTACCAATGGACCGACAATCTGCAAATAGCTCTAATAGGCCTGCATGATTCCGAAGCCTACAATTTTATTTGAATCCAATTAAAAATGTTTGATACATTTTATTTGAAACTTTGAAGTAGGCCTATACCTACATGTTTTACTGATTTACAAGAAGTGTGACCAGGAGACTGCACTGGTGAAAATTAAATTATTGTTTTATTCATGCACTTTCTGTATCAATTAGTAAAACACACATAGGCCCTACAACAAATAAGTTTGAATATTTTTGTTTTCTTTTTAAAATAATTTCAAATTGAAAAGTGATAACTTAGTTTTGTCCTTCAGTTCATTTTATTTAAATCTTTTTGCATGGAACCTCTATGTAGTTTTGTCAGTCTTATCTCCTCACACAATAGTTGGTTGTATTCCGTGCAGAAACACAAAGATCTCCATGTTGTACGCCAACGAAACAAAGTCTGTCAGTGTCAGTGTGTCGTCCATGGCTCAGGGAAAGATGGGGGAGGGGGAGTGGAGATCAGAGGGGAGCATGGTCGGCAAAGAGGTTAAAGTTCTGCAGGATGAGATGCCTCACTTTCAAATGCATCCAAGAACTACAAATCATGGCAAACCAAATTTACGTGAAATTAATCAAAGTTCTGGGGAAATTGGTCTCCCATGCTGCTTCCGAAAAAATACCATTATTGTATTGTATTGTATTTATTTATTTATAGTGGCAGGTACATATATAAAGAACAACAGATTTTACGAAATGATGTTACCCGGCCTTCTAAGGCTTATCTACCACTTCATATCAACAATATTTTTATACCATGGTAGCTACTTTCACGCATAAGTATTTACATTGGGTGTCATGTAATATCTTTCACTTTAAGTACAAAATAATCATAGAAATACAATAAAATAAAGTAAAATGAAGAACAATAGAAACCTTAGAAACACAATTAGTTAAATAAAATTGATTTCCTTTTTGTCCACGCATTGTCTATGTATTCCCCTGTTTCAAAGGGCAAGTACTTAATTACATAAATGAAAATATCTTCTAATGACAAACTTTCAATATTATCTACTCTGTTAAATAATTTCAATCTAAACTCCGAATAAGCATTACAGACACAAATAAAGTGAAATTCATCTTCAATTTGATTACCATTATAGTGCAGCGGCATAGCAAACCAATTGTGCATTTTTGGAGGAAAGCATGAAACTTGGCACAGTTTTAGAGCATAAAGAAAGGAACATTTTGAGATATAGGGCCACTTTGTATCTTTACCTGGGGCCATTTGACAGCCTTTTAAAGTTTATGCTTCAAAAACGCTAGATTAATATACATTTTTTACTCATATGACCCAATATCTTTATGAATAAATGTAATATTTGCATGAAATTTGGCACACTAATTGTCCTTTACCAGGGGAACATTTTGATATGTCATACTAATTTATATCTGAATGTGCTGATGGGTATATAGACCCATTCCCAAATAAAAGCATTTCATATATTGCGACAAAAATATGTTATAATTCAATTGCCAATGCAGACATGAAATAGATTGTTTGCAGATTCATGATGTCATTTTCCTGAAAGTGCATCAAAATAGGGTCATTTTGACATATTGGACCACTCTGTAACCCCAGTAGTTTCCAAATGACAGCTCATTGTAGTTAAAAGTTATCTTGAAGTGAAAAATTACAAATGGGCATTTCTCTGGAAAAAGTCTACAGACCGTAGACAGCCAATGCCAGGATCCATAATTATACAGAGTCTTTCATAATTTCAATTCATAGAAGAATGGAACTTAATGGGGGTATTGTGGCACAAGGTGGTGGGTACCGGTATACCTGATAGCCTGTTGACTATATGTCAGTGTAGGATTGATCCTTGTTACGGGTTTACTTTTTACCGACACACTTATTTTTCTTCATTTTATCTATGTGAAAAGAGAGTAATGGGTAGGTCAGTTTAAATCATAATAATGCTGATAACTCTCCCCACGGGCTGCAGTGTGTCAATGTAAAAGTCTTTGTCTTACACCCATGTAGCATTTTATTTTAATTAAAACAACTGTCATTGTACTGGTTTTCGATCATGTGTAAAATTCTAAAATAAAATTCAATCAATCAACTGATATCAAATGGCACTGAAATAATAATGAATACTGTAATGATTCATTACTTTTGCCTCTGCCAACCTGCTTGACAAATTGTGTGAGCAGGTAAATTAATTAAATTAGAAATTGTTCACACCTTATTACAATCTGCATGTACTCTGTACAACCTCAACAAAAAGAAGAAGAAAATACTTTCCCCTTGTCATGTAAAGTGCTGTTGTACACAGTGAGACTGACATTGTAACTACCTTATTTCTACACTAAGGCACAGAGGAGAGAGACTTCTTAAAATTATAGAATTATATTTCTTCATGAAAGAAATTTCTAAAATTCTTCTGGTTAACCTTAAACCTTCACATGGAGTGTTCAATATAGGAGGACATACAGATGTTGCTCCACAATTTATACCTTGCTTCATCAGTTATAGTATCCAATTTGGAAGACCATACAGATGGTACTCCAGAAATTTAAACCCAATGATGAAATGAGTCTAAGAAGGCAGTCCATGTTCCTTTTGCAACTAATGCTTCAACTTCCAACTCCAAGACAAGTTTACCAGACCTATTGGATAACAGCAATCCTTTAATCCACACTTGTTTTCATTGTTTCTCCATGTACTTCACTATTAAAAGTGGGAGCCATTAGACATGTATACATATTCTATTATAAATGCACTTGCACTCTTTTAAATGGGATCTACGCACACATCCCAATGTAACTTATTATGTTCTGAGATTGATCTATCATCCTGTCTTGTTGTTTCCCTGATGTAACACTTGTCATAAGTTTCATACATGACACACATGATAATTCTGAACATTGGATGGCTCTGTTGTGTCTTTGGCATTGAGTATCTTAAGAAAATCATCAAAGCTTGTTAAATTGTTTTATTTGTATATCTCTATCTGACTGAAAGACTCTGAATAAATATGCAAGTTCACTCACATAGTTATGTCAGGCCCAGTGCTGCTCTTTCAGTGTGTTTTGCTTGATCCGTGTTTCTGTCCCAACAGCTTCATCATCCATACGATGTAACCAATGATACTAACCATAATTATGCTTTTTGGGTCTAGTTACTTCTTCTTGTTTTCTTCCTGGGACATAAGGAATTCAGCACATTGATGCACAGTGATGCTCCCATGAGAGACCATTGTTCATAGCGTGGTGGTTAAATTGAAATCCATGCATTGGATGGAGGAAATGGGAAATGATCAACTCTGATAATTTAAAAAAGATGCAAAAGTGAAGGATAATCAATTGTAAGTCTTGTCTGGTGAAAAATCAACAACATTGACCAGGCTGGAGCAAAATTAAATGACTAAACTGTTTTCTCAGAAATCTAAGAATGGATGACCATCTTCAGTGTATCAGTATACCAAACAGACATGACAAACAAAATAATCCCAAAGACGAGACAGACCCATGCAAAGATCAGAACTATTATGAGTTTCATGTATGAACTCGTGACAAGCATGACATCAGGGAAACAGGAAGACAGGATGATAGAACAATCTCAGAATATAACAAGCTACAAAACTCTTTGGACTTGTGAGTAGATCCCATTAAAAAAGTACGAGTGCATTTATATGAGTTCATAAATGTACGCTGGCTCCCATTTTTAACTGCGAAGTACATGAAGAAATAATGAATACCAGTCCTTGTGGATTAAAGGATTGCTGTTTTCCAATAAGTCTTGTAAACTTGTCCTGGAGTTGAACTTGAAGCATTAGTTGCAAAAGGAAAATGGACTGCCTTCTAAGACTCATTTCGTCTGTGGGTTTAAATCTTATGGAGTAACATCTATATGGTCTCCCATATTGGATATTGTATCTAATGAAGTAAGGTTTAAATTGTGGAGCAACATCTGTATGTCCTCCTATATTGGACACTCCATGTGAAGGTTTAAGGTTAACCAGAAGAATTTTAGAATTTTTTTTAATTTTAAGAAGTCTCTCTCCACTGTGCCTTAGTGTAGAAAGAAGGTAGTCACCATGTCAGTCTCACTGTGTACTACTACAACAGCACTTTACATGACAAGGGGAAAGTATTTTCTTCTTCTTTTTTTTTTTTGAGGTTGTACAGAGTACATGCAGATTGTAATAAAGGATGAACCATTTCTAATTTAGGTTAATTTACCTTCTCACACAATTTGTCAAGCAGGTTGGCAGTGCCAAAAGCAATGAATCATTATAGTATTCATTATCATTTCAGTGCCATTTGATATCAGTTGATGATTGAATTTTATTTTAGAATTTTACACATGATCGAAGATCAGTACAATAACAGTTGTATAAATTTAAATACATGTAAATGCTACATTGGTGAAATACAAAGATTTTTACATTGACACACTGCAGCCCGTGGGGAGAGTCATCAGCATTATTATGCTTTAAACTGACCTACCCATTACTCTCTTTTCACATAGATAAAATGAAGAAAAAGAAGTGTGTCGGTAAAGGATAAACAAGGCTCAATCCTACGCTGACATACAGTCAACAGGTATACCCACCACCTTGTGCCACAATACCCCCATAAAGTTCCATTCTTCTATGAATTGAAATTATAAAAGTCTCATGACTCTGTATAATTATGGATCCTGGCATTGGCTGTCTGTAGACCTTTTCCAGAGAAATGCCCATTTGTATTTTTTCACTTCAAGATAACTTTTAATTTCAATGAGCTGTCATTTGGAAACTACTGGGGTTACAGAGTGGCCCAATATGTCAAAATGACCCTATTTTGATGCACTTTCAGGAAAATGACATCATGAATCTGCAAACAATCTATTTCATGTCTGCATTGGCAATTGAATTATAACATATTTTTGTCGCAATATATGAAATGCTTTTATTTGGGAATGGGTCTATATACCCATCAGCACATTCAGATATAAACAAGTGTGACATACCAAAATGTTCCCCTGGTAAAGGACAATTAGTGTGCCAAATTTCATGCAAATATTACATTTATTCATAAAGATATTGGGTCATATGAGTAAAAAATGTATATTAATCTAGCGTTTTTGAAGCATAAACTTTAAAAGGCTGTCAAATGGCCCCAGGTAAAGATACAAAGTGGCCCTATATCTCAAAATGTTCCTTTCTTTATGCTCTAAAACTGTGCCAAGTTTCATGCTTTCCTCCAAAAATGCACAATTGTTATGATACCTGTAGCTATGCCGCTGCACTATTACATGCCTCACAGATTCTCTCATTAACTTCCATATTTCTAAATCTTCCTGTCTCTATACAAATAGGTAAAATTCCTAGTCTCACTTGAGCTAATAAAGATCTTCTTTTCCTATTTTTAATATTAACATATTTTTCAGTACAGATATCTTCTTTAAATTTGATGTAGGTTCTCAGTTTAGGCTTTGCCAATGTAAGATTTCTCCATTCAATTTTTCTTATTTCAAATAATTTTTTCTCGATGATTCTTAAATCACAGACTGACTTAGTGTCAAACAAATGAGTCATATCAACAGACCTAAATATTTGTTGAACATCCTTTGACCAACCTATTCCTAGTTTAAGATCCCAATCTAGCACTACTCTGGTAAGTCTATCCCTATTCATCCATTAACACAAGTTCTGACGGTTCTGTAAAGAAAAATGACAAGATTGAAGTGTACACGACTTCTATCCAGTTTCGTTTGTAAATGGGCCTGTCAGGATAGTCTAAAATCTCAAAAATATAGAAATTTATAACTTGTGTATAATTGGTGATTTAAAAAAAGGTGATGTAATGAAATGATTGACACAGGGCCTCTTAAAATTGTGGGACTTTAATATTGTGTTGCGGTGGTTTTCCGCCAGATCATTAGTAATTGAAATGGTATCAAATTAGAAATAATAAGGGGTGGACCTCTAAAATCATTCTCCCACCACACAGCTTGCATGACTTCATTTGGTTAGGGAGCCCTGAGTTATGAGGATGTCTAAAATAGATTTATCAAGTCAGTGATGCTCTAGTTGCCCTCTTGATATAATATTATAGATTTTTATTTATTTCAATATCAATCAGTAACACCCAGGGGCCCCTTGTAATATAGGCATAAGGTTTTATAGAATCCACACGGCTAGGCTTCCCTTTGACCATGGATCTATAACTCCCTTAATATGTAATTGGCACTGCCAAAGATTCGCGTGAGCAAGATCTTATAGCAACAGTAGTAGGCCTACCAGTATCAATCAGATCTCTTCAAGAGCTTTAAAACGATATCTAGAACTTATGTGTGCGATTAAAACTCACTTAACAATCAAGTGATCTAGATAATTAAACCAAATCATAGGATCGCCACTGTGCCTGCACAACTCCTGACGCCATCCGGTGGAAAATTACGGAAACCGTTGCGGAATGTTTCTTGAAGAAACTTAAGGCCTTTTTCTGTCAAATTCAAGGATTGGGCACACAGAAGTGACTATTACTCATCATTTAAAATATTTGGATACATTGGAATGATAAACTTAAGTTTTCAGTTGGATTAAGTTCCTACTAAACTAAATCTGAAGGTGACGAATGACTCTCGCATCGCAGGTACAGGCGCTTGACCAAATGAGGTTAGTAAACAATCTGATCAGGCACCTGTTGTGATAAGTTCGCGTTCCGCGAATGGGCGGCTTCGCCGCCCATTCGCTCACGCGAATATAACTCTATGCTTTGACACATTTCCAGAGCAAATTGGAGGGGCCCTCTAAGTTCCCCCCCCCACCTCACCCAGGGTACTTCTTGGGGGACAAGTCAGAGCACCGGACCTGGCCCTGCAGGGAATTCAGTAGTCAACTACCCTACCCTGCCCTCCCCAGTCTCGAATTGAGCTGATGATTCATGATAGCTAATCTCAACGCATCAGATATAGTCCCATCTACATAGATCTACAAAAGTGTATACCTTTGGTTGATTAGGAATTTTTGTTTTTTATTTGTTTTAGCTTATTTAAGAGTTTCCAGCACTCTGTTTGATATGCAGTTTTCAACTTATCCAACTCATTCTTACTTTATTATTTATTTTTTTAGAGTAATCTTTTCTCGCGTTGTATTTTTAAGTAACGTGTTTTTGGCATAATCACTAGCCTTTTTCCTGGCTATATGCATTCATCATCACACCATAAATTCATAGGAAAGCTTTTGAGTGTTTCCTAATAATGTAGCTTCACTTCACTCTCTATAATAGTTACAGGTGGATTTAATAAGAGTCTAAGAGAGTCCACCTCAGTTTCATTGCTGAAGCTAGAAGTTATGTTCAAGAGTTCCTCTTGTGCTGGCTCACTCCTTCATATACACGTAGGCCTAGCAGACTCCTATCTCTTTTCAAGTAAATGTCAAAAACGTTTTTCATATATTGTTGTTTTTAGCGAGAGGAGCCCTGGTCCCTTCAGTTTTACCAGTCACCGAGAAAACTTATATTGGTGTATACTACGTGGTGTGACTCAACAAATTTGGGGGATATCTCGAAGTTAGTCATGTTATCATATTTTCCTCCCTGTTTTCATATTTTGTGCGTCAAGTCTACCCTTTACTTCAATTAACTATTCTGTTAATATTTATTTATAAACTTAGTTTTCATCGTCTTACCAATTTATGTTTTTAACGTGGTAAAATTATTTTTCATAATTAATTTGTTTTAGCTATTATCATGTTTTTACATTTCTTTATATATTTTAATCTATCATAATCCTTATTTATTGTACAGCGCCCTAGAATGTTTTTTCAAATAGGAGCGCTATATAAATTAATAAATTCAAATTCAAAATAATTGAATGTACTGAATGTACTTCGGAGATAGTTTTAAAACAGCTTTTACAGAGTGCATGGAGCATGACATGTGAAGTCGTCAGTACTATATTTGCATTAAAGAAGCCATTTATATGAGCGTAGCTCATGGCTGCCGAAGGCAGCCATGAGTGAAGCTCACTTAGCACAAGGACAGCTCATTCTGTGTGGTGCTCCTGTCTACAGTGACTGCCTGAAAAGGAAGTGCCTGTAGTTGCCATAAAACTGGAGCTAGTAGTTTAGTCACAGTTTAGTTTGGTACATAGTTAAAATGCCTTAAATATCTTCAACAATAGCTTTAAAATTTGAGTCTTGTCCTGTAAATCCTCCAATGACTTATTTCATGGATTTAAATCAACAATCAACATGTGTATCTACATTGGAAATAATTACTTCCATACCCCCTAATTGTGAGAAGTGACTGAAAATTAAAAGTCAATACAAAAGTTGATGACTTAAATGGCTCACCAAGTAAGAAATCATAACAACACTTAAGGTTACATAATCTTCATTAACTATCAACAAATTATGTAACAGTCTAATAGTAAACAATCACCTCTGAATAGCTGGTTTTATTGATCTCAGTAATGTAACATCAACAATTTAACATAATAGATCCAAATTTAACATAGATTTGAATTACGCCTGTCTATCTATCTATCTTTCTATCTTTCTTTCTATCTATCTATCTATCTATCTATCTATCTATCTATCTATCTATCTATCTATCTATCTATCTATAGATCTGATCTTAACTATCTAATCTTATCTATCTGCCCATTTGCCCAGTCCTTTAAAAAGATAAATTGGCCTTCTGCATGCTAAGTGTAAGATAATGCAGTAGTTATATGACAATGCTGCGCGAATTTCATGGCAGAGCCATTTACATATTAATTTGTATGTTACTGTTAACCCACAATTGTGTCAGCTTTTTTTCAAAATTATTTTGAACTTTATCTTTAATTTGCCTATGTTTTGTTTCCAACACAGGCCTATGGTCATACATTGTATATATATTTTTTGTTCTTAATGATAGATGACCACCATATACATGTAGGCTATGACCATTTGCCTGTGCTCCAATCAGTATTTTGCAAGCACATTTGGAAAAATACGTTTGCTAATGATATATCATACCCTTAATTCATGGATGCTTTACGCTACTCCTCCAAAACTACTCAATGCCCACAACTGAAAATTTGCAAGCAACAATTTTCCACGTCCTACAACAACCATAAGTGGTTGTCGTTTCTCAAACTGGTCATATTAGGCCTATACCAGTGCATTTATGCACGCCTATCGATAGGCTATTCCCCAATGGTGGTGGTTGGTTGATGATTCTCCCTGGACTCCGAAGAGGCAGGCATGGCCCACTGTCGATCACTGACCCTTGATATTTAAGGCTCATCACAAAAGGTCTATTTTTTTCAATCACTATTTATCCATCATCCGTTTCTCATGCCCCTTTCACGGGTACTATTATCTGATTATACCCTTAATTCATGGATGCTTTACGCTACTCCTCCCAAACTACTTAATGCCCACACCTGAAAATTTGCAAGCAACATTATTTCACGTCTTACAACAACCTCAATCGATTCATATTATACCACTGTGCTTCTTACTCACTTATGCACGGCTATCAATCTTCTCTAATGTAGTAGTAGTTCTTCTGTTTTCCCTTCTTACTCTCTCTATACCCATTATCACGGGTACTATGCTAGTATAAAAGAACATGTCGACCATGACCCTCTCAAAGAAAATTATGAACATACGCACAATTTGAGTTCTTGTTGCGTTGCGTTGCTGTAAATACAGTTGTAACACTAGCTAACTGTATTCACAGCAACGCAACCAACAAGACCCTGAAGTGGATCATGCATGCAGGCCTGCTGGTGCGACTTGGTGGCAGTGGTGACTGGTGAGGAATGTGACTGTCTGAGCATGGCAATAAATTCCCAGTAATTCTATGAAAAAAATAAGTTCCAAACTGGTGCTTTATATAAATTTTTAAAAGCATATATATTATTTATTTCGGCCATGATAAGATAAGCACTAAGCAGTCATATATTATAACAACAGTGAAGAATATTTTTGATATGGAATGAAAACACACCAGTTTCAAATGTACAAATGAACTTCAAATTAATACAACCAAAAGTGCAATTTGTGAGACTTTCTCTCTCTCTCAAAAATTTGGTCTTCCAGTGATACCAATTTGGCCATGACTGGGAGACCAAATCTGCACCATTTGGTCTCCCAGCCACTATGTTACAAAATGCACTGGAACACAATATCTCTTCTGGTATCAAGGTGTTGCTGTAAAGGATAATTGACCAAATTCCAATTGAAACATATGCCACTTCTTTGGTGAAACGTTACTTTAAACACAGTTTAAATCAATCTATTTATGTGTCTGTGAGTAGGAAGGAGACCGATAAGTACTGTAAATAGCTAGATAGCAAGAGCAGAATCATGTTAATACACATTGTACTGTATTACATGTATACATGTCTAGATTTGGTTTTAATTAGGGATGATTTAAGAATCTGAAATTGAAAGCAGGCAACTCTTTCATTTACAAACACGCAAGTCTGAAAATGTTGGTGTAGAATATAACAAATAGTGGATGTTGAGTCGACCAATATTGAGTTTTATTGGTCTCCTCACCATCCACTATCTATATAATGTTGGCCATGCAATTTATCCCATCCTATAAAAAGGTGTATAATTCAGGTGTGTTAGAATACTGGTGTGACTGACTCAAGGAATCTAACGGGACTTACCTATCTATATTAGCCTATCTTTAATGTTTAATTCTTTCTTATGACAAGGTTGGCGGTGCAAAAAGCACCATTTGGCGGTCTCCTTGCTCTATTGATGTCCATATATACTTAATTTATATATTGCCTTGCACCAGGAGCAAATCAATCAATCAATCTATGGCATAAATGTCTGCTTCTCTGTAATTTTGAAAAATTTATTCTGCGTTGCGGTGAATACAGTTACAACACTAGCTTACTGTATTCACAGCAACGCAACGCAATCAACTTGAATACTGCCCAGCATAATGTATTATAAAGTAGGCCTAACAGCTCTAGTAGCCCCCCCCCCCTCAAGGTTTGGCATATAAAACTTCTATATACGGTATGTGTAGAGTTTGATATTTTCAGTTTTGAATAAATCAGATGCACTGTCAGGTCCCGTGTCAGGTCTATGATCAGAAATTTTGAAATTTGGACAGACTGATTATAAGCCTAGATCTATATATTACCATATAGAAATATTATTTATAGCTCTATGATATTACATATCTGGCCTCTTCATGTATAAAGGAGCGACCATTTAATATCACAATTAATAGATAAGTTTTTTGTTAACTAATTAATCTAGCATTGAGGGTCTATTAGACTTAGCTCAATTGACAGAATTTTGTCCTGTAAATTCACAGGGGGCATATTTCAGATCATGGACTAATTTGCTGCCTTCTGGTCGTTAGGCAATGATGTTTTTGGGCCACTCAACCAGCACAGCAACCAGTGGCCTGCCCAACTTCACTGAACTCGCTTGCATGAGGGGGCATGGATGCGTGAGCGAGTGGAGGCGCTGCAAGCAGCTAAATGTGGCCTGCTTCAACTATTAATTGAGAGTGACCCCCTGTTGCGTTGCGTTGCGGTGGGTTGCGTTGCTGTGAATACAGTTAGCCACGGTTATAAAGTGAAGCAATGCACATATCCATTATACTTTTTAAAATTTCCAAAGTTATTTCTGACAACCACTTTCAAAGAATTAATCAAAGTTACAAAAACCATGCACCTTTTTTTGTTTCTTTAATTACGACTATGGTTTGGCGCTAAATGCCTTGAAAATTTGTGACGTCTCCTAAAAAGCCTCCAGCTTCAATCCTATCAATAAGCAAAAGCACCAAAAATGTAAGTTTAGATATAACCCTGGGGGGGGGGCTTCTCACCTATCCCGGGCTTCTTGCCCCGACCCACTCTACTCTCACCAGCAAAAGAAACTCAACACTTTATTTTAGCTCATATTTTTGCATATATATATATTTTTTGGCCAAATCCAAGTAGATGGAATAGATTTTAAGAATAATTGTGCCAAAAATCATTCAACTGCTACCATTTCCTGTGTTTCTTTGGTCCGTTTTATCAAATTTAAGATTTTGCACAAAAAAGAACTTCCCTACGCCATACAACCAAACAGAAAATGTCATTTGAAAGCCTGCCTAATAGACAATACAAATTAGAAAAATTACTTCTCAACTTTGTTTTTAGATTTTACACAAAATTTTTAAATTAGTGTTTCGTGGAACACAGTTACGAAAATGATTTTATTTCTTTCCTTTTGAATTATGCTTTTTTTGTGAAATTTCGCCAAGATTTGCCCAATGTGTCTCGGAGGTATGAGAAGAAAAGTCAAGGTATGCAGAATATTGATAATAAAAAAATCTTGCATTGCATTGAAGGCCAAATTATAAAAGTGAAACACTTTTTCTGTTTCAATTGAAGACAGGCAATGATTCCAGACTGGAGTTGCATGGGCCAGGTGATAAAATAATTTTTTCTTTCTTTTCTGCGGCAGTTGGGTGAATAGAGCAATTTTCTTCATCAGCCCTGCTATCAATATTTAAAATGATGAAACATACTGGAGACACCTTCTGTACAAAATTCTCATGAAATAATATTGTTCAAATCACGACTCAAAAAAGAATCTGCGTTTGACATATGGTTTGCTAAAAAGATAATTAATGTCATGGAGGGGAGCGAAGGGGACTGATAGGAGTGTCAGTTGATTGAAAGACAATGCTAATAGCAATTATATGCCACTGCCTGTTTCTGTTTGTGACAACAAGTGGCAGCAGTATGCTGTCTGCCCTTGGAAAATGAAATTGGGTCAACATTTACATATATATATGGACAGGTCATAAGATCAGGTTGCAGTGGCGTAACTGGGGGGTCTCGAGTGGGGGGGCACCTGGGGGGGCACGCGATTCTCTGGGGGGGGGGCACCCGCTATACTAATTGTATATTTTAGCAAGACTTGGAAAGTTCATATGGGGGGGGCGCCTGGGGGGGCACAGGTCCAATATGGGGGGCACGTCACTTATTCACAAGGTTATATAAAGCAGCTGTTTTTGCTTGGTTATACTAAAAACACCCTTTCCTATTCATTTATTTATGTACCTTGTGGACTGTGGAGATAGATTAACCAGGACAAGAATAATTTACAATTTTTAAAGGCTGTGTAACACTCAACAGATTGTCTGGTCTATGCCACAAGTTGTGCCATGTTTACTTGTTGTTATTGGGCTACATTGTGTGCATCCTCCATGATGAAAAAAAATAGTTCCAAATTAATTTGGCATTCTCAAGGTTTCTGCGTAAAATCAAAGTAAACCAAAGTCAGACCAGACAAGTATAGAGTTTTTGGAAATAAGACCAGGCCTTGAACTAATGCTGGAACTCTCCTGGTTTCTTCAAGACAATGTTGTGTGAGTTCCTCAGACACTCAGTTTCTGTTGACTGCCCACAGCTGCTTGCGAATTTTAACCCCTAGGTGGCAGCAAACGGCAATCTACTTGTGGACAGTGCCACTCCCATACACTGGCATAGGTGATTGCAATTAACTCTATTTCTGTGACATTGATGAACATTGATGAACTGCCAAGTAAAATTCAGCAAGCCATGCAGTTATGAACTGCCAAGTACGATTCAGCAAGCAATTGCAGTTATGAACTGCCAAGTACGATTACGCAAGCAATTGCAATTATGAACTGCTTCAAACAGTGACATTATTGGAGTAGTTCCACAAATGCGCTGAAGCAAATGCAATGCTTACTTTTGACATAGATGTTATTTCATTTGTCTAATTATCATTTTTTCTTTCATTTCAGCAATTTCTCTAATTCTGAAACACAGCTTGGGATTTTGAGGAGGATTGCTGAATTAATGACGAAGAGGAAAAAGTCAAAAGTTCAGTTTTCAAACGCGGGATTATTTTTTATAAATTCTTAAAGACCTTGATATGATCAATTGGATCGATTGTTATTATTCGAAATTTTGAGTGGCTCAAATTGCGCATGAAAGTATTCCGAAGAAAAATCGGAATCAAATGACTCAATAACAAAGCAGAACTGATGATCGCCTTGGAACAACAGTACAGCTTTCGAGGATAAGTGAAAAAAAAACTCATGATGAATGACCAAGAAAAAAAAGCAAATGAGTGTTCGGTATGTGGGAAACTATTCAGCACAAAAGGCTCTTTGAAAGTTCATTTGGGAACACACGCTGAAGAGAAGCTACATGGATGCTCAGTGTGTGGGAAAAGGTTTAGTTCAAAGGGATATCTTAAAACACACACTAGAACCCACACTGAAGATTATGGATGTTCAGAGTGTGGTAAAAAATTTGGCACAGCCTCTCATCTTATCAGGCATGCAATAATACACACTCGAGAAAAGCCGTATGGATGTTCTATATGTGGTAAAAAGTTCAATACAAAAGGGGGTCTTGATAAACACAGAATAAGACACACTGGAGAGAAACCGTTTGGATGTTTTGTATGCGGAAAA
Organism: Platynereis dumerilii; assembly: GCA_026936325.1. Classification (NCBI taxonomy): domain Eukaryota; kingdom Metazoa; phylum Annelida; class Polychaeta; order Phyllodocida; family Nereididae; genus Platynereis; species Platynereis dumerilii. The sequence continues at coordinate 19,859,416 of JAPTHN010000005.1, read as the reverse complement.
AGATTCTGCGCCAATCATGATCTCCGAAAGCATATAAGAACACACACTGCAGAAAAGCCATATGGATGTTCAGTATGTGGTAAAATGTTCAATGAACCAGGAGATCTTAACAGACACAAAATGATACACAATGGAGAGAAGCCATTTGGATGTTTTCTGTGTGAAAAAACGTTCAACAGAAGATGTACTCGTGACAGGCATATGAGAACACATACTGGTGAAAAACCATTTGGATGTTCGTTGTGTGGAAAAACGTTCTGCCTAAAAGGAGATCTCACCAGACACACAAGATCACACGCTGAAGAAAAACCTTATCCATGTTCGTTATGTGAGAAAAGATTCAGCACGAAAAGAAATCTCACCCAACACACAAGATCACACACCGGAGAGAAGCCATATAAATGTTCTGTTTGTAAACAGTTGTTCAGTAGTAAAGGAGGTCTTAACAGACACGGAAGGATACACATACAAGAGACACCATTTGGATGTTCCATATGTGATCAAAGATTTTGCACTGAAGAAACTCTCAATATACACACAAAAATACACGCTGGAGAAAAGCCATATATGGATGTTGAGAATGCATTAACGTTTTTAGTGGAAAATGAAATCTTAACACACACAGAAGGATACACAGACAAGGCAGGTCCTGTGGATGTGCTGGAATGTTCAGTTGAAAAGGATATCTTAACAGACGCAGAAGGATACACACAGAAAAGAAGCCATGAGGATGTTCCAAATGTGCTAAAAGGTTCGAGGGAAAAGGAGATATTAACAGACACAGAAGGATATACAGAGGAGAAAAGCCATGAGGATGTTCCAAATGTGTTAAAAGATTCGAGGGAAAAGGAGATATTAACAGACACGGACAGATATACAGAGGAGAAAAGCCATGAGGATGTTCCAAATGTGTTAAAATGTTCAGTGGAAAAGGAGATATTAACAGACACGGACGGATATACAGAGGAGAAAAGCCATGTGGATGTTCCAAATGTGTTAAAATGTTCAGTAGAAAAGGAGATTTTGAAAGAGACGGAAGGATATACAGAGAAGAGAAGCCATGTGGAAGTTCCAAATTTGTTAAAATGTTCAGTGGAAAAGGAGATTTTGATAGAGACAGAAGGATGTGCAGAGAAGAGAAGCCATATGGATGTTCCGAATTTGACAAAAGGTTCAGCACAAGGAATTAAAAGCACACACACAAAAACACACACTGGAGAGAAGCCATATAGATGTTCAGTTTGTGGTAAAAAGTTCAGCACACCCTCACATCTTGATAGACACACAAGAACACACACCGGAGAAAAGCCATATGGATGTTCCATATGTGGTAAAAAGTTCAATACAAAAGGGCATCTTGATAAACACACTGGAAGACACACTGGAGAGAAACCGTTTGGATGTTTTGTATGTGGAAAAAGATTCTGCGCCAAACATGATCTCAAAGCACACATAAGAACACACACAGGAGAAAAGCCATATGGATGTTCTGTATGTGGTAAAATGTTCAGTGGAGCAACAGGTCTTAAGAGACACAAAATGATACACAATGAAGAGAAGCCATTTGGATGTTTTCTGTGTGAAAAAACGTTCAACAGAAGATGTACTCTTGACAGGCATTTGAGAACACATACTGGTGAAAAACCATTTGGATGTTCGTTGTGTGAGAAAAGATTCAGCACGAAAGGAAATCTCACTGCACACACGAAAATACACACTGGGGAGAAACCCTATGGATGTTCTGTATGTGGTAAATTGTTCAGAGTAAAAGGAGATCTTGAAAAACACAGAAGGATACACACTGAAGAGAAGCCATATGGATGTTCGTTATGTGGAAAAAGGTTCTATACAAAAGGAAATCTCACTTCACACACAAGAATACACACAGGAGAGAAACCATATGGATGTTCTGTATGTGGTAAATTGTTCAGAGAAAAAGGAAATCTTACGAAACACAGAAGGATACACACTTAAGGTTCCGTTCAAAAGGAAATCTCGCTTCACTCACAAGAACACACACTGGAGAGAAACCATATGGATATTCTGTTTGTGGTAAATTGTACAGTGGAAAACGGGATCTTGCCAGACATGCAAGAACACACCTGGAGCAGAATTTGTCTCTTACGTGTGAAAATGCAATCTAAAAAGAAGCTCTATGAGAAAAAATAGTTATTTTTTCTGGTTGTGGCAAGTTTTAGTTCAAAATGGAATCTAAAAAGTAAGCTCAGTGCATTTGATGAGTATACAGGAGAAAGTGGTCTGAGAATGTGGAAAATGGTTTTTGGAAATGTAATTATGTGAGACAAGTTTTTGATCTTCTAAATTTCATAAAATATTGTGTAACTCACAGAGTGAACATGGACATTTCATTTCAATTGGTCTGTCTGTTCTGAGGATACTTTTGCAATAAATATTGTTAAATTGTTATAGGGAGTGAGTTATACATGTGTTTTCAACATTGAATAAGAATGACCAATTAATCCCAAATAGAAATTTGACTTTATGTGAGTCTTTTTCGGATTAAAATTTGTTCCCTGCCTAGTTTGATAGTCGTGCAGTAATAAACGTTAATCTTCATCATGCTTTTGCAAGTGACACAAATTTTTTAATCTTTGTTAGACCCATCGCTGGCAGGGCCTAATGTTTTCATACGCAGATGTCTGTTTGTCTGTCAACAAGAGTTGAGGAAAGACCGTAGTGCACTTTCTTATGAAATTCTGCAGGCTTTTTCTTCTTAATCAAAAGGAAGAACTGATTAATTTTGATTTCAAATGGTGTAGATCGGTCAAGCTGATTCGCCACAATTACCAGATACAGATTTTTATCACCTGGTTGGCTGTGAATATCACTGTTTACAGTCAAAATATCAGGGCCTATGATATTGGAAAAAAACCACCCTTCAAGGGTGATATTTTTCAACAATGGTTATGACATCACCGGCATTTCAGATGCCTGATGACGTCACAAACCAAACAATGGTCAAAATAATAGGATTGTGACGTCACATCTATTGTTGCTCCATGGTGATGTCACATTTTGTAATGGCAGAAAATAGTCTCTCTTTAAAACTAAAAATTTGAGGTAAAACCAGGTGATAAAAACAAAACAACCATGCGTCAGGGCACTTCGTACAATATCACTCGCTGTCGTGTGAATTAATATCACACCCGCCCTTCGGGCTCGAGTGATATTAATTCACACAACAGCTCGTGATATTGTTACTCAGTGACCCTGACTTGGGTTGTTTTGTTATAATATATTTCTCATATTTATGTTAAGGGGCAACCATTTAATTTCCAGGCAGGGGCTTGGTGTTTTTCTCAGCGGGAAATTATTTATTTCAAGGTGACAGCGATAGGCCTAGTATTTTTTTCCAAGCTCGCAAAGTCCCGAATACAGTATCAGACGAAAGTTTAGACCGCGTCAATCTTTTGTCAATATAAGGGAAAATAGGTGCTCAGCAAAAGAACTTCTGCATGGATTCTCTTGCCTATGTATCAGGGAAGTTCTACAATAGAGAAAACTTCAACTATTTTTATCACTTACTTGAATATGTGTGATAAACAAAAATTTCAGGTGGTCTAAACTTATGTCTGATGCTACTTACATCCAAAAAGGCCTTTAATGGCATTGTACATTAGAGGAAAGGTGGGTAAATTATCCAATGTTATTTTAGACAAGATATTCAATCATGTTTCATGAGATTTAAAGGCAATGAGTCATGATACAGGAAAAAACATATTTTTAATTTTTTTTTTTAATTTCAACATTAGGGGTAATAATGGTGATTCAATGAGCCAAAATTGTTAATAAATGAAAGGTCAACAAAAACGCACATAGAAAATATATGTTTGACACATTTTTATCCTTCTAATGGAGTATGACTACACTCGACACCCAGCCATAGTGCAAAAATGGTGTTTTTCACTAAGTTTTGTCTGACAGCCACCCATTTGAAGTATCATAAAACAATTACTGAGGTGTTTACATTGACATGAGCATGTGTCCTGATAAAATCAAACAACTTTTGTTTGTTCGCTTTACTTACAATGAAACTACATCCACTTTTATGGAAGGCATAAATCTGGCCCATTTGTTAACATTACGTTTCAATACACCATCCCGAGTAGGGTCTGTAATTTTGTCTGTACTGTGGAAAAAGAACAAAAGTTTTTTGATTTTATCCGTACACATGCTCAGGTCAATGTAAACACCTCGGTCATTGTTTTATGATACTTCAAATGGGTGGCTGTCAGACAAAATCTAGGGAAAAACACGATTTTTGCACTATGGCTGGGTGTCAAGTGTAGTCATACTCCATTAGAAGGATAAAAATGTGTCAGACATATATTTTCTATGTGCGTTTTAGTTGACCTTTCATTTATTAACAATTCTGGCTCGTTGAATCGCCATTATTACCCCTTCAGTTCAAATTTAATAAAAATATTTAAAAATATGTTTTTACCTGTGTGATGACGCATTGCCTTTAAATCACATGAAACATGATTGAATATCTTGTCTAAAATAACATTGGATAATTTACCTACCTTTCCTCTAATGTACAATGCCATTAAAGGCCTTTTTGGATATAAGTAGCATCAGACGTAAGTTTAGACCACCTGAAATTTTTGTTTATCACACATATTCAAGTAAGTGATAAAAATAGTTGAAGTTTTCTCTATTGTAGAACTTCCCTGATACATAGGCAAGAGAATCCATGCAGAAGTTCTTTTGCTGAGCACCTATTTTCCCTTACATTGACAAAAGATTGACGCGGTCTAAACTTTCGTCTGATACTGTATTAGCTCTTAAAATTATTGTATAAGTAATTTCTAGTTAATTGATGACATTGAATTTCAACTATGTTACAATTGTAAGTTTATAAGTTGTTTGACAGTTGTTACAGTTTTTAATTGATTGTTACTGTTTTACTGATAAGTGGAGGAATGTAATGAATGTACGCTCCCAGCAATCGGCGTTTTAAGGTATTACACATGTATTGATGCTTTCGTGCCAGACATGGAATAAACCATTGAACATTATATTGGTGTCCCTTTTCTTTTATCTTATTTCGGACTTTTAAAAATACAAAACAATTCTTACAAATGAAATTGTAACTTCAATACTTAACAAACTTCCAATGAATGGCTAACTGTATTTGCAGCAACGCAACCAACCGCAACGCAACCAACCGCAACGCAACCAACCGCAACGCAACCAACCGCAACGCAACCAACCGCAACGCAACCAACCGCAATGCAACAGGGGGTCACTCTCAAACAATTGGGTGGGAGGGGAGCTGAGCAGGGTGGTGCTCACAACAGCAGCACTCTTGTGGCCTGCCAGCACACCACATATTATGCCTGTTATAGATGGGCCAATTGTATCACAGTTAGACACTGTTTACTGTCTGCTCTGTGCAAAGCAACCTAGTTAAAAACTGGGTGTTCAGTGTACAGTAAAAAAGTTAAGGATATTCGAAATGAAGCCCCAAAACTAAGAGTGCATGATTATCATGATTATAGAGAAAGGTCCCGAGGAGAACATTTTCAGACAAAAACGAAAACATCCTATTGTGAGAATTTTGAGTAATGTCAATTTTAAGATTTTGGTTTATCTCACTCTCAGTTTCATGCTGAAATCGGGGTATAAAAAGTCATTTAATTGTGTAGAGGCAATTTAATAAGATAGATATAAATGAGAAAACATTATTCTTCAATTTCTGTGATCATCATGTTCATGCCAGGCAAGTTTTACAAAAAAATGGTGTACAGAGTGTGACAAACACATGCATACATGTTTTTGTATAAGCAATTTTGTATCAATGCAAAATTGTTTTTGTTGATCCTGTAGTACTTTCTTTGATATATCACCAGATCATGACTTAATCAAACCCTGTATATGTATGTCTTATGGAGGTTTTACTGAAAACATATTAAAATGACGTTCTTTGTTCTGCTGTCAAATTTCAGTGAGAATTTATTTACCTGCCACATGTGACTATAGAAACGCTTCATAGACCAAATTTGGTGAAAAGAACATCATAAAACCATCAATGATTAGGCTTAACTATCAAATCAGGTAAAACTGATCAAACATGCAACAGAGTCAATTCAACAAGGCTGCAAACATACTTATTACTTATTACTATATCATGTAATCAAAACTGTTTGTCACACTCTGTACACTATATTTTGGCAAAATACATGTCTAACAAAAGCTCAATCGTTATGGAATTGAAAAATATCAGTTCACACTAATTTATCTCTCATTAATTAATCTCTACCCAATTTACCGGTCATAGAGTGGGTCGGGGCAAGAAGCCCGGGTTAGGTGAGAGCCCCCCCCCCCCCCAGGGTTATATCTAAACTTACATTTTTGGTGCTTTTTCGTATTGATAGGATTGAAGCTAGAGACTTTTTAGGTGACGTCACAAATTTTCAGGGCAAAGAGCCTAAAACCATAGAAGTAATTAAAGAAACAAGAAAAGGTGCATGGTTTTTGTAACTTCGATTAATTCTTTGAAAGTTGTTGTCAGAAATAACTTTTGAAATTTTAAAAGTATAATGGATATCTGTATTGCTTCACTTTATGACCACTATATAAATATGATTTGGATCATATTTTTTGCATTTTAGCTCAAAATATAGAGGTCAAATTAAAATATGTGAGTTTGGGGGCGAGAGGCCTCACATGGTATGGGGCATGAGGCCCCCCTTCACTGAGTGCTCGAAGCTGCTTCTGGAACCATTTCATAATGTGTCCTTTACTTTAAATCTTGATAGAATAGATATAACTGAAATCAGAAAAATTTTGCAGAAAATAAAACAGGGCAAGAAATATAAAAAAATAAATAAATGTGTAAACAGAAAATTCTGAAATTCAGAAAAAGTGAATAGAATGCCTTAAAAATGATAGAAGAACCCCAAGAATAACTTTCAAGCAACGCGCTTGCAAAAAAATTGCCATAGGATTATAATAGTGGGGCTTCTTGGGCGATGGGTGGGGTTAGAAGGCCATTTTATATTTTTTACAAAAAGGGCCGCAACTCCTTTATTAAAATTAGTAGAAATTTGTTTCTTTAGTTATAAGTGGAGTCAAGTGATCCCTTCTTGACAACATAAGCATTTAAATAATCGACCACAAAAAGCAGGTCAAATCGCACCTCAAAGTTAAGGGGGGCTGCATGCCCCCTGCTACTCTACCCCAATATCAGCATGAAACTAAGAGTGTGACAAACCAAAATCTTAGAATTGACATTACTCAAAATTCTCCCCATAGAATTTTTTCGTTTTTATCTTAACATGTACTCCTGACCTTCCTCTACAACCATGCACTTTTAGTTTTCAGGCTTCATTTCGAAAATCCTGAATTTTTTTAAGGGACACTGTGAGTTGAGCAATGCTGACATCTACCTCTTTGGGGATGACACTAAGATGTTTCTGAAAGTTAATTATTAAGATGAACAAAAAACTGCTCCAAGATGATATCGATCAGATGTGCAGGAATCAATGCTGAAATTCCTCCTAGATAAATGCAGTGTACTGAGACTAGGAAATGCCCTCCCGACTTCTTCTTATACCCTTGATGGACATATGTATAGAAGCATCACCGATAGTAAAAGATTAGGGTATCATTGTGGACAACAAGCTTAATATTTAGATGAAATTTGGTACACATATAGCCTATATGGTCTAATTGTGCCTTTTGATGGTCTGATTGATGGGTATTCTATAGTTTTCGTAATATTGAGAAAATATTGAAAAAAAAATTTGTTTTTTTCATTTCTGGCCCAAAACTTGCCCAAGCATGTACATGACATTTCATACACATATCACCTATATGATGCTGTTGTGCCTTTTGATGGTGTGATTCATGGTCATTCTATCCTTTTTGAAATATTGACAAAATATATTGCAAATTATAATTTTTTGTTTCTGGCCCAAAACTTAGCCTCTCTTGCATGTACCTGGATAAAAATTCATCCACCTATAAAGATCTTTCACTGGTCTCATTGATAGGTAGTTTTAACACTTTTTAAATATTTAGAAAAAATTTGAAAAATATAAATTAATATACTTCTTGGTTTTCGACCCACAGCTCATAACCTATTCCTTGTACATGTACGAAACTGCACCATAATATGTGTAAATTTGTCTAGTTCAGCCTTTCCATGGTTTTACATACCCTGGCAGGGCGGGCAGATGGTAGGGCAGCGGGTATATAGATAATTTTAGGCCAAGATTTGGCCACGATTGCATTATACCAATTTTGTCAACATAGATTTTAAGACTATTAAAGATGTCTTTCGCTGAAGGTTTGCTGCTGTGCAGCCTATATTTTGAATTGCATTTTCAATTCTGATATATGATTTGATATGATATGATATGATATGATATTTTAAGGGACCTGAATGGTTCTGCCACACCGTGACACCGACAACCGACAGGTGTTTCGCGGGGGGGGGGGCTGTCGCTATTTTACCCTGAAATTTTAACATGGCACAGATGTGACCAGGGCATTGGATCTGCCCTGATTGGTCAGGATTTGCCCTGATATATGCCATTTGCCCTGATGCCAGGGGGGCTGCAGCCCCCCCTGACCCCCCTGCGAAATACACCTATGGTAAGGGAGAGTGCCCTAAAAAGCACCGCTTCCGAGGAGGTGTTCCCCTGTGTTAAGTGTGTTTTTCAGCTAACAATATATGTTTGGAGAGTTCCAGACCATATGAATGGTATGATAAGTCAAACATTTTGATTATATGATTAATCAAATTTTGTAATACTGCTAAGGTAAGTAATTTTCTTAGTTTTCTTGCCTCAAAGATTGTTGGTAGGACCGCTCATCTCAGAGTCCATCTCTCCGACTTTGCAAGTGATTTCGTGTCCATTAGACGCTTTTCCAAGCTCTAATACGACGTTTCTAGGTGCACAATTTGTGAAGTTGTAACAAATAGATTAACCCTCCTCCGGTGTGACACACAAAATTACCTGTTTCCGATCTCTAAAAGCAACTGAATGAATGCTTTAGTTTTTCATTGTTGTCCGTTTGTTGTTTCAATTAGTTTCTTTGGAGAAAACCATAAACTATCATTTAAATCATGCTGGAAAAGCTGTTAAAGGATTTGAAAACTTCAGAATGTTATGGTACCCATTGGCAGTGCAGGTGCACTCATTGATCATTTAACTTTGTTGATTAGGATTTGTTTATATCTTGCTGGCAGCTAAGGTGTGCGTATGAGCACAAGTGATGAGGTCCCTCTACCTGGACATGACCTAACCTATAGGCTGTTGATAAATGTGTCAGCTTGAGGTCATCCAATTTCTGGCAGACTCTCCAGCTGTGCTGTTCGTTTAGAGTCTGTGAGCAGACTGCTGTATATCAGTCATGGCTACTGGAATATCCGATTAGGTATTTTACAAATCCCACTCACCGGTTGACCTCATCCACAAACACAAAACTGTTATCATGCTGCCTGAAAAGAAAAGCTGTTTGTTTATCAATCAAGACTTGAGAAGGTTTAAGGCAGAGTTTATTAGTCTCAACACTGCAGTGGAAGAGTTAGCATGTCAGTGTGCAGAAGATTGAGAAGAACTTGGTAAGTTTATTTTTAATTCCTGAATTAAACTCCCAAGAAATATGCATTCTGAATGCAATTGTGTTTATTTGGGTAAGGTGTACACAATGTCTGGTTCATATATATGACATTATACATAAATCAAACATGTGGATAGTGTTGAGCCACTCCTGACTACTTGTTCCGATATAACAATGACCCAAGGCATTCAATACTGTGAATATTGCATTCTCCCTGTAAAAGGATTCATGATAATTTAAGGCAGCATGAAATTGTGGTTTGGCATATGGAATACCCAGTTCCATAATTTTCACCAGTCTTTGCCATAGGGGAGACGGGAGTATTGTGCCACCAATTGCAAGGTTGAATTGAAGAACCATCAAAATTATGAACAAAAAAAACTGTCAAATATTATAACGTGAAAAGTGTCTATCAGAAATTTGGTATTTTTGTTTGAGTGTAATCTGAATACCAGCATTATTGTTCTTCAATTGTGTAATTTCGTATTTAATGTGAGTGACAGATTTCCGCGAAAAAGAAGTATAAGTTGAAGTAAGCATTTTGACACATTTTGTTTACTTGTTTTTCCATGGTCTCTTATTTCAGTGATGCATTTTTCCATTTTCTTTCTGGCATGTTGCTGTCCAAGAAATGTTGGTTTGAAGTACAGAATAAGTTGTTCATCATCAGCATACTTTTGATCTTCTACCTGGTTTTGTTCAGCTACTTTGCTTACAGGTGCAATATATGAATTGAATAGGTTTGGGCCCAGTTTTTATCCTTGAGGAACGCCATATTGTAGAGGTAACTTGCCAGATTCTGTATTGTTGATGTGCACAGACTGTGATCTGCTTGAGATGTAGGATTTGAACCAGTTCAAAACCGAGTCAGCAATGCCATGAATGTCTCTCAGCCTTTCTAGAAGAATGTCATGATCAATTGTGTCAAATGCTGCAGAAAGATCTAATAAGACCAACATTGTCACTTCACCTTGGCTCATATTCAGCATGACGTCATTGTGGATTTTTGTCAGAAGTGTTTCTGTACTGAAATGTTGTTTATAGGCTGATTGTTTTTCGTCATCAAGATGACTTTTTGCGAGTTGATCTGTATACTGTTTGATGACAGCACTCTCTATGACCTTACTCAAGAAAGACAGGTTAGATACGGGCCTGTAATTCTTTTTAATGAGAGCAAGACCACTTTTCTTTTACAGTGGCTTAACCAAAGCATGCTTCAAGTTGGCAAGCATTTCTCCTAGAGTCAGTGAAGTATTGACTATTTTGGTTATGATCGGAAGGAACTCATCAATGCATTCCATCAGTAACCAAGTCGGGATTGGGTCAAATTGACAATGCTTCACAGGCATCTTGCTGATGAGCTTTTTAACCGCTGTCTGTGTGAGTGTTTTAAAATGCCTTGATTTATGACCAGTGTAGATATCAGTCTTTTGTAATCTTGTTAATTTATATATATAAATAGTATTTTTCATTGTATTGAATATTCCTGGGAGCTTTTGCCAAATTTGTATTGGATGTCTATTGTGGAGGTACATGTACAATGTATGAAAGCGAAAATCTTCATAAAATGCAAAAAAAGGTGACTAATTCTTGCGCAGACAGCAATAGATAGTTCTAGAATTTACCAGGTTGAGGAAATAAATAATATTCAAAACAGAGTCATGTATACATGCAGTATGCTTGGCTTTGTCTTTATTGTTCCAGAGACTTTAAAACTTTTCATATAAACTAAATATAACATTTGATATTTATCAAAATTGTCTTCATTAGAAATTCTTCGTCTCCTTTATTACCATCAATTTCCTCCAGACTTCTGTGAGTGTTTGAATCTGATATTTTTCGCTTCTCGTCCAATTGACTCTTTGCAAAATATCATCTTCAGCTGCTCTCTAAACTGTGCCCCGCTAAAGCAGTAGAGGAAGAAATTAAGAGAGTGGTTTGCGTGTTGACAAGTCAGAGCCATGAAATATATGGCCACTTGGTATTGGCCACGTCCAGCATTCATTAAGTAATGCACGCATATTGGCAATGATAATAGCAGGTATGCGAAACACACAGATAACAAAGTTGCAGTCATGCTGCTCATGTTGCTATTTGAATTTCCCGCATTTGTAGTCTGCTGGCGCCGCCTAGCAGCATTTAAGAGAATCACTATAATGAAGGAGTTTGAAACAGTCATACATAACATCGGCAAAGCACTGTATGTTAGGAATTCAATCCAAGGCATAATTTTCCATGTGTAGTAATACCATTCTTCATTTGGTGGGTCATACTGACAATAATAGGCTTGAATAGTTGTAAAATATCCACTTTTATACAACTTCACCTTGGGTATATGCATGGAAAATAGAACTGTAATAAGTAATGCAAGAGATATGTAGACTTTCTTGAATGTAAAGATTAGTTTCACTTTGTGGGGTTTCCTGAAAAACAAAATGAATACAAAATCAGTTGCATTTCTATGGGTTTAGAAATAGTATAGAACAGATACACTGCTCCAGATATATATGTATTTCTAGGCTCCTGTAAAATGTTCCATTTGGAGTTCCAGCCCATACTCCAAAATTCTGTAACTTTGCATGCAGGTAGTTTTGTATATTACCAAACTTATCAGGTTAGAACAGAACTTCATTTAAACAGATTCACTTGGGTGGTCCAAAATTGCCTGCAGAAACTTTGATTTTATATATATATTATATTCAAGGGACCGTTCAGAATTTATGACTGGGGGGCTGGGAGTTTTGGCTGAGGGGGTACTAACTTTTCACGTGTTTCAAGGGGTACTAATTTTTGACAAAATGTCTAAGGGGGGGTAAGAAAATTTGACAAAGAATATTGTAATAATACAAGCATACACTCAGTTTATTCCACGAATCTGTGCGTGTGACCATCCAAGGGTATAAACTAAACCAAATTAAAAACGCAAAATTTTCTGTTTATGATTCAGATAGGCTGTTGAGTTTATGAATATGTAATTTTATATCACCGGGTGTCAAAGGACTCAGTTCTATAAAATCACTCCATTCTGACCTTTGCTTCAAATTGATTGCACATCTGTGGCCTAGTTTATCACATTGGGGTATGACCAATGGACTGGGAAATCAAGCACCCCATAGGGCAAATCTAATGATTTCATGTGAAAGCTTGAAGAAGATGATGCAAAAGGCCTCACAATTCATTCAATTGGTGCCACTAAACTTGTTAAAATTGTCACACACAATGGCATTCCAGTTGAACAATGCAATTATGGAAACAGGTCCTCGAAATGCCTGTACAAATACAACAGAGTGAAAAGGCTTAGTATTTATTAAAAGGACGTAGCACAAACCTGTATAGCTAGCTTGGACAAACAGCAGTGCCTTGTGTTCCTTCCTCATGCTTTTCTTATGGGTAGATGTGTGGTTGTGAGAACAGCACAAGGATGGCACAGAAAATACTGATTTTTACCAATGCAGCTGTTACACAGGTAGCATATACAGTGGGGTGCGAAAGTTTAGGCACCCTTGGAGAGGGGTCACATTTTTTCAAATTCCAGGCAAAGCATTTGCAGAATCTTTCCAATGTGGATTGTGTGAGTTAAGGATACTCATGCACTCAATTTTACCAAGAAAGAACAATGAAAATATTAAAATGTAAAAAAGTATGGGTCTTTTTGTCAGATTTTATGTGTGCAAAAGTTTGGGCACCCCTACAGATTCTGATCTTGATTTTTCTATAAATCTACATTAAAGCAATATAAAAGCTCTAAAACTGATTGGATAATGATGTAAGCATCCCAGGACTTCATTTCTTATGCATTTTTTATTGTTCTGCCCAACAGAGCGACTCCAACCGTTGCATCTTTGAGGTGCCTATAGCATCAAATGCTCATGTCCAGTTACACTGAAAGTTTTGAATATTTCTAGATCAGGGGACTTGGTTAGCCTCTGCTTTACCTACAACTAACATTTCATCTAAAATAACCAAAAATATTTAAGATTTCCATTATTTATTTAGGTTAATGTCCAGCAAAATTAAAATTATTAATGTTCAGTTCAACTTTGTTTTGCTAGCCAGGGACTATTTTTGCTGAAAAAAATTCAATTTGTGGTTTATTTTGTTGCTATTTAATCAATTTAGCTATTTTTTAACAATCAAATCTTATTTGTCAACTACAGAGACCCCCGCAGGTATGACACTAAGTGTGGTCCACTGGTGCATCATTCCACCGTCAGCATGCAGATGTGAAAAGCCAAGCTATACAAGGTATCATAATTACATAGCTTAATCTGACTGTCAGAGTCATGCCAAAGGACCCATCTAGCTATTTGGAAGCCTTCTGGATCAGTCAATGTGGTGTTTGAGACAAGGGTGTAAAAATATGCATTGAAATCGAATCACTCCGATACACCAAAATGTGACAAACAAGTTTGACGCACCAAGGGCAAGAATAGGCAGGCCAAAAATTATGGATGACAGCTGTAATAATTGCGAAATTGTCATTTCTACACAACACAACTCAAAAACAGCAGGTTTCGCAAATATTTTTACAAGAAAAGCCAAGGTACTCTGACATAGATGCCCAGAAAGTTGAACTTTTGTGGAATTTTAGGTATTTCAGTGGGATATATGTGTGAGATGCTCCAAAATGTCATCAAAGAATGATCTGTCATGTTTAGGTGATGAAAAATAAACATGATAAATCAACTTTTTCCACTCCTGGACTCAAAATGATCGAAATTTCATTAAATAATCTGAGATACCCCGTGTCCCTCAAATCCGCCAAGTTTGGAGTCATTCTGTATGGGATTAAAATAAAAAAATTCACAAAAATGAAGTTCTGGGATGCTTAAATTATTATCCAATGCATTTTAGAGCTTTTATATTGCTTTAATGTAGAGTTATAGAAAAATCAAGATCAGAATCTGTAGGGGTGCCCAAACTTTTGCACATGTAAAATCCGACAAAAATACCCATATTTTTTTACATTTTAATGTTTCCATGGTTCTTTCAGGGTAAAATCGAGTGCATGGGTATCCTTCACTCACACAATCCACATTGGAAAGATTCTGCAAATGCTTTGTCTGGAATTTGAAATAATGTGACCCCTCTCCAAGGGTGCCCAAACTTTCGCACCCCACTATATATCTTTCTGATTAACCCTGAGCCTTTTCCATTCCGCAGTTATCGAATAGGCTGTTGAACGACTTCTTTCTGGAACATGGTTGCATTTATACATTGGAATAGGCCTACCACACTCTAAGAAAAAAAAGGTGTGAGGGGTGCACAAGGTTCATCATCATCGTCTTGGTGCTTCAAACAAGGGGTGCATGAAAAAAAGGTGCATCACATATTATAGGGTGCATCACACATTACAAGGTGCATGGGATGCTTCACCATCCTTCCATGGTTTCTGAAACTGGATATGGAAAATTACGGAAATAATAGGGTAGCTGGGTAATTGCATAAAAATGCCAGGCAGTGCCTAACTGACAAGCTGGTGCTGTGGGAAGGCAAAGGTGGTGACCCAGGGCACACTTAGAAATGGTCTGGGGGGGGAGAGTGGAGGCATTGCACGAGGTGAATGGGCAGCACTCTGGGTTTTTCCTATCTCCTCTATGTCAACTTCAGGCCTTATGGAAAGGCCATACCCCCTAGATACACAACTGACTTTACTGACCTGCCTCCAGTCGCATATCCTGGTAAGTGTGACCATGCCAGCTTCAACGGAATGCTGAAGGTGTATCTGTGAGGCAGCTGACTGCAATATTTACACCAGAGCTGCTTTCTTTCACATCTGCTTATTAATTGTTGATCATTTCTACTGAACACAGACATAATACGCAGCTGTCCTAGTTTCCAATTTGAAACCCATTAACCTTAAAATTCACCATCAGCAACTGCAGCCACTATTATCACCTACTGTACAGCAGACTGATTTGTCAAGCGGGGCAATGCTACATTAATTGAGGAACCGCCAGATGCCACACTGACTTACCAGCAGTTCAGAAAATCATGGCAAAGAGTGGTAAATGTACTATTCACAGCTTCAGTGCAATGGGCAGCCCATGCTAATGTATTCCTGAGAAACTCAGCATCTTTACTGCAATTTCAATAAGTACGAGTTTCTGCAAAAAGACAGCAAAACGTTGCAAATGTAATTCATGTGATTGGCTGAGGCATTGAATTACATGGCATAAATCTCATTTGAATATGATAAAAACGTATTTAAAAGCCAGTGACGTGTCTGGAGGAGATTGTGGCTCTCAGGGTTTGACTGCTAATCTTACCAATTTTCCAAACTAAGCTGCTCACTGAAGCAGAATATTATACGTTTTTCATTGCTTCCTACGTTCAACCAGAAGATTTGGATGACATTTTATTGCCAATGGACCAATCAGGCAAGCTGAAAATGCTACGTGGATACTGAGAAAACTGGCCAGAGAAACTCATACTAAATGAATCTGCAGTAATCAAATCTGAATCAGGAATTTTGACTTGGTTGAGCAAACAGCAATTTCTTTGTCTGACTCAGGAAGTCTTACATACAGTAAATAAGATTGCAGAATTGGTTAGAATATACTGTTTAGGTTTATTGCACACCTTTATAGGGATTGTTTAATTAGGTAAGTAAAGTAATTGGGTTAATCTACATCACGATAGGTCTTCAATGAACTGGCTTGTGATATTTTCTTACATGGGACAAGTGGCGTCATCTATAATGCAAAGCTTTTTGCAATAAATTCTCAATTGTTATGCATGTGGCCCCACCTACAACAGACATGAACTCATAAAATTTGTTTTTGCATAATTTCAATATTAAATTAACAAAATGCATCATAATGTTTATTTGAATATGTACTACACTCTTGAAAGAACATTTTCAATTACAAAGAATGTGGTTTAAAGCTCATGTGTAATTATTTCAGTCCTCTAAACATCGGACACATTTTGACCACAGTAAAGCAAGCGGAATTTGAGGAGTTGTAATCTTCGGACTGACGACCAGCAGGAGGCAATTTGGAAGACAATGAAATTGTCTCACTGTGAACTATTCGTAACACCCACAAAAATGAATGAAAGCTATCAGAAGTTATCTACCTTGTGAGGAATGGCTTATAAGCATCCTTGCAAGAGGCCCCTTTCCACCCTAAATTTGGTCATGCCATGAACCCCCAAAGGTTCTACAAACCAATCTACACTGAAGAACCTTGTATGGTTTATGTAAACTCCCCAGGGTTCTTTGATCTAGGGTGCTGCGGAGCACCCTACGAAAAGGTGCTTCCAGGCACTCCATGGGGTGCTGTATTTGTGACGAAGTGAAGCACCCTATTTGGTTGTTCTAATCCCTTTTCATTCTTAGAGTGCATTGTGTGTGACACACTCTGACCTGACTTCTCAAAAACCTACATTTCAAGCAAGTTGAGTGGTGCCAACTGAAGTCAATTTTATGGCCTTTTGCATCATTTTCTTCAAACTTTAACATGAAATCATTAAATTTGCTCTATGGGCTGTGTAACATATCAGTCCAATGGCCATTCCCTGATGTGATAAACTTGGACACAGGCATGCAAAAAATTGACACACTTGAGTGATTTTATGCAGCTGAGTTATTTAACATTTGATTGCACATATGCATACATTCACAAGCCTATCTAAAGCTTATAGAGAGAAATAAAGCCCTGGAAATAGTTTTGCGTTTTGAATTTGGTTCAGTTAATGTGTGCATTGCTTTGAACATGTATGTCGAGGGGGTACTAAAAATCTGCATGAATCTCAAGGGGGCTATACATTTTTGACGGGAAGTTATGACAAAACTCCCATCCCCCCCCCCAGTCATAAATTCTGAATGGTCCCCTATCTACTAAATTCTATGTCTCAATGAATCGTCAAATTTCACTTGCAAACAGGATGCATAAAAAAATACACTGTATCTATGATTTTTTCAACTATGACTTGCCTGAATAAAAATACACTCACCAAACACCAACCAGTCGTTCAAAAGATACCAGAACCACTACCCAGGCTGCGCAGTCCTTACAAGTGTCAGCGGTGATATACCATATAATGCACGTGGTATCCCATCGTTCGAGAGTCTCTATGTTAAAATTGTTATCCAATATACCAGGTGTTAGGTTTATCAGAAGGTATAAAAGTTCAAAAACAGCCAAAACTCTAAAAAGGAATCCGCTTGTAGTTGATTTAAATTTATCTTTACTAAAAACCAAAGCAGATAGGCTGTTTCCGACTATACCAACAGCCCAAATAACTGGCCACCCATAATCTTTGAAATATATGGCCGCTTTTAGATAATTAGGATATGTTGACCATAAAAATTCTGTTGACCTTGGGTTTATAGAAACATCTTCAAAATTAGTGAAATTAATATCATAATTAGGCGATGAGAAGACAAAGTCACTTCTGTCATGCCGGGCGGCCTCCCTGACAGATGTTGTCAGGTCCATCTGGAATAATATTGCAAAAAGAAAGTTACGAGGGGCGGTCAGAAAATTTGAGGCTTTTTTTAATATGGACACTTATTTTCAATCTAGAACTATGAATTTTTCACAGGATAAAATTCAA
Organism: Platynereis dumerilii; assembly: GCA_026936325.1. Lineage (NCBI taxonomy): Eukaryota > Metazoa > Annelida > Polychaeta > Phyllodocida > Nereididae > Platynereis > Platynereis dumerilii. The sequence goes on along the minus strand of JAPTHN010000005.1, from coordinate 19,841,257 downwards.
CATATTTGGAATGGATTCCCAAAATTTTGGACAATTTGGACATTTCTAAGTCTTTCTGTGGTTGCCATGGAAACTGAAAGTTCAGCTAGTCGGGGCAGGTAATACTGAAATCAAGAAAGCCAATACATTTTGTCTGTGAGAGTCCTCTCTCTATCACTTGTATTAGTGAGTCTGACCATATTTGACAAAAGAAATATAAAATTAGCTGTTAAAAATACTTCCAAGCTCACCAAAAGCATTAATTCTTTGACCTGACCCATTGAAGTAAATGATCCTTGAAGTACTCCAAACAAAGTTCCATGAAAGCATTTTGGTCATCCAAAGCCTTTTCTCCTCCGGGGCCTGAAACTCCGGCCCCCATGGACTGAAGTAATGAAAAACCAGGACTTACATAAAGCAACATGTCACAGGAATAACTGGTATGGATAATGCTGCCCATATTGGTTTCTTGTTCATACCAGTGAACCCATGCTTTCACAAGTCGTTATGTAGTCAGGGAAACCAACCCCAGCTGCCGGAATTTCCCTTGCTAAATCTGGCATGCAAGAGCACTTTCCTACATAACATGGGTTCAGTGTTGCTTGAAAGTATACTTAGAAGCTAATATCATATTTCTTGTGCCAAATATGTCCAATCTCACTAGTACAAGTGATAGAGAGAAGTCTCTCACAGTCACAATTTATTGGCTTTCTTGGTTTCAGTATTACCAGCCCCGACCAGCTGAACTTTCAGTTTCTATGGCAACCACAGAATGACATAGAAATGTCCCAATTGTCCGAAATTTTTGAAATCCATTCCAAATATGCTGAATTTTAACCTGTGAAAAATTCATAGTTCTAGATTGAAAATAAGTGTCCATATAAAAAAAAGCCTCGAACTTTCTGAACGCCCCTCGTAATGTCATTCTGAGGCTGATATATCATGAAGTCCTGAATATGTCACAAAAAAATATATAAAGTTTCTTTCAATATATCCAAATGGATTTTTTACCTGTAGAGACGTTCACCAATCCAAACTGGATGGCTTCCTCGGGACAAATGTTGTTGTTCCTGTGGAATGACTATGTCATAAACGTGTGAAGGCTCACAACTGTGCACCTTTATAACACAGTCATTCCAAAGGAAAGACGCCGTGCATTTGCACTGAAGAAGCCATCCAGTTTCGATTGTCGAAAGTCTCTACAGGTGAAAACTCAGTTTGGATATATTTAAAGAAACTTTATATAATCGAATGGAATATCTAGAAGAATGTTCAATAAGATGTCACGAAAAAGATGATTATGGATGCAATAATATTATATCGATATGTAGGTAGGGGGAACGGGGGCACATTGGGAAGCTCTTAACGTCTACTAATTTTGCTCAATGCTGAAAGCACTGAAGAACTCAGAAGTTTGCATGAATATCACCAATACTATTGAGCTTAAATGCAAGGCATAATGAACTAGACTGCACCTACCCTTTTGCAGCCAGAGAGTCGTAAAAATGACTGTCCCAATGTGCCCCGGCTGTGCCATTGGGACATCAATTAAAAAATAATTTTAACGCTCCACGTGCAATAGATATTACATAGAAGTAGTGTTTAAGATAATATACAGTGCATTAACACCTTGTAGTGCCAATAGTTAGTAACTTTAAACAGTTTAAAACATTTAGCATAAACTGTCCTAGGTGAGGACATCTATATTTAAGTAACACACAGTGCTTTGCGACAAATTTGTTCACAGAGCATGGTAATCCACTATGCCTCTATTCACTGTGGCCTGAATACCTGTTGCGTGCTGTCTCAGGTCATTCAGTTGCCTTGGACACTTAAATTCTACCATATTAAGTGCCTCCCAATGTGCCCCGAATTCACTGTCCCAATGAGCCCCGATATGACTTTTACACCAAAATGCTAATTTCTCTGACACCAGTGAGTGTGTTTATCACGATAGCAATTCATAACTGTTCGTTACGATATATAAAATTCATACAACCTCTGAGAAAGCCTCATTGTTCATGGTTTGTCCTCAGAATGGTTCGAATTGCACCCGTCCATATTTACTTTAGTAGTAAGAAAACAAACTTTTGCCCGCCATACTTCTGCATGTGGCCTTTAAAATTTGTCTATAAAACCATGGAAACATCAGAATGTGAAATTACAAGATATGATGGCACTACCATAATTATCATATACCTTGCCAGGATCCAAGAAAACCCCACCGTCCCACAGTGCCCCGCATCCCAATGTGCCCCCGTTCCCCCTACCATAAGGACATATGCCTAGCTAGATGCCCGGGCTCCATTCGGGTGTATCTGCACAATTAATGCTGAGCTAGTATGCTCCAATATAGATACGCCCAATGGTCCTTGGGTATCAAAATATCTATTCACTTACCTTTCTTTTCTTGTTCACATTCAAAAAGGGAAAAATACAGTTTTAGTGTTGAAAGGTTGAATGAAAGATGAGTCTGCATTGTTCTTTGAAATCCTTGTCCTTTTATACCCGTAAAATATGAGATTTGGTTTTGTTCGCTTCGTGACGCATTCCTTTGAATTACATAGCAAGGCAGTGATCTGTTTGATTTTACTGAATGAGTGAAGGAAATCAAAGAAAAGTTTCAAGAAGTCATATCTAACCTTTCACTTTCTCCTTCATAGCTCAGCAACTCTTTCGATTCAAGTCTTTATTGTGCATTTTACTCAAAATCTACTGATGGATCATTTGGTCTTTCAATCATAAGTAAGCCATGTCACTTTGAAATGTAATCGCAAATCTTTTGGTTTAGCTTTCACAATCTTTCTGACTTGATTCAACTTAAGTATATTGGATACCAATTTGATGTGCTTTCAAAAATCATGGTATTCATGCAAGTCACATCTTCGGTATTGAAAGAGACAGTCTCAGACAGAGTAATTATTTATGCAAAAAACCAACATGGATTTTTTTTAAAATCCATGTTGGTTTTGCATTGAAATTTGGTTTTTCAAAAAACCATTTTGAATCTAAAAAACAAATTTTGTCTGAATTTTTTTAGAGTGTAGGGAAGGTCTTTCTGTGCACAAAATCTGAAATTTGATAAAACGGACCAAAGAAAGATGTCTGGGAAATGGTCACAGTTGAATGATTTTTTTGGTAAAATTATGCTTGTTGAGGATAGAATCAATTCCATCTAGATTAATGAGCTGTCTCAGAGAAAATCATGCAAAATCCAGAGATCTTGATTGATGACCGACTCGGAATTGGCTAAAATTTTCCACACATCAAGGTTTGGGTCTTTAAACATGTAATTCATGGTCAAAAGTCCAAATTTCATTTTTTAAGGTTGTGCCACAGCATCTTGAAAAAAAGATGTTTTTCACTTAAAATTGACTAAAAATTCACTCCGAGCGCCCATGAAATTGCATGTTTTTAAAGCCTCATTAAATCTGATAAACTGCAAATATAGTCATGTAAGTTTAAAAAGTTTGTCATTTGGAACCTTAAAAATGCAAAAAATTCTTTAAATAAATTTTGACATCATTCATCTGTTTTTGGCAGCTTGCCAAAAATTTGTCTTCAATGGATTTTTGAAAATTGTGAAAAACACCCAATGTTTAAGGGGGCTGTTCTCAATGCGCGACGCCTTTAGAAACCTGATTTAAAAAAAATAGGAATGCAGAACACTTGAATTTTACTAAATGCGTGTCCGTTCCGTGGGATATCTTGTAAAGTTGCAATAGGTGGCGCTAATTTTCGAATTTTTCATTAAAATGTGAAAAACTACGAAGTTTAACAGCATCTACTTAAAAGCTAGATATGAAAATTTTTGGTTTAAACCACATATTTTGGTGAGAGAATTGCAATATATGTCATTTTCTATGACACTTCAACCCAATCCAAGATGGCAGTTGAGCTGGAATTAAAAATGGCCACCAAAAAGTAAATTGTATGCAACTTTCCTCCAAATTGGGATAGAGCGTCACTATTTTGGCTTCAAAGATGGGTTTAGGGACCTGAGAAAGTCAGTTATGATATCAATTTTCATTTTACATCCAGCTAATGCAAGTTGGCATCCAAACTGGAATTCAAAATGGCTGCCGAAAGGTAAATATTACCTCTTTTCACTCATAAATGGGATTGATCGCCACTGTTTAGGCCCAAACATGGGTTTTTGGGGTCTGAGAATTCCATTATGATGTCCAGTATAGTTCATTTACATTTTCCTACCAAGATGGTGTCCAAGCTGCAATTCAAATGGCCGCCAAAGGTGTATTTCACCTATTTTTGCTCCTAATTGGGATTGATCACCACTATTTTGGCCCAAATATGGGTTTCAGGGGTCTTAGAATTCAATTATGATATCCAGTATAGTCCATTTACATTTTTATAACAACACAGTGTCCAAGCTTAAATTCAAAATGGCCGCCAAAGGTGTATTTCACCGATTTTAGCTCCTAATTGGGATTGATCACCACAGTTTGGGCCCAAGCATGAGTTTTTGGGGTATTAGAATTCCATTATGATATCCAGTATAGTCCATTTACATTTTCCTACCAAGATGGTGTCCAAGCTGCAATTCAAATGGCCGCCAAAGGTGTATTTCACCTATTTTTGCTCCTAATTGGGATTTATCACCACTATTTTGGCCCAAACATGGGTTTGCAGGGTCTTAGAATTCAATTATGATATCCAGTATAGTCCATTTACATTTTTATAACAACACAGTGTCCAAGCTTAAATTCAAAATGGCCGCCAAAGGTGTATTTCACCTATTTTAGCTCCTAATTGGGATTGATCACCACAGTTTGGGCCCAAGCATGAGTTTTTGGGGTATTAGAATTCCATTATGATATCCAGTATAGTCCATTTACATTTTCCTACCTAGATGGTGTCCAAGTTGCAATTCAAAATGGCCGTCAAAGGGGTATTTCACCTATTTTTTCTCCTAATTGGGATTGATCACCACTATTTTGGCCCAAACATGGGTTTCGGGGGTCTTAGAATTCAATTATGATATCCAGTATAGTCCATTTTCATTTTCATAACAACACAGTGTCCAAGCTTAAATTCAAAATGGCCGCCAAAGGTGTATTTCACCTATTTTAGCTCCTAATTGGGATTGATCACCACAGTTTGGGCCCAAACATGGGTTTTGGGGGTCTTAGAATTCCATTATGATATCCAGTATAGTCCATTTACATTTTCCTACCAAGACAGTGTCCAGGCTGTAATTCAAAATGGCCGCCAAAGGTGTATTTCACCAATTTTAGCTCCTAATTGGGGATTGATCGCCACAGTTTGGGCCCAAACATGAGTTTCGGGGGTCTCTGAGAATTTGATTATGATATCCATTTTCATTTCATTTAATCCAAGTTGACGTTCAAATCTGGAATTCAAAATGGCCACCACAGGCATACTTTGCATATTTTTGCTCATAATTTGGATGGAACTGCCCTATGAGGGTCCAAACATAGGTTTTTCCGGTCTGAGAATTCAATTATGATTTCGTCTTCGTGTCCGAGGTCGCCTCGTGCCTTTTGTCGTGATGCAGCTTTGTCAAGTGTAAACAATGAAAGTATGAAAGTTGTTATGGTCCCTAAAACATTTTACATGCAAAATGACAACTCATAGTATTACTTGCCAGTGGTTACACTAGTCAAAATGATACCCTACCAAGAATTTCATGTCTTTCCTCTTGAATCACTATAGAAATGCAATGGAAAATTTGCTCTGACCTAATTTGGCACAGACCTATTGAGCATGTGCAGAGAGCAATAACAAATGGTGGCCATTTTGAAATTTCCCTGATTCAAACTTTTAAGGGCAGTTTTCAATACAAGCTACATGGGGTTCACTCATCAGACAAGGCTGATATTAATCTAAATTTTGTAAGGAATTTTTTGGTGTGGGTCTGATCAGTGAACGTTATGTAGCTCACTTTTGGGTGATAATGGATCAAATTTTACTATGAATGATAAGGACAGTTTTCATAGTGTGAATATAAGATTGTAACTGGCCAAAATCATCTCAGAATGAATGCAGCCTTTGACATTCAACATATTTGTTTTGCAAAAACCGGATAGTGGTGTTTTGCAAAAACCGGATGGTGGTGGTAGTTTTGGGGGTATATTTTACCTATTTCGGTCGAAATATGGGTTTTTGGGGTCTGAGAAGTTGAATTATGTTATCAATATTCATTTTCTTCCATCCGATCCAAGATGGTGTCCAAGCTGAAACCAAAATGGTTCTCCTATTTTTGCTCCTAATTGGGATCGATCTGAGCTGTTCAGGTCCAAACATGGGGGTCTGAGAAGTCAATTATGCGGTCCATTTTTTCTTTGACTACTCCCAATCACCCCAATCTAAGTTATCATCCACAACGGAATTCAAATGTGAAAAAGCTGCATCAGAATAATATTTATGTCTATCAGTTTGCTCCTAATTGAGATGTAGTTGCATTATTCTGCGTGCCTAACATGAACTTTTTTGGTCTTACTATCTAATTTTGACAATCATGCTCTTTTCCCTATAACCTGATCCAAGATAGTGCTAAGGTAGAATTCAGAATTGCAACTTATACATTGTTGTAAATTTGACCTACTTAGGATGTAACTTATCTTGCTTCCGGAAGTTTGAGGAATGGGAATTCAATTTGTGACCATTTCTGCCACCTGTATAGCATGCCTAATTAGTTAATCAGTTTGTACTTTTGGTTGTAAAATTGTAACATTCAAGGCCCTGTCCAAAAACCATGTTGGACTTGGGTTTCAGTAAAGTTAGAACTGAATGCTCTGTTTGACTCCAAAATAGGAGCTCTAGCCCTATTAATGGTAAATATAGTTTTCTTTAGCTTTATTGGGATCTATCTAAAAAAAAAGTCAGCACAGATATGCTAAATTTGGATTGGGTTGACACAATCAATTCACTGATGCTAAATTCTACTTTTATATTCAGAAAGGTAGGCTCTATCCAAATATAGATAAAACTCCATTTTCACCTACCACTTTGGACAATACTTCAGATTTGGTCATCTGGACCCATAAGTACAGAACAATTCATCCATATATATCTCAATTAGGAGCAAAGGTAGACTTCACTTTTTGGCAATCATTTTCAATTACGTCATGGATGCCGTCTTGTATTGGATGGAAGTAGGAGGTAAAATAAAAATTGATATCTTGTTTCATTTCTAATTCCCGCAAAATTTAAGTTGATGCCTCAAAAGTGCAGTTCTGTCTCATTAAGGAGGTAAACTACATAGAAATTACTTTTTGGCACCCATAATTCAAATTTTTTAAAAACAATTTTGGATCAGGTAATGATTAAATGGTAATTTATATCAAAATTGAATTCTTAGAATCTAAAAATGCATCTTTGCACCAAAAACAATTCAGCTGTATCCCTACTAAGATTCAAGACTAATTTTTTTGAAGATTCAAGATTCAAGACTAAAGCAAAGGAAATTAGAATTTACATTTTGATGGCCATTTTGAATTCCAGCTTAGAAGGAATGCTTGGTCGGCTGAGATTAAAAAAAAAAATAGCATGCAATGCATGTGCCGTGTCCTCGGGCCTTAATTTGATCAATTTGTTCCTCTGCCTGGTAGGTGGCAGGGCAGTCTGGAGTTTGTTTATGTCCAACTCCTCCCTCTTCGGAGTCCAGGGAAAACCAAACTACTACTACTACTACCTACCATCCCACCATCCGGTTTTTGCAAAACGACTCTATCCGGTTTTTGCAAAACAAATGTGTTTTGGATGTCAAAGGCTGCATGCAATCTGAGATGATTTTGGCCAATTACAATCTTATATTCAAGAGGAGGGACATGAAATTCCATGGATCCAGGTAGGGTATCATTATGACTAGTGTAACCACTGGAAAGTAATACTTTGAGTTGTCATTTCGCCTGTGAAATGTTTTATGGACCATAAAACTTTCATGCTTTCATTGTTTACACTTGACGAAGCTGCATCATGACAAAAGGCAAAAATAAGCGAATACCTGGCTGTGGTGGCCATTTTGAATTCCAGATTTGAACGTCAACTTGGATTAAATGAAATGAAAATGGATATCATAATCAAATTCTCAGAGACCCCAAAAACCCATGTTTGGCCAAACAGTGGCGATCAGTCCTGAAAAGGAGCGAAAATTGGTGAAATACACCTTTGATACCCCTTTGGCGGCCATTTTGAATTGCAGCTTGGACACTGTCTTGGTAGGAAAATGTAAATGGACTATACTGGATATCATAATGGAATTCTCAGGCCCCCAAAACCCATGTTTGGGCCCAAACTGTGGTGATCAATCCCAATTAGGAGCTAAAATAGGTGAAATACATCTTTGGCGGCCATTTTGAATTGCAGCTTGGACACTGTGTTGTTAGGAAAATGTAAATGGACTATACTGGATATCATAATTGAATTCTAAGACCCCTGAAACCCATGTTTGGGCCAAAATAGTGGTGATCAATCCCAATTAGGAGCTAAAATAGGTGAAATACACCTTTGGCGGCCATTTTGAATTGCAGCTTGGACACCATCTTGGTAGGAAAATGTAAATGGACTAATAGTCTGTTCTCTTGTGTAGCTAAACTGGCTCCCGTGATAATGTCATGTTAAAACTTGCAATCCTGGTGTTTCTAGACCAGAATTTTGTGTAGAATTCAAAAATCAATGATTGCATTTTTTCTGATCACATCTTCCCACTCAAATTCAAGATGGCGGACAAGATGGCCGCTGATGCTGTAAACAGTCATATTTTTCAGTAAATCAGTGCTTATTTGCAATCTTTAGATTGATTTTGTGTTTTTTCCCTGGCTTTATGTTAAGAAATGAAGAAACCGCCTAAATTTATAGAAAGCAATGATAATTTGAATGCCAAAAAGAATAATCATGTCAATACATACAGTACAACGGCAATCAAAAAAGTGTCCAAAAAAAAAACAACTTTATCATAGGCGAAAGCTGTCATCATGAACTATTTAACTTTAATCTGAAGTTTACTGCATAATACAATGTCATATAGTTCTACATATTTTAGAAATGGTCTATAAAACTGAATAAGTAATAATTAAATTATCCAAACAATCTTCTATTATATGATAACATGACATAATTATTATGTACAAAAACTACAACTGAATCATCAAGTCACTAAAGCTATCCGTGTACAGTGCAGGACTTCTCATAAGGAAATACCACAACAATAATTGTCAGAATTGATGTTATAAACCAATTTCTTAAAAAGTATCATCTTCATCAGATGAAGTGTCATCATGAGATACAGTGTCAGTGTTGGTGCATACCTCTTCATCGGCTCCACAAAGACAGAGGTCAGTGCACACAAGATCATTCTGGCGGCATGAACACCAACTTGCACAATTGTTCTTTTTACATCCACATTTAACCAACTGAACAACAGCATCAGGGGCAGGAGGAAGCAAAGTTGTAACAGGAAGGTATTTTCCATTTTCAAATGTCCAGCCAAATTCATAGGGATTCAATATGGCTGGTTTTGGCACAATGTCATTTTGCCAAACTACTGCTTGTTACCGGGCTCTGAGAACAGCTTGTTGAAGAGCTCTTTTGTTGGTGATAGTTTTTGCCTTTGGGATTGGATTTTCTTGAAGCACTGCCAGCACGTCTTTGCAACATCTTTTATTTTTGTTTGTGGATCATACAATTGGCAAACATAGTTTTCAAGTAGTGCTTGGATGGATTCTTCAGGTTCGTCGTGTTGACCAGGAACCTGGAAAGCTTGTATCACATCATCAGCCTTACAGAAGACCTTCTAACATGTAAATTTGCCCTTTGTTGAAATATATCCAGTTATGACTGCACCTGAGAAAGCGTGAAAACATGGTAGTGCTGCAGCCTTTTCTGCCCAAAGTGTTTCATGGATCCGGTTCACTGAAATAGCTCTCCGTTTTGCTCCAGTACCCGTTATGAAGTTTTTTCTTTGCCAAGCTGCGGAATGTGTCTTACTGCCAGAACAAGAACATCAGTGCCTTGAGAGAAGATGTCCACAACATCAGCACCTCTTTTAGCTGCATCTGCCACATGCAAGATTAAATGATCATCCACCTTCTCAAGCATGTGTGCATTCAAGATGTTGGACATTTCAGCCAGTTGACATTACTTTTTCCCTTGAAGTTACCATGAATGTATTTATCTTGTTCTGAAAGTAACTGAAGCACTTTTTTGCTGGGTCACAAGTGAGTTTGTCTTTTGTTTTGGAACTTGACAGGAATAGCATCATGCTCACATTGGCAATAGCTGTTCTGTCATCGACAGGTAGTTAATTTGCTGCACTGCCTGAACTCTTTTTTTTTCGGATGGAATCCTTTAAGGAGTGCGCATTGATAGCATAGTTGTCTAACACAATATGCACTTCTTGGTGCCCTCAGAAATTTGCCTGGACGACCAGAACAAATGTTCTGGAAAAATCCTCACATGTCCGGGCATTTTTTGGCTTTCCAATGGCTTGAACTACCGTCATTCCATCTAATACAGCAGCTTTAACAGGACTTTCTGGTAAGGCCTAAGACACTTGATCCTCATTTAATGTTTGCCCCAGACAAGGCATTAGCTTGGTCTTGTCAGTACACATTGCAAAATATCCATCTGACAGAACGAGAGATTGTGGTTTGGCAGTGAACTCACAAGATCCAATTGCATATTGCAAGTCAAACCAAGTTTTGTCATTCAACCAGATATTAATGAAGCCAGTATTTATCCTTGTTGCAACAAATTCAACTGCTTTAGCTTGTTTCATCCAGTGAACATATGCATCAAAACACCTCTGCACAGCTGGTGTAAGTTCATGGTGCTTACCACTCTGAGCACTCTGCAATCCAAGCATGTCATGAGCTTCTCAGATAGTCTTGCCATTTCAGGAGCCACGAGGAAAAATCTGTCAAGAGCATTGTCATTGAGCGTAATCCCCACTGAACCTCCATGACCTTTCATCCATTTATTCAGATGCTCTATACCATGGTCCATACCAATTTGCACAAAATGGTGTTTGATTTTTGTTAACACTGAAATTTCCATCTGCAGACTCCCGCCAGACCATTGGATCTGATGTTTCCAAAGAATTCATTTCTGCAAGAAAGAGTGGCCCCATCCTGGCATACTTCTGTCAGTCATGTGCAAAAAACTATTTGCACAACTTATCGAGTAATTTGAGGTGGAGTTTCCAGTAGCATTCATGAGTTGCTCTCACAAACTGGATGAGGGCATGGACTTGCAGCATGTACTATTGAATGAACTTGAACAGGCTTGATGCAGACTCATTATCTTTGTCAAATTCATTAAGACCTTCTAGAATTTGGTTTGCTTCAAGGAAGGCTACAAATTGTTCAGTTGCTATTTTGATGTCCTGCAAGGATGACTCTTGGCAAGCACGTGCAATTTCATTGAGAAAGTCAAGGCATTTGATGGCGTTTGGATGCAATCTTACAAATTTGGCCCCGTATAATTCAAACAGTGCTTGCTGAGTGGTTGGGTGACTTTTAAACCTTGTTTCATGTGATTTCCATTCAGGATCTGTTTTGTAGTTTGTGGGCCATGAAGGCCAGACAAATCCATTGGCTGTTGCTCTTGCTGCTGCTGTCACTACAGCATAACATTCAAAATTAGCAGGGAAAACATGCATTTTAGTTTAGAAAATAAAAATTTATTGTCTCAGAAGTTTACCAAAAGTTGATGGAAGCAAGATAAAATTATGTTGAGACAGCTTGCTGAATTTTAAAGTGATAGGTGAAATAATGCGACCTGCTATAAGGTCAGAAGCTTACCGAAAATCCCTACTGCAATAGAGGCGGCAAGCAGCTGTTAAAATGAATCAAATATTACTTTTATGGCTTTGGAACCTACAAAAATGAATTCCTTGACCCCAAAAATACAGAAAATGACCTGTCACTTGTTAATCTATGTTAAATATGGACTGAAATAGGTCGAAAATGCTTCTCGGCAGTCATCTTGGCGGCCATCTTGGATTTTACAGGAAGTTCCATCCGAAAAAAATGCAATCATTAAAAAACGTGTTCTATCCACCCAAATCTACAAGAAAATGCATGTTTGCCAATTTTAACATGCAAGTCCCACGGAATTACACAAGAGAACAGACTATATACTGGATATCATAATGCAATTCTCAGACCCCAAAAACCCATGTTTGGGCTTAAACAGTGGCGATCAATCCCATTTATGAGTTAAAAGAGGTAATATTTACCTTTCGGCAGCCATTTTGAATTCCATTTTGGATGCCAACTTGCATTGGCTGGATGTCAAATGAAAATTGATATCATAACTGACTTTCTCAGGTCCCTAAACCCATCTTTGAAGCCAAAATAGTGACGCTCTATCCCAATTTGGAGGAAAGTTGCATACAATTTAATTTTTGGTGGCCATTTTGAATTCCAGCTCAACTGCCATCTTGAATTGGGTTGAAGTGTCATAGAAAATGACATATTGCAATTCTCTCACCCAAAAAATGTGGTTTAAACCAAAAATTTTCATATCTGGCTTTTAAGTAGATGCTGTTGAACTTCGTAGTTTTTCACATTTTAATGAAAAATTCGAAAATTAGCTCCACTTATTGCAACTTTACAACAAAATATCCCACGGAACGGACACCCATTTAGTCAAATTCAAGTGTTCTGCATTCCTTTTTTTTTTAAATCAGGTTTCTAAAGGCGTCGCGCATTGAGAACAGTCCCCTTAAACATAGGGTGTTTTTCACAATTTTCAAAAATCCATCGAAGACAAATTTTTGGCAAGCTGCCAAAAACAGACGAATGATGTCAAAGTTTATTTAAAGAATTTTTTGCATTTTCAAGGTTCCAAATTACAAACTTTTTAAACTTACATGACTATATTTGCAGTTTATCAGATTTAATGAGGCTTTAAAAACATGCAATTTCATGGGCGCTCGGAGTGAATTTTTAGTCAATTTTAAGTGAAAAACATCTTTTTTTCAAGATGCTGTGGCACAACCTTAAAAAATTAAATTTGGACTTTTGACCATCACTTGCATGTTTGAAGACCTGAACCTTGATGTGTGGAAAGTTTCAGCCAATTCCGAGTCGGTCATCAATCAGGCTCTGCATGATTTTCTCTGAGACAGCTCATTAAGCTTTGCAAAAAAAATACAATGGAAAAAATTTGGCCAATATCGATCAAATGTTGAATTTCTTTTGCTGTTGAGTGTATATGATCTTTGCAAAACTGGACAATGAGCAATCTAAAATGTTATGTCTAATATTCCATGAAGGAAGCCGGATGTGTCCCTCTCAATTTATGTTTTCTTCATTAGCAATCAATGAAAGGATACAAAATTCCATGAAGGAAGCAGGATGTATCCCTCTCAATTTCATGTTTTCTCAATTAGAAATCAATGAAAGGGTAAGAAATTCATGAAGGAAGCAGGATGTGTCCCTCTCAATTCATGTTTTCTCAATTAGAAATCAACGAAAAGGTAAGAAATTCTATGAAGGAAGCAGGATGTGACCCTCTCAATTTATGTTTTCTTAATTAGCAATCAATGAAAGGGTAAGAAATTCATGAAGGAAGCAGGATGTGTCCCTCTCAATTAATGTTTTCTTAATTAGAAATCAATGAAAAGGTAAGAAATTCTATGAAGGAAGCAGGATGTGACCCTCTCAATTTATGTTTTCTCAATTAGAAATCAATGAAAAGGTAAGAAATTCCATGAAGGAAGCAGGATGTATCCCTCTCAATTTCATGTTTTCTTAATTAGCAATCAATGAAAGGATACGAAATTCCATGAAGGAAGCAGGATGTATCCCTCTCAATTTCATGTTTTCTTAATTAGCAATCAATGAAAGGATACGAAATTCCATGAAGGAAGCAGGATGTATCCCTCTCAATTTCATGTTTTCTTAATTAGCAATCAATGAAAGGGTAAGAAATTCATGAAGGAAGCAGGATGTGTCCCTCTCAATTTATGTTTTCTCAATTAGCAATCAATGAAAGGGTAAGAAATTCAAGAAGGAAGCAGGATGTGTCCCTCTCAATTTATGTTTTCTTAATTAGCAATCAATGAAAGGACTCAAAGGAAGTATGTGTAGTATACGACAGTAAAGAAATATTGTATAAGTCTCTTTTCCGGTAAAATTTTTCAATATGGAAAAAAAAACCTCATAATTCACAAACTTCTCCTAAATAATAATAATACCTTTTTATCTTTATACTGGACAGTATTGATTCTCCACAACTTCTCTGTTCCACCATGATCAGTTGATCACGTACTAGTGTTGGAGGCTCAATCCCAGTTAAATGGGCAAATTCCAGTCTAAAAAAAGGGAAAAAGTGACCATCACGGATACGGAAATTTTTGCTCAATATCTTTTATACATGGTCAAGAGGTGCAATTTCTAGAATATCTTTCACTAATCTTAACTTTTATTTTGCTCATTTCCAATGCAATTTGCCAGGTTAAAATGAGAAATTTACACTGATTAGAACAAATTTACACAAATTTGGACACTTTGTCCCTTCTCAGTTCAAAAATAATCATCACAAATTCATGAAATTTACCATATGATTTCAGGCATCCAGGGCCTACAAAAATAAAAAATAATTGTTTTTCTATCTCTATTGGTCTTTTCTGTAGGCTATGGTAACGTAATTTACACCTAAAAACGACAAAATCACTTTTTGACCTTCTTTGGCCTCCTGTGAAGAGAGTTTTCAATATATTTCAAAACCGTAAATTGCACCATAAACTAGACTTTTCAAACTTGGCAACGAAGTACTTAAAATTGAGAATTGGCAAATATTAACATGATTAAAGTGGCGTTGATTGTTGGTAACGTAATTTACAAGTATTATGTGACTTTTTTAAATAACCTTAAAAACATATTTATAGATTTCAAAATGAATTATGATTTTTTTTTTGAAAGACAGTATTGTTAGGCACATTTTCATTCATTTCTCAAGTCAATACCAGCAAAAATAGTGCCACAGCATCATATTATATGAAACCACTAAGGCATTGGACATGCCATTTTTCCGTTTTTCGGACATTCAACTTGGAATTTACCCCAGTTCCTATCACATATTGTATGTGTATTGTATATGAATTCATTTCTATATTCTAAATAAATGTCAAATTTCAAAATTGTACAATGATTCTACTAGAAATGACCGCCAATACTCTTTAAACATTCTTTAGTTTTGGAATTTGCCCGTTTAACTGGGATTGAGCCTGGATGTGATTTCTCAGCTTCCCAGATTTTCAGATTCAGGGTGTAAGGAGGACACATAGACCGATGAGGTGGGAGTTTCAATGCTAACTGAGTTCCATTTGCTTGACAACTTTTAGGCATGTCTGTCACCAAATGGCTGTCAGTACCTAAATTTAGCTTTCAAGTTTTGTCATGCAGTAGAATCAAACCCTGGACCTCAAAATTACAAAGCCAGCATGAATGCACTCAGCCACCAACCCTGTCAGCATACCTCGGCGGTCCAACGTCGGCCCAGTGTCAGTCCGATGTCAGTAGCATCGGACCAGCTTCAGGCCGACGTTGGACCTTCGAGGCACGCTGATAGGGAAGGTACATGGCTTTGCAGTGTGAAAAAAGTTCACGCCAATGGGGATCATAACATTATCCACGGGATCTTTAATCAAGATTTAGGAGCAGGGCAGGGAATGGACCCATATAGAGTAACCTGATTATGCACATTTGAGAACACCAGAAGAAGACGGAATGTTCTCTTGAGGGGTACATTTTTTGACCTGCCTGATATCAGTCTTTTAACAAATGGGCCAATCAGAGACTTGCATGGTTACAAGTAAAATGTGGATATCCAGATGCAGGCCAGCATAGAAATCCCACAGAACGCTATCCTGCTACCCAAATTTGTTTTTTTTTTATCCAGAAGGTGGCACACAAGGCTAGCTCCAAAAAATCATTTTTTTGCTACAGTGCAGTTAACTATGTGGACAGCCAGCTTGTCATATCACATAAAAATTGTGATAATATTTGGTCGGTGTCTAGATGACTGCCTGGTTGATCAACAAATCTCTGATGTTCAAGGACTGTTATTGCAAATTATCTGCCATGTCAAATTATTTTGATGATTTCATGGCAGAACAAGAATTACATTGTGAATTGCCGTGACACAGTAATTCACTGCTCAGTGCCACCCACATTAGTTCCATTTTATCATGCTAGAGACAAACTGTATTTCACTTACTTTACTAGCATGCCACCTCTGTTTGGAGATCTTGGGGTTCTTCTTTATTATGATAGATCGATAATAGAAAATCTGATGTGACTGGTGAGAGGTGAAGTTTTTATATCTCAGTTTCTGTAACATTTCATTATCACTCAGATATAAACTTGCAACAGAGAGGCTAATGTTATGAATGCTTGAATAGATATTTAGAGTGAACTACTAGTTGATATATATATATAGTAAAGTATATTAGCAGTGGGTTAAAGAGAATGTAATATATAACAATCACAGTAATGATATACTTTTTTTTATTCTCAAAAAGAGAAACTCTTTATGGTCTTTACATATATGAATATATATATATATATATTTTTTTAGTGTATTCCTGTTGTGAAATAAGTGTCAATCAATGGAATCAGTGACAATCAATGAAGTCAATCAATGAAGTCAGTATCAATCAATGCAAATCAACAAATTGCACCAGTGCCTGTGGAAGGAGCTTTCTGTAAGGAATTTTGGAATCAACAATCTTCCTGGCAGTCAGGTATTTCAGTGTCAAAGTGCAGTCATACTTGTTCAGTAAATCTGTGAAGACTGTAGTGACATCTTCTATGTTCAATCTGGCAGTGCTGACATCTTCTGGATCTGATGTGACATTTTGGAAGCCATCACCAGGATATTGACCTTGCTTGTTCTTCGCCTGAGGGTATGATCCATTATCAAGCATAATTTTGACTATTTCCACTGCAGTTTCAATTAGAATTGGCCATTTGTATCTATAGTTATCTGAGAAAAAATCCATTTCTTGTCTGATATCATCAATGACAGAGTGCAGGAGGGTATTTCCTTGGCAATCAGTGGCATTTAAGTCACATCCTGATTCAACAATCATCTTCATAAATTGGTAATTGTATCTCATGCATGGTGTCGTTAAGTGTGTGAAGAGCAAAGGTTTGTGTTCTGTGTTGTAAAGGATGTTTGTCACAGGTGATGCAAAGCCACATACAGGTGCTGAAATCAGAGGACACCGATGTAGGATTTCATCCAGCAGGATCTTGGCAATTCTTGGATTGCTTTCACATTTTGATTGTGGCTCTAAACGTCCGTCTCTTCTTATGAGGTGCATGATCAATGCCCTGACTATTACCAAAGTCTGTGACATGGCACCTATCAATTCTCTGGCACAGCCCGGCTTGCTTTCTATGTTCAATTGGTCTTGAATGAAGCAACAACTGTCGATGGCAACCAGCACAAATTTAACCAGCACATCATTTGATAAAAACTGGTCAGGATGGTTCACACTTTTCAGAGGCATTTCTCCAAAGATTATTGCATCAACAAAGTAAAAATAGTTTCCAAAAGAGGAAAAACGGTCAAGCTGATGTCTCAAGAGTGAATTGAAGTGATGCTTTGTGTATTCGCTCTGGGATTCGCTATCTCTCCAAAAAACTGAAAATAATAATAAAACCGAAAATTCCTTTCACGAAAGATCTAAAAACCGAAATGTACAAGTAGAACTTAAATATAAATTATTCAGCCTGACATCCAAGGATGCTCAAATCAGGTTGCACCGAGCAATTTTTATAATTTAACATTGAAAAAGATTAAATTTGTAAGAACCCATACTCCATTGCAGCCTGGATATAACAAATAGAGCTGGATATTGATGGAGTAGTGTTACTTGGAGGTAACTAGGCCAGTTCTCTTACATTTTTAACCATATTGAACAGGCATCCCATATCCAGGTAAATGAATGGCTGACCCAGTTCACTGCAATAAATGAATAAACATCAGGAGGTCAGAAAACAAAGAGTTCACAGATCTTTTAAGACAGGCCTTTGGCATGGATGTCTGGTTGCCAGGCCTGCTTACAGTGCTTAGCAAACCACTCATAACTGTTTTGGCATTTCAGGAGCTGTGGAAGTGGTGGTCTCGAAACGCTCTTGAAATGGTCACCGAGATTCTGATGGATTTTGTGCCTGTCTTTCAGTGTTGGAGTCCTCGAGGCCGGCCTCGTCCTCGAGGCCGGCCTCGGGGCCACTTTTGATGGCCTCGGTCTCGGTCTCGGTCTCGGATGACCAATCCTTGGCCTTGGACTCGCTCTCGGGCCTTCTGGCCTCGGATATTTATCCGAGGCACGTCCGAGGCCGGCGAAATAAAGAAAGTACAATTTCGCTGGAACAGTCAAACAAAATTTTCCTGCCGGCTAAGTATAATTATCGGTCTGTTTATTTAATATGAGGAACCTATTATCCTATATATTAGAATCTGATAGAATCATTTTCTGCTTGTCTTTTAAGACTGTCTATATCTAGGCCTATTTTATGCCGAGTGCCAATTTATAAGCGATGCCATTTTTTGTGATAGATATGAAATTATAAATTGACCTCCAGTATTTGAATATTTTTGAATTTTTATTTTCCTTCATTAATTGAGTTGAACATTATTTCTTGTAAAATTTCGACCATATTTATGACCATTTGAATTTTTGAGGATTTTGTTTACATGTGATGCAAGATGCGTTAGTACCTGATCATTAACTTCACACACCAGAGTGTCTGGCTTAAAACACAACTCAAAAAAATGGAATGGGACAAAGTTTGTGACAGAATCTCATCCGTGCCTCAAAAAATTTCCAAATAATGATATAACACAAATATGCCACTGCCTTATAAATTGGAACCCAGCAATGCAGAGTATCTATCTACATATATCTAGAAAGTGTAATTTTTAAAGCAGTTATAGTAAAGCCCGAAATGAAAGTGATAAGCTGCCTCAGAATGTTTTTAAAAACTAACCAATTTTTTTCCAGTCATGGTGAAAGGTTAATTAATTCTTTCCCAAAAGTCTTGAAATGAATTTCTGGTGGATGGCTATCTCAGTCTAAAATATTTGATTTAGAAGTAGATAATTAAACATAATTGAGGTTGTCAGATCAAAACAAATCTAATCTGTAGCTGTTTCCCTAAAAAAACAAATTGCAGTATTTGCAGTGAGATGAGTTCCATGCCCTGTTCTTTAAAAGTGTAATGGTTGCCCCCTTGTTGTCTTCATTTCAGAGTTTTACTTGATTCATTGAGTGAATCTTTAATTGCACTGTTATAGCCTTATCGTAAGCTCAATGCCAATAATTTATCAAGCTAAAATAGTTTGGCAGTCAACTGTCTTTTTGTAAAGCCGGCCTTGGTCTCGGTCTTGGTCTCGGATGCTCATGCCTCGGTCTCGGTCTCGGTCTCGGAGGGCAATGCCTCGGTCTTGGTCTCGGTCTCGGATGCTCATGCCTCGGTCTCGGTCTTGGTCTCGGATGTCCTGGCCTTGACTCCAACACTGCTGTCTTTATCATGGGTTGTAACTGCAGGTCTGCCTGGCTTTATAAGGTCCTTCATTCAGCCTGTTAGACCAAACTTGGTCAAAAGCTTGCTGATTGCTGGCTGGAAGCAGCCCCTCTGACGTGCAACCTCCTTCTTGGACATGCCAGCCGTCAGCATCCCAACTGCTGGGCCTCATTGCTCAATGGAGAGTCTACCCAATGGAAGGCTGTAGGTATATCCCAACTCAAGAAAGATCAAGGAAGTTGTCTGAGTGCTTTTTGTACTGCATTTCATGACATGTACCAGGTCAAAGGCAATGACCTGTGACAAGAATGTAAACATGACTAATTGATCATTGTTATAGAACATTGAACACACAACAAATAAGTTTGAAGAACTTTTTTCTTTAAATTATTTCAAATTGAAAAGTGATAACTTATTTTTGTCCTTCAGTTTACATGAAATTTCATGCAATGATAAATGTGGGTCCACATAATAACATATTGTCTGTCTCATGGAAGATTCAAGCATAGCAAATTTTGCAATTTCCTGCTGGCATTAATTTCCAAAAAATGAAACAAATCAAGACATTTTTCTGTTACTCACCTCTGGTTGTTATAATATCATTGTGCTCAGTTTGAATGAATTAAGGCTTCATTATTTACATGAGTCAACTACAAAATATGTTAAGATTTCCCATTATACCTACGTTTATGTAAGTCATCCGGTGCAAAATCGAAGTGATTTTCTGCACTTATTCGTTCTCTGGCTAACACACATTGCAGAAAAAGTTCACTATCGTCACATTTCTCTAGTTCTTCAATTTTCTCCCATTCCCTTTCGAAGCCATAACATTCAAGAGGTGGTAGAACTGCCTTCGGAATTCCATGTTGTTCTCTCAGAAGAGTGGCCTTTCGTAAAACTTCAAATGGATTTGGTGATTTCAAAGCCACACATTCATAAGCTTGAATGATCTGCTTCATTGGAAAATTGTATTTGTTAATTAGAGCCATCGTTAGGAAGTGGTCTTTGCTGGCAGCATAGTCCAATGCAGTTAGACCGTCTTTGTCCTTCAAATAGACATTTGCCCCATTTCTCAGCAATATCTTTGCAGAATATCTATTTCCACATTTGGCAGCATAATGTAAGGGAGTCTTTCCATGGTCATCACAGATGTTAACATCAGCTCCATGATTTATCAGAGACTTTATCATCAGTACCTCAGAATAATCAGGGTCATCATCACAGCCATCAATTGCAAATTTGGTTATATGATCATAATATGGAAAGTGCATGGCACATATGGCGTGAAGTGCTGTTTGTCCTATTGCTGTTCTTTGGTTGACGTCTGCTCCTGCTGACAAGACTGCCATCAGTGTCTCCTGTCCTGCGTGAAAAGCAGCAGCTGCAAATAGTGGGAATATATTGTCTAAAGCTCCAAATCCACATCCATATAGATTCCGCATTATCCCTTTTGGTTTATAAGCCATGTGCTTGTCAAAGAAATGAATATTACCAGTTGCTGAAACGTCTGCTCCATTTTGCAAAAGAATTTGCACTATTTCAGGGAAACCTGAAACAGAATTAAGCCACGAACCATTGAATGGTATGGTACATGCTAAGAGCAGAACTTTTTATAGCCAATCGACCTTTTTCATCCTTTATATACATTCACCATCAAAAGAAAAGCACCACCTTAATCTGATTTTAACTCATATTTTTATAAACACATTTTTTTGGCCAAAACCAAATGGTTGTTTTGGTCAACAAGCATAATTTGACCAAATACCATTCAAATTGAACCATTCCAGTCTTTTTTTGGTCCATTTTATCAAATTTTAGATTTTGCTAAAATGAGATCTTGATTTGGGAAATTGATAAAGACACATGTTCCTCCATTGGCATCAGCCTGTACATTAGCATCAGCCTGCCATACATATGTACTAGGTGTCAATTGAAAATGGAAAGATTATCCATGTGTTTTCATCTATTTGGTAAATAAATACTTTACAACTACATTTGCTTCAACAATGAATCAACACAGTTTCACTCTCACCTTGTCTGCATGCTTCTATCAAAAGAGTTGAGTCTTCATGCTCAACATCATCAATCCTTCTAAATTTGGAAAGCTCTGGATGAACCAACAAAATACTCTTCACCTCTTTTAGGTCATCTTGTCTACGCCCCTTGAGGGCAGCAAACAGTGAATCCAAATTGTTTTTAATTCCGTCCATTTTCTGCAGCCTTTTTCTGCGTTGCTCTTTTTAATAATTGTTTCATGGCATAAATCAACATTTCGTTGTGACCTATATTTGCATGTACTCTCCATCATAAAGATAAGATCATTATCAAGCGGCCTGTGATCAACACAGTCAATTCTTTTTTATTTTAGATAACAGAAAACTTCACAAAGCCGGTGAAGTTATTTCTTTTTGCAGTTTTTGTAATATTTCACAATCAGAAATAAACTTCCAACACAGATGATAACAATATACTTATTTGCCGGATGTTTAGGGTGAATTATACAAATTCGGTAGAATTTATTTGTAGCAAATTTAAGAGAAGATAAAATGTACACATTAACAATTTTCTATTCCTTGTATTCAAAGTAATGTCCATATGTATTAAGAAAACACTCCAAAATGTTGTATTTCAAATAAGTACGAGGGGTATTCAGGAAGTTCTGTCCAATTTTTGTAGCAGGCCTTTTTCTTTGACGTACTTGAATGAAATTTTCACAGTACAGAATTCAGGTATATAGCGATTGATTCTGAAAATATTACATCCGTGGCCAATGTTTAACTTACTTTTCTGTTGCCGTGGAAACAACACCTTGGGGTAGGCAGCGGAGCTTAATCTTTCATACAAAACTCAACAATTTAGATGCCTAAATCACCATAGAAATTATTGCATATACACAATTAATTGTGAACATAGATATTCATCAGCTGCTTCACAATTTGTCAAAGTACTCTCGGTGGCATAAAACACATTTTTGAATTCTTTAAATCAACTCGGTGAAGCAATTTTCAAAGTCTTAACTTAGAAAAGCCCTGGAAATGGCATATCATGTGTCCTTATTTGTAGCATATCTTTCACCTCTCAGCTCATCATTTAGATTGGGGAATAAGCAAAAATCACATGGTGCTAAATCATCATCGAGGTAATTTGAAATGCTGTCCTAATGAGATCCTGGTTTTGCGTACGATTCTTTCCTGTGAGAACACACAATTCGATTGAAACTCTCGGATCGCGTTTCAGGTCCATGTAAAATGCTCATCCAAAATCACTTTTACAGTCCAAAATCAGGCTAAACAATGGATTTGCACATCATTGTGACTTCATAAACATAATTGCCAGTAGACCCTGCACAGTTCTGCAGTTCTTTTCAACATAATTTGACCCCAGATTTCAGGGAAAATACAATGCCAAGTTCACGAGAAAAATGAGCTGCGCTGGGTTCCCCATCTTGCTGTTTCCATGGCAACAAAATAGCAACTTAAACATACTGTGTCCCAGTGCTTGGCCATTTTTTTCCTTGATACCTCGAGATGTATTCTTGAAAATTTGAAGACTCTAGCTTAAATATAAGCATCTCTCAGAAAAATTGGTCAGAACTTCCTGAACGCCCCTCGTTTATACAAAATATTAGTTTCTGTCTTAGTAATTGGCATATTTTCACATACTTGTAGTTGATAATTATATGTATAATTCAAATATTCTTGTGTGCAACCTTAGATGATATTTTGTATATTAATTGAAATTGTGAGAGTATGTATATAGTACGAGGAGGTTGAAGGACAGGTTCAGCTCTTTTTGAGGTCTTTCCGACCATTGTATTCAGAATGATGTGCGATAAAAATTGTCAAAAGTTACGGAGAACCGCATATTAGAAAAAAGTGGTTCAGAAACGAAAAATATCCAAAACTTTGATTGAAAATTTACCCAGCAAGGGAAAGTCGCATATCAATTTTGAGAACAGATTTGGATTCCCCAGGTCAAATACCATCTTTTTGCCACTAGGCCTTTTCGGATTTGCAAAAAAGTTAGAATTGGCACACCCTAGTGCCAAGTGGTGTAACTAGGGGGTCTAGAGCGGGTGTGGGACACAATTCTCTGGGGGGGGGGGCGGGTACCCACTATAATAATTGTATATTTTAGTCAAGGTTGAGAAACAACCCTGTTTGATTATCTGTTGTGGACACCAAAAAGGACCTCGGCAGTTGCCTTCGGGAAAATTAACAAAAAATCAAACTTTCTACTTCTTTCTTCCAAACAAATATTCCAAATGATGACTTCAGCTAAAGTAAAATAAGAATTTTCACCCCCACATTTCCAGTTTTCCACCCCCTCCTCCCTTAAAAACTTATCTGAAAAGTTCAACTTGATTATGGTGGCTGATAACACATATTTTTTTTGTTTTTGTTTTTTTTTCTTCTTTTTTAAATAATTTCAACGAAAATGTTCCATCGATGGTTTGTAGTCAAGTACATTCAGTTCCTTGTGAAAGTGAACTAACTAAACTGAGCAGTGTATTATTAAAAAATTCAATATTCTTATCTTTATTCTTAATAAATACATAATTGTACCAAAAATCATTCAACTGTGACAATTTCCTGTCTTTCGTTTGACCGTTCTATCAAATTTGCGATTTTGCAAAATAAAAGACCTTCCTTGCACCCTACAACCAAATGGAAGACTTCATTTGAAAACCTGCCTAATAGACCATAAAAGCCGAAAAATTAATTCAGCAACTTCATTTTTAGATTTTACACAAAGGTCAAGTGACATCTTCCTTTTGGTTGAAAGATGAAGGGAAGGTTTTTCTTTGCACAAAATCTCAAATTTGATAAACTGACCAAAGAAAGATGTCTGGGAAATGGACACAGTTGAATGACATTTGGTAAAATTATGCTTGTCGAGGATAGAATCAATTCCATCTACTTAGCTTTGCCAAAAAAAATACAATTGAAAAATATGGGCCAATATCAGATTGTAAAGTAGGACCTATAAAATTAGTCAATTTCACCTAAATTATTGTAACTTCATCAAACTAATATTCTGTAATTCACATTTATTGCTTGCCTAAATATTGATATTCAAAATACCCCATTGCTAAGTTTAGACATACCTGTTTGCCTGGCTCTCCACTGAAGGATTGATGTTGAATGATTGATGTTGATTGATTGATGATTGAATGTGTATGATGTATATTTATAATTATCTGTTGAAAAGCCTCAGTCCTGCTCCTGGTACATGTTTGAGATAGTTTAGATTAAGGTTAAATGATGTGGCATAATTTGTAGTTATGATTTAAGATTTAATATGTTTGACTTCATATAATTTTAAGGATATTCTCAAGTTTCGGTTCTGTTAAAAGTCAGTTGGAATCTGTAATTCAAACTTAAGGAGTATACAAGCATAATGAGCTTTCTATGATGTAACCCCCATGGGGGCAGGATGCCACTTTGGTCAAAGGCCTCCCATGGTCATGAATGCCACCTCCAGGGTAATTAAGTAGATTGAAGTATTGTTAGATGCCACAGTCAATGGGCCAGTGACCTTCCCCCATAAATGGCTAAAGTCTGAATGATTTGGAGTCTGATGGAATTCTCTTTACCTTTGGGAAACTTGTAGCTTTCATGGTGAAAGGCTATTATCTGGATTGTTGGTTGATTCTGGATGGAATCTGTGAATTCTCAATGGTGAGAGAATCTTCTAAGGTGGATGCCTTTATGAATGAATAAGAAATTTGTGGTGATACCCACTTCCAAGTTCCACAAAATGTTCAATTTCTTCTGCTGTTGAGTGCGTATGATATTTGCAAAACTGGACAATGAGCATGCAATCTAAAATGTTATGTCTAATATTCTCAGTATATATAAATTCGTGAAATAATAAAAAATACAAATCTGTGCTGTTGTTTTCCCTTTACTCAAAAATCATTATTAATGACGGACTATCAGTATAATACTGTGGAACAGTGGTCAAAGACATTTTATTTCCCTCAATTAGCATCAATCAATGCAAATCAACAAATTTCACCAAGGCCTTGGGCAATTGATTTCTGTAGGGAATTTTCGAATCAATGATCTTCCTGGCAGTCAGGTATTTCAATGTCAATTTGCAGTCGTACTTGTTCAGTAAATCGGTGAAGAGTGCAGTAACATCTTCTACGTTCAATCCGGCAGTGCTGACATCTTTTGGATGGGACATGACATTTTGGAAACCATCACCAGGACATTGCCCCTGCTTGTTCTTCGCCTGAGTGTATGATCCATTATCAAGCATAAGTTTGACTATTTCCACTGCAGTGCCATTTGTATCTATAGTTATCTGAGAAAAAATCCATTTCTTGTCTGATATCATCAATGACAGAGTGCAGGAGGGTATTCCCTTCACAATCAGTGGCGTTCAAGTCACATCCTGATTCAACAATCATTTTCATGAAGTGGTAATTGTACCTCAAGCATCGTATGGGCAAGTAGTCTGTGAAGAGCGAAGGTTTGTGTTCCGTGTTGTAAAGGATGTTTGTCACCGGTGATGCAAAGCCACATACAGGTGCTGAAATCAGAGGACACCGATGTAGGATTTCATCCAGTAGGATCTTGGCAATTCTTGGATAGACTTCATATTTTGATTGTGGCTTTAAACGTCCTTCTCTTCTTATGAGGTGCATGATCAATGCCCTGACCATAACCAAGGTCTGCGTCATGGCGCTTATCAATTCTCCGGCACAGCCCGGCTTGCTTTCCACGTTCAATTGGTCTTGAATTACGCAACAGCTATCGATGGCAACCAGCACAAATTTCACCAGTACATCATTTGATAAAAGCTGCTCAAATTGTTCCTCTCTTTTCAGAGACATGCCTCCAAAGATCATTACATCAGCGAATTGAAAATAGTTTCCAAAAGAGGAAAAACGGTCAAGCTGATGTCTCAAGAGAGAATTAAAATGATGCTTCGTCAATTTTCTCTGGAATTTTCTATCCTTCCAATAAACTGGAAATAATAAAACAAACAATTCACTTCATAGACGATCTAAAAACAAAACCGTGTTAGTAAAACTAAAATTTGAAGTATTCAGTCTTGCATCCGGGGAAGCTCAAAATATCAAGTCACATTATGTCATTATTCAAATTTTTTGGAGGCCAACTTTGAGTCAATGCATCGGTTGCACAATCATAGAACAAAATTATCGCTATAAGATTAAACCTTTTAGCGTTGTATTGAAACTAGCCCTGGTGTCTTAAATGCATCACCCATCTTGAACAGGCATGCTAAAGCAGTTGAAAGAATAAACATGAAATTTAATGCAATGATAAATGATGGTCTACATAACAACATATCATCTGACTTATTGAATACTCTTCTGTAGGAAATTTTGCAATTTGAATCCGATCTGAAATTCTAAAAATGAGACAATCAGCAGATACGGATCTCCTGGAGGCAAAGTGAACCAACCCTGAAATTCAAAATTTCGGGAAATTGCAAATACAGTTTTGACCATATTTATAATGCTCATGGTTTTGAAGCTATTTCAGTTACATATTTTAGAATGGTAACAACCTGATTGGGGCTTTCGAAATTAACTATTTTTAAATCTAGATTGATGATCTAAATTTTTTTCCTCTTGGAAAATGGCGATTTTTATGAAGACATACATCACAAGGCAAAGTGAACCAACCCATATTTTGCTTTAAACTGCCGGTGATTTTGGGTCAAATTGGCCAAATAAATACATAATAGCACTAAGTTAAGATCTTTCATGACAATCACAACTCCAGGTTGGCAAATGAATTAATTAGCCTCACTTTGGAGAGCGTATTCTTCAGAGAAAGTTCAAAATATGGGTTGGTTCACTTTGCCGCAAAATGATGGTTGCTTTGGTTGGTTCAATTTACCTTAATACTGAATTCTCGACCCAATGAATGGCAATGCTGGTCAGCCAAACGGTTAAAAATGACCCAATACCAACCAGGGAAGGTACTTTTGAAAAAACTTAAAAAGTCTTTGGTTGAAAATTTACTAATCAGCCTCATCCTGAGGCGCGAAATTGCTGCAATAATGATCAAAACGTGGGTTGGTTCACTTTACCTTGAAATGTATGGGTTGGTTCACTTTGCCTTGAGATGTGTGGGTTGGTTCACTTTGCCTTGCAACTAAACCGAGTTTTGGCCTCATTGTAGTTCACCCCCCTATAAAAATAGCCTTGCTATTGGAAATTAAGGTAGGTCACCTAACCATCAGGTAGAGGACACAATTTTATACCCAAAACTATTGAAACATGAAAATGTAAAAATTCAGGGTTGGTTCACTTTGCCTCCTGAGGATCCATTTATTATTTATTACCATCTCTTCCTTGCCATTGTTTGTATTGATGATAATATCATTGTGTTCAGCTTGCCTTTGTGATCACATATATGTTAATTCTGCTTAAAAATAGCAACATTTCTTTAATGAATCATAATTGGTTGACTTGATTAGTCCAGGAAGCTGCAATAAATCGGCTTCATTATTCACGTGATTCCACAACAATATGTTGTAAGATTTCATGTTATACTTACGTTTAAATATGTCATCCATTGCAACACTGAAGTGATTTTCTACACTTATTCGTTCTCTGGCTAACACGCATTGCAGAAGAAGTTCACTATCGTCACATTTCTCCAGTTTTTCAATTTTCTCCCATTCTCTTTCGAAGCCATAACATTCAAGAGGTGGTAGAACTGCCTTTGGAATTCCATGTTGTTCTCTCAGAAGAGTTGCTTTTCTTAAAACTTCAAGTGGATTTGGTGATTTCAAAGCCACACATTCATAAGCTTGAATGATCTGCTTCATTGGAAAATTGTATTTGTCAATTAGAGCCATTGTCAAAAAGTAATCTTTGCTGGCCGCGTAGTCCAATGTATCTAGACCATCTTTGTCCTTGGCGTAAACATTTGCCCCATTTCTCAGCAATATCTTTGCAGAATACCTATTTCCACATTTGGCAGCATAATGTAAGGCAGTCCTTCCGTGGTCATCACAGATGTTAACATCAGCTCCATGAAATATGAGAGACTTTATTTTCCGTATGCCAAAAAAAGGCACACGCTCATCATCATCTATTTCAAATTTAGTTATATCATTGCGCTTTGGATCAGATGAAGTACATGTTATGGCGTGAAGTGCTGTTTGTCCTATTGCTGTTCTTTGGTTGACATCCGCTCCCGCTGATAAGATTGTCATCAGTGTCTCCGGCCATGCATTAAAAGCAGCAGCTACAAATAGCGGAAAGATATCTTCCAAAGCTCCAAATCCACATCCATGGTGTATCATACAATGAGCTCTCTTGTCAAAGAAATGAATCCTACCAGTGGCTGAAACGTCTGCTCCATGGTCTAGGAGAAATTGCACTATTTTATGGTTAGCTGAAACGTTACAGAGCTTAGATGTACAATTAAATATGGTAAGTTACATGCCAAGACCAGAACTTGTTGAGCCGATCAACCTTTAAAACCCTTATATATACTATTGATTGGAAACCAACACTATTATGAAATCCAATGAACGCAGTTGCAAGGGATACATTGAATGGTAGTGCATGCATAGAAAGTTGCGAACTGTGTTACTAATGTTAGGGAGAGTTGGTCACCCAAGAATAGATAATTACTCAGCCTGCAGGGCAGGCGGAGTATTGTGAGGGTGGGCGGTTTCTGGGATCTCTGTTGTGGGTTTGTGTGTTTGTTAATCGACTCCTGCCACGAATACTCAATGGATTTAGATTTCCTTTGGCATGATGTGTTCATTTGTACTGCACAATACCTGATTAAATTTTGGCGAATGTTGGAGCTTTTTTGGCACTGCAGTAAAAGAAAGTCAAAATTAGGCCTCTACCGTGCTGCATGCACTGTAATGGAATACACATCAGTTTTACCCTAACCCTTCAACTGATAGTATAGTTTCTATGCAATTGATATGTCTGTTGACAAATAAAAAAGATCTGAAGCTAAGATTGATTGGATAAGCAGCCATTAATTGCATTTGATGATGATTACACTGATTTATAGTGAAATTAATTCAAGTCATACCTTATAAAATGTCATGAACAGCCTAAATAGTTTTACAGTTACACCCAGTCTAATGTAATGTTACTGCATTAGGGATACAACTATTTACTTGATTAGGAAATTGATAAATGCTCATACGCCAGCATTGGCATCAGCATGCCATATATAGGTAACACTAATTCTTAATAAAAAACGTAAATGCTATTCATTCTGGTCAATAAATACTTTGCTTTCACTTTAATTTTTTTAAACAACTAATAATGTAACTACACGCTCACCTTGCCTGCACGCCTCTATCAAAAGCGTGGAGTCTTCGTGCTCAATATCATCAATCCTTCTCATTTTGGACAGCTCTGGATGAACCAACAAAATACTCTTCACCTCTTTTAGGTCATCTTGTCTACGCCCCTTCAGGGCAGCAAACACAAAATCCAGATTATTTTGCAGAACACGCTTTGCTTCATCTGGGTCATGTGATCGACGCCCCTTAATAGCAGCAAACACAAAATTCAGTTTCTTTTTAATTCTGTCCATTTTGTGTTACCTTTTCCTGGTTTGTTCTTCTAATAATTGTGTCATGCCTTATCGATATTTCAGTGTTTATAAATGCTGTTTTCTGTCAAGATTAGATCATTATCAAGCCGTCTTTACATGATCAATACGCTGATAAAGGGGCAAATATTGGGCTAAAATATTTGTGATAATTGCTATATATAAGAATAAACTTTGACAGTATTATCATTACCATTTCGGTTTAGGCCTATCTTAAGGGTGAACTATGAATTCTGAAAAATATTTGTTGTCAGTGGAGTTAAAGTATGTAACAAATCAAAAGACAAATTTTAATGAATTGTCCATCGAAGCAATGCCTCTATAAGCCTATATTTTTAAAAGGCATCAGCCCTATATATATATATTGAAGAGTTTGGAAAGTCTGTTTCTCTTTTTCGTTTCGAAATTTTCTTAACATGTTAAATAATTTGCACCAAAATACATTTCAGAGTATGTTGTTTCTTCTGTGCGTATACGCCGCATAGGCCCCATATCTAGCGTCCAAAGGGAAAACCTAGTAAGTCACAAATTGGGTCAAATTGAGTTAAGGTCAAAATATAACTTCTGAGACGTGTTTCTATATATTCTTTGAGTTTAGATTTTCAAGAAGTGGCCCGTTACCCCAGAATGACACTGACAAATCCCAGTATGCCTATCTCTTACTGCAAGAACTGGAACTTCAAAGTGGATTATCTCAGAAACTC
Organism: Platynereis dumerilii; assembly: GCA_026936325.1. Taxonomy (NCBI): domain Eukaryota; kingdom Metazoa; phylum Annelida; class Polychaeta; order Phyllodocida; family Nereididae; genus Platynereis; species Platynereis dumerilii. The sequence goes on along the minus strand of JAPTHN010000005.1, from coordinate 19,810,468 downwards.
CAAAATGTGACTTACTAGGTTTTCCCTTTGGACGCTACAATATGACTAGAAAGTTCTGAACCTAAAGCTGCATTCATTCCAGTATAGCACCTTGATTTCAACAAGGACTTTTAAAATTTAAATAAAATAGTTCTTGAATTTGCGGTGTTCATTATTGACAGTTTATTAAAGATTAAAACATTGATAAAATACGCCCAGAATACCATTCACCCCATGGTGGGAAAATCTACTTACTTTCTTTGACAGAGAAGTTATATTGCTCCAACACTGATTTCACTCAGTAAACAATTTTCTGCACCCCACTGTTAGCTATTTTATTTATTCCTTGATCTAACCAACCTACATGTAGATGTGTGTAATCATGAAATAATATGAAAAGTGAAAATGAAAAATTATCCGAAACCCTTCATGACGGTATTCAAATTGTAGGTCCTTTTGCGACCATTTCAAATAGGCCCTGCAGATTTTATTTCTATATGATGAGAAGTGACAAAGTTATATGAAACCGCGAGTTTGCGAAGCATCAAAAAAAGTTCAAAATGTCAAAAATTCAATATCATTTCCTTAGTTTTCAAGTTAGAGACGTAAGATTTTGGATATAGCCTTCTGACATAAAAATCTCACTATTACAATTTGTCCTATAATAAAGGGTTTCGGATAATTTTGCAGCCTGTTAAGGAGATGTTTACAAATTCAGAAAGATGCTCATATGGATAGAGCTAATGAAACTAATTGGTTCAGTAAAGTAAAAAACATTTTAAGCACCTGTAATATTGAATATGAATCCAGTAACAATACTAATTTTACAATCGACAGTATTTGTAGAAAGTTGAAATCAAAACTTTACGAAATAGAACAGGAACGATTATTCATATCCATAAATGATAGTACACAGCAACCAAAACTTAGGACCTATAAACTTTTTTTAAGACTGATTGTAGATTAGAGCCATATCTCAGGCTGCGCCAAAACTGCAAGATGTTAACTAAGATTGCCAGATTCCGGACTAGTTCTCATAGTTTACAAATTGAAACAGGTCGACATCAAAAACCAGTGACTCCTGCAGAAAATAGAATATGTGAAAAGTGTTCCTTAAATATGGTGGAGGACGAAATCCAATTGCCTTATAAATGCCCTGCTAATGAATCTTTCCGGGAAAATTTGTTCTCAACAGCTGCTAAATTTATCAACAATTTTCTGTCTTTGAATGATACTGACAAGTTTACATCAATAATGAAAAGTAAGGAACCTGACCTACTAAATACACTAGGGATATTTTTACTTCAGGCCGACGTTTAAAGCAACATATCTCCTACCTCCACATGGTCATAGAACACAATCATGATTATTATGAAAACAATAATAATAAGCCTCTAATTTACACTTTAATGAGAGGAATAAATTTTAACATTTAGTGAACTTTTTTTATTATTTTAAATTTTTTTATTATGGCATTGTTAACGCAATAGTGTATGTAATTTGATGCCTGTCTTGTATGCAATGTTTAGAATATGAAATATTATGCATTGTTAATTAATCTATATATTTGTTATCTTGTATGTCGATTGGTCTGGTCTTAGTCAATTACAATTTTACTTTGTTACTATTTGGGTGGCTGGAACCTAGTTTGTATTTCTTTTAATCATGTGTTTGGTGCTCTTTTATCTGAAAGTACTATTACTCACTCTTGAATTTTAGCTATTTATTACATATATATATAATCAATGTTGTGTATATAGTTAATATTGCATATAATTAATATCATTTGATTTTATATATTTTAGATTCCCATTACAAATGACATGTGTATCAACTGTGGTATTTATAGATGTCAGTAAAAGAATATATATATCTATTTCGTAAAGTTGGGACCGTGTAATCTTCAATTAATCCATAACACAATCTTCGTTAATCTTATATGCTGTTTCTAATAATTAATGTAATCTTACAAAAAAATAATAAATAAATGTTATGTCATTTATTTACCTTAATTTTGAACTTAACATAATGGACTCTTTTTAAGAAATGACTCTTGAACATTGCTGTATAGCTAAAATATGCTATTATATTATTTATACTGAGTAATTCCATATAAGTCTTGTACCTATGTTTTGTAGTTGTAGTATTTTCTCTCGTATTATATCATTATACTGTTTCATATATTTGAATGACACATGTATCACTGTTTGATATTGAGTTGTCAATAAAATCTATATATATATAATAAAGTTCCAAAATCAACCTACCCTATCATGCCAGTTCCAACACAGGGCTATAGCGCAATGTCAATTGTCAGGAATTTCGATATAAGGTATGCAATGCTAAAACGCATATATTGGCATTTTATGCCTAAACCTTGATATCCAGGGAAGATTTCAATATGAAACTTGGCCAAAGTTATATTCTATTATGAGGTTATACCATGGGTGGAGGCAGTATATCCCTGGTGTAGTCACCCAAGATCCAGTATATCCCCAGACCCGAAGAGTCGAGGGATATACTGGGTCAAGGGTGACTATACCAGGGATATACTGCCCTCACTAGGGTGTTTCAGGTGCCCCCAATATTTTCCAATCTGGCTTGACCTTGGTCTGGTATTGCAATTTATGTAATAAAAGCCACATGTAAAATTTTGGCCCATTCTATAAATACCTACCTTTACCAGAATTCACTTGAAGTTTATAATGTAATTCCCCATTGGCGAACCTGCAAATTCTCAAGATATTTCAAAAACCAATGAAGAAATCAATATTTTTTTCTCAATCCACAGTTCCTGAGCAACTTTTGGGAGGGAAATTCAAATCTGGTGTTATTTTTTGTATAACCCCATTTACCAAGCTACCAGAAGCTGTCAAATTTTTGAAAATATGCATAAAACGGCAGAATTTTAGGAAATTCAAAACTTCCTAGCTCATTAGGAAGACCTGCTAAATAATAGTTGATGCCAAATTTTAATTGCCCTCCCAAAACTTACTCAGAAACTATGGATTGAGGAAAAAATATCTATTCCTTCATTGATTTCTGCAATATCTTCAGGATTTGCAAGTTCGCCAATGGGGAATTACATTATAAACTTCAAGTGAATTCTGGTAAAGGTAAGTATTTATAGAATGGGCCAAAATTTTACATGTGACTTCTACTATATAAACCGCAATACCAGACCAAGGTCAAGCAGGATCGGAAAATATTGGGGGCACCTGAAACACTCTAGCCCCCACCCATGATGTAACGTTTTTATCCCATGTCTTGTTTTTCAATACTTTTATTTCATATCAATGTATAACAGTTTGAAGCACCTAATGTGAATGCAGCTGTGTTACAAACAAATCAATAATCTTAATTGGCAGTACTTAATTGCTTTTAAAAGTCATAACAATAAAAAAAAAGCTGGCTGTTGTGCTAATAAGCATGGTATACAGAGGGTCATGTACAGCGTCTTTTTGTTGATTGTGGCCTGCAAAGGAGGTAATGCTGTTTTCTGATTTGTAAGTTTCAGTATATCCCTGTCATCTAGTGAATAAATTAGTATATCCCTGTAAGCTAATTATTAAAGAACTTAGATTGGGTGTACTGATATTAAAATGTGTCCCTGTCAATGCCCACATATTTCCCTCTCTGATTTGGTATTTACCAGGGGAAATTGTGCTAGACATGAGATAGAATAATTGTTGTGTCAAAGAATTCTTGCTCAAATTCCATCTCAGGACGATTTCTTCCAAGAAAGTTTCGCACGAACCATATCCTTTGGTTTTAGTGTGCCGGCATCTACGAAGTCAAACGATTGTGTTGGATCCAGTTCGAAGTTGAAGTTCTGCAGGAATTTGGCAAATAGGACCTTGATTTCAAACTGAAAAAAAAAAATACAAGTTATTTATTTAATTGTACAAACATATGACATCCGTTGCAAATCCCTTCTTTGGGTCACTTCTATTTGCATACACACCTGAAGTTCAGCATCAAGTTAGGCCTACTCAATTAATTTTTTTCAAACACTGCCTAGATTTTTAAGTATCTTGACAATACAGAACTATGTCTTAAATTATAATTATTATTATCTGGCATATTCATAACCCTACAATAGTTACAGCCATGTTCTTCTGCTGGTCAATTCCAATTGCACTTCTAAGGCCAGACTTTTTTTTATTTTAGCTTCTCGGATCGACCGACCCAACAGATTTCTGCCTGCAGAAAAAAAAATTGAGCATATATAACTAGAATTTTTATCAAATTGACATTATGAAAGATTAAGATTTCACCCCTTTTTATCCGTTCTACCGACCGACCCTACAAAAAGTGCCTCGGGAAGATCCGAGAAGCTAGAGATCAATTATGTCTGGCCTTACCCCTGCCAAATACACTGAGCATCATTTTTAAAAAGCACAACATCATTATACAACACATTTTCTAAGTTCTACCTGTTCAATAATTTCAAATCTGGCACAGACCTCGCATATGGTCTTATATCTAAAAGGCATGCTGGTAACTTTCATAATTTACACTCTTAGGTGATTCTTGCCAAAAAGGTTATAAAGGCTATATACTTTTGCATAGATGAGACGTTTATGTACTCTATCTATAGACTATGTATATGCCCCTAAATTGAGGGGCACTATGGATTATTGGTAAAAAAAATTGTTCAACATCTGACACAAAAGAAAAGTCTGTTCAGCACATGTGACTAAAAAGTTTGCTTTCCATCCTTTTCAAGGGTGCTGTAATGTGGAAATTGTGATACAAATAGTGTTGCCCCTCACATGAAAAGAAAATTGTTTGTCAGTACTTCAACCCCCCCCCCCCCAATAGTTCTTCCAGGATGTAGTACTTACAATAGCAAAGTTCTGTCCAATGCAGTTTCTTGGCCCAATCGAGAATGGAGTGGATGCATATGCCACAGGCCTGAAAAATAAAAAATATATATCAGTAAGACTTAAATATATAGATTATACAAAACAATTGGTTTTGCAACTCGAACTAAATATAACGGATATGCGCACAATTAAGTAAAGCGTCTGTTACACCAGGACAAAATAAAAGTGAAAAATGTATTGATGGATATGTCATTGTTGAAACTGATATGACACCCATTCAACACTGAGCATCATTGACAAATGACAAAATGAACTTACTTTTCAGGGGAGTCAGGAAGGAATCTGTCCGGGTTGAAGTCCAAAGGGTTTGGCACATATTCTGGCATTCTTGAAGATATGAAGGTGCTGGGCTAAGAAAAAAAAATCCACATGATCATTATTGGTTCAAGGTTGAACTTGTCTGTTTGTCAAAGTAAAACTATCACAGTACACTCTAAAAATTTTCAGGACAAAACTGGCTTTTTAAATGGAAAATGTCTTTTTGAAAAACCAAACTTCCATGCTAAAACCAATAGGGATTTTTCAAAAAACCATTTTGGATTTCAAAAAACCAGTTTTGTCCTGGAATTTCTTAGAGTGTAACTCTTGGCATACTTACTGCCAACACGCTTCCTCTGGGTATTTCAATGCCGTTAATCTTAAACCCATCTCTGTTCACCTCGCGGTATACCTGGGGTGCGATCGGCCACATACGCAGTGTCTCCTTCCAGACAAGGTTCATGTAATCCAACTTATTGAGGTCATCCATGCTAATGTGGGGTTTCTGGCCAATGACTTCATCGACTTCTTCACACAGCCTGGAAACAAAGAAGCACATATATAATTTTATACATTGGGAATTCAAAAAGCATATTTACAGCACTGCTTGTTTATTAGTGAAACCATTGATGGAAATGGAAAATTTTCATCGGGGGAGCTCTCGGCTCGTGCGGCAGTGGCTCGCCGTTCCAAATTTTTAAAATGGAAAAAAATTCTTCCACCAATGCATAACTAGGAGATTAAAAATAGCGTGAGGACTGATAAAGTAACATGATAATTGCAATTTCACAACTGATCATTGGGAAGCTGTAGCGTGGTACATCTCCCCCTGTTTTTTGGTCAAAGGAGCTCAGGGTGATCTTTCACCATTTGGTCAAAACTAAAAATCCAAACAACTGCCTGTGGTAGCATGGATTCTCATCCAAATAATGAAAGCTTAATATTTCTCACATCATTTAAGCGGATATTTTAGATGTGTCTGACATGTATGGCTGCCAATTTTCTTATACTTAAAGAGTTACACATGGGTGAAAGTCTTTGGTAAGTAAGTAAATACAAGACCATTTTAGTTTCAATTGTAAATGGGGTTCACTTACTATTTATAGATCTTATGATGTGAGTAAATACAAAACATGTTACATGTACCTGCGGAGCACCTCAGGGTGACGTCCTGTCTCCATTATCATGAAGCTGATGGTATTAGCTGAAGTTTCATGACCTGAAAATTGAGAGAAATGTTCATGATCATTAATTTTGTAGCAATTTTCCACATAGTTTAAGATCTGAAAAGCTTCCCTGATTGATCACCAGGGGCACTTCTATAGCATGCAAGACCGCAAATTTTAAAACATGCTGACCATTTTGTTTTTCACATTATATCAATTTTTAATTTGTTTTCTTGTTGTTAGTTTTGTAATAAATCAGAATCGATTAATGACTCTATATGATTCATTTGAGGGAATTATAGTTTGAACTCACAAATTGCTAACAATTTTCACTGAAAATGTTTTATTTTTCCCCGGATCTTCTTATTGGGTGAGTCATGGTATTAGCTTTACCTGAGCCACATAATGAATTTTGGATTTAAATTTGATAAAAGTTACTTACCAGCAAAGAAGAATGTAAGAAAATCATCCAAGACGTCATCAGATTCATCAAGAATATTACCTTTTGCTGAAAGAGACAGCATCAGAGGTATTATAACCTAATTGTATCACTGTAAATTTGGGACTTCCCTTGCAAGTAAGCTCAGTATTCAAATGACTTTACCACAGAATGTCTTTAACCAAAAATTGCTTTTTAGAAGTAAGTAAGTAAGTAAGTAAGTAAATTTCATTTACGTCTCACCATGTATACATTGGTAAAAACATGTATAAAAACTATTTTTTTTTTTAAACATGCCACTCTAGAAGAGTTATGAGAAACAGGATAACTGTTTTAGAAGTAAGTAAGTAAGTAAGTAAGTAAGTAAATTTTATTTACGTCTCACCATGTATGCATTGGTAAAAACATGTATAAAAACAATTTTTTTTTAAACATGCCACTCTAGAAGAGTTATGGAGACAGGATAACTGTTTAAAAACAACACATAAGAGCATAGTATAAGAAAGATTCATTATCACAGTATGAGATCATTATCACAGTACCAGGTAATTTTAAAAACATAATGATTGTTTAAATATAGTAAAAACTAATTTTAAAATCATGAGTATTGGTTAAAACTTCTGATGCGGATAACTGAATTGCAAAATTTAGCTGTGGCAAGACACAAATCAGGATCACTCAAAATATAACACAGTTTATCAAAATCGGTTAGATCAGCAAAATCAGAGTTTCTAGCAGCAACATTTGTTAGAAAGTCACTCCGAGGGCCTGCATAGAGTGGACATCTGATTAACACATGTTCCTCACTCTCAATTTCATTAAGATCACACATGGGACAGAGTCTTGCATCTTCTGAGAGTCCTTCATATCTGCCAGTTTCTAAACGGATTGGAGCCACACCATATCTGAAACGGGCCAAGGCACTCCTTTCACTTGGTGACATACGTACCAAAAGGTATTTTTCAGGTTTCAACTCAGACTTAAAACACCTGTAAGCTCGCAGCTTGTTTCTACCCTGCCCATTCCTACCGGTCACTCGTTGCAGCTCACGCGTCCACACATCATGGTAGTAATTTCTCAGCAAACAGTCAATGTCAGTGAGAGCCAGCTGTTGAATAGATAGAAGAGAATTCATACAGTTCACCTGAAGGGACTCGACGAAACTGATGATGCTTTTCAAAGGTGTTCTTCTTCCCGCCACAGCATTCAAGTGGGCCCAAACGAAGATGCGATGATTCAGCCTGGTCTCTGGGAGCTGAGCTAGTCTGCACCACTGGCGAGTAATGCCAAGGTATATCCGGTGTTGCGGATTGGTCCATCCCATATATCACCCATGACTGCACAGTTAGGCGTGTACCTGCCAACCTTCATGAAGAATCTGCATGCCCTATACTGGACAGTTTTAATACAGGAAAAGTCCTTGTGACCCCATACAGCACTACCATAGTTAATGATGGGTTGAACTAACGTGTCATATAAGTATGTGAAGCAATCATAAGGTACATTTCCATGTGCCTTACATTTTGCAATGACAGCTCCCAAGGCACGTGTAGAGTAGAAAAATTTTGTTTTAAAAACAATGATATATGTCATAAAATTAACAGGAGCCGCTTTTACAGTGTTGGAAATTATGGTAATCTAAACAAGCTACCAGAAACATCAGGGGGAGGGTTGGTCTAGTGGTAGTGTGCTGGACTGCCAATCGCTGGGTCCAGTTTTGGAATCCAGCTCTTGCCCGGTCACCTAGACTTATGTTGGATAGCTGTTTCAATCATCCTTTGCCTCATTGCCATGTCTTCCTGTCCTAATTAGCCTACCAAGCGCATAAACACGGACGTAAAGCCCCAATCATCCATCCATCCATCTACCAGAAACATCATTTTGCTGGAATTGACCTTGAGCTGAATTACCTTCCATCTTTAACGTTCGGTCTAGGATGTCATCTGGTGTGTATTCGTCATTCTCTAATGCCGCTTTTCTTTCCATTGTCCATTTTCTGCCTTCGTTTTTCACGAACTCCACCGCTTTGCTGAATTCCTTTGCCAAACCTCCATCCATGAATGGCAACTGAGAAATACAAAATTTAAAAATTTACATGTAATACACTCTAAAAAATGTCGGGACAAAATTGGTTTTTTAGATTCAAAATGGTTTTTTTTGAAAAACCAAATTTCAATGCAAAACCAACATGTTGGTTTTTTGCATTGAAATTTGGTTTTTCAAAAACCATTTTGAATCTAAAAATCCAATTTTGTCTGAATTTTTTTAGAGTGTAGTCACTAAATTAGTGTCAAACTGACCTTGCAAAGGTTTCATTACTATCTTCTTTACAATCTTCTTTCTATACCAATTTTCCTTTCATACATTTTTTTTTTGATACAAACATTGTACGCTAACTACTTTAAAGTCAACCACAATTTTCTTGTTATGTTCTTGTACCCTAGGCCATACCAAATTTCGAAAAAGTTAAAACCGTTCCACCTAGAGAGCTGCAAATACACTCAAAATGTGTGGAATGGTCATATTTGGTATGGTCCCCAATTACCTTGACATTCTAGGATTAATAGTTTCTGATATATTTGCAAAAAACTGTTTTTATTGACCTCGTTGGTCATTATATTCACCCTTATTGGGGCTAATAATCCAGTCTACCGAATGATACAGTCAGTAGACCCACCACAATTTGCAAAAATTACTAAACCAGTTTCTCTCAACCTTTTAGGTAATGATATAGAAATTCCCACTAAATCAAAGCACTGTAACAATGGTTATTTCACCATTGACAAGATAGCTTTCTCATCACACTATGAATATAGGAATCCTAACTGTCACTCATTGGCTAAATTTATATGAGTGGGGTCCAAAATTATTGTGCAATCACTCTATTTTAGGTTTGCGAATTGCTAATTCTAGTAGAAACATGGTAGTTATAGGTATTTTGAATGTATTTCAAATCTTTAAGAATGACCATGCAGGATTCCAGATACGAGGGGCGTTCAGAAAGTTCTGATCAATTTTTCTGAGAGATGCTTATATTTGAGCTAGAGTCTTCAAATTTTCAGTAATACATCTTGAGGTATCAAGGAAACAAGTGACAAATCACCTTTGAGACACAATATATTTAAGTTGTGATATTGTTGCCATGGAAACGGCAAGATGGGGAACCCAGCGCAGCTCATTTTTCTAGTGAACTTAGCATTGTGTTTTCCCTGAAATCTAGGGTCAAATTATGTTAAAAAGGACTGCAAACCTGTGCAGGGCCTACTGGCAATTGTGATTGTAACTTTATGATGTCAAAATGTTGAGCCAATCCATTTAAACCTGATTTTTGCACGGTAAAGAGTGATTTTCGATGAGCAGTTCACAAGGACCCGAAACGCAATCAGAGAGCTTCAATCAAATTGTGTTTTCTCACAGGAAAGAATGGTACACAAACCCAGGATCTCATTAGGACAGCATTTCTAGATACCTCGATGATGATTTAGTGCCATGTGGCTGTTGTTTACTCCCTAATCTAAAAGATGAGCTGAGAGGTGAAAGATATGCTACAAATCAGGACTTTTGACATGCCATTTCCAGGGCTTTTCTAAGTTAAGACTTTGAAAATTGCTTCACCTAGTGGATTGAAAGGATGCAAAAATTTGTTTCATGCCACAGAGAGTGCTTTGACAAATTGTGAAGCAGCTGGTGAACATCTATGTTCACAATTAATTGTGTATATGCAATAAATTTGATGGCGATTTACACAGCTAAATTGTTGAATTTTGTATGAAAAATTAAGCTGCGCTGCCCACCCCAAGGTGTTGTTTCCATGGCAACAGAAAAGTAAGTTAAACATTGGCCACGGATGTAATATTTTCAGAATCAATGGCTATACACCTGAATTTTGTACTGTGAAAATTTCATTAAAGTACATCAAAGAGAAAGGCCTGCTACAAAAATTGGTCAGAACTTCCTGAACACCCCTCGTATGCATGGATCTGAATACATGTATTATTAAATGGATGATAACTAAAATGTCTCCTGCTTATCGAAATAAAATTCATATGGAAAATAAATGTAGGTGACCCGGAATGGTACTTTTCCCATGAATTGAATAATATTTTTTTCATATCAATATAAATACAGAAGTTCATGATATATCTCATCCTATAGTCTGCCTACAATGATCTTGTTTTACTCCTCTTTTGGCCATCTCTATGAAATCAGTTAACACTTTATGAAATCAAAAACATGCTGCTGTAACATGTGAGAGACTTTACCTGGGTAAAATGTACTTTAGCTCATAGGAGGGATGATTATACAAGCAGGAACAAGTAACTTGATGCATATTTTCAACATTCACTCCTGCCTGTGACTTGATATTCCATAAACTGGCAAATTTACATGCTACGTTGGAAATTCCCTTGAATTTATACAAATATGGGGTACTCACTTAAAATGATTACCAGGTAAATATCAGAATCCACATACAAACAAGAATATATAAATATGTAAGTAATTTTTGTGATATCAAATAATTTAATAGGACAAAAAAAAAGGTTTTGACCTAATGAAGGGTACATAGGGTACATCAGAAGATGTTTTTCATTGAAAATGTATGCTAATTGGCCTCCTTCCTGGTATCACATTTTTGCCAGATTAGACACAATGGCATAATTTCGACAGGAGAGTTTAGGAAAGTTTTAACCTGGACTAACTGTAGTTCCTGAATTTATAATCACTCCATTTCAGAGACAGTATGGCAGCACTGTACAGTAGGAAATAGAGGTATGACTATGCTTTACCTTAAACCTGGTCAGTGGTCACAACTCTTTTGGTTGGATTGGGCAACTATTTTTGCACCAAGGGAGTGAGATCTAGGATAGAGTAACATACGTGTAGTTACTGGTGGTACAGATAAATGCTTTACATTTAAAACTTTATTTGATCCATAATATTGCTTGTTTCTATTCAATACTACAAGTGTGTAAGGGCTGCAATTGCCTGAAGGTGAAATGATAATAGTGATCATCGAAAATGGCATTTTTGTCATTCTGAGGAGAAAGCTTTCTGGTCAATGGTGAAATAACCATTTTACAGTGCTTTGATTGAGTGGGCATTTTAATATGCTATTAACTAAATGGTTAAGAGAAACTGGTTTAGTAATTTTTGCAATTTGTGGTTGGTCTACTGACTGTATCATTCAGTAAGGGTGAATAATGACCAACGAGGTCAATAAAAATAGTTTTTGCAAATATCTCAGAAACTATTAACCCAAGAAGGTCAAGGTAAGTGGGGACCATACCAAATATGACCATTCCACACATTTTGAGTGTATTTGCAGCTCTCTAGATGGAACGGTTTTTGAGATACAGTCCGAAAATCCCCAAAAATTGCCACTTTTTGAGGTAAAATCAAAAGTAGAGGGTGAACCGGCGTAAGGACATCTTCAATTGGCCTGAAATTTCACTGGAAGTCTTCTGGACTCCATTCACAACTTTCAGGAAGGTTGGGCTCAGATCGGTTAACTTTGTCGAAATTTGGTTCAGCCTATTGTACCCCCTGCGGACCACAGCGATTATACAAACATGTTTGCAGTGCAAAAAAATCAACATGTCTCAATTTTGTTTGATTTTCCTGGTACCTGTGTTGAAATTGTTTTTCCTGGTTTTGCAATTGTATGGATCTTCACCAAATCAAATCACTTCTTCGTTGTCATGATTGGAAAAATCTTGCCAAATTTCATTAGAAAGTGCGAACCATTTTTTCCTCAGTCGGGCTGACAAACATTTGCAAATGAAAACAGGGCTTGTCCTAAGGGGGGGGGGGGGCAACCAGTGATGGAAATGGGGGGGAGCTCGGGGGAGCTGAGCTCCCTTGACCAAAAAACAGGGGGAGCTGTACCCTGCTACAGCTCCCCCAATGATCAGTGGTGAAATTGCAGTTATCATGTTACTTTTGACAGTCCTCGTTGTATTTTTAGCCAAAATTATGCTCTGGAGGAAGAATTCTTTCCCTTTTGAAAATTTGGAATGGCGAGCTGCTGCCGCAGGAGCCGAGAGCTCCCCCGATGAAAATTTTCCATTTCCATCACTGGGGGCAACAACACCTACTTCATGACATACATATGTGCAAATTAAATATTAGTAGAAAACCTACTCACAAGTTTTGTTGGATCACGCATTGTATGTCCAAGTGTGTGTCCCATAACTGTCACTGCCCTGTTGAAAGGACTGTCCTCTTTGAAAACATCCAAGTCTTTTCCATAACCAACCTACAATAAACGAGGGAAAATTCCACTTTTGGGAATAAGATGTGACCTTCAACAACAGACTTTCATTAGATAGTGAAACCACGAAACTAAGGGATATCGTGAAAATGCTCCATTTGTACAAAAATTCCCAAAAAAATGGAGCCTGACCGCCCTGAAATTTCTATGTTCAACCCAGAAATCGAGTGATTATGTTTTTTAGATCTGTAGAAGGAATAATGAGTACTGTTTTCACACTGTCCAACTACAGGCGCTCAAAAGAAAGCAGGAAAATGACAGAATTAGCCGCCATCTTGGAAAATGGCTGCCATGGGTCAACCAGGTCAAATCTGAAGTGTCTCCCTATCTAAATATACTCTTTGTGCCAAGTTTCATGTTTCTATGTATAAATGCATTTTTTGTGTGCCTATTCATGACAAATCTGCCCCGCTATATATAATGATTGTCATAATGTATAAATATGTTCCTCTATTACTCTTCATATCTGACCAATGACTTAATTGTTCAATGTTAGAGATAGATATTGTGTAATTTCTGGATAATTATTTGGTAATGGCACATATGGCATCAGCCAACCATTATTTCATAGATGTAATCAACCGTTTATTTTCTCTCAATTTTGTATGCCAGTCTTTTTTATGGTCAATAAATCAAATCAAATAAAAAAAATCAAATACGGTATTTTAATTCCTATTTTGGCTATCAGTGACACCATTTTGTCATGACTAACTGACCATGCACTATATAGGTGGTCTCAACTATTACAAATCAATTTATTTACTCTCCAGGCAGGGGCATTACAGTAACTGTCAATTGATATGCATTTGGGAAAATTTAACAATAAACAGTTTTAACTCTTCACAGTTTTTGGTGGAGATCATGAAAATATTTCGGCCACAAAAATTGGACTCCTCCTAAAAACAAAGTTCTAATAAATAATCCAAAAAAATGATTCCTATGATTATGAGGATGAATGTTTTGGTGCAAAATGAAATCTTTAAAACAAATTTGCAACATACCCGGCAAATGATTGCCAGTGCAGCACGGTGCACCCAATCCATCAGTTGAATTTGCTTTCCACTGTCGGCATAGTTTCCAAGGGCCTCAATAAATTGGTCTCCAACGCTATTGAAATCTGATAGCAGTTCCTTCAGAGTTCTGTATGAAATTAGAAAAATTTAAAGGGTTTTATTAAGAATTTTGCATGAACAAACAATGTACATCTCTGTCAAAGCAGAAAAAGTGGATGACATGTGTCTCCTGTCCCCTACCAATTTTTTTCATACATTTCATATTATGTCGTCATATTATGTCCCCCTTGGTTGAAAATGTGGGAGGGGCGTATGTCCCCCCCCTCCCTCAGTAAATTGTGCCACTGACACTATACTCAGTTACAGAATTGCATCAATATATACAATAAGCAAAACTGCAATATATATTTAAAACCATGTTGGTCAAATCATACCCTGATGTGATCTACTTACGATCTGTGAAACGCAGGGTTGAACTCTTGTCGCTTTTTGCTCCACTTCTCATAGTCCACCTCTGTGACCAATCCTTTCCCAATGAACCTTGAATGCGAAGAGTATAATTATATTACAGAGACACTGCAGAAAAATATGATTTTTCAAAAATTTAAACATCTTTTCTTAATTCTGTGATGATTTGTGAAGTCCAATAAGTATTCAGATTTTTTAAGTTACCTGGTCCCAAGAATAGTGGCGATTGCACCGTAGATTTGCTTTGGTTTTGGTAAATTTTCTTTTATAAAAATGTCCTGAAAATGAATAGCCTTAATAGTTAACATGAATTAAATTGTTGTTTTTCACAAACAGTTGATTTATTCTGTAGGATTGATGAAAAATCATGTTATTTGAACTTGGCTTATATACACCGTTGCTCAGAAATATGGAATACTTCAACATTCTCCATTAAAATTGACAACTTTAGCAACTTGTGCTGCAGCACATGATGGTCTGATTCAATGGTAACTGCTTCCAATGGCCGCTAAAGGGAAGAACATGCTGTAGTTTAAAACGCATGTCGCAGCGTGAACCCCAGGAAAAGTTACGGCAGCACGAAATACGTTAATTCAAGGGTTTTTTTTAAGGTTAGGCTATTAAACCAAAAGTTGCAAAAAATGTAGTTAAGGGGCTTTCAAAGAGTGATTAGAGAAGATGTCTTGACTTTTAAAAATTGACCTTGCTTACATTCACACTCTGAAATTTACATTTATTTGACACTTCTTTTTTTCCAGAAAAGTATTCCATATTTATGAGCAGGAGTGTAGCACTGATTTTGTTTTTTTTAAATTTACTCCTAAAGTTTGGTTGGAAGTCTCACCTGAATAGCATTGTTGTCACATGTGACCACCCAAGGATAAAACATGAAATAGATGACAAAGACCTTCCCGTGTTCATGAGTCCTGAAATACCAAAAACAACTGGAATGCCAATCTCCTTTATATTTACATCAAATACTTTGTGCTTTATATAGAATCTAGATTTATTCAAACACGTATATAAAATGAAACATATATATGCATGTTTAATTAAAATCATCATATCATGCTAATGTTCTCGATGATTATTTCATCAATATTGGCCCAAAGCTCTCACAAAATACAACCGGCAAGAGCTTTGAAACTTGCATGTATTAAAAAATGACCAAACACAAAGTTTTTCTCTTTTAACCGACTGACTCATCAGAAATACAGCTACTAATATCGAAACTAGACAAAAAATAAAGCACCAGGCGAGGATGAAATCTCCAGCAAACTGCTGAAAGCATGCCCTACACTCTTTACATTGTTTAGTACACTTATATAGCAAAAATAGCAAACACTGCCATTGCAACTGGCAAATACCCAAAAAAAATAGTATGCAATGCATGCACCATGTCCTCGGGCATCTGAACTTGTTTAACATGTAAGTCAGCTGGATGGTCCATTGGCCTTTTAAATTTACTTTTAAAACATTTAATCAGCTGTGAATATGTCATAGATCTATATAGATTTTGTCATATATATGCCAAATCCAAAAAATATATCATGCATATGCTTTAGGTACTCTCTGAACACATTCAAACATGATACAATCAAGAGGCCACCCCACCCCCATGCAGCCCCCCCCCCCCAGTGACCATGTGCATCCTGTCACTGAGTTGACAGCACATGGCTAGTGAGGGTGTCCCATGCAGTAGGGTGGGAGATAGATAGATGCACAGGAGCTCACAGGCCGATTTATTTAAATCAATGATATAAAAAAATATAATATCAACAGTGTATATCAGTATTAAAAAGTCAAAGTGACTGAACCAGGGAGGCTCTCAAGAAATTATATATTTTTCTACAGAAATCCTCACGGAGAATATAGTCTGCTATGTCAATATGCTATAGGCCCACTCTATAGATCTCTTTTCTCTAATATAAATTGTATATATGTGCTATGTGCTATTCTAATATCGTATAGCTTTTCCTATCATTAGAACAATATACAAGAAGAACATTTCTGTGTCTCCTAACTTGACTAAAACTAGAAATGTCATAACCGGAAACCGGTGAGTGATGCGCTGCCCGGACTGAGTCCTAAAGATGAATCACACATGTATCCGTAGTTAGTGTATATACCTCTGTGTAATATTTCAGTCAAATCTTGGCTCACAGGATCACTGCTGTCTTGGCAAAATACACATTTCCTGGCCATCCCACTGACCCAAACTATCCACCTGTCTTTGATTTTGCTCTCCTGTCTTTCTGCCCAGGAGTAATTTACCAGCTTGTTATTGCTCTCTTATTTACGATTGGCAACACTGCTATTCCTTAAAAAAAAATGTGCAAGCACTTTTAAGAGTTGCTTGCATCTATCTATCTATCTATCTATCTATCTATCTATCTATCTATCTATCTATCTATCTATCTATCTATCTATCTATCTATATATCTTTGTGTTTAGCTGTCTGTCTATCTGTCTATCTATCTCGAGGCCTTCCCTTCATTCCCCCACTACATTCGGCATAATCACGAAATAGCCCCCACCCTCTGATAACGGAATGAGCGAGACCATTGAAAAGCATAGGCTGCCACTCATTCCGTCACAGGTGCGGGGCTTATTTCGTGTTTATGCCCTACATTCCTTCCTTCATGCCTTTGTTCATTCCTTTGTTCATTCCTTCCTTCATTCCTTCTTTTCTTCTTTCCTTCCTGCATTTTTTCTACCGAATTTGTAAACACTGGATCTAGCTGGCACTAGGATGCTTTTAGGACAAATGAAGTATAAACAAGTTGTTGATAACAGCTAACTTTTACAGTTAACATCAAACAGGACTGCTACAAGGTGTGTCATGTTTCTCACACAATGTCATGTTTATGTAACCTAGTTCATGTGATAAATGGACATTCTTGAAGTATAAAGTATATGCTGACCTGCTGTTTTCACTTCTAAGGGAATACTTGATATGTGAACAGGAATTAAGGTATGTTTTTCTTTAGGCTTTCTTGTCATTGTCACTGTGATGCAGCCATAGTCCTGTGCCCTGCTATGTGAATGCATACAGGCCAGGAGACCAGGCTAAAGCAGCCATAGCCACGCTGGGACAGCGTCTGTGTAGAACTTGGCAAGAAATACTTTAAATATGTCACAATAAAGCCACTTAATGTTAGTTTAAAGATTCGGGGACAAACTTTATGACAGTAACGTAACATACAGTGAAGAAGGGCTCTGAAAGTAGTGGCAGGTGCCCAATAGCTTTTACATAAAATAGGGCCAAGAATGTTAACATTTCAGTGTGTGCAAAAAAGCTTCCTTACGAAACCAAGTGCTTGCCCAAGGGGGGGGCACCCCCAGGGCAGCGCAAATGATATGGCAGCAGTGATTTAAAAAACCAATAACTGCATTTCAAGAGCACATTTTGAATCAATTGAGTGACGTCAGTCTGACTAGAAAGGCTGAATTGTACACTGCTAATCTTCCACTGACAATCCATGACTGGGCAGCCAGTCTGAGCCAGAGCTGAGACAGAGAGAAAGCACTCCAGGTAGATTGGTAGAATCAGGTCAACTGTTGAACTTAGTTCAACTTTTTTCAACTCATGCATATTCAGCACAGCAGCAGCAGCAGCAGCAGTGACACAACAGTGACCCACTTATAGTGGGGCCAAGTGCTTGGGTTGCCAAGGTTGGCTAGTGAGGGTGCAGTGCTGCATGTGTGCAGCTGCTAGGACCCGTTGCAACGAATTTGGAATCATTTTTGGTGAAGCTGTCACAAAGTAACTGGGAAATGTGATATATTGAAGTAAATTGAACACTGAGAAGATCGAAATTGCAGGCAGGAATGCATAAGAGGAAGTTTTATCATTGGAATACATTAGTTGGGCGGGTAATTTCGCCAGTGAATAGTTTTTCTGAAAACACTAAATTAGAAGATTGACAGGAAATGGGTCTCACAACAGATATGTCCTGGGATAAATCCCGAGGACATAAAAACTCAAACTTGGAAAGGTTATCCCTATTTACAAACAAGAACCCGCAGGTTGCATAATGCAGGTGCAATATACTAATATCGGGTTGCGTTTGACCAAATGTTTTTGAGACTTAGAATTTCATATTAGTCTTGATATTTACAAGCAAATGACCTTGAAATGAGCCATAGTTAAATAAACAGTTGATTTGAAAGTCTTGGGTTATTTATGCTGTTCTCCAAAAATCAACGTGGGTGAGATCAAGACAATCTCTGATTATACTAGGATGTAACAAATACTAGACTTTTGAAAGCAAAAAATATGTCCATTGCAAATGCTTTTTTTCCTATTTCACAAAAAAGGAAGAATCGGAATGCTATACATCTAATTTTTCGGCTGTCAGAGGAGCATAATTTTGCTAATAAATGAGAATACCCGTCTCTTAATACCTTATACAGTATACATTGCTAAATATAACCCATAATGCACCTTCACACCATTGTTGATGTTCTCCATAAGTGAAAATCTGAAAATGATGTAGACTAAAGCAAGATCTAAGAGGCATGTCCCCAATACAACCCAGTTTAATAATATAAAGCAACCAAGGGCTTTCACTTAGATAAATATGTGCAGTAAAAAAAAAAGATTGAAGTACTTTTTCATCTAATTACTGATCTCCATGATATTGTAAAATTTATTGCTGCATAGATCTACTGTACTTACTGTATGTAAAAATATATACAGCTTGTGTGGCTGCCGTATTGTCTTATCTGTTCTTTATTGTTATATTATATTTTGTGTGACTTACACTGCATGTCGAGGGTGGCATGTATTTAGCCTGTGTGACATTTACATACATTATTACGTATTATACACATGCTTCTCAATCCCATTGTATAAAATTAACAGTACCATTCTCAATTGCTGACCTGGTGATGTGAATTTGTAAAATTGTTTGGTATGAAGTTACAAACTATCATTATGAACATAATTGAAATATACACGGCGGTTGATCACTAGTGGTATATCAATTGTAACTTTCAAAAGTTTCAAGACAGGATTATTGGAATGTACATGTATATATATTTGGGTAAAAGCTTAGAAAAATCTCTGTAACTGTCTAAAAAAACTACTTGTGCTTACACTGTAAGAAATGAGCGTGTTTTTGTGGCTAGAAGAACTGTAAATTGATTGTTTTTTTACCAGTATTTTTTAAATACAGACTTTGTCTGTGAATTTACAGTTCTTTGTCGGGTACAAAGCAGGCTTCAAGAAAAATGTACTGCAACATGTAATTTAACATTCAATGCATGTGATGAACAATTACTTTAACCGTTAATTTACTGATAACTTGTAATATGCAGAGAAAACAATCAATAAACTTGGCAAGATTCTATAAACAAGAGATTATATGAACTTCAACCACGGAACATGTGGTGCCATCTATAACATATGCTTTACACAACTGTTAATCAAACTTAATTTATAACTTATCTGAAGATAAGGGAACATCCTCATTCATATGATCTTAAAGATGTTGTCATTATGCAAATGTTTTAATATCTATTTTTGACATGGATATTTGTGTGAGTCTTGTGATGTGTTCTAAAGAATGACATGATTAAAACCAAAATAACCCAAGCACAGTCTGGATAAATGGAACATACTTGTGTAAACTTGACACCTGCTTCTCTTAGAAGATAACCATCAATTTTATGGCGGCAATTTGTGCGCAACCGTGTGCGAATTAATTGCTGGGTATTGATGGACTTACTTCCCTGCTATCAAGCGAGAGATGAGCAAGGCCGAGGTTGGAGTCAGTGGCTCACTCAGCTGATTCCAGCTTTGGTACATCCCTACAGCTATGCCACAGTTAAATCACATGTTCTTCTCAATCCCATTGTATAAAATTTTCAGTACCATTCTCAATTGCTGACCTGGTGATGTGAATTTGTAAAATTGTTTGGTATGAAGTTACAAACTATCATTATGAACATAATTGAAATATACACGGCGGTTGATCACTAGTGGTATATCAATTGTAACTTTCAAAAGTTTCAAGACAGGATTATTGGAATGTACATGTATATATATTTGGGTAAAAGCTTAGAAAAATCTCTGTAACTGTCTAAAAAAACTACTTGTGCTTACACTGTAAGAAATGAGCGTGTTTTTGTGGCTAGAAGAACTGTAAATTGATTGTTTTTTTACCAGTATTTTTTAAATACAGACTTTGTCTGTGAATTTACAGTTCTTTGTCGGGTACAAAGCAGGCTTCAAGAAAAATGTACTGCAACATGTAATTTAACATTCAATGCATGTGATGAACAATTACTTTAACCGTTAATTTACTGATAACTTGTAATATGCAGAGAAAACAATCAATAAACTTGGCAAGATTCTATAAACAAGAGATTATATGAACTTCAACCACGGAACATGTGGTGCCATCTATAACATATGCTTTACACAACTGTTAATCAAACTTAATTTATAACTTATCTGAAGATAAGGGAACATCCTCATTCATATGATCTTAAAGATGTTGTCATTATGCAAATGTTTTAATATCTATTTTTGACATGGATATTTGTGTGAGTCTTGTGATGTGTTCTAAAGAATGACATGATTAAAACCAAAATAACCCAAGCACAGTCTGGATAAATGGAACATACTTGTGTAAACTTGACACCTGCTTCTCTTAGAAGATAACCATCAATTTTATGGCGGCAATTTGTGCGCAACCGTGTGCGAATTAATTGCTGGGTATTGATGGACTTACTTCCCTGCTATCAAGCAAGAGATGAGCAAGGCCGAGCTTGGAGTCAGTGGCTCACTCAGCTGATTCCAGCTTTGGTACATCCCTACAGCTATGCCACAGTTAAATCACATGTTTAGTGTGTGGTTTCACACTTATGCAAAAGTAAAAATAACAGATTCTATCCGTATTTTTACAGTATATTTCACAGCTCCTTGCATGCTTTACTTTCTATGTTTTACAGTTGATGTTACTGTAAAATATACTTTGAATAAACTGTTTTATATATATACATTATACCGTAATATCACTTTGTTGAATCCGCAAAATTACAGTTCAATGTACCGATCTGCATTTTACGGTACATTGTCCTGTTCAGGTTTGTGAGTACTTTCACAGTTATTAGACCTGGAACAAAGTTGCCAGTTAATTTAATTGTAAAATTTAACGGGAATTTTTTGCAGTGTATGTATTGATTGACTTGTTCTTTTGCTGCTCTGTTATCATAATTGCATACTTTTATTATTTGATAGGCCAGCCTGATAAGCTATGCGTCTCTGGTCCTAATAAACATACATACATACATACCATTGAGTAAAAAGAGAAAACAGCTCATCCCGCTTTCTTTTCTGCTCGCGAAACACCAATAGATGTCCAAATAGGAAACTAAAAAATAAAATATTTTACTTTTATTCATGGATAGAATTGTTAGCAAAAAACGTTCATTCCTGAAGATCATTGTCTTTTAATTCTTCTGTGCAAAATCCATCACAAAATATTCAATCAGTAGAAATATATATGTATGGTCTTGACTTCCCTGGCCGGAGACATTTTCGCATTCAAAAGGAGTCAAGAATTGTCCGGCTATATTGATCATGTTCTTTCGCCTTGCAACGGTATTATTAGGCCTACTGCTTATATAAATATAACATATTTTTTGAAGTACCGAATTTAATGTTTAAACAATATTCGGTTGTTCTTCTTTTGAAAGATGGATTTGCAAGGATGTACATGACGAACCAAGAATTACTTAATTAAAACAGATATCACCTATAGGCAATAGCAGCTGCAAAGATAGATAGATCTGTAGACAGATAGAGATTTATTAGACAGATAGATAGATAGGTAGATAGATAGATATGATACGATACAATACGATACGATATGATACGATACGATACGATACGATACGATACATATTTATTGCCATAAATGGAATTTGTTTCAGAAACACTGAAGAAATTGGCAATTATAAATAAATGTACATATACAGAACATGTCTACAAATTAAAGGGAAATTACAGATTGTGCAAAAAGGAAATCACAACATATATTTACAAAATCACAATTGTATTATTTATGAAACGAATAGGCATAGCTGTCAGGATGAATGTATTACGAAATCTTGATGTTCTGCAAAATGGTACGTCAAACCTAAAGTTCTCCTCTTGGTAATAAATTAAAATACTGATTCAACGGATGCGATTAATCATTAATTTTTTCACAAGATATACATTTACTCCTATGAATAATGTTATCAATGACATTTCCGTTAATAGATAGATAGATGGATAGATAAATAGATAGATAGACAGCTAGACAGACGGACAGATAGATAGATAGATAGATAGATAGATAGATAGATAGATAGATAGATAGATAGATAGATAGATAGATAGATAGATAGATAGACAGATAGATAGATAGATAGATAGATAGATAGATAGATAGATAGATAGATAGATAGATAGATAGATAGATAGATAGATAGATAGATAGACTTACCTGCATGGCTGTGGGCAGGGAAGGTGTCGATACTTGTATCTCGTCCATAATACCAGAAGACAATATGCTCCGAAGAGAAGTGCCAAAATGGCAAAAGTAAAGAGGAGTAGATTTATGAACAGACTGACAAAATACATCATGAAGTTCTGATAATAGAGTAGTCTGATTCGAGTTTACCTTCAACTGAATTTGTTTGGCATCTGTGGAGTTTTATATATAGGAATTAACTGGGACAGGCTACTCTTGGGTTTACTCATGAAAGATAAATTTTTGTCCTACATTTTTAATGTTCAGTATGAATGCTACACACAGTGTTTATGTTTGAGCAGAGAATTCTGTGCACAGCTCTATGACCTTTTTTTAAAAAAAGTGTCATAAAATATTGCAAACAAACTGCAAATATATATGACAGAATTTGGTGCCAAAATAGAGGCCTCTAGCATCAGCATATTTAAACTGGATTATTTCAACCAGATTTATATGACATATCATTGTATATATTTTGATTTGCACTAATTTACGTTTTTCGAATCAATTGTATCTAGGGGAAAGTAGGGGGACTGGGCCATAGGGAGAACTAGGTCACCATGCTTTCTGCAAAATATAGCATTGGAATATCCCTGGATTTGAGTCACATGGCTTCAGTAAGATCCCCAAGAGTGGCATTGAAGCCAGACAGGAGATAACTTGTTTGGTTTTTTTTTTTAAACTTACATTGTAACTTTTTGGAGCTGTTGAGTAAAATTTCTGTTTTATATTTTAAAAAATATGGATGATGAAATCAGGGATAGATTGGAAATGAAAGGGTTGCTCGCTGTCAGTGTAAAATCCTTGTAAAGTCGGAGTTTTATCAGGGTATTGTCGAGGCAGTTACTTCTTCTGAAAATGTGCTGAAGACAGAAGTGGGCCATAGGGAGAAGTGGGCCAGGGACCCAGTTCTCGATTTGTGTACCACAAACAAGGTCAAATGTCTAAAATATCATAGGATTCTGCTTTTTAAGAAAATTGCTGATGTGGCCAAATTGATTTTTAACTTTGCTATGTCCACATGGTGTCCATGACAACCAAGTTTTTAAGAATATATATTAGAAAAACGCTGGTGGATACATTGAATTTTAAATGTGCTGGTTCAATTTAAGAGTAAAAGCCTATTCTGCTATCCCTGCAAGAGGGAGAACTGGGCCACTTGGTCAGAAAAAATAACTACCCCATTTCATGAAAAGGTATCATAGACTGACAACAATATACACCAGATATAAGTTTTAACATACCAAAAGTCCATTCTGAAAGGAAATATAGAAACTGAACTCCAATACTGTTGTAATAAAAAGGTTAAATGCTAAAAGTGGCCCACTTCTCCCTACTATCCCCTACCCTGATAGCGTTGTTGAGATAAATCAAATAAAATTAGAGAAGAAGTCAGAAGCTAGGACTCATTCTTCAACATATTCAAAATTATTCATATAGCTTGAAAAGCATGATATGACGTTGGCCAAGTCAACAACTTCCGAGCCCACGCATGCTTCAGACTTCTGTTGTAAATCAGTCACATATATGGGGTGATAACATATGTAAATGGCACAGCCATAAAATTCGTGCAGCACTTAAAATTTTTTGTAGGACTTCTAGTGATACCATAACTTTCATATTTATTTCATATTCAATATACGAAAGGCAGTTATATACTCTTGAAAAAATTGAAAGACAGATATATATATATATATATATATACACAATTAAATGCATATGTAGAAAGACAGGGAGACATGTAACTATAAAAAGATAAAATAGATCAAAAAGGTAACTGGTTTTTCCATCATACAGCCATGGCCGTTAGTTTTCACTCAGCTGCTATGCTTCACCATGGTGCTGTAATTGTGACCAATTATAAAAATAATGTGCAAGCACTTTAAGCGGCGTCAAGGCAGGGGGGTCTTATACTTGGTCCTTCGTCAAAGGTTCATGACTCTACATGTACACGTATGGTGTGTCAATTGATTGCACTTTCACTTGTGGCTTAACAAGTCTTGTTTCAATAATGTTTCCAAGCAATCACTGCTATCAAAAGCCAGAGTCTGCATTGTACTAATAAACTGAGTCATTCCAATTGAATTTCACTTTTCAATCGTAATTTACCTTCTCACCTCAACTTGCTAATTGCCTAGCCAAGTTGCCACTCAGCCACTGCACTGAATTGGAGTTCCCTTATTCACCCCATGTAATGACCCCCCCCCCCCAGGCCATTTCTAGATACGCCCCTGGCTCTACAGTTCTCTGGCTCAACCAAGCGAAAGTCATACCTGCAAAGGTTGCTCTTATGATAATCATATATCCATGCATGTCACTGTGCCAGGAAATTAAAGAAGATACTGATGCCATCAGTGGCGTCAGTGTAGGTGGGGCTGGTGGGGCATTTGCCCCACCACTTTTTGACCAAAAATGGGTGTTACATGGGGAAACATTTTGAGGATTTTCCCTGCACATTATTCCTGAAGACTTCAGCCCAATTTGCCCCACCACTACAAAATGAAACTGACGCCCCTGGATGCCATGGGTGATTCACTAACCAAAGTCGAAATAACATTCAACAACAATTGTCAGCCTGATTTAATTAGAATTCATGTATCCTGAATATTATACGGAATAATTATAATATAAGACAATGCATAAATTTGGTTGACATCAATTGCAGACCTCACATGTCCTTCAAGTTCAAGTGGCAGAAATATTACTCCTCACATTGGTCCCAGTTGGGAGAATTTGTTCAGGAAGTCAACTAAATGCTCTGTGGAAATATTCCCAGGCACATTCTGACATTATTTGAAGACCTTAAATGATACTGTATGTTCATTCTGATATTATAGACACAATAACTGAATCTTAATTGGTTAAACCACGGCATAATTTAGGACAATTTGATTAATTTGGCACTCCCAAGCAATCATTGCCCAATGTTTAGCTATATTTAGGCCTACATTCTGAAAATTCCACTTGGATGGACCTGTCTAAGGCAGTCTATGAGTCTATACTATCCTGATTTAACTCCTCAGAATATCATTACAAAATACATGGATTACTTCAACTGACAACTCCATAGAAGTTGAAAGTGAACATCTTAAAAGTGCTATCAGCAAACCTCCGTGCCTGTGCCAGCCATGATTGCTGAGCTGCTGGTCAGTGACCCGTGACATTTTAGCCTACGATGTGGCAAGTGCCACGCCCACCAAACAAGCTTGACCTTTGACCCGTGAAAGTCAGTCAATTTAGTTTCTTTCTTTATTAATTTTTTTGCTACTGAGGACCACCAAAATCGACTGGGCTCAAGGAAAAATTCCATTGAGACTGTATTTCGAGTTTGAATGAGATTGGTGAGAGAGGGAGAGCTCAGCAGTGCTAACAAGATTAGCAAAAATGCTTACTGTAAGAGCTGGCTGACGCCGCTAAAAAAGCAAATACCAGCTCCATCTTCACCAAATGTCAAAAATTATTGTCTGTACACAGTAGCAGGAGTTCTGACAAAATTGTTGAATGAAAAAATGTTGCATAATGACTGTAAAGCAAAATACTAAATTAGTTGATATTTTAAGCATATAATCCGTTCTGATGCTATATGTTATTTGCATGATAGTAATAGTCACCTAAAGTGTCTGAATGTATTAGGTACACATCAAATTAAGCAGGTATTCGTTGATTGTTTGTTTGTTTGTTTGTTTGTGTTTTACGCCTCTGCAGCACCTTAGTGGGCTATATCATGGCAGGCCACCTCCGTAGGTTGATGAGATGAGAAGACTGAGAGTCTGGCACACACCCTATTAATTCAGGGATGCCCAGGGTCTTTCAGTTGCCCCAGAATAGAACACTGGATACAACCCGCCTCCATTTAAAGTCCCATGGGCTCGGACTAAAGTGAGTTCCCGAGGTGAAATTTGAACCCACGCCCTCAAAACCAGTTGACAAGCGCACTTACCAATTAGGCCACAGGGGAACTCTCAGGTATTCGTTGAATATCAACAGTTTTGTGCCATAACACAGCCAGTACATTGAGGTTTTCGTTGTCAAAATGTTTTCCAAAATCTATGATGGTACTATGTTTTATTACATAGTTAAACGGTCGGCCAAAGTAACCACGGAGTTGGGGTAACAAATGTATTTTTATAATCTAGAATGAGGTGTGACTCATTCGCAGATTTCTGAACAAAAAAATTGAGTATTGATACGTGTGCCACACTAATTCAGAATTACATAGGGTGAACATCCCCCAGTTTTTAGGTCACAACAATGCAAGATATACTACCAGTCATAGATTATTTTAAAAAAAATTGTATCAGTCATATGACAATTAACATTTCTATTCTAATTTTCCATTTTTGCTTGATTCACCAATGTAACATTATGTTGACAAACACCATAGAAAATAATCCAAGATGAAATAACTTTGACTAATGCTATTTTGGATGAAATCACATGTCTACGGTGGTTCCCAGCTTCCCTAGCAGCCGGTACATCATCGCAATGTTATGCTAGTTAAAAGACATAAATTGCATTGAACAATTTATGGTATTTTTTTAGCATCTATGGCAGTCAACATAATTTTCAGGGTCACACACCTGTTTGTCAAATCAAGATTTATACCTCCCTGACTGCTATAATGCTACATGTATTAACAACAAAATGTTCCTAGTCCAGCAGAATCCAAATACAATACAGGTCAAAATTTCCTCATTAGATTTGTTGTGGCAATTCTAGGCCGGTTAACACTATAAAATTGGCCTGTCAAGCTGTGAAAACATACCCTTCCTTTTGTGAATGGTCTTCAGTATTGCATCCAACAGAATCTGTCTTTCATTTCCACTTAAAGCTTTCGAAATCCATGAATTTCAAATCGAGAGGCGCCAGAACGTCCTCTTAAAATGGTGGCTTTGTTGGATTAAAATTACCCAGTTATGGGGCATTTGGAATAATCATTATATGCAATAAGTGTTTTAAACAGCAAAGCTGACAAACAACAAAACTGGCAAACTTCAAACAACATATTGGAACCAATACATGTAACAAACAGACACCTGCATGCTGTTGCTTTATAGCGGGCAGATTTGTCATTAATAGGGGAGTAATGTTTAGTGCATTTATACATAGAAGCATGAAACTTGGCACACATTTCAAAAATGTCTTAAAGAAATTATTTCTTCCACTTCAGATTTCACCTGGTTGACCTATCAGTGTTGGAGGTCTCGAGGCCGGCCTCGTCCTCGAGGCCGGCCTCGGGGCAATATTTTGGTGGCCTCGGCCTTGGCTCGGTCTCGGATTCCAAATCCTTGGCCTTGCCTCGGTCTCGGGTGTCTTTGGGTCAGTGAATGAGGCCTCGGGACCACATTTTAATGGCCTCGGCCTCACCTTGGCCTCGGAGGCTCATGTCTCGGTCTCGGTCTTGGCCTCGGATGTCTCGGCCTCGACTACATCACTGTGACCTATGGCAGCCATTTTCCAAAATTGGCGAGGAGTATATAATTTCTTCCTGCAGTTCTGCAAAAAACTGCAGAATTCTGCAGTTCTGCAAAAAGCTGCAGAATTCTGCAAAAAACTGCAGAATTCTGCAGGAAACTTCAGAATTCTGCAGTTCTACAAAAAACTGCAGAATTCTGCAGTTCCAAAAAAATCTGCAGAATTCTGCAGTTTCAAAAAGGATCTGCAGGAAGCTGCAGAATTCTGCAGTTCTGCAGCTCCCTGCATGATTTCTGAACCTCTGTTACTTCCTGTAGTTTATTGCAATGCATCTTCAAAGTTCAGACCTCTCTGACATGGGGCTTGCCACTACCAAGGAGACGTGGTTTGGGGGATTGTTGTATGAGGGATCGGGGTTTTTGGTAGTCCTCTGTCACTGCAGCGTTTCTGAAAAGTTTCTGCAGCAAAATCTGTAATTCTGTAGGAGATATGCAGCCTGGGAGGTTTAATGCAGCTCTGCAAAAAACTGCAGAATTCTGCAGTTCTACAAAAAACTGCAGAATTCTGCAAAAAACTGCAGAATTCTGCAAAAAACTGCAGAATTCTGCAGTTTCAAAAAAAAACTGCAGAATTCTGCAGTTTCAAAAAAATCTGCAGGAAGCTACAGAATTCTGCAGTTCTGCAGCTAACTGCATGATTTCTGAACCTCTGTTACTTCCTCCAGTGTGTTGCATCTGTACAGTTCAGACCTCTTTGACATTGGGCTTGCCGCTACCAAGGAAACATTGATTTGGGGGGTTAGTTTGGGGGGTTGTGGTTTGGGGGGTCGGGGTTTTGGTAGTCCTCTGTCATTGCAGCGTTTCTGAAAAGTTTCTGCAGCAAAATCTGTAATCCTGTAGGAGATATGCAGCCCGGGAGGTTTTATGCAGTTCTGCAAAAAACTGCAGAATTCTGCAGAAAACTGCAAAATTCTGCAGTTCTACAAAAAACTGCAGAATTCTGCAAAAAACTGCAGAATTCTGCAAAAAACTGCAGAATTCTGCAGGAAACTGCAGAATTCTGCAGTTCTACAAAAAACTGCAGAATTCTGCAGTTCCAAAAAAATCTGCAGAATTCTGCAGTTTCAAAAAAAACTCTGCAGGAAGCTGCAGAATTCTGCAGTTCTGCAACTGCATGATTCCTGAACCTCTGTTACTTCCTCCAGTGTATTGCATCTGTACAGTTCAGACCTCTTTGACATTGGGCTTGCCGCTACCAAGGAAACATTGATTTGGGGGGTTGTGGTTTGGGGGGTCGGGGTTTTGGTAGTCCTCTGTCATTGCAGCTTTTCTGAAAAGTTTCTGCAGTAAAATCTGTAATCCTGTAGGAGATATGCAGCCTTGGAGGTTTTATGCAGTTCTGCAAAAAACTGCAGAATTCTGCAGAAAACTGCAGAATTCTGCAGTTCTACAAAAAACTGCAAAATTCTGCAAAAAACTGCAGAATTCTCAACCAAATTTCATTCCAAAAAAAGTTTCAGGTACTCTGCAACCAGGTCTATTTAATACAGCAGTCAGTCTTTGTCCGTCGTTGTTCCTTTTTGCCGTACGGCACTTTTTTTCGGCGATCTGTGTTCTCGTAAAAATGTCATTCCACGAACTGCTACCTGGTAGAACTGCAGAATTTGCTACAGAACTGCAGAATTCTGCAGCTTCCTGCAAATTTTTTTTTTAACCGAATTCTGTTGCAGAATATGCAGGTGCAGGAAGAAATTTAAGTGTACTGAAATTGGCGGCTAATTATCTCATTTTCCTGCTTTCTGTGAAGTGCCTATAGTTTGAAAGTATAAAAACAGTGCTCAATATTCCTTCTAATGATCTAAAAAACGTTATCAATTGATTTCGAGACTGAACTGAGGAATTTTAGGGTAGTTAGGGTCCTTTTTGTTAGAACTGTTGAAGAAAATGTATCATTTTCGCGGTTTCGCATAGTTTCATGGGAACTCAATTTATTTTAAAACGTACTACATATTTGAATTCCTTGTAAGAAGAGCTTTCAAATGAATGGTCTTAACAATAGTTTCCATTTATTTTTTGTCAAAATTAAAGAAAAAACAAAATCTTCAAAAATCATTTTTTCCATTTTCGTACCAAATTTAGGACAACCATTGACGCGGTACTCATTTGAAAGCTCTTTTTACAAGGAATTCAAATATGAAACTTATTTTGAGATTTATAAAGAATTGGTGTAACCATCCATAACCGCGAAATCCAGTGTTTGAATCAATATTTCTGACAAAAAGGATTCCAACAAGCCTGAAAATAGACCAAGGCTACCAAAAAATGTTATAGTAATGTACTGAATACTTAGAGAAGCAATAAAAAACAATATTTATGTGTATTCCATTTGTAGGAACTACACAGAAAGCAGCAAAATGGAAGAATTGACCGCCATTTTGGAAAATGGCTGCCATGGGTCAACCAGGTCAAATCTGAAGTGGCTCCTTATCTAAATATTTTTGCATAGACGTTTTTTAAGTGTGTGCCAAGTTCAATCAATCATCAATCACTGGGCCCAGGGTTCGAATGCAGCTCCTGTGACTATGTTGGACAGCTGTTTCAATCATCCTTGGCCTATTTGCAGTGTCCTCCTCCTTTCCTCATTAGCCTCTGCATAAATACAGGACGTAAAGTCCCAATCTATCTATCTATCTATCTATCTATCTATCTATCTATCTATCTATCTATCTATCTATCTATCTATCTATCTATCTATCTATCCAAAACTACTCACATCCATGAAAATCTATTTACAATGTAAAAATATTTCTATTCATATAAATGAGCAGCCAGAAGCCTATTTTTGAAAATTTCGTGACACCGAGAGCCAGATGGGCTTATGATAGCTTGTTTGAAAGGTAAGAACCTGTACTACGGCTGTAGTTTCTGGCTATGGTACCCTTTTTTATGAAAGCTGGTGCACAATTTAGATATATGGTTACCAAGGTAACCGTTCAATGAAAAAAACAATTAAAAAAAAAAAGCTGTAATTTTTTAATCCTTATTTGTTGAAAGTGTCGCCATGGATGCAGAAATAACAAAATTCCCCCTTTGTCGAATCCTGGACATTTCCTTTTTATGAAACTAGATATTTCAAGGATTCATTTGACACAAATTTTTGCTGTTATAAAAGGTTCCGAGGTGTGGCAGGTGTTGATTCACAAACTCAAGCATGTCATAATATGCTATAATTCCATAATGATAGTTGTAACATAATTATAGATCTCCCATTATGACCAAATTTGGATTTCAGTCCAGATATTGCCGTCAATATTTTGGTTACTCCCTAATTTGAACAAAATTTAATATTTATCTCTTTTGGGAGTTTCAACTTATTTGGAGCTTTATTCACCTTGCAAGATGCATTAAAGTGATAAAATTGACTTATGTTTCATAATTTTCTCGTTTCCATGGTAACTAAAATAACAAGAATCTGCACCAGTTTTCACACTTTTGGATATTAGTTCAGAGAACTGCAGGTCCTGACGATTAAAACGATGTATCATTTGCCCATCTGCCTCTCGGTGTCACGAAACTTAAAATAAGCCACTTTTTGGCCTTTGGCCGCTCATCTAATAGGGTAATCTATCAATTCAAGCCATCTATATATTTATTTTATTATTTTTAAAACAGCCACCCTTTCCGCAGCCACAAAGGAAGTAATTATGCCTATTACTTTAGTCAAAATGTTAGACATAAAGAAAATGTGATCTGAGATGAGCAATTGTGGTCCAAGTCAGTCTGAAACAAAAAAGCATGACTGCTGTGCACGAATGCCTACTAATGAAATTGAGGGACAAAATGATTCACAGCAGAATGAGACAGAGTTGGGATTACTGAGAACTGGAGAGTGATTACCTTAATCAGTTACTATGAACAGCAATCACAAACTATGAACAACATTAAGATTTTAAAATACCCTAAGCAATGATAAACATCCAACAACACAAACTGAGGAACTGGACGTTATTAATCCTCTTAACATGTAGATTAGACAATGTTTATCAGCAGCAAAAAGAAGTTCACGTGGCATTTTGGTAAAGAAAAATTCAACATGTCACAGACATTTGGATGTAGAATATGGATTTACGAAGCATTGCAAATGTACGAAAATTGTGGAGAATGACCAGAACAACATGCATTGATGGGCCAGGAGTGGAGGTATTTAATTAATTTCGTATAAGCAGCATCAGAAGTTCAAGTTGAAGTTGTTGTTTTGATATTTTAGAAGAAATCTCCTCTCCATTTGCCATCAACAACTTCTTAACTCTATATAAGAAGTCCCTTGTTATATTGTCAAGTATTTGACTTGTTCCAACTCTTGCCAATTGCCATTTCCAGGGGTGGCCGAAGTAACCTCGATACTGACTTGGAGATTTGGGGTAACATTGGCCATACCCCTTAACTTACTAAATTGTGTAAATGTATTTATAACAAATCCTGTGTAGTTTGAAACTCTGATATATTATCTTTAAAATTGTACGCAATTATCACTGCATAAGC
The DNA here is from genome assembly GCA_026936325.1 of Platynereis dumerilii. NCBI lineage: Eukaryota > Metazoa > Annelida > Polychaeta > Phyllodocida > Nereididae > Platynereis > Platynereis dumerilii. The sequence continues at coordinate 19,777,501 of JAPTHN010000005.1, read as the reverse complement.
TTGCACTTGATCCACCCAGAACAAAGTAGACACTCTCCTGCAAAATCACACTTTATTTCAAATCTGCTTTTTCCCAGAATGGCCTTCACAAGAAGCACTGGTATCATAATATTGAAACAAAATTAATGTAAGTAAAAAGTAGACAAGTTACTCTAGCAGATGCAAAAAGAAATTCCTTGGTATCTGTATTCGTTTGCGTGATACAGGATACTGAATCTTTTTCTCATTTGGTGGCCAAAGTAGTGTACAGAACGGCCAAAGTTAACCCGTTTTACGGTATTTGGAACATTTGATGCTTAACAGTGGCGGACTGGCCCCACAGTGGGCCCCTGGGCAGGATCATTGGCGGGCCCCTATTATCGCAATAGCGGCATTTTCGGAATATAGATTGCTCTTGCCCGCATGCTCTGATATTAAATTATGAATAGCATATATGTACAATTAAGCCAAAACTTCTTCATGATAACAGGGGATGGGTCCTTGCTTGTGTGATATCACAGACTTGAAAATTATCATCATGCAAAAAATTCAAAATTCAAAGTCAGAGGAACACATTCCTCCCTATTATTAATTTACACAGTTGATTCAGTGGTGGAAATTGAAAATTTTCGTCGGGGGAGCTCTCGGCTTGTGCGGCAGCCGCTCGCTTTTCGAAATTTTTAAAAGGGAAAGAATTTTTCCACCAGAGCATAAATTTGGATAAAAATACCATGAGGATTGAAAAAGTAACATGAAAATTGTAATTTCACCTCTGACTATTGGGGGAGCTGTAGCAGGGTACAGCTCCCCCTGTTTTTTGGTCAAGGGAGCTCAGCTCCCTCGAGCTCCCCCCCCCCATTTCCATCACTGAGTTGATTGAGAGAGAGTAGGCAATTCAGAAGGGTGGCATTGGGGGCCCATACAAGGAGGACCTTCGAAGGTCCAGGCATAATCTCAGGGCCCCTCCTAGTGGACCATATCGAAAACTGAGAGAGGGGCCCCTTATTTCATTGTCAAGTTCTAATTGAAGATTTTTTCAAATTTCTATTAGGCCCAAAATTATATTTTCACCTCTTTTACGTCATTTTCGATTTTTTTAGGATGCTGGTGGGCCCCCCTGAGGTGTTGGGCTCCAGGGCACTGCCCTCTGGCCCATAGGGCCAGTCCGCCCCTGATGCTTAATGTAATTTCAATAAGTATGATTTGCTTGGACCACTTGCTACATAGTTTCTAGGCCTCCTCTGATTGGCTGATGATCAGTTAAGGACCAATCAGAGGAAATTAAAATTCTACATAGCAAGCGGCCTTGCAACTCATACTAATTGAAATTGCTGCAACTGCTTGATTTCAACCTTGCTGCAAGAAGAAAAAAAACAAAAATCACTGCTTTAATTTTCTGACGCTTGTTTATTGGGCAAATGGGCAACTTTATAAGGATGAGGATAGATTTAATATACATTTTGATATAATATTATCTGTACTGTATGATCATTTCCGTTTCCATTTTGTTGTCCGCTTTATGTCCATATCAAGCTGCAACGGCCCAGAATTGTGTTTGTTCTCATATATTGCAGTTTTCGTTTGTCCTCCAAACTAAGAAAAAGAAAAGGTAGTCATAAAATTAATGGAAAATAAATTCAAATAAGGGGGCCACCATTTAATCTCAAGAGGTGGGGTTGTAGTTTTCTTTAAATAAATAATTTCTTGCTCAGTTTTGGTGAAATAAATAAAAACTAGCCAGAGAAACGCATACTAAATGCATCTGCTGTAACAAGAAAATAATATTAAACAAATATTGTCAATCTTGCCATGTGCATACCACACAGGTATAATAGGCCTATACAGTTGCTCTCGGAAGTAAGTACCACTCTCAGTGATCACCCCGGGAACTCACTTTAGTCCGAGCCCATGGGACATTTAATGGAGGCGGGTTGTATCCAGTGTTCTATGCTAGGGCAACTGAAAGACCCTGGGCATCCCTGAATTAATAGGGTATGTGCCAGACTCTCAGTCTTCTCATCTCATCGTACGGCGATCACCTGCCTCGATATAGCCCATTAAGGTGCTGCAGAGGCGTAAAACACAAACAAACAAAACCACTCTCAGTGATTTGCCATTGAATAGCCACTGCTGTGAGACAGGTATAACATGGAATTCAATGGTTAACCAAGATTGCCTATTTACGAGAACTTTTTTGGACAAAAATCACTCACCATGGCTGTAGCAGCCACTGGAATTTCTGGTGTATTTATACTTTTCTGCTGGACTACTGTTGATCTGGAAACATGCCCTGACCCTTTTACTTATCATGGCTTGTCCTGTGGTGAAGATCTGCAGGTTCTTGGTGTCACCAAACTCTATTCTCTTGTTCTTTAAATCAGTGAGAGAAGTTTCGCCAGTTGCCGGAATATGTCGGAAAAATAGTCCAACACCACAGAAACCTCCGGAGTTGTTCCTCTTTTTCCTCTGTGATTCTTTTAACAAGAGGTCAAGGGTGTCCTTGAAGTTTTCCTTCTCAACATTGAATTTCCTTGTTTTTACATTTTTGGCACCAGTGGAGGGATCGACAAATGTTATCTCCATAATAACCTTCAATTTTTAAAAGAGAAATGACATTACAATACAATATGTTTATCAATAGCTTAAGTTTTTCAGGTCCATCAAGATTTGCAGAGTCAAATATCCTGGCATTTGATTATTATTTTTCAATACAGCTACAAAAATTCAATAATGAAAGCACTATCTTGTCATTCCACAAGGTTAGAGTTCAAAAATATCAATTAAAAATAAACCAGTAGGACTTCACACTTTGCCTGTGGTCAATTCAAAATCAAATTTCAATGGACTTCCATGAACATCTAAATATTAATAGACTTGGCTTAAATTTGACATATTGCACCCGTTGTATCAATGTAACATCAGAATGTGTGACCAAATATAGGAAAGTATTTTTATTATTTTTTCAAACGATTAAAGTTTAGGTCAAATATTATCACAGGCAATAAAAACATTACATTAAAATCATTGTTTTCTTAAAAACAATTGACATTCAGGTAAATATTATCATACGCCTTAGCAACATGAAAAAAGGGATCATTAATGCAAGGGAATACCTAAAAAATCTCAGTTATTAAAATTCGCTAAATCGAACTGAGATACCTGGTAACAGCTGAAGCGTTTTTTCTTTTTGTTTCATTGAAACCAACACAGCTGTTGTCTGCTTTTTGGCAGGAGTGCAAAAAATTATTATTATTATTTCTTGTTGTTCATTACAATCTGGTGCTCAATCGGAACTCATTATTTTAGGATGGTTCTTATTATGAAATGGCGGTTGCATTACCCTTTAGTTTACAACACACGTATTTAGAATTTAATGTAATGATTTATAAAACTTTCACCTTTGAGTCTAGCTGGTAGATTTTGATTCCTGGGGCCAATTCTGCCAATATCACTTTTTTATTGGTGCTGCATGGAAGCCGGGAAATGAACTTGAAGTTGATGGCGAATGATGCGGCAGCAACAGCAAATTCTGTTGTGGTGAATCCAGCTGAAGTTTCGCTCACTTCAAATCCTTGTGCTTGACCACAAGATTTCAATTTACCACGCAGGGCTGAAGTAAAAACAAATCAGAGAAAAACTTAATATGAAGATAACAAGGTACCATACAAATTATTTGTCGAACGTTCCCAATGGGCATCTGACGTCACCTTACATCAGGCAGATGTCAGTACTGGATTGTATGAATGACTGAATGTTTAACATGGGTGATCCTAAAGTGATCAACTCCTATAATTATAATTCACCTTCTAACCGGGTAACTGGCAAAAAGTTTTGTCAAGTTGTAACATTAGTTCAGTTAATCAAAACTGTTTATCTAACTCATGTTCAGCATTGACACAATATCAAGAGATCTTGAAACTAACTCTTGCTGATAATTATTGGTAGCCAAGTGAGCCTACCCAAACCCCCCACCCCAACCTTTCTATTGCTCATCCTTGGTTGCCATCAAATTCCTGCTCATATACATGTACATCTTATAAGGCCTGTTCTGGGCAGCAATTTTAATCATCCTTTGCCTCATCACTGTGACCTCCTTCAACAAGAATCATTGCTAGCGTTCAAAGGGAAAACCTAGTAAGTCACATTTTGGAGTTTTAAATTCCAGTCCCTGCAATAAGAAATAGACTTATTAGGATTTGCCAGTGTCATTCTAGGGTAACGGGCCACTTCTTGAAATTCTGAACTTAATAAAAATGTAGAAACATGTCTCAGAAGTCCTATTTTGACCTTAACTCAATTTGGCCCAAAATGTGACTTGCCAGGTTTTCCCTTTGGATGCTAGAATGGATCACACACAAACTGCAGAGGACGTGACAGTTTTGGTTGAAGTAGCTATTGCTGTCAACTATATAAACGAGGAGAGCTTGGAGACATTCATAAACGTTTTAAAACCATGTATAGCTGTACCAGAAGCTGCACAAGTTCCCATGGACTTACATGGTATGGGTGATGGTCCAACTGGATTCACTTCTGGAACACAAGTTTGGTTGAGATGATCACCCACGAATGTGTAAGGTGGTATGCATTTTCCATCAATGTAGCAACCTTTGCCCTAGAAAAACCAATTAAATATCTCTTGAGACACAGGAGGTCTTATCTATGACAATTCATGTAAGTACTTTAAACCATCGTTAATCATTTCGATAATTTTTAAGTGGAATTCCAGTCTAGTTTGATATGGCTAGGAAAGACCGATTTTTTACCAGAACCACTACAGTCATGGTGCACATCATCAAGGCAGTTAGTCATGTCTTTTCTTGTTTTTAATGCTTGTGTTTTGTCAGTTTTCTCATATTTCAGACAGACAGACAAGAAATTTATTCATAACAAAGAGACAAGATATATACAATAATACATATAATACATTTTTACAGAAATAAAAAGAACATAGCAGTAGCATGTTTTGTCTCTTCATTATGGGGAGACCTCTCTAAGACAAAAGAGCCGCTATCGAGAGGCCACCCCAGAATAAAGCCCATCTGAAAAACTGGAATCCCCGGGGTAATTTTCCTATATATGTACCAGTATTTGCAACAGATTTATAAAGTAAATAAACATATAGTTTATTCTGGGTAAAGAGAGTGCCTACAAATGAGAATAGATCAAGCGTGGGTCAGGAGGGCGAAAAAGAAGAATCCCGAAGGAACCAATAGTAACACAACAGAGTATAACAGACAAGAGGGACAAAGAAGAGTTAAAGAAATTAATGTGTGTACACTATGGAAAGTATGACAATGATTGTTCTGATAAGAAAATGAATAACCTATCTCTGACAGACAAAACAGTTTCTTTCAGTACAAATATCATTATATCCATTCATATAACGTTATTTGATATACTTAGAAAAACCAGAGAGGCTGTGGGTGTATATCTTTTCTTTAATCTGAGGGGGACAATTATTAAAAGCAAGTGGGATGACATACTGTATGCCACTTCTTGCAAATTCCGTTCTTACCTTTGGTAAATGATAGTCATTCGATGCTCTGGTTGTGCGAAGACGTACATCAGAGTTTCGTTTGAAAAGATTGGAATCAAAATATGCTGGGAGACTATGGTGTTCTAATTTGTAACAAAATTTATATTCTTGGAGGGTTTCTATGTCAGAGACTTTTAGTAGATTCAATTTCTTAAACAGGGGATCGGTATGTGCATTGTATCTTTCCTTTGTAATGACTCTAACTGCTTTCTTTTGCAGTTTTACAAGTTCATTCATTTTGGATTTCCAACACAGTATTCCATAGTTTAAATGTGGCAATAAAAGGCTATTATAAATTGTTAACAATATATTTTGAGGAAGGGTGTTTTTCATCTTCGACATTATTCCTAGCACTTTTGAAATTTTTGACTTAATTTTGATTGTATGTGCTTTCCAATTGACATTTTTATCTAAGGTCATACCAAGATAATCGAAAGTGTCCACAAAGTCAATAGAGGTTTCATTTATACTTATATTTGGTTGGGTAACATGCTTACGTACGTTATGAAATAGAATAGCCTTTGTTTTTGACACATTTAAAGACAACCTATTTAACTGAAGCCAAAGTGACACATTGTTCAGTTCACTAACTTCACTTATAATGTTGGTATCTCTGTCTTGGCCAGCCGAGTCAAAGGTGCTTAAAGCAGCTGCGAGAGCAGCATCATCTGCATATATAATGGGATGAAAAAACTTTGAAGCTAAATGTAGATCATTAAGATAGATAATAAACAAACAAACATAAATAGGCATTAGGAATTGACCTTGCCGACCCTTGCTAGCATTGAAACATCTAAGTTAATTGTCATGTACGTCAAAAACGTACTCCGAAAAATACATGATCCAGAGTTAACTCACCGTTGCTTGGCAGGAGAAATCCTCAAGGCAATCGAAGCAGAGTGTCGGGACAAAGAGTGCTTTAGCAGTAGCAAGAACCAATTCCCTTTTAGTCCAGAAGAGTGTCACTTCAGCTGAAATAGCTCTTGGGAGGGAGCAGGTCACTTCTTCTTCACTTACGAACACGGCTGGTATTGATTCATTGGTTGTAGCCACAAACTGGCCGGCTGCATTGAGCTGAAGATTTAATAAACACAGGACTTTCATTTTGTTATGTCACCGAAATGGTTTAGGAAGTGATCAGACAGGTTATTCTTATTGTAGCGTTAGTTGTGTCAGATCAATGGGATGAACATTACAACCAAACCGATTGCCACTCTTACAGTTGAACTTCTAGCAATTTTGAATCCAAAAATTATAATTTTCTTTTTTCACAACACCATCATTGTCATTTACGAGGGGCGTTCAGAAAGTTCACAGCTTTTTTTTATATGGACATTTATTTTCAATATAGAACAATGAATTTTTTACAGGATAAAATTCAGCAGTTTTGGAATGGATTTACAAAATTTTGGACAATTTGGATATTTTAAAGTCATTCTGTGGTTGCCATGGAAACAGAAAGTTTGGGTAGGTGGAGCAGGTAGTATGGAGATCAAGAAAATCAATGAATTGCGGCTGAGAGAGACCTCACTCTGCCACTTGTATTAGTAAGATTGACAATATTTGACACAAGAAATATGATATTAGCTTCTAAATATACTTTCGATCATACCAAATGTTTGTATTCTTACAGCGAACCAATGTGGGAAAGCACTCCTGCATGTCCGATTCGACAATAGCAATTCAGGCACCAGAATGTGAGTCCTTAACTACATCAGGACTTATGATAAAGCGTGGATTCACTGGTATGAGCAAGAGACCTAAAGGGACGGCATAACTCATCCCAGCTTTTCCTTTGACAAATAGTTTACATAACACCTGGTCTTCCATTACCTTAATCACTGGGGGCAATATTTTCAGGCACTGGAGGAGAAAAGGCTTTGGATGACCGAAATGCTTTCACAAAAACATTTCCTGGAGGGCTTCAAGGAACATTTATTTCAACGCGTCAGGTGTATGAATTAATGCTTTTGTAGTACTTGCGAGTATTTTTAAAAGGTAACATTATATTTTTTGTGTTAATTATTGTCAATCTTACTAATACAAGTGGCAGAGTGAGGCCCCTCTCAGCCGCAATTCATTGACTTTCTTGATCTCCATACTACCTGCTCCACCTAGCCAAACTTTCTGTTTCCATGGCAACCACAGAATGACTTAAAAATGTCCAAATTGTCCAAAATTTTGGAAATCCATTCCAAAACTGCTGAATTTTATCCCGTAAAAAATTCATAGTTCTAGATTGAAAATAATTGTCCATATATAAAAAGCCGTAAACTTTCTGAACGCCCCTTGCAGTGACCCAGTAGGTCTTATAACGCTCTTTGGCATGTTCAATATGCTAGATTTTCTGAAAAAACAAAACTTTCTGGAACTTAACTCCTCCGCCACGTGTTCCCTCCAAAAATCAGATAATCATTATTCATGAAATAACTTATTCCTGGGACCAATCAACTTACCTCATGGTACTGGATATTGCACACATACGTATCACCCTGGGCAAAACCAGTTCCAGTAAATGTTAGAGTTTGACAGATGCTTGTTTCATCAACATCACAAATGCACGGAGGAACAGGGTCTACCATATGATCTGGTCGGGCTGTTGTTGAAACTATTCTTGTCGCAGTTGAAGTCGTTGCTGATGTAGTTGTAGTTGTTGCTCTTGTCACAGGACATGTTGGTGCTGATTTTAGTAAGGTGAGGGAATTAAATAAAATTATCAAAAAATATACAGACTTGAGGCAGGTGTACATTATAATCTTTGTATTTGATTGAGTATGAAAATATTCAGATAGAAATTTCATTTAAAGTCTATTTTGTCAGTAATATGTACTATACATTCAATTCAACCACATGTATGCACAAAGCAGGCAAACACATTTCAGAGTTATTGGAGTTAATTGGTTGGTTTGTGGTTAATGGATGAAGATATGAGGATTTGGGATGACAGGGCAGGTTGGAAAGAACATTAATCTTACCATAATTAGTGCAGGCTGTTTTTGACAGCAGGCTGGCTGTTCCATCAGTTTGGTCGCTGAGCGTCATGCAGCTCAATGCCCCATCGAAGCTGTCTACCACAATATTTCCATTACTGAAGTCTTCATACCTGTTACTTTCATCTTTCAAGATGGCTCCATTCAAGGCTGCTCCATACTGATTCTTGATGAAGATTCCCTCTCCCATGTTAACGGTCAGTTTGATGGCATTCCAGTTGTTTGCTAACTGTGTTCTGGTGTACGTCGTCGTAACATTCGGTACAGCACCGAGAACTGTTCCCGACGGAAAAGTTGTTGTGATGATTAACTTATTGCCATATTGCTTGACCTCTACCCCTTTACCTGCACCGTTGAGGATCGTGAACAAGACCTTATTTTGGTTGTAGCTGTTTAGCTTGACGTTAAAGGCGATAGTTCTGATTGTGTCGCCCAATCCTGATGCATTCTGAGGGATCTCCAGTTTACTGTCAGGGTTGGTGAAGGCCAACGCTTCATAATTGTAGGGCCCAGGGGTGGATGCTGGACTAGTCAACGTTGCCCCGATGACGCCTGTTCCGTCAAGTTTCTTCACTGGGCTACAACCTTCGAGGGGATAGGAGGTCGCTGTAAAGAAAAAATTCATTGCTTGTTATGTGCAAAATGATATGAGAACTGTATTGCATACTGCACACTCACAAAATTTAAAGGGTATTTTTTTAAGATGTCAGTTGTAACTTACGTTTATTTTAATGAGATATAATTGTAGGTCTATTGCAAATCTATAAGTAAATGGACAGCGCAAATGCTCCAATCATCTACATAAATTATGGCCAGTGGGTCACTGGGCTAGACCTGAATATTTCCACAAGTTCTTGCCTCCGGGCCTAAACAAAGCTCAGCGACATATGAAATGATAGTGCCCCTAAAATCTTATAAAACATATATAAGAAGTTTGACTTTCAGTTTGATGGTATGAAAGTAGAAGATTGGCATCTAGCATCAAGCAGGCAAAGTACATTAGTGGTAAAGAACTAACATCATTTGTCTCTGTATATAGAACTGCCATCGCGAAGAAATTAATCAAAATTATGAAAGATGGCACCCATCCATTGTATGAGGTATTCTCAGAGGCAGTAAGTCAGCGTAGTGGTAGAATGCTTCTGCCTTTCACTTCTACGAATCGCCACAAATCAAGCCTTGTTGTAAGGGCCATGACTATCCGCAATGAACTGTATCAACGCTAAATCCATGTCACTGTATTATTTAATGTGTATAAGCTGTGTGTAGCATCTGATTTATCCGTAAGGATATTAATAATGTTAACTTGACTTGTAAGACAAGTTACAAGTACCCACCATTTTGACCAGAACGGTTCAACCTGTCATTCCTGCATTGTTTTCATTACTTTAAATACACATATGCAATTTTCTACTAATAATTTATTACCATTCTCGAATAAAGGAAAAGGAGGTTGTCCCAATAGGATAGGTCTTTTAATCTTTAAACTAAAAGTGGTCCAACCAAGGTACAAATCAGATGACTCTCCACAGAGTCTCACAAACTATGTAAATTCCAATGAAAGCTTAATTTTTGTCTGCTAAAAGGTTGTTAGACACCTTGAATTAAAAAAATCATGAATGTGAAAGGAGTAATAAATTACAGCGCAACACTTTGAGAATTAGAGTGGACTGTGGCTCTGTGAAAATGGCACTTTGTGACTCATGATAGCTGATGAAGTGTCATCTTCTCTACTTTCAACATGGGAAACATAGAGGCTGTTTGATTAGTCATGATCAAGAGAAAGCCATTTGACTTCTCATAACGGATTTTAGAGTGAAAATCAGATGCATAATGCTTTCGTTTGGCTGTCACCAACAAGTTGAAGTGGGATAAGTCTCCTTCAATCAAATTGACATTGAAAGTATTGGGTTTGATCATGACAAATCATTAGCATGATGACACATGAAGTGCCATTTTTCACAGTGCCACAGTCCACTCAAATTCTATATCAAAGTGTTTGGCTGTAATGAAGAGAATTTTTAACTTATCACTTTTGGCATCCTCAAATTTAGTTATCAGCAGCAGAGTCAGGAGGCAAAAGCCAGATGGACCCATCATGTTTGTTGTTGGCTGGTCAGAGCACAGGTGATGATGAATTTGCTCCGGAATATTTTTCATATAATTATATATGCTGGCGGCGGCCAGAAATATGCACAGCAACTGTTTGATCATGACAAATCATTAGCATGATGACACATGAAGTGTCATTTTTCACAGTGCCACCGTCCACTCAAATTCTATATCAAAGTGTTTTGCTGTAATGGAGAGAAGTTTTAACTTACCACTTTTGGCATCCTCAAATTTAGTTATCAGCAGCAGAGTCAGGAGGCAAAAGCCAGATGGACCCATCATGTTTGTTGTTGGCTGGTCAGAGCACAGGTGATGATGAATTTGCTCCGGAATATTTTTCATATTTATATGCTGGCGGCGGCCAGAAATATGCACAGCAACTTAATTGTTTAATCGACCATATCAGCCAGTATTCCTTTCATCTTTTCAAGTCCAGATTTTCATAATTCACCTTAACTGTAGAACATTTTTCAGGGCGTCCACTTCTCTGAATAACTGTGTCTTCTGCCATAATGTATAATTTGTTGTGATACCATTTTAGTTTGTCTGTTCAATTCACTATAATTAATCTTGAATAATCTGGAATATTTATTCATGTAACTTGTTCCACTTTCCTTTTTCTGCTCTCTTCTGATTTTCACAATTCACTCTAGTTCTTGATAATTTTCAGAGTGTCCACTTCTCTGAATAACAGTAATATAAAACCTATTTCATTGCTGGAACTCAGGCATCTACCTTAAAAGTACATTAATTTAAATTTATTCCTGCACCTGCAGAATTCTGCAAGAAAGTTCTACAGAAAGTTGCATAATTTTCATTCAATTGTGGAATTCTGCACTCTGCAGTTTGAACTTTCTAACATAATTGGTATAGTCCTTTGTCACTGCAGCATTTCTGAAAAGTTTCTGCAGCAAAATCTGTAATTCTGTTCCTGATTCATTTTGTAGGAAGCTGCAGAAGTTGAATGAAATTCCGCAGGCAGCTGCAGAAGTTGAAATTCAGCAGAACTGTGGAATGCTGCAGCTTCCTACAGAATTCTGCAGTTCTCATGCTACCTGCAAGATTTCTGCAATTCTGAAGCTGCTTGCAGGATTTCTGAAGCTGCCACTGGAGGCTGCATGCAGGGTTTCTGCACCACTGTTCTAGTCTAGTAGGAACGGGGGGGGGGGAGGGAGGTTTCCACGCTCCAGAAAGGTATATATTTTAAACTTTGGTCTTCAGAATCCTCATAATGTGTAGAAAATATTTTTTTATGTTCGCATCGCCAATTATTGTCCCATGTCATCCGTATGGTGGTCATCTTGGATTAACGTCGAAATTGCCTTGATTTTCACCAAAAATCACCAACTTCGAAACCACTGGTCACAGATAGGCATAGGCAGTGATGGAAATTCGGGGGAGCTGAGCTCCCTTGACCAAAAAACAGGGGGAGCTGTACCCTGCTACAGCTCCCCCAATGAGCAGTGGTGAAATTACAATTATCATGTTACTTTTTCAGTCCTCGTGGTATTTTAGTCATAATTATACTGTGGTAGAACAAGTCTTTCCTTCTTAAAAAATTTGGAACGGCGAGCCACTGCGGCACGAGCTGAGAGCTCCTCCGACTAAAATTTTCCATTTCCATCACTGGGCATAGGATACCATTTTTTCAGGATAAGTCAACCTGGTGAGTTGATTAAAGAGGTCCATTTTGTGATTTGTTAAATTCTAAACATATATAAAGGTGAATAAATTGGCAAAAATGGTGATTTTTCCACCAAAAAACCAACGTTTTTTTAATACAAGTACATGTAAAGCCAATTTCCTCAGGCACATTCTGATGGACAGATAGGTAAGAAAAGACTATCTTTGTATACATAGATCTATGTAAGACGTTTCAATTGACACAAAAATAAATAGTGCACTATGAGTAGAAGCAATTCTGGGTCATGATAACTGAGCGGAAGCGATTCAGTTGCGTCGCTGATGGCACAGTTTTCAATCTCACCTGGACGTCACTTCTGAAGTACTTGTCATTTATAGGCATATGATACCACTTTTTCAGGGTAAATCAATCTAGGAAGTTGATTAATGAGGCCCATTTTGTGATTTATTCCGTACTAAGTGTATAAATGTAAAAAATTATACAAAAATTGCAATTTTTGTTTTTGGTCTTAACTGTGCAATACAAGGAACATCAATTTCTGCAGGCACAAAATTGCCTACCCAAAAGTGCATGAACAATTGATTTCCAATTTTTGGGGGGTGGCTGCAGCCCTCCTGGACCCCCTGCATCTTGCGCCTATGTAAATCAATACTTCAGACATTGTAAATCAGCCCAGGTAGCAGTGCCAGGGTATAAAATAAGAAAATTTGATCACTGCGCGCAACGTCTTGCGCGAACTATCGCCATTAATATGAATAACCAATTGGTGTTATAAAGGGCTGGCATAGTGATATCAAGCATTGAAAGTTTCCAAAAGATGACCATATGACCATCATCAGACAGACAAAAGTATCATATTGGTTGAAATACAAAGTATATTTTGGGATTCAACAGTTCACAATAATTTAGCAGAAGAATGGTGAATTTGATCACTGCACAAATTCAGCTTGATCACTGCACATTTTAGATTGATCACTGCACATTTTGGGATCGTTGCACGCTTATTTTATACCCTGAGCAGTGCACTCTTAACAAGAGTTCAGATTTCAACAAGGAGCTCTTTCTTGTCGAAAAACAACATCAACTTCACCATAATTACCCAACTGTGTAGGCCAACTGAGAAATAGTGCAAAATATTGCATGCACTATTTCACGAGACTATCAGTCTCTAATAAACAAATTAACTGCAAATGAAACGAATATTCAGACTATTTTCAACTATTTTAAATTTGTTGCAACCCCTTTGACGGACTAGAATCTTTTCAAATGATGTTTTCAAGCATATCTGGTGGTAACATCAATGCACGGGGTCAACGACCTCTGACAAAAAAGTTCTCAAACAGGGTGTCTTTTCTATGTATCCAGTTGGTATAGGGGGGGGGGCTGCCCAAAATAAATTGCCCGAATTTCCCCCCAAAAAGAAAAACTCCCAAAATTCCGAAAAACCAACTTCCCAATTTTTTTTAGGGGGCTACTGCCCCGCCAGCTCCCCTGCCTCCTACGCCTATGATCCAGTCGACCATAACTCACAGATTCATAGATTTCACCATTAAAAAAAATATATTTTTGATAGTTTTTTTCAAGTTCTGCTTTTTTTTTTTTTTACTTTATATTACGAGGATGGGAGCTGATGGGGCAACAAGCTTGAGCCCCCCTTCTCATATTTCAGTTCACTTTTCAAATTTGTGGATGCAATTTGTCAATTTATTTTCAAATGGTACATTAAATCGCAGTGGTCCCCCAAGGACCTTCTGGATCCGCCACTGACCCCCCCCCTTCCCATTCTAAAGTCCCTTATTTGCCACTGGCATCTATCCAGCACTTCATGCCATCCGGCCTTTTGTTTCAAGGGGTGGGAAGGTGTTGTTGATCACAGTCACGTTGTAGAGACCCCCTTCCTTTACAACGTGTTGTGTACAACTGTGATAACCAATAACCAACACGCCTTGCCAATAAGGGTAACTTTTGGCGCCAATATTTGTCATTAACCTGCTAACTTTTGGTGGTGGAGGGAGGACTGGCCAGTTCGCTTAAAATTAAAATTTCGTCTTTCTTGCATGCTGCATGTTCTACTTATACCAACTACCAGACTATCAACTGACTACTGAACTACCAGACTATCAACTGACTACTGAACTACCAGACTATCAACTGACTACTGAACTGAACTGAACTGAACTTGGAGCGTTCTTGGAGCAAATCTCAGGTAAACGTTTTTCATTGTTTCTTTGAAAATGTAAATTGTACTGAAGTATCAAATGATTTTCAAATTCAAATTAATTTGGTCAACGGTTGAATTAAGGACGTCAGGTGGGGGCTATTTACAAAAGGCTAAAAAAGACTAATAATGAACGATGGCTTCTATACAAATGATCGAGCTATCAGTAAAATATTGATTTGAATTTGAAATCAATTGGGTCATTTTATTTAAAACGATTGCTGTGTAGGCCTACTTGGTGTGTATTGGTGAGATAGATAGATACTATAGATTTTTTTATCACAAAACGTCCTTATAAGATGACCTACTCTTTTGAGAATTATGATAGACTAGGCTTGAAAACATAAAATAAAAACGGAATGACTAGTTATATATTAAAAACAGATTAAAAACGATTGACCCGATGCTAACATTATAAAAACGTGTATTGTCTTGTGGAGATGAGGAAAAGGTAGCGTACAAAATAAAACAAAGTAATGTTAGGCCTAATTAAGAGATTTATATGATTATTAGTTAGGCCAAATCAGTTACTAAAATAAAACATTATTTGAGCAACTTTGTCACAATGTTCAGAATGCTATTTGACAGTTTGAATTAGGCTTTCAAATATTTTGCGCGGCTTTCAAATATTTTGCGCCTGATTGGTCCACGTGTATAGACCTAGAAGTTACGTATAAATATTACAGCTATCATATTTCTGGTATGACAGGAGTCAGTTAGGCCTACATGCCAACCAAAAGGCGATGACAAATCATTAATTAAATAAAGTACAACCCCATTTATAATTAGCTCTCGGCCCACAACGTCATTTATATACAGCTCTGATCCTCTTTTGCTATCAATCACCAATATTATTTTTTATTCCTTCTTTTTTTGCGTGTTTTGTGCTCATTTCTCTCCTCTTATTTTTATTGCATTTTTTCTCTGCTTTCTTCTTTTCTCCTCTATACTGAATTTTTCTCGTTTCTCTTTCCTCTATACTGAATTTTTCTCGTTTCTCTTTTCTTCTTCCCTCACCTTTATTTTCTTTTAACATGACTTCATTCATTTGAAGTTGACATGACTTCATTCATTTGGAGTTATCTTTCTTCGTTTTGGTACTATGTTTTCTTACTTCTCATTTGTCCAGGGGAGGGGCAGTGGGGTACTGACATTGAAAAGTTAAAGTAGGACCTATTTGGTATTTCAGCAATTGTGATTGTGGCATTGGATTCAAGATTAAAATTGTTGGAACTAGTTTTCATAATTACTGTGGAGCATCCTTATTTAAAAGTCTGAATTAACCCCTCCCATTCTTTGCTTCTTCCCTTTCTTTGCTTCTTTCTCCCATTCTTTCTTCATTCTCCCATTCTTTCTTCATTCTCCCATTCTTTCTTCTTTCCTATCTTTGCTTCTCTCCTTTCTTTGCATTTCCCTTTCTTTGTTCTCTTCTTTCTTCCCATTCTTTGCTTCTTCCCATTCGTTGCTTCATTCCATTCTTTGCTTCATTCCCTTTCTTTGCATTGCCTCTCAATAGCCCACACCGGTGCTACTGGGGCGTAAAACACAAACTCACTCACTCACTCCCTTTCTTTGCTTCTTTCCTTTCTTTGCTTCTTTCCTTTCTTTGCTTCTTTCCTTTCTTTGCTTCTTTCCTTTCTTTGCTTCTTTCCTTTCTTTGCTTCTTTCCTTTCTTTGCTTCTTTCCTTTCTTTGCTTCTTTCCTTTCTTTGCTTCTTTCCTTTCTTCAATCTTGGCTTCTTCCCTTTCTCTGCTTCTTTCCATTCTTTGCTTCTTCCCTTTCTCTGCTTCTTTCCATTCTTTGCTTCTTCCCATTCGTTGCTTCATTCCATTCTTTGCTTCTTCCCTTTCTTTTCTTCTTCCCTTTCTTTGCTTCTTCCCTTTCTTTCCTTTCTTCTTCCGCTTTCTTTTCTTCTTCCCCTTTCTTTTCTTCTTCCCTTTCTTTTCTTCTTCCCCTTTCTTTTTTCTTCCCTTTCTTTTGTTCTCCCCTTTCTTTTCTTCTTCCCCTTTCTTTTCTTCTTTCCTTTCTTTGCTTCTTTCCTTTCTTTGCTTCTTGCCTTTCTTTGCTTCTTGCCTTTCTTTGCTTATTCCATTCTTTGCTTCTTGCCTTTCTTTGCTTCTTGCCTTTCTTTGCTTCTTGCCTTTCTTTGCTTCTTGCCTTTCTTTGCTTCTTCCCATTCTTTGCTTCTTGCCTTTCTTTGCTTCTTGCCTTTCTTTGCTTCTTCCCTTTCGTTGCTTCTTCCCTTTCGTTGCTTCTTCCCTTTCTTTGCTTCTTCCCATTCTTTGCTTCTCAATTCCTTCTTCTGATTCTTTGTTCTCCTGAGCTTCGCCTGAATTCTTATATTTCGTTCTTCTACTGTCTATTCTTCTAAAGTTTTTCAATGTCTTTCTAGAGGTGCTTCTGCCATATTTTTTATTTTCCTTTCTGAGAAAGGCTTTCTCTTCTTTCTGATTATTTCTTGCTTCTTCCTGACTATTTCTTGCTTCTTTCTGATTATTTCTTTTTTCTGATTAGTTCTTTTTTTTCTGATTATTTCTTTTTTCCTTTGTATGTCCTAACCATTTAATTTCCGGGGGGGGGGGGGTTTGGATCTTCCTTGGCAGGAAATTATTTATTTCAAGGTAACGTTAGCAACTATTTATTCGAACATCAATGTACTGAATATTAATTCCTAAGTCAGGCAACGTCTTATTAAGAAATACCCCAGGCAGAAAGTGTTTATTTCAAGACTGCCCAGAAAGACTTTATTTACTTCACAAAAACTGGGCGAGAAGTTATTTATTTTTAAAACTCCACCCCCCCCCCCTTGATAAAAAATGGTCACCCCCCAATCTTCCTGTTTCTTATATTTGATATTCTTACTTTTCTATCCTGTTCTTCTTTCTTTCCTCTTGTTTCTTTCTTAAACAATCTTTTTGGCCGATATGTCTTGTTTCTTCATTTCTGTGCTTCTCTTTATTGATATCTGCTTTCCTAATTAATTTATTTTCCTCCCTCTTCATTCCTGTCTTCATTCTTTTCTCTTTCATATTTTTAAGCCGGTCTCTTCAGCTATAAGATGTGTAGGGAATGTGGGGAAAAGTGTTATATCTCCACTATGTAGTAATATGAGGTGGAGCATTGAAACATATCATAGAATTGCAAATACTTGAGATTGTTCTATGCAGAGGCCAGTCATTTCAAAGGGACTAGTGATAGATAGTTAGCAATAGATAGATAGTTATAGATAGTTATAGATAGCTAGTAATAGATAGTTAGTAATAGATGGATAGTTATAGATAGTTATAGATAGCTAGTAATAGATGGTTAGTAATAGATAGTTAGTAATAGATAGTTATAGATAGTTATAGATAGCTAGTAATAGATGGTTAGTAATAGATAGACAGTTAATTAGTAATAAATATATTGATATTTAGTAATAGATAGGTAGACAATTGTTAGACAGATAGATAGTAATAGTCTAATAGACAATTAGTCAGTTAGTCAGTAAAAGATAGATAGTTGGTAATAGATTGAGATATAGTTAGTAGTTAGTAATATATCAATATTGTTAGTTAGCGATAGATAGATAGATTAGATAGTTAGTAATAGATAGATAGTAATAGATAGGGGAGAGTGGGGCATAACCACCCCCCTAAGACAAAATGTCTCACGGGATGATAATGACCAACACAATTAAGAACTCCAATTAGCAATATGACACACTCTTAGAGTACTTTCATATCCCCTACCTGCAGCATCAAATGACTCTCCCTTATAGCACAGGAATATGAAATAGTTTTTGGTACAAGGTGGGTGGTTATGCCCCATGCTCGGCGCATAACCACCCACCCCATGGGGCATAACCCCTCCCCCAAGGTACCAGCAACAAAAATAACTGGAGGATTTCCATATCTGGTGGAAGGAAACTATGTCCCTTTCTGATGAAAATGCAGGTGCTCTTGACTTGGAAAGTAACAAACCATATCAGTGTCCTCACTTTTGCTATGGTAGTGACTTCTCAGATATTTCTCTCCGGGATGCTCCCGCCAATACCAATCTTTTGGTTTTTCAAGACAGCCCAAATGACATAATCTATGCTAACCCTGCCCAAGTTCCTCACACATTTACAGTACATTTTTGAAAACCCCCCTCATGTTTCTGTCACCACCATACTGTATTTTTTCCAGGGGCGGGTGGTTATGCCCCATATTGGGGTAAAACAGCCACTACCCCTATTATCACTCATGACATGATTTAATGACAGTTAAATCCATTTTAAAAATCAGTCAGAATATGAACCTACACAATGCCTATTACCGATACCTTACATCTCCTTTATATAGAATGCCATCACAAATACCATCACATGTAAAAATAAGATGAAGCGGCTTAAAAAAGCTAAAAAAACTAAACAAACTGAGGTGGTGAGTATGGTTCTGCCTTTTGCTTGCAACCCCTTCCTTTAAAAAGTTGTCTTTCACAAGTAAAATCACCTGCACTAACAATATTTTCACTATGTGGAACCGATCACCTGGAACCACTGGGTGGGTGGTAATGCCCCTGGGGGTGGTTATGCCCCACTCTCCCCTAGATGGAGAGTTAGTAATAGTTAGTAATAGATAGATAGTAACAGACAGTTAGTACTAGATAGTCAGTTATAGATAGATAGTTAGTTGGTAATAGATAGTAATACATATATTGATATTTAGTAATAGATAGGTAGACAGTTGTTAGTGAGATAGATAGTAATAGACAGATAGTCAGTTAGTTAGTAAAAGATTGAGATATAGTTGGTTAATTAGTAATATATATATATAATGATAGTTACTAATATTTATATATAGGCCTATATACAGTTAGTTAGTAATTGATATATAGATAGTTTTAAAATAATTATTAATAGATAGATAGTAAGATAGTAATAGATTTGATTTAATTAAGGAACAGTTAGCTAGTTCGTTATAGATCAATATTGATAGTTAGTAATAGATAGATAGAAAAGTCATAAAGTTATAGATAGATAGTAGTAATAGATTGAGATATACTTAGTTAATTAGTAATAGATGTATTGATAGTTGGTAATAGATATAGACAGTTAGTTGGTAATTGATATATATATATATATATATAGATAGTTAATAATTTATTAATGGAGATAAATAGAAAGCACTTTCTAAGATAGTAGATTTTATTTTATTTATTAAGGAACAGTTAGTTAGCTAGAATAGATAAATAGTCAGTTAGTTATAGATCAATATGGTTAGATAGTAATAGACAGATAATAGTTAGATCATGATCTGTGATAGATACATAGTTTGTAATAGATAGATAGTTAGTGATAGACAGATAGTAAGTTAGTAATGGACAGACAGTTAGTAATAGATGGATAAATAGCCAGTAATCGATAGATAATTAGTTGGTAATAGATCGATATTGTTACTTAGTAATAGACACTTTTGGATAGATAGTTAGTAATAGATGGTTATAGTAATAGATAGTTAGTTAGTAATAGACAGTTAGTTAGTAATAGACAGTTAGTTAGTAATAGATAGATAGTAATAGATAGATAGTAATAGATAGTCATAGGTAGATAGAAATAGATAGATAGTTAGTAATAGATCAATAGTAATAGATATATAGATAGGTAGTAATAGTGTGACTCTGTAGCCTAATGGTTAGCACATCTGCCTGGTGCACAGTGGATGAGGGTTCAAACCCTGCTCCGGCCATGTCGAGAGGTTAACACTATAATGATTGGTATGATTGCCGTTCAGTATGGTGAGCGCTGGGGAGCAGAATTATCTGGAATGGGCACCATATAAAATCATACTATATTATTATTACCGTGATATGGGGTGAATCGGGACACTGGGGTGAATCGGGACAGAATAGGAATGTGTTATATTTCTTATATTACAGCTACTTCTGTTTATCCCAGGTCCATAATTTTTGGCATACATAGTAGTGCAAATTGTGGTCGGATTTTATTATTCTAACTGCAGGCAGTGAAGAGCTGCAGCACTTTAAATTTGGCCCTGCAGAAACTGACTTCTCAGCAGCTGGTCAAAACTTTGCCTATAACACAAAAAGCACAAATATTAGAGGCACCAATCTTGCAGGAAACTTTATTAACCTAGTTTTGGCAAATTAAGGGACCAGAATACTTGACTAGATGTGAGATTCTGTATGTTTGGTCATAGGTTCAGATCTAGGGCAATGACAAATTTTCGGAATCAACAAAAATAACCCTACTAATTTTCATTTTAATGTACTAGCATGACTTTTTAAAGAATATTATTTAACTGGTCATCATAGAGATAGGATTTAGTTCAGAATTACCTACGTATAGTGTAATTAACAGAAAACTACATTTTTAATACCTTTGTGTCATTTATCATATTTTTTAAAAATATGCAAATTTTACATGTAATTTTTTTTGCATGTCAAATATATTTTCTAATGTTTATACACAAGTAGCAATCACCTAAACACGGCAGGAATTATTATTTTATAGAAATAGGGGACTGTCCCGATTCACCCCAAACTAAGGGGACTTGTGCAAGTTAGCACTTGTGCAATAAATCTGACACATGTAAACTTGAAAAATTGCTTGAAAGAGGTATCAGACTTGTGTATCAAGATTTCGAAAGTGATTGCAAAGTATTGTTAGATAAGGCAAGTATTGTCCCACTAAGGGAATCTAGATTAAGAGCTTTTCAGTGCTGTAAATGGCACAGCACCTAAGTATGTTGAAGAACTGTTTACTCAAAAAATACCTGTTACGATCTACACAATCAAAGACAATTAACTCTGCGACAATGCAGAACCGAAACATATGGCATTCACTCAGTGTCCTACAAAGGAGCCAGTCTTTGGAACAAGATTCCAAATGACCACAGTCTTGAGACGGAGTAAACATTTTTAAACAAAGACTCTCAAAATTGGATATTTCAAGCATTGATGATAGGTTTTATTAAATCATGACTATTTCGTTTTTATAATATTAGACATTTTTACATGTGTTAAATTGCTATTTTATTTCATTTCTGAATCGTTTTTGTTATTACTGTTGTTATTCAAATTTCGGTGACACCAGCTGTTTCAGCTGATTTTTCTTTTTGTAAAACCGAATTAAAATAAAGTTTGTCTATTGTCTATTGTCTATAAGGGGTGAATTGGGACAGTGGTTTTTCATGAAAAAATCATTGAAAATTAAAGATATCTTTTAATGCTCCTAGGAATAGTTTGACCTTAAGTTCGGACATAATTAGGCACCATATTTTGATTTATAAGATGATTTGTGACCATGCTATGATTGAAAAACCCTCAATTCTGTCCCAATTCACCCCATATTACAGTATATTATTATAGATAGTTACATATTTATTAATAGATAGATAGTTAGATAGTTAGCTAGTTATAGATAGATAGGTCATTAGTCAGTAATAGATTGGCCTAGTTAGTAATAGATAGACCACAATTCCACACCTTTCATGACCATTACTACTTCAGTGTGCTCTAATTTCAGCCCATCTTTTCTTTCATACCCTTCACTACACATATTTGCAAGCCAGCTTATCTTTTTTTAAATATCTTCTTGTTCTCACTTCGTTTCCCCCTCTTCATTATTTCTTTCCTTTCATCTTCCCTTTCAAGTTTTTTATTTCTTCAATTTTCTTTCTTGTAGGCCTGCCTTTTTTTTCTTATATTTTCTTCTTTTCCTTATTTTTCATACGTTCTTCCTTATTTTTCAGACTTTTTTCCTTTCCTTATTTTGCAGACTCTCTTCCTTATTTTCTTGCTTTTTATTTCTACCCTTCTCTTTTATTCCTTTATTCTTTCCATGATTGTCTATACGTGAACTTGGTGTTTTCAGTCTAAGAATAGTAAGCCCTTTGTGTTTGTCACTCTGTGCAATAAATAACTTGTCATGGTATGTTCAAAAGGTACAATGTTCCAACTGAGTCTGCCAAACTTTTCTGGACTGAAAATAGCTCAGTTTTTAAATCGGCCAATTAGAAATTCTTACAATGATCTCATTTGCATGAAATTCTGTGATTGGTTGAATCCAGTAGTCACTGACAAGTAAGACTGGGCTCCTCAGACTTGGACACATTGATCAGTTAAGGGGGTGACCATTTAATATCCGGGGGGGAGGGGGAGGATTTGGAGTTTACCTTGGCAGGAAATAGTTTATTTCTCAGTAGCGGCGGCAGTAATTTTTTTTTATTCAAGCTCGAAGTCCCCGAATATCCATTCCAAAATCGAGCAACACCTTTTTGAGAAATATCCATAGCAGAAATTATGTTTCAACACTGCCCCAAAATAATTTATTGAAACAAAACTGAGCTGTAAAATTGACCGAAATGTGAATCTTATTTGAAATTGATTGATTTTAACCCTCGGCAATATATATCGCCACTAGTTAATGTAAAACAGTGGTTATTGTAGTTACAGTGCAAAATTTGGACATTACAATGCTTTTGGTCTATTATGCTAGAACCACTGCACAGTTATTTATCTTGGCACAATGAATTGGTCTTATAGCATACATGTGCCATTCTTGTTTTGTATTTACTCAGTAGGGGGGGCCACCATTTTTAGTCTCAAAGGGGAAGGGGGTTTGGAGTTTTTCAAAAAATTACTTCTTGCTCAGGGTTGGTGAAATTAGTAAATTCTTTTTGGGTAGTCTTGAAATAAATCATTTTTGTGGGGGTATTTCATGACAAGGTGTTGCTTGATTTTGGAATGAATATTGGGGTATTTCGCGCCCTTGAAATAAATAATCACTGCCGCTGTTACCATGAAATGAATAATTTCTCATGGAGGAAAACTCAAACCCCCCCTGGAAATTAAATGGTCGCCCCCAAGGTGTAGTTCTGGCACAATATTCAAAATTTAAAATTAATTACTGTACCTATGGTCATAACTATTTACATATACATGTATATAATGTGTTAAATATCCTAGATGTGCTAAATATCCTAGATGTGCATTTAACGGATCTTAATGCTCTTGAAAGAAATATATAAGAGCAAATATGTTAATCTTTTTTCAATTATATCAATTCATTTTGCAGTCGGATATTAAAAATTTTGCATTTATTTGTCGAGATATAGTTAAACTACATGTTCTTAACTGTTGGTGGTGTATATAATAGGTCTTACGAAATTCTATTTGAAAACCAAAATACTGTAAAGGTATTGGATTTTGGCTATTTTTCATGATATTGGTCTCTTTTACTAAAATTGTAAAAGACTTGAAATTGGTGTGTCAAGGATACTATTAGGAATATTGTTAAAACATATTACATGTAGTATGGAGTTTCAAAGCCATTACGTTGGTTAATGTAAGTTTCTGGGTTAATACAGTTAGTTTAAATGCTCAAACATAGGCTGTGTGTCAGCATACCTTCGGCATTCAGCTGGCAAATTGCACTCTAAAAAAAGTGAAAAATTGACCATCTCAGAAATAGACATTTTTGCCCAATATCTTCCACACATTGTCAAGAGGTGTAGATTCTGGAATATCTTTCACTATCTAGCCTTGAACCTTGGTAACGTAATTTCCAAGAATTGTGCTGCGTTTATAAAATGAATTTTAAAATATATTAATACATTTCAAGGAGTTAAAGATTTGTCTATGAATGCCATTATGTACTTCTTAAATCAATACCTGAAGAAATAGTGCTTGAGCAAAGATTTATATGAAAGCACTCAGACATTGGACATGCCATTTTTCCTGTTTTGGCCATTCAACATGGATTTAATCATTTTGCTATCAAGAATTATGTGTATATATTGTACGTGACAATATTTCTATATATTATTTTTTCTAAATAACTGCCACATTTCAAGATTATACAATGATTCTACAAGAAATGGCAAGCAAAAGTCTTTGAATATTCATATTTGGAAAATGCCCATTTTACTGAGATTGAGCCAGACTTCCTGAGTGTTTTGCAAAAGAGAAAATAACAAATGTAATACTTCGAAAAAATTTTCTCATAAATGAAATTTGCGCTTATAAGTTTTTGTAGGACTGTTATTTCATATTGAATGTATGAAAGGCAGTTATGTAACTGTTTAGAAAAAAATTGAAAGGCAGATACATTGAAAGTTAGACCAGAAAGATAAAATAGACAAAAATATAATAGATAGGATTATAGATAATCAGCTAAGTAATAAAAAGGCAGACAGCACTGAAAGCTGCCAAATTTAAGTCTATGCTCGATTGTTGACATTCCGAAGAAGATTATGTAACATTTATTTATTTATTTTTATTTATTTATTTATTGGACCATTATTAAAGCAGTACACATGAACATATAAGACAATGGATAGCAAATAGAATGGTTGTTGGACACCTATCGGTGTATTTACCATGACCAATGTTACATAATGATATTATAAAATAAAATAATTTTCAATAGACAAATAGAATATTAGTTTGAAAACACAAACACACACAAAAAATACAATAATAATAAAAATAATAAAAAAAGGAATAAAAAAAAATAAAAAAATGAATTGATGAACTATGATATTAATTCAATGAAAAAGGAAAAAAAAATAATAATGATACAAATTGAGGAAAATGGAGAAATGATCTATTACAGTTTTTTGACAATATTGTTATGCATGTCAGTCTATCTATATATATACATATCAATAAATTGTAATATGTGTTGTACAATACAAGGTTAATGTAGTAGTACACTCAATATAATTTAATAATACCTATATTATAAGATTCCTTAATTCACAGATACCAATTCACACAAGACAGTTGAAAAGTAAAAATGTCTTTAGAGTCCGCTTAAAAGTAAATATTGAACACTTAGTGTCAATGTCTTTGTTGCATAGAAAATTCCATACTGACACACCTGAGAATCGAATTGTTCTTTTGAAAATATTTGAACTAGTAACAGGAACATGAAGTAGATTTCCCTGTCTAGTATTGTAGTCATGCACATCATTATTACTTATTAATACATTATTACAGAAATTAGGTAGTAGACCCTTCTTATATTTGTACATGAAAATTGCTACAATATATTGATACAATTTATTTACATCCAAGATGTTATTCTGTATGAACAGTGGTTTTGTATGTGTTTTGGATGGTACCGAAGATATTATTCTGACGGCCTTTTTTCATTAATGTTGTATATGTGCATGTACATTGATGAAATTTGGTACTCCTTTAGTTTGTGGTCCGGTTGTGCCTTTTGATTGATGGATATTTTATACCTTTTAAAATACTGAGGAAAAAGTATAAGAATTAGTTTTTTCATTTCTGGGCCAATACCTTAATGAGTTAATAACATTGGCAGCAGGTCTCCCAAGTGTTTTATTTTGACAGCGGGTCTCCCAGGCTTTGGGGGGCAGCCATTTAATTTCCAGGGGGGGGGGGTTGTGGTAGAAATTATTTATTTAAAGACTGGCCATGAATGCTTATTTAGTTCACCGAAATTGGGCAAGAAATTATTTATTTTAAAAAACTCCCCATTTCCTCCTGCTTGATATTAAATGGCCACCCCGACTCATCTGCTTATTCGCCTTGTAGATATTTAAGAAGTGACGCTGCAATATTTCTTCCTATGATCATACATTGAAATTGATAATTTTACACAAGATCTTTGTTAACCTCAGAGCTCTTTCTTGCGTTTTTTTTTACAAAATTTCTGTTATTGCTGAGCCAAGACTCAGCCTATTGCGTGTAAATGGATTAAATTTGCTACACATTATATATATATATGGTTTAGTTGTGCCATTTGATGGTCTGATTGATGGACATTTTGTTCTTTTGTAATAAATAGTCTTATTTTTCTATTATCTATGCTCCTCACGATAGAATACCACAGTCACTGTTGTGAGTTCTTCACTTTTAAAAGGTTTGCTGCTTTGCAGCCTATGATTTACATAAGTTTGAGACCCGTATACCAAAGTTAAGTACTGCCAGCAATAAACCATTAGAGATGGGTTCAAATGTTTGACTGAAATCCATTGCTATGAGAACTTTCTAGTTATTGTCCAAAAGATTATTTCCCTTATTTAATGCAACTAAATAAAACTTTTTCACAGCTGTAATTATTGAGATAAAAGTGACATAAAATAATGATTTAATTGATCCCAAACAATTCCCTTGATAACCTTTTACAGAAGTCCATACACTTACAGGTCTATGATTCGCTTTGTAAAGAACGTCTTTCTTTTCAAAGAGTGGTACAACTTCAGCATGCTTAAAATCATCAGGATACACATTTTGCTTAAAACTATGGTTCATAATAGATGTAAGACTGTAACATGGTGCACTCTCACCACTTTTGATTAACTTTGGTGGGAAACCATCATAAGGAATTTTTTTCTTTGAAGTAATCAACTGTAAAATCCTTTAAAACCGTTAAACTTTCATGATTTTCGTAGAACTGTTTTAATTCTTCAATAGAAGAATACATAATCAAAGAGATTGGCATAGTCTGCAATTCGCTGTACTGATGGTTAATGCTTGTTATTAATTGCTATTTACTTTTCTCTCTTTTCAGCTCTGAGACTATATCTTCAAACTACTTAATGGAGTGAAGGGGGAAGAATGATTTCAATGCTGTAAATGGGTTATGGAGTAAAGGGGTAAGAATGATTTCAATACTGCTAATGTGTTATGGAGTAAAGGGGTAAGAATAATTTCAATACTGCTAATGCGTTATGGAGTGAAAGGGGAAGAATGATTTTAGTACTGTTAATGATTTCAGTCCTGATAATGCATTATAGAGTGAAAGGGGAAGAATGATTTTAATACTGCTAATGATTTCAGGACTGCTAATGTGTTATGGAGTGTAAGGGGAAGAATGACTTTAGTACTGCTTATGCATTATGGAGTGAAAGGGGAAGAATAATTTCAGTACTGCTAATAATTTCAGTACTGCTAATGCATTATAGAGTGAAAGGGGAAGAATGATTTTAGTACTGCTTATGATTTCAGTACTGCTAATGCATTATAGAGTGAATGGGGAAGAATGATTTTAGTACTGGTAATGATTTCAGTACTGCTAATGCATTATAGAGTGAATGGGGAAGAATGATTTGAGTACTGCTTATGATTTCAGTACTGCTAATGCATTATGGAGTGGAAGGGGAAGAATGATTTTAGTACTGGTAATGATTTCAGTACTGCTAATGCGTTATGGAGTGAAAGGGGAAGAATGATTTTAGTACTGTTAATGATTTCAGTACTGCTAATGCGTTATGGAGTGAAAGGGGAAGAATGATTTTAGTACTGTTAATGATTTCAGTACTGCTAATGCATTATGGAGTGAAAGGGGAAGAATGATTTTAGTACTGGTAATGATTTCAGTACTGCTAATGTGTTATGGGGTGAACGGGGAAGAATGATTTTAGTACTGTTAATGATTTCAGTGCTGCTGATGCATTATGGAGTGAAAGGGGAAGAATGATTTCAATGCTGTAAATGGGTTATGGAGTTAAGGGGTAAGAATAATTTCAATACTGCTAATGTGTTATGGAGTGAAAGGGGAAGAATGATTTCAGTACTGCTAATGATTTCAGTTCTGCTAATGCGTTATGGAGTGAAAGGGGAAGAATGATTTCAGTATTGCTAATGCGCTATGGAGTGAAAGGGGAAAAATGATTTCAATACTGCTAATGCATTATAGAGTGAAAGGGGAATAATGATTTCAATACTGTTATGGAACAAATGGGGAAGACTGATTTCAATACTGTTAATGGGTAATGGAGTAAAGGGGTAAGAATGTTTGCAAATCTGTTTATGGATTATGGAGTAAAGACCATTTCAATACCGTTTTTCACTGGGTGTTAGAGAATTTGTTTTTCATGATTTGTTTGATTATTCTGCCTTAAAATGATCCAAAATGACTGCCAAAAATGGCCACATGCATTTATTTTATTATTTCACCAGAGTTGTGAAATTTGGTTTTGATGTTGAACATGAATATTTATTTTTTATAATGGAGGGGACCAATTATGATAATAACAGAGCTATTGAGCCATGAACAAGATTGTAAAATTATTAATGGAGTTGAAAATCTGGAGATTGATGTGTGGCATGCCCTGATCCATAAAGAATTGACAAGTTGCATAGAGAAAGAAAATATGGCTAAAACACATAAATATTATATGGAATTTGAACTTGAAACCGGAGCATTGTCATTCTTTTGATTTTCAGGCTCCTCATGCTACTCCGGCCGAACTATTGTTTGCCCAGTTATGAAAAATTGCTAGCATTTTTAAAAACACTAAACAATGTCCATAGCAGGGTTTCATGTTCCAAATTACACCCTGTAGAAGTGATGTTTCGAACATCACACTATATCTTTCCATCTATATCTAGCTCACACATGTCTTCACTGGCGTTATGCTACTTTGAAGAAATATAACATGGCTGCTACATGAAGTGGCATTGACAGTTTCTGCAGTTGAGCTGTGCTGTGTATCACTTACCATTGTGCAGCTGTACATTTGTAGTTGTAAAATAACTTGAGAAATACCTTTAAAATTCAACTTGAGAAATACCTTTAAAATTCAACTTGAGAAATACCTTTAAAATAACTTGAGAAATGCCTTTAAAATTCACTTTCAGTGTTAAAGTTAATCAATTTAAAGCCTACACAACTGTTTTTCACAAGACATCCACTTTCAATTTGCAAGACATCCAATTTCAATTTGCCTGCACTTTAATTTGGCTGTGTGAATTTCTTTTTTAACCTCCATATTTAACCGAAATTTTGTGGACCTGCCATCAAGTTTGAATTATTTCTTGGAACAGCATATAAAACTAAATTTGTGCCAGGTGGCAGCAGGCTTTTTCTGAGTTTCGAGGGCTGTAGAGGCCTCTGCCCTCCACAGCTGTCCCAAAGAGATTGCAAGTTACCCTAATCCGATATAAATATTACAATTTACCTGACCAAAGTTCCTGGAGCACAAGCATTGAAAACATTAGATCTGAGGTAAT
Organism: Platynereis dumerilii; assembly: GCA_026936325.1. NCBI lineage: Eukaryota > Metazoa > Annelida > Polychaeta > Phyllodocida > Nereididae > Platynereis > Platynereis dumerilii. Next base: position 19,748,048 of record JAPTHN010000005.1, on the reverse strand, counting down.
TCTTAGGGAACCCACAGTCAAGCTGGTTCCCTCTTTCCAGAACTACTTTATTCTTAAGTGGTTTGAGAGATTTTTAAAATGCAACTAAATCAAAAATTGCAGCCAGTTTCCTTTGCTAATCAGAGTTGAATGTGGATAAATTTCTGAAGCGATAAAATGAATGTCTGTCCCATTATGTCCTTGGGCATCCATTTTCTTGTTGATTTTGACTCCCCCCAATGCTGAGTAACAGAGGAATGCTGGTTGTCTTTCGCACTGTATATATATGACATAAAGTATTTCCCTTCATGTTGCATATTTTATCTTACCTGATAAGATGTTATGCCTCTGTGGTTCTTCTGCTGACTAAATGCTTTTCTGTAACACATGATCATGTCACATGTATATGTTATGATATTACAATGTCTTCAATGCTTGTGCTCCAGGTATTTATAAAAGATTATATATTATAATATATATATATATATGTAACGATCTTCCAGCCTTAGGTCGTAGCGTGGTTCATAAGAATCATGACTTTTGTTTAATGTAATATGCCAGGAGAATGAAATTTCCCTGGAAGTAGCAAGGAGTGCCCCCTAAGCTGCTGGCTTCAGTAGTTTTCAGCTGTTTTTTCTGCTGCAGTTCGGGCTGTTTGAAAATGGATATCTTGTGAAAAACAGGTGTGTAGGCTTTGAAATTTCAATATGGCATTCGTTGCTAAGTGCCAGAAAAAGCCTTTGACGATTCTTGAAATTTCTTTGGTGTCAGTGCCTCCAAATTTCAAAGTTCATAGCAGGAGATGACCACAGACTCTAAACTACTTAAGCCAAAACACTTTGATGTCACGAGACCTGATTAACATTGCCAATGGTGATTAAATGCTAAGATACGCTCAGCTTATAACATGATGAGAGGCCCCTGCTGTGGGTGGCTCATCTCCATTGGACTGGTTATGATTGCGAACAAGTTTTTGTTCGAGATGCATACCTTAAAAATGGCTTGCTTAGCTTGTTTTTTGGCTGGCAAAGATGTAGGTGTCTGTGAATTTGAAGAACGCTTTTTGGTGAAATTGACAAGCATCAGTTATAAATACATGGTGACCACGTAAATTGATCGGATGGCTGCAATTATCATTCATTCCGATAAATAACAATTTAAAATAGGTCATTTTTAATGTATTTTCTATGTTGATTTAACACTTCCATTTCTAATCATCTCAGAAGAGATATCTCACGTGTTTAATTTGGGTTTTTAATAGATTAAGGGGCTACTTGTTTTAGTAATGATGCAACGGCTATCTACAGTTAGTGAATTTTCCATCTCATTTCTTTATGCACATTGCCAATTCTCCATAGATTTGGACATGCTTTACATCTTCATGTTTTCCAAAGCTCTACAAATTTTTATCTTTACAGAGCTGTCTGTTACCTCTAACACCCTATCCACGCATTTATGGTATCCTCCCATGTCTATTAATGTTTTAGCAGTAATGATAGAAGTAAAGGTTCTCCCTGGGTTCCGAAAAGACAGGCATGAATAAATGCAAGAGTGTCTGAAGCTGTGCCACATTCCTGAGACGTGGGTTGAACGGCTGTTTCAATCATCCTTCACCACATTGCCGTGTCCTCCTGCTGTCCTAATTAGCCTACCAAGTGCAAAATTACAGGATGTAAAACCCCAATCATCCATCCTGAGAAGGGGCTTGCAGTTTTGGAAATAAATAATTTCTTTGTCACTTTTGGTAACGTAACAAATTCTTCATGGCCATGCAGATGATTTAATTTATTCTTTGCATTTATTGCCAGTCCAGTCTTGCAATAAATAACTTCTGCTTGAGGTTTTTCTTAAGAACCTTATTGTTGAAATGCACTTACACACTTATAAGATGGCCATTCCCCAGGAGGAGGCTGCTGTTGCTACTGCTAATGCGTTATGGAGTGAAAGGGGACGAATGATTTTAGTACTGTTAATGATTTCAGTACTGCTAATGCATTATGGAGTGAAAGGGGTAGAATGATTTTAGTACTGCTAATGATTTCAGTGTTGCTAAAGCATTATGGAGTGAAAGGGGAAGAATGATTTTAGTACTGCTTATGATATCAGTACTGCTAATGCATTATGGAGTGAAAAGGGAAGAATGATTTTAGTACTGGTAATGATTTCAGTACTGCTAATGCGTTATGGAGTGAAAGGGGAAGAATGAATTCAGTACTGCTGATGCATTATGGAGTGAAAGGGGAAGAATGATTTCAGTACTGATATAGATTTCAGTACTGCTAATGATTTCAGTACTGCTAATGATTTCAGTACTGCTAATGATTTCAGTACTGCTAATGATTTCAGTACTGCTAATGATTTCAGTACTGCTAATGATTTCAGTACTGCTAATGTGTTATGGGGTGAAAGGGGAAGAATGATTTTAGTACTGGTAATGATTTCAGTACTGCTAATGCGTTATGGAGTGAAAGGGGAAGAATGATTTCAGTACTGCTGATGCATTATGGAGTGAAAGGGGAAGAATGATTTCAGTACTGCTGATGCATTATGGAGTGAAACGGGAAGAATGATTTTAGTACTGTTAATGATTTCAGTACTGCTAATGCATTATGGAGTGAAAAGAAAAGAATGATTTCAATGCTGCAAATGGGTTATGGAGTTAAGGGGTAAGAATAATTTCAATACTGCTAATGCGTTATGTAGTGAAAGGGGAAGATTGATTTCAGTACTGCTGATGATTTCAGTTCTGCTAATGCGTTATGGAGTGAAATGGGAAGAATGATTTCAGTACTGCTGATGCGTTATGGAGTGAAAGGGGAAGAATGATTTCAATACTGCTAATGCATTATAGAGTGAAAGGGGAAGAATGATTTTAGTACTGGTAATGATTTCAGTACTGCTAATGCATTATGGAGTGAAAGGGGAAGAATGATTTTAGTACTGGTAATGATTTCAGTACTGCTAATGTGTTATGGAGTGAAAGGGGAAGAATGATTTCAGTACTGCTAATGCGTTATGGAGTGAAAGGGGTAGAATGATTTTAGAACTGGTAATGATTTCAGTACTGCTAATGCGTTATGGAGTGAAAGGGGAAGAATGATTTTAGTACTGGTAATGATTTCAGTACTGCTAATGCGTTATGGAGTGAAAGGGGAAGAATGATTTTAGTACTGCTAATGATTTCAGTACTGCTAATGCATTATGGAGTGAAAGGGGAAGAATGATTTTAGTACTGTTAATGATTTCAGTACTGCTAATGCATTATGGAGTGAAAAGGAAAGAATGATTTCAATGCTGCAAATGGGTTATGGAGTTAAGGGGTAAGAATAATTTCAATACTGCTAATGCGTTATGTAGTGAAAGGGGAAGATTGATTTCAGTACTGCTGATGATTTCAGTTCTGCTAATGCGTTATGGAGTGAAATGGGAAGAATGATTTCAGTACTGCTAATGCGTTATGGAGTGAAAGGGGAAGAATGATTTCAATATTGCTAATGCATTATAGAGTGAAAGGGGAGGAATGATTTCATTTCAATACTGTTGTGGAACAAATGGGAAAGACTGATTTCAATGCTGTTAATGGGTTATGGAGTAAAGGGGTAAGAATGCTTGCAAATCTGTTTATGGATTATGGAGTAAAGACCATTTCAATGCCGTTTTTATTGGGTGTTAGATAATTTGTTGTTAATGATTTGTTTGATCATTCTGCCTTAGAATGATCGAAAATGACTGCCAAAAATGACCACATGCATTTATTTTATTATATCACCACAGTTGTGAAATTTGGTTTTGATGCTGAACATGAATATTTATTTTTGATAATGGGGGGGGGACCAATTATGATAATAACAGAGCCATTGAGCCATGAACAAGACACATGGACAGCAGCTGTAAATTGTAAAATTATTAATGGAGTTGAAAATCTGGAGATTGATGTGTGGCATGCCCTGATCCATAAAGAATTGACAAGTTGCATAGAAAAAGAAAATATGACTAAAACACAAATATTATATAGAATTTGAACTTGAAACCGGAGCATTATCATTCTTTTGATTTGCAGGCTCCTCATGCTACTCCGGCCGAACTATTGTTTGCCCAGTTATGAAAAATTGCTAGCATTTTTAAAAACACTAAACAATGTCCATAGCAGGGTTTCGTGTTCCAAATTACACCCTGTAGAAGTGATCTTACGAACATCACACTATATCTTTCTATCTATATCTAGCTCACTCATGTCTTCACTGGCGTTATGCTACTTTGAAGAAATAAACATGGCTGCTACATGAAGTGGCATTGACAATTTTTGCAGTTGAGCTGTGCTGTGTATCACTTGCCATTGTGCAGCTGTACATTTGTAGTTGTAAAATAACTTCTCAGCTTGAGAAATACCTTTAAAATTCACTTTCAGTGTTAAAGTTAATCAATTTAAAGCCTACACACCTGTTTTTCACAAGACATCCACTTTCAATTTGCAAGACATCCAATTTCAATTTGCCTGCACTTTAATTTGGCTGTGTGAATTTCTTTTTAACCTCCATATTTAACCGAAATTTTGTGGACCTGCCATCAAGTTTGAATTATTTCTTGGAGCAGCATATAAAACTAAATTTGTGCCAGGTGGCAGCAGGCTTTTTCTGAGCCTCTGCCCTCCTCAGCAGTCCCAAAGAGATTGCAAGTTATCCTAATCCGATATAAATATTACAATTTACCTGACCAAAGTTCCTGGAGTACAAGCATTGAAAACATTAGATCTGAGGTAATTCTTAGGGAACCCACAATCAAGCTGGTTCCCTCTTTCCAGAAATACTTTATTCTTAAATGGTTTGAGAGATTTTTGAAATGCAACTAAATCAATAATTGCAGCCAGTTTCCTTTGCTAATCAGAGTTGAATGTGGATCAATTTCTGATGCGATAAAATGAATGTCTGTCCCATTATGTCCTTGGGCATCCATTTTCTTGTTGATTTTGACTCCCCCCAATGCTGAGTAACAGAGGAATGCTGGTTGTCTTTCGCACTGTATATATATGACATAAAGTATTTCCCTTCATGTTGCATATTTTATCTTACCTGATAAGATGTTATGCCTCTGTGGTTCTTCTGCTGACTAAATGCTTTTCTGTAACACATGATCATGTCACATGTATCTGTTATATTACAATGTTTCCAATGCTTGTGCTCCAGGTATCTATAAAAGATTATATATTATATTATATATATATATGTAACGCTCTTCCAGCCTTAGGTCATAGCGTGGTTCATAAGAATCATGACATTTGTTTAATGTTATATGCCAGGAGAATGAAATATTCCTGGAAGTAGCAAGGAGTGCCCCCTAAGCTGCTGGCTTCAGTAGTTTTCAACTGTTTTTTTTGCTGCAGGGTGGGCTGTTTGAAAATGGATATCTTGTGAAAAACAGGTGTGTAGGCTTTGAAATTTCAATATGGCATTCGTTGCTAAGTGCCAGAAAAAGCCTCTGACAATTCTTGAAATTTCTTTGGTGTCAGTGCCTCCAAATTTCAAAGTTCATAGCAGAAGATGACCACAGGCTCTAAACTACTTAAGCCAAAACACTTTGATGTCACGAGACCTGATGAACATTGCCAATGGTGATTAAATGCTAAGATACGCTCAGCTTATTACATGATGAGAGGCCCTGCTGTGGGTGGCTCAGCTCCATTGGACTGGTTATGATTGCGAACAAGTTTTTGTTCGAGAAGCATACCTTAAAAATGGCTTGCTTACCTTGTTTTTTGGCTGGCAAAGATGTAGGTGTCTGTGAATTTGAAGAATGGTTTTTGGTGAAATTGACAAACATCAGTTATAAATACATGGTGACCACGTAAAGTGATCGGATGGCTGCAATTAACATTCATTCCGATAAATAGCAATTTAAAATAGGTTATTTTTAATGTATTTTCTATGTTGATTTAACACTTCCATTTGTAATCATCTCAGAAGAGATATCTCACGTGTTTAATTTGGGTTTTTAATAGATTAAGGGGCAACTTGTTTTAGTTATGATGCAACGGCTATCTACAGTTAGTGAATTTTCCACCTCATTTCTTTATGCACATCGCCAATTCTCCATGCATTTGACCATGCTATACACCATTCTTCATGTTTTCCAAAGCTCTACAAATTTTTATCTTTACAGAGCTGTCTGTTACCTCTAACACCCTATCCACGCATTTATGGTATCCTCCCATGTCTATTAATGTTTTAGCAGTAATGATAGTAGTAAAGGTTCTCCCTGGGTTCTGAAAAGACAGGCATGAGTAAATGCAAGAGTGTCTGAAGCTGTGCCACATTCCTGAGACGCGGGTTGGACGGCTGTTTCAATCATCCTTCACCTCATTGCCGTGTCCTCCTGCTGTCCTAATTAGCCTACCAAGTGCAAAATTACAGGACGTAAAACCCCAATCATCCATCCTGAAAAGGGGCTTGCAGTTTTGAAAATAACAAATTCTTCATGGCCAGTCTTGCAATAAATAACTTCTGCTTGAGATTTTTCTTAAGAACCTTATTGTTGAAATGCACTTACACACATAAGATGGCCATGCCCCAGGAGGAGGCTGCTGTTGCTATTTTTTCTCACATTTTTACATTCATGATACAATTATATGTCACCCTCCCAGTACATTTTCCCTCATTTGCCATTTCCTCTGAAATATGTGTCGTGCATGGGAAGTTCTGGTTATCTTTAAAATGGATAAATATTTCATAAAATGAAATGGGTTTACTATTAACTATGATGTAATAGGAATCTACAATAGAATTAATTTTTTTTTATGTATATTTTTTTCCCAAACTGTTTTTTGGGAACTTTTTTGATTGGAACCTTTTTTTTGTTGACAAAATTGTTTTTTATCGGGCATTTTTTTGGGGGAAATTTCTTTTTCAAACATTTTCAAACATTTCTTTTTTTCCGAATATGTAATTTTTTTGAAAAAATTTTTTTCGTCGAGCCGGTAGTTCCGTCCCATCTATTAATTTGGGATAATTTGTCATTTTGATAAATAAATTTCAATTTAGTTAGATTTTTTCATATTTATGATCTAGACTGATTTTAATGTTTCACCTGCAGTAATCCTAGCTTATAGCTCTTTGCAAATTGATGTTCCACTGAAAAAATTAGTTTTCTTATTTTCAATTTGCAAACTAGCTTTGCCAAATCATCGACAGTTTTCTGTTGGTCTCCTAATCTTCTTATTTGGTGAATTACTTTAATTAATTTAATTAGTTTGTTAATTGTCACCTATGCTGCCAGATATGATAAGCACTGAATCAACTGATTAACCATAACTGTCAAAAAGAAATAGTTTTTAGCCAGTGACCTCACATAACCAAGTATCCAGTTGAAAGTTAATTTTAAAACTGTTTGGACCGCTAATCCGCAAACAGCTCCAAAGGATGTTTCACTTTTATAATTGGGTCCATAATAAATTATGACTGCATCTATGAATATTGGATAATTTCTTTAGAGAATTGATTTGTGATAATAGATAGAAAGATAGAAAATCTTTGTTTATTGAGGGTAAATCTATATAATATTTGGAAGATGGTATAATAAATGAGTTACGGGGTAGATGGTGTAGGCTCCCCAGAGGAGTTGTCGACAACGGAGAAAGAGTCTGTTCCCTGGGCTCTTCAGCGACCGTGTGACTGAACCGCGACATGCAATGTGGCGACTTCTTTGGTGATAAGTGGGAGGCCTGCCTGACGAAATGCCGACATCCGAGAAAAACTCCTTTGATGGACTGGTCCGGACCGTGAGACTGAACCGCGACATGCAATGTGGTATTTCAAAGGTGGATATTGTATGTATTGGTTTCAAGTAATTCATTCTGATGAATAACACTTTAAATTGGATTAATGTCAAGATTTATTATCTAATTTGATTTAGTTGTTCCACTTACAGTAAAGAATAGAATCATTAATATTTTATTAAGTTTACAATTAATTATGATATAACCGACATCTGCAACTGATTCACAATAATCCTAAATTGGGGATAGATAACTTTAAGTATGGTTTATGTCTTATTTATCATCTATGTAAATTTAATTTTACACCTGCAATAATCTTTGCTTTATATTTTCCAGCTAATTTTTCTTTCCGATAAATAACTTTCTAATAGGTTCATACAATATTTATCATACTGATTTGAATGTTCCCTCTACAATAATCTTTAAAAGAATGGATATTTCATAGTAAATTATTGGGTTTACAAACTTTACAATAAGTTTATAATCATGTAAAGTGCTTCAGCAATTCCATTTTTATTGATCATAGTAGAGATATATTATTATATACGTAATTTGGGTTTTTGATAGAGTATTGGATAACTTGTTTGAAGAGTTGATTTGTGATATTAGATAGAAAGCTCATCTTTATTTATAGGGGGTAAACCTATATAATATTTGGAAGATGGCATAATAAATGAGTTACGGGGTAGATGGTGTAGGCTCCCCAGAGGAGTTGTCGACAACGGAGAAAGAGTCTGTTCCCTGGGCTCTTCAGCGACCGTGTGACTGAACCGCGACATGCAATGTGGCGACTTCTTTGGTGTTAAGTGGGAGGCCTGCCTGACGAAATGCCGACATCCGAGAAAAACTCCTTTGATGGACTGGTCCGGACCGTGAGACTGAACCGCGACATGCAATGTGGTATTTCAAAGGTGGATATTGTATGTATTGGTTTCAAGTAATTCATTCTGATGAATAACACTTTAAATTGGATTAATGTCATGATTTATTATCTAATTTGATTTAGTTGTTCCTCTTACAGTAAAGAATAGAATCATTAATATTTTATTAAATTAAGTTTACAATTAATTATGATGTAACCGACATCTGCAACTGAGTCACAACAATCCTAAATAGGGGATAGATAACTTTAAGTATGGTTTATGTCTTATTTATCATCTATGTAAATTTAATTTTACACCTGCAATAATCTTTGCTTTATATTTTCCAGCTAATTTTTCTGTCCGATAAATAACTTTCTAATAGGTTCATACAATATTTATCATACTGATTTGAATGTTCCCTCTACAATAATCTTTAAAAGAATGGATATTTCATAGTAAATTATTTGGTTTACAAACTTTACAATAAGTTTATAATCATGTAAAGTGCTTCAGCAATTCCATTTTTATTGATCATAGTAGAGATATATTATTATATACGTAATTTGGGTTTTTGATAGAGTATTGGATAACTTGTTTGAAGAGTTGATTTGTAATATTAGATAGAAAGCTCATCTTTATTTATAGAGGGTAAACCTATATAATATTTGGAAGATGGCATAATAAATGAGTTACGGGGTAGATGGTGTAGGCTCCCCAGAGGAGTTGTCGACAACGGAGAAAGAGTCTGTTCCCTGGGCTCTTCAGCGACCGTGTGACTGAACCGCGACATGCAATGTGGCGACTTCTTTGGTGTTAAGTGGGAGGCCTGCCTGACGAAATGCTGACATCCGAGAAAAACTCCTTTGATGGACTTGTCCGGACCGTGAGACTGAACCGCGACATGCAATGTGGTATTTCAAAGGTGGATATTGTATGTATTGGTTTCAAGTAATTCATTCTGATGAATAACACTTTAAATTGGATTAATGTCAATTTATTATCTAATTTGATTTAGTTATTCCATTATAGTAAAGAATAGAATAATTAATATTAAATATAATTTTAAGTAAGTCAAGTTTGCAATAAATTATATTGTAACGGATACCAGCAGCTGAATTGCAATAATCCTTAATTGGGAATAGATTACTTTGAATATGGTTTGTTTTATTTATCATCTATATAAATTTAATTTTTGCACTTGCAATAATCTTTGCTTTACATTTTCAGATAATTTTTCATTCCGATTAAATAACTTTCTAATAGGTTCATACCATATTTATCATACTGATTTGAATATTACACATAAAATTGATATGCAATATCATCTGAACAGATCTTGCCTATAAATCGCCCGCTCTGGTGCTAGTTGGGGGGTAAAACACAACTCACTATCTAAACAGATTTGATAGTTTTTCTTGAAATTTACTTGATCAGTTTTAATGAAACTTCACTTAATGATCAGATTGCAAGTGAAATTTTACTTAATTGCCATTCAAACTTCAATTAATGATTAGATTGCTTAACTTCCAATTTTTTCACCTACTTATTTTTTTTTACATCTCAATTTATACTATTGTTGAAATTGGTACTTTTGTTTGTTTTTTTGTAATTTCTATAACTTTAAAATCGGTATTTATTTTCAACAAAAAGCAGTTCATTTCAATCATTTGGGAAGTGTAATATATTCCAAATTTGTAATTTTCAGTCCACTCCTGATATTGATAGACTGCTTTTAATTTTTAATCTTTTTTTTTTTTCAATTTATGCTAGATTTGTTTTTTCGATGAATTTCTAATGACTAGGAGGGGCATGAGAAATATTGGCATGTCTTACTGAGCCTCGGGTGACCCCAGTTCTCCTGTATGCCCTGAGGGGGACAAAGTTATCCTTGGTCCAGCTTACCAAGTATAATTATTAATTCATAGGCTTTTCATTCATAACTAGTTTTTAAGTTACAATGAATTTCTCTTAAGGAGAGATGGCCTCTAAATACCCAGATCTCCTGTATTTTATGATCGGGACAAAGAAATAATTGATCCAGCAAAAGGCTGCACTATATTTCAGGTATCAAGCTTCATGTTAATTGCAGATACTACTCTAGATCTATTTGCGATATGGTTAAAGTGTTGACTTCGATCCTTTTAAGATTATGGTGAATATTTTTAATTTTAATATGCAAGAAGTTAATTTAGATGTTGAGGAAATATATTCCAAACTTTCTATTATCTCCAATCCACTGTTACTAACTGAATGCACCTTTTTCTTCATAATTTATTACCATTTTTCAAATTGATGTTCAGATAAGTTTCTACAAATTTAAATGTCTGCAAAATTCAATATATTTGCTAATTATTCCATAATACTACTGTGACTATTACCAATGTTGAATCCACTATGGAATTGGAGCAAATCTGACGGTATTCTAGTCAAAGCTCAGTTATTGATTATCTCATTTAAAGCTATTAAGTCCGCTGCTTCTAGTATGAAATACAACTTTCAGTTACGTATCATAAACGGATTGATTTTTTTAAAATAGTACGGTAAACTTTTCAAACAGAATTGTTTTCCATAATTAAGTTCAATTTATTTTTGTAAGCACTGGTATCTCATGTTATGAAAAGTATTGATCTACTTTTGGACTTATAACGGCTACCTGTGTCTCAGTAAATATATTTGTCATTGAAATTGACAACACAGATTCCTTCATATTTTAATAGTAAATGAAATATCTTGCACATTGGCCGAAATATGCTGCTTGGTATTATTAAATCATATGCTTTTCATTCATTACTTTTATTTCTACCCCCAATTGATGAGAAAAGTTAGGGATATGTCAGGATCAAACAGAGGTATATGATTTCCTAAGGACAAAATTATGGGACAGGTAATCATTTGCTTCTTTTTGATTTTGACTAATTCCTTTCTGGTGTAACAGTAATAATAATAGTTTTTTTTATTTTATTGATCAGCCTTTTATCATCTCTAATTTTTCTTCAACCTTGAATCAATTTCAAAGAATCTGTAATGTTATCAGTAATGTTATCAATTTACTTTTTTATCAGCATTGACTCCCTTACGGATGTTTAGCAGATCTGATTGAATTCCATTCAAACTCCACTTAATTAAAAGATTGCCGATCTCACTTATGACGACATTTCCATTCATATGTCATTTAATGATAAGATTGCTTAACTTCAAATTTTTTCAGCAGTTATGTCTTTAGCTGCAATGTTTTAACAACTCCAGATCAATGTTGTTGTCAGCATAATATATTCCAAGTTTTCCGTAATCTTTAGTCCGCTGTAGCTGTTGCTTGACTTGCTTTTTAGTTGTCTTGCTGTGCCTTGGGTGACCCCAGTCTTCCTGTATGCTATGAGGGGGACAAAGTCATCCTTGGTCCAGCACGATGCTGCACCGTATTACAGATATCAAACATTTGATAACTACAGACACAACCCCAAATCTTGTTAAAATTAATACTTTAATTAATGTTTGAGTTGCAAATATCAATATAAGCCTAATTTACATCAGAATGAGGTTCATTCAATTTTCAATGTTAAGGTATGATATTTAAAATTTCCAGAAATTTTCGCCGTATCAAGCTTCATGTCAATTACAGATACTACTCTCGGTCTTTTTGCGATATGGTTGAAAAAGATTTTGATCTTTTTGAATATTTTTTAAATTCAAATTTGACACTGCAAGAAATAAATACAAATGTTAAGGTTTTTGAAATACAATTTTAAGCTACGTATCATAAACAGATAGATTTTTTTAAAATAGCACTGAAACTTTTCAAACAGAATTGTTTTCCATAATTAAGTTCAATTGACTTTATGACTTTAAGAGAGCCTTACAATGCTTCATTTGTAAGCACTGGTATCTCATGTTATGAAAAGTATTGATCTACTTTTGGACTTATAACGGCTACCTGTGTCTCAGTAAATATATTTGTCATTGAAATTGACAACACAGATTCCTTAATATTTTAATAGTAAATGAAATATCTTGCACATTGGCCAAAATATGCTGCTTGGTATTATTAAATCATATGCTTTTCATTCATTACTTTTATTTCTACCCCCAATTTATGAGATAAGTTTCAGTAAAAAATGAATTTGTTCAAAGTTAGGGATATGTCAGGATCAAACAGAGGTATATGATTTCCTAAGGACAAAATTATGGGACAGGTTATCATTTGCTTCTTTTTGATTTTGACTAATTCCTTTCTAGTGTAACAGTAATAATAATAGTTTTTTTTTTTATTGATAAGCCTTTTATCATCTCTAATTTTTCTTCAACCTTGAATCAATTTCAAAGAATCTGTAATGTTATCAATTTACTTTTTTATCAGCATTGACTCCCTTACGGATGTTCAGCAGATCTGATTGAATTCCATTCAAACTCCACTTAATTAAAAGATTGCCGATCTCACTTAATGATGACATTTCCATTCATATGTCATTTAATGATAAGATTGCTTAACTTCAAATTTTTTCAGCAGTTTTGTCTTTAGCTGCAATGTTTTTACAACTCCAGATCAATGCTGTTGTCAGCATAATATATTCCAAGTTTTCCGTAATCTTCAGTCCGCTCTGGCTGTTGCTTGAATTGCTTTTTAGTTGTCTTGCTGGGCCTTGGGTGACCCCAGTCCTCCTGTATGCTGTGAGGGGGACAAAGTTATCCTTGGTCCAGCACGATGTTGCGCCATTTTAAAGCTTTTGATAACTACAGACACAACCCCAAATCTTTAAAATCAGTAATTTGATTAAAATTTCTGATTAGTTGCAAATACCTGTTTAATCCTAATTTGCAACAGAATGAGGTTCATTCAATTTTCAATGTTAATGTATGATATATAAAATTTCCAGAAATTTGCGCAGTATCAAGCTTCATGTTAATTACAGATACTACTCTCGGTCTTTTTGCGATATGGTTGAAACGAAGATTTTGATCTCTTTGAATATTTTTTAAATTCAAATTTGATGAAGCAAGAAATCAATACAAATGTTAAGGTTTTTTCAATACAACTCTCAGTTACGTATCATAAACGGATAGATTTTTTAAAAGTAGTACTGTAAACTTATCAAACAATAAAAATAGTAAATGAAATATCTTGCACATTGGCCGAAATATGCAGCTTGGTATAATTAAATCATATGCTTTTCATTCATTACTTTTATTTTTCCCCCTTATTGATGAGATAAGTTTCAGTAAAAAATGAATTTGTTCAAAGTTAGGGATATGTCAATATCAAACAGAAGTATATATGATTTCCTAAGGACAAAATTATGGGACAGGTAATCATTTGCTTCTTTTTGATTTTGACTCATTCCTTTCTAGTGTAACAGTAATAATAATAGTTTGTTTTTTTTATTGATCAGCCTTTTTTCATCTCTTTAGTTTTTCTTTAAACTTGAATCAATTTCAAAGAATCTGTAATGTTATCAGTAATGTTATCAATTTACTTTTTTATCAGCATTGACTCCCTTAAGGATGTTCAGCAGATCTGATTGAATTCCATTCAAACTCCACTTAATTAAAAGATTGCCGATCTCACTTAATGATGAGATTGCCATTCATACGTCACCTAACGATAAGATTGCTTAACTTCAAATTTTTTCACCAGTTATGTCTTTAGCTACAATGTTTTAACAACTCCAAATCAATGTTGTTGTCAGAGTAATCTATTCCAAGTTTTCCGTAATCTTCAGTCCGCTGTGGCTGTTGCTTGACTTCTTTTTAGTTGTCTTGCTGGGCCTTGGGTGTTGATAAGTTTCAGTATAATTTTAATGTTTTCAAAGTTAGGGATAAGTCAGTATCAAACAGAAGTATATGATTCGTAAGGACAAACTTATGGGATGCGCAATCATTTGCTTCTTTTTGATTTTGACTAATTCCTTTCTAGTATAATAATAAACATCTTATAGTGAAACATTTAAGTACTCTAAATGTATCAAAATAAATTATGATATATAAAAAGTCAAGAACAAGCACTGCCAAAAGTGAAAAATCTAAATGTCATTTTCCATATTTAAGTCCTGGCAATGCTAACACATTTCCAAATAAGTAATTTCTGATTTTAAGCAAGACTTTAATAGTTAATTCATGGAAGCTTTTGGGGGTACTTTTTAAAATTTCCACTCGACAACCGAAAGAGATTCATACAATTTTCAATGTCGGCATAATATATAACAGATTTGCCATAATATATTATTTTAGTTGATTATTGATCAGCCTTTAATAATCTCCACTTTATCTTCAAATTTGCTTGATCAGTTTCAATGAACTTGTAATGTCAGCTAATTCAACATTTCTATGGAAATATTCACGAACCAAAGGATGGGCCTTGGGTGATCCCAGTTCTCCTGTATGCCTTCTATAAATTTTCAGTCCAGTGTAATTATTGGTTCACAGGCTATTTAGTCATATCTCTGTATTTCAGTTACAATGAATAAGGATGGAAGCAATAAATATTTGTATGTGTAGCTCAGCCTTGGTGACCCCAGTTCTCCTATATTTTATGAGGGGGACAAAGTTATCATTGGTCCAGTATGAGGCTGCACTGTATTTCAGATATGAAGCTTCATGTTGATTACAGATACTACTCCAGGTCTTTTTGCGATATGGCTAAAATGATGACTTAGATCTTTTTAATGTTAAAGGCATATACTCCAATTTAAACTTTCCATTATCTTCAGTCCACTGTTATTAACTGTTATTAACTTATTAACTGGTTGATGCACTTTTCATTCATAATCTCTACAATGTATACCCTTTGTTGCAAATAAACATACATCATTGGAATTTTACAGGACAAGCACTCACTTCGCTCGGTTTTAGAAATTCTTGTATCTCAATTACAATATTGTAGAAAGTATGCTATTCCAAGACATCTACCAAATATCAGCACCAGGTGTATATTTTAACTGAAAAAGTTGATTTATATGTCTTGAATAGACAGAAAATATTCATGAAATCTTGAACTACACACTAGATTATTTATTTACACTTCCAGTCCTGAGTGATTTTGCTTAAGTGTTGATTGACTCGCATATCGTCTATGATCTGATGTACTGGTGATTTAGATCATGTCGAATATTTTTAATTATAACTTGTGTATAAAATAAGTCACTCCCAAGACAACCACAACACCACTTCTTTGAGACAACAATATCACTCTCCAGGACCAAAAATCACTCCAATACAACCACAACCCCAGTCCTCGACGACAATACCACAACACCAGTCCTCGACCACAACATCACTCTGCAAAGCATTAATCCCTTCAAGACTTGCTATTTTACGACATCCTCGTATTGGAAGTCCTCCTTCATCTCATTGCCATGTCCTCCTCCTCTCCTAATTAGCCTATGAAGTGCATAAATACAGGACGTAAAGCCCCAAACATCCATCCATCCATCCAAGTATTGGCAGTAGATGGCCAAATGGTTAGAGGGAGGACAAGAAGTAGACGAACAAGGATTGAAAGAAGACCACTTTCCAGGACAATCAGAACGCCACTCTTCAAGACGACCACTAACTTTTTGTTACTAACTTTTTTTTTACTAACTGGTGGTGGTGCCCACCGAATGTCCCGGGCCTCCAAGTGGCGGTGGGTGGTAAACACAAGTTGAAGACTGATCTTGGACTTGTGGCTAACATGGGACAGTTTTGCGCTTTTGCAAAGTGCTATTTTTTTGGGGGCTTCTCATCTGCAATCAGTATTGCAATGGAAGTCTCATATGTTGCCCTTACCAATTGGTAATAGGACTTCTAATTGTGTTTTTATTGTATCTATTTATGACCTAATCTCAATCAAGATTACTTCGCCGGTGGTGCACATATTCAACCATTTCTCACATGTCATCATCTTATCTTTTTCAGGTCACCCATCACAGGAAGACAACTACCTCATATTGAGCCTATGGAGACAACAGCACTTGCAACTGAGCCAACTCCATTTCAGATACCAGGAGCGTCTTGGGGAGGAGCCATTCATGCTGCCATCAGCCTGTCTGACTCCTCTCCAATTCCTGGCTGTGCCAAGAACTACCATTTAGCCAATTCTGAACCTATTCTCCATTTCAGATACCAGGAGTGTCTTGGGGAGGAGCCATTCAAGATGCCATCAGCCTGTCTGACTCCTCTCCAATTCCTAGCTGTGCCAAGAGCTACCATTGAGCCAATTCTGAACCTATTCTAAATTTCAGATACCAGGAGTTCCTTGGGGAGCAGCCATTCAAGATGCGATCAGCATGTCTGACTCCTCTCCAATTCCTAGCTGTGTCAAGAGCTACCATTGTGCCAGCTCGGAACGAATTCTCTATTTCAGATGCCAGGAGTGTCTTTGGGAGCAGCCATTCAAGATGCCATCAACCTGTCTGACTCCTCTCCACTTCCTCCCTGTGCCAAGAACTACCATTGAGCCAATTCTGAACCTATTCTCCATTTCAGATACCAGGAGTGTCTTGGGGAGGAGCCATTCACGCTGTCGGACTCCCTCCACTTCCTCCCAGTGCCTGGAACTACCATTGAGCCTATGAAGTAAACAGTGCCAAGAGAACAAATTCTCCATTTCAGATACCAGGAGTGTCTTGGGGAGGAGCCATTCAAGATGCCATCAGCCTGTCTGACTCCTCTCCAATTCCTAGCTGTGCCAAGAGCTACCATTGAGCCAGCTCGGAACGAATGCTCTATTTCAGATGCCAGGAGTGTCTTTGGGAGCAGCCATTCAAGATGCCATCAACCTGTCTGACTCCTCTCCACTTCCTCCCTGTGCCAAGAACTACCATTGAGCCAATTCTGAACCTATTCTCCATTTCAGATACCAGGAGTGTCTTGGGGAGGAGCCATTCACGCTGTCGGACTCCCTCCACTTCCTCCCAGTGCCTGGAACTACCATTTAGCCTATGAAGTCAACAGTGCACATTGAACGAATTCTCCATTTCAGATACCAGGAGTGTCTTGGGGAGGAGCCATTCACGCTGCCTGTCTGACTCCTCTCCAATTCCACCCTGTGCGGCTGTGCCAGTGAGTCTACCACACCAATTTGGAGGTTGCCTGAATGCACTTGGTACTCTCAGTGAAGTTTTTCAGGATAACGGAACTTAGCTGGCTACTAAGAACTAATGTCCATTTAGGCTTAGTGGAGGTCACTAAGACGGGGTAATTGAACTGTTTTATGCGAAGTTTTTTTATAATCTTATTGAATATGTGTGCATATATACGTTTCGCTTGAGCAAACCTGCAGTGTTATTATGTAATGCATTACAGAAATTATAACATAAGCATTTAAGGGGACATTCTTAGTAACCAGCTAAGTTCCGTTATCCTGAAAAACTTCACTGGGGCCACTTGGAACCAGTATTTCTGACACTTCCACCCTTCAATTTCAGAAATCTCCTTTTATTCCTGAAGACATGGGCTTTGGTCTGCTCCTCGAAAATCGAGTATACCTGATGGAACACTTGACACCAGATCAAGACCAAGACCTCCTTTGTGAAACTTCCTCCTGGACTCCCAGATGTAGCAAGAACACCCCACCGCTGCTTCTAAATGAACCAAGTTTTAATGTATGCAACTCTTTCTGGAGAACAAGGAAAATTTATTAAAAACAATTTTTTTCTTTGTTATTATTTGGTGGGACATGACGTCAAACAAAAAGCTATATTTATGATAGCTGTGAATTCATCTGAAAATTGGTTTGCATGGTGGCGTCTTCACATAAACTGTAGTGAGTAGCGGGGCAGGTAGAAAAAATGAAACTTGCCACGTACATATTTAGATATGGAGCCAAAATGGCGCTCAATTCTGCCGTTTTGCTGCTTTTGCATAGTTCTTACAAATAAAATACATGCCGACTATCAATGGGTTTTGTAAATTTGTTATAAAGATGTAAATGTTTTATGAAGATTTAAGTTTTGGTTTCATCTGGATGTTACAGGCAGTTTAATTGCCACGAAATTCTGGTCATTCATTTGTTTGACTTTCTATTGTTTCTGAACCAATCAGACTAACTAAAAATTCTGTTGCCAAAGAACTTTAGAATCACCTACAAATTAAATAGCCTGTAACGGCACCAGAATGGTGTAGCTTATCTAATCATCTCCAGCTGGCCAAACAGAACATTGCAAAACAAACTTTTGAGTGACAGAATATCATGTCAAGATATTGGCAGTTGCCTACTACAAAATTTGGCTTGCCCAAACCAAAGTATGACAGTGTTTTGGATACTTCTGGCCAGCTGGACGTTTCTGAATGCAGTGAATTGCATAATATTATATAAGCAGTAGTTCAATGAAAGAGAACGACTCAAGTGAAAATTTGGCATAGAAAGACGAGTTTTGATTGTCAGCCTGTCAGGTGATTGATTTTGCATTAGTTACAATGACAGAATGCAGTGGCGGATCCAGGGGGGTGGGTTTGGTTGGTTCAACCTCCCCCCCCTTTGGCCTGTATATTTTAATGTAAAATAAAAAAATCTGCATATTTTCAGTACATTTTCATTCATTAAACCCCCCCCCATTCGACATTTTCTGGATCTGCCCCTGGAATACAGTTCATAGTCATTTCCACAGAAGGGCAGACAAATCAAACGGAGGTCTGGATGTTTTACTTGCTTTCTTTTCTGAGTCAAACCCAGTGAGAAGCCAACAACATCAAGCAGTTTGGTGGCTGAATAATGTCAGTTCAGGCCTGCTCCGCTGAAGGTTGCATGGGTTCAAAACTTGGGCGATGAACACAAAATGTTTCAACGAATCTTCCATAGCAAACATGATGTCAATCTGATGATTGATAATGAAGTTTTGGTCTACCTGTGTCAGTTTCTGTGCTGGTCAAGTAAAATGTCTCTGACATTGGGTGTATATGTAAAGCGTAAAGCCTATGGTCCAGCGTCACAAGTTCGTCAAATTTGGGATTTTTGGTCATTTAGGACAAAAAATGGATAATCACAGATATGTTTCCTATATATTAGTAGATTCCAAAAGGCATAAGTCAGAGGTTTTAAATGCATTTTTAAGCTAACAAGGCGAGTTAATGCAAGTATATTTAAACATAAATATGAAGGATTTACAAACTTAAAATGCAGTTTTTGCGAAACTATGTTTACTTCAGTCAATTGGACTTGTAGGGAAAACTTGTTAAGATATCACTATGAACTTAAAACACATTTTAGAAAATAATATCCTTTATACAAAAGTAGGTTGATTAAAAAATATTCTCCTCATTCAACATTGTTTATGGCAGTTGGCGGGCTTTGCAGAAAATAATGTGCTGCTTTTATTATCAGTCACAAAGGCATGCCTATATTACCAAGATAGATTTAACTTAAAACCAAATTGTATATAGAAGTGGAAAGCCATGTCCATAGTAACAAAACAATATCAAAATAATGGCCATTCTGCCAGAAGTGTCTGAACAAGAGTAGTCAAAACATAATATTTCACTATCCGTAAAAATGTTGTTTTTGTTGTCAGTCTCGAAGAGATTGCTCTAATACATGATAGGATAGGCTTACAAAAACATTTTGTACATAAATGAGTAGCCAGACACACGAGCAATGAGAAAATATCAAGATCATAAGCATTCCAGCACAAGTCTTCATCATGAAGCATCTAAACAGGAGAGGTCTGACATTAATTTTAAATAATTTGAGAGTGTCAATTTTTCGTCAGTCTGAGAAACAGGGCTTTAATACCATGATGGATTAGTGTTACAACCACTTTCTCCACACCAATGGAAAGCCAGGCTCATGAGCATTTCGGAACTATCCAGAAAAGTGAAATTGTCATACTGAGCCATAATAAGACAGCATCTGAACATTAGAGTACCTACCTAATTCTCACTAAAAAAGAGGGTGTCAATTTTTCGTCAGTCTCACTTGGGCCCCCGCAGCTTCCAAAACAAGAGCCTCTACAAAATTTTGTCACTATTTCCTGACAGCCAGGTCATGAGCAAAACATTGATGTAAATTTTTTTTTTAAATCAAATCAGTAAATGGTTTGTTTGATGCATCAAAAATTACATTGTCCATTTTGGCTTTGCACGTGACATGACAACCTTATACTGCAAAACGTGACATTCTGAAATACAGAAACATATTATGGCCTTTTGTCTGCCTTCACAAGATGCTCAGCTAACCAGAGCGTAATACCAAATTTCAAATTTAATTTTAACTGCATTAATTTGCTTGTATTTTAATGTTTTACTTGAATTTTTTACATGCAGTGTCCAGCGTGACATCAAAAATTTATCCCATATGCAATAATTTGCCATTTAATATATCAAAAGCTAAGAGAAGTGGATACATTTTCTGCTATTTACATCAAAGAAGACATCACTGCCTTTCATATGATCCATAATACATGCATAAATTCTATACGAAAGCTGAGATATGACCCGAAATGCATGTCCATGTTGGGCAAAATCTGAAATTTTACTAACTCATGACATTTGACCCTATACACTCTAAGAAAAAAAGGTGCGTAGGGTGCATATCATCCTTTTGGTGCATCACAAAAGGGGTGCATCACAAAAAGGGGTGCATCACACATTACAGGGTGCATAAAAATGCCAGGCAGTGCCTAACTGGCAAGCTGGTCTGTTGTGGGAAGGCAAAGGTGGTAATCTTGGCCATACTCAAAAATGGCGTGGAGGGGAGGAGCATCACATGGGGCAGCACTCTGGGTTTTTCCTGTCTCCTCCACATCAACTTCAGGCCTTATGGGAAAGCCATAAACCCTAAATACACCACTGGCTTTACGGACATGCCTTTACCGTCCTGGCGATTGTATAAACCATGCCAGCCTCTATAGAATGCTGTAGTTGCAACTGCAGCCAAGTTGCTCTCACCTACCTAAATAGCAGACTGACTTGTCAGGCGGGGGCAATGCTACATTATTTGAGGAACCGCCAGAAACCAGATGCCGTACTGATTTACCAGCAGTTCAGAAAATCATGTCCAAGAGTGGTAAATGTACTATTCACCAGCCTCAGTGCAATTGGTAGCCCAAGATGATCTAATCCTGAGAAACTCAGCATGCCATCTTTAAAGAAATCTGAATCAGGAATTTTGAATCTGTTGAGCAAACAGCATTTTATTTGCCTGACTCAGGAAGGCTTGCCTACAGCAAATAAGATTGCACAATTGGCCAGAATATACTGTTCAGCTTTATTGCACACCTTTATAGGGATTGCTTGATTAGGTAAGTAAAGTAATTGGGTTAATTTACATCATTATAGGTCTTTTATGAACTGGCTCATTATATTTTCCTACATGGGACAAGTGGCGTCATCTATAATGCAAAGCTTTTTGCAATGAATCCTCCATTGTTATGCATGTGGCTCCACCTATAACAGACGTGAACTCGTAAAATTTGTTTTTGCATAATTTAAATATCATATTAACAAAATGTATCTTAATGATTATTTGAAGATGTACTACACCCTTAAAAGAACATTTCCATTGCCAATGCATGTGGTTTAAAGCTCATGTGCTATTATTTCAGTCCTCTGAACATCAGACACATTTTGACCAAAATAAAGCAAGCGGAATTTGTATACAGAAATTCTAACTTGTTTGAACACTCAATTGTAAAATTCTGAGAAGTTGACGACAACCTTCCCTCCCACAATGGTCATCAATTATCTTTAGACTGACCACTGAGTTTAAATGCAGATGGGAATATAAAGTAAATACAAAAGATGGAATAGAAAACAAAATATTTCACTTCTACCAAAAAATATATAACAAAGAGTAACCTTGTAAAACAGCCATAAATAGATTGATAAACCAAAATGAACACAGAGGAACTGAACCAGGAAGAAATAGATAGAATAAATAGGCCTTTTCATGTGACTATAGAAGAAATAGAGTGTGCTTTAAACAAAATGAATAACAATAAGTCACCTGGACCAGATGGCTTACCAAAAAAGTACTATGTTATAATAATAATATTATAATAATAATATGGATTTATATAGCGCTAATTTCAGTAAACTGCTCATCAGCGCTTTTTCAGGTTAAATCACGTGTAGGAATTCTGAAACAAATGAGTTTTTAGATTCTTCTTAAAATTCTCTAGTGTCTTTGCAGTTCTCACTTTTTCAGGCAGACTATTCCAAAGCTTTGGTGCAGCATAGGAAAATGCCCGGTCTTCAAACTTATTTTTGTTGCATGGGGCAGGTTCTGCTAACAGCAATTTGTTGTTGCTTCTGCGGTTATGTTCTTGCTGAGATTTCAGTTTAATGAGGTCATGAATGTATTGTGGCGCCTGATCATTTACTGCCTTCCATGTTGTTGTCATCAATTTGAACTGAATTCTTGCTGAGATTGGTAACCAGTGCAGTTGTTTCCTACTCTGACTGACACTGTCATGTTTTCTCAATCTCTCAATTAATCGAACTGCCGAGTTTTGAGCAACCTGAAGCTTGTTCAAAAATCGACCGGCTGTGCCATACAGCAGTCCATTTCCGTAATCCAAATGAGGAGTGACAAGAGCATTTACTGCAGTTTTGACAACATCCTTGTCAAGGTTTTTTCTGAGTTTTGATAGGTTTCTTAAGTTGAAGTATGCACTCCGACACATCTTGTTGATCTGTTTGTCCATGGTCATATTTTTGTTAAAGAGCACACCTAAGTTGCGAACATGGTCTGCTGTTTTGATTTCAACATTGTCGACATTGATGGATGACATTTGAAGTTTCTTCAGTTGGTTTGGTGCTCCAATCAGAAGAAGTTCAGTTTTATCTCCATTGTTGCACAGCTTGTTGTCATGCAAGAAATTTCTGATTTCAGCAATACAATTTTCCATTTTCTGTTTTGCCTGTTCTTGACCCAAAAAGGTTGGTTTGAATGAAAGAATAAGTTGCTCATCGTCAGCATACTTCTGATCATGTACTTGATTTCTTTGAGCAACTTCACTGACTGGGGCAACATAGGAGTTGAATAAGATTGGACCAAGTTTGGAACCTTGAGGAACTCCAAAATTTAACGGAAGTTTTCTTGATGTTTTGTCATTTATAACCACTGACTGTGATCTTTCAGAAATGTAGGATTTGAACCATCTCAGAGCTGCACTCTGCACACCATATCTGTTACGCAGTCTTTCCAGCAAAATGTCATGATCAATTGTGTCAAATGCAGCCGACAGGTCTAATAATACAAGCATTGTCACTTCTCCATTACTCAGATTTAACATAATGTCATTATGGATTTTCATTAAGAGGGTTTCTGTGCTATGAAATTGTTTGTAAGCTGATTGTTTTTCATCGTCAAGTTTGTTCTGAGTGAGATAATTAACATACTGTTTGATTACAGCACTCTCTATAATTTTGCTCAGGAAAGAAAGGTTTGACACTGGCCGATAGTTCTTTTTGATCAGTTCCAGCCCCTCTTTTTTATATCTTGATTTGTGAATGGGTTTGGTTTGCGTACTGTCACACATTTGGTATTAACAGGGGCATGTTTGTCAAAAATCTGTTCAGTTGAATTGTAGAGCATCACCAGTTTATTCAAGTAGACTGATCGATTATGATGCTGAATCTTTTGTGACAGATGCTGCTCAATATCTTTTTTGAATTTAGATATATTTATGCTGCGGGTTTTCCTGAAAGCAATCTCCTTCTGTGGATTCTTCCCTTTCTTGATGTCGATGTCAAAAAGTATACAGTGATGGTCTGATAGTAAATCACCAACAGCACAATCTTTGAGCGCTGTTATTTTGTTCGTTATTACTAAATCAAGTGAGTTGCCATCCTTGTGTGTTGGTGAAGTAACATGTTGTACAAGATCAAACATTTCAAGAATATTGTTGAATTGGATAACTCTGGAATCACATGGTTTGTTTACATGAAAGTTGAAGTCTCCAGTTATTATAGTTTCATTGTGGTTAGTCTGATAATGGGATAGGAAGTTGGTAAATTCATTGAAGAATTCTGAAATGCTGTATTTGTTCTTATTTGAGGGTTCAGGCCTGTACACCAAGAGTATGGTAACTATTCTTCCATTTAATTGCAACTGAATTTCCATGTGCTCAAAAGTTTTCGTTTTCATGCTTTCCTTTTTTGTGGCTCGTATGCCGGTTTTAACAATGCATCCAACTCAACCTCCTGGTCTGCCTTCACGTGGTGAGTCCAGATAAAAATATTCTCCATTTCTTTGTAGTTCGCCAATTTCAACTCTGTCATCTGCTTTTAGCCAGGTCTCAGTGAAAAGAAAGACGTCAAGACCGAATTCATCTCTGAAATCCTTCACTATCTGTGTTTTTTGTCGCAGGCTTTGAGCATTCCATAGGCATACTTTTACGGTCTGAGATTCATTTTTATTGGGAGGCTTTCTGGAATTGTCTGACCCTTGTAGTTACATTGTGAGATTAGATAAAATACGACATATCAAGTTTTATCCAAGGCATGGACTTATTATCATACCCTATCTAACTTTGTCACAACTGGGATTACTAAGCTCCTATATAAAAAGGGTGATCCAAAACTCTTAAAGAATTGGCACACTATGAGTCTATTAAATGTTGATCTAAAATTATACACTTCACTCACAGAGGAAACCAGAGCATTGATATCGCAAATTTTGGATGTTTTTGGTATATTTAAGGACTAGATTTTGATATATACTTGAAAGGGAGTAACCAGAGAAACTTGTGGATATATTTTTCACTGGATTCGAAGTGGACTTTGCTAAAAAAAACTACTATTTTAAGAAATTTGATGCATGAATGAGTGGACTGGTGTGTTTGCCACAGTAACATGGGCAAAAAGAAGTGTGAAAGCTGTGAAAATAAACTGGATGAGGCTAAGTTTATAACATGTTCCTTTTGTATTGAGAAAGAGCAAATGACCCATGTCAATAGACATGTGTTCAATAGTTTATTGACCTACACAGGAACATTTTACACCAGATCAACACCAATGCAGTTGAAAATTGCAGTGTCAGCACATTATAGTGAATTTGATGTGACAGACGCAAAGAGGACTATGGTTGCTACAATGAGAGACCTGAAAGTGGATATAGGGGAAGCTGGAAGAGACAGACAAAATTCGCCAAACAGAAGCGCAAAGGAAGCTGCCTTAGATGATATTCTTCAGATGTTTAGAGCATTGGATGATGCTGGGATAGACGAGGAAGCCCGTCCAGTATTTTGTGTAAGTGATCTGACTCAAGTTCCTCTGGCACCCCCTGAAGCCGGAAACAACTATACCTCCATCTTTGACATCGTCTCGAGACAGGAGAAGACTATTCAGAAGCTTGTAGAAAACATGACAACAATGCAGACAGACCTCGTAATGCTCCAGAAGGATGCAAGGACCAAAGATGTGCCCTCTCAGCAGAAAAATGCTCTACCCAGCTACGCCAATATGACAGCTCAAGGAGGTAAGCCTGGCAATTATGTGACCAACAGACAAGAGATGGGTGAAGGTCAAGCTAACCAAAGAAATGAACTTGCGGGAAACATGTGGAATCCTCAGACTGACAGTGACGGATATGAAATGCCACGCTATAACCGCAAACCAAATCTTGCAAAAAGAGCTCAAGCAAAACAAGGTTCTGCTGCCAAGTCGGATGCCCTATCTGCTGGTCCAACAAAGTTCATGGTGCAGATAACTAATGTTAATCCTGAAAAGACAGTGGACAATATCAAGGAATATATTAAAGAGAAGGACCCAGATCTTGAGGTGGACGAAGTGAAGGATACATCATCAGCTGAATGGCACACCAAAAGATTCCTGATCACTTTCAAAATTCAAGATTTTGATGCAGTTATGTCAGACTCCTTCTGGCCAGATAGCATCTATTTCAAGCAATGGTACCCAGCAAGAAACAGATTCAGAGACAACAACCCTGCAAAATTTTAATATGAAACATTTCAAACTCATGTCATACAACAGCACAGGATTAGGCAGCAGTAAATGTGATTACATTGGCAAAATGCTGAAAAATGCAGACATTGATGTTCTAATGCTTCAAGAGACATGGCTCCTGAAGGGTAATCTCCATGCACTGGATAAAATGAATGAGAATTACGGATCTTATGGTATTTCGGGTGTTGAAGAAGATGGAATTCTTTTGGGAAGGCCTTATGGTGGTCATGGATTTCTTTGGAAAAATAACTTGGCTGGATATGTAACTCGCATACCAACGGGATCTAAAAGAATCTGTGCCATTAGCATTAAATTTGACCACATGGATTTGCTTATTATTAATGTGTATATGCCTGTTGACAGTCAAAGCAAGTCCCATGTATCAGAGGAATTCATTAATACATGTGATGTCTTGGAAGTGCTTGTTAGGAAACACACAAACCGTACCATTGTGGTCGGTGGAGACTTAAATATTGACTTCAGGCGAAAAAATGCCCATGACATTTATTTCAAGGCTTTACTCTCAAGGCTGGATCTGGTTAATTGCTGGGACATGGAAGTTGCTAAGCCGGATTTTACGTTCCTCAGTCCACAAACAAGCACAACCTCAATTATTGATTACTTTTGTTTTAAGCAGGAGGTTATGACGAATATCCATGAAGTGAGTGTTTATGACTGTGCGTTGAACCCGTCAGGTCATCGTCCTATAGTAACAGTGTTCAAGTTCTTTCCTGTGACTGCTAATGTCCAACAAAACACTGCATTAAGCATCTCTAACCCTATAATGTGGCATAAAGTTACTGATGGACAAATTATGGATTACAAACACAGACTGTGTGAGAATGTAAAAAATGTCAAGGCCCATAATGTGACACACTGTGATGATTTAAAGTGTGACCTGAGCAATCATAAAGAACAAATTGACAATTGGTGCAATGAAATTGTCAGCTGTTGCATAGATGCCGATGTTGTGCTTCCAAGGAGATCAGCACATCATATAAAACGTTGCAAGCCTGGTTGGAATGATCTGGTAAAACCGTTCAGAGAGGACTGCATGTGGTGGTATAATCTTTGGAAGGAGATGGGTAAACCACTTTATGGTGATGTTTTTGTGAACAGGAAAAGAAGCAAGAAACAATACATGTACGCAGAAAGGAGAAGAAAACGACGCGAGAGGGACATACAATTTGAAAAGATGGCAGGTTGTATTGCTGAGAACCGGTCTCGTGACTTCTTTAAGGAAGTCAAGCTTGTCACAACCAGAAAACCGAAGGTACCGAATTCCTTGAATGGCGAGATCGACCCAGAAAAAATTGCTGATTTATTAGCAGATAAGTATCGAACATTATACAACTCTGTGCCATCTGATCATGAAAATCTGAAAAACATTATTGAGACTGTGCAGCGGGATGTGTGCTATAAAAATCACACAGAGGCTGTTGTAAGTTATGATAGTGTGAAGAGTGCAGTAGAGAAGTTGAAAGAAGGAAAGAAAGATGGAGACGAAGGACTGATTTCGAACCATTTGATTTATGGATCAGAAAGTTTGTATGTGATGATTGCAGACTTGTTCACTTGTATCCTCACACATGGATACCAACCAAGGGAGATTCTTAAATCAACAATACTGTCTATCCCAAAAGACAATAAAGGAGATCTGTGCAATGACAAGAATTACAGAGGCATTGCGTTAATGTCCAGCATTGCAAAAGTGTTTGATCTTGTTATGTTATCCAGAAACTCTCAAGCTTTACTCACATCCCCTATGCAGTTTGCATTCAAGGCCAAACTTGGTACGTCAATGTGCTCACTTGTTGTCAAAGAGACTCTGAATTATTACCTGCAGGGTGGAGCCAGGGTCGCAAGTTGCTTTCTAGACGCCACTAAAGCTTTCGACAGGATTCGTTTTGACAGACTGTTTCAATTGTTGATTAACCGCCAGATGAGTGCAATTGATCTTAGAGCTCTGATTGACTTGTATTTTAGACAACAATCTTGCACATACTGGTCAGGGTACAAATCGGATTACTTCTTAACATGCAATGGGATCCGTCAGGGTGGAATTGCGTCGCCAGTGTTATACTGTGTGTACATGGACGAGTTATTAGACAGACTTGAGAAAGAGGGACGCGGCTGCTGGGTTGGCTCACATTTCGCTGTTGCCATCTGCTATGCCGATGATCTAACTTTACTGTGTCCGAGTGTTGTTGGATTACGAAAAATGATCAGAGTCTGTGAACAATATGGAGAGCAGTACGGTATGCAATATAATCCTGTGAAGTCAATGTGTGTTATGTTCTCTAAACGGACAGGACCAGCATTGTATCCTGATATAATCTTAGCAGGGAGTAAACTATCATGGATATCACATGTGAAGCACCTGGGAAACATGCTGTCAGCAGATCTTAGTGAAGCAAGGGAAATAAGTGTGAAGAAGGGAGACTTTATTGGTAGAACGAATACCTTAGTTGCAACATTGGGTTTGGCTCCAAAGGATGTGAAGATGCTCACATTCCGGTCTCAATGTTGTCACTTTTATGGTTGCCAGGCCTGGGATTTAAGTGACAAGGCCATCCCAGAATTCTTTCGAGTGTGGAACAGAGGAATACGTAGACTGTTGATGCTCCCATTCCAGACTCACACAAGGTTCCTTCCCCTTATTGCTGATGTGCCCCATTCAGAAACTGAGATATTCGGTCGGAGCTGCAAAATGCTGCAAACAATGATGAACAGTGCTAACGATCTGGTGAGGTACATTGCCCTAAAAGGTTTAAAATGTGCAGACTCTATAATTGGCCGGAATGTGAGACTGATTAGTCGCTCGTGTGGGATTGATGTTTCGAAGCTACCATTTGTGCAGACACCTGTTAGTCTCCGGCTGCGCTGTTCACAAGAGGATAGATGTACGGTCCAGGCAATCAAAGAACTAAAAGACATTTCAATTTTTTCTGAATTTTTTCAATATTTATGTATTAAATAATCTTCTGTGACTTATGCAATTGCTTGTACACCATAATTTGTGTGTGAAATAAATGTATATATATAGCTACTAGATTATTCAAAATTATTAGAAAAATTATTTCACCTAGTCAGACATGCTTGGTCAAAGGCAGATACATGTATGAAAACTCCCTAACCATCGAGAAAATACTTCAGGTACATGATCACATTCCTAATGAACGAAATAGACTAAATAATAGTATAATATTATCTCTGGACATGTCCGACATGGAAAAAGCCTTTGACCGAGTAGACAGATACCTGTTTAGAATTATAGATAAGATGAACCTAGGTCACAAAATGACTGAAAGAATCAAACTCCTATATAGAAATTTAAATCAGATTGTAGAGACCCCATCAGGATATGCAAAAGAAATAAATTTGCAAAGAGGTATTAGACAAGGATGTGCGTTTGGCGTGTGCCTTTTCACTATGTCAATCGAGCCTTTACTGCAAAAAATCGAAAACTATAGAAGGAATTAATTTATTCAATAAAATCAAAGTAGAAAAAAACTGAAAGAAATGCATCGATAAAATCAGAGTCGGGTGGGCAGGTGTCAAATATAGAAATGTGAGCTTGCTGGGCAAGGTCACCCTGATTAATACCTACGTCATAAGTATAATTTTATATATAGCAAGAATCATGCCTTCCATGAAAAAATATATAAAGCAAATACACCAAATTATCAATGATTTCATAAAAATATAAAAACCAATAGGATACACGAATAACCAATTATATAGAAGGAGCAAAGAGGGAGGCTTCAGTCTTCCACACATAGAAACAAAAATAATGGCATGCTACTTAATGTGGGTTCATCACAACAAGACAATAAACGAACAAAATTACTGGCAGGATGCCTTCAGCAGACTGTTAAGGCTAGGGAAGGTCAATGACCTAATAAATATCCATCACAGCATCTTATCAACAAAAAACAAAGAACGCTTTAAATGGGAAAACATGAAAATGAGAGATATCTTTGGAGATCTAATGAAAAGCCAGATACATTTATAACTACGAAATTGAAAGAATTCTGCAAAATAGATTTAATTTTTTTAAAAATCTGGTTAGATTGGTACAAATTTCTTTAAACAATAAAATTAAAATACAAGTACACCAAGCCATAAGCGATCAAATGAAATGTCATCTTGTAAAAACATAGGCTGCGCAGCAGCAAACCTTCAGCGAATAACACCTTTAGAAGATTACAATAATATCATAAAATTGGTATGTTTACGAAATTGCTTACATGTATAGGTAAGCAATAGCGGTGGAGTAGTGGCCTTCAATTATCTCTATTTGCCCGCTGCCCTGCCAACTTCCCATCTGCTTGCCATGATTTGTAAAATCAGGTAAAGGCCTTATTAGACTAATTTATGCATATTATGTTATAGTTTCATGCATGTACAAAGTACAGGTTATGAGGTGTCGGTTGAAAACCAAAAAATATAACACTGTTAAAATTTTCTGAAGTTTTTCCAATGATTTATAAAGTTTTATATGCATCAAAAAGCACTGCTATATTGCATAGGTGATTTGCTTAGAAAAATGCATTACTGTATATGCAACAGCGGGCAAGTTTTGGCTCCGATATTAAAAAAATGAAAAGACACAACTAGACCATATAAGCCATATGTGTACCAAACTTCATCCATGTATATGGAATAGTGACCGGATGTTGGGAAACAAAAAATTAATTTTTAATTTTTTTTCAATATTTCAAAAAGTGTATAATATTTTCCATCAAATCTTTCAAAAGGCACAACTAGACCATATTGACCATATGTGTACCAAACTTTATTCATGTACATTGCAATAGTGACGGAGTCCTAGCCCAAATAACAAAAAAAAACATGTTTTTATATTTTTTCTCATTTTTTCAGAAAGTATAGAATATCTGTCAATGAGACCATCAAAAGGCACAACTAGACCATATACGCCACATGTGTACCAAATTTCATCCATGCACATGCAATAATGACCGAGCCTTGGCCCGGAAACGAAAGAAAATAGTTTTTGTATTTTGTTAATTATTTCAAAAAGTATTTAAGATCTATTCATCAGACCATCAAAAGACACAACTAGACCATACAGGCTAGATGTGTACCAAATTTCATTCACGTACATTCAATAGAGGCCGAGTGCTGGGCTGGAAACGATCTATCCGCCCGCCGCCCGACCGCCCGCCCGGCGGACGGACAACATTTTTAACCAAGTGATTACAATACCTTCTTCGAACTTCGTTCGCTGAAGGTAAAAATAGAAGTGGGAGCAGCCCTTCCCCCAGAGCAGGGATCGTGTTTTAATCATAGGGCAAAAAAACTGATTGTGCACATACATGAAGAAAATACAAATATGAAATAGAATCTGAAATTTTCCACAATAAATATAGGGATAGAAGAGAAACAGAAATAGGCTTTTTATACATTTACACCAGTGGCGTAGCTAGTGGGGGGGGGGGGGTATGGGGGCAAGTTGCCCCCCCCCAGACAACTTTTTGGGGGAAAATGGGGAAATGGACAAAAAAATTGGGAAATGGGCAAAAAGAGAAAAAAATGTTCAATGTGGGGGAAATAGATGGGGAAGAAAAGGGGAAAACAGAGAGGGAAAAAGAATAGAAACGGCAAAAGACGTTTTTGGGGAAATCATGTTGAAATTCTTGCGGGCACGTTATTTGAAACTTTGAAGTGTGACTACTTGACGAATAAAGAGGAACCGGTAGGAGAGACTTGTATAGTGCATATTAGTGTGAACATTTAGGTATTTATTATCTATCTAAATAGTGCTCGTAACGTAGGTATCCAGCCGGTTTTTATGGTCCGCATAATTTCAATCCTAACATACAAACTGACGAAGTCTTAATAATATTAAGTCCAAAAGACAGATCAATTTGAAGAACTGGAACATGTAAAATTATGTGGAATTAGAATTCAAAAACAAAATTCACTGAGCACTGCTTAATGGAATCAAACAGAATTTTCAAACCAATTTTCTGATCTTAATGGCTGTCAATTAATTGAACTTTTTGACATATTTTCCCTGCTTATTGCTCTTGCTCACAACGCCTTGCTCCTTAAACGTCCTATGGCTTTTTCAAGGATGTCTTTGCCTGCCTTGGTTTTTATTTATCTGAATACAGGTCTGCACATTCCATGTTTTATGTATGATGAATGACACAAAGGAGTCTTTGTCACAATAGATCAAGCTCCAGTTTATAAAATTTGCTCCTTTTTCCAAAGAAGTCTTAACTGGAGCTCAGTAACATTAAAAACACACATCGTTTCAAAGTGTCATAACTTTTTTTAACTGCTGAGGTTTACAGGGTGTCTACAGAAAAAGAGGACAGTCAACACAATTTGATTTGATTACATTTTATTTTGAGCCAAGCATCCTTATTCAACAAAACATGATTTGTACATGAACAGTATATTCAGAACAGTCAAATTACCCATTATTTGCACCCCTTGCTGTGGTAACTTTCTGCAGAGATAGACAGTGTCATTTTCAGAATAAATGTGATAACGAGGGCCCGCGAATGCCGAAACACGCCCGCCCCCCCCCCAAACTATCATGTCTGGATCCGCCACTGGCTTTTTCTATCATTTTACAAATTGCTGGTACTAGCATCATAATATTTTAAATAAAAAAATGTTTTCAATGTTTTGTATGCTTTATTTGAGATTTCTGTAAAGTTTGCCAAAAGTTCTGAACCATGTAACGTACCCTACGTTGTCGATAACATTTTGGGGACATCCAGGGTCACTTGCCTCCCCCCCCAGAGAAAAATCCTAGCTTCGCCACTGATTTACACCGTCTAAGAAGCTAGAATATGTCAGTTCGAAAAGTGGGGTGCTTTCAACCCTGCAAACACGATAAGACTATTTGAATTTAACAAAGAAACATAATGCCCTATAAGTATAACAGCATAGAAACATGAAAACTCTAAAAAGTACCTGCATTAAAATGGTCATCAGGGTGGCCACGGTATATTTAAATTGCGCTTACATGTTCTCATAATAGTACATTCATCTATCACTCATACTCTCATCTCACATCGTTCTGATTTTAACCATGCTATAATGTTGTATACTGTTTGATGTTTATTCTTAATTCCTATGTATACTGGACTCGCAGGATCAGCTGATCTGCTGGCCAGTTCACTGACCCAAAGAGTGGTATGCGTAGAGGATACGCATTTCGGTCTTACATAAAATAGAATACCCACAAATCCATATTGGTAAATGGAGAATGCAACAAAGCCTATAAAAGGCATAAAAACAAACAGAAAATGGGCCATAAACTAAAAAAATAATTCTTCAAATTTCTTGAAAAATTAATTTCCCTAATTAATTCATCACTCAAAGGATTCATCTAAAAAGTTAATATACCTACAATAACATCATAAACGACGTCTATAAACACTACAGGGTGTCTACAGAAAAAAAGGACAGCAAACACAATTTGATTTGTTTACAGATCATTTTGTGCCAAGCATCATTATTCAACAAAACATGATTTGTATATGAGCAGTATAATCAGAAGAGTCAAATTACCCAATATTCGCACCCCTTGCAGTGGTAACTTCCAGCAGATGAGACCACAATGATGTGAAAACATGTCTGATGCACTCCGCCAACATTTTGCTACATGCAGACATAATGGAGGCCTTTAACTTTACTGCGAGTGTTGGGATAACTTGCTGGCTCCCAATTTGCCGATACTGAGTAATCCTATTGGTCCAGCTCAGGAGACAAGGGGTGGCACTCTACCTTGCTCATCAGGTTTGTTTTGAGGCACTCCTGAGTCTTCTATGCAGTATGAACAGGTGCTCCACGTTGTAGGAAGATGATTTTGCCACAAAATGAGTTTTTTGTCTGACGCCATGGCATCACAAATTCTTTCAAAATGTTGTTCTAAGTATTTGCATTGATTCCGGTGCTCTGATCAATGACTATTTGACATTTTTGTGATTTTATTGTCATCAGATGACTCCATGTTGAAGGCCAAATGTTAGGTCCCTAATTTGAATTGATGGCAGCTGGAGCATCAGCAAATGTCCCACTGCTCACAAATGATTCATTCCTTCTCTGACAAGTACCACAACTGGTGACAAATTTCTCATCAACAATGAGGAAGACAGGACAACCGTAGTCAGCTTGAAGCAATGCAAGCACTTTCGCATATCATGCTTCTGTTTTGTCTTTAGTAGTAATCTAATTAAAAAATAAACATATTTGCAATAGATCTAATATGGCTGACTATCAAATCCACTTATGTCAAGACTTATCACCAAATTCTGAACTTATATGAGTACAAAAACCAAGACAAGTGACTGTCCTCTTTTTCTGTAGACACCCTGTATATATACCATGAAGGAGCTACGAAATACAGTGATGTTGTGCATGTACATACATGTGCACGCTCCGTTTTGACTAAAAAAACTAGAACCTGTGGTTATCATGATGGCAAACAAATTTCAT
The DNA here is from genome assembly GCA_026936325.1 of Platynereis dumerilii. Lineage (NCBI taxonomy): Eukaryota > Metazoa > Annelida > Polychaeta > Phyllodocida > Nereididae > Platynereis > Platynereis dumerilii. The sequence goes on along the minus strand of JAPTHN010000005.1, from coordinate 19,713,080 downwards.
TTTTATTTCAGAGCATCAAAAGATGAAACTGAAAACTTTGCCAAGTAAAGTAGAGACGTTGTTATATTTAGGTGTAATGCATGACGTAAAACATGAATCCGAGGATGCAAAAGCTGCGAATGCAGAAAATGGGAATTTTTCTGTAAAAATATATAACTTAACTGATTTTACATGTAAAACACATAGCATATCATGTTCCTTTTCATACCATCATCCAAAGACCTCATCAAATCATTGCACAGATGCTACTCTTGTATACACCCCATTAGTTTAGCCTTGTTTTTAACCGTACCGAGGCCCTAACTATGATGAGTTGTTCAGGTAGTACCAGGGGTGTAATATGAGGTTATATCATGGGTAGGTGCAGTACATCCCTAGTATACTCCCTAAGACCCCAGTATATTCCCGAGACCCGAAGGTATAAATAATACATAAAAGGGTTTTATCACGTCATAAAAGCAGTTAAATGCATAAGAAAAAATGCAGCACAGTAAAATTAAATGTTACTGAATTAATTGAGTTGATAATAAAGCAAATATTCAAATGCCAATGGTTGATATAATTTTCATTTTGAATATTTCTTGACACTAATTCTGACAACCTACTATAGATATTCAAATTTAATCCCACCATAATACAGAGAGCAAGGAGGGATAAGACCTTGCAAATGAAGTGTGCATCCATGGATCGGAATGCTACAGCATGGGAACCTTGGGCAATGTTCCTCTAGTCTCTGCCCATGGGCGCAGTTCTATGGCTGCCCTGAGCTGTATCATTGTGGAAGGCTCACCACGAATTTCGTGCCTACATTGCAGTGCATGAGAGTATTTACAATTACAATTGGTCAAGTGCCGTGAGTTGGTAAAATTTCAGTTTGGGCTAATATGCACATACGTTTTAGGTCGTAATTAAGCCCCTTGATGGCATTTTTGCCCGTATTATGAATCATATGAAAGGCAACAATGTCTTCTTTCATGTGAATGGCAGTAATTGGATCCACTTGTCACTGGTCTTGAAACAATGAGTGATACATGATTGCAGTTAGGGAAATTTTTGGTGTCCCACCAGGACACTGCATGTAAAATTTTTGCATACAAGTTTCAAATACATGTACAGGAAACAAGATAAATTTAGGATCGACACTTCCAATGCATTATTGTTCCCTGATAAGTTGGGCATCTTATGAATCCACAAAAAGGGCAATTGGAAGTTTCTTTATTTTTTTAATGCACTTTTTGTTATCCTCAGTTGGTGTGTCCTGGGTGAAGCTAAAAAGTGCAATGTGATTTTTGATGCAACAGATAAACCATTGATCCAACATTTTTGGAACATTTGATATACCAATGCATTGCTCATGACCTTGTATTTCAGGAATATATCACTAAAATTTGCTTAGGCTATTGTGCCAGAAGCTGTGATGGCTTTAGTAAGACTGACAAGAGCGCAACGCTCTTATATTCTGCAAACAAATTGTGGGACCTCTCTTGTTCCGGTACTTCCTGATGAAGGCTTGTTGCTGGAATTCTTGCATTCTTGGTATTATTGTCATGCTTATGAGCCTGGCTTTGTATTAGTGTGTAGAAAAGGGTAGAAAGTCCAACCCGTCATGGCATTAGAGCCCATCTTTGAGACTGACAAAAAATGTGACGCTCTCACATTGTGTAATATTTACGATGACCTTTTTTCTTTACACGCCTCTGATGATGGCTAGTTGATGGAAAGTTAACTTTTCTGATATGACTTTGTTGCTTGTGAGCCCAGGTTTCTGTTGGTTTATAGAAAGTATTTGTAAATGTATAGTATATCATGATATTAGAGGCATGTCTTTGTCACTGAAAACAAATGTGGCGCAAATACATTTTGAGAAAATGTATGTTCAGACATGTTTTGTTCAAATGCTTTGTGATAAAGACTCATTGCTCGAATTTTCACTTGTTTGATTTTGCTTTGTTGCGCTTGAGCTTAGCTTTCCATTGGTATATAAAATATGGTTTTTAGTCAAACCTATCATAGTATAATGACCCTGTGTTTCTGGCTGACAAAAAGTGCAACATTTGCTTTCGGCATTACCTGTTAATTCCACCATAGAGGGTATGATAAGGCAAAAAATGAAAGTAGGTTTTTTTGTTTGTTATAAGCATATCATTCAACAGAACTTGTGAAAGTTTCATAGTGATATCTTAAACAGTCTTTGCTGCAGAAGTATTTGAATAAACCAAGGTTCGTTTTTAATAAATCACATTTTAAGTTAGTATTTTCTTCACATTCATGTTTAAATTTGCTGGCATAATGTGGCCTAGTTATCTTAGAAACGCATTTACAACCTCAAATCTTTGGATTTTGAATCTACTAGTACATAGGAAACACATCAGTGATTATTGATTTTTCCGCCAATTTGACCAGAAATTCCAAATTTTACCAACTTCTGACATTGGTCCAATTACAATTACAAAAATCTATAACTTACATACGCTATGGTATATCCTACTGTGCCATTATGCATTTGCCTTGCTAAAGGTAAAAATATAATATTCTGAACTAATACAGTCTGCCATAGTTCTACAGACATAATTAAAAAAAATAAAGCCAGATGTAATTCTTTTTTTAAAGAATTTTCTATATCAACACATAATGGGCTATATAGACAGTCCAGAAATCATGAATTTTTGCACTATACAAACTTAGTCATATGACATAAGATACCAATTTTAGAGCCCTTAACAATATAGACGTCTGGAATAGTTTCATTTACCAGCTCTGTAGACCATCAATGTGGTCAATTAAAGTGCTATTACAGACGTCTCCAAACTACTAAAACTCAAGCCATCCAGACTAGCCATTGTCCAGACCAAATCATCCTGAAGGACCAGAAATGGAGTGTCTACAGACGTCTCCAAGCAACCAAAACTGATGTCATACAGACTAGCCATTGTCCAGACCATATCGTCCTGAAGGACCAGAAATGGAGTTTCTACAGATGTCTCCAAGCAACCAAAACTCAAGCCATCCAGACTAGCTGTTGTCCAGACCATATTGTCTAGAAGGACTTGAAATGGAGTGCCTGCAGACATCTCCATTCTCCAAATAACCAAAACTAGAAGGACCAGATATTGAGTCTATAGACGTTTAAAACCAACCCAGAAAAATTGTTTCTACAAATATTATTTAATGTTACAACAAAACCTCAAGCGCTGCTGCGGCCCGGACGAGCCACTGTCCAGAACACAGGGTTGCAAAAAAATCTGATTTAAATTTTTACAAATTTAAAAAATCGGATTTATTTGATTTAAATCGATATTTTTTTATTTTAATCAGATTTAAATCAAGCAGTCGTATTTTTTCAAATATAGGGGAGAGCGGGGCACAGTGAGACGGCGGGCACAGTGAGACAAAGCCCGTAGCATCTAGCTGGTACTGTTTAAAGATCAACCCTCTTTTGTATAGTACAAAAAGTAAGTAAGTGAGAGTCTGACCTATATCTGGAATGCCTACACGGCATATCGCGAGTGGAATTTCAATATATAGGTTTTTAGCCGATAAAAGTAAATAATTTTGCTAAACGACTTTTTGTTATAATTCCTAAGAAAAATGGTATAACGCAAATCAATTGCCAGGGATTCACACCTTGATTATTTGCCTTAGTTTAGTGAGATAATGAACCACAATACAGGCATCTGGTCCGCAGGATTCAAAAATTTTATAAAGAGAGCTGCGTGGGGCACAGTGAGACAGTTGGAGGCGGGGCACAGTGAGACATAGTAAAATACACTCGAAACGACCTGAATGTAAGGCATAGCTTACAATTCACTATTAAAAACAAAATGCCTGCAATAAACTCCTGATTTTAGCGAGTCATATTCAAAGAGAAGCATCAGAATGAATTTTGATTAGTATGTAACAGGTGCGGCAGGTTAAATAAGTCGTGCATGTGTCCTGTGCGATGAAGTTTCGAAACATGCTCAAAAACGAATCTAAAAAATCACCTAGCCAGCTGCTATTATAAGAGTACAGTAGTTTCTGTAGCAACAATTGATGGAACAATTCTGCAGGTCCCGAGGATCGGGGGTTATGGCAGCAGATGCCCTGTCTCACTGTGCCCCGCCTGCTGTCTCACTGTGCCCCGCCCACGGGGCACAGCGAGACACTTAACGAGCATGGACGTAACTCAAAATTTCTCCAAACCTATAAAAGGTAGGAACCTGAAACTACTTGACAATATACCCAACGTCATTACCTATAATGTAGACCTGATCTCATTTAACTCGTTACTGCCAACATTCTGGAACACTTGAAAATAAAAAAAGTGTCTCACTGTGCCCCGCTCTCCCCTAATGTTTTCAAAGAAATTAAAGTCATAACAAATGATGAACTGTTCTTAATTAGGTCTTCTGTATTGGGAAAAATGTCTTTCACTCCCCTATATGGCCTAAAGTCATGTAATCAAGTTGAAATTCGAAGTTGTAGACGGTTTATATTTTTTTACTTTTCCCAGCTGCAGCAAATTCCCTCAGAATATGAACAGTCAATAACAGCCCAGGTTCATTTCACATGACACCAATCTTGAATTGACAGGTCTTGGTGGTAAATCAGAACAGAAAAACCAAGTAAGTGGATAGTAATAGTAATAACACTACTTTTTATTCGGCCGCTATGCTGTTTGAATGGCCCTCGGTGATGTCCAGCAGCCCTCGTGATTATGGGTTTAACCCATAATTAGTCCATAATATTCCAGTTTAGAGGGTGTAAAACCACTGCAGGACCTTTTCCCAATTGCATACCTTCAAACAGAGTGGGGGTGATTATTATGAGACAAACTTGGCAGCAATATACCAGAAGCAGTTGAGTGAGTCTCAAGTCAACTGCCAAAATGTTTTGGATGGATGAGACTGAGCTTACGTGTTATATCATTATATTTCTTTGCATTGTGTTTGGAAGGAGATTTATCAGATTTACAAAGAAAAGAAGACCATTGCTAAATTGAACCAGGGTGATCCACTGTCAAAGCTTTGCAGCTGTCTCAGTTCAAATGGCACCAAAGACATTGTCAGGAGACTCAGGACTGAAGAAATGTCACTGATTCCAAGAAAATTTAAAACTTGCACGAAACAGTCTCAGGGTGAAGAATGTGATAAAAATAGATGCTTCGGCAGGACAACAATCCAAAACCATCCACCAATCTTGTTCAAAAATATTTTCAGAACAATTGGGAAAAGGTCATGGAGTGGTTTAACACCCGACAGACAAGAATATTATGGACAAATTATGAGTTAATCTGAGACGGACCATGCCCCATTGGAGACCAACAATGAAAGTGGAGTTACAGAAAATCTGTGATGCAGAACGGACTGAAATTACTGTTGATGTAGTCTGAAGACTTTTGAAATACTGAAGTAAAATCCTGCAATCAGTTAGTGATCCTAAGGGGGAAAATATGTAATATTACAGGAGGGAATGTAAACTTTTGAAAATGCAATAAAACGAAACATGTAAAATGCAATTAATTAATAATATCAAGGAATTTCATTGATATTGATTAAAGTTGTATTTCATATAAGATTTGCCTATTGTTGTCAAATAGTTCTGGAAATAGAAAAATCGGCCATTTTGCATTGGAGAATTTAAACTTTTGGGCAGAACTGTAGTAGGCAGCCCAAAAACTCATGCTTATCAAAACTGCTGTGAATATTACTTTGTCATTCTCGGGTGTGGAATATGATGTCAAGAAGTGTGATTAACATATTACAAATTGACTGATCTATCTGTGAGTTAGTATGTATACAGGTGTAACTACTGTGCAACTTTTACATTGTGAACAATAAGGCCAAACATCAGTTCATTTCCACGGTTGACAATTGGAGATAAATGTCTGTTCCTCCTTGATTTTCACATCATTTGAGGTAGGATGAGTTCATGCTTCCACCAGTCGACTTTAGTATGGTCTCCATCAAACTAGGTAACTAAGGACGTGACCATTCGACTTTCGGGGGAAGGCTTGCATTTTCCTCAAGGCCAAATTATTATTTTCACTGTGCATGTTGCCCAAAAGTAAAGGCTTTATGCCCTTCTGGTTATTGCACTTGATGTCCCTACCCATTCTCCACTATGCAACATTTCGCATTAACAAGTGTGCTGTTGTGTATTCTTTCAAGACTTCCACTGAACTTCTATAATTAATTATGCCAGGCCACCCAGCTGAACCCAAGTTGTTCCAACGAACTGCTGTCTTTATGAGATCATTAAAACCAAAAGGATCTGATTTTCCTTTTTTTTCAAAAACAAGAATTTAAGCCGTCTAATGCATTTTGGGGTCATTCTACAGAAATGTTCCCATTTGGGTGGCAATTTTATTGTTTTGCAAAATTTTCAAAATGTATGATTTAATTAGTCTGTAGGTCAACAAAGGCTCTGAAAAACATCTGAAAATGGTTGCCACAATTCTTTTCTCGATTTTAATTTTGACTGAAATTAACATACATTTCCTATGAGTCATTACTGCAACAGTGGCAAATTGTTCCGGTAATGACATGTTGCGGTAATGACAAATTCAGGTTTAGTATTTTTTTTAAGAGGACCGGCAGCACAGACAGCAAGGGAGGTTTGAGAAATGTAAACTAGAACAAAATCGCTTTATGACGGTTAAAGAAAAATTTTGCTGCATTCCTTTTTTGATTGTTAAATGTCCGTTGCGGTAATGACACATAATAAACCTACTCACTCAAAATAGGAGTTTAAATGGACATAAAATATCCTTCGCCGGTGTGATTTTCTTCAGCGTACAATATTTCTGTCAAGCTGCTCGAGTAGTTTTATAATGTCATGTGACTGATTATTACACTTGTGTACGAAAACGAATGGTACCAAAAATAGCACTATGTTCCGGTAATGACAACAAAACTCAGGGACAGACTTTGCAGCTTGTTTTCTCAAAATTCAATTGAGAATAAAACATTTAAACAAGTCCATAAGTTAAATGACATTGTTCTGGTTACATTCATATCAAAAATATGGCACATTCAGATAATTTTACATGTATACTTAGGTTTGAATGCGCAGAAACGAGTGCAGGGACATGCAAAAGACAGGTACATGTGTGGCTTTAGGAGTGTACAAAATAATGAAAAAAATTAAAGAATGACAAAATTAACACTAAACATTTCTCTGGAACGTAGAACAGGAAAGTTGAAATATTTGAAGAATGAAGCATTCTCTTGGCACAAAATGTCACTGTAATAGCTAAATAATTACAACAATCACTGCAATGACACTCACTGCTGAGATCTTTCTTCGGACGCTTCAATAGCGGAACTTGACTTTGAAAGATGCGTCATTAGTGGAAATAGACTTTTAAGTACCATGTTCAACTGGATCGGCTGATGCTCTGGAAAATAGAACAGGAAAGTTGAAATATTTGATGAACGAAGCTTTCCCTTGGCAGAAAAACTTCACCAAGATAACTAAATAATCACAACAATCACTGCAATGACACTCACTGCTCAGATCTTTCATCGGACGCATAAATAGCGCAACATTGCTTTGAAGATGCATCTTCAGTGGAACTGACTTTGAAGCAACATGTTCGACTGGATCGGCTGATGCTCTGGAACATCGAACAGGAAAGTTGAAATATTTGATGAATGAAGCATTCTCTTGGCACAAAATGTCACTGTAACAGCTGAATAATCACAACAATCACCGCAAAGACACTCACTGCTGAGATCTTTCATCGGACGCTTCAATAGCGGAACTGGACTTTGAAGATGTGTCATCAGTGGAACAAGACTTCGAAGTAACGTGTTCAACTGTATCGACTGACACTCTGGAACATAGAACAGAAAAGTTGTAATATTTGATGAACGAAGCTTTCCCTTGGCAGAAAAACTTCACTAAGATAACTAAATAATCACAACAATCACCGCAATGACACTCACTGCTGAGATCTTTCATCGGACGCATAAATAGCCGAACATGACTTTGAAGATGCATCATCAGTGGAACTAGACTTTGAAGTAACATGTTCGACTGGATCGGCTGATGCTCTGGAACATAGAAAAGGAAAGTTTAAATATTTGATGAAAGAAACATTCTCTTGGCACAAAATGTCACTGTAATAGCTAGATAATCACAACAATCACCGCAATGACACTCACTGCTCAGATCTTTCATCGGACGCTTCAAAAGCAGAACTTCACTTTGAAGATGTGTCACCAGTGGAACTAGACTTTGAAGTAACATGTTCGACTGGATCGACTGATGCTCTGGAACATAGAAGAGAAAGTTGAAATATTTGATGAACGAAGCTTTCCCTTGGCAGAAAAACTTCACCAAGATAACTAAATAATCACAACAATCACTGCAATGACACTCACTGCTCAGATCTTTCATAGGACGCATAAATAGCGCAACATTGCTTTGAAGATGCATCTTCAGTGGAACTGACTTTGAAGCAACATGTTCGACTGGATCGGCTGATGCTCTGGAACATCGAACAGGAAAGTTGAAATATTTGATGAATGAAGCATTCTCTTGGCACAAAATGTCACTGTAATAGCTGAATAATCACAACAATCACCGCAAAGACACTCACTGCTGAGATCTTTCATCGGACGCTTCAAAAGCGGAACTTGACTTTGAAGATGTGTCATCAGTTGAACTAGACTTTTAAGTAACATGTTCCACTGGATCGGCTGATGCTCTGGAACATAGAACAGGAAAGTTAAAATATTTGATGAACGAAGCTTCCTCTTGGCAGAAAAACTTCACCAAGATAATTAAATAATCACAACAATCACTGCAATGACACTCAGTTCTGAGAGATTTCATTGGACGCTTCAATAGTGGAACATGACTTTGAAGATGCATCATCAGTGGAACTAGACTTTTAAGTAACATGTTCGACTGGATAGGCTGATGCTCTGGAACATGGAAAAGGAAAGTTTAAATATTTGATGAATGAAGCATTCTCTTGGCACAAAATGTCACTGTTATAGCTAAATAATCACAACAATCACCGCAAAGACACTCACTGCTCAAATCTTTCATCGGACGCATAAATAGTGCAACAAGACTTTGAAGATGCATCATCAGTGGAACTAAACTTTGAAGTAACATGTTCGACTCGATCGGCTGATGCTCTATAACATAGAACAGGAAAGTTGAAATATTTGATGAATGAAGCATTCTCTTGGCACAAAATGTCACTGTAATAGCTAGACAATCACAACAATCACCGCAATGACACTCACTGCTGAGATCTTTCATCGGATGCTTCAATAGCGGAACTTCATTTGAAGATGTGTCATTAGTGGAACTAGACTTTTAAGTAACATGTTCCACTGGATCGACTGATGCTCTGGAACATAGAACAGGAAAGTTGAAATATTTGAAGAATGAAGCATTCTCTTGGCACAAAATGTCACTGTTATAGCTAAATAATCACAACAATCACCGCAATGACACTCACTGCTCAAATCTTTCATCGGACACATAAATAGCGGAACATGACTTTGAAGATGCATCATCAGTGGAACTAAACTATGAAGTAACATGTTCGACTGGATCGACTGATGCTCTGGAACATAGAAATGGAAAGTTGTAATATTTGATGAACGAAGCTTTCCCTTGGCAGAAAAACTTCACCAAGATAACTAAATAATCACAACAATCACCGCAAAGACACTCACTGCTGAGATCTTTCATCGGACGCATAAATAGCGGAACATGCCTTTGAAGATGTGTCAGCAATTGTACTAGACTTTGAAGTAACATGTTCAACTGCATCGGCTGATGCTCTTGAACATAGAACAAAAGTTAAAACATTTGATGAACGAAGCTTGCTTTTGGCAGAAAAACTTCACCAAGATAACTAAATAACCACAACAATCACCGCAAAGACACTGCTCAGATCTTTCATCAGACGCATAAATAGCGGAACATGACTTTGAAGATGCATCATCAGAGGAACTAAACTTTGAAGTAACATGTTCGACTGGATCGGCTGATGCTCTGGAACATATGTAGAACAGAAAAGTTGAAATATTTGATGAAAGAAGCTTTCCCTTGGCAGAAAAACTTCACCAAGATAACTAAATAATCACAACAATCACTGCAATGACACTCACTGCTGAGATCTTTCATCGGATGCTTCAATAGCGCAACATTGCTTTGAAGATGCATCTTCAGTGGAACTGACTTTGAAGCAACATATTCGACTGGATCGGCTGATGCTCTGGAACATCGAACAGGAAAGTTGAAATATTTGATGAAAGAAGCTTCTCTGGTTGGTTAATGCACTTTTCAGCTTTTTTGGACAGAACTGAAATGCTCTTAAATGATGCTCAATTAAAGGCAATTGTGCAGTTTTACTCCAAATTTTCGGCATCAGGAGTCTACTAAAACATGTCAGGGGAACAAAAAAAATTTTCGGGGGGGGGTCACTGCATCTTTTAATAGGAAAAAATGCTATTTTTAGCTTAAAATCTGATAAAAACACCAAAATAGAGGCCGAGGGATGAATTTCAATAGTAGAAATGCAAATAAGGTGGCAAATGAAAGAAGAGAAATAGCATTATATGATCCTGGAGGCGCTTTTTTTAATTTTGGTCTGAGTATTTTTTTATTCCCAATAAAGATGCCAAAAATGGCTCAGTTTCAACTAAAACCCCATGGAACAGGGATTAAAATTAAAATATCAAAAAAGCGCCTGCATCATCTTGTAGCACTGCTTCTCTGCTTTCATTTGACACCTCATTTGCCTTTCTACCATTAAAACTCATCCCTCGTTCTTTTTTTTAAGTTTTTCTTCATATTTTAAGCTAAAAATAGCATTTTTACTATTAAAAAAATAGTGCCCCCCCTGAAAAAAAATTTTTTTTTCCTTGACACATTTTCTTGGTTGGAAGCCTTATGCCGAAAATTTGGATGAAATACACAGAACTGCCTTTAATACAGCAGCATTTGAAGGAATAGCAGTGTAGTCCTAAAAAAGCTCAAAAGTGCATTAACCAACCAGAGTTTCTCTTGGCAGAAAATCTTCACCAAGATAACTAAATAATCACAACAATCACCGCAATGACACTCACTGCTCAGATCTTTCATCGGACGCATAAATAGCGCAACATTCCTTTAAAGATGCATCATCAGAGGAACTAGACTTTAGAGCAACATGTTCCACTGGATCGGCTGATGCTCTGGAACATAGAACAGGAAAGTTGAAATATTTGATGAATGAAGCATTCTCTTGGCACAAAATGTCACTGTAATAGCTGAATAATCACAACAATCACCGCAAAGACACTCACTGCTGAGATCTTTCATCGGACGCTTCAAAAGCGGAACTTGACTTTGAAGATGTGTCATCAGTTTAACTAGACTTTTAAGTAACATGTTCCACTGGATCGGATGATGCTCTGGAACATAGAACAGGAAAGTTTAAATATTTGATGAACGAAGCTTCCTCTTGGCAGAAAAACTTCACCAAGATAATTAAATAATCACAACAATCACTGCAATGACACTCAGTTCTGAGAGATTTCATTGGACGCTTCAATAGTGGAACATGACTTTGAAGATGCATCATCAGTGGAACTAGACTTTTAAGTAACATGTTCGACTGGATAGGCTGATGCTCTGGAACATGGAAAAGGAAAGTTTAAATATTTGATGAATGAAGCATTCTCTTGGCACAAATTGTCACTGTTATATCTAAATAATCACAACAATCACCGCAAAGACACTCACTGCTCAAATCTTTCATCGGACGCATAAATAGTGGAACAAGACTTTGAAGATGCATCATCAGTGGAACTAGACTTTGAAGTAACATGTTCGACTGGATCGGCTGATGCTCTGGAACATAGAACAGGAAAGTTGAAATATATGATGAACAAAGCTTTCTCTTGGCAGAAAAACTTCACCAAGATAACTAAATAATCACAACAATCACTGCAATGACACTCACTGCTCAGATCTTTCATCGGACGCATAAATAGCGCAACATTGCTTTGAAGATGCATCTTCAGTGGAACTGACTTTGAAGCAACATGTTCGACTGGATCAGCTGATGCTCTGGAACATCGAACAGGAAAGTTTAAATATTTGATGAACGAAGCTTTCTCTTGGCAGAAAATCTTCACCAAGATAACTAAATTATCACAACAATCACTGCAATGACACTCACTGCTGAGATCTTTCATCGGACGCTTCAATAGCGGAACTGGACTTTGAAGATGTGTCATCAGTGGAACAAGACTTCGAAGTAACGTGTTCAACTGTATCGACTGACACTCTGGAACATAGAACAGGAAAGTTGAAATATTTGATGAATGAAGCATTCTCTTGGCACAAAATGTCACTGTTATAGCTAAATAATCACAACAATCACCGCAAAGACACTCACTGCTCAAATTTTCATCGGACGCATAAATAGCGGAACTTGACTTTGAAGATGTGTCATCAGTGGAACTAGACTTTTAAGTAACATGTTCGACTGGATCGACTGACGCTCTGGAACATCGAACAGAAATGTTGAAATATTTGAAGAATGAAGCATTCTCTTGGCAAAAAATGTCACTGTAATAGCTAAATAATTACAACAATCACTGCAATGACACTCACTGCTGAGATCTTTCATCGGACGCTTCAATAGCGGAACTTGACTTTGAAGATGTGTCATCAGTGGAACTAGACTTTGAAGTAACGTGTTCAACTGTATCGAATGATGCTCTGGAACATAGAACAGGAAAGTTTAAATATTTGATGAACGAAGCTTCCTCTTGGCAGAAAAGCTTCACCAAGATAATTACATAATCACAACAATCACTGCAATGACACTCACTTCTGAGAGATTTCATTGGACGCTTCAATAGCGGAACATGACTTTGAAGATGCATCATCAGTGGAGCTAGACTTTCAAGTAACATGTTCAACTGGATCGGCTGATGCTCTGGAACATTGAACAGGAAAGTTAAAATATTTGATGAATGAAGCTTCCTCTTGGCAGAAAAACTTCACAAAGATAACTAAATAATCACAACAATCACTGCAATGACACCCACTGCTGAGATCTTTCATCGGACGCTTCAATAATGGAACTGGATTTTGCACATGTGTCATCAGTGGAACTAGACCTTAAAGTAACGTGTTCAACTGTATCGACTGATGCTCTGGAACATAGAACCGGAAAGTTTAAATATTTGATAAAAGAAACATTCTCTTGGCAGAAAAACTTCACCAAGATAACTAAATAATCACAACAATCACTGCAATGACACTTAGTTCTGAGAGATTTCATTGGATGCTTCAATAGCGGAACATGACTTTGAAGATGCATCATCAGTGGAACTAGACTTTCAAGTAACATGTTCGACTGGATCGGCTGATGCTCTGGAACATAGAACAGGAAAGTTAGAATATTTGAAGAGCGAAGCTTTCTCTTAGCAGAAAAACTTCACCAAGATAGCTCAATAATCATGCACAACAATCACTGCAATGACACTTACTGCTGAGATCTTTCATCGGACGCACCAATAGCAGAACTGTACTTTGAAGATGTGTCATCAGTGCAAATAGACTTTGAAGTAACATGTTCGACTGGATCGGCTGATGCTCTGGAACATAGAAAAGGAAAGTTTAAATATTTGATGAATTAATCATTCTCTTGGCACAAAATGTCACTGTAATAGCAAGATAATCACAACAATCACCGCACTGACACTCACTGCTTAGATCTTTCATCGGACACTTCAAAAGCGGAACTTGACTTTGAAGATGTGTCACCAGTGGAACTAGATTTTTAAGTAACATGTTCGACTGGATCGACTGATGCTCTGGAACATAGAACAGGAAAGTTGAAATATTTGATGAACGAAGCTTTCCCTTGGCAGAAAAACTTCACCAAGATAACTAAATAATCACAACAATCACTGCAATGACACTCACTGCTGAGATGTTTCATCGGATGCTTCAATAGCGCAACATTGCTTTGAAGATGCATCTTCAGTGGAACTGACTTTGAAGCGACATGTTCGACTGGATCGGCTGATGCTCTGGAACATCGAACAGGAAAGTTGAAATATTTGATGAATGAAGCATTCTCTTGGCACAAAATGTCACTGTAACAGCTGAATAATCACAACAATCACCGCAAAGACACTCACTGCTGAGATCTTTCATCGGACGCTTCAATAGCGGAACTGGACTTTGAAGATGTGTCATCAGTGGAACAAGACTTCGAAGTAACGTGTTCAACTGTATCGACTGACACTCTGGAACATAGAAAAGGAAAGTTTAAATATTTGATGAACGAAGCTTACTCTTGGCAGAAAAACTTCACTAAGATAACTAAATAATCACAACAATCACCGCAATGACACTCACTGCTGAGATCTTTCATCGGACGCTTCAAAAGCGGAACTTGACTTTGAAGATGTGTCATCAGTGGAACTAGACTTTTAAGTAACATGTTCGACTGGATCGGCTGATGCTCTGGAACATAGAAAAGGAAAGTTTAAATATTTGATGAAAGAAACATTCTCTTGGCACAAAATGTCACTGTAATAGCTAGATAATCACAACAATCACCGCAATGACACTCACTGCTCAGATCTTTCATCGGACGCTTCAAAAGCAGAACTTGACTTTGAAGATGTGTCACCAGTGGAACTAGACTTTGAAGTAACATGTTCGACTGGATCGACTGATGCTCTGGAACATAGAACAGGAAAGTTGAAATATTTGATGAACGAAGCTTTCCCTTGGCAGAAAAACTTCACCAAGATAACTAAATAATCACAACAATCACTGCAATGACACTCACTGCTCAGATCTTTCATCGGACGCATAAATAGCGCAACATTGCTTTGAAGATGCATCTTCAGTGGAACTGACTTTGAAGCAACATGTTCGACTGGATCGGCTGATGCTCTGGAACATCGAACAGGAAAGTTGAAATATTTGATGAATGAAGCATTCTCTTGGCACAAAATGTCACTGTAATAGCTGAATAATCACAACAATCACCGCAAAGACACTCACTGCTGAGATCTTTCATCGGACGCTTCAAAAGCGGAACTTGACTTTGAAGATGTGTCATCAGTTGAACTAGACTTTTAAGTAACATGTTCCACTGGATCGGCTGATGCTCTGGAACATAGAACAGGAAAGTTAAAATATTTGATGAACGAAGCTTCCTCTTGGCAGAAAAACTTCACCAAGATAATTAAATAATCACAACAATCACTGCAATGACACTCAGTTCTGAGAGATTTCATTGGACGCTTCAATAGTGGAACATGACTTTGAAGATGCATCATCAGTGGAACTAGACTTTTAAGTAACATGTTCGACTGGATAGGCTGATGCTCTGGAACATGGAAAAGGAAAGTTGAAATATTTGATGAATGAAGCATTCTCTTGGCACAAAATGTCACTGTTATAGGTAAATAATCACAACAATCACCGCAAAGACACTCACTGCTCAAATCTTTCATCGGACGCATAAATAGTGCAACAAGACTTTGAAGATGCATCATCAGTGGAACTAAACTTTGAAGTAACATGTTCGACTCGATCGGCTGACGCTCTATAACATAGAACAGGAAAGTTGAAATATTTGATGAATGAAGCATTCTCTTGGCACAAAATGTCACTGTAATAGCTAGACAATCACAACAATCACCGCAATGACACTCACTGCTGAGATCTTTCATCGGATGCTTCAATAGCGGAACTTCATTTGAAGATGTGTCATTAGTGGAACTAGACTTTTAAGTAACATGTTCCACTGGATCGACTGATGCTCTGGAACATAGAACAGGAAAGTTGAAATATTTGAAGAATGAAGCATTCTCTTGGCACAAAATGTCACTGTTATAGCTAAATAATCACAACAATCACCGCAATGACACTCACTGCTCAGATCTTTCAACGGAGGCATAAATAGCGGAACATGACTTTGAAGATGCATCATCAGTGGAACTAAACTATGAAGTAACATGTTCGACTGGATCGACTGATGCTCTGGAACATAGAAATGGAAAGTTGTAATATTTGATGAACGAAGCTTTCCCTTGGCAGAAAAACTTCACCAAGATAACTAAATAATCACAACAATCACCGCAAAGACACTCACTGCTCAGATCTTTCATCGGACGCATAAATAGCGGAACATGCCTTTGAAGATGTGTCAGCAATTGTACTAGACTTTGAAGTAACATGTTCAACTGCATCGGCTGATGCTCTTGAACATAGAACAAAAGTTAAAACATTTGATGAACGAAGCTTGCTTTTGGCAGAAAAACTTCACCAAGATAACTAAATAACCACAACAATCACCGCAAAGACACTGCTCAGATCTTTCATCAGACGCATAAATAGCGGAACATGACTCTGAAGATGCATCATCAGAGGAACTAAACTTTGAAGTAACATGTTCGACTGGATCGGCTGATGCTCTGGAACATATGTAGAACAGAAAAGTTGAAATATTTGATGAAAGAAGCTTTCCCTTGGCAGAAAAACTTCACCAAGATAACTAAATAATCACAACAATCACTGCAATGACACTCACTGCTGAGATCTTTCATCGGATGCTTCAATAGCGCAACATTGCTTTGAAGATGCATCTTCAGTGGAACTGACTTTGAAGCAACATATTCGACTGGATCGGCTGATGCTCTGGAACATCGAACAGGAAAGTTGAAATATTTGATGAATGAAGCTTCTCTGGTTGTTTAATGCACTTTTCAGCTTTTTTGGACAGAACTGAAATGCTCTTAAATGATGCTCAATTAAAGGCAATTGTGCAGTTTTACTCCAAATTCTCGGCATCAGGAGTCTACTAAAACATGTCAGGGGAAAAAAAAAAAATTTCGGGGGGGGGGTCACTGCATCTTTTAATAGGAAAAAATGCTATTTTTAGCTTAAAATCTGATAAAAACACCAAAATAGAGGCCGAGGGATGAATTTTAATAGTAGAAATGCAAATAAGGTGGCAAATGAAAGAAGAGAAATAGCATTATATGATCCTGGAGGCGCTTTTTTTAATTTTGGTCTGAGTATTTTTTTATTCCCAATAAAGATGCCAAAAATGGCTCAGTTTCAACTAAAACCCCATGGAACAGGGATTAAAATTAAAATATCAAAAAAGCGCCTGCATCATCTTGTAGCACTGCTTCTCTGCTTTCATTTGACACCTCATTTGCCTTTCTACCATTAAAACTCATCCCTCGGTCTTTTTTTTAAGTTTTTCTTCATATTTTAAGCTAAAAATAGCATTTTTACTATTAAAAAAATAGTGCCCCCCCTGAAAAAAAATTTTTTTTCCTTGACACATTTTCTTGGTTGGAAGCCTTATGCCGAAAATTTGGATGAAATACACAGAACTGCCTTTAATACAGCAGCATTTGAAGGAATAGCAGTGTAGTCCTAAAAAAGCTCAAAAGTGCATTAACCAACCAGAGTTTCTCTTGGCAGAAAATCTTCACCAAGATAACTAAATAATCACAACAATCACCGCAATGACACTCACTGCTCAGATCTTTCATCGGACGCATAAATAGCGCAACATTCCTTTAAAGATGCATCATCAGAGGAACTAGACTTTAGAGCAACATGTTCCACTGGATCGGCTGATGCTCTGGAACATAGAACAGGAAAGTTGAAATATATGATGAACAAAGCTTTCTCTTGACAGAAAAACTTCACCAAGATAACTAAATAATCACAACAATCACTGCAATGACACTCACTGCTCAGATCTTTCATCGGACGCTTAAATAGCGCAACATTGCTTTGAAGATGCATCTTCAGTGGAACTGACTTTGAAGCAACATGTTCGACTGGATCAGCTGATGCTCTGGAACATAGAAATGGAAAGTTGTAATATTTGATGAACGAAGCTTTCCCTTGGCAGAAAAACTTCACCAAGATAACTAAATAATCACAACAATCACCGCAAAGACACTCACTGCTGAGATCTTTCATCGGACGCATAAATAGCGGAACATGCCTTTGAAGATGTGTCAGCAATTGTACTAGACTTTGAAGTAACATGTTCAACTGCATTGGCTGATGCACTTGAACATAGAACAAAAGTTAAAACATTTGATGAACGAAGCTTGCTTTTGGCAGAAAAACTTCACCAAGATAACTAAATAACCACAACAATCACCGCAAAGACACTGCTCAGATCTTTCATCAGACGCATAAATAGCGGAACATGACTTTGAAGATGCATCATCAGAGGAACTAAACTTTGAAGTAACATGTTCGACTGGATCGGCTGATGCTCTGGAACATCGAACAGGAAAGTTGAAATATATGATGAACAAAGCTTTCTCTTGGCAGAAAAACTTCACCAAGATAACTAAATTATCACAACAATCACTGCAATGACACTCACTGCTGAGATCTTTCATCGGACGCTTCAATAGCGGAACTGGACTTTGAAGATGTGTCATCAGTGGAACAAGACTTTGAAGTAACGTGTTCAACTGTATCGACTGACACTCTGGAACATAGAACAGGAAAGTTTAAATATTTGATGAATGAAGCATTCTCTTGGCACAAAATGTCACTGTTATAGCTAAATAATCACAACAATCACTGCAATGACGCTCACTTCTGAGAGATTTCATTGGACACTTCAATAGCGGAACTTGACTTTGAAGATGTGTCATCAGTGGAACTAGACTTTTAAGTAACATGTTCGACTGGATCGACTGACGCTCTGGAACGTAGAACAGAAAAGTTGAAATATTTGATGAATGAAGCATTCTCTTGGCAAAAAATGTCACTGTAATAACTAAATAATTACAACAATCACTGCAATGACGCTCACTTCTGAGAGATTTCATTGGACGCTTCAATAGCGGAACTTGACTTTGAAGATGTGTCATCAGTGGAACTAGACTTTGAAGTAACGTGTTCAACTGTATCGAATGATGCTCTGGAACATAGAACAGGAAAGTTTAAATATTTGATGAACGAAGCTTCCTCTTGGCAGAAAAACTTCACCAAGATAATTACATAATCACAACAATCACTGCAATGACGCTCACTTCTGAGAGATTTCATTGGACGCTTCAATAGCGGAACATGACTTTGAAGATGAATCATCAGTGGAGCTAGACTTTCAAGTAACATGTTCAACTGGATCCGCTGATGCTCTGGAACATCGAACAGGAAAGTTAAAATATTTGATGAATGAAGCTTCCTCTTGGCAGAAAAACTTCACAAAGATAACTAAATAACCACAACAATCACCGCAATGACACTTAGTTCTGAGAGATTTCATTGGATGCTTCAATAACGGAACTGGATTTTGAAGATGTGTCATCAGTGGAACTAGACCTTGAAGTAACGTGTTCAACTGTATCGACTGATGCTCTGGAACATAGAACAGGAAAGTTTAAATATTTGATGAATGAAACATTCTCTTGGCAGAAAAACTTCACCAAGATAACTAAATAATCACAACAATCACTGCAATGACACTTAGTTCTGAGAGATTTCATTGGATGCTTCAATAGTGGAACATGACTTTGAAGATGCATCATCAGTGGAGCTAGACTTTCGAGTAACATGTTCAACTGGATCGGCTGATGCTCTGGAACATAGAACAGGAAAGTTAGAATATTTGAAGAGCGAAGCTTTCTCTTAGCAGAAAAACTTCACCAAGATAGCTCAATAATCATGCACAACAATCACTGCAATGACACTTACTGCTGAGATCTTTCATCGGACGCACCAATAGCAGAACTGTACTTTGAAGATGTGTCATCAGTGCAAATAGACTTTGAAGTAACATGTTCGACTGGATCGGCTGATGCTCTGGAACATAGAAAAGGAAAGTTTAAATATTTGATGAATGAAACATTCTCTTGGCACAAAATGTCACTGTAATAGCAAGATAATCACAACAATCACCGCAATGACACTCACTGCTGAGATCTTTCATCGGACGCTTCAAAAGCGGAACTTGACTTTGAAGATGTGTCACCACTGGAACTAGACTTTTAAGTAACATGTTCGACTGGATCGACTGATGCTCTGGAACATAGAACAGGAAAGTTGAAATATTTGATGAACGAAGCTTTCCCTTGGCAGAAAAACTTCACCAAGATAACTAAATAATCACAACAATCACTGCAATGACACTCACTGCTCAGATCTTTCATTGGATGCATAAATAGCGCAGCATTGCTTTGAAGATGCATCTTCAGTGGAACTGACTTTGAAGCGACATGTTCGACTGGATCGGCTGATGCTCTGGAACATCGAACAGGAAAGTTGAAATATTTGATGAATGAAGCATTCTCTTGGCACAAAATGTCACTGTAATAGCTGAATAATCACAACAATCACCGCAAAGACACTCACTGCTGAGATCTTTCATCGGACGCTTCAATAGCGGAACTGGACTTTGAAGATGTGTCATCAGTGGAACAAGACTTCGAAGTAAAGTGTTCAACTGTATCGACTGACACTCTGGAACATAGAAAAGGAAAGTTTAAATATTTGATGAACGAAGCTTACTCTTGGCAGAAAAACTTCACCAAGATAACTAAATAATCACAACAATCACCGCAATGACACTCACTGCTGAGATCTTTCATCGGACGCTTCAAAAGCGGAACTTGACTTTGAAGATGTGTCATCAGTGGAACTAGACTTTTAAGTAACATGTTCGACTGGATCGGCTGATGCTCTGGAACATAGAAAAGGAAACTTTAAATATTTGATGAAAGAAACATTCTCTTGGCACAAAATGTCACTGTAATAGCTAGATAATCACAACAATCACCGCAATGACACTCACTGCTGAGATCTTTCATCGGACGCTTCAAAAGCAAAACTTGACTTTGAAGATGTGTCACCAGTGGAACTAGACTTTGAAGTAACATGTTCAACTGGATCGACTGATGCTCTGGAACGTAGAACAGGAAAGTTGAAATATTTGATGAACGAAGCTTTCCCTTGGCAGAAAAACTTCTCCAAGATAACTAAATAATCACAACAATCACCGCAAAGACACTCACTGCTGAGATCTTTCATCGTACGCATAAATAGCGGAACATGCCTTTGAAGATGTGTCAGCAATTGTACTAGACTTTGAAATAACATGTTCAACTGCATCGGCTGATGCTCTTGAACATAGAACAAAAGTTAAAACATTTGATGAACGAAGCTTGCTTTTGGCAGAAAAACTTCACCAAGATAACTAAATAACCACAACAATCACCGCAAAGACACTGCTCAGATCTTTCATCAGACGCATAAATAGCGGAACATGACTTTGAAGATGCATCATCAGTGGAACTAGACTTTGAAGTAACATGTTCGACTGGATAGGCTGATGCTCTGGAACATGGAAAAGGAAAGTTTAAATATTTGATGAATGAAGCATTCTCTTGGCACAAAATGTCACTGTTATAGCTAAATAATCACAACAATCACCGCAAAGACACTCACTGCTCAAATCTTTCATCGGACGCATAAATAGTGGAACAAGACTTTGAAGATGCATCATCAGTGGAACTAAACTTTGAAGTAACATGTTCGACTGGATCGGCTGATGCTCTATAACATAGAACAGGAAAGTTGAAATATTTGATGAATGAAGCATTCTCTTGGCACAAAATGTCACTGTAATAGCTGAATAATCACAACAATCACCGCAATGACACTCACTGCTCAAATCTTTCATCGGACACATAAATAGCGGAACATGACTTTGAAGATGCATCATCAGTGGAACTAAACTATGAAGTAACATGTTCGACTGGATCGACTGATGCTCTGGAACATAGAAATGGAAAGTTGTAATATTTGGTGAACGAAGCTTTCCCTTGGCAGAAAAACTTCTCCAAGATAACTAAATAATCACAACAATCACCGCAAAGACACTCACTGCTGAGACTTTCATCGTACGCATAAATAGCGGAACATGCCTTTGAAGATGTGTCAGCAATTGTACTAGACTTTGAAATAACATGTTCAACTGCATCGGCTGATGCTCTTGAACATAGAACAAAAGTTAAAACATTTGATGAACGAAGCTTGCTTTTGGCAGAAAAACTTCACCAAGATAACTAAATAACCACAACAATCACCGCAAAGACACTGCTCAGATCTTTCATCAGACGCATAAATAGCGGAACATGACTTTGAAGATGCATCATCAGAGGAACTAAACTTTGAAGTAACATGTTCGACTGGATCGCCCGATGCTCTGGAACAAATGTAGAACAGAAAAGTTGAAATATTTGATGAACGAAGCTTTCCCTTGGCAGAAAAACTTCACCAAGATAACTAAATAATCACAACAATCACTGCAATGACACTCACTGCTGAGATGTTTCATCGGATGCTTCAATAGCGCAACATTGCTTTGAAGATGCATCTTCAGTGGAACTGACTTTGAAGCAACATATTCGACTGGATCGGCTGATGCTCTGGAACATCGAACAGGAAAGTTGAAATATTTGATGAATGAAGCTTTCTCTTGGCAGAAAATCTTCACCAAGATAACTAAATAATCACAACAATCACCGCAATGACACTCACTGCTCAGATCTTTCATCGGACGCATAAATAGCGCAACATTCCTTTAAAGATGCATCATCAGAGGAACTAGACTTTAGAGTAACATGTTCCACTGGATCGGCTGATGCTCTGGAACATAGAACAGGAAAGTTGAAATATATGATGAACAAAGCTTTCTCTTGACAGAAAAACTTCACCAAGATAACTAAATAATCACAACAATCACTGCAATGACACTCACTGCTCAGATCTTTCATCGGACGCATAAATAGCGCAACATTGCTTTGAAGATGCATCTTCAGTGGAACTGACTTTGAAGCAACATGTTCGACTGGATCAGCTGATGCTCTGGAACATCGAACAGGAAAGTTTAAATATTTGATGAACGAAGCTTTCTCTTGGCAGAAAATCTTCACCAAGATAACTAAATAATCACAAAAATCACTGCAATGACACTCACTGCTGAGATCTTTCATCGGACGCTTCAATAGCGGAACTGGACTTTGAAGATGTGTCATCAGTGGAACAAGACTTTGAAGTAACGTGTTCAACTGTATCGACTGACACTCTGGAACATAGAACAGGAAAGTTTAAATATTTGATGAATGAAGCATTCTCTTGGCACAAAATGTCACTGTTATAGCTAAATAATCACAACAATCACCGCAAAGACACTCACTGCTCAAATTTTCATCGGACGCATAAATAGCGGAACTTGACTTTGAAGATGTCTCATCAGTGGAACTAGACTTTTAAGTAACATGTTCGACTGGATCGACTGACGCTCTGGAACGTAGAACAGAAAAGTTGAATTATTTGAAGAATGAAGCATTCTCGTGGCAAAAAATGTCACTGTAATAGCTAAATAATCACAACAATCACTGCAATGACACTCACTGCTGAGATCTTTCATCGGATGCTTCAATAGCAGAACTTGACTTTGAAGATGTGTCATCAGTGGAACTAGACTTTGAAGTAACCTGTTCAACTGTATCGAATGATGCTCTGGAACATAGAACAGGAAAGTTTAAATATTTGATGAACGAAGCTTCCTCTTGGCAGAAAAACTTCACCAAGATAACTAAATAATCACAACAATCACTGCAATGACACCCACTGCTGAGATCTTTCATCGGACGCTTCAATAACGGAACTGGATTTTGAAGATGTGTCATCAGTGGAACTAGACCTTGAAGTAACGTGTTCAACTGTATCGACTGATGCTCTGGAACATAGAACAGGAAAGTTTAAATATTTGATGAATGAAACATTCTCTTGGCAGAAAAACTTCACCAAGATAACTAAATAATCACAACAATCACTGCAATGACACTTAGTTCTGAGAGATTTCATTGGATGCTTCAATAGCGGAACATGACTTTGAAGATGCATCATCAGTGGAGCTAGACTTTCAAGTAACATGTTCGACTGGATCGGCTGATGCTCTGGAACATAGAACAGGAAAGTTAGAATATTTGAAGAGCGAAGCTTTCTCTTAGCAGAAAAACTTCACCAAGATAGCTCAATAATCATGCACAAACAATCACTGCAATGACACTTACTGCTGAGATCTTTCATCGGACGCACCAATAGCAGAACTGTACTTTGAAGATGTGTCATCAGTGCAAATAGACTTTGAAGTAACATGTTCGACTGGATCGGCTGATGCTCTGGAACATAGAACAGGAAAGATGAAATATATGATGAACTAAGCTTTCTCTTGGCAGAAAAACTTCACCAAGATAACTAAATAATCACAACAATCACCGCAATGACACTCACTGCTGAGACATTTCATCGGACGCTTCAATAGCGCAACATTCCTTTGAAGATGCATCATCAGTGGAACTAGACTTTCAAGTAACATGTTCCACTGGATCGGCTGATGCTCTGGAACATAGAACAGGAAAGTTGAAATATTTGATGAACGAAGCACTCTCTTGGCACAAAATTTCACTGTAATAGCTAAATAATCACAACAATCACCGCAATGACACTCACTGCTCAGATCTTTCATCGGACGCATAAATAGCGGAACATGACTTTGAAGATGTGTCAGCAATTGTACTAGACTTTGAAGTAACATGTTCAACTGCATCGGCTGATGCTCTTGAACATAGAAAAGGAAAGTTAAAACATTTGATGAACGAAGCTTCCTTTTGGCAGAAAAACTTCACCAAAGTAACTAAATAATCACAACAATCACCGCGAAGACACTCACTGCTCAGATCTTTCATTGGATGCATAAATAGCGGAACATGACTTTGAAGATGCATCATCAGTGGAACTAAACTTTGAAGTTACATGTTCGACTGGATCGGCTGATGCTCTGGAACATATGTAGAACAGAAAAGTTGAAATATTTGATGAACGAAGCTTTCCCTTGGCAGAAAAACTTCACAAAGAAAACTAAATAATCACAACAATCACTGCAATGACACTCACTGCTGAGATCTTTCATCGGACACTTCAATAGCGGAACTTGACTTTGAAGATGTGTCATCAGTGGAACTAGACTTAGAAGTAACGTGTTCAACTGTATCGACTGACACTCTGGAACATAGAACAGGAAAGTTTAAATATTTGATGAATGAAGCATTCTCTTGGCACAAAATGTCACTGTTATAGCTAAATAATCACAACAATCACCGCAAAGACACTCACTGCTCAAATCTTTCATCGGACGCATAAATAGTGGAACAAGACTTTGAAGATGCATCATCAGTGGAACTAAACTTTGAAGTAACATGTTCGACTGGATCGGCTGATGCTCTATAACATAGAACAGGAAAGTTGAAATATTTGATGAATGAAGCATTCTCTTGGCACAAAATGTCACTGTAATAGCTAGACAATCACAACAATCGTTGCAATGACACTCACTGCTGAGATCTTTCATCGGATGCTTCAATAGCGGAACTTCATTTGAAGATGTGTCATTAGTGGAACTAGACTTTTAAGTAACATGTTCGACTGGATGATCTGGAACGTAGAACAGGAAAGTTGAAATATTTGAAGAATGAAGCATTCTCTTGGCACAAAATGTCACTGTTATAGCTAAATAATCACAACAATCACCGCAATGACACTCACTGCTCAAATCTTTCATCGGACACATAAATAGCGGAACATGACTTTGAAGATGCATCATCAGTGGAACTAAACTATGAAGTAACATGTTCGACTGGATCGACTGATGCTCTGGAACATAGAAATGGAAAGTTGTAATATTTGGTGAACGAAGCTTTCCCTTGGCAGAAAAACTTCTCCAAGATAACTAAATAATCACAACAATCACCGCAAAGACACTCACTGCTGAGATCTTTCATCGTACGCATAAATAGCGGAACATGCCTTTGAAGATGTGTCAGCAATTGTACTAGACTTTGAAATAACATGTTCAACTGCATCGGCTGATGCTCTTGAACATAGAACAAAAGTTAAAACATTTGATGAACGAAGATTGCTTTTGGCAGAAAAACTTCTCCAAGATAACTAAATAACCACAACAATCACCGCAAAGACACTGCTCAGATCTTTCATCAGACGCATAAATAGCGGAACATGACTTTGAAGATGCATCATCAGTGGAACTAAACTTTGTAGTAACATGTTCGACTGGATCGGCTGATGCTCTATAACATAGAACAGGAAAGTTGAAATATTTGATGAATGAAGCATTCTCTTGGCACAAAATGTCACTGTAATAGCTAGACAATCACAACAATCACCGCAATGACACTCACTGCTGAGATCTTTCATCGGATGCTTCAATAGCGGAACTTCATTTGAAGATGTGTCATTAGTGGAACTAGACTTTTAAGTAACATGTTCCACTGGATCGACTGATGCTCTGGAACATAGAACAGGAAAGTTGAAATATTTGAAGAATGAAGCATTCTCTTGTCACAAAATGTCACTGTTATAGCTAAATAATCACAACAATCACCGCAATGACACTCACTGCTCAAATCTTTCATCGGACACATAAATAGCGGAACATGACTTTGAAGATGCATCATCAGTGGAACTAAACTATGAAGTAACATGTTCGACTGGATCGACTGATGCTCTGGAACATAGAAATGGAAAGTTGTAATATTTGGTGAACGAAGCTTTCCCTTGGCAGAAAAACTTCTCCAAGATAACTAAATAATCACAACAATCACCGCAAAGACACTCACTGCTGAGACTTTCATCGTACGCATAAATAGCGGAACATGCCTTTGAAGATGTGTCAGCAATTGTACTAGACTTTGAAATAACATGTTCAACTGCATCGGCTGATGCTCTTGAACATAGAACAAAAGTTAAAACATTTGATGAACGAAGCTTGCTTTTGGCAGAAAAACTTCACCAAGATAACTAAATAACCACAACAATCACCGCAAAGACACTGCTCAGATCTTTCATCAGACGCATAAATAGCGGAACATGACTTTGAAGATGCATCATCAGAGGAACTAAACTTTGAAGTAACATGTTCGACTGGATCGGCCGTTGCTCTGGAACATATGTAGAACAGAAAAGTTGAAATATTTGATGAACGAAGCTTTCCCTTGGCAGAAAAACTTCACCAAGATAACTAAATAATCACAACAATCACTGCAATGACACTCACTGCTGAGATGTTTCATCGGATGCTTCAATAGCGCAACATTGCTTTGAAGATGCATCTTCAGTGGAACTGACTTTGAAGCAACATATTCGACTGGATCGGCTGATGCTCTGGAACATCGAACAGGAAAGTTGAAATATTTGATGAATGAAGCTTTCTCTTGGCAGAAAATCTTCACCAAGATAACTAAATAATCACAACAATCACCGCAATGACACTCACTGCTCAGATCTTTCATCGGACGCATAAATAGCGCAACATTCCTTTAAAGATGCATCATCAGAGGAACTAGACTTTAGAGTAACATGTTCCACTGGATCGGCTGATGCTCTGGAACATAGAACAGGAAAGTTGAAATATATGATGAACAAAGCTTTCTCTTGACAGAAAAACTTCACCAAGATAACTAAATAATCACAACAATCACTGCAATGACACTCACTGCTCAGATCTTTCATCGGACGCATAAATAGCGCAACATTGCTTTGAAGATGCATCTTCAGTGGAACTGACTTTGAAGCAACATGTTCGACTGGATCAGCTGATGCTCTGGAACATCGAACAGGAAAGTTTAAATATTTGATGAACGAAGCTTTCTCTTGGCAGAAAATCTTCACCAAGATAACTAAATAATCACAAAAATCACTGCAATGACACTCACTGCTGAGATCTTTCATCGGACGCTTCAATAGCGGAACTGGACTTTGAAGATGTGTCATCAGTGGAACAAGACTTTGAAGTAACGTGTTCAACTGTATCGACTGACACTCTGGAACATAGAACAGGAAAGTTTAAATATTTGATGAATGAAGCATTCTCTTGGCACAAAATGTCACTGTTATAGCTAAATAATCACAACAATCACCGCAAAGACACTCACTGCTCAAATTTTCATCGGACG
Organism: Platynereis dumerilii; assembly: GCA_026936325.1. Taxonomy (NCBI): domain Eukaryota; kingdom Metazoa; phylum Annelida; class Polychaeta; order Phyllodocida; family Nereididae; genus Platynereis; species Platynereis dumerilii. Next base: position 19,685,019 of record JAPTHN010000005.1, on the reverse strand, counting down.
CTTCAATAGCGGAACTTGACTTTGAAGATGTGTCATCAGTGGAACTTTTAAGTAACATGTTCGACAGGATCGACTGACGCTCTGGAACGTAGAACAGAAAAGTTGACATATTTGAAGAATGAAGCATTCTCTTGGCACAAAATGTCACTGTAATAGCTAAATAATCACAACAATCACTGCAATGACACTCACTGCTGAGATCTTTCATCGGATGCTTCAATAGCAGAACTTGACTTTGAAGATGTGTCATCAGTGGAACTAGACTTTGAAGTAACCTGTTCAACTGTATCGAATGATGCTCTGGAACATAGAACAGGAAAGTTTAAATATTTGATGAACGAAGCTTCCTCTTGGCAGAAAAACTTCACCAAGATAACTAAATAATCACAACAATCACTGCAATGACACCCACTGCTGAGATCTTTCATCGGACGCTTCAATAACGGAACTGGATTTTGAAGATGTGTCATCAGTGGAACTAGACCTTGAAGTAACGTGTTCAACTGTATCGACTGATGCTCTGGAACATAGAACAGGAAAGTTTAAATATTTGATGAATGAAACATTCTCTTGGCAGAAAAACTTCACCAAGATAACTAAATAATCACAACAATCACTGCAATGACACTTAGTTCTGAGAGATTTCATTGGATGCTTCAATAGCGGAACATGACTTTGAAGATGCATCATCAGTGGAGCTAGACTTTCAAGTAACATGTTCGACTGGATCGGCTGATGCTCTGGAACATAGAACAGGAAAGTTAGAATATTTGAAGAGCGAAGCTTTCTTTTAGCAGAAAAACTTCACCAAGATAGCTCAATAATCATGCACAACAATCACTGCAATGACACTTACTGCTGAGATCTTTCATCGGACGCACCAATAGCAGAACTGTACTTTGAAGATGTGTCATCAGTGCAAATAGATTTTGAAGTAACATGTTCGACTGGATCGGCTGATGCTCTGGAACATAGAACAGGAAAGATGAAATATATGATGAACTAAGCTTTCTCTTGGCAGAAAAACTTCACCAAGATAACTAAATAATCACAACAATCACCGCAATGACACTCACTGCTGAGACATTTCATCGGACGCTTCAATAGCGCAACATTCCTTTGAAGATGCATCATCAGTGGAACTAGACTTTCAAGTAACATGTTCCACTGGATCGGCTGATGCTCTGGAACATAGAACAGGAAAGTTGAAATATTTGATGAACGAAGCACTCTCTTGGCACAAAATTTCACTGTAATAGCTAAATAATCACAACAATCACCGCAATGACACTCACTGCTCAGATCTTTCATCGGACGCATAAATAGCGGAACATGACTTTGAAGATGTGTCAGCAATTGTACTAGACTTTGAAGTAACATGTTCAACTGCATCGGCTGATGCTCTTGAACATAGAAAAGGAAAGTTAAAACATTTGATGAACGAAGCTTCCTTTTGGCAGAAAAACTTCACCAAAGTAACTAAATAATCACAACAATCACCGCGAAGACACTCACTGCTCAGATCTTTCATTGGATGCATAAATAGCGGAACATGACTTTGAAGATGCATCATCAGTGGAACTAAACTTTGAAGTTACATGTTCGACTGGATCGGCTGATGCTCTGGAACATATGTAGAACAGAAAAGTTGAAATATTTGATGAACGAAGCTTTCCCTTGGCAGAAAAACTTCACAAAGATAACTAAATAATCACAACAATCACTGCAATGACACTCACTGCTGAGATCTTTCATCGGACGCTTCAATAGTGGAACTGGACTTTGAAGATGTGTCATCAGTGGAACAAGACTTCGAAGTAACGTGTTCAACTGTATCGACTGACACTCTGGAACATAGAACAGGAAAGTTTAAATATTTGATGAATGAAGCATTCTCTTGGCACAAAATGTCACTGTTATAGCTAAATAATCACAACAATCACCGCAAAGACACTCACTGCTCAAATCTTTCATCGGACGCATAAATAGTGGAACAAGACTTTGAAGATGCATCATCAGTGGAACTAAACTTTGAAGTAACATGTTCGACTGGATCGGCTGATGCTCTATAACATAGAACAGGAAAGTTGAAATATTTGATGAATGAAGCATTCTCTTGGCACAAAATGTCACTGTAATAGCTAGACAATCACAACAATCACCGCAATGACACTCACTGCTGAGATCTTTCATCGGATGCTTCAATAGCGGAACTTCATTTGAAGATGTGTCATAAGTGGAACTAGACTTTTAAGTAACATGTTCGACTGGATGATCTGGAACGTAGAACAGGAAAGTTGAAATATTTGAAGAATGAAGCATTCTCTTGGCACAAAATGTCACTGTTATAGCTAAATAATCACAACAATCACCGCAATGACACTCACTGCTCAAATCTTTCATCGGACACATAAATAGCGGAACATGACTTTGAAGATGCATCATCAGTGGAACTAAACTATGAAGTAACATGTTCGACTGGATCGACTGATGCTCTGGAACATAGAAATGGAAAGTTGTAATATTTGGTGAACGAAGCTTTCCCTTGGCAGAAAAACTTCTCCAAGATAACTAAATAATCACAACAATCACCGCAAAGACACTCACTGCTGAGATCTTTCATCGTACGCATAAATAGCGGAACATGCCTTTGAAGATGTGTCAGCAATTGTACTAGACTTTGAAATAACATGTTCAACTGCATCGGCTGATGCTCTTGAACATAGAACAAAAGTTAAAACATTTGATGAACGAAGCTTGCTTTTGGCAGAAAAACTTCACCAAGATAACTAAATAACCACAACAATCACCGCAAAGACACTGCTCAGATCTTTCATCAGACGCATAAATAGCGGAACATGACTTTGAAGATGCATCATCAGTGGAACTAAACTTTGTAGTAACATGTTCGACTGGATCGGCTGATGCTCTATAACATAGAACAGGAAAGTTGAAATATTTGATGAATGAAGCATTCTCTTGGCACAAAATGTCACTGTAATAGCTAGACAATCACAACAATCACCGCAATGACACTCACTGCTGAGATCTTTCATCGGATGCTTCAATAGCGGAACTTCATTTGAAGATGTGTCATTAGTGGAACTAGACTTTTAAGAGCGATTATCTGAGAAAATCAACCCGCGACCGGAATGTGGTACGTCACAGAATCGTTTTATATTTTGTGGGATGGAAGTACTATGGCATGAGACTTCAGAAAAAATTTTTTGGTCCGGTCAGATTATTGGTTGCCATGGTAACCATGGCTTCATTATTTTGGACCAAATCAGCAAATTTGCAAAAAATGAAAAGTCAAAATTACGCATTTTTAGCTCATATTTCCGCCTTAAAAGTGGTAATATATCGCAGCACTACCCATTTTGTCTGGAAAAGTCACTCTTGAACTGAGTAATGGCATTGTATTTTTAAATCTGGGGTCAATGGGGTCTGTGTAATTACGGCCTAAAAAAGGTATCTTCGAGGCTAAGGAGAATTTAAAAAATTACCCATATTTAAGGGCCTCATATCTTCTATGGAGGTACTAGTTGAGCAAAACCAAGCAGACACATGATGAAACTGACCTTTCCTCTACAAGAATCAATAATAAAATCACGGTGGAACCATAGATTGAGCTTACAAACAAAGGTGGCGCCACCTATGTTTTTGGATATTTTGAGATTTGGCAAAAAAGGCTTTCGATTAGGTGGTGCCACATATACAATTATTGTTTCAGAAATCTCAGATTTATTTTTGGTACATTTCAATTATAAGTCTAACATGGCAGGCCATCACTGTTGCCATGGCAACATTGTAAAGTCAGTAGCAGCGCCCCCAAGTGAGCATGTTTGCCAATTTCCTCAAAAACGCCACTTTTTCATGAAAATAGGCAAGTTTGAAGCCACTGGTACCTGGGTAATGGTAATATATGGCTATATTACATGTTGTACCTGGCCTGGTCACTCTTTAACTATGAATTGGTATTGTATTTTGAAATCTTGGATTAATAGGGTCTGTGTAGGAAGGGCCTAAGAAATCTATGATCGAAGCTAAGAAAATTGAATAAAATTTCACATTTTTAGAGCTTTTTAGGGGCTCATATCTTCTATGGAGGTATTAGATGGTGGAAACAAAAGGTACAAACTATGAAACTGACCTTTCCTCTAAATGAATCAATAATAAAATCACGGTGGAACCATATATTTAGCTTACAAATGAAGGTGGCGCCATCTATGTTTTTGCATGTTTTAAGATTTTACGAAAAACGCTTACAATAAAGTCATGCCACATATACAATTATTGTGTCAGAAATCTCAGATTTCTCTTTTGGTACATTTGATTTGTTACTCAAATATGGTAGGCCAGCATTGTTGCTATGGCGGCATTGGTATGCCAGCAGCAGCGCCCCCAAGTGAGTATGTTGCCAGTTTCCTCAAGAACGCCACTTTTTCATGAAAATAGGCAATTTCTAAGCCACTGGTACTTTGGAAATGGTAATATAAGGCTAAATTATACATCGTGCCTGGACTGGTCACTCTTTAACTATGTATTGGTACTGTATTTTGAAATCTTGGATTAATGGGGTCTGTGTTAGAAAGGCCCAAGAAATCTATGTTTGAGGCCAAGAAAATCGCACAAAATATCACATTTCTAGAGCTTTTGGGCGCTCATATCTTCTATGGAGGTATTAGCTGGTGAAAACAAAGGTACACATTATGAAACTGACTTTCCTCTTAATGATTCGTTAATAAAATCATGGTGGAACCATATATTGAGCTTACAAACGAAGGTGGCGCCATCTAGGTTTTTGCATATTTTGAGATTTCGCCAAAAAAGGCTTTCAGTGAAGTTGTGCCGCATATATAATTATTGTGCCTGATATCTGCAGTTTTTTTTCGGGTACATTTCATTTTTTGTCCTAACATATATATAGCAGGTCATCAACATTGTTATGACTGCATTACTAAGTCAGCAGCAGCGTCCCCATGTGACCATGTTTGCCAATTTCCTCAAAAATGCCATTTTACATGAAAGGATAAAGATTGCTTGAGTCGAACATTTGGAGGTATCACTTTGATTCGGACACTTTGCCCGATCCATTAGCCGAGAGATTGCTATCCAAGTACTGTATTAAGTGCAAGTATTTTGTTCATGACTTCCTTTGTGATCAAAATCATCAGCACTGATATTATCTTAGCATACTCATAGTGTGTTTTTCATATCCTTAAATTTAGGTTCAAATGAGCGGTTGTGTCGAAATCGTATGCTGAACATCGTTAGACAACACAATTTTCTGAGTTCTAATTGTTCAATAATTTTCAAATCTGTCACAGACCTCACTGCTGGTCTTACAATGCATATTGGTAGCTTTTGTGAAATATAGTTCACATTTCGCCATATAGCAATAATTCTAGTGAGTTCTTGTTGAAACTTCAGTTCACTCATTGCTCTTCAATAGAAAACTCACCAATGAAAATATTGGTTTTGTTGCATATTGAATTGAATTATTCTTATGGAATTTTAACATAATTGGTACAAGACTTCCAAAAGCTCTCCATTGAATGTTTTTGGAAAAAAATATTAAGGATAAAGCAGATTTTGATGAAGGTGCATTTTGATACTACAATAGGATGTACGGTTTTAAGCCATTTTGCAATGTTGCATTTTTAATGGTGCTCAGTGTAAGTCAGAAAAAGTTGTATTTCAGTCAAATTGAAGGATCTTTCACAGGCCTGTGGTGATGATTTGACTTGAATTTGTGTACCACTTAGTTGGGACTGAGGTCAATCTACCTCTTGCTCTAACATGGACTTTTTCAAATAAAAAGTTCTTAAACAGCAGCAGATCCAATGTCTTTTTAAAAGAAAGAGCTGTCCGACGCAAGCATACCCTTAGCCTCTTATGATTCGTATCTGTAACCTCCATATTGTCTGTTTGTTTTGAAAATGCTCAATGTTCTACTAATTCGAGTCAGAGAAAATGTTTTTAAAATTTGATGTGCTGGTTGATTTCTACAATATACTTTTCAGACACCAGGAATCTTAGCCAGTGGAAATCAGGCCTCATAAAGAATGCTTTGGCCAAATTTCATAAAATTCTTATCTATTTGAAATTTTGTGTGAAGTGTGAGATTCAACTTTAAGAATACCTAAAATTAGAAGAGCAAATAACATATTGATATGGGGTAACAGGTCTAAATATAAATTAAATTGAAAATATTGTTGGAAAGAAACAGTTTTCATTAAAAATTTTAATTTCTTGTTATATTTGTCGGTGAGAACCAGTGTCTCGAATTTGGCCATTTTCAAGAAAAAAAGGCATTTTTGAGGAAATTTGTCTTGGGGGTACGGTTGACAAGCAACAGTGATAGACTGCCATGTTAGGGCAACAAATGGAATGGTACATATCATGTACCAGAAAATAATCTGAGATTTCTGACACAGTAATTGTATGTGTGGCACCACTTTATTGCAAGCCTTTATTGCAAGATCTCAAAATGTGCAAAACATAGGTGGCGCCACCTTTTTTCATAAGCTCAAACTATGGTCCACCATGATTTTATTGTTGATTAATGTAGAGGAAAGGTCAGTTTTATCATGTGTACCCCAAATTTCCCCTTGCACACCAATAGAAATATGAGGCTTAAAACATGTGCAATTTCATTCCCGTTTTTTTGGCTCAAACGCAGATTTCTTTGGCACAGAGCCCATTAATCCAAGAGTTCAGAATACAACACAAATACACTTGTTTTAGAATGACCAGTCCAGGCACAGTACTAGATATAGCCATATATTACCATTTACCAGGTACCAGTGGATTCAAACTTGCCTATTTTCATGAAAAAGTGGCATCTTGAGTGGCTTCAAACTTGCCTATTTTCATGAAAAAGTGGCATCTTGAGTTTTCTAAAACAAAAATAGTATATATGGCATTACTTCATTGAAGGCCTTTATCGGAAAATCTCAAAATATGCAACAACATGAATGGTGCCACCTTCATTTGCAAGCTCAATATATGGTTTCACCATGATTTTATTATTGATTCATTTAGAGGAAATGTCTGTTTCATAATGTTTACCTTTTGTTTCCACCAGCTAATACCTCTAGAGCTCTAAAAAGGTGATATTTTGTGCGATTTTCTTGGCCTCAAACATAGATTTCTTGGGCCTTTCTAACACAGACCCCATTAATCCAAGATTTCAAAATACAATACTAATACATAGTTAAAGAGTGACTAGTCCAGGCACAATGTATAATTTAGCCATATATTACCATTTCCCAGGTACCAGTGGCTTAGAAATTGCCCATTTTCATGAAAAAGTGGCGTTTTTGAGGAAACTGGCAATATGCTCACTAGATGGCGCCACCTTCATTTGTAAGCTAAATATATGGTTCCACCGTGATTTTATTATTGATTCATGTGGAGGAAAGGTCAGTTTCATAGTTTGTACCTTTTGTTTCCACCAGCTAATACCTCCATAGAAGATATGAGCCCCTAAAAAGCTCTAAAAATGTGAAATTTTATGCAATTTTCTTAGCTTCAATCATAGATTTCTTGGGCCCTTCCTACACAGACCCTATTAATCCAAGATTTCAAAATACAATACCAATTCATAGTTAAAGAGTGACCAGTCCAGGTACAATGTATAATATAGCCATATATTACCATTACCCAAGTACCAGTGGCTTCAAACTTGCCTATTTTCATGAAAAAGTGGCGTTTTTGAGGAAATTGGCAAACATGCTCACTTGGGGGCGCTGCTACTGACTGTACAATGTTGCCATGGCAACAGTGATGGCCTGCCATGTTAGACTTATAATTGAAATGTACCAAAAATAAATCTGAGATTTCTGAAACAATAATTGTATATGTGGCACCACTTAATCGAAAGCCTTTTTTGCCAAATCTCAAAATATCCAAAAACATAGGTGGCGCCACCTTTGTTCGTAAGCTCAATCTATGGTTCCACCGTGATTTTATTATTGATTCTTGTAGAGGAAAGGTCAGTTTCATCATGTGTATTCTTTGTTTTGCTCAACTAGTACCTCCATAGAAGATATGAGGCCCTTAAATATGGGTAATTTTTTTAATTCTCATTAGCCTCGAAGATACCTTTTTTAGGCCGTAATTACACAGACCCCATTGACCCCAGATTTAAAAATACAATGACATTACTCAGTTCAAGAGTGACTATTTGAGACACAATGAGTAGTGCAGCGATATATTACCACCTTTCAGGTGGAAATATGAGCTAAATATGCATAATTTTGACTTTTCGTTTTTGCCAATTTACCTCATTTGGCCCTAAATAATGAAGCCATGGTTACCATGGCAACCAATAATCTGACAGGTCCAAAATTTTTCTCGAGAACTCCTATCCAGTAATACTTCAATCCTACAAAGTATGAAACGATTCCGTGACGGGGCACATTCCAAATTTTCTGGAAATCGGTTGATTTTCTCAGATAATTGCTCTTAAGTAACATGTTCGACTGGATCGACTGATGCTCTGGAACATAGAACAGGAAAGTTGAAATATTTGAAGAATGAAGCATTCTCTTGGCACAAAATGTCACTGTTATAGCTAAATAATCACAACAATCACCGCAATGACACTCACTGCTCAAATCTTTCATCGGACACATAAATAGCGGAACATGACTTTGAAGATGCATCATCAGTGGAACTAAACTATGAAGTAACATGTTCGACTGGATCGACTGATGCTCTGGAACATAGAAATGGAAAGTTGTAATATTTGGTGAACGAAGCTTTCCCTTGGCAGAAAAACTTCTCCAAGATAACTAAATAATCACAACAATCACCGCAAAGACACTCACTGCTGAGATCTTTCATCGTACGCATAAATAGCGGAACATGCCTTTGAAGATGTGTCAGCAATTGTACTAGACTTTGAAATAACATGTTCAACTGCATCGGCTGATGCTCTTGAACATAGAACAAAAGTTAAAACATTTGATGAACGAAGCTTGCTTTTGGCAGAAAAACTTCACCAAGATAACTAAATAACCACGACAATCACCGCAAAGACACTGCTCAGATCTTTCATCAGAAGCATAAATAGCGGAACATGACTTTGCAGATGCATCATCAGAGGAACTAAACTTTGAAGTAACATGTTCGACTGGATCGGCTGATGCTCTGGAACATATGTAGAACAGAAAAGTTGAAATATTTGATGAAAGAAGCTTTCCCTTGGCAGAAAAACTTCACCAAGATAACTAAATAATCACAACAATCACTGCAATGACACTCACTGCTGAGATGTTTCATCGGATGCTTCAATAGCGCAACATTGCTTTGAAGATGCATCTTCAGTGGAACTGACTTTGAAGCAACATATTCGACTGGATCGGCTGATGCTCTGGAACATCGAACAGGAAAGTTGAAATATATGATGAACAAAGCTTTCTCTTGACAGAAAAACTTCACCAAGATAACTAAATAATCACAACAATCACTGCAATGACACTCACTGCTCAGATCTTTCATCGGACGCATAAATAGCGCAACATTGCTTTGAAGATGCATCTTCAGTGGAACTGACTTTGAAGCAACATGTTCGACTGGATCAGCTGATGCTCTGGAACATAGAACAGGAAAGTTTAAATATTTGATGAACGAAGCTTTCTCTTGGCAGAAAATCTTCACCAAGATAACTAAATAATCACAAAAATCACTGCAATGACACTCACTGCTGAGATCTTTCATCGGACGCTTCAATAGCGGAACTGGACTTTGAAGATGTGTCATCAGTGGAAGAAGACTTCGAAGTAACGTGTTCAACTGTATCGACTGACACTCTGGAACATAGAACAGGAAAGTTTAAATATTTGATGAATGAAGCATTCTCTTGGCACAAAATGTCACTGTTATAGCTAAATAATCACAACAATCACCGCAAAGACACTCACTGCTCAAATTTTCATCGGACGCATAAATAGCGGAACTTGACTTTGAAGATGTGTCATCAGTGGAACTAGACTTTTAAGTAACATGTTCGACTGGATCGACTGACGCTCTGGAACGTAGAACAGAAAAGTTGAAATATTTGAAGAATGAAGCATTCTCTTGGCAAAAAATGTCACTGTAATAGCTAAATAATTACAACAATCACTGCAATGACACTCACTGCTGAGATCTTTCATCGGACGCTTCAAAAGCGAAACTTGACTTTGAAGATGTGTCATCAGTGGAACTAGACTTTGAAGTAACCTGTTCAACTGTATCGACTGATGCTCTGGAACATAGAACAGGAAAGTTTAAATATTTGATGAACGAAGCTTCCTCTTGGCAGAAAAACTTCACCAAGATAACTAAATAATCACAACAATCACTGCAATGACACCCACTGCTGAGATCTTTCATCGGACGCTTCAATAACGGAACTGGATTTTGAAGATGTGTCATCAGTGGAACTAGACCTTGAAGTAACGTGTTCAACTGTATCGACTGATGCTCTGGAACATAGAACAGGAAAGTTTAAATATTTGATGAATGAAACATTCTCTTGGCAGAAAAACTTCACCAAGATAACTAAATAATCACAACAATCACTGCAATGACACTTAGTTCTGAGAGATTTCATTGGATGCTTCAATAGCGGAACATGACTTTGAAGATGCATCATCAGTGGAGCTAGACTTTCAAGTAACATGTTCGACTGGATCGGCTGATGCTCTGGAACATAGAACAGGAAAGTTAGAATATTTGAAGAGCGAAGCTTTCTTTTAGCAGAAAAACTTCACCAAGATAGCTCAATAATCATGCACAACAATCACTGCAATGACACTTACTGCTGAGATCTTTCATCGGACGCACCAATAGCAGAACTGTACTTTGAAGATGTGTCATCAGTGCAAATAGATTTTGAAGTAACATGTTCGACTGGATCAGCTGATGCTCTGGAACATAGAACAGGAAAGATGAAATATATGATGAACAAAGCTTTCTCTTGGCAGAAAAACTTCACCAAGATAACTAAATAATCACAACAATCACCGCAATGACACTCACTGCTGAGACATTTCATCGGACGCTTCAATAGCGCAACATTCCTTTGAAGATGCATCATCAGTGGAACTAGACTTTCAAGTAACATGTTCCACTGGATCGGCTGATGCTCTGGAACATAGAACAGGAAAGTTGAAATATTTGATGAAAGGAAGCACTCTCTTTTCACAAAATTTCACTGTAATAGCTAAATAATCACAAAAATCACCGCAATGACACTCACTGCTCAGATCTTTCATCGGACGCATAAATAGCGGAACATGACTTTGAAGATGTGTCAGCAATTGTACTAGACTTTGAAGTAACATGTTCAACTGCATCGGCTGATGCTCTTGAACATAGAAAAGGAAAGTTAAAACATTTGATGAACGAAGCTTCCTTTTGGCAGAAAAACTTCACCAAAGTAACTAAATAATCACAACAATCACCGCGAAGACACTCACTGCTCAGATCTTTCATTGAATGCATAAATAGCGGAACATGACTTTGAAGATGCATCATCAGTGGAACTAAACTTTGAAGTTACATGTTCGACTGGATCGGCTGATGCTCTGGAACATATGTAGAACAGAAAAGTTGAAATATTTGATGAACGAAGCTTTCCCTTGGCAGAAAAACTTCACAAAGAAAACTAAATAATCACAACAATCACTGCAATGACACTCACTGCTGAGATCTTTCATCGGACGCTTCAATAGCGGAACTGGACTTTGAAGATGTGTCATCAGTGGAACTAGACTTCGAAGTAACGTGTTCAACTGTATCGACTGACACTCTGGAACATAGAACAGGAAAGTTGAAATATTTGATGAATGAAGCATTCTCTTGGCACAAAATGTCACTGTTATAGCTAAATAATCACAACAATCACCGCAAAGACACTCACTGCTCAAATTTTCATCGGACGCATAAATAGCGGAACTTGACTTTGAAGATGTGTCATCAGTGGAACTAGACTTTTAAGTAACATGTTCGACTGGATCGACTGACGCTCTGGAACGTAGAACAGAAAAGTTGAAATATTTGAAGAATGAAGCATTCTCTTGGCAAAAAATTTCACCAAGATAATTACATAATCACAACAATCACTGCAATGACACTCACTTCTGAGAGATTTCATCGGACGCTTCATTAGCGGAACATGACTTTGAAGATGCATCATCAGTGGAGCTAGACTTTCAAGTAACATGTTCGACTGAATCGGCTGATGCTCTAGAACATAGAACAGGAAAGTTTAAATATTTGATGAATGAAACATTCTCTTGGCACAAAATGTCACTGTAATAGCTAGATAATCACAACAATCACCGCAATGACACTCACTGCTGAGATCTTTCATTGGACGCTTCAATAGCGGAACTTGACTTTGAAGATGTGTCATCAGTTGAACTAGACTTTTAAGTAACATCTTCCAGTGGATCGGCTGATGCTCTGAAACATAGAACAGGAAAGTTAAAATATTTGATGAACGAAGCTTCCACTTGGCAGAAAAACTTCACCAAGATAATTACATAATCACAACAATCACTTCAATGACACTCACTTCTGAGAGATTTCATTGGACGCTTCAATAGCGGAACATGACTTTGAAGATGCATCATCAGTGGAACTAGACTTTTCAGTGACAAGTTCGACTGGATCGGCTGATGCTCTGGAACCAAGAACAGGAAAGTTGAAATATTTGAAGAATGAAGCATTCTCTTGGCAAAAAATCTTCACCAAGATTATTACATAATCACAACAATCACTGCAATGACACTCACTTCTGAGAGATTTCATCGGACGCTTCATTAGCGGAATATGACTTTGAAGATGCATCATCAGTGGAGCTAGACTTTCAAGTAACATGTTCGACTGAATCGGCTGATGCTCTGGAACATAGAACAGGAAAGTTTAAATATTTGATGAATGAAACATTCTCTTGGCACAAAATGTCACTGTAATAGCTAGATAATCACAACAATCACCGCAATGACACTCACTGCTCAGATCTTTCATTGGACGCTTCAATAGCGGAACTTGACTTTGAAGATGTGTCATCAGTGGAACTAGACTTTTAAGTAGCATCTTCCAGTGGATCGGCTGATGCTCTGAAACGTAGAACAGGAAAGTTAAAATATTTGATGAACGAAGCTTCCTCTTGGCAGAAAAACTTCACCAAGATAATTACATAATCACAACAATCACTGCAATGACACTCACTTCTGAGAGATTTCATTGGACGCTTCAATAGCGGAACATGACTTTGAAGATGCATCATCAGTGGAACTAGACTTTTCAGTAACATGTTCGACTGGATCGGCTGATGCTCTGGAACATAGAACAGGAAAGTTTAAATATTTGATGAATGAAGCATTCTCTTGGCACAAAATGTCACTGTTATAGCTAAATAATCACAACAATCACCGCAAAGACACTCACTGCTCAGATCTTTCATCGGACTTTTAAGATGCATCATCAGTGGAACTAGACTTTGAAATAACGTGTTCAACTGTATCGACTGATGTTCTGGAACATAGAACAGGAAAGTTGAAATATTTGATGAACGAAGCTTTCTCTTGGCAGAAAAACTTCACAAAGATAACTAAATAATCACAACAATCACTGCAATGACACTCACTGCTGAGATCTTTCATCGGACACTTCAATAACGGAACTGGATTTTGAAGATGTGTCATCAGTGGAACTAGAATTTGAAGTAACATGTTCAACTGCATCGACTGATGCTCTGGAACATAGAACAGAAAAGTTTAAATATTTGATGAACGAAGCTTCCTCTTGGCAGAAAAACTAAATAATCAAAACAATCACCAAAATGACACTCACTGCTCAGATCTTTCATCGGACGCTTCAAAAGCGGAACTTGACTTTGAAGATGTGTCATCAGTGGAACTAGACTTTTAAGTAACATTTTTGACTGGATTGGCCGATGCTCTGGAACATAGAAAAGGAAAGTTTAACATTTGATGAATGAAACATTCTCTTGGCACAAAATGTCACTGTTATAGCTAGATAATCACAACAATCACCGCAATGACACTCACTGCTGAGAGATTTCATCGGACGCTTCAAAAGTGGAACTTGACTTTAAAGATGTGTCATCAGTGGAACTAGACTTTTAAGTAACATGTTCGACTGGATCGGCTGATGCTCTGGAACATCGAACAGGAAAGTTGAAATATTTGATGAACGAAGCTTTCTCTTGGCAGAAAAACTTCACCAAGATAACTAAATAATCACAACAATTACTGCAATGACACTCACTGCTCAGATATTTCATTGGACGCTTCAATAGCGGAACTGGACTTTGAAGATGTGTCATCAGTGGAACGAGACTTCGAAGTAATGTGTTCGACTGGATCGACTGACACTCTGGAACATCGAACAGGAAAGTTGAAATATTTGATGAATGAAGCATTCTCTTGGCACAAAATGTCACTGTAATAGCTAAATAATCACAACAATCACTGCAATGACACTCACTGCTGAGATCTTTCATCGCACGCTCCAATAGCAGAACTTGATTTGAAGATGTGTCATCAGTGGAACTAAACTTTGAAGTAACATGTTGGACTGGGTGGGCTGATGCTCTGGAACATAAAACAGGAAAGTTGAAATATTTGAAGAATGAAGTTTTCTCTTAGCAGAAAAACATCACCAAGATAGCTCAATAATCATGCACAACAATCACTGCAATGACACTCACTGCTGAGATCTTTCATCGGACGCTTCAAAAGCGGAACTTGACTTTGAAGATGTGTCATCAGTGGAACTAGACTTTCAAGTAACATGTTCCACTGGATCGGCTGATGCTCTGGAACATAGAAAAGGAAAGTTTAAATATTTGATGAACGAAGCTTTCTCTTGGCAGAAAAACTTCACCAAGATAACTAAATAATCACAACAATCACACCAATGACACTCACTGCTGAGATCTTTCATCGGACACTTCAATAACGGAACTGGACTTTGAAGATGTGTCATCAGTGGAACTAGACTTTTAAGTAACATGTTCGACTGGATCGGCTGATGCTCTGGAATGTAGAACAGGAAAGTTGAAATATTTGATGAATGAAACATTCTCTTGGCACAAAATGTCACTGTAATAGCAAAATAATCACAACAATCACCGCAAAGACACTCATTGCTCAGATCTTTCATCGGACACTTCAATAGCGCAGCATTGCTTTGAAGAACAATTGTTTTCTTTGTTATTATTGGGTGGGACATGACGTCGAACAAAAAGCTATATTTATGATAGCTGTGAATTCATCTGAAAATTGGTTTGCATGGTGGCGTCTTCACATAAACTGTAGTGAGTAGCGGGGCAGGTAGAAGCATGAAACTTGCCACATACATACTTAGATATGGAGCCAAAATGGCGGTCAATTCTGCCGTTTTGCTGCTTTTGCATAGTTCTTACAAATAAAATACCTGCCGACTATCTTCATGCTGGTTAGAAAAATTGGTTTAAAAAATAAAGAGCTTTCAAATGGGAGCACCCGCATCATTGGGTTTTGTAAATTTGGTATAAAGATGTAAATGTTTTTTGAAGATTTAAGTTTTGGTTTCATCTGGATCTTACAGACAATTTAATTGCCACGAAATTCTGGTCATTCATTTGTTTGACTTTCTATTGTATCTGAACCAATCAGACAAACTAAAAATTCTGTTGCCAAAGAACGTTAGAATCACCTACAAATCAAATCGCCTGTAACGGAACCAGAATGGTATAGCTTATCTAAACATCTCCAGCTGGCCAAACAGAACATTGCAAAACAAACTTTTGAGTGATCGAATATCATCTCAAGATATTGGCAGTTGCCTACCAGTTAAATTAGTGTAACATGAAAGCTAGAACACTTGCTTTTCTCAATCACGGACAGCCCCTACAAAATTTGGCTTGCCCAAACCAAAGTACGGCAGTGTTTTGTATACTTCTGGCCAGCTGGACGTTTCTGAATGCAGCGAAATTGCATAATATTATATAAGCAGTAGTTCAATGAAAGAGAACAACTCAAGTGAAAATTTGGCATAGAAAGACGAGTTTTGATTGTCAGGTGATTGATTTTGCATCGGTTACAATGACAGAATGCAGTATCGGATCCAGGAGGGGGTGGATTCAGGGGGTTCAACCCGCCCCCCCCCCTTGGCCTGCATTTTTAATGTAAAAAAAAAATCTGCATATTTTTAGTAAATTTGTAAAGGTTATTCACCACGGGAGAGGGAATATGTGATTTATCAACCGAGGCCTTTAGGCCGAGGTGTGATAAACACATATTCCTGATCCCATGGGGTATAACCGGCTTATACCATGAGACAAACACTCAAACAGTCAAACATGAGAGGATAACTGGACAACAAAGAATACGGGAATTATTCCCCTGAAATACTGTTATTTGATTGGCTGAGAAAGGTGTCGAATGGTATAATCATTCATAAACCATCACGTTCGACATTTTCTCACAAGGGCAGACAAATCAAACACAGGTCTAGATGTTTTATTAGCTTTCTTTTCTAAGTCAAACCCAGTGAGAAGCCAACAACATCAAGCAGTTTGGTGGCTGAATAATGTCAGTTCAGGCCTGCTCCGCTGAAGGTTTTTGCATGGGTTCAAAACTTGGGCGATGAACACAAAATGTTTCAATGAATCTTCCATAGCAAACATGATGTCAATCTGATGAGATAATGAAGTTTTGGTCTACGTGTTGGTCAAGTAAAATATCTCTGACATTGGGTGAATATGTAAAGTGTAAAGCCTATACACTCTAAAAAAAAAAAGTAAGCAGGGTGCACAAGGCTCATTGTCATCGTTTTGGTGCATCACAGAAGGGGTGCATCACAAAAAGGTGCATCACACATTACAGGGTGCATCACACGAGAGGTGCATCACATTGCTGGAACTGGATATGGAAAATTTCGAAATAATTGAGTAGCTGGGCTATTGCATTTAAAAATGCCAGGCATTGCCTAACTGGCAAGCTGGTCTGCTGTGGGAAGGCAAAGGTGGTAATCTTGGCCATACTCAAAAATGACGTGGAGGGGAGGAGCATCACATGAGGCAGCACTCTAGGTTTTTCCTGTCTCAACTTCAGGCCTTATGGGAAAGCCATACCCCCTAAATACACCACTGGCTTTACTGACATGCCTTTACTGTCCTGGCGATTGTGTAAACCATGCCAGCCTCACATCTACTGAACACAGACATAATAGGCAGCTGTCCCAGTTCATCTTAAAATTCGCCATCTGCAACTGCAGCCAAGTTGCACTCATCTACCTAAACAGCAGACTGACTTGTCAGGCGGGGGCAATGCTACATTATTTGAGGAACCGCCAGAAACCAGATGCCATACTGATTTACCAGCAGTTCAGAAAATCATGACTAAGAGTGGTAAATGTACTATTCACCAGCCTCAGTGCAATTGGTAGCCCAAGCTGATGCAATCCTGAGAAACTCAGCATCTTCAAAGAAATCTGAATCAGGAACCCTGACTTGGTTGAGCAAACAGCAATTTATTTGTCTGACTCTGGAAGGCTTACCTACAGCAAATAAGATTGCATAATTGGCCAGAATATACTGTTCAGCTTTATTGCACTCCTTTATAGGGATTGCTTAATTAGGTAAGTAAAGTAATTGGGTTAATTTACATCATTATAGTTCTTTTATGAACTGGCTCATTATATTTTCCTACATGGGACAAGTGGCGTCATCTATAATGCAAAGCTTTTTGCAATGAATCCTCAATTATTATGCATGTGGCTCCACCTATAACAGACGTGAACTCGTAAAATTTGTTTTTGCATAATTTAAATATCATATTAACAAAATGTATCTTAATGATTATTTGAAGATGTACTACACTCTTAAAAGAACATTTCCATTGCCAATGCATGTGGTTTAAAGCTCACGTGTTATTATTTCAGTCCTCTGAACATCAGACACATTTTGACCAAAATAAAGCAAGCGGAATTTGTATACAGAAATTCCAACTTGTAAATACATTCAATGTAAAATTCTGAGAAGGTGAAGACAACCTTCCCTCTCACAATGGTCATCAGTTATCTGAGGAGTTGTTATCTTTAGACTGATCACTGATTTTAAATGCAGATGGGAATTATAGTAAATACAAAAGATGGAATAGAAAATGAAATATTTAACTTCTACCAAAAATTATAAAACAAAGACCAACCTTGTGAAACAGCCATAAATAGATTGATAAACGAATATTAACGCAGATGGCTTACCAAAAGGGTACTATGCTACAATGTGGGATGAGATCTGTCTACAAGTTGACCGCTATTTGCTGCCACCTAGGGTGCAAAATTCTCGAGGTCCTGAGAGCGGTCAACAGAATTTCGATCTCTGGAAGAAACCAGGACAGTGTGGAAGAAACCAGGACAGTTCCATCATTTAGTGACGGTCTAGTTTATTTCCAAAAACTCTGCAAGTGTCTAATCTGACTTTGGTTGGCTTCAATTTTAAGCAGACAGCTTGTAAAAACCAAAATAAGTTGGAACTATTTTTTATCAGGGAGGATGTATACATTGTAGCTCACATATATTGCCGGTATAGAGGGGGCCACTTGTGGCATGGACAAGACATTTTGCTCAGTGTAACCGAGCTTTTATGAAATAGTGAATTATATTGTTGTCCTAATTCATAAATCTCCATAAAGTAACAGAATAAATACAATTGAGCATTTTTGATATCACAAAGCAAAAACATCGGCTTTGTATGGACACATGAATAAGTGAGAATGCATTATTTTTGGACCCTTTTCTGACCACAATTTAACATGCACTAAATGGCATAAGTATATTGAATACCATCAAACTTCTGATGAGTAAAATCATCCCTTTCCCAGGCAAAGTGTATGCTAAAGTTTCAAAACTTTCTTTTTGTCTCATGATTTCCAAACATTTTCATTCAAAGCAGTGGACTGGATCTTTGCCAGCAACCGTGCTTTGTGAAAGTAGTTTGGCGTAGTAATTTGGACAGCTGTTGTTCGACCTGATCTGGTGATCTGTCCAAAACAGATCAAATTATTATTGACCCAATTCGATTTTCCAGGGACTGTCAGAATTCTGCTGCCACTTGACAGTCCCGAACAGAGACAGGGATGAGATAAAATACAACATATCAAGTCTTATCCAAGGCATGGACTCATATCATACCCTGTTCGACTGGATCGGCTGATGCTCTGGGACATGGAACAGGAAAGTTAAAATATTCGATGAACGAAGCTTCCTCTTGGCAGAAAAACTTCACAAAGATAACTAAATAATCACAACAATCACCGCAATGACACTCACTGCTGAGATCTTTCATCGGACGCTTCAAAAGCGGAACTTGACTTTGAAGATGTGTCATAAGTGGAACTAGACTTTTAAGTAACATGTTCGACTGGATCGAATGACGCTCTGGAACGTAGAACAGGAAAGTTGAAATATTTGAAGAATGAAGCATTCTCTTGCCACAAAATGTCACTGTAATAGCTAAATAATCACAACAATCACTGCAATGACACTCACTGCTGAGATTTTTCATCTGACGCTTCAATAGCGAAACTGGATTTTAAAGATGTGTCATCAGTGGAACTGGGCTTTGAAGTTACATGTTCAACTGGATTGGCGGATGCTCTGGAGGATAGAACAGGAAAGTTGAAATATTTGATGAATGAACACTCTCTTGGCACAAAATGTCACTGTAATAGCTAAATAATCACAACAATCACTGCAATGACACTCACTGCTGAGATCTTTCATCGGACGCTTCAAAAACGGAACTGGATTTTGAAGATGTGTCATCAGTGGAAC
This sequence comes from Platynereis dumerilii, assembly GCA_026936325.1. NCBI lineage: Eukaryota > Metazoa > Annelida > Polychaeta > Phyllodocida > Nereididae > Platynereis > Platynereis dumerilii. The sequence continues at coordinate 19,665,171 of JAPTHN010000005.1, read as the reverse complement.
TAGACTTTGAAGTAACGTGTTCAACTGTATCGACTGATGCTCTGGAATATAGAACAGGAAAGTTGAAATATATGATGAATGATGCACTCTCTTAGCACAAAATGTCACTGTAATAGCTAAATAATCACAACAATCACTGCAATGACACTCACTGCTGAGATCTTTCATCGGACGCTTCAATAACGGAACTGGATTTTGAAGATGTGTCATCAGTGGAACTAGACTTTGAAGTAACGTGTTCAACTGTATCGACTGATGCTCTGGAACATAGAACAGGAAAGTTTAAATATTTGATGAACGAAGCTTTCTCTTGGCAGAAAAACTTCACAAAGATAACTAAATAATCACAACAATCACCGCAATGACACTCACTGCTGAGATCTTTCATCGGACGCTTCAAAAGCGGAACTTGACTTTGAAGATGTGTCATCAGTGGAACTAGACTTTTAAGTAACATGTTTGTTTGCCTGGATCGGCTGATGCCCTGGAACATAGAAAAGGAAAGTTTAAGTATTTGATGAATGAAACATTCTCTTGGCACAAAATGTCACTGTAATAGCTAGATAATCACAACAATCACCGCAATGACACTCACTGCTCAGATCCATCTTCGACTGGATCGGCTGATGTTCTGGAACATAGAACAGGAAAGTTGAAATATTTGATGAACAAAACTTTCTCTTGGCAGATCTTTCATCGGACGCTTCAAAAGCCAAACTTGACTTTGAAGATGTGTCATCAGTGGAACTAGACTTTTAAGTAACATGTTTGTTTGCCTGGATCGGCTGATGCCCTGGAACATAGAAAAGGAAAGTTTAAGTATTTGATGAATGAAGCATTCTCTTGGCACAAAATGTCACTGTAATAGCTAAATAATCACAACAATCACTGCAATGACACTCACTGCTGAGATTTTTCATCTGACGCTTCAATAGCGGAACTGGATTTTAAAGATGTGTCATCAGTAGAACTGGACTTTGAAGTTACATGTTCAACTGGATTGGCGGATGCTCTGGAGGATAGAACAGGAAAGTTGAAATATTTGATGAATGAACACTCTCTTGGCACAAAATGTCACTGTAATAGCTAAATAATCACAACAATCACTGCAATGACACTCACTGCTGAGATCTTTCATCGGACGCTTCAAAAACGGAACTGGATTTTGAAGATGTGTCATCAGTGGAACTAGACTTTGAAGTAACGTGTTCAACTGTATCGACTGATGCTCTGGAATATAGAACAGGAAAGTTGAAATATATGATGAATGATGCACTCTCTTAGCATAAAATGTCACTGTAATAGCTAAATAATCACAACAATCACCGCAATGACACTCACTGCTGAGATCTTTCATCGGACGCTTCAATAACGGAACTGGATTTTGAAGATGTGTCATCAGTGGAACTAGACTTTGAAGTAACGTGTTCAACTGTATCGACTGATGCTCTGGAATATAGAACAGGAAAGTTGAAATATTTGATGAATGATGCACTCTCTTAGCACAAAATGTCACTGTAATAGCTAAATAATCACAACAATCACTGCAATGACACTCACTGCTGAGATCTTTCATCGGACGCTTCAATAACGGAACTGGATTTTGAAGATGTGTCATCAGTGGAACTAGACTTTGAAGTAACGTGTTCAACTGTATCGACTGATGCTCTGGAACATAGAACAGGAAAGTTTAAATATTTGATGAACGAAGCTTTCTCTTGGCAGAAAAACTTCACAAAGATAACTAAATAATCACAACAATCACCGCAATGACACTCACTGCTGAGATCTTTCATCGGACGCTTCAAAAGCGGAACTTGACTTTGAAGATGTGTCATCAGTGGAACTAGACTTTTAAGTAACATGTTTGTTTGCCTGGATCGGCTGATGCCCTGGAACATAGAAAAGGAAAGTTTAAGTATTTGATGAATGAAACATTCTCTTGGCACAAAATGTCACTGTAATAGCTAGATAATCACAACAATCACCGCAATGACACTCACTGCTCAGATCCATCTTCGACTGGATCGGCTGATGTTCTGGAACATAGAACAGGAAAGTTGAAATATTTGATGAACAAAACTTTCTCTTGGCAGATCTTTCATCGGACGCTTCAAAAGCAGAACTTGACTTTGAAGATGTGTCATCAGTGGAACTAGACTTTTAAGTAACATGTTTGTTTGCCTGGATCGGCTGATGCCCTGGAACATAGAAAAGGAAAGTTTAAGTATTTGATGAATGAAGCATTCTCTTGGCACAAAATGTCACTGTAATAGCTAAATAATCACAACAATCACTGCAATGACACTCACTGCTGAGATTTTTCATCTGACGCTTCAATAGCGAAACTGGATTTTAAAGATGTGTCATCAGTGGAACTGGGCTTTGAAGTTACATGTTCAACTGGATTGGCGGATGCTCTGGAGGATAGAACAGGAAAGTTGAAATATTTGATGAATGAACACTCTCTTGGCACAAAATGTCACTGTAATAGCTAAATAATCACAACAATCACTGCAATGACACTCACTGCTGAGATCTTTCATCGGACGCTTCAAAAACGGAACTGGATTTTGAAGATGTGTCATCAGTGGAACTAGACTTTGAAGTAACGTGTTCAACTGTATCGACTGATGCTCTGGAATATAGAACAGGAAAGTTGAAATATATGATGAATGATGCACTCTCTTAGCACAAAATGTCACTGTAATAGCTAAATAATCACAACAATCACTGCAATGACACTCACTGCTGAGATCTTTCATCGGACGCTTCAATAACGGAACTGGATTTTGAAGATGTGTCATCAGTGAAACTAGACTTTGAAGTAACGTGTTCAACTGTATCGACTGATGCTCTGGAACATAGAACAGGAAAGTTGAAATATTTGATGAACGAAGCTTTCCCTTGGCAGAAAAACTTCACAAAGATAACATAATAATCACAACAATCACCGCAATGACACTCACTGCTGAGATCTTTCATCGGACGCTTCAAAAGCGGAACTTGACTTTGAAGATGTGTCATCAGTGGAACTAGACTTTTAAGTAACATGTTTGTTTGCCTGGATCGGCTGATGCCCTGGAACATAGAAAAGGAAAGTTTAAGTATTTGATGAATGAAACATTCTCTTGGCACAAAATGTCACTGTAATAGCTAGATAATCACAACAATCACCGCAATGACACTCACTGCTCAGATCCATCTTCGACTGGATCGGCTGATGTTCTGGAACATAGAACAGGAAAGTTGAAATATTTGATGAACAAAACTTTCTCTTGGCAGAAAAACTTCACCAAGATAACTAAATAATCACAACAATCACTGCAATGACACTCACTTCTGAGAGATTTCATCAGACGCTTCAATAGCGCAACATTCCTTTGAAGATGCATCATCAGTGGAACTAGACTTTCAAGTAACATGTTCCACTGGATCGGCTGATGCTCTGGAACATTGAACAGGAAAGTTGAAATATTTGATGAATGAAGCATTCTCTTGGCACAAAATGTCACTGTTATAGCTAAATAATCACAACAATCACCGCAAAGACACTCACTGCTCAGATCTTTCATCGGACGCATAAATAGCGGAACATGACTTTGAAGATGTTCCAGCAATTGATCTAGACTTTGAAGTAACATGTTCAACTGCATCAGCTGAAGCTCTGGAACATAGAACAAAAGTTAAAACATTTGATGAACGAAGCTTCCTTTTGGGAGAAAAACTTCACCAAGATAACTAAATAACCACAACAATCGCCGCAATGACACTCACTGCTCAGATCTTTCATCGGACGCATAAATAGCGGAACATGACTTTGAAGATGCATCATCAGTGGAACTGACTTTGAAGCAACATGTTCGACTGGATCGGCTGATGCTCTGGTCAATATGTAGAACAGAAAAGTTGAAATATTTGATGAACGAAGCTTTCCCTTGGCAGAAAAACTTCACCAAGATAACTAAATAATCACAACAATCACTGCAATGACACTCACTGCTCAGATCTTTCATCGGACGCATAAATAGCGCAACATTGCTTTGAAGATGCATCTTTAGTGGAACTGACTTTGAAACAACATTTTCGACTGGATCGGCTGATGCTCTGGTCAATATGTAGAACAGAAAAGTTGAAATATTTGATGAACGAAGCTTTCCCTTGGCAGAAAAACTTCACCAAGATAACTAAATAATCACAACAATCACCGCAATGAAACTCACTGCTCAGATCTTTCATCGGACGCTTCAATAGCGGAACTGGTTTTTGAAGATGTGTCATCAGTGGAACTAGACTTCGAAGTAACGTGTTCGACTGGATCGACTGACACTCTGGAACATCGAACAGGAAAGTTGAAATATTTGATGAATGAAGCATTCTCTTGGCACAAAATGTCACTGTAATAGCTAGATAATCACAACAATCACCGCAATGACACTCACTGCTGAGATCTTTCATCGGACGCTTCAATAGCGGAACTTGATTTGAAGATGTGTCATCAGTGTAACTGACTTTAAAGTAACATGTTCGAATGGATCGGCTGATGCTCTGGAACATAGAACAGGAAAGATGAAACATATGATGAACAAAGCATTCTCTTGGCAGAAAAACTTCACCAAGATAACTAAATAATCACAACAATCACCGCAATGACACTAACTGCTGAGATCTTTCATCAGACGCATCAATAGCAGAACTGTACTTTGAAGATGTGTCATCAATGGAAATAGACTTTCAAGTAACATGTTCCACTGGATCGGCTGATGCTCTGGAACATAGAACAGGAAAGACGAAATATATGATGAACAAAGCTTCCTCTTGGCAGAAAAACTTCACCAAGATAACTAAATAATCACAACAATCACCGCAATGACACTCACTGCTGAGACATTTCATCAGACGCTTCAATAGCGCAACATTCCTTTGAAGATGCATCATCAGTGGAACTAGACTTTCAAGTAACATGTTCCACTGGATCGGCTGGTGCTCTGGAACGTAGAACAGGAAAGTTGAAATATTTGATGAATGAAACATTCTCTTGGCACAAAATGTCTCCGTAATAGCTCAATAATCACAACAATCACTGCAATGAACTCACTGCTCAGATCTTTCATCGGACGCTTCAATAGTGGAACTGGATTTTAAAGATGTGTCATCAGTGGAACTAGACTTTGAAGTAACGTGTTCAACTGTATCGGCTGATGCTCTGGAACATAGCTCCACTGAAGGTCTTTGCCTGCATGGGTTCGACTCCCGCTTGGGGAACCCGAAATTTTCAGTGTACCTTTATGAGCAAAATCCCAGCTGGATGTCTTTCGGATCAGACGATAAATTGGTGGCCCCTTATATCAGTGTCTGTGCTGGGCAAGTAAAAGATCCCTCACATGCTGTAAATGTGAAACATGTTGAGGAATCCTGCTGTCTCTCTCATCTCATCAATCAACCCTCGTGAGCACCCAGAACTGGGCTTAGAGGGCTGCACTTACCACATCTATCTATCTATCTACCTATCTATCACTGCAATGACACTCACTGCTGAGAGATTTCATCGGATGCTTCAAAAGCGGAACTTGACTTTGAAGATGTGTCATCAGTGAAAGTAGACTTTTAAGTAACATGTTCGACTGGATCGACTGACACTCTGGAACATAGAACAGGAAAGTTGAAATATTTGATGAATGAAACATTCTCTTGGCACAAAATGTCACTGTAATAGCTAAATAATCACAACAATCACCGCAGTGACACTCACTCCTGCAACCACCAGACAAACTCTCCCCGAGGCATTTTCTTTCTGAAAAACATAAGACACATAATGCATCTGCATAACGTAACATTTGACCTTACTTAAATCCTAAATTAGCACTTCTTCAAGAGTATTCTAGAAATAATGCTTTTTGTGGCATTTCTCCGTGATTTGCAATTAAAATTTCCTCATTCAGTGAAAAACACAAATGAAAGAAAACTAACATTTTCTTTCTGGAAAACATAAGATACATAAGGAATATTTATCATTTGGCCTTTTTTAATCTTTTTATCAGCATCTTTTCAACCAGACTTTACAAATAATCACCTTTTGTGGCAGTTCACTATGATTTGCTATAACAATTTCTTGATTTGGTGAAAACCGGCATTTTCTTTCTGAAAAACATAAAGATACATATCAAATCTGCATCATTGAGCATTTGTCCCTTCCTAAATCTTATATCAGAAGAAACCACCTGCATTAGGCAACCCAGGGGTTCTTTTACGGTTAAATATTCAATTGTATGTTTGACATCTATCTAGATTCATTAGAAGACGCTACCTGCATTTATGACCTTTATAAGGCAACCAGGGGGTACTTGTTTGGACAAAAATTTGATTGCAAATAAGATATCTTTCCTACTATATTCATCAGTAGCTACTGCTTTTGGCAACCCAGGGTTATTGTTAAGTTTAAATTTTGATTGCATATGAAAACACAATTCTAACCAGATTTTGGAAATAATCACCTTTTTTGTGGCAGTTCCTCTTGATTTGCAATTACAATTTCTTCATTCAGTTAGGCCCAGAAGACCCGGCAAGAGCTGGATTTGAACCCTGCACCCAGCGATTGACAGACCAGCATGCAAACACTAGACAAACCCTCCCCCGCGGCATTTTCTTTCTGAAAAACATAAGACACATAATGAATCTGCATCATGTGAAATTTGACCTTACTTAAATCCAAATTAGCACTTTTTCAAGAGGATTTTGGAAGTAATGATCTTTTTGCGGAATTTCTCCGTGATGTGCAATTACAATTTCCTCATTCAGTGAAAAACACTCCTTAAAACTACCATTTTCTTTCTTGAAAACATAAGATAAGGAAGCAGAATCATTTATCATTTGGCCTTTCTTATTCTTATTATCAGCACATTTTCAACCAGATTTTACAAATAATCACCTTTTTGTGGCGGATATCCACGATTTGCTAGCTACAACAATTTCTTGATTTGGTGAAAACCGGCAAGTTCTTTCTGAAAAACATAAAGATGCATAATGAATCTACATTGATCATTGAGCATTTGGCCATTCTTAAATCGGTGTACGGTCAACTAGGCCACAAACCAACTAGGCGACACCCATCAGAACCAACTTGGTGACAAGAAATTTAGAAATTTCATACCAGTGCAAACTAGGTGACAAACAGTTCCAACTAGGTGACACAAATTTACACAGCACTTCCAACTAGGTGACACAAGTTCTCAAAATGCATCCAACTAGGTGACAATACATTTCCTAATTGACCACCATTGAAGGTGATCTGTCACCTGGTTGGTATCCCCAATAAAATATGTGTCACCTGGATGGTATCTGAGGGGTATCTGCTGTCACCTAATTGTCCAAAAAGTGTAGCCTAGTTGGTAGTGGTATGTCACCTAGTTGGTTGTCGCCTAGTTGGTAGTGTTGTAGCCTAGTTGTCTGTCGCCTGGTTGACTGGTAATCCTTAAATCCTATATCAGCAGACACCACCTGCATTAGGCAACCCAGGGGTTCTTGTTCAGATTAAATTTTGATTCCATGTAAAACATTGCTCAAACTAGATTCATCAGTAGCAGCCACATGTTTTGGCAACCCGGAGGTTCTTGTTCAGGTTACATTTTTTAATGATATGTTAAAACTACATTCCAACTAGAGAAAAACACCTTTTAGTGCCAGTTCTTATGATCTGCAATTACAAAATATCTGGAAAACATAAGACACATAATGAATCTACATGAAACAGTTGCCTTCCTATATCAGCTCTTTTCCAACTGGATCTTTAAAATAATCACCTTTTTGTGCAGTGGCGTAGCTAGGATTTTTCTCTGGGGGGGCAAATGACACTGGATTTCCCCAAAATGTTATCGACAACATGGTACGTTCGACACAGTTCAGAACTTTTGACAAACTTTACTGAAATCTCAAATAAAGCATACAAAACATTGAAAACACTTTGGATATGGCTAGTTATAGCAATTTGTAAAATAATAGACAAAGTTGCTATCGTCCAGCGTAAGACATCATTTTGTGTTAGATTGTTGCGTCTTTTAGAATCTCGGCAACATTAAAAACACACAAGTTTTTAAACACTTAATAACTAACTTGTTATATATTGTAATTGTAATGTAATTTTACACTGACGTCAATTTACATCAATCAATGCAGATTGGCCATAAAAAATCATGAAGTCTGTTAAATTCAGTTCAGTGGTTTGCACACAAGCTTGGTAAGTTACTTAAAAGATAAACCTCAGCAGTTAAAAAAAAAGTTATGACACTTTGAAAGGATGTGCGTTTTTAATGTTGCTGAGCTCAAGTTAAAACTTCTTTAGAAAAAGGAGCAAATTTTATAAACTGGAGCTTGATCTGTTATGACAAAGACTCCTTTCTGTCATTCATCATTCATCAAACATGGAATCTGTAGACCTGTATTCAGATAAAAAACCAAGGCAGGCAGAGACATCCTTGAAATTGGACTATTAATTTCAAAAGTTTTATTAAAATCTTCATTCTTGTTTTTTATTTCTGTTGGCCAAATATTATTAAGCCTTCGTAAGCTTGTATGTTTAATAGGAGTGAAATCATTCGGACCATAAAGACCAACTAGATATATAGAACTATTTAGATAGATAATAAGGTGTCCTCAAGAATTTCAACAGGATTTCCACAGACGTCTTTGCCCTTTCTATTCTTTTTCTCTTTCTATTCGTTTCCCTTTCTATTATTTTTCCCTTTCTATTCTTTTTCCCTCTCTGTTTTCCCCCTTTCTTCCTCATTTTCCCATATATTTCCCCAACATTTCACAATTTTACTCAATTTCCCATTTTGGCCCATTTCCCTATTTTTTGTCAATTTCCCCATTTTTCCAACTTGCCCCCACTAGCTACGCCACTGTTTTTGTGGCAGTTCTTCCTGATTTGCAATTACAATTTCTTCTTTCAGTGAAAAAAAATATATTCCCAAGTTTGAAAACCAAAGAGAGAATTATTGAATTTCATTGCTTGTGTGTTCAATCTGTAAGATGCGATTGGTGGCATATTTAAACATTCTCTAATTTATGCTAATGAGGAGTTGAGAACTATTCTAGAGTATTTATTTATACAATAAATCGTATTTATGGATATTTCACTAAGCTCACATTTCAGCACATTTGCCTTGATTAGCTTTGATTAATTGAATATCGATATAGGCCTAAATTTGCTACTTTCTTTAAAACTCACCTTGTCAAAACTTGGGTTATAAGACTTCTTAAGGATCTCAAATACTTTTAAAAGGATCTCAAATAGCTCAAACAATCAAACATTGAACAACAGCTTTTCGAAATCGGCTGACATTCGCCTTCATGGTTGGGTGAATGTTTCTGTTGATAAATGTATTAAGGCAGAAGCCAAGGTGTTTGATTATGTGTTTATAATTTAACTCACCATGCACAAACACCAGTGTTTATGAAACGAATAAAAATGTTTTCAACTTGAACTTTTTACCTTAAGGACGCACAAGAAATCTGTGCTGGTTGGCAAAACATTTTTGCCTAATTTTATAATCTGGAAACGTAGGCCTACATTAATGAAATTATTGATTTTACCATACTTCCCTTCACATAGTATAACATACCTTTCAACTTGCACCCATTTTTCAAGTCCCGTTACCACTTCAGCATGTCCTGTATATGAACACAGTAGGCTATTAGGCATATATATTTTATCACAATAGGCCTACATAATTATGACACATCCACGCATGGTAGTGAGCGCACATACACGCGCGTGTAGGCCTATGTGTAGTTGTGCGCATCATTACGCGTGTACGTGCATTCAGGACATAGAAATACATGATTCAGGATCACCTGTGGATCTGTCATCCGTAACAATAAGACTTAAGATTTTATTGCCTCATCAGACATGAGACTACAAAAAAATGAAGATGTTTAGATAACAAAATAAAATACCATCATATACAAAAGCAGACAGGAGCATTAAAATACCCTTAATAAAAGCTTCAACAATTCTTTGTTTTCTCATTATAGTTGTTTAGAAGAGAACGACAATTGAAACAGCCACCCCTAACGTTGAGCAACCAGGAAGATGCATGCTGGCTCAATCAATGTCACTTGAGCAGTAGAAATAGAAATAAAAAAAAGATCGATCAGACCCTGGCCTCCCACTGCCAGATTTATAGCTACACTGACTCATCATAATATATTTTTATCCAAATATGACACATTCAAGCATGGTATTGAGTGCACATACACACGCGTGTAGGGGAGAGTGCCCTAAAACCAACCGCTTCCTAAGAGGTGCACCCCTGTATTTTGCAGCTAACAATATATTTGGGGTGTTCCAAACCATATATATGATAAGTCAAATATATCTTGTATACAGCTAAGTATAGGTGCCCAGAAACAAGGACCGGGTGAAAATGGCTGCATTTCTTATAGCATTTCCATGATTCTGAGCCACTCTACCGGCAAGAATGATAGTTGCTAGTTGTGATGCTCAGGGCCGAACCCATAGCCTCATGGTTGGGGGGGTGTAGCACCCTTGGGCCCCCCTTCCTTGGATGATTTGGGCCCCCTTTCAGAAACAACTCAACAGTATCGGAAAATGGGGTTCAAGAGAGCGTAATCAGCGTGTGTCCTCCTATATGGATACCAATGAAAACTTATGGGGAAATTAAGGTGTATATTATAATAATGTATGCCCCACAAAATATTATGCCCCCAAGGTGCCCCCCCCCCCCCCCAGGGATTCAGGAAGGATATGTGGGCGGCAGAAGAGGTCGTATGAAAAAAAAAGGAAGAAATTTGCGCCACAAAATTTAAATAGAGTGTCAATAATAATTTTGAATATATGCTCAGTAATTTATGCATAAAATTAGTAAAATAAGGCCTAATAATGTTTTTTTTAGATGAAAAGGGAACGCCTCCCAAACTTGCAAACTCTTGATTATGCCACTCTTTAAAACACACTCAATTTCAGACTGTATGAAGCCTCAGAAAAACACAAGCGCTAAAAACGCAACATCATTAAACAACTAAATTTTCTAAGTTCTAATTGTTCAATAATCATCAAATCGGGCACCTAGCTCTCATATTGTCTTAAAAGATTATACCAGTGAAATTCATGAAAAAGGGATTCACTTTTGGCTGCACAGCGCTCCTTTTAGTAAGTTCTGTTTGAAACTTCAGTTCACAGACTGCAATTCAATGGAAATATTGGTTTTGTGGCATACTGGATGGGATTAATCTTATGAAATTTTCACATAACAGGCACAGGACTTCCAAAAAGCTGCTCTATGAACATTTTTGAAAAAATGTTAAGGAGAAAGCTGATTTTGAATGCAAAAATCAAAATTTAGGAATTACCAACTGGAAATGAAGCATGTGAACCCAAAGTATTGAGAATTTAAAGTTTTTATAAATTTGTGCTCAGGATAGAAACATACACGTTGAAACTCATTGCTTATCAAAAGTCTAAAAAAATTGGAATAAAACATCTTTTTGAAGATTTTGACAAAACGCTCCTGTAGGGGAAGGGCTCCTTGACACTTAAATTTTATTAATCTGATAATCTTTAATTGTGCTTGAGTCAAATTTATCCCATCAAGCAAATGATTTAATTTGACATAGAAGTATAGCACTTGGAGATGTTAAAATTGTCATGAATATACTTGATGGCAACTACCAGGCATGTGCAAACTTTCATTTTGATACTATAACTATAGTATAAGAGGATGTGCCATTTTAAGCCATTCTGCAATGTTGCCTTCTTAGTGATACCAGTGTATTTGGGGCCCTCTAAAACAAATTTGTGTAATTCAGTCAAGGGGCCCTCTGAAATAAATTTCTCGATTCCAGGGGGGAGGGAGCTCCTGAAGTAATTTCATTCCGTTTACTGAGATGGGGGCCCTCTGAAGAAAACTTTTGTGTCAGCGAGGGAGGGGGCCTCTAAAACAAAATTCACGAGTCCATTGGGGGGCCCTCTCAATTAGATTTCCGAAGTTAGTTGAGGGCCCTCTGAGAGGGCCCGTCTTTAATGAATTTCTCCAGTCAGTCAAGGGCTTGAGAACCTGAGAAATAAAGTTATCGAGTTGGGGGGCCTTCTGAAATTGAGTCCATGACGCTGCGGTACATTTCTATTTATCGGTAATTTTTGGTCCAAAACGTGTTTTAGCTACCTCTATCTTGGGCCCCCTCTGGCCAAATATTGGGGGGGTGTCACACCCCCCCACACCCCCCATGGGTACGGCCCTGGACTGATGCTGTGGAGACTACAACATGTCTTTTTCTGATTTCTTTTCTATCAAATTTTAGAGGCAATTTTCCAACAAGCCCCATGGTTTATGAATCTTTGCTAAAAAAAACAAACATTTTCAACACTTGAGGTGTGAAGCAGGGTAAAGGTAAAGGTAGACGTTATTTAATGTGGGTAACCAGACTAAGTCAGAGACTTATTTACAGCTGGGCCCACGGCACCTCCAATTAATGTCTGATGCGAACGACAATGCCGTGGAATGACATGATGGCCAGCCTGGGGGATTGAACCCGGGTCCCTCGCTTGTGAAGCGAGTGCTCTACTGACTGAGCTAACTGGGCTGGAATTGGCAAGAATTTTAAATCACACACCAGACGAAATCCAACTTTTAAAGGATTTGCTAGTCTGCTAAAAGCATGCTGTACTATGAGTTAATCCAACTATATTAAACTTCTCAGAAAATAGGTCTGATCCATTTTTTGCAAAAAATTATAAAATTGGGATTTAAACCCAATCCTGTTGATTTTTTAATAGTTTTCGGTCAGCTGACTGGAAATTATCTGCGTGTGTAAATTTGAGAAATAAAATATGTTGCAAATTTGTCAAGCAAACATATCTATGATAAATTGTGAGGATTGAGGGATTCAACAACAGAGAAAACACAAATGAGCCAAACTGAAACATTGGAAAATCTTGTCAACTATGCTCTTCTATGTTTCAAACCAGCTAAAGATTGCCCAATCACAAAAATTTACTGGTGCTATGAACCAGAAAAGTTGCACACAGCCATTTCAGATTAAAGACAAGGAAAGCGCCCTAGGTCAGCTGCTGGATTTCTCAGTGAGTTTCAGGCCTTCTGCAGCCCTTTGAACAGGAATTACAAGATGCTGCGGATGTTATATGTGCAGGTAATGATCGAAAACATTGTCAGATATTATCATAAATGCTTGCTAGCCAGGTGAAATCTGTTCTCTGAATATCAGGGGACCGTTCAGAATTTATGACTGGGGGGGGTGGAGTTTTGGCCGTGTTTCAAGGGGGGGTATTAATTTTTGACAACACTTCCAAGGGGGGGGGTAAGAAATTTTTTAAAAGAAAAAATGTTAAAAAACACGCATAAACTCATTTTATTTGGACTTTTTTAAGCGCGGATAACAGTATATATATGTGTGTATTGCTTTGTATGTCGAGGGGGGGGGGTACTAAAAATATGCGTGAAACCTAAGGGTGGGGTACTAAAAATCCGCATGAAACTCAAGGGGGGGGGTATCAATTTTTGACGGGAAGTTCCAGCAAAACTAACCCCCCCAGTCATAAATTCTGAACGGTCCCTAGTGTGGTGTGGTGAAGCCTTAGAAGCTACCCTTGTTGATCTGAATGATGAGCCTGTGAGCAGCCTTGATAATTGTGTAGGTGTACCAGTTTCTGCCCAGAAACAACCCCAACCCAATGGAATCTGGCCCCAGTGATCAGTTCTGCAGTAGTTCTGCTGAAGTTTTTGCAGCAATTAGTTTCTCTAGCTCATTTGGAGCCAATTATCTAACAAAAAAGATGTAAAAATGTAAAAAAATAAAAAAAAATAAAAAAAACGTATTTTCAGCTCTTTAAATCTTGTCTCTATGTTATTTAGAACCCATTTATAGCACAACAACAAAACTGTGTTTTTTAAGTCTCACGAAACATAGAAAAAGGTGATTTGTTCAAAATGCCGGGGATAGCTGTCAACATGTGCAGTGCTGCCACGTTGTTGCACTATGATTTTTGTCTCATAGGCTCAATTGGACCTTTCCCTCATACAGATATATTCGAATTTTAAAATAAACAATGGCCAAATTACCCCAAATAGTAAATGTAAAAAAAATATTCTGCCCAAATGTCCCCGAAAAATTTTTGGGGGCTGATTTGTTTAGTGCAAAAAGGACGTAAAGCCCCAATCATCAATCCATCCATCCTACACCTACTGGTACAAACTGAAAACTGCACTGAATGATGAATCGATTCTGCTGATCAATCTGCACGTTGTGCCAAGTCGATACCAGGGCTGGCAGTAGCCCCCCCCCCCCCTCTGAGCCCTCTGAGCTCTGTGGATCATGTGGACCAGAAAAACATGTGACTGTGAATTGGCTGGATCAACCATAGCCTCAGTAAAATTTGCATTATATGAAATGCATGTGTGTAGGCCATTGTGACTGTGAAGTAAAATGCTTCTAGGCCTGGCGCAGTTTTCACAACTGCAAAATTTCGGAGAATAATTGAGATTCAGAGTTTATGAATAGGCCTACTTTTGAGTATCTCAGTTTGGCTCAGCTAAGATCTGGGTTCATGTGGGGATCTAGGGCTTATTCTAGGCCTAATATTTTAAATATAATCAGCTTCCATAACAGATTGTGATATGCCTATCTTTAAAATAAATTTAATTACTTTGTCACTTTCTAAAGAACGATTTCAATAAGAATTGCTGATTCTTGCAATTTCTGAATCAATGGATTCTAAACAATTTTATTCCGTTTCTTGTTTTTATCACGTTCTTATAAATCGTTTAATACTATTTAATAAGATTTTCCTTGTTATGGCCATAGCTGAAAAATAAACTGATCAATTCTAATTTCTGTCGCCTCAATAAACTGATCAGCACTTCCCAGTTCACACCCAGTGGCGTATTTAGGCCAAAATTTAACATTGGAAAGATTAGGAAAAGCACAGGTCGCCATGTATTTGCCCAATGTTATGCCCCCCCCCCCTCAGGCCATTTCTATAGATACGTGGTTCCAGGTAAATATCACACCTGCTGGATCGTGTCTAGCAGCGAAGGTGGGGACTGGGGTGTTGTTGATCACAGTTACGTGTATGATGTAACTGTTAATTCATGTAAAGCACCAAGCAGCAGGGATCAAGGGGGGGGGGGGGCAAACTGACTGGAACCGGTTGAGAAACCGGTAAAAACTGGTAGGCCCTAACGGCGCCAAAATTGGAATTTCGTCATTAACCCTGCACCCTCACACTGCACCGCATGCACAGCACGTTTTTACTTGATTTTATTTTGTTTTTACCGGATAATAATTTTTTTTATTCTTCCTTCTAGATTATATCACACTTTCCAGAAAACACAGGTAAGTTTTTAGTTACTTTTTTTAATTTTAGACTCATTTTCAGCCATATATTACTTCAAATTAGTTAGGCCAATTTCCAATTAATTAGGTGAATTGTTGATATCTTCAAAGGGTGCCGCTTTTCCGCAAATAGTTAATTGCTTGATAGCTCTTGATGAAGCCAATCACATTGTTTCAGGCACTGCTAGGATATTATAATTTCTCCTTTGACAACTTTCATTCTTTTTCCGGCGTGACTTTTAAATCACTTTGGTCCATCACTTCAGTCAATTGTATCTTTATCCAGTCGGCGGACCAAGTAACGTTTTTACATGGACTAATTAAGAGGCTTTTGGACATAATTTGTAAAATGAAGCTAAAGTAAATGAATTAATTCCATTTGAAACTTTGACATTATTAAGCTAAGTCAATGAATTAATTCAATTTAACATTAAAGCACTTGCGAAGGTAGCTTCCAATTAACCCTTCAATTCATTATTTAGGCCTAATTGCAATTGTACCATGACAAATACAAATAGATTGTCAGTTCAGTCGTGCAATTTTATAGTTAGCAATGGCCTTGGACCAGTTTACAAAATAATATGAATTAAAGCGGTATGCTTCAAGTCATCAGCGAATTTAGATCTATCCTTTTTCCCCCATACATCTTTGATTGACAGAAGAGCCAAACGAGAGCACTGCATTTTGAATTTTTTATTCTGGAAATTTATACTTGAGGTATGCAGTGGATCAGCATATATAATATTTCTGAAATTTTTGCCGACTTTATTTGTCCCCCTCAAGCATCGATCACTCTGTAATTATTTGAAAGCCTCTTGGAATGTGAAAGGAAGGGAAAAATCTTAGTTTGACTTTATATTGCACTTGTCATATTGCACGATAATAAGTGCCATATTTGATTTATTACATGACCACTATGCTTCCAATATAATGTTCCATTCTACAGCAGAACTGACATGGTTGTTTTGCAGAAAAAAATGTACTGAGGAAAATTGACTTAACAAAAATGTCACATATGTATATGTATATAATTATCCCCCATGCTATGCTATGGGGGATTTTACTTTTAGTCTCCATGTCATGGCGTCCATCAAATATCTCAAACACCACACCATACACAATGCTCATCCTTTCCCAACATTCAAAGACCCCCCTAAACTTGTCAAATCTGACCATAAATCAATAAATATCATAACCATTTCCACATCCCAAATACTTTTTGCTGTGCTTTTGGCCTGCAGCCATGTTATTTTTAAAATCGAATTCCACCCCCAGGTGTCTCCACATCCTTACATGTATGCACAATTGTGCCCCTGGTGGAAATATTTGGCATAACTAAAATGGGAATTCTGGTGAATAGATGTGTAGGGCATGGGGGATATGGAGGCAGTAAACCTGCTCTTGTTTATATACTTTGTATAGGCCAACTTCATATTTCGGAAAAACTTCTTTGAAAAGAATTGGGAAATTTTCCAAATGTTTGACTTTTTTTTTTTTTTAACTTGGGAAATTTTTAATTTTGGAAAAAAAACCTCGTAGGCCTATTGCACTCTGAAAAAATATCAAAAAATATTTGGAAAATTCTCATTGCACTCTAACCATACACAGCGACTTTTTGTAATGTCCATGTGACTGACTTTGGTCAATCAGCATCGCTCTAGCACAGTGGTCATGTTAAAATTTGTTTACTAAGTACCAATTTACGGTATTATTGAATATTCCGTGTGTGACTGATCAATATTTACAAAATCTGGGGACATTCAAATGTTGGCTTATAGAACTCTTATGTAATAAGACCAGTGCTTATCTACTGTTCTTCAGATCTATTAATAGTAAGTTTCATCATTGATAGATTTTATATCATATTATTGTTCACAGGAAACTTACAATGTTGGGAGACATGACGTTGCAACAAGAGGTCTTCTTGTTCACATGTGGGTGATAGACAGGATGGCTTGATATGATTTTTGTTGTTGACACTCAGGAGTTGGTTGCATACAGGGATATAAAACCAACTCTTGAGTGTTAACAACAACAAACACATCAAGCCATCCTGTGTTTCACTTACATGACATTGTGTGCACGAGACCTGGTTGGGTATAGTAGAAATGTCATGTCTCCGACATTGCAAGTTTCCAGTGAACAATAACATTATAAAAGGATATGTATACCTGGAACCAAGAACAATGCATTCTCCAAAAAAATTGAAATAGTTGCTAGCAAAATATGATCGTTTCGAAATATTCACTTTTTGAAAAAAAAGAAGACCCGAAAAGAATATGTAGCTTTGGATAAATATTTGAGTAATTTCTTTCTTTTTTTAGCCTACATATATATATGTCCAGGTATATCAGTCATCAGATGATTGAAGTTTCTTCTCAAAATGATAGGTTTTGCATTCCACTTTGAAGATATAGCATTTTTTGCACTTTTAAGATAGCAAGACTGTTTAAGATCTAGATAGTTGCCAAATGCAATGCTTGCGATGTATAATTGCTTTATATCTTTTTGTTTTATCTTGCAGAACCACAAGACTTACTATACAAGACTTACTGTACAAGACCACTGAACAACGATAGGCCTATCAGACTACTCACCTTGCAGAATTTTATAAGGTAATTAAAGAACATTCCTTTTGATAAGTATTTCTCAAAATGCTGTGTAGTAAGGGGGCGACCATTTAATATCAAGGAGAGTTTGGAGTTTTCTTGACAATTTGTTGCTTGCATGATCTAGGATGGAATATTCAGCAGCTTTGTGATCTCACAATAAAATTGCTGCTGCCGTTACCATGGAATAAATAATTTCACGCAGAGGAAAAATCTGCCCCCTCTGGAAATTAAATGGTCCCCCCCCCCAACTGATCTAAAGTTATATAAAAAAGTTTTAAAAAATAGTCACGGAGATAAGAACATTTGAAATATTAGATAATTTTTCTACTTTTTTGCGAAAGATGTTTACGGCTGGTTTTGAAGCAGTGTAAAAAGCCACATTTTACAACTAAAAGTCTGACATTAGTGTAACCATGAGAGTTGGATTTCTATATATGATGTTTCTAGTATCAGAGTTGACAGAGCTCTATACTTTTAAAACTGACGGAAGACCGTGTCTTTATGGCAAAAATGCTTGTCTTTGAGTTTTCACAAACGTGGCCCGCAACACTGCTTCAAAATCGGACAAAAACACATCTAAAAAAAGAAATTTGAGTTTTCGGCGATTTATCGGTGTTTATGCATGTTCAAAAATCAGTCATACATTGGAGAATGCAGATAAATCAAATCTGACATCGGACACTAATAAATAAAATGATAATGCTAATATGCAACTAGTACAGGATTATTTTCAAGGATGGTTCTGACTGAAGATAGACAGTTTAAGACAAAAATATATTTAAAGATAGATGGTTTGAGAGGAATAGTTTGAAATAGATATTTCTATAGCTTAAAATAGATAGGTTTAGGTAGGTAGTTTTAGACAGATAGTTTAAGATAGTTGTTTAAGATAGTCAGTTCAAGATAGATAGCTTAAAATAGATTGTTTAAGATGGATAGTTTGAGATAAATGGTTTAAAATAGACAGTTTAAGATTGTCAATTTTACGACTGATAATTTTAAGACTGACAGTTTAGGGTGACCATTAAATATCAATGGGGCTTGGAATATTTTTACCCTCTGCAATGTATACATTGCCGACGGGTATTGTAGTTACTTTGGGAAAATTTGTCCGTCCGGCGGGCAGACGGACGGACGGGCGTCCGGGCGTCCAGATAACGGGTGTCCCACTTGTGTATTGGGAGTAATGCCAAAACTATGGGATGTATACTTTTAATTTTTCAGAAGTTATTGTATCTTTTATCCTAGTTGTGCCTTTTAGGAGTTTAATCCACATGGGATTTATAAATTTCTCACAATTATTGAAAAACGTGAAAAAATATTTTTTTTTGTATGGGGCGTAAATATGGGGCAGCCTGTCCTGGACAGCCGAGGGTATGCTGTTGCGCAGCCTATGTTTATAAAACTTCTTGCTAGGTCTTGTTCAAGTTGAAATAAATTCCTTTTGGGCAGTCTTGAAATAAATAATTTCTGCTAGGGGTGTTTCTTTACAAGGTGATGCTTGATTTAGGAATAAATATTCGGGGACTTCACTGCCTCGAAATAAATAATTGATATCACTGCTGCCATAAAATAATTTCCCGCTGAGGAAAACTCCCAAGCCCCCCTGAATATTACATGGTTGCCGCTTATTATAGACAGTTTAAGTTAGACGGTTTAAGATAGACAGTTGATGACAGACAGTTTAAGATAGAGATGGATTGTTTTAGAGGTACACTACCGTCCAATTTTTAATTTATACTTACATCAAACAATATCAGAACTCACTTTAAGGTGATAAGGTGTCTTTGTTTTATCCTTTTTATCATTTTGGTAAAATTTAAATAACTTCATAGATATTCCATATTATGCTTTTCTGTAAAAGCTGTTACAACTCTTATCTCCAGGTTTAAATTATGATATTTAATCATTTTGTACATGTTTTCGCCGGTTTGATTTTATTTTAAGAGTATTAGACCAGAAAATGGCTATTGAAAATTAGACAAAAATACCTATTTTGGCAATTTTTGGGTGAAAACAATGCTGAAACGGTTCAAGGAAAAACAATTTTCACTTGAGAAAAGACACTTTTATAATAATTCATGGTGACCCAAAATTATTATCCAAATTATTTGTATTTCTCAGTCTATCGCCATATTGTTTGAAACTTGTGTAAAGATGATATTACTACTTCGGAAACACCTAAAATGATCGAATTTCATAAAGCTCGAAGATAACTAGGCTGAGACAAATTTTCATAAAATAGCATAATATGGGATATCAAGAAAGTTACTTAAATTTGTATCAAAATGACCTGAAATGACGAAAACAAAATGTAATCAATATGGCCTTATTGCGAGAATTTTCTGATATTGTCTGATGAAAGTATGAAAAAAAATTGTAATCAAAATGAAGAATTGCTTAAAGAAACATTTGTGAAGGTAGTGTATTTTAAGACAGTGTAAGATAGGCAGTGTAAGATATGTAGACAGCTGAAGATAGACGGCTGAAGATAGACAGCTGAAGATAGACAGTTGAAGATAAGACAGTTGAAGATAAGACAGTTGAAGATAGATAGTTGAAGATAGATAGTTGAAGATAGATAGTTGAAGATAGATAGTTGAAGATAGATAGTTGAAGATAGATACTTTAAGATAGATAGTTGAAGATAGATAGTTGAAGATAGATATTGTATAATAGATATTGTAAGATAGATATTGTAAGATAGATAGTTGGAGATAGATAGTTGAAGATAGATAATTGAAGATAGATAGTTGAAGATAGATATTGTAAGATAGATATTTTAAGATAGATATTTTAAGATAGATATTTTAAGATAGATAATTTAAGATAGATATTTTAAGATAGATAGTCAGTGGTGGATCCAGACATGATGGTCTGGGGGGGGGCAAGATGTCTTCCAGCTATCTCTGGCCTGCGTTATAGCATTTTTTCTATCTTCGCGGTCCAGGGGGGCCCGGGCCCCCTAGGCCTCCCCCTGATTCCGCCACTGATAGTTGAAGATAGATAGTTGAAGATAGATAGTTGAAGATAGATAGTTGAAGATAGATAGTTGAAGATAGATAGTTGAAGATAGATAGTTGAAGATAGATAGTTGAAGATAGATAGTTGAAGATAGATAGTTGAAGATAGATAGGATATTTTAAGATAGATATTTTTAGATATTTTAAGATAGATATTTTAAGATAGATATTTTAAGATAGATATTGTAAGATAGATATTTTAAGATAGATATTGTAAGATAGATATTGTAAGATAGATATTGTAAGATAGATATTGTAAGATAGATATTGTAAGATAGATATTGTAAGATAGATATTGTAAGATAGATATTGTAAGATAGATATTGTAAGGGACTGTTCAGAATTTATGACTGGGGGGGGGTGGGAGTTTTGCTGGAACGTCCCGTCAAAAATTAATACCCCCCCCTTGAGTTTCATGCAGATTTTTAGTACCCCACCCTTAGGTTTCACGCGTATTTTTAGTACCCCCCCCCCTCAACATACAAAGCAATACACACATAAATACTGTTATACATGGCCACATGTACAGATTCGCGTCATTTCGCGGACTTTTGCGCGTAAAAAAGTCCAAATGAAATGAGTTTATGTGTTTTTTTTAACATTTTTTCTTTGTTAAAATTTCTTACCCCCCCCCCTTGGAAGTGTTGTCAAAAATTAATACCCCCCCCCTTGAAACACGTGTGAAAAGTTAGTACCCCCTCGGCCAAAACTCCCCCCCCCCCCAGTCATAAATTCTGAACGGTCCCTAAGATAGATATTGTAAGATAGATAGTTGAAGAAAGATAGTAGAAGATAGATAGTTAAAGATAGATAGTTAAAGATAGATAGTTGAAGATAGATAGTTGAGGATAGATAGTTGAAGATAGATAGGATATTTTAAGATAGATATTTTAAGATAGATATTTTCAGATATTTTAAGAGATATTTTAAGATAGATATTTTAAGATAGATATTTTAAGATAGATATTTTAAGATAGATAGTCAGTGGTGGATCCAGACATGATGGTCTGGGGGGGGGGGCAAGATGTGTTCCAGCATTCGCTGGCCTGCGTTATAGCATTTTTTCTATCTTCTTGGTCTAGGGGGGCCCGGGCCCCCTAGGCCTCCCCCCTGATTCCGCCACTGATAGTTGAAGATAGATAGTTGAAGATACATAGTTGAAGATACATAGTTGAAGATACATAGTTTAAGAAAGTTAGTCTAAGAAAGTTAGTCTAAGAAAGATAGTTTAAGATAAATAGTTGAAGATAGATAGTTGAAGACAGATAGTTGAAGAAAGATAGTTGAAGATAGATAGCTGAAGATAGATAGGATATTTTAAGATAGATATTTTAAGATAGATATTTTAAGATATATATTTTAAAATAGATATTTTTAGATAGACATTTTTAGATAGATATTTCTAGATAGATATTTCAAGATAGATATTTCAAGATAGATATTTCAAGATAGATATTTCAAGATAGATATTTCAAGATAGATATTTCAAGATAGATATTTCAAGATAGATATTTCAAGATAGATATTTCAAGATAGATATTTCAAGATAGATATTTCAAGATAGATATTTCAATATAGATATTTCAATATAGATATTTTAATATAGATAGTCAGTGGCGGATCCAGACATGATGGTCTAGGGGGTGGGCAAGATGTCTTCCAGCATTCGCTGGCCTACGTTACAGCATTTTTTCTATCTTCATGGTCTAGGGGGGCCCGGGCCCCCTAGGCCTCCCCCCTGATTCCACCACTGATAGTTGATGAAAGATAGTTGAAGATAGATAGTTGAAGATAGATAGTTGAAGATAGATAGTTGAAGATAGATAGTTGAGGATAGATAGTTGAAGATAGATAGTTGACGATAGATAGTTGAAGATAGATAGTTGAAGATAGATACTTTAAGATAGATAGTTGAAGATATATATTTTAAGATGGATATTGTAAGATAGATATTGTAAGATAGATAGTTGGAGATAGATAGTTGAAGATAGATAATTGAAGATATATATTTTAAGATAGATATTGTAAGATAGATATTGTAAGATAGATATTGTAAGATAGATAGTTGGAGATAGATAGTTGAAGATAGATAATTGAAGATAGATAGTTGAAGATAGATATTGTAAGATAGATATTTTAAGATAGATATTGTATTATAGATATTTTAAGATAGATATTTTAAGATAGATATTTTAAGATAGATAGTCAGTGCTGGATCCAGACATGATGGTCTGGGGGGGGGCAAGATGTCTTCCAGCATTCGCTGGCCTGCGTTATAGCATTTTTTCTATCTTCGCAGTCCAGGGGGGCCCGGGCCCCCTAGGCCTCCCCCTGATTCCGCCACTGATAGTTGAAGATAGATAGTTGAAGATAGATAGTTGAAGATAGATAGTTGAAGATAGATAGTTGAAGATAGATAGTTGAAGATAGATAGTTGAAGATAGATAGTTGAAGATAGATAGTTGAAGATAGATAGTTGAAGATAGATAGTTGAAGATAGATAGGATATTTTAAGATAGATATTTTTAGATATTTTAAGATAGATATTGTAAGATAGATATTGTAAGATAGATATTGTAAGATAGATATTGTAAGATAGATATTGTAAGATAGATATTGTAAGATAGATATTGTAAGATAGATATTGTAAGATAGATATTGTAAGATAGATATTGTAAGATAGATATTGTAAGATAGATATTGTAAGATAGATATTGTAAGATAGATAGTTGAAGAAAGATAGTAGAAGATAGATAGTTGAAGATAGATAGTTGAAGATAGATAGTTGAAGATAGATAGTTGAAGATAGATAGTTGAAGATAGATAGGATATTTTAAGATAGATATTTTAAGATAGATATTTTCAGATATTTTAAGAGATATTTTAAGATAGATATTTTAAGATAGATAGTCAGTGGTGGATCCAGACATGATGGTCTGGGGGGGGCAAGATGTGTTCCAGCATTCTCTGGCCTGCGTTATAGCATTTTTTCTATCTTCTTGGTCTAGGGGGGCTGATAGTTGAAGATAGATAGTTGAAGATACATAGTTGAAGATACATAGTTGAAGATACATAGTTGAAGATACATAGTTTAAGAAAGTTAGTCTAAGAAAGTTAGTCTAAGAAAGATAGTTGAAGATAGATAGTTGAAGACAGATAGTTGAAGAAAGATAGTTGAAGATAGATAGCTGAAGATAGATAGGATATTTTAAGATAGATATTTTAAGATAGATATTTTAAGATATATATTTTAAAATAGATATTTTTAGATAGACATTTTTAGATAGATATTTCTAGATAGATATTTCTAGATAGATATTTCAAGATAGATATTTCAAGATAGATATTTCAAGATAGATATTTCAAGATAGATATTTCAAGATAGATATTTCAATATAGATATTTCAATATAGATATTTCAATATAGATATTTTAATATAGATAGTCAGTGGCGGATCCAGACATGATGGTCTAGGGGGTGGGCAAGATGTCTTCCAGCATTCGCTGGCCTACGTTACAGCATTTTTTCTATCTTCATGGTCTAGGGGGGCCCGGGCCCCCTAGGCCTCCCCCCTGATTCCACCACTGATAGTTGATGAAAGATAGTTGAAGATAGATAGTTGAAGATAGATAGTTGAAGATAGATAGTTGAGGATAGATAATTGAAGATAGATAGTTGAGGATAGATAGTTTAAGATAGATAGTTGAAGATAGATAGTTGACGATAGATAGTTGAAGATAGATAGTTGAAGATAGATAGTTTAAGATAGATAGTTTAAGATAGATAGTTTAAGAAAGATGGATTAAGAAAGATGGATTAAGAAAGATGGTTTAAGAAAGATAGTTTAAGAAAGATAGATGAAGTTTAAGAAAGATATTTTAAGAAAGATAGTTTAAGAAATATATTTGAAGACCGATAGTTTAAGAAAGATATCTGAAGAAAGATATTTGAAGAAAGATAGTTGAAGAAAGATAGTTGAAGAATGATAGTTGAAGATAGATAGTTGAAGATGGATAGTTGAAGAAAGATAGTTGAAGATAGATAGTTGAAGAAAGATAGTTTAAGAAAGATAGTTTAAGAAAGATAGTTTAAGAAAGATAGTTTAAGAAAGATAGTTTAAGAAGGATAGTTTAAGAAAGATAGTTTAAGAAAGATAGTTAAAGTTTAAGAAAGATAGTTGAAGAAAGACAGTGTAAGATGGATAGTTGAAGATAGATAGTTGAAGATAAATAGTTGAAGATAGATAGTTGAGGATAGATAATTGAAGATAGATAGTTGAGGATAGATAGTTTAAGATAGATAGTTGAAGATAGATAGTTGAAGATAGATAGTTGAAGATAGATAGTTTAAGAAAGATGGTTTAAGAAAGATGGTTTAAGAAAGATGGTTTAAGAAAGATGGTTTAAGAAAGATAGTTTAAGAAAGATAGTTAAAGTTTAAGAAAGATATTTTAAGAAAGATAGTTTAAGAAATATATTTGAAGACCGATAGTTTAAGAAAGATATCTGAAGAAAGATATTTGAAGAAAGATAGTTGAAGAAAGATAGTTGAAGAATGATAGTTGAAGAAAGATAGTTTAAGAAAGATAGTTTAAGAAAGATAGTTTAAGAAGGATAGTTTAAGAAAGATAGTTTAAGAAAGATAGTTAAAGTTTAAGAAAGATAGTTTAAGAAAGACAGTGTAAGATAGATAGTTGAAGATAGATAGTTGAAGATAGATAGTTGAAGATAGATAGTTGAAGATAGATAGTTGAAGATAGATAGTTGAAGATAGACAGTTGAAGTTGGATATTTTAAGATGGATATTTTAAGATGGATATTTTAAGACGGATATTTTAAGACGGATATTTTAAAATGATATTTTAAGAATGATATTTTAAGTTAGATATTTTAAGAATGATATTTTAAGATAGATAGTCAGTGGCGGATCCAGACACACAAGATTGTGTTTTTAAGTGTGAGCAATTTAGTTAATACTGATAGAAAGATTGAAAGACTGTTTGAGATAGTCAAGAAACATTTTGACAGTTTAAGATAGTTTGACATCAATAGAAAGAGAATTCAGGAAGGATAGACATTTTAAGATAGATAGCTTAAGACAGACAGTTTAAGATTGCAGTTTAGGATAAATTTAAGATAGTTAGCTTGAGATGAATAGAAAGATTGATTAGAGATTGATAAGATGATCTGCACATACATTTGCCATTAGTCATAATAAGAAGTGTAAAATTATGCCGATAATGTTTCTCAAGTGTTGTTTGCAATTTGCATTTGTGTAATTGTTGTACTTCTTTTTTTCTTGCAGATCTCCCAGACAAATTTACCTGACTACTCGACTACTCATAAGACTACATGTAAGACTACTCGTAAGACTACTCATAAGACTACTCATAAGACTACTCATAAGACTGCTCAGAAGACTACTCATGTCTGAGGGGCGGTATAAAATTTGATTCATTCAAGGTGTAAATATATGTATGTCTTACTAAAAATCTACATCATTTCGCTCCTAAGTAGGGGTATCCAATCTGCATCGCGTTGCTCCTAAGGAGGGGTACTGAAAATTTACATTGAACTCAAGGGGAGTTTCAATTTTTAATGGCAACTTCCAATGAGCCTGCAATCGTTTGCAACATTTGGAATTTTCACACTGTAATAATTAATGGTGCGCTGATGAACAGTTTACTGAAATTAGCGCTATATAAATCCATATTATTATTATTATTTTTGTTTCATGAGGCACTCTGAAAAAAATGGAGCCTCCTATCTGTGTCCTTTGCGGGGAGGGAGAAGGCCCCTGTCCTCCAGCCGGCGAGCGGCCTGCTGCTGAGTGTTGCGTTCTAAGGGTCGGTCTTAAGTGTTTGTGTGGGGGCAAGTTCCATCGGCCGTTGCGTTGGCGTCCCCAACATCACATGCACTCTGGCTCAAGTCTCTCAGTGTCAGTGTCCGCTCGTCGGACAACGGCTGTACCTCCCCCCTCGACGGGTGGCATGGTTTTTGTAGATATGTTGGCAGGGAGAGGGATTAAAATCTGGATCGCATTGATCCTAAGGAGGGGGCCTAAAAATTTACATTAAACTCAAGGGGAGTTTCAATTTTTAATGGTAACTTCCAATGGGCCTCGTTCGTGGGCAACATTTGGAATTTTCACTGTAATAATTATTGGTGCGCTGATGAGCGATTTACTGAAATTAGCGCTATATAAATCCATATTATTATTATCATTATTATTATTATTTCATGAGGAACTCTGAAAAGAATGAAGCCTCCTATCGATGTCTTTGCGGGGAGAGAGAAGGCCCCTGTCCTCGAGCCGGCGAGCGGCCTGCTGCTGGGTGTTGCGTTCTAAGGGTCGGTCTTAAGTGTATGTGTGGGGGCAAGTTCCATCGGCCGTTGCGTTGGCGTCCCCAACATCACATGCACTCTGGCTCACGCCACCCAGTGTCATTGTCCGTCTCGTCGGACAATGGCCGGACCTCCCCCCCTCGACGGGTGGCAAATGTTTTTAATATATGGTGGCATGGAGACCTCCTAGCCGTATGATCAAGCATGACATGCAATTAGATGGCTTCTTTGGTATTAAGTTGTAATGGCGTAACTTGGTTTGTTACAGTTTTGTGTAAATGAAGTTTTGACGGGTGTGTATGTATGTTCGTAGAGGGGGGATTGAAATCTGGATCGTATCGATTCCAAGGAGGGGTAATGGATACCTGCAGAAGGATCATTACTGAGAGTGAGAGACTATAAGAGGTGAGAGAGAGACGGCAGAAGAGGACTGCACAGGATTACGTTCTGCCTGAGAATCTCCCCCTTCCTCGTCACGACAGGCAACGGTCGCCATGGCAGTCGCGGTCTACCTGTGTCCTTTGCGGTGAGAGAGAAGACCTCTGTCCTCGAGCCAACGAGCCGTCTGCTGCTGGGTGTTGCATTCTGAGAGTCCGTTTGAAGTGTTTGTTTGGGGGTTGCATGCCATCGGACATGGGCGCCAATGGTCGGTGTCGTGTACCCCCCCAAACAAGCACTTCAGACCGACTCTCAGAATGCAACACTCAGTAGCCGTCATCTCACCGACTCGTGTACACTGGCCTTCTCTCTCCCCGCAAAGGATACGAGTAGGACGAGTCTCTCATGGCGCCCATTGTCTGCCGTGACGAGGAGGGGGGAGATTCTAAGGCAGAACCTTCTCCCCCGCAGTCCTATTTTGCCTTCTCTCTCTCAACTCTTATAGTACTCTCACTCTCGGTAATGACCCTTCTGCAGGTTTTCATACTTTCTCCATGGGATCTTTACAATCCGCATTTTAATCTCTCTCCTGCTAACATATATACACACACGTCAAAACTTCATTATCATGAAGCAAACAAAGCTTTGCATGTCCTGCTTGATCTGCGGTACTTTGCGGGGAAAGAGAAGGCCTCGAGCCGGCGAGCGGCCTGCGCCTGGGTCTTGCGTTCTAAGGGTCGGTCTTAAGTGTTTGTGTGGGGTCAAGTACCATCGGCCGTTGCGTTGGCGTCCCCAATATCACATGCACTCTGGCTCACGCCTCCCAGTGTCCGTCTCGTCGGATAACGGCCGGACCTCCCCCCTCGACGGGTGGCAAATATTTTGTAGATATGTTGGCAGGGCGAGGGACTAAAATCTGGATCGCATTGATCCTAAAGAGGGGTACTAAAAATTAACATTGAACTCAAGGGGAGTTTCAATTTTTAATGGCAACTTCCAATGAGCCTCGTTCGTGGGCAACATTTGGAATTGTCACACTGTAATAATTAATGGTGCGCTGATGAGCGGTCTACTGAAATTAGCGTGTCCTTTGCGGGGAGAGAGAAGGCCCCTGTCCTCGAGCCGGCGAGCGGCCTGCCGCTGGTTGTTGCGTTCTAAGGGTCGGTCTTAAGTGTTTGTGTGGGGGCAAGTTCCATCGGCCGTTGCGTTGGCATCCCCAACATCACATGCACTCTGGCTCACGCCTCCCAGTGTCCGTCTCGTCGGACAACGGCCGGACCTCCCCCTCGACGGGTGGCATATTTTTTGTACATATGTTGGCAGGGCGAGGGACTAAAATATGGATCGCATTGATCCTAAGGAGGGGTACTAAAAATTTACATTGAACTCAAGGGGAGTTTCAATTTTTAATGGCAACTTCCAATGAGCCTGCAATCGTTGGCAACATTTGGAATTTCACACTGTAATAATTATTAGTGCGCTGATAAGCAGTTTACTAAAATTAGCACTATAAAAATCCATATTATTATTATTATTTTTGTTTCATGAGCGATTCTAAAACAAAAATGGAGCCTCCTATCCGTGTCCTTTGCCGGGAGAGAGAAGGCCCCTGTCCTCGAGCCGGCGAGCGGTCTGCTGCTGGGTGTTGCGTTCTAAGGGTCGGTCTTAAGTGTATGTGTGGGGGCAAGTTCCATCGGCCGTTGCGTTGGCGTCCCCAACATCACATTCACTCTGGCTCACGCCTCCCAGTGTCAGTGTCCGTCACGTCGGACAACCGCCGGACCTCCCCCCCTCGACGGGTGGCAAATTTTTTGTACATAATATTATGTTGGCAGGGAAAGGGTTTAAAATCTGGATCGCATTGATCCTAAAGAGGGGTACTAAAAATTTACATTGAACTCAAGGGGAGTTTCAATTTTTAATGGCAACTTCCAATGAGCCTGCAATCGTTGGCAACATTTGGAATTTTCACACTGTAATAATTAATGGTGCGCTGATGAACAGTTTACTGAAATTAGCGCTATATAAATCCATATTATTATTATTATTATTTTTATTTCATGAGGCACTCTGAAAAAAATGGAGCCTCCTATCTGTGTCCTTTGCGGGGAGGGAGAAGGCCCCTGTCCTCGTGCCGGCGAGCGGCCTGCTGCTGGGTGTTGCTTTCTAAGGGTCGGTCTTAAGTGTTTGTGTGGGGGCAAGTACCATCGGCCGTTGCGTTGGCGTCCCCAACATCACATGCACTCTGGCTCACGCCACCCAGTGTCGTTGTCCGTCTCGTCGGACAATGGCCGGACCTCCCGCCCTCGACGGGTGGCAAATGTTTTTAATATATGGTGGCATGGAGACCTCCTAGCCGTATGATCAAGCATGACATGCAATTAGATGGCTTCTTTGGTATTAAGTTGTAATGGCGTAACTTGGTTTGTTACAGTTTTGTGTAAATGAAGTTTTGACGGGTGTGTATGTATGTTCGTAGAGAGGGGATTAAAATCGCGATCATATCGATTCCAAGGAGGGTAATGGATACCTGCAGAAGGATCATTACTGAGAGTGAGAGACTATAAGAGCTGAGAGAGAGACGGCAGAAGAGGACTGCACGGGATTAGGTTCTGCCTGAGAATCTCCCCTTCCTCGTCACGACAGGCAACGGTCGCCATGGCAGTCGCGGTCTACCTGTGTCCTTTGCGGTGAGAGAGAAGACCTCTGTCCTCGAGCCAACGAGCCGTCTGCTGCTGGGTGTTGCATTCTGAGAGTCCGTTTGAAGTGTTTGTTTGGGGGTTGCATGCCATCGGACATGGGCGCCAATGGTCGGTGTCGTGTACCCCCCCAAACAAGCACTTCAGACCGACTCTCAGAATGCAACACTCAGTAGCCGTCATCTCACCGACTCGAGTACACTGGCCTTCTCTCTCCCCGCAAAGGATACGAGTAGGACGAGTCTCTCATGGCGCCCATTGTCTGCCGTGACGAGGAGGGGGGAGATTCTAAGGCAGAACCTTCTCCCCCGCAGTCCTATTTTGCCTTCTCTCTCTCAACTCTTATAGTACTCTCACTCTCGGTAATGACCCTTCTGCAGGTTTTCATACTTTCTCCATGGGATCTTTACAATCCGCATTTTAATCTCCCTCCTGCTAACATATATACACACACGTCAAAACTTCATTAACATGAAGCAAACAAAGCTTTGCATGTCCTGCTTGATCTGCGGTACTTTGCGGGGAGAGAGAAGGCCCCTGTCCTCGAGCCGGCGAGCGGCCTGCTGCTGGGTCTTGCGTTCTAAGGGTCGGTCTTAAGTGTTTGTGTGGGGTCAAGTACCATCGGCCGTTGACAATGCTTTTTTGGGTTAATTGATATTGAATTCTTTACCAATTGGGTGATATATTCTGTATCGCTAAAATAATATATTTCTAGCCATTGGGTTAGGTGAGCCATACAATGGCTCTCAGACAAGGCGTTGGCGGCCCCAACATCACATGCACTCTGGCTCACGCCTCCCAGTGTCGTTTCGTCGGACAACGGCCGGACCTCCCCCCCTCGACGGGTGGCAAATTTTTTGTACATAATATTATGTTGGCAGGGAGAGGGATTAAAATCTGGATCGCATTGATCCTAAGGAGGGGTACTAAAAATTAACATTGAACACAAGGGGAGTTTCAATTTTTAATGGCAACTTCCAATGAGCCTGCAATCGTTGGCAACATTTGGAATTTTCACACTGTAATAATTATTAGTGCGCTAATAATCAGTTCACTAAAATTAGCGCTATAAAAATCTATATTATTTTTTTTTTTTGTTTCATGAGCGCATCTAAAAAAAAAATGGAGCCTCCTATCTGTGTCCTTTGCGGGGAGAGAGAAGGCCCCTGTCCTCGAGCCGGCGAGCGGCCTGCTGCTGGGTCTTGCGTTCTAAGGGTCGGTCTTAAGTGTTTGTGTGGGGTCAAGTACCATCGGCCGTTGCGTTGGCGTCCCCAATATCACATGCACTCTGGCTCACGCCTCCCAGTGTCCGTCTCGTCGGACAACGGCCGGACCCCCCCCCTCGACGGGTGGAAAAATTTTTGTAGATATATTGGCAGGGTGAGGGACTAAAATCTGGATCGCATTGATCCTAAGGAGGGGTAATAAAAATTAACATTGAACTCAAAGCGAGTTTCAATTTTTAATGGCAACTTCCAATGAGCCTCGTTCGTGGGCAACATTTGGAATTGTCACACTGTAATAATTAATGGTGCGCTGATGAGCAGTCTACTGAAATTAGCGTGTCCTTTGCGGGGAGAGAGAAGGCCCCTGTCCTCGAGCCGGCGAGCGGCCTGCTGCTGAGTGTTGCGTTCTAAGGGTCGGTCTTAGGTGTTTGTGTGGGGGCAAGTTCCATCGGCCGTTGCGTTGGCGTCCCCAACATCACATGCACTCTGGCTCACGCCTCCCAGTGTCAGTGTCCGTCTCATCGGACAACGGCCGGACCTCCCCCTCGACGGGTGGCAAAATTTTTGTACATATGTTGGCAGGGAGAGGGATTAAAGTCTGGATCGCATTGATCCTATGGAGGGGTACTAAAAATTAACATTGAACTCAAAGGGAGTTTAAATTTTTAATGGCATCTTCCAATGAGCCTGCAATCGTTGGCAACATTTGGAATTTTCACACTGTAATAATTATTGGTGCAGCTATTTTATGAGGCACTCTGAAAAAGAATGGAGCCAGTTGTCTTTCCTTCATCACCAGGCTTCTAACCACGGCAGCACTGTATGAATTGCCCATTGGGTTATGATTCTTTCAGATCTGCCTGTTTGTGTAATTGAAAGACCTGCAAAGTGACAATGCTTTTTTGGGTCAATTGATATTGAATTCTTTACCAATTGGGTGATATATTCTGTATCGCTAAAATAATATATTTCTAGCCATTGGGTTAGGTGAGCCATACAATGGCTCTCAGACAAGGCGTTGGCGTCCCCAACATCACATGCACTCTGGCTCACGCCTCCCAGTGTCCGTCTCGTCGGACAACGGCCGGACCTACCCCCCTCGACGGGTGGCAAATTTTTTGTACATAATATTATGTTGGCAGGGAGAGGGATTAAAATCTGGATCGCATTGATCCTAAGGAGGGGTACTAAAAATTAACATTGAACACAAGGGGAGTTTCAATTTTTAATGGCAACTTCCAATGAGCCTGCAATCGTTGGCAACATTTGGAATTTTCACACTGTAATAATTATTAGTGCGCTGATAAGCAGTTCACTAAAATTAGCGCTATAAAAATCTATATTATTATTTTTTTGTTTTGTTTCATGAGCGCATCTAAAAAAAATATGGAGCCTCCTATCTGTGTCCTTTGCGGGGAGAGAGAAGGCCCCTGTCCTCGAGCCGGCGAGCGGCCTGCTGCTGGGTGTTGCGTTCTAAGGGTCGGTCTTAAGTGTTTGTGTGGGGGCAAGTTCCATCGGCCGTTGCGTTGGCGTCCCCAACATCACATGCACTCTGGCTCACGTCTCCCAGTGTCAGTGTCCGTCTAGTCGGACAACGGCCGGACCTCCCCCTCGACGGGTGGCAAAATTTTTGTACATATGTTGGCAGGGAGAGGAATTAAAATC
Source organism: Platynereis dumerilii (assembly GCA_026936325.1). Classification (NCBI taxonomy): domain Eukaryota; kingdom Metazoa; phylum Annelida; class Polychaeta; order Phyllodocida; family Nereididae; genus Platynereis; species Platynereis dumerilii. The sequence continues at coordinate 19,631,854 of JAPTHN010000005.1, read as the reverse complement.
TGGATCGCATTGATCCTAAGGAGGGGTACTAAAAATTAACATTGAACTCAAGGGGAGTTTCAATTTTTAATGGCAACTTCCAATGAGCCTGCAATCGTTGGCAACATTTGGAATTTTCACACTGTAATAATTATTGGTGCAGCTATTTCATGAGGCACTCTGAAAAAGAATGGAGCCAGTTGTCTTTCCTTCATCACCAGGCTGCTAACCATGGTATCACTGTATGAATTGCCCATTGGGTTATGATTCTTTCAGATCTGCCTGTTTGGGAAGACGAAAGACCTGCTCTTTGGGGCTACTAAGTGGCAATGCTTCTTTGACCTATTCATTGGGTCAGCTGATATTTAATTTTTTATATATTCTATATCACTAAAATAATGCCTCTGAGGCTTACCTATTGGATTAAGTGAGCCTTATAATGGCTCTCAGACCACCCTGCTTGATCACAAGCTACTATTCTTCTCCGACCTGCTCACTGGGTCCATTGACTTGCAAGAGTTATGATATCTAGGCGTACAATCAAGCCTGACATGCAATGTGACGGCTTCTTTGGTATTAAGTTATAATGGTGTAACTTGGTCTAATGGTTACGCTTTTGTATAATTGAAATGTTGGCAAGGGGGTACTTAAAATCTGGAACGCATCGATCCTTAGAAGGGGTATTAAAAATTCACATTAAACTTAAGGGGAGTTTTAATTTTAACGGCACCTTCCAATGAGCCTGCGTTTGTAGGCAACATTTGGAATTTTCACATTGTAATAATTAATGGTGCAGCTATTTCATGAGGCACTCTGAAAAAAAATGGAGCCAGTTGTCTTTCCTTCATCACCAGGCTTCTAACCATGGCAGCACTGTATGAATTGCCCATTGCGTTATGATTCTTTCAGAACTGCCTGTTTGTGTAATTGAAAGACCTGCTGAGTGGCAATGCTTCTTATACAATGGGTCAGTTGATATTGAATTCTCTACCAATTGGGTGATATATTCTGTATCGCTAAAATAATGTATTTTTGGCCATTGGGTTAGGTGAGCCATATAATAGCTCTCAGACCGGCCTGATACCTAGCCGTATGATCAAGCATGACATGCAATTCGACGGCTTCTTTGGTATAAATTTGTAATGGCGATACTTGATTTGTTACAGTTTTGTGTAAATGAAGTTTTGACGTGTGTGTTTATATGTTCGCGGGGGTTGGGAGGGATTAACATCTGAATCGTGTCGATTCCAAGGAGGGGTAATGAAAAAACCTGCAGAAGGATCATTACCGTGAGATGAGAGAGAGAAGGCAGAAGAGGACTGCGGGGGAGAAGGTTCTGCCTGGAAATCTCCCCCCCTCCTGGTCACGACAGCGTCCCCAGTATCACATGCACTCTGGTCTCTTCGAACAATGGCTCAACAAGTGGCAAATTGTTTGTATATATGTTGGCAGAGAGAGGGATTGAAATCTGGATCGCACTGATCCTAAGGAGGGGTAAAAAAAAATTAACATTGAACTCAAGGGGAGTTTATATTTTTAATGGCAACTTCCAATGAGCCTGCAACAGTAGGCAATATCTGGAATTGAAACACTGTACTAATTATTGGTGCAGGTATTTCATGAGGCACTCTGAAAAAAAAATGGAGTCAGTTCTCTTTCCTTCGTTACCTGGCTTCTAACCATGGCAGCACGATTCTTTCAGATCTGCCTGTTTGGGAAGATGAAAGACCTGCTCATTGGGGCTGCTAAGTGGCAATGCTTCTTTGACCTATTCGTTGGGTCAGTTGATATTGAATTTTTTACCAATTGTGTGATATATATTCTATATCACTAAAATAATGCCTCTGAGGCTTACCCATTGGATTAGGTGAGCCATATAATGGCTCTGAGACTGCCCTGCTTGATCACAAGCTAATATTCTTCTGCTCACTGGGTCCATTGACCAGCAAGAGTTATCATACCTAGCCATACTATCAAGCCTGACATGCAATGTGACGGCTTCTTTGGTATTACGTAATAATGGTGTTACTTGGTCTAATGGTTACGCTTTTGTATAATTGAAATGTTGGCAGGGGGGTACTTAAAATCAGGATCGCATCGATCCTTGAGGGGGTATAAAAATCCACATTAAACTTTAGGGGAGTTTTAATTGCCAATGTTTAATTTTTTCAAATTGTTTACCCGAGGGGTGTACTTTTAACATGTGTCAAGGGGGTATTAAATTTTTAAAACAAGTCTCAAGGGTATAAAGTTTGAATCATCCAAGGGATACTAAAATTCCGCTAGGAACTATCATAATTTAACAGCAACCACCATGAGCCTGCAATTGTGGGAAATATTTTGGATATCTACATTTCATTAATTATTTTTTAATCCTGAATGGAAGAGTTGCCGACACCGAATACGAATCTGTTTCCAGTGTTAAACATTACATGCAATTTGGCAGCTTCTTTGGAATTAAGTGGGAATGGCATAACTTGGTTTAATGGTTAATGTTATGTGTGAATGGTGACATGTTCCATCAAGTAGGCATTCTAGATGTCCTACAACTCAGAAAATGTGTCAAAGCCACCCTTAAGTGTTTTTAGCAAGTTCTTACTCTTTAAATATATCATTTTTACAAGAAATTGATATAAACTTGTTTAATTGGGTTTCATTCGTAATATTTTTTAAGGTTTCCCTGTGACGGGAGGAAGATATTGCACTCATCTTGGTGGAGCATGTCACATATTTTGAACAGGGGGCAGGTTATAAAAATCCGCATCACATCAATCCTAAGGAGGGGTACTAAAATTAACATTAAACTCAAGGGGAGTTTCAATTTTTAATGGTAACTTCCAATGAGCCTGCAGTTGTAGGCAACATTTGGAATTTTCACACTATTAATGGTGCAGCTATTTCATGAGGCACTCTGAAAAAAAATGAAGCCAGTTGTCTTTCCTTCATCACCAGGCTTCTTTCCCATTGGGTTATGATTCTTTCAGATGTGCCTATTTGGGTAGATGAAACCCCTCCTCGTCACAACAGGCAACGGGCGACGTAGGAATGGGGTCCTATCCGTGTCCTTTGTGGGGAGAGAGAAGGCCCCGGTCCTCGAGCCGGCGAGCGGCCTGCCGCTTGGTTTTGCGTTCTACTGGTCGGTCTTAAGTGTTTGTGTGGGGGCAAGTCCCCAACATCACATGCACTCTGGCTCACGCTCCCCAGGGTCAGTGTCCGTCTCGTCGGACAATGTCCGGACCTCCCCCCCTCGACGGGTGGCAAATTTGTTGTATATATGTTGTGTATAATTAGCCTGGGATGGGTATGCAAATCCACATTAAACTTAAAGGGGTTTTATTTTTTTGTTTAAATGTTGGCAAGGGGGGGATTAAAATCTGGATCGTATTCATCCTAAGGAGGGGTACTAAAAATCCACATTAAACTTAAGGAGCGTTTTAATTCTAAATGGTAACTTAGTTAACTTACAATTGTATCTATATTGCTAAAATAATATGCCTCCTTACGTTGCAATGGCATAATTTGGTTATTCTTCTTTGACCATTGGGTCAGTTGATATTGAATTATTTAGTAATTATATGTGCAAAGCTCGCCAATGGAGAGAGAGATATGCCTCAAAGGAATACAGATGGATGGCCAGACGAAGTGTGTTAACTGGCATGTGTTTTTAATTACATTTAACCAATGTTTTTATCACCTTTTAGAGGTTCTAGTGGTTTTAGTAGTAGTAACACCTGCTTGCATATTTAACAGCAGAATGGATTTTACTATACATGTAACCATTGAAAACGACGACGTGCTTGCGTTCAAACTCATTTATTGAAAGGCAGAAATACCTGAATAATAAAAAAAACAATTATGTTAAAGTTGTGAAATGATAACCAATCATTGACATAACAACCAATCATTTAAATAACCTAAGTTAAATGATTACTCACAGCTAGTTAATTAATGAATAAATTACAAAGTACAATTAATCAAACCATTAATTGACTAAATTATTACCTTCCAGTTAACTGACAAAGTCAAATTAACTAAATTATTCAATAAATAATCAAAGTGAAAAGTCACTATATAAATGTGACAAACTTCTAATTTAATCTTTTATCCATAAATAGCTAAAGTCCAATTTACTAAATCATGAAAATATATAAAGTCAAAACTACTAAATCAGGAAAATAACCAACTTCATAATTGATAAGTTTTTCTAATTGATTTTCCTGAGTAATTTTCTAAATCATAATCATAAAAATATTAACGTCAGAATTATAAATATCAAAGTCGCCGAATAACAATTGTTAAATTTTAAAGTAATAAATTTTCAAATCATTAAATTCAAATACCACAAGTTAATAATCAAACGTGAAATTCACAATTCAATCTTTATACATTGATCCAATGCAACATAGATCATTAGCATCAGAATTGATCACATTAGCATTACATGTTTAGACACCATGCTAAACTCATATACCTGTTTAGACACCATGCTAAACTTATATGACATTTTACAGGTTAAATTAGATTAAACTATTTACAACTAAATATGTACAAAATTGCTATCAAATTACCTCAAACTTTCCAATCCTCAGGGTGAACTTCCCCCTCATCATAAATTCATAATGATGTAAAGCTGGGACTACACCACACCTGCACAGAAACATAAATTGCGATATTTTCACTCAAATACCCAAAGCAGACATCTTGATATTCAATTGACATTTCACAATATTAATCACAATTGAAAATAATTCCTAATTGCAATTATATAAATTTGACACAAGAAATAATATGATATTTATCATCTCTGAAATCTTGGCTAATTGTACAATTAATAAATAACCTAATTTCATACTTTTTCAAGCCGGATGGCTGAAGATTAGAAATCTCAGAGCACCATAATTCAGACCTCTGTAGGCTTTCACCTCCCTGACAGCAATGCCCAGGAACCCAGAAAATATCCAAACTTCCTGTCATGCTCTAAGCCACCTTGTGGTCACTGCCAATTGCAAGCATTTACTGCCCCCTGTTGTGCAAACAGGCAATCTCACAAAATGTTTCTGCTTTTCAATACAATGGAAATATATACACTGTAACCTACTAAATAAGGCTAAATATAACAATTTTAACTAACAATATTTCAATAAATAACTACACACAGGTTACATACATAATTCATGTACTATAATAACTACCAATCCTGATTCTGAAAGGCGGAAACTCACTTGAAGAAGAAGAAGCAATTTGGTGATATATTCTATAGGCCTATTGCTAAAATGTATAACTGTTGGCAGGGGGGGGGGTGTACTAAAAATCCACTTCAATTTACATTTTTAACGAGAATGGGCCTGATCTGACTCTGTGACTATAACCACAACATGCAATGTGGTAATTTTTACGATGGTGGTATTGGTGATATCATTTTAAGGATATTCTGACCAATGTCACTGTAAATTGGTGATTTAACTTTGTAACTCGGTTTGAATCTCTAAATAAATCAATTAATAAATCCGCGAGGAGGTCTATTGTATCAATCTTCAAATTTAGTTTTCCATTTCCATTTTTATTTTCTTATTTATTCATACTACTCATCACGTCGCGACTTCCTAATATTGATTGGAGGAAGTGAGGACTGGAAGAAGATGAAGGAGGACTGAAAGAAGTTGTAATATGTTAAGAAGGAGGACTGGAAGAAGGAGGACAAGGATAGGACAACAACGCTACTCCAAGACAACTTTTTTCATTATTACTAACAGGTGGTGGGGCCCACCGAATGTCCCAGGCCTCCAAGTGGCGGTGGGTGGTAAACACAAGTTGAAGACAGACCTCTTTAACTTGTGGCTAACATGGGACAGTAGTGTGCTTTCACATTACAACAATTCTTTGGGGCTTCTCATCAGCAATCTGTATTGCTATGGAAGTCCCATTATTGTCATCTGGCTATGAACTCTCAACCAGTAGGAGTCATTAATTTATGCATGTATCAATCTGAGGGTATGTTAGTGCTCTAAAATGATTGTATCCTTGCAGTCCTTACAATATTGTAATGTCTTTGAAATCTTACACATTGATGATTGCACATGATTGCACATCACATTAACTGCCAAGAAAGACTGAAATTCTGACTTTTCATTTAGCGAAAGTATTTTCTCTGAATTCACATGAATGGACTCAGCATAAAAAGAATTTCATTTGGAGTGTCAAAAAAACTTTCTGGAGCTAGGAGTGACTTATATATTCTGCCTTTCATGGCTCGTCTTATCTGGCTCCCTTATGACTCTTCAGCACCAATGCAAGTGTGAGGTGGTAAACTTGTTGCTCTTACCTGTCAGGAAAAAGCACATTAATATCATAATAATATGCCAGTTTTTTTTGTATCTGTTTATACCTGAATCTCAGTCAAGACTAGTTCTCCAATTCAGATACAAATAAGGAGTGTCTTGAGGAGCAGCCATTCATCCTGCCATCAGCCTGTCTCTAAGTATACACTGCCAACTCATCAACCATCTCACTCAATCATTTCCATCTGAAGTCAAAAGGACAAATTCACGCAAATACATGTTAATGTTACTTTAAGGTCATTATTTTTAATTAAATTTTGGAAATCATAGAATTACATAAATGTTATGAGAGACCAAAGGTTAGGCCACTCAGTGAAATGGGTCTATTGGATTATAACCGCTTAACTGTCCTTTTCATGACCTACATATACAGGCCATCTCAACCAATAGCAAGTCACTCGTTTTGACTTACGATGTAAGCTGACTCATAATTTCAAATTTGACTGTGTAGCACTAGCAGTTCAAGCAACATACCTCCGGGGCACATGAATCTTCTTGGGATGGAGAAGTCCTCTCTGACATGCTGAGAAGGGTTGACCGGGTAGCTGTGAATTCACTTGGTTTAATATTTTTCAGCTTGACAAGTTCAAGTTGACATGACAAAAAGCTATATTTATGATAGCTGTGAATTAATCTGATACTGGTAATAGCCTATTTTTGGCTTCTCATGACATGAAGAAAAAAAATGTTTTATTATGCATAATGCACTTGGAATTCTGACTGGGAAAAATTGGTTTTGTATTAGCCTGGCTATTCTTGCCTACATATATGATGCAAAGGAGAAAAAAAGCTTAATTTATGTAAGCTGTGAATTCGCCTGATACTGGCCTATTTTTGGCTTCTCATGACATGAAGAAAAAAAATATTTTGAATTCATCTGACTCTGACAAATTGGTTTTGTATTATTAGCATGGCTAATGGGGCTACTATTGCCTACACTGATGTAAAAGGAAAAAAGCTTTATAATAGCTGTGAATTCATCTGATGAATTGGTTTTGTTAATTATGCTTGACATAATAAAGAAAAAGCTATATTTATGATAGCTGTGGTTTTCAAGGTCGAGTAGTGTTTGTCAAGATCGAGTAGTGGTTGTCAAGGTTGTCTGATCATTTGGTTTTTGTAACAGATTGGCAATCCTTTGGCCTATACATTGGGTACTAGCCTATTCTTGACATGTAGAAAAAAAAATTTTATAATGGAATTCATCTTACTCAGATGAAAAGGAAAAAAAAAGCGATATCTATAACAGCTGTGAATTCATCTGATGAATTGGTTTTGTAAATTATGCTAATTTTGGCAAGGTTGAGTAGATGTGGTCAGTCGTGATTGGGGTCGTGCTTGTCAGTCTCAGGTGTCAAGGGCAAGTCGAGGTCGATGTGTAGATGTGGGTCAATTCGAAGTGGGTCAAGCAGTTCAAGCAACATACCTCCGGGGCACATGAATCTTCTTGGGATGGAGAAGTCCTCTCTGACATGCTGAGAAGGTTTGACCGGGTAGCTGTGAATTCACTTCGTTTAATATTTTCCAGCTTGACAAATTCAAGTTGACATGAAAAAAAGCTATATTAATGATAGCTGTGAATTAATCTGATACTGGTAATAGCCTATTTTTGGCTTCTCATGACATGAAGAAAAAAAAAATTTATTATGCATAATGCACTTGGAATTCTGACTGGGACAAATTGGTTTAGTATTAGCCTGGCTATTCTTGCCTACACATGATGTAAAGGGAAAAAAAGCTTAATTTATGAAAGCTGCGAATTCATCTGATACTGGCCTATTCTTGGCTTCTCATGACATGAAGAACAAAAATATTTTGGAATTTATCTGACAAACTGGTTTTGTATTATTAGCCTGGCTTATGAGGCTACTCTAGCCTACACATGATGTAGAAGGAAAAAAAGCTTTATAATAGCTGTGAATTCATCTGATGAATTGGTTTTGTTAATTATGCTTGACATAAAGAAAAAGCTATATTTATGATAGCTGTGGTTGTCAAGGTCGAGTAGCGGTTGTCAAGGTCGTCTGATCATTTGGTTTTTGAAACAGATTGGCTATGCTTTGGCCTTGACATTTGGTACTAGCCTATTCTTGACATGTATAAAAAAAAAATTTATAATGGAATTTATCTGACTGATGAAAAGGGAAAAAAAGCTATATCTCTAATAGCTGTGAATTCATCTGATGAATTGGTTTTGTAAATTATGCTAATTTTGTCGAGTAGATGTGGCAACAGGTAGAGTCGTGGTGATCAGTCGTGATTGGGGGTCGTGGTTGTCAGTCTCGGGTGTCAAGGGCCAGTAGAGGTCTTTGTAGATGTGGGTCAAGGTCGTATCTGGGTCAAAGACGTATCTGGGTCAAGGTCTAATCTTGGTCAAGGTCATTGTAATCAAGGTCGATTCTGAGTGGGTCAAGGTCATTTCAAAGTGGGTCAAGGTCGTTTCAAAGTGGGTCAAGGTCGTTTCAAAGTGGGTCAAGGTCGTTACTATCTGGGTCAAGGTGGATTCTAAGTGGGTCATGGTCGTTCCAACTGGGTCATGGTCGTTCCAACTGGGTCATGGTCGTTCCAACTGGGTCATGGTCGATTCTATCTGGGTCAAGGTCGATTCTCTGGTCAAGGTCGATTCTATCCGGGTCAAGGTCGATTCTATCCGGGTCAAGGTCGTTCCAACTGGGTCAATCTATCTGGGTCAAGGTCGTTTCAAAGTGGGTCAAGGTCATTTCTATCTGGGTCAAGGTCAATTCTATCGGGGTCAAGGTCGTTTCTATCTGGGTCAAGGTCGTTTCTATCTGGGTCAAGGTCGTTTCTATCTGGGTCAAGGTCATTTCTATCTGGGTCAAGGTCGTTTCTATCTGGGTCAAGGTCGTTTCTATCTGGGTCAAGGTCATTTCTATCTGGGTCAAGGTCGATTCTAAGTGGGTCAAGGTCATTCCAACTCGGTCAAGGTCAATTCAAAGTGGGTCAAGGTCATTTCTAAGTGGGTCAAGGTCGATTCTAAGTGGGTCAAGGTCGATTATAAGTGGGTCAAGGTCGTTTCTATCTGGGTCAAGGTCGTTTCTATCTGGGTCAAGGTCATTTCTATCTGGGTCAAGGTCGATTCAAAGTGGGTCAAGGTCGATTATAAGTGGGTCAAGGTCGTTTCTATCTGGGTCAAGGTCGTTTCTATCTGGGTCAAGGTCATTTCTATCTGGGTCAAGGTCGATTCTAAGTGGGTCAAGGTCGTTCCAACTGGGTCAAGGTCGATTCAAAGTGGGTCAAGGTCGATTATAAGTGGGTCAAGGTCGTTTCTATCTGGGTCAAGGTCATTTCTATCTGGGTCAAGGTCAATTCAAAGCGGGTCAAGGTCAATTCAATGCGGGTCAAGGTCGTTTCTATCTGGGTCAAGGGGTCAAGGTCGTTTCTATCTGGGTCAAGGTCAATTCTATCTGGGTCAAGGTCAATTCTATCTGGGTCAAGGTCGTTTCTATCTGGGTCAAGGTCGTTTCTATCTGGGTCAAGATCATTTCTTTCTGGGTCAAGGTCGATTCTAAGTGGGTCAAGGTCGATTCTAAGTGGGTCAAGGTCGATTCTATCTGGGTCAAGGTCATTTCTATCTGGGTCAAGGTCATTCCAACTGGGTCAAGGTCGTTCCAACTGGGTCAAGGTCATTTCTAAGTGGGTCAAGGTCGATTCTAAGTGGGTCAAGGTCGATTCAAAGCGGGTCAAGGTCAATTCAAAGTGGGTCAAGGTCGATTCTAAGTGGGTCAAGGTCGTTCCAACTGGGTCAAGGTCGTTCCAACTGGGTCAAGGTCGATTCAAAGTGGGTCAAGGTCGATTCTATCTGGGTCAAGGTCGTTCCAACTGGGTCAAGGTCATTTCTAAGTGGGTCAAGGTCATTTCTATCTGGGCCAAGGTCGATTCTAAGTGGGTCAAGGTCGTTTCCAATTGGGTCAGGGTCGATTCAAAGTGGGTCAAGGTCGATTCTAAGTGGGTCAAGGTCATTTCTATCTGGGTCAAGGTCGATTCTAAGTGGGTCAAGGTCGTTCCAACTGGGTCAAGGTCGATTCTAAGTGGGTCAAGGTCGTTCCAACTGGGTCAAGGTCGATTCAAAGTGGGTCAAGGTCGATTATAAGTGGGTCAAGGTCGTTTCTATCTGGGTCAAGGTCGTTTCTATCTGGGTCAAGGTCAATTCAAAGTGGGTCAAGGTCAATTCAAAGCGGGTCAAGGTCAATTCAAAGTGGGTCAAGGTCGATTCTATCTGGGTCAAGGTCGTTTCTATCTGGGTCAAGGTCATTTCTATCTGGGTCAAGGTCAATTCAAAGTGGGTCAAGGTCATTTCAAAGTGGGTCAAGGTCGTTTCTATCTGGTTCAAGGTCGATTCAAAGTTGGTCAAGGTCGATTCTATTCCGGTCATGGTCGATTCTAAGTGGGTCAAGGTCATTTCTATCTGGGTCAAGGTCGCTTCTAAGTGGGTCAAGGTCGCTTCTAAGTGGGTCAAGGTCCTTCCAACTGGGTCAAGGTCGATTCTAAGTGGGTCAAGGTCGTTCCAACTGGGTCAAGGTCGATTCTAAGTGGGTCAAGGTCGTTCCAACTGGGTCAAGGTCGATTCTAAGTGGGTCAAGGTCGTTCCAACTGGGTCAAGGTCGATTCTAAGTGGGTCAAGGTCGTTCCAACTGGGTCAAGGTCGATTCAAAGTGGGTCAAGGTCGTTTCTATCTGGGTCAAGGTCGTTTCTATCTGGGTCAAGGTCGATTCAAAGTGGGTCAAGGTCGTTTCTATCTGGGTCAAGGTCGTTTCTATCTGGGTCAAGGTCGTTTCTATCTGGGTCAAGGTCAATTCAAAGTGAGTCAAGGTCAATTCAAAGTGGGTCAAGGTCGATTCTATCTGGGTCAAGGTCGTTTCTATCTGGGTCAAGGTCGATTCTAAGTGGGTCAAGGTCGTTCCTACTGGGTCAAGGTTGTTTCAAAGTGGGTCAAGGTCGTTTCAAAGTGGGTCAAGGTCGATTCTAAGTGGTTCAAGGTCATTTCTATCTGGGTCAAGGTCGCTTCTAAGTGGGTCAAGGTCGCTTCTAAGTGGGTCAAGGTCCTTCCAACTGGGTCAAGGTCGATTCTAAGTGGGTCAAGGTCGTTCCAACTGGGTCAAGGTCGATTCTAAGTGGGTCAAGGTCGTTCCAACTGGGTCAAGGTCGATTCTAAGTGGGTCAAGGTCGTTCCAACTGGGTCAAGGTCGATTCTAAGTGGGTCAAGGTCGTTCCAACTGGGTCAAGGTCGTTTCTATCTGGGTCAAGGTCGATTCAAAGTGGGTCAAGGTCGTTTCTATCTGGGTCAAGGTCATTTCTATCTGGGTCAAGGTCAATTCAAAGTGAGTCAAGGTCAATTCAAAGTGGGTCAAGGTCGATTCTATCTGGGTCAAGGTCGTTTCTATCTTGGTCAAGGTCGATTCTAAGTGGGTCAAGGTCGTTCCTACTGGGTCAAGGTTGTTTCAAAGTGGGTCAAGGTCGATTCTATTCGGGTCAAGGTTGTTTCTATCTGGGTCAAGGTCGTTTCCAATTGGGTCAGGGTCGTTCCAACTGGGTCAAGGTCGTGTCTATCCGGGTCAACGTCGATTCTATCCGGGTCAAGGTCGATTCTGTCTGGGTCAATGTCGATTCTAAGCGGGTCAAGGTCGATTCTATCCGGGTCAAGGTCGATTCTAAGTGGGTCAAGGTCGTTCCTACTGGGTCAAGGTTGTTTCAAAGTGGGTCAAGGTCGTTTCAAAGTGGGTCAAGGTCGATTCTAAGTGGGTCAAGGTCATTTCTATCTGGGTCAAGGTCGATTCTAAGTGGGTCAAGGTCGTTCCAAGTGGGTCAAGGTCGTTCCAAGTGGGTCAAGGTCCTTTCTATCTGGGTCAAGGTCGTTTCAAAGTGGGTCAAGGTTGTTTCAAAGTGGGTCAAGGTCGTTTCAAAGTGGGTCAAGGTCGATTCTAAGTGGTTCAAGGTTGTTCCAACTGGGTCATGGTCGATTCAAAGAGGGTCAAGGTCATTTCTATCCAGGTCATTTCTAAGTGGGTCGTTTCAAAGTGGGTCAAGGTCGTTCCAACTGGGTCAAGGTTGATTCTTAGTGGGTCAAGGTCGTTCCAACTGGGTTAATGTCGTTCCAACTGGGTCAAGGTCTTTTCTATCTGGGTCAAGGTCGATTCTAAGTGGGTCAAGGTCATTTCAATTCGTGTCAAGGTCGATTCTAAGTGGGTCAAGGTCTTTCCAACTGGGTCAATCTATCTGGGTCAAGGTCGTTTCAAAGTGGGTCAAGGTCGTTTCCATCCGGGTCAAGGTCGGTTCTATCCGAGTCAAGGTCGATTCTATCCGGGTCAAGGTCGATTCTGTCCGGGTCAAGGTCAATTCTAAGTGGGTCAAGGTCATTTCTATCTGGGTCAAGGTCGTTCCAACTGGGTCAAGGTTGTTTCTATCTGGGTCGAGGTCATATCTATCTGGGTCAAGGTCAATTCTATCTGGGTCAAGGTCAATTCTATCTGGGTCAAGGTCGTTTCTATCTGGGTCAAGGTCGTTTCTATCTGTTTCAAGGTCATTTCTATCAAATTTCAAAGAGGTCAAGGGCATTTCTAAGTGGGTCAAGCTCGTTTCTATCTGGTTCAAGGTCGATTCAAAGTGGGTCAAGGTCGATTCTATCTGGGTCAAGGTCGATTCTAAGTGGGTCAAGGTCGTTCCAAGTGGGTCAAGGTCGTTCCAAGTGGGTCAAGGTCCTTTCTATCTGGGTCAAGGTCGATTCTAAGTGGGTCAAGGTCTTTTCTATCTGGGTCAAGGTCGATTCTAAGTGGGTCAAGGTCATTTCAATTCGGGTCAAGGTCGATTCTAAGTGGGTCAAGGTCGTTCCAACTGGGTCAAGGTCATTTCTAAGTGGGTCAAGGTCGATTCAAAGTGGGTCAAGGTCATTTCTATCCAGGTCAAGGTCGATTCTAAGTGGGTCAAGGTCTTTCAACTGGGTCAAGGTCGTTTCAAAGTGGGTCAAGGTCGTTCCAACTGGGTCAAGGTCGATTCTAAGTGGGTCAAGGTCTTTTCTATCTGGGTCAAGGTCGATTCTAAGTGGGTCAAGGTCATTTCAATTCGGGTCAAGGTCGATTCTAAGTGGGTCAAGGTCGATTCTAAGTGGGTCAAGGTCGTTCCAACTGGGTCAAGGTCGTTTCAAAGTGGGTCAAGGTCGATTCAAAGTGGGTCAAGGTCGATTCAAAGGGGGTCAAGGTCGTTTCTAAGTGGGTCAAGGTCGTTTCTATCTGGGTCAAGGTCGTTTCTATCTGGGTCAAGGTCGTTTCAAAGTGGGTCAAGGTCATTTCCAACTGGGTCAAGGTCGTTCCAACTGGGTCAAGGTCGTTCCAACTGGGTCAAGGTCGTTCCAACTGAGTCAAGGTCGATTCTCTCCGGGTCAAGGTCGTTCTAAGTGGGTCAAGGTCATTTCTATCTGGGTCAAGGTTGTTCCAACTGGGTCAAGGTTGTTTCTATCTGGGTCAAGGTCATTTCTATCTGGGTCAAGGTCGTTTCTATCAGGGTCAAGGTCGTTTCAAAGTGGGTCAAGGTCGATTCAAAGTAGGTCAAGGTCGTTTCTAACTGGACCAAGGTCGTTTCTATCTGGGTCAAGGTTATTTATAACTGGGTCAAGGTAGTTTCTATCTTGGTCAAGGTCGTTTCAAGGTGGGTCAAGGTCAATTCAAAGTGGGTCAATGTCATTTCTATCTGTCAAGGTTGTTTCTATCTGGGTCAAGGTCGTTTCTATCTGGGTCAAGGTCGTTTCTAAGTAGGTCAAGGTCGTTTCAACTGGGTCAAGGTCCTTCCAACTGGGTCAAGGTCATTTCTATCCGGGTCAAGGTCGTTTCAAAGTGGGTCAAGGTCGTTCCAAATAGGTCAAGGTCGTTTCAATCTTGGTCGTTTCAAAGTGGGTCAAGGTCGTTTCAAAAAGTTTCAAAGTTGGTCAAGGTCGTTTCAAAGTGGGTCAAGGTCGTTTCTATCTGGGTCAAGGTCGATTCGAAGTGGGTCAAGGTCGATTCGAAAAGGGTCAAGGTCGATTCTATGTTGGTCAAGGTCGATTCGAAGTGGGCGAAGGTCGATTCAAAGTGGGTCATGCTTGTTTGTATCTGGGTCAAGGTCGATTCAAAGCGGGTGAAGGTCATGTGTATCTGGGTCAAGGTCGATTCTAAATGGGTGAAGGTCGTTCCAACTGGGTCAAGGAAGATTCAACAGGGTCAAGGTCGATTCTATCTTAATTCAAGGTCGATTCGTAGTGGGTCGCTGAAGGTAAAAAACATGTGAGTGACCAGAACAGGCCTTAGAGGGCTGCACACACGAAATCTATCATCTGAATCTATCATGAATACCAATTCCCCACCTCTGTCTCCAGTTGATCCATGGACTAGCTGTCTGCCAGAAGAATTCTTATGTCAAACGTGTGATGAGCTTACTCATATCAGGATGTCAAGAACATGCTCAGTATAAAGGAAATGCATTTTTTCTCAATGTGTTTTTTGCGATTTTCACTCAGTAACACAAGTAGCAGGTTAGATTCAAGAATTTTTCTTTGTGAAAAAAGTGCAGTTTTGCAGTGAGGCTATCATGTACATTGTAGACAAATTTGATTTATGCAATGTATGTTGACATGCATGCTTAAAGCAACTTCTTATGAACAGAACATTTTGCAACAAACCTCATTGTAATTGGTTAAGTAATAAGAAAGTTACAGGTGTTTTGGTGAAAAGTCTCAATTTCGAGCAAAGCCCTTTTAAAAACCAAAAATCTTCATATTTCAATGGGAGTGATGGGTACAAAAGTGTCTATATCTCGGAAAGTACAAAAGATAATGAAGTTTTGTTTGAAGCACTGAGTAGTGTTATGCTTATACATGTGATAAAATATCACAAAACTGAACAAGCATCCTCGGATACAATGGCTGGTTAATCCTATGGGAAAGTAGAAGGTGTGATTTGCAGCATGGGAGAGCGTCTGAGGCAAAAAATATGAGTGTAAGAACAGTGGAACTGGAGCTTGAGGTATAGTACGGTGATGTATGCGCGAACTAGATTCTCTTGACGTGAGGGTATAGCAATGAAGTAAAGGTGCAACTTGCTGCAGTGAGCATTGCGCAAGTGTTCGAGTAGAAGGTGACAGCAGACACTAGTGTCTAACAGAGTCGTTGCCCATATAGAGTTATAGGCCGACAAATTCATAATGTGGAATACTTGTACCAAATTTCATAACTCTAAAATAAGCGGAATATTAAGGTCACAAAAGGACAGTTCAAGAATGACGTAATATGGCTGGCAAAATGGCCTACATCTTGAATTTATTGTCATGTTCCCAATCAGTACCTACAGGCGTAGACATGACTACTATATATAAAGTTTGGAAAGGTCAAAGGGGGACCAGGGTACTATATAAATAGTAGTGACATGAACCAAATTCTATAACTCTTTAGTGAAATATTAAGGTCACATTTGGCTGTCCAGGAATGAAGAAAGATGGCTGCTAAAATGCCCACTATCTCAGTTGTCTCAACAGGTAGGCTACTCGATAAAATGTTTTTTTTACTAGTTATAGCAGGTGCACACCTAACTGGTCATTCTTCTGCCTTCACCCCCTAGCATATAACTAGCAAAAAAAATTTTTTTTTGCGAGGTCACCCCCCAGATGACCCCCCCAGGACTTGTAAAATCTAAAATTTTAAAATTACCTCCTTCTGAGGTGACCCCCAGCCTAGAAATTTAACTAGCAAAAACAAAAATTTCAGCAAGTACCCCCCCCAGATGTGACCCCCCGGGCCTTGTATAGAATATAAAATTTAATATCTCCCCCCAGGTGACCCAAGCCTATCTAGCAGAAAAAAAAAAAAAATTTATGCGAGTACCCCCCTGAGGTGACCCCCTCGGGACTTGTAAAATCCATAATTTTAAAATTGAAATTGCCTCCCTCCGAGGTAAATATAACTAGCAAATAACTAGCAAAAATAAAAAATTTCTGCAAGCTCCCCCCGGATGTGACCCCCCCCCCCCGGGACTTGTAAAATCTAAAGTTTTAAAATTACCTCCCTCAGAGGTGACGCCTAGAAATATAACTAGCAAAAAAAAAAATTTCTGCAAGTACCCCCCTGGAAACGTCCTCCCCTTCCTCGGGCCTTACATAGAATATAAAATTTAATACCTCCCCTGAGGTGACCCAAGCCTGGCATAATAACTAGCAGAAAAAAACTAATTTTTTTTTTGCGAGTACCCCCCCTGAGGTGACACCCCTCGGGACTTGTGAAATTTAAAATTTTAAAATTACCTCCCTCAGAGGTGACTCCTAGCCTAGAATAACTAGCAAAAAAAATAATTCCTGCAAGTACCCCCCGGAAATGTCCTCCCCCCTCGGGCCTAGCATAGAATATATAAAATTTAATACCTCCCCCGAGGTGATTCCAGCCTGAAAATATAACTAGCAAAAAATTATTTTTTTTTGCGAGTACCCCCCCTGAGATGACCCCCCTCGGGACTTGTAAAATCTAAAATTTTAAACTTACCTCCCTCCGAGGTGACCCCCAGCCTAGAAATATAACTAGCAAAAATAAAAATTTCTGCAAGTACCCCCCCGGCTATGACCCCCCCCCCGCGCCTTGTATAGATTATAAAATTTAATACCTCCCCAGGTGACCCAAGCCTAGCAATATGCCTAGCAGAAAAAAACAATTTAATTTCTGCAAGTACCCCCCTGGATGTGTCCATCCCCCTCCCAGGCCTTGCATACTACATGTCTCCCTATTGGCTGAAATGGCCCATCCCACCAAGTCCCTCATTCTCATTGGCTCTAAATGGCCACACCTCCAAAAATTAAAAATGTTCAAGTAATGCCACAGTTTCAACCGAACAACTGTCAACCCATTACACCTTGCCTAATGCTGTCAAATTAGTCAACTTAGATTGCTTCTAACCAACAATTACCACAAACACAAACTTAACGCATGATGGCCAAAAATGCATAACTGTCATTATGCGCCACACCTCCAAATATCGACCACACCCCCAAAACCCATTATTAAAAAGGCTGGAGAATTCTCCAGCCAAAAATGGGATATTTTTGACCCGTAACGCAAAATGGACCAGTTCATGACGCATGACCATGTGTAGGCAAGAACAAAAGTTCGTAATGCATAATAAAAATATTTTTTTCCTTCATGTCATGAGAGCCCAAGAATAGGCTAGTACCTGTATCAGATGAATTCACAGCTATCATAAATATGGCTTTTTGTCATGTCAACTTGAATTTGTCAAGCTGAAAAATATTAGACCAACTTATCATGTGTAGCCAAGAACAAAAGTGCATAATGCAGACGACTCTGAAACACTACGACTCTGAAACATTGCGACTCTGAAACACTACGACTCTGAAACATCACAGGCTGACTTCACTACTGTCACTGGCTTGCATAACTGGCTGACATCACCAACTGATGTCACAGGCTGACATCACCAACTGGCATCACTGGCTGAGGTCTACAACTGATGTCACTGGCTGACATCACTGGCAGACTTCATTGGCTGACTTCATTGGCTGATGTCACTGGTTGACATCACTAACTGACATCATCGGCTGATGTCCCCAATTGACATCACAGTCTAACATCACTGGCTGAGATCACCGGCTGACATCACTGACATCACCCGCTGATGTCCCCAACTGACTTCACTGGCTGCTATCACTGGCTGATATCATCAGCTGACATCACTGGCTGACATCACCGCATGGCTGATATCGAACATCACTGCCTGACATCACTGACTGAAATCACCGACTGACATCACTGGCTGACATCACTGGCTGACATCACTGACTGACATCACCAGCTGACATCACTGGCTGACATCACTGGCTGACATCACTGACTGACATTGATTGACATCATTGACCATATCATAACTATCCCTGCTAGTCTAACTAGCCCTGCTAGTCCAACTAGCTCTGCTAGTCTAATAATTACCAGAGTGATTGTTACACACTGCTCGATTTTTCATGTGTGCATGGAACTTCCCTACATTTTAGGTATTTGTGTCATTTGCACCAATTGCTACTGCCTTTTATGCCCCACTCTCACGGCAGCTCCCGGAGAACTTTTTGAATCGGCGGCGAAGTATTTTCAGGAGAGACGGAAAAATATTTCCTCTTTTTACGTATCGCGCAGGGGCATTTTAGCTTCCCGCCGGACATCTTTTGGTTGCGCGCCGTCGAGAATCCTGCTTCTTACCGTCACTTCAAATCGCGACGGAGCAGAAAAAAAGTTTCAACCAGTACAAATTTTATTAAAATCGACGGGGGAGCAGACCAGATAAATTGTTCGACGCCGCGATCAGAAAAGTAAGACCGCGTCGAAGTTTTCGCGCCACTGAGGGGCAAAAAGTTTCCCGCCGATTAGGAAAACAAGCGGGATTCTCTGCGGGCGCCAAAAAGGTCGACCCCGCGGTTCTTCTGCACTCCGCCGTCAAGGAAAATGCTCCGGGACGTGTGCAAAACCTTCGCGCCGTCGTCTGGACCCCCTCCTGGAGCAGACAGAGTGGCGCCAGAGGGGCTATTTTTAGCAAAATCCTTTGTCCGCGGGGTACTGAAAGCATCACGGCGTCGACCTTTCGTGCCACGGCGGGAAAGGGGGGTCAGCCATGGAGACGCACTGGCGCGCGCCTCGCATATAAATAGAAGAGCAGCCACTAGAGCACCATAACCACTCTGAACTTCAAGACGAACGCATCTATACTCCATGACACTCTGCTTCACAGCCTACTGAATTGCTGCTTCATTGCTGAATCCCTGCTTCATTGCTGATTGATCCTGCTTCATTGCTGATTCATCCTGCTTCATTTCTGATTGATCCTGCTTCAAGATGGGACCCAGAGGAAGAGGGAAGAAGACCTTGAGGGCACCAAGCAAGGGCATCATTCCAGCCACCACTGAGCACTCCATCTTCAACTCCAGTTGGTTCACCAGCTCCTTTCACAGACTACACAGCTGTTACATTGTCTCCAAGCATGTTCAGCTTGCAGGACAGCATCGTGGCAGTGACCACTGCTACATCAACAGTGACCAGTGAGACCATCTTCGAGGGCGCCCCACCACCCAAAGTGCTGCAACAACCTGATGAGGAGGATGAAGATGATGATGAAGAAGCTGAAGATCAAGTCCTGGCCAAGCTTGCTGCTGCTGTCAAGTCTCCAACCAAGCGTGGCAGGCCTGCCACTGCTGCTGCAGCCAAGAAGAAGCGTCCCAAGTCTGCTGATGCTGATGTCAAGTCTCCAACCAAGCGTGGCAGGCCTGCTGATGCTGCTGATGCTGCTGCTTCTGTCAAGTCTCCCACCAAGCGCACCCAGTCGGCTGATGCTGCTTTGTTCAAGACTCCCACCAAGACTGCTCCAAGGGGAAGGCCTCGCACTCCTGGCAAGTCTCCTTCAGCCAAGCGTCAAGCCACCTCCAAGTCTCCAGCCAAGTCTCCAGTCAAGCCTCCAGCCAAGTCTCCAGTCAAGCCTCCAGTCAAGCCTCCAGTCAAGCCTGTCACTCCAGCCCAGACCCGAGCCAAGACTGCAGTCCAGCCTCCACCTCCACCTCCAGATGATACTCCTGCTGATGAAGATGATGACTCTGTACCAGTTCTGACAGCTGCAATCATCCACCAGCAGACCCTGGACTCCGACTACGATGCCACCACAGAGGAAGATACTCCCAAGAAGAATGCTGCCAAGTCCAAGGGCAACAAGGGGAAGAACCAGGCAAAGGAAGATTCTGACAACACTGGATCTGAGGTTGAGCTGATCGAGGACTCCGATGGCCAGTTTGTCCACAAGGAGAAGAAGAAGGGCTACAGAAAGAAAAACTCCAGGGACCTACTGGGCATCACAGAAGAGCAGGAGGATGAGCTGATCGACTGGTACCGGGAGAACAAGCAGCTGTACTCCAAGGGCTCCACCACCTTCAAGAGTGGACAGAAGGACAGACTGGATGCAGAGAAAGCAGCAGAACTTACATTGCTAGTGGGGAAGGAAATCACAGCAGCTAAAGTCACCAAATGGAGGAGCAACATCAGCACTACCTTCTCAAAGTGCATCAGATCTCAAGCTTCTGGAGCTGGCAGAAAGAAGCTGTCCGACCGAGACAAGTACATCCTGGCGAAGTGTGAATTCCTGAGGCCCTCCATCATTCCGAAGGGTGCCGTGGAAATCTCCAGCTTCACTGGACCAGGAGGAAGTAACCGCCTGTCGTCCGATTCTGATGCCCCCATGGACTACAATCCTATGCCCGACCTTGAGGACAGCCTCCCAGCCAGCCAGCAGCAGTCCTCCCAGGAGATGTCCCAGCAGTCCCTCCAGCCATCCCAGCAGCAGTAGCAGGTCTTCCCAGGACGAAAGCCATCCAAGAAGAGGAAGGACACAGACCAGGAGATGGCCTCTGCCCTGACTTCAATTGCTGGTCACTACACTTCGGACAGGCCCAGGAAACCAGCACCACCTCAGCCGGCAGGACCATTCTGTGACATGTGCCCACAAACTGCTCACAGGCTGGATCCAGAAGTACACCAGTTGCAGAACATGTGCAGGAGTATCTTCACATCTGGGAAGAACATGAACCGTGCCCTGAGACTTCGCCTCCTGCACTCCTTGAGCCAGACGGACCACTACTTTGTACAGGCGGCCGTCCAAGATAAAATCCTGATGATGCAGCAAGAGAATGTGGAGATGATCCTAGGGCAGCAGCAGCACCAATACATCCCTCCTCCTGGTCCAGCTCCATCCTTTGTCAACGAGGACTTGCAGCAGCCTCCAACAACTCAGCAGCAGCCCCAGCAGCCCCAGCAGCCTTCGACAGGTCTTCTTTCGCAGTCCCAGCCTCCACGCCAGCAGTTGCAGTCCCAGCCAAGCAGCAGCAGCCAGTTCCACTCCCTGCAGCCAATTCGAAGCCAGACTCCAGCCCTGCAGCAGTCATCTTTAAGCTTCAGCCAGCTGATGCTTGACAGCCCCCAGAAGCTTGGCTTCCCCGGACCCTCTTTTGGGCAGCAGCAGCAGCCACTACAGCAGCAGCCACTACAGCAGCAGCAGCACCAGCCTCTACAGCAGCATCAGCCACAACAGCAGCAGCAGTCCCTACAGCAGCAGCAGCCACCACTACAGCAGCAGTCTCTACAGCAGCAGCAGCAGTCTCTACAGCAGCAGCAGCCACCACTACAGCAGCAGTCTCTACAGCAGCAGCAGCAGTCTCTACAGCAGCAGCAGCAGTCTCTACAGCAGCAGCAGCAGTCTCTACAGCAGCAGCAGCAGTCTCTACAGCAGCAGCAGCAGCCGACAGTTGTCCACCAGCGGCAAACTCCATTGTCGTTCCAGTGGAGCCAAGTCAACCTGCCCTCTCCAAGGAAGTGATGCCTGTTCAAGTCGTCTGAAAAAAGAAAAAAAAAAAACCCCTGGCCCTTTTAAGGGCCACCAAATCCTCCAAAAAGAGCTGGCCACGTACACATCTTATGTTGACTAAAAAAACTCTTGCGATGACAAACAAGAGCAAAAATGAAAAGAGCCCCAAAAAAAAAGTTGACAAATTCCCCAAAAAAAAAATCCGGTCCTGGCCCTTGTAAATTTTAAACACCTTCATAAAAGCAAGGTGCTATTTCCCTTCTTTTTTTTTTGGCCCATTTTCACTTTCTGCTTAACCAGTACAGGAGGCATTTCTGCTTTCTTAATTAAAGTTTTTTCACCACTTTAATTAATATAGATAGATAGATAGATAGATAGATAGATAGATAGATAGATAGATAGTCAGACAGATAGTCAGATAGATAGATAGATGGATAGATAGGCAGATAGATAGATGGATAGATAGGCAGATAGATAGATAGATAGATAGATAGATAGATAGATAGGCAGATAGATAGACAGATAGATAGGCAGATAGATAGGCAGATAGATAGCTATATAGAAGAAAATATTTGGACGTCGCATATACACTGCAGCAAAGAAAAACGAGTGATCGTCATTTTGCAGTGATGACACTTGGATAGATAGATAGATAGATAGACAGATAGATAGGCAGATAGATAGACAGATAGATAGGCAGATAGATAGACAGATAAATAGGCAGATAAATAGACAGATAGATAGGCAGATAGAAGAAAATATTTGGACGTCGCATATACACTGCAGCAAAGAAAAACGAGTGATCGTCATTTTGCAGTGATGACACTTGGATAGATAGATAGATAGATAGATAGATAGATAGGCACATAGATAGATAGATAGATAGGCACATAGACAGACAGATAGACAGATAGACAGATAGACAGATAGATAGATAGATAGATAGATAGATAGATAGATAGATAGATGGAACACAATGCTCGTTACATATATACACTGCAGAAAACAAAAGCAGTTATCGTCACTTTGCAGGGATTGCACTTGGATAGATAGACAGATAGATAGATAGATAGATAGATAGATAGATAGGCAGATAGATAGACAGATAGACAGGCAGATATATAGCTAGATAGATAGCCAGATATATAGCTAGGCAGATAGAGAGGAAGTGAAAGTGATTTAAATGGGTTGTACAGATAGATGCAAAGCTAAAAATTTGCTATTTTATGTACGTCACAAAATATGTAGTTGTTGCAGGGAGGGCTTTTTTTTTCGGGGGGGGGGGGGGTTTGTCAACATAAAGATGTGTACAAGGCCTGCTCTTTCTGGAGGAAGTGGTAAGCCCTTACAAGGGCTGGGTTAATTTGGGGTTTTTTAAGGGGGGCATTGAATTGCTGTTGCTGCTGCTGCTGCTTCTCTGCTTCATCTTCAAATTCTTTCCATCTGCCAGGGGACACTTCCTGCTGGGCTGTTCACGTAGTCTCGTAGGTAGTCTCGGTACTGTTTGGCTTATCTTGTGGCATTTCCATATGCTGGAGCGAATCCAAGGTCATGCAAGGGGTCTCCTCTCCACAGTCCTTCAGTGACTTCATGGGTTGCAGGATCTTCTCTGTCCATTACGTCGTTGTCCATGGCTCGATGAATTCCTATTCTGTCTCGCAGAAGATTGTGTAGAGTGCAGGCTGCCAGAGTGATGGCTGCCACTCTGCCGGGTTTCTGGGGCATCGTAGTTAGGAAGCATCTGAACCTGTGGGACAGGATACCGAAGGCATTCTCCACCACTCTCCTGGCTCTTGAAATTCTGTAGTTGTAGACTCTGGAGGGGATGTCAAGGTTTCTTCTTGGAACAGGCTTCAGCAACCAGCTCTTCAGGGGGAAGGCCTCATCTCCAACGATGAAGTATGGAAAAGGATTCCCAACTGTGCCAGGTAGAGGTTCAGCAGGGGGTAGCCCAAGTCGTTCTTCTTCCAGCAGGTCCCTCAGCCTTGTGTCCAGGAAGACTCCTCCATCCGATGAGCTTCCTTGGCATCCAGCCTGCACGTACAGGAACTTGTAGTCAGAATCCACCAAAGCCATAAGCACAATGGAATGGAAGCCCTTGTAGTTGAAGTAGATTGACCCAGCTTTCCGAGGACATCTGATGCCAATATGCTTCCCATCCAGTGCTCCGATGCAATGGGGCATGTTCCACCTCTTCTCGAAGCCCTTGGCAACTTCCTTCCAGGATGCTGGATCCATTGGCAGGGCCAGCAGATGTTCGTAAGCTCGCATGATGGCAATGCAGACACTGGGGATAACATTGCAGATGGTGTTGGGAGCCACTCTGAAACCGTAGGCCAAGGACTTGTAGCTCTCTCCTGTCGCCATGTACCGTAGGGTGACTGCCAACTTCAATCCAGGTTCCAGAGCCCTCCTCATGTTGGTGTCTTGTTTTGTAATTGCAGGAGCCACAGCAGCCAGGATTTCAGCAAAAATGTCAGGAGGCATTCTGCAGAAGTTGTAGTAGCCAGAGACATCATTGTTGGCCAATTCAGGCAGCAGCTGGTAGAAATGGCCATGTTGTTCCCTCTGCAGCAGCCAATTCCGAATCCACCATCTCTTCATCCTCCTCCTCCTCCGTATTCTTCTTAGATAATAAGCACCAGCAACAGCAGCAACAACAGCAACGTCAAGGTCTTCCCCAGCATCTTCATCAGCCATCATGTCTGTCCAGCATCCAGGAGTGTCCCCTTCAAAGGTCAAGCAGCAAGTGAAGCAAGGCGGCCCTCTGCGGCCCTTTTTATTGGCTTTCGCAGCGCCCTCCTCCGCCGCGGTGCCCTTGACAACGGCGTCATGCTTTTCATTCCCGGCGATGTGCCCTCGGGCCTACAGACATCCCCGTGGAGAACAAAACCATTCCCGCAGTCGTAAAAGCAATCCCCGGCGTTGTGAAAATATAGTCCGCCGCGGTGAAATAGGTTCACTGAGGGGCAGTTATAGGTTCCCTGCGGGGTACTTTTTATATCACGGGGCGATATAAAAGTATCCCGCAGGAGGAGGAAATTTCTTTCCCCCCAGCGAACTTTTGATGACGGCGTACAACTTTTCTTCCCCGCAGGGAACAAAAAGAACCCCGCCGTGGCTTTCGTTGCATGGTTATCGATTAGCCTTAATTGATTACATAATTGCCCTTCGCGCCGTCCTAACTGAAAATCTTGCAAGAATTCGTCTGGCTCTGCGCCCCCGTCGATAAAAAGCTTACCGTCATCTCCCGTGAGAATGGGGCATTAGGCGTATTTGAGCAGTTGGGTAGATTTTCAACAAAAGGACTTTCATTTCCAGGAGGAAATACAAATGTACAAAATAATGGCAACAAGTCAGAAGTGTAAAACAGACAGAACTTTCTGTATAGGAAGTAAAATTACTTTTAATTAATTAATTTTTAATTAATTTACATGTAAAGTAAACATAAATCCAATATAGTGGAATAAAATATTCATTCAGATTACAAAAATATTCAATAGCACAGCAGATATCAAAACTAAGACACAAGTCATATATATATAAACTTAACAGCAAAAGAAAGTTGTCACTTAATTTTGGCTTATAATTTTGCTTTTTTTTTTTTTTTTACCAAAGAAATTATAATGTATTGTCCCTATGATCAACTAGCCTCTTATTACCAAAAATCATTCAGCTGTGACCATTTCCTGTACACCTTTATACTTGTTTATCCCATTTCAGTTTTCGAAATAAAATATGGCATTAACAACAAGTTATGCCAAAAATAATGGCGCCATTTTAAACAATGCCCAAACAGATAATAGGAAAGCGCAAACTTAGCACATCAACTCTATTTATGAATTTTACAGGGCAATTTGAAAATTTGAGTTTTGCAGATCTGAACCATCATTCTGAAAATTTCCCACAGGGGGTGCTGTAGTCTGGGACTCCAATGGTTCCATGAACTTCCATCAATTTTGGCAATATGCAGAAAGAAAGTGTTTCTTTTCTGGAAGTATTAAAATGAGAATTTTTATGCTGTTGAATTAACCCTCAAATTGTATAAATCCAATTGTGCAATGATGACAGAGACCTTATAAGAGCAAAAGATTTACTTGAAAACAGAATCACTGCCTTTAATAAGCCCTTAAATATATTGATAGGCCTACTCAGTATTTAAACCTTTTCTGTCAGGCTTTTTTCCAAAGAGCCATTTTCATTCCTCCCTGGGTGGGTTGGGGGAGACATAATGACAACTTATTTATTGATACAATGATACAAACAGCACATTTCATTTATATTAGCAAGTTCAGGAAAACAATGTTCAGAAAAATTAAATAAAATAAATCCTGCCCTGCGTTCCCAATTGTTACACAACCATATAGTTTTTCATGATATCTCCAAAATAATTAACACTATTATATCCTTTTCACAATATAATACATGTGCCATGCTTCCAATACCCCATTAATTGTGTCCAATTCTGTCCTTTCTGTGAGGGGTTATGCTGTATAATCAGATTTCATGCAATTATTGAACACCAATCGTAAGATACCAAGAACATGTTTGCTGAATATCTGGGAATCGCATCCCGCCGGTGTCCCTGATTATACAGCATTACTCCTATCTTAACTGACAGAATTGGTAGAAAATTTACAGCATTTTGGCTCCATTACACTTATTTGGATACCCTTAATGATCGTATCATATAAATATGATATGATCATTAAGGGTATCCAAATAGTGTAATTTCTTTCGGAGATATAATGAAAAAGCGTAGTCTCATAATAATTAGAAATGCCGTGCACACACGCATATTTAAACTCAGCAACATTAAAAATGCACACATTTTCAAAGTATCGTAACTTTTGAAGCATTAAATTTATCTTGATGTAACTTGGCAAATTTGCTTATTAGCTACTCAAATAAATATTGTGTAAGTTTGAACAGGATCCATGAATATTGATAAGAACCATACATCCTTTTGTGACATAATGTAAATTTGGAAATTGAAAAAGGGATCAGGGAGTAGAGTACAGATGCTATCACTTTTTTATTGATTTCAAATGGTCAAAACAGAAGTCCAACAAGATTTCAGCTCAGTATTTGACCAAAAACAGGATAATTCCGATGCGTGTGATGCAAAAGTGTTGAAAATGATGTGACAAACAAATGTGAAAAACACCGACTTGACAGAAAAATCAACAACAAAAGAACGCAAAATCCCATGAGAAAGCACGAGTGACCATATTGATCATTTCCACACTCCAAATATTGAGCTGTGACAGACTTTACAAGAAATCGATTTTGGACCAATTTGCATTGGTTGTGATTTTGGACATGTAGCACTAAAAATGCCCTAGTCCAGCCGTTTCATACTCATTCTTTATGAAATTTTCTGGACTTTCGCAAGAGATGTCAACTGATATCAGTGTAAAGTTTCATGGAAATATCTACATAACAAATTAGTTCTTAAGGTGTTCAAAAATGTGTGCGTTTTTAATGTTGCTGAGTTTATATACAAGTATTCAAAAAATAAGTACAATAACAGGTTTTCATGATCTGATATAAAACAAATTTATTGAATCATTTCAATTCTTTTAGATTAAAATTACACAATGTCACTTAAAAGTCATTGCGTGAATTCATGATTCGCTTTTAACTCTTGATGATGTCATCAGTGTCCATTATCGACAATTGCATGAGCATTACTGCCAAGATCCTAGAGCAAAGCTGCAAACTGGCCAGAATATACATAATGCGTAACACTTGTTCTGCTGTCGCCATCTTACAAGTGTGTTTTAAAATGACTTGATAAACTGTTGCTGCTAACGAATCGTCTGCCACATACAGAACATTTATATGGCTTCTCTCCACTGTGTGTTCTCGTGTGAATATTAAGATGTTCATTTCTCCTGAACACTTTACCACAAACTGAACAGTCATACGGCATTTCTTCAGAGAGTCCATTTGCATATGTATGCCAAGATTACCTTTACGGCTGAACAACTTGCCACAAATCAAACACTCGTATGGCTTTTCTCCAGTGTGTGTTTTTGTGTGAAGGTTCAGAGTTCCTTTCTGGTTGAACATCTTACCACAAATAGAACATCCATATGGCTTCCCTCCAGTGTGTGTTCTTACATGCATATGAAGTCCACTTGTTGTTCTGAACATTTTACCACAAACTGAACATCCGTATGGCTTCTCTCCTGTGTTCTCATGTGTATATCAACTTTTCCTTTTTGGCTGAACATCTTACCACATATGTCACATCCATACGGCTTCTCTCCATGTGTGTTTTGATGTGTAAATCAAGATTACCCTTCTGGCTGAACATCTTTCCACAAAGGGAACATCTGTGTGGTTTTTCTCCAGTGTGTGTTCTTTTGTGTTGGCTAAGAGTTCCTTTTTGGCTGAACATTTTCCCACATACAGAACATCCGTATGGCTTCTCTCCTGTGTGTTTTCCAAGGTGTATTTTACCACACATGGAACATTCATATGGCTTAATTCTCTCCTGTGTTCTTGTGTGCTCATCACGATTTCTACTAGAGCTGAACATTCTACCACAAACTGAACATCCATGTAGCTTCTCTCACATGTTCTCCCGTGTGTGTTCTGAAGTGTGACTGGAGCGCTATGTGTGTGTGGAACCTTTTACCACATATGACACATCCATAAGGCGTCTCTCCAGTGTGTGTCCTGGTATGCTTCTGAAGATCTGCTTTTACGCTGAACCTCTTTCCACAAACCAAACAGTCATATGGTTTCTCTCCAGTGTGTGTTCTCACATATAAGTTGCGATTGCCTTTCATGTTGAACTGTTTCCCACAAACAGAACATCCATATGGCTTCCTGTGTGTGTTCTTATATGTAGCTGAAGATATCCTTTTTGGCTGAACATTTTGCCACACACGGAACACCTGTGTAGTTTCTCTCCAGTGTGTGTTCTTGTGTGTATATCAAGGTCTTTTTTTCCACTGAACACCTTACCACATGCAGCACATCCATTTCGCTTCTCTCCTGTGTGTGATCTCAAGTGTGAATTAAGAGAACTTTTTACGCTGAACATTTTCCCACATACAGAACATCCATACGGCTTTTCACCAGTGTGTGTTCTCATATGTATATCAAGATATCGTTTTCTGCCAAATTTCTTTCCACAAATTGAACATCCATATGGCATCTCTCCAGTGTGTGTTCTCATGTGTGAATTAAAGAGTATTTTGTCTGGTAAACGTCTTACCACATACAGAACACCTGCACGACTTATCCTCAGTGTGTGTTCTAGCATGTGCATCAACATCTCCCATTGTCTTGAACAGCTTACCACACACAGAATATCCAAGGGGCTCCTCCATTACAAATGTTGGGGTTAATTATTTGAACGAGCAACTCCAGTTGAACGAGAAGAAACAAGTCCACTCATGAAAATATTGAATACCTTATATTCAATTGAAGGTTTGAGAAAGCTTCGTACTTTGTATACCAAGTTATTTCGACAATCTCTGAAAAGAAAAGAAAACTGTAGTTAATAGGTCTAAATTTGGGTAGGCATGAATGGAACCAAAAGTTGTTCTAACAAAAGATATCTTCTATCTTTTTTGTCTATTAAAATAATAGCGTACTGGAATATCTCAATTTCTACCCAATGTCTTGTCTTCTTATTTTCCCAGTACATTCCTAATTTCACTGGTAAAAATTATGTGAGTAGACTAAATGGTGTTATTTAAAGTACCGCCTTACCAGGCAAAATATTTTATATGTAAGTCATTATAACCTGTAATTGCACATTGTATTTAATTCATATCCTAAAAATATCTAGTCCTTTCTCTTGGTATTGTTAATCGCCTCAGACCAAATAGCATTCATCGCTAATGTTTCCTTTCTAAAATCCAAGATTAAATAAAATGTTGTATTTTGAATCTTGTATATAAGGCTCCTGAGGCGACCTCACCCCTTTTTGAAGACTGTTGCACTGCTCTAAATTGTTGTAATTGATGATGATCAGATTTAAGCTGATTCAGGTGTAACACACGAGGGCAGCAACTGCAAGGTCTCTACCAATAACTATTGCTCCCCTCCTTTGAGCTTCAGTTTCTATTTCTTAGAAACAAAGGCTCAGAGAGTCACTTAGAGCCAACTCTTATTGTGACCATGAGGAAGCAGCAGGCTACAACATTTCACGTCCTCCTTCACATAAATTTCTGAAGCAGCTAGGGATGGACACCGGTTCAAGGTATATCGATCATTCCCGTTCTTTCTCCCGGTTTGATAACTGAAATCGATGAAATAAACTTTCGGTTCGATCCATTTGCTTAATTTCCATGTCAATTGGTCAAAAATGACTTTATTAAGCCAAGAAGTCAGAAAAATCGCGAGCAAAACATTACCGAACCTTCGCCCTGGTTGCAGCCCACGACGGACTGGTGATTTTCTGGACCAAAAACACAGATTTTGCCTAGCGTATTTTGCCAAAAATTCACTAATTTGCGGATCTGGCTGAATTTGATGATCGCGATACGAACCGAAAACCGAAAAAAGTATCGTATCGAACTTGGCAAACGGTTGTGTTGAGCACAGAATACACATACTAACCTATAGATACTTATAGCTACATAACGTGTAAAACTTGTTATGCTTACCATCTCACAAATGTGTTTTAAAATGTCTTGAGCAACTCCCTCTGGTACTGAATCTTCTCCCACAAACAAAGCATTTATAGGGCTTCTCTCCACTGTGTGTTCTTAAGTGTTGATCAAGACTTGATTTCCTCGTACATACTCTGCCACAAATTGAACATCCATATCGTTTTTCATTGTGGGTGTCCATGTGTGAATCAAGTGCATCTTGCGTGTTGAATTTTTTGGCACAAACTGAACACGCATATGGCTTATAATCTGCAGTGTGTTTCTTTGCATGTATTTTAAGGTTTCCTCTCTGGTTGAACGACTCCCCACAAACCGAACATCTGTATGGCCTCACTTGACTGTGTGTTCTCAAGTGTAAATTAAGCACTCCTTTTTCCTTGAACATTTTACCACAAATTGAACATCCAAACGGCCTCTTATCACTGTGTGTTACCATATGTATATCAACACTATTTTGTGTCTTGAACTTTTTGCCACAAACTGAACACCCATATGGTCTCTCTTCAGAGTGTGATTGAACGTGTTTGTCAAGATTGCCTTTAAAGCTGAACAACTTGCCACAAATTGAACACCCATATGGTTTTTCTCCAGTGTGTGTTCTTGTGTGTAAAAGAAGTTCTCCTTTCGTTCTGAACTTCTTACCACACACATAACATCCATGTGGCTTCTCTCCAGTGTGTGTTCTTACATGCAAATTAAGTTCTCCGGTTGTTTTGAACCTTTTGCCGCAAACAGAACATGCATACGGCTTCTCGTCAGTGTGTGTTCTTTTCGTGTGTTCAATCATGTCCGATTTTATGCGGAACGTCTTACCACATACAGGACATGCAAATGGCTTCGCTCCAGTGTGTGTTGTCAAGTGCAAATCACGGCTGCCTTTCTGGCTGAACCTCTTTCCACAAACCGAACAACTGTATGGTTTCTCACCAGTGTGTGTTCTCCTGTGTAGGCTAAGGCTTCCACTTTGGCTGAACATTTTCCCACACACAGGGCATCCATACGGCTTCACTCCAGTGTGTGTTTTCATGTGTATATCAACTTTTCCTTTCATGTTGAACATTTTGCCGCATACAGAACATCCATATGGCTTATCCTCAGCATGCCTTTGTGCATGTTTAGCAAGGTAGCTACTATGTCGGAACATTTTGCCACATACAGAACATTCACACGGCTTCTCATCAAAGTGTATTCTCCTGTGTGCATGGAGATTGCTTTTCATTCTGAACATCTTCCCACATACGTCACATCCATATGGCTTTTCTCCAGTGTGTATGCTTGTGTGCTTCTTAAGATCTCCTTTTGAGCTGAACATTTTCCCACATACGTCACATCCGTATGGTTTCTCTCCAGTGTGTGTTTTCATGTGTAAATCAAGATTGCCTTTGCTGCTGAACATCTTCCCACACACAGAACATCCATATGGCTTCTCACCAGTGTGTGTATATGTATGCAGAAGAAGACTTCCTTTTTGGGTGAACGTTTTCCCACACACAGTACATTCATACGGCTTCTCTCCAGTGTGTGTTCTTGTGTGTAGGTTAAGTTCACCTTTGATAGTGAACGTTTTCCCACATACAGAACATTTATGTGGCTTCACTCCGGCATGTCTTCTCACGTGTAAATCTAGAGAACTTTTTACAGTGAACGTGTTCCCACATATCGAACACTTATACGGCTGCTCTCCGGTGTGTGTTTTTATGTGTTTATTAAGAGATTGTTTTGTGCCAAGCCTCTTACCACATACAGAACATCCATATGACGAGTCTCTGGTATGTGTTTTCACGTGTAAATTAAAAGAAGTTTTATCATTGAACACTTTCCCACATATCAAACATCCATATGGCTTATCTCCAGTATGTGGCTTATCTTCGAGTGTTTCAGTGTGTATATCAAGTTCGCCTTTTGAATCTTCAGCGTGTGTTTCAGTGTGTATATCAAGTTCTTCTTTTGAATCTTCAGCGAGTGTTTCAGTGTGTATATCAAGTTCTTCTTTTGAATCTTCAGCGTGTGTTTCAGTGTGTATATCAAGTTCTCCTTGTGAGCTGAACATCTGCCCCTCCATAACAAATGTCAATTATTTCAATTAGCAACTCCAGTTGAATGGGAAGGAATATATCCAATTATCCACTCATGAAATATCGATTCCAGATTGGTAATATAAAACAGCACAATAAGTCAATTGAAGTTCTGAGCAAGCTTATCACTTCCCATTCCAAGTTACTTTGAGAATCTCTGAAAGAAAAGAAAATTGTTCTTAATTTTGGTAGGCATGAATGGAAGGTACATGTACATTACACAGTTTTATCTAATAGACCATGCAGACAATTATATCATCAAAAGATATATTTATAATATGAACAGGAATTCAAGGATTCAAACCCTTTGAATATGCAAAGTGTTTTACACAAGGTACGATAAGAAACAGGAACAAATTGTTACAAACAAACGAGTATCTTCACACTAATGCGGGTAACGTTTGCAGTGATGCAACCCTGCACCACCAAAATACCCGACCACCAGCAAAAACCAGTCCAGTGCCACACTGGTCAAGTCCAGTGCCAGACCCGACCAGTCACCCACAGGCCAATACCTGTAGCTAATTCTATAACCCTAAGCGATATATTAAGGTTACAATGGGCAGTTCAAGAATGAAGAAAGATGGCTGCCAAAATGACCACAATCTTGAATTTATCGACATTTTCCTGATCCATGCCAATAACTGTACCAGATTCTATAACTCTAAGCAAAATAGAAAGGTCACAATGGGCAGTTCAAGAAATAAAGAAAGATGGCTGCCACAAAATGGCCGCCATCTTGGATTTCTCAACAATGAACATGTTCCCGATTGATACCCACAGGCCATACCTGTAGGCCTACCAAATTTTATAACTCTAAGCGCAATATTGAGGTCACAATGGGCAGTTCAAGTAAAAGAAAGATGGCTATGCAAAATGGCCACCATCTTTGATTCTTCAACATGTTCCTGATCCGTACCCACAAGCCCAATACCTGTACCAAACATCATAACTGTAGGTGAAATATTAAGGTCACAATGGTCAGTTCAAGAATGAAGAAAGATGGCTGCCAAAATTGTCGCCACAAAATGGCCACCAGCTTGGATTTCTCAACACGTTCCCGATCGATACCCACAGGACAATACCTGTACCAAATTTCATAACTATAAGCGAAATATTGAGATCACAATGAGCAGTTCAAGAATGAAGAAAGATGGCTGCCAAAATGGCTGCCACAAAATGGCCACCATCTTGGATTTCTCAACATGTTCCTGATCTATTCCACAGGCCAATACCAGTACCAAATTTTATTACTCAAAGTGAAATATTAAGGTCACAATGGACAGTTCAAGAATGAAGAAAGATGGCTGCCATAATTGCCGCCACAAAATGGCCACCAGCTCAGATTTCTCAACAACTTCCCAATCGATACCCACAGGCCAATAACTGTACCAAATTTCATAACTCTAAGCGACATATTGAGATCACAATGGGCAGTCCAAGAATGAAGAAAGATGGCTGCCAAAATTGCCACCACAAAATGCCCACCATCTTGGATTTCTCAACATGTTCTCAATCGATTCCCACAGGCTCTAAGCGCAATATTGAGATCACAATGGGCAGTTCAAGAATAAAGAAAGATGGCTGCCAAAATGGCCACCATCAGGGATTTCTCAACATGTTCCTGATCCATGCCCACAGGCCAATACCTGTACCAAATTTCATACCTGTAAGGGAAATATTAAGGTCACAATGGGTAGTTCAAGAATGAAGATGGCTGCCAAAATGGCCGCCACATAATGAATGCCATCTTGGATTTTGCGACATGTTCCCGATCCATATCCACAGGCCCATACTTGTACCAAATTTCATAACTGCAAGTGAAATATTAAGGTCACAATGGGTAGTTCAAGAATGAAGAAAGATGGCTGCCATAATTGCCGCCACAAAATGGCCACCAGCTCGGATTTCTCAACAACTTCCAAATCGATACCCACAGGCCAATAACTGTACCAAATTTCATAACTCTAAGCGACATATTGAGATCACAATGGGCAGTCCAAGAATGAAGAAAGATGGCTGCCAAAATTGCCACCACAAAATGCCCACCATCTTGGATTTCTCAACATGTTCTCAATTGATTCCCATAGCACCATACCTGTACCAAATTTCATAACTCTAAGTAGAAAACTAAGTTCACAAATGGACACTTACAAAAACCTTAACCGGGACAACGAGGACGACGAAAACGATCGAGTGACAACAATAGCTCTTCGTTTTCAAAGAAAACAGACAAGCTAAAAATGAAATTCATATCACAAAGCTTTTTTAAACCCTCATTTTTATCATAGTTTTCGAAATTTCGATGGACTGCTTCCGGACCGGTCAATAATAAAATCGGACCACATCACCCTGGACCAGACTTGGACGAGACAACTTTTGTACCATAGGCGTATCGGAGGGGGGGGGGGGCAGGGGGAAAAGTTTGGGAAACAGTAATATTCTGGCAAAAAGGCTGAAAAATTTGGGAAGATGATTAAATAAACATTATTGAAAATTAATGATTTCTAGCCAATTTAACCAGAAATGGTACTAAAACTAGATCTTGAAATTCGGGCAAATGTCGCTTGCCCCCCAAAAATGCGCGCCGTACGCCTATGTTTGGTACATACCAGACCACCCTCTTAAATGTGGTCCAGTCTGCATCACTAAACCATTAAGGACAAAACAACATGTTCACCTACATGTATATTACAATGTTTTCTTACATTTGAGCACGGGACCTTGAAAAGTAGGTCAAGATCATCAAAGGTTATGAATCATGATCCTCCAAGAGGCTGATGTGGTCAATTACTGATTCCTACTAGTATGGTATTCCTGACATTCCTAACTCATACGATGAGGGTATTCATGCATTATTTTTATAGCATATCACTTGCACCATTTCCCATTGTTTGACTGGACAAACTGGGTGGAGACAATCAAATGGACAAAATGGATGGAGGCAATCAATGGACATAGTGGGCGGTGGCCATCAATTGACAATGAACAAACCGAGCTGGGTTGTGGCGATTCAAGGACAAACTGGGTGGAGGCCATGAACGGACAAACTGGGTGGAGGCCATCAAAGGACAATCTGGATGGAGGCCACCAAATGACAAACTGGGTGGAGGCCACCAAAGGACAAACGGGGTGGAGGCCATCAAAGGACAAACTGGGTGGAGACCATGAAAGGACAAACTGGATGGAGGCCACCAAATGACAAACTGGGTGGAGGCTATCAAAGGAAAAACTGGATGTAGGCCACCAAATGACAAACTGGGTGGAGGCTATCAAAGGACAAACTGGATGGAGGCCATCAAAGGACAAACTGGGTGAAGGCCATCAAAGGACAAACTGGATGGAGGCCACCAAATGACAAACTGGGTTGAGGCCATCAAGGGACAAACAGGGTGGAGGCTATCAAAGGACAAACTGGGTGGAGGCCATCAAAGGACAAACTGGGTTGAGGCCATCAAGGGACAAACAGGGTGGAGGCCATCAAAGGACAAACTGGGTGGAGGCCATCAAAGGACAAACTGGGTGGAGGCCATCAAATGACAAACTTGGTGGAGGCCATCAAAGGACAAACGGGTGGAGGCCATCAAAGGAAAAACTGGATGTAGGCCACCAAATGACAAACTGGGTGGAGGCTATCAAAGGACAAAC
This sequence comes from Platynereis dumerilii, assembly GCA_026936325.1. NCBI lineage: Eukaryota > Metazoa > Annelida > Polychaeta > Phyllodocida > Nereididae > Platynereis > Platynereis dumerilii. The sequence continues at coordinate 19,595,807 of JAPTHN010000005.1, read as the reverse complement.
TGGATGGAGGCCATCAAAGGACAAACTGGATGGAGGCCATCAAAGGGCAAACTGGGTGGAGGGCATCAATGGACAAATTGGGTGGAGGCCACCAAAGGACAAACTGGTTGCAGGCCACCAAATGACAAACTGGTATGAGGCCACCAATTTACAAACTGACTGGAGGCCATCAAAGGACAAACTGGATGGAGGCCATGAACGGACAAACTGACTGGAGGCCATCAAAGGACAAACTAGGTGGAGGCCATCAAAGGACAAACTGGGTCTAGGCCACCAAATGACAAACTGGGTGGAGGCCATCAAAGGACAAACTGGATGGAGGCCATCAAAGGACAAACTGGGTGGAGGCCATCAAAGGACAAACTGGGCGGAGGCCACCAAATGACAAACTTGGTGGAGGCCATCAAAGGACAAACGGGTGGAGGCCATCAAAGGACAAACTGGGTGGAGGCCATCAAAGGACAAACTGGGTGGAGGCCATCAAAGGACAAACTGGATGGAGGCCACCAAAGGAGAAACTGGGTGGAGGCCATCATGAGACAAACTGGGTGAAGGCTATCAAAGGACAAACTGGGTGGAGGCCATCAAAGGACAAACTGGGTGGAGGCCACGAACGGACAAACTGGATGGAGGCCATCAAAGGACAAACTGGGTGGAGGCCATCAAAGGAAAAACTCGGAGGAGACCATCAATGGATGGACTTGTGACCCATAATGGAGGTCAATGCAGTTAAAAATCAATGATACCTACCACCAATATAGCAGATCTAAATCATTCATGAACTATTCTATACACAAGGTATTTCTGTGTTTTGGCCCTGTGATCTTGCAGCTATAAACAGGACCCAAAACAGGGGTTCTACAGACGTCTAGAGTGTCTCCAGTCATCACTTTGGTGCTCTCTTGAGACGTCTGTTAATTGACAATATTTGGCCAATCTAGACAGTCAAGAAATCATTATTTTCTGTATTTCCAGATGTGGTCATATGTCTTTAGATGTTCATTTCAGAACAACTACAGACGTCTGGAGCACTCAAAATTCTTGGTATAACAGACAGTCTGTGTTATGCCATATTAGAACCTTTACAGACGTCTCCAAATAATGAAAACCCATGAGATCCAGACCAATCACTGAAAATCATAATATGCAGACATCTATAGTACACAGAAAATGGTTAATAAGGATCTAGATTGAAGTCTGTAGCAGTGATTTATCTGTTGCCTACAGACCGTCTGGATAACCAAAAAAATTAGCCCTTACAGACGTCTCTGTAGACCCTAAACAGAACATCTGTAGACGGTCTAGATATCTGATAAAATGAGCCTCTACAGACGTCTCAGAGAACCCTAAACAGGCCACCTATAGACTCTCTAGACGTCTGTAGAGGCTACAAAATGAGCCCTGTTTATATATGGATCTTGGGAAATATGTCAAAAGTCATCGAAGGTCAGCCTTGTCGCAGAATTGAAGGTGTTGCATAATCCCTGCCAACACAATGCTCCTAACTTCAGGGATTTTTGAGTTGTCAAGGACCACTCAAGGCCAATGAAGGTCGCACTCATTAAAGTGGAGGATGTGGTCAATGATTAATAAAACTCCTATTCATTCCAAAATCAAGCAACGCCCTATAAAGAAATGCTCGCTCCAGAAATTATTTATTTAAAGACAGCACAAAAAGAATTTATATTCATTTCACCAAAACTGAGGAAGAAATTTTTTTTAAAACTCCAAATCCTACCACCCTTATCATTAAATGGTGGCCGCCTTTCAAGCCATCAAATCTAAACAATGTTGATTTTCATATTTCCCACGGATTATGGAAAGATTTTTACCTTCAGTGAATAAACCATATATACATGTAAGAAATGTACAAATTCAGTGGCGGATCCAGAACCGGATGTCTGGGGGGGGGGGGCACAACGCATATTTTCTTTAAAATATTTTGTTATCTCCCTGGTATAGAGGGTGGCCTCCTAGCCCCCCCCCCCTGCACTTAGACCCCGAAGTTGACTGCAAAAGTCCACTAGTGAAGTCATAGTTATGCCTGGGTCTCATGGCACGTTACGGAGCACTTTTGGCGTCGGCGGGATGGTATTTGGGTGATTTTGTGACATCCCACCTACAATTTTTCACATCCCACAGAGGTACTTTTGTATCCCACAGGGGTTCCGAGAAATGGAGAAAACTCCGCCGTGGATGTCAAAAAAGATTCAACAAGCTGAAACTTTTTTTCCAAGTTGCCAGGATAGAGGCCAAATTTTTCTCAATTTTTGGATGTCCGCCATGCATTTTTTTCAGTGAGAACGAGTCAAAAACATCCCCTGCCCCTGTGGGGACATCCCCTGCCCCTGTGGGGACATCCCCTGCCCCTGTGGGATATTTTTACTTTCCCTGTGGGACATCTGCACTCTGCAGCCTAGCCAGCAGTTTTTGACATGCCGCTGGCAGTTTTTGACATCCCGCCGACGGTTTTTGACATCCCGCCGACAGTTAGATGTTGCCCCACAGGGATTTAGATATCTATCCCAGAGGGATATGATCTTGCCCCCGCCTATTTACGATCTTATCCCCCAATTTACGATATTATCCCGGCGATTTTTAAAACATCTTATTCCGCCGTGATATGCCTTTAATTAATTATATAATCATTATATTATATAATCGTTTTGTATCGCCGGGTTGGCCATTTTTTTCCTCGAAGTCATCTCAAGCTATCCCATAGGCGTAAAAAGTTCTACATATAGTGCCGTGAGAATGGGCCACAAGGTTTCCAAGCAGCAAGTTATTGTTCAGTCAAGCCAAGTCAGACTTGAGTCAGCTCAAGTCAAATCATTGTTGCAAAACTTAGCCAATTTTTAACTCACAGAATGGTTTTGTTATCATTTTTGAACAGCATAATGAGCATGAGATGCATTCCACACTCTTTAAGGACTTTTTTAAAGTCTCTGGCACTCTGCGACATAAAATCTCCCTAAAATTTGACACATTTGGAACCTACACAATTTCTAAGTGTAAAAATTCTAAAATTTCTGAAGTTACAACATATCTTTGAAGAACGTTTAAGAGAAGGGCCCTATGAAATAGCATTAAGTCAGCTGAAGTTGGCTGAAGACAAGTCAGAGTTTAATAACTTAGCTGACTAGTGCTACTATACGTAGCTTTTGGTTTTACCATAGATCTGCTGTTAATCTTAATCATGTATTGTAACAAACTATTGGTCAGTACTAACTACTAAGTACTGCTAACCATTTGCTGTGAATAAAACAGCAGCATATTATATTCACGTAGCGACTGGCGGCGAAGCCGCCAGTCGCGGAACGCGAACTTAGTGCAACAACACTCCATTTGACATCCCCCACTGGACCTCAAAACATCGATGGTCGACAATTTGCCTGTGTGCTAAAAATAGACTTGTCAGGTCCAGCCACAGAACAACTGATTTGTTGCGAATTCAATAATGTTAAAAAACGAACCTTTGATTCCTAAATAGCGCATCAATATTCAAATCTTGTGTCACGATAGCCTCCCATATGCGTTATTCCAATGGATGATTTCGTTTTTATAGTCCTTGTCATACTTACGTGGAATCTCAAGTTTTTTTTCTATGCTGTTGAACTGTGATGTCAGAGATGACTCTATTCTAGCATTGCAATATATGTAAATTAACTACAAGCTGTGATGTCATTTCAAACTGGGTCAGATTCCCCAGCTTCTAACCAATGCGAATCCACCAAACTGAGCATCACAGTTTCAACTCAGTGTCAGAGTTAAAATTGGGTCTGGGAAAAACCCATGCAAGTTTGACATCACAGCCTCTCGGCCAATGGGCTGCCAGAACAAATATACATAACATGAGCCATGTGTTTACAAACAAATTGTCAAACCCTTCTGTTTATTCCATCAAAGTTTAAAGTTGTAAGTTAGCAAGTTTGTAGATTTATCAAACAACTCTGTGGGGATTATAACAGTTGTCTACTGTGAATGCTCACAAAGCTGCCATTTGGTAGGATTAGACTGGTTATTGCTGTGATAAATCATTGGGATCAAAAATGTAGTGCTTCCTTCAATATATCAATGTTTGAACTGTGATGACGTAGTTTACGGTCAGCCCATTGGCTATCAAGCTGTGATGACGTAGTTGTAGGGGCTATCCCTGATAAAACTCTTACTCTGACACTGTGTTGAAACTGTGACGCTCAGTTCAGGAGGATCAACATTGGCTAGAAGCTGGGGAATCTGACCCAGTTTGAAATGACATCACAGCTTGTAGTTAATTTACATATATTGCAATGCTAGAATAGAGTCATCTCTGACATCACAGTTCAACAGCATAGAAAAAAAACTTGAGATTCCACGTAAGTATGACAAGGACTGTAAGCCACGATGAAACAAAATTGTCAACAAAACTTTGCCAGACGATTCGGCGACTGCAGCGCCACCACGAACAAGGCATTGACAATGCTGAATCAGCAAACCTGTGCGGGTTACTGCTGTACTTGCCATCAAAACAAGCTTCCATAGTTAACAGTTAGTCGTTAATTCCATAATTTAAGTTTCTGTCAGTTTATTTTCACAATAACTTACACAGTGAAGAGATTTTTATGCTGGCTTCTTGAACTTTAGGACAAGATTTGTTATAGTACAGTATTGGCTCTGCAGCCAGCATACTATACTGATTGCCACATACAGAAAAGTGTCAACCGGTTTGGTCCCCACCATTTATTAATATCAGCTAGCGCATTACAAAATATCTTATGATCACAAATACTTAATATTGTTGCATTGATGTAAAAGTACACCTGCCAATCATTAATCGACCGATTGGTGCAGATACAATTGTTGCAGGACCTGAAATAATTGGGGGTGAGTTGTAACAGTTGGGGGTGAATAGTAATGAGAGCAGTTTGTTCTATTTATAGGTCCAATTTCTGGGTGGCACATCCTTGGGGGTGATTAACAGACTGTTAATGACTTACAGTTAGTGACTAACTGGCAGTTAAAGACTAACAAACAGTTAGTGAATCAACAACAGTTAGTGCTTACTAACAGTAAGTGACTAACAACAGTGACTTACTAACAGTAGTGATCAACTGATGAACGACAGTTAGGGACAAAATGACTAACAGTCAGGGACTAGCATTTAGTAACTTACTAACAGTTACTTAACAGTTAAGGACTAGCTGACTTACACGACTAACTAACAGTTAGTGACTGACTAACAGTTAATGACTGACTAACAGTTAGTGACCAACTAACAGTCAGTGATTGGTGACAAACAGTTTTTGATGACTAACAGTTTTTGACTAACTAACCATTTTGACAAACAGTTTTTGACTACTAACAGTTTTTGATTGAATAACAGTTTCTGACTACTAACAGTTTTGACTAACTAACCACCATTTTGACTTACAAACAGTTTTTGACTGCTGACAGTTTTAGACTAATTAACAGTTTTGACTAGTAACAGTTTTTGGCTAACTAACCATTTTGACAAACAGTTTTTGACTACTAACAGTTTTTGACTACAAATAGTTTGACTAACTAACAGTTTTTGACTAACAGTTTTTGATTGAATAACAGTTTTTGACTACCAACAGTTTCGACTAACTAACCATTTTGACTTACAAACAGTTTTTGACTAGTAGCAGTTTTGAATACAAACAGTTTTAGACTAACTAACAGTGTTTGACTGACTAGCAGTCTTTTACTGACTAACAGTTTTCACTAATTAACAGTTTTGACTGACTAACAGTTTTTGACTACTAGCAGTTTTGACTAACTAACCATTTTGACTTACAAACAGTTTTTGACTGCTAACAGTTTTTGACTACAAACAGTTTTAGACTACTAACAGTTTTGACTAACTAACCATTTTGACAGTTTTTGACTGCATACAGTTTTTGACTGCAAATAGTTTGACTAACTAACAGTTTTTGAATAGCTAACAGTTTTTGATTGAGTAACAGTTTTTGACTACCAACAGTTTTGACTAACTAACCATTTTGACTTAGTTTTTTACTAGTAACAGTTTTGACTACAAACAGTTTTAGACTAACTAGCAGTCTTTGACTGACTAACAGTTTTTCACTAATTAACAGTTTTGACTGACTAACAGTTTTTGACTACTAGCAGTTTTGACTAACTAACCATTTTGACTTACAAACAGTTTTTGTATACTGACAGTTTTTGACTATAAACAGTTTTAGACTAACTGTTTTTGACTGACTAACAGTTTTGACTTCTAACAGTTTTGACTAAATAACACTTTCTCACTAACTAACAGTTTTTTGACTAACAGTTTTTGACTAACCTAGTTTGTGACTAAATAACATATTTAGTGACTAACAAATAGTAACTACCGAAACAACGGACTTAATGACTGACAGGTAGTTACTAACTGATGAACGACAGTAAGGAATGACTGATTAACAGTTAGGGATTGACAGTCATATATAGTGACTTACTAATTAATAGTGAGTCATATTGAACCTATGCTCCCCCATATGAACTTGCCAACTCCAGCTAAACTGTCATAGGAATAAAAATAACAGTCAATACAATACACAAGTTAGTGTAGATCAGCAGAGCAGGTATAAGAAGCTATAAGAGGATTTATAGATGAACCCATGATATATGTGTGTTCCAGACCTAGTTAGTGAGAGATATAGAAAAAGTATAGTTGGTGTCTCCGGAGTATCGCATGCCCCTTGGGATAAAGAGATGGAGAGGGTGAGGGATAGACAGATAGATAGATAAATCTATCATGGGTTCATCTATATTTCCTCTTATAGCTTCTTATACCATATCATGGGTTCAACTTTAGTTTCTTTTATACCATATTTTAAAATTCTTTTGGCAAAACATACTCTTATTGTAAATTTTGAAATCGTAATCACTACAGCCAGCATATATCTTTTTTTTCAAAAAGATTTTCTTGTTCTTTGTCCACTTGGGGGCTTTTTGTAGTTAGCGCCATCTGGACAAGTTTCACGAACTTTCACTTGACACACTTTCAGGCAGGAATTAGGTCATCTAGATCTTGAAGCATTCCCACTTGTCACAAACTTGCCTGATTGTCATCGTATGAGCCCAATAAAACAGTAAGTACTGGTGTTCAACTGATTACATTGTATACTGTAGTTGTTTGTGTCCTGCTTTGTTTGCAGGACATTTCACTGCACCCCTGGGAGAATGGTGTGCAGCCAAAACGGCGATAGGCCAGAACAGCTATTGGCTTTTTGACAGTGCCTGAACGGCGACGCCAAAACAGCGATGATTAGATACCCAAAACGGCTATAGGTTACAATACAATTATACCAGAACGGCTACACCTCTATACCAGAAAGGCTATACCTTTATACCAGAACGGCGATGGTAGTTGTATGTGCTATTTTATCAGGAACAGTGATTTTAAAAACATTTCTATGGCTGTCAAAAAATATTCAGGTTAGTGTCAAATAGTAAGCAGTTCATGAAGAGGTGTTAACAAAATACTAATTAGCTTCATCATCCGACAGCTTTGAAGACATAAATTGCAATCACAATTTGTACAGAATTACTGCCAGCCTTTGAAGCTTTGAGGTTGATGAGAATTAATTGTGTAAGATTACAGAATTACTGTCATCCTTTGATGCAGTATTGCTATCGTAGTTTCATGTCTGATATTAACAAATTTACTGAAAAGATGGTTCTAGAAAAACAACAGAACAACTTGTCTTTTAAAATAAAATTTTATTTGTGAAATAGCCATTTTGGAGATTAGATATCGCCGTTTTGGTTAAGTGTAATATAGCCATTCTGGTAATGTCTAATAGCCGTTCTGGCAATGGCATGCATTTTGAATTTTTGCAATAGACGTTTTGGTCAAGATTGGAAAAACCCTCGCCGTTTCGGCAATAGCCGTTTTGGTTTATCGCCGTTTTGACTGGCAGTCTGGGAGAATAGCTCTGAGACTAGATCAGCAGAGCAGGGATCATTATCCTTCCAACCTTTTCTTGTGCAATTGCTGCGTCAATGATGCCTTTAACTTGACAATGAATGCTAATTAGATTTAATTTTGCTTTATGTAATTATGCTAGCAATGAGTGCAAGTGCTACTGTATTTGTGACCATCTGAATTCTCTGACATGAAAAAAATCTTATAACATTTTGCTTGTTTAGTTTGAAATTTTATTCCTTATAAATATTTTTCTTTCTTCAGTAGCTTTCAGTATTTCTTTTCAAAGTTAGGGACCGTTCAGAATTAATGACTGGGGGGGGTGTAAGTTTTGCCCGAGCGGCGAGGGGGAACTAACTTATCACATGTGATTAAAAGGGGGGTATTAATTTTTGACATTAAATTTTCCAAGGGGGGGTAAGAAAATTTAACAAATAAAAAATGTAATGAAACATGCATACACTCAGTGTTTATCTGCGCATTATTACTCGCAAAAGTGCGCTAACCTGTACCAGTGACCGAGTATAACAGTGTATATGAACATGTGTGTATTGCTTTGTACGTCGAGGGCCGGTACTAAAAATACGAAAGCTGAGAGTGGGGTACCAAAAATTTGCGTGAAACTAAAGGGGGGGATGTCTATTTTTGACAGAAAGTTCCGGACAAACTCCCACACCCCCCAGTCATAAATTTTGAACGGTTCCTAATAGCTTTGCAGACTCTCTCAGATCAAAAAGGTAGTTTGATAGGCTAACAAGAATTTTATATCAACTTTTGCTTGGTCAATCATGATTTATTATAAGTATGCTCCACTGATCTCAATTAAGTTTCATTTAATTTGACTTTAAATTATTGAAATATTTCACTTAACACAATACTTTTAAACTCTCTTTACAGTGCCGACACCCTGATGAGGAGAGGAGAAACTTCAGCTGGAATGTTTGGAAATGCAGCACAAGTGCTTGAGCCAGAAACACTTATAGATCTGAGTGCTAACCAGCTGCTAACATAATTATAATCTGATCAATTCATTGAAATACTATTTATGTGATACGAGTAACTAACACTGTACATGGAGTCTCATAGAAATGTGATAATATAGACCAGTCATTCTACTGATGGACCCACCACAAATTGCAATAGTAATGATTCTGGTACCAAATTGTTCGTTATATTCTAGAGCAACTTTCCTGAAGTTTACCCATAAATTTATGCATTGGAACATGACCTAATTAGCATAAATCCAAGATGGCGTCAGTGAAAATCATGTTTTATGCAAATAACATGGAAACTATTAGGTTTAGGCCTAATATATGTATGAAACATGAATATAAACTTGGGTATTACGGACATTTTGACACCATTCCCATGTCTCTATCTCCATTAGTTTCCGAGATATGGAATATCCACATATCTCGTATTTCAGGAAATATTTGTAAATCGGCCAAAAACGTATTTATTGGCCTTGATTCCAAATGCTTAATGCATGATTTTGTTGTTTTTTCCATTGAGGATTCAAAGGGAAATATAGTGGCCCATTTTACACATTTACCATGTCTTTACCTCAATTCTATACCCCCGCATCCCATGTATTGCATGTTGAAGACATACCTTGAAAATGCATCATTCACTGAAAATATTGAATTATTTTATCCAACAAAGACCCAAAATTGGGTCTGGTTATTTTCATCCCTCTTAAGGATATGATACCTTATGGGCATGCAATGCAGCCTATTTTCAATAACTACAATTATCTAGTTGAGACTGCATGGGGTAAGTGAATCCCCAGACTAAGCAGATCCCGGGAATAAATTGATCCGCAGAAAATTGAAGGACACACGCTTTTTCAAATAAGGGTTACACCCTGGATTCTAGATTTGTGAAGTTTTCATAAGGAAAGTTATGAATTTATGAAGCAAAAACATTTTCACTATTGGAAAGTAAAACTGCTGTATGATCAGGTTGCTGGCAATTTGGTTGCATATTTAACAAATGCATGGATGAGGCTCTCCGGATTGATCAACAGACAAGAGTTGCATTGAGGTGCTGTTGTCTGGTGGATGGGGCGCTCACTTGCTAAATTAGTTTTTAGAGCGCAAGGAATCAACTTAAAAGGGAAACTAAATTAGCTTCTATTCAGTCAATATGGCCTTTTAATTTTATCACTGCAACTGGTGCATTCGGTTGTTTATCAGCCACAGCACCAGCAGCTTTCAAATCCAGTGACATAGCTCTGTAATGGAAACCCTTCTCAAAGGACAAAGTTGATCCCTGTGATAAAAACATGACTCGGGTTCAACTTAAGCTATAAACCAAATTTCTGAGGATGATTTAGTATGATCATCAGAAGATTTGATTCTTTTTTTAAAGCACGTCTGTAACATAACCGAGGAAAATCTTCAATATTTTTCTCTCATTCTGAGTGACAGTGTTCCCCAAGGAGTAACTGGTTTAGTCAGATTGGTATTCAGAATCACAGAATACACTCGGGATATCATATTTTATTGTATCTTTATTTTTGAGACTTTTGTCGAAAAGGTTCAGGTAATAAATAACCTGCTCCTTGCCAGACATCAACTTGGGGTTCGTTAATTCTTTTCAAGGTATATTTTCAAAATAAAAGTTAGACACATCAGAAGGATATTTTCATAATTAAGGAATTGACAGTCATTGAAGAGAATCAACAATGTTTGCTTTAACTTGACATCCAGAAAGTTGTTGATCCAATGAAACTCTCATCCCCAGGGTACAAAACATGAAACAAACATCTATGTACTCCAGTCTCCCCTACACTGTAATAATTGCTCAATTAATGCTGTTAAACATCAATGTCTTGATATGAAGAAATGTGAGATGCTTGCTCCAAAATTGGCATGCTTAATTCACATATTGTAACATGACAGACTTTTGTTGTGCTTGTATACCCTGGATCAGCCAGGGAAGCTCAGCCTCCATCTTTGTGCACCGAGCTGCACTTTCCTTTTTGGTGACCGTAGTATGATGATGAGATGAGAAATCTGGGAGTCTGGCAAATGCACTATTGATTCGAGGATGCCCAAGGTCTTTCAGTTGCCCCTGCGTAAAATACTAGAATTCCTAGATACAACTCGTTGTGATGATGGACAGAAGAAAGTTGTGGTGGCCAATGGTAGGAGTAAGCAGAAGCAGTATTGGAACTCAGGCCAATGTTTCAGTTGCATGATTATAATGCACTCAACATTCAACAATAGCAGCATTTACCATATTTAATAGATCCTGTACCAACCAAATCTATTCCACTGTGTAACTTCTATTATAGTTACTAACCTTGCTTGTAGTTCTTCAAAATAGTCTGAATTCAATGCACTTGACTACTTATATACTTAAATGCTTAAGACAGCTGTTAAGAACCATGACCATGAAAAATAGACGCAGTAAAAGTTATTTCTTTTCTGTAAAATAGAGAGGTTTTGCTACACGTTTCCGTATGACGTGTACGTGGGAGTTGCCATGACAACAATGTAATTAGATAGCACTTGTACACGTATACGTCACACGTGAACGTGTAGCAAAACCTCTCTAATGGACAATGTTCAACAAAGAATCCATTTTCATGGCATGACTTTGGAGATACAAAAAATGGGATACTAGGGGATAGAATTGAGATAAAGACATGATTGATTTGTGAAATGACCCGCAAGCAAACCTCAATGGATCCAAAAAAAAATCACAAATCAAGCATTTGGAGTCAACATTAATAATTAAGTTCTTTGGCCATTTTACAGATATTTCCTGAAATACGAGATATGCGAATATTCCATATCTCGGAAACTAATCGAGATAGAGACATGGGAATGGTGTCAAAATGTCCGTAATACCCAAGTTTATATTCATGTTTCATACAGATTTGAGGCCTAAACCTAATAGTTTCCATGTTATTTGCATAAAACATGATTTTCACTGACGCCATCTTGGATTTATGCTAATTAGGTCATGTTCCAATGCATAAATTTATGGGTAAACTTCAGGAATGTTGCTCTAGATTATGGCAATCAATTTGGTACCAGAATCATTACTATTGCAATTTGTGGTGGGTTGACCCCCCTATTCTCATAGAATGACTGGACTAATAGATCTATAGATCTATACATAGAAGTTGTCAACCAATGTTATCATGATTGAATAACATGATAAAAAATAAGCAATTGTATAACTTAAAAGTGAAAAGAAGATTGTTAACGGTATAGGTCATTATTGGTTTAACTCAGGGAATATTTCACATGAGCAATTCATAGCAATTCCTTATGAATCTCTTAATTTTTGCAGGGTCAGGAAGGGCGGTGCCAGGAAGATCTAACTTCACCTGAGGCCAGTGATGAGGATGTTTCCATTGATTTGAGCTGAAGGTGTTGTATTATAAAATAATTGTCAAAAATGGTAAATTAGTGCAATCGTTTGTGCTGTTAAGAACTACATTATCGCAAAATAGAAATTAAAATTTAATGAAATCATTATTCTGTTAAGAAAGACGCTTTAAAAAATTCAAAATGGAAAAATGTATTCTAAGCAGCTTTGTTTGGTCTTGTCCGAGTACTAAACTATTGATTTTGAACAATTACATATCCTTGTGACAAAAAACTACCAAAATTAATTTGTGGAATTTTGCAATTTCAGAGCTCTTTCCTAGGCCGGCTATGGATACTCGGTACTAATGGTTAGCACAAGGGAAAAATCAATTCCACAACTTTAACTCGAGAGGAATACTTGTCATGGAAATTTAGTTCCAAATGTGTGATGGTTAATTATATGAAGTTTGTCCTGGCAGTCATTAGTCACCAGTGACTTTTTTGACTCTTTGACTCCACTGCATACCTAATTTTTAGTCCAAATCCACCTCAAAACCTCTGCCTCAACAACTCTGACTCCAAAGCCATGCAAATTTGTGTGTAAAATTATTTAAAAAATCTGGGTTTTCTTTTGAAAATCTTTCTATTGATACTTGGAAATTTGACGATAATCATTTGTTTAATTGATTATTTTCATTTAATGGCCAAGTACATCTATATACCTTGTGGTTTGATTTTTTTTTCAGGAATAGTGTATAAAAGAGAAAATGTTCCTTCTGCATAACATGTGAATTTCATCATAATTATCTGGACGCCTCTGGCGTCCAGATACTGTTGCACAACGCGCTACTTCCTGTCTTTTCGAGTGTTTTTCAGTTTCCTGTTGGCTGAACATTACACATAGTGATGTGCACAATAAACTCATCAAACTTACTTTATGTTGCACACACGTCATCCCAGTGGATCAGACTGATGCAGAAAACAGATAGTGGATAGATCTACAGATATCACCCAGTGAATTGGTCCTTAACACTGAGAATAGCTGGAAATCTGTGTTGCAATCATGGAAAATTGACTGGATTCTAAATAGGACAATGTACTAGAATTATAACTGATATACTGTCCCTATGGCACACCAGGGAGGGGGGACCAGTCTGCCAGAACCTGAGATGCTTCAGCGCACACCCGTCGTCAACACATGGTAGCCATCTAGCATGCAAAATACGCACTAATGCCATTGGTTGAGAGAGCCATATAGATTTGCAGGTGTTCAACAACTAGATCATTAGATTGAAACTAGCATGCATACAGGTCTAATGTTGAGTTTAGCTTATAGATCACAGGCCTCACAATCTGCACAAACCCCCATTCCCAAAGCCTACATTTATAACTATTAACCTATATATAGGGGACTGGTGGGTGTCACAATGATTGCTTGTGTTATAGATCCATGAAAAAATTCAATAATTTTATTTAGTCATTATTGGGATATAGGCCTACAATATCTATATCACACAGTGCCAGCTAACTGATGTAGTGCACTGATCTGAGTTTTTCCCAGCAGGTTGTAGTTTTCCCTAGCAGCTTGCAGTTTATATAATAAAATTGGATGCTTAATTTCTCAAAGCTATTACATATTAGAAAGCTATTGAATGACATATTCCTCTTCTACATGATTACAGAATTCTAGAATAGTACAGCTCATCTTCATGAAGCAAACACTCTTTTTCGATTTCAACAAAATCTTGGAAGTGTCATAAAGAAACAATTTAAAAGGGGGTTAAAGAGCCCTAAAGCTATTGACCAACTTGTGACCTACTTATGCTCAGACAGGATGAACTGTTTTACAACCATGGCCTCATTCACACCTCCTTCTTACCTAAAAAATGGCTATTTGAGGAAGCAAACTACACTGGTCCATTTGTTTGATAATTTATAGAAGCAAAATAAAAATAATTCTCCCATGATATATATATGTTTTAATAAAGTAAGGTGTAGTATACATAATTAAATAAAAGTTTTACTTAATTTGAAGTTTGTTAACTTTATACAGTGTACTTTTAGTAAATGCATGACAATCATGGTAAATGTAATCTGCATATGCCTATATATATACACATACACATACTGCAAGATTTTTGGGTCATTTGAAAGAGGTGTGAAAAGGGGTAAATACATTTACTCTGCCCTTGGTCCATTTTTCTAGGCCAATGTGCAATGAAGTAGGGCAATAGCCTCAGGGCTCTTTAACTTTGTTTAAATTACTTTGTTGCTTTCTTTCTCGAACATATCAGGTTTTATTGAAATCGTAAAAGTGTGTCTGCTTCATGAAGATGAGCTGTATTTACCTGAGCTTAAGATGTCCAAAGCAATGATGAGCTGTGGGTGTGTATCTCCTCTGTCAGCTTAACACAACTATGTCAAGTTGTTAAACACATAACTCCATCACCCATGGAAACTTATTCTATGCTGGCCAAATTTAACAAGAATCAATCAAAAAACTTCATGCATCGCTATGTAGCAATACATTTATTTCTTTCACGTAAGGCCCATTGGCCATTATGCCCTGATAACTTCTGACTACTGCTGTTATAATTCAGCCAACCAGACTGCCAGACCAATATTATGTTACAATGTTCAGGTCAATTATCAGCGTCCAGATATGCAAATTGCAATTTGCCTTCTAGTTTGAGGTTTATCTTTGGTAAATTGAGACTTGAAAATGTTCCTTTGGACATGTGATTTTAATCTTAGTATGTATTTGGTGATTGGTAAATTGGAAAGAGAAAGTGTTCCTTCGACGGAACTTGAATTTCATCATACTTTTAGTTTGGTGTTTGGTACATTGAAACTAGAAAATGTTCCTTCGGACATGTGAATGTCATTGAAACATGAATTTGGTGCTTGGTCAATTGAAAATAGAAAATGTTCCTTCGGCATGATGTGAATTTCATCAGAATTTCTAATTGTTGTTTGGTTAATTGAAACTAGGAAAATGCGCCTTCGGACATGTGAATTTTTATCGTAAAATGCATTTATTGTTTGGCAAATTGAAAAGAGAAAATGCTCCTTCAGCGTAATATGAATTCCATCATAATTTGAATTTGGTGCATGGTAAATTAAAATGAGAAGCTGTTCCTAAATGAGCTAAATACTCCGATTTAACTGGATGATATGCTTCGCTCTAGATTTGTAGAGCTGTGGGAATTTCCATTCACAGAGCCAGTGCTCAGGTTGTATAGACCTATAGATCTATGAATCTTATGTTTAGATGCAACAAGCATCATTTATGCCTCCGTGACCGTTTTAAAGCTCATATTAGAACTTGATTCATGTTTCACAAACCTAAGTTAAGGGAGTAATGCACTGCATATAGACAGATATTGCCAGAGCCCAGCTGGAGCTATGAATAGACACAAATGCCAATATACAGATTAGCTTAGTCACAGAGGCCGGTTCTGCCTATAGACAGGTCAGCTTGCTCAGTTTGAAGTCTATCATCTGGCATGCCCAATTTTTTCGAAAAGCAGAATTCTTGGTAAAAAAAAAAAAGCCATGCCTGTTTGGTTGTGAATTTAATTAAACTTCACCTACACATAGGTGAAGTTTCTTGTAATCGGTATTATTTATTATTTATTCAAACTCATCGGAGAGTTTTCAAAAAATTCATGTACATAGCCTACAATAATCTAAGAACGCGTTTTTTTCATATTTGACCTTGACCTATTTTTCAAGGTCACAGAGCCTTTTAAAGTCGGATTTTGCAATATTTGAAATGCATGTACCTCATCTGGTTATTACCGGTTTTCATTTTCCTGCACATGGAAAGGTCCCAGACACTTTCTTCACAGTTTGACCTACTTTCATGAAAGTAGGTCAAGGTCACATTGTACAAAGTCCATTTTTATGGTTTGAGGTCTATCGCGGGATCTCAGAATCCGTAAGTCGTAGAGTCATACCGATGGTGCCAAAACGTGCTCAAACTCACGGGACATCTGCCCGACCCTTTATTTTTCATCGGCAGTACCGGTTCTTGAGTTACGTAACTTTAAAGTCATACCGCATCACCAAAACCGGTGACCTTGAGAATTTTACCTTGAAATATCGATGTAAGCTCATAACATGTCATAGTAAACCCCCCCCTAACATACACCTAATAAGCCCATACTGACCTTTAAATTTGACCTTGACCTCATTTTTCAAGGTCATTCGACCCGAATAAGTTTGAAAAGTTGCCATTTTCAACAATTTTTTTTACCATATTATTTTTAAGATATCAGCGTGATTCACAGGTGAGAGATGAACATTTGCCTGTTTATTCCTAATATCTAATCATAATTTTAGTACCTCCTTCGCCGGATTTATGAAAAAATTTTTAATATTGCTAACCGACAAAGGTAAAAAAATGACACATTTCCGCGTTTTTGACAAGGAAATATTGATTGTACAGGGTTATAATGCATGGCTGACCCCCCCTTTTTCATACAATGCCATTATGAAAATCATATTTATTTTGACCTAGAAAATGTTTTTCAAGGTCAAACTCAAGGTCAAACATGTCAAAAAATATTACATTTTTGACATTTCATATTTTTTAACAAAGAAGGAATCTAGATATTGTTACAAAAATGGTAGACACACTTGTAACAATACTCTAGAGGCTTCTTGTAAATTTACAAGGTCCTCGGATTGACCTACGTTGCACAGTAAAGGTTAAAATGTCAAAAAACGAGCGAAAAATTTATGATTTTTTTTCACATTTCTCAAAGATAGCGTAATTTCAAACGCCGTAGCTCCGATCCTAATTAAGATAGAGAGAATCTGAAAACAGATTCGGAAAGGCCAAATTCTCCTCTAGTTTTCATTATTGAACATTTTGTCGTAGCTCCGACGGTTAAAAAGATCGCCTGACCCTGAACATTTCATGTTTTTGTCGAATTTTCACAATATTTCATTATTTTGACATGGAAGGAATCATCCTTTTTTTATCAACCTGCCTGGACCTATATGTAGCATCTGTTTACAT
Organism: Platynereis dumerilii; assembly: GCA_026936325.1. NCBI lineage: Eukaryota > Metazoa > Annelida > Polychaeta > Phyllodocida > Nereididae > Platynereis > Platynereis dumerilii. The sequence goes on along the minus strand of JAPTHN010000005.1, from coordinate 19,578,520 downwards.
AATCATGGCAAATTATGTATGTTTTCATTGAACCGTTTTGGTTATACAGTGATTTTAAATTAAAAACTACATTTTTTCAGGTATTTCTAAAGTTCATATTACTGAATTGTACCATAATTTCAATCTGCAATAAGTCCGGTTCTAATTAAGATACAGAGAATCTGTAAACAGATTTGAAAAGGCCAAATTCTCCTCTAGTTTTCATCTTCTGAACATGTTGTCGTAGCTATAACGGTTTAAAAGATCGCCGGACCCTGAAAATTTCATGTATTTCTGATGGTCAAAGAGATCACATGACCCTGAAAAATCAATGTTCTCAGAAATTGCAGACGATGTACTGGTTCATGTATTGGTTCATGTATTGGTTCATGTATTGGTTCATGTACTAGTTCATGTACTGGTTCCTGTATGGTTCATGCACTGGTTCATCTTCTGGTTTATGTACTCGTTTTTCTGTGCATACTTGCATGTACTCAATGTACAGGAAACATTCTTGTATTCTTGTCTGTATGCATGTTACATAATTATGTCTGATTCCTGTGTACTTTTCTATGTACCTTTTACTTGCTCATCTACTTTTGTCTGTTCGAGTTGCTGGTACCACAGTAGGTGAAGTTTTGTTACCGCTCGCGGTTACGTCTACTAGTTATAACTCTTTTTGTTCATATATAATTCCAAGACTGATAACAATTTCTGTATGGCACACACTAGTGCCAATTAATTACATACAAACTAGTTTCCCTAACTTAGCACAACAGCATTGGTATACTCTGTCGCACACATGTTGTCTTGAGGTATTTGTGAAATGCAAACGCTGCGCGAATTTCATGGCTTTGCCATTATCATATTATCAAAGGTTCATGTGTGCCAAGCCTGCCCAGGCTATGTGCACACTGCACAGTCACCACATGTATGAGCAGCAGCAGGCCACTGGCCACCACTATAAACAAGGCCCCTGGATGAATGGGGTGTCTGGACTTCTAAAGTTTCAATGTACATGATGTACCCAATGTGGGGAAAATGGGTAGGCTAGAAAATAGATATAATCTTGTGACTGGGACTACTACTCACGGTTGACATTATTTTCACAACCAGAGAATCCAGTTCTCAGAGTTTACTACACCAGAGCCCCTTTCGCCTACTGTACAGTACTCACCTCATGATTCCTCCTTGCAAATTCATAAATGAAAAAAATATATGTACAGCAGGAAACAAGCTTTTTTTTCCATTTTCTGAACAAACTTTTTTTTCATTGTCAAGTAGGAAACATACTTTTTTCTCACAAATCCATCCCCCCCCCAAAAAATCATCTGGTCGGCCCCTTGCAGATTACATATATATCACACCTAAGGGGTCGACCAGACGATAGTTGGGGTGCTATCACTGCTATGGATTTTACCCAGAGACAAGTTGCAAAGCATCGACCAACAATTTTATCGCATGCAAACGAGTGACTAACTTTTTTATACATGTGAACGAGCGACAAACCTTTTAATCACAATTTTAACATTTAATTACGGTACTCTTAGTCTAGAACGTGAAAACAATCTTCTTCTTCTTTTTCATGTGCTGAACAAACTTTTTTTTTCAGTGCCAAGACAGTCAAGTGGGAAACAAACTTTTTTATTTCACCAAAAGTGCCATGCCCCCCTCCCCCACAAAGATCACCTGGTCGGCCTCAAGCCTAATCAGAACTTAGAAGTTAGGTTTCGTCCAGCCTCCAGAGTGTCTATAAGTACTTGTTGATCAAAATAACATGAAGCAGAGTTATCATCAGTGGAAGTCAACTCACCAGCCTGCCGTAATGATAAGTGTTGAATCCTTCAGTGACACCAAGCTCAGCAGTTCCTCAGCATCAGCAAGAAAATCGGGGTCACTTCTTGGTGGTAAAATATGCAGCCTCCACATTGTCAAGGTGAGCACTGTGTTGCCACTGCTGCCCTCTTGTGAGAATTTCTGATCACACTGGTCAAGCTTGCAGTTCTTCTAGTTGCTTTTCTTTTTGTGCAGTCAGAGATGCCAGGCTGAGAGACTTCAAAAAGCACAAGATGCAGGGACGGACGCAGGGGGGGAGGCATCCTCCCCATCCCCCCCCCCACCAGACCAAAATTTATATATTTTTACATGTTAATTTTATCCGCGCGCAGTCACGTTATGTCGCGAATTGTGCGTTCCGCGACGCGACAGCCCGATAGACCCCCCCACCGGAATTTTCTGGATCCCCCCCTGACAAGATGTTGTTGTTTTCTGTAGATCCTGTTAAATGTTAATATGTAAATGGCACTGCCATGAAATTCGCGCAGCATTGTCATGGAACTACTGCATTATCTTCCACTTTCCATGCAGAAGGCCAATTTATCTTTTTAAAGGACTGGGCAAATGGGCAGACAGATAGAATAGATAGATCAGATCTATAGATAAGAAAAGATAGATAAATAGATAGATAGATAGATAGATAGATAGATAGATAGATAGATATATAGATAGATGGATATATATAGACAGATGGATAGATAGATAGATAGATAGATAGATAGATAGATAGATAGATAGATAGATAGATAGATAGATAGATAGATAGATAGATAGACAGATTGCACTGACAGCTGTGTAATGCAAATCTATAAATTTGGATCTATCATGTTAAATTGTTGATGTCACATAACTGAATTCAATATAACCATAGCTATTCATAGATGACTGTTTACTATTAGACTGTTACATAATTTGTTGATAGTTAATGAAGCCATTTAAGTCAATAACTTTTGTGTTGACTTTTAATTTACAGTCACTTCTTATAATCAGGGGTATGGAAATAATTATTTCCAATGTTGATACACATGTTGATTTAAATCCCTGAAATATGTCATTGGAGGTTGTTATACGACTAGAATGAAATTGTAAAGCTATTTTGGAAGACATTTGAGGTATTTTAATTATTTACCAAACTAAACTCTGACTAAACTACTAGCTCCACTTTCATGGCAACTACAGGCACTTCCTGTTCAGGCAGTCACTGTAGACAGGAGCACCACACAGAATGAGCTGTCCTTGTGCTAAGTGAGCTTCGCTCATGACTGCCTTCGGCAGCCATGAGCTGCGCTCATATAACAACATATGAGAGAACTCTTTACAAGTAGGCTAGAAGAAGGGAGCGACATTTAGATATTCGGCCTGGGGCGGAGGGGTTTCAGTTGGCCCCATTGCCATTAGCACAGAGCACCGGAGTGTAAATGCAGCAAATCTGCTGACCTCTTTGATCACTCAAAAAACTCTCTAAATTATTCTGGAATAAAATTAAAACAATAACGAGCATGTAAAACTTTAGGTCAATCACATCATAATATTTCAAAAGACGAGAGTGATGAACGAGGTGACAGATGTTTAGCAGTTCTCAGCAATTCTCGCAATGTTTGTCCTCAAACACCGGATCATTTACGGATGGACAACTGAACTGTATGAAACATATTAACTTCAAATACAAGCAACTCTCCTGAAAGTAATTGCAGGTAAAAACATTTCCAGATTGTACAAGATTAATTATTCACTTAACAGCCAAATTAAAATGGTAACAGATAATTGGACATGATGACCGATGTTGACCAATTTTGATGTAAACTATACGATAATTCAGAGAAGTGGATACCCTGAAAAATCATCGACTATTAAGGTGAGTTATGAAAAACCAGATTAGAAACGAAAAAAATAGAAGGAATTGATATCGGTTGATATGGTCAATTAAGCAAGATGATGTAGCATATTAATGGCCGCCGCCAGCATATATACGAAAAGTGTTCCGGAGCATGTCTATCAGCATCTGTGATCTGACCAATCGGCAACAACCATGATGGGTCCATCTGGCTTTTGCCTCCTGGCTCATCTGCTGATCACCAACTTGAATTATGCTGCCAGTGGTAAGTAATAAGAATGGTCCTTTGTTACCATTTTTTCTATTCAATCATTCAATTATTAAAAACTGTTTTTCATGATGTAAACTTTCTCAAAATTTTGAGTAGAATCATGTTGAATACACATTTTTTGTAGTCTGCTAGCATTTCCTTACAGGTGAAGTCAAAAGGACAGATTCACGAACATTTTGACCACATTTAGAGCCGAGTATGTCATATTTTCAAAGCATTTTTATTGGATTACAACAACCTAACAACCTCTTGATAGGCTGTGAAATTACATCATGTTTAACCATCTACCCACGTACACAGACTCTCGCAACCAAAAGCAATCATTAATTTATACACGTATTATTCAGAAGGCATATCTGTCCTTTTTACATTCAGCGAACGAAGTTCGAAGAAGGTACTGAAATCACTTGGGTAAAAATGCTGTCCGTCCTCCGGGCGGGTGGGCGGGCGTTCAGGCGGCGGGCGGATCGATTGTTTCTGAGCCAGCAGTCGCCTCTATTGAGTGTACTGTACATGGTGGAAATTTGGTACACATATAGTCTGTATGGTGTAGTTGTGCCTTGAGATGGTCTGATTGATATATGTTCCATTTTTTTTTAAATAATTAAAAAAATATAAAAACATTTTTTGTTAGTTTCCGGACCAAGACTAAGTCACTATTGCATGGATGAAATTTGGTACAGATGTGGCCTATATGGTCTAGTTGTGCCTTTTGATGGTCTCACTGATAGATATTTTATACTTTTTGTAAAAATGAGGAAAAATATAAAAATACCTATTTCTTTCGTTTTCGGGCTAAGACTTGGTCACTATTGCATGTAAACGGATGAAGTTTGGTACACATATGCATGGTGCAACAACATGGCAGCACTGTACATGGCTTCCTGTTTGATCAAAACATTGGCTTGGAGAAAGCACATGTTTCAGAAAAAGTCAATTCATATAAAATCAAATTGCTGTCAGCTATAGAAAACACATACAACTGGTTTATTTAGTCACTGTGGACAAAGCCATTGCAAAGTGCAACCTTGAAACATCTTTGATATTTGATTAACAGCCTTCAAAGTTTCAATGTGAGTTGGCAAAAAATTCTGTGTTGACATGGCCATAGGAGAATTTATATCTTACCTTTTCTATGAATCTTTTTGACTGATTTGACGAACTTATAATATAACCACTTTTTTCATTTTTTTTTTGTTTCCCACTGACAGCTCAAAACCTATACTTTACATTGTAAATGCATAAAACCGTACCATAAAATATGAATAAATTTGTCTAATAAGGCCTTTACCTGTGTTTACAAACCCTGGCAAGCACATGGGCAGATGGCAGGGAAGCAGGCAAATAGAGATAATAGAAGGCCATTTCTACCACTATTGCATACCTATAATATATGCAACTAGATTTACCCATGATTTGGGGCAGGACTATAATGGGAATAATTAACCCCCCCCCCTCTACCTGCATGGGCATCTGGCCCTGTGTTGCATGCTGACCATTTGAAATAGCATTTGAGTAATATTTGTAATATAAGTAAGGATTGGTGGTAGAGGAATTGAAGTTACAAATGCACTGCCATATGTATTGGTGTAAGGTACAGTCAAGCTTGTAATTGAGGGCATACGCAAACAGGTAAAAGTGTATGGGCATTGAGACATTGACAGATGGAATGGGCTTGAGAAGAGCTTTAAAATGAGGGTAAGATGAGGAAGATATGATGAGTGGAAGTGGTTGAGCCAGGTAGAAGTGAAGAGCAGTAGGTGAGAGTGAAGTGTATGGATCTTTTTGGCGGGAAGGCAGATGGTGGCGCCAGTCCTAAACGTGAGCAATAGCGGAACTACGATGGAGATGCATGCGCCCCTGGTGGGGAAAAACAGTAGAGGCAGAAAACGTAAATAAGGGAGCTGTTTCACTGTTATTTGCTGTTGTCAGAAGGAGAGGATAGATAAATAAGGATAGGTGGACAGTTTAGGTGAGTGGCATAGCTCGGGGAGGAGTTTTTAGCTGTTGCAGGTGTGAGAATGTCACCCATGATTTTTGCATCTTATACCCGGCAGGGATTTCGTAAACACACCAATTTTATGGTGTAATTGTAATCTTCAAAAGATGTTATTCGCTGAAGGTTTGCTGCTGCGCACCCTATGTTGACTGTGCTGTGATCCCTGCACTGACACATTCCTTTTTGAAATGTTAAGTATCTTGTTCAATCAGATTACCTCATTCACACCACATGATTGTCCATCTTTAAATAATGGATTGATATCATGGACAGCAGCTTCATTAAGTGACTTTTTTTCCAGCCAAATTGTTTTGCTACCATAGAGGTTTCTAAAACGCCAGTTCAGGGAGGCAGTCTAATTATTAGAATAATTTCATTTTTTGTTTGAAGAACATTTGACAGGATTTAGCACCTTGTTCACTATAACTTTTCTTCATCCATATATCTCTATGATGGGCTCCTTACAATCCATTATTTGTTTGCTTCTTATATCAGGTTAAAATACGTTAAAAGATACTTTAATGCCAATTTTACACAACTTTTTTTCAAGTATTGATTTAAAGACCCAACCACGACTATAAAAGGAGTCAGAGCCAACAAGATGGCAGTCTGAATCTGACCCCCCAAGAGTGAACATCTCTCCAATTCTCTCACGTTTTCCCAATTTCTCAAGTCATAAAGCAACTAACAAGCATGAATTTTATATGTGCAGATAGATAATTTAATACTGAAAACGAAAATGTAATCTCTAACACAAAAGCTCTTATATGAATTAAGATATTTGCTAAATTATGAAAAATATCTGAATTTTCATGGAAGTTTGATTGACAGCTCCTAATGACATTTCTGCCATTGACACTAATTGATCTGAAGCTAAATGGCCAATCACTGTTCACTCATTTGCATAAAATTTTGAAATGGCAGTGGCCAGTGGCGCATTTATGAGGGGTCAATTACATGTAATCTTAGCCAAGAGTGCATGATTAATAAAGGACAATTAGGTGGAGAAGAATTATATTTCAAGAAAAGTTGAAAGACTTTCAATTACTCTAATGTGATGTGATAGTAAACTTGATAAGCATACAAATACATTAATTTACCTAATTTATTAATTGGTGCTTCAAATTCCAAAGAGAAAGTGAATTTTAGAGAGAGAAAGTTCATTGCTGGACCCCTCTCACATGTTAATTAATCAGGTGTGGCCTAATAACCACTGTCCAATGAGAGTCCAGTGAAAGTTTTATGGCTTTGTGGCCACAATTTCGTTGCTGTGTTATTGGGTCTTTAAAATACTTGTTCCATAATTTTAATAACTTTTGCAGCCCCCTCTCTGACCCCCTGCGAAATACGTCTGTGCTAATTACGCCAGACCAATCTGCTTATCTGAAAAACCATAACACCCAAACTTCTTTACACAGGGTTGTCGATGACTGGTTATTAAATATAGATGATGGTTTGTTAACAGCAATGTGCAGTCTAGATATTAAGAAATGTTTTGATACCATTAATCATGAAATTCTAAAGAAAAAAATGAAAATGTATGGCTTTACTGATGATGTACTCTAATGGTTCAGTTCCTATTTATCAAATAGAGGAAGTATGGTTCTTTCTAATTGTGAATTTTCAGATGTTAAATTTTCGAACATAGGCGTCCCACAGGGTTCTGTCCTTGGACCAACTCTGTTCTTGATTTATATCAATGATATTAATAACTATTTAGGATCAGCAGTATGTAATTTGTATGCAGATGATGTTTTGATTTTTTGCAGTGGTGAAAATGTCAAAGATGTCAATGATAAATTGCAATGTTCATTAGACAAAGTAAAGCAATGGTACGATAGAAATCTATTAGTAGTAAATGCTTCAAAATCGAATTCAATGTTAATTACCACAAGACAAAGAGAAATGTTTTTGAATGATGAAATGGAATTATTTCTTGGTGATGACAAACTCGATGATGTAGACTATTGTGATTATCTTGGACTTAATATTGATAAAAATTTAACTTGGTGTACCTATGTTGACTCTTTAAGTAAACAGTTATGTAAAAAGGTATGGATGTTGTCAAGGTTAAGATGCTTCTTACCTCATCAATCTCTTGTCCAATTATATAAAAGTTATATCCAACCGAAGATAGACTATGCCATCACTGTTTGGGGCTATTCATCAGAACTTAATGTTTGTAAAATTCAACGAATGCAAAATAGAGCTGTAAGAGCAATTTATGGGAATTTTGACTACATCAATGTAAGAGGGATAGATCTATTGACTGATATGAAAGTTATGAATGTTAAACAAAGAAGGGATTATTTTATGGCACTGTTAGTTTTTAAGAGCATACATGGTTTAGCACCTGATTATCTGAGTAATGAAATAATAATGAAAATAGAGGTAAATGACAGGTTAACCAGACATGTTAATCAAAATGATGTGTATGTACCAAATGTTTGTACTGAGAAAGCGAGGAATTCTTTCTCCTACCAAGGACCTAAGATATGGAATGGGTTACCAGACTGTGTGAAGGAGTGCACAAATATTGAATGTTTCAAGAGTAAAGCTAAAGAACATTTTTTAAATAAGTTGTATATGTAATTTGTTAAAGTATTTTTAGATTCCATTTTAACTGCTTTTACTGTTTTGTGTGTATATATTATATATATATTTGTTTTTTAACAGGGCCTCGTTGAAAAACAGGCTTGACCTGAACGCGTTACCCTGAATAAATATATTTTCAATCAATCAAAATCGAAATTTCGTGTGTATGCAGCATGTAGAACAGCATATCATTTTGTACCAACAAGCTGTAAGCAATGACTTTTTCTTTACAGCGACCTCCTATCCCCTCGAAGGTTGTAGCCCAGTGAAGAAACTAGATGGAACAGACGTCATCGGGGCAACGTTGACCAGTCCAGCGTCCACCCCTGGGCCCTACAATTATGGAGCATTGGCCTTCACCAACCCAGACAGTGCACTGGAGATCCCTCAGGCCGCATCAGAATTGGGCAATTCAACCAGAACTATCTCCTTTAACATCAAGCTGAACAGCTACAACCAAAATAAGGTCTTGTTCACGATCCTCAACAGTGAAGGAAAAGGCTTAGAAGTCAGCCAAAATGGCGAAGAGTTAATCTTAGCCACAAATTTTCCATCGGGAACAGTTTCAGGCGCTGTGCCAAGTGTTACAACAACATACAACAGAACGCAGCTAGCAAACAACTGGAATGCCATCAAACTGACGGTGAACTTGGGAAACGGCCCTTTCATCACAAATCAGTACGGAGCTGGCCTGAATGGTGATATTGTGGTAGACCAGACTAACAGGTATATTATATAGGCCTAATTGATATGATTACTGGTCAGTATGGTGAGCGCCGGTGAGCAGATTTATCTGGAATTGGCGCTATATAAAACAGTGTTGGAGGTCTCGAGGCCGGCCTAGGAGCCATATTTTCATGACCTCGGCCTTGGCTAGGTCTCGGATGCCGATTCCTTGGCCTTGCCTTGGTCTCGGAAGTGTCTTTGGGCCAATGATGGATGCCTCGGGGCCGGCCTGGTCCTCGAGGCCGGCCTCGGGGCCATATATTGATGGCCTCGGCCTTGGCTCGATCTCGGATGCTGAATCCTTGGCCTTGCCTCGGTCTTGGATGTCCTGGCTTCGACTTCATCACTGATATAAAATCATACTATATTAATATTATCATTATATTATATACTATACTCTATATTATAACAGGTATGAAGACTTCAGTAATGGAAATATTGCGGTAAATAGTTTCGATGGGGCAGTGTGCTGCATGACGCTCAGTGATCAAACTGATGGAACACCCAGCCTACTGTCAACAACAGCCTGTGTCAATTATGGTAAAATATCATATTGCAACATTATTTTCTGCCCGGTCCCAGTGTTCCCCCATCCTGTTAGCATCGATTCATTCCCAAGCAAATTAACAAAATTTGCAATAATATATTTCAATTACTGTCACTTGTATTAGGCCCTATACTGTTTTTGTGTTGGTTGAAGTTCAAGTTTATTAATATTAAGTCGATAAAAGCAATACTAAAAATAGGATTGATGTTAATTAGATATCACCAGAACTTTGGATTAAATTTTTTTTTCTTCCTACAGTCATTTTCTTGACAACATGATTTAATTTTTGTATGTACATTGTACATGTTTTGTTCTAACTTCTTCTTTCCGAACATGATGATGAAATTGCCAATTCGCTTTTATTAATTATTAGGTCTGCCAGCAGGGCTGGGCAGGCCTATTGTGATGCACCAGATTATGTGTGACTCTGTGCACCAAATCCTGTTAAAACTATGCACTGATCTGTTTCTTTGCAGTATGCTTTCTTGAGACATAATAAAAACTCTTTTCAGTTATGACAGATCTCTGCAACCTCTACATTGAGTCAATTTGGTGATTAATACATTTATACAGACCTCCTCCATGCTGCACAGTGTCAACACATACATAATATATTATGGCAGGCTGGCAGACCTAGTAGTCTGACCTACGTATGCACTCTCTGAGTGTTGGGTCTTATTCTATATACTCCAAGTCTTCATGTACTTGATAAAATGCAGTGATTATAATGTATACACCTACCTCAAGTCCTGTGTCACTTTAGTGAATGAAAATTCCTTTTCTTCACCTTACAAAATCAGCATCAACATGTCCTGCGGCAACAACAACAACTACAACAGCTGCAATGACAACAACGGTTTCAACAACAGCCCGACCAGATCCTATGGTAGATCCCCTTCCTCCGTGCATTTGTGACGCTGATGAAACAAGCATCTGTCAAACTTTAAATTTTACTGGAACTGGTTTTGCCCAGGGTGATACGTATGTGTGCAATATCCAGTACCATGAGGTAAGTTGACTAACCCTAAAAATAAGTTTGGCCAGACATAATTGGTATTTAGCTTCTCGGACCTGCTGACACAACAGATTTTCTGCTACCGAGGAAGAACCCACAATTTTGTTCAATGAGGTGAAATAGAAAAGATTTTATAATGAAAGAATTTAGGAGCCGACCCATATCTTAAGCTTATGGCAATGCTGTAAATAGAGCTGTGAATGGAAGATGTGTCTACTTTTGTAGCTGTTAATGATTTATCTTTAAAATTACATATCTTTAGTGGTTTTGAAAAGATGAAGATTGATGTATAGTAAGCACTGATCCGTTCAAAATTTAGGATTGCATAGAAAAATATAATTTGGCCAAAACAGAGAATTATGATATAGCATTGACTGACACAATAAACCATTCATAGATATTACGGCTTTTTTTTTGTCCTACAGACCTCATAACAAGTGCCGTGAAAAGATCTGAGAAGCTAAAATTTGATTATGTCTGACTTTGCTTTCGAATAATAGATGACATCAAAATGAAAGATCGGTGTATGTTAAATCTTCAGCTCAATGCAGCCGGCCAGTTCGTGGCTACAACTAATGAATCAATCCCAGCTGTGTTCGTAAGTGAAGAAGAAGTGACCTGCTCCCTTCCCAGTGCTATTTCAGCTGAAGTGACACTTGTATGGACTGAAAGAGAATTGGTTCTTGCTACTGCTAAAGCACTCTTTGTCCCAATGGGCTGCTTTGATTGCCTTGAGGATTTCTCTTGCATGCCAACCGTGAGTAATTCTTTATCATAAATTTCCCATACCCTCAAGCAGATACACACCCTTACATACCCTTGAGTTACACACCCTTGAGTTACACACCCTTGTGTACACTTGTGTCACAAACCTTTTAGTTATGCACCCTTTAGTTACATACCTTGAGTTGCACACCCTTGAGTTACACATAGGTCCTTGTGTTCCAAACCCTTGTGTTCCACACCCTTTAGTTACACACCCTTTAGTTACAAACCCTTGAGTTACACATGCTTGAATTACACATGCTTGAATTATACACCCTTCAGTTACACTCCCTTCAGCTTCACAGCCTTCCATTACATACTCTTCAGTTACACACCCTTCAGTTACATACCGGGCCAGGGTATAAAATAAGAAAATTTGATCACTGCGCGTATTGTCTTGCACAAACTATCGCCATTAATACGGATAACCAATCGGTGTTCTTAATGGCAGGCATTGTGATATCAAGCATTACAAATTTCAAAAAGATTATCAATTGACTATCGTCAAGCAGAAAAAAGTATAGAATTGGTTGATATACAAAGTATGTTGTGGAGATTCTAAAATTCACCATAATATAGTACAAAAAGGTGAATTTGATCACTGCACAAATTCAGATTGATCACTGCACATTTAAGGTTGATCATGCACATTTAGGGATCATTGCACGCTTATTTTAAACCATGACATACCCTTTAGTTACACTCCCTTCAGCTTCACAGCCTTCAGCTTCACAGCCTTCCATTACATACTCTTCAGTTACACACCCTTCTTACATACCCTTTAGTTACACTCCCTTCAGCTGCACAGCCTTCAGCTTCACAGCCTTCCATTACATACTCTTCAGTTACACACCCTTCAGTTACATACCCTTTAGTTACACTCCCTTCAGCTTCACAGCCTTCAGCTTCACAGCCTTCCATTACATACTCTTCAGTTACACACCCTTCAGTTACATACCCTTTAGTTACACTCCCTTCAGCTTCACAGCCTTCAGTTACATACTCTCCAGTTACACACCCTTCAGTTACACACCCTTCAGCAACACACCCTTTAGTTACACACCCTTCAGTCACACACCCTTCAGTACAAAATCTTCGGTTACATGCCCTTCAGTTCTCACTTTCACCCTCTCAATTACTTCGCTACCTGCCTAAGGTCTTAACACTTGAGAAATAAATGATGACAATTTGCCTTTTGCGTAATTGTGTATTATGAAGCAGAAGCGCTCTAACCACTTCAGTAGGGACTACAGTAGGGACCGTTCAGAATTTATGACTAGGGTGGGTACAAAAGTTGTCAAAAAAGCTTATAGGCCTACCCGACTGACCCGACTTAGGTTTCACGCCTCCTTTAGAGTTGATGTAGATTTTTACACATACAAAGCAATAACCACACATATAATATATACCTACCTTGAATAGTTGAGTATATGGATTTATGGACTTTCGCACATACAAAGTCATGGTTCGCACATGTTTTATGATGGTTTTCTTATGTTCAAATTGTAAATGTTAATATGCCCCACAGGCGGAAAGTTAGTACCCCTCTGGCTCGGGCAAATGCTCCTAGCCCTTCCTCTGGACTTAAATTCTGAATGGTTATTTGTCCTCAGTCAAAGAGACATTTTTGGTAATAATTCAATATTTGATAGAAATTCTACAAGCTTGCACAATGGGTGAGTTTGCGAATACAAGAGAGGGGGGGGGGCACTCAATATATTGAAGTGTATACCTATCCTGCGCGGGTTTGACCCTCGTTTTTAGGCCCCAGACGAGTCTTGTTGACCCCCAAAATGAACCCAAGTCGATCTTGTTGACCCCCTTTTTCACCAGTGAAAAAACAAATCGTGAAAATTGGACGATTAGAGGTCAAAAAGTCCATCGAAAATCATGAATAAAACTCAATTTTTTTACCAAATGCCACAAGGACCGTTTCTGATTGACAAGTTCTAACTAAATTGCTAATTTGCTATAAAGTTGAGTCTTGTTGAGTCCAATTTTGAATAAATTTCAGAGTTGTTGGGTGTCAATTTTTGCATTGCCCGAGTCCGGTTGGGTCTCACTTTCGCGGCCTCTGCTGAGCATCCCCAACAAAATTTTAGCAGAGTGCCCCCCCCCCCGGCGGAAGCACATGAAAGTGTTTACCATGTAAGCGTGTAGCTACATTTATTCAAAACTTGTCAGGTTGTATAGATAATTAATGACAATAATTTGGGAGCACTGAATTTTTCAGTGCTTCTTACGTCTTATGAGATAGAGTGGGTCGGGGCAAGAAGCCCGGGTTAGGTGAGAAGCCCCCCCCAGGGTTATATCTAAACTTACATTTTTGGTGCTTTTTCTCATTTATAGGATTGAAGCTAGAGGCTTTTTAGGTGACGTCACAAATTTTCAAGGCATTCAGCACCAAACCATAGTCGTAATTAAAGAAACAAAAAAAGGTGCTTGGTTTTTGTAACTTTGATTAATTCTTTGAAAGTGGTTGTCAGAAATAACTTTGGAAATTTTTAAAAGTATAATGGATATCTGCATTGCTTCACTTTATGACCCTCACATAAATATGATTTGGATCATGTTTTTTGCATTTTAGCTCAAAATATAGAGGTCAAATTAAAATATGTGGGTTTGGGGCGAGAGGCCCCACATGGTATGGGGCATGGGGCCCGCTTCACTGAGGCCTTGAAGCTGCTTCCGGAACCATTTAATAATGTTCACTTTACCTTAAATCTTGATAGAATAGGTAGTTGAAATAGAAAAAATTTTGGCCGAAATTGAAAAAGCTAAAAAAATATTAAAAATTATACTCCACCATGACAGTTTTCTATTGTCTTTTGCCATGGTATAACCAACGAATTTGTTAGTTATACCACTGTTGGGGATTAAGTTAGCCTGTTGTACTGTTTTTTCTGCGAACAACACTACTAAATATGACAACAAAGCCACAAAATTTAGTTTAAAATCTTTCAGGAGTTATATATGGAGTATAAGTCGCTTATACAACTCATTTTCGGTGTATAACTAACATTTCAGGGGTTATTTACCTCGGGCTAAAGCCCTCGGTAAATAACCACCTGAAATGTTAGTTACACACCTCAAATTCGTTGTATAACCTATACATAAATGCATGAACAGAAAAATTCTGAAATTCAGAAAAAGTGAATAGAATGCCTTAAAAATGATAGAAGAACCACAAGAAATAACTTTTAAGCTGAATGCGCTCGCAAAAAAAATTGCCATAGGATTATAATAGGGGGGCTTCTTGCCCGATGGGTGGGGTAAGAAGGCCATTTTAATTTTTTTACGAAAAGGGCCATAACTCCTTTATTAAAATTGGTAGACACTCATTTCACTAGTTATAAGTAGAGTCAAGTGATCCCTTCCTGACAGCATAAGCATTCAAATAATCGACCACAAAAAGTAGGTCAAATCGCATCTCGAAGTTAAGGGGGGCTGCATGCCCCGCGCTACTCTAAGTTTGACTTTTTTCCAGGGCGAAGGTTGCTTTATTGATGGACAATGCTTACTGCCTTACACGTTTGTTGGTGAACAACAGGCTTGTATTCCGGATGAGAATTCATTTGGACCGTCGCCCATACCATGTGAGTTTTAAGATACCATGCCAGTAGAGCTGCAGCTTTACAAGATTAATTTTTTTAACTTATTTCAGGAAACGAGCAGGGGTGGTCGGACAAGAAAGGGCAAATGTAATTTGCGCTATAATTTGTGCTACAAAAATTTTATGTAATGTCAGTGATAATTTTTAACACTAACTTTCAATTTTTGCTTAAATTAGGACGTATAGTGATGTTTTTCTTTAAAATCAAAAGGGTTTGCCTTATGACCCTTGGCCAAGGCAGGAAGGGCAATTGACCCCCTGCTCCCCCCCCCCCTGTGCTGGCACTCTTGCATATGAATAGGATACACGATTAGGCAATGAATACAATTAAAATATGACAACGCTGACAACATCTAGGGTTTTGATGATTTTGATATGAAATAAGTTTGACTTTTTTGATACATAATTATATCCATTATTTTATTTTATTTTTATTATTATTCATATTTAGAGTGCTACCATTTGCCATCACTCAGGCATTCAGGTGCACTTTACAATGTTTATATATGTACAATCGAAGCAGTGATGACTGTCCATGTAGATTTATGTCCAGATGTCTTCATTCCATCTTTTCCCTTGATGCTCGTCGGTCCACTGCTTGCCATCCAGGCGGAGTCTGGCTGGGACATTTTTGTTGCACACATACACCAGACAGGAGGATGAACCTCTGCCTACACAGTGGCCATCCTCCCTGGCCACAACTGTCTCCAACTCACTCCAATTTAGTTCCAGGACGGGGATTCGAACCCACGTCCTCTCAGGCCAGTGGATTCAAAATCAACTGCTGTAACCATTAGGCCACATTATTTTCCTCTGCAATTTGCTTTACTTCAGCCTTATCACGTGGTAAATTGAAATCTTGTGGTAAAGCTCGAGGATTCGAAGTGAGCGAAACTTCGACTGGATTTGTCACAACAGAACTTGGTGCCACATCATTCGCCATCAACTTCAAGTACGTTGCCCGGCTTCCATGTAGCACCAATGAGAAAGTTACACTAACAGAACTGGCCCCTGGAATCAAAATCTACCAACTTGGAGCAAAGGTAAGAGATTCCTCTATATTGATACTTTTGAATTTAAAATAGGTGTGTGTTATAAACTTAAATGGCAGTGTAACTCTCATCAAGAGACCTGTGCTAAATTGATTATACATAAGTTCAAGTGAGCAGCAATTGAAATGAGTGACATGCAATAAGAGTGGCAAAGTATGAAATTGGCCTAATTTACTTTTAATAGATATTTTTGATTTTCCAACATTGTGGAATGACAAGATTATTGAGTTTCTTGACCTTTTATTTAAAAAAAAAATCAAATGCCTGGAGATGTGACTCCCAAATCATTATGGTCCTCCAAAGCTTTAGATATATTGTATATTGTAATGTTATTTCTCTTAATTAAAGGTTACTATGGAGATAAAATTTGTCGACCCCTCCACTGGTGCCGAGAGTGTTACAGCAAATTCATTTGATGTCGACAAGAAAAACTTTAACGACATCTTCGACCTCTTATTAAAAGTATATAGGAGAAAAGGGAAAAACAACAACCGAGGGTTCTGCGGTGTGGCGCTCTTCTTCCGACATATTCCGGCAACTGGTGAAACGTCTCTCACCGATTTGAAGGACACGAAAATAGAGTTTGGTGACACCAAGAATCTGCAGATATTCACCACAGGACAAGCCATGATAAGTAAAGACATCAGGGCATGTTTCCAGATCGACAATAGGCCAGCAGAAAAGTATAGATTGACAAGAAGGTCCAGAGGTTGCTACATCCATGGTGAGTAAAACATTTTAAACAAAGTTTGTGCAAAATCCAAGGCTTTGGAGTCGGAGTCAGGAGGTGGAGTCGTGGAGTCAGAGATTTTCAGGTGCAGTTGGAGTCAAACTTTAGTTTTCACTTTTCAGTGGAGTCGGAGTTGAAAATTAATCAGCTGACTCCTTAAAGTATTTAAATTATTGACAAAATGACGTTATAAAACAATAAGAACTGGATCACACTTTCAAGGACCAGTCATACAAAACTTTTAAAACGGCATTAAATGCATAAAAATTAGTGAAAACATTGTGGAATAGACTATTTTTTTTGCTAACGACACGAAACTTATGATGCGAAAAATACCGAAAAGAGGAGTCGGGAGTCGGAGTCGGAGTTGGAGTCAAAATTCAGGAGACCAAAGGAATGGGAGTCGTTTTTCAGCATGGCAATGGAGACTGGAGTAGCAGTCGGTTCACTAACAACCCGACTCCAAAGCCCTGCCAAAATCACAATTTCATTAACAGTGTCTCTAGGTCAGACCTAAGTCTTAGGCCTGATCCAGCTGTTGTTCCAAAAAGACCCCTGCCCAATTTCAGTGACAGTAGGGAAAACTGGGTTCAACCGTAAACTTGGCTGCAACTCTGTTGGTGAAACTGGACCAAAAAGTATAATAATTAGGAACTACAAAATATCTGATTTTGTTTTTACTATACATGTATACACACCTCTATAATCTGCATGTTGCAGATTAACAGTCTTTATGCCTCTTTCGAATTATTGGTTCTGCCTGATTTGTAATTGCCTTTTTCTTTTTCTTAGTTTGGAGGAAGAAGGCAAACTGCAGAATGAGATCAAATTCTAACTCGACTGATTGATTTGGACATAAATCATTATTACGGAAGACGACACGGAAATGGATCATAATTGAAAATTGTATTATGTAATACCCAAAATATATATTATATACTCTTTTCCTTTTTCAAAGGCTCCATTAACCCAATAAACCAGCATCAGAAAATGAAAGTATTGTCTTGCTTTTTCTTGCAGCACTTAAAATCAGGCAGTACATCATTGTTTAAATTGCATATATATATCATATCTGGATCCTATCTGGGAAATTATGATGAAGAGTAATTAATAGCAGTCTGTGATAGATGGCATTACCTTGCATAAAACTAGACAATTCATTTGAATTTTTGTTTTAATTTAATCACTTATGCAGGGCCTACCTTAGTCCAGCAAATTTAAGTATTTTCTGAATTTATGGTTCATCATAAAGATAAAGAAAACAAAGTAATTATATTGTTGAAGATTGCTCAAGAGTATCAATTATCAAAGAGAATTTTAGCCCAAAAATGTTTCATTATCAACATACTGATCATAAACTGCTTGATATAGATCTTATCTTGATAGAAGGAAGCATAATAATGACAAATAGGTCACACTGAAATAGTGGAAAGGCATGACACAATTACTAAGAGAGCAACAGAGAAAAGAGTTTACACAAAATGGACAAAAATACGAGCAATCTGGATTTTCTGTATGCCGCCTTGAGGGGACGGCGGCAGGATGACTTGGATGAGGCAAAGCGTATTCTGCTGCTTCATCCAGAATTATCTAATTTGAGAAAGATTGATGATATTAACCATGAAGACTCAACACTTTTGATAGATGCCTGCAGACAAGGTGAGTGTAAAACTGAGTGAGAGCCGAAGTCAAAACACTGTGTACTCACCAAGTGACCTAATTAAGGATTTTTTTTGTTTACATTTTGCTTACTTCTCATATATAGAGCAAACAACAAACTTTGCCATGTAGCCAGTATGCTGTCTTATAGTAAAAGTCATACTCATAAAAAAATGGAATTAATCAGTTAAGTTTTCTGGGAGATCAGGCAGTTTTAGTAAATTTTACTGAATTTTTTCCTAGAATCGCCATATCTTTTGATTGGTAAATATTTAATACTTGAAATTTCGCATCAAAATGCCTAATAGAAAAATACAGCATACTGGCCATGTAATATTGTAATTGAATTGGTTCCTAGCTCAAAATTTAAGATTTTATGATTAACTAGGTCACTTCGCATAGGAGCCATAATTTACTGTCATGATTTTTTGTTACGTCTTAGCACAAAATCATTCCATTTGGTGTCCCAAGTTACATCTTAGACCATGACCAGTTTTTAGACAATTATGAAGAAACAATACTTATCTTCTATGAAACAATTGCCACTATTTATTCAATAATGGTATTCTCAGTATTTCATGGTAATTTGATAAGAATCTATGCCAGAAACTATCAGTTTTTGATGAATCAGTAAAAGATGTAACAGTGGAAACTACAAACATTTTAGAATATGTCCAGGACGTAACAGAGACACAAACAATATGATTATGGACGTCTTGTTTGTTTGAAATGTGTAGTACAAACGCAGTTGATGAACTGAATGAGACTGTTGTCTGGAATAAAATACTTCTATAGTTTCAGAATTGTGTCAATTACACAATGCCAAGTCTACATAAAGCCTGTCAAACTTTAATTGTGGAAGACGTAACATTGGACACCAATGGACTAAGACGTAACATGGACACAATTGTGTCCATGTTACATCTTTTCCAAATCTTCTCCTTTTGGACATTTTCCTTGTGAATCATGCAGCATTAAAAAGTGCAAATTATTCTAAAAACACTGTTCAACAACTCTTGCACATAATTTGGAGATTGGCATCCAATGGGAGACACACATCCATGTCTTAGCAATTATTGCCAAGACGTAACATCATCAAAAAAATGATTTTGCTTTGATAAAGCCCATCCCCCAAAATTTCAATGAAAGTGAAACCATACATGATTGGTTCAAATGGTGCCAAAATATGCAAATGTGCCACGGATACATGCATTTATGCTGATGAATCACTGTAGATGAATTAACAAGACTTTTATTCATTGAGCATTAGTGGCCAAGACGTAACATACTGACATTTGGAAATTAAAGCCCACAGATTCTTGCTAAATCTCACTCAGAAACAGCCGGAAATCATTTTGGTTAAAAAGGGACCAATAAAGTTCAACAAGAGATTCTTATTTTGGTGATGTGAAATAAATTCACCTTTGCACTTGTATGTTTTTAGAAGTAACTATTGTGGACGTCGACACCAAAGTGGGTGGGCAACTTTTACCCATATTTAATGTTATTTGTCTTTCAACCCATGAAGCACTGTATAAAAACATATTTTCAAACATCCAAACAATACATTATGGTGTAATTCATTGCTGGATAACAACATGCCAGTTCTGTATGACCATTGTTATTTGGTGGACACCACAATATTTTGGTGATTTTGCCCTCTATCTCCAAGTTGATTCAGCAATAGAATGCAAAGTACAAATGCACAAGCTGTGAATGAGGCCAGAACATCAAGAGGATCACTTACACTATCAAAGTGTCATATTAAAATTTTGGTAGATGACATCAGAAAGTTTTCTTCAGTCATAAAGTGGCTATGCCAAGACGTAACAAAAAAAGTCATGACAGTAAATTCTGGCTCATAGAGCAAACGGTAAAATAGCATTTGGTGAAGAGCTTGAATACGTCACATTTTCCAGGTATTTGTATAGGTTATTCACCACGGGAGAGGGAATATGTGATTTATCACCCGAGGGCTTTAGCCGGAGGTGTGGTAAACACATATTCCTGATCCCATGCAAGGGTGCCGGAACAGGGGGGGGCAGGGGGGGGCAATTGCCCCTCCTGCCCTTGGCCAGGAGGGGCAGGGGGGGGCAAGGTTGCCCTTTTGATCTCAAAGAGAAAACATTGTAAGGCCTTAATTTACGGTGAATTTACGCAAAAATTTATGAGTATAAATTCAAAATTAGTATTGCCGCTAAATTAAATTTTTGTCACGCGAATTAAATTTGCCCTTTCTCGACTGACCGCCCCTGCCGCCCTCGTTTCCTTCCGGCACCCCTGATCCCATGGTGAATAACTGGCTTATACCGTGAGACAAACACTCAAACATGAGAGGATAACTGGACAACAAAGAATATAGGAATTATTTCCCTGTAATACTGGCATTTGATTGGCTGACAGAGGTGTCGAATGGTATAAGATTGGTTTATGACAGCTTGAGGGACCTTTCAATTGGCTATGAAATACCTATGTCATGCTAAAATGTATAGCTACGTAGACAGGGTCTCTCAACCAATAGCAGTAACTATTTTGTGCACGTCAATCTGAAGTCAAATCAGTCCTGATGACTTCAGCTGTAATGGTTCTTACGGCTGTTTGCGGATTAGCGGTCAAAATTAACTTTCAACTTGGTTGTGTGATGTCACTGGCTTATAGATCTTTGCTTATCATATCTAGCAGCATAGGTGACAATAAGCAAACTAATTAAATAACTTCAGGTACTTCATCAAATAAGAAGATTAGGAGACCAACAGAAAACTGTCGATGATGTGGCAAAGCCAGTTTGCAAATTGAAAATAAGAAAAATATTTTTTTCAATGGACCGCCAATTCGCAAAGAGCTGTATTAAAGTAAATAATTGCCCATATTGAATTGGCTACATATACAATACAATTTACAATTTTACATTTTACATCAAAAATTAGTAAATTTCTATGGCAGCCTGATATATTTAACCGCACATGGCTTAATCCAAGCTCAAAAACTTTTTCAGGTTTCCATGAAATTGTGACAATTCTCTTGAACAATGGAGCGGACGTTTCAGCGACCGGCAGAATTCACTTTATTGATCCGTACATGGCTTGCTCTGTAACAGGAGAGAGTTCCTCCGTGGCCTAATGGTTAAGAGTGCTTGTTTGCACAACCGCTGGCTCTGAGGGCGTGGGTTCGAATCCCACCCCGGAACTCAATTTAGTCCGAGCCCATGGGACATTAAATGGAGGCGGGTTGTATCCAGTGTTCTATGCTGGGGCAACTGAAAGAACCTGGGCATCCCTGAATTAATAGGGTATGTACCAGACTCACAGTCTTCTCATCTCATCATCATACAGCGATCGCCTGCCTCGATATAGCCCACTAAGGTGCTGCTGATGCGTAAAACACAAACAAACAAACTCTGTAACAGGAGGTATAATGCGGAATCTATATGGATGTGGATTTGGAGCTTTGGACAATATCTTCCCACTATTTGCAGCTGCTGCTTTTCACGCAGGACAGCGGACTCTGATGGCAGTCTTTTCAGCAGGAGCAGATATCAACCAAAGAACAGCAATAGGACAAACGGCGCTTCACGCTCTATGTGCCACGCACTTTCCAAATCCTGATCGTATAACCAAATTTGCAATTGATGGTGATGTTCCTGATTATTCTGGGGTACCGAAGACGATTACAGTGTGTCTCATCTAGCATGCGAACTGGAAGTTAGTAGCTCTTTCTATTGCCTGTCTCAAGCCAATGCATGAACCTGGAGGAGTGTAGAAGGCCTTATATTAACTGGAACTAAGTCGCGAGTGGCACTGCAGTACATTTTTTGTGACGTCACGGCAATAGACACCATTATTCTGGTTGCGTCATGAATGTCAACAAACAGAATAGGCTGCCGTCATTCAAAATTGCTCGAAAATCGGCAAAAAAACGCACCAAAACATCGCGAAAATGTGATAAACAAATTGCAAAATGGCTAATCTATCCGTGAGTATGTGTATTTCTGCTATCAGACTTGTAGATGCTGAGAAATCAGGCCAAACACCAGTTCGCATGTTGGATGAGACAAACTGTAAGTTTCTGATATATCATGGAGCGGATGTTAACATCTGTGATGACCATGGAAAGACTCCCTTACATTATGCTGCCAAATGTGGACATAGATATTCTGCAAAGATATTGCTGAGAAATGGGGCAAATGTCTATGTGAAGGACAAAGACGGTCTAACTGCATTGGACTATGCTGCCAGCAAAGACCACTTCCTAACGATGGCTCTTATTAACAAATACAATTTTCCAATGAAGCAGATAATTCAAGCTTATGAATGTGTGGCTTTGAAATCACCAAATCCATTTGAAGTTTTACAAAAGGCAACTGTTCTGAGAGAACAACACGGAATTCCAAAGACAGTTCTACCACCTCTTGAATGTTATGGCTTCGAAAGAGAATGGGAAAAAATTGAAGAACTCGAGAGATGTGAAGATAGTGAACTTTTTCTGCAATGCGTGCTAGCCAGAGAACGAACAAGTGTAGAAAATCACTTTGATATTGCACCGAATGACATATACAAACGTAAGTATAATACGAAACTCTTACAATATTTTGTTATAGAGTCTTGTTCAAACGATAACTTAACATGTGAAATAACATAACAGTTTTAATTGTCATGCACTGACACATATATTGCAAAAATATGATAGTCATACTAGCTTGCAACCTTTGAAAAGGTAGGAAATGATTCGACATGGAATACATGGGCTTGCAGGCAAAAGATTGAACAATTTATAAGAAAAAGCAACGGAAAAACATAACCAAATTTAAAACAGTGCCTAATATACCATTAAGAACAAAAATTCATCTCAAAATTGATTATGTGGGTAAATTACCCAAAGAGATCAAAAGTTCACTTTCATTATGTCCCAAAGTCAATATACTAAACCAGTGAAAGAAGAAAATCGTCCAATCGTCCCAAGTCAATCACAAGTTACTGTCACTTACCCCTTTTTGGGGTATCTATCTAAAATTGACAATTTTCGTCCAGTGACATCCACAGTGTTAAGGTAAATCCAAACTGATGCCTAATATACCATTGAAAACACAAGAACTGCTCAAAATACATATTCATCCCTTTCGGCCTTGATTATGAGGGTAAATTACCCCGTGACATGAAAATCGAACTTAAATTATGGCCCCATGTCAAGATACTAAACCTATGCAAAATTTGAAGAAAATCATCCAAGTCAATCAAAAGTTATGAATACTTACCCCATTTTGGGGTAATTATCTAAAAACAACAATTTTCATCCAGTGACATCCACAGTTATAAGGTGAGCCCCAACTAGACCCCAAAGTCCGTCAGAGTTTTAACTCTGAATTGCTTGCAAGAACTCTAACTGACTGGTCAGCTAAGTTGGTCAACTCTGACTTCACTTGACTTCAATTAACTTCAGCTTACTTCAGCAATCAGCATCTTATTAATACTTATTAAGGGTTTTTGTTAAATATTCTATAACAATAAATTATAATTTCGCAATTTTCAAAATTTTTGCACTCGGAAAATTGAGATTTTTAGGGATTCTTTTATTGTTGCATAGACTTTGAAAAGTTTTAAAATAAAATGAAATATTCGCTGTGCTCTTTATGCTGTTTAAAATGATACCAAAAGCATTTCTGTGAGGTAAAAATTGGTTAAGTCATACAACAATGACTTGACTTTAGCTGACTCAAGTCTAACTTGACTTGAGTGAACTTCAACTTGCTGCTTGGGAAGCTAAAGTTCTATGACTTGACTACTTGACTTTCTGTAGTCGATTTCGGGGTCTAGCCCCAACCGATGCCTAATATACCATTGAAAACACAAGAGCTGCTCGAAACACATATTCACCCCTTTCAGCCTTGATTATGAGGGCAAATTATCACATGACATCAATATCGAACTTGCATTTTGTCCCCATGTCAAGATACTGAAGCTGTGCAAAATCAGTCAATGAAAGTTATGAATATTTACCCCTTTTGGGGTAATTACCTAAAAACGATAAATTTCATCCAGAAACATCTATGGTGTTAAGGAAAGTCCCAATTGATGCCTAATATACCATTAAAAACACAATAACTGCTGAAAACACACATTCGCCCCTTTCGATCTAGAATATGGGGTAAATTACCCCATGACATCAAAATCATACTTGCATTATGTCAAGATACTAGACTTGCGCAAAATTAGGAGAAAATCATCCATGTCAATCACAAGATAAGAGTCATTTACCCCTTTTTGGGGTAATTACCCGAAAACGTCATTTTTATTTTATAATGTGACTGTAATTTAGAATACTATACATACACACCAATTAAGTTTCATTCAATTCCCTCCAGTCAAACCAAAGTTAAAAAATGTTTTCACTTTTTGGACAAAACACTCATTTTTGAAAGTCCCACAGCTCAGAAACCCCTACTTTGATCAAAATATAAAAGGTGTCTTACGATGGATGAGTAGTCAGGCTATCAATCAAAGCAATAATTGGGTCTCTAGCTGTAACAGTTTTTCTTGAAAACTTTAAAACTTGATTTTTGTCAAAAAGGGGTAAATACCCCTTCACCCTCATCTCCTAATAGATGATATACATGTATGCCAAAAATGTAGAAACATATGTTTATATAAAGATTCATAAGTCTTAATTTCTGACAGTGATATTAAAAGAGATAATCCACTTTGAAATTTTGAAGAAAATTGACTTTGAAATGACCTGTGACCTTGAGTTCAAGAGCGGTCAACCATCTTCTAAAAAGTTAAAGTACTTACCAAGGACTATACATATACCAAGTTTCAAGTCTTTAGCACAAAAACCTACTGGCAAAACGTGGCCACATAGTAATGATATCAAAGAGTTCAAATGATTGTCGATATTTGTCGAATAATTACATAATGAGTGCAGCACATCCATTGTTCTTTCATCCAAGGCAGTGGAATCCCTATCGGGAGTACTTGCCACTCACATTGGACCTGTCCCACCCAGAGCCCTTTTATATGACAATTGCCACCATAGTGAAAAAGTACAATAAGTACATTACTCCCCCCCCCAGAAAATTGTTTGTCCCCAGGGTGCATCCTCCGTCGAGACCCCTAGTTACGCCACTGGGCCAAGGATAGGCCAGTTTGTTTCTCAGCAGTACTCATGTATTCAGATGAAAAACGAATTAGTTCTGAGACCTGAGTTAGTTCAGAGATCTGAGTTTTTCATTGAATGCCTTGAATCATACTAGCCCCCAGAGCGTACACTAGCAATTGTGCAGCGTATATGAATTACGTACATAAATTCTACCCGCGAAACTCACAAAAGAGAGCCCATCCGTAGTACGCACGTACATTTTCATACAAACCTATAAAATTTTCACACGTGTACTTTTCAATTACTTTGGCCATTTAATACAATATGGTTATCACAAATGGTTTTTAACATTTAGACCTTGCATTGGCCTACCTTAAAACAATAAGCAAACAAAACAAGTTGAAGCCTAAAAACCAACTTAATATGCACTAAATCCATGCGAAAATTTACATATGTTTTATGTACATACATTTTCGTACGGATTTCATACATGAAAACAACCAATTTACGTACGAAATATGCAAGAAAGAGTTTCATACATTTTACGTACACTGCACAATTGGCCATGTATAGAATACCATATTGAGATAACCTGATAAAAGTTTATGTAAGGCTAACTAATCTTAATTTAAATTTACTTACATGTTTCTGTTTAGAGTATTGATGCAATGAATTGTCCATGAGTAAATGTTTTATTTTTCCAGTTTCTTGGAAGGACTGCCAACCCCAAAGAGAATTAACAACACATCTTTTCAATTCACTATTGAGACATAAGCTTGACTGCATATCTTACTTCGGAAGATATTTTTACTTCGCTGACTTTATGATGGGAGACATGTCTCTGAAGACTGCGCGATATCTCGAGTCGTTTCTGTCAAGTGATGTGATGGTGAAGTTTGTGCTGGCTGCGATTGATAGTTGTTGCTTCATTCAAGACCAACTGAATGTGGAAAGCAAACCGGGCTGTGCCAGAGAATTGTTAGGCGCCATGTCACAGACCTTGGTAATAGTCAGGGCATTGATAATGCACCTGATCAGAAGAAATGACTTAAATTCAGACCCGCAATCAAAATGTGAAGTCAATCCGAGAATTGCCAAGATCCTGCTAGATGAAATCCTACATCGGTGTCCTGTGATTTCAGCACCAGTATGCGGCTTTGCATCACCAGTGACTAACATACTTTACAACACTGAACACAAACCTTTGCTCTTCACACACTTAACAACACAATGCTTGAGATACAAATACCATTTCACAAAAATGATTGTTGAATCAGAATGTGACTTGAACGCCACTGATTGCCAAGGAAATACCCTCCTGCACTCTGTAACATCTGATGTCATACATGAAATAGAATTGTTCTCACGTCACTTTCATGCCCACATGCCAATCATGATTGCCACTGCAGTAGAAATGGTCAAGATTTTGCTGGAAAACGGATCATATCCCCAAGCAAAGAACAAGCAAGGTCAATGTCCTGGCGATGGTCTTCAAAATCTCACACCAACTTTTGATCCAGCAGATCCCCGCACTATCGCTTGGAATCAAGAAGGGGTTACTGGTACTCCCTTGAAGTTCACAGATTTACTGAACAAGTACGACTGCATTTTGACACTGAAATACCTGGCTGCCAGGAAGATTGTTGATTCCAAAATTCCTTACAGAAAGCTGTTGCCAAAGGAATTGGTGAAATTTGTTGATTTGCATTGATTGATACTGACTTCATTGATTGACACTTGACTTCATTGATTGACACTGACTTCATTGATTGACACTGACTTCATTGATTGACACTGACTTCATTGATTGACACTGACTCCTGGACATTGATTGATATTGATTTCACAACAGGAATTTACTGTTTGCATCATATTGATATCATGCTTCGTTTCATGCTGAATTATTTTTTGTGAGAAAATGCTGCTGTTTGCTGAAGCACCCGCTGGTGTAGTTCTAGCAGTCTATTGACCGTGAAACAGTCCATTAACCTCTTCATACACACTCGCAAAATTTCTGTAAAAAACACATGATTTTGTGAAAATATTCATTGTTTGAATTGTGCAATTTACTAACTGCAATGACATAATTATTACTGACATTTTGTATATTGCTTTTTTCGCTATACGGACATTATTTGATTTATGAGATTCTAACAGACATAGCAATTTATATCTGTCACATTCCCTTTACCATATGTATCAATTTGTAGTCAGTACTAGTCACCCTAAATATCCAGAGAACAAGCGTTCATATTATTAGCACCAGTGTTGGAACTCTATGAAATATTACAAATATTATGAAAAAAATGGACTTCAACACTCACCAGCCATGTTAAATTTTCTATTATTGTAATAAAGAGGGAGTGCTGCAACCGTGAATTGCCTGTCTACAAGTTAGCCCTGGACCCCTGGGGACAGGGGTCATGGATCCTCTCATTGGAAAATCACGAGATTTGAAAGACAGCATTTGGGAGAATCAAGATATTTCAAAATGTATGTAAAGCATGTTAATTTCAATTACACCACCTAAAACTAGACAAAATTTCCTACTGACGGCACCTATTTCTATTTCTCTTGATGTTAAAATGTTTTAGCCATTATCCTGTGAATGTAAAGAAATGATTTTTTTCTTTATGCATTGAAGAAATGACGTTGTCTGATTGGTCAATTTTTGACTGTGATCATGATGTCACAGAAAACACCCTATGACGTCATAGGAGAGTCTGATGATGTCACCAGTGTGACTGATGAATTTTTGTTACTTTTTTAAGGACTTATTGATATTCAAAGTGATTTATTTGTCCTTTCTCTTGGGAGAATCACTTTCAAAGGTAGTGCCGTCACAAGCAAAATATCTTGAGTAACAGAATTCCAAATTTTGTAAAGATTGATTAAAAATTGATCAGTCTAGCTCAATTCTCCAGATAGCATGTCAAAATCTCAAGATTTTGTATGCGACGACCCATGACCCATGCTATGCATGGGTCCCAGGGCTATCTACTACAAGTGGACCGCTGTCACATTGCCACTTCTTTTTCCAGCCTTGGCAGATCAGAACATATGCTGTTATGTGTTGCCACCTAGTGACTAGTGTGCTATTCCGCGAGCTCCTGCGAGCAGTCCACATCATTTCAGTCTGAGGAACTCACACAATTTTTTCTGGAAGAAACCAGGGCTGTTTCAGAATATACATGTACTGATGGCCTTGTCTACTTCCCTAGATAATGTGATTTCTGAGTCTGATTCCGGTATACATCAATGTTGAATAGAAATTTTGTGAATGTGCCATGAAATTGGAACTATTTCTTGGGACAGCAATGCCGTAGCATACTAAATCAGCTTTTGTGCCAGGTGGCAGCAGCATGCAGTTCTCATTTTCACCAGACTGGTGAATTGCTGTGTTATGGCACAATATAATTCCTGTTCTGAGAATCCGGGAAACTGACAAATTGCATCAAAATTTGATGACGATGAAACACTAATTTGATTTAGTATTCCCCCGTGGCCTAATGGTCAAGACTGCTTGTCCACTGGCTCTGAGGGCGTGGGTTCAAATCTCACCAACGGAACTCACTTTAGTCCGAGTCCATGGGAAATTAAATGGAGGCGGGTTGTATCCAGTATTCTATGCTGGGACAACTGAGATACTTTGGGCATCCCTGAATTAATAGGGTATGTTCCAGACTCCCAGTCTTCTCATCTCATCATCATATGGTTGTCACCAAAAAACAAAGGTGCAGCTCCCTCCACAAAGATGGTGGTTGAGCTGCTCCGGCTGATCCGGGGTACACCAGCACAACACAAGTCAAGTCAAGTCAAAGTCAAGACTAGTTTGTGATCATGGTGGAACAGAGAAGCCATGGAGAATCAATGCAGTATAAAGCTAAAAATGTTATTCGGTGGAGGCTTGTGTATTGTGTACTGAATTTTTGGGTAATGAAAAGTATAGTATACCATAGTGACCTACTCTTACACGTATAGCCTGCTTCTATAATTATTTGTACTTGTATTTGTATTTGCATTTGGTTAAATTCTTGACTTTGTAATTTTCATATTGGTAAAGGCACATATAATTTTCTAATTATCTGCCTACCAATTTCTAAAACTAAAGCAACAGCAATAGATGATCACCTAATGTACTTTATATTTATGGTCAATAAACTTGAACTTGAACTAAAAAGATTTGTACACTATTTCCTTCCTGTCGCATTCTACTTCCTTCCTGTCTTTTTATTAATTGCTAATTACGAAGACATAAATTGAAAGAGATACATCCCCTGCTGCCTTTGTGGAATTTCTTACACCCACTCATTGACATGCATTCCATATAATCCAAACAAACTCTTTCAACACTTGGTACTACCGTCTGAGGCTAGTATTAAAAAAATATTATTGTCTTGATAATATAATACTTAGTTGTGCTGGTCCAGTGACATTTCTATCTTATATTTCCTCTCTATATGATGTCATATAGGTTTTGATGTTGACATTGGTGGGTTCGCTGACGACAGTCAACTTTACATCTCTTTTAAGCCATCTGTAAATGGATTGTCTGAGTTAAGTGCTGTTACCAAGATGAATGAGTGTGTGCAATCAGTTTGGATGTGGATGTTGCAGCATAGATTAAAAATAAATGATGCTAAGACGGAAGTCATAATTACAGGTGGCCCAAAGCAACTACAGAAGATCGAAAGTTGCGCAGTTACAGTTGGAAATTTTACTATTGCACCTGTGTCGAAAGTTCGTAATCTTGGAATGTACTTTGATGAAACCATGTCAATGAAAGATCACATTGGCAAAGTCTGTCAACTTGGATTTCATCAGTTATACCGTTTAAGGCAGATTCGAAAATACTTTGATCAGAAAACAATAGAAGAACTTGTGCACTCGTTTATTACTTCAAGGATTGATTAAGGGAATGCCATGTTTTACGGATTACCTGATTGCAGCATTAAGAAATTACAAAGGCTGCAAAATGCTGCAGCACGATTAATTGTTTGTAAACAAAACAAGACAGTATATCAGCAATTTTGAAGACCTTGCACTGGCTCCCTGTGGCATATAGGATTAAGTTAAAAATCAGTTTACTTATTTACAAATGCCTTAATGGATCCGGTCCAAAATACCTTTGTGATCTCCTGGAAAAACCAACAAGAACAAGAACTCTGAGATCATCATCAGATTCCTTACTCCTGTCAATTCCGAAAGTAAAGACCGAAACCTTTGGAAAAAGATCGTTCCGATACGCAGCCCCAAAAGAATGGAATGACCTACCTCGCCATATCAGAAACTGTGATAATCTTGATAATTTTAAAAGGACACTAAAGACTCATTATTTTAAACTTGCATTTACATGACTTTTTAGAATTTATACATCATACTCTATTTTTACGTGCTTTTATAATTATTGCATTCTTATACATGATTTTATGTTCATATTCAATTGTAAACACTGCTGAGTATTTCTATAATGGAGTGTTTGAATCAATAAACCATTAAACCATTAAACCATATAGATCTTATCTTGGTAATAAAGAGCATACTCAAAATAGGTCACACAGCAATCTTGATAAGGCAAGACACGATTATTAAAAGAGCAACGAAGAAAAAGGTGACACAAAATGGAGAGAATTAAAAGAAATCAAGATTTACTTTTTGCTGCTCTGAAGAGGCATTGGCAAGAAAGTAGAGATAAGGCAAAGAGAATTCTGCAAGATCATCCAGAACTGTGCAATATGAGAAGAATTGATGAAATGACACAAGAGGACTCCACTCCTTTGATAGAGGCATGCAGGCACAGTGAGTGTAAAACTACATTATTGATTGTTAAAAGAAAAGTGAATTTAGTATTTATTGTTCATGGCAGGCTGACACCAATACAGCCATTATTTATTGTCCTTATCAAATTTCCAATCAAATACAAACTATATTTACAAAAAAAAAATTGCCACTCCTGATTGGTCCAGAGAGAGTGATGTCATAACAAACACTTATGATGTCATAGGTGCTTTTGGTGACATCACAATGGTAACATCTCACATCAAAATGAGGCTGATGGCGGTCTCTCACAATTTTTTTGACATTTCCCTAGTTTAACATCAATTTTTACCAAGTCAATATTTGTCTGAATGCTTTGAAAAGTAGTGCCGTCAGCAGTAAAATATGTAGGCTACCCAAATCCAAAATTTCATCAAATTTGGATAAGAATTGTTTAATCTAGACCAATTCTCCCGATGTCAAGTCAAAATCTACGCATGGGTCCCAGGGCTACTATAGCAGGAGTACCCTCCAAATTTACCTTCAATATTAGGAGGGTAATCATGCTACAGTGAAGGTAACTGTGACTACAATTAAATCAAGTATATATTTGCCCCTTTTTATGCTCAGTAGCTCCTTCACTGCATGACCTTGGGAGCCAATCAACCATGACTGTCATGGTTGAGTGATTTGGGACCATATCCAAGGCACACCTGGAGCATAATATTATCCCATGGAGATTTTCTTCAAAAAATTATATAGCCTAAGTGTATAAAGATTTGAGATGATATAGTGAGACAAGTGATAAAAGAAAACACGGTATGAGAGCATTAGATATTCAACTTCTCACAAACTGGCCAGTCTAAAAGTGTAATAATTCAAATATTATGCAAGCCACAATTAGTTTGTTGTAATGGAAATAGAAATTTCATGTTCATGACAAAGAATATAAAAGGGCTTCTCATTGCTTTGTTTGCTGTCTATGTTAATAACAACTGTAATTAGGCATGCCCAATCATGAGGTAACATGTATTAGGTTTGTTAAATCACACACTCACAGTGGTACATTGGAGGTATAGATGTAACTACACATACATAAAACATTGTTTGAATATTTGGAAAATAAAATATGTGTTTGAAGAAACCTCAGGTCCCTACAATTCTTTTTTTAAAGAATTTCTTGTTATAAACATGAGTAGTTTATATGGCTAGTATAACTGAAAATCGTTCCCCGAAATGACCTACTTAATTAAAAAAAAAAAAATAAATAAATAAAAAAAAAAAAAAAAAAAAAAAAAAAAAATTCTAGGAATATTTGACCTAGATTTCTAGGTACATTTGACCTAGATTTCTGACCTAGTTAAATTCCTAGAACATTTGTGACCTACTTTCTGACCTACTTTCAAAAAAAAACTGATTCCTAGAAATTCCTAGGAAATTCCTATATGGCTCCTAATTAAAAATTTTTGGTACATCTGCTAATTAATATTTCACCTAATTGTTAATTAAAAAAATAATCAATATCAAACTATAACTTTTAATTTTCATTCAACTAGAAGTCCTTGGATCTTCCAAAATATTAAATTACTGAAACCTTTATTTATGTCTACCTTTAATTATAAAATTAAGAAGGTATACTTACTTAATTTACTGTAACTTTTAATTTTCATTAAGGTATTATCTGATATTTCCTGGTGTTTTGAAAAGAACGAGACTATCCCCTGGAATATCATTCAACATTCCATATAAATACCTTTCTCATGAGTTAAAAAAACCAGATAAAAACAAATACTGAGTTACGTTTTATCACAAGTCAATTGTTTATAAAACATTTTTTGTGACATTCCGGTACATTGCCATGTTTTTTGGTTTTTTTGTACAGACTTGGTAAATTTCCACGGGCCAGATTGCCTATAATTCAGCTCTCTAGTTGGTTAAAATTTAGGTCACAGCATTCCTGAACTCACACTGTCTTACAGAGATGGTTGCTGCATTGTGTTGCTATGTCAAAACTCACAAGTCATTGAGATCATCAGCTATTAAAATATATTGATATACTACACTGATAATTGCAGGAATACCCTAGCCAGACCAACAGTAACCACTATATCTCTCTGTCTAGTAAATCAGGATAATTTACAAACGAAGGAATTTTAAAAGCTCTTTCAGGGGTAAAGCATATGATTACCAATGTGCTGGATGAATCAGCTTTAGTTCACACTGTCAGTAGGTATT
The DNA here is from genome assembly GCA_026936325.1 of Platynereis dumerilii. Lineage (NCBI taxonomy): Eukaryota > Metazoa > Annelida > Polychaeta > Phyllodocida > Nereididae > Platynereis > Platynereis dumerilii. The sequence continues at coordinate 19,544,815 of JAPTHN010000005.1, read as the reverse complement.
TTATACATTTTTTTTATACATCATCATAGCTTTCTTACCCTGTATTAAAATAATTACATAACAGCAATTTCTAACACTACCATGTTTACTTTACCTATAAGTAATATAACTAACTTGTCTCTGTTGCTTGATGCTTTGTTGACAAACATTACATCTTGCTCAAGTTTGAAACATTTCTCCTAATGCAGTAATGTGGTGAGTCTTATCAAAACAAGACCAGTAGTTATTTTCTGATGTCATTTTAGACGCATTCCAAGCAATCTGCAGAGTCAGAAATTTTCAGGGGATATTCATAAGCAAAATCCCACCTTGATGTCCTTCAGATGAAATGTTAAATTGGTAGCCCTTGAATCAGTGTCTGTGCTGGATAAGTAAAAATCCCTGACATGGGGTAAATTTATTTGTGACATGCTAAGGACTCCCTCTCTCTCACACATCTCATCAATCAACCCTCATGAACACCCAAAACTGGGCTTAGAGGGTTGCACTTACCATATCATCTATTTATCTATCTACCATTGGAAGGGTTAATTTTATTTAAATTTGTTTTGTTGCCTTTAGGTCTAACTTTATCAAAAAAGTAAATATTTACACATACCTACAGGTCCATTTATCCCAATACTTAGTTGTAGGCCTTGGTGTTCATCTCTGCATTTCTGTAAAGTGTCATCAATACAGACCCCCACAAACATACAAACTGTTCAGTCACATTGAACCTTGTGAAGCCTATGTCCTACATAACGCCCTCTTTGCAGTGCAGATTGGACTGTGGCTGCTGCAGCTGCAGCAGCCTGGAGACCTGGCCCACTGAACTAACATAATAGAGAGCTCCGGCAAAACTGGCTCACCGCTGCACTGTCAGTATATAGGGTATCTGTTGTCAACCACAACCTATTTAACTATTTTAAACCCCAACTTTGACACAATCCTCTCTCTCCCCTTTTCAAAACTCCAGGATATAATGAATGCCATGTGTCCCTATGTGTAAACTTGAGGATGGAGTGTGGATGGGTGATGGGGATTATGTCCTGTATTTTACCCTGCTGCATGTAGTGTAAAGGGCTGTGAACCGGTTGGAGATTTCTGAGAAAATAGTTTTTATTTTAAATACATGTATACTTATTCCTATTACACACATATATATGACTTTATTGTATTTGCAGTGATTTACATGGATTACAGGCATTCATGATCAGATAATTAGGTAAATATGTAGTTAGGAGAAAAGGCAATGTACACACAGTTTGATAATCAAAGTCCATTGTTTTTAAGAATTATGAATTAAACAATGTCTACCCCCAAGACCAGTTTAATGAATTTGTGCAAAATTTAATTTCATTATTGTCAAAAGAGAATGAGGAAAGGAGACAACATTGGGTTTCTTTGCCTCATCAAATGAAATATATGCTTTTTAATGTTAGTATTTAGGATTCTTGAAAAAATACGCAAGGGTTTGCTAAGTAACCTGGGGCTATGTTGGATGGCTGTTTCAATCATCCTTTGCCTCATGCCATATCCTCCTCCTGGCCTAATTTGCCTAACAAGTGCAAATACAGGGCATAAAGCGGGGGCCCCTATCATCCATCCATCCATCCATCCTTCAGAAACTTAGTGTAAACACTGTGCCAGAGGCTCATGACAGTAGAGTTAACTTATAGATCAATGCTCATGACTAAATCATCTTGGCCTTTTCCCATGCAAACTCAAAGTTTTTGGTGTAACCATGCATCTAATGGAACATCACCAACCACAAGCAAAGGAGGCAGGTTTCCCCAAGCATGTGGTTTTAATCATCCAGAACAAATGTAACTGTCAACAAGTTGTCACACAAAAACCACCAGGAACTGGGGTAAAAATTTGGAGCTGGTAGATATTCCCTGCACTGTATAGGAGCTCAGCCTCTGCCTAGACCTGTAAGCCAGCCACTGGCTGAAAAATCGGCTGGCTGGTGGAATTGACTGGTGGCTAGTTGCTGATAGCTGCTCAGCCGGGGACTTTGGTGGCGATGGCTGGCTGAATTCTATACCGGCTGGCTAGCGGCTGGCTGTCAGATGTTTTGACAAGAAATTCTTTGAAATTCCATGTTAGAAATCTTTAATGGCTTTGTCCTTTCAAAATAACAGTAATTTAGTACTGATCATAATTTAAAGTATCATTAAACATTGAACTTCAACTTAGAAATGTTATGTTTGCTTGACAATTTGGCAATTGCAACAGTCAGAGTACTTATGAGTAGGCCTACTGTTATTCCTTGCGACTGACTGAGTGGTCTGTGATCAATAAGTGACTTCACAGCCAGTCCAATCTTTCACACTGAATATATGTAGACTTCTGGTACACTTTAGAAAATACTTCATAACTTCAGAATGTAATTTAAGCAATACAATAATGGACAGCAACAAGACAAATGTCTACAACATCACAGAGGCTGAATAGTTTCTCTTCCTATAAGTTTACATGTACCACAAGGATCAGCTGGGTAGGATTCTGCTTGGGATAGGCCTATGCACTACAGGCTGCTTAAAAAGTTTAAACTTAGCCCTATTAATAATTACAGAAAAGTATAATTTCACAATTAACACATGTTACAAAAACAAAAGTATGCACAATTGCAGGCAGGTACACTCCCATTGTGCCATTCAGTCTGACTTTCATGATTCATCATTGCCTAATCAAAGAAATTGGAAGAAGTGGCTGATTGCACTTAGAAGTTCACACCTGACCAAAGGGATCCCTTTGCATTGTATTGTATCTAATTACACTTGTAAACAGAAACATCCCTGTAATGCTAATTGCCATCAGCACTGTCAAGTGCTGTCAAGGTTCTGTTATGCACAGAGCACTGTGAGCACAGCACTGCATAGATTAATGGCCTCCTTCAAAATTGGCAGAAAGTCGGCGCAAACAGATCGGCGGCTGGCCAGCTAATCAGAGTGCTTAGTGGCGGCTGGCTGGCCTCTTTTTCAGCGGCTCAGCCGCAAATTGGCGGCGGCGTACAGGTCTACCTCTGCCTAAACAACCTTATTTCTCACCTAGTTAAATTACTGGAACATTTGACCTAATTTGTGACCTACTTTCTCACCTACTTATAAATTTAAAAAAAAAAAAAATTTCCAGGAATTTCCTGTAAATTTCCTGGAATACTAACACTTTTTATAGCCTTACCACTTCCTGTTTACCTGTAACTTTTTTTCTACCTGTAACTTCCTGGGCTGATAAGATCTTTTTATAGCTCTGACACATACCTGATACATTTTTTCATAAGTACACTGTTTTAAAAAAAACATTTTCCAGCATACCAGTGTTTTTCCATTGTACAGTGTACATGAGTGGTAATTTTCCACTGTTCTGACATCATCTTACTTTCTACCTATTTTTACCACAGAGCAGAAAAAAAAAGTTCTACACACTTTCCACAGCATTCCAGTCTGACTCCTCATACTGGCAGGATGTGTTTTGTACACACATGGTAATTTTCCATTCATGACATCATCTTACTACAAGTGAGCAGAAAAAAAGTTCTGCATTACCAAACTACCACTGCCATCTGACACTTTCTACAACATTCTAGTCTAACTCTTCAGACTGGTAGGTTGCATTTTATAGAACTAACAATATTACTTCTTAAAATTGGTCTATCATGGAGGGGAAAAGACCAATCAGTACAGACAGTGAAGATGGACCACCCGAGAAAATTGTCAGGAGTCAAGAAGTTACTTCTCAGGACAAGGTTAATTCATCAAAAGAGAAGAATTACACAATTAATAAAGTCAGCAGCAGAAAGAATATGAAATATGCAGTGTTGGAGAACACATTTGATGTCAAGTTTCACCCAGATACACATGGTACAGCAGTTGCAGATTTTAAAGAGGATCTTCATGACATGTTCAATGAGATTTTGGAATCCACCGAGAAGTACTCTAACCAAGACAGGGCAAGAATTACTATTTCTCACGACCAGCTTTCTTCGCCTATTTTCATTCACTGTCAACCCCGACATCTGATCACCTCTGACAGTATTATGGAGAGGTAAGTGGCTTATTCCTCAATTCTTTACAGACTCACTTCAACATCTCACCATTTTGTTAATATAAAGTAATCACATCTCTTTCCTGCACTGTTTCTCTTTTTTCTTTAATAGGGTCCAATCAGTTTTGAATTCCAATGAAAACCTCAGCATTGACCACTCTTTTCGAGTGGAAGTGGGTGTGATGAAAGATATGTTACAGGCTGGTGGCGGAGCCACTAAGATGTATGCCCCTGACCTTGACTCTGCTCAACTGGCTGCCTTAGTTAAAAGGTCTATGTGTGTTATAAAGCCTATTGAGGGGGAGTTCACATGTGCAGCTAGAGCTATGTTGACTTGTTTATCTAAACTTAGAGACTCACCTCAAGTGTTTCAGAGATTGATAAACCCCAGGGTTGCTATGTCTAAGAAACAGGGTTCATTGAGGGCTAGGGCTCTCAAGATGCATTATGACACTGAGATATCCACAGACCAGCCAGTCCCTGTTAGAGAATTATACAAATTTGAGGATTATCTAGATGTACGTCTAGTTGTGTTTTCTGGAGATTTCAACTCTGAGGTTGTGTATGTTGGTGCACAGGAGAGGAAAGACACCATATTCCTTTATCTGAAATCATATCATTTTAGTGCCATTGTCAATGTCGACCGTTTCCTTGATCAAAAGAAAATCTGGTGTTATGTCTGTATGAAACCCCATGACAAACGCAGTAAGAAATGCTACCCTTTCTGTAGTGCATGTCAAAGAAAGGATTGTCATGATGAAAACATAGCTCTCACATCCACCAAGTGTTTAGATTGTAACATGACCTGCAGAGGGCCAAAATGTCAAGAAATCCATAAACAAGACCGTGTTTACAAGAGGGGTCCAAACAAAGACTTGGAGAGACCCTCTATATGTGACACATTCTTCCAATGTCCTGAGTGTTTCGAGATTTTAGATAGATCTCGGAGAGATGTTTCCAAACATGTATGCACCGAGTTTTTCTGTCGGTGTTGTAGGCAGTATGCACCTGACAGATCCCACCTGTGCTATTACAGGGCTGTCAAGCCTCATAAAACTTCAGGACGCTTCATATTCTTCGACTGTGAATCGACACAGCACGACATCATTACTTGTGGGGATTATTCACCTAATGTTAGGGAAGATTGCAAACATTGTACAGATGACATACAGTGTTCTATGTGTATTAAGTGTACAAACTGTACTAACTATTTATGTGGCAGGGCAGAACATGTGCCAAACTTTATTGTTGCCCAGACAGCCTGTGACTCATGCAAAGACGAGACTTTCACTCCAGAGTCTACATGCTCAATGTGTGGTGACAGATGTCAGACATGCAGAAAGAAAGTTCAGTCAGTGTTAACACGTAAAAAGAAGGACTCTTCTACACCCTCAGGCAAAAGTGTGCCACAACACTGCAGTGAATGCACTTTGAAGAGAGAGATGGTTTTCAGGGGTCCTGACACCACAGACTCTTTCTGCAAATGGCTTGTACACCCTATTAATGCTGGTGCCATAGTGGACAGCTTCAATGGACGTTCTTATGACAAGCTATTTCTTCTAAGATGGGCTATTCATGCAGGTATCTACCCCTTAGTCACCTTTGCAGGTGGCAAACTCATGGTAATGGTCATCAAGGGCGGTCTGGATATTAAGTTTGTTGATTCTCTGAATTTTTTTGGCTGTGCTCTCAAACATCTACCAAAAGCATTTGGGGTATCAGAGGGCATGAAGAAAGGGACCTTTCCCTATCTGTACAACAATAATTCTCTTTTTGGTACAGTCACATCCTACCCTGATATCTCTTATTATAATCCTGACTTCATGTCTCCAAAGGAGCGTGAGGAACTCCTCTCATTTCACAAGGAACAGGTTTCTAAGGGGGCAATGTTTGATTTCGATCAGGAAATATTAACTTATTGCCGGGAGGATGTGCGGATACTGCGCGAGTGTACCCTAAATTTTCGCAGCAAAATTTTTGACATCACATCTTTGGAGACCAGGTGTAAAAATGGGGAACTGGTTAAGAACGAGGGCATTGATGCCTTTTCCTGTTCTACAATTGCCAGCCTCACAATGCGTTTTATAAGGCAGCTGACAATGAAAGAATATCATGATGTCAAGTTGAAAGATGGTAGGGAAGGCAGGGCCACTCTGAAGAGAGGGCACTGGACTTTTGAAGGTGACGAAGCGTTAGACACTGAAGATGTAGTGGAATCTACCTTTATTAAATCTGATATCCCCCAGATACCTCACCATGGTTACAGCAAACGCTGTAATGACAGCAATGATGCTATTCTTTGGATGGAGTTCTATGCTTTTCAGAATTCTGTGCACATATTGCACTCCAGAAATGCTCCGTCCGAGGTATGCATACCTGGCAGCAATTTCAGGGTAGACGGCCTGGAGCCTATTGAGCGCATTGCTTTTGAATTTTTAGGGTGTGTGTGGCATGCTTGTTCCACTTGTTATACAGACCCTAAAGCACGTGACAAAATTACAGGTAAGACATTCGGTCAAATTAATTCTGAGACTAGCAGGAGGCTTCAGAAAATCAGAGATTCGGGCTATAGAGTCATCACTATAAAGGAGTGTGAGTTTCAGAAGCATAAGAAGAGTAACCCTGATTTGAAGGCCTTCATGGAGGCGTCCATTTTACCTGAGCGCAATTTACAGGTGAGAGAATCTCTTTATGGTGGCCGGACAAATGCTACCCACCTGTATTACAAGGCCAAGGTGGGAGAGACCATTGAGCATCTCGACATAAAATCTTTGTATCCCACAGTGAATTTCTATTGTGCGTACCCATGTGGGCATGCTCGAGTGATTCATAATCAAGATGAGATGGACTATACTTTCCAGAGACATGAGGGTATAGCTAAAATAACTGTGGAACCGTGTAGAGGCCTCTTCGTCCCTGTTTTACCCCTGCGCATCAACTCCAAATTAAAATTTGCTCTCTGTCGAACTTGTGCAGAAAAAGAGACAGACAAACCCTGCAAATGCGACCAGAAACAGAGAGCTCTCACAGGTGTGTGGACAACCCATGAAATCAGAGCTGCAATTGCTAGAGGTTACAAAGTGTTAAAGGTCCATGAGATCTATCAATACGACAACATTGTTGAGGGCAAAGACAATTTGTTTCACGAGTTAATAACTGTCTTCTTAAAGGTCAAGGAAGAGAGTTCTGGATATCCTTCTTTTGTAACCAATGAACAACAGCAGGATCTTTATATCCAGGACTTTTATGACAAGATGGGGATAAAGTTAGACAAGTCCAAGATCTCACCGAACCACGGTCTCCAATTTACAAGCAAGCAGGTTTTAAATAGCATCTGGGGGAAGTTCTGTCAGAAACCAAATGAAGATAAAACCGTATACATCCGTACACTGGAAGAATATGCAAAGTTGATCAATGACCCATCGAAAGAGATCAAGGACTTCAGAATTCTCACCGATGACGTACTGGTAGTTGTGCATGTAGGAGCAGAGGGTTTCGAACCCCAGACTCAATTTCAAAACGACATTATCAGTTGTTATACCACCAGCCATGCCCGACTGAAACTCCTCAGTATACTGGAGAAGGCTGGAGAGCGTGGTTTATATCATGACACCGACTCAGTAATTTTTGTGCAAAAGGAAGGCGAGAAACTTTTTGACACAGGGTACCTTCTTGGAGATCTGGTCAGTGAGCTGCCTCCTGGGAGACACATCCAGGAATTTGCCTCTTCTGGGCCCAAGTCCTATGGTTACATCTGCAATGACGGTACCTGCCAGATGAAGCTTAAAGGTATCACACAAAATTTCGCAAACAGTCAACATCTCACTTTTGAAACTATGAAGGATATAGTCTTTGGGCAGCTCAGGCTCATTACTCTCCCAAAATACAATCAAATCAAAAGAGACAAATACCAGGCAGTGGTTTTTAACAGGCCTCAGACCAAAGTATTTAAGAAAGTGTTCACAAAAAGAGTCATTGTACCAGGTTCATACAAGACTGTACCCTATGGGTACTGATTTTTGTATGTCTCAAGGCATAGTGATATATATTCACAGCCTTAACTCAAGTTTTTATATCTCAGCATGTACTTTTGCTCCATCAGCAAAGCATTCTTTTTCACTGTGGGTGTATATACTCTATTAACCCCATTGATAATTTGCTGTCTTTTTGACAGAACTCTATACTCACTACATTTGATTACAAAATGTGATTTTTGCTCTTCTTGTACCCCAGGCTCTACTGTAGCTACCAAGAGAATTCCAGGGAGACCCTGGGGGTGTCCACAGATAAACATCTGTCAACAAGACTTTATCAACACTCCTCAATGGAACAACCACTCTCTGCAGGGTGGGGGGTGCTGACATATTTAGTAGTTGCCAAGTGCTCCTGTCAACACACCTGTGACACATATACAGTGGTATACACACCTAGGTTAGTTTTTAACACCTTAGAAGAATGTGAGAAACACTCATGTAAACCCAAAGCTGGTTATGATGTATGGTACGCAGGACTTGCAACCTCACAACTTCTTTCACACTTGAGTGAAATAGGAGAACTTGTAGGACAGTCAGGGTGGGGGTTATGGGGCCATGGGGGTTCTGACCACCCTTCAAAGGACCATGGGTCCAATAAAAATGACAAATTTTTCTGGGTCCTCTTTAACAATGAGAAGTGTGCCACTCTTGAAACACATATGCATTATATTGCCATGTCTGATACTGGTCACAACTGCATAGAAGAGTGCTTAAAACATTTTAGAGAATCCAATCATTCCCATTTTATGTACACCAGCCCCCCACCAGACTTCACCCTCCTGTTCTTACATGCAGACACTGTAAAAACTCTCCAACCCCACTAACAGACTTTGTCTTGGCACATACTATTTTATCAGTTTTCAGAACATTGCCATAGCAGATAATGACTTTTTTTTTGGAACAGTGTCTAAGCATGCACTGTCAGTTATACCAACAGTGTGTTTATTTTAGGGGGGAGGTGGGTGGCATGGGCAGCTGAAAAAAATAGAGTGTACTACATCTCGCAGCCATATTAGGGCATGGTTATCAGATTTTTACTATGATTTTACAAATCAATCTTACACTTTTAGACAGCCCCCATCCCTCCTCTATTAATTACACTCCTATGACCAAAGTTAAACATCTTCCAGAATAGACTTGGTCAAACACCACATTGCATGGATAAGTAATGTTTAGAAGTGCCAAGGATTTTACAAGTCTTTATTTACTATCATGTTCTCTATTAGCAGTGTCTAGCAGTAGGCAGCCTGTACATTTTGAGTGTGAGGGTTGTCACTGCCTTTTTATTACAGAGCAGAGAATATTAGCAAACTGCTCTGGAAATGTAGCCTTTGAAGAGGTCCCATCATTCTCGCAGTCTTTCATGAGGCTGCTGGATATAGTTGATATGTCATACACAAATTACTGTTCAAGGAAAAGAGGTAGACATTTCAGTCTGTATGGCACAATAACCATCTTTTTGCCAGCCAACCTCCCATGAAAGTGCAAATGTCACCCTTGACATCCAGACAACTTACAAGGAGGCCACCTTTCATGACCTTGCAACCACTGCAAACTCTGTAGCTGTTGATACTGTGTTAACACCTGGTGACAGCTCTCCTTACACACTTGTTACCTCTAATATACTAGCCTCTGTCACAAAATGCAGATGTCACCATCTCCACTGACACCGATGGCCCAACCTCGGACAGTGTGAACACATCTAAACCTACACCATCTGTATACAATGTCTCCCACACACCCACTATGACCACCGCCCACCCCTCTGAGGACACTACCTTTGACAGCTCCACTACCCTCACCCCCCACCACCCCCTTCTACAAGCGATAGATCCGACCCTGTCACAAACATCTCAAGGGGAGTCTACACTGTCACAGAGTCTACCAAGACAAATGAGAGCAACATCTAAACCACCAGGGATCACACAAAGTGAAGAGGAGGACATAAAACAGAATTTCTCTATACCCCTGGGTGGCTATAGTGTCTCAGGAGCTACCCTGATACTTAGCACTGTCACAGTGAGTAATATTTTTTTACTTCTAGCATAACACAGGACATTTTAAAATAATCCATATGGGATCCCAATATAGATTAACCATACAGACACCAGTTTCAAAATCCTCTCTAACTTTTCAGTCATTCCTTATTATAATTGTATAAGCTACATGTGTGACCCCTTTTCTTCTTCTCTCATCCACAGGTGGCACTGCTTTACAGACATATGTTGAAGGAAGGGGGGTGGAGCAGGGGCACTCCCCAGCCTGTTCAAAAAGCCTATTCAAGAACCCATCATCGTCCACCAGAAGGTTTGAAGAACCAGATGAGACCTGTCAACTTGAGACGGAGGCTCTTTAAAGAAAATAGATAACCATGCCAAGACTATGAACATTAATGAACAATTCCATAGATACTGTACATTTCCATATATAATGTATATATTTGAACATTCCTGGCCATTTTTTTGGCTCACATTTTTGTTCTGCCTTCTTTCTATGTGACTCTGCTGTATTATGTCAACAGAAGAAACATTTATGTATACACTGTGGTAATGTGATAATAAATAAAAATATCTATTTAAAAAAAAACTGTTGACTCCATTCCTTGCATGTTTCTGTAAATCAACTACAGCTTACAGACATTCAAGTAACTGATTGTAGATTGAAACAGCTGTCCAACAAGTGGTCTAATACACTTTATACATATATAACTCATGTCTCCTGGGAAGTGTTTTTTTGACAGCATTTTTATGCAGTCTTATCTCAAATATATATAACTACTTTTTTTTTATTGCCATGTACTACACACATCAAATGGACTTAGAGGATGTTTGAAACACCTGTCCAACATACATTACCCAGCTGACATCTAGAGTTATACTAGGTCATTTTTCTCAATATGCCTCAAAGAGACACTTTTTTTCCAAGAGGCCTTTTTCCAAGAGGCCTTTTCACTATGCCTGCTTTACTAGCATGATCAGTAATCAGATTATCGGTAATCTGATTATCTATAAATCTTGCTGCCAGTAAGGGCCTGACATGAAGAAGAAGAAGAAGAAGAAGAGTGAGGAGGAGGAGAAGAAGAAGAAGAAGAAGCTAGAGAGAGGTAAGTAGTTAGAATTATGTCAGGCGAAAATTGCACAATATGCAATGGTACTGAGAAAAGAATGTGAGCACAAAGTCAGCAAGAGCAACATATGATAAAAGAGGGTCCTTATAAAAATGCAACAATGTCTTGTTTTTTAAGCACCTTTCACAAAACTTTTTCCAACACAGCCAGAAAATATTGACTTTTTTTCAGAAAAAGTTCTGATTTATGGAAAACAAGTACTACTTTGCAGAAGAATTTCACTTTTTACAAAAACCTTTTGACTTTTTTCAAGGAAATTATGTATTCTCTCATAATCTGTATTGGATTTTAATGTATACATTTCACTTTTTTATTTACAGAAATGGTAAGAATTTTTCACATTTTGAAAAAAAATTTTGTTATAAATAAAAAAAATTGCAACTTTTCCAGAAAAAAATCACTTTTTTTAAAAAAACTTGTCAGAAAATCTGTATAAGATGTAAAAATATGTATCCTGAGGACAACTCTGAAACTCTGACATGTGTATAGAAGATAAGATATTAGGATATTAGGAGATAAAAAACAAGTCATAGATCAGTGCAAGACATATCACAGAATCAGATGGTAAAACACTCATGTCTCTCCTCTTGAATGTAAGATTGTAATTGAACAACATCATCTCAGATTGCATGCAGCATTTGACAACCAACACACATTTGTTTTGCAAAAAAAAAACTGGATAGTTGTTGTAGCAGTAGTTGGTTCTCCCTGGACTCTGAAGAGACATAAACAAACTCCAGACTGCCGTGCCATCTACCAGGGTGAGGAACAAAGACCCGAGGACACAGCGCATGCATTGCATGCTATTTTTATGTCTATCATGTCTCGCAGCAGTTTCATATCCTCCTCCTGTCCTAATTTCCCTAACAAGTGCAAATACAGGACATAAAGCGGGGGCCCCAATCATCCATCATCCATCAACCATTCACAAGAGTTCTAAGGAGTGTTGCAGGGTGCCCCATACCATATTTGGAGGCTGGGCGTCTATCCCAAATACCCTTTTTTAGGATTCCAGGGTCTTCAGATCTGCTACACAGTAGAAATTGGGAAAGGGGGTCCCAAAATAAAAAGTAGTAACATCATGTCTGGTACCACCAAGTACATGGTAGAAGTAGTGATGAGCAGTGTTCTCAACTGTTTTTAAGAGTGTGTAGAGAAAGTATTAAGCACGATGAGGCAGTCAGACAGAACAAGTTTAAAAGTTACATAATTTTCCTTCAACATGTTTGATAGCTGTTTCATCTTTTACCAATTTACCCTTGCCTTCTAGCGAGAAGCTATGGGGAGACGTGCGAAGGAAGTATTAAGCATGGGAAGAGAGATGTACAGGTTAAGACAATATGTAGTTCAAGACGAGTAACATAATTTTACTTCAACATGTTGGACAGCTGTTTCATCTTTTACCAATTTCTCTGGAGAAAAACTGTAGGGGGCGCCTCAAATGCAGACTCTGGTGGTCCTAGTTATTTTTACTTCCAGAGGTCTCTAAGTGTTTCTATAAGTGGATAAGCATCATCTGGTGTTTTAACTAGAACGTAAGAGGTCTGCAGGACTTTAGCAACCTACTTGCAAACTTTTGTTCAGCTTAGTCTAGATGTTGTACTTAAAATATATATTTTTAAATAAGAGAATTTACACGGTTCATCTTCTTCTCAGTGTTCTGTAACATATTAATAACAAGTGAGATGTGTTGGTTTTGTTTTAAAATGTTTTATTATATATGCTGTTACATGACAAAATAAATATTGATAAATATACACGCATTCTAAAAACAACAGCTTGTTAATTACAATTGGTTAAACATAGCTTATGAGAAAAATGTACAATTAAAATGCATGCAATATATATATAATAGAAACAACTGTGGCTTTATTTTTTCAATGTTCCTCATGTTAAATTGTCTGTGAGAAGACAGCTCACTTTGACTTGTTAAGGAAAATCCACTTTCGAGCTAAAGAATTGTCATCCTGGCTTAAAGCCTCGACGTTCTTCTTATTCTTCTCCTTCTTCTTCTTCTTCTTGACAAGCACCTCCTCCTCTGTCTTCTTCTTTTTCTTCTTCTCTCCTGTTTTGACAGATGCTTTCTTCTCTCCGGATTTTACACCAGGGGGCATAGTAGGTCTTCTCTTGGCCTGCCATCTTGATAACACTTCAGAGGAGGGTATCCCTGGTGGTAAGGCCGAGTAATTAGAGGAGAGCTGAGACCTGTCTTCAATGTCTTCTTCACTGTCAGTTGGTATGTTGAGTGTTGAAACCTTGTCTTCATTCGATGTTTTGTTGTTTTCTAGACTTGTTTTACTCTCAGCCTGCTCTAGAAGTCTCTTGTACCTGTCAGAGCTAAGTAAAACGTGTTCTTCTGCCATGTCTCCTACTCAAATACTTTTTCCAGTCTAGGTAAACAGAGTTGGAGGACTAGAGAGACTGACAATGCCTTGTTAACAAGGTATTTCTTTAAAGACTTTGTATTAAGATGGCCTCTAGACACTTTTCTTATCACTGCTTTGTGGGATGTCAATTCAGATATGTCTTTTGAGGATAGGTCAATCACCCCCGAGACAAGGTTGTGGCAAATTTCAATTAGACAATTGATCTGTGCAGAGGTAGAGCTCTTCAAAAGCTCTTGGACCTGTCTTTTTGGTAGCTTTGTCAGAGCCCTCAGATAGGGGAGATTGTCTCTAATGTGGTTCATCTGTGTGTGTGTGTGTGTCTGTCTGTCTGTCTGTCTGTCTGTCTACTTAGGTAGGTAGATCCTCATGTCCTCTCCTGGAAGTATACATGTACGAAGTGCATACTTAAAGTTACAATTTGGAGAGAGGTCAACAACTAAATACCCATATGGTCTGCTAGTAGCTTGTCTGTAACTTTCGAGTAAAAACTTCCTTCTATCACCCATGGTCTGCGAGGCAAATTTTGCTATCTGACCACCGTTTCTATTGTTGCCAAAAAGGATATTCACATAAGAGTTTAGAGCCACCTCTCTCGCAGAGCTAGTGTCATGAAATAGAGAGTGTAAGATTAGAACCAGAGTTATGGAACTGTGATGGCTACTAATGCTAGCTATTCTGAGGAGGTTTCTTCCACTGTGACTATTATCAAGCGAAACCATGCTGTCGTCACAAGCGAGCAAAGTGCTTTTCCCTGTCTGCACATAAAAATCTTCAAGCTCTTCAGCACTAGGTATTGTAGTTACAAACTGGATTCTAGATTCTAATGCGGCCTCTAGCTTTTCATAGATATCTTGGAATATAGAATACACTAGAATTATTCTGGCTGGTACAGGGTTGAACATCTTTTCAATGTTGAAAAGAAGGTCTGCCAGAAGTTTGGATTTCCCTGACTGGCTAGCTCCATATATGGACATGCAGAGCGGTGTTTTAAAGGGGATAAGACAGGTTTCATTTGAAGAGTCTGCCATGATGTTTTACCTTTCAGCTTCGCAGTACTAAATGATCAGACAACGCGTACGTTACGTGTTTTATCAACCTCTAAAGCAGCGGGGAACTTGGCGTGCAAAATGAGAGTGAGATGGTCCTTAACAGGGGCCTTAAAAGTAAGGAAAAGTCTGACGTCTCCTGTCTGTTTGAGGGGTAAAACATCATTTGATATCTCCAGCCCGTCCACCACAAGACTTACAGAGCTCAAACCTGCGTTCAAAAATTCAAATGGGGACACTGAATAATCGCCGTGATTTGAGGTGTCTTTAACAAGTCCTATAATTAATTCTGTGGGGACCCTCCCAGAAAACGGGTTATTGACCTCGCAATCATAAGCCCCTTTAACAATACCATGTTTTTTTATCTCAGTCTTCATGTAAGGATATACAGCAGGTGCTTTGTCCATGACTTCACTATGTGCTATGATAACTTCAGGGGACACATTAATTTTAGGAATTTCTAAGGAAGCCCTGGTTATAATTACCTTGTACCCTTCTTTGGCAATCTCACTGTCTCCAGATATGAGACAGAATTCTGGAGAGGCTCTGTGGAGCTTTATTTCAAGAGGGATACCCGAGGGGAGATAACGTGGTAGATCAAGTATGTCACATGCAAGAGTACCACACATGTCCACCTCCCTAGAAAGACTGAAAAAATTAGACCTCTTTTTGAAAGGTGCATTCTCAGTGACAAACCACTCAGTACTGTCAAACTCTCCAGCAGTGTCTTTGTAAAACATCTGCATATCAAGATTGTTCTTCTCATTGTAGGGGGTGTATAATAAAGATTTCAAATAAGCGATGTACGGGTAATTGGAGTCTGAATGGGTTAATAGTTTACCTTGGAGACTCACATCAACTCTGCTAAAAAGTGTGTGAAGAAAGTTTGCAGTAACGCCACAGGACCCTTTATTAGCAGTAGGAAGAGCCACTGCAGCATTGTCTTTCTGTTTGACAAGTTTGCAACGGATGTTAAGTTTTATCTTTCTAGTGTCAAGGTATAGGGAGTTATGCGCAGCAATATTGAATTGAATAGGTCCTTGAGTGGTAAAATCATTAACAGGATAACTTGTCAGAACTTGTCTACCTGAAACACCTAAGACAGAAACTGGTTTGGAAAATATTGCTAGCTGAGAGGGGTAAGCTACAAAGCTGTCCGCTAAAACAGCTGTCTCCATTTTATATACGTCATTTGCTATTTAACGACAATTACATCAAAGTGCAGTCAGATGAATTTACGCTGGTTAACTTGTTAACTAAGTCATTTTAACTTAGATTTGTTTTATGTTATATTATGTTCCGTTAGTGCCATGGCCGTGTTTTACCTTTACATATTTTATTTTGTGTTATTCTGATTCTCATATGTATGATATTTATATGATTTGTTATATTTCTATTTCCCCAAACATGGGGGTTGAATAAAAAAAAAATAAAAAAAAAAAAATAGTCTATCCTAATCACTGCAAAAATAAAAATAAATGTGTTTAACTATCAAAAAGGTCCTTAGTCCTTTTGACTTTAAGTCTGGAAGTATGTGCAGCTTTCCTCTTCTGGGCAGCAGATGACGTTGTACCGCTATGACTGGTAGAAGAAGACTGACCAAAGTTCAAAGCTGCATCTGAAGAAATAAGTTCCTCCCTCTCCAACTCACTCTCAGCACGTCTTTTAGAGGCCTCATTCTCGTCATAGACCTCTATTTTAGGAAGTGTGACGCCATTGGCTGTGGGGGTCTCGGGGTGGAGCTTATCCACAACAACAAAAGAGCGGCTACCGTTCTTACCCAAGACTCCCCTAGAAAGATAGTTGGGTAAGACTGTGAGTCTATGTTTCCCAGAGGCTTGTCTTTTGAAATGTTCAAGAAAAACTTTATAATCAACTGCTGTTATAGCATTATAGTAAACCGCCATGTTAAAAGTATCAGTATACCTCTCTGAGATGAAGTGTGAACTGCGATGGTCCTATTTGGAATGGGGGTTGTTTGTCAAGACTGTCATGTAAATACACCTCGAGAACTGTTATATGCTGTGACGTCACAGGCACATATTGAGGAGAAGGGAAGTCTGTAGGCGTGCCGAGGTCCTCACGGTAAACCTTCCTCAGCATGGGTCTCAAGCACTCCCCTATTATACTAGTCCCACACAAGTTCTCAATATTTATAGTTATAAAAGAGGTCTTATATTGAGTATCTAGAGGTGGAGTGTAGAGACTGATAAGTGCTATTTCATACTTTTTTGTGTTGTCTAGATATATAGTATAAGGTAAATTCACTCTGAAAGATGATGATGTCTTACCAGGGAACAATTTCTTACTGTCATCACTAGAAATATGGATATACATGGTTTTTTTCTCACTTCTTGACTCTCTTATACTTCTTCAGATCTGTCTTCTTGACTAAAGTATCAAATTTTTCTGGCACCCCCAACCAATGAACTTTAGCGTACTTAACACCTTTTACTGTCTTATATGACACTACTCTGTCAATAGTGTATTTCAAAGCTTCTGGTGTGATGCCAGAGATTCCAGTCAACTCCTCTTTATAAAAAGTACCGTGGATTTCCTCATTGGCAAGATCAGCCAATTTATAACGTTCTGGTCGTGAGGGTAGTAAATTTACAACTGAGAACACCTCGTGAGTCCATAAAGTTTTATAACCCTTGTGAAAGGGTGATCTAGCAGAGCTAATTCTAACAAGATCCCCAATTTTGAACTTGTAAGTCAAGGGTTGCTGAGCAGCTTTTATAACCAGTTTTTCATACACATCGTGATAAACTTGTGCCTGATTGCTCTTATTAATTGAGGCTGGGGTTCTTTTTAGAGTGCTATGTACTGTATTATTAATAGAAAAGGTGATGTCTTGAAGAATGTCTATATAACGAGTTGTAGCATTTTCAGTAAAATACTTGTACAAACGGTGTTGAAGTGTCTGATTAACTCTTTCACAAATCTGGGCATGATGGGGCCCATAGCAAAGGAAATGGCTTATGTGATTTTTTTTTAACATTTCTTGAAAAGGGCGCCCCCTATACTCACCCCCCTGATCAGTTGCCAATTGTTCAGGGGGTTCCCCGTTAACATCTATGACTTCCTGGAAAGCATCAGCAGTCTCAGTGGCTGTTTTGGTTTTAAGAGACCTTGTAAATAAGAAACGACTGAACACATCAATAATCACGAGAATGAAGGATCTATTCTTGTTCTGTTTAGCAAGAGCGGACAGCTGGACAAGGTCAGACTGCCTTTGCTGTCCTATATAGTCAGCTATGATGGGGGCCGTTTTAAAATGAGCCTGTGGACGAGTATGTAGGAGATGTGTATCTTGACCTGCAAGCCAGTCTTTCACATCTTTCAACTTCAGATCTTTTGGTCTTGAGGGGTCTCTGAGTATACCTTCCCAAAGCTTAGAGGCACTACTGAAACTACCTGGTGCTCTAGGGTTATAATAAGCACCCTTCAAATATGCGTTGATCTCTGGATTATCCTCCATTTATAGTAGGATTACTCAGTACTACCATCCGCAGTGACTTTCCTCTATAGAAAATTACTCAATACTACCATCCGCAGTGACTTTCTTCAATTTAGTATGGGTCTTAATTTTTGGGGATGGTGCAGCCATTCCTGTACATGTAGATAATAAAATCAGCCAGACTTGTGACTCATTCCCTAGGGACATCACTATATAATTACCGCTGCCTAGCAACACAACTCACCAAATCCAGCATGGTTGCTATGCTCAATGTAGCCACTAACTGCCCTCCCTTTCACTCCCATCCCCCAAATATGCCAATCCACTTCATCTAACCTCTTCCCTCCGTGTTAATGGGGGGTCTCCTCCTCCCTACTGCTCAACAGTATTCCGTAATAATCCTTCAAAAGTCTTCATTTCTCATCCCCAATCCACCACTCCATTTAATGTAAACAAATGATTTTACCAAATAACAACAGAGGGCTCTGCAAATCACAACCTACACACACAACTCCCCTATTGGATTATGTATGAACAACATAATGCCCCAGTGTCCACACTTCAGTTAGGGGGTAGTGGTGTCAACTTATGCTATCAAGCGCCAATGGGTGTAATGTTTAAATGGGTCTCCATGGGTGTAAATGTTTGCCAATGGGTGCCAATGAGTGTAAATGTTTGTCATTGGGTGTAAATGTTTGCCAATGGGTGTAAATGTTTGCCAATGGGTGTAAGTGTTTGCCAATTGGTGTAAATGTTTGGCAACGGGCGCAAATGTTTGTCAACGGGCGCAAATGTTTGCCAACGGGCGCAAATGTTTGCCAACGGGCGCAAATGTTTGCCATAGGGCGCAAATGTTTGGCAACGGACGCAAATGTTTGGCAACGGACGCAACTGTTTGGCAATGGGTGCAAATGTTTGGCAATGGGCGCAAATGTTTGCCAACAGGCGCAAATGTTTGCCAACAGGCGCAAATGTTTGCCAACGGGCGCAAATGTTTGCCAACAGGCGCAAATGTGCGCAAATGTTTGCCAACGGGCGCAAATGTTTGCCAACGGGCGCAAATGTTTGCCAACAGGCGCAGATGTTTGCCAACAGGCGCAGATGTTTGCCCACGGGCATAAGTTTGCCAACGGGCGCAAATGTTTGCCAACGGGCGCAACTGTTTGCCAACGGGCGCAAATGTTTGCCAACGGGCGCAAATATTTGCCAACGGGCACACATGTTTGCCAACGGGTGCAAATATTTGCCAACGGGTGCACATGTTTGCCAACGGCTGCAAATGTTTGCCAACGGGCCAATGTTTGCCAACGGGAGCACATGTTTGCCAACAGGCGCATATGTTTGCCAACGGGCGCAAATGTTTGCCAACGGGCGCTCATGTTTGCCAACGGGTGCACATGTTAGCCAATGTTTGCCAACCGGCGCAAATGTTTGCCAATGGGCGCAAATGTTTGCCAACGGGCGCAAATGTTTGGCAACGGACGCAAATGTTTGGCAATGGGTGCAAATGTTTGGCAATGGGCGCAAATGTTTGCCAACAGGCGCAAATGTTTGCCAACAGGCGCAAATGTTGCCAACGGGCACAAATGTTGCCAACGGGCGCAATTGTTTGCCGACGGGCGCAAATGTTGCCAGCGGGCTCAAATGCTTGCCAACGGGCGCAAATGTTTGCCAACGGGTGCAAATGTTTGCCAACGGGCGCAAATGTTTGCCAACGGGCGCAAATGTTTGGCAACAGGCGCAAATGTTTGCCAACGGGCGCAAATGTTTGCCAACGGGCGCAACTGTTTGCCAAGGGCGCAAATGTTGCCAACGGGCGCAAATGTTTGCCAACGGGCGCAAATGTTTGCCAACAGGCGCAAATGTTTGCCAACAGGCGCAAATGTTTGCAAACGGGCGCAAATGTTGCCAACGGGCGCAATTGTTTGCCAACCGGCGCAAATGTTTGCCAACAGGCGCAAATGTTTGCCAACAGGCGCAAATGTTTGCCAACGGGCGCAAATGTTTGCCAACGGGCGCAAATGTTTGCCAACAGGCGCAGATGTTTGCCAACAAGCGCAGATGTTTGCCCACGGGCACACATGTTTGCCAACGGGCGCAAATGTTTGCCAACGGGTGCACAGGTTTGCCTACGGCTGCAAATGTTTGCCAACGGGCCAATGTTTGCCAATGGGAGCACATGTTTGCCAACAGGCGCAAATGTTTGCCAACGGGCGCAAATGTTTGCCAACGGCTGCAAATGTTTGCCAACGGGCCAATGTTTGCCAACGGGAGGCCGGGAGCACATGTTTGCCAACAGGCACAAATGTTTTCCAACGGGCGCAAATGTTTGCCAACGGGCGCACATGTTTGCCAACGGGTGCACATGTTAGCCAATGTTGGCCAACGGGCGCAAATGTTGCCAACGGGCGCAAATGTTTTGCCAATGGGCGTAAATGTTTGCCAATGGGCCTAAATGTTTGTGTCAACTTATGCTATCAAGCCATAACTTATGCCTTGGCTCTCAAACCTCCCGTTCGTAGAACGGGTATAATGCTAGTGTTAATAATTGCTGCCAGAATCACAGTTGTGAGTAGAAAAAGTTGAGAAAAAAAAACAATCTCTGATTTTGGTACTCTTGCACTTCTTATAACCCATGCCTCTCCTCTGGATGATGTACCTGAAAAAAAGCAGTAATTGAGTAAAAAAAAAGACCTTATATATGATAAAATAGACCTGTCACAATTAATGCTAGAAAGTACCTGAATATTGTCTATCAGTATCAGGAGGTATATCCATTTTCAACAGAGGTTGTATGATGTTTCACCATGACCTGTCACTTCTGAAATGATGTGTAATGAAATATACAGCTGTCTTTAACTGTATACCCACCTACTCAGATATAAAAAAAAGAAAAAATCAGGAAGTGACTTCAGCACAAAAAAATATATATGGGAAATTCCTGGAAATATATTTTTTAATTTATAAGTAGGTCAGAGGGTAGGTCACAAATGTTCCAGGAATTTAACTAGGTCAGAAATCTAGGTCAAATGTACCTCGAAATCTAGGTCAAATGTTCCTAGAAATTTTTATTTTTTTATTTTTTTTTATTTTTTTTATTTTTTTATTTTCTTTTATTTTTTTTACTTAAGTAGGTCATTTCGGGGAACGATTTTCAGTTATACTAGTCATATATACTACTAACATGAACATCTCTGCTTGTTTGTCATAGAAAGGTGTTCAATACCTCATGACACAACAGAGAAATGAAACACTGCATTCACTGTAAAGTTGTATGCTGAAGGTTTGCTGCTTTTCAGCCTGATTCAATATCTTCCCATACCTTGGTACTTTGTGAACATTAATTAGGAATAAAAAATCAATCCAGCAGTGTCGGAATTGAGGCTAGGACACCCGAGACCAAGACCTAGGCATGAGCATCCTAGACCGAGACATTGACCCTCCGAGACCGAGACCGAGACTGAGGCAACAGCTATCGAGACCAAGACCGGGACCAAGGCCAGATGAACATAAATTATGTTTCAGTGCTAAACTATTTTAGCTTGGTATATTATCAAAATTAAACCATCATAATTATTCTAAGCTTTTTCGACATGACTGGAACAACAAACTGCATAGTTTTTATGGTCTAAATCTAGATTAAAATATGTCCAATGTCAAAGACCTCATTTTGTATTACTTACTGACAGGAGAATGTTGTTTGACTGTTCTAGCAATTGGACTTTATTTATGTAGCTGGCCAAGGACATGCCTCAGACAAATATCCGAGACCAGGGCCTCAGTGCCAGAGGATCGGAGAAAGCAGAGATGGAAATGGGGGGAGCTTGGGGGAGAAGAGCTCCCTTGATCAAACAACTGGAAGAGCTGTGCCTTAATACAGCTCCCCCAATGACCAGTGGTGAAATGACAATTATCAGGTTATTTTTTCAGTTCTCATGGTATTTTTGCTGAACTTATGCTCTGGTGGAAGAATTCTTTCCCTTTTGAAAATTTTGAGTGGCAAGCCGCTGCCGCACGAGCCGAGAGCTCCCCTGACGAAAATTTTCCATTTCCATCACTGGGAGAAAGAGTCCAAGGCCCAGGTTGGTCAACTGAGACCGAGGCCTCAAAATGTGGCCTCGAGGATGGGGCCAGCCTCGAGGACGAAGCCAGCCTCGAGGACTCCAACACTACACTCCAGTGATCCATATATCTTTAGTAAGATAAATGTTTTCTGACAATAACACTAATAATCCTAAACAATGACAAATACATACAGCAATTTTGAACGGATTAATAACATTTACATCAGGCCAATAATAAGCCCAATATAAGATAGAATATTACTCTGCTCCAGAAGTTTTAAACACTCTATGCTGTGGGTGACCATTTTTAAGCTAAAATTTGAAGTCCTTTCATTGTGAATCTCCAGAAATTCATAGTTGATAATACTTTCTTGCATCAAAATTTATTACACATGTGGCTCTATCTAAGCTAAATAACTGTTTCAGATCAGGGTGAAATGGTACAATTTCTCTTGGATAACGGAGCAGACGTTTCAGCAACTGGCAGTATTCACTACAATTTCATTGCTGACTCAAGTTCCAAACAAGGAGTAATACTGCAGGATCTATTCGGTGGTAGATTTGGATCTTTGGACAATATTTTCCCCCTATTTACAGCTGCTGTTTTTGCAGGACGGGAGACACTGATGGCAGTCTTGTCAGCAGGAGCAGATGTCAACCAACGAACAGCAATAGGACAAACAGCACTTCACGCTATATGTGCCGCAAACTTTCCATATAGAGTTCGTACAACCAAATTTGAAATCGATGATGATGAAGTTCCTGATTATTCTGAGGTACCGATGACAAAGGCTCTTATATATCATGGAGCTGATGTTAACATCTGTGATGACCATGGAAAGACTCCCTTACATTATGCATCAAAATGTGGAAATAGATATTCAGCAAAGATATTGCTGAGACATGGGGCAGACGTTTACGCTAAGGACAAGGACAATCTAAATGCCTTGGACTATGCTGCCATCGAAGATTACTTTCTGACAATGGCTTTAATAAACAAATACAATTTTCCGATGAAACAGATCATTCAAGCTTATGAATACGTGGCTTTGGAATCACCAAGTCCATTTGAAATTTTAAAAAAGGCCACTCTTCTGAGAGAACAACATGAAATTCCGAAGACAGTTCTACCACCTCTTGAATGTTTTGGCTTTGAAAAAGAATGGGAGAAGATTGAAGAACTCAAGAAATTTGATAAAAGCGAACTTTTTCTGCAATGCGTGTTAGCCAGAGAACGAATAAGTGTCGAAAATTACTTCGATTTTGCACCTGATGACATATTTCAGCGTAAGTATAATGTGAAATCTAGCAATACTTTTTAGAGGAATAAATATCTTGTAAATAAGATGTCTAATGCTTTGCAGCTTCCTGGAAAAATCAAGTTATTAAAGAAATGCTGAATTTTAAAAAGGAATTAATGTTTCTACTAGCCTATGTGATGAAAAGCCAAGCTCTGCTTGCAGGTTGGAAGACCCACCTTGACAGAGCAGCTGTCAAGGACAAAGCACAGATTGAGCAGAACAATTCCGACAAGGAAATGTATCGCATCCTTTTCGGGGCAAGGTGCAGGTCAAAAACTAAATTCCTGTACTTGTAGAAATTGGCCAATTTAAGCAAAATTTCATGTCAAATTTTAAGGATTGGGGAGTGGGAGACTACTGTTGGTAGCTGCTGATGTGTTTGTTGTCTAGGTTCAGTGTATGTGTTTAACAGTTTGACAAAATCCAACACGAATTAAAGGATTTTGCCTCTAATACAGTTGTGCTTGAAAATTAGTGAACCCATGGAGAATTACCATTGAAGACAATGATAAAGTTGTCTCACATCAGTGGCCACAACATAAATGATATTATAGCGGGGAGGGAATCCGTCAGAATTGTGCACTTGGTGACAAGTTTTTGCAATTTGGCATGGTGTTTGATATGGCTAAGGGGATTTCAAAAACCACCGCACACAAAGTGGGAGTCCCCCCTGGTGGCCGGTATGCACAAAATCCAATATGGCCGCCGTGAAAAACAAAAAATGCCATATCTTGGTCACTATTTGTTCTAAATTCAAGTGCAATACCTTATTTTCAATGTTCCTGATAATGCCAAATCTATTTCTAGGGTTGGTTTGGTTGTAAATTGTGATTTAATGGGTCTGTGGTACAGCTCCAGGTGATTTTTTGACAGATTTTCGTGTTTTTTGCCCTTCAAGGCTTAAACATATTTGTTGTGAGGTATTTGAATTTCAATCAAGTTTGGAGATTAGTTCCTCAGAGCTGAAAGCGTAGTCCAAACTATAACTTTGTCTTGTTTAAATGGTGTCTCATCTTTTTAAGAACTCAACAATGAAGCAAACTGCTACGGCTCTGCTGATGGGGCACACAACACAAACTCACTCACTCACTCACTCACTCACTCACTCACTGCTACGACTCTCATTTTGAAGATAATTGCTTATTGTGCAACAATGTTAATTGAAATGTAATTCCCAAAAAAGACATTGACTCTCCTGAAATAAATGAGCCATTATTGAACTTATTGTCATGGCAACTATTATACCTCACTGAATGTTTCACATCTGAAGTGAACATTCATCTCAGGCCCATGTCTGAACTGTCAGAAGTATCATGACGCCTCCAGTTGCTTAGAGCTGAAGGTAAATGGTAACTAGTGATTAAGGGCTTAGCACAAAATCATAATTGTTGCACAGCTACTAACATTTCTTTTTGTTATGATGGAAGTCAATAACAAGATAATGTGCAAAAAAAGTAGATTCATTGAGGTTTTCTGACTTCAGACCACCTTCAGTGCATTAACACTGGGAGGTGCAAGATAGCCAACATACTATCGTAAAACCAACATGCAGTGATAGAGAACTTGCTTGTACCGCACCTGACAGGTAAATCCAGTGTGGGACCCACTATTCTGATCTGACAGCTTGTCCAGCCCAACCACCAGTACCAGATTGTATCAACGCTTAACACGGGTTAACCTAAAGTGATTAAGTCATTTTACTGACATTGTGTCAATGCTGAACATGAGTTAGACAACTAATTTTAAATTAACTGAACTCATGTTACAACATGACAAAAGATTTTGCCAATAACCTGGCTAGAAGATAAGTTATAGGAGTTAACCACTTTAGGATAACTCGTTCATACAATCAAGTACAGGAGTGAAAAGTTGCTGAGTGACTGTTGTCAGATGAATAGTGCACAACGTAGTGGCCACTGTTGAATGTTACAAAAAGTGACAGCTTATAAAAGCCTGCCTTCCTGTATCATTCAGGGAGATTCTGCCTCTCTTAGCTGTTCATAAGTACAACTCCATCATGCATGTACCAGCTCTTCATTGTATGTGATGAGAATCAAGTTTCAGTCATGCTGATTTATGGATTAATGCTAAAAGTGACAGATTGACTTCAGGAATGCCTCTCCAAATATGCCATGAAGTCCAAATATTTATTATTTGAGCACTCTGAATTACTGAGGTCTCAGACTTAAATATCTAAAGGTTTGATCATGGCTAAACCAAATCATCAGTTCAAACTGGCCAAAAAAATTATTGAAGAAGATGATTGGCAGTACCAGTAAAGTGCTGAAGAAGGCTTAGATAATAGCCGCGCTGAGTAATATGATGTAAGTGCAATATAAAGGAGTGTCAGCTTCTCCGTGCTAATAGGGTGATACAAATGTAAGACACTAAGTCTGGGTGCTCAGAACAGGACAAGCTTGACCTCCATTTTTGATAACAGGTGCAAATCTGAATGTTGTGTTGCTCTTTGCCCATTAACTGCACGAAGCCTTTGAATCCTTGTGACTTGTGGCGGTCTTTCAACTTCAGCCATGATTAAGTTCTTTTGAACTGAAGAACATCTGGCAAGACTTTGACTTTCTGAACTTATCCTCCCTTGCTAATGTCTGGGACTTGAGATGTTGGTTTTTGTAGGCTTCCAACTGAATAACAATGCATCTGCTCAGGCTGTGCTATTTGGTGTTCTGCAGATTAAGGCCCAGAGCTACATTTACCTTGCATTGATTGAGATAGAGTCGAGCATACCTGAAGAAATCATTAATCAGCAACTTATCCTAACTCCTTCCTCTTTCTAAAACTTGACACAATGCTCATCACTTTAGACAATGACAGTGACAGTCTCAGAGAGAACTTCCTTTCACTGTGCTAGACAATAATCACATCTTTTATAGACGGAGGGGTAGATGTTTAGAATTTGGGATGTTTCACACAGAAGGAGAGGCATCCAAATTGCATAGTTTGTGTCTCCAAACATAAATCATGGAAAGAGACCACTGCAAGATTCTAGAAGAGACCAGCTGATTGATTGTTGACCACTGGCTGTTGATGAGAAGGTGATGTCATACCAAAGGCCAGTAAGAGATTGGTTGGCGAGTGAGCGCAAATTGCTCTTCTCACTTGACTTAAGCAAAATCAGACATGGAAAAGATGTTCATGTGCTCTAGGGATATGGAGCTAAGTAGGCCTAAGTGTCAGTTGGTGTGCATACCTTGTACTCTTTGTGTAGTTTCTGCACACCAAACTTTCGTATGAAACAATCAGGTAAGCCAGAGCAAACCACCAGCTCACCAAGGTCTATGGTCTTGAGAACCAATCTCAATATTATTAGGGAAGCCCATTTTCAAACCTCTTGACTTTTGTCTACCTAATGTTGTACTGAAACATCACTTTATTGCTTCCTCTGTGCACACCAATTCTGTGACTAGAAACCACCTAGATTTATAAACTGATGGAATTCTTCACTACGAGCTGAGCTTGCTTCTGCACTGCAGTGGATAAACCTTTCTGACTGATGATGCGAAAACAAGCCAGAACATGTGGCAGCCACCGCCAGGAGCACTGCTTGGTTAAGAGCAAGGACTCTAGTGAAATGTTTACTATGTAGGAATGTTTCCACAAGGGTTTGCAGTGCATACTGCCTCACTTTACCATATCAACCCACATACTCATAACATTAGATACAACAGACATTTTTTGCTGAAGTTTGATTGTGTCATCTTCATATCAGTGAGTCAGAGAAGAGATGGTTCTTCAACTTCCAGTCTTCTAGTGAGGTCTGTGTGCCTATATAGTCATACATAGGATTCACCCAGAACACTGATATTGATTTGAATGGACAATTCTCAATTATCATTGATGTGATTGATCAGAAGTTCTAATGATTAATAATATCACATTTGATATCATTGTTTCGCCCTTTTAAAGATCACACTGAAGACGTTTCAAGATCTCTGTTATTAAACATTAAGCAGAGTAAAGAGAGCTGAGAGTTATGAATGACTTGGTGTATATCAGTCACATGGCAAAATATTTATTGAATAAGGGCACATCAGCAATTATTAAGCCTCTGATGTACATAATAGGTTATTAAATATGCATTAAAACATGCATACATATAGCGTTTGTGCCCCTTGCCCACCAGACAGAACAGTATCCATTCTTACATGAATAACACAATTATAGCACCAATTCATCCCAATAACTTTCCATGGCAATAATTAGTCACGACATTGTAGAGTTAATTCAAATTAATTCAAGTCAGGCACAAGCGAAAATCCCAAAAGGGACAAAATGGCAAGTGGCGTCCATTTTACATTTTGCTACTGCAATGAACATTGATTTTGGCATTGAAAATCACATTTGAGCTACAAAATAACAGCAAGAACACATTTTCCATAATCAAAATAGTGGAAAATGATGTATTACACATCAATATAGTGCAAATAGTGACCGAGATATGCTAGTTTTTGTGTTTTGCGGCGGCCATATTGGATTTTGTGCATACTGGCCACCAGGGGCAGTCTCACTTTGTGTGCGGTGGTTTTTGAAACCCCTCTGGTCATATTAACACCCATGCCAAATTGCAAAAACTTGTCACCAAGTGCACAATTCTGAGAGATTTAGACGAATTCCCTCCCCGCTATTACACAAATCATCGAACCAATGACTGTGTTATACCATTGAGGTTTCCCACTACATGTACCAGCCTGGCCATTGGATTTGTATAAGGGGTCTTTGCGCTAGATAGAGGTTATAATTATGCAAAAGTAAGTACACCCTCTGCTCCTATCTTTTAACATTACGCTTAGGGTGCACTTCACTAATTTTCAAGCACAACTGTAGGTAAAATATGTGGGGCATTGGCGATGCTCGGATGCTGTGCATTATATTATGTGCTTGCGATTCAAGTTCTACTAATAATTTTTTGTTTTGAGATCTAATGATAAACTTTTCTTTTTAGATATTCCATTACATGAATTGTCTGTTTATTATTATTTCCAGTTTTTTTGAAGGATTGTGAATCCCAGAGAGAATCTCGAAAACATCATTTCAATTCACTCTTCAGGCATCAGCTTGACCGTTTTATTTCTTTTGGAAACTATTTTCACTTCATGGATGTAATGATCTTTGGAGACATGTCTCTGAAGAATGCGAACGATCCTGGACAATTTTTAACAAATGATGTGCTTGTGAAATTTGTACTGGTTGGAGTTGATAGTTGCTGCGTAATTCAAGACCAATTGAACGTGGAAAGCAAGCCGGGCTGTGCCAGAGAATTGATAAGCGCCATGACGCAAACCTTGGTTATGGTAAGGGCATTGATCATGCACTTCATTTATAGAAGTGATTGTGGTTCAGGCAATGAATCAAAATGTGAAGTAAACTCAAGAATTGCCAAGATCCTGCTGGATGAAATCCTACGTCGGTGTCCTCTGATTTCAGCACCTGTATGTGGCTTTGCATCACCTGTGACAAACATCCTTTACAACACGGACCACAAACCTTTGCTCTTCACAGACTTGACAAGACAATGCATGAGATACAATTACCAATTCATGAAAATGATTGTTGAATCAGGATGTGACTTAAATGCCACTGATTACCATGGAAATACCCTCCTGCACTGGGTCATTTTTGATATCCTAGAAGAAATGGATTTTTTCACAGATAATTACAGACACAAATTTCCAATTCTAATTGACACAGCAGTGGAAATGATCAAACTTATGCTGGATAATGGATCATACCCTCAGGCGAAGAACAAGCAAGGGCAATATCCTGGTGACAGCTTAAAAGATGTCGCATTCAAACCAGAAGATGTCACTACAGTCTTCACAGATTTACTGAACAAGTATGACTGCACTTTGACGCTGAAATACCTGACTGCCAGGAAGATTGTTGATTCCAAAATTCTTTACACAAATATGTTGCCAAATGCCTTGGTGAAATTTGTTGACTTGCATTGACTGATACCAACTCAGATAAATAGCATGTCATTCGGCCCAGTATTGCCCAACTGGTCTGTCATTTAATAAAAATTCTGAGTAAAAAAAAAACACAGACAAGTCTCTCTTATTTATAGGGGAACGAGGGGCAAAACGGGCCGCCTAACTTTGAAGGCTCGCTGCACGAAGGTGGTATATCATGCGAATGCCAAATAAGGTCTGATCAATAAAGAAGTACCAATACCACTTGCTCAAACACAAAAAAGTGCTTTTTTAATAGTTCAAATTCAAAATTTCCCCTATTTTCAAAAATGCAACTTTATCCCGTTCTGCCCCATGCTTGGGGCAAAATAGAATTTCATATGGGGCAAAATGGGAAGAAAAAAAGTTGCTAAAGTTCTTCAATAAATCAGCTGTTTTGATAATAGCCCAACTAAAAAGCATGTTGACAAACAAAAATGCATTAATTCATGTCATTGCAATGTGAGAATATTGCAGAATACTAAGAGTAAACATATAGCAATAAATTATGAAATCTACGTCTCAATACAGCATGCAATTATAGCTGGAGAGTGATGCTAGTAATTCTGTATTCTATGTATTTATTTGACAAATTATTTAACCATAAACATTAGGTTACAAAAGAAACAAAATTAGTTAAATTTGTGGAAATGTGACATTTTAATGAATATTCACATAACTCGGTTTCCGAGTTTTCTTAATAATTTAACGATTTAAACTGGTATTGGATTTGACTATGCTTTTTGAAAGGTAGTTAAATTTATTTCAGTTTCAACAACACAGGGTTTAACCACTAAGCCTAAATCCTCAAGGTATACCCGATGACATGGATTAGATCCACAAATCTCTTGTGATTTTTTCAAATTTTGCCTGTTAGGGTAATGTTCTTTGAGTCGGACACTTTGATTCTGTGCATTTTTAAAAAGTGATATCTTGCTTGGCCTGAGGGTTATTGATTGTCAACCAGGGCCTCAAATTAAACGTTTTCACTAAATCTAACAAAAAATTGACAATAGGCACTACACAAGAACTGAATTTGTGGTTAAATATCTAAAATAAAAAATGACATAGGGTATCTTTGAGTCGGACAGCTGTGTTGTAAAAACATGACTCAAAGGTACAGGTGCTTTAGAGCCTTCCCTTCAATTGAAAGAACTCATATTTGATCACAAAATGGGCAAAGCTTCCTTCTAATTGAATAACCCAGAAACTGATGTCAGATCGATACCATAGGCCAGAAAAGGATCCTTCAAATCTGGCTAAAATTCACTAAAATACACAATTTTATGACAAACATTTGGAGAAAAACGGGTTTTTAACCCCATCTTTATAGCCTTGAAAAACACACTAAATATGTTCATATCAAGCTGATACTTTTTGAATGGATAAAAGAGGTCTTGGGCTACGCACTGGTACCAAATATAAGGATGGGGAAGCCCTCAATTAGTCAGTATAGCCCAACAAAAAGTGACCGACTCAAGGTGTCACCTTCTAAGTGTCCCCAATATCAAGCTTCAACCTTTTCTAGGCTTGGATTGCTTTTTTGTGCTTCCCATTTTTCCCCCGCAGGAGGACTCCATCTTGCCCCAACCATGCTGGGTAGATTAATAATGACCTACTTACTAATGACTAAGCACCAGACTACATTTTTTTGCTTAATAAGCAAGCTTAGAAGTCCTCTTATAACACTGACTATGAATTGTTCGGCTGGGAACGTCATTGGAGGTACTACACCATTTCCAAAAATTATGATTTTTTTAAGAAAATCAACCAAAACCTTCAAATTAACATAACTGCATACTTGTAACGTTCTCATCAACGAAACTCACAGGAAAAGTTGGTCATGTATCCTATTTTATTTTCCAACCGAAAAATTAGGAGACAGGTCAAAAAGTTCCGAGAAAACTTAAAACACCATTTTGCCCCGCCGGTCCGTTTTGCCCCTCGTTCCCCTATATTTATACTTATATATTTCCCAGTGTATTTGCCAGGCAAAAGAGGCTGTATCAGGGGCTTTGTACGGGGCATTTTATTTTTTATCAATGTAGACAGAACAGTCACAATGACAAGGCATGTTTGTGTACTTTTATTAAGATATATCCCAGGAAGCTGTTAGGCTTTTTCGAGCGGGCGTCTATGAAGGCAATTTGAATTACCCCGGGGACATAATTTAAAGTCTGATTGCAAATTGAATATTGGACAGTAATTACCATAAAGTACATTTAGTTTTAAAAAATAAATTATTGTTATTTCAACAAACTAGTCCCTAGTGGGAGACCATTTAATTTCCATGGAGGCTTGGAGTTATCCTCAGTGGTAAATTATTTATTTCGTAGTAACGGCAGGAGTAATCATTCATTTCAAGCACGCAAAGCCCCTGAATATTCATTCCTAAATCAAGCAACATCTTAATTTCACCAAAACTGGGTAAGATTTTTTTTTTTTTTAAACTCCAACCCGAATGAGATATTATATGATCTCCCTCTTATAATTCATAAAGTATGATCAATGATTACAATATGTCAAAGCAAACATTTTGTTGGTAGATATTTATGCATTGAAATAATCATTCAATATATGCGGATCAATATCCAAAGTAAATGCATTTATAGCTGTTAGCAGGTTAGCAGTCCAAACAGCTTCAAAATTTACTTTTCAACTGGTCTTGTGATGTCCTGGCTTCAAAATATTTTGTTTGTGTCAGTGATGGTTAATCAATTAATTCAGTGTTCATCATATCTGGCAGCATAGGTGACAATAAACAAACTAATGAAATTATTTCATCAAACAAGAAGATAAGGAGACCAACAGAAAACTTCCAATGACGCTGCAAAACCAGTTTGCAATTGAAAATGAGAAAATCAATTTTTCCAGTGGACCGCCAATTGGCAAAGAGCTCTACTATTATAGAAAATGCTATCACTTGTAATGTTAATTGACACATCACATCACCAATTGCAAGAGGCAAAAAGGCAATGATGAGCTTTCACTTGTAATGTTAATTGACTCATCACATCACCAATTGCAAGAGGCAAAAAGGCAATGATGAGCTTTCACTTGTAATGTTAATTGACACATTGCATCACCAATTGCAAGAGGCAAAAGGCCATAATAACCTTTCCCGTGCTGGCATCTAACCTTTCACTTTTCATACACTGCTTGCATTATTTAAGGGAGCAAGGCAGCAATTGTAGTTTTGCTTCAATTATGGCTGTTTCAATTAAACACGGATGAACTGTCAAAAATATGGAACATAACAAAGGAAGCCTGTGACAAAAATCTCATGTCAAAACACATGGTCAAATGTGAAAACAAACCCAAGGTTAGGTTTAAAATAAGAGATAGGCACAAGGATCGGGTCAGAGTCTGAAATTATGTAGACTGTGTGTTTTTCATTAAATTTCTGCAAGCTGTCTTTTCATATATGTCAATTTTCTCTGACATTTTATATATCCCACAGAAATAGCCAAAACTGGCAATAATAATGAAGAAAACACTCTTGTTATCTTAATTTGTGTAGGCAGTGTATATTAGAGCTCTTTGGAGATTGGCGGTAAACTGGAAACATTAATTTTCTCATTTTCAATTTTCAAACTGGCTTTGCCATGTCATTGACAGTTTTCTATTGGTCTCCTAATCTTCTTATTTGACGAAGTACCTCAAGTCGTTTAATTAATTTGTTAATTTCACCTACGCTGCTAGATATGATATTGATGAGCACTGGATCAACTGATTAACCATAACTGACACAGACAAAACATTCTTAAGCCAGTCACATCACATGACCAAGTTGAAAGTTCATTTTGAAACTGTTTGGACCTCCAATCTGCAAACCGCTATAAGTTTGCTTTAAATCAACACATCTGTCCACACAAGAACTTATTCACGAGACAAATGCATTAGTAGCATGGCAGACATAATGATGAGAGAGAAGAAAGATGGTCTGGGAATGTTTGCGGAAGAGTAGTAGGTCAGCATGACAGGTCTGCTGGACCTGGTACCATCTCTGGATCTGGAGGAAAAGTAAGTAGAGGTATCAGTTAGACACAAATTTTATGGTTCTTACATGCATTTTTGTCGGCCTCCTACTTGAGGACAAAAATGATATTAGAAACAGTGTTCCCACAAAATCTCACAACGAAAATTTCCTGACTTTTCCATGACTTTCCCTGACCAAATTTCAGATCTTCCATGAACAATGCTTTATTCATCGAGGTCGCGATTTACCAGAAACAAATTCACGCAATGACCATCGTAAACTGTCCAGCCGTCAAATCAACCAACCGTCTACCATAAACACAGAAATTTGTTTAATTTTAGTACGAATTGTAGTCAAAATTTGAATTTTCCATGACTTTTCAAAATTTTTTGATTTTCTATGACTTTTCCATGACTTTCCATGACCACTATTTTTCCATGACTTTCCCTCACTTTCCATGACTGTGGGAACCCTGTAGAAACCTCCTTTTTGGGTGTTAACATGTATTGCAGTGGGGTAGCAGGGAGAAATCGCGGGCAAGATGGGAGATTCATATTGCGGGTATAACAAAAGGAACTCATAAGGCGTCTTAAATGAAAAAAAAAACCTACCTTGCAATAAGATGAGACCCAAAATCAGGCATTTGCATCCCAGGATAAGTGGCCTCCCAAGTCATTCCGTTATCAGAAGAGACCAACATTGGAGTGCCAGGGAATTCGCCAAGGGGGTCCATTATGCCTGTGTCATTTTGTTGCCTGTAGAAAACAAAATTGATCATTTATAAAAGCATTTAAGTCCATAACTTGTTTGGGTACCTATCACTAATTCGCTATATCTGAGGGCAATTCAGATTTTTCTGATGTATTTTTAATGCCTGGTTGACCGTTCTCATGAGAATTCTTAAAAATTGACTGAAATTTTGATTTAAAAATTGACTGAAATTTTCATTTAAGAATTGACTGAAATTTTATCTAAAAATTGAATGAAATTTTTATATTGAAATTCGCAGGTTCTTATTTTACTTTCTATTTTGAAAATATCATTCATTTCGAAAAGGTTTTACAACATTACAAAACTCCTTATCGCACTGGTGGATTTGGACAATATTTGCATGACATCCAATTTTAGAGTGTAATATTTAGCTATCGGAGACTACTGACATCAAGCCGATTACCTTGTTGATGGTGGTCGTATGTGATATCTTATTCCCATCTCTTCTAATTTTGCCAGTTCCCTGCAGAAAAAATCATGACAGTTTACATTAAAAATTATTTGTTTATTCTTGTCATTAATTCAGCATACTTTTGTTAACCATGTAAAATGATCAGTGATCACAAAACTCTCTCATATTCAAATGAATCATATTCCTTTGTATATTCATTTTATGCCTGAAATAAAATATATTGTGTGTGACATATGAAATTTAGAAATTCATGGGGAAGGAATAAGCAAATAATTAATTTTCTGGTACTTTACACAATTGAGGAGCCATGGGAGCTTTATACTCAGGAAGTTGTTTGTTTCTATGGTGTCCAGTTATTACCCATTCAAAACCTAAAGTATTTGCTAGAGAGCCCTGTCCCCACTTGTTTTATCTAACCAAGAGCAAATAAAGGCAAGTTTATCACCTCTAACAGTGAGCTTTTGCAGATATGGCAAACATAGTCCAGTTTACCAAATTTGACCAAGAGCATTCTCTGGTTGGTTAATGCACTTTTGAGCGTTTTGAGGGCTACACTGCTATTCTTTCAAATGCTGCTGTATTAAAGGCAGTTCTGTGTATTTCATCCAAATTTTCGGCATAAGGCTTCCAAGAAAATATGTCAAGGAAAAAAAAAATTTTTTTTCAGGGGGGTGCGCTGTATTTTTTTCATAGTAAAAATGCTATTTTTAGCTTAAAATATGAAGAAAAACTTCAAAAAAAGGCCGAGGGATGAGTTTTAATGGTAGAAAGGCAAATGAGGTATCAAATGAAAGCAGAGAAGCAGTGCTACAAGATAATGCAGGCGCTTTTTTGAAATTTTAATTTTAATCCCTGTTCCATGGGGTTTTAGTTGAAACTGAGCCATTTTTGGCATCTTTATTGGGAATAAAAAAATACTCAGACCAAAATTAAAAAAAGCGCCTCCAGGATCATATAGTGCTATTTCTCTTCTTTCATTTGACACCTTATTTGTATTTCTACTATTAAAATTCATCCCTCGGCCTCTATTTTAGTGTTTTTATCATATTTTAAGCTAAAAATAGCATTTTTTCCTATTAAAAGATGCAGTGACCCCCCTGAAAAAAAAAATTCCCCTGACATGTTTTGGCAGACTCCTGATACCAAAAATTTGGAGTAAAACTGCACAATTGCCTTTAATTGAGCATCATTTAAGAGCATTTCAGTTCTGTCAAAAAAAGCTGAAAAGTGCATTAACCAACCAGAGTTTCTTCACCTGTAGCCAAGAGCATTTGCAAACATAGCCCAGTTTATCACCTTTAACCAAGAGCATTGCAAACATAGCCCAGTTTATCACCTTTAACCAAGAGCATTTGCAAACATAGCCCAGTTTATCACCTTGAACCAAGAGCATTTGCAAACACAGCCCAGTTTACCATCTTTAACCAAGAGCATTTGCAAACAATGCCAAACATAGCCCACTTTCTTCATCTGTAACCAAGAGCATTTGCAAACATAGCCCAGTTTATCACCTTTAGCCAAGAGCATTTGCCAACATAGCCCAGTTTATCACCTCTAGCCAAGAGCATTTGCCAACATAGCCCAGTTTATCACCTCTAGCCAAGAGCATTTGCCAACATAGCCCAGTTTATCACCTCTAGCCAAGAGCATTTGCCAACATAGCCCAGTTTATCACCTTTAATCAAGAACCTGTAACCAAGAGTGTTTGCCCATTTTCTTTACCTATGCTGAGACATTTACAAACACAGCCATGTTAATTACCTGTAACCAAGAGCATTTGCAAACATGGCCCAATCTTCATTCATCAGCTCTTGTCTGGTTTCTTCATTGGTTTCATTGTACCAAATGGGAGTTGTCCAAGCTCTTTCTGCAACAGCCAAGATTCTGGGGAAGAGCATGTTCTCCAGGTGTTCCGGGGTGGTGATGGTCTCGCCCCAAGCATGGCACTGGATGCCTGGATACAAAATGAACAAATATTACCCATTCGAAGGATATGACAATACTTTCAGTTACAATCTTGTGGCACTTCAGCAGATTCTCTGGGTGCCTTGTGGTAACTACTCCCTGAATTAAAAGACACTTCTTTTTGCATTTTTGTGGACTTTCCTTGGAGGGGATGATATGATGTACAATTACAATTAACAATTTTCTTGTTGTAGTGGTAAGAAAATACAGTTTTGACACAATTAGTAGCGAGAGATGTTGGCAAAAGTCTCCAATGAGATTAAATGTGTAGGCGCAGAGCCGAGCTATAATTCCTTCTTTTTTTCAATTGCTTCAGCTGCTGCATGTATAATGTTTTCATTTAAACATAAGCAAAATTGATAAACCAACACCGCCGTGTAGGCGACCGAATAGAACTTCTTCTGGGTGTACACTTAATTTAAGAAAGCACATTATTTTTACCTACTCTGTATCTCCTTTTAAAGTGGGTTTATATAACAAGTGAAAGAATGCAACATTTATCACAGTACCAGCAATGTTTCCCAATTTATCGGGGTTAAGCTCCGGACAGACTTCAATTTCTTTTTGCTGATCACAGATCTCCTCCCGTGTCAATGGCCGGCCCCAACGGTCTCTGTCGATGTTCCTGTAGACATCATCAATGGCGTAAAAGAAAGCCCGTTTTGTGTCTGTCGCTCGACTGCCCCAGTAGCCACCTCTTTCCTCGGGATCAGGCTCATAAGGGAAGTCAAAGTAGAAGTGTGTGGCATGCGAGATGACTGACTGAAAATTAAAAACAGTAGGGATAAAAATTTCATGCCATCAAAAAGCAGCATACATGTGCTACTCCAAATTGGACAGCCGTCAACATTTGACAAAAGACAGATATTAGAACGATTTCGGTCACATCATTTGACAAAAGACAGATATTAGAATGATGTAGGTCACATCATTTGACAAAAGACATACATTAGAGTGATGTCGGTCACATCATTTGATGTTCCCTTGATGTAAAAATTTTAATGAGTTTCCTGCACAGTTGGACATACCAAGATTTGAGCTCACAAGAAGGAAAAGAAGAACTGTCAATTATTATTTCACCGTGTTTGTGTTTTGCCCATGTTCAGTCTTTTAAATATTTAGTCACTGAAAAATCTATATTCTGTAAAAAATTTGCATTGGTCTCTCAGCAGTGATTATTTGTAATGCTACTGAAAGTGAACCTGAATCGGTCTGCATGTGTTGATAAATACCATCTCAGAATAATAATAATATCAATTCTTAATTAGAAGAAAGCTGAAGGGACGTGATCCAGTAATTCTGCAGATATTATTGAAAATTCAAAACATACATTGTACATACTTGATAGTCATGGTTGGCAAACCGATAAGATCCTCCACCGACCAGATCCTCCCAGATGTTGAACCACTGGTACGCATAAACATTTTCATTGGTGAAGTTTTCTCTCGGAAAAGGAACAGACAATTCATTTCTTTCAGCGTCTTGCAGTCCGTCTTCCCACCCAGCTAGGTCCAGGCCTCTCGCTGCAGTTATTCGACCAACTCGACGAGCAAAATATGCAATCAGGTCCCTGGTTGTCGCATCCGGAGGAACTTCAGATGAATTCGCTTTGAGGTCATTACATTTTGGTGACCTGCGTTATGTCAATAGGAAAATGAGAATGAATTAATCAAATATATTTACGAATTCATAACGTCCCCAATTATGCTTTCAGATAACCAATCACATGGGCAGAGCTCTTCTAGTTTACCTCCAGATAATTCAGCTGACATCACTTTTGCTTGCTCCAACTGTGTTACCTGTAAGCCTCTTGTCAAGGAGGTCAATTGATGCTGATAAATTTTTATCAAGGCTATAAATTATCATAGGAACATAAGGAGAAGCCAAACTTCCTGTCAATTGACCAATCAGAGGGAAGGACAAGATAACCTCCAGAAATGGAATGCATTTCGGTGTTCTGGTTCTGTAGCCTATTTAAAAAGGTACTTCACAATCAGATGAACAGTTTAGGGGCCGACCAGACGATGTTTGGGGGGGGGCTATGGACTTTACCCCCGGGACGAACTTTTTTTTTCGTTTGCGACGTGTCAAAGAACAATTTTTTCGCAATGCGTACTCCCGACAAACTTTTTTATCGGAATTTTAACATTACGCTACCCTAGCTACAGGTGGAAACAAACTTTTTTTTTTATTTCCATGTGCTGAACAAACTTTTTTTTCAGTGTCAAGTGGGAAACCTTTTTTTTCAGTGTCAAGTGGGAAACAATCTTTTTTTTTCACCAAATATCCATAGCCCCCCCCCCCCAAAGATCATCTGGTCGGCCCCATAGGATAAAATACACTCTTGTGGGACCATTTTCTTATGAAGTCAAATAAAAAGCAGTAGTGATTTGAGCATTTTCCTCAACTACAAAACTCTGAAATACCAAGAAACACACAAAATATAAAGGAAGATCAAGCAATTTGAGGCAATCACTATAATTTCTTGATACTGTATCATAAGATTTTAGTATATCGAAGCGATTTGCTCTCAAGCATTCAAATAAGAAAATGATCAAACATCACAAGACTGTTACAGCCAGAAACAAATTAATATCCAGAAAATTGCTGAAAACCTATTATAGAAGGAACTAAAATCATTGGCCATGGTGATATCAGTTTACACTCAACTAAGACACTTTTCTATTGTCTTTTGCGTGGTATAACCAACAGATTGGTTAGTTATACCACTGTTTGGGATTAAGTTAGCCTGTTGTATTACTTTTTTGGCAAACAACGCTCCTAAAGATGACAACAAATCAACAAAATTCAGTTACAAATCTTTCGGGAGTCATATATGGAGTATTATACCATTCGACACCTCTGTCAGCCAATCATGAGCCAGTATTTCACTGCAATAAAACCCATATTCTTTGTTGTTCAGGTATCCTCCCAT
Organism: Platynereis dumerilii; assembly: GCA_026936325.1. Classification (NCBI taxonomy): domain Eukaryota; kingdom Metazoa; phylum Annelida; class Polychaeta; order Phyllodocida; family Nereididae; genus Platynereis; species Platynereis dumerilii. The sequence continues at coordinate 19,505,339 of JAPTHN010000005.1, read as the reverse complement.
GGGAGAATAATAACTGAAGCTGTGAAAAACCACAGCAACAAATGACAAGTTTCAGTTTTGTCTTATGGTATAAGCCAGTTATTCACCGCGGGATCGGCAATATGTGTTTATCACAGCTCGGGCTAACGCCCTCGCTGGATAAATCACATAAATTATTGCCTCTCCCTAGGTGAATAACCTATACTAAGTCGCTTATACAACTCGTTTTCGGTGTATGACTAACATTTCAGGGGTTATTTACCTTGGGATAAAGCCCTCGGTAAATAACCACCTGAAATGTTAGTTATACACCTCAAACTCGTTGTATAACCTATAATATGTAATTTGGGTCACTTGACAAGTTCAAAGCAAGTTCATGAATGTATAGCAACAAGTTTATCCCTTACTTCTCCCAGGCACCAGGGACTTCATCTCCTCCAAAGTGATAAGTCTTCAGGTCTTGGATTCCTTCATGCATCTCAATCAAGCTGTCGATGACCGTTGTCACAAAGGCGTAAGTTGATTCGATACAAGGGTTGATGGCCGCATCCTTGAACATGGCGACTGTCAGATACTCTGTTGTGTCCTCGGGATCACTCAGTAGGTACTCTTCTGCCTTCTCTTGGTCTGTGCCATTGTACTTTTTGAATCTGACAAAAAATATCAGTCTAATAGGTCTTGGTTTATCTGTGAAATTTTTCTCGGGATACTTCGACAGTCGAGTTCACTATTACTGTACTATTTCGGTCGATTATTTTCTAATTTTGATATACTAAACATTAGACAAGTCTTTCAAAGGACCAGAGACTTCACTTTCCACCAAAGTCACCTGGTTAATTCATCAGGAAGCTTGCATGAAAAGCCCAACATTATCTTATAATTCATTTACCTTGCTTGCATAGCATTTACAGCAGCACTGGAATGTCCTGGCATGTCTATCTCCGGTATTACCTCCACATGTCTGTCCGCAGCGAACATCAGGATTTCTCTGTAATCTTCGACAGAATAGAATCCGCTTCCAACCCCCCCTGCAGTTGGTGGAGAACCCCAAGTGGGGAGGATGCAGCGTTCATTTTGCAGGTCATGGCAGCGGTATGCGCCAATCTGAATAAAGAAGAAGCATGGATAATAAAAATAAATACCTAGAATATATCAACCTTATAGCTGTGCAGATTGGCAGTCCAAACTGTTTGAAAATTAACTTTCAATTTGGTCGTGTGATGTCACTGGGCTTACAAATGTTTTGTTTGCAGGTCAGTTATGGTTAATCAGTTGATTCAGTGCTTTTCATATCTAGCCAGCATAGGTGTCAATAAACATACTAATAAAATGACTTTAGGTACTTCATCAAATAAGAAAAGAGGCCAACAGAAAACTATCATTGATGTGGCAAAGCCGGTTTGCAAATTGAAAATTTATTTTTCCTGTGGACCGCCTATCTCTCTTATTACACCACTAAAGAAATCTGGAATATTTAATTTCAAAGTAGGTCAAGGGCTACCAATTCCAGAGTATTTCAAAATAATTTTCTTCGGGGAAAATAACAAAACAACATTATATGATAATTCACTGCACAGGGAAGTGCTGTGTAAATTTATTGGTTCAAATCCATTATTAGTAATATCAAGCCTGTGACATATTTACAATTTATGGTAAGTTTGCAGTTGCATCTATTTCAACAAATAAAAATTGACAAATTTGAAATTCAGGAAAATCAGAAAAACGAATAACGAGAAAAAGGTCTTGTTTCGAAAGCAGCCAATGACATCGAATGGCTTTATAGCTTTTTGAAGAGTGGCGGTCCAAACAGTTTCGAAATCAACTTTCAACTTGGTGTTGTGATGTCACTGGCTTAAAAATGTTTGGTTTGTGACAGTAATATATGATTAGTTGATTCACTGCATCACATCTAGCAGTATGGGTGACAATAAACAAAATTATTAAATGACATGAGGTACTTCATCAAATACAAAGATTAGGAGACCAACAGAAAACTGTCAATGATGTGGCAAAGCCAGTTTGCAAATTGAGAATAAGAAGATTAATTTTTCCAGTATACCGACAGTCTACAAAAAGCTCTTTGACTACCAAGCATACAATAGAAAATCTGAAACAACGAAGTCTCCCATTGAATTGATTTAGCATTGACTTACGTTTGTCAGTTCTGGTAGTTCAGGGATCTCAATTCGCCAACCATCATCGTCAGTAAGGTGGAGATGCAACTTGTTCATTTTGTATCTGCTCATGCCTTCGATTAGTTTAAAGACAGTTTCCTTGGGAATAAAATTCCTTGCTGGGTCAATCATAACTCCTCTGTATGGGAAGAGAGGACAATCAACCACCGTCCCTGTGTTAATTCTGCCATCAGAACCCAAGAGCTGGAGAAACGTCTGAAATTACATTAGATGGTTATGGTACTTCTTTTCTATTCACAAAGTACATATGAAAAGTAACAATAGATATATATATATATGTGCAGCCTTGCAAGGTGAAACATTGAGAGGAAAACATCAAGGAGCTTGTTCAACTTTTTCCTGATAACCCTCTTTGTCAAACAATGTTCACCCAAATTGAAAATAATCTTCTTCCATGAAACTTGGTTACTTTGGTAATTTCAGACTATATATCCTTTGACCCTCAGATTGAAAAAGATTCAGTTACTGTTTTCGATGTTTATCAAACCATTAAGTATTTTGCGTTGCATCTTCTACGTTCTCCCCGTATCCAAAGTACAGCCTAATATAATTTCGAAACATATGTTCCCGCTCGCACGCCCCAATACAATACTTCCATGCACTTTCGTAACTTTGCACTATATCCTAAAAAGCATTGCCTTGCTCTCACTTGTCACAATAACATGACAACAGTTAAATTCTATAGAAAAAATTAAAATATCTTGCTGAGTCAGCATTTAGGTTGCTTTGGCCTTCCCTCAATTGCAATCAGGAAGAATCAGAAATAAAAACTTGATTGACTGACCAGTGCATGACTCAAAATGGCACCAATGTTGCTTTAGGCTGACACTTATAACACATTCCCATTTAAGGTCCATTATCTAACCATTTGAGTGAAAGGGTCGACCCCAAGCCAAGTGCTTCAGTGCAACCTATTATATGCAACCCACGATACTATATCCCCCAACTTCCCTGAGATTTTGACACGCTCCAGTCACTAATCTCAACTCAATGCCACCTGCCACAACGAGTGGGATTTGAACCAGCTACCTCTTAGTAGCCTTAGGCCAATACATCATATAACCCATCCCTTTATACTAAAGGTCTGAGCACTATTCAACCAATCGAGCTGAAGGGCCGGACCCCAAGCCAAGTGCTTTGGATGCAACCAATGTATTATTATACAATTATGGACTTCGGTTGAGGTCAATATCAGGTTTTACGGACCTGACCGGTGATATTCACCGAGGCCGAAGGCCAAGGTGAATATCACTAGGTCAGGTCCGTAAAACCTGATATTGACCGAAACTGAAGTCCACAATTGTTTTGTTCCTTGATAATTTATTTTTGGGGAAATTTTTTTTTTCTGGAATTTTTTTTTTTTTTGGGAAAAAAATTTTTTTGTGGAAATCTTCTTTGGAATTTAATTTTTTTTTCGAAATAGTGGTTTTTTTTTTGGAAAATTTTTGTTTTTTGGGGAAAATTTTTTTTTTTGGAAATTTATTTTTTTTTGGAAATTTTTTTCCAGGGAGGTCAATAACAAATGTTATATTCACTGATCAGTGAATAAAACATTTGTTATTGACCTGCCTGTCACACACCACCGCGCACAGGTGAACATCACATTATGCAGGTGGGTTGTTGGCCAATCAGGAGGCTTGTTACATGGGGGTCATGGAACAAACACTGATATTAGCAATCACGCAATACCTGAATGCCATAGAAAACACCAGTTGCATTAGTCGCAGTTATCCTGCAGTAATCCAAATCAATTTCCAGTTTGTAGGCTTCAATAGAAGGTTCACACGACTCGCTTAAATCTAATTCTGGGTCAAGAACAAGCTCTATATAATTGGCGTCAGGTAGGGAGTACGTCGCTGGAATACCAGTTTTATCTGAAAATAGAAATTAAATCAGACAATGTCTCACTCAACAAAAAAACAGGTGTTCTTGTGCAACTCACAGTCCACTAAATAACAACGTGGGAACTTAACCATACGACAATTTATGATATGACTTGCAATATATTCCATGGGAGGCCAAACATAATATAATCTTGATCTGGAAATTTTCTTTTATGATTTGATAATGAGTCTTTAACTTTTCCAAAATGTAACTATGGAGAGAATTGGATCATTCTAAAATTATGCATTATGGATAATTGTGCGCATAGGCGACTATTAGGCGTACGGCGATCGCAATTTTTGGGGGGGTGAGCGACATTTGCCCGAATTTCACGATCTAAATTTAATACCATTTCAAACAAAATTGCCTGGAAATAATTAATTTTCAATATTTTTTTTCAATCATCTGCCCAAATTTTTTAGCCTTTTTGGCCCGAATCTTGCTATTTCCCAAACTTTTGGGGGGGCGATCACCCCCCCTGCCCCCCCCTCCCATACGCCTATGAATTTTTTTGCGATATCCTGTTGTCGCTCCACAGCATATGTATTCAACTTGGACCTAGACATTTTTGTCAGTTATTGTTTATTTGCACCTGTCATATCCAGCATCATATGTGTCAGTAAACATATTGTGTTGATTAATTTAGTGTGTGCCTATTAGAGCTCTTTGCAGATTGGCGGTCCACTGGAAAAATGTATTTTCTTATTTTCAATTTGCAAACTGGCTTTGCCACATCTTTCACAATTTTTGTCAGTTATTGTTTATTTGCACCTGTCATATCCAGCAACATATGTGTCAGTAAACATATTGTGTTGATTAATTTAGTGTGTGCCTATTAGAGCTCTTTGCAGATTGGCAGTCCACTGGAAAAATGTATTTTCTTATTTTCAATTTGCAAACTGGCTTTGCCACATCTTTCACAGTTTTCTGTTGGTCTCCTTATCTTCTTATTTGATGAAGTGCCTTAAGACATTTAATGATAAGCACTGAACCAACTGTTTAACCGTAACTTGACACAAACCAAACATTTTTAAGCCAGTGACATAACACAACCAAGTCGAAAGTTAATTTTGAAACTGCTTGGACCGACAATCTGCAAACAGCTATTAGAGAACTAGTAAACAAAACAAGTTTTTTTCTGTAATAGAATTATTTCCAATGGCAAAAGAGCTGTAAGAAACTCAAAGAAACGTTTATTCATACTCTACCACGTAAAAACTCGGCTTCAAACTCCAGCTCATCTTCATTGGTGTAAATAAACCAATCCTGTCGTGTGATGAGAGTTGTGATGGTATCATTCAAATCCTGCAGGAAAGGATCAGGAATGACTCGGTTGCCGGAAACACGTCCGTAGTCAGCAACTTTGTAGTTTTCATCCCTCTGAGCAAAGGTGTACGGGGCGAAGGTATCATAACTCTGTCGCTGGTATTGCCATGGCATTGTGAACGGAGAGATGAAACGTCGATTAATATCTGCGGTATTAGGAATGACAGCAACATCACGATCATCGGTTAGAGATGCAACGTAGTAGTTGTAAGTGAAATCAACTCGAGCGATCATCCAGAGGTTACAATGGATCCTTATCCTGCGAACCTCACCGGGGGTTAGAGGCTTGTTCGCACTTTCAAGAAGTTGCATTTTGAATAGGCGGCCATTGATGTGGTACAACTGGAAGCCACTGTCTCCGAGAGGGACTCCTTCCGGATTCGGCAATGGTCCAGGATTCACAAGATCATCGATTTCCAACATCCGGGATGACGTGAAGAATATTGCCCAGTCCCCAGCTTCAATGCTCTGTGATGCATGGACATTTATAAGATCAACTGAATAAACGCAACGACTCTCCTGAGGATAGTAGTTTTCATTGCTAGTGATATAAAATCTGAGGCTTGACGCAATTTCCGACACAGTCATCGCTTGAGAAAACTGCAGACATGATGTTGCACCTGGTATAGAAAAGTAGAAACAGTAATTTTTCTTAAATTAAAAAAACAGAAGGCATTTTATTTTTAAATTCTAAATTATTTCACCATTCTGCCAGAAGACAAATTTCTTGACTTAGAAAAAAATTGGTGTGATATGCAAATTCCATCCACACACAATCCCCAAATCCTGTTTTGGAATGTTCCCATATATATGTCCTGTGCCCATGGGCGCTGCTCTATACCTAACCACAAGAGGATTGTTCAAGTTACTCTACACCCTGAGTTGTAAACACACTCTAAAAAATTTCAGACAAAATTGGTTTTTTAGATTCAAAATGGTTTTTTGAAAAACCAAATTTCAATGCAAAAAACCAACATGGTTGGTTAAAAATCCATGTTGGTTTTGCATTGAAATTTGGTTTTTCAAAAAACCATTTTGAATCTAAAAAACCAATTTTGTCCCGACATTTTTTAAAGTGTAAACAGTGGAAGGCTGACCACAAATTTCTCCACAACAGGGGACAAAGAATAAAAATCACACATTGAATGAGATAATGTAATGACCCAGTTTGTGTAAAAACCAAATTTGAAAGCTCTAGGATGAATATGAAGTGATATATTGATAAGAAAATGTAGTAATGGCCAACCGATGCCCAAAAAATCAGGCAAAATCAGCAATTTTCAAACCGTTACCAAATCTTTGGAAATTGACTTGTTAAGCTAAAATTTTCAAGGGGGTACATCTGGTCAGACAAAAAATTTTTTTCTTCAGTCAATTCTCAGACAGAGTACATAGTGGAATATTTTTGGAAAATCTGATGATTTGACACGGAATGACCCAAAAGCAAGCAGAATTGATCAATATCCAGTGATTCCAATACAAGTATAATTAGAAACTTATTGTTACATTTAAAATGAATTTACTTTAAAAAAATATAGAAGTGTTCGATATCTATATTATTAGTCAAAAGATGATGAATTAAATTGTTAACAAAAAAACCAGTTACTTCGAACCTAAAAAATCAAAGAATGTACCACAAGGCTGTTTTCAATATAATTATATAGTATTTGTTACACCATGAAAAAATTTACTTTTCCAATAAAAGCAAAATGCTATTGTTCAATATTGAGTGTACCTGTAAGAAACAAGCAGATCCAGTAGATAAGCCGCTTTCGCTCCATTGCTGACAAGAAATGGCGACAACCACAGATGGGAGGGAGATTTCGTACGAGATATGACGTCGCGATAAAGCAACATTTTCTGATTGCGCCTTATCTGTTGCTGTGTGACATGATTAATGGGAATGTTTGCAATTTGAAAGAAAAATTTTGGACAAAAAATAGTGAGAGTAAGAAAACAAGCGTGATTCTGTTTTAAATGCACTTTTCATGTACCTATCGGCCAGCCTTAAATTTGGAAATTCTAGTAAAAATTTGAGAAGTTTCATCTGATTCTTTTGACAAAAATTTAATTCCAAAACTGAAAATGACAAATGGTAGAAAAACATAAAACCATGTTGAACGTCATATCAGTCCAAACAGTTTCAAAATTAACTTTCAACTTGGTTGTATAATCACTGGCTAAAAATGTTTTGTTTGTATCAGTTATGGTTAATCAGTTGATTCACAGCTTATCTAGCAGCATGGGTGACAATAAACAAACTAATTAAATGACTTGAGGTACTTAATCAAATGAGAAGATTAGGAGAACAACAGAAAACTGTCAATGATGTGGCACAGCAAATTTGCAAATTGAAAATAACATAATTAATTTTTCCAGTGGACCGCCCATCTGCAAAGAGCTCTGAGGCTATTGAAAAAAAAACAGGGCATCAAAAGCAAAAATGATAAATAATCAGTCATCAATGAGAAGGTGAAATATGTCGTGTGTAGGTACTTTGTGATGAATTTATCAATCTTTCGCAAAAAATGAAAAAAACCTTCAACACTTTGAACTGTCCTCATGAGAGCATGTTAGTTTTCATGGATGAACTCGATACAAGGCACAACCATTTACTGGCTGAAATCCATCCTCCCCACGCAAGCCCTGCTAAAATGGACAGGGCTTTCTGCTATTTCCAGCCTCTTCTGTGATTGGCTGCTTATTTAGGTCATAAGCATTTTGCATGCAGATTTAGTCCGATTATGGACAGTTAGAGGATTACTGGCAACTAAGAAAAACAGTGTAAAACAAGCAAACTTTCAAACAGTTTCATTTCAAAACTGTGAAAATACATAATTCAATGGAATTTTCGGAACTGTGATAGCACCTTTCAACAATACACAATTTCTCCATTTGTAACTGTGTGAAACAGAAGCAACAATTTCAAACTGTGATGTAGCAGTCCCTGATTGGCTGAGCAAAAACTGGGTCAGTTAATTAAGTATTCATGAATTAGCAAAGGTTATGGGCCATTTTGTCATGGTATGACTTGGGATGATGGCTGAAATCGAGAGTTGTGTTTCTTTCGGCCTTTCATAGACCCCAAAGTCAGTCAGTGGTAAAGCTTTGACTTGCTTAGCAGGAACTTCAACTGACTAGTCAGCTAAGTGACTTCACTTGACTTCAATTAACTTCAGCTGACTAATAAAATTTCTCAGGTTCCTTCCCTTAAAAATTATCAACATTACATTATAACTTCAGAGATTTCCAAATGTTGCACTTTGAAAACAGTGCAGTATGTATGTCCGAAATTTAGGGAGTTTTTATGTTGCATAGATTTTCCAAAGGTCCTGTAAGAGTGTGATACATTTGTATACATGTTGTGTTTTTTATGCCGTTGTAAATGATACCAAAACCATTTCGATGAGGTAAAAAATGACAAAGTTATGCAACAATGACTTGACTTTAGCTGTCTCAACTCTGACTTGACTAGACTGAACACTGACCTGCTGCTTGGAAAGCTAACTATGACTTCACTAGTCGACTTTATGTAGTCGACTTCGGGGTCTAGCACTTTCACTATCTTGTTGCTCAACGACAAATTGACGCTTGACTTTGTGCAATGTACAGCTTCTTCTGACATCACTGGTGTCCTCAAACAGCTGAATGTAAGCCCTCGTCATTCTTTGACTGTAATATGGTATACTCACTAACCTATGATACAATTATTGGCTTACAAATAAGATGTGGAAAAACTAGTAAAATAAAAATCTATGAAGTTTCAAAGGTCATGCATTTAAACAATAGATATGCACACTCCTCAGTAGTCGTCAGATGCCTAACAGTCTGGGTCTCTGGGATATCAAAAGCCTGGAGATGGCTTACAGGCAAAGCAACGTCAATGATGACAGATAAACAGAATTATCTATAATTCATTACTCAAGTCTAATATTTGCTTCAAGGGTTGAGCCAAACAAAATTATGTTGATGATGAATTCTGGTAACTGAGTCGACCATAAATTAGTTACATGAAAAATGCTTGATTGTGTTCTTGAAGGTTTGTTTAAAATATAAAAATATAAGTTTCTCTGCAAATGCACAAAATAAATCCCACTAAAATTTGTTAAGTACTGTTAGGCTGCATAAATTTGTAGATATGCATTGTGCTACATAAGAAACAGTTAGAAACAGGCTGACACACCAATGTTGAAAATTAATTTTATATATTGTTTTTCTACCAATATTGATTGCAAATGCTCATAATTTTTTAATTCACGGAAATCTAGAGTTTTGTTATGTTATACACTCTAAAAAAATGTCGGGACAAAATTGGTTTTTTAGATTCAAAATGGTTTTTTGAAAAACCAAATTTCAATGCAAAACCAACATGGATTTTTAAAAAAATCCATGTTGGTTTTTTGCATTGAAATTTGGTTTTTCAAAAAACCATTTTGAATCTAAAAAACCAATTTTGTCTGAATTTTTTTAGAGTGTAGCTCTGTGCAGATTGGTGGTCCAAGCACTTTTAATTTAACTTTCAACTTGGGTCTTGTCACTGGTTTTATAATATTTTGTTTGTGTCAGTTATGGTTTTAAATCAGTTGATTCGGTGCACATCATGTCAAGCAACATAGGTATCAATAAACAAACTAATTAAATGACTTATGGTACCAATCAAATAAGAAGATTGATAGACCAACAGAAAACTCTCAACGACGTGGCAAAGCCAGTTTTCAAATTGAAAAGGAGAAAATCAATTTTTTCAAGTGGACTGCCAATATGCGAAGAGCTCTAATGTACAAATATTAAAAGAGAATGTTTCTTAAAACTCTGTGTTCATTATAGATTTTTCAGCTAACAATACTTTCATCCATAATTTTTTTTTGGAGCAGCCTTACTGTGATACAATTGCTGTATTCTAACTTATTTCCAAGAATCAGAATGTCAGCTGTGGCTCAGGGCAAATGCACCAGTTGTCAATATGATGTCTGCGAACACAGATAACGTCGAAGCTAAAGTGAAAAGACAAAGAGTGGAACTTGCTCTTGGCAATATGTGATGTACAATTGAAACTTTGATCTGGTTTAAATTTTTTATATGATTTTATATGCTTATGAGCAGCCGCAGAGGAGACATGATTTTAAAAGTGAAAATTTAAGGTGATTCCAGCATTAAATTATTCGCATCAGAACATTGCGAATGCATGCTATTGCGAAGTATACTGCAACAGATATCCACATATTACCTATACAATGGAATTATACATGATAATTGTTTTAATATTATCTATGTTTTCTTTACCTATGGAAGGCATTAACAGCGCATGTAATAATCAAATAAATGACTTTCAGAATGGGACAGCGGTTTTTACAATCTCAGCCACTATAGATCAACCGGTAGAAAGTTGGTATGTGCAGATGGTTGTTGGAATTCCGTATTCACCAACAGTCACGGTAAGTCATCATTTCATATTTACCAAATGGCCTACAACGAGAAACCTGCGATATTCAACCTTTTCTCTCTCTCTCTCTTTGTTGCAATTCACATTTATTACCCAATACCCTAACTAGTATCCACACTAATTTAGTGCTGAGACATAATTTTTAGTTTCTCAGATTAGCCTACCCAACAGATTTTCGGCCAATGGAAAATTACCAATCCAGGCCAGATATTATCTTTGACTTGCCAAGCGGTGATACCTTACAATTGGTCAATTTTCAACAAAAAAATTCGGAACTTACCATCCTAAGTTTGTCATGTACTTTTATACATATATAAATATGTGGGTGATGACCATCACAATTTTAAAGTCAAACGAAAAAAATAAAACTACAACAAATATTGACTTTTTTCTTTACCCGATTTCCCCCAATAAGTTCAGTTATAATTTTTGAATTATTAAATAAACAAATGTCTGTATTTTCAATGTTAATTAATAATTTCTCCAGGCCATGTTGAAAAACACACATTGTTTACCCAGCAAAGATATGTTTTATAAATAAATAAATAAATTTGTCTATTTGCAGCCTGTCGGTCAGACAATTTCATCGGTTCAAGAGGAATATATAAGCAAATTCAAGGTGTATCCTGAGGAGAAGACGATCGTCCAGAATCAATTTGTTCTCTCAGTTGCTGGTCAGCAGTTGCCTTTGCTGCCAGTGACTGCCATTGTCACAGGAGTTATTCAACCATTAAACGGAAGCCAAGTTGTTATAACCTGTACAGGCAAGTCTAGCGTCCAAAGGGAAAAGTTAGTAAGTCACATAATTTAGGACATTCTGAGAAAATTGACTTTTAAATTTCAGTCCGTGCAGTAAGAGATAGGCTTCCAGGGATTTGCCAGTGTCATTCTGGGGTAATGGGCCACTTCTCGAAAATCTAAACTTAATAAATATATAGAAACATGTCTCAGAAGTCCTATTTTGACCTTAACTCAATTTGGCCCAAAATGTGACTTACTAGGTTTTGCCTTTGGACGCTAGAAGTAGTCTCTAGTCTTGTGGTGATTTCAGTGTAGGGTGCACACATGTATAACAAGAAATGATCAGACAAGTAGTGATGACAATTTTAGAAATCAGACAAATTATCGGACAAGAATTGATCCCACAAAAAATTACAAGAAAGGCGATGACAAACAAGAGGTGACAAAACAAGAGATTACACGACAGAATTAATCACACAAAATGATCCGGCAATTCATAACCAGGCAAGATATAACATAACAAAACAACCAAATCAGGGTCACTGCGTAACAATATCACGAGCTGTTGTGTGAATAGATATCAATTGAGCGCGAATTAAGGGCAAGAGCAATATTAACTCACACTACAGCGAGTGATGTTGCCCGAAGTGCCCTGACGCATGGTTGTTTCGTTTTTATCGTCTTGTTTTATGTGCTCTTCATATTTCAGAAGAATCAACAACTTCTGCTACGACAACTACTCTGGCACCAGCAAATGGAGATGGTCAGCTGGCAGGGATCGATCCTGTCACCAACTCAATCCAACAGATTTGGTATTCAAAGAAGGTCGGGCAAGAGTACACTACAAATTCAACTACGACTTCAAAACTCGTCGACGAGTCTCTTGAAACATGCTACTATCGAGCTGGCAGATCGGCCCTCACTTCACGAATGTCCGTCAAGCTGCAACTGGTGGCGACTGCGAATGACACAGTCAGAGTCACGGTCACAGGCAACCAGGCATTCTCCTGCAGTCACGTCGTAGTTTACAAGGAAGAAGGTTCGCCTTGTCTGGCGTCTACTATCACTGAGTGTAAACTGGAAAGAGAAACTTCACAACTTTTTAATCAGTTCTCTGGTGCCACATCTGTGTCACACTACTTGCCTGGTTGTGAATTCAGTTGTTCATGCATCGACAAGTGCTCTAATATCTATATTGATTATATTTTAACTGATCCTGATGTCAATTCTGCAATTTGCAAAAATAACAATGTAGACCGCCTTTTATTCTGAGTTATTGCTATGACAAGTAAGATGGGCAATTTGCCATTAAATCTTAAATCAGTGAATAATCACGTAACGGTAGTTTTCCTTTTTTTTTAAACTCCTGTATCTGATATCTGTAGATGCATTTGACCTCTGACCGAACAGCTGAGTGTATGACACATAGCTTAATATCTTACTGAGCTTATCATGTGTGACATGCTCTGTTAATTGATCAGTTTCATCCGGTTTTTTTAATATTTAGTATTTATTTGTAGCATGTGAGAACCATAAAGAGTGACATTGCACATGTATATTTTTGTTTTGTTTTTATGAGACATGCAACCACAAAAGCTCACAAATATGCCAAAACAGGCAATTTGGGCGATGTTGTTTTCACTTGGATGAATAAATTGATAAAATATTAAATTGCAGAAATTTGGTATTCTAACGGAAGAAATTTATATAAGGCAAATATATCCAGGCCATAATCGTACCAGGTTTCAAAGTTTTTGTCTATATTTTCCACATCTGAAGACTGAAACCCTCAGTAATGGCCCTATTTCATAACTCCTGATTACATAAACTGAATGCGACAAAATGATTATCTTCATGTTTCCCAAACCAATCCTGGCATATACCCTAATGATATATGATGAATTTAGGAATTAGTCTTTTATTGATTGCACTCACTAACCTATGATATATCCGCATACAAAATGTGGGAAAATGGCCGAATAAAATTCAATGTAATGTAGAAAGTATAAAAGGTCATACACGAAACACATAATACATTACACTGTTGTCAAACAGACTGGGAAATCAAAGGCTTGTTGAAATCTCACAAACACAGGCACCACCAATGGTGACACATTTATCAATAATTCATTGCTCTTTTGACACTTCTCCAAAGAAGGCTCCAGTGGCATAACCAGAGGGGGTTGGGGAAGCAAGTGCTTCCCTGCAAGCAGCCATCCTTGCCCTCCGCCCCACCTCACCTCTGAGGTGAGGATAGTTGACAAATCTTAATTTATTTTCTGATACTATACATCTACATACTTTTGTTAGGAGAAACAAATGCACTGCTCTGTCTGCCCATGATATTACAGTATTTCGGTGTGGTGTGACTACACTCTGCGACCGCTCCCCCTCTCTGCCCCCCCCCCGGCAATTACCTGGGTACGCCACTGGAAAGCTCATATATTGCATCACGGACTAGGCCAGACAAAATCAATTTGGTGAAGAGCTCTTAAAATGAAATGAAATAAAATTGATAAAAATTGCTTGCTTGTGACATTTATGGATTATAGAAGGGAATGAGATCAATCTGTTTGGAACGAGAGGCTCGACTGTCTGTACTTCATTGTTAATTAGCTGGTCAAGCTGGCAAATCGAGGCCAATATATCAGGTCAGATCTGCTGCCATGGTGAAATCTGTAACATTTTAAAATTTCATGGTAAAATAGGGCGAGGCCAGCCCCCAGGAACGGCGGACCCCGAGGCTTACAGTACAACCCAAAATAGTTTCCTATATACCAGACTCTTGATGCCCCCCCCCCTCCACACCCTTCAGTTCTTACCCTCACCCCTCCATGCCCTCACTTCCAAGCTCACTCTAAAAAAGTAGGCAAATCACTTTAGACTAGCTAATATAAGGAAAATGAATCCCCAAATTTGCTTTATTAATGAAATTTGTCGCAAAGCACTGTGTGTTACTTACATAGATGTCCGCACCCAGGACACTTTATGTTAAATGTTTAAAACTGTTTAAAGTTATGAACTATTGGCCCTACAAGGTGTTAATGCACTGTATATTGTCTTACGCACTACTTATATATGATATCTATTGCACATGGAGTGTTAAAATGATTTTTTAATTGATGTGCCAATGTGCCCCAGCTGTGCAACGTCGGGGCACATTGGGACAGTCATCTTTACGACTCTCTGGCTGCAAAAGGGTAGGTGCAGTCTAGTTTATTATGCCTTGCATTTAAGCTCAATAGTATGGGTGATATTCATGCAAACTTCTGAGTTCTTCAGTGCTTTCAACATTGAGCAAAATTAGTAGACGTTAAAAGCGTCCCAATGTGCCCCCGTTCCCCCTACTATGTTCATGATAACATAGGCTTACAGGACAGGCGTTTCGCGGGGGAAGGGGGCTGTCGCTATTTTACCCTGAATTTTTAACATGGCACGGATGGATCTGCCCTGATTGGTCAGGATTTGCCCTGATATACACATATATATACCATTTGTCCTGATGCCAGGGGCAGGGTCTTTTTAGCGCATTTCTGGGCCCGGGGCAAACTGTTGCTATAATGGGCCCCTAGCGCCCAAAAAAAGCTCTAAATTCTGAGGTCATGGGCCTGGGGCAAATGCCCCTTTTGCCCATAGGTTAATACGGCCCTGGCCAGGGGGGCTGCAGGTATGGTATGTGACCTCCCACGAAATACGCCTATGAGTTGATAAAGCAATTTTGTGTAAAATATTATAATCAAGCTACAGAAAATCACTGTTGCCATTCAGTGACAAGTAAATGTCACTGTAAGGGAGAACTTGGAAGTGCACAGACATGGAAGTGCAATGAAATATAGTGGCGCGCAAGTGTGAGCAACTGCTCGGCAAAAATATTGTGTTTTACCGCTGTTTCATTGCCACTGATTTTCCCAGCCTTGGCAGACACATATATGCTGTCATGTGTTACCACCTAGTGGCAAGTGAAATTCTACAAGCTCCAGCGAGTGGTCCACACCAACCCATTGTGGAGAACTCACAAAATTTTGTATGGAAGAAGTCAGGGCTGTTTTTGAGTATGCTGATGGCCTTGTCTACTTCCTTAGAGCATGTGATTTGCGAGTCTTACTCTGGTTAATCTCAATGTTCAATGGAAACTTCTAGAATGTGCCATGATATTGGAACTAAATATTTCCTTGGAGCTGCAATGCTAGAGCAAACAAAACTAACTTTTTTGCCAGGTGGCAGCAGCATGCAGTTCTGATTTTCACCAGACTGGTTTTGCACTGTATGTATCCATCTACCCTAATGATATGATGAAATCAGTCTTTTATTGATTGCACTCACTAACCTATGATATAATATTATTATTTGCATACAAACTGTGGAAAAATGGCAGAATAAAATTCAATGAAATTACAAAAGTATCAAAGGTCATGCAAAAAACATATATAGCTCTAGTGTTGTCTTCAAATGCCAAACATACTTGGAAATCAAAGGCTTGATGATATCTCACAAACACATACAACACCAATGATGGCAAATGTATCAATATTTCATTGCTCTTTTGACACTTCATCACAGAAGGCTCATATTTGCATCAAGGACTAGGCCTGACCAAATTAATTTTGCAGCTGTTAAAAAATTGAAATAAAATTGCGAGATTGAGACACATTTATGGATTTTCCTGTGGGAAGGAGAGATTATCTGATAGGAATGAGAGAATATCTAGTGGGAACGAGAAAATATCTGACGGGAATGAGAAAATGTCTGGTGGGAACGAGAATGACTAGCTTTTGAGAGGCTGGAAAAGAACATATAAAATATATAAATATGGATTTTTCTGCTTTGCAAAACAAAAAGTTCACTCCTTGCAATAAGCTGACAATTTTGACACTATAAAACTAAAATGTGTGACAGTCACAGTGACTGTTTGTCAGCATGAATAATTATATGGCTGTACATTGTTATGCAACAAACACACTGGTCAATTGAACCAGGTTGAAATACTTCTGAATATTGCAAATTTACTGAGAACATTGCAAGGCAAAGAAATTCACTCAATGACATCTAGATTTTTGACCTTTTAAAGAAATACATCTGAAACTAAATTTCTTAAAATTTGCTCGGCAGTCAATTTTTTTATTTCACAAATCTGTGACACAAAAAATTCATATGGTGTGGCCTTTGTGTGAAGCAATTCATTGTACTTCAATAACTGAAATGTCAGATGCAGCTCAACTCAAAATAAAGAGTCTTCACAATGTTTCCTGAGTGCATGCAGAGACAACATCACAGCAGAGGAAGGCTAAATAAAAAGACAAAAGATATGACAGTTTTATTGAAAGCCTACAATGCTGCTTCCTTCATATGAACACATTATTATGCTAATGAGAAACCGCAGAGATGCCAAACTTTAAGTTCAGTCATTCCTGCTTCATCTTTAAGTGGAGTCATTTCTGCATTGAATTATGTTAAATAATTCCTGGATCGAAGTACTTAAAGTCAAGTTGTTCAAGCATTGAATTACTTTTAATTAAGTCATTAAAGGATTTAATTACTTTAAGTTAAGTCATTTCAGGATCTAATTTCTTCAAGTTAAGTCATTCCTGCATCGGATTACTTCAAGTTAAGTCATTCCTGCATCGAATTACTTTAAGTTAAGTCATTCCTGGATCGAATTACTTTAGGTTAAGTCATTTCTTCTTCTGATTACTTCAAGTTAGGTTATTCCTGCATCAGATTACTTGAAGTTAAGTCATTCCTACATCGGATTACTTCAAGTTAAGTCATCCCTGCATCAAATTTCTTTAAGTTAAGTCATTCCTGAATCGAATTACTTTGGATTCAGTCATTCCTGCATTGAACTACTTCAAGTTTAGTTGTTCCTGCATAGAATTACTTTAAATTGAGTCATTCCTGCATTGAATTACTTTAAGTTAAGTCATTCCAGCATTGAATCAACTGTTTCTTAACATACGACTGCTTCCAATAAGCACTGGAACATTAACTCTGCAATGGATCTATTTGTACCAATAATAACCTTAATATTTTCGGCATTCCTTTCACCTGTAGAAGGCGTAAATAGTATTTGCACGCAAATAAATGATTTTAATAATGGAACTGCTTTTTTCACTATCTCAGCCACCATAGAACAACCAGTCAATTTTAGTTGGCATGTGCAGATGGTCTTCACAAATATTTATTCACTGATGGTTACGGTAGGTAGATCTATTTAAATGTATTATATTTCAGTCTTTTATCGAGAAGAAATGTGTCAGATATTTTTTCAGTGTTAGTAGGCCTACTGCGAAAACAAAATTGTCTGAAAAAAAAAGGCAGAAATCTCTCAAATTTCAACACTACTACGGGGCAACATTTTACCAATGGAATTTTCAATAATCTTTAACAGTGACTACAATATTATTGTATAAGTTCATGACGTTTAGATTAGGGACATTAGTTTTCCGCGATAACGGAAAACGGACGGAATTCACAGAATTAGCATTCTGAAACGGAATTGGCTGTCTGAAACGGAATTGACAGTTTCACAGAAAAATACTTAAATTATCACTCACGGGGGAAATATCACATGAATTCTGAGGGGGAAAAGGCCTAACTTTCGATATAAAGTGCTTGCCAATGCTTGGATGTTTCAAACTGGTGCTATAGTATCCTCAGCACATGCAATCTTTGATGAAAAACTTTTTTATTAACAATTTTGGTAAAGAAGTGTGGCCAAAACACACCAAGAAGTATGACGGCCGTCATTTTGTTTCGGTGGGAAACATAAAATGCGGACTGGGAGGACGTAAAATTCGGACTAAGCTGACTTAAAACGCAGAATCCGGTAAAAACCGGAATTTCCACTTCGCAAAAACGGAATTTTGTCAAATCTGAAGGGGAAAACTAAGGTCCCTAGTTTTAGATTTAGGAGCAAATGCCAAATGGTGCATCCAACTACAATTTTATCCAAAATAAACAACTTTTGAACTTCATTCATCTATTTTCAGCCCGTTAGTTCATCAATTAAAGCAGTTGTAGTGGACTCTGCTTTGCCACACACCTTTAAAGTGATTCCGAAGAACATGACCTATGTCCAGAACCTCTTTGTTGTGATGGCGACGGGCCAGAGCATAACCACGTCAATAACTGCTGTTGTGACAGGCATTATCAAATCGTCACCAAACCAAGTTGTGACTTGCGCAGGCAAGTAATGCCTTGTGTTACATGTATTATATTCTTTCCTGGACTGAAAAAAATGTATTCATTGGAGATTTTATATATGTAATTTTGAATTCTTCATTTAATATCTATATAGGCCTATATGAAGTCTTAAAATTTTGGAACTTAGTTTTTAAAAGGTTCCTATCATGTATAATGCAAATGAGAAAGAAAAAAATGAGTGCTCGGAAACATGCTGAAGAATTGTATAACAAGAAAATTTTTTTCAGAAAAAAATATAGCCGATATTTGTAGTATATATTATGATTTGTTTGGCTAGATAATGGGATTTTTAAAAGAAATTTGTTGAGGAGTTGATGAGAATTCCATTCACAGCTTCAATTCAATGCTGCAAGTTCTCTTCATGTCTGATATCCTTCATAGCCTTTCGACCTATAGATCTGTCTACAGATCTTCTGTCTGTTTATTATATCTCATCTGCTCCATGAAAAGAGCCACAATGTAGTTGTGGCCTTTTCTGGGAATTTCAGCTGCAGCAAACTGACATTTCCCCCAACATGTCTAAATTTAGCCCAGGGTTTCCCCAAAAGTGCACAAACTTTGATGATGTGTCTTCACACATGCTTCCTTATTTCCATTTGACAAATCCACCTGGTGGGCTCTTGGTGGTGAACATATATATCCGCCTGTGGCAAGTAAGTTACTTCACATATCCTGTATTGCTAAGGGCCTGGGCATCGGCTAAAAAATGTCTTAAAACAAGAAGTTATCACTCCTTGGAGTATATATGTAGGGGAACGAGGGGCAAAACGGACCGGCGGGGCAAAATGGTTTTTTAAGTTTTCTCGGAACTTTTTGACCTGTCTTCTAATTTTTCGGTTGGAAAATAAAATAGGATACATGACCAACTTTTCCTGAGAGTTTCGTTGATGAGAACGTTACAAGTATGCAGTTATGTTAATTTGAAGTTTTTGGTTGATTTTCTTAAAAAAATCATAATTTTTGGAAATGGTGTAGTACCTCCAATGACGTTCCCAGCCAAACAATTCATAGTCAGTGTTATAAGAGGACTTCTAAGCTTGCTTATTAAGCAAAAAAATGTAGTCTGGTGCTTAGTCATTAGTAAGTAGGTCATTATTAATCTACCCAGCATGGTTGGGGCAAGATGGAGTCCTCCTGCGGGGGCAAAATGGGAAGCACAAAAAAGCAATCCCAGCCTAGAAAAGGTTGAAGCTTGATATTGGGTCAATTCAACCATGACATTTGAGACATTTGATACACTTTCTGGTCATATAACAGGCAAAATTTGAAAAAATCACAAGAGATTTGTGGATCTAATCCATGTCATCGGGTATACCTTGAGGATTTAGGCTTAGTGGTTAAACCCTGTATTGTTGAAACTGAAATGAATTTAACTACCTTTCAAAAAGCATAGTCAAATCCAATACCAGTTTAAATCGTTAAATTATTAAGAAAACTCGGAAACCGAGTTATGTGAATATTCATTAAAATGACACATTTCCACAAATTTAACTAATTTTGTTTTTTTGTAACCTAATGTTCATGGTTAAATAATTTGTCAAATAATTACATAGAATATAGAATTACTAGCATCACTCTCCAGCTATAATTGCATGCTGTATTGAGACGTAGATTTCATAATTTATTGCTATATGTTTACTCTTAGTATTCTGCAATATTCTCACATAGCAATGACATGAATTAATGCATTTTTGTTTGTCAACAGGCTTTTTAGTTGGGCTATTATCAAAACAGCTGATTTATTGAAGAACTTTCGCAACTTTATTTCTTCCCATTTTGCCCCATATGATATTCCATTTTGCCCCAAGCATGGGGCAGAACGGGATAAAGTTGCATTTTTGAAAATAGGGGAAATTTTGAATTTGAACTATTAAAAGAGCACATTTTTGTGTTTGAGCAAGTGGTATTGGTACTTCTTTATGGATCAGACCTTATTTGGCATTCGCATGATATACCACCTTCGTGCAGCAAGCCTTCAAAGTTAGGCGGCCCGTTTTGCCCCTCGTTCCCCTATGTTATCCCACCGCCAGATAGTGAGGCGGGAATAATACATTTAATACTTTTCTTGCATCCGTTAAAACATATTTGTATGCCATTATGTTGTACCATGCATGTAGTACTTCAAGTTTATATATTTCAGATGACACAACCAATTCGACCACAAATTCGACCACAACTTCCACCATGCCTTCAACCACAACTTCTACCACAACTTCTACCACAACTTCTGCCCCAACTTCTACCACAACTACTCAACCGTCATGGAACTATTCTGTCACTAACTCAATCCAACAGATTTGGTATTCAAAGAATGTCGGGCAAGAGTACACTACAAATTCAACTACGACATCCAAACTCGTCGATGACGATCTTCACACGTGCTACAATCACGCCGACAGGTCGTCCTTCACTTCTAGGATGTCTGTCAAGCTGCAGCTGGTGGCGACTGCGAATGACACTGTCACAGTCACGGTCACAGGCAACAAGGCATTCTCCTGTAGTCACATCGTAGTTTACAGAGAAGAAGTGTCGCCTTGCATGGCGTCAACTCTCACTGAATGTAACCTAGAAAGAGAAACTTCAAAAGTGATATATCAGTACATTGCCGGGACAGTTGTGCCCCACTACTGGCCAGTTTGTGAATTCAGTTGCTTTTGCATGGACAAGTGTGCTAATATTTACATCGACTATACTTTTACTGAACCTGACATTAATTCTGCAATTTGCAAAATAGTGATATAGACCACTTCGCAACAAAATTATTTTCATTCATATCAATTCTATAATTAGTCCACTGTTTGACACTCAGTAGCGTAGCCAGCGGGGGGGCAGGGGGGGCAAATTGCCCCCCCTGAAAAGATTTTGGGGAAATTTTTGCAGATATATTGCCAAAATTAGGGTTAAAAATGGGGAAATTGCAAGAAAAATGGGGAAATGATGAGCAAAATGGGGAAATGATGAGCAAATTGGGGAAATGGTAAGCAAAATGGGGAAATGACCAGAAATTGGGAGAAATGGTAGAGAATAATAGGGAAAATTAACAAAAATGAAATGGCGATTTATAAGAAGAGTTTTATCAGATTTCCCAATTTTTTCTTCACAATTTCCCCATTTTTTCTTCACAATTTCCCCATTTTTTGTTCACAATATCCCCATTTTTTCTTCACAATATCCTTTTTGTACCTGGCCCGAATGATATGCATACTCAAAAAATTCCACATACATTTTTTAAAATGTAACCAACGTATATGGGACAGTTTTTAAATTTGTGTTCATCGGAAATTGTGCTGGCCTAAGGTATTTTGAAATATTTTTATCAAAATATGTATCAAACAAAATTTGCACGGTTTTTCGATCTTATAATTTGAATCTTTGCTAATTTGCACATTATTTTTCCTTAAATTTACCAATTAAAAAAAAACTAAAATGTTATTTCCAATTTCCCCAAATTTAAAGTTAAACCACAACAAAAAGGTTCTCTGAAACGAAATTTTCTCCATAATTTTTGCAGTTATGTGTCTTAAGCTACCAATTACCAGAAAGGAAACACATTAACTTCCTCTGTTTCTATTTTTTAGACATTTCACAATTTCCTTGCAGCATCTATTTCACTGAATTTTAGATCCTAGATTTTCCTATTTTCACAAAGAAATGCTTAATTTTTTTCACTTATATCTTCTGTAACTTTCTCTGAATTGCCTTCAAAGAAAGTAATTGCCTTAGCTATTTTAAACATTTCCTAATTTTTCAGCAATTTAGGGACAACCACAAAAGGAATGAGATTCTGAAGGAATTTTTTAACCTTGCGTTACAATTTGGACACGCGAAAAGCTGTTGGTAGCGATGAAAATTTTGGGGAAATGTCTTGATGGTTTGCCCCCCCTGGAAAAAATCCTGGCTACGCCACTGTTGACACTTTCAGACACTTGTCTCCTTTCTTGCTTTCTCCCCAATGTAAATCATATAATGACGCTTGACTGAACCAATATTATTTCTGTTGTTTGAAAAAAAAGTCGAGGAAACCAGTTTCCCTTATAACGGGTGTTTTAAAACAAGTAATACTCTATAAAGTGCATCCATCAGTTTTGTATTGAAATATCAGTTATAAACAACCTTCTCAATGCTATCACTGCATACTATATAATGCATACATGTAAAGTGGTCAGAGACATTAGGTTTTGCATCTGTTTAGGATTGAAATGTGGCAAACAATTAAACATATTACATACATTGTTAGAGTATATATTTTGATATTCCCTATTTGCCATATGCCATGCCATGTGTTTAAGCACCATCAAAATATTTCACAATACACACTTAACATGCTAAATCAATTGCCAAATAGAAAGTTATCTGTATAAAAGAGACACCAACCCTGAGGTTGACAGATCATCATTTGGTTTGAAATCTCCCACATCAACAATGAAGACTGCGATTGTCCTTCTACTGCTCATTGGCTATGCTGCAGCTGGGTTGTTGCACAGGTATAGTTATGAATTTACAGATTTTGGCTTCAGGCCTGATTTGAAAATTATCAATTTATATTGTTATTGTTTGTGTGAATTCAACCTTGTTGCGATGTTAGTGTAATATCAAATCAGTCTTCAGCCTGATTTCATATTTACATCAGACCATCAATTTAGCAGCTCATTGGGGTACAATGACTTTGTTTCATGATTTAAAATAGCTTTCAAATTTTTACGAACTTATAATACTTAGGAGCCTGCTTTGTTGCAGCGCGGTCTGGCAAATTCAAAATGAACCTTTTGTCGAAAATTGAAATGAGACCCTTATTTCAGTATATTTTACTGATATGCTTTATTTTATCAAACTGTAAATTGTGAAAGTGGTACTAATAACAGGACAGGGCTTTGCAGTCAGAGTCAGAGTTGGGAGTCGGAGTCGTGGAGTCGGAGGTTTTTTGGTGGAGTCAGAGTTAGAGTCGGAGTCGAACTTTGATTTTCAGGTGGAGTCACAGTCGAAAATTAATTTGGTGACTCCTGACTCCTACAAATAATTAATATAATTCACAAAAACCCGATTACAACAACGTGAAATGTATCTTGAATTTTAAGTAAAACTTCTTAAACAAGTATTCAAGAACAAAAGCCAATGGAAAATTTGTGGAAGTACTTTTTGCCGCCTGTTAATCATGTAATATCTGTGTGAAATAATGCCGTTAAGCGAGGTCGGGAGTCGGAGTTGGAGTCAGAATTTAGGAGACCTAAGGAGTCGGAGTCAGAGTCGCTTCTCAGAAAGCCAAAGGAGTCGGGAGTCTGAGTTGGTTCACTGACTACCCGACTCCAAAGCCCTGTAACAGGATATTCTCTAACTCACGAGAAAAATGTTATTAAATGAATAAATGTGCACATTATAAATATAAATATATATAGAGTACAATTATACACCATTGATAATTCTTAAATTTTTTATGTCTCATCTTCAGACACCACCACAGCAACCACATTGAGGGTGAGGAACCGCAAGTTCCAAAATCTGCAGAAGTTGACCCTGGTATGATGATTTTAGATGCCACTGCACCACCGGAGTTTCACGAAACTGATGGTATGATGATTTTGGATGCTACTGCTCCTCCAGAGTTCCATGACATCGCAGAAGAGGAAGAAGGTATAATTATATACATGTATTATATAAATTACAACCATAACCAATGTATCACTTTTGCACAATGAACATGAATTCGAAGAATTTATAGTATTATAGAATGGCCTGGAAAGGTATATATAAATGCACATGTTCATAACATACATTTTAATGTAGTCCATTACATACATAATAATTTTTATGCAGGCTTAAATGCAGAATAATGTACTGAGATTATTCATCTTAGAATGGCAATTTCAAATGGCAGAAAATTAACATCATTAATAATAAACCAAGTCATAATATCTTGGAGACTTAAACCACATTGATGAATTAATAATAAACAAATCTTTTTTTTTTCTGCAAAACAGAAAATGCTGAAGAAGAATTGATTGAAGAAGAAATGATTGAAGATTTGGATGAAGAAGATGAAGAAGAGATGAGCGGAGAAGGAGAGGATGAGGAAGAACGTGAAGATGTCAAGGGTCGTCGTATTGCAGGATGTTAGGGTCGGGACAATCAACAGTTTTTGGCATCAACTGTAAATACAAAAGTGCAGGGCATCTTCTCTAGTAATAATGAACTGAGTCACTCTAAAGGAAAGATATTGTAATGACGAATTGCTAGCAGCATGTCTGAGTGGGACTGGGTGAAACAAGAAACTGTGTGTTAGGGTTGGGACAACTTTTTTGCTTCATTTTGCGACTTGGCACTCTGATTGCCACTCCTTGATGTGTACACAAAGTATCAAAAATCAATTGCTAGTCGCAGTTGCTGTTCAAGAGTTCACATAATATTATTTTGAACCGGTGATCCGAATTTGCTGAAATTTTTATAATTTATTGACATGGCAAAAAATATGGTACTTTAGTAGGCTGATACACACTTAATTTTGTGTGGTTTATAAATATAGCAGATTGAAGTCTGGCTTCAACTGAAATACGCAAAAAAATGCACCAGACGAACCAAAAGGACCAATGCCATTTGAAACTCTGCCTAATAGACAACCGAAATGTGAAAAAATTACTTCAGTAACTTCATTTTTAGATTTAAAAAAAATGTTTTTGTGTTTCACCAATTTTGAAAAACAGTGAGGAAAATGATTGAGTGTCATGCCTTTTGAATTTTGCTATTTTTATGAAATTTTCACAAGATGTTTCAACATATCTATGCAAGAAAAAAACTCAAGGCAAAATATGGGTTTAAAAAAATCTTTTATTACATTGAAGGCCAAATTGTAAAATTGAAAGTAAAAATCACTACACAATAGAATCACTGCCATTATTTGATTTTTGCAAAAAAAAAAAAAAAATTGCAAAATGTGAGCCAAAATCAAGTGTTGCGTTTCTTTTGCTGGTGAGTGTAGATATATATTCATAGTTACCCTGTATTAAAATTGGAAAAAAAATGGAGCTCTCGAAATACAAAATTTAGGGGCCGACCAGATGATCTTTGCGGGGGGGGGGCTATTGTTTTTTTTTTGTTGAAAAAAAAAGTTTGTTTGGAACTCACTTAAGGGTCATTCCACACCAAATCAACCAAATTTCCGAAAATCCCCAGCATCACCGTCTCTGATTCCATTCAAACTTTCCACGTTTCAAGACCATTATCAGGAAAGAGCAAATCCAAAATTGCAGGACGATAGCTCAAATATTTTAGGAGTTATGATCAAATGAATTTTGAAAAAATGAAAAAAATATCAAAAATTGTCCATTTTTAAAATAGCCATCAAACTTTCAATATGGTCCTAAAGTTTTAATATTTTTTTGCAATGTAAAAGACACCCAAAAGTAATGAACAGAAGCAGAGAAACGGCTTTCCACGAAATTTTCTGTCCCACAGAAATTTTCAAAGTTTACTGATTTATCACACCAAAATCCAATATTCATGATTTTTTTTTGGTAACCTTAAATACATCCCAAAACGTTCATACTTTGTATGGTATTACTTTGCTATATAGAGCATAAGTACAATAAGTATTAATGTTCCAAAACATGTAGCAGATGTAGTTATTGATATACAGTGTGTTTAATTTATGAATTTCACAAAACAACCCATTTTCAAGCTAAAAAACGGCCATGTGGCGTAGGTGATACAGAAAAGACAACTACATGGTATAAAAGAACTTGGAATGACCTTTAAAATGATGTATAGAAATGTGTGTGTATTTGAGTCCTTCATTCTGAAGATCAGCACTCAAGTTGAGTTTTTTTTCAACCTTGAGAATTTGTTTATTTTTTTGCAAACGGAGAAAAAATTGTGTAAGTGGATTGTAGTAGTCATGTAATAAGACAAATATCATTACCAGTCATGTAATAATATAAATGGTGAGAATTTGTTGTGTAAAAAACACTATCTGAACTTTTTAACAACTTATCAGCTGAGATGAAGAAAAAAATTTTCGCAACTTTTTCTTAGTACTTCAATCCTCATGCAATGATAAAAATTAAATTTATAATAGATGCCCACTTTAAACGCTATCAAGTTAATATTGATGAACTAGGGCTGCAGTGGGGTAGCTACCAAACATATTACTGATGAAACTGTTTTTAATTTGCTAAAATTGTATTTTTAGCCGGCAGCTATTGATAAGTCACTGATTTCAACAATTATACGGTCAACTGTGTCAACAGACACCCAGCATTGATGTCTGGACCTTTTGACATCAGAAAACATCCACACAATGCCATGAGATGTCTATAATATTACCAAGATACAAATCATCATCTTAACAGCAAAATGCCAGCTCTCGGGTTTTCTATCAGGTTGTTTAGGTGTGTTAGCACTTCCAGCAAACATTTTTTAGCCACTTGAAAAACTTCTGTGATGAAGTGTAATCCATTTGAAATATGATTTAAAAAATAAAAAATAAATCATATTAAATGTAACTTTCCCTGTTGTAAAGTCTCGTGTGGTAGTTCTTGCTGCTAAATATATATAATTGCAGTAGCCAATGAATAAAGTCTTATTTACATGAGATTAATACGGTTGTTATACGCCTTTCATCAATATGATCTCTGCTAAACAATGAATTTATCGTTTATAATTTAGACCCGATGAAACCTTTTGAGAATATTGATATGCCGGCAATTTAATTCCTTTGTTTCCAAAAATTGTCATCCAGAACAAGGAATACTCATTGAGAATGATTAATATAACAAAATACAATATGTAATGTGTGATAAAATACTCATCCGTTTATTTTTAAAATTTTTGGTCAAATCGAAAATGACTCAACTTGAGAGTGGATATTCAGTATGAAGAATTCAAATACACACACACTTCTATACATCATTTTAAAAGTTATTTCATGCTGGGTATTTGTTTTTTTCATATCACCTACGCCACATGGCCATTTAGTGGCTTGAAAATAGGTTATTTTGTGAAATTCTAAAATTCAGAGTACAATGTATTAATAACCAGTGGTTTTTGGACAATGATACTTATTTTACTCATGCACTATATGGCAAAGAACTACCATGCGAAATATGACGGTTTTCTGATCTGTTTAAGACAGGAAAAAAAAATCATGAATATTGGATTTTAGTGTGATAAATCACTCAACTTTGAAAATTTCTGTTCGACAGGCTATCTTGTGGAAAACCACTTTACTGCTTCTATTAATTAGTTTAGGGTGTTACTGGCATTGTATAAAAAAATCAATAAGCTCAGGTCCAAATTTGAAGTGTAATGACAATTTTACAAATGGACGTTTTTCAGTATTTTTTCAAATTTTTCAAACTTATTTTCATCATAACTCTGAAAATAATTGAGCTATCGCCCTGTAATTTTGGATTTGCTCTTTCCTATTAACGTATTTGAAATGTGGGAAGTTTGAAAGAAGTCGGAGGTGGTCATGCTGGAACCATTGGTTGATTTTGCATGGAATGACCCTTAACACTGAAAAAAAAAGTTATTCAGCACATGAAAAAAAAAGGAGTTTGTTTCCATCTGTATTAGGGTGCCTCATTTCAGAAAAAGTTTTAAATATCCCACTACCTGGTATTTCATGGTGTCACTTATGTCAGAATACAAGTCCATGCCAAAATTCAAGAAAAAATATTGACGTTAGAGCATCAATATTTTTTCTTGAAATTTGGCATGGACTTGTATTCTGACATAGTAACACCATGAAATACCAGGTAGTGGGATATTTAAAACTTTTTTCTGAAATGAGGCACCCTAATCTGTATATTGTAGGGTCGGCCCTACCGTAATGTTAAAATTGCGATAAAAAAGTTATTGACGCTTTGCGAATGAAAAAACAAGTGCGTCCCGGGGTAAAATCTATAGCCCCCCCCCCCCAACTATCGTCTGGTCGGCCCCTAACGGTTGTTGATGCGGCCATGGTCAGAAACAAAATCAGCAAAAACGATGCCAACACACATATGAAATTTCAGCACCTAGGAATAGTAGCCTATACGCATTTGAGATTTACAGTTCAACACAGACATCACTGTTCAGGGGCACCCCATGATCTGTTATAACAACTATCTGTTATGAAGCAGGTGCCCAGCTGGCTGGCAGACTGTCAGCTTGGATGTTCCCAGCTGGCAAATTTGTCAGCTGGGAGTCTATTTTTGGGGTTCAACCAATGAAATTTGCAGTCAGGTAATGAGAAAGTAGTTGAGGCCACTGGCTAGGAAAAAATTATTCATTACAGCTGGCCGGGAGATGCTGAATGACGCTTTAGCTGGCTGGCAACCCAGCTGGCAGCATAACAGATATTTTCTCACAGTTGCATGAAAAAATGCATAGGCGTAGGAGGCAGGGGGGCTGGGGGGGCTGCTGATTGAAATCAATTTTTCATGCAGTTTCGGGCAGAAAATTTTGGAAGTTCTTATTTTTTGGGGCAATTTGGGCAATATTTTTCGGGCAGCCCCCCCAAAATTAATTGACCTCCTACGCCTATGAAAAAATGAATCTAAATGTCACAAAAAGACCTTGCACTGATATAGGCATTATAATAACACACTGTCTTATAGGTGCCCCTGACTGTTGACTAGAACCTACCTTCAGGCCGCAGCTGTAGCAATTTTCACACTGGATCTGTGACTGTAGATGGGTCAGGTCGATGTGGTTCCTTCGACGCGATGGATCCTTGGCTCGTTTGAATATCGTGCGGATCAGTCAACTCTTTTTGGAATGCCTCAAACCAATAACTACAGGCAGTGGCGTCCCTATGGGGGGGCACGTGCCCCCAATATTGGACCTGTGCCCCCCCAGGTGCCCCCCCATATGAACTTTCCAACTCTGGCTAAAATATACAATTAGTATTGTGGGTGCCCCCCCCAGAGAATCACGTACCCCCCCCAGGTGCCCCCCCCGCTCGAGACACCCCAGTTACGCCACTGACTACAGGTCTTAACTTCTTTTCTTCAGTTCAAAATTTAAAGCTAATTTAAAGTGCAGGCTGAAATTGCATGAGTGTCTCCTAGCAGGTTGGTCCAGACTTTTGATTCTTTTGATTCTTGTTGGATAATTAGGATAATACACTAGGTGGGGTGCAGGTGCGTTGAATGCTGCGCCATCTGGTGAATTATTCGTCATTGAATCCGAAAGCACAGTTGTGAAATCTGTTATGGCTATGTGGCCGTCCTGTGACCTAGGAAGATCGGTCTAATAAAACAGACTTGATCTTGGTGTAGCCATGTAGTTGGATTGTACAACTGGTGTGAAACGATCTTGAGTACCTATTGGACGAATTGACCTTGTTTGAGGGCTTAAAATGGAGGAGGACGACTATGAGAGCCTGCCTCCTGAGAGCACTATGACAACCCACATGGTTGCAGGGGCGGCTGCCGGAATCATGGAACACTCGATCATGTACCCCGTGGACTGCATTAAGGTGAATATGATTTAAGAATGAAAGGTCGATTTAATGGAGTAAAAGTGTCATTTACCTGGTCCATAGCGACCCATTATTGTGCAATACCTGATTTTGTAACCCCTGAGAAAGGTCACGTGTTGTGTTACGTAATGGATTATGGGAGGTCAATGAACAGCATGGCTGTCAAAACCAAGATGTGTCAAAATGAAGATTTCCCATTTCAGACTGTCACGACCATGTGTATTGATGCATAGTGCTGGTCATGACTGCATAGGTCATAGTTTTTTGTCACAGATCTTGAAAGGTGGTTGACAATCACAAATTTGCTTATTTAGCAGCATTTGCAGGTCTATGGCGATAGGTACTCAAGATCTGTCAACTTTGAAAACTGCCTACTGCCAGTACTGGTGCAATTAATGTACTCTGACACTGAACCAAAGAGGTTCAAACAAAAAGCAAGAATTGGATAATAGTTTTCAAGGTATCTTAATCGGTGATTGTCCTACAAGGGCATTATAAAAGGGTCAACCAAAAAAAGTTTGTCGTCCCTTTGCCAAGGCTTTGGGCACAATAATTATTGGTCATCACTTCGGAAGTTCAGGCAAAAGAAGTTCGTCCCAGGACGGCCAGGGGTTAAAACAACAGGAATGAGCAGCATTTATACCATCACTATTACACTAATAATGCCGGGGACTCTCATAGATTGACCCCTTCACAGGTATACCTATCTGGACGTCCCCTGAACAATGTGAATTTCAATTTTCAGTGGTATAAAATTAGAAAACTTAACTTTGAGCAAGGCTCAACAAGCGTGCCCGTCGATTGACAAATATGTTTGCTATGTCATCAACAG
The DNA here is from genome assembly GCA_026936325.1 of Platynereis dumerilii. Classification (NCBI taxonomy): domain Eukaryota; kingdom Metazoa; phylum Annelida; class Polychaeta; order Phyllodocida; family Nereididae; genus Platynereis; species Platynereis dumerilii. The sequence goes on along the minus strand of JAPTHN010000005.1, from coordinate 19,474,281 downwards.
GGAACACTAGTCCAATAATTCCATTGCACTAAAATATTAGGGGACAACCATTTAATATCTAAGTTTGGAGTTTTGCTTAGTGGGAAAGTGGGAAATTATTTATTGCAAGCGCATAAAGTCCCCAAATATTTATTCCAAAATCAAGCGACACCTTCTTCAGATGTCCTATGCAGAAGTTATTTATACCGAGACTGCCTAAAGAGAGTGTATTTATTTCATGAAAACTAAAGAAATAATTTACTTTTTTTTTTGTAACTCTTAGCTGGGGGCGGGCGGCACACTGCCCCCTCCCCCCCGGATATTGAAAATGTTTGCCCATCATTGGGTTGCTTCTCACTCAATGTGTTTGGGATGGCCGTGTTTTATCATCATTAATGAAAAGGTATTACTTCACTTAATTTTGGGAGTGCAATTCATTTTAATTCAAGTACCTGATAAAGAATATTTCTTTTTTTGTCCGAACTTCCCAGAAACCGAACCCAATTACCCTGAAGTTTTTGCCATGGATCTATTTATAGTTTTATAGAACATCCTAATTTGAATTGGCCTGTGACTGGGTGTCCCCATTTGAAACTATTTAAATGATTTAGACATTAATATAGTATTTTACCTTTTGAAAGTTTTCTAGCACAAATTATAATACACTTTGTGTCATCAACTGTCAACATGTGTATTTAGATAATCTGTGTTTACACATCCCTGATAAATAAATGATAACGCACCATACTGTATGTCCTAGTTGTAATTTTAGTACAGTATTTGACACAGAAGTATATTTTAATCTTATCTGGCTTATGTAAATGGCAAAAGTTACTAATTTCCCTCGGGAAATGACTATAATATGTCATACTATTAAAGGTTTAAATATCTGTATCGTATATGACAATCTGACAAAGCAGAAATTTTGAAATGCTAATAATATTCCAAAAGGTTTGTGATATTTAAGATTTAAAAAATTATAAATCTTTGGGTAAGTCCCTCTTCCTGTCCTGACTAGCCTACCAGGTGCACAAATATAGGATGTAAAGCCCCAATCATCCATCCATTCGTGCAGGCCCAAATGTAGAGAAGAAATTGAAAGAAGGTGAAAAAAAAAACCATTAAAAATTGCCGCCAGTTCCACAATTTGTGATTTGCAGTATGAAAAATGTTGTTTCTATTATCATGATTGTGAATTATAGTCTAGATTCAGAATATGCTATTTGTATTATAATTAGCTGATTAGGTTAGAGCTGGCTGGTATGCATATCAAATAGATCTTTCCTTCGCAGTGTTCAACATTCTAATGCTAATTAATGTAGCTAATGTTGTGCTGTGACAGTTGTTATATGTTTTAATATCACTTGGCCAATTTTTGTCTCTGATTCGAACATGACATAGAGACATATATATTGAAATTGCTTCACACATTTTAGTAAAAATTCTTCAAATGTTTGTTCTTGGAAACCCTTATTCATGTTATAGGACTTGCTCGTCTCTTGTCAGCAGTCAGGGAAATTACCAGCATATGATGACAATTGCAATTCCTGTCAAGTCCTGGCCCTGACAGGATGATCGAGTTTGTGGGGTTAATCAGTTGGGTCTCAGAAGAAAGTCTGATCTCTTTGCAGCCATCCTCACCACACAGCAGCATGTCAGTTGTGGGACTTAGTTCTATCCAATTTCACGAAATACTGCAAAGTCATCAGCATCTGATGACAATTTCCTAATTTCTCTGGAGCCTTCGGGTTCTTTTCCTCATTATGTAATGGATAGGTCTGCCAAAATTCATAGAGTTAGTTGACACTGTGATACAACTTTATACCAAGTTTGGAAGTGATAGTTGCAGTAGTTCTTTTTAAATAGCCAGTCAAAGATGTTTTTGAGCACTGCCAAAGTCATGGCTAGGCCATGACACTGTGAGAGTGTCATGGGAGGGTGATGACAGTGCTAGGGTGATTGTCATGTGGGGCTGAGGACATTGATTGTCATCAGCTGGTGATAATTTCCCTTACTGGTCAGTGTGACCTGATCTATTTGTCGTTGAAATCTTGAGCATGTGACTGTCCCAGATTTCTTGCTTGGCTTTTGTCAAATATAGAAGGTCAACAGAATATATATATCAGGAGTTTGAATTTAAATTTGGTTTTGAATCTTCTAGAAGTACTGTCTGATATTTTGATATTGGTGAAAACATTGTCCAGAGAGTTCATGTACTAAAGAAGTTATCACAGTTCTTGTTTCTTGGACATTTTATAACTCTCAGCAAAAAAGGAAAGAATAATTAGAATATAGAATCCTCAAGATTCTGAAAATTTTCTTGCCATCATACTTAGGAGTATAGACTTCTTTATATCTGCTTTTGAATAGTAACTATTGTGTTCAGCCTTTTTATACATTTTTTTAATTCTTGTGTCAATGTAGATTTTTTTTGAAGTTCTAGAAACTTTTTTAGAATGTACTTTTTCTGAAGAAGTTATAAAATCCCTGCAGAGAAGATAGTACGGAATTTGAAGATATATTTAGTACATATATAAATATATTTATAATCAAGAATCGTCAATGGCTTTATAATGACTTTATATATCCCATCACCTGTGGCCCCTAAGTATACAAGTCTTGAAGTCTACAATAGTTATACAAGACCTGGTTTTTGAACTTGTTCTATGGCATAACGTTAGTGTAGTAAAAAAAGGTCATTTATACATGTGCAATCTGGCGCTTTATCGTTTTAATTTTGGAGGTGAGCTATGACATAGGTCGTAGGATTTCTTTTACGTAAGGCAAAGATTTTCAGCCAATATATGACTAAATTCAGTTGTTCAGATGCTTATAGTCATGATAATTGAAAGTTAATGTGAGGAGAACTATAAATAAATTTCTAACTTAAAAAATATGAAATCGCTCATGTTGGTTTAATTGAAAATTGAGAAATATTGATGTAGATAAATGCATGTCAAAGTTCAAACTGGCAAAGAGCTGAATCATGTGAATTGTCAAAATTTACCCTAGTATAGATATATATATACAGTGGCATATTACTTCGATTAAATTAGTCTGTCTTTCACATGATCATCGTGATCATAGTACTACATAATTGCTGACAGACTTAAAATTGCAGTATTTATAAAAATATATCATGCGTGAAAAATACAGAATGCCATTTTTAACTGCATATAGCCATGACTCAAATTTCTTCTAGGCACCGTTCACCAATCCCAAATAATTTTACCAGTATTAAATTTTTCATATCTCTTTTACTATGTCACAAAAATTTGCAAGACCCAGCTGTTTAGTATTGTTCAGTCTGTTCACCCAAGTTATTCATCCAATTTCACAGAATAAAAATCAGGAAAATATATTGTATATCATTGTTGTTTAATATTAGTTTTGTGGCAGCTAAATATGTACATTTATACATGTGTGCAGTATAAAGAATTTAAAATGAGGAAAATTAAATGTATTACGTAGCTACACCATATGTACACAGCAAACATGTATAGTTCTACTCACTTCTATTACAAATTAATAAACTGATAAGTGACCGACCAGCTGAATATGCTGGATGGCACGATTTTGGTTTTTAAAAAACTCGGTCAATTTTGTGACATAGTATGTATACAGTATGGAAGACTGTAATTTTGTGATTTATTTTGGCATGGACGTTATATAAACATTGTACAGCTTGATGTATCATTCGTTTGTATATCTATGCAGAATCATTTAGTTCAATTGGGTAATTGACTCACAGATGAACTGGTCGGTAGACCTGCAATCAAATCACTAAACTGCTAAATATTCTCATGTTTTTATAAATCAAAGTAAATTATGTAATGGAAAATATCCAATATGTTGGTGCACGGTAATTGCCAATGAATTGATTGGATAATTTTGACTGAAACCCGCAGGCTATTACCCTGATAAAGGGGCGATAGTCTTGTATGCCTGCTATTTATTTATTACCAAATATTTGCTGATTCATGGTGTATTGTCATTTTTGCTCCAACTTCCAGTATGTTTATAGGTTTAAATAATTACAGGCACTCAAGTCTTATGAAAAGTATAAATACACTGCAGTGTACTGGAATGTATGAATGATCATTTTAACTTGTTTAGTTTTACTTTTAAATATTGTGCTATTTCACAAAGAATTTGTGTGATCAGTATGAAAATGTTGTTGCGGAAACTCACTGCATTCTGTTCAGTTTAGTAAACACGGTAAACCTTTGTCTCGTTCCTGGAAGCGTTGACTTGATGGTGAAACTTAGAACACACATGTAGATTGCGGAATGCACAAAAGATCATGTCTTACATATCAGCTGCATATTTACTTGGCTTGTGGTTGTTCTCAAATCTTCTGCTCATGACAAGAATTGTGAAAATGTCATCTGAACAGTGGTAGGAAGAATCGTCTTTGTTAAAGACGAGTGCTGAATAGGGGTAATGATTTCTAATTAAATCAATGATGTGAGTTCTGAGATCGGAATTATGATTTAGGAACAATTCACTATATGGCTTGCCAAGTCATCACATGGGCCTACAGGATGTATAGTGAGGCAGGGGGTACACCGTAGATAATAGACTTTTTCATTCTTAGGATGATAACCCGTCTGAGAGGGGTGATATGGGTTTGTAGCTTTGTTGAGCCGGGCATCTAATTCCTGTTTCGGTTCCACTCTCAGATATCTCCAGCTCTTGTCTTGTCATCTTGACCTGTACATGTTGAATCAGTTGAATAAATAGTATTATAGGATATCATTTTGATGAGATTTTCACTTGGCAGTCCTATGCAAGATGTAAAAATTAATTAAATGGCTTGTTTATAGAATTGTAGATGCATACAAAATTGTTTTTTAAAGAAGGATCTATCCCGATGTTGTGCATTATTATTTGTGTGCAAGATGATTTTTATAACATGAGAATTTTGAGTGCTGGCTTGCTTACAACCTATGTAAAATGATGATAATAATCAGTAAATTTTCATGTTATAAATTAGAACTTACTTGAAAGTTCAATTAATTTATGATCATGAAATTATGTAATATGTTATGAAATGTTATCAGGACTGAGAAAGTTGTCATCTGTTACCTATTGTTAATTGTTTCCAGGAGAATTAAATGATAGTAGCTTTTTTCTTGCATAGCTTATCTCAAACAATTAATCGGCTATTGAAAGTATATTACTGAAATAAGATAATTGTGTCAGTTAAAAATGTTCGGATCTAGGTAGATAAGACTATTCAAATACAACGGTCATTTATTCGGAGCAATATCGCATATATATACATGTCCAATATAATACCTCAGCATTCGCATGTACAGAGTATTATTTTTAGGACAAGTTAGTGATCAGAGTAACTATCTTCTGTTGGAATCAATTTGGCTGTTTCACAATGCAGTGGTCCCTGCGTTATAAGACCCCCTGTTGTAAGACCGACTTGCCTTATGTGACCGCCTTCCTCCCGCACTAAGTAGTATTTTTAGTGCATTTTGCACCCCAACGAGAGACCGCACCCCCATGAGAGACCGCTTCATGACCGCAGAAGGGGCGGTCTTATAACGCAGGGACCACTGTAGTTACTATCCTGATCACACGATCATGGTATTCCCTGCTCTTGACCTAATTCTTGCTTAACCCTTTTAACTCATAGATTTGCCACTTGGGGTACTTTTAATGTTGAGATGTAGATTGGGGTATGACACCTTCTCATTCATCCTGTTCATCAGTTCATCACCCTCTAGACTGAACATGGTGTAGTGGTATGATAAATGGTCCAGTAATACTAATACTTGTACGTGAACATATATGTTATAAGAGTCTTGATGAAGGTTTTAGCCAGTCTCGGAGTCTCCATACAAAATTGGTCAATCTTGATAATATCTTGTCTGATAAAATAAATGAGTTACAACTTACAAATCTATGATTATAATTATACAACAGCTTTTGTCTATTTTCGATATGGTTCTATCTGCTTATCTTTAGGGTTTTAATCATCTGATTATGATTATAGGGGATAGTTAAATATCTTTCAAGTGACAAGTGAATATTTTATCAATCGTTGGTACTTGGCGCCTCGGAATATTCTTTTTTCTTTTTCAAAATAAGGAATTAGTACTGCTTATGAAAGAGTCACAACTTGTGTCCGAGAAATTATGTAAAACAAGAGACAAAGTGACATTCGCAATTCTGATACCAGCCATTACCATGACCATTGATACCAATGTCAGAAATGTTATCAACCGTTTATTTTCTCATTCCATTTTGTATCCACTACTGAATTGTTGTGTAGTGTTTATGTGGTAAGGTATTATGGTGGCAATGTATAGTTCGAGCAAATATCCCTGTTATGATTGAGTTTCTTTGATTGTTTGCATTAATTTTGTGGACCTGCAGACTGCAGAGTGAATTTATGCCCATGCCTCTGGGATGTCCCATTTTTTTGCACACAACTAAAAGATTTATAATTTTTTTTTCTATTTGGTTGAACTTTGTGTCCTTTAAGTTATTCAGGACTCGCAGAACCACCATCGAGAGTTCCAGACTATAGAGCATGTAGAGTATTCAGTCTTTTTTCATTTGCTCAATTTCATTGATTTCCTTTAGAATGTCTAAACTTTTGGATACAAATTGATTTGTACATGTATGTCATGTATGGCAGTTAATAAAATCAAGTGATGCTGGGCTAATTGTATGCAAGATGTCTTGGAAGTATATTGATCATGCTGAACAATAAAATTCAATACAAATTCCTTTTGCTTATATTCCTGATATTGAATGAACTGTACCAGATTGAGACTGTATTCGATTTCGAGTGAATTCTAGATGTCGCAATTCTCTGTTGGTCTGTTGTGCTTTTCAGAAAAACTGGCGATCAATTATTGATGGTGTCCCATGACTAGGCATAATAAGGCGTCTGTGAGAATTTGTTTCAGGGATTTAGGAACTTCTACTGTTTCACAACACATTTTATCTCTGATGTCTATGTAAACTCAGTGGAATTGTGGTGGCCTGCCAATCCAGGGTATAAATCCAGCTTTTGCCGGGTCACCTGGGCCTATGTTAGTCTCAATCATCCTTCGGTTCATTGCTGTGTCCTCCTGTCCTTATTGGCCTATCAAGTGCATAAATACTGGATGTAAAGTTCCAATCATCCGTAATCTCAGTTAAGCAGTTTGTTGACCTTGATAACTTTATCTATACATCAAGTGTGACATGACATATATTGTACATCGTACATGTGTGTGTAATTTGACCAATTTTATCTAGGTCTAGATAGTTTTGGCAAGTGAAACTAGAATGCTTACATCATTAGCATGGGGTGTATGTGATATGCAGATTATGTGTAAATAGATCATTTGAAATACTATGTTTTTACTGCCTTTCATATATGTTCATTACCCTTCACCTGTTCTAAGCTAGGTCATGTAGATAGCTGTTTGTCCAGTATTGGTCATCGGTCATGCAACACTGTACAACTGGTCCACTGCCCGGTATGACCTTAGTACATGATGTAGCGAGCACTATTCGGTATTGATAATATTGTTAGCAGTCTACAGGTCAATCAAGTGCAGACAATAAAATTTGATTTGTATATTATGATGTACAATGCATCTTTTTTCATCAAATCTCTTATAATTACACTTCAACATCACAATATATCTGTAGATTAAAATGCATTAAACTTTGATGATTAAGTTTGCCTTCTGAACTGCTTTTAATGCTGATGGTGGGGGATAACTGTTTGAAGTGCAATGAGCATAGGCTTTTGTTATAAGTGTCCACCGATGTCACTGCGATCACAGTGCCCTCTAGTGGTCAGAGTCTTGTAGTGATCGAAGTGCCCCCTGGTTGTGATACAGGCAATCCTCTCTGATGTGGCCACCTCGCTATTACGACCACTTTGCATTTTAACCTCTGGTGGTCGTAATAGAGAGGTTGAAGTGTACTGTAATAGCATATCCAGTGTTCTGTGCTGGAGCAACTGAAAGACCCTGGGCATCCCTGAATTAATAGGGTATGTGCCAGACTCCCAGTCTTCTCATCAATCATCATCATACGGCGGTTACCAACACTGGAGAATGCTATGGCATGGGAATCTTGGGCAATGTTCTTCTAGTCTCTGCCCATGGGCGTTGTTCTATGGCTGCCCTGAGCTGTATCATTGTGGAAGGCTCCCCACGAATTTCGTGCCTGCATTGCAGTGCATGACTGAGAGTATTTACAATTTACAATTACAATAATATTAAAGTCACACTTCGCTATATATCTCTAAAAAATAAAGTTCTTTATGAGGTATTGATATCTTTTAAATTAGCTCTCTGGTAGCCGAAGATGCTAAAAATATTTATTGCATATATTCTTATTCAAAAAGGAAAACCTGATTTTTTTGTCCGTATTATGCTAAATTTACATTTATTTTTGTTTCAGACGAGAATGCAGGTCCTAGTACCCGACCCTCGGGCAAAGTACCGCAATGTGGGTGACGCCCTTGTTAGGATAGTACGATACGAAGGGGTCGGCTCCACCATGAGGGGTTTCAGTGCGATGGTAGGAGGGGCAGGGCCTGCTCACGCCCTCTATTTCGCATGCTACGAGAAGTTAAAAAAAGTGCTACAAGGAAGTCGGACGGGGAGTAATAACACTATGATCCACAGTAAGTTGTTGTTGAAATTCTGAATGATGAACGACATGATTCCAGTGTTCTTTAACTCATTAATCACCCTGAATTTGTGAACTGATGACTAACCAAACAGATGGATGAATAAATATGATGAGCTAATATTTTTTAATCGATGCATTTGTAATATTTACAACTACTTTTAGCGGCACCTGTGAGCCGCTATCGTGGTTGATTTTGATGCTTGGCTGGAGACCAAAACCAAGGCTGCCATGCTCCAAAAAAGGCTTCAATACTTTGCAGACCATATTGTGTGAACAGTTATTTGTACAAACTTTCGGCTTCCTGTTGTAACATTGTGTAATGCTCTTTGAAATAAAGATATCTATGATCTCGTGAAACTGTGAATATATATATATCATCTGATTTACAAGACCAATTTTTAAAACAGTTATACACTGAAATTGTTATCCTGTCTAAATATATTTTAATAAATAAATAAATAAATAAATCTGATGACCTATACAAGTGGCATCCCCTGGCGTTGAAAAATTAAATATCTATAGGATTCAACATTATGTGATTATCTTCCAGTATTACTGTCAAAATAGTATTTTGAAGTGGGAATTCCATAATATTTGATGTCTTAAGGACTTCTGTTTGCTTTATCTGATATTTAGGTGTTACGATAAAGTAAATTGATAGATAATAAGAACAGTTTGCATTTGATCGATTCATGAAATGTGCGCTAAAAAAAGGAGAGATATCACCTAATGGTCCTAGAACAATGTAGAAAAAGATTTAATTGACTCCCCCACTCACTACTAGGTACGATGAACACTGATGAATAGATAAAAGGATCGGGGAAATCTACTAAAACATTGCTTTTTATCATTGTTTATAACATATATCTAGCACGGTGTTCAGTGTGCGAAGTTACCAGGATCTGAAAGTCCTGACTACCTGAAAAAGGCTCGGACTAGTGAAATTTGACTAAAAATAAGTAATCAGCATGTTAATTTGTTTAGCTTCCATGTTCGGACTCGGGCTTTCTGAAAGCCATTATTTTCCGATTGAGGCAAATAGCAGTCACACTGCCCCCCTTGCTCAAGTAGCCGTAGTTATGCCACTGCTATAAATCATTCTTGAATTTAAATTTGTCTTCTTTCTTTCTCCAGGTTTGGCCCCAGGTTTGGCTGGTGTTGGAGCAACTTTCTTTCATGATGCTGTAATGAACCCTGCTGACGGTAATACATAGTTTCAATTCAACACAATGTATTTTAAGATCGTTACATTGATTTAGGGCTATTCCATTTAAAAACCTGGGGGTGGGGTGGTCAGGTTACATTTTTGACCCCCCTCATGATCTAAAGTGAATTATTTTCGAACCCCCCATGCATTAAATGCAAATTTTTTACCGACCCCACATGCATCAAATAAAAATCTTATTATTACAATGCGTAAGCCTTCATGGAGCGATAATGCGACCCCGTACATCTAAAGCGATTTCTTTTGCATCCTACCATACATCTGAAGCGAATTTCCGCCGATCCCTACATCCATCTTACTAAAAATAAATCAACCTGACCACCCCCCTCCCAGGTTTTTAAATGGAATAGCCCTTATGTACTCATGACTTTTTTGCACCCAGCTTAAACATGATTAATTCATGTATAGCTCAAGATCATATTCATACTAAGTAATCTCATATTATTATTATAATCATATTATTTAAAGCGATAGAACTTTCTAGTTTGGAGTTACCAGTAGGTCTTGCATATGATTGCTCCTGCTGTTAAATGATTAAATCCAAAGTTCTATATTTTAACTTGGTGATTTAATTTCTTAGACATGGATTATTCTCCCTAAAATATTCTCATAAATTATGTTTTTGTCTGAATATTTTGATTGTTTTCTCCTATTTATGTCTCTGCTTGGTTATTTTGTTTTAAGATTGGTTTAAATGTAATTTCAGTGATCAAACAGCGAATGCAGGTGTACAACAGTCCATACAAGACGTGTTTGGAGTGCGGACGTCACATTCTGCACAATGAAGGGCCTAAGGCGTTTTACCGAAGCTTCACGACCCAATTAACAATGAACATCCCCTTTCAGAGTTTGCACTTTATGGTATACGAGGCATTCCAAGACTTTTTGAATAAGGATAGGCGTTACAACCCTATGACGCACGTAATATCAGGAGGTATGGCTGGCGCAGTCGCTGCTGCGGCTACAACCCCGTTAGACGTATGCAAAACATTACTTAACACCCAGGAGAGGTGTGCCGTCAATAAGGGCAGTGCCATCACGGGGTTATCGCAGGCCTGTAGAACTATTTACGAGTTCCAAGGTTTGTCAGGGTTTTTCAGGGGGCTGTCGGCCCGTACGATTTACCAAATGCCGTCGACCGCGATCAGTTGGTTTGTGTACGAACTCTTCAAGTACCTCTTGACCAATCAGAAGCCTGCAGACTGCGATGGTTACGTCAGTCCCTCGGCGGTGACATCCATGCAGGTCCACGCTTCTACCCCGCCTTCCCGAGGCCTCAACTCCTTGGCTACCCCGGTGAATTGAAAAGGAATCGAGTTGTTGAAATTTAAGGACATTATGTAGTTGTTGCTTGATTTGAATTGTTACATTGATTTAGATACAAAATTCATACAGCCAAATGTTGATTTTAATTTTGATTTTGAGTTCTAACAGCCACGAGAGAGTCTATAAATATAGAGCGTCTCAACTTATTACGTTCATGATCATTTATTGATGTTATATTTTGGTCTAAAGTTATTCACACACTAATACAGGTACAAGTAATTTCTGGCCTGACAGTGTGACGTGGTATGTCACAGTTTGCTGTATTATATAACCATCCTGCATGTAGTTAAACCTGTATATTTTGATGTTAAAAACTTGTAAATATATGAATGTATTTATGATGTGCGCTGATAAACACACCATGTATAAAATGTTACTTGTTATGTCAGACATTTAGAAGACTCTGTAATATAGTACTGGCTAAAAATTGTTTATCTAGTTATTAGACTGCTATCGGCTAGTAGCTTGCGGAAAATACGATCAGCTGTTGTTTGAGACATGTCTGCTTGTTAAATGGTATGCCCTTGAAAATTAACAAAATTTTGTGACAATTGAGCTGTAAACAATATTGAAAAGCTATCATTTTAAAAATGATGGTATTCTCGCAAATTTGAGTAACAAGATTTCAAAGAAAAACATAGAGACAAAACTCACTTACAAACCCCTACTGAGTGTATAAATACAGGATGTAAAGCTCCAATCATCTATCCTTATTTTTTGATCATGTAAGTCAGTCTGATGATTGGAAATAATAATTTTTGGCCTTCAACATCATTGCTCTTACATGCTGTTATGTAATGTACATATACTGTGATGCTTACACGTACTATAGTACAGTCTGCTATAGTCCTAACTACACATGCTTGTTCAACAGTTCAACTGTCTTAGACTTAGACAATTGACTGTGTTACATAGCTGCTGTCCGAGTGCTGTTAAAATATGCTACATAAAATTGCTGAAATGTTTCAATGGTATCTCTGCTAGCTACGGTCATTATTGCTTGTATACACCACTGCTGCGAATCATTAGATTTCTAGATATCTCATGTTATGTTGAAGTTTTTTTTAAGTAATTGAGATATTATTCAAGCTGTTACTGAGCATCTAGAATGAAATATTCGTGTTCTAGGTGCGACCTAAATTGGTTCGCTTAATACTACAGAGTCCTGACTCATGAAGATTTAACAACCGTGTAATGATGATAACGTTCTCTATAATTGCTGGTTTCTAAAATCTGTGTCACAACTTTGCATTGCGATGTGTTATGGTTATTTGTTAAATGATTTGGTTGTGTTAATAATTTAAAGACTTGCGTTTCACAAAATTAAATTGCATGGATTTGTTGGTAATTGATGTTCAAATGCACATGTTAATCTGCTTGCATAACTTAATGAGTAATTGCTGAATATTATGAATAAGAATAACTTATTGAGCAACTTCTGAAAACAGTAAAATAAGTAATTTAATTTTAAAAAGGTCAACAAAGCATAAGCCACAGAGAAAGTTATCATTGTTCAATAGTACTTCATAAATTATAACGATGTGTTCATGCGTTAAACTTGCCGTTATTAAAATACCTCTGGTTGATTGGAGACCATAATTTTGTAAATTTTCTGATAACGTTTAAATTTATTTCAAGAACTTCATAGCTTTCATTACTAGTTAGGGTCCCATATACTTACTGCAGGCATCAAAGGACAAAAACTTTTCTGAGGCATAAATTTGTTTCTTTTATGGTCACCGCTTATTTTTGGGAATTATTCAAATCAGAGCATCATTCTGCGTGAAACAGTAGAAAAACCATTGCTATTTGTGTTGCAACAGTCAGAAAGGAACCCACAATGTTTGATTTCATTGTTAATTTCTTTTTTTACCGTAAACTTACTTACCCACAGTGTTTCATAAATTGACAGAGCGAACTAAACCAAATCAATGTTAATTTGTTTGAAGTTTCTGCATAGATATGCTATAAAGTGTAATTGTAGTGCTTGAATTAGTTGGTTATAATAGATATGGGTGAGGTGCAGGAATATGTCTGTAATAGGTCCTATTTAAATATCCTACATGCTGGATCTCCCGTTTTCATTGTTTATGCACTACCAAAGTAAGAACTACCTACAAGTACCAAATCATACGGAAATGCTGGGACTTGGGAGTTCTACTGAAATTGACAACCTTTTCATTGAATAACACTTTTAAACAAATTATGTAATCAAACATATCTCATTTACATACATATATTTCTGTATAATATTTAGATTGCATATTTATTTTGAAATATAATATACTACACTTAATTTGTTAACTTTATAATAAACACTTAAAAAAATATGTTATAGGAACTTCTAACTTTACTAGCTGTTTAATATTTCAAAACCCAGCTAAATTGTACTTAGGCTGAGTGTATGTATTGTTTATGATTTTGTAAAAAGATTCTCACAGCATTAAGTACTAATACTATTTATATCAGTGATATCAGTGTGGTTGAGTGATATCAATGATGATATCAATGATAGAGCAAATTGTCTGTAGATGACTGTAGTAAAGACATTACGAAGACAATTTCACTGTGATGTGTATATTCGGCAGCTTGGTTGTAATCACTTGTGACCGTAGTAAGAGGTAAAACTGTATTTAAGATAATGAGGATGGTCGCAATAACAGGGAGAACTGTATGTAAAATTTAAAGCGTTCGTAATTAGGAAGGTGCACTGTAGAAACCATATTTGTGTATAAAAATTTACTTATGATTGAGAGTGACCGCAATTAGGAAAGAGAGCTGTATGCAATTGTTAAATTTTGAGAGAATGGCCGTAGTATGAGAGCAAAATGTAGGTTATAATTGATCGCAGTTTAGAAGGACCACTGTAGTCTGTATGCAAATTGTGAGTGTCCATGATACGAGAGGGTGCTGTATAAACAAAGTCTTAAATTGTTACTCCTGGTTGTCAGAGAATGACCAAAAAATAATGCTTCCGTGTGGTGTTTAAGATTTTCTTTTAGTTAGTACATGCAGTACCTTGTAATTTTAAAATTCTTTGCTTCTGACTTGTATTAGCTGAACCTAGATTTTTTTATTGATATTTTGTATCTTATTATTTTTCCTTTGTAAAATATAACTAAGTATGGCAGACATTCAAAATGTAAGAATTGAAATTTTTACAATTTAACCTACTAAGTTGCCCAATGAAGTAAACCCTTAAACGTGTGCAGTCTTATGAATTCTTGAAAAATGTAAAACTGAATTGGCTTTGAGGAAATGCTCCGTTTCTTAAAAACTTCGGAATTTGTAAAAATCTAATTGAATCATTATGTACATTTTGTATTATTTTTTCATGTGTGTCTATGCAAGAGTTATAGATAATGTCAGGATGTAAGAGGAGTGAGTGAGCCTAATGTTTATAATTAACACTGGAGGTACCACTATTCTGTTGCCCTAATTTTCATAAATTAATTTGAAAATAATTTTGCAATTATTTGTATATTCTTGATTTTCTATTTGTTTTACTGCAAATGTAGGCCTATCTTCAACTAGAATGCTTTCTGACTTTGTGAAGTTGATTGCAAGAATATTGATGTTAATGGCATTGTTAGCTACATTGGTTTGAACTTGAAGCAAGTGGCGTGTTTGGCTGTGCGCGTTGGAGATGTATGTTTGGCTATGAACATGATGAATGAGCTATTTTGTAACGAATTTCGTAACATTTCTCATTATACTGCAGGCTTAAGGTCTGTTATGAAAACTTACTTTTTGAGGAATATTACTCCTTGTATCTCGAAATTGTCTCAAATAGTAGTAATTCTACTTTGTGAGATATGAAGTTAATTTCTGAGCTAAATGTCTCAGACGTTCTTTTAAGACAAGTGAGTTGGTTGTGTATTGGCCGACATCTGGTTCAATGAAGAGCTACTTCAGCTCAATATGTTATATAATAATGTAGGGTAGATGCAGTTCTAATCACCCATTTGACAACATAAGCCATAAGTAAGGGCATATAATTATTTAATATCTAAGAACTCATTGTGATATAATTTTATTCAGAGTTACTTAAAAGTAACTGTTTAGTAGATGATTTTATGAACGTTGAACAAATTTCGTCGCAAAAATTGTTGGCTAGAGATAATTTTCGAATTTCGGTTGATGGTTTTTAGCTAGCAAAATGTTTCTGTTGTTATCAGCCACCTTGTGCCATTGTCTAGAACTAAATTATTAATCAAAAAGAACTTGCTTGTTTAAATTAACGTGAATGATATGAAATACACTGGTTGCTTGAATGATTGTTATAAGATAAAGGAATAAAACACAAACTGTTTGTGAATAAATTGTTTTATTTCAACAACGCAATAAATGAATACATCAATAATTTTTGCATATTCGTTATTTGAATTTGACTAATTTCGCATATATACCAGGGATATATATTATGTATTTTGCAGGTGATAGTACTGTGATCTCCCTCTGTCAGGGTACTTGGCGGAGAGAGCATCATATCATCAGCTGATCTTATAACGTGTATATAGATTAAGGGAGTCTGAACACCTGGCAATCATAAAATACAATTGATATATATGGAACAATATACCGGAAGTAATGTACTAAATTGAGAGTGTACTGGATTTCAAATCGGGTTGAATTGCATCATTTTGCAAATGTGAGATTACTCACGAAAGTTGAGAATGTGAGAACATTTCAATTTCAGAGGTTGTAAACAGAAAAAGTCCCAAAAACCGTGTTACATGAACTGATGAGAGAAATGTTGAAATATAGGACATTAAATTATACAGTGTGAGTGTCCCCACTCTTTTGCCAAGTTCACAGCTTTTCTTTTTTTTCCAGATTTTGCCAGGCCGCCAAAACCAAATTTTCAAGGTCAAAATCGCCTAATCTGCAATTTTTCCAACCTGATTTTGTAATCCCGAACGTCATCAAAAGTTCATAAACAATTTAACCTTTTCAATTTTGGCAAAAAACCTCAAATTCCAGACTTTTTCGAAGTTTTTTGTGGAAATATATTTTCCAGTTTTTCCAGATATGGAAAAACACAACCCAAAATTCCAGGTTGTCAATGATTTCCAGGATGAGTGGGAACCCTGAAATTTATAGCCACATCCCATTTATCAGGGTACTAATATCAAATGTCAAATTGAATAAACTTGAGGAATTGTAAAATTATCTGACAGATAATGGATGAACATACACAACAAAAATCTCAAATTGTGTTTTTGCAAAGAACACTTGCGCAACTAAGTACATGATTAAGACAGCAAAAGATTTACTTTGGAAATGCATGTGACAATAAAAATGCATCATTTATACCATTGTGAGCAGTGGTTGGAAGAACAGTATCATGGATGAATACACACAACAATTTGTGAAGATTCTCAACACTTCAAACATTGACAATTTTAAAATTCAAATGTGAACAAAACATTTCATAATGATGAGGCTAACTTACTTTTACAATACATAACTTCTTGAAAATACAAGTTACCTACAGATATTCAAAGTGAGAATTTAACCAAAAAAAATACACCTTAATTAAACTAATGAACATTCATTTCTATACATGTACACATAGCTTGAATGTAACAGATTAATGATATTTCAAAATAATTTTTGTGTGAAACGAATTGATAGAACTTCTGAGTACTCGTAGGCGAAACAATGTCCATTTATATTAGATTAAATTAGATAAATTGTTTTTCAAAATGCAAAAAACATACGAACACATATATATATTTATATACTATGCAGGATTCATTGCAAATTGCAGTTTGATGGAGATGTAATATTATTATCCTGAATTCCGATAAAAGCAAGCATTTCTGTAGAAGTTGGAGTGAAAAATTGCATTGGCCAAAATTATATGACCGTGGTCATAGTATATTAAGACTTGAAATCTCATCCATTGAACTGAACAAAGACATAGCAGACTTTTTTAAGGACACATCACATGTTTTAACTAAACTCATCACTAGTCACTTAAATCACTGTAGAAATCGAGGCTCAGACATTTCCTGAATATATTTTTGAAGCGACTACGGTAACAACATTTGACAACTAATCACTAGTCTTAATACTGTGATCTGATTGGCTGATAAGCTGAGAGAACAACAGAAGAAGTCAGCTGCCAGTTAACTATTTAATCGGAACAAGTCATGATTCCATATCATCAGTTCATATGAAAACATCTAATAATTCTAAGGACATTGTAAAGGATCAGGCAGCTGCAATTGCATTCTACACTCAAGAGTTTTACAATAACTACGACTTAGTCTACACATATTTTTACAACAACTACTTACTACTATCTACTGTTATACAATACTACTATACTACAAGGCTAAGATAGAGAAACCGGACGGACTTGAGACATCATAAACACAGTTGAATAAAAGTTTTAATTTACTGTAAACAAGTTTAAGCAGTGGAACTGGTTTCAGCAGGTGTTCAGTCTTTAATTTGAGCACCAGCACGTGATGCTGTAGATCAGAGAAGGTTTCATAAGGTCACTTTAATGTTGAAGTTATGGCTGCACGGGAGGAAAGTGTCAATGTGGAGTTTTGAGCAATGCAATTTTAGTGCCATTGGTTTTGTAAATGTCAGTGATCAACAAAACAAATTAAATGTTCACTTAGTCTAGCTAGGCAAGAGTGAAATATACACAAATAATACAACACAGTGCAAAAAGCTGCAGACTGGGTTGGCGCTCGGTTTTCAAATCTCTTGGCATAGGCCTAATGTAGTAATGTATATATATATATTATTCCTGAAATCTAGAAATTTCTGGATTAAATGGTTAGTGAAGATTTCCATTCTTTTGCTAGAACATTATTTAAACAATCATTAGTTTTCTTATAGCAGTACAGCAATTGGACCAAACAGTAGCACCAGCGGAGAAAGAATCTGATATTCACACTGAATAATATTATAATCACACATATTATTTTTATAAAATGTCAAAAATTCTATAAATATGGTAGGCCTACCGACTCATAAATCATTAAATACAATTGTGTATCAATAATAACTGATAGGTTGAGGCTCTCATTAAATTAATGCAGGGTCGTAGATGAGTAGAATAAGTGTCATGGTGCTCAGAATTGGGACAAGATGTGCAAGAATCAGGGCATGAGGTATGGGTTAAATAATTCATAAATTGGGACATGTGCATGTATAGTGCTCACTACTTGCTCTGACATAGACATTATTTTCTAAATGTGTGTTTCAAAACATTAAAGAATGTGTAGCATATTATGTGTATTGATCCTCAAAACAAAATATCAAAACTATCTTTCATTCCTATTATCTCTTATGACTTTTATAAAATTCACTTCTTTAGTTGTAAAAGTTACTATCAAAGAGGTAGAATAAATTGTGTATTATTCTTTCTGTCAAATTCATAAACCAAAATCAAATCTAAACTTTTTTCGTACAATCAAAATATTCACGTCTTGAGATCTAATATTAACGTTTTTGACAAGAACTTACTGCTCGTGACTAGTTAACATGATCAAAATTTACTTACAATTGTGAAAATTTAAAATTGACATTTCCAGTTCTTAATTAAATTAGGAAACAAAAAAAGTGGAGTATTTTTTACTAATATTCCATCAAAACCTTTCACCGTAAGTTAACTTGAAATCTTGTCAATTATTTTACAATTGTACGTCTCAAATAAAAGCTAACCAAGCCACGTGCATTAATTGACAATTATTTGGGATATAAGCAACATCAAAATTGAAGCAATTGAAACAAATAAATAAAGCAGTAGAGCTAACATAGCATTTAACAGATCAGCAAGGTTATATATCACAGATTTTTTTGTGTATTGACGTCAAATACCTGAACTTAATACATATTTTTAGTGATCACATTTTTACCGATCACCATAAATTCCATGGAGGCTGGTTGATTTTTCCAATAACCATTCCCGTTATATTCACTGGTACATTGATGAGGGCGCTTTCTAAATTATATTTCGCTAAAGTATCCACGATCGTTCGTCTGAAAAGAAAAAAATACTGATAAGCAATCACTGCCAATCAATTGAATCAGACGAGTGCAAAAGTTCTAGCTACTCCCCAATGCTATAGGGGAGTTACATAGGTATTATTCTAACATAAAAAAAGTAACAAGGAGGAGGTATGCCCACATAGCCTAGGAGTGTCCTTTCTTGTGCAGCCCTCCATCTCGACATTTTTCTTCACGTCGTTAAACAACAAACTTTTATACATGTATACTGCGCTATTAAAGTCATGAAACACATTAGAAAGGTTCTGCTACACTAAACGGGCCCCGTGATCATGTGGGTAGCCATGACAACAGTATTATTAGATAGCTAGCACTTCCAAACATGAATATACGTTATGTGTAGCAAAACCTCTCTAATAAGAGTGTTCCAGCTAGGATTTGATTCGGGCATACAATTTTCTAGAAATGAGGGCACTTTTTTTTAAATGAGGGCACTTTTCAAAAAATTTTTTTTCATTTTTTTTTCTCCAATTTTTTTTTTTTTTGGGCCTGGCGGACGAGGGTCGGGCATGGCGCGGCGCCATGCTCAAATGGCCTAGCTGGAACACTGAATAAGATTATTTCTCAGTCTCCTGCCCAAAGTGAGATGTTGGGGGAGTGAAAATACAAAAGGAGGTAATTGAAATCTAATTGTTCCTAGCACCCCAGTTCACATTTTATTTCAAATGCAACTACACCGCATATTTATCATAGAGTAGATGAGAGATTTAGTTTACATCAGATACATATATTACATTATAATATTTTTAATATGTATACACATCAATGCTTTTCATTCTTTGTGATGTAAACAAAGTTTTTGAAATTGCTATATTTAGAACTTTTGTTTTTACAATACATGATTTATAGCAGCTGTGCAATGTAAATAAAACAAATATCTGTCAGCTGTTGAATTAAAAAACTTGAATTCATGTTCTGATGTTAGTGATTTCAGATTAGTCAAATTTATAATTGAGATAAAATTAATTCCCCCAACCTTAAATCTTATTTATGAAATTGGACCTTTTTGTTATGAAATCTAACCATTTTTTATTTCAGAACTTGCTACCCAATTGCGAAGCTTGTCAAATTGATGGAAGCATAGTTCAAAAATAATTCCCAATGTACATACCCATCTTTTCCTTGTAAATAAAAAGCGGGAATAGACGCCGTTCGGTCCGTACCATCAGGAATCATATCGATCATTTTTCCGTCATACGTCGAGTCGTAATCGTAAATTATTACCAGTTGCGCCCCTGCCTGTTGGGCGACTAAAGTTTTGCTTAAAAATGAGCAGTCCCTGGAATGGAAAAACAGCATCAAGGCAAATTGTACAAAAATGTAAAATTGTGAATTGCTGTAAAAATAATTAATTTCTGGAAATTTTACATTGCAGAACTTATTTACCAGGACTCACAAGATTTGCAAGTGTGGCCAGAAAAAATTATGGCTTTTTTTCCACCACTTAAAAAATTCTTTAATTCAGGATTTATAGATTAAAAGGATACTAAACTCAGTAAATTGCTTCAGATATTCATATTATAATTAAACTTCACACTAAATTGTGATTACTCCGGATTTCATAGCAAGAAGCTCTTAGACTATAGCAACCACTTACCCTCTCTTCATAAAAGCAATATTTCCGACAAGTTGTTCTGCATTCGTAGGAGGTGAGCAACCGTGTAAAGGATAGGAAGGGACAAGCTCTGCGTGGTATAATGTTCTATTCTGAAATGAATGGTTAATTAGAAATAATTAATGTCTAATTACAAAAGAATAGGAACTGAAGGCACAAAAGAATACTAACTGAGATTACCATGATCAAAGGGTTTTTAAAAATAATTACCAATTGTATCCCAAATCCTCGTGCAGGTCGTATTCTGTATGTGTAGCTAATCTCCTCCGGTTCAATCATTTCAAAATATACGTTCGGGTCGACATCGGGTGCATGTACCTCTGTAAATGAAGAATTTATGAGTAAATTAAATAAATAAAGGGAAAAAAGAGTCCATCATCAATAGTAGGCCTACATACTAGGTTCATTTAAATGCTAAATTGAAAAGTTGTGAGCAAAGAAATGAAGAAATTCAGTAATGTTAGTTATAGAATCAATTTGTATAACTGAATTGTTAATCGATAAGACAATTGAAGTTAATATCAGCCAGATATATAAAGATATATTTATTTCATTCTTTCGAAAGGGGGGGGGGTGCAATGTAAAATGCTTGGCTCTGCAACTCGGGGGGCGGGGGGGGGGGGGTTAACACTTTCTGAAGTTTCATATATCTGGTCTTGTGGGGAGGAGGAGCTTCGGCTTTATTCACCCCAGGTGACCCCCTATAAGACACTGATAATGGTGCGGTCAAAGACTTTTTTCTCAACACAGCTGCACAGGCATACCCCGGGGCATACCCGGCGGGCGGGCCCAAAAATTTTGAAAATATGATATCATTGAAAGTAATGACAGGCATTGTCAAACATTGAATTGGACCCTGTTGGGTTGTAGGCATTACACAGGTGTTTCAATATAATGTACCTTATTTACAGATTTCATAAACACTTTGAGCAGTGATTGAAGGTTTCAAATATCTATAATCTGACAGCTGACGTAGACATTCCCAAATATCGTTCATTGCTGACAGCTGTTGTGAATCGATTTAATGACAACTTTTACACAAATTTTACAAGCATAATTAAATTGATCAATCGCAAAACATTTGTTAAGACCTAGTCTGCTCGTGACATGGTGTAAACTGCATAAAATAGCCCATAGTCGCCAGAAAACGTGGAATCCAGAATTTTCCATGTTGCCAGTGTTGCTCCGAATCTCCGGTAGGGGCGCTGCATTTATGAGGCGCCACCTGCAGAATTTTCCGGAAAATTCTAGAAATGTTGAGCTTTCTCTATTATCACTCATAAGCAGATGACCAGCTGAAGAGAGAACATTAATATTGAATATTTAGTAATAACACAAAGAAATGGCAACTAAGGAAGAAGAGGAGAAGACGGAGAAGCCAACAGCCACATCTAAAGAAGAAGATGTGGATGATAAAGGAACAAATGTGAGGAATTCCGAATTTTGCATCCTGTTGCATGTTGTGAAAGTTGTGCTTATTTTGCAAAATTTTCTAAAGTTGAGACTTCACTTGAGTTTGCAACATCCTTTTCCAAACTCACATAATCTTTATGGATTCCCATGCCATATGATGTCTTCCTGGAGACAGAGCTGGGAAATAATATGTAGTGATGCAGACCGGACCACCTTTTAGAGGGTGGTCCGGTATTTGCAAAAGTGGTCCGGTCCTGGTCTGGTCCAGGGTGAGGTGGTCCGACTTTGTTACTGGACCGGTCCAGAGGCATTTCTAAAATTATGATAAAAATCAGGGTTTAAACAATATGTATGACATAAATTTCATTTTTACCCCGCTGGCTATGTAATAGCCTACGGGGTACTGCAGTCCTCAATGCCTCAATGTGCTGGGGATTTCGTCAAGCATAACTCACTTTGTGTTGCTCATATTTCATTCAAATTTTGCCTGTTATCTTATTTTGTCATGCAGATGGGAATGACAAGTCCGTACGGACACACGGACGTACGGACACACGGACGTACGGACACACGGACGCACGGACACACGGACGGACACACGGACGGACACACGGACGGACGCACGGACGTACGGACACACGGACGTTGTGTTGCTCATATTTCATTCAAATTTTGCCTGTTATCTTATTTTGTCATGCAGATGGGAATGACAAGTCCGTGCGTCCGTACGGACACGCGGACGTACGGACACATGGGCGTACGGACACAGACACACGGACAGAAGGATGGACGCACGGACGGATGGACGCATGGACGGACGGACACACGGACGCACGGACGGACACACAGACACACGGACGGACGGATGGACGGACACACAGATGGACACACGGACGGGCGGACGGACACACGGACGGACACACGGACGGACACATGGACACACGGACGGACACACGGACGGACACACGGACGGGCACACGGACGCACGGACGCACGGACGCACGGACGGACACATGGATCCGAATGGTCTCAATGGCTTCACATAGAGCCAGCGGGGTTTACGTGCTTGCACGGTATTTTTAGATATGACAAAATTCATGCGATACTCTTTATGACATGAAAAAACACTGGACCGGTCCGGACCGGCACTTTACCGGTCCGGTCCAGCACTGGACCGGTTTTTTGTAGGTGGTCCGGTATTTTGGCGGTCCAGGGCTGGACCGCGGACCGGACCGGTCCAAGGCGGTCCGGTCTGCATCACTAATAATAACTGTGTATACTATGTTGCAAAATAAATATATACTATACTATACTATATATGTCATGCAGTTGGTAAACACTCCTTTACTAAACTTTGAGCTCAAACTTACTTGTCTGGAGACTAGTTGGTCGTTTTCGGAAAGGTTACAACTCGAGTGACACGAGTCACAAGGGTTTGTTTCCGAACTCCAAAACTCTACCCTCGTGTTTCCGGGAGGTGCCAACGTCAGTTCTCGAGTGTAGTGTTTCCGGCTACTGCCCGATATTGGGAGAGTACTGGGGTCTCGAGAGTTTGTACCATGTGACAAACTGGTTCCTGCTCGAGAAGCTCTCCTCTTCTGAGCTCTTCTGGTTCGGGGCTATGCTTGTGCATGTTTGGAAACAAACACCAATCACTCTAGAGTCACCCGAGCTACCCGAGTTACTGGTGCGACGCTTTCCGAAAACACCCTTACTTGTCTGGAGACTAGTAGAGTGATCTTGCCAACTTTGGGTCGATTGATCCTGGATTGTTGTTTACAATTCTCTTGTTCATGTTCTTGTTGTGATTCAATGCGCTCCTTCTACATCAGCAAAATAATGGTCTCTAGTCTTGAGTAATGTCATCTCTGGTACCGCACCTGCGGTCTTCGCAAGGTGGCTTGGCTCCATGATGATTTATTTGGTCTATTAAAATTATGCTTAATATTACTTGTCTTTTAATTTCAGTACGACAACCAAGTCATGATACCTGACGTCAAATCAAATGCTGTCATCAAATTTGAGACAGTAAAAACTCCTGCAAAATTCATCGAATTACAACGCAACACAGATCTGAAAGAAGCTCCCTCCAACTGGCTACTCGGCGGGTCGAAATGGGAGAACATTTTGAGGGGCGCATCTCTTGGAAAAGACCATTCATTCTCCAGTTTCAATATGGCGCACAGTTACCCTGATCTCGCTGGGTCGATTGATGTCATATCTGATTCAGCTGTGAGTATTTTGCTATTGAATTTGAGTGATAAAATTAATATTATATATAAAAGTATTTTAAGTTTATTCTGGTAGTGGTATTCCATCAGTTTCCCAGTGCTTTCATTAACTTGGGAGGCAAATTAAGCTCTTTAAAGGCGTCAACAAAATATCTAAATGCTGGTTTCTAAAATTGTGGTTCAGACTCCCAGTTTGTCCCAAAATCAGGGCAATTGGAAATTGACCTGGAAACTGAAGCCACATATGATAGTTGCAATACATTATGTCATTATAGAAACATATTGAGAGTCATGGGACATTTATCCGACTCAAATTAAATTTTAGTGCTACTGTCACATTAGACATCTGTTACGTTTATTTCATGGTTGAATGATCCTAACCACTTCTCTTCAATGTGCAAGGCTCAATTTTTTGCACAATTTAAATTTTAAATACTTGATGGATTTAATTGTGTCCATTTCAGAACATCAAGAAGCTATTGAAAATCCCCTACAGCAAGAACAACGTATCAATGATGGTCCATCGAGTGGGTGACACTCTGCTATTGGACGATTTTGACATCCACAAACACCTGTTGCGGAAACAGGAGTCCGACTGGGAGTGGATGCGCAAGTTCTTCTATGAGAATGTGGAGAGCGTGAGAGCAGCGAACGCTAAGGTAAAATTGCAAATTAGTTAGTGGTAATTTTAATGACATGCCTCGTTTCTAATGAATGTAATTGATGATCATGTTTTATTTCAGGTTGTCAAGAAAAACAAAAGCAGAGACCATCTACGAAACAGAAATATGTTTTCCAAGTTCTTATATTACAGGTGAGATACTTCTAAAGGCCAATACCACAGTATTCATATTACTCCATTGTGTAGTAGTCATGTTTGGAGGTTTTTTTATTTTAGTCTTTCTTATAAAGTATGTTTCATAATTTAGTTATTATGGGTCTGAGGTCTCATGACAATGAAGAGAGACATTAGACAGTGACAAATAAATCATTGAGATTGATCATGGATTATTTTTTCACTTTTCTTAGCCTGGCTGAAGATATAGAAGGAGGACTAGAGCTCCAAACAGAGAGACCGCCCAACAGCAGCGTGGAGAGAAGTTTCGAAGTTCCCGATCTTATTCCTGACCCTTTGACCAAGGTAAAACTGGTTGTTCACTTAACATAGATTATAAACTGGCCTTCTCGCAGACTTTATACTTATAGTACTTGTTTATAATGAGAGATTTTCTGACCAGTTTGTTAAATTAGAATTTGTAAATGATCAAATAACTATCTTCTTGATTGATTTGTGCTGTTGTAGTTTTAAACTTTACCGTTACTACAATAAAGGTACTATGTGTGTATTAAAATTACATATAAATTAAAAATAAATAATGACGTGAAGAAAGACCACACCCGCAAAAGAGACCATATCTGTAATGAGGGAGGTTGCTTGTTACCGTCGGTCCAGGGTTCAAATCCAGCTCTTGCCGGGTCAACTGGGCCTACGTTGGACAGCTGTTTCAGTCACCCTTCGCCTCATTGCCGTGTCCTCCTCCTGTCCTAATTAGCCTACAAAGTGCATAAATACAGGACGTAAAGCCCCAATCGTCCGTCCGTCATCAGAAGAGTTAATTATTAATTAACTTAATTGCATGAAATATTGATTTGATTTGCAGGCAAAAATAGAAGATGCGGACCACATGAGAACTGTTCTTTGGAACTTTGAAGACATCCACATGTTGATCGGAACAGACCTGCCCATATTTGGAGGGAGCACTCATCCTTGTGTCAGTCTGAGACTCAGGTTGGTGTCAAGAAATTATCTTCTTCATTTTAGAATAACCGTAGTACGTAGTACACATGCAGTGCTGCTAAAATATATAGTATTAGCAACATATAGAAACATGTAAAATGGTGTACTAGGATCAATATCAGAATTCTAAAAGTAGTATTGGTACATCCCTGGAAAAATTGCTTCGGAGGGCTGCGTGCTATCTTTGTCACTGTCAATGGGAAAATTAATGGTGTAAGATCAGCTCCTTTAAAGATCCTGGGTTCGATTTTCTTAGAATCAACACTATTGATTCTTCTATACCTACTACACTCTACTGATCATTTTGTTTTCCAGAGATATGAAGAAGCCAATAAACATCTTGACTGGTTTGGATTACTGGTTGGACAACCTGATGTGTAACGTCCCTGAGATTGCTATGTGTTATCATTTAGACGGTATAGTTCAGGTGGGAAACTAATTAATCATCAATTGTTAATTACAGGCAAAATGTAATTTTAATGCTAACTTTCTTAGTATATTTATATATATTTATATACTGATGTATAATTTCAAACTCCGTCAGTTGAAAATCAGTAACTCGGAAGTCAAGAGATTTTCTAAATTAAACTTTTTGTGTAATCTATTTGGCTTGGTCTAGCCTAATCTGCCAATGGATCGTCATCTTGGAATATTTCTCCTTTTCAGGGTTATGAATTGTTCAAAACGGAAGACATTCCACATTTACAGAATTCACAATTTTCTCCAAATGTGATAAAAGATGTCGCACAGAACATTCTGTCTTTCCTCAAATCAAATGCTACAAGAGAAGGTCACACATATTGGCTATTTAAAGGTAAGTTAATACTGAAATATCATCAACCCAAGTATTTTGCCTCTTAGGTGTCTTGCTATTGCAATGTTCTATTGCCTAGTTAACTTACAAATATTTTGTAAACATC
The DNA here is from genome assembly GCA_026936325.1 of Platynereis dumerilii. NCBI lineage: Eukaryota > Metazoa > Annelida > Polychaeta > Phyllodocida > Nereididae > Platynereis > Platynereis dumerilii. The sequence continues at coordinate 19,447,079 of JAPTHN010000005.1, read as the reverse complement.
TTTTTAAGAAGTTGTTTATTTGATATTCATTTAAAAGTAGTCTCTCCTCGACCCTATTTTGTCATTTATCGATAATTTTTGGGTAGGGGAGTGTTTGCTCAGTTGGTAGCACTCATAGGTGTAGGAGGTCAACAATAAATTTGGGGGGGGGGGGGGGGGGCTGCCCAAAAAATATCCCCAAATGGTCCCAAAAATTCACAAATTTTGCAGCCCGTAAGTGCATGAAAAATTGATTTTCCAATATTTTTGGGGAGGTTGCAGCCCCCTGGACCCATCCCTCGCCCGCCTCCTATGCCTATGGTAGCACACTGGGCTGATGAACGCTGGGTCCCAGGTTTGATTCCCGCTTTGGACTTACGCTGGACCACAGCTTCAATCATCTTTGCCTCTTTGCTGTGTCCTCCTCACGTCCTAATTAGCCTACCAGTACCAGGTGCATAAATACAGGACGTAAAGCTCCAATCATCCATCCATCAATTGTCTCTTTTAATCCATTCCAGGCCAGGGAGATGACATCGTGAAACTTTACGACTTGAGCACTTTGTGTGAACCAGCAGCAGAAGAAGGCCAGCAAAACCCATTCACAATTCCGGTTGCCGTCTTGTTGTACCGGGTTGCACGGAACATGCGACAGACTGCCGGTAGAAAGAAGTCCAACACAATATGGCGGTTGTTGCAGAATAGTCTGTTGTTGTTGGGTGACGATGTTGCTTATTCACAAGTAAGTAAGACTGGCTGTTCATAATGTAGGTCTATGAATGATCATTTGCTTTATGAATTTACGTTCACAGGCCCTCAGTAGTTCTCATGTGATGACAAACCCCACACCAAAATAGAGCCTATATGACTTACAGACTGGTACAGGGAGAACCTGTTATTAGATTGATGGACTTTGATTACATATTGCCAGACGAAAAGAGTGACTAAAATTCTTTACAGTAAGGAATGCATATGCACTTACATCTAATCAATCAAATGTGTACATTGTTTGCCACTTCTAAGTAAAGGCAAAAATTGCACACAAATCAGAACAACAATCTAGTGCAGTGAGTCTGAATTTATATTGATTAATTTTCTTTCCCTTTTAGGTAGTCACATCGGCACACTACCTGCTGTCTGATCTTTATTTGTCTGACAATATTTATGACCCCGAACAACCCGAAGTGGAAGAATGCGAAGAATCAGACGTTGATGAAGACGACCACCAGGTGGGTGAGGGTGGGCTGTAAATGGGCCTTGTACTTAAAATGGCATCTAGAAATTTTCAAACTCTAGAAATGTTTTCAATTTGTTTGCTGGAGTAAACCCATAAATTTCTTTTATTACCTAAGCTGCTAAGTTGCGCAGGTATTGGAGGTCAATACATTTCGGGGGGCTGCCCAAAAATAATGCCCAAATTACCACAAAAATTTTAATTTACGTAATATTTTGCCCGAAACTCCCATGAAAAATTGATTTTCCAATATATGTTTGCCTCCCTGCCTGCTGTGCCTATGGTCTGGAGAATAACTATTATGGAATTAATTCAACATAAAATTTCACATTTCTCATTTGTCTTCACAGGTGGAAGCCCCAGAATCAAACCCACAAACGGAAGAAGACAACTCGGAAAGTTCTGTGGCCGTCCAATCTCTAGTATCCCACCCTCAAGACCAAAGTTTCAAACAAGTCACTACTCAACCCAATCAACCACTTTCCGGTTCATTTTCCGATCGATGTATAGAAGGATTGCATCATATTGTCCTCGGACTTAATTGCTTGGATCAGAATGCAGCCGATCATTTGATACGCACCAAGCATAAGGTATGGTTGATTGTACTCTAGTAGTTATAAGTAATTTTATTGACGCAATTTGTGAAACATTTCTGAATCAGAAATCCATCTTTGTTTTTCAGTTTGGTCGAATACAAAATATGTGACCCTTGTGCTTTTGAGATATAACTACATTAACACACTTAAAAGTGAGAGTAACATTTTGATGTGTTGCTTTTTCGGTTGAATCTTGTTAATTTAGTGTCTTGCAAGATAGTACTTCTTAGTAGTAGTTCGTTATCAGTCGTCACATGACTTCACATGGTTTGATAAATTTAACTCAGAAAAAAAAACTGTCGGGTTCTTTTTCATGTTGACTGGAGATGTATTTCGACAGCACAGCAGTAACTATTAAGTACTGCAAATTCATTCACACAATCTAAGTTGTGTTTCAGATAGATTGTTGAAAAATTTCCCATCAATATATAATTCTCTTTCTTACCACCAGGTGGACTTGCAATCTCAAGTGAACCCAAACGAGGCTATACCTCTTCACTACCAACCAATCAACATCCAGCATGATATGATGTCACAGGTCTCCGTCATGGACAACAACCAATCAGTGCCTCTCCTCTCTCTGCCTGAAGGAACGTGGCATAAATTGTCGAAGACGTTAATGTTGAAAAAGGCCGCCATAGCCTACAATGGAATGTGTGAATCGAGCCTTGCTGAGCTGGAGTTTGGAAAAGCATTGAAGTTTGCAAATCTTGGGTTGATGTGTATAGGTAGGTTATGGAATATGGTGTAGTGATCTTGTCTCATATAATTGATCCGTCCCAATTAGCCAACCAAGTGTGTAAACACAGGATGTAAAGCCACAATCATCTCATGTGATTGATGCTTCAAGCTTTCTTGTTTCGCCAGTTGGATGGTGACCAGAGGGCGGGATGGTAGACGAAGATCATTCAGCTAATATTTTTTTCGGGGTGAATCTTGACCTCGACGAGTGAAGCATTGGTCATGGAAAATCCTAAATCTGATCACAGAAAATTCATGAGATTCCTGCCTTAAAATTGTGGGTAACATTGCAAAATCCATCCAGAAATTGAATTTTTAGTCATTTCTGTGTACTATTTGATGCTTCGAATGAAATTCTCTTGATGTAATCTTGACGTAATTCTCAACTTCTTAATTGCATTGAATGTTTAGTTATATGTCACAAGTTCCTTTGGTTCTTAATGTCATCAGTCTGATCTATTTTTCAACAGATACAATGGGAATATTACTTCGAAAGAAACAGGAAGAAAATCTTCACATTCTGAGCTCACTTCTGAGTCTGGCTGGGGACACTCATCTTCAACTTATGCAGGTAATGCAGTAGAGATAATCAAATATTAGACCCTCTATAAAAATTTCCTACTGTCCCCTGATATGGCTCAAATGTGATAATATGAAATTGTTTTTGTATTTATTCTGGAAAAGTTTCCTGTTTTCTTTGTTCAAAATTAATCACTAAATTTGGGAATTTACAATAATTGAACTACAAACTACTTTTAATGTCACAAAAAACTTTGGTTTAAATTTTGGTGCTTTTCTACAAAAATCTTTATTTTTGCAAACATTATGTAAAATGTTTGTGTTGATTCATCACAGGTTCTGGATGTAGATCTGCAAGATCATATCGACAAGTACAAGGAATATAGTGAAGACGACTTGTTGGTTGTAAGCAGTATCAACCTAGACCTGCGCCAATTTGGTAAGTGTATTTAAAACATTTTAAAATTGCTTGTTAGCTGTATTTAGAGTGAACCCCCTCCCCTCAATCTCCTTGCCCGTTTTATAGACTTGGACCCGACGCCGATTGCAATAATGACCCTTGCATGTGTACCTTAAAACAGGGTAAAGTTGGCAAATTTTCCGAAGACACCTCGGTCAGTGAGAAGAGTAGGCATTTCTTCCAAAAAGTGGGTTAAAATAGCCGGCCAAATTAACCCCGGATTACCAACTTTACCCCGTTCTATGGTACACTCCATTTACTGAAATAACAAACCATTCTGTTTGGCGAGTACACTTCAGAAAAATGATTGTCTATTATTCACTACGAGAGTTGCTAGTGTTCATTTCGATTGCTGTTATTCATATTTTTCTACTCTGCAGATTTCTCCGGTTTCTGCGACATCAAAATGACTTCCTTCGATTGCATCCAAGCAAGTATTAGATGCTACAGAGAGGCTCTGAAGAGAGGAGAGGGAATCTTAAAGAAAAACGAAGCATTCTGTGATATAAAAAAGAGGCTAGGGAATGCCCTGAACGTGCTTGGAATACATTACATGAACAAGGCGTCTCGCTTGCTGAATGAAAAGAAAGGTATGTAGGATGAACATTCAATAATTGACCGTTTGCTTCACTTGTCTAGTGTAGTCGACTCTGTGGTGTTAGCTCAGTTGGTAAATGCCCTGGGAATCCAGTTGTTAGGTCCCAGGCCCGATTCCAGCTCTGCAGCAGTTTTAGTTATCCTTCTCATCATTGCTGTGTCATTTTGTTGTCTGTGTAAGCCTTGCAAGTGCATAGATATAGCAAATAAAGCCCCAATCGTCCATCCATTCTATAGATTAAAATTTAATGCATCAGTCATATTGTGACCTCATTACGACGAGATGAGAGCTTCTTGGATTTTCTTGAGATCCTTTTCTGAGGTCGGTCGGTAGGACAAAAAAAGCTGTAATCTCATTAAATTAAAATTATGGCTAAGCTCACATTTTTTTCGTAGGCACAAAATCTGTTTGTCGGTGAATTCAAGAAGCTAAAAATTGATTATGTTTGGCCCAATAGTCAACCAGGTTCAGGAAATTGTTTCACTGTATTAATTTGAAATAATCATAACAGTATCTGTCTATTATTTTCAGCGTCTGAAATAGACCCAGTTCCAATGAAACTGATCTGCGACACGAGTCTGAAGAGCCTCCAGGAGAGTTTGACAGTGTTCAGAAGCACTAATGACATCATAAACTCTGGATTAATCCACTCAAACATCGCAAGGTTAATGAGGTTATTGGCACAAGTCCCTGCGATGGACCCTACGGCAAAAACCGAGGAATCGAAGAGTTCAGAAGCGAAAGATAGAGAGCTGTCAAGTTTCGAGAAGAGTCAGTATATCAAGGTGTGTAATTACTTTGTATTGATGAAAATGTGTCTCATCATCTTGCTTGTGAAATATATGCTATAAATGGTAGTGGCGCTGCAGTCAATTATGGTGACATCATAGCTACCTGGGTTTCTAAACCAACTTCATGCACATACATTATAGAATACAATCATTATAATAAGTTAATGTTACATACATTGCTTTAGAGGCCCCTGTAGTAATAGCCACACACAAGTTATTCTCTGATTACTTCATAAATGGAAATGGCAGGACACCAGAAGTTGTCAATACAAAATAGTTATTAACGGCCATCAAAAGCATGTGAGTGAAATCTGGAGTTTCGATGATGCCTGGTTGCTGTGAAAACGGCAAAAACGAGTGTTCATGATTAATGTGACGATGCCTGTAATACATTAAATGCTGTCAATGTACCTCCATACTTTAAATTAAACTGTTGCCTGGATTACTTAATGAAATAATAACAAAATAAAGTTACTCTTTTTCTACAGGCTACGGAACAGTACTTACAAGCGATCTCCCTCCTGGACGGCAACCCCTCCTGCAGATCTCTGCTCCACTCCATCAGGTGGGAGTTGTCGCGGACGTACTTCACTCTCGCCACACTGATGCAGGACTACGCTCCACTATCTAGGGTTGCTGAACAACAGGTGGGTGGTGGATCTTGACTCTCAAGGGGGGAAGCAATGTTGTAAATTGGTATTTTAAAGGTAGTTAATGCGCCGATTCTATGTAAAATTCAGCTTGAAGTCACAGATGATAAATTGATAGATTTTAAGTATTGTATGCACTTCCAATCAACAGAATTTTGTGTTTCCAATAATTTAGTGAGTTTAATTGATTGTAAAGCCATAAATTACTTAAGGAGAGCCCTGCATTGCTTGATTTGTAAACAAAGCAGGACTTTTTCACGGCATCAAAAATTGTCTGTTTACATTTTTGAGGGAATTCATCTTCATATATTGAGCTTAGAATGACAGTTTAGTAAATTTGGTTGTTAGAATAGGTTCAATATGACTCTAATCTTTCTTCTAGACATTGTTTTATTTTGGTGACATACTACCTTTAAGCTTAAAATAGATTTTACACTCAAGAATAAAGTGTATCTTGTCTATCTAAGGAGAATGGAGGGGTTGGCTCAGTTGGTGGCGCTCTGGGCTTTCGATCGCCAGGTCAGGGGTTTCGATCCAGCTACGATGGAATTATGTTCGATCTCCATAGATGACCAGTTTGACATCAGTGCGAATCAAAAAAATCAACCTTCGCCTCTTTACTGTGTCCTCATCCTGTCCTAATTAACCTACCAAGTGCATAAATTATACACAGAACATAAAGCTGCAATCATCCATCTACTTGCAGGAGATTTAAAACTTTGATTTATTAATCTCAAAGTAATACAAATTTGTTGTTATTATTAAACAGGTCGAAAAAGAAGTGACCCACCTGATGATGCAGTCCTTGAAATATTGCGACGTGGATGCTGAGGGGCCCAGACAAAAGGAATGTCAATACCAAGCTGCGACTATTCACCATCGACTGGCTTCTCTGTATCAGAATGCCTACAGGAATCAGGTATGATTTATTAAGCTCTTGAAGTATAGTATGATCGTTTGATTTGAATGTTTTGTTTTCGTAATGTAATGCTGTCCATCCATAAGTGTATTTCACTAATGAAATGCTGTTTATAACAGTCACGGTACGTCTCATATTTTACTTTTATACTTTTTAAATCGGAAAAAAGAACTTTCAGAATTTGGTTTGGCTTAATCTTGGAGATATAAAGCGTAAAAAGTTACGTTTAGATGTCCTGTAAATACTGTGACGTGGATGCAAGTATAGTGAAGCGATCAAAGGAGCTCTGAGCAGAGCCAAGTCCAGAAACATATTAACCAAAATTAACATATTCTGTTCTAGCCTCCTCCTGGTGAGAACTTAAAGAAGCTTCAGTGAATTTGTTCTGCTATGTGTGCTCATATTCATATTTTTCTGTTACCAGGTGGCTGATGATAGAAAGAGAGAGTTGCGTCTCTCAGCAAATACACATTACGAGAAAGCTACGGAAAATTTTGCTGCCAGTGACCACCCCTGTGAGCTGCTTCGGCTGACGTTGGAAAGATACGCCATGAATGAGTTTCACCTGCAACGTGAGTATGCCAATTTGTTATCATATTTATAACAGATTTTAAAGGATTTGTTTGGGTTGTGTCTGTATTGACAACAATCTACTGCACATTGCAACAAGAATCTGTAGGTTGCTGATGGAAGTAGTGTTAGATTAGATTTATATTAGCAATTTTTAGTCAGATTTTGGTGCGCACCAAAATCAATTTTTGGTACCTTTCAAAGTTAAATTGAATGCTTAAGATTATTTTTTGCTGTGAAGCTTCACACCGCATCAAGAAAATGTGCATAGGCCTACTATGTATACCACTTGCTTTAAATGGGACTTTTTAAAAAAATATTATTCATCTTGTAGAATACTTTGACGATTATGTGGCTGAAAAGCTTTCGAGGTCCATCCAGACCCCTTCCTCAGTTCTCAGTGATTTGAATTCTGTTTGGTCACATGACGATCTGATGACGTAATGTCACGTGACTGGAGTATTATAATAAGACCAAATGGGTATGGTGGTATTTTGAGATGTACTCCACGAGTTGAAGATATCCTGAGTCCTCTGTACCCACGAGTGCGTCAGCACGAGTGGGTACAGAGGACTCAGGATATCTTCAAGAGTGGGAGTACATCTCAAAATACCACCATACAGCCATTTGGTCTTATTTATACCCCATTATGTAATTCAAAAGAAAGCTGAAATTCACTGAGATGATCAATACTCAACAGTGGCCTCAGCCAATCAGAGCACAGATGGCAGCTCAACTGGTGATGTCACAATGTTGTGACGTCACCATGGACATGACATCACAATTGTAAACAATGCAATGACATCATCAACCATTATCAAACCATTGAGTATACAAAAAACCATTGAGTATACAACGCAATACCACATGGGATATATCCACTGCTTTTTCATGTGGTATTGTAAACGTTGTGGGGTATATTATTCATCTCCTCATGACACTTAATACTTCTTTTAATTTCTTTATTTAAATATATTTCCTTTCTGTTTTACAGGACAAACATCCAACCAAAAGAAATTTCAAACTCTTCTCCTCTGCCTCCAACTTCTCATTTCCTGCAAACCTTACGTTCAACAAGTGTTGCGCTTGATTACTCCACAAGAGGACAGCACCATCAGTCAAGCTTCACAAAGTTACCAACAGGAGGCTGAGAAGTTGATTCCAATTTTGTACTCCAGGTTGCAGAGCGTTTTGCTGAATATGTTGAAGAACGCTGTACCCACGGGCAAGAAAAGGTACAGCAATATGAAAAATAATATTTCTAGCTTTAAGATGTTAAGATGTGGAAAGACATCTGTCCCGTTCTCAAGATATGAGCACCTTATTTTTAATCAAACTCTTCAAAACTTAATAAGAAAGTGTGATGGAAATATTGTTGAAGTAATTTTAGGTCCATTGTCAGCTTCGATGGTGCACAAATGTGGAGGCAGTTTCACGTCTTGGTCAAACTAAAGCGCCGCCTGTAAGTAAGTGAAACGCATGAAATGGTGCCATTGCATCAATGCTAAACATCCTCAACGAAACTGCTTGTGGAAGCATGAATACTCATCTGATGAGAGGAAAACATATTGGGTCATAAAGGCTGATATGTGAGGCATGTGGGATAACAATATCAGCCAATATTCTTTGCTGTAGACAGAGTTAGGTATGGGTCAAAGTCTTTGATAAGTAAGTGAAACACAGGCCCAATGTTATTTAATAGGGAAGGGTGGTTCTCTTACTTATCAAAGACTTTGACCCATACCTAACTCCAACTACAGCGAAGAAAATTGACTTCCATAAATGTCCCACATGCCTCATATATTGGCCTATGTGACCCAATATGTTTTCCACTCATCGGATAAGAATTCATGCTTCCTCGAGCAGTTTTGCTAAGGATGTTTAACATTGATGCAATGGCACCATTTCATGCGTTTCACTTACTTACAGGCGGCACTGTAAGTAATAGCTAAACTAGTAAATTTGACTGCAATTTTACACCATAATCCTCCCTGCCTTACAAAATTGATGCTCAATTTAAAAGACAATTATGTGGCAGGTGAATTGATGTAATTGAAGATTGTCAGAACAGTTCTTCCGTTGTGAACTTGTGAGAGCCCAGGCACAAATAGCTACTACATAGGCCTACTAATGAGTAAAATTATGATCAACTCCCAAATGTAACTCCCCTTTCGGAAACAACTGTCCAGATGTTTTATCATCAATCTCTTATTTTCCTTTCAGTAAATCTGACAGTGGAGATGCCCAAACGGTCCGATCTTTGTACGACAAGTTCTTGAAAGTAGTTCCGGTCGGTTGGGATAAGTTGGACATTCATACCAGATGTCAGCACCTGGTTGACATTCTTCAAATTTTGAAGGACAGCGCCCCAAGTGTGAAGTGAAGAAATACTCTTCAAAAGAGACTCTAGCATTTGTGATATATATATAACATAGCGAGACTTGTTGATTATAGCTGCCGGCGGCTTGTAAAAATGGTTATTTTATTTACTTCTACAGTATTATGAAACCTGCATATTGGTGTATGTATCTCAGAATATCTCCTGCTATTTATATTCAACAGTAAAACTGCAAGGTATAAATATTTGTAATTCGTATATTTTTTGTCAAAATTGGCATTGTACGCTAAAGAATGTGACACCATGTCATGCGGCCTTCCATCATGCTTCAGTGATTAAAATTGTTACAATTTCAGACAACTCATGTGATTGTTTATTTTGTATTATCTGTCTGTTTATTAAAAGGTCTGAAAAAAGATCTGTGACTTCATCAAAGTGAAATGTTACGATTTACTGAAGTACCCAAAAGAAAGGTTTTCTTAATATGTTCAACAAGTTTTACTCCAGTCGAAGGTGTGATTCTATTTTATCTGACATTGTATGTTTTTTAAAAGGTCTGGAAAAAGACCTGTGACTTTATCAAAGTATGTGTTGCGCTTTCTGGGAAAGGCGTTCTATGTTCAACACGATTTATTCCAGTGAAAGGTGTGACTTTGTATCATTCATTGTCTGTCTGTTTATTAAAAGGTCTGGAAAAAGACCTGTGACTTCATCAAAGTGGTGTGTTACGATTTATTGAAGTACCGTGAAGTACCCAAGAGGAAGGTGTACTTTTGTTCAAGTAGTTTAACTTATGACTGTATATCTTGCATAAAAATTACAGTGTATATTGTCTGTGTTCATTAAAATATCTGAAAAAGACCTGTGGATCTCTTCACGGTGACATGATGTGATTTGCTGATATACCAAAGGGAAAGGTGTTCTCATTGAACTAGTTATACTCTCGCAGTAAAAGGTGTGATTGTATAAACATTGTCTGTGTATTAAAAAGTCTTGAAAAAGACCTGTGACTTCATCAAATCACTCGACAAAGTGAAATGTTAGGATTTGCTGAACTAGGGAAAACGTGGACACAGTGAAGCAGAAAAGTTCAGTTTTACCGTAGTATGATTTACAATTTCAGTCCATAATGAATGGCTTCAATGAAATGTGCAGATGTCCACTGCACATGCAGGTAAAACAAAAATGCCATTTTAGATCTTCTAGGTATTGGGCGAAAAAGGTCAAGTGATTTGCTGTTTTCGCCAATAAATTTCGGGGGGCCCAGTGAATCGATGCTATTTTGGTTTAAAAAATTAAATACCTAGTATATGTTTACTGTTACAGTATGATGACACAACGTGCCTAAGCGTATTTCCTGTGAAGTACGGTCTTGCAGGCCAAAAAAATACAACTTTAAGAAGTTCAGCACTCAAGACGTATGTAGTCGCTTGTGCATAACCAAATTTTTGCTCAAAATCACACTTTACCTTATACTGACAAAAAAATACATTCTTCGTCAAATAAGTTCACATATTCATCTAGTTGTCCCTCAAAGTAATCCTACAAATCTCACATTTCGGAAATATTTCTTATCAGCATCCTGAGAAATCTACTGATTCACTGTGGCAAGCGATTCACCTTGTGCCCGTTCCCCTTACCCAATGATTGAAGGCATTCTCATATATTGAACTAGTTTTACTCTTGTCTAGTCTCATTGCATATCGTTCATTTTTCGTCTGTTTAGTAAAAGGTATGCAAAAAAGACCTGTGGCTCTCATTAAAATGATGTGCTATATGATTTGCTGAAGTACCCAAGAGAAAGGCATTCTTATGTTAAACTGGTTTTCCTTGAGCCAAAGTGTGACTATATCTTTCATTGTCGGTTTGTTTATTATAAGGCCGGAAAAAGACTACATGTGGCTCTCATTAAAGTGACATGTTACAATATGCTGAAGTATGCAAGACAGAGAGCGTGAGAGGCCCTTAGATGTGCAACTGGTGTTACTCATGTCTAAGAATACTTAGATGTGATTAGCAGGAACTGGTACGCCTAAATGATTTTATGCACTGTGACACTTGGTGGATGTCATGGCCTAGTGCATAAGCTGATAAGGTGTTTGATTGCTATGTGCATGGTCTCGGGTTCAAACCCCAGTCACAGCATGGAGGAACTGAGCAGATCCTCCTTAAACCATTGCTTCACTCAACCCAGGTGCAAATGGTACTTGGCAACATAATAGGCAGTGAGGGAAATTGTTGAATTCTTGACTAAGTGGCGCGTGAAATTCGCTGCACACTGGTGTATGCTCCCCAGGGAGCTGAGAAAGCAGTGATCTCTACGTCATAGAGATCACTGTGAGAAAGATTCAAGCTCGATCGGGCCTCTTAAGGATGTAATTGTACTGTCGACAAAACTCAATAGGAGGACCGCAGACGTCAGTCATTCTCATACATTTACATTTACATCCTATTATAAAAATTATTGAATATTAAGCAAATCTGCTCTACATGTGATAATACAGCATGATTGATTGCGAGCCAATTTGTCTTCGTTTCAGTCTGAAATGGAAGTTTGTTGACATATAATGAATATTTATGTCTCATCTACAACAAACACCAGAAGATATATATATATATATATATATATGTGTGTTATTTTTACATGACTTAGTGTATCATATGTAGCTTTCGATTGATATTTTATACATGTCTCCTAAACCATTCTGACATAGGCGTATTTCGCAGGGGGTCAGGGGGCGCTGCAGCCCCTCCTGGCTTCAGGGCAAATCCTGACCAATTTCAGGGCAAAATAGTCACAGCCCCTCCCCCCCCCCCGTGAAAAGGCCGTCCAGTACGCTTATGCGTACTGCTCTGGACCGGTATGGTTCAGTACCACTACCTTTTCAGTACCGGACCGCCCTCAGTTTAAAACTAGCACCTTGCGGTCCAGTGATAGCTTTCCCTGCATCTTGCATTACAGCATGTGTGGAGTAGTGACATGCGTACTATGCTATTGCTTACACCTGATGTTTGTTGTGATGTCGGTCAGGCCAGCAGTAAGTAGCTGGGCAGATATTGTGGAAAACTTAAGATAGAAGTATGTTGGCTGCTCTTACATTAACTATCTACAATTAAGTGTTTTCTCTGAAAAATAACAAATTTAACCACTTCTCAGGGGCACCTCACGACAGTGTGTGAATATAATGCTCATATCAGTGTAAGCTCCTGTTGCACATCTTATGCAACGGGGAGAACATATCTGTTATGTTGCCAGCTAGGTTGCCAGCCAGCCCAAGCATCATTCAGCACCTCCCAGCCAGCTGATATGAATTTTTTTTTTTCCAGCCAGCCACATCAACTGCTTTCTCATTACCTGACTGCAAATTTCATCTGTTGAATGCCAAAAATTAACTCCCAGCTAACAACGCCAGCTGGGAACAGCTGATAGTCTGTCAGCCAGCCGGGCGCCTGCTGCATAACAGGTAATTAGTATAACAGATCATGGTGTAGAGTGCCCTTCCTGTCCTATGGCAAACTAACATACACTATCCAGTTGGATATTCTGTAGAATTGTGATGTAGAAATTAAACTTGTAGAAAATAATGCCTGATAGAGACTGTAGTGAGAGTCTGATCAGTCAGTAACTGATTGGGTTTGACAATCTACCCATCTTTTATTGACCTTCATCATTAACATAAAAATCCACAACAGAAACATAAACCAATCCAAGGTCAGCTCAATCCAGAGCCAACCAATCCCAGAGTGGAGGTCCTCTCCACCTCTGCTTCCCCCCTCAGCAAACCCAGGCTCACATGTCTTGCTCATTACAGCTTACTCATTAGTTACTCAATTAGTGAATTTCCAATTATTCTCCAGCCCAAGCCCATCTTATATAATCAAAATGATCCAGCTAAATTAACCCATTGTGTCTGCCTTAATAAGCTGCAGGTGCAGCCTGCAGTTATGAACTTACAATGAACTTGTTCCAGAGGAGGAATAATGCATGTTACCTAACTGGCCTGATGACCAGAGAGATGTTACATGAATGACTCCTGTCTGAACTTGTCAGTCATTGAATTTGTGATTAGATCCCACTAATTCCCTTCAGTTATGTAGGCCTGAATGCATTTCATTAACACTCTCTCATTAACCAACCCATAATTGTACTTAGCAAGCCTGAGTTTACGTAACAATGACCACCTGGACTCCAGACTAATCAATACTGCAAATGAATCCATTTAGCTTGGGCAGATCCCATTATGTAACCTTGATCATTAGTCCAGGTCTCATTGTCTGTTGCCATGCCATTGCCATCCACAATAATAAACTACACATAACTGTTAACTTCATCTGGAAGTGTGTCCACTGTCAAATACAAGCCAAGTAAAATATTGACTGTAAAACTAACTGAGGACCCATGGCCCTCTTACAGTTCTCCCAACAATTTTCTAGATAAAAGAACACAGTGAGTTTTATCTACTGAAGTACCATACATGTGGGCAGTGACTGCATAATATTGAATTGTTGAGGTTGTCCTCAGACGACTTACTTGCAGCCACTGGATCCGATTATAGACAATTTGCAATAAAATAAAAAAAGTGGAATGATGATGCATGAGAATACTAAATATGGTTGATGGCAATGGCAAGAGGGAGGGCTAAATATGCCCAATTATACCCATCCCTTCCCCCAGCTCTCAAATTTTTTTACCCTTTTGTAATAAACCCCATAGACAACATATAAAGTTACAAAATAATGAAATGAGATGATTCGAAGAACAATTAATCTGCGTGCCATTTTCCAATATTGGTTTTCAGTAAGTTAATGTTCATCAAAATTGATCGATGTTCAGCAATATGTAATATTTTGTGACTAGAGTTCATTCTTTAGTGAATTGTAATTAGAGTTCGTTATGTGATGTTGAGATGAATCTATTGTGTGCCCTCGAGATTTTTCGAGAGCACGAAGGTCCAAGTAGGTCCGACTCCATGTGGGTGCGCATCTGACTCCATGTACGTATCTGACTCCTTATGCGTGTACGATTCATCCCAAGAAGCAAAGTTGAGGTTTGGTTGTTAGCTGAAAAATGGAAAAGAATAGGCACGGCAGTTAATTGTTCATGATATGGACAAGGTGGGAGTCTCCTAGTCCTGGCCCGCCAACGGTAGCAATCTGCTTGGCGTCTGAATAGGCCTTGAGTGACTCGGAGGACAATGGAGAACTCCCCTTGAGTAAATTGGACACTGTTTACATTAATGTTCAAGCAATAAACGTTACTTTACTTTATCACACGTAATTCTTAAAGTGAATTCGTGAAATAGTACACCCCGTGTATTCTACACAACTGAAGTCGTTATACAATGACCTTAAGTGGTTACTTAAACTTAGAACAACAATAGCTATTTGACAACAGGAATTTAGGCTACCCACGACATCATCTAAACTTTTGCCATTAGCCCATGTACTTCCCAAGCCCTCTCAACGGTCTGAGGAGAGAGTGACACATGTGGAGCCCAATGACCTCCCTGAGCGTCCCCAATTAGAAATCACAAACCCCAGAGTGACCCTCAGTCCCCAGTGAACCATCAAGAAGGAGGCTAACTTGCCGAGGTCCAGATCATTAGACCTCAGCAGGCTCATCTGAAGTGTAAGTCGTAACTTGACCTAGGGGTGCCATATACCTAATCTGGGAGGGAGTTGCTACTGCCAACTCCTCAGGTGCTCTGACCTTGGAACAGCACCTCCACTGGCATGTCCAACCCTTATAGAAATAATAATAGCAAAACAGTGCCCCTCCAATTGCCAGAAACAATATTACTGCTATTATGATAGTGAGCACTGGAGTGTGTCTTGAGAACTTTTGCCAATGAGTATCTGAGATCATAGCTGCCTGTAGTAGAGCCGACGTGCTCAGAGAAGGAACCACAGCTGCCGGAGCTGTCACTAGTGCTGGAAATGTTGCTAAGAGCTCCGGGGCCTTCAGAGAGTTGCTGAAATTGAAATGCCCACGTATTTGCAGTTTGGGCAGGTCAATTTCCTCGTGCATGTTGAATTCTTGCATGCATTCAATGATAAAGTTATCACTCTCAAGAACACAAGAGGGCCTGCATTCAACCTGATAGGTTCCTGGGGCTAGCCACGAAGCCTGTTCTAATTGGCCCCGACAACGTTGCTTAAAGGTGGTGCCCCAGGTGGATATCATGTAGGTGTTGGACGTGCCTTGTTTGACTGCAGTCTCATTTTGGCCTTTTATCAGGTTGAAGTGGCACTGCTTGATTAAGTTCGTTTGATTGAATATCAGACCCCGGGCACATTGTTGCACATTAGGCTTGTAAAGTGGGCCTGAACGGCAGATTTGTGGCCGCTCCCCCGAGCAAAAATTTGGCTGAAAAACGTGGCCAGTGCTAGTTGAGACGCCGTATTTACTGGCCAATTGTATTTCTACCGACATAGACGAATTTGGAATTGGCACCGGCAAACTATGAAGAGTGAAAAGCAGGTAAGCCTGCGTATTTAAAACTGGTAAGGCTAGTCTATACACTAACGTTTCCCCCGAGACCACTACTGGCTCAATTCTGACATAGCGATAGACCCAAAGCAGATCACTTACCGTGGCTTGACCTTGTTTGGCTGTGTGGTCCATTATCTGCAGCAGAAGGTTGGGTCTCAGCACGTCCTCTGTGAGAAGTCCTCGTTCCAGGGCTGCACGTTGCCTGTTGTAGTGCTCCACCTGTTGCCTGTAGACTTGGTAGACGCGCTCAGCATCGGTGACCAGCCTCTCAAGCTCCATTCGGATCTCCATGGTGCTGACACGCCGACTGAGGTGTGTGACGTGCTTGGACAAGGACTTCATGTACACGTCCATCTCCTTGGCGTGATGCACGACGTCGTACAGCACCTTGTGAGTCCGCTTGAGATAAGTGCTGGTCTGGTCGACGATCGACAGCAACTGGTGGTTTGAGTGCATTAGCTGGCCCGTCCTCTGCTGCAGTTGTTGAATGGCTGCTTTATATTGCTCGAGTTCTTTCGTGGTGGCAGTGCCGAAGAGGAAGCTCATGGCCTCGCCAACGACATTGAAGAGTCCCCTCTTGGTACGAGAGCTGGGATTGTTGACATCTTGGAGTGGGTTGGATACAGCTCCCAGCGTGTCCTGGCCTATGTTGAATGGATGCCTCTCTTGGATTCTGTCCAGACGATAATGCCAGTCTCTTTTGATGCTGCCAGATATGTGTATTTTCTTGTCAGCCTGTCGAACTCGAGCGATGTATTCCAGTAGACCGTCGGGATACTTGGGCACCTGTAGAGTCACGAGGACCACCCACGTTGCCCGCACCGTCTTGAGGGGCACGCCTCCCCTGACCATAACGCCATCAGGTAGAAGGTCGGCTTGTATGGCAGGTCCTCCTTGCATGTTGGGCTCCGCCGTAGACCGAGGTGTTGGTGCTCCCGAGCAGGTCGTCAGCCAGATCACGAGTGCCAAACTCATGTGAAGCAGGTCCATTTTCATGTAGCCTGTTAGAGATGCTTGTTTGTAGTGATCTTGGAGTGAGTGAGTGAATGATGTAGTGAAGATCAGTCAGATGAGGAAGCTGCTAGTGTGGAGAGCAGGCCAAGGCTTAGCAGAAGTCACTGGGTCGAGCACCAAGGACTGAATGATTGTCCTTGGCTGTGCGAGGCAGATATGTACGCTGCCTCTTAGGTAATGGATCAGCGCCCGAGCCCTCTGCGTCATCACTGGGGGGAAGAAGTCGCTTGGCATTGGCCGGCTGGTCCTCCATAGGTTCTGGCCCCTCCTCCACTTCCATCTGGGGGGGTGGGTCTGGCGCAGCTGGCTGGCTTGTGTTGGCGCCCTCTGGTGACCAGTCTGCAGCTGTTGACTGTCCCTCAGCTGGTGTTGTAATTGGACGCCCATGCCTTCGTCCCTGATCCGGTCTTCGTCCCTGTGATGCTCCCTGCGGCGTCCAGTCGGGAGACGGGTCATCATCCCTTGGCTCGTCGGGGGATGGCGAGCCTGCAACTGCCCGAGTGCTCTCCGTGGTCTCCCCCCGTCCCTGGCTGGCTGCCTGGGACTGTGGCTGTCGAGCTTTGTGTTTTTGCCCAACATTGGTCTCTCCTCCTACAATTCTCTCTCCTCCTTCATTTCTCTCTCCTCCTTCATTTCTCTCTCCTCCTTCATTTCTCTCTCCTCCTTCATTTCTCTCTCCTCCTACATTCCTCTCTCCTCCTACAACTGTTGCACCTCCTTCATCAGAGCCTGAGGCTGGCCCTTGCTTGCGTCGTCTCTTGCGAGGTTGCTGAGGTGCTGGAGTTGGATCTTCTCTCCCTGCGGTTGGGGTGGGTGGCAGATGGGGTACCCTGTTCCTGCGAGCCCCCAGGTTTTGCCATGGCCTGGCATTCTGCTTGTTCATCTTGCGCACAGGCCGAAGCCTGATGCCCTCCCAAGCCATGTCAGGACTGACGAGCTGCAACTTATTGCGGTTGAGCACCTTTTGTTTGCCTGAGGGCTGATGAGTGACCCATGTCACCTTGCCCCTCACCTGAGTGACAATCCACCTTGGGTCCCATTGACTAGTGAGTGTTAATGGTTCTGCTGCACGGATGGTGACCGAGTCGCCCACTTTCAGTTCTTCGGAATTTTGTTTCCTGGCCAGCCGGTCCCTGTTGTGCTTCCTGGAGGCCTCAGTGAGATGCCTAGTTTCCCTGATGGCGTCATAGAAATCCTGCAGCCGCCCCTCAAGCAATGGTCCTTCTTGCGTGGCATTGTGCGCTCTATGAATTGGCAGCCTGGGATGTCTGCCAAACTGCAGGAAGAATGGAGTGTGAGAAGTTGTAACTGAGGTCGAGGCATTGTAGCAGGCAACTGCATTTCCTAGCTGATCCTGCCAATCTGTGACACGATTATTAATGAGCTTGGCCAGGATTGCTTTGAGGGTTCTGTTAAAACGTTCCACCTTGCCATTTGCCTGGGGATTGTATGGAGTTGTTCGTCTGTGCTCCACTCCTATGCCTTCCAGATATTCCCTCATGGCCCTGGCATTCAGCTCTAGTCCTCGATCAGAAATTATGCAATTGGGAATGCCAAACCTGGGAAAGTATTCCTGCCTCAATCTGGCCCAGACTGCCTCATTTGTCTTGCAGGGAAGAGGATAGCAATCTGCAAAGCCACTAGCATGGTCAATTAGTACAAGAATGTACGTGTTCCCCTGGGGAGACCTCATCAAGGGCCCCACCAGATCCATTGATACCAATTGTCCTGGCCCCTTTGCAATGGGCATTTCACCGAGGGCTGTGTGGACCTTGCGTTTGTGATGCACTGCACACTCAGGGCATGTGCGCAGATAGTCTCTCACTTGCTTTCGCATTGATGGCCACACATATGCCTCTTGCACCTTCCTGAGTGTCTTTAAGTGAGACATGTGCCCAACTTCAGCATGGGCCCACATGGTGATTTGCTTGGTGAACTGATCTGGTATGACCAACCTTGGATAGTCGGGAGCATGCTCATGTGGCCTTCGTATCGAGTATAGCACCCCACCAACGATCTCATACTGGCTCTCCTCATCCACCGCCTCCTGCCATTGAGGCATGGCTTGCTGAGCTTGCTTGAGCTCCTCGAGGTCCAGTGCGTCATGCATGATGGGAGGTTGTAGGTCAGGTTCCTCGATTATGGGGTTGACCTCATCAGGATGCCAGTCTAGGTCATCATACGTGGCCATAACGTCAGGCTCGATCCAAGACAGCATGTCTGCCCGAATATTGTTCTTCCCCTTCCGATACTGCACCTTGCATCCATATTCAGCCACCAAGATGGCCCAGCGTTGTATCTTGATGTTGTTGAGTTGCTTTGTGAAGAGACAACAGAACGGTTAATGGTCGGTGTATACGTCGAAGGCTCTTCCGTAGAGGTACGGCCTAAAGGCAACGAGTGAAGTTATCATAGCGAATGCCTCGCGTTCGATCGCCGCCCACTTCCGCTGGGTTCCAGAAAGCAGTTTCGAGAGGTACGAGATGGGCCTCTCGATCCCAGTGCCCTCTTCCTTTTGCACTAACACCGAGCCCACGGCAGTCGCCGATGCGTCGACGTAAAGAATATATGGCCTGTCAGTGCGGGGATGTGCCATGACTCGTTCGCTAACCAGCAGGTCCTTCAGTTGAGCGAAGCTGTCCTGCATCTCCTTCGTCCAGACATACCGAGCGTTCTTCTTGGTCAGACGCACCAATGGCTCCGATATCTTGGCGTAGTCAGGCATGCAGGACCTATAATATCCACTCATCCCCAAAAATCTGCGTATGCCCTTCACTGTCGTCGGCGGAGGCATTTCTTTGATGGCCCTGACCTTGTCTGGATCAGCGCGATGTCCTCGAGCGCTGACCACATAGCCTAGCAGTTTCACCTCCTCCTGGCCGAAGACGCACTTCTTGGGGTTAAGAGACAGGTTGTACTGTCTCATCCTGTTGAAGACCTCTTGGAGATGCCTGACGTGTGTGTCCTCGTCAGGGCTGAATACCATGAGGTCATCGACTTAACACATTATGCATACTCCAATGAGGCCCTTTAGGACCTTTTCCATGGCCCTCTGGAACACCGCCGTTGCGTTGCAGAGGCCCATCGGCATGGTTCGGAACTGGAATAGGCCCCTGTAGCAAGTAAATGCTGTCTTTTCCATGTCCCTCGGGTCCATGGGCAATTGATGAAAACTACTTTTTAAATCTAAAGTTGAAAATACCCTAGCCCCCTGTAGTGAATCCAGCACATCTTGGATTAATGGCACCGGATAATTATCCCTAACAGTGACCTTGTTCAACTTAGTGAAGTCTATGCACATCCTAGGCAATTCTGTGGAATCACGTTTTTGTACTAATACTACTGGGCTGGCCCAGGGAGAACTTGAAGGCTCGATCACTCCCTGCTCTAATAATTCATCTAGCTTTTGGCTTAAAGCCTGGCGTTTTGCGAAAGGCACACTGTATGGCCTACTCCGTACTGGAGGTCCTGTGGTGTGAATACGAACAGCTATCTCTGGATGTCGACCCAACTGCTGGCCCTTCCTGCAAAACACATCCTGGTTCTTGCTCACACAATCCATGATAGCATCCCCCTTCCCATTCATCACACACATACGCACCTGCCCAGCCTCCACAGGGACTAATGGTAGCACCCTGCCCTTCCACGCCATCTCACCTCGTGAGTAATCTAAAACGATGCCATCTCGCTTCATCACATCCCTGCCAAATATAAACTGATAAGGCAATTCATCAACTACTACTACATCTATTGCCCCAAAATTGTCCAATTCAATCTGTGTTTCCCCCCACACTTTCAATTCATGCCCAGTAACACCAGTCAGTCCTGCCGTTTGCTTTACAATTGGCTGTCTTTTTAGCTTGGCACAAATTTTAAGAAAATCAGAGCTTCTAAGAGCACTTTTCGCAGCGCCGCTGTCAGTGAGCCCTCGCAGATCATAATCATGTGCCCTGAGATCCACGAAGGCCATCGTGGCCACGGCGCTGATGTCTCAGTGGTCCGATCTCCCATTGCGAGGGCGTTGGGAGCGGGAAGATGAATTGTAGCCCTGAGAGCGAGGTCCTGAGGAGTAGCCCTGTGTCTGTCTCCTTCGCTGTGGGCATTCCCTTCGGTAATGACCTGGTTGGTTGCACTGGAAGCAGAGTGGTTGTCCATCGTCCATTCTGTCTGGTCGCGCAGATCCCCTGCGGGGTGGGTGACTCCGGTCTTGCCTGGGCTGGCTGGAGCGCGGGGGTCTGCTGTCCCTGGAAGCCTCCGGCCTGCGTGGCCCCCGGTCTATGGCCATCATTCTAGTGAACTCTCTGGAGAGCCCACTAATTTGGCGTTCCACCTCACTCAACCTGTCCTCTCTGTCCCCTGCTTCCCTTTCCCTCACAGCTGAGATGTCCATGGGCTCCTCCTGCCTCTCTGGTGGAGCAGCTCCATTCATGGCCCTGTACAACGTGTATGAGTCTCCCTCATACTTTTGCACCGCCTCGATTGCCTCAAGATAGTCCTGGGGCCCCTTTTCCTGCACCAAACGTAACACCAACTTTTCGTCCTTCAATCCCCTCATGTACCAACGCAACATTATACGTTGCTGATCCTGATTTCTGTCCGCTGAGGGATAAGCAAGGTCGGCTGATTGAGAGAATCGTCGCCCATATGCCGTGGTCGTCTCATAAGGCTGACGCACCACTTTCTCCAATTCGTCTCTAAGACGCTCAGCCTCATGAGTTGATAAGAACATTTTCTGGAGATGCGCCTTCACCTCTGTCCACGTCGCCTGATCACGGTTCGCTAGAGTGGCTAGGAACTTCTCCAGTTTCAATCTAAGTGGCCCTTCTGCCGTCAAGGCTGCCACGTACACCGTTCTGGTAGCATAAGGAATGGTTAACTCTATGTCCCTAAACCACTCACGAATTTTCTGCGTGGATGAGCCATTGCATTTTTCAACTCTCTTGGCCTGAGCTTCAGCCTTCGTTCTACTGGCCGTTTCAGCATACTGCTTTGACTGCGCTGTTAAGTGCTTCAGCTTGCATGAGCTGTTCCACATTCATGATTACAATGTTAGTGATACGTCAAGTGCCTATTCAATTTATGTCTCAGTGCTTGCTTCCCCTTGGCGCTATTGGTTTCATAAACGAGTAACTTGAATTCACTTACTGTGAGTTGTGGAGCTCATGTGGATATCGAGGCTAGATGATACGAAGCGTGCAGGACGTGGTGCAGGATAGTGGAGACGATCGTTGGTGCAGGACCTCTTCCCTTACAATTGCATCACCGCTGCGGTCAGTGTCATGACGAGGAAACGCAGATGTCCTACTGTGACCTGTCCTGATGGCATGGAGATCTCGTAGCCCAGCTTCTTGAGTTCTTCGATGATGGCTTCAGAGAAGATGATTTTCTGTTGCATGGTCATTTCTTCAAATCTTGTGGTCAGAAGATCTCGTCTGTCCATGTTGCTTACTCAACAATGCTGTGGAAGATGAATCACGTTGGGGTCACCAAAATATGTAGAGTGCCCTTCCTATCCTATGGCAAACTAACATACACTATCCAGTTGGATATTCTGTAGAATTGTGATGTAGAAATTAAACTTGTAGAAAATAATGCCTGATAGAGACTGTAGTGAGAGTCTGATCAGTCAGTAACTGATTGGGTTTGACAATCTACCCATCTTTTATTGACCTTCATCATTAACATAAAAATCCACAACAGAAACATAAACCAATCCAAGGTCAGCTCAATCCAGAGCCAACCAATCCCAGAGTGGAGGTCCTCTCCACCTCTGCTTCCCCCCTCAGCAAACCCAGGCTCACATGTCTTGCTCATTACAGCTTACTCATTAGTTACTCAATTAGTGAATTTCCAATTATTCTCCAGCCCAAGCCCATCTTATATAATCAAAATGATCCAGCTAAATTAACCCATTGTGTCTGCCTTAATAAGCTGCAGGTGCAGCCTGCAGTTATGAACTTACAATGAACTTGTTCCAGAGGAGGAATAATGCATGTTACCTAACTGGCCTGATGACCAGAGAGATGTTACATGAATCACTCCTGTCTGAACTTGTCAGTCATTGAATTTGTGATTAGATCCCACTAATTCCCTTCAGTTATGTAGGCCTGAATGCATTTCATTAACACTCTCTCATTAACCAACCCATAATTGTACTTAGCAAGCCTGAGTTTACGTAACAATGACCACCTGGACTCCAGACTAATCAATACTGCAAATGAATCCATTTAGCTTGGGCAGATCCCATTATGTAACCTTGATCATTAGTCCAGGTCTCATTGTCTGTTGCCATGCCATTGCCATCCACAATAATAAACTACACATAACTGTTAACTTCATCTGGAAGTGTGTCCACTGTCAAATACAAGCCAAGTAAAATATTAACTGTAAAACTAACTGAGGACCCGTGGCCCTCTTACAATGGGGTGCCACTGCTTCTCAGGGCGTGTTGAAGTCCATGCAGTCCTAGTTTTGAGATTACTGCCGTCTTCCAGTGATCAAAGAGTTTAGGTGTCCGCCAGACTACATTAATACAACATGATATCTCCAGATGTCACCAGAGTGTAAAGAAAGAAGATGTAGCTACTATTTTACGACATCATTTGGAAAGCCAGAGCTGCTGTCTGCTCTGCCAGTCATATGATGAAATAGATTTTATTTTGACTTTGTCGCAATCAAACTTCGTCATTACCATGCCCTCGATAGCAAAGGGAGTTCAAAAGGTATGATGTTCAAAATTACACCATTGATTTAGGAGGCCGTTCCAGAATAAGTAGAGATGCTTCTGAATGATGTCATTCGCTTACTCTGGAAGAAATGCTGCATGACATGTCTTTACCGTGGCCAAAATCTGTCTTTACCGTAGTCAAGTCAATGCAAATATACAGTGTTGCGGAAAGACAAGGACGGCCACGGTAAAAACGTCAGAGTAAATTTGCTTTGATTTTGGTGTACACGGTAAAGACAATTTTTCAAAATATTTGAATGTGTCACATATATTCAACCAAAGTAGTTATTTTGTTACATGCAGCAGTGCAGTACCGCATAATGTATTCAATTATGCATTGTATTAACAGAAGAAAAATTTAGTTGAGGTCAGCTTCCTGACCTAAAAAAATCATTAGTGAAGTTGGGAGAGTCTTTTGTATTAAAAATTTAGTTGAGGTCAGCTTCCTGACCTAAAAAAATCATTAGTGAAGTTGGGAGAGTCTTTTGTATTATTGGGTCAGCTTAACCGCAACTGCACGTTTTCGTGAAAATGACCCAAATATTAATGGAGAAAATTGAATTTTTAAGATGAATATGTTATGTTTTATTAAATACGAAACTAAATCATTGATAAGAAGCTGGACTCATTTGACCTAGTTCCCTGCTGTGGACTGTTGATGTTGAGACCATCACTGCACAGATTTTTGAGTCCTCTCTTGTGCTCAATTTGCATCGCGAAACGGCCTTCGGCCGTTTCGCTACGGGAACATCAATTCGCATCGGGACCGGTCACTCAAAAGTGAGGTTTGAAGAACTACTAACACCTTTGGTAAAAAGATTCTGTGTTACATACCAGCCTGAATTACAGGAAACTGCACATCTCCACTTCAAAGTGTAGGGAAGAGATTACTGTTCCAACTCCTACTTGCAGGAGGCTGTTACAGGGACGGCTCCTGATTACCTCAGAGAACTTATAGATGTTGTCATCCCACAGCGCGAGCTACGATCTAGTGCCAGAGTGATGCTAGTGTCTCACGAGAGTGGTTAAGTGACGGCGAAGTTGTAGAGGTGCCAGGAACTTCTGTTTCGCCAACTTTCGGCGTTTCAAGCCATTTTTGGACAATTATATAATCAATTAAAGGTTATTCATCGTCGTAGATTGATCCTAGGACGACGAGGCACTCGTTTTCTACGCCGAATCGCTCGTAATTACGGACGAGGCAAGAAGAGACTTGTGTCGGCGAGTTGTCAGGAGCCTCGGCGCAGTTCCATTGCTTCAATGTTAAACTAGATTCGCCCAAGGAGTCTCTTTCTTCGCCCTTGCATGCTCTTGCTTCGCCCTAGCATCCTCTTACTTCGTCCTAATCTTCAATTACGCCCAAGCAAATACCTGTTACGGTGAAGCAAGTAGCTGTTTCGGCGTTTCAACAGCCTGTTTGCATCGGCGAGTTGTTCTCTTTTTTCGCTGAAGTTCCATTGACTCAATGATAAGTAGCCTCGCCCAACCTGCCTCTAAGTTCGCCCAACCTGTCTCTAACTTCGCCCAAGCTGTCTCTAATGGCTAGTTCTCACGACGGCGATTTGAGAGCGACGCATCAAGAGAAGTCATTTCTTGGAAGGTTGTGGCGTAGAACGTTGGTTTTGGCACATTACGTAATCAATTAGTGTCATGTGCGACGCTTAAAGTTAGTAGCCGCGGTGAGTCTTGAGGTGTCCGCGGCGCTTCTTAAGCTTTCTTCGCCGCGTTACGCCTCTCTTTCCTCAGCGCAGTTCCAAACAGACGCGTCGCACTTTGTTTTGGAATTCGGCGAGGCTGCTTTTACTTCGCCCAATGTTGTTTCCTCTTACGCCGCTGATGGTTGTGAGGCAGCTACGTCTGAAATTGGCGACCTGCGACGCATCAGGAAACCTTCGGCGTACACCCGAGGTAAGATGCGTCGCTGAAAATGACAGCCTCGCCGAAGACTGTAAGGATGCAACGCCGCATTTAGGGACTTGTTACTGCGTAACTTGATGGTTCATCGTCGCACATGCATTCATAAAGCGCCGAGGACATTACAGGCGCGTCGATGCTGACCTTCTTCGTCGTCCTTGCCTTAAGCAGCGACGAAGGTCTCTTAAGCATCGACGAACGTCTGTTGTTGCAGCGCTGCGGCAAAGTGTGTTTCGCTGCTGCAGGAGTCACTTTTGGTCATTATAAAAAGGGACACAGAGGACCTCCTTGCTTCATTTGCTGATTGCCCTTCAATGAGAACACAACGACTGCCTACTGAACATATGCATGATGAATGAAGAAGAAATTATTGTTGTGGCTGGTGCTGCTGCTGTTGCTATCGGAGCTGTCTATTTGAGACAGAGGAGGAGGAGGGCCAGGAGACAGAAAAGGTGGTGGATTCGCAACTGGTTGCTGCAGAGGGAACAACATGGTCACTTCCATCAACTGCTGCCTGAACTGCAAGTGCGTGACGTGTCCGGCTACTACAACTACACTAGAATGCCCCCTGCCATCTTTGCTGAAATCCTGGAAGCTGTTGGACCACTCATCGCTAAGCAAGACACCAACATGAGGAGGGCTTTGGAACCTGGTCTGAAGTTGGCTATCACCCTGCGGTACATGGCAACAGGAAACAGCTACAAGTCCCTAGCTTATGCTTTCCGTGTGGCACCCAACACCATCTGCAACTTCATCCCTGAGGTCTGCCTTGCCATCGTTCATGCCTTCGAAAGACAGCTGGCACTACCCACACAGCCTGAAAGATGGAAGGAGATAGCCAAGGCTTTTGAGAGGAAATGGAACTTGCCCAACTGCATTGGAGCTCTGGATGGCAAGCACGTCGCAATCCGATGTCCCAAGGCTGCAGGCTCCTTGTTCTACAACTACAAGGGATTTCACTCCATTGTCCTGATGGCCCTCGTTGATGCCAACTACAAGTTCATCTATGTGCAGGCTGGCTGTCAAGGAAGTGCATCTGATGGCGGCGTCTTCAGGGACACAGTACTTCGACAACTCCTGGACGAGGAAGATCTAGGCCTACCACCTCCAGAACCTCTACCTGGCACAGAAGACAATCCTTTCCCATATTACATCGTGGGTGACGAGGCATTTCCCCTGAAGACATGGCTGCTCAAACCAGTGCCAAGAAAGAACCTTGACATTCCTTCCAGAGTCTACAATTACAGGATTTCAAGAGCCAGGAGAGTGGTGGAGAATGCCTTCGGTCTGCTGTCAAACAGGTTCAGATGCTTCCTGACCACCATGCCCCAACGACCTACAAGAGTGACATACATCACAATGGCTGCTTGTGTTCTACACAACATTCTGCGAGACAGAGTAGGCGTCCACCATGCCCGTGACAATGAAGTGATGGACAGAGAAGATCCACAGACACATGACGTCACTGAAGGAGTTTGGAGGGGAGACCGTCAATTAGGAGACCTAGGAGAACCACTTCGACACGGAAATGCCTCCAGAGATGCCAAGGCTGCTCGAGACTACCTACGTGACTGGGTCAACAGTCCGGCAGGAAGTGTCCCTTGGCAGTTGGAGAAAATCTGAAGAAGATGCATTCAAAACAACAAACCCCAGGTCCTTTTAAGGGCCACCAAATCCTCCCAATTGAGCTGGCCATGTACACATCCTATGTTGACAAAACAAGCCCAAAAATCAATCAATCAATCAATCCCTCCATCCATCTATCTATCTATCTATCTATCTATCTATCTATCTATCTATCTATCTATCTATCTATCTATCCAAGTCCAATCCCTGCAAAGTGACGACAACTGCTTTTCTTTTGCTGCAGTGTATATATGTAACGAGCATTGTGTTCCATCTATCAAGCTATCTATCTATCTATCTATCTAGCTATCTATCTAGCTATCTATCAAGCTATCTATCTATCTATCCAAGTCCAATCCCTGCAAAGTGACGACAACTGCTTTTCTTTTGCTGCAGTGTATATATGTAACGAGCATTGTGTTCCATCTATCAAGCTATCTATCTATCTATCTATCTAGCTATCTATCTAGCTATCTATCAAGCTATCTATCTATCTATCCAAGTCCAATCCCTGCAAAGTGACGACAACTGCTTTTCTTTTGCTGCAGTGTATATATGTAACGAGCATTGTGTTCCATCTATCAAGCTATCTATCTAGCTATCTATCTAGCTATCTATCTTTCTATCTATCTAGCTAGCTATCTAGCTATCTACCTGCCACTTGAGCTAGACAAGTGAAATTACAAAGTGATGCACTTGTACTAGTGCAACCAACCAACACAATTTTTAAAAGCAAAGCACTTGTACTAGTGCATTACATTTTAATTAAGAAATTCATGCACTTGTACTAGTGCAATAAAAATATGTTTATACCAAAGAATGCAGCACTTGTACTAGTGCTGCACTTGGTATGTTTTGGGGCAAAGAAAGGGGGAACTAGCACCTTGCTTTTATGAAGGTGATTACTTTTAATGAAGGCCAGGACCGGACTTTTGTTTTGGGGGACTTTTTTTTTGGGGGACTTTTTTTTTGGGGATTGTCAACGTTTTTTTTGCTCTTTTTTGGCTCTTTTCGGTCAACACAAGCTCTTTTTTTTTGTCAACATAAGATGTGTACGTGGCCTGCCCTTTTGGGAGGATTTGGTGGCCCTTAAAAGGGCCAAGGTTTTTTGTTGTCTTTGCTGCATCTGGTCTTCTACTTTCGTGGAGAAAGGAGACCTGAAGTCCAACTGGGCGAAGGGGAAGGCTGGTGCTGGTGATGGGCGGCCGGTTGACCAAAGCTGGGTCCAGGGGGGTAGCCGTACTTCTCGGGGCTCTCCTGTGCATCCATCATCAGTGTCATGGTGGAGTGGCTGGGCTGCATCGGGGTGTAGCTGGGAGTCTGCCTGGAGGATCCTCCTTCCCTGGGCTGGTGCTGCTGGTAGTGATGGCTGCTGCTGGAAGCCTGGGGATGGTGCTGGTGGTGTGATGGCACATACGTCGAAGAAGGAGGAGGAGGTGGCATCTGCAGGCGCTGAGGAGGATGAGGAGGCTGGAAGGTGTGCTCCTGATGCTGTCTTGACTGGCGGCTGACCTCATCATCCCAGTAGAGGGCGGCCTCTGCAATGGTCCTGACCATCTGCCTCCTGATTTCAGGGCTGGCGTGCACTCCCACGTGGTAGAGGTCCTGGCACTTCATCCTCCAGTACTCCTGGTCGGGTGTCAACTCCTGGTGGTCGGGGCACATCTTGCAGCCAGAGCCTTTCAGGATTTTCTTGGCGGAGGACATGGCTTGCATGCTGCCTGCGATGACGTGCATGGCGGAGTGCATGGCTTCATCTCCTGGGGCCTTCCTCTTGGTTCCCTTGGCAGCGGCTCCAGGCTTTGGTGCTCCAGGGAAGACTTGGGACTGCTGGCTGTCAGGTCTGTCCTGTGCTGGCTGTTCAGGTGGCAGGTCCGGCATGTCATAGGAAGCTGGCAGGGAATCCTCAGGGTTGTAGCTTTCATCATCGGAGTCTGAGGCTGGCCGGTTGGCAGACAGTTGAGAGATGGCGGACAGCTCCTTCCCTGGCTTGTGGACGATGGAGTCCTTCAGGAACCGACAGTTGTTCAGGATGTACTCGTCCCTCTCTGTGAGCGTCTCCTTCCTGGCGGCTCCTGAAGCTTCAGGCCTGACGAGTCTGGAGAAGTGAGTGCGCACTGTCTTCCTCCAGTTGAAGATGTCGTGGGAGGTGTACTTGGGGCCCAGCTCCTTTGCTTTTTCTGAGTCCAGCAGCAGCTTCTCGTTCCCCTTGTAGCCTCTGGTCCCCTTCATGTACAGCACAGGATGCTCCTTGTACCAGTTGATGAGGTCATCTTCTTGTTCAGCTGTGATGCCCAGGTTGTTGCGGATGTTTTTCTTGGGGGCCTTCCCTTTGCCCTTCTTGCCCTTGGACTTGGCTTCAGCAGCTGCAGGGGTGTCATCAGCAGAGTCTTCTTCTTCCTCCTCGAAGGTGTCCTCATGGATGGCCACTCTGTCTAGAGCAAGAACAGGCTGGCTCTCTGCTGTTTTCTTGGGAGTCTGCTTCTTCGGAGTCTGCTTCTTTGGAGTCTGCTTCTTTGGAGTCTGCTTCTTTGGAGTCTGCTTCTTTGGAGTAGACCTGGCAGTAGGCTCTGGAAGACCCGTGGAAGACTTGGCAGCAGGCTTGTCAGCAGGCTTGGCAGCAGGCTTGGCAGCAGGCTTGGCAGCAGGCTTGGCAGCAGGCTTGGCAGCAGGCTTGGCAGGCTTGTCAGCAGGCTTGGCAGCAGGCTTGGCAGGCTTGTCAGCAGGCTTGTCTCCTTCCTCTTCAAAGAGTTCAACTGAAGAATCTTCTTCTGTTGTGTTGTCTTCTGGCCGGCCCTCGAAGATGGTCTCGCTGACGACAGTGGCTTTGGTGGTTGAAGTGGTGGTCTTCGTCTGGCTGCCAGCTGTAGTGGAGGTGTAGAGCCCAGGTAGAGAGAGGTCTGCCATGGCTGTAGTAAAGAAGGCAGTCACTGCAGCATCTGAAGGTTCATGGAGAGGAGTTGCAGCTGGAGTTGTAGCTGGAGTTGTCACTGGAGTGCTCCCAGGAGTGTGGAGTGTTGACCTGGTGCTGAGCTTGGTTGGTGCCCTGGTGACGACGGTGCCCTTTCTCCTCTTTGGTCCCATGTTGTAGCAGCAATTTGAAGTACAATTGTAGCAACAAAAGTAGCAGCAAATGTAGCAGTTGATAATAGTGTCGTGGATTCTAGGTGTGTTCTGGTCGAAGGTCTGAGTGGGTATGGTGCTCTAAACTGGCCTCCTCTATATATATGCAGGGTGCGGACCGCCTCTTTCCCCCTCCTTCGCCCCCCCTGCTTCGCTGCTGCTGCCCCAGCCGCTGCGCAAAAAGAGGGTGACACGCAGACAAAGGGTTGATGCTAAAAATAGAACAACGCATGCACTCAGGCGCCACTCTGTCTGCTGCATTGGGGGTCCAAAAGACGCGGCGCGCACCCTCTCACGTGCGTCGAACATGTGTCTTTCTGCGACGCGTGTCTGAAACATGTGACATGAAGCAAGAGCTTTCTGCTACACTGCTGTTTCTGCGTCGAAGCTCTTCTTTGTGCGCCGCATCTTAAAAAATCTGCGGCGCGCACTGATTTCTTTTTACGCTTGTTCTTGCTTCACCACTTCTTTCCTCGCAAAGATTCAACCGGTTGAATCTTTTTTTCCTGCATCGTCAAATTTCTAGGAATTGCGTAGAAAGACCTCTTAAAACGACGCATGCTGTTCCTGTTGCGCCGTAAAGCCAAAATTGACGGCGAACATGCTCAAATCTTTGCCCTTTCCTGGAAATATAAGAAACGCCGTCACTTAAACCCTCTGATACGTCTCCGTGAGAACTAGCCATAACTTCGCCCAATCATTTTGGGGGTCTTTCAGGTCTTTTGCATCGTGGCTTCTTGCTTCGTAAAGATTCAACAGGTTGAATCTTTCATGAAGCAAGTTCTTGCCTCACCATAAGGTCACGTGACTTCTAGGAACTTTTGGCGAGGAAGTTTAAGATGCGCCGTAGACGAAAATATCGTCGCCGAATTGTTGAATCTAGCTGTAGAACCTCCCACTTTCCTGGAAAAGAAAGAAGCGCCGCGACAAGAACCCTCTGTTACGTCTCCGTGTGATCTAGGCATGTCACTGAGAATACACAAGTGCAGGACAAACGCTGGGTCCAGGGCATTCACTTCGGCAGCGCCCAAGGTCTAGAATGATCTGCCCCACGATATTACATCTGCCCTTTTATCACAATTTAGGTATGGTATTCTACCATTAAGAATAGAAACTGGACGTTTTCAAGACACTCCAATAGAGTACAGATATTGTCTTTTTTGTAACTTCAACAACATTGAATCTGAAATGCACTTTATCTTTCATTGTCCCTTTTATAATGATATTAGATTTGAGTTCTTCAACAGGATAAGACAAATTAATTTCTATTTTGACTTATTAAATGATGACAGAAAAATTGAATTCCTGATGAAAGATGATTGTATTAAAGAAACAGCTAATTTTATATGTAACGCTTTTGAAAAAAGACAAAATGCTTTGTATACATAGTTTAATTTACGTAATTGTCGATATTTGCCAATGACAATACGATACTTGCAATTATATATATATCGACCTCAAGTTAGCAATATATGATATTTGTAAATATGTAAATATTGAAAATTAACATTTAAGAGTTTAAATTATATATCTAATGGTATAACTTGAACAAAGCTTATATTTTTTGGAATTGCTATTACATATTGAACTAATGTATATATGTATATCAACAAATCATTTCAAATTTAATTAAAATTTGTATTATTCAACGAAAGTTCTTTTTTGATGTACTATTGTTTTGAAGTGATTTGTAAGCCCAAGAGGGCTGGGGGCTAGAATGTGAGCCCATTTCACGTTAATAAAGAATTTCTTTCTCTCTCTCTGCCCCCAGTGTGAATATTTTCAAGTCTAAATTAAAGACTCTGCTTTATAAGAAAGCTTTAAAATTGTAAATTTTATTCAATGCTTTCTTTGATCAAGTTTTTACTGTCTTTATTGTAATTTTATACTTGAATTTTCCCTCTAGTCTATCTATTATCAATTTACTATATTAATATATTTTATTGCCAATGAAGCTGTCATGAGAAGCAGCCCAACAACCAGTGAAAATCAGATGCATAATCCTTTCGCTTGGCTGTCACCAACAAGTGGGATAAGTCTCCTTCAATCAAATTAACATTGAAAGTATTGGGTTTGATCATGACAAATCATCGGCATGATGACACACGAAGTGCCATTTTCACAGTGCCACAGTCCACTGTAATTCTATGTCAAAGTGTTTCGCTGTAAAACACTTTTAAGCCAGTGACATCACATGGCCAAGTTGAAAGTAAATTTTGAAAATGATGTGGGCCGCTGATCCGAAAAGATCTATAATGCTGTATACTGGCAGATGATCAGATCTGAACATCAATGTCCTGTAACCAGTCCTGAATTTGTAAAACTGGTGTACATATAAACCTGTTGGGGTTTGTTATGCCGAAATGTTGGCAACTTTTTGCACTAAGCTATACACACTGAGTGCACAGTTATTAGGCAGCCAGAATTTTTGCCATGTGTCCAAAAGTATTTGGAAAATGTTTATTTCCTTTGCCTAAAAGAACGGGTTAGGGCGGAAGATTATTCTTTGCCAATTTTGTCCCATTCAGTCTGAAGTTATGACATTTGGTAGAGGTTTCGGGTGAAAGAAGTTAATGGGTACCTTGGTACCTTGCATTCAAATATCAGAAATATAGACCAAAGAACTTTAAAATTGCGAATGATGTTTGTTTGGTTATATATTAATTGCTTCAAAGTTCATATTCACAAGCTTTCATGCTAGAAGCTTCGGTTGGAAGCAATCCACTGTTTTTTGGCCCCTCGCAATTACTTGGCTCTCTGTGTATGCACCCTTTTGCGAACTTCGGGCACACAAAGTCGCAAATGAACCGTGTTTGTGTGTTTTTATGATTTTTGTGTTGTGTTCAAATTCCATAAGGGGGCCACCACGCATTTCTTGTCAAGGTGGGCTTGGAGCGTCTTTTAAATAAATAATTTCTTGCTCAGTTTTGTTGAAATAATTAAATTCTTTCTGGGCAGTCTTGAAATAAAAAATTTCTGGTTGGGGTTTTTCTTAAGAAGGCGATGCTTGATTTAGGATTGAATATTCAGGGACTTCGCACACTTGAAATAAATAATTACGGCCGCCATTACTGTGAAATAAATAATTTCCCACTGAGGAAAACTCCAAGCGCCCCCCTCCCTGATTATTAAATGGTCACCCCCTAAGTTCCCGTGGTCTAATGGTTAAAGGTGCTTGTTTGTGCTACCAGTCTGGCTTTGAGGTCGTGGGTTCGACTCCCACTCCTGGAACTCAATTTGGTCCGAGCCCAGGGGACAATAAATGGAGGCGGGTTGTATCCAGTGTTCTGTGCTTGGGCAACTGAAAGACCCTGGACATCCCTGAATTAATAGGGTATGTGCCAGACTCCTAGTCTTCTCATCACCCATCAACATACGGCAGTCACTAACACTGAAGAATGCTATGGCATGGTAACCTTGGGCAATGTTCCCCCTTTCTCCGCCCATTGACACCATACTATGGCTGCCCTGAGCTGTATCATTGTGGAAAGCTCTCCACGAATTTCGTGCCCGTATTGTGGTGCATGACTGATTGTTTATGGGCCATTCTCAAATTTCGGGACAAAATGCTCTGGAAAATGTGGTAACGGAGTGGACTTTTGATGCAAAAAACCTGCTTTTTAGCTGTTTAAAAATAGAATGAAATGCAAAAAAATTATGTAAGTCTTATTTTCAGAAGTACTTCATCTCAGATCAATCATTTTTTTAAATTAAATATAGATTTTTTTTGTGGTAACAGAGTGGACAGGAACGGTTTGGTTTTCTCTTAATAGTGCATTCTATTTGGGTGATACAAAGTTTTGATTGCATTCTATTGAATCCTGTCACCCTCAGCAATATATACATAAAATTTCTTTGAAAAAGTATCACTGGTAAGTTCGGAATTGGAGGTAACGGGTGGACATTTTAGTGGGACCAAAAAGTGTTCCAATGAAAATTATGCCTTAACTTGTTGAATATCTGTTGAATGGAAATCTGCAAAGCTGTAGTAGTTTGGCGCATGTGCATCTTACGACATTGAGTTGAAATTGCTCATTAAAAACAATAGCGAGCCGAGCTATGCTTGGTAACGGAGTGGACCAAAAAATTAACATGAACTAGTGACACGTCTTTTACATCAATTAATTCAATGAAATGAAACACGAAAAAAGTTAAATATGATGTATATATTAATATATTAATTCAAGTCTATATCCCATGAATCATGCATCGAAACTTTGAAAATGATGGCACTTTAGGAGGAAAATTAACACTTGATTTTGTCATGTCATGTCCAGTGACAGGGAAAAACCACTGATTTGGCACGGATTACTGGACACAATGCACCAAAAAAAAAGGTCTAATAAATGACTTTTGTTCCAAATGCAGTGGTTCTTAATAGAAATATGAATAACAGATGTGGAGTGACGCTTCAGATATTAATTGCATTCAAATTAATGTCAGGGAACTGGAGTGCCGCAAATGGTCCCGAAATTTAAGAATGACCTTATACAATACAGTGCAATACAATAACCCCCTCTAACATGTTGTAAAAAGCTAGAGAACCTGAAAATTAATTTCTGGCCAGTGGCGTATTTAGGGGGGGGCCATGGTGTCATCCCCCCAGGCCCAAAATTAACATGGAAGAGATAGGAAATGCTGCGGAGCGCCCCGTATTCACCCCATGTAATGGCCCCCCTCTCAGGCCATTTCTAGATTCGCCCCTGTTTCTGGCCTATACAGTGAAAATGAACAGTATCCCAAAGCTGTTTTTACTACAACAGAGACATGTAGGATGATATTTTATGGTTCAGTAGTTTGCGCATGAATAGGCCTATATATGCCCAACTACAGCTGCGGCGGTGACCATTGCTTAATTTGCGCTCAGCTTTCAGAGTTAACAGACCAACAGTGCGAATTGATAGAGCTCAGCAGCAAAAATAATGAGCATCTTGTGGCAAAGGTTGTATTTTGGCTTATTCCTTGGCCTTGTGGCAGTCCAAGGAGATACTTGTGATGACACTAACCCGGAGAACATTGATAATGCGTGTCACTTGAATAGCGCAATGACGGTGTCATATCCTTCAGCTGGAGAAGTGACATGTGGAGATCGTTTGAGGCCGTATCAAACTGTGGAATCACCGACCATCGAATGGACAGGGGCTGAGGTAAATTCATTTTTCACTCATTACCTCTGCAATCATTACTGCTGTTCTATGTTTTAAGTAGAGCTTTGTAAATCAAGTGGAATGGACTACACTGAGCTCCATTAAAAACGCATCATTGCAAAATGGCTCAAAATTGGTACTTTCTTCTAAAATATCAAAAAGAAATTTTGCACACACTTAGTAGTAGCCATAGAGTGGGTCGGGGCTAGAAGCCCGGGTTAGGTGAGAGGCCCCCCCCCAGGTTTATATCTAAACTTACATTTTTAGTGCGTTTTCTTATTGCTGGGCTTGAAGGTAGAGGCTTTTTAGGTGACGTCACAAATTTTCAAGGCGAACAGCACCAAACCATAGTAGAAATTTTAAAAAAAGTGGTTGTCAGAAATAACCTTGGAAATTTTTAAAAGTATAATGGATATCTGCACTGCTTCACTTTAAGACCATCACATAAATATGATTTGGATGAATGTTTTTCGCATTTTAGTTAGAAATATAGAGGTCAAATTAAAATATGTGGGTTTGGGGCGAGAGGCCCCACATGGCATGGGGCATGAGGCCCCCTACACTGCGGCCTCAAAGCTGCTTCAGGAACCATTTAATCATTTGTGCTTTACCTTAAATCTTGATAGAATAGCTAATTAAAATAGAAAAAAAAATGGCCTAAATTGAAACAATGCAAAAAATATAAAAAAATTAATATATGAACAGAAATTTTTTTGAAATTCAGAAAAAGTGAAAAGAATGCCTTAAAAATGATAGAAGAACCCAAAGAAATAACTTTCAAGCTGAATGCACTCGCAAAAAAAATTGCCATAGGATTATGATAGGGGGGCTTCTTGCCCGATGGGTGGGGTAAGAAGGCTATTTAAAATTTTTTACAAAAATGGCTGTAACTCCTTTATTAAAATTGGTAGACATTTGTTTCGTTAGTTATAAATAGAGTCAAGTGATCCCTTCCTGACAGCATTAGCATTCAAAGAATCGACCGTAAAAAGTAGGTCAAATCGCACCTCGAAGTTAAGGGGGGCTGCATGCCCTGACCTACTCTAAGGTTTATTCATTGATTGATTGATTGATTATTTTCAAAAAGCAAAAAACATACAATCACGTATAAAATTTTCAGCTTTATTGGCAAATTGCAATTTGATGGAGATGCACCCGAGCATAAAATACCATGACCTAAGAGGTGGGTGCATCCCCGTAATAAACCCGAACAAGAATAAGAAAGAAAAAATTTAATGGCACTTCATGCTCAGTAATAAAAAAGAGCTGCAATTGTCTCTCCCTTGAACCTTGGCCGCACTTGCTGCAAGGTCCAAGTCAAGAGTAGTCACAGCAATTAAGATATTACAAATCTCTAATAAGTAAAATATGTTTGTGTCAAAAAATCATCGTGGCTACTGTCAAAAATGTTTTATTACGAAATGATTGTCTATGTATGTGTTTCTACCCTTGGTATGCATAAAACCCCCATTATTTAGCAGTTTCGGTTTCAGATGCTTCATTTCCAGATACAGTCCTAGGCATGTCTACCCTGTGGTTTTGGAGTCTTATCTCCTGAGCATTTTTGTGGTTTGCCCTCTGCCCTTTTATTGCTATTTAATGTCTCCAGTGATGGAGACTCCAGATTTGGGTTTGCAACTGTTTGTGGTTTTGTTGACATTCCCAAAATTGGTTGGCTGCTTCACAAGTTTATAACATTGCATTCCAGTTCTGAGTCAACTGAGAAATGTTCAAAGACAATGTGTTTTCTGAAGTTAACAAATAACAAGGGTCCTGGGTTCAAATCCAATCTGGCCCAATCCTTTTGACCGATGGACGGCAGTTTCAATAATCTGATAATCATTTATTTCACTGAGCACTGTGTCCTCCTCCTGTCCTTATTAGCCTGCCTGTCATATCAAATCTTGAGCTTGACCAATTGCACAAATGCAGGACATAAAGCCCCAATCGTCTATCCAGATAGATAGATAGATAGATAGATAGATAGATAGATAGGTGACTGATGATTGGGGCTTTATGTCCTGTATTTATGCACTTTGTAGGTAATTAGGACAGGAGAAGGACACGGCAATGAGGTGAAGGACGATTGAAACAGCCATCCAACAAAGGCCCAGTTGACCAGTAAGAGCTGGATTTAAACCCGGGACCCAGCGATTGGCAGTCCAGCGCGCTACCACTAGACCAAAAAACCTCCCCCTGTATAGGTAGATAGATAAATTGATAGATAGATAGATAGATAGATTGATAGATAGATGGTGGGACGGGACTTACTCAGTTGGTAGCACTCACATCATTCTATGACTGTGTCCCAAGTTCAACTCCAGCTCTGGCCTGGTCACCTAAACCTATGTTAGACAGCACTTTCATCTTTTGCATCATTACTGTATCCTCACCCTGTCCTAATTGATCTACCGAGTGCATAAATACAGGATGTAGGGCCCCAGTCACCCATCCTGACAGATGGATATTTTGATCGATTGATGGATAGGTAGGTAAATAGTATTGGTATTGTTGTAACTCCACATCTTAGATCATTCTTGTATGATGAAAGGTTGCTCTACTTGCCCCCCCCCACCTCCTGCATCAGCTGCATGACCTTTTATTTTTACACTTGATTTGAAAATAAAGATTCAATGACTGCCACTTTACTTTACATAAATAAATAGCAAAAGCAGCTCTAGTTTCTTCATGGTAGAATGTAAGTTATAGTTTTACCAAAGGCAGATCTACCTTTGGTTTTATTTTATGCAATGTAACTCTAAACTATGTAGTAAACATAGCTGCTACTTGGGGATTTTAAAAATCCAGATGTGACTCATCGAAAGGGGTAACCAAGGGACTGGGGCTATAACAGGTCATTTTATGTTTGTAGTTGAATTAACGCACCATTTGGGCAAGATTGTGGGTTGCTCAACTTGAGCAGTTCTGAGCAGACCTGCCTAGGACTGGATATTATATACTGATGCCTACATTTTGAGTTTTTCGTTCAAAAAATTGCTTTATCCTCAATATTTTATTTTTAATTGTTCATGGGACACCTCTTTGTAGTCTTGTAAATGTTATGTGAAAATTTCATAAAGTTATTCCTGTCCAACAAGCCACAAAATCAATATTTCAATTGCCTCATTTTCCAGTGAAGCACAGTCCGTGAACTAATGTTTCAAATAGAGCTCACTAAAATGCGTAGTGCAAAGGGAAGAGTCATCCCTTTTTAAAAATTTTTTCCATTACTGGTTTTAAGACCATACATGAGGTCTGTGCCAAATTTGAAAAATTTGGGCAACAATAACTAAGAAAATATGTTTAACGATGTTGCATTTTTAATGGCGCTCAGTGTGTATACAACAACTTTTTTTTTAATGGACACCTGATCTAGACATACCTACTTCTTTTCTTTACAGGACGGAAAAAAATATGTGACGTTAATGGTGGACCGTGACGCGCCATTTCGACCTTCATATTTTCTTCACTGGCTTGTCAACAGGGTCACTGTAAGTAAAACTGTTAAAAAAATTTGAGAAATAATGTTGGAAAAAAAAAAAGACGAACAATTTAGGGGGAAATAAAAACTTGGAAAAAATTTGGATAAAAAAGCCAACACACTTTTTGATAAAAACTCATATTGCATTCGAACCATGCAGTATGAAAAAATGTGAAAAAAGAAATCTTGTAAAAAAGCTTTTTCTGGAAAAATTCTCATATTGCACTCAAACCATGCAATATGAGTTTTTATGATGTTTTCATGTGACTGATTTTGGCCAGTCAGCATTACTCTAGCATAGCGGTAATGTATAAATATATATGTTATATATGTTATATATATATTAATTCATGGACATTATAAGAAACTTTTTCAGTGGCTTATGAATAACTAAATTCGGTTTGAAAATTAATTTTTAGGATGCAACTTTGAGAAGTGGACTGACCGCCAATGATGGAGATCTTTTCAGTAAGTAAATGCAGAATTATTTACAAGTTCAGTTAGAAGATAACTTGGGGAAAATTCACCCCTTTTTATTTTGTAAAGGTAATCGGTCCCTTAGCAGATTTAGTAACTTTGTTTAGAACATCACTTGAAGATTCAACCACACGTATATATATCTAAACATAAGAGATTTAGAGTTAACTTGCCCAGTCACCCAGACGACTAAATTCCCACCTTGGCAACAGAATTCTTTCTTTTAAATCTTTTCCGCAGAATTGGACGACTGAAATCTTTCTTTTAAATTTGCTTCCCAGAAATGAATGATTGAAATAATTCTTTTAACCCTCCTACGGTCCACAGGGGTCTTAATTTAGTCAACACACATAAGATGGAAAGTGTTCTCAGTGGACATTGTAAATTTAGGCGATCAGAAAACAAGTGTCTATTTAGATACCAAATATGCCTTGAAAGTTCTTTTTTAGCGATTTTATATCTGGTTCCTATCTGGTATCCGGCAAAGTTGTCAGCTGGGAGTCAATTTTTGGCGTTCAACCGATGAAATTTGCAATCGGGTAATGAGAAAGCAGTTGAGGCGACTGGCTGGGAAAAAGATCATTCATATCAGCTGGTTGGGAGGTGCTGAATGACGCTTGGGCTGGATGGCTACCCAGCTGACAGCATAAGAAATATTTTCTCCCAGTTGCATAAAACAATGAATCTTATAAGTGTCGCAAAAGATGTGCAACCAAGACCATACACTGATATGGGCATTATAATAACACACTGTCATGAGGTGCCCCTGGAAAACATTAGGCCAGTCAATACGGCAGGCCTAACAACACTGATGGTGAGTATAACTATGACATCACCAGTGGTGTATTTAGGGGGGGCCATTTGGCCATGGCCGCCCCCTCAGGCCCAAAATTTACATGGAAGAGATAGGAAAAGCCGCGGAGCACCCCGTATTCTACCCATGTAAGGCCCCCCCCCCTCAGGCCATTTCTAGATATGCCCCTGGACATAACTCACCTTTTCAATCTTCTCTTGCAGGTTATATGGGGCCGAGCCCTCCCAGTGGCAATCATCGCATCCAAATTTTCATTTATGAGTCCGATTCCACTCCACTAGAACTTGGGAATCAAAGAAGAAGAGACGGATTTGAGCTTGCGAAATTTGTCAAGAAGAACAACTTATGCGGTAGACTTGTGGCGGCTTTCCAGTTCAATGTTACACAGGCACACAAATAGATTAATAAATAAATACTTCACCGATTTATTTTCATGTACAACCCAAAAATTCTTTCCAAACAGATGCTCGCACTTTATACGATGCCCCTCTACTTCCATGCCTTTGCACTCCCTAGCCCCCCCCCCTTCCCCTTGTCACTAAAATGGCATTATTTAGTTTCTGTTGATAAATGAAGATATTTTATTCAGAATCGCTTTTAATATACATGTACACTCTTGCTCATGAATATGGAATATAGGAAAACACGAAAACTACCATTGAATTATAGCTCACACTTTTAAGAACCTAATTGATTTCTAATGAGTTACTTGAAGTCCTCATTTGGATATTAGCTTAATTCTTTCAAAATTCGGTAGGCTGGAGGAAAGTGAAAAACAATGGAAAAAAGGCTAAAATATGAATTTTTATATAGGGCCAGAATTGCATCTAAAATTGTTGATTTGTGGAAGTTATTATGATATCACGGAACATTTTATTGATGCTCAATTGTACACCCAATGTGTGATCTATCAAAATGTACCATAATTCTTTTAACTAAAACTAGTTTTGGCTGCTCGCAATTGAGAGTTTATCCTAAGGAGTTTATCACCATAAACCAGGTTGGTTTATCACCATTGTTTATGAAAACCTCAAAATAAGCAGAATCCACTCCAGCCACCCATATTTGTTTCGTCTAGCCTCTTCTGAGCATATTGAAGTTAATTTTTTAATTTCTGGACTCGCCCAAAACTTGGATAAAAAAATTAACAAGCACCCAAGTCATTTTGATATATTCCATATTTATGAGCAGAAGTGCATATACATTGCAATGGCCTTTCAAAATAAAGCAGACTTTTGGGTAAAATTTTCCATATTTCCACTTATTTAAAGTGGTTAACTTTTTAAGGTGTCCTGGGAAGTGATGGCATGGAGGGTGAGGGTAAGAACTAAAGGGCAAGCATCTTAAAGGGGTTTTGGAAAACCTTTTAGGTTGTACTGTGCTTCCTCAGTTTATTTTAGTAGCTTATTTAATGATGCAGAAAGAAAAACAATAAAAAATTAAAACTATCCATTGTTTGTTAATGTTATTATCCTGTAAAACACACCTACACAGTGAGCCCATCCCAAATGAAAGCTCAGTATATACTTCTGAGCGATTAGCAATCTACCAAGCCGTATGGCTTGCTGGAATGTCTGAAAAAGACATTCCAGCAAGCCATTTGTAATTTGTTCCCAGGGCCAACCCTAGGCCAATGCAGCCGATGCAGCCGATGCAGCTGCATCGGGCCCCGCGCTCTTGGGGACCCCGCACCCTCAAAAAGATATAAAGAAATGTCTATGCTCGAGCAACAGTGCTGACATGCTTAATTGCACATATGAGCAATTAACTCTTGTTCTGTAATCTAGTTGCTGTACCCTAATTGATCTCAGCTCTTGTTTATTGCAATCAACATCCAACACTTGAACCTTTCAATGGAAGGGCCAGTGAAGGCCTTCGTATTGGCACTTAAACAGTGTAGGTTTCTGCTGAAGCTAAAATGCATTAATTATTTTTCTTTAGACTAGTTAAGGCGACCAAACTTTGCGAACCAATGCCTTTTCTTTAAAAAAAAATTGTTTTGTTTGAAAACTGCAGACAAGTGTTCTTAGCTGCTTAGCAACATTTCATATTGCTGTTTTAGGTCTCCTGGTGACATTAAAATTTAGTGCATATTGAGCACCACTTTGTAAAGTTAATTATAATGCTGACAAGCCTGAGCTTTAAACTTTTGAGAGGAAAAGGAGCCGATACATGGTCACACTCAAAAGTTAGGTTGATTAGACGTAGTACCTCTATCAATCAGCTAATGAAGAGTGTTAGTATACAGGTAAATAAACTAACCAACTTTCGTTTTATTGGTGAGATACTATCATCATTCTTGGACTCCATTTTAATCATTACTGCGGTCCAGTCACTAAGCAGATGTAATATTTTATTCATGGCCCCCAGATTTACTGCAACCAACACAATTTTCCATCAAGCCAAGATGACATCTCAAACATCTACAAAAAACAAACATTCTTCCAGTGTTCAGCCAACAGTGCAAACACAAGGGAGTCGAAGGGACCTCCCATGCAATCAATGAACTTCTTCCACCATCCTAACCTCTCAGTGTAGGCTAGTGAACCTACACTGACCACATGATATAGGCCAACTGTTTTATGAAGTTGTAACATTAAGATTAACTCTCCTCCGGTGTGAAAGACATAATTAACAGTTTGAGATTTCTGAAAGCAATTGAATGGATGGTTTAGTGTTTCAGTGTTGCCTGTTAATTGTTTGAATGAGTTTCTTCGTAGAAATAGTCCAGTCATTCTAGGAGAATAAGGGGGTCAACCCACCACAAATTGCAATAGTAATGATTCTGGTACCAAATTGATTGCCATATTCTAGAGCAACTTTCCTGAAGTTTACCCATAAATTTATGTATTGGAACATGGCCTAATTAGCATAAATCCAAGATGGCGGCAGTGAAAATCATGTTTTCTGCAAATAACATGGAAACTATTAGGTTTAGGCCTCATATATGTATGAAACATGAAAATAAACTTGGGTATTACGGACAATTTGACACCATTCCCATGTCTTTATCTCTATTAGTGTCCGAGATATG
The DNA here is from genome assembly GCA_026936325.1 of Platynereis dumerilii. Classification (NCBI taxonomy): domain Eukaryota; kingdom Metazoa; phylum Annelida; class Polychaeta; order Phyllodocida; family Nereididae; genus Platynereis; species Platynereis dumerilii. The sequence continues at coordinate 19,403,834 of JAPTHN010000005.1, read as the reverse complement.
GAATATTCACATATCTGATATTTCAGGAAATATCTGTAAAACGGCCAAAAAACTTAATTATTGGTGTTGATTCCAAATACTTGATTTATGATTTTTGTTTTATCCATTGAGGATGCAAAAGGGACTCCTTGTGGACCATTTCACAAATCAATCTTGTCTTTACCTCAATTCTCTCCCCTAGTATCCCATCATTTGCATGTCAAAGTCATGCCATGAAAATGCATTCCTCGTTGAACATTGTCCATTTTACAGCAAAGAAATATCCTTCGTTCGGTCTATTTTTTATGGTCATGGTTCTCAACAGCTGTCTTAAGCATTAGAGTATATATAAGTAGTCAAGTGCATTCAATTCTGCCTATTTTGAATTATTCCAAGCATGGTTAGTAACTATAATAGAAGTTAACAATGGAATAGAAATATGGTAAATACTGCTATTGTTGAGGGCATTATAATCATGCAACTGCAACACTGGCCTGAATTTCACTACTGCTTCTCCTAACTCCTACCATTGGCCACCACAACTTTCTTCAGCCCATCATCACAAAACAGGACTGTCATCAGTAAAGTTGTGTGGTGTCTCAGAACTGGGAAGAAGAATTTTCCATTATTGGAGCCTCTGAAAGGCAAGCAACATACAGTTGAGTCACTCTAAACTTAGAGCTCAACAGGTTCACAAAATTGTGTATGTGCTGCCCTCCTGAATCCATAACAGAAACTACAATCGATCTGACTCTTGTCAGTGAGCTCTAAGAGATTTCAGATTCAGCAACTATCACTTTTTTCAATTGAAGTGGAGTAACAATTTGGTCTGTTGAATTTGGTCTAGAATTGAATATGCAATAACTTTTAATCGTCCAGTTTATTGTTAGAATGCTGCAATTGCTGCAAAGTGGTACTTGTTGTGGAAATTTTTTTTTGGCGGAATCATTATTTTCCCACCTGGGGAATTGTGAGTCGTCCCAGCAAGACAGCCAAGCATGAAGACCCTCACTTCTCAGTATAACTATAAGTTTATTAAGCTGGCCCTGACCACAATATGTAATAGATAACGCCCTCGTTTGTGACGATATGCAATATATCCGAGGGCTTTAGCCCGAGGATTATTGCAGATCGTCACAAACAAGGGTGTTATCTAACTTATACCACTAAGTACAAAACAAATTAATTTAAATCCCTTTGTTTGCCTTCCATCCTTCTTGTTTGACAACATTTCATGGTATTTGTTGCACATTCATGTTCCTCAGTTCATTTGAAGGTTGGCAGCCTGTGAAGACAACAGGTCAGAATTCTTTGTTCTCAGGAAAAAATACAATACATAAATTTTGTAGATAGAAAGATAGATGGAAAGATAGATAGAAAGATCGATTGATAGATAGAAATAACACAATACATTAATATCATAGATTAATTTTTTATATTGATTTATAGATAGATAGATAGACAGATAGATTGATAGACGGATAGATAGATAGGTAGGTTGATAGTGGAGCCCTCTCAGCCAAGGTCTATTTCGTAATGCTGATTATGACAGTCACTGAGTAAATGTTATTTTGAAGTTACAAAATACATTTGAAAAATAATTGAAAGCAAGGAGCAGGGGTTCAGGGGCGGCAGCCCCCGAAATAAGATGAAGCAGGGGTTCGGGGGCGGCAGCCCCCGAATTAAGAAGAAAAAATAATTCTTTGAGCTTGCCAAATGGGGCCAAAATTGTTGGTCTGCTGCTCCGCTATTTTTTTTTTGCAGCTTACCTATCCAAAATGAACTATTTTATCAAGTGACCTTAAATTTGATCATTATGTCAGATATTGGTATAAAAAGAGTGAATACAGCCTTTTTATTGAGACCAGTTACACTTGATACAATCTTCCTCCTTGTTTACTGTCTGTGTTCAGTTTTAATCCCTTGTTGGTCAGTTTTGTTTCAGCGTTTCCTTCAATTTTGTCAACTTGTAGTCAGCCAAGCATGCAATATCATGGTCAGGTGTATGAGCTGTGATATGCATTATATCAGAGCGAAATCCTGCCTTCTGATTGGCCAGAAAAAGCAAACAGTGGTATAAACATTATTTGTGAAGTTGTAACAAAAAGATTAACTCTCCTCCGGTGTGACAGACATAATTACCTGTTTCAGATCTCTCAAAGCAACTGAATGAATTCTTTAGTGTTTCATTGTTGTCCGTTTGTTGTTTCAATTAGTTTATTTGGAGAAAACCATAAGCTGTCATTTAAATCATGCTGGAAAAGCTGTTAAACGATTTGAAAACTTCATTATTTCATGGTACTCATTGGCAGTGCATGTGCACTCATTGATCGTTTAACATTGTTGATTACGATTTGTTTATATCTTGCTGGCAGCTCAGGTGTGCGTATGAGCACAAGTGATGAGGTCCATCTGCCTGGACATGACCTGACCTACTTGCATATTGATAAAAGTGTCAGCTTGAGGTCATCCAATTTCTGGCAGACTCTCCAGCTGTGCTGTTCGTTTAGAGTCTGTGAGCAGACTGCAGTTGAGTAGTGCAAGCCAGCAGATGGTTGTGATTAATTGTGGTCATCAACCTGGCAGATTTCAATCAACTGTTTTCTTGAACAATGTTGGATGTCAGAGAAGATCTGAGTCAGTGTCATCCTGCCATGGACAGTGGGGTTCAAGTAACATGGTATATTGTGGAAATTTATCAGGATAAAATCTGAGCCAACTCTTGTGCCTTTTCTAATTATACTAGATTATATTAATACATTATAATTGCCCCACCCCCTCTTTAATGTCCCCCACGGCCTTAGGGACTTAAATGGAGGCAGGTTGTATCCAGTATTCTATGCTGGGGCAACTGAAAGACCTTGGGCATCCCTTAATCAAAAGGGCATTTGCCAGATTTCCAGACTTCTCATCTCATCATCATACGATGGTCACCAAAAATGAAAGTGCATGCAGCTTAGTCCGCCAAAATGGAGTTTTAGCTGCCCCGCCTGATCCGGGGTATACAAGCACAACATAAGTCCGTCATGTTACAATCTGTGAATTAAGCATGCCGATTTTGGAGCAAGCATCTCACATTTCTTCAATGGTACATTGATGTTTAACAGCATTAATTGAGCAATCATTGCAGTATAGGGGAGATTGCATTGCAGTATAGGGGAGATTGGAGTACATAGATGTTTGTTTCATATTTTGTACCCTGGGAATGAGAGTTTCAATGGCTCAACAACTTTCTGGATGTCAAGTTAAAGCAAAAATTGTTGATTCTCTTCAATGACTGTCAATTCCTCTTAATTATGAAAATATCCTTCTGATGTGTTTAACTTTCATTTTGAAAATCTAACCAACCCCAAGTTGATGTCTGGCAAGGTGCAAGTTAATACCTGAACCTTTTCGACAAAAGTCCCAAAAATAAAGATACAATAAAATATGATGTCCCGAGTGTTTCTGTGATTCTGAATACCAATCTGACTAAACTAGTTACTCCTGGGGGAACATTGTCACTCAGAATGAGAGAAAAATATTGAAGACTTTCCTCGGTTACCTTACAGACGTGCTTTAAGTCACTGTTAAGGTAAGTGTTAAAAAAAAGAATCAAATCTTCTGATGACCATAAATCAATCATCCTCAGAAATGTTGTTTATAGATTCAGTTAAACCCCAGTTATGTCTTTATCACAGAGATCAACTTTGTCCTTTAAGAAGGGTTTCCATTACAGATCTTTCCAGATCCCAAGAGCTATGTCACTGGGTTTGAAAGCCAACTGGTGCTGTGGCCGACACAACTACCGAATGCACCAGTTGCAGTGATCAAATTATATAGCCGTATTGACTGAATAGAATCTTGTTTAGTTTCACTTTTAAGTTGATTCAATGTGCTCTAAGGAAAAACTAATTTAGCGCCCTATCCATCAGACAACAGCACCTCAATGCAACTCTTGTCTATTGACCAATCTGGAGAGTCTCATCCATGCATTTGTTTAATATGCAACCAAATTGGCAGCAACCTGAACATAAACCACAGTTTCACTTTTCAACAGTGAAAGTGTTTTTCTTCATAAATTCATAACTTTCCTTATGAAAACTTCACAAATCTAGAATCGGAGGGGGGAGGGGGGGTGGTAACCTATATTCGAAAAAGTGTATGTCCTTCAATTTTCTACATATCAATTTATTCCGGGGATCTACTTAGTCTGGGGATCCACTTACCCCATGCAGTGTCATCTAGATAATTGTAGTTGTTTAAAATAGGCTGCATTCCATGCACGTAAGGTATCATATCCTTAAGAGACATGATAATAACCAGACCCAATTTTGGGTCATGGTTGGATTTAAAATAATTCACTATTTTCAACGAATGACGCATTTTCAAGGTATGTCTTCAACATGCAATACGTGGGATGTGGGGGTATAGAATTGAGGTAAAGACATGGTAAATGTGTAAAATGGTCCACTATATTTCCCTTTGAATCCTCAATGGATAAAACAACAAAATCATACATTAAGCATTTGGAATCAAGGCCAATAATTACGTTTTTTGGCCGTTTTACAGATATTTTGTGAAATATCAGATATGTGAATATTCCATATCTCGGATACTAATAGAGATAGAGACATGGGAATGGTGTTAAAATGTCCGTAATACCCAAGTTTATATTCATGTTTCATACAGATATGAGGCCTAAACCTAATAGTTCCCATGTTATTTGCAGAAAACATGATTTTCACTGCCGCCATCTTGGATTTATGCTAATTAGGTCATGTTCCAATGCATAAATTTATGGGTAAACTTCAGAAAAGTTGCTCTAGAATATGGCAATCAATTTGGTACCAGAATCATTACTATTGCAATTTGTGGTGGGTCCATCAGTAGAATGACTGGACTAAAAACCATAAACAATTATTTAAATCACACCGGAAAAAAGCTGTTTTAAAAAGGATTTGAAAACTTCAGATTTTTATAGCACTTGTTAGCAGGGTCAATGTTGATGAACCCTGAAATGGGAGGATGCCTTCCACTGTCTTTTGATTTATGCAGTGTCACCATATTGGCCAATCCTTAATTGCAATTCTCACTTGCCTTTCCACTGAAAGATTCAAGGGTTGGATGTTGATTGCAATATACAAGAGCTGAGATCAATTAGGGTACAGCAACTAGATTACAGAACAAGGGTTAATTGCTCATATGTGCAATTAAGCATGTCAGCACTGTTGCTCGAGCATAGACATTTCTTTATATCTTTTTGAGGGTGCGGGGCCCCCAAGAGCGTGGGGCCCGATGCAGCTGCATCGGCTGCATTGGCCTAGGGCCTGCCCTGCTTTTAAAAATGAATTGTGAAACTGATTTGGGGCCTATGAAAGTTAGATTGCAACTGCAGCACAAAGTTGGTTTCTTTGTGCAACTGCATTGTACGTCTCACTTATTTTGATGATGTGACATTTAATGCAAAGTAGGTTTCTTATTCCAATGTTTGCATATTTCGCAAAAATAAATTTATAACGGGAGCCACAAATTGTTATGTACTGACCTCTCAAAAGGGTCGATTGATGAGGTGGGAGAGAGAATGGGAGTGCTCAACATGCTAAACATTTACCCCATGTGAGGGATCTTTTACTTGCTCACCACAGGCAGTCAGTCACTGATGCAAGAGGCCACCAATCTAACATCTCATCCGATTGATCCGAACAACATCCAGCTGGCATTTTTCTGAAGGGCATTGAAAGTCGACCAGTACACTGAAAATTTTGGGTTTTCCGGGTTTGAACCCATGCAGGCAAAGACCTTCAGTGGAGCACATGGCCAGCTGGAGCAGGCTATCTGCGATTTCAACAGCTACACCACAGTTGAAATTGAAAAGGATGGGCATAAAGGACACACATAATTGTAAATTTGGAGAGGATTTTTCTCACAAGCATTCATCAAATATGATTAAATCTGCAACAATACATCAGGCCTAATGTGCTTATCGGCTTATATTTGTTAGTAAATCAGCCAGCGGAAGCAGGATACATTTTGAAGGAGTTACATACGGTTGGATGATTTTCATACAATGGCAGCTAGGCGCATGAATTAAATGAATTATTCGATGATCAGCGGACGATATCAGTGTCAGGTGAAAATTCAATGGTCGATCCGCACGGTCACATGCCCCCAGACCTCTTGTAGGTCTGCCAAGTACAGTTAAATTGTGTGCAGCAGACTATGAAAAATAAATTTCCATCTGGGATGTTGCTTTTGAATATATATTCGAATTTCATCAGTTTTTTAAGTTTATGTTACAACCATTTTCATAATTGTAGACATTGACTGTCATGTAGCCAGAATGGTCTTTTTTCTAGGACATAAATTCTATAGGGAAAAGTTACATCAATAAACTACCGACATCATGTGCCCCATAGAATAACAGGTCCTGGAAAAAGTTTCACATTCAGGCTAAGTGTCCACAATTATGAAATCAACTATAACACGCGCCAGATCTGCAGAATGAAAATGTTTACATTTCAGATTTTGAAGAAAATCAACAAGCATTCATTGCACAAACTTAATGGCAACCCAGATATTTCTCTCAGCTATAGTGGGATATAATTGAAAATAATTGGAGGCATACCATATGTAGCTCCATTATTAATCTGTTCAATCCTCTTAATCCTAATATTATAAGTTAGAAAATCAATCGAATGTCAATACAAGAAAGAGTGTATCTGTTACTTAACTTATTGCTTTTGAGCAAAGTTCATGCTCATTCTGGATATTTACTCTTATTTGAATGGTAAGTCAAATTATTGTTATTTTTCATTAGATTTAGTGTTATATTAGAGCTGTTTGCGGATTAGCGATCCAAACAGTTTCAAAATAAACTTTAAACTTGGATGTGTGATGTCACTGGCTTAAAAATGTTTTATTTGTGTCAGTTATGGTAATCAGTTGATTCAGTGCTTATCACATCTAGCAGCGTAGGTGACAATAAACAATACTGATTAAATTACTTAAGGTACTTTATCAAATCAGAAGATTAGGATACCAACAGAAAACTGTTGATGATGTGGCAAAGCCTGTTTGCAAATTGAAAATAAGAAAATTAAATTTTCCAGAGGACCGCACATCCACAAAGAGCTATAATGAATTATTTATTAGTTTCCGTGCTACAGATGCTAGTCTTGTTATCTTCTGTTTGTAGCAAAAATCATGCACAAGTAACAGATTGTAGTTTCTGATCCAGAAGGAAGTGGCAAGTTTACTGGTTTTTCGTTTAAACATCAGGTTGTAGTTTTTAATCTAAAAAAAGTGATGTTAAAAACATAAAAACTTGTTATGTTTTTCACATCACTTTTTTTAAAACAGGAAGAATGTAAAGAACTGATAACAATTCAAATGTTAATTAGTTTTTTAAGAAAATAAAAACCAGTTCCCTATTAGGAGGCTGCGACCATTATGGTACAGTGTATATATTAGACTGGGTCTTAGTTTCGTTATTCTTTTTTGATGATTAACTTCTTCCAAGTTTAAAAATATAATTTTCAAGATATTGAAATAAATAATTCTGGAGGATCTTTTCTAAACAATTTATTATTAATTCAATATAATACAGAAACTTTTTAATGGAGATGTGTACAAATCTCCATTTATGCAGGCACAGTGACAAATGGACCATTTTGGCGGGAAATTTGAAATTTCAGCATTTTCAGAATGTCTTTTGGGCCCTGTCTTGGCTATTTGGTTTGGAGATGTTTGGGTCAAGAGATATGTATAACTTGATTATAGAGCATGCATCTGGCATAGGAATGAATACCAGGCATGTTGTAATTAAGACGTGTTTTCCTTTTATATCTGCGTTTCCAAAGCAAAACTCTGAAACAGTTTTACCTGTGGGCATGAAATTCTACCATCATATGCATTAAATACCCTTAATGTTCCTTTTGGGGGTCTAAATTTATGCTCTTACAAAAATTAATCACAGTAAATTCAGCGAAAATGTGAAAAAAAGTTAATTTTTCAATGCTTTATGATTTCCGTGAATTTTGGAGTTGCACTGCGGAAATTATGCATTTAGATGTCTAAATTATACCTCTTTAAATGATTTAACTTATTTGGAGGGCCAACCCTTGTGGACAATTTCCTCTGAGAAACGTTGGTCTAAGGTAGGATTAAACCTCCCATCCACATCAGACCCAACGTTGGAAAACTACGTATTTTGTCGACAGCTGATTACGAGATTATTACGTACGTATATATCGTAAATATTGCGTATTTCTCCAACATTTTTTGACAACGTGGCCCCCACGTTGAAAGAACGGTCGTTATACGCCTCTGGGGCGTCAGGCGTGGCAGGCCAGCCCAGCGCGCTGGTTCTTGCGCATGCGCAGAATTCGGAGGAGGCGGCCATTGCTGACCGCCGCTCGTGTGTATTAGACTTATATCGGTCTAGAACATCATTTATACTACCGGAAAAGTTTATTTAACCATGGCCGATTGATTATAGGATGTATATAAGTTAAATGACCCATTCGGATGGACTCTAGCTGGTCTGTATGCTTCACAATCATCATGTCAATCGGCGGTGTGGAATATGTGGATTCATTGTTTTCGGCCAGGGGCGGATCCGCCGGGGGGCTGCCGCATTGCTTCAGGCGGTCCAGCTCCCGGCCAGGAGCTGCCAGGCTGCCGCCCCCGTGGAATAAAAATGATAAATAAAATAAAGCCCTTGAATATTGGCCGTCATTACGATTGAATGAAGTTCTCATCTGATTTTACTGCAGGATTTTTTTTGGGGGAGGGGATTTCAAGATTTTTTTATTTCAGGTCTTGAGGGGATGGGTGCTTGGTGGACTTTTTGTTGGGAGATCTGCAAAGAGAAAACATGATTTAAAACAGTGAAGAGAAGAAAAGAAAACAGAGCAAGATAGAGAGAGCAGAGCCAGGCAGCAAGCACTGAAGGTGGCTCCAAAATTAGTAGACTTTTCTTCCTTGTTTTACCAAGCAGTCTACAGTCCATTTAAGGACTATAATAAATAATAAATAAGAATATTCACTTACCTTGTAAGGGATTAATGCTGCAACTCTGAAGAGTTGGAAAAATCCCAATCCAAATTGGCCTGCTGGATAGGTGGCATTCAGTTGCAAGTAGGCTCAGTTCAACTCCGGTCTTAACTGATTCTCTCTTGCTCGTTTGTGGTTGAGCAGTACTTCAGAATTATTTTTTTTGGCCTATGTAATCTTTCATATTTTAAGAGATATTTATTTGGTAATTTTTGTTACTTTTGTAGCTACTATTTCTTTATGGCTTCATCCAATTATCACCAGCAAGCATCCTGTTGGAGGTTTTATATGCTTAAAGTTACCAGATAGCTTGGAATAGGTATGGGAATAGATGGCGCTACAAGGTTCTCTGTGACTTAAGATCCCAGGTTCTGCAACTTTGTGCAAACCTTCAACAAACCTTTAGCAGATACGTATGATCAGACGTTTGCCCTGAACGTTACTTTCAAACGTTTTCCATACATATCAAAAACACGTTGGAGAAACCTTGGAACTTACGTATTGCCAAATGTGCGACCATACCTTTGATAAACCTATGAATCAAAGGTATGGTCATACGTAATAGTCTAAGGTTGTAAAAACCTCTCAAATGAATGTTCAACAAACCTATGAATCAAAGGTATGGTCATACGTAATAGTCAAATGTTCTTCAAACCTCTCAACCAAAGGTATGACTTACGTAATAGTCTAAGGTTTTAAAAACCTCTCAAATTAATGTTCGACAAACCTATGAATCAAAGGTATGGTCATACGTAATAGTCAAACGTTCTTCAAACCTCTCAACCAAAGGTATGATTTACGAATGACTGACACGTTTAGCCAAACGTTACAACCAAACGTTCTTCCAACCTCTCAACCAAAGGTATGACTTATGTGTGACTCGAACGTTCGTCCAAACTATAAAACAAACTATCTGCCAACCTCTTACTAAGGTTGCGACCTACGTTTGGTTTTCCATCTGAGTGCAACGTTTTGAAATTACCTTTGTCCTACCTTTGTCATACGTTGTTTGGCCCAACGTTTGATTCTAACCCAAATAATTACGTAGGGAAAGGTTTGATTTACGTTGCTGCTTGGGAGGGAATCTTGTGAAATTTTCATAAAAACAAAAACAAAACTGGGAAAAAATTAGGATTTCCGATATTTTTCTCGAAATTTTGGTTTCTCAAAAATTAATGGTAAACAATAAATTGATAAACTTCAACAAATATTTACTTAATCATATTAGGAAGTTTTTTTGCAACCATATATCTCTATAGTTTAGTGTAAAATTTTGTGTTGGCACTCCTGTTTTGTCAGAGCCCATTGGATTTTGATGGTTGTCAGTAACTGTTTGAGATAACTCCAAGAAACTGGCCAGCCTTGGGTAGGCCTCCTGGGCCAAAGCAGTCAGTTCTGGCTAATACTGAGACAACTAATTCTATTAGTGGATTAGACTATGCCTAAGATTCCCAGTCTTCTCATCTAATTTTCATATGATAATCACCAAAATGAATGTGCAGCTACTTCCACTAAAAGGATGTTGAGCTACCTGGCAGATCACACCCATTTCCATGCATCATTTTAAAGCTCTTTCAAAGTTCATTTATGAAAATGTATTCTTATTTCCATATCACCTATGCCACATTTTGCGGCTTGAAATGGATTATTTTTAAAATCCTGAAATTTAGCACACAATATCAACAACACTTTGTTCTGGCCACTCAGGGAAAGTCTTTTTCAGGGGATATGAAGTAAGACACTACAACATCTCCATTTTGAACCCCTGGGTTCTTGTACATTTTATGCCTCAATGAAGTAAGTTATTTCTCATAAAGAACAACTGCTCCGATGCAAGACCACCCCTTATTAGCCTGCAACTGATGATAAATACTGATTTTAAATTTAAGCTCATTACTTTCGATAAGTTACTTGGATCATAAACGCTTTGAAATAATTTTTTTAATAAGATTTTTCTGCAGGAAGCTGATGGTGATTCTTGATGATCTAATGGTCTATAGCCTAATTTTTAAGATTAGATATCTCCTAACATGTCATGTTAATTTATATTGTTCAAAAGTTGGTGTGCTGCCAATAATTATATGTCACAAATATTTGAAGTTCAAGAAAGTCGATCAATCATAACCTGGCAATTAGAAATGTCAAATCAACTTCATAACTTGGCAATGCAAGTGTATACCCACACTGTACAGGTGAATGCATTTTGTGTGAACCCTGCATCGATACATTTTGATTATAGTAACATAAATAAACATAAATCTTAATTGGAATACATCTGTGGGAGATAGGTAAATTACACTTCACTGCAGGAGAAATTTAATAAACAACAAAATGAAGTAAGTTTATATTTAAGATCTAATTTGAGGGATATTTAAGTAATTATTCAAAAAATTCAGCCAATCATGCACCAGTATTTCATTGCAATAATTCCCATATTCTTTCTGGGCCACTCATCGTCCCATGTTTACCTGTTTTCAAGAGCGTTTGTCTCATGGTATAAGCCGGTAATGATGTGCATCTTAATTTTTCAGCTGCCCAACGTCTTTAATTGTATCTCTTTAACTTTTTTATTAAAATTCCAGGTGGTGATTGGTGAATGGTGATGGGAATGAAAACTGAAGCAACAACTAATCATCTGCTGCCACCTATTGGGAGTGAACAACACTTAGTCAATATCAGTACTGACTATCTAAAAAGGTACAATTTTATTATCCCAGTTTAAGTACGTTTATTTGTTTGTTTTAGCCCCTTGTAGTTTTACATCAGACAACATTTGTTTCTATGGATTTTCATATGGGCGACAAAACTGAGAGTTATTTTCAAATGCCACTGAATAAATATTGGCTTGTTGAAACGACTTTCTAAGATTAGATCCTACTTAGGATATTTATAAAGGTGTTAGTAATGGAATATGTGGAAACACTGAGCTGATTATATATATTTATGGCACCTTAGTATGTAATAAAGATAATCCTAGATTATCAAACTTGTTATTCCAGCATACAGTATCTATATACATTGGGCATATGCATCACTAAACTATATATGTACACAGAACTTTACAAGCTCAAGTGTGAGCAACAATACTACTGGTGTTGCAAACAAATTGAGCGCGAAACAGATATTTGACCTAACTGGGTCAAACTGCCCCAGTTTGAGAGCTTTTGGGTCATTAGTGAATGGAGGGTGTGTATGCAAATTGGTCACGTGGTATGATCACGTGGTACTTGGCACCCCTGGGGGTCTGGTTGGGACCAGGCTCCAGATACCGCTGTTATCGTTTGAGTATCCCCGTTTAGAGGGGTAAAACTTTTCACCCTCTCTCCAGACACTCTGAGAAAGTTTTGGTTGTTAAAAAGCCATTACCGTGAGGACATTTTCCTTCTGTGTTTATCCCATTTATAGGTATTACCCTCCCAAATATGGGCCAATGGATAAACTGGGCTTTGTTTTCTTCAATCATTAACCCAACATACAGAGGTCATGCAGCATCGTACAATGTATCTCTGTCTTGTTGGGGACAGGGCTACTACGGGGGTAATGGTTTTTTAACGACCAAAACTTTCTGTAATTCTCTGAAAGAAGGGTGAAAAGTTTTGCCCTTCCAAACGGGGATACTTAAACGATAACAGCGGTACCACAAGCCCAAGTGCCAACAGGGCAGGAGTTGGTAAAGTGAGGGGGTCAACTCTTGAATTTTGAAATTTTTGGATGTTGCCATTTTTCAATTTCTAAAATAGAAATTGGATATAAAGTCTTTTCAATGTTCTCAAACTTGCTATAATATTGAGCAGTATATTTGTCTGATTTTTTTTTTTGTTACTGAAAGTTTATTCCTTCCAAGAGTTAAAATTAAATTGGCTTGAATTGAGAAATTAATTGATACTTGTGTAAAGCAGAGATGGGCTCTGGGATATTACATATTCTGAAAATGCTTTTCCACTTTTCAACTCCTGGAGCTTCCTGGATACAAGAAGTATAGGGAGTATAGCAAGGTTCTTCTGTGAGGAGCGCATGTTTATTTGGGGTAGTTCCCTCCCCTGAACCTGTTGCCCTGCACCCCACACCCCTCCTCCTCATCAGCAGCAGCAAGGCAAACTTTTGGAGGAGGGGGGGGGGGTTTGAGACAGGGGGTGGAAGGGTGCCACGTAGGGCAGGTTGAGACGCCATTTTGGATGAAGTGCAACCCCTGAAGAAGGTGGGAGAAGTTTTTGGAAGTTTTGGACAACTTTTGGTCACCTCCATTACTTCAGAATAGGACAAAACTCATCACCAACAACATGGGAAGCTTTATGATAATAGGCTGGTTCTGTGTGGGGCTAGCCTGGTTGGCAATGGCCCAAAATGCCCCAGCAGACTGCGGACCCTGTGATAGAACCAAATGTGAGACGAACTCCATCTGCCCTGCTGGTCTGGTCATCGACAAATGTGGATGTTGTGAAGTTTGTGCTAAGCAAGAATTCGAACTCTGTGAGCACCCAAGTGTCAAGTCTGAAGCATACCATGGAAAGTGCGGATCCAACTTGGAATGTAAACTCAGAGATGATCTTCAGCATGGAGACCCCCTAGAAGCCATCTGTATCTGTATGAGGGATGAAACTGTTTGTGGATCAGATGGGACCACCTATGAAAACATCTGTCAGATGAGTGCTGCTTCTGTCAAAAAGGCAATGACCATCACTGTCAAGGAGAAGGGACCATGCCAGGCTGGTGAGTGTACTTTTAGTTAGGCCTAAGCCTTTTATCATCTCATCATTATTTCTGCTTCTTGTTAATGCTTATAATTGCACAAGCTAGCTTCAGAACCAGTCCCATTTACTCAAGATAGACCTAATACCGAAAGAAAATAATTAGAACTTTTTTCTGTCATTATTATTTTGATTGGTGTAAAATCTCTGGAGGTAAACGGTAAATCAAACTGTAAATTGGCAAGGTTTTGCTTATTACTATCTTGAAAACAATAAACAGAAACCAATTCATTGAAGCTTCCTATCTGTCTATGATGGCAGTCTATCTATGATGTTGGTTTTAGGTGTTGCAAACAGTGAGCTCACTGAGCATGAAGTGGTGTGATAAACCAAATGTAGTGTCTGTCTCATAGTGTGATAAACAATACCATATTCTATTCAAAAAGATTCCAAAAGGATCCAAAATTGATCTCTGAATGTCAAACCTCAAAAACTTATAAATGCTTAGTATTTCCGATCGTGCTTACTTGGGCTATTTTTACCCCCACAATACTAAGTAGGTCAGTGGAGCTGCAATGTTCCACATGTGCAGGTCTATTTAGCTATTAACCAGCTATAGGCTCACGTTATTCATTGCTATACTGCTAAAGGCATGTCTGAATACTTCAGAACTTAATTAAGGTCTGGTTTGAAACATTGGGGGGTCATATGCTGTAAAATGTAAAACAGAAACGGCTAGTACTGTCAACTTGATAACTTTGAGAATGCAATAAAGATAAAAGAGTTTGGATCCAAGAGTTTCAATAAAAGTACCTAGTCAAGATTTAAAACAGACATCTTAAAAAATTAATAGAAACAGACAGATGGAAATTATGAACATGAAATAGTACATTATGTGATAATTAATAGTAGTCTAACTTAAATTAGTTGTATTCACTAAACAATCGATAATCAACATTGTAATGAATACATTGGTCAACTTCCATTCCTTCTTTCCTTGCTTGCTTCCTTGCTTGCTTTCTACCTTCCTTCATTCCTTATTTGCATCCTTCCTTCATATTACATAATATAGATCTGTCAATAGAATGGCTTATGGGTCATATTCTCAAATTTCGGGACAATTTGCGTCACTCCAGTTTCCTGACATTAATTTGAATGCAATTAGTATCTGAAGCGTCACTCCACATCTGTTAGGCATATTTCCATTTAGAACTGCTGTATTTGGAACCAACAGTCTTTTTTTAGACCTTCTTTTTTTGGTGCTTTGTGTCCAGTACTCCTTGCCAAATCAATGGTTTTTCCCTGTCACTGGACCTGCCATGACAAAATCAAGTGTTAATTTTCCTCCTAAAGTACCATCATTTTCAAAGTTTCTATGCAGGATTCATGAGAATATAGACTTGAATTAATGTATTCATCATATTTAACTTTTTTCTTGTTTCATTTCATTGAATTAATTGATGTAAAAGGCGTGTCACTAGTTTATGTAATGTTTTTGTCCACTTCATTACTTGGCATAGCTCGGCTCGCTATTGTTTTTAATGAGCAATTTCAACTAAATTTCATAAGATGCACATGTGCCACACTACCACAGCTTTGCGGATTTTCATTAAACAGGTATTCAAGAAATTGAGGCATAATTTTCATTGCAATATTTTTTGGTCCCACTAAAAATGTCCATTCCGTTACCTCCAATTCTGCGCTTACCAGTGATACTTTTTCAAAGAAATTTTATGTTTATACTTCATTAAAAGTTCACTCCGTTACCACATTTTCCTGGGCATTTTGTCCAGAAATTTGAGAATGGCCCTTATATGCTGCATGATAAATAAATCATCATGAATACTATTCCGTTTGTGAGTTAGATGGGTATATTCTGATATGTCTTATTGTCAAAACATCTTTAACTTTAATTATTCCTAATATCACTAAATTGATTATTTTCTGTTGATTATTTCAGCTCCTCAGATCGTAGGCCCACCCCTGAACGCCAAGGACAATGTTGGAGAGAATGTAGCCCTGATCTGCGAAGCAACTGGTTATCCCATCCCAGCTATTGAATGGACCTGGACCAGGGTTGATGGAAAAGTCGAGTTTTTGCCCAGTAAGTTGAGATAGTGTGATGGCAAATCTTGATAATTGGTTTTTTTACGGAGGGACGAATAAATGTGCAAAAATACAGATGCTTATATATATTTTCCAAGTGTTTTTTACCCTCCCACTGATGTTTAGTTGATGAAACTGTTAAAATTGCAGTTTCTGGATTAATTTCTTAATTTATTTTATAAGTGCATGGCTGCACGCATTATTAAAACTACAGCTTTCATGCTGGAACGCAGCGACATTGCAGAGTCCTTTGGTGAAAAATTGGTGTAAAGCTGCTAAAGCATGAAGAGCCCTCGTTTAAACATTACGTTATTTTTCAACTAATTTCAGGCGATGACTTGCACGTTTCCGTCAACATGAGGGGAGGCCCCGAGAAGTGGCAGGTGACCGGTTGGCTGCAGATCATGGAGATGGAGAAGAAACACGAGGGAGACTACACTTGCGTCGCTCAGAACATCCACGGAATGAACAAGGCCACCGCCAGGGTCAAGGTCATTGAACAAGGTCAGTCATTGAGAATTAATGAATGATTATTTTAAACTTGCAAAGCGGGCTTCAGCAGAGTGAAGAGAATGGAGGGTTGGTGGTAGTGTGCTGGGCTGTCAATTGCTTGGTCCAAGGTTCGAATCCAGCTGCTCTTGTCGGGTCAGCTTATGTTTGACGGCTGTTTCAATCATCCTTTGCCTCATTGCCGTGTCCTCCTCCTGTGCTAATAAGCCTACCAAGTGCATAAATATAGGACGTAAAGCCCAAATCATCCATCCATCAATTCATGAACAATGCAATTCAGTACAAAGAAGACATAAAGAAATGGTGGTGGTTGGTCAGTGGCATATTTACTATTTAGTAGGGCCAATGCGTCCAAAATTAAAATGGGATTATGAGAAGGATAGGAAAAGTTGCTGATGTCCACATGTTATGCTGCCCCCCTTTGGCAATTTCTAAAGACACCCCTGAGACCAGTGTTACCCTGCCACTTTATGAAAGTTTTAAAAAATATATATTGGCTTCCAATGTCTAATTACTTTATTATTTTTACTATTTTCAGACGGAAAGTACAACAATGGAAACTACAACTAAGTGAAGAAATTGTTTTATTTTCTAGTTGGTCAATTTTTTAATTGTCCGCAAAACTTTAAATTCTACCAGGTCTTTCCAAATATTGCTTAAATGCAATATTTTAATTCGTTTGTATGATAATATTTTGTATTTATCTTTAAAAAATATATAGTAATTACACAATGTATGTTAAGTTTATGTTTATAAGATAAATATGAAATATTATCGTACAGATAAATTTTCCTTCACGATGGTCAAAATGGTGCTATGAAATATTTTATATATTGTATTATATTGCTATTCATGTAAATTTGTAATTGCTATTGTTTGGAGGTATACTCATTTGTAAAATGTTTGATAAATTTATATAATGTTGCAAAATTGTTATTTTGTACCTGATACTGAATACTCATTGCTAATACTCACAGTTTTGTGATTTGAAAAAAAAAGTAATTTCAATGTACAAGGGCTTTCAAATATCAATAAATTATTGTTACAGATTAAATTGAATTTAAAAATGAAGAGAAATAATACTCAATTTAGATGTTAGCCATAAATTTTCATCAAATATTTAGGAATAATTATTGAATAATATATAAATTATACAAATATGACATATCATTTATATTGCTATACATTTTTCATGCAATTTGGAAAGTTTTCGTTATCAAATTTATTTCATTTTTCATGACTTCAAGTAATTTGATCCTTCTCTCATGTAGTGTATTTTAAATCTGTATTATGTACTTTTTACATGTATTTTAATGACTTGTATTTGAATGTTTTCATTGCAACTTATGCAACAGAATCACAGCGCTTCCGGATGTGCCTTACTTCCAATTTATTTGTTGAGAAGTGACAAGATCATTTTCTTCATCAGATATTTTTGGAAGAGATTAGTGTTTAGTGAACATTTTCGACAACAAATAAAACTGATTCTAAATTTGAAGTACTTCTATTTTGTTGTTTTACAAAAATTAATTTGAGTTCAAAAATATGCTTTCATTTTGGGGGGAACTCTTTTGTTGTCTGTTCTGTTTGTCAAATTGTCTATTTGTCTGTCTCTTTGTAAATGTATATGTCTTTCTGTATGATTGTCAAGAGCACGGTGAACTAGTGGTTAAGTGTATGCCAGCTCAATTTTTGACAGAGGAACTTTTACAGCTTTTTATTTTATCAGTCTGCTCACATACTCTATGAACAGCACATCTGGAGATGGACTCCTGCATGAGCTCGGTTGTAGTTCCTGGCAATAAATTCAAGAGGTCGCATCAAAAAGAAAAAATACAGCTCAAAGCTCGGGAGTGTTTTTTATATAGTCATAATGATATTCGCGCAGCGAAACGGCCGAAGGTCGTTTCGCGAAGCGAAATTTAGCACAAGAAAGGTTTCAAAATTATGTGCAGTGATGGTCTCAACATCAATGGTCAACAGGAAATTAGGTCAAGTGGGACCAGCTTCTTATCAATGATTTAGTTTCGAATTTAACAAAACATGACATATTCATATTGTCAAAAGCGTCTTAAAAATTCAATATTCTCTAGTAATATTGCCTGTATCTATAATTTTAAGGGAATAGTTAATTATCAGCCCTGACCAGCTAAATTAAATGATTCATTTCATTTCAAAACAAGACAACAAAGAAAAAATAACAAAATTAAAGTTACATAATCTTTGTCATCTGATGATTATGTAACAGTGAGCAATTAATCTACATGCAGATCATGTTATTGTTTTTGTTATCACTATTATGTAATATCAACAATCTAGCATAGACTTAAATTTGGCAGCTTTCAGTGTTGTCTTCCTTTTTACTATTTAGCTGATTATCTATCAATTCTATTTATCCTTAATCCTATGTATTTGCTAGCCTATCTATGTATCTGTCTATCTGTCTATCTGTCTATCTGTCTATCTATCTATCTATCTATCTATCTATCTATCTATCTATCTATCTATCTATCTATCCATATATTCTATTTTTGATCTATTTTATCTCTCTAATAGTTTCTAGTATAGGTAAATTTCTCCCCATTTTTTAATATATCCGTCTTTCAATTTCTTTGAAACAGTAACATAACTGCCTTATATATATTGAATATTAAATAAATTTAATGAAAGTTATAGTAAAACCATAAGTCCTAAAAAAACTTTTTAAGTGCTGCGCGAATTTCATGGCTGTGCCATTTACATATTATATAATCTTTTCTACTTTGTCTTGTAAATGTGTTACGGTTAATTTTTGTTTGGTTGTAGAAATTTTCAATTCTCTGAGGATTTGAGTTACCACCCCAGAGGCGTTCGACCTCACATGACACCTGACGTTATAATAATAATAATAATAGTTATAATCAAATATATTTATTCAGGAAAAACAGTTTCAGATACATTTGTTTTACAAACTGGTCCTGTTCCTGACGTTCCCTGAAGTCAAGGTCAAATTGCCCACAGGGACACATCTATCTTTGGTTTTCACATTCTTCTATCCAACCACATTCTTTCACGTCTTATAATAAGGTCTGTGGCACATTTCTTTGAGATACAAACACTTTCAATTCTGAATTGACTATAGGCTGCCAGCTTATATTCATGCTCAGTCCATTAACTTTTCAGCTAAACAGATCAGAATTTTTCCAACCTAAAAGTTTAATAACAGAGGGCAGCACAGACTGCTTCCACACTGCAACTCCTCTGGTGGCATTAATTATTACAGTTCAGCTTTATACCTCATTTTGTCTTGCAAATTTGATTTGCCGTTTGTCTTCTGACCGCCCCTGTCGCCCTCGTTTCCTTTCTTCATTAAAAAAATTATGACGCATGGAATATATGGTAGAATTGGTAGATCTGCAACTTTCATCACATTCAAAAATATAATTGTAGTGGCCTCCAAAAATTGTCTGTCTCAAGTTTTTTGTTTGAAAGATCACCCAAAAAAATCGTCCATTGTATCTTTATACAAATCAGGTTCTCCGTGCACAGACAATGGACCAGCACCATTTCATAATGTAGATATGCAATGGCTGAAAAAAATGTTATATAAGGGCAGGGTGCTGTATTGTATCTTGCATATTACAGTTGGTCAATTTGAAATTTGAAAAGACAAGACTATTTCTCTATGAAGTGTGCACTAACTTTGTGATGCATAATATCTTATGAAGTGTCACCATCCAACTTTTATGGCCCATTCTCATGGCGGGAACCGGAGAAATTTTTACGTCTATGGGGTGACACACAACGATTATATAATTAATTAGAGGCATATCACGGCGGAATAAGATCTTATATCGGCGGAATAAGATCGTAAAATGGCGGGGCAAGATCATATGCATGTGGGGCAAGATCTAAATGCCTGTGGGGCAAGATCTAACTGTCGGCGGGATGTCAAAAACCGTCAATGGGATGTCAAAAACCGTCTGCGGGATGTCAAAAACTGCCGGCGAGGCTGCAGATGTCCCACAGGGGCACTACAAAGTTCCACAGGGGCAGGGGATGTCCCTATATCCCGCCGGTCATGTTTTTCACTCGTTCTCACTGAAAAAATGCCCGCCGGACATACAAAAAGTGAGAAAAATTTGGGCTCTATCCCGACGACTTGGAAAAAAAGTTTCAGCTTGTTGAATCTTTTTTGACATCCACGGCGGAGTTCTCTCCATTTCTAGGAACCCTGTGGGATACAAAAAATACGTTGGCGAGATGTGAAAAAACATTGGCGGGGCGTCACAAAATCATCCAAATTTCCATCCCGCCGATGCCAAAATACCTCCGTAACGTGCCGTGAGAACTAAACATTAGCATAGGGACCATTGAGGCCGTTTGATTAGTCATAACATAATCAAAATGATTCATGATTACAGATTTTAGTGTAAGGAACAGATTCTCAATCCTTTGATTTGTCAAACACAGCATAAGTCTCCTAAAACTAGATCTAAAATCCTGTTCTAAAACTGATGCTTTGACCGTGACAAATCGTCCACTCTTTCCATATAACACATTGACTAGCTGTATAGGACTTTCAATCAATATATCCAGTTTATCCACACATTGTGTTTTATGTAATTAATTAAACAATATGCATTTCTATGTGATTTCCAATTATCATTTGGTTTAATCAGGGGCATATTTTCACAAAAAGTGTGCATTGAAGCAATATGCCCTTTCCCTGAATATGCCACTGGATTTGATTGATCTAATTGAATTAAATAGCTCTAAGCAGCTCAGAGTTATGATTAAAGATCTTAAGTGATCCTATAGGTTGCTATATATCCAATCATTGCACTGGACGTGTATTACTAATCACAAGTATAGCCTACACACGTGAAGGAGTTTCATTAATTAATCAGTCTACCTGCCAAAACCCATTTCGAAAGGATCCAGCCAGTTATGATTGTATTGAACATGGCTTACTCAGGTTCAGGACACTTAAATTGGAAATCATTACAGTTTGGACCTAAGTACGTATAACTGACTCTGGAATTAGTACGGTATATTACCTTTAAAGAGAAAAAAATCGTTTATCACCAGAGATGCAATACATATATAGGTATTATTCAGAAATGTTACAAAGCATAAACATACTTATCTGCTTCTATTATTTAAAAAAGACAATATGGATAATTCTCTGCATTTACGACGACAAAGTAAATCCGCTGTGATTTATTTTACGCGGAAAGACAGTGGCTTTGATTCATCAGATTTAACAAAAAATCAAATGTTGTCCGCCAAATCGAGGAATTCTTACGATGAGCAGCTGAAAATTATGGATTATATCACAAAATCAGCAAGGTTTGTATGCGGTAAAGAAAAGAGTTTAGACCTGAGAATTCATCCGAAGTGATGTCCGTAAACCCCCAATCTTTGTGAGACCACATTTGAGTGAGAGTGGATAATTAAACTGAATAATTAATGATACTTTTTAAAATTTCTTCAATTGTACAGTCTCTCTCACTCTCAACTGATCACTTGTCATATAAAGTCTGTTTAGAAAATACTCGGACAGGTCATACAAAGGCCAATTGTTCTCATTTGGCTAAGCAATATTGAACGATTTTTGCGATGGCTGCCATAATTGTTTTGACAAAATAAACATGCTCGGATGTTATGATGACAGGTGACCACTTAACCGAAAAAATCCTCTTGGTTTCTATTATACATGACCTGAAATACAATGTCCATTGTATCGTACTGCGATTAAAAATGTACTTTTTTTTTTCAGTCATAAAAGTGAAAACTTACAAGCCTCAGCAAACTCCCAAAGGAGATCGCTTCCAAACACAAGTCCAAACAGTGGTAGGATACTTTTTTGAATTTAAGATCCATAAATATACTGAATCTCTATTTAGATAGTGTCACTTAATATATTTTTGTGTTCTAGGTATCGAAGTCAAAAGAAGAGTGAGCTCAGCTCCTGACAAAAAAGAAAAAAGTAAGTAAACATTTTGTGGTTGGCAGATTCATTTGATTACAATGTGCATGCAGGCTGTGAGCAATGCATTATGCATATGTCACAAACAGTGAAAGTAATCACTTTTATTTTCTCTGCTGTAGATAAAATTCAATCAGTCTATTCATTTCTGTAACACTACTTGAAAATGAATTTACCTGGAAGGCAGGTCTAAGTTAAATAATTTCATTGAATATATGCGAAGGTTCTGAACAAGAAACCACAACTAAAAAACTGTAAATAGGATTCAAATATGTTTTGTCTGGCTGATCATCACAAATAGAAAATGTTTGTTATAAGATAATATCGTGTTTCAGATCACCATCACTCCAAGACGTTGCCTCAAATTAGAAATGCACCGAAGAAGAACGAAGATCAGACGACTAAAGGCTCGATACAGAGTACCGTCAGGAAAAAACCAAGTTCCCTGGCAGGTGATCACTCTTTTTTTTTAATCAAGTCTGTATCTTTAATATGTAAATGGCACTGCCATGAAATTCGCGCAGCATTGTCATAGAACTACTGCATTATCTTCTACTTTCCATGCAGAAGGCCAATTTATCTTCTTAAAGGACCGGGCAAATGGGCACATAGATAAGATTAGATAGATAAGATCTGTGGATATATAAATATATAGATAGATAGATAGATAGATAGATAGATAGATAGATAGATAGATAGATAGATAGATAGATAGATAGATAGATAGATAGATAGATAGATATATAAATAGACAGATTGCACTGACAGCTGTTTAGTTCAAATCTATGTTAAATTTGTATCTATTAAAAATTTTTGATGTTACATAACTGAGATCAGCAAAACCATAGCTATTCAGAGGTGACTGTTTACTATTAGACTGTTACATAATTTGTGGACAGTTAATGAAGATTATGTAACCTTAATAGTTGTTATGATTTCTTACTTGGTGAGCCATTTAAGTCATTAACTTTTGTATTGACATTTAATTTTCAGTCACTTCTAAAATCAGGGGTATGGAAATGATTATTTCCTATGTTGATACACATGCTGATTTAAATCCCTGAAAAATGTCATTGGAGGTTGTTATGGGACAAGACTGAAATTTTAAAGCTATTTTGGAAGATATTTAAGGTATTACAATTATTTACCAAACTAAACTGTGACTAAACTACTAGCTCCACTTTTATGGCAACTACAGGCACTTCCTGTTCAGGCAGTCACATAGACAGGAGCACCACACAGAATGAGCTGTCCTTGTGCTAAGTGAGCTTCGCTCATGGCTGCCTTCGGCAACCATGAGCTGCGCTCATATTAGAAGTCGAGCAAATCACAGAAAACCGAATCCCGCATCTCCGGCCATCCCGGTCTATTGCCCCGCATTTTAATGTCAGCGGTGGGCGATAATTGCAGGATTGGGCAAGATTTAACTATTTGTTAATATTCTAAGTGGCCCGAAAAGGTATTTAGAGTATGGTAAAGTTTGCCAATAGTTAGAATAGCAAATTGCTCCTTTGGGCAAAGTGTGCCAATAGGAACAATAGGTTGCCAATAGTTAGAATACAAATTGCTCATTTGGGCAAAGTTGAATGATTTTGCCCATAGGGAAATAGTTTGCCAATAGTTTAAATAACTTGCCAAAAGGAGAAATAGGCGTGCCCGATTTTAAAATTGGGCACGATTTAGAGATTGGCTGCATCAGCCGTTAAACATTTGGGGGAAAAGAGAAATACTGCACATTGATTGGCTGAGACACTTGGGATCATAGGCGTATTTCGCAGGGGGTCAGAGGGGCCGCACCCTGGCATCAGGACAAATTGCATATATCAGGGCAAATCCTGACCAATCAGGGCAGATCCACTCCTCTGGTCACATTCGCGCCATGTTAAAATTTCAGGGCAAAAAAGTCACAGCCCCCCACTCGAGACAGCCGTCCCGTACGCCTATGCTTGGGATGTAAACTATGATAATATCTTTTATTTTGAAATTTTAGCGAGAGCTGCCATATTCCTTCCGCTGGCCGATTCTTCATGGGTGAAGGGTACGTGTGAAACATATCTGGAGAATTTGTTCCATTACAATTTCACTAGCCATTAAATTAGTACTTAAACAAATTGCTACTTACTTTGCTTGGTTAACATGTTTAACTTATCAAATTTTCACTTACCTTAAATAAATCATTACTATTTTTCTTGCAGCTCCTGCAGGAAAAGCAACTCACACTTCAAGAGTTGTGGAACCAAACGATTCCAAGTTTGCAACATTCTGGGCAAATGAACGATTGAAACACGTGATAAGGGATGAATCACCGAAAAGGTCATTTTATGTTTTTTGCCATATCTTACAATGGCAATTTTGTTATGAATGGCAAAAAAAATGAAAGTCATATTCCTCTAATAAATCTGGCCACTCACAATATTTTAAATGGAGTTATCAACTTTCCCTTGACATCATAAAGTACAAAGACTGGAAGTGACAGCCACTCTCTTTGTTTCCAGTAATATTTTGGAATGGATGTTAAGTTTGTTCAAAAACGTATTTCGACAATCTAAAAAAAAGAACTTAAAATTGTTGATATTGTATTAATTAATGTACATCAATGCATTTTTATTTTTTAGGGATGGAAAAGTTCAGATATTGGTCACTGATCAAAGGAGTGTCCGAGAAATTTCAAATTTGAATTCCACAAGGACGACACCTAGTGGGTTATTACAATTGGCGAAGCCTGGTGGATATTTTGCTAATAAAGAAAATTTGGATATAGCTGAAACAGATAACGAAAAAGATGAAGACTGCAAAAATATCAAAGAAAGAAAACCTCTATCGATGGCGCAGCGGATTGAGCTGGAGAGAAGGAAACTGTTTGGTAAATCGAAGAAACTATGCGACAATGATTCAACAGAAACGAATGGTGTAACTAACAAAGAATCGTCTCAAAACAAAGACAAAATATTTACAAACAAACAAGCATTTAAAGTGTATATAAACAGTGCAATGAAGGAAAAGTCATTTGTGAAGTCAATAAATGAACTTGAAAAGAAAGAGAGTAAAGACTGCTCCAAAAATGAAGAAGAGATTGTCCTCACAAAATCAGAAGCTGACATTTATCGCAAAATCAACTCAGTCTATGGAGATGGAACGAAGAAATTCAGAAAATTACGACAGTCCTTGTTTCTCAATAAATTGGAAAAGGTGAGCAAGCAACTTTTGGTATTTGTGAGATACTGTCAGATATAATTTTTTTTTTTTTCACGGCTCTTCACAAGGTATTTTTTTTCTAAGGTGGGTGGATTACTCATCAGATGTGGCAGACAGTAGTTTCAGAAACCTATTATCTCTTAACTATAAGCCATGTTTATCATTTCCAAAAGTCCACAATTGTCCTGGTTTTCTATACATTCCAGAATCCTCAATATATGTAGTTGTCATCAAAATATTAAAGTTAATTTTTGTATTCAAAATCACTGAATTGGTCCAAAAATGTCAATATAAGGGAAATTATGCTGTTGATGATAAACAAGTTTGTTGTCAGTAACCCAGACATTTTAATAATTTCAGAAGGCCGAGCTCAATTGTTATTTTTTTTAAACAATTTTAGGTACAAGAAAAGGAGATAGAAACTCAATACAGAGAATATGAAAAAGAACTGATCAGGAAACATGAGTTGAAAAAAGAACAAGTGAAACAATTACGGAGAGTCCGACAAAAATTTGAGGCTGATCAAATTAAACGCTTCAGGGTAAGATACATAAATATTTTGTCTTTATTGCAATTTGGTATATGAGTTGCAAGGCTACTTTCTACACAGCATTTCAACTTCCTCTGATTGGTCCTTGACTCGTAGAAGTGTATACACACTCTTAACGCTAAAGGTTCTTTATGGTATATATAAAGAACCCATGGCTGAAAAAAGGTTCTAAATTCTTTTAGGGTTCAATTGAATTGAAAAGGTTCAATACTTGGTCGGAACGCCCGTGATAGGACCCGATCCTCCCAACTTGAGAGAAAGGGGTTCAATTGCGGGGGTTCAATGCAGCTAGATTATCTCAATTTTGTTTTTGTTCGCTGTTGGAACCTTTTTAAAAGTTGAATAATGAACCTTTAAGGTTCCTTATCTATACCATCTTATGGAACCTTTAAAGGTTCCATCTAAAACCTTTTTGTTAAGAGTTATGCTTAACTGATCATCAGCCAAATAGAGAAACCTTGGAAACTGTGTAGCAAGTGGTCCAAGCAACTCATACTTAATGAAATTGCAGTAAATCTTTCTTCAAGATATTGGTTACTGAAAAATACCCACTCTAGCAAGTGATCATTCACTGAAATTTCCTAAATGTTTCTTTAAAGCTATGATAAATTCCAAAAAAATGATCTGCTGATATAATAATTTTTTTATGACGAAAGTCACATACCATACCAATCATGTTTGGCGTCTTGTCTGAGTTTAAACTGTTGTTCAGCATATGTTCCCTCATTTTCTATTACAATAACTGACATCCGCTGACTTCATCCATTTTCATTTGAAAGATTTTACAAGAAATTTTTCTAACTTTCATTGCAGAATCAGTATGTTACGACTAAGGTATTGGAGCATGAAAACACCACTCGGCATGTTTACGGCTTACCTGAGAATTACGATGACTCTGTTCGCACACCGGAACCCCCTAAGCCAAAGAATACATTAAAGAATTACGTACTAAAGAAGATGGAAAAGCGGAAGTCTAACTTGAAGAAATTTCAGAATCTGTTCACGGAGGCAAGAGCGCCAAAATTGACCTCTCATGCAAAACCTCCGAAAATGGACGGTGTGGATTTTGTTGAATTAGAAAATGACAGCACTGAAGATAACAAAGGTGACCAGGTTTATGACACTACCAACTGGAGTGCTTTTCAGAATATTTTTATTTTTGGTTAACTAAAAAATTACAGTAAATAGAAATCCTTTCCAAATGAAAGGATCTTAATTTGTAATATTTTATCAGATCAGTTGTTTATTCCCAATTTTTTTTTCACCAACCATGGTGGTGTATTTTAGTTTTAGACATTTAGTTAACATTTAAGCAACTGTTTCTTTATCTATGAGCTTATCGCCACAACTTCCAGTTCGTTATCTGAACAGCTAGTTACTAACACTGAGCACTAATTAACCGTTTGCTGGTTTATTCAATTGCATCTAGCTTATTACACAAAGTGGTCTGTCACACTAATAGCTGGTTTGTCACACCAAGTGCTTACATGCTACGCCAACTGCTTAATTGTTACAACAATTACTAACTTGTCACACCAACCGCTTACTTGTCACACCAACTGCCAATTGTCACACCAACTACTAACTTGTCATACCATACCCTATTTTTTGTATTAAACGCCCGGTGGGAAGATGTTATGATGACAAGGGCAATTAATAGTTTTTTGCATTAAAAACTCATGAAAAAGTCATCTTTTATTAAGGGGTGAGCTTTTAATACAGACAATACCGTAACTAACTTGCACACCAACTGCTTACTTGTCACGTCAACTACTAACCTGTCTTACCTGCAGCTTATTTTTCACACCAACTGCTTACTGGTCACAACACACCGACTCATAACTTGCAACACCAACTTCTAATCTTCCACTTCAATTGCTAACTTGTCACATCAACTACAGTTTGCCACGTCAACATTGAGACAGACGTTTGGCCAGATATCTCGGCAACCACAAGCCCCACAAGAGAAATACGCATACCTACGTATAGCTTAGCTCTGTTGTAATCTGAATATCTCATTTTTGTGATGTTTTGGTGCCGGTTTTTTTCCAATATTTGCCAATTTATAAAAATGGCAGTCCTTTTTCGCAAAATGTTGACATTTGTGATGCTACTTATCTGACACACAATGGGCAATGACGTCACAAAAGTGCTCCACAGCGCTATCCAAGACTTAGTTCTTCTCAAATTTGTATCAGCGGATCCACCAATCTCATTGTGTTGATTTTTATGAACTGTACAAACAATGCTTTATTTCTGTCTCAATGCTTGACGTAACAAACTGTACTAACTTGTCAACAACAGCTATCTAGCTACACCAACTGCAAACTTGTCACACCAAGTAGGCCTACTAACTTGTCACATCAACAACAAACTTTAAAGAGGTATGTACCAAGTTTAAGCCAGTTACAGTACTTACCATGTTTGTCTTCAGAAGGACCCAAGAAGAAAGTGAATGTGCAGGATTTGGTGGAAGAGGCAAAGGAACTCTTGCAGGAAGAAGAAGAAGGTGAAATATTGCTTTTGCCTTCTTTTTTTAAAAAGATATTTGTTTGTTCACTACATTGTAGTTATAAAGTGCAATAAAGGTTTTCTAGCAAGCCTGGATGAGCCCTGTAATGGTTCTAATGTATTTGGGTACTCAGTTTTCACTGCTTTTGAAATTATCGATTAGCACCTTTTCAAGAAAGAATAATTTTGTTTTCATTCATCAGAAAATGCATTGATTCAGCTACTGCATGATGGTGTTGTCCTAGTTTTAAGGAAAGGCTCTCAAGACTAAAATTTTTAAAAGATAAAAGTTTTAAAATGTGTCAATTTTGACGAAAATCTGACAAAAACTTAACCGTAATGTTTTTCTTTGCGCCTCTTCCTTTTAGTGATTTAGTCATTTTCTCTTAATTTATACAGATTGTATTCAATTTCAGGTATTGACGAACCAAAACAATTGCCAAAATCAGTGAAAAGCAAGACCAGAAAAAACCTCACATCTGAGAAACCACCTCTGAGCAGGCAATACACCGCAGAAGCTCTGACAACGCGACTTGGCCTGGACCCTGATCTTTCTGACCTGTCGGACTCCGACAATGAGGAATTGTCCCATGCGGATATATTCCAAAAAGCTATGGACAAGTATGGAATCAACGTTGACAGTGATGACGAGGAGGAGTAATTTCATGATTAAACAAAATCCATAGAAAAATTTTGTATATATTTATTTCTTCTGTTATCAATAAACTGACTGACAAAATTATACTGTTATAAATGTCTCTACACTGCGTTCCCAATTATTATGCAACTATGCTTTTTTGCATTATCTCAAAAAGAAATAATACTATTTGAATGTTCTTTTCACATAATGATGAGTGTACCATGGAACTAATATCCTGCCAATTTTGTCCAATTCCATTGACTCAGTTGGGAGTTATGCCATATAATGATGTTTTGAGGTGTTCCCAATTATTATGCAAATTCTTGGAAAAGCATCCATGGCCGCCCAAAATCAACAAAGTTGATTATGAATTGACATTAGAATATACCTCATAACACTAATTAAAAAATGGAACCATCATTTCAAGCGCGGATTCCTTCATGACCAAGAAATCAATGTAATACATCTGCATTGAAATACCATTGAAATTAGCTTTTTTCTCAATAAAGAAGCCTCCCATGCTCTTAAAAAATTTAATATCAATAAAATTCCACCTTAGAATATATCTATAGCACACCACGGTCATACTGTGCGATGAAACACCAAATCTGGTATCTCTGCAAAATATGACACCAAATCAAAAACTCACACTTCTGTTTCCCATTGGAATAGCATTGGCAATTAGATGCGTTCAATTCATTTCAAGATATTTCTCAAATACAGTGGTGCAACTTAATTGCCATTGACTTACTAGAGAGTTCTAAACCAAAGGAAAGCGGAAAATGACTTTGGTAATGATATTTCATTTTGTCTGGCTAACAGAGGCTTTTTATTGCAATAAAACAGTAATTTCAATGCTATTTCAATGCAGACGAATAACATGAATTTCTTGGCTATGAATGCATCTATGTTTGAAATGATGGTTACACTTTTTCTTTTGTGTTATGGGGTATATGTTGATGGCATCTTCAGATTAGTTTAGGTCATTTTGAGTAGTCATGGACGCTTTTCTAAGAATTTGCATAATAATTGGGAACATCCCAAAACCTCATTATATGGCATAACTCCCAACTGAGTCAATGGAATTGGCCAAAATCGGCAGGATATTAGCTCCGTGGTACACTTATCATTATGTGAAAAGATTATTCAAATAGTGTTATTTCTTTTTGAGATAATGCAAAAAAGCATAGTTGCATAATTATTGGGAACGCGGTGTATATATATATGTATATCAGTCATGGTTTTGCTGAAGTATTTATAAGCCCCAATAAGCAAAGTTCCAATAACGATAAACTCATAATAAAATTCCCCTGTGTCTGGCCATTAATTAAATTTTATTATCTTAATTTATCTAAACTATCCTCCTATGCCCTATCTATCTATCTATCTATCTATCTATCTATCTATCTATCTATCTATCTATCTATCTAGTTAATCTATTTGAAGAGAAGGTCATCTGAGTTCAAACATTGCTTACCAGTCCTCCTACTACTCAATACATGTGTCAAGACCTCTTCATTCCTGACCATATTAGGAAGTATGACGTGTTGATGACGTCACACATTCTATTTGGTGAGCAGAACTTCTGTTGATGTTGATTTTCCCATTAAGATAATTGAGTTGTGATAGAAGGGATCTGTTTTGGGAGGCAAGTGCTTCTTGGCCTTGCCTAGTGTTAAAATGCCAAAATAATAATGGCCATTGTTTGAAGTCTCGACCAAGCCATCGGAGGGAAAAATGCTGGTGCCTTTTCGAAGCAGCAGATTTTGATAAATGCAATGATACGCTTCTAAAAATTATGATTTCTTCGGTGCATTATGTTGGACTGTTCATGGTCATTAATTATATTTGACTTATTTGTTCACATATAGTATTTTTTGAAGTTTTAAAAATATCTACTAGGTGTTCATGATATTTTGGAATAAATCGACAGTTTCCTAATTGATTACAACTTCGGTAACGTCTGCTTGGACACAAGATGATCCGATGGTCCAACAAAATTTAATTACAACCTAATAAACTGAACCAAATTTAAAACGCACAACTATTTAAAGGGCTGTATTTTTCTGTATATCAATCAGATGGGCTGTTGAGTTAATGCACACGTACAATCAGGTGTCAAAGGACTCAGTTCTAAAATTGTTGAATTCTGACCTTCGTATCCACATCTGTGGTGAGGTTTATTACACTGGGGTATGGTGGCTAGACGGGGGTATTCGGCACACGATAGAGCAAAGCTAATTATTTAGTATGAAAGCTTGAAGAAAATGATGAAGAATGCCACACGATTTGGTTCAGTTGGTGCCCCATAACTTGTTAAAATGTTGTTGTCCGAGAAGTCAGGTCAGAGTTTATCACACACAATGATATTGCAATGAACTACTGCAACTTTTGAAACAGGTCAAGGAATAGCTTATATGCATGCAACTGAGTGAAAAAGGCCTAGGGTCTGTCAAAAAGACCTCTAACAACCTGTATAGTAGCTGTAGGACAAATGACAGTACCATATATGTGCCCTTCTTATGCTTTTCTTACCTGGCGGATGTGTGGTTGTGAGAATAGCAAAAGAGGGCACAGAAAGTGCTGATGTTTACCTCTGCAGCTGACACAAAGGTTGTTTGAAATATTTCTGATTAACTCTCATCATTTGTTTCCGTAGTTGCATTGTTCCATTGGAATATCATTGTGTGTGGAAAACTTTCACCTAACATATAAAAAAAAACACATTTTTTGAGGCGATGCATCAGCCTATCGCTGATATAGTCTTAGTGATTCTATATATAGCCACTCGCCTCTGTTTAGCTGGGTACAGGCCTCCCGATAGGAGGCCAGAGGCCAAATTTGAAAAATCAGGCTGTGAAACTTCGTCATCAGAACCGGGTGGCCAGCGTCGTAGTAAAATGCGGTCCGCGCAAAATTTGCGGAACGGCGGGCCGCGGGATTTCGTAATAAAACGCGGATTGGCAGATGCGGAACGGGACGCTTTTTGCGGGATCGGCGTAAAAACATGCATATGTGGTCTAATTTGCTGAACAACTGAATTTGCTTTGAAAATCGCCTCTATTTTTTTTTTGAAAAAATTTTCTTGTTAACCAGTCAGGTGGCACTAAATGAAGTGAATTGTGTGGCTTTTTGCATCATTTTCTTCAGGCTTTTACATGATATCATTAGATTTTCCCTATGGGGTGCATGATACCCCTGTCCACTCGCCATAACCCAATGTGACAAACTTGGCAACAGACACGTGAAAAATGGTCAAACTTGAGAGTGATTTCATGCAACTGAGTCCTTTGACACCTGCTTACACAAAAGCATACTCTTTTACAGCCAATATGAAGCATATCTAGAAAAATAAAGCCCTGAAAATGGTTTTGCGTTTTTAATTTGGTTCAGTTTACGTATAGGCCAACTACTGATGACTACCGTTTTGAGTTTAGAATTCTTCGCAGTCTCTCATGCAGCAACAATAAAACCATTGTGATTATGATCATGAATTATGTTTATTTGTTATTATAGAAGTACAGTATACACTGTATAGGCTGCATGAATGTAGCAGAACAATTTTCACAAAATATAAATGTGACCATTTCAATATAAAACTGTAGGTTACATAATGTAATTTATATGCATGATCATTTCACAGAAGTTCAGTTTGCACTCAGCCTTCAGGACCATTTCAAATAAGGGTCACACAAACACATGTACTTTCGTGAAATTGATCAATGTTCACATAATAATGATTGCATAGGTAGATTTTTTCGGAATTTCTTTATAAACCTTGATTGTGCATGCAGTTAATAAACCTTTTTTCAGTTTGAGTCCATAATTGTCTGAATGAAACCATCAATAGGGATTTAGCACAGATTTATAGTTGAACACCACAACGTTCGATGTCTTCATCGAACTGAAGTTTGGTTTCTTAAAAAGATTTTATTGCTGTCTTTGTCTGAATATTTAGTTACAAAAATGTCAATTTTCAAATTGTGAATTTGATGGCCCACCATGACATTTACTTGAATATCGTTTTAATGTAGAGGGAGCTGCGAGCAAATGCAGTTCCCCTGGTGGCAGAGAAAATCTCAAGCCAACAGTTTTGACAGATAGATCGATAGATGGTTCAAGAAGAGGCAGGGCCGTATTAGCGCATTTCTGGGCCCGGGGCAAATTGTGTCTAATGGGCCCCTCTAGGGGCCCAAAAACGCTCTAAATTCTGAAAAGTACATTCTCACGCCAGTTACCCGACGCACTTTCTTTACTGTCGCAACTCTGTTCAGCTTCATCATGGGCCCCCCTGAGGTCATGGGCCCGGGGCAAGTGCCCCGTTTGCCCATAGGTTAATACGGCCCTGAGAAGAGGCATCAAATAAGATCATCCAG
The DNA here is from genome assembly GCA_026936325.1 of Platynereis dumerilii. Lineage (NCBI taxonomy): Eukaryota > Metazoa > Annelida > Polychaeta > Phyllodocida > Nereididae > Platynereis > Platynereis dumerilii. The sequence continues at coordinate 19,370,272 of JAPTHN010000005.1, read as the reverse complement.
AAAAATAAAAATTTAAAAAATTTAATTCTGGAAGTTATATCAATGACAATCAATATAAAAAATAAAAAGTCATATTATTCCTCGGTTAAATAGGCCTTCACAATAGGAGGCGCCACAGCTTGTGAAGTACCTCGATTATTTGGATTATTCCTTGTTACACATAAGGCGCAAAAATGGATCCAGAGTGCAGTGCACACTCACAACCGATGAAGAGCTGATAGTTCGAGAGCTCCCATTCTTCGACTACGACCACCTCGTTGTCCTTCAAGGCCAAAGAACAGACGTTTGGAGTTCTCTTTAAAACGTCAATTACCATGGTGCTCTGTTGGCAACGCCCATGAGCTGAAATGATCGACCGAATATTTATACACTCATGATCAAAATGCTGGAATAATTTGGATTTTCAAAGTGTCAGAACTTCTAGGTTTTAAAATTGGTGATTGAATGTGAGGAATTGCAAAGATTTTTCCCTCAGACATTAGATATATGTAAAAATGATATTATAAACCAGTTTTAGTGGCTGAGAATTATTTGAATATTTTCTTTGGGTGACCTAGAAAAATTTATCATTTTTTGTAAAAAATCATCAAAAATTTCATCATGGCTCAACAACATAGACACAAAAGTTCAACATATGCAAAAAATGCCAACTCAATCTTGATGTGTACAACCAAAAAACATCACAATTTCATGTTGAATGCCATATGCATTGACCCCTGCCTTCACTTGACTTGACATGGATTCCGCCAACCTGTTTTTTGCTTCTTATTGACCAAAATGGCCATTCTTTAGTGAAAGACTCTAGCACCTGGTCCGGATCAGTTGGCTGAACCTCCATCTTGTTTGAAATATGGTACAAGATGTCCCTATAGTGTTATTTAGGCTCAAGTCTGGTAAAGTTGACAATGATGTCAAATTCTCAATTTTCTCAATTTTCCAGGTTTTTAAGGATTTGTGATGCCCTACAAGCTTGAACATAGCCATAAATGAATGAAATGTTTCAACTGGAGTTTTCTCTACACCGCGGTACCATTTCCTCTTCAAAAAAAGTTAGATAGGAGAGAGCCATCTTGTACCATATTTCAAACAAGATGGAGGTTCAGCCAACTGATCCGGACCAGGTGCTAGAGTCTTTCACTAAAGAATGGCCATTTTGGTCAATAAGAAGCAAAAAACAGGTTGACGAATCCATGTCAAGTCAAGTGAAGGCAGGGGACAATGCATATGGCATTCAACATGAAATTTTGATGTTTTTTGGTTGTACACATCAAGATTGAGTTGGCATTTTTTGCATATATGTTGAAATTTTGTGTCTATGTTGTTGAGCCATGATGAAATTTTTGATGATTTTTTTTACTAAAAATGATCAATTTTTCCATGTCACCCAAAGAAAATATTCAAATAATTCTCAGCCACTGAAACTGGTTTATAATATCATTTTTACATATATCTAATGCCTGAGGGAAAAATCATTGCAATTCCTCACATTCAATCACCAATTTTAAAACTCAGAAGTTCTTACACCTTGAATATCCAAATTATTCCAGCATTTTGATCATGAGTGTAGTCATACTCATTACTCAGTAACAAGAAACTTTTTTTAAAAAAAGGGTTTCAAGAGAAAATTTAGGCAGTTTGGCAAATTTGGCCCAATCTGCGATTTCAAGAGATAATCTGGCGCCAATCTACGCTTTTTCAGAAGAAAATTTGGGCTGTTTGAAAAATTTGGCCCATCGTGCGATTTTAAGAAAAAACTAGGTGGTTTGGAACATATGGCCCAATCTGCAATTTTAAGAGAAAATTTTGGCTATTTGGAAAATTTGACCCAATCCGCATTTTATTGCAATGACTGCTTACTACCCCAATAACCACTGCTCCACGAATTGCGTCCCATCTGCATTTTATTATGATGACATTATATTAGGGCGACAATTTCATTTCCAGGGGTTTGAGTTTTCCTCAGCAGGAAATTATTAATTCCCGGTAACGTCACCAGCAATTATTTATTTTGAGAGCCCAATGTTGCCTAATATTCATTCCTAAATCGAAGAACACCTTACCAGATATTATTCATTTCAAAACTGGCCGAAAAGAATTTATTTATTTCACCAAAGAATTTTATTTATTTCGCCGAAACTGAGCAAGAAAATGTTACTTAAAAAAACTCCAAGCTCCCCTTGATATTAAATGATCCCCCTAGCCCCCAAACTGATGACATATTTCAGTTCAACTTTACCTGATTTTCCCATCGTCAGTCATGCTTCAGCAAACACAGTGCAACTATTGGGAGGGGAAGGGTATTAGATATGTGAGGGGCGAGGGCTTACAGCTTTCGATGGGGACATTATTCATATCATGGTTATGCTAGACGTAAAATTTATTTCGAGCTGCAACATCCTAGAATATTTGCATCAAGCAACACCATGTTTATAAGAAATGCCCCAACAAGAAATTATTTATTTCAAGTAGGGCTGCACGATTAATCGAAAATTTATCGTTATCGCGATATCAGACGGTGCGATAACATCATCGCAGTTCAGGCCGATATATTAAATAAACAGTAGAATATACATATTATCACTCACAGACATGAAAACTTGTGCTTTCCACTGATTAAGCCGGATATTTAATAAAAAGTACTGTACTTTCATCTGCACACACAATTCCACATGCAAAACTTCTTTTTTTGATGAATTTGGCCAAGATTTATGTCAGCAAAGTGCAAAAAATGTTTCAGGTCGGCCATGTTTTTTTTGGCGCAGAAGTATGCCTAAATTGCGGATCGGAAAATTCAGTGAATTGCGGACCGCGCGGACTTGATGCAGAATGGGTCTGAAATTGGTTTTATCGCTGATTTATCGTCATCGCGATATGAAAGCTAGTCATCGCAAATCCCACTCGATGTAATTATCACGCAGCCCTAATTTCAAGAAAGTGAGAAAATAATTTAAATTTTCACTAAATCTGGGCAAGAATTTTTTTTTTTTTCCCCTCCCCATTAGCCCCCAATATCTAATGGTTGCCTATTACACTTACCATGTCCATCAGCATAGAAACAACCATTTTCATCCGGACTGCAAATGGCTTCATTAAAAATCCCTGGAAACATGTCTCCCTCTAGATTGGTTGTTGCGGCACAAATAGTGCAAAGGTGCAGGTGCTCTCTGTCGCTGGTCAATGATCCGCGTTCTGAGCAGAACTCTATGTCTGTTTCCTTGCCTGAGGAAAAAAAATATATATATATACAGTGCTACCCAAAATAAAATATTAAGAAATTTTTCTGTCAGAAGTCCTCTGTTTACCTATTTTGCCCTCCTTTCTACTCTCCACCCCAAATCTCCTTGCAGCAACCTTTGACTCCTCACCACAATTTTATCCCATATTAAGAAGTCTATTATGAAAGCTGACAATGTAATTGCAATTAGCAGGGGGCCACAATATCAAAGAAATCAAACACAATGGGGGTGATGGGGTTTGAATTGGTGTTGGCTTAATGTATTTATAATGTAATTTTAAAAGGTAGTTTCAAGTAAGTAATGGTAGGAAGTGATTTAGAGGGAGCCTCAAGGCGTGAAAGGGTAAAGTAGTGGGGTCATTCCACAGTAATTGAGCTTTTTGTGTCACTCAAGTGGTTTTCAGCAAAATCATAAAATTATGATTTTCTGTCTAATAATAATGCCTTCCCCCTCTTTGAAAGAAGTTATTTTCATTGTAAAATAAATATTTGTGGTGGGTCTAAATCTCTAGACCACTATACCACATACTTATATCCCAAGACCGACTGAATTGTTTCCTCTCTTGTGCATACTGTGGAAAACAAAATGACCTCGTCACCAGAAAACATGTCACTGGCAGGGATGGGCACGAGTACATGCCAATGTACTCGAGTACAAGTACAAGTACTTTGCAAGTATGGATTACAAGTACAAGAACAGCAAATTACAAATGTACTCGAGTACAAGTACAAGTACATTTTACGAGTACCGAGTTCTTTTTGAAACCAGATTTCAAAAGTGTTTGTATTTGTATTTGCATCAAAGTATTTGGTATTTGCAAAGACTTTAGTCAAAAATACAAGGTCTGTAAATGGAATTAAAGTCTGCATTCCTAAATTTCGAAACTGGATATAACTAATGTCTCCAGGGATGGGCACGAGTTCATGCCAATGTACTCGAATACGAGTACAAGTACTTTGCAAGTAAGGAGTGACTCACTGGCGTTACTCATTAAATAAAGCATGGCTGTAAAAGGAATGCTTCCTTCTATCTTAGGTGGACAGGAATCCATGATAACTGCAGATTTGGCATTTATATGTTTTTAGCATGCAGGGTGGCTTCACAGTGTGCTGAAATTAAGAGTATTATTTTTTGGTGTCACTGGTGTTACCCAAAAAAATTGTAAATTATTCCAGAATATTCAAAATCTGCCTCAGTCATAGGATATAGGATATGTCCTGTTTCCAGAAATCAACCTGTGCCAACACCTTTCCAAATCAATGCATCACTGTGGGAGCGATTGGTATTTCAGTGCAAATTGTCACTGGTGTTACCGCCACTGGTGTTACTCAAAAATGGTTAACACTGGAGTCCAATGATAACACCATTTAATGGTGTAAGAGTTTAACTTTGAGTCAATGGTGTTTCGTTAAGTCTGTAACACCAGTGACAGTTTTGTCTTAGTTCTTGTGTCAGAATGATCCAGTGGCTGATTCTTCCTTTCTGCTGGGGTTATCATACTTTATTCTGAGTTGTACTGTATGTATAATTTGTATAAATGAAAGGAAGTCTGAGGGGGACACAATGTAAAGTTTGTAAACACAACATTGCCAATTGGTTGAAAACTCGTCTGTTGGTCACGTAGAAATTTTTATGGTAGAAATTATGCTATTTTGCAGTGTTTGCACTACATTGTGAAAACGTTGCCACAATGTCGCATGCTAATGTCATATCTTTGATGTTGCTTCTCAATTGCTACCATACAATTTGATGTAATTTTCACAAACATTGGGACGTTGCGCCGACATTGCGGCAACGTGGATGTGCCCATTTGGTCTACGAGGGTGAAAACAGCAAAACCAGACCTATCAGGCCCGCCACAATACTCTCAGGCCAGACGTAATAATTATTTACCAACCTTAGAAAAATTGGCTCGAAAAGATTGGCGAACCACAAAATAAATTATGTCTATCCCTATTGAGAATTTTCTGTAGACCTATATAATATTTGTGCCTCCCAGGAAATTACTTAAGTCATTTATTAAAAAAGGCAATTTAATTAAGACTTCCGCGACAGTTCCGTCAAACATTCTGTGCGAACAAAACTGGGTATCACAATGGACAGTGCATTTGAAAATGGAAGCTTGTAATTGAATGGGCATAATATCGCCCATATTGTTCCAGACAGGTTAATCTTGGTATGTGCACTGGCAGACATTTCAACACTCAATTATATTCAAAAGTTGAATTACCTCTGAATAAATAAAACTATCATTTTACCATCAATAGCAAATCTAGGCACATCTGGCATTGATGTGAAGCCAAAGCGACTTAATTTGATTATTCAACAAAATTTCCTCAGTCTGTTAAAATGGATACAATATAAAACCAATTACTCGAGATTTTTTTTTCTTAAAAAATATATCAACACACCGTCAATTGACTCCCTCATTTCCTGGCTATAAAAGAAATGCTACATGCAGCAATTTTTACCTATTTTCCTCACGTTTTCATTATCTCTTTGCTTTACTGAATCTGGTTAATTGATTGAAAAAGCACAAAATGCCAGAAATGCAATTAATTTCTACAAGATATAACTCAATATTTCCCAGAGGGGGGATTCCTGACTTCTATTCTTAAGAGCCTATTATAATGGCAGACAAGTTCTGGGAGGAAAACCACTTTAATGAAGAAAAAAAAATGGATAAAAGTTATCGTCCACCTACGCCAAATACACACACACATTACCGTCAAAACACAAGAGTCATGACACATTATCACCAAAACTCAAGAGTCGACATATCCTTTTTTGCTGATTCAGTTTCCTATTCTGCCCACAGACCACATGGCCAATGTGAATCTTGTCTTTTAAATAATTTTGAAGACAAGCATATTTCGCCTAAAAGCTTTGTTGTACATTCGCATTTATAAGACGCACACTATAATAAATTTACGCTATTGACATCTGCCCTCCTTCAGTAATTGAAATTCATAAGAACCCCGTGGCCTAATTGCTAAGTGCGCTTGTCAACTGGCTTTGAGGGCGTGGGTTCAAATCTCACCCTGGGAATTCACTTTAGTCCGAGCCCAAGGGACATAAAATGGAGGCGGGTTGTATCCAGTATTCTATGCTGGGGCAACTGAAAGACCCTGGGCATCCCTGAATTAATAGGGTATGTGCCAGACTCACATTCTTCTCATCTCATCATCATGCGGCGATCGCCTGCCTCGATATAGCCCACTAAGGTGCTGCAGAGGCGTAAAACACAAACAAACAAAACAAAAAAATTCATAAGAAATATAGATACTTCTTTTTAAATTAACAAAATCATTTTTCATGCTAATACAATCTTTACTAACAACATATTTATAAGTAGAAAAAAGTGTTGTGTGTGTATTGCACTGATGAAATTATGTCCTACTGATTTCCCGATTCTAAAAGAAACGCTGATTTCTCAATCATAAAGAGATGCTGTGGTCTAGTGGATAAGGTGCTTGTCTTGTAGGTTCGAGTCCTGACCATGGCACGAAGGAACTGAACAGATCATCCATAACTTTTTGCTTCATCCACTCAACCCAGGTGTAAATGGGTAGCTTATTGGTTACAGGCAGTGATGGCGATTGTAGAGTGACCTAGCATTGTGGCGCCTAATTCGGCTGCCTGGCTGCATACTCCCCGGGGAGTTGAGAAAGGCTCATGCTTGAACAGGCCTGCCTAGTAATTGTACAGTCTGTTGAGATGGACTCGTGTCTTTGTAAATAGACATTTACATTTATACTGTCATTAATGAAACAATGCGGTTAATGTGGATAACCTACCTGTAAATTTATATTTATCCTTCAGACCGATTTCTTGTGGCAGAATATAAGGGTGATATTCTGAATTTGAGGATTTTAAATTATTCTGGTGGCTCCCTCTCATGGATTTGGTTCCCCTGGTGGATGAAAGTGAATCTTCTTTTGGCAGATCTTTTGAATTTTGTTCAAATGTGTTTTTCCCTTCTTTGTTTGCTTGACCTTTCTTCACTTCTTCAATCAGCTGGTTGCGTATTGGGGATTTATGTGTCTGCTTCTTCCTGTACTAAAAGAAAATGATTTTATAGGCGTAAACGTACACAGTAGGGTAATCTGCAAGAAGCAAGATCTCCCAATCCTTCTATGATAGCTCATTGTATTTTCTTAATTTGCATATATGACAATGATGTGCAGCTATGTTGAAATATGGCAGTGGAGTCAAGAATTTTAAATTATGTAATTTCTATAAAAAAGACATCAATCTCTGGGATATGACATTTATAATGTATAATCCTGTCAATGAATCGGGCTTACAAATGCGCCTACACATAAGCCTTTGCCTGAACTCGGAAAAGATAATTATTGTTGGCGTATGATAAAAAAAATTACCAGTAAATTCAATGCTTTTCGTGCGCAGGCACCTCAAGGGCCTGGATACAAGTAAAAATGCTGACGCTTTCAATAGCAAAATCGCACCACAACATCGAATGACATTTAATTGCTTTGTGGTTATTTTTAATCTAGAAAAGTTATCTCTGTCAGCTCTTTGATAAGTTTGTTTTGAATGAGTTCCACTTGACATGATTTTAGGTCCTCAGCCATTTAAAAATGACTTTTACCATTGTTGTCAATCTTTTATCTTTCTTCCTTTCTTGGATTATGCATTAGGAAAGGCATACTAGATAACATTTAGGAATTGCACATTTTCTTGGATGTTACATTTTTGCAGCAAACATTGGTCAGCAGGGGGTCTATTGATTTGAACTAGGCCTAAATACATCAGCAATTTCACTATGCTGAGTTACATGCATGCACATTGTGCAAGTTGTCATAATTATCTTTTAGTATTAATTTTGTTTAAAAAGGCGCCCCCACATATTGCTTGTCGGATCTGTCCCCATCTGGATATTATGATTGGCCAATTTTCAGCATTTTTCATAATTTTTAAACAGCGACGTAAGAATAATCAATCGAAGATACTTTGCCTTGTCAAGTTTATAATATAGACAACCAAAGAGAATACAACAAATATTCTCTATGGGGAAATCGTCCAATTTGTTTGTCACACAAATGAAGAATTACCAGTGGCATAGCTAGGATTTTTCTCTGGGGGGGCAAATGACCATGAATTTCCCCAAAATATTATCGACAACACGGGGTTGCATTTGACGCGTTCTGAACTTTTGACAAACTTTACTGAAATCTCAAGTAAAGTACACATAACATTGAAAACACTATGAATATGATGATGCTATAGTATTGTCATTTTAGGAACTAACTTGTTATATAAATATATAGAAACTGTCATGTAATTTTACACTGAAGTCAGTGGGCATCCATTGTAAGAGTTCTAAAAGTTTGTTGTCTTTCATCATTCATCATCAAACAGGAAAACTGTTGACCTGTTACATATTCAGATATACCAAGGCAAGCAGTGACATACTTGAAAGAGGTATTGGCCACTTAAAAAAAAAAAGCTTTCCCAAGGTGTTGTGGGCATGTAAGCAAAGGTTCGATCAATTAAAAGCCAATAAAATCTGAAAATCGGTCTGAAAGTTCCTGTTTCCCAAAAACGTATTTTGCCTTTTCTCATCTTTTTGCTGTTTTCCCCTTTTCTTCCCCTGTTTCCCCTCATTTCCCCACATTTCACAATTTTTTTCCCTTTTTCCCATTTTTGCCCATTTCCCCATTTTTTTCTCCATTTCCCCATTTTTTCCCCAAAAAGTAGTCTGGTGGGGCAACTTGCCCCCCCCTGCCCCCCCACTAGCTACGCCACTGAGAATTACATTTTAAAATTCCAAGCATCCTCTAAATATTTCTAAAATAAGATTTGTCTAAAATTTTTGCAAGTGTTTGCTTTTTCTTCCACAGTTATCCCTTATTTTTTGGATTTGGGGTTTTGGGAGATTTAAATTTAGCATACTATATTGGACCACCCGATACTCTACAGTGATGTCATTCACATTCTGACATTATTGTACTTCACTGATATATATACATGTGTTAAATAAAACTTTAAAAAACACTATTCCATGAAGTAAGATACTTATTTGAGGTGAGAGTATTCATTGATTTGGTACCTAACCTGATCACCAGGGACTTCAAGCAGATTAAAGAAATTTTCTTGGGCCGAGCGGTGGTCGACGGCCATGTATGCAGACAGGAAGTGGCCTCCTTTCAACTCAAGCAATTCTAGTTTGTCGTTGTCAGTCAAATCAATTTTTCTGAATTGTTGATTTCCATTTTCACATATGAATGTCGAGTTCCTTATGACAGAGAAAGTAGCATTGACCGTTGGCCCTGAAAGCAATGATGATGGAATAAAAGTTTCTCAGCTGTAACTGCAGAAGCCAGTCACATTACTCAGATAGTCAGGGGGTGACCATTTAATATCCAGGGGGGCTTGGAGTTTTCCTTGGCAGGGAATTATTTATTTCATGATCGCTGCGACAGTAAAATTTTAGTTATTTTAAGCATGTGAATTCTCTGAATATTCATTCCTAAATCGAGCAACACCTTGTTAAAAAATACCCTTAGTAGCAGGAGTTGTTTATCTGAAGACTGCCAACAAAGAATTTATTCATTTCACCAAAACTGAGCAAGAAATCATTTATTTAAAAAAAACCCAAGCCACCTGAATGTTAAATGGTCAAACTAGACCACTGAGGTTAGACATATGCAAGGTGAATATTTCCAAATTATTTGCTGACACAGTTGAGAGGGAAAACTATTTCTGTAGAAGAGCCCTCCCGGGCCTGTCAGGGCTCTGAGCCTATCCCACACCAGCCCAGTAAGTTCAGGATCCACCATTGTAATTTAGGAACCGAACATCACCACCTCAAAACAATTTTATAAGATTGGGTATATCACAGATACTGCCAATCTGCCATAATGGGTATATCGCGTCTGGTCAAGTTCATTCTTGTGATCATCTTATGTTATTTTATACATCAGTCATCCATAATACAGTCAAAATTTCTTACCTTCGAAGTGACACAACAAAAACACTAGGAAGAAAACGTTGAAGCAAAAGCGACTCGTAACATCCATGGTGTTGCCGCGTTTATTACATTAAAATACAAATTTCTTAATAATGATGTCCATTTACATAGCTCTTTTCAAGATTGTAGTCCTTGATTCCTCGATTCGTCAAATAAATCTGGTTTCATCGGAAACTTACAGTAACTAGGATGGTCAAATATATTATTTGTATTGACCATTACACCTTCGCATCGTCATATTAGGACATAATATATCATTCAGACAGTGATAAGATATAAATAGTCAATACATCAATAAAAATATCTACATTTTGTGTGTCGCATTTATTTCCTTGATTCTTATCTGAGATCAGTTTATTGTAAATGACCATGTTTATTGTATTGGACAAATGACTTGAGAAGGATTTTTTTTTGGACACTCTGTCGCCTAACTTTGTTCCGACATAATTTTTAAAAACATACGAGGCAATTAAAAAGAAATAAGATAGTTCTTGAAGGCCTGACTCTCAGATAACCAGTGCAATGAGGTGCGATTTTTGTAGTTCGTCAAAATCTCAGGGAAGTTGGAGGATACAATCAGTGGCGTAACAAGGGGGTTTCAAGTCAGGGGAGGGGCACACACTTTTCTGAACGGGCACCCACAATACTAACTGACAGTATATTTTAGCCGAAGTCAGAAAGTTCATATACACTCTTGAAGCAAAAGGTTCTTGAAGGTATATAGAGAACCCACTGCTGCGAAAAGTTTCTACATTTTATTAGGGTTCAACGGAATTGAAAAGGTTCAACACTTGGTCGGAAGGCCCTATGATAGGACCCTATCCTCCCAACTTGAGAGAAAGGGGTTCCATTGTGGGAGTTCAATGCAGCTAGATTATCTAAATGTTTTTGTTTGTTTACTGTTGTAACCTTTTTAAAAGTTGAATAATGAACCTTTAGGGTTCCTTATCTATACCAGCTTATAGAACCTTTAAAGGTTCCATATAAAACCTTTTCGTTGAGAGTGTATGGGGGATACAGGTCCAAGTAATGGGGGCTGGGATACAATATTGTACAGTGGGAATGAGTTGGGTACAATTACAGGCTCATTATGCTTATTGGGCATGTACAGTGAACCTAATTAGGCACCTTTTCTTCCTGAGGGGAAACTGTGGGTGGTTTTTGCCACTGGTTTAGTAGGAGGGATTTCCTTCTCTTTCTGGACTTCTTCACCTTGTACAGGTCAAAGAACCATCAGAAACTCATATTTTAAGTTTTGTGTTTGATAAATATTTGAACAAAATAATATTGACGCAAAATTATGTGAACAATGATGCAGATGATGTTAGTGTCATAATGTTTCCATTGTAAGAATGAAAGATTTTTTGTAAAATTGCGGACTTTTGTCATCTCATTATATACTCTGCTCACAAAATTTAAAGGTTCAAGCAGGTTTCGCTCTATATTGCATTGAAACTAAACTTATCTGGTGTTGGTGATGATGAAAGAATTATTCATTAAACATTTTAGCTTTCTGTAGCACCTGGGGAGTTATTGAGATACTGGAGTGTACCGATATTTGCGCAGACTTGAGAGGACTCGTCGTAGTCTAGGGCCTTATGTCAGAAAATATGGGTTCGTGTGCGTTAAGACAAGAAGTTTGCCAACATATTCCATTTGAAAGCAAATTTTATCAGCTTTCCAATGGTATATGTTGGCAATTTTTATTTTGATGTCTTCATGGTCAAATCGCCCCCCAATAATAGGCCCTATTTTGGCCGATTTTAGTCGATTTTCGCCTTCTTTTTTGCCAATTCTAACTGTATCTTCAGAGACATTGCATTTTCTGGGCATTTTTTGCACTCTCACTTGTGTATTATATACCATGTGAAAGGATATTTTCTTAGCTTTCAAACAGTATATGTTCCATTTTTTTATTTTGACAAATTTATGGTCAATTTGCCCTAGAAAGAAAAGGCCATAATTTTTACCTGTTTTCTACGTAATTTTTGTCCCTTCTAACGGTATTATCTTTTCAAAGTAACAAACAATCTTCTGCATAGTGAGTGTGGCCCAACCCTCCCGCCACATAACTCACCGGTTCAACTGGCAGAATCATTCTCTGAGTTTTTTATCAACAAAGTTGCTACAATCCGACATTCAATGCCTGCTACATCATCAGAAGAGGCTGAGCCAGATCGACCAGTGACAATTGTTGATAAGTTGTCAACATTCCATCCAGTCACTGACCTTGAGACAAGAAAAATCATCATGAAGTCTTCCACCAAGTCTTGTCATCTTGATCCTCTTCCAACAGATCTGCTTAAGGTGTGTTTGTCTGACAACAACTTTCTGACATTTGTGCATCATATGATTAATCACTGTGTAACAGGAATCATGCCGGCTTGCATGAAAGAGGCCATTGTGATACCATTGCTCAAGAAACCATCACTTGACAATACAATCTTCAAAAATTATCGCCCAGTCTCAAACCTTCCCTTCATCTCCAAGGTCATTGAGAAAGTTGTGGCATCACAGTTAAAGGACCATCTAGAGAAGAATCAGCTCCTTGATTCACTTCAGTCTGCCTATCGAGCCAAACACTCAACTGAGACAGCCTTGATCAAGGTTCAGTCTGACATCCTAGCTGCCGTGGACAATGGAAGTATTGCTGCTCTCATTCTACTCGATCTATCAGCAGCATTTGACACGATTGACCATGGTGTGCTACTCAGACGACTGGAATACTCCTTTGGAGTCAATGGCCAGGCCCTCGACTGGTTTCGCTCATATCTTCTTGGCAGGAGACAGTCCATCCAGATCGACAGTACAACATCAGAGCCTCTTTCTCTTATGTTTGGTGTTCCCCAGGGTTCAGTTTTGGGGCCCATTTTGTTTACTTGCTATACCACACCTTTGGGAGAGATAATAGACAACCATGGCCTGAAAAGACACTTCTATGCCGATGATAGTCAACTTTATGTTGTTTTCAAGCACCCGCTTCATACGGACCAGGCAATCAAGAGGATTGAAGCTTGTGCTATCGACATTAAAATTTGGATGCAAAGAAATTTTCTTAAATTAAATGATGACAAAACGGAAATGATTGTTTTTGGAACTAGACAAAAACTCCCAAGCACTTCCGCCTTTGTGACTCAAGTGGGTGATACTGCCATTAATCCTAGACCAACAGTAAAGAATCTTGGTGTCACACTTGACCAGCACTGTACAATGGAAAGTCACATCAGAACAGTCTGTAAACAATCATATTACCAGCTACGCAATATCGCATCCATCCGCCGCTACCTTACTGAACCAGCAGTTAAGACTCTAGTTCAAGCTTGTGTCATATCAAGAATTGATTATGCGAATGGGCTACTATACGGTGTGTCACAGAAAGCTACCAGTTGTTTACAACGAGTCCAAAACATGGCTGCGAGGGTAATTACCAAAACGAAACGTACATGCCACATCACCCCAATTCTGATGGAGTTACATTGGTTGCCAGTAACCAGGAGAATTCAGTACAAGATTCTGATCATGACATTCAAGGCACTCCATGGCCTAGCGCCTTCTTACATCTCAGAGTTGATACATGAACGTCAACAAGCAAGATCACTTCGTTCATCGGGGGAACTATATCTTGCACCACCAAAATCGAGACTACGTTCCTATGGTGATCGAACATTCCAGTTTGCCGCTGCCACTGAGTGGAATGCACTCCCGAAGTTCCTCAGAGACTGTCAAACATTTACTGTATTTAAAAAACACTTAAAGACTCACCTGTTTAGAATTGCTTTCAGTATTTAATCTATACTACATACTCTTATCTTATATTCTACATTTTACATTTTTATTGTGATCTTAATTTTACATGTGAAGCGCCTTAGAGCAGGATATATTCTGAATAAGGCGCTATAGAAATGCTTGTATAATAATAATAATAAATATGACTTTATCTAAGCTATTTTTCACTCTCACTTTTGTATTATATACTATATTAAGGGATATCTTCTCAGCTTTCCAGGGGTATATTTTGACAATCCTCATTTTGATTTCTTCAGGATCAAATCAACCTCCAAAGAATAGGCCCTATTTTCAGTGATTTTCTCCATATTTTTGCAAGTTCCAACAGTTTTTTTTATAAACATTACATTTTCTTGGCTATTGTTCTACTATCACTTTTGTATTTGATAGCAAATTAAAGGATATTGTCTCAGCTTTCCAATGGTATATGTTTTTATTTTGATGTCTTCATAGTCAAATCACCCTCAAAACCACAGGCCCTACCTTTGATGATTTTCGCCATATTTTCGCCGATTGTAACAGTACTTTTAGAAATATTACATTGTCTGAGCTGGTCTTGCACTTTCACTTGCACTGATGTATAATATACCATATCAAAGGATATTTTCTCAGCTCTCCAATGGTACATGTTGGCAATTTCAATTTTTGTACATTCCAGATCAATTCACCCTCCAAAGAATAGGGGCCATATTTCCACTGTATTTTCGCTGATTCTTAAAGTATTTTCAGAAATATGACATTTTCTGAGCTGTTCTTGCACTCTCACTTGCACTTGTTTATTATATACCATACCAAAGGAGATCTCAGCTTTTCAATGGTTTATGTTGGCAATTTTTATTTGACATCTCTGATTCTCTATGGTCAAATATTTCTTCAAACAATTGGTACTGCCGACATGAATTTGTTCAGTTATGAAATTACACCTTATTAATGTCCCATGGGGTTTTTATGGTGGCCATTTTAAAATTGAAGTTGACAGCAGTAAAACCCCCCTAGAATATTATAATAAGTTTAATATCTCAAATGAAAGCTGACATCAAGGGCTATCCATCTACATCCATTTTGGATGATTAGGAATGAGTTATCTGGCGATTAGGATAGGTGGAATAGAAACTAGATGGCAGAATTTTGTGTTTTCGAGGAGATTTTTGACACTAACGGCAACATTTATTTGCTTCAGGAGGGTTGACAGTAAATATTAACAAGAAAAGCAAGGTACCAAATGAAAGCTGACATCAAGGGCTATCCATTAACATACGTTTTTGGTTGGTTAAAAAGTGTTAGTGATTAGAATAGGTTGAAGTGAAAATGCATCGTAGGATTTTGTTATTCCAATTAGATTTTTGACACGGACAGCAACATTTATTTTGCTTTTGGAATGTTTAACAGGTAATAACAAGGAAACCAAGGTGCCATATGAAAGCTGACATTAAGGGCTATTAATCTACATGCATTTTCATTGATAAAAAATGAGTTATTCACTGATTAGGATAGGTGGAATCAAGCTACATGGAAGAATTTTGTGTTTCCGGGGAGATTTTTGACAGTGACCTCATTATTTAATTTGGTTTAGGAGGGTTGACAGTAGTAGTAATATTGAAGCTTTTCAGGATAAGGGAACTTAGCTGGCTACTAAGAGCGTCCCCTTAAATGCTTATGTTATGATTTCTGTAATGCAATTACATAATAGTCACATTGCAGGTTTGCTGAAGCGAAACATATGTTTGCATACAAATTTAATAAGATTATTTAAAAATTTTGCATAAAACGGTTCGATTACCCCTCTTAGTGACCTACACTAAGCCTTAATGGACATAAGTTCTTAGTAGCCATCTAAGTTCCCTTATCCTGAAAAGCTTCATTAAGGAAACCAAGGTGCCAAATGAAAGCTGACATCAAGCGCTATCCACCCACATCCATTTTGGTTGGTTGAAAGGAGTTATCTAGTGATCTGATTGGCAAGATGAGAAAAAAATTGTTTTTTTTTTATTCCATTCATTTAACATTAACGATGCTGGCAGGACAATAAATTTGAATTATTAAGGATAGAGTCTAATGATTTCGAAATGAAGATGATATACAATTCAATATCAGGAAAATATAACAGTACTATTGAACAGTGAATCATTAAGACTGCGAACATATTTGAACAGCTGTATCATTTAGAGTTTTTCACATCTGTTAATCATCTCATTTTAATTGGCATGCATGGAGAACTTTTATTAGTATAAAATCATTGTAATTTTCATAAAAACTATGGCAAAAACATATTAGATGACAAATCAATATATTGTAGTGCCTATACCAAGAAAACAATTAAATTTCAGTGTTTTTCTCCTTGCGACACATGCATTGCTTGACAACCTTTGCAATTATTGCCAAATTATTTAAATCATACTGATATGGTAAAAAGTATGAAAGTCAAACCCCTACAACCTTTTTTGAGCTATTCTCAATGACCAATGGGTTAGATTAAACATCGCTGTAGGAAAAAAACCATGGATTTTTATTTATATGCTTTAATGATTTTTAATAACCCCTAATGTAGAATAGGTGCTTTTGGCATAATAAAAACCCCAAGAGTCATTAAAAAAGACTCAATTTCAACATTGAATAATATTTTTGATGGCAGAACCAATAGTTAGAGGAAACATTTGACCACAGAGATGTCAAAATAAAATTGCTAGTGTATATCCTTGGAAAGTTGAGATAATAAATTTATATTTGGTAAACTATACCACAAGTGCAAGTGAGTGTCCTAGAACAGCTCAGAACAAGTAATATGTCTGATAATAGAATGGGCAAAAATACACCTAAAATCAGTGAAACTATGGCTACTTTTTTGGAGGCAATTAGATCATGAAGACACAAAAATTAAAATTGCCAACATATACCATTGGAAAGCAGAGAAAATATCCTTTAATATGGTATATGATACACAAGTGCAAGTAAGAGTCCTAGAACAGCTTAGAAAAGAAAAATTCTGATGATGGAATGGGCAAAAACACACTGAAAATCAGGGAAAATAAGGCCTATTTTTTGAAGACGATTTGATCATGAAGACACAAAATTAAAATTGCCAACATATACCATTGGAAAGCTGAGAAGACATCCTCTAATATGGTATATGATACACAGGTACAATTGAGAGTGCAAGAACAGCTCAGACAATGTAGATATTTCTGAAAATACTGTCTGAATTGGCGAAAATAGCGTGGAAATTGGAAAAAATCGGGCGTGTAGTTTGGAGGTGATTTGACCACGAAGACTTCAAAATAAAGGTTACCGACATACACCACTGGAAACTGAGAAAATATCCCTTAATATGGTATATAATACTCTAGTATGAAAGGAATATCAGCTCAGAAACTCAATATATCTGAAATATTGTTACAGTTGGCAAAAAAGCGGAGAAAATTGGCGAAACATAGGGTATATTGTTTGAAAGGTGATTTGATCCTGAATCTTTCAAATTCGAATTGCCAACATTTATGATTAGAAAGCTGAGAAAATATCCTTTAATATAGTATATGATACACTAGTACAAGTGATAGTGCAAGAACAGCTTAGGTAATGCGATATTTCTAAAACTACTGGCAGAATTGGTGAAAATATTAGCTAATTAAGCAAAAGTGGGGCCTATGGTTTGGAGGGTGATTTGACTATAAAGACATCAACATAAAAATTGCCAACATGTACCATTGGAAAGCTTACAGAATATCCTTTAACATGGTATATAATGCACAAGTGAGAGAGCAACAACAGCCTACAAAATGCCATATATCTGAAAATACTGTTAAAATTGGCACAAATACCGAGAAAATAAGCAAAAATTGGGCCTTTTCTTTGGCAGGTTATTTGATCCTTATGCATCAAAATAAGAATTGCTGACATATACCATTGGAAAGCTGAGAACATATCCTTTAACATGCTATCAAATACAAAGGTGAGAGTGGAAAAATATCCCAGAAATTGTGATATTTCGGAAAAAAATAGTCAGAATCAGCAAAAATAAAGAGAAAATCGGCAAAAACATTGCCTATTATTAGAAGGTTGAGTTGATCCTGAATGCATCAAAATGAAAATTGCCAACATATACCATTGGTAAGCTGATAACATATCCTTTAATATCGTATATAATACACAAGTGAGAGTTGAAAATAGCTGAGAAAAAATGTTATATTTCTGGCTATGCAATTGGAATAGGCAAAAATACGCGGAAAATCTGTGAAAATATGGCCTTTTCTTTCGAGGGCAAATTAACCATGAATTTGTCAAAATAAAAATTTCAGACATATACAGTTGGAAAGCTGAGAAAAAATCCTTTTATATGGTATATTACACACAAGTAAGGGTGCAAAAAACGCTCAGAAAATTCTATATTACTAAAAATACCGTTATAATTGGGAAAAAATAAGGTCGAAAATCGGCTAAAATCAGCCAAAATAGGGCCTATTTTTTCGAGGGCGATTTGACCATGAAGACATCAAAATAAAAATTGCCAACATATACCGTTGGAAAGCTGAGAAAATTGCCTTGAAAATGGTATATGTTGGCAAACTTCTTGTCTAAATGCCCACGAGATTACACAAGGCCCTAGACTATCGGCAGAACTCCCCCGGATGCCTGGAAATATCCTTCCAGGAGCAATGTGGGAGAAAATTGTCTACTCAAACCGTGGGGAATCAACTCCATGAAGGTCATCTGAGGTACAGGTGGCCACCGTGTGTTACACTCTAAACACAGGGTGGTCAAGATGACAACTCTAGATTGGTAATTCCTGGTGCCTACCGACAACTCCTTGAGTCAAAATTACTAAAGGGTTGTCAATGTGACAAATATTGGATTAGTAAGCAGTACCACTCTGGTAATCAAAGCTACCAGATGGCAATCAAATTGACAACCTTTCGGACAGTTACATAGTCAACGTAGTCATTTTGATTATGATAGAATAGTTGAAATGATTTTCCAGGAAGTCACTACCAAATTTCAGCAGCCATTACACCTTAAATTAGTTATAAACAATTTAACCAAATGTTTAGAGTGTACAAAAAAAATCTTGTCTTGAAACACCAAAACTAAGTTGTAGTCTGTTCTCTTGTGTAGCTAAACTGGCTCCCGTGAAAATGTCATGTTAAAATTTGCAATCCTAGTGTTTCTAGACCAGAATTTTGTGTAGAATGCAAAAATCAATGATTGCATTTTTTCTGATCACATCTTCCCACTCAAATTCAAGATGGCGGACAAGATGGCCGCTGATGCTGTGAACAGTCATATTTTTCAGCAAATCTATGCTTATTTGGAATCTTTGGAAAGATTTCATGTATTTTCCCTGGCTTTATGTAAGAAATTAACAAACTACCTAAATTTATAGAAAGCAACGCTAATTTTAATGCCAAAAGGAATAATCATATCAATACATACAGTACAACGGCAATAAAAAAAGTGTCCAAACAGAAATATACTTTATCAGAAGCGAAAGCTGTCATCATGAACCCTTTAACTATAATCTGAAGTTTACTGCATAATACAATGTCATATAGTCCTACATATTTTAGAAATGATCTATAAAACAGAACAGATAATAATTAAATCATCCAAACAATCTTCTATTATATGATTACATGACATAATTATTACGTACAAAATTACATCAAGTCACTAAAGCTATCCTTGTACAGTGCAGGACTTCTAATAAGGAAATATCACAACAATAATTATCAGAATTGATGTAATTAACCAGTTTCTTAAAAAGTATCATCTTCATCAGATGAAGTGTCATCATGAAATACAATGACGTCAGTGTTGGTGCATGCCTCTTCATCGGCTCCACAAAGACAGAGGCATGAACACCAACTTGCACAATTGTTCTTTTTGGATCCACATTTAATCAACTGAACAACAGCATCAGGGGCAGGAGGAAGCAAAGTTGTAACAGGAAGGTATTTTAAATTTTCAAATGTCCAGCCAAATTCATAGAGATCCAATATGGCTGGCTTTGGCACAATGTCATTTTGCCAAACTATTGCTTGGTACTGGGCTTTGAGAACAGCTTGTTGCTCCTTTTGTTGGTGGTAGCTTTTGCCCTTGGGATTGATTTTTCTTGAAGTACTGCCAGCGCGTCTTTGCAACATCTTTTATTTTTGTTTGTGAATCATACAATTGGCAAACATAGTTTTAAAGTCCTGCTTGGAAGGATTCTTCAGGTTCGTCGTGTTGACCAGGAACCAGGAAAGCTTGTATCACGTCATCATCAACCCTACAGAAGACCTTCTAACATGTAAATTTGCCCTTTGTTACAAAATATTCAGTTATGTTTGCATCTGAGAAAGCATGAAAACCTGGTAGCGTTGCTGACTTGCAGCCTTTTCCTCCCCCAGTGTTTCATGTATCTGGTTCCCCGAAATAGCTCTCTGCTTTGCTCCAGTACCCGTTACAAAGTTTGTTTCGTTGCCAAGCTGTGGAATGTGTCTCACTGCCAGAACAAGAACATTTGTGTCTTGTGAGAAGACGTCCACAACGTCAGCACCACTTTTAGCTGCGTCTGCCACATGCAAGATTAAATGACCATCCACCGCCTCGTGTGTGCATTCAAGACGTTGGACATTTCAGCCAGTTGACATAACTTTTTCCCTTGAAGTTACTTACTATGAATGTATTTATCTTGTTCTGAAAGAAACTGAAGCACTTTTTTGCTAGGTCTCAAGTGAGTTTGTCTTTTGTTTTGGAACTTGACAGGAATTGCCTCATGCTCACATTGGCAATAGATGTTCTGTCATCGACATGAAAGTTAATTTGCTGCACTGTCCCAACTCTTTTTTTTCGGATGGGATCTCTTAAAGAGTGCGCATTGATAGCATAGTTGTCGAACACAAGATGCCCTTCTTGGTGCCCTTGGAAATTTTCCTCGACGACCAGAACTAATGTTCTGGAAAAATCCTCACATGTCTGGGCATTTTTTGGCTTTCTAAGGGCTTGAACTACCGTCATTCCATCTAGTACAGCAGCTTTAACAGGACATTCTGGTAAGGCCTGAGACACTCTATCCTCATTTAATGTTTGTTCCAGACAAGGCATTAGCTTGCTCTTGACAGAACACATAGCAAGATATCCATCTAACAGAAAGACAGATTGTGGTATGGCAGTGGACTCTCAAGACCCAATTACATATTGCAAGTGAAGCCAAGTGTTGTCATTCGAAACTAGATATTAATGGAGCCAGTATTGATCCTTGTTGCAACAAATTCAACTGCTTTGGCCTGTTTCATCCGGTGAATATATGCATCAAAACATCTCTGCACAGCTGGTGTAATTTCGTGATGCTTACCACTCCGAGTACTCTGCAATCCAAGAATTTCAAGAGCTTCCTCAGACAGTCTTGCCATCTCAGGAGCTGTGAGGAAAAATCTGTCACGAGCATTGTCCTAGAGCGTAATCCCCACCAAAACTCCATGACCTTTCATCCATTTATTCAGATGCTCTATACCGTGGTCTGCCCCAATTTGCACAGAATGGTGTTTGATTTTTGTTCACACTGAAATTTCCATCTGCAAACTCCTGCCAGATCATTGGATTCGATGTGTCCGAAGAATCCATTTCTACCAGATAGAGTGGCACCATCCTAGCATACTTCTGTCGGTCATGTGCAAAAAACTTATTTGCACAACCGATCCATTGACTCGAGGTGGAGTTTCCAGTCACATTCGCAAGTTGCTCTCACAAACTGGAGGATGGCACAGACTTGCAGCATGTAGGCTACTACCGAATGAACTTGAACAGGCTTGATGCAGACACCTTATCTTTGTCAAATTCATTAAGGCCTTCTAGAATTTGATTTGCTTCCAGGAAGGTAACAAATAGGTCAGTTGATGTCCTGCAAGGATGACTCTTGGCAAGCATGTGCAATTTCATTGGAAAAGTCAAGGCATTTAATGGCGTTTGGATGCAATCTTACAAATTCTGCCCCGTATATTCAAACAGTGCTTGCTGAGTGGTTTGGTGACTATTAAAGCTTGTTTCACTTGATTTCCATCAAGGATCTATTTTGCAGTTTGTGGGCCATAAAGGCCAGACACAATCCATGCCTCATCAATGCAATGTCTTCCACATAAGCTCCCAATGCTCTCAATGAGGCTATGCAGCTCACCAATACGAAGAATCCATTTGTCTCCGTATTCTGGATATGACATATGCAATTTTTTGGCCTTTTCATAAATATGCATGTCTAAAGTAATAACTGTTTCATTGTTTGCACACACTATTGCTGTATTGATGTTCTGAGCTTGCTTTAAAATGGTAAGTAATGTCTGCCAGTCATTTGGGGGCTCAGGAATCAATGGCGGTGCATCCACAATTGTGGTTGGCTTTTCAAAGCCTGTCAGTGAATTGTAAGCAACCCAAGTGGGAATGTCTTTTGGAGATGGATAACCATCAGATATTTAGCAGCGCAGTTCAAGAAGTCAGCCAGGCCAGGTCTTTGAGGGCCGAGGGTTGCAGTATTTGTGAGGGTTTGTAATCTTCATACACTTGATCAGTGATGCCAAAATCCTGCAGTTGGCCTACTTCTGATTGCGCTGCCACTTAATTATTAATTAAAAATACAAGGGAAATCCTGACAAAAGCAATAAGATTAAACATGTATATATGGGTTAAAAAAAGGAATTGATTCTTCGGTCGCTACCCTACCGCGGTTGTCTGGAACAAGAGTAACTAATGATTGCGCTGCTATTTTAGTTACCATCATGGATAAAAATGCATCAAATATTACTTTTATGGCTTTGAAACCTACAAAAATGAATTCCTTGACCCAAAAAATACAGAAAATGACCTGTCACTTGTTAATCTATGTTAAATATGGACCGAAATAGGTCGAAAATGCTTCTAGGCAGTCATCTTGGCGGCCATCTTGGATTTTAGAGGAAGTTCCATCCGAAAAAAATGCAATCATTCAAAAACGTGTTCTATGCACCCAAATCTACAAGAAAATGCATATTTGCCAATTTTAACATTCAAGTCCCACGGAATTACACAAGAGAACAGACTATTGGCAGAATAGTATCTGGAGAACGTTGTAAACATACTTAGGCCTAACTGTCATTTTGAGGTACACTGATGAAAATGTTGTTCAGTGTGACAGATTTGGCAAAGGGTCTTTTTTTGTGTTTCCAGACAAATTTTGGTTGGATCACACAATGTTTGGAGGTGAGAATTGTACCTTTCTAAGGTTATCTTCTTGGAGTTGATTCTCCACTGTTGGAAAACCACATTTTAGTGATGCATTCCTGATTGGCTGCTCTGTTAAAGGAATGACATCAGGCAAACAGAAAATCTGGGCCTCAGAAGAACATTCTGCCTTCTCCCAATGCTCTCAGATGTACCGAAACAAAGTTACTCCATTTGCCCTCGCCTCCTAGCTCGCTCTTAAATCTCAATTTCAGTTTGTCACTTTGATATAGAAAAAATGAGAACCAGTTCACTGTGAAAAATGCACTTTGTGACTCATGATAGCCAATGAAGTATCATCTTCTCTACTTTCAACATGGGAAACATAGAGGCTGTTTGATTAGCCATGATCAAGAGAAGGCCATTTGACTTGTCATAACTGATTTTAAAGTGAAAATCAGATGCATAATCGTTTCGTTTGGCTGTAACTAATAAGAGGGATAAGTCTCCTTAAATCAAATTATCATTACAGTGATGCACTTTGATACTGAAAAAGAGTGTACTGTTGCACTGTGAAAATGGCACTTTGTGTGTCATCATACAGATGATTTGTCATGATCATACCTAATACTTTCAATGTTAATTTGATTTAAGGAGAATTATCCCTCTTGTTGGTGACAGCCAAACGAAAGGATTATGCATCTGATTTTCAATCCAAAATCAGTTATGACAAGTCAAATGACCTTCTCTTGATCATGACTAATCAAACTTCCCATGTTGAAAGTACTGAAAGTATAGAAGATGACACTTCATCAGCTATCATGAATCACAAAGTGAATTTTTCACAGTGAACTGATCCTCATTTTTTCTTTATCAAAGTGCATCGCTGTAAAAGTATTGGGTATGATCATGACAAATCATCAGCATGATGACACACGAAGTGCCATTTTCAAACAATGTTTGGGGTGAACCATTTAACTGCAATAGGGAATAAACATCAGGAGGACGGAAAACAGAGTTCACATCTGCCAAAATAGGCCCTTTGCATTGATGTCTGGCTGCCAGGCCT
The DNA here is from genome assembly GCA_026936325.1 of Platynereis dumerilii. Taxonomy (NCBI): domain Eukaryota; kingdom Metazoa; phylum Annelida; class Polychaeta; order Phyllodocida; family Nereididae; genus Platynereis; species Platynereis dumerilii. The sequence goes on along the minus strand of JAPTHN010000005.1, from coordinate 19,346,025 downwards.
GCTTGGCGAGCCATCTCATAACTGTTTTGGCACTCATTCTTGGTTTGTGAGTGCCTTGAATTTCAGATGCTGTGGATGTGGAGGTCTTGAAACGGTCTTGAAATGGTCATCCAGATTCTGATGGATGTTGTGCCTGCCTTGATCATGGGTCGTGACTGCAGGTCTGCCTGGCTTTGGAAGTTCCTTAACTTAGCTTGTTAAACCAAACTTGGTCACTAGCTTGCTGATTGCTGGCTGGGAGCAGCCCCTCTGACGTGCAACCTCTTTCTGGGACATGCCAGCCGGCAGCACCCCAACTGCTGGGTCTCATTGCTCAATGGACGGCCTACCCAATTGCAATTTTTTTGCATATCCCAACTCAGGAAAGATCAAGGAACCTTTCTGCATTCTTTTTTTTTTTGCAGGTAAGGGCAACATATCTCAAGGATTAGCCTAAATACCACATTTCATGACATGTACCAGTGCAGAGGCAATGACCCATGACAAGAATATGTAACCGTGAATTATTGACTGTTGTTAATGTCTAAAACATCAAAACACAACAAATGAGTTTGAAGAAATTTTTTTCTTTAAATTATTTCAAATTGAAAAGCGATAACTTATTTTTGTCCTTCAGTTACATATATCTGTGTCAAGTGGCTGAATGATTGATATATTTTTGCACGCCAAATAACCTGCAAAATTGATACTTAAAACCAATTGTCAAAAGGTCAGACGTTTACATGTAGATATTTGTCAAGTGGTTACATTCTTAAAAATAACCTATTCGTTGTCACAAAATCAATTTCTTGATCTCAATTTACCTCTGCATGTTTTCTTGAATGCCTAAATCATGGAGATCAAAGTCACTCATTCTCTTGTAGAGACAGTTTTGAGGTAGGCAACCTCGAAAATGTTTTTTTTTTTAATTGCTTAGGGGAGAGCGGGCCACAGTGAGACACTTTTTTTATTTTCAAGTGTTCCAAAATGTTGGCAGTAACGAGTTAAATGAGACCAGGTGCACATTATAGATAATGACGTTGGGTATATTGTCCAGTATTTTCAGGTTCCTACCTTTTACAGGTTTAGAGAAATTTTGAGTTATGTCCATGCTCGTTAAGTGTCTCACTGTGCCCCATGGGTGGGGCACAGTGAGACAGCAGGCGGGGCACAGTGAGACAGGGCATCTGCTGACATAACCGTCGATCCTTAGGACCTGCGGAATTGTTCTATCAATTGTTGCTACGGAAACTACTGTACTCTTATAAAAGCTGCTGGCTAGGTGATTTTTTAGGTCCTTTTTTGAGCATGTTTCAAAACTTCATCGCACAGGACACATGCACGACTTATTTAACCTGCCGCACCTGTTACATACTAATCAAAATTCTTTCGGATGCTTCCCTTTGGATATGACTCACTAATATCAGTAGTTTATATAAGGCATTTTGTTTTTAATAGTGAATTGTGAGCTATGCATTAAATTCAGGTCGTTTCGAGTGTATTTTGTGATGTCTCACTGTGTCCTGCCTCAAAGTGTCTCACTGTGCCCCCGGCAGTTCTCTTTATAAAATTTTTGAATCCCGCGGACCGGATACCTTTATTGTGGTTCATCTTCTCACTAAACTAAGACAAATAATCAAGGCTTGAATCCCTGGCAATTGATTTGCATTACACAATTTTTCTTGGGAATTAAAACAAAAAGTTGTTTGGCAAAATTATTTACTTTTACTGGCTAAAAACCAAAATATTGAAATTCCACTCTCAATATGCTGTGTAGGCATTCAGGATATAGGTCAGTCTCTCGCCTACTTACTTTTTGTACTGTAAGAAAGAGGGTTTATCTGTAAAAGGTACCAGCTAGACGCTACGGGCTTTGTCTCACTGTGCCTGCCGTCTCACTGTGCCCCGCTCTCCCTTACTTTCTTCATGGGCTACATTTGCGTAACGAAAGTCATGTATGACACCGCTACTAAAAGTACCAATCCTCATCTGCAACCGAGTCAAATATTCTTATTACATTGGCATAAAACTGACATCAATTCCTTTTCCATCACATAATTGTTAATTTGAGATCTTTAGGAAGTTTCTCCAACCTCCTTTTTTTAAAAGAAAAATCTGTTATCAGAAATCAAATAACATGATTACGATGTCAAATGTGTCAATACAAGCGGAAATTGTACTTTTTGTCACAGCACTTGACTCCTCTTCATATGATGTGACCCCAGATATGTACAAAAATTTATTCACATGACTAGCTCACGCTCTTAGCACGAAAATACATGTAAGAACAGTGAAAGATAAGCAACTTCCAATGAATTGAAGTAAATATACTTTTTTCATTAATGATTGATCTTGAAAGGTTCATTGGGTATTGCATAATCTTCAGTACAAAGTACACACCATCACATATAAGGCCAGACATTATTGATCTTAAGCTTCTCGCATCTTGTCGTATCTTGTTGCATCCTCTCGTATCTTCTTGTATCTTCTTGTATCTTCTCGTATCTTCTTGTATCTTCTTGTATCTTCTTGTATCTTCTTGTATCTTCTTGTATCTTCTTGTATCTTCTTGTATCTTCTTGTATCTTGTCGTATCATCTCCTATCTTCTTGTGTCTTGTCATATCATCTTGTATCTCTTTGTATCTTCTCGTATCTTCTTGTATCCTCTTGTATCTTCTTGCATCTTCTCGTATCTTGTCGTTTCTTGTATCCTCTCGTATCTTCTTGTATCTTCTTGTATCATCTTGTATCTTCTTGTATCATGTCGTATCATCTCCTATCTTCTTGTATCTTGTCATATCATCTTGTATCTCTTTGTATCTTCTCGTATCTTCGTGTATCCTCTTGTATCTTCTTTTATGTTATCACATCATGTCGTTTCTTCTCGTATCATCTTGTATCTTTTTGTATCTTCTCGTATCATCTCGTATCTTGTCGCATCTTCTTGTATCTTGTCATATCTTGTCGTTTCTTCTCGTATCTTCTTGTATCTTGTTGCATCCTCTCGTATCTTCTTGTTTCTTCTCGTATCTTGTCGTTTCTTCTCGTATCTTCTTGTATCTTGTTGTATCCTCTCATATCTTCTTGCTTCTTCTCGTATCTTGTGGTATCTTCTTGTATTTGTCGTATCTTCCCATAGCTTCTTGTATCTTCTCATATCTTGTTCTATCCAGTACATTGAGTACAATTTGTCGCAGTAGCCGAGGGCCAGCAATGCAGTTTTAATGTCTCTGTTTCAGAAGAATCATGTCAAAGTTTGCTTAGAATTTTCCCAAATCATCAGTAGAATATTTTCAGATGATTCATTGTAAATTCTAAGCAAGTTTTGGCATTATTCTTCAGCCACATAAGCACTCAGACTGCCCCGCATCAGCTTGGCCAGCTATGACATATCATGCTGGTCATTACCTCTTGCTGGCATAGTTGTAAACTGCTTTCAGAGCTTTCACTAAATCATTGCTGGTTAGTCTATGACTTTCTAAAAATGGTTCTTGAGCTCATGGACACCTCTGTAGGTGAGATTACAGTGGTAGTGCAGATCGGCATGTTCTTGTGGTGATTTTGTCCTTCGTTTATTTACACACAAAAGCATCAATTATTGGAATTTTCCTCCCTGTAGTTTGTCACGTCAAGCAGAGGACAGACGTTTGGCCAGATATTTCAGAACCACAAGCCCCACAGCAGAAATGCACCTACTTATGTGTAGCTTAGCTCTGTTGTAATATGAATATCACGTTTTCACGATGTTTTGGTTCGTTTTTGTCCGGTATTTGCCATTTTATGGATATGGCAGTCCAATTTTGCAAAATGTTGACATTTGTTTTGCTGCCAATCTGACAGACAATGGGCAGTGACGTCACAAAAGTGCACTGCAGTGCCTCCTGAGACTTAGTTCTTGCCAATTTGGTATTTTCTGAACCTCCTATCTCATTGTGTTGATTGTATGGACTGTACAAACAATGCTAAATTTCTGTCCCAATGCTTGACGTGACAAACTGTAGATCATCACATGTGAGTTCCAAGACCAGTCCTGGTGTCAGTCAAAAATGATGTCTCTGGTGTCTTTTGATATATATTTTTTTTCATCCGACATCTTCAAAATGAAGAAATTGCCAAAAAATCCTAAGAGGTGTAACTGTAGCCACTAAATACAGAATGAAATTGGGGAAAATAATGAATATAGGTTTTGATTGCTATAAATTTCAGTTATGATAGTGTTTGTTTTGTAAAAGTCTTGTAAATCCATTGCAAACAAAGGCCCGTCAAATGCTTATTTCCGAAGATTAGAGAGGTTTTGCTACACGTTCACGTGTGACGTATACATGTACAAGTGTTATCTAATTACATTGTTGTCATGGCAACCCCCACGTACACGTCACATGGAAACGTGTAGCAAAACCTCTCTATTATCATTATGCAAATATTAAGTAATGCTTCTTTCACTTAATTTATGGGTGTCCCTTCTAAGGTTGGACCAGATTTACCTGTGAAATTTCAGAATATTGTAAGTGCCAGAAACATAGAATTTGGTAGGGGGGGAAATAATTATTTTTCCCACTGTATATATGAGGGGTTTTCCAAATGTTCTGTCCAACTTGCCATAACTTTTGCAATATATAATACAGAAGCATGATATTTGGGTAATGTTGAAGTAATTTGCAAATAATCCTAAAAAAATCAGATCACACAGACAAAAATAAATGTTTAATTTGTTGCTATGGAAAACAAAAGTCATGAAATGCCGCCCACTGTAGGTATGTTGCAATCTGCGCTGCAATGACCCAGAAAAATTTCTGCCTGCAATGTGCTGGCGAAAATCTGTGCTTTTGAAACGTCCTTCACAAAAATAGGTTTGGCTATGTCTGTACTCAACATAGCTTGATAATTTTAACAGTGATTGTTATTGGGGTCATCCTTGACAGCCCAGTTTTTAAATATTTAAGTTTTGTTCAGTTGTTTGTCTTTTCCAGCCGTTTGAAAATGACTTTGTAAATTGACTTGCTACAGCTTTTTTCGTGACCTGTGGCCATTGATTAGAGGTATATGGCCATTTAAGTTACACTTTTACCTTCATTACTGCAAAATTTGAAGGAAATTGTATGGATGGGGGAAAAGTTATATGAGGCCTAAATTTCCGAAGTCACTCTCATTTGGTAAAAAATTTGCCTTGGTTGCCAGGCTGAAAAGCTGACCCTCTTTATTTGAAGCAACTGATTTAATATCAGTAGACCTATTAATTTACTGCTACCTTGTTACTTTCTCCTGTCCCAAGGAGCCTAACAAATGCATAAATATGCAACATAAAGTCCCAGTCATCCATCCTTGTTTTCATTGGCAATAGATGTCGTATACGGACAGTAGATGCTTTGCATTGTGTTAGATTTTTGTTCACATTAATTGAATATACCTCAGAACTTTGGAGTGGTATTTTTTGCTTATATAAGTGGTATACTTCACCGTGTGTTTGTTGGTTGCCATTATAAGTCAGGTTCAGCTATAGCAAATGAAGTTGTTGGTTAGTCTACAAAAGACACTGAATTTGATAACCATCTGTTGAAAGTTCCTTTTATTTATCTCATTTTCAACATAGTTATGAAGATGACAATCGTTGATCACAGACTTTTTGTAATTACAATGCTAAAACATAGCAAATTATTACTTAATTTTTAGACTACAAAAATGCTTGTAACTTCTTTAATAATTGATATATTAAGGTGATTCTGGTGGCTACTTTTCTTTTATTGAAGTGTCCGTCAAATTAAAATAGTTTCAATGTGAAATTCCAGATTTAAATTTTTTTGCAACATACCTACGTGTACGCCCAGGGCACTATTTGAGACACAGATTCATTATATCTTGTTAAAAGATTGATTTTTACCAGGATTACAGGACAAGAAACCTATTAAAAATAATCCCTAACATAACACAATTTCTGCATAAATATTATCTGACCCAAACATCATGTTTCTACAGAGTGAACTCTGGGGATGCATCCACCCTTTAGGTTACGGTTTGCAATACTCGGGTGTATCCCTGTCAAAACCGCTACATGCTTGTTTTATGTAAAAAAATAAATAAATAAAAAGGTGTTTGTATGTTACAATCGGTTTTGAAGAAAGATTTAGAAAATAAATCGTATCTAATCTAATCTCTGTTTCCAGAGTTGGGTGCTATAGATATAAATTTCTCACTGTCATCTGAGCATAGGCGTACAGTACACGCGATTTTTGGGGGGCCGAGCGACATTTGCCCGAATTTTTTACCTAGATTTGATACCATTTCAAATGAAAAATTGCCTGGAAATCATTAATTTTCAATAGTGATTATTTAATCATCTTCCCAAATCTTTGAGCCTTTTTGCCCGAATCTTACTGTTTCCCAAACATTTTGGGGGGGGGGGGCGATCGTCCCCCCTGCCCCCCCCCCCTCTGATATGCCTATTCATCTAAGTAATAAGGGTTTACTTTCTCGCGCAGGTCAAACCTTTAATTTGGCCATCAAATTATCAAAAGTCTGACTTTAAAATGAAAAAAAGATTGACAATTTGTATTTTTGGCATAAAATATATGTTTTTTATTGCAATATGTATTTTCAATACATGGCAATTCATCAATATATGTATTGGAAATCCCTGTATGCAGGGAATTCTTCAAAAGCCAGTCTCTGAAAACTGGACAACCACATTCACAAAAACAATTTGCATTAAATATAAGTTACATTTATTTAGATATTCTCTATATTTAACCTGTTTGAAGACATTAAATATTAAGTCACATGAATTGCAACTGATATTCCCAAAACTATATTATTCTTACATATCTATAGGCAACTTGCCTTGGTATCTTTAAATTCACAAACATATCAAACATAAACAGTCATTCAGGAAATAAAGAAATCACAATATAAAAAAAAAACAATAGCAGGATACATAAATATCTTCCATTTCTTATACACTATATCACTGATGCTTGTAGATGTATAATTTATAAATATGTACATGTATATATTATATGTATAATAATGAATAACATTTGTATACTAATGTTATTCAAGTCAATAAATAAAATACAATGACAAAAAGATATAATTCATTCAATTCAATAAATAGTAACAATCTGACATTTTATTCACAAAGGGTTAATACTTGATTGAAAAATATATTATATTCAACACAAGGCATGTTTTTATAACATATTATGATTAGTGACCACACACATTTGGGAAAAATAAATTTATATAACCACTTGACAAATAAAAACATAACAAAACAACGCTGTTCAACACAATATAGTAAATAAATAAGGTAAAAATCAACCACTTTAAAAATTTAAAAGACAACAATTATATCTGGGACAACTTGTCCCATATCCTGACTAAACAGTATGGTCCTATTGTAATTAGACCAAGAAAGTACATTGACAAATAAGTTAAAGCTCAATAATTTTTCTGTTTTACTTTTTTTGCGAACAATGGTGTCAGTCCGTTCCCTGACAGTTTCAAGATTTATTTGAAGTCATATCAGTCTGTAACTTTGATATGCAAAAAGAGTGGACTGTTGCACTGTGAAAATGTCACTTTGTGAGTCATCATACTGATGATATGTAATGATCTTACCAATATAATTTCAATATCAATGTCGCTTGTTAGTGACAGTCAAACGAAAGGATTATGCATCTGATTTTTACTCCAAAATCAGTTATGACAAATCAAATGGCCTTCTCTTGATCATGACTAATCAAACAGCCTCTATGTTTCTCATGTTGAATGTAGAGAAGATGACACTTCATCAGTTATTATGACTAACAGAGTGCCAAAATCTGTATGAACCAACACCTTTTTTGCATATCAAGCTTATCGGCTGCAACTTTTTAATGCAAATTTTGCCCGGTCTTCATAAAAATAAAGCTTGCCTCTTTCGGACACACTCATTTTTCATTCCAAATCTTTACTCATTGGCTTTTCAAAAAGGAAAAAGCTCTGTATTCATTCACCTCTCCAAGTTCAATACTGTAAATGACTGCACTGTAAAATATGAAAAGTTGAGTTAGCTCAAATGATTGAGTGAGATGCAGTGGTGTAGCCAGACATCTACCACAGGTGGGGCAGTGGTTGGGGCAGGACTTCTTGAGGGGGGGGGGGGGGCAAGACCTTTATCGACATTTTTCGGATAAAATTCACATGACTCCCACAATGGTCATTATCATCATCATTAAACAAGTTAAATTGACCATGAAGTGCAAGAAATTTAATTATATGTTGTATTTACATATCATTTTTTAAGGCATTAGATATTTTGCTGCTAAATGTTAAGTTATTATTATATCTTGCATAAATTCGCTTGAATGAATGCCACTAAATATTGAATCTAGATGATTGGATCCATAGATGAAGAAAACACCATAGAAAAACATCAGAAAAGTGACATTTTTTCAAAACAAGAATTCTGGTATCAATGAAAATATTCTTTCATTCTTGAACAAGAAACTGAAAAGTTATAATGCTCATCACATAGCAATCATCATCTTGGCAATGTCATCACACTAGAACAGAAAAATTGCAAGATTTTTCATCAGACTAGGCCTATAAACTATTCATAAATATATTATAGGAATGTAATGAGTGTCATATAGAATAATGAAAAACTATCTCTATCCTTAATTAGAACAGAGCAGTGTAATAACAATAGCAGGCGTCCTAGCAGGCCTCCAGAAAAAACAAGAATCCAAGGATTCAAAACCAACCTAGTGCAAAATTGAAGGTGCCATTGCTTAAACCACTGAGCAACTGAAATTGGAAGATAGGAGAAATAGTTGATTGGAAGATGCTAGACTATTAGTATAGAATCAATGCAGTTTGAACAGATTTATAAAAAAAAGGAAAGATGGCTGCCAAAATGGCCCCCATCGACATCTTCCTCATCCATACCCACAGGCCAATACCTGTACCAAATTGCATAACTGTAAGTGAAATATTAAGGTCACAATGGTCAGTTCAAGAATGATGAAAGATGGCTACCACAAAGTGGCTGCCATCTTGGATTTCTCAACATGTTCCCGACTGATACCACTGCCCCATACCTGTTCAAAATTTCATAACCCAAGATGGCTGCCATTTTGTGTCAGCCATTTTGGCAACCATCTTGGATTTCTCGACATATTCCCAATCCATACCCAGAATTCCATACCTGTACCAAATTTCATAACTGTAAGTGAAATATTGAGGTCACAATGGGCAGTTCGAGATGGCTGCCTAAATGGCTGCCATCTTGGATTTCTCAACATGTTCCTGATCCATGTCCACAGGCCCATACCTGTGCAAATTTCATAACTCTTAGCGAAATATTGAGGTCACAATGAGAAGTTCAATAAATGAAAAAAGATGGTGGCCAACATGGCCACCATCTTGGATTTCTCAACATGTTCCCAATCCATACCCAGAGTCCCATACCTGTACCAAATTTCATAACTGTGAATCTACACTATTAACTGTAAGTGAAATATTAAGGTCACAATGGGCAGTTCAAGAATGAAGAAAGATGGCTGCCAAAATGGCCGCCACAAAATGGTCACCATCTTGGATTTCTCGACATGTTCCCAATCCATACCCTGAGTTCCATACCTGTACCAAATTTCATAACTGTAAGTGAAATATTAAGGTCACAATGGGCAGTTCAAGAATGAAGAAAGATGGCTGCCAAAATGGTCGCCACAAAATGGCAGCCATCTTGGATTTCTCGAGATACCCCAATCCATGTCCATGGTACTATTCCTGTTTCATTACTCTAAGTTGAAAACTAAGGTCACAAATGGACTTTTACACATGTTGACAAGAAATGTGGACACATCACATGGACATGGTTTACATGAGTCCCCTTTCACTACCCACCCCCTCTAATAACCGACGTTAGGTCGGTTAAAAAGGAGTTTGGCCAAAAAATTAGGATCATTAATTGTAATCATGTAGGAGCCTGTTTTAGACACATTTTGCCAAAAAACAAGACAAAGGGACAAGATATTGTCTTCATTTTTGACGCCTTCATTGAAAGTACACAATTTTTTCCTTCAAGATAAGTCCCAAACCTTGTCGAAAGAATGTACAATGAGCCTTAAGATTTTTTTCAGTCGAATATCTGACATTTCTGACTCAAAGCTTGAAATTTGTCCTATGAAGAGACAAGATTTGCCACTTCACTAAATTTACCATTTCTGGATTTCAAAAAAGTAGGACTGGCCAAAACGGAAAAGTAGGATGATTTCTAAAAAAGGTAGAAAAAGTAGGAGTTCTAGGAGGCCAGCAATAGAGACACTAAATTTCAATGTAGCAACATCAGTCTCTGAGTTAAGAAGCATGATCCTGTTTGAAAATATCTCTACAAACTCATCCAAATCAAACGAATTTGACCTTTGTCATTCAATATGGATGACTCTTAGGTTTGAGAGCCTCTCATCTGCCATTGAATTTTCACAAAGGTTTTTGTCCTCTTCATGACAGAGAAGCTTAGCTCACAAGAAGCACTGGACGCTGGGATTATCATTGCAATTTTACAGAGCCTCACTGTATGGTTGAATAAATTTGACAAATTCGGCAGAGTTCAGTTGGTTTGTCGAGGCCCTGCAGTTTTCGGCTCCACCAGTCACTTGGCCCGCTAGATAATTAGGTCAGCGTTTGAAACACTATTTGGTAGAGGCCATCCTAAGCAGAATAGTAAAACCAGGTCATGCAATGGACATTTCAGGCTAATTTTATCTTATTTTACTCCAAAGCCCCACCTTGCCCCCCCCTGGCTACGCCACTGGTGAGATGGTTGCACAAATTGTTTGAGCTAACATAGCTTGATGTTTTGAGTTACTATAATCTTTTCGTTGTTATAACTTCAAACAACAAGCTGTTATAGCTCAAAGGAATTGTGCAACCATCTCACTCAATCCTTTAAGCTGACTCAAAATTCAAATTTTACAGTGTGGCAAGTTTCTGCAAGTTAACTGAAAAGCGACAGAAGATCATCTTCGGTCTGCAAGTGAAACTCTAAACTAAACTCTTATTCAAGTTGATTGTAAAATCAACAAATTCTCTGCAACTCTCTGCACAATGTCATGAAGCTTGCTCAAAATTTTCAATAGGTCTCACAAAGTTACTTAGTAACCGGCACTTCTTTGTGAGTCAAGATTATTCAACAGCAGACAAGGTCTTCATCAAGTTAATCAAGTCTTTACACAAAAGTATCACCAACTTACTCAGTCAATGGCAATTATTTGTAAGTCAAGACTACTCTACAGCATCGGGCAAGAGTCTATTCAAGTTCCACAAATATTTTTGCTGTGATCACCTTGTGAGAGTCGATCGATGTATGTCAATTGAAGATCTGCACATCACTTCATCACAGTTAGTGAAATACAGCTTACTCAATCACTCATAAACACATGCTTGAGCTTGACTCCATCAACACCGCTTCCAAATTCACATCGCAACAGTTCATCAGAAACCATGCCGTACTTCAACAGACTCGACTGAGTCGACAGCAAGCAATAATTCTCTTCAGAATTTACGTCAAGTCTCCTCAAACAAAAGTTGCGAATGCTGAATCCTTGTGCATTGCGCACTCACAACCAACGTTACGCTGCAAGTCCGTGAGCTCCCATTCGTCGACTATGACCACTTCATCGTCTTTTAGTGCCAATGTACAGTAGCCATCTTTTCGCCTTAGTATGTCCATCGTCAGTCTGCGCTGCTGGCATTCTCCTTGTGCTGCAAGGTAAAAAAGAACTGTTTTGAAAATGAAATAAAAGTCATTTACATCTACAGTAGACGAAAAATTTGTTCTTACAGAACTGGACTAAAATGTTTCGTGTGAGATCATAGCCCTATCCATGCCATGTTAAACTCGATGACGTGTGTGCAGTCAGTGAGGTCATATCCTATACTTCCTATGTTATTAACCAGGGTCACTGACCAAGACATACCACTCACCAATGAGGTCACAAGTTGCCCAATGACAAATTGACATCTAATTTCAATGTATTTGATAGGACTTTTTGCGAGGTCATTGATGCTCAATTGCAGCAGAATGTAAGTACTCGTCATTTGTCTATTGTAAATGTATTAGGTTTGACATCTGCAGTCTTCGACTTTACAGTTATATCCAGTGTAATTTTCCCAGGGAGCATAAATGTTTACCTGTCCATTGCCAAGTACCTATTTACATCTTAAAAAAAAAAAGGCATTTTATTTTGGCAGTAAGTTTTTAGCCAATAAAACAATCCATGATTAAGTCTGATGTTTAATTTTTGGTTTATTAGACTGAGTACACCATGACCAAGCATGATTTGGATTAAATACGTGTCCTCTAATCCCCCAGCTTCATCATACAGGCACTTACAATGTTAAACTTCTGCTGCTCTTCAACACATTTAGAGCTATTTTTAGCCTCCTGTTGTGACATCATCAGCATTGTTGACTCTATGACATCACTGAAACATTGGTGACGTCACAACAGCAGCAATAGAAGAAAATGGCTTCTTGAGCTGTGTTGACATCAATGTTATTCCAATGGGATTACCTCAAAACTATAGCTACAACATGCCAATACTTCCTAATGTTTATGAAACTGTTAGGTCAAGATGTCAGGAACAGGAGGAGACTGGTATTTTTGTCAAGAGTAAGGTATGTTTTTAATTATCAGCCAAAAACTTACTGCCACAAAAAAAATGACTTGACTACAGCTAAATTGCATGCAGAAACTGTAGGATATATTTTCATAAATTGTTCATAAAGCATATCTAGAATTGTGTAAGGATTTACTTGTATGAATTGGACTTGAATCTACTTAACGCCCACCACATCTACACCAAGAGACAGTACACATGACACGCCCAATTTTTAATGCGTTCAAAGAATCTTATGTGACACTGAACCGTCTCCTTACAAGCTTTTGAAAATCTTCAGTGAGAGGCAATTGAACCTTTTGTCATTATCATCTTAAGCACCACTTTGTTCATGTCAATACAAATCTTCAATGACATGAAATTGTGTTTTGTCACATATTTTGTGTTGAGCACCGTGTCGTACAAGCAAACATGAGTTCAAAGCCCATAAATCAATCAGCAAGATAAATTGTCGCAAAGAGTTGTGTGATTGCCTACTGACAGATAAAAGAAGTATTAATCCATGCTCCATCCCACAACTCTCAGAATCAGGACAGTCAATAACTTTCCAGATTTGTAGTTCAAAACAATTTTTTAAGTTTCATCAAATTTGTCACTTGAAACGAGTTCCTATGCATTCCGAAGTGTAGTGCCGCCTTAACGATTGCGGATATCCTCTGTGCTCTATATTAATATAACAATTTGTAAGAAATGCATAAAACGTAAACATGTTCAACAAACTTTACGTAAGAGCAACCTCTGTAAAGATCTGGAATTCCCTACCAGACATTTGGTTATGTGTACCTGCTAAAATGTCTTAATGTTTCAAGTTGCAATTTCTTTGTCTGGTTCAGTCAAACCTCTCAAAGTGTCAAGCAGGTCGTCCACACCGACAATTCTCCAAAAGACTTCCACAGGTATTTTAAAAGTGTTTCAGATGCAATAAGGTAGGATATACAGTACAACCAAAAATAAAGTACGACTACCCCAGCAGGAAGGAAGAATCAGCCACTACTTTACCCTTTCACACCTTTGGGCTCCCTCCAAATCACTTCCTACCTTTTCCTACTTTAAACTACCTTTTAAAATGACATTGAATTTACATTTAATCAACACTAATTCAAACTCCATCATCCCCATTATGTTTTATTTCTTTGATATTGTGCCCCTTGCTAATTGCAGTTACATAGGCAGCTGTCTTAACAGAGTTCCATTAAGGTTGTTGTGAGGAGTCAAAAGTAGTTGTAAGGAGATTTGGGGTGAAGAGGAAAAAGTTGGGCAAAATAGGTAAAAAGAGGACTTCTGACAGAATATTTTCTAAATTTATTGTGGATTGTACTATACTTATAAATATATTTAAAATAATAAAAGAATGTTACTTACGAATTTGTTCTACAATAAAGCAACTAGAATCCTCGGGTTGGCAAATTGCTTCGTTGATCACAGAAGGGAAGTAGTTCTCAGGCAGACTGGTGGTGGCAGCACAGGTGGTGCACATATGTAAATATTCACCGTCCGGTGTTTTGGACCCCCGGGGATCGCAATATTCTATATCTGTTTTAGTACCTGAATAATTAAAAAGCACATAAAATAATAAATATTTGATGAGTATGGAGCTTGTCAATATTTTAAGAAAGGGAGTGCGTTGGTTTGATAGATATTAGTGGGATAACTCTAAAGCGACAAAATGTTATTATGTTTGCACCATTCTATGATCAGAAAATATTTGGGGGCTCGTCCGGGATTTGAACAAGAGATCTGTTGCACCACAAAAACTATGAAACGGCTGCTATCATTCATAGTAAACTTTGATCCAAAAGTGAGCTTGTCACTGAAGTTATCAAACACACATAGAATAATTCCTAATTAATTGTAGATTGATAAAAACCATGCCTGATCAACCCCATGTAGGTCACAGTGATAACTGGCAATGAATGTTGTGATACAGGGAAATTTTAAATTGTCACCATTTGTTTAATATTGTTATCTGCACATGCTCAGTAGGTCTGGGCATGCCTGTTGGGAACCAGGTCACCTCTGGGCATGCTCACTGAGAATCAGGTTAAGAGAAAGATTTTCATCGCACTTTTATTGTACCAAGCGAGTTCATACCCCTCGACACAAAATGGGTTGGCAATGTATTTTTAATAATTCAAATGGGGGGGGGGTAGCTTACCTGAAGCTGTTGAGGAGAAAGTACTCTTGAGACCGAGCTGTTGAGGCAAGACGTATGGAATGCGAGAAGAAGTGGCGTTGAGAAGATTGTGAGGGGTTGAAGGGGTCGTCGTGACCCTGCGAGGCGATGTCGTCACATGACGCTTACGGCGCCCTCTTCTGGATATTCGCCTCCTGGTGGGTTTTTGGTGAATCTCTTCACTTTGACTGGCTTCTAAAACGTCCATTATGTCTTCTGTTAATTCCTGGCTCCGCTTCTCAACAATTTCATTCAAGTATCTCAGTACCGTGGCTTTGTGCCGTAATCTTTTGCGGTCTATTAATATTTTTGATGAATAGGAACTGTCTCTTTTTTCATTACTATGCGGTGTATCTCGTTCATCTGGCTGCAATAAAGAAAAGCATGTATTAACCCAAAACTCAAAGTCAAAGCTGTTGAATATTTTCAGTGGACCTTCAAAAATTGTTAATGTGGAGTTCAAAACTGCAGTATCTGTTTAGCTAACATGACAATTATCTGAAGAGGTGGGCTCACCATTAATCATCCATCCATTATCGACACACATGGACACTGATAATTTGAAGAGTTTACTGATTAACATGAATTGATGACAGGTAATTTATTCCTTAGCAATTTTTAGTGCGCCTAATGTAACCTTAACCTTCAATTCTTAAAAGAGGCATATATTGTAGGTGCATATAAGGCACTGAGAAGTCAAAGGAAGTGGGTCCCAGTGAATGTTCTAAATTAATTGAATCACTATAATATCCATATTTTTAAATTACAGGCTATTACGTCCCCTATTCGGACTCAACTGAACTCTGCGGACATGAAGACACGGGTTTCGCAGCCATTTTGAGTCACAGAGAGGTCAGAGGTCACCCTGTTGTGAAGTGCCGGGAGCGGAATTCTGACCTGCATTGTCCCCGAGAGCCACTCTGGTTTCAAGGGCGAGCGTTAAACCAGAGTACCAATGAGGCTATGGAGGCACATGTTTTCAATCTAATATAACTAAACTGTTGCTAAGCTACACAAGAATTATTTAAGAACAGAAAAAAAAAAGTATTTGGTTGGTTGAAATTGAACTTACCTCAATGCTATGAAGAGAAAGGGGATTAATGAAATTTTGTTCTGCTGAACGCTGATCACGAGCCATATAAGGCGATAACATGTGACCTCCTTTCGACTCTAGAAGCGCCGTCTTGTCATCGTCTGACAACTCGACTTTTCTGAACTGAAGTTTTCCATCTTTGCAAACGAACGTCGTATCTCGAATTACGAGGAAGTTGCTGTATACTCTTCCCATGGCTGAAAAATATTAAAAAATTGTTGTTAGTAATGGGCCATTCCACAGAAAACAGGGAAATTATGAAATTGATTTTAGGGCATGTTGAAACATCCCCTGTCATCTTACTTTAGACACTAACTTCAAGCACTGGCATCATATCTGAATATTTTGCAGATTTGCATTCAGTTTGTGAACATAATTTTGGCTGACAGAAGCACACACGTTTCCAAAACTTGAAATTTATCATTTCTGTTACAATACAATTCATTCATGATCTACATTGTATATGCAAACTTGAGAATTCTAATCATAGATATACAAATTAGTAATGTGTCCCAAATCAACAAAATTCAGTTTCTTCACTAATTAATCCACGCATTGGTCATCCTTGGGCTGAATGGAAACTGAAACGTAACAGAAATGATGCGTGTCTGGCCTATGAAAGAGTAAATCTGCACTGACATTTAATAGAAACAAGCCAAAACTATTTTTACTTCAAAGTGCTCTTTATTGACTTCGAAACGACGTGGAAATGTAGAGGTTAAAACAATACATTAACTCATAAAACAACAAAATAACAAATGTAACAGAAATGATGTTGCGTAACAGAAATGATGGAAATTAAATGTGAACTTGTAACCATTTTGCTGCACAAATTGCAATTATGAAATATTAATTTGAATCATTAATCGTCAGTGTCATCACAGTGGAGGCATACAAAGAAGAGATTATCGCCCTCAGTGCACTTTTCATGTGCCCACATATGACATTCGATGCACCTGATCCATTCCTCCCCTGCCTTGCTGTTTGAAAAAGCATCTAGACATATCAGGCAAAAGTATTCATCACTGTCGCTCTCTGAACTCTGTCTCTTGCTTTGCCTTCTTGTTGTGTTGCTTTTCTGTGCTTTTTTCTTCTGTAGCGTAGAGCTGCCCCTTTTCTTTGCAGTGCATGCTTTCCTTTTCCTTGTGCGAGATGGGTTTTGGGATTTTTCTGAATCACGAAAAGATTAAAATAAAAATTTGTATCAGGTCTCAATAAACCAAAACTTTAAGTTGATGCCAATTTCACAAAATTAAAATATTTTTCTATGTATCTATGAATTTTGGATGAAGCAGAATGTTTATGTGGTAAACCTACCATTTGTTACGGAGGTACTAGCTGTAGCTCTAGTAGAAACAGAGAGGCTGCCACTAGGGTTTGGAGTTATACCTATATCAGAAACCAATTTTACAACAGTTGAAGCAGTGCACAATAAAACCTTGTATCATGTATCAATCCAGAATTGAATCAACCAGAATAACATTGTTATGAACATACCATCAGATCTTGGGGTACTGGTGCGAGGTCTGGTGGAATCGGAGAGGCTGCCACTAGGGTTCGGAGTTTCACCTATAACAGAAACAGATAAAAAGTTAAAGTTGTGCACAATAAAACGTTGTATCATGTATCAATCCAGAATTGAATCAACCAGAATAACATTGTTATGAACATACCATCAGATCTTGGGGTACTGGTGCGAGGTCTGGTGGAATTGGAGAGGCTGCCACTAGGGTTCGGAGTTTCACCTATATCAGAAACAGATAAAAAGTTAAAGTTGTGCACAATAAAACCTTGTATCATGTATCAATCCAGAATTGAATCAACCAAAATAACATTGTTATGAACATACCATCAGATCTTGGGGTACTGGTGCGAGGTCTGGTGGAATTGGAGAGGCTGCCACTAGGGTTCGGAGTTTCACCTATATCAGAAACAGATAAAAAGTTAAAGTTGTGCACAATAAAACCTTGTATCATGTATCAATCCAGAATTGAATCAACCAGAATAACATTGTTATGAACATACCATCAGATCTTGGGGTACTGGTGCGAGGTCTGGTGGAATCGGAGAGGCTGCCACTAGGGTTCGGAGTTTCACCTATATCAGAAACAGATAAAAAGTTAAAGTTGTGCACAATAAAACCTTGTATCATGTATCAATCCAGAATTGAATCAACCAAAATAACATTGTTATGAACATACCATCAGATCTTGGGGTACTGGTGCGAGGTCTGGTGGAATTGGAGAGGCTGCCACTAGGGTTCGGAGTTTCACCTATATCAGAAACAGATAAAAAGTTAAAGTTGTGCACAATAAAACCTTGTATCATGTATCAATCCAGAATTGAATCAACCAAAATAACATTGTTATGAACATACCATCAGATCTTGGGGTACTGGTGCGAGGTCTGGTGGAATTGGAGAGGCTGCCTCTAGGGTTCGGAGTTTCACCTATATCAGAAACAGATAAAAAGTTAAAGTTGTGCACAATAAAACCTTGTATCATGTGTCAGTTAAGATTTGAATCAACCCGAATAAAATTTTGTATCAACATACCATCAGATGTTGGGGTACTGGTGCGAGGGCCGGTGGAATTGGAGAGGCTGCCACTAGGGTTTGGAGCTTCATCTGAATCAGAAATAGATTATTGTTGAAACAATTAACAATAAAATTCTATATTACAAATTGTTTATAGATTTGCCTGATTTTGTAAAAAGACTTGCAGCTTGAGAATGCGATAGGTAATCATTTCATTTTTAAAAATTGCCCTCTGTTTCACTTGAGAAACATGGATATTTATTAATAATATCAATCGTATAACCATGTCAAAAGGAAGTACATAATTATTATTCAACAGATTGAAATTGTACCAATTTTGTCTGTGGAGAAACTAATTTTATTAATCGTTAACAAGCTCACCATTGGGTATTCCATGAGGAGGGAATCGAAAGACTTTCTCTTCACAGGTGCAGAAAAGTTTCTCCGGGCATACACAGGATGCATCGAGATACGCTATTCCATGACCTTCAAATGTTGGACGTATGTAGTGTAAGGCCATTGTACCAGGCACTGGGGCTAGAACTAGCGATGAAAAACTCTGTTTGTTTGATTCCACTTCAGCAGCATCTGTGTAGAAGAGCTTTACATTCGACTCCTTTCTTAGCAATTGATTGTATACATCTCTGGCAGACTTGAGGTCTGTTCCTTGCCCTATGATTCTGTCAGCCGTCCTTTTCAGCGCCCCTCCAACGCCGTCAGGGGCACCCTTTCCATGTGCAGCTTCAAAAAAATGCCAACTAGCATCTACAATGTCTGGCAAATAATCTTTGATGGAGCAGAAAAGGAAGAAATTCTTCTTTTGGCGGTATTGTGTGACAGGCCCATCCGAAAACACCGTTATTTTGGTAATTTTGTGCACAGCTGTCTTCAGCCACTCAAGGACTGGGTTCAAGTAGGTCCAAATGGCTTCTGGACCGTGATCTCGGGAATTGCTTATAGTGCAGAAGGAGTGTGCCTGTTTATTAATGTAGGCCACACCTGTGTGTAGAGTTGCCTGGTCGTGTGAGCCTCCAAAATGAATGCTTTGAATTTCAGCGTTATATCTACATACATAATTTTCTGCAAAATCTATGTGAAGTATTACTTCACCATCCTTCATTTCCTCCCTTGCTTTTCGATAGGCTGCATACTGGTTACGAATGTTGAATTGATGACGCTGTAATTTCTTCAATTCTTCTTTGTAGCTGTCCAAGAGTTTGATTAAGGTCATTT
Organism: Platynereis dumerilii; assembly: GCA_026936325.1. Classification (NCBI taxonomy): domain Eukaryota; kingdom Metazoa; phylum Annelida; class Polychaeta; order Phyllodocida; family Nereididae; genus Platynereis; species Platynereis dumerilii. The sequence goes on along the minus strand of JAPTHN010000005.1, from coordinate 19,326,347 downwards.
CTAGCTCTTCTTTAACAGTGACCTTGAAACCTTTGTCATCATTTTTGCTGACCCACTGATGAACTTTCACTGTTTTCTCCTTCAGGTCTTCAGAAATCTCTATCTCTTTGTCACTACATTGTGGACAGTTGTCGTACATGCAGATCTTAGACTTGGGATTACAAACGACTGAGTCAACAAATTCTTCGAGATTTGCCGTTGTCAAAATTCCCGATCTCAGGAGAACTTCATGGCGGAACTGCATGTTTTCATGAAGCTTACACAAGCATGTGTTACGGTCTGCCAATGATGGCTGGACAACCCAGAAAGGTTTCATCAGTGTGAAGAGAGAGTATGATACCTTCATACTTGTTTCTGCTAGGAATTTACTGTGAATTATCTTGATGGTATCATTCAGCAATCTCTTTTGTTTCTTCACTTTGTTTTTTGTCAAAGTCTCCTTCTTTCCAGTGGTGAGTCGGGAAATGTCGTCCCTCAGGTAGAACTCAACAATCTCTTGCTTTACACTTTGGGCGTGCAATTGCGCAGCAGATGTTTTTCTATCTGTCACCCTCTCTTTTGGCAAGCCACACAGGCTTCTTACGTGTGTTAACACTCTGTACTTCTTGGTAACTCGTCCGCAAATGCTGTTCCGGATGATCTGTTTGTTGTGATGGGATTTTGAATTTTCGTAAAGTTCCCTCAAGGTGTTGCTCATCGCAAAACTAGTTTCCAAATTTTTTCGGATTTTCTCCCTGTTGGAATCGAAATTCCTCAGCAGTTGCTTTGTTTTGCTCCTTGGTGTTAGGTCTGTTTCATTCCTGATGCATTTTAGTCTGTACAGACGTTTCTCAGCTCGTTGTCTTCGTCTTCGTTCTGACTCCAGTGCACTTTGAAGTTTCTTGATCTTCCTGTAGCACATGGCTCTATCTTTCCTCACTTTGTTTCGTCCTGTCTGTTGGTTGGCATTACGTTGAACTTCATCAGGAGACGATGGTGGGGTAAGTGTGTTCTTCTGTTGTTGTCTCCTCTGTCTATACCTCTTTGATGCTGCTTTCCAGCTGCGTCTTGTTCTTCGAAGTTCTCTGCCAGACATTTCAGCAACAGCTCGTGCCTTCCCTAATTCCTTAGAATGCTGATATCTTTCTTGCTCTGTTGTCTTGTGACTAGCCTTTCTCGTTGGGTCATTATCTCTTCTTGCTCTGTAGGCTGCCTGCCTTTCGGCATTGTTGAGGTACTTCCGTGCCCTCACCATTATTTCCTCTGCAAAAAATAATAACCTAATACAATACACATGCTTCAGAATCCAGTCAACTGTAAACTGACTATGATAATAACATAAGTGAAAACTTAATTTGTTGCCTAAGTTGATTTATAGAGACACATGATGCATTGAAACTGCAGGCTCTGAGGACCCGCCAGAGCTGGAATAATAACAAATTAGCCAGACACGGAGTGTTGGGAAGCCCAGAGCACTACCCCAACTGAACTATAGCACCTCCATAACCCCTCTCCACCTTCCCCCAGACCCCGACCCCCAATCTTTCGAACCCATAAAAAAGCAAGCTGATATGACATGCGTATCCAGAATCAAAACAAGGAGTTCTTTGTGGGAGACATGTATATATATTTTTCATTATTTGGCAAGTACACAAATTCGTGGAGGTTAAAAAACGACATTTACGAGTTGTGGACATGCAAAAACGAACATTGGTGCTTGTGTACATGTAATTACTAACACTCGTGAATGTGCTATAATTCATGGACCTGCCAATTCTGATATTCGTAAAGATGTTAAAAGTCTCAGTTTTAGGGTCAGAATTAGGTTATAGTTTTAGGAAAGTTCAGGGTTAGAATGTTCATAATTGCACCTGTGCAAATTTGTGAAAAAAAGAATCTGGCACTTACACAAATGCCAATTTCATGTATTTTTTCGTTTTTACCGATTTACAAAATCGTCCACATGAAAAATATTCAAAAGTATATACCTCCACAGGATGAAACACCTGTCTAACACAGGTGGTCCGCCCCGAGAATTGAACCTGGGTCACAGAGGTTGACAACCCAACATGCTACCACTAAGCTAGGCCCCAGGTCCTTTGCAAATAGTGTTTCCACCTTGTGTCTCCTCTTTTGACTTTATTAGACCTCCAGCAGCTATGTGGCTCATACGCATTAGGTCATTAGCCATGTTTGCACGAAAGTCATTTCTGTTACAATTGCGTCATTTCTGTTACCTTTGAAGAGTTTCGAAATGTAACAGAAATGATGCGTAACAGAAATGATGTTTTGTTGTTGAATCATCAATAGCAGCATTAAAACAAATCGCTTGTGATCCACTAAAGCACTGGTCGATCAGGACCATAGGACCTTTTCACTACAAACTTAACCACTTCCACAACTTAATTTACTTATGAGAAACATCCGTAACAGTGATGATTCATAAAAAACCTACTCACCAACATTTTTTTCATGAATCCCGTCAGATCTTCTCTGTTGATGCTGATCCAAAAGAATGTTTCCTGGTGAGAAAGTACTTGCATAGTGCTGACATCTAGTGGCAATTAAAGTTCTGCTGGATCAGCTGGGTTGTGTCAATTGCAACAGAAATGAAACGTAACAGAAATGATGCAAAATCAGGAGACACTTTTTGCGGCGCAAAAATTCTAAGTTGATTCATCTGCTATGGCTAAAGAATGCCTTGTAGTTTAACAACTTAGCCAATACAATAGTTGAGTAAACAGATTGTCTTTTCATAGCCAAGTGTATACAGATGCTAGCCAGCCAAACTTTGAAATTGAACAAAAAGACATTTATTTTGTGACCACTCGGGCGAAGATGGGATGGTAGAACTTTCTGAATTTTGATTTATTGTGAATTTGGCATCATTTTTCAATCGTTTATGCATATCTGGGTAATAAAACTAAATTACAGGCATTAAAGCCTCCAGGAACTAACTTAATTATATCGCATATGTTGTGGACACAAATTTCCCTGTTTTCCGTGGAATGACCCTAATACTGGTTTTATTGTTACAGTACATAGCAATTCAATAGATTGAACACCAGTCAGTTGGAACCCATGGGTTCTTGTTTAAAGCCAATTGTTTCAGTTGACAAGCGGAGTGCTTAAAGTCCAGGCATGTTGCACTGACGTTCTTTGCCAGTATTGGTTAGAATATTTTCAGTAGGCTGTGTCAGTGTCTGTGTTGGGCAAGTAAAAGGTCCCTCACATGGGATAGATCTCATAAATCAAGCCTCATGAGTGGTCATAACTGGGGTAAACTTGAGAACTAAACTTACCATGTCTATATCTATCATCAAAATTTTGAGAAAAGAAGCAGATACAGGGTGGGGATAAGAATTTTGCACCAAACTTTATAAAAACAGATTTTCAAAAGCAAAAGTCAGAGTGTAGTGCAACCTGGCATGGTTCAAAAGAATGTTATAATATTACTTTTATGGATTTTGGATAGGAATTGGTCTTACAATGAGCAGCAAAGTAATTTGTCAGTGATTTAAGTCTTGCCGACAAAATGTTAAAAGTTTCTAAAATCCCACTGAAATATCCTTACAGTATGTCGCTTTGTGCAGCAGTCCACTCTATTTATGTATCCGTATCAGAAAACATGAGAACCAGTTCACTGTGAAAAATGCACTTCTTGACTCATGATAGCCGATGAAGTGTCATCTTCTCTACTTTCAACATGGGACACATAGAGACTGTTTGATTTGCCATGATCAAGAGAAGACCATTTGACATGTCATAACTGATTTTAGTGTGAAAATCAGACGCATAATCCTTTCCTTTGGCTGTCACCAGCAAGCAGGATAATTCTCCGAAATCAAATTAACATTGAAAGTATTGAGTATGATCATGACAAATCATCAGCATGATGACACACGGAGTGCCATTTTCACAGTGAAAGTCCACTCTTTTTCTATATCAAATTGACAGACTGTAAGACAAAACACACAAAGTTCATGAAGTTCATTCAACATGGAAAAAACACGTAGACAAAGCTGCACCCCAAATTTCTGATTTGAGCTAAATGGCATGAAAATGAAAACATTCTTTAATCTTTTTCTCGAAGCCCTGTTGATATGAATTTGGTGTAAATTAGCTTCGATTTCCAGCAAAATTTAAAATATCAAATAGAGCAAATTTCACACCTCCACCTTGTAAAACCTCTTGATTAATGTTCAGACTACTCCAAATTAATGTGTGGGTGCAAAAAAAATTCTTCAGTTTCAATAAATCATAACAAAGATACAATAATCTGGTTTCCTGAAGGAGACCCCTATACCTGAAGTGGCCTTACAAATGGACATATTGCCAATACAACATTGATAAAAAGTGATTGATTGTGAAAAAAGGGGGGTCGATAATAAAGATCATGAAATATAACTAGTCAGATATTACTCATTTAATCATTCATCAATTGTCCCTTCTTTCCCCAATGACCCGAAACGGAATCTCTAGTAACCACGCTGAAAAAAAGTGAAGAAAGACAGGCTATTTGTAGAAATTAGGCTTGCGAATAAAAAGATATTTCGGGTTGCAATGCTGCTGAAAATCTATGAATAATATTATTTCTTAAGAATCACAACAAATCATGAAGTATAATTCATTACACCCAAATCGCAGATTCGAGACATTTCAGTATTTACAAAGTTATAGATCTGGTTGAAGACGATTTTGCTCAGTCAGCAACAGCAATCTCCTGTGAACCAATTACAAAAAAAAAGAAATCAAGATATATTGATTGTTTGACTTTCGTGTCATAAGATTGACATTATTATAATGATATGGATTGTTTTGTTTATTGATTAGGCCATTTATAAGATCAAAGAGTGACAGTTGAACTAATTTCCTTATGTCAGCTGATAAACTTAGTGCTATCAGGATGGGTCTATCATGTCTTTTATTCTAACATTAATTGAAAAAAATACATATACCAAAACATATTTTCAATTTATTAATTTTTTAAAAGTTTAATATATCATTGTGCAAAATATCTTTTGTACCTATCTTTCAAGAAAATATGAATACAAAAAAGTGAATAAACTTGAACTTGAAGAAAGAAAGCAGAACTATTGCATCACTATGATGCAACAATATTGTAGGATTAAATAGGCATATGCCTTAAAATAGATCGATAAGATCACTAAATCATCAATGATAGTTGTTTTATCAATGAAATAAATGAATCAATGAAATTTATCAGTAATCGCAAGTGGAAGTATATTACGTCTCATGACATCGATTTCTATTATTATTGATAAATGTTTTTCTTATTTTTATTACTTATCTAAAATTGATAGCTACAAGTGCAAGTAGGACTCATCGCTCAATGGTTACATCAAGAGGTGTTATATTAATCACCCTTTTTTTGTATAAGTTCAAAAGGCTAAACAAGCATGTTTACTTTGCTTTAAATCACCAAAGCCAGATATAATGGGCTTACCTCAATAAATAAAGATTATCTATCTATCTATCTATCTATCTATCTATCTATCTATCTATCTATCTATCTATCTACCTATCTATCTATCTTTCCATCTATCTATCTATCTATCTATCTATCTATATCTATTTATCTATCTATTTATCTATCTACCTTGATCTTCTGCATCTAGCACTGACTAACTCAGGCAAGTCGGTGCTAGATATTGAATGTCCACGCTTGCTAGATCTCACACATAAAGAAGGCCATACTTGAGTAACTTGACATAACATATATGTGCATGCTTGCAAGATTTTAAACTTGAGAAAGTCAATGCCAGATGTTGCACATCCGCTCTTACCAGATCTTACACTTCAGCAACTCAATGCCAGATGTTGCACATCTGCACTTGTCAGATCTTACGCTTGAGAAAGTCAATGCCAGATGCTGCACATCTGCACTTGTCAGATCTTACACTTGAGAAAGTCAATGCCAGACATTGCGCACAATGTCATGCACTTGCTACATCTTAAACTTCAGCAAGGCAATGCCAGATGTTACAGATCCACACATGCTGCATCTTACACTTGAGATGCCAGACGTTGCACACATGCACTTGCCAAATCTTGAACTTGAGCAAGTCAATGCTAGATGCTGCACATCCACACTCCTGTCTACAAGTTGACCGCCATTTACTGCCACCTAGGGTGCAAAATTCGCGAGCTCCTGTGAGCGGTCAACAGAATTTGGATCAGTGGAAGAAACCAGGACAGTGTGGAAGAAACCAGGACAGTTCCTAAATTTAGTGATGGTCTCGTTTATTTCCAAAAACTCTGCAAGTGTCTAATCTGACTTTGGTTGGCTTCAATTTTAAGCAAACAGCTTGTAAATACCAAAATAATTTGGAACTATTTTCTATCATGGAGGATGTATACATTGTAGTTCACATATATTGCCAGTAAGGAGGGGGCCACTTGTGGCATGGACAAGACATTTTGCTGAGTGTAACACAGCTTTTATGAAATTGTGAATTATATTGTTGTCCTAGTTCATAAATCTCCATAAAGTAATAGAATAAATACAATTAAGCCTTTTTGATATCACAAAGCAAAAACATCGGCTTTGTATGGACATGTGAATAAGTGAGAATGCATTCTTTTTGGACCCTTTTGTGACCACAATTTAACAAGCACTAAATGGCATAAGTGGATTGAATACCATCTAACTTCTGATGAGTAAAATCATCCCTTTCACAGGCAAAGTGTATGCTAAAGTTTCAAAACTTTCTTTTTGTCTCAAGATGATTTCCAAACATTTTCATTCAAAGCAGTGGACTGGATATTTGCCAGCAACCATGCTTTGTGAAAGTAGTTTGGCGTAGTAATATGGACAGCTGTTGTTCGACCTGATCTGGTGATCTGTCCAAAACAGATCAAATTATTGTTGACCCAATTCGATTTTCCAGGGACTGTCAGCATTCTGCTGCCACTTGACAGTCACGAACAGAGACAGTCCACACTCGGTAGATCTTAAACCAAGCAACTTAATCAAGTCAATTCCAGATTTTGCACATCCACACTTGCTAAATCTTACACTCAAGCAACTCAGTGCCAGATATTTCACACCAGCACTTGCTAGATCTTACACTTAAGCAAGTCAATCCCAGATGTTTCACACCTGCAGTTGCTAGATCTTACACTTAAGGAAGTCAATGATAGATGTTGTGGATCACGGGGATAAGCACTTGCTATATCATACAGAAGAGCAAGTCAATGCAAGATGTTGAACTCAAGCAAGTCAGTGCCAGATTGCACTAGCTAAGATTGCTGGATATTACAATAAGTAGCCTACACATGAAAATGTTATCCCCCCCCCCCCGTCTTCAACATCATGAAAAAATATAGATTGCATGGAATCATAATTGAAGTGCTGTTCGTACTCTCCTTACTTTATCATAAGTATCATTGACAATCCTATATATCTACATGAATTATGCTGGAAGCAAGAAAATTTGTCATCATTTAACAACCTTATGTTGGCAGATTTAAAAATATTATAAATCAATCACATAGACAGATTTCTATTGGACTGAACCAGACAAAACCAGAAAATCGACTACATTTCCTTGAAGAAACAAGTTTGAAAAAAAATGAAAAAAAAAGAATTCCATATAAAGAAGGCGGATAGAGTTCTCAAGAAAGATATCCAGGGATGGATCCCCCCCCCCATTGACAATTCTTCAGATCTTTCAGTACTCCCAAGTCATACCACAAATAAATCCATTAACCTCAGACAATACAAGCTAAAATAGGTATGATACGCTGAAAAAGTCATAAGGTTTCCTTTTTGTGTCGATTTTTGGATCTCCATTTGGTGCAAAGACGGCCCGAGGCATGTCGATATTAATAACCAGTACTTTGTGTCTATCAAAATGGCTCCAAAAGAGTATATACCACAAAATACCTGGGGATGGTGTAGTCCTTTATGAACTTAATTGGATAATTAAGATTATCATTGATTCTGAGATCTCAACACTGTAATGCTCCAGACAATTTGTTATCTTTTCTTTTGTAATTTTATATGTAACAGAAATTGAGCCACATTTAGAAATCTCTTCTGTGTCTTCTCTACATTCAACATGGGAAACTTAGAGGCTGTTTGATTAGTTATGATCAAGAGGAGGGCATTTGATTGATCATCACTGATTTTAGAGTAAAAATCAGATTAATAATCCTTTCATTTGCATGTCACCAACAAGCGGAAATTGTCTCCTGAAATCAAATTAACTTTGAAAGTATTGACAAATCATCGGTATGAGGATTCACGAAGTGCCATTTTCACGTTACAACAGTTTACTATTTTTGCATATCAAAGTTACAGACTGTAATTCAATCCTGTTGTTTTGACAACTGTTTTAAAAAACTCTTTTGTTTTGGACCATAACTAGTTTGGCAGACAGTTGTGTGCGGTTGCCGGTTCCTTCAACAGATTAAACCAAGAGAATGTGTTGATGAAAACATAGCTTTGACCGATTGGAAATTCGAGGATGGAAACTTGTTTTATTCAATTTTTAAAAGAAAAGTATAATATCTATAAGGACAATATACATGGTCCCACAATCGTTTGTATGGAATTCACATTTCATGGTGCAACAGCATGGTAGGCTGGTAGGACTGTAGTGACTGTACATGACTTCCTGTTTGATCAAAACATTAGCTTGGAGAAAGCACATTTTTCAGAAAAAGTCAATTCATATAAAAAATCAAATTGCTGTCAGCAATAAAGAACCACTTAGAACGGTGTGTACTAGTCACCGTGGATCAAACCTGTAACTTTAAAACATCTGTGATATTTGATTAACTGCCTCTACAGTTTCAACGTGAGCTGGCAAAAATTTCTGTGTTAACATGGCCATTGGAGAATACCTTCTCTTGTAAATTAGTGTGCTCCAAGTTGTCCTGTTGAACATTATATTTAGGAGATATCCCATGCAATATGGCTACAGTCCAATCCAATTTGGATAAATGGATGCTCAAATGATTCAATTATTATTTCTTGAGCAAGAAGTCCCTGGCTCTGTCACATATTCTTTTGTTCTGATAGTGTTTCAAGAGGCCCTGTTACAAAATAGCAGGCTGGATTATCTTGTTTAGCATTATTTGGCATTGACTGTTTGTTGTAATCAACTGTTTGACACCTCAGGTCAACACAGTCCACACTTAAAAGGTGATTGCCACAACAATAGGTTGTGTCACCATGACATTTGAATTGGTGCACTCTGCTGACCTGAGGTTTGAGACAGGTGGTTACAACAAACAGTCAATGCCAAATAATGCTAAACAAATGATCCAGTTTGCTGTTTTGTATCAGGGCCCCTTAAAACACTGTCAGAACATAAGAATATGTCACAGAGCCAGGGACTGATTTCCCAAATATTTAATAATTGGAACATTTAAGCATCCATTTATCTCCATGGCATTGTTCATGCACTGCAACTATGTTGCATGGGGTGTCTGTTAAATGCGATGACTAGCAGGACAACTCATAGGACGCTGATTTACAAGACAAGGTAAGACACATTCTCCTGTGGCCATGTCAATACATACTTTTTGCCAACTCACATTGAAACTGTGGAGCCAGTTGATCAAATAATCAAACATTTTTGATGGTTATACTTTACATAGGTTTGTTCTACAGTTAATTGTCTACATAAACAGTTCTCTTCGGCACCCATCAATATAACAGTAGACCTTGTTCTAAACTTTCCCTGCACTTTCTTTGCATCTTGGAAGCCATTTTTGGCATACGATAGGTACATTCTGAAACTGTCAAAATTTCAAGAAGTTGGTCCATTTTGAAGTTTTATCAAATCGTGCAGATCCAGTTTTGCAAACAGTTTTTCATCAGTTTTGTAGAAGACTTTAACATATTGCTTAGCAATTGAAGACTGGTGCAAATCAATATTGGTGACTATTGGTGAACAAACCAACCAAGCAAGCAAAGTTCTGTTAACTTCTGTGCAACTGTACAAGGTCAAAGGCATATCAATCTATTTATTTGATACAGTTGATGTCATTTCACACTAGTGTACCTTCTAAGTTGGAAAACAGGAATATGTTGAAGTTTGCTTTTGAGAATAGATTTGAGGAATAACTTGAAAGTGAAATTTTTCTTTTCTCAATGGTTCATCTTGAGTATAGGGCCTAATATAAGCCAATGTGCAAAATTTGTGTTGTATGAATACTTTTGTCTCCGGCTGTATATAATATGCAGCTGGAAAACAGAAATAAATTTTTTCTTTTCCCATCACTTCATTACATCTTCAGTTTTAATACTAATCATGTGCAGAATTTGTGCTGTATGAATACTTTTGCCTGCAAGTGTATATTAGTGGCAAGACCTCATCTTTGAGTGCAAGTCGTCCTGTACCAATTATATCTACACGCAAAGAAATAAAACGAGACAGAAAAAAAAGGAGAATATCTGAAATGACTATTTTTACCTTCAAAATCCAGGAGAAGCATCAGCTGTAGAGATAGAATCCAACTTCTGTGTGAGAACTTCATGGTTAAAAAACTCTTACAGTTTTCAAATTCAAAATCTTTATATCACATAATAACTATTAGCTTTTCTTCTACTGTGTCTTGAATGCCTCTGAATCACTCTGACTGAATGACTCCAAATGAACTGCAGGTGAGCGACTCCGCAATTTGAGACACCGACTCGTCAGAAGCTCAATTTGTGACTGGATTAGAAATTGTTACGACTCAAAATCAATAGCATCTGTCACATATTGTCTTTTCTATTTGCTTAAATGCTGTTCCATTGTACATGTGAATTGCTAAGTGCCATATAAGAAGATACCACAAAGATAAGATTATTATTATCTGGGAATGTCTTGACACGCGTCTGATTTGACGTCACATGAGAGGTCAAGGGGTCAAAGGAAATGGAATCGCGGAATCTCTCAATTCGGTACTGTCTGTTTTACATCCTGCATTTCTGCACCACAAAGTGTTCTAATAGTCAATAAGGAATGTTGGATATAACTTAAAATCATGATTAGAATCTGTCTTGGCACATCAGCTTGTATCCATCAATTGAAAATTGTAAAAATTATAAAATTAGGTCCATGTACTATTGTCACAATAAATGCAAGCCCATTCAATTTCTAAGTCAAACAGGTGAAATATCAATTGTTGTGTGTCAAATTAATTACCAATAGTATGACGACTTCAGTTGATACTTCTTGATGCAGGGGGAGATATGGAGAATCTTTATCAATTTTCAAACAGCAAGGTTTAGTGCACATCCATGTTGCAAAAGTACATGTCTCAACAAAATTACTTGTTTCAATTGAAATAAAGTTATGCACCATCAAACTAAAAATGAGAATGCAATTTGATAATGTGCATTAGAATTTCCAATGATAATTCAATCGAGGAATTAAAGTCTGGGTTTTCAAAGAGCTAAGTAAGTTCTATCCATAAGATTATGACCTTTGGTGAGGCTATCCATGAAATAATGGCCATTCAGACTTTGCAGCAATTATATAGGCTGTGGGACTCTGCTGCCAATGCCATGGCCCATGACAAGTCTTTGGCCATTATGATGACGTCACAGCTCCAGGAACAGTTGGGGGAGTGAGTTATACTTTGTGAATGTGCAAGAAATCAGGTAGCAGGCAGCTGACTCAGGCTCTTCCCAGGTCTTTACAGGGTCACTGCCAAGGGAATTAGTTTATCATTAATCAGTTAAGATAAAGAACAATCCAGTTTAGTGATGACAGTTGTAACAAGATGGTTTTCTTTGTTTTAACTGTTTAACAAGATTGTGTGCACAATCATTAAAACCCTCATTTCAAGACAGAGATTTATAACAAATTCCTCTTTACAAACCTTGCTGTTAACATGACCTCAAGACTGTATCTTCTGAATTTTGAATTTTAGTGGTCTGAAACTTAGGCATGTAGGTACATTGTACATTACATCCATTTCTGTCATCTCTTCATGCCTCTTACCATGCATTACATGGTAAATGGACAAGACAAGTAAAGGCTCATCTACGTAGATTATGAAACAAGAAACAAGTACTAAGTTGTAGAGGCCAGATATTGCAAATGGAGATTTGTCAGTTTATACAACTGCAATTAAAATGCAATGCAGAGTCACTGAGTCAGCATGCTATTATTTTCACCTAAACAGAGGACTTTTGACAGAAAATTTTCTTACTTTATTTTGGGTTGTACTGTATAACTTATAAAACATGACACATATTGTACTGACATCAGTGCAATTAACTTATGATGCACTGCAATACCCTTGAAACATTTAGGTCCTTGCAGCTCTGACTTGTTTTATGAAACCTTTTACTTTGTCCTTGATATAACTAAAGCCATGCAGTCTTTAAGAAGAAATAATGTTCTCATGTACATGCTGTCATTCACTTATGTGCACTGTAAAATTAGGAAATTTGAGGGAAGCTTAAATGATTGAGTTGATGGTTGCACAATTCCTTTGAGCTGGCATAGCTTGTGGTTTTAAGTTATGATAATCCGTCTGTTTTCATAACTTAAAACAACAAGCTACATACATGTCAGCTCAAAGGAATTGTGCAACCATCTCACTCAATCATTTAAGCTGATTCAAAATTCAAATTTGGCAGTGTGAGCAGTTGGAAAAGCTTCCTTCTGAAAAGTTTTGTTTGTCACGCCGCAGTTTGTCTCTAACTTAATTGTTTAAAATTCGCTTTTCACTCTTTAAAAACATTGAAACTATCACTGGATATGTTCCTCAGTTTAGCAGCCACATAGCGATATAGTTACAATTTGGTACACCATTATGTGCCCAGCATCAGTCATTATAACATTGTCCATTTCTTGGAAAATGTGGATTTACTTTATACTTTTGACCAAGAGTGTACACATGAGGAAATACAGTATCAATTGTTACAACACACTGATAGCTGACCTACTGAGACACCCCGGTGATTGTTGACTGGGGTGCAGAAACTGCAACGTAGGGGTTTTCCGCGACACCCCTGGGGCCTTAACTCTTAACAAGTCTGCCTCGGAGTTCAATATCAAATACAAACGATTACCCTTTTTATTTACCCCATTGGAGTACATTGTGTTTAGGGTCAGAAGCGGAAACAGCAATGGGTGCCTGGTTACTTTATCAAAAGGGGGTGACTACCTAGAACTCAGGAAATTTCCGGGTGCAAATACGACGAATCCTATAAATCTGTAGCGATCACAACAAAAGCACTTCGGACACTTCGGTTAGTCACTTTATTTTCGATTAGTCATGCCATTCAAGGTCACTTGCACAATAACTATTATTTCTTCTTAATATTAATTGGCTTTTACTCGTCACACAATGGAAAGTTTCATATCCTTTAAGAATATATATGTACAAGTAACATACATGATGAGGAAGCAACATTAATAAAAATTTAACAAATTTTCAACTTTGATTGAAATGAGAGACATACTCAATTTAAAACAAATTCATATTAACAGGGCTGAGAACTAAGACAACAGATACTATTTTTGTGCAGTTTGACATGTATATTATCTCCCATCATAATGGAAAATGGCCCCCAAGACTTGGAACAAGGTGCTTAAAAAAAGTCCTCTCATATACTGAGCCGGTTTAATATTAGCGTGCGTATCCCCCGGTCCTCCATATGACAGTCTGGAGGACATCAACACTCTTGTGAGTGAACTTGTTGAAGACCTGCTATAAAAGTTGACGTATTATGTAAACTTATATTTTGCACAAGGATCACAATTTGCTATGTCTGAAATTCTTGTCTCCAGTGTTTAACAATAATTCATGATGACAGGAAGGCACATGCAGGGGACCTCTTGTTGTCATAGGGATGGATATTAGCAAAACTTATGACACAAAAAACCTGTGGCAGGTTTTTCCTATCCCATCCAAAAATAGCATTGAAGTGGCCAACCCCCCGAATATGGCCTGTCTCCGCCACCGTTTTCTTTGAAAGATCGCATCACAAAAACTAGTACAGGATCCTGATTCAATAAGACTCTTTCTTACATGGAGACTTGACTATTACTCCTCTAAAATCCAGAACTTTACCAATAGAATAATATTTTGTATAAGAGCAGGAGGTTGTTGTGTCAATGGCTCCAATATTGTGTCATTAGCATTACACCAGATTTTTTTCTTAATAGAAATGAAAGTGACACACATTCTGTGAGAAAACCTTGTGTCTGACGTTGTCTGAGAACTCTAAAAGATAACTGCACTATCTGCAGCTCTGTATCATTCATGTCAACCAAAATATTTGAGCATTTCTGTTGGCATGTCAGTTGTCCTATTTCAATTTGTCATTAGCAAACGCCTTGCTGCTTTATTTATAGACTGCATATTTCTGGGCCAGAATCACTGTGAAAATGTTTCTGGAGTTCATAAGTCCATTGCATACACATATTGCCAGACTGCCAGTTTTTTTTTCCCAAACTCGCTAGCATCACATTGTCATTAGCATCAAAACAAAAATAACTTGTTGCCTTTACCTCAGTACAATGTTTTTGCTGGTGGCTAGAGTTGAAATTAGCTGAATATATATTAACAATAAATGTTTCAAAAGATTATCACATAACATTTTTGCATTTTCCATGCATCTGGCTTAGTATGAAGTTCGATGCTTCTCTGAAACTACTAATCAAATATGGGGTGCCATTGACATTTAAATTTTTACTATTTTCTAGCATCTGAAATATGGTTCAGCAAAGACATTGGGCACTGGAGGGATAGTAGCGAAGATCATCTTTGCTATTCAGAATTCAAACTATCGGTGAAAAGAGTACGTTTGTTTCTGTTTGTAAATTTCTAGTTCAAGAAAATATCTCAATAACTATTGGTCATAGAGACCTGAAATATGTGCGTAGAATAGGCAGTTTCCCTTAAGTTGGTAATGCATTCTTCAGCTCTAAGTGGTGCGGATTTCAAGTTATAGGCGTGATGCTAATGACACATATATTTGGTACTTCAATTGACCAAAATGCTGTATCTAAAACAAAATTGGCGCTAGAGACCTGGAACTTCACCCAAAATGTGCAAGCCACTTGCCTAATCATTGGTAATAGATTGTTTAGCCCTAAGTCAGTAAGTGGTCAGGATTTTTTAGTTATAAGTGTGATTTTAATGATATTCAAAAAACGTTACAGCTGTATTTATCACCTCAGTTGAGCAAAGCATTCATTCAGACAGTTGATTCAGACCCTTGGACATGAAAGTGCAGCACTTGCTAGCTGATTGTTTGACCTACCCAATGCACACTTAACAAGGCATTTCTGGACCGAAAAATTTTCTAATTTTTTTCAACTGAAAGATTTTCAAATTTTGACCCACATTATGCAAAATAATTTTCTTATAGGCCTTTATCAAGTTGTGGTGTGGCCGAAGTCTAGGTTCTCGTATCAGGCCGCTGTGTCTGACATTTCTGATAAAGCTGGTAACTGCTTGATGTTTGATATCCATGTTCCAATTTCATAAATCAAATCTTAATTAGGCCTACCTTCTTTGTGAGGTTTTAGCAATGCAGTTTGCTTTAATGAAAGCTCTCACAATTGATCTGAAGAAATCAGTTTTTTTTTTCAGTACCAGATAGGGCCTATGATGTCGTAGGTGGTAACTCCACTGCTCAGCACTGGAGGATATGCAAAATTGGTGCAATCAATGATGCCATTGGTCAAACTGGCCAATGGTGATCATTGTGGACAGTTTCATCATAGCTTTGCAACGTCATTGCCAGAGTGGCCAATATAATAATACCACAACAACACTACTCCTGGGGAGGGCGCACTCTGCTTAGAAACTATCAATTGATCCTTATGTTTGCATATTGACACCTGGTAATGTGGTAACCAAAAAAGCAATATAGGATTAGAGTAACTGTTTATCATTTTACACTGAAATGGAACGCCAACAAAACTACAAGCCGTACACAAAAAATGCTTGACCTTGAAAGCTCCATAATTATCAAATACATTTTAGACCAGAAAAATGATCGTAAACAACTGTGATTAATTGCCAGTTATCATAATAACCATGCTTGGTTGAATTTCAGGTGCTTTTAGTGTCACCAAATAAATCCTCCTCCCCCAACTTAACACCTGAGTTTTTGCAGTGGTATTATTGGCTGATCTGGCCATGACATGATTACAAAAGCTATTGCATTTGTATTTATTGACCTGTGACATCAGGTGACTTCCCTATATTCAGAAGGTCCAATGTTCAGAAGGTCCATTGGTCAGAAGGTCCAATGTTCAGAAGGTCCACTGGTCAGAAGGTCCGTTGTTCAGAAGGTCCAATGTTCAGAATTTTTGTCATTTTTTCAGAGACAGTTCTTCTGGAAACTTACCTTAAACTTTGTTGTGAATGCTGGGGTAATTGCCAATTGGTTGATTGCCCCTGTATATTTAAGTGGATGACAATTATTAAGATATTCCAAAATCTTAGTTGTGCTCTGATTGCTGCCCAAATTTTGTGCCTGAATTTGGGCAAGAATATGGAAACAGGTCACAACTCCCCCCCCCCCCCTCGGCCCTCTGAAAGTCAATACGTGTAAATAGATTATATGCCCCTGGAAGATCCAGGAAGTTGGCTACCTGAAGCTGGTTACTTGGGAGTTACCTAGCCCTGGACCCCTGTGGGACAGGGGTCATGAATCGTCCCATTGGAAAATCATGAGATTTGAAAGACACTGTTTAGGAGAGTTCAATTTTCTTGGTTAGTTTTATATTCATTACAAAATCAAAAACATATGTTGAAAATAGACAGAATTTGCTACTGACGGCACCTATTTCCATCATCCCAAACATCATGACATCTGCTGAATTGTCCCTTGAACTCCAGAGAGGGGATTTCTCCCTTATACATTGAGCAAATGGCCGTCTCTGATTGGTCAAAATAGTGGATTTGGTGATGATGTCACAGAAAGCAATAGTGACGTCATAACAGAGCATATGTGACCTCACAGAGATGACATCAAAATTCAAAATGAGGCTAATGGCTGGAGCAAACAAATTTTGAGCATTTCTCCGACTTCAGGACTGATTTACTTAGGCTCAACAGTGTTAGAATACCCTCAAAATTAGTGCCGTCAGTAGATTAATATGCTTGGTAAATGATAGTCTGCTTTTTGTAATGCCTTTTCTAGTAGTTTTAATGCCGTCTTAAATCTCCTGATACACTGTCAAAATCTCAAGATTTTGAATGGGAGTACCCATGACCCATGGGTCCTAGGGCTAGGAGTTACCGGGCAGCTACTTGAAATGTGGAGCAAGCTACCCAAAGCTGGTTACCTGGCAGTTACCTGGCAGCTACTTGAAACTTTGGGAAGATAGCTACTTGAACTGGCTACCTGGCAGTTACCTGGCAGCTACTTGAAAGTCTTCCCATTTCTGGCTGGTGACGAGGCCGGAATGCAACCCTCCGAAAAACTGCAGAGCTTGGCCGGTGACGGGGCCAACTCAGTGGAAGTTAGCTACTTGAACTGGTACCTCCGCAAGTTTCAAGTAGCTGCCAGGTAACTGCCAGGTAACCAGCTTCGGGTAGCTAGCTTCACATTTCAGGTAGCTGCCAGGTAACTCCCAAGTAACCAGCTTCAGGTAGCCAACTTCCTGGATCTGCCCCTGGATTGGTGTCTGTCATTCAGATTGGTAGAGTTGCCTGACGCCCAACTTACAAGACCCCGTTAAACAAGAATCTTTTACAAGAATCTGAGGATTCAAACACTGGGTTTAGCAATCTTTGCATAGCTATTATTATTTGTATGATTTTTAAAGTTAGGATATATGTCTATTGCTCAATGACCTCCTTATGAAACTCATTTTACCTTTTTTTATATTACCTTTTTAACATTAATTTTGTATGCTGACAAATCATTAGCAAATACATGCAACGTCATGAACTTCCCATTTTGCTTATAACCTGATTGCTTAACTGCCGTGATGGTTCTTTATCAGTATCTGATTGGCTGATTTGGTCATGTGATTGGATTGGCCAATCAGCATCATGTCAGGATCCTTACAAATCCGAGACCTTCAGAGCTCTTCAGCATTACTAGATTCCGACTCCAAAGCAAGCTGGAGGAGGTGGTCCAACTTATACATTAATCATGAACGGAAATTGCACCTATTATATATCGCGCAAACCGGAATTTGCATGATTTGGGTCGATATGTACAGTGGCGTCCCTATGGGGGGCACGTACCCCCCATATTGGACCTGTTCCCCCCCCCCCTTGGTGCCCCCCATATGAACTTTCCAACTTTGGCTAAAATATACAGTTAGTATGGAGGGTCCCCCCCCAGAGAATCACGTGCCCCCCACCCCAGGTGCCCCCCCCCCGCTCGAGACGCCCCAGTTACGCCACTGGATAATTATGTATGCCTAGTTATATTATGCTATTTTAGCAGAAATAAACATTTTCGGCTGTCCAGTACATTCCCTTTCCCGTCATTTTTAATGGAGGTGTGTACACATCTGCATTTATGGAGTCACAGTGCCAGTTTTGGCGGGAAATTTGAAATTGGAGCATTTTCAGAATGTCTTTTGGGCCCTGTCTTGGCTAAATCGTTTGCAGATGTTTGGGTCAAGAGATGTCCATAACTTGATTATAGGGCATGCATCTGGCATAGGAATGAATACCAGGCAAGTTGTAATTAAGAAGTGTTTTCCTTTTATATCTTGCTTGGATCCACTGCGGCCAGCTGCACACATTGTGTATTGGCCGCTGTGCCTAAACTATTGCACATATGATATTTGGCACCGCTCCTATCCTGCACTGCTCCTATTCTACACTGCTCCTATCCTGCACTACTCCTATGATTCTATTCAGCATTACTCCTATCCTGCACTACTCCTATCCTGTGCTACTCCCTCTGCACTGCTCCTATCCTTGCACTACTCCTATTCTGCACTGCCAATATCCTGAACTCCTATTCTGCATTGGTCCTATTCTGCCCTTCTCCCTTTGCACTGCTCCTTTCGAGCACTACTCCCTGTGCACTTCTATCCTGCACTACTCCCTCTGCACTGCTCCTATCCTGTATTTCTGCATCTGCACTGCTCCTATCCTGCACAACTCTGCACCGCTCCTTTTCTGCACTACTCCTATCCTGCGTGATCCTATCCTGCACTGCTCCTTTTCTGCACTACTCCTATCCTGCACTGATGCTATCCTGCTGATTCATACACTGCTCCTATCCTGCACTGCTCCTATCCTGGATCTTCATGTAAAAAGCACATAAAGACAGCAATTTCTAAGTTTTCATGAGTGGAAGTATTTCCATCAACAACACATAAACTGATGATGTCATGCAATGACATGCATATTTTATGCAAATGAGCATTGAGCGGTGCCCATCCATGTAGGTTCACTTAGTGAGTACAATATATAATATTATATAAGTTTGCAGCAAACAAAATATACTATTAATTATTAGCAGATAGTTCTGTTCTACATCTGAGATGCAAACTACAAAAATGAAACATGACAGCTCCATGTAGGTTGGCGTTGTTATTTTGTGAAATGCATCAGTCCATTTTGTCATGATAGGCTTTTACATAAAAAAATAATCTAAGGGAAAAAGAAAAGATACATTAAAAAAAAAGAAGTTAGAAACATTTAAAAGTAAAGATCGCAGCAAAAATATATTGAGAATGAAATGATGTGCATGTAATGAAAGGTAAAATTGATAAACGGATTCAAATCAAGAGTCACAGTTAATATTCTCTGTGGTGTGAGTAGATGACATTGTGTGGAGCAAATCTAGGGCTGCCCTAAGGAGTAAGGACTCCACCAAAGGGGGCCCACACCCAAACCCAACAATAAAAAATAAAAAATTAAAAAAAAGGGTGCTCAAATTCTGAACATTGGACCTTCTGAACATTGGACCTTCTGAACAATGGACCTTCTGAACATTGAACCTTCTGACCATTGGACCTTCTGAACATTGAACCTTCTGAACATAGGGCTGTAACCGTGACAACACAGCTGGCACCAAAGTTGCTAGGATCTAATCTAATGGAGTCTTAAGTAATGGAGGTGTGTACTGAAAAAAAAAAAAGGATTTCTACACAGCGAGAACTTTAAGCACTAACCTTCAGACTTCATAGGTTGTGTCTAAAGAACATCAAAGTGTAATTTAAGAAATTGTCAAAATTCGGAGCGCAAGATCAAAATCGACCAGTCACTCTTCAGGACATATGCATGAGAACAATTCTTCTTCAAAATTCGTTGATTTATGGACACAGAAGCAGAAAAGCTGACATCATCCTTTAGATTCATGCTTAAAGTTGCGCTACTCTCTGACTTCTGCTTTCGAAGCATAAAACGCGACAGGTTCAACAGTATCAGGTTCACTCGCCATCACTAAAAGTGCCTAATAAAGATTTGAAAGTTTGTTGAAAAAAACTAATGAGCTTGCTATTTTATCTCCAATACAAGTCTCCTTATCAATTCACAAAATGGTTTAAAAGACATTGGGTGTCCAGTTTCTTATACCCTGGCTGCAGCTGTTCTCCCAAAATTGCTGACACAAGGCATCCGAGGGGTCTTGATTTTGGTAACTCCTTTTATCTATTTATTACAATGGCAGCAGGGGCGGAGATCCTGGAGGGCAGGGCCGTATTAACCTATGGGCAAACGGGGCACTTGCCCCAGGCCCATGACCTCAGGGGGGCCCAATATGAAGCTGAAAAGAGATGCGACAGTAAAGAAAGTGCGTCGGGTAACTGGCGTGAGAATGTACTTTTCAGAATTTAGAGCGTTTTTGGGGTGCCATTAGAAACAGTTTGCCCCATGCCCAGAAATGCACTAATACGGCCCTGCTGGGGGGGGGATGGGGGGATGCGTCTCCCCCCAAGGATGAACCTGGGGGGATGATCATATGATTATCCCCCCCTAGAATTTCAAATTATTACCACAAGGTGTTGACAATTATCTGTCATATTTAGCAATTTTCCATGATGCCAGTAGCATGTTGTGTGAAAAAAAGTCTCAAAACTAACCTTGGATAGGCCTAATCTGTAATATATTGGCATTTGGGCCCTTGAGTGGCCCTCGAAATCTACCGCTGCGCGACTTTTGGCCCGTTGGGCCACGCACGAAGTTTGCGATCCCCGAAATCATCCCCCCCTACAAAAATGAAAAATCTACGCCCCTGAATGGCAGCTTCATTGGGCTTCCATTTGAGGTTGGCCTTTATCTGACACAGAGGGGCAGTAAGTGTCAATGAGTAAATACCATAGGCGTATTTCGTGGGGGGTCAGGGGGGCGGTAGCCCCCCTGGCATCAGGGCAAATGTCATATATCAGGGCAAATCCTGACCAATCAGGGCAGATCCACTGCCCTGGTCACATCCGCGCCATGTTAAAATTTCAGGGCGAAATGGTGACAGCCCCCCCGCAAAACGCATGTCCCGTACGCCACGCCTATGGTAAATACTGTAGGCACCAGTGGGGCACTGCAGACACCAATGCTGTACATTTGTGTACAAAAAAGATGAAAATTACAAGTGCTCACGTACACATTATGTTCTTCACATTGTAATTTTGCCTTAACTCATCATTACAACATCTTATATACACTCTTGGTCAAAATGCGGAATGACCAGAATTTTCAGGTAAATTCCGTCTCAAGAAATTTACTTTACCAATGTCTACATGTTTCACAGGGCTTTTGGACAGATTTTTTTGTGATGGGAGGTTTGCTAGGTGTTGTCCAAAGACTTCATCATGCCCATAGTCGGGAGGCCAATTTGGAAAACAACATCCCCAGACAGATGATTAGGTTATGCCTTCCTGGAGCAGTTTCAACTATCCGATGGCAAAATCAATCAGTTTAAGACAGTAGTTGGTGTAATGCTAATCTTAAATTCTCCGGCACACGATTCTAACACAATTTTGACGGTCATGCAAAACTGCCACAAAATCACCACTACATTAGGGGAGATGTATACCATGCATTATAACTTTTGATGAACAGTTGTACTGCAAAGCCAGGATGATACAGTGGCAGCTCCCAGAAGAATGTGAAAATATCATCATTCTTTAATTCAGTGGCGTCAGTTCCTATGGGGCTGGTGGGGCAGATGCCCCACCACTTTTTTGCCAAAATATACATGTTTCTGAATTTAAAAAAATTAATTTTTCCCCGGACATCTTCCACGAAGGTGTGACCACTATGTGCCCCACCACTTTAAAATGAAACTGACGCCCGTGATTCTTTTGGGTGGTTTTCATTTACATGAACTTTTCCTAGGTCATTGGTCAGCAGTTGTCCGCTCTAGTTTGCAAGATATTATGGAGCTACTCGTAAGTGGGGCATTGGCAGGAATAAGAGGACTTTGTGGAGGGTTTTTGTTACCAAAACTGCTTCAATGGATTGACAAAAATGAAGACGATCCAAACCGAAGATAGTCCGACCCCACAAACAGTCGAACACGGTGTCCAAACATCTCCAGGATCACAAAATTTAGGAGGCACGAGGAACATAATTATAAAGATCTGCTGCTAACCATTGAAGAGATGAAGGATCTCCTTGAAGCATTTGATGCTGCTCATAGTGATAACCCACCCTTCCTTTCTGGAGACAATACATGGAGCTTGTCTCAACATTGATTTGTGCATTGAGATGTGGTGACCGAAAGTTGTACAATGTACAATGCAGTATGCAAAAAGTATGATTCCGAAGTTGGCAGTCTATGATCAAATAAATTACACGTGTCGGGGTACTGTGTTCATAACTTCATAGCCAACATGAATCAACTTGCAGAGGCAGCACAAGAAGTATATCGGTGTATTGTTGAAGGTGATTTGGCTCAAATCTGAATCCCTTACTAATATAAGTTACTATTCGGATCATCTTGACTAGACACAGCATGTTATCACATTTATAACCATTAAGAGTGGGTAAAATGGCCAAAGAGTGGGTAAAATTAAAAAATCCTATTTGTGGCCTGATACAGTAAGATGGAAATGATAGGTCTAACATTCAAAATAAAGGTGAATTAAATACACGTTTCAGCCATTTCTTGATTTTTTCGTAAAATCCAAACTTCTGAATATGTCATATCTTGATAACCATTAGAGATAGAGAGTTGGGAATGGTGTCAAAATGTCCGCAGCACCCAAGTTTATATACATGTTTCATACAAATATCAGGCCTAAACCTAATACACTCTTGCTCATAAATATGGAATATACCGAAATAACCACGATCCTTGTTTTATTTTTTACCCTTGTTTTGGATGAGTCCAGATTAATAAAACTAACTTCAATAATCAATATGCTGAGAAGAAGCTCAACTAGCCCGATATGAATGGTTGGAGTGGATTTTGCTTATTTTGAGGTTTTCATGAACAATGGTGATAAACCAACCTTGTTTATCGTGATAAACTCTCAACTGCTAGCAGTCAAAACAATTTCTAGTTGAAATTATGGTACATTTTGGTAGAGCACACATAGGGTGTAAAATTACATCAATAAAACGTTCATGGTTATTATGCAGTCTTGGAATTTGAAAATGTAAAAAACTGCTCCATTGGACCAAGTAAAAATATGACCCATTTTGTGTGTGCTGTGATTATTTGTCTCTGAGATTCCACACGCTAATGACCATTGAATTGACTCATTTAAAGGTTAATCTCTCCTTTGATACGAGTAACTTTCACAAATCAACAATTTTTTATGGCTTTCTAACCCTACATAAAATTCATATTTTTGCCTTTTTTGCATTGTTTTTTCAATTTCCTCCAGCCTCCCAAATTTTCAAAGATTTAAGCAAATATTCAAGTGAGAACTTCAAATAACTCTTCAAAAATACCCTTAAGTTCTTAAAAGTGTGATTTTAACCACTGGATTCAAATGGGGTATTTCCAAAGGACAGTACTCAAATGCTTTGGAAAAAGAATAGGGTAATTGCTATTATTTTGAGCAGCTGCATCGATGTTCATGATCCTTTCAGTCGATACATTTTCTTTAAAAAATACATTATTCACGTTTTGATTCTACACCAAAAAAGCAATGTTCCTCTGGAATTTAAGTTTCGGGAAATAATTCTAATGCGAGAATTTTGAAAATTATTCACATTTTTTTTTAGTGCACATCATGTATTACTTGCGACAATTAGCGACAGTGGGAGGAATATAATGGCTTCTTGCACACTCGTGAGAATAATATTTGTACAGGATAATTAGGAAAGATCTCCAGTTCAGAAGGAACTTGGTCCTATTACCTCCATTGTGGCTGACTGAGAGCAGCATTATAACAACCAGCCAGTGCAAAAGTGTCTATACTCATTAATACATATATATAGTTTTAGCAAAATGTCTCTCCTCCCACTGTTGCCTTATTGCTGTCCCCCCCTATTCTAATGAGCAAAATGCATAAGAACAGGGCCCACATACCTATCACAAAACAACAAACACCCCAACCAACACACAAACCAATGTTATCATCCCAGAAATGTCAAAAGAAAGTTTTACATCAGGGTTAATATCTTTCTTGATTGGCACGGCAGCGTCAAACTAACTGAAATTTTTAAAAGGGAAAAAATTCCAGCCACCAGAGTATAATTTTGGCTGATAATACCTGGCAGACTGAAAAAAGAACATTATTATCTTGATATTTTTTCACCACTGATCATTGGGCGAGCTGTAGAGGAGCTTCCCCAGTTTTCCGATCAGGGAGTTCACCTCCCACAAGCCCCCCCCCCCCCCCGATTTTCCACCATTGAACGCAATCAACCCACATTACAACCAACCTATTAACCAGCACTCCGTGTAAAAATCAGGCAATGAGTTCGCATGAAGGTTCTCAGAATTTCTTGATATTTTGCACAAAGTTTAAATCACCTTTAAATAACTCAGTGGTAACTTCAAATATTTTTTAAAAAATTTTGTATTCCCAGGGTAGCCCTTTGAAAAATTTATGTTTTTCACCTCGGACAGCCGCAAATTTGACAAAAATGCCCTAAATTAAGGTAAATTTTGTACATCCTATTCACATACTTATATTAACAATAGAAAAACAAGCCATACATCATTTTCAAGGAAAACTTCATAACATAGCATATGAAGCATCATATTAAACAATTTTTATGTTTCCAAGGAGTGTTGCCATGGCAACCACAAGCAGTTTTAGCATTTTTGGCTCAGACCTTAAAAAGATGCATTTTCAAGGCTATATAACCCCTCTTGGTAACGCCTAGAAAAATATGGTTGAAATATCACCAGAAAGCACTACTCTTGGGCTATACAAAACTATTTTCAAACACCTGTAACTCTCAATACTTTTTATTATACTGACAAAAACAATTTGTTGAGTTTTTTTGCATTTTCCGTAATTTGACCAATTTTCAAGGCCATATATCTCCCAAGGTAACACCTGGAAAATTATGGTTGAAATATCACCAGAAAGCACTACTCTTTTGCTTTACAAAACCAGCTTCACACTTCTGTAACTCTCAAAACTTTTTATTTTGTAAGTGAAAATAATTTGTTCCCTTTTTTGCATTTTCGTTAAATAGACCCATTTCAAGGCCATATATCTTCCATGGTAACGCCTGGAAAAATATTTTTGAAGTATCACCAGAAAGCAGTACTCTTGTGCCATACAAAACTATCTTCAAACACCTGTAACTCTTAACATTTTTTTTTTATTAAGAAAATAATTTGTTCCATTTTTTGTGCGTTTTTCTTCTTTTTTAACTAAAATTGGTCCGTTTCTGTCGTGCTTCAAATCAAATCAGTTTATCAAATCAGTTTATTTAATATAGCGCAAACTTTGAAACAAATCTTCAGATGCGCTTTACAAATTGTAGAAGGAATAAAATGTAAAATCGATAAATGTAGTATAATAAATGTAAACAGAGTATGTATATAATATAAATTAAATTAAAAACCAGTATGTACAATTAATCACTTTAAATTAAAATCTATCATACAGATGAGTCTTTAATTTAGCTTTAAAAGAATCAATATTATCACAGCCTTTGATCACATCTGGGAGTTCATTCCACCACTTAGGCGCCGCCACACTAAATGCTCGATCAGCGAAAGTTTTTTTCCGTGTAAAGGGCACTGACAATCTCGGCTGAGTTGTTGTGGATCGCAAGCCTGAACGTCTGGGTGCAGCAGGTTTCAACAAGTCGGCGATGTATCTTGGAGCTTGGCCTTGCAGACTTTTATAAACAAGGGTTAGAGCCTTGTGTTGGATACGAAGATGGACTGGTAACCAATGTAATTTCTTCAGACTGCTGTGGGAACTGTCACCATCCTGTAGAACCAGCTTTGCCGCAATGTTTTGAACACGTTGCAGTTTGTTCATATCACACATTGGCAGACCTATAAAAAGGATGTTCGAATAGTCAAGGTGGGACATGACTAAGCCAAGCACAAGAGTCTCACATGCATTCTGGCTAATGCTGCTTCTTATCTGTTTAATTCGCTGGATGTTCCACATCGCGGTTCTGCACTTCGATGTTATGTGCTCCTTAAATGACAGATTTTCATCAAGGATGGCGCCAAGATATTTAATTTTTTCCGAACGCTGCACTGCAGACCCACACACTTCTAACTGCTGAGTTCGAATCTTCTTTGAGAAATAGTTAAATAGTTGCAAGCCCTGAGTGCTTTATAGCAGAAATTGATAACCGAGTCTACTATAGCTTTCTCTATGACATCAATGACGTTCTTAATTTCTCTGCTAACAGCCAAAAGGGGGGCGTTTTCCAAAAAAAAAAAGTCACTTTCAGTCTCTTAAGGCTACTTCCCTCAGTTTTTAAGATCAATTTTCATGCAGTACCACTTTCTCAGCGGTTTTCACCATTTGGTATCCATTTCTGAACTTATTTTGTGAGTATTTGAAAATTGTCACATGATTCTAATGAGATACAGCCAAGCAACTTCAAGAAAATGTTACTTATTCTCCAAAATGTTTTATCCATTTGCATTCTTTCAAAGTTTTCAATCTTTTATCACCTTCCCTGATAAGCCAACACCTTTTTTTTTTTCAGGTTAGCTCATCATAAAGTAATTAAATAAATCCTTAGAAAAAAGAGGCTTAAAGAGCCACAGAGGAAATAAAGGAAAAATCAAAGAAGTGTAGATAGTTAATTCTTCCAACATCACAAGTACAAATAATTTATAAAAGAAACCGGGAGATTACATGATGTTGGAGGGATGCCAAGAGAAACTCGAGAGTTTGTGTTTTTGGCACTGAAACCTTTATCTTAATAAGGCCATGTCACACCTCCCCGTTTTAGATAGTATGAATATAACGTACGTTTTGTATAAGTTGAATAATTTATAAAAACTTTTTTTAAATGGTAACCACGTTGAAATGCATTAAAATACGTTGTCATACGTCCAGAGAGCTCATAAGATTTGAACATGTTCTAAAATGAAGGACCTACATCCACCTGTTGCCAGTATGGCATAAGTAGTGAATAAGTTCTGAGAAAGCATTTGATACATGTCCACAATGTAAATAGTGGTAATCTGCAGTTGTTTAAAAATTTAAAGTTTAAGTTTCTTAAAAAAGTTCTGCTTTTGCTGCAGCTTTCTCCTGGATTGGTTAACGCTATGTGATGATGAGTGATGAAAAGTTAAGTTGTCTGGCTTATACCCTATTTGCTCAGGGATGTCTAGGATCTTTCTGTTGCCCTGGCAAAGAACATTGGATACAACCCCTCATTTAATGGTCCATGGGCTTGGACCATATCGAGTATCAGGAGAGGGAGAGGGAGTTCAACCAAGGACCTCACAGCCAAACGGGAAACAAGAAATGCCTTTAAGCATGAGGCCACAGAGAACTTTAGATTAGAATTTTTTATTTCACAGAATTGATCTATGTTCCAAAATGATGATTAATATGGGGCAGCCGGGTGGGATAGTGGTTAAGTTGCCTGCAGAAGGTCTTTGCCTGCATGGGTTCTAACCTCGGCATGGGGAACCCAAAATTTTTGATGGACATTCAGGCAGAAAATCCCAGCGGGATGTTGTGTAAAAATTGGTGGCCCCTTGTATTATTTCTGTGATGGCAAATAGATAATAGACAATAGACAATATTTATTTAACGTTGGTTCTTACAACGAAAAATTTTAGCGACAATTGACTAGTGTCACCGACCAAAGTAAAATATCCCTCACATGGGGTAAATGTGTTACTAGACATTCATTGTTGAGGACTCTGCACTCTCTCTCCCATCTAGTAAATCAACTCTTGTGAATCCTCAGAAGTGAGCTTAGAGGGCTGCACTTACCATAGCTATCTTTCTATCTGTCTATCTATCTATTCATCTATCTATGTATCTATCTTTCTATCTGTTTGTGACTGGGTGGCTGATAGTATATCCGGGGCAGCCAGTAATTGCAGCATCACCTTAAAAATAATGCCTCCTCGGATACGCACAAAATGGAAATCCGATATAGTATTTTTCCCTTCAACTGACATAACTGACATATTTCTTTTTCTGGCACAGAATTATTTGATTCTGTGATCTATTAACGCAAGCCAATAATATTTTCAATTTGATCATTGTTATTGAAAGGGTTATATATGAGTACACAACCATCCCTCAAAAATAGGGTTTTCCCCCCTTTTTTAGCCTAAAACACTGCAAAAACCCTATTTTTTGACAACCCTCTCAAAAAATTACCATCGAATGGTTCTTTCATTGCTTTCTGTCCCCCGAAAACTGTTGAGCTGGTTTTACAACCCGTTCAAAACTGCCCAGAATAAAGCTTGAGGAGTATACTCACTGCTCAGCTACTGTTATTGATCAGATGCTGTATTTAGCCTTCAATTTAAAAACTACAGGAAGTGCATTGTAAAACCGTTTCAACTTGAAGTTTTGGATATAATTGCGTTTTTCTCTATACACAAATTTTGTTTACCGTATTTCCTCGATTACAAGCCCGGGCGTTTATTGTTTTACAGGGCCTAATTGGCCCGGCGTTTATACGAGCCAGGCGTCTATTTGAGACCGGCGTTTATTGTTTTAAACAAGATAGCAATCAAGTAACATCTGGGTATGCAAGGGTAGGCAGTGATACGCACGCAAGTAAACCTTGCATGGAAACACCTGGGAAGCATGCAAGGCAGTCAATTAGAGCATATGATAGTAGCTGACCCGGCGTGTAATTGAGCCAGGCTTCTATTATTTTAGTGTGGGCCCTTACCCCGGCCTCTAAACGAGACAGGCTTCTGTTTGAGACCAGGCTTCTATTCGAGGAAATACGGTATTAGGAACCCGATTTTTTTGTGAAAACCCTCTAAAAAGAATGCGAAACAATGGAACCTATGTTCCTTAGGTTGGGAGGTCTGTGAATATGAATATATGCCACTGTAATCATGAAATAAGTTGAATTTGTATTCTGCTTTCTATTCAAAATATGGTATCACAACATTTTTGAAGAAACTGACTTTCTGTATTATAAATTTCTTTTGGTTATAAACATTTCTTCTTAATATTCTTTATCTCAACAAGAATTTTGAGACAATCTCTCAAAGTTTTCTACTGTTTTTCATGACAAATATAGCACCTTAGTATGATTCTTCTGCTATTGGTCGATTAACAGTTTCATATTTATTACCAATTTGCTTATATCCAAATTCACGGCAGCCATTGAATGGCAATGAGGATTGAGGAATGATTAAAAAGAGAAATCATTGTCATGTATCTTCTGTTAAAACGTAGTGAATGCACAATATGTACAGTATATATATATTAAAATGTTGTTGATTTTTTAAAAGTAATAATTGTTTGCCAAAATGGTGTCTGCACCTCAGTTGTCAATTCTGGACACCTTATTTTACAGTCATGTGAAAGTCAGTTTCATTGGTGATATAATGGCACTGCACATCGGTCCAAAAAACTGTGTCAAATTTTCCAGTACATCGTGAATAGGAAACTACTACATTCATGAGTATTTAGTGAAGATTTCTTCTGAGGAAGATTCTGTGGGGAAAGAATTACCACATACCCACACAAATGAGTCGAGAAATATGTGTTGCTACTACTGCTGAAATACCCTAAAAGGGTAGAGTTGTATGAGATCTAATTGCAACAACAAAAACATTTGGATTCAGTTTGGAAACATTTAGAAATGTACATATTGGCATAACACAAATTTATTATCTCATTGAAATTGTATAATTCTGCTTGTTTTGAAATAGGAACCCCCTTTTATCAATTTTAATTTGTTTACTAGGTTTGGGCATAATTTTTTTTTTCCCTTTTAGATGAACGTTTAGGCATGACCAGTCGAACACCTTGCAGAAAGAAAAGTATGAATCGGAAAATATTTCAGGAAGGGTAATAAAGAATGTTTATATATGTCATAGAGAAAGCTAGTAGACTCGATTATCAATTTCTGCTATAAAGCACTCAGGGCTTGCAAATATTTAGCTGTAGTGGATCAGAAGCACGACAGAAACGGACCAATTTAGTTAAAAAAGAAGAAAAATGCACTAAAAATGGAACAAATTATATTCTTAATAAAAAAAAAAGTATTAAGAGTTACAGGTGTTTGAAGATAGTTTTGCATAGCATAAGAGTACTGCTTTCTGGTGATACTTCAAAAATATTTTTCCAGGCGTTACCATGGAAGATATATGGCCTTGAAATGGGTCTATTTAACGAAAATGCAAAAAAAGGGAACAAATTATTTTCGCTTATAAAATAAAAAGTTTTGAGAGTTACAGAAGTGTGAAGATGGTTTTGTATAGCAAAAGAGTAGTGCTTTCAGGTGATATTTCAACCATAATTTTCCAGGTGTTACCTTGGGAGATATATGGCCTTGAAAATTGGTCAAATTACGGAAAATGCAAAAATCCTCAACAAATTGTTTTCATCAATATAATAAAAAGTATTGAGAGTTACAGGTGTTTGAAAAAAGTTTTGTATAGCACAAGAGTAGTGCTTTCTGGTGATGTTTCAACGATATTTTTCTAGGCGTTACCAAGAGGTGTTATATAGCCTTGAAAATGCATCTATTTAAGGTCTGAGCCAAAAATGCTAAAACTGCTCGTGGTTGCCATGGCAACACTCCTTGGAAACATTAAAATTCTTTAATGTGATGCTTGATATGGTATGTCATTAAGTTTGCCTTGAAAATGATGTATGGCTTGTTTTTCTATTGTTAATATAAGTATGTGAATAGGATGTACAAAATCTACTTTAATTTAGGGCATTTTTGTCAAATTTGCGGCTGTCCGAGGTGATAAACATCAATTTTTTAAAGGCCTACCCTGGGCATACAAAATTTTTTAAAAAATATTTAAAGTTGCCACTGAGTTATTATAAGGTGATATAAACTTTGTACAAAATATTAAAAAATTCTGAGAACCTTCATGCGAACTCATTGCCTG
The DNA here is from genome assembly GCA_026936325.1 of Platynereis dumerilii. NCBI lineage: Eukaryota > Metazoa > Annelida > Polychaeta > Phyllodocida > Nereididae > Platynereis > Platynereis dumerilii. The sequence continues at coordinate 19,295,011 of JAPTHN010000005.1, read as the reverse complement.
ATTTTTACACGGAGTGCTGGTTAATCAACGAACCATCCAAAAAACCAATAAACCAGCAATACAACAAATATGCTAAGCAACACACAAACAAACCTTTCAACCAACACAACCAGTCATGCAACAAACATCCCAACTAACACAGATACCAGCAGCACAACAGTTACTGACCAAAATTACAACCAACCAATGCACAAACAAACCAGCCTACCAACCCACCCACAAACAAACCAAACAAAATAGCTACCAATACACCGACCAATCAAACAACTAGGCCTTAAACCAATGTTATCATCCCAGAAAAAAATGTTGTACCTAAAGGGGATCCATTCTGACCCTATACTACCAATGCTCTCAGTGCTAACTGCACTAATCCTGAGTGTGATTTCCTGATCCTTTGTTAATATTTGCATGTTCTTGGGCACGATCTTATGCTGACATGCTGTTCTGCACGAACTGGATGGTGTTAAGGTGTGTTGATGAGAATATATTGATCATAAAGATAGTTTCGTTGATAAAACAGATCAGAAACTAATTAATAAGGAGCAATAAAGGACACTGCATTGCCCATGGGACATGAATCCATTTTGATTGCATCAAGTTGTGTCATTGTAGGCCTATATATGTATATACAGGAAATTATGTAGTTCGATGAACATCTAATATGTACAAAGAAAGATAATATATATATACAGATAGACAGAAAGAATTACAGAAATAGATCAGATTCCTTAAATCTCCAAAGCTTATGCTGATGATTGTAATCTTTGGGCTGGTTAAAGCCAAAACAGCTTCGGCATGGTTTAAAATCAATTTTTCAACCACTAATTGAGGCCACTCAAATCAGATAACGTATCAAATTCTGGTAAACCCAAGAATTTATCAGCAGGTTTATTTTAATGATTTTTATATTTAAATTTCCGAAATAGATACTCGTTCTTGGAAAATTGCAAGCTATTCAACTGCATTTCTCTTTATTACATGAACACCGTGCAAAAGACATGATGCGCCTATGTTCAATAAGAATAAATTCTCATATTGTGCTCGTACGTCATGTCATAATTATGAAACTAAGAGAAAATGCTATCGTTGATCTAATGGTCTTTCATTAATTTCATCACCAAAACATGACACAACTGGTTTCAAATAAAAGAGATATATCAGCAATTCGAAATTTTGTTGAGAAAGTTTTTGTCGACTGTCTGACTGCTTCAGAATTTGCACTTCTTCTGACTCAGTCTGGCTGTGAGAAGTATCTATGGACCACTGGAAATAGAACCCAAATGAAATTTCAGAGACCTCCTCCTACACTTCACACCTTGAAAGTCTGTTAAAAGTCCTGACCAGATTGTTAAGAAGGGATGTTGCAGCTTCCTGTTTCTTGACCTGACCTTGTACTAACCTTTGTGAAGATATTATTTGAAAAATACAAAGAAATTATGCTAGATTGGAAAAATACGAAAGCATTATACATTATAGTTCCCACAAGCAACTGGCCTATATCTTGGAATACCACATGATATGGTTAATCCATTTAAGGTGAAGATTAGCACCACTTTTACATATAAATCGCTTTAGTACTATGATCATATCTCAATGCAGTCAGTGTGCCTCATCTCAATGCTGTGAGTGTATAATCATATATTTTAGCCAACTCGATAATAGGCCTACTTTGAGGGACAATACAATTTTTTTTTCATGCCATATGCATTCTGCAATTTATGCACTGTAAAATTTTGAGGCAGCATAAATGATTGACTGTGATGGTTGCACAATTCGTTGAGCTAACATAGCTTGTTGTTTTAAGTTATGATCATCTGTCTGTTGTCATAACTTAAAACAACAAGCTACAGTAGTCAACTTTCGAAGTGGATCAATATTTTTCATATAATTTATATTAACACAAAAAAAATATGAGTAAATGATCTTAGTGCAGTATGTTGGTGTGATGTCTTGGTAATGTTTTGGCCGACAAAACTTCATGCTTCACTAATTTTTTACCCTTCAAAACGATGATTGTTTGTCACAAGGTGCAAAATGGTCTGTAACACTAATAAGCAATGGCGACCTTAATTGAAAACAGGTTATCATTTCTTTTGTAACTGTGCAATAAACCAGACATTGTTTTGTTAACTCAATTGAGCTCAACTTTTGATTTGACGTTCCACATTCACTGTTTTCAAAATTCAGTGGCTTTTCCAATGGATATGGACAATTTGACCAAGCAGTGGAGCCACCAGCCCGGGCATACTTCATCAAGTGACTGGAGAAAATTTGCTATTCAATCATATTCAGTAGACAATTGAGGACTTCTTTTTTTAACATTTTCACAGTTTAGGTTCCTTCTGTCCAATTCGACATTGTTTGATTGACCAAGGCTCTGAAATCACCACTTTATTTTGGTGCTGCTACAGTGTATTGACTGTATTCACTAGTGTGTGACAAGTCATTTTGCACCTTGCTTCAAACAATCATGTCTGGTGACCATCAAAGTCACTGAAGCCTAACAATCTCGTTCAAGCACATTACCAAGAAATCAAAGTTAACATTTCACGCAAAATTATGCAGCAACAACAACTGATGTCAGAATTGCTATGATGTAAATTCTTGATCCACTTCGAAAGTTGACTACTGTATGTCAGCTCAAAGGAGTTGTGCAACCATCTCACTCAATCATTTAAGCTGACTCAAACTTTCAAATTTTACACTGTGATTGTAATTTTTTTTTATAACATGGAGCGATTTGAAAAAAAAGATTAACATTGGCTACCCTTTGTTACTTAGGAAATACATTTTTCTTTTAGCTATTTAAGGTCAAGAGCTGAACAAGCTGTTTTTATAATGAAAGACGCCAAGTCTGTGCAGGCAGGCCGCATCATTGAGTTAATTTACAATTGTTAAAGGCTGATTGCATAAATACACATCTTCTTACCTCCCTCCCACACAGCAACCAATCTCTATTGCTGAAACTCCAAAAACAGATCCTTTACAGTCAATAACTCCACATCAATGAAACAACCTCAATACAAACACTATCAAGCCATTCTCCTTAGTGTTCCTTAGTCAATTAATAAATCAATTCTATTAATTTGCAAGTAATAAGTAACCTGGTGAACGGAGTCATACTGCTCTGTCTTCATCATGTTCATGTGCGGCAACACGTACCACTGCCAAGATGGTGGTGTAGTTGAAACAGGTTATCATGATAAGTCATGGAGCTGTCAGCAGTGTGGCTAAATGCTGGAAGGACACTATAGAACACTGTAAAATTTCAATGGTGTACTATATATACAACATGGTCTGCAATTAGGGCATAGTTGTCTTCTGGCAAAGTTTACAAGATAATCATTTGAGAAATTGTAATTGTAATACCTTTAAAGCCAGAAATTTTAATGGTGCCAAATTATATTTATTCCTTCACAATATAGTTCAGTGTTTGATGCATTTATTAAATAATGCACTTCGGTTATGGCCACAGACTTACATTTCAATTGACATAATGTCGTTGGCAGTTAATTTATATCAGGTCAGTTTCATCAAGATGTCCTACTGAATTATATCAGTACATTTACAATAAAGTTCAGCATCTTCAATCTGATCAATATGTGACTCTGAATTATAGCAGTAGATTTACAATAAAGTTCAGCATCATCAAGATGTGTCACTAAATTATAGCAGTAGATTTACAATAAAGTTCAGCATCATCAAGATGTGGTACTAAATTATAGCAGTAGATTTACAATAAAGTTCAGCATCATCAAGATGTGTCACTCAATTATAGCAGTAGATTTACAATAAAGTTCAGCATCAATGATAATGACAATGACAATGACAAAAGTTTATTTAGACCAAAATATAAAAAATACAGTTACAAAATTTCAAAAAACAAGTTATTTTTCTTTTTTTCTAGGAGGTGTACACTAAGCCAGCTTAAGCTAGCGCTATCGTGTACACCCCCTATGTAAATAGACAATATAATCTTATTAATTACTGTTCATTTATAAATAGGCAGTGTAACTGTCTAAAAATTACATTTTCTTATCGAGTATCTGAGCCTAATATAATAATAATTCATAAAACACATTCAAATAAAACATCAGTTGGAAACTTACAAGAAAATCTGTTAGTATTATATAAAAGAAAGAAGAGAAAAAAATATATATAGAGAGAGAGAAAGAAAAAAACAACCTTTTTTAAATAAAAAAGATAGAGAGAGATAGGAAAGACTGTACAAAAAAGTCATGATGAGTAAGGATGAGAATGAAATGGGTTTTGATTTTTCAAAATATGAATTGATTGATGTTTGATGAGTATAGGCATCATCAATAATTCAATATGTTTCACAGAATTATAGCAGTAGATCACATTAAAGTTCAGCATCATCAAGATGTGTCACTAAATTATAGCAGTAGATTTACAATGAAGTTCAGCATCATCAAGATGTGTTACTGAATTATAGCAGTAGATTTACAATAAAGTTCAGCATCATCATTGTGTGTCTCTGAATCATAGCAGTAGATTTACAATGAAGTTCAGCATCATCAAGATGTGGTACTAAATTATAGCAGTAGATTTATTATAAAGTTCAGCATCATCAAGATGTGTCACAGAATTATAGCAGTAGATATAAAATAAAGTTCAGCATCATCAAGATGTGTCACTCAATTATAGCAGTAGATTTATAATAAAGTTCAGTGTCTTTAAGATGTGTAACTGAATTAAAGCATTAGAATTACAATAAAGTTAAGCATCGTTAATATGTGTTTTGAATTACTGTAATAGATTTACAATAAAGTTTAGCATCATCAATACATTGCATGTGTTACTGAATTATAGCAGTAGATTTACCATGAAGTTCATTGTCTTCAAGATGTGTTACTGAATTAAAGCAGCATATTTACAATAAAGTTCAGCATCATCAACATGTATACTTCGTATATATGCGTTACTGAATTAAAGCAATAGATTTACAATAACGTTAGCATCTACTGCGTTAAAATCACCTGTTACTGAATTGTAGTGCTAATAATGAAGTTGAGTGTCATCACTATACTTGTTACTAAGTTATTGCAGTAAATTAACATTTCAGTATAATGGTGTAAATTGCCATACAATAAAGTTTAGTGATCAACATTTGCTTATAATTACAGTGAATTATTTCCACATTTGTTGTAAATTATCAATGCGGCAACAGCTAGCACATTTTTCCGACCCAGTCACAGACACTGGAGGCAAAAACTAATTGGTTTTTAGAGATGCTTGCTTGCTTGCAAGTGGCATCTCTATTGTGGGAGGAAGGCTTTGAAACTTATGACAACTGCCTTGGTCTTGCTGTTTGCATACAGTCTCAATAGAATTTTATCTTGTGTTGATAAAATTTTGTTGTTTTTCTGAGATGGAGAAATTAAAAAAGAAAACAAACAGGCTGAGTTTTGCAGGTCAAAGGTCAATCGCCAAAAGTAGGTCACAGGCCAGATACCCTGCAGCAGGTCTCAGTGACAAATACCCTTGTGCAGGTCTCACATGCCAGATACCCATGTGCAGGTGACAGGCGAAGGGGTAGATACTATCATGGACAGTCTATCTATAAGCATCTCTTAAAGTGCTTGCATGTTATTATTTGTAATTTGGCCTGTACAGTAAATCTCCAACAAGATTTCCACAGTGTATGAGATTACATTACGTGGAGAGGGTTACATGGCCAGAGGCATGGAATCAAACGCCTCAAATCTGGAGGACGATTACCTAATCACATTTTATCAGTAACAGGCAGATTATCAGTGGATTATCACTTACAGGCACTGTTAGCGCAATTAACATGACCAACGATACAAACGTTCTAAAATATATAAAAAATACAGTGAATCAACCACTTGGTTCTAGGAAGATTAGAAAAGTACTGAAGGGGTTAAAAAAAGGGTAGAAAGAACCAGAAAGAGGAGGTCTGGATGAATAAAAAAGCCAAAAAGTAGAGTGCAGTCCCTGGGGTGCAGTTTGTCAATCTGGAAAGTAGTTCATGGCAACACTGAAAAGTGGGACATTCTAGTTTGAAAGGGCAAGTCAAGTGCATTAAGTATAAAAACTCAAGAACTAATACCCCTGAGAAGCGAATGGGAAATAGATAAATGGAAAAGGCTGAACGGTGATAGAGCTTTATACCCGATAATTTGGAACTGATTAGGTCTGTCATAATTAATTTTTAATTTCTTCGATAGACCGACCCAACAGATTTCCTGCCCACATATTTTTCCTCGTCCTACCTACAATTTTGCAAAATGAGGCTTGAGAGTAGGTCTATCCGAGAAGCTAGAAGTCAATTATGTCTCGCCTAACTTGAGATAATGCTTAAAAAGACTGATAGAGTAGCAAGGGCATGCAGCCCCCCTTAACTTTGAGGTGTGATTTGACCTACTTTTTGCTGTCGATTATTTGAATGCTTATGCTGTCAGGAAGGGATCACTAAACTCTACTTATAACTAGTGAAACGAATGTCTACCAATTTTAATAAAGGAGTTACGGCCCTTTTTGTAAAAAAATTAAAATGGCCTACTTACCTCACCCATCGGGCAAGAAGCCCCCTATTATAATCCTATGGAAATTTTTATTGCGAGCGCATTCAGCTTGAAAGTTATTTCTTGGGGTTCTTCTATCATTTTTAAGGCATTCTATTCACTTTTTCTGAATTTCAGAATTTTTCTGTTCATACATTTATTTTTAAATATTTTTTGCCTTTTTTCAATTTCGGCCAACATTTTTTCTATTTCAATTAGCTATTCTATCAAGATTTAAGGTAAAGTACACATTATTAAATGGTTCCTGAAGCAGCTTCGAGCCCTCAGTGAAGGGGGCCCCATGCCCCATACCATGTGGGGCCTCTCGCCCCAAACCCACATATTTTAATTTGACCTCTATATTTTGAGCAAAAATGCAAAAAACATGATCCAAATCATATTTATGTGATGATCATAAAGTGAAGCAATGCAGATATCCATTATACTTTTAAAAATGTCCAAAGTTATGTCTGACAACCACTTTCAAAGAATTAATCAAAGTTACAAAAACCATGCACCTTTTTTTGTTTCTTTAATTACGACTATGGTTTGGTGCTGAATGCCTTGAAAATTTGTGACGTCACCTGAAAAGCCTCTAGATTCAATCCTATCAATAAGAAAAAGCTCCAAAAATGTAAGTTTAGAAAAAACCCTGGGGGAGCTTCTCACCTAACCCGGGCTTCTTGCCCCGACCCACTCTAAGAACAACGTCAATTACACCGTTGCTCATAAATATGGAATACTTCATTTTCCATTGAAATTGATACATTTCGCAACTTCTGCTGGAGCACATGATGGTCTGATTCTATGGTTACTACTTCCAATGACTGCTAAAGGGGAGAATATGCTATCGTTTAAAAGACATGCTTCAAGGTTAACCCCAGGAAACACTCAAAAAAATGTCAGGACAAAATTGGTTTTTTAGAATCTAAATGGTTTTTTTGAAAAACCAAATTTCAATGCGAAAAACCAACATTGATTTAAAAAAAAAATCCATGTTGGTTTTTCGCAATGAAATTTGGTTTTTTCAAAAAAACATTTTGAATCTAAAAAAAGAATTTTGTCTGAAATTTTTTAGAGTGAAGGTTACTGCAGCACGAAATATGGAAATTCAGGGCTTTTTTAAGGTGAGGTGTACAGGGTGGGGACCCAAAACTTGCACAAATGAAGATTTGTTGAACAATTTAATTACAAAAGGAAAATATTTTCATGCCTGTTCTCATTTGCATGATAGCTGCTTTTGGCTTATTCACACAAGTATATTCTGGAGGCTGCAGTGTAGTGCTATTCATTGCCCTGATAAGAAAAGCAGGACTGTAGAAATTCTGACAGTATCAGAGTAGCAAATTGCTGTGTTTCAGCAATTGGGCAATTAGAGTCAATGTGTCACTGATGCATGTTCTGCATTGCTGCTGATGTTTACATTCACAACTGCATGTCCAACAAGGCATGGAAATTAGCATCACATAAAACCATTTTATGGCCTTTCATACATTTGAGGCCTTGAGCCAAACAAGAGCAAACAAGAGCAAGACACACTATAGAAATGCAATGGAAAATTTGCTCTGACCTAATTTGGCACTGAGCATGCCCGGGAGTGACCTGATTCCACTGAGCATGCTCAGACCTATTGAGCATGTGCAGAAAGCAATAACAAATGGTGGCCATTTTGAAATTTCCCTGATTCAAACTTTTTAGGCCACTTTTCACTACAAGCTACATGGGGTTCACTCATCAGGCAAGGCTCATATTAATCTCAATTTTGTAAGGAATTTTTTGGCGTAGGTCTGATCAGTGAACGTTATATAGCTCACTTATGGGTGATAATGGATCACATTTTACCATGAATGATAAGGAAAGTTTTCATAATGAGACAGCAAGGAAACTGCCCAGGCCAGTCCAGCTTATAGTTGATCATGGACCTAGACTTTTGCCATACTGATATAAGCCAAGAAAACACGATAATTTGGAAGAGCTTGATCTGCTGATGTCCACATAGGCGTATGGGAAGGGGCAGCGGGGCGGTCGCCCCCCCCCCCCAAAGTTTGGGAAACAGTAAGATTCGGACAAAAATGCTAAAAAAATTCGGGAAAATGATTAAAATAATAATAATTAATGATTTCCAGGCAATTTCATTTGCATTGTTATTCAATTTAGATCTAACACATTGGGCAAATGTCGCACGCCCCCCCCCCCAAAACTGCACGCGCCGTACTGATCTGTAGACCTCTAACTCTCATAAGACATCACCAAGATACTTATACCATTGGAAAAGCTGCATGGTATCTAACTGACAATTTTGCATGTTAGCGACCGGCTAGGGATTAACTCTGTTTACAACAGAAAATAAACAATAAGATTATTGTTTACTTTGCAAAAAATATAAATTAAAATGTATAATAGAAGAAGCGTATGATGATTGTTTCAGTTAGACACCTCTTTGTCGGGTCCTGACATGCATTTTTAGATCTCATAAAGCTTTGCTTTATGAGATCTATTACATTTCTGAAGTTCTCTGTGCTAATCTGTGTCTAGTTGTCAATGAGGTCACTGTGACCTAGATATTGCAAAGGAGTGGGGAAAAGCTATCCGCTCAATTCTTATTCTGGAACGGAGGCAAGTGGGATGAGAGTTTCTCTTAGTTGGATTAACAGAGGACCATGACAGCATCACTAAACAAAAACCGGGAAATTTTAGTTTTACAAGTTTTGAGTGTTGTTAATATGTCATTTTACAACACTTGTCTAACATATATGGCTCTCATTCAAAAGTAGGTCACCAGAGCAGTGAGTCGCGACATTGTTATTATTGCAGCAATGCAAGTATCTGTGCATGATTGTGGTTTCATCGCTTTTCAGTTTCATGCCAGCATATCTGTGAGTGAAATTTTCAGCCTCAGTCGCACTAAGGAAATAAATTGGTGATAATGGTACTTTTTGTTACTGAAATCGGTCATCACAGTGACTGGTATCAACTTCTTTTTTTTTTAATTCAGATTTTCTGGTTGTAATGAGAATCATGACCAACATCGGCATAAGGAAACAATAATCTGTTGGAAAATCCACAGTTATAAATACAATGTGAATTTCATCAAAATCAAATTTGATGCTCTAAAAAGACCCCTAGCACTCAATTTTTGCAGCAATTTAATAAGCTCGAGTTTCAGAGTCACTTGCCTAGCACCACTTTAGCTTCTCCTGAACTGTTGAATCAGTGTTAATATCCATATGTAGTAGTAAGCAGTTCAAAACCTCATGCTCATCAAAACTGCTGTGAATATCACTCATTCTCGGTCATGGAATATGATTTCAAGAAGGTTGATTAATTAATTACAAATTGACTGATCTATCTGTGAGTATGTCACTGTGTGACTTTTACATGCTGAGCAATCAGGCCAAACATCAGTTCATTTCCACAGCTGACAATTGGAAGTACTGTGTGTTCTTCCTTTTTACATCATTTGAGATAGGATGAGTACATACTCCCATCAGATGATTATGCTCTCCATCCAACCAATAGACTAAGGATGCGACCATTTGACTTTCGGGGGAAGGCTTGCATTTTCCTCAGAGGCAAATTCTTCCTTTCACTGTACAGGCTTTATCAACAATTGAACAGTTATATATTCACTTCTGTCTATTGCACTTGATGTCCCTACCCATTCTATTGCACTTGATGTCCCTAGCCATTTGATCTCCACTATGCAACATTTCGCACTCGCAAGTGTGTATTCTCTGAAGACTGCCACTGAATGTCTAAATGCTAGGGCTTCCCAGCCAAGCCCAAGTTGTTCCATTCAACTGCTGTCTTTATGAGATCATTAAAACCGAAAGGGTTCTTGTTGTCAGTTAGATCCCTCCCTCCGGTCGGGATCTAACTGACAAAAATGTATGTTAGAACCCTCCAAATCGGTGTCTAACTAATACCAAGGCTTGATAGCATTAACCAAGGTTGCTTTAGATTATTCTCCAACCAGAGCATTGTCACAATCTCATGGGTAGGTAAGGTGGCACTGTTGTTGCACTTCCTGTATGATCATAACAATGTCTTGTGAAAAGCACATGTTTGAAAAAAAGCCAAATTAATATGAATCTAATTGTTGTCAGCAGCATAACACCATACAGAACTGTCTATGTAATCATTCTTGGCTATATCTATGCTAAAGAACACCTTCAGACTTCTTTGATACTGAATCAGATGGCTTCAAAGTTGCCAGGTGAGTTGGCAAAAGTTTTCTGTGTTTACATGGTTTTAGGAGAATTTTGATCTCTTACATTGCATATTGTCGTCTACAGGGCAGTACGGTTATTTTGCCCTCTCCAGGGATATCCCTTGCAATGAAGGTTTAGTAAATAGATAATTCCATGTTGATAGATAGACTTGAAAATGTCTCAATTAAGATATCTTTGGCAAAAAGTCCATGGCTCTGCTCTGATATCTTCTGCTTTGACAGTGTTCATGAGGCTCTTTCAAGAAACAGGTGACAAGATTTTAATCTTGTTGCATTGTTTTGCACTGATTGCTGGCTATAATCCCCTGTCTTGAGCCTCAGGTCAATAGACTCTGAACTTGACACCCATTTAAATGTGATTAAAACTGGTTTCTCATTCAAAGGGTTGTGTGACCATGAATCTGGACTGTCATCATGTCATTCATGTGCACTGAGGACGATAGCATGGAAGTACTTTATTTTATAAATACCTTGAACTTTTGGTTGTCGTGTTGCATAAATTTTTGATTGGAGATAATATTGGCCAAACTGCATGAAAACATTCTTTATTGTCTTGTTTCTCAGTCCAATTTATATGGATTTGTTGTAAATTGGCTATGTTACCCATTTCTGCCAAATTTCAAAATCTTTCAAATACTTCAAATTTTGTGTCCGAACTCTGTATTCAGGATAAGCTTAAAATCAAAACCAAGGATATTTATTTGTTGGGTAGGATAACTTCTGTTCATGCTTGGGTATATAAATGAATGAAAGCAGTGGCATCCCTATGGATGGGCACAGGAGGAAGGGCACATGCCCTCCGAAATTGGACCTGTGCCCCAGGTGCCCGCCATATGAAAAATATACAGTTATTATATCAGAGAATTGCGTGCCCCCCCAGGTGCCCCCCACTCGGGACCCCCTAGTTACGCCACTGAATGAAGCAGAATAAGATTGGAGTAAACTTAGCTTGATATTCCAGCTTAAACTGGACCAAATCAATGCTTTCCGACTCTCTCAGAAGATTGACGATAATAATAGCTTATATGAATAGTTAAAATTTTAACTGCCTAACTTAAGATAATCACATTGTTTTCGAATGTCACAAGTAGACCTGCATGCCTGTTGATAGTAGGGGAGAGTGGGCAGAGTGAGACACTTTTTACCTTCAGCGAGTGACATACATAGGCCTCAGTCTGAGACCAGACTGCTTCCTAAACTCCTCCCCGTCCCCCTTGCTTGAAAAAAAAAACACCACATCAAAAGGTTCAATCATTGGGGATGCTCCTAACACAGAAGGGAAGTCCAATGAGAAAAAACTCCCTCAGAACACTGTGTGAGCTGTGTGAGCAGTCTGATTGATTTCAGCATGAATTAGAATTATAAGGGGCGGGGAGATAGAAAGTGATAATAAATAATATCTAAATTACTATACACTCAGTATACCCCTACCTTCAAAATGTCAATTTCTTGTGGGAACAGTCTACTCGGGGGTATAGAAGTTGGGACTGTTTGCAAGGGTGTAATAATGAAAACCCTCAGTGGCATTTTAGTAGAGAGGTTTTGCTACACGTTCACGTGTGATGTTTACGTGTACAAGTGCCATCTAATCACATTGTTGTCATGGCAACTCCCACATACATGTCACACGGAAACGTGTAGCAAAACCTCTCTAATGTTTGAATCCTTGCTAATTATAGGTGTCGCCACTTGTTTGACAAGGGTGACACTGCACAGTCTTTATTCAAAACCCTTCCTACTGTTTATGTGAAAGAAATATAAATGCTGGACTTGTATCAAATAGAACATTTCATGGTGATACACCATTACTATCACCTACTTCAGCTAATATGTAAATGGCACTGCCATGAAATTCGCGCAGCACTAAAACGTTTTTGTAGGACTTCTAGTGTTACCATAACTTTCATTTTTATTTCATATTCAATGTATGAAAGGCAGTTATGTAACTGTTTCAGAAAATTAGAAAGACAGATAACATGGAAAGACAGAGAAAAATGTAGAATAGCAAGATAAACTAGACAAAGAATATAATAGATAAATAGATAGATAAATAGAGAGATAAATAGATAGCCACATAGATAGATATATTGACAGACAGATAGATATATTGACAGACAGATAGATTTGTTTGATAGATTGATCTATATATATTAAATAGATAAAATAAGATTGGTAGATAATCAGCTATTAAAATGGTAAAATGGCAGACAGCACTGAAAGCTGCCAAAGTCAAGTCTATATTAGATTGTTGATATTACATAATAGTATAAATATATAGTAATTAATACAAAAACAATAACATTGCATGTAGATTAACTGTTCACTGTTACATAATCATCAGTTTATAAAGATTATGTAACTTTAATTGTGTTATGTTTTCTTGTTGTCTGATTGAAATTAAATGAATCACATGTTAATAATTTGATTTAGCTTGTAAAGGCTAATAATTTACTATTCCTTAAAAAATATTGGTACAGGATATATTACTAGAGAAAATTGAATTTTTAAGACACTTTTGAAGATGAATATGTTATGTTTTGTTAAATACGAAACTAAATCATTGATAAGAAGCTGGACCCACTTGACCTAATTCCCAACTGTGGACTGTTGATGTTGAGACCATCACTGCACAGATTTTTGGGTCTTCTCTTGCACTCAATTCGCTTCGCTCAACGGCCGTTTCACTGCGCGAATATAAAACATTATAGAACCTCTCTGATGTGAGATGAAAATTGAAAATTGCCCACACTTTAGTCAAAATGATTGATTTGAGGAATCTATACATATATTCTGTCTAGATAGAGTACTATCTGACCTTGAAATTTTCATGTGTCTGGCTTTTACTGCCTGATTTAAGTCCTCATTAACAATTGTGTAGTAATTTTCCTTAGTGATATGTCGGTCTATTTGCTTTTCCAAATCAGACTGTCCCTCCACCAATGGTGGAGGCTTTTAAATATGTGGAGGGAAAGGTACAGTCTGCATAGGCCTATAACATGAAAGAAGGCAGTCCTGCAAATAATACCTCGATACTAATATTGCCATTTGGATGCTAGGGGGATTGTTTCACTGTGCCCCATGTCTCACTGTGCCCCACATTTCCCCTACAAACTTGGAAGTAAAAATAATTCCTATATTCAAGCTACTAAGGAACACTGGGACAGATAATTGCTTGATGGCTAGCTTTAACAATGTTGTCTGCTCAGTTGCCAAGTTAAGTTCAGACCATGCATACAACACAATTATGTTGAGCAAAGACCTCCCAATTTTGACTGACATCTTCTATTGTGAACAACTACAGACTCAAGTGTCTTTGACAGGTGAGTATAAGGGTCAAGAGGGCAATACGATCTGGGGCATGGCAGCGGGGGTTTTAGATTTGGTGTTTCTTTTTGATTAATAACTTCTTGCCAAATCTCCCGATTGCGAAAAAAATCAATAAATGCTTTACAGGAAATCTTGAAATAAATAATTTATAGAGGAGTTTACTTAATATTTTACTGTCCAGTTTGGAAACTAATGTTTTGAAATAATTATCTATGACAGCCCGTCATGACAAGGAAAACTCCAAACCCCACCTTGGGTCCTTGGCGCTTTCTGTCTCTTGTTTTTTTAGTAAAAAACCTGGGAGTGGGGTAAGCCTGTAAGGGTTAGGTTCGGAGTTGAATCCTCCTCCCCTCCCCTAGCCTTTCAGCCCTTCGGGCCTTCAGACTTAATGCAAACAAAGAACAGAATGTCTAGTTTCATTCTATTCACCACTGCATAGAAATTTAAAACCATAATTTACTCATATTTCCATAATATCTTTGATACATTTTGTCTTGTTTTTAGGCCTGATGAATGACAAGACAACTTTCCTGACTGCCCTTTCCATGATAACGATTATGTCCATATTTTACCCTGTGAGCTGTGATGGTCCTGCTTGCGGGATAACCTTCCATAAGACGTGTCAGCCGAATCTTTGGGCTCTCAGAGACGAAGACATTTTGGACATACACATTGGGGTAAATCCGATGGATTGCACAAATTTATGCAACAGTGTGAATAACTGCAGGTCTTTTGATTTTGAGCAAGAAGAGAATGGAGGTTCCAGCTGCACTTTGTTGTCATCCCTGGGAAGATCGGATTGCAACAAGTTTGAGAAGGTCCAGCATTATGTTTGGGTGAGTTTCTTCTTCACGTTGTTGTGCTCACTTCGGTGAAGACTCAGCACTCTCCAAATTAGTCACTCCCCTCCAGGTATCTCTGTACCTCACCAATTCTCTCTCCTCCTCAATATCTGGAATATGAACTTGTTTTGAACAGTTCTTTCGCGATGCTCAGCTGGTGTTCGTTGAGGTATTTGTTTTCAAAGAAACTCATTGAGGGGTTTTTTGGCAGGTATTTCAGATGGTAATCTTAAAAGATGGCCAAGCCAATTTAGTCTTCCCTCTTTCATGGTGACACTCCATTTTTCTTCAAATGATTCCTGTTCTTTCGTATGAATTTTCATTTGATATACTGTCTGGATGGTGGATTCTCAATTGCCTTAATAATGATCGTTGGAAGACGTCTATTTTGTGTTCTAAATTTGATGTTAAAGTCCAGATTTCACTATTAGAGAATAGACTTCCTACTAATGCATTCAATGCTCTTATCTTCATCTTCATACTTGCTGTTGAACAGATGATTTAATTTGTTCTTTGCACTTGTTACAAGTGGTACGTGGACCATACCGGTACAAATTGGCATCACTAGTTGTCAGAGTGTGAATAGTAACCATTCTGTCCCTTCAAATTTCAGGACAATTTCCCAAAGCGATGCAGCTTCAATGGCACCTTGTACGCTGGTTGTCATGGTGACTATAAATTCTTTGGGATGTGCTTTGACTATCCTATGTACATTCAGGTAACTGGACACATGAACAAGGTCATTTCAAGAAGTACATATTGGGGTTTTCAATGGACTTGCGCTCCTTCTACAACTGATTTCTCTCGCTGCAGCCCTGGTATTTATTTAGTGAAGGATGAAGACTCGGAAACAATGGAAGGATGGTGGACGAATGAAACATACGCTTCTTGCGAATAGTAGACCTACCCACAGAGGAGATGCAACATCAATCAGAAGTGTGATTCTGTGAGGGGACTTCTTCCTGCTGCAATGCATTCTGGACAATTTGTTCAATGACATCACAGATCATACTGTCATTGGTTGCTATGGTGACGTTTTGTGAAACATGCACCAATCACAGAGCAGTAAAATGTAAACAGGAAGCAGCTAGTGTACTAAATGAGAATTCTTAAAGCCTTTTTGCACCTTCTCTTAGTATACTATCTTACTGTAGTACCTACCTTGAAGTGCATGGGATCCATATGATAGCACCCTATAGTGTTGACAGCCTTGTTGGAGTTACTTAGCAAAAGTAACTTTTATACTGATTACTGACTACTTTTGAAAACTAATCTAGTTATGTTACATATGGCTTGTGATATCGAAGTAACTAACATTTTTTAGTAAGAGTATTCTTTTATAGTTATTTCTAGCTTTAGTAAGAGTAGGCCTACTTTTAATTATTTCTGCCTTTAGTAAGAGTACTTTTAGTTGTTTCTAGCTCAGTGTAGTAAGAGTTATTTCTAGCTGTAGTAAGAGTACTTTGAGTTATTTCTAGCTTTAGTAAGAGTACTTTTAGTTATTTCTAGCTCAGTTTAGTAAGAGTTATTTCTAGCTTTAGTAAGAGTACTTTCAGTTATTTCTAGCTTTAGTAAGAGTACTTTTAGTTATTTCTAGCTCAGTTTAGTAAGAGTTATTTATAGCTTTAGTAAAAGTACTTCTATGATTAATTTATACATTTGTTCTCTCAATTTTTTTTTATTGACAATTTTGTGTGAGAAAAAGAGCATAAACAATATTTCAACTTGAAACTATACAGCAGAAACTACAGCCGGATGCCTGCCGTCTGGCAAGCCAACATACACGGTTGCTCATAAATATGGAATACTTCAACATTCTCCATTGAAATTGAAAACTTCAGCAACTTCTGCTGAAGCACATAATAGTCCAAGTCAATCGTAACTACTTCAGATGATCGCTAACGGGAAGAACATGCTGTTGTTTAAAATGCATGTTGCAGCGTTAATCCCAGGAAAGTTACAGCCACACGAAATATGGAAATTCAGGGGTTTTTTTAAGGGTGGGGTGCATTAAACCAAAAATTAAAAATTCTTGCCAAAAATGTAGTTGAGGCTTTCAAAGAGTGATTAGAGAAGATAACTTGACCTTTAAAATGGATCTTGCTTACATTCACATTCTGAAATTTACTTTTATTTGACACTTTTTTTCCAAAAAAGTATTCCATATGTATGAGCAGGAGTGTACAAAACAAAGATCACCCACTTTGATCAATTTGTGATACGGTGATACCACAGCTACTCTTCAGGCATTTTGTACTAAAAAGTAACTAACACAGAAAAGTAAGTGTAATACGAGTATGACATTTTTTGTAAGTAATCGAATAGATTATGTACTTTACTCAATGTGTAATCTGAATAATCAGTGAATATGTAATCTTATTACTTTGTAATCAGATTACTGACAACAAAATCCTCAATAAATAAATAAAAAATAATGAAACACTGCTCAAGTTGATTGCATCAACTGAAATCTCAAATAGGTCTGCCCATGACTGGTTCTAAAGATCATCAGATGGAAAGACACCAATTCCATGGAAGCTTCTCTCAGTTGGCAATAAATTCCATTGGCTTAGCCTCATTCTGATTGGTCTAGCCAAGGTGACACCAAACTGGATTATTTTCAAGTGCCGTTTAATGCAACTTTGTTACTTTATAACTTGGTCATTCCTTTAAATTTAATTTTGAAAGTTGTGTTTTTCTTTTTAAAGTGAATACATTTCCTATAAAGCTAACCGAAGAATCATTGAATTATTCATATATTAAGGAACACATAATTATAATTATATGATTGCTTGATGACGAGCTATGATGATGTTTTAAACTGATCAATTACTAAGCAAACTCGGTGCATGAGACACGTGCTGGAAAGACTTACTGTTTCGACCATCATTTTCTACTGCAAACGACACTGCTCAATTGACAGGTAAGTAAAGATTTATGGGGGAGGGTTGGTGATCGTTGGTCTATTTTAGCATGTTAGACTGCCAATCGCTGGGTCCAGGGTAGAATCCAGCCCTTGCTGGGTTGCCTGGGTTGTCTGGGAGTATAATGTTGGGTGACTGTTTCAATCATGCATCTTTCACGTCATTGCTGTGTCCTCTTCCTGCCCTAATTGGCCTACCAAGTACATAAATACAGAACGTAAAGCCCCAAATCATCCATCCATTAAGTAAAGATTTATGCCAGTCCCAGCATCGGCGCTTACTTTCTTGTCGATTGTTTTCAGTAGAAGAATGAGAGAGTGGGTGTTACATAAGGGGTTTGTACCCCCCCCCCCTCCTCGCTTGGGCCTTTAAATTTTAATGTAAAACAATTTAATTAATCGGATACTATTATTAAAATCTGTCTTATTTTCGCTTTTAGGCCTGATGAAGAATCGGACAATTTTCCTGACTGCCCTTTCGATGTGTACGATGATGTCCATGTTTTGCCCCATGAGCTGTGATAGTCCTGCTTGCGGGGTAACCTTCCACAAGACGTGTCAGCCCAATCTTCGGGCCCTCAGAGACGAAGACATTTTGGACATACACATTGGGATAAATCTTATGGATTGCACCAATTTATGCAACAGTGTGAATAACTGCAGGTCTTTTGATTTTGAGCCAGAAGAGAATGAAGGTTCCAGCTGCACTTTGTTGTCATCCCTGGGAAGATCGGATTGCAACAAGTTTGAGAAGGTTGAACATTTCGTTTGGGTGAGTGTATTAAATAGACTCAAATCACCGAATCTAATGTTGATTGTTACATCTGATAGATGTATCACTTTAAAATGAACAACATTCTCTCCCATATTGCTAGCGAGCCAATTCTGCTTTTGTGAGTGATTCTGGCTCAGAACTCCAGTATTTTAAATAGCAAGTGGACCCAAGGTTCTGAGACTCTTCAACATCTAGAGCAAATTAGCTTTGTTCATTTCAGTGTTGGAGTTGAGGCCAGGGTATTCAGGGCCGAGACCGAGGCATGAGACTCCAAGGCTGAGACCGAGACATTGACCCTCCGAGACTGAGACATTGACCCTCCGAGACCGAGACCGAGGTCCAGGCTGCCTGGGCCAGGCATCAGCTTTCGAGACCGAGACCAAGGCCAGCAGAACAGAAATTAAAGCTGACTGCCAAACTATCTTAGCCAGGAATATTATCGACATTTAATAAAAAAAATTAACCCGTATTGACTCTGCACTCGCCATGGAATTGACAAATAGAAAAGGATTCTGACAGATACCAAAAATGTAGGTCGATTAGATTAGGTAAACGGGGAGAAAATTTGATAAAAAGGACAGAAAATGTTTACACTGTTCTAGCAATTGTAATTTTTGTGGCTGGCCTCGGACATGCCTCGGACAAATATCCGAGGCAAAAGGCACCTGAGACCGAGTCCAAGGCCGAGGATTGAGCATCCGAGACCGAGGCCATCAAAAAGTGGCCTCGAGGCTGGCCTCAAGGATGAGGCTGGCCTCGAGGATGAGGCTGGCCTCTAGGATGAGGCTGGCCTCGAGGATGAGGCTGGCCTCGAGGATGAGGCTGGTCTCGAGGACTCAACACTGGTTCATGTCCAATATTAGAATATTACAGTAGACGAACTTCGAGTGCTTACAAGTGACTGGTTTCAGAGTATCAATGAGGTCACTAAAGCTGTTGCTTCAATCTTTACCATTGAAACTGGTGGCTCTTTCACTGACTCATAGGACTTCTAATGACATGTATAGATGCAGCAGTGACCAACATCTGGCTCAGTGACGTGTATCAGAGCAATGCTAAGTGAATGGGCAGTAGAACAGTTGTCTTATGAAGTGCAGTCACTGAGTCATAAATCTGACCCATTTGACAATAATCATTGCTCTCTTCATGAAAGATGTGGTGTTGACACAGTCAGTCAACATGAAAGCTTATCCATCTGAATTGCGATAGTGAGTCATAAATCATGGCAGAAGTGCGACGGAATTATATGCATGCTTGTGTCTAAGCAGGTTTTTTGTGTATATAAAAAGTACCAACCTGTTTGATGAACAAGGGAGCTACACAAGAAAGCCAGGGGCATCCCTCCATTGCATAGCTCTTTTACACTTGCCCTGCCAACAAGTTCAATAAAATTCTGAAGTATTCTAATCCTTCACAGCTTTTTCTGGCCTGAAATATCTACAATTTAGATAATTGTTTGGGTTTTTCCTCAAAGAAATATTCGGAACAACAAACAGACAACAATTAAACATTCAAATATAGATACAATTGCTTTGAATATCTCAAACTGTGAATTCTGTTTGTCACACCAGAGGAAGATTAATCTGTTTGTTATAACTTCGCTAAAATGAAACACTTGTGGTCAGGATGGCCAGGAGTAGCAGACGCCAAGATCAGCTGGGGATCAGTAGCATTGACAGTGGTCAAGCTCTGTTGATCGCAGGCCTATTACTCAGAGAGACAGGAGTGAGGTCACTGGTGAATGCTATGACACCTATCACACAACATGGTATGTATGGGCTATGAGTCAGTCACATGTTTATGAGGTATCAAAGTTATGGTCACTTAACATGGCAGGGATAGGGCTGTGATGTCAGTAACAGCCCAGAAGTGTATTGCATGTAAACACTCGAAGTTCGTCTACTGTAACTGGTAGTTTCAGTGAAAAATACATACATACTGGCCTTAATCTGCTTAAAGTTTTTCGTGGTCAGATTATCTAAATTGCTGCAGTACAGAACATTTTGTAAAACAATTTGCGGACCAGAATTTCAGCCCCAGTGTTTTGCGGATTGTTATGCGACTTGCTTGAAGGCAAAATTGTGCTGTTTTTTTAATGACAGATGTAAAAATTTAATACTGCAATAGCACAGTTATTGAGATAAGGAAAACTACGGTTATCAAGGTATAACTTTTGGTGTATCATGACAATTCTGACAACCACCTCACAGCTCATATACTTTATAATCTCTTCCTCAAGCTATTCCTTTTCTCAAGGTATCCCAGAATTTGGATTGGAGAGCCCAGTTTTGGAACGACACAGACAGTGGCGTAACTGGGGGTCTCGAGCGGGGGGAGGGCACCTGGGGGGCATGTGATTCTCTGGTAGGGCACCCACTATACTATATTTTAGCCAGAGTTGGAAAGTTCATATGGGGGGCACCAGGGTCGTCCAGGTCCTATTTGGGGGGGGGGGGCATGCCCGTCTGTGCCCCCCCTCATAGGGACACCTCTGGACACAGA
Source organism: Platynereis dumerilii (assembly GCA_026936325.1). Taxonomy (NCBI): domain Eukaryota; kingdom Metazoa; phylum Annelida; class Polychaeta; order Phyllodocida; family Nereididae; genus Platynereis; species Platynereis dumerilii. Next base: position 19,273,863 of record JAPTHN010000005.1, on the reverse strand, counting down.
AGCAGTCAAAATCTGTTGAAATCTCTCAAGGGGATCGTATTGTTGAACTAATAACATTTTAAATACAAATTCAAAAATTTGAATTTAAATGCTTTTATTGCATGAGAACATAGAAACTCCATTGCAATTTGATATGGAACAGCAATGCAAAATATAAACATCAATTCAAAGTATATCCCTTTGCATTTCAGGACAATTTTCCAAAGAGATGCAGCTTCAACGGCACATTGTACGCTAGCTGTCATGGTGACTACAAATTCTTCGGGATGTGCTTTGACTACCCCATGTACATTCAGGTACCAAGCATGAGCAGAGTCATCTATCGAAATACTCGTTATAGTCAACACTGGACCTGCTATGCCGCAACAGGTGATTTCTCCACATGCAACACAGGATATTATTTGCAGAAACCTGAGATTTCAGAAGACATGGAGGGATGGTGGACAAACGAAACATACGCTTCCTGTGACTAACAGTCTAACACCAGAGAATCTTGTGGGCCTATTGCGTGAAAAAAAAGAAGAAGAAAAGGAAAAGAAGAAAAGGAACTGAAATTTATGTGAATATGACAGTTTTTGCAGGTAGTCGGATAGATTTACTATTTAGCTATGCATATATAATAAATCTGATTAGGCCAACTTTATAATCGATTACTCTCTAATCTGACTACACAGTTGATAGCTGAAAAACAGTTTTAAAAAAAACAACAACAACAAAAAGAAACAGTCTATTGCTGCAGTATTGCACCTCACTGAGGGGATATCCCTAATTAGCCCTGGTTGCCTAGGAGATGGAGATTCAGCCTCAGTTTCAGTTGTGGCTGCAATGTTCAATGGACAAAAAATTCATCAAACAACATTGGTACCTCCAGTACAAAACCAGCAAAAAATCTGACTTGAACCTATTTTAGTTGAGCAATGAAGTGAATCGATTAGCCTACTAGCTACCAGTACTTAGTTAATTTATTGAGAAACTCAGGTCCGGTTACTATGGAGATAAAGATTGAGCCTCAATTTCAGTTGTGCCCGCAACAATTTGCTATGTTGACCTGTGTATGCAAAATAAACAATTGCATTCAAAATTTGATAGGAAATTATTTTCATACGTCAGTAGATCTGCTGTGTACAAAACCTTGCACATCGTCGAAGTTTATAATAAACTATTGAAAATTAATGATTCCCTGGCAATTTCATTATAATTGACCAGTATTAAACTTGGATCGTGAAAGTCGCAAATGTCGCTCCCCCCCCAAAAAAAATTGTGTGCACCGTGCGCCTTGACTTTATTGCGGCTGCCTATAAGATCATGCAGTCTGAGTTCACAAAATACAACCAATAATAGATAAACAATCTCAAATGCCACGATAGCTTGTATAATTAAATCCAGTGATCTCTACGTCTGGATTGGCTCAATGCCAAAGCGAGGCAGGATGACGTGGGTCCACCATGTTACTGGGAACGCATGACCCAGCAATGTAAACAAGCATGGATCAGCCTGATTGGAAACACCAAATAACGTACAGTTATGGCTCATATTGGCATGAACTGCCATTTATACCTGATTCTGGCCTCCAAGGATCGTGGAAACACTGTTCACATGTAAGTAAACAGCACTTATCGCCGTTTTTGGCTTTAATTGCTGCCGCGCTGTTGTACTGTCAAGAGCATTTAACTGCAAATTTAGCCCTATTTTAGCACTGTCTGAGCCACTCTGAGTTCTGCATTATGACACGGCTGGGTTGTGAGTGGTATTTAGAATTGAATCATGTCAATTGATTATGCTTCTTGATTGGTATTGAAGTGTCACATCATGTGGACTCCAGAGGTGTCATTCTCAAGTGCAATTGAGGTTTTAGTCATGTGAAGGCCTATTAGGCCTACAGCCACATGTCAAGAGTAGGAAAATTTTGTCATTAAGAATATTGTACGTATATATATGTCATACTATTTATTAAAAGTTTATTTATTTATTAATCAGGGCCTGACTGGGGCGAAAATTTGGGGGGGGAGGGGGAGTTAGGGGCTGACCTCCCCCCCCTCTTTGTCTGAATTTCATGATGGATATCCGCTTGTTATGTTTGCATTAGGTGGGCAGATGTAGTGATGAGATGGGCGATTAAAAGTTTTTTTTGCATTAAAACCATTTAATAAAGTCATATTTTGATTAAAATTGGTTCTTTATGGAAGTAAAAATAACCATACAAAAATATTCTTTTCGTTCCAGATTCCTTGATTATGAGAGACTGGCTAAGTACAACGTCAGGGTTGATAAATTTAGGCGGTGAGTCAATTTCTGCATTCCTTGGACCTTGTAGTTGTCAAGTGTGGCAGATTTATTATGCCACATAATGCCAGACTTTTTAAAGAATGTGGCCATGGAGTCCATGTGCATAACTCAGGCTTAACCAAAATAATGATTGTAAAGTCTTGGAGCCCTGTTATCCTAGTGCCCCACACACATTATTTAAGCACCAGTGACCACTGAGTAGTTTGCATAATTTCTAACAATTTTGTATATTGACACCATTCAACTTGGGACATTTCTCGAAATTGTTCTTTCAGCTTTCATGACCACATCCTGCAAAGTCAGGCCCGCCCGAGATGGTTTGAAGGATGACAGCTGAGCTGACATGAAGGCATCGATATATATTTCGCACTATGACTATGGACAGTCAGTTTCCACTTCTAACCTGCATTGCCTTTGTTGACACCTCAAGTTGACCAAGCAACTACTTCCAAGGGATCAAAACGATCAAGAAAACCACCAGTGAAGCTGAGAAAATCTTAAAATACAATGAGCGTCTGATCAGAATTTATGACTAGTTTTATCAGAAGTTGCCGAAAAAAATGTATGTCCTCCTTAGATTTCATCCAGATTTTTAGAACTCCCCTAGTCCCCTTAATGCTGTTCTTGGTACCCCCCCCCACCCCTACAAACAAACTTACAAAGTAACCCACGCAATATTGTATAACTGATGTCTTTGACGATTGCATGCACAGATTTGTGGACTTTCGTGTACATTGGCATGGATGAACTGTGAATGCACATATTAAAAAATATATATTTCTTTTGTCAAACTGAATACCCACCCCCCCCCCTTGAAATACGTTACAAAAAACTGCTTCATCCCCTCAGAACATATGCGAAATTTTAAAATACCCTTGGGCAAAACTCTGACAGGTCATAAATCCTGAATGGTACTATGTTTATTGTGAATTTGCATCAGACAAATTTCATTATTTTTCACTCTGAAATGTGACAGCGTTCTTGATAAGAAATGTTGTTTGAAGACAAGTACAGATGAAATTTGCATAACAAAATTGTTCATTTATCAGGCCTATTAGCCTAATACACTGTTTTAAAAATCTTCTGAGGTTGAAAACAAATTCTGGCTCTTGTGACATCTACAGCCTTGTACTTTCAGTTGTCGTGGGTTTGAAGTTTATGTATGTATGTCATTTGTATGAAAATTATTTGGTGGCAATTGCAGATTTTCTGTTTGCCACTTGCCAGTGCTCGCCACAGTGAACTGCAATCATACCAATCATTTCACGGTACGCTAAGCAGCCATAATACTTTTTATGGTACATGTTTGTAGAAATTTCATGACCAAGGTCCATAATTGACAGAAATGTTATTGTTTGCAAATCATAATATCTATTGTTTCTTTTTTCACCAATGTCGACCTCCGGTGTCAAATTGACACTAGCAATTAGTTATAAACATATATGTATGATGTGATATATATATATATTTGTTCATTTATCCGAATATTCCTGTGATAGAGGATAAGAAAGGAAACTGATGTGAAAATTGATATTTTGAACATTAATTGTTCACTTTTTGTGAATTGTGATAGTCTATTTTTTCTCAACATTAAGCGCGGACATATTTAAATTTTAGCTTCTCAGGTCAATTTGCGCAACACATTTTCTCCCTACTGAAAAACATATTTGAGCTTACTGACAATTTTTATCAAATTGACATTATAAAAAATTTAGATTACGGAGAAAACGTGCAATTGAGAAGATCCGAGAAGCTTAAGATGATTATGTGTGGCCTCAGAGCCCCAAAAAGGCACTTTATGAGCAAATTTTATATCCGTTTTTTAAGTTCTTCTCTGCAAATGAAAAAAAAGGAGTTCAAATATTTCATTAATTACATGCACGAAAAATGTGTTTAGATCAATCGAATTAGACCACAAAAAGGCACAACTAGGTCATATGATGCTATGATGGTCCAAATGTGAAAAAGGTCTGGCAAAATGATCCAAAAATAAACAAACTTCATATTTTCAAAAGATTGTTATATATATATAGCCTTTGTTTAAATGATTTGTTTATTTGAGAATGTTTTGTAAAATACATGTTCATTTCTGGATAATAAACATTCTTTAGTTCTTAAGCATTCATGTTGTGTTTCATATTTTGCATTAACATAAATACAAGTCTGCCTGTTGTCTTCTGTTTGGGAAGTGATTTGAAATCTCGCAACTGCACAAGGGCTGTAAAGGAAATTTTCACTTTTGAATCAACGGGCAATTAGGAGCTCCCTGCAATTAAAGTGATCTGGACAGCGGTTACGTTGTAGGCCTCTGGTTTAAGCAATTTCGAAGCTTGATGGTTACAAGCAGTCATATCTTGTGTTGAATACGTCGGGAATAATTCATGATGACTCAAGGATGTGTTCCAGCCTCCAGGCAACCAAATTTGGTTGTAAATGTAGTATGCTTGTGTTGGTCTGTAGTTGGAAAGTTGATTTCTTATCATTCCTGATGACCATGACCCTTTTATGACATTCTGACATTTTCATGTTGTCTATACCAAATTGACAATTTTGTCAGAATTGACCATGGAAGTGTCGGAATGGCACTGGTCAGGAGCCGGGAGGATTTCAAGACGAAGGCATCTGCCTGTCAGTCATGGCGGGTTTACAACTGGCCATAATATGTGAACCATGATAAAAGGAGTCCATATTTTATCGCTAGCATCATCATTGCATGTGCAAAAGGTAGCAACAACAAGCTGCCACTGGGAGTAAACTCTGCCAGACCTGTGGTGGAACAACTGCCCTGATACTTGAAACTGTCACATTTAAACCTTCATTAATTATCACTCTGCATTTTTTATTTGAGTGGGCTGAAAGGGTGTTCACTTATTTTGAAAAAGGTGTCAGTTCAGAGTCCGTAGTACATGGACATACTTCATCAAATTCATGTGGATGTACGTGTATGTCTAGGCAGTGGCATAACTAGGTCTCCAGCTGGGGGGGGGGGGGGGGCGCAATTCTCTGTGGGGCGCCCATGCACTATACTAGTTGTATATTTTAGCCAGAGCTGGAAAGTTCATATGGGGGGGGACACCTGGGGGCACAGGTCAAATATGGGGGGCATGTGTCCCCCCCATAGGCACGCCACTGTGCCTAGGCTTATTTAATCACTTTTTTATAATTAAAAATGCTGATTAAAACAAGTTTATTTTTTTTTAAAATCTGGGGTAATGGACCGTTCCAAAATTTTGACTGTGTATGGTGGAAGTTTTGTTTAATTTTTTAACAAACACCAGTCCAGAGTCACCTGTTCCCTCAGAAAAGCCTGGAAAATTTTAATAAGACATATATATGCACCAATCTTGGGCAAATTCTAGGGAGGGGGGCAGCTGCATGTCCTCCCCCCACCCCTCCTGCAGGCTACAGCACTGTACACTGATCAAGTAGGCCTAGATGTGAAAAAGTCAATATTATGCAAGTAGTAGGCTAAAAGGTGACCATTTAATAGGGAAGTGGAGGTCTTTGGGTTTTCTTCAGCAGGAAATAATTTATTTCACAGTAATGGAGACCGTAATTATTTTGGGTGCTTGACATCCCAAAATATTCCTTTTTAAATCAAGCAACCAGTGGCGTCCCTATGAGGGGGCACGGGGGGGGGCACGTAACCCCCATATTGGACCTGTGCCCCCAGGTGCCCCCCATATGAACTTTCCAACTCTGGCTTAAATATACAGTTAGCATAATGGGTGCCCCCCCCCCCAGAGAATTGCGTGCCCCCCAGGTGCCCTGCTCGAGACCCCTCAGTTACGCCACTGCAAGCAACACAAAAGGTGCCCCCCAACTTGCCCCCTGCCCTATAGGTACACAGGAACACATAGTCAGATTGAAAAAAAAAAAGATTGTGGGTATACTGGACATATTAGGCAATTGCATATATCTGGCTTATTAAATAGACTACCCCAGCCAAGGAGCTAGGGTTCTGAGGGCCCTTGTTAATTGTAATTAGGGAAACAGCACTTGAGGGGTCTTTGTGTACAGCTGTGGATTGCACTTTAATAATTCAGTGAAGTGTCAAGTTCATTTTGGCTGTCTTGATTGCCATTTGAAGATTGCCTGAGGTTTCAATAGCTTTCAACTGGTCAGCAGCTGTCACTGATAGACAGCAAGTTGCCCTATCTCCTTTATTGACAGTGCCAAAAACGGCCAGCGAGGCTATAACAGCGGCGGATTCGGTCTGAATTAGGAGTTTTTGACATAGTTGGAAGTAAGATGCTTGTTTGCTTCATTTCATTGAAGTATCGTGGATTTGGGGGAAGATACAAGCCTTCAAAAGTCAAGAGAGCAGGATTTGTCAACCCACGTGCCTTTGTTGACGTTGCATGATTCCCAGTAACATGGTGGCACCAGTCCAGCTCGTGACGTTACGTGGCAGCCAATGGGATCAGCCCAATCCATACATAGAGATCACTGATTAAATCATTATCAGTCCATGTTGCTAAGTTATAAATGCATAGATCTAGGAATTTTTGCCTCTAGGTGACAGCTGTGTTTTACAGAGCTCAACCTATGCACCACCTGGTGTACTTTCATAGAAACGATTGGAACATTCTGTGAAGTTGATTGTTATTCTGCAAACAGAGCTAAACAGGTGTGATTGTGAGAGAGACACAACAGAGTTGGCCTACTTCACACAGCTTTTGGACTTGGTAGAGCTATGAATCAACCATGGATTTTGTCTCAGGGATTGTTTATTTTGTTTTTTGGAATTATTGCAACCCAGAATATGATTGATGACACATGTCCGGCACTTATCGCCAATCCGGATAAATATGATCCGTGCAGCCTCAACTCGGGCATCACACTGAAATTTTCAAATGCTGAACCTAAAACGTGTGGGTCATATTTAAGTCCAAGCGAAGCTGCCGAAGTTCCGGTTGTGAAATGGCCGGGCGCAACAAATGTGAGTCTGTAACTTTTAAAAATATCTATTTATTTTTAGGCGTAGTTTGCTGTCGAGGATGAAGTCTATCAAATAGGAAAAAAATGCTCCTGTGTGTTGTTCTTCAAAAACAATGCCGAAAATATGTAATAAATTTCTGTATTTGTAATTACTAAAAAGTTGAATATTTGTATTGAATATTTTTCGGAGTTTATAATATAATTAATAAGTTGGTCTGCACCTACATATTTTATTTGACGGACAAAAAAAATCGAGGGGCAATAATGTCACATGTAGGGGAAGCTTGGGAGAGTTGGGCCGCAGGGAGGGTTGGGCCACCCTGATTTTTGAGGAAACTAAACATTTTTTGAGAAAGCTGCAGCCACCAAAATTTTATAAAAATAAAAATCTTTCAATGGATGTAATATTTCTGGCTAATTTGCTTGTCACGATCTTTAGAGAGAAGAATATTCAAATTTGGATGAAAAAAGGAAAAAGTGAGCCATGTTACGAGCTTTTAATTGTCTGTCAGACAACAAGGACTGAGAAAATTTTCTATGGCATGCTTGGTAGGCTTGACTATTCAGTTGTTATTAACATATTTTGGAAAATTATCAGACAACCGGTTTTGTCATAATTGGGATTTAGAGAAAAATGGTGGAATGGGGGAGAGTTGGGACAGTGCTAATACTCTCCCCACATGTGTTGCATTTACCCAGATTTATTTTTATTAAGACAGAAGAACTTGTCTAGAGCAATTTTCAACAGACATTGAATATTTTTAGGCCTTAATAATTATTCATAGTCTAATAAAATTAGATATCAGGAAATCTAGATGGGGAGAGTTGGGCCATCAGGCCGAGGCTTAAGTCTGACAGCAAACTAGAGTTGCAAGACCCCTCAATTCAGGATTAGCGACTTCTATGACCACCACACTTCAGGTTAAAAATATTATGGCCTCAAGTGTAGCTTAACCGAACCTGATATATTGAAATGGCCCAAGTCTCCCTCCTGAATGGCCCAAGTCTCCCACTTGATTGGGAGAGTTGGGCCAATGTTTTTCCAATTTTCATGGGGCTGTAGCTCATATGTTCTTGGGCAAATATCAATGCAAACCTAAAGATATTTTTCTGAAGTATTTCAAGATACAATACATGCATTAAGCATGTTTATATAATCATTACTGTTAGCAGGAGGTGCAAGAATGTAAAAAGTGGCCCAACTCTCCCAAGCTTCCCCTACGCTAGGCCTATATAATATCTATATTATATCCACCAAAATTGGTTATGGAAGTGGCTTTTTCTAATTTTTTTATTTTATTATTTTTTTGTGCTGTTCAGAATCATGCCCAATTTCCCTTATATCAGTAACACGGAGAAAAGCCTTTTTTCTGTCTATTGACTTGTCTTATAACAAATCAGAGAGGAGCGTGAGTGGAGCAATGTAGCAAAAATAATACACAAACAACTACGCAAGGTTTTGCATTAATTAGCCAAAATGGAATTATTAACTTTTCATTGTGACGGACTTCATATGCATGACACTAAACAAGAGCCATCGGCTCACTGACTGATGCGAGGTGTCTCGTCCTTTATGGCAAACATGCGAGGAGTGAACCAAGATGGTTCAATCAAAAAAGTGATTCAGACGTCCCATAATATGATCCTGGCACTTTTTTCTCATCACTCGTGACTACCGTAAAATGTTTTTAAAAAAATTGCCAAAAATGTTAGAAAAAAAAAAAAAAATTTCCAAAAAAAATGTTCGAAAAGAAAAGAATACAAAATTACGGTAAAATGTTAGAAAAAAAAAATTAGCAAAAACGTTCGAATAAAAAAGGTTACATTTTCCCTCGAAACCTTTTTTAAACATTTTCTTTTAGGGTATTACCTTTCCACCCTATTTTTCTTTGTCCCAATTTTTTTCTCCAAACTTTTTATTGAACAAACTTGAATACAAAAATGAATTTCGAGAAATAATAAGGTAATTACAATTTAGAGTCTGTCTATTAAAATTTATTTTTTTGCGTTCAGGCAGTCCTGTCTTCATGCTTTGGCATTTATATATTAGTTTTTAGTGGCTGCATGTCCAAAAAAATTTGTTGAGTTAAAATCCATAGCCATGTATCATCTGGTAGGCCCATAAGAATAAACGATGTAATTGAATTTGATAATATAGTTTGCGTAAAGCTGACCAAAGTTAATTTCCATCCCAACTTTAATAAGCTAGTGCTAATAATATAGGCCTATATATATACACAATATATATTAAAGGGCAGGTTAGCTACATTATGCTCTCAATCAATTCCCGATGTTTGGCTGTAAATGTTGCACTATTATAACATTACAATTTATTGATTGTTGCACTACACTTTTTATGGACACCAATGTATGTGATCAATTCACGTACAGTATACATCGTTTTTTTAATATGATTGGTAATGTTTTAAGTATATTGATAATAAGTTCTCCCATGAATATTTTGATGGCATAATTTTGCATCAAAAACAATTTTTAAAAGAAAAAAAGTGTACATTCATCCATGAACATATTGTTTTGTGGATCTGGACCCATTGAAAAAGTGCCTCGGCTCTCTAAATTTAATGAAGTCTACATTAACAGACACCACACAAACTTTGACAGTCCTAGGCTGAAACTATACACTGTAAAATCGGACTCGCTGATTCAGCTCAATTGATTGAGTGAGATGGTTGCACAAGTTGATTGAGCTAACATAGATTAATGTTTTAAGCTGAGATAACTCAAAATACTGAGCTGAGATAGCTCAAAATACTAAGCTATGTTGACTAAGGTATTCAAGCTGAGAAAACTCAAAACAATGAGTTGTGTTGACTTGCAGCTCAAAATATTGAGTTTTGTTGACTTATTGATCCAAGCTGACACAACTCAAAATTTAGAGCTGTGTTGACTTATTTTTAGTTATTTTTTATTTATATTTGTGACCTGTCTTATAAATTTATTTATGAATGTGGGCTGTAATCCCAAAATATTGTTTGATCTCTCAAGGGGATCCACCTGATCCAGTATGCTTCATTTCAGCACATCATGGACAGGCCCAAGACGCATTTAACTAAGACCATTGCATCACAAGGAGATTTAAAAATTAATTTCTTGTGAATAAATCCCAATGGCCTGTGGCTCATCTCAGTTGGTATACAGTGCTAGAAGCCTATATTTGAACACACTCTGACTTGGAAATGTTGGTTGACGTGTGAAAGCATGCATCTAATTACTCCCACAAATTAATTAAAGAGAGATAAAAATAAAAAAGTAACCAGCTAAAGTGGTGTGCTACTCATTTTTTCTCTGGGATAGTGTAATATAAATGTTATTTTTTCTTGTAAGTAAATAATTATTTAAAACTAAATGCAGTCTTATGAGAAGTGCTTGTTATAGATGGCGCTATGTGTGGCATGACTGAGATGTCAAGCTATCTTCAACAACTGAAGCTTTCATGTTTTCACAGCTTAATGTTATGATTCATTTGGACAACTTACAGCATTGAGCTATCATACCTTGACAACTTATAGGATTGAGCTATCATAGCTTGAAAATTATAAACATTCTCAGACAGCTCAAATTATTGCATCAACTCAGTTTTCAAATTTTACAGTGTACTTGTGCCTCATTTTGAGACAGTCAAAGCCTCATTTTGGCAGTGGCATTTATTTTGAATGTTAAACATAGGTATGGAGGAAGAGGGGGACATGGTTTCATTTGAAATCTAGATCGTGATAATCGCTAATCAGGCAAATATCTCTCCAAAAAATCTGCACCCGGTGGACTTTAATATGATGAGAAAACAATTTAACCCACTTTGTAAGTTACTTCAGGTTTGATGATAAATGTTGTTACTTGACTCTCCATATGAGTACAAGTTACCTTTTTGGAGTCTAAGATTTTAGCTACAGGAGCTTTCGTCTGCATCACACAGACTTCTTCAGCTGACTGAACTGGGGCCTCTTGAGTCACAGCTCCCCCTGGCAGCCCACTCTCAACCGTGACACCTGATACTACCTGCCACCCGTCTACAACACACTGTTCAAACTCCCCCAATCCACCAGGGTGAGCTGTGACTCAAGAGGCCCCAGTTCAGTCAGCTGAAGAAATCTGTGTGATGCAGACGAAAGCTCCAGTAGCTAAAATCTTAGACTCCAAAAAGGTAATTTTTACTCAAGATTACTTCAGGTTTCTGAGCAAATTGTTCAAATCTATTGTTCTTGACATTGTTCTTTCGTGTGAATCGTGCGCATGTCGACTGTCCATTGACATGAGTGTCTACCGCATCTATATCAATATACACGTTGCGACCTATAAATTTATTCTGCGAATGAATTCATTCATTGTTCGTTTTAGGGAAACAAAATCTACACAATTGTGATGGTTGACCCGGATGCGCCTAACGCCAAGACTCACAAAATGAGATATTGGATTCATTGGATTATAACGCGGGTTTCTGTAAGTTAAAAACATTCTGATATCTTTTTCCCACCCTGATGCAGAGTTCATGCAGTATTTATTGGATATAGTGAAATGATAAAGTGTTGATTTCTTGTGAAAATCTTGAGTTGACTTGTGTTGTGTAAAACCTTTCGTATTGCAGCAGAAGTCAGAAGCACCGACTTAGAAATGGCTGACCAAAGCTCCAGTGAATCACCTTGACTCAACTATACTTTTGAGTCTACGCTTTTGAATTCTGCTGTAATTTGCTGTACTTTTTTATCGGCATTGTGTAATTACAATGTAATGTAAAAGTGCTCATACATCTTCTTTTTTTACAGGGATATGCCTTAAAGAATGGAAAGTCAATCAGCGGACAAGAACCCATTTGTAAGTATTTTGAAAAAAGGCACTGAAAATTTATCATCTGGGGTTTGAGCCCGGAGTGGACAAAACAACACACCTGCAGTGAACTTTCAAGAGGAAAATGCCAGCTGGATGTTGTTCTGACAAGAACTTAAATTAGTGGCCTCTTGTATCAGTTTCTGTGCTGGGCATGTAAAAGATCCCTCATATCCATGGGTAAATGTGTAACATGTTGAAAACGCTCTCTCTCTCCCAACACATGAATCAACCCTCGTGAGCACCCAGAACTGGGACTTGATGGCTGCTCTTGCCTTATCTATCTGTCTGTCTGACTATCTATCTATCCATCTTTCGATCTTCTATCTATCATTAAATCTTCGTGAATAAAGTTATTTTTTATCTTTGCAGCATACATGGGACCTAGCCCTCCTAAAGGCTCCGGTCCTCACCGATATCAAATCTTCATTTTTTCATCAGACGTCCACAAGCCGTTGGCTGCTCTTCCTGAGGGCAGCAATTCAAACAAACGAGGAAAATTTTCGCTCAACGCCTTCACCGGCTACAATCAGTTCTGCAATAGTTTGGTCGCTGCCTACCAGTTCACATCTGAGAATAAATAAAAGTAATTTTTGAGCAATTTACCTTAATTGCACTTGTTTGAGGACTAATTCTCATAATCACTTTCAAATTTGATTTCTTTATCAATCTAGGGCTATATTTTACAATTGTTTGAAAACTGATTGGACCAACAATATGTTTGTTTAAAGTTATGAAACAAGTTCATATGTGGTGTATTACCACCTCTTCATATGTTCATTTGCTTTTAAAATGACAATCATTAGTTGTTTTGGCTGTTACTGCCTGCTTTACCTTTTTACAGGTATATTTGCCCATTGGCTTACATAAACTTTTGAACAGCTGTTTATAAATTTGTGGCTATAGGGCATGGAAGTTAATGCTTTGTAATTCTCTAGTATATTATATGAGCTTATGGGCTCTAAAGTATTACAGTGTACTCTTGGTTTAGCATTGTGATATATATATAGCTTTAAGTTATTTTTTGTTGCCATATTGGCTAAGTACAATCTGTGTCTGGTAGCTACATATATTTGGAAAATGCAATGTTAAGCCGTATAATTAGGAATATAGGACTTGTGCCAGTTTTCGTGTATCCAAATAGGCTTGTGGTGGCATTGCATTGTACTGTTATGAAGTATACAAGATGGAATATTTAAGTGCCACCTGGTGAATATATTTGAAAACATCCACCAAATGTTGAACGACTTACAAGATCGCCATCATTTTGACTTTCGGTCTGCTGCGAGGACTAATTTGCGGGCAAAAATATGGGTTGCAGGAAGCGAATTTTTAGTGAAATGGAGATCGTTCTGAATTTGCGGCCAACAGCGTACATATCGTGTGTCACAAAATTATTTTACCAGCTTGAGTTTGCAACGGTCCTATTTCCCTTGACAGCCAATCAAAACCCATGACAGTTGTAGACAGGAAGTGCGGATATCCCCAATCTTGACCGTGTTGACCTCTGATTGGCTATGAAAAAGGGGATTCTGTATGCCGTAGAGTCTTTGTCTTCTCAAGTTAATGGTGATGTCAAATACCAGATGGTGCTTAAGTAATCTACCTTGAATACTTTATAGAAACATTACAATGCAATGTCAACTATCACAAGCATGTGATGCATTTTTTTGAATGATTATATCCCGCTGAACGTAGTTTTTTTTCTCCACCGATGTTTCAAAACTGAGTTGTTGATTGAGGACTTCAGTTTTGGTTTTACTAGGCATCTTTTCCATTAAAATGAATTTTTCATTTTAAAGATCTTGACTTTATAAATGTATCTTTTCAAATTTGTTGTTGCAAAACTACTTCTAAAGGGCCTAAATCAAATTATAGGTTCTGAACGAAATGTACAAAGTAGGAAATTGAATTGATTGTAAAATTTTGTCATGCTATGTTGTTATGATTCTATTTGTATGAATTGATTTGGATTAAATAAATGTTCTCTCCCTAGCTGTCTTGTTACCTACTATGCTTACGTTACGTGTCAGGACCAGCTACCATATTTTAAATACTCCACAATTCTTGTATTTCACCCACACAGTCAACCCAGCTCGCATTACTTTTATGGCAGGTACTGTTAAAACAATGGTGCGGGTGGTAAAAACAATGTTTTTCTGCCGTAAAACCAACACTTATCTACTGGAAAATGGCTATTTTTAAATTAATTACGACAGCTGCCGTTAAAGTAACGCTGCAGGTTTTACAGTGATGCATCTGTTGCTTTACATTAATTAGGATACGCGTTTGTTTCAGAAAGATTCAGATGATGTGGATCTGGATCCAAGGATCCTCAAATGTTCACTGCCAGATCCCAAAGGATCCCGATCTGGATCACTGAATTGTGAATCCTTCTCCAGAGCAGGGTTCGGTTCAGATGGATCCAGATCACTTCAGGTCAGCTGAAACAAACAGGCCCTACATCATTTCTACCATAAAATTCGACATAATTTTCACCAACATAGCGATGTTGTTACGACATTGCCACATATAGATGTGCCCATTGAGTTTTAACTCATTTTGATGGAGCTGGCAGTTGAACAGTGAACACTTATTTGAGGTGATATACAATTATAACAAACAATGGATGCAAGAATTTCAATTTATTGTTATTTTTTTATCCATGCATTAAACCAAAGTAGAAAAGAAATGTTACCCTACCACAGGAGTACAAGCAAAATAAGTGAACTGGTATGGTTGTTCCTTGTTTCTTCTCTTGGTGTTCATTGATCGGGACCCGGTGTTGAATGGTGTTCCTATTGGGCCTGAGACCGAAATTGAAAAGTAGCAGCAAGGCTGTTGCAGAAATTGTTTGCAGAAATGAAATCGTTGAGCGAAAATTTTCCTCTCGCAGTTTCACTTTTCTTCACAAGTATTTGGTTTTGGGTAGTAGAAGAATAAACGAAAATCTGATAACGGTGCACACCTGTGGGAGGACTTGGTCCCATATAGGCTGAAAAAGGACAAGTAATACGTCGAGAATATGAAATTAATGGCATTTAATGCGAGAGGAAATATACATCATTTATCGGTTCTTAAGTCCTTTAAACGGGAAAGAATCACGCATTTTAGTGATACAGCTCATGAATTCAATGGTAACGGAATCACAGATATCTCACAAAAATATACACTTTCATGATGCATCACAAAATTTTTGTTAGCAGAAATTATGACTTAGTGATCTATTTTGACTTAAATGAATATGAACCAAAATTTTTGATATATAGAATGTCTGTGATCAGCCCGAGCAGTTTTTTACAGCAGGCTGAACACAGCGTAACGGAATCACGGACAAAAACAGCAAATTTTTGTTACTTTTTGTTTTCATTGTCTGATTTATGAAAACTGCTCCAACTATGGAAAAGATAGACTGACTGTGATCATCCCAGGGATATACTCTAAAAACATTTTAATATCAATTATGTTTGAGATTGCACATGAGAGTTGTGCTGCCCTCTTTGGCACAAGGTTCGGAAGAAAATTGTGTGATTCCGTTACGCTGTCTGATGTGACTCCGTTACGCTTAATTGAAATTGGCCTATACAGCAAGAGGCTTTAAAATTTGTACATTTCAAGTAAACTGAACCAAATAAAAAATGCAAAACTATTTCCAGGGCTTTATTTTTCTGTATTTCAATCAGCTGGGCTGTTGAGTTGATTCATATGTATAATCAGGTGTCAAAGGACTCATTTCTATAAAATTGTTAAATTCTAACCTTTGTATCCGCATCTGCGGCAAGGTTTATCACACTGGGGTATGGTGACTGGATGGGGGTATTAGGCACTCAATAGAGCAAAGCTAATGATTAAGTGTGAAAGCTTGAAGAAAATGATGAAAAAGGCCACACAATTTGGATCAGTTGGTGCCTCTTGATTTGTTAAAATGTTATTGTTCGAGAAGTCAGGTCAGAGTTTGTCACACACAATGATATTGCAATGAAATGCTGCAACTATGAAAACAGGTCAAGGAATGGCCTATACGCACGCAACTGAGTGAAAAAGGCCTAGGGTCTGTCAAAAAGACCTCTAACAACCTGTATAGCATCTGTAGGACAAATTACAGTGCAATGTGTGCCCTTCTTATGCTTTTCTTATGGGGCAGATGTGTGGTTGTGAGAATAGCAAAAGGAGGGCAAAGAAAGTGCTGATGTTTACCCCTGCAGCTGACACACAGGCTGTTTGAAGTCTTTCTGATAAACTCTAATCGTTTTTCAGTCCATAGCTATTGTTTCGGTTGTTTGAGAACTTGTTTCCTTAGTTGCATTGTTCCATTGGAATATCATTGTGTGTCGAAAACTTTCACCTGACTTCTGAAAAAACAAATTTTTTGACAAGTCAGGTGGCACTAAATGAAGTGAATTGTGTGGCCTTTTTCATCATTTTCTTCAAGCTTTAAAATGAAATCATCAGATTTGCCCTATGGGGTGCCTAATACCCCTGTCCACTTGCCATACTCCAAAGTGATAAACTTGGCAACAAACATGCGGAAAATGGTCAAACTTGAGTGATTTCATGCAACTGAGTCATTAGATACCTGCTTGCACAGAAGCATACACTCAACAGCCCATATGAAGCATATCTATATTAGCACTCAGTGATGTCAACATCAAACATCAAGACCCAACATATCCAGTTGTATTGAAGCCTTAGAAAATGGCATTTTTCTTAATTTTTTAGGCCAAAATAATTGAGATAATTAAAAAAATCATGATTTCCTGGAAATATTCAGCCGAAAATAATCTAACCAGCACCAATTTTTCAAGATTAATGAAAATACCAGATGCGCACACATATCTAGATTAGAAATAACTTTGTTCCATGTAAATATATGGAAAATTGTCTTTTAATGTAAGAAAAGGTCATGTTTCTGAGCCATTCCCTATTATCATGGAATTCATGAGCTCTGAAATTCAATGTTGGGATTGAATCAACCTGAGTGGTCATTAATTTTTTGGCCACAGACGCCAATGTAGAAATCCCCAGAAATTTACAAATCTGTTGCCATGGATGCCAATTTTGTCATGTTTGAACATATATCAAATGTAAATAACTAAAGAAAAAAAGGTTCCGCTTTTGTTTTCAACATAGTGAAAAAATTTTTTAAGGACTCAATGGATTAAAAATAACAGTCGGGTGACCATTCAGGTCGAAGTTTAATGTTACATGATGGGGTTAAGCCAGACATAATATGATTTTCAGCTTCAATGTAGAAATCCCCAGAAATTTACAAATCTGTTGCCATGGATGCCAATTTTGTCATGTTTGAACATATATCAAATGTAAATAACTAAAGAAAAAAAGGTTCCGCTTTTGTTTTCAACATAGTGAAAAAATTTTTTAAGGACTCAATGGATTAAAAATAACAGTCGGGTGACCATTCAGGTCGAAGTTTAATGTTACATGATGGGGTTAAGCCAGACATAATATGATTTTTAGCTTCTCGGATCATACAGATTTTCTGGCTACAGAAAAAAAGTTAGAGCTAACCCACCATTTTTATTGTAAAAAATTAACATTATATAACAAATAGAGAATACACCTTTTTTCCTGATATTGTGTATACATACACACTACAACCTATACTTACAAATCTTTGCATCATTACTGATTACCAGTCCATTTTTCAAAGTTGCGGCCTGGAATGAAATTTCATACAATATTCAATACCATTAATAAATTATCAAATTCAAGTAGAGCATGCAGCCAGGACTCTGACCTCACAAGGAACATTTCAGTCCAAATCTGTAAGCACTTCTCATTCGTCTACTGTATTGTCTGTCTAATGTTTTGAGGTTAGATTTAGGCCCACCTCTAGGGTGGTCCACATTTCAACGGGAAAAAATAAATCTCTAAAAACCCCAAATTTGAAAGTAGAAATTGATGACCACATAAGTAAAACTAACTCATGCAAAATTTCAGCCAAATCGATTAATGTTTAGAGGTGGCACAAAGCCTTTGAAGTTTATAATGCAGTTCCTTATTCGCGCAACTGAAAAATTGGTCAATTTCCCAGATCTTCCTCAGAAGTGAATATTTTTTTGCCATTTTTTAGTATATGATAAAGTTGGCATGGCAAAGTAATATCAGTGGGTTATTTTTGATTTATTATTCATAGTTAGTAAAATATTTGCCTGTTTTTATGAAAAAAGCTTGATAATTGACCTATGTTGATCAATGCTGACCTGCTACAAAAACTTTGTAAGTCATAAAGAATATCAAGACTGCATTGGACATCCTGGACATATTAAAAAAAAGGTTATTTGATCAAAATAATTGGCCATTATTGCAAAATTTGCAAATACCCATAATTTTGAGGTCTGCTGATGGACAATCGCATGTTAAACTTTAACGGCTTTGTGCCACCTCTAAATATTAATTGATTTTGCTGAAATTTTTACACAATACCTTTTATCTATATAAGATCAGAATGCAACATTCAAATCGGAGAAATTTAGAAGAAATTGTTTTTGGACCACCCTACCCACCTCTCACCTTTTGAAATAATCTCGGTGCGCTGTTCCAAGCTTGCAGGGTATTGCTATAGGCCTACTTAGTTTGTCACCTCAGTACAATTTTTAAAATGATATTTTTCCGGACTATTGGAAAATTAATTGGCTTAAACTTTCCATGTTACAGTTTCACAAATTACCACCGAGATACATTCAAATAAAACAAAAAATTGACAATGTGAGGTTTGATGTCAGTTTGCACATTAATTAAAGAGATTTGAAGTGTACATACATGGGTCAAAACCACTTTTTAAAAGCAATATCCCAATAGCTGTTGATGTGAAGCAACATCAAGGTATGCAATGCCATTGTGACAATGTTGTCATAACATTGTTATAAAATCTCTACATCGTGTTCACGTCGTGGCAACATAATTTCTACCGAACATTTCAACTTGACAACAAACGAGCCCTCCACCAATTAGCAACGTTGTGTTTACGTTATGTGCCCATTGAGATACAACATTTTTAAACAGGCCCTTGTAAAAACTTTATATAGCATGCAACTGTTTATCATAAAAATACCATACCAGCATTGATACTAAACATCTGTTCTTGTCCAACATATTGATAAATATTGATATGATTAATCATACAATTCAATTACAAGACACTATTTTTGAACTCACCAAATTGTTTGAATTTTTAAGGCTATCACTCAAATAGTTAAAATAATTTAGTATCTATTTAATAAAGCATTTTTTAAATTAATAAAGGAGGTCAAAAACTGTCACTCATCATTCTATACCATAGGCCCAATACGTGATTTCAGCAGTTAGACACAAGAAAATAGAAATAAGCAGAAAGAACACGTAATGACTATCACTTCGGAGAGATTTTTTTTACAAATATCTTCATTGTGACTGCAGCTGGTCAATTTGTCATATGGAAAGACAAGACGACTTTCTCAATGAAATGTGCACTTCATGACTCATGGTGGCTGATTAAATGTCATGTTCAAACTTTTAGAACCAAAGACAGATAGAGCCCGTTTTCAAGGGTTGTAGGCCTACATAATGAACTGAAATTGTCCTGGGTTGTCTCAAGCTTGGTCTAAGCCTCTCCAGCCCGTTTCCTGAATCTTTTCTCATTGATCTGGGAAGCCAGTCAAAAATTTGAATTGCAGTCAAAAATCTTTTACTGCAAATAGTGAACGACCCATTGTGTCAACCATTTTACTTACAGAAACCCCGGCGACCACCCAGTGAAGATAATACCTCTGTGCATGTCCCTGGGGATCTGGCGCATCAGGGTCCACCATTACTATTGTGTAAGTGTTGGTGACCTGCAAAGAAAATAATAACTCCTGTATCATGCATTCTGTATTTCATTCCATAATTTATGATAATTATTTTATGGGAACATAATTTTTTGATTTTGGTCACCCTAACTGATGCCATGCCATTTTTTAAATGCCGGCCAAACATTTTTTCTCCACATGGAATGCTGATGTCCAATTTGCTATCCAAATATGTGACATTATCTAAAAATTTAGGTCTGCATCAGAAGACATATTTTTGTCTGAGGGGGTACTAATTAACTTCAGCCATGCGGGGATATTAGTTTTTACAATGTCTGTAAGAGTTCGTCCACTCCTTGTTATGCGCGAAAGTTCATGAATCTTCACGCGCAATCATACACTGTGTGTATACATAAAACTAGTCCCCGAAGCGGCCGCCAGCAGCCGCCACGCCAGCCACTTAAATCTTTTGGCTGATCCAATTAAAAAATCTTTCAGCTATTTCAAGCCATGAGCAGTCATTAATTTTGTGAGCCGTTTGTCTTAACTTTTCCTAGGCATATTTGGTATCAGCGGAATCGTTTTGAAAAGACGATTGCAAAGGTATAAAATTTATCAACATGGGATGACGCTAGGCCAAACTGCAGTATAAACTATAAAATGTTACAGATACTTTTGATGAAAGTTGACTTTAGGCCTATCAACATTCACAACAGTACAATACTTGCTCTTATTTGTCTTATATATATTATAGGCATTCGGAAAATCCCATAGACCCTAGCATGCTGTAGGTATATTACTGAGTTTTGAGTTAATTCTGAGTGATGAGCATATTCAGGTAATTTAATATTTGCATTATTGTAGGCCTAATTGTGAAACAATATCAGCCTCACTAATGAGTTGAGTGAATGTTTTTTAAAAACAGTAAGAACATACTGTTCTTTCAAATTTATGCATGTGGTATTTTTTACCAAAATTGCCAAAAAGTAGATTTGGTCTGGAAATTGCATGAAGCATTACTGAAGCACCTTCCTGAGTTTGCAGATGAAGCCCAGTGAATTTAAAGTTAGACGTTTACATTGCAGCTGCAATATATTATATTGATTTGAGTATGTGGCAGACTTGCACATCTTCAAGGTCTCTCCTCTAAAAAAATCTGGCAACCTTTTAAACATTGCATTCTGACAAAGATTTGAGAAATTCAGGCAGAGAGCCCCATTGACCCAATTATGGACTGCCCCCCCCCCTTAATGGAGAGTCTATCCTATGCCTATGCATGTACACTTATAACATTTGTTGAAAATTCTTAAAGTATAGCATAATGTCTCATTGATAAGCGTTATTTTGAATTCCATGTCCCTCAGCTCTGGATGGGGTTTTATGTCCCCCATGTCCCTTGACCGTTATACTTTTGAATACCTCTCCCTCGGCCATTTTACTTTTAAATTCCGCATCCCCTATAACTGCCCCATCCAGAGCAACACCTATCTTATGGTGACTTAGCCGCTCTAAGCCATTACAAGCCACATCATCTGTGAGCCGTAATCAGCCGTTATCAAAAAAGACTAGCCGGCTTAGCCATTCAAAGAACTGTCAAGCCATCTGTTTTTCTGAAATTAAACGGCTTCTGGGTCTACATAAAACTATATATATGTGTGTGTGAATTGTTTCATTTGTCTTGGACTCTGGGATGGTCAAAGGCGTACTGGGCGGGCGAGTTTTGGGGGGGGGAGCGACATTCTCCCGAATTTAAAGATTTAAATTAATGCCATTTCAAATGACATTACGTGGAAATCATTAATTTTCAACAGTCTTTATTGAATCATCTGCCCATAATTTTTTAGCCGTTTTGCCCAAATCTTACTGGTTTCCAAACTTTTGGGGGGGGGGGGGCCCTATAGATTTTTAAAAAATCCCCATGAATTTGTTTTGGCAACTTCAACAAAACTCCCATCCCCGCCCCCCCCCCCTCCCCAGTCATAAATTTTGTCCCTATAAGTAATGCAACTTACCTGGGCCCCCGTCCATTTAATCGTAGGCTGTCCTGCAGCTTCACTCGGTGTCAGTTCTGATCCACATGATATCGGGTCGCCATTTGCAAATGTTAAGGTCATATCAGAATTCAAGGAGCACGCATTATAGTTGTCCGGGTCAGTAATAGCGGCCGGACAACTTCCTTGAGCCGCAGCGAACTCAAGAAGAAGACAAAGAATCAGCGCTTGCAATAAGATCCTCATTGTTTCGCAGCTGAGCTCTATAAATTCACATGATGGTGAATCGCCTTCGAAGGTTCAATGCAAATTAACTATAATGATCAACAGTGATTCGCCACAGCTGGCCTGGACATATGGCCAAAACAACTGAACTATATTTCTTTCTGTCTTATTTAAAAAAAAAACATATTTGCTGTGCACACAGTTTAATTATTGTTTACTGTCCAGACATGAGTGTTAATTTTGGCTGTTTGAGTACATCAATTATGTCACCTGTCACCAGTTGCTGGCCAAAAAGGGATGAAGTCAAATAAATTTTCACAGTGACAAAATGTGACAATACTGATGAGATATAGGCCTATGTTTGTATTCTTAAGTATCAACTAGATGATCCTTGGGTGGGATCTATGGTTTTCTGGTGAAAAAAAGTTTCCTCAGCATAGTTTGTCGTTGCTTTGCGTGTAAAATAAAAGTGCGTCTTAGTAAAATCTATCCCCCCCCCGAACTATCAGATTTGGTTAGCCCCTTAATATGTAAATGGCACAGCCATGAAATTCGCCCCGCACTTAACATAGTTTTCTTAAGACAATCACTGTATCTTTTTTAGTTCATTATATATACAATGTACATTGTGTCTCAAAGTTCGTTTACTTCACCGTCTCTTATAATTTGCTTATATATTCAAAACTGGATGTCTCTGAAAGATAATATTATTCAGCTGATTATTTTAGATCAACCACCAACCTCCTCTAAAAAGAGGCTCTATCAGATGAACATATTTTGAAATTCTTTCGATGGTTTAAAAACGAAACATGTGATTGTGGTAAAAAAGACTCTGAGCGGACTGGCCACAAGTTTAAAAAAATACCGTGCAAAGCACTGGAAGGTTCGAATCTCGAATTTGAAAACAAGAAGGCACATAAAGATAATGTGCAAAGGTCGGTGGAAGTATAATTCTTACTCAAAAGTAAATGCATGAGATACACAAACATATATATCTGCTTGCAGGGCAGGCATAAACTGAGGGTCTCCAGGTAGGGAAATTTGATTCACCCAATTCAATCCACCTCACTTCTATGCACCAAATTCGATCCATCTCACTTCTAGGCCTATTCACCACATTCGATCCACCTCACTTCTATCCACCAAATTGGATCCACCCAACTTCTATCCATCAAATTCAATCCAACAAATGTCATCCACCCACAATAACCCACTTCTATCCGCCTACTTTCCCACTCATTTGAAATGATTTATTTCTATAAACCCACACGATCTCTTCACCCAATTGCTTCAACCAAATTTTCTCCACCCACTACTATCCATCAAATTCTATTTCCCCTATTCTATCTATGAAATTCTATGCACACACTTCATCCTATAATGATAACTGACAGAAAAGTTTGAAAAAACCAGCATTTTTAGCTTTTTATAGCAGACCTTCCATGGAAAAATAATAGCCTTATAATTGCTCAGAATCAATATCAAGCTACATAAAAACCACCTGCCAAATAAGTTTCGGCCCTGCGGGCCTCATCAAGGTCATCTGGAACCCCCCCCCCTTTCCTGGATCATTTTTTCTAACTTGGGACTTTCAAGAAATGTGCTGGTATTGTCCATGCAATACACTAGGTGGCTGCCATGGTGTGGCAAGCAGTGGGCTTCCTGTGTGGACATGGAATAAGGAGGCAAGTGAATTTTGGAAATAACAGCATAAATATAAGGAGGATAGACCTCTAATCCCTGTCAGCGTGTCTTGGCGGTCCAGCATCGACCCGTCGTCGGTCCGGTGTCAGTAGCCTTGGACCGGTTTTGGGCCGACGTTGGGCCGCCGAGGCACGCTGATAGGGATGCTGCCTTTCTAGAGTTCATTCATAGATATGCAAACTGGCATAGGCAGAAAGTCAGAATTGGGCTTAGAAATTGAGTAATTGAGCGGCATAGGTCCTGTCTTCAGCCAGCCGTCAATCCAGCACAACACCTATCGCAATAGGTGAGAGATTCTCACCTAATGAGAATATTGAATACAACTTTTGTAGAAGAATATGTAATGTTGTGTATGCGAAACCAAAATATTAATAAAAAGCTTGATCCATTTGACCTAATTTCCTGCTTTAGACTCTTGATGCCACTATAACTACTGTATTTACCTGGCTGTATTGAATTGAAGTAGTTTCTTTCCAGAGGAAATTTCTCTTTCTATGTTCATTATGCACAAGAGGGCAGCAGTTGTCATATTTGACACTGTGGAGAAAGTTATGCTGAATTGTGCTGAATTCTGGCTTGCATGCTGTACAGTGCTGCTCCAACAAGCTTCCTTCATCTGTGAGCTTCTATGGCTGTTCAATGTTCATTGACAAATATTTCAGTCCAGATTATCATATTGAAGTTATTGTTTATTTTGTGTACATAATGGTCCTTACATCTTCAAGAAACATCCACCGTAAATCAGTATTACAGATCATTTGATTGACAGAACTTTATAACCTTCAATGTACCAAATTGAGGTTGCATGTACATGACACTGTCATGACAGTAAATAATATTTGAAAGAAATATTTTGCTCTGAACTTTATGTATCAACTCTTCCGTTTTTGACAAATGCTATGATTATCTGTCTTTGTTAACATTTTGATACAGGAATGCTGGACCATTCAGAATTTATGACTGTGTGGTTGAAGTTTTTTCCAAAGTTGAAAAAAATTAGTAACCCTCCCCACTTTGAAACATATGCAAAAAGTTAGTACCTTCGTGGGCAAAACTCCCACCTCCAGGTCCTAAATTCTGGAAAGTCCCTAAGTTTCCCCTTTTTACCCTCAGCCATGTTCACAAGGTCTGGGTATTGTAGAGGGCAAGGGCGCCCATCTGTCTGTCCGGCAGTCCAGCTCGCTGTCGACATATACAGTCCTGGACATAAGTTCTGTCGCATCCAAATGTTATTGACAGAACTGTTAATAACTTGGCTTGTGGTTGACTGCACTGTAAAGTTTGAATTTTGAATCAGCTTAAATGATTGAGTGAGATGGTTGCCCAATTCCTTTGAGCTATCATAGCTTGTTGTTTTAAGTTATAACAACAAAAAGATTAGCATAACTCAAGAGATCAAGCCATGTTAGCTCAAGCAAATTGTGCAACCATCTCACTCAATCATTTGAGCTGACTCAGAATTTCAAATTTTACAGTGTGATTTTGACAAGAAATAGCTTAAATGAAAGCCAATGCCTTCTACGACTTGCTTATATTGCAAAAATAAAGTTTCATTTCAGTCTGAATAATATAGAAATTAATAATAAGAGTCTGTCACAATTGTGCTTGGACAAAAGTCTTGTCGCATGCATAAACTTAAGGCTGAAAATTTGTTTTAATGATTAGGGAAATTGCAAAAATGATGCAAAAATGTTGGAGATTTTAGTCATGGTGTAACTGGATGAAAAAATATCACTTTGCATGAATCCCTGATCTTTGAAGACAATATCCAGGGGTTTTGGGTAAAATATCAACATTCCAAGAGTAAAAATCATGAAGGATATCAGATAATGCAGAAAAATATCATCAAAAGTTCCTCAATATCCTTCAGAATGATCACCCCTACCTCCTGTCCCATTTTGGTGGGCATTTGATGAGGGTACATCATTTCAGGTGACGGAGCAGATGCAAAGGGAGCTTCATAATTTGTCAAAAACTCAATGTAAGGACCAAATTTGCACTCATGTATTCCAATGATCATTATTTTGGGCCTGTATTTGATGATGCTTGTGATAAGGAACATTTATATGCCCTTTGTTAGGGATGAATCAGGTTTTTGTACTTTTTGCACATGGATTGTACCTCTTTGACAGTCTTGGTCTCACAGGCCGAGCCGCACAGTAATTAATTTTTCAATTTTTTTATCAAAAAAGACATTATAACTGCACAAAAGTTGCACCAATAGTGCACATGTTCTGTTAAAGCTTACATGAATGCAATTTATCCAGACTTGCCTGAAATTGACCATGACAATGAAAAACAAAAATACGGTCTCGGAGTAAGAAATTGATCGAGATGGCAAGAGGACGATATAATCAACTGTAGCTTTGGACAAGAACAAATTTTAGTCCTTAGTTATTGTAAACCACTGCCATGGTGAGACTTTGAAGCCAAACGGCACTTTAATTTTTCTTGTCAATGTGGCATGTTCCATTATACCTGTTCTGCCACTGGGAATGCAATAATCTCAATTTCCATGATCCCATGTCCTCTTAAATAAGTTGGAAGGCAGGGAAGACAATTTCAAAGAATATTTATGAATCAAAGAAAGCATTTGTCTGCATTATCTATCACTTTTGATGATTATTATTGATACTGAGTCGATAATTCACGTGAGTCCTCATGAAACCCCATGGATATTGTTCTACAAGATCATTGAGTTGACCAAAGTGAGTTTTTTTTTATTCTCCTGTATCATGACTAAATGCTCGGATAATTTTTCATCATTTTAGCAGTTTCAAATATTAATTTAGAAAATTTTTTAGGATAACTTCTTGCATGCGACAGGACTTTTGTCCAGGCACATTTTGGACACACTGTCAATATTAATTTCTACTATATTCAGATTGAGACAAAACTTTATTTTCACAATATAAGCATGTCGTAGAAGGACTTAGCTTTCATTTGAGCCATGTCTCATTAAAATCTGTTCAGTACAAGTCAAATTATTGGCAATTGTAGCTGTGACATGTGCTAGCGACAGAACTTTTGTCCAGGACTGTATATTTAGCAGCTGTCCGTCTGTCCAAAATCCTTGTGTACAGGATAACCTTGAATAAGTTTGGACGCCTTGACTTGTTTCTGTGACCTAGGTTGCCATATTTGTGAAAAGCTTGTGTACAACACATCTCCACATATATTGATCCTAGGATCATCAAACTAACAGAGATTGTGTGTGACTGTAAGACCTTGAACGAGTTCTGACATGAGTGACCTGACCTACTTTTGTGACCTTGATGGCCATATTTGTGAAAAGCTTGTGTACACCATAACTCTACATATATTGATCCCAGGATCACCAAACTAGCAGGGATTGTGTATGGCAGTAAGACCTTGAATGAGTTCTGACATGAGTGACCTTGACCTATTTCTGTGACCTTGGTGGCCATATTTATGAAAAGCTTGTATACACCGTACTTCCATATGTACTGATCCTAGGATTACCTTACTAACAGGGATTGTGTCAAGACCTTGAATGAGTTCTGACATTAGTGACCTTGACCTACTTCTGTGACCTCAATCTTGAAAATTGCACGTATGGCCGAGGGTAGCACTTCCATCAGCAGGTATTTTTTGTATATTGTGAGTTGGTGACATGAGTCTTCTTTTACTACATTATTTTGGGCCTCTAATATATTCGATACTTGCAGTATTGTAGCCTATCGATACGTTAATGATTCAGAAAGATATCCGATGCATAAATTTCGGCCTATCGACGACATCTCACCATCTTTTCTTCCTCGATCTTCCTTCCTTCCCCGATATTTCTTCGTTCTGCGTTGTTCCATCTTTCTTTTATCTTTATTCTTTCTTCTTCATTTCTCCCTTCCTTTCCAACAAGATTTGTAAGATGACTTC
Organism: Platynereis dumerilii; assembly: GCA_026936325.1. NCBI lineage: Eukaryota > Metazoa > Annelida > Polychaeta > Phyllodocida > Nereididae > Platynereis > Platynereis dumerilii. The sequence continues at coordinate 19,246,187 of JAPTHN010000005.1, read as the reverse complement.
TTTGACCAATGCGACAAGGTTTCAGGAGTCAGTAGATGTATGGCTTCAGTTGCTGTCAGTGTCACAATATCTGAAATGACTGTTTTGACCAATTAATGCAGGTTTTTCGAGCAGGTTTTGGTGAGACCACATAGAGTAACAAGATTCATTGAAATATGTAGGGCCTGTAGGCCAATGGTTTTAATCTTAAAATACTATTACACAGTAACCTAATAGTTTATCAAAATGAGCTATGCTGATTAGTTTTGGTTATTCACCACAGGAGAGGGAATAATATTATGTGATTTATCAACCGAGGGTTGTAGCCCGAAATGTGATAAACGCATGTTCCCGATCCTTTCCTGAAGAACCAGCTTAAACCATGTGACAAACAGTCAAACAGTTAAACATGAGAAGACTAGTCGAAACAAAGAATATAGGAATTATCGCAGTGAAATACTGGCATGTGATTGGTGACAGAGGTGTCAAATGCTACATCGAAATTTAAAAACTGAAACAGGCATGATATTTCAGTTTTACTTTTTTTTTGCGACGTACATTTCACAAGAGTTTATCACACCTAAAAGCTTGCCAGAGAGAACACTGCATTTTCAAGTGTTCTACAGAGAAATTCATTAGGTTCGTGGAGAACCCTGCAGTAGCTGCTCTTGTATTTGACATCAGTCAGATTTCTTGTAATTGCCATGAAATTGAATTTTATCTATCTATCTTTATCTATCTTTCTATCTATATCAAGCTCAAGTCAAGGGTTCAACTAATGCCAATGAAAAAGAAGGACAGAGACAGCTTGCATATGGTTTTGCTTGGTACCAGAATTTGTCTATTAATTTTTTTTTGGTACTTTTTTTTATGCGATCTGTCATCACTCATTATTTTCTATGTGTATCCTTGCAATGTTCCTCAGCCTATTAAGAGAGTGTCGCCTCATTAAATAATGTCCTACCAGTTGAGCTAAAGGGCTCAGCCTCCAAGACAAGTTGAGGGAGAAACCTGTTAGGGATGGCCATATAATTTCCAGGGGGGGGGGAGTTGGAGCTTTCCTTGGGGGAAATTATTTATTTAACGGAAACGATAGAAGTATATATTTACTTCAAGTGCGAACTTCCCGAAAATTCATTCCTAAATCGAGCAACACCTAATTAAGAAATACTGCAGAAATGATTTATTTTCAAAGACTGCCCAAAAAGAATTTCCCAAACAGAGCAAGAAATTATCAATATTAAAAAACTCCCCCCCCCCGTATGATATTAAATGGTCACTTCCTCATTCCCAACCCACAATTTAGGGCTCTTCCCAACTTCCCAGAGATTTTGATGAACTCCAGTCAACAATCTCAAACTTCCCAGAGATTTTGATGCACACCAGTCAACAATCTCAAACTTCCCAGAGATTTTGATGCACACCAGTCAACAATCTCAAACTTCCCAGAGATTTTGATGCACACCAGTCAACAATCTCAAACTTCCCAGAGATTTTGATGCACACCAGTCAACAATCTCACATCAATGCCAGTTAGCTCCTACCACAAGCGGGATTTGAACTTGCTTCCTTAGTGCCAGCCATAGGTTAATGCACCTTATAGCCTGTCCCCAAGTCAAGTGCTTGAAGCAACCAATTATATCAACACAGTTCCTATACCTGTCCCAATTATTAAAATTGAGGTGAATGTAGGATTTTTCATGATCCATTACATCGATGGAGTCAGTCTCAACAGACATTACAATTACACCCTTGGCAGGCCTGTTCAAGCATGAGCCTTTCTCAATTCCCTGGGGAGTATACAACCAGGCACCTGTTTCCAGCGCACACAATGCTAAGTCACTCTACAATCGCCATCACTGCCTATAGCCAAGTACCCATTTACACCTGGGTGAAGTGAAGCAAAGTGTTATGGTGGATCGGCTCAGTGTCTCCTTGCCATGGTTGGGAGTCGAACCTGCAACGTCTCACTTACCAGGCAATCACCTTATCCACTAGGCCAAGGCACCTCAGTCTAACCAATGCAAAAATACAGGACTGAAAAGACAGCCTTACCTCAATGGCTCCTTATATTGGGTTATTTAATCAATAAAATTAAAAATTGGGAAAATGGAATCTTTATTGAAATGCAAAAATGAAATATTGGTTAATACGCAAAGTTTTGAAAAAAAACGTAAATCAAAAAGTCAATGCTTTATATATCTGATAAAGTTACGAATGATACCTGCATTCAGATTATATATAGATATAAATATATATGTATCATATTGAATTAGGTTTGAAGAATTCATAAATATCTCTGTGTTCCTATTATAGCCGGGCACACCCTCAACTCCATTCAATAGTGAATTGTATATTTATAACCAAATTCCAAGAATGTGATTTTCTTGAACTCGCTTTCTGCCGAAATGCCACAATCCCATTTAATGTGCGGCAATATATATAGCAATGAAAAATTAAACCATAAATTCATAAAGAGGGCAGAATGAACTAAATGTCATTCTGTAAATACGTACATTTTCATAGAATATGCAGTTATTGACTCCTGTACAAAATGCGCTGGAGGGTGTGGATGTTGGCCGTTCTTGTCATTCATGACGTGATTTTGGTCAATGAGGTGAGTTGAGATTAGAAGAGATAAGAAGAGATTAGATGAGATGAGATGAGATGAGATGAGATGAGGTGATAAGACCGGCCAAATAAAAGAACATACATGAGATGAAATCAGACAAGATTTGATTAGCTGATAAGATGAGATAGATTAGATTAAATTAGATTAGTAGATCAGATGTTATTAGATGAGATAATATTAGAAGTTAGATGAGATGAGATTAGCTTTAGATCAGATTGATAAGATGAGATGAGATTAGGTTAGATTAGATTAGATTAGATTAGATGAGGTTAGATTATAATAAATTAGATGATATCAGACAAAATTAAATTAGACGAGATTAAATAAGATTACATGAGATTATATGATTAAATGAGATCAGATTAGATATGATTAGACTAGATGTCATTATATTAGATTAGATTAGATTGATGAGGTGAATTGAGATGATTTGGATTAGATTACTAGGTGAGATGAGATGAGATGAGATGGGATAATATGAGATATTATTAGATTAGATTAGATCAGATTAGATTAGATTAAGAAGAGTCAGATCTATGCAACTTGTCACCATAGGATTTTTATTTGCTCTTTAGAACAATAAATTGGACAATGACCCTGAAAAAAGAAAAAACCTGTCTTCTCCAAATGCAGCAGGCAATTTGATGATTTTTCCTCAGTCAGTTTATAAGTTCCAATTATCATAGTTTAAAAATTCTCCTTCTGAATGTGTTAATAATTTTGCAGCATACATATATATATATTAACAGATGGTCTATATTTACTTGCCAAATGCCAACCTTTGTTATATACCATATACAAAAATATGCAATGAAGCTATTTATAGATACAAGCGGAAGGAAGTCTTTCCATTTCTGGACAATTGTTATATACATGACGTCAACCGAAATATCAATGCCACGAAAATGTCAAGGTACGGAATACGCAAAGATGCAAGGAAAACTAGTTAGTGGTCATTAGGCCGGACGGAATACAATCTTAGCTTCTCGGATCTTCTCGGGGAACTTTTTCTGGGTGTAGGCGGCAGGAGACCAAAAAACTGTATTTTTTTTTTTTAATTATGGGTAAGCTTTCTTTTTTCAGCAGGCAGAAAAATCTGTGGGGTCGGTTGATCCGAGAAGCTAAAAATTTTAAAAGCATTCTACTACATGGGTTTTAGAAACTTCCTGGAAATATCATTCATTTCTTATATGTATTGATATATACACTGCATGCCAAAAGTTTGGAAACAGTGTGTTGCTCGCCATTGAAATCTGTTTGTGGAGTCATGGATTATTTGCTGATCCGAAAAAAAAAATCATAATTGGAAGAGATATCTTGCGTGTAGTCTCAATCTCGTACAAAGGACACTCAACTTCCTTTGTTACTTTAAAAAATAAAGATGGATCTATACAAGTAGGTTCCCATCTCAATTAAATAACATTGGCCAAGGCTTACTCACTTTCACACATCCCTATTTTTGAGAGCAACCCCAGAAATGTAATGCCTTTTTCACAAATTTATTTGTAATAATTATCTTTACACTTATGTATAGGTATATTCTATATTATATTTTCTATGCTTTACCATTCCCATTTTCTGTTTTTTTGGTAGGGGAGAGCGGGGTACAGTGAGACGGCAGACACAGTGAGACAGTGGCCATAGCGTCAAAGTGGTACTGTTTACAGAACAACCATCTTTTATGTTGAACAAAAATTACATAAGTATAAGGTAAACCTGTATCCGGAAAAGTTTCACAGCACTGGTCAAGCGAAATTTTAAATATTTGGTTTTTAGCCCAGAAGAGTAAATAATTTAGCCAAATGACTTTTTGTTCTGATGCCTAAGCATTACGAGTTAATCCAAATCAATCACCAGGGATTCAAACTATGGCATTTTCACTTATTTTAATATGCTGGCGATCCCCGATTTAGGCATGTGTCTACACAGAATTTTCAAATTTAATAAAGGATGCTGTGCGTGGCACAGTGAGACGGGACACAGTGAGACACCACAGAATAGACTTGTGATAACTTGAATGCATGGTATAACTCATAATTCATAATTTAAAAAGAGATGCCTGTCATGGACCTCTTTGTTTCAGAGAGTTATATCAAAAGGTAAGCATCAGGGAAGAAATTTGACTGGTAAGGCATATAACAAGAAAATCTTTTTGAAAAAAAAGATATTATGCTGGTTGTAGTGATTATGATTTCAAAATTTACAATAAGAGTATGTTTTGCCAAAAGAATTTTAAAATATGGTATAAGAGAAACTAAAAATGAACCCATGATATGGTATAAGAAGCTATAAGAGGAAATATAGATGAACCCATGATAGATTTATCTATCTATCTGTCTATCCCTCACCCTCTCCATCTCTTCATCCCAAGGGGGCATGCGATACTCCGGAGACACCAACTATACTTTTTCTATATCTCTCACTAACTAGGTCTGGAACACACATATCATGGGTTCATCTATAAATCCTCTTATAGCTTCTTATACCTGCTCTGCTGATCTACACTAACTTGTGTATTGTATTGACTGTTATTTTTATTCCTATGACAGTTTAGCTGGAGTTGGCAAGTTCATATGGGGGAGCATAGGTTCAACATGACTCACTATTAATTAGTAAGTCACTATAATGACTGTCAATCCCTAACTGTTAATCAGTCATCCCTTACTGTCGTTCATCAGTTAGTCACTACCTGTTAGTCATTAAGTCCGTTGTTTCGGTAGTTACTATTTGTTAGTCACTAAATATGTTATTTAGTCACAAACTGTTAGTTAGTCAAAAACTGTTAGTCAAAAAAACTGTTAGTTAGTGAGAAAGTGTTATTTAGTCAAAACTGTTAGTAGTCAAAACCGTTAGTCAGTCACAACTGTTAATTAGTCAAAAACTGTTAGTCAGTCAAAGACTGAGAGTCAGTCAAAAACAGTTAGTATAAAACTGTTTGTAGTAAAAAAACTGTTAGTAGACAAAAACTGTTTGTAAGTCAAAATGGTTAGTTAGTCAAAACTGCTAGTAGTCAAAAACTGTTAGTCAGTCAAAACTGTAAATTAGTGAAAAACTGTTAGTCAGTCAAAGACTGCTAGTCAGTCAAAAACTGTTACTAGTCAAAAACTGTTTGTAAGTCAAAATGGTTAGTTAGTCGAAACTGTTGGTAGTCAAAAACTGTTATTCAATCAAAAACTGTTAGTTAGTCAAAAACTGTTAGTTAGTCAAACTATTTGCAGTCAAAAACTGTATGCAGTCAAAAACTGTCAAAATGGTTAGTTAGTCAAAAACTGTTTAGTAGTCTAAAACTGTTTGTAGTCAAAAACTGTTAGCAGTCAAAAACTGTTTGTAATTCAAAATGATTAGTTAGTCAAAACTGCTAGTAGTCAAAAACTGTTAGTCAGTCAAAACTGTTAATTAGTGAAAAACTGTTAGTCAGTCAAAGACTGCTAGTCAGTCAAAAACTGTTAGTTAGTCTAAAACTGTTTGTAATCAAAACTGCTACTAGTCAAAAACTGTTTGTAAGTCAAAATGGTTAGTTAGTCGAAACTGTTGGTAGTCAAAAACTTTTATTCAATCAAAAACTGTTAGTTAGTCAAAAACTGTTAGTTAGTCAACTATTTGCAGTCAAAAACTTTAAGCAGTCAAAAACTGTCAAAATGGTTAGTAAGTCAAAACTGTTAGTAGTCTAAAACTGTTTATAGTCAAAACTGTTAGCAGTCAAAAACTGTTTGTATGTCAAAATGGTTAGTTAGTGAAAACTGTTAATAGTCAAAAACTGTTATTCAATCAAAAATTGTTAGTTAGTCAAACTATTTGTAGTCAAAAATTGTTAGTAGTCAAAATGGTTATTTAGTCAAAAACTGTTAGTCGTGAAAAACTGTTTGTCAGTCACCAATCACTAACTGTTAGTTGGTCACTAGCTGTTAGTTGGTCACTAACTGTTAGTCAGTCACTAACTGTTAGTCAGTCACTAACTGTTAGTTAGTCGTGTAAGTCAGCTAGTCCTTAACTGTTAGAAGTAACTGTTAGTAAGTTACTAATTGCTAGTCCCTGACTGTTAGTCATTTTGTCCCTAACTGTTGTTCATCAGTTGATCACTACTGTTAGTAAGTCACTGTTGTTAGTCACTTACTGTTAGTAAGCACTAACTGTTGTTGATTCACTAACTGTTTGTTAGCCTTTAACTGCCAGTTAGTCACTAACTGTAAGTCATTAACAGTCTGTTAATCACCCCCAAGGATGTGCCACCCAGAAATTGGACCTATAAATAGAACAAACTGCTCTCATTACTATTCACCCCCAACTGTTACAACTCACCCCCAATTATTTCAGGTCCTGCAACAATTGTATCTGCACCAATTGGTCGATTAATGAGTGGCAGGTGTACTTTTACATCAATGCAACAATATTAAGTATTTGTGATCATAAGATATTTTGTAATGCGCTAGCTGATATTAATAAATGGTGGGGACCAAACCGGTTGACACTTTTCTGTATGGGGCAATCAGTATAGTATGCTGGCTGCAGAGCCAATACTGTACTATAACAAATCTTGTCCTAAAGTTCAAGAAGCCAGCATAAAAAAGTAACAGGTGCGGCAGGTTAAATATGTTATACACATGTCCTCTGACATGAATTTGTCATACTTGCACAAAAAAGGACCAAGAAACTCACCTCGCCAATTTTTCTTTTTGGATTATATCAGTTTTTATAATATCCATTGATAAAGTTATTCTGCATGCCTAGAGGGTTTGCAGTTGTGGTGGCTGATTCACCATCTCACTGTGCCCCGCCTGCTGTCTCACTGTGCCCCATGGACTTACCATGATGTATCTCCAACCCTGTAATAGTTGGGAACCCGAAACTGCCGGACAATATACCCAACTTCATCATCTACAATGTGGATCTAAATTGGTTTTACTGTAGACTGCCAACATTTTGCTACACTTGAAAATAAAAAAAGTGTCTCACTGTGCCCGGCTCTCCCCTATATCTTTACGCTTGCTTTATTCATACTGAATGAAGTACGCTGCTCAGATAAAAGTAATTTGACTTTGATGAACAATGGAATTTTATCTTTGGATTCAACCGACTTTAAAATAGCCTTTTCATATCAGCAAGTTGAGCAACATCTTTGATGGATGTTGTCGGATTAGAATTTATTCAAATTGATTGAGGGAAATTATATGAAGATGGGGATTTATGGTGGGAGTACAAAAAGTTCGGAATATTCCAAGATTAAAAACATGTTATTGTTTGTCACACCCGTTTCACCTCATTGTCATAGAAGCACTTCTTAAACACTTTTAGTCATCATCTTTTCCTTTTATGGATTGACATTTCTAATAATAAATTCTACTTTAGCTTTTGTGTGGGTTCATTCTTAGAAGGCACTGCACAGAAATTCATCAATCTATTTGCTTTTATCTGTTTGCTTCTATGAGTCCTTTGATTGGGCGCCTGATTGGTTACCGCCTGGCCAGCTGTGTTGAAGATCTTTGTATGGGTTCAAACCACAGGTGACAAATCCAAAACATACTCAAGATAGACAGTGGCGGATCCAGACAGGGTCATCTAGGGGGGGGGCCGGGCGTGTTTCGGCATTCGCGGGCTCGCATTGCAGCGTATTTTCTTCAAAATACTATTATTAATCTCAGTGGCCTAGGGGGGGGGCCCGGGCCCCCTGGCCCCCCCCCTGTATCCGCCAGTGATAGATAGATAGATTGCAAATGCACCCCTCTAAGCCTAGTTCTAAGTGCCTACAGGTGTTGATTGGTGAGATGGAAGAGAAAGTTGGAGTCCTCAACATGTTACACATTTACTCCGAGTGAGGGATCTTTTACTTGCCCAGCACAGACACTGATACAAGCGGCGGTCAATATGACATCTCATTCGAATGACATCCATTCCAGCTGCGATTTTGCTCATGAAGGTCCACTGGAAATTTTTGGGTTCCCATTCGCTGTTCGAACCCATACAGGCAACGACCTTTAGTGGGGAAGGGCTTGCCTCTAGCCTCTCAGCCATCCAGATGCCTCAATGGAGCTTCAAGAGCAAAAATCACAACTGGATGTCATTCAGATGAGACATTTAAAAATTGGTAACCCCATGTACCAGCGCCTGCGCTCAAATAGGTTTTATAAGGAACCTTTAAGGGTTCTATAAGCTGGTGTAGATAAGGAAACCTAAAAGGTTCATTATTCAACTTTTAACAAGGTTCCAACAGCAAACAAAAACAACACTTAGATAATCCAGCTGCACTGAACTCCCTCAGTGGAACCCCTTTCTCTCAAGTTGGGAGCATAGAGTCCAATCATAGGGCCTTCCCATCAGTATTGAACCTTTTCCATTAATATGAATCCCTGACAAAATTTAGAACTTTTCTTTATATATACCGTCAAGAACCTTTTGCATTTAGATTGTGCGCTTGGCAAGTAAAAGATCCCTCACAAGGAGTAAATATAATAATAAATGTGTAACATGCTGAGAACTCCTGCTCTTCTTCCCATCTGTCTCATCAATCAACTAGATTAGGATTTCAAATAATAAGTGTCAGCTTTGCTTTTTCGAATGGTTCATTCTCAGAAAAAGTTCATTACGAAGATTTTTTTTTTCGTTTTTCCTTTTTATCATTGAAAAATGTGTCACACAAGTTCCTGTTCTGTGAGCTCAAGACACACTGAGTGACAGAGACCCTGTAATCTAGTGGAGCGGGGATATCTTTAATATATAGGGTCAATATTTCATAAGAATCGTGAAAATTAAGATATAAGCATGAACTATGGTGTTTAAATTTGGTTAACAACTCGTTATTAGCAGAATTATTCTGTTTTCGGTTCAACTGATGGGTCCAAAGTTGCCTTCAACAGGGGCTTAATTTCGTTACGGACGGGGGACATGTCTAATAAACAAATTTTGTCCCAACATTTTTTAGAGTGCATGTCGGGTAAAATCTGAGGATTTAAACAGATTCTATTGGAATCTGTGCTAAAGGTGTCCAACTGGCAATGGTGTAGAGCGTAGCAGATTCCAGTAGGTCTTTATTTTTAGAATGGTCTTTAAAGTTTGCATCTTTATATCTGGCTAACCCAAGTCCCCCACTTATGGAGATTTGCCTCTTATATACTAATTATACTTGGTGGTTATAGATCCATGTTTACAACATATCCCTTTGATGTTATTGTTGTTATCCAGGGAACATTTTTACGGAATGCTGCTATCTGCATCTGGGTAAGGATGTGACAAGCAGTTGTAAACTAAACACGACATGTAATCACCCTCTGTGGTTGGTCCAGCCATCCCAGATATGGCCATGTGGGGGTAAAATCTGGGGCTTAAAATAGATTCTACGGGAATGTGTGTGTCACACAGGGTATTGCTTGAGTTGGACACCTTTAGCCATCACCCTTAGCAGATACTGATAGCAGTACTTGGCAAAAATTTTCCCAAGATAACAATAATAACAACAAAGGGATATGTTGTAAACATTGATCTGTAACATATTTACAAGTTGCCAGGCCCCTCTCTGTTATATGAGGCAAATCTCCATAAGTGGGGGACTTGGGTTAACCAGATGTAAGAAAACAAACTTTAACTAGTATTCAACCTTTAAAAAGGTTAGGCAATGATTCGACCTCAAATATATGAGTAAAACAAATTATATGAGACTATGTCGGACTATTATGGTAGAGACCCTGTAAGCTGAAGTTTCTACTTATATTATGTCGTAAAGTAGACACACTTAGCCCATGCAAAATTTGAAGAAAATTGTCCATGTCAATCACAAGATATAGCCATTTACCCCTTTTGGGGGTTACTACCTAAAACCGAAACTGTTCATCCAGTAACATCCATTAAGTACAAGCCTAGATCCAACATAAACTTGACATTCCATTTTAAACAACCAAATTCCTCAAAATACGTATTTACCCCCCTTTGACCTTGATTACGAGGGTAAATTATCCTATACTGTAACGTTTTCTCTTTTAACATGTGCCTGAGTCAATATCCCATACGTGTGCAAAATTTGAAGTAAATCGTCCATGTCAGTCACAAGTTATAGTCATTTACCCCTTTTGGGGGTAATTATTAAAAACCAAAACTTTTCATCCAGTAACATCCATACGAATAACCTAGACCAAACGTGCAACTAATATTCCATTTTAAACAACCAAGTTCTTCAAAATATGTATTTACCCCCTTAGAACTTGATTACGAGGGTAAATCACCCTATTCTGTGAATTTTTTCCTTTTAGCATGTGTCTGAGTCAATGTCACAAACGTGTGCAAAATTTGAAGTAAATCGTCCATGTCAATCACAAGTTATAGTCATTTACCCCTTTTGGGGGTAATTACCCAAAACAGAAAGTTTTCATCCAGTAAAATCCAACCGGATAGCAGTAGACCAAACATACAGCTGATATTCCATTTTGAACAACATAACTCCTCAAAATATATATTCACCCCTTTTGGCATTGATTACGAGGGTAAATACCCTATGTTGGCAATACTGTTAAAATTATTTGTTTAATATGTGCCTGAGTCAATATCCCAAACGTGTGCAAAATTTGAAGTAAATCGTCCATGTCAATCACAAGTTATAGACATTTACCCCTTTTGGGGGTAATTACCCAAAACAGAAACTTTTCATCCAGTAAAATCCAACCGGATACCCGTAGACCAAACATACAGCTGATATTTCATTTTGAACAACATAACTCCTCAAAATATATATTCACCCCTTTTGGCATTGATTACGAGGGTAAATACCCTATGTTGGCAATACTGTTAAAATTATTTGTTTAATATGTGCCTGTGTCAATATCCCAAACGTGTGCAAAATTTGAAGAAAATCGTCCAGGTCAATCACAAGTTATAGACATTTACCCCTTTTTGGGGGGTAATTACCAAGCTTCGGGCAACAAGGATTACATAATACAGAAACCATTAATATATTACCAGACTATCATTGAAATCCTTTCATTAAAACCAAAGTTTTACAATGTTTTCACTCTTGGGGCAAAACACCCTATTTTCAACACCCCATTACATAGTTACCCCTTCACATAATCAAAATATAAAATATCACTTACCTTGAATGGTTAGTCAGGCTACCTATCAGTGAAAGAACTGAGTTTCTAGCTTGCTTAGTTTTTCTGGAAACCTGTGCAAACCTGTTTTAGTCAAATTGGGGTAATTACCCCCTTACCCTCATTGCACAAAAACAATTATGGGTTACAAATGTTGGGATACATGTTTATATATATATTCCAAAGTTTCAAATTGATTCTTGTAATATTAAAAAAGTTATTCCACTTTTAAGTTTTCCAATTTTCGACTTTGAGATGACCTGTGACCTTGAGTTCAAGGTCAAGGTCAACCATCTTCTCCCAAAATGAAGTACTAACCATGGACTATATATGTACCAAGTTTCAAGTCTCTAGCACAAAAACCTACTGGCCAAGAAAATAATAATAATAATAATAACTAGCAGTCAACCTTTGAAAAGGTAGGGAATAAATCGACATGGAATACGTGGGCTTGCAGGCAAAAGATTGAACAATTCATACGAAAAATCAATGGAAACACATAACCAAATATACCATTGAAAACACAAAAACTGCTCAAAATACTTGTTCATCCCTTTTGGCATTGATTTTGAGGGTAAATTACCCCATGACATCAAAGTTAAACTTGAATTATGTCCCCATGTCAAGATACTAAACCTGTGCAAAATTTGAAGAAAATCGTCCAAGTCAATCAAAAGTTATGAATATTTACCCCTTTTTTGGGGTAAACACCTAAAAACGGCAATTTTAACCCAAAAACATCAATGTTGTGAAGTAAAGTCCAAACCGATGCCTGTTATACCATTGCAAAGATAAGAACTGCTCAAAACACATATTCACCCCTTTCGATCCTGAATATGGGGGTAAATTAACCCATGACATCAAAATCATACTTGCATTATGTGCCCATGTCAAGATACTAAACTTGTGCAAAACTTGAAGGAAATCGTCCAAGTCAGTCAAAAGATATGAATATTTACCCCTTTTTGGGGGTAATTACCTAAAAATGGCAATTTTAACCAAAAAACATCAATGGTGTGAAGTAAAGTCCCAACCGATGCCTATTATACCATTGCAAAGATAAGAACTGCTCAAAACACATATTCGCCCTTTCAATCCAGAATATGGGGGTAAATTAACCCATGACATCAAAATCATACTTGCATTATGTGCCCATGTCAAGATACTAAACTTGTGCAAAATTTGAAGGAAATCGTCCAAGCCAGTCAAAAGTTATGAATATTTACCCCTTTTTGGGGGTAATTACCTTAAAATGACAATTTTCACCTAAGGACATCTGTATTGTGAAGTAAAGTCCCAACCGATGCCTATTATACCATTGCAAAGATAAGAACTGCTCAAAACACATATTCACCCCTTTCGATCTTGAATATGGGGGTAAATTACCCCATGACATCAAAATCGTACTTGCATTATGTCCACATGTCAAGATACTAAACATGTGCAAAATTTGGAGAAAATCGTCCAAGTCAATCAAAAGTTATGACTTTTTACCCCTTTTTGGGGTAATTACCTAAAAACGACAATTTTTATCCAGGAACATCCACAGCACGAAGGAAAGTCTCAAACGATGCCTATTGTATCATTCAATACACAATAACTGGTCAAAACACATATTCACCCCTTTCGATCCAGAATAAGGGGGTAAATTACCCCTTGACATCAAAATCATACTTGCATTATGTCCCCATGTCAATATACTGGACTTCTGCAAAATTTGGAGAAATTCGCCCATGTTAATCACAAGTTAGAGTCAATTACCCCTTTTGGGGTAATTTCCCCCAAAACGTCATTTTTATTCCATAATGTGACTGTAATTCATGAATACTATATACACACCAAGTTTCATGAAATTCCCTCCATTCAAACCAAAGTTAAAAAATGTTTTCACTTTTTGGACAAAACACCCATTTTTGAAAGTCCCATAACTCAAAAACCCCTTGTTTGATCAAAATATAAAAGGTGTCTTACCATGGATGAGTAGTCAGGCTATCAATTACAGCAAAAACTGAGCCTCTAGCCATTATAGTTTTCTCTGAAAACATGAGCAACTGGTTTTTGTCAGAAGGGGGTAAATACCCCTTTACCCTCATCTCCCAATAAACGATATAGGCCAAAAATGTAGCAACACATGTTCATATAAAGATTACCAAGTCTTAATATTCTAACAATGATATTAAAAGAGATAATCCACTTTGAAATTTTGAAAAATTTGACTTTGAGATGACCTGTGACCTTGAGTTCAAGGTCAAGGTCAACCATTTTCACAAAAAATGAAAGTACTTACCAAGGACTACCTATGTACAAAATTTCAAGTCTCTATGACAAAAACTGACTGGATAAAAATGGCCAAATAATAATAACTAGGGTCCCAGGGGACTTCAACCTTAAAAGGTCAAAGGGATGATTCGACATTAAAACATTCGATAATATGCGTAGAACAAGGTGGAAAACCTAATACTCCATTATCAACACAATGTTATATTAACGCCTTCTGACTAAGATTTATGGTGTAAATTGTCCTCTAACATCAAAAATTTACTTACATCATGTTCACAGGACCACATAATAAACTTATGTAAAATTAGAAGACAATCGTCCAAGTCAATCAGCAGTTATAGACATTTACCCCTTTTTGGGGTGATTACCTAAATACGCATATTTTCATCCCTAACATCCCAAGTGTAGAGGCAAGAAGTAACCGATGCCAAATGCACCTTTTAAAAACAAGTATTGCTCAAAAACAAATAATTACCCCCTTCGTTCCTGATTATAGGGGTAAATTGCCCCATTAAATCAATATACTCTTTCATTATGTCTCCAAACCATGATATTAAGCATTTGCAAGAAATGAAGAAAATCGTTCAAAACAATAAAAAGTTATAGCTATTTACCCCTTTTTGGGGTAATTACTTAAAACTGACAAATTTTATCCTCAAACATTAGTAATGAAAAGGCAAATACCAATCAATGTGAAATACACCATTAAAAACATAAGAACTGTTCAAAATACACATTCACCCCTTTAGACCCTGATTACGAGGGTAAATTACCCCATGAAATCAAATTTACACTTTCATCATGTCCCCATGTCCAAATGGCAAACCTGTGCAAAATTTGAAGAAAATCGTCAATGTCAATCACAAGTTACAGCTATTTACCCCTTTTTGGGGGTAATTACTTAAAACTGACAAATTTTATCCAGTAACATCAGTGATTCAAAGGCAAGACCCAATCGATGTCTTATGCACCATTAAAAACTTAAGAACTGTTCAAAATACATATTTACCCCTTTCGACCTTGGTTATGAGGGTAAATTACCCCATGACTTCAAATTTACACTTTCATTAGGTCCTCAAGTCAAAAGAGTAAACTCTTGCAAAATTTGAAGTAAATCGTCAATGTCAATCACAAATTATAATCATGTACCCCTTTTTGGGGTAACTACCCCAAAACGTCATTTTTATCTTATGGTATGACTCTAATTCATAAATACCATATACACTCCAAGTTTCATCAAATTCCCTCCATTCAAACCAAAGTTAAAAAATGTTTTAACTTTTTGGTCAAAACACCCATTTTTGAAAGTCCTGTTACTCAACAACCCCTTATTCAATCAAAATATAAAAGGTTTCTTACCATGGATATTTAGTCAGGCTACTAATCACAGCAAAAACTGGGTCTCTAAGTGAAGCAGTTTTCTCTAAAAACAGGAGCAACTGGTTTTTATCAAAATGGGGTAAATACCCCTTTTTCGTCACATCAGAAAAAAAAATTCCACCCAAATTTGTAGAGAACCACTTTTGTACACATATATTTCAATATCATGTCTGTAACTATAAAATTAAATGAATTAATCAACTTTGAAAATTTGAAAATTTTGACTTTGAGATGACCTGTGACCTTGAGTTCAAGGTCAAGGTCAAATCTTTTCTACCAGAATGAAGTACTAACCATGGACTATATATGTACAAAGTTTCAAGGCTCTAGCTTCAAAGCTAACTGGACAAGAAAAATAATAATAATAATAAAATAAAAGAAAATAAGATGATTCTCCATTTATGTCGAATCATAATAATAATAATAATAATAATATCAAAGAAAACAATATAAATCTCCTTAGAGTCGATTTATAATAATAATAATAATAAAATCAAAGAAAACAAGATGATTCTCCCGATAGGTCGAATCATAATGACCATTCTAAAAATAAATCCCTACTGGAATCTGCTTCGCTCTGTACTATTGCCAGTTGGACACCTTACACTGTAAAATTTGAAATTTTGAGTTAGCTCAAATGATTGAGTGAGATGGTTGCACAATTTGTTTGAGCCATGATAGCTTGTTGTTTTGAGTTATGATAATCTTTATGTTGTTATAACTTATAAACAACAAGCTATCTTGGCTCAAAGGAATTGTGCAACCATCTCACTCAATCAATTAAGCCAACTCAATATTCGAATATTACAGTGTATAGTCATCAACCTTTGCCGTATACATACATATATGAAAGAAAGAAAGGCAATTATTTCTAGGAAACCTCGACTAATTACATTTTCAATTAGCTTTTCCCCGACCTCTTACCTTGACATTTCATTGTATTTATACTTTGGTTGACGTCACCAAACAATCATACAAAATATGCAAGACTTCCGCTTGTATCCATTACAGGTGATTTCATTAGTATGCGATTCTTAGGTTCTAGACCCACCTAATACATGCCATTTTTAGTTAATTTGATTGGTTTAGAAACAGCAGAACGTCACACATTTGATTTATCAAATGTAGTAAGTGCTGGTTTAGCATTTATTCCTCACAGCCAAGTGTATATATGACAATAATCGCATGTACAGGTTATTCGCCACGGGAGAGGAAATATGTGATTTATCACCCAAGAGCTTTAGCCCGAGGTGTGATAAACACATATTCCTGATCCCATGGTGAATAACTGGCTTATACCGTGAGACGAACACTCAAACACTCAAACATGAGAGGATAACTGGACAACAAAGAATATTGGAATTATTTCCCAGTAATACTGGCATGTGATTGGCTGACAGAGGTGTCGAATGGTATAAGTTAATGAAACCTCCTGTAATAGCTCAATTAGTGCTTTGTACAAAAACATAACTTAGGTTTGTTGCTCCTTTTATAAAACAGATCATCCAATTCATCTGTTTAAAGCAAAACTATGAACATCATGCATAACTGTCACATACTAATTGTGAAAATAATTCCTTTTTCCGTGCAAATCCAATTATCTTAGTATGGCAGAGACTTCCACCACATAATAGGATGGCTTCTTCAGTGCAAGTGTTTTTCAAGGGTGGATGATAGTTTCATAGAGGTTAGAAAGCTGATAGTTCCTCTTGTCTCGGTTGATTGCCCCCCCCCTCCGTGCACTTGGTCCAGATTGCTTCTTTGACATACGACGTCTCCTTCTTTGTGATTCCTTGTCCATGACTTTACGTTCTCCGAATCTATCTCATGGTTTTCGATGGTGGCATGGTCCGTAAGTGCATCCACCCTGGAAAAACACTTGCACTGGAGAAGCCATTCTGTTAGGTGGTGAAAGTCTCTGCCTTACTAAGGTAATTGGATTTGTACAAAGAATTATTTTCACAATATGGATTAAAACTATCCTGAAGAAATGTTTGACGATGTGACATACTAATGTTTATACTACATGTTGGCTACTTATTATTTTTAGAAAGGAGGTTCTATCCTGGGGCAACTGAAAGACCCTGGGCATCCCTGAATTAATAGGGTATGTGCCAGACTCACAGTCTTCTCATCTCATCATCATACGGCGATCGCCTGCCTCAATATAGCCCACTTAGGTGCTGCAGAGGCATAAAACACAAACAAACAAACAAACAAACAATTTTTAGAAAGGAGGTAGGGGTTTCTGCAGACAAATGTGTTCAGTGTTGTAGTTTGTAAAGATTTGACCAAGCTATCAGTTCAGTCAGAAACAAAATTTTGAAAAAGATACGGCAAAGCCATTAGGTAAGTCAGGAACAAAATGTTACAAAGGCTTGGCAAAGCAATAACTCAGAAAGAAAATAATACAGAGATTTGGCAAAGCCATCAGGTTAGAAACAAAATAAAAACAAAGATTTGGCAAAGCCATCGGGTAAGTGAGAAACAAAATTTTGAAAAAGATATGGCAAAGCCATCAGGTAAGTGAGAAACACAATAAAACAAAGATTTGGCAAAGCTATCAGATAAGTAAGAAACAAAATAATACCAGTATTTGTCAAAGCCATGAAATAATTCAGAAACAAAATAAAAACGGAGATTTGGCAAAGCCGTCAGGTAAGTGAGAAACAAAATAAAAAGATAAGGCAAAGCCATCAGGTAAGTGAGAAACAAAATGAAACTAAGATTTGGCAAAGCCATCAAGTCAGAAACTAAATAAAAAACAAAGATTTGCAAAGCTATTATTTAAGTCAGAAAAAAGAAAACAAAGATTTGGTCAAAGGCATCAGGTTAAGTCAGAGGCATATAAAAGAAAGATTTGGCAGAGCCGTAAAGTAAGTCCGAAAGAAAAAAAAATTCCAGCTTGATAAGTTATGTCAGAAATAAAGAAACATTGAATCCGGTGGCGTTTCAATGATCAATTACTCTAAAGGGAACAAATAAAAAAGCTCTATAAGAATGAATCCATAGAAAAGCTGAACTAGAATTTATTATTAGAACTATTAATCCCTAAAAGGAAATGGCAATGACTCAAAAGGTCTATTAGAAGTCCTTCGATGACTGAAGGTGGGAACAATAAAAAATAGTTATTTTAAAAAGATCTTTTTTTTCAGTGTTTTTGTCTTTGTTGGTTATCATTTTCAAAACAATTTGGAAATAAATTACTTTTTATTCAAGATATTCTAAAAATAGCACCCACCCTAAGTGCTAATGAAGGCTAATGTAATAATGATGATAACATTTTGCTGCTAAATTTGTTACACTTATTTTTTTCATTTAAATTAATCAACAAAGATCTGTCACAAAGGTTCATCAATTTGATCTGGTTTGGAAAAATCCAATGTTGACAAAATCAATTGTACGGAATGAAACAATGATTTTTCACTAAGGGTCTTGGCAATCACTCTACAAATGTAATAATCTGTGGATTATTTTGCCTTGTAATCGATTATCTTTCTTCTTAATAACATCGCAACATATTATAAGCTCATTATTATTATTATATGCATCAATGGATTAAGACAACATTTATATGGTCTCGTGGTTAAGGTGCTCGCCTGCTAAATGAGATGTTGCAGGTTTGAGTTCTGGCCATGGCATGGAGGAACTGAGCAGGTCCTCCATAACTCTTTTCTTCACTCCAACTGGCCCACCCAGGTGTAAATGGGTACTTGGCCATAGCCAGTGATAGCGACTGTTGAATATGGTTGCCAGGCTGCCTACGCCGATGGGGAGTTAAGAAAGGCTCATGCTTGAACAGACCTACCAAGGTATTTGAGCAGCTTGTTGAAAGTTTTAAAGATGGACTTTGTCAGTGTCCCTTCAACAAAAAAATAGACATTTACATTTATCATATCATTGAGATTTCTCGGATACGCAGAATGGGCTGTACCAATCAGAAATGTCCAGTCTCTATAAAGTTATGACAGTTATAGTGTTTTGAAACTCTTTTAAGGGGAAGTCAAAAAGTTTTTGCAGTTGCAAATGACTATTTACAATAACAAAAACAAAGTTGCTCTTAAGAATAACCGTTTCTCGTTAAGTGACGTATGCGCGTATGATGTCCGAATATGGTTTTAGCCTCTTTCCGTTATTCTTTTTATTCTTTTAATAGTACCTCCATTCTCGAGAATAGAAAACATTGTTCATAAATAATTACAGGAGTGTTATTTCTGGCCAGGTAGTGGTAGAAAATAGTCTGTTGGAGCAATTTAGGCCCCTTAACAACCAATCAGGGGAAGTTTACATTGGAAGTGCAGATCTATTAATAGGCAACTTCTACGTCATCATGGCGTCAGAGATATCACAGTTGCTGCTGCTGATGCTGCTCCTGCATGTTGCAAGACCTGCAGATCATGCTGAGGCTATTGTAGCCTGTTACATCCAATGTTGTGATGCTTGCCATAGCTCTCTAGAGATGGATGTAATGACATTGTGCATGTACACAGGCACTGTCAGGCAGGTATGGGTGGAACTCCAGTGCAAGGCAGTGATTTGGTTGATGATTTCCTGAATAGATAGAACGATGAATTGATAGACAGATAGATAGAAATGGTAGTTGCAGCCCTCTAAGCCCAGTTCTGGGCGCTCACAAGGGTTGATTGATGAGATGGGAGGGATCTTTTACTTGCCTAGCACAGACACTGATACAAGGGGCCGCCAATTTAATGTCTCATCCGAACAACATCCAGCTGGGATTTTGCTCATGAAGGTTCACTGAAAATTTTGGGTTCCCCACTCCGGGTTTGAAGTTTGAACTTATGCAGGCAAAGACCTTCAGTGGAGCAGGCAGTCACCTTAAGCACTCAGCCAACCAGATTCTGATAGTAGAATAGATAGAAGAATAGACAGATAGATAGATAGATAGATAGATAGATAGATAGATAGATAGATGGATAGATGGATAGTAAGATAGATAGATATGTTTACATAGCAAGTTAGCAACTCATCAAATTATATCTTTTTATCTTCAAATATTCAACCATTAAGATTTTTTTAATTTTAAAAGATGGATTAGAGACTGAGATAGATAGGTAGATAGGTAGATAGATAGATAGATAGATAGATAGATAGATAGATAGATAGATAGATAGATAGATAGATAGATAGATAGATAGCTAGTACAGAACCAACGCAGCCTTAATGATTGTGTATCGGCACAACCGTATATGAAGGGCAGATACAAAAAGAGTCTGAAGGTCAATCCCTGGCCATGAAGGCATAATAGGAGGGGCAATTAGGATGGTTTGATTGAATTCTAATTTCTAAGGACAAAATGCCTTTAATTTGCTTATGATTGGGAGGACTGATAATGCTATTTTACCCGGTTCGGCTGAAACATGATGATGCCAATTATTGATTTCTTATTGATTTGACTGATTTTTTAAATTGAGGGTTTTCCCCGAGTCATGTCAGTGCATTATAATTGATGTCGAAAGGTTTTGTCCAACAGGATTAAAAAGAAAATTGAAACAATTTTTGGAAATCAGTCCCCTTGAAAGAGTTAGGCTATAGATGATAAAAGCTTGTATTGTCATTAACTTTGATAAGCACACTCTTATGCCCATTTTATGGAATACAGGCAGTTGACAAAAAGTTAGTTACAGCAGATAAATTACAAGTGCTTACTGAAATGCACTGAAATGTTCCTGTGAGGTCATATCCGTATTCAGTGGTCCCTGCGTTATAAGACCCCCTGTTGTAAGACCACCTTGTCTTATGTGACCGCCTTCCTCCCGCACTAAGTAGTATTTTTAGTGCATATTGCACCCCGATGAGAGACCGCACCCCCACGAGAGACCGCTTCATGACCGCAGAAGGTGTGGTCTTATAACGCAGGGACCACTGTTCTTGCCATGTTATTCTGTATGACTCATAAGAAGTTCGTGAGGTCATATCCTATACTTGCAATGCTACCAGGACAAGTCACTCAATGAAGTCACAAATTACCCAGTGAGGCTCATATCCAGTATCCGGTAGATGCTGTTGCGGGATTATTTGGTATCCGATACGTTAGCCACGGGACTGTCAACAGATTTTTGTGACAAAGTGTACATTTTTATTCGATAACGAGTACCCGGGCACGGGTCTGGTAGAGGCTGTCAACACTCTAAAAAATATCGGGACAAAATTGGTTTTTTAGATTCAAAATGGTTTTTTGAAAAACCAAATTTCAATGCAAAACCAAAATGGATTTTTAAAAAAATCCATTTTGGTTTTTTGCATTGAAATTTGGTTTTTCAAAAAACCATTTTGAATCTAAAAAACCAATTTTGTCTGGAATTTTTTAGAGTGAAGTACCCAGGTAGAAAAATCTCTACCCGTTTCAGCCCCAGTATCAAGCTATTTGGACTATCAGTGCTTCACAAATTTTATGAATTATATTGAAATTTCAATTTATCTCATGGGAAGACGAACCTCATATAAAATGCACTTATTGTGAATGATCCAAATGTGTATAAAGTGCATTAATGAACTATTGAAATAAACCGCACAAAAAAAAAAGAAAAACATTTTGTTTGATCCTTTAGTTAGATGAACATCAGAGAGTGGCTTAATCATGGATCAAACGCAACTGTGCTATCAGATAGGGGGAACACTGCTCGAAAGTTACTTGAAATAGCTACAGCTAATAAATTCTGCATTGGTAGGTGTATATATAAATTTATGATATCCACCAGAACAGTCAGAACTCTATGTATGTATATTTCGGTGTTGTTTACTTATATTCATTTGGGCGAGTCCCCTTCCGGCGACACTGTCGAACCGCTGTCTGGTGAAAATGAGAACTGCATGCTGCTGCCACCTGGCACAAAAGTTGATTTTGTATGTTACAGCATTGCTGTCCCAAGAAATAGTTCCAATTTCATTGCACATTCACAAATTTCTATTTAACATTGATGTATACCAGAGTCAGACCCGCCAATCACATCCTCTAAGGAAGTAGACAAGGCCATCAGCACCCTCAGAAACAGCCCCGGTGTCTTCCAGACAAAATTGTGTGTGTTCCTCTGGTTGAAAGTTGGTGGACGCTCGCAGGAGCTTGCGGAATAGCACACTAGTCACTAGGTGGCAACACAAGACAGCATATGTTCTGATCTGTGGCAATGCAAGAGCAGTCCACTTGTAGACAGCCTAAGAGTTAAAAATACCATGCAAAGCATGTAAAACTATGGCTGGGGAATTAACAGACCTCAAAAGATATTACTTTAATGTTTTAAAAAAATCCCATGCAAAGTATGTGAACTCTCGGCTGGGGAAAAACAGTACATTGTTACATAATACATGGTTGCAAGTTGACAATTGATAATTAAAACCAAATATGGAAATTGCAAAGACAAGTGCTTGTTACACTCAGGATGGACAGACAGGACAGACACCTGCAATTTGCTCTCATTCTAGAGGCAACTTTTTCTTAACGTTTTCTTAATTTGTTTTTTAAAAATAATTTTTGATTGGGAATTTTTTTTTTTTATTCTTTCCGGATTTCTTTTTTTTTTTGCGCTGATGCATCTTCCAGGGAGGCCAATAACGCTTCCCATATTGACCTGTCTGTCGCACACAGGTGAACATCACAATATGCAGGTGGCTTGTTGGCCAATCAGGAGGCTTGTTACACCTGCATCATGGAACAATTTGTTTTATTGATACCAATAAATTATCTTGCAAACTGAGTCTGAAATGTGTTTTACAGCAAATTCAATTAGTATGTTTTACCACAGTCTACGTAGCATTTTCAGCTTGCCTGATTGGTCTGAGGGCAATCAAACATCCTCCAAATCCACACGTTGAATGTGGAAAGCAAAATAACGTATTATTCTGCTTCAGCGAGCAACCGAGTTTGATTAGTTGGTAAGATTCGCAGGCAACACTAACGCTAACTACCTTTGTCAGACCAACGCGTGATAAAATTAAGGTGCTATAAAAGCGTAGTTTTTTTTCAAAAGATTCACATGCAAAACACATGAATCCAAGCTGAAAAAGTGAAAGACCTAATTTAGTGAAAAGCAAAAAAATCCCATTGTGCAATTAAAGTGGGTGGTACAGCATCAATTTCATGCCGCAGGAGATCATAAGAACACTTGTAAATGACAGTCTCAGGTACTTAACAGTAAGGACAACATTATAATAAGACCAAATGGGTATGGTGGCATTTTGAGATGTACTCCACAAGTTGAAGATATCCTGAGTCCTCTGTACCCACGAGTGGGTGCAGACTACAGAGGACTCAGGATAGCTTCACGTGTGCCAATTCTAAAATCAACTCTAGTATAAGAATATATGCATTGTAGCTTGATGAAATATATAACCACCGTAATTTACAGATGAACTTTTACTAAATCTATTTAACACTTTTTTTTGCAATTAAATATGATAATGCCACAGCATAGTAGCTGGGCTCTTTCAATAAAGAATGCCCAGGTATAGAAATCGCCCCTGGTAGATCATACTATTTCCATTCAACCATACAGATGCAAGTTGCTATTCCATTATAGCTTTCAACCATATGCCTTTATATCAAGCACCATTACCATCCAGAAGTAATACGGATAAACAATATTTAAAATGTGAATCAGGAAATTCAAACAATTCAAAATTCATTGAAAAATTGTGGAAGTGTCACGCCAATTTGCAAAAGATAACCTCAAATCTACCACTTAAGCTTTGATGAGAGTCACATGCCAGTTCGGACATTTTCTTAAACAAAGCCAGCTTGCACATAATCCCATGTGCACCCGAGAAGGAGTGTAGGAGACACTAGGTCAATTGCCACCAACTTGATTCTTCAATATGTTGCATTGACAAGTAGTTAACTTATGGATCCATCATTGTCCAGCAAACCTTGAGAAACGACTTCCAATATTCAAACCAAAATTAACGAAAATTCAAAGCTGTCTGTGTGTATGTGTGTGTATTTGTGTTTTACGCCTCTGCAGCACCTTATTGGGCTATATCGAGGCTCAAAGCTGTCTGAGGTTGGCATTTTGGTTTTGACAATAATAAACCATTAACAACTTAAGATTATGAAAAGAAACCAAATCTGAAACTGAAATTACTGAATCATGACTAGTATACATCCAGAAACAACTGCAAGTCATGAGAAAATATATTATAAGACTTCCCAGACCAAAGAGAGGCACATTTGAGGCACTGAATAGGCATATTTGAGGCATACCATGGAGTAGGTAGAGGCATAAGCTGAGATCACAGGAGGCGTAAAGGAGGCATATCAAACTCCTCATTAAACATGCAAGAGGCATATATGAGGCATTTTCGAGGTACATTTGAGGCATATAGGAGGCGTATTTGAGGCGTTCCAAAAATTTTAATAATGCCTCAAATATACCTCTAGATATGTTAATGATGTGCCTCAAATGTGCCTCATATGCAAATGAAGAGGCATCTTTGAGTCACATATGAGGTACGTTTGAGGTATAACTGAGGCGTATTTGAGGCGTAGGCTCATCATGTAAGTGGAGGCACATTTGAGGCATAAATGAGGCGTATTTGAGGCGTTCCAAATATCTTAATAGTACCTCTTCTGTACCTCCGCATGGAGGTATAGAAGAGGCATATCTGAGGCATGAATGAGGCACATTGACAGTTAAGGAAGTGAGCCAAATATTTGAATTTTCAAATAGTGCTTCTATCTAAAACAAAGGAAAGACTTGGTACAAAAGCAGAACTACTAAATAAACTTAATGACCTTGATGTAAATGTCAAATGGGTGGCACACTCAATCTGACATGCATTCAGGATTATTTGTCAAATTAAGGAAATTGTTATTTGACTTCTAACAAAAGAGCATGTTGTCATGTGAGTGATAATATAGTCATTTTAAGCAAAACACAAATTCGAAGAGTTACATCAGCAACACAACCAAATAAATTGAACTGATTGTCCAGAACACCTTTACAATAAAAACTACAACTTGCATATTTATAAGTATGACAAGTACAGCGAAGTATAAGTAAAAATGTGACTTACAACATTGGCACCATGCTCCCTAGTTGAGGTTTCCCTTTTCAATGCAAATTTAGGTCACCACAAGGAGACACCCTAGTATAATCTACAGGAGAGGCATGTTTGAGGCGTAAGGGGGAATTCAGGCCACACAAAAATTTGGCTATGTTGGAGAGGCATATTTGAGGCACAGGGTAGAAAAACAGAGTCCAGTTTGAGGCACATTTGAGGCATAGATGCAGGTAATGCTTTTCTTGGTAAGTCAGGGAGGCATGTTTGAGGCATATCATTATGCAGGGAGGCATAGATGAGGCACATCATTAACATTAGAGGCACATTTGAGGCACACTGCACTTGGTAGACTATGCCTCAAATGTGCCTCGAGTATGCCTCAAACATGCCTCAAATGTACCTCTGAAAAATTTCTATGCCTCGAATGTGCCTCTCTTTGGTCTGGGTTCCATGCTTTCTCACACAAGGATCTTTGCCGGTGAAATTCTAAAATTAATTAAAACTTTGAACAATCAAGATATTTAGATGTTATGCTATTCTGCGCCACTTCATTGAAATTCACATGCCAAATGTTAAGAGGTTGATTAGGTTATGCACAATTATAAACAGTTTGTCAAAAGATGGGACTCAGAACCAGAGAATGCAGGAGATAGGGCTCCCGCTCCACAGAATGGCCAAATCAAACACACCGAATCAAAATCGCTGAATGAAATTCAGAGGACATATTTCAGACCTTTTCCAATTTATATAATTACTTATATAAATATAAGCCCCTTCTATTTTGATACACAAGATTGGATGAAATTCACATGCTATTGTTGCTAAACATTTTCATATCCTCACAAAAATTTAAAAATACCATGCAAAGCATGTGAACTCTCAGCTGGGGAAGTAACAGACCTACAAAGCACTCTAAATTGGAAATGCGTACAACCTAAACAAAACCTAAACATTAAACATTCCCGCTTTGAGCGCGTTTATTGGTGTTTAGCTTTTTCTTTATAAACACTATGTTTAGCCAAATTAAACAAGCTGCGTAAGCGACTGCGCAGATAGAACCTAAACAATTATGACAAAAAACATTTAGTTTTAGCGTTTTGTTTAGAACACTAAACGATACCTAAACAATTAGGTACATAGTCTAAACAACCAAGTGTCTAATGCCTAAATTACTAAATGTTGACAACTTAAACAAAAACTCAACAACTAATGTGCGTACAAAATTCCCGTTTTGAGCGCATTTAAAAGTGCGTACAAAAAGTAAATGTTTAGGCTGTAAACAAATGCGTACATCTTCAATAAAAGTTTATATCATGTGAAAAAAGCTATTCCATACTTTTATCTATACATCGATAGTGACTGTACAGGAAGCAGTTCTATGCTTTACATACCAAAAGTATATTTCCAAATAATCCCACTTTCTCATTACTTACGATCTGTCGTAATTATGAAAAATTAATTCAGCATTTTATAAATTCTATTCTCATGCAAAAGACACAATTCATCATAATTGCATAACACCTCCTGTCCAATAGTTTACCTGCCTACATGCCATATCTAATGATAGTGCCTAAAAAAATGTAGCAATTTAACTTCCCAATAAGTAGCATTGACAAATATTCTGTACTTGAAAGCACTTTATTATAATGACTAGCTAAATCGATGACTGTTTCTTTTTTGTAAATAACATTTTGAGACTTAACATTTACAAAATTACAAAATTGAAATAAATACCATTTTGTAAAAACCTTACTGATCAATCGCGGGAAACTTCACACATCAAACAAACAACTTTTTGGATTACAATTAATTAAATTTGGTACAAAATTCAACTCTTTGGCATTAAAACTTTTACTAAAATATCAACATTTATTATTCTATTCTAAATACAATTACAAAATACCTTCTTTTGTGCAGTTTGCATTTTTCATGGTGCAGTTTCACATATCATTTGTGTGATTTTACAATTTCTCAAATCGTCCCAGTTAGAGCCAAAACTAATTGGATTGGCCTGAGGTGAACAGCACTAATGTTGCACAAGTTTTGTTTGTTTTGTGACGGCATCATTGTAATTTGCATGAAGAGAGGCCACAAATACAGACCTTTTCCAATTTTACAATCGGCTTATATTAGCCTCTTCTATTTTGATACGTATAAGATTGGATGAAATTCACATGCGATTGTTGCTAAAAATTTTCATATCCTCACAAAAATAAAAAACACAGAATTTAATAAATCAGATTCAGTTTACTATAATTTTAATCAATGGCTTCACACTAGAGCTCTCGCAACTAACTGATTAATCGATGCTGGTTTGATTTGAGTTGAAAATCAATTCCAGTTTGCAAAGGTAACAAGAGGTAGCATCGGATGAAATTGAGATCCTCGTCGTCAATTCAAGCAAATCAAGGCACAGAGTCTTCTTTTTAGTTCAGGACAATGGCTTGATCTGTGTGATCTCAAGGGCTGGAAAAGAAAACAATATTATTTGTTCAACATTTTCAAGAGTTAATGAAATTTAAGTCATATTACTCTGTGATTCCGTCCCCAACAGTCAGAACTTGGTTAAAAGGTCCATTTATACAAAATTAAATAAATGTATGTGCCTCAGCTACCCAATGCACAAAGTGGGACACCCATCTTTCTGAGGCCAATACACAAAAGTAACTACAATTTCAGGGTTCCACAAAATCTTGTGACGGGAATACCATGACCAAATTTCGGATTTTCCATGACCAATGTTTCACTCATTGAGGTCGAGATTCACCCCAAAAACAAATTAACACGATGACCATCGTTCACTGTCCGGCCATCGGATCAGCCATAAGAGATCAGACCTGCATAAGCACCCAAATTTGTTAAATTTGAGCGCAAAATTGTAGTCAAAATTACAATTTTCCATGAGTTTTCAAAATATTTAGATTTTCCATGACTTTTCCGTGACCACAATATTTTCCATGACTTTCCATGACTGTGGGAACCCTGAATTTCCTCATTTTCCTGAACATTAAGTGAACAATTTTGAATCCTCCCCCTAGCGGGGTCAGGATTAATCTATTTGAGTGAAGACCCCCCCCCCCCCAAAAAAAGCGGAGTATCAGCTCGGACCAACAAAAAGTGGACTTTTGCCAATGAATTATCATGGTTATTGATCAGCAAGTCTGTGGGGATGAACGAAATAGAGATACCTTACTGAATGTTATAATAAAGGAATGACCCACAAACAATTTTGAGCATTAGAAATTAGCTTAATTACTGCATCAAGAACTCTTACATCATCTGTATGTACAAGTGTTATTCATGCACAACTGTTGATTGAAATAAATCATAATGAATGACTGCTGGAGTTCACTTAATGACAATTCTCCTGGTCTGAAATCAAGGAAAAAACTGTTAAGCCTATGTCTTATCTTATCGACTCCAAAAACATACCGAACAGCTAAAGAAAGTTGTCAAAAAAATAGTGTTGATTTTACAATTGATAACTTTGTACTGTTGTTCTGTTAGAGAAAAACGTTCTTCAGAAATCAGAATGAAAGATGTCAAACCCAAGGCCTCAGAAATAAGAATCATTCCTGAATTCAGTAGCTTCAAAATATTAATCAGCGGCATAAGTTCTGTATATACTCACAGATTGATCCATTGAATGTAATTAAGTGTGATGAAGATTCATAAGAGTTTCAATGACCTCTGACGAGCATGAACGTTCAACTTCAAGCTGTACAATTCCAGTTCAACGTAGCTCCTATATCCACTGTAAGACGAAAATGATAAATAAATTATAACCATGATCACAGTGGCAAAAGTGATCCTCATTCAGGATTTTTTTAAAAACATTATTTGTAGTGCTCAGTTAAAAAAAATTGTACAGTTTTCAATGTCAGTACAAGCTCTGGTTTGTCTACACTCTACACGTATATCATTGGACATCATACTGGTTCTTTTTTCAATCAAATTAATTTTATTTGGCACAAACAATCTTCTAAAGTATACGACTCTTAAATGACACCAACAGATAACATAAATATTTATGCATGTATTGATTCATTATACCTGTACAATGTACACATACCAAAGAATTTCACAACTGGGACAATAAAGTTGTAATATATCTTCAATCTATCCATAAGTATTCCGTTCTAAATTCTTATCTGTGATTTGAGTCTGTGACAATTAGTAAGGCCAAACATATTTAATTGTTGGCTTCTCGGATCAACAGACCGAAAAGACTTTCTACTCAGGAAAAAAAGTGCTGAACAATGTTTATTTGTTTACAGAATGAAAATCGTGATTTACGACAGATTTTTCTTGTCCTACCACTGACCTTCAAAAGCTTTCAGAAGATCCAAGAAGCTAACAATCAATTGTCGGGCCTCACAGGAGTACAGTGACTACCTTATTAGCACTACAATTAGCTGTGGGAAATACATGATATTTATATATCAAGAATAACTGAAAATCCAATGAATTAAATTTTCAACACAAACCTCTCAACTCACCCAGAGGGTTCTGTTAACCATGTTAACTCTTTCCGTCTGGGAGCACCCAAAGAAGAATCCAACGGTCCAAAACATTCCATCTTGAAGCAATTGCTGCAGCTGTACATGTTTCTGTGAAAGGCATATATCTGTGTTTTATAGTCTTTCAACTCACAAACAAAATTCTGCTCACTGCAAGAAAAAGTAATGTTAATTAAATCAAATTATCTAATAAAAACAAGAATCCGAGGATTCAAAACTTGCCGTTTTGGTATTATATTTCAGGGCCAGTGATTAACATGGAATGGGTGATGGCAATATGCATGTATTGACACATCTTTGTCATAATTTATAATAGCAGGATAAATACATTAAATTTAACTATACATTAATACAAACAAAGCTTGGATTACTTGAAACTAGGCTTTTTGTTGTGGTCCAATCGAGGCAACTTGGTGGTTCGGTCGAGGATACTACAATTAGGGGTGGACATCATTTGCAAAGTTCGATACGATACGTATTGTCGATACTCATTTTCGGTTTTCGATTCGTATTGCGATACGCAAATTGTTCCACAAACAGATTTTTTCTGAAATTTCACATCGCAAAATTTATATTTTGCCTGTCAAAATGAGATCCTGCACAAGAGAGGAATCGTAACTGGCAACAATCTCATGAGTTTCTCAACAATTGGGTTACATTTTGAACCTAAATTGGCAACTAAATGACTTTTTCAAGCAAAATAGTGCAGCTGAGTGCAGCTGAGGCAGTATCGGTTCGATACGATATTGCTTATCATTCGGTTTCGATTATCCAATCGAACGATCGATCAGTTCAACCAATATATTGTGAAACGATGTCCATCCCTAACTACAATGTAAGTCAGTGACTTCAAAATTTGAAGACTTTTTTTGACAGCGGTGCAGCGTTCACAATTATCAAGCTTTGCCCATAGCATTGGCAAGTTGCATTGCAGCACAATATATTTAAACTCAGTCTTTGTTCTTTGACGGGATTTTAACATGATGCCTTTAACACACTTTCCCCACTGAGCCGTTGAAGTTAGGTGGTTCGATCCAGGGGGCTCTCCCCAATCATACCGATATTAAGCTCATGATACTCAGCAGTAATTTTTACCTTGTACTGGTCTTCAAGATGCAAAGGGGAATCGATGCTTGAAGGCAGCATATCCATTAATGTTATTTTCACTGTCCACCTGAAACAGTGAAAGATGAATGATTGTTAATTAAATGTATGAACTGGCCTTCAACTAATTTTATGAATTATACTATACGGCAGCACAATTGCAATTGATAGAAAATGTATTGTTTATCAAGATATCAAGTAATGCAATAAAATTATCACAGAAAGTTCAATTTATTATTTTTAGATAATTTTCACTAGTTTTGACAAACAGTTCGGTCATCCTGACCACCTGAAAAAAGCTTCGGACAAGTGAAATTTTACTGAAAAATGAATAATCAACATGTTCGGACAAGGGCGTTCTGAAAGCCATTCCTCATGCTGCATATAACGCTGCTAGTGCTGCTTTGAATCACTTATCATGCAGCACAACCTCAGTATAACACACTAGTAATTTTCATTTGTCTGTAACTGATCAGTTCAGTACTTTAAAAATAATTTATTTCATTTACTTAAAAGATTAAAACCTTCATATAATTTTGTTTTGACATACCATGAAAATGTCATGTGAAATATCTTGAAGTTAGCGTTATACATCAGTTTTAAAACTGCTTGCACATACGCATGCAATGCATGTCATCCGGCTTTACCATCGAGTTCTGCTGCTGTCCTGCTGAAAAGAAAGTAAAAACGAAAGGCAATTTAAATCACGGTTTAAATGATGATTTCAAGCAGGGTCCCAGATTCGTTGCCAGATTTTGGGCGTACTTCACCACATGCAGGGAGCCCAGCTTGTCATTTTATAGTAAAATCCTGGCAAATCTTGGTGTCTCAGGCGATAGGACGACCAGGAATCCAGGACCCTGATTTCAAGGCACTGAAATCATGATGCATTTGATTTAAAGCGATTTATTTGATTTAAGGAGATTCATTTGATTAAGATCATGAAAAAAACACTTCAAAACAATTACCAACCTTGAAAAAAAAAAGCAAAATAACATCGCCCTCATATGTTGATAGCATCATTTAAAGATTTTGGCTGTCACAGTGATATTTTATCACAAAATGATATGGTCATGCACATTCAGTATAGCAGGCTGCCATATTTGACATTGACAAGTGTAAATAATTGTTATTCCATAGTTAATTTTTGGGTCTGCCGCCCCCAATTACATTTTACAAAGATTTAATGAAAACATCACTATAACTTACTCGTTTTTCATGATTTTTTTACGTTTTAATCGGCCCACATGCCTAGTAAAAGGTAAGAGTGAGTTTTAAAGGCTGCGCTATACTAAATTTTACCCAATTTGTCAAACAGCTTTATTTAGCGAAAATTACCTACATTTCGTCTCAGCTCCAGGTTACCTGGCGAGTTGGGGGACTGGCGGGAAATGGGTCAAGTCCACTGGTGAGTAGTCCCCTGGCGAGTTGTCCACAGGCCTAAAGGATAACAAATAGTAAGTGTGACAGTTCTAACCGAGTTGTTTTTTAAATCAATCACAGTATAAACCACTACGAAAATTGCTACTATCATTCATTTGATGAAATGAAAATGTGGACATTATGTATTATTCGGGAAGATCTATTATGAATAAGAAAAAATAAATAGAAACTATCAAAGGTATTATAAATAAATTGATTTAAATCAAACAAATCTATTTAAATTAAATAAATCATTATTTTAATGCATTCAAATTGTGATTTAAATCATGACTTTAATCGAACAATCCTGAAAGTAATGGTTTCATGTTTGTATTCACCTTCATCACCCAGAGAATGAAGTGACCTTCATGCAAATGTGCATCATTAGAAATTAAAAAAAATAAAGTACTGTGTTCCTATGACACAGATTTATCTAATCAGCAAAAAAACGCATGTTTCTAGGACAGACAGAACAGAGATTACCGGTATGCATTTATTCTTTTTCTAATGATTAGGTGAATTTAATCCAAATTAACAGGTAATATACTAATTAATTTAATTAGCATCAAAAGTTTATATATTTTTTATTTCTATTGCTAGTTAAATTCTCATGTTATGATTTCTACTTGCTATGTCTAGAGATGTGATGTTATTCGTATGCTGTATCTCCATAAGCATATTGACCTTTTGGATTAGGCCTATACATATTGTGCTGAGATTTAAAGACATCTTTTGTTTTTTCCTATGGTCTTACTCTAGTTTATATGTATTATACTAGAGCTAAGTAGGCAAGGTAAACTTCAAATCACTGTCACCTGGTAGTATCTAGTCATTTTCAGATTACCAATGACCAATGAAGTTGTCCTAACAAAGCATTATTATATAATTTCAAAATGTTGTGCACACATTCTGATTCTGTAGTAGGTCCATGCGTATGTGTCAATTTTAAGTGAGTTGGCAAACAGATGATGAGGGGATCATAGCTGTCAAGTCAGAAGGCCGAGAAGCCACCAATTCCATTGGTTCCCAGGAAAATTTTCCCAGGGAGACAATGCCCCCAGACCTTCCTACCTGTAGTCCTATCCAATGTGATTACGGTACCTTCTTGAAAGTAAAAAAACAAGGGTGAAAATAGTGAATTCGGCGCAAAACAGGAGAGCTCGGCGCTGGTGAATTTGGTAGTATAGTAGGAAAAATATGTGAGCAATAGTATTTAAAAATTGATACAAGTATAGGACAAAAATATTTTAATAATTCATAAAAGATTAATGGAGAAAGCTTGACTAGGTCTCTCTCATTTTCATAATCGCCGATACTATCAATAACATTACATTTTATTATACATTTTAGCTGTGAAAACCTTGAGCTTGTCATTTCACTGATCGGAGAATGTGATTGGCTGTTGGATATATATTGAGACAGAGCTTACAGTCTGTCATTTTACGTCCACGGGCGTGAACTATAGTTTGTCACGTCAAGCAGAGGACAGACGTTTTGCCAGATATCTTGGCAACCAGAAGTCCTACAGAAGAATTACACTTACCTATGTGTAGGCGTAGCTTATAGCAGAGTGGTTGGAGGCCCAAATTGGGGTTGTAACTGCCCCCGCTCTGCAACCTCACAAATTGTATATCATGTTACAATAAGTTGTATCACAAAAACATCTCAGCAATAGGCAATCATGCTAGCACTTGGCTAATACAACAAACAGCTAGTGCCATTTCATGTTACAATAAGTTGTATCACAAAGACATCTCAGCAATAGGCAACCATGCTAGCACTTGGATAATACAACAAACAGTGCCATTTCATGTTAAAATAAGTTGTATCACAAAATAATCTCAGCAATAGGCAACCATGCTAGCACTTGGATAATACAACAAACAGTGCCATTTCATGTTACATTAAGTTGTATCACAAAAACATCTCAGCCATATATAATGGGCAAGGTTTGAATAAGTTTGCCTTGATTTCATCTGAACATATTTGAGTTATGTGACCCTTGATCTTGTTGTGAGCTATGGTGAATAAATTAGCATAAATTTGTATCACAATGTCCTGTAAAGAATGGACATGGAATTTAGGGGTACAATCTATGAATACAACATAGAAGGGAAACTTTGTTTCTTACAAGTTTAAAAAAACTGGTAAATAATTATGACTCCTGCCATATGCAAATGAGGTCAAAGGTCAATTGAGTATCACAAAATTATTGTTCTCATTGAGACCCTTCATATGGTGTACAATATGACCAAGTACAAATCACCTATGACACAATGGGGCTGAAAAAATGCATTTCTGCTAAAATTTTGAGAAATATCGGAGATATATTTGGGTTATGTGACCTTTGACCTTGTTGTGAAGAAATTTGCATAAATTTGAATCACAATGTCCTGTGACGCGTGCACATGAAATTGAGGGGTTGGACCTGTGAAAATAACATAGAAGGGAAACTTTCTTTCTTTCCATTTGAAAAAAGTAGGTAATTTTTTACTGATTTTTGACCTATTTATGACTCCTGCGATATGCAAATGAGGTCAAAGGTCAAGTGGCTGTAATCACATTGTTCAGCTCAATGCAACCTTTCATCTGATGTATCATACGCCTCTGTATCTGAAACAGATCACACAGGAGAGCCTATAAAGTGAATTTCATGTCCGTGCTTGAAAATTGGAATTTTTCTACGGAGGTCGTGACCTTTGACCCCTGGGACGGCAAAGTGCCACGTTAATTTTTCAACGTCAGACGGGTTTTTTTTAAACTGCGGGTCATAAGGATCGATTTGATATACAATTTGTGAGGTTGCAGAGCGGGGGCAGTTACATAAAAAACTAAGCCACTTTTTGGCCTCCTGCCACTCTGCTATTAGCTCTGTTGTAAAAAAATCTGAACACAAATTTTCCTCAACCATTTGACAGCAAGTCAACTTCAAAGGAAAATAAAAAAACTTATATTGGATGGAGAATATAATAGATATTAGATGGTAAGTCGTCCAATATAGAGTATAATTGGATTCATAAAAGTTATATTGGATTCGGCTACGCCTCATCCAATATAACTTTTCTTCATCCAATTATACTCTATATTGGACTCCTTCCCATCTAATATTTATATAATATGTGACGTCAACTATGTTGTTTTAGGTCAGCGCCCCCACCGGTCATGGCAGCAACACAATCATGACGTCACGTCAAGAGATCAATGAACTTTGCGCTGCATGGCCTTTCTGAACTTCAAACATGCATCGCACTTACATGTACGCACAGCACATGTACGTATAGGCCCATGTACGTATAGGCCCGAATCAATAGTTCTTAATAAATTTATTTAAAAAAAGAAGATCTAATGTCCATATTTAAATACCTGCATTGTGATTTTAATTGGGACTTCAACTATTGTGCAGATCAAGACGAGGTAGCCTATATATATCTTTAAATGATTTCTATGGGATGGAATTCTTAATACTGACTTTTGTTTTTTTTAAACATTTTAATAATTAATTTACTGTCAAGGACCAAACGGCAAGCCCCCTCCCCCTACTGCCTAATGAATATGAATATCCATGTGATCAATGAGTGATTTCAAACCATTCCTAATTGAAGAGTTTCTTCCTACTTTCATTTTTTCTTTTTCTTTTATTAAAGAAAGTATGCCAATCCCAGTTTAATATGTTCGGGTTATTGAATTATCCGTTCGCTTTATTATATTTTGTGATCGTGCATGTTATTGAATCAGACTTTCATTGTTCGTTTTAAATAAAGCAATGTTTATAGTTAATATATTAATTATTTATTTTTGCAATGTTTATAGTTAGTTAATCTACTGTTTTGATAACAAGAATAAGCTGAGTTGTTATCACAGACAATAAGGCGCCGATTGTCTGATGTCTTTTTGCTGTCCTATAAATGGGCGTCTGTATTTGACGGAACGGAATGGAATCTGTAAAATGCGGAACGGAACGGAATCTGTATTCCGCGGAACTGTAAAAAACGGAACTGTAAAATGCGGAACTGTAAAAAACGGAACTGTAAAATGCGGAACGGCCGGGATCTTTGTTGTATACAATTAATCAGCTCTCAATTGATGATGTTAACAGCACCTTACATTACTTCATTCCAATCAACTTTCTCAATTGCTTTCGAAGGGGAATAGAGATTAAGTTGTCTACAAGAATTCAATTGACTGCCTGAAATCACAGTTAGGCGAAAATAACTATTTAAATCCAATCAACAGTTCCCCTGTGATTTCTTTTTAAAATATATTTGTGGCTGGATGGATTCAGGAACACCGGGGTTAGCAGTAGGTCCATCAAGCTAATAATGTCTTGCTTATTAAAAAACTTCATGAAAACAGGCAAGTGACAACTCAATTCAATTCAATTATTTTATTTAAGTGAATGCAATTTACACAAATTTCCCAGCCCTACTGGGCTTATAATCACTTTAACACATATGCAATGCAAGACAGGTGGCAATACAAAATTATACAAAGGTAAACAATAGAATACAAAATATAAGAGTTACAGGCATAGGCAGTCTTATTTGAAAAACCAAGATTAAACATAAGTGGAGCTTTTCCGTACATTAAAGGCATTATTGACAAATTTTGACATTACTTCAACAAATTCATCAGACATTAAAATCTGTATCTTAGCCTCTGGATCTAGTATATCAATTAAATCATATTTCCTTCTCACCTCGTTAAATAAATTATGTCTTAAAGTATATAGGCCTATCTACCACAGTACAAGATGAAATGTATTTCAGATTCTACACATCCTGGTCGCAATAAAACCTATATTCTATTGGGATATCTTGGTATCTACGTGTCTCTAGACTTAGTGGTAATATTCCTAAACGAATCTGTGCAAAAAGAGAGTGGATACTTCTATTACTTATAAATTTGACATAATTCTCAGCTGACATGCGTGAACTGAGGAGTTGAAAACAGAAACTGAACATTGACAATTTGGT
Organism: Platynereis dumerilii; assembly: GCA_026936325.1. Classification (NCBI taxonomy): domain Eukaryota; kingdom Metazoa; phylum Annelida; class Polychaeta; order Phyllodocida; family Nereididae; genus Platynereis; species Platynereis dumerilii. The sequence goes on along the minus strand of JAPTHN010000005.1, from coordinate 19,208,809 downwards.
TAAAATGACAAGCTGCCACATGTATGTAAGTAAATCAGCTGGCTTCTTGTATTTTGTTCTCATAGCATATCATCATTTGAGTTGAAAACTCAGACTGAGACAAAACATTCAAGCATTAAAAGAATTGTATGTTATATGCCTACATTAAAAGAAAGAAACATTTTATCAGAAGTTATTAAAACTGAATTCCAAAGCAAATCCCAGTTGTAACCTCTGAACACATGTTAATTGCACTTTAAGAATGTTCAATAAGATTATCATACCCTGACACTTCAATACCAATCAGTGAAGTGCTGACACTTCAAATCCAATTGGGCACTGGTACTTAAATGCCACTTAGACACTGATACAATAGGAAGGGTACCTTGCTATCCAATGCCAATTAAAGACCCTACTGGTTGTCATTCCGAAGCCAAGCATAATTATGATCCCACTGGGATTATGTGGGCCCTACTGGGAACCAGAAATCTTTATGTAGGCAGGCCCTGGCAGGGGCACTTTGGGGCACAGGAACAATATGGAAAAGCACAAACATTGTTAAATTACTTGCGACACTTTCAAATGACATACAAACAATGGAAATAATAGTACACTAAATTCCTGGTATTAGGCCCTATGTTTAACTGACTTTATTGCCCTCTCCCCCACCCAGATTAACTGGCAAGAAAAAATTCTAATTACTTGAATTTTATTGACAGACCACCAACCTGTCAAAAAGATCAAAGAATCTATAGATTAACTAATTAAAAGCAAAGCATTACACAGCCACAGTAAGTATATTACTGATAAATTAGCAGTTATTACTTGATAACATATCTGTTATTGGACTTCAGTATGGTATATGAAAAGAAACAACCTTTCCAAACTGGGCTTAGGTATCTGAGTACTCACAACTCTCATTCAATACGGACAATGGTGTATTGGCTGTTGATAGGCCTATACTGTTATATCATGCAAGAGGATTGCACAGAAGAAGACCATGATCAATGAAAAAAGGGCAAGTTAAAAAAAAATTGTTGGTCTGGAGAGGACCTAACATTCTTTTAATACTTGATAACGATGATATTTATAATTCTTTGTTTTTAATAGTTTGTAATACCAGCTAGTAAACTTTAAAACTGCACTTCACATTAGTTTTTCCAACAGGCAGGTCATTCTAAGGGGCTGAGCTGATGATCTTGGGGGGGGGGGGGGGTGGGCTGCGAATTTTTGGTTAAAAAAGGACATTTGTTGACTATTAGATTAGTGTTGAAAACTTGAAATTATGGCACGATCATTATATTCATGACACATCATCAGTATACAAATCTATGATACAGAAGGCAGTTTTGACCACTGTGTCCAATTATCCAGGAGACTTTTCTGCTCAGTGTTAATCAAAAATACCTATAGGTTTAAAACAAACAAATTACTCTCCATGTAAACTTGTAGGATTTTGAAATAGGTAGAGTCAAGGAGGGTAAATCCGTCCACTTTTGGCTAAAACTGTGTTTCCAGGATAATGAGAATATTTAGATTCAGTAATAAAAATCAGTCCATTGAAAGGACCGATTTCGTTCTATCATCAATAGCAAAAAAAGTAAAATATTAAAATAACTTCTGCTGAAACCATGGCAACAAAAATTTAAGGTTAGGGCACCTAAATCTGTCCACTTTGCTGGTAAATCCGTCCAGCAATGATGTTAAATCCGTCCACAGGGCATTGTGCAGCACACATCTATCATATATTATTGTTGTTGTAGTGTTTTTTTTAAAAATGTTATACAAGTAAACTTATTAGGCACCTGGTGTTGTTTATTGAAGGTGATTTAAAGTGGCAGATAAACTCCTGAGGTGTTGGGTTCCGCCAATATTTTTGTGTGATTATGTGAATTGTACCTGTCACTACAAAAATAAAAGTCAATCAATCATATTATGATTTTTTGAAGTTTTAAATTATTTCAAGTTCAACTTTTACAAAGTATTTTCTGTTGATTTTAGGAAATTAGGATACTAACTGCACTTTTAAATTCAATTTCAATTGACCAGCTAGAAGAACAATTTTAACCAAATCAAAGTGGTATAATTGCTCCAAAGTAATTTCTCTTTATCAGTTTTATGCTATCTTTAAGTATTGAAAGTCACAATAAAAGTGCTCTGAATGACCAGCCAGTCTTAAAATGATGTTGGTATAATTCCGTCCACTTTCGTTTGCATTGTATTGCCTTTCAAGGTGTCACAATTAAGTAATTTAACAAATTCAATAAAATTTCACATTCCCATCATTTTCTTTTTACCCGAAATACATTTGTTTGTAGATGGAAATAGCCCAAAAAGAATAGGATGACCAACTGGCTGAAATGCACAAAAGTTTTGTGATAAAGTCACAGAATTTCATTGGTTTTTTTAAAATCCCATATTGGTTAATCACCTAAATTGTGAATAAAACTGCTATCAAAGTCATAAAAAAGGGCAAAATCTGTAGAAAATGAATTTCTCGGGCATTTAAAACTCGCACAATTGCATTGAATGTATTTAAATGCCTATATTCCAGAGAGTGGACGGATTTACTATCCTTGACAGTAGGGGTTTAGGCATATTAGCGAAATGATTTTAAAAGAAATACTGAAATACTAAAAACATTACTTTTAATGGATCCATACTTACTATCAAGTCTGGTCTAACATTTGTCGAGTCCTATGACTTAGAAAAAATCCACAAGCAACTTGTTAATTGTAACCAGCCATGGATACATTCCAATAGGTAAATAGAGAACAATAATATAATATCTTTATTCAAATAAAAGAAAAGAAGAATCTGCACAAGTTACAATAAAATAAGTGGTGGAAGACAATTAGCTAATGAAAAACAAACTCCATGGAAATGGCAATTAGGGTTTGAAGTGTCAAGGAAAGTTCAAGGAACTCCAGAATTGCAATTTAGCATGGTTGAAAAGTAATTAGTATAATACCTGCATCACCAAACTGAAACCCAATTGCAATGTTCAAGGCCTTAGAGATTGGCATATCATACAAGCCACCCAATAACCAATTTGGCAATTAAATACCGGCCGTTCTGCTTTTTACAATTCCGCGGAATGCAGATTCCGCATTTTACAGTTCCGTTTTTTACAGTTCCGCATTTTACAATTCCGCTTTTTACAGTTCCGCGGAATACAGATATTCCATTCCGTCAATTCCGTTCCGTTCCGTCAAATACAGACGCCCCCTATAAATTTATAAACTAAAACCATCTGACACTTCGTGTGGTCGGCTTATAGAGGGACTCATGGAGTCTGAACTAAAACACTTCGTTAATTGTAGGACCTACTCTTTTCCACTTTTTGCTGCTTAAATATTAACAAATAGGCCCTAAGCATAATATTCATTTTGCTATTCATCCCATTTCTCGGATCCATCCAAAAAAGAAAATAATTAAAAAAGACAAAAACGTTAGCTCGGAAAAGCGTAAATTATCACTGCATAACAATGGTCATTGCATAACGGCAGACTGACTGGCGCCATACCATATTTGATTGATTTTTAATGCAGCCTAACATTAAATTGAGGCAAACAGCAAAGTGGCGTATTTAGGGGTGACTTCCCTATATTCAGAAGGTCCAATGTTCAGAAGGTCCATTGGTCAGAAGGTCCAATGTTCAGAAGGTCCATTGGTCAGAAGGTCCGTTGTTCAGAAGGTCCAATGTTCAGAATTTTTGTCATTTTTTCACAGACAGTTCTTCTGGAAATTTACCTTAAACTTTGTTGTGAATGCTGGGGTAATTGCCAATTGGTTGATTGCCCCTGTATATTTAAGTGGATGACAATTATTAAGATATTTCAAAATCTTAATTGCGCTCTGATTGCTGCCCAAATATTGTGCCTGAATTTGGGCAAGAATATGGAAACAGGTCACAACTCCCCCCCCCCTTGGCCCTCCGAAAGTCAATTCATGTAAATATATATATATGCCCCTGGAAGATCCAGGAAGTTGGCTACCATTTCTGGCTGGTGAAGGGGCCGGAGTGCAACCCTCCGAGAAAGCTGTAGAGCTTGGTTGGTGACGGGGCCAACTCAGTGGAGGTTAGCTACTTGAACTGGCTACCTGGCAGTTACCTACCTGAAACTCTTCCCATTTCTGGCTGGTGACGGGGCCGGAATCCAACCCTCCGAAAAGCTGCATAGCTTGGCTGGTGACGGGCCAACTCGGTGGAAGTTAGCTGTCCGAAGCTGGTTACCTGGAAGCTACTCGAAACTTTGGGAAAATGGCCACTTGAACTGGCTACCTGGCAGTTACCTGGCAGTTACCTGGCAGCTACTTGAATCTCTTCCAAATACTGGCTAGCCCTGGACCCCTGGGGACAGGGGTCATGAATCCTCCCATTGGAAAACCATGAGATTTGACAGACACACTCAGGGAGAATTGAATATTCTTTTTTGTATTGGTAGTAGGGCCAAAATAAAGCATACAAGCTGAAAGTTGTCACTGAGTTGGCCCCGTCACCGGCAAAGCAGCTTTTCGGAGGGTTGGATTCCGGCCCCGTCACCAGCCAGAAATGGAAAGAGTTTCAAGTAGCTGCCAGGTAACTGCCAGGTAGCCAGTTCAAGTAGCTAACTTCCACTGAGTTGGCCCCGTCACCTGCCAAGCTCTGCAGCTTTTCGGAGGGTTGCATTCAGGCCCCGTCACCAGCCAGAAATGGGAAGAGTTTCAAGTAGCTGCCAGGTAACTGCCAGGTAGCCAGTTCAAGTACCTATCTTCCCAAAGTTTCAAGTAGCTGTCAGGTAACTGCCAGGTAGCCAGTTAAAGTAGCTATCTTCCACTGAGTTGGCCCTGTCACATTGATTTTGTATACTGATAAATCATTAGCAAATATATATGCAACGTCATGAACTTCCCATTTTGCTTATATTGTACCAATTGAAATAGGAATGTCTTGTCAGGTTTGCAAAGATCCACTTAATTTTGTGAACAGAGGTACCCTGAACTAGCACTGGTCCTACAGTCTGTTTAAACATGCTGGAGGAGGTGGTCCAACTTATACCCTGAACTTACATTATTTATGAACAGAAATTGCACCTATATTGCCCAAGCCGGAATTTGCATGATTTGGGCTGATATGTACGCCTAGTTATGCTATTTTAGTAGCAGAAATAAAAATTTTCAGCCGTCCAGTCCTTTCCCTTTCCCGTAATTTTTAATGGATGTGTGTACACATCATGCCTATAAAGGATGGCGCTGCGAGCGCCGTTTTCCAAAATGGATGTTCTTGTCAGATTTGACAATTTTGCGAGGTGAAAATGTGGATTTATTGGTTCATGTCAATCTTTGGTGAGTGTTTCAAGGGCAATATCTTTAACTCTGATTGCAATGAAGCATCGGCTGCTATCATGACTATCACACAGTCACTTGATTGATTACAAATTGCAATTATCCATGCTAATTAGGGCCGACCAGATGATCTTTGGGGGGGGGGCTATGGATATTTAGAGAAAAAAAAAGATTGTTTCCCACTTGACAATGAAAAAAAAGTTTGTTCAGTACATGGAAATAAAAAAGAAGTTTGTTTCCACCTGCAGCTAAGGTACCGTAATGTTAAAATTCTGATAAAAAAGTTTGTCGCGAGTTCGCATTCGAAAAAATTGTTCGTCGACGCGCCGCAAACGGAAAAAAAATCGTCCCGGGCGTAAAATTCATAGCCCTCACCCCAACTATCATCTGGTCGGCCCCTTACGACTTCGTGGTCAATTGGATGTTGATTCAAGGCAATCGTCCACTTCACAGGCCATTTAATTGCATTTGAGATCAATATCCACTTATGTAATTGTCCCGTGAGTCAGATAATTGGTCATTCTTATCAATACAGTGGTTAAAGAATATTGACAACTCACCAGTCAGTAATAAATGCCAATTTTCAGGTTGCAGAATCCACATTTTATTAAAAGTGACTCCATCTTGAATTTCACTAAAAACACTGCAAACAGCGTCCTCTTTTACCCCGGTGACACATCTCCATTTATGGAGTCACAGTGACAAAATGGACAGTTTTGGCGGGAAATTTGAAATTGGAGCATTTTCAGAATGTCTTTTGGGCCCTGTCTTGGCGATATTGTTTGGAGATGTTTGGGTCAAGAGATGTCCATTTATAACTTGATTATAGAGCATGCATCTGGCATAGGAATGAATACCAGGAAAGTTGTAATTAAGACGTGTTTTCATTTTATATCTTGCTTTGATCCACTGCGGGCAGCTGCACACATTGTGTATTGGCCGCAGCACCTAGACTATTACACGTATGATATTTGGCACCGCTCCTATCCTGCACTGCTCCTATTCTACACTGCTCCTATTCTACACTGCTCCTATCCTGCACTACTCCTACGATTCTATCCTGCATTACTCCTATCCTGCACTATTCCTATTCTGTGCTACTCCCTCTGCACTGCTCCTATCCTGCACTACTCCTATTCTGCACTGCCAATATCCCGAACTCCTATTCTGCATTGGTCCTATTCTGCACTTCTCCCTTTGCACTGCTCCTTTCGAGCACTACTCCCTGTGCACTTCTCCTATCCTGCACTACTCCCTCTGCACTGCTCCTTTCATGCACTACTCCTATTCTGCACTGCCAATATCCCGAACTCCTATTCTGCATTGGTCCTATTCTGCATTTCTCCCTTTGCACTGCTCCTTTCCCGCACTACTCCCTGTGCACTTCTCCTATCCTGCACTACTCCCTCTGCACTGCTCCTATCCTGCACTACTCCTATTCTGCACTGCCAATATCCCGAACTCCTATTCTGCATTGGTCCTATTCTGCACTTCTCCCTTTGCACTGCTCCTTTCGAGCACTACTCCCTGTGCACTTCTCCTATCCTGCACTACTCCCTCTGCACTGCTCCTATCCTGCACTACTCCTATTCTGCACTGCCAATATCCCGAACTCCTATTCTGCATTGGTCCTATTCTGCATTTCTCCCTTTGCACTGCTCCTTTCGAGCACTACTCCCTGTGCACTTCTCCTATCCTGCACTACTCCCTCTGCACTGCTCCTTTTCTGCACTACTCCTATCCTGCATGCTCCTATCCTGCACTGCTCCTATCCTGCACTGCTCCTATCCTGGATCTTCATATAAAAAGGACATAAAGACAGCAATTTCTAAGATTTCATGAGCAGAAGTATTTCCATCAACAACACATAAACTGATGATGTCAGTTATCGCAAGGCACCGAGTGCGATATCAGTATAATATCGCACTCGATGCTATGCAATAACTGTATAATATTGTATCAGTAGTGGGCCTACAGCAAATGAGAAGTTGGTCTGCCTCACATTTATTGCCTGGATGATCGTTTCACTATGGTTAGGTCACTTGCATGGCTGAGTCACTCAGTGAGTGGTTACGGTCACTTACACTGTGGCCCTTGTACTACGGGTCCATCCTGACTCAGACTGGGAATATGTCAAGATGTGTGGGGCAAATCTAGGGCTGCCCTAAGGACTCCACCACAAAGGGGGCCCACACCCAAACCCAACAATAAAAAAAAGGAAAAAAAAAGGGTTGCTCAAATTCTGAACATTGGACCTTCTGAACATTGGACCTTCTGAACAATGGACCTTCTGACCATTGAACCTTCTGACCATTGGACCTTCTGAACATTGAACCTTCTGAACATAGGGCTGTAACCGTATTTAGGGGGGGGGGGCATTGTGCCCCCCTCAGGCAAAAAATTAACATGGAACAGATAGGCAGTGCCACAGAGCGCCGCCTATTTGCCCCATGTTATGCCCCCCCCTCAGGCCATTTCTAGATACGCCCCTGATAGGTAGATAGATAGATAGATAGTAGTATTGCATTGAATTGAATTTTTATTTACTTCGTAGAAATTACACATGTGCATTATCCATAGGTCTGACTTGACAGGGGGGCTCACAAAAATGCAATTCAATCTATCAATCTATCAATCTATCTATCTCTCTATATATCTATCTATCTTTCTATCTATATGTCTATCTATATTCTATCTATCTATCTATCTATCTATCTATCTATCTATCTATCCATCTATATTATACCAGGCGAACCTGGCTACATCATCTGCCAAAATTTGAATCTCACTGTTTCCCAAACTTTGGGGGGGGGGGGATCGCCCCCCCCCCCTCTGGTACGCCTATGGGAGGTTCATTTGCAAGAAAATGAAGTTTACATGTCATGATGTTTGATGGTGATTATTGAAGGGTTTATCATTTCATAATCTTTCAATAAACAAATGATTCAAGCCATGATTTCAACATAATATCAAATTATGTATTAGAAAGGAAACAATACCAATTAGTTTCACTTGCATACGACCCTTAATTATTTTAGGCTGCAAATATTAATTATGTAATCTATATTTCTGGGCGAGAGATGTCCCTCTCCTCCTCTTAAGCAGTAGCTGTCAATCAAAACTTATCTGGCCAATCCATGATGTGACTCCTCCCCTTATTTATCATCTGCATAGTGCACAGATCACTGACTCCAGCCAAGTCAGTGACCTCTGCATTGTTGCGCAATGCAATGTAACCATTTTCCAGACTTGATCAACAAAACACTGTCTGAGTTTTTGTTGCTCTGAAGTGCACATACACTGTTGTTGCCCCCCTCCCTGCATCTTACCTGCTTTTCTTAAAACTTTCTTAAACTCGGTGACCTCTTGATTGAGATTTACCTGTGCCATCAGAAAATTAGAAATTGCAGGATCTCTGGCTGTGTTGGTCCTAGAAGGTTGGCGTTTTCTTCTAACCATACAATGTTACCCTTTTTGTGAACTATTTCAGTTTGAATATTGATGGGTGCTTGCAAAATATTGTTCCAAAAATTCAATTTAGAAACGAACAGTGAATACACATTATTCAAACTGTATTTCATAAAATGTTTAGCTGAGACATGGATTATCTTAATTAAATACTGAATTTGGTGCTCCAAACAAAATGCTCCTTCTTAAGACTTGATTGATTTGTTAGTTGAACCTTCTTCCGTACATTTGGTATGAATAACAATTATTATTAATTGGCTGATTATTAAATCTGATCTGTTATCTCACTGTGTAAAACCACAGGTGAGAAGTTCAGAAACCTTCTCTTGAATCTTGATTTTTAAAAATAAACCATATTGAAAAGCCTTTTTCAAATTTATCAGAATGGCAATTTAAAAAAAAGGACATGTCCCACTTCAAAGGAGTAGGCCACTGCTGTTAAACTCAACATGCTCAAGCTTTTTTCAGGAGATTCTTAATTAGATTCATGAAACACAGCTGTTTATAATGATACAGCATTTTGATTTTGGAAACAATATTTTCATTACTAGCATTTACCCGTGATAAATGGCAGTCAGAGAGTTACCTACATTTTGTATCACTCCCATAGGCATCAGAATACATTTTGCTTCTATTCTGCAATTGATGTGTGACAATTAAAGAAATTCATGGAGCCTGATTGGTGTTGAAGTATCAAATTTGAATCGTTAAAAGCTAAATTTATAAATTAAGCATTTATACAGGTGTGTCACAGCCACTCACAGGGATGGAAAAATGCTCATTTCATCTTTTTCATTGAAATGTTATGCAGTCTCTCCTAATTTTAATATCAGAACAAATTCTCTATTACAAAATTGGTTGAAAAATTACATAGGGGTTAATAAAGAGTTAGATGGTCATTCACTAGTTTAACACTCATATGCGTGTTTTACTGTCAAACTTTTTTTTCGTCATTTAGAAATTGTATGACTAATATCTCATCACTTTTGTGAGAATGAAAGTTGTCAAAAAGTGGGAGATAGGAGCGACATGCTGAGCACTAAGAGCATTTTCATAATATATAGCATGGTCGTTGCAAGCGGTAAGTGAATAGCGAAAGTGAGGTTAGAGGTCAGAGGGCATTAAAAAGGGATTATATTCTTTGGAGTAAGTACAGAAAAATGCATCCAGAAATAGGCCTATAGATACAATGCTCTTTTGACACAAATGGATTTAATCTGCAAAAAAACCACATACTATTTTTTTTTTCAATAAAACTCCAATAAAAAGGCTACATTTTGTTGTGCCAATTGTATCTCAAAGAACAATAATTAACAGCTCGATCTCAGAGCAACATAAGGACATCAGACATTCGGTGCCACATTGTCTGTCACAACAATGCAGGTTATCTTGCTATTGAAACATATACTTACTTAGTATAAACATGCTAATTTTGACTTTTATGAAGTTTTTAAAGTTTAATTAATTCCGTTAAGGTGACTCAAGCGTGGTAGTTTGATCATACAGATTTTTCTAAAATTTTGCACAGGTAGTCTATGGGACCCATACATTCCAAAAATGAAAAATTAAAAAATTTCACCGACTCACTTGGTTGCCATGGTAACAGCATGTTTGGCCTGATGACTGCTTAAAAGTTATAGATTAAGTTTTTGGTTATGGACCACAGAATAAAGCATTACATGCATTTGTCACACAAAAATGTCAGAAATGTCTTCCCATGGATGTAAACCAATACATTTGCCACAAATTTGAAGAAAAAGGTTAAAATACTTTTTTCTGTATGAGCTCAAAGGGCACAAACACACTAATTAATTGAAGATTTTGCATGCATCAATTTTGGCAGTAATCAAATTTTAGGAAAACGATCATACAGATTTTTTTTTTAAATTTGCGTATATCATAAACAGGTTATTTTCAAACAAATGTCCAAAAATAAAAAAATTTCACCGAGTCGTTTTTTCACTGCAGTACCATGACTATGCCAATGTCAATTTAAAGAAATAAAGACAATTTTAGACACAGTTGACTGAAATTAGTTGAGAAAATTCTTTTGATAAAGACGGGAAGCTAAAACTTTGAATTAGCATAGAGTAGGTGTTACTGCATTCAATAAAAAAATAATTCTGCTTCTAGCTGCATTAGATCTCATTTAAATAGCAAATTACTGGCTGCCATGCTGTTAAAAAAAAGAGAGCAGAAAATGGTAACGTCACAACTTTTTCAGGGCCTGCAGCAGTGGTGACGCTATGTTGCTAGGCAACCAGGCTGCTCAGAAGTTATGTGCAGTGTACCATGCTTGAGTCACCTTAAATGAAGTTTTTAAGTAGAATTAATTCCGTTTTAAGGTTTGTTAAGTTTAATTAATTCCATTCATCAACACACAAAATTCAATAAGGCGAACGAAGAATTCACAAGCGTGAACATTGTTTCAACAATGCTAACATTGTTTCAACAATGTGAACATTGTTTCAACAATGCGAACATAGAATTCATACAAACATAGGTTCAACAACACGAACATAGACAATGCGAACATATTTTTCATAACTGCGATGTCCCACGTCATGATTATGAAGATGAGGCTAGGTCTAAGGTCTGTTCATGACGCCACCTGCAATGTAGTTGCTGTGACGTCAACCTATTCTGCCATGACCGGTGAGGTCGCATGATAAAACAACATTTATCACCTGGTTGGCTGTGAATATCACGGTTTACAGTCAAAATATCAGGGCCTATGATATTGTAAAAAATACCACCCTTCAAGGGTGATATTTTTTAACAATGGTTATGACATCACCAGCATTTCAGCTGCCTGATGATGTCACAAACCAGACAAGGGCCAGAATAATGGGATTGTGACGTCATGTCCATTGTTGCTCCATGGTGACGTCACATTTTTGTAATGGCAGAAAATAGTCCCTCTTTATAACTGAAAATTTGAGGTAAAACCAGGTGATAAAAGCAAAACAACCACGCGTCAGGGCACTTCGTACAATATCACTCGCTGTTGTGTGAATTAATATCACTCTCGCCCTGCGGGCTCGAGTGATATTAATTCACACAACAGCTCGTGATATTGTTACTCAGTGACCCTGACTTGGGTTGTTTTGTTATAAAGTCTATGGATGGATGGATGGATGGATGGATGTTTGACCCGTAAATTGTTACAATGTAACTTATCCACAATAGTTGTCTATTAAGTTTGACCTAACTAAATGTAGCAAAAATGTTTTCCAGACATGGGTCATTTTCGCGAAAACGCGCAATTTGATGTCCTGCATTCGTGTGTGTCTGCCTTTGTAGGACTGAAATTGATTTTTGGCCAAATATTTAGAATAACATTTTTCCTAGAAGAAAACAAAAATTTACGTGGGTGTGGCCATGCTGAACATGCTATATCACGCATTAAGTAGTCAAAATTCATGAAAACAGGCAAGTGACAACTCAATTCAATTCAATTATTTTATTTAAGTGAATGCAATTTACACAAATTTCCCAGCCCTACTGGGCTTATAATCACTTTAACACATATGCAATGCAAGACAGGTGGCAATACAAAATTATACAAAGGTAAACAATCGAATACAAAATATAAGAGTTACAGGCATAGGCAGTCTTATTTGAAAAACCAAGATTAAACATAAGTGGAGCTTTTCCGTACATTAAAGGCATTATTGACAAATTTTGACATTACTTCAACAAATTCATCAGACATTAAAATCTGTATCTTAGCCTCTGGATCTAGTATATCAATTAAATCATATTTCCTTCTCACCTCGTTAAATAAATTATGTCTTAAAGTATATAGGCCTATCTACCACAGTACAAGATGAAATGTATTTCAGATTCTACACATCCTGGTCGCAATAAAACCTATATTCTATTGGGATATCTTGGTATCTACGTGTCTCTAGACTTAGTGGTAATATTCCTAAACGAATCTGTGCAAAAAGAGAGTGGATACTTCTATTACTTATAAATTTGACATAATTCTCAGCTGACATGCGTGAACTGAGGAGTTGAAAACAGAAACTGAACATTGACAATTTGGTTAAAATGACAAGCTGCCACATGTATGTAAGTAAATCAGCTGGCTTCTTGTATTTTGTTCTCATAGCATATCATCATTTGAGTTGAAAACTCAGACTGAGACAAAACATTCAAGCATTAAAAGAATTGTATGTTATATGCCTACATTAAAAGAAAGAAACATTTTATCAGAAGTTATTAAAACTGAATTCCAAAGCAAATCCCAGTTGTAACCTCTGAACACATGTTAATTGCACTTTAAGAATGTTCAATAAGATTATCATACCCTGACACTTCAATACCAATCAGTGAAGTGCTGACACTTCAAATCCAATTGGGCACTGGTACTTAAATGCCACTTAGACACTGATACAATAGGAAGGGTACCTTGCTATCCAATGCCAATTAAAGACCCTACTGGTTGTCATTCCGAAGCCAAGCATAATTATGATCCCACTGGGATTATGTGGGCCCTACTGGGAACCAGAAATCTTTATGTAGGCAGGCCCTGGCAGGGGCACTTTGGGGCACAGGAACAATATGGAAAAGCACAAACATTGTTAAATTACTTGCGACACTTTCAAATGACATACAAACAATGGAAATAATAGTACACTAAATTCCTGGTATTAGGCCCTATGTTTAACTGACTTTATTGCCCTCTCCCCCACCCAGATTAACTGGCAAGAAAAAATTCTAATTACTTGAATTTTATTGCAGACCACCAACCTGTCAAAAAGATCAAAGAATCTATAGATTAACTAATTAAAAGCAAAGCATTACACAGCCACAGTAAGTATATTACTGATAAATTAGCAGTTATTACTTGATAACATATCTGTTATTGGACTTCAGTATGGTATATGAAAAGAAACAAGCTTTCCAAACTGGGCTAAGGTATCTGAGTACTCACAACTCTCATTCAATACGGACAATGGTGTATTGGCTGTTGATAGGCCTATACTGTTATATCATGCAAGAGGATTGCACAGAAGAAGACCATGATCAATGAAAAAAGGGCAAGTTAAAAAAAAATTGTTGGTCTGGAGAGGACCTAACATTCTTTTAATACTTGATAACGATGATATTTATAATTCTTTGTTTTTAATAGTTTGTAATACCAGCTAGTAAACTTTAAAACTGCACTTCACATTAGTTTTTCCAACAGGCAGGTCATTCTAAGGGGCTGAGCTGATGATCTTGGGGGGGGGGGGGTGGGCTGCGAATTTTTGGTTAAAAAAGGACATTTGTTGACTATTAGATTAGTGTTGAAAACTTGAAATTATGGCACGATCATTATATTCATGACACATCATCAGTATACAAATCTATTTTCTGTCATTTTCTTCCCTGTAAAAAGTGATCCAGCTGTTATGATACAGAAGGCAGTTTTGACCACTGTGTCCAATTATCCAGGAGACTTTTCTGCTCAGTGTTAATCAAAAATACCTATAGGTTTAAAACAAAAAAATTACTCTCCATGTAAACTTGTAGGATTTTGAAATAGGTAGAGTCAAGGAGGGTAAATCCGTCCACTTTTGGCTAAAACTGTGTTTCCAGGATAATGAGAATATTTAGATTCAGTAATAAAAATTAGTCCATTGAAAGGGGCCAATTTCGTTCTATCATCAATAGCAAAAAAAGTAAAATATTAAAATAACTTCTGCTGAAACCATGGCAACAAAAATTTAAGGTTAGGGCACCTAAATCTGTCCACTTTGCTGGTAAATCCGTCCAGCAATGATGTTAAATCCGTCCACAGGGCATTGTGCAGCACACATCTATCATATATTATTGTTGTTGTAGTGTTTTTTTTAAAAATGTTATACAAGTAAACTTATTAGGCACCTGGTGTTGTTTATTGAAGGTGATTTAAAGTGGCAGATAAACTCCTGAGGTGTTGGGTTCCGCCAATATTTTTGTGTGATTATGTGAATTGTACCTGTCACTACAAAAATAAAAGTCAATCAATCATATTATGATTTTTTGAAGTTTTAAATTATTTCAAGTTCAACTTTTACAAAGTATTTTCTGTTGATTTTAGGAAATTAGGATACTAACTGCACTTTTAAATTCAATTTCAATTGACCAGCTAGAAGAACAATTTTAACCAAATCAAAGTGGTATAATTGCTCCAAAGTAATTTCTCTTTATCAGTTTTATGCTATCTTTAAGTATTGAAAGTCACAATAAAAGTGCTCTGAATGACCAGCCAGTCTTAAAATGATGTTGGTATAATTCCGTCCACTTTCGTTTGCATTGTATTGCCTTTCAAGGTGTCACAATTAAGTAATTTAACAAATTCAATAAAATTTCACATTCCCATCATTTTCTTTTTACCCGAAATACATTTGTTTGTAGATGGAAATAGCCCAAAAAGAATAGGATGACCAACTGGCTGAAATGCACAAAAGTTTTGTGATAAAGTCACAGAATTTCATTGGTTTTTTTAAAATCCCATATTGGTTAATCACCTAAATTGTGAATAAAACTGCTATCAAAGTCATAAAAAAGGGCAAAATCTGTAGAAAATGAATTTCTCGGGCATTTAAAACTCGCACAATTGCATTGAATGTATTTAAATGCCTATATTCCAGAGAGTGGACGGATTTACTATCCTTGACAGTAGGGGTTTAGGCATATTAGCGAAATGATTTTAAAAGAAATACTGAAATACTAAAAACATTACTTTTAATGGATCCATACTTACTATCAAGTCTGGTCTAACATTTGTTGAGTCCTATGACTTAGAAAAAATCCACAAGCAACTTGTTAATTGTAACCAGCCATGGATACATTCCAATAGGTAAATAGAGAACAATAATATAATATCTTTATTCAAATAAAAGAAAAGAAGAATCTGCACAAGTTACAATAAAATAAGTGGTGGAAGACAATTAGCTAATGAAAAACAAACTCCATGGAAATGGCAATTAGGGTTTGAAGTGTCAAGGAAAGTTCAAGGAACTCCAGAATTGCAATTTAGCATGGTTGAAAAGTAATTAGTATAATACCTGCATCACCAAGCTGAAACCCAATTGCAATGTTCAAGGCCTTAGAGATTGGCATATCATACAAGCCACCCAATAACCAATTTGGCAATTAAATCCCGGCCGTTCTGCTTTTTACAATTCCGCGGAATGCAGATCCCGCTGTTTACAGTTCCGTTTTTTACAGTTCCGCATTTTACAATTCCGCTTTTTACAGTTCCGCGGAATACAGATATTCCATTCCGTCAATTCCGTTCCGTTCCGTCAAATACAGACGCCCCCTATAAATTTATAAACTAAAACCATCTGACACTTCGTGTGGTCGGCTTATAGAGGGACTCATGGAGTCTGAACTAAAACACTTCGTTAATTGTAGGACCTACTCTTTTCCACTTTTTGCTGCTTAAATATTAACAAATAGGCCCTAAGCATAATATTCATTTTGCTATTCATCCCATTTCTCGGATCCATCCAAAAAAGAAAATAATTAAAAAAGACAAAAACGTTAGCTCGGAAATGCGTAAATTATCACTGCATAACAATGGTCATTGCATAACGGCAGACTGACTGGCGCCATACCATATTTGATTGATTTTTAATGCAGCCTAACATTAAATTGAGGCAAACAGCAAAGTGGCGTATTTAGGGGTGACTTCCCTATATTCAGAAGGTCCAATGTTCAGAAGGTCCATTGGTCAGAAGGTCCAATGTTCAGAAGGTCCATTGGTCAGAAGGTCCGTTGTTCAGAAGGTCCAATGTTCAGAATTTTTGTCATTTTTTCACAGACAGTTCTTCTGGAAATTTACCTTAAACTTTGTTGTGAATGCTGGGGTAATTGCCAATTGGTTGATTGCCCCTGTATATTTAAGTGGATGACAATTATTAAGATATTTCAAAATCTTAATTGCGCTCTGATTGCTGCCCAAATATTGTGCCTGAATTTGGGCAAGAATATGGAAACAGGTCACAACTCCCCCCCCCCTTGGCCCTCCGAAAGTCAATTCATGTAAATAGATATATATGCCCCTGGAAGATCCATGAAGTTGGCTACCATTTCTGGCTGGTGAAGGGGCCGGAGTGCAACCCTCCGAAAAGCTGTAGAGCTTGGTTGGTGACGGGGCCAACTAAGTGGAGGTTAGCTACTTGCACTGGCTACCTGGCAGTTACCTACCTGAAACTCTTCCCATTTCTGGCTGGTGACGGGGCCGGAATCCAACCCTCCGAAAAGCTGCATAGCTTGGCTGGTGACGGGCCAACTCGGTGGAAGTTAGCTGTCCGAAGCTGGTTACCTGGAAGCTACTCGAAACTTTGGGAAAATGGCCACTTGAACTGGCTACCTGGCAGTTACCTGGCAGTTACCTGGCAGCTACTTGAATCTCTTCCAAATACTGGCTAGCCCTGGACCCCTGGGGACAGGGGTCATGAATCCTCCCATTGGAAAACCATGAGATTTGACAGACACACTCAGGGAGAATTGAATATTCTTTTTTGTATTGGTAGTAGGGCCAAAATAAAGCATACAAGCTGAAAGTTGTCACTGAGTTGGCCCCGTCACCGGCAAAGTGCTCAGCTTTTCGGAGGGTTGGATTCCGGCCCCGTCACCAGCCAGAAATGGAAAGAGTTTCAAGTAGCTGCCAGGTAACTGCCAGGTAGCCAGTTCAAGTAGCTAACTTCCACTGAGTTGGCCCCGTCACCTGCCAAGCTCTGCAGCTTTTCGGAGGGTTGCATTCAGGCCCCGTCACCAGCCAGAAATGGGAAGAGTTTCAAGTAGCTGCCAGGTAACTGCCAGGTAGCCAGTTCAAGTACCTATCTTCCCAAAGTTTCAAGTAGCTGTCAGGTAACTGCCAGGTAGCCAGTTAAAGTAGCTATCTTCCACTGAGTTGGCCCTGTCACATTGATTTTGTGTACTGACAAATCATTAGCAAATATATATGCAATGTCATGAACTTCCCATTTTGCTTATAATGTACCAATTGAAATAGGAATGTCTTGTCAGGTTTGCAAAGATCCACTTAATTTTGTGAACAGAGGTACCCTGAACTAGCACTGGTCCTACAGTCTGTTTAAACATGCTGGAGGAGGTGGTCCAACTTATACCCTGAACTTACATTATTTATGAACAGAAATTGCACCTATATTGCCCAAGCCGGAATTTGCATGATTTGGGCTGATATGTACGCCTAGTTATGCTATTTTAGTAGCAGAAATAAAAATTTTCGGCCGTCCAGTCCTTTCCCTTTCCCGTAATTTTTAATGGATGTGTGTACACATCATGCCTATAAAGGATGGCGCTGCGAGCGCCGTTTTCCAAAATGGATGTTCTTGTCAGATTTGACAATTTTGCGAGGTGAAAATGTGGATTTATTGGTTCATGTCAATCTTTGGTGAGTGTTTCAAGGGCAATATCTTTAACTCTGATTGCAATGAAGCATCGGCTGCTATCATGACTATCACACAGTCACTTGATTGATTACAAATTGCAATTATCCATGCTAATTAGGGCCGACCAGATGATCTTTGGGGGGGGGGCTATGGATATTTAGAGAAAAAAAAAGATTGTTTCCCACTTGACAATGAAAAAAAAGTTTGTTCAGTACATGGAAATAAAAAAGAAGTTTGTTTCCACCTGCAGCTAAGGTACCGTAATGTTAAAATTCTGATAAAAAAGTTTGTCGCGAGTTCGCATTCGAAAAAATTGTTCGTCGACGCGCCGCAAACGGAAAAAAAATCGTCCCGGGCGTAAAATTCATAGCCCTCACCCCAACTATCATCTGGTCGGCCCCTTACGACTTCGTGGTCAATTGGATGTTGATTCAAGGCAATCGTCCACTTCACAGGCCATTTAATTGCATTTGAGATCAATATCCACTTATGTAATTGTCCCGTGAGTCAGATAATTGGTCATTCTTATCAATACAGTGGTTAAAGAATATTGACAACTCACCAGTCAGTAATAAATGCCAATTTTCAGGTTGCAGAATCCACATTTTATTAAAAGTGACTCCATCTTGAATTTCACTAAAAACACTGCAAACAGCGTCCTCTTTTACCCCGGTGACACATCTCCATTTATGGAGTCACAGTGACAAAATGGACAGTTTTGGCGGGAAATTTGAAATTGGAGCTTTTTCAGAATGTCTTTTGGGCCCTGTCTTGGCGATATTGTTTGGAGATGTTTGGGTCAAGAGATGTCCATTTATAACTTGATTATAGAGCATGCATCTGGCATAGGAATGAATACCAGGAAAGTTGTAATTAAGACGTGTTTTCATTTTATATCTTGCTTTGATCCACTGCGGGCAGCTGCACACATTGTGTATTGGCCGCAGCACCTAGACTATTACACGTATGATATTTGGCACCGCTCCTATCCTGCACTGCTCCTATTCTACACTGCTCCTATTCTACACTGCTCCTATCCTGCACTACTCCTACGATTCTATCCTGCATTACTCCTATCCTGCACTATTCCTATTCTGTGCTACTCCCTCTGCACTGCTCCTATCCTGCACTACTCCTATTCTGCACTGCCAATATCCCGAACTCCTATTCTGCATTGGTCCTATTCTGCACTTCTCCCTTTGCACTGCTCCTTTCGAGCACTACTCCCTGTGCACTTCTCCTATCCTGCACTACTCCCTCTGCACTGCTCCTTTCATGCACTACTCCTATTCTGCACTGCCAATATCCCGAACTCCTATTCTGCATTGGTCCTATTCTGCATTTCTCCCTTTGCACTGCTCCTTTCGAGCACTACTCCCTGTGCACTTCTCCTATCCTGCACTACTCCCTCTGCACTGCTCCTATCCTGCACTACTCCTATTCTGCACTGCCAATATCCCGAACTCCTATTCTGCATTGGTCCTATTCTGCACTTCTCCCTTTGCACTGCTCCTTTCGAGCACTACTCCCTGTGCACTTCTCCTATCCTGCACTACTCCCTCTGCACTGCTCCTATCCTGCACTACTCCTATTCTGCACTGCCAATATCCCGAACTCCTATTCTGCATTGGTCCTATTCTGCACTTCTCCCTTTGCACTGCTCCTTTCGAGCACTACTCCCTGTGCACTTCTCCTATCCTGCACTACTCCCTCTGCACTGCTCCTTTTCTGCACTACTCCTATCCTGCATGATCCTATCCTGCACTGCTCCTATCCTGCACTGCTCCTATCCTGGATCTTCATATATAAAAAGTCACATAAAGACAGCAATTTCTAAGATTTCATGAGCAGAAGTATTTCCATCAACAACACATAAACTGATGATGTCAGTTATCGCAAGGCACCGAGTGCGATATCAGTATAATATCGCACTCGATGCTATGCAATAACTGTATAATATTGTATCAGTAGTGGGCCTACAGCAAATGAGAAGTTGGTCTGCCTCACATTTATTGCCTGGATGATCGTTTCACTATGGTTAGGTCACTTGCATGGCTGAGTCACTCAGTGAGTGGTTACGGTCACTTACACTGTGGCCCTTGTACTACGGGTCCATCCTGACTCAGACTGGGAATATGTCAAGATGTGTGGAGCAAATCTAGGGCTGCCCTAAGGACTCCACCACAGGGGCCCACACCCAAACCCAACAATAAAAAAAAGGAAAAAAAAAGGGTTGCTCAAATTCTGAACATTGGACCTTCTGAACATTGGACCTTCTGAACAATGGACCTTCTGACCATTGAACCTTCTGACCATTGGACCTTCTGAACATTGAACCTTCTGAACATAGGGCTGTAACCGTATTTAGGGGGGGGGGCAATGTGCCCCCCTCAGGCAAAAAATTAACATGGAACAGATAGGCAGTGCCGCAGAGCGCCGCCTATTTGCCCCATGTTATGCCCCCCCCCTCAGGCCATTTCTAGATACGCCCCTGATAGGTAGATAGATAGATAGATAGTAGTATTGCATTGAATTGAATTTTTATTTACTTCGTAGAAATTACACATGTGCATTATCCATAGGTCTGACTTGACAGGGGGGCTCACAAAAATGCAATTCAATCTATCAATCTATCAATCTATCTATCTCTCTATATATCTATCTATCTTTCTATCTATATGTCTATCTATATTCTATCTATCTATCTATCTATCTATCTATCTATCTATCTATCCATCTATATTATACCAGGCGAACCTGGCTACATCATCTGCCAAAATTTGAATCTCACTGTTTCCCAAACTTTGGGGGGGGGGTGGGGGGGATCGCCCCCCCCTCTGGTACGCCTATGGGAGGTTCATTTGCAAGAAAATGAAGTTTACATGTCATGATGTTTGATGGTGATTATTGAAGGGTTTATCATTTCATAATCTTTCAATAAACAAATGATTCAAGCCGTGATTTCAACATAATATCAAATTATGTATTAGAAAGGAAACAATACCAATTAGTTTCACTTGCATACGACCCTTAATTATTTTAGGCTGCAAATATTAATTATGTAATCTATATTTCTGGGCGAGAGATGTCCCTCTCCTCCTCTTAAGCAGTAGCTGTCAATCAAAACTTATCTGGCCAATCCATGATGTGACTCCTCCCCTTATTTATCATCTGCATAGTGCACAGATCACTGACTCCAGCCAAGTCAGTGACCTCTGCATTGTTGCGCAATGCAATGTAACCATTTTCCAGACTTGATCAACAAAACACTGTCTGAGTTTTTGTTGCTCTGAAGTGCACATACACTGAACATTTCCCCCCCCCCACCTGTATCTTACCTGCTTTTCTTAAAACTTTCTTAAACTCGGTGACCTCTTGATTGAGATTTACCTGTGCCATCAGAAAATTAGAAATTGCAGGATCTCTGGCTGTGTTGGTCCTAGAAGGTTGGCGTTTTCTTCTAACCATACAATGTTACCCTTTTTGTGAACTATTTCAGTTTGAATATTGATGGGTGCTTGCAAAATATTGTTCCAAAAATTCAATTTAGAAACGAACAGTGAATACACATTATTCAAACTGTATTTCATAAAATGTTTAGCTGAGACATGGATTATCTTAATTAAATACTGAATTTGGTGCTCCAAACAAAATGCTCCTTCTTAAGACTTGATTGATTTGTTAGTTGAACCTTCTTCCGTACATTTGGTATGAATAACAATTATTATTAATTGGCTGATTATTAAATCTGATCTGTTATCTCACTGTGTAAAACCACAGGTGAGAAGTTCAGAAACCTTCTCTTGAATCTTGATTTTTAAAAATAAACCATATTGAAAAGCCTTTTTCAAATTTATCAGAATGGCAATTTAAAAAAAAGGACATGTCCCACTTCAAAGGAGTAGGCCACTGCTGTTAAACTCAACATGCTCAAGCTTTTTTCAGGAGATTCTTAATTAGATTCATGAAACACAGCTGTTTATAATGATACAGCATTTTGATTTTGGGAACAATATTTTCATTACTAGCATTTACCCGTGATAAATGGCAGTCAGAGAGTTACCTACATTTTGTATCACTCCCATAGGCATCAGAATACATTTTGCTTCTATTCTGCAATTGATGTGTGACAATTAAAGAAATTCATGGAGCCTGATTGGTGTTGAAGTATCAAATCTGAATCGTTAAAAGCTAAATTTATAAATTAAGCATTTATACAGGTGTGTCACAGCCACTCACAGGGATGGAAAAATGCTCATTTCATCTTTTTCATTGAAATGTTATGCAGTCTCTCCTAATTTTAATATCAGAACAAATTCTCTATTACAAAATTGGTTGAAAAATTACATAGGGGTTAATAAAGAGTTAGATGGTCATTCACTAGTTTAACACTCATATGCGTGTTTTACTGTCAAACTTTTTTTTCGTCATTTAGAAATTGTATGACTAATATCTCATCACTTTTGTGAGAATGAAAGTTGTCAAAAAGTGGGAGATAGGAGCGACATGCTGAGCACTAAGAGCATTTTCATAATATATAGCATGGTCGTTGCAAGCGGTAAGTGAATAGCGAAAGTGAGGTTAGAGGTCAGAGGGCATTAAAAAGGGATTATATTCTTTGGAGTAAGTACAGAAAAATGCATCCAGAAATAGGCCTATAGATACAATGCTCTTTTGACACAAATGGATTTAATCTGCAAAAAAACCACATACTATTTTTTTTTTCAATAAAACTCCAATAAAAAGGCTACATTTTGTTGTGCCAATTGTATCTCAAAGAACAATAATTAACAGCTCGATCTCAGAGCAACATAAGGACATCAGACATTCGGTGCCACATTGTCTGTCACAACAATGCAGGTTATCTTGCTATTGAAACATATACTTACTTAGTATAAACATGCTAATTTTGACTTTTATGAAGTTTTTAAAGTTTAATTAATTCCGTTAAGGTGACTCAAGCGTGGTAGTTTGATCATACAGATTTTTCTAAAATTTTGCACAGGTAGTCTATGGGACCCATACATTCCAAAAATGAAAAATTAAAAAATTTCACCGACTCATTTGGTTGCCATGGTAACAGCATGTTTGGCCTGATGACTGCTTAAAAGTTATAGATTAAGTTTTTGGTTATGGACCACAGAATAAAGCATTACATGCATTTGTCACACAAAAATGTCAGAAATGTCTTCCCATGGATGTAAACCAATACATTTGCCACAAATTTGAAGAAAAAGGTTAAAATACTTTTTTCTGTATGAGCTCAAAGGGCACAAACACACTAATTAATTGAAGATTTTGCATGCATCAATTTTGGCAGTAATCAAATTTTAGGAAAACGATCATACAGATTTTTTTTTTAAATTTGCGTATATCATAAACAGGTTATTTTCAAACAAATGTCCAAAAATAAAAAAATTTCACCGAGTCGTTTTTTCACTGCAGTACCATGACTATGCCAATGTCAATTTAAAGAAATAAAGACAATTTTAGACACAGTTGACTGAAATTAGTTGAGAAAATTCTTTTGATAAAGACGGGAAGCTAAAACTTTGAATTAGCATAGAGTAGGTGTTACTGCATTCAATAAAAAAATAATTCTGCTTCTAGCTGCATTAGATCTCATTTAAATAGCAAATTACTGGCTGCCATGCTGTTAAAAAAAAGAGAGCAGAAAATGGTAACGTCACAACTTTTTCAGGGCCTGCAGCAGTGGTGACGCTATGTTGCTAGGCAACCAGGCTGCTCAGAAGTTATGTGCAGTGTACCATGCTTGAGTCACCTTAAATGAAGTTTTTAAGTAGAATTAATTCCGTTTTAAGGTTTGTTAAGTTTAATTAATTCCATTCATCAACACACAAAATTCAATAAGGCGAACGAAGAATTCACAAGCGTGAACATTGTTTCAACAATGCTAACATTGTTTCAACAATGTGAACATTGTTTCAACAATGCGAACATAGAATTCATACAAACATAGGTTCAACAACACGAACATAGACAATGCGAACATATTTTTCATAACTGCGATGTCCCACGTCATGATTATGAAGATGAGGCTAGGTCTAAGGTCTGTTCATGACGCCACCTGCAATGTAGTTGCTGTGACGTCAACCTATTCTGCCATGACCGGTGAGGTCGCATGATAAAACAACATTTATCACCTGGTTGGCTGTGAATATCACGGTTTACAGTCAAAATATCAGGGCCTATGATATTGTAAAAAATACCACCCTTCAAGGGTGATATTTTTTAACAACGGTTATGACATCACCAGCATTTCAGCTGCCTGATGATGTCACAAACCAGACAAGGGCCAGAATAATGGGATTGTGACGTCATGTCCATTGTTGCTCCATGGTGACGTCACATTTTTGTAATGGCAGAAAATAGTCCCTCTTTATAACTGAAAATTTGAGGTAAAACCAGGTGATAAAAGCAAAACAACCACGCGTCAGGGCACTTCGTACAATATCACTCGCTGTTGTGTGAATTAATATCACTCTCGCCCTGCGGGCTCGAGTGATATTAATTCACACAACAGCTCGTGATATTGTTACTCAGTGACCCTGACTTGGGTTGTTTTGTTATAAAGTCTATGGATGGATGGATGGATGGATGGATGTTTGACCCGTAAATTGTTACAATGTAACTTATCCACAATAGTTGTCTATTAAGTTTGACCTAACTAAATGTAGCAAAAATGTTTTCCAGACATGGGTCATTTTCGCGAAAACGCGCAATTTGATGTCCTGCATTCGTGTGTGTCTGCCTTTGTAGGACTGAAATTGATTTTTGGCCAAATATTTAGAATAACATTTTTCCTAGAAGAAAACAAAAATTTACGTGGGTGTGGCCATGCTGAACATGCTATATCACGCATTAAGTAGTCCAAATGTCCTTACCGTGGCATGTCCGCAACTCAACATTTTAATTTCAAACTTATGCAAATTGATAATTACTGCATAAAATGTGACATGCAAAGTGTCTATTTCTAGATATTTGTTACATTAACTACCTAGAAGTGTTTTTTCTGAAATTTAACTAATTTATCCATATCTCACGACGTGTTGAAGGTGTGTCCCAATTTTGAAATTACCACCGTCTTTACCGTGACCAAGGAGTTTAAGTTGCCACCAAAGTAAGTTAATACAGCATGATGTCTCCAGATGTCACTAGAGTTTGAAGAACCAGGATATAACTACTTTTATGCCACATCATTGGGAATGCCAAATCTGCCATCAGTTAGTCAGACGATGACATAGGTTTTAACTTGACTTTGTCGCAACTAAACTTCGTCTTTACCGAACCCTCAACAGCAGAGGGAGTTCAAAAGGTATGAGGATGTTAATGACACCATTGGTTTAGGAGGCTGTTCCAGAGGTAGTTGTGGTACTCTGAATGATGTAGTCCACTTTCTCTGGAAGAAATGCTGCATAACATGTCTTTTCCGTGGCCAAAATATGTCTTTACCGTGGTCAAATCAATGCAAATATACTGTGACACGGTAAAGACAAGGCTGGCCACGGTAAAGACATCTGAGTAAATTTGCTTTGATTTCATTGTGCACGGTAAAGACAATTTTTCCAAATAATTGAAAATGTCAAATAGTCACCCAAATTAGTTATCCTGTTACATGCAGCATGGTAGTACCACATATTGCATTATGTAAACAGAAACAAATAGTAGTTGAGTATTATTGGCTCAGCTTCCTGACATAAAAAGATTGGTTACGTCTTTACCGTGTCTGCGCGTTTTCGTGAAAATGACCCACATCAACAAAGTGTCTGCATTTCATTGAACTCAACTTCGACATTTCATATTTTATCATGATTTGACATTATAAAATTACCTTAGATCATTAAACTTCGTCATCAGAAAACGAAAGAGTGCATTATCTCTATCTCCTTTTTTTTGCTTGTTAGATCAATTTTGTACTCTATTGCTCAGTGTGATATTTGTTCATGGCATTGTTAATTTTTTTTTTGGTGTTCATAATCATGGTGTTGATAAATCTATTTGAACATACTTGAAAAAAAAAGAAAGAAAGAAGAAAAACAGACAGAAACTAAAGGGGATAGCTAACACAACTTGAAATTGATCATGGAGAGTTTCACTAGGCCTATATAATTAAATTTAATGACCGCGCTATTCAACATCGCAAGTCTAGACGTCTCTTCAACCTCAATAAACTTTTCTAATGTATCCATTTGTTTGTTCTTTTACTTGTTTATTCCTGTTTGAAAGCAGAGTATTTTGTGAGTCCCGACATTTCCTGCATTGCCTCTAAAATCAATGAAATAAAAAATAAAATAAAGTAAGCTAGGCCTACTTCTGAAGCCCGGTAATTTCTACCAGATTCAGATTAAATCCATCCATGCTGTGAGTATATATTTTTTTATGCAGGCTTCTTGAACTTGCATGACAAGATTCCCTATAGTGAAGGATTTGCCCTAAAGCCTGCTACTTTACTGGACGGATGGTTCGAATTTGGTTTCGTCGACACAATATCTTGTCAATGTGACATATTGCCCAGAACATAGGCATAATTCTCATCTGTGCAAATTATTACATTATTACTCGGATATCAAAGTATATCTAACAAGTCAGAAAATGGGGATTGGTTTCATATTACTTTTGTAGTGCAGTGATCCTCCATGTCGGTAAATGGTACAAGTATCACTGCTCAACCCACCGCTGTCAGTTGGCCTGTGGCCATTGAAGAGTCAAGATGTGTATTGAAGGTTTCTCCAGCAATTACTGCTTTTGGTGGATTAAGGAAAAACAGGCATCGTTCATCTAATTCATTATCACTTCACCATACCCTATCATTGATGCATTAATACTTGTAATAGGCTTATTTATGAATGGATCCTCTTCAAACTTCAGATTTAGACGATGGAACCTGAATATTGGATTGGGCTACATCACTGTGTCTCGATTAGAAGTGATATTAGCTGATCTAGCTAGCGTTTACTTTGTGCAAACTGACTCCAAATAAAATGATTTGATTTCTTTGATTTGATTTGCCAAAAAACATGGTTTTTCCCGAGGCTATCTTGGAATTACGATTCTCGCCAGGCCAAGCCTATGGTTTTAAGGCCAAGCCAAATTAATTTATATGGTCGATCAGATCAGCAGCACAGACCTATACTATGATTGATTACACCACTCCAACAGCAATTGGAAGGATAGGTTACAGTTACTTTTGTACAATTACACAAGAAAGAGGGTTTAGTTCTCCTTTGGTCAAGGTGTGAATTACTTGGATGACAATGGAAGTGCAATTAGCCATTGAAACAATAAGCCAATTCACTTCTAGTCTTTTGTATGTTGAAATAAATTATATGTATACAGAAGTATGTTCAATACAAGAATTGTTAAATATAATAATTCCAGACCTTAGTGATAGATGCAGAACTCAACTTTAAATCCCATATTCAACAAAAGTGCAAACTGGCATCACTAAACCTCAGCATAGGCGTATGGGAGGGGGGGCAGGGGGGGCGGTCGCCCCCCCAAAAGTTTGGGAAACAGTAAGATTCGGGCAAAAATGCTTAAAAATTTGGGCAGATGATTAAGTGAAAACTATTGAAAATTAGTGATTTCCAGGCTATTTCATTTGAAATGGTATTAAATTTAGATCTTGAAATTCGGGCAAATGTCGCTCGCCCCCCCAAAAATTGCGCGTCCCGTACGCCTATGAACCTCAGGAACATCAAATCTATTCGAAAACATCTAAGTGTCGATTCTTGCAAAACGCTAATTCAGGCACTAGTCATCTCACACCTTGATTACAGCAACACGATCCTATGCGATCTTCCTGAATCCATACTAAAACCAGCTCAACTCGTACAAAATCATGCTGCAGGGGTAATTCTCGGTCGCAAGAAACATGTTAGCGTGACATCTGCTTTGCGTGACCTTCATTGGCTACCGATTAGACAGCGTTGTAAATTCAAACTGCTCCTTATGGTCTTCAAATGTCTTCATGATACAGCACCATCATACCTGAGTAACCTGCTCGTCATACAAAAAACACCAGCACGCATAACAAGATCTTCCTCTGACACCGGCATTAAACTGATAGTACCAAAAACAACTCGAGCAACCTTCGCAAAGAGAAGTTTCTCAGTCGCAGGCCCACATCATTGGAACAATCTACCATCAGAACTACGCGAATGTAATAATATTGACTCCTTCAGAAAGAAACTAAAAACTCAACTATTCAATGAATATTTTAATAAATAACTGACCCATAGGCAACAAACGTGGCCAGTGGGTTTATCATATTTTCATCCCTGTTTTCATATTATGTGCGTTAAGTCTACCCTTCACTTCAATCAATTATT
Source organism: Platynereis dumerilii (assembly GCA_026936325.1). Taxonomy (NCBI): domain Eukaryota; kingdom Metazoa; phylum Annelida; class Polychaeta; order Phyllodocida; family Nereididae; genus Platynereis; species Platynereis dumerilii. The sequence continues at coordinate 19,180,281 of JAPTHN010000005.1, read as the reverse complement.
TTGTTAATATTTATTTATAAACTTAGTTTTTATCGTCTTACCAATTTATGTTTTTAACGTGGTAAAATTATTTTTAGTAATTAATTTATTTTAGTCATTATCATGTTTTTACATTTCTTTATATATTTTAATCTATCATAATCCTTATTTATTGTACAGCGCCCTAGAATGTTTTTTCAAATAGGAGCGCTATATAAATTAATAAATTCAAATTCAAATTCAAATTCAAACCTAATTTCCACAAGCAATGAGTTATATAGGCTCTATTATCACGAGTGCAGTTTGGATATGTATTTACTTACAGAGACGAACAGAAATACAATGTATAGTTACATTTCTCAATCGCCATCTTCAGCTACACTCCACACTGACTCTACACTGGGGTAACTGAATGTTTCTGAAGCCGAAGGTACACTGTAACATCATATCAGTTGAACTTATTTTAATTTCAGGTAGACAAAATTGTAATTGGGCAGGTAGAATTCAGAATCTACCTGCCCGAATGTCCTGTGCACCGAAAGCACTTCTCGCGGACTCTTGACTTAGATATATATATATATATAAACTTTTAATGACAAACAGAAATATCAAATACAGATACATACATGTGTCAAAAATATATAGGTAATTTAGGTATTGTCTGTAGAAATATAATGTAACATTTTTACCTGTTTCTGATGATTCAAAACCTGTATCTTATCACAAATTTGGTTAAGAGATTTTATATTTAAGTCATTTGGTGGATTAAAGGACAATAGGAATCGCCCATCTACTTCATTGTCACAGTTTAGGTTCCTTCGTTGACATTATAAAGAATTTGAGTGGAGTTTGAGCACCTTTTGCAAATTTTCTTTTTGGAAAAGTCAAAACTTCAAATTTTTGAAAAGAGGGGTATGTGGGTGCATCATTTGCCCCCAACCTATTCAGATGTTGATGTCTATGTGATATGTTTGGAGGCTGGATAATAAAAACAGGAAAAAAAAATTTCAGCTCAAAATTTTGATGGGAACAGCCACCTCCAGGCTCTTGTTTGTACAAAATCGGATTATCCCATAAAATCTGAATATCTCAGGAACCACTTGGCCTTGAGACTTGGCATTGGGCTCAAAATGTGCAGAATGTCCATACTTATATTCACTTCAATTGAAACTATCCCTCTATCTCTTACCGTTTTTCCGTTATTTGACAAAAACACAATTATACTCGGAAATGATTTAAAAATTGGGTATTTATTAAAATTTGGGCACTACCCAGTACATAGAACCTATCTGCATTATTTCTACCTCAGATCACTCACAGAGGATTCATGTATCCATAGTGTACATGTCTGGTGAAGGATCTCGTTCAGTCTGACCTCTGCAAAATAACTTGCCTTTAGGGGGTCTCCTTGCTCCAGATACTTCATTTTATATTCTGTGTTTTTTATAATGAGCTAATAAATCAATCAATCAATCAATCTGCATTAATCTGAAAATAGACTTATTCAATAAAAAATAAGTTTTTCTGATCCTGCTCTGAAACTATTGGTCCCAGGACCAAAGTTACAATTGTAATGAATATAAACTCATTTATTCCGCACATTTTGAGTCCATTATCAAGTCTCTCGGACCAATGGTTCTTGAGTTATGACAATTTTGCAAAATATTGTAATTCCGCTTCATTGAAATATCATTGAAATAAGTAATGCTCTGGAGGTGGTTGTTCCCATTGGAATTTCAACCTGAAATTTGGTGTGCATGCTCAGGACACCCAACCTCCTCACATATCACATAGACATCAAAATCAGAATAGGTTGGGAGCAACTGATGCACCCTATATAATTATTAATTTATTATTATTTATTATTTATTATTATTGTGCAGTCAGGGTCTGTTGGCTCCGACAAAAATGAAGCTATCAAGCTACAATTACACAGGCATAATAATGTCAATATGTAGGCCTACAAATATGATAAATGTAATATCATCGGAAAAGAGGTCTTTTAGATATTCAAGTTTTTGTAAAGAGGGACTTATTTTTTGTTGAACTGTTTATGTTATTGCTGCAGCCTGCATATATCTTTTTTTTGAAAAAGATTTTCTTGTTCTTTGAATAGGGCATGTCGACTTGTAGTTCTGTGCTTTTCCACTATGGTGGCGCCACCATTTTGAGGCCTACAGCCATAGGTCTGGAAACACAGGTCTGGGCCAGCGCCATCTTTGCTTGGGTGAAATAACAGAATCTTTAGGGCCTGGTTTTGGGGTGATTTGTGGCTTTGAAAAATCTAAAAAAAATACTGGCATTTACCTTTTATCTTTAGAAAACACACTGGATTCTTGAAATATTTTTATGAGGCCGATTTATGGAGAAATGACAGGAAATATAACATGTAAACAAAACTTCGGACATCAACCTCGAGTGCTTCGGACGCACTTTTAACATAGAAAGAATGGTCGTACAGAGCCGAAACTTAGCTCAAAATGTAGGAAATTAAATTTCTTAAACATTGGTACCAGTTAGAAGGTGCTGCGCCCAGTATTAAGGACGCTCCAGAGCGTGCTGCGTCATTGACGCAGCAATTGCACAAGGAAAGGTTGGATGGACACTGAGCCCTGCTCTGCTGATCTACTACAGCCACAGCATAAAAGCATGCTTTTGCATGGTTTTGAAGACAAAAACGGGCCTACAGACATTAATATTTGTCTTATATACAAAATTTAAAAAGCATCATGGAGGAAACAATATTTTCCAGCACCTAGACTCATCAAAATTGTTGCTTCTACAAAATCTGTGGCGCATTCAGCGCTGGAACTTTAATTAAGCATATTTTCTCGTTAGTAAAAAATTCCCTGCTCTGAAATGATTAAAGTTAGAAAGATGGTTTTGATGTCAAAAGATGCCTATATTAAAGGGCAATACTAATTAGACATTTCATGCTCCTACCTGTATTGGTTTCCTCAAGACTAAGCCTTAAGTCGCCCAAAAGTGCAAATTTTTTTAGGTTTTTTGCGAAATTATTTTTTCAGAGGATAAAAGTCTGCTACAAAGTTTTTTAAAAAAATCCAAAACCGAATCTATCATCAAGGCCTATACTTGCAAATTCCGAAAATGTAAAAAAAAGTTTTGTGAGTCCAATAGTTGCCGATTTATGATGAGATACAATTTTACATGCACAAACTGAGTTATGACGTCAGAATGCCAATTTTTTTACTTTTTTATAAATTCTTGTGTTGAGAGCTTAAGTCTGCTATAAAGTTAGAGAAAAAAAATCAAGGACTATTCTTGTAGATTCTAAAAGTCTAAATTTATTTATTTTGAGTCTAATAATTGCAGATTTATGATGAGATAGGCCTATGTTTCACCATGCACAAACTGAGTTACGACGCCAGAATGCCGATTGTAGGGCACTTTTTGGCAACATTCTTGTGTTCAGAGTTTTAAAGTCTGCTATTTTGAGAGAAAATATTCTAACCAAGGACAACACTTGCATATTCTAAAATGGTAAAAAAAAATATTGAGAGTCAAATATTTCCTGATTTACAATGAGATCTATGTCACAATATGCACGACTTGCCAATCTTCAACTTTTTTTGGGGACAAGTTTGTTTTCAGATGTTTAAAGTCTGCTATGAAGTTTGAGAAAAAATCCAGTTCAAATCCACCATCAAGCACAATATTTGCATATTATATAAGTTCTGTAGTTTGTGATATAATCATGGTGAGATATGTTTTGAGTCCACGACAACACCAAGCACAAGTGCGGATTCTACGTTAAATGACATAGAAAATGCAATTTTGCAGTACTGTTTGCAAAGGCGAAAATTGGCTGTCACTGTCACAGACGTGATGAAGCCACTCATCATGGAGCTCAAAAGAGAAATTAATTTCAACGAAGAGAGTATCAAGATGCAACAGGAAAAAATAGCAGAACAAGGCGCTAGAATCACTGACCTGGAAAAGAGGTTCAATGACTGTAACCTGAAAATGAGGCTGAATGACCAAAACATAGATAAAAGGCTCACTGATCAATAGACAAAGCACCAGAGTTGCATAAGGAAAACAGATGCACAAAAAAAGGGGAAAGATCAAAAGTGCTCAGATTGATTGGATTAACAGGTAAATCAAATGAGAAAGAATTTGTTGAACTTATAAAAGATAAGATGGATATGAACTGAAGTCATCCGATCTCACAATGAGTGTTATGGAGGAAAGTGACAACCATAACAGATCACCACAGGAGCAAAAGGAAAAACCTAGTGTAATGCTAATTAAATTTAACAACATCTGGAAACGAAAAGAAATACAATATATATATCTGAGAAGCAAACTCAGTGGCGTAGCCAGGATTTTTTCCAGGGGGGCAAACCACCAAGACATTTCCCCAAAATTATAATCACTACCAAGGCAACAGGCTTTTCGCATGTCGCGCATTGTAACACAATGTTAATAAGTTCTTTCAGAATCTCATTACCATTTTGGTTGTGCCTAAATTATTAATAATTACTTGGTAATATGTCTGAATAATATGGTGAATATGTCTGGATAATACCGTGAAAATGCTAAAAAGTTGGGAAATGTTTAAAAGAGCTAAAGAAATTGCTTTCTTGGTTGGCAATTTAGAGAAATTCGTGGAAAATGGGCCTGAAAAAATTAAGCATTTCTTTGAAAAAATAGGAAAAGCTAGGATCTGAAATCAAAGGAAATAAATGTTGAAAGGAGAAAAACCGATGTTGTAGAATTCTATGCATTCTGTTGAGATATAAACATGATATATGAAAGCTCTTGAGAATTTTTCTTTCAGTTCACAGAAATATCACTGCAAAAATTATGGAGACAATTTCGTGTTAGAAAAGGTTTAAGAGAAATATTGAGGAAGTTTAAAATAACAGTTTGGTAATTTTCTTAAAATTGGTAAATTTAAAGAAAATAAGGTGGACATTTCCAAAAAGTGAAATCATAAAACTGGAAATCTTGCAAATTTTGTTAGATACATATTTTGATTAAAAATATTTGCAAATACCTAAGGCCTGGCACACCTTTCTCTGATCACAAAAACTGTCCCATAGACATTTTGAAAATTTTTGTGAAATTTTTTTTTTGCAGATGCATGTCATTTGGGGCCAGAAAAATGGGGAAATCTTATAAAACTCTTCGTATAATCATCCCCTTTTCTTTCAATTTCTTTTAATCTATTTCCCATAATTTTTTACCATTTCCCTTAATTCTGGTTATTTCCCCCATTTTGCTGAACATTTCCCCATTTTGCTTATCATTTCCCCATTTTTCTTACAATTTCCCCATTTTGGGCAATATGTCTGCAAAAATGTTCCCAAAAAAATCTTTTCAGGGGGGGGGGCAACTTGCCCCCTCTGCATAATATATTATGCAATATTAATTATGAACTAATTATTATTCTATCTATATTTGAAATCTATCTATATTTTACTTTTTCTGGCATCATAATAAAATAACATAACATACATGACAAAAGAATACAAACCGAAACTCCCGACCTATTGGGATATGCCTATTAAAATGTATTCAATACGATAAAGTCCTGAATTTTTTCAAACTTATAGGCCTAGTATATATATAAAATTAAAAAACACTTCAAGTCCAAATTTCATAAAATTCATAAGGTTAGACAAAATAGCAAACAGAGGTGGCGGAACGCTTTGAAAAGTGGGTGGGCACCCGGCCCCAGGGCAGCTTCTCTTCTCTACGGTAAATTCAAGGAAAAAAGGGGCATTTTATGTATTTTTGGGCCCAAAAGTGGGGGGGCACGTGCCCCCAGTGCCCCCCCCCCAGCTCACCGCCTCTGATAGCAAAAGTATTATTCAGTGGTCAAATCAGGAGGAGATGAGAGGAGGATAAGGAAGATAGGAGGCGTGGAAGTAGTTGAACATGGGAGCAGGATGAGAAGTAGGATGAGGAGGAGGAGGAGGAGGAGAATGGATGATTCCGGCTTTACGTCCTGTATTTTTGTACTTGGTAGGCTAATTAGGACAGGAAGAGGACACGTTAAGGAGGAGGAGGTTGAGGAGTAGTATGTGAAATAGGGGATGGGTGGAGGAGAAGTACAGGAGGAGATGAGAGGAGGAGGAGAAGAAGGAGCAGGAGGAGGAGGAGAAAGAGGAAGAGGAGGAGCAGAAAGAGGAAGAAGAGGAAGAAGAGGAAGAAGAGGAAGAAGAGGAAGAAGAGGAAGAAGAGGAGATGTTTGAAGAAGGAGTATATATGCCTTGAATTTTTTTCCCAAACTGTACAAGAATGCGGCCAAAAATAGGTATTCTTTCGTCTAGCTCTGTGCTTGAAGCATATACCTCATCATAAATCAGCAAATATCAGAATTTCAAAAATATAAGTTTTGCATTTTAGAATCTGCAAGAATAGTCCTTGATGACTGATTTTGTTTGAAATTTTTCTCAAACTTTATAGCAGACTTTTTAAGCTCTCAACACAAGATTTTATCAAAAAATGTCTTATAATGGCATTCTGACGTCATAACTGCGTTCGTGCATGTTCAAATGTATCTCATCATAAATCAGTAACTATTGGACTCACAAAACTTTTTTTTACATTTTCGGAATCTGCAAGTATAGTCCTTGATGATAGATTCAGTTTGGGATTTTTTTTAAAAACTTTGTAGCAGACTTTTATCCTCTGAAAAAATAATTTCGCAAAAAAACCTAAAAAATTGCACTTTTGGGTGACTTAAGGCTTAATCTTGAGGAAACCAATACAGGTAGGAGCATGAAATTTCTAATTAGTATTGCCCTTTAATATAGGCATCTTTTGACATCAAAACCATCTTTCTAACTTTAATCATTTCAGAGCAAGAAATTTTTCACTAAAGAGAAGATATGCTAAATCAAGGTTTACTCGCTGAATGCCGTACAGATTTTGTAGAAGTAACAATTTTGATGAGTCTAGGTGCTGGAAAATATTGTTTCCTCCATGATGCTTTTTAAATTTTGCATATCGGACCGGTATTAGTGGCTGTAGGCCCCTTTTTGTCTTGAAAATCATGCAAAAGCATGCTTTTATGCTGTGGCTGTAGGCCTCAAAACAGTGGTGCCACCTGTGGGAAATGGTGACGTCACAACAAGAGGATGGCATGCCCTATTGATTGGGCATTGAATTAAATACGTTTTCTATTTTAAGATGAAAGCTCATCAAAATGTTGCAATTTGTTTGTAAACCAGTTCATTCACATCGCGTTGCCCTGGCCAGACGTAATGATCATCAAGAGAGAGACAAGTTCATGACCTTTTAATGTAGCGTAACAAAATGTAGCAGTTTACTGAACGATTTCCAGACACATGATCAACGCAACAAAATGTAGCAAAAATAGTTTGCAGACATCAACAAAGTGTCTGGAAAAAAGAGTGGATTTCGTTGCACTCAACAGTGACCTTTCATGAGACGTTATCAAATGATTACCTTGTATTGCTTTTCAATCGATATTTGGATTAAATTCACATTGTCATAAGAAAAGGAAAAAATGCATTATCTCTGCTTGTGTGTGTCTTAGAAATGTGCGGTTTTTTGCCAGATAGATCAATTTAATGTATTTGTTTTTATATGTATGTGTTGTTAATGTATGGTGACGTGAGACTCAAATAAAAAAGTGCAGCTCAAAGAAGTCATCGAACTTAATAGTTGGCATAACTAATTTGAAAAGTTACTTTGTAACAGTTTACGCCCAATTATCCAATTACGGGTCAGTCTTTTTTAAGGTCGAACTTTTTTTATGCACGTGGCTTTAAAATGATTGACAGACTGCGAGCTCCGCCTCTGGTTTGAGAAAGCCCATCAGATTCTTCGACCAACAGCATCCAACAAAAAAAAACAACAACAGCAACAAAAAGAGCTACAAACTTCTGAATAGAGCCCAAAATTAATGATTGATCAACAAAAGTTAATTCATTGCGCCGAATAATTCTGTGACTGCCTAGACCTGGTAATTGAGTTTGGCGTTGAGTTCTGACAAGTAATTCAGTACTACTAGTATAATTTTCATTGCGCCGAATTCTCTGGCTAATTAAACAGTGTTAAAGTGAGTTCAATCGTTGACAGCTGGAGACTCACTGTCAAAACTCTATTCTCTCATTTGACAGAAATAAAACACACACCTGGTTTTACGAGCGTCGAAATAGCGAATCCAGCAGCCAAAACGAATCAAAATCCTGTGTATTTCGCGAAGAAGCACAAGTAGAAACATTAATCCATGCGGTAACATCATATTTGACTTATAATAGCATAAATTCCAGCTCTGATCAGCCCGTCGCCATTGCGTCCTGTCCGTATGAAAGTTGGCGCAAAAGTGACAAGGGTGCGCGTTTTGGCGGGAACTTTTGTTGAGTGATGAACTTTTCTGTGACGTCACGGTTGTGTTTTGATTGACGCCGCGATAAAATGGTTTATCGTTTTTGGAGGACGCCGCAAAAAGATTACGAAGCGAGTCGGCAAATAGAACAAAGAGGCATCTACGATGGACGATATATAACCGGGCATAATTGTCGGGTAAAAATAGAAGGGTAGGTCAAATTTTGATGGTATGTTTGGCAGATTAAAAGAGATATGTCGAGCGATAGGATTACGGGAATTCATTTTGCATTACAATAAACATATGGCTGTACAGCCATAGTTTAAAAAGTAAACACACAGAGTATCGCATTTTAGCATTATATCAACAGCATTTCAGTAAAATCAGTGTGTGTTTCTCTATTTTGCACTGATGTTGCTACTGAAACCCAAAAACACAATATTGTCAGATAAACAAGTTCTACCATAGAGCTTGCTAATCCACTGGGGCGGTTGCTTATTCTCACTTGTGTCTCGGAATTCTGATTTATAGGTCACACAAAACTAACATAAACCAGTGCAATTTGTCAAATTGAACTTTTAAAACATCTGTAAATTTATTTGTTTAACAAATAGTGTGAGTTTATGCAAAGGCCTTCCAGTTTATCCTGCTCAGCTGCATGATCGTACTCACCATATTTCTTTACACCCATGGAAATTTGACATGCAAAAAGAGTGGACTGTTGCACAGCATGTGAAAATGGCACTTTGTGTGTCATCATGCTGATGATTTGTCATGGTAATACCCAATACTTCCAATGTTAATTTGATTTAAGGAGACAAATCCTGCTTGTTGGTGACAGGCAAACTATAGGATTATGCATCTGATTTTTACTCTAAAATCAGTTATGACAAATCAAATGACCTTCTCTTGATCATGAATATAATCAAACAGCCTCCGTGTTTCCCCATCTTGAATGTAGAGAAGATGACACTTCATCACATAACATAACAGCAACTCACGACTTTTTGGCAATCGTGACGTAATTGTTTTGTGCGCGTATCACCAGGGGTCAGAATTTAGTTTTTTGAGCTGAACAGCAAGTAAGCTGTAAGCTATGTCTTCATTACTAAAATAAACTACGAGCACTGAAATGAAACAAATGAAAATTATTTACTTTGTTTATAAAATAAATGATGACAGAGACATCTGGTGATGCGCGCATCATTTAGAAAGTTCCGTGAATCTAGGTCAAGGAACTAGGTCACGAGACGTGACGTCATCAACAGATAAGAAAGTACATGTGCTGTGAAGGCCAGCTGCAGCTGGCAGGGCGCAGGGAGAAGAATAACTGTTGTTTTTTCTCCTTATTTCAACGTTGTTAAGGTATGTTTAACTGCTTTATTTGTCAGAGTAAGTGTGTAAGTGTTGTGTGCATCACTTAGGATGTATAAATGCAGCATGTAGGATATAAACGTGGCTTGCAGTTAGCATAGATTAATCCTGGGATGATCAGGGGTGGATCCAGAAAAGTAGGACCCGGGGTGGGGGGTATGTTTGCAATTGAAATGCACTAAAAAATATCGCACAGTCCCACAACCAAGTCCCGCCCCGCTCCTGCAGTCAGTGACGTATTTAGGGGCGGGGTCATTGTCACTCCTTGCCCCCCCCCTCAGGCCCAAAATTAACATGGAAGAGATAGGAAAAGCCACGGAGCGCCCTGCATTGACCCCATGTAATGCCCCCCCCCAGGCCATTTCTTGATAGTAGATACGCCTGTGCCTGCAGTGACCTTTTGTCCCGTCCCGCAGGAATTTTGTTTGCGGTATCCCGCGGGATCCTGCGAAATCCCGCGCAGGGCTTGACTATGCTACCAGTTGTATGAAATATTGTCCAAGGTTGTTGTTTTTGATGGTGCTAGGCTGCTAGCGGTGCACCGTGCAAATTGCGCAATTAGGGTTTGTTCCCGGGACTCCCGGGAACGGGAAAATCCCGGGAAATGGGCAAAAAACTGAAACCGGGAGAACAGGGAAATACAAACCGGGGCTGGATACAGTGTTTTGGAAGAAATGAAAACAGCTTATTCCTTATTAATTAAATCAATTTGATTATCAGTGGTGTGAAATTATTAAAAAATAATAATTTATTGTATCCGGCAACAGTGGAGTATTTTTATATGGACATAGATTTATGGTACATGAACAGTCACTAAACTTGTAGACAAAATTGGGGCTAGGCTAGACATTTTCAACACCATAAAGTCTTTAAGATAATTAATTATAGACATTTCCAAAATATCCGCTATCATAATCTTTTTCAGCATAATTTTTTTATTTCAAGAAAATTAACTGTTTTGCCACACCTCCATCATATTACATAGGCCTATTCAGTCTGTCATGCTTAACTAAAAATATTCAGCTCAATGGCCAGAAATAGAAATTTTTATGATTTCTTCTTTAAAGAATAATTGTTTGGAACGTAGAAATCTAATAATTTGTTGTGCAAAGAAGCATTTCAATTTGTATCACATTTCTAGAGAAAAGTCTGAAGCAAGATAAAAGTTTGTAAAGATATTTTCAAAGGAAAATATATGCATACATGAGACAAAAGTTCGTAAATTATTTCAATACGTTTTTGTGGGAGTGATAAAACAGAATACCTTATTAACAACTAATTTTTGCATAAGTCCAACAAAAGTTTTTGTATTCATCAATCGTTAATTGATGATGAAAAAAATAATTAATTTGGCAAAATATCCTTTGAATTTCAAGGTTTGATCAAAACTGAAACCGGGATTCCAAGGACTCCCGGTTCTGGGCACTTCATTTCCCGGTTACAGACCAGGTGACATTACTGTATAATTTATGTAATTTCAAAGCCAATCAAAATAAAATCCATTGATTTGATTTAGACAATGAGTTCATTTCTGTAACTGACTGACTTGGTACTGTCATTGATTAAAACTACACAATTTTTGTTTAAATTGTTTCAGAGGCTGACTGCAAGATGGATTGGGAAAACGTGTGTGAAGATAACGACCAACATTAAGCCATTGGTCAAGACACTTTTTTTTAATTATGTAAAGAGGATCCAAATATGCTTTCAACCAAACTTCAAAAGTCTTAAAATTTTCTGAGTAATCCTATTGACAACCTTTAAAAATAAATTGACAATTGTTCTGCATATGGACTTCATTTAATTCTCAGATTGACATGAAAATGGTTTTGGATTTTATATTCAAGACCCTGTGATTTTCATCAAACTTGGTTTTGAAGATTTCTGGTTTCTGTGTTCTGACTTTTAAGTTAATGAAAACTGGTTTAGGATTCATATTCTAGAACCCTGTGATTTTCATCAAATTTGGTATGGAGATTCCTGGTTTTGAGTTCTGAATGTTGAAAAAAAAAAAAACCTTGCTTTGAATTAATTATAACTGGTTTGGCATCCATAGTCCTGAACCCTGTAATTTTTATCAAGCCTATATTTTTGACAATATGACTATCTTTCTTTTTGTTTGGTAACATGACAACAGAGGCTTTCTTAGAATTTTTCCCAGTCTTTCATTTCATCCTTTATTTGATCATCCCCCTCATGTTCATCCTAGGGCGGGAGGGACGTAACCCCCATCCCCACCAGTATCTATTTGGCTATTTATTGATCAGTGCTATCTATATCTTACCTAACGTTCAGCAAAATTTTTCAAAAAATCACCAATTCTTCCAATGATCATGATACACTGGTCAAATCAAAATTATTTTCGATAGGCCTACGTGAAATCTGAATGAGAACAATATACACACAAAGGGAATACAAAATGATCATTCATGACTCAATAATTTTTCATCAGGGGGCAATATAGGCTAGGGTTGAGGGGCAAGTGCAAGTACAAGCCATAGAGAAAAAATTATCAGGGAGAACAAGGTTCAACAAACATTGAATTTATTCCATCTTGTATAAAAAATAACTCAGTTTTTTCACAGAGTAGCAATTTACCAATAAATCAACAACTTAAAAGGCTAGTTTTGGCACTTCCCTCTTTAATAGGTATTAATTACATAGTTATTATCAGTAATGAAAACGGAAAATTTTCATTGGCGGCAACTCTTGTATTGTGTGGCAGCAACGCGCCATTCCAAATTTATCCAAAGTACAGAAAAAGTGAAAATGATGATTGTAATTTCATCGCTGATCTTTGGGGAGCTGTAGCAGAGCACAGAGCCCAGTTCCCCCTCACTTTCCATCACTGGTTATTATTGAGAACCAGCAAGGTGGTAGGGGAGAGTGGGGACCGATGGGCCGCTTTACAAATTATTGACCATTGAGGCAAATCTGCTTCAGATAAAGGATTCATACTGTGCACCCTATTAGCTGGTGTAATTCTCTTTAAAATGATATAAGATTCACATAGATCAACCCAGCAATAAAGATTAGAAAACACATTTTCTGTCAAGAAAGATGGTGGCCCATCGGTCCCCAACCATGGGGACCGATGGGCCATCCCATGGGGTCCGATGGACCATGTTAATAACTTGCCAAAGGGTGAATAAAGAATTCAAAATTTGTTTCCAATATAATTTTGTTGATCCATCTGAGTGTATAGGACAATAAGAGATCGAAAGAATATAGATATGCCCAGATTTTACACTTTGAAAAAAAGCTTAATTTTCACAAACATCATGAGTTACTTTTTTGTAGTTATAATCTATCTATTGAGATGGTATTTTAGCAGTACATGAACAGATGCATTAAAAACTATATTGGAGAATTCCAAAACGATTGGTTCATTGGTCACTAAGAAAAAAAAATTATTTGATATTTGGTCGATACCGAAGTTTGGCTACCACCGTGATCATCAAAATCTTGTCTAATACCTCAAATTTGTTGATGAATATTAAAAACTGATAATATATTAACTTTTTCTCCTTCAATGAATCATTTCTGTCCATCATTTAGATTTTTAGAGGAAAAGTAAAATTTTCCAATGATACTGTACTAGTATGCCACCTGCAGGAGAAATCTTGAATCAAAACAATAAAATTCATCAATGACCCTCCATTAGCTTATATTTTGGTGAAAATTTAACTTACACTCAATATTGAATCAATGTCTAACGGGGTCCTTATGTTTATTATATCCCAAATACTACCTAGATTGAAAATTTGTGATTATGGATATTTTAAATTTCCACCATTTTGTGTTTGAAGCCATTACATAGGCAAATCTATCACTGCAAATTCGAGGGCATTCATTAAGTAAAAACTTATCATTTAAAGATGCCAGCTGAAGTTCTATTGTGCTTTTTCCCATAAAAGACTTTAATATCCAGCCCCATGCCAATACGCCACCTATAGAAAATCTCAAGAAATAGTGGCCCATCGGTCCCCATGTTGGGTGGCCCATCGGTCCCCAAAAGCTTCCTGAACAGTCGAACCCCTCTTTTTTGGTGAAATATGGTTCTTGTTCCTAAAATTCAATGTGTAAATTGTCACCAATATACAGGACAAATCATAGTAGAAAATATATTGCGTCGAGTCTACACACTTTTGAGATATTAAACTTTTTCTGAATCAGAAAAAAAATTTTTAGATGTTGAAAATTTCATTTTGCCTCCTACACACTTGTTCTTTCACTTATTGATCAGTGGTCGATATGGTATTCATAGATGTGATAAGCAATACTAAAAATGCTAATTAGATGTTATAAAACGTTTTTGATGTGGAGTTAAGAGGATGGCCCATCGGTCCCCATGGCCCGTCGGTCCCCATGTTCCCCTATCATATATTTCCAGATCTGTTTGTCACAGCATCTGGGGTCACAGGCACTCACTGTCAGGCAGCTCACTCAGAGAAACTAAAGTGAGGCTGCCTCTTGTGCTCACCATGGTGACGTCACCTCTTCTGTTCACTGCTCCCTCTGGGGATGTGCACTGGTAACGTCACGATTGTGGTTGCCATTGGAAGTATTGAAGCTGCGCATCTTTATGTATAATATAATTATGTAGACAATGTCTAGTGTAGCAGGCCCGAGAGGTAAATCTTAACAAAATCTTGATATATATGATATAGCAACCTTTTTTTACCTTCAGCGAACGAAGTTCGAAGAAGGTATTGTTATCACTTTGGTAAAATGTTGTCCGTCCGCCGGGCGGGCGTCCGGGCGGTCGGGCGGCGGGCGGATAGATAGTTTCCGGGCCAGAACTCGGGCCCTATTGCATGTACATAGATGAAATTTAGTACACATATAGCCCGTATGGTCTGGTTGTGCCTTTTGATGGTCTGATTGATGGATAATCCATACTTTTTTAAATATTAAACAAAAAGATAAAAAATTATTTTGTTCGTTTCCGGATCAAGACTCGGTCACTATCGCATGTACATGGATGAAATTTGGTACACATATAGCCTATGTGGTCCAATTGTGCCTTTTGATGTTCTGATTGATGAGTATTCTATAGTTTTTGAAATATTGAGAAAAAATAATAAAAACAATTTTTTTTCATTTCTGGCCCAAAACTTGCCCAGTATTGCATGTACATGGATGACATTTCATACACATATCACCTATATGATGCTGTTGTGCCTTTTGATGGTGTGATTCATGGTCATTCTATACTTTTTGAAATATTGACAAAATATATTGCAAATTGTAATTTTTGGTTTCTGGTCCAAAACTTAGCCTCTCTTGGATGTACCTTGACAAAAATTCATCCACATATTGCCTATAAAGATCTTTCACTGGTCTCATTGATAGGTATTTTTAACACTTTTTAAATATTTAGAAAAAATTTGAAAAACATAAATTAATATACTTATTGGTTTTTGACCCACAGCTCATAACCTATTCCCTGTACATGTATGAAACTGCAACATAATATGTGTAAATTTTTCTTGTTCAGCCTTTCCATGGTTTTACATACCCTGGCAGGCAGGCGGGCAGATGGTAGGGCAGCGGGTATATAGATAATTTCAGGCCAAGATTTGGCCACGATTGCTTTATACCAATTTTGTCAACATCGCTTTTATGACTTTACAGATGTCTTTCGCTGAAGGTTTGCTGCTGCGCAGCCTATGTTTTATCATCTCGGCTGCGCCTCGGCCATGATAAGAATACATACACAATTATTTAACTAGTTTGCCATTGTGGCTTATCAACAGCCTTCAGGAATACACATTTAAAAGTAACCAAATAATTGCTATTCACCAAAAATTAATTTTCACTTCATGTGCAAGAATCAGCATCAGGGTAACCTCAGTGCACTGGTGATTTCATCGAAAATTAAGATACCACAACGAAGATGAAAATGTTGAATCTGACAGTCCGAGATCTGCTATTTCAATATTTTCAGGTGAAGTTAAAATGAGTGTTTTAAGCTGTTTAACATTTGTCATGAAGAATAGCAGAATTCCAGGTCATTCCTTGGTTAACATGCATGTATTTTGTTCCAAGTTCCAACACTGGTCAAATCAGATCATATTCAGTGGATTATCACTCCTCGAATGCCGTAGCCAGCAGGGCCGTAGCCAGCAGGGCCGTAGCCAGCAGGGCCGTAGCCAGCAGGGCCGTAGCCAGCAGGGCCGTAGCCAGCAGGGCCGTAGCCAGCAGGGCCGTAGCCAGCAGGGCCGTAGCCAGCAGGGCCGTAGCTAGCAGGGCCGTAGCCAGCAGGCAATGCACGTGAAGTTCACATGATAAACAGGGGGGAGGAACTGGTGAACATGACATAACTGAGAGTTATCACGTGTTTTTGTTCACATGAGAAAAACTCCCACATTTTCACAGGATAACCACGTGATGAATGTCACCTGATTATTGCTTGACTGTCTTCATGACATAACTGAGAGTTATCACATGTTTTGCTTTGCGTGAAAAAACTCTCCAAACATTTTCATGGAATGACCATCGCCAGATTATCACATGATAATTTTCCCCAGATAAACACATGCATTTGTTGCTATGTATTGGAAGTTTACACCAGAAAATCACGTGGTTAAAAGTGGTGAAGATTCCCCCCAGAAAATCACGTGGTTAACTGGTGAAGATATTCCCCAGAAAATCATGTGGTTAACTGGTGACGATTGCCCCCCAGAAAACTATGTGGTTAACTGCAATAACTGGTGACAAAATCACGTGGTTAGCGTTTGCAAATACATATCATTTTTCCATGTGATAACTGAGGGGCAATTCCATGGGATAACTCTCAGTTAACCATGATATTTGTCAGCTGGGGAAAGGCTCTGAGGTCTGTCAGAGACAACTTTAACTTTCAATTTATTGTGTGCTGGGATATTTTGACAAGGACAGATTGAGGAATTTGTTAAGCAATTTCGTTGCTTTATAATTTTTTCTTGTTTATGCCGCTCGGATATGTTGTGCGTCTGGAAGAGGGCTTTCCATCAAGCCATCATTCATTAAAATCCGTTAAGAATTGAGTGAGCTAGAATTTTTTTTCTGACACAAGTCACATATTTTGCTCTATAACGTCATGTAGCAGGCCAGTCAGTTGGTTGGGTTGGTGACGTCACAAGTTGTGCTATAAATAAACGCCTCAAAAACACGCCGCAAAATGAATTAGATTGTAGGCTGAAGTGCTGATTGACAGGTCGCACAGCTGTGAGGTTTGGGGCAGCCCCTGGCGGGCCTGCTATTATCTTTGACTTCATCAGCTATCATTCATGAGTCACGAAGTACCATTTTCACAGCGCCACAGTCCACTCTTTTTGCATGTCACATTTCTTAGCCGTAAGTAGCCCAGGTCTTTACAATGAGTCATCAAGAATAAACTAGCAAGTATTTGGAAGAGTTCTGCCAAGCAAAATGTGGATCATTTTGATAATCACCCGTATTTTGCCAGAAAACTAAAATAAAATTGCTTAGAACTTCCGTTCTGCGACTGCCAATCGTCAATCAGTGCATCATTGGAAACATGGTGTAACTCAGATGTGACTTTCAGACAGAGATGGAAGAAAACACCAAGAAAAGGAAATACAAATCTGAACAGACATATAACTTCATCTTTAAAATTTTTATATAGCTTTTTTTTTGGAATTTAAAATAAATGGCCAGCTGATGACTGAATTTCCATCCAGACTTAAGCTCAAAATGAAACATGATGAAATTTCAGATAACTATCAAAATAGATTAACTCATTTTTAAAATGTCAAGCATAAAAGTGTGAGTTTTTCTTATACTATTTATTAAAATAAGTGTATGCATACAATTATCCAGGTGTAAGTATAATTTTGTTAAACAAACTGCCACATGAACTACAGCCATGAATATCAATATGTGCACTGAGTGCAGAAAAACGTATCCACTAAGCTATCCACTACTCATACTGGTAAATTTTAGCCTTTGCCGTACCTATCTCTGGTGGGGATTGGGGAACCCAAAATTTTCAGCGGACCACCATGAGCAAAATCCCAGCTGGATGTCATTTGGATGAGACATCAAATTGGTGGCCCCTTGTATCAGTGTCTGTGCTGGGCAAGTAGAATATCCCACACATGGGGTAAATATTAAACATGTTGTGGACTCAAGCTCTCTCTCTTCGGGTTCAAATCTCACGCCGGGAACTCACTTTAGTCTGAGCCCATGGGACATTAAATGGAGGCGGGTTGTATCCATTATTCTATACTGGGGCAACTGAAAGACACTGGGCATCCCTGAATGAATAGGGTATGTTCCAGACTCCCAGTCTTCTCATCTCATCATCATATGGCGGTCACCAAAAATAAATGTGCAGCTCCATCCACAAAGATGGTGGTTGAGCTGCCCCGGCTGATCCGGGGTACACCAGCACAAGTCAAGTCAAGTCACTTAACACATCTATCTAGCTATCCATTTACTTGTCTGACCAGATTTTTACCTTTTTTTACTGCCCAGGGGGATTATACAGTGATATAAACCCTCCATAAATCCAGCCCTGTTCCACAATGAAATTAACTGATATCCATGTCCGGCTGGGATTCAATCAGTTGGTTCAACCAAATTTTAGTCTTCAATTTCATGAAAACCTTCAGCCCAATCGCTTAAGCCTTGGAAGACCTCCCCCACATCAATTTTTCAAATGACTCGACAAAATTGGTAAATGAGAAAATGCCTTGTCTGTAAAATCAACAGACGAAATTGACTCATCGAGATTATCTTTAAATAACACCGATTATGTCATCACAATAACGTAACATTTGATGAGTATAAGACAATTAGCGTTCCTTAATAACAATGTCGTTAATGATGAAACAATGGTAATCACTGTCACGTGTACACTGATGGGCAGCTAAAATGAGAATAACATTTGTGACGGCGAATGATGCAACTTAGATTATCTCATTACGCTGATAGGTGATCTTTGCCAAAAATGGCTGCAACAGTAAAGAACAGAATCACGTTTGGCTATCAGCCTCAAACAGAGAAATTGGTTCTATTTTTAGCTCAACAGGTTATTCCTGCAGCTCCTGGAGGGAGTTCCAGCCTATTTATAGCTACTACCGGCTAAAAATAACCGCCCCGATCGATACTTTGGATACTGGCCAAGGTTGTGTGATCCACTATTTTCTCAAAATAATGCATTTATTGCCCCGAGGGCTAACTGTACCATAAATCAGGATTTGACAATGCTTCACTTCAACGTAAATCCTCATATTAAGATTAGCTGTCGTCGCTTGGTATACATCCGCATAAGAGCAGCAGTACTGGTCACTTTGTCTGTTGACATTGCATACATCCATCTACGCAATAATTTGTAATGTCATTGTGACAAGGCTCGCTAGCCTTAAACAGGATGGTTTTGCAAAAGAAGTCAAATATTGCACAATAATGTAAGGCAGTGAGCCCAGTTCAACATTGTGACAATCTATAAATCGAGAGACTTGGACAATTAATGCATATGACTTCCTTTGTCGTTTCACTTACATCGAAGGAAGTATTGCGTCACTTGTATCAGGCAGGTAATATTTTGCGACAAATCATATAGTTGCATCGCAGAAGTAGGAACACTAGCATTGCAATTTGTAAAGTTGATGAGTGAAAAGCCATTGCAGGAAACTTCGAGTATTTAGAAAATTGGATGACAACGACAATGCCTGTGAAGGAGTCCAACTACCTAATAGAAACTAATCGTTATATATGCCTACAGACCTTTTGTTTACACCACGAGCTGCTCTTTTGAGGGAAAATGTTTCATAGAGTCTAGGTCATCTTATACGCAAAATATAAAACCATAACTAATTGTGTCTTTATCAATCAGATAGACAGACAAATACATGTATGATAAGACCAGTTCTATGACTCAAGAGGGTTGATTGATGAGATGGGTGAGAAGGCAGGAGTTAACATGTTACACATTTTCCCCATTGTGAGGGATCTTTCACTTGCCCAGCACAGACACTGATACAAGGGGCCACCACAAGGGGCCGCCAATATAATTTCTCAACAAAATGACATCCAGCTGGGATTTCGCTCATGAAGGGCTGAAAATTTCGGGTTCTGTACCCGGGGTTTGAATCCATGTAGGCAAAGACCCAGACCAGGCGTGAACCTTAACCAATCTGCCACGAAGTTGTGAGAAAATATTGGAAATTACAAACCATAATAGTGTCTTCAATAGGCTACTCTTCATCCATCAAGGTATCAGACTTCTCTGATTATAGTAGCTGTTATCTAAGACTGTGTCATGGCAACACTTGTTTGTCACATTCACACAAACACTGTTTCATATCCTGAGGTTGTTACAACTCATTAGTGGAACAAAGGCTTCCTTGTTAGGAATCACTCCATTGGCCTAGATATGGAATTCCTTGTTATTGTCAATATTGACGTCATAATCACATCACAACCTTTGTTTACCTTTTTACGTCACAGTTGGGTTTGATATTACATCCCTGCAGTGATTGACCAGCTAATTATAATCAATTAATGTAAATTATCAGTAGCATTTAGCCGACCAGAATGAATTGCAATATTTCACACTTACACGAATGCCAAATTCGTGTACATGTTCGTTTTTGTAGTTATACAAATTCGTGTACATGCCAAATAGTGAAAAATATATACCTCGAATGACGTATACATTCAATGACATTTTCTAGATCAACATACTAAATAAAGTACACCTGTTACAGGTGATTTCATTAGTACGCGATTCTTAGATTCTAGACCCACCAAATACATGACATTTTTAGTTAATCTGATTGGTTTAGAAGCAACAGAACGTCACATATTGGATTTATCAAACGTAGTAACTGCTGGTTTAGCATTGATTCCTCACAGCCAAGTGTGAATGACAAGAATCGCATGCTAATGAAATTGCCTGTAAGTTAGCACTTATTTGCCATTGTAACAAAGCACTAAGCAACTTGATGGTTGTCCCACTGCTAATGAATCTCTATAAATGTATGTAAGCTATACATGTCTGTATTATACAGCAAGGGTATGAGGTAAATTTTCATCAGTCATTGAATGTATCAACTATCAAGTCATCTGAATAATTTTTTCTTTCTCCCGAACAATCACTGAAAATGCTGTAAATGATCTAGCATATATTGGTTCTCGATCTATCCTTCCATCAATCTATCCTTCCATTGATCTATCCTTCTTTCAATCCATCCTTCCACCAATCTATTCTTCCATTGATCTATCCTTCCTTCGATCTATCCTTCCACTACCGATAGGCCTAGTTATTCCAGTACAATTCAATCAGTCAATCAACAATCTATCCTTCCAATGAACTATCCTTCTTTCAATACTTCCACCTATCGATCCTTCCCACAATCTGTCTTTTCAGTGATCTATCCCTCTATTGATATATCCTTCCATCGATCTGTCCTGCCATTGATCTATCCTTCCTCGACTGATAGTAAATCCAATACAATTCAATCAGTCAATACACCAATCCATCATTCCATTGATCTATCCTCCTTTCAATGCTTCCACCTATCTATCCTTCCAACAATCTGTCTTTTCAGTGATCTATCCTTCCATTGATCCACCCTTATTTTGATCTATCCTTCCATCAATCTTTCCTTCCATCGATCAGTCCTTCACTACACAAATGGCCTATCCGTTTTAAAAACCTCAATCTGGAATGAAGACAAAGGCATATATGCCAAGCACTAAATTAAAATGTCTTGTCCTGTCAATCTCGAATGTAATATTTTCATCCATGCATCTAGATCTCTCTTTCACATTCCTACCTCCCTCCATATACATTTATCTGGAGATATATCCTCCCGTCTACCTATCCTGCCAGCTTTTTATCTGGATTTCGAGCAGGTTTATATACCAAGCAGTTTTAGGTCCCTCAAGCATTCCAGCTATCAATAATTAGGTCACACTTAACCAATGACGGAATTTGGAAGCAATGGACTAGAAACATGGTTCTCAGCCAAATCCTTATTTCAGCTGTCAATGTGGTCTTGCTTAACCAATGATATAATTTGGGACCAGTAACTAAACACCACAATTTTCAACCAGTTACAACCATAAATGAACCATTGACCAAATAACCAATGAACATAAAAGATAATTTCTTAAAAACATTGTCCTTATATAGATCACTTCATGTTACTACACCAAACACCAAGTTAAACTGTCGTTCCGTCAGTGCTGCTGGGATATTCACTTGCACCCTTTACTGCCGGGCCCAGGCTGCAGCCCAATTCTCAACCATATTAAGGAGTTTGGCAGATCTATGCGGGTCACGTCAATAAAAGCTATTTATAGAACAGCCAGACAAATATAGCATCACTGTGCTCAAGAGAATTGGGACCACGAAACACCAGGAAATTCTGTTGCAGTTGTAACGTAACGTAGTCTATATACGGACATTGCATTAAGAAATGTCATTTATGTTCATTGGTTACTTGGTCGGTGGTTTGGGACCGTGGTGCAAAGTTACTGGTCTGGAATTCAATCTTCAGGCAACTTAAGCAAGGCCAAATAGATAATAATAAAAGGATATTGCAATTTTAATTGGTTATGCGGTCAATGGTCAAGAACTTTGGTGCTGAGCTGAGTTATGGCTCAGTTACTGGTTCAAAATCTTTGGTTTATAAGGGACGTCTGGTCAATGAAATGATACTGCATGAAGTAATCGTCATTTATGTTCATTGGTTAAATGGCCATGCAATGATTCAATGGTCTTACTTGATTACAATTTACCAGGACTGAGTTTTGTCTTTCTACTTCCTTGGCTGCATGTCCAACATAGCAGGCATCAGGAATTTGTCCTGGTTACAAAGCCAAATTGCTTGCTAACATCAGGAATTCTGATGATTGAAACTACTCACCAACATAGGTCCTGGCGACCAGGCCAAACTGGAATCAAACCCACCCTTGCAGCGTTTGAAAGTTCAGATCACTAGTGGACAACAACTTTTAAAAGACTATGGGGCCATTTTGGCATTTGGGGTTTAGTACAGTGCAATACTGGCTGGTGACTGGTTGGCAGGGGTGCCGAATGGTATGATAACACACATTTGCAGTTTTTCAATTTATACAAACACCATATATCAGCCTGAATTGCTATGTAGGTTAGAAGTGTGAAAATATTAAAGTATTTTTCAAAAACGTCCACATTATGTTGTTCTGATTGCGGCAATGAAAGTAAACGTTACTTCAATCTGAAATGTTCGCATTGTGAATAACCAGGTCATACTGAATTTTCTTGAGTGCCTTCTCCCTCTGACTGTATATCTCTCACTCTAACTCGTTCTGTTATTTATTTTCTCTGACTTTCAGTCTGCTTGTCTATCTAGATACAAAATTTGATACCTCATTACCTCAATGAGTATGACATTAATTGTATGTATATCAAGAACAACCACAATAGATGAAACTCTACCATCCTTCTAAAGGAAATAAGCAAGATGTAAAACACTAAACTGTACAGGCATCATACTGTACTGGTCAACCTGAGTTTTTTTTTCACCGAGTCCAGTTAACTTAGTTTGAGGTACTTAATTCAAGTCAACATAGTTCAAGCTCAGACCGGTTCAAACCATTTCAACAGGTCAAAAAACTCATTAAATCTCTTTGATTAAGATTCTGCCTACATCTATGTGAAACTGTAGTCGTGTTGAAAAAATTGAAAACATGGAGTCAGAAAGGTGAAGACACTCCACTACTAATGAATGCAATCTAACCGCAGATGTAAGGTATGAACTCCATCTAACTTTTTAATGTCTTAAATGCTTGTACCGGGCAACCCACTGTGTTGGGTAATGTGATTTTATAATGACTTCACAGAGTGTGATCACAGTGTTTCAAATAAAATGGTATTAAAAAATCAATTTCCTCCGGAACATTGTATTAGTGTATGATATTACTGCAATATATGAAAGTAAACCCATATTGTGGTTCCTCCAATTGCACCCACACTCTAAAAAATGTCGGGACAAAATTGGTTTTTTAGATTCAAAATGGTTTTTTGAAAAACCAAATTTCAATGCAAAAAACCAACATGGATTTCTTTTTAAAAACCAACATGGATTTTTTTTTAAATCCATGTTGGTTTTGCATTGAAATTTGGTTTTTCAAAAAACCATTTTGAATCTAAAAAACCAATTTTGTCTGAAATTTTTTAGAGTGCAGTCCGTTGAGATTGCAAGCGAAGAGCATTTCCGCTAAATTACGTATTCACAATGGCCATTAATTTTTATTGTAGAACTGATTTGTGGCAGGAAACCCATGGCTTACAGGTCCCTGGTCCGAAGGCAGCTCAACCGGGTGAACCCACATATTTTGCAACCAAAGATGGTATATAACTACCATATTATGTTATCAAAATGATCTTAGTTTTACAACATCAGGATAGGCTTACACATAGAAAATGCAATGATGCCATATTATGCGTTACGATAGATATTGAGGTTTTCATCGGAGTAACACAGATGAAATACTGCTGCCTGATTGGTCCATAGACAGGAGGTGTGCCTTTTCTGTATTTCTTTCCCAAATCGCCAGTAAAACTACTCATGCATACAGAAAAACGACAAAATAAACTTATATAATTCAAATGTATGTCATCCAAAATATTGATCCTTTTATGTCACAAAACAAAATGGTCATAAATGCTTGTGGTCGGTTAATTTGACAAGAAAAAAGATATCGAAATGGTGGAGAATAATGAAAGTGCCAAAGGTTTGCTGCCACACAGCCAATGGTGTTTAAAAATGTTTAAAAAAAGATCTTTCAAGGCATGCTGCTTGATTATTTTTAACTCAAGTTATTCTTGGCACTTGAATATAAGGAATCAAATTCTCAAATGGCACCTGCATGAACGCATATGACCATATTTCATTTTATTTTATTTAAGGGTTATAATTTGAGATTTCCATAGCAGGAATGTGATTATATGACATATTCAGCATAGCAATTACATTGAACTGTTTCGATCATTAAGGTCTCATGTTCTATTAAAGTAGGGTTCTAAGAAATGATGATAGAAGTTCATGCCCTGTATTTTTGCACTTGCCAGGTCTAAGTTGGATGTATGTTTCAATCATCATTTCGTTTCATTGCCTTGTCCTGTCCTAATTAGCCTACTAAGAGCATAAATACAGGACGTGAAGCCCCAATCATTCATCCATCCATCCATCCTGTATTTTTTTAAATATTTAAATCAATAGCAGAGACTGTGAATGGGGGGGGGGCAACCACTAGTTAAACATAGGCTGCGCAGCAGCAAACCTTCAGCGAATAACACATTCAGAAGATTACAATTACACCATAAAATTGATGTTTTTACCAAATTGCATATTGGTAAGCAATAGTGGTCAAGTCATGGCCTTCAATAATGTGAAGTTATCCACTGCCCTGCCATCTGCCTATCTGCTTGCCAGAATTTGTAAAACGAGGAAGAGGTCTTATTTATTAGGCTAGTACAGTTTCATGCACATTAGGGCGTACCAAAAAACAACAATGTTCTTTGATTTTTGCACCTGTCGGAGGAATTGTGCCTTTTGGTGAGTGAATCAGTTGGAAAAAAAAATTTTTGAAATCGGTCAACTCCTTACGCCGGTTTACCCCCTTTGAATAATAAGGGGTCCAAAAACACCAAAAATCGCTGTTTTTATGCAGTTTTTGTCACTAAAGAGAGTCATAGATGAAATATTTCACCCAAAATGCAGTGCATACCCATCAGGCAAGGTTATGACATCTATATTAAACAAACTTGACAATTTTGTTTATGAAATTTATCTGTTTTGCCCTTTTTTTAAGCAAAAATGCAAAAAATCACATTTTTCGCTTCGTTTTAGCATGTTTTTCTTAGATACAGTGCCACTAAAGATACTTTTCTTGACAGATGAATATGTTTTTTTATTTATGAAGCCATTTTATCCCATTGGTGACCTCTTTGTCAACCCTGAAGTCTTTAAAAATAAGCCATCTATTGCAAATAATTCTTGTTTTACTTAAGTTGATGCTATGAAATTATTAATCTTGTCGTTTGTCTTGTTGCTTATGACTAAAGTACCTATGAAATGTACAATTTTACACTGCAGTTCGTGCTTCAATTCCATCATGGTTTTTTAGTTTTATGTATTATTTTGTAGTTAGTATTATCAATTACTATATTTGTTTACAGTTGAGAGGCCTATATTCTCAATTGCAATGATCCTACAACGAAAATGGATTATAAAGACTGATTTATGTGTACTTTGCTAATCATTATGATGTTGGAACCCCAGACATACTCAATGCTACAAAATTGATAAATTGTTCAACTGGTCAACCTCTCACAGCAAATCTTTATCAACCATCAGTCATTAGAAACAATTCTGCCTATCATTGTCTTAGCTTGGTAAAGTAATTGATACTGACTCTATGCCAGCTTGAGATGCAGATTGGGTTTTAAACTCCCCAAGATAAGTCAATTTTATGCAGACTTGTTACTACCTAGATAACAATGATTTCTGAATGAGTTAGACATCATGAAATTAGATCATTCCCACAATGCAAACACAACACTGATTCAGTAAAAATATAAAAGGCGGAAAGGGCTATCACAATTCAAATCAAATAAGAAAAATAAATATAATTTACGACTTTAAATATTCATTTATTTGTGATATAAAGAACCTTTTACCAGTCATTCTCAACACTGACTGGCATTCTCATGCTCAACCCTCACATGTAGGCATTCCAAGTGTGGGCAAATTCCTGCTGCATGTAATTTCCTGTTTCCAACTTCTTGCCCAGTACCACAGCACTAAGGCAGGGATGGTGTAAAAGTGCTCACTTTCATAAATGACATAACTGATCTAAGAAATGCACAATAGGAACTTATGGTTCTTTCTCTGTGGTGACAGTGTGGTGTCTTCTTTCTGGACCTAACTTTTTTAGAAACAGTGTAGATTAATGTGGATTTAATATTTGGTATTCATGTGTGGCAGTGGTACCAATTGCATAGTGGCATGCAATGTGTTCTGCATGTATCTACCCTGTGTGCAGTGGATGTTCTAAGTGCCAACCCTACTCTGGCTATGTCCAGAGGTCATCAGTAACTTATCATTGTAATGATTGGAAAGATTGTCAGTCAGTATGGTGATCAGCACTTGGTGAGCAGATATATTTTGGAATGGATACCATTTGAAATAAATCATACTACAATGTATATATTGTTACATTGCAGGTTATATATTGTTATCATATATGATTGCAGTTTTTACACAATATAAGAACTTTGAGATTCTATTTCCTTTTAGGTTCCTTATGTGGTTATAGTCATCTACATGACATACAAAAATTCATATTGCAATTTATTGGCACAGTTCAACACAAGCAAGGTAAGCCGAAAGAAGATTGATATTATTCATATTATTTGGTATTCAGCATTGCAAAATCAAGATCTGCAATGATCTAGGGCACAAGGGTTGACAATGACAATACCTTTAGGGTAAAAAGGCCTCATCAATGAACAAAAAACACTTGCCAGATAAGAAATGTATCTGCAATGGACTGCATTTAGGAAAAAACATGCTGAAAATCAGGGGAAAATTGAGATTTTGGCATTTTGGCCTTGAAAAACGTCCATTTTGATAAATTTCATCACCAAAATTGTCAAGTTTGTTTTATATAGATGTCATAACCTTGCCTGATGGGTATGCACAGCATTTTGGGTGAAATATTTCATCTGTGACTCTCTTTAGTGACAAAAACTGCATAAAAACGGCGATTTTTGGTGTTTTCGGACCCCTTATTATTCAAAGGGGGTAAACCGGCGTAAGGAGTAGACCGATTTCAAAAATTTTTTTTTCCAATTGATTTACTCACCAAAAGGCACAATTCCTCCGACAGGTGCAAAAATCAAAGAACATTGTTGTTTTTTGGTACGCCCTAATCTATAGTCATGTTTTCAGGGTTAAGGAATGAGATGAAGCCATTCCAGTAAACATCACACCACTATTTGTATTGAACAGGCATATTAACAAAGCTGCCATAAATGAAAATATTGTTTCTGACAATATCTTGTTACTACACATCGTATCAAAACACTATTGATGCCTGTCACCATTGTTTGAGGGATAAAGAAACATAAGTCATTATTTTAATAATGATCAAACAAATATTTTATACTGTATTTCACACTAGCCACTAGTAGCCAGTGAAGTTCAGCTGAAAAACCAAGTGATTTACACCATGTGGTTCATCATTGTGAACCACATGAATAATTATCTGACCTTGTCATGTACACAATGAGCAGTGAAGTGATTATGTCACAATGTTTGGGGCTCTGATTGGTCAGTGTGGTTGCCATGCAGGGATTTTCTTGGGCTTTCAAACAAAATAATGCCTCATGAAAAGACTCAATATTTTTGACTGGTGATTTTATTTTTGTTATGAGATATCACTTATTATCACTGATTATTGTATTCTTCTGTAACCTGACATTCACGAGGTTCACCACCGTGAACCACATCCCTTTATGCTTTATCTCAGAATAAGCATGTATATCAAAATAATTGTTGGGAAACAAACTAAGCCATTGCCATTTCAGAAAGGACCAAGCAAATATGTTAGGAAAAAGGTGCGAAGTCATTACAGAATACTTCCTGTGCTGATGCATCTTGCCTTTATTGATTTTCTGTGTAGGCTACAGAAACAAGTCACTTTCAACAATTTTGTCCCTTGGAACTGAAAACCACCAATTCTCATGTCCACACTTCCATTTATTTTAATTCAAGGCTAATTAGGTGATCAGGAAAGAGTTTGAATGACCCAGGCTGTGACTGTGAGCATATAATATCTTGAATGAAACAGCCAAATAAATGTTATACCAAGTTATAAACATTGACACAGTAAATGATCTTTTACGGAGTGCACAATGTTGAAGCTCTCGACGCCGGATTTGTCCTCAAGGCCGGACTCGGTCTCGAGTGCCTTTGGCCAGTGATTGAAGTCTTGGTAACTGCCTCGAGGCCACGTTTTGATGGCCTTGGCCTTGGTCTCAGAGGCTCATGCCCCCGGTATTAACTAGAACACTGAAAGTGAACAATGTCCCTTTTTTCTACCAATCTTGCGCGACTAGACTTTGCCAACAACCGGAGCAATATTCAATGTCAATAATGGCTGTTGATCCCCTGACAGGCAACCATGAGTGTTGGCCTTCTCCAGTGATGTCAGCTACTGCATGGGAGTGCATAAGAAGTGAACTTGGTGGGTTCAACTTCTATAAAGCATAAAAGTTAGGCAAGAGGAGAAAAGTTATCTCTGGAGCTGTCCTCCATCTGGAGGTAGACTCAGGCAGAATTGATATGAACAATATTATATCATAATACAATGCACAGGTTGAATAAATACTTGAATTTTTATTTTTACGGCTTCTTTCCTGTACCCTCAAGATCTTTCAATGGGAGGAATTAACATTGAAAAAAGTGGTGCACTGGCCTGGTAAAAGCATGCGGACAGTTTCAGAACAGTTCCTATGGTTTATGATCACTATAGCTGGTCACCAGCCCAGAATTGCCTTTTCTCCACAAATAACTGTTAGGAAGTTAATTTTCCTTTGTGATATACAGTAACTTCATAATCCTATTATTTTGTCTAGGGAGATAATTATTTGCTAGCCTTTCAACGATATTTCAGTTACCTGCATTGGTTACATTGAAAATTATTGTGGTCGTTTGAGGAGTTTTATTCATGCCAGATCGGCAGAAAAATGTGACAAAAGCTCCACTTTCAGTGTTGTAGTGAATGCTGGGACTTTCGCCACCCAGACCGATGCATGAGCCTCTGAGACCGAGGCCAAGGCCATCAAACTGTAGCCTCGAGGCAGGTACCAAGACTTCCATCACTGGCCAAACGCACTCGAGACCGAGTCCAAGGCCGAGAATTGGGCATTCAAGGCCATGGCCATCCAAATATGACTCCTCGAGGACAAATCCGGCCTCGAGAGCTTCAACACTGTCCACTCTGTGAAAGATAACTTAAATGGAAAGTGATGATGGTATATTTAGACTGCCATTTGGAAATTGCCTCCTACTCACAATTTCCTGCATTCAATCATGTCTGTTAAGGAAACAAGGTTAATGTAGTAAATGCTTAATCCAGTATCATTGGGACTAAGCCACAATGTTGCTGTTTCGGAGGTGCTGGAAACGATAAGGCGTGATTTTGCTACAGATGCATCTTGTTCAATGGCTTACTTGACCAATGTTATGCAGATTTCATGAGCAAGCACACTGCCGGAACAAGCATACCTGATAAGGTAATTACTGTCTCAATGTTTATAATTTGGTATAACATTGATTTGGCTGTTTCACTCAAGATATTATATGCTCACAGCCTGGAGCATTAAAACTCTTTCCTGAGCACTTAATTAGCCTTGAATTAAAATAAATGGAAGTGTGGACACAAGAATTGGTGGTTTTCAGTTCCAAGGGACAAAATTGTTGAAAGTGGCTTGTTTCCCTACACAGAAAAATCAATAATGGTAACATGCATCAGCGCATGAAGTATTCTGAAATAACTTCGCACCTTTATCCTGACATACTATTTGCTTGGTCCTTTCTGAAATGGCTTAGTTTGTTTCCCAACAATTATTTTGATATACATATGCTTATTCTGAGATAAAGCATAAAGGGATGTGGTTCACGGCAGTGAACCTCGTGAATGTCAGGTTACAGAAGAATACAATAATCAGTGATAAAAGTGATATCTCATAACAAAAATAAAATCACCAGTCAAAAATATTGAGTCTTTTCAAAAGGCATTATTTTGTTTGAAGGCCCAAGAAAATCCCTGCACGGCAACCACACTGACCAATCAGAGCCCCAAACATTGTGACATAATCACTTCACTGCTAATTGTGTACATGATCGACAAGGTCAGATAATTATTCATGTGGTTCATAACGATGAACCACAAGGTGTAAATCACATGGTTTTTCTGCTGAACTTCACTGGCTAGTGTGAAATACAGTATAAAATATTTGCTTGATCATTATTAAAATAACTAAGTCTTAATAACTTATGTTTCTTTATCCCTCAAACCATGGTGATAGGCACCAATAGTGTTTTGATACGATGTGTAGTAACAAGATATTGTCAGAAACAAGATTTTCATTTATAGCAGCTTTGTTAATATGCCTGCTCAATACAAATAGTGGTGTGATGTTTACTGGCATAGCTTCATCTCATTCTTTAACCCTCAAAACATGACTATAGATACCAAATTATTTTGATACCACCTGTATTTGCGGAGATATTGTCAATAACAAGATTTTCAGTAATGGTGACCTCAATATGTCAATTCTGCTAAAACCATTGGAGTGACATGTATGGAAATGGCCTAGTTGGATTATTTACCCCTCAAAACATTGGGATAGACACCAAAATTATGTTGATATTATGCATATTTACAGAGATACAGGCAAAAACAAGATCTTTGGTAATGGCCGCCTTAATTTGCATATTATGCAAATTGCCCAACGATGACAGAGTGGCATCATTCAGATTCTGAAAGAGTACATCTCAGAGATATAGAATCAACAAAAAAACGTTGTCCAGACTCCAACGCATGCTTGAGGCCCGCCGCCGCCAAGCTATATAGTTGATATGTGTGGAACATTTCGTTGTTGTATATGCAATAGCGGGGAACTTTTGGCTCCCATGTGAAAAAAAAAAAATTTAATATTGTTTCTCAATATTACACAAAAAGTATAGACTATCTATCAGTCAGACCATGAAAAGGCACACCTAGACCATGTAAGCCATATGTGTACCAAACTTAATCCATTTACAATTGTACATGTAATTTGTTTGTTTGTTTGTTTGTGTTTTATGCCTCTGCAGCACCTTAGTGGGCTATATTGAGGCAGGCGATCGCCGTATGATGATGAGATGAGAAGACTGGGAGTCTGGAACATACCCTATCAATTCAGGGATGCCCAGGGTCTTTCTGTTGCCCCAGCATAGAATACTGGATACAACCCGCCTCCATTTAATGTCCCATGGGATCGGACTAAAGTGAGTTCCCGGGGTGACATTTGAACCCACGCCCTCAAAGCCAGTGGACAAGCAGTCTTGACCATTAGACCACGGGGGAACTCACAATTGTACATGTAATTGTGACTGAGTCCTGGGCCAGAAACAAAGAATAATTATTTGGGCTTTCAATATTTCAAAAGGTACACACTGTATAATATTTTCCATCAGACGTTTCAAAAGGAACTACTAGACCATATAGCATATATGTACCAAACTTTATCCATGTACATGCAAAAGTGACCGAGTCATAGCCCAAAATTTTGTAATTTTATCAAAACTTATAGAATGTCTATCAATCAGACCATCAAAAGGCACAACTAGACCATATAGGCCACATTTGTACCAAATTACATCCATCCATGCACAAGCAATAGTGACTGAGCCTTGGCCCGGAAACGAAGAAAAATAATTTATACGTTTTTTTTTTATTATTTCAAAAAGTATGGAATATCTATCCATCAGACCATCAAAAGGCACAACTAGACCATACAGGCTATATGTGTACCAAATTTAATCCATGTACATTGAATAGGGGCCGAGTACTGGCCCGGAAACGATCTATCCGCTCGCCGCCCGCCGCCCGCCGCCGCCCGCCCACCCGGCGGACGGACAACATTTTGCCCTAGTGATAACAATACCTTCTGCGAACAAGTTCGCTGAAGGTAAAAAGGTTAAGGGGGCCACCATGAGATCTCCAGGGGGAGGCGAGGAATTATTTTTGAAAAATGAAATATGAAATAAATAATTTCTTAAATACTTTTTGTGAAACAAATTAATTCTTTCAAGACAGCCTTAAAATAAATATACCGGTGGGGATATTTCTTTATAAGGTGTTTGATTCACAAACGAATGTTAGTGAAGTCACGTGATCGAAATAAAAAATTATTGTCACCTTTAGCGTAAATAAATAATTGAAAAAGAATGTAATGGTTAACCATATACAGAAGAGGAAGAGCAAAAGATCACATTTTGTTTGATTTTGGAAGAGTAATGATATCTGCTGATAATATCTGATATCTATTTATTCTTTTATCCTTCTATCTATCTACCCTAGACAGCGAACTAGCTCCTATCTGCAATACTGCATAATAATCATGTACAACTTACCAAGCTAACTTTCTGTCTATAACTACCTCAACTAGATTTCATATCGCAAAGCGGAATGAAAGGAGGTGGCCCTTCAACTTGGATGGCACTGCATCCTCTGGCTGCCAGGGTGTTTATACTCATGAATGCAGCAAAAACATCCTGGACAAGAAATGATGACTACAATAGGCAGTATTTTTCATAATTTTTCAAATATCTTTTAAAAGTGACATTTATAAGAAGAATTAAAGTCCAACTACAATACAAAGCTTCAGTAATGAAAGTGCTAATTCAGCAATTGGCACTTCAGCAATTTTCTGGGTGGTAATTGGCTTCAGAGTATATAATCGATAATTGGCTAAATTGCGTGGCAAGTGTCACAAACCAAAGGGCATTTATTGAAAAGATAACATTTGAAGTTCAATTAATTTCATTTAATAATGTGTGGCAGGGTGCTGTAATTAAAAGCCTACAGGGAGTGTCATTCATTGATGATGGGTTAAATGCAATCAACTGACCAGTCCCCAATTGGATGACATTCTAGATTACAGTCCACATTTACAGTGCATTATTTTCCTAAGTAGGCCTAATTGTATTGCCCAAGAAAGCTAACAGTAAAAAATAAATTAAATATTCCTTTTTTGAATGCTGTTTCAACTTGCCACATTGTCAAAGTCAACAAAATAAAATATTACTGTGCATGGTTGAGCTATTTCAGCAACAAGGATGAAGCTTGAAATATTATAGTGTACATTTCCATTAAAGTGACACCCCTGAGAGCTACATTGTAAAGTGCAATCAGCTTTGACACCTGCCAGATTCACACCATGGATGCACTATTCCTCAATGGCAATTAAGGAAACTGCATGAGGGTGAACAAAGCTTCAGAACCTCCAGAATTGCAATTTAACACTTGTTTTCTGAACAAGCAAACCACTGAATAACTCTTCTCACTGTTCAAAACAACGCTAATGACGCTACTGCGCATGCGTAAATGATCGTCCTCTATATCCGTTTTTGTCCTGCAGCGCGAAATATAAACATTTAACTGGATCTCCCGTTTGGGTCCTTGGAAAAACGAGAAGATTTCCAAGCATGATTTCTCAGGTTAGCAAGCAGGGACAACATCGTGAGTACCCACATGGGATGCCTAATAACATAAATGGCCAATGCCGACACATTTCAGTGATTAAATTGGCCAAGAAAAGGCAAAAACTGCCCCAAAGATTTGATGTCAAAAAACCAGCATTTTGACAACTCGTACGATTACGAGGTGGAGGTGGCCACCTCCACAACCTCCACCTCCACAATAACTCCCGGTCTATAACTCTTACAGTACCAGGAACACAGATATAACTAATACAGTGCCGCATGTAAATAAGTGAAACGCATGACATTGTGCCATTGCATCGATGCTAAAAATCCTCAACCAAACTGATTCTGCCAGCATGAATTCTCATTTGACGAGAGGAACACATATTGGGTCATAAAGGCCAATATGTGAGGCATGTGGGATGACAATGACATCCAATTTTCTTTGCTGTAGTGGGAGCTAGGTATAGGTCGAAGTATTTGATAAGTAAGTGAAACACAGGCCCAATGTCAAATCACAGGGAAGGGTGGTTCACTTCCTTATTAAAGACTTTGACCCATACCTAGCTCCGACTACAGCAAAGAAAATTGGATGTCATTGTTATCCCACATGCCTCAAATATCAGCCTTTATGACCCGATAATGGCCAATATGTTTCCTCTCATCTGATGAGAATTCATGCTTGCAAAAGCAGTTTGGCTGAGGATGTTCAGCATTGATGCAATGGCTCAATATCATGCTTTTCACTTATTTACAGGCAGCACTGTATATCAATACCTCTATACACATATGTGTCACATTGGACATGTCAGTGGGGATTTTTATGTTTACCCCAAGAATAAACCCAAGAGATCCGACCATAGGGTCAATAAACTGTTAGCTATTGTTCTGTAATGAATATCTAACTTTTTGCCCCCATTTCCCAAGTTCCTGGATGCTGAGAAAGGTGTAACTTGACCAGATCTAGGCCACAGGTGTCAGACAGGTTGGTACGATAGAACCATACTTTGTTGAAGGGTTGCCGAGGCACAATTTTGGGGAGCCGCTTTTTAGCACAAGCTCTTCCTAAAGAAATTTTGCCAAAATCATTATGTAGTTTAGATGAGCGTACCTGGCACTGACCCAATGGTGAAATATCGTCCGTTTCACTTACTTATAGGCAGCACTTTATATATTGAATTATAGAAATATTTACTATTTTCATTTGGGGGATTGGAGTTTTTGTGAAAAAATATATGATATGCCTGCCTTGGTTCCTCATTGTACATATATACAGTTACTGCAACAGAGACCATAACTATTAATGTTGTAATTATTTGCAAATCTGCAAAACATTGGACTCACATCAGGGAAATATGGTTTCCCAGAGGCAGTGGTCCAGGGGAGGGTGTGTGGTGTTTCAGTTGCTTATATTGGAGTAAGAAAGCAAAGAATAAGGTTCAGAAAGGGCGAAAATCTGGAAACAATAGCAGGCTCAGCTAAAATTTTTCTTTGAAGTGAGCATTTATCTCTGATAATCTTCTTCTGGCGAAATGGTGTAGTTTTTCACAGCACCTTGGTATTATTAAGTGCTTTCACTCAAATCATAGACAATGTGGTGATGTACATCGTAATTTAATAGTGATTCATCAAAAATATGTTAATTCTTTTATATAAAATTGTTTTAACCTGCTCACCAATGGTGAATCCTGTGTCAATGCCAATTTTGGTTCAGTCTTCATGTATAGGCTGAACAAGCGCAATCTCAGAGCTCTGGTGCTGTTGCATGTTGTTCGAAAAAAATTTCAATTCAGAGCCTTTCCTAGAAATCTCCTTTTAGCAACATTCTTCAAAAATACGAAAAGGTCATCACTTTTTTACGAAGAAATAAAGTGATTTCAAATTACCTCAAGCTAATCAGAGAGACCATATCAGATAGTTGGTTAACCTCTTACATTGACGGTTTTAGCACCAGACAGTGTTTAACTTAAAAGCGGCCAATTACTGAAATGAATAACAATTATTATGCATATTCTTGGAAATAATTATGCTGCTAGAGGAAGTTTTATCAGAGACCTACAAAGTACAAACAAAGTTCTTGACTCTGTAGACTATAGTTTCTTTCAGTAGGGCTATTACATTTTATTTTTGACATCTTATTGTGCGCAGAAAAGATACAGATTTTCCAGGTATCCTAAGGCGCACACGACGTAAACACAATCCCTATGGGCACATCTATGTTGTAGCAACATTGCAACAACATCAACCTGTTTGTCCAATGACGTAGAATAGTATATTGAAAATTATGTTGTCACAACGTTGTGAAGCAACATCAAAGATATGATGTTAGCATGTGACGTTGTGGCGACGTTTTCACAACATTGTGAGGCAATGTCAATGGTTCAACGTCAGCTTGCGACGTTGTGGCAATGTTGTAAAAAAAAACCCGACGTCGTGTTCACATTGTGGCAACATAATCTCTACCATACATATCTACATGACTAACAGACCAGACATCCACCAATTATTATTAGCAACATTGGGGTTTGCGTTATGTGCCCATTGGGATGTTGCTACTTGGTGGAGGGCTTGTCTTTTCTTAACATAAAAGTGTATGGTAGAAATTACGTTGTTACAAGGTAAAAAGAGCATTGCTTCACAACGTTGTGACAACATAATTTCTACGATAAAATTTTAATTAATCTGCACCAACGATGCAAAATTGTCACAAAGTTGCTGCGGTGTAGATGCTCCCATTTGTCATACATACTTGGAATCTCAAGTTCTTTCCTGTGCTGTTGATCTGTGGTATCAGAGATGACTCTATTCTAGCATTGCATTATATGTAAATTAACTACAAGCTGTGATGTCATTTCAAACTGGATCAGGTTTCCCAGCTTCTAGCCAATGTTGATCCTCCTGAACTGAGCGTCACAGTTTCAACACAGTGTCAGAGTAAGAATTTTATCAGGGATAGTCCCGATAACCGCGTCGTCACAGCTTGATAGCCAATGGGCTGACAGTAAACTATGTCTTCCCAGTTCAAACATTGATATATTGAAGGAAGCATTACATTTGTGATCCCAATGATTTATCACAGTAATCACCAGTCTAATCCTACCAAATGGCAGCTTTGTGAGCATTCACAGTAGACAACTGAGATAATCCCCACAGAGTGGTTTGATTAATCTATAAACTTCCTAACTTACAACGTTAAACTTTGAAGGAAGTTGGCATAAACAGAAGGCTCTGACAATTTGTTTGTAAACACATGGCTTATATTATGTATTTTTGTTCTGGCAGCCCATTGGCTGAGAGGCTTTGATGTCAAACTTGCATAGGTTTTCCCAGACCCAATTTTCCCTGTGACACTGAGTTGAAACTGTGATGCTCAGTTTGGTGGATTTGTATTGGCTAGAAGCTGGGGAATCTGACCTAGTTTAAAATGACATCACAGCTTGAAGTTAATTTAAATATATACATATTGCAATGCTAGAATAGTGTCATCACTGACATCACAGTTCAACAGCATAGAAAATAACTTGAGATTCCACATAAGTAAGACAAGGACTGTACCATGGATATATATATCTCGCTTCAAGAGTTGCGGTTGCTTCAGGAGGCTGGGCAATAGTTCCATATTCTCAGCATTATAGTTAACCTTAGGAACCAGAGGCCAGTGAACCCCACAGAGGGTCAGTCAAAACTCCAGAATGGGGTAAAATAAACAGGAGTTGTCATACCAAGGGGGTTTTTACTGGGCCTTTGATCTTTTCCCTCTATTTATGCAACAGGTAGCCATCTTAGAGGAGACATTCAAGCACACATGCTATGTTTATCAACAAATATTATTTGAGTTTATTTTAAGCCCAACAAGCTACTAAAAACAAGATTCTTAAAAAAAAGAAATAAGTGGAAAGGAAAAACTAGTGCACTGGCTAGGCTAAGCTCAATTTAGCTGAGACTGGAAACTCAAAACTTTGACATGTCTATATTAGTGATAATTATGGATTTTCTTTTCAAATCTTTTTCATTTGCAGTCTGTAACATTGATAAAGAAAAAATGAGGACCAGTTCAGTGTGAAAAATACCCTTCATGACTCATGATAGCCGATGAAGTAATATTCTCTTCTTTCAACATGGGAAACATAGGCTGTTTGATTAGTCATGATCAAGAGAAGGCCATTTGACTTGTCATAACTGATTTTAGAGTGAAAATCAGATCCATCATCCTTTCGTTTGGCTCACCGACAAGCAGGATAAGTCTCCTTAAATCAAATTAACATTGAAAGTATTGGGTATGATCATGATGACACACATTAAGTGCTTTTTCACAGTGCAGCAGTCCACTCTTTTTGCATATGAATCAAATTTTCTGGCTGGAATAGTCCACTCTATTTCTATATCAAAGTGACAGACTGCCATCAACAATGTCATAATTATTTTGATTTTGATTTTATCAGTTGTGGTCCAACTGTCCTGAGAGAAAGAAGAAAAGTATAAGGGATAGATTTATAAGATGGATTAGCTGGAGATTAGTTATAATGTGGATGGCTTGATAAGCTGGACAGATTATAGTAAGACATGACCAGGTGATGCAACTTTTAAAAAGACAAATAAAATGCTTTAGGCAGATCATTATATATATTAGATAGATAAATGGACAGACAAAATGTTTGGATCAGAGATTTTGTTTTCACAATTGAAGTTTATTTGGCAGATAGGGTGAGCATTGAGCAAGATATATAGTGAGGATATTTAAATAAATGCCAATTCAGCAGTATTACTTTCTCACCACACCTAGAGCAACATGGGGGTAAAATGTTCCAGTGGCCTCCAACCGGAAATGGATCACCCCACCTGCTGGTAATGTTATGTAATCTTGCCCCAGTGACCTAGAAAATATTTTGGGTCTTTGGGTTATGGGAGACTTCCTCAAGTAAAATATTTCTTTTACTTATATTCAGCAGATTCAATTCTTTTTTAAGGAAAAAAAAGTTGTTGTTTTTTAAGAAACCTCATGTACATACACTCCTGCTCAAAAATATGGAATTTTTTTTTTTGGGAAAAAGTGTCAAATAAAAGTAAATTTCAGAGTGCAAATGCAAGCAAGGTCCATTGCAAAGGTCAAGTTTTCTTCTCCAATCACTCTTTGAAAGCCCCAACTACATTTTTTACAAGAATTTAACATTTTTGGTTGAATGCACTTCACCCTAAAAAACCTCCTGAATCTCCATGGTTCGTACTGCTGAAACTTTTCCTGGGTTTAACGCTGCAGCATGCGTTTTACACAAGAGTCTTTTCTTCCCTTTAGCGGTCATTGGAAGTAGTTATGATAGAATCAGACCATCGTGTGCTTCAGCAGAAGTTGCTAAAGTTATCAATTTCAATGGAAAATGTTGAAGTATTCCATATTTATGCGCAACGTTGTACTTCCTTTCCCAGGTTCCTTGCTCTGGAATTGCTCTGGCAACCAGACCACACCTTCATCGTGATAAACATTAGGCCTAACCAGGCCTGGATTATCCATTAGACTGAGTAGGCTATGGCCTAGGCCCTAGGGCCTCACACCTCAGAGGGGCCTCACTTTGGGTGAAAAAAACATTAAATTTGCCTAAATCTGTTTACAAAGTCAAAGATAATTTCGAAAAGCAAAAGGAGAAGTTGGGCCCAGTTGCATATTAAGGGCCCCAAACCTATGGTCATAGATTGTATGGCTGAGAATACCTGTTTATATGTATTTTTGGTGATTTTCATAATCTTTTGGCCATTTTCACAAATTTGTTACAATTATTACAGATATTTTCGTGAATATTGCTAAAATTTCATGATTATTGTAGATATTTTCATGATTATTGCAAAATAAGGTGCAGTATTTCACCAAAATGTTTGTGCACAGTTGTTGATAGAGGTGCTGCGAAGCCTCAAGAAATTGAACCAGGGAAATGCATGTCAAATCAGGTAGGAAAGGATCCACTGCTGTATTGGCAGAGACCGATTTTTTTTTCTGGCTGGCTAATAATAGTATGCATGTAATTCACATCTAGAAGACTTGGGGTCATGCAAAAACCAATCCATTTATTGGATTTTATGACAATTTAAAAATACAAATTTGCTTTAGTGGCATTGCTAAACTCAAGCAGTAAGTGGGAATCGCAGGGAAAATTCAGAGATTATTGTCTCATGTCAGGTATCGCAAGGGCCGCAAATTGGCGTTCATCCTAGGGCCTCATGCTACCAGTGGCGTAGCTAGAAATCCAGGAGTGGGGGGGCCAAGGGGGCCCAGGGTCTGAACTAGGCGGGGCCAACCTTTCGCAGCATTTTTGCGACATTTTTGCGGCATACATGGATAAAAATTGATACAGCGTTACAGGCCTTCTTTACGAATGAACTAGCAATGTTGACCGTCTTATTTTTTGTGACTGAAAAACAAAATGACCATGCATCTCATACTTACACTAAAATCAGTTTTGACCTATCAAAAAATAATGACACAAATTCTATGGTTCCGATATTAAAAGTATCACAATGACACCTCATCAATTATCATGATTTGCAGCGAAATGGTCCTCTTGTTTTTTTTTTCATAACTGTCTTTGCAAGTTTTGAGAATATTCCTGCTGAGAATGTCAGCTTTTTATATTTTAGGTCTAAATAGAAAATTTATAAAAGTCCTTTTGATAGAAATCTACCAATCCTCAAACAAGGAAAAGGTAGTAGCAATTTGTGCAAATGACAGAAATACCAAAAATGTAGGGAAATTCCATGCGCATATATAAAAAATTGAGCAGTTTGTACGAATCACTCTGGTAAATCAGATCTGTGTTATTAGAAAACTCTCAAAGGTGCATTATTCTTTTAACTGAGCAATGGCGACGGAAAGATTTTCTCAAAGCACCCTGA
Source organism: Platynereis dumerilii (assembly GCA_026936325.1). Classification (NCBI taxonomy): domain Eukaryota; kingdom Metazoa; phylum Annelida; class Polychaeta; order Phyllodocida; family Nereididae; genus Platynereis; species Platynereis dumerilii. Next base: position 19,139,454 of record JAPTHN010000005.1, on the reverse strand, counting down.
TTTTAGATGTTGCATGGAATCTCTAGATACATAGACATATTGGAAAGGGGAGTAGTCACACTCCCTCAAAAAGTTTGGGAAACACTAATATTCGGGAAAAAAGGCAAAACAAATCTGGCAGAAAATTTAAAAAACATAATTAAGAATCAATAGTTTTGAAGAGATTTCTTATTGAATAAATATTACCGAATCTAGATCCTGATATATAGGCAAATGTCGCTCACCCCCAAAAAGGTTTGCGTGCGGTACACTTATTGCTAGATATGTTTAAACAAGGATGTCAGCCTCAGAACTTTTCAAAGGGTAACTGTCATTCTAAAAAAAATTTGGTATAAGTGAGCGCCAGCGAAAGCCACAACTTAAGATGGACGTGTTCCAGCGACTGTTGCTGCTCCAATAATTTTTTTTAGATTTTCAAATCTCAAATGGGGGGGCCGGTGGGGGGGCCACTTGTCCATTTGGGGGGCCCTGGCCCCCCCAGGCCCCCCCCCATAGCTCCGCCACTGCATGCTACCTTAACCCGGCCCAGGGCGTAACATACATCTATAGGTCTGGTTCAATCACAAGACTGACAATAATAATTGTACAACCATCTCACTCAATCATTTAAGATGACTCTCAAAATTCAAATTTTACTGTCTGGAACAATAAAATAAAAATTATTTGGTTAGTAAGGTCATCATAACAACCATTTCAGTCAGGTACGCAATTTCTATCGCTCAACAAAGTTTCAACTATAAATTATAGTCTATAATTAATATCCAAGACTGGGTAATTAAGAGTTAATTATGCATGTGAACTTCACGAAGCGACGGATGGAATTTGAAACTCAAGCTTTTTCCGGCGAACCCATATTCCGGTTTTCCTCTCTCTGTTGTTATGTCGCTATTACGAAGAAATATTATCAATATTTGTTTATCTTCAGAAAAAATATTCCAACAATTCCATTGCTCACATTTAGAAATATCTACGTTTTGAAATATGTTTTCTATTATATTTTATTCTACTCATTTAAGAGCTTAGTGTATTTATAGCATAGACAAGAGTCATTTTCTTGATGTCCCTTCATGTAAATGTTCTTGCTCTTTCTTTGAAAGATCATATCAAACGGAAACGTTGAATAAGCGTAATTGAAGGAGGTATGATATACACAATTTCTATTCGCAGATAAACATTTGTCACATCCCATTTTGTAACTATGAAGCAATGTTGTGTGAACTGGTTTTCTGTGGTAAAAAATTGTAACAATATAATAAATGAGAAATGTTAACCAACACAAATTGAAACAGAGTTTACTCTCAAAAATGAAGCTCACATAAAATTCCTGATTGGTTTTTGGACTTCCAATTATAGTTCCACACTGCTGCATTGTCATATTTTGCACCAGGTTGTGCAAATAACCATTTGGTATTTCAAAAAACCAATTTTGTCCTAAATTGTTCAGATTGTTGATTCAGTCACACCGAAAAGGCGTTCTGTGAAGTTGTTATTTGGGGCGACAGTCCAAGACAGAGAATTTGATTTCATTCCGATTCCACATTACGCTACAAGACATCGTAAATTTTTCAAAAAAGAAAATCCTAATGAATTGGAAAGTGATTTTTGTCCCATTTCCTTCTCTTTTAAGCTAATTAAACTGCTTGAGCCACACAAGGAAGAAGGAAGCCACAGCTTGAGACAGCCAGGTAGGGATGGAACGTGTGTAAGAGCAACAGCAGCAACATCATTAGCTGAGGTCTTGCTTCTCTTGGTGGTTTATTATAGAGAAGTGAAAGAGGACAGATAGGTGATTGAGGCTTTAATTTCTACCATACTATTCGACACCGTTGTCAACCGATCGCAAGCGTGTATGTCACTGCGGTAAATCTTATTACATATAAAATTACAAGAGAAAAAAATTTAACAAATTGTCTGGTGAATTACAAAGTGTTGAGATATATATTTTTTGCTGTCAACTCATTTTCTCCTGTTTGACTGTTTGACTGTTAGTCTTATGGCATTAGACGGTTATTTACCACGGGATCAGGAATATGCGTTTATCACACCTTGGGCTAAAGCGCTCATCTTGATAAATCACTTATCACCTCTCTCAAGGTTAAAAATAACCTATACTGTATTTTGTGCACTTTGTGACCTAATTAGGACAAGAGAGGACACAGCAAAACAAATCACCATAAGATTCAGTCAGCTTCGGCACATGCAACCAGTGAATAACCTATATACTTCCGTAGAGGTCACAACCTTCATGGGTTGACCTAAACCATCTACAAATCAACAAATCAAAAACAATGAAGTGAAAGATAATTAAAATGCTGTCGAACATAAGTCCAGGTGACCCGGCCAGAGCGGGAATCGAACCCATTGCCCATTGGTCAGTGTTTGCCTGGTAAATGATGCCTTATACGGCCAGGTGACCACTGTCCAGTATATGCCCGGAAAATTGTGTAGTGTATGGTCAAGTGACCATCTATATTTTTCCCTGCATGCTGAAGTTTTCCCCTTTGTATTTTCCAGGCAAAAGAGGCTGTGTCAGGGAAAAAAATATGGCATGCCCAGACATGGGATAACAAGTTGCACATCCATTTGATGATGTGTTCTTTCTATTTCCATGTTCCCATTATGGTACTCCCTGACCAAAATAATTCCTCATTATTCAACATGTGCACCTGAACCCTATTCTTAGTTCCCCATGTAAACACTTCAGTCCCATATTTCTTGGATTAAAGAGCCATGCCCAAAAGCAAAATAGAATTTTAATTTTATAATCCTTTCTTAAAATGGAGAAATTGTAAGCAATGACACGTGCCCTACAACGCAGAGCACAAGCGAAGTATGGAAGCCGAAGAGGAACAGTAAGGTTGTCGCGTATTAAATTCATGAAGACAAACTCACTGATATATATTTTTCTAGGCATTGGAATTGGATAAAATTTCTCTGAGATATGCCTAACATTTATTCTAACATATCTCAGTCAAGTTTACACCAAAATCTGAAGATTTGGCAATTTTATTTGAAGAAACAGACGACAATTTTGTTGCCCCTTTTTGGGCCTCTTTTAAGGTGTGGGAGGCAGCAGCATGCAAGAGTCAACGTTCTGAGAAATGGTTGCTGCAATAAAGCTTTGCGCTGAGCAAATATGGAAACCCCCTTTTGCTAAAATTGGCAAAACAGAACGTTGCCAAACATTACAGAGTTTACTCAATATTTTTAGGCATATGAACGTGAAATGAATGTCGAAAGTTTGAATTTGTAGGACAATAAAAAGCACACTATGAAAAGATAGTGAGGCCGGATAGGTCAAAGTCTCCACTTCATAGACGGACAGACAGAAACCAATTTACAGCCAAGCATGAAGACAGACAGGTAGACAAATGGTTACGTACACAAAAAGAACGAGAATACATTATTTTTAAATCCAACTACAGAAAATGAAATTAGCAATGTTATAAAAAATCTGAAGACTTCTAGTCCAGGTCATGATGAAATTAATGCAAATGTAGTTAAAAAAACAAGTTCTCATATCATCGGAATTATTTCTCATTTAACTAATCTCTCATTAAGCCAAGGCCAATTTCCAAATGAACTTAAAATTGCAAGAGTCACCCCCATATATAAAGCTAATGATCCGAGCCTTATAAATAATTACAGACCTGTATCTGTTTTAAGTGTATTTTCTAAAATATTTGAAAAAATCATGTATGTTAGACTTGATAAATTTATTAATGATAATAATTTGTTTTACCAATATCAATTTGGCTTCAGAGAAAAACATAATACTCTTTTAGCCTTAACAGTTTTATTAGATAAAATAACAGATGCTTTCAATAAAAATAAAGTTATAGTTGGAATTTTTCTTGATTTCAAAAAGGCTTTCGACACCATTGACCACAATATTTTGCTACAAAAATTAGAGAAATATGGCATCAGAGGAATTCCCTTATCTTGGTTAAAAAGTTATCTTTCTGATCGTAAACAGTATGTGATGTTTAATAATTTCCAATCTTCTCATTTACCAATCACTTGTGGTGTGCCTCAAGGTTCAATTTTGGGACCTATTCTGTTTCTTTTATATATTAATGATTTACCTAATGTCTCTTCAATTACTATTCCTCTTCTATTTGCTGATGACTCAAACCTTTTTTTTGAAGGAAAAAATTTTACTAATATCTATAATTCTATTAATACGGAATTATCCAAAATTTATGAATGGATCCTTTCTAATAAATTATCTCTAAACATTGATAAAACAAACTTTATGCTCTTTAGACCGCGAAACAAAAAAATTGATATAAACAATAATCTCATAATTAATAACAAAAATATATCTTTAGTTAATACAGTGAAATTTCTTGGTATTCATTTAGACTCTCATATTTCTTGGCAATGTCATCTAAACTACATTAGAAAAAAAATATCTAAAGGTTATGGGATCATAAATAAAGTTAAAAAACTGTTTAACAAAAATACCTTAAATACACTTTATTACTGTTTTATTTATCCTTACTTAACATACTGCATAGAAATTTGGGGAAGCGCTGCTGCTGTTTATCTGGACCCTTTATTTAAGATACAAAAAAAATTTATTAGAATTATTTCAAACTCCCATTATTTAGCCCATACAGCCGAATTATTCACTCAGTATTATATTCTTCCTTTATCCAAGTTATATGTTTATCATGTTCTCTTGTTTATGTATAAGATTGACCATAAATTACTCCCGCCATTATTCTCAAATATGTTTTCCTATAATACATCTATACATAGGCACAATACTAGATCATTTAACAACTTCCATACTCCAAGCATGCGCTTAACTACATGTCAGAAATCTTTAAAATTTATGGGTGTTAAAATATGGAATTATTTCATTTCTTTGATCAGTAATTGCCTTGTTTTAAACTCATTTAAAAAAAAGACCAAACTATATTTAAATAATAATAACCTACCCGATTTTCTGTAAACTATTTCCTGTTTTGTTTTTATCACCGGTACACTTCCTGAATATGTTGTCACTTATTATTAAACTTAATGTATGTATATCAAATAATATTAATCCTACAATTTGTTTTTATTTGTAGCCCTAGTCTTTTTGTTTTCTTTTAAAAAAAAAAGAACTTGTTATTGCTGTTCTTGTTCTCCTTAATTGTATAATCAATTTATGTATTGTAATTGGGCAAAATATGTCCACCGGACATCTGCCCCCAGATGTAACTGTTATTTTTATTGTTTCAATACATACATGTATCCTGTTTACATTTGGAATAAATTGAATTGAATTGAATTGAAATTGAAAGACAGACAGTTATATTAAGAAAGTAGTGATACATAGATGACTGATTGACTAAATCAATTCGCTTTTAGATATCAGAGACATTGGGACAATTTACCTGTGTGGTTTTCCACAAAAAAACTGGCATCAATGGCTGACTTCCAAAGTTCACAAGCTTCTATAGGGCTCTAGTGTTCAACCCTAATGACCACATCTCTGAGAGTTCAACCTGAGTTTGGAAACTCTGAAAGTAGATTGTTTGAAAGGGTACAATAAATGAAAGGGCACACTAAGGGGTCTTCTAATATCAGTGTCTATGCAGGGCAAGTGAAAGCTCCCACATCTGAGATGTGTGAGAGGTGTTACACAATTGGTAGACCTCCGGGTTTCCCAGTAGCTGGTTCCACTTCCAGCTCTGGCCGGTGCACTTGGACCTATGTTTGGTGGCAGTTTAAGTCATCCGACCTTCGCCTAAATTGAGTTCTCCGTGTGTTTATAACCTATCGAAGTGCATAAATACAGACTCACAGGGGGCAGTATTACATAACTCTTTGCTCCATTTTGCCCAGGTATGAAATGGTACTCAGGGGCTCAGTGATGTAGTGGTTAGCATGCTGGACTGCTGCGCCGGCGGCCCGGGTTCAACTCCCGACCGCTGCTGAGTTCCCAACTGACAGTTCAGTGCTGGATGATTGCTTAATTGGGTACTGTTGCCAGCAGTACTAGCCTAGTCTGGATGTCCAGGAGGTAAATGACATGTGCCGTGGGCTCAACTGGAGATAAGTTGTTCCATCCACTCCCATGTGGGGACTTTCAATGGCTACCCACGTGAAATAAGAAAACATTTACCTTTACCTTTACTTCATTATCAGCTATATCGTAGAGTTAAGAAAGGCTCATGCTGAACAGGGCTACCAAGGGTGTAATTATATTGTAAAATCTGTTGATGAACATTATCTATGAAATTACTAAATTTACATTTATCTGTTCTTTGTTGTTCAGTTGTTGGTGGCATACACTGACCCAGACAGCGTAGACCACCTCAGGGTAGTCCAAATGTCTCTGAATAACAAAAACACGTGCATGAAATAAGACATCCTTCATTGCAAGTGATGACATGTAGGCTACATAGCAACATCAAAGCTTGCCCTTGTATCAGTGTCCACGTCGGGCAAGTAAAAGATTCCTTTTACATGGGGAAAATGTGTCTTGACTGAATTTGTAATTACGGTGAAGACTCTAGATCTCTTTTGCATCTCATCAATTTACCATGCACTCTGAACGCAAAAGGTTCTTGATGGTATATATAAAGAACCCACCGCCGAAAAAAGGTTGGAAATTTTTAAAGGGTTCAATTGAATTGAAAAGGTTCAATACTGAGTGGGAAGGCCCTGTGACAGGACTCTATGCTCCCAACTTGAGAGAAAGGGGTTCCATTTGTAGGAGTTCAGTGCAGCTGGATTTTCTAAATGTTGTTTTGTTTGCTGTTGGAACCTTTTAAATAGTTGAGTAATGAACCTTTTAGGGTTCCTTATCTATACCAGCTTATAGAACCCTTAACGGTTCCATATAAAACCTTTTTGTTAAGAGTGTGAGTGCAGCTGGAGCTGGCCTTAGAGCACTGTTACCATTGCAATCAATCGGTCATTTTTCACAAATTTCTTATTTTGCAAGTTACAATGACTGCTACAAATGCTCAGGTGCTGGTCTTTAGTTTTTAAATTGGGTGTATTGTTACACTGTTGTTGTGTTTTGAATGAATAATTTGAGCTTTTGTCAAATTCTTGAATGACGCCAAAGAGAAAATGAACACTTATAACCACAAACCACCACAAGTAAACAATCTAAAATCTAGTGCTGTAAACTTATGTGACAAATATTATATTTCTGTCAGATTTCTTTGGTCTGTGGGCGTTTGACATTAGAAACATAGCTACTAAATCACAAAGAGACAAACAGTGAACGATACGGAGTGTTACATGTGTTAAAATTCATTAAATTTTACAATTGTATTTTGATTGTTTGTTAACCTTTCCAGTAAAAAGGTTTAGAAAGTAGAGGGTGGCTGTGTCAGCTATTTTGTAAATTACCTTGACAAAAAGAAACAAAAATCATTCTGATAATCTTTCATGATAAATGCTTCAATTTCCTACCGAAGCATGAATCATCGCCATATTGCTCAAGGAAAATACTCAAAATAGCCGCAGACTCTGGAATTACGGTGCCGATAGAGGATACAAGAAATAACTGATGACTTAAAAATTACATAATTATATCAAATTGGATTTTGAGTCACTCAAAGCCACCTACGAAATGAAACCCCAATGACACATAGCAATTATTTGAAAGAGCTATTCCTGTGTCAAATCAAAGCAACTGCGTTGAAGAGATTTGGTAATTAAGTTACAATCTAATAATTGATTGCTTAGGATTGACCTATGAACATGTATTCTGCTAAACATAAAAGAATTTGACAGATGTAAAATTTGAGTCTCCTTTCAAGGTGAAGATGTTCTTCCATTCTTCACATTTCTTCCGGAGTCAATTTTCCTGACTTTCTGGCATGAAAGGACAAATGTCAATAACTCGGAGAGAGGTTCCATAGAATGATGGGAGGCAGGGCTCTACATACTTCTTTTTAAAAGCAGCTGGGTGGCTGAGTGTTTAAGAAGCCTGCCTGCTTAAGGCCTTTTCCTGAATGGGTCCGGCTCCCGGTAGGAGAACCATAAATTTTCAGTGGACTGTCATAAGCAAAATCCCCGCTGGATGTTGTTCAGATGAGACGTTAAATTGGCGACCCCTTGTATCAGTGTCTGTGCTGGGCAAGTAAAAGGTCCTCACATGGGGTAAATGTGTAACATGTTGAGGACTCCCGATCTCTCTCCCATCTCATCAATCAACCCTCGTTAGCGCCCAGAACTGGGCTTAGAGGGCTGCACTTACCATATCTATCTATCTATCTATCTATTTATCTATTTATCTTGACTCATGTTGGACAGCAGTTTTTATCATGCAGCTCCATTCTGTGTCCTCGTGCAGTCTTGTTGTCTTAATGAGCCCATGAAATGCATAAATATAGGACCTAAAGCCTCAATCACCCGATGGATTCCATACATCTATCCTTCCCCGGAGTCTACGTCTAGTCTTCGGTCTAGACGCAGTCGCATTGTGGACACCAGAGAGAGAGAAAATGAGTTGCTTCCCTTTTTTTTCCGTAAGAGTCTTTTCCCTTATGCAAGAAAGGCAATCTTCCTCCCCCGCAGTTAGCCTAGTTTCAAGAAACCTCCATGTTGTGCTTCATGCTGGTGCATATCTCCCGGAGTCACCTCTGCTCTAGGCCCTGTCCTGGCATAGATCCCAGTACATGGACAAATAAACATAACCACTCATAACATATGCATAACCCCTGCAGGAAAGCTAAGTAAGTGCATATATATTGCTGACTAAGGGTTCTTTTCCAGTTTAAGACTCCTGGGTGGTTATGTATTAGAGGATTTAGTTTTTTGTTTCATTTTGTATCCATATTTGATCCTCAGTCATAAATAGGCAGATTAGATGATGAAATTCTGATTTAAACATTTAGAAATCTGATTTGGCAGGCCAGTATCCTACTGCCAACTTCAGACATTATAAAATAAATCTTGATACCTTAAAAAATTCAAAAAGTAATAGGATAGATAGTTGTGGAAAGTGCAGACTTCTTAGTATACACAATAGTTTTCTTAAGAATTAACACTTAGGTGAAGTTTGAAATAATAACTGTGACAAAAGGTGGTAAGTTCAGTTGCAGTGCGCTTGGCTGCTAACTTAGGACCTAGGTTCAATTCTAAGTCTGGGCACTCCATGATAGCCATGAACGTTTTACATTGTGCCAACAGTACACAGTGTGTCATTACTATAATGGTTCCTGCCTGTCCTGTTTTAAGGCTTGTCAGTGCATAAATAATAGATAGATAGATAGATATGGTAAGTGCAGCCTTCTAAGCCCAGTCCAGGGCGCTCACGAGGGTTGATTGATGAGATAGGAGGGAGAGCAGGAGTCCTCTACATGTTGCACATTTACCCCATGTGAGGGATCTTTTACTTGCCCAGCATAGACACTGATACAAGGGGCTACCAATTAACGTTCATCCGAACGACATCCAGCTGGAATTCTGCTCATTAAGGTACACTGAAAATTTTGGTTCCCCACCTGGGGTTCGAACCCATGCAGGCAGAGACAATCAGCAGAGCAGGCGGGCACCTAAGCCACTTGGCCACCCAGCTGCTACCGGAGTGGAAATCGAACCCAGGAACAAGCGATTGGCAGCCCAGTGCACAACTGTCTGAGCTAAACCTTCCCCCTCCCGCAAGATGGGAAGGAAGCTTAGACTGACAGAACACCACGGCGCATCTTCATGAAAGACAGCTTGAAAGCAAAAGAATCTGAGAGAAGTCCAGAGCATCCCGTACAATAAATCCCTTTACCCGCTGTGTGGGGTCTTTTGCTTGCCTGGCATAGACTGCGATACAAGTCCGGGCTCTTTAATTACCCAGCATAGACACAGATCTAAACAAATTTATGCCAATTTAAAAAAAGGCAATAGGCCTACGTGAATGACCTCCAGAGCTCTCAGTGTTTACTAGTGTCTGATCAGAAATCGAACGTGGGACCGAAGCACGCCAAGCCACATTTGACCTCATTCAAACTTTACGGCCAATATTCCTGTGACTTCCATCAGAGCGCCTAGGTCATGCACTTCTGAAAACCATCACCATTTACACAACAAAGGAAAAGTGTATTTCTGGAAGATAAATTAGATGATAAACCCATTTGATGATAATCTTGAAAAGGACTTCCATATTTGGCAAGTATGTAGAGTAATAGTCTTGATGCCTGCAAAGGACTCCTAAAACTGACAGGAAATTTCTTCAGCAAAGATGCAAAATCCGCCCTCCAGCAGTTTGGTATCTAGTGATGTAAACAAAAAATCCAAAAGATTAAAACTGAAAATGGAAGGTATGTATACGAAAAGGTCAAGAAAACGTCAATTTTCTGTACATAAGTCGCTTTCAGTTTAAAGACGAACTCTCGTGTTAGAAGAATTTGATTTGCCAACAATTTAATCTACTCATTAACAACAAGCAATGTCAGGAAAACAGTCAGGTCTTCAACAGCAAACAGGCTTGGCATTTACAGGGCAAAAATTACCATCGGCGGTCCATCGCATACGATTTGAAAAAAAGTCAATGACACTAGGCATCTTATTCATATAGCACCTTATTCTTATGGCATCTTATTCTGATGGCATCTTATTCATATGGCATCTTATTCTTATGGCTTTTTATGGCATCTTATTCTTATGGCATCTTATTCTTTTGGCATCTTATTCTATGGCATCTTATTCTATGGCATATCTTATTCTGATGGCATCTTATTCTTATGGCATCTTATTCTTATGGCATCTTATTCTTATGGCATCTGATTCTCATGGCATCTGATTCTCATGGCATCTTATTCTCATGGCATCTTATTCTCATGGCATCTTATTCTCATGGCATCTTATTCTCATGGCATCTTATTCTCATGGCATCTTATTCTTATGGCATCTTATTCATATGGCATCTTATTCTTATGGCATCTCTTATTCTTATGGCATATCTTATTCTTATGGCATATCTTATTCTTATGGCATATCTTATTCTTATGGCATATCTTATTCTTATGGCATATCTTATTCTTACGGCATCTTATTCTTACGGCATCTTATTCTTACGGCATCTTATTCTTACGGCATCTTTTTCTTACGGCATCTTTTTCTTTTTGCGAATTCCTGTAAGATGCTGTTCAAACCATCCTAGCTGCGTTTCCGAGGTCCTGGGTTAAATTCCTGGTTGACAACAATGAACAGTTTGGAAGACCTTCATGAGCAGTGGTTGCCGGCTTATAGCCCAAGGTCAATTCCAGCACTCACAGTCTTGGTCCACCTGATGGCAAAGCAAAACTCTGAGACAAAAAAAATCCTGCATGTGCTTGGTAAGAGAAAGACTCCAGACAACAAGTCTACCCCGTTCAAACATTTTGTCCGACAATACCAGTATATATAGGAATCATCTTTTCCCTCTGGCAAGGTCATTATTTTCCGTTCTCACCAAGCAACTTCCTCTAAACAGTCACCAGTGGCTATGCAATGACCATTTTGTGAGTTAATTCCCAGCTGTTCTTGGCGGCTGGGTTGCTGAGAGATAAAGGTTCCTGCCTGCTAAGCTGAAGGTCTTTGCCTGCATGAATTTGACCCCGGTTGGGAACCTGACATTTTCAGTGGACTTTCATGAGCAAAGTCCCAGCTGGATATCGTTCTGATGAGACGTTAAGTTGGCTGTGTCAGTGTCTGTGGAGGGGAAGTAAAAGGTTCCTCATATGGGGTAACTGTGTAACATGTAGAGGACTCCTGCTCTATATCTCCAATCTCATCGGTCAACCCTCATTCATGAGTGTCCATAAATGGCTTAGAGAGGCTGCACTAACCATATCCATCTATCATAAGACCTGAGGGAAAGAGTGCCTTACATTATCTATGCCATTGTGTTTATTCACACTATTAATTGAAGGTATCTCTTCTACACTGTTTATAACTTGCAGAACTTGGAAAATTGTGTGTGTCACTTTGTCCTAGATCTACGACATGCAGTTTGGCCCACTGACCTATAGACTCCAGTCATATATATTTATGTATAGATCTTTCTGCAAGATCACTCAAGATAGACCCTGGACCTCTATTGCTTTTGAATGCTCCACTCGACATTCCAGAACTGTTTTATTAAGCATCTATGACGTCATTTGACTGGGAAGACTCGGAAGAGTGTATTATCCAATCTTAAGACTTGTTATTGGAACACTTGAAAATACAATGTATCTGCTTGAGGACTATTTATAAGAACTGCCGGAAGTTTCTCACTACCTGTGTCCAATTAGCAATAATTATGGTGACATTGCACTGTAAGGGTTTAAATTGTTTTTAAAGTGTAATGACGTAGATGGTTACAGATTGATCTAGATGTAATAAATACATATAGATTGATCTAGATGTGTCATAGTTATATAAACAGTGAAACAGCAAAGGTAATCAGTTGGTGTGTTTTAGTGTTGATTGGTCGTTGGTGTAGATTGGTTGGCGGTTAATTGTTCAGCTGGCAGGTTAGTTTGTTGGTTGTTTGGTGGGTCAGCTGGTTGGTCCGTTAGCTAGCTTTACAAGTTGGTTGACAAGACAATGGTGCTGTTCACCAAGCTGCCTTGTTTGTTGGTGTGCTGGTCATCTGGCCAACTTGTTTGGTGGTTGGTGTGTTGGTTGGTTTCAGTTACAATGGTGTATTGTTCAGTTGGCAGGCTTATTGGTTGGTGTATTGTTCAGTTGGCAGGCTTATTGGTTTTAGTATTGTTCAGTTGGCAGGCTTATTGGTGGGTTAGTATGTTGCAGTGTTGGAATCCTGGACGCCGGCCTCGTCCTCGAGGCCGGCCTCGAGGCCATATTTTGGTGGCCTCGGCCTTGCCTCGGTCTCGGATGCCAAATCCTTGGCCTCGCCTCGGTCTCGGATGTCCTGGCCTCGACTCCAACACTGGTATGTTGGTTGGTTAGTGTATTGGTTGGTTGGTCGGTGTACTGTCTGACTGGCTAGGCGGTTCGTGGTTGGTTGATTGGTTAGTCAGTTCAGCTTTCAATTGGCAGAGTAACTGTTGTTGCTTGATTGGTGTACTGGTTCAATTTGGTTGGTTTGTTGTCCAACTGGCTACAATGTAGTTGGTTTGTGGTTGGTTCATCAGGCTGCCTTGTTTGTTGGTGTGTTGGTTGGTGTATTGTTTGTCTATCTTGTTTGTATGTTGGGGTATAATGGTTGGTTCGGTTCCTGGGTTCGGTTTGTCCCATCATCATCAGATTGTTATTTTCTTCTGAAATAAGAAAATGATACAGTGCATTTACAATACAGATAAACAAGATCAAATAACAAGGTCCAAAGACTCCTTTAATTACCTCTTGCACTTTATTTCTATCATTGCCACAAGGAATGTGGTATTTACTTTGACTATACATTGTAGTGCAAAGGGGATTCCCAGCCAACACATGCTGGCTCAAAATCAGCTGACCTGGCTGAACACAAAACTATACAGTACAACCTGGAAAAGATAAATTCAGTAATATGATATAATTATCTGTAGGTGTTAAAATATCAATGTGCAGCCATTTTACTTCCACACATACCGTGAAACAAGCGGCTTCCCATTCGCAGCCATGACTACAAAAACTGCAATAATTTAATTTGTCGTTATCACCACAAAAAAGAACACTATAAAAATGACGAGTGCTACTTTGTCATAGGAAATATGGCAATTGTAGATGGGATGAAACCCAGCTAAAAAAAATGACAAAAAACAAATTGTTGATGTGTTTTTTTTAGTATCATGATGTCCAATTTTTGTCAGGATCGCACTTTACCAAATATCTTCATTTACATTATTTTATAAGTTACAAAGCACATACCATCCATGACGGTGCTTTTCAGGGCATATTTGTGAGGAATAAGGATGGTAGCGACAAAAGAATGCAAATTCGGGAAGCTACCCAAGAGGTCACATCTCTCATCAGCCGTACTTGGATCTGCCATTTCGGGAAGTGCATTTTCCAACAAGCTCCACTAAATGTCACTTGGATCAAAATGTCATCATGGAATTTTAGGTTTCGTCAGGGCTTTCCAGAAGAGATGCAACTTGATGGTAGAACGGTGTAAATTTTCAAGCAAATACATTTTGAGCAATCACTTTTATGAACTAGAGGGTCCCCATACAAACTGCCAGCAGTGTGCAATCCACTGCAGCTGAGTGCAGCTCTCCTCTCCTCCTTTAATCACAATGCATGTTTTTAATTACTTTGTAATCTGTACTGTGTTTTTATCTGCCTTTTTAAACATTTTTATTAGTTTAATTTTTTGTGGGTGCTCTGATATTATATTTCAAGGTCTTACACATTGGGGAATGTCCTGGAAAACATATTGAAAGGGGAACATTGAAAGTGAGCACATGATGAAGCATGAAGCAGCACTGTCAATAAATTTGGGAAAATGTGTAAATGTATTTTTCCCAGGGAAACGTATAACCACTGCTCGCAGCTTGTAGCTGGCAGTGGATAATAATGAATGAATATAATGTTGTTGTTTTTTTTTTCAAACTAACTTAATAACACAAGCAGAAATCTCGTACAAACTGTATGCTGAAACTGCTTTGGCATTCACAGATTACTATCAAGTGTGCACTTTTTCATGACGAGCACTGTATAATACCATAAGTGAATCATTTTTCAAAACAAATCACTATTTGGCAAAAGTGAGCATGTAGATCTAGCCCATGGGTTAATTGGCAAGGGCCTAAACAGATGCCTTTGATGTGTCATATTCAACATACTTTATAGTCATTATAATGTCCCAGAAATCTTTGATCTCCTGTCCTGATAATGCATTATTGTGTATGGCATTATCATGTGGCTCTTATTGTGACTATGGAAATTATGTTAGTCTGTGTAATGAAATGTATCATAGATATATCATATAGAATATCATCAGCGGCAGTTTTGTGTATCTACAGTACGATTTAAAGTTGTAATAATGCATGTAGCAAGTGCTGTCCAATATAAATGTAGGTCAGGGTGACCCACCCAAAATCGGAATGAAGCTGTCGCGAATGGTGAGTGTTCCGAAGTTCGGAACCACATGTGGATGCACTTCCATTACAGTCTGTCATTTTGATATAGAAAAAGAGTTGACTGTTGCACTGTGAATATGGCACTTTGTGTGTCATCATGCTGATGATTTGTCATGATCATACCCAATACTTTCAATGTTAATTTGATTTAAGGAGACATATACCGCTTGCTGCTGACAGCCAAAGGAAAGGATTATTCATTTGATTCCCACTCTAAAATCAGTTATGACAAGTCAAATGGCCTTCTCTTGATCATGACTAATCAAACTGCCTCTATGTTTCCCATGTCGAAAGTAGAGAATATGACACTTCATCGGCTATCATGAGTCACAAAGTGCATTTTTCACTGTGAACTGGTCCTCATTTTTTCTATATCAAAGTGACAGACTGTAAGTTATAGGTAGATTGTATTTAATCTCTAATTTATATATTATGGTAAGAACAGATCCGTCTGTAAGTTTCAGCTTCGTGCAAGTGTCCAAAACTGAAAATTTAACTGGGGTCAATATTCTTTCAGAGAGAGTAAATTAATTCTTTGTAAGTATATACTGTAGAGGCGAACACATGAAGCAATTTTCATATCAAAGGTTCAGTATACCATATTAAAACAATTATTCTATTGTGATTTGCCATTATACCTATTAGATCCTTAAAATCAATTACAGCAATATAACTTTCCAAGTTTAATGCACTTAGCATGAATAACAAATAGGGCCATTATAATGAGCACTTTGCATAGTACTATGGGAATCTATGAAAGTGTAACTTGCCAACATATCTTCGTTTGGCTTATATGAACAGCTTTTGGCATTATTTTATTGCATTATTTGCATTAGTACACAAACATTCCTATGACTTTCATGTGTGATTATATTCTGAGGTCAGTGACCCATAAGGTCAAAAGTCATTGAACTTTATGCACTCAAGTAATTGGCTGAAATTGAGAGTACATCTGTAAAGTTACTTCAGTTGGGAATTCAATTATCTTATAAATATGCATAGTTATTGTGGCAATTGAAGCAGGGAAAGAAGTCTAAAGAACATACTTTTAAAAAGCAAACATTAGCATAAACTTAATTGTATATGTCTTATGTTACTGAGCTTCTTCTTTGGTGTATGGTTGCCCAGGTCTTTCAGGAATGGCAAGGACATTTAGTTGTCCCAATGTGGATACCACATACAACCTTCTTATTTGGGCAGCATATTCCCCAGTCCCTATGATCCTCAGTCCCTATGTTTTCCAGTCTCTACTCCCTATGTTCCTTACTCCCTATGTCATAGACGTATTTTACGGGGGGTCGGGGGGAAGCCAGTCCTGACCAATGTCAGGGCAGATTCACTGCCCTGGTCACATTCCTCTCATTAAAATTTCAGGGCAAAATAGCGATAATAGCCAAGGAATATGAGATCCAGGGAACATTGCATCCGGAATTCCGGAACATAGGATCATCCATTGAAAATAAGGTATACCTCATTTTGGATGATTGTAACTGGACAAATATACAAAATTAATAATAGTGTATGTATGGCCCACACTAAAAATGTCACCTCCCTTAAGCCCATGATTGTACATCAAGTATATCAACTCCAGATATTTCCTGTGGTATCATGAGAGTTGTAGCCTGATAGGCCTTTTGGGACAAGGCTAAAGAGGAAAACCGGAAAAGGAAGGTATAAAACGAAACATCTTAAACAGGTTGCCAATACCAGGAATCGAAGGTTGGCAGTCCAGCATATACATTTGTAACGACTGAGTCAAATATCAAGATATATGTCTATGAAGAAAGAATAATACAGGAGGATTTAGTGATTCACAAAGTTAATGCTTATACCCAAGATGATTGAGCTTCCAATAAAACATTTCGACCATTTCTGTAAAACAGCAGACCGCACTTCCGCATTTAAACGACCTAATCCTTTAAAATGGAGACTGTTTACGCCAAAGTCAGCAAAAAACGCCGAAAGCGGAAGTAAATGACCAAGACAGCAGACAACAGGAGCAATGTCCTTTAGGCGACCAGTAAATCGAAGGGCTACTGTATTATTAACGAGCGGTTGTCTAAGAAGAATGACAGCGTTGACACTATCAGACGCGACACACCTGCTGGATGCGTCTACATACGAGACAAAGCTTTGTTGTTGCTGATTCGGCGAAAAAAGCAAAGACGAAGAGTTGGGATGGCATGATGTGGGGGAGGCATGATAACCAGTTGCGAGCAAGCAGAACACGCGGAGCACAAGCGGAGCACCCGGAGCACTTGCGGAGCGGAGCAGCTGCAGCTACAGCTCCGCAGCTACACTCTTAACAAAAAGGCTTTATATGGTTCCTTAAACGGCTCTATAAGGTGGTATAGATAAGGAAGCCTAAAGGTTCATTATTCATGTTTAAAAAGGGCCCAACAGTAAACAAAAGCTGAACTTAGATAATCAAGCTGCACTGAACTCCGATAATGGAACCCCTCAAGTTGGGAGCATAGGGTCCTATCATTGGGCCTTCCCACCAGTAGGCCTACATTGAACCTTTTCATTTCAGTTGAACCCTTAAAAAATTAAAAACCTTTTTTTGGGTGTGGGTTCTTTATATATACCATCAAGAACCTTTTGTGTTAAGAGTGTACAGCACCTTTGTTGTTCTTCCTGCATCAGCAACTGCCATCAGCAACTGCCATCAGAGATGCTGTCTTCAGCAGCCTCGGCATTAACTGTGGCGGATGCTGCACAAGTCGAGCTGCTGCGAGACACAGGTACGAGAGTAGTTCGAAAGATATTCCATCCTTAATCTTCGCTTGATGTTGTTCGGATGAGACGTTTATTTGGCAGCCCCTAGTATCAGTGGGTAAATGATCCCTCACATGGGGTAAATGTGTAAAATATTGAGGTCTGCTTTAGACAATTAATAGAATGGACATACATTGTATCGATGGTGAAAGTGCAAAACCTCGTATGTCAAAATTTTGCTATTTTTAGATTTTTGGTGGAATGACTATTTTAATATCCAATACACGTTGTCAGTTGGTCACCTTGCCAGTTTGCTATTTTTGGAAGCTGTAACACACTGGTAACAAAATGATTTCACCAAACCTTGTATGTCGATATGTTTCAAAAAGTGAAAGTGCTAAACCTTGTAACTCAAATAAGAACTTTGAAGCACATATTGTGGGATATTTCAACTTTTTTTGAAAAACAATTACTGTGTTACTTTTTTATGACTCCCAGCAAGTTTCCTGATTAAAAAAAATTTACCTCCCTATATTTGTTTTGGTGATGTAGGCTATTGAAAAAGAGAGTGCACGAAAAATTGAAAAAATTGTCATTTTCCTCATTCTTGCCATTGTAGCCACTCAATAAAATTTGTTATTGCAATCTGTCATAGGCAAATTATAATTTTCACTGTATATACATAGATTGAAAGTATATTCAATGCTGCAAGTTGCTTTAAAGTGTGATAAATGATCGAGTTACAAGGTTTTGCACGGGTAGAAAGTGAAAGTGCAAAACCTTGTAAGTCGACATTTTCAATCACATCTGATGGTAACATCAATGCAAGGGGTAAACGATCTCTGACAAAAAATTTGTACAACAGGGTGTCACTTTCTATGTATCTAGTTGGCCATAACTCACTTATTAATAAACATTACCATGAAAAAAGACACTTGACAGTTTTTTTCAATTTCTGAAAAAACAGCTTTTTTTTACTTACGAGGTTTTGCACTTTCACCATCGGTATGTATAATTATTGTCTGAACCTTTTTTCCAGTGTTGTGGTTGGCCCAGTTAGTAAAAGCTCCTTGGTCTGTCCCTCCGATGATTCCAGGTTTGATTTTCAGTTAGGGATAATTCAGTCCTTTTGAGTTTTATTGCTACACCTGCCACAGCAGCCCATCTTGATGTTTCGGATCGGATGCAACATCTTATCAGTATCATCTTTTTTAATGAATATAAGTTACGATGACACTGATAATGTGTCATCATAAAACCATTTGTTGCAACAACACTTAGATTTCAGGAGACTTACTGATGACTCCTAAACAAAAACGATCATGTATCCGATTCTTACAAGTACAAGTATAGGTTATTCACCCCAGGGGAATATGTGATTTATTCAACAAGAGCTTTAGCCCGAGGTGTGATAAACACATATTCCTGATCCCATGGAGAATAACTGTCTTATACCGTGAGACAAACACCCAAACATTCAAACATGAGATGATAAGTGACAACAAAAGAATATATGGGAATTATCGCCCTGAAATACTGGCATGTGATGGCTGACAGAGGTGTCAAATGGAATACATCAATGAATTCCCCCAACCACTGATGGTAAGTGTGCAAGCAACCAATTGCTCTGATAGCGCAGATTCAAATCTAAACCCAAAACTCATGTTAGACCAAGCCAATTCTATGCTTGGGGCGACTAAAATACCCTGCAGTGCCTGCACATACCTAAATAAATAGGGTATGTGCCAGAATCCCTGTTTTCTCATCACCCATCAAACGGCGATTACCAAAACTTGAAAATGCCAAGGCATTGGAACCTCGGTCATTATGACGGTCAAATGTTCCCTTAGCCTCAACCCATGGGAGCTACTACGCGGCTGCCCTGAGCTGTATCACTGTGGAAGGCTAAAAAAATGTCGCCAAAACATGACTGGCAATGGTTACAAATAGCAAATAATTACTCGGTCGCTCAATCTTGATTCATTTATAGCCGACGGATGACGAGGACTTACATTCTGCTGCTATAGTGGACATCAATGACCTCACAACTGCCATGGCCCTATCCATTGCAATAAAATGAAATGTCAATTTGTCATTGAGTGACTTGTGACCTCATTGATACTCTGTTTGTGACTCGTTTTGATAGCATTTAAAGTTTGTGATATGACCTCACAAATCGCTTATGGGTCATAGAGAATAACATGGCATGGACAGGCATAAGACCTCACAAGGAACATTTCAGTGCAATTATGTAAGCACTTGACATTCAACTACTGCAACAGCTTCTATAACATCCATATTAAAACTATAATGTTGTCTCATCATCCGCTGATTTTTGACAAAGTTTTCTGGAAGTAGGTCAACACAAATGTGACAAATCCAATGGCAAAACAGCAGAGTGTAACCAACTTTTAGAAGGTAGTGCACAGCCAGATTTGTCTGACTAACTCAAAGCTGTTCCATCCAAGACGTTGGTACCTGAGACGGGTTGTAGAATTGCTCCAAGCGTCCTCTTTCGTCTCTCTTACCTTTTTGTCGTTTCGCGTTGATCTTGTTGATTTTGCTTATTCGGGTATATTTACTGGATTGTGCAAATTTTGCAAACTTTGCAACTGAGGCATGTTCCCTTAATTAATGTATTGCAGCACTCACAGGATGTAGAAGACAAATAACACAAAACAAAGTGGGCATCTCAAAAATATTAGGTAGTGTAAACGTGAATTAAACAGGTGGAATCATATTCTAAAACAATCGGTCATATGATGGAATATATGTCAGTTGAGTAACGAACAATGAAAATTTTGAAATTGTAAGGCAGCCGACTCAGCCCATATGATTGAGTGAGATGGTAGCACATTTTTGTTTGAGGTAACACAGCTTGTTTTTTTGGTCGGGATAATTTGTCCGTTATCATAACTTGAAATAACAAGCTATGTTAGCTCAAAGGAATTGAGCAATCATCTCACTCAATGATTTACTAAGCTGACTCATAATTCTAGTTTTACAGTGAAGATAATACAAAATGTATCATCATAATTTGAGAAAATAGCAGGTATTGGTGCATCTCCGACCATTGCGCCTGAAGATATGGGAAAAAATTACATCCTTTTAAAAGGCATGGAACTTTTTTGTACCTCTTGACCCATATTGCTCAATTCTGGGAAAAACTGTACTGCCTGGTTTTGATCTGACCATATGGTGAAGCAGGTCAAAAGCCTATTGTAATTTCATAGAAGTTCTAATGAAACAAATTGATGAGATTTCCTCGTAGATCCACTTTGTGTAATTGGCCATATAAATTTTATGTAAGGTTTATCGACCCTTGTCTCTTTTCATGTAACTATTGTCAAAAACCTGTCTGCTCAAATATCCAAATTGAAAGCAGAATGATTATAAACATTAGAAATGATGTTACAGAGAAGTTTAAACAATATATAATTTTTGATTTAACATTAGAAATGATGTTACAGAGAAGTTTAAACAATATATAATTTTTGATTTAACATTAGAAATGATGTTACAGAGAAGTTTAAACAATATATAATTTTTGATTTAACATTAGAAATGATGTTACAGAGAAGTTTAAACAATATATAAAATTGATTTAACATTAGAAATGATGTTACAGAGAAGTTTAAACAATATATAATTTTTGATTTAACATTAGAAATGATGTTACAGAGAAGTTTAAACAATATATATATAATTTTTGATTTGCAATTAGTGTGACCAGTACACTGAAAAGGGCTCCATGACTGATGTGGCCAAAATCCCACCTTACGCCAGCAAGGAACTCTTTTCCTCTTGTTCAGCGTGTGCTCATTCAGTTGGCTAATGCAACTGCGTCCAGTGTTTTAGAAAAGCTTCTATGACTGCTGAATTGCTGATGAGAAAATATAGCCATCATCGCAACACAAAGTTAAAAAAATTTGTGGAAAGGAGAAAAGTGGGGAAGTAAGGTCCGACCTGGAGAAGGGCCAGAAGTTGGCTGCCTGGAAGTCTCCGTAATTTCTTTAAGTGGAAATCCTGAACTTTCTTGGCCATAAGGCCTGGGGAACCATCCTGAGTGTGACTATAGTTGCAATTTGGGTAATTCACATCCAGCCATGGCAAAACATGACATCACTGGACCTAATAGTGTGCAACAGATCTGTCCCCCTTTACTCGCATGAACAAGAAATAAAGCATAATTTTTCAATCTGAAGTCATGACTCCCGAAACCATTGCCTGAGCACCATTTTTGTCTTCTGGCCTTCATGGAATAGGCCGAATGGTGTCTTTGGGGTCCTGGCATATGATTTCAGACCAAAATCATTTTGCATAGTCGCTCTTGCAGCCTTGAGATCCACCTGAAGTTCTACAACCACCTCTCTCATGGAGGTTGCAGGTACCTTGTAAGTTTTGTCTTCAGTGACTCCAGGAATGCTCCATTCCTCTCTTAATTCTCTCCACAAACACCCAGACTTCCCTCTTATTCCTTTCCCATCATTGATTGCCTTCACGATATTGTATTCCGGTTGTGAGGTCACTCTGACTATGTCAAGGATTGTTTTTTAGTCCATTTGGCACTGAAGCAAATCTGACCACCTCTTCCTTTTTGTCTCCTGTGGAGTCATTTTTAATCACAGCTCATTCTAACCTTCCACAGGTATGGCTGATACCTTAGTGATTATGCTGTATTGTTTTCACAATTTTCCTGTAAATGTGAGATGCTTTTTTAGCACAAGGAATTTCATGGAAAATTTTGGTTCCCCACCCTCTATACATATATGTTTTCAGTCAATCAAATAAAATCAACACATGAAGGAACTATCTCCTCTTTTGTAAATGTGATAAGTAATTCAATTATGCAGTCAATGTCTCACTGGAAAAAGTAAAGCTCATACAAAAACCCTGATTGGTTTTTGGGCAATCCCACCACAGCGCCAAGCACCCGTTCTCCTCGATCCTCGTCAAGTGTCCATGAATTCAAACGCGTGTCAAGTGTTGTTTTGAGAAAAACTCTATGGCGAAACACCTGACATCGAGACTACACAATCCAACCGCAGCGCCAAGAAACCTGCGAAGTGTGCTAATTCAATTGGGTGTTGAGCAATAAAAGACTTATCCCACTCGATCTACTCAATAGGATACTCAATAGGATGAAGTCTTCATGAAGGTGTTGTATATCAAGGTGCACCTATAACTGATTATTTTTAGTTGTTGTTTATAAGAAATAAACAAACGTGTTGTAAACAGAGACCGCAGGAAATCCGGGTGTTTGTTTAGAAAACAGTAGCATCAGAGGAGGTGTCGATTATCTGCGGAAAAATCTCATCACCACTTGTCTCTGCACAAAAGATTAGTCATTGTGGTACACCGCTATGTAGGATGGATGGAGGATCAGGGATTCACGTCCTGTATCTATGCGCTTGGTAGGCTAATTAGGACAGGAGGAGGACACAGCAATGATGAAAAGGATGGTTGAAACTGCTGTCCAACATAAGTGATTAAGTCTAGGTGACCGACCAGTGGATGAATGGATGTATGGCTTTAAATCCTGTATCTATGCACTTAGTAGGCTAATTAGGACAGGAGGAGGACACAGCAATGAGGAAAAGGATGGTTGAAACTGCTGTCCAACATAAGTCTAGGTGACCCGGCAAGAGGAATATCGGTTCTATCATGGAGAAGTCACACTTGATATGTACATTGAGAGCAAGAACTATATGGTATCCTTCCGTTTTCTTCCTACTTATTCTACCTTACCCAATGTATATGTAACAGCGACAATGCTTTGATTTGATATAATTTTCTTCCAATGTGTACATGAAAATTGAAATTCTCAAGACTTTCAGACTCTTACATTATACTTCATACTCTATATTCTGTGAAATGTATAAGACATGAGACAGTTCATACTCTGTGGAATCAAGGATATCGGATATAAAAAATAATGAACTACCTTTGATTCCGATAACATAGCCTACTTTTTGTAGATTATCAATGCAGTTTTTGAAAACAGTAATAACATACAGTAGCACACATAAGTCATACATGTACATATCGACGTAACTTTAATAAAATAAAATACAAAATTGTATTGGTTTCAGGTATTATGTTGCAAAGTATACTCATGTCATGTGAAATAACAAATGTCTTGTAGTGAGTCGGTGCATTGTAACTGTTATTTTCCATATTGGCTCTTAATTTTTTTTTGACAGTGATCATAAATAGTGTGAGTGCTAATGTCAAATAGGCCATCATGCCATGATGATCATGGACATGAATGGATGATTGTGGCTTTATGCCCAGTACACTGTAAATTCTGAAATTCTGAGTCAGCTCAAATGATTGAGTGAGACGGTTGCACAATTTGTTTGAGCCATGATAGCTTGCTGTTTTGAGTTATGATAATCTTTATGTTATAACTTGCAAACAACAAGCTATCTTAGCTCAAAGGAATTGTGCAACCATCTCACTTAATCAATTAAGCTAACTCAAAATTCAAAATTTACAGTGTATTTTTAAACTTAGAGCAATGTGGCGAAAGATGACTGAAACTGCCCTCCAACAAGTGACTCGGCAAGAGCTGGTTAACCCAGGACCCAGCGATTAGAAGCCCAGCATGCTGCCACTGAGGTACCATGAATAACAATCCTTCAACCAAAAGGGTGTAGGCCTATGTAAACAATGTTTATGAAAGCACTTACACCTTTCTGGCTTTTAACCATCAATATATATGTCATCATGACCTTCATATGTTTGAAACTGAGTCAGTTACAAGACGCTGACATCATGCTGTAAGCGAGATTACATCAGATCACGATACGATGCATCAATTGGCACAAGCAGAATCCAGTGTCCAGACATTACGGAATATGTCAGCATTTGTGAGAATTTCGTGAGGTTCCACTGAACATGTAAGAATCAACTGACAATGCATATTACATACTTTATTTAGCCTCAAGGCTTTGGAGTCAGAGTTAAATCGAGGAGTTAGAAGTATTGACACGAGTTGGAGACTGAATTACTAAAAAGCTGGTGTCGGGCATTGGAATCCTCAATGACGGAAAGCTCGTACACCGATGAGTTGAGAAGACTGGGAGTCTGGCACATACAATGTACTCTGTACCCCATTCACTCAGAGATTCCCAGGGTCATGCAGTTGCCACAGTATTATAGAACACCGGATACAACTTGCCTCCATAAAATGTCGCATATAAGAGCTCAGACTAAATCGAGTTCTGGTTATGAAACTTGACAGGACATACGTACACATGTAGAGAAAAGACAACGGTTCCATTTCATGCGTGGCAATAGATATTGAGGTTTTCTTGAGAGTAAAATAGCTGTTATCCTGCTCTCTGATTGCCTTTTCTGCATGTTCGTGAAAGGTCATAATTTTCCTTCGCTACCAGAAGTTTTCTAATTCTTTTTGCAATTTTCTAGTGTAGGTGAAAATCACGACCTTTCACACGATCTATTCACGATCTATTATCACCCGTTGTTTTGTATGTGTGCAGGAGTCAGGAGTAAGAGTCATTCGAACTACCGGATAAGGATGCATTGGTTGACATATATGTGATAGTCTGCCTTAGTAAGATCTAGAGGCCAATTGTTATGATTGTTTCTTTTTTAAAAGTGATGGCCGGTAATGTAGGTACCTATACTACCTCCTGATATGGCTCTGTAATCTAGTTCGCAACCAAAATGGATGGTACTCTAATATTCGCCCAGCGAAACTGCCTAAGGCCGTTTCGCTAAACGAATTGAGCACAAGAGAGGTGTCAAAAGTCTGTGCAGTGATGGTCTCAGCATCAATGGTCGACAGCAGGGAATTAGGTCAAGAGGGTCCAGCTTCTTATCAATTATTTAGTTTCGAATTTAACAAAATATGACATATTCATCTTCAAAGTGTCTTAAAAATTCAATTTTCTCCAGTAGTATTCCCTGTACCTATTGAATAGTTAATTATAAGCTGTGACAAGCTAAATTAAATTATTAAAATGTGATTCATTTCATTTCAAAACAGACAAGAAAAAAACATAACAAAATTAAAGTTACATAATCTGTATAAACTGATGATTAAATAACAGTGACAAATTAATCCACATGCAAATCATGTTATTGTTTTTATATTACTATTATACTGTTATGTAATATCAACAATCTAGCATAGACTTAAATTTGGCAGCTATAAGTGTTGTCTGCCTTTTTAGTTTTTACTATTTAGCTGATTATCTATCAATTCTATCTATCTATCTATCTATCTATCTATCTATCTATCTATCTATCTATCTATCTATCTATCTATCTATCTATCTATCTATCTTTGATCTAATTTATCTATCTAGTTTAATTCCTCTATATTTTTCTAAATATTTGTCTTTCATTTTTTAAAAAACAGTAACATAACTGCCATTCACGCATTGAATATGAAATAAATTTAATGAAAGTTATGGTAACACTGTCAGTCCTACAAAAAAGTTTTAGTGCGCAAATTTCATGGCTGTGCCATTTACATATTACCAATACGAAACTCATGATGGCTTTATAAATGGAGTTAGTTCGAATTACTGCAACCGCTCCATGACACTATCATACATCTACTTTCATCAAGGCTGAAGACCCATCAGGATAATTTTGACAATAAAATAACTGCTTGCGATGCAGAATCTTATTTCCCTGTGTTGTAAGTTATGTCGCACGGTGTCACAGACTCCAAATGGAAGCCACAAAATTCAATTTCACACCAGGTAAGCACAAAACCACATAAGTAGTTACATCAAGCAGATTAGGAAGGATGAAAACAAAAATTTGTGTCTAGGTAAGCAAGTTTGTCAAATTTCACAGAGATTGCAGCTAAAATAATGTGAAGCCTAGAGGCAATAGACATTCCAGGTAGGCCAAAATGAAAACTCATGACTAGCGGTTGTATCCTCCTCTTGGCACACAGGCATTGGACATATACATCTGTGGTTTATGTAAATGTTTGTTTGTTTGTAATATTTACAGTTTGTTAATTTATTTCTCGGTGGAGGCCCCAAATAAAGCCAAGGCTTATCTGGCTGGGACCAGAAATTACAAAATATTAATAATTAAATCAAATTTATATTAGATCATTACCAGTAGATTTTTCTATTATAATTTGATGGTGATAAGCATTTTATTGTTATTGTTGTATGATTTAGTAATGTGGTTAATTTATTCAAGATCAGTTATCATTGCTGTTGCACTTAGCAATAAGGTATCTATTGACTGTCCTTGTGAAGCTTCCCTGACCAAAAGTTGTGTGTTAATGTCTCACTTCAAAAGTCAAAAGCACTGACTCAATTATACTGAAATATATTCTGTCTGTTTGGTTCGATTTTAACAGCCTAACAAACCTTAGGGGAACGAGGGGCAAAACGGGCCGCCTAACTTCGAAGGCTCGCTGCACAAAGGTGGTATATCATGCGAATGCCAAATAAGGTCTGATCCTTGAAGAAGTACCAATACCACTTACTCAAACACAGAAAAGTGCTTTTTTAATAGTTCCAATTCAAATTTTCCCCTATTTTCAAAAATGCAACTTTATCCCGTTTTGCCCCATGCTTGGGGCAAAATGGAATTTCATATGGGGCAAAATGGGAAGAAATAAAGTTTCAAAAGTTCTGCAATAAATCAGCTGTTTTGATAATAGCTCAACTAAAAAGCATGTTGACAAACAAAAATGCATTAATTCATGTCATTGCAATGTGAGAATATTGCAGAATACTAAGAGTAAACAGAGCAATAAATTATGAAATCAACATCTCAATACAGGATGCAATTATAGTTGGGGAGTGATGCTGGTAATTCTACATTCTATGTAATTATTTGGCAAATTATTTAACCATAAACATTAGGTTACAAAAGAAACAAAATTAGTTAAATTTCATGGAAATATGACATTTTTATGAATATTCACATTACTCTGATTTCCGAGTTTTCTTAATAATTTAACGATTTAAACTGGTATTGGATTTGACTATGCTTTTTGAAAGGTAGTTACATTCATTTCAGTTTCAACAATACAGGGTTTTACCACTAAGCCTAAATCCTCAAGGTATTACTGATGACATGGATTAGATCCACAAATCTCTTGTGATTTTTAAAAATTTTGCCTGTTATATGACCAGGAAGTGTATCAAATGTCTCAAATGTCATGGTTGAATTGACCCAATATCAAGCTTCAGCCTTTTCTAGGCTGGGATTGCTTTTTTGTGCTTACCACTTTGCCCCCGCAGGAGGACTCCATCTTGCCCCAACCATGCAGGGTAGATTAATAATGACATACTTACAAATGACTAAGCACCAGACTACATTTTTTTGCTTAATAAGCAAGCTTAGTAGTCCTCTTATAACACTGACTATGAATTATTCGGCCGGGAACGTCATTGGAGGTACTACACCATTTCCAAAAATTATGATTTTTTTAAGAAAATCGATCAAAAACTTCAAATTAACATAACTGCATACCTGTAACGTTCTCATCAACGAAACTCTCAGGAAAAGTTGGTCATGTATCCTTTTTTATTTTCCAACCAAAATTTAGAAGACAGGTCAAAACGTTCCGAGAAAACTTAAAAAACCATTTTGCCCCGCCGGTCCGTTTTGCCCCTCGTTCCCCTATGTGTAAAAATAACCCATTCATATTATAGGGTAAATCACTGGTTATGTCTTATATTAATTATGTTGTGGACTCTTATCTTCATTAAAGTGCATATGACTCTTGAAGCAAAATCCACACTTTTGACGTCTGTTGTAATGATTATCTTGCCTATACAGTTCTGCAAGAAAGTTTACATATCCTAATGCAAAATGACATTTAAGATTTGCCTATTGTTGAAAAAATTGTTCTGGAAAATTAGAAAAATCAGTCCTTTTGCATTGGGGTATCTAAACATATGGGCAGAACTGTATATTTAGGGCCAGCTCAAGACTGTTCATGAGATATAATGAGTGAGAGTTTAACAGAGCCCACAACATCTAATACATTCACAAGTGATTTACCCCATAGGCCTTTGTGGGTCATTGTGGCATCTTTTACTCATAATTATAGACTTGTACCCGGTACAGGGATTCCACAAAATGGTATAAATCATTTTAGATTCAAAATTTCGAAGATCTGTAAAATGAGAAGATTCATGATGGGACAGATATATAAATGAAATTGACATTGACATTGACTTTGCCAGGTTGCTTTCAAAGAATTCTTTACACGTTCAGAAAAGTGAGATGGGTTATTGAATGATATATTAATATGGTATTTAGCTTCCTATAACAAATCTGCATTTCATCCTTCTATCAGATTATTTGATGTAATTGTCTGCCTGCTATACACTCCTTGAGTCCAGCACGGCAATGAGAATCCTGCCATCAGCCTGGGCATGATAACCATACGGAAACAAGAGCTCCGCAGTGGGAGTTGCAGCCATGGTTGCGGAGTCAGATTTTTTTATGTATGAGTATGTAACATTCCTTTGGAGATCTTCGACATAGCAGCCTGTGTCTTTCAGATCATTCAACAGATTAGACACCAAATTGGCAGGCCTTTGTATCTTGACCATCACTCCGACCTTTCCTTTATTAGACAAACTGTCTATTCATGCACACAAAACTGTTAAGTCAGTGAGAATAGCGAATTAATTTCGGTTTTAAAGAAAAATATTCTTGTTAACTGTGAAATCTGTAAAAAAATAATTACTGGCTCATTCATAAAGTGTCAAGGGTTCCCCTGTGGCCTAATTGGTAAATGCACTTGTCAACTGGCTTTGAGGGCGTGGGTTCAAATCTCACCCCGGGAACTCACTTTAGTCCGAGCCCATGGGACATTAAATGGAGGCGGGTTGTTACGGTTGTATCCAGTATTTTATGCTGGGGCAACTGAAAGACCCTGGGCATCCCTGAATTAATAGGGTATGTGCCAGACTCACAGTCTTCTCATCTCATCATCATACAGCGGTCGCCTGCCTCAATATAGCCCACCAAGGTGCTGCAGAGGTGTAAAACACAAACAAACAAACATAAAGTGTCAACTTTTGGGGATACATCTTTCCTTCAGTAGAAACTAACATCGAAATTGACTCCTATATTCCAATAAAGCTATTTCTTTTCGACGAGAACTACGTCTCATGTCACTCGGAGCTCTATCAAATGACTCAGTTTCCAAGTATATCTATTAATTGGTGACATTGCACATCCCTGAAGTATAACATTTCAAAAGAACATGAAGTCAAAATCATGATTTAGACTTTCTTTCAAAAGGTTCCATATGCAGAAAATCAGCAGAAAAGTGCAAAAAGAATGCTACCGAAGCATTAAGCAACAATAGATCAAGAAAAACAAAAAAACTAATCTACACAAATGTCAATATTTGATCCGCTTCATGTATTCATTGTTTTTATGATGTATATATGCAGACTGTATATATATTGATATTGAAGTCCAAGCACACGATCAAACACTATCTTCATGACCTAATTACATAAAAGCTGTGAGTCAAACATTCGTGACGTCACTGGAACGTCATCAGAACGTGCAAGATTACATTCCTGGAATCGTGAGATTACAGAATTTATGTTTTATCTCTATGTTTCAAAGTAACAAAGGAAATATAACCAAGCTATATATAAGTTCATTGCAGCTTGATTCATAAAGGAAACATGGGTCAATCCAGTAGTATTGCGGACTGACCGCTTGGGACCAGTATGGTCCAGTACCACCATCTCTTCAGTACCGCCCTCAGTTAAAAAAAATGGTCTAGAGGTTGTGCTTACCGGTACTTACAGTAAAAATTTGCAACAACTCCAAAAATAAATAGAAGAAAAAAAAGTTCCTTGTTTTACACTTTTATTTTCTGACGTTTTGCAATGATTTGCAAAAATGGGGCATAAGTCTGGTTCTCGACACCAGGGACGGACGAAGGGGGGATGGGGGGGATGCATCCCCCCACCAGACCAAAATTTATATATTTTTACATGTTAATTTTATCCGCGCGCAGTCGCGAAATGTCGCGAATTGTGCGTTCCGCGGAGCGATAGCCTGATAGACCCCCCCACCGGAATTTTCTGGATCCCCTCCTGCTCGACACAACCTGGCAGAAGAGTTAGGCATGGAGACTCCCCTCCAGAAACGTCCAAGGACTGACTGATGCTTTGGTGGAGAAGTGGACCACTATTGCCCAGGAAGACCTGAAGCAGCTGGTGAAGTACTGATTTGTGATTTTGCTCTTGCGCCCCTTGTTGACTTTTACTTTTACCATGCAATTACTGTGATGTCCCTGTTTAGGGGGCCACCATTTCTTCTCAAGGGGGGGGACACATTTTGAAATAAATAATTTCTTGCTAAGTTTTGGTGAAATAAATTCTTTCTGGGCAGTCTTGAAAAAACTAATTTCTGGTGGGTTTTTTTTTCTTAAGAAAGCGATGCTTGATTTTGGAATGAATATTCAGGGACTTTGCGTGCTTGAAATAAATAATTACGGCCACTGTTTCTTTGAAATAAATAATTTCCCGCATAAATTGTTTTAATTACAATGTTGAAATTAATTGTATCAAATCGAGGGTTAAAAGGCAAATACACCTTTTAGGTGTCAGCCTGCCATATGTTCTTTTTGGTCCAATAAACTTGAAACTTGAAACTTGAAACATGTAGTCGGACATTTCTTATTTGGGGGAACAAGAAGTACGTTCATTGTTTAAGGTCAGATTGACCTTGTTCATCATCTCAGGCCCAAATAGTCTCATCCAGTGAAATAATTTAGGCAATCTTGGTGTAGGCCTACCACAGCAGATATATAGGGGAGACCGGGGTTGGTTGTCACAGGGGCAGGTTGTCACACTTTTTATTGCACTAAACTATGGAGTCGGACAGCTCAACCAATCATTGTTTACTGCTTTTATAACCCACTGGAGTATTTTTGAAAAATCTTGATCCCTGGAAGGGAGTCTGGTAGGCACACGGTCTGTTAAAATTTTCCTGTCACAAAAAGTGATTTTTTACCTTTAACTTGCATGCAATGCTAGTCTTTATCAAATAGTTGTTGAAAAAGGTACAGTTAATACACTTACCATATAAACATTTCTTTAAATCATCATTAGAACAAATAGTGAAAATTTTGATAACAACGACCTTGGTCACCCGTTTTTGGAATTTTCATCACTCGGGGCAGGTTGTCACAAAAAGGCGGGGCAGGTTGTCACACTTTTTGGAGCTGGTTGCTACCTATCAGGACAAGGCTTTTAAACCAAAAAACTAACAAAAATATAAATTTCTACTTTATACATGCTATTGATTACTAAAGATATATGCAGATATTGCATTGTGTTTAAATAAATCCATTTCAAATTTATATGTAAAATTTTCAAAAAAAATCGTAAAAATCCTGCTCCAGATCAGAATGCTTTCCTGCTGATTGGTAAGCCTTCATTTGTAGCACCCTTGTACACAGCAGCATGTTTGTTAAGGTCTTCACTGGGCAAGTAAAGGATTGCTCATATGTCCAAAATAACTTTTCTTGGTCAAGATCTGCCCTACAGGGTTTCACTTCCTGCATTCGAGCTCATAACCAAAAATGTGACAACCTGCCCCGAGAGTGTGACAACCTGCCCCGAAAATGTGACAACCTGCCCCGAATTCTGAATTTAAAAAAAGGCCAATAGGACATCAAGATTTCGAATGATATAGGTATATATTGGTCAGAAAGTTTTAAGTTACTCCCCTTTTGCAAATTCATACAGAATGGAAGTGCTCTGCATGCTTTATATAGAAATAGTAGTATGTTTAAGTTTTACACACTGTGACAACCTGCCCCTGTGACAACCAGCCCCGGTCTCCCCTACAGCACCAATATCAACAACAGTCCATTGTCTGTGGGAAGATTCCAAATTCATCATAGGCTTATAATCTGACAGTAATTCATGCAATTAAGAACAGTACTAGGATTGAGAATTATTTTCATATTATAATGTGTATGAAATGTAGAGCAAAAAGCTATGATTAATTCCATATCGTCTAACTAGATAGATTAATTACATCCTAAGCCTGTTTTATCATTATCACATGCCAAATAAATATTGGGATTTAGTATTTTATGTCAAAACAAAATACATAAATGAATGTTTAAGTCAATAACCGAGATTGTGTAATTCCACGGAAACTGTGTATAAAAGAAATTTCTTCAGGGAAAAAATTAAATATGATAATTATATGGATTTATTTTCCTTTAGAGCACTTTGCAAATTGGCGGTCCACAGGAAAAATTAATTTTCTTATCATAGTCACCTATGGTACTAAATATGATAAGCAATGAATCAACTGATTAACCATAACTGACACAAACAACCGTCTTTAAGCCAGTGAGTTCCAGTGACATCACATGACCAGGTTGAAAGTTAATTTTGAAATTGTTTTGATCGCTAATCTCTAAACAGCCATAAGCATTTGATTGATTTGAAGAAAGGAAGAGCATTGGACACGGTTTCAGGCTTTCAGCACAAGTAAATATTGGTCAATCTAGACATAAATCTCAATTTTGATTGATTTGATTTGATTTATTTATTCAAAAGAACAACATGTGAACACTACAAAAACAATGGGAGTTTAAGTAAGAATTATAACGTAACTCCCACTAACTAGCAGAATTTAACATTTTCAAATTAGTTGTAAAATTAGTATAGGTTATTCACCTAGGGAGAGGCAATATGTGATTTATCCAGCGAGGGCGTCAGCCCGAGCTGTGATAAACACATATTGCCGATCCCGCGGTGAATAACTGGCTTATACCATAAGACAAAACTGAAACTAGTCATTTGTTGCTGTGGTTTTTCACAGCTTCACTTATTATTCTCTGGACAACAAAGAATATGGGTTTTATTGCAGTGAAATACTGGCTCATGATTGGCTGACAGAGGTGTCGAATGGTATAATTGATCGAAACTGAATTAATAGTTCTTTCATCTAAATTATTCCATTTATTTACAATTCGATTGCTCCAAAAATATTTTAATATTAGTTATTGAGATTTGTCTCTTTCACAAGACATCACTGACAACAAAAACCTCATACGCAATAGTGGCAGATAAAGTATACCCCGGTCACAATAACTCACCAATGAGGTTATAAACAAGCCTTGCTCAGTGACACACGACGTGTCCCTTGAGGAGCTTCGTAAATAGGGATGGACAATTGGACATCGTTTGCAAATATCAATACGATCATTGTCAATACATTTTTGCATTTTCAGTAGGCATTACAGTGTACAAATTGAGCCGGATCCGCACTTTACCGCAAATCCGCATTGAGAAATTCATATTTTGCTGTGCAGAATGAGAGCTGTGCGAAACACTATAGAAATGCAAGGGAAATTTTGCTCTAACCTAATTGGCACTGAGCATGCCCAGGAGTGACCCGGTTCTCATTGAGCATGCTCAGACCTGTTGAGCATGAGCAGAGAGCAATAACAAATGGTGGCCATTTTGAAATTTCCCTTATTCAAACTTTCAAGGCCAGTTTTTAACCACAAGCTACATGGGGTTCAACAGACATGGCTTATATTTGTCTAAATTTTGTAAGGAATTTTTTGCTGTAGTTTGCATCAGTGAATCCCATGTAGCACAATTTCGGATCAAATTTACCATGAATGATAAGGGCAGTTTTCATAGTGCGGAATGCGATCTGGCACATGACGGGAATCCAAAATGGCTACTGTCTTGTGTGTTTCTCAACATCTCAAGGGGCACACTGTAAGTAAACACAATGTTGCTAATTGGTGGACGGCCTTTCCGTTGGTCAAACATAAATGTTTAGTAATCTGCTCGCCACAACGTTGCATGCTAATGTCACGTCTTTGACGTTTCATCACCATGTTGCAACAACTTCATTGCTACCATACAATCCCGGGGGGGGGTACTCGGCCAAATTTTGATACGGATGTGCGGCACGCGTTCCGAAAGTCGTACCCTATGGTCAGGTTTTCAAAGCCCGAATTTCATACCCTATGGTCAGGTTATTATAAAGGACCTATAGCCTATTTTATTGACATTAAAGAGAAAAAGTCATCACAAAAGGTGTGAAAACTAAATTGCAATTAAGAATGACACCTAACACTTGAAGTTCAATGCAAATTAGACATTGCATGATTCCAATTTCAAAGGAAAAACACCATTGTTTGATGTCCAATTGAGAAGTGTACCCGATGGTCAGGCTCTCCAGGCCAAAAAAAATGACCCTGTGGTCAGGAAATCCTCTTAAAAACCCTATCTTTTGAGCGGCACATAGGTAGTATGACTTCAATGTGAGTGCCCCCCGGGCATACAATTCCATGTTATTTTCATAATTTGTTAACATTGCGGCAACATAGAAAACATTTCACTTAGATTTGCCCATTGCGATTTGACTGCCATCTTAAACTGAAACTTTGTGCAAAATGATATTAAGGTCTACTTTTTATTTATAATGTGGATGAGGCCGTATTGGTTCCTTGCGATACTGCTTATCACTCGGTTTTGGTCATCGGCCTGAGGGAAAGATCTGATTGACCAGTATGCCATAAAACGGTGTCCATCCCTATTCCCTACATTTGTAACAGACCTTCACCTGAAAGGGTTGTCATTGCTGGTGAGGATAAGAATGGCACAAATTAAACACAATTGACATAGTTGCATTTACAACAACAATAAACTGCATTTACATGATACATTGAACTGCAAATACAAAGACAATTGTATTGCCACACGCGTCAATACAAATAAATCATGGTACATTTATTGGATGTACAAACCATAAATAAAGTTCAGATCTTGGTATACATACTTAATAAATCTCAATTTTCCACTGGTATCACTGTAATTACCTGAAGTTGCAATAAATTAGATCTAATCAATTCTTTATCATTTCTTGTATCATAAACACACAGAATAACCACAGTATTATATGTATCAACATATATATGTGGAACATACTAAAGATATTTAGATGATATAGGCCCATTCCTGATGTTGTTCAGGGTCAAAATCTATGGAATGTTGCAATGCCACATCTGAATACTACAGAAAATTCAATCTGATATGTGAAACTGTATGTTTCCAAGATAATGGTGGTTATATATTTACCCTATGCCCATGGAGTCAAGGGTATTCTCTATTCCCTATATACTCTGCCTCACAAGCTCACATTAATATGAAAATATGAGATGCAAAGTAAAAGGCACATGTACAATGATGATAAGAAATGTGAAATTAATATACATGTACATGTGAAGAATGACTTTTTGTAGAACATAACCACATGCTTACATTTTGAACCAAGAAATTCTAATTTGATGGAATCTCTTTAATAAAAGTTTCACTTTTCAAAAAAATCACATTTGACAATTCCAGCCTTTCCAAGCCATCTGTAATTCTGATGCAACTCTCTGTGACAGGGGGACTTCTGAAATTGAATTTGCTGGATCTGTTGACATAAGTTGCATGACTATACAGTATACACTATACAGTATGCATATACATATTGGATTTTCTTTTCAAACAACAATCAGTAATTATTCAGTGATTAATTATCTGCATTTTCCCTTTTCCATATGCTTTTCTATCCCCAAATGACGAGTAGCCAAGTTCACAGATGATTTTGTTATCGTAAAAACTTCGTGAATTATAACAACCATCTCAACCAAATAGAATTTGATATTTTGCATGAGATGACTTTCTTACAGGCAGGGAAGTACAAGTGTTAACTTTCAGTTGTTTGACAATTTCAGTGATGTCATAGTAGGACTGTGCACTTAAGCTTAGCAGGTCCTCTTTTTAATGTTGAGTGTGAGAGTTGGTCAGTTTGTCACTAAGGCAAGTGCCCTTACTGATGACCATTGGGTCGCCATTTACCTGTAAGAAATGCACCTAGTAGATGAAAATCTGACTAAAAATAAGGATAAATACCATTTAGTATTATGATAACTTGATCGTAAACTTACCAAAAGTCCGAAACCGAAGAGTACTGAACATTACCCAATTCTATCATAATACAAACCTCTAGATGACATCAATATCTACTTTAATAATGACCATTTGGTCTCCCAATTACTGTTGAAAATACACTAAGTTCATGAAAGTCTGACTAAAAATAAGGAGAAACATACAATATTATGATAACCTGATTGTAAACATACCAAAAGTCCGAAACCGCAGAGTACTAGTTAACCGCGATAATGTTACCCAACTATATCATAATACAAACCTCTAGATGACATCAATATTTGCTTATTACTTTATATTAAAGGATATTAGAGGATGTATGGCCAATTCTTCGGCTATGATTGCCCTGTTTTGCATACAAAGAACTACTTAGAACCTGACTTCAAAAGAACTTTTATGCTACTTCATATCAATGATATGACTGAGGGATAAGAAATGTATTTGTACCTAGAAAGTACAGCATACAATGCGGTACTTACACCTGAAATTTGTCCAGTCAGCACGGTGGGGCTATAGGCTTTCAGGATTCGGAGAACATAGCTTTTTGGGGACATATATACAAGACAATCTAAAAAGCAAACTGCAAACACAAATTCAAAAAATATTTTTGTTTGACAGAATGAACAGGGAATTTAGGATTTTACCAAATCAAAGTATTATTTTATCTAATGTAATGTCAGTTTTTAAATAATTCTGAGTCACACAAAAACTGTCATGCTGGGTTAGATAGATAGACAGATAGATAGATTAAGATAGATGGATAGATAGTGTTTTAGCGGATTATAAAACAGTGAATCTTAAATCGTTCGCACTCTACTTTTTCAAATCTGGAAAGTAAATAATCAAGCGTGCTTTTACTTTAACATTCACATCTTGAATTTACAAAATAATTTTCTTTCAAAAAATTTGAATTTTGGAGGGAAAGCTATTATCATGGTAGGCTGATTATTTAAAACAAGTCAAAAAGAAAAGTATGAAATAATACAGTCCAACAGTTTGGTGCATGATGATTCATTGTGTAAATGCAGGCTGTTTAGAAAATGAAGTAGAAAAAAGAGGACATATGCAGTCCCCACCCTATTTGAACCATATCATTTTTGCTGAACTTTTTGTTTTAGCCTTTCCAGGTTCTTTTTCCTTTTTCTTTTCTTTTGCAATTTTGGGGGTAAAGGTGTCATATTACCTTAGTGGAGTAGGACAATTCTATAAATAGAATTCGGAAGCTGGGGCTGTCCCCATGTGATGGGAAAAACTGCCAGCTCAGCAAATTCCTGATGTCTGTGTAATATTGTATTATAACTGACCTGGATTCGAGCCATTGTTTTTGTACAACTGTAAAAATTTCCCCATTTTCCTGAACTAACCTCATCTTTGTTTTTTGTATAAACAACCCTGGACCACAGAAGCTTAGTTTTCCAGTGCGGTGAGCCCCAGTGAGGTGGAAGAACAGCTAAGAACTTATCGATGGACAATTGCCAAAAATTATACATGGTAGCAGTACCCCATAAACATGGGAAATTTATTATCGCCAGTGCCGCATAAACTAAAGGCGTACTGATCACAACCTTTTTTTAGAGAGGGGCGTGACATTTGTCTGAATTTCAAGATCTACATTTAACAAAATCTGAATGAAATTGCTAGGAAACCATTGATTCTCGATAATGTTGTGTAATCATCTTCCCAAATTTTTTAGCCTTTTTGCTGGAATCTTACTAAGATTATCTTAGTGCTTCCCAAACTCCTGATCTTCCTTTTAATTAATGGGTTAAGTGCACAACACTATATATTTTAGTTTGAATATATTCTAAATGTAACACCACCCTTATTTTGACTTAAATTGATGTGTCACACTTTAACTTGTGATCAAAATTAGAATTCTTTTGGCATTTGCTGCCAAATTCAAAATTGCCGCGACCGGCAGCCATCTTGAATCAGAGATGTGGCGTATGTCTCAGGATAAATTCTTTTGTATTGACCCAAGACATCTCTGCAAAAGCAGTTCACATCATTACTTGAGGTCAAAGACCTGCATTATGCACTTAACCCGTCCACGATTTACTAGCATCTCCAAAGAGAATTATTGTAGAAAATGGATGCACCCTATGTCCAACATTTTGATTCTGTTACCGTTACGCAGCAAAAATCTCAAGTTTAATTATCTGCCTGTTGCCAAGCTGGATATTTTCCAACACGCTTAATTTTGCATTAAGGTTTAGGTAACGTAAAAAGACACTTTTATCATCATCATCAGCAGTCTATATAACATTAAAGCAACCATCACTCTATCACAGATTGTGCTAGTGAGTAAACCAATACACCAAATTAATGCTAAGGAGATGCTCTTTCCAATGATTGATAATGAATGATATGACATTAATTGCTGTGCCACCACTTCACTGGAAATTCCTCAATTTGTGTCTTTCAATGCAAGGTTTTAAAATAGTAATAGTACACATCCAGACATCAAGTAGACAACACAATCATTCATTACAGCAGAAGTCAAAAGCATAGACTCAGAAATGACCTGCACCTGTGTATAGCACGATGATGTAACCAATCACTTAGTCTATGCTTTTGACTTCTACTGTGAGCTGTTTCACCTTTATGAACCCTTTCACCTTTATGAACTATAAGTAAACATAGATGTATATAAACAATTTATTAAACACAAACAAGTTTTATGACCTTTTCCATGGCAGTACTTGCCTTTGGGATTGTTCCAAGAAATGGCGTGACATAGAAAATATAATAACCAAATAAACAACAATGACGTATAGATGGTAATTTAGGTCGTAAGATATATCTCCAGAAGTCATCAATGGGCAATGGCATTTACATCAACCTACCCATCCTTCTGCCTGCTAACTTGCATGCACTTGCCTATCCACCCGTCTACCTGACCACCTACAGCTATACCTGCAAACAGTGGCGGATCTACATAGAGGCGCCCTCGGCGCCGCGCCCCCCCGTCTGAGCCAAATTTCCATGGTAAAGACATAAAGCCTATACCATTTTCTGGCTCTGTGATCTGCCTGAATGCAGGTCTAGACAAATAAACCAATTTCACTCTTGCTACAATTAACTTTAGGAAGCCTAATCACTATTGAAGTGTCATTTGGGGTGTGATTCCACAAGTGCAATTGAGACGTCACACAATAATAGCATAGGCTTAATTAGTAAATCATCTTCAGTCTGAATATCAAGTGTAATTCACACCTACAGGTCTGTCAAGTATTATGCACTGACCATAAGTGGAATTGAGGCTATAATATTATATGAGCAATAATAATATATATTTTGTCATTTGTCTTATTCACAAAAGTAAGTTAACCGGTCAGAACAGCATCGAAATTTATACTTGAAATTTAATAATATTCCATCCTCAGAATACCTCTAAATTATCTTCTTTTGTAAAATGCTGCTTCTATAACATTTTAAAGCCTACAATAATATTTGGGACAAGACCTTGCTTATACAGCAGTTCCAATAAGCATTAGTTTGTTTTCAACTTGCTAGTATCTTCCTTTTTTCAGCAAATCTGATTGACTTTGTAGCATGAAGGGGATGAATGTTGATTATTGCGTGAATTGTTTTTACCCCACACCTTTGACATTATACTGCCCTGTTTCTTCAGGTCAGATAACATCACCAAATTTCCGAAACTGTCACAGACCAAGGGAACGATACCAAATTTGAAGAATGAAGACTACAATTCAGCTTTGATAACCACTAAGTATTGACCCAAGTATTCCCCCTGCCAGCCCATATTTTGAAGTGGACAGTTCGACCTGGGGGAAAATATGGGCTGTTAGGGAGAATATTTGTGTTGATTCAAAATAATTCAGTCTATAAATATCATTGTTTCCAAATTAATCAAATGGTTCTGGTTGGCTGTCTTAACCAAAATATCAGGGCCTGTGATAGCACTGATCAATAGGCCCATTTCTTGTTAGGCATAAATAAACATTTATTACC
Source organism: Platynereis dumerilii (assembly GCA_026936325.1). NCBI lineage: Eukaryota > Metazoa > Annelida > Polychaeta > Phyllodocida > Nereididae > Platynereis > Platynereis dumerilii. The sequence continues at coordinate 19,098,788 of JAPTHN010000005.1, read as the reverse complement.
TCTAGTTTGAGGGACAATGCAAATTATTGCCTCTCTTTTCAAGATATTGTACCTCAAACAGGTAGAGCTTGGTAGCCTTTATGCTAATTTTCCCTCAAAATACAAGTTATTGTTTCCTCAAATGATGTTAAATATTTCCGAAGTCACTTTCGGAGTTATTCTGGCTAATGTCTCACTCTGAATCACTTGTATATGGGGCTTGTGACCTCTTTCAGTTGGAGGGATTGTTATTATAACCAAGGAAAATGCCATTTTTCATGTGCCTTTCCTTCAGCCTGATGCAAACTAAATTGACCATCTAAATGGCTCAGAATTCATTTAAAGCAATGTAGAAACCGTTGGCTTCTGGGGGCCTTAAGCGGCCCCCAGACCCCCTGCCTATTGGGCTTCGGCCCTTCGGGCCTTGCCAGACGCCATTGTGCGCCCCCCCGTTCCACACATCCTGGATCCGCCACTGCCTGCAAAGAAGCACCTGTCTGCCAACCTGCCTATTAAGGTCTGCCAACCTCTAGATTAATGATGAAATGACCTACCTTATTATCCTACCTTAACCACCTGCCCAACTATTAACCAAATAACCTACCTTATCATCTAAACCTATTGTCTTCCCTAAACCACCTGAATAACTATCAACCAATTAACCTACCCTATCATCCTACCTATTGACTTAATTAACAACCTGCCTAACTATCAACCAATCAACCTACCTTATCATCCTACCTATTGACTTACCTTAACAACCTGCCTAACTATCAACCAATTAACCAACCTTATCATCCTACCTATTGACTTACCTTAACCACCTGCATAACTATCAACCAATTAACCTATCATCCTACCTATTGAATTACCTTAACCACCAGCCTAGCTATCAACCAATTAACCTACCTTATCATCCTACCTATTGACTTAACCCGCTACCTCAACATGCTTAACTACCAGCATACCTATAAACCTATAACTCACCTTATAACCACCAGGTCCTGCCTAACTACGACTGATTAACCTACCCTAACTATCACTATCAACCTACTTACTTTCACTTATCCTACCTACAAACCTGACAACCTTAAATCTAAATCATTTCCGACATTTTATTCAAAGGGCAAGATTAGCACTCGCTATCACTGAGCATCATCGGGTCAAAATCTGACCTATTTTCTTGTTGTATGAAAAACAAATGGGTAAAAAATGAAAAAAGTTCTCCTAACTATAGTGTTTATACGCTTACTGACGTCATAGGGTAGTATTGTTTCAAAAAAGGGGTAAAATGGGAGGGGAAAAAAGGAGGGAAATGATGGGAAAAAATAGACATAATCGTACGGAAACATTTAGGTCACAGAAAGATCTGGAAGGCATGAGTTATACAACATAGGAATGGATGACACACACATTTATAACAACAAAACTAGAAAAAAGGAGGAAAATGGAAAAAACTAAGTTCTAGGGAGATAATCATGCAGACAGCTTAGTAAGCTAATAAACTCAGGAGTCTCTCTGACTCACGAAATAGTCATGCTAAAATATGCGATTTCACTGACTTGCTAGTATGTTGACGTACAATGGGATTTTAGGAATGGAATGGTTTTTTCAAAGATTTTTCTTCAAAGAAATGTGAATGTTGCAGATTTTACAAGTCAGGAGCTCCGGCTCAGGTATCATTCGCACACGAAAATGCGCAGTCCTGAATCATTCATAACATTGTAGGATACACCCTACAAAATGCCAGGACAAAATTGGTTTTTTAGATTCAAAATGGTTTTTTGAAAAACCAAATTTCAATGCAAAAAACCAACATGGATTTTTTTAAAAATGTTGGTTTTTTGCATTGAAATGTGGTTTTTCAAAAAACCATTTTGAATCTAAAAAACCAATTTTGTCTGAAATTTTTAGAGTGTATGAAAGCGATTATTGGGTAAGTCTCCCAGTCCATGGCATATCACAGAGGAGCGTACAATCCAAAAATATTGCCTAAATCCCATGCCCTCAGGAAGATGCTCGCAGAGGCGGACCGGCCTATGGGGCAGAGTGGCTGCTACACTGTAAAATTGGAAATTTCAAGTCAGCTCAAATGATTGAGTGAGTTGGTTTCCCAAATTTGTTTGAGCTAACATAGCTTGATGTCTTGAGTTATGATAATCTTTATGTTGTTATAACTCAAAACAACAAGCTATGATAGCTCAAAGGAATTGTACAACCATCTCACTCAATCATTTAAGCTAACTCAAAATTCAAATTTTACAGTGTACCATGGGCCCATCCACTCAGGCGGGGGGGGGGGGGCGATGCAGGGAGTAAAAAAAAAAAAACAAGAAAAAAAAAAAAAAGTCTATCTTTGTGACCCAATTTGTTACTGCATGACAGAATCAACTTTTTTGTTAGGGCCCCAATACAAGAAGCCCAAAGAGGATAGGGCCCTTCTATCGTCTAAATGGATTAATACAGAAAATGGGAATTAGGGGGGCCATCGATTTATTTTGTCATGGGGCCCAAGATGTCTGCCCCTGGATGCTCGCCCTTCCACAGCCTTTAGTTCTTACCATCACCCCTCATTGCCCTCACTTCTTATCTCACCCTAAAAGTAAATCACTTTCATTTAGTAATGGCTAGTTCTCACGGAGACGTAACAGAGGGTTCTTGTTGCGTCGCTTCTTGCTTTTCCAGGAAAGAGGGAGGTTTTTAGACTACATTCAACAATTCGGCGACGCTATTTTCGTCTACGGCGCTTCTTAAACTTCCTCGCCAAAAGTTCCTAGAAATCACGTGACCTTATGGTGAAGCAAGAACTTGCTTCACGAAAGATTCAACCGGTTGAATCTTTGCGAAGGAAGAAACCACGATGCAAGAGACCAGAAAGCCCCCCAAAATGATTGGGCGAAGTTAGAGACAGCTTGGGCGAAGTTAGAGACAGGTTGGGCGAAGTTAGAGGCAGGTTGGGCGAGGCTACTTATCATTGAGTCAATGGAACTTCGGCGAAAAAAGAGCACAACTCGCCGACACAAACAGGCTGTTGAAACGCCGAAACAGCTACTTGCTTCACCGTAAAATGTATTTGCTTGGGCGTAATTGAAGATTAGGATGAAGTAAGAGGATGCTAGGGCGAAGCAACAGCATGCTAGGGCGAAGAAAGAGACTCCTTGGGCGAATCTAGTTTAACATTGAAGCAATGGAACTGCGTCGAGGCTCCTGACAACTCGCCGACACAAGTCCCTTCTTGCCTCGTCCGTAATTACGAGCGATTCGGCGTAAAAAACGAGTGCCTCGTCGTAATAGGAACCATCAACGACGATTTAGAACCTCTAATTGATTATATAATTGACCAAAAATGGCTTGAAACGCCGAAAGTTGGCGAATCTGCAGTTCCTGGCACCTCTACAACTTCGCCGTCACTTAACCACTCTCGTGTGATCTAGGCATAAGAATACGGGAAATTTGTCCAAAAATTGAAAAAGCAATTTTGATTGATATATTTCCAAATGTAAACTGTCCTGAATTTTTCGAACTAAAAAATATCGGACATTGTATCATGAATTATGAAATATTGCATCTGTAACGATACAGTTTACAAGTATTCTTTTCCTTGAATCAGCTGATCGATATCTTTCTATTTCAAGATATTGAAAAAAATGAAGTGTAGGAGTGTGAAAAGTCCTACATTTGTAAAAATGAAACGTTTGATCCTTACATTCCAAAGATAAGACATATATATATCTCTTAAAATACATAATCGATAAACTATAATTGACGGCTAAGTATCCAGGCCAATTTCAGGGAGTTAAGAGCCTGTGGTTAAGTGTTTACATCTTTCAAAAGGTTGAAGTGCCTACAAAGGTCAAACATCTCCAAAAACAACAACTATTATACTATCAATTCATCCTATTTTCTTATCAGTTATTACAGGAGAAATGACGTCAGGAGGTGACCCCAAAATAAAACTTCCATATAAGGATGATTATTGTGGATAATTAGAGGCCCCTGACGTCATTAATTGATGATAAGAGTTCAAAACATTATAGAAATGGAATCTCTTATCTAAAGTTAGCCTTATTATCTAATAGAGTACAAAATACAAAGGATCAACAGACAAAATCAATAAACTATAACTTTGTTTTACATACTATAGATAATTTTAGACATATATACAAGGAAATACCTCACTTCCGCCAATTCTATTTGATTAAAATTATTCAATCACTTAACTTTAACAGTTATAAATTAATTGTTAATCAAAGATATAATGAGGAAGCATTCATTAAATTATCGAGCTTTGATTCTAGGATTTCCTGCATAGTATTATTATTTGAATTTTTTGTCAATCCATTGGTCTATTTTTTTAAATATTTTTTTTTAAACCTTATGCCAGACAACAAATGTCCATATAATTAGCACATAATTAGACAAGGCTAAAAGATACTACAGAGACATTATTACACATGCAACTGGGTCCTCCAGTGTTTACGTATTCTAGACGGTCTAGATATGTATACTATACTGGTCAATAACTTTTCAGATATAATCATACTTGGTGAACTTTCAATTTATTATTATATTGGTTGATAACTTTTCAGATATAATCATACTTGGTGAACTTTCAAGTCGACACACAAATTTAAATATGTATAATTACAAACTAATGTGGCACAAGTTCTTATATTACAGACAATCACTATATAATTACCGCTGCCTAGCAACACAACTCACCAAATCCAGCATGGTTGCTATGCTCAATGTAGCCACTAACTGCCCTCCCTTTCACTTCCATCCCCCAAATATGCCAATCCACTTCATCTAACCTCTTCCCTCCGTGTTAATGGGGGGACCCCTCCTCCCTACTGCTCAACAGTATTCCGTAATAATCCCTCAAAAGTCTTCATTTCTCATCCCCCATCCACCACTCCATTTAATGTAAACAAATGATTTTACCAAATAACAACAGAGGGCTCTGCAAATCACAACCTACACACACAACTCCCCTATTGGATTATGTATGAACAACATAATGCCCCAGTGTCCACACTTCAGTTAGGGGGTAGAGGTGTCAACTTATGCTATCAAGCGCCAATGGGTGTAATGTTTAAATGGGTCTCCATGGGTGTAAATGTTTGCCAATGGGTGCCAATGGGTGTAAATGTTTGCCATTGGGTGTAAATGTTTGCCAAAGGGTGTAAATGTTTGCCAATGGGTGTAAATGTTTCACTATATAATTACCGCTGCCTAGCAACACAACTCACCAAATCCAGCATGGTTGCTATGCTCAATGTAGCCACTAACTGCCCTCCCTTTCACTTCCATCCCCCAAATATGCCAATCCACTTCATCTAACCTCTTCCCTCCGTGTTAATGGGGGGACCCCTCCTCCCTACTGCTCAACAGTATTCCGTAATAATCCCTCAAAAGTCTTCATTTCTCATCCCCCATCCACCACTCCATTTAATGTAAACAAATGATTTTACCAAATAACAACAGAGGGCTCTGCAAATCACAACCTACACACACAACTCCCCTATTGGATTATGTATGAACAACATAATGCCCCAGTGTCCACACTTCAGTTAGGGGGTAGAGGTGTCAACTTATGCTATCAAGCGCCAATGGGTGTAATGTTTAAATGGGTCTCCATGGGTGTAAATGTTTGCCAATGGGTGCCAATGGGTGTAAATGTTTGCCATTGGGTGTGAATGTTTGCCAAAGGTTGTAAATGTTTGCCAATGGGTGTAAGTGTTTGCCAATTGGTGTAAATGTTTGCCGATGGGTGTAAATGTTTGGCAACGGGCGCAAATGTTTGCCAATGGGCGCAAATGTTTGCCAACGGGCGCAAATGTTTGCCAACGGGCGCAAATGTTTGCCAACGGGCGCAAATGTTTGGTAACGGACGCAAATGTTTGGCAATGGGCGCAAATATTTGGCAATGGGCGCAAATGTTTGGCAATGGGCGCAAATGTTTGGCAATGGGCGCAAATGTTTGCCAACAGACGCAAGTGTTTGCCAACAGGCGCAAATGTTTGCCAACGGGCCTAAGTTTGCCAATGGGCGCAAATGTTTGCCAACGGGCGCAAATGTTGCCAACGGGCGCAAATGTTTGCCAACGGGCGCAAATGTTTGCCAACGGGCGCAAATGTTTGCCAACGGGTGCAAATGTTTGCCAACGGGCGCAAATGTTTGCCAACGGGCGCAAATGTTTGGCAACGGGCGCAAATGTTTGCTAATGGGTGCAAATGTTTGGCAACGGGCGCAAATGTTTGGCATTGGGCGTAAATGTTTGCCAACAGTCGCAAATGTTTGCCAACGGGCGCAAATGTTTGCCAACGGGCCTAAGTTTGCCAATGGGCGCAAATGTTTGCCAATGGGCGCAAATGTTTGCCAACGGGCGCAAATGTTTGCCAACGGGCGCAAATGTTTGCCAACGGGTGCAAATGTTTGGCAACAGGCGCAAATGTTTGGCAACGGGCGCAAATGTTTGCCAACGGGCGCAAATGTTTGCCAACGGGCGCAAATGTTTGCCAACGGGCGCAACTGTTTGCCAAGGGCGCAAATGTTTGCCAAGGGGCATAAGTTTGCCAACGGGCGCAAATGTTTGCCAACGGGCGCAAATGTTTGCCAACGGGCGCAAATGTTTGCCAACGGGTGCAAATGTTTGCCAACGGGCGCAAATGTTTGGCAACAGGCGCAAATGTTTGCCAACGGGCGCAAATGTTTGCCAAGGGGCATAAGTTTGCCAACGGGCGCAAATGTTTGCCAACGGGCGCAAATGTTTGCCAACAGGCGCAAATGTTTGCCAACAGGCGCAAATATTTGCAAACGGGCGCAAATGTTGCCAAAGGGTGCAATTGTTTGAAAACGGCCACAAATGTTTGCCAACACGCGCAGATGTTTGCCAACAGGCGCAGATGTTTGCCAACGGGCATAAGTTTGCCAACAGGCGCAGATGTTTGCCAACGGGCGCAAGTTTGCCAACGGGCGCAAATGTTTGCCAACGGGCGCAAATGTTTGCCAACGGGCACACATGTTTGCCAACGGGCGCAAATGTTTGCCAACGGGTGCACAGGTTTGCCAACGGCTGCAAATGTTTGCCAACGGGCCAATGTTTGCCAACGGGAGCACATGTTTGCCAACAGGCGCAAATGTTTGCCAACGGGCGCAAATGTTTGCCAATGGGCCTAAATGTTTGTGTCAACTTATGCAATCAAGCCATAACTTATGCCTTGGCTCTCAAACCTCCCGTTCGTAGAACGGGTATAATGCTAGTACAGATAAGGCTGCCACTTTCGTATTAGTACAGTCCTATAAGTAGTTTCAAAACATTGTGAAAGGCAGTGTTGAATTTTCTCAAACTATATATTTACAAAAGTACCTCAACAGAAGTGGAGAATACATGTATTGGAGAGCAATACGTCTGAAACAGTCGCAATTGAACTTCAATACTACATATATGAAATTTCCTAAGTAATACGTTTACTTTATTAATTGTCTGTTATTTCTGTCTAGCTATCCATCATTAGTCTATCATTTCCGCCTATCTAACACATTTAACTGTACTGTATTTTCATTACATTGCGAACAAGTTATTTTTAGTGAATTTTCAACAGATAAACACATTGCAAACACACAGTAGCATATTTTCAATAGAAATGCAAAATCGAAAACATATTGCGAACACATTGTAGTGTATTATGAATAGTTACAGACATTGTAAATACATTGTAGTGTATTTTCAATACATGAACACATTGTGGATTCATTGTAGTGTATGAGACACAAAATCATAAACACAATGTCATTGTCATTGACTCATTGTAGTGTAATTCTAACAGGTAAACCATGTCATTACGGACACATTGTAGTGTATTTTCAATATTTATAAACACATTGTGATTATATAGTAGTGCATTTAGACACAAAATTATAAACACAACGTCATCAATTGTCATTGTAGTGCAATTTCAACAATCATGTCTTACAAACACATTGAAATGCACTTTCAATAAGTAAACACATAGCAGGTACATTGAAGTGTACTTTCAATAGGTATACACACAATTGAAACATGTAGTGTATTTTAATGTGTAGTCTAAACGAAAAATTGCAGACACATTGTGTACAAATTGTATTGTGCTTTCCATTGGTAAATGCATAATTGCAAGAATTCCCAATTAGGCCTATACAATCAGTGCGTTTAATTGCTCTTCCTCACTTTGCACGTATTTTGAATTCCAGTGCCTCGTGTATCGCGACCTTTCTGCGCTTTTGCCTGAAGTTTGGTACACTGAACCCAATGCACTTGCTTACAGGAAAAAAATGTACACATACCCAGAAAATCATAGAAATGCCACTGGGTCAGCCTGTCAAATAAAAGTAATGGGTTTAAATAGGCCTGTGACCATGAAGCTTGTTTACAAATAGCTTTTTATTTTTTTGCTCAGGTTGTTTTTCATAAGATGGGCTGACACTTGTCTAAGTACAGATTCAATAATTAAAACACATAATAACTGCAATTTCATAAACTTCAGCACATCATCAAAAAGCAAGGAATGCATAGATCTTGTGGTGGCTTGATAAAACAGTTTACTGCGGTCGGTCAGTTCTAATGAGTTTTGTCGGCTGATTTCGGAATAAAAATATTTTTTACCCTAAATCCCCTTGATAAACTGCTAGAATAAAATGCCCAACTAAAGACATTGTATTCATAACTCAGGCCAAATTCAGTGGTGGAGGTGCCATGCTGACCAGTGCCAAATCATTTTAGAATGATCACTGCAGTCTCTATAAGCCTGAACATAAGTTGAAATAAAAGTTGAATCTCAATGTATGGTCTTATTGAAAGGTAATTTGCTTTTGGAAAGTGAAATCCTACTTATTCTTATGGAGCGTAGGTCTGATGGCAATGCACTAGCACTAGCTGGGCTGCGAATCACGGAGTCCCAGATTCGACATCGATTCCTGATCTGGCCAGACAGCAGTTTGAGTCATCCTTTGCCTCATTGCTGGGTCATCATTCTGCCCTAATTAGCTCTAATGAGCCTGGCTGTAGCGAGTGCATAAATACAGGACGTGAAGCCCAATCATCTGTATGTACATCCTACATATTTAAATAAAGAGGAATGAACAAAAGAAATTCTACATAACTCAAAAACGGTCAATATCAAGAATCTACGCAATCAATGGTGTGAAATACGACAAAATCCTACAATTCGACTCCACTGACGGCCATAGACTTTCCTGGTATTCTTCAAATGTTATCATAATGACGTCACATATAAATAACAATATGTTCGGTCGTCATGGCAACCACAAAGTGTAATTTGTGGTTTTCTGGCTAACCACAAAGTGATTAAAAGTAAACAGGTCAGTTAGCCACAGAGTGGCACAAATACCAATAATAAACCATGCAGTACACATGGACCAATGTCAATGCATGTCTGCACGTCACTGGTCTTAATTGTCCTAAATAATAACACCAGGAATTTAGAGATAACTATATAGAATTTATGGCCATGATGAATTCAATCAGTGATATGCCTGGAAATGTGAGAATGAGAGGTCAGAACACTACTTTTTGTTACTGCTTTCTTGCTTGTTTTGACAGAGCTCTGAATGCTCCTTTTCTACTGATTTCATTCTTGCTTTCATTGATTCCTTATTAACCTGCCTATGACCCTATGTATATAAAAACTATCATTCTTTCTTCCTACCCTATTTTTCCCCTCCTTCCCATTTCAATGAGCAGCTGATGAGGTTTCATATTTTCTTCACCCTTCCCTTTCTAAAAGAACCTTCATCCCTACTTTCAAGTTTCCTTCCATTCCTGCTGTTCCCTCAGGTTCCTTTCTTCCTTTCCCCCCACTATTCTGTTCATATCATGACTATGTCTATGTGCATGCTTTCTACCGTTCTTTCTCTCCATCGTTCCATCATTTCTTCTTACACTTGTGGCTCTCTTGATTTATTTCAGAAAGTTCCAGCTTACCTTTCCAACTCTACTCCCTCCGTAAATTTCCCTTTTCTTTAATTTCTCCTTTCAATTCTACATTTCTCCCAAGGTTGATAATTTCCTCAATTTCTTCCTCCCCTAATCCCCTGCAGTCAATTAACTCTACTTCATCAATACACCTGACGTAATACATCTTGATGACATAACGTAATTTTTTGTATCAGGACTTCTTACTGACTGAGCACAGTCTGCTGTAGAGGCAGGCGAGCTAGCGAGGCTGCAGACTGACGAAATTCAAGTCGCTGACGCTCGCAACTACAGCAGGCTACTGTAGCCTGGACTTCTTATTCTTTATATTGACCTCCAGCTCACATTTTAGTTCTTATTTTCTCTACTCACACAGACCTTCAGGCTAAGGGTGGAGCAGCCCTAATTGTTGCCTCATAGGGTGACACACAATAAGTACTGTACAATTTATAGTCTTCTTTAATACACTCTTGATCATAAAATATGGAATACTTTCCACTTTAACATCTTGACACCTCAGTATTATCCAGTCAGGGCTGATTTCAATGGATGGATGGATGATTAGGTCCTTATTTCCAGTATTTATGCACTTGCTAGGCTAATTAGTAATTAGGAGAGGCTGACGACGCAGTAACGAGGCGAAGGATGATTGAAACTGGCTGTATTGAACAAAGCGATTGGCAGCACACTGCACAACCGATTCGAGCTCATCCTCCCCATATGGATAGCTTTCAAAGCTCACCGGATTTTTTTTTTTTTCGGAAGGCATTTTGAATTTTTGTTCAGAACATCCCATGTTACGAAGGCCCACAATTTCCTTATCACACACGGCTGTTGCTGTTAGTACATTACAACAGGAGCATTTACCGGTGATGTTTTCATCAAATTGTAGTCATTAGTTGTCATTGTAATTGGCTCGGACCATCACAACTCAGCCAAAGTAGTTCAAGTCATCGTTTGTTGATTGAATTTTCTTCAGGAAATACCTGTTGAAATTCGTTCTTTTTCTTTTTACTTTAACACAGGAACATAAAACAAACCATGAGCAGCATTAAGGCGAGAAAATAAATTAAAGGGTAGGCATAACCAACAAACTGTAAAAATATTAGTCAAAAACATCAAAGTTAAGAAGATAACTTTTTTAATGGCCAGCTCTGTGACCATGACCACGACATATCATGTATGAATCACTGCAGAATTTTGAGGATCCCAGTGTCTATTTTTAGCACCTGTGGTCTACCACTATCCAAAGGGTATGTATATTTATATCAGGCCCGTAGCCAGGATTTTTTATGGGGGGGTGTGTGGAAAGCAATAAAGGGGGAACTGAGGCCCGTAGGGCCGAAACTTTGCGGCGGGGGGTCTGGGGGCCGCTCAAGGCCCCCAGAAGCCAACGGATTTTAGACACTCTTAGACACATTCTGAGCATTCCAGAGAGTTAAATTTGATGGAAAAATTCCCAAAAAACTTCAATATGGTAACATCATTTAAAATGCCAAAGAGCGCAGTCTTTGTAGCGGGGAGGGAATCCGTCAGAATTGTGCACTTGGTGACAAGTTTTTGCAATTTGGCATGGTGTTTGATATGGCTAAGGGGATTTCAAAAACCACCGCACACAAAGTGGGAGTCCCCCCTGGGGGCCGGTGTGCACAAAATCCAATATGGCCGCCGCGAAAAACAAAAAAAGTCATATCTTGGTCACTATTTGTTCTAAATTCAAGTGCAATACCTTATTTTCAATGTTTATGATTATGCCAAATCTGTTTCTGGGGTTGGTTTGGTTGTAAATTGTGATTTAATGGGTCTGTGGTACAGCTCCAGGTGATTTGTTGACAGATTTTCGTGTTTTTTGCCCTTCAAGGCTTAAACATATTTTTTGTGAGGTATTTGAATTTCAGTCAAGTTTGGAGATTATTTCCTCAGAGCTGAAAGCAAAGTCCAAACTATAACCTGTCTTGTTTAATTAGTGTCTTATCTTTTTAAGAACTCAACACTGAGGCAAAAAAAAAACTGCTACGACTCTGCTGATGAGGCGTAAAACACAAACTCACTCACTTACTGCTATGACTCTCATTTAGAAGATCATTGCATACTGTGCAACAATGTTAATTGAGATGTAATTCCCAAAAAAAAAAAACATTGACTCTCCTAAATAAATAAGCCATTATTGAACTTATTGCAATGGCAACTATTATACCTCACTGAATGTTTCACATCTGAAGTGAACATTCATCGCAGGCCCATGTCTGAACTGTCAACACTAGCATGACGCCTTCAGTTGCTTAGAGCTGAAGGAGTAAAGGTAAATGGTAACTAGTGATCAAGGGCTTAGCACAAAATCATAATTCCTGCACAGCTACTTCTTTTTGTTATGATGGAAGTCAATAACAAGATAATGTGCCAAAACAGGAGATTCTTTGTGGTTTTCTGACTTCCGACTACCTCCAGTGCATTAACAATGGGAGGTGCAAGACAGCCAACATACTATTGTAAAACCATCATGCAGTGACAGAGAACTTGCTTGTACCACATCTGACAGGTCAATCCAGTGTGGTACCCACTATTCTGATCTGACAGCATGTCCAGCCCAACCACCAGTACCAGATTGTATCAACGCTTAACACGGGTTAACCTAAAGTGGTTAACTCATTTTACTGACATGGTCTCAATGCTGAACATGAGTTAGATAACTAATTTTAATTAACTGAACTCATGTTACAACATGTCAAAAGTTTTTGCCAATAACCTGGCGAGAAGATAAGACTTAGGTATAGCAGTTAACCACTTTAGGATAACCCGTGTTAAGTGTTCATACAATCCGGTACAGGAGTGAAATGTTGCTGAGTGACTGTTGTCAGATGAATACTGCACAACCTAGTGGCCACTTTTGAATGTTACAAAAAGTGAAAGCTTATAAAAGCCTGCCTTCCTGTATCATTCAGGGAGATTCTGTCTCCCTTAGCTGTTCATAAGTACAAAGTTCTCCATCATGCATGTACGAGCTCTTCATTGTATGTAATGAGAATCAAGTTTGAGTCATGCTGATTTATGGATTAATGCCAAAAGTGACAGATTGACTTAATAAGGAATACCACTCCAACTATGCCATGAAGTCCAAACATTATCTGAGCACTATGACTTACTGAGGTCTCAGACTTAAATATCTAAAGGTTTGGTCACGGCTAAACTTTATCAACAGTTCAAACTGGCCAAAATTATTGAAGAAAATGATTGGAAGTACTAGTAAAGTGCTGAAGAAGGCTTAGAAAATTGCCTTGCTGAGTAATATGATTTAAGTGCAATATCAGGAGTGTCAGCCTCTTCCTGCTAATAGGGTGATACAAATGTAAGACACTAAGTCTGGGTGCTCAGATCTTAACAAACTTGACCTATGTTTTTGATAACAGGTGCAAATCTGTGTTGCTCTTTGCCCATGAACTGCATGAAGCCTTCCTTGTGTCTTGTGGCCATCTTTCAAGAACTTCAACCATGATTAACACTGATTAAGTTCTTTTGAACTGAGGAACATCTGGCAAGACTTTGACTTTCTGAACTTATCCCTTGCTAATGTCTGGGACCTGAGACGTTGGTTTTTGTAGGTGTCCAACTGAATAACAACGCATCTGCTCAGGCTGTGCTATTTGGTGTTCTGCAGATTAAGGCCGAGCTACATTTACCTTGCATTGATTGAGATAGAGTCTTGCATGCCTGAAGCAATCATTTATCAGCAACTTGTCCAAACTCTTCAAATGCTTTAAGGACTTCAGACTTTGAATCATTGTCTTCTTTTTCTGTTGCCCTTTGGCTCTCCATCCTCTCTCTAAAACTTGACACAATGCTCATCGCTTTAGACAATGGCAATGAGAGTCTCAGAGGGAACTTCCTTTCACGGTGCTAAACAATAATCACATCTTTTATAGACGGAGGGGTAGATGTTTAGAATTTGGGATGTTTCACACAGAAGGAGAGGCATCCAAATTGCATTGTTTGTGTCTCCAAACATAAATCACGGAGAGAGACCACTGCAAGATTCTAGAAGAGACCAGCTGATTGATTGTTGACCACTGGTTGTTGATAAGAAAGTGATATCACATCAAAGACCAGTAAGAGATTGGTTGGCGAATGAGTGTATATTGCTCTTCTCACTTGACTTAAGCAAAATCAGACATGGACAAGATGTTCATGTGCTCTAGGGATATGGAGCTAAGTAAGTCTCAGTTGTTGTGCATACCTTGTCATCTTTGTGTAGCTTCTTCAAGAAACCACACAAAGGACAAAGTATACAGACCAAACTTTCATATGAAAGAATCATGTACTTGAAGCCAGAGCAAACCAACAGCTCACCAAGGTCTGTGGTCTTGAGATACCAATCTCATATCATTAGGGCAGCCCATTTTCAAAACTCTCGACTTTTGTCTCCCTAATGTTGTACTGAAACGTCTCTTTATTTCTTCCTCTGTACACACCATGAGCTGCTTAACTCTATGACTATAACCCGCCTAGCTTTATAAACTGATGGAATTCTTCACTATGACCAGAGATTGCTTCTGCACTGCAATATGGATAAAGCTTTCTGACCGATTATGAGAAAACAAGCCAGAACATGTAAAAGCCACCACCAGGAACACTGCTTGGTTAAGAGAGCTTAAGAGCAAGGACTCTAGTGAAAATCTTTATAATGTAGGAATGTTTCCACAAGGGTTTTCAGTGCATACTCACTTTACCATATAAACCCACATACTCATAACATAAGATACAACAGACATTTTTTGCTGAAGTTTGATTGTGTCATCTTCATATCAGTGAAAATGAGTTCAAAGTAGGCATTCTATAATTCTCAGAAATGAGCGAAATGTGTCAAAAGGTCACATTTTGATGATTTCTAGCTGTTGGTACCATATTTTAGCAAAAGTAATTTGCTTTAATTATTTAAGACCATCTTAAGCAAAAACTGATTTTAAATTATCTAAATTGGGCATCCTTCTTGATTTTCTTAGTTCTTTCATTGCAATGGCGGGAATTTCAAATTCCATTTTCTGAGAGTTTGACGTTTCTTATCATCAATGTTTGAGGTGCCATATCTTTGGATTGGATGGAGATATCAAAACATACTAAACATCATTTTAAAGCTCAATTCCAGTAGAATAAAGTCATTTTCATAACTAAATATGATAGGAGGCCGACTTTGAACCCATTTTGGTGGAGCAGGTCACATATAGTCATACATGGGATTCACACAGATCACTGATATTGATTTGAATTAACAATTCTCAATTATCATTGATGTGAATGATCAGAAGTTCTAATGAGTAAGAATATCACATTTGATATCATTGTTTCGTCCTTTTAAAGATCACCCTAAAAACATTTCAAGATCTCTGTTATAAAACATCAAGCAGAGTAAAGAGAGCTGAGAGTTATGAATGTCTTGGTGCATATCAGTCACATGGCAACATATTTATTGAATAAGGGCACATCAGCAATTATTAAGCCTCTGATGTACATAATAGGTTATTAAATATGCATTAAACATGCATACAAATAGCATTTGTGCCCCTTGCCCACCAGACAGAAGAGTATCCATTCTTACATGAATAACACAATTATATCACCGATTCATCCCCATAACTTTCCATGGCAATAATTAGTCATGACATTGTACAGTTAATTCACATTCATTCAAGTCAGGCACAAGTGAAAATCCAAAAAGGGACAATAAATGTCTCAAAATACCAAGTGATATCTTTTTTACATCTTGCTGCTGCAACGAACATTGATTTTGGCATTGATATTCATATTTGAGCTACAAAATAACAGCAAGAACACATTTTCCATAAAGAAAATAGTGGAAAATGATGTATTACACATCAATATAGCACAAATAGTGACCGAGATATGCTAGTTTTTGTGTTTTGCGGCGGCCATATTGGATTTTGTGCATACCGGCCACCAGGGGGCGGTCTCACTTTGTGTGCGGTGGTTTTTGAAACCCCTTTGGTCATATAAACATCCATGCCAAATTGCAAAAACTTGTCACCAAGTGCACAATTCTTAGAGATTTTAACGAATTCCCTCCCCGCTATTGTGAATTTTGACCTTTTCTTATAGCCTGGTCTATACTGATGGTCTACTCATATTGCAGAGAAGTTTCATACAATAATATATTAAAAACCAAGTGTTTTGAGCAAATAATTTTTCAAATCACTGGGTTTTTACAGCTGCTTGCAGCCTGTATTACAGGAGGCATTTTCGGTAACCTTCTGACCATATTGGAGGTCGCACTATTTCACCTATCCCTTTGAAACGTAGTATACATTCTCAATATAATTTTATCTTGCTTCCATCAACTTTTGGTAAACTTCTGAGACATTTAACTTTTTATTTACGAAACTAAAATGTTCGTTTTTGGCGCGAATTTCAAATGACCAGAGCCTGCTCTGCAGTGAAACCAGCACCAACAGCAGCAGTCACAACCAGTGTTTATAGATTCGATATAGGGAGGGGGGATATACATGTAGATAGATAGATGTATATATAGATGTATATATAGAATCATAGATGTATATATAGATAGATAGATAGATAGATAGATAGATAGATAGATAGATAGATACTAAGTCTATCTACAAGCAGCTGTTAAAGTGCTTGCACGTTATTTTTAATATATATATATTGTAATGAAAATTCTCTGCGATTTGAGAAAATCATCCATTTTGACCCTTTAACATCATGAACCACTTTTGGAGAATTTAATTTAGTATGTGCACTGAATTTGCGAAAACACATAGACATACAGGGTTATTTGCAGGTAAATTGGAGAGGCATTGACTCATGCTATGGTGGGGGCAGTGAGTGTCCTGTAAGAGGGGGTCATTGGAGGAAAAACACAGGAGAGGAAGGAGACAGGAGATTCTACAGAGGGATGCTAAGCCATACTGAAGAGGCAGGGCATACTGAAGAGGCAGACAGGATGCATGCATCAGTTATAAGGCGAGGGGTAGAGAAGGAGAATGCAGAGAGGGTAGAGGAAGAGAGTTTAGAGGCAGGGATGGAGAGGGCGAGACCTAGGGAGGAGGTAGAGATGAAGGGGACAAAAAACAAAGAATGGAGGTGACAAGAGCTGGGGAAAAGGGAGTAGCTATTGCTAAGCGGATGAAGAAAGGGAGAGCATGAGTCAGACAGATAGAAGACTAAAGAGGGGGAGGATTGATACTTAAGAAGGCTAAAGCTATCAGCAGGCGGCAAGGCAGCCACAATAACTTGTATACAGAAGAAGTAATCCAAACATTGCTTCTGACTCCAGAAATGTAGTAATGGAGAATGTAGAGAGGTGCAAGTCAGAGAGATATAGATGACTATAGGGAAGAAGGAAGATGAATAAACCGGAGAAGGTTTGAGCTAACAGGAGGAAGCAAAAACTAGGTAGGAGTTAGTCTTAGCATTGCTTCTGAATATAGAAATGCAGAAATGTAACTGAGGAGGTGGAAAGCAGAGAGATGCTGTAGGTAGAGAGTGAGGAGACATAAGCTAGGGAGAAACCAGTGAGGAAGCTATTATTACTAATTTATTAGGAGCCCCAAGAACTACGGAGTAGGCAGAAAGGCATACAGAGAGAACAGAGTAATAGATGGAGAAGGCATATATGTCAGGGAGAGGGCAGACAGGGAGGAGAGAAGAATTGTTGTGGAGGAGAGAAAAGCTGTTGAGGAAGAAGAAAGGACAAGGATGAGACAGATAGGAAGACTAGATGTGGCTGCATTAGGAGGCGGCAGCGAGAGAATACTTAGAGAGGCCCAAGAGATGGAGGAGGGGTGCAGAGACACAGGAAGCAAGAGCTAAGGAGGAGGAAAGAGATATTGGGGAGGAGACTAGAACTGGGCGGATACAGAAAGGGATAATGCAGCAGGGAGGGGAGTGTCAGAGATAGCTAGAATGAGCGTAACTGGAGAGATTGGAGGATAACATGGAGGAGGGAATGGCTAGGGAAGAGATGCATGGAAAAGGAGAAACCCAGAGAGAGAGGAAGGAAGAGTGGAAGGAGCCATAAGCGAGGGAAGAGGCAGCGAGGGATGTCTTGAGAGGAAAGTGACTGAAGACAGAGGAGGCACACAGGGAGGAGAGAATCATTGTGCCCCCATAAAATATTCCTATTTAAGGGCCTGATTTTAAAACACTTTCTTTTGTTTTTGGAGTTTTGTTTCCCCTTTTCTTCACTTTCCCTTTTCAGAAATTGCCGGAAGTTCTAGTATATATCGGGCAGTGCAAACACACCCTTCACACCCCCTGGCCATAATTTTATTTTGAAATTTCATAATTTAGAGTAGAGCCACATGGACCTTATGTTTAACAGCAATAGGGGAGACCGGGGTAAGTTGTGCCACGGGGTAAGTTGTGCCGCCCACTGTTGGGGTTAAATGAAGAACCGGGCAAGGAAGGCAATGCCACCCATATATACCCACTTGGTAAACATCATCAGGCACCAAGAAAAAAACTACCAAATATAATAGTATGAAAAGCTACATTAATAAATTCAATTTTGTTGCTGAAAACTTGAAGTGCCGAGGACTGACATTCTGGTTTCTAAGTCATTTGGTATTTGTAATATGATGATGTCCTTCTGGTAGGATGGAGTTAAGAGGTATATCTAGACATTTCTGTTGTTAGATTTCATTTTGCATTGTTTGTTTATTTTTGACAAGCAGTTTCATCCAGAAAATCAATTTGGGGTAAGTTGTGCCGTTTTGATTGGGGTGAGTTGTGCCAATGGTGTGACATAGGAATTAATATTTTATTAATCTTTTTTTGTCTGAATTTTACGCAAGGATTAAAAAAGAGTTATGACACCTTCTAAACAATAAATAATTCTGATATTTTTAGCATTTTTAATTTGTGTATCAAATGGCTCATAAATGTCAGATTAGTTTCATGTAACATGTCAGTCATACGTTAAAAACATGATACAAAATTAATGATCTATCTGAAGGAACGGGTGAAATACAAGATTTTTTTGGAATAAATTAGGCGGCACAACTTACCCCATCACGTGGCTCAACTTACCCCGGCACTGGGGCAAGTTGTGCCACTTGACCTACTTTTTTCAAATGCCTGCCATGACCTTCCCAATGGTCGGACTGCCCTGAAACTTTGTTTGATTCTGGCCAACGTATTATATTTTGATGTCTGATTTTCAGCTAGCATGATTAAGCTTTGGTTTTTCGGAAAATCAGCCTGACGAAAAAAATGGCACAACTTACCCCGGTCTCCCCTACAACTTTGCATGCTGGTACATGCTCTGTCCCTCAAGTCCATTCAGGGTTTCTTTGTGAGGGGAGGCCTCATAATAGGATACACCCCCTACTCCCTTCTCTTATTCCCGCAATATCAGTTATCCCCCATTTTGCCCCCCATTTTTCCCACTCTTTCCCCTTTCTACCCCCTCTTGCCCCCGCTTCCCCCCTCTTGCCCCCACTTCCCCCTCTTGCCCCGCTTCCCTCGATTTACCCCCCCCCCTTCCCCATTCCCCACTCTTGCTCCCGTTTCCCCCACATAACCTCAGGCTCCTCATTTCCCAAGATTTCCCTGCCTTTCCCCCTCACTGCCTCTAATTAAATGTTCTTATCTTAGCGTTATCCCATAGGGGGGGGGGATGGTGTTTCTTCTCAATACCATTGCCTACTCCAATTTTAGATGTAAAGTTTCTTCAGCCTCATTGCCCAGTGCCCATCCAAACAAAAACGCCTCCCATATATGGATGAGTCACATTGTGTAATTCTTTTCTTGGCAAAAAACACAAAAAACCGAAGAAATCGAAGAAGAATATTCTTATACCCCCTCTTTTAAAAATACTTCAATCTAGGCCTATTTAAAGAAATTCTGATTGGTCCCTCAAATGGTTGCTGTGTTTCTTGAGCAATGCATACATTTATTTTTGTTTGAAAATAAATCCAATCAGAAAGCATATTGCAACTGCGTGAACCGACATTCGCGGATTCTCGCCAAAAACGCGTAAGATCATTGTGGATTCAAGGGGGAGGTTGGGCTGTGGGGGGGTGTGTACACACCCTACACACCCCCCCTGGCTACGGGCCTGTAATATATATGCCAACTTTATGACAAATAAATGATTGAATAACATGGTCTAAACAATGACCAAAGATACAATACCTCCATGAGAATAAACAGGAAAGTATATTTATCTAAAATCACGAATCCTTTGTGTATTTATTTCAATGAGGCATTTCATTTTATAAAGATTTTTTAAAAGTATAACCAATTAATTATTTTAAATAAAGGACATACCACACTGGAGTTGATACAATTCATCTTGGCATGCACTTCCCCATGTTTTGAGATGAATTGGAAATAGTTTAAGGAAATTATGAAGGGATTTACAAAAGACAGTAAAAACAGGTCATAATGTTAATTATACACATAGCGTATACATCTTCATCAGAAGGCCAATAATTTAGGTTCTAAGAATCTTTTTTTGTTACTTTGTAATTTTATGAAATGAAATTCCAGATATGATGAGGCGAAAAGGAAAATAAAAGGGGAAATCTTATCTGTTATTTTGGCAAGCATTTATGCATTTGATAAACTATATAGCTAATCTGAAACAGTCAGAATCCCATTAAAAAATATTTTTAAAATAAATTATTAGTCAATCAATTTATTTCAAACTATTGTAAACCTTCGTCAGTAAAACTAAACTGTATAGTCTTACTGGTTTAGACTCTATATCATTGTAGACATTTAAAAAAGGTGTTAATGCAAAATGTTCTTTTGCTCCACTTTCGTTTTTCAGCAGTCTTACAAAAGGAGAAATGTGTTTAATTCTAAAATTTTAACATTTTAAATTAGATCATATGTGGCTGCTCATCCTTTCTTATTTTCGATATTTTCCCTCTTGCTTTCTCCCTTTTTCCAGCTTATACACTTTACATGCATAAGTAAACAATGACTCAATTTGTATTTTTAATTTTTTAACTAGGTTAAGTCCTTCACTTTATTTATGAATTTAGGCGAGGACCTTCCCCATCAGAAAAAAGGGGAAAAGTGTCGCAAAAATTGTCACAACAGGTAATGCCTCCTGGCTACCGGATTTACTCGAAAAACGCCAAAAGGGAGATCACCGTCAAATTTTTTAATAAAAGTTTTTCGACATAACGGCAAGTTAAAGAGAAGTGAGATGTTTCGCTACTAGCTTAGGCGTAGAACAATATCAATATATAAGGCTGCCCCATTTTAGGGGGGCAGCTGTCAATTGAATTTGGGCAAAGATGTGAAAAATTTTGGCAAAAAGTCAGCCTCTGAAACACCTATACGTTCGGCAGCAAACCTACTTACACCTCACAGGAGAACTATAATAATGTGGTTTCAGTAAAATGGATGGATGTTTGGGGCTTTACGTCCTGTATTTGTGCACTTGGTAGGCTAATTAGGACAGGAGCAGGACACGGCAATGAGGCGAAGGATGATTGAAACAGCCATCCACCATAGGACCAGGTGACCCGGCAAGAGCTGGATTCGAACCCTGGACCCAGCGACTGGCAGTCCAGCACGCTACCACTAGACCAACCCTCCCCCCTGTTCCCGTGAAAAAGACACACCATTGCTTAATTTGTTCACAATTTGAAGAGATAAAACCTTCAAGTGTTCTTAATGGTTCCAGATTCAATTATTCCAAAATATTTGAATGATTGAATTTGTCTTCATTTTGGGAGTCAGTCTTCCTCTTTTTGCTCTTCTTCTTCTTCTTCTTCTTTTGCTGCATATCTCAAGTCACAAGGTAGAGGTGCATTCTGAAAGAAGATATAAGGCAAAACATAAGATATAAGGCAAAACATAAGATATAAGGCAAAACATAAGATATAAGGCAAAACATAAGATATAAGGCAAAACATAAGATATAAGGCAAAACATAGTGTCATATAAGGCAAAACATAATGTCATAATATTATTACAGCAGTATGGGAAGGAGAAGACAGTTCACTTCATATCATATAGCTCCATCCAAACTTGCCGAAGCTATAAGGTAATTGCGGACTAATAGACCTTTGTTCAAACCACAGTAAAAATGAAGTTCAATACTCAATATGTAGTAGTTCCATCCAGTTCTCGCATTTTCATCAAAGCGGTTCCAGCTCACATCCCGCAATGACCATCGTGCAGTGCTGCTCGTCCCATCCAGCATAAAGCAGCACTCTAAAAAATTTCAGACAAAATTGGTTTTTTAGATTCAAAAGGGTTTTTTGAAAAACCAAATTTCAGTGCAAAAAACCAATATGGATTTTTTTTAAAATCCATGTTGGTTTTTGCTGTTTTGCATTGAAATTTGGTTTTTCAAAAAACCATTTTGAATCTAAAAAACCAATTTTGTCCCGACATTTTTTAGAGTGTGTATAGAAGTGTATTTATCAAGTGAGGGAGTATCTCCTCAGGTTAACACGGTACTAGAAAACCTTCTTAAACTGAAACTGTCACATTTGCATTCACAAAAGCTTTAGAGACGTTGACCATGATTTTCATGGTGCGCGACCAAGCGCGACCATGACGTCACTCCTTATATAGGACAGGGACTCCCAACTTCCGACGACTTCCGATTCCATTTTATCTTTCAAAGAACGCGTGTCACAAAAAAGTGACACACTCAAAAGTGTAAAGTGGCCTATTCGCTGAACGAGAAAAAAGACAACGAAAATTGTCCGAAAAAGTTATCGCAAACTCATCACAGCAGAACGTATACACTTTATATTGTGTCACATAGTTAAAGGAGTGAAGGGGAAAGCAAGAGCTTGAGAAACAGAGTCAAGAAAGGGGGGGGGGGTACTACCAAACTAAATTTATTCATTAAGGCATTACAATAGTCTCTTTTTTATTTTGGAGTGGACCATATGGCATAATTATTAATTATGTTGTCCCCCAAAAAGGAATTTCAAAATCAATGACCTTTTAAATCAATGACCTTTTTTTTCCTCGATTCATATATATTTCCTAGTCTCAAATCAGTATATGCCCCATATCCTTAGTGAAACCAAATTATAAAAACATCAATATTATGCTAGGAAATGTGAAATACGCGTGATTTTATTTACATGAAAACATATAAAAAAATATCTGATTTCCATAAAATCAGATTAAGGTTTACTTGTAATGCGCAAACACGCTTTTGGCATTTGTCATGAAAAATCCATTCCGCATAATTAATTGCATAACATGATCGGGAATGTTCAAATCTTGGAAAACTACATTTGGTGTCGCTGAATTTCAAGATCCCGCAATGTTGCACACGTTCATAAAGTTAACTAAGTACAATATGAGCTAATATGAGAAGAACTAGACCAATATTATTACAAATTTTAACCTGTTTACTTTATTTTAAATGATTTTTCTAAAATACAAGTACAGTTAATCTCAGGTTATCTTCCTGATATACTGAAATCTTTGTGATTTTCAGAAGCCTATTTCATAATATACTTGTTAGTTAGACTTCGGGTTATTCTAGCAGCTTTATTCCTGACAGACTCAGAATCGGGCAATTCAAGTAGCCCAACTAATCAAATACCCAAATTCAAGTCATCTCTGCAGCTTTATATATTCAGATTCAGGCAATTTCAGTAGCCCAATTTGTAAAATACTCAAATTCATGTCATGTCAACAGCTTACTTCTTTTTACACTCAGATTAAGACAACATCGGCAATTTAAGTAGCCCAATTCATAATATACTCAGATTTGGAGTTAGGCCTATTTCAGCAGCTTATTTTCGTGTACCCAGATTTGCATTTTATAATAAACAGTTATTTCATCAGCTTAATTCTTTATTTATACTCAGATCCTGACTTACTTCAGCAGCCAATTTCCATATACTCAGATATGGAAAATGACATAATGAATTACTTGTGTTTTGTGTATGCAGTCATTCTTGCCATTGTCTTGTCATTTGTTCTTGTCGTAGAATTTCGGATTTACTTTCACTGGCTAGATTTGGTTTCTGCTCATTTCCAAATGGATCTGCCCTCTTCATATCATAGGCCTATACACTGTATACATGTACATGTAACCTACATGTTTCTTTGATAGAAAGCCTTTTTGCCACTTCATTGCAATAGCCCTACAACATCATAATATGGAGATCTCATTTCTGAAGCTACATTTGATATGATGTTTGGCGAATGGCAGTTGAACTCAATTTCAATTTATAAAACTAAATTAAAACATTCCGAATTGAACCAATGCAGAGGGTTGGGACCCCGCTGACTCACCGCGCCCCAGAAGTTTTGGCGCAGTGCCCCCCATTTTGACAAACCGCAGTACCCTGGGGCTGGCGCTATTTATACACCAAAGTAAACAAGTCACATTATCATATATATTTATATATACTTTCACACAAGTGTGCATTATCTCTCAAGTCATATCTTACAACCTCCAGGGCAGGGGTCTCAAAATGTCAGAATGAGAATCTCCTATCTCAGCAAGTTGAGGCACATCCATGATTTCGAACGTACATTGTACGTTATCGATAAATTGGCCGGTCATGATTCGTATGTGTAAATATACAGTTATAAACCTGTAAGTAGATAATGTAGGACTTTCATGCATATTTATACACAATTTGTGTGTCTCCTTCATGATCTGTGTGTTAGTAGAACAATGATGACGTCATCAGGGTGTTTCCCCATATTTCATCCAATTAGAGGGCAATAAATTGTCTTATTATAGAAATTCACCACGAATTCAATGTGAATAAGGGTATTAAATATAAAGCAGGAAACATAACTCAGGTTCAGAGTTTGGCTCATCGATGCACTTTGATTTTATAGGGAATTCAAGATACCTTCCTTCTGAAGTTCCGGAAATAAAAAAGGATAGATAGATAGATAGATAGATAGATAGATAGATAGATAGATAGATAGATAGATAGATAGATAGATAGATAGATAGACACATAGATACATAGATACATAGATACATAGATACATAGATACATAGATACATAGATAGCTAGATAGATAGATAGATAGATAGATAGATAGATAGATAGATAGATAGATAGACAGATGGATACAAATATTATATATTATATGGATGATAAGAATATATAATGGTTAGAGAAGTAGATAGATAGGAAGATAGACCACATTAAATTGTTATTTCTATGAAATTCTAATAAAAACTCTGAATCTAACAAAAGCATGGGTACATCACAGAGCTAAAATTCACATCATAAAATTCATATAAAACTCCATAAAACACAAATAACTTCAAGTCTTCAACACTCCTAGCTAGCTAACAAAATCTAAGTCATTCTGACAAAAATTGACAATAATAAATATAAAGTGGCCTGCTATTGTCAAGGATATATATCTCCAGGCATTCCAGGGTCTAAGATGCAACCAAGTGTAACTTTGGAAAACCCCTTTTGCTATTGTGTTTACCTGTTTCTCATATCTGAGTGACTGGACCCCTGTAAAACATATAGGTGTAACCAACTTCAAACAGTTTGATGACACATGAGTGTATCTGGCACACCAGCTTGCATTTTCTGAGTTTTCTGTTCTCCTTTCTGTGCTAAAATGTTTAGGCTCAAAATATATAGAGGCATAAAGCCCTATACAGGCAACTTTACAGGGATTGTGATTGTTATATTGGCCTATGGTTATCAAAATTATGATGAATTTATTTTCAGTTAATTAATATTGTGTATAATAAACAGTTTAGATAATTTTTAGACATTCATTTTTTTATTCATCTTTATTATTTTATTATATATATATTTTTTTTTTGAGAGAGAGACTACATCACCCTCTGGTTTCTACCTCCCCTACTTTGCACTATAACAAGACTGACAAGGACAAGCAGGGACCTTATAAAAGTATTGAGGCAAGATATACATGTGACATAGAACACAGAAACATCTGACATGGCGTTACACAGGTTTTCGGGTTTCTGAATTAAACCTAGGACCCGAGTCCATTAACAGGCAAGAAGCCCAGCCAAAGACGCAGAATCATCTTCATCTACCACAAATGTTGTTGCAGATGGATGGATGATTTGACTTTGTGTCATGTATTTTTGAACTCGGTAGGCTAATTAGGACAGGAGGAGGACATAGCAATGAGGGCGAAGCATGATTGAGAGTGCTGTCCAACAGTCCAACATGCCAGGTAAGTCGAGGTGACCCCTCCAGAGCGAGCATAAAACCCGGGACCCAGCGATCAGCAACCAGGTGTGCTACCAATTTACCAACTGAGCTAACCCTACAACACCACACACATAGAAATTGTAGAAGATATTCAGTTCTTGCCAAATGGAAAAACAGATTTACCACAACAAGAACCTAATTTCAATATCTAAACAACAAAACTTTTTTCATCATTCAGTTGTGCACAGTAACTCATGTTTCATTTAGACATTTCAACTTTTCTCATTTTTCACTTCTTTTTTTTCATATTTTAAAAATTATCCCATATTTCATATTTTTTCAAAGACAAAATAATTCATATATTCACAGGCACAACAATACACAGAGCAGGCCCTTTGCATATATGTTAACACACAGAACAGCTAGCGCCATTGTTTGTGTTATACACCTGGCCATATTTCTGCGAAAAAGAGGTTATTTGTGCGAATACAATGCCGCTATATATTTTAGAGGTTTAGCCTACACAACCCATATACATATTTCAACCTATTTCTAGGCCCCTGGATTTCAATTCATTTAAATATTTTTTTGAGAAGGATAAGTCAGTATGTTGAAGAGACAAATGTAAAAATATACAAAATACTACCTGTCTATCTACCTGATATCTATCTAACCATCTTAATATTTACACTGTATCTAACCAACATTTATGAAGAAATCAGTCCAATCATGATATCAATAACTTATAACACTATTTCAAGAATTGGCCCTCGTATCATGCCCCCAAGATAATGTATCAGCCCTCCCTCCAGTTGAGCCAATACATGACCTTCGCAACCAGTATGTGGTTCTCAGGCCACGATATGCGGGCCGATACGTGAAATGCCAAATAATAACAGTACCTGTGAATTAAATATACCCAATCTATGTGTATGTATCTGTTTGTTTGTCAAACTTGATATCATCTATCCTATTCTTTGACCAAAAGATCAACAAAAATCTAAAAGTTATCTTGGCAGTCAATTTATATTGAAACTAGATGTTGATCTGAAAAGTTAATTAAATTGGATAGACAACATAACTGAAGAATTACCTTTCACTTATTAGAAAAAAACAACATGTAAAATACCATTTCACATACTTTTATTAGGTACATATTTTGATTATATCAAAGTGTTGGGATTATAGCCATAAATAGAGGTATTACTGGCCCCAAGTGCACTTAGACTATTGAAATAATGACATATTTTGACGTTTTCCATTGGCTATTCACTAAATAGGGATCAAATATGATTTTGACCTAGTCAGTTTTGTACTGGATATTGATTTAGCAAAGGTCTAAAGTAAAAAAAAACTTCAAATCTGTGCTCATTTTCATTCACTGTAACATGTACGGCAAACTTGGTAGCGTGTAGAGTCTTTAGACATACAAGTAAACCATCAAATTTATTAATTTGGTAGGCTATAATCTGAAAAAAAGATCATTTTGGTCAAGGACGTGCAGGCTGGTGTGTAGGTTCAATGTAGAACATTGTAGGTCAGGCAGGTAGGTAAGTTGGTAGGTAGGTTGATAGGTATAGACAGGTTGATAGGCAGACAGGTTGACAGGTAAACAGGTTTGTATGTAGACAGTCAAGCAGGTAGACAGGTTGCATCTGAGCTGATATTAAAATAGGCAAACACAGTAGGTCTATTTTCGGCAATGCGGGTTGAGGCTGTCACTCCCTTGCCCAGCTGCCCCTCAACCTGCACATACAGCACATACTGTGCGCATTATCCTATCCACCAGAAAATCTGCCTACTTGCCCATCAACCTGCCAGTCTTGTAGACGAGTCTACTATCCTACCTGTCTTAATATGTCCTACTTACCTACCTACCAACCTGATGACCAATCATCCTGTCTACCTGTCTGCCTGGTTTTACCTAACTACCTACCTACCTGTGGACCAATCAACCTGTCTACCTACCTGCCTGGTCTACATTCCAATCTAACTATATACCAGCCTCACAAAAATAATAAAATGTCCTATATATATATACACCGCATCTGACAAAATTACGCAAGTAGGTTATTTCGACGAAGCACAAAAAGTATTGGGCTCAAGAGTGTATCGTTTTCACATAATCATTGTATTGGGCTGCGAAATATTCCAATTGACTTTCATCAAGTTTCATTCAGGCAAACTTGAGTTATGGCATATATTCAAATATTTTGGTGTCTGACGAAATTATGCAAAAGCAACGCAGCAAGGACAGTACAAATGTTTAATTATCAAACTATTGTGGTCAAAATATTAGTGTTACATCATTTGGCTACAATTCACATCAAAAAATGTTGCTTACTTGCTGTCACTGCCGAGTAATATGCATAAATTGACACCAAAATATTTGAATATATGCCATAACTCAAGTTTGCCTGAATGAAACTTGATGAAAGTCACATGGAATATTTCTCAGCCCAATACAATGATTATGTGAAAACGATGAACTCTTGGGCCCAATACTGTTTGTGCTACGTCGAAATAACCTACTTGCGTAATTTCGTCAGATGCGGTGTATGTATCTAAGAAAAATTACGGTTGAGTTCTGCACCCTCACCCAAAAGTAAGATCACTCCACTTTGCAAAAGACCTTGAATGAGCCCATATGAATAATCTATCACTCATTCAATTTATCTATCTATCAACCTATCTATCAATCTGTTTATCCATTTAATGACCAGGAGATTTAGCTCAATTAGTAGCGCTCTGGGCTTAGAATCATTTGTTTGATCCTTGGTTCGGGGTCACATACAATAATGTAAAGCTCAATCATCTATCCATCTCTACCTGCCCACCTAACCAAGGGGAGGATGAGCCAAGTTGGTAGGGTTCGATTGCCACTCTGGCAGGGTCACCTGGAATATGTTAATTCATCGAAGGTTGGACAGCAGTCTCATTGATCCTTCACCTCATTTTTGTGTTCTCCTCCTGTCCTAATTAGTCTATAATTAGTCTAGAAATGAATAGATACTGGAAGTAATTTTAAAATAATCCATCCATCCATCTAACCTAACCATATATGATATATAACCATTATCCGACATTGACCTGTATCTATCTATCTTTCAATACTTCTTAGTACATGTCTATCTGTCCATCTGACTCCGTCAACAAAACACCTCATGTGTATATATATGTATGAATGTTGCACAACATAAACAAGTGGAAACACTGCACATGCCGCAGATGGTCAAAACGTTTGCAAACTTGGCAGAAATGGAAATTGATTTAATCCTATAAATATAAGTTTGTATCCACAAGTACATTTGACATCAGTGCAAATGTATGCAGTCAGAAATCAGAACATTTAAGTAGATGTATAGACCGAATATAAGTCAAAATTGTACGTAAAAATTGTGATATGTACACTATATAACGATAGACATATAGAGATAGAGATAGATAGGTGCATGGACGTATATTATATTTGAGGTAAGACAGTAAGTGGATGGATGTACGGATGATCGGTGATTGGCGTTAAATTTTTTATTAATGCCCTTGATAGGCTAATTAGGACATGAGGAGTACACAGCAATGAGGCAAAGGATTATGATACAGCCATCCAACATAGGCCCAAGTGCCCCGGCAAGAGCTCGATTCCAAGCCAAGACCCAATTGGCAGCCCAGCACCCCATGTAGTATGCACCACTGAGCTAGCTAGCTAGCTAGATAGATAGACAGATTGACAGATTGACAGATAGATAGATAGATAGATAGATAGATAGATAGATAGATAGATAGATAGATAGATAGATAGATAGATATTTAATGATTGAACAACTGAAGGTGTTGGGTTCGAAAAGCTCATTCTGTCAATATTCATAGATAAGCTGAGTAAGCTTGTCCATTTATAGTATGATGATACCTATCATAATTTTAATAATTTTAAAATATCATTTCAAAATATATCGCATGGACAATCCTGAAAGTTGTAACAATAGCAACTGATAAAATGAATGGTCCATAAATAGCCCAACCTTACTACAAAAGCTATATTTACAGCACACATGATGCAAAATGCCAAGAAATCATATTTTATTACAGCGAAGAATAAAAGAACAATTTATATATATAGAATTCAGTTGATAGAAGCAAATTATTTTAATGTCAACAAAAATTGATATACTAAGGTTGTTATATTTAGATCTCCATCTTCTATACTTTGTAGGTCACAGACAGGCTGCATGACAAACTGTTGCTAGGAATGCTTTTAAAAGATGTATTCATCAGTTTACAAAGTAAAATTGTCAGAAGATTCATATATTTTGAAAAAATTGTCATATCAAAAAGTTTGACCCACATACAAAATGATACAATAAATCTTAAATAATTTTGAAAAAGACATTTTTTGAAAATAAATTTTGCTCAACTAGAACTTTGCTTAGTCAGGGAACAATGAATTTATGGCTTTTGCTCTGGGTTAAAGTCCTGAGAAAATAATTTAAAGGATGTCTTAATTCTTTTAGAATTCAACTTCACCAGTCTTTTTTTTTTGTGTTTTTTTTTTCACAAATTGGCCTACTTATATACATTTTATTGAAGTACTTCAGTTAATTATTGACACAACATGTCATCAGAGTGCTGTTAGAGATAATATTGCCCTCAGAAAAGACTGATAGGCGAGCCTATTGGCCTCATATATCATTAAAATTGACAGTGCTAAAGGTGTAAACAAGTGTCCATATGAATACTTTTAAAGGCACAAAGAGGAAATACAATGTAACTTAATAAGTAAGTCATAAGATTTGAAAGTAATTTAAAAGGAGGGAAGGGACGGATGAATGGGGCTTTACCTCTTGTATTTATCCACTATGACAGGTAATTAGGACAGGAGCAGAACACAGACAAATGGATGGACGATTAGGCTTTTATGTCTTGCAATTGTGCACTTGGTAGGCTAATGAGGACAGGAGGACACGGCAATGAGGCGAAGGATGATTGAAACAGCCATCCAACATAGGCCCAGAACCTTGACTCAAGGTGACCCGGCAGGAGCTGGAATCAAAACCATAACCCGGTGATCTGAAACCAGGTATGCGACCAACTGAGCCACACTTTTGACAGCAGGTTGTTACAGTCAACAAGGAAAGGTGATTGCATTCAGCTGTTTGAGGACATCAATGATGTCACCACAGGCCCTATCTTTTACATAGAAATGAGTGTGCCAATTTGTCAATATGAGAGCCAAGTGACCTAACTAATGAGTGCTGGTAACATGGCAAGCAGAGCTTTGGTTTCGGAGTCGCAGAGTCGGACTGTCGGAGGTTTTTGGGTGAAGTCGGAGTCGGAGTCGAACTTGACTTTCAGGTGGAGTTGGAGTCAGAGTCGAAAATTAAATAGGTGACTTCTGACTCCTAAAAAAAATTAATATAATTTACAAGAAAACTGTTACAAAAATTTGAAATGTATCCCAAATTTTACACAAAACTTTCAGGACATGTGTCCAACATAAGTCCATGCAGGTGCATGACCAAATAAAGGTTGAAATATTGTACTCAAACAATGTCTCTATTCGGAATTACTTTTGTACTGTATTATTCCAAAGCCCTGACTGCAAGTATCAGCCTGGTCCTGATAAGACCTCATAGGGGGCACTTAGCAGAATTACCCCAGCTTTTTCAATGGTAAATGTATCATAGCGAGATCCAATGCAATTAAAACATATATTGTTAAATTGCCAAAAGAATTGAAGACTCTGCAGTGAATCTAGTAATATGGCCAGAAATTGCCAAGAATGCAAACTCTATGGTTATATTTAACTTATATTCTACATAATATCATCCTATCTATAACCACAAAGTATTTAGAAATCTACAGTATTACTTGGCAAAACACTTTTTTTCTCCAAAAACATAAATCACCAACCTCAAGGGTAAACTTCAACCTACAAAATAGAAAGTCATTAATTTTTCAAAGCTTACAAAAGTCACACCAAAAGAATTTGCTAAGTTTCAGGTTTTTATCAATCCAAAAAGATAGCTTTTTTCTGTATCATAGTCAGTATAGTGTATATACTTATCACTCTCTTCCTATTTTCCATCAAGATTCATTCATGTACTATGTAGAATATGCTTGATAGA
Organism: Platynereis dumerilii; assembly: GCA_026936325.1. Classification (NCBI taxonomy): domain Eukaryota; kingdom Metazoa; phylum Annelida; class Polychaeta; order Phyllodocida; family Nereididae; genus Platynereis; species Platynereis dumerilii. Next base: position 19,066,569 of record JAPTHN010000005.1, on the reverse strand, counting down.
TTGGCAGCTGGCAAACTAAATAACTAAATAGTTAGGTAGGCCGGTAGATAAGCTAAGATAGATAGATAGATAGATAGATTGATAGATAGATAGATAGATAGAAAGATAGATGGATAGGTAGATAGATGGATGGATGGATGGATGGGGCTTTACGTCCTGTATTTATGCACTTGGTAGGCTAATTAGGACAGGAGGAGGACATGGCGAAGGATGATTGAAACAGCCATCCAACATAGGCCCATGTGACCCGGCAAGAGCTTGATTCGAACCCTGGACCCAGCGATTGGCAGTCCAGCATGCTACCACTAGACCAACCCTCCCCCTGATAGATAGATAGATAGATAGATAGATAGATAGATAGATAGATAGATAGATAGATAGATAGATAGATAGATCGATAGATAGATAGATAGATAGATAGATTCAGTCAAATTTAACAGCCTATAATATTATAACATTTTGCTTTCACTATTCAATTCTTTCATTCACCCATAGTAATTTTGCATACATGTCAATGAACTAGGCCTATTTCGGTATATTAAGAATTTATTTCATACATGTAAGGATCTGCCATAATCTAAACAACATGATAAACACCTGTTTGATAAAAATGACCTTAGAATTGAAAAGACCAAAATATCAAAAGGATAGATAAATCCTACCTAATAGACATGTTTCAAAATTTGTAAGCTGAATTTCTATAGCATTCATTACACTTTGTGTTATTTTGTTACTTTTAAAATTGCACAGAACTAATTTCTGAGAAATCATGAATATGACATGATAATGAAGTCAGAATATATATATGTGTTGAAACAAGAGAAGAAAGATCTAGTTGGAAATTATAAAGAATGGATGGATGATTGAGGCTTTACGTCCTGTATTTCTGCACTTGGTGGGCTAATGAGGACAAGAGGAGGACACCAATATGAGGCAAATGATGATTGAAACTGCTGTCCAACATAAGTCCAGGTGGCAAGAGCTGGCTTCAAACCAGGGACCCAGCATTTGGAAGGTTTGGAAGGTTGAGAGGGGTTGGTTGGTTTGGTACTGTAAATGTCACAAATTGTTATCTGGTTGATTTCTTCAATATATTATTATCACTTTGACATTTTTTGCTGCTTATTTGTATTTGGTAGCAGATTTATGCAACATTTTCATTATACACTGTATTTACCTTCTATTCTATAACTTCTATTTCAGACTATAAAAAGAAATTGCTTTTTCAAAAATTCTTCTAAAAATAAAAGCTCTTAAATCAGACTTCCAACCCTGTATGCAGCTGTCTGTGTCTATTCTATGTTGAAATCATCATCTGTCAAACTTTGTAAACTCTCAGTGATTCTGACAGACTGACAAAAAGATTTCAAAACATTTCTGGAGCCAAAATCTGAATTAAATTTGACAGGCAAAAACCACAGTGCTCAGTTTGTTGTCAGGCTGTGTGTACATTTTATTCACAGACAATCTTATGAGTTCTTATGCAACTACACTGTAATGCAAAGGCAAGACTCTCAGAGATAGGTAGCCATGCATATCAGGCTGGCCTGGCCTGGCACTGTGCCAAAGTCTAGAGGTTTTGGGGCCACCGGAACCTTACACTATCCGTGCAGACTTCAAGTTTAGGGGAATCCCCTTTTTGTGAGCACACTGAATTTGCTACATCAGCAAAAATGCTCCTTGCAATGTATAGGGTTTTGCATTCACAGGGCAAAGGGATCATAGCTAACAGATGAATATGGATCTAAACATGTACTAGCCATGCAGAATTTGAATGATAGATAGATAGATAGATAGATAGATAGATAGATAGATAGATAGATAGATAGATAGATAGATAGATAGATAGATAGATAGATAGATAGATAGATAGATAGATAGATAGAATGGATGAATTATTTGGGCCTTTATGTCGTATTTAAGCAGCTGGTAGGCTAATTAGGACAGCAGGAAGACGCAGCAATGAGGCGAAGGATGGTTGAAACAGCCGTCCAACATAGGCCCAGATGACCCGGCGAGAGCTGGATTCAAAACCAGGGACCCAGCGATTAGCAGCTGACACGATACCACTATACCAACCCTCTCCCACCCCCAAATACATATAGATAGATAGATAGATAGATAGATAGATAGATAGATAGATAGATAGATAGATAGATAGATGGATAGATATAGGTCCTAATTAAACTCCTAAAACTATCTTTCGCACTGCTTTTAGTAATTTAGTTTCATTGGGATAATTGCTTAATTGTTGTCGGCAAACTATCATAACCTTAAGATTAAACGAATAGGACAGGAAACGGACAGTGTTATTAATGATGCAAATGAAACATCTGTCTATCATGGGTTGCCAAGATTGGGAATTGAATCCGGGTCTCAGAGGTAAGTAGCCTACCACTGATCGAGCTCAAATTGTTATCTTGTAATCAGATAAATAGATAGAATGCTTATTTGTCTACAATTTTGTGCATTATTCTATCTATCCATCTCCAGTATGCCATTAATATTAATTTATCTATCTGCATTGTGTACAGAATTACGGGCTATCTAGATTTATTTACAAATCCATCCTACTAATTTTATTGGAGGGGGGGAAGGTTGGTCTGGCATGTTGCGCTGCCAATCCCGGGGTCGAGAGTTCGAATCCAGCTCTTGCTTGGTCACCTGGGCCTATATGTTGGACGGCTGTCTCAATCATCCTTCGCCTCATTGCTGTGTCCTCCTCCTGTCCCAATTACCCTACCAAGTGCATAAATACAGGACGTAAAGCCCCAATCATTTATCATCTATTCCAATCATATTGCTATCCGATTCATTGTATGTATAATATTATATCCATCTTTCTAGTAAACATGTAAATGTTCACTTTTCTGCGTTCATCACACCTGGCGTCAATTTGACATAATTAATATGATTATTTATGAATATAGAGTTACATGTGATCTTTAATACACAATTTACATGCTTAATTGCTGTTAGCAAACTAGTTATGGCTTCAAGATTGAGCAAACAAGACTTTTAAATATGTATACATCGTGCAGGAGTTACACGTGTGCCCAGAAGCTGCAAAACAAATACACCATTATAAATTGCTGTGTCAGCTAATTTTCATCATCATTATTTGCAAAGATAATATTTAAAATTTATAAATATACATTTATGTACACTTAAAAAGCATCATACGAATCGATTTACTATAAAAATGTCAAAAATGTTAATGTGTTAATTTAAATGTTTGTTGTGTCTGTCATATATACATGATCTAGCCTACTGACTTGTATTTAGTCTTGATTGTGCAAAAACAGCGATCAACTTATTTGTTAAAGTTTAAAAATAACTGTTTGATGATTTGAACCAAAAATTGTACATCTGGCTCTCTGCATGTTTTTTAGAATAATTTCGGAATAATTTACAGAAATTAACTAAAAATATCCCATTTCATCGTCAATATTGCATAATCAGTTAAATATGTGTCTCAAGACTGTATAGATACATTGCAATAGAATTAATTAAAGCAGGCTTAAAGTACCTTATACAAAAAATACAACATCAAAATTCAGCATGCAGAAAAAAAAAACAAAGGCATATGTAGCCATGGATCCAAACAAAAATTGTTGTGATGCAAATTCTGGCGGGGGGGGGGGGGTGCAAAGCTAATATTCCAAACAATCTGGAAATTTGGGGAGGGGGGCAAAAGGTCTTTGTTATAGGGAGGCATGAGGGGGCGGTTTTATTGTTTTCTTGTCACGGAGGGGGGGGGGCGCAGAGGGGGGGGTGGACAAGGAACAGGTGCTTTGACTGTTATTCAAAATCTGGAATATGACCCCTCCTTCAAGGTTAATCAGTCGTAAACATAATGACATCACAGAATGTTAGAAGAATAATCAATCAAATATCAGTCAAGATTTATTAATTTTCTAATTCAATGCATGCTCTGTACAATATTTTTAAATTATTATCAGTATCACGGTTATAAAAGTAAAATATAAATATTTTCTATGAAAACTCTTTGATTATATATGCAAAATCTTTTTAAACAAAATAATTAACCAGTAAAATCATGGATATCTTTAACTCTTTAGTTGTTAAGTTCAAGATTATCTTATTTGCACATACATGAAATTATCTATATAATTATAATAATTAAGAAACACAATGTAGGATAATATTTACTACCGGAATTGTATTTGACTTTTTGCTTTTTTGTTTTTTAATCTAAATTACACCGGATATCAACAGAAAATCCTATCTTTAGTTCAATTAAGAAAAGGCCCAGGACTTCCTCTAAGCCGTTAAAAATTGTAATTTGATCAAATTCATAATGTAATTTCTATCATGACATAAACAAATTTATATCAATGTTAGTAAATTTGTCTTTTCATTTACGGATACAGGATACTATCAAATTAATTCAATCCATTATTTAAAATAATACATCCTCTGATTGTTTTTTCCTGTTTTGAGTAATACTTTTTATAAATGAAACTCCGCAAATGTTACAGTGCGACAGTAAAAGTATCATTTTGTATGGAGAAAGTAAAATGCTGAAAATCTTTAACTTTCTCAATGACATAATCATTTTACACATCTTAAAGACTGAGGGGGGGGGGGGGGTTCTACAGTGTAAATGAATTGATAATTCAATATCTGATAAAACACCTATAGACAAAGTCATGTTGCAAAATGCAAACACATCAGAAGGTGTTTTTTACTTAAGGCCAATTTGAAAAAAAAAGAAGGCCTAAGCCAGTGTCTTTCAGGTGTTTGTGTGTGAATTTACAGTTAGGCCTAAATTTTGATAAAAAAGCAATTATGCACAAATTATGCATAAAATTATGTAATATGATAAATGTAGACTTACATAAGGCCTGTACAGGTATCAAAACAATAAAACGTGCAATGTGCAAAAAATGCACGTTCTAAGATAACTGCAGAGGTTCCTAATTTAGCCTCATTGATCCAAAAGATCCTATTTTGGCCCCCCATTCAAGATTCACGTGCTCCACTTGTTTCTACTACGCCAATACTACAGCCAGCTTCGGCAATCTCCGTCAAAACGACGCTTACCATGTTTGGAAATTGTCGGTCGGAAGTTCTTGCCATATAAGGAGTTGTGACGTCGCCTCCGGAAACTGGCTGTGCCATATATGGCATGGGGCCTTCCTGCATTGCTTTGCTCAACTGCATACACCGTCATAAATTATGCAAGAATACGCAATTTAAGCACTAGAAAGCAGCGATTTGAAGCACGGAATCGACAGAAAACAATATTCGGAGCATAATTGAACAACTGTCAAAGCGTGGAATACCATTATTAATTAATAACGAGTTAATTTCCACCGTGAATCGAGCTGTAGTAACATTATCTGCCAAGGCGCCATGTTCAGCGGTGCCTCGACCAATCAGATCGCAGGAAAGCGCCAGTGACGTTTCACTACGGTTCATTCATAAAAGCAGGGATTTCATTCATAGGTTCAGTCCAGTGTTTAGCCTTGCTAGTGAATACGTGGTTTGATGTGTGGATTCACAACAGCGTAAATGGACTTCTAAAACAAGAAAACACAGACCAGCCACTCACTGAGATTACCTGGACATACCGTATACTTCGGCTGTACATCTGTGAAAGTGGATACGCAAAATATTAACATGATTATGGACGGTTTGGATACGCTATCGCAGGTAGCGTTGGCAGACCAGCTCAATCTGAGTTTTGACAGCTACCATGTACCAAGCACAACTACAGCTGCTTCGGTGCTAAGGTCTATGGATGAAGACAACTTAAACACACCAGTGACAACATCTTCAGATGTCAACTTCTCATTCGCCCCACCTGACTTGGAATTAAGCCAAGAGGCTCTGCCTATAACTGGTGAGTTCATTTTTACTATCACACATTTTGACAGCTCTCTCAACTCCTGCAGGCTAACCTCAGCCTGCAGTGCAGTTCAGCGCAGTGTTGTTTTTCCCACATGACCCACATAGCTATTCTTGTGTGTAAATACGTCAGAGCAAGCAACCTGATCAGCTCAGTCTACACCATGGTCTACATACAGCTTTATCTACAGTAGATTTTCATACATTCAAGCTTGATAATCCATGTGAAATGTTCCTGAAGCAGACCTACCTACCCCATGCTGCATAGTATTGATTTTCATGGCGCTGGGAAACTGGCAGCCAATGGGGACAGGGCATTTGCATAAGGCAAACTCAGCTATTCTATGTCTCCAGTGAGCTAACCCAAAGGGTTAAAGAATACATTAAGAATAAACATGATTCTTAGGAAATTTTAAATAAATAATGAATATGTATAATACATTAGGACTTTGACTTTGTCATCATAAAAAAATCTTGTTTTCTTAATGATTTGATCATCATCAAACTTGGGTGTTTTTATAAATCAAATTCAATTTTCTAAATTAATATATTTTTTCTATTTGGTACAATTCTAGAATTTCTTAACTTTTATTACTTATTATCTCATTGTAATATCTATGCAAGCTTGTCATGGTGATCTACCTTATCTTTTGATCTTGTAACCTGCCTGGCACTTAGCATATTTGTAAGAGATAAGAAGTTTGAAAAGTATGGCACTGGGACCCAGGGAGTGTACAAACAATCATAACTTAACTTTTAAACATGTCCCAAATTAAAATTCACACAGTTGTGCAATTTTACTACATTTTCTGAAACTTTGAGAAATTTCATACTTGAGAGATTGATAGATGTCATAAATCAGCATTTCAGTCATATTATATTTGTTTTACTTTTTGTTATTCAACATCAATACTTATGTTTTTGCTTTTGATTTCAGCAACCATCGAAGCTGCAGTCACGATACCGGAATACATATCAGAAACGGGACTACAGCCAGAAAGTGCGAGCAGCCCAGCCATGTCCGGTGCTACGACCCATCGCCTCACATACAGGGGTACCTTTACGACGACCCAAGGCTCATCTGCTGGTCAGACGAGCAGTGGCGACCTGACCTCCCTCTTCTCACCCCTCCTGAGTATGTTGACGCAAGGGAACGTGTCTCCGTCTCAACTGAACCAGCACGGTGTCCTGAGTGTCCTGACGGAGCAAGACACGGCAAGCATCTTGGACAGCATGCAACAGCAGTCCTTTCAACCCCAACAACAACAAGCACCTTCTCCGGCTCCCTCACTACAGAGCCAACATTCTATCCACTCTCAACCTCCCACCCCGGCGCAAACCCCCGACATCGACCAACAACAAGGTCCGGTCTTCTCTCCGCGCACCCCAGGGCTCCAACAGCAAGCCTCCTTCGACGGCCAGTCGGTTGCTGGGTCCCCTGCTCCCTCAGAAAGCATGCAGGTCCAGTACAACCAGCAATTCAGCAGCTCCAGTGCCTCTTCGACCCCCAACAATGCTGAAGTCCAGTACTCATTGGCGTCTCACAGCGACAGCGGTCTCAACACCCCTCCCCCACCTCCTTACACCTCATCCTTCCTGAGTATATCAGCGGCGAACATGAAAGCCCCTCCTATCTACAGCAGCACCCAAACCACCACGGACATGCAGCCGACCCACGACTTCACGACAATCTCCAGCTCTGCGGCTGACATTCTCACTATCCAACCTGTGACTCTCAGTGTCTGTGAAGACATGACCTACTCCAAATCTGCAGCTCCTATGCCTTACAAGTGGTCTGACAATGTAACTGTGACCGAAGCCGGTGCTCTTCCGGACTTGCACGCTCTGCAAATGGTCACTGGGATCGCTGGGACATCTGCTGGTCAGGTGGCTCAGTTCCCGGTGGTCAAAACGGAACCCATGTCTGACTTTAGTGTAGGAATCAGTGGACAATCTTGTTACGTTCAGTCTCCGTCACCCACTCCCTCAAACTCGAGCATATCGAGCATTGACATTTTGAACATTCCCTACCAGCAACAGCCCACGAGTCTCAAGCTCCTCCCCGTGAAACCAAGGAAGTACCCCAACAGGCCGAGCAAGACCCCACCCCACGAGCGTCCCTATGCTTGTCCGGTGGAGCAGTGCGACAGGAGGTTCTCCCGGTCCGACGAGCTCACTCGCCACATCAGAATACACACGGGCCAGAAGCCTTTCCAGTGTCGGATCTGCTTGCGGTCCTTCTCTCGATCGGACCACCTGACAACCCATGTCCGAACACACACTGGAGAGAAGCCATTTTCTTGTGACGTCTGTGGAAGAAAATTCGCTCGCTCCGATGAGAAGAAGCGCCACTCGAAGGTCCACCTCAAACACAAGATGAAGAAGGAGGGAAGAACAGCCACAGCCACCGTTACCACCTCAGCGGAAGAGAGCACCAGCGGGACTGGAGCCGTTCCTCTTACGGTCGTAACCACGGCAGTGTAACCATGTCAACCGGTGTAACCACGGCAATGTAAATGCCCAACGTAACATTGTTCATCGTCTCATTCTCAAATTCATGAATCATTTGAATGACATTGCTGCTCTGAAGAAAGATATCATTCTGAAGTCCTCAACAATCAAAACAAGAAGAATGAAGTACTATTCTACAACTTCATTGACTATTTCAGTGGACTAGAGCACCAGCGGGACTGGTCTGCTCACTCGAGCTGGTCACACCAAAGTTGTCCTTGGTCGTAACCATAGCAACTGGTTTAGTTACCATGACAACTGTTGGTGTAACTTGGCAATGCATCATCATGACTCATATATATCACTGTGTGACTTATTTATCGATATCATCATCGATCATCATTGACTCTATCGTATGCATCATGTGGTACGTCATGTATACGTCATGTTAAACATCACTTGTACGTCACAGTGTGTATGTACGAGTGTCGTCGATGACATCACAATATGCGACATCACAATCACCTCCATGTTGTTGTTGGAATATATATTAATGGTTTTCATTTGAATGTGTTCAAGAACTGTGTCATACGAACAAAGTCTACACGACTCATCATTGTATCTCCTTATTATTGTGCGCCCGTTGAATATCAAAAAGTGACTGATTTATTATATTGACTGCGTCGTAACAAAATCAACAAAAAAAACCTTGTCATTTTTGTGTCATGTGCAGTGAACAAGTTGTTCATCAGTAGGGTTTGTCTGTGACAATCTCTTATTAATTTCTATAGCAATTATCCTAGTTAACATATATGTTGCGGATCTGGAGTTTCGTGTGGAATTTCGCTGAAGCCTGGGTATCACAGTGCCATTGTGTGTTGTTAGCCAAAAAGCTAACTAAAATATAAACCTCTCCCTTCTTTAAATTGAAGTCTCTCATTCTAAAATGATCAGGTTATGATCAAATTCACTGTTGGAAGATATATAAATTTATATCGAATTTGAAATTTGTCTAGCGGAAACGTTCAGAATTTTGGATGTAGGAGTATTACATATTCCAGCAAGATTCCGAACTAGATTTCAATCTGTTCCACTACTTGAACAAATTCTGTTATTTAAGCCCTCTCCTATCCTCTCACAATGTTTAAAAGCCTTGGTAATAAGGTAATATGGCACTGCTAGGTGAAAGCGACTTTCCAAGAAGTCTCAGCTCTCCGCACAAAAGCCGAAGCTATATTAGCTGCTTTTCTTGGAAGAGGCTATTTCTAGCGACATATTAGATTGTTTTAGGCATTGATTGTCTTCATTCTATTCGTACTGTGCTTATACTTCTTATGGTATTGTATACTAATTGAAAGTCTACCCTGGTGGTATTCTCTGTTAGTGATGATTTATTTATCTTGCACCTATGAGAGTTAATTGCTCAGACTATAGACTGATATCTGGTATATTATTGATATATTTTGTATTGAACTTAAGCAAATCATTATAGCTCTATGCTGTTTTTACAATCATGTATAATTACGTGTGTTCATCAATATATATTATATATATATATAACTCCTGTTGATCAGGCGCTATTCGTTATTTGATTGTATTTGTAAAGTGATGTAATGATCGCCATGGTAACTGCAGTTTCCTTGGACGCAGGCGTTCTTGGAATTGCTTGAAGTTGCAGCATTCTTGATAAACATATTGTGCTTTGGTAATGTTGAATCGACTCTTAAACTAATGTTACAATGTTGAATAATGTTAAACTGGTGTTAACTGAAACTAATGTTTTGAATGAACGCTCAGAATTTTAATTTTCTCCCATTATCACTCAGTGCCGCTGGTGGTGCTATAGTTAATCTATATTTCTGTGAAATTATGTTCATCGACTGATCCCAATCAGTGATATTAGATATTGTAATAACTATTTGTTAGGCTGGCCCGGTAATTCTATCGTTTTACGATATAGCATGCTACTTTAAACAGTGTTTACTTATAGATGATGAATCTTGCGGTGAAATCTTTATATTTTTATGAACATGCTCTTGTGTATTCTGTACACATCAAACTTGTTTGATCGTGACACGTCTGTGACAACTATTTTTGTTGGTTTACAAATATATTTTATTTTTTCTACTGTTGTATATAATTTGTGTGACTTTTTGTTTTCGAGTTGAGTGTTGGTTGTACTTGCAGTTTTTTACGTGCAGTACTGTACTCTTAGAGCAACTCTTCGAGTCATGAGGCGTCTCTCTTATTTTCTACAATATTTTCATTTAGACTTTATTTTCAATATTTCACAATCTTATCTGTGAGAATCTGTCAACAGTGGAGACTGAGTAACCAGTCCGTTAAACAGTGTAGAACATGTCGAACGTATCAGTCTAACGTATCAGTCTGATGTATCAGTCTAACGTATCAGTCTATCACCTATTTTGGTATGATCAGTTTGCTATCGATACATATATATGTCAAGTAATCTTTAGTGAACAGTTAGTCCGACTTTAGTATTTTTGAGTCAAGTTTTAATTGGTACATTTCTGAAATGTTTTAAGTGTAACAATTGACCTGAAAAAAGCTGTTGTTGTAACGATTATAGTTCACAAGACTGTAGTGGATAGTATTTCACTGCTCACCTGTTTGTTATCAGACGTATGTAAAACATAAGACAGTAGTTCGATGGACCGTGTCCGATGTCTTTTAAAAAGTTCGATGACGGGTCCCAAAAGATTACAGTAAACCAGCAGCTCACTTCATTGTATAATTATACCATATTTCTTCGTTATACCCTCTGGAACACTTGGACCGGTAGCTCTGGTAGCACGGTCGTATTTTGCCTGGCTTTTATTCAACATTGTTCATCATTCTGTTATCTCGGTAGACGCCGAGAAGGTTAAATATATATTATTATCGATCCTTACTGTTATTTAAATGCTGAGAATAAAAAAAAGCGTACATTTTTATAAAAACAATTTCTTGCGTTTGTCTCATGTTACCACCACTATGTAATCAAGAAGAACTACAAGAACTCAACTGGACCTCATTTGGAATTGCCATACCATATTTGGCTTAATTGCATCAGTAATTGCAAAAAATGACTCGGTTAATGGTCACGTAATTGATGAAGAGTTGGGTCACTTTGACCTAAGATCAGTATGAAGATCACAACTCATGATTTCATGAAAATATACCGTTGACTATATATATATATATTTATATATATATGATGATATTTAGTCTCGGTAATGGAGCAATTGGCTCCTTGCAGCAAAATGTCAACAAGATGGCTAAAATATTTTGTCAAAACCACTGAGTTTACATTTAACTGGATCTGTAAATATGAAGATAATGCTGTAGATCTATAAATATAATAATTTATACATACATATCAGTCTCAAAGATTTCAATCTGCAAGAATGACATTCAAACTGAGATTCAGAAATCAGAATATCATGCAGAATCTGAGGCTTGTGATATTCAAATTGAAATCTATGTTTGGAAAGTTAATGCCAATATTTTGAAAGTTAAGTCTGACAAGTGACAGGATCAATATAATACATGATGTATAAATGATAAGCTGTCAGCTTATTTGCATCAAGGCCCATCAATTCAAATAGCCTTGAAATGTCAAGAGAATGACACTTACAAATTACTGTATAGATGCCCTACCATGAAAGTACCCAGGGCATCAATTTTACCCCATGAACAGTCATATATATTCAACATATATACACAAAGGTGTGGCATAAATACTCATAGCTGGGCAGTGAATCACCCTAAACTATACAAGAGTCAGGCAATTTGTGCCAGCTGACTGTACTGAGTTAGGTCTTGTATGTATTTATGTAATACAGAGGTGTGATCAACAACAAAATGGCCATTTTTCATAATGTCCATTCCAATGGAATGATACATGGCTGAGAGCCAACAGATACATCAAAAGGTCATTATAATGATAGGTATATATACCTGGGGTTGAATTACGTATCCTAAACAGCTTGGGGCTACTCTTGATTGAACAATATTGTCAATAGCCCTACATAGGCTCATAGCTTGTAGTCACAAATGTTCCAAAAGGTCCTTTACCAATGGAACTGTATAGGCTAATTGTGGACCTTCAAGTTAACATGCTTCCCATTTAAACGGTCCTCAAGTAGGCAACTTAGCCCTATTGGCAAATCCATCACATAGTCATAGAGCAATCATATTTTACTTCACATTTCATTAAGCTAGATATTGGCCAATGCAATAATGTGGTAAATTTGTCACAACCAAATTAAAGGTCAATTTCTTATAGGTAAAGAGTTTAGAAGAACTTAGTTTAGATCATACGTGAAACAGGGCACGAATTCCATTATGTTCTTGGATCCAAAATTCGGTCATTCTCTCTCAGAAGCTGAACGATTTAGATCGTGGTGCTATTTTTAGCTGCAGAGCATCAGCATTGACGTCAGAGCCTCGTTGCCGTTATCCATCAATTTGGAGAGGAAACTCCTCTGACGTCATGGAATAGCCAGGGCTGGCCCAATGCAAACACTAGATTTAGCAGCAGCAGCAGCATCAGCAGGCTGAATATACACAGGGAAGCCGGAGCATCCCCTCCAACTACGTCAATGGAACGACGCACTAAGGGGATTCCGTTCTACATGTGACGTCATTATAGGGCATCCCCGGGTTTCCTCCTGCTTTTACGTCATTCTGGGCCAAGAAGAGCTGCACTGCGACTACAGTTAGCTGCTGTTCCTTTTCTGATGGACCTCATAAATAGAGCAGCTATTTTTAGCTCCTTCCGGTGCCAAAAATAGCTCCTCCTGAACATGTTTAGCTCACCTCTCTCAGTTGTTTGTCGCACCCTGTAGATCAATGCATCTTGATGCTTTAATTTGAAGTAGGCCAAACTTCTGACATATGGTCATTGAGCACTGATAATTGTCCTCCTCTATTAAACAACCTGCAACTGCCTAAATGCTTCAACACAATAACTAATTGTGCTTCCTTCAACTCAATTGAGCTGAGTCTGCTCATTAGGCTATATTTATAAGTTTATAGGCCTATATTATATAAATAGCCCAGGAGAGTTTGGTTGAAATATTCCAGAACTGGTAAAAAGGCATCTATGCATTTAGCAGACTTTGACTGTCCCCCATCTATCTATCTATCTATCTATCTATCTATCTATCTATCTATCTATCTATCTATCTATCTATCTATCTATCTATCTACCCCGGGCTATCTACATCATGTTCATATATCTTTGCCTATCAATCTTCTAAATCTAGGAATGTGAGTCTTCCTTCGAGAAAATAATAACAAGCACCAAACATGATAGCCTAGATAGGACTGACACGAATTCAGGAAAATAGGCGTATAATTAGCCTACAATTAATTTTCAGCAGCCAAATATACTGAGTAAAATCTCTACCTGTTTAGCTGTATTATTATAGCATTTTCAATATTAGTAATTACATGAGCAGAATTGACCTGTAATGTCATGGAGTACACCAGGCCTCGCCAAGATATAGTGCCAAGGGAGTAATGTCAGGCTATGTAACCCTGGGGGCAGTAGGCCTGGTAAGTGCAGGAGGGTTAAAATCACACAGCAAAATACAAGTAGGCCTAGGTCTTGACTTTTTAAATTTCAAGAATCTCCAATGTAGTATTATCTGGACTCTAGAGGCAGACACCCAGCTATTACCTTGGCTAAGTTGGCTTTGCCTGCAACATGATTAATGATTAATTTATTTCTCAATAAATATGACAGTTAAAAGTTAGTGTTCACCTGAAATCTACTTATAAACGCAGCTCCAATATATTGAACTGAACTAAACAAAGCCAAAATCTTTATTAATGAACTCATCATTGATATGTTTGAACCTTGTATACATGTATCAATGTCTTTTGACCAAGTACCAAAAACTAGAAAAGCCACAAAACATATCAAGGACATCACAGTGTGACAAGATATCTCACTCTGGTCAAACTGTTTATCAGAATATGACAAGCTAAGTTACTTTGTGAAAAAAATTCTTTCATGTTCTTTTGGATGCTACCATAGGGAGTAAAAAGGGAGCATAATGGATGATCAGGGTTTTACGTCCTGTAGGCCTATTTAAACTTGGCTAATCGGGACAGGAGGGGGACACAGTAAATGAGTGGAAGGATGAATGAAACAGCCGTCGAACATAGACCCAGGACCTAGGTGACCAAGCAAGAGCTGGATTCGAACCCAGGATCCAGCGATTGGCAGTCCAGTAGGCTGCCAAGAGGCAAACTCTCCAATGGCATCCCTATGGGAGGCACATGCCCCCCACTATTGGACTTGTGCCCCCAGGTGCCCCCAATATGAACTTTCCAACTCTGGCTAAAATACACAGTTAGTATAGTTGGTGCCCCCCCCCCCAAGAGAATCGTATGCCCCCTTGATGCCCCACCCCCCGCTTGAGACTCCCAGTTACGCCACTGCAACCCTCCCGAAATTCAAGGGAGCATAAAGAGTTGTGGGTTTGTCACATCAGCTGGTTAAACATCTGTCCATTAATTTTAACTTTGACATAGGCCTAGATCAGTTAAATAAATATAAAGACTTAGCAACAACAATAATGATGATAACCATACATAGTAGTGATAAACAATTCTTTATTACTAAATGGTGTGATAAATACTTTGACGGATGGATGGTTGATTGAGACTTTATGTTCTGTATTTATGCACTTGGTAAGCTAATTATCTCCCTCACTCTGCTATGGTGGGATCTAGTTTCAGTCTCCATTTCATGGTATCCATCAAATATCTCAAACACCACACCATGCACAATGCTCATCCTTTCCCAACATTCAAAGAGCCCCCTAAACTTGTCAAATGTTACCTTAAATCAATAAATGTCATAACCAGTTCCACATCCGAAATACATTTGTCAGCTTGGTCGCTGTGCCTTTGGCCTGCAGCCATGTTTATTTTGGAAAGCAAAGTCCACCCACAGGTGTCACCACATGCATGTATGCATGATTGCGCCCCTGGCGGATATATTTGGCATAAATAACATATGGTTATGGTGGATAAAGCCTAAAGGTAGATGTGTCGGGCGTCGGGGATAAGAATAAGAATGCAGTACATGCTCCTGTCAGGACAGAGGAGGACACTGTAATGAGGCGATGAGGAGCAAGTCACTGAGCAACTGCTGTCCAACATATAGGCCCAGGTGACCTAGAGATAACATGTTACACATACTTTGAAGTGAATTTGATCAAAATGGAAAAACAAACAGAAAGGCAGATAGATCTGTATTGAAAACCTACACACAATATTACTAAGCCACTCATCAGCTTAAAACTTTTCACTCAAAAATGCAACCATTAAGATTTTTTGTTTCAAATTACCAGTTCTCTAATATCTGACCCCCTAACCATGTCTTCATGAAAATCATAAATCAGTTCTCATCACATCTTATTTGGCCTTTACTAAACACTGCTAAAGTTGTAAGAGCATGTTGTCAGCAACTGCACACACAGGCAGCAACTGAATGGATGAGTGAAAACTCTCAGCATATCAGTGTTGTTGCACTGTTACCACAGAAACCTTTCAGGAGGTCATTATGTAATTCATTGCATGGGTAGACTAGGCTGACATCTGGTGAATATTGGCAAAATCACTATACTGCAGGGTGGAAAAGAGTGCCCCATCCCACATTGGCTTCTTTGCTTAAATACATTTTAGTTGCTAAATAAGTTATGCAATTCATTTGAAGGTTAGGCAATGCACATTTTGGGTTTTTTCTTACGAAACGACAAAAAAAAAAAAAAAAATTCAAAATCATGTTATTCTGTAATTATAGGTATCTTGCTGAAGGTCGAAATATATGTTTTTATGTGCTGAAAAAATTGCATTTAGACAGTCAAAAATCACAAATTTGGATTTTAAAAAAAATTGGGGCGAACAAAAAAAACTGTTGAGCAAAGTATCCATAAACTCAACCACGTACCATGGGTAGCCGGGTGTCCCCCCAACAAAATTGTGTGCCCCCCCCAGATGCCCCTCCCCTCATGAAACTCCCTAGTTACGACATGTGCTATCAAATGATAATTGGCAGTTTTATTATACAAGGTGAGATCCAGAATTTTCCTCGATGGGAATTATCTATTTCATCATGTATATATATTCCAACATTTGGCACATCCACGAATTTGTGTAGGTGTTAAAACGAGCATGAGCGAATTTGTACACATGCAAAAACGAGCATATTACTCGTCTATGTGTAAAATCTAACATTTGTGTATGTGCTACATTTGTCACTCGTATAAATGCCATTACTAACATTCGTGGAAGTGCTAGATAATTAGGGTTTAGGGTTAGAATTAGGGTTAGAGTTAGTTTTAGCCAAGTTTGTGATTCTAATGTTTTGTAATTACACATACACAAATTCGTGAAATGTAATATTTAACATGTATACATTGTACAAGTGCCCCAGTCGTGTATGCGTTCGTTTTTACTTGTTTACAAATTCGTCCACATGCCAAATATTGAAAAATATATCCCTCATTTCATGCTAACAGCGACATTGCCGCGACAATAACTATTTTAGCGTGCGGTGTCCTCGAATATTTGTTAAATCAAACAACACCAAGTCGATTAAATATCCCACCAGAAATTATTTAAATGGCAAGTAATTTTTTTCTTTTTAACTCCAAGCCCCCCCCCCTTTCGCCACCTTAACTTTTGTAGGCTACTGGTAAATTGGTGGTTATACCTGGTACAAACAATACTACTCAATGCAACCCTAACATTTGACTAGTGCCCCTTTGATCTTAAAGAAAAGAATATTTTTAGGCCTTATTTGATCTCTTTCAGTCACAAATTAGTAAGTATATATTCAAATTATTATTGACTCTTTCTAAATTTTTGTCGTGCGACTTCGGCAGGAATATGATTTGCCCTTTTTCGTCTGACTGCCCCTGCCGCCTTCGATTCCTTCCGGCACCCCTGAGCACTGTGGTTGTCTTAAAATATTTACATGAAAACATCTACGAATGAAATATAGATAACTAGATTTACCCATGATTTGGAGCAGGACTATAATGGGGAATAATTAACCCTCTCCCCCTCTACCTGCATGGGCATGTGGCCCCGTGTTGCATGCTGACCACTTGAAATAGCATTTGAGTAATAAGTGTAATATAAGTAAAGATTGGTGGTAGAGGAATTGAAGTTACAAATGCACTGCCATATGTATTGGTGTAAGGTACAGTCAAGTGTACTTACAGCTGAGCTTGTAATTGAGGGCATGACTCGTAAGGAATGGAGAAGATCTGTTGAAAGGAAATGTGGATTGATGGAAATGTATAGAATTAGGCAAATAGGTAAAAGTGTATGGACATTGAGACATTGACAGATGGAATGGGCTTGAGAAAGGTGAGAGTGAAGTGTATGGATGTTTTTGGCGGGAAGGCAGACAGTGGCGCCAGTCCTAAACGTGAGCAATAGCGGAACTACGATGGAGATGCATGCGCCCCTGGTGGGGAAAAACAGTAGAGGCAGAAAACGTAAATAAGGAAGCTGTTTCACTGTTATTTGCTGTTATCAGAAGGACAGGATAGATCAATAAGGATAGGTGGACAGTTTAGGTGAGTGGCATTGATCGGGGAGGAGTTTTTAGCTGTTGCAGGTGTGAGCATGTCACCTATGATTTTTGCATCTTATACCCGGCAGGGATAGTATTAATAATTAAAGAAAATGTGTGTCGAAGGTGACATCAAAACTCAGATCGCTCATTTTGTCTTCAGTTACAGAATCACTGCGCATACTACAACAGGCCGAATGCCTGCTGAAATGTTGATGGGATGGTTGCCAAGATCAAGACTGTCCTTGTTGTGTCCTGAAATCAAGAAGGACGTATATTGCTCAAGCAGGAAGCTCAGAAGAGCTGCCACGATAGGTCGGTGTGACTTCGTTCGTTCACGGAAGGTGATAGGGTTCTCGTGCAAAATATGATCCCTAAAAACTCTAGTTCACCAAGATGGTTTCACGGAACTGTTGAGCGAGTTCTTACACCTCTAACGTACAAGATTGTTCTCAAGAGTGGACGTTCAGTGAAAAGACAAATTGATCACCTAAAGAGTGATGCTACTGGAAGTTTGGATGAGAATCGTGATGTCGTTCCAGATGATTCAAGTAAATCCGTGCCTGCTCCAGCAGAGTCACTTCAAAGATCCAGAAGAGCAACGAAGGGAAATGCTCGAAGTTAGCATTTCCCTCAAAGTTGGACATTTGATGTTTCATTCTAGCGGGGCTGGTATGTAAAAAAAATAGTGCATTTATACATAGAAGCATGGAACTTGGTGCACACTAAAAGACCATCTTTTTAAAACAAACATATCTGGATGGGGAGCCACCTCAGATTTACCTTAGGTGGCTACTGGCAGCCATTTTTCAAAATTGCGGACAATTCGGCCATGTTACTGCTTTCTGTGTGATTCCTACAAAAAGAATACATGCAAATAGTGTTTTTTAATCCTTCTCCATGTATTCAGAGCATTACTTTAACATTTTTTGCTAGCCTGAACTATTTCTATCTTGATGGCATCCATTTTGATAGAAATATTGATTCAAATAATGAATTTTCGCGGTTTCAGATGGTTTCGCGAATTCTTAATATATCTTGAAATTAATTGCATATTTGAATTCCTTGCAAGAAGAGCTTTCAAATGAATGCCCGCATCTATGGGTTCCGACAATTTCTTATGAAAATGAAAATAAATTGTTTTTTGAAATTTTCGGTTCTCAAGTTCATTTGACAAAGACTTCACGGAAACTACGGAAACTATCGATGCCTCCATTCATTTGAATGCTCTTCTTACACAGAATTCAAATATGTAGTCTGTTTAAACATCAATTGAGAGTCCATGAAACTATGGGATACCGCGAAAATGCTCCATTTCTACAAAAATTCGAACAAAATTGACCCTGAGTCCCTGACTGCCCTGAAATTTCTCTATTCAATGCAGAAATCAAGTGATTATGTTTTTTAGATCTGTAGAAGGAAAAATGAGTACTGTTTTCACACAGTCAAACTGTAGGCGATCAACAGAATGCAGGAAAATGATAGAATTAGCTGCCATTTTGGAAAATGGCTGCCGTAGGTTATCCAGGTCAAATCTGAAATGGCTTCCTATCTAAATATCTTCTTTAAGATGGTTTTAAACTTTGTGCCAAGTTTCATGCTTCCATGTATAAATGCACTATTAGGCCTACTCACCTATTCATGACAATTCTGCCCCGCCATTCACAATTGAGCTGAAACAATGAATCAAAGGTCTATATATATTTAGAAACTCCTGAGCCCACACAGAAACTGATGACACTCTTTTACATGTGTTGGTGTAGTAGTACACCCAGCAACAAGAGGAAGATGGTATTTGGGGATTCCTCCTAATCAGATAGTTCTGCTAGGAACAGTGGCGTCCCTATGGGGGGCACGTGGGGGTACGTACCCCCCCATATTGGACCTGTACCCCCCATATTGGACCTGTGCCCCCCATATTGGACCTGTGCCCCCAAGGTGCCCCCCCCCCACATGAACTTTCCAACTCTGGCTAAAATATACAATTAGTATAGTGGGCCCCAGAGTATGCGTTCCCCCCAAAATGCGCCCTCGCTCGAGACCCCCCAGTTACGCCACTGGCTAGGAATCTTAGATGCCATTTACAAAAAGGTCAGGGGCCAACCAGATGGTAATGTGGGTGGGGGGCAGTGCGCACGATAATGGTCAGCCACGTCAGACATTACTGGCACTTTTTGCAAATGTCGGACCATTCTCAAATTCAGGTTAGACAAATATAGGCCTACTGGCAAAAAATCTCCACAGGAAATAGGCATATTGAGTGCTAGTCCTCTCTGATGTTGAATTGTATTGTAAGACCTCAAGAAACTTAATTGCAATGTCGCAAAACCACCTTTAAAAAATCAAAGAACAATATTCCATTAAAATGCATTTCAACCATTTGAAAAATTATAGATTAAATTTACTATGTTGTCTGACAAAACATAAATTTGTCTGACCGGAACTCTCTCTCCGTCAGACAAAATGTCTGACCAAAGTCAATATGCTTTCGCGTGCACTGGTGGGGGGCTATGTATTTTACTCATGTGAAGAACTTTTTTTCAGACGCGAACTAAGTCTCCTTTTTTATGTGCTGAACAAACATTTTTTTTATCGTAACCCCCCCCCCCTCCCAATACTAATATGCAGTCTGGGACTTTCATTGAGACTTTCGTTATTTGAAATAAATAAAACTTTTGTACTTACAGTTTCAGATTGCACAGTTCCATTTCTTTTTCCAGATCAAGCCATATACTTCCTCCTTATCTCATAATAATTTCGAAAAAATTCTCATATGGCAATTTATCTCGAAATATTATAAGTTTGATCTGTCCTCTTCCAGTCATCCTTCACCAAAACAGAACAATGTTGGGAGCTAAAGTTAATGCATCACAATCCCTTGCAAATTGCAATTGACACAAGACAAAAAATTGCATTTTCATGCTCTAACTTGATGTAAATAAAGACCAGTGGTTTGGTCAATTGTTCAAACTGTAATATTAAGCTGACAGCATGACACTCCTGCCCAAAGCTGAGATAAATATCAAGCTGAAAACATCAAACATCTATTTCCGAAATCAGAATTAGACAGTTGACGTTTGCAGCTTTCTGATTATATCTTTCAATTTTGAGGTTCCTGGGGGACTTAGCCAAGAGTGCCAAAAGGGCAGGGGACGTTGAAGCCAAGCAAATATTTGGCTGCATTTTTGGAACAAATGATTAGGAGAATTATGCTAGACTATTATCAACACTATAATATAGTTTTGACGTGCAAATCGCATATGCCCTTTTTCGTCCGACGCCGCTGCCGCCCATGTTTCCTTCCGGCACCCTTGGAAAATCATAAGCTTTAAGACAAACTTAGGGAGAATAGAATATTCTCTTTTGTGTTGAATTTGCAACTTTCACCATATTTTGGAGGGCTCCTCCTTCTGATATGCCTTTGGTTGTTAGTAATTAAAAAAATTACTGTTTTCAAATATGACCCCAGAGACCTAATGTCAGAAAATTCAATCTTAGACTCCTCAGGGTTGCAATTTTCAACCTCGGGGCACATGATGTGAAATCCCACGCCCCTCCCTCCCACCAGTAGGAGGCAGGAGAGACATCCCCCCCCCCCACTTCTTGTGCTTGGGCAGAGATGTACCGTGACAAACGAAAGATCATAATTCATGAATATAAAAAGACCAACTTCATTTGTATGCAGATTCGACAGCCGATTCTGGCCGCGTTACCACATGTCCTATGCCCCCCAACATTTTCCACAAATAATTGTGCCCCTGGCGGCCTAGCCCACTGCCTTGTGTCTATCATTGATAAGATCGTTGATCAGAAAGAATGCTTTTGAGCAGACACCATTCTCTTAACATGTTTAAAGTTTTTCTTTCAAATTAGCCCATAGCATGACAAGAAATGCGCAAATGTTGATTCCGAAAGTCACTATGGATTTGACCTTGGAAGACCGGTTATGAACATGCCTTGTATAATCAATTTTGTCTGTTTTGTAAGCAAGAGATCTCAAATTTTTCCACTCACTCTTCTTTTGCAATTTGCCTACACAATAGTGCAAATAAAAACAAATAATGTTTCTGTTACTGGACAAAAAAAGACATATTAAATAAATCAATGGAACAATTAATGACATTCCTTTAGTGAAGCTACTGCAAGTGCTAGGCCTTCTACACAATTGGCAGTAAAATTGTTATCAATATCAGGCATCTGAGTGACCATTATTTATTTAAGATGCCAATTGAACCAAATGAACTCTAATGCATTTTGCTCTCGGCTTCTACACAATCGAGTGTGCAAAACGTTTGTGTCAATCGTTATGAAGTCATTACGCAGAGAGTAATTGCACGAAACTCCTGCTGTTATATGCATTCGATAGGTAATTTAGTTGTGAAAAATATGCTCCAAAAACTTTGAAAATCGATTAACATTTGAGGTAGATGAGGTCTAAAATGTCAAGCAACGTCTGATTTTTCCCATAGACATTTGTCGTTGAGAAATTACACTTTAAAATTTCCATTTTTTGTAAGCTCCGGTGAAATCTTTTGGTTTATCACGGCGGAAGAAATCGTACCCTTTGATAGTAACACAATTTGTTCGGGTTAGTTCTGTGAGCCATGTTTCACTGACAGCCATAATGTCTGGTTTGGTGTTGTTGCACAGTTATGTACAGTGCGGCCTGTAAGTAAGTGAAACGCATGACATTGTGCCATTGCATCAATGCTAAACATCCTCAGCCAAACTGCTTGTGGAGGCATGAACTCTAAACGGATGAAAGGGAAACAAAGTGCGTCATAAAGGCCAATATGTGAGGCAAGTGGGATAAAAAAAGCAGCCCATTTTCTTCGCTGTAGTCGGACTTAGGTATGGGTCAAAGTCTTTGATAAGTAAGTGAACCACCCTTCCCTTTGTTTTAACATTGGGCCTGCGTTTCACTTACTTATCAAAGACTTTGACCCATACCTAACTCCAACTACAGCAAAGACAATTGGCTGCTATTTTTATCCCACATGCCTCACATATCGGCCTTTATGACCCAAAATGATTTCCTCTCATCGGATGAGAATTCGTCCTTCCAGAAGCAGTTTGGTTAAGGATGTTTAACATTGATGCAACGGCACAATATCATGCGTTTCACTTACTTACAGGCGGCACTGTAAGTTCGTCAAGGTGGTGTTAAAAGCTACCGCTTCCGACATTGACGTGTGCAATTTCTAGTCCTTTTGTTTCATAAAACTTTTCAAGGCCTGATACTAATTGGGCCCGTTCATCATTAACCATTGGAAAGAGACATCAGTGGGTATGCTAACGTTTGAGGCATTCAGGGAATCAAGGAAGGAATCCATGAATGGAAATAAGCAGTTCTGACAGAACCATGTAAGCGTATGGCAGAGCCGTGGCTTGCAGGGGGGCAGGAGGGGCAGCTGCCCCTGCTAGAATTTAGCCAATAAAGGAGCATTATATGAAAAAATTTCAGATTGTCCGGAGTTTTCGGGGGTTTGCATGCCTCCGGACAAGTTTCTGTCCCCCCTTGGATTCAGCCCAGCCTATCGCCCGGTACATTTGAGAAGTTTGTATATTCAGCAATGTTCATGTCAACACAGTTCATGTGGTTCCAGCCATCACAGGCATCACAACAAATGCCACGCTGATTGCTTCTTACGGATTTGGAACATACTTGGCAGGGGTATTTGGGTCCTCTTGGGCCTGGATTTGCAAACTGATGACACTCTTTAACATTGCGTTGGTGTTGTAGTACGCCCAGCAACAAGAAGAAGATGTTACTTGGGGGATTCCTCCTTAACAGGGGTGCCGGAAGGATAAGTGGACAGTAGGGGCGAACGGACAAAAAAAAGGTAAATCATTTTTCATGCAGCAAAATTACAAAAGAGCGCCAACAAAAATATTAAATATACATAATATTTTGTGGTTAAATTTAGTAAATAAGGCCTAATAATGTTCTTTTCTATGATCAAGAGTGCACACCTTGCCCCTACCCCCCCACCCCCTGTTCCGGCACCCTGTCCCCAAATCAGATGGTTCTGCTAGGGATCTTAGATGCCATCTACGAAAAAGGTCAGGGGCCAACACGATGGTAATTTGGGGGGGGGGGGCTATTTTTCAGGTGAGAAGCATTTTCATCATTACAATACCCCAACTAAGTCTCCTTTTTTAAGTGCCGAACAAAATTTTTAAACCAAATATTCACAGCCCCCCTCCCAATACTGATGTGCAGCCTGGGACCTTCATAAAGACTTGTTACTATTTGAAAGAAATAAATCTTTTATACTTGCAGTTTGAAATTTCAGTTCCATTTCTTTTTCCAGTCCAGGCTGTAGGCCTATACTTCCGCTTATAATATTTTAGAAAAAAATCTCATATGGCAATTTTTTAAAACAACAATAATTTTGTATCTCCAAATAACGTAATTTTGATCAATCCTCTTTTAGTCTTTCGTCACCAAATCCAAACAATGTTGGGAGCTGAAGTCCAAGCATCACAATCCTCTGCAAATTGCAATTGACACACGGAACAAGAAATTGCTATTTTGATGCTCCAGCTTGATGTAAATAAAGGCCAGTGACACAATTTCAATTGTCCAAACTGTGAAATTAAGCTGACGGCATGGCTTTCCTGCCCAAAGCTGTGATATATATCAAGCTGCAAACATCAAACATCTATTTCCCAAATCAGAATTAGACATTTGACGTTTGCAGCTTTCTGATTATATCTTTCAACTGAGAGGTTCCTTGGGGGACTTAGCCAAGGGTGTCAGAAGGGCACATTGAACACAAGAAAACAGGCTGTATTTTTGTCATAAATTATTACAAATTATTAGGAATATTATGCTTACTATTATCAACATTATAATATAGTTTTGAAATGCAAATTGGATAAGCCATTTTTCATCCAACCACCCCTGCTGCCCGTGTTTCCTTCTGGCACACTTAGAAAATCATGAGATTTGAAAAATAAACTAGGGATAAAAAATTAGTCAAGTCAAGTAAACTTTATTTCAGACCAAAGATGTCCCCCGCTTCTTCTGCTTAGGCAGAGCTGTACCATGACATACTAGGGTGGTCCATATTTCAATGGGAAAAATCAAATCTCCTAAAACCCCCAATTTGAACGTTGTAATTGAAAACCACATTAGTAAAACAAACACATGCAAAATTTCAGCCAATTCGGTTAATATTGGCACAAAGCCCCAGAAGTTTATAATGTAATTCCTCTTTCACGCAGCTAAAAAATTGGTCGATTTCCCAGATCTTTCTCACAAGTGAATATTTTTTCCTGATTTTTTAGATAACGGAAAAGTAATGTCTTGGGGTTATCTTTTATTTATTATTCACAGTTAGTGAAATATTTCCGTGTTTTTATGGAAAAAGGTTTGATAATTAACCTCCGTAATATCTATGCTGACCTGCTATGAAACGTTGCAAGTCAGAAAGAATATCAGGACTTGATTAGGTATCCGTGACATACTAAAAAAAGGTTATTTGATCAAAAGAATGCACCGTTATAGCAAAATTTGCAAATACCGATTTTTTCGAGGTCTGCCAATGGGCAATCGCATGTTGAACTTCAAGTAAATATTAACTTGAACAGCTTTGAGCCACTTCTAAATATTAACTGATTTTTCTAAAATTTTGCAAGATTAAAATCATAGAAATTCAGAAGAAATTGTTTTTGTACCACCCTATGACATACGAAAGATCAAAATTCATGAATATAAAAAGATCAACTTAATTTATATGTGGATCCGACAGCTGATTTCAGCCTCGTTATCACATATCCCATGCCCCCCAACATTTTCCACAAAAATTGTGCCCCTGGCCGCCTAGCCCACTGCCCTGTGTTAATCACTTATAAGATCATTGATAAGAAAGGATGATTAGGATGATTTAGAGCAGACACAACTCCATTGTCTTTAACATGTTCAAAGTTCTTCTTTCAAAGTTTTTCTTTCAAATATTGCCCATAGCATGACAAGAAATGCGCAAATGTCGATTTCGAAAGTCACTATGGATTCGACCTTGGAAGACCATTTATGAACTTGCCATGTATAACCTTAATCAATTCTGTCTGTTTTATAAGCAAGAGATCTCGAACTTTTTCCACTCACTCTGCTTTTGTAATTCGCTTACACACTAGAGCGAATGAAAATAAATAATGTTCCTTTTATTGGACAAAGAAAGACATATATCAAATCAATCAATGGAACAATAAATGACATTCCTTCAGTGAAGTTACTGTAAGTGCTTGGCCTTTTACAAAAATTGGCAGTAAAATCTGTCATTAATATCAGCATCTGAGTGACCATTATTTATTTAAGACACTAATTGAACCAAATGAACTCTAAGGCATTTCGTTAAAACGATTTGCATGCAGAGTTTATGTGCTGCAACTACATACTTTCCCCTAACAGTTCAAAGCATTTAAATTTCTTCCTGCACCTGCAGAATTCTGCAAGAAAGTCTGCAGATCTCGCAGAAAGATGCACAGGGACGGATGCAGGGGGGATGGGGGATGCATTCCCCCCCAACCAGACCAAAATTTATATATTTTTACATGTTAATTTTATCAGCACGCATTCGCGTTATGTTGCGAGCTATGCGCCCGATAGACCCCTCCCCACCAGAATTTTCTGGATCCCCCCTGAAGCTGCAGAACCCGCATTCTGCAGTTTCGAACAGAAGTGGCGGTTCTCTGTCTCTGCAGAATTTCTTAAACGTTTCTGCAGCAAAATCTATGATTCTGTTGGAATTGTGCAGCTTGGGAGGTTTTATGCACTTCTGCGGGAAGCTGCAGAATTCTGCAGCTTCCTGCAGAATTCCACAGTTCTGCAGCTGCCAGCAGAGCCTCTGCAGCTTCCTACGGACTTCTGCAGTACTGCTGCTGTCAGCAGGACTTCTGCACTTCTTTACTTCCTGCAACTTCTGCAAAGCATCAGCAAAGTTTAGACCTCTCTGACCAAGGACTTGCCACTACCCAAGAAACACTGGTTTGGGGGTGTGGCGGTTTGGGAGTCAGGTGAGGGGGTCTGGGATTTTGTTGATCCTCTATCACAGCAGCATTTCTCATAAGTTTCAGCAGCAGAATCTTTACTTCTACAGGAATTATGCAGCTCGGGATGTTTTATGCACTTCTGTAGGAACTCACGTTGTATTCTTCCGTGACCTGACATTCATGAGATCCATTGATGCAAACCACACTCTCATTAAGCTTTACTATAGAATGATTTCGGCTTTACCGAAATTAGTGTGATAAATAATAATCATATATATACTTTGGAAATATCTTTAACCAATCCAGCATAACTGCACAAAATTTTTTTTTCCATCTCCCTGAACTGATACCATCAAGCGCCTTTTAAGAGGGGCGAGTGCTAGCGCTTTACATCATGTATTGATTTTATACGTTGAATAGGACTAGTATGGTCCCCAGTAATGATCTGGGCAAAGGATGAAACATCTGTCTGACATGGGTTTCTGGGTCGGGAATTAATCCAGC
Organism: Platynereis dumerilii; assembly: GCA_026936325.1. Taxonomy (NCBI): domain Eukaryota; kingdom Metazoa; phylum Annelida; class Polychaeta; order Phyllodocida; family Nereididae; genus Platynereis; species Platynereis dumerilii. Next base: position 19,039,139 of record JAPTHN010000005.1, on the reverse strand, counting down.
AACCCATATCCCAAAGGTTAGTAGCCCAGCCCCCAATATTGAGCTTGGCCGAAAATCATTTAAATGGTCATTTCTAATCAAATATCATTGTAGTGCAGAATTATTTTTTTATAATATGTAGGTCTTAACTGAGAAATCCCACATGAAGACTCACAAAATCAAGTCGAGTAATATTTTTGGATTGAATGTACTAATTTTCTCATGATTTTGAAGTTTTCCCCATTTACAAAATGCACAAGACAAGTATTTTCTGGTTAACAGCATTTTATTTCATTAAATAAGATGCATTAATAAATAAAATTGTTAATTTACAGCAAGAAACAACTACATGCAACCAATATTCATAACTGAGTTACTATTCAATGTAACTACATAATAAGTCCATATTTAACAAATGGAACAGCCTGTAATTCAAATAACAAATGCATATGATGCTATGTTGACTAAAATACAATGGTTCACATATTCAGCGGATAATAATCTAAGTCCGCATTCAGCCTTCTTTAAAGTAATGTAGAATAATATACTTACAATATTGTCAATACAATGTTCTATTTCAAATATAATATGCAAATCAGCTACATCATTAATAACTCAGATATTAAAATTATTTTCTCAAAATGGTTTTCAATAAACAATTCAGAACAGATATATTCTCTCACTCCCTTATTTTATCATTCCCGAAATGTTATTAAAAATTGCCATTGTCTACATGCATTATCATTACATATTACTTTTACCGCCTTTTGTACAATTTAAAAACCCCAAAATTTACATCCGTTTTCCATATTTTTCTTATAATCGCTCCACGATGATGTACATTCATCAATTTATATTTTTAGTTGATTAGAAAATACATTAATTTAATTTTATCAAAATGGTCACCAATCCAGATCAGAAAGTCACCGTTCTTGAATTCAAAAAAATTAGACTAACTAAACAAGTAGTAATTCAATTAAGTATTTCCAAATCGCCTCAATCAGAATTTAAGCTAATGTGCACAGCCCTTCATCACATTCAAGAACAGTTGCCTCAAAGAGCAGTCAATACATTATGTATTTACCCCATATATGTGGGGTATTTCTAAAAATTAAGTTATTGATTTCTAGAAGACCTTTACTCTATTTACTCCAAAACAAATCTTTAACAGAAAAATTAAAATTCTCGTTTTCCTATACACACAATCTTCACATCGACCATCACAAAGGGTTTGACAATGTGGATAAAAATTTCACTATACAATTTGCGGACATATATTTACACATTCAAAATGTCATTCATAACTATTTATTGTGACTATTTAATATTACAACTAGTCTTATGATGTCGCCGAAACTGCAGCAACTAACGCGGCTCCCTTCCCACTTCCGTCATCAGACAACATCAGTTTGAACTGAAACAGAAAGTCACGAAAATTAAAAATCTTGTCATGAACAAGCCACAGATTTTTGTTTTATTGGACTGTGATAATGTTTATGAAACTTATGGACAGAAAGATCGATATTATATGGATAGATAGATACCTAGTAGATAGATTGATAAATAGATAGATACTATGCATCACATTTTCTGTCAATTTTCCTTTTCCAGATTTTTGAAAGGCCAAAAATGGAAAATTAACAAAAAACGTGAATTCAATGATAAGAACTAGACTATCTAAACATGATCACAGTTCAGAAGAAAAGCTATGGTGATATACAAAATCATTACAAATCAATGAACAATTTCCGTCGCAACTGAAAACAACAAGTTAGCAAATTTGAAACACCAAAATTGTTCATTAGACACTATTTTTAGTTCTGTTACATGTGTCTTCAGTTTATTGTCAAGCATAGAAAATCAACATATTATATTACATATACACAGAAAGAAAATAATTGAGATGACCTTGTTACAGAAGCGTTTTAATTTTAATATAAAGTTATTTCTAAGAAACGAGTCCTATCATCAGTGAGAGGTTAATTTGGTGAGATTATAAACCAAGGTCACGGGCAATTCAATTGCATCTATTCATAAATCATCAATACAAATATTTAAGTTTTTAGCACAGTATCCTGTTTTAAGAAACAGTTGAGTGAACTTTTATTTTTGCAAAGCAAAATAGATAGCCATTCAATTATGAAGCTGAAAACAGCAAAAGTTAGAAAAGCTAAAATTCAGGAGCATATGTTTTGCCTCTTCTAAAGGGACCTATGCATTTTGTATCATACCAGCAATTGTACTTGTAACGCAAAAATAAATATCTGATGATGCTGTAGACAAGTATCACTAAATAAAATTGAATTTGGATTACTAGCATATACTGAGAAAATTTACTGCAGAATTTCAATCCTTCTATACATTGCACAATATATATATTTATCCAAAACATGTACGATTGACATCTAGTTTCATTAAACTTGCTCCGAGTTGCTCGATTACACAGAAAATCCAACCAGAGAAAGAAGAGAGTTAGAGAGAAGTTCAAGATCAATAAAAACATCTCACTTGTAAGACAAAGACCTTTGAGTTTGCACAGACATGTAAAAGGCTTTAATAATGCCTGGGAAATGCACTTGATGGTGAGACAATGTCAGAGAAGACAATGACCAGGTTGGACCAAGTGAAACTAAGAAATGTACCCAAGACGTACCAAGAACCCACACAAAGGATGTACGACCTTGCAATCAAAAGGTTCTCGAGAAACATGCCATTATTTGGAAATACACAATAAAATTGTTGGAATTATTTTAAAAGGATGGATAGGAATCAATTGTTAACCTTTCAAAAAACACTCAAATTCTGAAAAATTATTTTTATGAAGAAATACAATCCTGATGAAAACAATAATATGATTCCGACGAATGTCTTTACACAGAGAAACTGAACCTTGAGCTTCGTAAGTAACAATAAAATTCCACAAATTTGCCTGTTATGAAAGTCCTCAAACAATAAAATCCCAAAATATTTTTTTAGCCTTCAGTAACAAAAGATATCGGGTAACCATAGAACAATCAGGTAAGGAAAATGACAAACTATTTCTTCGAACGACATGAAACATCATTTACAAAATTCTAAGAAAGGTTAGACCCGAAAACATACACCTGAGCGCTGACAAATTGACAATGGCAAGGTAGGCTGAAGTGGAATTCTGAGAAATGAGTTAAAAGAAAAAATAACAACAACAATAAGATTGACGAATGTTTGGGGCTTTATCTTTATTTATGTACTTTGTTGGCTAAGCAAGTTGTTTGAAGTTTTGCGATTGAAATAACTTCAATATTCTTGGTATATTCATGATATTGCTTTAAAACTTTATTTGGGGACACTTCAGGTTTACTTTAGCTGAAATAATCTAAATGTCAAAGCTGTAACTACAATTAACTCCGGAACAATCATTTTTCAAAGATCTTTCTGAAAAAACCATAGCGGTAATTAGCCATTTTATCCTTAAAACTTTGGGCCACCATGCATTCAATTCGAGCATTCTCGTGAGACAATTAAATTTCTCAAGAACGGACTGTTATGGAATTTGATGACGCCATGGCAACCTGAGACAAAACCATGTACGCAACACCTGGCTGCAAAGCGGGGGAGGAACCAGAAAATGGCAGGTGTCTGGTTTCCGCGGTTACCTGACTCCCAACACAAATGAACTCAGGGCAGTGTACCTCATTTTTAATGTCACATGACAGAAAAATGTATCGAATAAGAGATCTGAGTGCACACTTTTAAGTTGCTTAAGTTCAGAATTACTGACGTGGCTCCGTGTACTGAAACTTTTGCACCAGAGAAAATGACATCGAGAAACTCCTTTTTGGAAACCAAGTTTGGGTGGAAAAATTCACAAGATATCCTTCCAAAGTGAAGCCATTCTGGGTTAATCTAACAGTTACAAAATTAAATGAGTCCTGGAAAAGCTTTAAATTTAAAATAGTGCTTTGCAGTTTACTTTTTTTTAAACAATCCCCAAAGAACCAAAGATAGACAACAGTCAGAATGACAGACATTAACCATGTTAAGTAAGCAGGAACATGAGATTAACATGGTTCTGACAGGCAGAAGGACAACATAAAAGCGTCCAAATAGAAAAATTCTGGGAGTAGAAGCGAAACGCAAATGATGAAAGAATTTGCTGCTAATGAGTATTCTCTTTGGGGCTCCACTAACACCAAAAATCTAGATCTTAGTTATGAGTTGTAAATCACAGAATATCATGCTGAGGATAAAACACATTTGAAGTTCAGTTCTGCATTCTGTGCTAAGTGAAAGTGTACATAATTTTTGCTGAGTGAATTGACTTTCTATATTCCAGCACAACTCGTCAACAGATTAATAATTAACTTGTTTGGCGCACTTTTAACTTATATCAGCCTTCACTGTTATGATCAATGTCATTTTTCGATTGATTAATGACGAAAAAAACCAACTGGAAAGGTACCTACTTATCAAAAAGTGACAAAGTGACAAATAAACCATTTTTGAATTAGTAAAGAGTTAAACAAGCAATGGTTCAAAATGGAGTTCACTTATGACCCAAGCAATTAATAATCGACGCAAAAATTTGTCACAAAATTTGTCATAACATTACAACAGTCGAAGCCAATAAAATTACTGGATTCAGTATAATCCAGTCAGTAACTGCTGTAACAATCATAAAACTGAATACATTGTTTATTTATCTCATTGGGAATGTTTCTGTGAATTTGTTTTTATTCAAGGGACCTCCAGATTTGGCATTAATTCTTACGAGATAAATTCTTATATGAGATAAATGAATACTACAATTTTATCAATGAATTTGAAATGTGATCGAGTCTATCAAAGACTCCTCAAAGTCAAAAGTATGTTTGAATCTAGTTATCAGCGATTCAACTGAAGTTCTGAATCAATTTAATCGGGTCACAAAGCAACATACTACCACAATTTTTTTTTCTGCCTGCTCGATATATTGCTGAGGGAATTTGGGAAAGAAGCTACAGAAACTTGATAAGTTGACATTGCAATGAAACTGGCTACAATAAAAGACACATAATTTATGCCGTGTATTGCACTTATAGGAACACATAAATGCACCATTTATATCTATAAAGTCTCAATTAACAGCACAAAAAGTGATGAAACTTTAAGCTTGCCAATTCATTTAATTGCTCAGTGACATTTTGACGTCTATATAAAATTCATAATTCATAAGTGCAGACTTAGTTGGAACTACATAAAGCCATAAAAGTTAATGGCTTAATGAATTAAATGTATCTAAAACATTGCTTAAGCAGCCCACTGATTGTAAACAATGAATAATTCAACTGACGTTAACGAACTTGAATACCATATCTATATATGATTTTAGTTAAGAAAAATCTCAAATTGAAACAATATATCCATATATGGAAATATTGATGATGCAGCCTTCCAAGAATAATTCTGTTGAGCACTCAAAAGTTTAACTGAGTCCGATACAGATGAGGAATCTAAATATTTCTAAATGGCTTTTCACATCTAGTATCTTTCGAACAGTACAGATTCTGACAAGCGGCATTGTCAGTTTCAAGTAATAACTGTCCTGTTTTCAGAAGGTGATTTTGACCCAATTATCCAATGATGCTCTAGAGGTTTTTGAGCGGAGCCTAATTACTAGACTCTGTGACCACTTTGAAGAAGGCCCCAAGTACGATTCCTTGTAGATAACACTTTAAGCACACACCCATATTGCAATATTATATCTTAATTGAATGACTTGGGTTAAGAACATAATAAGATATCTCAGAAACTTAGAAGAAGTTACTAATTGCTAATATTTGTATTAATGCTTTTAAGCTGAAAATATTTAACAATGGACAGCCTACTAAAAGACAGTATGACCTGAACTCTTTATCAGCTGCATGTACTAATACATACATGACATATAATATTTTAAAGGCTTTTTGACACCCAAGAGACACTGACAGTGTCTTTTAGTGAAACTTACTACTGACTTTCAATTATCAATTATTTACGCAATTGCACTTAAACATTTTAAACTGAAATGGCGCAGAGAAGTCCCTTTCAAAACACAGTGGGGGCTGACCTCTTTTCCAGCTACTATGAGCACGATCAGTTCCAAGAATTTTCATACCTTACAGGCGCCCACATTACTTTTAAAGTTGTAAAGTTGTACTTACTAATGATCAAATATTAATTGTTGTTTTAGGCAAATGACATAATACAGCAATTAACTCATTTTGGTGCCTGGATCAGTCAATATACAATTTTACGACTTTTACCAAACCAAGTAGGAGTTTAATGGCCTCAAAACAATTGAACTTAGCCCACACATAATTGAGATATGTCAAGTTATTTGGTTAAACACCTCGTCAATATATTACAATGATCAAAGGACCGTAGAACTAATTAAAAGATTAAGAAATTATCAGATGCTGAACAAACGAAAAAATGTGTGACACATAATTTTAAATTCAAAATCTTACTACCAGATATCTGTGTAATTATTAGAAACCACCTGAGATTTAATAGCTATTAGTACACCTGAGCATTATATATTGAAGAGTCTCTAAGACACAATTTTCTTGCTATCATGCCTTTCTAAACACACATATATTTAATAATCTTGCAGAAAAAATCAGTTGCCTTACCTTGAGACCAGGGTTAAGAAGACTTGAGATTTTCTCCATCATGAAATCGTGGAATTTGGGGTGGTATCGGTACAACGAACCATCCACAGCAACTGTGATTTGTGGTTTATTGATTCGGTTGATTAACGTGGCAATTCCTGGAAAAGGAAAATATCCGAAGTTCTGAGATTTTCTAAAATCACCAAACTGAATAAGAATTACCTAAAAAAACTCAATAAGTTCTTTTAAAATTAAATTGATGATCAAATCTATTAAGCTGCCTTTAATTGAATATAATGACACAACTAGTCAATAAATCAGCTGCAATTAATACATTTATCATCAATAATCCCATAAATTAGTAATCAATGAATCAGTCAAGGATTAATTTGTCAATCAATAAATAATGCACTCATCAGTCAGTCAATCTATACATCTATTTATCAATAAAACTGTCAATCAATTTGTTGTCAATCAATACATCAGTAACCAATCAATCTATTTATCCCTAATCCAGCCAGCAAATCAGTCAGCCAACAAATCAGTCAGCCAACAAATCAGTCAGCCAACAAATCAGTCAGCCAACAAATCAGTCAGCCAACTAATCAGCCAGCCAACTAATCAGTCAGCCAACTAATCAGTCAGCATACAAATCAGTCGATCGAAAAATCATCCATCAATCAGTGAAGAAACAATCAATAAAGAGGTTCTTTTATGATCAATCTATCAAAATCAAAAACTCACCAGAAGAAGCAAGGAAGGCTGCTCTCTGTTCCACAATGTGACAAATATATCTGACATTGTAACAGTCCTTCCTCATGACATCATCATATCCCAACTCAGCAAGGACCATCCTAGTGTTTTTGAAGTTGCCAAATTCGTCATCCCTGAGAAATAAATAAATAAAGTTAAGAGTGATCTTAAGAAGAAGATATTCAAGAGAAGCAGTCTACTAGAAGTTAAAGAAAGATGGCGTATGGGAGACCGTGGTAAGTTGAGCCAAGGGTGAGTTGATCCTCAGTTTCAAAACTGAAGACCACAAGTTATTATTACCGAATATTAACAAAGATTCTTTCTTCGTACTTGAACTAATAATATACCACATTTATATTGAAGAAATTGAATAAGATGTTCCCTTTCTTGCATGACAAGGAAAACATAAATATATTACTTAGTCTTAGGTCTGTTCCCTGTCTACTGGTGTTTGAATTTATGTGTATTTATTCAATTATATTTCCATGAAATATTTCACTTCTAAAATTTGCTTGTAATTTATCACCTAAGCAGCCAAAAGTTTGTAAGAAAATATTTTGTTCTATCTTTCTCAAAACCAACATTGTCCTCCAGAAAGACTAGACTCAGTCCATTATACTTACTTCCCAATTTCTGAGACGTATTTGGTGTAGAACCTCTGTGGCTGGTCCATCAGTTCAGTCAACTCCCCATCGAGGATCAGTCCGTCTTTAATGGCGTGCACAATACATCTTCGAGCGATTTCTCCCATGTACATGGCTGAAATCATCTTTTCGTATCTGAAAGTGAAATTTCATTTCTCTCAAAAGCAAACATCCACAATATTTATATATATATAAGGTAAGTACTATGAGATTTTTCTATAAATTTGTCTTTTTCTTGATTCTTTAACAATTCTCAAATCAGAAAAAAAAGATTCATACAGTAGATCGGAGAAAGGCATAGGGGTGTACTTGGGTCCCTGAAAACAAATGGTGCGTCAAATGTCGGAATATAAAGGGAAAACAGATGTCTCGTGACCCTTTTAAAGTGTGGTTTGTCTCTTTTTAGCAGTTAGTGTCTTTCAGTTCCTAAGAGGGCCTGTGTCCCAGTGTCACTTTTAAGACGGGTTGTGTCGCTATGTCGATTGTGTCGATTTTTACCTTTGTACAACCCCAGGCATTCATAGAATTTAAAATTTCACAATTAAGTTAACTTTGAAGAAATGTGAGGACATAAGTCATTATTCAATCACTTACAATTGCTTTCCGGGGTTGCTGGATTCTGAATCTAGTTCTTTGTCTACGTTTGTGCGGACGAAATCAATTGCTCCATTATCTCCGAACGCTCCCCACTCAGTGTTGATGATGACCTGTAAGCCAAACAATCTATCTTAAAAACATAATCATACATACACAATGTTTATTATAATACCCCCTGAACAAGGGAGGTGATGGTGTAGATATCAGATTTTTGTACAATCATATGTGAGTCGATATGCACTTATTGCATTTGCAGAATAACTACAAATTTACTAAAAACTTTGTGTACACATAGCTTTTTGAATTTTATTAATAATTCATATAGCAATACGTACAGAATGGAAACTGTGTGCTTTCATTTCGAAAGTTACAAAATCACTTAGTCCACAATACAGTGTACCGAACACTGTCCGAACTTCTATGAACAAACATTGATTTCAAATATTGAAAAAATTCTAAACGTCAATCAGTAAACCCACATTTAAAGTTGAGAAAACAATGCATAGACTATGAAAATATATTTGAACTGTGGTTACAATGCTATTCAACATGTGACTATGTGTAAAAATGTCATTAAACCAATTAAAACAGACCTCGATCACTTGGTCAAAACTCTGTGTGTTAAATCCAATATTACTTACAGTACATACAAAACGAAGTAAGAACATTTCAGAAATCCTCTGTTTACCTATTTTGCCCTCCTTTCTCCCCTCAACTCTGAATCTCCATACAACTACTTTTGACTCCTCACAACAACCTTAGCCCATATTATAACTCTATTGAGACAGCTATCAATGTACATAATTGCAATTAGCAAAGGACAACAACTGACCAATACATGGGCCCAGCCAGAGCTGACAAGCAACAGTGTCACAGCTGATTACTGAGGAATCATTTTACATACTTTTGTGTAGGTATTTATCAGTGAGGCCATCAGTGTCAAGGCATTTATCAGAAAAAACTAAATGTTAATATATATTCTCTATATGTAGGATCTTATACTGTCTGGCTGATAAAACTGTCGATCTATTCTATAGATTTTATCTCTTACGTCTTGTCACTATTTCCATTTTTTAAAAATTGATTTACTGTTTACCTGTCTCAATATTATATCTTGTCACTTCTTCCCTTTTTTTCAATTGATTTACCTGTCTCGGTTCTCCGCTGTCTCCGTCCCATGTGCCCACGCGTTCAATCTTCTCCATATAACATGCATTGCAACCAGTTCCTAAGAACACAAAATAAAATTTCATAAGCATTTGTAATTGGCAACTCAAAAATGTCATTTATATGGGCTAGGAGATGAAAAAGGCCAATTCTTGTACATCTTCACATAGTGGCATTAAAACTTGGAAAATTATTACTCCTAGTAGCGTAACTAGTTGGTCTCGAGGGGGGGGGGTACCTGGGGAGAACACGCGATTATCTGGATGGGCAACCACAATACTTCTTGTATATTTTGGCCAAGGTCGAAGAGTTCATGTTATTTTCCCCCAATTTTTTCCCCCTGAATTTTGCTGCAGTTCCCAAATAGCATGTTCAAGATATCTACAGACCTTTAAATATGCCTATGTAAGAATGCATGTGCCTCAACAGGCTTTTCTACTTTTTATTGGGCCATATTTGAATGAATGTGCACATCTGCTCTGCATGTGCCAACTGGCACATTCAGGGAAAATAGGCACAAAGGGAATTATATTCAAATTCCATCGGGTCCAGCAGTTGGTACCCTTCGGAATCATCTAGTCTCCCAGCCTTTACTCTGAGTTATCATGAAAAATCTATTATCTCATCCCTGAATTGCCAGATATTTTTATGCAGCAGATGTTTTCTAATTTTCTCTTTTTGGACAAAGGAATTATGTTAATTGACACATTTCAACAAAATACTAACCCAAAATTACCCCAACTTCACAGTTATGGTCGTAGAAGGCACATGACATCAAGCAGGCAACAGTGTCATTCAAGATGGCCACACAGTCTATGGAAATGTCCTGGAAATAATAAAGGCCAATATTTAGGTGTTGCATTTGAAATGACAATTATGCCAAGTGGCCAACCCTAACATGAAAGGACTCTTTATTTAAAATAATTTCTAAATAGACTATATTAAAGAGATTTTCAATTACTGTTTGTTTTCACAATGTTATTTTCAACTTAAAGTGTCATAAGAAGAAACCAACTATCTTTTTCCTTGCACAAATGCACTACTCAAATTCAAGTCGGCCTTATTGTACTTCTCAAAGTCAAGGGCACATATTTATTGTGATGTGCAAGTAAGATATTTCATATTCATTACACTTATTATTAAATAATTTGAAAATTCACCCCTCCTCGTTCAATAGCCTCGTGTAACAACCTAACAACATCATTTCCAACGACTCCACCACATTTGAATCTCTTTGTCCATGTGACAAGTCTTCCGACGTTTAGCCCTTCTTGTTTTAACGGAAAACTGAAGGTGAAGCCAAGAGGAAGTTTTTGGTCTTTGAGGTTGTGAACTACCATGAATTCTGCCATACACTTGGCAATGTGGTCAAACAACTGAAAGACAAATGAAGTCATCTATATTAATCAAATATGCTTGATTAGCTTCAGCGGAAGAGGGGGTCATGAATATATTTTAAGGGTCCCCACATTTCTGCCGAAACTAAAATCAATCCAGTGAAAGTTACACTATATTGTGATCTTGAATATTACTTGTAATTAGCAGTAAAGATAATTTGCAAAATTACTGCATATGAAAAACAATTCCATTTACTTGAACAACAAAACCGTTCTTCATGCGCAAAACGCAAAAACAACTTTTATACCATGGAAATCCTCATTTCTTTACACTTAGTGCAGTGTAGGGCTTTACCAGGAAGCTTAAAACACCTTAATTACATCTATGATACCAATGACTAAAGGTTCTCAGCAATTAGATATACTTGTAACATGTCAATAGACAATTATTTTTATAATTCTGTTGACACCCCCACTTTCTAAAAGTAGCACATGTTATCGGGATAGCCCTTGTTACATCACCATTAAATTGAACTTCACCAATCATGTTACTAAGAATATAGTCTCATACTTCAGTTCCTGGTCCGAGCATAATGGTCTCAGCAATTGGGAAGACCTTGTCTTCCATTTGAACTTCTGATCCCTTCAGAGTAATTAGGGAAACTCGGAATTTTCTACCACCCAGATCCAACGCTAGGAATTTCCCAAATTCTGAAATACAATACCATTAACATAAGAGGATGATTTTTCTGAGTCTGAGTCCTGCACTCTACCAATCACTCCATTGTCAAATTCAACATACTTGATCCATCCGGCAGAGCTCTGACGTATGTGGGAAACATCTTGATGACGGCCTTAGCGTTCCGTTCCCGTGACAACCCATCTTCCATCTCCTTAAGGAGAACTTCCGAGAGTTTCTTGCACTTTGCATCATCTAGGATGTACTGTTGCATCAACCGCTCAATCTGAAGTTATAAAGAGAAACGTTTTAAGTAAACTTCAGGATGAACTTATCTGCGGGTTTCACCCACAGAAAGAAAGAACTGTGACATAATGATATTTGAAAAGATAAAAGTTATTCAGTGGTAAATTTACATTGAGGTTTTCTCCCCCTGGATACAGCAAAAAGTCTAAATAATGAGCTGTTTAACCCAATTGACCTGCTGCTCACAACAGTAATTGATCCAATGCTATGTATTACAAACAATTTGTTAAAATATCAACAAAGATTAATTTTTTCCTTGGGATAAACAGGTGAACCAGAACTGATCACACAATATTTTTAATGACAGGGGCCGCAGAATTCGTCTCACCAGGAATAAATTAAGAATTTTATGGAACGGCGACAGATTTAATTTGTTTTGAGAGTCTGAAAACTTCAATCATTTACTTTTAAATCAAATATTGCGGAATGAGATAATACAGGCAACAGGAGTTTATTTCAAGATAGCTGGGAAAGAATAATTATACTAAGCCTTTTTGGCATGACCGGAAAAACAAATTGCATACTTTTTCTAAAATAACAAGGCAGCTTGTCTGTTAATGGGGATTTTCTTATAAATATTTTTAGAAGATATTTGGAATTATATTTTGAGGTATGCATGCATGTTTGGAGATTCAGTCAAAGATTATGTCCCATTCCATTTTGTCGAGTTACGTTACATGTCAGACTATACTTCCCCCCAAGCCAAGTGCTTAGGACCAACCTATTATACCCAACCCACTATACTATAAGACACTCTGGCATGTAAAGAAAACAATCAGGTACTTAGGCATCTTGTATTTCAAAGATTTTAACAAAAACTTCAAGACTTCCATTATCATGGTCGCAATTAACATGGAGCAATGTTCAAAGACAAAGCACCGCAACTAGTGGGAATCAAAAATTTTTAATACTTTTGGAGATGAATTACTTCATTGTGTTCACAAAAAATGGTGCCGGCTTATGACGTACCACTCAACCTTGAATAGAAAAACTGTCTTTAAAAGCATAAAAGGATTCTATCAGATTCTGATACATTTATATAGGACAATTCAAGAAGGTCCCTTAGATAAGGTAAAGTGACTGATAATTATAATAAATTGACAGGAAAATTTTGTTATATCGTTGACTGAGGAAATGGGGCTAAACTTCCGAAGAGTAACAAAGCCTATCATAACTAGATGAAGGCAAATTAAAATTTGCAAGACTAGCAGGCCGTAGCATATTTAGGGAGGTGCCTTTGGGCCATTGCCTCCCTATGTGAAGGCAAAGTAACATGGGAACGACAGCAAAAGGGCCTCGACAGGTTAGCAGCATTGAGTGGCGTAAATGTTATGAGTGATTGCAGGCATTGATTGAAAATGTGTTATACTTTTCAAGAAAATTCAGAAAGTAGTCATATGTGTAATTAATGAAATAATTATCACCCACTGAGAAGTGTAATTAAAAGGCAAGAAATGGAAGAAGAAGAACAAAGCCAATGGGCAGGTAGCTTACACTTGATTGCCAGAATAGACTGTCATCATCGATGATAATCATTGATGGTCATCATTAATTGGAAACATATCTTTTTTAATAGAAAATTAACATAAAAACAATCATATTATCACCCATTGAGAAATGGGAATGCAATTTGTGAAAAACAAATGAGTTGCTTTGTCAGAAGTGTAGATTTTTCCCTAAACAAAACTTAAATAGCATTGCAAAGCACTTATGTGTCTTTCCTGTGTCTTTAATGATAATAAATAGCTTGATTGAAAAAGTTCTGTGCAACAGCATGATAATAGCAGCCATATTGGCCCCAAGATGCCACCTAGTGTAATTGAAATGCAACACAGTCAATCTCCATCTAGTGGATACACAATGAACTAGTGGCAAAGTGCATGGGGATTTGTGCATTTAAAAGTGAAATACAGCAATTTAATACAGATCTAAGAGTAATAATTGTTTGATAATGTGGCATGTCACATTATCAAGGTTTAGTTCACTTGACTGACAGGTAGGCAATGTGGAAATACGACGATTGCAGCTGCTACTTGAGCTCATGTGATGATGAGTTAGCAGACAACAAGCGTGTACGTACAAACATTTAGTGTGGAAACAGTTGAGGTTCTATAACATCTAACAAGCAAATATGATGGTATGCGTGTTTGAAAATCCCAAGGGGAGGGGGATAAGGTTTTGGTGGCCCTCAAGAATCAGAGCTCAGACTATCATGTTTTATAATTTTAACATGAAACCTGAATAACAAAAAAAACATACATTCTAAATTATTATGATAAAAATACTTTTAAATTTTTACCTGGGGATCCATATCGAAATTTGAAAATTGCAAAATATCTAAAAAGATTCCTAAAGATTCCAAGAGAACGTTTATAAATATTTATAATAATAACCCTATATCTCTCTTAAAAATTCCAACACAGAAATGTAATTGTTCTAAATCCTCAAGATATAACTGGATAAAGAATATAATACGATAGAAGAAAATCCAAATGGCAACATATGAAGTGAAAGTATTCGTAATATATTCCAAATAACAAACTATTCTAATGATTTATATCCGGTCGGTCTGACAACCTAGAATCATTTGAGAGATTTTTGAGATTGTAACAGAACAAGTAGTAGAGAAACTTATCAACTCAATGATATCAATCATTAACAAAAATTACATGCACTTAGCCACTTACCTCTTCTTTATCTTACAAGTCTCTTTCCATGGTTCACTGCAGCAGATCTGGGTCAAGTTTGAAATTCTTGGTATCATTTAGGATAACATCGGGTAATATCACAGACGTATTTCGCAAGGGATCAGCATCAGGGAAAATGGGGCAAATCAGGGCAAATCCTGGCCAATATCAGGCAGATCCACTTCCCTGGTCACACCTGTACCATGTTAAAATTTCAGGGCAGAATAGTGACAGCTGTTTTGCCCCAGAGATCTGCAAATTTCTACATAATGATGACAGGAGGGGACCATTTTGCCCCATGGAGAGGGCCATTTTGCCTGGTTTGTGACCATTTTGGCCCATGAAGAGGGCCATTTCGCCTGGTTTGTGACCTTTTTGCCCCATCGAGAGGGCATTTTGCCTGGTCTGCGACCATTTTGCCCCATGGACGGCACCGTTATACGGCCACTTGCTGCCAAAACACAAAATTTTGCATAACCCCGTTCATGGCAAAGGCATGCATGTTATTTGTAAGAAGTTAAAATATTCTTTTAGGGGGGTCATTTGGCCCTGCTCTCCCCTAACTTTTCAGTTTTCAGCAATTTCTATTTTGAAATTGAGTCGCGCAAGAAGAATTTCTCTCCTATGCTGTCTTGCTTGTTTTTTAAAAGAAAATCCTAGTTTTTGCAAATAAAAAATCTTTTTCAAGAAAGGTCAATGAAAATTACTTTGTTTGACCGTTATTGCCACCAAGAGTAACATGATATTAAAATTTCAAGGCGGGGGGTATTAAATTTTGATAACACTTCCAAGGGGGGGTAAGAAATTTTAACAAAGAAAAAATGTTATAAAACGCGCATAAACTGACTTTATCTAGTATGCAAAAGTCCACGAAATGATTCAAATCTGTAGGGGGAACGGGGGCACATTGGGGCGCTTTTAACGTTTACTAATTTTGCTCAATGCTGAAAGCACTGACAAACTCAGAAGTTTGCATGAATATCACCAATACTACTGAGCTTAAATGCAAGGCATAATAAACTAGACTGCACCTACCCTTTTGCAGCCAGAGAGTCGTAAAAATGACTGTCCCAATGTGCCCCGGCTAAAACGGCTGGGGCACATCAATTAAAAAATCATTTGAACGCTCCACGTGCAATAGATATCACATATAAGTAGTGCGTAAGATAATATACAGTGCATTAACACTTTGTAGTGCCAATAGTTCGTAACTTTAAACAGTTTTAAACATTTAACATAAACTGTCCTGGGCGCGGACATCTATGTAAGTAACACACAGTGCTTTGTGACAAATTTGTTCACAGAGCATGTTAATCCACTATGCCTCTATTCCCTGTGGCCTGAATACCTGTTGTGTGCTGTCCCAGGTCATTCAGTTGACTTGGACACTTAAATTCTGCCATATTAAGTGCGTCCCAATGTGCCCCAAATTCAATGTCCTAATGAGCCCCAATATGACTTTTACACCAAAATGCTTATTTCTCGGACACCAGTGAGTGTGTTTATCACGATAGCAATTCATAACTGTTCGTTACGATATATAAAATTCATACAAGTACTGAGAAAGCCTCATTGTTCATGGTTTGTCCACAGAATGGTTCGAATTGAACACGTCCATATTTACTTTAGTAGTAGGAAAACAAACTTTTGCTCGCCATACTTCTGCATGTGGCTGTAATTGGTTTATTAAACCATGGAAACATCAGGATGTGAAATTACAAGATATGATGGCACTACCATATCATATACCTTGCAAGGATCCAAGAAAACCCCATCATCCCACAGTGCCCCACGTCCCAATGTGCCCCCGTTCCCCCTACGCGTGACCATGTATAACAGTATGTGTGTATTGCTTTTTATGTCAAGGTGTGGGGTACTAAAAATGCGCATGAAACCTGCGGGTGGGGTACTAAAAATCCGCATGAAACTTAAGGGGGTATCAATTTTTGACGGGAAGTTCCAGCAAAACTACCATCCCCCCCCCCTCAGTCATAAATTCTGAGCGGTTCCTTATTATCAGAACATAACATGATCGAACATTACTGAAAACTTATCGATTCACTTTGCGACTTGCAAACATATTTACTTATTAATATTTTTTGACACACCTGATATTAGTAATAACTCATAGAAATCTTGTCTATTATCTAGATATATATATTGAGAATTTTTAATAATTGGTTAGACTTGAAAGCGCAAAGCCTTGTGATAGAATGTCTGTCAATGTCATCTCTCAAATACAAAGATGAGCGCTTGGTGTTATTGTGCATGAGCATTGTGCATGAGCATTGTGCAAGGTCCTTTTCTTTTTAACCTCCCTGGAAGTGCTATGAAATCATTGACAAAAAGTGAACTTGAGACCTTGCACAATGAATTAATGATTCATTTTCAATTTATATAGATTATTTTTCCTTTCTGACGGAAGTGATAGATTTCACAAAATGATATTACTTATATTCCTAAATATTTTATCGCATAGACCTACTGTACACAATATTCATTATTTATGCCCAAAAAATAATAATTTTGTAATTTTTGAAAATGTAATTTTGGTTTTTGGTTATGATGGCATCTACTCCAAAGAAGATGAAACTAAAAAAAAGGTACGAGGGGTTTTCCATAAGTTCTGTCCAACTTGTCATAACTTTTGATATATATTACACAAACACATGAAATTTGGGTCAGTTAATATTGAGGTAATATGCAAATGATTTGCAAAATATCAGATTTTAAAAATGATAATAAATGGTTGTTTTGTTGCCATGGAAACATGAAGTCATGGAATGCGGCCCAGATTTTGCAGTAATTTCTTGATGTTAGCTTAACACCTGTCCAGTTTAACTGGTTTCACTCACTGAATCGAGGCGTATGAATAATTTTTTTCACATAAAAAGCAATGGCCTTATTGTGTAGCACTAGATAACAATGGAAACAATGTTATTGAACATATTTTACTCCCTTAACTCTTCATGACTCAGTATTGTCCGTTTTCCGTGAGACAAGAAACTTTATGATTGGTGAATGAGATAACAGACATGAATGAAATTCATATAATTTGCTTTCAAAATCTGACAGAGAGAGACAGAACCTTCTTAGATATATATACAAGGAAGATAGAATGAGAAATAAAACCATCTAAACTTCATAGAGGCTCTTTTGAAGGAATAGAAGACACATCAGGAAATCCAAGAGCCAGAAAACCCCATAACTCCTAAACTGTCCAAAATCGGAAGACTTAAAGACTTGCTTTTCACATAGATTGAGTGCATGGAGAAACACATTATGTACCAAATTAATCACTAAGAGAAGTTGTGAAATGATGATGTGTGTTTTCCACATGTTTTCATTTGAAAATTTCTCAAAATAATTCAATGTTTTGACAAGATATTTGTGTTTCTGCCTGTTTTTATGCTCTGGGCCGCATTTCAAGACTTCTGGTTTCCATGGCAACAAAATCAGCAATTATTTTTATTTCTATGATCTGATTTTTTGGGTATCAATTGCAAATTACCTCAGTTTTAACTGACCAAAATATAATGTGCCTGCATAAAATATTGCTGAAGTTATGGCCAGTTGGACAGAACTTATGGAAAACCCCTCGTATGTTTTGATTTTGTGAGATTTCTTCCACCTTCTTTTGTGGATGTTGGTTGATTCAAAATACTGATTTAAAAGAGTTCAATACATACTACTGTAATAATAGATATCCAGGCAGAAAGTGGAAATAGACTTTTTTATGTGCTTAAAAAAAAAAAAGATTTATCGACAAAACCCATGCCATCGAAAATTAATGAACAGCCTACAATCATTCTAACACTGAGAATGACCTACAATGTTTCTACTTGGGTTCATCTCGTGAGGGTAGACCTGGAGGTGGAGTAGGATGCATTCTAAAGACAGGCATTAGAGCAATGAAAAAAGAAAGCATGAAAACAAAGACTTTTGAGCACATGGAAATTCAGTTGCAATTAAATGGAAGAATTGTCACGATTCTTGTGGTGTACAGGCCAGAACCCTCCAAAAAGAACAAATACAGTTTATCAGAATTCTTTAATGAATTCACAAACTTCTTATCCCAGTATTAGACTTATCACAATGAAACTATAGTAGTCGGAGACATTCTTGAAATGTTTGACCTTGTTCAACATGTATCTTCACCAACACACAAAGACGGAAACACACTTGACTTGGTAATAACGAATAAAACAACAACTCTCATAGATTGTGCTGTCAGTGACCTACTGTCGGACCATAACTGTATTCTCTTTAATATAGACATTAACAAGGGCAAGAATCCACAGAAAAAGGTTTCCTTCCAAAAGACCCGCAGCATAAATATAGCCAAATTCAAGAAAGACATTGAACAGCATCTCTCACAAAAACTACAACACCATAATCGATCAGTCTACTTGAACAGACTTGTGTCACTCTACAAATCAACTGAAAAGATTCTTGACAGACAAGCCCCTGTTAAGACTAAACTTGTGACAGTGCGCAAACCCAACCCATTTACAAATCAAGAAATAAAGCCTCTTAAAAAGGAAAAGAGAAAAGCAGAAAAATTATGGAGAAGAACTGGTTTAGAAAAAGACTGGAATATCTTCAAAGAAAAACGAAATGCTCTCAATGAAAAGCTTAATAAGCTTAAATCAGACGATCTCAGGGGTAAAATTCAAGCCACAAAGGGAAATTCTAAGGCGATGTTCAAACTTCTAAATTATCATCTCAACAGAAAACAAGATCTGCCTCTTCCCCATCACACAAATGAAACAGAACTAGCGAATGATTTCAACAACTTCTTTGATGAAAAGATAAAAATCATCAGATCTAAATTAGATTCAGGAACGAAGATCACAATCGATGCCTCTCAAACCAACCTCAGCCACAATTTACATCAGTTTAAGTCTCTATCTGAACAAGAAGTTAAGAAACTCATCACTGAAATGCCAGTCAAACACTGCCAACTAGATCCAATGCCAACCTGGCTACTGCTTGAATGTGTTGATGAATTTCTGCCAATCATAACGAAAATTGTTAATATGTCATTAACGCTGGGAGAAATGCAGCATACAAGGAATTTCATAGCACAGAAACTCTCTTAACAAAAATCCATAATGATGTTATGCTTAATTTGAGCAATGGGGAGGTGACAATGCTAGTATTGCTGGACTTGTCTGCTGCATTCGACACAATTGATCATGGCATTTTGTTAGAAAGACTACGTAACAAGTATGGGGTGCAAAGTGCAGCCTTAAGATGGTTCAAATCTTATATCTCTGAAAGGGCACAGTCTGTGATAATAAAATGATAAAGCGTCAAGCAAATTTCCTCTCAGTTTTGGAGTTCCTCAAGGTTCCAAACTCGGACCAATCTTATTTAACTCCTATGTTGCCCCAGTCAGTGAAGTAGCACGTAGAAATGAAGTTCACGATCAGAAGTACGCAGATGATGAGCAACTTATCCTGTCGTTTAAACCAACCTTTTTGGGTGAAGAACATGCAAAACTGAAAATGGAAAATTGTATTGCTGAAATCAGAAATCAGAAATTTCTTGCATGACAACAAGCTGTGCAATAATGGAGATAAAACTGAATGTCTTCTGATTGGAGCACCAAACCAACTGAAGAAACTTCAAATGACATCTATCAATGTTGACAATGTTGAAATCAAAATTGCCAACCATGTCTGCAATTTAGGAGTGCTCTTCGACAAAAATATGACCATGGAGAAGCAGATCAACAAAATGTGTCGTAATGCATATTTCAATTTGAGAAACTTATCGAAACTCCGAAAAAACCTGGACAAAGAAGTAGTTAAAACTGCTGTCAACGCACTTGTCACTCCTCATTTAGACTACGGAAATGGGCTGTTGTATGGCACTGCTACCCGATTGATAAATAAACTTCAGGTTGCTCAAAACTCGGCAGTTTGTTTAATTAAGAGATTGAAAAAGCACGAAAGTGTCAGCCAGAGTAGGAAACAACTGCACTGGTTACCAATCACAGCAAGAATTCAGTTCAAATTGATGACAACTACATGGAAGGCACTTAACAATCAGGCACCGCAATACATCCAAGAACTTGTTCAAGTCAAATCTCAACAAGAACATAACCTGAGAAGCAACCACAAGCTGCTGTTAGCAGAACCTGCTCCATGCAACAAAAATAAATTTGAAGATCGAGCATTTTCCTATGCAGCACCAAAACTCTGGAGCACTTTGCCTGAAAAAGTGAGAACTGCACAAACATTAGAAAGCTTCAAGAAGAATCTAAAAACCCATTTGTTTCAGAATTCCTACAAGTGAATATCTGATCTGAAAAAGCACTGATGAGCAGTTCACTGAAATTAGCGCTATATAAATACATATTATTATTATTTTTATTATTATGTACATATCTGGGAGTTTTTGAAACGTTATTCTGTACTACTTTATTTCCTTGCTTTACAAAATGTCCTTCAGCTTTAGTCCCAATGTACTCATTTCCATTTAGACAATCAAAAGTCATCAATTTCGATTTTTTTAAAATTGGGGCTGATAAAAAAAGATTTAGTAAAGTATATAACAAGACTACAGAGATTGGTGTATGTCCCCAAATAGAATTGTGCGGCCCCCGAGGTGCCCTCTCCATGTCTGCCCGGTTGAGTTTTTTTTAAATCATTAACTTCTTACCCAGTTCTGGTAAAATAAATGAAATTTTGTTTTGGCTTTACATAAATCATTCCTGGTGGGAGTATTTCTAAATGCGTGATAGTGAATGTTGTTTGATTTAGTAACAAATATTTAACGATTCTATGCGCTAAAAATGAAAAATGAATAATTATTGTCACCGTTACAATGAAATTAATGATTTCCTATAGAAGAAATCTCCAAGCCCCCCCCCCTTAACATCTGAAGCAAAAAATTTCAGGCATCTAAGGTTGGCTTTATAGCATTGCTATATAAGATTAAACCTGCATAATAAAATTGTCAATTCTCATTTGATGGAATAAATGGCGTATCTGGGGGGGGGGGCACACCTTACATAGGTAGGGCTGCTGGTATGGCATAGAAAAACAACTTTTCAAAAGTTCCTGATTTGATATAATATGTGTGAGGGTGAGACAATGCAACCCTCGTGATATACTACAGGCATAAGTGTTTCTATAGGTCTGCAAAATAAAATCATTCAACCAATTATTATAGTATAGTGGGTTGGGTATAATAGGTTGCTCCTAAGCACTTGGCTTAGGGGCCGGCCCTTTAGCTCTACTGGTTTGATAGTAGACCTTTAAGGGAAGGTACTATATTATCATGATTTATTGGGTGGTAATAAATAATTATAGCCACATCTACGTCGTATAAACTTCTGTGTTATGGGCAGTAAATATTCAGCACTACACAATTTGTAAAAAAATGGAACAGCGTAAAAGCAAACTTACCCGCAAGTCCAACTGCTATTTTTCCAGTTGACAAATGTCAGCAAACAATTTATTGGTCTCAGCTGCATGTCATTCGGATGAGACATAAGACTCACTGATAAAACAATTCTTAACTTTGAAAAAATATTTGAAATCTTCCCAATCCCAAAAATTGTAATATGCAATGGGACATTCAATGTGATCATGGACTCTTTTAGAAATAAACTATTACTAGTATTAGGCCTACTGTACTCACAGTTTGAGATTGCAGAGTTCCATTTCTTTTTCCAGTCCTTACTGTATTCTTCCTCTAACAAAAAATAATTCCGACAAAATCCTCACATGACAATTCTAAAATTTCTTATATTTGAAAATTCTCCAATAAAAACAAATTTTGATCTATCCTCTTCATTCATTGAAACAATACGTTTGGAGTTGAAGTCTGCGCATTAAACTCCCCAGGTGACAAATTGCGATTGACACATAGAACAAATTGCAATTTTTACAATGGAGCTTGATAGCTGCAACATTGGTCAGTGATTGGTCAATTGCTCAAACTGTGACACCAAGCTGAGAGCATGGCACTCTTGCCCAAAGCTGTGATATACATTCACCAGCAAAAGTCAAGTCAAGTCAAGTCAACTTTATTGCGGACCTTTGTCCATATATATATATACATGATATAAGCAAAACTAACAATGGAACAGACTAAGCCACTGTGATGCGAGACTGCCTCTCTTAAGCACACCTGGACAACACACTTATATCTGATTTTCTGTAAGGATCTATCTATCTATTCTATCTAACCATCTATCTATCTATAGCCCCCCACGCTCCCCCTTCCTTCCTCGCTCCCTCTTCCTTCCAACCTGTCCCTTCCTTCCTCCCTCACTCGCTCTTCCTTTCTCCGTATACTTGCATTCAGCCGTGAACAGTTTTGGGTGGCATTTAAAACTAACTCACAATTATATAATTTCATATAAATTATATTGAATTAGGCCCAACTTTGCCTACCTTGAGACTATTACCTCTCTCTTTCCTGATCTTGTTTTATGAAGCTGGCTATTGGCTGTTTCAATGCACCACAGGGGTGTCCTAACTTGCTATTAAACAGGGGAACTAATCATCATTTTCAAAATCACTGCATTGTGATATGTATGCATAATATCCATTATCCTTTAGGCCTATGTTACATTTGACTCACTTACCAATTTAACCATGCAAAGTATCTATATTCAGAGTTGTTAAATTTGAATATAAGTATTTATAGTCAATCATCAAACAAAGGTCTATATTTTTCTCACCAAGGAGCTCTTTGTCTGATGATCAAGACTATAAATACATACTTCCAAAAGGTCAGGATTAAGTTTACACAGTTGAATACAAGTGTTTTAAATTGGCATTGTATACTAGGCCCAGTTACAACTGATATTCAGCTGACATAGACATCAAACCATGTCAATGGCCATTGCTGGCTAATTGCATTTCAAGTTCACACCTTGACCATATTGACACAGGAAAACCAATGCATTGTATTGTATCTAATTACACTCTTGAAAGGTAATTGAGCTATAATGCTGTTATACCTGTCAGGGAATAACTCAAGATACTGCAAGCCTTTTCCAGAGGGCTATTTTGCATACACACAGTGCTGCCACCTAGCTTGTTTTTGGTTCATGGTTTCATGGTTACACGGTCACATCTTTTTGTTTATGGTTTCAGAATCCCATACACTCCTCACCCATTCAAATAGCTACGCCTATGGCTAGCTAAAAAGCCTTGGTTTGATCAGTCATGATCATGTAGCAATTAAAGATTTCTCATTACGTATCATAAATGATTTTAGTGCAAGAATCAGATACATGATCCTCTCTTTTGCCAGTCAAGCATAAGCATCTTATTAGTCTCCTCAAATGGAAGTGTTTTGAAACTAGATCTAATGGTTCATCATGACACATCATCGGTACCATGAGGATATGATCCACAATTTCACAAAGCCAAAGGGCAATGAAAACTGCAAATTTTCACAATCAGAATTCCCACTCAAATTTTAAAACTATCATAAACAAGAACTTTTCCAGGACATTCTGGGATGAAAATTATTGAATTTCAAGGACTTTTAGAGACATTTTAAAAAAAAAATCCTTGCACAAACTTCACGCCATTTATTTTGAGAACATTGGCTGCGCACTCAACAAATTGACTCAAAATGACTCGGCATCCATGAAACGATGCATTTTCAAGGACATTTTTTTGCAGCTAATCAGGATCCCAGGACCAACTGATTTTTTGCAGAGTTTAGGGAATTTTCAGGGACTTTCTATGAACACTTATTTCTAAGCACTTTAGAGGATTTTAAAAGACAACGGGATTGCACGGTGACTTCCCTATATTCAGAAGGTCCAGTAACCGGATTGCACACTGAAATTGTTATCTTCCTCTCCATAAATAATGAATTAACTGTAAAAGGCATGATTCTCTTGATCACGTTGATGCATTACCAGCTATTACCCCTTCAACTAAAGCTCATTTAGAGAATAAAACAAGAATCCGAAGATACAAAGCTGGCTAAGCTTAGTCAGCTAGGGCTTGGATAATTGTAGACAGAATTTACTCAATTTAAAGCGAGAAACAGTAATCAAACACTTTGGAAAACACCTTCAGGCGATCCAATTGAACTGATCAGAAATTGATTTTCTTCCAGTCTCCTGACTGACACCATCAGTCCATCACCCCGACATCAAAGCACATTTTTGGAGGGGTGAGTGACAAGGCTTTACGTCCTGTTGACTCCTGTATTTATTTAATATGCTAAATAATACGAGTGGTGTTCCCCAGTAATGATCTTGGCAGAGGATGGAACATTCGTCTGAAATGGATCTCTGGACTGGAAATTGAACCATCAACCGGTGTACCAAAGGTTTGCAGCCCAGCACCCAATACTGAGCTAGGCCTAAAATGGCCATTACTTATGAAATATCACTGCAGTGCAGAATTTTTTTTGGAAAAAAAAAATTCATAAAATGCTCAGGACAGATGGTTGATTGGGGCTTTACTTCCCTATATTGGCAGCAGGTTAAGCTAATTAGGACAAGAGGAGGACAGAAGAGGTGAAGGATGACTGAAACGGACATCCAACATAGGTGACCCGGCAAGAGCTGGATTCAAACCCTGAACCCAGCGATTTGCAGCCTAGCACACTAGGCCAACCCTCCCCCCTTATAAAATACACAAGACAAATATTCAGGTTAACAGCATTTTATTTCATTAAATAAGATGCATTAGAAAATAAAATTGTTAATTTACAGCAAAAAACAACTATATACAACCAATATTCATAACCGAGTTACAAGCTAATGTAACTACATAATAAGTCTATAATTAATAAATGGAACAGCCTATAATTAAAATAACAAATGTATATGATGCCATGTTGACTAAATAAAATAGTTCACATATTCAGCGGACTGAGCGGATAACAATTTAGGTCAGTATTATACTGGATAGCAAAACATTTAGCCTTCTTTAAAGTAATGTATAATATTATATACATACAATATAATCAATATTGTCAATAGATTGTTCTATTTCAAATATAATATGCAAATCAGTTACATCACAAATAACACAGAAATCAATATTACTTTCTTATAATTATTTTCAATAAACCCTTCAGAACAGCTATATTTCTCTCTCTCCCTTATATAATCATTCCCAAAATGTTATTAAAATCACCATTGGCTACATGCATTATCCTTATACATTACTTTTACCGCCTTTTATACAATTTAAAACCCAAAAATTTACATTCCTCATATCTTTCTAATAATCATACCATGTATGTTCATCAATTGATAGAAAATATATCATTTTTCATTTTATCAAAAATGTCACAAATCCATGTTGTAAACGATCAGAAAGTCACCGTTCTTAAATTCAAAACAAATTAAACTAACTAAATAAGTAGTAATTCAATTAAGTATTTTCAAATCATAGCAATTATATATCAGAGGTCATTAGATATAATATCCAATGTCTCATTAAGTAAACTTCTTTTTGGAGCACAAGCTAATGTTGGCCTATCATTCGCACAAGAATTTAACCCTTTTATCAAATCAATGCTTTTTATTTTTTAGTTGGCCATCATAGTATTTCAGCTGTTAATGAAGTCCAACAAACTGAATGGAATCAAACTGAGTGACACTTTCATATTTCAATAGCAATCACTAATATTATATTTTTTAAACATTGAAAAATATTTAAAGAATAGCACAGACTTTATGCTAAAGATAAGTTAAATACCTTAATTAGAAACAGTAAATAAATATTAACAAAGAATTGCATTGATACTGAGTTTGACAATACTTCCCACTTTAAGTGAGATAACCGTTACACATTCCATCATAACAATGACATTAAATCCGTTCAACAATTATATCTGACACTGTCATCATACCACCCTACCCTTATCTACCATGTGTCCTTTGACGATTGCAGCCTCATTAATATTTCAACAGTTCACAAGTTTGCTTCATTTCTTAACTTCTACTTCAACAATTTTCCCAGGTAATTTTTGTTCCTCACTCGCTTTGTACACAATAAATAAATTGTCTAAGAGGGAATACAAGAATTGCAAGACATTACACTGCTACAAAAATCACTGGTATGTTTATAGTCACTGTTATTGCAATAACATTGTTAATAACAGGATCCTTTTTCTAGCCTAATTGCAATCAATTTCACACTTCAAGAAATTCACACAAAGTGCAATTAACTACACTTTTTTCGTCCCATATATTTATTATATTGGCTATTCTTTATATACAAGTAACAATTAAGTCACAGTTATCTCAACAAACATTAAAGTCACCCACTAAAGAGTCTATTAATCCACATTAACATTGTCATATGCAGAAGAAAAAATCTACAGCCAATTACATCAGAAAAACGTACAGAATTTTTCCACTTTACAAGCTGCTCGGTGACATGATTTTGCTAACTTAAGCAATTTTTGCTATTAAAGCAAATTTCAAGTTCTTAAATTACCATTTCATATATACATATATGATTGGCTAAGTTCATTGCATTATTAAGACTATTCTTTAGATTTTAATTGAAAAAATGTTGCAAGTTCAACACTCTCCCAACAATGTCTAATGACAAGACTCTCTTTAGTCAATCTACCAATCAATCAATCAATTAGTCAATCCTTTAATCAATTGGCCAATCAAGTCATTAACCATTGTTAATTGTCGCACAAGATTTTTTGCAAACCAAGTACTTCAACAAATTGGTCAATGATATCAAATTGACAGGAATTACTGGCAATTAGCTGGTCCTGCCCAGGTGAGAAGTCATATGCTGCAGTTTTGACATTATTAACAGTCATCAGTCATTGTGTCATAAATCGGCACTGGATACGGTTCATTTACATCCCTAATTAATCGGAACGTCAATGGCCAGAAAAAGACTGTACTGCTCCTACCTGTCATTAATACATTCATTCAGTACAGAATTGAATCACATTGCCCTCATGGGAAATAGATTGTAAGTGAATCGATAATGCACTTTTAACAAGTGATTTCGACTGCTCGGCGCAAAAAGAGATTTAGCGACGTGGCACTAAGTCCCTTTTTGCACCAAGCGGTTGATTTGGACAACCTTGTGACATCTACATAATGTGTACAATATATATATGTTAACTAGAAAAGCCCAGTCTGGGACGTTAATGTCCAGCTAAAATTTATCCTTTTGGGAATATTTAGTAAATACTTAGTGCAGGAGTAGAAACTGATGAGTGCACCATTTTCCATTTGACCACAATTTAACAATTGGTATTCAATTTGACCATGGATAGATGACCCTAATTTGACCTAAACTAGACCATTTGCATTGCAGTATCACATTTAAATAAGAGACTCTTAAGCTATACCCAGCAATAAGACACAGCGTTTTTAACTATTGCAAGTCAAGCAAGGTTATGAGTGTTTCTAAAAGTAATAACGTATCTAGCCAATAAAATATTCATAATGCATCATAATAGTATTAATACCTAACATAATAAAGTTAATAAGCTAGTTATACATCAATAATACCATAACAAAGTTTACATCTATAACACTCGTACATTGACCCCATATACATCACCATAAAGCATTTGACAGCATTAGTCTTCATACATAACAGCATTCTTAACCGCATCATTAACATAAAAAAGCATTTAATATCGATTGAGAATCATATTAATGTATATCTGGGAAAAGTCCCTCTTAAAATTGGTAAATGGAATCATCTAATTACTAATTGGAGATGGGCGCAGCCCTAACTTATTTGATCAAGTTCAAGGACAGTGGTCTCAAGAGCAGTCAATGCATTACATATTAACCCCATATGTGGGGTCTTTTTCAAATGAAGTTCTTGCTTTCTAAAAGACCACTTTTCCTTTATTTATTCCAAAACAAATCTTTCACAGAAAAATAAAAATTCTCGTTTTCCGATACACACAATCTTCACATCGACCATCACAAAGGGTTTGACAATGTGGATAACTATTTCACTATACAATTCGCGGACATATTTACACATTCATAACTATTATTATAACTATTTAATATTACAACTAGTCTTATGATGTCGCCGACACTGCAGCAACTAACGCGGCTCCCTTCCCACTTCCGTCATCGGACAACATCAGTTTGAACTGAAACAGAAAGTCACGAAAATTAAAAATCTTTTCATGAATAAGTCACAGGTTTTTGTCTTATTGGACTGTGGTAATGCTTACAAAACTTTTGGACAGAAGGATGGATATCATATGGATGGATAGATAGATACCCAGTAAATAGATTGATAAATCGGTAGATAGATACTATTCATCACATTTTCCGTCAATTTCCTTTTCCAGATTTTTAAGATGCAAAAAACAGAAATTATCAGAAAACATGAATTCAATGATGAAAGATAGGAATTAGCCTATCTAAACATGATCACAGTCAATAAGAAAACCTATGGTGATATACAAAATCATTACAAATCAATGAACAATTTCCGTCGCAACTGAAAACAAAAATTAGCAAATTAACAAAGTAAAACACAACTTGTAGCAGCGAAATTGTTCATTAGAAACTTTTTTTAGATCTCTGACATCTTTCTTCAGTTTAGTGTCAAGCACAGAAAATCAACATATATTATACACAGAAAGAAAATAATTGATATGTTACAGAAGCATTTTAATTTTAATTTTAAAATAAAGATATTTCTAAGAAACAAGTCAAATCATCAGTGACAGGTTAATTTGTTAAGATAATAAAGTATAAACCAAGATCAGTTAGATCATGGACCATTCGATAGCTTCTATTCCCAAGTAATCAGTATCAATATTTTAGTTTCTAGTACAATGTCCTGCTTTAAGAAACATTAGAGTGAATTTTTACTTCTGCAAAGCAAATTGATAGCCATTCAATTATGAAGCTGAAAACAGTGAAAGTTAGAGAAGCTGAAATTCAGGAGCACAATTTTTACCTCTTCTAAATGCACCTACATGATATGCATTTTGCATTATACTTGTAACACAAAAAAAAATATCTGATGATGCTGCAGAGTATCACTAAATAAAATTGAATTGGGATTTTTGCCCTTTCCAACAAACTTCAATTGGTACTTTTCAGCCTCTGTTTGATATCACAAGCCTCAATATCGTATACCTGTATCTTTATCCTGAACATGTACGATTGACATCTAGTTTCATTAAACTTGCTCGAAAACAGAAATTCCACCGAGAGAATGAAGTGAGAAATTCAAGATAACCAAAAACATGTCACCCTAATAAGAGACAAAGACCTTTGTGTTTGCACACAACATGTAAAATGCTTTAATAATGCCTGAGAAATGCACTTGATGGTGAGACAATGTCAGAGAAGACAATGACCAGGTTGGACCAAGTGAAACTAAGAAAAGTACCCAAGACGTACCAAGACCCGCACAAAAGATGTACGAACTTGCAATCAAAAGGTTTTTGAGAAACACGCTATTACTTGGAAATAGACAATAAAATTGTTGCAATTAATTTTAAGGAAAGGATAGGAATCATTTGTCTACCTTTTCAAAATCACACTCAAATTCTGAAAAATTATTTTTAAAGCAGAAATACAATCCTTATGAGAACAATAATAAGATTCTGAAGAATGTCTTCACACACAGAAAACTGAACCTTGGGCTTTGTAAATAGATAACATTAAAATTCCACAAATTTGCCTGTTATGAAAGTCCTCAAACAATAAAATCCCAAAATATTTTTTTAGTTTTCGGTAACAAAAGATATCAGGTAACCATAGAACAATCAAGCTTGGAAAATGACAAACTATTTCTTCGAACGACATGAAACATCATTCACAAAATTCTAGGAAAGGTTAGACCCGAAAACATACACCTGAACGTACACAAAGAAAGGTGAACTGAAGAGGAATTCTAAGAAATTAGTTTAAAAATTTAGAATAAAAAACAACAACAATAAGATGGATGAATGATTGGGGCTTTACGTCCTGTATTTATGTACTTGGTTGGCTAAGCAAGTTGGTTGAAATTTTGTGATTTAAATAACTCCCAAAATTCTTGGCATATTCATGATACTGCTTTAAAACTTTATTTTGGGGCATTTCAGATTTACATTAGCTGAAATCATCTAAATGTCAAAGCTGTTACTACAATTAACTCTAGAACAATAATTTTTCAAAGATCTTTCTAAAAAGCAGTAATTAGCCATTTTGTCCACCAAACTTGGAGCCACCATTCAATTCCAGTATTCTCGTGAGACAATTAAATTTCCCAAGAACAGACTGTTATGGAATATGATGACGCCACAGCAACCTGAGACGAAACAATGTACGCAACACCTGGCTGCAAAGCGGGGGAGGAACCAGAAAATGGCAGGTGTCTGGTTTCCGCGGTTGCTTGACTCCCAACACAAATGAACTCAGGGCAGTGTACCTCATTTTTAATGTCACATGACAGAAAAATACATCGAATAAGAGATCCGAGTGCACACTTTTAAGTTGCGTAAGTTCAGAATTACTGTGTTGGCTCCGTGTACTCAAGCTTTTGCACCGGAGAAAATGACAACGAGAAACTCAATTTAGGAAACCTAGTTTGGGTGGAAAAAATTCACCAGATTTCACTCCAAAGTGAAGCCATTCTGGGTTCATCTAAGAGTTACAAATATAACTGAGTTCCGGAAAAGCTGTGAATTGAAAATATGCGCTTTGATGTTAACTTTTCTTCAAAAACAATAAGCAAACGCAATAAGAACCAAAGATAGACGCCAGACAGAATGACAGACATTAACCATGTTAAGTATACAAAAACAAGAGAAGAACGCGGTTCTGACAGGCAGACGGACAAACATAAAAGCGTCCAAATGGAGAAATTGTAGGAGAAAGAGCGAAACGCAAATTATGAAAGAATTTGATGCTAATGACAATTGTCTTTGCGGTCCACTAACATTAAAAATCTAAATCTCGGTTAAAAGAGTTGTAAACGGCATGTATAACACACTGAGGCCAAAACACATTGAAATACAGTTCTGCGTTCTGTGCTAAGTGAATATGCTTATAATTTTTGCTGAGTTAATTGACTTTCCATGTTCCAGCACAACTCGTCAAAAGATTAATAATTAACTTGTTTGGCGCACTTTTAATTTATATCGGCCTTCACTGTAATGATCAATGTCATTTTTGATTGATTAATGACCAAAAAAACCAACAGGAAAGGTACCTACTCATCAAAAAGTGACAATTACTAGAATTAGTAAAGAGTTAAATAAGCAATGGTTTCAAATGGAGTACACTTATGATCCAAGCTATTAATAATCAACGCAAAATCTTTTCACAAATTTTGTCATATCATGACAACCGTCGAAGCCAATAAAATTATTGGATTCAGTACAATCCAGTAAGTAACTCTTGTAACAACCATAAAACTGAACATAGTGTTTATTTATCTCATTGAGAATGTTTCTGTGAATTTGTTTTTATTTTAGGGACTACCAGTCTGGCTGTTTATTCTAATAAGATAAATTTTTATATGAGATAAATAAATACTATAATTTAATTGAAGATGGTGAAATGTGAGTCTATCAAAGACTCCTCAAAGCCAAAAGGTGCTATGTTTGAATCAAATTGTCAGCGATTCAAATAAAGTTAAGCATTATTTTTATTGTATCTTGTGCTTATCAGACTAAGGCACGGTAATGGATTCAAAACGAATGTCAACTTTCATCAATTCAGAAATATTTAGTCTCTGAACTATGATGGAAAACTAGCAACTTGCAATAGCTTGAACTGCCAACAGAACGAGTATCGTTCACAGATTTTGAATGAGATATAACCTGTCTGACATGGGAAGTTCAGTAGTAGAAGGAACAGTTCTTGAAAAACGCAGCTATATTGGGGTAAGACTTTCTTAGTCTAGTTTGAACAGCTGCAAGAAAAGCAGCCCCCATGCCACTTCCATCAGACGATAATCGTAAACCAAACTGCAATTACATTCAATTCAATTCAGATGACATCACAGCCGTTACCAAAGATTGCATTCTTCCTGTAACTTAGGCTGTAAGAAACAAAATATTCTGCAAACTGTAGACAGTTTAGCTCACTCTTTTTTAACTGAACTTCAATTACAGTAAATTCAGCGGAGAATTATATTTGAGTGCATTGAGATGACACTTGGCTGACAATGGACATGTTGGCAAGCAGAATTTTTTAAAACTAAACTTAATTCAGCTTAGAACTACTCTCTCTCATGAGCATGTTAAATGGTATTTAGAACAGTTTCTGGATTAACAGGCCTTTTTTAAAATCAAAAATACAATTCCACCTTTCAGTTGAGAAGGAACATCTAAATAATTTGCTATCAAATTTTAAGGAGTCCTAAATACAACTGAATCAATTTAGTCGGGTTGCAAAGCAACATACTACCACTATTTATTTTTTTTCTGAGCTGCTCGAAATACTGCTGAAGGAATTGGGGAAAGAAGCTACAGAAACTTGATAAGTTGACATAGCAATGACATTGGATGGATTAATGGATGATTTTGGCTTTACGTCCTGTATTTATGCACTTGGTAGGCTAATTAGGACAGGAGGAGGACATGGCAATGAGGCGAAGGATGATTGAGACAGCCGCCCAACATAGGCCCAGGTGACCCGGCAAGAGCTGGATTCGAACCCTAAACCCAGCAATTGGCAGTCCAGCATGCTACCACTAGACCAACCCTCCCCCCCCCCACAACAACAACCAAAAAACAAAGATACATAATTTATGCAGTGTATTGCACTTATAGGAACACATAAATGCACCATTTATATCTACAAAGTCTCATATAACAGCACAAAAAGTGATGAAACTTTAAGCTTGGCAATTCATTTAATTGCTCGGTGACATTTTGACGCGTATATAGAATTCATAATTCATTATTACAGACTTAGTTGGAACTACATAAAGCCATAAAAGTTAATGGCTTAATGAATTAAATGTATCTAAAACATTGCTTAAGCAGCCCACTGATTTTAAGCAATGAATAATTCAACTGACGTTAATGCAACTGTACCATAATCTATATGATTTTAGTTAAGAAAAATCTCAAATTGAAACAATATATCCATATATGGAAGTATGGATGATGCAGCCTTCCAAGAAAAATTCTGTTGAGCACTCAAAAGTATAACTGAGTCTGATAAAGATGAGGATTCGAAACATTTCTAAATGGTTTTTCACATCTATCTTACGAACAAAATCTTTTTAAAAGTCCAGTACAGATTCTGACAAGCGGCATTGTCAGTTTCAAATATTAACTGCCCTGTTTTCAGAATATGATTTTGACCCAATTATCCAATGATGCTCTTGAGGTTTTTGAGCGGAGCCTAATTGCTAGACTCTGTGACCACTTTGAAGAAGGTCCCAGGTACGATTCCTTGTAGATAACACTTTAAACACACACCCATATTGCAATATCATATCTTAATTGAATGACTTGGGTTAAGAACATAATAAGATATCTCAGACACTTTGCCTACTACTTGCCAACATTTGTTTTAACGCTTTTCGCCTGAAAATATTTAACAATGGACAGCCTACTAAAAGACAGTACGACCTGAACTCCCTACCAGCTATAAGTACTAACACATAATAATATAATATATTAAAGGTATTTTGGACACCCAAGAAACACTGACAGTGTCTTTTAGTGAAACTTGCTACTATCAATTATCAATTATTTACGCAATTGCACTTGAGCATGTTAAACTGAAATGGTGCAGAGAAGTCCCTTTCAAAAGACAGTGGGGGCTGACTTATTTTCCCGTTACTATGAGCATGGTCGTTTCAAGGAATTTTGACACCTTACTGGCGCCCACATCACTTTTAAAGTTGTAGAGTTGCACTTACTAACGATCAAATATTAATTGTTGTTTTAGGCAAATGATGTAATTCAGCAATTAACTAATTTTGGTGCCTGGATCAGTCAATATATAATTTTACGACTTTTACCAAACCAAGTAGGAGTTTAATGGCCTCAAAACAATTGAACTTTGCCCACACATAATTGAGATACGTCAAGTTGTTCAGTTAAACACCTCATCAATATATTACAATGAACTGTTGAACTTATTAAAAGACTAAGAAATTACCAGACGCTAAGTAAAAATGTGTGACACCTAAATTTAACTTTAGAAGTTGAAAATCTTTTATACCAGGTGTATGTTTAATCATCAGAAGACACCTAAGATTTAAAGTTATCAATATATCTCACCTGTGTATATATAGGCCTATTAAAGAGTCTCTAAGATATATCATGCCTTTCTACACAGATACTTCATAATCTTGCTGAACATTTCATTCGTCTTACCTTGAGACCAGGGTTAAGAAGACTTGAGATTTTCTCCATCATGAAATCGTGGAATTTGGGGTGGTATCGGTACAGTGAGCCGTCCACAGCCACTGTGACTTGTGGTTTATTGATTCGGTTGATTAACGTGGCAATTCCTGAAAAAAAAAAACACAATTACAATTTGCTGTCTAATGAATTACCAAATTAAAGAAAGAATTGTTTTCATAATTTTTTGAAAAACTTGACAATAACTAGACTTAACATGAACAGAAAATAGAAGTACTTTCACGCCATCAATCAACAATACAGATTAATCAATGCATAAATCAGTTTTCAATTTATCTATCTAGATTCTATACTAATCCATAATTCAGTCAATAAATGAGTCAATACAAAATTTCTAAACTGATCAATCAATCAAAATCAAAAACTCACCAGAGGAAGCAAGGAAGGCTGCTCTCTGTCCCACAATGTGACTGATATATCTGACGTTGTAACAATCCTCAATCGTGACATCATCATATCCCAACTCATCAAGGACCATCCTTGTGTTCTGGAAGTTGCCGAATTCGTCATCCCTGAGAAATTAAGAAATAAAGTCAAGAGTGCTATTAAGACAAACAGAAGCAGTCCACTAGAAGTTAAAGAAACATGGCATATGGGAGACTGTGGTAAGTTCAAGCCAAGGGTAAGTTAATCCTCAGTTTCAAAACTGAAGACCACAAGTTATCATTGCCAATATTAACGAAGATTTCTTTTGTAGTACATGAGCTAAACTCCCCCATTTATATAGAAGAAAGAGAATAAAATTTGTCCTTTCTTGCCTGTAACGAGTGACAATTGTGTCTGTTCCTTTTCCTTTGCTGTTTGAATCGATATGTACTTTTTTCACTTCAATTTCATAATTTCTGTGATAAGATAATATCTATCTATTACACTGTCGAACATTTGTATGAAAATATTTCATTCTATCTTTCTCGAAACCACTATTTTTCATTTGAAAGACAAGACTGAGTGTACGGTACTTACTTCTCAATTTCGGAGACGTATTTTGTGTAGAACCTCTGTGGCTGGTCCATCAAATCAGTCAACTCCCCATCGAGGATCAGTCCGTCTTTAATGGCGTGCACAATACATCTTCGAGCAATTTCTCCCATGTACATGCCTGAGATCATCTTTTCGTATCTGAAATTGAGAAGATAATCAACATAGGTAAGCACGTTTGGAGTTTTCCATAAATTTGTTTTAATATTTCTTAAAACAGAAAATTGATTCACAGTTGGAGAGAGGTATTTGTAGAATCTAAAATTTCACAATTTCACACTTAAGCCAGCTGTGAGGACATGGATGAATATTTGGTACGTACAATTGCTTTCCGGGGTTGATGGATTCGGAATCTACTTCTTTGTCTACGTTGGTGCGGACGAAATCGATCGCTCCGTTATCTCCGAACGCTCCCCACTCAGTGTTGATGATGACCTGTAAGCCAAACAATCTATCTTAAAAACATAATCATACATACACAATGTTTATTATAACACCCCCTGCACAAGGGAGGAGATGATCATATTTTTGTACACTCATATGCGAGTCAATACATTAATTTATTGCTTTACAGAATATTGAATAATTACAAATTTACTTGAAATTTTGAAACATTTTCGAGGACTCCCAGAACAAAAGGAAGGCTTTTAAGTTTTATTACTAAACCATACAGCAATACGCGTGGGGGGGGGGGGGGTTAATGGTAACTATACACTTCTATTTCGAAAGTTACAAAATCACTTAGTCCATAATACAGTGTACCGAACTCCTACGAACAAACATTGATTTCAAATATTGAAGCAATTCTAACTGTCAATCAGTAAACCCACATTCATACTGACTTTAAAAACCAAACTATAAAATCATACATACATGACCATTAACCTTACTTTTAAAGTCATAAAATCTCTAAAATCCATTATAAGCGTGTACTGCACTCCTACGATTAAACACTGATCTTTAAACATTCTTTTAAATGTTAATAAGCCAACCCACTAATAAACTTTTAACATTATTCTCAATTAAGTTTTATTGTTACGTCAATATAAGACAGGCTATGAAGATTGACATACCAATACCGCATACCACATCAACAATTTCTAAGTACACTATAAAATGTCACAATACCTATTTCACTTAACAAGAATTAAGGACATTAATAATTAATCTGTGGTTTCCAACTGATTAGGCTCACATGTGCACTCACAATTCTTTGAGAACTTTCAAAATTTCCTTCATGACAAAGTTTACTTTCAAAATTTCCTTAATAGGAGTAGAATGTTATGTTTGCTGTGACTATCCAAATATGGTAAACCAACCATTATGGATGTACTGTCATGTTTTTTTAGCCTCCCTAAAAATAGTAAATTTGGTCTCCTTGACATTTATTTGTTCTTCTGAAATTTCCAGGAAGAAACTGAGTTCAATTTTATTTTAATGTCACAAAGAACCCATCAGTTTTTGAGATTTTTCTCTTCCTGACGAGAACATGCTTTGGACTGCTGACAGTGCTGTGCCACATAGACTAAACAGCTCAGCTCAATTACTTGTATTTTATCTTGATTTAAAAAGACGCTGAAAACCAAGCATCCAGCCCGAGCTGACAAGCAACAGTGTCACAGTTCAGTACTAATGGGTTTTCTTACATATCTTTTTAGGTATTTATTAATGGCTCACAAAGAACTATAATCATACCAAATGGGTATGGTGCATTTTATGTATTTTGGGATGTACTCCACGAGTGCGTACAGAGGACTCGGGATTTCTTCATGAGTGGAGTAGATCTCAAAATACCACCATACCAATTTTGGTCTTATTATAATACTCCATTTTACGTTATACTGTCCAGCTAATAAGACACAGTAGTCTGTTGATTTACTCTATGGATTTAATGTCTCTTGAATAATTGATCATTGTAGAGTAGTGAAAAGTAAACATGTACTTGACTGGTCAATCAATGACAATATTATATCTTGTCACTTCTTCCATTTTTTAAAATTGATTTACCTGTCTCGGTTCTCCACTGTCTCCGTCCCATGTGCCCACGCGTTCGATCTTCTCCATATAACATGCATTGCTACCAGTTCCTAAGAAAAAAGAATTAACATTTCATTAACACTTTGCAATTAGCATAAGTTGGTGAATCAAAAATTGCATATATAATATATGCACGGACCAGGAGATGAAAAAAGCCAATTCTTCTTTTTTTTCTTTTGGAGGGGGGGGGGGGCGCAGGGGCAGGTGATAATACATCTTCACATAACAGCATTAAAGTTTGTAAAGAGAAATTTTTGCTTTTCTCATAAAGAAAACATGTTGAGGATTCACCAAGAAAATAAAAGTTTTGCAGATTACAGTTACATCAAAATGTCCTAGGATTATAGAAGATACCAGAATGCCCATTTATATATCCTTTGTAACAATCTATGGCTCATTAATAATGTATATATATGATCCATAAACTGCTCTACGAGTTCACTAACACCATAGGGCAGTTATATATAACAATAGCTTGGCGATAAAATACCTGGCAAAAATATCATCCGCATCACAGATACAGAACTGACACATAGTGCCCTCTAGAGTTAATGGAAAGAAGCTCAGAAGGGAATTCTCCCATAGCTGGCTGAAGTATCTGATATGTCAAAAGAATTTTATCAACTTTGCCTTGTACACACGGGAAATTACAGTATGGATGATGATAAATCAGAGCAAAGACAAAAGAAAATGTGCAGAGAAGCGGGGATATATTATAGCTGTTTGCAAATTAGCGGTCCAAACAGTTTCAAAATTAACTTATAACTAGTCGTGTGATGTCACTGGCTTGAAAATGTTTCGTTCACGTCAGTTGCGGTTAATTAGTTAATTCAATGCTTATCATATCTAGCAGCATAGGTGACAATAAACAAACTTATTAAATGACTCATGGAACTTCATCAAATAATAAGATTAGGAGACTACCAGAAAGCTGTCAATAACGGCATAGCCAGTTTGCAAATTGAAAATAAGAAACTTCATCAAATAATAAGATTAGGAGACTACCAGAAAGCTGTCAATAACGGCATAGCCAGTTTGCAAATTGAAAATAAGAAAAGTAATTCTTCCAGTGGACCTGCCAATCTGCAAAGAGCTCTAAGGAAGATAGGCAACAAGGGAATTTTATTTGGCATATTTTAGTAGGTCCAGTGGTCTCTAATTTGAGTTATCATGTAATATTGGTATCCAAAAACTGAGAATTTAAACTCTGAATTGATTAGAGACATTTTTGGCATTTGAATATTTTAAGATTCAACATTAGGTGCTATATTCACCACATCTGTACTCTGCAGGAAAAAATACTCACCCAAAATTACTCCTACTTCACAGTTGTGGTCGTGGAAGGCACATGACATCAAGCAGCCAACAGTGTCATTCAAGATGGCCACACAGTCTACGGAAATGTCCTGGAAATAATAAAGGCAAGATTTTAAGTTTTGCATTTAAAGTGATAAGTGTGCCCAGTGGCCGGCCCTTAAATTATCAATTTTTTTATGATTGTTCAGATCTGGCGTATCACTGTTCTATCAACAAGAAAAGTGTCGTCAGAAGAAAAATCAAATTCACTCAGGCTTGTTTTGTTAAGAGTGGATATCAACTATACAAACTGGAATGCACTGCATATATATAGTATATTCAATTAACATCTTTTATCAAACAAACAATTCGAAAATTTACCCCTCTTCGTTCAACAGCTTCGTGTAACAATCTAACAACATCGTTTCCAACAACTCCACTACATTTGAATCCTTTCGTCCATGTGACTAGTCTTCCAACATTTAATCCTTCTTGTTTTAACGGAAAACTGAAGGTAAAGCCAAGAGGAAGTTTTTGGTCTTTGAGGTTGTGAACTGCCATGAAGTCTGCGATACACTTAGCAATGTGGTCGAACAACTGAAAGAAAACCGAAAAGCTTTATATTTATCTTATTAACGTGAATGGGTTAATAAATTTATTGGATAAGTTCTGCACACTGAGTAATAGAATTAAGAAAGTTTTTCTATTGATCAAATTCACTTGAATAGGTTCTGGATATCTAATATCTATCCCCTTGTGACATCATTGGAAGTCTTTGGATTTATTGCACATATAGATTAGTTGACACAATTGAATGTAGTTTAATACCTGAGTTCCTGGTCCGAGCATAATGTCCTCAGCAATTGGGAAGATCTTGTTTTCCATTTGAACTTCTGATCCTTTCAGAGTAATGAGTAAGACTCGGAAGTTTGTACCTCCCAGATCCAACGCTAGGAAATTCCCGGTTTCTGAAATATAATAACGTAATGTTTAGAGGATGTTTTCCTGACATATTTAGTTATTTATGTAGATTAAGGTTTGCGTAGCAATGTACAGGCTAATGCCCGATCTGGTTGCCTGCAAGAGTTCATTGATGAGCAGAACTTTGTGGCATTCTGCTACATCTTACATATTCATCCAAATTTAAGGAAATTTTCTTGCTACTTTCTCGTACCCCCCTTGCAAAAGGAATCTTACATCACAGTAAAATTATAAAATTTGGGTGAGGAGTCACTTTATCACTTTGACTAGTTAACATGATTAAAGGAGTCCAGAGTCACAGTCAGAGTCTCAAAGAAAAGATTCTCCAAAGCCCTTAATTCTATCCAAAACGCCGCCATCAAATTCAACATACCTGATCCATCAGGCAGAGCTCTGACGTATGTAGGAAACATCTTGATGACGGCCTTAGCGTTCCGTTCCCGTGACAACCCATCTTCCATCTCCTTAAGGAGAACTTCCGAGAGTTTCTTGCACTTTGCATCATCTAGGATGTACTGTTGCATCAACCGCTCAATCTGAAATTATAAAGAGAAACTTTTCATGAGTGGCTTGTTAACATCAGCAGTGATTCAGCACAAACTATTCTGAAGGTTTCAACCGCAGAAAGAAAGAACTCGGACAAGAATTGTGAATTGTCAGAACATTGACAAGGTTTGCGAATTGTCACAAAGTTGTTTATTCCGTAATAAATATATAGGCCTACAAAAAAAGGAGCTAAAAACTAGCCGTTTAACCCAGATTGGCATACTACTACTATCGACTATAACCCACAAGACAGCAGGCATCCAGCATCGTGCCAACACGATGATCAAAATTCAACAGCAATTGTTCCGATGCTTGTGCCATGTGGTCATACATCATTTGGAAATATTGTCAAATCAAATGTTTAATTATTCAAGCTGTTATGACAATTTCATTTGAGAGAAACAAGTTTATAAAGTAAATATTTCGTAAAATTGAAAAACAACACTTTCTAATGTACCTCCGCAAAAATAACTGTGCGAATTGAATCAATTACTGCAACAGTTGTGAAAAATAAACAGGATGCAAAATGGATAATAAACTTTATATGTAAATATGGCGTAAGACCAATTACTGAGCTTTACGGTTCCAAATCTTAGTTTCTACAAAATGGTCACTTCCACTAAACGGACGTCAACCTCCAGATGGCTGAAATGTCCAATTATCCATGTCTCTTGAGTTTACAGCTCAA
This sequence comes from Platynereis dumerilii, assembly GCA_026936325.1. Taxonomy (NCBI): domain Eukaryota; kingdom Metazoa; phylum Annelida; class Polychaeta; order Phyllodocida; family Nereididae; genus Platynereis; species Platynereis dumerilii. The sequence continues at coordinate 18,997,510 of JAPTHN010000005.1, read as the reverse complement.
AAGACTATCTACCAGTTGGAAGTTTCAGAGTCTGGTCCACGAGTTTGCTGTATTGCTCGAAAACATTGTCTGCCAGTTTTGAGTATCTACTAGCAAGTAGTTTTCTTCAAAAGTTTGTACAATGTACAATGGTTAGAAGTTTGAGTGTTAACGACTTAGTTGCTCAAAAAGAGTGTCTACCAATTTGAGTGTCTAATGGTGGACTGCCTATGACTTGGCATGTCTACAGTTGGTGTGTCTATCACTGGACTTCATACCCATACATTGTAATGCTGATGTTTAAAATAAACACAAAATTGTCCCAGTTATGTTGGCTAAGTAAGCTATCTTAAGGAGAAGTACATGAAACAGGTAAATATAACATGACTTAAATGGGACATTTTCACTGATTCTACAGATCGTCAAACATTTGATAGATATGCAATAACTAAAAGGTGTGCAAGAGCTAAATGTGATTATTGATTATTGAACATATAAACTTCTATTAACACTGATTAAGGTTCACAAAAAAATCACAGAAATAGGATATTGACCCATCTTTCCCGTTATCAACAAGGAAAATTACCCTTCAATTTTCATGAAAATCAAATATCTTTGTTTACATATTGACCATTGATTGTTATCACTATAACTTTACGATGATGTGAAATTACTTAAGACACATATATTTTATAGTAAATCAGAGGAAGTTTCATTGAAAATGAATATAGGACCATTTCTCTTCACTTGTTCACAGAATTTTCAATAAAATCACAAAAATTAGCTGATTTCACTATTAACACAAATTATTTCACTTCATCAACGGTCACAATGACCTTGCATGACTATAAACATTTATTCGATCGATCTTCTTTATTTTGTAGTCATCTAGCAGACCATCACCATGACTGTTCTAGAGAGTGCCCCAGAGAGATTTTAGACTACGACTAGCAGAAAAAAGCCCAGTCATCTGAGCTAAGCAGTAAAATAGCACTGTAAGACCAAGACTGTACAGTATAGGATTAGGATAGGATGACAGGAAAAATAGGAAAAATATTCCAAATTATCCTGAATCACATGCAAAAGGCCATATTTTTCTTTGTAATTTTACACGAGGTATTTCCAACATTGTTGCACCTTATCTCTCAAGTGCCTCTTAGAATAGTTAAGATAATATTACTGATCTATATTGAGACAACTTGAGATTTGTTTTCAGTTCAAATATTATGCATCCTACGTGAATTATTTTAACAGTAAAAGTTTAGTAACGTCAGAGAACACTCCTTAAATCAAAAAATTAACTTGTAAATTAGATATCAATGGCTACAGCTAATTCTAATAAGAAGTGTTAAGTATTTTCATAATAATAGACACTCAATTTTATGTCAAGTAACTCAGATTGAACAAAATAATCCAAAATGCTATATATTCTAAACAATTATGTCAAAATGACAAAAAAGTTACTTTTTACCTCGGGATCAAGTTGTAAATTACAGCTGATCTGGCGCCTCACCATATTGAAATTTTAAAATTACAAAATATTTCAAGAAGATTCCAAAAATGTTTCTATCATATAATAAAGTCCAAGACTCCTTTAAACTTTAAGTCTGGAAACAAAATGTCCCGAATACTGAAGTTATTACAGGAAAATAATTAATCCAAATGACCAAATGCAATACTTTTTTAAATTTATATTCCAAATTAATATATTTTGCTGTTCCAAATACTAAACTATCTTCCTCTGCAGACAACCTGGAATCATTTAATCAACTGGTTAGATTGTAAAAGAGCAATTGTATGGTAATAAAGAAACTTATCAAGATACATTGACCTACCATTAAAGTAGGACTACATAGCACTTGCAGAGTCAATTCGAGACTACTAAACATTTTTGATAGAGAAAAAGCATCTAAAAAAATTACAAGTATTCTATTGCTGATGACCCCTATAGGACAAAGTAGTTGCTATCAAGGTGCAACACATAAGAAAAATAAAGCTATAAGTCTGAAGAAAAAAAACCTAAAAGCCCTTAGTCCCAGAGTATATTTGCTAGAATGGTTGATTATACAACTTAGTTATAATCATAGTGTGCTGAAGATATCATACACTGGATTCCAACTTCTTAAATTTATGTTTCACTTCAGAAATATGGACGAAAGTTCTGGTTTTATGATTATTATCTTCTGTAAGGACCTCTAATTTTAAAAATATATTTTGTTCAAAACAGATTCATATCCGGGCTCAAATTATCACACCAAACTATGAAATATTTTGACAATGCAGCAGGTGTGATACCATATCATTGTTAAAATGAAAATTTTAAAAATATTGCAACTTTTTCTGAAATTTTAGATCTCACACAAGGAAAATTTTGAAAATCAAAAAAAAAAAGATCTGCTTTATGTGGTATAGTATAACATAAGTTTGAATGTTGTTGTCAAACCTACATATTCTCCAATGTTATTGTGTCATGTTGAAAATTCACCTTTATGGCAAAAATGAATTCATGAGATAATACACTAAATACAGCACCTACACACACTGCAAAGTCTCTGTCTTGCTTAAGTTATGTACATTTTAACCTGCTAACTTACAACAAATGTTTTTAAACAAATTCTAAATAACCATAAAGCTTAAATTACAAAACATGTAAATTTTTACCTGGGGATCATCATGTAAATTTATACTGATTGCACGTCGCCTGACCATTTTGAAATTTTAAAATGACTTAATATCCAAGAAGATTCCAAATGAATGTTTATAAGAAGAACTAGGAACCCTAAATATATTCCTCTTTGAAGTTCCAATTCTGGAATCCAATTATTATAAATCCTCAAGTTGTAACTAGAAAATTAATAAAACAATAAAAGAGAATCCAAATGATTAAATATTGAAGAAGAGAAATTTCGAATATATTCCAAGTGACAATTTTTGTATGATTTATATCTGATCGATCTTCGTCTTAAGACAGCTTGGAATCATTTGAGAGACTCGTAAGATTGTAGCAGAACAAATATAGAAACTTATCAACTTATGTTGACACAGCATTCAACAATGTTCAAGCAGGACATTTTTGTAAATGGCACTTGCAATGTCATGATCACAAGTAGCAGAGTAGGGGACACCAGAACGGGGTAAGTTAATCCATCGGTAAATTTGATTCTGTGGCAGTATTGATGATCAAGATAACTTAGTTCAGTTTCCTGAGGGACTAACAAAAACAGCTGATTAAATTCAAATGAACTCAATCAAGTGTTACCATGGTTACTTGAGAAATTCTCGTAGCTTGTTGTACTATAAAAACCAACACGGTGGACTTAGAAATTTGTCTACAGCCGGGATCATGTCACACAAGAACACACCTTTCTGATGATACAGTGGGTTGCAGAAGTATACACCCCCCTTGGAGTGGTCTATCATTTCCTGACATATCTTTCTTCTGAAAAGAATCATCATTCCCATATTGCTATATGGTCATACTGACCTGTCGTACAACCTATATACACCATAAAATGGAAAGTCATGGTATAGTAGAAAAAATTAAATCATTGAAAATTGGTGTTGCAAAAGTATACACCCCCCTTGTAAGTTGTGATGTACTTTATTGATAAACGTGTTGTTTTGACCTGAAGAAGTAGAATTATGGTATAGAACATTGATCTCTGATTGGTTTTTAACATTTTGGATTGTTTTACCTTATTTGTGTTACTTTAGTGGACGGAAAATATCACAAAATCCACCTACTGCAATAAAAACTGTAAAAATTCAATATAAAAATTAATCAATTATGTAATGATGTTGATAAGTTCCATTTGAGAAATTTAGAACTTGATTGGGTAAACAAAATTATTTTTGAGCCCTAATTACACATCAGCATCCCCAATTGCAATGTCAGAATGAACTGACATTGTGACCTGACGGAAGGTGTTGGGATGCTATTTCCTTGAGAAGCCCCCCAAAAGCAAGAAATTAGCTGGACAGGCAGGGATGCACCCTGATACAACCTAGAAAAAGTTTCGGTTCAATATCTGCAATAGAAGTGGAAAATACATGCGGTCAATTTTTGGATAATTTTCATATTTTGTCATGTCATTGGAAGACTGCTAAAAATATCACTGAAACTCCACTGATCATTGTCAAATTGCACCAACTTGATATTCATAACTGTTAGAACCATGCACAATGAATGGTTTTATTGAAAATGGAAACTTTTAAAACACAAGACATCAATGGGAGAGCATCATTACCAATTAATGTGACCATACCTATTTTCACTCCTGTTGCAGATATTGATCCAAAACTTTTTCTAGGTTATATCTTAGACATATGTGAAGTGGGACACTATTCAATTTTAACTAAATCATCATCCCTGATGCGGCATTATTTTACACATTCATTATAAATATGTACAGATAATCAGATATAATCAACTGGTTTGTTATGAATGGAATACTTCTGAAAATTAGGGCATTTACTTTACTAACTTATCAGAGCTATTTATAGGAACAAACCATGGTCCAACTTCAGTAATCACAGTAACATTAGCATGATTAGCGGGTTCAACTTGGTAGGATGAAAATTCTTGCAACTTGAAACATAAGCCTATCGATTCTTTTTTTCAGATGTACATCTGCCAGTACAATAGATCATCTTTGATGTACCTTTTTTAAACCAAAACAAGTTCAATATAATAGATTCACATCCAGCCTCAAATTTTCACACCAAAATATGAACTCTTTTAACAATGCAGGGGGAGCAACATTACATCATTGTGTTAAATCAAGATTTTAAAAATACAGCAACTTTTTCTGAAATTTAAGATCTCCCACAGAAAAACTTTGAATGTCAGAAGAAAATTTGCTTTCATCATGTATAGTATTACAATTTTTATTTAATATTAAAATGTTGCAGTCAAACTTATACATTCTTCAATGTTGTCGTGTCATGTTGAAAATTCACATGTTAATATGACAAAAAAGTATGATGTTATTTTATTTCCTTGAAATAAATGTTTGATATGTATCATTTGCATCATGTATTATGTATAATTTTATATTTTCAATTGTATTACTTGGATGCCATATTTTTTAGAATGTCAATAAGTGATAAGCCAAATTAATGAAATAAAAGTCGCAAATGTTTCATAACTTCGATAAGATAGCAAAAAAACTTAATTCACCATCGATCAATTAAATTATCTAGATGGACACTTAGGCCTACTCAAAAATAATAAAGATTTTCAAAAAAATGTTATGTTTACATAATTTGGAAGAAAAAAGAGCAATTTTGCAATGTCAGACTAAAGAAGATACAAGTTCCTCGTTCAACATGTTCAAGTAGAATGTCATTCAATTGAAACTATCAATCCTGCATCTACAACTAGATCATCATGATTATGGGGCAAGTGACTTATCACAATTATTGTATTAAAATGTATGGTTATTGTAGCAATGGAATCCTTGGAAAGTTTACAAGGATATAATTATCATCATCATTGAAGAGTACAACTCTTAACATCTAACCACTGAGATCATAGTTGATTCAAATAGCAAATAGGGCTCTCTCTTCCATCTCATCAATCAATCCTCATGAGCCCTCAGAATTGGGCTAAGAGGGCTGCCTTCAGCATATCTGTCTATCTATCTATCTATCTATCTATCTATCTATCTATCTATCTATCTATCTATCTATCTATCTATCTATCTATCTATCTATCTATCTATCTATATTTCTACTTATCCATCTATCTATCTTTGGGATAAATGTTAAAACAATAATGCAATGATATATATTCAAAATTCAAATAGATTTCTAGTTCAGTATGGATGGCCGAGCGCTAGAGCCCACGTCGGCTCTGCTGAAGGTCTTTGTATGGGTTCGAACCCCGGTTAGGGAAGTTAAAGGAACAAAATATATTTGGTAGACTTTCATGAGCAATATTCCAGAATTTTGAAACTTCTTTCTCCTTCAAGAACGATAATATTCTCTTTTTTTTAACAGCACAACTCCTTGGGACCTTCGAAGAATCATAACATTTGTATTCAGATATTTTCGTCCACTTATAAATGCAATCGAAGAACCTATATATGTCCTATGTAGGCCTACTTCTCAAAAACACACACACAACCTAAACTGAGGCACAATCATACAGATCAGTTGTCACTTGTCATGATAAGAGGACACATTTTTAACACTCAAGCATGACAGTTTCCCTTCAACTAGCCAAATACTAAATAAATGCAACAGTCATCATGGTCATGCTCTATTTCAACATCATCACCAAGTTAAACATGATATAGTCAGATAGTAGTAACAGTGAACTGTTGCTATTATTATTACCTACTTCTAAAAGATAGTACAACTACAGATAACACAAATTGTACTGACAGTTCTTAGAATGAAGCTAACTTCTGATCTCTATCAAAAGTGAACATATTTATTGACTTGATGGATCAAAGTGATCAAGCAAATAATTTTATCAAGTATCACATATATCATGTATATCTAGTGATGCATGGATAGCGAAAGTAGCCAGATACCGGACACGGGATATCTGTCCAACAGGAGGACTGTTCCTCTGATGGAATGCTTTTCGTTATGTTCTGTAACTGTACTTAAATTTTGGAGATGGTTACGCCATGTTTCTGACTGCGTTCTTGCAATATTCTTTTTTCTATTAACAAAGCTTTTCACTTACTTTTGAGCATCCCAGAGATCTGGTTCTGATACCAAATTCTGAATTTTTTGTACATTTCCTGCGGCAAACCCCTGTCCGAAGTTGTGCGACTTTCCCCTTAAGTCAGCAAAATTTACAGATGGGACAATACCCCAATTTGACATAAAAACACATAATTTTAGTCTTGAACATGAGAAATATTCGAAACTATCTGGCATTTATAGGTCCTTTAAAGTTCAAAAATCTTCTGCAAAGATGAAAATTTTATCACAACAAAAGTGGATGGATGATTGGGCTTTACTTCCTGTATTTATCACATTTTATGCACATGGTAGGCTTATTAGGACAGGAGCAGGACACGGTAATGAAGCAAAGGATGTTGAAATGGTCATCCAACATAGGCCCAGAGGACAAGGCAGGAGCTAGATTCGAAACCTGGACCCAGCGATTGATAGCCCAGCACGCTACCACTAGACCAACCCTTCCCCCTTATCAAATCAAAGAACTTCAACAACAAACTGCAACAATAAACCAACAACGAAACTCAAAAGGTAACAAACTTCTTAACATATTAGATATTTACCGGTAAGAATGCCGAGAGAGGCATTACGGAAGGTCTGCGCAGGTCAGCCATTTTGGTAGGTATCGCGAATCAAGTTGAAAAAAGGTATAATAGCAAATATAAAGTCGGATAAAATTTCAAATAATCCTGTGCGATTGATAGAGGTTTTCTACCTCAACAACTGGTCAATGTGTATTGGACAGTTTCTGATTTTTGGTCGTAAAATATATTTAACCTTGTTATAAGTTTACAAGTACTTTTGGGTGTTCAAAGGTATAACAATGTATCAAAATTTTACTTTCCAGAAATGATACTTCTTTTATCAGGCAAGGTTATTTGAAATTTGATGTTAAGTTATTAAAGACTGGAAGATTTTTCTATTCAGTCTTTTCTAAGGTTATAAAATGATTTAAAAAGGATTACAAATTTAGAATCACTAATGATGTATTTAAAAATGTAAATTTCTATGTCTTTCAGTACACTGTATATAAATTCAAATTTTCAGAGTAATTTTAAAGTCCACAGGTAGGTATGAGCAGTCAGGATGAGCTCAGTATAATGTTTTGACACTCAAGGTATCATGAATGAATATATACCCCAAAGCTGGGGCATAGTCAGTCATGCAGAACCAAATATTTCAGCATGCTGAATGCTGCTTATCAAATCAGAAAATGCAAAAAAAAAGAACATTTTCACATGTCATTCTTAAATTTTCATTAAATTGTTGAATGTTCAAAAATAATAGTCTGAATATACGCATTAGAAAATTCAATAAAACATTAAACAAATGTAAGTTTCCTAAAACATTAGCATGTTTTGTGAAAAAGTTTAATGCGAACTCGACTTTTTATGCAATTTTATGTTATTTTTTAATCAAATGTTAATACCTGCCACAAATTGAAATGAACAAGAAAAGAAAATAAGACTACTGTTCTACATGCTTAAAAGTGGACAAATTATTTTATCATAAAAAGTTAAAATATCACCACAATTTAGATCTACCACATAAAAAACTTTAAATCCAATTAAATCATTAAAAAAAATTTCAAAAACAAGATTTTACCAAAGCTACCATAAATTTCAAGCATTTAACATCGACTTACATACGTTTTAAGTTGGTATGACTACACAAAATCTTCATAAAACGGTGTAAATGAACACAAATCCGCCTATATTCCTTGGCATTATCACAGTATAAAGCTTATAAAGGGTAGAAAAACACTATAACCACACAGAAAACAGGTGTAATGTCTTTAAAATCATGAAGGCATTATCCTAAATTCACAGAAACAGCTAATAAATTCTGTTTTCTTTTTATAATCTCCAAAATCTTAAGGATTTTTAAGCACAGAGTGTGAATGTCACTGGTCCAGTGCTATGTCACCTTACATAGGCACCTTTCACGTAGTCCCGTTGCCATGGCAACCAGAAAAACACAATTTACAAAAAAGCTGAGAACATGCGAATCACCTTATTTGCAGTCTGGCACAGTATGGAGCATTTAGATCACTAATATAAGGCAATATATTGCTGATGAACAGGTAATGAATGAAGTGCTCACATAAACACTGATAAACCTACAACAGATTTAGTTTGAAAGGAATGATAGGTAGATAGACAGATGATGGATGGATGATTGGGGCTTTACGTCCTGTATTTATGCACTTGGTAGGCTAATTAGGACAGGGGGAGGACACGGCAATGAGGCGAAGGATGATTGAAACAGCTGTCCAACATAGGCCCAGGTGACCCGGCAAGAGCTGGATTCAAACCCTGGACCCAGCGATTGGCAGCCCAGCACGCTACCACTAGACAAACCCTCCCCCCCGATAGATAGACAGATAGATAGATAGATAGAGAGAAAGATAGATAGATAGATAGATAGATAGATAGATAGATAGATAGATGGCAAGTGCAGCCCTCCGAGCCCAGTTCTGGCCACGGATATGAGTGATTGACGAGATGGGAACTTTAGACAAGGGAGTCCTCAACATGTTGCACATTTACCCCATGTCAGGGATCTTCTATTTGCCATATAGACACATATAGACACTGATACGAGGGGACACTAATGCAATGTTTCATCCAAACAACATCCAGCTGGTTTTTGCTCATGAAGGTCCACTGAAGATTTTGGGGTTTGTTGGTTTGAACCCATGCAGGCTAGGGCTGGCCCTTTTTCAACAATGTTTAAAAAGTCCTGCTCCCTCATTCTAATATGAGGCCTTTAGGTCTTAGAAACCACCTGATACCAAAATTTTGCAGATTTGATGAAAAAAACCCAGGCCCCTGGGCCATTTTAGAAATTACGTTTTTGACAATAAGAAAAAACGCAAAAATACCTGTATCTTGAGAACTAAAGCAGATAAAGACATGATATTGACACCAAAATCTCCGGAATACCCACATTCATATTCATCTTCAATACATTTTAGGGCCCTTAACCCAATACTTTTTGTGTTATTGGCAAAAATCCATATTTTTGCTTTTATTTTCACAAAAATCGTCAGCAAAAATACAATTAATTGCAGCAATCATTGAAGACAGGTACCTGCTATGCCTCTGTTATCTTCACTATGTGTATATTATATAATTTGAACATTTGTTTTTATTTGTTTAATTGCACAAAATGCTATCAATTAGTTTTTGTGAATGAGTATTAGGCCCTACATGAATTATTTGCATCAAAACACTGCCTCATTTCAACCAAGCCGCTAAAAAAGTAAGAGAGGTTACATTCTTACAAAGGTTACATCAGAAATTGGGAAAATAATCTGCCCTTACTGCAAATTGTGTTTAGTAAGCTGCCCATTTTTTATCATAACTTATGTGCTAGTGTCTGTAAGATAATTGGTTAAAGGAGTTAGGCTTAGGTAGATGGTTTCCTTGGTAGTATGCCTCCATCGGCAGTGAACCACAAAACTTGACACATTTCATGACCTACGGTTTGATATGGGTCTTGAAAAGGGTAGCTTAATACAGTTTACTTTTCTACATTCTAGTTATTATTTCAACTATTAACATGAATAATCGTTGTCTTTCCAGTGATATAATTTACATGTTCAACATTGGTCTAACTGGTGAGTTTCTGTAATGACTCCACATCTATAGTTCAATGCTGATTGTCCACTCTGTTTAGCGTATTTTTCATTCGCTATAGGTTTTAATTTCTCTTCCCAAACAATGCCAAGAATTGACTAACAAAGAGCTGATTCACAGTTACAAGCCATTTTTGGATAGATTGTTAATTATTAACTTGTGTTGGCTAATATTTTATTCTCTCTTTTTCTGAACATCTAAGATATAATAATTGTTTTATCAATAATAATCAGTGTCTCATGGCAGAGCGCACCCTCTAGATTACATTTCATTGGGTCCCCCGGCAACTATAATCAATTGTCTTCAGTTATAAATGCCATCCCCATTCTGATTCTTTGGATTATCTCTCACATAATAAAGTAACAAAAACTGTTGCTAATTTTTTTTGTCAATTTAGTCTCTCAGGATTTATTTGTCACTGACACATATTGAATGACTCTCTAGTTTGTAGTCTATACTGAAATACCCAGTGTCCTTTACTTCATCATCAACTACACAAAACAATTTATTTTATTCTCTTTCATTAAATGTTTTCATTGGCTTGATATATCTTGATATTTTTTCGGAATCTCAGTTTGGCTGTCCATTCCTTAGATTTCACAAGCAGAAATTAATGAACCACAAGGACAACTTAAAAGGACTGACCAGTGATCACATTACTGATGCTCTACTGGACTGATGTACCCTTCTCTAGTTCCATATCATAATTGTGGGCCCACAAAATGTGTCAATTTGAGTTGTTCACTGCCGATGGAGGCATATTCCCAAGGAAACCATCCAACTAAGCCTAACTCCTTTAACCAATTATCTTACAGACACTTCAACATAATTTTAGATAACAACTACAGCTGCTTTAGCAGCATATTAAACACAATTTACAGTAAGGGCAGATTATTTTCCCAATTTCTGATGTAACCTTTGTTAGAATGTAACCTCTCTTACTTTTTGAGCGACTTGGTTGAAATTAGGCAGTGTTTTGATGCAAATAATTCATGTAATACTCATTTATAATAACTAATTGACAGCATTTTTTGCAAGTAATAACAAAAATAAATGTTCAAATTATATAATATATGTAGTGAAGATATACAGAGGCACAGAAGGTACCTGTCTTCAATGATCTCTGCAATTAATTGTATTTTTTCTGACGATTTTTGTGAAAATAAAAGCAAAAATATGGTTTTTTGCCAATAACACAGAAAGTATTGGGTTAAGGGCCCTAAAATGTATAGAAGACGAATATGAATGTGGGTATTCCGGAGATTTTGGTGTCAATATCATGTCTCTATCTGCATTAGTTCTCAAGATACAGGTATTTTTGCGTTTTTTCTTATTGTCAAAAACGTAATTTCTAAAATGGCCCAGGGGCCTGGGTTTTTTTCATCAAATCTGCAAAATTTTGGTATCAGGTGGTTTCTAAGACCTAAAGGCCTCATATTGAAGTTTTTCAGGATAAGGGAACTTAGCTGGCTACTAAGACACTAAGGCCCCTTATGCTTGGTGGAGGTTCCTTAGAGGGATTACAGAACTGTTTTTCTTAGTTTTATATAATTTCATTGCGAAGTTTCTGTGTTTGTCATAATATTGAGATTAAATATCAATATCCTAATGTGTGAAATAAACAAAGACCAGATTGTGTGCAAGCATAGACTGCGCTTGAGCAAACCCACAATGCAATATCAAGGTTTACAGCAAATATGAGTATTTAAACCTTCGGCAAAGCTTTTAAATTACACATAAAATCAAAATTAATTGATACATATAAGACCATAAAATATGCATTGTTAAACCGAGGCCTTCTGTTAACACCATGAATTTGGTGTATGCATCCTCCTTCTTCAAACATGTACATTAACATAAATATTTTGGAACGGATATTTCTAACATCTGTCAATGGGGCCTGGTACATGTGCAGTTGTGTATGATTCAAATTTTTACTGAAAAAAAAAAAAGTGGGGGAGACTTAGGTAAGTGGTGTCATCTTTGCCTTGGGGTAATTTTCTATTTTTAAAAACTTAGTTTGTGAAGTAGTGTTGTGCCGGTTCCCGTAATTTCGATTCGGTCGGTTTCGGTTTCTCCACTTCAACTGAAACTCTAACCAAAGTTCAATCTTACAACCGAGTGTTTCGGTAATTATAATACATAATTTTATTGAGAAAACAACGAAGTAATCCACAAAATGTCAATCTGTTCACTCTCCCAGACGAGTGCCATGTTTATGCATTGAATTTACGGTCCGAAAAACGATTTTGCGGACCGGGTGCTGAACTGCGGATCGCAAAATTGTGTCGGGCACATTACGGACCACATGGATTCGTCTGCAACAGAAACCGCAACCAAAACCTCGGTTTTTGGGTCAGAAACAACCAAAAGCCGAACCAAACAAAAAATATGACAACCGCCCAACACTATTGTAAAGCAATTAAAACAATGGGACACAACAATTAGGGATAATGGTGGACCTTTACAAAGAGTTCTAGGTTGCACATCTGAACCCTGTGTTGCTGTAAGGTTTATCATTGGATTAGTCAGGTTGGTTGATCCCTTTTTTTTTAAACTTACATTGTATTTTACCTTTTTTCTAATATTTTAATCATTCATATAATTCATATAATATTTGCAGCATATAATTGGTTTGTTATAGTATCTTATATTGACACAATTTATTGGTTGTCTAAATGTATCATATCATGCCACCAGTGACTCGAATATTGGTTTGGGGACAATGTCACTCAAATTACAGCTTAAGTGTTACTCCCAATTCTGACAACATATCAGTTAAACAAGTTAAATTATAAGGAGCAGGAGACATTGATGTTGCTAATTCAGCACTGGCCAATTGTACGTCAAATTTTATCTATAAATTTTGAGTACAGAATTTTCACAATTAAAAATGACATTTTTGTCTGGTGCAGCTGAGACTGAGCCAAGGCCCACACCATCAGAATATGACCATCAAGGGAGGCAGGTCTCGAACCTCCAACACTAGCTTCATGTATCAAATTAGGGAATCATCTGCCTGATTTAGTTAACGATGGTTTATAAAAGTTACAACTTGCCCCAATCTCCCCCAGTGAGAATTTGAGTAAATTCTGGAATGCTTGCAGCATTTACAGTACAATTTAATTTTTTTTTGTTTTGGAAGGTTATCAATCTCATTGATAATTTTATTCAATTCAAACCAAAATTATTGATTTAGAGGCACTGGAAATCAAATAAAATCTGTTTTAGTCTAGACCCCACCCCCTCATCCAACATCCTTCCAATAAACAGTTTGATAGTACATATCTGAAACTTTGGCATGTATATCAAGGTATTTTCTTACAGAAAAATTTATGGAACATGCTCCATCACATTGTTCCAGCAACAGGACTGTGCAGTCGTGGGTTTGCTGCTTCTCTTATTGATTTGTCAGTTCTATCGAGATTATGCATGTGTTGGTAAAACAATGCAAGTCAGTTAACTGGTGTGTTTTCCTCAGTATGGGCTTGATGAACCAATGCGAAATGAAATCTGCTAAGTTTGTCAAACAACGGATTTTCACCTTAGGCATTCTCACTTCTGTAATCCTTCTAAGGGGACATTCTTAGTAGACTTTATGCTCTGCAAGTGGATGGAACTAACATAAGTACCCATAAGTACCTATGTTTGGCTGTTAGTGGATTCTTTGGTGCCTTACAGTTGTCATAAGTAGCCAAATGTGCTGTAAGGACCCATTTAAGGGGCCATGGCTACTAGTGTTAGTACCTAAGTAGCTCATAAGTGGGTGTTTAATGTCTTAGTAAACACCTTAGTTCCCTTATCCTGAAAAACTTCATTAGAATGAGGGAGCAGGACTTTTTAAACATTGTTGAAAAAGGGCCAGCCCTAAATTGCAGGCAAAGACCTTCAGCAGGGCAGGACCAGCTATTGAGCTCTATTGGGACACCAGGTTTGAAAGCTTATTTCTGAATTATCACTCATCATTTGAGAAATATGGACAAAAAACCAAAATTGGTCATTCACCATGTTCACTCGAAATGCCCTATCTCAACTTGCCTTAAATTTTATCAACTCTATGGTTGGAGTGACTGAATTGTTTGATAAACAGGTACTACACAATATCACAAGTGACCATTAACACAGAAAATCATCAACTTGAAACAATTCACAATTGTCACAAAAGGTTACCATGGTAACAATTTAATCACTGCAACTGCAGCCAAAATAATCCCCCACATGCTTCTGATTTCCTTTTGCACATAGATAAGCAGGTTACAATTTGAGAGACAGTTACATAGATAGACAAATGGATATATATAGACAGTATAATTTAGCCATACAAATCGGGGATCGCCAGTATTTATTTTATTTATTTATTTAAGTCATTTTTACAAGCGCTATATCATATAATTTTTCTATGCGCTGTACAAGAACAGAAATTTTAAAATGTAAATATATATATATAAGATTAAAAGTATAATTTGGCTGTAAATAACTATAAAATCGACTAGATTGAAATTAGAAAGAGCAGGTATATCAAGGTAAGTCTCTAAAATGTTGTTTAAACAACAGAGTCTTTAAGGCTCTTTTAAAAGAGTGAAAAGATGGCGCTTCTTGTAATTGGTGGGGTAATGTGTTCCAGTAGACACCAAAGGGGAGGAACTTGGAAATTCTAAAATGTTTAGAGATCAACCTACCAGAAATTGTCTATTTCAAGACTGCCTAAAAATATTTCATTTTCACTAAAACTGGGCAAGACCCTCCCTGTCCACCTCCCTGGATGCCCCTTACATAACTTCACTGACCAAGAATAGAAGCACTAATAAAAGCAAGATATTCTACAGGTTCAGGAAGAATTCAGCAGAGTGAAGTTGTACTGCCCAGATGGTACAAGCAGACAAGCACCTTATCAAACATGGTATAGGGTGGTAGATTATGTTTGCTTAATGATGTACAGGTACCAATTTACATCGAGTACCACAAGGGGGACACATAATCGACAACAATGCAAACACGCCCCCTATTGTAAATGACATGCATCAACAGAATCCTTACAATGGACTCATTCACCAGAAAACTACTATGCACATAGTACTAAGCTCTACTACAAACTACTCTGATATCATTATTCTGTTTCACTGAACCCAGAATAGAAACTTGGTCTTATAAAACATTTTCATGGCCTTCACCTTTAAAAGAAATCTTAAAAGAAGCTAAAGAGATCTCAAATGTTCATGATGATAAGTGAAAATTTGTAGAAAGAAATTATTTTTATACAGAACTATTTTATTTATTTTTCAACAGTACTTTTGAAGTTATCAAAAAATTGACTGCCTGGTATGATAAGCTTTTGAGAGTGTAATTATTTAATTAATTAAGGAAATTATATAATTGAATATGATAAAGGTTAGAGGCTTTGGGTTAGCTACAAACCTGGAGAATTACAGTAGATTAAGAAATCAATCAAATTGATCAATCGACCGAGCAAAAGTTGGGGACAACAGCGAAAGATATCGTTTGCTGAACATTTATTTATATTCTATAGACTCCAATGAAATATTTTTTAAAGTCTAAGCCATTCAGATACATATTCTAAAATTAATATTACACATGTTATGAAAATAACAAAATATCATGAAGCATGACTTCAATTTTTTTGACTATACTATAAGCCATTGACTCTGAAGTTACATTGAATCACATAAATTCAGGTATTTTCAATGTCCAAACTGAATTTATGTTTGTAAAATAAAGTGCTTCATGTAAAGTTTTGCTATAAGTTTGTGAACAAACAATTACCTCAGTACTTCTATGAACTTCAAGAGGATACTACTCATACTCATTTCACACGACAGAGAGAGATGCTTCGTCTTCCTGCTGTGAGACATGACTTTGCAAAGCAGGCAATAAGGTATCATTTTCCTTTTGTATTTAACAACATGGATCCAAATTTTAAGGCAAAAATCAGTACCCACAGCTTCTTTGGGTACAAATTATATATCAAGAATAAGATTATTGAATCCTATGAGACTGTTTGCATAATTGAAAATTGTTACATATGTGGTCGTTAGTGTCCCCTGGTGTCCTGTTCTTTTGTCTTCTGATGAAATCTGCTAAATTTCAAATTTAAAATTATAATTATTTTTCTAATGAATTTAAAAAAATTTGCATTGTGACCTTCTCCTTTTATATATTCAGCATACACTGAATCTGAAATAATAGTATATTCAGCAATAATTTTTTCCGTATATATATATGCCTTTATATAAATAAAGGGGTGGCCTCTCTGCAGCGACAAACAAGTCTTTGAGAGGTCTCCCTTCCCGCTCTACTACAATAATTAAAAGCAAATAGTTGATAAATATTGTAAATTATATATATATGGGAAAAATAAACGAATCTGAATCTGAATCTGAATCTGAAAAAACGGCAACTTATTGATTAGTAAATCTGACTTGTAAAATTTAATAAATATGTCTCCACAACAAACCTAGAGATACAGAAGTTTAAAACAACAAAATTGACTTGCAAATTAATAGTTTTGCTTTCTCAAAATAGCATATGAACCAAAACAACATTTCTGAGAAGGATAATGTCAATCTTAAACAAAATGCATTGTTTTTTTTAAACAAGACAGATTCATATAACTGAAAACATTTGAATAACCAAATGTGTGTCCATCTCAACTTGAATTGGGTCACACATAAAAATATAAAAAATCTGATGATTAAAATTAAACTACCTGTTGTTCAACCTTCATATTGGTGCTGATATCCTAAGAATTTATATGACAGTATTTCCAAATAGTGTTGTTACCAATACTGGACACTGCAACTGTCTGAGTTATTCGGTCACTAAAATATTGTGAATTGTATAGTCCTTTAAATAGTCCTATACGGTCCAGTTAACAACATAATAGCCCAGGTAGGCCAAAATGTAGTCCACAAAGTCATTAGCATATGAATGCATAAGTCAATAATTGCATTGCATGCTGTATTAAGTGCATCAAAATATTAAAATTTTATATACTATATATAGTATTTCAATATTTTGTGTTTATATGTAAATGTTTTACACAAATATTTTGACAACTATGTACGAAAGAAAGTTAATTATTTCTATAAATTCTAGAATAATTAAAATACAAGTCAATTAACGAGATCTATTATCAATAATTTTGTACAAAGATATTAAATATTCCCAGCACACATGATTTGAAATAAGCGAGATGATACTGCTGAATGATTATATCAATTCTATCTGTTATGCATCTCATCATATACCGCAAATTTTCTTAATTAATTAAAGAAAATTCAAGAAAGTTATTATAAGTCATATTCCATTCAATATCCATGTATTGAAATTCCTTGAATTCTAAAATTTAAAATGTTCACACAAAAAATGTAAAGATAGCCCAATCACTGTACCAGGATGAATACAGAAATGGACAATATCAATGTTATCCGCAATGAAATTAGTTGATTAATGGGACAAAATGAGAAAGCCCACGCTTAAATGTCATCAGATTGGCCCACATCAGTTTTGCAATCGCGGGCTACCTTCCGGCTCCCCTGCTTCAAGCAGCAGCAAGTTCTAAAGCTTTCTAATCAATAAAGGTTTCTACATCAAAGAAAGGGTAAATTTACAATGGCCAATATTAAGTGCTTTTGATGAAAATAAAAAATAGAAATAAGTATATTTTCAATTCGGTACATCACAATATTGATAAACAGTACAACCCAAAATAAAGTACGACTACCCCAGCAGGAAAGAAGAATCACTACTAGGACTTTTTTGTCATTAATCATAAAATTAATTGAAAAAACACCTTTAGCTGTTTAGGCCCAATATAATATTGTGATTTTTCTTGGGTGTTTCTTTCTGTTTCCTCAAAGCGACAATGGAAGATCTACCTGATTACCTGTCTGCATATTTGTCTATCTATCTATCTGGACTATCTTTCTTGCTATGGATTTTCTACAAGCACAAGACCACCACAGATCTATCATAATCATCACAACTTAACAACTTATCACATTTTTTCCTTTTTGCCATTGAGTAATATTTTAGTGTCCTTCAGACATCAGTCAGGTACAACAAGGGGCTCTCAAAATAGATCAATCAGACTGAATGACGTCATCTATGCAATGAGGGGCACCTATGAGACGTTGCACGTCATCCCTGGCGCACTCAATGACCTTCAAGACGTGGCATGTGTCGTACGTGGGTGTGTCCCTCAGAGCCAATCAGCTGTGAGTATTGCGAAGGTGTGTGATGCCAACAACCAATCAGAATGCACGAAGCGGCCAAGCCTCTTGCATCAGATCGTCTGCTATTTCTTCAATGAATCAGAGAATTAGAACACAAGGGCGTACAAATGTAAAGGTGGGGGGGGGGGGGGGGAGTCATTTTAGTTTTGTAGCTTTTTCGAAACGTAATTTGAAAAAGAATTGCTTCCACATAAAATTAATATGGATAAACATGTTTGGCTATAGAAAGTAGATTATGTATTAGGCCTAGACAATAAATGCTTCAATAAATCTACCTTGTATAAATGTATCTGTGATATTGAATGTATTTTATGTACAGCAGTTCTGAAGTAATAATACATGATCTTGGCCTATCTTATTATCTTTAATATCCTGATTTGATTCTATCTGCACGGTACAATAAACTGCCTCCCATGACATCATCACCTATCTTCAAAGACCCCTCCAGCTTCAATTCATATTCGTACGCCCCTGGTATGGAAATTTTCACCATAAATAAACAAAAAAGAATAAATATGACTTTGACACCTCAGCTGCATGGGCTCATGAATCAATTTGAATGTTTGTACACAAACCGTGGCAACTATGCCAAGTCATGACATGTATTACACATAATATCCTGCACTTTTTCATTGTCTATAGTGCAGATAAACCACTGAACACTGAAATGTATGCAGAGGCATTTTAACAAGGATATTGCATCCACGTTTCAGGATGGCGAGTGCCATTTTTATGAGAAACTTGACTCCTAAAATTGTAAATTGTAAATGCTAGACTTCATCCCCAGATCCCAGACTATGAAATACTTGAACTGCATAAAAACTATGTCTGGCTCAGACTGGTTGTAAGGCACAGGCCTCATGGTTATCCGAAAAGTGTGAGGTTTTTTTATTTAATGATGTCACACACTATAGAGCACGATTTTTATTCAAATTCTGATGTGATAATTAAAAATTTATCACAGAAAAAATTGTGATAAAATGTATTCAAGTAATTTAAACCGCCTCATATTTCCAGATCTCTTGATAAGATTATTACAATAAAGAACTATCACCAAAAAAAATATAATAAATGGAATTAAATTTTAGGACATAGTCCGAAATACATGTTAAACCAATTTTTTTCGGGTCTACGAAAATGATCATATCAAACAATATCTCCTAAAACATTCCTAAATATAAATTAATTTTCAATGCATGTTACTTTTTTTTTTCATTCTTGATCCAGACTTCACAAAAGTTAACCCTGGCCAGCTTAACTTGACATGACTTATTTTCATATTAACCCCTAAATGCCAGTAGGGTCAATGACCTCAGTGAATGACCTATACCAAACTACCTGGTAGTACTGATGAAAGGCTGTTATGTGCAGGTAACCCAAGGTAACCTCATATCTCAGGTAGTTATAGTAGAGAACTCTGTTAGCATTTGAAAGTAGCTGTTTTGCCTGTGATGTGTTAAAACTGATAGTATTGCCCTAAGATACGATGTGTTAGAACTGCAAGGCATTGCCCTTAGCTATAGGTTACTTTTTGGTGAGAAAGGGTAGTCTATATGCGTGCAAGACCCAAGAGTACGGAAAGGTAAATCCGTGTTTTTTTATTTTTTATGCTAAATTGTTGCATTTTCAGGCGTTGCAATATATGCAAATGCGATGTACAAAACAAAGTTCTTTCATTTCTGGTATTATTTCATTCGTAATAATATTTTAGGATGCCGTGCACTAAAAATAAAAAATTTGGTCTTGCGTATCCATAAAAAAAATATTAAAATCTGTGCGTTTACAAAAGAAGGCTAAAAAAAGCAAAATCAAAATGCTTTACCACATTGTAAGTTTCATCTTGCGTTAGTTTCATCTTCTTTGGAGTAGATACCATTTTATCAAAAACATTAACCATATTTTCCAAAATTACAAAGTCATTTTATCCGTTATCCTTTGACACGTATTATGAATAGCGTATACCATAGGTCCATGCGATCAAATATTTTGGAATTTAAGTAATGTCATTTTGTAAAGTATATCCCATCAGAGAGGAAAAGTTATCTATAAATTAAAAATATATCATTACGAAAGGTCTCAAGTTCACTTTTTATCAATGATTTTATAGCACTTTTCAGGAAGTTAAAAAACTAGACCATGCACAATGCACATGCACAAAATTACAGGGTGTCTACAGAAAAAGAGGACAGTCACTTTTCTTCTTTTTCACACTTGTATAAGTTCAGAATTTGGTGATAAGTCTAACATAAGAATGGATTCGATAGTCAGCCATATTATTTCTATTGTAAATATGTTTATTTGTGGATTAAATCACTACTAAAGGAAAAATGCAAGCATGATATGAAAAAGTGCTTGCACTGCTCTAAGCTGAAAAAGTTCATCCTGTTTTCCTCATTCTTGATGAGACATTTTTCACCATTTATGGTGCTTGTGAGGGCAGGAATGATTAATGCGTGAGTAGTGGGACATTTGCTGATGCTCCAGCTGCCGATAATTCAATTCAGGACCTAACACTTGGTCTTCAACATGGAGTCATCTGATGACAAGAAAATCACAAAAATGTCTGAAATAAACTATTGACCAGAGTACCAGAATCAATGCAAATGTTTATAATAACATTTTTAAATAATTTGAGGTGCCATTGTATCAAACGAGAAACTCTTTTGTTGACAAGATTATCTTCCTACGAGGTGTAGCACCTGTTCATACTGCGAAGGAGACTTAGGAGTGCCTCAAAACAAGCCTCCTGAGCCAGGTAGAGTGCCATCCCTTGTCTCCTGAGCTGGACCCAGTGGATTATTCAGTATTGGCAAATTGGGAGACAGAATCCAGCGAGTTATCGCAACCGTTGCATTAAAGTTAAAGGCCTCCGTCATGTCTGCATGGGGCAAAATGTTCGTGGAGAGCATCAAACACGATTATGCATCAATTATGTCGCATCTGCAGTAAGTTACCACATCCAGGGGTGCAAATAATGGGTAATTTGACTGTTCTGAATATACTGTTCATATATAAATCATGTTTTGTTGAATAATGATGCTTGGCACAAAATTAAATGTAAACAAATCCAATTGTGTTGACTGTCCTCTTTTTCTGTAGACACCCTGTAATAACACCAAGCACACATCTTTATATTATATAAGGTACAACTTTGAGAGATTTTATCATAAGGTATTGCGCTTTCAAGTCCAACTAATTATTAAAATTCTCAATTCCCCCCCCCCCAGTATGATCAGGTATATCACACCTGCACCTAGTTTTAGAATTATGCATCTCGCTCACAAATTTAAAATATTAAAATAAGCCAAGAAAATTATGCTCACACTGCATCAAAAACTCTCTATCCATCTTGACACGAGAAATTATTCATGCTTCTATCTATCTATCTATCTATTTATCTATCTATCTATCGTCGAGAGCACTGAATGACAAACCAAAACATATTTTAATAACCCTAAACTGACAAAAATTGAGGAGGTAGAGACTCCTTCAAAAACTTGTGCGTCAGAAAAAATGACTGATGTTCTTACATCAGAATTAAGGAACGTCAATCCCATAAATTATCAAATATTTAATCACGATAGTATGCTTTATTTAAAAGCTCTTCAGACACTTTTATCTAATCTTCAGACTTGAAATATTTCTTTGAAAACCATTTACGTAAAAAAATTCTAAATAAAAGCCCTCCAAGTTATGTTAAAGGCGTCACTGCCAGGTTCGTACATGTGTTACAGGACAGTTTTAGATAGCATTAATTCAAGATAGCTGTAGTTACTTCGATAAGGTTTCTATGAAATATTACTGATATCAGGTGTGTCAAAAATTGTAAATAAATAAATACACGTGGCCGCTGCGCATGGCGCAAACTGTACAAATCGGGTTTTCCGGAATGAACTATGTTCTGATAACACTGTTTATATCCATCATGTTACTATTTTTACATTCTGAATTTCTGATATAAGTTTTTTTTATCCCATACAACATGAAAGATATCAATCATAATTCAAAATTGTGTGACAGAGAGAAATCATCACAAAAAGAAACTATCGACTGTTGTGACCAGACTTCCAAAGACCTTCATTCAAAACCATAAGTTCTCTTTTATTCGAGACAACTGAAATATGATTTTATATCTTCCATAATATTGTTGTATTTTTAGCATTCTTTTTTTTTTTCAGCAAAACTTATCTCTGGGCAGGAATTGGTTGAACAATGTAGGTCATTGCCCTTTCTTTTCAAATAATTTTTAAAGGTTAAAACTAAATTTATGAGATTCTATTTCAAAATCTTCAATTGCTGAAAACTTAAAAGTTACTTCATAACTCTTATCACTAGTAAATACCTGGTGTGAAGGTCCAGTGACTTCGGAGTCAGTTGATTCAGCCTCATTCTGATGTTCAACCTCGTTTTGAGATTTCAGCAATTTTATCTGATCTTCTTCTGCTCCAACGAGGACATTTTTGAAAATATTTTCTGCCAGATCTCTCATTTTTGAATTTTGAGTATATTTCAATCAAATATGAAAATATTTGACTTCAAATTTGAGTATTTGAATCAGACTTTGAGTATTTGAATCAAAGCTGCAGTCTTTGAGCTATTTAAAATGCAATGATTTTGAACAAAATTCAAATTTGTTTTGCCAAAAGTAAATTTCAAAGCTGATAATTTCTATAAGGTTTCCAACTCTTAATGTAAAATATAATCCAGCAAGTGTTCTTCCTGAATACTTTCACAATACTAGAGAACTCAGGTCTAATGTTTGTAAAATGTTTCAATGTTATTATTGACTCAATATTACTACTTCCTTATATAGTAAGAGAAGTATCAACATAGGGGGAGTGCCTACTGTGAGGACGTTTCTGATTGGTCACACCTCCTGGAGGTGTGACCAATCACAGAGCAGCACATGACTTATTGTGTGCGTCATACTTTCCATCATAGAATCCTCTTTCACAGCAGACGTTATTTAATGACTACAAAAAAAAAGAGAGATGAAAAAATCTAAACAATTTAATCATCAATCGTAATCTAGTAGTTTCAAAATGTAGGACTTTCAAAATAAAGGACTAATCTTGTGAAATGAGCTCAAATGACTAAATTGCAAAATGGCCAGCTGCAATCTGCATCCTTACAGTCAGACATAAAGTATGATGCAATGTTATTCTTAATATAATAAGTACATCAAATGGAAAAGTTTTGTTTCAGTCTGAGATTATAAAGTAGGATATATGAAAAAGTTACCAAACACTGAAACCAACATTACGGGGCAACCATTAGATATTCAGGAAGATGGGGGCTTGGAGTTTTCCTTGATGGGAAATTATTTATTTCACGGTAACAATAACAGTAATTATTTACTTTGAGCATGCAACGATCTCTAATATTGTTTGTTTCTTAAATCTTAATCAAACAATCGGTTAAGAAATACCCCACCATTCTTATTTCAAGGCAGCCAAAAAAGAATAAATTTATATATTTCGTGAAAATGATTATATCATTTTTGAAAATAACAAAACTCCAACCCCCCCAACCCCCCCGAGTTCTAATGGTTGCCCCCCCCCCCAAATCATAACGAGAATTTCAAAAAAAAAATGCAAGTTTCTCAGAACATGAATTTCAGAATTATTGCAATTTTTCTGAAAAGTAGTCGGCAACAGAATAACATAATTGCGCCTTCAAACTCCAATAGTCCACAGCTACACCAGCCTAAATCCAGGGTCAACTCAACTTTATGATTGCACATAGACTTTCTTGAAAAGTGCAAAGTAGTTTAATCCTCCATAATTGCTTAAAAGTAACAAACATCATGACAATACTTCTTATTAATCCTACTTGGTCTCTCAGGAAATACTTGAAGATTTATAACAAACAATTCCTAGATCAGCCCTTTTTTATGTGAATGTAATTTGTATGATTTATTTAAAAAATATTTTTATGGCAGGGTTGCTTGGTTTAAATTTATTTTAATTGAGTGTAAACCATAATCGAATTATTTCATTGCTCTACAAAAATTGATTTTTCAGTCACTTGATTAAAATATTCCCTTTTCACTTGGAAAAACTTTTTTTCATTTTTTAAATTTCAATTAAAGACCAATAATACACATTTTTAAAAGAAAGATCTAATATCAGTTTTCTTGGTCAATTTTGCACTTATAAAAGCTAAACATATTTTTTCTTTTCTTTCTGCAAATTGTACAGTTTATTGTTTTTATTGTCATTACAATTTTACAAGTCACCCTGCTTTAATAGTATCAACTTGTAAATTTGAATTTTTCTCTTTTCGGGCAAAATCAATTTTTCCAAGGATATATTCATTATACTGAACCATTCGAATTGACAACAATTAGTCAAATGACGGACATCGAATGTATAATAATAAGAATGACATAATTTTTTTCCAAAAAAAAAATATCCATCAAATTCCAATTTCCAAGAAATTTTACATCGTCAGGAATCAGGGACGTGCGCTGTATCATGAAACATTCATGTTTATTCGCATATCAACATACCATAATCATGATAATTATGGAGTGCGTAAGAGGATCAGTATTTACTGTCAGAAAACAAATTTCGATTGACAATAATTAATGTAAATCATATTTCTTGTGTCACAAGTCACAATAATTTTTCAGAAAACTATATATGCTTTAATTTTTTAGGTATTTGAAGGACATAGATGAATGAATTGAGTTTTAGCAATCCGCTGAGGTCATCGACAAAATTTTCAAATTGCATTATATGTTTTTGGGAATGTGCTGAAAAAATTCTGAAATGTCAATTAGAAATATCTAATGAGTTTAATCTAACTCCTTAAAACAAAGACCCCTGCTAGATATGTTATGTATTCTAATTGGCTAATCATGCTAATTGTACAATACTTATGATAAACATATGACGAAAGGCAAATATTCAGATTGCCTGGGATGTGCCATTGGATCCAAAGACAAGGCTCTGTAAAAAAGACAGGAACAATCCTATATTTTCAATAGCGGGGTCTAAAGTTTGCAGTTCACTGTGCTCAACATGACACAGTGTGAACATGAGAATCAAGACGCCCGCCATTTGCAACAGACGCAAGATGGATGGATGGACGATTGGGGCTTTACATCCTGTATTTATGCACTGGGTAGTCTAGTTAGGACAGGATGAAGACATGGAAATGAGGCAAAGGATGACTGAAACAGCCATCCAACATTGTCCCGCGTGACCCCGCAAGAGCGGGATTCGAACCCTGGACCCAGCGATTGGCAGGCTTGTACGCTAACACTAGACCAACCCTCCCCCCAACCCGAAAGGCAGAGACAAGTTCTCAGAGAACTAGGCACAAGGCTGCAGTTCGAGGAAATACATATATATGGTACATGCAAGTAAACAATGATAGATGCTACAGACCAGGATATATCTTAATTTGGCTGCGATCTTTGATCAATATCAATAAATCAACATTCAACAACTGGATATGAGTTCAGCTAATTCAGGATATATTTGATGTATAAATCTTTCTATGTTTACAAATTTTTGGTGCACCAAGTATGACAACTATAACCAGGATAATATAGAATTGGAAACCAAAGCAGAACATGAAGAGAGTGATCTAATGAAAAACAATTAAACAACTTTTATTTATAACTCATGAGTGGCTATAATTAGCTAGCATGAATTTACTAAACTGGTTGGTTGGTCAAGTAATCCTACAGTTGATTAACTGATCAATCAATCAATCAATCAATCAATCAATCAATCAATCAATCAATCAATCAATCAATCAGTCAGTCAATCAATCAGTCAGTGTTTAAAGGTATGGTCAACTAAAACAAACTGTGAGTATAGCATAATGTATCCTCGATGAGACACTAAGTGACAGTTTTGGCCACTGTTTATTTACATATTTTTTATTTACAAACAATATTTACAAATAATTCAAAGTTATCCCTAAATATCTTTAAGATTCAAATTCCATCACCCACTTCAACTTTGAATTTTAAACCATAAACATTGCTCAATGGACTTAGAAAATGACTGTTCTAAAAAGATTAAACATGTTAAAGTTGAAAAGATTGAAGTTGAACCTAGGTTATAATATAGGTGCTGTCCAGTTCAATCAATTATGACAATTCAACATTTGGTAACATGTTCAGAACTTTAAACATTGCATGGAGCAACACAAGGGTTAGACCAAGGAATTCTTATAGAATGACAGTTCAATGACTGGACTCAATACCAAAATAAAGATTTTTTTGGAGTTTGAAGTTTCAATGTGCAATATATCTGTAACTCCAAAATGTTTCACTCAAGAAAAATTTACTAAACAAATGCCTTAACTTTATGTGTTCTTTATTTGTAGGGCTTGCAAACTTTACTGTGAAATCATGAATGTTGTTTATTTTACCTAATCACCTGAACAGTAGTTCTCAGGATTTCTGTGAGATGGCATGAGCAGTAGCGTCCCTATGGGGGGCCACGGGGGGCCATGTGCCCCCAATATAGGACCGGTGCCCCCAGGTGCCCCCAATATGAACATTCCAACTCTGGCTAAAATACACAATTAGTATAGTGGGTGCCCCCCCCCAGAGAATCGCGTGCCCCCAAGGTCCCCCCCCCTCCCCCCACTCGAGACCCCCCCCCCCAATTACACCAATGGGCATGAGCAATGTGTCTCAACTGAGGAGCAGATTTGAGCGGCAGATTCAACTATTTTGAAGATATCTCAAAACAATTTCATATTGACCTGACCAATCAATGTAAGCCCCTGTAAATTGAGCATTCCAAATCGATGAGCATGTTGTTAATCAAACTTCCATAATTTGGGTCTGTCGACTCCGCAAATATTTTGGCGAATTGGGGTAAGTATTGGACATGTGTGACCTCATGTTTTCTAACTTCTGAGACATTTCATAATTCCATTTGTCTCATTAAAGGGTTATCAACCTTTCATCTCACATAACAAAACATTGAACGTTTGAGTTACACAACCTATTTCCCCAACACAATATTGTTTTTTGAGAATTTAAAAATCACAAATTGCCAGAAGGTGCACGATATCACATCATCGCAAGACAACTGCAATTAACCATTTTCTAAAATAGCATGTCTTGCACATGATTAGAGTAAATATAAGCACAGCCAAACAAAAAATATAAACAGATGTATAAATAATGTAAACAAAGCATGAACCTACATGAGTACATTCAGGTAGGTACATCAATATCTTACCACTTCAGCATAGATTCTTGAGGGCATCGTCTGATTTTTACAAATTCCTAAAATTTCTAGAATTTGCCGCCTCACCATGTCTTTCAATTTTGTTTCGCAGTGTTTGCCAGTCTCTGTTTGGGTTATAAATTTGTGTGACATTGAAAAAAAAAATTCGAAGGGACAAACTGCGTGAGGTGACAATGCCCATAGTCAATATATGGATGGATGATTGGGGCTTTAAGTCCTATATTTATGCACTTGGTAGGCTAATCGTGACAGCAGGAGGACACGGCAATGAGGCACAGAAAGACTGAAACAACCATCCAACATAGGCCCAGGTGACCCGGCAAGAGCTGGATTCGAACCCTGGACCCAACGATTGACAGTCTAGCACTCTACCAGTACACCAACCCTCCCCACGGAATTGAATGTGGGACCCAGTGGTTGGAAATCAGATGTAACACCTCAAGCTGAACGTTGGCATTTTCTATTTACAAAACATTGTTTTTATCCAGGATTTAACTGATGGGAAAAATAAACAAAAGATATTTACCTAAATTAGAACATTTTACTCGATGTATATTATGAAAAAAAGATAAATTGTAATTACTAATATACATTGTATATTAGTAATCACAATTTACCTTTTTTTTGCAAATTCCAGAAATTTCTACGATTAGCTTTTTTTACTTACTTTTTAGATGCTTTCACTCAAGTTTTTATTTTGTTTTTACTTAGTTTCTGGATTGTTTTTACTCATGGGGTGTAAGAGTAGTCCAGTTACTAAGTACATGATGTTATACCTAATGGCAATAGGCCCAAGGTGAGAGTCTGAAGGTCCTATGTAGACATTGGTAAGTGGCTGCCATATTTCTGATATTTCCGGAGCGACTCCGAGTATACCGAGTGACTTTTGTGATTTTTGCGGGTGCTACAAATAATAATTATACAACCACGTGCCTAAGAACAGCTACATTGACTACTTTTATGATGATTCACTACTACATTCTGACACAACTATAGGGCCTAAACCTATACATTTTGCACGCTCAGTTAATAGAAAAAACTAGAGGCAGCATCAGATAGGGGATCATCTGGCGCATGGAATGCTGTCCCACAGGGACGAAATGTTGGCGCATTATTTTTCCATTTATATAGAAAATTTACAGACTATCCCCTGTGGGTACCCCACCCTTGGGGTGTCCCCCGGGATTACCCGCACCCTTGGGGTGTCCCCCGGGGGTACCCCCACCATTTGGGTGACCCTTGGGGGTACCCCACCCTTGGGGTGACCCTCGAGGTACCACCACCCTTTGGGTATCTCCCGGGGGTACCCCCACCCTTTGAGTATCTCCTGGGGGCACCCCCATCCTTTTGGTATCCCCGAGGGTACCCCCACCCTTGGGGTGTCCCCCGGGGTACCCCCACCCTTTGGGTGTCCCCCGGGGTTCCCCCAACCCTTGGGGTGTCCCCGGGGGTACCCCCAACCCTTGGGGTGTCCCCGGGGGTACCCCCACCCTTTGGGTGTCCCCCGGGGGCACCCCCACCCTTCGGGTATCCCCGGGGTACCCCCACCCTTTGGGTATCTCCCGGGGGTACCCCCACCCTTTGGGTATCTCCCGGGGGTACCCCCACCCTTTGGGTATCTCCAGGGGTACCCCCATCCTTTTGGTATCCCCGAGGGTACCCCCAGCCTTGGGGTATCCCACAGGGGTACCCCCACCCTTGGGGTATCCCCGGGGGTACCCCACCCTTGGGATACCATTGACTGCTATCATTGACTGCTATCATTGATTGCTATCATTTCTGCCTGAGCTGTGTCTACGCCTCCGCCACTTCAGCCTCCGCCATCCGCCATGTGACACAGTAAAAACAGAGTAGGCTGCCATATATATATGGCGCCAACAAAAATTGGCATGACAAATTTGTTAAATTTGCATTTCTCAATTACACGCCTTGTCTCACAAATATAATTTTATGTCACTACAAATATTAATTTATTTGTAATACCACTAATTATGCAAAAAAAAGTCTGCAAGCAAGTCAAAAATTCATCAAAATTCAAATTCATCCATTTTAAAGAATTTGTTGATTTTAAAAAAATTAACATTTTTGGCTTTCTTTTTCTTTTTTTCATGCGTCTCGGCACTAACCCGGTTTCAAAATTTTTATTTTCTCAGAATTTTACCTGTATTGGCAAGAAGCTCAGTAAAGGACCAATAATGACCAACATTTTGCAGTTTATCGGAATTTTGAGGCAACTAAATTAGTGTATTGAGATCTTGAGGGTCTCTTTATCAGCTTATCTCATGTAATGGTTTTTGGAAGTGTCACAGGATTAGATAGAAAAGAATAAAACTCCACTCAGTCCCAAGTGTCAATAAACGTAAATTGAAAAACAGAAATGAAAAAATTTTGATTAATTCAGAATTCTATAGAATAAAGGCTTTTGTCATCTTAAGCTCAATCACCATCCACCTTTGTCAATCTATCTGTCTACATATCAGTTTTATCTATCCGTCTATCTCTCTGTATCATTTATATTTATATGATCAATCTTTCAATATAGATCTATCTATCTATATGTATTGTACAAGGATAGTAGGATAGTACCATAAGTACTTCTCTTATCCATCTATTATGTATGCATACATGATACCAGACCATGGATATATGGATGGATGGATGATTGCATTGATTGGGGCTTAAATAAATTAAATTACCCCGGGCTTTACGTCCTGTATTTATGCACTTGATAGGTTAATTAAAGCAGGAGGAGGACACAGCAATGAGGCGAAGGACGATTGAAACAGCCATCCAACATAGGCCTAGGTGAACCAGCAAGAGCTGGATTCGAACCCTGGACCCAGCGATTGACAACCTAGCACTCTACCACTAGACCAACCCTCCCCCTGGAATCGAATCTGAGATTCAGTGGTTGGAAGCCCAGGGTGCTACCAACTTAGCCAACATCTAAAACATCCTCACTGATCAGAAATAACACACATTCATATCCCATCTGCTGAGTCTTACTCCATGATACTCCAAGAATCATTTATAGTCTTCTGACATTCTCACATTCCAGACAAAAGAAAGAAAATACCACAATAGTGATTCAAATATGCTCCTAATTGATTTTTGGCTCAAGAAGTGATTATCTCCCATCTCCATGTTCACATTTCACCCCCAGTTGTTTCTCCCATAGAACATTCAGAGCCAAACGCCTTCAGCTTTGCCGGAGGCCGAAGCAACTGATACCTTATTGATTTTTCAGGAATACGTGATAGCTGGGAGCCTTTCCCAAAATCTCCATTATCAATAGTTCCCGATACATCATTTTGATGACATATTCAAGGGCGCAGAAGATACAAATTTTTGTTTTGTTGTATATTGAGGATATCAAGGACTAATCTTGCAGCATCTTTACAAGTATATATCTTTACTTAAGAAGTTACGATACCCAGATGGGTTAAATTATAATTTTCAAAAAGTTCCATTTTAGTGCAGGGCATAATTTCAAAGCTCAATGGTAATCAAAGCAAAACTGGTAATTTTTAGAGAAACAGAAAATAATATTAGAGCCCCAGACAAGGGAATTCCCCAAAATATATATTACATAGAAACAAGTATCTATCACAATTGGTTTTTTTCCACTTGACACTACCAAATTAGAGCCATAGCCAACAACAACATCCAATATAAACCTGAGCTGTTTTTCTTAACATTTTTGCCTGTTCACAGTATTCAGCTTCTAAATTTCTGCCAGAGCTTGATCTGTCGATATTTTTTATTTGATTACTCTGGTACTCTTCTTAAATTTTCCTTTTAATATCGAAAAGCAAATAATCTAAATTTCAAAATAAATTTCTTCACTTCATTTATCTTACTTTTTTTATTCCTATATGTTACTCTTTTAAATTCCAAAATAAAAGTTACTCAAAACCAAATTAGTATGTCTCTTCAACCTCTTGTATACGTTACTAAACACTAAAAGTGTATTTTCTAAGATTTTTAAAGCTAAACAAAAGTTTCACCAGAAACCTTCAGAAAAGTGGAAGTTTAACCTTGTGTGTCCTTAATTAATTGACCTTGTCCGATTGACTGTATAAGGTATGTCTTTGATTTTGTACCTGCCACTCTAGACTTAACTGTCCTGTTTAGAGAAACAGAAACAGATCATAAGTTATAGCAATGTGGGACAAAAAACTAGCTTAACCGTTAACGGCACATTGTCCAAAAATTCAAAAACTTGTAATACAAGTATGAAGAGTGATATTATAATTCAAATTGGTAAACTAAGCCAGTAAATAATTTCATCATTAATCTGATTACCGATAAAATTATCTAGGGGGCCACCATTTTATCTTAGGGGGGGGGGCTTGGAGTTTTTTTTAAATAAATAATTTCTTGCTCAGTTTTGGTAAAATAAATAATTCGTTCTGGGCAGTCTTGAAATAAATAATTTCTGGTGGGGGTTTTTCTTAAGAAGGCGCTGCTTGATTTACGAATGAATATTCGGGGACTTCACACACTTGAAATAAATTATTCCGGCTTCCGTTACCGTGAAATACATAATCTCCCGCAGAGGAAAACTCCAAGTCCTCATCTGCTCATTATTAAATGGTCGCCCCTTACTGGTGTAAATATGGCTGTGCATAAGGCCACACATAATTGATCTTTAGCTTCTCGGATCCTCTCAAGGCACTTTTTCTAGGGTCGGTCGGTAGGACAAAAAAACAAAAAAGGTAAAAAAAAAATGTTTTTACCGTACTTGGAGGCATTATCAGCAGGGGGGTATTATCAGCACCCCTGGAAGTTTTTGCTTGTTTGCAGCTTAGTCAAGCGCATATGTCATGGTGCCAAAACTCCTTAATGTTCATCAGGCAATTCTTACAGGATTTTGGAAGTCATTACAACCTAACTAAGGGCCTAACTGGCCTCAGGTCACATGTTTCTGCACAAGAAATAACGCCTCACTTTTAAAATCGTCATTTTTAACTCCCGAGATAAAAGGACGTTGTGTTGTGTTGACCGACCCAATCAGCTGAAACAGGAAGTAGCGCTCTGGAAGTGGGTCCCAAACATTAGGTCCTATCCCTTTCAAGGCATTAGGCCCATTTTTGAGAAATTACGCATTGCACTGTCCAAACTGGGGAGGGGGATTGAAGAGGTAACCCGTAAAAGTAGAATGGAGGGTATTATCAGCACCTACCCAGGCCTCTATTCGAGGGGGGCCTCTATTTGAGGGGGGTCCTTTATTTGAGTATATATGGCAAATGCATTGGAATAGTATTAGCATTTTGATATCTTACACCTTACAACTGCATTAGATTCCCATTAGTACATTACACCATATATTCAGTTTTACTTGAATTAATTCCACATTTGTATCTTATTAGCAGCACAATCAGACCTATGGCCTGAGTTGTGCTGTTACAAGGAATGGGTGACAGAGGGCCCCACTAGGTGAGAAAATTATTCTATCCAAAATGGGTCCATTGGCTGCACTATCTGACACTTTTAACAATGCTACTAAGCACAAAACTGTTTAAAATACCATCCATGTGCTGATAATACCCTCACTATGCTGATAATACCCTCCAATAACTGCATCTACATTTAGGTCCCCACCGGTACTGGAACAAGACTGACTGGGACTGTTGTCCGTTGGGATTTTGCAAAATGGTTATGCTAGTTCGCAGAATGCTTGTATGGTGGCATTTGACCAATTTTGTAATTCCAAGACCTCCTTTGCTTAAGGTGCTGATAATACCCTCAAGTACGGTATAATGTCAACAAAAAAAATTTTTTTTTTTTCCATCGGCAGCAAATCTATTGTGTCGGCGGGTCTGCGAAGCTAAGAATCAATTATGTGTGGCCTAACGTGCTCAATCACGCGACAGGCCAAAAATGAGTCAAAACTTGTATAGTATAGTGGGTTGGGTATAATAGGTTGCTCCTAAGCACTTGGCTTGGGGGCCGGCCCTTTAGCTCAACTGGTTTGATAGCGGACCTTTAGAGGGGAATGTGTTATATGGTGCATCGGCCTGAGGCTACTCAGAGGTAGCTGGTTCGAATCCCGGTCATGGTGGCAGGTGGCATTGAGGTGAGATTGTTGACTGGAGTGTGTCAAACTCTCAGGGAAGTTGGGGGATATAGTATAGTGGGTTGGGTATAATAGGTTGCTCCTAAGCACTTGGCTTGGGGGCCGGCCCTTTAGCTCAACTGGTTTGATAGCGGACCTTTAGAGGGGAATGTGTTATACTTGTTAAGTATCACTGGAAGTTTCCAAGGCCAGCACATCACTTATCACCTCTATATTTTTATTCTCCATAAAAGACCAACTAAATGAGAAAAGTATATTTTCTATTGATATCATCATGTATGTGATCCAGTTCTAGTAGTCTGTGCTGGGCAAGCAAAACATCCCTTGGATGGGGTAAAAGGGTAACAAGTTGCTGACTCTCATTAACACTGATTAACATTGATTAATCAACTCCCACAAGTGCCCAGTAGGTACTGCGTTTAATTTATTAAAATTTTTGTGTGTTTGCTACATATTGACTATTGTAACTATTGTATTAATAAAAGGCTTATTAAAGGTCTACATTCACAGAGACTTTAATTATTACCTAGTAAAAGCAACCAGCAACATGAGCATAGTCGGGGCCACTTGCATTGACTGAACTCGATCACCCTCAAATACAGTGTCGCTGAAATAACTACAATGTAACAAGAAATTCTGTTGACACAAAGTTGTGTCGCTTGATTAAAAAAGTACAACAAGAGCTAACAAGTATGAAGTGGCTACAATTTGTTATGACAAAGAAAACCAAGAAATACTAACAGTCTGTTGATCAAATCATTAATTCTCCGACGCCACATAGCCGTGAACTTTCTGTGCTTTTTGTGACGTCATGACTGACAATCCTATGACGTAACAAACACATTCCTGAGTGTTGCAATGACCATGAACGTTGCAGCAGCTTTTTGACAGCGTAATATTTGGCAGCTGCTATCAGCTGCTATCCCAGCAGCAGGACAGAAGTGAGGCATGTCATTACGATTTTTTCTGAAACTATACTCATCAAGAAAGATATATGTGAAATTTGGTTGGAAACTGTTCTTTGAAAACCGAGGAATCAGCTAATCGAGTTCAGAAGGGGGAATGGTCTCCGACCTAGAACTGCAGTCCCCTGCATTTCTGGGATCAGATGCAACGCTCGTACTACATGAGCAAGGCCATTTTATTTACCAATTAGTTAATCAAATGTCTAAATTATCCAGATAATGCCATACAAAATACTACAACGGCAAATACATAAATTATAATGCCAAACCATGGCATATCATCATGATCATGTAACTAAATGGCATCTAATGGCATTAAATATTTTATGAGACGCAATTTGTGATTGTGAATAACAGCATGCAGACCGCGAGACCAAAATTGTACAATATACGTAATATTTTGAATACATTTAAAATTGTCAATTATAATCCCTGAGAGTCAATTTGATAGGGCAAACATATACTGAAAGTCTGAAACATTAAAGAGGGATTTGATAAAAAAAACCTTCAAATTGACAGCCATGACAGTTAAATCTCAAAATTGTTTCATGTTGCCGAAAAAATAAAGCGTATATGCCATTATACATTGTTAAATCGAAATGGCATCATATACAATTTTTAAAACTTAAATTTAATGGCTCGAAATTGATATGTAAATTAACTAAATTATACATATTGTATAATTTGAATTACTCAATTGTTTCGTACATTATCCTCCAATTATGATTATTATGATTGTTTAAAATGACAATCCAAAATTGACCAAAATGCTAATCCCATATTTATGCCCCGCCATGAGTAAACATTTCGTAATATCCAGACTTATCAATGACAGTTGTGACGATTATAAAATATGCCTTTCCGACAATCATTTCCTGTACAATAGATAATTTCTAAAAATGTTATGATGATAGTACTGACTATATTCTGCTTCATAATCATATCAGAGAAAAGTAAATGAAAACTTTTATAGTATTGCTTGAAAATTGAATTGTATGCTTTAAACGGCATAATAAAATGATATTATAGAGGACAGTTTTTCTCTCAAACTTGAGGAGGGAGGGGTTTAGACTGTAAGTAGAAGTAGGGGACACAGGATGACAGTCTACATAAATACATTCTGTGCTCATTCTGTTAAACTCCTGTCTCTGTCCGGGACTGTCAAGTGGCAGCAGAATGCTGACAGTCCCTGGAAAATCGAATTGGGTCAACAATAATTTGATCTGTTTTGGACAGATCACCAGATCAGGTTGAACAACAGCTGTCCATATTACTACGCCAAACTACTTTCACAAAGCATGGTTGCTGGCAAATATCCAGTCCACTGCTTTGAATGAAAATGTTTGGAAATCATGAGACAAAAAGAAAGTTTTGAAACTTTAGCATACACTTTGCCTGTGAAAGGGATGATTTTACTCATCAGAAGTTAGATGGTATTCAATCTACTTATGCCATTTAGTGCATGTTAAATTGTGGTCAAAAAAGGGTCCAAAAAGAATGCATTCTCACTTATTCACATGTCCATACAAAGCCGATGTTTTTGCTTTGTGATATCAAAAAGGCTCAATTGTATTTATTCTATAACTTTATGGAGATTTATGAACCAGGACAACAATATAATTCACAATTTCATAAAAGCTGTGTTACACTTAGCAAAATGTCTTGTCCATGCCACAAGTGGCCCCCTCTATACTGGCAATATATGTGAACTACAATGTATACATCCTCCATGATAGAAAATAGTTCCAACTTATTCTGGTATTTACAAGCTGTTTGCTTAAAATTGAAGCCAACCAAAGTCAGATTAGACACTTGCAGAGTTTTTGGAAATAAACTAGACCATCACTAAATTTAGGAACTGTCCTGGTTTCTTCCACACTGTCCTGGTTTCTTCCACTGATCGGAATTCTGTTGACCGCTCACAGGAGCTCGCGAATTTTGCACCCTAGGTGGCAGTAAATGGCGGTCAACTTGTAGATAGGTTAAACTCCCTGTAACCAGTAACAGGCATGAGGAGCTATGAGGGCACTGGAAGCATGATAGACTAATGGCACCAATATGGCTTGGTATCCCGTATCTTTGCACTGATGAGGCTTTATTACTGGGACAGTTTATCATAACAGCAGGAACACCTTTAGAATGTGCCTTTTGCTTGGAATTGCAAAGCATGGACCCCATAAATAAAAATTTTTATAACTCAATCTCAAAAATGCTTTATTCCAAAAAAAAGCAATATCACAAGGCAAATTAAAAGTGAACTTTGATTCTGTGAGCAATGATCGTTAGCAATGATCTGTCACAAGAAACTGTTTAGTGTTTACTATGAAACAAAGCAGCATGTTGAGTGTGAATGCCAACGGAACATGCTTAAGTCGCATCAAACACTTTAAAACAGCAAAACATAGGATTTTATTGTTTGTACTCATTATTTCATAAATCACTGTTGTTCTCTGTTGTGCCTGATCCAAAAATGACCTCAGAGCAATTGATCATTTTTGGATTATTCATTTGTATTCAAGTCACTTCAGTGAATTGCACAATGTTGCAGCTCTACAACTTATTCTGAGGGTAAAAATGGCTTAAATATGAACATAAAAGAAAGGGACCTCAAATTAAATGTGACAATTGAACTTAATCATAAGTTTTTTTAATAAAATAAATCAATTTCCAAAGTTAGCTCGATGGAAATAAAACCCTTACACAGACTATAGTATAATCACCATAACTAGATCAAATGTTATCGAACAGCCTTCAACAGGTGTACTTCTGTATAATCCCGAAAATGCATGTCTGCATTTTTTCTTCATATATATTAATATACATCAATTCTATTTTTAGAGGTGGGGGCTTCTCAAAAACGAATATATTATAATGAAATGTATATGGGTCATTCCTGACCTCTTGCTATCAATATTAGAATAAAATTTATTCATTCATTCATTCACAGATCAGCACTTCATCATAAAAAGATCATTTGTATCTTAAAAAAATATCTAAAATTTCAAATATTTTTTTAATGCCATTATGCCAATATGCCAAGAATGATTACAATGTCATGTCTTAGGAAAATTATATAACTTTTCCCATTGAGGCTAAGTTAGTTAACTCTATATTGGTAGTTACTTTTTCATGATATAGATGACAGCTGTCATGCAATAGTGTCTTACAGCTAGCTGCTAGCAGGCTGCTACGAGTATACGTTTACCTTAACATGACACAGTTATCGTGATATTAATATACACTAAAGTATAACATAACACAGGTTAAGTTTCACATGCATATACTATGTATATGCCAGACATATATGTGATACACGTATTCACATTTCCATGAATAAACACATACAGACAGGGATACCGTATTTTTGAGGTCAATTATGTGTACTCATAGCTCATATCCTGATGAGACTGATGAGTGATGACATGTAGGCTACACAATGATATAAATGATCAGCTATGACAATTGGTCTTACATTTAAATCAATTATCATTTCGTCATGAAATTATGAGTAAATCTGGTTTATGTCTTGCGTTTGCACACCGACTCTGACCGAAATAGCGTCAATTATCAAATTTTTAATTAATTCAATCCAATTAGAGGGTAGGACTCCGTAGTCCAATTAGGACAAGATATATCGGTATTGTGCTGATCTGAAAGACTTGACTTCATTCATATACTGACATTAGCAGATGGGGGGGGGGGGGGGGCTTGGTATATATGATGCCCCCCCCCCAGATATATGACGGGGGTGCACTTACAGACATACATGTGGTACAATGTAACAATATATCCATTGACAGTCATGTCACATAATTGTGCCCTTATAGCTCTACAATGTCATTCAGAAATATAATTTCACCTAATTTCCACAAAATCACAAAACATGATCATCACCATGACAAGTCTGACACTGACAGTTTCTTGGGGAAAAAAATAATTTTGTCTGAGACAATTTTATGACTGACATTTGCCACAGATTACATTACACTGGTGTTGAGGTGATTCTTGATAGTCTGGAGTATATTTAGAGAAGATTAAGAATAAAATATAATTGTTTTTTATGTGTATTTAACACGAAACAAGGTCAATGACATGCAGCACTTTTGGTTCATTTTGACCTTCATGAGATGATCATCGATTTGCCAAATAACAGCCTCCTACCTTTTTCTTTTTTTCGGCATTATCAAATCGAGTGCCTCCCCCAGATGAGTCCCCTTTATCTAGCTGAGATCGGACCAGAAGATAGGCCTGTAAAATTGAGATCATTGTTCCACTGAACTGAATAAATCGTGTCCAAAGTTCACTGTCTCAGTTGTAAACACAAAATGTTCTGCTTCGCACGTTTTTAGGCCAGGGGGCGCGGCTTCTCTCTCAGCCAATCAGAATCCAGAAAAAAATTGGCCTTCAATCATGTCGTCCCACAGATGTCGCTGCGGAAGACAAGTGCTCCACCTATTGGGGGGAAGGCTTAATTCCTTGATTTTTATAAACCAAAGGTTTCACTGCAACATACCTTGGAAATCAGGGAATGACTAGACCTACTAACATCACTACGCTGATCAATCCAACATGGAACATTGATAAGTTTCAGGGATCCCTGGCAAGCTTGGTCCGACTGACCATTGCAAATTGCGGGGTAAAACTCCTTTGACACTGTGGAGGCTTGGTGGAGCCCTATGCATGTAGCCCACAGACATAGGTGTTACACATGAATTTTTTTTGGAAGGCGAGGGACATTTGCCTGAATATCATTATCCAGATTTCATACCATCCAATTAAAATTCCTTCGAAACCTCTGATTTCCAACAATTTACTTTGATCATCTGCCCAAATTTTTAGTCTCCTTGCCCAATTTTTTTTTATTGTAGGCCTATCCAAAAAAAAAAAATTTAAGGCAAAGGCAATATTTCGAGTTCAAGAAAAAGCAAATCACAAAAATTCAACATGGAAAAAGTTTATTGAATAAATTCACCCTAGAAAAAATAGAAGTAGCTTCCCCAAATGGTTTTGTCTACAAGAGATGTATAATCGATTATTGTCACATAAGGCATTTATATCAAATTAAAATTATTCATCACGTTCTTAAAAATAACTTTTGAATTGGACCCTATAATTAAAAATTTATCTGACAAGAAAACATTGAGTTATCAATTTCGACCGATTCTATATATATGTATACAAAATTTAGAGCAAATTTCTTTATCTGTCCGTTAATTCATAAACATTTTTGTATCCAAACTAATATGCATAAACCAGCTGTTCTGCCAAATGTGTTTTAATTTATTCAATAAAATTCAAGGAAAACTTGTCCAGAAAAAGTGTTGACAAACAATTGGCTGTGTTAGTATAAAGCTGTATTAGTAGTCTGAAGTACATTGGAATTATTGTGAAGGCAAGTTCAGAATTAATTCAAATAATTTGATGTAAAACAGCAAAATACATTTTCTAGTGGGTCTTCTTATACCTTCAACATACAATTGAAACACCATGGATCGACAGTTTTTCAAAAACTGCGGATCAATAGTTTCGAAATTTATCTAAATTTTCCATTCAAAATACAGGGTTCCCACAAAATCTTACGACGGGAATTCCATGACTTTTCCATGACTTTCTATGACCAATTTTCGGATTTTCCATGACTAATATTTTACTCATTGATGTCGAGATTCACCCCCAAACAAATTCTTGCAATGATCATTGTTCACTGTCCGGCCATCCAACCAACCAGCCAACTACCATAAGCCCCAAAAGTGTTAAATTTTAGCGCGAATAGTAGTCAAAATTTGAATTTTCCATGAATTTTCAAAATATTTTGATTTTCCATGACTTTCTATGACCACTATTTTTTCCATGACTTTCCCTGACTTTCCATGACTGTGGGAACCCTGAAATATCATAGTTCATCTGTTTGTCTTTCTGAGTTTCTCATGGCTGCACAATTAGTGTCAATTACAATTATTTTGAATCAGTCATCCTCTTCAAGAGGTAATACGTCCATTTCATCTTCATCAGCGGCAAGAGCTTCCAATTCCATGACTTTGTCCGGGTCAAAATGTCCGTGTTTCATCAAAGTCACAGTTTGGCAACAGTAATTTTTGGAGGACACTTTGAA
The DNA here is from genome assembly GCA_026936325.1 of Platynereis dumerilii. Lineage (NCBI taxonomy): Eukaryota > Metazoa > Annelida > Polychaeta > Phyllodocida > Nereididae > Platynereis > Platynereis dumerilii. Next base: position 18,956,562 of record JAPTHN010000005.1, on the reverse strand, counting down.
GAGCAGAAGTTCCAGTAGCCTAACCTGGCCTTGAATCATGTGAGCTGGCGTCCAAATCAAGTCACTGCACAGGTTCAACAACCATTGGTAAGACGCGTGGTAGTTTTTATTTCCGTAGTTATAGATCATGTAACAATCTTTCTTCAGACTGAGTTTTTGGGACAACTGAGCGAGTTGATCGTCTGCGTCAACGTTATGGCGGTCCTTCCGAAGGCCGAGAAGAACGGCCTGGCGAATGGCAGCAATCACCTGGAAAATGTAGAAAAAATAAATAAAAACTTCCATAACATAAGGAATAAGCATGTGTCAATAAATAATGGTCCCTGTGTCAGTGGCGTACAGTATTTGTGGGCCCCCCCCCCCCGCCTCGGGCCCAAAATTAACAAGGGAAGATAGGAAAAGCCGCAAACCACCCCGTATTCACCCCTGTTGCCCAGCCCCCCCTCAGGCCATTTCTTGAAATGCCCCTGCCCTTCAACATGCAACCTCTTATCTTAGGTTATGTTACCTTTAAGAGGTGCCGTGGCCTAGTGCATAAGGTGTTCGCCTGGCAACTGAGACGTTGCAGGTTCGACTCCCACCCGTGAAACGGAGGAACTGAGTAGATCCTCCATAACTCTTTGCTTCACTTCACCCAGGTGCAAATGGGTACTTGGCTATAGGCAGTGATGGCGATTGTAGAGTGACTTAGCATTTTGTGCGCTGGAAACGACTGCCTAGCTTTATACTCCCCAGGGAGTAGAGAAAGGCTCATGCTTTAACAGGCCTGCCAAGGGTGCAATTGTAAAGTCTGTTGAGACCGACTTTGTCGGTGTAATGGGCTATAAAAAAGTCTACATTTACTTTTACATTTACCTTCTTTTTCACATTTATTCATAGTTAAGTAAATAATGGCCATTAAATAAATTATGGCTAAAATATTTTTGGTTGTAAAGAGGAGGGCATGTGATCAAATTTTTTCTTAAATTTTTATAATTTCACTTTTTTTTCCAAATCCATGTCAACCTTATCGATCAAAATTGAGCAATATTTTTAAAAAGTCCATTTTATACGCAGCTCAAAAACAAATTCTCAAAATATCAAGATGGAATTTTGCACCAAAGTAATTTCACTCCTCCTGGCTGTGTGTGGGGGTAAGTAAAATTTTCATAAAGAATTAAATGGCTGCAGCAACTTGCCCAAAAACCAAATGCTCACAACCAGCAGAATTAGGCCATTCTTAAAAATACTCACAACGTTCGCATTCTTAATGTTGCTGAATTTATTACATATATATCTAACAACCAATCTATCTATAAACTCAATTTATAACTCCACCATCAGCATATCTATCTATCTATCTATCTATCTATCTATCTATCTATCTATCTATCTACCTACCTATTTATCTATCTATCTATTTATAAAATAAAGCTATCTATCTTTATACCTTATTAGTTTCTTCACTTTGGCTACCTTGGTCTTCTTCATCGATATTATACATGGATAAAGTTGTGTTGGCGATCCCATGGTTGCCAAGGTGCTCCAGAAAGTCCACCCCTTCACTGATATATCTGCAAAAATAAAAAAGACTAAGATAGTATAATAGAAAGCAAGAAAGAGCAAGAAGCAAGAGAGAGCAAACAAACTCGAGAGAGTGAGAAAGAGCAAGAGAGAGTGAGAAAGAGCAAGAGAGATTGGAAAAGATCATAAGAGAGTGGAAAAGAGCATTGCAGAGTGAACAAGAGCATCAGAGAGTGGAAAAGAGCAAGAGAGAGTGAAAAAGAGCACGAGAGAGTGGAAAAGAGCATGAGAGAGTGGAAAAGAGCATGAGAGAGTGGAAATAAGCATGAGAGAGTGGAAAAGAGCATGAGAGATTGGAAAAGAGCATGCGGGAGTGGAAAAGAGCAAGAGAGAGCGAACAAGCACAAGAGAGAGTGAGAACGGGCAAGAGAGGGTGGGAAACAGATATAGAGTGGAAAAGAGAAAGTAAGAGTGAGAATAAGCAAGAAACAGTGAGAAAGAGCAAGAGAGAGTGAGAAAGAGCAAGAGAGAGTGAGAAAGAGCAAGTTATGATGAAAAAGACCAAGATAGTATAATAAAAAGTGCTCTAGAAAGAGCAAGGAAGCAAGAGAGATCAAAAGAGAACAGGAGAGTGAGAAAGAGCAAGTGGGAGTACGAGAAAGCAAGCGAGACAAGAGAGAAAAAACAAGCAAGAATGAAAGGAGCAAGAGAGAGTGAGAAAGAGCAAGAGAGAGTGAGAAAGAGCAAGATAATGAGAAGGAGCAAGAAAGAGTGAGAAAGAGCAAGAGAGAGTGAGAGAGAAGCAGAGAGCGTGAGATAATGAGAAGGAGCAAGAAAGAATGAGAAAGAGAAAGAGAGAGTGAGAAAGTGTGAGAAAGTGTGAGAAAGATCAGGAGAGAGTATGAAAGAGTGAGAAAGAGCAAGAAAGTGAGAAAGAGCAAAAATGAGTGAGAAGGCCAAGAGAGTGAGAAACAGTAGGAGAGAGTGAGAAAGAGCAAGAGAGAGTGTGGATAAGAGCAAGATAAAGTGGAAAAGAGCAAGAAACAGTAATAAAGAGCAAGAGATAGTGAGAAAGAGCAAGACTGAGTGGGAAAGAGCAAGAAAGTGTGAGAAAGAGCAAGAAAGAGCGAAAAAGAGCAAGAGAGAGTGAGAAAGAGTAAGAGAGAGCGAGAAAGAGCAGGAGAGAGTGAGAAAGAGCAAGAAAGAGCGAGAGAGCAAGAAAGAGTGAGAAAGAGCAAGAGAGAGTGAGAAAGAGCAAGAGAGAGTGAGAAAGAGCAAGAAAGAGCAAGAAAGAATGAGAAAGAGCAAGAAAGAGTGAGAAAGAACAAGAAAGAGTGAGAAAGAGCAAGAAAGAGCGAGAAAGAGCAAGAGAGAGTGAGAAAGAACAAGATAGTGAGAAAGAGCAAGAAAGAGTGAGAAAGAGCAAGAAAGAGTAAGAAAGAGTGAGAAAGAGCAAGAAAGAGTGAGAAAGAGCAAGAAAGAGTGGGAAGGGGCAAGAAAGACTGAGAAAGAGCAAGGAAGAGTGAGAAAGAGCAAGAGAGAGTGGGAAAGAGCAAGAGTGAGAAAGAGCAAGAGAGAGTGGAAAGAGCAAGTAAGAGTGGGAAAGGGCAAGAAAGAGCAACTGCTAGCCTAGATAAATATATTTCCAGACAAAATAATAATCTTTTACATACCTGAACGTTGTAGAAGTGAATTTCATCTCCTCCTCCATTAAGATTGGCTTAATCGTTTTTTGGGTTGGCTGTGGCTCATCGCTGGTCTCAAATTCAAAATCCTCCATTAAAGTCTCGCTGAAGAGGGGTTCACTTTCCTGGTGACTAGTTGCGCCCTCTGTTGGAGTGTCAGGAATTTTCGAAATCAGAGATTCTAACGGAGCCTTGATTTCTCGTTGCACATCTTCTCTCATACATGAGAAAACTGGAATAAATTAAGAGATATGATATTAAAGGGATAATAAATTACAGAAATGTAACTATTTCAATTTTACACAATTTAGCAATAGCTATAGGCCTACATTATGGTGCAAAGCACACTTGGTCTTAAGAATGATGTTTTGGCCACGTGACCTAAAAAAGTGGGTCAAAGTCATCAAAGGTCAGGTTGCTAAGAGAAGGAATTGATGAATGATCCCTCCATGCGGTATGACATTCCTAACTTCATCCAAATGTAGGTCACGGTCTTTTAACATCATACTTGTCCAAGAGGAGGTTGTGGTCAATGATCCCTACTAATATGACATTCCAAACTTCAGGCATTCACAGGTTAATCTATATACAAACGGTTTTTTAGTGTAGAAGATAGGATTCGTCTAAGAGAAGGAATTGATGAATCATCTCTGCATGCAGTATGACATTCTTAGCTTCATGCATTCATGAGTTAATCAACATGCAATGTTTTTCACTGCTTTGGCCCTGACAAGTAGGTCAAGGTCATTCATAGAACCAGAACCGCAAGCGGTCTAAACACTCGTCTGTTAATGTGAAATCTATCAATGTGTGCCATATTATCACCCACAGGCCAATACTTGTAGCTAATTTTTATAACCCTAAGCGATATATTAAGGTTACAATGGGCAGTTCAAGAATGAAGAAAGATGGCTGCCAAAATGACCACAATCTTGGATTTATCGACATTTTCCTGATCCATACCCACAGGCCAATAACTGTACCTAATTTCATAACTCTAAGCGAAATAGCAAGGTCACAATGGGCAGTTCAAGGATGTCAGCCATTTTGAAGTGGCCATTTCGATGGCCATCTTGGATTTCTGAACATGTTCCGATTCATATCCACAGGCAAATACCTGTACCAAATTTCATAACTCTATGCGAAATATCGAGATTACAATGGGCAGTTTAAGAATTAAGAAAGATGTCTGCCAAAGGGCCGCCACAAAATGGCTGCCATCTTGGATTTCGCGACATGTTCCCGATCCATACCCACAGGCCTGCACCTGTACCAAATTTCTCAACTGTAAGTGAAATATTAAGGTCACAATTGGGCAGTTCAAGAATGGCGGCCATTTCGTTGTGGCCATTTTGGCAGCCATCTTGGATTTCTTGACATGTCCCCGATCCATACCCATAGTACCATACCTGTACCAAATTTCATAACTCTAAGTGGAAAACTAAGGTCACAAATGGACACTTACAAAAACCTTAACCGGGACAACGAATACGACGACAACGACGCCGATCGAGTGACGACAATAGCTCTTCGTTTTCAAAGAAAACAGACGAGCTAAAAAAGCATAAATGTTCAGCCTTTTGGTAATATTTCTGCCCCACTTCCTCCTGTATACATTTGGTGACTCAGCAGAAAAATTTGTGTAAGACTGCTTCGAAAAAAAACTTCAACTTCGAGCCATTAACACCCCGTGGGGGGTACTCACTCTATAAGGGTGTATATAGAGGCGCCACTGGATGGTAATGGTTTTTTGGCCTTTTTGGATTAAAACGGTTTTGGTTTTTTGACAATTCTGATTAATTTGGTTCTGGTTTTCGCAACCCAAACATGTTTCGTATCATTAGAATCGGCTTCAAAAGAGGATTAAAATGGTTTAAAAACCATGAAGATTAAATTGGTTTGCAAAAAATTTTAATGAAGGATTAAAATGGTTTGTGGTTTTGGCGCAGTTTCCGGATTAAAATGGTTCTGGTTTTCAAACTTGCCGTGGCGCATCCGTACGCAAAAGTCCGCGAAGTATCCCCCCCGGGATTAACACTACCCAAGACATTAGCTGGGGGATCCCCAGGCTAAAAATAGACTCACCTTTAGTGTCGCGAATCCTCCTGCTTGTGGTATGGAGGTTTTGATGCTCAAGTAACTGTCCAACATCTGTAATTTCTTTGGCATCACTGGAAAAAAAACACCACAATATAACAATCAAATAAATCTGTACTCGACTTGTGTGATTAGTTAATACCTTCCATACCCTCCAACATGATTTAAATTTTAAACAATGTTTTCCAAAGAGAGACCTTGCTTTCTCAGTTTCTCGACACTATATAAAACATCAGACAAGATGTTCTTTAAATTTCTCTATTTTATTTGGTATTTCATACCATCGTTAGATGGATAGCTAGTGAAATCGGTAGATGCATGGAGATACGAATCAAAGAGTAGGTAACCGTCAACTTTATTTAAAATATTGTGATCAGCAGAGTGTCCAACAATGTGATCAATGCGATTTCAAAGTTACTGAGCTACATTCATGCATCGCCATCCAATAATAATATAATTAATATAAATCCGGGAATTTTTAGACTAAAGATAGTTCCACTTTTATAACAGGTCTTTGGCAACCCTAATATTTAAAACAAGAATCCGCGGATTCAAAGCCTGGCTCAAGTGGCAGTGATGATGGCGAAATGTTCCCTCTTTTGAAAAAAAAAAAAATTTGGATGAATAATATGGAATTTCAAAATCTACACAAGATTGTAAGCACATCAAATTTAACCAACCTCAGAACCTTTGGTTTCTCCAGCTGTTTTAATCTCTTCATTCTTTTTTGTTGCATATTCACCCAGTCGTCCCAAATGAACAGCTTCTGTTCTATAAATTACAGAAAAAAAAAGCATGCAATGCATGCACCGTGTCCTCGGGCCATTGAATAAAATAATATAATTAATTTGTTCCTCTGCCTGGTAGGTGGCAGGGCAGTCTGGAGTTTATGTCCATCCCTCTTCAGAGTCCAGGGAGAACCAAACTACTAGGGGAAGTGGGGGGTCAGAAGTCACAAAAGGGTAATTCCGTGTCATTTCATCAAATTTCAGAAAATGTTCCCACTCGACCGACTCAGAATGCCTCCAAAATTTACCAGGATGAAGGTTTCTTGCCTAAAAGCACAAATCCCAAATAATGCTGTGATACCTTTAGTAGTTTCTCTGAAAAAAATTCATGAAAAATTGGAGTTTTTTCCTGAAATTGTCTAAGTCCAGAAATTTGACAGCGTGTAACTCAATCAGTGTAAAACCTAGAGACTTGTAATTAGGCAACATGTTTTAAATGTAGCCCAGGTGTAACTAGATGCAGCATATGCTAAGGGATTGTCTGGCCCATGGATTGCTGTCCAACAGGGACGAAATGTCGGCCAAATAATTGAAGTGATTTACAAAATAAGTAATAATTTCCTACCGAGACCCCCCCCCCCCAAGTCCCCCTGATTATTAATTTGTTGCCCCTAACTTAGAAACACCAGGCTGCTAAATGTATCCCCACCAGGAATGATTTATTTCAGGATCACTGTTCAGAAAGAATTTGTTTCATCAGAAGTGAGCAAGAAATTATTTACTAAAAAAAAAAAATTCCAAGCCCTCCCCCTCCCTGGATATGAAATGGTCACCCCTTACACCAGAAATTATGTATTTGAAGACCAGACTGTTCAGAAAGAATTTGTTTCATCAAAATTGAGCAAGAAATTATTGACTAAAAAAAAACTAGAACAGAGTGCATGAGATGCACAAGAGTAGCTCTGCTACCAGTGCACGACATCGCATTAAAATACTGTGCAACCACTTGGTAAACATTACATCCATTGGCAACATTACACCCATTGGCAACATTACCTCCACTGGCAACATTAGACCAACAGGTAACATTACACCATTGGTAACATTACACCCATTGGTAACATTACACCCATTGGCAACTTTATACCCATTGGCAACATTATACCCATTGGCAACGTTACGTCCATTGGCAACGTTACACACATTGGCAACGTTAAACACATTGGCAACATAACGACCATTGGCAAAATTACACCCTTGGCAAAATTACACCCATTGGCAAAATTACACCCATTGGCAACATTACACCCATTGGCAAAATTACACCCATTGGCAACATTACACCCATTGGCAACATTACACCTATTGGCAACATTACACCATTGGCCACATTACACCAATTGACAACATTGCACCCATTGGCAACATTACACCCATTGGCAACTTTACATCCATTGGCAACATTACACCCATTGGCAACATTACACCCTTGGTAACACTACACCCTTGGCATCATTACACCCATTGGCAACATTACACCAATTGGCAACATTACACCCAATGGCAACATTACACCCAATGGCAACATTACACCATTGGCAACATTTCACCCGTTGGCAACATTACACCCATTGGCAACGTTAAACACATTGGCAACATAACGACCATTGGCAAAATTACACCCATTGGCAAAATTACACCCATTGGCAACATTACACCCATTGGCAAAATTACACCCATTGGCAACATTACACCCATTGGCAACATTACACCCATTGGCAACATTACACCATTGGCCACATTACACCAATTGACAACATTGCACCCATTGGCAACATTACACCCATTGGCAACTTTACATCCATTGGCAACATTACACCCATTGGCAACATTACACCCTTGGTAACACTACACCCTTGGCATCATTACACCCATTGGCAACATTACACCAATTGGCAACATTACACCCAATGGCAACATTACACCCGTTGGCAACATTACACCCGTTGGCAACATTACACCCGTTGGCAACATTACACCCATCGGCAACATTACACCCTCGGCAACATTACACCCATTGGCAACATTACACCCATTGGAAACATTACACCCATTGGCAACATTACACCCATTGGCAACATTACACCATTGGCAACATTACACCCATTGGCAACATTATACCCGTTGGCAACATTACACCCGTTGGCAACATTACACCCATTGGCTTCATTACACCATTGGCAACATTACACCCATTGGCAACATTACACCATTGGCAACATTATACCCATAGGCAACATTACACCCATTGGCAACATTACACCCATTGGCAACATTACACCCATTAGCAACATTACACCCATTGGCAAAATTACACCCTCGGCAACATTACACCCGTTGGCAACATTACACCCATTGGCAACATTACACCCATTGGCATCATTACACCCTCAGCAACATTACACCCGCTGGAAACATTACACCCATTGGCAACATTACACCCATTGGCAACATTACACCCATTGGCAACATTACACCCATTGGCAACATTACACCCATTGGCAACATTACACCCATTGGCAACATTACACCCTTGGTAACACTACACCCTTGGCATCATTACACCCATTGGCAACATTACACCCATTGGCAACATTACACCCAATGGCAACATTACACCCAATGGCAACATTACACCATTGGCAACATTTCACCCGTTGGCAACATTACACCCATTGGCAACATTACACCCATTGGCAACATTACACCCTCGGCAACATTACACCCATTGGCAACATTACATCCATTGGCAACATTACACCCATTGGCAACATTACACCAATTGGCAACATCACACAATTGGCAACATTACACGCAATGGCAACTTTACACCCAATGGCAACATTACACCCAATGGCAACATTACACCCGTTGGCAACATTACACCCATTGGCAACATTACACCCATTGGCATCATTAAACCCTCAGCAACATTACACCCGCTGGAAACATTACACCCATTGGCAACATTACACCCATTGGAACATTACACCAATTGGCAACATTACACCAATTGGCAACATTACACCCATTGGCAACATTACACCCAATTGCAACATTACACCCAATGGCAACATTACACCCAATGGCAGCATTACACCCATTGGCAGCATTACACCCATTGGCAATATTACACCCATTGGCAACACTACACCATGGCAAAATTACACCCGTTGGCAACATTACACCCATTGGCAACATTACACCCATTGGCAACATTATACCTATTGGCTTCATTACACCATTGGCAACATTACACCCATTGGCAACATTACACCCATTGGCAACATTACACCATTGGCAACATTACACCATTGGCAACATTACACCCGTTGGCAACATTACACCCGTTGGCAACATTACACCCGTTGGCAACATTACACCTATTGGCAACATTACACCCATAGGCAACATTACACCATTGGAAACAGTACACCCATTGGCAACATTACGCCATTGGCAACATTACAACCATTGGCAACATTACACCCATTGGCAACATTACACCCATAGGCAACATCACACAATTGGCAACATTACCCCCATTGGCAACATTACACCATTGGCAACATTACACCCATAGGCAACATCACACAATTGGCAACATCACACAATTGGCAACATTACACCCATTGGCAACATTACACCCATTGGCACACATGAACACATTGGCAACATTACACCCTTGGCAACATTACACCCATTGGCAACATTACACCCATTGGTAACTTTACACCCATTGGCAACATTACATCCATGGGTGTAGAGCTAATTCCAAGCCCTCCCCCTCCCTGGATATGAAATGGTCACCCCCTACTGCCAATTCTTGATACAATGTAAATTCAGGCCACCGGAACCTAAGTTACAGTACATTAAAGAAACTGGAATGGCATTATAGGGTGTTAACAGTGTGGTTTAGACAGAAATGCCTGGACAAAAATCCTTTCTACAACGTGACAGGCTCACCACAGAGTCGGCCCCTATATTACATATAGGCCGACAATAACGCATTGTTTCAGCCACCTCAATTAATTTGCCTCTATTTCACAGGTTGTCGAAAAAATCTGAAAATTGCAGTTTATTAACATATTTGTCCCCAAATTTCTCTGCCGATATAACAATTGGAGATTTAATATCATGGTTGAAGAATCTTTGCTATGACTTCTAAACATGTGTGCAGTGTCAAGCTAACCACACAAATATTCTTTGAGATGTATGGTCTGAAAACTGGAAAATGTGTAAAATTGGTCAACTTCTGACCAAATTTTACAAGGTATAGTAGCCTATATTTAAAAAATGAATACATCAACTTAAAGAACAACATCACATGTGTTCACAGAAAAAAATTCAACTTGGTATCTTTTGGCTTTATACCTACATAAATTTTTTTAAATTTGTTGTTTGTGTATTAAACGGGCATTATCCGAAGTTGTAAAAAAAATTTACAAATAAATCTGCTTAGTGAGTAATGTTTTTAATGCATTCTGCTATAATTAAAAGTTGTCTTTGTGCATTGTTGTGGTTTGAATTCATCAACATTGTTCATATTTCAGCTTAATTGGTTTATTGTTGTCTGAGTCCATAATGCACTTTCATCCAAATTCTGCCATTGAGGTTCTGGTAGGGCCAGTATTATCATGGCATATTTGGTACCCAGCACAAACCATTTTATTTTGCCTTTGCCAGACAATGTGGATTCAGCTATTGTACAAGAACATCATCCTCAGCTTTGATGCATTCTCGTAATTAAGAAAACCCATAATAATTACAAATAATTGGAGATGTTTAATTAATCTATAAACTGACCTACTCTACACAAAGCAAAACTATGGTGATTAATGCCGAAGATGATGTTCATTTGATAATGCCAAAAACAAATCTTTTTTTGTAATGCATCTGTGTCTTTGACAATATAACAAAGTTTGTTTCAGGTAGCTGCAAAACTTGTTTTCAGTGTAAGAATATCATATCAAAATGTCATTGATAACTTGCAATGCAATAGTGTGTATACAAAAGAGCACAAGAAAATGTTTGTATGGCGAAAATGTATCAATATGACAAATTTGTAAATTTGAAACAATAAATTTTTGAAATTTTGTGTAACAAAATTGCCAATAGATACCAACTAGAAATTTTGTCTGTGAACACATGTGATGTTGTTCTTTAGGTCGGTGTATTCATTTTTTAAATATAGGCTACTATACCTTGCAAAATTTGGTCAGAAGTTGACCAATTTTACACATTTTCAGTTTTTCAGACCACATTTCTCCAAGAATATTTGTGTGGTTAGCTTGATACTGCACACATGTTTAGAAGTCATAGCAAAGATTCTTCGACCATGATATTAAATCTCCACTTGTTATATCGATAGAAAAATTTGGGGACAAAAATGTGAATAAACTGCAATTTTCAGATTTTTTCGACAACCTCTGAAATAGAGGCAAATTGATCGAGGTGGCTGAAACAATGCATTATTACACCTTGACTACATTAAAAACATGTTGCCTAATTACAAGTCTCTAGGTTTTACACTGATTGAGTTACATGCCTTCAAATTTCTGGACTTAGAAAATTTCAGGAAAAATCTCAAATTTTTCATGAATTTTTTTCACAGAAATTATTAAAGATATCACTGTATTACTTGGAATTTGTGCTTTTAGGCAAGAAACCTTCATCCTGGTAAATTTTGGAGGCATTCTGAGTCGGTCGAGTGGGAGCCATTTGTTGAATTGACACGGACTTACCCAAAATTCAGAAAAGGCCCAGAACAGAGCAGGTGTTTGTTAGATCTGAATGACCTTTGGCACAATTATGCAGTAATTAGTTGACTATATTTGTATCACATGATAGCTGCTGTGCTGCAAATAGGCACTATATGAGGTAATAAGCAGACCCAGACTTCATAGTCATCCTTGTCACCTTGTGCATGAAATTTATAGTGAGCCTTCCAAAGCTATCGGCATGCAATGACAATGCACCATCAGCAAAACCGGCGTCAGAAATTGCCCCAAGTTTGCAAAATGAAATCTTGCTGCAATGCTCTCTCATCAGTATTATTGATGATGGATGATGATAAGATTGTAAGCTAAAAGCTTCTAGTGTGGAATTTTTTTACTTTCCTTAGCACAGAATACTGACTTCCCGGTACCCTATGGTAAAATGTCACAGTGCTGGGGTGGGTGAAATGTCACAGTGTGACATTTCACCCTTAGCTGTTTTTTAAATTCAACACATGATCATGGCAACTTGGTGACCAAATGGCCAAAAATGGGTTCACTACATGAAAGATAATTATCCAAAAGACCTTGAAACACTAGTAAAACTTCCTATGTCACAGTGACCAGACATTAATAGAGTTTGTTTGTTTGTTTGTGTTTTACGCCTCTGCAGCACCTTAGTGGGCTATATCGAAGCAGGCGATCGCCGTATGATGATGAGATGAGAAGACTGTGAGTCTGCACATACCCGATTAATTCAGGGATGCCCAGGGTCTTTCAGTTGCCCAGCATAAAATACTGGATACAACCCACCTCCATTTTGTGTCCCATGGGCTCGGACTAAAGTGAGTTCCGGGGTGAGATTTGAACCCACGCCCTCAAAGCCACTAGACAAGCGTACTTACCAATTAGGCCACGGAGGACAGACATTAATAGAGAAAGTTCAGAATCAATAAAACCTGTTTGGGACACAAAAAATGCATGAGGTGGGTAAAAACCAACTTAGCACAATGAGTATAATTTTCATATTTCCCTGCAGACCTTCTTCTCATAAATGTGTCCAAAATTATGATTTAAACTTAAGAATTAGGTCACTGCAAGTTGGTCAAAAAGGCCTGTGACTTTTTACCCCTGTGACTTTTCACCCCCTTTTCCCCTACTGCTATCCGGTTTTTGCAAAACAAATGTGTGTCAAAATTTGACTCCCGACTCCGACTCCACCCAAAAACCTCTGACTCCACGACTACGACTCCTAGCTCAGACTCCAAAGCCGATCTGTCTGAGATCCATCATAAACAGCACCCTGTCTCACAAATGGTAAAATCTAGTAAACAAGAATCAACGGATTCAATAGGTGGCAAAAACGGCTGCAAAGAGTTTCGATTAAGTTTTGGCAGCCATCTTGGATTTTTCCAAAAATTTCTGAGGGAGACCCTTAAGCAAATGCCATACCAAATTTCATAAATTTAATAGTAAATTCACTGTGAGCAATTCAAAATATGGCGGCCATTTTGGCAGCCATCTTGGATTTTTACAAACATTTCTGAGGGGAGCCCTGAGTGAATACCAAATTTCAGAAATCTAAGTGAAATACTAAAGTCACAGTCGGCAATTCAAAATATGGCCTCCATTTTGGAAGCCATCTTGGATTTTTCCAAAAATTTCCAAGGGGAACCCCTAAGTGTAGGCCTATGCCTATAAAAAATTTCATAAATTTGAGTGAAATACTAAAGTCACAGTTGGCAATTCAAAATATGGCAGCCATTGTGGCAGCCATTGTGGCAGCCATCTTGGAACTTCCAAAAATTTCTGAGGGGGGCTCCTGAGTGAATCCTTATACCAAATTTCAGAAATCTAAGTGAAATATTAAAGTCAGAGCGGATAGTTGAAATTACGGTCTCCGTTTTGGCAGCCATCTTAGATTTTTTCCAAAATTTGTGAGGGGAACCCCTAAGTGAATGCCTATACCAAATTTCATAAATATAAGTGAAATATTAAAGTCACAGTTGCAATTCAAAATATATGGTGGCCATTTTGGCAACCATCTTGGATTTTTCTAAAAAATTGTTAGGGAACCCCTCAGTGAATCTGTACACCAAATTTCAAAAATCAAAGCGAAATAATAAAGTCACAAGATAAGATAAAGATACCATAATATGGGGTGAATTGGGACACTGGGGTGAATCGGGACAGATCAGGAAAACATTGTATTTGCTAAAGAAGCACACACTTCTACTTGTCTGAGGGAATTAATTTTTGGCATAGTTAAAGTACACATATTGGCGCATATTGTGACAGAATTTTGTATTTCTAGCTGCAGGCACTGAGGAGCTGCAGGACCTTAAACTTTGCGTCGCAGAACTGGCCTTTTACCAGTTGGTCAAAACTTTACTTGTACTACATAAAGTATAAATATCAGAGCCACCAAACTTACAGCAAACTTTAAAATCAGTCTAATTTGGTTATAGGGGAACCATAATTAAAGACTGGGTATGGGATTGTGTACGTTTGGTCCTGGGTGCAGATCCAGGTCAATGGCAAATTTTCCGGATTAACCACAATAACCATACTAATTTTCATTTGTGTGTAGTGGCGTGGCTTTTTGATGAATAATATTGAACTTGGCATCATTTGCAGTACAGTTAGTCCAGAATTATCAATTACTAGAAAAATTAGAAGAAAACTGCAGTTTTTAACAGTTTTTTGTCATTTATCACATTTTTTAAAATCTGCATATTATCAGTGAAATTGATTTCAGATTTTCCTCAAATTATTTTTCTGGCATGTTGAACATGTTTTCTAATATTTATTCACAAGGAGCAATCACTCAAAGTAGGTAGGGAGCATTGATAGTGGAAATAATAGAGTGTCCCGATTCACCCCATAGTATGGGGTGAATTGGGACAGTGGTTTTCTGGGCCTAGAGCATTGGGAATTAAAGATATCACTTCAAGCTTCTAGGGGTACTTAGACCTTGTGCCCAGACACAATTTGACATCAAATTTTGATTTCTAGATTGATTTTTGTCCATGCTATGACAGAAAAACGGCCAATTCTGTCCCGATTCACCCCATATTATGGTAGATAAGATAAGATAAAATTTTATTTAACGTCGAATAATTCAAAATATGATAGCCATTTTGGCAGCCATCTTGGATTTTTCCAAACATTTCTTGGGGGAACCCCTATGCAGTCCGCAGACCAAATTTAAGTGAAATACTAAAGTCACAGTGGGCAATTCAAAATATGGCTTCCATTTTGGAAGCCATTTTGGATTTTTCCAAAAATTTCCGAGGGGAACCTTTAAGTGAATGGCTATACCAAATCTCATAAATACAAGACTACAATTGAAATACTAGAGTCACAGGGAGCAATTTTGGCAGCCATCTTGGGTTTTTCCTGAAATTTGTGATGGGAACCCCTCAGTGAATCCTTACACCAAATTTTAAAAGTCAAAGTGAAATACTAAAGTCACAGTGGGCAATTCAAAATACGGCCTCCATTTTTTTTTTGCAAGTACGCCCCCCCCCCACCAGAGTTGACCCCCTCAGACCTTATAAAATATAGCATTTTAAAAGTACCTCCCCCTGAGGAGACCCCAGCCTAATCAATATAACTTGTAAAAAAAAAAGCTTTTTTGTGAGTACCCCCCTGAGGTGAAACCTTCCCCCCCCCCTGGACCTTGTAAAATATATTAAAGTACATCCCCTGAGGTGCCAGGCCTAGTAATATAACTAGCAATAAAAAGAAAACAATTTTTTGAGAGTACCCCCCTTAGATGACCACACTATTCACAACATGTATTACTATTGGCTAATATGACCACACCCACCATGTTCCATGTCCTGATTGGCTCTGAATGGCCACACCCACTAATTAAAAATAATTTGGAGCAATGCCACAGCTTCAAACCAACAACTGTCGACCAATTACACCTTGCCTCATGCTCTCAAATTAGCCAACTTAGATTGCTTCTAACCATCAATTACCACAAACACAAACTCATTGCATTATGGCCAAAACTGTGTAGCTGTCATTATGCGACACACCTCCAAAAATCGACCACACCCCCAAACCCAGTTAATACAAAAGGTGGCAAACTTGCCACCTAATAATTGTATGTCATGATGTTTACCAACAACAGGAAGTTAAAACACACCAGAAATATCACGTTGCACAAGGCTACAAGCAGGATGTAGCCTGCACCTAGACAATGACTCCACAACATATTACACATTTATTCTGACCATACTAGATTTTACTTTGCTTGTATAAGCTATGAGGATACATAATTCAAAAACATTTTTTAAAAGTTTACACTCACTCAAATCAAGCTTCTTTGTCAGCTCTCTGGCATAGCTGCTCAATTGCCTGAAAGATAATTTATCATTTCAAGTTTTTATACAAAAAGAAGTCTCTAAAAGAGCACTTCACGTCAATTCAGTTGCTCTTGGAAGTACAACAATGGACATGGCATCACAACCCTATTGTTTTGGCCATTGTTTGGTTTGTGAAATGATCAGGCAGCTGAAATACTGGTGATGTCATAACCATTGTCAAAAAATATCGCCCTTGAAGAGTGGTATTTTTTACAATATCATAGGCCCTGATATTTTGACTGTAAACAGTGATATTCACAGCCAACCAGGTGAAAAAAATTAAATGACCATGCTAGTAGACATAGTGGGAACCTCAATGTTACGATACAAGCATGATATTGATGATGGAGTTCATAATATTAGTGCTGGATGGATAATTTGGGCTTTACGTCCTGTAATTTTGCACTTGATAGGATAATTAGGACAGGAGGAGGACACAGCAATGAGGTGAAGGATGGTTGAAACAGCCGTCCAATATAGAGCTAGGTGACCCGGCAAGAGCTGGATTCAAACCTTGGACCCAGCGATTGGCAGTCCAGCATGCTACAACTAGACCAACCCTCCCCCTACTGTCCCAAGATTGACACTGCTGTCCAACCATATACTGGAGAATACACAGAAATGACAAAATTGTACATTTTACAAACATACCTCTCTCGGAAATCATCAAATCCGAGGAGTAACTTGAGAGCAACGATAATGTAGGCCAACGCCATGAGATCATAATTCAGGGGAGCAGCAGAAGGCTTGAAATGAAGGGGAACCTCATCCATTAGGTATTTGACACTCGCATGTAGTTCTCCTGAAAATGAAAGACAGATAGATAGATAGATAATTTATTTCATCAAACACAGTACATACATACATAAAAAGTAAATTAGGCTATAGCATAGACAATAGATCTATTTCACTGAATGGCCTGAACATTGGCCCCAAATAACATTTTGGAATAGCATTATTATAATCCCCCGCCGCGAGCGGGGGATTATATTGATATTGTTCGTTTTATTATTATTCTTATTAAACTTCACCTATTACATAGGTGAAGTTTCTTGTTTTCGTAAATATTATTATTATAATCCCCCGCCGCTTGCGGGGGATTATATTGATATTGTTCGTTTTATTATTATTTTTATTATTATTATTATTATTCAGCTCAGGAAAACTGTGATTACTGCAAAACTATTACAGATGACATCCTGAAACCTCAAACGCAATATGTGACTCCATTGCGTGCTACTTCTTACGAAATTTCATGATCAAATTTCAAGACACTTATGAGTTATGAGCAAAATACAAAAAAAATTTCCGGCGCAGGTTTCTCAGAACCTAAGCATAACTGAGACCTGTTGATTTTTTGTAAGATACCTTGACAAAGTCTCCAGTGCAGAAAGGCGTCCTGTGGAGATTTCATGAATACATTTCAAGATACGATTTTTTGAAAATTGAACATCCCGAAAATTTATGGAAAATTTTCTGAAAAACAGGGAAGGAATGCTCGTAGAAAGCTGAAAATGGGTATACTTACAGACCTACTCTAGTGTACCAACTTCACAAAGTTACGGACCGCTCGGACAAACGGTCTCTGCGCTACGGACGCACAAAAACTCAAACTTCAAGTGGCCATATCTCGGTCCCTATCGCAGCTACAGACTAGTTTCACATATCACAAGAAAGGTCTGTTTGTCAGCTTTCCAATGGTGTATAGCATAATAGTGTCAGGCGCGCGCCGTAGAATCGCGTCGGACATTGAAAATTTCATGTCACTTTTTAGGCCCAAAAAACCTTTTCGGCTCAAAAAGTCAATGTAATTCTTCATGCACGTCCATCATTATTTTATGTGGGCTACCCATATCAGCCCTCCATATTGTCCCCAAACATAAATCACCTACATTAAATAGTTTGTCCTAGAGAATTTTTTTAATTTTCAAACTTCAAATATAAATTGCTCAGCTTCCGGTTATTCAAATTTCATGAAATTAATACCAAAAGATGCTTAAAATTATCGCCTTTACTGTCCTCCGTTTTATTATTATTTTTATTATTATTATTATTATTCAGCTCAGGAAAACTGTGATTACTGCAAAACTATTACAGATGACATCCTGAAACCTCAAACGCAATATGTGACTCCATTGCGTGCTACTTCTTACGAAATTTCATGATCAAATTTCAAGACACTTATGAGTTATGAGCAAAATACAAAAAAAATTTCCGGCGCAGGTTTCTCAGAACCTAAGCATAACTGAGACCTGTTGATTTTTTGTAAGATACCTTGACAAAGTCTCCAGTGCAGAAAGGCGTCCTGTGGAGATTTCATGAATACATTTCAAGATACGATTTTTTGAAAATTGAACATCCCGAAAATTTATGGAAAATTTTCTGAAAAACAGGGAAGGAATGCTCGTAGAAAGCTGAAAATGGGTATACTTACAGACCTACTCTAGTGTACCAACTTCACAAAGTTACGGACCGCTCGGACAAACGGTCTCTGCGCTACGGACGCACAAAAACTCAAACTTCAAGTGGCCATATCTCGGTCCCTATCGCAGCTACAGACTAGTTTCACATATCACAAGAAAGGTCTGTTTGTCAGCTTTCCAATGGTGTATAGCATAATAGTGTCAGGCGCGCGCCGTAGAATCGCGTCGGACATTGAAAATTTCATGTCACTTTTTAGGCCCAAAAAACCTTTTCGGCTCAAAAAGTCAATGTAATTCTTCATGCACGTCCATCATTATTTTATGTGGGCTACCCATATCAGCCCTCCATATTGTCCCCAAACATAAATCACCTACATTAAATAGTTTGTCCTAGAGAATTTTTTTAATTTTCAAACTTCAAATATAAATTGCTCAGCTTCCGGTTATTCAAATTTCATGAAATTAATACCAAAAGATGCTTAAAATTATCGCCTTTACTGTCCTCCAAGGCCATACAGCTCATAGTAATAGCCAATTTTACATAGATGATTTTATATAAGCCACTATAACTCCTGCATTTATGTTTCAAATCAGATGAAAATGCAATGACATGTTCCTAATTTATTGCCTGATTTTTCCATGTAGGCACATCTCCCCAACTCTTATGGTTTGCCTGCAGCAAGCCATTAGGGTTAGGGTTAGGGTTTACTCAACATGCACTGCTTGCAGGGTGGTACGCTTGGCCACCACAGGTGTGTCTGGCAGTCAAGATATTTGATAGGCATATGCTCCAACAACATTGCAGCGTTCATACATGCTTTTAAGAATTCATCATGAAGGACATGAATTGGAAGGGGAGAGTAAGCAGGGCAGGGAGACAGGGGGGGCGCGGGGGATTATCCGATATTGCCGTACGGCAATATCAGTTATACTAGTTATTTATTATTTTTCCAGACAAAAATTTCTTCAAAAAAATCTCAAAAAAATCACATATGGAGTGTTACATGACCATATTACACTGTCAAAATCGGAATGACCTTGACCCATTTTTCAAGGTCACAGGCCACTTCAAAGTCAGTTTTTTCACTTACTTTAAGTGATCATAGCACACAAAATTACAGGCAAATTTCATTTTCCATTTTAATTACTTGTCTTACATGTATATTACATAATCTGACCCAATTTCAAGAAAGTAGGTCAAGGTCAATATTGTACAGGTGCCATTTCACTCTCAGAGGTTTGCGCACGGGATGTCAGAATCCGCAAGTCACAGAGTTACAAGCATGACACCAAAAGTTGCCCGAATGACTTACGCATTGCGGAAAGGACTGTGGTGATGATGCCATACTTAGTTTTTGAGTTACGTAATTTTAAAGATTGACCGCGTCATCAAAACAGGTGACCTTGGGTGTCTCACCTTGAAATATCGATTTTAGGCCATAACAATGTATAGTGAACCCCCCCAAAGTAGCCCCCAAAACCCCCATATCCACCTTCAAATTTGACCTTGACATCATTTTTCAAGGTCATTTGGCTCTTCAAAGTGCAAAAAGTGCTTATTTTCAAAAATTCTGAAAATTATGTTTTTTTCAAGATATCACCTTGATATATTATCTCTAGACAGACAATAATATGTGCATTTAGAATATGTAATCCAAAGTCCTCTAACATTTTACCTTAATTTTCCACAAAATTCCAAATATCGCAAACCGGAGAACGTTGAAAAATGACAAATTATCGCGTTTTTGACATGGAAATATCGATTCGAGAGAGTTACAATAATTAATTGATCCCCCCATTTTTGCATCCTGATTCTGAAAATTATATTTGTTTTGACCTAGAAACTTATTTTCAAGGTCAAATTCAAGGTCAAACATGATGAAAAATTTTACTATTTTGACATTTGATTTTTTTACACAGGCAAGGAATCAAAATATTGTTACAAAAATGTCACACAAACTTGCTACCATAGTCTAGAGGCAGCGTATAAATTTTCAAGGTCCTCGGATTAACCTACGTTAGACCGTAAAGGTCACAAGGTCAAAAAATTAGGGAAAAATTAACGATATTTTTTCACATTTCTCAATGATAGCGTTATTTCGATCGGCTGTAGCTCCGGTCCTAATTAAGTTACAGAGAATCTGAAAACAGATTTGGAAAGACCAAATTCTCCGCTAGTTTTCGTTTTCTGAACTTTTTGTCGTAGCTCTGACGGTTTAAAAGATCGCCGGACCCTGAAAATTTCATGTTTTTTGTCAAATTTTCACAATTTATCATCATTTTGACAAGGAAATAATCATTTTGTTTCAATGTAGCTATTTGAGCATACTTTCATCTTTCGTTCACATAATCCTGCCAAGTTATATATGTTTCCATTGAACCGTTTTGGTTCTAGAGTAATTTTAAGTGAAAAACAACATTTTTTCAGAAATTTCCGAAGTCCACATTTCTGAATTGTACCATAATTTCAATCGGCCTTATCTCCGGTCCTAATAAAGTTACAGAGAATCTGAAAATAGATTTGGAAAGGCCAAATTCTTCTCTAGTTTCCATATATTGAACATTTTGTCGTAGCTCTGACGGTTTAAAAGATCGCCGGACCCTCAAAATTTCATGTTTTTTGTCAAATTTTCACAATTTATCAATTTTTTGACAGGGACGGAATCATCCTTTTGTGATGAACCTGTCTAGACATATTTCTAACTTCTATTTACATAATCCTGCCAAGTTATATAGATCCTCATTGAACCGTATTGGTTCTAGAGTGATTTCCAGTTAAAACTGCATATTTTCAGGAATATCTTAAAGGCCATATTTTTGAGTTGTGCCATCATTTCAATCCACTCTATATCCGGTCCTATTTAAGTTAAAGAAAATCTGATAACAGATTCGGAAAGCACGCTTTCTCCTCTAGCTGGCATATTTGAAGATTTTGTAAGAGCTCTGACGGTTAAAAAGATCGCCGAACCCCGAAAAATTCATGTTTTTTGTCAAATTTTCACAATTTATCATAGTTTTGACAAGGAAATAATCATTTTATTTCAATGAAGCTATCTGAGCATATTGTCATCTTTCGTTTACATAAAACTGGTAAGTTATATATGTTTCCATTGAACCGTTTTGGTTCTAGAGTAATTTTAAGTTAAAAAATACATTTTTTCAGTAATTTCTGAAGTCAATATTTCTGAATTGTACCATTATTTGAATCAGTCGTATCTCCGGTTCTGATAAAGTAACAGAGAATCTGAAAATAGATTTGGAAAGCCAAAATTCTGCTCTAGCTTTTATATTTGAACATTTTCTTGTATCATGGACGGATAAAGAGATCGCCGGACCCTGAAAATTGTATGTTTTCAGAAATTGCAGTCATTTCCAAATGTTATCAGGACTAGAAGTACTTTAGCCAAGAAATTCCTAAAATTCCAATATGAGAACGGTACCAGTTTCAATCAGCAGTAACTCTAATTGATGTAACTGGTTGATGTAACTGGTTGATGTACTGGTTCATGTACTGGTTCATGTACTGGTCAATGTACAGGTCAATGTACTGTCCATGCACTCTCCATGTACTGGTCCATGTTATTCTCTATATATATATTCATGAAGCTCAAATCCTCCTCTTGTTTTCATTCTCTGAATTTTTTCTTGTAAGGATTTATTGCAGGGTTTATCGGTCTGCTGACTATATGTCACATCACGACTAGTCCATGGACAGATAGTTTATATGTACTTTCAAATATCTGTGCACACTATGTACATTTTAATTGACATGCAAAATTACAGGTAATAAATAGATATTGCATGTGATATGATTTAGCATGATATTGCAAGTGATATTGTATGTTTAATACATTGCATGTAACTTTGCATGTGATATTTCATACTATTTCAAGTGATATTTTGTGTGATACTGCATATTACATGTGCAAGACGTGTGCAATTACATTCATGTTTAAGTTCATGTTCAAATTCATGTTCAAGTTCATGTTCAAATTCATGTTCAAGTTTATGTTCAAGTTCATGTTCAAGTTCATGTTCAAGTTCATGTTCATGTTCAAGTTCATGTTCAAGTTCATGTCCAATGTTATTTTCAATGCCAGTTCCAATATCGTTTCCAATATCATTTCCAATATCATTTCCGTGTTTTCTCACTTTCATTTCATTGCCAATAATTACTATGAAAGGTGAAGTTTTGTCACCGCATCGCGGTTACCCGATTTCTAGTTATAATCCCCCGCCGCTTGCGGGGGATTATATTGATATTGTTCGTTTTATTATTATTATTATTATTATTCTTATTATTCTTATTCTTATTATTATTCAGCTCAGAAAAACTGTGATTACTTCAAAAGTATTACAGATACTGTCTTGCAAGTCAAGGGTAATATGCGACTCCATTGCGTGCTACTTTTCACGAAATTTCATGATTAAATTTCATGACGCTTATGAGTTATGAGGAAAATATAAAAAAAATTTCCGGCGCAGGTTTCTCAGAACCTAAGCAAAACTGGGACCTGTTGATTTTTTCTAAGATACCTTGACTAAGTCTTCACTGCAGAAAGGCGTCTTGTGGAGATTTCATGAATACACTTCAAGATATGATTTTTTGAAAATTGGACATCCCGAAAATTGACTGAAATTTTTTGTAAAAACAGGGAAGGAATGCTTGTAGAAAGCTGAAAACGGGCATACTTACAGACCTACCCTAGTGTACCAACTTCACAAAGTTACGGACCGCTCGGACAAACGGTCTGTGCGCTACGGACACACAAAAACTCAAACTTCAAGTGGCCATATCTCAGTCCCTGTTTCAGCTACAGACTAGTTTTACATATCACAAGAAAGGTCTGTTTCTCAGCTTTCCAATGGTGTATAGCATAATAGTGTCAGACGCGCGGCGTAGAATCGCGTCAGACATTGAAAATTTCATGTCACTTTTTAGGCCCAAAAAACCTTTTCGGCTCAAAAAGTCAATGAAATTTTTCATGCACGTCCATCATTATTTTATGTGGGCTACCCGTATCAGCCCTCCATATTGTCCCCAAAGATCAATTATCTACATCAAATAGTTTTTCCTAGAGAATTTTTTAAATTTCAAAATTGAAATGTACATTGCTCAGCTTCTGGTTGTTCAAATTTCATGAAATTAATACCAAAAGATGCGTAAAATTATGGCCTTTACTGTCCTCCAAGGGAATATACCTCTCCTAAATAGCCAATCTCAAATAAATGATTTTATATATTCAATTATAACTCATGAACTATTTTTTCAGATCACTTAAAACTGAATGTACATGTTGCTAATTTTTTGCCCTATTTTGTGGTATAAGGGCATCCTCCTATCTCCAATACCTTGCTGGTAAAATAGAGCTACAAAAATAATTCACAGATGCATGTAAGTCAGCCGTTGGGTATATACTGTCTCATTGCCACCTTTCCCAGCAGCTGACCTTGTGCCTGCCACGACATTTCATAGGCATATGCACCAGCAAGATTACTACGTTCATACAAGAATTCATCGTGACGGCCATGAACTGAAAGGAGGGAGTAAGCAGGGTAGGGGAGACAAGGGGGGGCGCGGGGGATTATCCGATATTGCCGTACGGCAATATCAGTTATACTAGTTATAATCCCCCGCTCGCGCAGCGGCGGGGGATTATATTGATATTCTTCGATTACCTTTTATTATTATTATTATTATTCAGCTCAGGAAAACTGTGATTACTGCAAAACTATTAGAGATAACATCCTGCAACCTCAAACACAATATGTGACTCCATTGCGCGCTACTTCTTACGAAATTTCATGATCAAATTTCATGACACTTATGAGTTATGAGCAAAATACAAAAAAAATTTCCGGCGCAGGTTTCTGAGAACCTAAGCATAACTGAGACCTGTCGATTTTTTGTAAGATACCTTGACAAAGTCTCCAGTGCAGAAAGGCGTCTTATGAAGATTTCATGAATACATTTCAAGATATGATTTTTTTAAAATTGAACATCCCGAAAATTTACAGAAAATTTTCTGAAAAACAGGGAAGGAATGCTCGTAGAAAGCTGAAAGTGGGTACACTTACAGACCTACCCTAGTGTACCAACTTCACAAAGTTACGGACCACTCGCACAAACGGTCTTGGCGCTACGGACGCACAAAAATGCAATTTTCAAGTGGCCATATCTCGGTCCCTATTTAAGCTACAACAAAGTTTGACATATCACAAGAAAGGTCTGTTTGTCAGCTTTCCAATGATGTATAGCATGATAGTGTCAGACGCGCGGCGTAGAATCGCGTCAGACATTGAAAATTTGTTGTCACTTTTTGCACCTTTCAAAAAGTTTTTGGCTTAAAATCCAATGAAGTTCTTCATCAATGTCCATGAATATTTTTTCCCTAATACCCTTGTGGGGCCTCCATACTGTCCTAAAAGGACATTTGACTACATCAAGTGGTTTCTGCCACAGAATTTTTTGTATTTCAAAATTGAAATGCACATAGCTCAGCTTCTACTCGTTCAAATTTCATGAAATTAACTCCAAAAAATGCATAAAATTATGACCTACGCTGAACTGCACGGGCATACAGCTCATAGTAATACTCAATTTTACAATGATGATTTTACATTTGCAGTTATAACTCATGCATTAATGTTCCGAATCAATTAAAACTGAAATTACATGCTGCTTATTTTTTGCCCTATTTTGTGGTATAATCCTAGCTTACCAGTCTTTTTTCCTTTGCCTTGAAAAAAAAGTTTAAAAATAATTCACAGATGCATCTTAGTCTGCTGTCGGGGCCATTCTGCCTCACTGCCAGGTTTTGCTCCCAAGCAGCAGCAGTACGCCATGCAAAGAGCGGCATACTCAAACACGGTCGGTCATCAACAACAGGGCACAGGCTTAGGCCTATCATGACAGGGTTATAATATACATTGAAGGGAAAGGATTTTGTAAGCGTTGGCTGATAGGGCATATGTCCTCTATTTATGCACTTAAAAACCTTAATAGTATGAGCGGACAGGCGTATTCATACAAATTATTGAAGTGAATTGAAACAGGAGAATAAGCGGGGCTAGGGTCAAACGGGGCCCGCGGGGGATTATCCGATATTGCCGTACGGCAATATCAGTTATACTAGTTATTCTTATTATAATCCCCCGCCGCGAGCGGGGGATTATATTGATATTGTTCGTTTTATTATAATCCCCCGCTCGCGCAGCGGCGGGGGATTATATTGATATTCTTCGTTTTATTATTATAATCCCCCGCTCGCGCAGCGGCGGGGGATTATATTGATATTCTTCGATTACCTTTTATTATTATTATTATTATTCAGCTCAGGAAAACTGTGATTACTGCAAAACTATTAGAGATAACATCCTGCAACCTCAAACACAATATGTGACTCCATTGCGCGCTACTTCTTACGAAATTTCATGATCAAATTTCAAGACACTTATGAGTTATGAGCAAAATACAAAAAAAATTTCCGGCGCAGGTTTCTGAGAACCTAAGCATAACTGAGACCTGTTGATTTTTTGTAAGATACCTTGACTAAGTCTCCAGTGCAGAAAGGCTTCCTGTGGAGATTTCATGAATACATTTCAAGATACGATTTTTTGAAAATTTAACATCCCGAAAATTTACGGAAAATTTTCTGAAAAACAGGGAAGGAATGCTTGTAGAAAGCTGAAAATAGGTATACTGACAGACCTACTCTAGTGTACCAACTTCATAAAGTTACGGACCGCTCGGACAAACGGTCTCTGCGCTACGGACGCACAAAAACTCAAACTTCAAGTGGCCATATCTCGGTCCCTATTGCAGCTACAGCCTAGTTTCACATATCACAAGAAAGGTCTGTTTCTCAGCTTTCCAATGATGTATAGCATTATAGTCTCAGACGCGCGGCGTAGAATCGCGTCAGACATTGAAAATTTCATGTCACTTTTTGCGCCTATCAAAACGTTTTTGGCAAAAAAATCTATGAAGTTCTTCTTGGATGTTCGTGAATATTTTTTTCAATATACCTTTGTTAGGCCTACATACTGTCCTCAAAGGAAAATTGCCTACATCAAATGGTTTTTCCTACAGAATTTTTTTAATTTCACATTTTAACATTAATTTGCTCAGCTTCTAACTATCCAAATTTTATGAAATTAACACTAAAAGATGCGTAAAATTATTGCCTTATCTGTTCTCCAAGGGTATGGACCTGATTCTAATAACCTATTTTACATGTATGATTTCATATATTCAATCATAGCTACTAAGTGAATGCTTCAAATCAGTTAAAACTCGAATGACATGTCGCTAATTTTTTGCCTGATTTTTCTATATAGACACAACCTCACAACTCTTATGGCTTGCCTG
Organism: Platynereis dumerilii; assembly: GCA_026936325.1. NCBI lineage: Eukaryota > Metazoa > Annelida > Polychaeta > Phyllodocida > Nereididae > Platynereis > Platynereis dumerilii. The sequence goes on along the minus strand of JAPTHN010000005.1, from coordinate 18,929,599 downwards.
CAACAGGCCATTAGGGTTAGGGTTAGGGTTTACTCAATATGCATTGTCTGCAGGATGGTACGCTTGGCCTCCACAGGTGTGTCTGGCAGTCAAGAGATTTGATAGGCATATGCTCGAACAACTTTGCAGCGTTCATACATGGTTTTAAGAATTCATCATGAAGGACATGAATTGGAAGGGGAGAGTAAGCAGGGCAGGGGAGACAGGGGGGCGCGGGGGATTATCCGATATTGCCGTACGGCAATATCAGTTATACTAGTTATTCTTATTATTATTCAGCTCAGGAAAACTGCGATTACTTCAAAACTATTAGAGATATTGGTTTACAAGTGAGGGGTAATATGCAACTCCATTGCGCGCTACTGCTTACGAAATTTCATGATCAAATTTCATGACACTTATGAGTTATGAGCAAAATATTTAAAAAATTTCCGGCGCAGGTTTCTGAGAAACTACACATAACTGGGACCTGCTGATTTTTTCTAAGATACCTTGACAAAGTCTCCAGTGCAGAAAGGCGTCTCGTGGAGATTTCATGAATACATTTCAAGATATGATTTTTTGAAAATTGGACATCCCGAAAATTGACTGAATTTTTTTAGAAAAACAGGGAAGGAATGCTTGTAGAAAGCTGAAAATGGGTATACTTACAGACCTACTCTAGTGTACCAACTTCACAAAGTTACGGACCGCTCGGACAAACGGTCTCGGAGCTACGGACGCACAAAAACTCAAACTTCAAGTGGCCATATCTCGGTCCCTATTGCAGCTACAGACTAGTTTCACATATCACAAGAAAGGTCTGTTTGTCAGCTTTCCAATAATGTATAGCATTATAGTGTCAGACGCGCGGCGTAGAATCGCGTCGACCATTGAAAATTTTATGTCTTTTTTTGGACCTATCAAAACGTTTTCCCTCAAAAAGTGCATGAAGAACTTCATGGATGTTCATCAATAATTTATGCGGGCTACCCAGGTTGGGCCTCCATATTGTGCCAAAAGGAAATTTGCCTAAATCAAATACTTTTTCCTAGAGAATTTTTGTAATTTCAAAATTGAAACGTAAATTGCTCTGGTTATAATCGTTCAAATCTCATGAAATTAACACCAAAAAATGTGTTAAATTACGCCCTCTAGCAAGCTAAAGGGATATCTTCCTCTTACCTTTAACCAATTTTACATACAACATTTTATATATTCAATTATAAGTCATTCATTATTTATCAAAATCAATTAAAACTGAATCATCATGTTCCTAATTTTTTCCTCTATTTTTGTATGTAAGCACAGCTCCATAACTTGCATGGTTTGTCTACAATAACCCATTAGGGTTAGGGTTTCACCTACCATTCACTGGAAATGTATTGCTTTGAGGGTGGTACCGCTGGGCACCAAACACAGGTCTCCATGCCAAGCGATGTCTCATTTCAATATATGAGCCTCTTCAAGAATTCATCATGAAGGCCATGAACTGGTTGAAGGGAGTAAGCAGGGCAAGGGAGACAGGGGGGGCGCGGGGGATTATCCGATATTGCCGTACGGCAATATCAGTTATACTAGTTCTTTTTAAAGTTTTCTTTCCGCACATTGGAGATGTATCCACTTTAAATCCAACAAGAATCCATGGATTCAAAACTGGCCATTGGCGATTGTATATAAAGGTGACTCTAGCAATCCAGATAACTATAGAAAAATAACTATAACAGTAGCAATGGCTAAAGTTTTTGACTCTATCCTAAATGCCAGGCTATATTTAAAAACGATGCCATGTCCTTAGATGATCCCTTCCAGTTTGGTTTCACACCATCACGTGGAACAACGGACTGTGTATTTGTGCTAGACACCATAGTTAGCCATCAGAACTTTTACAAGAAACCTATATACTTATGCTTTGTAGATTTTACTAAAGCCATTGACTACATCAATAGAAATGCCCTTTACTACAAACTACATAAAAAGCAAATAGGCGTAAAGATGCTTAAATTTATCATGAGTATGTTTGAAAAAGCTCAGGCTAAGGTATACCAGCAAGGCAAGCTAAGTGCGTCAATCGACAGTGTCTCTGGTGTTCTTCAGGGTGGTATCTTGAGCCCCAAACTGTTCAATGAGTTCCTCTCTGATCTCCCAGATTATCTAAATAGGGCAGATGGACTAGAAATAGAAGGGACCCTATTTACACATCTTCTCTATGCAGATGACATAGTCCTCATATCTGAAACAGCTCAAGGTCTGCAGAACAGTATTGACTCGCTGCATGAATTCTGTAAAAAATGGCACTTAATTGTAAATATAATACAGCAAAAACTAAAGTAATGCAAATCAGTACCAAAAGTAAAAATTATTTGGTTTATAATAAGCAGAACATCGAAAATGTTGACAATTTTAAATACTTGGGTCACACCATTAGTGCACACAAAACATTCATTAACAAATGCCAGATTACATTGCCACCCAAGCGCAAAAGGCTTTATTTGCCCTACATGGGCGCATGAAACCACTAGGTCATATACCGCCACCTTTGAATATCAAAATGTGTGATAGTTATGTCCTTCCAATCCTAGAATATAACAGCATGTTTTGGTCTAGTAAAACTGAAACAACTAAAATTGAAAAAATACAGATTGGCTACCTTAAGCACATCCTTAGCGTTAGAAGACAAACGCCAACACCTGCCGTGTATGCAGAGACAGGTAGATTCCCTCTAATATTAAGACAGAAATTAGCAACTGTAAACTACTGGGCCAGAGTAAGAAGTATCCCAAGTCATGATATTCTAAACAAATGCCTATCTATACAAGAAAAGCTTCACAGTGCCAGTCAAGAAAACTGGTATAGCAAAATAGGAAAAATAATGAGTGATGCGGACATTACAAACTGGGCATCCGTTGAACCTGACTCTCTAATAAAGGAGTAAAATTCCAGCTGTATACTAAAGAACAAACTCAAATTCTCAGTAAAATAAATGATCCTGATAAATTTCCAAAACTTTGCACATATAAACTGTTTAAGAACAGCTACTGTTTAGAACCCTACCTAAATATTAATCTCTCTAGAAAAACATACAGCAACATCGCTAGATTTAGAGTAAGCTCCCATAATAGTCCAGTTGCCACTCCTATGTGTCCCATAGTGAACCTTGCAAGTGTGAGAAGTGTAAGGTTTTATGGTGGATTCATGATCATATAGGTATAAAAAAAAAATTTAGCCTGGTTGCCACTCCGGCAACTTTGGGCAACACCGATAATTAGCACAAATCCAAAATGGCCACCGTACGCTTAACCGCAACGACAACTTTTTAAATAATTGTCCTAGAATCAAATGCAATACCACTTTTTCAGATAATTTTGACCCAAGAAGCATGAATCTGGCATCAAAATTTCATTATCTGGTCATTTTGCATATAAAATATCAAGATTACATCAGTTCAACACAAATTTCCATCTGCCAAAAATCAACGTCCCTATCATTTTTCAAATTTTACTGATTTCCAACAAACTTTTCTAACATAATCCAATTTTCATTCATTTACAATGTAATGAATTAAATTCTACAGTATTAAATGTTTAACAGTACAATGGACATTTCAATGAGAGATGTCATAGTATTTGTATATAATCAAATTCAATGACAGTTTAAGTCCGTGCTTGACCAAAACAACTCCCACTTGTCATCAGACAACCGCTTACGGTGTTTTCTTGCATTAGTATTTTCTGCCAGAAACCCTTCTCAATTTTCATCATTTTCTTTGTTAAATGCTTGAATTTTGAAAAGAATGATGCAACAAGTACTGCTTTCACAAGCACACTAAATAGTACAAGAGAATTTGTTGCGGTGGGAGCTTCAAGTGGAGGTCTTGCAAGCTTTGCCTTAGGCTTTACAATTACAGCTTCAACTTTTAAAATGCATGCATAAGATAATTTGAGGCTGGAGGCTGACTGACTGTTTCTGGCACTGGCCTGCCATCTTTTATCACCCATACATATTCTGTGATATCCAGTTCTGGAGGAACCAACAGGTCAGCTGCTGTCATGTGTACTGGTCTTCAGATGGGCACGCTTGATGTTGCAGTGCAGGAATAGGTTCTCTTCCATTGTTGGAAGTAACTTCAGCTGCAGGAGCCTTCCTGCTTTCTCTGTGTACAGATGGCATCTCACCTCACTCATAGACATTCTCTTAGGCTGTCCATATAGTGCACAAATACATTTGTGTCCCTCTGTTTCAGTTCTTCTGTTGTTACACCTTCCTCTCACTAGATAGTGTCATCAGCAAAGAAATCTCCAGCTTTTGGGACCTTTAGTGCAGACACTTTACCCTTGTCATGCAAATAGGAGTTGGTGTCTGATCCAGTCAAGTAGTGCATTCCTAATATTTGAAGGCACCTTGGCCTAAGATTACAACATGTTGAATTGATGTCCAAAAACTGATCGATGCCAATGCTGCATTTGCACTGTAACTTGAATGCTGTGTCGGTAAACCCAATTGACCAAATACATGAGGAACACGAAGACATATGTATCATCAGATACATGACTGAATCCGACATTAACTGCCACAAAAGGTAAAATCATTTTAATGTCTGCTTCTTTGTGTTTAATCACACAATCACTCTGGCTTACCGCAGTCGCCCCATCACCAAAGTTGCATGTACTCCTGCTAAATGTTATTTTTATAAATGGTTTCATGACATGGCAGTGGTTAGGGTTAGGTCATACTTTATGGAACCAACCCGACATGCTGTTGATGCTCATGATCCATAGCAGACAAACTGTAATACTTGTCAAAGACAATGACTTTGTCACCAGGATGGCAGATACATGTATAGTAGACATTTTCCCATTTATCGACTCTACAAGATCTTGCAGTTGTCCTTCTAAAGGCCAAACAATGTGATACAGAAAGTGACCCAAATGTCAATCGGAGTGACTTCATGTGTCTGTGGAGAGGGATCGTGTATGCACAGTTTCTGAATAAGTGGTGAATTGCTTCCTTTTCTTATGTTGTCAAACTCATCAATCCAGGAAACTGATACTGGACACAATTCATATTTTTAGACATCTCCCAATGCCATATGCCTCTGTTCACTGATAGTCAACATCTAGAGAAAGATGGCTTCTAAATCAAATATTGTATTTTGTGTTATTGTATTCATTCAAGTTGTTAATATATAACACATTATACATGTATATCGCTCGACCATCCACCTTTGGTCCTTCATGTATTTCTTCATATGCATCATTGTCCATATGGGAGAGGAGATGGTAATGTGGAATCTGTCAGTTAGAACTGTTTGAAATTCAGATACCATACTCTCACCAAAAGCAACTGACTGCATGACATTAACTCCTGCTTCTGAGGGAGCAAAAGCACCATAAGCAATATTGTAGAGATTGGCAGACTTGTTCTCCCATGTAGGACATTGTAGGACATTGTTTCCAACTCAGAAGAGATTCACCGCCTGTCATCACTGTCCATTTCCTTACTCCTTTTGCCCTCTTCTTCATGTTGCGGCATGGTCTCATTACCATTTGTGCAGTTGTTTGTACTGCCATTGAAATGAATTATTTTCCACTGTGTTGGATACATGGGCATTACTGTTGGAAAGAAATCAATCCACTCACTCAGTGATAAACTCTGGTGAAAGGGTAATAACCTTAAGGTCACCTTTATATCAATTTTAACAGCACTCTGTTCAATAACTGATCGTATATAACTCACTCCATTCAAATAGCCTTTCAATAGCTTTCCTTATGATGACATACAAATTTACTTGATATAAGCTTTTGGCTGCTAAAGAAAAGGAAGCAATTCAAGTCTTGTTCAGAAACTGTTTGTACACAATCCATCTCCACAGGCACATGAAGCATAGGTATCGATCAGTTTTGGACATCAATTCAACATGTTGTGATCAAGGTGCCTTCAAATATTAGGATTGCACTACTTGACTATATCAGACACCAACTCCTATTTGCATGACAAGGGTAAAGTGTCTGCACTAAAGGTCCCAAAAGCTGGAGATTTCTTTGCTGATGACACTATCTAGTGAGAGCAAGGTGTGACAACAGAAGAACTGAAACAGAGGGACACAAATGTATTTGTGCACTATATGGACAGCCTAAGAGAATGTCTATGAGTGAGGTGAGATGCCATCTGTACACAGAGAAAGACGGAAGGCTCCTGCAGCTGAAGTTACTTCCAACAATGGAAGAGAACCTATTCCTGCACTGCAACATCAAGCGTGCCCATCTGAAGACCAGTACACATGACAGCAGCTGACCTGTTGGTTCCTCCAGAACTGGATATCACAGAATATGTATGGGTGATAAAAGATGGCAGGCCAGTGCCAGAAACAGTCAGTCAGCCTCCAGCCTCAAATTATCTTATGCATGCATTTTAAAAGTTGAAGCTGTAATTGTAAAGCCTAAGGCAAAGCTTGCAAGACCTCCACTTGAAGCTCCCTACGCAACAAATTCTCTTGTACTATTTAGTGTGCTTGTGAAAGCAGTACTTGTTGCATCATTCTTTTCAAAATTCAAGCATTTAACAAAGAAAATGATGAAAATTGAGAAGGGTTTCTGGCAGAAAATACTAATGCAAGAAAACACCGTAAGCGGTTGTCTGATGACAAGTGGGAGTTGTATTGGTCAAGCACGGACTTAAACTGTCATTGAATTTGATTATATACAAATACTATGACATCTCTCATTGAAATGTCCATTGTACTGTTAAACATTTAATACTGTAGAATTTAATTCATTACATTGTAAATGAATGAAAATTGGATTATGTTAGAAAAGCTTGTTGGAAATCAGTAAAAATTGGAAAATGATAGGGACGTTGATTTTTGGTTGATGGAAATTTATGTTGAATTGATGTAATCTTGATATTTTATATGCAAAATGACCAGATAATGGAATTTTGATGCCACATTCATGCTTCTTGGATCAAAATTATCTGAAAAAGTGGTATTGCATTTGATTCTAGGACAATTATTAAAAAAGTTGTCGTTGCCGTTGGGCGTACGGCGGCCATTTTGGATTTATGCTAATTACCGGTGTTGCCCAAAGTTGCCGGAGTGGCAACCAGGCTAAATTTTTTCTACATACCTATATGATGATGAATCCATCATAAAACCTTACACTTCTCACACTTGCAAGGTCCATGTTTTGGCAACTGGACTATAACCAAAAAATTGAAACAGGCAGACATAATATACCTAAAAAGCCTACAGACCTGAGAAAATGTGACAAATGTGACACAGGTGATATAGAAGATGAACTGCACAGCCTCTTAATATGCAATTATAACACTGCCCCAAGAACAGAGCTCTTGTACGAAGTGATGAGACTAATACCTAACTATAATAATCTTGATCAAACCCAAAAATTTTAATTGATTATGTCAGATAAAAGACCTGAAATGATACAAGCCCTAGGCTCCTACCTAAACAAAATTATGGGATAATAGAACATACAGAATAAACCAAATGAATAAGTATAGGTTATTCACCACGGGAGAGGGAATATGTGATTTATCACCCGTGGGCTTTAGCCCAAGGTATGATAAACACATATTCCTGATCCCATGGTGAATAACTGGCTTATACCATGAGACAAACACTCAAACAGTCAAACATGAGAGGATAACTGAACAACAAAGAATATGGGAATTATTTCCCTGCAATACTGGCATGTGATTGGCTGGCAGAGGTGTCGAATGGTATAAACAGTAAAAATCCTTAGGCCAGCATTTAGGAGCCATCCTATCTGTTGAGCTGATAAGCGGCTTACCCAATTAATGACTACTAAATTGTGTAAACGATTTTTCTGCATCTGTCAGGACTTCATGGCATGTACATTGAGCGGTTACCGCTAGTAGTGCATGTCGGAAGCCATTGCTATGTGATGACATGAACAGTGGAAACCTCCCGATATTGACATTTGCAAATTTTATGCTATGCCTCAGTGCAAATCCTGACTGTTAATCTAAAGACACACCTGCCTTTTCCCTTACAGAGTCTGTGTACACAGCTCTGGAAAAGAAATTGTTATGCTGATGACAATGTTGCTTGTTTTACTAATCTCAATGTCTGTTATTTTATCTTTCTATTTCAAGTAGCATGTATCATTTTAAGTATTACATTATTAAATCTATAGCGAAATGTGACTGGGACCAGCCTATAAAATATATATGTATATGATAAAAATTTGTAAAATATCACGTAACAAAATTGATATTAACTTATTAAGCATTTCATGATATTGAATATACTATGATAAAGTTTCGTCTTTTTTTCTAATTCTTTCTGTAAAATGGCAATAATTAGCATTTAGAATAGACTTAGCATTGTAGTTGTTTTTTCATTGTATTTTTATTGATGACACATGTATCTGTTATGATATTAGGATGTCAATAAAAGTTTATATATATATATATTCGGGGCTGAAATCATGAAGAGGGAGACTTATATATTATTACATGGATGGTTTTGTATTGAGCAGTGATAGTGGTTGCTGCAAGCCATAAAATATTTGAGGGGAACCCTTAGCAAATCCCCAAACCAAATTTCATAAAAATAAGTGAAATAATAAAGTCGCAGTGGGCAATTCAAAATATGGCGGCCATTTTGGCAGCCATCTTGGATTTTCCCAAAAATTTCTGAGAGGAACCCCTAAGTGAATCCCTATACCAAATTTCATAAATCTAAGTGAAATACTTAAGTCACAGTGGGCAATTCAAAATATGGTGGCCGTTTGGCAGCCATCTTGGATTTTTCCAAAAATTTCTGAGGGAGACCCCGAAGTGAATCCCTATACCAAATTTCATAAATCCAAGTGAAATACTAAAGTCGCAATGGGCAATTCAAAATATGTTGACAAGAAAAGTGGACAAGTGGACATGGACACATGGACAAGTGGACAAGAGTCCCATTTCACCAAAAAATCTGTTTAAGCCCTCCTCCGATATCCGCCCTTAGGCCGGTTAAAAACACAACTTTCAAATTATATCTGAAAGAACGACCAAGTTATGAAGCCTCAAATTTACATTAAAACGGCCCGACCAATCACAGGCAAGGGCGGGAAATCTATCAGCCAATAAGATTCAAGTATTTCGACACCAAGCACCAATTTTCCCTTGTGTTAACTGACGGAAGCATCCATGAATTTGGTCTATTAGGCCAGACATATTTAATTTTTAGTTCCTCGGATAGACTGAACCGATACATTTTGCGCTTACGGAAAAAACTGAGCTTAGCCTTCCATGATATTTATTCAAAATAAAAAATTATAAAACAGCTTTCTTTTCGCCATACCGACCAACCCTAGAAAAGGTACCTCAAGAAAATCCGAAAAGCTAAAGGTTAATTATTTCCGGCCCTATTTTTATCCAATTTATTTATTATGATGAAGATATTCATGAATAAGGGTGAGTGATTGGGCTTTATGTTTAGTAGTTTTGCACACAAAGCCTTGATCTACAGAAGTGGACCAAACTTTAGGTCAGACATAGATTAAATAATAAATATTTCAGGCACTTGTGTCCACAATTTGTTCTTTCATTGATAAGGCCACACATAATTGATTCTTAGCTTCGCGGACCCACCGACAAAATAGATTTCCTGCCGAAAGAAAAAAAATTGTTTTGACATTTTGAAAAAAAAATTGTTCACTTTTTTTTTGTCCTACCGACCAACCTTAGAAAAAGTGCCTTGAGAAGATCCGAGAAGCTAAAGATCAATTATGTGTGACCTAAATTAGCGGACATTGGGAATTTTTGCTTACCAGGCAATGCAAGTCGAATGACATAAGACGCCGTAAGTTGCTTCATATCGGGATTGGGAATATTATCCAGGCCCAGAAATTTCGCCATGGCACCGGTGTACCGTCTCAGGGTGAACATCTCTGGGGTTCTCGTCTTTAAAAAACATTCATATAATCACATGGAATACATTATTTAAATTGACAGTCGACCATTTTCACACTTATCATTAGCTGCCAAGAATTTTTTTTGTAATTTAATTGGTCAATGATTTTTTTTGGAGGAGATTGACTTGTCCTGCGCGAGCTCAGACGTCATTAATTATTAACCTATGACCGAGAGAAGGAAAAGTTAATCATCAGTGATGACCAACAACAAAATGTTATTACATAAAGAAATTTTATCATTTTTCAACATCTCAAATTTTTATAATCAAACTCTGAATCTTGACTTTCTATGTTATGCCGATTGTCGCCAAAATGATCAGCAGAAAAAACGCCGCTCATCTAGGTATATAGGTTTGCTCCATATTGAATCATAACAGCTTGAGAATGCCTAACACGACGACCATCATAATCAATACAAAGTAAGTTGAAGATTCAGAGTTTGTTACAAAATGATAGAAGTTGGAAAATGATAATAATGATAACCTTTAACCCAGCTGACAAAAACTGGTGGTTAACTGAGAGTTATCACGTGAAATTGCCCCTCAGTTATCACGTGGAAAACTGATAGGTTATTGCAAACACTAACCACGTGATTTTCTCACCAGTTAACCACGTGATTTTCTGGGGGCAATCTTCACCAGTTAGCCACGTGATTTTCCAGTGAATATCTTCAGCAGTTAACCATGTGATTTTCTGTTGAATATCTTCACCAGTTAACCACGTGATTTTCTGGGGGGCAATATTCACCAGTTAACCATGTGATTTTCTGGTGAATATCTTCACCATTTAACCACATGATTTTCTGGGGGGCAATCTTCACCAGTTTGAATTATTTGAGAAGAGGCAAAATGTCCCACTGGTTAACTTAGCTCCTCATCAAGCCAGTCAACTCAGACTGCTTCAAGCATTATCTTGGGCTTTCAATAGCTGTGGCGCTGAAGTAAAAGCCACAAGAACTTGCTGAAAATTTGTCACAACCAGTGTGATGCAGAGGGGCTCTTTTCAGTCTTCTTAAGGGTTACCAGAATCAAGGATTGTAGTCATACTTGATTCACATTTCGGATGACTAGTCTTTTGTGATAATATCCAATGTGTGCTCCTTTTTGAGCTAATAAGCATCATTCCACCATATATTGTGTATTAATCCAGATTTAAAAATTATAATCATTTGTTTAATTAGTTTAAACTCAGTTAAAGTAAACTTAGTGCGGAACTCGGTGCACAGCTGTGTTTCTAGTACGGGTGGCTCCATCTATATTTCTTGTGGGCAATCTTCACCAGTTAACCACGTGAAGAAAAACACGTGATAACTCTCAGTTATGTGATGAAGATGGTCAAGCGTTAATCTGCTGACATTCATCACGTGGTTATCCCGTGAAAATGTTGGGGATAGATTCCGAAGTCGACTCTATAAAGTCGACTAGTGAAGTCATAGTTAGGTTCCCAAGCAGCAAGTTAATGTTCAGTCTGGTCAAGTCAGACTTGAGTCAGCTAAAGTCAATCCATAGTTGCATAACTTAGTCAATTTTCATCTCAGAGAAATGGTTTTGGTACAATTCAAAAGGGCACATAGAGCACAAGTATTTCTAACTATTATAGTACTTTTGTAAACTAAAATGGGCCCTGGGATATAGCACAAAGTCAGCTGAGGTTTGTTGAAGTCAAGCGAAGTCAGGGTTCAACAACTTAGCTGACTAGTCAGTTGAAGTTCTTGTAAAGCAAGTCAGAGTTTTAACTCTGACTGACTTCGGGGTCTAGTTGGTGAGTTTTTTCACGTGAAGAAAAACACTTGATAACTCTCAGTTATGTGGTGAAGATGGTCAAGCGTTAATCTGGTGACATTCATCACGTGGTTATACCAGGAAAATGTTGGGGAGTTTTTTCATGTGAAGAAAAACACGTGATAACTCTCAGTTATGTGGTGAAGATGGTCAAGTGTTAATCTGGTGACATTCATCACGTGGTTATCCCATGAAAATGTGGGAGTTTTTCTCACGTGAACAAAAACACGTGATAACTCTCAGTTATGTCATGTTCACCAGTTTCCCCCCATGTTTATCACGTGAAGTTCACGTGCATTGTCAGCTGGGAAATTTTTTGTTGGGCATTACTGGTCATTACAGCGAAACACTTTGATATAGAATTAAAGTGGACTGTGGCACTGTGAAAATGGCACTTCATGACTCATGATAGCCGATGAAGTGTCATACATTCAAGATGGGAAACATAGAGGCTGTTTGATAAGTCATGATCTAGAGTAATATCAGTTACACCCTGCTCGTTTCGAGTATACGGGAATATACACCACGAAGGACTCCATACACCACGAAGCCGAAGGCTATCTATCTATCTATCTATCTATCTATCTATCTATCTATCTATCCAGTGGCGGATACAGGGGGGGAGGCTAGGGGGCACGGGCCCCCCCCTAGACCACTGAGATTAATAATAGTATTTTGAAGAAAATACGTTACGACGCGGGTCGCGAATGCCCGAAACACGCCCGGGCCCCCCCTAGATGACCCCGTCTGGATCCGCCACTGCTATCTATCTGAGTCTTTGCGAAGATCCAAAACACCATGCCGGACATTCTGTCCTGCATGTTGGTAAATTTTGCAGGACGGAAAGGATTTCTGCCGGATCGAATAAGTAGAATCGTCTTGATAATTTTCAATTTCCAAAGGTTGCAAAGATGTGATAACCATAAGGGCCTATCCATTATGTATAACTGTTTTAACAAAAGAAATAATAGTCATCATGTGTCATAAATTTATGTTATCCATAGTTAATTTAATTCAATACCAATAGACTTTCTAAGCATTGCTTTATGAAAAAAAAGAGTCTATTCATTCCCTTATGAAAAAAAGATCTATGCAACTTTACTGACTGTTGCCAGCCCAGATCTTGCTGTATGTACGTATGCACTGTTACAGTTGTGCATGCAGTTGACTGGACCTGGTGTCTTTATTATGTGAAATAGAACAAAGTGGTTGATTTAATTTGACTCTATGACATAGAGATCACTGGTCTGGATGTTGACCCCGCCCGTGACCATACTCGCCCTAGCGGAGAGCCATTCGTTAGAACTGGCACTCGCATTTGACACTTCACACTGATAGGGTGCATGAATATGGGCCTTAGCACGCATGTAAACAGTGTATCATTCCACGCCAATGAATCCTGGAATTCCTTGAGGCATCTTTTCTGGAGAGAATGGTCCATGTATCGACTAGAAACCAACAAAACAAGGGGCTAAATCTGTCCTCAGAAACGATCTAGGAAAGTGTTGACAACCCACAGGCAATTAACTTCACTTTGCAAGCATGGCTGACATGTTTCTTAATTTCCTATAAAAACATTTAAAAGCAATTTTTTCAATTTTGTCTGCCCATGGCAAAGTACTTAGAGATTATTCTGTTTAGTGATGAGCCTTGGCAAGGGGCCAAGGGCATTAATAACTTCTGACGAAGAAAATATTCTATGGCTTACCCTCTGGCAAAATACTAATGTTGTGACACCTCTATCCACAAATTTCATGTCTGAATTCAGACAGTTGCTGGTGTTCGCATATGGAAACACATTTTGATGGCCCCATCTGAAAATGATAAGTCACAACCTTGTTACAATATTGATTTAAACAAAATACATCTATAGTATATATAGTAGGCATATAAGAAGTGCAGCCAAGGAATATCTTGTACAAAGAATCATGGACAAAATATTCTAAACAGTTCAACAAAAATAAGTCCGCCCTTAAATAAACCTGAATGGGGGAGAGTGGGGCATGTTGGTCCGCTTTTTTATTTTTTGGCTCTCAATCAAAAACTTCTCTAAATATTTGAAAAATCTTTTTACTGACTGACTGCTAAACATCTACACTACCCTTATGCCAAACCAATTCCTAAATATTCTACACTATATATCAGCAGTCATATTGATGACCCTGGGCACGTTGGACCGCCACGTGGGGCACGTTGGACCACTGAATAAAAGTCTAGGAAAGTCTAAGAAAGTGAGCAAACACCACATTTTATTCTCACAGATCACAACGCACTTTTGTGTCATTGCAGAATGATTATAATTTATCGGAATATTTACCCAGATAATTTTAATAAGTCTTGTTTCAGCTAGAAGGGCTGGCAGATTAGCCAACTGAATTGATTTTACCCTCATATTGTACAGGAATGACGTAGGTGCTCTATTAATGTTAAAAATTACACAACTGACATTTTGCCGATAACTTTTTGTCGGTCAATCCAGTTTATAATGGTCCAACGTGCCACGGCCATGCTGGTCCAACATGGCCCGTCCCAACCTCTTATGAAAATGTGCATTTCTTGCTGACAAGGTTGAATAGGAACTCGGGAAACTTATATCAAAGTTTACTTAAGTGGTGATAGTTTCAATTTGTGAGACTTGTCTGACTAGATCCCCCATATTTTAAGAAGGGTAAACTAGCCATCGAGACTTGGAAAAAGTCACTTTTTATGCCGAAAATCAAGATACCTGAAATAGAACTCACACTTTTCCTTCAATGCTCATGAAATTTTTTGGATAAAAGGCATACCACTAAAGGTCTCTTCATTGGGGATTTGGATAACTGCGCATGTTTTATAAAAAAAAAATATCGGCAATGGTCCAACGTGCCCCGAGGTCCAACGTGCCCCACTCTCCCCTACTTCTTAGACTCCTTCTCTGATTTTTAAGAGAGTTGGCTGAATTATAGCCCTGCAACCTGCGTATATCCTAAATGTGTGTACTTGTAGCACAGTGGCATATAGCCAAGGCCATTAGTTTCAAATATTTTTCCATGTGCCGATATGGGCCATATGGCACTCTAAGTTTGAGACATCATAAGAAAGTAAATGCTTGCTCAATCTTCACTGAAATCACAGGGATGATAGTTAGACCACAGTAATATTTGTTTTTAAAAAAATTGTCATTGGATAATGTTACATAATAACTATGGAGCAAACACTGAAATTAATTGGAATTGAAGTAAGAGGTCCCTGCCTGACAGAACTAAGCGAGGACCTGAAATAGAACACCCCCAGTGAAATGCTGTGGCCTGCTCCCTTATGGATGCAACTAGAGCAATATATATATATATATATGTGGTCCAACAGTTAACGTACTAGTTCTGTCCCAGAGGCAAAAAGAGTACATTTGAAGCGCTCGAATTATTTAAATTACGCTTCATATATACTCCGCATAAGCAAATCCATATGCTCCAAATAAACTCCCTTGTAGAAAATAATATGAATTTTTGCAGTACAATTGGAGTGTACTCGGTAATCATCATACCCTTAATTCATGGATGCTTTACGCTACTCCTCCCAAACTATTCAATGCCCACAACTACAAATTTGCATGCAACTTTATTTCACACTTTACAACAACCATAAGTCGGTGTGGTTTCTCAAACTGTTCATATTATACATTTTACCAGTGCACTTTTCAGTCACAACTATCAATCTTCTCCCATGCAGTAGGCCTGCTGATTGTTGTTCTGTTTTCCCTGGACTCCGATGGAGGGAGGGAGCCAGGGACGGCCTAAACCTCACTCTCTCACTGCCATTCTTACTCTCATCATTCCCATTCTCACGGGTACTATGCTAATTTAAAAAATTCGAGAGCTTCAAATGTACTCTTTTTTCCTCTGGATTAAGTCAGCAAAATTAATATCAAAACAGACATACAAAATCACGGGAACAGAAAGGCAAGAATGTTATGTTACCTTATTAAGTCAACTAAAGTGACATTGTGACCCGAATAGAGCAAACCCAAGTAGAGGAAAATGATGGTCTTCCGGACAGTCATCCATTCAGCGGACTGAAAAAAAGCACAGATGGATGATTGGGGACTTACGTCCTATATTTATGTACTTGGTAGAGTAATTAGGACCACAGGGGATTCTGAACAATTTTTGATTGTTATATATTATTAATATATTATATTATATAAATAGACATAATGAGCTTGGTTCAAAAGCCCCTGTGATTAGGACAGGAGGAGGACACACAACGAGGTGGAGGATAGACCCAAGAGTCAGTCGAATTAGGCGAAAAAGTCTGTTGAATTTCATTGTCACTTAGTCAGTCACATAAGGATCAACTAGTCACTATTGTGTTTTTTGCTAAAGCCAGTTGGAATTTGTAGGGTAAGTCTGACTGAGAAAGCATATCCAAGGATGAAAACCACTTTAATTTTGAAAGTGGCCAGAGTCACTCAGCACTGTTTGTCTTATTAATGTTTTAAAAATTATTTGCTAAATAATTTTCATTTTTGAAAAATGTTAATCTGATTGTTCGTAAATCTTCCCTTTTGCATTTCTTTTGGATAATTTTTGGAAAAGTTGAATTTAGACAGTCATAATTTATTCAATTAGTTCTAGTTGAAGTTGAATTCTGCCAACTAGTTGAATTCACCAGTTGAACTCGTTTTGTCGGTCGTGATCTTATTTTTAACTGACTCCAGGGTCCAGACTGATCATGATGCACGGATAGCGAAAATAGCCGGCCCTTGGACACAAGATAATCTGGCAACACCAACTGTCGAATACCGGATAGGAACCAGATAGTAGGAGCCAGATAATAAACATATGAAAAAGGGAAGTTTTTCAGCACTCTCATTGATTATAAATAATTTTTCTGAGAGCCGACATATATCATATCCGGCACGATGACAGTTCCTCCAATGGAATGTTTTTTGTTATGTTCTGTAACTGAATTTAAATTTTTAAGATTGCCACATCATGTTTTTGACCATGTTCTTGTGAAATTATTTCATTCATTATCAAAGTTTTTTTAGCTTTTCATGTCTTTTTTATCATCCCAGCTATCCGGTCCTGACACCCAAATTCAGCTGGATACCGAATATCCTACAAATTCTAAAATCTGGCAGATACCGGATACCAGATACCAGACACCTTGCCAGATATCCGTGCGTGCCTAAAGGATGATTGAGACAGCTTTCCAATACAGGCCCAATCTAAAGCCGTTCAAAAGAGTATCAACTTGCCCCGGTCTCCCCTAAATCTGGTGCTGTGAATTTTAAATCTGTACAGATCATTATTAGGCCTAATCAAATTTTTTTAATCGTTATTGATATTGGATAAGGATAGCCTCCAAGTTGTCAAACTGAAATTAAAAGGAATTCTGATTTTTACAGCTGCTAGCAGCCTGTATTGCTGGAGGAATTTTCGGGAACCTTCTGACCATATAGGAGGTCAGATTATTTCACCTATCACTTTAAAACTTAGCATACACTGTCTCAAGATAATTTTATCTTGCTTCCATCAACTTTTGGTAAACTTCTGTGACAATAAATTTTTATTTTCTACACTAAAATTTAAATTTTTCCAGCGAATTTTAAATGTTCTGCTGTGGTGTGGCAGCAGCAGCGACAGCCAACTGCCAGCAAGGGGAATTGTTTGCAAATTCATTAAAAAGCCTAAAACTATAAAAGAACAGAAGGAAGGAAGGAAGGAAGAAAGAATGGAAGGAAGGAGAAGAATGGAAGGAAGGAGAAGAATGGAAGGAAGGAAGGAAGAATGGAAGGAAGAATGGAAGGAAGGAAGGAAGGAAGATGGAACGATGGGAGGAAGTGATATATATATAGACAAATATAGATTGTTAGATAGATAGATAAATAGATGGGCAGATAGGTAAATAGTCTATCTGCAAGCAGCTGTTAAAGTGCTTGCACGTTATTTTCAACCAAGCAGCACAAAATTTGACTCACTTCAACGTCTCTCTTCCCGTAATCCTCCAGATCCAGACAGAACTCGTCTTCACTTGATTCATATTCATCATCTCCGCCATCTGCTTTCGTTTTTTCATTAGAAGTCTTAAAACGAAAACAATTTTCATAGTCAAATTCAGAGTGAAAATTAAAAGTCAAAATTGCCTAATATATTAAATTTATTTGCTTGAATTAAATAAATGCCATGTGAGAAGGTGTTTCCCTACTTTTGTTGAATAATACAAGCATTTATTCTTGTTAACTGTGTATTAGGAAACATGTACATATCCTAAATAAAAGTACTTGTTTTGATATAAAATTTAGCAGCGTACTCACAGATTTTTTGTGGTATCTTGACTTATTTCCTTTTCTCTTATTCGTATGCACTTGAAAATTCCTGCATCAAAAACAAATTAAATAGCAAATTACAAAAAATAATCTGGATAGGTCTACATCATAAATTTGTTTGACATGCCGCTTCTGAAATCAATGGCAATGTATTAATGTAAGAAGTGCACATGAATATCAAATGGTTGCCCCTTTTATATCAAAATCAAAAGTTCAGTGAATTTATTTTTCAGTCACATTTTACCTTTCATGTTTATTCTTCATCCACTTTGCATCCTTACAAAACGCCACCTTCTTTGTTCTCAAGTAATGCACCCACAGTTTAAATACCTTGTCCTGTGAATAAAATAAACTTAATAATTATTCTCAGCAGCAGAAGTTAATATCAGTGAAATATTAATACTGACAATTTGCTGCACAAATCAACTCAAAAAGAAAACCTCTGCATGCATAATACATGTAGTACTTAGTAAAGATACATTGATATTTTCTTTTAGAATATAATTCTTAATCTCATAAAAAAAAGTTTACTAAATTTTTGGTAAAATCTGCAGACATGTTCTGCACCTTTAAAGTTTAAATATATATTTTTTAAATTTAATGTAATTTTCCTCTCGTAGACTTTGGTCTTTGCTTGTTGTTTGTTGGTGAATTTATTATGAGGCTTCAGAAAGAGTTGAAGCTTATCTGGCTGAGGCCTCTGTTGTCAAAATATGCGCACATTGGGGTTAAAAAATGAACCAAAAAAGGGACCTATACCACCTAAAACTACGCCGTTATACAAACATTTTAAGACAAAACGAAACAAAATCTGTTGGGAATTTTTTGAGATATTCAAGTTTTTGAAAATCTTGTTTATCTCATCTCTTGAATGTTTCTTCAGGAGCGCTGTGTGCACATTAAAAATCTAAAATGAAGTATGAAATATGATAATAGCAAAAATTCTATGAAATTTAGAATTATTGATTCTTGAAAAAAATAGAAAAGAGGTGGAATTAATAACATTTTGAAATAAAGTTATATACAACGAAACTCTCTACTTAGGCAAAAGTATGCGTGTGACCTGCTCCACCAAAATGAGTTCAAAGTAGGCAATTTATATTCCCCAGAAATGAGCAAAATGTGCAGAAAGGTCACATTTTGATGTTTTTAGCTATTGGTACCATGTTTTAGCAAAAATCATTTTCTTTAAATTATTATGACACTTCTTACCAGAAATTGATTTTAAATGATCCAAAGTTGGTGCATAGTTCTTGATTTTCTCAGTTCTTTCATTGCAATGTCAGGAAATTCAAATGCTATTTTCTCAAAGTTTGAGGTTTCGCATCATCAATATTTGAGGTGCCATATCTTTGGATGCAATGGAGATATCAAAACATATGAACCACCATTTTAAAGCCAATTTCCAGTAGAACAAAGTCATTTTCACAAATAAATATGGTAGGAGGAGGCCGACTTTGAACCTTATTTTGGTGGAGCCGGTCACATATTGTATTCAACTCTTTTCTCAATAGTTCTTTGTAAAATATAATCAATAAATTGAGGCCTAAAAGATACCTTTAATTCAGGCCTGGCACCACGACTTATCAGTTTTTCAACTTGTTTCTTTAAAATAACCGTGAATCCCTCGTCCATCATCCAGGGTCGCCCTCTGTCTTTTTGCTCTGAAAACACAAAACAAATGTTTACCTGCACACAACCTAGGATCCACGGTCATTCATGATCTCAGGTAGCTAGTACCGAGATCTGTGATATGATTGGTCGACAATGTAATCAACATCCGCTCATTCAGAATTGCTTTATGACATCACCACTACCTGCTAGTCCACTGAAATGTGGATAGAAACAAGTCTGCCTGCACAATACTTCTGATGTTAAAGTTACCAAACTTTGAAACTTTCTTTACAGTCCTTATTTTTTATACGGCTATTAATTTTCAAATTTTTCTCACTTTCCAATATTTTCAATCTAGTGTGTGACACTTCACACTAAATTTAATTGAAATTAAGTAAACGAGGAGATAGTTACTAATTAGAGAAGGTTGGGTTAAATTTTGTGAGTAATTCCTTCACACATTTTCTTTTTCAGTTTAATTTTTTATACTAATCATGCAAGGTGCCACTGAAAATTATGTAAAAGCTGGGATAATTTTTTTTATCATCTAGGTGGATCCATTCCAGTGGGGGCGGAGTGCAGGCTCCCATGCCCCCCAGTAGATCAAACATTGATAAATCCTTCATATTTCTATTTGGTAAAAAAATTAAGCTCCACAGACTCAATACAACAAGAGTCGGGGATGGCATGCACTATTACATAGACGTATTTATCCGTTCATGGACATGCAATCAAGGAACAAAAAGTTTTGGGGAAAAAAGGAGAAAAAAAAATGTTGAAAAAAAAAATGCGAAAAAAATGTGGGGAAAAAAATTTTTTTTTTTGGAAATTGGAAAAAAAGTAGCCTTGTAAGCCTAAGTATGACAATGCAAGCACACGGTGCAAATTGAGCGGTTGTGGGTGAGAGGGACTAAAGCATCCAGAAAGCTGCCTTTAAAAAAGATTATTTCATTAAATGGTAATTGTACTTACTTGCAGATTTCTGAGAACGTCTGTCCAGCTGAGCATCACTGAAAACCGATGGATCTTCAAAACCTCTCTCCAATCCTTCCTCGCGGAAATGCTGTTTATAATTAAACAAAAAAAATTATTGTATCGAGGATGGTTTAAAAGGTCTAGATTTTCTTTTTTTTAAGTCACTGGACACTGGTAAAAAAGCTTCAGATAAAAAATATTAGCAAATTATATAAAATTATTTTCAGTGCTATACGGTCAGCATCAGATTCTGAGGTCTAGTTTACCTTAAAATTATAGGCCTGCAAAGGGCTACAATCTTGCTGTTGGATTCTGATCAACTTACAAATTGTTTTAATTTTCTATAGTCGGGCAGATCAGAGGGGTCCCCCTGCACCCGTCTGAATATTTAACGGGACCAACTTTTTTGGTGCCCTAATAATGTCCTTTTAACAAAAAGCCAATGTTAACAGGACTATCAATGTCCCATGGGGTTTTTACGGCGGCCATTTTGAATTGAGGTTGACGGCAGAAAAACGTCTCTTGGAAATTACAAGTTTAATTATCTCAGGAACTATTCAAGCTACATTCACAAATGGCACATCTATTTATATGTTTTTGGACATGCAGAATCTGAAAATGACATTAATTTCTTTCTAAATTGTAAATGTCACCCCATTATGGCCAAATATTTACAAAATATTGCATTTATTAAACATTTCACCTTAGTTCAGTTTATTCTACATCTGCCAGTTAACCAGTAGCTCTGTGTGATGATCATATTTGACAAGCACTGAATATAAGCTTTCAAATGAGGTATAATATGTATAAAAGAGATGATTATTTGATGAGCTGTGGTATTTTAAAGATTTTCATTTGTGATTCTGTGATCATTTAGCACAACCGACGAGGTAGAACTACTAGTCAGGTTGCAAGAGAGATTGCCTTGCACCCTCTGGTATGGTTAATGGCTCCCAATTTTTGAATGCCAAATATTGTCTGGTAACATATTTTAGATGCTCCCATTGCCAATTATTGTTCCATGGGGTTGTTCTGGTGGCTACTTTGGATTAACCTCTAAAATTTGTATAAGTGTGGTTTTAACATTATTGTCGCTTTCTGTGTTAAAGCAGCCATTGCTCTATCATAGTTTATGCCAGTGAAGAAAATTAAACACCAAATTAAACTTTAAAAGCCAGGAAGTTACTCTTTCCAATTGTGTAAATAGTATGCTTGTTAGAAGCTTGTGCTGGATGTCATAAAAATAATTAAACCTTTCCTCTCTGGGTAGCGAATTTCTTCATGAGCATAAATGTGTCTCATAATACATTTAATTTCATTTTTTTAATGAGTAGCCCAAGAAAAACATCTCAAGCCCAAAGATGGATAGCCCTTGATGTCAACTACCATCTGGCACATTTATTTTCTTGTTACTACAATTGTCAACCCTTCCAAAGCTAAATAAATGTTGCTGTCGGTGTCATAAATCTCCTCAGAAACATAAAATCCTCCCATTTATTTTCAATTTTACCTATCCCAATGATTAGATGACTCATCCCTAACCTACCAAATGGATAGCCCTTGATGTCACCTTCCTCTTGTCACCTTGGTTTCCTTGTTACTACAGTTGTCTACCCTCCCAAAGCAAAATAAATGTTGTTATCCGGGTCGAAAATCTCCTGTGAAACACCAAAATCTCGCACGGATTTTCGTTTCCACCTATCCTAATCACCTGATAACTCATTCCTAACCAATTAAATGGATGTGGATGGATAGCACTTTATGTCAGCTTTCTTTTGGCACCTTGGTTTCCTTGTAATCAGAACTGTCAACCTTCCCAAAGCTAAATAAATGTTGCCGTCAGTTTCAAAAATCTCCCCCAGAAACACAAAATCCTTCCATTTATTTTTAATAATACCTATCCTAATCAGTAGATGACTTATTCCTAACCAACCAAATAGATGAGGATGCATAGACCTTAATGTCAGCCTTCATTTAGCACCTTGGTTTTCTTGTTACTACAATTGCCAGCCCTCCAAAAGCAAAATAAATGTCATGTCCTGGTCACAAAAATCTTGTCGGAAACACAAATTCCTCCCTTGTATTTTAATTTCCACCTATCCTAATCACCAGATACCTTATAATGAACCATACAAATGGATTTGCATGAATTGCCCTTGGTGGCAGCTTTCATTTGGCACCTTGGTTTCCTTGTTAATACAATTTCTAGCCCTCCAAAAGTAAAATAAATTTTATGTCCTGGTCAAAAAATCTCGTCGGAAACACAAAATCCTCCTTTGTATTTTAATTTCCACCTATCCTAGTCACCAGATAACTTATAATGAACCATCCAAATGGATGTGGTTGGATTGCTCTTGATGGAAGCTGTAATTTGGCACCTTGGTTTTCTTGTTAATATAATTACCAGCTCTCCAAAAGCAAAATAAATGCTATGTCCTGTTTGAAAAAATCTCCCCGGAAACACAAAATAATCCCTTGTATTTTAATTTCTACCCATCCTAATTACTACATAACTTATTCCTTACCAACCAAGTAGATGTGGATGGATAGCCCATGATGTCTGCTTTCATCTGGCACCTTGGTTTCCTGCTTGCTACTAATGTCAAACCTCCCAAAGCTAAATAAATGGAGCAATTTGTGTCAAAAATCTCCTTGGAAACCCAGTATCTTCCCATTTATCTTCAGTTCTACCTGTGCTGATCAATAGATCACTCATTCTCAGCCAACCAAAGGGATGAGGATAAATAGCCCCTGAAAGCTGATATCAAGGGCTATGTGTTTGGTTGGTTAGGGATGAGTCTTCTGGAGGTTAGGATAGGTGAAAATCAAAGTACAAGGGGTGTATTTTGTGTTTCTGAGGAGATTTTTGACCAGGACAGAAACATTAATTTTGCTTTTGAAGGGTCAAACGTTCTAGTGAAAAGAAAACCAAGGTGTCAAATGAAAGCTGACATCAAGGGCTATCCATCCACATCCATTGGATTGGTTAGGAATGAGTTATCTGGTGAGTAGGATAGGTAGAAATTAAAATACAAGGGAGGTTTTTGTGTTTCTGACGCGATTTTTTTTACCAAGACATAACATTTAGTTTGCTTTTGGAGGGTTGGCAATTGTAGTAACAAAGAAACCAAGGTACCAAATGAAAGCTGACATCAAGGGCTATCCATTTGATTGGCTAAGGATGAGTCATCTAGTGATTAGAAAAGGTAGAACTGAAAATAAATGGGAGATTTTGTTTTTCCAAGGAGCGTTTTATACTGACGGTAACATTTATTTAGCTTTGGAAGGGTTAACAGTTCTAGTATCAAGGAAACCAAGGTGCCAAATGAAAGCTGACACCAAATGCTCTCCACCCACATTCATTTGGTTGGCTAAGAATAAGTCATCTACTGATTAGGATGGGTACAATTGAAGATAAATGGACGGATTTTGTGTTTCAAAAGAAATTTTTGATACTTACGGTAACATTAATTTAGCTTAGGGAGGGTTGACAGTTCCTGTAACAAGGAAACCAAGGTGCCAGATGAGAGCTGACATAAAATGCTGTCCATCCACATCCATTTGATTGGTTAGGAATGAGTTATCAGGTGATTAGGATAGGTGGAAACGAAAATCCGTGCGAGATTTTGGTGTTTCACAGGAGATTTTCGACCCCGACAGCAACATTTATTTTGCTTTGGGAGGGTAGGCAATTGTAGTAACAAGGAAACCAAGGTGCCAACAGAAAGGTGACATCAAGGGCTATCCATTTGGTGGATTAGGGATGAGTCATCTAGTGATTAGGATAGGTAAAATTGAAAATAAATGGGAGGATTTTATGTTTCTGCGGAGATTTATGACACCGACAGCAACATTTATTTAGCTTTGGAAGGGTTGACAATTGTAGTAACAAGAAAATAAATGTGCCAGATGGTAGTTGACATCAAGGGCTATCCATCTTTGGGTTTGAGATGTTTATCTAGGGCTACTCATTAAAAAAATGAAATTAAATGAATTATGAGACACAAATAAATTTGCTACCCAGAGAGGAAGAGTTTAATTATTTTTATGACATCCAGCACTAGCATCTTACAAGCATACTATTCATACCATTTGAAAGAGTAACTCCCTGGCTTTTAAAGTTTAATTTGGTGTTTAATTTTCTTCACTGGCATAAACTATGATAGAGCAATGGCTGCTTTAACACAGAAAGCGACAATAATGTTAAAACCACACTTATACAAATTTTAGAGGTTAATCCAAAGTAGCCACCAGAACAACCCCATGGAACAATAATTGGCAATGGGAGCATCTAAAATATGTTACCAGACAATATTTGGCATTCAAAAATTGGGAGCCATTAACCATACCAGAGGGTGCAAGGCAATCTCTCTTGCAACCTGACTAGTAGTTCTACCTCGTCGGTTGTGCTAAATGATCACAGAATCACAAATGAAAATCTTTAAAATACCACAGCTCATCAAATAATCATCTCTTTTATACATATTATACCTCATTTGAAAGCTTATATTCAATGCCTGTCAAATATGATCATCACACAGAGCTACTGGTTAACTGGCAGATGTAGAATAAACTGAACTAAGGTGAAATGTTTAATAAATGCAATATTTTGTAAATATTTGGCCATAATGGGGTGATATTTACAATTTAGAAAGAAATTAATGTCATTTTCAGATTCTGCATGTCCAAAAACATATAAATAGATGTGCCATTTGTGAATGTAGCTTGAATAGTTCCTGAGATAATTAAACTTGTAATTTCCAAGAGACGTTTTACTGCCGTCAACTTCAATTCAAAATGGCCGCCGTAAAAACCCCATGGGACATTGATAGTCCTGTTAACATTGGCTTTTTGTTAAAAGGACATTATTAGGGCACCAAAAAAGTTGGTCCCGTTAAATATTCAGACGGGTGCAGGGGGACCCCTCTGATCTGCCCGACTACTATGACTCTGATGATGAGTTCTATTTTAAAACAAGGAACTCATACAACTTAAACTTGGGAGGGATATGAGCTCATATAAAACTTATTAAAAGCAGAAATAATTTCAAAAATAGTATAGATTTACCTGGCTCTGAGACTGACAGTTAGCACAGAAGAAAAACCCATCTTGCTGATAGAAGTCCTCTTCACCACAATTTGCACAAACAACCATTTTCAGAAATCTCAAATTTGTCCAGCAGACCTGACATTAATTTTCTGCTAAATAGATCAGTAAATGGCTTTTGGCAGACCTGAAGGGTTGAGGAACATGTCTGAAAGTATACAATAAGACAAAATCAACATACAATGCTGAAAGCCTACTACTTAGCCACTGATCTCAGTATAAAACAATGTCCCAAATTTATGACCAAAAGGTGCCGCATGGGTCGAAGGTGCGCCACCTGTGGGATAAGATGAGAAAAATTGCTTTATCAACAGATGGCACTTTTCACCAGAAAATTATTTTTCGTCTGTGTGTTTTCAGGGTTTTAATTTCGCTAAATTAGGCTACAGTCTAACAAAGTCTTGATATTAGAACATTGAGATGTTCTCCCAGATATTTTGAGCAACTTTGAGACATTTTACAATCTTTTTAAGAAATATTTTAGTTCCTTGATTTTCCGCGAGGTGGCTGCAAAAACATTTATTCGGAGTCAATCTCGGAGACACCTCGATCAAGAAAGTGTGGAATAATTTCGCGCGAAGATAACCAGATTAAGCTAATCCACACGCAAGAAAAGCCCAGATAAGATGCCCAGAAGAGGTCCACGGGGAGACACCCCACCTGACGATGATGTGGACCCCGAGGAAGATTTGGACGATGAAGCTGCAGCTGCTGCAGCTGCCCAGTACAACAACCCTGCAGAGAGAGCAAGGAGGAGGGAAATCAGGTCCCAGTACAGGCGCCTCATTGATCAGACCGATGGTAATAATGCGTATTGTGCTAAAAACAAATAGAAAATGAAGCCCCTTCCTCCAACCTTATGTTCATACGGGGAGGGAACGGAATAATTATTGGAGTTCTCGAGTGTGGGCAGTGACGTCCCCCCGGATCTCCATTCCCCCTTCCCTTACCATATTGGATCTTTGCGGGGGGGCTCGGGGGCCACGTCCCCCCCATATAAGATATAGAATGGGGGGGGGGGAGGTACCAATTGCTAATTTGATTGCCGGTCAACTAGGCGACAGACAACTAGGCTACAACACTACCAACTAGGTGACATACCACTACCAACTAGGCTACACTCTTTGGACAGCTAGGTGACAGCAGATACCCCCCAGATACCATCCAGGTGACACGTATTTTATTGGGGATACCAACCAGGTGACAGATCATCTTCAATGGTGGTCCATTACGAAATGTATTGTCACCTAGTTCGATGTGGTTTGTGAACTTGTGTCACCCAGTTGGAAGTGCTCTGTAAATTTGTGTCACCTAGTTGGAACTGTTTGTCACCTAGTTTGCACTGATATGAAATTTCCAAATTTCTTGTCACCTAGTTGGTTCTGATGGGTGTCGCCTAGTTGACCGTACACCACTAATTTTTGACAACATGTCCAAGGGGGTCAAGAAATTTACAAACCAGAAATGTCGTATGCAGAGTGCTTATACGCGCTAAAGTCCGTGAATCTGTACATGTTTTCCATTCAAGCTTGGCCAAGGACACATACGTATAACAGACTAACAGTATATGTGTATTGGTTTGTATATCGAGGGGGGGGGGGGAGGTACTAAAAATATGCATGAAACCTGAGGGTAGGGTAGCCTAATAAAATCCGCATGAAACTCAAGGGGGGTCTTACAAGTCACATGGCTCCCCCCCAGGGTTCCCACTCAACCTGGAAAACCTTGAAAACCTGGAATTTTGGGTTGTGCTTTTCCCGGCCTGGAAAAACCTGGAAAATGTGATATTTCAACCAAAAACCTGGAAAAAGTCTGGAATTTGGGGTTCTCTTGCCAAAATTGACACGGTCCAACAAATTGTGGACTTCGACAACTGTCCGGGGCGCAAGATCAGTTTGAAAGAATTGCAGGTTTAGACCTTGAAAATTAGTTTTGGCAGCCTTGAAAAACCTGGAAAAAATCGTGAATTTTAACTTGGCAAAAGAGTGGGAACCCTGCCCCCCTTAGCCCCCTCTAAAATAAATCCTGGTGACGACACTGTGGTTTTTTTAGGGCTGTTTCATTTAAAATTCTGGGGGGGGGGCGCGATTTACTTTTCGTGAGATGGATGAGGGGATCGGCGTCTATTGATAATAATTCGCTTCAGATGTATGGAGGGATGCAAAGGAAATCAATTGACATGTAGGGAGGGGACCTGAAATATTCGCTTTAAATGTATGGAGGACATTTTAACCGGTATTCCATATGAGTAACCACAATTGAGATTGATGCATGTAAGGTCTCGCAACAAATCTAAGTTAATGCATGGGGGGGGTCGGAAAAAATTCACTTCAGATGCATGGAGGAGGTCAAAAATGTAACCCGACTTTTAAATGGAATAGCCCTTAGCATTTATCCTTTAAAATGTCAAATAAAAAATCTAGCTACTGTAAAATTTTTTCCTTGTGTGAGTCACATATTAATTAAATCTTTTGTTCTTCAGAGAACTGCATGGCTGACAGCATGCGCGATGCAGAGCGGATTTTTGACGAAGGTATGTTTGAAATAATCACAGAAGACTTGAAAAGATGATTAGATATTTTAAAGTTCACGAAACATACATGTATTCAAATTGAATATTAGATAGATTTGATGGAGATAACTCAGATAAGGTTCAATCTTCATATTTGAAGGAATTGTCTTTAAATTTACAAATTATAATCTTTAAATACATGAAATATGTCTTGATTGAAGTTTGAAATTGAAATTCTAAAGTTTGAAGCAAAGCTTTACCGGACCTATGTAATTGGTTTGTCAAATGATTTGGGTTTTCCACTGCCTTGTTTGTGCTTATAAATGAGGCAATGGTTATTAATCTTCTGAATCTTTTCATTTTAGTCAGAAACACTCGAGAGGCGGCCCTGGATGCTCACTTGATGGCCAAAATAGGAGAATTGGCTCGGCAAAAAGCGCAACGTTTCAACACTAATCTGGTGTCCTTTGAGCCTGTGGAATATGCTATTAAAATTGTAAGTTTTTTGAGAACTTTGTTAAGTGAAAATTGCTATAAAATTTGCTTTTTTAAGCATTTTCTCCCAATTGTACATAACCAGCGAAGAACAGCTGGATGTCGTTCGGATGAGACGTTAAATTGGCGGCCCCTTGTATCAGTGTCCATGCTGGCCAAGTAGAAGATCCCTAACATGGGGTAAATGTGTAACATGTCGAGGACTCCCGCTCTCTCTCTCATCTCATCAATCAACCCTCGTGAGCGCCCAGAACTGGGCTTAGAGGGCTGCACTTACCATATCTATCTATCTATCTATCTATCTATCTGTGCTACTTTTGACCTTATCGGTCTATGTCATTCCTCTATGAATCATGTGCTAAAGGTAATTCAATCTCTGTTGTAAACTGAAAACACTAAGTCTTATGTTTTAAAGATATAATCATGAAGAAATGCAATTGAATTCAGATGTCCTACATAACCAGCGAAGAACAGCCGTTACAAGACGACGCAGTGATATCTGTCCAGGGATGGGAGAAACTGGGAGAAGCCGTTCAGCCGTTCTTCAAACGAGCTCCGCCTCTGCAACTTATGTAAGTCATAGCATTCATAAATCATAATGTTCGTATTCGTTGCTGTATGATGTTGTTGCAGATTCTTTCGACAATCTGCAGTGCCATATATTGTTTGGTGATTCTCTAAAATGAAATATTGTCCTGCTACATTATAATCTACTAGAATTACCCAGTGATAAATGATTAATAGAGGAGGACTGCAATTGTGAATATTTTTGGTTGGGGGGGGGGGGGTGAGGGTTGCAGTAATCTGATAGAGAGACGGAGTAATGAGGGCAGGACATGGTACGACATTACTGCAGTATGGTGTTGAAGGCAGGGACGAATAGTGGAATTTGGATTGTATAATTTTGTATGCCCTTGTGGGGAATGAGGAAAATGGGTATTGCGACCCGAGCCCTGGCAAATGGTTGCCCTATGAGAGAGAGTGGGCGAAAATGTGATGTCTATCTATGTATCTATGCACCTATGTATGTGCCTATCTATCTGGCTATCCATCTGGCTATCTATCTGCCTATCTGTTTAGTGTGTATCTATCCATCTATGGATATCTATATACATCTATGAATATCTTGCTATGGCTATCGACTATCTATCAATTTATCAATCAATCAATCTAGTTATCTATCTAATAGTATCTATCTATCTATCTATCTATCTATCTATCTATCTATCTATCTATCTATCTATCTATCTATCTATCCATATTTCTATCTATCTATCTATCTATCTATCTATCTATCTATCTATCTATCTATCTATCTATTCATGTATCAAGAGATTCATCATTCATGTAAAGTAGACTGTAGTAGTGTATCAAAAGACAGGGAAGGTAAAATGGATGATTAAACTGGTAATTCTGGGATTGGGCTGTGGATAGGTGTGAAGGTGAAAAACATTTGACAAAGTGACACATTAAGTGCCATTCAGTCAATATTAAAATTTATCTTCATGTATAGGGTAGGATAATTTATGTGTGCCTACATTTGTATTGACATTAAGACAGAGATATAGGTGTCATTATATGGGTAAGGCCACGAAGTTGAGTCATTTGAGCTGCTAAAATGTCCTCTAAATTCGGAGCTGGCTGGCTGAAATGGATTTTGATAAAAGCTAACTGAATGAATGCAGGACTAAAGCATGCATATTAGACTAAACTGTGTAAAAATTTGAGGTTGATACCACAAAAACTAAAGACACAGGACAACTTTTTTGTCATGGAAACAGGCCAAAAATGACGTTTTTAGGCGTTCGTGGATTGACATGGTCAAAAGAGGACTTTACTGTCTTTAGGAAAACCTCTGTTATGTCATTTTTATTATTTAGAATGATAGAACAGGTCTTGCACTTTTATTTCATACATAGTGAACGCCTGGGAATCCATTATTTTGATAAGATATAAGTCATTTTTTTATCGTAACATTTTCAGCTCTAACCTGTTACGCGCCATTGGACTGCTCTAACTTTTTATTTCATTGTAATACTGAACTGCAAACAGTGTCTATCTGACCACTAAGGTGATGCTTACAAGATGCAATTCAGTTATGACAACAAATAAAAGAAAATATCGCCGATAACTTGATTTTTCATCATGTCCTCATAAAACCATGTTTCACGGCCAAATTTTCTACCCCCTGTCCTTTCATATTTTGAATGGCTTAATCTCTATTTTTACATTACAAAACAGCAGTGCAATGATCAGACATAAATATTGCCAATTTGCAGACTTGAGGATAGAAAATTGAGGCCAGGACATGAAGAAAAAGGGGCAATTGTCCTTTTTTGTCTTGTTACCGAAATGTTACGCGCTTTTTGGGGTAATATGGTAACAGGACAGTTGTTTTATGTCCTGTTTGAATTGTAGTAACAAGGACATGTCCTGTTATGTCCTTGCAAACAAGCAATAATTTTTTTACAATTATGAGAGAGTTTCAGCGGCTCCATTGCTTAAAAAATGATGAACTGAATCTACCAATCTTTTCTTATCACATTGTAGGTTAATCACCAAGTAACTCATGGGTATTATGGTAAATATTTGGTATAACTGGTCACATAGTCACGTAACAGGACATGTCCTGTTACTGAGTTTGTATCAAAGTGTCACCACTTGCAATTAGAATGGAGAACCACAATCCGAATTTTGTGTATTTAACTGTTGCTCGACGCTGCTGAATGAAAATTCCGCAATCAC
The DNA here is from genome assembly GCA_026936325.1 of Platynereis dumerilii. Taxonomy (NCBI): domain Eukaryota; kingdom Metazoa; phylum Annelida; class Polychaeta; order Phyllodocida; family Nereididae; genus Platynereis; species Platynereis dumerilii. The sequence continues at coordinate 18,898,138 of JAPTHN010000005.1, read as the reverse complement.
ACATCTGCACTGTCATTATTATGTGCATACAGTCATTCTATTCCTATTTGTCTTGTTACTTGTCCCGTTACTTGCCCATTATTTGTCCTGTTATTTGTCCTGTTACTTGTCCTATTACTTGTCCTGTTACCTTGTCATTAAAACAATATTTCTCCAACTTTATGAATTATTGTATGGAGAATGTTTGTGCATGTTCATGGCAAAAAAAGGCACAAATATTTCTAACCATCTCAGTATCTCAGATAGCATCCACGCAGTATCTGGTGCAGTGAGTGGTACTCTGAGTTTGCCTGTGTAACGAAGACTTGTCCTGTTACTTATTTGTCCTGTTACGCAATAAAAATGACGGAAGCTGGTTTTACATTCTAGTTTCTAGTCATTTTTCATGTTTCTAACAAGTTTCTTGCTTGCCAAATACACTCCACATGGGTTCCATACCTGTAAATTCATGATATTTGCTTTATGGCCAACTTTAGCAAACGATCCAGACTAAAAAATTAACATGCAAGGACTTTTTAAGGAGTTGCCATTAGAACATCTGTCCTATCTACACTGTAAGCATAAAACGAGGGGTCAGGGGGCAGCTGCCCCCTAAACATGCGGCAGGCTTGTAAATTAGCATTTAATTTGAGCAAAGATCTGAAAAATCGAGCCTTACAGACCCAATGATGAACTACCCCCTCTCCCAAATATATATCACCTCTCCCACACCATGTACACATGTGCTATCCAACTACCTAAATAACTACCATTCTGCCTGTCTGTCCATGTGGATCTATATCAGGATCTATCTATCTATCTTTCCAATGTTAGTGCTAAGAATCGGTTGGAAAATCCATAATTGATTAATCCGGTATCCTGGCCGATTGATTATCGATTAATTAATTTTTTTCCTCTAGCCTTCAATTTTTGTTTTCATTAAATTTCTATAAAAAGAAATAACATAAAAAAGTTTCTTGTCCATGTTGTTTGAAACTGTTATTTCTCAACAGTTTCTGTCGTTCATATATTTATGAATTTATGAATAGCTGACTTAAGTTTTCAAAACAGGATCCATTAACTTTACAAATGGGATTCTTTCTATCATGGCAATATTTACCGGTGCTCACTCAAGTTCAATAAGAGTGGGCCAGTTTTTTATTATTCATATTAAGCCCAGGCTTAGGCCTACACTTTAGAAACGCCTCATCGCCCATAGATGCGAACAAGATCCTCCGGAGTAATTTTAATCCTTATGGTGCAGTAACACTTCCTCCAGGGCATGTATATATATGATGTCATTTCTATGAGAAACAGTTCATGCGTTGCTTAAACTTGAAGTTACAGTCCTTGTTATATTTACATGGAATCTCAAGTTCTTTTCTATGCTGTTGAACTGTGTTGTCATAGATGACTGTATTCTAGCATTGCAATGTATGTAAATTAACTACAAGCTGTGATGTCATTTTAAACTGGGTCAGATTTCCTGGCTTCTAGCCAATGTGGATCCTCCAAAACTGAGCGTCACAGTTTCAACACAGTGTTAGAGTGAAAATTGGGTCTGGGAAAACCAATCCAAGTTCACGGCTTGTTAGCCAATGGGCTGCCAGAACAATTATATGTCACATAATCTATGTGTTTACGAAAATTTTCTAAGCCTTTTGTTTATCGCAAGGTCTCTTGAAGTTTAAAGTTGTAAAGTCGCAAGTTTGCAGATTAATCAAAAAACTCTGTGGGGATTATATCAGTTGTCTACTGTGAATGCTCATGAAGCTGCCATTTAGTCAGATAAGACTGGTGATTGCCAATGATAGATCATTGGGATAACAAATGTAATGCTTACATGTCAATGTTTAAACTGTGATGCTTACTTTTACTGTAAGCCCATTGGCTGGCAAGCTGTGATGATGTGGTTGCAGGGGCTATCCCATATAAAATGCTTACTCTGACACTGTGTGAAACTGTGACGCTCAGTTTTGGAGTATCCACATTGGCTAGAAGCCGGTAAATCTGACACAGTTTAAAATGACATCATAGCTTGTAGTTAATTTACATATATTGCAATGCTAGAATACAGTCATCTCTGACATCACAGTTCAACGGCATAGAAAAGAACTTGAGATCCCACGTAAGTCTGACAAGTAATGTAAAGTGCTTGCACGTTATTTTTTGGCTTTGTTCCACAGGGCATAGACTAGAATATCTGAAATCAATCAAGTTTACATTTGATGCAATATGTTACAGCCTAATTGGCGATTGATCTTTGCAAAGTTTAATATTCTTACAATTGTACCTGGTATACCCCTCAGTGGCTAATTGCTATTCAGACCTTTTGAGGTCTTAGGGTTTCTCTCAAGACTGTCAGGTATCTACTGCATCAAATAAGCAATTGAAATTCACCAATCACTTCTATGGTGTAGGAAGAAATAGAATTTGATGCGTTAATTACATTTAATAGAATTTGATGTGTTACATTTAATAGAATTTGATGTGTTAATTACATTTAAAAATATGAATTTTGCAATTCAGCATCCTCTGAAGCCCATTGATCCACTCTTTAGTGTGATTCACGTTTGTTTTCCCTATTCTTGAACAAGAAAGAGTTGTTTTTTTTCGCGTAACAGGACATGTCCCTGTTACGAAATTCTCTGAAATTCAACTTAAACAGTGGTGGCACTGCAGAAAGTATATATGGATATCAAAAGTAGAGTGCTAATTAGTTGTAACAGGTGTTATTGATCCAGTTACTTCTTTAAAACGCGTATAGAAGGTAATGCAAACAGAATATTTGTCCTGTTGCGGTCAATTAATTTGATTTAATTGTCAAGCACATCTGAGAGCAACAAAAAATATAATTCAGCCTTGGTTACAATTATAGCTAAATGTATTAAGTATAGTTTAACAGCTAAATTTTGAAAGTTTCTGAACTTCCAGAGTAGCTTAAGCATTTTAAAGAATTGTCCTGTTACCACATGTCTGGCTTGGACTTTGAAGTCTACATTGCGGCTAAGTCATAGCAGTGTGGCCAACAAAAATGGCACAGAAAATAAGTGTCTGCCTTATTTGTGTAGTTAGTAGCCAAAAAGTAGATATTTCATCATTACTTTTACATCGACAGAACTCAGAACCCTAATTGTCCTGTTACGTTTTTTAAAGATTGAATTTAAAAAAAATCAAATATATGTGTATGGGGAGCTCCAACAACCTTTGTAAGGTGACCCAAGCAGGTTATATTACATTAAAATATTCAATTTTGAGCATCCAAAGCACCTTGGAAGTCGGAAATGGCAAAATATGAAAAATGTTACGTTTTTTAATATTCCAAATAAATGGTCATTCATAAAAACGTTAAGCGTTTACAGCCTTAAGAATATTGATTTCATATGGGCATATGATTATCTGAAATAGATTTCATAAGTTCTTGTCAAAATTCCAAACATTCTTTTTGACAGCTTTTTTCAGATAAGATGCCCCAACTTCGTGGCCTTACCCATATGTATGATGTCTAATCAGAGGAATATAATGTAAAACATATAAAAAGATTTTCCATAAATTGACTTTGAAGCCTGTCTTAAAAGTAAAGTTTTTTGACAATGAATTGAAAAAAGAAAACCCCAATAACAAAGGCATTATAATTAGTCAGAATGGTTCTTTTATCAACCTGCTAATTGACATGAATGTGTAATTGGCTTATAATTGCACTTCAAGTGTCACAAATCAAAACTGTTGTGTGCTGCACTGTGTGAACAATTCAATCCAATTTATCCAATTGAACAAAGCAGCAATTGAAGCGAGATATAGCTCAAGAAAATAAGACACACAAATAGACAGAGAAGCACAATGGTTTTTTGCTGTTTGGTGGCCGTGAATTAAATTCATGAACGGCGCGAAATACTGGATCCTCCTGGATCACAACAAAGCATAGTAGCTGTTATATATCTGTACTATTTACCGACATGGAGTATCACTGCACTGCAAGCATAATATGCAACCAATGCCGATTTTCTGACTTGTTGGGTCTACTTTCGTCTAGCCTATGTACAATGTGCACAGTCGTACTTAAGCAAGAGCAGAAATGCAGCCTGGCTGGATCACAACAAACTCTTCAGACCGGAAGTATAATCACGGAGGAATGGCCTGCTTGCTGTGGCATTGCTTGTTATATCAATCCATGGACATTTGAATCGAAGGGATAAGGCCATCAGGAATTGATTCACATGTGGATTCATCAGAAGGGCATGTTTGAAAAAAGAGGAAATGTGCACATTAGATGGTGTGAGGAGTGGCAGGGCTCTTGAAAGTCGTGGACAAAAGTGGACTGTGAAGCCCAGGCAGAGGCTGATCTAGATACTGGGGGAGGGGGCTAAAAAGAGTTGTTTGAAATGAGAAATTTGGTGGTATGGGTAGGTAGGTTATGTGGATGTGGCAAGTAAAATATGTTTTGATGCATATGGGGGTGGTTAATGCGAAATAGGTGAAAATGGGGTGATTTGATGACGTCAGTTGTGGGACCCCAAGTGAGGAATGTGCCACTGGCGTTACACTTTTATTTAAGTAGATAAGAAATCTGAGGTTCAACATGAGGACCCGGGGATACCTCGAATAACAGCAGCTTCATGAAACTAAATTTGAGGTCAGATATCTTACTATATATAATTCTTAATCTTGACCTATTTCTTTCACCTTTAGGATTGAGGAATCTGGGTGGCCCACAACCGCCAAATTCGCACAGGGTACTTACATTGTCACAAAGGGGGGACAGAGCTACTTTTGGTGGTTCAAGGGGCCCTAAATTTGTTGTTTCTACACTTTTCCATCAGTTTCAACAAAGATTATGTAGTCCTGCCTATAGCCAGCGTCATGGAGACACTCTGTTATGGGTGATGACGTCATGGTCATGTGATCACTGCAGTAACGTCGTGGCCCCCAAGTGGAGAAAATAATAATAGTGTTCTGGCTAATAAAACCTATTTTAGTTGCAATTTTGTCTCCCAAACTACTATATGTGTAGGAATTACTTATAATACACTGACTTATTCTATTTATATTAATGTATTCAGGTTTTTTTCTTGCTTTCTGTCAAATTCTGTGCCTTTTAATGAATTAACACCAGAGGAAGCTGTTGTGTCGGAAAAGAAATTAACAGAAGCTGTGTGGCAGCATAAGAGTGTATAGATCTGTTTTAGCCTTCTTGGATTAAAATCAGCAATTACAATTATTTGCTTTCCCTTTATGCATTGAAGTGGCTTTTCAATATTTTTGGTTCTGCCCCCTGAGTTTTCATGAACATATAGACCTGTATAACAGTGCATGTGCCCTGATGGGCTTTTCTAGTACAGTATATAATTATATTTGTTTCAAAGTCACGCCAACAAATTTAAATGCAGAGTATTGCTGCTGCTGACCTAATGGATTTTGGGCCACAATATCGCTAAATATTTAATACTCTAGGTACAGGTTCACTGATTTATTTTAATATTTTCAGGTACGGGTCGTTCAAACAGGAACCTCCGCAGGCGAAACCTACAATCAGAAAACCAAGAATTAAAGATGTGGAGAACGCTAAAGACAAAACTGTCCCTGTCCATGTAAGCATGTTTCAGCATTTCTCGAGTTATGAAATTTGTTATAGTCATTTTGGCCAGGTATAATATTAAGTGATCATTTTATTTTGCTAATCAAGGTGAATTTCTTATACTCGACAAGTCGAAAATTTGCTTGTTGTTGTTGCAATTTGTAGAAGCTACTACATCAGGAAATGGTCTCTGGTAATTTCACTGGTATATCATTCAAGGTAGTCTGACTCGTGGTAGCTGGCTAGATGTCTTGTTTCAGTGGCACGGAGGAACATCACCACTGCAATATTGCAAAGTGATAAAATACAAATGTTCTATTCTAGGTGAAGTCCACCAAGGACGACAAGGGCACGGAAGAGGCAACCACAGAACAAGTGGAGAGAATCCTGAAGACGCTCAAACAATATTGCTTCGAGCAAAATAATGGTAAATTGAGCAAATATATAGGCAGATGATTTTGTTATAATAGCGCCAGATGTATTGTAGATAAAGTACATTATTTGATCCTTAATGGAGAATAATATATGATAGACATTTTGAACTTTGTATTTGCTCTAGAGTCAACAACTTTTTCAAAATGTTGCTCATGGCTTAGTAACTGGACTGTTGAAGAAATCAGTGCTGTACTTTATTCGATAGAAATTAAAATATTTTGATTGATATTTCTTGTTTATTTGCAGGTGACCCCCTGTGCTATTTTGAATTCATTGTAAACCCGGAGTCTTTTAGTCAGACAATAGAAAACATGTTTTACGTAGCTTTTCTTATTAATGTAAGTATTTCAATTTTCAAAACTTTTCATTTAATTGTTTTGATTGTAGTAGCAAACAAGTGCAAAAACACCTTGTATTGGTTCAAGACCAGAATAATGGAATTAAATTGTGGCATATCTCATGATTTTTCAATGAAAATTTACAATTTCGAAGGACCAAAATTCCATCAGTTCTTTCAAAAACTTGTAAAGAAGAACTCTCTCTCTCAAATTGTAGCACATATCAGTGCCGCTGTTTGAATATTTTCCCAGTTCTACACTTGATCAATCTATTGAGAAAATTAAAAAAAAGATCAATGGTTTTGCTTTTGTTTCAAATGTACTGAAATATATAAGTGTAAGCGTCAGGCTTTATTGGTCATTGTTACATTCAATTTTTTTTTCAGGAGGGTCATGCGAAGATCATTCTTGATGATGATAGGTTACCTCTAATTGGTAAGATTAGGAAATTAATGCATATTTCATAATAACATCCAGTTCCCAAGAATTTACTTTTAGCTTTTAAAATTGCAAGGGGAAGGGTTAGCTTAGTACTGCTGATCACTGACGTCCAAACCGACTGTGGTATTAAATTTGTTTTTTCCCCCCACAGCACCCACAAGTCCGGAGGAGCAAGTTCCTGAGCACCAGCGGGAAATGGGCAGAAAACAGGTCGTGATGAGCCTGACGAAGAAAGACTGGCAGGTAAGACTCATCGTTCCGCCCCCATCTACCTTCAAAGGAGGGAAGAAAATGGGTTTGCATGTAACCTTGCAGGGCGTGTGCTATGTTTGTTTACATTAGCCACATGCTTAGGCTCCAGAAAAGCATTTTGCTTATTGGATTTGGTAATTTCAACATATTTAAGAAAAGTGTCTCAAATGGGAAAATGTCCGTGAAAAATTGGGGCATTAAATTCAATTAATTGGACCACTAGTACAAGTATTAATGGGAGGAAATCGGTAAGGGACTAAGGGTGATTGAAGAAGCCCTTTAACTCCATCCAATGAGAGAATAATAGCTAACTATGTTGTCTGCATGTTTTGCTGAGGAAAGTTCAATGTCAAGAAATTGTCTCGCCAAAAACGCTCATAAATTCTAACACATTCTTATTTTCAGGAAATAATTCAATTCTTCGGCATAACGGCACCTCTTATACCATCACGATGATGTAGTCTTATTTTAACCTGTGTATGTATGATTTTATGTATCCCAGAGAAATTTTAATAATATTGAAGTAGTTGTTAATTGTCATTACAGATGTGTTATTAAAATATCAATCTTTAAAATATGCAATTTTGCTAATATAATGACTTAAAATAATAATATAACAGATAAGATAATATCACAACAGAAAATTATAGATTATTAGAAATATTTGAATTGTTAAAGTTATATTTTTGAATTGATTGTATTTGTATAATCTAATTAGTATTTAGCTATAGATTTATCTTAGTTTTATTTGAAGATTTTAGATCTGATGAACAGTAAATTTTAACATTTGAAATTCCAAAAATTCTGTTTAGAATGATAGTATTTTTGTTCAATGTCAATTTTTTTTAGTAATGTACTTAAACGTGTTAGTAATTGCATGTTCAGGCAGCACAGTACAGTTGATCTGTGGGTTCTTACTAACGTTTGTAAAAATTGTAAATAGATATTTTCAATAAATCATTTTTACAGTAAACAAATCTTTTTAGCTCTTTTTGTTGTGATGGACAAAACATTGGATATCTTGGGAAACTCCCATTTCGAGAGAATTGCAATTGACCGCTTGAATGCTTTTAAAAATACTGCAGACTGGGGATTGGTTTTATTTTTAGTGATTTTAGCTCAGTATTTATTCCTGTTCAGTGTTGAATATTAGCTAATGTGCTGTGAAAATCAAGTGTTTCCCTGAGTGAACAAAATTGTTTTAAAGGAGATGATTGTTGCTCTGTATGAGACCGTGAGTGGCACTGCAGGTCTCAAGACACCAGTCAACTTGAGAAGGGAGTACCAGAAGTAATGCATTATTACTACACGATTTATGCATACAGAATCACAGATATTAGATTAACTGAAGGAGTTGAGTGGCTTAATGGTTAGAGCTACGTTTTATTGGGTTAAAATGTAGGCTTCTAGTTCATGGCGAGTCATTGGTGACACAGTATGCCAGTGTATGGAGCTGGTTGAGAATTCTTGAATTGCTGATGCATCTTTGAAAATGGTATTACATTTTAGGGCTATTCCATTTAAAAACCTGGGAGGGGGGTGGTCAGGTTGATTTATTTTTCGTAAGATGGATGTAGGGATCGGCGGAAATTCGCTTCAGATGTATGGTGGGATGCAAAAGAAATCGCTTTAGATGTACAGGGGTGCATTATCGCTCCATGAAGGCTTTCGCATTATAATAATAAAATTTTCATTTGACGCATGTGGGGTGGGTAAAAAATTTGTATTTAATGCTTGGGGGGGTCAAAAATAATTCACTTTAGATGCATGAGGGGGGTCAAAAATGTAACCTGACCACCCCACCCCAGGTTTTTAAATGGAATAGCCCTTACTGGAATGAACAGTTGGTGCTACTGTTTCAAAGTGAAAGAGAGGCTCCGTGCTTTCAAGCAATTAGTACATCTCTGGTCCTAATTGATCAAAAGTTCTGATGTGTTCAAAATGCTCATGAGCAGGCTACAGTCAGTCAATAACTTGCTCCCTTTGCAACTGAGGGAGTAGGCCACAGCATCTTGCTCACTACAGCTGCCCCATTTCACATCCAGGCATGCATTTTTGACAGTCTGCTGTGCATTTCCTTTGGGCACAGACCTGATAGGCAACTGCCCCAGTGACCTTGAAGCAATTCAACTTCCAAATTGATAACAGTTGCCTTTAGTCTCACTTCGTTCAGCTGCTTACAGTGGACTGGCTTGTCAATGTTCAAATTGGTCAGGTATTTTCTTTGAGTAAATTTCTAGCTCTTGAATGGGAATCAAAACAAAGTTAAATTTTCGGTGAGGTTTAAGGCTTTCAGCAAGAGTTTTTAATTCAGTGATGAATGAATTGTAGTAATTAACAGACCTAATTTAGTGGGCCTCAACTTCAGGTTCACATGGAATCAAAAATCACAGCAATATTTACTGCCATGGCAGTTGTAGCATATGTAACAGTCTGTGCATCAACTTGTGTGGTTATTCTTGGTCCTAAACCAGTCTACAGACAGGTCTGGTAACCAGCTGACTGGTATGCCAGTCTTGTCGGTCAGGACAGGCGATAGCAGCAAGGCTGGCAAAAATAAAGTCGTAAGGGAGCTAAAGGGCAGTCGAACTGGCATCTAGCTTACGATCTTGGGCACAAGGACAGTTGCAAATCAAGTCCGCACTCAACAGAACTGGGTTGGTCAGACTTGGTCTGCTTAGAAATGCATGTGTATGCGGATGTGAAACAGACTTCCCCATTGATATTTGAGAAGAGCAAGGACCACACTGGAAACAAGTTTATGGACTTTGGTGTGTCAGCTTAGAAGCCGTAGATTTCTGGATAAATCAATCAGTAGTACAGGCTAAGTCCTGCGAAATCTTACCCGTCCCCTCGGACTCCGGTGGCAAATCAGCAGGCTAGTGTAGCCTGGCGAAACCAGTCCTATCCAGGTTGCAGTACTAGTGGACTACATGGGTCCAAAGCGGTCGACAGCCAGTAAACACATTTCAACCAAAAACTGATATACCTATGACCTACTGATAATATGATGGCAATATCACAGTAGCCAATTTATGAAATGTACAATTTGAAATTTGGTTAATTGGTGAAATCAGGGCTATTCGTCCGTAAAAACTGGTTCTATGGAAATTTTTAGCACCCCAATCATTACAGAGAACATTAATGCACATTGTTATGTCAGAATTCTGCTTTAGTTACCTGTGATCAGTTGATTTTCCCTGGTTTGACAGCTCCAATCCACACCACGTGCGTTTGTTGTGATATGGCTTCAGCAGCTCCGCAATCAATAAATTGAATCCAATTAAATCAACGAACGACTTTGATTGAATGCATGACATTTAAAAGTTGTTGTAAAACTATAAGTGACTGTTAGTGATCTTGTCATAATTTATTAAATGGGGTTATCGGAAAATTCTGGAAAATGTCTATTTTCTGCGGAACGATTTTTGTTTACGTCTGACTGCTTCCGGTTATGGACGTTTTGGAAACTCCGCTAAATTTGGTCAGTGAATTTAGTTGATTTCTTCACCAATTAACAGGCTAATTGCATTGTAAAATCACAGATAGCTGGGTTAGGAAGGCGTCCTTACAGAAATGTGGTTGTTTTTACCAATTGTCACCTGTTCATTGATGATTTTATTGACTGAAACTTGATCATTTTGTGTTATTGACATTTTGACAGTTCTGGGGACTGTCAAGCTGTCAACTCTCTCTTTGTTGATTACGTGTCCAAAATGAATTAAGATCAAAGACGCATTTAGATGACCTTATTTGAAATCAGGGCCATTCAGGCACAGCTCAGAAAGTGTCACCACACTGATCTGTGGGAATTGGGGGATAGAATAGAAGGATTCAAGGAATAAGGATCAACATGATCAAAGAACTCTTTGACATGTTGTACTATATTTAGACACCTTGTCATCTCTTTGTCATATGGTGGTAATTTAACAAGGATGACACAGTCTTTTTCTTGATCTTAATACTCACTTGATACTGTAAATTTTAACTTATACAATTTACACTTACACTTCTACTGTTTTTATATGTGTTAACCTATTGTTCCTAGAAAGCCGGTGAAATTAGCCTGTGGCTAGTGTTTCAATTTATGTAAAACTGGCTATAAATAAAAGTATTGTATTGTATTGTATTGTTGTTGTAAATAATATACGGTGTATTTGATAAGGGCTACTGGTATTTACGTACTACATAGCCAATGCCATTCATAGATAAGATTGTGTCATCATTGTGAGGCATTTTTTTAACTTTGTGTCTTGAAAAGTAATCATCAAAACTTCTTTCATTTCATTGTAAATAAATTATTTATTTTCAGGCCCATCAACAAGGTAGATTAGCTGAAAATCATGTCAACGCAGGACGTTATGAAGAAGCTGTAAGATGTCACCAGAACGCCGCAGGTAATTCCTTTATCTCGATCCTGTAGCCTGTGCATTCGCCATAAGACCCCTATAGTCCGACTCCTATAGCCATGTAGGCTGATCCACATAATGAGGCACATGGCAAATACTATATTGATTTATCATTTGTGCTATTTATGATTGGCCTTGTGAACATGATTGAGTAAATGGCCTTTCAACAACAAGCATTTATTAAATTTTGGCCTTGGTAAACATAATATGATAATATTAATATATATATATAATTCCAGTAGTAGTATTAGTTTTGGTCTCTCTTAGTTATTAGATTGGGCATCCTGGCTATTTTTCTCTCAAGAAGTTTTTTGGTACAGTGAGAGGACTGGATACAGCTAACTTGTACTTAGATGAAAGCTTAAAGGGTCTAGTAGGGGGCTTGGTGACATCAAAGACCCGCATTATTCCTCTGTGCAATGGTAAGCTGGTTTTGCCTGTGTCAATTTTTTGACAGCCATTTTAGTGACATTGTTAGTTCCAGTAAAGTCCACTCGGAAGTCGGGACCCAGATGCAACTCAGGTGCTGAGACTGGTTCTATTCTTATTCCAGGACAGTTATTTTATTATACTGGAATACAATAGCACATTTTGGTCGGGTACTTCGGAGATTTCTAAAATTGAGAAAGTTCAGATTGGTTACCTAAAACATATACTTAATGTTAGACGACAAACGCCGACATTAGCAGTGTATGCAGAAACAGGTAGATTCCCCCTTCGATTGAGGCAACAACTTAGCACAATAACCTATTGGGCCAAATTAAAAGATCTCCCAAATCATGACGTCCTTAGTAAATGTCTTAAAATTCAGGAAGATTTACATAACACAGGTCAGAATAACTGGTACAGTAAGGTAGAGAAAACTACGACAGAAGCTGACATCTCAAATTGGCTTACAGCTGATCCCACTTCAGTATTAAAGGAAGTGAAACTAAAACTATACGCAAAAGAACAGAACAGAATTCTTAATGAACTCACTGACTCTGAAAAGCTTCCTAAACTTCGCACATATAAACTCTTTAAGACAAGCTACTGCCTGGAACCATATCTAAATTTGAATCTCCCAAAGAAAACATACACTAATATTGCAAGATTCAGATTAAGTTCTCACAATCTTAAAATTGAGACAGGAAGACATAATGTACCCAAGACCCCGGTAGAGCTTAGAAAATGTGACAAATGTGACACAGGTGACATTGAAGATGAAATACATTGCCTTTTAGTGTGCAACAATAACACTGCTCAGAGAATAGAACTTGTAAATAAAGCAAGCAGCTTAATCCCTAATTTCTGTGATCTTGATAGCATACAACAGTTTAAAATACTCATGTCAAATAAAAGCCCTGACATAATACTTGCTGTGGGTTCTTTTCTCAATAAAATAATGTGAATAAAATCTAACACTTCTGTGCCTCCTTGCACTTTACTTTCACCGGTGCTGCTGTCTATGTCGAGATATGTATCCTCACTTTGCTTTTATTGACTTTTGTGCAATAACACATATGAAACTGGGACCAATGTGCATATTTTATGAACTATGAAAGACAATTCTACATGAACTGTGAAACCTGTCATTTTTTATGATATGACACTAGATTATGTTTGGTAACATAGAATACTGTAGATGTAGATTTGAATTTTTTGATTTTTCGATTTTCAATTCTTGATTGACACATGTATCTGTATTTGATATTTCTGTTGTCATTAAAAGTTTATATATTATATATATTACTAGAAAAGCCCACTGGGTCACACACTGTTGAGATCTAAATTCACATGTTTATCTAAGTAAAATTATCAAGTGATAATCTGGTGACAGACGGCCATCACAATGTTTATCCAATGAAAATGTGGGGTAATTGTCATGTTCATCACTTTTACCCCCTTGTCCTTGTTAATCATGTGATCTTCATGTGCATTGTCAGCTGGGTGACTTGATGCAGTGACCTGAGTTGACTACTTAATTGAGTCTACTTTAATATAATTTAGCCAACATATTTTACTTGATGCAGTGACCTGAGTTGACTACTTAATTGAGTCTACTTTAATATAATTTAGCCAACATATTTTACTTGGATTAAAGCTCTTTCACACTGACGTAAAGGCAAGCAAGGAACAGCAGATTTGTGCACTGTTAAATCCGCCACATTTAGTATGCAAATGAACTGGAATTGGACTGCTGGTGACTGGTGGATGATTACTGGTTTCCAAAAAATCTAACATACATGTGACCAAAGATGTGACGTCACGCCAAGCGCTCTTTATCTCAATGACGTCATGCCCTATTAAGGTTGCTAGGCAACTCAAAGTAGCATAACAGAGCCTCATGATGGCGGAAGGTTACCTGGTTACGACGCATGCGCATAACAGACTATCAACATGACGCTCAAGGCTGGATTTTCAAAACTGCTGCAGCACATGAAAAGATGGAAATAACAAATTTAGGGTCCGTTGAACTACCAAAAGTGCCTCTGGTGCCTCTTTGGGACAATGTAAGTACCCTGTGCGAATTTGGCAGTCGTAGGCCACCCAGATTCCTCAATCCTAAAGGTGAAAGATATGTGGCTCAAGAACATGAACTTTATTAAGATAGATATGACTCATAATATCTATGCCAAGTGAAGTACTTGTGATAAGTGTTGAAAATCTTAAATGATTATGCTTTTGCATTCACTGGCTATCATAATGGATCAATAAGACACTCAGTTTTGAATTATCACAGTCTTATATCTTGTCTTGTCTTATTCATGAAGATTCCTCCTTTAAAATCGAGAATACCCCTGTGTGATAGGGTAGATAAAACTTTGTAAACCGTGGTTTCTGTGGCTGTGGAGTCTGTGGCATAATTCGGAGATTATGCCTTAGTGATGTCGCTTTCTTCGTCCTCGGTTCTGAGTCCATTTAGCAGTTCAGAGAGGACTCCGAGAGGTCACTAACTCCATATCGACTAAATTTGAAGTTTCTTTTGTCTAGCTCCTTTAACTTCCGGTTTCTGATATCCTTTGTTGCATCTCAGTATCAGGTTGTAATGGAATCTTCTAATTTGCAGAATACCTGTCGGAGGCTATGGCCCTCACCAATGTGCCAATAGCGTTGGAATCCATGCGTCTGCAACGGGAGCAGCATCTTGAGACAGCCAGACGTGTACAACAGAGACGTAGCAGCATGGGCGCGACAGCGGAAATGGAGGGAACAGTGACAAACGCTAGTCTAGGGACAGTGACAGACGAGCCGGTTGATCATCGCACCCTCGTTTATAACACCATGGAGGAGTGCGATTCGTTGTTACAGTTTTTGAACGATCGCCACAAGTCAGGGGGGTCCGGGAACGGCAACGGTAAAGACCCCCCTGCCCAACCGGAGAAAGTAGCCTATCAGAAAGTAGCGAAAGACGACCAACAGATTATCGAAGAACTCCGCTTGCACAATGACGCTCTCAGGGACCACATTCTCGACCTCTTGAACGAATGCGAAGAACACCGTGCCAATAGACTGCATCTCGAAAACGAGAACAAAATGCTCAAGTACAAATTAGAGAAGTTGCAAAACCAAAGAAACATGACAGACTCCCAGGAGTCCTCCGAACAAGAAGAGACTATAGCTCCCCCTGGTGATATTAATCTTGACGCTATTCCCGATCTCCCACCTTTAGAGATGCCGCAGTTTGATTTTGAATCGTTTAGTCCGCGGGACAGATCTGACCAAGATAAACCTTCGTCTATTTAGCATTGATTTATGTTAATATAATTAAATAAAGCCCTTGAAAATCAAGTTATATACTAGCCCAAATGGTACACAACTTTTCTTCAAATTTAATCTCAGTCGTCCTGATCCATTCATAACTTTCTGTCTTTCGATTGGAATGAGCATTTGAAACTGGGACACAAAGATGCAGCAAAGAAGTAATCATTGAATTCAGTACTATGTAGTAATTAACTGTTTGCTAAAAAAGTATGCTTATTAAATTGTACCAGAGTCTGCATAATTGATTCATTATTATGACGGTGATAAGTAATCTCTTTTGAAGTTTGATTCTCTGACAAAAATAATGAAGCTTGTATGATAAAGTGTGTATCTTTGGGCTAGTATTTATTTAAGTAAGAAAACAAATACTATAATATTCATGATTACATCAGGTTTTGTTTTGCATGAACATTTGTTGATATATGATAAATTTAAATGTTACTCGAATTGGTTATGTACTCGTTTCATCAGTATACCTTTTCTGCGGTAGTCGATAAACATTAAAGACAATTAACTGGATTAATTGGTTTAATTTCAGCGATACACGTACAAGTGTAAAAGACTGATATATATTCCTGCTGGGAACCTATTGTGATAATTCATTTGAACTTTGTTTAATTCTCAGATTGTTTTACACGTGTATATATATTAGTGTTTAAGGATCATGTTGGATCATACTTTGATGATCGATGACGTTAATGTTATAAGCCTAAACTTCATTGTCTGTGGCAGCATAATAATTATGTGTATAATGAATTATTAGGAAAATAAATATCCTTGTTTAATACTATTTCTTCACTAAAAGTCTCAATTGCCATTTACTCAACATCTCCGGTCAGGTAGAGATGCTCCACAGCTCTTGGTCTGAAGCTGTCTATATCTGTAGTCTCAGGCTAGTCTGTAAAATATGAGAACAATTGTGTCTTGGTAGTTCAAATTATAACAAGTATGTGTGTGTCTCAACCTGAGTCTGAATGTATTGGAACAGAACTTGTCTAAAATGGAAAGATTTTGTTTGCTTCTGAAAGAGGTTCTAGTTGTGTTTTAGATCCAGTTTCTGAAGCTTGGAAAAGAGTCGAATTTTCAAACTTGACCGAAGAACTGAGGTGGCCGACAGAGCTTAACCCGGGTCCCAGATATTAACAGCCCAGTGCGCTACCATTGAGCCAGAACCAAAGAGAGCTTATGCAGTCATTTGACAACCAATGGTCCATGCGGATGATTCCATTTCCTTTATTTTCAAATAAAGAAGCAAGATTTTTCTCCAAATCCCTGGCATCATTGATTCTCTGGGAGAATTTGTGCTGGCATACCAGCAGAGGTCAGCATTGAACAAAGTGCACCAGTAAAACATGCCACCTACTGGAAATTTGGAAAATATATGGTACAGCCTCTTTGGTCAATTTCATCAGGCCTCTTCTATTTTCCAAATACTTTGGGAAGCTGTAAATAGCTGCCTTATACTTTTAATACCGTATAACAGCATAAGAATTTACTCCAGTCAAGCTGAACATTTCCTGTGGCGAATCTTTTAAGTCTGCCATCTTTTCATTTCAACTCTTTGAGCCTGAATTTTTTTACGGACTTGAGATCAGTATTCAGCAGCCCAAAACAGTCAGACATATATCAGAATAGCTATCAAGTGTCAGACCATTTATTTTTTGCACCACATTGAAGCCAATGTACAGTGCACCGATTGCCCGGGACCCAGGTCCGGAGTCCCGAGATGTCAGGCATTGGCCTACTTGGAGATCTCAATAAAATTTTAGTTACAAGCAATCTGAGAAAATGGCACGTTCCAATATTGGAGGATTGCCTTTTCAAGTTATCATTCTGTGACTGTATGTTTTGTAAATTTTAACCATAAGCAAAACCAACAACAAACAACTCACATTTTTGGGTAAATATTTTTTTTTACTTCTGCCATTTGCAAAAGATACACTTAAATTTTTATCCAAATGTATATACGTATCACATACATGTGTAGTCAGAGGCAAAGCAAGCTTACAAAGAAATTAGCAGCGGAGTCACAAAAAAAAACGATCGCAACAAACCTGCATGAAACGAAGCAACTGAGCCGTTTAGAACTGACAGAAAATTAAGAAACACATTTCAATAAATTAATTGAAACATCAAACCAAAATCTTAAAATTGCATTCTACAAAGTACGTAGAATCATATTCTAAATAGAACTCATAATTTTTTTGGACACAAGGTGAAATGTTAAGCACATGATCTATTTTTTTTAGAACTTTCCCTTCCCAAATAATTTTTTAACTTTATACACTAATATATTTTTGAATTCTATGAAATGTAATTTGCATACATAACTTTACAACGTTTCCCGCCCCAATTTTCTCAACATTACCATTTTCAAATAGTATTTCAAATTCTACATAGCCAGTTATATTCTCATAGAACGATTTGAGAAAATGAGTTTTTTATAAAGTCTAGCAGCTCCATCCAGATTTAAGCAAAACTATACGCACAATTCGTCGAGATTATTTACAACTAGGACATTAATTACAATTAAATCATTGCAATAATTAAATTTTTACCCCAACAGAAAAATGATAACAATTAAACATACTGCCGTATAGTGATGAACATAGGCTTATGAAACATGGTAGAGATGTGCACGAAACATACATAACATATGCTTCTAACATATATGCATGAAACATGTAGCTTAGCGTATATGCATGATATATGCAAACACGTTTGAACATTGTATGCATGAAACACCTATGCATGAAACTTGCATTCCAGAAGTTTGACATCTACGCATGAATTAATGTGCACAAAACATGTCGGGACACAGTATGCACGAAACTTGTCTGAATGAAGTATGCACAAAACATGTCGGAAGATAGTATGCATGAAACATGCACATTCCATGAATCATAGCCGTGAAATTAAAGAGTAGTGGCATGAAATACATAATACACAATAGTATCGTACATTGCATTGCATATATATCAAATTGTACCACGTAAACATTACTTGATGATGAAAGGAAGAGTTTCTGCTACTCGCTAATCTAGTTGTGCACGATCAGTCAACAGAAAGAGCTTTGATACTTTTTAGGCAGTTCAAACATACATGATGCATTTAAGGTACTTAACAAACAAAAACAATTGTGGCAAGATTTTTTTCAAGGAAGACCCTATTTTTAAACCCTATATTACTTCCATTCTACAATTTAAATTATGATCTAAGTGAAGAAAGCTCGATAAGAACATTTCGAAAACTCCAAAAATTTCAAAAATGAAAAGAATTAGTAAAGATCTTTCAGAAATTACTCTCATAGGCTATTCTCTTATAAGATTCAGGGACTTTCAGCAATTACGTGTTACTTTAATAACAGATAATTAAAACATATTACCCTGACAAGAGTACAAGAAATTTAAGATTTGGCAAAAAACTTAAACAGAACTCTTATCAAATTACCCTGATTTTATGTAACTTATACATGATCACGTGGAAGAAAAAATCTTTCCAAATATTTTTTTTCCACTGAATTTAAAATTAAATAATTCCATAATAAACAAAAACAACTAATAAAAGATCACAACAAGTAAAAGAATTATACAAGAAGTCAAGAAGGAATTAAAAGATTCCGTATTTTCAAAATACTAATAATGTAATCTTCGAGATGAACTTTTTGAATCGTAATAAGATTTAACATTAGAATTAGAATAAACTTATTGAGCTATACTTAGAAATAGAACAGCTTACTTATGGCTACAAACAACTGGGTACAAACACTGATGAAATGACACAATTAACATCGTAACTTGAACAAGAAATTACAACCTAATTTAGAAATTTTGAACACATAAATTGCATATATCTTGATTAACCATAGTACATTTTATCATGTGACTATCCGTACATAAGTAGAAGTCCCTTCATAATTACATGTACTACAGGGTGATTATGACACCTTAAATAGGAATACATAGGTATATACTCCTAGATATTATCAGTCTTAAAATAACTTGGCTACAACTTTTTTGTAAAAATTTCGACTAAAACGTTTCATAAAAAAGCCAAAAATCGACCAAATAAACTACCAAAGCAAGTCTCCAAAGTATTGCCATAGCAACAGCATATCACCATGGCAACACTAGAGTCTTGCTAAGTAATGCCATATCTAAGTCGCCATGGCAACGCAACAGCATTACCATAGCAACACATTGGCATGATAAAATTTTTTTGTTTTTTTTTTCTAACGCATTTCAAAAATCCTAAAAATAAATTGAGGTATGATAATTTCAAAATAAAACTTTATCTCACTTTACAAATTGTTCAGGTTGCTGCCAGAGTGAGTAAATATCTTTTTTGTCATTTCAAAAATTTACAACCACTTGTTAAACAGAACAGCACGGAAACAAACATGGATACAAAAACATCTTGGTTACTCGTCTAAATTAACTCTATCGAAGCACTTTTTTGTCAAATGGAGTATGTCGCTGAATTTATTGTAGAATTTTAAGCACACTAAAGTCTTGACTATAAAAATATTTACATTTTTCAACAACTCTACTAGTACTGGTCAGATGGTGAGTGTAAAAATCGCAAAAAAAGTATAAGATTTCAGTTTTGTCCGAAAATGACAAACATAATTATATTCTCAAGAATTGCGCTACACAAAAACCAACAAAGTACAATGGTAAGAAGAAAAGACAAAGTCTTCTAGAACTCTTAAAGAAACAGAACTTATATCTTAAGTAAAATATTACTTAATAGCACTCTATGGAACTGTCAACAAACAACAAATTTTGATATGGTCAGGTCTAATCAAATTAAATCTAAGGCTAATTGTAAGTTAAATACTACTTCTGAAAACAGAAATTGAATACGATATCACTTTTTCACTACAAAAAATGGCACAAAATTGTCATACACATTCTCATGTGTACTTCAACTATATATTAGTAATGTATACTAATAGTTGAAACTAACTACATAAATACAAAACACGAAACTAACTACAAAATGGCACTTCTGAACATTTGCATAGAGTTATTCGTAGCAAAATAAATTCAAATTCAAATTTTAATAACTGTCAAAGCTTGACTAGTTCCCGAAGACTTTAAAAAGTATATATATATAGCACCATCACATGGCTCATCCAAACAGTTTTGATTTCTCCAAAACCAATCAATTCTACTTCGAAGGAAACTACGTTGAAAGAAATACATTTTGAGGAGACGGAGATATGCATTGTCCTATGATAAATTACAACTAAATTGGTGCCATTCTACGATAGTGTAACGACATGACAACAATAAGAAAACATACATAGCTAAGTCTTAATTTCACGCAACTAAGTTGCACGGAGTAACATTAATAAATTTTCACAACCTGTAATATAATCATTCATGGTAATTGTAACTTTAAATAATTATCGCAAAAATTCCAAAACACTCCAATTTACCATCTGACCAGTACTACTAAAGCAACAGAAATACATTAATACAAGCAAGAGGAGAGTCTCAGTTTAAATTTGTTTTAGTGAACTGAAACTTTCATTGAGTATGATATAACTTTTCGATGATGTACTACCTATGATGAAGATGATAATGATACATGGTTATACAACTAGTCTAATCGTCACCGAAACACTGGTTTTAATACATTAATTCAGCCTTAGGCCGTCAGTGATTAGTTTTCAGATTGCTCCCTGGTGGCAGCACATTTGCTTCTTGAACAAAAAACACAAGGTGGCAGCATGGTCTATGTACAAAATGACACCAGAGTAAGAGCAGGCTGTGACTGGTACCTGCCATCCAGATTATATCTCGATATATCTAAATCTAAAGGTAGTTTACTTGGTAAGAGGTGGGGAGTCTACTCTTGGAGTAATCTACGATACAAATAAGCCGGAAAAACTGCCCAAAGAAAAGTCTATACGCCGGTTGTGGCTACACATCCCTCGAGACGGCGAACATGAGTGATAGCGAACGATCACCGATTCACTGCCGGTCTTGAGGATGTACTTGAGGTCGTTGTGACAAACTCGAAAACAGATCCAAAGTCTATGTATAGTCAAATTCTGCTCGTATATACCATGTACAGCCCCTGACGCTCTTCACCCGGGAGCAGGACAGCGGTGTGTAACTGCTCTGCAGCGTGACCACCGCTGAATATATATATATCTTTCCTGGTTCTGTCTCCTGAGCTGTTGACTGCCATGTTTAGACAGGTGGCAGAGGCAGCTACTAACGAGACGTGCCCGACCCTGTAAGTGCATGTACAGAGTACTATACAGACAGCCTTCTGCAGTGTCACTGAGTGTGATGGCAAAGTTGTTGTTTGTTTAAAGGGGAGAATAGTGACGGTATAGTCTTGGTTAGATTCAAGCTCGGAGGTCGAGAACCTCCTGCATAAGGGGCTGGATAACCATGGGGTTGACCTTGAGCAGTACTTGGGAGTGTTCCTCGTTCAAGTTGCGAATGTCAGTAAGCTTCATGAGTAGTTTGGGGTAGAGGGCGCGGGCGTCGTGGTAGCTGTAGCGCGACTCCAGGTAGTTGGCGAGGAGCATCGAGTAGCGGTGCTGTTCTTCTCCCACTAGCTGCTTGTTGAGCAGGTTCGGACGGTCGGG
Organism: Platynereis dumerilii; assembly: GCA_026936325.1. Taxonomy (NCBI): domain Eukaryota; kingdom Metazoa; phylum Annelida; class Polychaeta; order Phyllodocida; family Nereididae; genus Platynereis; species Platynereis dumerilii. Next base: position 18,876,355 of record JAPTHN010000005.1, on the reverse strand, counting down.
AGAGAAGAGCGAAATGACGAGCAGGAGGATCAGGGTGGCCTGGTCCGCCTTCAAATCTACCGCCAACTGAGTCACGAATTTCATGTGGTCCTCGAAGAGGGACGTGCCCTCGGCTCTCCGCAACTGGTCGAGGTTCATGGCTGCCGACTCCTCTCGGTCGCAGGGGTCCAGAAAGTGTTGCTTCTCCTTATCGAAAGTTATAACGGAGCGGAGAATCAAAAGTTCGATGGAACCCCCTTTGAGTAGGGAGATCTGATCTGCTTGGGGGAGTGCTTTAAATGCTTTGATCTTCTTGGCCATGTCGATGACCCTTCGGACACTGATCTCGGCTATGTTTACAAGGTCTGCCATGCTGTCCGCTTCTTCTCGGTCGATCATTTTGTCAATGTTAATCTCCAACGACCCCTGATAAGCGTACAGCAACTCGTCGATGAGGACCTGCTCCTCGGGCGAAAGGATTCGGAGCTGGCCCTCGTAACCGTTCGTGTCCATGTTGTTCATACTGGAAAGCAAACAGAGATGACCATTAGTTTAAATGACAAGATAGACCTTCCTCATTCCTGCAATCCATTAAACATAAGACACATAACACTTGAAATGAGCTAGTCATAGGCGCAGACATTCTAGTTTATTTACTTGGCTCAGACTGCCTCAGTTTCAGCAAAAAATTACATACAATCATCAGATTAAATATTCTAAGAAGACATTTAATTTGACTTACCTCTGATGGTAAGAAGGTTCGGTTGGCTCCCAAGCATCCTGCCAACTGTTGGTTGACGGCGTCATCATAGAGCTGCAAGGAAAAGAAATAATTAATTTTAAATCAACGTAGAATAGATGCAGGTCGATGATTATAGTTCTGTATCACAGAGTATCCCACTGGCATGCAAGATCTAAGATTGAGTTATATTTTCCGCTCAATAGGCTCACTAATTTGTGAAATTTTTTTATAAGTCAGGTCAGGAGGACTCGGATAATGTATAAAGCTAATATCAAGTATAAAGCTAATATTTTATAACCAATCTGACTATGGTAATTTCGCACCAGTCTAGTTTGCATTTAGCCGGTTCACCAGGAATAATATCCATTGGCAAGCTTGGACGATAATAGGGAGTCTGGGAGGGGACACCAATTTACACCAAATTTGACATCTACAGAAAGGAAAATATTGTCAGTTCTGTCAATTTTCATGATATGTTTTCCAAAATAGCAGGGGAATATCATTTATTTCAAAAAGACTTTGGCATGTGCAGACCATTCACCATTCATGAAAGGGCCACATATTTTATTTTTTTCAGTGTTTCTTTGCTTTTTAGTGACTTAATATCATAAAACCCTACAAAGAGCATTCAAAACACCTCTAGTGAACATGTGAAGTACACTTTTGAAGTAGACAAACATGAATTTATAAGTGTAGAAGTTCAGTATATAGAATGGTAGTCTCAAGCTCATGGTAAACACAGTTTTAAGTTTTAGACATACTTCAGAGGAGAAATGCTCAAAAAGCATAAGGGATTAGAGAGAAACACAAAGGAGAAATAGTGTAAAGCATTCAAGATTTTCTGATTTTGGAAAAATGGCTTTCATACGGGTCATATTAGACAACTTTATAGAGTTCAGATGATATTGAACGGGCTCATGTCAATGATAAATTAATATTCCAGGTAACACAATAAAGTGTATCTGCAAGTCAGAAACTAGAAATATTCTAAAAGAATAATCCAAAAGCTACTCTTTATAAAAGTTTCTTTCTCAGTTCTGACTTGTGAAGTTACGAGTGAGTACGAAGTCTTGTTATATTTTCAATAACTTCCTACATGCACTACAAAAAGGGCCTCATCTCAGCTATTAATTTTAACAAATCGTATCACTGTGTAAAATAAGCACCAATTCCGGTAAACTGTTAATTAATATAATTATTATTAAAAATATATATTGCACATTCATAACAAACTGCGTTTAAAATATATAGGCCTACGGTAGATACAAGATCACAATTCATAACTAATATAAAAGATAGTAAGCATATGTTCAATCTTGAACATTGATATTCAGTGAAGCAACATGTTGATGTATGTCACACAAAACTATAACATCAACAGAGATTTACGCAGAAATGACACAGAATGCAAATGATGTTATTCAGGTTGTCTGCCCTCCGCACAGTGTCACATTTTATGAGCTGTGCCCTTAGCCTCCTACAGGCCATTAGCCCGAAATTGAGCAAGAAAAATATCATTAGCATGTGGAGTCAACTCGGGAGAGACAAATAGCTTATAATAGACAATTCCTATGCAACCGGCTAAGAATCAAGTGGTGAAAGAACGTGGCGGAAATTAAAGGTTGCAACCCAACTGTTTGGGGCGATGTTTTGCACAGAAATGGCACGAAAATGTGCTGAAGTGCATAGAAATGGCGAGAAATTTAGGAAAATTGAGGGGAATGGTAAGGCGGTGTATCATACTATCATTTATATACAGCCAGATAGACTCAAAATCTATGACAAACTAAAGGCACAGTGGCAAAAAACGACTTCATATAGAAATTGCACAAAAATGGAGTGAAGTGCATAGATATGGGAGAGTAATTGAGTAAAATTGAGTGGAATTGTTAGGCGGTGTATCATACTATCATACCTATATATAGCAAGACAGACTCAAAATCCGTAATAAAATAAAGGCGCAGTGGCAAAAAAACAGTTTATATAGAAATTGCATGAATTGAGTAAAGTGCATAGATATGGGAGAGAAATTGAGTGGAATTGTCAGGTGGTGCATCATACAGTCAGTGCACGCGAAAGCAAATCGAATATGGTCAGACATTTTGTCTGACAGATTTGGAGCTCTGGTCAGACAATTTTCATCTTGGTCAGACAAACCAATCTCTTCCAGGTTTTATTAAACGGTTTCTACTTGATGCACCCAGAAAAATTTTGTCAATACAATGACATTTACAATGTCTTGTGTTATCGATTCCAGTGAGTGTTGTTGCTGCGAAATGATTTGTGTATTTAGAAGTCACTTTTCTCATGCTGCTGTACTTTTTTAGGCTGCATTTTTCAAAACGGCTGGTGGAGGTATGCACTGCTGGAGAGTCCTTAATTTTTTTTTCATGTGTCCAAACTTGACTAATATATATAGGCCTATTGTTTCTTAATTCCGCCCCCATATTGGAGGCATTATAGATTTCTTCTGAATTGATGATGCACTTTATCATGTTGATCCATAGTTTGATGTTAGTATTTTCCATAACCTTAGCTTAGATTAATAAATAAGGAAATAATACTGCTGCTGAGTTGATTGAAATTAAAATACCTGATTGGTCAATGGTCATTTTCAACACCTCTCTCTGTCAGGACTTGAATTGCAATTCATGCAAAAGGTGTCAAAGATGGAAGAAAGACATCAAAATTGCAATTCACTCTGATTGACTTACTTGAGGCAAATTGCCATCTGCAATGATATGAAAAGCTTGCTAATTGTCAATTGGATTTCTTGTAATACCTACAGCAGTCCGCTGTCGGATTTTCTGTCTGACCAGAGCCAGAGACAGGTCAGACAATCGTAAAAACGATCGGCAAAAGCCGCTTGTCCGACGGTTTTTGCGCGCACTGCATACAGTGTATTGCAAGATACACTCAAAATCTATGACAAAATTAAAGGTGCAGCGGCCAAAAAACAGCGCATTTAATCCAGCTGCTTAGGAGACGGAGATCATTTACATAATTTGTGCTGGATTCATAAATTACCTTTCGTTTGGATCTATCTTAGCGCTGTGATCGAGGGGGGAGTAGGAAGGGGCCTGCTGGGGTAACACATACCCGCCCATGTTACTGGAGTCATCGTCGAAATATGGGCTGTCGTCTCCCGTGCTGCCTCCTGGTGATATGCCATCCGGCGAGGGCATCATACTGTTTGCGCCCGGGGATGATTGCGACTGACATTGTGAGTTTGGTGCGCCAGGGGTGCTTCCTTGCGTTTGCCTCAACCGTCTGTAAAGAAAAAAATATTCAGAAATAAGTTGATTGAAAAGAAGGTCTGAAAAGTGTTTGACAGTGCCATATCACTATGGAACCGTTTCCAGTCTATGATGGAATCGATCAGAACTATTAAAACATAACGTAAAATATGAACAAGTATGCCACCTAGCAATGGGCAGACATTTTGCACTTAATTCCACACTTTCACTGACAAATGTTCACTAAACACAGTCAATAATAGCCATTAGCAACAATGCTACAACAACAGCCTACTGTAAATTACAACAAATTGCAATTATAGTCGACGAGTCCCATTTGTCTCCTATGAACTATAACTTGTATTTTTAAGATGGTGTGATTCACTCAATTCAAAGCTTTGAGAACATGATTACCACTAATTAAGTGTAAAACTTATTAAGTTGATTTAGTAGCGAATTACAATCTCGCAAATTGGTGTGCTTACGAAATAAGCCAAATTCAGATCAACAAGGATAAAGCGACATTAGTTAGGACCATTTTTTCAGCTGATAACGTAACTCAATTCTCCGGCCACCGAGGGACCTGCGTCCATAAACTATTCTCATATTGATGAATTCAATTCCTTGGGTATCGGCTCTTATATCAAGACAAGGCCGAATCTTTTTGCGATACTTTTTGTCGCACATTTCGTTATCTTTTCAAGACTTTCTTTTTCCTTTTAGATTCTTCAATCATTCCTCAGCCGAGAATTATGATAAATATTCGTAAATTTAATCTCGGAGGAAACCAGGCAATAATTGGCCAATCGGATAATTGGCAAAGTTTTCCTCTCAACAATGGGGACATAAATCCAATCGTCTTTTTCTTTAAACAGAACTAAAGAGATTAAGACCGTGGCATTTCGAGAATCCTTGAAACAATTTCAGAACAATTTCAAAATTAAAATGTCCCCTGGACGATTCTTACTCTCTATCATCTTTTCATGGAGCTCTAGTCCTTTAAATAATGTACTCCTCAAGACTTTAGCACTGTGTGGAATTTTAAAATATTATTTTCTTACAAAATTTTATTATACTATTTTGTCAAGTTTCATAGTATGTTAGAACTTACTGAGAAAGAAAGTTAAAATTGAAATGCTTTTTCAAAATATATTTTCACAGGAATTGCACGAAAGAGAGGCCTTAAAGTTACAGATTTAGCCAGATACCATAACTGTATCATGTGTACGAAGAAGAGCTATTTAGTTATGAAATTTAGTCTTTTCAAATTTAAGATTTTTTTTTGATGATTCATTATTCCTTAATCATTAATGCATATAACAGATGACACCCTGAAGGCTGTGACTAAACATAATGACAAATATTTGTGGTTTAATGAAGTCAGCTGTTGGAGGTTTTTCCATTGTGTAGCTTACTTCATTTATGAATTTCATCCTGTTACCATGGAGACCATGTTACTCATTACAGAAACCATGAAAACAATAAGTTCCTATCCTTTCTTTGATAATAGGCCTATATGTGAGAGGACTAGGCTTTATCGAGTTCTTCGAAACATCGCAGGTTCTTGAATGACGAAAAGACTAAATTATTAGCTTAACAGCCTTCGTGCGAACTATTCAGCTCTGCCAACAAGCTAACCCAAACATCACTAAATCTTAATCAAGAAATGAAACAATGTGCAATACTATGATATGAAAAGGACAAAAAAACTATTCTGAAACGCAACATACACCTAAAGGTCACTATAATTCAATAACACAACATTTTATAAGGTGCCAGGTTTAAGCTGGTGCGATTTCGAAACAAAACTATCAGATCCAGCAGAAAATATTTTCAAAAGATAATTCATGTACGGAGGAGGAAAACGAAAAACATTTTATAAACCAATACTGATAAAATTTACACAATTTTAAAGACAGTATAACATCTGAATGAAACGATAGATCAATCAAAGCATAATATACATAACATGCAATGATTGGAGATATCTAAATCATGAGATTGCCGTCCGTCCAACAAACCAATTAGTTTTATTGCACTGCTGTTAGATTCTTATACATTATAAATGAGTGTTTTACAGGATCCAGCAACAAGCCCCCTTCAACGTCATCAGCAGCAACATCTAACTAATTCTCCATGGAAATCATAAATGTTACCTCCGATAACAAACATCATGTTGTACAGATGATGTCCTATTTTTTTGCTTCATCAGTGTTTACATTTAATGTGGGTGGAAAAGCGAAATAGAAATATTGCCTTTTTGACCTTACTGAGAAAATCGGAGAAGCATTTTGTTTTGTACATGAAAATGATGCCACCATCTATTCTCAAAAGGTTCTTGGGCCCATTCAATAAGTGGAGGTGGTTTGCCCCATGAGGAATAGACTACGTTCATTAGAGAGGTTTTGCTACACGTATTTGGGTCCTGTGAATGTATGGGTTGCCACAGCAACAATGACATAAGATAGTACACATAGGCCTACATGTCATACGTAAACGTGTAGCAAAACCTGTCTTAAATTTAGCATCCAGTTTCTTTTCTTTACGAAATACAAGGTTGAAAATGATGAAACTACATAACATAAAAGGCTGACCATGATATCTGGTCTGTTTGGCGAAAAGGGAGCTACTTATTTTGTTGGATCCAGTTACCTTTTCTAAAGTTACTTCCTTCGTATCAACAAAAGTCTGAGACACAGCTACGAAAAAACTACAAACTAAGTCTAGTCTACAAAATGTTTACCTCAATAAACGATAAAAGTAATTTCGAACAATTCATGATTTTGATACTATATTTCAGCCCCTTATTTGACCATCTTCAGGGCACTGACTGTCAAGCTGAAATCTTGTATCAAAATCATGAATTTGTTTGGAATTCCTTTTATGATTTATTTTGGTAAATTAACCAGTGCGCTCTATGGATTTCACAACAATAAACTACGAAATAAAAATAGATTGTATTGTAATAGTTCGCTCACATCTTTGCATACCTGTTGTCCTCAATCTTCTGCCTTTTCCGAGCTTTTTCTTCTTCCGTTAAGATATACTCCTTCCTCATACCGATTTCGAAACATTTTCGGAGTCGACATCTTTTGCAGAAGCGTCTGTTGGATATGTCCATCTTGCATTTTTCGTCGTAGGGGCATTTGAAGTAGTCCTGTTAGAAGAGTTTTTTTTAGAAATTTATAGTATATTTGAACATCAAGCCAAATTGGTTACTTGTGGTAAGCAAATTCACACAGTAACAATTAAGGTAGCAGTTCTCCTGGTGGAATAAATGCAGGAAGTTTGTAATAAATATGTAGCGGCATTTGAGGTTCATAAAATTTCGAGGTACATAAAAATTTGAATTGAAAAACAGTACAATAATCTTTAATTTTCTAAATCTACACCAGAAAATTTGAATTCATGAAACAAAATTTGTCTAAATTTTTAAAAATTTCCTTAACTTCTATGCAAAATTAAAATTTCCTGACTCTTGAATCTTTTTAACCATTTGCCATGTTTTCTGTTTTACCTACAGGTGCCATGTTAAAACATCCTGACTTTGAAATTCATTCAAATTTGTTAATTTGATACTAAGATCTTCAGCTAACTCACCAATCCTTTGGGGGCATTCCGTCTGAAGAAAGCCTTGCAGGACTCGCAAGAAATGGCGTCGAAATTGTAACCGAGTGCTCGGTCGCCACAAACCCCACAGATTTTGTCTTCTTTGTTTTTCCTTGCTCGGCCCGGACCCCCTGGCCCCATGATGGGGGAAGTGTGGCCCAGGGGGGGAGGGGTCATTCCGGGGTAGGGGTGGTGTAAGCCGTGCATACTGTCCATGGTATCCATGTAGGAGTGACCCATCTCCCTTTCCTCCTTGACGATATCCATGTCGAGGTGCCCCTGGCCCAGGTAGCGGCCCGACGGCTCACCGATGTGAATGCCTGCAAAGACAGGAAAGAGACACACACATAAGATTTGATGTACAGGTAATAATTGATAAGACATCAATCATATGATACACATTGATGTATCAACGAAAGGGTCAATGCATAGCCAATAACAAGGGTATGTTGGTTCACTTTGTCTTTGGCCGTTCAGTTTACTTTCATGAACTTCCCTGCATTTATGCAAATTTTTTGTTTTATTTCTGTTCTATGTTCTTCAGATCTTTCCAACCTCGTTTCTCAACCAGGGGCCTGATAAATGTAGTAGTCCAAACATGTGATCAACTGACTCAGGTAATTCTAGCTAATCAACCCTTCTGGATATCTTGAGATCATTAACTGCAACAAGTGGTATTGAACCCACAACCAATACTGCCAATAGTATAAACCACAGTACCATTAATCGTTATCTTGTAACTATGATATTATTTCGCTTCAATCTGTAAAATAAATTGACAAAATTGTGGATAACACTTTCAATTCACTCTGACCAGTTAACAAAGCCTACAAGAAACAAGTTATAACAACTCTGCAGATAGATAACACAAAATATGACAGTGCTTATCCAAACAGCCATAATTCTAGGAGAAGAAGTCATCATACAAAACTAAACTAACCCATTTTTAATTTCTATGATAATCAGCAACTATCTAAGCTCTCATTTTCCTTTCTTTTTCGTTAATTTTTATATTTTTGATGATAAGCTGTCCGCAATAAATACCAAGTTACACAACTCGCTACAACTTTGTCCCTAACTGAAATAACAGTATTATAACTGGGGAGGTTTTCGACATGTACAATACACGACTATATTCTCTCATGGATAATGCCCTGGCCTTGGACGATGTTGAACAACATTATTTCTCGACAAAAACAAAAAGAGAAAGATCTATCAGAGCCATTAAAACTCGGGGATCAAATTTACACGAATAGATGTACAGTACTGGCATACCCTGGAGCTCATACGAGAAGGGAAAAAAAACAAAACAGAAATAAAAATAAATAGACAATTGGATCGACTCCAAATGATAACTAATGCCCTAGATGCAAATATATTAATGCACAAATTGAACGATGGTAAAAACTCCCAACATTTCCACACACTGCTACTTTATACATTTTAAAAATTAATGAAAACATGTAAAATCTAAAATGCAGATCTTCATATATTTCCGTATGTCACATGTACCTCAAAATGATTAAATATTACTCAATTACAACTTGTTAAAAGTTTACAAACGATGCATTTTATAACTACATGTAAATTGATGCAATTAGCAGTTCATATACCAACCTACTATAATCCTACAATTCAGCTATAGAATCAGGGAAAAAATCCAACACGGATGTTGATCAATTAGGCCTATACATCTACTGGTCAATCTATTTGAAGTCAATTAGCAAGAAGATAGGAAGTGGATTATATATCATATTACATAATACATAAGCATTTTAATCATTCCAGGATGCAATATATTCTAAATAGTTCATGCTAATTAAAGATTTATCCATCATTTCAGGTCACAAGATATTTGCTTGGTCTAATACTTAATTTTTTCAAAAGTAGCCTCTGTTCATCAGATGTTCCAATGTCTCAATGCTATTGGCTCCGAAGTTTTTTGGGCTTGCAGGAACCGAAGAAGAGGGCACGTCAATGAAGTAGTATGATTGAAACAGCCGTCCAACATTACATAGCCGCAGGTGACTCGGCAAGAGCTGGATTCGAACCCTGGACCCAGCGATTGGCAGGCCAGCACGCTACCACTAGACCAACCCTCCCCCCTTCAGGGACAGCGAACATCTAACGTGGGTTGCCACGGTTTGGGAATTGAACCCGGCTCTTGAGCCTAGAGACCCAAATGTACTACACCTGAACCTGGCCTCAGTACAAAATCACTTTTTTAATAGAACTTAGTTCAGTTAGTTGAACTGCCATGTGGTAAGTACAGAAACCTAAATTCATTTCTTAACTTTGACACGTTTTAAACGTGTTGTAATAAAAAAGTTAATTTGATTTATTTGAACAAATGTCATCATTTGGACGAAGTCAGCAAAAAGCGTTAGAAAATCAGCAAATATTACAAGTCGATAAAAAGTAAATATCGCAAACAAATATTACGACAAACTTGAATAAATAACTTTCACATATTTGGGACATTCACGTCTCTAATTCAAACGCAAATATTGAATTTTGAGCATTGCAGATTGCAGAGAAAATGTTCGGATAATGTCTGGTAAAACGGTGTAAAATATGCGCACCATGCAAATTTAGATTCCACATCTAATCGAGGCGCATAGTTGAGGATCATTAATTAAATGGGGAAAATGAAAATAAATAAAAAGGGGGAGAAAAATGAAAGTCGCAAAGGGGGAAAAACCGTAAAAATTAGCAGAATAAAAAACGGCAGAAGCATGAGGTTATTCAGTGAAAGATGAACGTAAAACACCGATGCATCGAGGCGTCGCCACAAGGCGCAAATTAGCATAACGTCACCTTGATCCTTGCCCCTTAGAACATTAGGTAGCCAATTAAAAAAGTGCACCCATTGAAACTTAAAAACAACAACGACAGAAATAGCACCATCCCGCACATTAGCAACAACAACAGGCAAACCGATCCTATTCGTTCTCCAATTAATATTTTTTACAATTTTTTAACAATTTAAATGATTTTTGTATCAATTTTCGTAATTTTTGTGTATTTTTTTGCAATTTTTTACCAGTTAAAACGATTTTTCTTCGTTTTCATTAGATATTTTTCACCGTTTTTCTCCCTATCTTCGATACATGTGTAGGTTACATGTTCTCGAAACATTAAGCTCCCAAAACTAAACTCTCCGGAGACATGTAATAGGGAGATTATCATGTTACAACACGAAATTAATGAGCTCACTAGTCTTTTACACTCATTTTTAACTATTTTTTACCATCTTTTCAAAAAGAAAACAGCGAAAAAACCTAATTTATTAACCTAAATGGCTACAATATATGATGTTTATGAATTAGTACTTAGCAGTTCTCTGGCTATTCATTACTTCACGTGTGTTTAATTTCATTAGTTGTTGCTACTTTCAAGTACTTTCTACAAGGTACTTATAACATGTTAAAAGCACATTGGCATGAGATTTTCAATTTAACATCCTGACATATGAAATATAGCTTCAGATTAATTTCTTCCGTGATTGATAATGACAAATTAGAAGACGCTAATTATCAAATTTATCTTCAATTTTTGTTCTCATGAATTCAGCATTTTTCACAGATTGGAAATCTGGAAAAGATTTTCAAATGACATTCTCAATTCTATACTTTATTATGTAGCATTTTAATAACTAATTTCAACAGGATTTTTGATAATGATTCAGCTGCGGTTAGATATAGCCACTAGGCACTCGACTTGTTCAGATCAAACTTCAAAGTCAATCTTAAACGAACCAAAATTACATCTACCACAACTAAAACGAGACTTAATTGATGAACAATTACATCAGATAAAAATATTTTGTTCCAACTCATAACAAGCTTTACAGGCACTTTTACTGATAACATCTAGTGTCAATAATTTACGACACCTTTTCATTGACATCCAAGTCAAAATTTCCAGGTTTCCGGATATTGTCGATATCATCAATGGAGCATAAACAATAAAAAGACGTTTAATTTTTGGATTTCCAATAAGGACACATGACAAAGACCATTGTGAGACCACCCTTAAGACTAATACAGATTAATGTTTGCATGGTTTACCACCAACTGGTAGATATGACAATTCTTCCAAGAATTCAAACAAAGAACAAGAAAATATATAGGCCAAACAACTCATTCAGGACAATATCAAAAGAAAGTTCCTGGTCCACTTGTCGATAAAATAGAAGTTTGCTGACAATAGTCGTTTCATTTAGAAAGAAATTCTCTTTAATCAAATCATATTGAAACCAATGACAATCATCAGGGGTGGATCCAGGATTTTTCAAAAGGGGGGCACAGCAAACTTATAACATAAAGGGTCTCATGAACCCATTTTTTTATGAAGGATTTATCTATGAGAGGGGCCAGAGCTTCCCCTGTACCCCCTCTGGATCTGCCTATGATCATATCCTCATCATTTGCAACAGTTCACTGAACTTGTTGCTTTCTAAATAATTACTAAATCGACATGTGCGTGTGTGGCAATTTTGAAAGAACTAGGAAAACAGGTTAGGGAGACAATGCACACTTCTGTGTAAACATTAAAAGAATAAATTCCATTAGAATGTTTAACATGTTCTTAGCAATTAAAATAACCCATTTTTACCCACCTTTTTAAGGGTAGATTGCTATATATTTTCAGTAATCTACCCATCTAAGATATACTCCGATCTATCTATCCATCTCCTCTTCCATCAACATCTATCTATATCTGTCTATCTATGTATCTGTCTATCATGTCTGTCTATAGACTATCTATCTATCTATCTATCAATCGATTCAAAACAACATATTCTTCTAGAAATAAGCACAAGTTGCACTATATTCAAGTACTATCATTTCAAGCCAAAGCTTTTTCCATAGTACACAAAGCACACATACACAATATCAAAACTTTTTTCTTGACAGAATTGTCAAATATAGCTGCTCCATTTTTCGTTGCAGAAGAAGACATACAAAGTGTATACCAAGTATTTGACTGTCTTTCACCCTCCCTGTTCAAAAAATAATTGACAAAAAAAAGCAAAAAAGAAGTATTTTAGTGCTAGTCTCCAGAACACTCCAGTGAATTTTCAGAGTTCATATCACACAGTGGCACAGATAACTACAGATAGAAGCTAGAGGGTCTGACCACATTTATTTCAACACACCACATAAGGGTGTGTATTTTATTCAAAACTTAACAGTGGCGGATCCATTTGAAGCAATGGGGCTCATCAGAGTTCTCAACATACTTATAGCTTGGCACAATGTACTAGCCTACAAGGCATAAATCATGTCACTGTATTTCAAACTGAATATTTGTACGTTAAATTTTCAGTGTGGTTTCAACGCAATTCTTCCATTTTCACAGTCCTTTTTAAAATTTATTTTAGCATTTATTAATCATTTTATGTCATGCCTAAAGCTTGGAAAAACACATGAGTTCTCAAAGAAATAAAACTTTTTTTCTGGATGTAAAACTTTGAGCTTACTTCATCATCTAAATAAATTTTCTTATCTTATTTGACATTCTTCAACTTAAACTTTTTCACTTTATCTAGGGGGTAGGGGAGGTAATTTACCCCCTCCCCCCCCACCAAACCCTCCTTCCCCCTTTCCTAGATCTGCCCCTGGCCTGCTGGCCCTGCAAGGTAGTTCCACCCACTGAACACATAAATTGGCAAGGCACATGTCAATGGAGCCAGAACTGGGCCAAAACAGGATCTTTTTATCATGACTCATCCCCTGACATTCTCCCATGTTTCCTGGCATCATCAGTACACTGAACTTGCTCTAATGACTTTCACAGATACATCCTACTAGCCAGTGTAAACCTACATGTTAAATCGTCAGTGCTAACCCACTATACATGAGCTTTACATAGTTCTGCATGTGTGAGCTTCCTCTGGTAAAAACATTCGAAGAATTCTAAATCGACCATGTTGACGTGAATTCATTAAGTTAGATTGACATGAATTTCATATGTCACATAATTGAATTGGTAACTAAGTAACAGGATTACTAAGTATAAATTGCCATGACAACAGATTTATCTGCACAAAATATTGAAAATACACCAGACAATCAATTTTATAATTCAATATTCTTGATTTAAAAAAATTATTGATATATATATCACTCTACAGATTACCCCTGCCCTTCTGCATGAGATTAGGGGAAAACCAAATTTGAAAAAGGTTTCAAATTCAGGCCAATTGACATCTTATGTACATTGTACAAAAGTTACCACATTAAATCTCTCACACATTGTTCAAGGAGCCAATATCCAATATTACAAATTTCTTAAATATGTTAAAAGTAGCAAGAACTGATCAAATAGCCTTCCTAAACAGCAATATATATATATGTATGTACATATATGAAATTGCTGACTTCATCAACTATACATGTGCAGACCTAGATGTCTACTAAAGTAATTGACTGATGTCGTATACAGTCAATCGATACATTTTTGCGTCAATATGCCCAGTACATACATTATACATGGGCAACATAGTAGCAAGTAGTTTCAACTGCAAAACTATAGTATCATCATACAATTGTGAATTAGAATATTCTTTATTCTTTTAAAACACAGGTCTACGATGATAAATTAATATCTATAATAATAATAATTTTAACTAATTTCAGTAATTTACGTCAATTTGGGTGACGAGTCTTTAAAAACTGATGACACATATTAAGCATAATATGAAATGGGAAATTTCAAAATGTCAATAATATTAGTCATTAATATTAATAATATTACTAATCGGATAACAAAAGTTGACAACATTAAGCTGTCAATGTCAAATTCCATCATCAAAACAATAAACATAACCCTGATGTCAGATTCTCAGCATGGCAAACTATGAAATCTGACTATTTTCAGTACATTGACAACCAAAACATATGAAAAACACATGTAGTAGCATAAATATTGTATTGTAAAGTCAATAGACTTTGTGGATCAGTAACATCTTCACTGTGAGTACACATCCTGGTGGGAAAGTAGTCAACTTGTAAGTGTATTATGCTTTTAACTGGCTCAAAACTGTGTAAAACTGGGTAAACAGGGCTAAAAACATATCAACATGAAGCCCAGATTATCATAGATAGGATCAGACTACTTAAAATAGTGAAATTACACAGATTTCATACTTAAAACTAAAGAATTTACCTCGATCGAAGCACTGTAGTGTTGTCAGCATGGTGGAATATCTCTGTTTACAGTCAGTTCGGTCACTGAGTGTATCTTTGGCCAGATGTACTCAGTGACCCTAGAGTGGCGCCCCTGGCGGACGCCACAACGACTACAAATGGTTACTATGCAAACAGGTCAAGGTTGCTAGGGAAGCCATGGTAACAGAAACTTGAAGTTCCATTTTGCCACTTGACTGACTCCATGTAACTTTATAACTCTAAAACAACTTGAAATGAAGTAACTTTGAAATAATGCAGGACTTTAGCTACATTGGAATCAGATCTAGCCACAGTTTCACAGCAAAATGCTCTCACATATTTCTACCTCTAAATAGTTACTTTAAAGCATATTTATAGTCAAATGTAAATGAGTTTAAAGCTCCCTAAGAGACTAACATGTAATCAAAGCTGTTCTAATGCAAAAACACAATGAAAAATACTGTAAAAACAATCCAAAACCTGCTTAAATATCACTTTTTTGCACAAAAACTACATCTTACCCAGTAAGTTGATATCAACATTTCCAATGTAACAATATGAAATATTTTCATCTATTTTTTCCTCCAGAAATCTGAAGTTTGATACAATTTATCAGAACAGCATGTTTGCTGGGTATGTCGACTTTGATTTTGTAGAAAAAAAGTACTTAGTTTATAGGCGTTTTTTTCTTCTTAATTTTTCATATGATAATATACAGAAGTCATAAATAAGTTCTTGTAAAAGATTAACCAAAATCATTACAGTACTCTACAAAACATTTTCAAAAAGACTTTGGAATAGGCCCACATATTATTGATATGCCAACATTCTTCACAGTAGCCTGCATAGGACTACATATTTTTCTGGACAAAAAAAAAAAGTTAATCAATAATGGCTATTTACTCAATATAAGACTATAAGTACTAATAGGTCACACAAAAAACAGAATTATGGATATAAGCCTACCTAGGGTATCCCAACAACAAGAACCAACTGATAGGCCTCACATTTTCTTCAAGAACACAATCACATGCACAAAGCTCAAAGCTTCCTCAAGACACTACATATATATCCCAACCCCCCCCCCCCCCAAAAAAAAAGAAGGAAACTAAAGTCTGCTTCAGCAATGTATAGGAACTATAGACAAATACATCATTGTAATAAGGCCTGTAAATCTGCATTTAGCATTAGTCCTGTGAGAAGTCTGTTAGGGTTTTATCATCCAGTGTCCTTGGACTGGGCCTGTGCAATGTAGATTTTGGGGCCATTATATCTGGAAGGCTTATCTGACTAGATTTAGGGAGAATATTAAAGAAAGAAAAGAAGGAAGAAATGTATGGGATATTGGATGTTTATATGTAGTTATTGGCACTGATCTAAGAGAAAAGTTTTGTATTTGTACTTAGTAGCTATAGATTTACATTAGATTGGTTACATGTATGTAAATCAGCTGTAAAAAGCATAAAATAAGGATCATTTATTGCTCTCCCAATTGGCAATTTTGATTGGTACATGACTACATTTGCTGATGTCAAAATAGACTAGTCATAAAGATCCATGGACTAATGTTCTGCATTGGCTCAACTATCTATCTATCTATCTATCTATCTATCTATCTATCTATCTATTGATCTATTGATCTATCTATCTATCTATTGATCTATCTATCTATCTATTGATCTATCTATCTATTGATCTATTGATCTATCTATCTATCTATCTATCTATCTATCTATCTATCTATATATCTATCTATCTATCTATTGATCTATTGATCTATCTATCTGTCTATCTACCTATCTATCCATCTGTCTATTTATTTATCTTTATGTAATCCTAGTACTTCTATCCAATCCAATATCAAAATGGTAAAACTATCTCAATTTAAAGAGCTATCTGTCTTATAAATACATGTATCTATGATCCATCTACCAGTTAGAATGAAATCAGTTCAGTTCTGCAATGATCATCATAATTGAAGCAATAAAACAATTAGCTTTTTCCACATTAAACTAACAATAAAAACAGCCCCGCCCCCCCCCAATAAAGAAAAAGAGAAAATAAGTTAAACAACCAATGCCAGCAATCTGTTGTCATGGAAACTGGACCAACAAATCAAAAGGGGGAAATTCCCTATCAAAGTTTTTGTAATAAACGAAAAATTCCGAGATTAAAAAAATCATAACAATTCCAAACACCTGTATGAATATTGATTTAAATATCGATTTTAGACAAATTACAATCAATTTTAGAAAAACAAGCTCAGAGATCAAAATAAACAGACTCCTGACCATTGCAAATGTTTAAATTTTTCTTGTTTCATAGTATGCATATCCTACCTAATAGTACCTATTAAAAATATATATATGAAGCCTAATACATACACATTTTCATAAAAGAAATCGCAGCTGGTACCTATTATATTACAGGGGCAGTTAAAAAATATCAAATGGGAGTTAAAACTGAAAATAAAAAAAATCTAAAATACTACTAAAAACATCATCAATAGTAGGGGAGGGGGCTGTGTTCTGGATTAAATTGATGAATAGCGTGATGACAAAGTAAGCTAGCTTTAATGAGCCCACAGAAGCTTCAAAAGCTTTTTTTAACCTCCTTTTTCTTCATTCCATTTTCTTTATTAATTTTTTCTTGTCTTCTATTCTTTCACCCCCATAGTATTCCCAGTGCCAGATTTCTGGCTCCTAGCTTCTCATGAAATTCACAAAAAGCAATCAGCCAAACGCCACTGAATAAGCTGGATGGCTGAATAAATATGACAGGCCCGCAAAGCTTTGCAGAGCATAAAATGCTATAATATCAAGGAGTGTTGAATTGACTTAACCTGCTATCCTTGCACTTCTGATCCCACTCAGCAAAAAACTGGATCAACAAAATAAACACGAATCAGAATAAATCGAAGAAAGGAAAGACATGTTATCTAGTCCACAATTATTTGTATTAAACAGTTTGTTGATTTTATTTTGTTCTTTGCAACCAGTGGCGTAGCCAGCGGAGGGGGGGGGGCAAGGAGGGGGGGGGCCCAGATGAAATTTTGTATCTTTACATGCTAATCATATAGGCATGACGAGCTATGCGTGCCGTGAGGCGATAACCCGATAGAACCCCCCCTACCGAAATTTTCTGGATCCCCACCTGCCTATGCCCCCTCTGGCAATACCTGGCTACACCACTGTTAGTAGGGCCTAATTAATTATTTTACCAGGATTCTGATTGGACCTAAACATTTTTTTAGTCAGCTGGATCAATCAATTTCAAAATCAGTCCCCCAGTTACTTTATCTATCAACCTCTCCCAATCTGTACAACAACAGACATGAGTTCACTGAACTATTGAATCACTGATCACAGTGACACTGATCAGCAGCTGTTATCAGAAACAGGATTCCCTTTCTGCAGGAGTTTCCCAGGGTGACGTCACATTCTATAAATAGCAGGTTGTCACTGAAGTGCTCTAAATCCATTAATCAGTTAGAGAGCCATTAGTGTTCCGGCTTTTCCTGGTAATAATGCAGGTTTACCGTGAAAAAAAGAATTGTTGTTACTTGTTAAGCTGATGTTGCAAACATGACATTGTTTTGGGCATCAATTGTAGACTGGCCATAGAGGAATTTGGGGCACTGTCATGTTACTGGTGTTGATACTTAGGGGGCAACCATTACATCTTCAGTAGGGGGAGGGGTAAAATAAGTAATTTCTTGTCCATTTATGATGAAATAAATAAATTTGTTCGACAGTCTTGAAATAAACAATTTCTTGAGGGAGGAGGGGTTATTTTTAATACAATATTCTATCTATTTATCTATCTATAGATCTAGTCTATCTATTGATCGATCAATCCATCGATCAATCCATCGATCTATCCATCAATCAAATCCATCAATCAATCAATCAATCAAATCTGTCTTTCTATCCATGGGTCTATCCGTTTATCAACCAATTATCTGAAGTATTGTATGTAGAGCCACAATGACACATTATTGATAGAAGCAATAAAAATATGATAAAACCATAAAACACAAAACCTTGAGATAATCTAGATAGAGCACTAATCCACAAATATGGCCCTGCCTATTGTCAATGGCCTGGAAGAGTGGATAAACATGACGAATATTGCTAGTGATTTGTTCAAATAAACATGATTCTCATGCAAACACTATCACAGAATCACTTTCCTAGCTATTTTCTGGCATTAGACCAATCAATTAATGACAAGTACAGTTTTTGATATGTATAGACTTTTCATCAATATATCTCTACCTTAACATATCTAGCTAGCTGCTATCTCCAAGCTCTAATTCTTTTCAAAGGTGAGTTTTGTTCCTTCTATCTAAGCATCCATCAGACTATGTCGAGTGTATAGATCTGTCCAAGTATCTGTCTAAGTATTTGTCTGTCTATTGACCGATTGAGCAATCTATCAATCTATTAACTTTGTGTTGCACATCATCGTATAATACCGTCAGTCATGCACTGCAATGCAGGCACAAAAATTTGCGGTGAGCCTTTCACGATGATACAGCTCAGGACAGCCATTGAACGGCGCCCATGGGCAGAGACGAGAGGAAAATTGCCCAAGGTTCCCACGCCGTAACATTCTCCACTGTTGGCATTGCCGTGTGATGATGCCTGATGAGAAGACTAGGAGTCTGGCACATACCCTATTCATTCAGGGACGTCCAGGGTCTTTCAGTTGCCCCGGCACAGAACACTGGATACAACCCACCTCCATTTAATGTCCCATGGTCTCGGACCAAATTTAGTTCCAGGAGTGAGAGTCGAACCAACGACCATACAGCCAGACTGGTAACACAAACAAGCACTTTAACCCATTAGGCCACAGAGAACTTGCATGATCTGGGCCTATTTATAGAAATTTCCATGGATCTATACATCCCTTATAGCTCCATGAAATTTCTATCTAGCTATCTATCCATCAATCCCTCCTCCATCTATTGGTTCAATAATTCTGTCTGGTATATTTCTAAAATAACAATTTTTACTATCTCCATTTTCGAAAATAAAGATGAAAAATCCACATTTTTGAAAAGTGTTTATCTTAGCCGCATGGTCATAAACCAATTTTATTTACTTTTCCTAATTCTTCTAATTTTTGATCCCAAAATCTCAGCCTCATACTGTACTGAGATGTGTACCAGGTGCCTCCGATGATGCACAGCTAGTAATTATTTAAGAAAGACAAAAAGTCACATAAAAAGCAAGAAAAGTGAATTTAAAAAATCAAGAATATCTTTTAAAAATAATACTCCAATGCACTTAGCGCCATTCATAAAATACCTTTTAGTATCTTTTAGTTTTACGAGCGTTTGCAAAATTTACAACTTCCAGTTTTCGTAACGTGAAACGTCTCCCACATGTGTACCAGAATATATCATATATGATCATCCATATTTTTGCTTCAATTTTAACATCAGCAACTACATATTTTTTCAATTCAAGTATGTATTCACTGCTAAAAATGACATATTTTGTGTAATGCGGAAGAATTTCAACAAAATATCAACTGTAGTCATGCAGATTGGTCTTCTAAATATGTTTGTTTTCTAAATATGTTCATGTTTTCTCTATAACTGTTTTATTTATACACGTGGGAGTAGCACCTGTACTGTAGTGACTGTACTGATTTATCTTCATCAGTTTTCAATATATAAATATACATTTCTTAACTTTTTAATAATTTTAGAAAATTAATTTAACAGTGACACCTTCGCAGAACCCTGCACAGCAGTATTGGGCAACAGCACTCAGCAGAGATACCACTGATACCAGCAAAATCTGGGGAGCATGTGCAGTATGTTTGACATTTGGGAGCTGAACTTGAGCTAATCACCGCTAGGGGTCGTTAGTGTAGAGAGACACCCCCCCCCCCCCATTTAAAAAAAGAAAAAGAAAAAAGTATTATATTTTATTTCCATAACTTTTTCTAACATGGGTGCACCAAGTTACCTAATCGTACGCTACATTGTAGCAGGATGATTTCATGGCCAGTACTCCCAGCTAGACTGATTTACCATGTCTTGGTTGAGGGTGAGAAGGGGGGAGGGTGAAAAATGGTGAAAAATCACTCAACATATTAAGAAAAAACAAAAAAGATAAAAAATTGAAAAATGGGGAAAACGCCAAATGACAAGTTGCCCCCGATGATCTAATAACCCCCCCCCCCCCTATTCCAAATGTCAAGGGTGAGGGAGGAAAATATGCTGATTTACTTAAATGTACGTAATTCATGATTTTGTTTACTCCCAGCCAATTGCCATGTGTTCACACTACAGAGAGAGTGGTTTCACATTGTAGAATTCACACTTTAATCACCTGGGCAATGTTGGACAGCAGTTTCAATCATCCTTCGACTCATTGCTGTGTCCTGTCCTTATTAGCCTATCAAGTGCATACATACAGGACGTAAAACCCCAATCATTCACCTGAAGCATATATATCATGTACAAAGAACTTATTTCTCTGAGACTCCATGGTGGAAGCAAGAGCATACACAATTCTTCCTCTGTTTTTGCCTAAGCTAAGATGTCAGAAACTTGACTATAAACTTAAAGCATAGATGTATAGATAATACATCATGGTTAGCTGATAAATATGAGGTACTGCTACTACCACCTATATGCCCATCATTTCTATATCTAGATAATTTTATATTCATCCATAAACCTGTCTATCCATCCATAATATGTCAATTTATCAGAATATATCCTATCTAAATAATACCTCTATGATCTATCTATCTGTCTGTCTCCATAGCTAGCAATCTATCAATCAATCAACCTTTCTATCTATCTGCAATGCAATCTAGTAATTGTGGTTATCTATAGCTATCAATCTATCTTGATATGAATCCATCCATCCATCAATCTTTCTGCATGATTTTCCAGACACTTTATAATGCACAACTGATCATTAAACAGAATTGTAACATGCTTGCATAAATTTGAGTATTTGCATTGCAAGACAATTAAATTGAAATACTACACAAGCATTTCTTTCGGACGATACCAAATTGGCCAATTATAAAGTTGGCACATTTTCTGCAATAAAACTCATTTGGTCAGAAATACACCATAAATGAGAAATAACTTCACAAATTTTCATAATTTACCTGGTCTGATATAGGAACTATCCTGATAATAGCTTGCATGATGCTGTTGGTGGTTGTTATTTTCGGGAAAATACCCAGTGGGGTAAAATAACACATCCCCACTGGGGTAGGTGACGTCAGTCTCCAGGATGATGATGTCACAAGGCACAATATGACGTAATAAGGCTGTGACAGTGATGTCACAATTGAAGATCTGGAAGATGTGGTTTCAGCAGCTCAGCAGCCAAGGCACCATTGACTTTAGTTTTCCAGATTTGGGATTATTTTCCTCATATGTTTGTCAGTTTGTTAAATCAAACAAGACTTAAGAGAGCTTGAGTAATATTATAATCCTTAAAACAGCCTAGCAGCTTCAAAGAAGGGATTAAATGCAAACAGTCAGGATTATTATTAAGACCTCAGTGAGGTCTATAGATATGTAATTGAGTAATTGACAGTTATTTTAAGCTGTAAACTAGATTTCAAACTGTCAAGATCTAATTGAGTATATTCCATACAAATGCATTATAAATATTTGCAAAAGTCTAAACTCAAACTTGTGTAAACAATCACTTTCAGCACTGAAACAATGACAACAATTAATTCGATCCTCCAATTCCAAGTTGGATCCTCAGTTACGTAACGAGTGGTAATCCTGTACAGCTGCCACGTGCACTAGAACGTAAGACCACGTGGTGTTGTGTCGTCTGCTAAGCAGACGAAAAAGGAAGAAACGTGAAGAAAACGTGTACTAATCCAAAGAAATGAAAGAAGTTTGACTGACAGTGTCTGATATTTATGCCAAAAGACGTAATCAGTGTCTTAAAAGTGTCTCAAATACTCCATGCATTGTGTAGGCACTTAATAGGCAATTAGTAGCCACTTAAAAGTGTCTTTTGCCAACACAGCAGCCGTCTGTGTGCTTTGGAACACTCATAGGAAATGAAACGAGAGACAAACCTACAGACCATCTTTGATACAATTTGGCCTTGGGAAGTGGCGCCCTCCCTGTCCCACTCACTATGGGTCGCCAAGTGCACTAAGTACTAACTCTGTTCTATTTCCAGCAGCTGATTTTTTTTGTGCCAACACAATCTAGTTGTTACTGACATGTTTAGTTTTGTAATGGTTATCATGAGGGTTTCTGAGCCTCAAAACTGTTCCTAGATCCTGGAACTCCAAAACAGGTGGATTGACCCCCCTTTTGGCTTCAGAGCAGTGCACTTTACGGTCACATGACCCGGACCTCCTGTCACCATGACAACTGGACGCCATAGAAATCTGTTCATCATTTATCTATCATCCATTTCTTTATATCCTTTTCTGAAGCTTTTCAAAGACATCAGTAACTTAAAAACTCTCTTTAATAGTAATTACACATTATTCAACAATGAGGTAAAAGCTGACTTGTCTATTTATACAGGATTTGACATTTATTTAACAGACAGGAGCAGTCATTATTGTTGTCAACTCTTATTCAATTATGACGTCAGGGACTGCTTTGAAAATGCTTCGAAACATTGGAATCATGTCAAAACATTCCAGAGATTTTTTCTAACTGGTAACTTCTACAAATCGTGGAAAATCGTACTGAAATGACCTCAATCCTGTGGTCCAAAATTGGTCTTCAATCCAGCCTCCAAATACAGCAAGCCAAATCATTTAAACCAAGTGCATTTTGAGTGAGTCAATGAATCTAAACACTGGGGAATCAAGACTTGATCACAAACTGATCTAGAAGGGAAATACCCTATTAAATATTCACAAGTGGTTAGGAGAAAAAAGTCCTCTCCACAATACATGTGAAGCACTTGACTACCTCTAAATTAATCATAATGTTTACTACTAATTGCTGTGGGATTTTCGTAAGTTGCCATCGGTTTGGCAGGCAACCAATATTTTGATGAGGATGACCAAGACATGACCAGACAGGATTAGGCATGATTCAAGCGCAGTAGCCCATGATCATTTTGATAGGGCTCTACCACTTTATGTCCTGTATTTTTGCATTGACAATAAGTAGTACTTCGAGTCCACGAAAATCAGAGCATGGTCCCACCCCCCCCCCCCGACAACCCAATCTGGATCCGCCACTGCCCACAGTCCAAATTTGGACCAGGGCTTGGGGCCCGGCTCATTGGCTGCAAACTAATCTGCTTATCTCTGGGACCATTGCATTTGATTCCCGGTCTGGCAACCTATGTTAGACTGTTGTTTCATCCTGTGCCAAGAGTGCACCTCGCCTCATTGTGGTAGTCCATGCCTGTCCTGTTAAGCCTAATCAGTCCAAAATACAGGATGTAAATCCCAATCACCCACCCTGTTCTGGTTTAGCAGGTACCCGTCTGTCAATATATCTTTCTATATCTATCTATATCTATCGTCAATTTGGAAGCATCATATTACCCCTCCAATTGAATAGCTGTAATAGACCAGGATTTTGGGCAGCCGCGATTGATTGAGCTTCCAGGCGCCAATAGACAGTCATTAAATACTGGCTCAATACCATTTGCCCGACTGTAAGTCTACAGATACTTGGATCAATGACAGGTTCGACAGAGCCATGACATAAAAACCCATTCTTTCTAATTTCCAAGTAATTCTAACAAGAAATGAAGGATTCCTCGTCCTTGGCATGAGCTGGCACCCAGTTCCAGACACTGGTTCCATTGGATCCACTGGTTAGCAGACGACAGGTCTGGCTGGCTCCAATGTAAATAACACGTAGTCATAAATCTCTCCACTAGGTGGCCACACGCAAGCACAATCCGCCAGGGGTCACCACTTGCCATGCATAGATAAGAGAGCCAATCATGGCAGTCATTACAGCTTTGAAAGAATCAATTCACCAGCAGCAACACCACAATAGAGGTGCTACATTATTGCCAGTGTTTAATTACAGCCTTAAGCTCCTATCTTTTTTTTCAATTAATTAACACAGCAGTGAGATCTCATAAACACCGCAAAATATGATTCCTATTCAATCCAGAACGAGCTACGGTTTTGCCTAAAAACTCATCTAAAGGCGCAGAAAAACGATCCACATAAACTATGCCCATCATAAAGTGCTTGAGAAAAAGCTTATAAATTGCCTCAATATAAAGAAAACTTTACCGTAATTGAGTAGTTTTAACAGTCGGTAGTTCCCAAATTTATTAATTCGTTCACTCAAATATTGTATATCAAAATGGTCCATCGTCATCACATATGAAAAATCTTTTCGCTGACCTTCATCAAACATACATACCTACTTTTTTCTTCTCAAATTTTTCCTTTTTCTATTTCAAAATGTACAATGTCCGAAAGTTCTCAGTGGCCTAAATTCATAACTGTCCGCAATCGCAAAGCTCAATTTTAAGTGTACTAAGTAGATTATTACAGTATACATACACCACCTATATGTTGTGTTAACAAAAATTGTGTAAAAAAAGGTAGGCAATTTGAGGGAAAAAAGCATACAAATGACCCATATCTACATTGATGTATTCATTTATATGTGTAAGCTTGGGCTAGCATATGCTTCTCTGAAGCACCAGCTTGATCTTATGCATAGGACAACTATCTCCCACCCATCCTTTCAGACTAAGATGACAGATCTATCCTTTCATTATCATCTTTTGATCATTATATCCCTGCATCGCGGATAGTCGGAAACAGTAACTCATCTATGCAATACCTATCCTTTTCTGTCATTTCGCTATCTCTACTATCCTTTTTCTTATGTGGATCATGATAATGTCGTCGTCATCGATTCTACATGATCCTTTCCGGATATGAGTGGCAAGTGGTGGTCACTCAACAAAATAACTGCTTTATTGAGAGGCGTGGGACCCCGGCGTGCAACCTCAGAGGTTGCATATTGATCTGTTATGTAACCTCTGTGACCCAAGTTCAAATCCCGTTCTAGGCAACCCATGTTTACATGGTGAAGATGGCTGTTTCATCCTGTGCCATGAGCACACCTTGCCTCATTACCATAGTCCCTGCCTGTCCTAGTAAGCCTTATCAGTGCAAAATACAGGGCCTAGATCCCAATCCGGGCAATCCCCATCACCCTCCCCATTATTCCATCTAAGACTAAGACAATTTCTGTGAGGTTCTTATACGAGACTACGAGTTAGCCTGCCCTGTATATTTACAAATAACTGTTAATTCCCCCGAGGTTCTCTACGAGGGGTTAGCCTGTATATCTAAATAACTCAAGCACAGACCACCTCCGAAGTCTTCTTTTTAAGTATATTGCTCCGAGTCTCTACTTTAAGAAGTTAGGCTGTACACAAATAACTTAATCTCCAAAGTCTTCTTTTTAAGTAGCGGTATATTTCTCTAAAGCTCTCCTGCGAGATGTTAGCCTTTATCTAAATAACTCGGACACAGACCATCTCCAAAGTCTTCCTTCTAATTATATTTCCCCGATGCTCTTCTACGAGAGGTTAGTCTGTATACAAATAACTCGCACAGAGACCATCTCGGAAGTCTTCTTGCCACATATATTTCTCCGATGCTCTTCTATGAGAGGTTAGCCTGTATACACAAATAACTCGTACACAGACCATCTCGGAAGTCTTCTTTACATATATATTTCTCCGATGCTCTTCTATGAGAGGTTAGTCTGTATACAAATAACTCGCACAGAGACCATCTCGGAAGTCTTCTTGCCACACATATTTCTTCGAGGCTCTTCTATGAGAGGTTAGCCTGTATACACAAATAACTCGTCCACAGACCATCTCCCATCCCTAGTATCTCCTCATAGCTCAGTGCTACTTAACTTTGATGGTCTGCTCTAAAACCTCCTAATGAGATTTCGCCTTTTATTGTCTGGGGCATTTCATCTCAATTACTGCTTTTCTCTTCATGTCCATTTGGAGGTGTCTCTTTCTATCTTTATTTCTTTGTTTTCATTTGTCTGAGTGTCTGATAGTCTGTCTGTGTCTCTCTTCATCTTTGCTTTTGTTTCTAACTGACACAATATCTTGTATTCCTAATTTCCAATCTTGTATTAACTTCCCTCTATGTCTGAAACTTTATTTTTTTTGGCTTTATTCTTGAGCGATTCGTAATTTCGTAATATCCCAAATTTTTATGTTTCGATACGCATGGAGCTCCATGTTTTTGCATTGAGTAACCTCTGGGACTCTCATTCGAAGATTTATCAAATTTCCTTGCAGACTTCCTTGTATCTATTTAGTGGTCTTTGCTGTACCATTTCCTGAAAGTTTCCATTTTTCTCACAGGGATGGTCCAAGTATGCTTGCGAGTTATATGAACTCCAGAACTAGAAAATTTTGGCGTAATTATAAGACATAAACTCACTCGCAATGAAACTCGCCGGAGAGAGAACCAACCATTTACCAGATATTGTAAGTTATTAATTGAGAGAAACATCCTTATATGTAATGTCTTGGTAAGTTTTTCTATCATTATATAATATATATACTCCAAGACAACTTCTAATTGTTCTTTTCTTAATTTTCTGCATTGAACTGCCTGATTTTCTACTGAGTATTTCAACATTCCTTCTGTTTGTACGTGTACGTTTCCCTGACTTTCCGTCATTACTTCTTACTAACTCGAGACAATTTCTAGTTTTTCTGCTATCCCTAATTTCCTATCAGACTTCTCGGAATCAATTGGCTGGCCTTGTGTGATGTTGTGCCTTTTCCATTGTCTTCCAGTCATTCCAGTCTAATTCACTCATAGTCTCCATTTATTGCAGTTGTCCTTACATTATGTGACCACTCGGTTCTTTAGTTGACTTCAACGACGATGGTCTTTCCATCTGATTATCTCGGATATCTCCTCCATGGTCCTTGCCTGTCCTGGTTAGCCTAATCAGTGTATTAAATACAATACAGAAAGCCCTATATCTCATCTTCTTCTGAATTTCTGTTTCAAATCCAGCTCTAATCAGTGCAAAAATACAGGACATAGTGCCCTATATGAGCGCCCCACTAGCAACATCTCCATGACTGCAGAGAGAAGGCGGTTTCATAAAGGGTCAAAGCGTACGTCGTCCTATATTAAGAGTTGGATACCAAATTTTGAACTTCTATGTACTTTGCAGGATGTATTTCTCATATGTACTGTCTTGACATCTCATTTCACAGTTCTTTTCGTGCTTATCTCAAGCTTAGTTTTCCTATCTGAATTTTCTATTCACTACTTCATATTCCTGCACTTGAAAATGTACCTGCTGCTCTTTACTATAAAGCAATGTAATGCTGTGGTGACCTAACAGTGCTGTGTCATGACAATGTCTGCCAAAAAACTAGAGGAGGATGGATGAATGATATGGGCTTTTCGTCCTGTTTTATGCGCTTAGGACAAGAATATGACACAGCAATGGGGCGAAGGATGACTGAAACTGCTGTCCAACATGGGTTCAGGACACCAGGCAAGATCTGGATTCGAAACAGCAATTCAGAAGATGAGGAGGAGATTGGGGCCTTATGTATTGTATTTAGTACACTGACTAGGCTAACCAGGACAGGCAAGGACCACAGTAACGAGGCAAGGTGCACTATTGGCACAGGACGAAACATCTGTCTAACATGGGTTGCCCAGACCGGGAATTGAACCTGGGCCCAAAAGGTTAGCAGCCCAGCACACTACCAATTTCAGCAAGGCTGCAGAAGAAGATTAGAAGGGAAGAGACAAACAAGGAGAAAAAGACAGAAGTGAGTGAGTCTGTGTTTTACGCCCCATCAGCACCAGTGTGGACCATTTAGAGGCACCAAAGAAAGTAGAAGATGAAGAGGAGGAGGAACAAGAAAAGAAAACTAAATTTAATTCACTTTCCAAAAAAGAAACATCCAAAAAAATGTCCTCATTCACCCTGGCACTCCTTACAAGGTAGAATGCTTTCACAGCAACTTGCCCACGTATAACAACGAAACATATCACCTTTACTTATTGTGTCAAAATCTTTCGTTCAATGTGTCAAAAATGAGTCTAAATTGTAACTTAATTGTTTCCAGCTATTAAGCACCATGCTATGGAAGAGTGGAGCTTAGTCACTTAGAACACTAACATGTATTGCTCTTCTGACTTCAGACAAAGCGAATATTATGAGGCGTTTATTATATTCAACAAAGAGTGTATGTACATCACTGTTTGTATATCAACATTACAAAGGGTGTACATCATAAGTGTACATGGCGGGTGCACAAAATATTGCATATCGCCGTTGGTGTACACAAGCGAGTAAATCATCATTTTTTAATATGCTCTTTTCCAAATTTTTAGATTGGTCTTTTCCAAGTTTTTAAATTTGACTCCTGCAATAAGTCTTTGACCATCAGCATATATATAGCAGAAATTCTGTGAGATGTCCTTGTGTTGACTTGCAGAGCAGAGGTCGTTCTGTTGACGTACCGAAGTGGCCATTTGTATGAAGCTCTACAAGAGTATCGAGGAGATGGTTTCCTATCATATTTAAAGTAACTTCGTGTCAACCTTTCCTCAAGTATCCTTGTATTTCTCAAGGTTTCTTTCTTCTCTGGTGCTGCCTATTATCAAAACCTTCTTCTCATTTTCTCCTAGATTGTCTACAATTCTTCAAACTTCTTCCAGTCTCTTTTTCCAAGTGTATTCCTATTTTCTCTTAAATGTCTTAGCATTTTCATGATATTTCCTATTTTCTCAAACATTCTTCTTTTAAAAGTACCTGTCCAAAGCTCCAAACTATCATGCTGTCCATTCTTCCCATACCAAAGCTTCCTTCAATTTTTTGTAAGTTCCTTTACTTTCTCTTCAAACATCTTCCTATTTTCTCCAATTTTCAAGATATTTTCTCCAATTTTCTTCCTACTTTCTCCAAGCATACTATTTTGTACCTATATCTTGGTGTTATTCCTACTTCTTCCTTTTTTATTCCTAATTTCTCATTTTTGCGAGAAACGAACACCTTGGACCAGCTTCACCATGTAGTCGTAAAGCATTTGAAGGTCGAACGGTGCAGCTCACAAAAAATGAAAAAGTTGCTTGGTGTACCTCTAAAAACAAAAAGAGCAGGAAAAATAAATAAATGGAGGAAAAAATGCCTTAAAAAGAGTTGTAAAAATCCAAAAATATCATGGATTTAATGGCGTGTAAAACCACCCTGACTGGATATCCCCCTAGTGGATATTTATGTAGATGCTAAGCCGATAGATAAAATCAGAAAAAGAACACTCCAGTCTCCAGAGAGAAACACAGAGATGTCAATTTATTGGAATCTTTCACTGGTATGACTTCTACAATCTCCTCCATACACAGATGACAGAAGCTGGGAGCCACTGACAGTCTTGTAGTTGCTACCGTATTTGCCAGATGAAGTCTTGGTGCATCATATTGGAGCGCATCACTCTTTGCAAAGATTATCATTCCGAAGGAGTTGAACATCTCCAGCAGATTATCAACCAGTCCAGTAGTCCAGTCCAAAAAGTTGTCATCGGATGCATGCTAGCATTTTTGGAAACAGCAAAAATATCCTTTTTGGTCTAAAACAAGGTTTCGGACCTTCACAAAGACCGATGCGCATCTATGCGTCCAATGTTGCACCTCTCATCATCTATTTCTTGTTTCATATAATTACACTTTGCAAAATAGTAAATTTTGCACAGTAGTGTATTGTCTCAAACTCTCAATGATGTTTGTCTCCAATCTGATAGGTTTGCTTTGATCAGTTCTTGCGACAGACTGTTTAACAGACAGATATAACGATGATATGACATGGCATGCTTGCACTTCGACAAGGAACCATGCATGGATGATTGGTGCTTGATGGCCTGTATTTATGCACTTGGTAGGCTAATTAGGACATGAGGAGGACACAGCAATGAGGCAAAGGATGATTGAATCAGCCATCCAACATAGACCCAGGTGACCCGACAAGAGCTGGATTCGAACCCGTCAAGGGACCAGACAGAGAGTCATTGTTTTAAACTGTGAGTCCTATAAATCCGACATGCAGTGAAGATCAATTGGGACAGAATTCCAATAGGCAAAACATCTACCGAATAATTTCCAGTGACAAAACAGCCAGGAATAGTTATCGCATCACACCTGACACATCGCGACAATAAAATTGTTACTTTTTAATATATTTTTCTTGACTTCAATAGAGTTTCACATTGTTAGCACTCATGGTATGGTCACAGAAGTCACTGAGGACATTGGTTTATCAAATTGGCAAACCTAGACACGCTAAAAATATCATTTGGAGTTTTTGGTAAAAATGCGAGTTTTATGCCCTTCGTACTACGTGGCTTAAATGCACTGCGATAAATTAACCCTCGACAAAAACATGCACGTGCACCAAAATCACTAACTACTGTTCAATAAGGTTATGATAAATATACTCAAAATTCCCAGAAAAGTGTTAAGGCCACACCAAAATAATTTTATGGATGACGGAATCGCCGCTTCTAAAATCGGGAAATTAAAATTAAAATTAATTTCAAAATTAATTTTGCGCCCGCATGGATCTTGGGAGCCTGGCAAAAAAAAAATTAAATTCCCCAGATTGAAAGAACTATTTGATGTACAGAATTGGCAGACCCCATTTTAGAAAGCTCAGACAATTCCCCGTTTCCTCATAGTGGATAAGTAGCTATATGAGTGGTTTTTCGTGTAACTATAAACACTTAAAACAATAAAATCCATTAAAAAAAGTAATTAAATAAGCCTTTATAAGGCCCACCTATCTCTTATTTCAATCTATTGTGCAGTAATTATCCATTATGCTATACTGTCTATTCATGTATCTTTGTATCTACCTTTACTCTTTATCTATCTATCTATCTATCTATCTATCTATCTATCTATCTATCTATCTATCTATCTATCTATCTATCTATCTATCTATTCATTCAAAGTTTCGAAGTCGTAAATTGTTTTAGCTGTAAACATTGCACTAAATAATGCCTGGCTAGAGAATGATGGACTGTACTACTGTTCTACATTTTTCATTAATAATTATTTAATGTTAATATGTAGCAGAGTCCATAAGTTATTCAGACGTTTTTAGCTTCTGTTTGGCAACATTCAAGCATTGATTTTGAGCTTATGTTTCACATTTTCTTCTGTTAATCTATCTTATTTTCGAATTTGAAGCATACTGAGGATTCATAGGCTTTTGAATCTAATTTTACTGGGATGGCAATCAAATTATCTTGATTGTAATTTAGACTGTTCTGACTTACTTTTAACCCTACAAATCACGCTAATGGTAATTATCATCCAGTCAATTAGAAGTGCTATTGAGCCTTATTACCTAAATATGCAATGAAATCCAATTGTAACCCATCAATTCAAACACATGACATGCACTTCATGAGAATGGAAACAGACACGAAACATGTGTTAATTTCTCTGTCACTTTAAGCTATACATCTTCTGATCATTACGCTACTCCAGCCAAACTACTAGTAGTTCAGTTATGTCTTTGTAATTAGAGTCACGGAAATTGAAGTGATGTTTTCTTAATATCTAACAAGATCTTTAAAATACTCCCCTTATTATTCTCCTCGCCTTTCAATATCGTCACGGTTGTTATGATAGTAACTTTATAATTTGTTATATAAGAGCAATCATATTCCATTTCTTGAACAAACTAATGATAATTCAGAAAACATTTAAACATTTTAGGAGCATACGTGTCATTTAATATTTGGACTAGCAAGAACATGTCCGGACCAGTACGTAGGTCCTTATAGCCCCTGGTCAAGTTGGACCATGAGCAAATCCAACTAAGTGCAGACACTTGTGTGCCTGCGTAAAAACATTCACATGCTTCAAGTCTTCAAGTCGGAAGGAGTCAAGCCATATGAAAGTTGTTAAAAAATTTCGCTCGCCCAAAATTGGTTGCTTTCTGCAAATCTAAAAAAAAAATTATTTTTTTTATTTCGCTCGCTTGCATTTGAAAATGTTTCAAAAATTTATTTCGAAAAAAAAAAAAAAAAAAAATTCGCTCGCTCGCTCCATTTTTTTCTTCAAAAAATCCGTCATCCATAAAATTTATTTGGTGTGGCCTAATTGTAAACTATAAGAGTTTGATGCCGGGAGAAAACGTAATGTATGAAAACTAACTGACCAGCAATCTCATAAAAATTTACATAGTGGTCACAGTGATGGACACCGGATAATTTCAGATAATATTATGTGAAAGAAATTTGTACATATTTCAGCCATGGTAGTCTACATTACTATTTTCAATATTTCTGAAATGATACATTATGAATTTATCACTGGCAGATACAGGGACTCTAGGGGGTTGGGGCCGCAGTATTTCTAGATGAGTTACCCCAAAGGTCTCCGCACATCTGCCACAAAATATTGACAAAAATTGTTTCTAATTGTGCAAGTAACAAAACTATCCGGTATTATCTATCACAACTATTTGTATATCACTTCATGTGATCAGTGAAGGTCGCTAGAGTTTTCATTTAGTGATTCACTCATCAGCCTCATGATAATAAAATCTTCGTGGTAACTTTCGTCGTATCGTTTAGGGGTCTCTTCTTCTTTTCAATCTTTTTTGTTCTTTCTTGTTCACTAGTACTTTCTTTTGCTTCACCTATTTCCATCCTATTTCGTGTATTTGTCATATATCTTCAGCAATTCTTTTTCCTTCTACGATTGCCATTCTCCACACAATGCAAACAATCCTGTCCTTGGGCCTTCAAGAGCTTGTGACGTTCTTCTGGTGTTGTTGTTTGCTTCACTATTTTTTCCTCATTTACTATTTTTTGCTCATTTCTTCTTGTCGTTCTGTTTGCGGTTCTTTTTTCCTTGCTCGATCTATTTGGTTTTGTTGTTCTTGTGGTTCCAATCACCGTTGAGTGTCATTAGTGAATTCTCACAAAATCAAAACCAAAGAAATTGTGAAGCGTCATTTTGTTTGTTTGAAAATTAGAGAAAAGGGTAATTTTGAAGCAAAAACATTCTAAATAGTAATCGGATGAAGAAAAAAAAGGTTCGGAGAAGAGGAAGAAGTACAGGGTAAAGAAGAAAGGATACAAGCGAAAAGAAGAGGCAAGGAGATATTGGTGCATCCCTAGCAGGAACGAACTAAGGAACCATGGAAGAAGGAGGAGATTATACAACGGAGGAATGAAGAAATAAAGGAAGCAAAACAAAGGCAAGGAAAATGTAATTTGAACAATCCGTATTTTCAGAACGGTAACTGCAGCGAAATGACAAAAGAACGAAAGAAAGTCAATTGATCGAAAAGAAAACCCAAGTCATCGTCCCAAAAACCACCATAAGGAGGAAGAGGAAAAGATAAAAAGAAAAAAATAAGAAGACCAACAAAACATAAGAAGATCAACAAACAACAATACAAGGAACCCTGGCAAAAAGTACAAGCTGTTTGTTGGCAATCTGGTAATTTCTGGCAGTGACCTTGAGTTCTGTTATCTCAATGGTTGTGGGCCTGAGATTGGGCGGATTATGGGCTAGATATGGCAGATAAGGAAAAGGTATTACCAGAAATGTAAAATATACTTAGTACTGGTCCTATGACTCCCATTGGAACAGAGTCAAGAAAATCTAGCACAAGTCAGTGCAATAGGCTGTTGTTATGGTAGACTTATGATAACCTTTTGATATGTGTAGTACAACCAGTACAAATAATTTTTTCTTTCAATGTTATCAATTACAATTTTTAACCTCTTAATCTTACCTGGGATATGCAATTATTCAAATATCCTTCTTCATATAATTTCTATATAGGGATGTTCATTGTTCAAATATCAGCACCAAAAAGCAGTGTCGGCTTCAGATGTGAGGCACTGCTCCATGTATAACCATTGGTATCGGTATCAGTGGTATCTGCCATATGATACTAGTATCGGTGACGAGGCTGTGTTATGCCAGTACGGTCAAGTAATGCCTGCCCTTTGGACCACACCAGTACTCCGGTACCACTTCATTTGGACCGGATTCAGAACCAGGAGAGGGCAGTCAACATTATCAAATCTGCATCCGTGCATAATCATCTTTTAAATCACTAACTCAGTATTTATTGTATTTTTCTCAAGCTATAGTACCTACGTATCCGATTTTCACAAAATAAATATTCATTCTCAGAAACTTGAATTATTCCTTGATTATTCGAGTACATAATTAGTTTCAAAGCCATTGCATTAATCACACAGACGAGACACAATTCTATAATTGCATTGCTCCATCTCAGATATTGCAAGCTCACAAGATTACAACTCCAAATGTAACACATTGCATCGCCACAACTTAATTAACCATCAATATTCTAAATTATGTCTCAAAACTTGGCTTTCAATAATTTCGGTGGTTATTAGGTGGTTCTCCCAAACTCATCCCTGGCCGGTTTACCTTGTCCCACCCCCACTCCCTCCTTCTCTTCAAATTCACCAGCTTCCTCACCCACTTTCCCTTTCTCTCACCGATGCTCCCTTGTTTCCAACCTCATTTTCCTTCACTCTTCCTCACTTTCCCTCACTTTTCGATCACTTTCCCTCGCTTTCCCTCACTCTACCTCACTTTTCCTCACTCTTCCCTCACTTTTCCTCACTTTTCCTCACTCTTCCTCACTCTTCCTCACTCTGTCTCACTTTCCCTCACTTTCCCTCACTTTCCCTCACTTTCCCTCACTTTCCCTCACTTTCCCTCACTTTCCCTCACTTTCCCTCACTCTTCCTCACTTTCAGTGATCTTCACTATTCCTCTCCCACTTTCCCTCGCTCTTCTTCCCTTCGTAACTCTCTCTTTCTCCCTTTCCTTCTTCCTCTTTCCTTCTTCCTTTCCTCCATCTCCCTCCCTAAACACTGCTAAAGGGGAGTATATATAGGCCGATATCAGAGAATGAAGTAATAGACATAACAAAGTCATGATTACATTAGCAGAGCAATATGCAGAATCTTTCCTGCCCTTCATCTTCAGTATTCTTCACTGCTCCCATCAGTCTCTCCCATCAACTTTACCTTCCATTACCCAACAGTTTATCCCAACAGTTTACCCACAGCCTACACAGTAACACACACAGCCCTGGCCTATAACCTCTCGACTGTTCCTATCATGTTTAATACCACCTATTTACGCCTTTCGTCCAAGGCCAAACAATTTTTCTCACTACCATACGCTTTATCTGCTTCACGTGATACTCGGCTATATAAACTGAAACGCTAAACCTTTGCACATTGAGCATTAGTTTTTGAGCAATTGCAGAGCAGACAAAAATTATGATATGATATGATATAGAATTAATATTAGGTCAGCACTTGTAGTCATATCTGGTTATAGATGTCTATAGCTTTAAGAAACATCAAGCAATTTCAAATCAATATCGGATAAGTACAAGTGGTGACACCTATTGTTTAAGGGTATTTACGTTCCATAAGCAGAATGGTGCATCCAGCAATTTCATGTCAAGGGATTATTAGAAGTGGGTGACTGGCAAAACCAATTGTTTAACATCTGAGGTTTCCGTCTATAATCAAATGTTGTGTTCAGCAATAGGTCTGTCTCCATTTGTAGTTCTGAATTTATGTACAGGTGGTGTCTCCAACCAATAGGAGCTCTGATGGAATCCCCTTTGCCTTTCAACAAGGTGATTGGTGTTGTTGACCAAGCCAAGGAGTCTAACTTAATGAGTGTGTTTGTTGAATGTTTGGGTCAGCTACGCTGTATTGATTATGTTCTCAAAACAGCAGTTCAACAGAAGAGTGTGTTGTTATCATACAGATTGGGGAATTGTAACTTGTTAACAACCAGATTATTACTAACTGTTGGTCACAGGATTTCACTTACTTTGCAAACAAACCAGATAATATGTCATTTGGTAGCTCCCCCAAGACAAAAATAGCCCTCCCCCCTTATTGTAGTGCAACCTACCGATAATACCTGTCGTAATCCCCATATGGAGACAGACCTATTTCAAATTCAAGTGGCGACACATACAGTTTAAGTGTGGAGGTACATGTATATTAGATAGAGGGAGTGCTAGACATTTTCATTTTAGCAAATTTCAATTTCAAAACGATGTTTGCATGAAGGTAATTTCAGCATGTTACATGGGTTCGACAACAGTTCAGCTTCTCGCTTTTAAAAGTGGATTTTCATCTCCTAAATCACACATGTCCCGCAATGACTAGACTTCGAGGGCTGCACTATCCAGATCCACTCTGTCTACCAAAAGCCTTCAAAGCATTACTTTTTATCAATAAAAGTGTTTTAATTCATGAATTACCATGTTAACCAATTTTTACTTTCACCAACTCTTTACACTAATTGAGCTAACTAAATTCGTAGAATAAAACCTTTCAAAAGAAACATTCTGCTGACATAATTCTCCATGCTTGCATGGTCTGACCTCTGACCTTTGAGCAAAAAATAATGAATGAGGCATTTTCACATGCGTTGCAACAACTTCCGGTACTTCAGCCCAAGGCCACCAGGGGGCTTTTAAAAGCTATTTTTGTCACTTTAAAAAGACATTTTTGTCTAATTCTCCTGATGGAGTCTTTATTTTTGACACAAAGTACATGAGAACTGCTCCCTATGGCCCTTTAATGTAATGGACACATTAGAATTTTTCTGATCAAATTAAACTTTTTATCTGTCTAAAGCAAAGATAGAAAGACGAAAGCCTTGTTAATAAAAATAATATAATGTCGCAAAAAGTAATGCAAGAGGCGCCTGCTGTAAACAACAAACTAGGCAGAAATTGGGTCATAAAATAAGAAATTCTGTTTTATTTTTTAATCATCAAAGGTCATTTCAATCATGTAGGCTAGGCTACCCATGGAAAATAGACATGGCTCTGAAGATATGGAGAAAGAATGAAGCAGATTTTAAATATGCAAACCAAAGTATCGTAAAAGTGTTTAAATATCCACAACAGCGTGGCGAGTTCTATGCAATTCAGTGAACACGAGTGGAGGAGGTTGATAGTGGGTTAGTGGTAGGGCTTCATGCCCTGCATTTCTGCACCATTATAGGTTTCTAACATTTCCTGGGCTGGTAATCGCACCCGGGTCCCAAAAATTAGCAGCCCAGCTCGTCTCCATACCACTATGCTCATGCTAGGCCCAAGGCCCATGGGGCATTTCATACTGGGCAGGGTATTTTTTTTGGAAAATATAATAATGCCTCATATGATACTCAAATACATACAAATACATATGGATGTATGGCATATATATATATACAATACACTGACCTTGACCTATTCACCCCTTATGTTATTTGGTGCATTTCCCAGGAAACTTATGTCAGTGTGCAACACAGGCTAAAAGAAAGGGACACAAATCAACCCAGTTTTAGGAATGATATTTTTAGAATTTGTTACAATTGTATATGCTTCCTTATTTATGGGATGTTCTGAATGGAATGGACACATTCCAAGGTAACATGCTGTATAGTATGTGTATACTATGTGGATACTGTGTATGATACTGTTTGTATAGCCCATAGGATGCTTGTATTAATGTTTAACATTGTATTTGACCATACACATGTATACACTGATTGAGTAAAAATGACAATTTTTTAAAAATTACTAAACCGTGTTCAACGCGGGTAAATAGAAAGTTTTCAGACAAATAAACTTTCTCAAAAAGTTTCAAGAGAGTTCTTCCTCTTTCCGTGTAAGTCTATTCATAATAAATTTTTGTACACATCATCTTATTTTTTCTCACATATTCCTTGCTCGCATGCTCTCAAAAGGTACACTCCTTTACTGAGAATTAAGAGGGCACTGGGCGCAGACTGTCGAAGAGTCGTGAACAGTTTCTTTGTGGCAACCATGCAATCTTGAGTTCCATCAATAAATCGATCTATTTTTGTATCCATCTCTAAATTTATACCTTCTGTATTTTGCATTGTTAAATCTCTGTATCACAGTATATTGTCAGTCTGTATTTTCGCAGCCCAGCAGACAGTAATACTGTAACGAAGATTCGCAGTTGACGACAGCTCGGGAGTTTTTGTCGCAACATACAGCATTTGGTGGTATCGCTGTATCTCTGTATTACTGCAGATGGTAATTCTGTATCTTTGAGTGACAAATTGGATCTCTGTTGACTGTATAATAGTCCGAATTGCTGTATCGTTGTAGACGGCTCTCTGTGTCTCTGTACCCAACTTCCTTTGCCAAGCCTCTAGAGAATCATCATTAAGAAACCAACCTAGAGTCCACACACACAAATTTCTCTTCATATTCTACAATTCTGTTGTGCTCGGCACAGTGGTACTAGGCAACATATTGAGCTGCTAACTTCTCCGACCCAGGTTCACTTCTCGGCCAGGGCAACCCATGTTAGACAGATGTTTCATCCTGTGCCAAGATTGTAGCACTACTTCAACTCATAACAATGGTCCATGCCTGTCCTACAAAGCCTAGCAAGCGCATGAATACAGGACATAAAGCCATAGTACCCACCAACCCATCTGATTCTGTCGCTTTTAATCGTTCGCTCCCCCCGGGGTCTTGTTTCAATCGTATCTTGTGGATGGATGACATTATTGCCATTCGATTGCACGAAATGTCACTCATATATGGAAATGGCAGAAATGAGTATTTTTTTAGGGAGAAAAAGGTTTCTATGGCAACCAATCGGTGCAGAACAAGCATTTAAGACAATAGAATTAAGCCAAGGTCAGCCGTCCAAAAAGTCTGATTTCTCCTCTTTTTATCCGATGGTTGTTTTTCTGCTTCTCCTTATTGTGATATCACTGTGAGCCACACTTCCAACCTGCCACATCAGCTGCATATGCTTCTGGAAGCAGTTGTATCTTACTTGGAAGTTGTAACACAGTATGTTACACAGACATACTTGCAGAAATTTCTTGATCTGACTTTTTAAGATAGACAAGGCAATTGGTACCATACTGAATGAAGGTACCAAGTTAGATTCAAGTTTGTTTTGCATCTTTACTTTTGCACTGGTCAGCAAAGACACCGATACAAGGACCATAGTTTCCAGAACTTAGGATTTGGAAGTCACAAGTTTTGAAAGCAGTTGTATCTTACTTGCATTACAGTTGTAACAAAGTATGTTGCACAGACATACTTGCAGTAATTTCAGAAATTTCTTGATCTGTGCTTTTAAGTCAAACGACAGACCAGGCAATCGTTACTGTACTGAAGGTTCTGGGCTTGATCCCTATATGAGGTATCTTTTACTTTTGCACAGCCCAGCATAGACACCGATACAAGGGACAAAGTGGCCAGGGCTTAGGATTTGGAGTCAAGAGTTGGCTTCAAGGTTTGAGGTCAGGAGTTGGAGGGCGAATTAGGAGTCATCTGACTTGGGAGTGGCAAGTTGTCAGATTTGGGAGTCAGATTTGGGTATTAGATTTGGGAGTCAGAGTTCTTAGAGAGTCAGAGTTGGGATTGAGAGTTGGGAGTTTCGGGTGAAAATCAGAGAATTTTCGGAGGAATTGGGAGTTGCCTCAACCAACTACAAATAACTAATGTGTGTGAAAATCATTGCCATTTAATTTTTTTTAATTTCTAAAAGAACAAACTAATGATTCGATTTGCATATCAAAACAGTCAAATGAATAACCAAGATCATCAAGGTTCATATTAGTCACATTTGCAATTACACTCATTCGGATATCTCAAATTAAATACATTCTGAATTTCAAATAAATTCTCATCTTATCGAGTTATCATGCACATATCGCCATTATCCAATCCCATATCTTGATGCGGCCATGAATAACATTACAATGTATACAATCACATAAATTCATTACTGAAATGTGATAGAACTTTTTCGATCCATCCAAAATTGGTTTACGTTCCGCGAAACGACACGACGTCACAGACGTAATAAAGAACGTTTTCAAAATTCAAGGACGTTGGTTTTTTTTTTCTCATCTCTTTTTTCGCCCTATTTGCATCAGACAGTAAAAGAGCCGGAGCAAACGCCTACTCCGTAAGGATAACAGAGCATCACAAGAGAAATATTCTGATACATCCAGTACCGTATTCATTCAGTTGGTATGAAGTGCTTTACAAGCATTTATGTGGAGGCTTTCGGCTGAAGAAGACATTGTAAGCGGCAATGACTCCGAAGATTCCAGGTTCAAATCACGAGTTCGGGAACTATTGGTACCTTCATGACCAACCTCTCAGCTGCATTGAACAAGCAGTCTCTTCGATTAATATGAAAAGAAACTGGGGATGCACCGATACCACTTTTTCACTTCTGATCGGATAGGCCTACCAATCCTGGTATTTTGTTACCGATACCACTGATACCGATACCATTAGTGATATATATAGAGTAGTGCTACTGATCCCGATCCGGCTTTTGAGTGCTGGATCGGCACTGATACCGATCCTTGGTATCAGATCGGTAGGGGAACGAGGGGCAAAACGGGCCGTCTAACTTCGAAGGTTCGCTGCACGAAGGTGGTATATCATGTGAATGCCAAATAAGGTCTGATCCATGAAGAAGTACCAATACCACTTGCTCAAAAACAGAAAAGTGCTTTTTTAATAGTTCCAATTCAAAATTTTCCCTATTTTCAAAAATGCAACTTTATCCCGTTTTGCCCCATGCTTGGGGCAAAATGGAATTTCATGTGGGGCAAAATGGGAAGAAATGAATTTGCTAAAGTTCTGTAATAAATCAGCTGTTTTGGTAACAGCCTAACTAAAAAGCATGTTGACAAACAAAAATTCGATAATTCATGTCATTGCAATGTAAGGATATTGCAGAATACTGAGAGTAAACATAGCAATGAGTTATGATATCAACATCTCAATACAGGATGCAATTATAGCTGCATGGGGAGTGATGCTAGTAATTTTACATTCTATGTAATTACTAGACAAATTATTTAACCATAAACATTAGGTTACAAAAGATGCAAAATTAGTAAAATTTTGTGGAAATGTGACATTTTTATGAATATTCACATTACTCTGATTTCCGAGTTTTCTTAATAATTTAACAATTTTAACTGGTATTAGATTTGACTATGCTTTTTGAAATGTAGTTACATTCATTTCAGTTTCAACAATACAGGGTTTTACCACTACGCCTAAATCCTCAGAGTATTATTAATGACATGGATTAGATCCACAAATCTCTTGTCATTTTTTCAAATTTTGCCCGTTATATGGCCAGAAAATGCAGCAAAATGTATCAAATGTCATGGTTGAATTGACCCAATATCAAGCTTCAACCTTTTCTAGGCTGGGATTGCTTTTTTGTGCTTCCCATTTTGCCCCCGAAGGAGGACTCCATCTTGCCCCAACCGTGCAGAGTAGATTAATAATGACCTACTTACACATGACTAAGCACCAGACTACATTTTTTTGCTTAATAAGCAAGCTTAGTAGTCCTCTTATAACACTGACTATGAATTATTTGGCTGGAAACGTCATTGGAGGTACTACAGCATTTCCAATAATTATGATTTTTTTAAGAAAATCGATCAAAACCTTCAAATTAACACAGCTGCATGCCTGTAACATTCTCATTAACGAAACTTTCAGGAAAAGCTGGTCATGTATCTCATTTTATTTACTAACCAAAAAATTAGAAGGCAGGTCAAAATGTTCCGAGAAAACTTAAAAAACCATTTTGCCCCGCCGGTCCGTTTTGCCCCTCGTTCCCCTACATCCCTAAAATATACATCAAGACGATATCCAATACCTGAGGAAAATCGGCAGATTTTCATGAGCGACAAACCAGCTGGATGTTCTTCGGATGAGACATTACATTGAACTTGGGGGAGTCCAAAGCATCAAAGTCTCCATTAGGCAAGTTAAGATCCCACACATGGGTGAATATGTGATAGACTGAGGCCTCTTCACAAGGTTTCATAGAATGGATTAATTCACACAAAGCTAAATAAATCTGTAAGATCCGCAACGAATGTCACAGTCAACTTGATTCGGACACTGCATTTTAAGTTCTGGCAAAATATTTGATTTCCCACAAGTAAAGCAACAGAAAATCAACAAAATACGGTACGCTTGTTGACAAATTTCCAATTGTAAATAATCAAACAGATACGATACACTTGACAAAACTTCTGACAGCAAATTATCTTCCATAGACTGTCACATTGCCACATTTCGTTTTGCTAATACAGGGGAATGTAAAAAGTAGAAATGAAAAAGTAGAAATAATTTCAAATAAAAAGCAGAAGTAAAAAGTAGAAATGAGCATATATGATTCTTAGATATGTCATTAAATATAGATGAAGACTGGCTCAAGTACAAAGGAACATATGGCCTTGACTCTTAATCACAGTTCCAGACATCAGGTCTTGTTCTTTTCAAGGGATTACAAAGTCATTACTGGACTTGTTTATCACTTCTGAGTAAGTCAAGTTAATGACAAAAAAATATATGTATTAGGACAGCTGACATACTTTTTAATTTACTTTTTAATGTTCTGTAGATTAAAAAGAAAAGAAACAAAAAACTTACTATAAATGTAGACTGAAGTACAGTTGCATAACAAAGTTCAAGATAGCTGAATGGTCCTTTTTCCAGTTTCACCAACCTTCTACAGTCAAAACGAGTTAAAAGTTAAAGTAACTTAGTTACTGACTAAATAAAAGACAGGACTAACTTACTAATAGGCTGTAATTACTTTAAGTCTGAAATACGTGAATGACTAAATGACTGACTATCATCAGACTATCTGAATGATAGTCATTAGTCAATCAGCACTATTTATAATATAATCTACAATTAACAGTCTGGGAAATTACCATCAAATGATGACAATTGCAATTGCCGCTAAGTCCTGGCCCTGACAAAATGATTGAGTGTGTGGGGTTGATCAGTTGGGTATCAAAAGGAAGTCCTCATCACACAGCGGCATGACAGCAGCGGGACATATTCCATCTGATTTCGCAAGGTACCGCAAAGTCATCAGCAGCTGATGACAGTTTCCTAGTTTCTCTGGAGCCTTCGGGTTCTTCTCTTCATTATGACAGGCTTTAAGATCTTGGTCAGGAATTACTGCCAAACTCACAACTTTCTAGCTTTCACAAAATTTATTCCAATTTCAGCCTATCTTATGTAAAATTTTGTCAGGAATTCAATTTTGAAGAAAAAAATGCACCCACTCTTTTATTTTGGAAGTTATATCCCTATTTGTAAAGCCCTCCTTAGTGGGGCGTGCCAGATACCCCCAAAATTTTATGAATTAGTCTGTAGCTCTATGGCTTCAGTAATAAAGCTGCTCTTATATCACTAATTAACATACTTGAATTCTATGATGGTCAATCAAAAACTACGATGACTACATGGGCATACATTTTTTGTTGAAATGATAAACATTTTGTGGTTGTAAGTCGCGGTTTCTTATATTTTGCTTAATTTTCACTTCACATGCATAATATTTGCACCATCATTCTCAGCAGAAAATAAGCTTCAATTTGAGTACCAACAACCTATATTTCCGATAAGTTTAACCCGAACCAAAGAATTTCGGCTTTCAGAAATAAAATTCTAAATAACTTGCATTTTTTTTTGGAGGCAGATATCGAAAAACTAACACAAACTCGTTTAAGGTGACTCAACCGCGGTACACTGCACACACTTCTGAGCAGCCTGGTTGCCTAGCAACATAGCGTCACCACTGCTGCAGGCCCTGAAAAAGTTGTGACGTTACCATTTTCTGCTCTCTTTTTTTTAACAGCATGGCAGCCGGTAATTTGCTATTTAAATGAGATCTAATGCAGCTAGAAGCATAATTATTTTTTTATTGAATGCAGTAACACCTACTCTATGCTAATTCAAAGTTTCAGCTTCTCGTCTTTATCAAAAGAATTTTCTCAACTAATTTCAGTCAACTGTGTCTAAAATTGTCTTTATTTCTTTAAATTGACATTGGCATAGTCATGGTACTGCAGTTAAAAAACGACTCGGTGAATTTTTTTTATTTTTGGACATTTC
The DNA here is from genome assembly GCA_026936325.1 of Platynereis dumerilii. Classification (NCBI taxonomy): domain Eukaryota; kingdom Metazoa; phylum Annelida; class Polychaeta; order Phyllodocida; family Nereididae; genus Platynereis; species Platynereis dumerilii. Next base: position 18,831,589 of record JAPTHN010000005.1, on the reverse strand, counting down.
TTTGACAATAACCTGTTTATGATATATGCAAATTTAAAAAAAAATCTGTATGATCGTTTTCCTAAAATTTGATTACTGCCAAAATTGATGCATGCAAAATCTGCAATTTATTAGTGTGTTTGTGCCCTTTGAGCTCTTACAGAAAAAAGTGTTTTAACCTTTTTCTTCAAATTTGTGGCAGATGTATTGGTTTACATCCATGGGAATACATTTCTGACATTTTTGTGTGAAAAATGCATGTAATGCTCTATTCTGTGGTACATAACCAAAAACTCAATTTATAACTTTTAAGCAGTCATCAGGCCAAACATGCTGTTACCATGGCAACCAAACAAGTCGGTGAAATTTTTTTATTTTTCATTTTTGGAATGTATGGGTCCCATAGACTACCTGTGCAAAATTTTAGAAAAATCTGTATGATCAAACTACCACGGTTGAGTCACCTTAAATATAACTATCTAGTCATAACGAGTTTGACTTTCAGACCTGATTGACAAAAATTGATGAAATGCAAGTTATTTAGAAAAATGACATATTTTTTTCACACACCTAGAAGTGAAAAGCAGCGCCTCCATGTTTTGTATGTGTGAACCTAATTATGCAAAGCAAGGACATTTTTATGTAGTCTATTGCCTTTGTCTAGTCCTTCTGAACATCTTGATATGTAATTCACGTCCATAGATATCTCAGATGTCGTTGAAAAAAAAAATCAAATAGGAACTTCACTTCATTTTAATAAATTGTTTTTACTTTTGTCACCTGACTTTGTTTCGATATCCTGTTCACAGAGCAGCATATATTGAGACAAATTATTAAAACTGGGTGTCATTTTAAACTTTAGACAATAGGGAATGCCATGGTACCCTCAATTATCATGAAACCTTGATTTCTATCAAGGAAGAGACAGACAAACTTTGATGTCTGAAAAATGTGTCACAAAAAATTAGCATTTTTCGCACGTTTTTCCACTTAAATGGTGAGATAGCGACTGGGACACCGCTATAAAGACACTTAAAAAGGTGACCATCAGAAAGAGCACAATTTTGTACACAAGATATGATATATTTTAGAATCTGTGAAACGTTTTTGTGGCCTCAAGAATTTTTTCACACTCGTGGCAGTAACTCCTGACTTAGATCTTGAAGCCTGTCTTATGTAATGGATAGGTCTGCCAAAATGTATAGAGTTAGTTGATACTGTCTGTGATACAACTTTAAGCCAAGTTTGGAAGTGATTGTAGCAGCAGTTATTTTTCAATAGCCTGTCAAAGGTGATTTTGAGCACTACTTAAGTCATAGCTTACTTTGAGAAGGTCTCGGGAGAGAGATGACAGTGCTTGAGTGAGTGTCATGTGGGGCTGAAGACATTGGTTGTCATGAGCAGATGGTAATTTCCTTTACTGATTAACACAAGGTGGAGCTGCAGTCAGTAATACCACATCAACTTTCAAATGCAATAACCTTCATGTTCAACCATTCTATTGTGCATCAGCCTTGACATTCAAAGCATTGTTTTTCACATCATTTTTCCACTAGTAACAACCAGTGAGACCATACTAGTAATCCAAGGCCATGATAACATCAATAAACATTGTTGCCTATATCCTATAGAAACATTAGAGGTAGAATAATGGGTGGGTGGGTTATATGGCTTTACGTCCTGTATTTTGCAACAATGAGGCTAAACAGGACAGGCGGGGATTATGGTAAAGAGGCAAGGAGCACTTTTGGCACAGGATGATAATCCAAATATCAAATGATTATGATCTAACAACTTAAAATTGTATTTATTCATTCTGTCTATAAATGTATATTCTATCCATCTACCTGTGATAGACCTATTTATTGGCTATACCTGGAATAAAACCTGGAAAGGTCAACTGGTCACTAAACTGCCAAACCACAGATATAGCAAAACCAAGAAACACCTTAAAATTACCTTAATTCTCAACAATTATGAGCAATATCAGCAACAAGATAGATATGGATCTCTCATACTTCTAAATTACGTCATCACTCAACAATCTATATATATATTCATATTACATGGATGTAAGACAATATTGGCATGTTACTTCAGTCTCTGGCAGGCAGTCAGTCAGCCTGTTAGCAGCATAGCATCATGGTGCCACCATCACACACTGTATTGGATTGCCCACAATCAATGGCACATAACCTGGAATGTCCCAAATCAATGATTGTCACCTGCCAGCACACAGTTACACAGCAGCAACAAAGAGACTACAAAGAAATTCACAAAGAAACTGAGATAGTGTGAAGAGAAGCTAAGAGGGAAATCACAGAGAATGCATTTTATCTCCATATTGTATGGAATATGGGTGACTTCACAGTACTGTATACGTGCCAACAATAGCTACCATTTTGTGGGAATAGGCCTGTAGGAGCCATCAATAGGCATTATAGCAAGCAGCAATAGATATTAGTCATCATGAGACAAAAGCATATCAATAGATGCAATTGTCTTGACTCCCAGATCTATAGCTGGAAATGCTTGAAATAGCACATGTGTGCAACTGATATCGCCAATAGCTGTGGAACAATTCCACAAATAGCAAAGATAGATCTGAAAGGTGAATGTCAATTGAAACCTCATACATGTCATAAGTAATAACCAATACCAGACATCCAAAGATGAGCCAACAATGGGCACAATGGTTATCAATAGAAGCAAGTAGCTATCAATAGCTTATGGCATGGCTTCAAAATTTGCCATCAATAGCTCGATATTGACCATCAATAGCTATACGGCTTGGCTTCAAAATTTGACAATAGCTAGATATTGTCCATAAATAGCTGTGGTATGGCTTCAAAATTTGCCACCAATAGCTACATATTGACCATGTATTCAAAATTTGCCATCAATAGCTCAATATTGACCTCAGTAACTATGTGCTATGGCTTGGCTTCAAAATTTGACAATAGCTTGATATTGTCCATAAATAGCTGTGGCATGGCTTCAAAATTTGCCATCAATAGCTAGATATTGACCATGGCTTCAAAATTTGCCATCAATAGCTGGACATTGACCATCAATAGCTATGCCTTGGCTGTGAAACTTGACAATAGCTAGATATTTCCATAAATACATGTAGTTGTGGCATGGCTTCAAATCTGCCACCAATAGCTAGATATTAACCATGGCTTCACAACTTGACATTAATAGCTATACATTGACCATCAATAACAGCTAAAAGCCAAAAGCAGCTATAAAACAGCCAGTAATAGCCAGTATAGACACAGCAGCATGGCTTCAAACTTCCCACCAATAGTTACTGAAATGCATTAGGATCTGTCAACATTGATATGGCAATAGTGCCACCAACAAAACAATAGCATCTTCCATCAGCAGCTGTAATACTTGCCATAAATAGCATCAAACCAAGGCACCTGGATCTTTCAGGCTGGTAAGCAAAACAACCACATTGGGTGGACTTGATTATATTGAATGGTTGCCAAAATTATACCAGTAGCAGCAGCAGTACCAATTCCATCAATACAACAACATCACTGGGCCAGGATGACAGTGATCAGATTTTTCCATCTATTTGAAGCTTTTTTCCAATATTTTTGTCAATTCAATCAGAATTCGAGAACATTGACCTTGTGAAAATACATGTATGCAATCTCGGTTGAAATTGCCTGATCTCATATGAGTCATATCATATTTTGATATAAATTTTATTTTTTAACTGTAACTCCATATTCAATCAGCTTATGTTTCCCAGAATGTATTCAATATCATTATTATAAGTAAAACCATAAATATTCTCTCATTTTCTGTATTCAAGCTCACTACTTAAGTTTCAAAACAATCAAAGTTTGAATGTAGATTCTTTCTCTGAGGAATCAGGAATGGTGATGCCAAAGACGAGAAGCCGTCAACAATTCAGGTCTAAAATATACCACATGGTGTCTAAATCTCCTGAAAATTAATCCCAAACACGATATTGCGCCGTATTCTTGCTGTCCTCCCCTGTCCTATGGTAATGTTTCGAGGATGCCGAAGCCCTTGGAGGAGCCGCGAGGAGGCTCGGTCTGGAATCGGACGTGTGACCCATTGGCTTGAAATGCTAACATATTAACCATCAGACCAAAGTCATTTGTTGCTCTGCGGGCTGCCACTACACTGTCAAGCCTTATTTTTGACAGTCGTTCGTGCAAAAATACAGAACTTTCAGCCCTATCAGCCAACCAAAATCACCCAGAAGCAACACACCAGTCTTTTTATAAGAACTCCACAGCTCTCTAGCATGTAGAAGCCAGGTGATTGACCCCAGCCATCTTATGGGCCCTGCAAGCTACCCAGATACTTAGATAGCAGCAGTTGGCTAGCTGCTGAAGCCCACAACCCGGACATGACATCATTGATCACCGCTCTATGACGTCGTGGGGTGCAATAACGGCCGTTTTTATGGCCGTCCTGGGCGTCCTCAAGCTACGTCCTGGTTTTCCAGTAGGGTAGGGGCCTCTGTAAAGCTAGGTTCTATCCTTTAAACCTCTGTTATGTTGTAGAGAGATTTCCTTTGGTTTAAAAGTGGATTTCTAAAATCACTGGACATTGTCAAAAAGATTATCATTAAAAATATTTCTCTTAACATAATCTTTTACAAATAAATTCTATAGACTATGGTCAAAAATATAAACTTTAACAATAGCTAAAAGTGTTTCTTTTTTTAAATAATAACTCAATTCAATATATGACTTACCAAATACCATTTATTTATTTATTTTTCATTTCAAATGACCCCCCCCCCCTCCCCCCTACTTTCTTCTTCCTCAACAATTTTCCCCAACAGCCTCACCACAGCAATGCAAGGACCACCAAATAGCCCATCACAAAAAAGATAGTACTCATACAGAATACATAATAGAACATTTAGCCATTTTACAGCACCCTTTCAAGTAAGAGCTAAAAAAGAAACAGCTCCTTTCTTCTGAATAACAATATTGTACAAGGCTGTGCATCTGTTTGCAAAAAAATATATTGGATCATTTGAATTTGGAGCTTTCATGTCATGTTATCATTTATTGCTGATCTGATCCAGATATTTGTGCATCATTGAAAAGATTTTTGGAATTTTACAATTTATATGCTCATTGCTATACCTTAACTATGTTTTTGCTATCTTATGGCTTAACAATATCAATCAAAAATACTCATTGGCCCACATTTTCTAAACAAGTTACTGTATTTGTATAGTAAAAATATATCTACCAATCATATCAAATAAGAATGTATAGCCTGTATCTTATTAATCATTATTAATTTCCATTATAGAATTTCTTTCACTTTGAACACAGAAGAACATAATTTCAGGAATTTCTGTTGAATAGTAAATTACCAATATCTATATACGACCATATTAGGAAAATATGTATTCCTAAATATTCTACACTATATATATACATGATATATCAGTAGTCATATTGATCTATGAAGCAATATCAAGCTTTTTGTCAAAGTTGGCAATCCCACTAATTCACCCTATACAGACATGAGATACATATGTTTTATTCATAATTCAAATACCTCAAAAATAACTGTTCAATCATAACTTAGAAGTCTCACATATAACACCAACATAAATATCTGTCAGTTTTCGACTTTGATCATGGGTGGCAAATGAAAGACCTATAAAAAGTGTATTCCATAAAATATTTCATAAAGAAAAACATATTTATACTTGTCAAACTGTAAAATTACATTTTTCATGTATTGTGGCTGTAATGAGAATCTTCTTTTTGATGTTTTTCAGACTATTTATTTCTGTATTTTTTTGCAACCTCATTTTTCAACATATTCCACCAACCTTACCTCAGTATAGAAGTGTTTGTCTGTGGCATGTGCAATTTTGGCACTTTTTTTTTCACCTCAAAACTCTTTCAAACATATAATAATGTTGCCCAACTTTGAAGCGCAGAAAACTAATAGTATAATCACATTTTTTACATGCAAAAAAAAATATTGCTATTTCGACTCTATTATTGGACAAATCATTCCATGTGACAATTACAAAATTTCGTGTCGCAAGCGATTATTGCATTGATGTTCACTTTTGAAATTACAAACCAGAGGCCCGGAAAATGAGCCTGACACAATTTACGCACTTAAAAAAAGTTAAATAAATGTAATTTTTGCATGTAACTACACAAAATAGATAGATTGACAGACATCATTTCATAGACATGTGATGGCCTGGTGAAAAGGGTCACACATGCATCAGAACAAATGAGTGACATATTCATATTAAAACTTTTATAAATATAGAATAAGATATTTTAAAGACAACACATAGATAGATTTGGAAGCAACTAACACTACTAGTAACTTGAGTGTTGGATTGACCAAGTAGATAAAGAGATACAGACAGATAGATCAGTTTGCCAGTGACAGAAAGATAGAGATAGAAAGATAGATAGATAGATAGATAGATAGATAGATAGATAGATAGATAGATAGATAGAGATAGAGATAGAGATAGATATAGAGATAGAGATAGATAGATGCATAGATCAATTGATAGACAGTAAGAGAGACAGATATAGATAGATAGATATCATAGAAAGACACATAAATAGACAATAGATAGATATACAGATGGACAGACGAACATATAATTATAGCCAAAAACTTATCTGAGACAGACCATTGATGTTTTCATAGGCGTAGAACTCACCTGCAACCAAAAAGAAAAGACAATTAGCGATAAATAAAATTAACATATTCATTTACAATATACACATTTACATATCTTATGCATATTATCAACGAACAACCCCATCCATCTATTTTCTATTCTTCTAAGACTTATATCTACCTGTCATGACAGAAGCTGTGACAATGCAGATTGCAGATAGACAAATTTAATCTATCGAAAATATAAGAGCTGTCGAACAAATAGGGATAAATAGATGATAAAAATATATTAGATTGATAAAAAGATACTAGATTAGAGATCAATGAAAACATAAACCAGAATCATAGAAGTAACCATGGTAACTGGTCTTCTAAAAGACTCTTAACATGCTCAATCATCACATAATTACAATGTTGTTGTTGTTGTTGTTTTTCTTCACATACTTATTTCTATCTGATTGGTAATTGTTGTTTTTGGCATATTGCAATACTGGCTTCTTCTTTTTATCCCATGAGGAGCCAATGAAGAGCATTACTCCTGCTTATCTGTTGTAAGGAGATAGACATTTTATTAGCTCCTGCAGTAAAACACTGTGACAAGACCTACACACTAATACCAAGGTAACACTGCATCCTGGTCATACATCCTTTTTTCTGGAATCCCCAAAATTCTGATGTAGATTGGCTATTTATCAGAGGAGCAATAAACTAAGACAATGCCCCTTAGGAGGCAGAAAAACAACCAAAAACATAAAGCGAAAAAAAAAATTCCAAAAAAGGACAACATTGCCTCGTAAACAGAAATGGAAAATTCTCAGACAAATCTTCCGATGGCCTCGCGGACAGATAGAACAAATGTCCAGCTAATAAAAGTAACAATATATAGCCAGCCAATAATGCACTAATGCCCAGTTATGGCCCACAAACACAAGTAGTTCATGAACTCAATTTCAGAAGCATTGCTCCCGTCCCTTTCCGGTCCCGATATGTCAAGAAACTATACGGAGATAAGGCGACTGCTACACACTAATCCATTCTAATCTGGAACGTACTACACTAGTCTACAAGCAATTGCGATATACGAAGGACACTTGCTCACAATGTATGTCGCTTCTTGCAACATTTTGACCTCCGTAAAAATAAACCGATCTATGTCTCGATAAAATGTTTATGGCCGAAGTTTCTGTATTCCAATTTAATGCCTCATCCAAACAACACGGTATATTGCTCTTGAAGGTCCTCTGAAGTTTTGGGTTCCTGACCTGGGGTTCAAACCCATACAGGTAAAGACCTTTAGCGGAGCAGATCTGGACACCAACCACTCAGCCACCCAGCTGCCACTAAGCCATAAACACCGAGTGGGCAGGTGGTGGGGCTTTACATCCTGAATTTTTGCACTAAAGCTTACTAGGACAGGCAATGACCACAGTACTGAGGTGAGACGCACTCTTGGGGTTGCTCAGATCACGCATAAAACGTGGGGTCCCACTGTAGCTGAGAAGTTACCAGCCCAGCACAGACACATCAGAGCGACAATAGGTTGAATGCCCCTTCCAACAATACACAATAGTTTGCCAAAGCCAGACATGTGTGAATTGTGCATGCCAGTATTTCTGACATTTCATAATACTGCATACAATACTGCATCAGATCTAGTATTATTGACTCGAATCACTCGGGTGACAGTGCTAACTCATGAATATTTAAGCATAAGCAAGCACACCAATGCTTTGGTCTGTAATAGTCAGACTTGAATGTCAGTCTTCCATGCTGTTTTATAATGAAATGAAGAAAGAATGCTTCATCGATTAATACAATCTACAGTTGTGAATGGAAAACATGGAAAAGTAAAGAGCTGTATTTTAGACACATGAAAACAACCTGTAGCGTTGCACAACCCCAACGGCACCCGCAGATATTCACAGAGCCCGACTCCGCAATTGCCAGTCAAGCGTGCTAACAACTGAGCAAACTACCCCACCCCCCCTGCTTTCACAGGAAAGGATATGTTGTGAGGGAGTTAACCGCTGTTTGAATTAACAGGTCTTAACTTATAGCAGTGCAGGTAGTCTACTATTTTGTTGGACCTGCCAAGTATACTTAGTTTCGTCAATCAAGTTTGCATTCCAAAACAACTTTTTTTACTTTTCTGGGTCACTCAAGGTTGTCCGTTGTCATTGGAGGTCATGACCTTGACCTTGACCTAGTTAAACACAAGGTCATTGCCAAGGTCAATGCCAAACTTGCAGGAGTGAAATACTTCAGATACGGCTAGACAGGTGAAGGTTGTTCATTACCACATCAGCGGTTGAGCAGCCACCAGTAGCTTTAGCTTGAGCAGCAGCAAGGGAGAAAGGTGATGAATGCATACAAAGTGATACTTAGTTCTACAGACACCACACTGTCAGACACAACAGTACTTGGAAATAACAATTACTGGCTGATTACTGCTGGAAGGAGTCTGACACCTCACACTGCGTCCAGCAAATAGAGAATAGACTCAGGAAGAAATGTAATCAATGCTGGAAATATTTGTTACATGAACATTGAACATATTTGATAAGATGATATGTTGGAAATATTTGTTACATGAACATATTTCGATGAGATGGTATATTTTGTTAACCTTTTGAAACTTGCAGACAAGAAAAATGATCTCTGAACCAAAGAACCACAGCTGAATGTATCACCAAAGTACCAGAATAACACTTGTTAAGGAAAACCTTCAGAATAACTGAATAACATAGCAAATAGACCTGGTGACAGTGGGCCTCCTTGCATTAATCTTTGCGCACCCCGGCTAACATTCAGCTAACATTCAGTGGCCCAGCTGCACTGCGGGACAAACTAATCCACTAAATGGACTCCGCCGCCATGTAGCTAAGCCTCTATGGGTCCACATGGGCCAGTATGGACATTACTGTAGAAGGGTATATCCATGATTGCTAGCGTCAATATTAATATATGGAGGAGAAGAGGTTGGGAGAGGGGACGTGGAACTTTGTAGAATTCCTCGGAATACATATTCATAGAATCATTTCTACCGTTTTAACAGAACAAAATGCCATGGCGATAAAAGGCAAGCTCGGTACCAGATGACTTGTGAAGGGTTTGCTACAATTAGAAGAACTGCTTGGATACATCAAAATGACAAAAGAACATCTGAAGAAAATCATCCATATGTCCATTGAAGATGTTGCCTCTAAAAATCTGCACATTCCTTTTCCCCAAACTTGGATAAGGAGCCTTACCCTGGTTCAGAGCAACACATAGAAGTCTAAATGCAAGTACCAACTGTCCGACTCGGCACAAAGATACAGAGGAAAGTGACAATTTGAACGTTTCAAGTGAAAAGAGAGAACAGACAATTAATGTGTCATCACCATCTAATTGGGCTATATCCATTTATGATTTAGATCTATAAGCAAGATGTACTATGCCTCTATCTTCTTCAGTTTTTTTTATTTCTTAACTTCTTTTATTGCTTTTTCTGAAGATGAAGCTATGTTCAATCAGCACATTTATACCGTGGGGCGAATAAGTCAAATTTATAATATCATTTATTTCATTTTAAGTATCTGCTGCTGAGACCGATACTGCATAAACACGTATCTTGAGGCCCAATACCGGCAAAGTATCGGATACGTGCATCCTTACCAATAACTCCAAACCGAAACGCTCCTTCGATTTTTCTTGCCATAATTATTTGCAAAATCTCTGAATGATTTTCTCTCATATAACGTTCCCCTTGTAGAGTTTCTCTATAATGTTTCCTCTATGATGCCATTGTAATGCTTCGCAGAAACTTGACAGCTACATTTTTCAGCGCAAAAGTTGATGAAACCTCATCAAAACAAGTATTAATATCACGCGTTGGCCTTGAGCTCCACATTTTTGCTATCCTCTCTAAAATTACTTTGCAAACAAAAATAACAAAGTTGTCATAACTTATATTTCTTAATAACTTTATTCAATTGGGCTAACAGGTTCTAACTTGATTGTGACATGAAAGTGCATTACTGCAAATGAAATGTCTGCTACAAAGTAATAATGGTGCTATAGCCCGATAAGCACTTTGCTTTTTCTGGCATCATATAATAAACAAACAAACAAACAATAATTAACAAGTACTTTTAAAATGATTTTAAATCAAAGTTTCTAAAACCTGTCTGCAGTTCTACAATTTAGACAATTTCTCACTAATGACAGAAGAAAGCTTTGTGGCAGTTTGTCTATAGAAAACAATCTTTGTAGTGGTAATGTTTTACTGTACTATGTAAGAATGAAATACTAATATTACGGATCGATTCAAAACTCATTTTAACTTATCAGCAATAATTATTTCCTACAGTTCTAGGAAAATCATACTAATATCAAGAATAACTAGCTTGGCAACATCTTACAAAGTCAAACTCACAGAAAACCAATTCCTCTATAACTACAGATAGTCAGATGCTACATGACTTCTTTATGCTACATGACTTCTTTATCCACAAACAAAATTCGAGAAAATTTCAAATTAAATTTTGAAGTGGGCAAACGTGACACCAATATTTGTTTATTCTGGCCCATTTTATCTTACATTTCATACATTCTTCTTTATTCCCTCTTAATTCCTTTCTTTCTCCCTTTATTTAATTCTTAATTCACCTCTCAGCCGCCTCACTCCCACTGCCAGACAATGTAATTAGGCTAATTTGGCCACCTATTTATTTTCTTCTCTTATTAGTTTTCCTCTTTTTTCTCTCATTTTTTATTCTATTTTAGATTACTGCGTAGTGGGATATCAGCAGTAAATAATAAGAAGATATGTTCTCCTCAATAGACTAAGAAAGATGATATAGAAGTAATAGAAACATCTTTAAAAAGAAATTTATACGGTGTTGGTCATACTCAGTTTTTTTAATGCTCTACATTTCAAAGTTTTCAAAAAATGATGATTTGAAATGTTTGTTACATTGTTTTGAGTCGAAGGTTTAAATTTGTTGATGGGTCTGTCAGTCCGCGAGTTTCTTAGTGCGTTTGTCAGTCTGTAAGTCAGTCTGTTTAAAGGACTGTTTTTCAATCCATTTTTCAATCCGTTTTTCAATTGGTTTCTCAGTTTGTTTTGTGAGGTTCATCCATCTTATTTTAAACTAGTTGGTCAGTAAATGACAGTTAGTCGGTACAATCTATAAGTTAGATGGTGAAAGCTTTACTTTTTCTTCAGGATTTCTAGAAAGTCAGTCGGGCGACATTTGGTAAGTCACTGACCAGTCAGTCTTCTTGATCGGTCAGTAAGTCAGCCAGTGTCCTCCAAGTCAGAATATTTACGCAAAATTTGAAATTCCAATTGCGGGAAGACGAAATGTCCATTATCACAAACTGAACTATCTTGAGTCGTCTTGAACTAATTCTAGGTCTTCCTTCCTTAAAAACCAACTTGGTCAGCCATGTTTTCTATTTTTAGCAAATTCTATGAATCCTATGATAAGAGCCTGTTACAAAATGATCTCAAGCCAAATAGCCACATTTATTATGCAACTTTTTACTCTAATGCATATCTTAAAACTTTCAAAATCTCAAAAACTCTTTCTGGTTTACTACTCCTGAGATTAGGTACTTTTTATTACTGGGAGAAATGATTTTTTGCAATGTATGGCCAGAGCTCATGGTCATGAAATTTGATAAGTCTTAGTTGTAGAGGAGTCCTGGCTTGGAGACAGTCATTAAATTTGGTAAATGTCTCAGTAATGTGAGATAGGACACTTTTTAAAAACTTTGTTTGTCATGTATTAAGACAATCAGATATTGAATTACACATCTAAAGCACTGCTTGAACTCTTTAAGTCACTCCAGAGCACTCAAAAACAAGATTAGAATAGTGGAATCACAACTGGATTTGTACATTACATTGAATTACATGAATTACATGGACCCACACATGGGAGGAACTGATATAAGTTAATAGATGATCTCACAAGGTCCCTCATCCACTGGAACTGCTGGAGCAAATTACTGATTACACCAGTGTTAATGAAATAATCTGTCTTTCAAGCTAGAATCTAATTTGAGATTGTGATACAATGGTCCTACTATAAGCATCCTCCATTGAGCAACCTCCTTGTGATATGCAACCTCTTCCTTCTGCAATAAGTAATACTTTGCCATCAATCACTCCTGAAGATTTATGGATTGGATGATTGGGGCTTTACATTCTGTAGTTATGCACTTAGTAGGCTTAGGACAGCAATGAGGCGAAAGACGATTGGGACTGCCGTCCAACATTGGCCCAGGTGACCGCCATCCAACATAGGCAAAGGTGACCGGCGTCCAACATAGGTCCAGGTGACCGGCGTCCAACATAGGCCCAGATGACCCGGCAAGAGCTGGATTTGAACCTGGGACCCAGCTATTGGCAGCTCAGCACCTAAATCCCCCCACAATCGCTGCAAAAGGTGTTGTTCAAAATATTGCAGATAAAATTAATTAATCATCAATTTTGCATTTTTAACCACAAATCTATTTCCTGCATTGCAATATGTAGGACTACGTATACACAAACACTTTCAAGGCTTCATCTCACAGATATGAAAATGTCAAGGCTATAGTCTGAAACATTCAACCTGTGGTATGATATGCATGTATTTAAGTTATCTCTGCAAACTAGGTCTTTATTGCCTTATGTTACTCAGGAAATAAATCATATCACTACATCCTTTCAATATAAGTATACCCAATCACAATGTTCTATCTATCTATCTATCCTTCTATCTATCCTACTACCACATCTATTTATCTATCTGTCATCTATCTCTCTGTATATCTGTATATCTATCTATCTATCTATATAAGAAACCATCTATCTATCTATCAATCTACTTATCTGACCAGGACTGTAACATATTTAGATAGAAGACTGACATTGTAAAGTCACTGCTTTTTGGAGTAGGGATGTGCCAGTGAATGAAAAATCTAGCTCTTGTTATATAGGATGATTTTGTACAATATGTTGAAAAAGTATGCATATATATATATTAGTGTGTCAAAAGACTGTCATATGTCCATAATTACCTGCACAGACTTGATGATTTTTCTCATTTTTCCTCTCAATATTGCTGGGAAGTATATATACGTGCCTATTTCACATATTTGTATTTTTGTGACTGTCGCACTGTGATTCTGTGTCACAAAAAAAGCCTCGATAAGTCTCCAGTAGCCACACACAAACACACAAATATGTGTAATTCATAGTCTACTATATCCTACTCTATTCCTCTTCTCAAAAAATGGGCCAAGCCGACATTTCATATACTTTAAACAAGACTGCGGTATGCGCAACAACAAGTTACAAGCACAAATACCGTAAAATACTTCGAATGATAGTCGAAAGTGGACAAAAAGACCACTAGGATCGCGTTGATTGAATACAGGAGTCAAAATGACCTGAAAAGCTTTAATTATTTCATTCCAATAAACTTTTCTAAGATAACATCTGCCTATTAAACTGGTTTCACACTTATGCAGTCACTACAATTCAAGTTCACATTTCTAATTATTTTTCATACGGTACTGTTTGAATAACAGTTATGGAGATGAAATGAACATTCTTGACGACATACTTACACGGTCACAGGTTTGATTCATTCAAATCTCAAAATTATACTTTCCTGCCATCTTCTGAATTATTCTGAACTAGTTGCTAGTGACACCTGGTGTAAATTAGCTTATAAGTTCTTTTTATGTTTGTCGCACAGCCTTAGGTCTGTACTTCAGCTCTTAAATATCATTGTACTCTTCTTTACACCAGGCCACCCAGTATCGAGTTCCCTCACAATAACTTGTTGTTACTTTTTAAACCTGAATCATCGCTGCCTTAATTGAGAGCGACTCAAATGAAGTAATAAAGATCTCAGGAGTCAAGCAAAAGGTTTCAAACAAGGTGATTTAGTGTAGCTCAAGTATTTCAAGTGCACCGAACAGTAAATTACGTATATATCTTTGGTAGGATGAATAAATTTGAAAGTCATATGGTGTAAACCACTCTAAGATGACTAGATTGGCCTGAATTAAAACGTAATATCCAAAGACAAATGGCTAATTGTAATTTAACAAGCGTTAAGACTTCGTTTCTTCGCTTTTTCTTAAAATTACTCAGTTTCTTTAGGACAAGATTAATTCACTTGCACTGGAGCCACTTCAAAAAGCTATAGTAAGATATTACTTACATGTGTTACTACACGAAACGAGAAGATTGTCTAATTTAAGTTTGTCAAGATAATTATCAAAATATTTGAAGCATTTTAACCGGCATGGTTTCGTGATATGTTGGAAAGTTAATTAGCCCGATGATGACAGTATATAATTTAAAATGATTATAAGATATTATTCTAGAATCCCAATAGAATGTAGAAAATAAATCAAATACTTACAATTAGGCCTGTAGTTAGAAGTGATAGGTAGTTATGGCTTGTAATATCAACACAGTGCAGTCTTAATATGCTTAAAACAAGTCTTTGTCACTATCAAGTGTTTCTTGAGCATGTTGAGATTAAAGAAACAAGGAGTAGACACCGCGTTACACATTTACCCCATGTCGGATGTCTGGGATCTTCACTTGCCCAGCAGAGGCACTGACGGAACAGCGGGCAACAAATATGACGTTTTGATGAGAAATTGAACTTTTAAAAGACTGTAACAAGCTGCAAAACTGTTGCTCTTGAGGTTTACAAACAGATTGTATCACAACTGCGAATTCTGTCTCAAGATTCTTCGCTGCCCGGAGATTTCTTACGAGAAGCCGTGAAATCAAACCCGGGACCCACAGACGAGCAGGCAACGTAACTCAAGACGGACCCTACCTACTCGGCGGAGCAGTCGATGGTCATTCATGGTTATCTTTTGTTCATTATTTAACACTTTAATGTCCTTATTTCTCATTTTCTGTAATATATTTCTGATTTTTACAATTTTTTCTATATTTCTCATTTTTTTTCTACATATTCCTTCATGTCGCCTCAGTTGTCAGGTGCCACAATAAGTCTAGTTCCTCCCGGCACCACCAGGGGGCTAACTATGGGCTGTATATGGTTGCAGACATCCAAGGTCGTCCATAGACATTTAGGTAAAGAGGTTTTAGCTGGGATTGTACCTTCTGAGGCAGCAGCTGAAGTATACTAAGCAAGCTTAAAGGATACAGACTCTCTTGAGGGACTAGCATACACTACCATAGTACAATAGAAGTATGTTGGAAGATAATCAGGCATTATTTCATACTGATAAAGATTTAGGATATTTAGTCCTCCACTGTATAGGTAATGCTAGTAGTTGGTGGGCGATAGTTGCAATACGGCTTTGCTCCTTGTATTTTTGCAACGCGCAGGCTAACACTGCTTAATTCAAAGCTTTCTCCGCTGATAGAGGGGGAAGATTTTCTCAAATCTGGTGGAAAGTGACTTAATAGGGTACATTGCACCATTTTCTGGCAACAGAAAAAACAGATAATATTAATATATATAAAATTGTCCCAATCCCAAGAATATATATATTTTTGTCCCTTTTCATAATTCGAAGTATAATTCGATTACTTTTTATTATATCACAATTTTATTAAATTTTATTTGTTTTGCATACATTTAAGTATAATAACATTACTTTTTATGAGACTAGCATGATTTTATTAGTAACATATATATTCAAAAATTTTGTTGCTCCCCATTTAAACACGCATGTCCTATAATTTCTATTTAAATTCTAAATCGCAATGAAACAAACTCGCTCCGTCAAAACATACAGCGATCGGTTCGATGTAACCCATAAATAATTTACATCTGACAGCTATGAAAATACCTATTCAGTGGGGTTTTTTTAGCCACACATGCAGACGGCAAGAAAATCTATACAAGTTGGAGAAAAAAATCAATGCTCCCTGTCATTCGACATAGGAAGTTTTATGTATGTTTCATTTCAATAATGAAATGTTCAAAAGAAACTGTATTTATGTCGCAATAGGTATATATACATGTACTAAATTATTAAAAAGTTCGTGATTGCATAAGTTGAGTATCTACATTCTACAGTACAGTATTTAAGTAATTAAAAACATCATATAGTATAGTACATTGTTAAATAATATAGTACATTGTTAAATAATGAATTTATCATCCATTAACAAAGAAAATCATAGTCAGTTTGGTTTGGCACAATAAAAATCAATTTCTTGGCTTCTGTGTTATGTCATAGGCAATATCATATTTATAACAGAAGACAAACCTATTTTTTATGAAACACATTTGAAATAACCTACATGCGGTCATTATTGAGCCGCATGGCAGAAAGAGGACAGCAACCAGATATTTAAATAATGTTTCTGGGTTAAATTAGCTTTTTAGTATCTGCAGTGCAATTAACAATAATTAAAAGTGTCATAAATCATAACACTTTGTTTGTTTAAATTAATAACAATCTGCTTTTTTTTTCCTTCAGTGGTGTCATAAAATTTATATATATTTTATTGAAATAGCAGTCAATGAACAAGATAAACAAAACTTTTTTTATTGATGATATTTATAAATCATAAACTGCATGTGGCCATACTTTAAGCTGCATGGTTCTAACATGAGTTCAGCTACCTATATATGTGTTATACATACCATATATCATTGAACAGTGAACAGAGTTTTCTTGCTCCGATTCAGTGCTCTAACCCTTACCATGATGTTTTCACAATTATACATTTCGTGTCATATCAATGTATGGATGACTGATTGTGGCTTGATAGGCTAATTAGGACAGGAGGAGGACACAGAAATGAGGCAAAGGATGATTGAAACTGCTGTCCAGTATAAGCTGATAAGTCCAGTTGACTGGGACAGAGCCCAAAGAACTGGGAATCTAAATGTTGCTAATGTAGTCAACCAGTATAGTATAACCTGCCCAATTTGTACTAAAACCTACAAAGGACTTTTTTAATTCAATTTTTTCCCCCTTTTCCTTTCTTCTATTTGAAGTTTGTTATCAGGCCTGATCTTAATCTAAAACGTATTTAAAATAGGTGCCACCTTGCAACTAACGTTTCCGAACCATTTATTTTCCCGACCAAAGGTGGCATTAATTTGTAATCGATACCATTCAGCAACAAAAACGTGTTAAAATTAGGTACCAACGAATCGACAAAATTAAAGAAAAGTTCCCTCATGCAGGTTGTTGGCTCTGGACGGGCGTTTCTCTGCTCTGCATCCTGTATTTATGCGCCTTAAAGGCCGGGAGGACTGGATGAGACAGCGATGAGGTAGGCCTAAAGGATGACCGTAACTGTCGTACATGATGTGCTAGCCAGAGCAGAGAAACCGGCACTCATAATGGTCAGGTTTTACACGCGGGTAGGATCTTTCGATCCTTCAGACAGATGGATGATTGAGGCTTTAGGTCCTGCATTATGCTCATGGAGGAGTCATAGACTAATAGAACAGGAGGAGAACATCGCAATGAGGCAATGGATGATTGAAACTGCTGTCCAAAATAAGTCAAGGTGGATGGATGATTGGGGTGATAATTATGTACTGTATTTTTTAGCCTGGTAAGTAAGTAAAGACACTGGGATAACGTGGCAGAGGTCAATGGGGCGAAGGATGATTGAAACTGCCTTCTAACATCGGTCAGGATGACACAGCTGCAAGACTTTGCAATCAACAGCCTGGAGGCTACGGCAAGAGCGCTTTCTACAAAGTTCACCCCCTGCCCTCAATTTCTTCGAAGACAAATGCCAAGCCAATAGATAAAATTAAGTGAAAATATATATTTGTACATTTATCTATTTCAAAGCTAAACCAGAGTGTTCAAATTTTTAAATTCCTACCATTATTTGATAGGTTATAATATAAAAGGATATATAAAAGTAGATATAAATGAATAGGGGTGAATGTGCCTACATAGGTTATCAATCATATGATTTTGGACGTAAAGTCATATTTCAATACCAACTAAGCTCTTATAATAAAGTTTAAATATAGCTAAGCTGATTAAATCATATCAAATTTTCAATGAAAATTTGATTTCCCTAATCATAAGCCATACGTGTCTACTGACCACAGTTCATACCACTAAATGTGAAAGACTAAAATATAATACGGACAATATTTTACAGGTTCGTTTCTGGGGTCACAAAAAAAAATGCAAATTTTTGACAGCAAATTGCCAATTTATTCTAGGACATGTGCGTCCTTTTTTGGAAATCGCTAGAATTTAGTACTTTGATTCAAATATTATACGGCAAAAAAT
Source organism: Platynereis dumerilii (assembly GCA_026936325.1). Classification (NCBI taxonomy): domain Eukaryota; kingdom Metazoa; phylum Annelida; class Polychaeta; order Phyllodocida; family Nereididae; genus Platynereis; species Platynereis dumerilii. The sequence goes on along the minus strand of JAPTHN010000005.1, from coordinate 18,812,674 downwards.
GAAAATATCGCCCCGAAGCTTCTTCCTCAATGAGGAACCACAATAAACAGCTATCAAACCAGGTGGCAGCACTATCAATGTTACCAGCTGGGTAGTCCAGAAAAGCATGCAGCTGCATGATTTTCAAGACAAAAACAGACCTGTAGACTTTAATATTCATCCCACTTGCAAAATTTAAAAAGCAACATTGAGGAAATAATATTATCCTACCACTAGACTAATCAAACTTGTTGTTTCTATAAAATTTTTCATGCATTCAGTAAGTGAACTTGATTTAGCTTTTTTTTTTATTTTTGGGAAAAATCATTGCTCTCGAATGGTTAGAGTTAGCAAGATGGTTTTGATGTCAAAAGATACCTATATTACAGGACTACTTGAAAGGAACATTTCATGCTCCTAACTCAATCAGTTTTTTTTAGATTAAGCATTAAGTCCCCCGAAAATATGATTTTTTGGGGTTTTTTGCGACATTGTTGTTTGCAGGGGTTAAAAGTCTGCTATGAAGTTTGCGAATAAAATATAAAACCAAATCTATCATCAAGTACTATACTTGCAGATTCAAAGTAGGTAAAAATTATTTTTGAGAGTCCAATGGTTGCCAATATGTGACGAGATACATTTCAACATGCACAAACTAAATTGTGACGCCAAAAGGTCGATTTTCTACTTTTTTGAGACATTCTTGTGTTCAGAGCTTTTAAAATCTGCTATAAAGTTTGATAAAACAATTTCAAACCAAATCTATCATCAAGGAATATACTTGTTTATTGTCAAAATGTAAAAAATTATTTATGAGTGTCTAATAGTTGCTGAGATACGTTACACCATTCACAAAGTGAGTTATGACGTCAGAATGCCTATTTTTTTTTTTTAGGTATTCGTGTGTTCAGAGATTAAAATTGGATAAAGTAAATTCAAACCAAATCTACCATCAATGACAATATTTACACACTTAAAAAAGGAAAAATTATTGTTGACATGCACAAACTGAGTTAATGCCCCAATATGCTTATTTTTGACATTTATTTAGATGTTATTTTGATCGGAGCCTTAAAGTCTACTATTAAGGGGGCGACCAGATGATCTTGGGGGGGGGGGGGAGCTATGGATATTTGGTGAAAAAAAAGATTGTTGCCCACTTGACACTGAAAAAAAAAGTCTGTTCAGCACATGGAAATAAAAAAAAGTTTGTTTCTACCTGTAGCTAGGGTACCGTAATGTTAAAAGGGTTCGTCCCGGGGGTAAAGTCCATAGCCCCCCCCCAACTATCTGGTCAGCCTCTAAGTTTGAGAAAATAAATTAGAACCAAATCTTTCATCAAGGACTAACACTTGCAGATTCTAAAAAAATATAATATTGTTTATGGGTGTCCAATAGTTGCAAATTAATGACGAGATACGTTACACCATGCACAAACTGAGTGATTGATGCCAGATGTCAATTTTTTTTATGATAAGAGCTTTAAGGTGTGCTGGGTGAAAGCACAGTAAAGGCCTCAATTGCGTTTTGATTAGATGAAAGTAAATTTAGGGTTCTTGAAACCAATTTCTGACATTGAGAAGAAACAGTACAGTATTTAAGCATGATCAGCAAGTAAATCTGAGAAATTTAGGCAATTTTCATGAGCATACAATTAAAACCATGCTTTGGGCAGACCATTAAAGTGGGTATACTTTGTAAATTTTAGCATGTAACCAGTGGCCCTTTTTCTGAAGCACCGTACTTTGCAGCAATGCTGTAGCCTAATATTTAGTTCACATTCTGCCGGTGACATTATCTGTTTACTGTACCTCCCTGGCCTTCTGTAGGGACCATTGGCGGAATTTTCAATATGGCTTATATGGCAGCCATGACGTCCAAAGGAAAGGTCTGCTTGTAACCATATTTTTGCAAATTTACAGTCAAGGGTTCAAAAGGCTGGCTGGAGGGTATTTTTATGTAATAATTAGCCAAATTTGGTGCTTTTGCCAAGATATGATATTGGTAAAATGAATTTCAGCAAAAAAGTTCCAATGGCCACTGCTGATTGTAAGATACAAGAAGCTTTAATGGCTAAAATCGATGTCCGTCCATTACGTCCACAACTGATTTTTTGGTAATTTTAATGAAATAAAGACCAACTAACATGTCAACTGATATTAAAATGCATGTCTATCTCTCTCTACCTATGTATGCAACTGAAAAATTAAAGAACACAATGAATTTAACTTATACACTGGTCACCAAGCTAAAAAGCGTAAATGTCCGTCCATTACGTCCACAAAAATGTTCAAATTAGGCTGGGAACTGATGTTTGGAGGTCTGGTAGGTCACAGATAAAGTAGGGATGCCATGTTTAGTGACAAATTTAGATTATTTTAGTGAATGATGACAAGGTTCAAAAGTTGAATTTGTCACAGTTTATGCAAACTGCCCATATCACATCATCGAAAACTGTCGAAAAGCCAATGGTCCATTTCAGCAGAAAAACCTAGATTTTCATGGAACTTTCATAATGTAGTTCATAGCAGCCCAGCAAATACCTGTCTTGATTTATTAGACAAGCATAATTCTGTATTCTACACATTATCAGGTTTAAATTGATGTACTACACTTGCATTTCTGATGAAAATAATTTTTAGGTCATATGGGCCAAATATTGAGGCGCTTACTGTGCTTTCACCCTGCTGTAAAGTTCTGAGAAAAACAATTCAAAGGAAATTCATCAACAAGGACAATAGCAGATTCTAACAAGAACCCATGGGTCCCTAAGTCGAAAGGTGCTCAGACATACAAGATGGTCGTTAAAGTCCCAAAGAACAGCATAGACCTCTTACTGGAATATCAATTTTTTATGGGAAGTTCCGGCAAAACTCCCACCCCCCCCCCCCAGTCATGAACAGTCCCTTGTTATGGCATCAGAAGCAATTTTCAACATTTTTGGAGACATTGTTGTGTTCGGAGGTTACAAGTCCGCTATAGTTTGAGAGAAAAAATTCAAAGCAAACCCATCATTAAGGACACTAAGTAGTAGGGGAGACCGGGGCTGGTTGTCACAGGGCAGGTTGTCACACTTTTGGGGCAGGTTGTCACGCTTTCGGGGCAGGATGTCACGCTTTCGGGGCAGGTTGTCACACTTTCGGGGCAGGTTGTCACACTTTCGGGGCAGGTTGTCACGCTCTCATGGATATTAAATTGTCATATCCTTAGTACATTCTACTGATGATTTATGATGTAAGGAAAAGGCATAGCGTCTAAATAGATCTATTTCAAATTTTCAAAAGGAATTTGCAGAAAAATTCTACAGTCTGCACTCACCCTCTTCCTTATCAAAATGCATTTCTGTTGCCTTGATAAGTCAAAATTTGTAGCACCCTTGTACAGAGTCACATGATTGTTAAGGTCTGCACTGGGCAAGTAGGGGATTCCTGACAGACATTCTCATTCAGGATTTGACTTACAGAGTCTCACTTCCTGCATTCAAACTCTTAACCAAAAGTGTGACAACCTGCCCCGAAAGTGTGACAACCTGCCCCAAGTGCTGAATTTAAAAAAAAAGTCCAATATGACATAAAGATTTCGAATGACATAGGTATACATGTATATTCACACAGTGTGACAACCTGCCCCTGTGACAACCAGCCCCGGTCTCCCCTACTTGTATTCTAAATAGTTGCTGATTTATGATGAGATACTATTCAAGATTCACAAACTAACTTATGACGCTGGAAAACCAATTTTTGACATTTTATCTAGATACTATTTTGTTCAGAGCATTAAAGCCAGACAAGCCACATCATCAACTTTCTCCTTACAATGTAATTCATATATATATTAACTAGTGTCATATTTAGAGCAAAATCTGCTGATTTCCACACATTTGTTTATGTTATCCGACTTCCTAATACATCGTCAATGAGATGCCAGATCGCAACATGAAGAGTACAATGTTGCATAAATAGGTCTGTGCTTCAAATGCTTTTTTTAGCAAAGAAATAAATATCGTTGATACAAAAAAGTGAGTACAACATGTAGGAAATAATTTTTCCCAAAATATTGACCAAAACCAGTTAGAACCAACTGATCATATCTACATTGCATTAAAGTTATGACAATGTCGAAATGTTTGTGAAAATTACACAGAAGCATGCGACGTTGTGGCAACATCTTCAAATGTTGTGTAATTCAATGTTGTGTTCACATTGTGGCAACATAATTCCCACCATACATTTTTATATGACCAACAGACCAACCCTTCACCAATAAGCAACATTGTCTTTATATTGTGTGCCCTTGGGAAGATGCCATTCCAAATATTATCCATTGTCTATCTGGGTGTCAAATATAAATAATTGCCCATTGAGGAGGAGGAGAGGTGGAGATGGGTGGTGGAGATGGGAGGGGAGATGGGAGATTGGAGGGGAGATGGGAGGGGGAGAAGAAGGAGGAGGAGATGGGAGGAGGAGGAATAAGAGGAGGAGGGAAGAGGAGGAGGGAAGAGGAGGAGGAAGAGGAGGAGGGAAGAGGAGATGGGAGGAGAAGGAGGGGACAGGAGGTGATGATGGAGGAGATGGGGGAAGGAGGAGATGGGAGAAGGAGGAGATCGGGGAAGGAGGATATGGGAGAAGGAGGAGATGAAAGAAGGAGAAGCTGGAGGAGGTTGAGGAGGAGATCGGTGGAAGAGGAGATGGGAGGGGGAGAAGAAGGAGGAGGAGAGGGAGGAGGAGGACGAGGATGAGGGAAGAGGAGGAGGGAAGATGAGGAGGAAGAGGAGGAGGGAAGAGGAGGAGGGAAGAGGAGGAGGGAAGAGGAGGATGGAAGAGGAGGAGGAGGAGATGGGAGGAGAAGGAGGGGACAGGGGGTGATGATGGAGAAGATGGGGGAAGGAGGAGATGGGAGAAGGAGGAGATCGCGGAAGGAGGAGATGAAAGAAGGAGGAGCTGGAGCAGGTTGAGGAGGAGATCGGTGGAAGAGGAGATGGGTTGAGGAGATGGGAGGAAATTAGAGAAGGAGGAACAGGAGAAGATGGGTGTGATGAGAAGGAGGAGATGGGAATGAGTAGGATGTGGGGAGGGAGTACAGGGAGATGGGGGAGAAGTAGGAAGAGTCTTATAACATGTATAAGAGATACATGTATGCCTGCACGTATGAATAAACAAGACACTCTTGAAAATGATTAATCATTTTGTAATTTTAGGTCAATTGATAAAGAAAAGTTCATAAGAATAGAATAGAATATTACTTATTGATAACATTGAAAATTTCCAAAATTATTTTGAAAGGAGAATTCCAAGAATATAACTTTGTTTTACTGTGATTATGATTTTTTTCTAAAATCACAATATCATTAAATTTTGTGTAACAATGTTCTTCCGCCTTTCAGATAATCTTGTGATAAAGCAGTTGAAAACATTGCATGTTCATTTCCACCACATATATGTATAGGTTATTCACCACGGGAGAGGGAATATGTGATTTATCACCCGAGAGTAGCCCAAGGTGTGATAAACACATATTCCTGATCTCATGGTGAATAACTGGCTTATACCATGAGACAAACATTCAAACAGTCAAACATGAGAGGATAAGTGGACAACAAAGAATATGGGAAATATTTCCCTGAAATACTAGCATGTGATTGGCTGACAGAGGTGTGGAATGGCATAAATGGTTAAAAGCCACCATATGATTACCAGTTTTTACTGGGACAAAAACATATATAAATTAATTATATGATTCTTTGTTGCAAATATACCCTTATTTATCAAGTAGTATGCTTTAGTTGCAATAGCCAAAAAAAAAAAGTGATATATGACTCAGTTTGTGTCATTTTGCCATGATTGTTGAAATGTATCTCATCATAAATCAGCAACTATTGAACTCCATAAATAATTTTTCCAATTTCAGAATCTACAAATATTGTCCTTAATGATTGATTTGGTTTGGGATTTTTCTTCAAACTTAAAGCAGACTTTAATGCTCTGGACACAAGAATGTCTAAAAAAAATGTAGAGAATTGGCATTCTACGTCATAACTTTGTGCATGCATCTTGCAGCATGTTGAAACCTATCCCATCATAAATCAGCTACTACTGAACCCTCCAAATTAATTGTTACATTTTTAGAATGTGTTAACTGTTAAATGGTGTCCCTGATGCTGGATTTGGTTGGGAATTTTTTTTTCAAACTAATAGAACTGAATTCAAGAAGTTCTAAAATAAAAGTCGAAAATTGGCATTCTGGTGTTATAACTCGGTTTGTGCATGTTGAAACATATCTCATCATATACCAGCAACTATTGGACTCTCAAAAATAATTTTTACATTTTTAGAATCTGCAATTATATTCATTGATGATAGTTAAGATTTAACATGTCTTTCTCAAACTTTATAGCAGACTTTTTACCACTGAAAATAGAATTTCTCAAAAAATCTAAAAAAAACACCATTTTTGGGCGACTTAATGCTTGATCCTGAAGAAAACCAATACAGCTAGGAGCATGATATGTTCACCTAAAGTTGCCCTTTAATATAGGCATCTTTTGACATTAAAACCATTCCTCTAACTCCAATCAATTGAGAGTAGCATATCTTTACTTCATTGAAATGTTTATTTTAGTCAGTTTCGGTACAAATGTTTAAGTTTATGATTTTTTTGTGTCAAAGCTATTATATTTGCAATGCTTTTGATAAGTTGTTGTGTTGGGCATAATGGTGAGCTTCATGATGCTTTTTAAATGTTGTCAATATGTCCACTGGTTGCTGAGAAAATGGACTAAAAGTGCCAGTTCATCTCCATAGTCTGTGCATTGACAGTGAACTCTTCATGACGTTATGGTCACATTGATGGTGGCGCCACCTTGTGGATATCCATTTAAGGCTCCCCATTCATTTGTCATTCGACGACATTTGTTTTTTGCCAAGACCAAACAAAAAGAAAAAGAAGTAAAGACAATAAAGTTTAAGTTTGACAAATTGCAAACATTTTTTCTTCAAAGCAATTTCCAAGACAAACAATTATTTTGAAGTTAGTCTCAATAACGACCCATTTGTTAAAAAACCCTTTTTAACTTGTTCCAATTTTGGAATACCCCCTTTTTACCCTAAGGCATTGTAGGGCAAGTGACAGTGGAACTACTGGGTGGTAACAACATGGGTACTTGGACCCTTTAATTTCATAGGCCAGTGACTCCACAATACAATGTACACACTGACCTTAGCAAGCCTTAGACAGTGCACATTGTATTTCAATCTACTGAGTCAAATGCCTCTTTCAGGTCAAGCAAAAATACAAAGGAATTTACAATGGATTCTCCAAATATTTTGACAGGGGATAGTTAGTGGCCTAATTATGATGTCAACAAGAATGGATGGTACAGATACTATGATAGATAGACAGATATGTATACATACGTAGGACAGATAGATAGACAGATAGATAGATATACAGATAGATTAATAGATAGAAAGGAAAGGGTAAGATCAGTTGGTTGTGCACTGGGCTGTCAATTGCTCGACCTGGGTTAGACTCCCGCTCTGGCCGGGTCAACTGGACCTGTGTTCAGGTGTTGGACGGCAGTTTCAATCATCCTTCGCCTCATAGCTGCATCCTCCTTCTATCCTAATTAGCCTACAAAGTGCATCAATACAGGACGTTAAGTCTAATTCTCATAAATTCAGATTGTCTGGGCCAACTCCAAAACTATAAATTTATCAGAAGTTCTGATGAACTTCTACTTCTTCATAATGTGCAATCCCGTTAGAATTCTTTATTCTTTCGGGTGTTTAGGCCAGCTTCTCGGCTATTCGATGCACCTTTTCTAAGGTGATTTGATTGGAAAAAAACTACAATCTGAATTTTCAGTGTCAAAAAAGAGAAATAAAATCATGGGTGAGCTTCTGTTTTCTCGTTGGTAGAAAACCTGCTGTGTCGGTAAATCCGAGAAGCTAATAATCACTGATATCTGACTTTATTCACTATTCGGCATTTGTATCAGTTACTATGCAGGCCAAGCAACATGTTGCAGGCTCTTCTCTCTCTCATCAAATCAACCTTACTAGTAAAATTGTGTGCGAAGATACAAGCATTGGGAGAGATGCGTTATAAGTCTGAATAATTTCAATGAACTCGCCTACATCAACCAATAAAATTTACAAAAATTTTGACACTTCTTCATCAATTTTGGCACTGTCACAAAATCAATAACAGCAGCAGAGGGAATATTATTTACACCTTTTTCTTTGTCAATATCAAAACAATCAAAAATCCTCAAAAATGCCATATTATATAAAGGCCAAATTCTGTGCCGTTTATTTTTTCACTACTTTGTTGACAAACTAGAATCGCATGATTGCAAGAAATCAACTGAGCCACACCTGGTACATGTGGTCTGAATGGCACACTCCAAATGTATCCAAAGATATTATCCACAACATTCCACAAGGCAATTAGACATGATTTTACAGGCATGTGTGCAAATTTGTGCAAACAGAGTTTTTTTTGTAAAGGTAATTGAAGTCACCAACTGCCATCAAAAAGCCATTTGCTAGGAAAGCACACATGCCAACACTGATATGGAAGCTAGTAATATAATATACTCTTATTTGGCCATGTTCAGACATACGGATTGATAGATATATTTAAGAATGGATATATATTGAATCAGATAGATTTTTTTTTTTATGCCTCTGCAGCACCTTAGTTGGGGCTATATCGAGGCAGGCGATCGCCATATGATGATGAGATGAGAAGACTGTGAGTCTGGCACATACCCTATTAATTCAGGGATGCCCAGGGTCTTTCAGTTGCCCCGGCATAGAATACTTGATACAACCCGCCTCCATTTAATGTCCCATGGGCTCGGACTAAAGTGAGTTCCCGGGGTGAGATTTGAACTCACACCCTTAAAGCCGGTTGACAAGCGCACTTACCAATTAGGCTGAATCAGATAGATCATGGCCAAGTTATTTATAATGCAATGATTGGTCAATTGAATTGGACAGATAACACAACATGCAGACAGATAGATCAAACCGGAATGGATTTATGATATGAGACAGACAGACAGAAAGCAGCATGAGGCCTAACAAGAACAGTTTTCTTGAGAAAATCATCAATATTTCAATATGGTCAACCAAAATGTATAGAAATTTGAAATATTTTTGGCCAGTTTTGAAGCTTTGTCAGCAACTTGCTGGGCCTGTGTTTTGAAAATTATTATTTCATCTACATTGAAAAACTTTGAAATAAGCCGAAGAGGGAATATCTATATTTGAAATAAGCTAAAGAGGGAATATCTATTTCTACAAAATTCATATTTTGCAATGTTCTGACTTGGCACATGTCTATAAGTTTCCATGGTTACCTGAGGTCATTGCCAAGGCATTGACCTATGACCTCGAGGTCATTGATCTAATTATCTCTTTGGCCAAAGTACTGGACTCTACTGATCAATTGATAGGTGCAATACATTATTGACCTGATGTGTACCATGTATAGTGTGTGGGCCATTGTGCATGAAGGTAAAAGTATGCATCGTTGGATTTTATTATAACAGATAGTCAGCGACTCAGCGAAAACATAAAATTTATACACATTGCTAAAGGTATTTCATTTCTTTATCAAACGATCAAATGCTAAGTTCATTTGGCACTGGAGGTATGTATCTAAGGGACCTTTTTTCGATGTTCAGGCAAGTAAAAGACAAACCCCTGAGAACATGGAGTGCTACGGAGTGGACTCGAAGTCTTGTCATGTCATCATTGCGTCTGCCTCCTGCTATATAAGCTGAGTCAATGACATTGAAACTTTTGTCTATCTATCAATTACATTAATTCATCAATAGCATTTTTTCATATGACAATAAATTTCAAAAGGCAAAAGCAATTAAACTTTACAATGTACATGACTTTAACACTTAGCATGCAGTCATGCACACAATAGTGTACTGTCAACAATACAAATCTATGACAATGTAAGCCAACAGAATGCTGCAACAGAATGCTGCATGCAGCATTGCAGGAAATAGGCATCAAAGCACCAGCCAAACATGCAACAGTCTCAACAGGGCTCCATACTGACTGACATGAACTGGTGCCCTAACAATGGAATAATTGGAACAGCATGATGTCATAATCTAAGTTACAAGGGTTTTAATTATGTCAGATGATGTTATAGTACAAATATGTGTAAAAATCAAATGGTCTACCATAAATAGTGTTCTGGTCAGGATAACATTGTTTTTGTCGATTTAGGCCAAATTATCTTAATTTCTAAATAATCCTCTTTTTTCGCTACAACTCTGTTGATTTCTCAAAACTGCGTATTGTCATAAAATCTCATCCAGTTAATTGATGATGGATGGATGTTTGGGGCTTCACATCCTGTATTTATGCACTTGGTAGGCTAATTAGGACAGGAGGAGGACACGGCAACGAGGCGAAGGATGATTGAAGCAGCCGTCCAACATAGGCCAAGGTGACCCGGAAAGAGCTGGATTCTAACCCTGGACCCAGCGATTGGCAGTCCAGCACGCTACCACTAGCCAACCCTCCCCCCTTCCTGTTTATAGACAATCGATAATTTTTTTGCATTGATGACCACATAATAATGTCGTTACCCCTAACATTGGCCTACATTTAGTCAATACTTTGCAAAAGAGTGTGAAATATATCCTCTGGAATCAGAGACACCTCAATTATTAAGGTCAATATCGGATAAACTCATTTCTACCTTTTTTTTCATTTTCTTTGATTGCATTGGTAGAAATTAAAGTCACTATTTTTCCTGTCTTGTGGCAAAGTTATCATGGACATTATACAGGAAGTCTGGCACCAAATTCACATAATTATTTAATTTTGATAGTCTTTTAACAATGTCAAAAAAAGCAACAACACCAACTAAAACAGCCTAAAACTCAGACTTGAAGGAGTCTAGTTTATACATAAATCATGTACCTTTGCATGTTACAATCGATAAAAACATGTCAATAAATATTCTATAAATATTGCACAATGTGTGTGGTCTTTTCAAGGCAGTTCTTAAGCAGTTGTCCATAAAATGAACATAAAATGTAAAATCTTAACATGTTTAAGTATTGAGGAGACAGTGGGACTAGACTAGGATTATGGAACAAATATTTTAATAAAAAAGACCTTCAGATATGTATAATATCACCGGTAACCATGTTGTTGTATAGTTTGAGACAAAAAAGCACAAAAATGTACTGAACTCAACCATAGGCATCGCAGAAGGAGAATTTTTTTCACAGAGACTTTGTATTGACGTTGGTCAGGCTTGGAATCCATGATTGGTCTTTCCGTCCTGTATTTTTGCACCGATTAGGCTTAATAGGACCGCCAAAGACATGTTCCAGCTATCAGAGGTGAAACAACCTTCAGTTTCCTGGTCAGCGAATAAATGGTCTTATAAAGAAACCTTGACCGAATGGGAGATGCTCTCCATGCTTTTAGTTTTTTCATATTTTCCCGAAGTCCAAAAACATAAGGCGTAAACTTTCTGATCAATCCATAGGTTGGTGGTCTATTCTAGTTCACATCAAGAAAATGCTTTTTTCCTTTTTTTAAACTTTTTTTCTGATCTTTTTCATTTATACACAATATCGAACATGTGTTACTTGCCGCACATTGTAAATATCCATTTCTGTGTGTACGTTTTTTAAACTCCGAAATAAACTACAAAAGAATTTTGCACGTCGTAATACCACAGGACCTAAATCTGAGCTTTATCAAAATCAGCCATTTCATATTGATTTTCAAATAAAAATGTCATTAAGTTGCCTAATACTGACTAAGTGAAGTTTATACCATACTATTACCAACATATGACCACTGGCTCATGCAATCCTAGTCTGTCAATAAAACAAATATTGTATCACAGTAAAGTATTGTATCATACATCAGTAAAAGGTTTATAAATCCAAGGCCAGTACAACAAACAACTTGTAAGAAAAAACTGCAAAAAATTAATACTTAAACTAAGCATCATTTGGCGAACACGAAAATTAAAATTACTATCGAAATATTTCAAACCTTAGATCAGCTGATCAGTCATTGAATGCAAACTAAGGAATAAAATTGATTACTTCTATTTATCATATTCTATCAACAAGGCATCCTCACCACACAAAAAATTTGAGATATTTTTTTGGTCACGTCAAATGTGCTTCTAGCAATTGCAAAGAACATAGGTGAGTTATTTCTTCCTTAAACCGCTTGACTTATACATAATTACTTAATATGATGATGCCAAAGCATAGAGAGCCCACAGGACAAAGATCCACATAGGCCTACATTTGTTATTTAAAAGTGTTGCTCTTAAAAATCGTTGCAGAACTCAAATTTACATATTTGTCAAAAAACAAGTTCTGAGGCCCAAATATATCACACAAAACATTGATATTTGAACTTTGTAAAGCCAGCTGCAAAAGTCTTATCACAGACTTATTACTATAGCTAATGAATTGCTCGGGCCCCTAGAAAAGCCCCCCCCCCCCTCCTCATCTGCTTATCGTAGCAGTCACCATCTCTGCATTCAATGGACTGATCTATAAATAGCGTCATGATAAAAGTGACGTCACCTCTAGCAATCTGTTGTGTCATCACCATTGTGTTTCATTCAGTAATGACGCCACATAAACGGTGCCACTTTTTCTTGTTTGGCACATGCAGAAAAGTTTCTTAGTACATCCCTGTTAGTAGCTCTGTCTTCTACCATTTGAAGACCTTCAGTCTCTCGGGGCTTCGCCCCGAGAGACCTGTGGTCTCTATTACAAGTTAATATATGCAAAGTTGATTCTGTCTATCATCACACATCTGTCTGTGGTCTGTCCATCTGTCTGTCTATATTATAATGCTACCCCTTTTTTTTCCTCTCCCTCCCTTTTTTTTTTTTTTTAACTTTTTTTTATGGCCCCCGCAGAATATACACATTTCTCTCAGCAGGATACCTCATAAAAAATTTTATGGCCTGAACTAAGAGATTCCTCACTTAAGTTGTCTAGAGTACCCAAGGAGAGTTTACACACTATATATTATACCCCTATATAGATAATGTGATACAATAGAAAGTGTTTATTGTTGCATGTTACATACATTTCATGGACTTCTGTTTTCAGATTTTTGAGGGTAGTATGAGTTGAGATAGAAACTAAGTCACAAAGTAATAGGTCAAAGCTGAATTCTTATAAAGAAATCAGAATATTTCACTGAAAAAGAAAAAAGTTCTACGAAAAATCTGAATTTTCAAACTGCACAAGAAAAATTAAAAGAAAAGAAAATGATATTTTGTCGTTTAGTAATCAGACATTACTGACATGACTTGTCATACACTTGTACCTGTAACTTGACTATGTCAATGCCTTTTCAGAAGTATCAAAAATGTCAATCATTCCTCTCAAAGCATTCGAATGATTCCATAATCGAATTATGTCAATTAAATAGAAAATATGAAATTCCTGATTTATTACATCTGTAAATTCTAATAAACACACCACGCTATATGATCATAACGTAATTATTTAAGAAATGTTTATTGAAGAAACTTTCCTTATACTCATCAGAAATTTGAACATGCTTATAACAAATTTGAAACCTGCCAGACAACAAGGTGTCTGATGATATTTACGATATTTGTATGACATTTTTTCAAAGATGCCATTCATAATGTACAAACAAATGATCAATAAATAAATCTGATATGAAACAGTCAACATGGATGTATCTAAGTAAATCATATGGCAATGATTAAAAGTACTACATATTTACACTGTTAATGAGATATAATGACAGAAAATTATTATTTATATATCACTACAGGATTACTAAGAATTTATTATTATCAATAACACAGACAATTTCAAACAATTTAGAGCTATGTAACACCGATTTATTATGACATTTTTGAGCAAAAAAATTTGGAAAACACCCCGAAATTGCTCAAATATTTCATAATTATTAGGTTAAGTATACAAAATTACAGTATAACGAAAATTATTACAATTTTTATTTCTTCTTTACTGCATATTGAGTGCTGGGCATGTTTCATGTTCCAATATAAAAATTATACTAAAAATATAAAATAATCGATTATATCAAATGTCGATAGCAAATCAGATCTAATTTTCAATATCTGACCATCCAAACAGTCAAAACAATACATTTATTCAGTGATTAACTTTTAATTCTACTCTCAGGGAATAAATAAACCACAGGATAAATTGACTGGTAGACTTCAGACAATTTTTTAGGTAGTATTTCATATGCTTACACAATGACATATGATATAATGATTCTGTCTGGTGATACAAAAATCGAACCAATATTATTCAATTCAGCGATATTGTACTACACTGTACCTTGATGCTACTGATCTCAGCCATAGTCAGCCTCAATGTCCAAATGCTGGGGGTTGACATCGTTCGAAAAGCTTGATATGATATATATCAGCGGCGATACTTCTTTCGAATTTCACAATTCATCCGATTTCATTGTTATAGGTAAATTCTAGCAAAGCCCCATTTTATCGAAAATCTCCACCGCAAAACTTATATTGCCCGACCAAAACAAGATTTCGCACAAGACAGGGATCCAAAATATTGACACTCAATTCCATTTTTCGACATGTTGGTGACATTTTGTCGTTCAGAAGCTCTTCTTGGGTACTGCGTTACCACATGATTTTAATAAGACATTAAATAAAGTACCATACCATTTTAAATCCAAAGTTGGCACTTTTTTTACAAACATATGTGGTGGAAACAGTATTAGATCAATGAGATACTGCTTTAGCTCATCATGTCATCATTACATCTGCCCGTGACATGGATGGTCACTGTTTCACAATATACCGGTTTTACCATATCGTTCCCTGGATGCGTTCATAACCCGAAAACTGAAATACTTTAGTCTAAGCACTACAGGTAGTTGACTATTTTTGTATCATTAAAAACTCAGTTCATAAACTTGTGACATACCGGTACATATTTTTAATTTTATCATTACGACTGCTTCGGACTGAAAACATTTTAAATACAGGATTTGGGGACCAAAAGCATCTAAACGACATTAATTTCAATTTTAATATACATTCCTCCGAAAATCAATTTACTGTCATTTTAAACCTGGAAAAGCATACATCTTAAATCAATATTTAGGTGATAACTCTTGGGACATAATTCTCTAATTGGCTTTTAATACCTACTAGCATTATACCCGTTCTACGAACAGAAGTTAATGTGTTAAATTGATTTACAAATGGAAGTTGAATGTGTTAAATTGATTTACAGCAATGCTAAAAGGCCAGGAAGCGTGGCCATAATCGGGGAAAATGCCCCCCCCCCCCGCAATGCTCAAGTTTGGCTATGCTCGTGCCGCATATCTTGGCACTGTTTAGACTGTGAAAACATAATTTAGGCATTACTTCATTGAGTGTGATGAATTACTTCATAAAAATGGAGAGAGGCTAAAATAAATAAATCACTGGTCAGAATTCATTTACATCAATGTAAGAAGTCCAGCAGGCCTGGGCATAATAGGGGAAAATCCCCCCCCCCCCATCCTCAAGTCTGGCTATGCTACTGCTTCATCACCTCGGCACTGTTCAGGTAATTGTGCATAACATATAAAGTGACAATGCTAATTAAACAAAAGCTTCAAATGATCAGCTGATGAAGAATTAGGCATGTTTTGTTATGCTGCAGATCTGTGCTTGCAGCTACTGACCCTTGGCAGATACTGTGCACATAAACCTGATACAAATGTTTAGAAAAGTACATCTTACCATTGATGAGAGAGCAGTTCACAGCAACTGACTAAGCATTGTTCAATGAGTTATATATTGAGTTTGAATCAGGTGAGTTGTTCCATGAGGTGCAGTGCAGTGTTTGTTTTGGAGTGCAGTTCACAGATAATCCAATAGGGGCACTGATGATGCCCTCTGGTGTTAATGGAGTGGTGGCTGGGAGTGAGGGGATGAGAAATGCCTGTTCTTGAAGGAGTGATAGAGGAAATTAAAGTATCATGTGGGGGAGGGGAACACCCCAGTGACACGGAGGGAAGAGGTAGGATGAAGTTGATAGGCATAGTTCGGAAGTGGGAGTGAGAGAGATTGCAGTTAGTGGCTACATTTAGCATAGCAACCAAGCTGGATTTGGTGAGTTGTGTTGCCATGGAGCACGCATTATATAGTGATATCATAAATTACATCATCAATTCGCTGTGATGATGTTCAGTTACTACTGACTTCAGTACATAATTGTCCTGATTTAATGACCATTTTTATGACAACTTAATGAGATGAATGAAATGACAGCAAAAGGTCAATGACATTTAAGTAGGTCACCATGACACAATTGTGTAAAAAAGTGTACTTATTGATTGAACAATACATCATTTGATTCAGTGACAAAAACCAATAGAGTAAAACATGATTTCACAAAAATTCTCCGCAAAAAAAGGATATTTTAAACACACTTCGTGCGCATTCCACAAATTTATCCTCTGATCGATAATAAGAAATTTCAGTATCCCAAAAAGGTCATAATTCAAACATACTTCCGAATTGCTCATTTTGGCATATAATATGATTTCGGTGATTAAAAAAATATTTTTTCAGAAAAAACATTGACCCATACCAGCTGTGATATTAAACTTGTCAAAATTGATATACAATTTAGAGCGGACATAAGAATGAGATACTTCATAAATATATACATACATGGCATAGAATATTCAATTGAACTACCAGTTTTTTACAGAGAACTCCGAACAAAACACTGTCAAGTCACGTGATGAACAATAATTCATAAATTCCATTTTAAGGTTTCCATCGTGGCATACCTACAAACAATGCCATGATTTGGACAGCTCAGCAACTGCCATAAGGGAACTTTCACTTGCGGTGCAGGAGGTTTCAAAACTGAACAATTGGACCTCACAGGAGATGAACGACTGCATCCTTTATTTATCCTTAAATTGACATTTGGCTACTGAATATAATTATTAATTTAATTACATTTATTGATTGTATTTTCAAAATACTGTAAAATCGTGTGGTCAGCACGAATAAATGGTATATATATGGCATCATCATGGCATCATCATGGCATTACTATAGGCCGAATATTTCTATACAACTTGAGCATGTTCAGAAGCTGCTGTCATGGCAACATATAAGGTTTATTAACCTCTGATTATTAGTGATTAATACCAAAAATAGTAAAACACATGTCAGTTCCACCCAAGCTTGCCCATAGTTTTCCAATTCAGAACATTTACTAATATGTAAATATGTATATGACATATACAAGATATATGTACACAGTATTAATGCTTCAAATGACTCGATTAAAAAATAACCAATGATTCCCATACAGCCAGTCAGTCGCCAGATAAAAATTTCAAGGTCTCAGCATTATGTAAACAGTCATGAACGACCGGAGTTTTTAATTTTTTCACCTAATAGTCACTATATTTTGACGCTGCACTAAATTTTTAATCGATAAACCCATAATAAACATATAATTTATGGGATTGACCTTGGACTATGATGATTGTAATTATATTTTTACTCACAACTGATAATTCTAACCTGGTAAAAATTGAGTAGCTGTGAAACAAACAGACTTTTTGTACAAAAGCGATGATAACATGTCCAAATGCGACCTTCAATTCGGTTTATTTCTTACATCTCAATATTTTCCATAAAACTTAATCTGCTTTTAAATGATTTTAGTACGGCTCAATGATTGACATAAATACTACTTCTAAAAACTTTCAAATGACTCAACTAAAGATCTTATTTTGTGGTAAGACCAGTCACTCCAGTACATGACTTTTTTTATAGTGATCATTCTGCTTCCTCCCTCTCACTCTTACACAATATATATAAGCAGCACCACTGATTATCAGAAAGCTGGATCCGTATAAGTGATTTCACATTCTATAAGAGAATTAGCTTCAAATATGATCACATTCTTATTAAAACTTATCACTTTGTTTTAGAGATGCGCCGCTACCACTTTTTCACTTCCGATCAGATATTAATGCTGCATTTTGTTGCTGAAACTACTGATCAGCTGATATCTGATACCTTTCTGATACCGATACCATTGGTTAAATATGGAGCATTGCCTCCGATCCAAAACTGCTTTTTGGGTGCCGATACCACCGATATCGGTACATCCTTACTTTGTTCCTCATGAAGAGAAAGAAACGCAGGAACCGATACAAAAGTTGAGCGTTTTGCATGCCGATACTGCACAACAATTAAAAAGCAGATCAGCAAAGACACTTTTACTGTTTCAAGTCACACGTCTTACTAAAACATGAGATCTTTGACTATCACTCACATAAAAATGATCAAATACAACCCACAGCTCAAATCCTGTCCTTAAACAATACATAAAACATGAAAACACAAATCCAGGTATTGCCTTTTTGTAGATATTAATAGCAGAAGACAAAGAAACCATAACTCAATTATTGATTACCCATAATGCCTTGGTAACTCCAGATTCACCTGTCAAAGAGCAGGGCACTGAAAGAACCAGATCAAATTCCTCAGCCAATTTTTATCATGCAATAAAGTAATAGATACTGTTAAGTCTGTTAGGGTAGGCATGACTTTGTTTTATGATTCCCTTTGTAATTTTGTTCGGGCATTTTGTTTTGCTTTTCATTTCTAGTTTCTGAGGATCAATCGATATAATCATTCGATATATTTACATCGTTTGGTACTAAATTAATGTTTTACGCATTAATTGAAGTTTTATATTGGTTTCATTTTGAAGATTTATTTCTCTTCTCGTTAACTAAGGTTGTTATAATCTGAGGAAAACTGAATTGAAGCGAATTACATTAATGCCAAAGTGGAACGGTGAAACAACGGCCTCACACGGCATCAATAATTAGCATATTTAGTAATTCTTGAAATATAAATGTCCATTTTAAGTCAATATAAATCAAAACTGGTAACCCGACAAACTGTCCTACAATACATTAATATTAAATTGTGGACTGCAATTACTTATATTAGCATTACAATTGAACATACTTTATGTCCATGTTTGCCAATGTATATTGTATCGACAGATAATTGCTGTGACATGCTTTAACAAAATATTTACATTAATCACACTAATTTGCACAGTATAAATCAATGGTGCCATGAAAGTGAAATAATAATTATTGTATTTGAATAAGTTAATTGAAGCATATAACATTAATGGCAAGTCCTCAGCAATGAAGGAATTCAATAAATCAATCAGAGGTCATTTGAGTTGAATACTGACCAGAAGAGAATGCTTTCAGACAATAATATTCATTGAAGGTTTGTCAGCTCTACAGGGGTGGGTGATTTGGTTTTTATGTCCTGTATTTTTGCACTGAGAAGGCTTAACAGGACAGGCAGGGATCATGGTAATGAGGCGAGGTGCACTCTTGGCACAGGATGAAACATCCGTCTAACATAGGTTTCCCAGACTAAGAATCAAACCCAGGTCTCAGAGGTTACCAGACAAGCAAGCTACCACTGAGTATTGCGGTAGTAACATAGGCACCACGGCTGGAAAAATTCAATCTTACTCAAATTTTTAAGGAAAGGTTCAAATTTTTGACTGGGAAGTAGTCGCTCGATTTTTTACGATTGTCTCGTTTTGTGAAATTTCCTGGAAATTCATATTTCATCTAGCTCTGATAGCACTACAGTCACTATATTCTAAAATATGCCCAAATATGGAGCTCACGACCACAAAAAGTAGCTAGAACCCTACAACTTGACATAACTGGAACACAACCAGCCTACAAAGCACTACAAAGGCATATAAACCTCTTTCCACCTTCGTGTTCAATCGCTTGCATCTCTGATTGACAAGAAAATCAACTGAGTCCGATCGATAATTGACCGGTGTCGGCCTGTACAATAATTCCGATTAATTTTTCATGTTGCTTGTATTGCCGGCATGTCCAGAAAGTGTTAGGGATTGTCAGAAAGGAAAATCAATACAGAGCTGCTGACCACTGGAGTGTAAACATACAGTGGTCAATATCTTCAATACAGCAAATTGAATTAAACATATTCCCATTGTGATATTATTGTTATACTATTAGGGTGTTACCAATGTATCATTTCAATACAAGGGTGTCATTGTAACATTTCTCTTCCTCAAATACTTTCGATAATTTTTTATATTGTCAACTTTAAATTTAGCCATTCCGCATATTTTATATTTTATATATATATAAAAATATAAAAGAGTTATAACAGCCCATATTACTATGTGGACACATTCATAGCTATAATTCAATTATTGAACATGATATGATTTAACATCCTAATTAAAACAAAACCTTTAACTAACCCCAATCCTGATTTCACAGTAAGTATTTAATAGTAATCAATATCAATAGTCATTTTAGAAATTATTTTTGTCAGTTGGGATTGGCGGACGGATCATGGATGAATAGGGCTTGACAACCTTCGTTTACGCACTTGGTACGCTAATTAGGACAGAAGGACATGAGAAATGATTGAAACTGCTGTCCAACATAAATCCAGGTGACCTGACAAGAGCGCGAATCGAATGTGGGACCCAACAATTGGCATTGCATGCTACAAACTGAGCTAACCGTTCCCCTGTTTGTCATATGGTAATTTATTATGACCCTGTGGTAAAAGACCCCTCGTTTCACCCCAACAAGAGACCGCACCTCCAAGAGAGACCTATTCGTAACCGCAGAATGAGTGGTCTTATAACATAGACACGACTGTAACTTGAAAGACAAACTAAAAAAAATTCAGGAAACCAATTCAGTCAAAACAGAGTCATGTAACTTATTTCAACAGAAAAACTCCTCAGAAAATATCACAAATTCACAGAAAGTCTTCACTTGTGGGAATTTAATAAGGTGAATAGCATTCGTGTTGAAATATCAACACCACTGGGTCAAAAACATTTCCTGATTTGGTGTTTGGCATAACTGTAGTTCGAGTATGGATCAAATATTAGTCGTGCGGTTAGAGTTCATTGAACTTTTCTCGCTAAAAATATTGTTCGACATGTTGATTTTTAACTTTATCAAAGTTCAGTTATGCTGAAATGAGGAAATGAGGAAAGAATGAGTGAGAAAAAAATCGCAAATTAAAATTAAAAAGAGAAGTAACGTTTCACAGATTGGGGGGAGGGGGGAGACACTAATAAGAATTGAAAAAGAAAGAAAGAACCTGGAAAATTGCGAAAAAGAAAAAAAAGACCACAAATGACTTCTCGAAAATCTGTTGCTACACAGCAAATCAAAAGATTATTGTTGTACAAATATGGGATTACGGGTGACTCACCACAATAATCAAATATAATCACCTACAATGTATCAAGATAAAAAAAGTACGATAGAAAAAAAGCGAAAAAATCACATTTCACAAAACAATAAGGTCTATTTAACATCAAAACCCAGACTGTTTGGGTTAAAGCCAATATCAGATTTTTACATCCCTCATATTGATTACCTGAATAAATACAATGTTTGCTTGGAAATTGACTGATCGTTATCAATTAGAAGGCATATTCTGTTAAACACTGATATGAAAACCAATCCAATATATTCCTACATTCAATAACTTCCTATTTATCATTGTATTGTATTGTATAAAATTTTTATTTTATTGTACTTGTTTGCATCATATTTAATTTGATTGTATCAAAGTTCAGCACTGTATGTAGCCCAATTCTATTTTAATCATATTGGATGTATCAAAGAGCATCTATAGATACTACTTTTTGATTGTATTTTTGTTCTGTTTCAGAGTTTAGTGATGGACTGAGGCTACATCAGAGCTATCATATTCAATAAGCCGATCCTGTGCCAAGATTGCACCTTGCCTCATTTTCGTGATCCCCACCTGTCCTGTTTAGCCTAACCAGTGCAAAAATACAGGACATAAAGCCCTAAAAATCACCCAAACTCGGCTAATATTTATGCTACTAGCAGGAAATGCAGTGATGAGATGACAAGACATGGGAGTCAAGCACCTGACGACAAGATACTTCCTGATTTTTACAAGATACTGCCTAGCTACTACCCAATTGTTACAAGATACACCATGTACACCCTGACCGCTGACTTCCAAAAGATACTCCCTGATTGTAACCGATTGCTGCAAGATACTATCTGACTTTTACAAGATACTCCCTGATTTTTACAAGATTCTCTGATTTTTACAAGATACTCTGATATTTACAATATATTTACTGATTATTACAATATATTCTGATTGTTACAAGATATTCCCTGATTGTTACAAGATACTCCCTGATTGATACAAGATACTGCCTGATTTTTACAAGAAAGAGCCTAGCTACTACTTAATTTTTTACAAGATAATCCCTGATTGTTACAAGATACACCCTGATTGCTAGAAGATAGTTCCCAATTTTTACAAGATACTCCCAGATTATTACAAGATACTCCCAGATTATTACAAGATATTCCCTGATTGTTGCAAGATACTCCCTGATTGTTACAAGATACTCCCTGATTGTTACAAGATTCTCCCTGATTGTTACAAGATACTCCCTAATTGTTACAAGATACACCCTGATTTTTTTTAAATTTTTTTTTGTCCATTATAACATCAGAGATCAGCTTGAATTTCTTGTCAGAAGTCACCATTGATGTTGGGCAATGATTTCACCTTCACCGCTGGTAATTGCACTATTATTGATGTTGTTAAGTCAACCTAGGTGTTGCCTACACCATTTGTTATGACACTATATCATCATGATCATTGTGAAAGTCTGGGGTGTCAAATGTCATTTTGTCAATTATATAGAGCATATCTATTTTATTAGCAGTCAGGTATCTAATCATAGGGTCTAGTGTTTGGAGTCTAATATTTACTTTTTAATTATAGAAGCTAATGTTTGTGGAGTCTAATATTTACTTGTGGGTTTGGCAGGTATTAGATGGACAGCATGAAATAATCCAATACTGTGTCTTTGACCGTCTTATTATTATATCTGCCCCAAATAGCTGATGATTTTCCTTGTTTATTTCTGAATAAAACAACAAAGAAACTGCTTTCAACAATACAAATCATACTGTCACAAATAACTGCCTTATGTTGCACACCTTAAAATTGCAAAAAAAAGAAAACGTTTTGAAAAAAAATCTTCACAACAAAGAAGCCTGATATCTTACAACAAAATAAGTCTATTACAGCCCATGACAAGGCAACAAAGTTATAACTATCACATAACTATCACAAGTATGTTATAGCAAAGGTTTAGACCCAGATAATGTCAAGACTATTGCCAGTATCTTACTGGGGATGTCAGAAATCTTAAGAATCCCAAAAAGTTATCAATCAAAAAGTGGCATTTACTGACACCCAAAGGACCCAGTGGAGATCATTTTAGAATGGAACCTGACTGCTTTTTGGCATGAGAAAAATGTCAAATGTAACAAATGTGATTCTACCTGCTCTAGTCTTATGGGGATGGTTAGCTCAGTGGTAGCATGCTGGGCTGCCAATCACTTGGTCCATGGTTCGAATCCAGCTCTGGGTCATCTGGGCCTATGTTGGACAGCAGTTTCAATCATCCTTTGCCACATTGCTGTGTCCTCCTGTCCTTACTAGCCTACCAAGTGCATAAAGACAGGACGTAGAGCCCTATTCATCCATCTATCAACCTGCTCTTGACTCAATTTATACAGTAATCCCTGGGAGAGTTACTTATCTCAGACACTGGGGATAAGAGGGGGGGGGGGTCTTTGATAGGGGCGTGGTCTCTACATAGGGTGCTTTTTGCTGAAAAGGGAGGGTAACCCAGCAGTGATAGCAAGATACCTGAGAAGTTCTAAGATCGTAAAATCACTGTCTTGAAAGTTGAAAGGCATTTATGACTAAATAGCATTGTGTGAGCTACCATCACTAGGAAAAAATATGTAGATATTGCTGCCAAAAAATGAAATAAAAATACAGATATAGGTCTAACAATGATTCTTCACTCAATACATAAACTAGGAGACCTGAACATGAGAAATAGCCCAAAATATTTCAGCATTATCATACATGATCGACTGTTGTTCAAAAGCACATAAAATTTCTAATACCCAAGACTATGATACAGTGTTTTCAATACAGCTAGCAATAAAGTTGGATTTCCCACTAATTCCCAGACATTGACTTTAAAACCATACTTTATTGTGTACACAATGGATTTGTACCACTGTCTAGTCAGAGGCAATAACACAATGCATTGATGATTTGATATATATCATGCCTAAAATTCTACACAATATATATGCATCTGCTGGGTGTATAGCCAGAAAAGGCCAAAATGTATATAAATCAACAAACAGCTTCCAGCACCAACTCTCAAATGAGGTCTGAATCAACAAAACCACTGTTTACATTTATCTGTTGTTATTATATTACATTAAACATAATGTTTTTGGTGATCCCATTGTGCACATCTCTCAACAGAAGTCTAACATTTCAGACATTACATCATAAAATATTATCATGTCATAATCATCAAATCATGTATATCATATTACAGCATATCATGTCACACTGTGCCATGCCTATGATTGGAATCAGACCCAGCTGATCAAAACAGCAATGCTTCTGTGCTAATTGGTGCATTATCAGCACAATACCAGTGATGTGCATGTTCTCTTGTTTTGCCTGTGATCAACAGAAACAGTGAAACAGTGAAAACAGTACAGTCAATCATCACTGACACACTGTAATGCAAGGTATTGTGTGCTGTTGGGATCCAATGCACACGTGTTGATTTGCCAATTTACTTGAGTTTACTGTTGAATGCATTGGCTAACTTTGTCTGTCATTACTATAACATCCATGTAAATTGTATTTTCATATTGACATCCACAGATCAAAGTTCATAGATATTATTAGTCAATTACTGTGATGTCACAGTGACTTCCCTGATCATACATGTCTATTACTGATTACTATTATAGGATTACATTGCATTTATGATGATACACTATCAAATTGTATGATGGCATTGATGCACCATGCTATCTATATACATGTACATGCTTTCACTGTCTTTATCATGCCCATGCATTCATGACTCAATACACATGTTATGATACTGTGCAGATCTCAATATACACTAACTGGATAGTCTACTACACATCATGTTCACATCTCAATACAGAGTCTAGCTGTATTAGTATTTACAATACGATCAAAACAGATGATTTAGCAGCTGGAATCGGCACATGTATGTACTCAGAACGAACGAACTGAACTCTGCTGAACTTACCCCAAAAATCCCATAGTGTGTGTCCAAGCCAGTGAAGGTAGATCCAATGTTGCTGACTGGAGCTACAGCGAAAACTGAAATGTTATTTTCCAGCGCCAACTAGACGCTGCCTGGTCGACCAATCGATATTATAGAACGTTCGATCAGTGTACAGTAGAGCACGGCAAGTATGGCAACACTTTTCATACAGCCAGGTTGGACTGTATTTGCAAAATCACCATACTAAATACACTATAGATCTGTACTCTAGTGTACTCAGTTTTCCAAGTGTACACAGCACCTCTCCCAACCAAGTTCACTTCTGGAGCTCTATATACCCACAATGCACTGGGCTACCTCAACTGGGACGTAGCTGGCACAATGACCCAGATACCAACAAACTGTGGTACACCAGCTACTCTATGTGCTGTTTGTAGTTTCATGAAAGTGAAATCTAAAACATATATATGCCCAGTAACAACAAGAGCATGTAAAAAGACAGACATATAGAAAGACCAGCAGTGTATCATCTTTTTCTTTTCATCGTATAACTTAAAATGTACATTTTTTGTCTATCTACACTGATCTATATTGGTATGTAGAATTACAGATCTATCCTGGCTCAAATTATCTATCTATTAATCTCTATTAATTCCTTATCTATTGTCTACTAATGCATGTTATCAAGGTGATAATTATAGATATAGTTTGACTCACAAAGAAAGAGACAAAATATATTGTACCCTAATAACTGATCAATTGATAAGCAAAAGGATTTAATTGGAAAGTCCAACAACATACCAGCACAACATCCAGACAAGATAATATTTTACCCCACATAAGTTTGCTCTATAGATGTTATGATAGTAAAAGCTCTACACTATAGTCTGCATATCATGTAAGTCAAGAAAAACAATATGCCAACCCATGCTAAAGTATTTCCTGATTTTACAAACTGGCAAAAATCCAAATTTCATACTTTTTTGCACATTTTTTGGCCACTACCCTTGACTTTTTCGTTTCTTTACTTTTTCTAGAAATAGCCCTGAAAACATTTGCATCAAGGTGTGTGTGTTGGTTCAATATTACGTCATATAATGTAATGTTACTTCACATTGCATAACATAATGATCCAACAAAACAATATAGAGTCAAAACAATAGTTGATCCAGATTTGAGACATTCCAATGAAGTATTACACCAAAAGGATCAATTGACATTCACAGGACTGATTTAATCTATACCTGACACTGACTGATAATAAAAAAACAATTTACAGGGTGTAAAGAAACAGTATATTGGTTTTTCAGAAAATGCATATCAACTATTAAATATCATATCATTTTATCCTAAAATAATAGGCCACTGTATATTATGTTAGACTAAATATGGTATCATAATCATTAATGACAGTAATGTCTTAGGATGTTGAGATAGATAGATAGATAGATAGATAGATAGATAGATATATAGATATATAGATATATAGATAGATAGATAGATAGATAGATAGATAGATAGATAGATAGATAGATAGATAGAAGTTTGGTATGGAAGTCCAGGGACCAGAGGCAATGCCCTATCTGAACTTAGATGATCCCATGTGTAGGACTGAGCTGACACATACCACTGACACCAGACAATATCCCAAATTATACAGTTTATGAACTGGTGAACTTATTCTGACTCTGTATAAAGCTATCTCTATAGTAAACCATGTAAACTGCTTATGAGTGTATATTTCCTATATGCTTGACCCGGATAACCTTTCTATATTTAGCTTGCAAGGTTGAACCAGTTTGGCTTTACCCAGGCCAACCCAGCTGACATAGTATGTAGGAATAGTAGCTGGATATTGTTGTATGAAATACATATAAACAAGATACATTAATTGGAAACATACCTTTATCTTGTTCTTCAGTTTTAGATGTACTATCAGCCTCCGGTCTCATATTTACACCAAGCAGAGTAGGCATGTTCTGATATAACGATGTTTACAAAATTCACTGTTTACTGACAGTGCAAGTCTGACAGCAACAGTGCAAACTGTGCAGTGCAAAAAAACGTCCAGGTGCTGCAGGTTGAATCAGGTCCAGAGTAAAAGCATTCCATGTAAACAAACAGTCAGTGAATCTGCAGTGTCAAGTTGAGTGGAAATATGTCCGTAAGTCTCAAGTCATGACGCTACGAACTACGCCATGACGCTACGTTTTAGGCAGCGTCAATGGAAGTAAAGCGCTGGTGAACTAGCTCAACGCTAGATAGCACAACCGTCTGGCCAAGAGATACTCAGCCCCAGCCAGACCAGTCAGGGAGGCAGCACTGGGGTATTCCACATGCTATTGTGTGTGCACACATCTATGGCTGTGCATTTTACCCCCTTTGACCTAATTTGACCCCACCCTGACCTCTATCACAGACCCCAGTCAGAGTCAAAGAGTAAACACCCCTCCACCCCCCCCCCCTCACCCCCTCCATTCAATTCTTTAAATAGCTTCACACATGTCACCTTTTCACTCAAAGCAGGGATCAAAAGTTTAGGATCAAGTAATCATGGTAATATTGTCAAATTCATAAATACATGATGTAATCTCTTGGAATCTACATACAGATCAAGTAATGCCAATTTCACAATTTTAAATGATTGCAGATGTGTTACAATACAAAATGATATTTTTTTGCAATTTTAAAATAAATTTAAACGAGACATACAATGTACAACAGTACATTTTTTGTCAAATACTTTAGAAATAACATCATCAAACAGTGTCAAACCACTGCCGTACAATTTACATACATGTCTTTAGAGATATTTGAAATGTAGAACACAGCGCTCCTGAATAAATTTCAGGATTAAAAAAATTCAACAAGAAAACTGAAAGCGCACGCTTATAGACCAGGGTCAGGAGCACATTTTAAGACAAAAACCGAAAAATTCCGTTTGGAAAATTTTGAGTTATATTCATTAAACATTTTTTGTTTATCACACTAATATTTTCATGCTGAAATTGGGGCAAAGAATGCTGTTAAAGACATTTAGGATGTTTAGGAAGGCAAATGTTGATGGTAAGACATTAATCTTTAATTTACATTGCCATTGTAACCGTGTTAGATATGTTTAGACCATAAATATTGTGCAGGGTGTGATAAACACATGTGACTGCATGTTATAGGAATTAACGCACCTGCAAGTAAGTTTGCAGCTTTTGTATATTGCCTCTGTTAATCCCTTTGAATGATTTATTGTATTCTGGCCATTTCTTAGCAAAATTAAATGTATATTACATGATATATATGAATATTTCATGCATTTTGTCATTACAGAATTTGTGTTGTTTGTTATCATTATATGTCTCCGAGATTTTACTTCAGTGATTTATCAATATCTACAAATGTCAGAAGATGCCTTAGTTAAAAGAACAATACCTTTGCATAATAATCAGCTTATAGCCTCTGTTAGATATCTTTTATATTGATTATTTGACCCATCATTGCTCAATTGTCTACCTTTGCTGTTGTTTGCACATGAGTGACTCTCTTTCAATGTCATGTTCTGTTTCAGTATCAGTTGTCAAGCTATTTAGCATGTCATGGTCATATTATGATGGCTTAGATGAGTAATTTAGTCCATTAAATGGGTTTTTTGTCCTGAAATTATTGCAAAAAACATCCGTCGGTAATATTCATCAATTCACTTCTTGGATCTCAAAAAGCCACAGTTGGGGTTTGTTTCTTAACATTTATGCAATGTTTATATGATATATTGAGGCAGTTTAAGTAAATCACATTCAGTCTCAGTAAGAATGATCCACAAATTGAACTCATTCGAAATGTCATATTTTTATGAAAAGCATTACAAAAATTCACAAGAAAGGCTAAATTAAATGCAAATCATGCTCAAAGCATGCAGGTGAAACATTCACAACAAATGATTGAATCAATTTACAGTGGCTACAAATTCACTTCTTTGATAAAATATGCATCTGCATGTGTTTATCACACTCTGCACACTATTTTTAGCCAATACATATCTAACACAGATTCAATTATCATGTAAATTAAACAATGATGTCTTACCATCAACATGTGTCTCTCCAAACATGATAAATGACTTGAACAACTTTCTATGAACCTGTCTCACCAAGAAAAATGAGTGTGATAAACACTAAATTTTAAATGAAGATAACTCAAAATTTTCCCAACGGAATTTTCCGGTTTTTGTCTTAAAATGTTCTCCTGACCCTGCTCTGTAAGCGTGCGCTTTCGGTTTTCTTGTTGAATTTTTTTAATCTTGAAATTTATTCAGGAGCGCTGTGAGAAATAAAGTAATTTATATTTAGAATGTAAACATTATACATTTTTTATTTCCCATGACAGCCCCCTCTCATAAACAAGTTATCATACTCTAAGCTGCTCCACAAACACATAATCCTTTCTTAAATTTTTGCTAAATCCAATACCAATCGAAATACCATACAACACAATACAATGTGATCAATTCCATATTAAAAATTGAAATATTCTCAACAAACAAAACAGTAAATCATTGCCCTAGATTGTTTCCAAGGCCAATAGGCATTGATTAGATAATCGATATCTTTTATTATTATGAAAAAAATAAAATCTAACAAGGTTATAAGAGGAAAGCACTTGTGTTATGTACTAGACTAAGTGCACATTTTCAGCTGCACTCAGGTATCCCACTTAGATAAGAATGTACTAAATGTACTAAAAACATACTATCTTTAGATAAAAGCTATATCTATACATTATATAATACACATATATACAGAGATAAGAATCGTATTGCCAAAATAATACGTTTTTAATTAGTAGTGTGACAGTACCCCATAAGCATATGGGTACTGGTGTGAAAATACACTTTGTACTGTTTTGATTTACAGTAGACGAAAAACGAGTGCTTACAGAATTGGACTGAAATGTTCCTTGTGAGGTCATAGCCCTATCCATGCCATGTTATTCTCTATGAGTCCAAGCAATTTATGAGGTCATAGCCTATACTTGCAATGCTATCAAAACGAGTGACCAACTGAGTATCAATGAGGTCACAAGCTGCTCAATGACAGGTTGACAGCTTATTTCAATGTGTTTGATAGGGCTTGTTGTGAGGTCATTGATGGCCACCAACAGCTTTTCTGTTAGTTCTTGTTTTTTGTCCAATGTAATGTTAAATTTTGGAGATATTGATATCTTTTTGGCAAATTTAATCAAATTAATAACGTGAGCCCTCTCAGAAAATGGAAAAACACATGTAAAACAAGATTTGAGGTTCAGCAACTAATCAATAAAGTTAATATCAATTCCTGAACTGAATTGTGATGTATGGAGCTACTTCAAGATGGCAATGTAGTATCTAACAGTGCAAAAATACATGATGTAAAGCCCTATCGTCACCGGATTCCTATAAATTGCTTATCGACAAATGCCATATCAGGTCTTTAGTTCTGCACCTTGTAAGAAATGGTTTTTCGACAAATACCATAAGCTCCTAAAACACAAAAAACCAGTACAATTCCATGTCTCTCTTTTTTCTTTTTTTTTCAAAGTAAATTTCCACCCATCCATCAACTGACCTCAAACATTTCCCCAACCTTTCAAAAAACCACATGGTCTTGAGCTTATGCCCTTTTCTGTTTAAGATTCACCTCTAAAAGGTCATTGGAGTTCTTTGACCTCCACCAGGGGCTCCTCTGGCTTTCTTGAAGGGCCAACAGAGGGCAAGTGACCGTTTTGATTAAGGTAAATAGTATTTATACAAATAATACCAGTATTTTGGGGTATTTAGATATGTTTTTCTTTCTAAATATTTGTTCTACATTAGTGCTGATGTACAAAATAAGTCCAAAAATCCCTTTGCATATTTGCCGAACAGCTTTTAATTTCCCGCAATTTGGAAATCACCACAGAATCTCAGATGGCAGTATTTGCAAAATATACCAAAAATTATATGATACTTTTGAGAATATATCATAAATTCAAGAACTTACATGATTTTTTTTTAAATGTCGCGTAAGACCGCAGACATCAAATTCCATTTTCGTCTTTTTCGATTGATATGGTAAATATCAACTGTCAGTTTTGACTTGGGAAGACTGGAAGTATTAAAAGGTATATTTTGAAATTCTCAATATGAAGATTTATACGTCTTTATATGTAAACAACTTAATTATATCCTATATTTTCTAACAAAAATATAATATAGGTGGCCTGATCTCTTTTGCTTGATATATCTGATAATTATATTATGGCATGCTATGGTATTTTATTCCATGACCTTGCATGCATGCAAAAATTATATCTCTTTTCTAAAGAAACCAAGTAGTTTCAATACAAACTATTTTTAATGCAATATCAGACACAGGCCTGTCAGAATTATTATTCGATATTAATGCAGACTTCAGTTGGGGGCCTACCAGATGATCTTTGGGAGCCTATGGATTTTTGGTGACAAAAAAGTTTGTTCGCCACTAGAGGTGCATAAATTAAAGTTTGATTTCAACCTGCAGCTATTGTACCGTCATTTGAAAATCGTGATAAAAAGTTGGTCTCTCCTTTGCACCTAAAAAAATAGTTTGTCGTTGCTTCACATGCGAAAAAAGTTTGTTTCGGGTGGTGAAGTCGATAACACCCCCCCCCCCCAGCAAACTATCATCCAGTTGGCCCCTTATGAAGATGAGATATACTGGAAATTGGAAAAGTATAGAATGGATAGAAAAAGAACTGGATGGGGGGGGGGGATAAATGCTGAATTAGAATAGAAGAATAAACATGTTACATCATTATTACAGAAAGATAGGATAATAGACGCTTCTCTGGCAATTCAAGTAACTATCCTAGCTATAATGTCAAGGTGTTTTTAGGAGACAATACTTTCTTTCATGAGTTACTTTTTCGGTGAAATACCAGGGTGGTATTTCTGGTTTTTAGAGCAAATATTCTGTTTTTGTGAGGTCTTTTTCTCACATCATGGTGTTACATCACGAATGGGCATGATACATGTGAACTATTGGTCATTTCTAATTTTTTCCTTACATTTTTTTTTACTTTAAAGTTTTTTTAGCTTTATTTTTTATAATTTTTAAATTCTACCCCCTCATTTTTTCACAATTATGTCTTTATTAAGGTTTTTTTCTCCTAAGAATTTCTCTGCCAAGTGTTTTGAACTTTTGAATACCACAATACCAACAGGTATTACTCGAATTTTTGAAGTTGAACACTTCAAGTTATGTTATCCCCTCTTCAAAGTGGCTTGGCGTGCATGAGTATGCAGGTACCCTTTCCCCTTTCCAAAATCATAAAAAATGTAAAAGGAAAAAATATGTATGAAAAAAGGAAACAAAGAAGAGTTGCCCTTCTTCAATCTTTCAAGTTCACCCTTTAAAATTGAGAGAGCAAGCTGAAAAAAAGTTTTCCCCAAAATTCAATAAAGAGAAGAGTCCCAAGATTTTTAATTTGTCTCTGACCCCTTGAATTTTCAGAAATATTTTAATCCATTCCTTTTGCCCTTCTGTAAATATGAATTTTTATATATATATTTCTATATTTCAGGCTTTATTTGCGGAATACCGACAATTCGGCTGGCTGTCAAGTCTCGGGTATGTACAAGTCTCCAAATATGCTCTTTGCTGACCTGTCCTATCTCAATAATTATATTGATTCAATTCCAATTGGACCAGGGTATAACCTTAGAAAAATCAATCAATCTATCTATCTATCTATCTAACTATCTATCTATCTATCTATCTATCTATCTATCTATCTATCTATCTATCTATCTATCTGTCTACCTATATATCTATTTATCTATCTATCTACAAATCTGATCCCCCATTTACCCCCTCTCCAATGCCCTATACCCAACAATGATCTATCCAGATCTCAGATCTAACATGTACAAGATCTGACACAATCACACCCTTTGGGGTTGGTTGCTAGCATTAAGAATAAATAGATAACCTTAATGATGTCTGTATGCTAATGGGGTAGTTAGATTTATCAGGTCACTGACCTCTGTATAAATTACCCCAACGTAATGGATACAGTTTGGTGTGGGAATGGGGGGGCGGGGGTAGTCTGATTGAAGTAAGCCTTGTTGATTGATTGATTATTGATTGATTAATCGATTGTGATGGGTGATCACTCCTGGGTAGAGAAATGTGAAATTACTGATGAAAAAAAATATTAGAAAGCAATGTGTGAGTAACTTGTAATGGATTTCTTGGTTGGCTACACACTCTGTTACTCATGGACGATATGGTAATCATGGCTACCAACAAGGATAATTGCCTCAAAAAAGCCACAGTGTTGATGGATTTTTGCCAACGTTATGGTATGATAATCAATGGATCGAAAACCAAGTTTATGGTTGTAAATGGTAATCATGATGAAATGCAGAGCATGGATGTAAGCTCATCTGATGGTAAAACAAAATGTAAAATTGACTCCTGTGACTACTACACTTACCTGGGATCAATATTTACAAATGATGGAAAAGTGTTATCAGCAGTAAAAATGCATGTGGAAAGTAAACAGAAACACTTGTTAAAGTTCGTGTCATTTCTGAGGAAAAATACAGACATTCCGTTTAATGTGAAGAAAAAGGTCTTCAACGCGTGTTTTGTCTCCAGTTTGGCATATGGGTGTGAGAGCTGGATTAATGTTAACACAAAGAATGTTGCAAAATTATATCACAGTGCAGTCAAAGCATTACTGAACGTCCGGATTACCACAGGAAACGACCTATGTTTAATCGAATTGGGATTGCCTAAACTCGAAGCCTGGATTAGACAAAAACAGCAAGAGTTTTTCAGAAAAATTACAGAACAGAGAGAGGGTTTGCAAAATGATGACCCATTCATGCATGTTATGCATCTTGTAAGACAATCGAAAACAAGCTCCTGGACTTACATAGAGAAATTACTTACAGAAGATAAAAAGTATACAGAGGACAGCATTGAAAGCATGCGGACTGCTATCATGGACAAATCACAGAGCAGATCAAAGTTTGCTGCTTACACCTCCGTGAACCCAGATCTGCAGTCCCCACCATTGTACAATGGTCATATTCCAGAGCATATGAGAATTGTCATATCTCGGTTAAGACTGGTAGCACATAACCTGAAAATTGAAACAGGAAGGTGGAGCCGGATCGAACGAGAGAGAAGATTATGCATGTGTGGCGGAGTGCAGACAGAAAGACATGTGATTGAAAGCTGTAGGTTGTCTGAACAAGTAAGACAGAAATATCTGGCATTGAATTTTGATATTGACATTATAACAAACTGCAAAGACACTGATGAAGCTAAGGCAGTTTTTCAAATTATGAAAATATATGATTGACTTTCTCAAATTTTTTGATATTCATACATTTGCGATGTGTTTGGTGCATTGTGCAGACTTTTATTATTTTACCATGTGTCAATCTTTGGGCCAATAAATACTACTACTACTACTACTATGACTTTACCATGACTCCTAATCTACCATATGATGAGGAATCATCACCTCTCTTTCCTGTACTGTAATAATTGTGTAGTAATAATAAGTTAAGTTGACAACAATCTCCTCAGTTGTCTTGCCTCCCTAAAACATCTCTCACAAAAAAGTCAATTTCAGAATTCCCCCCCCCCCTCTCATCCACCAGGCCCCTAATCCAGAATTACAAAAGGGTCCATACCAATTAAGGAATAGGGAGGGTTTGTGGTTAATCCCAGTTGCCCTTTTTAGTTGCAAACTTGTTTCCTTATTGGATTATCTATTAGTAGCAATACGCACAAAATTGTTTTTTGCATTTCAGTAACTTGATTAGTACATCCTTAATGGGTTTCCCCCATCTTAATTTAATTTAGCTTATTTCCATTTAGCTTTTTTTGTTGCTGTTTTGCCCTTTCCATAAGTGGGTTTACCAATGACAAGTCACAAGTCCTTTATTGTGTTAAAATGACATAGGCCTATACCCCCCCCCCTCCCTCAAAAGCCTCTAGAAGAGCTTTGAAGGTTTCCTTGACCAAAAAAAAAAATACTAATAGTAATCCAAATTTTAAAGGCAAGTTGTCCAAATTACAGGCTTATGATAGTATAAAATATTTTGGTATCTTGCATTCAGTAAATATATGTACAGGGACCGGTGTATTGGCCTGTAATGTATGTAACTTGAAGAAATTAGGGCTAGTAGTTGCTCCAAGGTCTGTAACCCCCCCCCCTCCTACTTTGCTCCCACCCCAAGGGCATCATCTCAATAAACCAAGTGGATCCCTACCCCTTTGGATCAATTCACTGGAGGGCCATAACATTACAAGTGGAGGGTGGCCTTTTGTTCAATTTGTTGACCTTCTGAATTTGAAGAAGTTCAATGTTACAATACTTTGTGGTAGGGTTGAATAAGGGGTGTTGAGGTTTAAAAGGGGTTTTACAAAAAAGGGGTAAGCTTTGAGAAGGATTTATTTGGTATTTTTGTCCTCATGTTTATTTGGGATTTCAGATTTCACAAACATTTTGAATTGTTATACTTTGTTGATTTTACATTTTTGTTGGGAATCCTTTATAAGGAAAGAAAAGTAACATATTTTTGAGGGGAAAAAAAGCTTATTCAGGCAGAAAAGACAGAAATATTCATTAGGCCGAATTGACTTGCATGAATGACTGAAGTGAACGCCAGACTGACTGACTAACTGACTGACTTACTGAGTGACTGACTGACTAACTGAGAAATTGGGTCTATAGACACTATTTAAAATGTGATATGTGATTGTCTGACTTATAATATTACAGTCATACATTATGTCAAGAAGTCGTTACAAAACTCAGACAAAAGAGTATCAAATTTTGCCATGCTCAGCCATAAAAAGACTGTTTGTGAACTTTAACAAGTCCTATATTGACATAGCTTGCCACCAAAATCTGACACCTCTTAGGGGGTAACCATTTAATGTCAAGGGGGGGTTGGAGTTTTTTTTAATAAATAAATTTTTGCTCATTCTTGATGAATTAAATAAATTCTTTCAGGAGAGTCTTGAAATAAATAATTTCAGGTGGGGGTATTCTTAACAGGGTGTTATTTGATTTAGGAATGAATATTCAGGACTTCGGGCGCCCAAAATAAATAACTTTCCACTGAGGAAAACTCCAAGCACCCCCCCCCCCTATTATTAAATGGTGGTCCCCTTAGAGCTATAAAATTTCACATTTGATGCTATTTATAAATGCACCAACAATAGCCCAATATTTTTGCCTCCTTTTATTTTTGTAAGATTCTTTTTGTGTTTCGTCTTTTTGCCATTTTTAGCCAAGAGCATTGTGGAATCATCAGCATGTAGCAGACAGTGTTGGGCCACTCGGTTGCAGCTGAGTCCATGTTACAGCATGATATAAAGGCCCATAAAGGACCCAAAAAAGCCATGAATATGGCACCATAACCATAAAGCAGGGGCTCAAAACTGCTCAGCACAGCTCGTTGCTAAGAGGGGTTTCTATGGCATTGCTATAGCCATCGTCATGGCAACAGTAAAGAGGGAACCCTGTATATAGGGGGAGGGGTAGGGGGTAATGCCACAGGTCATTGACCCACATGCAAAGGAAAATGGGGGGGGGGGGTTAGGTGAATGGGGTGGGGGGATATTTCGACCATTGGCCAAGCACATTGGATGATGAATGGCATGATGTCATTCACCAACCCAGAGGCGTATATTGCAAATGTAAGAGTGGTCTCCAGAATTGCAGAAAGATCAAGGGTTGGATGGAAAGGGGGGGGGGGAGGTCAGATATGCTTGGTCAAGCCGGTGTTGGGGTTGGTTAGGGACGTGGTGATGAAAACCCCCCTTGTCATTCTTAAATACGCCCCTGCATGACCTGATAGGGTAACAGAAATGACCCACTATGAGGGTAGCAATTACCCCTGAGGAAGGTGTGATGTCATTAGGCATACCATTGACCAATGCTACCCCCCCCCCCCGAAAAAACACACACACAAAAAAGATCTTCTTTTATTCTAAATTTTTAATTTACATCATTACCATTTCATAAAATTACAACCGCCCCCCTCCCTCTCTCCAGCTTCCTCCAGATCTTGCATTTCCTACCCATAGTTTTGCATAACAATTATCCAACATGGTTCCCTGGGGGCCCCTTCTTGGCTTCTTGGCCATTATCACACAAGCAGAGGTATAAAGGAGAAGGGCTACTGAATAATTAAGGACCATAAAAAAGAACAATGTTGGCTTTGTAGCATGTAACATATGTAATTGTACCTTGCACAAAACATGTACAGTGTATGTTGAACTAAAGCAGTGACAGATAGTGGCATTGATCGAGTATTCGATTTTTTTTTAAATTCAAAAACCACGTAGTTGAGGACTAAATCACTTTTCAGTTTGGATGTTCTGATACCAATACCAGTATTGGTACCCAAAAAGCAGTATCGGTATCGGATTGGAGGCAGTAATCAACCAATGCTATCAGTTTCAAAATGGTATTGGTATCAGTAAGTATCGACAACAAAAAGCAGTTTCAGTATCGGATGGGAAAGTGGTATCGGTGCATCCCCACTTTTCAGATAATTAAAATAACAAATCGCAGACCTTCCAATATCTAAATTGGTCAATATTATGACAATCACCAAATCTTAAATACTCAACTGGCTCAATCCCAGCAAATAACAATGACTAACAAACATGGTTTCGGTGTCGGGTAGAAAGGGAACCGACTCCCGACTCCTGTTCCTTTGCCTTCCTGAAGAACGACTCAAGATTTCTCAGGTCTCCCAAATTTATACTTCATGACTCGGTCGACTCCCGACTCCCACCCTGAGAATCTTCACTGAAGTGCTGGCTCTTCTCTTCATTATTTGCACACAAGTTCCATGTGGTTAGCGAAGAAAATATATATTCTGCAATGTTTCTAATGAAATTTACATATTAAGAGTAGTTTAGAAGTGTTGTGTGATTAGTCTTAAGAATTTAATACATTTGACATTGTTTCATGATGTGTTTTTAGAAAATTATTTAGATAAGTTTTGGAGTCGGGAGTCACCAGATTAATTGTTCGACTCTGACTCCACCTTGTGCGCCCTGACTCAGACTCTTGATTCCGACTCCAAAGCGCAGCTACGAAATATTTTTGCAGTAATAATATATCAGATATACACAATATATCTCAGGGAGAAAAATATCAAACACTGAGTATAAAATCACATTAGACCAATGACTTCAGACACAATAGACTGTTCAAGATTGGCAATTCTGCCCATAAGTTGGGCTTTGTCTCAGAATAAATAATTCACATTGCCCAACAGTTTACACCCATTTTATGCACCACCCAGACTAATGGGCATTTTATAGCATTTTTTTGCAGCACTGCTGTGGCCACTACTTCAGGGCTAAGCTACAAATTAATAATTAAGGGTTTCTAATGCAGCCTAACTTGCCTAACACCACATATAGGTATCATAAAATAACTCCATGGTAACACTAAGGAAAATGGGAAGTCTGGGTAGATATTAGGTGATTAGATAGACAGACAGATAGACAGATACATGTAAACAACATATCATATCAACACTTACAGAGAGGTCAATCAAAAGTAGATACTGTGGTCCCTGCGTTACAGGCTGCCCCTTCTGCGGCCATGAAACGGTCTCTCATAGGGGTGCAGTCTCTCGTCGCGGTGCAAAATACACCAAAAATCCTACTTAGTACGGGAGGAAGGCGGTCACATTTATAAGGCAAGTTGGTCTCCATCAGGGGGTCTTACAACGCAGGTACCATTGTACAGACAAGATTGACCTATTGATTGATTTGCAAAAAATTAAGAAAAATAGGATGTAAAACCTGATTCACAAGTCCAACAATCAAGGAATTTGAAGGAAATATCCATAGGCTACATGGACCCAAGTCACTTCTTCATTGTCATAGTGTTTTTCAACCCAGCTTTACTACTCCAGTGACCATGATATTTTGCTTCAGGGAAATTTGTAAAAAGGGTAGAGGGGCAACTGATTGTATCTTTTTGTCTTTTGGGGTTTCTATCTATTTCCCCCCAACCCCCTCTATCCGTCCCTAGGGGTTAATATACATTGATAAGATTACCGAAAGATAAAATTGATGTCTGTGATGTGATTTATGACATGTACCCTAAATGTCATGACGTCACGGCCAAGAGCACACATTTTGATGACGTCACTGAGACTTTATGTCCTCCTTGCTCCTGCTTGCCTTGAGTGTTTCCTCTGTAGAGGATCATTGTCCTAAAGTGTCCACACAACACAGGCTACCCATAAAACAAAAAACATAAAAGGATCTATTGGTTAATCAAACAAATTGTGATTGGACTGACCACTCAGCAGGAATAATAAAGTCCAGCTGGACTGAGTCGACGAATGGCCCCGAATCCGCGAGTCTCCAGGGCGAGTCTCTGCGAGGGCTGAGAAATGTGACATCGTCCAACTATTCACGACAGGCTTGTCAATACCAAAAGGATATAAGGATAGTCAATAGATACAAATTAAGTTGCATCTCATCCTGTTTTTTTGCATTGAGAATCAAGAGATACCTAGCTATGTCATGGGGGAACGCAATCTTGAGATGTTTTCTAAACTGAGGACAAGGTTATATTAGAAGCACAAAACCAAACTAAAACAGTGGCTATAACAACATTTAGACCTCCCCATGCTACTTCTACCATTGAAAAGGTACATGTTTGTGGGGCTAAGTTAATTATAGGAAACACCTTTTTAGGTTCTAAAATGCATCTTTGTCAATTACATTGTTCCCTCTGATTGATATTGAACTGATAAAAATGTTTCTGGTGTTATTTATGACATGTACCCTAAATGTCATGACGTCATGGCCAAGAGCACACATTTTAATGATGTCATTGAGACTTTATGTCCTCCTTGCTCCAGGGTCTTGCTTGCCTGAAGTGTTTAAAAACATTGGGCCTCTAGTCTAGGCCTATGTTATCATATTTACCTACTAACTCACAAACAATTCTGAACTTTACCTCAGACCTATTCTTATAATTCCAACCTAACAATTGGTGAAAACAGCAGTGTGACCAACCCAGCAAAGCCTCAACAACAAAGAAGACACTCTAGTTTTCCAGTGGCCATTGGTGGATCAAAGCATGTCCAAGGGCAAAGATATCACCAGATTTATCTGAGCTTGATGGCTCTTCCCCAGGAACAGGACATTGCTTGATTATCTGATGAGCAAATCTAGCAATGGCGAGCAATGGGGTATAGCAAGGATCCAACTGGGCCCATTACTATTGCCCATTGCTGTCCTCCATTGCTCTGCTCCATTGCTCTTGTAGCAGTGTTGTAATATTGCAAAGGGTTGATACAAGATAGTAACTGTTTGGTTGCTGTCAGAGCAGTCTGAGCAGTGGTACACTCAAAAAAGTTTGAACAGAATTTTGGTTTTTCAAAAAAAACTTAGCATTCATGACAATACATCTGCACGGAATTTTCAAAAACCCTAATTGGAATAATATGGAGAACAAGCCACGAAAAACCAATCATTGTTTTTGTACAAGCTTCATTTTTCACAGTACAAGTAGATAAGAAGGATGCCCAGGGCTTTACGTCCTGTATTTAAGTCATACCAAGACTAGAGGAGGACACAGTAATGAGGGGAATCATGGTAAGCTAATTAGGACAGGAGGAGGACACAGAAAGCACGCTTAGCATACATGTAAGGATGATTAAAACTGCTGTCCAACATAGGTCGTGGTGACCTAATTAGAGCTGGAATCGAACCCGGAACCCAGCTATTAAACCGGGAAGGCAATATATACAGTACAACTCGATAAAGAACCTCTGAAGAGCTGTATAACATGCATTACCTCAAAGTGTAATATCTACCGTATTGATAAACTCACAATAATTTCATCAAATATTATCGGATAGACTGATGCCGAAAGGAGAATCAAAATAACACATTACGCACAAATAATATCACACATACAGAATAGGCGATGGTCAAAACAATTTACAGAACTAACACTGACTCACATAATCAATCGTGCGAACTAACATTGGTTTTATTCTAATCAAGCGAAAGCTCGTCTGCGAAAACCCTAATCAAGGGAAACCGGTAATGGCCCAATAAAGGAAGCTGTTTATCCAAAGGTCCATGAATTGACCATGTATTAGAGGGCAGCCTTTGGTCAGGGCATAAACATACAAGTGGGGCTACAGGACAGGGTTACAGGACTAGGAAAGGGGCTACAGGACTGGCAGGACAAGTAGGACCCAGAGTAGGACATGGATAGCACTTGGGCAGGGTTTGGTTACAGTACCATGTTTTGAAAAGTGCTCTTCTTTTATAGCCATTTCTAAATTTGTGTTGTAATACTATTGCATTTTTCAGGGAGCTTGTGGTTAGCAGCATGATAATTATATCTTCAGCCAGAGGCAGACATAATGATGAGGTGATATGGCTGCAAGTCCACTCAAAGCTGTTCCACTCAACTGCACAAGCAAGCTTAGTTGGCAGTGCTCTTAGTTTTGATTCGCTGGGTCCCAGGTTTGAGTCCAGCTCTGGTCGGTTTACCTGGACCTGTAGGCCTATTGGACAGCAGCTTCAATCCTTTGCCTCATTGCTGTGTCCTCCTCCTGCCCCAATCATTATCATTCGAATCAATCACAAGAACCTTTACAAATCAGTCAAACCAAAAATCAGTAAAATCCTTAAAACTGCACAGTGGCAGATACAGGAGGGGGGCTAGGGGGTCCGCCCCCCCCCC
The DNA here is from genome assembly GCA_026936325.1 of Platynereis dumerilii. Taxonomy (NCBI): domain Eukaryota; kingdom Metazoa; phylum Annelida; class Polychaeta; order Phyllodocida; family Nereididae; genus Platynereis; species Platynereis dumerilii. The sequence goes on along the minus strand of JAPTHN010000005.1, from coordinate 18,770,640 downwards.
CCGACCACCAAGATTAATAGTAGCATTTTGAAGAAAAATTGCGATAACGCGGGCCCGCGAATGCCGAAACACGTTCGGGTCCCCATAGACGATCGTGTCTGGATCCGCCACTGCTTCAGAAGTCCATCGTATCAAATTGTATTGTATTGTATTTATTGAGAGCTCTCCAACAAGCCAAAATTCTGCCAAATTGATGGGGATGGCTTCCAGTCGCACAAAAAGGCTGCAGCTAGCAGCTGCCGACGACCCAAATCTAAAACATCCTCCTGTAGACCTGGGGTGACTGTCCTTAATGGTACCCATTTCCTGGTGGATATTAATAGCTACATTAATGCTGAACATGAGATAGGGCAGATTTTTATCACTGATCATGACCATAACAAAGGCATAATATAGACAAGGGATTGATATAAATTCCCTATGACTGATATCACGCTCTTATTACATTCTCTGTTACATTGTAGTTCCCTATATAAAGTGAGCTGAACTGAAAAGTTGTCCACATTTGTGTAGAAAACAATTTGTTTGTTTTTTTTAGGGACTGGGGAGGGTCAGCTCAGTTAGTAGAGCACTCGACCGCCAAATTCCAATGACAGGGTCCCGGGTTCGATTTGCGCTCTGGTCGGGTCACCTGGACCTATGTTGGACAGCAGTTTCATTGAAACTGTTTCAGTCCTTCCCCTCGTTGCTGTGTCCTCCTCCAGAGTCCGTATTAGCCGACCATTGCCTGTCAAGTACATTAATACGGTACGTAAAGCCCCAATCATCCATCCACCCCCTAAAGTAAACTGAGTTGTAAGTTGTCCACTATAGAGAGTAAAACACTTTATTTGCCTTTATTATATTGATTTGCCCCAATATAACGGTTCCTTTCGGATTGACGCTGATACAAGGAGCAACCAGGTTCAAATCTCGCCAGAACGACACATTCCAACTTCTGTGGTTTATCACATTTACTTAGTGCTTTCCAGATAAATGAAACAACAAGTGAAATATCAATAAATCCAACTTGATGAAGACAGACATCATGTCAGTGACAGTCACACTATTTTATTTGTAAAAGCTTCAAAATTTTCTCGTTCATCTTCATCACTGACACCAGTTCGGAGTCACTGACTCGAAATAAAGTTGTATTTTTTTTTTATTAATTATTGTGTAGTAATTTGTAACTAAAACCAGAAATTTCTCTGCATTCACCTATTTCATCAATCACATTAAACCTTTTTATACTCCAAAAATACCTTTTAAAAACATCACGCCTGTAAAATCAAACGCAAACACATAGTCACGTACTGAACAGGTACAGATCAAAATAAAATGTAAAACAAATTCTGCATATCCAAAAATTCAAACATGACATCAAAATTGAAATAGATACTTGTCACTTTTCACACCACATATAATGCCTCCACACCTCCCAACAGGTGCAACTGACATGTGTATATCTGCGTAACAAATTGAATCAATCTCAACACAATTTTGACAGTTTCATCTGGTAAAACTTTTACACAGTACAGGAGATAGTTGTAGCAATAAGGAATATTTGTGTTACATTGCACTTCAGCAAAGCTAAAGTTTCCAGGGCTTCGGAGTCGGGTAGTAAGTTAACTGCCTCCGACTCCCGAGGCTTTCTGAAAAGCGACTCCAACTCTTGAGGTCTCTATATTACAACTCTGACTCCCGACTCTGCGAGAGAGAGCGGGAGTCCTCCCTGGCTCCCCATGTTACGCATTTACCCCATATGAGGGACCTTTCACTTTCCTAGCGCAGACATTAGACACTGATACAAGGGCCGCCAATTTACGTCTCATCCAAACAACATCCAGCAGGAATTTTAAATGAAGATCCACTGGTAATTGTGGGTTCCCAACCTGGGGTTCAAACCCATGCAGGCAAGGACCTTCAGCGGAGCAGGCCTGGACGTGGCGGAAACGGAAGTTGAACCTGGTTCCAAAGCAGACACGCTAACCGCTAAGCTACAGAGTCGCATACATGTAAGAGGTTTAGGATTGACTCATCAAGGGTTCTTACATTGTATGACTCATAAATGACTCCCTGATGACTCATGTAGCTTAGATGATCGCTGAAAAAAAGCATTTTTTTCTTAGTCGTAAAAAAATCGAGACCTCTTGATTGAAGGAAACATGTGTGGTATCCTAACCTCTGACAAGTAGAGGATTTAACTAACAAGTTGCCACAAAGTGACACTGTTTTGATTTTGACTTCAAAGTAAGAATTCAGCACACCTGTTCAAGATGTCTCAATCTAAATGTACACTACTGACACTCCAGATTTGAGGAAATAAAAGTCCCACTCTAGATGTTGTATGATGTTAAATACTGAAGTTCATGGGCTCTTGAGATTGGTACAAATATCAAGATTGTCTATGTCCATTTTATCTGTACAATAAAGCATCTAAAACAGCTGATGTTTTCAAGCACTGTTCTCAATCTCAATTGAAGACGAATGGATGATTTGGGCTTTAGACGTCCTGTAGTTATGCACTTGGCCAAGCTTGGTAGGCTTATTAGGACAGGGGGAGGACACGGCACTGAGGCGAAGGATGATTGAAACATCTGTCCAACACAAGCCCAGGTGACCCAGGCACCAGCAGAAGCCGGAATCGAACCAGGGACTGAGTGATTCGCCGCCCAGTGCACTACCAGCAGGGCTAATCCTCCTCCCCGGCCGTTACAGGACATAAAACATCTCATTTCAGACTGACTTCACAAATAACAGTCAAAGGTAATCTAAAATTCCAAACTTAAGCATTTCATAAACTGATGTCCCTAATAAAATTATTTTATTTTCATTTTTCAATAAAAAAATCTAGTTTCAAAATAAAGACTTTGGTTATACCTCCATTGAATGGAATCAATTTTCTCCCACAGTACATTATCATTTGCATGAAAGTGCATGCGTCCATTACACCTTGAATTTTATTGATTCACTTTCATTGCTATGTTCAACATGACAAAGGTTACAATAGCAGAAATGGAGACACAGATATAAACCTTTTACATGTGCAGCAGGCCTATATAAAATTTGACTTTTTCTTTTTTGCAAAAAGGGCATTTTCATAGATAGTTATAAATAATTAACAATTAAATGCATTCTTGTATTTTGAAGAGTGTATCTGCATCTAATTATGTAAAATAATTTGTTATTCTATTATATATCTATCTATCTATCTATCTATCTTTCCATCTATCTATCTTTCCATCTATCTATCTGTTTATCATGCCTCTTTATCCCTGATAACCAATACTCTCAATATCAACCTTTCAAAACATAAAGTTTAAAAGGACATTTTGGTCAAATAGGACTTTTTGAAGTTTCCAACTTTCCATAATCATGCCTCTGTTTGTTTCCATTGACAATGGCTATCTGTTAACAATGTAGGTTTCCAGGGCCATTGTGACCTAAGGCAAGATAAGTCCCGGATCTGACCAAAGTTTGATTGATGATGCCCTTAAAAGGACATTTGACCCTTGACCTAGAGATTTTGAGGTCAAGGTCATTACCCAGAATGCCCTTCTGTTGTCCAAATATGGACATACTACTGAAAACCCTAATTATCCCAACAACTGTGATTATAAACTTGTTGGTTATTGGTTTTTGGCATGTTTACTTGACATAAATAATGATTTCAGAATAAGTGCCACTTTAATAGCAGTATTTTGAATAGTCAGAGAGACACTGACAACGAGTAATTAATGGTTGTAAAAAAAGTTTTTGAAATCCACAGGAAAAAGAGTGTCATTATAAATATATCATATCATATGTGAATGCAAAAAAAATTATATTTAAACTTCATCAGAATCGAAATAATTGTAAAAATTTTTTTATCGAAATCGCTGGTAGAGAGATAGATAGATATGGTAAGTGCAGCCCTCTAAGCCCAGTTCTGGGAACTCACTACAGCTGATTGATGAGACGGGAGAGAGAGCAGGAGTCCTCAACATGTTACATATTTACCCCATGTGAGGGATCTTTTACTTGCCCAGCACAGACACTGATACAAGGGACCGCCAATTTAATGTCTCATCCGAACGACATCCAGCTGGGATTTTGCTCATGAAGGTCCACTGAAAATTGTGGGTTGCTCAACCGGGAGTCAAACCCATGCAGGCAAAGACCTTCAGGGGAGCAGGCAGGCACATGGTAAGGCCAGAAATATTTAATTGTTAGCTTCTCGGATCGACCAACCCAATAGAGACTCAGCATATGTGGGGAAAAAATTAAGCTTAATTGGTAATTAACACACAATTTCTGTTAAATTGCCATTATAAAAACTTTGAGATTTCACTTTTTTTTGTCGTACCATAGAGTTAGAAGTTTAATATAGATCCATTGTCGTACCGACCCATCCGAGAAAAAGTGCCTCCAGAAAGCCCCAGAAGATCCGAGAAGCTACAAATCAATTATGTCTGGCCCAAAGTACCAAATGATGGTAATAATTTTTATCTATTACATTTCACCTCTGTGTGAGGCCTACAAATTGATCAAGATGGTGACTATCCTAGCATGTAATTCACATACTAACAAATCCATCCAATATCTCAAATGACAAAGTTCTTTTGACTATATATCCGATCAATTTACCCGTAAACGTATTGATGAAATGCATAACTTCCAGTCGACTAAATTCGAGCATAAAAGGTATTATTCCACTTAAATAACCTAGAAATATCAATCAATTATTTAGATGAAATAATAATGATCATTCCTAAAATTCTAAATATCAAATGTTACAATTGGTGTCATAAACTGAAATAACAGGAGAGTCTGGTGTGCTGAGAGTCTATAGGGTAGTTGAAGAAATCAATTTTGTCAGCCAAATTATCCAAACCCAAAGAGCTATCATTTTGAAGTACTATACATTTCTGCTGTACACCCCAAGCTCAATACGATAAGACTAATCCAATGGAGCAGAGGTGTTCTAACTTTTACAAAAAAAATCTCTTCATGAAGTTAAAAAAACCCTGACAAAAATCGAATGGCCATGTAGTAGAAAACCTCAACAGTATGATTCAAGCATTCAACTTAAGTTACTGACTTTATCATTGCATCAATGATGCAGACAATACCAGTGCCCCGCTATCAGCCCTGTGGTAGCCATTACTGTGAGACATATATTTAAAACAGACTCCGATGGCAATTCACTGTGGCGTGTACTTACTTTCAAGAGCAACTGTAAAATTTCATAAGAGAGTGTATGACAATAAATCGACTCATCGAGATACTGTAGAGCAAACGTCTATGCGCATATCAGACATTTATAATTTTTCAAAAATCTTTTAAAATTAAAAGAACGCTTTTCCGCAAAAAAAAGTAACATAGGTTAATAAAGGGGTGCCCCTTCTTACCTTGGTGGCCGGCGGGTCGTCCATAATAGTCACAGTAAAGCATTTCCGACTTACCTAGAAGAAAAAGAAATACAACATTAATAAATTGTAATGTACATTTATTTCACAAAATTACAATAAAATTGGCAGCGGTAAACCAGACAGCAAATTTCTATTTTTTTTTCAGGAAAATGATTTTTCCTTATAAATCATAACTTTCATAGTTCACAATAAATTAAAGATTGGTTGCCTAAAAATAGTGATAGGCTTTTGACAACTGTCTTCTCAAAATATTGTCAAATTGTAAATAACCGATAAATTATAGAGGACCTACCTGTATTATTACATTTAACTTGTAAACAATGCATTTCTATATATGTGAAGTTATCCAGTGCCAAGCTAAGTGTATTTTTAATTAATTTCTGGGCATTCTTTGTGAGTTGAAAGTACATGTACTCTCAAACTTTGGTATCATTTAACCACAACCCATTTGACACTCATATTAGGTTATTCTTTGTTGCTATTTCGATCTTTCAAAAATTTATTTTTTCTTATTGCTTCATTGACTGACATTGACAATGTGCACAGGATGAGATGATGTAACTTTGGCAGCTGCCAGCAGGAGTGCTGCATTCCCAGTGTCACTGCCTCCTACTGCCCCCTGTCGCATAAATCTCAGAATTCTCAGCAGTTATCTCAGAGATCCAGAGATCCAGCTTAGCATGTGATCAGTGGCAGTAAAGAGCGATTAAAAGTATGGCAAGCAACAATATTAGCTCGAAAAATAAACTTTTTCACATAATGTATGTCCATTCCATATCTATATTGTATACAACATCAAATGTTGATAGGATGTAAAGCATATGGATTCTAGGACTAATATAAAATGCAGACATGATATAAATTCATAATGAAATGAACAAGTCTTGATTATGCAAACTCTAATACACAGAAGATTTACCCAAGTTAAGAATTTTGGCAGCATATAAAATTTCCAAGAAAACCATTTTTGTTAGCTTTATAATCTCACATCAAAATTTGTTTTAAAAATTGTAAATTTAGTGCACCATCCAGCATGGAATTATATACATAGAACTCCTCATAGACAACATTTCACATTAGCGCACTGAATCAGTTTGAAGTCAGTTTAAAGCATACTAAAAACCTTGGTATTGGTGGGTAAAAGAACTAGATTTAGTAGGAGTGGGTAAAACGTAATAAATGTGCCTCTTTTAACATTTTTACTTCCTTTTTTCCACAATTTTCGCCTGATTTTTAACACTTTCATTTTTATTCACTAATTTATTAGCAGGTCTTAAACAAGTCAACCTGAGACACTGTAAGCCCCTCCAGTGGGGTAACTTTACAAAGAGTTAAATTCAAGGACACACAAAATTAACAAGTAACCAAAAAGCAAATGAACCAACTGCATAATTTAGCACTTTGCAAAACAGACTTGTGCAATAATTACCAACACACTTAGAAAATGATATGTCCCCCAAATTTATGCTGATTTGATCGTCAGAGATAATAGCCCTGTAATTTTCACAAATTTAAACTTAAATTTAAGACAGCATGAGTGTGTTTTTATTTATTAACAACACTTTTTGCTACTTTTATGTTCTGAACAGTTCGAATCTAGATGCCTCCTGAAATCTGAAAGTATTTTTTAAACATTAAGGAAGGAAAGATGGTAGGAAGAAAGGAGGTATGAAAGGAATAAACGAAGGACTTAAGGCACGAACGACTTAAGGCACGGACGACGATGGAGCAAAGGCACAAAATGAAGAAATGAAGGAGAGAAACAAAGAAGCGAGGAAGGAAGAAATTAGGAAAGAAGAATTAAAGTTAGGAAGAAGAAACAAAGGAAGTAAGCAAATTAGCAAGCAAACAAAAGAAGCAAGCAGCAAAGGAAGCAAGGAAGGCCAGAAAGAAGGAAAGGACAGAGGGAAGGAAAGGACAGAGGGAAGGACAGAAGGAATGGCAGAAGGAAAAGCAGAAATAGGACAGGACAGAGGGAAGTTAGGAAGCACATGGCCTTGGTTTAGAAATTACAGGTATCTATGCCTGGAAAGTATTTATTCACATGAGGTAAATGTGTAACATGTTGTGGACTCCTACTCTCCCTAATTTTGAGTTCGCCGTGGCCTAATTGGTAAGTGCGTTTGTCAACTGGCTTTGAGGGCGTGGGTTCAAATCTCACCACGGGAACTCACTTCAGTCCGAGCCCATGGGATATTAAATGTAGGCGGGTTGTATCCAGTATTCTATGCTGGGGCAACTGAAAGACCCTGGGCATCCCTGAATTAATAGGGTATGTGCCAGATTCACAGTCTTCTCATCTCATCATCATACAGCGATCGCCCGCCTCAATTTAGCCCACCAAGATGCTGCAGAGGCGTAAAACACAAACAAACAAACTCTCTCTAATCTTACCATCGATCAACTCTCTTGAGCAGCCAGAACTGAACTTAGAGGGCTGCACTATCATCTGCATTTTCTATACCATGTCATCATTATGTGTGCCTCTGTCTAATTACAACAACAGCTGTTCTCAACATATATAGACAGAGATTTATAAATTACAAGCAAGCTTTCCAGGACTTACAACTTCAATTCTAGTAGTCTAGAATAACACTTTGATTTTGGATCATTTCAATAGACTTTCAGTGGATCATCAATCAGCATTCTAATCATTAAATCACTCGAAACAAGCCAGGGGTTAACATGAAACAGGGAAACCTGATCTAACAATTACCTGAAAATGACACCATTTCAAAATTGTCAATCTATACAGTTGGCAATCGACTGGTGTTGTCTGAAACATAGACTAAAGCCCAGGGCAACCATATCATAGCTTTCCCAACGTTTTCTGCCTTTAACCATATGAATTATTTATGACATGTAAACTCTCTTACAATATCTTTCCCCCTAATCATCGCGAAAATAAAAGGGAGAAAAATGTATTGTTTTAATATGCATACAGATAGGATTAAAATAACTTGTTTTAAAAACTTTTTTTATCAATACAATCACATTTTTCAAAGATTTTTAAAACTTTTTTTTTGTACTTGGTATTTTTTCATTGAATATTTTATGACACATGCACTTAAAAAGCTTAAGGCAAAAAATGGTCTATTAGAAAAAGTGTTAAATTTTGTTTTCGACTTGTCAAAATAGGTGATCATACACCTTTGTATATACCCATGAAGTACTGAACTACCAGAGCAAGTGAATTCAGTCAAAGTATTCTCAGTACTTGGGGATCAGAGAATGTACTGCCATGATAAAATATTAAAATAAATATCTCTTTAATAACTTGTCAATAATATGACAGTTGAAATTTCGATTGATTTTCCACTAGCTTCTGAGAGAATACACATCAATTAATTATGATCTCTTATTCAAGCTGCATGGAAGTTTACTTTGTAGTTGATAAAACATGAAGCACTTTTTACCAAAGACAAATATCTTGTACATTCAGTTTCAGAAGTTAAGAGTCTTGTGGGAGGAGACAAATTTCAAATTGAATTGTCAGAACAAAGTTGTTAAAAAGGCACATGTGAAAAACCTGAACTTTGGGGTCCCTGGTTCTATTCTAGGTTGGGGTTCTAAATGCAATCAATCAAAAAATCAATCAATTTATAAAAATCTATCTTTTTGTCTATCTACATACATGTTTTTATCTGCAGTTTGTCTATCATTATATTTGTCTATCAGCTATCGATAGCAGCTGGGAGGCAGAGTGGTTTTAAAACGGGCTCCGCAGAAGGTCTTTGCCTGCAAGCTCTGCATCCTTGGGTTCAAACCTCAAAATTTACAATGGACCCAAAATTTACAATGGACCTTCATTAGCCAAATCCCAACTGGATGTCGTTTGGAAGAGACATTAATTAAATTGGCGGCCACTTGTATCAGTGTCTGTGCTGGGCAAGTAAAAGATCCCTCACATGGGGCAAACATGTATAATGTTGAGGAATCCTGTCCTGGGACTCCTGCGCTCTCTCCCATCTCATCAATCTACCCTAGTGAGTTCTCAAAACTGGGCTTAGAAGGCCACACTTACCATATCTATCATTCTATATGGTCTATTAAATTTAAAATAACTACATAACGTTGCGACATCACGCTCATTACAACATACATATATTAAAATTCTTCTTTTTTTTACATTAATTATTAATTTCATTTTTACCTTTTTTTCTGCCACTGATTGACAAGAAAAGTGATCAGTGATCAGCTGCTAAAGGGTTATACTCTCTCCCTACAGCAAGTGGCTCATGGTGCCAGTTTGCAATGGACCTAATGCCCGAGTGACATGCAATGGGCCCATAGCCTGTTCATCCTGGCAGTGGAGAAACCACCAGGCCCAGGCCTACCCTTCAGCTTAATAATTAGCCTCAAACTTTTAATTAAGAGTCAACAATAGCTAACCCTAGTAATTGATTAATTTGATTAATAGCTTTTTGCTACTAAACTATACTATTAACCTTAACCTATCATTATTAAAGTTAATCATTAACCAATGGTCAGCTTCAGCTCACTAATGTCCTTTAAGTTCACTGATTTTCGATGATTTGAGGGAGAGGGTTTGCGGAAATAACGATAGATGGATGGATGGATGATTGGGGCTTTATGTCCTGTATTTATGCACTTGGTAGGCTAATTAGGACAGGAGGAGGACACGGTAATGAGGCAAAAGATGATTGAAACAGCCGTCCAACATTAGCCCAGGTGACCCGGCAAGAGCTGGATACGAACCCTAAATAACGATAGATAGAGAGATAGATATAATAGATAGATTATCATAGACAGATAGATAGATAGATATGTTGAGTGCAGCCCTCAATGCCCAGTTCTGGGTGCTCACGAGGGTTGATTGATGAGATGGGAGAGAGAGCGGGGTCCTCAACATGTTTAAAATTTACCCGGTGTGAGGGATCGTTTGCCCAGTACAGACAACGGTACAAGGGCCGCAAAATTTAACATCTTATATGAGCATAGATAGATACTATTAGACAAAGAAACACCTGCTCAAAAGTTTAAACTTCAAAAACAAGATTCTCAAGTTGCAACAAACTTGATGAGAGGTGATGAATCATAAATTAGCTCAATTTTCCTCAAAAACCACACGTCTTTTCATTTATGTAATTTTACCTTAAAACATCAAATTGTTTCAGTAAAATATTTAATTTATCTAAACCTGACAAAACCTTTTGAATAGTTTCATTGTTTGAGTGCAATGTGAAATTGTAGCAAATACAATCAAGAGACCACCTGGAACTGGCAGAATAACTCCAACAGAGTGTCAAGTGGGGTGAAATTAAAAGGCAAACAAAGAAAATAAATTAAGAAAAATCCAAAGAAGATCTATATAGTTATTGTTGTGGATTACAGGGCTTTATCTCCTCAAATTATGCACTAAAAAATATAGGATAGGTATCGTTAGGTAGGACCACAGTTATGAGGTGAAATGCACTCTTGGCACAGGACGAAACATCTGTCTGACATGGACCGAGAATTGAATCCGGGTCCGAAAGGTTAGGAGCCCAGTGCGCAACCAGTGCAAGAACTATAGGCCTAAATACAGGGAAGATGATATTTCGGTTAATTTGAGACACTTCAGACCATATATATTTATTAAATTATCTTACTTCATGACATGAAGTTATTACTCACACAAATTGTAGCAATGTCTATATAGACAGATCTATTTGTTTTTTCTTTCAATCCTTTGCACAGTACTATTTGGCCTCACATAAATTAAACAGATAGAGGGGAGGAATGTGAAATGTAGCAATATATTTGTGTCACCGTGGCCTTGGTTCATAAGAAATGGCGAGCAGGTATCTTGGGATTTTGCATCACTGACTGGGAATTTCTTCATGCAGGAAGACCTTATAAAATGTCGGTCTGTATGTTTGTCCATCTAGCTGGGCTTATACTATTGATAAGGCTTGGCCTAGGGACAGGATTTCAAAAGAAGAAGAAGAAGAAGAAGCCTTTGCAAAATGTTAATCTACATGTTGATTTTTCAGTCCATTGCACAGACGAAGTCCATCTCAACAGACTTTACAATACAGTTACACCCTTGCCAGGCCTGTCCACGCATGAGCCTTTCTCAACTTCTTATACAGCCAAGCTGCTTTTTCCTGTGCGAAAGGGCCACAATGCTAGGTCATTCTACCGTCTGCCGTCACCATCACTGCCTAATACCCATTTACACCTGGGTGGAGTGAAGCAAAGAGTTATGGAGGATCTGCTCAGTTCCTCCATGCCATGGTAGGGAGTTGAACCTGCAACGTCTCACTTGAGTCACTTCGCAGCAATCGCAGGCGAGCCTTGCAATGAGCTTTTAAAATGTGTACAGAATCCTTGGCTGATATCATGTATTGTAGACATGTGGATGGGACCTGGGTTTGATTCCTTGCTCGAAGGAGTCAAGAGCAACACTATGTTAGACAGATGATTCGTCCTGTGCCAAGACTGAACCTAACATCATAATACAGGCCTGGCCTGTCCTACAAATTCACAGCCTTTTGGGAGAAAAAAAAAACAACATAAAGCCCTATTCAACCATCAGCTAGGCTACCATGTCGTCCATATTGCTAAATGTACCTGCATCAAGAGGCCATGCCAATCCAGTGACTCAAATGAATGGATCTACTAAAGAATCCACACTTTCTTAATTGAGTTATATCACTCCAGTAGTTGGCCCTGCAGCCTTGGGTTTTTGTTTGTTTTTCTTAAGAATTATGTGTTTTTATTTGTTTTTCATGTTTCTTTCATTTTTTATTTGCTTATCTTGATAATTTACACATATTTGTCTACATGTCATTATTCACGTGTCTGCACATAGATACTTGCACAATTTCATGCTTATCAAAATTGTGTTGAAAAGTGTGATATATATCTCATGTAGTTAAGCAGTTAGCAATTATTGAAAATGGAAGATCCAAACAGGTAGCGCAGGCTAATGGAGACAGGAGGAGGACATGGCAATGAGGCGAAGGATGATTGAAACTGCAGAAAATAGGTCCCGGTGACTTGGCCAGAACAAGTATCGAACCCGGGACCCAATGATTGGAACCCTGAGCACTATCAACCGAATCAACCACCCTCTGTTCTCCTGAGCGGAAATAAATGTATGTTTTTATGAAACAAACAAATAATATTATCAAGAGCAATTTGAAAATTAAGATCTTTAGAAAACTTGAAGAACATGACAGAATCTTCAGCACCTGCAACTATGCATGCGTTTGAATCCTGAGTTGTTGTTTTTTTTTTTCAGTAATAGATAATTTATTCTATAAACAACTAACTTATCATTATCTCCATAATACAAACTGATGGCATTACGTAATATTCCAAATTAGTTTATGGGGCACTCACCAGAGGGGGGGTGTAAAGGAAGTGCTCTTTAATCATCACTTTTTGCTACAAAAGTGGCCAAATTTTGTGACCAAAAATCTGACCAAAATACTCTTGCAGAAAAAAAGTACTAATACAAAAAATAAAGAAGAAAGAAAAACATATTTTATTAGCATGGAACCATGAGCTACTGGATACAAGAATTCCTCAGAAATACACCAAAGAGCAAGTAAGAGAGAGACCGCCATGGTACCAGGGGCTGGTTTATGGGATGAGACAAGGACAACAAAAACTGACCAAAATTTGACCAAAAATCACAAGAAAAAATCCTATAAACAACACCAGATAAAAATTAAAGGATGAAAAAATTACCATGAGGTGAAAATGACCCTCATTACTGACGAATATACCCCCTCCCAACATCCAGTTTTACCCTAGAAATTAAAAATCTCATAAACATTGATTGTTTATGTGAAAACAACAGATTTTAGTCGACTGCAAGCCACCAGTTTCTCAGCTTTTTACCCAGCAATACTTTTAAGCAAGTTTATGATCGTACACACTGCTGCATTAGTACAATGGGGTTACAATCTGGGGTGACTTATTATCCTATGGTCATTCAGTCATTTCAGTTTCAGAAGATGATTACAGCTTAATTTCTTCTCTCTTTTTGGCCAATTGTCCACTATGAGTAGGTAATCATGGAGCTGGAGAGACAATTAGGGGCTTTATGTCCTGTATTTATGCAGTTAATGGCCTATCAGGACAAGAGGAGCACACAGCAATGTAGCGAAAGATGATTGAAACTGCTGTCCAACATACAGTGCCGCCTGTTAGTAAACGAAACGCATGATATTGTGCCATTGCATCTATGCAAAACATCCTCAACCAAACTGCTTGTGGAGGCATGAATTTTCATCCAATGAGAGGGAAACATATTTGGTCATAAAGGCCAATATGTAAGGCATATTGTATAACAATGGAAGCCAATTTTCTCAGCTGTAGTCGAGTTAGGTATTGGTCAAAGCCTCTGATAAGTAAGTGAACCACTCTTCCCTATTAAATAACATTGGGACTGTGGTTCACTTACTTATCAAAGACTTTGACTCATACCTAACTCCAACTACAGCAGAGAAAATTGGCTACTAAATGCCTCACATATCGGCCTTTATGACACAATATGTTTTCCTCTCATCAGATGAGAATTCATGTTTCCCACGAGCGGTTTTGCTAAGGATGTTTAGCATTGATGCAATGGCACAATATCATGCGTTTCACTTACGTAAAGGCGGCACTGTTAGTCCTGATGAACCGGTCACTCCAGGAGGTTCAAGAACGGGAAGGTTATGGCCCAATCCAAGTTACAAAGTTACGAAAAGAGCAGTCCTGAATCAAACCTGGGACTCAGCGATAGGAAGCTTAGTGCGCAACCAACATAGAAATACATAGAAGGGACATGAGGCTCTGGCAGATGAAGCAACCAAATCCACCATCTTGGAACTGCCCTGAATACTTGCACAATGGACCGTGACGTCACCAATAACTGTGATGTCACTTATAACAATGGCATGACCATAATTAGTCTATGATGACGTCATGTCTCAGGGCAGTTCCAATGTGGGGGATTTGGTGACCTCATCTTGAGGTGGCATCATACAGCCTCATGTCCGTTCTATGTATTTCTATGGCAACCAACTAGGCTAACTCCTCTCCCCATGCGGATGTGTGTACTTCTGTCTGTCTATCTATCTATCTATCTATCTATCTATCTATCTATCTATCTATCTATCTATCTATCTATCTATCTATCTATCTATCTATCTATCTATCTATCTTTACATGACCTACCTGCCACCCATTTGCACTAATATTCTTAAAAGTAATAAGGTTAACGGCAATAAATCTAAATAAACCATCACAAAAGGCAAATACCAGACAATTCTCTTTAAAGTTGCACTTTGCTTGTGATTTTTTTTAATTGTCCAATAAGTTCATGAACTACCTGAGCAATGTATGCAATGACTTGGGCCTTTCATGATGCTTTATAGGGTCTTTCTAAGAACAAAAGGTGAAAATCATGATATTGTGAAAAGTTTAATATTTTTGCTTCATTGCAATGAAAATTACTGAAATTAGTAGTAAAATTACCATTTTGCACTACACATTCGCCCTATGTGAACAGACAGTCAAGGGGCTACTAATATATTTTCTTTAAAATGTCTCATCCGAATGAAATCCCGCTGGAAGTTTGCTCTTTATAATATCATAAAACATGATAGAAAACACTTCGATTTCTGCAAATAACTTCACAACTATGGATATATATCATATTATACATATAACTATATTAATCAGAACTTTTTTCCATAATTCTAAACGTATTCAGACAAAATGCCATGAAACCATTAACACAGATATATGATACTTCATAATCATAATATTTACTTTGGAAATTAATTAAGCTGTGTAGGAGAGAGCTCTGGTTCGCGGAGTCACTGCACATACTTGATAGAGGTATGGGGAAAAAACAGAAATATAAAAACAGCAAAATTGTAACACTTTAAAGTTGCTACATTTGACCATCAAAGCATTTACACTCCTGTGGAGAGCCCCCCAAAAATCTAACCCCCCCCCCCAAAATCCACCCCCCCCCCGTTCGTCACATAGCCTACACTCATGGGATAAGGAATTGGGAGGGGGGTCTGGAACTCTAGATTTGTTAGGGGGCCTTCACTGTTTTGTATTTTATAGCTTCACACTCGTGCAGACTGGCCCCGTGTATGTATCTCAATTTCGGACCCTGCCATTGGTTCCTCACTTCCCGCCAGATGGCAGCAGCATACACACGACCTTGAACTATTTTCAGAACTCTCCTGCCAGTTTTTTTACCCCCATATTTTCTAGTTTTTGTCAACACTTCTCCCCAAATTACCATTCTTTCTTTCTACTTTTTCACTCCTTTTTCTTAACAAACATTTCTCAGTGCTCATCTCAATCAAGTCTCCTACCATAAAACAATTGGGAGTCTAATTAAAGAATCACAGATATAAAAAGGCAATAATAAATGACAATCATTTACATGTACTTCAATGAGTGACAGGCAATCAAATAGCATTATAGATAGATAGACAGATGGATAGACAGATAGATACCAGATAGGGCCTAGATAGATGGGCAGAAAGATGGATAGACAGAAAGACAGATAGGCAGAAAGATAGATAGATTGGTAGAGACTACTAGAGAGATAGATAGGTAGAGAGACAGGGTTACAGCCCTATGTTCAGAAGGTCCTATGGTCAGAAGGTTCAAGGAAGTCACCGAGGGACAAATAGGTAGAGAGACAGCTAGGTAGATAGATAGATAGACAGGTATAATATAAGATGGACAAGAAAATAGATGGCCAGGCAGATAGATGGACAGGCAGATAGGTAGATAGATATTGAGAAAGATAGATAGATAGCATTTTTCTAATCTACACAGACATACAAATCGCACATATTTTATACATTAGTTTCTTCCTAAATCACAAATTATTCATGATATACATTTTTTCAAGGGGTGGGTCTGGGGAGGGGTAAAACATCTACTTTGCCCAACCCTCCAGATTTATCTTCAACATAATCAACAAACATATTCACACTTGGTAACCTGTTTTCATTTTATCATTAAAAAATATCATAAAATCATATCTCCCATATAAATCTCTTTATAAATCACAATTTATTTTATTAATATGAAATATTTTTTTGAGGTGGGTATATGGAGGCGTATAACACCTCCCCTCCCACACCCTACATGTTATTTTACCCTCTGTCCCATGCCCCCCTAATATCTATCCCATAATTTAGGCACCCCCTGTGAGAGAACTGGGAACTTTATGACTGCACTAACTGGATTATCTATAAGTCAATATTATTCCAGATAACTCCTCCATTTTTTGTTGTATGATTTTTGCAGTTTTGTTGATTTTTCTAACTATTTTACTCACAGCCATGGTTGATTGATCCGAAGCTTTCACAAAGTCAAAGAAATTTAAAAGTAAGGCAAAATAACAATAACAATACAAAGTGGTCAACTAATTAGTGAAGCAATTATCAACCAGTTTATCAGTAACCAATTTCTTTATTTTTAACAAGCTAGTAGCAGTTTCGGAATGGATAGATAAGCTAGATAGACAGGTAGATAGACAGGTAGATAGACAGGTAGATAGATAGATAGATAGATAGATAGATAGATAGATAGATAGATAGATAGATAGACAGATAGATAGACAGATAGATAAAATAGACAACTTTTTTTCTAATTTAAGACCTTTCATTGAAGTTTTCTCTGGTTTTCCCATGCTGTCAGAGGACATATATATATGCAGAAGTCACAGAACTGTTGCAAATGACAAATGACAATACACTCAGTAAATTCTCCCCCTGTCGGCGGAAAATTTACGATTGTTTACAGCGACTCCTATAGGCGGACGTAGGAACGGACTTTTGGGCAAAAAAAAGTCCTCCTTCAAAAAGAAAACAACAAAATGCTACCACAAAACTCACCGAGTGGATTCTTGTGGTTTAAACACTTTATGAAGTGGTCGTGGGCTTTATGTTATCTCTAGTACACTGTAATTAAAGAAAAAGTCAACAAAAGAAAGTAAAATAGAAAGAAAATAAAGAAAGAGTTCATTCAGATATTTTGTTTTTATGCTCTGGTTCCTGAATTCATAAGGTTACCAGGTCACTAAAGTGTATGACCTGTCTATCATCCAAAGTGTCTAGATCTGTATGCCTGGCTGGTGCATGTTCATCAATACTTCATGATCACCAATCAGTCAGTCAGACTCAGTAAGTCAGACTAAGTCAGTCAGTCAGTCAGTCAGATAGTCAGTCAGTCAGTCAATCAATCATTCAATTAGTCGGTATCAATTGGAAAAGAATCAATCAATCAATCAATCAATCGATCAATCTATCTACCTGCAATTCTATAGATCTATCTCTCAATATATTCACCAATCTATCTATCCATCTATCTATCCCATGATTCCAAAACTTACTGACTTCAAAAATAACTGAATAATGTGTCTAAACTTGCTTAACAAATACATCAGAGGTATTCCACACATTTTGCAAGGTATTATTAAAGCAATTAAATAGTTTAAACAACAAAACATTTAAAAAAAGACTACTTCAGAGAACAAAGTTTATCAGCAACTAAAAACCCTATTTCAAGAGAACCACTTCATTCAACACACAACCTTGAATTGAGCACATCCCAAACCACTTGCCAAGAACTTGTAAGTTCATATTCATTGTAAGAAATAAATAATCACAGGTACAGGAGCACCGTGTCGATACTTGCATTTTGATATGAGTAGTTCCAAGTTATCTGGCACTGGTATTGTGGAGTCATGTGTGGTCAAGGTATTTTTCAAAGGTGAAGATCAGGGAGGGAGAATAAGTAAATGTGTTGATGTGTTCAATCAATCAACAGAAGGGTGACTTGGGCCTATCTCGCAAAGTGGTATCCTATCAGTCATGATCACATTTGATCCTATAAAGATCAGCTTTGAGTAAGAAATATTCCAAGATGTAACTTGTATTATTTTTTTTCAAATGCATATAGGCCTATATATTTTTGCATTTGGGAAGAAAAAAAAAACTGGGGTATTTCTTTGCAAAACATGGAATGTTTCACAATCTAAATTCAAAATAACGTATTTCTATATCAAGATTTCCAAGGAAAAAAGAAGAAAAAAAGAGAATAATCAGAAGCTACAACAATTGCACTAGAATGTGTGGCTGTCAAGTCAAGTGAACTATCAAAACTGTGTATAGAAGGCACTTGTCACAGAAAATCACTTTGAACGGGGTGCATATGGATTTCACATGTCTATGTGTTCAATAACTTCCCTCTGAAATGCTTTTTTCACCACATAAGAAGAATTGGTGAACTGTACATTAATTTAAAGTCAATGCTTCAGAGAAATTTGCACAAGGAATTTCGATAGCCTTCTGTTGTCATGGTGACCTGAAACTTATAAATGTGCCACGCCCTCTTTTGAACAAAAAAATTTTTTAGAAAAACAACCTAGAGATATTAATTTTCATTTTGTTCCATTATTGATGAGAACACTACTATGACTATATGAACTTTTTTTTCAGTATAAGTTTACACTAAGTTTCCACTCAGTTTCTTGGCTTGTCATACAGTTTCATTTTTTTTTCAGAGGAGTACTAAAATGTATCTTCTCAACTTTGAAGTCCCATAGTCATCAAATTTAATCTAAAATTTCTTATCAAATCCTTCATCATCTTGTACAATGTCTAGGGGGAATATATAATTTCAACAGGGGCCTAGAAAGTATACATATGAGACAGTCAATAAAGGTGGAGTTATTATTTCCAGACAAAAAATAAAAGACAAAGCTCACCAAAAAGCCAAAGTTTCAGTATTGTATGTCACATCTATAACAGACTTTCTGTGGGGCAGGATTTCAAAAATCAATTTTCTGCACAAGGTTACACAGCTCTACAGCTTGCAATACAAGAACCAAGTCAAAATGTGTCAATCAAAAACTCCTAATAAATGGAGCTTCAAAAGTCATCTCAACAATAGATAGAATAAACTATTATACAACTAAACAATAGATAATAAAGTCACGTGACCAGACAATAGCCAAATAGAGATAGACAATAGTGAAACAGTAGCCAATATCAGTAACTGAGCCATTCTAGTTTTTCGACCATGCCAGCCAAGATCAAGCATCATAAGATCAGCCAATCAGACAATAAGGTTTCAAAATGTCACTGATCAAAAAGTTATTCAAATCATTTCAAATGATGAAATCAGATTTGATTTGAAAGGTCACTCCATTACAGATTTTGTGGCTCAGTTAACCAGGGATTGGGTAATTGATGATCAGAGTGATTGGTTTAGGGTTCAAATCTTAGTCATGCAATCAGTGTTTATCCTACATATCTAACAGCTGACTGATTGAGTGAATGACAATGATACTACTGGATGAAAAACTAGGCTCATTCTGAACTGGATAGCTGACAAATCCAGATACTGGGGTTACTGAATGACAGTGAACTGGAAAATGTCTCCTTCTCTGACTGACTGACTGACTGATTGACTGACCAATTGGCTGACTGACTGATTTACTGATTGATTGACTGACTGACAAATCAACAAACTCCTTGATAGAATGACCCGAATATCTGACGAACACCAAATTTCCATTATATTAAAAATCCTGAACCATTCGAAGTGGCATTATAATAGTGAATATAATGAAACTCATTAAAACATCATATTTGACAAATGTACCAACTATTCCCCAAAAGTATCATGCAGCCATATTAAGGGCAGATAGCCATGGTCTATCACATTTTATGGCTAAAAGAATCTGACATGATGACTCTCTATTGAGGATAATGTCACAATATTCTAGTCAGATTGTTTGGTCATAATGTTTTACATTCATACTACATGCAAATGACACATGCTACATTCCTGTAATGTATATACACGTGGACATTAATGCACTAATCAAATTATTTTTAAAAGAATATACGCTAATATGTGACTCGCAGTAATGTTGTATTAATTGTGCCATTGCTAGTCCTATGACTGCCCCATAAAAGTGACAACATGACTAAGACATGAATGCATGTAATGACTGTTATTGTGATATACAGGAAATATAGGTTGAACAAAAATCTGGAAGTTTTCATGAAAAATATTGATTGGTGCGTGTGTCGTTGGATTTTTTCCTCTCTGTAGTTCAGACAACAAATTGTGCCTGTCAGTCAACAAGTGAAGACTCAAAATTGGTCTCTCAACCTTCAAGTTTTATCCCAGGCAGGCCTGAAGTAGCTTAAATCATTCTCAACCACGTTGTAGATTTGAATCAAAGGCAAAATATGGAGGAACCGAGAAAATCAGTGGTGTATATATGCTCCCAGATTACATATCAAATCAGTGGTGACTCTTAGATTACTTATTCATCAGTGGCGTATACGCCCAGATCACTGATTAATCGGTGGTGATACTCCCAGATTACTAATTAATCAGTGGTGTATACTCCCAGATTACTAATTAATCAGTGGTGTATACTCCCAGATTACTAATTAATCAGTGGTGTATACTCCCAGATTACTAATTAATCAGTGGTGTATATACCCTGAGTACTATTTGGTGTAAAATAAAAATTACAAATTAATCAGTGGTATATAAAATAAAAATTACTAATTAAGGAGGATCATCTCAATTCACGGTATGATTTCTATTCAAACCTATGACTATATATATATATATGATACCAAGTATTGCAATATCATCCATGAGCTCATAAAACTCCATGGGTTGAGAGGGGAACTTTGTCAAAAGGCTTTATTTCATTGAGAAAAATAGGAGAAAAAAAGAGTTGAGGAAAAAAGAAAGAAAACCAGGTTTCTTCCACATGAGTAATTTCATGCACTCGTCTTTGTGAATGGGCTGCCGACTTGCGGTTTAGTTGGGAGAAAAGGAAGACAGAAGCTGTGAAGATAGATAGAGAAGAGACTGAAGAGAGATAATTACAAGTCAGAAATACAATGGTATGACTCCGCACAAGCTAGAATACTCAATAGATCTCGGTAGATAAAGTAGTTTGGCATACTGGTATTTTACAAATTTTACCTTCAATAATAATTCCAAGACACACAAAAAATTAATTCTTCATTTTTCTCTTGACTGGAAATTCCTATATTCCAGAGAGGTTGCAGGACAGTCCGAACAACCAAACTCATGATTTCTTTGTTTAAAGCCAGTTGGTTGTTCGTCAGTTATTCAGGTCATTCGTCTCCAGCTTCAAAAATCTCAATTTTAAGAATGTTTTAAAATCTTTTCATGTTCTCAATGAATGAATGAATGCACTGGTCAAAGAGTGCTTTTTCAAGAAGCTTCAAGAGTTGCTTTTGGGTTCGGAGACGATTCTAGCATCGCGCAACAGCAGCATCTGAAAAATTACACTTGCGTTCTTCATGAGAACATTGCGTAGAACTACCACATGTCACTTATGCACCAGAAATAAAATGAAATGTGATATTGAGAACTGCGAAAAGATCAAAATTAAAGGCTACCTCCTTCGAAATAGCTTTAGAGTTTCTTAACGGTGATAGTTATCATTTTTGAAACATAAATTGTTTTGCGGTTCAAACAACATAAATATTATATAAAATTTTGGAACAATTTAAAATAAAAGTAATGAATAGGCCTAAATATTTTTCCTCAGGTCTACTAATTGGCATAAAAATCAATTATATTAATACTATTTAGGGGAGAAAATGCTTTCTTTTTAAATATAAAATGTAATTTTGATGAGAAAATAGTCACATATTTCTGAGACATTGGGAGGGGGGAGCTAGAAGGGAGGGGGTGGTGAAAGGAGGGGCAATACCAGAAATTCATTAAAGCATTTGCGACAACAGTTGGCCCGCTGCTGGTTGCGTCATTATCTGGGCCCAGCATGGTCACATAATTGCTGTACGGTTGTCTGTTTTCATAGATATCTTCTGGTTGGAGGGAGCTATTATTTTCAATCTTTTCACAACCATTCCCCAAATCTTTGAGGAAATCTTTTACTAAATGAGTCCAAAACAGGGCACAATCAGCTCATGGGGCACATGGGGTGGGGACAATGAGGCACCTAACCCCTTCACGTAACCCCCTCGGGTCATTCAAAACACCCTAAAGCTACTCCACAGAAAATTAAAACCCTGGAAACGCTTCATTTCACTCCAACCAGCCCAGAACACAAAAATCCCAATCAAGCACCCCTTTTTAGATGTCCTGAAAATCCTGGAACCAAATTACAAAGTGGGCCAGATTACCAGCCTCTACCCTACTCAGCAGTGCGAGAAATTCTAGCGTAATAATTGCGCAAATGCTGATATTAATATGAGGGGGGATTGGAGGGGGGGGTGGAGAATTGGGAGGGATTAAGGATTAGGAATTCTTGATTTTTCACAGGCATACATTACAAGGGGCAAGCTACTTCATTGAATCAAATCTCTAGAAATCTCATTGGATGAATCACTTTAACGTTCCTATATATACACATTTTATAAACCTCGCAAGAAAGAGATTCAATTATAAGGTGGTATAAACTCACCCTTGCAAGCAAAGTACTCTCCACGAAAGTTAGGATAGGCCTATGTAAGCTTATCGTTTTCCAATTTCAAAATCCAGTGTCATCCGAAATGGTATGAAGTAGTTTTTCAACTTCAAAGTAATCATTTTCATCCACACCTACACAGATATAGTTACAAATTGAGGATATATGTATGTAGGCACCTCCCTGGGGTTTATTCAGTTACCACAATAGTAATCAGACAGTGGTACTTGGAATAACGCTACCTTTGTAAATGATAGAGCAATGTGATCCTAAGCTTAAAATTCTTCAGATTTATCAAAGAAGTCATAATAAGAGCCAACAGTCAAATTAATTAAAATCTCAATGCCAAGAATAAAAGCTAATACCTTGATGCAACTGAAATTAATCTAAAAATTAAAATTTCCCCCCAAAAAATTGCCTGAAATGTAATATTCAATTAAATTTATTTTACAAAGGAGAAAATAACAAATACTGTATGATTCCACTTAAATCGATATATAAAACAAACATCATTTTCGCTCAAACCCGAAGAGACTGATCCCCCTTTACAGAAAAAGAAAAAGAATATTTCTAACCCCAAAAAAAGTTAAAACTGAAAGAAAAGCCCTAGAGGATGACAGCTGTCAGAACCCAAAACCAACCAAGCATGACTTTAAGGGTTTCTTGGTAGATTAAACATTTTCAATAGTGTGACATCGGTACCAGCTCAAGTCCCATAATTTCTCATATTGCACCTGTTCCAAATCTCGTGTCTTCTCATCATGTGGCGCCCCTTTTGTCTAACTGAGGAATTAGAATTAACATGATTATGTCAAGGATTTTTTTCTAGGGGGGGGGGAGGCTGCCCAAGTTTCAAGATGCTTAAAAACGTTTTTTTTTATCAAGTTTTTTGAATAAAAATAGAAAACATTTTTAACAGGTCTGCATAACTATATTCACACAAATTCATAGAGACCAACTTTTATAGAGACCAACTTTTAATTTTTAATTACTGCATTTATAATGAGTACAACACTGTCTCAATAATTTTGACACTGGTCTTTGCCCCAAGACAAGACATATAAACTTTCTTAAAAAAATAAATTATTGAGATAGAATCATAGAATGTCCCATGTTGTAGGAATTGACAGCCCGCAAAGCCACAGAATGTCAATCAGAGTAATTGAAAATGACATTCCGAGAAATTTAAATTAATTTATACCCCGGAGCAACATTATGGGTTAGAAATGTCAAGTGGTCTGAAATAGGTTATTAAAAGTATGTAGGGAAATCTTAAACACAAAAAAAAAAAAAGAATTTGGCATAAAATGTCTTCAAAATATTCAGAAACGAGAATTTGCTTTCGCGGGTATGAGTATGGTTTCACAGAGTGTATTTTTGGAAGCTTGTAGATTCGATAGAATTTGGGGATCTTGTTACATACCGAAAACCAAATATTTACCGCATTTAACGCGACATACTTTTCAAATGATGTCCACCCCAAGTTGAGTTAAAATAACATCCAAACACACATTGCTTAAAATCTACATAGTTATGGCGACAGATCATTAAAATTTCTCAATCTGAAACCTAAACTGAAACAATGACCACACTCCCACAAGGCCACGACTTCCCTCTCCCCACAAAAAAGATGAAAACAAAAAAACTCTTTCCTTTCGAAATTTTAAGAATAGTTCCGGCGGACCAGAAAGATTTTGGAGCATTCACAAAAATGCCGAAACAATACGGGAAACAATTGTCCATAGAAACAATAGATTGTTCCTTAGCAACCATTATTTCCTTATGAGGAAAGAGGTCAATTGAAAACCTTGAGTGCAGAAAACTGACAAATCTAATTGTGGATTCTTGCAAATATATTTGCTTGATCTAGATATCTTCATGTTATTTCTGACACTTCCTAGATAATCGCCATAGTGGCCAATACTAATACAGAATTGTTGAATTAAGGGATGTACCGATCCGATAATAAGGATCGGCATCGGTGCCTATCCAGCACTCTAAAGAAGTATCGGATTGGGTCAGTAGTACTACTCTTCATTTAACCAATGGTATCGGTATTGGAATGGTATCGGATATCAGCTGTATCGGCAACAAAATACCAGTACTTATCGGTATTGGATCGGAAGTGAAATAGTGGTATCGAAGCATCCCTAGTTGTATGTGTCAATAATAGATTGTTTTTCAATCTCAGGCCCATGTCTATTAGCCTCACTTGTTGCTAATATAATCAAGGGTACCCTGCTCTGACTGAGCTTGCTAACTTCTGGATTGGTCACTTTTGAAGTTAGTCAATCAGGGAACTTTTTACAAATGTGACCTTTGCATATTTATCTGATTGGCCAATTCCAAAAATGACCTATTTTCTGTGAAGACGAAGTGGGAACTGGGAACCCTGTATTTACAACAATTTAATTGAACATAACTTTTATTTAGTAATAAAATATAAATTGAGGATATCAAATTAAAAGATGTACAATGACATTTTGCATGAATAACCACCTCACTTCCTAGGAAGATCTGACTGGGAGAATTGCCAAGCATTTATGGTTTCAAAAGTAATATCAAATCATGGGTGTATAATTCATTTCAGATACATTGAAATAAATGAAACGGTTCATTAAACCTAGAAAAACATTTGGCAAAAGCGAGAGTTATTGCAAGTACTGAGTAAAGTTGTTAGTGTGATGGTATTGAAAATAAAGATCAATTGAAAATTTGCAAAATGTATCTATCAATTATTATATGAATGAATCAATCAAATATATCTTTCTACATTACCATCATTATCTATGTGTCTGTCTATCTATCTATCTATCTATCTATCTATCTATCTATCTATCTATCTATCTATCTATCTATCTATCTATCTATCTATCTATCTAATATTTATCAAATCAAAATGACCAATATCATTATAGATATCGGGAGGATTAAATCGACTATAATTCTCATAATCAAAACAAATATATCCTGGAAATGCTGGAATGAAAAAAAAATCTCTTAATTCTCAAGTGTAAAAGGCTTTGTTTGTACTTTCTTTTGGAGATAATTCCAAAAAAAAGTTTGGTCAGAAAACTCCCTTTTTTTCTTAAAAAGCAAAATTAAACAGGGACAAGTAGTTGAAAACTTTTGGCTGAATAAATTTGGCTGAAAACATTTTGGCCATTTTGCCAAGAATTGGTTCAGAGTTTGGTTGCAAGCTCCAATAGGGTGGGTCAGAGCCTGTAATTTGCTACTCATGTTGGTTAACAAGAAAGGGAGAGAGTTTTTGATTTGTTAAGAGGCGTGAAATATGCACTGATATCCACTGCCAACAATTAAATGAGTGAGAAAACAGCCGAAAAACTATCCAATCAAGACAAATAAGCCCTTGAAATGGACCCATGTGAACTATCAAAGCACTAGGTAATTTCCCAAATGATTACCCAAGTACTTCACTGCACTTCTGAGACTCAACTGTAAACCTGAGCTGGCCACCTTCCCTATTATCTCCTATAGCACTGTTCTATTTGCCTGTCATTTTTCAAGAAATTAACAAGTTTTGCAGTGAACATTTTGAAACATCAAAATTTCTGAAAATTTGCACATTAAAATTTTCGAAAATTTGTAGGCCTACATTGAAATTTGCAACATTGAAATTTCAGAAACTAAATCATCTGAAAGTAAGTAAGACGATTGTCTTGTAAGACAACCTGTTGATTTTTTGTGTACATTTATTGTTAGTTTTTCCCATCTTTTTTAATGGTTTAAATCATGGTAGGTCTACAATGTATTATTATTAACTTACTAAGATTTTAACAATTTCAAAATATCAAGATAACTTTCAGATCAACTTGGTGAATAACTTTAATATTAATATGAAGTCACTTTACGAAAGTTTTACAGTTTGACCCACCAGAATCGATTTTTAGCTTCTCGGATCGACAGACCAAAGAGATTTTCTTCCAACGAGATAAAAAAATTGAGGTCACACATGATTTTTAATTTTTTACGTAATTGAAATGATAAAATATCAAAAAATAAAGCTTTTGTTTCGTCCTACCAACAGACTTCGGGAAAACCGGTCTCAAAAAGATCCGAGAAGCCGAAGGTCAATGTTGTCTGGCCTTGGTGACACTTTGGATGACCAGTTTCTTTACCTCTAAGTCTTTTACAATTCCTACTTCAACTGCAAAGTTGCAACAGCAGATTGATAAACTGAGGTAAATAATTCACCGTTATATCAGAATAAGAAATCAATAATGGATTACGGGACAAGTGTCGTGTAAGGAATTACTAACCGTGAATTATTCACGGTGTAAGGGGACAGGCTTACCTTGCCCAAAAGGAAATCCATGCTTGTTACAATTACCTACAGAATCAACATAAGGCATCCTAGCTCCTATATATATACAGGTGACAAGATGCAGGGACTAAATTTAAGAGCTGTAGAAAGTATACTGCCTTGTTTGACACCTGGGCAGGTCAAAAATGACACCAAAAAGTACACAGTTTCTCTGTGGCCTAATGGTTAAGAGTACTTGTCCGTGCTGCCATTGGTACTGAAGGCGTGGGTCCAAATCCAACCCTGGAAATCAATTAAATCCGAGCCCATGAGAGATGAGGTCTATACTGGGGCAGTTCAAAGACCTCCAACATCCTTGAGTGAATACGACATGGGCCAGACTCCCAGTCTTCTCAACTCGTCCAGTTGTCGGTGTACGGCGGTCACCTACAATAAATGTGCAGCTCCCTCCACAAAAACGAGGAAGAGCCATCCGGCTGATCCAAGGTATACCAGTACAACATAAGTCAAGTCAACCAAGAAAATGATCAAGACAAATAGTAACCAACCAACTGGTAACCAAAACACTAACCACTCTGACACCAGTGATGTCACCAAATGTCCCCCAATGAAAAATGGACCACACATTTCATAAAAGATAGGACCTGTACTGTAGTGACATCAATGATGTCTTGAAATGTAATCACATGTCTTTTCCTGGGCTGTAACAACTTTCGGAAGTCATCAAAACACAAATATTGACAATTTCCTATCATATTAGTAGGACATTGCCACCATAATATTGCTAATATCACTGACATAATGCAGTGATATGAAATTAATGACAACCCACTGTTTTCTTTCTAAAGATAGGCCAACTTCCAGCAGAAGTCAAACCATATAAATAATACAAATAACTTTCACAGACCAGACATATTACACAAACCATTACTAATCAATTAATGGTGGTTTTCTGTAATATTAAAATACATGTGTTTAATAGCATTGATATAAGATTATTCATTTATTATAGGATTATATGAAAATAATAATAAACTGCTTTTTTCAAGCGCCAAAAAGACATACTTCCAACAGAAGGCTTCCAAAGCTCCTAACCCTCTATTTCAAAAGCAAAAACATACACTCAATTTATTAATCACACCAATTTAAAGTGATTTTCTTTGACATTACCACAATATTTGGTTAATATTATTGACATAATGTCATTATATTGAACACCAGACAAACAAGGCAGTATCGGAGTAATGATAACCTGCAGGAAGAGCCTACCAGTGGTGAACACTGTGTCTGTAGACAGCCAGGCTCCTATGGACATCAAAACCTTGGCATTGGGCCCATCAGTTAGTTACAGCATCTGCTTCTAAAAGCTATGTGATGATCAAACTCTGATCTTGCTAACAGTGTCTATAATGCCCGGGAGTAATATTATAGTATCATAAAATGATTAGCTCCTGTGCAATGTGTGCATCCTTCCATGCTATATATGTATCATTCATTCATTTTCTCTTGTTTTGTAAATTGTAGTGAGATGTTGTTAGTAACTAAGTGGAGTGAGTAAGATTGTGGAACTTCTCATAAAGTTGTGGTTACTGGTAGGTCTGCTTATTTGGCAGTATTGGGAAAGTTAATGCCCATGTAATAAGCAATTTATCCCAAGTAAGTATAAATGGATAATAGGGCCACACTCCAACTGGTCTCCCAAGCATTGGAGTGCTTTTAAAAGACACTTCCAAGCTTTTATTGAGCACTAAAGCTCCATTGATACAACTTATACATGTAACTAACTCCAGTGAGCCAACTTCACCTGCTCAACTGCTCAACTGCTCTGATAGCCTCTGCAGTCAGCAGGTGTCACTGACTCCAACCAAAGCAAACAACTCCTGCTAACTCAGTTGACTCCTGATAACTACAGCTAAAGCCAGCGACCTAACTCCAGCTAATACTAGCTAACTCCAGCTAACCCAAGCTAATCAGCTTATGCTTGCTAACTTCAGCTGACTCCAACTAATGCCCAGTTCTCACAGCACGTTACGGAGAACTTTTTTACCACTGAGGGGCAGCTTGAGTTGAATTCTAGGAAAAAAATGACCATCCCGGCGACATACAATGTTTATAAAACCATTACATAATTAATTAAAAGCATATCACGGCGGGGTTCTTTTTGTTCACTGCAGGGAAGAAAAGTTGTACGCCGTCCCCAAAAGTTCGCCGCGGGAAAGGAATTTCCTCCTCCTGAGGGATACTTTTATATCGCCCCGAGATATAAAAAGTACCCCTCAGGGAACCTATAACTGCCCCTCAGTGAACCTATTTCACCGCGGCGGGATGTCAAAAACTGCCGGCGAGGCTTCAAATGTCCCCCAGGGGCAGGAGAGGTCCCCGCGGGGGCAGGAGAGGTCCCCTCAGGGGCAGGGGATGTCCTAATATGCCGCCGGAGATGTTTTTGAGACGTTCTCACTGAAAAAATCCCCGCCGGACATCAAAAAATCAATAAAATTTTGGGCTCTGTTCTGCCGTCATGAAAAAAAGTTTGTACCTGTTGAATCTTTTTTGACATCCACGGCGCAGTTTTTCCATTTCTAGGAACCCCTGAGGGGAACAAAAACTTCCCCTGGGGGGATGTGAAAAGTCGACGGCGGATCACCCAAATTCATCCAAATTACCAGGAAATACTTCGACGCCGATTTAAATAGTTCTCCGGGAGCCGCCGTGAGAATGTAGCATAACTCCGGTAGCATCACAAACTCTGTATACTCCCAATGAGTTAATTGTTGTAAACACAAGGACTACCATTCAGGCAAGTGGCACATGCCACAGTTACCGAAGGTGTTTGTCGGGCTACACAGGTGAGGTAGAGTGTCTTAAGTTAAGGAGAACTCAGTCAATTACATCACGCATGTCTGAGTCTGAGTCTACTGATCTATTGTCAATCAGATGGCTAATTGGTGAATTGCACTTAACTAAATTCACACCTCTTACAAGTCCTTGATCACTAACCCCTTTCCACCTAATTACAATTAAAAAGGAAGCTATCCTGACCAATTGCCAAGTGTAATCCCTTTCATCAACACTGTTATCTTCATTGGAGGTCCAAGCTGGCTTGCCAATTAAAGGCCACTGGCGCTAGTACGCATCATGCACGCTAGGCGGCTACAGAGCGTGGTGACAACGGGAGAGCGCTAGAGCTCCGTTTTACTATATCCCACTTTCCCGATCTTTTCCCGGTTTTTGGCTGAAATATGCCATTTTCCAGGCTTTTCCCGATCGGGAAAAGCTATCCCCAAATTTCCCGGTTTTCCCGATTTCCCGGTAGGCGTGGGAACCCTGTCCTTTAACTCCACTAACTCCTCTGGCTCAACCTGACTCCCTCTGGCTCCACCTTATACTCCTTTAACTCCACTAACTCCTCTGGCTCACCTGAATCCCTCTGGCTCCACCTTATACTCCTTTAACTCCACTAACTCCTCTGGCTCACCTGACTACCTCTGGCTCCACCTTATACTCCTTTAACTCCACTAACTCCTCTGGCTCACCTGAATCCCTCTGGCTCCACCTTATACTCCTTTAACTCCACTAACTCCTCTGGCTCACCTGACTCCCTCTGGCTCCACCTTATACTCCTTTAACTCCACTAACTCCTCTGGCTCACCTGACTCCCTCTGGCTCCACCTTATACTCTTTTAACTCCACTAACTCCTCTGGCTCACCTGACTCCCTCTGGCTCCACCTTATACTCCTTTAAATCCACTAACTCCTCTGGCTCACCTGACTCCCTCTGGCTCCACCTTATACTCCTTTAACTCCACTAACTCCTCTGGCTCACCTGACTCCCTCTGGCTCCACCTTATACTCCTTTAACTCCACTAACTCCTCTGGCTCACCTGACTCCCTCTGGCTCCGCCTTATACTCCTTTAACTCCACTAACTCTGGTAGCTTGTGGATAGTTCATGCTTGGTGTGCAGCACGCCTTTATTGGAGCACTTTCAGTCTGGGGCATGAGAGAGGTCTGTAATTCCATCGTTTGAGCTGCAGTCGCCAATCAAAGCAAAAGGCACCTGGAAATTCGCAGTAATGACCACCTGGAATGCTGGGCTAGACAGACATGCGAACATGCTAAGAAGGAAGCAGTAGAGGGATTGGGGGATTGCAGGTGGATATAGATGGGTGGGTTGGATCATGGAAGGTGGGTGGACGGATGATTGGGGCTTTATGTCCTGCATTTATGCATTTGGTACGCAAATTAGGACAGGAGGATGGATGGACATATGATTAGGGCTTTACGTCTTGTATTCATGCACTTGGTACACTTATTAGGACAGGAGGATGGATGGACATATGATTAGGGCTTTACATCCTGTATTCATGCACTTTTTTTAAGCTAATTAGGACAGGAAGAAGGATTGATGGATGATTGGGGCAGTGAGGCTTCACGTCCTGTATTTATGCACTTGGTAGGATAATAAGGACATGAGGAGGACACAGCATTGAAGCAAAGGATGACAGGAACAGCTATCCAACATGCTTAGCCTCAGGTGACGCGGAAAGAGCTGGCCGGGATGCGAATCCAAGACCCAGGGATTGGCAGCATAGCACGCTACAAATGAGCTTACCCTGCATAGATACTCATTTAAGGAGAAATACTGGATACATGCCATGGTACTACAAGTAATATATATATATATATAGTCTATTGAAGTAATTAAGTACTGATCTCCTTACTTTCTTTTCCTGTATATATATATAGGCCTGGATAACAGGTGGAAATATGAAGCAACAATAAAAGCTTTAAAAAATAAACAGGGGAAAAAGTGCAATACAGATAAAACACTGTCATCACTGGTATCATGACAAAACAGGTGTACAGGTTGTACAACCTAATGATAATAACAGGCAAACCATCAAAGAAAAGGGCAGAAGAGAAAAAAAGGGAAAAAAGACAATGGTATTGTTAGGAGGAAAAGGTAAACATGCATGCATGAGGCACACGCGTGGCACTACTGTCATGGGGGGGGGGAGAGGGGGCTGGCTCACTGGTATTGTGGTAGCATGCTGATTTGCTAACTTTTGGAACCTGGGTTCGATTATCGGTTCGGACAACCTATGTTAGACGGATGTTTCATCCTGTGCCAAAAGTGCGCTTCACCTAATTACCGTGGTCCCTGCCTGTTCTATTGTGCCAAATCTGTCCAAAATTACAGGACGTAAAGCTGTACCACACAAGATAAACCTGTGGAGGCCTTAGGTTCATAATCTGACCTGGATCTCCATAACAAGAGCAAAATAGTAATCGTGACTACATGACTAACTTGTTGCTAATTCAACAGCCAGCTAACCAACAACATAACAACCAACCAAAAGATAAACAAATACTGTCAAATAGATCTTTATCCATTTCTCCAGAAGGCTAGATTCCATCATACAAACATTATTATTACAAATCATTATGTAAAATTGCAATGCACATATTTCATAAAAACACCGTATAAGTTGAGCTGAACGTATAAGTCCGGCGACTAACCAAAAATCCCAAAACACTGCCTGACCAATACAACAGGCATCCAGACAAAGAGCTGACTGGACAGATGTAGTACTACGCACAGGCACAATATATCCAGACAATGCTCTCTCCCTCTCTATATTTAGAGTTTAGTGTTCAGTTTTAGCTTTGGGCAAATATTTACCTGCTTCCAATGAAATGAGGGATAACAGGCAGGGAGGTGAAGGCACGCAATTTAGCAATCAGGGGAGGAGGGGGGGGGGGGTATCTGCCTGTAAATACCCCCCCCCCTCACTCCCCCTTTAAGCATCGTACCATACAAGTTCAGGTGAGCCGGGCAGACCCATCAGATATCTGTTATCTAGTAAAAAAAAAAAAAAAAAGAAGTTGATTTTAGGATACCTGCTGTTAGATCTACACTATCCACTTCTAGCCATACAGGAAAATAGTCTCCAGAGTGAAGAAAAACATAATATTATCATTAACAGAATTCCTTCACACTGCAAAGGACATTTTAAGGACTTAACATACAAGCTGGATGGCCTAAATTAATATGTTCAAGTTATTTATTAAAGAACAAAGTAAGGTCATTCATAATGAGACTTCCTTATTAAGAACTTTTATCTCTATTTTCAATATAATTATGTCAATCTCTAAGATATAGTGGTTCTGAAGCCATCTCTGCTTAAAATTAAGTTAAAAATAAATTCGCATTGTAATAAACTAGACATGTTTCTTTTTTACAACATTTAAAAAGGCCTACCCTTTATCTCCTCGTCTCTCTTTTATTTTCACTACACACCTTTCTTCATCAGTACCACTCAGTTTCTATTTATTTCACAATTCGATTTTTTTCACAATCCCTATTTTTTACTTTCACTTTGTCTCTTTCCATTCACACAATCTTGTTTTTTTGTGTTTTCTTTTTTCACTAATGACTACCTATACTATTGAATCTGAAACCAGAGACTGTGCCCCTAGTTTCAGTCCACAGAGATCCCCACTTTTCATTACAGCAGCAAAAAGCCTGTAAAAGACCTGGACATGCAGATCTGAAGTTAGTTCACAAGTTTCAAATTGCAGGTACCTAATCATGCTGGTCATACCTGCATGCACTAACTCCTGGGTTTCAATTTTTTACAGATTTTTTTTCTCTTAACTTTTTTTGTCCCATTTTGCCTTGTATCATCTCATCTCATCAGGCAACTTTATGATGGTAATTCAGATGAGGGCTACTTTAAACCTTTTAAAACAGCATAATATTATGGTGATGGCCTATATTACAAAAATGATGATGCATCATTAAGGATATACAACATCTCTCTTCCTTGTATGGTGGCATTGGTGGGCACTGGGCAGTGATTGCAGCAAAACAATATCATAGAGAATATACAGGGTGGATGTTTGGGCTGAACGTCTAGTATTTTTTAGGCGAAGTGCTCTCTTGGCACAGGATGAAACATCTGTCTGACATTGGTTGCCTGAATCGAGAATCTAACCCGGGTCCCCCAGTTAGCAGTCCAGCAAGGTAACACTGAGCTAGATAGACCTTCTATTTATGAAGATTTATCCATTCATTGCAAATCTGTCAGAGGCTCAAGAATACTTATAACACCAAAGCAAAATATGTGACAAAAAATTGCTATAGATGTATCAGAAGTACTGATTCAGTACTCAGATACCAAATTGTAATCAGAATAGTAAATCGATAATGGACCAATATGACACATTAGTATAGGTAATCAATCACAGAAATATCACATTTAGCACAGCACCAACTACTACCAGTATGTACAGTTCCACTACACCTCGGACAAAGAGAACCAGGGGGTGGAGCAATGAAGTGAGAAAAGGGCCGCAACTACACGTGAGTAAGGATTTGAGGTCATTATGGAACAAGTAAAATATCCGCCACATGGGGTTAATATATATTTTAATACAACTTTAGTAAGGAGACAAGAACTTTTTATAATGGGACTGAGCAATTTATTCCTGTATGATCTCAACTTAGGCTTTCCTGGGTCCTCCTGGACTCCATAGAAATCAATTCCCAAAGCAATTGACTACTCATTTCGGTGACATTAAAACTGACCTGAAGTAGATGCTAAACATAAATTCCATACATTTTGATACGATACACAACTTCCTCGATATTTCTAGGCCGTTTTCTTCTTTCCAAATATTATACACGAAAAAAAATTAACATTCGTCTAAGTAATTAATATTCTCTTCCCTTCTCTTGTAGTCAATTATATCCTGACCTTGAATTAACTGACACCAGCAACTTCATGCCCAGACACAAATGCTGAGCTTGAATCGAACCCTGGACCAGTTTTAAGAACAACAGATAACACAATATCATCTTTCTAGTTTAACGAACTTCCTCTTTGTCATGCAAGTGTTGTGTAAGATCAAATTACAGGCCTCCCAGCGGCCCCATAAAAAAATATAGGGATTTTATAGGAAATTTGCATTGAAATTTATAGGGCTTCATGCGGCTTAAGCGACCAAAATATAGGGAAAATAAAGGGCTTTACGGCTTCAAACATATGGCAAATTAATATTAAATTAACCGGCCGAGTGTTCGATCGGCATATCCAGAGACTATGAGCGCAACTTGAGCGATGTTGAGAAAAGATGTGTCTGCTTGTTCACCCAAGGAAGAAGTTGGCATCCGGAAATTTTTATTTAAAAAATGCTTGGAACCATATGAAATACGAAACAGTAACTATAATTTTCATTGCACGTGTGAAAAGCCAAATTGCAAATTTAATGCCACAAAAATATAGGGTTTTATAGGGATTTTCGGCAAAAATCCTTGAAAATATAGGGAAATATAGGGAGCAAAAAATATATAGGGAAATATAGGAATTTATAGGAAATATAGGGCCGCTGGGAGCCCTGAAATTACTGAGGCAGCCCCAGCACAGACACCAACACAAGGGACCAATTAGCAGGATCACGTAATAACACCTGAGTCCTAACACTCAAATCACCTGAAATTGGCACAAAGGTCAATATCCTAACCCACGACCTACTTCGAAAAACAAAGAAACCAACCGAAACACAATGACAATGGAATGGGTCTACCAACTGCACCACCCACTCAAATTAGGTCTAAGCCAGGTTCAGAACCCAAAACGTTCTGGGCTGGGGCCAGAAAAGGCCCTCTGTTTGCCGTTAAAATCTGTCATTTGTTTTTGATCAACCTAAAATCAATCGAATTAAGTATACATATCCGATATAATAAGGGTAATGTCATATTTGTAGCTACAGCAGAGCTTAGCAAATTACTGAATCATTCGAATTAAATAATAGAAGCTAGTCTGTGATAGAGGAAAGTAGCTATTAATAGGTGAACACCATGACCCCTAAATCTAATTACAACATCTCCGATCTCTTGGCATTGTGTCTGTGATCTGTCAGTGTTGACGATCTGTTAGTGTTGACGATCTGTTAGTGTCAGTGCTCCGTCGGTGTCAATGACCTGTCAGTTGACAACTATCACTACTGGCAGTGTCCACATGGCACTGATGGCAGCAGCATGGCATGACAACACTAACTTTCACTTAGAACCGTCCAGGCACCATGCTTTACATGCTTTGAGTTCTCGGCACCTGAAAATTGGCACTCTGTGAGCACTCGATCGAGAACTGGATTAAAAGTACTGGCGTACAAGTACTGGAGTACAAGTACTAGAGTACAAGTACTGGATCAGTACTTGGGCAATTCGTACTTGGAATGATGTCCTCAGAATTGGATAATTCAATAATAATACATGTAGTACTCGCAGAATCAGTACAGGGATTCAGCACTCGGGAGCATTTTACTCAAACAAGAACTAGGAACTTGGATTAGTGCACTGATTGAATGGTGCAATTGAATCTGGAAGTTCAAATTGACAAAAAGATTCTTAGAGGACGTTTTAAGCTTACTTTTTCATCCCTTTAGAATTGCACGTATTTCAATCTAATGTGAGAGGGCCATTTTGAATTTCAATAAAAAATTTTATTCATAAAAAAACCAACTTTTAAAATGAGAAAAATCAAAATATTTTATGATTGATAGCATTTAAACCATTGCAAATGATAACTCCATTATCATTAGATAATTCAAAAGAGGTATGCACCTTTTACGACATTGAATGGCCTGTGATCCCAAGAACCTGAAGGCCATATCATGTATCAAAATCTTAAATGCAGAACATCATAGCATCCCTGAATACCAAACAGTGAAATAAATGAGGCATTTTATTTCCTACTTCAAACATTCAAAAGTTTTTTACCAATCTTACAATCCTTTAGTTGTCTTTTTCTTATCATCTTTTCCTTTAAAGAAATTCACTTGAATGACAGTTTACCTGAATTACCAACTCACTTAGTCACATGACCCTACACTGAACAAGGTCACGTGACTTGCGATGGCATGTTTTTCACACCTCATGCAAGGAATGCCCTCAAGTTACGTCACAGAACCTTCAGGTGACGTCAGTTTCAACTTCAAGTAACATGCCCTTTTGCCTTAAGTGATGTTTCACAGTTTGTAATTGTCATTGATCTTTGCTTCGTATTGATTTAAGAAGCTACTTCTAGCTTAATTGATTTTCACCCCTTTTTTACAGGTCTCTAACATGTTTCCAGGTCATTGCCTCAGATTCTTGCAGACAAATTAATGGCTGCTTACCTTTTTGAAATAGATATACGACTCTAAAATCAGATTCCCAAACATCAGCTGTTGATAAAAACACAACAGTTGAAAGTTTAAACAAGGAGTTGAAACTGTAATACTGAGAATCAGTATCTTTCTGGTAATGCTTGATAATACTTTGACAATTTAATGGGCTCATATATATGTATATTCACAAAGATTCACTGATTGATTGATAAGTGGGGGTACCAATTTAAGCGCTGCATTCTTTATGAATGCAAATCAGTCTTGCAAATGCAAATGCAAATGGAGTGCAAAATTAGGTAAACAAGAGGCATATCTTCCTTTGCAGGGAGTAAACTCAAACATGTGACAAGATAGATCGGATCTCATACATTTCATGTCCAAAAATTGTCTGTATAATGTCGAGTAGCATCTTGTCCAGCGTTGCAAGCGTTGCAAGGAACATCTTCAAAGGACAACGCGACGTCACTTGTGGATGGCGTGAGGCAACTTCACGCAAGACGCTACGTAATACGTAAGAGGTGGCGTCAAAACGTGCGTCGCACGCGTCATTTTGCATTTGAGCTCTTTGAAAGGAATTTGAGCACCTTGAGGTGGATGTCTTCAAAGTGAAACGCCTCCTACCCTCTCCCTACAGACACTATCAGATAGAGCATACATGTCCATGCCTTTTTGCTCTAAATTAACCACATTCCACTTGCATTTCAGCATCATTTCAAGCATTTACCTGCATCACTTGTTAATGCCTTATATAATGCCCCATGTACATGGCTAAACACCCTGCAAAGGCCTCATGCAAGCATCAATCTATTCAGCATGCATTGCTTTGCATTGAATTGCATCCATTGTATTGCACATTGGTATGACATGCAATAATACAATTCTTCCATATCAAGTTTTTGCCCCACACATACACGGTTTATTTAATCCAAGCACTGCATAGAGAGGGATTTTAAATATATAGATACAGTAAGACACTTCAGAGAGGCTATTTGTACCATAACTTGCACCACAAAGTTGTTGGCCAGTTTTGAACTTCTAAACGTACAATTTGACAACTGAACAAGCACTCAGTTCAGCATAAAATCCAAGGCTCAAAATTCAATATAATTCAAATATCCACACACAATCATAATTGTGAAGTTTGAGCCAGATTAATCAATTTTACTTCAAAGTGTGTTACATCCTCAAAAAGCCTAATTAGCTTCCCAAGTGCATAAATACAAACAAAAAGCACCAATCATCCATCCTTCCTTGTAAGGCTAGAGGCCATTTTGAACTTCCAAAAACTTGAATTTATTATGTCATACGAGCACGACATTCTTGTGCATAGCACGAATTTGAGGAGCTGATAAAGTAGCATCAATATTATGCTATTTATTAATAACCGACACATTTTGCAGGATCCAACTTTACCACAAGTACTTTATCCAATACTGCAACACAAGCACTCTTCCAAGTGCCAATTTACAGGTGCCTGTAAACTCAAGAGCATGTAACCCATGGTGCCTGGATGGCCGTTAATACCAGCAAAAGTTAGTGTTGTCATGCCATGCTGTTGCCATGTGTCAGCCACTGCCAGTAGTGGCATGTTGTCAACTGACAGATCAACTGACAGATCACTGATGCTCTGACAGATCACGGACAGATCGTCAACAGATCAGAGAGGCCGTAATTAGATTAAGGAGTCATGATCTTTGTCTATTAATAATGATCGCCCTCGTCTCTCGCACGGACTAGCTATTGTTTAGCCGAGTTTTAAAAGGGGTAATTCCAATGATTCAGTGAGTTATTTACTGAGCTCTGTAGTTAGTTATTCCCCATTTTTTTGCCCATTTTTGAGATTTTCCAGAATTTGATTGAGTTTTCAGATTCATCAAAGAGCTTAAAGCTCACTCGAAAGAGGTCGTTTAAACTGATTTCGGCATGTTCAGAGTTCACTGAGAATTGATGCCCGTAAATGAGCTATTATCAAATCAGGGCATTGCAAGAACCTAATCTGTCACAGATGGAAAACATTGTGTGTTGCATTGTAACTGTGATGGTGATACTACACTGACTGACAAGCTAGTCTTGGAATCTGCAAACTTACTATATCAACAGAGTGCGGCTGCAGAAGCGAATTTCCATTTTCATGTCGAATCAGAAATAAAATCCAAAACTAGGACAGCTTAAGTGCTGTAAATCAGGTCCACATTCAGCAAAACTCCCCTAGAATAAGCCAGTTATGTATTTGCAGACCTTTTAAGGAATACCTGTAGTGAAATCTTGCAGCTGGCTACTTTTTAGTCGCAAATGGGCAATTCAAAGCATGAATCAATCTATCAGATCCATCTAACAAATCTATCTACCAGATCTATCTATCAAATCTATCAGTATTTTTACTTTTAACCTTAATTCTTCTGACTTCTTTAAAAACAAAAAACTCTATTTTTGATAATCAACAGCTGATTTCAAAGATTTTTAAAAGAATTCTGGAGCGATTAGAATACCAAAACAGCCATTAATCAGTCTGCGAGAATCTGAGGCAATGACCTGGAAACATGTTAGACACCTGTAAAAAAGGGGTGAAAATCAATTAAGCTAGAAGTAGCTTCTTAAATCAATATGAAGAAAAGATCAATGACAATTACAAACTGTGAAACATCACATCACTTAAGGCAAAAAGGGCATGTTACTTGAAGTTGAAAGTGACGTCACCTGAAGGTTCTATGACGTAACTTGAGGGCATTCCTTGCATGAGGTGTGAAAAACATGCATCCCGAGTCTGTCCCAAGTCATGTGACCTGGCTGCAAACAGGGTCATGTCACGTGACTGGGAGAGTTGGTAATTCAGGTAGTGTGTCAGTCAAGTGAGGAAAGAAGAAAAAAAGATGAAATATAAAAGAAATCTAAAGGAAGAAAGAAAAGGCACTGTAACTATCAAAAGGAATGAAGTTGAATGCTTCATTTGATTCTAGAGCTTGTGAATGACATGATACTCCTGCACTTGAAAGAGTCTCTGATATATCTCCAATTGACAGCAAAGTTCAGAACGGCCAACACCGGCAAAAGGATAGTTCAATCTTACAAGGCTTCTGCACCAATACAATGCACAATTTGGACACAGTTTGTAGATTCTGACCCTTATGTTTTAGCTTTGCTTATCAGGACTTTTTTTTTAAACAGTTATTATTAAAAGTATACTCCTGTCCTGTATACTTAAATAAATGAATGTATTATTATGGAACTGCACTTTGATTTTTGAATGTATACAAATATACTGATGATTAATCAATGAATGAATGAATCAATCAATCAATTAATGAATCAATCAATCAATTAATGAATCAATCAATCAATCATCCAACCCATTGTTTATCTATCCATCTATGCGTCCATCATAATATTACCCAACTGAAATTATTTTAAGCAAGTCCCCTTCCAAACCTTAGGTTTTTGAAGGTATTTTAAGGTTTGGTCGTAAACACTTCCTTGTCCCATAAATCAGAGCCTATCCAAAGGCAAGTAAGACATCCAACCTTGTGGTAAATGTTGGTTAATTTATGTCAATAGGAAGAGACACTAATGGAGGCAGGACATGACATTTCTCCATCTCCAATGGCTTATTGAACCGGCTTGGCACTTCGGTACGCAGCGGTTTTGTCTTTGCGTTAACTTGAAGAAAATGCCTGTTGTTTTGGCCGATAAGTTAGTTTTGTGATTGTGCCAGTTTATGCAGAGTCGAAGGATGATGGTGGTTCGGGCTTTACATCCTGTATTTGTACACCGTGGTAGGCCAATTACGACAGGAGCAATGAGGCCCAGGCGACTCGCAAGAACTGGATTTGGACTCGGAACCCACCAATTTAAAGGTTATGGCGATATCACCAGGATGCACAAAAAATTCTCCATTTTCGAAGATAATTTTTGTATTCTTTTTTTTTAAATTTTAATAATATTCACTTTAGGTATTGGAATTTGTCTGTCAAATCACGATCTATTGTTAACAAAAGGTGGTTGTTCGTCAGGGTTCCACCTGGTCAACAGAGGGAGAACCGGACTATAATATACCCAATGATTGGTCAACTTATTACATTTATTTCACGCTTCTTATTCGTTCTTGAATTCTGCACTCCCCGTCTATCTTTAGTGGTATTTGCCTATCTCATTCATATCTATTACAAACGCAGAGGTTTTTCGTCGGGGTCTACCAGGAGTGTTCTTGTCGCAGGGACCTAACACCTAAAATTCAATCATTTTCTACCTTGCTCACTTTTTTCCACTCTCTCCTCTATCTGTATTGGTATTTGCCTATCTCATTTATTACAAACCGCCCGGCCTGCCCAGGTAAATTGAACTAACTGATGGCTACCATTTGTGCCACAACCTGAGTGACCTGTGTTTAGTGTTAATAGTGGCTGTGGTCCTTTTTGGTTTACACATTCCTAGCTGATTGCTACACAACATGGAATAAGACAATATTCCCTACCATTGAGCCTGCCAACAACTTGCTGGGCCTTAGATGCTACCATTAATTGTCTTGTCACAAATTCATGAATATTCATCACATACAATTCTCTTCTTTATTGCAGTAGCCTTGACTGGTGTGATTTTTGTGTCCAATGATTTCATTGTCTCATCAAGCCTGTTTAATTGTATATGGTTGATGGTCTTGTATATGTGATACTCTGCTTCATGTGTTTGATGATATAGAAAATAGTATTTATGTATTAGAGTATTTATGTATTCGAGAAACTAACAGCAATTGCTTCCTGTATTTTTTAAAAATAATTTACAGATCTATATAAGCATGGTCTCTTGCACATTTGTAGAAGCTTATGTTTCGTATACCTCCCATTACATTTCCCACAAGCGCCATCATGATCAAGATTCTCATGTCACATTTCTCATGCACAATTGTCATCCTGTCCCACATTTCCCACAAGTGCCATCATTTCCCACGTTTCCCACCAGTGCCAGCTTATGAAACTCCCCAATTTCATACAAGTGGCATCAAGTGCATCCTGTCCCATATGTTATTCATGCACAACTGCTATCCTGTCCCACGTTTCCCACATTTGCTATCTCATCCCACATACTTTCCACCAGTGCCATATCATGATTCTCCCACATTACTCATCTTGTCCC
This sequence comes from Platynereis dumerilii, assembly GCA_026936325.1. NCBI lineage: Eukaryota > Metazoa > Annelida > Polychaeta > Phyllodocida > Nereididae > Platynereis > Platynereis dumerilii. The sequence goes on along the minus strand of JAPTHN010000005.1, from coordinate 18,728,187 downwards.
ACATTTCCCACATTGCCATCTTGTCCCATACCATATTATCCATGCACAATTGCATTCTGTCCCACATTTCCCATAATTGCAACCTTGTCCCCTATTTCCCACATTTGCCACATCACCCCCATATTTCCCACCAGCGCCATCTTATGATTCTTCCACAATACTCAATACTCATCCTGTCACATTTCCCACAAGTGCCATCCTGTGCTATATTTTCTACAGGTGCCATCATCTCACATATTTCCCATCAGTGCCACCGAATCCTATATCTTTCATAGTTTGCCACAACTCTCTTCCCGTCTCACATTTCCAAATGGAGCACTGACTGCAACTTGAATATTTCTTTTCCAAATCTCATGAAAACACTCATGAGTCAGTACAATGACATTTTAACCTTTATCAACACGTGTCTCGCACTTGGTCTAGTAAATTAGTACAAATAGTGCAAAAATGACACACAAGACAATGAAAGGTGCAAGGCAGACTTGCTTCTCACAACTCCATGGAGGCACCCAGGTAATATTACGAGCAGGCTGGCACTAAATTGTGTGTCTGATTACTCTTAATGGTCTTATTATTTCAGTCGGTGCAAAATACAGAATAGGAAAACCAATTAAAGCTGGCAAATGGAAAATTATAAGAGAACAAATTCGAAATTGTTGTTTTGCAGGTTAACTCTTATTTAAATTCACCGAAAGAGATTCTGTCTCTGTCAAAATTTTTTCTCCATTCATCTATCTATCGATCGATCTATCTGTCAATCTGTCTAACTATCTAAAACAAGATAGTAGGTTGGGTATAACAGCTTGCGCCTAAGCACTTGGCTTGGGGGCTTGCCCTTTAGCTCCACTGATTAGAAAGCAGGCTTCTCAGAGGTAGCCGGTTCAAACCCCGCTTGTGGTGGCAGGTGGCATCGAGGTGATATTGTTGAGTTGAGTGTGTCAAAATCCAGGGAAGTTGGGGATACAAGATAGTGGGTTGGGTATAATAGCTTGCTCCTAAGCACCAGGCTCGGGACCACCCCTTTAGCTCAACTGGTTAGATAGCGGGCTTGTAAGGGTAATGTGTTATACTATCTATCAAGGCCAATCTGTCATTCATCCATCTATAATCTGTAGCTCTCTATATATACTTGGTTCAACAATTTCCATGCAACATATATCTCATACGCAATATTTCAGATTCACTAAATAAATCTAGAAACATACAACAATATAAATGAATTATACATACCACTAATCATGGCATCATATTTATATTGGTAAGTTACAATGGAAGTCATATTGAACTGGCAGCATACGAGTAGGCCGGAGCCAAGAATTTTCATGCCAATGTATATCATTATGCTAAGGCCATATAACAACTTGCCACTGATAAATTTCAATACCTTATTTCATCAAATACTGACTGTGGCGCTTTTTTTGGTTCCTGTTTGGACTACAGACATTAGTAATCTGTTCTGCAAACGCAAGCTTGAGGTATGAACATCCGTCAAAGATTCTACGCAAGCATGCGAACATCCATTTAATAAATGTTTGTAAAATATATTCGTTATCATGAAACGGTTCACACTTCAATCAATGTACATTTGTACTAGGGCCTGATATGTGCATTGATGAACGTTAAACGAACATCAGTCTCAAGGCGGGTAATAGGAAAAATACGGTGTTAACCTAAAGATTCCAACTAATTTCTTTTTTTATGTTTTAGCAAATCGCACTGAGGCCACGAACTTGAATTAAGGACAAGGAAATCGCTACACAGAAGGCCAAGGAGAGCGTATAAAGTATGGGCCTAGTTCATCGTATTTCTATTAAAATACAAATGAAAGAACCAACAACAAAATAAAGATTGCAAAAAAAAGAAATACCTGAAAAAAGCTGAAAAATAAGAACAAAATATCATAATGTAATTGTGATATTATTCTCTGCTGTACTCGCTTGTAGAGCCTCCTGCTTTGTTTTGGCACTTGTGTGACTTCCAGACAGAATTTCAGCACCATTAACATGTTTAATACTGTTTGTGTACCCATTCAGATACATTGAATAGCATGTATTATTGCAACAAACATTTGTATGTATATGCCGAAAGATGTTCGCTGCTGGTAGCGGAATATCGTATCACAGATCGTATCGTGGCATATGCGACTCGTAAAGTTGTGCTCACAATTGTGAGAAGTTGAGAACGGGGCATAAATACATAAAGTCTACAACAAGCGGCGACTTTCACTCCGCTGTGATGTGATGAAAGTGACAAGTTTTCTGAGATTGCTTAAGGAAAATTTGTTGATAGTTCGAATATTGGCCATGTAGGGCGGTTCTGATAAATCTTGTTTGGTTTTGGTTAATTTGCACCATGAACAGTCTGTCACTATGTATATATGATTAAATCAGCAACATCAGCAAATTACAAACCCTGATTTTTGGGTCCGTGATATAGTATCAAATTAAGCAATTCAAAGGGGCCAAGATCTGGTCCGGAATGACAGGCTTCAGCAGCCTATTCATTTGTGACCGAAAGTCAATAAAAAATCTGAAATTTTTCAAAATTTGTAATAATTGAACAACTATCAACAACATGAAAAAAAAGGAGTTCAAACGGTTCAACAGAAATACTGTTTAAATGGAAGGGGTTAACGTCAAAATTCGGTCCATCTATACAACACTAAATGTCAACATTTCCTAGAAAAATCATAATAAATAAAACCGCAAATGTCTAAACCTCAGCATCTATTGAAGAAGGAAGTTGAAAATTACTACCCTCAGGCAAATGAAAAAGGAAGTGTCATTCATTCTAAATATCACTCAATATCAATAAACAAAATAATATTGAGGAACCATATTTTTAAAGAAACATTCATGAAATGCCGCCCGAAACTACTGAAAACATAGAGTTGAGACATCGATTTATAGATAGGTAGATAGGCAGATAGATAGATAGATAGATATTGATACATAAATAGATAGATAAATAGATAGATAGATAGATAGATAGATAGATAGATAGATAGATAGATAGATAGATAGATAGATAGGTAGATAGGTAGATAGACAGATAAATAGATAGATCTCGAAGTCCTCCACAGTCCGAGCAGAAGGCGCCTCATAAAATCTCCAAACTTCCGAAGACATAAACAATTTTTTTGACATAGCTACGATACCTCAGCATATGGGATGAATTAATTAGTCTGTCATTAAATCAAATGTTTGCTTAATTTTTCTATAATTTTTCTGCAATTTTTCCTTGATTTTGGCTTGGTGTTTCCTTTTCTTTACAGCCCATTTTTCATGGTTTGCATGTGATAGTGAGGTAGTCTACCTACTGAGAGTGCTGGCAGATAAGTCATACACAGATTTAAGTGCAATCATGATTTAGAGGAGAGAGAACAACTGTAAAATATTGTCGTTATTCTAAGCATGCTGGAATTACAGTATTTAACCAAACGTAGTCTCAAAACCAGTTGCAATAACTAACCACATATTTATATGCATATATATATGGACATCAATCAATAAATATCTGAATCTGCAGTGTCTTTTACATGCCATAATCTTTTTGACAACAGTACAAGTAACTGCGATTTACCCTTACCCATATACGTCATTTTGTGTATTTTGCAACCATTGCCGGTAATGTTGCGGCATGCAGTCCACTAAAAATTTCTGGTGAACCTTCCCCATGATACAGCTCAGGGCATCCACAGAGCAGCACCCATGGGCAGAGATGAAGGGAATATTACTCAAATTTCCCATGGCATTGGCATTCTCAAGTTTTGGTGATTGTCGTGTGATAATGAGTGATGAGAAGACTGGGAGTCTGGCACATGCCCTATTGATTCAGGGATGTCCAGGGTCTGTTGCCCCAGCATAGAATACTGTATACAACCCTCCTCCATTTGATGTCCCATGGGCTCTGACTACGAGATGCGACATTGGTGTATAATTCAATGGTAAGAATCGTTCATAAATTGATTCAGTAGTATTCTGTGACACATGCATGACACATGTATCTTTTTATATATTCAGCCTGTCAAATAAAAGTTGGTATATTAAATATTTTTTTAATCTATAAAATTGAAAGCTGTATGCACGCATTGTACATTTTTCATATATTGTTTTACAGAGCATAGAGACAGTATAGAGACACCTCACTTTCACTCTCTCTCTCTCTTCCCATGTTCATTTACTATAGATATATCTAGTGCAGTGGTGGAGACATCATGAAGGTAATAAAATACAAAACATTGCAATTGTCCTTAGTTTGCATCCGAAATCTGTCCCTTGGGGATATGCAATAATAAATCAGAATTGTCAAGGTCAAAAAGAAGATTGGGAAAACATTGCAAAGAAAGGGGAGAAAAAATGACAAAAACTGACAAAATGTACAGAAAAAACATTAAAAAGGGAAGAATTCAGACAAAAATTGACAAATTTCTGACAAAAAATGGTACAAAATTGTAACCAGATAAGAAAAAAATATATAAAAAATACCAAAAAAAGTTATATAAAAAATATAAATGCCCACACAGCTCTAATGTCCAATGTAGCAGCCACCAAGGTCAGCCAAGATAAGCAAGAAAATTTACAACCATGAGTAGACATGTTTAGTTACATGTTAGTTGAAAAAATACCCCCTCCCAACCAATCCCCTTCTCATTGGACTCACTGCTTGGGCCAGGGCCTCCTCCCCATGCTGTGAAATCAGAAAGTAGAAATAGAGAATAAGAAATAATATCATATGGCTAGCGGAAATACTCTCTTCTCATTGGCCTACAGCCGTGCAATATTCTACGATATTGCACGCATTATATTGCACGCTCATTTTAACATGTGAAAGATTGGACGGACCTGAGAGGAAGCACCATATTTCAGTGCTGCTGCAAACACAAGCAGAGAAAAAGATTGTGTTTTTTCATTTTACTAAAAAATGCAATGCAGAGCAACGGAGGCAGTTAGAAAGCTGGTTTTTGGGGCAAAAGATGCATCTATTAAAGGGCTATTAGGATACAAACTTTTTGTACTGATTATATTATTATATTATTTGTTTTATTAGAATAAAGCAATAGGTGACCAAAAAATAGCGTTTTTGCCAATTTTTCAGTGATTTTTTTGTGTATTGAGGTCAAAAGTCTGCTATAAAGTTTCAGAAAAAAATCGAAAATAATATCTATCATCAAGTATATAATTTTTGGATTCCAAAAGTGTGAAAAAATTTTTTGTGAGTGAAATAGTTACTGATTTCTGATGAGATACATTTTAAATAATATGTAGTTCAAAAGAAACACAGACTTGCGGCAGCACAAGATTGTTTCTTGGTTTTAGTAAAAAAATGAATCACCACGCAGTAATGGAACTAGATAGGAAAATGATTATGGTTGCAAAAGATGTATTTTAAAGGGCTAAGTGGATATCGACTTTTTGTAATGTTTATGTTATTATTTTTAGTCAGTAGGCCTATAAAGGATTAAGAGGCCGAAAAACCTTTTCCCCCCAGTTTCAGTGACTTTCTTGTGTTAAGAGATCTAAAGTCTGCCAAAAAAAATTAGTAAAATGAATTTAAAGAAGACCCATCAGAATTCCAGCCCTTTTATTTGCATTTGTAACAAAAAACCATATGATATAACAGTTATTGCACACCACCTCGTGCAATATCAGTTTTTATGGCACCTCGGTGACTAATATTGCACTCGGGCTGCGCCCTCGTGCAATATTAGTCACCTCGGTGCCATAAAAACTGATATTGCACTCGGTGCTGTGCGATAACTGTATATTATATTTGGGGAGGGGGGCTGAACCAAGAGATATAAAATAAGTAATAGCATATGGGGAACGGGACACTGAATTAAGAAATATAGAACAAGAAATGGTATTTATACATGTGGGGGGAAGCTAAAATCACAGCGATTCACTAAATTTGATCACTTTTATGATTTTCTGGAATTGATGCATGAAACGTATTATGTTGAGTACATCGTTACACAAAATTGCATCATGGCAATTAAGCTTTGAGTAAAAAGAATATCTAATTGTTCAAGACAGACGACGATAGGCCTACTATTTATCTTATATAAAACTATTCCAAATAGAAGCAGCATATAGTTCAAAATTTTGAGAAAAAAATGAATATCTTTTTGCAGATTTCAACTTGGCACTTGCACATAACGTATGAGGCGTCAGAAACATATTTTGATGCAAATCTTTCAAATTTATATTCGTAAAATCTTTGTGCAATTCTTGTGCCTAATTCTGAGAAAAACAAAAAATATCTTTTGCACTATTTGTACTAATTTACAAGACAAGTGCGAGACACGTGTCGAAGAAGGCTAAAATGTCATTGTACTGACTCCTGCGTGTTTTGACAGAGGCTGAGTGTTTTTACAGAGGCCATAACAGAACGTATAGACCTATACTAACTCATGACAACCAATACAGCTTGGCAGCCTATTTTGAAATTCTCAATTTTACCAAATTTCAAATAGCCATAACACCAGTAATATTGAAGCACAATAATTGGTAAAATACATTTTAAAAGCCAACTTGCTCCTCTTTCTAACAATAACTAAAACATATATCCGTGACCAACAAAAATGCCAGATGGCATCATTTATGTAGAAGATAATTATGTCAGGAACGTGTCAACGAAAATTATTTCAACTGTGTGATGAGCCTTTCATTATGCATGGTGTTTTAAGATATTTGTAAAATTGGATGACGACTGATCTGGAGGAATCAAATTTGCTGTGAAGTACCATGAAGGCAAACTCTTCATCGGCCTGAATTCCAATAACCCGAGTGATCTGACCCCGCCATCCGTCATGATTCATGTAACGACCACACCCTGATACCTCCGGACCAATCAGGATTTTTGACATGCTAAAATATGTAATATGTAATCTTCACAACAAAAACAATAAATTAGGCATAAAACCAACAGCGTATGGCCATCCTAACTCATTTTTCTCCTCCTAACTCATTTTTCGCATACATCTTGAACATGTTCACCTAACTCATATACTTTTTGCTGGATTTTCCAAGAGAAAAATGTTGGTTTATGGGACTATTTACTCCGCTGGAGCCTACAAAAACATGCTGACAGGTTTTTCATTAACAAAGAGCCCGTAATGTGGTTAATCTGCTACAATTTGGCTACATTTGAACTTTCGTCCTTTCGACATGTGTCCTGCCTAGTACCAACGAGTTTATTTTAAGCCTTATTCTAGCAATTCAACCAAAACATGTCCACTTGTCAAACTATCTGAATATCTTTGTCAATCACTGCACATTCAATACACTTTGAAGTTGGTAAATGGAATGTGCAGTCCTCAATAGAGTGTACTTGACTCTAGCAAGCGTTGACCGAACGAGACGACACAGCAGAGATGTTTTGGAGTGGTCACTCACATATTTAACTCAAGCATGGGATCTTTATACCTTGCCAAGCTAAGACATTATTCGAAATAAAAGAAAACTGACCAAATACGAGTATACAATATCCAAATCAATGAAATATCATTTTTGTGGCTCATGAAGGCATGATTAGGGCTTTACGTCCAATGATGTATCATGGTACACTCGTTACGACAAAGATCGGACAATTTTTCAATTTTTCAAAATTAAAGTGATTCAAATCATATTTTTAAATCAAATATTATTATTGATTTTTTAAAATCAAAGAAGTCATGATTTAAGTGCATTGAAATCGTGATTTGAAAAAATTATTAAAATCACATTTATTTAAATCTGCCAAGCCTGATAAGGATGTCCATCAGGACAACAATGAGGCCATCAAGTGGCCCCCTCCCAACAACTCTGTTTTTTGCTGATGAAGATCTGACAAGAAATTGCTGCAAGAGAATAGAACCTTCATGTTTCCTCTTCTTACAGAAAGCATGAATACTTTTACACCAAACAGTATGTTAGATCATGGCACGGACTTCATAAAAGACACGCACCAAATAGATTAAAATAAAATCTCTTCCTGATGCATGTAAATAGGCATAATTGAATTCTATAAGCAAATGTATAATTATGGTCATTTAACCTTCTTAATTCCTAATATGAGTATTTTCTCAAACTCACACCCTTTCAGAATATTCTCAAAACACACAAAATACGCATAAGATATGAATAAGAATAAAATAAGAATAAAAACATTCTTTCAGGGCATTCTTTTAGGAAAGATCTTAAACATTCTTTAAGAAGGTTTCCTTTACAAATTTTCTTCGACAAAAAGACAATTACTTGATTTGCTGTAACAACTTGTCATGGAACATTAACCAAATCAGCTACTTTGTCTATTTATTGCACAAGTTGCACACTAAACTCTTTGTACACAGCAAAATGGTCACTTTCTCACTACACAGAGGCAATTATACCAATTAGTTACACCTCAAAACTATATTTCCAAAAAGGAATTTCAAAAATTTTTTTTTTTTTAATAAATCTGAAAACAGTGGCTATAGCAGGCACTTTTATACTTTTTTATACAATTTCAGGCAGTCGGGTGGCCGAGTGGTTACGGTGTCAGTCTGCTACGCTGAAGGTCTTCGTCTGTGCGGCTTCAAACTCCGGCGAGGGAACCCAAAATGAATGAGAACATTCAAGACCCAAAATCCCAGCTGGATGTTTTTCGGATCAGACATCAAATTGGCAGCTCCTTATGTCAGTGTCTGTGCTGGGCAAGTATAAATCCCTCACATTACGTATACGAGTACAAATGGAGAGTGGTCATTTAAAGCAAGTTGGTCTTAAAAAGGAGTTAAAACATGCGTGCAGCGTGCATATAAATAACTACAATTACCGTTTTTCGATCTTAACCTAGCATTATTTAAGAATTATTGGTGAATTCTTCAACATGCTAATAAGTATTATGAAAATGATTTTTGATATTTTTACACCTAAAACTAATTTTATAACAAAAGCATACATGTGTATCTGTCATTATACTATAAATCATTCAATAATTAATGTAATTATTGAATTTCCAAAAGTAAAAATTCCAAAAATGTCTAAAAATATTAAAATATGTAACAAAATATTTAGTTTCATGCCTGTAGATACATTGTCATAAATTTTAAATAATTTCACTATTTGTTACATTGGTAATTGTATGGCAAGACTAAAAATATTTCGACAAAGACAATAAATTTCACTTAAATTTTGATACACGCATATAGTGTGTACACATTTTTTATGCACCTAATATGTCAAACCGACCTAAAGGTAACTGCACAATTTTCAAACTAAGAAAAAATGAAAGTTTTTCTGTCAATTATGTAACTGAAAAGTTGAAAACCTACAAGTTTATCTGTGTTTTATTGATACAAGTCAACCAAAATTTCAGATACAAGAAATAATGTCGCACACGAAAGAAAATATAAATTTTCAAAATCAAAGCGAGCCTTGGTTTCTTCGGTCGAAATTAATGTTTGACCTCCAGATCGGCCTTTCATTTCCATAAAACAAAAAAAATTATGGTAAGTATGGATGGTTCCACCCTCTAATACAAGTTCTTCTTTGAGAAGTCCACAATATCTGACATCCTGACAAACCTACCCCATGTGAGGGATCTTTTACCTGCCAAGCACATACACTGATACAATGAGCAGCTATAATTCAGCATCTCATTTGAATGACAGCAGCTTATGAAGGTACAAAAAATTTATCCCCAGACCGGAAATCAAACCCCGGACTATTGCAGAACAGACCAGGGCGCTATAGACTGCATTTTTAGGCCAGTGCAAAAAAATCATGATGGAAAATTTTATCGGGTTTATCCAAAATTCTAAAAAAATTCATTGTAATATCAAGTTCACGACTAACCGATTTTTTGTTAAATCTTTCTGAAATTAATTTTAATAAATTTGAAGGATTGTAAAAATGTCGACTTACTTGGTTGATGGTGCAAATAAAGATCATGAAATGACTCGTGTAACAATTTCGTATTCATGACTAAATACGATCCTCTCGGTAAATATCCAATGTCGAAGAAATTTAGTGACAGGCAGCAGGGGTGACAATAGGAGGTCTCAATATGCAACTTAATACCACAAAATAAAATACAATTTTATATCAAATGTGTCAGTTTTTAAGTGGCTTTTATACTTTAATCTCTAAGCATTTATGATTATGGAGTTAAAATTCAAATGTGTCAATCACTTAGGATATACACTTTTTAAACAAGAAGAAAAAGATATTAAAATTTGGAAGTCAATATAAGATTTCCTTTATAAAATCTCCCATAATATGGTAACGCACATCTGAAGGATTTTATTCAAAGTGACATATATGTCATCCAGACGTTTTGTCCAAAATTTAGTCCTCAATATAGATTGGCAGGAGACTTCATCAGAATAATTATATGGCTCTTAGAATTATAAATTCTTAACATGGCAAATATGTACACCAGATTGTAGGCCAAGAAGTCTCAATAGACAATACATAGCCCACACATTAAGTACGATCTGTATCCAAAGTCAATATTTTAAAAGCAGATTCTTTTAATTTTTCAAATATCCAGATTGAACCAATTTCGAAGTTCCAAATAGTGCAAAGTTTTACATAGAGCTCCAAATTCATAGGATTTCATCCAAAACATCCATGTCCAACATGATGTAAAAATCTAGCAATCCACTAAAGGCCTGCACCATTTTAAAGTTAGATCATAATGGATGAATGGAAGGATATTGAGGCTATACTTCCTGTATTTATGAACTTTGTAGGTTAATTAGGAAAGGAGGAGGACACAGCAATGAGGCAAATATCTCAACAGACATGTCACACACAAAATTGTCAAATTATCTCAATAAAATCTTCACAAAAATCAAAATTATATGTATAAACACAAATAATCCATCCAGTAACAAATCTTAAAAGAATATGATATCTTTGGCAGAGAGTGCCACAAGCCTAAAACCAGCAAGATATATTTATCCAGTACAGTTTGCCATGGCCAAAACTATTTGACTTCAAGTACATATTATATAAATATATATGTCACTCACACAAAGTAAGCAATGCTTTTTGATATATTGACATTGTATGGAAGGAGCTCCCTAAGAACATGGCAAACATTGCATGAGTTGAGAAGAATCATGTAAGAAAGTTAGAGAAACAGTTATACAGGCCTATTTACACAGAAGTTGTAATTGATAGGTGTGCATGAGCAGGTTTGATATGGTTATAGATAGATATGGTAAGTAGAGCCCTCTAAGCCCAGTTCTTGGTGCTCACAAGGGTTGATTAGGAGAGAGGTAGCAGGAGTCAACTTGTTGCATATTTACCCCATGTGAGGGATCTTTTACATGCCCAGCAAAGACACTGATACAAGGGGCTGCCAATTTAATGTGTCATCTGAATGACATCCAGTTGGGATTTGGCTCAGGAAGGTCCACTGAAAATGTTGCGTTCCCAAATCAGGAGTCGAACCTACGCAGACAAAGATCTTCAGCGGAGCACGCGGGCATCTTAACCATCCAGCCACCCAGCAGAATTCAAAGTTCGGGAGTTTAATCATGCATGCCCCTGAATTCTGCCAGTTTCCTCACAGCAGTTCGACAAAAGGAGTCATTCTAATTTTCCAGCATTGTCCTACTTCTAAACAAAGATAATCAGAGAGTTCAATACCTGCTATAGTGTTCCGTCCAATTATCTACCTGATAGACTATCAATTACACTTGAGAGTCAGGGATACAGAAATAGAAATTACGATAGCACCAGGAAATCCTTTGTGACATAATTAACAAAAACGTATATTTCATTAGATAAAAATGTTCCAGGTAGCTGTCCTTCGAAAACACCTCAACGCCCTTTGCAAAGCCCATTTTTCTTTTGGCGATCTCTCAAGCGACAGAAAACATTTGGTCTGTGAATCCCGGCTGCAGCCAACAAGCCTTACATACCGGAATTGCCTCTTTGCTTTGTCACAGGCCAAAGCCTCGTCGAGTCTTTTCTTGTCAAAAGAATATTCAAATTTATCATGCTCTTACTGAATATAGGTCATTTCTGGTATTAGCCAATCAGTGGAGTTTTTGCAAGAGTCACATTTGTAAGAATTTTTCTGATTGGCCGAGTTCAAAAGTGACCTATTTTCCGTCCAACACGAATCGAGCTCTTTAAGTGCAGCTTTGAATATGCTAGCGACAGGTATGACTAAGCCATCAGGCAAGGGCCTGTAATTGAGGTTTGGAGAGAAGGTACTGTTTCTGAAGTGGTAATAATAGGCCTATTGCGATACCTCTGGTAACAGTACGATGCTTCTCTTGGTAATATATTAAAATACTTGACTTTTTTCTTTCATCAGTAATGTCTTCGCAAGCATTTAGGTGGGCTAAGTGCGTCATTAGTTTTAATGACATTTTCAAAAAGGTGCAAATTACAACATGCATAAAAGCTCAGATCATTGTTAGTGTGGCAATCTAGTTAGTTTTTTTTTTTTAAACTGTCGTTTCAAATTTCCAGTCAATTTCTGAAGTTGTTGGTTGTCAAGTCTATAAGGCACCTGTTAGGAAACTTTAAACCCACTCAAAAACTTTTATCAGTTTCCATGGAGACACAATTAAAAGCAAATGTCACCTGTCACATATTGCTCATAGGTGGCGCTGTAAGAAGAACTTCTCCTCTGTCCTGTCGTTCTGGTGTCATAAGGTGTCACAAATAAACCGTCACAAACAAACTGCGACAAAATAATATTATTGTCAATGACTGATCGGGCCAAAAGCAGCAGCAATTGCAGGAACTGGCATACAGAAAACGATTGTGTGACAAGCTGAAAACGTGTGTAACTTTACCTTACTACGTATCGTATTTTCTTGCTTTGGCTGCACTGAAGTGACTTCAGCATGATTACGAGCTGTTATACTTATAGAGATACTAAAGAAATCTGATGGAACCTCCACCACTGTGTAATGCCCAGGCATTACTCAAATGCCACTGCGCATGCCAAGAAGTGGAAGAGACTCCACTGAGTATGCCAAAAGGCGGCCAATATACCACTGAGCATGCCCAAAACTGACCCATTTACCAATGAGCATGCCCAGAACTGACCCAGTTACGACCCAGTTACCACTAAGCATGAACAGAGTGACCCAGTTACCACTGAGCATACCCAGAACTGACCCATTTATCACTGAGCATGCCCGGAAATGACCCATTTACCTGCATTCTCAGAACTGATCCATTTACCAATGAGCATGGCATGCCCAGGAGTGACCCATTTACCAATGAGCATGCCCAGAACTGACCCAGTTACCACTGAGCATGCCTAGATGTGACCTAGATGCCACTGAGCATGCCCAAAAGTGATCAATATTACAAGGTACTCCCTGTTCCAAATTGTCAGGCCTTCACTTGACTCAGTGCCAGGGCTCTAGAGTCGGAGTTGGGAGTTTTCAGGTGGAGTCGGAGTCGAAAAATATTCTGGTGACTCCTGACTGCTTAGAAGTATTTGACAAAACGACATTATAAAACAATGTGAACTGGATCACGCTTGTAAAGACAAATAATACAAAACTTTTAAAACTGCATTAAATGCATAAAAATGAGTGAAAACATTGTGGAATATACTTTTTCCTTTGCTAACCACAAGAAACTTGTGATGCGAAAAATGCCAAGAAGAGGAGTCGGGAGTCGAAATTTAGGAGATCTAAGGAGTCGGAGTCATTTTTTTCAAGATGGCAAAGGACTGACTGCCCGACTCCAAAGCCCTGCTCAGCACAGTTTCAGAATTCAAGAAACGGCCAATTTTCATCTGGTTTAAAAAACACATGATTCATTTTTTCAATTTCGATGCAGGATTCTTCTTGATAAGTTTGGTTCATAAAGGAAGGATAAAGCCACACTGCTATGCAACAATTTAGAAATATGCCATCTGTTAATGGAAGTAATTTTTGTCTCATCTCATTCAATCAACATACTGCTGCCAAGAGCTAGAAGTAAGAACTGAACCCTGGACCACCAAAAGAGCAATCCAATCTTACGAAATCTTGAAAATGTGTGTTAAGGAAACAAAACATCAAAAATATTGCAGAGAGGAAGTGAGATGAAGGAAAACAGCAAAGTAATCCAGACCACTTAATCACCAGGAGATAATCCCCAACAGATAATCCCCACCCTACATGTGGACCCATACTCACCAAATCTTGATTTATTAGCATTGATGCATTGTAGGAACATTGAGATGAAATCATTGGGTAGGTGGGTAGGGATACAATTTTCCCTCTGTCCTCTAGGCTCTGCGCATGTAAAATTTGTACAGAGGAAGAATACAACCCCCCCCCCCTTCAAGTCTTAACAGCCAGGAAATTTGATATGCAAAAAAGATTGGACTATTGCACTTTGAAAATGGCACTTCGTGACTCATGAGAGCTGATGAAGTGTCATCTTCTCTACATTCAACATAAGAAACATAGAGGCTGTTTGATTAGTCATGATCAAGGAAGGCCATTTTAATTTGTCATATTAACTGATTTTAGAATAAAAATCAGATGCATAATCTTTCATTTGCTTGTCACCAACAAGCAAGATTAGTCTCCTTAAATTAATCAACATTTAAAGCGTTGGACATGACAATGACAAATCATAAGCATGATGAGTTTTGATGACACGTGCATGAAGTGACATTTTCACAGTGCAGCAGTTCACTCTTTTTGCATATCAAATTTCCTGGCATTAATCAACCCTTGGAAGTGGTAAGAACTGGCTTTAAACGGCGGCACTATCCAAGTATCCATACTTACCACCAATATGCTGTATCATAACTTTGAACACAAGTTTCATCACCTTGCAAAAACATCCATTTCAAATTTCAGTGGAGCTATTTCCAGCAAACAAACTACCATGCCATGAATCAACTTTCCACAATCATTGAATGATTTCAATCTGCAACTTTTGTAACTGTTCTGCTTGAAAGACAAGTCTACAAAACTCCAGACTGCAAAAACAGCCATAATTTTGCATGATCTACTGGAGAAACTCAATAAAATACTTATTAATGCATTGATTCGATTGACTTTTTAGAGTGCAGAGCCACAAAACACTGGGCTTTAGGTAGAAAGGAATAAAGTCACATTACAGTCTACTTCACTGATATAAATCCCTTTGCAAGATCATTTACATCATCCCTTTACATGATACTGTGTCCCAATGTGTCCTGAGCCTTTACAGTAGTACACTAATTTACAAATGATCTAATTCAGACAGATAGGCTATACATACAGATAGACAGAATGCTATATATATGCCTGGCTGACTGACTGACGAAATCAATCTATCTACCTATTTAAAAGTGTTTATGCAGCTGGGTGGCTGAGTGATTAAGATGTTCGCCTGCTCTGCTGAAAGGTCTTTGTCTGCATTGGGTTAGACTCCCGGTTGGGGAACCCGAAATTTTAAGTGGACCTTCATGGGCAAAATCCCAGCTGGATGTCGTTCGGCCCCTTGTGTAAGTATCTTTGCTGGGCAAATAAAAGACCCCTCACATGGGGTATATATGTAACATGGGGTATATATGTAACATGTTGAAGACTTCAGCTCTCTATCCCGTCTCATCAATCAACCCTCATGAGCGCCCAGATCTGGGCTTAGTTAGAGGGCTGCACTTACCATGTCTACCTATCTATCTTTCTAAATCTCATCTGTCTATCTGTCTATCTCAATCTCTCGTTCTATCTATCCATTTATCCGTTTATCGTATTTATCTATCTATTTATGTACTGAGCTATCTTTCAGCCTTTCCTATAGTCTATAGTATATTCCTTTATCTAGTCACACACATTTGCCTGACTGGGAAACTGAAAACTGTAAAATTAAGAAAATTGTTAGAATTATGCATTAAGCTTGACTGTGCCTTATAGAATTTCATAGCTTGGAGGGTTTTGACATGTACTTTATCAATTATTTACAGAATATGTCAGAGTTTATACACAGTACAATGGTATTGTCAACACTAGATAAACATAAAAGACATGCATGTTAATGCAGTTTTACAATGTTATAATACAAATCTGTATATACTCTATCAATTGAGTGTATACTTTTTAACAATATAAAACATCTAACCAAGGGGATCACAGTATCATAGTCATGAACCTCGGATTACACAAATTCAATTATTGCGAAAATAAAATTACTTTTTTTAACCCATCCCCCTTTCATAACCCTTAAATTTGGTTTTGACAATCTGGTTGACTAAAAAGAGTTATGTTTTGGCCTGGAATTATTGAACCAATACCACTTTTTTTAAATAATTTTATTTTTCATATTTATTTTTTTCATCCCTCTTTAGCTCTAACTTGGCAAGTAAAACATGGCATGATTTTATAGACCACAATTTATTTTTCATGAAAACAAGTCATAAAATTATTATTAGTTATTTTCTAGACATAATACATGGACATGCTCGTGTCTGATGTCCTTTATGCGCAAAGGAACCAAAAATATATGAAAGTACACAAAAGTTATCAAGTTACTGAGTAGGCCTACTTACCATGAATTAATAATTATCAATCTTTCCCCTTGTATCAGTGTCTTTGCTGGGCAAGTGAAAGATCCCTCACATGGGGTAAATGTGTAACATATTGCCGACTCCTGCTCTGCCTCCCATCTCATCAATCAACCCTTGTGAGCGCCCAGAATTGGGTTTTGAGGGCTGCACTTACCATATCTATATCTATCTATCTATCTATCTATCTATCCATCAGTCAGTCAGTCAAGCAGGAAAAAATTGTTCAATCAGTCAAGTGACCTGTTTTTCAAGAGAGCGTCACCCTGTCAATTAATCAATCTACCTATCTCTCAATCCGTCTATCAATCAATCTATCTATCTATCTATCTCTCTATCCATCTGTCTCTCTTTCTGTCTGTCCACCAAATTAATCCAGATTAGGCTTGTTTTGCATAGACTCAGCGTCTCCATGACCTGGTATTTTGGCAGTGGCTGAGCTGCAGTTTGCATGTAGTCATTTTAGAAGGTGGAACAACGTATAAGGATGGTGCTGCCCAAATATCAATACAGGATAGATTTGTGGAGCCATAGCTTTATGCCTATTAAAACTTGATGAATCTTATTTTGGTAGGTATATGTGTATACGTGGCATGGACTATGGTTAAATTTTAGGTTAGCAGGGTGATCAGACTTTACGTCTTGTATTTTTGCACTGATTGATGACGCGAAATGCACTCTTGGCATAGCATGAAACGTCTGTCCAACATGGGTTGCTGAGGCCGAGATACAAACCCAGGTCCCAGAGGTTTAATATACCAACCCAGTGTGCCACCATTCTAGGTAAATTTACAATATCAGAAATGAACACTACAAGATTTGAAGGTTAAGAAAACGAAACAGCGGGCCACCTCAAATAGAAGACCGCCGAAATAGAGGCCCTGGTCGAAGCCTATCTGAAAAATCTAAGGTGGAGGGAGGTACAGGGGCTTCTGATTCAGTAATTACGGTACATACATTGATACACAAATGTCATACTTTTATCATCGCCCCCCATATTGAACCTAGTAAAAAAAGTATCGCATTTCAGCAATTTCGTGTCCAGATCCTAATAGTCAAATTATACATTTTCTTTCTTTTTCCTTAGTTTTTCTTGTGGTTTTTCCACGTGCTTGAATTCTATGGCTTCTCAGTGTATCCTATATATGGTTTCGATAATTTACCCCATTTGTGTATATTTTGAAGTGCTTCAGTGTCACCCAGTGCAAATGTAAAAGATATAGGCCTACATTACTTGCGGGTAGCATGCATGCAATAAGAGCTAATAAGTCAAGATATACAGTGATGAGTAGACTTGAACTTTCATTTATAATTTTTTAAAAGTTTAAGGAATATCGCAAGATTTTATATAATATCCCTATTATCCCTTGCACAAAAAAGGAGAACACTGCAAATTGTAATTTGAGTCTTATTAAAAAAATTACGTCAACAAATTGTCTAATACAATCTCCAACTCTCCGTATATTAGTAAAATATTTCTCCTCAATTTCCATTGGAATTTATTCTACATATTGAGCATTTTCACGAAAAGGCAATATTAAAATATGTTTTCCAAACTTTTTTTAAATTAGCAAAAAAACCATAACAATTCGCATTTCAACTTGCTTCATATTATTTGATAACATTGAAAAAAAGCAGAAATCTGTAAAAACTTCACCAAAAAAAAAAAATAGGCCTGTACCAAATTATTTAGTGCCATTATTGAAAACTTAAATAGGCCTAAATAAAAATTGAGAATGACATTTTTGGCAAGAATTGTTAATGGGTCACATCCTTATTAAGCTTTTAGAAACAGTGGCGCCTACAAATGTATCTGGCGACTGGGGGTCTGTGATTTTAATAACTTTTAATGCCCCATGTCATGTCTGAGTGTGACTTACCAGTGTAGTATCATCAAAAAGTCATCAACAGCATCAGTTCTACATCATATCATAACATATATGACAACAGGATGAGGGATAATGAATTATTAATGATACATGTGTACTATTGTGTGGATGCAGTGATTATTAATTAATAAAACACATGTTCAATTAATGAACTGCATGTTCATTGATTTGTTCCCGTCAACAAAAGGTATGTGTCAATCTCACGTGGAATTGGCCTAATATCAGTTATTTTGTCACAAGGTAGTAATAACCACTAAATATCTTATTTGTGACAGATGGATGGATGATTGGGACTTTACGTCCTGTATTTATGCTCTTGGTGGGTTAATGCAGTAAGTTGAAGGATGATTGGAACTGCTGTCCAACATCAATGCATACATACAGGACGAAAAGTCCCAATCAGCCATCCATCCCTCACTAAACATACACGAAAGGGCCAGCAAAATACAAATTGTGATAATTTGAAAATGCCACAACATCATTACAAAAGTATAAATCACCAAAATTAGAGGTTTTTCAAGGTATTTAGCGAGTGTTAAACTGCTCATTATTTTCTCATCATATACACAAGCATACATAAGATGAAGCATGGTTCTGCATGTATTGGTTGTGCATAGACTAGTGATCAAAACCAGCCTTGGATGTAACAATCTGAGAAATTATGAGGTCAATCAAACACCACAATATCACATTTTTGGGCCAAGGACTAGGTATTGTATTTTGTTTTTCAATATACCCACCCTTTTACACTATTTACACTCTTCAGAAGTTTACATACTTGTTCATACTTGTACAATGTTCAGTGTCAATGACTGTGTACACACTCAAATTTTGGCTGATACTTTTTATAACTTTATAATTTAAAAGTGAAATTTTCATTTTTTCGTATTTTTGGGTGCCTGCACTGACCATCAGTATGTTTTAAGCAGTCTGAGGTCATAATCATCAGTCCTTCAGACATCATTAACCATCTATCTATCTATATCAAGCAATCAAACAATCAGTCTGTCTATCTATCTGTCTATCCATCTATCTATCTTTCGATTGTTCCTGTCTGCTCCGCAAAAGGACTCTATCTTCATGGGTTCAAACCCCGAGTGAGAGTACAATATTTTCTGCGTATCTTCGTGAGTAAAATCCAGCCTGGATGTCATTCGGATGAGATGTTAAATTGGCGGCCCCTTGTATCAGTGTCTGTGCTAGGCAAGTAAAAGATCCCTCACATGGGGTAAATGTGTAACATGTTGAGGACTCACGCTCTCTCTCTCTCATCTCGTCAATCAACCCGCATAAGCGCCTAGAACTTGGCTTAGAGGGCTGCATCTGTATCTAGAATATCTCTATCTATCTACCTATCGCTCTCTATCAGTTTATTCTGTCTAACCAACCATTCAGATTGATTAGAAAACTTAAATCAAAATCATTTACTAAATCACAATGTACAAAATTAATATTACAGACCTAGTTATTATTTCATAACTACTTATGGTAACTTTTTGAAGTTCATCTTCCAGATTTGTGTTGACATATTACTCAAAGTTCATCAATAAAAATAAGTTCGTTACAGAGTATCAAATGTAAATCCTGTTGGCAAGACAAATAAATTAATGTGAAGGTCATTGAAGTGTACTATAAGGATTCCCACGTCGTCTGAGAAAGTGTTCAGAAACGTCTCAGGAGAGCACAAAATAAAGGTTGACGACATGAGTTCAAAACCCAGGCAGAGAACCCAAAATATTTTCAGGTTCACGGCTGCTCCAATGAAGGTCTTTGCCCCACATGGGTTAAACCCCAGGTACGGAACCGTAAATTATCAGTGGACCTTCATGAGAAAAATTCCAGCTAGATGTTGTTCTGATGAGATGTCAAATTGGTGGCTCCTTGTATCAGTTCTGTGCTGGGAGGTAAAAGATCCCTCACATGGGGTAAATGTGCAACATGTTGAGACTCCTACTCTTACATCCATCTCATTAATCAACCCTCATGAGAACCCAGAACTCAGTTCGGCAAACGTCAAAATTCAGCAAGGCTGCTTCATATGGCTCAGAGACGTGCACTTACCATATCTATCTATCCATCTATCCATCTATCTATAAATATGTTTTCCTTACTTACTATATCTATCTATCTATCTATCTATCTATCTATCTGTCTATAAATATGTTTTTCTTGGCTTTTTATACATTCTTGAATTAAGCGATGCCACTCAGTGTAGCGAAGTTTATAAGGAAAGAGTTTTATGGAGACTGGTGTGCACACATTTCACAACAGTATACCTGACTATCCAAGAATCAGTTCAGTTGTCTCTTGGTTTTATTTAACTGACACTTTCATATCTTCCAAACAATTTTCTGTGTGCTCTTTAGTGATTTGACATTGGTTGAATAATCAACAGTTCAAATAAGTAAAGAACTTCCCAAAAACAAACTGTCAATGGTTAACCAGCAATAATTATCAAAACAAACGTTGATGAAATAGCTATTTTCTATTTCTGTAAAATAGTTAAATGAAGGGGGGGGGGGGGAGATAACACCTTTAAATTACCAGTATAAACTTCAGAATCATGCATTTATTTGAAATATTTAGTTATAATTTCTGCAAACTTCCCATTTTTTCTGACGCAGAAATAAAACATCAATTCTAAGAGATAGGCCAACAAATCTTCCTTTTTTTCAACTTTGTTTCTTCACTTTTCACACAGGTTCAAGTTATATTTAAGAAGAAAAGTCTCTTTACATGTTGAAATATCAATACAATGGATTAGTGCAGACTTCGTACAGATAATTCTGGTAGACTGGTTAAAAAGCAATTCACACATGAAATTGCAAGACATCTGCTAAAGAAAATCAATAAGACAGACTGGCAGAAAATGCTAAGAGAAGAGAGAGAAGATTGGAAAAGATAGACAGGATAAACTAAGACATAAACTAAGACAGACTAATAAAGAAATATTTAAGGTGGGTGGGTGATGAATAAAGAAGGAAAGAAGGAAGGAAGGAAGAGAGAAAGCAAGAGAGGATGAGAGGAAGGGAGGAAGAGAGGAAGAGAAGAGAGGAATAAGTATTGAAGGAAGTTAGCACGAAGGAAAGAAAGGAAGGAAGAAGGACGGAAGAAGGAAAGAAAGAAGGTAGGAAGGAATGGAGAAGCAAGGAGAGAAGAAACAAAGGAAACAAGCAAGGGAAAGGGTAAGTAGGAAAAGAATTAAGGAAGACCTTGCAAACAAGACAAAGAAAGGAATAAAGAAGGAAAGGAAGGAAAGATATATGAATGGAGGCAGAAATGGAAGTACGAAAAGAAAGAAATTACAAATAAATATAACTAAGGAACAAAATAAGGGAAGAATGAATAAAGCAGCAAGAAGTGAAACGAAGCACGCAAGAAAGAAACAGGCAAGCTGCTAAAAGTCTGAGCTCAAATAATAACATAATTTATGAATTTATAATCTCTGACTATCTATCAACAAAGCGAAAATACAGACAGATGCATGAGAGACAATCTGTCAGTCTGTCTGTCAATTTGTGCATTGGAATGGCATTGTCAAGTGGCTGAAAGTAGGTGACATTGTCAGATGAGAAGTATAGCATGGCAAAGGCCCATTAGGTAGATCACTGCTGAATCCTATAATGACAGTTTGGCACGAAATATTTTGGTCACTCTTATCAATGCTATTTGCACCAATTGGTGTAGTTACACCAAATATCAATTGTGGCACTGGGTGCACAAATTCCAGAAGCATTTTGGTGCACTAGTTTATTACGAATAGCTAGTCTAGTGTGTAAATGAGTGAACTTTTTGAAAATGATTTAAAATAAATTGAAGGAAGTGCAGTTTCAAAAAGTGGTTGATGGAGTTTTAAGAGATACTGAGGAAGTAAGCAATGCAGGAAGGAAGGAAGAGAGGGAGGAGGCATGCAATAAAGGAAGCAAGCAAGCAAAGAAGCGGGGAAGAAGGAAGAAACAAGGGAAGAAAATTAAACAAGGAAGAAGTAAGCAAAGAAGGAAAGAAGGAAGGAAGAAAGGAAGGAAAGAAGAGAAGGAGGGAAGAAAACATGGGAGGAAGAAAGACAGGGGTAAGGGAAGAAGGGTGAAAGGGGATTGGGAAGTAAAGAAGGAAGGAAGGTGTGTTTGTGTTTTACGCCTCTGCAAGCACAGAAGGAAGGGAGCAAGCAAAAGAGCAAGGAAGGAAAAATGGAAAGAAAGCAAATCTAGAAAACGAAGAAGTAATAAGAAAACAAAGGAGAAGGTAAGCGACAAAACAAGGAAACAAGGAGGCAAGAAGAGATTAAGAAGGATAAATTAAGAAGTGACAGAAAATTTACTGAATTAATATATAAATAGCGAGATGAAAGGAGGGCCATGCCAAGGCCATACTGACGAACCCCGAACTCCCCCCCCCTCAAATTTCATTTAGGATGACACCGATATAGGCCCACAATTCAATATGTCAAGAAACAGGGCTATAGACAAAGCAGACTATATCTTTTCATCAGAAGAAGAAATACAAAATAATTTACATTTGTTACAGATTTAGTCTTGTGATCTCAATTGTGACAATAGCGCCAGAGCACCAAAATGATTGCCATGAAACCTACCAGGCCGATGCCACCCAGCTGTCAGGACTGGTGTGACGGTGTTATTGTGCGTGCACAAACCAAGAGACAGTGCTTGGGAGGCAAAAATCAATCAGATCTATACTTGAGATATCGATCACTTAATAAGCATGTCTGTGCCAGTCAATACCTTAGTAGCTCTATATGTAGCAGGAGTCTTTCGTGTGTTTAACACAAGAAAGGTTAGAAATCCAGCTTGCCATGTCTCAGAGAGACCCCACCAAGTCTCATGAGATGGTTTAGAGACGGAGGTGACTTTAAGGTGGTTGATTATTTTTAAAGAATTGTAACCAAGTCTCCAAAGATGGCACTGAAAACTGATGATAATTTTTTTGTTAGGGGGGGGGGGTCCAATGCAGCAGCTATAGCTATTGGTGCTCTGGAGATCTGGTTTTGGAATCAAATGCAGCAAAGAATTACACTTTCCAGACCTTAAAATCAATAAATCAGAGTCAGTGACCTTTTGTACATTCTGTTTGCTTTTGTGTAATTTGGAAGGGGATATTTTCTTTAGAACTATACATTCCTGGCTTCACGGACATCCTTTATAATATTACAAGCTGTGTTACAAGTGTAGTACTGTTGGCTTACCAAAAATAAATAAATAAATAAATCACTTTTATAAATTTTTTAACTTCAAAATATCCATCGATAAAATTACAAATTATTTTCACAAAGACCAACTCAATTTAAGAAAACTTAAGATAGAACACATGTTAAAACCAAAGCCTATAATCAGTATAATTTTTTTTATCTAACTTCTGAGTTAATGAAACGTTGTTTTGAAATAACTCCCACCATGAAGAGGTCTGACTAATAGATTGTAACCAAATCTCAATAAATTTGACTTTTCACTGCATGGCAAGTGCTGTACCAAGGACATACGCTGTGCACAGAAACCTAAATGAACGCAATACTCAAGAACTGACTCTGAGCGAATACCACAAGCTGCTAATATCCGAAAATTATTTATATGTTACAACTTTTGTAACTCCCCCCTCCCACCCAGGTAAAGTTACCAAAAAGCTACATTTTTATTTTAGCAGCATTTCAAATTTCATATCATCTGCCAATAGATCAATCAATCAATCAATCGATCTGCAGTTAGTCTATCAATCCACCAACCTATCAATCAGTGTCTATCTGTTTACACATCTGTCTATACCTATCTTATTATCCATCTATCTGACAATCTATCTATCTACCTGTCTATCTATCTACCTGTCTATTTATCTACCTGTCTATCTATCTATCTACCTGCCTATCTATCTATCTACCTGCCTATCTATCTATCTATCTATCTATCTATCTATCTATCTATCTATCTATCTATCTATCCATCTATCCATCTATCTATCTATCTATCTATCTATCTATCTATCTATCCTATTTCCACAGATTTTCATAAAGTATCCCTTCTTTTCTCTTCTTTCATCTATTTAGAAGTCCTATGAAATGACTTACACACCATATTAACCCATATCTTATATCTTACCCAGGTATATATATACTTCCAGGTGAACAACCTAGTAATGGAGTTATTCAGAAATAATGGAGATTTAAATAAATATCATATATCATCACTCTATATGAACTTAAAATGATATAACACTCTTACACCAATGATGAGACTACATCACACTTCCTACCACAAAGCACTGGGGACTACGAGCTAATAGGCAATTTGATAGGACAACCTCTCAATTTTAAATTATCTTATGGTGTGTCTATAGGCCTATATACAGGATAATTAAGGCTGTACCAAATCAGTCAATGCTCCCCAGGGTGCAAATTAAATAAAACGTAATTCAGAAAAATGAAATCACTGGTCATTGTTAGTTTTCCGGTATTATATCAGTATAAATGTAAAAGCTACACCTATTTAAAACTACTGATTAATTCAATAAACCACAATTTTCATCATACACTCGAAAAAGTTCATGTGAGACTAATTAATAAAGAACCTTACAAAATATACAAGAAATTCACCCGGGTATAATTATTATATCCTAATTAACCAGAAAACATATTCAGAAATAAATACTTTCCCACTTTTTAAATTTAAATGCACATGAATCCAAACACTTTTAACAATACTAAACAGTTCTATTGAAGTTTGATGATTTTAGAAAAAAACATTCACCCTAAATATTTGGCTTTTCTGTAAATGTCCAACAAAAAGGACACAAAAAACGTCCTAAATTCGAGAAAATTGTATGGGAAAACGTAAAAACTAAACTATATAAAACATACTTCGTTTTTGCACATAGCTGTATGTAAACATTGATGAAATGATTCAAATACTACAGTACAAGCAAGGTTTTGTTCAAATTATTCCAGAGATCAGTGTATTTAGTATATATAACTCTGAAAAAGAAAGTTTTGAATAATATTGACTTTTAATATATATAGTGAAATATTGGCTTTATAAGAAATATATAACTTTTAATACAAAATCAATTCAATATTATGCTTCGCGTTATCATCATTTTATTCAATGATTTTTAAGCATTTCAGGTTTAAGAACGGAGACCAAATTTTACAATTATTAATTTTCTGTGGATGAATAGCTGATGTCGATTTTACTACTTTATTTTTAACTGACCTGACATTGTGTACCTCTTTGATTTCAAGATATTCAATGAAACTATAAGGCAATATCATAACTTATGACATACTAACTTTAAAGAACCCCCCCCCCTCCCCCAAAGAAATCCACTTACATATATTAAACCCAATTTCTATAAATGACAATGTCATATCATAAACAGGTTGTATTGTCATCAAGAAATGTGAATATCTTGAATCACAATAAATATCAACAAAAACAATTGTGCATGTCAATAAATCAATTAAAAGTATCTGTTATGAAGTCGCGAAAATGTGAAGCATAAAATATGATCATGAGGCCTAGAGCATGGACTAGCAGGGGACAGCATGAGTTAAAGCACCCTTTTGATGGAGAAAATATGAAAGTTGCCAAATCATGTCAAGAAATGTCATTGTCATACATTTATGTCCACAGTGATTGTGAATAACTTTTCACATGGCTTTAACATGGCATGAATACAGGGGTAAACAGTACAAAACTCTGGTGAAAGCTAACAGCATGACAGCCCATGTTTGACAGGTGCCAGCCATGTCAATTTATAGTACAATGTCATACAAATAAGAAAAGCATGGAAAACTGTGTCTAAAGGGTAAAATATAATAAAAGTGTAAAATATAATAAAAGTGTAAAAACTTACCAGGATGGTAAAGTCTTTCCATATTGTATTAGCTTTTGACAATGTACAGAGTCCAACAAACCTTCATCAACGAATGTTTTCACTAACTCTAAACCTGGTTCACATGGGGAGCCTAGTACTAAGACGGCCGCTTGGTGGAGCAACAGTAGTTTTCTCATGGCCCCGCTAGGTGGCTGCACTGGTATTGTGTTGGACCAATGGTGAATTGGTGGCCAGTTGCTGCTTCCTGCTGTTCCTAGAAGTTTTCATGGATATTTCTTGGCAAGCTTGTGACAGCTACCTTAGAAATGGGGCTATTGCATAAAAGGTTAAGTTAAGAAAGTTGAGATATTTGGATAACATAACTGTCAGACAATCATATAGACTTTCTACAATCCATAGACCTGTCTACAGGATAAATTGACATTAATGGTCATTTCATTAATTCAGTACAACATTTACAATCACATTGATAACCATAAGCTATAGGCGTAGTGATAAAAGTGAAGTAGTCCAAATCCTGCATAAACACACTCAGGCAAATAGTCCCATGATAGGATTATTAGATCTTTCACAAAACTAGGAACCAGGGTGGGTCGCATCAACAAATACGCCTGCCCGAATAATTATCTTTTATTTATTAGTGTTGATGTGTGTTGATTAATGATAATTAATTAACAATTTATCATATTGGCCCACATTGTCACCATAGGTAATGGCAAAGTGCCTTAATACTGGTGTTTTAATCAACTGACGAAAAAAAACAATTAGCAAAAGTCATTATTTTTGGAAATTATGATCATTTACTCCCAATGCATTTCTGTTGAGCTGATCCTGTCTCATTATAAAATCCATTAGCACTGTTTCGGATCATAATATTCACTTCATTTACAGCTAAAATTATTTTCTGCTCTTATAATTGAGGTAACTGAAAAATCTAATGCATTTATTTCAATCCGAGTTGTTTATGGAGTCTAATTCAGGCAATTAAAACAATGCTGTCATTTCTTTAAAGCTACTATTTCATTCCATTTCGATTTCATTATCTACTTTTATTTTTATATCATCTTACTGCTTATTCTGAAAAAGGCTATTTCTTGAATTTCTTATTCTTTCTAATAGGACTCTGCTGCTCGAAGCATGATCCTTTATTTTATCAAATGAGACTGTAATTATTGTGAAATGGCAAAGCTCACCTTATGAACAATTAAGAGTGCATTATGATGGCTAAGAAGTTAAAAATCATTAAAGTCACTAATTTGTCTTTATAATGTTTTCATAATGTTTTCAGAGAAGTTCCCCAGAGCTTCTGATTTTCAATTTTACACTGTTATAATCTCTTATAAATATCATTTCAATTATCATATTGGTGCAGTTAGTCAAATATTATGTCAGTCCAATTATTATATCAGTCCAATTATTATATCAATTAGTCAAATATTATATCAGTCCAATTATTACATCAGTCCATTTACTCAATTATTACATCAGTCTATTTTGTTAATTATCATATCAGTCCAACTAGTCAAATATTATATCAGTCCAGTTAGTCAATTATATCACCCAGTAAGTCATATATTATGTCAGTCGAATTATTTTATCAGCTCAATTATTTCATCCAATTAGTCAAATATCATATCAGTCCACAATTAGTCAAATACTATATCAGTCCAATAGTCAAATATTTATATCAAATCCGAGTAGTCAAATATTATATTAGTCCAATATTACATCAGTCCAATTAAAAACTATATCAGTCCAATAATACAATTATTATATCAGTCCATTTAGTAAATTCCAATTAGTCAAATATTATATCAATCCAATTATTCAACTACACTCCGGTCAGTCAAATATTAAGTCTGTCCAATTAGTATATTAGTCCAATTTTTCAATTTCATATTAGTCCAGCATGTCTCGATACTTATATCAATCCAACTAGTCAAGTATTACTGAGGTCTACACCAAGGTTATAGTTTGTTGTATTCAATGACATGATGTACATAGAATCCAGGATCTGCAAAAAGGAAGAATACAGACTTTCTACAACTTCCATGGACCTGGGAGTCTATGTAGAAATCACCAAAAAGACAAGCAAAAAAAATCGAAAAAAAAGAAGAAGAAAGTTGGGGGGGTGGGGGGTTGGTTCTTAGAGAAATGGCTGCGTGCCTTCTGCTTGACTAAATGTCTACCTAGACAGTTAAAACGGCCACATCAATAATCGGCCACACTGTTGCAGACAATTGCTTGGTGCCTATTTGACTACTACCAACTTGAGCTCAGCTTCTAAAAGTAGTGCTGTCACTGTGTTTTGCTTTTGGAATACAACTTTAATGCTGTGGTGAAATCATTGAAATGTTTAATGCTGCAAGTTGCTTCATAGAAGTAAAATCACAAGAAGTAGGGTAGAAGGAAATATTGGGCTATACAATAAATTTAGCTAATTATGAAAAAAAGATAATTACATAATTCTCTTTGATAGATATAGATAGATGAATAGATAGATATATAGATAGACAGATCGATTCTGGTCAGCTCAATTTGTAGTGAACTTGCCCTGCAAATAGGGTCTATTCTGGTAGTCATTTAAAGGCTCTCTGCGATCCTGTCAGTGTCAAATATTAACCTATCTGTATATTAAACAATGGAAGGTAATTATTTGACCTTGATCTAACTGAGCTCCAGAGCACAGTGCTCAGCAAGCATTGATTTGAAAAGAAAGCAAAAGCTTGCGTCAGTTGCGGCACCTAAAAAGTGTAACAGAGTTGTCCTTCGCCAGGAATGTGTATCAAATGTACAAAAAAGAGAAATGCTTTATGAAACATGAAATTCAATTAAAACACATAAATAGGTCTACCCCAAGAACTACCGGGATCATTTACCCCACTTACCCCCACTATCACTGCAGCAATACCAGTAGAAAGTTTCATAACTTGTGACTGTAATAGGCCGGCCAATGGCAGCCATTGCAGCAGCTACTTCCTGGAACATCATCATGTGCACACATCAGACAATATCAAACACTAGGGATGCTTCAGTATTCCACCTTTGCCAATTATTAAATACCGACTGTACCGTACAGAGTTATACAAAATTTCGGTCAGAGAGTGTATATTTACCAAGACCAGAAATCGCAACCGTGCCCAAAACTAGGCTCATGCCCGTAAAATCTGGGGATATCAAACTTTTTTTTAAATAATTTGTTATTACTTCATAGGAACACCACCTCTCTGTACTTCATGTCCACAAACATCCAACATCTTACAAGAACAACACAAAAAACCTTTTAAAGGAGGGTTTTTCAAGATGTCATAACGACGAGAGGTTTTTTTGAGCCATAAAACTTCTGATAATATTTTATGACCATTTTGAAGTCATTATTGAGTTATGCTAGGCCTTTATAAATACAAGATGTCATTAAATCTACCATATAAAAAATAATGTTCAGTTCACCCAATATTATCAACCAGAGAAACATTAAAAAGCATCAGGAAAGGACAAAAGAAACTCAGAACCAATTTTTTCATACTTGCAATATGTTCGATTCATACACATATCTTTGATTCCAACACAATATGACATCTTCCTCAACTTCAGACAGAACTTTTTGGTGTTGCTCCCAGGAGTATGATAATGACAATGATGATGATGAAGACCCAAAGGGCACACAACGTAAACACAATGTTGCTAATTGGTGGAGGGTTCGTCCGTTGTTCAATGGTCACGTAGAAATGTATGGTAGAAATTATGCTGCCACAACCAGGCACAACGTGATAACAATGTTGAGGTTTTTTCACAACATCCTGAAACATTGCCACACCATCGCAATCTAATGTCATATCTTCGACGTTGCTTCACAACGTTTTGACAATGTCATTTCTACCATACAATTCTATATAATTATCACTAACATTGCGATGTCACAACATTATAGCAACGTATACATATATAGATGTGCCCATTGGGGATGAACTTTGACCAATGATTAGAAAAAAAAATACTGATCATGGATGATTTATTTCTATCAAAAAAAAAAGTATTTGTCAAACTCAATTACACCAAAAATTAAGTAAAATGAAGAGCAATGACATACTAATTGTCTATTTCTAATTCAAACCCACAAATCTTCCAAATAATGGCATATATCACCAGCACATAAATCACTTAAACGATATTTCTAGGAATGGCGTATTCAAATTACGTCACTCACTTCAATCAATGACGTAAAACGGTTTTCAGACAGAGGGAGAAATTCTACCTTCTATAGAATCCATTGTTATGGACACCAGGAAAATTGTATGCAAATTGTGTATGGGGGTGAGACAGGGTTTTAGAAGAGTAGTGTAGGGTTGTTCAGATTTAAGAGGCTATTATTTGGAAGAAACCAGTGTAAAATTTCTATTTGTCAAGAAGAGCTGTACAAGAGTTTGACAGTTCATGATATTCATTGAGTTTACAAGTGAGTTTAACAATTGAAAAGACCCCTTCTCAACAGCCTGTATAAGCTAGGGGGTTCTTATTGTTGGAAGTTTCATTAAGTTCCCCTAGGGGTGTTTATAAAACCCCCTACTACAAGCTCTTGGGCAAAGAATGGGGTATTATGGCCTTTATCAATATCTATCACCCCCTATCACCATTTCTCAGAGGGGTAACGTACACCAAATAACCATATAACACCCCTGTTAAACCATAGTTAAACTTAACAGACTTTCCTTTTACGCCCAAGCAAAGCATCTGAGAGGGTGCATGTTCTAAGTATAGCCTCAAGGTAAATCTGTGTTACATCGTCAAATGCTTGTCAAAGTCAATGATTATGGCACAATCCACTGACAAAGGACTTCAGATTTCCTTTCATTCACCTCTTCAAAAAGGCACAAGTCAGAGGCCTTGAAAACGTGTCAAAAATTCAATTGGCCAACTTTAAACTTTTCATGACAAGCTTTGACAGCCCATAATGTCCCTCATTACTACAGATAAATATAGATAGACATGGTGAGTGCAGGCCACAAGAAAAATACAGATAATTTTCAAATATTACATTAGGGAATTTAGGGTAGTACACTGAAAAAAAATTAGTGTGAAACAGACAAAACGAGCGTTAGCCGGTGTCTGTCCAAAATTTTGTTTTATTTCCGACAAAAAGATATACATGTGTAATTTTGACATTTCACTGAAGTAATCACACAAAAAATGTCTCAAGTTTGAAAATTTCCTTGTCCATTTCCCATAAAATTCTTGTCTGATATGCACACAATTGCGGACGGACACCAGCTAATTCGTCGGCTGTAATATCTCATATTTGAGCTGTTTACAGCGAAACACTTTGATATAGAATTAAAGTGGACCGTGGCACTGTGAAAATGGCACTTTGTGTGTCATCATGCTGATGATTTGTCATGATCAAACCATCAATGTTAATTTGGTTGAAGGAGACTTATCCCACTTGTTGGTGACAGCCAAACGAAAGGATTATGCATCTGATTTTAACTCTAAAATCCGTTATAAGAAGTCGAATGGCTTTCTCTTGATCATGACTAATCAAACAGCCCCTATGTTTCCCATGTTGAAAGTAGAGAAGATGACCCTTCATTGGCTATCATGAGTCACGAAGTGCCATTTTCACAGTGCCACAGTCCACTTTAATTCTATGTCAAAGTGTCTGGCTGTAAAGGTCTTATGCTCAATGTTTGCCTGTTTTCAGTTCCTCAATGAAGCATTGCAGATTACTATGTATAAGCATAGATATCATGATACAACATTGCAAAAACAGGTTCCAGACCAATTCGAATAGGCATACTACGACTGTGTATGCGCCTATCCAGATGGACAATGGACAGAACACATGAACAAAATAACAAATAATCGCAAAAATATTCGCGACAGACAAATATGCAAGCCGATCTCCTTTTGGATGCGGCATCCAATAAGAAAAAGGAGATGATTGTTAATTTGCATGTTGTCTTTTGACTTCAGCGGCTAAAGGCTGTTACACTATGCAAAGGTGTGCTTTCATGGCCTACCGGATCTCCCAGCCTAAGGGGAAAGTGTGCACTTTTTTTGTTTTTATATCTTTTATGTTTTACTTTTATGTTTTATTTTTGTTATTATCCCTTTTTTTTTATTTCTATTTGGTGTTTCCTTTGTACTTCTACCTTTCATATGTTTTCCCCCATTCAGACTCCCATTCAAAACACTTCTCCATTTCAATGGTCTTGAGTTAACATTAGAGTATCATTTGACTCTTTGTTCTGGAGCAGGGACGGATTCGGGGGACTTGATGGAATGCATCCATACCGCGCCCAACGATATGTGATTTTAAATATTTTACATGTTAATTGTATCTGCGCGAAATTTCTTTATTATGACAGCTATGTGTTCTGAAACGCGATAACTTGAAAGTCAAAAACAAAACTTCCTGAATCCGCCCAGGTTCTAGAGACTTCCTATGGACACCAGCTACAATTGCTGTGCATAATCAAGAACATTCCTTTCCGCCTGCAAAATGAGGCATCAAAACTAAAACGAGAAGTGAGACAAATGATGCTCATTCAAAATTCTGTCGAAAAAAATATCTTGTAAAATATCTTAATGTTCATAGAATTCTCATTCAGTGTCGTTCCGTTTCATTCAGTCTCTTAAAGTTTATAAATGGTTATTACAAGTCTGGAAAGTACTGGAAACATAGATATTAAAGTATATATATATATATGATTTCAAGTTTCTTAACCATCATATCTGCAATTTTTCATGGGCAAAACAAGACCTAAAAGGCTAAAATAAAAACAGAAATAAGTCCCAACGAAGACCAAAAGATCGCATGGACAATGCGAAAAAAATACACATAATGAATTCCTGCCAGATCTTCTAGTAATGATTTTATGGCATGTCTTGTGAACAGTCTCTGACAAGATAGGGTATTAAAGAGATCACATGAAACCAAATGAGATGGGGGGGGGGTTGACTTGCCTCAGTGTAGCCATAGGGCATAAGGACACAGCAAACCTGAACAAATTTTACCTGAGTCAAGAGACTTTCAAGTGTAAGATATCACAGGTTATAAATTGTAACCGTTTCAGACTTTTTATAGTGCGATTAGGTTATTTCATTCATGTTTGCTTATGGTGACCTAATTATTGACCTAATTCATTGAGCAACAGTGACCTAATTCTTTGGATGACAGTAACTTAATTCACTGAGTGACAGAGACCTTATTTATCTGGAAAGGGTGACCTAATTCATTGAATAACTCACCAAATTTATCGCATAACAGTGACCTAATTCAGTGAATAACTGTAATAGTGACCTAATTCATTGAGCAACAGTGACCTAATTTGTATTGAAACGGTGATATATTTCATTGAATAACAGTGACCTAATTCATTGCACAACAGTGACCTAATTGATTGAGCAACAGTGACCTAATTTATAATTACATGGAAACAGTGACATAGTTCATTGAATAACTGTGACCTAATTCATTGATTAATAGTGACCTAATTCATTGAGTAACAGTAACCTAATTCATTGATTAATAATGACCTAATTTACTGAGATGTTTGAACAATGGATGTAGTTCTTTGAAAGGCATACCAGTGACCTAGTTCTTGAGATCACACTGTGATGTACAGTGCTGCCTGTAAGTGAAACGTGTGATACTGTACCATTGCGTCAATGCTTAACATCCTCAACCAAGCAAGAATTATCATCCGATGAGAGGGAAACATTTTGGGTCATAAAGGCCGATATGTGAGGCATGTGGGTCCATTGCGGATAAAAATGGCGGCCAATTTTCTTTGCTGTAGTCAGAGTGGGTATGGGTCAAAGTCATTGATAAGTAAGTGAACCACCCTTCCCAAAGAAACAACATTGGGCCTGTGTTTCACTAACTTATCAAAGACTTTGACCCATACAACTCTGAATACAGAAAAGAAAATTACCAGCCATTATCATCCCACATGTTACAAATATCGGCCTGTATGACCCAATATGTTTTCCTCTCATCGACTGAGAATTGATGCTTCCACACGCAGTTTGGTAGAGGATGTTTTAAAAGAGCATTGATGCAGTGGCACAACATCATGCATTTCACTTACTTACAGGCGGTACTGTACATAATTATAAATGCTTCAGAAATAGGAAGTAACTTATCCAAGTCAAATCTAAGTCATAAAACAACTGAATTGAAGAAAAAGAGATAAAAGTCTCTGTCAGGTCCTGCATCTCTTGAAATTCAAAGACAGACAAGACTTTGAAGATTCATCACAAATATTTTGTCCTATTTGGCTATTTTTGTACTTTACGAGTTTATCAACAAGTTAAAAGTAAGTTTATTCTATTTCATAAGCTTATTGGGTGTAACACAAAGAGATCAACTAAAGTTTTGTGGCTTTTGATATGAAGTGTGGTTGTCGTCAGAAAACGCGATCTGGTAGTTGGGAAAATACTTGGGTCAGATGGGCACCTTGCAGAACTCCTGTTGAAAGAGAATTTGTCAAAAATAAGACCTTTGATTTCACAAAATCTGTAATGACCTCAAGATAATGCACTAAATATACCAAAAACTCCACTTGTTGTGTCTCATCTACAGTGGGTGAGACAGTGAGTGTGGTTAGTTTCCCATGTGGTCCAATGTTTGTTTTACTACTTTGTGTTTCATCTGGAGGCAGCTGTGACTTTTTTCGGTTCTGTTGTATCTCTGGATATTTGTTTCATTTCGTATTCTTTTATCAGTATATTCTTTTAAAAAGCAGCGTGGATTTCTCTCATTTGTGGGAATTTTTTTTTATTGGTTTTGAATTTTTTTATTATTATTTTTTACTTAAATTTCAAAGACACTTTAACAGACATAAAAATCAGCACCATAATGAAAACACAATTTTAGTACATACTATATCACAAAGGTGAAGTCATTAAGTCAGCAGAGTCAAATAAAAAATAAGCAAGGATCGGGAGTTTGGATCAGATGAGGAAAATTTACTGAAGACTTTTACTCCTTCTTGGAATATTACAGGTCACATTGAATTTTTTCTATCTTCAGAATCAAAGCACGAAGGCGGTCCCTCTCTTAAATGTAGAGGTTGCTGAGATAGAGGCTAACCGTCATATGCACAGAAGTAGGGGAGAGCGGGGCACAGTGAGACACTTTTTTTATTTTCAAGTCTTCCAAAATGTTGGCAGTAACGAGAAAAATGAGATTAGGTCCACATTATGGATAATGACGTTGGGTATATTGTCAAGTAGTTTCAGGTTCCTACCTTTGACAGGTTTGGAGAAACTTTGAGTTATGTCAGGGCTCGTTAAGTGTCTCACTGTGGGCGGGGTACAGTGAGACACCAGGTGGGGCACAGTGAGGCAGGGCATCTGCTGCCATAACTGCCAATCATTAGGACCAGCAGAATTGTTCTATCAATTGTTGCTACAGAAACTACAGTACTCTAATATAAGCAACTGGCTAGGTGATTTTTGATGTCCTTTTTTGAGCATGTTTTGAAACTTCATCGCATGGGACACATGCACGACATATTTAACCTGCCGCACCTGTTACATCCTAGTCAAAATTCTTCTTTTATGCTTCCCTGTGGACATTACTCACTAAAATCAGTAGTTTATAGCAGGAA
Source organism: Platynereis dumerilii (assembly GCA_026936325.1). Taxonomy (NCBI): domain Eukaryota; kingdom Metazoa; phylum Annelida; class Polychaeta; order Phyllodocida; family Nereididae; genus Platynereis; species Platynereis dumerilii. Next base: position 18,692,351 of record JAPTHN010000005.1, on the reverse strand, counting down.
TGTTGTTTTTAATAGTGAATTGTGACTCATGCATTATATTCAGGTCGTTTCGCGTGTATTTTGTGATGTCTCACTGTTCCCCGCCTCAAACTGTCTCACTGTGCCCCACGCAGGTATCTTTATAAAATTTTTGAATCCTGCGGACCGGATTCCTTCATTGTGGTTCATCATCTCACTAAAATAAGACAAATAACCAAGGTTTGAATCCCTGGCAATTGATTTGCATTATAGCATTTTTCTTGGGAATTAAAACAAAAAGTCATTTAGCAAAATTATTTACTTTTACTGGCTAAAAACCAAAATATTGAAATTCCACTCTCGATATGCTGTGTAGGCATTCAGGATATAGGACAGTCTCTCACTTACTTAATTTTTTTACTATACCAAAAGGGGTTGATCTGTAAATAGTACCAGGTAGATGCTACGAGCTTTGTCTCACTGTGCCCACCGTCTCACTTTGCCCCGCTCTCCCCTATATCATACTTCTGTGGTCATATGTTCAGAATGTTTATTGTTTAGACGTTTCATTGTTCAACACAGCAAAACTTGGAACATCAGACCTTCGGAACAACGGACCTTCAGAACAACAAACCTTCAGATCAACAGACCTCCGGAACAACGGACCTTCGGAACAACAGACCTTTGGAACAACAGACCTTTGGAACAACGGACCTTCAGAACAGCAGACCTTTGGAACAACAGACCTATGGAACGATGGACCTTCGGAACAACAGACCTTCGGGACAATAGACCTTCAGAACAACGGACCTTCAACACACCTTCGGAACAACAGACCTTTGGAACAATGGACCTTCGGAACAACGGATCTTCGGAACTATGGACCTTTGGAATAATCAACACTTGGAAAAAAAGGCCTTTGTAATGCAGGAATGCAGGGAAGTAACCGGATGAGGTGCACATGGCAAGAAAATTAATACTGTTTTACAGGGTTGCCACTCGAGTCACATTTCAAAATTCCCTGACTTTTCCCTGTCTCGAGACATGTTTTCCCTGACCACAAAAAGGCTCTTGCACAAAATTTTGGATGGCAATTCGCGGGCATTCGTGAATTTACATTTCGATTTGAAACAAAAAGAAAATGGATATTGCCAGGTTGCTCACTCAAGATGCCTCGAGCAATGGATTTCTGATTTTAAGGTACCTTATAACCATCAAACAGGTTAGACAGGCAAATGTCATGCATTTCTGTGTTGTTTTTATCACAAAACCATCTGCTTTCGTGCCGTGAATCAGCTTTTATGCTAAATTTCCCTGACCCAGGTCAGATTTCCCTGAATTTTTGCAAAATCACAAATTTCCCTGACTAATTTCAAAGTTCCCTAGCATGCATGCTGACTTTTCCCTGACCTTGAATTTCCCCGACTTTTCCCTGACCAGTGGCAACCCTGTTTTATGTAAATTCTAGCTGCATGATATTGATGGTATTCAGTTCCATGTTTGAGTAATCAGTGTTTTGAAGGTGGTGGTTTTTCTGGTTTATTTCATTTTTATTAAAAGACTAACCATCTTCCTTGGGGATTTTTATGGTTGTTCCTTTTGATGGTTGATGGAGCGCAGTCGACCCACTTAGTGAACAGGTGGATAGTTTTCCTTTATTCTTATTTTCCATTTCTAATATTTTTCTGTTTATTTGTTTTCTTTCCACAACAAAACACCAGGTATTTGCAACCAAAGACATAATAATTTGATAAGACGTCTCACTCTGGACTAGCCAAACCAACAGTGAGACCGAGAGTAGTTCGAAGGACCATGCTCAGAGTGTGCTCTCCCTGCAGCAATCATCACTCTACAAGTCTATCTGTAGCAGTGACAGAATGCAGAATAACCAGCCTTTCCTTTCAACGCTGTTCTCCTTGTTCTTGTGAGAAGTGAAAGGAATGATGTCGACTGAGAATACGACAATATTTTAAAGAACTCGGTTGCTTTTGCCTTGTTAGATTGTGGAATGCAATAAAACTGCGATTACACTTTTTTTCATTGACCCAATAACCTTAGAAACTAGTGTCTCAAGAAGATCGGAGCAGCTAAAAATCAATTATGTCTTGCTCTAACAGCACATTTTCAATTCAACCCTCTCTACGTTAAGGATTTACTCATCTTACCACACAATGTCTTTGAGGCCACTAAATGCACTGTTGCTGTGTTAAGGAGGGATATAAAATGAGGTATCTTTTGTACAAAAGAGAAAAGAGAAAGTTTCATGTTATTTCAGACACATCAATATATATGAGCTATATCTGAAACTGATAGATAGTAGACAATTTCAGACAATGCTTAAAAGGCTTGGTATGCAGACACCTTCCTGGAGACTAACTAGTGTGTGTAGTAAAGAGAACATCTTTTTGGAAGAATGTGTAAAAGCCTAAAAAATACGAATGCCTTATTTATACCTTCAAAAATGTTATCATTAAACGCCTTCAAATAGTTTTAACAATCAAAACAAAAGAACTTGAACAATGATGCAAAGAAAATGACAAGGAAATATACACAATCTTCTTACATACCTGATGTAGGCCTACATGAATATGATGAGGAAGTCAACAAAGGAGAAAATCAATGTGATTACATGCTAAAAAGTTACTAAAAACATGTCAGACTTAAACTCAAAATAAATGCATTTTCTTCTGGACCTTATGCTTAGCTTCCAATAGCATCAGTTTCAACTGTGACCCAGTGCAAAAACTGCCTCAAAATCAAAGACAGACAAAGTGAGAATTTTGCACGGAACAACAGAAAATCACACTACAAAAACCCCTCACACAAAATCACAACACAAAACACCAAATCACAACAGACCCTGACATTAGGGCAAGTTCACAGGCTTGTAAAAAAGGTTTTTCACAAAACCTTACGCACAGTACAAGATCGCCATGTATGGCCTATAATGCTATACTTAGAGCATTTTTCCAGCAGTGCACACACGCATTGGAACAATCTGGGGACCGCAGGTTGCATGTGCAAGTCTGAAGCATGGTGTTGTATCTGTGCACTGTCACACACTAAACAGCTCAACACGAAACTGTGACAACTCGAGACAGTCTCTTTAATTATGAAGTGATACAGCCTCAAAGGCTCAGAAAGGTAGGTTGTGTATTGATGGATGATCAGGGCTTTACGTCCTGAATTTATGCATTATGGCTATGCATCCACAACTAAATATCCCTCTGAATTAGTTCGTGTTGTTATCGGGGGAGGGTTAGCTCTGATGGTAGCATACTGGACACTACAGTAGGCAGCCAATCGCTGGGTCCCATGTTCGCCTACCAATCTGGTTGGGTCACCTGGGCCCATGTTGGACAACAGTTCCAATCATCCTTCGCCTCATTGCCGTGTCTTCCCCCTGTCCTAATTAGCTAATGAAGTACATGAATAGAGGATTTAAAGCCCACATCATCCATCAATACTTGTGGGGGGTTTTTTTCACCCCTTTCAGTTCTACTATCACTGCCAGGCTATATTATAAAGGGTGGCCTCTCTGCACTACAAGTACTACAAATCTCTACCAGTTGCGTGCTTTACAACTTAGGGATACTGTACTTTTGGCAACTTTTGGCAATTTCCTATCCTACCATACTTCCAGCCCCACCACAAAGTTCTGTCAGTGAACTATCTCTATAGTTTTGCATGTTCCATGCGAAATGGGAAACTTTTCCCAAACACAAAGTGCCTGTAACTAATGTTGCCTACTTCACACACAGATGCTTGTCTACAACTAGTTGCCAAAGTGCCAAAGTGGGGTAGTGTAAGCTTTATGTATCAGCAACTATATATACATTGTTACATTTTACTGTAATTTCTTCAAGAGTGTCATGCACAAATATAATCCATAAAACATGCAGACATAAATTTATATCATAGGTCTTGCAGCACCGTAAACTTCTCTGTTGGGAACTTGGGAAATACTGGTATTCGTGAATTCGCTAATGCTTGAAAAAACTTTGGAGGCTTATTTGTCCGAATCAAGTAGGGTGCAAAATAAAATAAAATTTTAATACCGTGGTACAGCGCGATATCACATACCATGAATTAAAATTTTTTACAATGTCAAGTTCAAGCTTGAGGGGATTTAAATTTAAGGTCACGATCAGGTTTAAGTTGGGCATTGAAAATCAAGTTTAGTGTCAAGTTGAAATTCGAGTTGAAGTGCAGCTCCCTAAGCCCAGTTCTGGGTGCTTGTGAGAGTCGGTCGATGAGAAGAAAAGAGAAGGTATCCACAACATTTTACAAATTTACCAAATGTGAGGGATCTCAGCGTGGAATCTGCCCTGCACAGACAGCGTTATACTGATGTACAAGGGGCCACCAATTGAAAGTCTCATCCGAACGACGTCCAGCTGGGATTTTGGTTCACTGAAAATATTGGATTCAGCGCCCGAACATGCGTTGGTTCAAACCCATGTACTAGTACATAGGCACAGACCTTTAGCGGAGCAGGCTTTGACTGTAAACACTCAGCCACCCAGCAAACATAGAGAGATCAGACAGACAGAAAGAAACACAAGCATTGAGAGATGGGTGGATGGGTGATTGGGGCTTTACATCCTGTATTTATGCTCTTGGGAGGCTAATTAGCATAGGAGGAGGACACGGCAATGAGGCGAAGGATGATTGAAACTGCTGTCCAACATAAGTCGAAGCTACCCGACAAGAGCTGGATTCGAACAGGTCTTGTACCCAGCGATTGGTAGGCCAGCACACTACCAATTGAGCAAACCCTCCCTAAAAAAAAAAAACTAGAGACAGACAGAAAGAAACACAGAAATATTAGATAGACAGACAGACAGAGAGGGAAAATCAACAGGTGAAAGGCAAGCCAACACAACTCCCTATCTTTGAAACATCTCCCTATCCCCAGCATCCTACCAACAGGCAACGGCAGACACACAGCTCAGACCTGAGGCTTTGTGCACAGACTTTGTGACTCCGTTAACTAGAATATTACATGACTGGCATCCCTGTTCAGCTGCTGGACCTATATAATAAACCAACATCAATAGAACCGTTGCAGATAAATGCTGCAGAGCATTGGAAGGCAATGGAAAGCTGTGCAAACAGCCATTGGGGCCATAGAGAACCACAGAGGACCATAGAGGTGGAGAGTGAAGGAATCCAGCCTGTCTACCAACTGAATGATGCTATTGTAATGCTTGTATGGTACTAATCCATTGTCTGGCAGCAGATATAATGTTCACTGATTGAATTGGAAGCCATGCTTAATCAAGACTAGAAAATATTTAGAAGTCATTATCAATGAGCCATTATCACTCCTCTATGTAAAGTCCAAATCACACTGAAAACCAGGGCTTCGGAGTCTGGTAGCAAGTAAACCGACTCAGACTCCCGAGGCTTTCTGAAACGCAACTCTGACTCCTTAGGCCTCCTGAATCACGACTCTGACTCTGCATTATTTCCCACATTTCCATTCCGACTTCGACTGCACCCAAAAACCTCTGACTCTCTCACACTGAAAACCAGGGCTTTAAGCAAATGATTGGCATTATCTTTTAAGTTTTCAATCATACAATACATAAATGAGCTTTCGATTACTATATCAATCAGTCAGAATTCGTTGTCCCGCTCCGAGAGCTAAAACAACAACACCTACTTGAAGCAATTTCCCATAATTTAAACAACATTTCTTCAATCCTTTGCCTATATCCGCTAATACGAATTGAATCAATTGTTAGGATTAAAAATAACGTGCAAGCACTTTAAGCAGCACAGACAGTTCCAACACAGGCACACCGGTCACGGATGTTCTAAGGAGAAGAAGAAGGCATGGTTGACCTTTGACCCATAAAAGCCAGTCCATTTTAGTTTCTTTATAATTTTTTCCATCACAGAAGGTCACCAAAAGTGACTGGTCGAAAGTTAAAAACCTAGAGGGAATGTATAGTAAATTTCAATGAGATTGGTGAAAGAGAGTGACCTCCAGAGTGCTAACGAGATTGCATGAAATTCTTGGGGTAAGAGCAGCTGTGCAGCTAAAAACCTGAATTCACAGAATACCAAATTAAGACTCGAATGAAATGTCAGTAAGTAAATGCCTATTCAATCGTCACTTTAGAATATATATATATATATTATTTTCTATAATCTTCCAGGAAAACTAAATCCTAACAAATTTGATAAACAGATATGAACTAAGAAACATTTAGCACAATTCACTTTCAATGAAACAAACTCCATATATCATTAAGCACAATAAACACAATAAAGTTGTATTTTCCATGGAACTTGGCAATTAACACAAAAACAGAAGAACATGGAATTATTATTAAATATAAGTTTTCTTGGAAATTATCTAATTTCAAAATCTTTCAATTCTAAGAACAGTAAGTTTCACGGAAATGCAAATAACGAGATTGAGGCTAATCGCACACGACCGGAAACGAGGCTATTTGAATCGCGTTATACAATTGAATGAACATCTTCAGGGCGTTAACACAACGTTTTGAGATTACTTCCAAAGAGGTTTCATTCAGAGTTTTACGAAAGATCAGGCTCAGACACGATGAAAAATCCACAGATTCACAGGAGAGAGAGAAAACAAAAGAATTGTGACAAAAGGACAACAATGGCCGTGAAATTTAGACAAAAATAAAACAAGACGATATGAGTGCGAAATGCGGTGGCAGTTCATTCGGTCTGTTGGGCCCGATTTATGGAAACAAGTGCATCTTCCTTTGGGAGTAAGACAACAAATAACATCAAAATAAAGCTCCAAACAGTGAAAATCAAGGATGAAATAATATTACAGTAAGTTTTGTAATATATTATTGATGATCCAGATTAAAAAGGTACATAAAAGGTCTTTATTGTAGTCTTTATTTCCTGACAGGAGGATGGTAAATGTTTTGGACGTCAATGGATCTGTAGCTACAACAGATTCCATAGATGACAATAAAATGGATGCATTTATAAAATTGGGGTGATAGTTGTGCCTGAAGTGACAGTAAATTTGAATTTTCAGTTTTATACTTTGTCTTATTGAATGGCCCAGCCTGATGATTGTGAATGTTCAAGAGTTGACAGTAGGAGTCAAGAGTTGAGGTCTAGAGTCAAAGAATTTTGGGAGGATCGGAAGTTGAATTTACAAATTAGCTTTGAGTCGGAGCCTGAGTTGGAATATATACTGGTTGCATTTTGTATAGGAATTAATGCTATGAGTCCCGGCTCCTAAGAATAGTTGCATAATCATGCATTTGAAAAGAAATAGGGATACGACAAAATAACTTACAACAGTGGAATAACTAAAGTCAGGCCACAGTCGTCGCACAGTCGGAGTCACAGTCAGAGTCACAGCTCTGACTCCAGTCCATTCCAAGGGTGGGATCTTGTTTTTGTCTGCATCAGCAGTGGCACTGGGTACAAGAAGCGGCCAATTTAGACAGACAGATAAGGTGCAGCCCACTAAGCCCAGTTCAAGACACTCACAAGGGTTGATTTATGAGATGTGATAGAGAGACGGGAGTCCTCAACATGTTGCACATTTACCCCATGCAGGGGATCTTTTGCTTGCCCAGCACAGACGGCCACCAACCTAACATCTCATCAGAATGACATCCAGCTGGGATTTCGCTGACTATTGGGTTCTCCACCTGAGGTTTGAATCGATGCAGTTTAAGACCTTCAGCGGAGCAGGCGGAAACCTTAACCATTCCGCCACCCAGCTGGAAATTTTAAAATGCCTCAATCAAACAACATTCGGTCAGGCCGGGGTTCTAACCCGGCACCATCAGACTCAGAGAAGCAGGTAGGATTACTTAAAAGACTAAGACATTAGACTCTCACCGCCACCCAGCCTGTATAGTAATCCTTTCTTCACAACGTCCAAGGGGGGATTTCAGAATCCAGAGCTGCCCTGGGACGGTGCCAAGTAGCCTATCAGAGGGAGCCTTAGAGGCTTAAAAATCCTCTGAACCATCATGCTAACATGGGTGGCATTAAAAGTTCAAATATATTTCATTTAACCAGATTAGTAGACAGATGCAACTGCCAAAAACTCAAAAAGATATTGATTAGCCTAAAGATGCCAAACAGACCTGGATGCACCATGGGTCCCTGGCTTACTCCAATGCATTGTGCACTGTGGGAATCAGAACATGAAGAATGGGAGGAAGAGAAGAATATCTCAAACAATTAAATTGTAAGGATAACAAAAACGTAATAGGGTAATGATATTGTTAGGAATTATCTTTGTGAATGGAGGCTAGGTATGAATGAAAGAACACTCAGAGGGTGTATTTATGACAGCTTGCTGAATCGATATATTTTGATAAGATTTTAAGCCCATTTAACACAAATGAATTGATGAAGTAATTGTTGGAAACTACACAATTATAATCTCTGTTTCCACAAAACTTAAAGCTTTGATCTCAATGGTTGGTTCGCTTCACATTTTACCATTTATACCATTTGACACCTGTTAGCCAATCACAAGTCTTTATTTTTACTGCGATAATCCCCATATTCTATGTTGTCCACTCATCGTCTCATGTTTGAGTGTTTGTCTCATGGTATAAGCCGGTTATTCACCACGTGATCGGGAATATGTGTTTATCACACTTCGAGCTAAAGCCCTCGCTGTACAAAATGTATATTTTAACGATGGCGACAATTTTCCTAAGGAGGGAACAAGGCCCCCCAGCTCCCGTACAGGGACACCACTGTCAGACAATGAACTCCGTTAACTCTGTTAACAAGCTGGATGGCTGACTGTGTAAGTACATGCCTGCTCCGCTGAAGGTCTTTGCCTGCATGCGTTTGAATCCCGGATTGGGAACACAAAATTTTCAGTGAAATTTCATGAGCAAAATCCCAGCTGGATGTCGTTCGGATAAGACGTTAATTTGGCGGCCCTTGTATCAGTGTGTGTGCTGAGCAAGTAAAAGATCCCTCACATGGGGTAAATGTGTGACATGTTGACTGTTGAGGCCTCCTGCTCTCTTAATCAACCCTCGTGAGCGCCGAGAACTGGGCTCAGAGGGCTGCACTTACCACATCTATCTATCTATCAGTTATTAATCCTTAAATTCCTGTTATTGATTATTATGAGTGTAATCAGAGTGTTCGTCTGTGTTCGCAGTATTATGTGCATTACAGCGAAACACTTTGATATAGAATTAAAGTGGACTGTGGCACTGTGAAAATGGCACTTTGTGTGTCATCATGCTGATGATTTGTCATGATCAAACCCAATACTTTCAATGTTAATTTGATTGAAGGAGACTTATCCCACTTGTTGGTGACAGCCAAACGAAAGGATTATGCATCTGATTTTCACTCCAAAATTTGTTATGAGAAGTCAAATGGCCTACTCTTGATCATGACTAATCAAACAGCCTCTATGTTTCCCATGTTGAAAGCAGAGAAGATGACACTTCATCGGCTATCATGAGTCACGAAGTGCCATTTCCACAGTGCCACATCCACTTTAATTCTATATCAAAGTGTTTCGCTGTAAGGTGTACAGACACCAGTCATTAGACATGCTGTAGCCATGATGTCGCTATCTTGTTGATGAACTTAAAGTTATGCTACATTCTCACGGCGGCTCCCGGAGTCCGGAGAACTATTTAAATCGTATTTCCTGGTAATTTGGATGAATTTGGGTGATCCGCCGTCGACTTTTCACATCCCCCCAGGGGAAGTTTTTGTTCCCCTCAGCGGTTCCTAGAAATGGAAAAACTGCGCCGTGGATGTCAAAAAAGATTCAACAGGTACAAACTTTTTTTTCATGACGGCGGAACAGAGCCCAAAATTTTCCTGCTTTTTGGATGTCCGGCGGGGATTTTTTCAGTGAGAACATCTCAAAAACATCTCCGGCGGAATATTAGGACATCCCCTGCCCCTGAGGGGACCTCTCCTGCCCCCGCGGCGACCTCTCCTGCCCCTGGGGGGACATTTGAAGCCTCGCCGGCAGTTTTTGACATCCCGCCGCGGTGAAATAGCTTCCCTGAGGGGCAGTTATAGGTTCCCTGAGGGGTACTTTTTATATCTCGGGGCGATATAAAAGTATCCCTCAGGAGGAGGAAATTCCTTTCCCCCGGCGAACTTTTGGGGACGGCGTACAACTTTTCTTTCCTGCCGGGTACAAAAAGAACCCCGCCGTAATATGCTTTTAATTAATTATGTAATGGTTTTATAAACATTGTATGTCGCCGGGATGGTCATTTTTTTCCTAGAATTCAACTCAAGCTACCCCTCAGTGGTAAAAAAGTTCTCCGTAACATGCCGTGAGAACTGGGCATTACCAAGGGTTTTTTTTTTTTTGCGGTCGAAAATAAAATCATTTAGGTTGGCAACTTGAACAAATTATATGGTTCACTGTCTCTTTACTCCATTTCTCTCTTTCTCACTTCTTTTAAACACAGAAAAAGGTTCCGCTATAAGTTTAAGTTCCGGAATTCTGGAGTTTTGTGCGCTTACGAAAATTTGACAGCCCTGGGTTAGATACTTATTTCCATCACCGTATCAGGTACTATATCCGTTCATCAATCTCCTGACGGTGCTGACACATTTCCACAACTAAACAACTACAGACAAAAACAGAATAATTCTAACTATCTGCCACTCCAGCCTGACAATTGTCAACATACCCTGTTGTAGCCCAATGTTATCTCATTACCTCTTGGTTCATTGGGTCCTGGGTTCGTTCCCAGAGCTTTGCACTCAGCTCATTCAAAAGATCTTTTCAATTTTTCCAGTTTAAGTAAACAAGCAAAGCAACCAGAAGAATAAAGATAACTTCAACAACCATGGAAATTCAATTATCATATCACTTGTACTGGAAAGTGTGGGGCATTAACCAACATCTATCGTAATTGCCAATAATTGCAATTAATTGGATGCTAATTAGTTTCAATTAAGGCCACATCTCAAAAATCTAATCAACCATGAATTTGTCTAACCCATTAATCGAAAGTTGCTGCATCAAATTGGGAAACATTCCTAGCATAGAAATAGTGCTGTGGTAACCTTAGTCAGCTTAGTTGGTATGTATAAAATGCATCTGCACATCACAACATCATCAATTAAACATAACGAATATTTTACTAATACATTTATACCATAGGCCTATCAGAAAGTTGGTCGGAATATATAATAATCAATGGATTGATGGATGATTGCGGCTTTACATCCTACATTCATACACTTTGGTAAGGTTATTATGGCAGTGGCCTATTTTGGCACTTAGCAACGTCCAATGAACGCCATTTTGAATTATTTTATTCTAAGCATGGACTCCTGTTTTTCACAAGACATCCACTTTCAAGCAGCCTTATAGTAGGAAAACAGCTGAAAACAGTTACAATTTGAAAAGGAGACTCCTTGCCACTTTCAGGAAGAATTCTCCCTCGCCAATAACATCAACGAAAAAGTCATGCTTCATAAGAACTGTGCAATGTCTTGATGATAGAAGAGCATTACAGAAGAAGATGGATGGATGGATGGATGAGTGGGGCTTTACGACCTGTACTTATGCACTTGGTAGGCTAATTAGGACAAGAGGAGGACACGGCAATGAGGCAAAGGATGATTGAAACAGTCGTCCAACATAGGCCCAGGTGACCCGGCAAGAGCTGGATTCGAACCCTGGACCCAGCGATTGGCAGTCCAGCACGCTACCACTAGACCAACCCTCCCCCCCCCCCCCACAGAAGAAGAACAGAAAGAGGTTAGGTCCAACATCTATAGGTCGAGATTTTTAGGCCTTGTCGAGCTTGAAACGCACCTGGGACCCAGTATTCCAACTATCTGATCCTTGTTGCTGACTCCTTCCCAAAACTTTCAGCTTCAGTTGCGAACTGATGTGTTCGGTGTCACAATCAGACAGGGAAAAAAAGAAAGTGAGAGTCCTCAATGAGTTACAGTAGACGAAATGTTCCTTGTGAGGTCATAGCCCTATCCATGCAATGTTATTCTCTCTGAGTCCTAAGCAATTTATGAGGTCATAGCCTTTATTTGCAATGCTATCAAAACGAGTGATCAACTGAGTATCGATGAGGTCACAATTGCTCAATGACAAGTCAACAGCTTATTTCAATGTGTTTGGTAGAGCTTGTTGTGAGGTCATTGATGGCCACCAACAGCTTTTCTGTAAGCACTCGCTTTTCGTCTACTATATCATTTAAATTGACATTTTACACAACCAGGCATACACCATGTGGGGGATATCATATTCCCAGCACAGACACCAATATAAGGCACGCCAACATAAATCAATACCAGTCCATATCTATCAGTTTTCTATTTTTCATCAGCAACCAATAGCTCAATTCATGTAATAACAGCGAATATCACTTCTGACACCAGTTTATTGACTACGGGGACCACACCGATGCAGAATTAGCATGATAAGTATTGAATATTCTATAGTAGTTATAGAAATTATTCAAAAAGCCTACAAAAAGTAAATAAAAAGCGAGAAAAGAGTAGAAAAAAACAAAAAAGTAGAAAAAGAAATATTTCGTGAATTTTTCAGGCTGTCTAACTTTCACAGTCATAATTTCATGCTAATATGAGCCCAGTGTCGTCAGCTGTATGAATTTTTAAAAATCTCAACACAAGCCCAGATTTGAATGTTTTTGACTCTTTCATGTTTTTGTGCATTTTGTTGTTGTTATTCCTTTTTTTGCAAAACAATAGCACTATAATTCGCACTCATTAATTTAAATTGACTACGCGGTTAATGGAAATATACAAGCGAGGAGCCTCAATAGTTATGATCTCTACCGGCTTTCAAGATAACTGGCCAAGACACGTTTTCACAAAATTATGTCACTTCTGCATGTTGGGATAATATAAAAAATATTAGAAAATATTAACTTTGTGATGAGAACCATTCGAAATTTCATCACCTCTTGTGTTTTCTTTTTGCATTCTTTCGAAATTTCATCACCTCTTGTGTTTTCTTTTTGCATTCTTTCGTAATTTCATCACCTCTTGTGTTTTCTTTTTGCATTCTTTCGTAATTTCATCACCTCTTGTGTTTTCTTTTTGCATTCTTTCGAAATACCCACAAGGGAAGATCAGGGCGCGTCATCTTTTTTCTTTTTTAGCATTTTTTTCATAAACTTGCCATGCAGAGGTATTTCTAGCAATTTTTTTTTAAGTATCAAAATATAACTTTTGAGTAGATTCGGCACCTTTTCTAAATTTTCACGTCATGCCATTTTCTACTTAGTCGAACAATCAGTATCAGTGTTTCAAAGAGAATTATTATTTTGGCCATATCATAATGCCACAACCATGCAAGTCTGCATTTCGATTGTTTATATCCGCTCTACTTCGATCATATTTCGTTACATCAACTTAAGGTTTTTATTTCAACCATTAGATATTCAATTCATATCAAATATGTTATTTCAATTAATCTTTGGAAATGTTTCACATGATGGTCGAGGGTTGTCACAGATTTCCGAAGTGTTGACACATCCCCAGATTCGCTGAATCACTCGTACCAACAATTGCAACAAATTATTCAGCATCGTTCTGAAGCAATACATCAGTTGAGAACTTATCATGCATTTCGTTTGTCAAAACATAGATAGGCAGGCAGATATGGTAAGTGCAGCCGGGGCAGCAGCCCTCTCAGCCCAGTTCTTGGCACTCACGAGGGTTGATTGATGAAATGGAAGAGAAAGCAGGAGTCCTCAACTTGTTACACATGTATTCACCCCATATTAGGGATCTTTTACTAGTCCAGCACAGACACTGATACAAGGGGCTACCAATTTAACATCTTATCCGAACAACATACAGCTGGGATTTTGCTCATGAAGGTTGACTGAAAATTTTGGGTTCCCCACCCGGGGTTCGAACCAATGCAGGCAAAGTCCTTCAGCAGAGCAGCTTCAACCATGACCACTCAGCCGACCAGATACGTTTTGTCACTTTTGAAGAAGAATTACTCATAGATGTCACATCATTACAAAATAAGCTTGTCATGCGTTTCGTTTCGCGGGTCGTCAATTCAGAGTTGTGTTTCTTCCGAGGGTAATCTGGCTTGGGTTTAACTGTTGTGGATTTCAAAAGGCATGAGTTTCAATAATGCTCATGGGAAGGGATGAGCTCACTGTGTAAGTGAAAGAATGATCCCTGTGAAAATTGGGGCTGAGCGGTTAGTCCGAAATGACTGGGTGTTTGACTAAACTTTACTGTAGGGTTGCTGTTGGGAACTTCAATCTTCCAATTTGTATAGCAAGTATCAAGAATCAGTCAGACAAGCTCAGTAAATCTGAAGGAGGTCACACAGACTCATACTGACTAGTAGCCCTACTGATGAGAAATATCCTCAATGAGTATTTCCACTGGACAGTGTTTTTTTTCGTTTGTTTGTTTGTGTTTTACACCTCTACAGCACCCTAGTGGGCTTTATCGAGGCAGGCGATCGCCGTATGATGAGATGAGAAGACTGAGTCTGGAACATACTCTATTAATTCAGGGATGCCCAGGGTCTTTCACTTGCCCCAGCACAGAACAGTGGATACAACCCGCCTCGATTTAATGTCCCATGGGCTCGGACTAAAGTGAGTTCCCGGAGTGAGATTTGAACCCACGCCCTCAAAGTCAGTTGACAAGCGCACTTACCAGTTAGGCCACGGGGGAACTACCTTGTCTCAGGTACTGGTACACTTGTCAAAATATTAAGTTTCTTTCTAAAACATTACAGCAACCCACAATATCAAATAGCCTTTATAGCAAGAATAATTTGAGTAGTTATAATACTTTACTAGAGGTGCCTTGGCCTAGTGCATAAGGTGTTCGCCTGGCAACTCAGACGTTGCAGGTTCGACTCCCAGCCATGGTACGGAGGAACTGAGCAGATCCACCATAACTCTTTGCTTCACTCGACCCAGGTGTAAATGGGTACTTGGCTATAGGCAGTGATGGCGATTGTAGAGTGACTTAGCATTGTGTGCGCTGGAAACGGCTTCCTGGCTGTATACTCCCCGGGGAGTTGAGAAAGGCTCATGCTTGAACAGGCCTGCCAAGGGTGTAATTGTAAAGTCTATTGAGACTGACTTCGTCGGTGTAATGGACTATAAAAAAAGTCTACATTTACATTTACATTTATGTGTTGACACATTATGAAAGGCTGAACTTAAATGGCAGAGTCTAAAATTTCTTTTTAATTGTTTTCTGCGCACAAAAAAAAAGTACAAATGATCACGGATACTGATGTCATAATAGCACTCATTGCAATAAATACACACAGATATGGGTTGTTGCGTACATGTATCTCATTACAGAACAATTATGGTCTGATCGCAATATTCAGAAATTCGAAGAGCAGGACAACATGAAAATAGTCCTCCACAACAACTAAAAACTCCTGCCAACTGATATTAACCATACTAGTTACTGAAGCACAGAACATAGAGTTATGAAACAAGAGGACAACATGAGGACAGGACTTTGTATGAGGACAACAGACCAGATTCAGAAGTCAGTTCATCTCCAATGATCTCGTAAACAATTCTACCTCCAGTCAATTTTTTTCTCTAAATTGACCAAGTAAATAGTACGATTTTCGGTCTAAGAATTCGGGCTCGCGACATTCCTCCAACTTACAAGTTACATTCGAAACAACACTGAGGCAGAGAACACTGAGTACAGAATTGAGTACAAACTGAGGACAGAATATGAGCACAACAGATCCAGATTTCAGATACAAAGCCACGTGTCCCACATCTTTTAGAATTCCAGGCTGTCTGTCGGTTTCATTTATTCATAGCTCGTGAATGAGCTTCAGTTGGTGAAATTGACGCGAATGTGCACAGCGAATGTGTGCCGGATGACATCAAAAAGCTGGAAAGGCTCAATGTTTACAATTAAACAGCTCCTGCCAGGGAGAATCTGAAGTTCTGAATGTTCTGAATGCCGACGCCCCAACGTAAGGCCAGACCTATTATATTTTTAGCTTATCGGTGATCGAACGACTCAAAAGAAACAAATATTTTGGTTGACCCATAATTTTTGTAAAATTTACATGGTAAAAAATTTAGATTACAGTTTTTTTTAACTGACCAACCCAAGAAAAAGGACATTGACAAGTTCTGAGAAGCTGAAGTTCAATTATATCAGGCCTAATACAGACGTAACGATCTGGGAGTAAACTTAAAGCGAAAACTTGAGCGAAACTTGCGAGTGAAACTTGTGAGTGAAAATTCGAGTGAAAACTTGATTAAGAAAGAGGAGAGCGGGGTGAGAAGCCAGCGGAGCGGAAAATCTTAATTAGACAACAAACTTTTTCATGTTCGCTCCAAGAAATATTAATTTGAGGGTTGGGGGGAGTCACCAGGTGCATTCTGGGTAAAGCGGGGAGGCTTTAAAAGCGGCTTAAAATGACGCGACAGCCACGTTCTGTCCGATCCCTTTCATCTTGCTAAAACTACGCTAATCTCTTCGCTCATAGTCTCTCCCAGTCCCCTGTACTTTCATGCATCTCACCGAGGTTCTCTCAGCTTACTGAGGTTCTTAGTGAGGTTCCCACTGAGGTTCTCTTAGCTTCACTGAGGTTCTCAATGAAGATCTGAGGCAGAAATTGAGAGAGATCTCAGTCATCACTCCAGGCAACAATTAAAAGTACTCCTTGTGAAGCTTCTTGAAAAGAACAGAGACAGTTTGAAAAAAAAAGATAAAGTAAAAGTGGAAAGTAAGTAAGAAGGAGATAATTAAAAAAGAATAAAGGCTGTTACAGAAAACCTGTGAGATGGATGTTGAAATATTATGAAAAAGTAAGCAGCTACATAATCTCCTTGTCTTACACTGTAATTGGTATCAGACTTATTTCCTAACGATTTAAAAAAAAAATTTTTTAACCAAATATATTTGAAGCAACAAAACATATTTGAACCAAATAAATGATTTCCATGAAATACACCAAGATTTTAAAACTTGAGTTAACTTAGACTCCAAAAAATTGTTTTCAATCAATTTAATTTTCAATCAGTGACCATGACACTATTCTAAAGAGTTATGATATATGAGTTAGAAGCAAAATTATATTTTCAACAGTTGAAATTTCTAAGATCATATAATTAAGGGTCAACTCTAACATATTATATAGCTTTTGAAATATATATTCTTCATTCTGGGTGTGCACTTTCAGACAGTTCAAACCGTTGTGGTATATTATTATTATTTTCAAAATTTCTAGACATCTGAGCCACAGAGCCAAAAATTCTTCGAAAGACTAAACAAGAATCCATGGATTCAAAACCGGCCTTTGGCAATTGTATATTCGGGATTGAAATCATGAAGAGGGTGATTTATGTATTATTACATGGATTGTTTTGTATTGAGCAGTGATAGCCAGACTGATAGTGTTTGCTGCAATGCTGCATGCCATTAAACTTTGAGGGGAACCCCTAAGCAAATGCCTATACCAAATTTCAGAACTGCAAGTGAAATACTAAAGTCACAGTGGGCAATTTAAAACATGGTGGACATTTTGACAGCCATATTGGATTTTTCCAAAAATTTCTGAGGGGAATCCCTAAGTGAATCCCTATACCAAATTTCATAGATCTAAGTGAAATAATAAAGTCACAGTGGGGCAATTTAAAATATGGTGGCCATTTTGGCAGCCATCTTGGATTTTTCAAAAAAATTTGAGGAGAACCCCCAAGTGAATCCCTATACCAAATTTCATGAATCTAAGTGAAATACTAAAGTCACAATAGGCAATTCAAAATATGGCGGCCATTTTGGCAGCCATCTTGGATTTTTCAAAAAATTTTTGAGTGGAACCCCTAAGTGAATCCCTGTATCAAATTTCATAAATCTAAATGAATACTAAAGTCACAGTGGGTATTTTAAAATATGGCGGCCATTTTGGCCATCTTGGATTTTTCCAAAAATTTTTGAGGGGAACCCCTAAGTGAATCCCTGTACCAAATTTCATAATCTAAGTGAAATACTAAGGTCACAATGGGCAATTTAAAATATGGCGGCCATTTTGGCAGCCATCTTGGATTCTTCCGGAAATTTCTGAGTGGGACCCCTAAGTGAATCCCTATACCAAATTTCATAAATCTAAGTGAAATAGTAAAGTCACAATGGGCAATTCAAAATATGGCGGCCTTTTTGGCAGCCATCTTGGATTTTTCCTAAAAATTTTGAGGGGAACCCCTTAGTGAATCCCTGTACCAAATTTCAGAAATCTAGATGAAATACTAAGGTCACTGTGGGCAATTCAAAATATGGCGGCCATTATGGCAGCCATCTTGGATTTTTCCAAAAATTTTGAGGGGAACCCCTTAGCGAATCCCTGTACCAAATTTCATAAATCTAGATGAAATACTAAGGTCACAGTGGGCAACTTAAAATATGGTGGCCATCTTGGATTTTTCCAAAAATTTCTGAGGGGGACACCTAAGTGAATCCCTATACCAAATTTCATAAATCCAAGTGAAAAAGTTAAGTCACAGGGGCAATTCAAAATCTGTTGACAAGAAAAGTGGACAAGTGGACAAGTTTACACATGGACAAGTGGACAAGTGGACAAGAGTCCCATTTCACCTTAAGCCCTCCTCTATTAACCGGCCATTGGCCGGTTAAAAACTTTTTCCCAAAATTATCCGTTTCTCAATTAAAGTTGCCCTGCATGATAAAATTATTTGATAATTATTGGTGGTTTCAAGTGTAAAATGATGTTAACTTGTGATCAATAATATTTTTGACTAATTTCTGAGAGTGGTTGTTTTATTACATAAATTATTCAGTTATTTCCTTTACATTTTCTTGATGGTGCCTCCCACCTCTAGCACTTTCATTTTAATGACGTCACAATATCCATTGTTATAACTATATAGTTATAAGCTAACAAATTCTGACAATGCTGATGACGTCACAAAGTTGGCAGCAAGCTGCATTGTTGCTTTTTTTCCGTGCGTACCCGAAATAAATCCAGGGGTCATTTAGTGTATTTATATGATTATTTCAGTGAGAAAGAGTCATTCTACATCAAAGAAATTTTACACACCAGTCAGTATGATTATGACACACAAGACCATGTGAAAATTAGAAAAAGTTTTGGTGAAAATCTGATCATCATTCAGAGTAACTTTAACCCTACCCACTAAAACCCTGAATACATTTTATGGGCACACCATACTCTCCGGAGCACAAAAAAATCCTTATGAGCCCAGAATATTCTCATGAGCACATCATTTTCCAATGAGCCAATCTCAAGAGACAAGGGATTTCTGAGCACATTGACTAAATCACAAGTGTCAACTTCATAAAGAGACCAACTCAAGGGCTTTTCTCTTTGAACTTTCTTTCCTATTGAAGATTTTTTCCCATTGAGCAAATTTCAAACGACGAGAAAGCATGAGCTAATAGAGTGAGGTAATGCAAGGTAATGTAATACATCAGGGTAATTATATTGATGCCAATTGATCTAAAATTAAATTATGAGTTATGGTCAATTGTAGCTGAACGGTTTATGGAATAGATGGTAGGATTGATGAATGCGGATGGTTGAATATGAATAGTTGGGGTTCTATGCCCTCTTTTTATGTACTAGGTAGGCAAATCCGGACAGAAGGAGGAGACAGCAATGATGTAAAGGATGATTGAAACTGCTGTCCAACATAAGTGATCCATCCAGAGCTGATTCAAACACAGGACCGAGCATTTGGAAGGACAGGCGCTACCGACTGGGTTAACTGGATCAGAAAATTTAAGTGTACATCATAACTGTTCCTCCAAATAACTTTATTCATTATTACGATTTTCCGTACACTTCCTGTGCTCAACTTAGGTGTACAAATGTTTTAAATGTTGGTCTCCGTAAAAGTAGCCAACAATTCTGCAACAACTCTTTTGGGGTTGCAGCAGAACTCTTGTCGCAACAGTTTCGCAGACTGCTTCACAAGCTTCACAACATTCTGCAGACTTCGCAATAGTTTCGCAATAGCTTCGCAGGCCCTAGATGCTGAAATGTTGCTGAAGCGGGGAAGCTGAGATCAAAGAGACGCTCATTCAATATCCATTGATTTTTGAAATGACGCGCAATGTGAACGCAATCACAGAGTTGGTGGTGCGCCTTCCCTTTAAGCCCCCGCAAGAGATTGTTTTAAAAGTGGCTTAAAGTAGTAGACGACTCGCCGCTCCACAATGAAGGAGAACTTGCAATGTTGCATGGCTGGTTCGGAAGAGAGAGAGGGTTGGGAGGGAGGGAGACAGAGAGGGTTAGGGGAGGGAGGGTTGCAAGAGAAAGAGGGAAACTCTCAGGGAGGGTGAATGGAAGGGGGGAAGGAGGAAAAGAGGATACAGCGTATTGCTCTGCGACTCCAGTCTCTCTCTCTCGCTCCGGGTATGAGAACAGAGACGTTTCTCCCAATCTCGCTCTATTTCCGATTTGGACTGTTTCTGATTCTATATATAGATGGGGTATCTCCACCCCCCCCCCCCTCCGGGCCACTAAACATTTTCTGCTATGGAGTATTTTCCAAAAACAATTTCTAGAAAATTTCACAAATTGCGTTGAAATTCTTAATTTGTGATGTCGCGAATTATGATGGAATCTCAGATGGATGCCTTTATATGGACCACTGGGTTACATTCTGTATTTATGCACTTGGTGGGCTAATTAGGACAGGAGAAGGACAGGACAATGAAGCCAAGGATGATTGAAACATCCATCTAATATAGACCAGGTGACCCGGGTAGAGCCGAGTTAGGACCCTGGACTCAGCGATTGGCAGCCCAGCATGCTACCACTAGACCAACCCTCCCCCCCCCCAATTTATGTTTAAAAAAAAAGAAGAAAATCCATGTAACTAACAGAAACACACATGATTCTGCAGCAGATATACCTAGCATTACTTCATGAAAACTTTGAAATGTACTGGCATTTCTAGGTACATGCTGTTAACATGTACTCCGGTACTTCGCAAGTTTGAATAAATGTACCAGGCTTGTATCAACCTGAACCAGAGACATTCAAAGTGCATTCACCTCCTCAGAACCTACAAAAGCATGGAGCCCTTAACCCCAAGAAAAGTAACTTTAAAGTTTAAGTAGAATTAAGAGGCATTATTTTTGCACACTTGTGCAATTTTGAGATCAAAGAAGCCCATCTAACTTCACTTTTCAGCCTGAGATTGCTCCTTTAAGGTAATTTAAGTTTGGTTAAAAAATCAAACAAGCTATTCTATGAGATACTCATCTCAAATATCCTGCATGGATTATCATTAAAGAACCGATTAATTCACCTTTCTGTCACAGTTTTTTTACTTGTTAGATTTTTTGGTTTAATGATTTTGTTATTAAAAATTGAAATATGAAATGAGAGATGACACTATAATCAATAGAGCAGATGATTTTGCATGTAAGTAGGCCTAATATATTTTTATTGAACATAATAAATATTTCTTAATCGAAAAATAAGAAAATTATAAAAGCTATTTAAAAAGCACAGGATTCTGTCATTTCTAAGGTAAATCTTTTCCATTCCTTTTTAGGGTAAAATTCTTCTTTTTCTACACAGTTATGCCCCAGTCTCACGGCACGTTACGGAGAACTTTTTACCACTGAGGGGCAGCTTGAGTTGAATTCTAGGAAAAAAATGACCATCACGGCGACATACAATGTTTATAAAACCATTACATAATTAATTAAAAGCATATCACGGCGGGGTTCTTTTTGTTCACTGCGGAGAAGAAAAGTTGTACGCCGTCCCCAAAAGTTCGCCGGGGGAAAGGAATTTCCTCCTCCTGAGGGATACTTTTATATCGCCCCGAGATATAAAAAGTACCCCTCAGGGAACCTATAACTGCCCCTCAGTGAACCTATTGCACCGCGGGGGGATGTCAAAAACTGCCGGCGAGGCTTCAAATGTCCTCCCAGGGGCAGGAAAGGTCCCCGCGGGGGGAGGAAAGGTCCCCGCGGGGGCAGGAGAGGTCCCCTCAGCGGCAGGGGATGTCCTAATATCCCGGCGGAGATGTTTTTGAGGCGTTCTCACTGAAAAAATCCACGCCGGACATCCAAAAATTAAGAAAATTTTGGGCTCTGCTCCGCCGTCATGTAAAAAAAGTTTGTACCTGTTGAATCTTTTTTGACATCCACGGCGCAGTTTTTCCATTTCTAGGAACCGCTGAGGGGAACAAAAACTTCCCCTGGGGGGATGTTAAAAGTCGACGGCGGATCACCCAAATTCATCCAAATTACCAGGAAATACTTCGACGCCGATCTAAATAGTTCTCCGGGAGCCGCCGTGAGACTGGGGCATTACTGAGATGATTGTAAAAGTTGGAAATAATAGCAACTGAAATGCAGTTATCAAAGGCCAGACATCATTGATTTTTCGCTTCTCAGATCTTCTCAGGGCACTTTTTCTAAGGTAGGTTGATAGGATGAAAAAAAAAAATCTTAATTTTTATAATGACAATTAAATAGCCCATGCCCAATTTTTTTTTTTTCGTAGGCTGATCCTAAAAGCTTAATATCACTGTTTCTGGCCTTAGCCGTGGTTGAACAGAACAATAATGCCAGAATTTTCTTGCTAAATCTCCTCAATATCTATATATGTATAAGAAATGAAATGAAGTGATTAAGGCCATTATGTCACTTATTCACACTTAACCGATTTCTGTGGATATGAGGGATAAGAATGAGTTGAGCGACACATGTTTTTGAATCACCGGTGACAGAGACGGTTAAATAGAGGAATTGCAATTCGCGAAATAATCACAGAGCATAAATATCATCAATCCTACTATTAATTCATGGACTTCTCCGTCTTTCCCAGCCAAAGTAGAAGTTGCCCATCCACATAGGCTGGTTCTATGCTCAAAATTTATATTTCATATTTTGTAGCCCCCCCCCCCCAACATCTAATGAGCACCGTGCTAGTTATGAAAAAAATAGGCATACTTATTAATTTGAGCCTTAAAGAAGGCCAAATTTTTAGATCAAAAGGGCAAATCATGCCTCCTTGTTCTGACACCTCTGGTAGGAACATTCACTTGACCCTTGTCGATATATGCAGGCTATCACATCAATTTCCAACATATCATACAAATCCACAGTCTCTGAAGCAAACAAAACATGTCTGACTTGTTTTGAATATATATTATAAAACATATATGCCAATAAAATTAAATACATTAAAACTTGCGGTTTCTTTCTCCGACGTCACATTATGTGCATCCAATTTGCACTTAATTTGGCAGCAGGTTAAGTCCATGCCATGTAATGGATCCCTTAGAGAAATTAAGGAAGTTTCTAAAATTCATTTGAAACCAATTAACTTGTAAATTGCTTTCTCTGTTAAATAGATTTAATTCACTGGAGAGTAGTTTTCTAATAGAGAGCAATTCCCTGTTAAGAAGGCATAAGAAAAATAATTGTTTTTTTACAATATACCGAAATGGAAATGACAGCGTGTTAGAAAAAAGAAAAATTCAGTTTATTTGGTAATAATAATGATTTTGCAAAACCAAAAAAAAACATTTTTTCTCTAATTTTTTATACACCCATGACCATAAATTTGGAATCATCATCATCATCATCATACTATTAATCATACTATTAATTCACGGACCCCTTACGCTTCTCCAACCAAACTACTGATTGCCCAGTTATGAAAACTTGCAAGAACCTTTTCTGTATTCTCTACAATGTCCTCACCCGGGTTTCATGTTCAAATTACAGTCACAGAAATTGACATGATGTTTTCCACAATAAAACTATAGGCCATCAGAAAACACCCTTTATTTTCCTCCTTCCCTCACAAGCATGCTTTCACGGGTCTTATGCTAGGCTAGTACTTTTATAAATTTCTTGAGAAATTTAACTACTTTTCAAGAGAGGCAAGTGATGGTCATATTCAGATCCTCTTGCATATTCACCATTTGCTAAAAAAACAATCACATTGCAAAGAAAACCAATGTTTTGTTTTTCTAGTTGGCACACACAGTCCAACAATTGTTGATTTTGATTGAACATGTAATGAGCAGCATTGGTGAGTCTCCAGGAATTGAGTGATGCAAAAGACCATACATTGCTTTTGCATTGTGTTGCAGAACTGATCTCATAAACCTTTGAAGGCGTTAGTGTCAATAATTTATCAAAAAGTTTTCTTTATCAATAAAACATAGTAATTAAAGATTGCCAGGTTCGAAAAGAATTTTTAATTTTTTCTTATCCTCCTACTAGTTGCCACAGTCCCTCAGGCATCAGTGATAGGAGGACCTGCGGAGTCCGCACCAAAGCAAAATAACTATGTATCATAGTCTTTACCATATAACCTGGACTTACAAACTCCAGACACCAATTCCAATTTCAAAACAGAACAATGAAATTAACACTGGCTAACACTCTAACACTGCCAATAAATAAAAATTTCGAAAAAAGAGGAACTTACTTTTCCTTCACCCCAAGTTAAGAAGAGTCCACTCACCTGGAAGACAAAGAGTTGGAATTATTAAATTGGTGTAAATTGAAATTTTGTAATCATTGCTTGTCAGGTTCATAAAGTGGTCTCTTGTGAGAGTGCAGTGGCAACATCAAATGCACTAAAATACCACTTGTTGTCGGAGAGGGGAGGTCATATAAGGCAAGTTGGTCTTATGACAAGGGTCTTATATTGTTTGTTTGTTTGTTTGTGTTTTACGCCTTGAGCAGCAGCACCTTAGTGAGCTATATCGAGGCAGGCGATCGCCGTATGATGATGAGGTGAGAAGACTGTGAGTCTGGTATACATGCCCTATTAATTCAGGGATGCCCAGGGTCTTTCAGTTGCCCCAGCATAGAACACTGGATACAACCCGCCTCCATTAAAATGTCCCATGGGCTCGGACTAAATTGAGTTCCGGGGTGGGATTCGAACCCACGCCCTCAGAGCCAGTGGTTGTGCAAACAAGCACTCTTAACCATTAGGCCACGGAGGAACTCTGACAAGGGTCTTATAACACAGGGATTTACTGTACACTCCTTGATCATAAATATGGACCACATCAGCATTCTACTGGTGGGGAACACAAAGATAGTAGATAACCAAGACACTGATAGCCATACAACAAGCTTATTCATAAATTTTGTATCAAATTCATTGTATTGCTTGTTCACAACAACTAATGTATTGCCAGCAGGCTACCCTTTTGTTGGATATGAAAAGACACAAATACTGAGCTTTCCAGAAAATATTGAAATCTTGAGGCATGCATAATTGTATAGGCCACGTTGTAATAAAAAAGTTACAACACTTCCCATGACAATCTTACAAAATACAAAATAATTTGAAATCTCTCATCGACTTGAAAATCACAACTTACATGAAAAATCTCCGTGAGTAAAAGCTACGAAAGTTCGAAAAATATCCTTTGAAATATCTTTGTAAGTCCTCTACAAGACCTTTAGTTTAACTGTACTAAAAGCCAGAGAATAATTAAAGAAAGTTGTGGCAACTAAAAACACACAGGCACAACTTTGACGGTGAAGGAAATATTAAAATGTCTTGCATGACAAACTAGATATGGCTGTCTATGTGACAAAACCAAAGTAGTTTTCACACTTCACTGAACAAAGTCTGAAATTCTGTAATGACACGCTACCGGAAAGAAAGTTCTGAACCGACACACAGGTCGGAACTCAGCATGAAACAGGGGCGGGGTCTCAAACAAAAAAACACAGACCTCCACTAAATGAAGAACTGAAATTTTTTTCTGCCATGTCAAGTTAAAGCATCCTGGTACTTAAAAAAAAATCTTGTTATGAAAAATAAATTTGCAGGCCTACAGCATATATATATTAACTTATTTTTTTACTACTGAGTATGCAAGTCTTTCTGAATAAATATGCAATGCATTGAATGCAATCAATTCCTGAAACTCAGTTCATTGTAAAATATCACATCCCTTGCAGCAATGTAAAAGAGCATATCAATTGCCCACTAGTGATGTTACAGTTGAAGTCGAAAATTTGCATACAGTTGAACAGGAAATAGTTAAAGATGTATTACGTAAGTACAAACTGGTCAGCACATCTGGCATTTCTGTTCCTTATTTCTTACATATCGAACTAATGAATTTGGCTATAATTGGTCAGTTTCACCAAATCCCTTTAAAAATATGCGGCATTAATCTGCAAGCTGTCCAAACTTGAAGGGTCAAAAGTTTGCATACACTACAGGACCATGGTAGTATTATGCCATACCTATGCCTCACATTTATAAATCATTGAGTGTTATATCATAGTTAGTTAAAACAAAGGTTCAGAGAAGTTATTCTCAAAGTTTTTTGCCACATTACTAAAGTCGATGCATACGATAAGCTCTCGGATCCAATTTTTCATTTTCTCTGTCATTCATGATGGGATCATCCAAACAGTATAGAGGAGGTGAATAGTGCAAATTATATGATTATTCATGACTGGTATGTCATTGGGAGCCATTTGGAAGCATTTTGAGATGCCCAAGTCATAGGCAGAGCCTATAGTTGGTCGTGCCAGGACTCACACGGTCAGTGACGTACTACGGAAAACTGGATGAAGGGCCAAACTGACAGTAATTGACACAAAAATGATAGCCAGAATGGTAAAACAGCTTCTAAGGGTGACTATAAAAAAATCTGCAATGACTTCGCTGAGTGTAGGGTGAAGGTGGGTACAAACGTAAAAATGCAGGCAAAACATGCAGCAGGACTCTGACGATGCAAAGGTGGAAAGAAGCCACTGCTTTGAGAGTAAACTCTTATACTGAGTCAGATTTTCTCGTTAGTATGCGAACACCTATATAAACAGTTTTTGTAGGAATTGGCTAGCTCTGGAGCAGATTTCATATGGCATTCTCACAGGTGTGGCTTCTTTCCGTCTTTGCATCCTAGCTCCGAGTTGTTTTCAACGTTATGCCCACCTCAGTATGCTAAGCCACCACTTCTTCCCAGACTACCCCATTGTAGATTTTGTTCTTAATCATCCTTGGATTCTGTTTTGCCATTCTGACTTTTTTCATTGTCAGCTGCTCTCTGTTTTGGCTCGTTGTCCAGTTCTCTGTCGTGCACCGATGACCTTGCAGGTCTTCAACCTACCAACTAAGTACTCTACTGACAAATTTGGCATCATAAAATGCTTCCCAATAGCTCTAAATGATATACCATTCTTGTGTACTCATAATTTGCATCCTTTTGTCTTCTATATACTGTTTGGATGATCCAACAATGACTTATAAAGAAAATGAAAAATTGTGTCCGGCAGATTAAATAGTATGTAGGCCTACTTAATTTGCAAATGTGGCAAAAAAAACTTTGAGAATAATTTGTCTGAAGCTTTGTTTTAATTAACTAGGATATAGAAGTCAAGGATTCATGAATAAGAGAAATAGGTATGGAATAATACTGCCATGGTCCTGGAGTGTATGCAAACTTTTGACCCTTCAAGTTTGGACAACCTGCAGATTAATGCTGCATATTTTTAAAGGGATTTGGTGAAACTGACCAATTATAGCCAAATTCATTAGTTCGATATGTAAGAAATAAGGGACAGAAATGCCAGATATACTGACCAGTTTGTTCTTACGTAATACATCTTTAACTATTTCCTGTTCAACTGTATGCAAATTTTTGACCTCAACTGTAGATTCCTCTCAAGTACAAATTGACAAACTTAGTTCTTTGTAACAGATCACATCACTTGCCAGTAATGTAAGATTCCTCTCAGTGACAAATTGACAAACTTACTTCATTGTAACAGATCACATCACTTGCCAGTAATGTCAGATTCCTCTCAGTGACAAATTGACAAACTTACTTCATTGTAACAGATCACATCACTTGCCAGTAATGACAGATTCCTCTCAGTGACAAATTGACAAACTTAGTTCTTTGTAACAGATCACATCACTTGCCAGTAATGTCAGATTCCTCTCAGTGACAAATTGACAAACTTACTTCATTGTAACAGATCACATCACTTGCCAGTAATGTCAGATTCCTCTCAGTGACAAATTGACAAACTTACTTCATTGTAACAGATCACATCACTTGCCAGTAATGTCAGATTCCTCTCAGTGACAAATTGACAAACTTAGTTCTTTGTAACAGATCACATCACTTGCCAGTAATGTCAGATTCCTCTCAGTGACAAATTGACAAACTTACTTCATTGTAACAGATCACATCACTTGCCAGTAATGTAAGATTCCTCTCAGTGACAAATTGACAAACTTACTTCATTGTAACAGATCACATCACTTGCCAGTAATGACAGATTCCTCTCAGTGACAAATTGACAAACTTACTTCATTGTAACAGATCACATCACTTGCCAGTAATGTCAGATTCCTCTCAGTGACAAATTGACAAACTTACTTCATTGTAACAGATCACATCACTTGCCAGTAATGTCAGATTCCTCTCAGTGACAAATTGACAAACTTAGTTCTTTGTAACAGATCACATCACTTGCCAGTAAAGTCAGATTCCTCTCAGTGACAAATTGACAAACTTACTTCATTGTAACAGATCACATCACGTGCCAGTAATGTCAGATTCCTCTCAGTGACAAATTGACAAACTTAGTTCATTGTAACAGATCACATCACTTGCCAGTAATGTCAGATTCCACTCAGTGACAAATTGACAAACTTAGTCCATTGTAACAGATCACATCACTTGCAAGTAATGTCAGATTCCTCTCAGTGACAAATTGACAAACTTACTTCATTGTAACAGATCACATCACTTGCTAGTGATGTCAGATTCCTCTCAGTGACAAATTGACAAACTTAGTTCATTGTAACAGATCACATCACTTGCCAGTAATGTCAGATTCCACTCAGTGACAAATTGACAAACTTAGTTCATTGTAACAGATCACATCACTTGCAAGTAATGACAGATTCCTCTCAGTGACAAATTGACAAACTTAGTCCATTGTAACAGATCACAATACTTGCCAGTAATGTCAGATTCCTCTCAGTGACAAATTGACAAACTTAGTTCATTGTAACAGATCACATCACTTGCAAGTAATGACAGATTCCTCTCAGTGACAAATTGACAAACTTAGTCCATTGTAACAGATCACAATACTTGCCAGTAATGTCAGATTCCTCTCAGTGACAAATTGACAAACTTAGTTCATTGTAACAGATCACATCACTTGCCAGTAATGTCAGATTCCTGTCAGTGACAAACTGACCATCTCATTTCATTGACCAACTCGGTTCATTGTGACTCATAAATGTCAGACACTGTTAGTATCATATTACCTTTATGTACATAAATACTTCATAATTACTTTATAGTGCACATACTTCCTTCAATACCATGCGACAAATTCTTTACATATACTTCAAAGAAATTAATTGTGCATCTTGAAACGATCACATGTTGCCTGATGCACTCCACAGTACAACAAAAGTTAGAAACTAAGAGCCAATAAAGTTTTTTGTCTTCTAGAAGGGCCAATTATAAAAATCAAAAGATATTTTTCCACTCTTTGCGTGTGCCTGATTGTTTGTTTCTTTATTCATAAAGTTCCAATACTTTGGGCATTCTTATGACTCCAGTCTGGGAGACAACGAGTACATTCATGAAGAAGCAGCCAGGAAGACCAAGTTATTGCATTCAGCTGTTAAAAAATGTGATGACATCACTGCAGGACGTCCTATCTTTTACAATGAAATGAGTTGGACGTCCAATCTTTTACAATGAAATGAGTTGGACGTCCCATCTTTTACAATGAAATGAGTTAGACGTCCTATCTTTTACAATTAAATGTGATGGACGTCCTATCTTTTACAATTAAATGTGATGGACGTCCTATCTTTTACAGTTAAACGTGATGGACTTCCTATCTTTTACAGTATAATGAGTTGGACATCCTATCTTTTGCAATTAAATGAGTTGACATCCTATCTTTTACAATGAAATGAGTCGGACATCCTATCTTTTACAATGAAATGAGTTTGTCCATTTTTTCACTGATAGACATACATGTAGGTTGGATTCATGAAACAGTGTTACTTCGTCTGGATGCGCAAGACCCTAAGCCAAGCATACCAACTCTTTACCAAGGCGAGAAACCTCGAAACCAGTGCCCCGCTCCCCCCGATGAACAAAACATAAATTTTCAAATATTCTAAAAATATGAAATAGCTTAAAATTATATTATGATATTATCCTGATATAATCAATGAAAATAATCAGAATTGTGCTTTTGACCTGTCCAATTTTGAGCTGGCATGACCCTAACGTTTTCAAAAAAGATTTGAAAGAACTTTGAAAAAAAAGCACAGCTTCTGTAAAAAAAAAAAAAAGCTTCTGTCAAAAGCAATGACAGAGTCCATCATTTTATGTGTAGTTTTTCATTCCAAAGTAAAAAAAATTCAAAAACATGTTGCTTTTACAAAAACAAACATTATTATCATGGCTGATAAAAACCCATCATAAAATCATAATAAAACAAGAAAAAATTGCTAAAAATAAAAAAGGTAAAAAAAGACCAACAAAAGGCATAAACATTGCTAGTAAACATCATGCTAGGGTAACTATCATGGAAAACATGTAATAATGACATTATTGCATGTTGGTCACATGCTAGAACATGTAGACTACATGCTACATAGCAAATCAGGTGCATGTCATTACACTGACCTGTTTTGGCACTGTGAACATGTCTCATGATAAAATACGTGTCTGGCACTTGCATTGCATGTCAGCAGTGGTATTTTGCTATTTGGGATGCAATTTGGTGAAATTTCTGATGTGGTCTCTTTCGTCCCGGTGCCAAGTTAGATAAATTAGCATTTGTAGGTTAGGCAACTTAAATGGAGAATTGGTGAATGTACGTTATCCTCTTTTCCTTCTTTATTGATTATTAGTGTAGTGCCAGTTCTCGAAATTTCTGTTTGGTTTTGGTTATACGTCCCCGCGATTCACCTTCACTCCAAAGAGCAATTTCTGCTTCGTTGAGATCCGAGCGCCCTTCGCTGAGGCCATTTTTGCTACTTGCCAAACTGCTTTGGTGAAAGAAAAGTGTGCAAGTAACGACCAATCAAAGTCGCCAAAGACAAGTCCTGAGCCGCCGCCAATAGTTCCTAATTTCTGGATCAGCTCTCAGCATCAACAAGATACTTCTAACAAGCGGATATGCTTTTGCCAGTTTTACAAGTCCAAGCCATTCTGGGAACTAGGCATAACGAAAAATACTGTCAGGCAGTGGCGGATCAAGGGGGTACCTAGGAAGCTGCCCCCCTCCCCAGACCGCTGAGATGTTTTGTCTGTTTGTTTGTTTGCGTTTTACGCCTCTGCAGCACCTTAGTGGGCTATATCAAGGCAGGCGACCGCCGTATGATGATGAGATGAGAAGACTGTGAGTCTGGCACATACCCTATTAATTCAGGGATGCCCAGGGTCTTTCAGTTGCGCCACCATAGAACACTGGATACAACCCGACTCCATTTAATGTCCCATGGGCTCGGACTAAAGAGAGTTCCCGGGGTGAGATTTGAACCCGCGCCCTCAAAGCCAGTTGACAGGCGCACTTACCAGTTAGGCCATGGGGGAACTCTCTGCCCTGACTTTGTGGATCCACCACTGTTAAGCCCTTTACAATTTGAGTTGCTTTCAACTTGAGCTCAGTTGCAAGGCAGAGCACTCGGCTGGCGCACAGCCATTATACGGAAGTCCGGAGTTCGAACTAGAGCCAGTGCACTTCCATGGAGGGTGCAAGCCATGTACTACATGCATCCGATGCAACTGGAGTGAACTGACCTTGAAGAGCATTTCGAGAGCATTGCATGAGGAATGTCGATCCTTTTCACAACCTCAAGTGCATTAAATGCACTTCATCAATGCACTTTTTAAGCGTTTATCACTTGTGATTCAGGTTACAGCCGCAGAAGGACCAGTGATTACAAATGGCTCTGATGTCACAACAGGCCCCATCTTTCACATTGAACAGGAGAAGGACACGGCAATGAGGTGATGGATGATTGAAACAGCCATCCAACATAGGCTCAGGTGACCCGGCAAGAGCTGGATTCGAACCGGGGACCCAGCGATTGGCAACCTAACATGGCTGTAACAATCCAATTTTAAAGGTAAACAGACTCAGTTGCCATTCGACAAAAGCTTACAGTTCCAGTTAAAAGTTAAAATTTGACCTAAAGTAAAGCACTTGGAAGTTATGCCTGATTTACTTTCTTTTGTTAGAAGACTAAGCGCGGGGGGGGGGGGGGTGGCATATCACCCTGACAAATCCAACCCAAATCTAGAACTTGACTGCTTATTGGAGCTCATTGGAGCTTATAGTGAGAGTTTAGCACTCGCTCACAGACAATGCTCATTGAAGTCAGTCTCCCTAGCACTCTTTAGCACCTTGCAGCACCTTTTCAGCACTGCAGAGCACTCTTTTGGGACAACACTTCTCAGCAGCACTCCTATGGACCATGCACTCTGTTAGACAAGCACTCTGTTAGGGTGCTGCTCAGCAATGCTCTGCAATAGCATTGTCATCAATGCTCAGTTCTCTGGGGGAGACCATTTAATATCTAGGAGGGGGGGTGGAGTTTTTTTTTTAATAAATAATTTCTTGCTCAGTTTTGTGAAATAAATAAAGCCTTTCTGGACAACTTCAAATTAATAATTTCTGGTGGGGGTATTTCTAAGAGGGTGCTGCTTGATTTAATACCAAATATTTAGGAACGTCGAGTGCTCGAAAGAAATAGTTACTGTCGTCATTACCATGAAATTAATAGTTTCCAACCGAGGAAAATTCGAAGCCCCCCCTCCCGATTACTAAATGGTCGCCCCCTTACCAATGGTGCAATATGGTTCAATAACATGCTGAGCATAGGGACATGAACTTATGCACTTATTCACAAATCATTGTAGCACCAAGAATTAGCACCAAGAATAAGCACTGGGAATCCAGTGGGACCTGCGAAGCAATAAGTTGTGCAGAGCTCTTTGATTCGTCCTCACACCACACTCTAAAAAAAGTCGGGACAAAATTGGTTTTTTAGATTCAAAATGGTTTTTTGAAAAACCAAATTTCAATGCAAAACCAACATGGATTTTTAAAAAAATCCATGTTGGTTTTTTTCATTGAAATTTGGTTTTTCAAAAAACCATTTTGAATCTAAAAAACCAATTTTGTCTGACATTTTTTAGAGTGCAACACAGCAACCCTGAACAATGTGAACTTGGTCTGGACTCAACCTGGACTGATTCTGGACTCAGTAAGGACTTGAAATGGACCTATCCAGGACTCCATCCACTTATTGAACTGCACCACCATTGCCTAATATCGGTCAGTGTGTTTTGCAGCGTTTGGTGTTGTGGTTTGTTTTGTAGCAAGGAGAAAGCACTGTAAGATAAATTGTGAAGATTCACAATTTTAACAATTTGTTTTTTTTATAGAAATTCCACTTGTCTTTGGTTCAAACCTTGTGCAAGAATGATTGTGACTTTACAGCTGTTTTTATACACTGACTAAGCAATAAGGCGAAGAATTTATTACTCGTTGTAGGCATAGAAAGCTGTTTTCACTAACTATAATGAGGAATTTTTGACAGTGATGTAGTCGAGGCCAGGACATCCGAGGGCAAGGCCGAGACCGAGACATGAGCTTCCGAATTCGAGGCCATCAAAATGCGGCCACAAGGTTGGCCTCGAGGACGAAGCCGGCCTCGAAGACGAGACCGGTCCTGAGGCCTCCAACACTGGCCCAAAGACACCCGAGACCGAGGCAAGGCAAAGGATTTGGTATCCAAGACCGAACCAAGGCCGAGGCCCATCATATATATGTGACCTTTGACACATTTCGCGAACACTTTTATTTTCCTCATGTGTCGTGGACAAACACAGAATTATTACATTTCTGTGAAATTTACCTCAATTATAAATTTTCTTAAGTTATAATCATCATCAGAAAAAAATAACCACTTTGTTTACAATAAAAGGTTTGCAAAAATGTCACCCAAATAACAGCAAATTTTAAATGTGCTGCTGTCGTAAATCATTGATCATTGGTGATGCCAATACATGCAGGCTGAGGTCAACAAAAACAAATTCCGAATGAACAGTGTAGATGAGGCCTGGTGGGATGATAAAAGCCGTGTTTTTTTAATTCATTTTTTTTTACTGAACACTTTAAATAAAAAGCACGTCATTTTTGTAACTTTAATCTAACAATTTCAAGTTAGGTATACCTTTTTTAGAAGATATTTTAAATGGAAATTAAAACCATCCTCTCAGTGCGAAGTGTCCTTTTTTGGGTTGGTTGGGGGGGGGAGGGGGGCAGGGGAGTTCCCCTTTCTGGTCTGGCTAGGGACAAGGGTTGCGTCAGATGATCTCAGTTCCAGACAGCCTGAAAATCGAATTATTCCATCTTGCCATGCTCAAAAAGTAGGAATAGGCCCCCCATTCAAAACCCAGTGGTGAGGTATACAAATACCATATATGCATCAATGGTATCTGGCAAAGACTCTTCTGATTCGATTTCAATCAAGCAATCAATCAACCTATTTATTTTATTGGCATGTCTCTTTCCTGCTCGTTGATCTACCTTGTTGTACTACTTAATTTGACTATGGGGTCTTTTGGCACTTGTGTTTTATTTCTGGCTCAAGTCTGTATTGTTATTGTTGCGATGTCTCTAATGAATAGGCCTACTATTTCAATAAGTAGATTAATTGGTCTCGGAGTAATGCCTTTTAAATGTACCTTGGCTTATTTTTACCTCATCAACATTTTGTCACTTTTATGTCTGCCTTATATAATTTTATTATTTTCACTATTCCCTTTGGCTCTGCCTTGCTTACCGTCTTCCTTCTGTATATCGAGGGGGGGTGGGTAGGGGTGGCTATAGACCTATTCTTGGATTATTTGCTAGAAGACCTTAACCTTGCTTTCTCCACCAATTCTCCCTTAATTCTGCAATCTGCCTCACTTCTCTCTTTCTCTCTCAGTCCAGGAGAACTCCCAAGTATTATTTATCTAGATTGGGGGGAGATTTCAAGCTACTGGTTGCAGCCACTACCAAGCATGGGAGTTGCAGCACACGCAAGCAGGGCGGCATCAGTCTAGTCCCAGTGTCTCCTCCCTTTCCCCCGGACTCCGCGACGCCCAGTGGACCGCCGGTTCAGGAAAAACACACAGCCTAACAAAAATTCCAACAAAAAAAAACCAACCCCACCACGCGAAATCATCATACCTGCCTCATAAAGTCTATGATGGCAGATCAAATATTTACAGTCTTATCAAGTTATATCATGGTGTTTTTGTTTTGCTTTTTTGTCAATATATTTTGTTTACAGTCTGTTTTTATTGGTTTTGTTTTTCCTTGATGTAATTATTTCTTAGTCTGTCATAAATATGCACTGTTATTCGCCTCATTCATAAACTTTTAGGTCTCTTTTAAAGAGTAATTTTTGCATGGCTTAATTCTAAAGACCAGTAAGGAGAGGTCAGTGGCGTCCTTAGGGGCGGGGGGGGGGGGTAGGGCCATGTCCCCTCTCAGACCAAATTGCCGCCTAAATTAACATTCGGAAGATGGGAAAGCTTAAGAGACCACGTATTCGCTGCACGTTATAGCCCCCTCCCGCTCCCCCACTCAGCAAATTCTAGCTAAACCCCTGGAAAAGTGTGAATTTATGTTAGTCCAAATTATAGTCACAAGTATATGGTATTCACTTTATAAATCACTTTATCTAACCCAATGTTACCTTAAGTCAGAAAACAACAATTTAAAAACTTTTGATAAAATAATAATACATACCAACCAATACTCTCCACAAACAATGTCAACCAAACAATCAGAATAGCTGACAGAGTGACAATATAATAACAGTAAAAAGAAAACGGCCAAACCCATCAATTAGTGACAGCCATGTTCCTGTCAATCATTATTGACAGATAGCTCCCAACCTACCAGATATTTGTTGTATGAAATAAATCAATTGGTCCAGACTATAAAGTCATGCTTAATTTATTAGTGTCCACAGGCCAATACTACTTTGCAACAACATTAAACAAGCAATTACTACTAAGAACTACTATAGATCATATATTGGACACCCTGAAAAAATATATATTCAGGATAGGTCAGGAACTGATTGGATAGAACATAAAATCACTGGATATAAAGGTAGATAGATTGGAGCAGCATGGGGCTTTATGAATTATGTACTGCATTTATGCACTTGGTAGGCTGATCAGGACAGGAGCACATTGCAATAAGGCAAAAGATGATTGAAACAGCCATCCAACATAGGCCCAGGTGACCCGGCAAGAGCTGGATTCGAAGTTTCGAACCCGCGACCCAACGATCTGCAACCCAGCATACTACCGCTGAGTTAACCCTCCCCCTCGATAGATAGATAGATAGATAGATAGATAGATAGGTAGATATGAAGATACAAAATTACCAAAAAATGAAGCCAATTTGTAGTGCTCTGTGCTTCCGATGAATGGGTCTCGGGTTCGAATCCTGCTCTGGCCGGGCTGGACTTATGTCGGATAGCAGTTTCAATCATCCTTCACCTCAACTCCAGTCATTCATATATCCCCAAACCAATAATTGAACCCAGAACTTCAAGCAGAGAAGACACATTACACCAAGAGTGGCCTTACCAAATAAGCCAACCACTGCAGCTAGTTACCATAAAAGACAGGCAGAAAGATAATAGAACACACGCAATACGTCTTATTTAGTATTCAATTTTTAGGCATTTTTTTCTGAGTATAACATTTGCTTTTGTTGAAAGACGTCCCATGAAAAAGTTTGTGCAATTTTTGTATGTTCACTCATGTGTGACTAATTGGTTTTTACAAATATTGCTCAATGAAGCAAAATGCTATAATAACCATCAATTGATTCCTTATGACAAATTTCAAGCCAAACACAATAAAAAATATGAATATTACATGCACTGTGGTGTTAAATTCAATTTTGATACCAATTACTGCCAAAATAAACAAAAAACAAATAAAATCTAAAAAAGCACAAAAAAAAACTCCAGAAACTCATTTGTATACGTTACAAATTTATCATTTGACACCTCCCTCTGTGAGCTGATCATTAAATAAAGCTTTAACAAAATCCCCATTGGTTTTGGGCTTGTCTTCCATACCATTCAAATTTGGGTTTGTCGAAACTATAGTGACGACTGCTGCATGCAGGTTTTGTGAAAAAACCAAACTTCTACATGTCTACGCCAAGACCACTATATAAACAGGTAGTTGTTTACAAAAACCACTATACATGTAGAACTTTGTTTAATAAAACCATTTGGTGTTTGAAAAACCAATGTTGTCCTGAATTTGTTTAGACTGCCCAAGTGCTTCGCTAAAATAAACCCCTTAATTCATTTTTATTCATTTACTTTTGCATGGTTTTGTATTTCATTGCATACCAATTTTGACATGTAGGCCTACGTCCAGTTTTGCAAGAAATACCAAGCTGTTTGTTTGTCATTTGATCGAAAAAAAAATATGTGTATCACACATTGCCTCTACAGAGGTGTATAACCTGACTTCACATTGACATTAATCCTAATAAATCTATCTCGGTATACTTTAAATTCTTTTTTTGAAACATTTTCTTCTAAAGTTCACTTATACTATAGGCTATCTTTCATGAAGATTAATTTGCCTAGGCCTATAGGATAAAATAAATTCATAAAGAAATTAAAAGCTATCAAAAAAGCCGGGACAATACAGTGACAGCAGTCAGGGGCTAATGCAACCTAATTGCTCAAATTTCCTTCAAAAACAACACCCAGCGAAAAACACTAAAACCTGTTTGATCTTCCGAAAAATCGAATTTGGATCCATAGATTAGACAACCCTCAAAGTGCGTGATCCCAAATCGCGTGCACATTCTTTTAAATGCGTGCATGAGTTCTGAAAGTGCACCAGTGTTGCGGGAACCTCCTTTTCACCCTTAAAGTGGTTCAAATGTATCGGGAACTATTGATTTGACTTCGACTGATTTGACCAAATTGTATGCTAGGATGCTTTAAACATGCCAATGGAATTTAGTGTGAAGTTTCTTTTTGTTTCCCTTCCTTTTTCAGAAACTATTTATAACTTCAAAATACATGATTGTGCTGATTTCAGATGTTTGTGACTCTTGAAATTAAATTTTCCAAAAACATTCATCTATGTAAATGTATCAATGTGTCTTTGAAGCAATCAATCAATCAATCAATCAATCAATCAATCAATCAATCAATCAATCTATCTATCTATCTATCTATCTATCTATCTATCTATCTATCTATCTATCTATCTACCTATAGATCTATCTATCTATTTACCGATTTATATAATCCATTATATCTATCCAGTTATCTATCTGTTTTAGGATGGAAAGTTATCATTAGAATTTTAGTGAAATCTCAAATTTCTCAAATAAATTAAAGATTTAAAAAGTTGACATATTTTGCTTGGATAAACCTTTTTCATTGCATGTCAGTGGTCTGTTTTGTGCTGAAAACAAATCAGGGACTCAGCAGTTTCTAGTGTTAGAAACCCGATCCATTTTAAGGTGTAGCACGATTATATGTTAGTCGATGGAGCTATTGAAGTTTCCCAATATATAAAGCTTTGTTGTTGTTTTTTTCTTTCCACTTTTTTCAGCTCCTGTCTCTCTTTCTATACATGAAATGATCAATAGAGAAACCAACCTCGGTTGAAAAGAAAACTTCTGAAAAACAGAAATTGGTGAAATGTCCAGAAAGTCAACATTTGAAACACTATCATCCACAGTGATATGAAAGAGCCTTGGATTCAAGTGGAACAAAAAGACAAACTGTGTGAAAAATATAGAAGGGAAATAAGGAAGGAAAGGAGAAAGGGAAAAAAGGAAGAAAGGAAATAAGGAAGGAAGGAATTGAGGGTGGTTGGCAGGAATGAAAGGGAGGGAGGAAGGAAGGGAGAGAGAAAGGAAGGGAGGGAGAAGGAAGAGAGGAAGGAAGGGAGCGAGGAAGGAAGTGAGGGAGAAAGAAAGGTGGATAGGAATAAAAGCAGGATAGGAAGGAAGAAAGAAATGTAGAAAGGAAGGGAGAAAGGGAGGGAGAAAGTAAAGAGAAGGGAAGGGAGAAAGGAAGGGAGAAAGGAAGGGAGAAAGGAAGGGCGAAAGGAAGGGCGAAAGGAAGGGAGAAAGGAAGGGAGAAAGGAAGGGAGAAAGGAAGGGAGAAAGGAAGGGAGAAAGGAAGGGAGAAAGGAAGGAAGAAAGGAAGGGAGAAGGGAAGGGAGATATGAAGGAAGAGAGGGAGAGATGAAGGAAGGAAGAATGAGAGAGAAAAGAAAGTAAGGGAGAAAGGGAGAAAGGAAGAAAGAGGGAAAGAGGGAAAGAAAAAAGGGAGAAGGAAGAAGTAAAGAAGGAAGGAGGAAGAAAGTGAAGAAGGGGAGAAAGTGAAGAAGGGAAGAAAGTGAAGAAGGGAAGAAAATGAAGGGAAGAAAATGAAGAAGGGAAGAAAGTGAAGGGAAGAAAGTGAAGAAGGGAAGAAGTAGAGAAGGAAGGAGGGAAGAAAGGAAAGGAGGGGAGGAGGTAAGGAAGGCAGACAGACCCAAAGATGAAAAGATAGACGGAAGGAAGACAGAATATTATGAAGGGAAGAAGAATGAAAGACTGAAAAAACAAACGCCAAAAAATAATAAAATAAATATAGAAGTTTTGAAAGAATTAAGAAAGGAATTGATGATTTAAAGAAGGAAAGAAAAAAAAAGAAAATAGAGAAACAAAGAACAATGGACTCAAAGAAGTTGGATTGCAGAGAGAGAAAGAAATAGAGAAGGAAGGAAGACAAAGAGAAGGAAATTATACATCAGACGTATGTCATCAGTCTCCAGACAGTGGTCATGATGTTAAGTCGTATGGATTTTACTTCAAATGAAGACGCCACTCAGGACGCTGGTCGTGACGCCAAGACGCTGTGACGTTACGTCTTGGGCGTCTTTGATCTACATCATCGATCTCGTGGTCATCTCACAGGAGAGCTGAGGAGGCGAGAGTCTCGTGAAAACAAAAAAATTAATAGAAGATGCAGGGGTTTTCTTGAAATCAATGAAACCAATATCGACAAAAAGAAGAAAAAAAATCTATAGAAGAAAGTTGTAAAGAGAGGAAATCAACACAGAAGACAAGAAACGTTAGCTATGAGGGAACTGAGATAAACAAATTAGTTATTAATTTACAATCAGATAAACAAGGTAATGAGAAAGAAATGTAATAAGTTGTGAGGAATGAAAAGTAAACAGATAGATAGACAGATAGATAGCACAGCCCTCAAAGCCAAGTTCTGGGCACTGGTGGGATCAGAGACAGAACGGGAGTCCTAAACATGTTACACATTTACCTGATATGAGGGATATTTTACTTGCCCAGCACAGACATTGACACAAGGGGACACCAGATAACAATTAAATGTCTCATCTAAATGACACACAGCTGAGATTTTGTGCATGAAGGTCCACTGAAAATATTTTAGGTTCCCGAGCTAGAGTTTGAACCCATGCAGGCAAAGACCTTCGACAGAGCAGTGCTGCATATCAACCACATGATTACTAGAGATTCATCTTCAAATTAACCTAAAGTTATCTAGGACCTATTGTATCGAAATACAGTATGAAATATAAAGCTTTCATTTGGTACCGCAGGCAGTACAAATATTTTCAAACAAATCTTGGCTTTGAACCTAAGACCTATACTCGAAGAATGGCTGACAGCTCTTTAACAACTGATTATCTGATTTCAAGACACTCATATTTCAAACTGTGCAATCATAAGTCCAAACGTTTTGGTGAAATGGTATTGAAATACAAAACCTTTAGCTGGTACACAAAATAATGTAAACAATACCCTGGCTTCGAACCCAGGACCCACTCTGTGAAGACTCCCACACTCTAACAACTGGGCCAACATGCACAAGTGTTTGGGGTACCTCAAATGCAATACAAAAGGGTTCAATGAAGTACAATTTCACGCTTAAATGGTTTGTATTCGTTTAAGTGGCATGCTTATCACATTGCAGCAAGAAGCATGTAATTTCTAAACAGCTCAATTACATGGTGGCGTATTGCGTCACCTTGCTTAACCCCAAAAGTTGGACAAATCGTAAAATTGTGCATTATACCCCAGCTTACCCACCTGCGGATTTAACACATGACTTGTTACCCCCCCCCCCTTCTCAATTCATTCAATGTTACCCTGTAAGACCACTGTAACCCCCCCCCCCGCCCAACATAACCCCCCCCCTTGTCTTATTCTGTTTAAAATGAAGAAAATAGAAACACCCCCCTCCCCTTTTTTTTTCTCATCTCTATTTTCTCACAACTTCTTCAGTTTCAAAGATGAACGATTTTTCCCACAACGTGGCTTTCTGGCTTCGAAACATATCACATTTTCTCACAAAATGAAATTTCTATACTCTCCGCTCTGCCCTGAGAAGATAAATCTAATGTGTCCATCTATCTGAGAGGCATTTTTTAGACAAATTTCTCCTAAACAACTATACTACTGCTTCGTGCAATCTGGATGTCTATCAGTGTCTTTGCTCAGTGTGCTGGAAAGTAAAATATATGCCTCACATGGGGTAAATGTACAACATGTTGAAGATTCCCAATCGTATTGCTATGCTCCCAACATTCTCTCCCATCGCTTCAATCAACCCCCATCAGCAGTCAAAATTGCCAAACTGTCTTGAAACTGTTTAAACAAATAGATAGATAGATAGATAGATAGATAGATAGATAGATAGATAGATAGATAGATAGATAGATAGATAGATAGATAGATAGATAGATAGATAGATAGATAGATAGATAGATAGATAGATAGATAGATAGATAGAACGACATGTAGACAGATATATATAGAAACCGAAAGATTCTATCGGAACCAGTTATGCAGTTTCATACACTACCATCCTCAATGGAACAAATCTGCTGACACTATTCGTTGATAAACACTCTCAGCAGTTAGTTATCTAATTGAATGTATAATTGATTTCATTACAGGTAATGACCAATACTAATGTAGTACAGAAGAAGTCGACATCTCATATTAGCTTATCCATTAGTATCTGGCCTCAGAGGCTGTTGACCCTGCAGGTATCAATTGGAATAACAGCTCTTCATTTACTTAGGGAGTATTCATCTCCTAGCTATCCCATACATGTGCAGTGGAAATGCAGCAGATCAGGCTATCAATCAATGTTGACAGGCGTCACAATGACATTGATACAATTGTCAAGAAAAAATAACTTATTTATCGATTGGTCAGTTTGTGTATCTTATATATTAGTTTATTTTTCTGTCTATACTATCTGTGTATCGGATGTATCTATCATATGACTGCGGAAACTGTTGGCAAAGTTCAATACCTTCTTAGGTTTTCGGTAAGAATTCCGATTCGCAAATTCTGCACGATATAGGCCTATATGCACAGTGCCTATATGCCCTTTAACAAAAGTCAGCTTCTTTAAAAAGGGCATTTTAAAGCCATCTTTTTCTATAATATGAAATTCCGAAAAGGAGAAGAATCCAAAAATGTTGACAATCTTGTGCCTACCTATTAAAAGATCTAGAGTGAAAATATTAAGAAGGATACATTTTTTGATTGTGTTTGGGTGTTGACCAATATGAATATAGAAATACATAGGCAGAATAGGAGAAAAACAACAAACCCACCCCCCCCCCCTCAAAAAGTGACAAAAAACTCCAGAGACCACACAGTTTCATTAGTTTGGCATTCCGTAATCAACACACACATAGTCTTAATTCTCTTGAATCTCTTAACTCTGCCTCGTTGAATAAGAAATGGAATCTCTGGGCGGGGGGGGGGGGTAGTTTAATAGGATCCATTTGAAAGTAAAGAAACCTGGAAGCTCCAGAAGGGGCATGATGGACTTTGAGACTGCTCAATGACCAGCCAAATGACCAAATGATGTGAGAAGGGCGGTCATCAGAGCCCTAATGCCAGCAATTAGAATATTTACTTAACTGCTGACCACTGGAGTCCACCTCAGGTCCACCTCAGGTCCACCTCAGGTCTAGTTTGGCCCCTGGCCAGGTGGGGGAGACACACGTCAAATCGTCATCAATCATTTCTTGGCACTGGGCCAGTAACTTTCTTCTCCGATTTACCAAATCATTTATCACAAGATAATTCATCAAGACCAAATGGTGTCCCCCCTAGTTCATAAAAACAAACCATCATTTATTTCTAATCAAACATTGAACACGATACGCATGCAATGAAGTTGGTCTTTGGAGCACTTTTGTTGGACCATATTTCTCTCAAATGCTTTTAGCCCCCCCCCCTCAACTGGAAATAAGAATTGAATTTTAAAGCAAAG
Organism: Platynereis dumerilii; assembly: GCA_026936325.1. Taxonomy (NCBI): domain Eukaryota; kingdom Metazoa; phylum Annelida; class Polychaeta; order Phyllodocida; family Nereididae; genus Platynereis; species Platynereis dumerilii. The sequence continues at coordinate 18,649,003 of JAPTHN010000005.1, read as the reverse complement.
CTTTATAAATCAACCTTCACTGTCAATAATCATCAAAAACTGTTTAAAAAAAAGTCGGTCAGAAATATACATGGCCTAATTGGAATAGGCCTATTTCCATTCAAGCTTTAACAGTTAGGCCAATTAAATTAAAGTCATGGATGGGTTCTCATCAGTTAACATACATTCATAGATATGTACGGTGGTCTGTACCCAAAATCGTCAATGCAATGGTACTGTTCATAACAACTACTCTAAATTCCTAACCCCCCCCCCAATCCACGCAAACCCCCCCCCCCCCCTACCTCTCATCAGTTTGGAAGTGATTTGGTAGCACTACAGCGACGCCAAACGGCCAACTTTAGAACTAGGATCAATCGGATTTTTCTCCCTCATCAAAGGACATTGCCCTGGGAAAACATGCAAGGCAGCCAATCACTATTGGAAGGCTATTTCTCATCTATAGATACCATTAGATAGATAGACAGACGGTTGAGGATTTATGTCCTGTATTTATGCACTGTGCAGGGGCCCTGCGGGCTAATTAGGACAGGAGGAGGACACAGCTATGAGGCGAAGGATGATGCAGCTATGAGGCGAAGGATGGTTGAAACAGCGTCCAACATAGAAGCAGACCTGTGACCCGGCAAGAGCTGGATTAGAACCCGGGACGTATCGATTGGCAGTCCAGCACGCTATGACCAGACCAACCCTCCACCGAAAGGCCAAAGATAGATAGATAGATAGATAGATAGATAGATAGATAGATAGATAGATAGATAGATAGATAGATAGATAGATAGATAGATTAAGAACACCCCCAAAAGAGATATTTTACCCTCTAATCAGCATGCACATGTATATAAGTAAACTTTTACTTCTTTACAAATTTATCTCTGGATAGCTATAGTCAGGCAATTCATACAAGAACGAACACACTGTAGGCCTAAAAAAATCCAGTTATTTTTGCATTCTCACATTACAATAAGAATCCTAAGTATCACAAAAACCATCTTCTTTTAAAAGTCAGTTTCACAGCAGCAGCAATTTCAGAAATCAGTACCATCCGCAATGGTGCGCGATTTGCATGCAGGATAGCAAATGAAATTTTGATTTGTAATTTGTCCTAATTAGAACTATCAACAAAAATCTAATAGGATAGGATATATTACTTAGTCTATCTATCTATCTATCTATCTATCTATCTATCTATCTATCTATCTATCTATATATCTATATATCTATCTATCTATCTATCTATCTATCTATCTATTTCATCTTCTTGGCATCCATCTTCCATGAAATGACAAGGACAAAAAACATTAAAAAAACAATTAGGTCATCAAATTGATTTGTTCACAAGACATAAACTACACTCTAAGCCCCAGCAAGCTGACTTGACTTAATTCAATTTGGGCAACGGTGCTGCAATATATTTATTGAGTCAGTTCAGCTTGTTCATTTGAAGTTGTATCTCTCAGTTTGCCAACATTTTCAGAGTTTAAGTGTCATTAATTTTAAGTGAATTGAGTTTACCTGACTTAAAGAAATTAAGAAATGGGCTGGAACTCAACTGAGATACACTAGCCTGGCCTACATTAAATAAGCTGATTTCAGTGTTTCACATAAAGTGAATTCAGTTGACACAACAAATTTTCAATTGGACAAGACAATATTCTGCAAATCGGTCATGCTAGTACAATATAATCAAACCAAAATTAACAAAGGCTTTAAGTTTCTCTGACATAACACAGCTGAGGCTGACTGACTAAATCAATTTTACTCTATAAAATGAAAAAGTTATAATTTATAACCACATAATAGAAATAAGGCAGACTAGCAAAATGTGATTAGGAGAATCTGAATTGAGCGAGAATGGCTGAAATAACACAATTAAGTCACTGAATGTGACTTAATGTTGATAAGTTAATATGACTTTTTTTAATTAAGCTGTAATATGCTGAATTACTTGAGAAAACATGGCAAATTTTATTTAAGTTCATATAAACAAATACTTTTATGCGAGATTAACCTGATAAAAAGGTGTTATCATAGCTCATATCAATTAGATTAACCCGAATTGATTCAATTATACTTCCTTTGCCAAATTAAAAAAGGATGAGCCTGCTCAAATAAATTAAATTATTCTGGATAGATTGTACTATGCTGTTTTCAAGTGATTAACAAGATATAGCATAATTGGTAGAAAAAGTTACCAGATGATAAACAACCACTGATCATTGGTTTGGACCAAGATGAAATTGGACATCTTTGGGACACCCTATGAATTTTAATCAATAATAGCCTACCGTTAGAACTTAGAAATTAAACAGATAGATTGAACAAATAAAATAAAGCACCAGAGATAAGTCTAAAAAGGCATTTATTTTCAATAAAGCAAACAAGAAGTCAATAAAATCAATGGTCAATCGTGCCGAGAGGCAATAAGTGAAAAATATAAATCTGTTGCTTCATTAATTTTACATAAAAGACGATTTGTCATTCACAAGATTTTGAAGTAAAAGGATGACAAATTATACTTGAGCAACAAAAACACATAGAAAGACATAACATAAAAACACAATGTACGTAAGTAAGATCTTTACAAGGAACAAATACATTGCATTATTCACGCATAAAAAATCATTTATTGAAGCAAAACCTGACAAAGGTTGTGCATATATCCATACAAATTTGTGACTGCAACAAATCTGAAATTTCTAGTGACCAAAAATCCCAAGCAAACAATTTTTAAACAAGGCCAACTAGTCATTTTTCCATAAAGAAAGTTAGCAAGGATAATTTTCAATGACCAAATTGTCCATCGGTAAGTCATTGGGAAAATTTTTCAAACGTCCTGAGGTACGGTTAATTATTCTGTTCATTGTTTGGACATCAGAAATTTCAAAACTTCATGTTAAATGTTCTTTCGTCTAAAGATGAAATCAAGGATGAAGTATGAGCAATTTCTTGGACAATTTGTGTGATAAGTGACAGTACTGAGGTTGGTTGTAATGTCGCGATCCTCACAAAGCAAAGCCAGTGTTGCTCAGTCAAGGTAGCCTTTGAAGTTCCATCCTGAAAAAGAAAACATAAATTGTATTGCATGTAGATGATATAATGTTATCAAACAATAATATTAACTGTGTGGCTTTAAGATATTTGCAGTAATCAATTTTCTCTCCTCTCAAAAATATTCATTATGTTCCTTTGCAGAATTATTCATTTACCTTATTAATTTTTTTAAATGGCATAATGTATTGTCATCCTTATGTGACCAGTGGCTCACTGGCACTAATTGAAAAAGGATACCCAACATGGCAAATGATCATCAATCAGCATAGATCTCAAGATATCTCTGTTAATCATTGTTGACATTCTTCAACTGTTGTTCGGATTGTTTTATGTTTTTTTTTTTTTTTTCAAATTTACTTGCGACAGAGGAAAGCTGCTCCAATTTTTCTGAACACTTAAGCTAATTTAATGGACTGAATTGTACATACCTGCAAAAAATGTGCTTTTGACCTCATATTGTATCCCTGAAGAAGTGTAGCATGATTGGAGTGCTGCTGGAGTGCTGCTCAGGTGTGACAGGCCTCATATGCATTTTCTTCTACAAATATGAAAGAAACAAACATAAATTTACGAAAGTTTTGAAATTCCAACAATTAAAAGCCCAATGGTCAACATGTGTATCCCTTCCCCTACCTGGCAACATTTGATAGCAACATAGAATGATGTCAGTTGTAAATACACAGACAAGTGGACAGACAAACAAGCATGTATGGAAAAATAATTCCCGCAGAGGGACTAAAAAGTCATTTTTTACGTTGAGCATGTCATCTAACAAAAGGATACAGCTGTTCTGAGGTGGAATTTATAAACATGTGCAGTTATGTTCTGCTTTCCACATAAGTATATTTACGAGAATTGAGTTTTTTAAGACCAGAAACCCAAGAACTTGTATTACAATGATTACCTGGCAAATTTTCTCGAATCTCCTGCATCCGATGTAATTAGATAGTTCAGCTGGTGCCTCCGTGAAATATCCTCTGGTTGACATGTCAAGAATACTGCTTGTAAATCTGAAAAATATTTTACCAATATCATTTTCAAGCGGCACACAATTTATATAAAACATAATATAATTAATGTGCAAATTCATTGGGAATTAGGAATATGATTAACAATAAATTTGAAGTCCTGATTACTGGATAATATTTGGAGTGTTTTGAGTTTGTCCGAAATATTTATTTATATTATGCCAGAAAAATTTAAGTTTAATAGTATGTTAATTACTTGCACCAACCAACTGAGTGCTACAGGTGTGACTGAGAATAGAGTTTTACAACAAAGTGTAGCCCTATGGCCCGTTTAAATTTAGTGCAATATGCAATAACTAGTCCTATTGCTCGGCTTCATAATCTTCACATTTTAGGACATAATTACTATTAGTAAATTATGCACTCTGACAAAATCTGGCTCAAAACGAAGCCTAAGGGCTGCTTGAGACACATCAGCATTTTTCTGTCTATATATCATGAACATTTTAATGAATGAGTGCAAATGGACCTTATGAACATCAAATAATATTTCTGTAGCTATTTGAATGCTCATCTTTGTTGCCAGACAGCTAATCATAAAAATGCCAAGACAAAAAGGGCAACCATTTAATTTCCAAGGTGGCTTGGAGTTTTCCTCTTTATTTCAGGCTAACGGCACCAATTATAAATGTTGAGTGTGCAAAGTCACCAAATATTCACTTCTAAATCAAATTTAACAACACCTTGTTAAAAAATACCCCCACAAGAAATTATTTATTTCAAGTCAGGCCAAAAAGAATTTATTAATTTCACCAATTTCACCAAAACTGATGAAGAACTTTTTTTTTAAAAATAAAAACTCCAACCCCTCCCCGTCGACACTAAATAGTCATCCCCTTAATGCCTGTATACACTATCCATAGTCTAGCATTTGAGATGAATCACTTATCAGGTCAGAGACAACATAATTGTCATTATCAATTTCATGTCCACTAAGATAATATTGCAATAATGACATTTCTTTCCATTTGCTAGTTTTTAATCTCTGGCTTTGAATTAGTTTGACATCATGATGCCCCATAGTTTAACACTGAATTTCACATTACAGTTTCAAGTTTTTGTATTAAAAAAAGTACATGTTCAAGCTCTATTGATATTCATAACAATGAAATAAGTATTCAATATTGACAAATGCATTAATTGCTACAGAATATCCAAGTTCTCTTACCTTCAAAAATGTTGAGTTCTTCTAATTTGAGAAATCAATAGGATGGCTTTGCTGTGTCAAGTTAACAGTCTTGAAGGTGTTAGAAATGGTCCTTAAGGCAATAAGCCACTTGGAGGTTGTAGGAAAAACTGCTAACAACATCAAGAGGAATTATGACAAGAAAAACTGCTAAAAACATTGGAGTGTGGGTAACACCACTTTCTACATATAGATGTCAGCACTTTACTTATTATAACAAGATATCCAGTCAATGTTTAAAAAAACACTCATATACAGTCACATTTATTAAAACAACTTATCGTAATGATTTAGTGATCTTTCTAATCTGTAGATCATATCATTGTGGTTGTAATTAAGATAAAATAATGGCCTGCAGCCCAGGTCAGCTTGCTCAAAGATTTTTACAAAGCCGCTCACAAACCAATATTAAGTATTTCAACGGAAGCATAATTACATATATATTTTTCCCTGAAGTAATTATTAAAAGTTATGGTGGTAATACACCCTGCATTGTGTCAAAAAGAAAAATTCAATATTTTGATCCTACTTATTACGGTTAGGCAATTTTTTAAAATATCTCCAAGTTCAACTGAACTGCTGGAAAAAATACCATTAAATAACAACATTTGGAGTTGTTGCTCATAATGCCTGCAAATATGTCAAGGCAATGCACACAGATGATCAACATGTCCACATCCAAAATGTCAATTTGACATTCTTTCTATTGATATTTTCAAATTCTACAATAAATTACATAATATACAGAAAATGTCTAATTGTCAAGGATTTGAACTCAAGAAGTCTGTATCACAACACTAGTCATTTAACCAATGTGGCCGTAATGTCCGATGAACACACCAAGTTATTTCTCCTAGTCTTCTCACTAATTCTGCAAGACATAGTATAATTAAGAAAATGTCAAGCTGTCGCAGACTTGAACTCAAGACCTCTTTATTACAAGGCTAGTCACCCTACCAAAGTTGCCACAATGTCCACTCAACACATCAAGTTGTTTCTGCTAGTCTTCTCATAAGTTGTATAACAGAGGGTATTTAGAAAACATCACTCTGTTACAGATTTGAACTCAAGACCTTTTGATTACAAGACCAGTCACTTAACCAATATTGCCACAATGTCCACTCTAAACATCAAGTTGTTTCTGCTAGTCTTCTCATAAGTTGCATAACAGAGGGTATTTAGAAAACATCACTCTGTTACAGATTCGAACCCAAGACCTTTCGATTACAAGACCAGTCACTTAACCAATGTTGCCATAATGGCCACACAACACACCAGGTTGTTTCTTCAAGTCATTTTTTAAAATGACAGATTGCATTGTTAAGAATATGTCACTCTGTTCCAGATTTGAACTCAAGACCTTTGCATTACAAGATCAGCCACTTAACCAATGTGGCCACGATGTCAAGCAAATGCATCAAGCTGTTTCACCTAGTCTACTCAAAAATTCTATAAATAGATTATGAAAAACAGAATATGTGATTTGACTCAGATTCTGTATAGTGGGACTGGACACTAATGATAAACAAATCAAAATATTAAAATTTGTTGACCTTTGCTCCAACCTTTGTACCATAAATTGTACCATAAATATAAGGTGTAACGAGAAATATCTAAATCTCACTGGGTTTGAAGCCAACACCTTCAGATTACAAAACAAACCACTAACCCATGTGGCCACAGAGTAAGTAGCTAAGACAAGGTTATTTTTTGCTTGTCCAATGAATCGAACATAAATAGGATGTTCAACTATTGGCATAACAAATCTGGCATAAGCGAATTAAGCTGAGTAAACTTATTCTGTTTGTGTCTCAGAAGTTCACGAGTATGGCTGAAAAAGATTGTGTTGTGTTGACTTAAAATATCAATCCATTGAAACTGACAAATAGTATATAAGCTGAAACAGCTTAAAAAAAGAAAAATAGCTGATTCCACTTAAACAATTTATGTCAAGTGTGTGGTCTGGGCTTAGAGTGTAGCACCAGGGCTACAGTAGAGAGGATAAAGTGCTTGTGACGTCATCACAACAATCACCACGTGGTCTGGACGTCATCGGGGGCCTGGGGACGCTGCGTTACGTTCAACAGCAGCGTTTTAATGGGCGATTACGTGGAGTCTTTTACGTTATTTAATCAAGCATGGGGGAGCTTGGACCAGGGCCAAATTCACTTGGTTTGAAGCCTGTCAACTCCAAAGTTTTGTGGATATTGCAGCAATATGACACTGTGAAGGGTATCCAGAGCTCATTTTTGCCCCCAAGGGTCAAAATGCACTCTTTTTAGTGCCCTGTGAGTTAAAATGACTCTCATATCAACTTAATAGCACCATGGAAGTAATTTGAAGCCATTACAAACAAAAGATCTGACAGCTTTCATAACAAAGCATCCAAAAATGTGAAAAAAAAGTTAAAAACAATTAGTCCTACCTTGTATTACACTCAACTACACTCATGGACTGTGTTAAATAAATAGCCTGGGGTATAGGTGTGGGTGTTGTAGCCCAGTGGTAAGGGGGTTGAGACTGTGCTGATGGAAAGTTTAAGTCCACGGTTCAGGGGCCCATGCAGGCTCTTGTCGGGTAACCTGGGCCTATGTTGGATGGCTGTTTCAATCGTCCTTCGCCTCATTGTTGTGTCCTCCTCCTGTCCTAATTAGCTTACCAAGTGCAAAAATACAGGACTTAAAATCCCAATCATCCATCCATCCATCTGGGGCCCAGGCAGACGGAAGTAGGCCTTCCACTCACTAGGCCGACCACTCACTGATAATCATGATCACTGAAGGTTTCTTCCATTTTCTTCTTCTTTTCAATGCTGTTACAGACAGGAAAGGATGAGTTGTAACAAATTGGCTTCTGAGATCATCAATGATGTCACTGCAGGACCTATCTTTTACATCGAAATGAGTGATCTATTTGTCATTGGGAGACATGTGACATCACTGGTTAGTGGTATGACTCATCCGCTGACTTGTGCTGATAACATTCAAAGTATAGGATAGATGGCTTCACAAGCCTTCACTTACTGGATATGAGTCATCAATACTTGGTAAATTTCCTCAAAAATACAACGGTATTATTACTGTGGAAGGCAAATTGCATGGGTGACCTTGTCTTGTCTTCGGATATTCCTCCTCTTCGTTCAGGAGCACCCCTATTTAAAGGGTATGTTCGTAAAGTATTCATATTAATATTCAGAAATTGTCACTTGGTGCGTATATAAAAGCAATTAAAAGATCAACCAGAGTATCTAAGATCCTTTAAGAGCATTTAAAAGCAACTAAAAGCGTTAAAAAGTGTTTAAAAGCTTATAGAAGCGTGTGATAAAAGTGTCAGTAAAAACTATGTTATTCTACGGCTACAGCTGCTATGTCTACGATTTTCTATTCTTGAGTTCCAATAATTTGACCAGTTTACACAGAATTGAGCCTATAGATGCAGCCATTATTCATTGATTAATTCAATGCTGTCTGCATTTAATATCATCTATGTCATGATTTGAAATGGAAGTCGAGAGAAAAAGCTTTGACAATACAAGTTAGGCCTATTGTTCAATTATCTGTGACTTCTGTACACTTTATCTAAATGTCATGAAGTCCTAAATAATAGTAAATATTCATTTTACAAAAATACGTTGCATTATTAATAGGCCTCCAATCTTTGACAGGCAAGCCAAACCTTATAGAAACGTATGTCTATACCAACTTTTAAACTAACTTTTGCAATAACAGAAGACAAGTCATGTTGACAGCAAGCAATATTCTGTCCATGGAGTTATAAATTCATTGCTCGATGTTCTTTTTAATCACTTTTAATAAGTTCATCTCTTCCATTTTGTTTGATTCCTTTCCAATTTCCTCTCAATTTATTCAGTGGCAGATCCAGTGCGGGGCCTTGAAAAGTATCTTTTGTAAAATATGCACAACAAGGATCCACTAAGGTGAAACACCCCAGACTGACATGTCGGAATCCTCCACTGCTACCATCCTATCCTATTCTCTTCTATCCGCTTTCTTTTCTGCTTTCATCTTTGCTCTTTCCTTTCCATTAATTCTTCTCCGCTCTTTCCTCTCCTCTTTCCCTTCACTCTTTCTGCCTCTCCTTCCCCTTTGCTCTCCACTCTCTCCTCTCCAATCTCTGCTCTTCGCTCTCTGCTCCTTCCCTCTCTGCTCTTTCCTCTCTGCTCTTCCCTTGTTGCTCTTCCCTCTCTGCTCTTCACTCTCTGCTCTTCCCTCTCTGCTTTTTCCTCCCTGTTTTCTGCACTCTCCTCTCCACTCTCTCATCTTTCTCTCCCCTATCTACTCATTCCTCCCCTGCTCTTCCCTCTATGCTCTTCCCTCTATGCTCTTCCCTCTATGCTCTTCCCTCTCTGCTCTTCCCTTTCCCCCCTCACTGCTCTTTCCTCACTGCTCTTTCCTCTCTGAGCACTCTGTCTACTCTTTTCTCTCCCCTATCTACTCATTCCTCCCCTGCTCTTCCCTCTATGCTCTTCCCTCTATGCTCTTCCCTCTCTGCTCTTCCCTTTCCCCCCTCACTGCTCTTTCCTCTGCTCTTTTCTCTCTGCTCTTTTCTCGTTGCTCTTTTCTCTCTGCTCTTTTCTCTACATTCTCTCCTTCTTTTCTCTGCTCTCTGCTCTGCTCTTTCCTCTCTGCTCTTTCCTCTCTACTCTTTCTCTCTTTGCTGTCTCTACCCATCCTCACTTCTCAGTGTAAGCTTGTGAAGCTTACCCTGACCACATGATATGCTTTTTGGTGAAGTTGTAACATAAAGATTACCTTTCCTCCGGTGTGACATACATAATTAACAGTTTCAGTTTTCTCAAAGCAATTGAATGAATGCTTGAGTGTTTCATTGTTTTCTGTTTGTTGTTTCAATTAGTTTCTTGGTAGAAAACCATAAACAATCACTTAAATCACGCCGGAGAAAAGCTGTAAAATGACTTGAAAACTTCAGAATTTTATGGCACTTATTGGCAGGGCGAGTGTAAACGAGCCCTGCTATGGGAGGATGTCTCTACCCATCCCTCTCTGCTATTCTCTCTCTGCTCCTCCCTCTCTACCCCCCTGCTCTTCTCTCTCTACTCTTTCCTCTCTGCTCTTTCCTCTCTACTCTTCCGCCTCTACTCTTTCCTCTCTACTCTTCCCTCTCTGCTCTCTGCCCGTCCCTCTCTACTCTTCTTTCTCTCTGTTCTTTCTTATCTGCTCTTCCCTGTCTGCTCTTAAGTCCCTCTCTGTTCTTCGCTCTAGGCTCTTTCCTTTTTGCTCTTTCCAGTCCATTCTTCTCTGCTACCTCTCCGCTCCCGCAGGTTTTACTCTGATAGGCCTACTTAACCATGCAGCTTTCAAAAAAAAAAAACTAAAATTCATACAATTCTACCACAACACAACTCATTGGCAATGATAACAGCTGCACAGTATTACTCTTTCACGAAGTGCCGTGTTTTTCTTGGCTCATTACAAGTGTCGCCACCTCGTGGACACTTTCAGTAGCTCTGTCGTCTGCCACATGTTGTTTGGAGAAAATTATTCTTTTTTTGGCAGACAAACAATTCCAACAAATAGCCTGCATTTATTCCAGTTCTGAATGCTTTTATGGACAATTTTATACAGGTAATTTTAAATAGGCCTATTGGCTACAATGAAATCACCATCAGTTTTTTTTTTTGTTTTTTTTTTTTTTAATAAAAAAAATGGCTTAGTTTCACAGTAAAACCATTATCAAAAAGCCATCGTCAACATTGAAAAGATATGTTAAGAACTTTTTCTTATTGTGTTATTAAACAGAGGATAGATACTAACAAACTTATTGAATATCCTGGGGGAGAGCGGGGTTCAGTGGAACTTTTTCCTTTTGGCCCATTGATCCAGGCTTGAGTCAGTTTCCCAAGATCCAAGTGCACACATGGGAGAATTTTAATAATTCTTACCTTAAAATGTATTTCCCACATGGTATTACAAGAATCCATGGATTCAAAACCGGCCTTTGGCGATTATATATTCGGGATAGATCGAAAAATTCTATCATATTCAAGTATGGCACTTCGTTGTTGTTGGTCAGCTTTTATCTGACTATATTCGGGATTGAAATAAATAGGGGAGGGGGGGGGTTTATATATTATTACATGGATTGTTTTGTATTGAGCAGTGATTGCCAGACTGACAGTGTTTGCTGCAAGCCATAAAAACTATGTGGGGAACCTCTTAGCAAATGCCTATACTATATTTCAGAATTGTAAGTGAACTACTTAAGTCACAGTGCCCGGTCAGTGGGCACTTCAAAATGTGGCGTCCATTTTGATAGCCATCTTGGAAATTTTCTCATAATGTATGAGGGAACCCCTAAGCAAATCCCTAAACCAAATAATATAGTCGCAGTGGGCAATTCAAAATATGGTGGCCATTTTGGCTGCCATCTTGGATTTTTCTAAAAATTTCTTAGGGGAACCCCTAAGTGAACCCCTATACCAAATTGCATAAATATAAGCGAAATACTAAAGCCACGGTGGGCAATTCAAATATGGTGGCCATATTGGCAGCCATCTTGGATTTTTCCAAAAATTTCTGAGGGGAACCCTAAGTGAATCCCTATACCAGATTGCTTAAATCTAAGTGAAATACTTAAGTCACAGTGGGCAATTCAGAACATTGGTGGCCATTTTTGCAGCCACCTTGGATTTTTCCAAAAATCTTGAGGGAAACCCCTAAGTGAGTCCCTGTACCAAGATTCATCAATCTAAGAGAAATACCAAACTCACAGTGGGTATTTTAAAATATGGTGGCCATTTTGGCAGCCATCTTGGATTTTTCCAATATTTTTGGAGCGGAACCCCTAAGTGAATCCCTGTTCCAACTTTCATAAATCTAAGTGAAATACTAACAGCCTTTAAAACTCGCTCTGACCTTTCACAAGGCATGCGGGCTGGTAAAAACTGGTTTACAGGACCGCCAGAATTTTTACAGGCCCGTTTATTTGTGGTGTCAAGCGTCTTTTTGCAACCTTTTCTGCAGACTACAATTAAAACACCACTTTAGTTTACAGTCTGTAAAACTGATATCCAAACAGAGTGGGCTGTTGCACTGTGAAAATGGCACTTCGTGAATCATCATATTGATGATTTGTCACGATAATTTTACTCTAAGATCAGTCACATGACAAATCAAATAGCCTTCTCTTCATCATGACTAATCAAACAGCCTCTATGTTTCCCATGGATGTTAAATTTGGGAAGATGACACTTCATCAGTTCTTATGACTCACAGTCACAGAGTACCAAAATCTATGGGAAGCAACACTCATTTTATGCATATCAAATTTACAGGCTGTAATGATGAAGTTTGTCAAAGTATACTGTCAGAATGAGAAATGCACTGAGAAAGGCCCTGGTCTCTTGGGGGAGTTTAGTGGATGGGTGGTGATAGACATTGCTTGCAGGAATAATTTGGCAATGGTAGCCCACATAACTACATCATAGCACTGTACAGAAAGCTGGTGAAGAAGTAGACATTTACTAGACAATGCCAAGTGTTATACAAACATGATGATCCACTGAGCAACCATGCCTCATCTAGGCATGAACAATTATTTTAAAACACAAGTACTGAAATGGTTTGACTCTCACAGTGCTTTGGAATTCTAAGCAATCCTGACACAGGGGCACCTTCTCCAATGGGGCTCACAGGCCCACTGCTGGTTGCAGCTGTTCATTGCACCTGTAACCATGGTAACCCCTTACAGCTAACTGAATCCCCCATTCATAATGGGCAGGTCCATATTTGTCATTGGCCCCCATTGCTCACTGGGCTGCAGCACTGTGTTCAGAGGGGCAAGGCAAGTGAAAAAGTGGACATGGACAGGACACATTGACACATGGACAAGTGGACAAGAGTTCCATTTCACCAAAAATCTGTTTAAGCCCTCCTCTATTAAACGGCCTTTGGCCGGTTAAAAATGTGACAGTCCTCTCAAGATACATGTATATGCAATGACTGTATAATCAATGAACAGCTCCATCTGGAATCCTGAATAAATGGATGTTCAAATGTACAAATAAATAAATCTTTGGCAATCAGTCCCTGGCTGCGCAACATATTCCCCTGTTCTTGTGGCGTTTTTAAAAGTCGCCCTCTTTACAAAATATTTAGCAGACTGGATTATCTTGTTTAGAATTGTTTGGCATTGACTGTTTGTTGAAATCACCTGTCTCGAACCCCAGGTTAATTGAGTTCAAACTTGACACCAATTTAAATGTTGGCCTATCAGTAAAAACAATAGCTGTGGGACCACAGTTCTAGTCATTGCAAGAACACAGCCTTCAGTAACTTCTTACTTGTAATGGTGTTGCCATATACTCCAAATATATTCTATATCTATATTATAAATTGTATGACTCACATTAACAGTGTATCATCCACATAAGGAGCCCACCATTTAATCTCAAGGGGGGGGGGTTGGTGCTGAAATAACTAATTTCTTGCTCAGTTTCGGTGAAAGTTGTAATTTTTTAACTTCTCAAGACTTATCGAATGTACGTATGTGGATTGAAGCACGGAGCTATGATTTTACGTGGCATCGTTACAGCAAATTTCAAAATACAGGATACTAGACCTAGGTACACCTCATAGTTGACAGCTCCAACCACATTGAAGTCAATAATCACAGGAAAGGTCAAACCACAACTTGAACTCAAGAAATTCGAATGCACCAAATGACCTACAAATATCTAAATATCACAAGCTGAACACTGTCACATGCTTTCCTATTGTCAACCAGAATTTTCCAATTGTTCATGTATATATTCCCCCAGGCTATCACCCAAAACACTTCATTAATATCAACTCAAACTAATGACAGTTACATGCTTTTGTACTTGGTGACCTTCATGTGCAGGTTAAGTGTACTTGGTGACCACTTCATCTCACCATTTGTAGGCTTACATTACAAACTTCTATGTTTTTTTTTCATTTTTGAGGTTTTTGATACACCATACATTGAAATCCAGCAATCAAGCAACTCTTTGGAAATGTAGGCCTACTGTGAAGAATAAATTAAAAGATAAACTTCTAAAAAAATAGCTCAGAGTGGTCAAAAGAATGATGGTAATACTTAGTACAGCCGGGGAAATACAACTGATTACCAAAATGGTCTGACGTCATATCCCTGTACTTTCCATGTATTAAAAATGCATTGATGACTCATATTCTCAACTTCAAGTCTACAAGAGAATTCACGAGATTGGACTCCTAAAAAAAGCGCTTTGAAGAAAATCAGTGACGACACGGGTCCGCAAATGTCGAAACATGCTTTTTCACCCCACCGGCCCAAACAACCCCTGCCTGGATTTGCCACTGTTATATAGATCTCATTTTCTTAAAATTTGAAATGTTCATCTTGCAGTTATACATCTTCACACCAACCAGTTACAGATAATTTCATAATTGTAGACACAGAGTCTGAATGTGATTTTTTTTCTAGGATATGCTATTCTATTGGGAAAAGTAATGTCTTATGTTTTTTATGTCACTTTTCCCTATTGCATACATGTCCTAAACAATCACATTCAGTCTCAGTGTTTACAATTATGAAATCATCCTGACAATTTGAAAATTCAAATTTACACTAGCACCTGAGGGCTTGCGGTTGTGGTTTGTTTCGGAGTTGAATTCACCTCTTGTGGTTTGCTCGGCTTCTGTTGCCATGGAAATACAGGATAAAATAAAAAAATCATAACAAGGAATCTCACACAGAGATTACACCAGGTCTAATTCATGAAAAACAACAATATCGATGAAAACAGCAACTATTACATCAGAAGATAGATCATAGCAGGAATAGAGGTGGCAAAATGTCAGAAAAGTCTACGGTTAAAGAAAGTACAAATAAAAAAAAGTACAAATATACAAATAATAATATTTTAAAAGAGAAAATTTATTATTTTTTGGGCCAAAAGTAGGGGGGTATCGCCCCTCCCCAGCTCCATCGCCTGTGAGAGGGACAGATAGATAGATCGGATTAATGGACAGATATGTCAGACGTTTTCTCGGCTTCAGATGTGTAAAAAATGTGAAATGTCAAGATTTAAACTTTAGGGGGTTACAAGTAGAACCTCCAAAGACAAAGGAACCTTTTAAAATGTTGGAAAAGTTTAATTGCATAATGTGCACATGTGAAATTGTGCAAATTGTTGTGGAATATCCATTTCAATTTCAAACACTCTGTGAAGCAATTAGTGGCGCCATCATTAAAGTGTTAAGAATATAACTTAAGAGGGAGCCCCTTGTGTTAATTTGCCAAACTAACAAAGTTCTAAGAGTGTTGAAAACTTGCTGATGGAACAGCCCATTTTGCTAATAACATAATTGACTCATACCAATTAGCAACCTTTGAAGATTTCAACACTAACAATTGAAATGAACTGTAGCTTGTAACAATTTCGAGTTCCACAAAAGCGGTACAAATAGATAAACTGAAATCCCTGGAAAAGTATGAAGAAGAATATTTTCATAATTAGCCAAAGCAATCCAGCATTAGCAGATTAGTACAATAGTACATGTGGGCCGGCACAAAATAGACCAGAAGGGAGCACAATTATGCGGTTTGTACTTCGGCGGCTGTTCCAAACTCAGATAGTCCCAGTTTCTTTGGCCAGAACTAAAATGTAATCATTAAAATTTGAAACATTAAAATGGCCAAACGTTGGAAATAATGTCTTTCACTTTCTTTTGTCATTGGGCAAATTAAACCAGAGGAAGTAGGATTATTCAGCTGTTTGAGAAAGATAGTGATACATGTCTCTGTAGTACCAGGCCTGGGATTTGTGAACTCCTACTTCCAAATGAAATTGTATTGGACTTGGGTTTCACTTACTTATAATTAAAGACTCAAACCCATCTAAGTAACTCTTGGGTGCACAATACACATGCAGCCATTCGTCTACTCTTCATCTGACCAGTTGAGAATCTATGCTCAAACTGTTTGGTTGAGGATATTTTAGAGATGTTCCGATACCAACGATATCCAAAAAGCAATATCGGTATCGGATCTGAGGCAGTGCTCCATATGGTATCGGTAACAGAATGGCATCGGTATAGGTAAGTATCGGCAACAAAAAGCAGTTTGGCATCGGATCGGAAGTGAAAAAGTGGTATTGGTGTATCCTTAGAATTTTTAGCTTTTACCTAATGGCAAAACCTCACCATCTCACTTACTTTTAGGCAGCACTGAATCCTGTTTCAAATGTCTCAATTTCTTTCTGAATATTTTCAATTACATTTGACAGCAGGTGCCTGACCTACTTGTTACAAACAACAAAGGCGAATGAAGCAAAAAGTTAAAAACAGACAACACTTAAAAACAGACTCCTTCACCGCACAGGTGAGCTGAACTTCAAATAATTTTGACCTGGAAAAGAGACAACTTGGCCAATTTCCTGTTACCTTTTAAAACATTGAGCTGAAATTACAGATCCATCTTAACCATCTAGCCCACCAGAATCAAACAAGTTTTTTCCATGCTCAAGCTAATTTCTAATTGCTAAGTTAAGATGGCAACTATCAGATCTCTGAATGGGGAGGGGCTTGGGAGTTTTCTCTTAATTCATAAATAATTTCTTGCACACTTTTAGTGAAATAAATAAAAGTTAAAATAAATATTTCCTTACATGGTGCAGCTTGATTTATAAACCAATATTTCAGGTCATTGTGCACTCAAAATAAATGTCACCGTTACCGAGAAATGTATTTGTCATGCAGTAAGACTATATTTAACGTTTTATATGCCTTGTATTAAATACATAATAATTTCAGGAAGTTTATTACTTTTTAAGTAGTATCAAGTGCATGAATTTTATTCATGAAGAAAGTAAAGTGGAAATAACTAATTTGGGGAAAATCCTACAAGAAGTAGAGTTTATTTGGCACCAAAATTCAGGCTATGGTGAGAAAAGACCAGCATTTTAATAGTCTTTGTGAAGTCAAATTGTTACAAGCTAGTGAAGCTACAGTTCATTTCAATTGTTAGCGTTGAAATCTTCAAAAGGTTGCTAATTGGCAAGAGTCAATATTTCATTAGCAATAGTGATAATTACATCAACAAGTTTTCAACACGCTTAGAACTTGGTTAGTTTGGCGAATTATCACAAGGGGGCTCCATCTTTAATTTACATTTTCAGCACAAGATGGTGATGGTTATTTGAGCAGGGAGTTTGAAATTGAAGCCAGACTTCCCAAACAGTTTTCTTACCATACTTTCTCTGTACTAATCCATTTAATTTTTGGTGGGATATATATAATAGACTATGTCAGCACATCTCAGTAAATGAATCATATCACTTACCAGTCATTAGTCACTTAAATGACAAATTCAGCGGAGGCCCTAGGCAAGGTAGTCTTGTGGGGACCCGGGTGTGTTTCGGCATTCGTGGGCTCCCATCAAATCGCGTCTTTTCTTCAAAATGCTACCACATCAGAAATTACGACACTGAAGCGAGGAAAGAGACCAGGCCTCCTCAACATGTTATGCATTTACCCCATGTGAGGGATCTTAGACCCATGCAGGTAAAGGCCTTCCGTGGAACAGACCTGGCCCCTTAACTATTCAGCCACTCAGCTGCCAAAGTTAGTTTATACTTTAAATATTCACAATTTTTTACATTAACTGATAATTGATGAACTTCAAACAATTCATCAAATATTGAGTCTTCTCCTATTGACCATCAACACGAGGGATAATTATAGGTCATTGGAACGTTTCTGGCACGTGACCTGAACGTGCTAAGACCACGTGGTGTCCTTGAGCCAATGATGATAAAGGACCTTGAAAGCTGCTGTTCTTAGAGCAACTTAAGATAACACTGATTCATTGAGGTGTAATAATAAACAGCAAATAAACATCATGTAAGTAAAAGGTTTGAATAGGACAGGATAATTTTTTATAATTGAAAGTAGACAAAAGGATATGACGAAAAAATCTGAAGCGACATAATGTTTCCTTACTGTAAGACTAATATTCTCACATGTCTTTTCATCTATCATTCTGTGTATCAGTTCTGATTTTTGATGTTTATTGAATCCTCATTTATGAGTTTCAACCTCATCAAAAAAACATACAGGGCTTATTTTGTCTCCAAATACTCCTGCTCAAGCATTATGGGCCAAGTCAGAAGCTTTGAAATTTAAAGGTTAAAACTTTGGGCAAAGTCTGATCAGTGATGAGCACTTTAAGCATTGTCAAAACTTCAATATCTGTAAAACATCAGAAACATTTACCAAAGTCATGACACAACGTGACAGATCAGCTGATCGGACAGTCAGTGCTTGGACTGTAACATCCATCAAACAGTTTCCAACTATATTATGACACTAGAAAAGTCAAATGACTCCAGCACATTAACAATTGTCTGTGTGAGTGTGTTTAGTTCAAGGATGTACCCTTTTTGGGAGTAATCACTTTCCTTCCACACTGGGTCCTCAGTGCCTGTCTGTCACTCTAATACATACAAGTCAGTTAATTCCATTGCATGCTGCCATTATATATGGTGCTGCAGAAGCTGAGACCTTGTAACTAGCCAAGCTGAGACTATCTCTTTCAGCACTCTCATTGTTTGTCCTGAGTCACAAGTCTTACTATAAATGGAGGTCTTTGGTATCACATACAACGTCAACTTACATTGTAACAGTACTCATGAGAAGGAGATACACAGTTGTTGCACATACTACAAAGCAAAACAAGGCAAGTGGCCTACAGCCTGAAGCTCTATATCTGTCCCTTCTAGTCACTTACATGCCACTTAAGTACCAGAGGACATCACTAAAGTACCCAGGGGACTTGTCACTTCAGCTCTGGAGAACCTTATAGGTGGCTCACTCACAAGGACATGCACCCATAAAGACCACTTATGGAGAACACCTAAGTGTAAAAGAGAACACTCACTGTTCTTATTCTGTGAATGAACACTAAACATTATGTAAACAGTCAACGGTACTTTCAAGAGTAAAAGTAGAAGCGGCAATCGCATTATCATATTATTTGCCGATGGATGGATGGATGGATGACAGGGGCTTAAGTCCTGTATTTAGGCACTAGGTAGGCTAATTATGACAGGAGGAGGACAAAACAATGAGTTGAAGGATGATTGAAACCGCTGTCCAACATAAGTCAAGGTGAACCGCTGGAGCTCGAGTCGAACCCGGGACCAAGTGCGCCACCAACTGAGCTGACCTTCCTGTATAATTTACATCCTGTATTATTGCACTAACAACTTAAATGATATAATTTGTGTGGAAATTACAGCCAACTTTCACAATAGATGTAACTGTGTATACCCACTAACTATTTGGACAGTGTGACTCTTTGCCAAAATTCCATTGACAAAGTCATTTTGTCAGTCCTGACAGGTCCATGATAAATACACACAGTAGCATGTGCTAAGTTTATAGATTTAGTTATGATTGATGGCGGTATTATGCATTATAGGAAAAATATAGTAATGCATCATAATATTATTGTTCTTGTTGAAGATTTTAGCCAGCCAAACATAAGGTATAGAAACTGCACTTTCAACATCTCATAGAAAGTTTTTATATCTCTAAGACGAACCAGTTTAGTAGTCTTAATAAAGTGTACGTCTGAAGGATGTATAATAATATGGATGGGTGGCTGATTGTGGGTTGGCATTCTTATTTAAATTAAGACAGCAGGAGGACACAGCAATGAGGTGAAAAATGATTGAAACTGCTGTCCAACACTGGAACACAAGTCCAGGTGACCCAGCCATTGACTGGATTCGAACGCAGCACCAATCAAATGATAGCTCAGCGATATCTGATACCATTCCGATACCGATCAGTGCCTCCGATCCGATACCGATACCGCTTTTTGGGTGCCGATACCACCGATACCATCGGTACATCCCTAGATGTAATCAAACCCAGGACACAGCGATAGGATGCCTAGTGCCCTACCAATTAAGCTAACCCCACTCCAATTCTTCTAACTCTCGTCCTCTAGTGTAACTGAAGAATATCTACCCATCTCATCCCATGCACTCTATGATGCAGATGACAAACCAAATAATATACCCATCCCACCCTCTTCAGATGACTTCATCACCTTCCTTCACCCCAGAATTACCCCACCCTGACATCTTACTGCTAATTATCCCCTCCACATTCCATTTCTTTTTCACATTTTTAAAACATTCTTTTTACCCAACACCTGGTGCCCCCTGCTGGAGTAATAAATGTTTCAGGATCAGCTGATTTACATGTTGTTTTCTGGAATTGTTACACTGCACCAAAGAGGCCTAAAAATTAACCAAAATAAGGTCGGTATACAGTAAGACTTTTGCCTAAGAGCCCGAGTTGGGAGAATGGTGGTGAAAGTTCATTTCATCGATTTCGGTTATCAAACCGGCAGAAAGAATCTGTACGATCGATATACTGTGAACCGGTGTCCATCCCTACAACTTATGTCCTGGCCTGTCCTGATAAGTGAAGTCAGAACATAAATATGGGATGTAAAGCAATATCCCCAACCCACCACTGTTAACACAAGGTAGCAACAAGACTTGAACAAGTTAAAATTTCATCGGAATGGTATCCGGCAGACATAAGGCTCACTAATAAATCTTTCCAGTCAATCGAAATCAAATACCTGTGAGTTCTTTATCCATGTAATACACTATGGTCTTTTACTCTTGGCAGCCAGGGACCAGTGTGAAAATTAACAAAATATAGGGAAACCAGCACAAAATTTAATAGGCTGAAGACATTGGCTAATAAAGTACATTTTTACTACAACATAAACCTCTTTGAGATTTTCAGGTATAAATGTGTACACACAGACGCTACCTCACCTGGATAATTAGTAGTTATAAATTCCAGGTATTCTCATTTAGCCACTGCGGAGAAAACTAGTTCTTACTTTTGAAAATACCAGGTAGAGAAGATGAGATATACAAACACCTCAATTAGCTGACATTGGCTGACAAAGCAAGCAACAACAAGGTGACACAACTAGGAATATTCTTCCAAGAATTTAGTTGAACGTCTCCTGATTCCTATTACTAGGACTCCAAGACTCAGGTACTTTAAATATTGAAGTCAATTGGCAAGCTGAAGCATATATCTAGACCTGTAGAATATCAGGAATGCCAAATATTGCCCAACACATAATTAATTAGTTATCAATCATCAATCAAACTTAACGTTGCTGGTCTGATTGTCAAGGTTTCCTTCGCTGAAGGTCCAGGATAAAATCACAGGCAGAATGATCACAATGGCTTAGCAGTTCTAGAGACAGAGAGGAAGGTGTATGGCTCAAGTGCCGCCTGGTGGAGTGCAAATATAGAAAATTGATTAAAATTGCTCAAGGAGCAGCCTTTCACAACATTCTGGTTGGTTCTGTGAGATAATAGTCTCTCAGCTACAGTTAGAGATGATTTTCACCCACTACACTGCATTCAGACTCGCATTATACCTTGTTTGGCCAATCTTACCTCTGTGTGCACCCATATCAGCATACATCACAAGGGAATTCCCTTTGACAGCCAATCAGAATTAAGGAGACCACAGAGCCATCTCTTGATTAAATTGGAACCTCAGTCTGCCCTTTGGTGAGCATACTATAGCCTGTTTCCCAGCCACCACAAAACAGGCCTGGTGGCCATGGGATATCCCAAGAATACTATTTATGGCAACTTCCGCAAATATGACCGCACACGACGACTGTCATTTTCCCACAGGGGGAGCTTGAGCAATACGCCTTGGTATAATATAACAGAATAAGGGCAAAGCATGGCAACACTGCCTGTGATTCAATTTCCGATCAGTGAACAATTTATTGCAAGACCTTCATGAGATTATCACAGCGACATGGATGTCGCTTTAGATTTGTATGATGCGTTAATATTTGTGACCGATCTATCAAGTGTCTAATAGTGGACATGTAAAAGACCCCTCACATGGGGTAAATGTGTAACAAGTTGAGAACTCTTAATGCTACAGTCTTGTCACTGTTATTCAGTGCAAACAAACCGGCGGCAGTGCAGTGCCAGGAGATGCCTCCTTCTTCTTCTACTTTTCATTTCCCTTCCCCTTCACCTCATATCTCTCCCCCTTCCCTCCATATCCCTCCGTTTTCCCATCCCTCCATTCCACCTCTAGACCCCCTTGATCTCCCTCCCACTCCCCTTTCCAGAAGGCCTCACATGAACTTGCCAGTTGGCGCTTATCAGATTTGAAGTTGCATGTTTTCAGGATTATGCAATGAACTACCACAAACTCCCTTTCGCTCAAGGGAATAGTGAAGCAAACCCCTAATTCTTTGCGCACACCTTAATTCATTACCAAACCAACTATAATTTCACCTCAACTTGAGGCTCAAGCCTATTCTAAGAAATATGTCAAACTTATGATCCAGCAGAGGTTTATCAAGTTGAACTACAAAGAATACAAAATTTACAGTGCTAACCATTATCCAGTTAATATATTAGGGCAGTTCTATCATAATTTGGTATTCCTGCTTCCTGCTAAACCACAGCCACTGCATTTATTTTGGTCGGTTAGCAAAAATTCACAGCTCTGTATAAAATATGAGAATGACACCTGTTTTGATGACTCCTGAGTCCTGTAGTGGCACTTGAAAACAACAATTTTGTTTGTAGATTATGGAGGTAAGAACAATGTTTCCCATCCTCTCAATCTAAAAATAACAATTTCTATATCTTTATTTTGCTCCATTTGCTTCCTTTGCATCTTTGCTTACAACACTCCACTCCCCATCTACAGCACCCTCCTGGATCAACAGACACATTTCAATTCACTGGGAGTCTAGACTGGGGCTGTTTCCTGTGAGTTTAAAGCCACCTTGGGTGGAATTTGACTGTTTCAGTTTGCAAGCGGTGTCTCATTCTAACTGGAGACACTAGATTTAGACTAGAGGCTGAGACCTCAATTGGGCTCTGGAATAGATACACAGAAAGAAGAGGTCTATCTGGCTGCACATGTACCCAAGACTCTTTTAATTCTTTTACAATAACGCCCATAGATATACCGGAAACATTTCGATGTGATTCTTCTCCGGATGTTTTGACAAAAAAAGATAGATGAAACTGCAATTTTCCTCAGTTTCTTGCATATTACTATTTCATACCAATAATATGACTGAAGTATCTTGCCTCCTTAACTTCCGTAAACGATGAATATAAATCAGTTTCAGAATACACCTTTGGGATCAGTCTTCCTAAGTGCATAAAAACATGAACTGACATTTTCAATCATGGCAAAGGTCACCCAATAGTCAATACAGAACAACTCAAAATAAAATTCTGGGAATAAAGTCTCATTGGGAATTGAACCCTTTGTTGCTGCTATAAAAACTGTTTGATATATATACATGTCATCTTGGCGTCACACGCCGATTCCCGGTTTACGAACTGAATATCGGTACATGGAGAGTGCAGAATTCAAAACAACCTTACTAGATCGGGAATAAATCCGATGTGCGATATATAAATGTCTCAAATATCGTTGACTCCTCCTCTCAGTGGACCAGAAGTTTTATTATATAACCCCTCAACAAGTGCAGCAGTTCCTGCACTATAACATGGTATAACAAGTTGTTATGTGTCTAATTGTCGAGGTCTCTTTCATTGACAGTTCAGAATTCAATTCCTGGTCAGGGAACAATTTATCACAAGACCTTCATGAGATTATCACAGCAGCATTGATGTCGTTTGGATGAGATGTTGAAATTAGTGGCTCATTATGAAGTTTCTAACAGTGAGCAAGTAAAGACTTCCACACATAGGGTAAACATGTCACAAGTTTTGGAGCAGTGCCAGAAGACGTACAAAGGCGGAATATACCTCCTTCTTCTTCTACTTTTCCATTTCCCTTCCCCTTCGCCACATATCTCCCCCCTCCCTTCCCTCTATATCCCTCCATTCTCTCATCCCTAAATTCCGCCTCTACCCTCTCTCAATCACCCTGCTCCCCTTTCCAGAAGGCCCAACATGAACTTGCCAGTTGACGCTAATCAGATTTGAAGTTGCATGTTTCTAGGATTATGCAACACTAAACTACCACAAACTCCCTTTCCCTCAAGGGAATAATAACAGCCACCAACCCCCTAATTCTTTGCGCACACTTTAATTTGTTGCCAAACCAACTATAAATTGGCCTCAAGCCTATTCTAAGAAATATGTCAAATCAACGATCCAGCAGAGATTTCTCGAGCCAAAATATGGAGAATCCAACATTTACAGTGTGCCCAGTGCTACTCACTATGAACTGTATCTAGATAATACAAAACAAGAGCAGGTATACTGCCTCCATATCCCCCATGCCCTACACATCTACCTATACCCACCAGAATTCCAATTTTAGTTATGCCAAATATTTCCAGCAGGAGTGCAACTGTGCATACATGTAAGGATGTGGAGACACCTGGGGGTGGAGTTAGCTTTTAAAAATAACATGGCTGCAGGCCAAAAGCACAGGAAAAAGTATTTGGGATGTGGAAATGGTTATAATATTTATTGATTTATGGTAAGATTTGACAAGTTTAGGGGGGTCTTTGAATGTTGGGAAAGGATGAGCGTTGTGCATGGTGTGGTGTTTGAGATATTTGATGGACGCCATGACACGGAGACTAAAAGTACAATCCCCCATAGCATAGCATGGGGGATAATTAAGGTAGTTCAACCATAATTGGGTGCTCCAGCTTCCTTGAAACCAAAGCAACTGCATTTATTTTGGCAAGTCAGAAAAAAAATTACAGCAAGTTATCAAACGTGCAAATGACACCTATTCTAATGACTCCTGGAGTGGCACTTGAATACAAAAATGTCATTTTGGACTACAGAAAAATGTTTTCCCATTACATCTTCCAGCTCTAACTAACCATTGACATATCTGCATTTTGCTCCATTTGCTTCGTTGGCATCTTTGCTTACAACACTCCACTCCCAATTTACAACACCCTCCTGGATCAACGGACACATCTCAATTCACTGGGAGTCTAGACTGGGACTGTTTCCTGTGAGTTTAAAGCCGCCTTGGGTGAAATTTGACTGCTTCAGTTTGCAAGCAGTGTCTCATTCTAACTGGAGATGCTACATTTAGACTGGAGGCAGAGACTCCAATTGGGCTCTGGAATAGATACACAGAAAAAAGAGCTGGCTACATGTATCCAAAACTTCTACTTCAGATCTAAAACATCACATAAAAGACTAATTCAAATAACCCCCACTGACATACACTATCAATGTTTTGAAGAAACCAGATGATGGCGAAAGTGCACAGCCTTTTTCCTCAGTTTCATTTTTGCAAATCCTGTGAGTATTTCGCTATTTTAAACTGATATGACAGAAATATCTCACTCAAATAACTTACACACACGATGAACATACATAGGTTTTAGTTCAGAATACACCTTTGGGAACCCTGTCTTACTTGGTCATAAACAAGAAAATCTTTTTGAAAAAAAAGATATATGCTGGCTGTAGTGATTACGATTTCAAAATTTACAATAAGAGTATGTTTTGCCAAAAGAATTTTAAAATATGGTATAAGAGAAACTACAGATGAACCCATGATATGGTATAAGAAGCTATAAGAGGAATTATAGATGAACCCATATAACTGTCAATCCCTAACTGTTCATCAGGCATCCCTTACTGCTGTTCATCAGTTAGTCACTACCTGTTAGTCATTAAGTCCGTTGTTTTGGTAGTTACTATTTGTTAGTCACTAAATATGTTATTTAGTCACAAACTGTTAGTAAGTCAAAAATTGTTAGTCAGTGAGAAACTGTTAGTCAAAACTGTTAGTTAGTGAAAAAGTGTTAGTTAGTCAAAACTGTTAGTAGTCAAAACTGTTAGTAGTCAAAACTGTTAGTCAGTCAAAACTGTTAATTAGAAAAAAAAAACTGTCAGTCAGTCAAAAACTGTTAGTCAAAACTGTTTGTAGAAAAAAAAACTGTTAGTAGTCAAAACTGTTTGTAAACCAAAAACTGTTTTCAGTCAAAAACTGTTAGTTAGTCAAAAATGTAAGTCAAAAACTGTTAGTTAGTCAAAAACTGTTAGTTAGTCAAAAACTATTAGTTAGTCAAAACTGTAGTAAAAAAAACTGTTAGTAGTCAAAACTGTTTGTTGGTCAAAAACTGTTTTCAGTCAACTGTTAGTAAAAAACTGTTAGTTAGTCAAAACTGTTAGTTAGTCAAAAATTGTTAGTTAGTCAAACTATTTGTAGTCAAAAACTGTAAGTCAAAATGGTAAGTTAGTCAAAACTGTTAGTAGTCAAAACTGTTAGTCAAAAACTGTTAGTTAGTCAAAAACTATTTGTAGTCAAAACTGTTAGTATTCAAAAACTGACAAAATCTGTTAGTTAGTCAAAAACTGTTAGTTAGTCAAAATTTGTTAGTTAGTCAAAAACTGTTAATTTTTAAAATCACTAATTGTCACTAACTGTTAGTTAGTCATCAACTGTTGGTCTGTCACCAACTGTTAGTCAGTCACCAATCACTAACTGTTAGTTGGTCACTAACTGTTAGTTGGTCACTAACTGTTAGTCAGTCACTAACTGTTAGTCAGTCACTAACTGTTAGTTAGTCATGTTAGTCAGCTAGTCCTTAACTGTTAGGTAACTGTTACTAAGGTACTAACTGCTAGTCCCTGACTGTTAGTCATTTTGTCCCTAACTGTTGTTCATCAGTTGGTCACTACTGTTAGTAAGTCACTGTTGTTAGTCACTTACTGTTAGTTAGCACTAACGGTTGTTGATTCACTTACTGTTTGTTAGTCTTTAACTGCCAGTTAGTCACTAACTGTAAGTCACTAAGTCTGTTAATCACCCCAAGGATGTGCCACCCAGAAATTGGACCTATAAATAGAACAAACTGCTCTCATTACTATTCACCCCCAATTGTTACAACTCACCCCCAATTATTTCTGGTCCTGCAACAATTGTATCTGCACCAATTGGTCGATTAATGAGTGGCAGGTGTACTTTAACATCAATGCAACAATATTAAGTATTTGTGATCATAAGATATTTTGTAATGCTCTAGCTGATATAACTAAATGGTGGGGACCAAACCAGTTGACACTTTTCCGTATGGGGCAACTAGTATAGTATGCTGGCTGCAGAGCCAATACTGTACTATAACAAATCTTGTCTTAAAGTTCAAGAAGCCAGCATAAAAAGATTAAACTGACATTTTTCAATGCAAGCAAAGGTCACTATATACAGAGCATTGCAGGATAAAATTCTGGAAATAAAGTCTCGTTGGGAATAGGGAAACCTTTGTTTTCGCGCTATAAAAAACTGTTCTATACTTCCATGTTGTCTTGCCGTCACAGACCGATTCCTGGTTTACGAACTGACTATCGGCACCATGGGCGTAATTTGGCGGGGGATGGGGGGGACATGTCCCCCCCACATTTTTGACCCTAGGGAACATAATATGAAATGTCCCCCCCCCCCCACTTTTTTTGTGTAAAAACAAAAATTTGTTGTCACAGTTGTGGTAATGGCCCTTTGGCACAAAATTTTGGAGCTGCGTTATGATATGACATCAGCATGCAACATTGTGGTAATATTGTCACAATGTTGTGAAAAATTTCAACATTATGTTCACATTGTGGCAACGTAAATGTCTACATTTTATTTCTACGTGACAACAGGCGACCTCACCACCACCAATTAGCAATGTTGTGATATATTGGGTGCCAGATACAAAACAATAGCGTCAAATGACCTCCGCATCCCTGCTAGTATCCGGTCCACCAAACTTTAGAATAATTTTAGTCAAAATTTTAACTTTCATGACTTTTGAGAAATCTTTGCCTTTTCATGACCATAACTTTCCATGGCCACATGTTTTCATGACTTTCCCAGATATAGCATGACTGTGTGAACCCTGAATTTTATGTTCAGTACCTTAGTGCACTTAGAGGGCAATTAACCACTCCGATTAACAGACTGCTTTATGATTGCAATCATCCAAAAAAATGTAGGTTTAGTAATTTTGCTAAAAAGACTAAATTTTGCACAATAAGCAGCAACTTAACAAAAATGCATTTTAAAAATCTTTTTAAACCCTTTTCACTTCAAAAAGAAGTCTTACCTTGCTCACATCCTTACAAGATATTCCGCCGCTTTTTCTTTCCTCAACTTGGTTGGCACTTATACGAATAGAGCTGAACTGAACAGGTCTATATGCACTACATTCTGCAGACAGTATTGGTCGATCCTGGAGATATGGTGGTTGACAAATCTCATAGTGTCTGCAGAATAGCCCACTCTGAGGCGGCATTATGCCCCCGACCTGTGAGTATAAGGTCAGATCACTTGGAATAAGCTGATCTCCGTGGATTACGCAATATCTCGGCCAATCAGCTTTTAAATGTTGCCGAGTACTATTGGATTTTGCCAAGGACACAATGGTACAATTTTAGAAACAAATCCTTCGTACAAAAGAATATGGAATACAATAGAATACCAACGCATTAACAGAGTTTATCAAGTATAATCTCTCATTTCGAGATTCAAAAAGGTCAGTATTCAAGCCACACCTAGACTGAATGAAAATGTTTTGACTATCCACAACAAATACCAAGGTCTACACCAGACCTTTCCTAATTAGGTCACCCAGTGCATAAATACAGAGCATGAAGCCCTAATCATCCATTCATTATAGATCTTTGCTGATTGGCGTTACACTGGAAAAATCTATTTTCTTATTTGCAAACTGGCTTTGCCACATCATCGACAGTTTTCTGTCTCCTAATCTTCTTAAATTTGGTGAAGTACCTTAAGTCATAAGTATAGGTTATTCACCCAGGGAAAGGCAATATGTGATTTATCCAGCGAAGGCGTTAGCCCGAGCTGTGATAAACACATATTGCCGATCCCGTGGTGAATAACCGGCTTATACCATGAGAGAAAACTGAAACATGTAATCCACAAACAACAAATATCAAACAATGAAACAGTCAAACACTTTAAAAATCCCATGTGTGAAGAACAAGCCTGAGTTTATCAGATGAATTGTACATATATTATATGTAAGCAGCATGAACATGTGAATGATTCTTGGAATATTGATCAATTCATACTTATAATTTGGAGATATTCCGTAACTGGCCATGTAAAACCATCAACCAACAAAAATAGCTGAAAAGGTGAGTGATACTAAACATTTTTGTTAAGAAAAAAAAAAAAATTAAATAAAAAAGATGGTCAGTTGAGCTTTCAAACTTTGGATCTTAGATTTGAATAGAATATAATTCATCCGTTTCTTATTATTTACTGAAATTTGACACCGATGTAGATGAATATCTTGAGATTGACAATATTCAATATTCCTACTGGATTTCCACGGGATCGGCAATATGTGTTTATCACAGCTCGGGCTAACGCCCTCGCTGGATAAATCACATATTGCCTCTCCCTAGGTGAATAACCTATACTTATTGTCACCTATGCTGCTAGATATGAAAAGCACTGAATCAAATGATTAACCATAACTGACACAAACAAAACATTTTTAAGCCAGTGATATCACACGACCAAGTTGAAAGTTAATTTTGAAACTGTTTGGACCGTAAATCCGCGAACAGCTCTAATTCACCCACACTCATAGTTATTTCAAAAAGTTACGGATAGGCTAAGGCTAGAAATTGCAGGTAAACCCAATTTCTTTCTGTAGGCGAAAATCTGTTGCTCTGTCAATCAGAGAAGCCAAAAATCAATCACGTCAGGCCTAATTATTTCTATGGTGTATTTCACACCTCTAACAAGTCTTCAAGACCATGTATGGTACTATTAGACTGTCTCACTCCCTTCTGAGCAGGCTTGGCCATAAGAGAGCTGACAAATATTGACTTTTGTTGTGGTTTAATGAGTCCTTGCCCCAAGAGGGCATCCCCCACTTGTATTGCTGTTTGTGTCTTTTTGATATCTGCCAATTCTATTCCCCTTGCCTCTTGCCTCTTGTTGGCCTTTTTGCTGGTCTTTTGCTTTTGCCTTTTGCTCTTTTTGCATTTATAGTTGTTTTTCTGAAGTACTCAAAATTCTTAGGCAATGGATGGATGGATGATTGGGGCTTTACGTCATGCCCTGTATTCATGCATCTTGGGTCCTAAGACTCTTTGGCAAGCTGATTAGGACACCAGGAGGATGGATGGATAGATGATTTGGGCTTGATGTCCTGTATTTATGCACATTGGCAGGCTGATTAGGAACAGGAGAACACAGCAATGAGGCAAAGGATGATTGACAACGCTGTCCAATATCAGATGTCCAGGTTACCTCGCAAAGCTGGTTTGAAGAATAAAAATTATGTTGGCCTTTTCCAACCATTCCAGGAGTCTTGAAAAAATGGGATTACCCCAGGCAGAATGACACTATGACAAAGTATTCATATCTTTTGCATTTCATATCATTTTCATTGAGGATTTTGTTGAAATTGTTTCCCCTGTCCTTGGCAAAGTCTGATATTACTGGGTAACATTCGAAAGCTGATTGGCCGTGATATTATAGAGATCAGCAGCTCATTCCTAGTGATCTGACCTCAAATTCACAGATCGGAGGAATGACATATCAAATAATGCTGCCTCGAAACATTTGGCTATTCTGCAGACACCACGAGATTTGTCAACCACCATATCTCAAGAATCGACCAGATGTTTCGGCAGATTGTATTGCGCATTGAGTTCTATACAGCTGTGTTCATAGAATGTTTATAAGTTGATAGACCATTGGTTTATAAGTACAGACAATAGATACAGTAGCGTAACTAAGGGGTCTCGAGATCGCACGGGGGGCATCTGGGGGGCGGGCGATTCTCTGGAGGGGCACCCATAATAGTAATTGCATATTTTATCCAAGGTTGAAAAATTCATATGGGGGGCACCTGGGGGCATAGGTCCAATTTGGGGGGGGGCACATGCCCCCCTTCCCCCTCCCTCCATAGGGATGCCATTGAATAGATACGGATAGTGGTGAAGTCCTGGCTGCTCAAGATGTAATGACTTATAAGTCATAAATGAGGAAGACAGAGTCCACAACTTACTACTTCACATTTACCCCCAATGAGCAGTTGACAGAGAGACATGCACGAATGCCATTTGAAACAAATTACTGCAAATCTCTCTGTGCTCCTGAGGGGGTGGGGTTAGCTCAGTTGGAAGCCCATTGCAGTGGGCAGCCAACTGGTACATCCTGGGTTCAATTCCTGCTCTGGCCAGGTCACCTGGACTTATGTTCGATGACAGTTTCAATCAACCTTATCCCATTGCTGATTCCTGCTCCTGTCCAAATTAGCCCACAATACCAAGTGCATAGATATTGGACAAGAAATCCCAATCATCTCAATGAATACTATGAATGTCCTCAATGACCCATCTTGTGACAAAAGCTCTGAATCACAACAAATTGTAAATCAGCTTCAAAATGCTTTTTCAACAGGTTTCCTCCCAAAAGACTAAAAAGTCTGTTTCAGTCAGACACCTATGCAGTTCGAAATGTCGTGAACGGAAGACGCGTATATATGCATAACGCTACTAAGAAAAATATATTTCAGTTAAACTTTCACTATTCATTTTAGACTGGGGTCCCAAAGCAGCCAATATTTTTAGGTATATATGGTCTCCAAGGTTCTGGCATTTCTACCAAGACAAATAGGTACATCTGCAGCTATATCAATAAAATCTATAAATAAAAAGTCTATATAAAGTCGTCATATTTGACATAAATGAAAAATGCAAAAATCAATTTCACATTATTTGTCAAAAATTCTAACAGACATTGTAAATTCATAGTAAAAGATAACTGAACAAAACTTGTGGTTAAGAACTAGTACAATGTACGCGATATATAAAAATTGACCATCAATAAATGATAACGCTACTAATGGTTCTCAACAATAATTCAGACAACTTGAATTTGACAATATCGATAAAGTAGCGAATGACAAAAATTTATGAAGGAAAAATATCGCAATTGATGAGAAAGAGATTCTTCAGTCACCTTGACATGATTTCCACATTTCCTGTTTTGTTCTTCACAATTAACTGTAGTCTAAATGCTTAAAGATCGATATGTCTATTTCGTTTGTCCTCCACAAAGGGAAGAAAAACGTATACTGGTTCACGATATATGGCATGATGTGATACGACACAATACGATACGATATTTATTGTCATGTAATGCATGAAATGTGTTTTGACAATTTACACAATCATGTAACACACATACCAAACCGGTTCCTTTTGCCGATTTGATAACTGAATCGAAATATGTTCTGTTCGATCATATTCTGTCCTCCAACCGATTTTAAAATTCCCTATAAGAAAATGCGCTAAAAATGTTCATCATATGACATTTTCTCAAAGGTGGTATAAGGAAATGACTGAATGGCACATCAACAAAATTGACTGCAGAAGGAGTCTGAAGGACAGAGCAAAATCATCTTTAAGATCAAACAGTTTCAAACCATTGTGAAGAAATAAAGACAATTTCAAGGCACAAAGTGACATTCCATTTCATGTATCTATTCCAGAGCCCACTTTAGGTCTCTTCTACTCTAAATCTAGCATCTCCAGTTAGAATGAGACACCACTTGCAAACTGAAGCAGTCAAATTCCACCCAAGGCGGCTTTAAACTCACAGGAAACAGTCCCAGTCTCGACTCCCAGTGAATTGAGATGTGTCCGTTGATCCAGGAGGGTGTTGTAAATTGGGAGGGGAGTGTTGTAGGCAAAGATGCCAAGGAAGCAAATGGAGCAAAATGCAGATCCATGCAGTGACTTTTGTTATTTTAGGTAGAAGACGGGTAAACATTGTTATTGTCCGAATCTTGAAGTGTCACTCTTGTACTCATTGAAACGTATCATGCTTCGATTCGATACTAGCAAATTTACCCGAGAAAACAGGATTGCTAAGGTATCTTAGGAACCAACAGTGCAAAATGTAGATATCACCATTATCATTGAGATCTATAGGATGTGAAATATTGACCAGTCTATCTATCTATCTGACCTATCTATCTATCTATCTATCTATCTATCTATCTATCTGACCAGTCTATCTATCTATCTATCTATCTACCTATCTATCTACCTATCAATCAATCAATCAATCAATCAATCAATCAATCAATCAATCAATCAATCTATCAATCTATCTATCTATCTGTAGTCTCACAATCACATGACACCCTCTTCATAAAAATGTTAACAGGATATATTTGTGTTAAATCCAATCTGTCTGTGTATTTGTTATTGTTGCAGTTTTTCAAAAACATTACATAAACAGATAGAAAAGTTATGCGAAAAAAGAGGAAAACTGAGTCCCTAGTTACATGCTACATGTTGCCAAGCGCCCCTAGCAACCAGTAACCTAGTTATGTCAAAATGATGTTCACGATGACAACAAGGCTTGTTTACCTCTAATAATGATATGTCACAAAGCAATTTATCATCGTTTAAGGGTTTATATAAGTAAAGATTAAGATCTTCTTCCCATTATACCCTTAAGTCAAAGGAAGTAGGCGTTTTTAAAAGTCACAACAAATCAATTATAAATCATATTTACATCAGTTAGGACACAGTTTGACACCCCTATAACTATAGTTATATCCAAATATGAAATGACATCTGCTCCTCATATTTTTAAATTGGATACCTTGGCCTGTTGACAAGCAAAATTTACTGATTCATGGACAGTCAAATTGTTCTGACAATTCATGTGATCTATACAACATACATCATAATAAAGTGCTGCCTCTTTAGCCCTTTCAAGCCCTATTCAGCATAGTGCCATCATGCCACAAGTGTTGTTGTGGACAACACCAATTCTCAGAGCACAGTCCATGATCACAATTTTTCCCATGATTACCCTTTTTGACCCCAATTATTTCGATTACCACATTTTTTTGCCATGACTACAATATTTTCCAAGACCACATTTTTCCATGACATTTTTTTTTCCATGACCACAATTTCTTTTGCAAGACCACAATTTTTTCTTTGACCACAATTTTTTTTCCATGAGCACAATTTTCTTCATGATTAGGCTAAAACTTTTGCCATGACCCAAATTTTTTCCACGGCACAACTTTTGCCATGACCCCAATTTTTTCCATGACCACATTTTTTTTCATGACCTTATGATGTAGAATAAAACACACAAAAAAACAAAATAACATTATAATTGGTCCTACCTGAAAACATGGCTTCCACAGGGTCACTGTAGCCGTCATCAGGAACCCTATGAGGGGGAGCCCCAACTCCACATCTTGGTAAATATCCTGACATCACCTCAGCCTCCTTTTGGCCAGTGACTGTGACGTCACAATTGTTGGATCCTTCTGCAACAAAATAATGGGGCAAATTAGCAGCAGAAGAAGATATAATTTGGGAGAACCTAAAAGGCGTGACGAGGGCATGGGACGGGACGTGACAGACGTAACAAACTAAATGGCGTGACTTTTAAAAAGGGGTCTGCCGTTTCTGTACCGCAAATAGGTGTCTTCGGTCTTTCTATGCTCATTTTAACTTATCAGAAGCTGTCCTGCAATGCTTGTCATGCCATTTAGTTCGTCCCGCCATTTAGTTCGTCCCGCCCGTCACGTGTCGTCTAGTGGGTCCGTCACGTCTTTTAGGTAGTCCCAAATAATTTGCATAAAAATGAGAACTAGAACCTAGCGGTTTTATGATGGCTTCTCGAACATATTACATGATAGCATGTGGAGGGAAAGGTGTACTAACAACTCTTGTTCATTATATCATCAGTTTGGACAACAACTGGTGGTATTATGGTATGGTATAAGTAAAGGCAAACATGCAGATCTATGTGCATGTTCTTCATAAGAGCATTTAACTGGATGTGAATGAAATCTGTACAAGCATGCGAAGGAACTATATGATTGGCTACGACTTATTGACGGTCTTGGGACTCATTCTATGGTTGTGATGTCCTGTATACAACGGCAAGAAACATAGTCCTCTAGATATCATCACCACAAGAAAAAAAACGTGTTTTCATTACAATGAAGAGTATCTTAAGTTTGATTTTTTGGGGTCTTTACCAACTCTTGGTTGATTAATCCTTGGTTAACTCTGCTCTCTGAAACAGGTAGCTATCCTTGATAAAGTTGGCTAATGGACATCGCACACACCACACCTTGGGCTAGCTTTTCCTTGCCTCTTTTCGATAGTTTTATCCCTTCCATACCATGAAATAGAGAGTAGAGACAATTGTGCAGGCTACAGTAGCCTGTCGTAGTTGCGATCATGAGTAAGCAGGCTACAATATTACACTGGAGCTGCTCTGTTTAACATCCTCGCTTACATGCATTTTTGAGCAAAACTAGCTCAGTTCTGCTGAGTACTGCTGAACACGGACCTGTTGCGAAGCTGTCCCACTGGCCTAGAAGCCAGTTCGATATCCAGTTCGACATGAATTTCATCAGTCTGCACCCTCACTGCGTTTAACTGTCTCTACAGCGGACAGTGGTCAAGTCAGACGAAGACAATGTGTCCTATTAAAATATTTGAGTATTCATTAAATTATACCCCTCAAGTATCTTGTCTGCACAGCATTTAGTCCAATAAGATCTGCCTCACTGACTGACAATCTTGAATTTGTTGCATCCCACACTGATCCAAAGAGCCTATTTTTAGCCGTCTCCCCCAAAGAACTGCTCTGAAGTTCCAGGAAACATACATTTAAAACCTACCTCCAGGGGTCATTTCGGGGAATCTTGAGTCTCAGAGAAAGACAGAAGAGTTTTGTAATTGGCAGTTTAGATTTTGAAAAACTGTGAGGCAACTGAACAGTATCAACTGCCATAGCCAATCTGAGTGAAGTATCAGCTGGGAAAAGGGGAAGCATAGTGATATGAGCAACCATTGCAACATTTCAAAGCAGGAAAGTCTTATAACTGTCTGCAGATTGGTGTCCATATACAGTTTCAAAATTAACTTTCAACTTGGTCGTGTGATGTCACTGGCTACAAAATGTTTCGTTGGTGTCAGTTATGGTTAAAGTTACCCAGAATGATAGCCTATTGATAGGTCATGTTTCAACCCAAACTTTTTCTAATTTTGACATTAGCTTATGTGGATTGGTGTAAGTACTTAGTCCACAAAGTTTCATAGATGAAGGAGCATTCTTTCGACCTCTAATGACTCTCCAAATGCCCTCAATGACCCCTGGATTTATTTCGGGTACGCACGGAAAAAATCAACAGTGTTGGTTGCTTTCAACTTTATGACGTCATGAGCATTGTAAGCATTTGTTAACTTGTAGCTCTATATTTTGAACAATGGTCTTTGTGACGTCATGAAGAATGGATGTGCTGGAGGTGGGAGGCACTATCACGAAAAATTATATAAAATAACTAAATAATTTATTTAATAAAAGATTTACTTCAATAAATAAGCCAAAAATATTATTGATCACAAGTTTACATTATTCTGCACTTGAAACCACCAATAATTATCAAACAATTTTATCATTCAGGGCAACTTTAATCAGTTGATTCAGTGCTTATTTATCAAGCAGCATAGCCTGCATAGGTGACGAACGAACTAATTAAATTACTAAAGGTACTTCATCAAATAAGAAGATTAGGAGACCAACATAAAACTGTCAATGACTTGGCAAAGCCAGTTTACAGCTATAGTTATCTCTATCTATCTTTCTGTCCATGTGTCTATCTATCTATCCATTTACCTATCAATCCATCCATCTACCTATCTGCCCATCTATTTATCGGGGGCAGCATTGGTCTAGTGGTAGCGTGCTTGGTCAAGGTTTCGAACTCAGCTCTTGCCAGTAGACCTGTCAGCCAGCCGGCCAACCAAAAAGTGGCTGGCTAAGAGGTGTCATCGGCTGGCTGCAGCTCAGCCATCACCTTAGGTGGCTGCGGCTGGCTTAAATTAGTAGTGGCTGGCTAGTCGGCTAGCCGCGGCTTGACTTATATTTTAGTAAAATTTTTTGAGTTTAAGAATATATGATATCGGGCAGAGAACAATTTTCAAAAACTGCATTTTTTCCTGTCACCTGTGTTACGGCAAAGCAGTGGTAGGTCTATATTAAATAGCAAGTCATTGAAGAAAATATTTAGGAAACACAGAGAAATTGTATGGTTACTCAGGAAAACATGTCTAGACTCTAGAATACCCCAACAATCTGCTGTTTGAATTATTTTCCCCCAATTATGGGAAAAATGAAGGCAACAATAGTTAAAACTGCAATTTGTGAGTCATGAAAGCTGTTGATTTGTCCTGATTATGCTATAGAAGATACTTTTAGGCTACTTGCAGGTCTATAAAATCGGTTTATCTGAATAAATAAAGATGTTCTATCCATCTAGGAATCATCTATATACATATATAAAATTCACCTCCCCATATTCCCTTTGTAACGGGTCTTCTCAGCTATGGCCTGACTGACAGTCATAATATTTTAACAGTGTGTCCTGTTATGTCCCAACTGTGTTCTGCATGCATCACATTTATCTTAACTCCCAAATTTTTAATTATTCAGGCCTAAAACAGATACATTCCCACCCCCCCCCCCCCAATACAGCAGCAGCCACACACAGCGAGTGGTTTCACTTTTATTGCGAACTTTAAATACTCTTGAAGAAAGGAAGGGAGTCACAATATCTTGCCAGCCTGTCCCAATATACTTGGACTGTGTTTGTAATTACTCAAATATGTCAAAACTTCCAAATATTTAACGAAAAACGATATCGATATTCAATTGTTTTCTCACAAATTTTAAATCACAGCAACCACTCAGAACGTCTGTATTGGAGAATGCGGTATTTCTGAATGCCCCAAATGAGGAATTAGAAATGCTATAGAAAAAAGGAAGGGAGGGAAGGAATGCAGAAGGGAAGGAATGAATGAGGTAAGGAATGAATCAGGCATTCAAAACGCTATAGAACAAAGGAAGGAATGAATGTGGACGTAGGAATGAAGGTATGAATTAGGCCTAATGCATGAAGGAAGGGATGAAGAAATGAATAAAGGAATAAAGGAAGGCAGCAATGAAGGTAGAAGTAAGGGCGAAATGAAGGGGGGGAGGAAAGAAAGAAGATAGATATAGATCCTACATAGATAGATTGATAGACATACAGATAGATCTCCATCTACAGATGGCTCAATAGATCCTTATTATTTAGATAGACACACAGGAGATTGGTAGATACATTCATCGTCTATCTCCAAGTACCTAAAGTGCTTGCACATTCTTTTCCATTCTAAATTTACATTTCATGACTTCTGCTTATCACTTCTGCTTTATGCAATATACAGAGTGATAATGAGGCCACGAGAACGTCACCCCAATCAGGCAAAGCAAAATGGAAACTGCTGTCCAACATATAATAGGCCTATAGCTCCAGGTGCATGCAGCCCCCCCCCCCAAGGGGACCTGGGACATTCAGAAGCAATTTATTCAAAATTTGCAATGAACAATTATTACACAAATCATGTTGACATATTCACATGTCTCCTGATTGGGTAA
Source organism: Platynereis dumerilii (assembly GCA_026936325.1). NCBI lineage: Eukaryota > Metazoa > Annelida > Polychaeta > Phyllodocida > Nereididae > Platynereis > Platynereis dumerilii. Next base: position 18,610,196 of record JAPTHN010000005.1, on the reverse strand, counting down.
AATAAACAATACTGTATCAATGCACCCGCAACCCGTCTTTAGACGGGTACTATGCTAGTATCCTATATAATGTGCATGAATGAAGGTTGCTTGTACAATGTACAGTGATGAACTGATGATCAATCTAGATTAATCCTTTAATTATAAGCATGACAGTTACAAGGGGCTTGTAACTGTCATGATATAAGTTAGGCCTATAACAAGCAGTAACTAGATACTACTAAATTCACCTCTGCTTGTGTCTTCAACATCACAGATAACCCCATGTTGCTGCAATCTTTCTTACAAACTTGCATCAGTACCTCATAAATCAAACCATTGAGGTGCTGTCTACACTTACACATTTTATCTAGACTGGGGCTCAAAAAGAGATGCATACATTGAATGCGATATTCTATCAATCAAACATCTTAAATTAAAGTACTGTAGTCTGTAGAAAGTAATAAAAGAACAAAATTTAATGTTCAACTATGTATAGAGACCATGACCATCAACTCTTTCATTCAGCTGCTAATTGCCATCAGGTGCTAATTGACTGAATTGCACTTACAAGTGCCAACTTGAGCTAACTTGACACTCAAGAAACCAAGAGCTATCCAATTGAATAAAGTAGTATAGGTGAACTAATTGCAATGCAGAATTGGTAGAGCTGTGATTGCCTTATACATACAGCCTCCTACTCTAACTCCCAGGGCTTTTTCTGCCAGGCCAAATCGGCGGCCGCCGGCGATCCTATATCGGCGGCGGCTGGCAGGCTACAGAGAAGACCTGGCGGCGGCTCAATACATTCATAATCGGCGACTAAGCTGGCTATTTTCGGCGGCTGACAGGTCTACTTGCCAGGTCACTTTGGCCTATTTTGGACCACTGTTTTAATCATCTTTTGCCTCATTGCAGTGTCCTCCTCCTGTCCTCATTAGCCTGCCAAGTTCATAAATACAGGATGTAAAGCCCTTATCAATCATTCACCTATTTATCTATTTGCCTCAATGGCTCTCTATCTGTCAATCTACCTGTATGTATACACCAGTTTTCTCCCTTCGTATTTTTTAAGTGGCTAATTCTAATCTCTACAGGTATCAAATTATTCCCTGCTGTTTTCCAATGAGGCTATTTTTGCCTCTGTAACAATAATTACACACTCTAATAACAATTATCAATTCATATGTTCTGCAAATTCAAATGAATGTATATTATATGAAGAAAATGTTCCGTTTCATGAAAATTTACATTCTGTAAATAAACATTTATCTGCAAAAAAGATGAAGCCATGTGCTAATTGAGTGAAGTCAAAAAGAGTTAAAGTTAACGTTTTGTGTCTCTGTTACAGTTAAAATGACAATATCTGTCAAAGTTTACCTGCTGCCTGCCAAAATTGAACAATTTCTTCTAGTCACTAAGAAAACCAAAACTTTCCAAGCTGCTGTTTAAAGATACCATAAATAAAGGTCTACAAAACGTCTGACAAACTTACCATCTTCAAATGAAGTTCAAGTTGCACTAATGGCACTTTCTCAGAATAATATCATCTATAGAAAATGTGTAATATACAACACAGTTGACTTGAGTATAATACCAAGGTCATGTTTAACAAAACAAAACAACATACAACAACAGATTAAGACCTCTTTACAACTTTTAAGTTTTAACACCTTCAGTGACAGACAGTCAAAACAAGAGTACCAACCATGAGTAATGAAAATAACAAAAGCATAATATCATGGGCAAGATGAAATATACAAAGTAACATTTTTTATACATAAACCATGTAATTAAAAGCTACAGCCGACTAGTAACTACTCAACAACATCATTGGTGACAGCTAACCGCAACCAAAACACAAGCAGTGGCCTTACTCTAGTTTCTAGTGAAGTTCAGAAGTCCTCAGCAGCAGCCGCACAAGCCAAAAAAGTAACACTCCCAATAAAAACAACAGTGAATGCCTGAATGTAGCCTCAGCCAGCTTTGTAGACACTTGAGCACTGTCTCACAATGACCTGTGAATCGGCTCAGCCACAGCCTCAGGCCATTACATAACAAATGCTGCAGGCCAGTTTACTGAGTTTAGAGTAACAGCGAGAATCATAGGAGAGAATCAGATGTTGGCTACACAGTCAGGATGGAGCACAGGCCTAAGCCTGGTAGACTGGTCTTATTTGTCATTAAGATATTCAAAGGTTCCGTGCTCTGACCGAGTCTGCTTACTTCATCTGGACAAAAAATATGTCACTTTTGAAAATTTGAATTGAGCCAATCAGAGAAGATCTTACAAACATGTCTTTTCTAAGGAGTTTTCCGATTGGCTGAATTCAAAGTTGGCATATTTTCTGTCCAGATGAAGTTTGCAGGCGCAGTCAGAATATGGCACATTTGGATATACAAGTGACAAGCTGAGAACAGATCTTTCAGGTTTGAGCCTGAAGAAGGAGTAAGACGACTGCTTTTAGAAAGATGCAGTGGGAGTTCCATTTGCTTGGCCACTAAGCATCATGACTATCACCAGGTGACTCCCTGTCAGTATCTAAATTTAACCCAGCCACTGAGCACTTGGCTTTGTTAGAGAAGACAATCTTTAAACCAATGTGTATCATGATATTGAGGAATCTTTAATCATGGATTGAGAGCAAGACAGGAATTGGAGGTATATCAAGTAATCTTGATCAAATCAGCATTGTTTAAAACAAAGTGGCCAGTACGAGACTTTCATCATGACAAGTAAAATGTTGATTCCAGTTGTAGGCCACCATAGAAATCCCACAGAACACTGAAGATCTGTCATGATTCTCAAAATTCCAACACCCAGCATTTATCTATCTTCAGGAAAAGCTGAAACTTCCACACACTAGATGCTGAGATTTTGGAGTTTGTGAATGACCAAGACATTACATACCAGGGGTCTTTTGGGAGTTTGTGAATGATCAAGATATTACTGGTCAGGGATCTTTTGGGAGTTTGTTAATGACCAAGATATTACCAGGGATCTTTTGGGAGTTTGTTAATGACCAAGATTTTACCAGGGTTTTTTTGGAGTTTGTGAATGACCAAGACATTACCAGGGGTCTTTTGGGAGTTTGGGAATGACCGAGACATTACCAGGGGTCTTTTGGGAGTTTGGGAATGCCCAAGACATTACCAGGGGTCTTTTGGGAGTTTGTGAATGACCAAGACAATATCGGAGGTCTTTTGGGAGTTTGGGAATGACCGAGACATTACCAGGGGTCTTTTGGGAGTTTGGGAATGACCAAGACATTACCAGGGGTTTTTGGGAGTTTGGGAATGACCAAGACATTACCAGGTTTTTTTTTTGGAGTTTGTGAATGACCAAGACATTACCAGGGGTCTTTTGGGAGTTTGGGAATGACCAAGACATTACCAGGGATCTTTTGGGAGTTTGGGAATGACCGAGACATTACCAGGAGTCTTTTGGGAGTTTGGAAATGACCAAGACATTACCAGGGGTCTTTTGGGAGTTTGGGAATGACCAAGACATTACCAGGGGTTTTTTGGGAGTTTGTAAATGACCAAGATATTACCAGGGGTCTTTTGGGAGGTTGTGAATGACCAAGACATCACCATGGTTTTGTTTGTGAATGACCAAGACATTACCAGGGGTCTTTTGGGAGGTTGTGAATGACCAAGACATTACCAGAAGTATTTTTGGCGTCCAATAGGTGGGTCACTATTGCCAAAATATATTGTATGCACACACAGAAAACTGGTACTTTTGAAGAAGCACAACTGACAGTCATCAGCTTTTTACTGAGTTGCCCTGGTGTCCTTTGGCTTACAACAATACTGGGATTTGTAGAAATGGGTTTCCCGAATTCCACATCGTCTAAAAACTGATGAAATGCAGTACAATGTACTTAAATTCGATACAGATGCACTTTTGTATAGTTTCTATGTCACTGGGCCACTGTGGATTTTCTTACATTGTTCTTAGTTTTTTAATTATTTGTTCTGACTTGGTGGTGCTACTCATCCTAATTCTTTGAGGCACATAGGCCTAATCAGATATCATCAATTTAAGTGTAGCCAATCAATTGCAATTGACCTAACACTTCCTTGACCTGTGATATTTTCAAAATAGATACCGGTAGAGAGAAAAATGACAGAAATTTTTCTCATTTTAAAGTGTCATTCAGCTTCTTCAAACTGGGGATGTTAATCACCAAACCCATTTCTCCCATTTCTCAAGGTTCATGAAAAGGTTTCAATGTATTGATGAATCAAAAACGCTTTAGCGTATTATTAAATTGATAAAATATTTGTTGTTCAATGGAAAAAGGCAAAGAATGAAAAATTAAAGTTTTAATTAAGTCACGGACGGCTCCACAAATTACAATAATATTTTAAAACCATCCTAGCTTCCTTCTCAACTCGTTTCTTGTACAAAATGCCATGACATTTGAAAATGCAACAAAAACATGTGCCTGCGTTTAGAATGTTTTGATACAACATTTTCAGCCTATTTTGGTCTAATAATATAATTGGAACAGTTAGACATGCTTGGGAGCATGTAGGGATGATATGGAGGAAGAAAAGTACATTTATGTGACCTTTGACCCAATTTTTTCATATTATTGACCTCTGACCTAATTTTTATCCTCCATTGTGACCTTTGACATATATTTTTGTTATGAAGGCCACGTGAGGACCATGCTGAGCAATGCTGTGATCGAGCAGAAAAGGAGTTTTTCATGACATGAAATGTTTTCTGTTTTAAAACAGACCAAATACCCTCCAAACATGCTCATAAATAACATTAGGTTGTTACATGTTGCATAAAAGGAAAAACAAAAGATTGTTAACATAATGTTGAAAATATATGAATAAAATCATGACTATTGTTTAAAATTATCATAATACTGACTAACCTGAACTGTCACTCATGATGTCGCTGCGTTGATTATGAACTTCGGTCAGAAATGCAACTCCATCAAAAAATTCAGACAAAAAAGTCTGTTCAGCAATAATAAACAAATCCTAAGATAAGATAAGTAGTGTCATTTTTCTCCATTTTTTGTCAAACACTAGAAAATACAATAGGACAGCTTAATGTGTCTGAAATTATAATCTTGTGATTTTTATTTATTCCCAATTATGTGGCCTTGAAGAAGCACTTCAAAAAATAAAATTGATAATAAAATAAATTCATAGTATTCATTCCAAGCCTAAAATAGCCTGTCAATGAATAATATTAATGCAGTCTGTATGAGTCAATAAATGCATAAATATATATATATATATATGTATAAATGTACAGAGATGTATAAAATGTATCCATATACCTATGCCAGAGCAATATAATGAATATATTATGACAGACAATAATGACTGGTATGTAATACAGTATATACTGTATAGACTATATAATATATATGTTTGTGTCAAATGTGATGATACATAAAGCATGTATACATGTATCAAAATTCTCTCTGGAAGTAGGTGTGGGATGCAACCAATATCTCACTCAAAGAGGACAAATATATGTCACTAGCAGATATATAGATGTTACAATAAAAGCAGGTTGAAGTCAGCCAATAAATAATCTTGTAATCATCCAACACATTTTTGTCTCAAGAAAAAAACTAATGTATGTCCCAGCCAGTAAATCTGCTGCCAGATATTATCAACAAGTCTTCACTCCACAATCTGGAAATTGTATACTGGTATACCACCAGTAAAAAGAATAACATTCAATAATGCAGCCAGTATCCATAGGCAAGTTGAGCCAGTAGCTAACCAGTGAATTACTGAATATGAATTAAAAACTTTAATTATTTCACTGCCAGTATCCAATGACATGTACATGTACATAGCCAGTAATTAAGACCACTGTCAACCAGTAAATGGTTAGTCAGCAACCAATACCAGTAAATGGTAAAGCTTCCAACATCTTCAAGTCACAACCTACTACTAGTAAATGACAACCAGTATAAATATCACATTTTCACCAGCTAATAAGAAATAATTAAGGAACACAACCAGTATCAAATGATCACCATAACCAGTAAATAACTGAATTTTCCAACAACTGTTACAGCCAGTATCCAATTGACAACAACCAGTAAATGGTGGGTCAGCAACTACAGCCAGCACCTGGCTATCACTGGTAACATTAAACAAATTTAATTATGATTTAAAAGCTATATCCAGTATCCAATTGCATACATGCGTATTGTTAGTAAAATCCTATAACCAGTAAATGGCAAGTCTACGACCACAGCCAGTAAATGGCTTACCTTCAAATCAGTATCTGAACCAGTAAAAAAATTCAACATCAAGTTATATCCAGTATTCAATGGTATAAATAAGCATAGCTCGTAGCTATTATAACCAGTAAATGGTTATTCAGCAACCAGAACCAGTAAATGGTTAAGCCTCCAGCCAGTATCTGCACCAATAAAATGTCAAGTCATATCCAATATCCAATTGTATGCATGTTATTTCTATATCTTCGTGCATTCCCCGTAACTGTCATAACCAGTAAATGGTTAGTTGGCAACCAGAACCAGTAAATGGTTTAACGTCCAATCTGTAATTTCTATTGCCAATTAAACTATCTCAATTTGCCAGTATCCAATGGTAGGCCATAACACATGTGCATTGGCCAGTAACTAAAATGGATTTAAGATAGTCCACACAAGTTGTTAGTATTTGTCTGATGGAAAAACACCGAAAAATAAAAACTAGAATATAAAAGAACCAACACATCACTTTTTCAGATTTTTGACTTTTTTCTTCCTAGCCTCAAGTTATTATGGTTGAGAAGGGACCTCTCTATTTGCATGCCTGGGAGTTTGTGTACAACAGAAACTGACTCTCAAAAAATGACAAAATAGGCCAATAACATTGTTATGATACGCAGTAATTATGGCTCTAGTTCTTCATATAAAACCAAATAAAAGTACATTTTTAAATATCGTTTCTTTTAATATCTACATATAGCCTTTTTTTTCAGTGGGGGTGAAATGTGAAGCATGCATGGAAGGAACAGAGGAGACAGGGAAGGAAGGAAGTAACAGGGAAAGAGGGAAGTAGGGAAAGAGGGAAGTAGGGAAGGAAGGAAGTAGAGCAGGAAGGAAGCAGAGAAGGAAGGAAGTAGAGAAGGAAGACCAGGGGGCAAGGAAGGAAAGAAGGAAGGAAAGAAGGAAGGAAAAAAGGAAGGAAAAAAGGAAGGAAAGAAGGAAGGAAAGAAGGAAGGAAAGGAGGAAAGAAGGAAGGAAAGAAGGAAGCAAGCAGGCAAGTATCATAGCAATGAAGCAAACACGTAACGTAATCAAGCAAGACAACAAGGAAGCATGAAAGGAAACAAGAATGGAATCTGGGATGGGGAAGCAAGCAAGGAAAGAAGAAAGAAGGAAGCATGGAGGAGACGAACAAGCAATGATAATATTTCATCTGAAAAATAATTCAAGGATTATGATTTTCATCGCATGCTTTTTTTTGTAAAATTTAAATTTAAATGCATAATTTCAATTTATAATACTTTTCTATTTGTTGATATTATGCAACTCATATAATGAAACTCAGAACATCATAAATCAACCAGTTCTTCCAATTATGAATACATATCTTAACTTCCTAAATCTGCCAACTAAATTAATTTAGAGCATTTCTAGAAAGCAATAAAATGAGCTGGAAGTCGAGATATAGGTGATACAAAAATAAGGAAAGGTTTTTGTTCCTAGTTCTCTGAATGACATACTATTATCTAATACTTATATTTGGCCTTGACTTGTCAAAAAAGTGGGGAAAATCGGTCAATGTGCTACAATAATTCACAGTAAATTGTTACAGCCTGACATGGCAGATTTACAGTGTTAGGCATTAACGACAGATGGCGCAGAGGTAGCAATGTAAAAAAAAAAAACAGAATAAAAATGTGTTTAAAAGTAGAAAGGTAAAAAAGAGAAAGAATCATAGGCCCACTGGAAAAAGGGGGTAAGCTACACCGTACATCACTTTGGATTCAAGATTCCAAGGTCTTGTAGTTTATATACAGGTAGTTATTTTCACTTAAAATATCTTCGAAGCATTAAAAAATTTATAAAAATAAGATTAATACTAACCGAAAGCTTGCTATGGCTGCCAGTTAAATATCAAGGTGAAGCAACTTTAAATTAGATATTAATTCACCAAAGTCTTCACTAAATTTATGGAACCACAAAGAAGTGGTTGCCACTGATGCTCAAAAGTTATGACGAGGACACAAAATCCCGATCAGCAATCACTTTGGCGTATCCACATGCATGATGGCTCAATATTTGCTAAATTCAACATGAAGGCCATCAGACTGGTCACTGATTAAAAAATTACACACAAGTTTGTGTTTTTATCTCATCGTCAAGTCAGAAATCAACAAAAAAAACATGATGCCTGACACACAATATCACAAAGAAACCATATTCGGGCCAATTATCACTTTTTGGCCTAACACGACAATCACAAGATGAGCACAAGGAAGTAACATGAACAGCGCATAGGAACAAACATGAACTCAATGACATGAGGAAAAAACACAAGGCCACAATATGATCACAAGGACACATTATGAACCCAGGGACACATATTGAACACCAGGGAAAGAGGTAAACACAAAGTCAAAAGATTATCACAAGGACACATTACGAACACAAGAACACATTAGGAACACATCACGAACACAAGGACAAGAGTTTTTTTGCTGACATGATTGTCACAAGATGGCCCACAAGGATGTGACATAAATGCATAGGCACAAACATGAACTCAAGGACCTGAGTAAAACGAAAGGACACAACATGATCTCAAGGACATATTGTGAACACATGGACACCATAATGAACACAAGGACAAGAGGTGATCACAAAGTTATCCGGATAAACAAAAGGACAAATTATGAACACAAGGACACAGAAGGACACACAGTGAACACAAAGACAAGAGGTGAACACAAAGTCAAAAACAGGAACACAATGACACATTATAATCACAAGGACACTCATTGAACACAAGGACAATAGGTGGACACAAAGTCAAAGGAGGGACACAAGGCCACATTTTGAACACACAGACACACATTATGAACACAAGGAGGTTGAGACCCAGACCAGGCATGAGCCTCCGAGACTGAGACCAAGGTCGAGGCAATCAAAATGTGTGGCGGATCTTGAGGCCTCCATCACTGGTCAAAGGCCCCTGCAACATTGAGTTCAAGGCCGAGGATTTGGCATGCGAGACCGAGACGAAGGCCGAGGCCATCAAATTATGGCTTTAAGGCCAGTCTCAAGATCACCAACACTACTTGGGCTACTTCCTGAAGCCAATCAGAATCCTGCTAGCTATCAAAGTTAATCTTTAAATTTTCACCTTCTTCAACAAGAAAGGACATAAAAAAGATAGGTACCAATAACATACTGTATAATATATTGCGGGCCAAAATAGGAACTTAATGATGGAACAAAGCGCATAACAGCGCAACAAATACATGTTGTAGTTGTTATTTTTTCAGGTCAGGCATGAAATTACCAATATAAATGCAAACTATGAATTGATTTTTTAAAATAATTTCAGTACAACATACCTTATTGATATGAACTACTTATGGAATGTTTAAACCAAAACATTCAAATGGAAAATTCTAAAATACTGCATCTGATGTAGCCTATATAAAGGATACCAATCAATCTCACTTATTTATCAGCAATTTTTCAGTATCTACGTAATAGAATAAGACTTGTTTAGAAAATGTTTCTTTGTCAAAAGAAGTTTCACCAAAACCAAAGGTCGTCAAGTTTCTATATTTTGATACATTTTTCTTTTTGTCTCTCAGCAATGGTTTAATAATTGTGATTGATTGCAAAAGTTGTGATTTTTCATTTTAAATGCATCATGAAATATGGAAGTGTGAACACAAAGTGAAGATCCAGTTCTGTACTTTGGATGTTATTCACCAAATGTTAGCATTATGGGCAGACCAGACAATGGTTGGGTGGGGGGGGGGGCTATGGCTTTTTACAGTCCTTGTCATACTTACGTGGAATCTCAAGTTTTTTTTCTATGCTGTTGAACTGTGATGTCAGAGATGACTCTATTCTAGCATTGCAATATATGTAAATGAACTACAAGCTGTGATGTCATTTCAAACTGGGTCAGATTCCCCAGCTTCTAGCCAATGTTGATCCGCCTGAACTGAGCGTCACAGTTTCAACACAGTGTCAGAGTAAGAGTTTTATCAGGGATAGCCCCTACAACTACATCATCACAGCTTGATAGCCAATGGGCTGACAGTAAACTACGCATCACAGTTCAAACATTGATATATTGAAGGAAGCATTACATTTGTGATCCCAATGATTTATCACAGCAATCACCAGTCTAATCCTACCAAATGGCAGCTTTGTGAGCATCCACAGCAGACAACTGTTATAATCACCACAGAGTTGTTTCATTAATCTACAAACTTGCTAACTTACAACATTAAACTTTGATGGAAGTTGGTATAAACAGAAGGATTTGACAATTTGTTTGTAAACACATGGCTTATGTTATGTATATTTGTTCTGGCAGCCCATTGGCTGAGTGGCTGTGATGTCAAACTTGCATGGGTTTTTCCCAGACCCAATTTTCACTCTGACACTGAGTTGAAACTGTGATGCTCAGTTTGGTGTATTCGCATTGGTTAGAAGCTGGGGAATCTGACCCAGTTTGAAATGACATCACAGGTTGTAGTTAATTTACATATATCGCAATGCTACAATAGAGTCATCTATGACATCACAGTTCAACAGCATAGAAAAGAACTTGATATTCCACGTAAGTATGACAAGGACTGTAATTTGTTTTGTACGCGGACACGCAACAAACTGTTCTTTCGCAATTTTAACATTGCGGTACCCCAGCTACAGGTGGAAGTGGAAACTTTTTTTTTAACATTGCGGTACCCCAGCTACAGGTGGAAGTGGAAACTTTTTTTTTTTTCAGGTGCTGAACAAACTTTTTTTTTCAGTTTCAAGTGGGAAACAAATTTTTTTTTCACCAAAAAGCCATAGCCCCCTCCCCCTCCCCAAGATCATCTGGTCGGCCCCTTAGTAAAGTTCGTATATCAAATTATCAGTATGTTGGAGATAGAGAGGTGACTATGTTCTAAGACTCCTTGTCACAAGATCCATTTGTTTTATCTGACTGCTTTTCGGCATGCCTTCTTGTTTTTAAATTAGATGGGCTGCTGTATCCCAGAACCAGGTTTCCGGATTAGGGGAGTGTCTTAACCTCTTTTTGTGTGGAACTGCACATTCATATTTGGCGATCCGGCACATACTCTATTCTTGCACCTATTTCGTGTACTGTAAACCCAAGGGGCACAAAACGTAAAGACAATGTTGCTAATTGGTCGTGGGTTCGTCAGTTGTCACGTAGAGATATATGGTAGAAATAACGTTGCCACAACATTGAGATTTTTTCAAAACGTTGCCACCATGTTGCATACTTATGTCATATCCGGCTAAATGTTAGTAGGTTAGTGATGCACGGATAGTGAAAAAAGCCGGATACTCCGGCAACACCAACTGCCGGACACCGGATAGCTACCGGATAGTTTGAACCGGATAATAAACATACGAAAATGGAAGTTTTTCAGTGTTCACGGTTTATTATAGAGTTGGGCAGTTGTGATATTTTTAGGTTTTAGGTTTTTTACGACCCAAAACCGAGGTTTCGGTTCAAGTTTTGGTTGCAGACCAATTCACGTGGTCCGCAATGTGCATGACACGATTTTGCGATCCTCGGTTCAGCTCCTGGTCCGCAAAATCGTGTCTCGGTCCAGAAATTCAATACATCAACATGGTGCTCGTCTGGGAGAGTGAACAGATCGACATTTTGCTAATTATTTCGTCGTTTTCTCAATAAAATTAGATATTTTACGATAACCGAAACACTTGGTTGTTAGATTGAACTTCGGTTCGAGTTTCGGTTGTAGTGGTGAAACCGAAACCAAACCGAAATATCTGGAACCGGCACAACACTAGTTTATTATAAATATTTTTTTCTTAAGTCCAGCAGGAGGACTGTTCCTCTGATGGAATGTTTTATGTTAAGTTCTGTAACTGAAGTTAAATTTTAAAGATGGTTGCGTCACGTTTTTTACTGTGTTCTTGTAACATTCTTTTACTTATTAACGAAGTTTTTTAGCTTTTCACTTATTTTTAAACATCCCAGATATCCGGTTCTGACACCCTAATTTTTCCGGATACCGGATATCCTGCAAATTCCAATATCCGGCCGGATACTGGATACCTTGCCGGATATCCGTGCATCCCTAATATAGGTTATTCACCACGGGAGAGGGGATATATGTGATTTATTACTCGAGGGCTTAAATTTTAGTCTGAGGTGTGATAAACACATACACCCGATCCAATGGTGAATAACTGGCTTATACCATGAGAAAAACACCCAACGAGTCAAACATGATACTTTAAGTGGACAACAAAGAATATATAGGATTATACCATTCGACACCTCTGTCAGCCAATCACATTACAGTATTTCAGGGGAGTAATTCCCATATTATTTGTTGTCCAGTTATCCTCTCATGTTTGACGGAGTGTTTGTCTCATGGTATAAGCCGGTTATTCACCATGGGATAAGAAACATGAGTTTATCACACCTCGGCCTAAAGGCCTCGGGTGATAAATCACATATTCCCTCTTCCGTGGTGAACAACCTTTACAAATTCTGTCACCCTGAAACAGTGGCATTTGATCGGCACAACATTTCTGCAATGTAGAATTGCCCATTGAGAAATACCAAAGTAACAGTGTTACTGTACGATGTAAAATGTTGTAATTTACTGTAGAAAGCTACATGTACATCTCACACAGATGTGTAATGTCTCCAAGACTTTCATTTATGTTACCAAAGGGTATAAAAAGTGTTAATTCTAGAGGCAGCTAACCAGCATACCAGCATCGGCATGGTACAAAGATACTACAGAAGCAAAAATAGCATGCAGTGCATGCACAGGGTCCTTGGGTTATTCCATAATTTGTACCACATTAATTTTCTATTGAGTTATAAATGTATAAGGTTTCCAGTGAACCCGCCCTGGGACTACCCGCCCTGCCACTCCCCGCCTCGGTAAAACCCGCCTCGACCAAAACCCGCCCCATTACCTCCCGCCCTGGCTCCTTCCCGCCCCTATTAATGCCAGTGAATAGCTGGGCAGTTATAGCTGATAGCCGGGCAGTTAATAGCTGGGCAGTTTAAGGCAAGTTGAGTGGAATCTTTGGTCGTAGCCTACGTACAGGCATGGCAAATGATCAGTGTGCTGCTAATTGAAGTGTTAGGCACATTTAGATTATTAGGCCCATTTAGATTATTAAATCGATTAAACTCAATTCTGAAAGATAGATATTTATTTATCTTGTTGTCAAAAACACATACATTGTACATGATAACAAAATGTGAATTATTTTACAAATCACAACAAGAAGGGATACAACAGAGTTAATAAACTATTTAAAGTTGCACCCCTATTACAGGTAAACAAATATATAACACACACAAAAATATATACAATGAAGATAATGGTTTGATAAGTAAAGAAAAAAAAAGTACAAATAGAACATATATATTATCTTTTATTATAATGTTCTATTGTGATGTGGAGCTCGTAAAAGGTTTCTATTTCTGGTAAGGTACTGGAGGTCTATGATATCAAATAAATAAATTATTCTGGGGGGTAAGGTGTCATTGACATACCTAAATTAAATTTTAGCAAGGCTTAACTGTATAGCATCCTCTATTGTAAGTATTTTCTGATATTTTTTAGATCTTTAATTTTCAACAATGGGATCTGTAGCTTAACTCGAGATAAAAGAATATTATTTACCATACTGAGACTGTAGTTGCAACTATTTTTCTTATGACATTTTTAACATGTGTATTCCAATCTAAAAACTCATCGACTGAAATGCCTAGAAATTTTATGCTACCATAAGGCATTAAATAGCTATTTTAAGTAACATCTTTATATTTCAATTTATGACCTCTATCTGCAAGATGGGTTTTACTTAGAATTGGCTTCTTTTATCTATCTATCTATCTATCTAGTCTAATAATATTTCTATGATCTAGCTAACTTTGTTTCATCTTGAAAGTCTGTTTGTTTCATGATCTCGAAAGTCAGTTTGTTTCACAACTAGGCCTATGAATTACTATGAACAAATAGCACTATTGTTCTCAAAGGTGTGAACGCATCTTTTAATTGCCATTCATTACCTAATTAAAGAAAATGTGTCAAATTAGTTGCAACAGGTGTAGGCCTATATTTAAAGATGTTTTGTAAGCTTTTTATTCGACTTAAATAAATATAAAAAAAAATTATTAAATCGTGGGCCTAAATAAATGTAGACCTATTGGACTTTTTTCAGTGAGTTTGAGGACATTTGATTTACTTGATTTGATTTATAAACTTTGATCATTACTTGTTTTTCATGTCTTGTGTACTGGCCAAGGCAATCACAAGCCTATCATTTTCAACTGGCATTTTGTTCATATGTATATATGCTCTCAGCTCCTCCATGCAAAATAAGTGGCTTATTCTGCAAATCTATGCGTAGCATTTCCTTTTTGTATGCCAAACAGTCACAAGTCCTCAATCACATCTTAATTGTCATCAACATATATCCGAAGACTAGCCCAGATCTATGCAAATTGTATAAAAATCAAACCAGTTTATTTAGTATCAGTTTCATTAACCTAACAACACTAGCTACAATATGTAGGCCTAGGAGTAAATATCCCTGATTGATAAGTATTTTCATAAATTAAACATTGGCAATTGCCTAGGCAGCCTGCGTGGATAGCAATCAACATCAGAGATTCACTTGACAATCAGGGTGGGTGCAGGCAGGGGGGCAGTGGGAGAAGGGGATTTGAGCAGCAATTAGACGGGAGCCGCGGCTGGAGGTTTGCCGGACAGGCGGCCTTGGGGCGGGCTGGGGCTAGGGCGAGTTTTCCTGGGGTGGGTAGTAGCGAGGCGGCTAGTCCCAGGGCGGATTGACCGGGTACCATGTATAAAAAAAGGTAAGATTAAATCACATGTTAAATCTTCATTTGCTTCTGCTATTTATATGAAAACATTTTAATGTTTATTTATTGAACAAGAATCCTCACTGAAGTTCAAACTCCTTGACATACAATTCCAATGAAAATATTTATCGAAACTAAATAAGCCACAATCAGATATTATAAGAAAGTTACTTTTTTATGTCTTTATTTATGAAATGAACCTGCATGCTACTGTGGCAATGTGGTATGCTGTCACTATGCACAAGAGGGCAGGACAGTCGAATATTCAGAACCAGTTTTTGTGTGAAGAGTTGACAGCTATTACAAGAAATGTGTTGAATGAAAGTCAATTAAAGCACTGAGAAGCACGATATTGTAGCCAGGGATTCCCAAGCACCATCTTAATCACAAGGGCACATCAGTATGGGTTGTCATTTTGTCTGTGAAATGTTTTTCTGTGTACATCAACTTTGCCTGTTGACAGGAAATGAATCTGACGACAATGGTCTTGGAATGAATTCCAAGGACCCAAAAAGCAGCAATGAAAAAGGTATTTTATTGCAGAAATTGTTACACTGTAAGTAGCTGTTGTTGACATAAAAACTGTCTTTTTGCCAAGAACTACATCATTTTGATGACAGGTGCGAAAATGTGAGGTAATAATGGCAAAATACTGCGGATGCTCAACACTTCTTAAAGAAAATGCTAACGGAGGAGTCTGAAAAAATTATGAATAGGAAAAAAATAGTTTGTTATTTGAAATCATCTGTTGATACTTTACTACTTTTCAGTTTATCAGTGTTTTCAATTCAGATAAATCACTGTGCAATACTCATGATGAGGATTGGAAAAAAAAACCATACTGGAAACCTTTACAGCCGTAAGTCGTGAATTTACACAAATTTTACAAATCTTACGACAACCGGTCCTAAACCATCTGTATGGATTCTCCACTCTGTACAATTATGGGGCTTTAGGTCCTGTATTGGGTAAGATATAGGCTGCCCAACATACACTCTTAACAAAAAGGTTTAAGGGGTCCATAAGCTGGTATAGAGATAAGGAACCCTAAAAGGTTCATAATTCAGCTTTTAAAAAGGTTCCAAAAGCAAATTAAAACAAATATTAGATAATCCAGCTGCACTGAACTCCCATAACGGAACCCCTTTCTCTCACGTTTGGAGCATAGGGTCCTATCATTGGGCCTTCCCACCAGTATTGAACCTTTTCAATTGAGCTGAACCCTTAAGAAAATGTTTCAGTTGTGCCACCGAACTCCAACTTCTGAGTTTTTTAAGAACCTTTTGCGTTAAGAGTCTTGGTTAGCTGACCAGAGCCAGAATTGAACCTGGATCCGAACTATTGAAAGCGCAGAATGCTACCAATTGAGCACCGAAGCCCCTCCCTGGCCATCATAAACAGTTGACAGTTGAAAAAGCAGAATAACTTTTTGTCTTTCAAGCGAAAATAAAAATAAAATCTTTTGGTCAATATACAATATATACTTCAGATAATCCCCCCCCCCCCCCCGAGTCTAATAATTGCAAGAAATATTATATTTAAGAAAAATATTTTAAATTTTCGTGATAGAGACTAAATAGTCCTCAGTATCGACTGTATGGTATAAAAGGAAGAAAACTCAAGAAAACTCAGACAGCGGTCACACAACAGAATAGAAAATGTCACCTACAAGAAGCAAAAAGTCACATAAGAGCACAAAGTCACCACATAAAGTCACAGAATGTACAGAAAAAGGGAAGAAAAAAGGTGGCGACCAAAAATAGGGGGAAAGAAGGGGCAGTTTATTGTATTGGGGTCATGCCATGGTAACAATCAGAGAGGAGCATCATTGATTTGTCCAATAGAGGCAGTCACTAGCTGGCCTTGGTGTAAGACTATATTCAATGAAGCTGCTAAATTGCAAAATCTGTTCCTCAATGAATCCTCATGGTAGCTGGCCTACCCATAGTGGGACCATACTCTCAATGAGTCTTCCATGAAGCTGTCCAATGTCCATAGCCTAGACCTATAGATGTGAAGTTCAAAATTCATGGTATTGGTAAAATGCAGGATATTGGTGTTAAGAGTCAATTTAGTGATGTCTGTAACTCTGTATCAGTAGTGTGTACCCAAAGGGCATAAAACGTAAACACAATGTTGTTAATTGGTGGTAGACTTGTCCGTTAAGATGTAGAAATGTCTGGTAGAAACTACGTTGCCACAACATGAAAACAACATTGAGATTTTGTCATATTGCTTCACAACGTGAGACAACATTGCCACAATGTTTCATGCTGATGTCATATTTTGAATTCTTCTTTTGTCCGAACCCATGGGACATTAAATGGAGGCGGGTTTTATCTAGTATTCTATGCTGGGGCAACTGAAAGACCCTGGGCATCCCTCAATTAATAGGGTATGTGCCTTCTCATCTCATCATCATACGGTGATCGCCTGCCTCCATATAGCCCACCAAGGTGCTGCAGAGGCGTAAAACACAAACAAACAATTTTGAATTCTTGATGTTGCTTCTTAATGTTGAAAGTTGTCACAAAGTAATTTCTACCACGCATTTCTACATTAGAGAAACAACAACATTGCGATGTTGTCACAACGTTGCTGCAATCAAAGTTTAGCTCTTAAGTTGGGAGGGAGTCCGAGGGACATTAATCCAAAATGAAACCAAATCTCTAATCTGACATTTTCAAAAGCGAAGACTGTTATGACTTTCCATAATAACTTAAATGAGTCATTCTTGAAGAATTCAGAAGTAATAACTGCACTCAGAAAGTTTATCCAATATCGTTCAAAGAACAAAAATCAAAAAATATTACAAGAGCCACAAAATATAAAATGTATGAAATATGAATTGGGGCAGGGGTGGTACCTGTGATAATTACCAGCATAACTCTCTCTGCTACAGGAAACACCTAATGGGCTATCTCTGAATTATTTCTTTCAAAGTTGGTGGTACCATCTCTATCATAGAAAATTTATTAGAAATCCCACATGTAGCTGGGAGGCTCCAAGAAGTAGGGCAGCTAATTATCTCACTAAGAAATGTTTGTAACATCTTCAATGCATAAAAAATACATGATATAGTTATTTTCAAAAGAAGTTCAGAGTTTAAGTCTAATGAAAATAATCCATGAGTATTTAGAATTCAAAAAGAGACCAATTTTATTTATAATGAAATCCACAGAAATATGTATCGTAGAGATACTGCAATTAAATATTCACATTAATTAAATGACCAAAACAGTATAAACCAAAATTGAGGTTTATAAAAATTAGTTTTTAAAGAAAATACAGACTCATGAATAACAATTGCCTGGACGTCCTAAAAAATGTTAGTGCAACGATGAGCCTTTCAGCAGCGCTTTGGAGTCGGTCTAAGACTGTCAACGCGATTCATAGATATATATATAGATAGATTGACAGATGTGGTCCATGTAGCCCTCAAAGCCAAGTTTTTGGTGCTGATGAGGGTTGATTGACGAGATTGGAGAGAGAGCGGGAGTCCTTAACATGTTACACATTTACCCCATCACAGACACTGATACAAGGGGCCGCCAATTTAATGTCTCATCCAAACAGCTTCCAGCTGGGATTTTGCTTCTGAAGGTCCACTGAATCTTTTGGGTTCCCCGAGCAAGTTTTAAATACTGCGACTCCTGAAGTCTCCTGAATACCGAATGACTCCGGACTCTCTTTGGCATTATTGCACAAAAAATTCGCACTCTGACAGTGGCGTATTTCGGGTGAGCCATTTCTAGATACGCCCCTGCACGCTAACTCCAAGTCCAAAACCATTTCAGCCAAAATTATTAATTCAAAAAGTTCACCTTTGTTAACTGCTCCTTCTTTCTCACTCATTCTGCCTTTTATGGTATCCAAATCCTTGATGATATAAGTTTTAATCAATTACTGTATAGTATTTTTGCTGACAGTAAATGCAAACACGTGTGTACAGTAACTATATAACTACCTTGTACACAAATGTTTATCTATGTAGGTGTTGCAGATAATCGATTATAAGTCAAGATAATTGTTGCACAGAGTCCTGTTTATTCTTTATGATGTCAGTATTTGTATGTCATATATGCAAGATAAAGTATGATTACTTGGTGGGAATATTGAATAATATGACAAACAAATAATTTGGATTTATAAACATATTTCTGACTGTTTTTACCCAATTTTCTTATTTAATAATTTAATAGGCCTATTCATAGTATTATAGAAGGTCCCAAATAATTTGAAAAATGCCAGTTTTTGCCTTTGTGGAGACCAACATTTCCTTTCCTATCTTTCTTTTTCTAAAAATATGCAATCAACCAAATTAATAGACAGATCAACTAATCAACTAATCAAATAAATCAATCATCCAATCAATTAATCAACCAATCCTGATACATAGAATTAACCAATCCATTAATAAATCCTCATTCTTGAACTGAACAATCACTCAAGCAATCCTTCCATGCATGAAGTTCCATCAATCTGTCTATCTATCTATCTATCTATCTATCTATCTATCTATCTATCTATCTATCTATCTATCTATCTATCTGTCTATCTATCTATCTATCTATCTATCTATCTATCTATCTGTCTATCTATTATCTATCTATTTTGATTCTTACAAAAGTTGTCAACTTCTGTTCAAAGTTGTTAACTTGTGATAACCAGTTGCTGTGAAATCAATTCGTTTTATAGAAATTTGACAATTTCATTTGGAAACACAAAGTACAACAATTACCTTATGAACTACATTCAGAGTAATTACAGCAATTAAAATAATTGTAAGAAAAAGTATCTGAGTCAAGTGCAATGACAGCAAAGTTCTGTAGGGCAAATATTTTAAAAGAACAATTCCTTTAAAGAAGTTCATGATTGCTGTGGACCGTGTGGAGGAAGGGAAAACAGGAGTCAAAAGATATGATGGTCGAAATGTCCTCATTTAACTCAGTAAGAGTTCATATACTCACCCAGTAAGAGCTCCAACTCACTCAGAAAGAGTCACCGAGAGTTCCTTACTCAGGAACAGTTCCTACCCACTCAGAGATCCTACTCACTAAGAAAGAGTTCTAATCACTCAGAAAGAGTTCTGACTCATTCAGAAAGAGTTACCACTCACTCACAAAGAGTTCCTAGTAACTTCCTACTGAGTCAGAAAGATTCATATTTACTCATAAAGACTTCCTAATAGGTTAGAAGTAGTTACTCGATCCTTTATTCAGAACATTTATTAGTATTTATTACTCACTCAGAAAGAGTTCCTACTCACTCAGAAACAGTCCCTACTCACTCAGTAAGAGTTCTTTCCCCCAGTATGAGTTCCTTCACACCCAGAAAGAGTCCCTACTCACTCAGAAGGAGTTTCCACTCACTCTGAAAGAGTTCTGGCACACTCAGAAAGAGTTTGTGCTCTCTCAGAAAGGGACTACCTACTTAGAGAAAGTTCCTTCTCACTCAGAAAGATGCCTACTCACTCAGAAAGATTCCTACTCACTCAGGAAGAGTTCCTGCTCACCCTGAATCGGTCCCAACTCACTCTTGCACAGAAAGATTCCTACTCACTCAGAAAGAGTTCCCACTCCCTCAGAAAGAGTTCTTAGACAAGGTCCCCATTCAGAAAGAGATACTCTTAAATAGGTCCTCATGAGAGCTGCTGCTCTAAAGCAAGGGAGGAGCTCAAAAAGAGCATTTGGGTCGGGAAGAGACTTTGTCGCAGCACAGCAGCGAGGCAACCACGGATGTTGTTGCGACAGCGCTGCCAGGAGCTGGGGTCTTTTTGATTTGGTAATAGCGCTGATCCGAACCATGGGGAGGGGGCTCTCTTGTCGCTTTTGAGTAGCTTTTTGGATGGCGAGCATCACCGAACGATGGCCTATGGTCCCGTTAATCCGATGAGCGGCTGAAACAGGGCTGAAGCAGGTCTGAAGTAGTTGGTTGACGTTCGCGGATCTTCGCAGTCCAATACACTTGTACCAGATCACCTTGTAATCATGCGAGAGACAGGGGCTCCGAGTGGCTTGGGGACGGCTTTAATCTCTTTGATCAAGAAATGACACAACGCTTGCCTAATGTAATTACCCACTGCCTTGTCTTAATGCCTCATTTCATTTCCCCAGTGGCTCAACTACTGCATGGCTCAGCCCACGAGCATGGCTCCATGGCCCAGCCCACTGCATGGCAAGCTCAAACAACAGCTTCTTAAGAGGCTCACAGAGTGACAGAGACCCTGCAACTCTTGAAAAGACCTGTTATCTGCCAACATGACTCTTTCGACTCCTACTCGCCCCAATGTCGCCTCACGAGCAACTTCAGTGAGCGAGGAAATTCAGTGAGCAACTTCACCGGGCGAATTTGGTGAGGAACTCTAGCGAGTATACTCCGTGAGCAACTTCACCAAGCATGTTCTGCAGGGTACCCACTAAAATTTGGCGAGCAAATTCCCTGTATTTTCCCTGATTCACCGGACATTTTCCCTGACCTTATTCGGGCTTAGCGTTGTGTTATCGCGGCGATATCGTCGCCAATCGGAAACCTAAAACAATGACTTTTACGGATTTTTGCTGTGATTTTTCACATTCCCTGAGTTTTCCCTGCAGGGAATTTTTTTTCACCAATTTCCCTGTTTTCCCTGTCCGGTGGGGACGCTGTTCTGTGAGCAACTCCAGTGAGCATTGAGCAGTGAGCATATTCAGTGAGCAAATTCAGTGAGTAACTCCAGCGAGCAACTTCACTGAGCTACGCCGGTGAGTAATAGTAATGGCCATTGGCCACAATCTGGATGGAAAACTTTAAGTTTGAGTTACAGTAGACAAAAAACAAGCTCTCGCAGAATTGGAGTGAAAATTTAATGTTCCTTGTGAGGTCATAGCCCTAGCCGCGTGCAATGTTATTCTCTTGGGTCATAAGCAATTTATGGGGTCATAGCCTATACTTGTTATGCTATGAAAACGGGTGACCAACTGAGTATCAATGAGGTCACAAGCTGCTCAATGACAAGTTGACAGACTACTTCAATGTGTTTGATAGAGCTTGTTGTGAGGTCATTGATGGCCACCAATGGCTTGCTGTGAGGTCATTGATGGCCCCCAACAACAGCTTTCTGTAAGCACTCGTTAGACAACTGTAAAAAAAGGAGATTTCCTTCAGAAAACTTCATGACCGACACTTTTACTGGTTTATAATACAACATTTATTTTGCTACAAACCCCTGCTACCCCCAATTTCCATAGTCTCTCTGGCACGGTGGTGCTGAGGGGGCCCGAAGTTACCGCGGTGACACCCCCAGTGAGGCACGCTGATCTGTAACCACCCGATTACAAGAAGAGAGAACTTCGCAAACTGCCAAACAACCGTAGCCCGGGGCTACGCTCAGAAAAATCCTGTTGGAACAAGCTTGAAACAAGCCAAAGCCGCAATGAAGTGTGCCGCGATAAAGAAGTCGCCCGGCTCACGCGTTAAACCTTTCGGAAAATCGCATCAAGATATAATTTAAAACACAACCACCAAAAAATTACCTCCTTAATTTGCCCGGAAACTTTTTTTACCACTTTTTTGTCACTAATAAGGTTCGCAATAGAAAGTTACCAATATCCGAATGAACCAATCAGGGAAAATGGTTCTCAGTGCACTTTTGTGTCATCGAACAAATAATTTCAATACAAGATTAAACACGCATTGTGTGGACTGTCACCTGTCTAGTATGTCATACCATTAAAAATATGTTTAACTTTAATTTTTTGAAGATTTTACTAAAGCCTATCAGTAAATTGACAAATTTTAAATTCACTTTCAACATAATGCAGAAATAAAACCCATTTAGGCAATGTAAAAAATCTGATTAAAAATTTACTGGTGTAATTTTTAATGGAACCAATTTAATCCAATAGCAATTTACTAAATTTGGTCAATCAAACAATTTTGACACAAAGTTTTAAAAGCCCACTAATATGAGGGAGTAACCTTTATATCTCCAAGGGGGGGGGGGGAGAGGTATTTCTTGCTCAGTTTTGGAGATACAAATAGTTTTTTTGGCAGTGTTGAAATAAATTATTTCTAGTGATGGTGTACATTTCTTACAGACAGGGTGTTGTTAGATTCAGAAATGAATATTTGGGGACATGGCTTAAAATAAATAGGCCTAATCATTTTCACTGTTTAATCATTTGCAGTCGAGTAAAACTTCATCTCCAAACCCCACCCATTCTATATTTGAAAAAAAATTTTTTTTAGAAAACTCCAACCCCCCCCCCCCCACCCCACGGTCAGAGGATGTGAGGGGGCAGGTGGGGCCGGGGCTGGGACTACTAAGGGGGCACCATTTAATAATCAGGGGGGCTTGGAGTTTTCCTCAACAGGAAATTATTTATTTCATGGTATTAACGGCGGCACCCTGTCAGCATGCCTCGGCGGTCCAACGTTGGCCAAGCGTCAGTCCGATGTCAGTAGCATCGGACCAGCTTCGGGCCGACGTTGGACCGCCGAGGCACGCTGATAGGGTAATTATTTATTTCAAGCGCAAAGTCCCTGAATATTCATTCCTAAATCAAGTAACACCTTTTTAAGAAAATTCCTACCAGAAACTATTTATTTCAAGACTGCCCAAAGAGAATATATTTATTTCACCAAAACTGAACAAGAAATTATTTATTTCAAAATAACTCAAAGCCCCCCCCCCCCTCTTGAGATTAAATGGTGGCCCCTAGAGGCTAGAAGTATAGAATGAAGTAATATGGTCAATTATTTAATTGGTATTAAAGCCTATATTATAGATAGATATTTTTTGGGGTAGGCCTATTGTAATGATTTTATAATGTTGATATTGGATAAATAAATTATATTACCTGCTTGACAGTGGTGCTGGTATCCATGCAGACATGCTGGGTAAGGTCTGTGCCTGTTGTCTTGCAGAGTGCCATTATAAAATTCCAGGTCACTTGGATGAGGTGACCAATTTCCATTAATATTTTGATAGCAATTTTGATTTGGTGGATAGGTGAGGCATTCAGATGGCTTGTAAATATAGGTCAGTCCAATGTCAACCCCAGATTGAACGGGGCTGCCGGAGTCCCACTGACGAGCCATAAAAAGTGTCCGTTCAGTGTGACAAACTTTTTCAGTCACCAAAATGTCCAAACTTTTCTTCTCAAGTTTTTTTCGCAGCCCAAAACAACGACGCATCCGGCCCACGTTCTGTCTAGACGAGCTAAAAATAGCGCACACACTAATTTACCTAATTGAGAGGAGAGTGCTCTTTGTCAAAATGAGCAAATCTTCAAACGGAGTGTGCACTGCAGCAAACCCTCGGAAAGCACTGAAAGAAAGGTCCTTCAGTGTAGCTGTCAGCATTGCTGAGTTTTTTTAGCGAACTTAGCAAAATGGATTGTCTCATTTGTCTCATAATTTAGATCTACAAGTGTTTCTGAAAGTAAGCCTAGCATTATCACATTATTAGTGGATACATTTGCATGGCTTAAAATTAAGTTGTAGGCCTATGCAGTATTTTCTCAGTCTTCTTCATTGTGTGTTGTCTTTTTGTTTCATATAGATTAAAAATTATGCATCCGACTCAGAGGCGACTCTGCAAGACACCTCTGTTGCCAAAGCCGCCATCCTTCGCATTGTAATTGTTTTTTGTCTAATAAATCCAGCTTTATCTATATAGATAGATCTTCTTCTTTTTTTTCTTTTTTGGTTCAGGTGCCCTAGCCTAAGCTAAATTGTGCTTGGTGAGAAAGCTTCCCATCAAACCTGCACGTTGTCACTACCTAATTTTCTCTTCAATCACAAGAGGGAGATAGCTATTACTACTCAGTAGAACAGGCCCTCTGCTGGCTTGCTGGCTTCCAGATAAAATGCTCCCAAAGGCATCACACTCACAGCAGACAGCCTCAGCCATCTCTGTTCAGCTGACAAGTGAGTAGCATAATTAGAATGCTGTCAGTCCCTGGAAAGTGGAATTGGGTCACCGTTTATAAAGGACAGGTCACAAGATCCGGTCGCATAACAGCTGCCTGTACTATGCCAAACAGGCCCAAACTGCTTTCTAAAGGCATAGCTGCTGGCGAAGATCCAGTACTCTTTCACTGTAAATTTTGAATTTTGAGTTAGCTTAATTGATTGAGTGAGATGGTTGCACAATTCCTTTGAGCCAAGATAGCTTGTTGTTTGCAAGTTTTAACAACATAAAGATTATTATAACTCAAAACAGCAAGCTATCATGGCTCAAACAAAGTGTGCAAGCGTCTCACGCAATCATTTGAGCTAACTCAGAATTTCAGAATTTACAGTGTTGAATGGAAATGTTTGGAAATTATTGGACAAAAAGAAAGTTGTTTTTTGTAACTTTAGCTTAGCTTTTTGCCAAAGAAATGGATGATTTTATTCATCAGCAGTTCGATGGAATTCTGTCTATTTAAACCAATTATATGTGTTAAAGTGTTGTATTTGTAAAAAAAAAGTGTCCAAAAAGAATGCTCTCTCACTTATTACAATTAAATATACAGCCACCATTTTTGCTTTGTGATATCAAAAATGGTCATTTGTATTTATTCTGTTACTTTGCTGCGATATAGATTGACCAGGACAACAGAGTAGTTGACTAGTTGACAATTTCATAAAGATAGATAGACAGATAGACAGATAGACAGATAGACAGATAGATAGATAGATAGATAGATAGATAGATAGTCAGATATGGTAAGTGCAGCCCTCTAAGCCCAGTTCTGGGCACTCACGAGGGTTGATTGATGCGATGGGAGAGAGAGCGGGAGTCCTCAACATGTTACACATTTACCCCATCTGAGGGATCTTTTACTTGCTTTGTAACACTCAAATATCTGCAAGTTGCATTACATCTAATGTCATCTATACTGTGTTGTATCATGTATGTGGGCTACACTGTACATTTGTATATGACGATCCACCTATAACTTCCAATTATAAACACGTGGTTTTGAGAAATTGAGAATTATGACAGTCATATTTGGCTGTCTTTGCCATTATATCATTAGGATGTGTTGTAGAACTTACAAGGTCAAGCTCCCGAACTCCGAGTTTCTCAAAATTTACCTTAGATAATTTAAAATATGCTGGCTCTCGGGCCCTGAAGTGGCATGGAAATAATACAATGCACGACATTCGGCCGCTTGGCCTCTTGTGCGCAGAAGACATTCCTCTAACAAAAAAGAAAATTCGACGCCCTTGTTAAAAATTGTTCGTTTAGGTAAAAATTTGTAAATACTGATAGCATAAACATTTTGTGGCTGTAAAACTTGAGTTAAAGTTACCCTGAATGATAGGTTGGGATTGGAAAAAACTTTCTCTAATTTTTACACATTCTTGTGCAGTGGGCTCGTTTTGATAAGTGTGTAAAATTTCTTTGTTGTAGGATTATTTTTTCCTGTTGAAATGACCCAACAAATGCACTAAATGACCCCTGGATTTATTTCGGGTACGCACGGAAAAAAATCAGAGACTTGATCGCTCTCTGCTTTGTTACGTCATCACCATTGTAAGAATTTGTTAACTTGTAGCAATACATTTTTTACAATGGTCATTATGACGTCATGAACAATGGATGTGCTGGAGGATGGAGGAACTATCTTGAAAAAGGACATAAAATAACTAAATAATTTATGGAAACAAAGTTGTATGTCCAAAGATTAGTCAAAAATATCATTTAACACAAGCTTATATTATACTGTGTAAGTAACTACCAATATTTAACAAAATGATTTATCATTCAGGGCAACTTTAATTGGAAGTATCATTCAGAATTGAGTTTTTTTTTGCTTTTGTTTTTACTACTCATTATTAACCAACTTTTGTCAGAGACCAGAAATTATAAAAGGCACATCTGGGGTATGTATAGGCCAATACTCAATTTCTCATATATAATAGTAAAAGGCCGATTTTTTTCTTTTTGTTGAATCTGTACTGGGGTAACAGTAGAAGGAAAGTGCCCCCATTTCTGAACCTTAACCCCAGCACAAGTATTTTTCATGACACTGGAATTTCAATGAACATCAGGGTAGCTCATCCATCCATGACTGTGCAAGAAAAATCTGCTTCATTCATTATTGTTAGATCCATAAAATATAAACATGGTTTTTTATTGTTCATTTTAAATTTTGTTAAATATGAACATTGCACAATAATAATAATAATAATAAGCATTTATATAGCGCTAATTCCAGTAAACTGCTCACTAGCGCTTGTGCATGATCGATTTATTTGTAGAAACTCGTAAACAGGTAAGTTTTAAGATTTCTCTTGAAGCCTTCAAGTGTTTTAGAGGCCTTGACGATCTCTGGGAGTTGGTTCCACAGTTTTGGAGCGGCATGCGAGAAAGCTCGGTCCTCATATTTGTTTTTGTTGAAGGAGGTTGGTTCATTTAATAGCATTTTGTTATTGCTTCTCAGATTACAGTTTTGTTCAGATTTTGGCTGAATCATCTTTTGAATATACCAGGGAGCTTGTCCATTTACTGCTTTCCAAGTTGTTAACATGAGTTTGAATTGTATTCTAGCCGGAATTGGCAACCAATGTAGCTGCTTCCTATGCTGGCTTACACTGTCATGCTTTTTCAATTTTTCAATGAGTCGAACTGCAGAGTTTTGGGCCACTTGAAGTTTATGTAATAAGCGACTTGATGTTCCATACAGAAGACCATTTCCATAGTCTAGGTGAGGAGTCACAAGAGCATTGACAGCTGTTTTGCAGGTTTCCTTGTCCAATGACTTCCGGATTTTTGAAATATTTCTTAAATTGAAATAGGCATTCCGACACATTTTGTTGACTTGTTTTTCCATGGTCATGTTTTTGTCAAAGATTACGCCCAGATTTCTAACATGATCGACTGCATTAATTTTGACATTGTCGACATGGATTGACGATATTTGAAGTTTATTAAGTTGGTGTTGACTGCCAATGAGCAGAAGTACCGTTTTTTCTCCATTGTTACAAAGCTTATTTTCATGGAGAAATTTCCTGATTTCAGCAATGCACTTTTGCATTTTGACTACCGCATTTTTCTGATCTAAGAAAGTTGGTTTGAAAGAGAGAATGAGTTGTTCGTCATCGGCATACTTTTGGTCTTCGACTTGATTTTTTGCGGCCACTTCGCTTAGTGGAGCAATGTATGAATTAAATAGGATTGGTCCTAATTTTGAACCTTGAGGAACCCCAAATTTGAGTGGCAGTTTGGTCGATGTTTTGTCATTAATGATCACTGACTGTGACCTGTCAGAAATGTATGACTTGAACCAGCTCAGCGCGGAATCTTTAACACCGTATCTGTTTCCTAAACGTTTTAGTAGAATTTTGTGATCAATAGTGTCAAAAGCAGCTGAAAGGTCCAACATGACAAGCATTGTTACCTCACCTTTGCTCATATTCAACATAATATCATCATGCATCTTGGTCAAGAGGGTTTCAGTGCTGTGGAATTTTCTGTAAGCTGACTGTTTCTCATCATCCAGGTTGTTTGCAGTAAGATGGTCTATGTATTGTTTAAACACAATACATGTATAATATATTCATATATTTATTTTTTTTAGTAAGATGTAGTTAGTTTCTTCTATTCATTTTAAAAGTAGTTATGGTTCATGTGGACAATTAAAAAAATATCTTCAATATTGAACGTCAATATCTAACAGACAGTTGAAAAATAATATCTATAATCTAAAGAGATAGTTTGAGGTGTGTGAAAATTACTTAGAATAAGTTCAAATAAACTATAGCCTCAATAATAGTCAATATATATATATGCATTTCAAGAACATTATACATCCAATAAATCAGATTTTTAAAATATAGGCCTATTACTTTCTTGATTTTTTTGCATTAGCCTAGATATGTACCTTGAACCCCACCATACAGTTTTGACTGAATATTTTTGCCATTTATGCCAACCCACTGGCCCAGAAGCTATATAAACAACTTGAGTCCAAGCCAAGAGCTCATTTCCTCAGAAACCTGGAGAGGGTGATCTACTATATTTTGCATTATGAAGCTATTCATTACTCTAATCCTTCTTGCCCTAATGATAGAAGACGTGTCATCTCAAAAGTTAGGAGACATGGACATAGTTGCAGAGTGGGTTAAGGTAAGTTTTTAAAAAAAATTTGAATATAAATTTTATTTTATGATATCTATTTATATTTATTACATTTTGTCTTTGAGGATTTATAATAGGCTGACCTATTGACCCTTCAGGAGGGGGGTATTTCATTAATGCTTGGGGAGGGGGGTTTTGGATTAATTTTATCTCAGGAAAATACAAACTGGTTGATTCTTTCATGACAATGATTATTTGACCCAAAAAAATCAGATTTATTTTTTGAAAATATTTTGGAGACATATTGTAAAGTCCAGTACTATTAGCCTGTAATATTGTCAATTTAAGATGTATGTAGTTTGTAGCATATTTTTATATTTGTAACTTGCTTGTGTTTGAATTTTAACAAAGTGCTTAAATGCCAACTGTCAGAGCCCACCTGTCAAACAGGTAAGACTAACTGCCTTTGTGCAAGTCAGGGTCTGCATATTTGATTAGCTAGGGGTAATTAGCTTGTCAACTGACCACCCTCACAGGGGGGCCAGTCTGACCCCTACATGAACTCTCTTTGTCTCTAGCCACAGTGGAGGGAAACTTTGGGAATCACCCCTTGAGTGAAGGGAACCCTTTTAATGATGTCACTATTGTGGCCGGTTGTGATTGGCTGTTAGAGCCAAGGCCAATAGCAAATGCATTGGGGCTTGAATGTCTGATTTCCTGAATAAAGCACTTCTATCTTGAAACTTGAACTGTAAACAGCTTGTGTTGGTTAACCTTTATTTGGACTGAGTCAGTGGAGATTTAGCCTTGAGATTGGTATTAGGAAACACAGAAAAGTTGGGAAACAAAAACCAATTCCAAGAAGCAGAGAGAGATGCACTACCTCTCCTAAACTCCATAATATGTAACCACAGTGGTGAATGTCGTGAATCATTCAGACATTGAAGGACTTACAATTAAGACTTGCTGATCAGTAACAAGGAAAGCATAAGTTATGACCTCACTTACTCAATATGAGTATCTCAGTTACTCGATACTAGTCATCAAGTAAAACATGGAAAATATAATGCCTAACAAAGAGCATTTTGATATTCACTCCTATCTGAGGGCTGTAACACACATTAAAATGGGAAATAATAGAAAAGGTCCATTTATAAATACATCCCAGTACAAGTGGGCCAGTAGTTTCCTTAATTGTAAATATGTGCCATGTATCATTGTGTAAATATTGACAGCATTCATTTCGCTTTTTTTTTCGGACAAAAAGGGTCGATTTAGAATGGTCTCCTTCGGGGAGAATGCCTTTATTTTTTAAACAAAATAATGCACAGGCATAGCATATATATTGTAGAGAAGTAAGCAAGAGCAATTTGTGGCTGAAGGCAGCAAATTGCAATTACTTAGCAATGCCTCTCACACTAGTCATGTACGTATTGAATAATCATGGAAGTCTGTCATCTCATTTGTGGTATCCGCCATTTTCATTTTCATCACGTGACCCAGTGATGGAAATGGGGGGGGGGAGCTCAGGGGATCTGAGCTCCCTTGATAAAATAGCAGGGGAGCAGTGAGATGCTACAGCTCCCCCAATGATCAGTTGTGAAATTACAATTATCATGTTACTTTTTTAGTCCTCAAGGTATTCTAGCCAAAATTATGTCTGGTGGAAGGATCTTTTTCCCTTTAAAAAAAAAAATTGAAATGGTGCACCACGGTCGCACGAGCCGAGAGCTCCCCCGACGAAAATTTTCCGTCACTGCCAAGTTGACCTACATGCTATCTGCCATTATTCTAGTGCACATGCATGTGCAGACTCGTTTATATAGCATGACACTGTACATGAAAATCCAATTGTAGCACTGCGTAAATGTGACACAGGGTTCCCCGAAACGGTGGTGCCCCTTGCAGCGGTACACAAATTGCAAAAACGACACAAATTATTACGAAATTTCAGCAATACAACCACAGGAGCTTCAATGTTGTACTGTTGAACTTACAGGTTGACTTTGACTGGGACTCAGAGGAACAAAAGGACCAAGCGATATCTGATGGGACTTTCATTCAAAACAACAACTTACCAAGCGGAATAAAGATTTATGGGGACACCATTTTTGTGACAGTTCCAAGATGGCTGCCTGGCATTCCTTCTACGATGAACACTTTGGTGTTTAAAGATGGCGTTCCACTGTTAAAACCCTATCCAAACTGGGAAATGCAAAAGATTGGTGAGTGTAACGAATAATCTAGTGTTCTCGGTGTATATATACATATGGGTGAAGTCATTTTAAATGAGGCCAAAAGTGTCACATACGGGTAAATTTTTAAATGCATGTTTTAGGATGTATTCCTCATTCAGCCTGTGCTCCATAGTCTTAATTTTTACGAAATATACTTTTTATGTCCTTAAGTTACACTGACACTGCCCTACATAGAATTTTGCTGACGAGAGTCTATGTCGTCACGTAGGTGAGAAATTTTGGTTGACTCCACTTTATTTAATCCCTATTGTTGATAATAGCAAACATTGATCATATAATCATTGTTCCAGGTATAGATGATCATTTAAAACAATTTTAGCCAACAAATTACCATTTTGCTTTGAAATACACACATTGACGAAACAAAAATATATTTTTGTCAATTTTGCTTCTTCAATGTTCTGTCAAAATAAAGCACATGGTTATACTCAGTAAATTTTTGGATTAAAATGTAAAATCACACAGAATGTATGAGCGAATGGTAAAATCCAAGCCATCTAACCTGTTGTGTAAAAGATATAGGCATATTTTTAGCGTTACATCATATTTGACATAGTCCTGTAGGTGAGAATTCTGTCACACGTACATCATAATTGACCAAGTTTCAAAAATTATGTCAAATTGTGTATTAATAAACTTTACCAGTCAATGCAATTATAAACATTTCATTAAAAACAAACAAGTATCAAATGTTAATTCCCCCTAATATAACACAAAAGAGAGATTTCACCAAGAAGCCGGAAAATAAGTTGCCAGAAGCTACATACATGCACCAAACACTGAATATAAATAAACGACTCAAGCTAGAACTTAAATTCTCTGAAATTCCATAAAATATATGAAAGAATAAGTAAGGTAAATTAGATTTGTTAAAACCTTCATTCATAACGACAGTAAAAATACAAATAATCAGAAGAATTTTACATGAAGTGTCAATTATGATGTACGCCTATTAATCTTGGCTGAATGAAACCAAACACAATGTATTGTTGAGATAAACTGCATTAGTAAAGGAAGCTAGCAAAAATACATGATAATTGTTAATTTAATGTAGAGATTACTGTCATATATCAAAGATTTATGCTGTACATCATATTTGACATTACAAGTGTCAAATGTGATGTACATCAAAGAATCTATGTTATTGTCAGATAAGAATGAAATGCATATGCGAAATCTCATGACAAGGACAACAAAAGTCTGGGAATTTAATTAACACAACTTTTCTCGACTTTGGTAATCTTTTCATATCAAAAAGCAGGAAAATTCATCTGTACATCATAATTGACCAATAATTACTACTTGGTCAATAATGATGTACTGTCCATTATGATGTACCAGTTTGATACTTTTTGACATATGACACATTTTGTTGTGTGACAGTCTTGCATCTTCTCCCAAGGCCAACTACAGAAACAAAACTCACTATTCACAGCAAAATGAAAGATTTTGATTGATGTGATGCTTCTCTACACATCAGAACACCTCTATCTGTGCCGTTACATCATATCTGTCCTGTAGGTGAGAATCCCAGAATTATTGACATTCAAAATTTGCATCCTCCACATCACAGCCTTTGCTGCTCTGTAGGACATCCTTTTAAACATTTTAGATAAATCTTGTGGAATTCTTATTTTGGCAGCATACAAACCCATAAAAATATAACTGGGTATGTCAAAATTTTTGGTTTGAAATTTTGCCATCCTGTAGGTGAGAATTTTTTCAGTGACTGCGGGTGTCATGTTTGGACTGCGACCATTTAACTATAGCTGGATATTCCCTTTAAAGCAGACTGGTATGTGATTATTTATCATAGACTTTCTTGATTCAATGGAAAATAAATCAACCAAACAACACTTAAATAGGAAAAAAAACCATTTTTTAGAAAACATTTTTTCTGGATTGACCATGTTTGACATTTATGATGTACGTGACGGGAGGTTTCGATGGCCCGAGAAATATTCCCAGAACATTTCACATACCGAATGGAATTAAAAAACTTAAGTTCCGGTATATAGGTAGTCATTAAAATTAAAAAAATTGAGCATAACTTACTTCAATTGCTAACCATCAGCTGTCAAAGTAACACTGTTTGAAAATGTGACGTTTGACACCCCCAAAAATGGACCATTTTGAGAGTTTGCGGACCCTGTTCTCAATGATGAAGCCATAATTTCACGTAAAAGTGGATTTATTATGAAGACAAAATTGTATTCTACATCTCAGGGAATTTTAAAGAACTTATTACAAGCCAAACATTTTTTATGTCATGTTAAAGGTCAAAATCCTGGCTGGCCTCGTTTAAAATGACTTCACCCATATATTTAAGCTTATAAATACCATACTGATTATTTTTCATATATTTCAACATTGAAATTTTGAAACTTTGCTTTGCCGAATGAGTCAGCTTGATTCAGCTCGAAATTAAGAAACAACAATACTTCAGAAAAGTCTATATCTGCAACTCTCTTCGGGTAAAAACGTTTTAAAATTATATTACAGGTATACGAGACTGTTCAGTTTTTCAATACACCCAAAGTATGGAGATTGACTCTGATAATAATGAAATGTGGGTCATTGACGTCGGCAGAAAAGAAATTTTCCTCGAAAATTCAATCAACGATTGTCCTCCAAAACTCATGATAGTTGACCTGAAGACAGACAACGTAAGGATATTATAATGAAACTTTTACATAAAACAACTTTTACTTCATAGGAAGTTTCTAACTTAAGAAGTTATAAACCTTATTTTCATTTCAGGTGACCCTATCTTACGCGTTCCCGGATGCTGTACTGAGCGCAAATAAGAATTTTGTGAATGACATTGTTGTGGATCCTGAAGGGCGTTTTGCCTACATGTCTGATACTGGAGTCAGTTCGGAAGATTACAATGGCGGAATTATAGTTTATAACAGAAATTCGGTAAAAGAGTACTTATTAAATCTTTGTACATTAGGTTTCTGCAATGCAACATAGCAGCTTTCCAAAATGCACTTTCTGACGACGCATGTAAATATGATTTTTTAAAATCGATGGTATTTGACGCTCTGTATTTTGAAACGCACCAAAGTCAGTTTTTTTCTTGCAGTGTCACAGATTTAGTGGCGTTACTAGGGGGTCTCGAGCAGGGGGGCATGCGATTCTCTAGAGGGGCACCCACTATAGCAATTGTATATGTTAGCCTAAGTCGAAAAGTTCATATGGGTGGCACCTGGGGGGCACAGCTCCAATGTGGGGAGCAC
This sequence comes from Platynereis dumerilii, assembly GCA_026936325.1. Taxonomy (NCBI): domain Eukaryota; kingdom Metazoa; phylum Annelida; class Polychaeta; order Phyllodocida; family Nereididae; genus Platynereis; species Platynereis dumerilii. Next base: position 18,575,562 of record JAPTHN010000005.1, on the reverse strand, counting down.
GTGCCATTGTTTTGTGCCCCCAGTGCCCCCCGAAGGGACGCCAGTGCAAAGATTTCATAAACAATTCCTGAAAATATTCAAAATAGTGTCACCCCAGCTCAGGTAATGCTAGAAACTTTTGTATCCTTGTGAGTTGAAGTTGTGGCAGAGAAGAGCAATTGAGGATTCCAAAACTTTAGCTGCAAAAAATGTGGCTGTTTTATGTCTCAAGCTAACACCCAAAAGTATACAACTCAAACTTCTAGGTGCATTGTAAGCATATAGTTTCAATTTTTACAGGGAAAGTCCCATCGCATCCAGCACAAATCGATGAAATGGGAGACGAACAGACCAGATGGTGGCTACGACATGAGAGTGAATGGCTCAACGTACAGTTTTCCTTATCCAAGTAACGGAATCGCCTTATCTCCAGACAAGAACTACCTCTTCTACTGTCCTCTAGGAGGTGTCCGTCTCTATGCGGTGGCCACATCTATTCTGCGATCTTGTACGAAAGATGTGTGCAACTTGCTAGATTCCGAAGTGAAAAATTTGGGGTCGAAGGTGAGAATTTCTGTTTGAAATTGATCAATTTAATTAATGGAATGTCTGTGTGCATGCCGCAATGCCGCATGTCTGATTCTGTATAGCAGTGTACAGTGTGTTGTGGAAGAATCATAATATATTTCATGCTTCGGAATTGCATGACCTACCTGTATAGTAGGGTAGGTTGATTTCGGAACTTTACTATTGGACAAGTTGGGATAGTAAGATTTTCATATCAGAAGGCTATATCCAAAATTTGAGGTCTCTAACTTGCAAACTTTTTTTAGGAAATCACATTTTTGACAGTTTGAACATTTTTCGGTTGTTTCGCAAACTTGCGGTTTCGTATAACTTTGTCATTTCTCATCATACAGTAATACAACCTACATATTTGAAAAGATCTCAAAAAGACCCACAATTTGAATACAAACATGAAGGGTTTCCGATAATTCTTCATCTGCACTTCTTATAAAATCTCACAATTTTGAGAAGAAAGTCATGCAGATCTGATTCAAAGCAGTGATAAACAGGAAATTACTTGAAAAAAGTTTTTTACTAGTCCGGGCTATACTCAACCCTATGTCAGTCTACTGGATTACACTTTCACAAGCATTGGAGGTCTTACAATTAGCCATATCGGAGGTATTGGGGAGGGATAGTTTCATTTGGCAAACCTATGAAACTTTGCAGAGTTTTCCAGCTGCACATATTAATTTTTAATAAATCAAACCTGAAAAAAGTATTAGAGTTAGAGACCTGAAATTTTGAATATGGCCTTTTGACATTAATATGTCACTATCCCAACTTGTCCATGATTGAAATTCAGAAATTTTTGGAAAATCAAGCTACCCTACTGTATAGGTATCTACTACGTACCTAACTGCTGCCGTAGACAATGAACCAAGTTTCTTCTTTTTTCAGTTTTCTGAGACAGATGGCATGGCGATGGGCCACAAGTCGCTTTTTTATACAGCCCTCGGAAGGAATGGGCTTTACAAGTGGAACTACAGACTAGACATTGACCAGCAAAGGGTCCGAGATGTTTGGAACACAAGGATGACAAAACAGGTTTGCATTTTACCGTTATATGGTTGATATATTGCTCCTCTATTTTGATCATAACTTTCCCACATATTAAGCAATTTTCAAAATTTTTGCTTTGGATTATTTGTTACTATGTTGTTCATCACCTGTTGTTGAAATTAGAAGCTTGGTGGAACAACAGTCAATGCAAACTAACAGACGCATTTGTTTTATGTTGCATTTTAGGTTTTTTATCATTGTATGTTTATGTCTTTCGTTTTAGGTTTTGGTGAAAAAGGATGACATTCAGCTTATTTGGCCAGATACACTTGCTTTCGACAACAAAGGATGGCTTTATGTAACAGCCAACCGAATTGCGATGTATGCCAATGGCCAACTAGACTTCAGTGGGCGAAGTGGACCTAATTTCAGAATTGCAAAAATTTATGTGGACGACACCTCATATTTATCATCCTCGGGAAATCCTATCAAACAAGTTGTCTCATCGATACTTTTCTGCTTCATGACCTGTTTAGTAGCGATGCTCCTTTGCTTTGAGTAGGACAAGATCTGATTTTTGCATTGCTTTGTATATGGGTTATTCACCACGGGAGAAGAAATATATGTGATTTATCACCCGAAAGCCGTAAACCGAGGTGTGATAAACACATATTCCAAATCCCATGATGAATAACCGGCTGCTACCTTGAGACAAACAGTCAAAACAGTCAAACATGAGACGACAAGTGGACAACATAGAATATATATGTATGGGATTGATTGATGACAAAGTGGTTGAATAGTATTTAGACAAATTAATTCTCTTTCAAATGTAACAACATCGAACCATTATTGGGGTGGTGGGGGGGGGGGGAAGGCAGAAAATATTACCAATTCCGTTTGGCTATTTCACTATAATATTGGGTAATAAATTAGAGACAATTGCTGTTATTTCCTGTGCCACATTTTGAATGATTGACAAAAGTTTTGATGGTCATTTTTTATTCGAATTTAGTTGGAACCAACTGAATGGTAAAACTTTTTGAATGTCTCATTTTACAGTGCTTAACTGAAGACCAACACCAACGTATATCTATTAACAATGTTTTATTGCATTTGCACATATATAAGGTACATATACGTGAAGAAGAAATACATAAAATTCATGTGTAAAAAGTAATAAATATGAATATATAAGAAATGGTTTCACTCTGACATAAATTTCTTGCAGACGCGTTGAAACGTAACATTGATCAACATTCTCTCTAACATGACTCACTGTTGAGTGTTGAACGTACAACCTATTCGAGTAAATAAATAACATCTTTCAAACTCAAACAGTCCCGATCACAGAGACTAAATCCTTCATAAATGGAGGAACTAGTGATGCAGCAAAGAATGGCCAGTGAAACTAACTGATCTTTTACAAAATGACACCCAGCATTCCAGTAGAGGGCATCACTGCATCAGTGGGACCATTTTCTTAAGAGCACTTCTAGTGGAGACGGAAGTACGGGACAGGAGTCATTTGTCATTCCATTGAACAATCTGCAAGAAGAACAATAATAATTTAAGTTTATTTATTGCAGTTTAGAATCAATCCCATAATTTCTTGTGAAATTGCTGCAAATTTTACTGCAGGATGGGAGTGGTCAAGCAGCACCAGACCTGTACAGTGTACAGTCTGTTATTGAAAGGATTCAAAGGAAGTCCTTCAGATAAAATTTTGAACCAGGACGGTTTAAACGTCAATGATGTTTGGTGTGCTTCCAACAAATAGCTTTAATAAGATAAGATATACTTTATTGATCTCAGACAGAGAAACTCTTGTGGAGCGAGCTCATACATTCATACAGTCATTCATACATATAATTACATTCAAAATATCACAGTCATACAGGGATACATTCATACATATATCATGCATTCCTTAGATTAATGTGATGGTTATATAATTTGATGCTCTGGTCGATGTTGATATTTCTTAACACACGGAGATGATGAACTCTTTGTAAGCATTTTTTGTACACCAGCTGTGAGTTCTCTGACCCATTCAGCTTATCATCAATGACCATACCAAGATATTTATAATCATGTACCCTTTCCACACATTCAGATTTCACAACAAGTTCATTCACAGCTGCTTCTTTTTTCCTAAAGTCTAACATCATTTCTTTCGTCTTCTTGACATTGAGATTAAGAAAGTTGTCATCACACCACAGTACAAAGTCATTTACTTGATCAAGATAGTCACGGTGGTCATCATTGAGAATTTTCCCAATAATTGCAGTGTCATCGGCATATTTAACAACAATACAATGATCAGATTTGCTTTTGCAATCATTTGTATATAGTGTGAATAAGATTGGTGATAACACACAACCTTGAGGGGCACCTGTGTTTATAATCAGCGTGTCAGATTTTACATTGCCCAATTTGACATATTGACTTCTGTCTGACATGTAACTGTATATCCATGCAATAAGCTTGTGATTGACATTCATAGAAACAAGTTTTTTTATTAGCAGATGGTTTTGGATAGTGTTGAAAGCACTGCTAAAATCAATAAATAACACTCTAACACTGGAGGTTGGATTTTCCAAGTGCTCATAGATGTTATGCATGAGAGTCAAAGTAGCATCCTGTACACTTCTACCTTTACAATAGGCAAATTGGAAGGGATCTTTTTGATCATCAATGTATTTACATAACAGCCTACATTCAAGAATTTTGTGTCATTGTTGAACAGGTCCGAAGTCCTACCTCGTATTTTTGGGTGTCGATGTCGAAATTGTGACGAAACTATGCTGAAACTTCATTGATCGCGATTGGAATAAGCGGTACCCGGTATATGTTAGTTTACATTGAAGTGGGATAGGCAAGAGATTAAAACAAAAAAGGAAGAGGATATCCTGAAGTAGAATAAAAAGGAGTTTGACTTACGGGTACAAGAAGAGTTCCTCAACATCCACTTTTCCTGGTCTTTCTGCAGGATTCCTCCTGGAAGTAAAGGTAAAGGTAAAGGTACTTTTATTTAACATGGGAAGCCAAGCTAAGTCAATGACTTGTTTCCAGTTGGCCACGGCGCCTCCAATTTACATCCGTTGCGAACGACGACGTCGTTAAATGACATGATGGCCAGCCTGGGGATTGAACCCGGGTCCCTCGCTTGTGAGGTGAGTGCTCTACTGACTGAGCTATCTGGGCTGACAAAGTAGAGCGGGGGAAATCGTTATCCAAGAATATTTTCATTCAAGTAGTGCAACAATCATTCTGACATACTTACTTCATGATATCGAGGATGAATGGACAATGGGAGGGTGGCAGTGAGTAGGCATATCGCTGCATTATCATATCGCACGCTTGCAGCCTGGACATGATGACGGATTCTGTGTCTGCCGAATCTAATTTTCTCTCTTCCTCTTCTTCGACAAACGGTGATCTGCAGTTCAGAAAGACTCAGTTACAAGAATATTGAAGTACATGCAAGGAGCAAATTTTTACCTCTTGATCGATGATATTCGCATAACGTATTTCCTCAATCATTGGCTGGTGCATTTTTTGTTTTTGTTCTGTGCCTTGAGCTTCTTTTTAACAGGCACTTGAACAAGTACTGAAGAAGCCCTGAACTGGAAGTAGGCATAAAAGAATATGTTCAGTCAGTCCCTCAAGGCTCTAGAGTCAAAGTCAGGAGTCAGAGGTTTTTTGGTAGAGTCGGAGTCGAAGTCTAAGTTAGGTTTAAGGTTTCAGAAAACAAAATTAGTCGGAGTCGGTTTGCTTGATAATTGACTCAGAAGCCCTGGTCACTTCTTTCTGTGTGCATGTCAGTTACAGGCGGGCACATGACCTTTGTATCACTCAGTTCCCAGAGTCCCGTCAACTTTCTCATTCCATAAATCAAATTAGTTTGGTTCAAATGAAGTTGAGAAGTAAAATATTATTATAATACTATTGTACGTATGACGTCAACGTATGTCTCTTGCAAGTTGTTGTTTAACCTACAAATCCAGATTAAGAAATCAGTACAAATATGAATAACATCACTGATGGATCAGGTCATAATCTCTTCCAGAGAAAATCACTGACAAGGAATTTTTATACCAAAAAACAATAAATAATGATGTTGTCAGGAGAGAAAAAAGGGCTGATTCAGGAGAAATCATTTATCAATGAGACATTAAGTGCACAGTGTTTTAGATAACAAATCCTTAATTGTGAAAATGAGAGCGGTGGCTTCTGAAAATTGCATGATACTTTCTTGTAAAAATGGAGAGTTCCAAATAATGGACGGATTCATTTCATAATGCCCATCAGTGAGCGATAGTTTTCTGTCTATATAAGGAAGATTTAATGAGGTTAGAAAATTTGCACCTTATTTCTAGTGATTCACATGTATGCCAGATGCAGCATCTTTTGAAGAAAAAAAAGAGGCAAACCAGAGTGTTTAAATGCAAAAAAGTGAGGGTCGAGATAGGATAAGTCAGTTACGAACCGTGAATTGTGGTTTGCTAACAACTATGTCACACCAAATACACTAAATTGCACCACACCGAATAAACTGACCAAAAGGAATGATGAAAATTGTAAGAATCTGCTTATATATTTTAATCTGAGCTATTAGGCAGGAGATTTGAAGGGATATAGGCAGAGAGGTTTGTTGATTTATCCACCCAAGTCAGTCTGAGATTTTAAAAGTTCATTTCTGATGTTGAATGCCAATTCAAGTGGATGTGTGAACCCGCATGTCTTCCTTATACTCGCAAAAAAGATACAAAAAGAAGTGACTTACTTTCCGTGAGACATGTAGAATAACAGCACAGCGAGAGAAAAGACGTCGGAAGCAAACGCCGGATAGATTGTGGTTTGGTCGCAAGCCTCGGGAGGTGTGCAGAATCCCAATTTACCATGGATGCCTCTAACCCACAGGTTCCCATTCACCGCTGATGCAAAGTTTGACTGGAATGACAAATTCAAAAGATTTTTTAGTATTTTGTCTTTTTTTTGGCTGTATGAAAAGTTTTGTGGGATGGATGGATGGATGAATGGGCCCAATGGGGCCTTACATATCATATTTATGCACTTGGCAGGCTAATTAGGACATAGAAATGAGGTGAAGGATATGCTTGAACTGCTGTGTAACCTAAGTCCAGGAGACCCAGCCAAAGTTGTCATCGAATTCGAACCTGGTCGAAGCGATTGGCAACCCATCATGCCCCCCCCCAAAAAAAAAAGTTTGGGAACTTAAAATCATTCCAAACTCTAACTGGCATGCCAACTTTTGATGGGTGGTCTTTGCCTATATTACCGCTCGAGGAGATACTTTTGATAGGCATGAGCATCGATGGCTTTTAAAAACAGGCATCCAAAGTCAAGATATTTTTACTTCAATCTGAATTTCAGATTGGCCTATGCCGAATGCGGATCGATGGAACTGTTTGAGTATGCATACATGCTCAGAAACTTCAACGCTAGACAAATTTTAATTTCCAGGCAATGAAATAATAACTAAATTATTTCCCATTATAAGAAATAAACTTTCTTCGAATACAGATGATGTTGGCGCCACAAAATTCAGAAGCCATTTTTCAAAATTTTGTACCATATTCCACAATCTCCGTTGAGATCTGAAAATTTCCAGAAAATACATTCCAAACTTTTTCCAGCCATGCTCAGAGTATTGAAACTTCTACCTCTCAAATATTATAACTAAATCTTACCAATTTGGGGATTCCTAACTTGCACAGGACCACAGTCCAAGGCGTAACATTTAAATGAGCAATCTGCCTTCGATGCAGCCACGTGACAGCCTTGAGGACACCGGCAATGATGTAATTCATGCAGTCCAGAGGAAGAATTGACCTGAAAAAGCAAACGATAAACAGCAGGTAATGCTGTGCATTTGTACTATTTCTGAATGGCCAGATATCAATGTGATATTATCAAAATAACTTATAAGCTGCCAAGGTCACATTAGGAGCCGAACAGATGACGTTTGGGGGGAGGCTGTGGATTTGATCTTTGGGACGAACTTTTTTGGTGCGTGAACATCCGACAAACTTTTTTTCGCATGTGAATGAATGACAAACTTTTTCTTCGGAATTTTAACTTTACGGTTCCCCAGCCGCAGGTAACAGGTAGAGACAAATCTCTTTTTTTTTGGGTGTCAAGTTGGAAACAAACTATTTTTTTACCCAAAAATCCATAGCCCCTCCAAGGATAACCTGTCCAGCGCCTGAGATGGAGCTGGGAACAGATTCACGTGCTCTACGAATGGGCAATGACATCAAAAAAGCATTTTTGGTGGTAATTTCTAGTGTATTAAGGAAGTTATAGGTATTTATTGGTAGTTACGGACAACTTTTCCCAGTATATTATGATGTCGTTGACATGATTTAGCTGACAATAATCCAAGCATTTGTTCGCATCCATAGCAACTCCTCATAAAATCAGACAAAAAGTTTTATTTTCCCACAAGTAAGTACCTTGCCTTAATCTTGTTCTATTGTCAATAGCGTTACATCCTGGAAATTTGATAAGCTAAAATATTGGATTGTTGCCCTGCGAAAATGGTCCTTCGTGACTCATGATAGCCCATGAAGTGTCATCTTCTCTACATTCAACATGGGAAAAATGGAGGCGGTTTGATTAGTCATGATCAAGAGAAGGCCATTTGATTAGTCATAACTGATTTTCAGAGTAAAACTCAGACGCATAATCCTGTCTTTTGCCTTTCACCAACAAGCTGGATCAGTTTCCTCAAATCAAACTAACATTGACAGTCTTGGGTAGGTATGAACATGACAAATCATCAGCATAATGACACACAAAGTGCCATTTTCACAATGCAGCAGTCCACTCTTTTTGAATATCAAATTTCCTGACTGTACCTAATGTGAAAGGAATCATAGGCGTACCGGAGGGAGGGGGTTAATTTGGGAAAGGCCAAAATTCGAAGACAGCTAAAAATTCGGGCAGATGGTCAATTAACATAAATGAAAATCAATTGTTTCACAGCTACTTTATTTGACTTTTTAAATTTAAATCGTGAAATTAAGGCAAATTTGGCTCGCATTCCTAAACATTCTGCATACACTACGCCTGTGAAAAAAATAGATTTTTGTTTGCACATTTGACAAAATTAAAACTTCTTTCATGAATAGTTAGTTTGACTTCCAAATTACATATGAAATGGACACCTTTCAAATGATTTAAAATGCACAATTATTTTCTTTATATGCAGCATCATCCCAAGTCATACCATGACAAAATGGCCCATAACCTTTGCTAATTCATGAATACTTAATTAACTGACCCAGTTTTGGCTCAGCCAATCAGGGACTGCTACATCACAGTTTGAAATTGTTGCTTCTGTTTCACACAGTTACAAATGGAGAAATTGTGTATTGGTGAAAGGTGCTATCACAGTTCCGAAAATTCCATTGAATTATGTATTTTCACTCTTCTGAAATTAAACTGTTAGAAAGTTTGCTTGTTTTACACTGTTTTTCTTAGTTGCCAGTAATCCTCTAAGTGTCCATAATCAGACTAAATCTGCCTGCAAAATGCTTATGACCTAAATAAGCAGCCAATCACAGAAGAGGTTGGAAATACCAGAAAGCCCTGTCCATTTTAGCAGGGCTTGCGTGGGGTGGATGTATGCAGTTACCTGTCAATTGCCTGGCAAGAAAATCACTGGACTCATGCAATTGGGAGTACCAATGAACTGGGGAGTAGTGGGCAGTGCTGCCCTCTTTGGTAATCTTTAACTTGATGTTCAAATGACCAGTCTAAGGCCTTGACCCAGTTACAACCCAGTGACTCTGAGTGAGGCCCATTGCTATAGATAATGCAACTACCTGTACAAATTCATGGATTTTATGGAACTACTGATGTGTCAACTCCAACCAATGTGCTAGATGGTGAGGGATGACTGCAAGGATTATGAAACACTGTAGGTACTGTGCAAAACATGGTAAATATAATATTTTCAGTCCTCCGAAGTCCTTTTTTTTTTGCATTTTTAATGGAGTTGTTTCTGACTCTTATCAATTAGGTATGAGAGGCCTATATATATACAGGCGAATCCACCCGTGGTTAATATGCTCGTTTGAAGATAATTGTGATCAGCAATAGCAATGTTTTAATAAACACCCAATAGATTTCTGTGAAATTGTTTTTTATTGGCGGTCATCGACTATTTCGGTTTGAATTTTGAATTATTAGCGTTTATATGCACACTTAATAGTTGTAAAATATAAATGCCCAGATTTACTGATCCTTGATTGATGAAGTTGGCATTTTGATGCTTATTTGAGACAAGGAACTGTAGTTTTTATGTGGCTTGTTACGTAATCTACTCTTATCGGAAGTTTTTGTCGTTTGGCCCATTGAATGAGCCAGTTGATAAGAGCTTTCGGAAAGAGTGATTATTCCAGAAGAGTGATGCTATTTGGTCTCCCCGAATCTCAGTCTCGTCTTAATTCAGAGTACGATGTCTGATATTCATAAGGTCCATATGAATGAGACAGAGTCCCTGGAATATCAAATCGGGACATACATTCACCTGGTTGTCATACCGATTATTTGCTCTTTCGGATTTATTGGAAATATCTTATCGTTTGTTACAGTCTCGTTAAAACGGAACAGTGCCTTGCCATGCTTTTGGTATATGAAGGTATTAGCAGCGTCGGACAGCATTGCTATCATTATGACGATAACCTTATACATATTCCAAATTGTGGATGTTCCTAACCACACTGTGTGCAAGATTTACATATTTGCTGTAGCAAATGGCTCCACTATTGGATGTTACTTAATAGTTTTGATGACCCTAAATCGCTACTACCCTATCTGTCGACCATTGCAAATGACTGTGATTACGAAATTGAAATTTGCCAAGATAACGTCGGCCATAATTATCGTATCCAGCATTGGCTTTAACATCCCACAGATATTGGTAGCCGAGACATTAGATACTTACGTCTGCGCTGCATATGCCGTGCAAAATATGTTGTCTAAAGTCCATGTGTGGTCTTGCATCATATTTCTCTTCGCTGTACCAATTGCCTTATTCACTTACATGAACACCGCCATTTTTATGCGAGTTCGCAAACGACGTGAATTCTTATATCAGATGCATCCAAACCAATTAAACAAAGGACTGACCATTAGTACAACCGGCAGCACCGAAGCCAATGACACCGAATGTACGTTTAGTTCTCTTGCTGAAGGTGATACCATATTCAAAGTCCGGTTCCGCCAACAGCAACAGGTCGAAAAAGACTTGACCAAGGCGGTCGTCTACACATCAATTTTTTTCACACTGTTCTGCCTGCCACAATATGTGAGATACATTGTTTATACCTTTTTGGACACTACTGACCATTACTATCTCTTATTTCACATTACAAACAAATGTTATCTCGCAAATTTTGCCGCTAATTTTTACATATTCTTGGCCGTGTGGCCGAAATTCAGAGGCGAAGTGTTGTTCATTCTCCAAACTGCTGCAGAAATGACAATGGACTCTGGTCAATATTTGTTTTCCCGGATAAGGCGTTGAGTATCATGGACTACTGCTGATATCTTCATTCACAAATACTTGTACATGCTGCTTACTACTAGGTGGGGCACTTTAGAGTCCCTTTGACCTACTTATTTAATGTCCTAATTAACCTAATTAATTACCCATTAACCTAATTAATTAATGACCTAATTACCCATTAACCTAATTAATTAATGACCTATTTACCCCATTAATCTAATTAAATACCCATTAATACAATTAATTACCCATAAATCTAATTAATTAATGACTTATTGACCTCATTAACCTAGATATTTTTTACCTATATTAGACTCTAGGTCTATTCGATCTATATTAGACCTTAGAACTATTAGACCCTATACCTATTTGACCCAGATTTCTTGGCAGATGACCTATCTGACCTCCTAGAGGAGTCGGCCAATCAGAGTCATTTACACAGAATCCATAGATTTTTCTCAAATTCATAAATTTCATAAGTTCCTCAGTAACCCAGATTCTACAGAATTCTTTGCCAGAATCCACAACATTTCATCAGATTTATTAAAAGTTTCTGCTCAAAAATTTAGTTTTGCTTTCAGTTATTTTACAATATTCTGAAAATCATGTCACACAGTAAATGTCCTCTTTAGGGGGACTACACAAGATGTGGTCAGAAGTAAGTATTCCCAAAATCATGTTACTTTATTTGAGTTTTTGAGTAACCATTATAAAATTCTGAAAATTATGCTGTAGCAACATCAGCTCAACTACAGCTGTTTAGTTAATGACAGTTTACTTGGTCTCTTATATAGTGATCAGATCACATGATCAACATCCCACCTGTCACCCAAGTGATCTGTAGGGTAATAAAAATCCAAAAATAGCATCATGATGGGCACCATCAAAACCATTTAAGTAAACCAATCACATAAATTATCAGCAAGTCACCATTCACCAGGTCTCAGAGCTCAGAGGTAAAATAGGAATGTGTAGTATCCCATCACAGCTGGAGGCCATATATCTTAAGCCATAAAAAATACCAATACAGGCAATGGAATGAGTCATCAACTGGTAGGTCTTAAAATAGGACTACAGAAATGAGTCAACACCAGCCATATCACAGCTGTTGGTCTGACATTCTAAGATGAGTCATCACTGGACTTGTCACAGATCAAGTACAGTGCAAGTCTGCAGGTAAGTATTGTACTGCCTGTAATTGTACATACTGCTTATTATTGAAAATATAGTTTCTAACCTAAAATCTAAGTGCTAAATGCAGGAAAACCATAATGGTCAGATTAGGCCAAGTTTTGCTTTATTTAAACTGAAACTTAAAATTGATCAAATGGCACTATTTAGACCTCATTTACATCATTTGTTTCACATATCAGAGCCTGAAACAGTGTTTTGCATCGAAATGCAATATTTAGTTGCCACCTGTCAAAATTTGACAACAAATGCGTCCAATCAACAATGTGGATTTGCGCTAATTTCGAACAGCCTAGCCCTTCCATACACCAAAATAAGATAGATATGTATCACCTGACAACCCTAGAATCCAAATTCAACCATAATATTGCTTAAAATCGACTATATTGTCGATTAAACATGTCAAAACAATGCATTCGCGGTCTCAAATACCCACGTGATCGCCATGTTCCCGCTGTTCGATGGTGATTTTCTCGCCGAATCGGACGTTGATTGACTTGTCAGTAATCGTGGGCACTCTTCAGATAGTCCTGAGTGAAACACATCCATTTCCAGTCTTATTTCAGCCATTTTCCATCCTTTATAGCGTCCGAAAATTGTACATCTTCCCGAAAATGTGGATGTCGCCATCTTGGCCTTGACCTTGCCCGACCAAGCACAGATTTCTCTTAATATTTCATAAACCCTAAAATAATTGTTGGAAAGTTCTCAAAACCTCTTTAATCACTACAAAATGATCGATTCAACTTCGTTTATACGTTTAAAACGCGCATTTAATCGCCATACCTGGCGTTGCAACGCTTGACAATGGTTTAGTCGTGGCGCATATTTTGCGCGCATGTTGCAGTCTGCTTATTTCCGCTTCCGATCGAATAAATCTCTCTTAAACGTCTAATATATTGCTTTTAAAAGTCACAAAATGTCCGATTTATTATTATATATGCATCTAGTAATGTTTGTCTACCATTATTACGTATTTTAAATCGTTTAAGCTTTGTTTTACGCGCGTGACGTCATAAGGCGGGAAATGACAGTGCGCTGCAGCAAACCTTCGACGCCCGAAAAATTCTTCTTCTTCTTCCATATAATCAACCGCAAGTGATGTACTGTGGGTTTATGTTGATATTGAAGCATTTTGAAATAGAAATTACTGTAGAATGGGCAGTGCGCGGCAGCAAACCCTCACCTATACTTTGGCTTGGTGTTAACTGGAGCATTTTGCCAACACAGCAATGTAGAATACGTTTTAAGTTTTCCTAATGTAAAAAGCCAAGGGAACAGACTTTCCTGCACTTTTCTTCCATTCCTAAATGGCTGAAACCTAAAGTAGGCCATAACTCAGCTCCTAGATGAGCTAGGATGATAGATCAAAATAGGGGTTTTCAACTAATTCAAATATTGACAAATCAAAATTGTCAGATCCCAATTTTTAATTTAAAATTCTGCAAACCAGAAATCGGCCATAACTCGGCCCCTAAATCAGCAGGAATTATGAATAAAACATCAAAATAGGGGTTTTCAGGGGTAAAGAAACTGACAAATAAACTAATCACTCTTCTCCTGTTGCGCAAGGGTGCAAGTTGACTGCCAGGTTGGGTGCAGTGCAGTAGGGTGCTATAGGGTGCAAAGTGCAAAGTGCAAAGTGCAGAGGGCAGAGGGCAGAGTGCAGGGTGCAAAGTGCAGGGTGCAAAGTGCAGGGTGCAAAGTGCAAAGTGTAGGGTGCACTAGGGTGCAGTGCAAAGTGTAGGGTGCAAAGTGCAGTGCAAAGTGCAGTGCAAAGTGCAGAGTGCAGGGTAGGGTGCAGTAGGGTGCAGTGCAAAGTGCAGGAAGTGCAGTGCAAAGTGCAGTGCAAAGTGCAGAGTGCAGGGCAGGGTGTAGTAGGGTGCAGTGCAAAGTGCAGGGTGCAGTGCAGGGTGCAGTGCAGGGTGCAGTGCAGGGTGCAAGTGGGTGCAAAGTGCAGTGCAAAGTGCAGTGCAAAGTGCAGTGCAAAGTGCAGTGCAAAGTGCAGTGCAAAGTGCAGAGTGCAGGGTAAGGTGCACTAGGGTGCAGTGCAAAGTGTAGGGTGCAGTGCAGAGTGCAGGGCAGGGTGTAGTAGGGTGCAGTGCAAAGTGCAGGGTGCAGTGCAGGGTGCAGTGCAGGGTGCAAGTGGGTGCAGTTTAGTACATTTAGGATGCCGGTGAGTCCATTGTGGGTCAGGTAGGTGCTCCATTCGCAGTTTGGGTAGGTCCATTATTGTGTAGGGGGGTCAGGTAGATGGCTGAACACTATATAAAGGAGTCGGATATCTGCCTAAAGTCAGTTTCTGTTTCTGGTCCAGTCAGTCCACATTGGTCATGGAAGAAAAGAGTTGTACAACTTGCGGTCTCTCATTTACCAGAAATTCCAGTTTAAAGCGTCATATGATGGTTCAGCATAACCAAGATGGAAATTTTGCTGAAACGATTAAGGCAGTACACCAAGATGGCAATGCGGCTGATGGATTTGTTTTGCAACATCCATTTACTATGTTGCTCAGTGGACCTAGTGCCTGTGGCAAGACTACACTTGTGAAAAATATTTTGCAACACAACAATTTCATGATCAATCCATCACCTCAGAGAATAGTGTGGTTATACAAGAGATGGCAGCCAATGTATGATATCATTCAGGCTACAGTAAAGCCGAAGGTGGAGTTTATTCAAGGAATTCCTCATGGCATAGACCATCCTAGCTTCTTTGATCCGAACATTGCAAATTTTCTTGTGATTGATGATTTGATGACGTCATGTGGAGATGATCCTCGTATGACTGAGATCTTTTACGAGGGTTCACACCATCGATCTCTGAGTGTTGTATTGCTCTGTCAAAATCTTTACTATAGCAAAAGTCCAACACAAAGACGGAATTCTCATTATGTGGTATTGTTCAAGAATCCGAATGATCAACAATCTGTCATGACTTTTGCCAGACAAGTAAACCCCAGAAGAGTGAAGGAATTTTTACAGAACTATGACACTGCGACATCAAGACCATACGGTCATTTGTTGCTGGATTTCAAGCAGACAACCAATGAAAATGACCGTTTCAGGCCAAATATCTTGGATATCAAAAATTCAATAGATATAAAGGAATCACGAACACAGACTTCCGGTCAATCTCTCCCAAAAGTCAGTTACATTAACATGATTTCATGCAATGATTGCGGAACTGTTATGGACAACATTGATGACCTACAAGAGCATTTAAAGCCACAGTGCGTAACCAGAAATCAAGGGATTAAAAGACTGAGGGAACACCACCAGACATCGGAATTTCATCCTCCTAAGAAGATGAAGACTGAGTTTCAATGTTTTGCTCCAATAAGACTGGAAGTGTGCAGAAATTGGGTTCAATGTTTGGAAGAAGAACAGAAACAATACATGGAAGAAGGATGGAGCAAAAAAGAAGCCAGAGAAAAGACAATTGCGGACAACATGAAAGAACTGAAAAGAGATCTTCGGAAAACGTATGCAAATTTCATTAAAAACTGGATGGACCTGAGTGAGAACAGTCATATTCACCAAAAAATCATGGAAAAAGTGGAAGAGCTCCATGACATTGAAAACCTTGACTGGATTGATGCGGCCAGGATGGCTATAAAACAGTACAAGCCAGTATTCAATAGAGTTGTCACAGAAAATCGAGAGGAAGATTCATCAGAGGATGATTCAGAGGATGACCTTGAGGAAGATCCAGAGGAGGCCAAGTCTGATGAAGAAGAGAATGCTGAGTAAACTATATATTGGATGACACTGAAGATAATCCTTCATTTGGGACCAACCCCTGAACACATCATGTCTTCTTTGAATTACAAGGCAGTTCTGGAACACTTCAAAGCACAAGCTGAGGGGAAGCCTAAGACAGTTGTGAAGAGCGGAAAGAGTAATCTCATCTTAATCGATACCAAGACCAATGGAAAGAAGGAAGATATGCCAAAGATGGAAGTTGTTATACCAGCAGAAGCTGCAGTGAGAAGAGCACAGTCCAGACTGGAACAGTCCAGACTGGAAGAAGATATGGAAACACAGGCGGAAAGCAACATTGGAAGAAAAAGACCATCTTTTGGAAGACCCCCCGGCATTCCGGCCTCAACTGAGCTAAAAAAATGGATCAAATTTTAATATTGTAACAGTTGTTGAGACTGATTTGTATTAGTAATATGTGAAATAAAGTTTTAAATTGAATAATGAGTTTGTTTTTTGTGTGTGTTGTTTCATGTGTTACATCCTGTTGTGCAATACAGCTACTTTTAGATCTGGGTATTTTCCAGTGAGTCATAGCCCTGTTGTGAAATACAGCTATTTTTAAATCTTGGGATTTTCCAGTGACTCATAGCCCTGGTGTGCAATACAGCTATTTTTACATCGGGGGATTTCCAGTCATTCACTTTAGGCCACACCCCTTTGGCTTCAAGTTGATGCTAATTTTAGAAAAGAACAATTGATACCAGGTGTTGATGCCATTAATCATTGTTGGACATGTGACAGATGATCATGTGTACCAGGTGTTTAGGCCATTAATCATAGTTATGAGCAACAGGTGTTCAGGCCATTAATCATGGCTTTTGGTAGCAGCTGTGTCAGGTCATTAATCTGTCAAAGTGATGCTATTTATAGAACATTTATGGCAGGTGCCCCCCCTTGGGTAATTAGGTCATTAATTAATTAGATTTATGGGTAATTAATTGTATTAATGGGTAATTAATTAGATTAATGGGGTAATTAGGTCATTAATTAATTAGGTTAATGGGTAATTAGGTCATTAATTAATTAGGTTAATGGGTAATTAATTAGGTTAATTAGGACATTAAATAAGTAGGTCAAAGGGACTCTAAAGTGCCCCACCTAGTACTACTACTAGGTGGGGCACTTTAGAGTCCCTTTGACCTACTTATTTAATGTCCTAATTAACCTAATTAATTACCCATTAACCTAATTAATTAATGACCTAATTACCCATTAACCTAATTAATTAATGACCTATTTACCCCATTAATCTAATTAAATACCCATTAATACAATTAATTACCCATAAATCTAATTAATTAATGACTTATTGACCTCATTAACCTAGATATTTTTTACCTATATTAGACTCTAGGTCTATTCGATCTATATTAGACCTTAGAACTATTAGACCCTATACCTATTTGACCCAGATTTCTTGGCAGATGACCTATCTGACCTCCTAGAGGAGTCGGCCAATCAGAGTCATTTGGAGTAGTAATCTCCTGATGAATTTCATTTAAAATACTAAGCCCTGATTTATAACAAACAACATTTTTCAATTTCAACATTTATTATATACAAGTAACATTTTCATTATACACATATATACAAATATACAGTGTCTACAATTGTACATTTTAAATGTTTATTACTATATATAACAATATATACAATATATACAACTTTAGACATCTACATAACCATATGGTAGGGTATCAAAATTATCCAGTAACATTCTTTTTGTATATACTAATTTGACAGTTTTCACCATCCTTCTATTGTATATTGCCCCCTGAGTTTGTCTCTTACAAAAAGATCATAAGGAGGAAGTTTTATTTCTTTGCCCTCAAAAATAATTTCTTTGATGCTATTAAAGTTGACAAATTGAGAATTGACTCTATTGATAGTGACTCCTTTGAATTTTGTCTTCTCTTTCCCATCATCCTGCTTGTATGCATAAGATTTGGGTCCAGATGAAATAAATTCTTTGATGAATCTACCAGGAGGGAGTTCATCTGTAAGTTCTCCCAAATAATCTCCCAGGGGTGGCATACTATCTCCTACTTTTGCTTTGAATATAACAGAGTCAGTATCCATGTAGAGGACCCTTTCTCCCAGGAAATCTACTATCTCATAAAGTTTTAGCCTAGCCCAACAGGTTGTGAAACAAGCTATTACTTCATTAGTTTTCATATTGTCTGGCTCAAATGTAGTCTGAGATTTGTATTCTACTGATAAACAAGAGTCATTTATTTTGTGAACTAGGCATATTTCTTTGGTTGGGTCATTTGCCAAGAAATCTGGGTCAAATAGGTATAGGGTCTAATAGTTCTAAGGTCTAATATAGATCGAATAGACCTAGAGTCTAATATAGGTAAAAAATATCTAGGTTAATGAGGTCAATAAGTCATTAATTAATTAGATTTATGGGTAATTAATTGTATTAATGGGTATTTAATTAGATTAATGGGGTAAATAGGTCATTAATTAATTAGGTTAATGGGTAATTAGGTCATTAATTAATTAGGTTAATGGGTAATTAATTAGGTTAATTAGGACATTAAATAAGTAGGTCAAAGGGACTCTAAAGTGCCCCACCTAGGTGGGGCACTTTAGAGTCCCTTTGACCTACTTATTTAATGTCCTAATTAACCTAATTAATTACCCATTAACCTAATTAATTAATGACCTAATTACCCATTAACCTAATTAATTAATGACCTATTTACCCCATTAATCTAATTAAATACCCATTAATACAATTAATTACCCATAAATCTAATTAATTAATGACTTATTGACCTCATTAACCTAGATATTTTTTACCTATATTAGACTCTAGGTCTATTCGATCTATATTAGACCTTAGAACTATTAGACCCTATACCTATTTGACCCAGATTTCTTGGCAGATGACCTATCTGACCTCCTAGAGGAGTCGGCCAATCAGAGTCATTTACACAGAATCCATAGATTTTTCTCAAATTCATAAATTTCATAAGTTCCTCAGTAACCCAGATTCTACAGAATTCTTTGCCAGAATCCACAACATTTCATCAGATTTATTAAAAGTTTCTGCTCAAAAATTTAGTTTTGCTTTCAGTTATTTTACAATATTCTGAAAATCATGTCACACAGTAAATGTCCTCTTTAGGGGGACTACACAAGATGTGGTCAGAAGTAAGTATTCCCAAAATCATGTTACTTTATTTGAGTTTTTGAGTAACCATTATAAAATTCTGAAAATTATGCTGTAGCAACATCAGCTCAACTACAGCTGTTTAGTTAATGACAGTTTACTTGGTCTCTTATATAGTGATCAGATCACATGATCAACATCCCACCTGTCACCCAAGTGATCTGTAGGGTAATAAAAATCCAAAAATAGCATCATGATGGGCACCATCAAAACCATTTAAGTAAACCAATCACATAAATTATCAGCAAGTCACCATTCACCAGGTCTCAGAGCTCAGAGGTAAAATAGGAATGTGTAGTATCCCATCACAGCTGGAGGCCATATATCTTAAGCCATAAAAAATACCAATACAGGCAATGGAATGAGTCATCAACTGGTAGGTCTTAAAATAGGACTACAGAAATGAGTCAACACCAGCCATATCACAGCTGTTGGTCTGACATTCTAAGATGAGTCATCACTGGACTTGTCACAGATCAAGTACAGTGCAAGTCTGCAGGTAAGTATTGTACTGCCTGTAATTGTACATACTGCTTATTATTGAAAATATAGTTTCTAACCTAAAATCTAAGTGCTAAATGCAGGAAAACCATAATGGTCAGATTAGGCCAAGTTTTGCTTTATTTAAACTGAAACTTAAAATTGATCAAATGGCACTATTTAGACCTCATTTACATCATTTGTTTCACATATCAGAGCCTGAAACAGTGTTTTGCATCGAAATGCAATATTTAGTTGCCACCTGTCAAAATTTGACAACAAATGCGTCCAATCAACAATGTGGATTTGCGCTAATTTCGAACAGCCTAGCCCTTCCATACACCAAAATAAGATAGATATGTATCACCTGACAACCCTAGAATCCAAATTCAACCATAATATTGCTTAAAATCGACTATATTGTCGATTAAACATGTCAAAACAATGCATTCGCGGTCTCAAATACCCACGTGATCGCCATGTTCCCGCTGTTCGATGGTGATTTTCTCGCCGAATCGGACGTTGATTGACTTGTCAGTAATCGTGGGCACTCTTCAGATAGTCCTGAGTGAAACACATCCATTTCCAGTCTTATTTCAGCCATTTTCCATCCTTTATAGCGTCCGAAAATTGTACATCTTCCCGAAAATGTGGATGTCGCCATCTTGGCCTTGACCTTGCCCGACCAAGCACAGATTTCTCTTAATATTTCATAAACCCTAAAATAATTGTTGGAAAGTTCTCAAAACCTCTTTAATCACTACAAAATGATCGATTCAACTTCGTTTATACGTTTAAAACGCGCATTTAATCGCCATACCTGGCGTTGCAACGCTTGACAATGGTTTAGTCGTGGCGCATATTTTGCGCGCATGTTGCAGTCTGCTTATTTCCGCTTCCGATCGAATAAATCTCTCTTAAACGTCTAATATATTGCTTTTAAAAGTCACAAAATGTCCGATTTATTATTATATATGCATCTAGTAATGTTTGTCTACCATTATTACGTATTTTAAATCGTTTAAGCTTTGTTTTACGCGCGTGACGTCATAAGGCGGGAAATGACAGTGCGCTGCAGCAAACCTTCGACGCCCGAAAAATTCTTCTTCTTCTTCCATATAATCAACCGCAAGTGATGTACTGTGGGTTTATGTTGATATTGAAGCATTTTGAAATAGAAATTACTGTAGAATGGGCAGTGCGCGGCAGCAAACCCTCACCTATACTTTGGCTTGGTGTTAACTGGAGCATTTTGCCAACACAGCAATGTAGAATACGTTTTAAGTTTTCCTAATGTAAAAAGCCAAGGGAACAGACTTTCCTGCACTTTTCTTCCATTCCTAAATGGCTGAAACCTAAAGTAGGCCATAACTCAGCTCCTAGATGAGCTAGGATGATAGATCAAAATAGGGGTTTTCAACTAATTCAAATATTGACAAATCAAAATTGTCAGATCCCAATTTTTAATTTAAAATTCTGCAAACCAGAAATCGGCCATAACTCGGCCCCTAAATCAGCAGGAATTATGAATAAAACATCAAAATAGGGGTTTTCAGGGGTAAAGAAACTGACAAATAAACTAATCACTCTTCTCCTGTTGCGCAAGGGTGCAAGTTGACTGCCAGGTTGGGTGCAGTGCAGTAGGGTGCTATAGGGTGCAAAGTGCAAAGTGCAAAGTGCAGAGGGCAGAGGGCAGAGTGCAGGGTGCAAAGTGCAGGGTGCAAAGTGCAGGGTGCAAAGTGCAAAGTGTAGGGTGCACTAGGGTGCAGTGCAAAGTGTAGGGTGCAAAGTGCAGTGCAAAGTGCAGTGCAAAGTGCAGAGTGCAGGGTAGGGTGCAGTAGGGTGCAGTGCAAAGTGCAGGAAGTGCAGTGCAAAGTGCAGTGCAAAGTGCAGAGTGCAGGGCAGGGTGTAGTAGGGTGCAGTGCAAAGTGCAGGGTGCAGTGCAGGGTGCAGTGCAGGGTGCAGTGCAGGGTGCAAGTGGGTGCAAAGTGCAGTGCAAAGTGCAGTGCAAAGTGCAGTGCAAAGTGCAGTGCAAAGTGCAGTGCAAAGTGCAGAGTGCAGGGTAAGGTGCACTAGGGTGCAGTGCAAAGTGTAGGGTGCAGTGCAGAGTGCAGGGCAGGGTGTAGTAGGGTGCAGTGCAAAGTGCAGGGTGCAGTGCAGGGTGCAGTGCAGGGTGCAAGTGGGTGCAGTTTAGTACATTTAGGATGCCGGTGAGTCCATTGTGGGTCAGGTAGGTGCTCCATTCGCAGTTTGGGTAGGTCCATTATTGTGTAGGGGGGTCAGGTAGATGGCTGAACACTATATAAAGGAGTCGGATATCTGCCTAAAGTCAGTTTCTGTTTCTGGTCCAGTCAGTCCACATTGGTCATGGAAGAAAAGAGTTGTACAACTTGCGGTCTCTCATTTACCAGAAATTCCAGTTTAAAGCGTCATATGATGGTTCAGCATAACCAAGATGGAAATTTTGCTGAAACGATTAAGGCAGTACACCAAGATGGCAATGCGGCTGATGGATTTGTTTTGCAACATCCATTTACTATGTTGCTCAGTGGACCTAGTGCCTGTGGCAAGACTACACTTGTGAAAAATATTTTGCAACACAACAATTTCATGATCAATCCATCACCTCAGAGAATAGTGTGGTTATACAAGAGATGGCAGCCAATGTATGATATCATTCAGGCTACAGTAAAGCCGAAGGTGGAGTTTATTCAAGGAATTCCTCATGGCATAGACCATCCTAGCTTCTTTGATCCGAACATTGCAAATTTTCTTGTGATTGATGATTTGATGACGTCATGTGGAGATGATCCTCGTATGACTGAGATCTTTTACGAGGGTTCACACCATCGATCTCTGAGTGTTGTATAGGTGGGGCACTTTAGAGTCCCTTTGACCTTTGTGACCTTTGTCCTAATTAACCTAATTAATTACCCATTAACCTAATTAATTAATGACCTAATTACCCATTAACCTAATTAATTAATGACCTAATTACCCCATTAATCTAATTAATTACCCATTAATACAATTAATTACCCATAAATCTAATTAATTAATGACCTAATTACCCAAGGGGGGGCACCTGCCATAAATGTTCTATAAATAGCATCACTTTGACAGATTAATGACCTGACACAGCTGCTACCAAAAGCCATGATTAATGGCCTGAACACCTGTTGCTCATAACTATGATTAATGGCCTAAACACCTGGTACACATGATCATCTGTCACATGTCCAACAATGATTAATGGCATCAACACCTGGTATCAATTGTTCTTTTCTAAAATTAGCATCAACTTGAAGCCAAAGGGGTGTGGCCTAAAGTGAATGAC
Organism: Platynereis dumerilii; assembly: GCA_026936325.1. Taxonomy (NCBI): domain Eukaryota; kingdom Metazoa; phylum Annelida; class Polychaeta; order Phyllodocida; family Nereididae; genus Platynereis; species Platynereis dumerilii. The sequence goes on along the minus strand of JAPTHN010000005.1, from coordinate 18,552,517 downwards.
TGGAAATCCCCCGATGTAAAAATAGCTGTATTGCACACCAGGGCTATGAGTCACTGGAAAATCCCAAGATTTAAAAATAGCTGTATTTCACAACAGGGCTATGACTCACTGGAAAATACCCAGATCTAAAAGTAGCTGTATTGCACAACAGGATGTAACACATGAAACAACACACACAAAAAACAAACTCATTATTCAATTTAAAACTTTATTTCACATATTACTAATACAAATCAGTCTCAACAACTGTTACAATATTAAAATTTGATCCATTTTTTTAGCTCAGTTGAGGCCGGAATGCCGGGGGGTCTTCCAAAAGATGGTCTTTTTCTTCCAATGTTGCTTTCCGCCTGTGTTTCCATATCTTCTTCCAGTCTGGACTGTTCCAGTCTGGACTGTGCTCTTCTCACTGCAGCTTCTGCTGGTATAACAACTTCCATCTTTGGCATATCTTCCTTCTTTCCATTGGTCTTGGTATCGATTAAGATGAGATTACTCTTTCCGCTCTTCACAACTGTCTTAGGCTTCCCCTCAGCTTGTGCTTTGAAGTGTTCCAGAACTGCCTTGTAATTCAAAGAAGACATGATGTGTTCAGGGGTTGGTCCCAAATGAAGGATTATCTTCAGTGTCATCCAATATATAGTTTACTCAGCATTCTCTTCTTCATCAGACTTGGCCTCCTCTGGATCTTCCTCAAGGTCATCCTCTGAATCATCCTCTGATGAATCTTCCTCTCGATTTTCTGTGACAACTCTATTGAATACTGGCTTGTACTGTTTTATAGCCATCCTGGCCGCATCAATCCAGTCAAGGTTTTCAATGTCATGGAGCTCTTCCACTTTTTCCATGATTTTTTGGTGAATATGACTGTTCTCACTCAGGTCCATCCAGTTTTTAATGAAATTTGCATACGTTTTCCGAAGATCTCTTTTCAGTTCTTTCATGTTGTCCGCAATTGTCTTTTCTCTGGCTTCTTTTTTGCTCCATCCTTCTTCCATGTATTGTTTCTGTTCTTCTTCCAAACATTGAACCCAATTTCTGCACACTTCCAGTCTTATTGGAGCAAAACATTGAAACTCAGTCTTCATCTTCTTAGGAGGATGAAATTCCGATGTCTGGTGGTGTTCCCTCAGTCTTTTAATCCCTTGATTTCTGGTTACGCACTGTGGCTTTAAATGCTCTTGTAGGTCATCAATGTTGTCCATAACAGTTCCGCAATCATTGCATGAAATCATGTTAATGTAACTGACTTTTGGGAGAGATTGACCGGAAGTCTGTGTTCGTGATTCCTTTATATCTATTGAATTTTTGATATCCAAGATATTTGGCCTGAAACGGTCATTTTCATTGGTTGTCTGCTTGAAATCCAGCAACAAATGACCGTATGGTCTTGATGTCGCAGTGTCATAGTTCTGTAAAAATTCCTTCACTCTTCTGGGGTTTACTTGTCTGGCAAAAGTCATGACAGATTGTTGATCATTCGGATTCTTGAACAATACCACATAATGAGAATTCCGTCTTTGTGTTGGACTTTTGCTATAGTAAAGATTTTGACAGAGCAATACAACACTCAGAGATCGATGGTGTGAACCCTCGTAAAAGATCTCAGTCATACGAGGATCATCTCCACATGACGTCATCAAATCATCAATCACAAGAAAATTTGCAATGTTCGGATCAAAGAAGCTAGGATGGTCTATGCCATGAGGAATTCCTTGAATAAACTCCACCTTCGGCTTTACTGTAGCCTGAATGATATCATACATTGGCTGCCATCTCTTGTATAACCACACTATTCTCTGAGGTGATGGATTGATCATGAAATTGTTGTGTTGTAAAATATTTTTCACAAGTGTAGTCTTGCCACAGGCACTAGGTCCACTGAGCAACATAGTAAATGGATGTTGCAAAACAAATCCATCAGCCGCATTGCCATCTTGGTGTACTGCCTTAATCGTTTCAGCAAAATTTCCATCTTGGTTATGCTGAACCATCATATGACGCTTTAAACTGGAATTTCTGGTAAATGAGAGACCGCAAGTTGTACAACTCTTTTCTTCCATGACCAATGTGGACTGACTGGACCAGAAACAGAAACTGACTTTAGGCAGATATCCGACTCCTTTATATAGTGTTCAGCCATCTACCTGACCCCCCTACACAATAATGGACCTACCCAAACTGCGAATGGAGCACCTACCTGACCCACAATGGACTCACCGGCATCCTAAATGTACTAAACTGCACCCACTTGCACCCTGCACTGCACCCTGCACTGCACCCTGCACTTTGCACTGCACCCTACTACACCCTGCCCTGCACTCTGCACTGCACCCTACACTTTGCACTGCACCCTAGTGCACCTTACCCTGCACTCTGCACTTTGCACTGCACTTTGCACTGCACTTTGCACTGCACTTTGCACTGCACTTTGCACTGCACTTTGCACCCACTTGCACCCTGCACTGCACCCTGCACTGCACCCTGCACTGCACCCTGCACTTTGCACTGCACCCTACTACACCCTGCCCTGCACTCTGCACTTTGCACTGCACTTTGCACTGCACTTCCTGCACTTTGCACTGCACCCTACTGCACCCTACCCTGCACTCTGCACTTTGCACTGCACTTTGCACTGCACTTTGCACCCTACACTTTGCACTGCACCCTAGTGCACCCTACACTTTGCACTTTGCACCCTGCACTTTGCACCCTGCACTTTGCACCCTGCACTCTGCCCTCTGCCCTCTGCACTTTGCACTTTGCACTTTGCACCCTATAGCACCCTACTGCACTGCACCCAACCTGGCAGTCAACTTGCACCCTTGCGCAACAGGAGAAGAGTGATTAGTTTATTTGTCAGTTTCTTTACCCCTGAAAACCCCTATTTTGATGTTTTATTCATAATTCCTGCTGATTTAGGGGCCGAGTTATGGCCGATTTCTGGTTTGCAGAATTTTAAATTAAAAATTGGGATCTGACAATTTTGATTTGTCAATATTTGAATTAGTTGAAAACCCCTATTTTGATCTATCATCCTAGCTCATCTAGGAGCTGAGTTATGGCCTACTTTAGGTTTCAGCCATTTAGGAATGGAAGAAAAGTGCAGGAAAGTCTGTTCCCTTGGCTTTTTACATTAGGAAAACTTAAAACGTATTCTACATTGCTGTGTTGGCAAAATGCTCCAGTTAACACCAAGCCAAAGTATAGGTGAGGGTTTGCTGCCGCGCACTGCCCATTCTACAGTAATTTCTATTTCAAAATGCTTCAATATCAACATAAACCCACAGTACATCACTTGCGGTTGATTATATGGAAGAAGAAGAAGAATTTTTCGGGCGTCGAAGGTTTGCTGCAGCGCACTGTCATTTCCCGCCTTATGACGTCACGCGCGTAAAACAAAGCTTAAACGATTTAAAATACGTAATAATGGTAGACAAACATTACTAGATGCATATATAATAATAAATCGGACATTTTGTGACTTTTAAAAGCAATATATTAGACGTTTAAGAGAGATTTATTCGATCGGAAGCGGAAATAAGCAGACTGCAACATGCGCGCAAAATATGCGCCACGACTAAACCATTGTCAAGCGTTGCAACGCCAGGTATGGCGATTAAATGCGCGTTTTAAACGTATAAACGAAGTTGAATCGATCATTTTGTAGTGATTAAAGAGGTTTTGAGAACTTTCCAACAATTATTTTAGGGTTTATGAAATATTAAGAGAAATCTGTGCTTGGTCGGGCAAGGTCAAGGCCAAGATGGCGACATCCACATTTTCGGGAAGATGTACAATTTTCGGACGCTATAAAGGATGGAAAATGGCTGAAATAAGACTGGAAATGGATGTGTTTCACTCAGGACTATCTGAAGAGTGCCCACGATTACTGACAAGTCAATCAACGTCCGATTCGGCGAGAAAATCACCATCGAACAGCGGGAACATGGCGATCACGTGGGTATTTGAGACCGCGAATGCATTGTTTTGACATGTTTAATCGACAATATAGTCGATTTTAAGCAATATTATGGTTGAATTTGGATTCTAGGGTTGTCAGGTGATACATATCTATCTTATTTTGGTGTATGGAAGGGCTAGGCTGTTCGAAATTAGCGCAAATCCACATTGTTGATTGGACGCATTTGTTGTCAAATTTTGACAGGTGGCAACTAAATATTGCATTTCGATGCAAAACACTGTTTCAGGCTCTGATATGTGAAACAAATGATGTAAATGAGGTCTAAATAGTGCCATTTGATCAATTTTAAGTTTCAGTTTAAATAAAGCAAAACTTGGCCTAATCTGACCATTATGGTTTTCCTGCATTTAGCACTTAGATTTTAGGTTAGAAACTATATTTTCAATAATAAGCAGTATGTACAATTACAGGCAGTACAATACTTACCTGCAGACTTGCACTGTACTTGATCTGTGACAAGTCCAGTGATGACTCATCTTAGAATGTCAGACCAACAGCTGTGATATGGCTGGTGTTGACTCATTTCTGTAGTCCTATTTTAAGACCTACCAGTTGATGACTCATTCCATTGCCTGTATTGGTATTTTTTATGGCTTAAGATATATGGCCTCCAGCTGTGATGGGATACTACACATTCCTATTTTACCTCTGAGCTCTGAGACCTGGTGAATGGTGACTTGCTGATAATTTATGTGATTGGTTTACTTAAATGGTTTTGATGGTGCCCATCATGATGCTATTTTTGGATTTTTATTACCCTACAGATCACTTGGGTGACAGGTGGGATGTTGATCATGTGATCTGATCACTATATAAGAGACCAAGTAAACTGTCATTAACTAAACAGCTGTAGTTGAGCTGATGTTGCTACAGCATAATTTTCAGAATTTTATAATGGTTACTCAAAAACTCAAATAAAGTAACATGATTTTGGGAATACTTACTTCTGACCACATCTTGTGTAGTCCCCCTAAAGAGGACATTTACTGTGTGACATGATTTTCAGAATATTGTAAAATAACTGAAAGCAAAACTAAATTTTTGAGCAGAAACTTTTAATAAATCTGATGAAATGTTGTGGATTCTGGCAAAGAATTCTGTAGAATCTGGGTTACTGAGGAACTTATGAAATTTATGAATTTGAGAAAAATCTATGGATTCTGTGTAAATGACTCTGATTGGCCGACTCCTCTAGGAGGTCAGATAGGTCATCTGCCAAGAAATCTGGGTCAAATAGGTATAGGGTCTAATAGTTCTAAGGTCTAATATAGATCGAATAGACCTAGAGTCTAATATAGGTAAAAAATATCTAGGTTAATGAGGTCAATAAGTCATTAATTAATTAGATTTATGGGTAATTAATTGTATTAATGGGTATTTAATTAGATTAATGGGGTAAATAGGTCATTAATTAATTAGGTTAATGGGTAATTAGGTCATTAATTAATTAGGTTAATGGGTAATTAATTAGGTTAATTAGGACATTAAATAAGTAGGTCAAAGGGACTCTAAAGTGCCCCACCTAGTAGTAGACTGTACTTGATCTGTGACAAGTCCAGTGATGACTCATCTTAGAATGTCAGACCAACAGCTGTGATATGGCTGGTGTTGACTCATTTCTGTAGTCCTATTTTAAGACCTACCAGTTGATGACTCATTCCATTGCCTGTATTGGTATTTTTTATGGCTTAAGATATATGGCCTCCAGCTGTGATGGGATACTACACATTCCTATTTTACCTCTGAGCTCTGAGACCTGGTGAATGGTGACTTGCTGATAATTTATGTGATTGGTTTACTTAAATGGTTTTGATGGTGCCCATCATGATGCTATTTTTGGATTTTTATTACCCTACAGATCACTTGGGTGACAGGTGGGATGTTGATCATGTGATCTGATCACTATATAAGAGACCAAGTAAACTGTCATTAACTAAACAGCTGTAGTTGAGCTGATGTTGCTACAGCATAATTTTCAGAATTTTATAATGGTTACTCAAAAACTCAAATAAAGTAACATGATTTTGGGAATACTTACTTCTGACCACATCTTGTGTAGTCCCCCTAAAGAGGACATTTACTGTGTGACATGATTTTCAGAATATTGTAAAATAACTGAAAGCAAAACTAAATTTTTGAGCAGAAACTTTTAATAAATCTGATGAAATGTTGTGGATTCTGGCAAAGAATTCTGTAGAATCTGGGTTACTGAGGAACTTATGAAATTTATGAATTTGAGAAAAATCTATGGATTCTGTGTAAATGACTCTGATTGGCCGACTCCTCTAGGAGGTCAGATAGGTCATCTGCCAAGAAATCTGGGTCAAATAGGTATAGGGTCTAATAGTTCTAAGGTCTAATATAGATCGAATAGACCTAGAGTCTAATATAGGTAAAAAATATCTAGGTTAATGAGGTCAATAAGTCATTAATTAATTAGATTTATGGGTAATTAATTGTATTAATGGGTATTTAATTAGATTAATGGGGTAAATAGGTCATTAATTAATTAGGTTAATGGGTAATTAGGTCATTAATTAATTAGGTTAATGGGTAATTAATTAGGTTAATTAGGACATTAAATAAGTAGGTCAAAGGGACTCTAAAGTGCCCCACCTAGTAGTCTGCTTATAACTCATTTGGATAAATTACGGTCTGACACAACTGAGGAAATGTGATGATCGAAAGACATTTGGCTGTAAATGTAATAGTGTTTTCATCAGTATCTAGGCCTACTTCGGTTGTGACCTACAAATTACCACTCCAACGCAATCCATGTACTCACATTGTACAATGTATTTCATTGAATGTATTTCTTTGAATGTATATCTGGAAAACCAATCAATTTTATTCTATTGGCAAAAAATACATACTTCTTGGAAAGATTTCATTCCAGCTATCTTCACAGATGGTGGAGTGTCTTGAAAAGTAGGAGGAACCATGCAGTGTCCAGGGCACCTTAATTGTCAGAGGTGATTTTAGGGGGAAAGAAGGGCATTTTATGTATTTTTGGGCACAAAAATGGGGGGGGGGGGGTTATCTTCAAGGCCATGCGCCTATCATTTCACTTGGCTGGACCGTTCTCAAAAGGAACAAAAATCTCATTTACTCACTGATGTGATCTCATTCTCCTCAGCAGTCCTACCAGAGGCCCGTACTGGCTGAATTCAGTCACATGACACACTCGGAGGTTGGGGAAGTTTTCCGAGACGGAGGAAGAGGACGATGAAGAAGAGGCGGAAGAAGATCCAGAGGGTTGGTCGCAGAAGTAGCCGTAGAAACTGAAATAAGACAAATAAAGAAAAAATTTGTTGCTCCCTCGCTAGCAAAAAACCAGGTTATCATCACCCTGCGGAAGTTTGTTGCGAAGGTAAAATTTGTTCGGATTGCACACAAAATTTGTAAATTAAAATCTAGTGTGTCGCGCGGACTGCAAAATCACACCAAGATGCAACAAAGGCTGTTCATATAAATTCGGTAAAATACAATCAATGCTATTTGTTAAATGGGAATCAAACCTCCAAATAGGGTAGATGGCAATGTGGTAGGCCTATACATCGGTGGGCCAATAATAATAATATTTTCTTTTTGCAAGACTGTAGGCTACCAGAGTTGTAGGCTATAGTACATTGTGTGCAAATTTGAAATATGACAATGCCAAAACTTTGTTGAAACTCCACCACAACTTTGTTGTTTCTGACATGATATAATGAATTTTTTTTCTCACCGAATAATGTGGGGTCCCTGAATTTTCTTCAAAATTGCAATTGCGTCGATGGTCGATTGCAATTGCGCTGAGTCGTGAACTTTGAATTTCTTGATGTAAACTTCCTCGTTTTGCCATTTTGCCTGGAATAGGATTTTAAAAATGTTTTTCGTACTTTTCCACAAAAAAGTGTATTACCTAACTTAATTAATTAATATAATTAATATTGATCTATCCATGACAGGTACAAGGCTATCTATCTATCTATATATCTATCTATCTATCCATCTATCTATCTATCTATCTATCTATCTATCTATCTATCTATCTATCTATCTATCTATCTATCTATCTATCTATCTGTGCGCTTGTCAACTGGCTTTGAGGGCGTGGGTTCAAATCTCGACCTGGGAACTCACTTTAGTCCGAGCCCATGGGACATTAAATGGAGGCGGGTTGTATCCAGTGTTCTATGCTGGGGCAACTGAAAGACCCTGGGCATCCCTGAATTAATAGGGTATGTGCCAGACTCACAGTCTTCTCATCTCATCATCATACGGCGATCGCCTGCCTCGATATAGCCCACTTAGGTGCTGCAGAGGCGTAAAACATAAACAAACAAACAAACAAACAACAATCTATCTATCTATCTATCTATCTATCTATCTATCTATCTATCTATCTATCTATCTATCTATCTATCTATCTATCTATCTATCTATCTATCTATTAAAAAAATGTCTACATTGTACTTTTTTCTAATAATTATATTCCCAATTGTTTTTGTAAATTGCTTAGGCCTATAGGCGTATGTTGTTCTTGTAAAATAAATAAAATCACGATCAAATCAAATCAAATCTGTCTATTTAGTTTTCTGTCTGTCTATAGTTCAGTTTTTCTTTCAAGAATTGTTCAACATATATTTTTTATCATGTCTTTTAGAATCTTAATTAACCAAAAGAGAGCAGGCTAGGAACCAGACAAAATGTAATAAAAATATTTGGTCTGAATCAATAATTCATATTTCTAATTTTATTCTTGATTTTTTATCATCTCACCTTGTAAGCCTTTCCATAACTGCCTTGCCCCAGTAATGTAAGATCAGCCAGGTCTTGTTTGGTCAGGAGTCTGCATGAATTTCTGAACATTTTTGCCACAAACTTCTTTTCTGGAGAATTCAATCCTGTTCAAACGAGCCAATCAATGTACCGTGGTGATTGTGACGTCACATTGGGACTTGGTGACGTCATAACCTGTTGAGTACAAGCTGAGTCATTGACCTTTTACCTTTGATTAGCAGTTGTTTGTTAGTTTGATTGATAGCCCAAATAATAAGTTGCAGAGATTGTCCTGTTTCTCCATAAAAGTGGATTTTTATTTCTATGTTGTTTTTGTCATTTAGTTTGTGTGATGAATTGCTCTAATTCTGGTTTTTGTTTGGGAATCTGTCACAGTCGGAATTGCAAATATTGACTTCTCATTAATAATCTCAAATCTTGTGTAACCAAATTACAATATAACAGCCTACATGCCTGGAACAGGTTGAATTTCTGCTGCAGATTCCAGTAAAACTTTATCAGATTCTGCCACTAGTAATTAGTCAATAATTTTTATTTCATAACCATTAAATTTTTTCCATAAACCTTTTCTTTTTGATATCTTGAAAGCTTTCACTTCAGTCAGGTTTCAAACCTTTTATTTCTTTCAGACATAATCACATGTTGGCACCAGGTGGCACCAAATACCAGTTTGAGAGATTCGATTGCTATGTGAGAGACACCTAGGGGGCATTGTAATTCAACAGATGAGAAGTGAACTTCAGACCAGAAAAGAGAAGTTGACCATAAGAGAACAGACAAATAGATAGAAGAAGAAAATAGAGAAGGAAAAAGGAGAAGATAACAGAAAGAGAAAAAGAAAAAGAAAAAGAAAGAGAAGAGAAGAGAAGAGAAGAGAAGAGAAGAGACGAGATTAGATTGGAAAATGGAAAAGAAGATACACCTAAACTTAGAAGGGAATAGCGAGAGAAAAAGAGACAAAAAAAGTTGAAGAAGAAAAGAAATAGGGAAACTTGAGGGGATAACTGGTGCTTTTACACTGCTTTACATCCTCTATGCACTTGGTAGCTGATTAAAACAGAAGGAAGACACAGCAATGAGATTATGCAGGGATGATCGAAACTGCTATCAAACATATAAGTCCAACTGAGCTAATGAGAAAGAGATGAAGAGAAATGTGGAGAAATTTCAAGAAAACTTTCGAGAAAGAGAAGTAAAGAGGACAGAGAAGGGAAAGAGGAGAAGAGGACAGAGAAGAGAGAAAATATTTTATAGGAGGAAGAAGGGAAGAGAAGGCAAGAAAGATAAGACAGAAATGAAAGAACTTCATGTCCACCTTTTTTTATATATTTTAACACTATTTGTATCATTTTAATTAAGATGAAAAGAAAGAGAAAATGACAAGAGAAAGAAGAAGAGAGAAAGAAGAGAGAAAGAAGAGAGAAAGAAGAGAGAAAGAAGAGAGAAAGAAGAGAGAAAGAAGAGAGAAAGAAGAGAGAAAGAAGAGAGAAAAAGTAATGAGCGAGACGAGAGAGACAAGAGGGAAGAGTTGGAGCATGGACGTACTATCTTGTTTGAGAATTGTATGTCCGTGGTTGGAGAGAACGAGAGAAGATAAAGAAGAGAAGAGGAGAACACAATTGAAAGTAGGGAAAAGAGAGATAAACTGAAGAGATGAGAGACAAAAGAAGAAATAGAAGAGCAGAGAAAGAGGAAAAAAAGAGCGGGAGAGAAGTGATGCAGAGAAAGGAAAGAAAAAAAAAAGAAAACGAGAAAGAGGGAAAGAGGAGAAGATTAGGAAGAGGATAGGAAAGGAGAGAAAGAAGAAAAAAATAGAGAAAGAAGAGAATTAGAGAAAGAAAACAAGGAGAAGAGAAGAGAAAGAAAGAAAGGAGAAGAGAAGAGAAAGGCGAAGAGAAAGGAGAAGAGAAAGGAGAAGAGAAGGGAGGAGAGAAAGGAGAAGAGAAGAAAAGAATGATTACAGAAGAAGAAAGGGTAGAAAAAGGGGAGAAAGAATGGAGGAGAATGAAATGGAGAAAATGTCAGAGGGAAGAATATGGGAAGAAGATTGAGAAAGATGAGAAAAAAGAGAATGGAAAGAAAAAAAGAGAAAACTGTGAAGAAAAAGAAGTGGAAGAAGAGAAAGGAGATAAGGAGGTGAAAGAGGAAATAATGAAAGGGATGAAAGAAGAGGCGGAGAAAGAGAAAAGAAAGAAAAGAAAGAAAAGGAAGAAAAGAAAGAAAAGAAAGGAAAGAAAAGAAGAGATGAGAGCGACAAGAGCTGACAAGAGGGAAAAGAGAGATGGGAGAAATGAAAGTGAAAGGATGAGGAGAAAGAAAAAAAAAGAGGACAGAAAATAGTGGAGGAGAAAAAAAGCAAAAGAAGGAGGAAAATTAAGACATGAGATAGAAGGGAGGATATGAAAGAGTCAGTGGCGTAGCTAGGAAATTTTCCAGAGGGGGCAAAATATTCAAGTCAGCGATTGAAATGGAACATTTTTGTCGGGGGAACTATTATCGCTGTCGCGGCAGAGGCGCGCCATCGGCAAAATGCAACGTTTGATGACAATGTAATCATTTCTTTCTTGGTCAGGATGGAGCCAGGGGGGGCGACCGCCCCCCCCTGCCCCCCTGTAGCTACGCCACTGGAAAGAGTAGAGAGAGTGAAAGAAGAGACAAGAGAATGTTTAAGTAAATCAGAGAAAGGAGAGAAAAAGAGGAGAACAGAGAGAAATCAAGAGGAAAATAAATGAAAAAGAAGAAAGAGAAGAGGAAAGGAGAAAGACTAGAAGGAGAGGAAGAAAAAAGCAACATTTAAACAGAATGGTGATATGTAATTGAAGGAGTATAAAAGACGAAAGTGAAAGAGGAAACAGACACAATGAAAAACAAGAGGGAAAAGAGATAGAAGCAAGAGGAGAGATGGGAGAGAAAGGGAGGAAGAGAACGAAGAGGAACTGGAGAAAAGAGGAAAAGGAGAAGATGATAATGAGGAGAATAAAAAGGAGGAGAAGGAAAGAGAAAATGTGCCAGAGAAATGAAAAAAGGAGAAGCAGAGAAATAAGTAAACGATTAAGGCCTATCTATAATGCCTAAAACTAATTAAAGAAATCCAGAAATAAACTTTTTTTTTCATTTTTAACAGCCATTACTAAAGTGTGTTGGCTTCTCTGAACGAGTGGCCACTACAAAGGCAGTGATGAACCTTTGCCACTGCCCACTGGTCATCATTGGCAGCCTACCACTGCTGTTGGTCCACTGTAGATGTCAGTCAAGTAGCAGCGCGCCTGGTGGCAAATTAAGGTGTCACAAGCTGAGGCCTATAGTTGCATGGAGAAGGCTGAAGGGCTCACACCTACAGGAGAACAATTCTTATCATCAAAGTTGGAATTACCCAAAAGATAAGAGCAGAGACGTTTATGAGTGTTGATACATATTGAAAATAGTGGACAAAAATATAGAGATACACTCACACTCCCCAAAGGAAAATATTGAAATTTATACAATGTGAAACACCAACTGGATCTTAATTATCAAACTGGATTAACTTCAAAATGACTGGAATTTGGATTTCAGCACTTTTCATAGGGATTTTACAACTAACCTGGGCCGACCTCTCTCCCAATGGGTATGTTAAACACTTTTATCAATTTCTTATCTCTCATAAAATTGTTTAACCAGCAGATCACAAATTTTGTTATCAGGAAAGAACTCCCTCTGATTTTGAGAGTGTATTGGTTTAAAGGATTATCCTGGTGCAGATAAAATGATCTATCTAATTAAGTGCAAAGTGGTTAATATGGTTAAATAGTTTCATTGTAGACCTAGTTGTGATTTGTTGATATCATGGGTGTAGGCAGATATGAAACTTCTTTTTAAAAGTTTCAATCATGTGGTATTTCTATGTAACGTTTTCTTTGCTTTGCAATAATCAAGATTATCCTTTCAGGTCAATTGAATAGATGAAAACATAGATAATTAATTAATTTCAACATACAGATTGAAAATGGTTGGCCCATGTGAAAAATTTATGTGAAAACAGGGTATCTCAGACGTATGATTAAACGTAAATTTATAAACATCAATTGCCATAATTTAAAAATGTCATAAATGACCATTATTTGTAATGCTCAAAAGATTCAATCACATGAATTAAACCTTGACTACTAAAAGTGACAAACCATTTCATAGTGAAAAAAAAACTGCATTTGCTAAGCCTGGCAAGCTGAATTCTGACGAAACTCTTTTTCCATCTGAAAATTCATTTATAGGAGTTGGCCTATGCCATTTTTATGAAGTCACTTATGAATGCTAAATTTGAAACCAATATAGTGTGGACCAGTATCATCATATCCATCAATACATGCATATCAAAGGGTCATGACTATTCTTTGATGGTGCATTGGTGCTGCACAGCAGTTCAGATTCAGCAAAATTGCATTGCAGGCCTACATAGTAGCTCACAGTATTTTGCCTTAATCTCTTAGACTTATGGAAACAATTCCCAGTAAGCAGTATTTCTGCCTATTGAAAATACTGCAATCAAAGTAGATGCTACTTTACTTAGATTTCACAAGTTTCCTGATTGTGTTTCTTTTTGTATCGAAGCATGTATTTATTACAATGTTTTCTTTCCTACTTCACCAATGCAAGACAACAAGTTGCCATTTCCAACTACTTAGGGTATTTATAACACCCCAGGTTACCAGGGGTACATACTGTTTCAATTAATGTCCAGCTATTTGGCATTTACAGGGTAAAAGTGATAATTACCCCAATTTGTTAAGACCAGGGTAAATCTAAGAGGGTAAGGAGGAACCCCCTCAACAGCTAAGTACCTAGAACCTACTATGTAGCTACTGAGAATTTTTGGTTGATGATGAAACCATGAGAATGAGGGGGTAGGCCTGTACATGTACATATTTCTTCGGTGTTTTTGTAGAAAACTTATGTTTTTGTGATTTTTGGTGATTATTATTAGTGATTATTGGTAATTCTCGATAATTGTATGACATTGTCTTTTACACTATCTGAGAGGATATCAGACAGGAACTGTCCAAAGATGTAATAAATATTGATCTCTCTGTGTCTCTCTGTGTCTCTCTGTGTCTCTCTGTGTCTCTCTCTTTCTCTCTCTGTCTCTCTCATTGGTGTGGTATTTATTGTTTTGATGAAGTTGCAAGAAAGTTTGGCATAGAATTATTTTCAATGAAGTTTCAGTTTCGATCTCGACGAATCACAGTTTCCATGTCCAGTGAATTTGTTTAAAAATATTTAATATAATTATTTTTTTAAACAACATTTCACTGAGATGACTTTCACCAAATTGAAACTTTTGAGTGAAATTTGGATGAATTCTTTTTTCTATTGCCTAAATCTTACTCCAAGTCCAAGATAAGGGGCTGATTTCACATTTATGGATATGTTGCAATTTGGCAGACAGCAGCCAAAGCCATGGCTAAGGTCATCATCCATAAATTTGCTGTAGAAAAAGGGCTTTCAGCTGTTTTACTCTGTAATTATAAATTAATAATTTTATAATTTATCGATCTCGAGCTCAGGTACATCTACTCTATATGTAAAATTGCAAGAGGGTATCAGGGGAAAACTTTGGCTTATTTGTCAAATAATTTTCTTCTCTTCCAATCACTTATAAAAATCTAAAAAATTTCAAAAAAGAAAAAAAGAGCAAATATTTGCAAAAAGAAGAATGAAATAAAGATATATTTCAAGACAGTCACAATCAAAGATAGAATCAGGTACAGACAGAGAAATTAAAAGAAAATTAAATGAAATGTGATCAAAGATAAGAGAGGGAGAAGGCGAAATAAAGGGGAAATATGTGAAATCACTGAGGCCAGAAATGAACAGTATTGTCAAATAACTGTTTAAGGATAGGGTTTCATTGGTTTTAGAGTTTAGTTCCATTTAAGTGTCGAGAAATAGCCCTTATCTCAAAGAGATATCATACGATTGTCAAGTTCCACAGAAACAACTGACCGTTATCTTATATCTTGAGAAAAAAATTCAAGAAAAATTTCTGAAAAAAAGAAAAACAAAAAACATAGAAAAGCAAAGCAAATTGAAGATATCTCGAAATTCACATCAAAACCAACAAAAGTTAGCAAAGTGGACCACTCACACTAAAATGGCTCTTAATAGTGTTTACTTTATCCTGAAAACCTATGTGGAAAACTTACGTTTCTCTATGTAACCTCCTTTTCTGAGTATGAAGGGTAGTGGTACCAACTAAGGGAGTTAGCTCAGTGGGTTGGACTATGAGCACCCAATTGCTGGGTCCCAGATTATTTTACAGCTCTTGTTCTGTTTCAATCATTTTCCGTTCATTGTTATGTCCTCTTCCTGTCCTGATTAGCCTGGCAAGTGCATGAATAAAGAACGTAAGCCCGATCATCTACATATTCATCCACAAAACTGTATACAGTACTTCAATTTGATTGCTTGCAATCAATCAATCAATCGATCAATCAATCAATCAATCAATCGATCGATCGATCGATCTATCTATCTATCTATCTATCTATCTATCTATCTATCTATCTATCTATCTATCTATCTATCTTTCTATCTATCTATCTATCTATCTATCTATCTATCTATCTATCTATCTATCTATCTATCTATCGATCTATCTATCTATCTATCTATCTATCTATCTATCTATCTATCTATCTATCTATCTATCCATTCATCTCTCTGTGGGACCTTCATCCATTTGGTATAAATCCCTTACAAAACGGTTACTAAATTTATGTTAGCTCTCATACAACTCTTTGAGAATAGCTTTTTTTTATAAAGAAGAATTTAAAGGTTTTGAAATCTTCTAACGTTGTCTCAACAACTTAAAACTATCCCATTCTTTATTTTAAGGACTTTGAAAACAAATCTTAAGTATTTGGCTTTTCGTACCAGTATGTCACAGAGTGGTCCCCTTGTGAGATATTTGGAAGCTTAAACATTTGTGAAAACAATCTTCTCCCCAGAGGATTTTTTCTGAGTTTTTTTTAAGTGATCACTTTCAGTCAGGATAGCTGGAGATCTTGAATTCATGAAAACATTGTAAATTTCAGGTTTGAAGTCTTTAAAAAAATAGGTTTTTGGAAGAGGTGTTTTGTATGTTTTTGAAAGAGTGTCCATTTGTGTTGAAAAAGAATGTTAAGTTAGCCTAATTTGCTCATTTTTTCTATTTTCATTTTCTTGTAAAAAAACCTAAAAAGAGAATACATACAGATCTCCAAAATGAGCTTTGCAGTGATGGTATTCTCATATCTTGTCCTAATTAGCCTACTAAGTGCTTAAATACGGGACATAAAGCTCTAACCAGCCATATTCATCCATCTTTATGGTGATGGACTTTCGTAGTAAGAGAAAAATTCGAAGTGAAGTCACTTGCAGAAATTCCTATTGTCAAAGTTTGTCATTGTGAAACATCCATGTATTGTATTACTGTGATATATGTGATTTGATTTAAAACGAAATAAATAAAATCTACCTACCTACCTACCATCCTTAGAAGATAGGCAGAAGGAAAATGTAGGCCTGAAACAACAGGTTGTATGACATTTTAATTTCACTTGTATTATGATAAGAAAATAACAGTCTGCATGCAGTGAGTTTAGGAAGGATTAAGAACCCAACTTTTGCCTTAAAATTGAAACGTTCGTTTGGAAAGGAATCACAAATGTAGAAAAGTAGTCCATATGGCTTTCTTGCACTATACTGGATATAAAAATTCTGCAAACATTTATTCCTGTATAATTCTGGCAAGTACCACTATTTACTCTATTCCACCATCACTAACTGACAAACCATACTACATATTTTAGAACACATTAACTTTCATATTCACAATGATTTTACCATTGTCCAACATCATAATATTTTCATAGCAGTAAAAGTCAGTATTATTTTCATGCTATTAAATCTACTCCTCTTGGACACTATGGAACATAATTATAGTGTCAGTTTACAAGTATGTCCACTGCATAGAGTGTCACAGTGGAAAATAATGGCACCCCTGACTTTAACACTTTTACTTGGTCATTTAAATAGCAACAATGACACCTGGACCTGACCTCAGTGGAAAAATGACCTATCTCAAAAAGTAATAGTTTACTAAACCGATTGTTGCAATTTTATGGTAATTTATATATCAGGGTCCACCAAGAAAGTGACACCATAAGTTGATAAGTTAGAAATCAAATTTGGAATCAAATTGTTTTTGACACATTTTTTTTAGTGTTTATTCAAAATTTCCTAAAAGTGATATCCCCTGTCCTCTTGTCCCGTCCTCTTGTCCTGTCATCTTCTCCTTTCCTTTTCTCTTGTCCTCTTCTCTTGTCCTTTTTTCTTGTGCTCTTCTCTTGTCCTTTTCTCCTGTCCTTTTCTCCGGTCCTTTTCTCCTGTATCCTTTTCTCCTGTATCATTTTCTCCTGTATCCTTTTCTCCTGTATCCTTTTCTCCTGTATCCTTTTCTCCTGTATCCTTTTCTCCTGTATCCTTTTCTCCTGTATCCTTTCCTGTGCTCTTTTCTTCTCTTTTTGGAACAGAAATTTATAATTTTATCATGCATTGATTAACCACAAAATTCCAAACAAAATTGTGTGACAACTTTATATAAAATTCATACACTACCATCCTCAAGTGCATGCAGTAAATGAAGTAGTTCCTCCTGATAACAATTATGATTGCACTCCGAAAGTGCATGACAATATGCACTAAAAGTGTTATCATCTGTTTCAGTGCTCTCATAGAAATCATAAACTGACCATTTCCAGAAATTTGCTCCTGGACTGGCTAAACATCACTTCATACAAGTGGGCCCTTCCGGCAAAATGTTTCATCCGCATTCCACAACAATGTTAAAATATCAAAATGTGTCAAAATGGCGCTCTCCTGTCATAAATGTTAGCAGACGACATTTGAATGAAAGTGATCTGATTTGAAACAATCGCAAATTAAATTGATTGAGTTTTGGTGGAAATGTGATCAAACTTACAGGCGATTTCATTAGCATGCGATTCTTGTCATTCACACTTGGCTGTGAGGAATCAATGCTGAACAGGCACTTGCTACGTTTGATATATCAACTGTGTTACGTTCTGTTGGGTCTGAACCAATCAGATCATCCAGAAATGCTATGTATTTTGAGGGTCAAGAACCTAAGAATCGTGTACTAATGAAATCACCTGTAATAGAAACTGATTTTCTGTATTCGTATGAAATTTTGGAATCTGTTGAGTGCAATGCTTGATAAATAGATAGATAGATAGATAGATAGATAGATAGATAGATAGATAGATAGATAGATAGATAGATAGATAGATAAATAGATAGATAGATAGATTGATTGATTGATTGATTGATTGATATATTTAGTTTCAAACAGTTACGTTTTGGAAGCCAGAGAAGCATTGCTGCTTATAGAACTGGCACCTGAGATAGATAGATAGATAGATAGATAGATAGATAGATAGATAGATAGATAGATAGATAGAAAGATGGATAGATAGATGGATATAGTCTGACAGATAATCTGATAGATAGTCTGATAAAACAGTCTGACAGATAGTCTGATAGATAGTCTGACAGATAGTCTGCCAGATAGTTTGATAGACCTGACAGATATTCTGACAGATAGATAGACAAGAGGGCTCGGATAAGAGGCAAAATCCAACTTTTCTTTGACTATTTTAATCCCTTGTGGGTACAAACTTTGAAATGGTGTATCAGTGGTAATCAGTTTCAACCAGTCTTCCTCTTCAAAGTATATATTTAAGTAAATTACTTCATATTGCATAATCATTTCAAATTTATAGTTATGCAAGCACTCAAACATACTTAGCAACCACAATATGTTGACTGTTAGTAGGCCTAATCCCTCTTGAATTTACTTCAGACCGTTATAATGATACAGCTATCCATAGAAACTTTAGAAAGTTAAAAACTTGGAATTTTTGAGAAATCCCCACTTCAGGAAACTTAAAATGCCGTCTTCCTTTGAACCGTATTTCTAACCGTATACCTGTAATTGAGGAATGTTTTATAGAAACCATGTTTTGCTGGCCAGGTGTCTTTGGAACTTTTAAGTGTCACATGATATGGTTACCATGCCAACTGTCAACAATGGTGGTATTGGGAGAGTTTGGGAAAATTGCTCACTCTAGAAAACATCTGCAGGCCCTTCTGCCTTCACTGTAAAAGTGTGCTATGCTCTGTGTCTCAGACTCTGAATGGGAGGGAGGGGGGTTAGCTACAAGTTGGTAGTGCTGCTAGCATCCAATTGCGGGGTCCCGGGTTCGATTCCAGCACTGGTCGAGTCACATGGATGGATCTGTGGTGGACGGACAGTTCAATCATGCTTTCTTGCAGTGTTATCCTTCAGCCGTTGTTATTACAGTCTGTAAATTTGATATGCAAAAAAAGTGGACTGTTGCACTGTGAAAATGGAACTTTGTGTGTCATCATACCGATGATTTGTCATGATCATACCAATACTTTCAATGTGAATTTGATTTACGACTAATCCCTCGTGTTGGTGACAGGCAAACGAAAGGATTATGTATCTGATTTTCAATCTAAAATTAGTAGGCCTAAATGGTAAATCAAATGGCCTTCTGCAGGGCGGTCCAGGGACTCTCTCCTCTCATTTTATCAATCACCTCTCATGAGTCCCAGAAATTGTCTGAGGGAATTGGAGCAACTGTTTATTAATTGGGAGCACACTATAAATCTAAATGTAACAAAACTATGTAGGCCTAATAAATAGGGTGCTTTCAGGTAATTTTCTCCAGTGCAAATATTGAGGGGGCGCTTTAAAGTCTCCTATAGGTTTGTAGCAGGTAGGCTGAGAGAGGGGGGGGGAGTTATGATATTTTTAGTCTTTTTCTATTTATTTTTTTCACAACACATATGACACAACATCCCCAATGTTTTCTGGTGTTTGTTTAACAACTGACACACGACTTTGCATGCATATATATCATGAGAAGGTTTAAAGAAAAAGAAAATGGAAAAGTTTAATCCTGTTTGAAAGTATACCCCTCTCAAAAACCTGACTGGGATTTCAGAATATCATATTTACAAAATTTTAAGAGGATTCTCTCGGTTTGTGATCGCTTGTATCTGTTTTAAAATTGTTCCTAAATCCCCTCTTAGTGTTAAAGTGGATTTTGATGTTTTGTTTTTCACACATTTTCACCCTTCACTGCCATAGACAAAATAGATATTGAAGCTGTTTTCTGATATATGAAAAGCAGAAAGCTCTCCAGACTGAAGAGTTGACCATAAACTTGGGGGTATTTGTGTTGCGTACTGGACTGGACACCTCCTCCGGTTCAGAACAACTAGGGATGTCATTGAAAACAACTTTTTTTCGATGCGATTTTCGGAAAAATTTATTCCGATGCACCGAAGTATCGATATCTTTTCACAAACCTTGAGAAACGGCAAAATCCTAACTTTATCGACGAGTTTTGTGCTGAAAATCACAAAAACTCTGAATTCACGTCACTCCCATCCGCCATATAGAATCACGCTGTCTCGTTTGCGAGATTTCAGACGAGAACAGAGCAGTGGTGGCACGGTTTTGATGTAAACAAGGTGAATTCTACTGGATTTCTTGCTATTTTTACCAATAAATATGTGAAATACTGTGGAAATAATTTATTCGATACAAGTTTGCGCTATTATATCGATACGTTATCGATTCGGAAAACTTTCCCGATGCATCGATTTCTGCCTAATCGATGACAGTCCTAAGAACAACCCCATTGAAGGTACTCCAGTCTGGTCCAGGAGGAGGCAGTCCAGTTTTCCCCTTGTTTTGTGCTGGTATAACCCGGATCAGCGGGGTAGGTCATCCTACTTTTTGTTGTGGAGGGAGCTGCACATTATTGTTAGTGACCACCGTATGATGTTGAGATGAGAAGACAGGGAGTCCGGCACATACCTTATTAATTCAGGGATGTCCAGGATCGTTCAGTTGCTCGAGTATAGAATACCGGACACAACCCGCCTCAATTCTACAGATAAATCTGTATAGCCCATGTGCATGATTTTTTGGTACTGGTGATTGTCCTGTACCGAAGAGTTGGTGGCACCGTACCTGTTCAAAACGGTCCATTCCGCAACACTTTAGATGAAACGCGCTCACATTTTAAATATTTTCAGAGTTTTTTGGACAACTCTCAAGTCAGGAGTAAAAAAGACAACATTGGTGTCTGTTGTTTGAAGCAGCGAAGAGTGTGAAAATGTCATGTCGCAAATTCCACGAGTCTCTTGCTGCGATATAGCTGTATGAGATACATTTCAAAGTAAGACATTTGATCAAGAATTTTTTTTTTTCATTTGAACATAAAATTCATGAATTTGCAGTAAAATTTTTTTATTTAAAAAACTTATATATTATTCAGAAGCAATTAATAGGTAAAGGACTTATCTAGATGATGCCACACAGCCATAGGCCTATTCAATATTTTCATTATATTTATTCAGTTCCCCCATGGCCTAATGGTCAAGACTGCTTGTCCACAACTGGCTTTGAGGACGTTGGTTCAAATCTCACCCCGGCAACTCACTTTAGTCCGAGCCCATGGGACATAAAATGGAGGCGGGTTGTATCCAGTATTCTATGCTGGGGCATCTGAAAGATCCTGGGCATCCCCGAATTAATAGGGTATGTGCCAGACTCACAGTCTTCTCATCTCATCATCATATGGCGATCGCCTGCCTCGATATAGCCCACTAAGGTGCTGCAGAGACGTAAAACACAAACAAACATAATATTTATTCCACCAAGACACCAGTTTTACAAAGCCCCTTAAAATTCCACAAAAAATTCCTTCCCCTGAAAATAGATATCTCAACAATCCAAATTTAATACCCTTGACCCAAACGTATGGCACTATGTTTCTTAAGTGTTTTAAAAGAGGGTGTACTGCACAATGTGCATGGGGGGTAAAATGAAATGTGGCAATTTAATCCTCCTTACACCTCCCCTCTCCGCCCCTGTTGCCCCCTGTTGGCAGTGACGGATTCCTGGAAACAGCTGGAATTGGGGGGGGGGGGTATTTCACGTTACTGTAGCTTACATATGTAGAAGTAATTTACTTCTTATAATAAATCTGCAGAATTGTTCGAAAATTAACCATTCATGACAAGCAATTGGCCAATCACGCAGTCAATCATGCAGCCAATCATGCAGTCTAACGAGCAATCAAACAAGCAATCAATTGATTAGGCAATCGTTGAATTCAAATTTAAATCAATCAAAATCGATCTATATCTATCTATCTGTCTGTCTATCCATCTATCCATCTATCCATCTATCCATCTATCTATCTATCTATCTATCTATCTATCTATCTATCTATCTATCTATATATCTATCTATCTATCTATCTATCCATTTTCTTTTGGTTGTATTAACTCACCCAGGGATAATACAGTGTAGGCTATCAACTTTGTCCATACAAACCTCAGCTTAGTATTCTTGCAGTTTCTTTGATTTTTTGACAAAAAAGTCACCCGTTTAGAGGAATGTGTCCAAATCACCAAGGAATTCGCGCATTTCATTAAACTAACAAATCTATTCAGACGATTTTTCACAGATATCTAACAATACGATTCCACTTTCTTTGTGTAAACACTGAATTATCAAGTTATCCCTCTTTAAATGGTCTTTTAATGAACTATTTTTTTTTGCTGGACCTTTAATTTAAATATCGTCTGCTGCTTTGATTAAATTCTTCTTTTCAATCTGGCCACCTTGTGGTCATTTATTGCCTCGTCAGTGCCACCTATATTCTCCATTTGACACAACATTAGTCAAGCTACTGTCGTCTAATAGCCATAAAATGGCCACCATGAATTTCATTAACTGTATAAATTGCTGTGTCTTGTGGAATGGGGGCTGATTCTGCCATAGTGTGTATTTTTTTCACTGGATTTTCTCCCACCCCCCCCCCAAATTTATTATTTTTCCTAGGTAATTAGGATCATAAGTATATTTATTGTCTGTTTAAAAAACCCAAGAATGTAACAGGCGTTAACTTATTTTCCTCTGTGTAAAATTATAATCTGAAGTAAAGAATGACAGATTTAACTAAAACAATTGAAATTTCTTTCTGTTCAAAGTCGTTTTTATCAATTTAAAAGTTTGCGACAAGGAATGAAATCAAAGTTCCAAAAGGTTCTTTACGACTACTTCGAACTTCTCAAAAACACTTATTGACCCTTATTTACCGGCTTAGAAATGATTATCCTCCAAATTCAATCGAATTGTTGACAGTAATCCACACTTCAAAATTTGCGCGAATGAAGCAGACAAAATTATCGTCTGCTGGACGTTCCAACTTGCTGGAACTCTTTAATTAGAATGTAAACATGGCTGCTGTGCACTTGAAAGACACTTGACCATGCAAATACCCCATTGAAGGCAATCGTGGCCTTGGTAAATATTTGTTTCTCCTAAAACGGATGATTAAATTGCCAGTCCAATGGTCACCTCTGAGCTGCCTCTAGTATTAGGTTTGGCCTTTCATATAGGGGTGCTGGGTGGTCATTTCACTGCAGAGGCGGATCTAGGAATTGATCTAGGGGAGGGTTACAAATCATGAAATTCATGATATTGATTACAATGGCAGAAATGTGCAGACAGATCTATGGATACAGAGAGAAAAGATAGATGCATTAGGAGAATTTGACTGTCCTCCATATAGGCCTATACATAAATATACAGGTACACCAGAAAATACCCATTAAGAGTGGAAGAAAGAAAATAAAGAATAATGTGAGTAAGCTGTCAGATTTCTTTCAGCAGAAATGACTGACTGCAATATTTAGAGCTTTGAAAGTTGCATCAGTTTGATGAAGATATGAGAGAGGATTGGTGTAGAACACCTGGGAAGAGCAGGATCGAGAGGGACAGATATATAGATTGGTTAAATTACATTTTTCTTGTAAATTCTCTTAGGATTGATGGATAGATATATAGATAGACACACTGATAGATACATAGATAGATACATAGATAAATACATAGATAGATACATACACTCCTGCTCATAAATATGGAATACTTTTTTGGAAAAAGGTGTGAAATAAAAGTAAATTTCAGGGTGTGAATGCAAACAAGGTCCATTCTAAAGGTCAAGTCATCTTCTCTAATCACTCTTTGAAAGCCTCTACAACATTTTTTGCAAGAATTTAAAATATTTGGTTGAATTCAGGTAAACCTAAAAAACCCCCTGAATTTCCATATTTTGTGCTGCTGGGACTATCGCTACAGCATGCATTTTACACGAGCATGTTCTTCCCTTAAGGGGTCATTGGAAGTAGTTGCCATTGAATCAGACCATCATGTGCTCCAGCAGAAGTTGCTAAAGTTATCAATTTCAATGGAGAATGTTGAAGTATTCCATATTTATGAGCAACGGTGTAGATAGATACATAGACAGATATATAGACAGATATATAGACAGATATATAGACAGATATATAGACAGATATATAGACAGATATATCAACAGATATATAGACAGATAATATAGTTGGATACTTTGGTCGATACATATGCAGATACATTGATGGATTGGATACTTGGATAAATAGATAGATAGATAGATAGATAGATAGATAGATAGATAGATAGATAGATAGATAGATAGATAGATAGATAGATAGATAGACAGATAGATAGATAGACACAGAAAAGAAATAGATACATACATAGATACATCTATGGACAGTTTGACACACTGGACAGATAACTTTGTATCAGTTGAGAGACATGAAATTGTTCTGGTAGCGACAAAACAATTGCTGCATATTCGATTATTCACTTTATGCAATATTTATTTTGTGCAGTCTTTACCAGCAGTTTTATTGGTTCCAATTATCCTCAATAAAGATAAGAAATGATGGATTATCAGCATTTGCATACAATGAATAACTTTTGCAAGTTAACTTGTTTTTCATCTATGGTGAATTTTTGTGACATTGCCGTATGGCAAATGAAATTATTTTTTGGTTTTCAAAATAAACCGAGGAACTCATTTTAGGGACGAGGCCATGGCAGTGCACATAATTTTACAAGACGTGAACATCTATCGATCACCAATCTACTGACATTGTGTCATCCATTTTGTTTGAGTAAAACCCAGAAAGGGGAACATATTAATTATTGGTTCAATAAATCAACTAAATTTCATATAAAATGTATTGAAATTGTCTTGAATTGAAAGAATTGAGACCTATATATTTCCATTATTTTTTATATCCACCCAAAGGCTATATTATTATAATTTACTTCATAAGTCTGAAGCTGCATGGTATGTCACAATATGTTATGACCTCATGCTTGTCTTATACCTTAAAGTGCCACTTTCAAACACTGTAAAATATGTAATTCTTAATGTGAAATTTTGCTGACATGTGGAGACCTTTGGCTATAGTTACAAATTGACTAGTTGTTCCTTTGCTTACATCCAGAGGTCGCTGTATGTGCCCTTAAGTACTGACCTTAAGAAGTCAAAACATTCGAATTGTCATACTACCATTAATCTTGGGGTAGCCTTAAGGAATAAGACAGTACATGGTATGCAATTAAAGTTACACCACCACAAAGTGACTACTGTATGCCATCTGTTTGCAAAATGTCCTATGACAACATACCTTCAAATTCTTGCCCCTACATAGACACCCATCTCAAGGACAAATATTTTCATACCTCTAATTTACAGGTATATCAATGTTTTGACCTTCCATAAAACTGTTACCTAAGGGTTTGATCAGCAAATTGGCTTCAGGTATTTGTTTGATGTATTGTTTATCTGAGGGATTGAAGACAAAGTTTTCTGAGGCAAAGTTCTGTCTGAATAATACACAAAGTTGGAAAATTGAAACCGCTGTCCAACATAGTCCCAGACGACCTGGCAAGAGCTGGATTCGAACCTTGGACCCAGCGATTGATTACCACTGCATGAGCTAAGAGTCTCTGAGAGATTTGTGTGCCAAATTTAAGAAATGGAACTCTATATCATTAATATGGGGACAATGTCAGTGGAATAGCAACTTGGTGAAACATTTTTTGGTTTGAAAAGGGGAAATTTCTTATCAGTTTTCTCATGGGAATGTGTTAATGAATTTCCCAGAGCTCCAAAAAAACATGTGATTGGTTCTTATTCCTATTTTCTCATGAAAGTTTTTGCTGCTAACACATTGCAGCTTTTTTCCTCTTTGGTAACTAATTTTCTTTTTAGACATAGTTTATCTGAATTAGCCCTTGGCTGGAGGTTTAATGGCCTAATTAGTGTACAAAGGCAAAAAAGTAGGTCCTTAATTTGAAGACTGATGGCTTGATGTAATTATTGTTTCATCATGGTTTTTCATCTCTTGGAAAGAGGGGGGGGGGTGGAGCGTTGTGATGTCATCATGATGTCATCTGACCTGGATAACACTGTTATGTGTGATAAACCAAGTATTGAGTGATAATACAAGTATTTTACTCTTGTGACATTGGAATGAGTGATAATAGCGTAATGGCATAATTTGTCTGTGAGTGATAATACAGTATTTTCCACTTTGTGACATCTTAGTGAGTGAAAATACCAGATTATCCATTTTAATCATCATTTTGGCTAGGAAATAACCTCTAACTACCTTTGGGTCATTGAGACAAACACTCCATGGGTCAATCGGGACTTATCTGTTCGCGGTGTCTATCATTGTTTTGATTGTGATGTCACAACACTGCCCACATGACCTTAGAGGCTGCAATCAGTTTATACCATACAGTACACCATATCTATCCATTATCACAGTTCTGCAGCTAATCTAATTGTTATCGGCCAACAGCAAATAGGCTGGTGGCATCTGTTGGTTTATCTGTCCAAATCCAGTGGCAGAGAGCTCCATTATTTACACAGCTAAACAGACTGATTCTGTGTGATCTGCAATGTTTTATAGTCATATTGATGGCATTGATACACTGTTTTGGTTTTTCTCTTTTAGTTTTTTTAAGCAGGCTTCTTGAACTGGCAGGAAAATATTCTTTATAGTAAAGGATTGGCGACACAGCCTGCATCTTACCTGATCGCATGGTACGAAAAAGTGTTCGTCGACACAATCTCTTGACAATGTGACATTACTGTCCAGAGCATAGGCAAAAGTCTTGCCAGTGTAATTATTACATTATCACACTGATGTCAAAGTATATCCTACCAAGTCAGAAAATGGGGATTGGTTGCATATAATGTTGGCAGTGTAGTGATACTCCATGTCGGTGAATAGTACAGGTATAAATGCTCAACACGCCGCTGTCTTGCCTCTGTGGGCCTTAGGCATTTGGACAGTCAACATGTGTATTGAAGGTTTCCCAAAGTAATTTTTGCTGAAATTTGGTCATAACAGTGGTTGAAGTTTAAATAAGCCATTGTTATACCTTAATCAGCTTTGTGCTAGCCCAAGCCAAAGAATTCACAACATTTGGTAAATGAAAAAAAAAAGGAAATAAAATGTTCATGCCACATACACATGGGGGATAATCATAAAGCGTTCTACTTGAGGGTACGCGTTCTGATTGAGTTGTGGACACGTTCTTATAGAAGATATGAGTGAACGTGTTCTTTTGGAGTTATAGACAAGCATTTGTGAGGACAGTGACTGACCTGCAATTCATTGTGTGGTTGTAATCTTTGAAAATTGAAATTTTATCATTGCAAGGATTGCACACAAGCCATGAACTACCTTTCTGGCACTCTATGCAGTGTGTATTTATGTCATATACAATAAATAGAATATCTATTTTCATTAAAACAATAATTTGTTTGAAATTTGAAAAATATCATAGCTGCAGCCTGCTTATCTTTTTTTTGAAAAAGATTTTCTTGTTTGCTCTTTTGTTTTAGCGGGGTGCTTGCAGTTGTTGGGTGTTTTTTTTTGTTGATGGCTTGTTGGTTGTTGATTGTGCCCGTGACTAATTGGGTTGATTTTTCACCTCTATCCATAATCTTTGTTGGGTGCTGGTTTTTCATCATTTTTCATCAGCAAGCACAGTAATTATAGCATTCTGGCAGATTTTTAGATGGGAGTATCCCCTCTGAGTGGATGTTTGGACTTCTAGACTGTCAGATATTCAGATATTGCATAATGGTACTTCAATGTCATGTAGGCCTATAGGTTTGCCTGGTGATTAAAGAAAATGTAAATATAAAGCAATATTTTGCCTTAATTTTTTAATTTAAAATGCTATTCATGCTATTATGATGTGAAATCTGTGGACATCGTTCTGATTACATGAGATTCCGATACCACCTGGTCTTTCGGAAGGTACGATACTCACTGTCGGGTATCCCTAGTGAATTTGAGAGTATCAACATACATGTGATACAACCTTTTATCATTTCATCATAACAATAGCTCTTGTTGGTAAACACAGATGATAAGACAGACCATGGTGTATGTTATACGTTCGAGTATATCAAGTCAGATTTCCTGGTTAATAACCTGTCTGTGTTCTGCAAATGACTTCCGTATCTTTTCACTCAATCTTCGGTGTCATCCAGTGGCGTCCCTATGGGGGGGCACGGGGGGCACGTGCCCCCCCATATTGGACTTGTGCCCCCCCAGGTGCCCCCCCATATGAACTTTCCAACTCTGGCTAAAATATACAGTTAGTATAGAGGGTGCCCCCCCAGAGAATCGCGTGCCCCCCCAGGTGCCCCCCCGCTCGAGACCGCCTAGTTACATCACTGGTGTCATCTATCCGAAATCCAATTGGGTAAAATACACTTCCACTTCCAGGCAGGCCAGAAATTTCAGTCACCACTTACATGTAGTTGGTATTGTGTTTTTCTGTTTTTGCAGATAAAATGTTCGTTTTGAACATGATCTGTTTGTGTAACGTTATTTCGTTGGAACTCTTCACTCAAACTTTAACACATCCTTCATTCTGCTTACCCCTACCAACTTTCCCCTTGTTGTTCCACAAGGCCTACATTGCCCAATCCATAACTATCGATGATTTCCTGTACACCAAAGTCAACAGCTAACACTATACCTGTATATATCTGTATATTTCTTTCCCACTATCTCTGGCCCAAAAAGCTACAATAACCAACTTGCCCCATTTTACCCTACCTACCAGGGCCCTACCTTTCTCCATTTCACAGGTGATACATTCCACCCCTATCACAGTACATGTTGTCTTATCTTAGGGGTCATTTGACAGATAGGAATATCTAAAGCTAGTTCTAAACACCCTTCAAACAAAATGGACATATAAATCAGCCCTAAATGAGTTATGGTATGAGTTATGAAGACAACTCAACTTGTACCAGTGAGTTATGATAACGTGTGATGTTATGAACTCAGTTTTGGATACATTACTGTTTCGGAATATGCCATTTCAGTTATTGATATGGATGATTTTGATGAAAGACATTGGTAAATATAAAGCAGCATCTCCATTGAAAGTAGCTTTTGCAATGAAATGATTTCTTTTATCCTCAAAGGAGTACTGCTTGCCCTCCCAAATAATCTGTTCGCGTCACTGCTGCTGTTATGATTAAAGAAATTATTTCAAGCAAGAGTTTATCCAAATTTCAAGATCTAGATTTCATCCACTTTTCAATTAAATGCTTGGAAACCTTTAATTTCTGTAATTTTTTTTAAAAATCATCTACCCAAATTTTAGTTCTTTTGCCAGATTTTTGTTGTGTCCCTCCCCCCCCCCCCCTCCTCTCTGGTACGTCTATGTTTATCCTTGTGGAAATATTCTTACGAACAATGAGCGTTCGCAAGAATATTTCCACAAGGATGAGTGATTGTTCTTTTCTTAACTGTCCCTTCCCTTCCCTTCCCTTCCCTTCCCTTCCCTTCCCTTCCCTTCCCTTCCCTTCCCTTCCCTTCCCTTCCCTTCCTCTGAAATGCAAGATATAACCTTTCTATCACACCACTTCCATCTTCATTCTCATGACATCTTCACCAGCTTTCCTTCACCATATCTAAATACCTGATCTTGATGATGATAAACATTGTATTTATTGATTCTGTTCCATTGATGGACAACAGGGCTGATTTCCTGGCTGATAAAGTTTATAGATTTGCCTAAAACTAATAGAGCTGTATCTCTGGTTGGTTTGGATTGGTTGAAGCTACCTAAAGACAATAAATACCAATCAGCTTGGTTTGGTTGTTTGGTTTGGTGCCATGGTTTGGTTTCGTTGCCAATCACTGGTCTCTTGTGTTGTCAGTTTCAGACTTCACCTGTCACTTTCTTATCTGAGTAAACTGAGATTTTACTGAAGTCAAACAAATTTGACAGAATCACCAATAGTTAAGAAATTATCAAATAAGGCGAGGATTGTGTATGTCAGTAATTTTTAAGCCAAATTATGACTGTGTATAATTTTAACCAGATTATCACAATTATGATGGGTTTTGCAGTTTATCTTTTTCTTTTTTGTAAAATTGTTGATTTGACATACATTGCTTGTATACAAACCTAAAATTCAAACCAGTCCTTCAGTTTTCAAGATCGCACAAATATTTGTTAGAAATATCCACACAAATTATAGGCACCAACCCATGCAAATGCACTTGTTTTAGGGGGAAACAATTTTTGAGACATCTCTATCATCCGGGTAGTCAAGAGCTACCTATAGGGAGTACCACAGGGGTCTGTTAGGGGTTAACCATTCCCTTGGTGGGGGTAGCCCAGGGAGGTTGCCTTTAACCCAATTTATGATTGACATCCCTATTTTCATAATTGCTCGCAGGTCAACATGTGTTTTCTGGAGGTGTTTAACTACCAGAAAAGTTCAGGTATAAATTACAGGTAAATGGTGCTAAAACGGGTAAGTAGGGGATGTTTGAAACAAAAGTAGAAGCAGGAAATCTGAAATATGTCAAGTATTGTAAAATTTGCACTCAGAAAACTTTTCAAAATATGATTTTTTGCTCAATTTCAATATTTTTTGACTTGTTATCTAAAGTTATTTCTAGAAGTAAATATAAGAGTCACTTTTTTAATCATCTGTTTTCTTCTTCGTCTTCCTCTTCTTCCTCTTACTTTCCTTTCTCTTCCTCTTCATTGTCTTTGTCTTTTTCCTCTTTTTCTTCTTCTTCCTTCTTTCCTTATTCCACCAGTCCCTTCTCCATTCTTCTCCATTCTTCTATTGTTCTATTATTCTTTCTCTTATACCTCAAATTGTTTTATGTATAACAATCAATAAATTTATCACAGACCAGCCAAGTAGCAATTATTAGTAAATGACTAGAGCTGACTAGGATATCAAGTACAGAGCAACAATACCTAGAAATCCCTCAAACACACTCAAAGACTCTCCAAATATTTCTATCTCCTCATAAGGATAAGGATATAGATTAACCAGGATAGACAGTAATAAGGATAGTACTAAATATGGATAGATGACCCCTTAACCCTTAAGGCTTGATTAAGGGCACTTGATTGACAGTCAGGTCCAAAGTTGGCATACTTATTTCGCCCTTAAAGGGTTTGTGGTTAGGTTTTGGTTGACATCAATGTTAATCATTGATTGGCACCTAATTAATGTTGAATATTTGGTATTAATATGGTGATCAATGTTGTATGACTGTGGGGTTCGGGTGACAGCAAATACCGAATCTTCTGTAACATTTATGTCGAAGAATCGCTGGCTGGTTGATTTACACGCTTCAATTGTGTCATTGTGGTCTAATTAAATTTACTCTAATCAAGTTTATGTTAGCAAAATAAAATAGTCTGACATGAAAAATAACTTCACAAAATTATGAATGAGTAAATGTTCTGTGTGCAAACTTTAAAATTAATAGTTATTTACTGTCTCCTTAGACAATACTTGGGAAATATTTGGATTATACTATACACACAAAGGGATAGCACATCTTTAGAGGGTAAAAAGTATCAGTTTTGTTGGCCCCCAAAGGGTGGTTTTTGTTTCAAGTTAATTAGAAAAAGATTTTGTTTGTCACATACAGGTCCACCTACCACAGTTGAGAATTTGTTATTCATTCAAAATGTCAGATTTGTGTTTTGTTAAGAATTGTCAGTAAAAATATATAAGCAATGACAATGTAACAACTTCTGACGAGAATTTCAAGCACATTCATCAAGTTGTAGGTGATTTATGATAATGAAAATACAAAGTATATTTTTGCCTTATAATCTTGGATTTTCTTATAATATGTTCATCAGCAGGCAATCTTTTGACAGTGTAGTTGGTTTTGATTGAAAGATCATTATTTTGCCTTCTTGACATGTTTACGTTTTCTTCTTTGTCATGGGTTTGCAATCACTGGGCCCTAGGTTCGATTTGAGCTCTTGTCAGGTTACCTGGACCTGTGTTCAACAACAGTTTCAATCATTTTTCATCTCATAAGTATGATCTCCTCTTTTGCATTATCTTACATATTATACAAAAAAGCAGAATCTAAAGGCAAAATAATCTGTCATCCTTGTTCCTCGTTTTGTCCCTTCTGTGCTTTCTTCCTTCTCAATCTATCTCTCTTTATCACTGTCCTGCTGTCCCAAAGTGCTTCATCGTGTGATAAACACCCTTATCCACACGTATACTGTTTGAGAAGGAGCCAGCAGTCACTTTTTGTGTTACAGTTTCCCTCTCAGTTTTTACAAACCAGTTTTTGTCTTCTTCTTTTTTTTTCACACATGTCAGGGCGATTTGACTAGTCATTTTGTCAGTTTCACTGCTGGTCAATTTGGCAATTTGTCTCATTTTTGCTCCTAAATGTTAAGGAGGGGTTTTAACCTTGCCCCAGCCTCACCCCCTAGTTCATGAACATGTTTCACAGTCGATAACATGGGCTTAAAACCACCTGGAAAATATCCACTGAACTTATCCAGAACTATCAAGGAACCATCCAGCAATTTGAATTAGGTCCACCATACATCATGACACCTACTGGTGACCTTTGAAACTATTAGGGCAGCCATTGTGACCTCCAGGTCAAGGTCACACCACGAGGTCAAATGTTTTCACCTAAGGTCAAATGCCAGCGTGAAGAAAACGATTTGAAAAGTGGGAAAAATGTGATGTGTTTTAGATAGATTATTTTGAAAGAAAAAGAACACTGCTGAAGAGAAGAGAGAACTAAAAGAATTAGACACATTCATAGAAATGCAAAAAGATACCTACACACAGTTAGAAATAAGGGTAAAAATAAAGTAGCTTTAGGCCTATGATAACAGAGTAGATTATAGATATTTCATAGTAAGGTGAACAACAGCTATACTATAAAACGGAAAATAAGAAATTTAGATGCATTTAATAAACAGATAGGCCTATGCCTAGTTCTCACTGGTCACTAGTGCACTTGACATTGCGAGTCGACTCGCGTTACACAAATGTGTGAGATGCATAAACATGCAAGCACAACACCTTCGGTGTGAAAAATGTAATTAAAATTTGTCCCTGATGACTGGCATGCACAAAAATGTCACGGTTTACTCATTCTCGCCGAAAGCGGCCTCAAAACTTTGGTTCATGCCTCAGAGTCCGATTTTATTGTTCAAAATGCGCCTGACACCGTAGGATGCTGTTCATGGACTTGCAATAGATTGATAAGCCATTTATACAAAATTCACTGAAAGATGTATGTTGCCTGATTAATAGTGATAAACCAATATTTATACATTAATTTGTAAACATTCTTAAAGTAATCACTGGTTAGCAAGTCATGCACAAAACAAAACGCAGTTACAGACTGGCACTGTATAAAATGCATGGCATAGTTTTCAAAACAAACATAGATTCCGTCTTATTCCTCATAAACCCCAATGGCAGAGAGTTTCATAGTGTAGAATTTATTAGTTTGATACATCACAATTCACAAATAAGTTATCAGTCCGTCTACACTTAAGGGAGATTTTTAAGTACTGACTGGAGTCTGAGTTGATCTTGCAAGAGAGGGTTGCCACTTGGTGGCGCCTGAATGAAAACATTTGAAAAGTCTCTAGATAACTATGTAAACACAATCTGACTAGACTATATTTCTTTTAACTACCCATGGTACTTTTAACTGTCTTTTTTCACGTTTGAGCTGTTGAACCAATTTTTGTTTGATACAGTTTTTTAGCCAATTAATGGCATTATCACAGAAGCAAGCATTGAACTGTATATAAATTTCGGTTGACATTGTCCTTTTTCTCTTGAAAGTGATTTTTAACTGGTATGAAAAAGAAATGACTTTAATTGCATTACAGAAAATGGCACCCATAATAATTGAGGCTGCTATTTCCTTATTTCTAAAAACATCTACATGAATGTGGGTAAAAACAAGGTGGTAGCACTGTTTAGAGTGCAGAGGCCAACTGCCATTTTCTTCTCTTGTGAATTTTGACATTAACGATTTCCGTAAACTCAAAATGTTTTATGAAATGTTCAGTGTCAATTACAATTCTGTGACATACGTCTGGCAGTATAATGCTATACATCATTGGATAGCTGGCAAATATAGCTTTCCTATGATATCAATTACGCTGCTGCAAGTTAAGTAGGGACCGAGATATAGCCAATTGAAAAGTGCATTTTTGGGCGGCTGTAGCGCCAAGACCTGTCCATAACTTAGTGTGCCTATTACAATATAGCTATGGTCTGTAAGTGTACATTTGAAATTGCCATTACAGAGAGGCAAGCATTGCAATAGTAGGATATAAGCGATCAATATTTGCAACTTAGTATAATTGTTCCATTTATTGTGTGAAAAAAGATTCCGAACTGAATTCAGACTAGAGTATTGAAAATGCTTTAACCTAAAACATAGACTGATATAATGTATGTAGCTCAATATTAAAATTGATGGTTCAGAAGTTCCTTTGATACTGATTTGTTAGCACGATTGAAATTACCAATTTCAATCAAGATCATTTATGTCTGCCATCCAATAATAACAATTCCATCTGCACATCACTGATTCGCAAAACTGGAATAACCAACTGATCGTGTGTCACAGGCAATGTCAAATATTTTGATAAGATAAGAATTTGACAGGTTAATTAAATTGGACATCAATAATGGAATCCTTCAATGTTTTGATTAGCTTTTTTAATTGTATTGTGTGGAATGTCACTGTTCTCAGTGTTCTGAAGCTTAGTCAGCTCACAGGATCTGTTGCAGGAGCAGACGTAATGATGAGATGATAATTCTGTGAGTCCACTGTAAGCTCTTCTTTGTTACCAAGTGTGGGATCTTTCAATCTGCCTCAGTATAGGCATTTGGTACGAGAGCCACAACTTTAACAATAGCGACATCAAAATGAACCATTGAGAAGTCTCTTTCGAACGACATCTACACTGTAACTAGAGTAATGTTTATAATTAAAAGATTAGGTACCCACCTAAAAACTGCATGGAAAGCTGTCAGTATGTAACTTTATCTGCTTCATGGATCATCATCTTCACGAAATCTAATCACTCCTTCATCTATGCTCGTTTCATCTCATAGGGTTCAACAATTCTTACTGTTGGTTGTTAAGCAACACACAGACGTACATACAATTTGATACAAACACATCAAGTTGAATGCATAAACCCTCAGTTGGCAAGGAAACATTATGTAATAAGTAAATTATTATGTAAATTAATTTATATATGTTTACCTGTCCTGTATAAATTTAACTTATGTACCTTTGTTGTAGCTACTATGTTAAAAAAAATATTGTGATTGAACTTTGCTGAAACAGTTCTAATTGCTGTACTCCAGGGATTGAGTCAGAACAGAGTCTGATGTGTTTTTAACATTGTAGGACATTGCTTATCAGTGTTATATTGCCCTTGGCCTGGACAATAGAAGCAAATATCAGGTCTTTACCAAGGCTTACTGGACAAGCTGGGGATGGGAGATAACGGGAGCTGCTGAAACAGACTGGCTGGGGCATCATTGCTTGGGCATCATTGCTTGCATTGGGCATCATTGAAGCTTCATTTGAGGCATCTCTGTGTTGTTGTGGACTGGTATCAGTGAAGGGGTATCATGATGGGTGTTGGGCAGAGCATGGATGGAAGATATAACAGGAATTCATGTCCTGTATTTTTGCATTGTTGAGGCTAAGTACCATGCATAAACACGACATTGCTTATTAATGAGAGTTCGTATGTTGTCACATAATGTGCAGTAGAAATAATGTTGCCACAGCATGAACACAACATTGCGATTTTTCATATTGTGAGAATGTTGCCTCAACGCCGCATGCTAACATCATATCAATGTTTTGACAATGTCATTTCTATCATACAGTTCTTTGTAAGTTACACCAATGTTTCAACACGGTCACATAATTGGTCTAGATAGTCTGGTGGTTGCCTGCCAACTGCATGAGAATCAGATGTTGCAGGCTCAAATCAAGTCCCAGCCTGAGCCCTTCTTCTTCTTCTTCTCAATAGTTACAAACACCATGCTG
This sequence comes from Platynereis dumerilii, assembly GCA_026936325.1. Taxonomy (NCBI): domain Eukaryota; kingdom Metazoa; phylum Annelida; class Polychaeta; order Phyllodocida; family Nereididae; genus Platynereis; species Platynereis dumerilii. Next base: position 18,516,309 of record JAPTHN010000005.1, on the reverse strand, counting down.
AGCTGATCCACCAGGACTCGTTGCTCCACTTCACCAAAGGGTAAATGAGCAGGCCTACTTCCCTTTAGAGGTGCCGTGGCCTAGTGGATAAGGTGCTCGCCTCATAACTGATACGTTGCAGGTTCGAATCCCAACCATGGCACAGAGGAACTGAGCACATCCTCCATAGCTCTTTGCTCCATTCCACCCAGGTGTAAATGGGTACTTTGCAATAGGCCATGATGGCGATTGTAGAGTGACTTAGCATTGTGGCGTTGAATATGGCCACCTGGCTTAATACTCCCTGTATTGGGAGTTGAGTATAAGGCTGGTGCTTGAACAGGCTGAGGATACATTATCTATTCGTAAAAACTCTCTGCAATTATATAAGCAACTTTCTCTGACCCCAACACATATTTTAAAATTACCCTACGAGCAGTTGCTCTCCTACAAGAAACCTTATACAATTACTGAAAATGATGAAAAACGAACTGGTGAAGCTATACTATATTTTGGAATAGATTTCTATCACTGCAGTTGACTGACATATCTAAATTGCACGTATATCCATACTGATCAAATCAGTTTCATTGAGATTAGGCCATGAATGCATTACATAGGCTACTATATAATGCATCAAATTACATTACTCATTATCAGTACTAGGAACATAATGTCTTTTTTTATTCCAAATTAAGTATTGTTGCACAATTGCACATCCACAAACAATTAAAGAAAAACTTTCTCTGTGGTGATAGCATCAAAATCAGGCTTAAAGCTATCAATTTCACGGTGGTATACCATCAGAAGACATCATCTTTCAAGACCATTAGACTTTTACATTTCTCTTATCTTCCAAAAGCTGTGGCTTTGAGATATTGTCTGACAGTGCCTGTGGGGAAATGACGACTCACAATATTGTGATATAGTACATGTTTAATAGAAATATTTTGATAGATGTTGTTAAGTACTGAGAGGTCGTTACAGCCTGGGAAAACGAATGATACAATTGATACATGCATCTGGTTTTTTTGGAGTAAATTTATATCAGTGATATAATTTTCGTGTGTATAAATGATCAAATAGTCTGCAATGTAGTAGTACATAACCAGCACACATATCTATAGACACCAAATAGAATACGTAAACTAAATATTTATCAGTCAGTTAATATTCATTACCATGTTACCACTGTGCAACTACCATCCTGAATTGCATGGAAATACGCCTTATGGAGAAACCTTTATAACCTGCTGCAATAAATGCTTACCCTAAATCCAGCTTACCCATGCAGCATTGCAACATGCCCATGTTTCCTTGACAGAAAATGACTCACAATTGTGACTCACCCCAAATGAGTCATTGAGTCAGATTTCCATTTCCGGTAGTCGGATTAAGAAGGAAATTTTGTGTTTATATCCTACATGATCTCTTAGAGATTTTCTGGAGACCCTCTGGAGATGTTTGGAGATTGTCTGTCAGCTTCTGTTAGAGAGAGCTGAGACTTTTTGAAAATAATGGTTTTTTTTCTGCTGGTGATTCATTGCTTGGTCAATGTGTTTGTTTTTGGTTTGTAATGTGTAATTAAAGGTGCATTTGTGTAGTGATTTTGATTTTTTAGCCGGATCGCTTTGTGTTGTATTGTGTATTTAATGTGTCACATCTTGTTCCAAAATTTAATCAATGATTGGTACACAGAAGATAGGCAGGTGAGTAATGTGTCAGAAAATGTGTGAAAATGATTTGGTGATTAGAATCTGAGAATAGATGGATGAGTGATTGGGGCTTTATGTCCTGTGTTTCTTTCACTTTGGCAAGCTATAATCAGGACAGGGAGTACAGAATCTTGGGTGAAATTATAGACATTTTATTAATGTATGCACACTGATGTATGACATTTTATCCCATGTCTAGGCACATTTTCTCCCTGATACTTTGTTTTTTACTGGGCCAATACAGCAGGGAAAAAGTCAGTATCGGGGAGAAAAAACAGTATACGGTCAGCTGACCAGTATTTGCCAGGGAGTATACTGACTTTAGATTCATTAACCAATCACAGTGCAGCAATGTGACACACCCACTTTCAGCTCAGCCAGACAAGCCAGAGTTCATGCATGACTGCACAGAAGAAAAAAATCCATAATCCACCACTTCACCCATAGAAATACATAGAAGGGACATGAGGCTCTGGCAGATGAAGCAACCAAATCCACCATCTTGGAACTGCCCTGAATACTGGCACAATGGATCGTGACGTCACCAATAACTGTGATGTCACTTATAACAATGGCATGACGTCACATCATAATTAGTCTATTGTGACGTCATGTCTGAAGGCAGTTCCAATATGGCTGATTTGGTGACCTCATCTTGAGGTGGCATCATACAGCCTCATGTCCGTTCTATGTATTTCTATGACTTCACCACTCCACCACTGTGCACAGAGTTTTCCTGTGTTTTCGTTGTTGGGATTAGACTTCTTGGAGCGTGGTAACATTTTATAATTTAATTAAAGCAACTAGAGTCACCAATTTGAATAAAAAATGTATAGATAGACTTAACTTTAAAATGAAACAAGTGCTCTCTTACCCTATTATTTTTAAAAGTTATAAAATCAATTTCAAACTCACTTAATTCTGAAAACACACAGTTCTGTTGTTTGGAAGTGTATAATATACTTTAATTTATCAACTTCTGATATTTTATTGAAAGTTGAATTTTACATAGAATCGGTAATAAATATTAGGCTGATTTTAAAAATACAATTTTAATGTAATAGTAATAATAGTGGGCAGTCCATCAGCACTTTATTTTTCATAATACTAAATCATAAGACTATTAGAAGCTTTACATAATTCAATCAGCAATCAACTTCTCAACCTGTCAAACAGCCAATCCTATTTTTGAATATTATTATGCTAACAGTATAGCTGGACAGATGGACATCTAGATAGATAGATAGATAGATAGATAATTAGATAGATAGTTAGATAGATAGATAGTTAGATAAATTAACTGATAGATAGTTAGATAGATAGATAGATAGATAGATAGATAGATAGATAGTTAGATAGATAGATATATAGATAGATAGATAGTTAGATAGATTAATTGATGATTGGTTGATTTATCAATGTATATTATATAGGCTATGGATTTGCTATATATAAGATGTATACATGTAAGTCACAGGCTGGTTCAAGGCATTTTGAAAGACAGATGGATGACTTTTTATCTCGCAGTGTTACTAATTTCAATTAAATAGAAAAATGTGCCTAGACATGGGATAAAAAGGTCATACCATGGGTAGGTGCAGTACATCCCAGTATACTCCCCTCGACCCCAGTATATTCCCTCGACCCTTCGGGTCTCGGGAATATACTGGGGTCTTGGGGAGTATACTAGGGATGCACTGCACCTACCCATGATATAACCTCATAATATCTCATTGAAACAGTCATAATTGGCACATATTATGACACCATCATACACAGAAAAGTATATTCTTATAAGATCCACATATATACACCATCCTGAATATTTTCCTGTGGGTGGCCAATGTCACCATTTAATACTTGGCACCATCTTGAGTACTTGCCTTTGGCTGTGAAATACCTGCATGACCTGCCTTCCTCTAATATCCAGAGAAGTGCCAATAGGACAAGTACAGCCAATCACATGTCAGTGATTGGAATAATAATCAGGCATATTGCACTATGTGTGGTACTGTATGTGCTATGTGTTTAGTGGGTGTGCCTTGGTGTAGGGGTAAGTTATTGTTTATGTGTGGTTGACTTTTTTTTTACATCAGATGATCAAATTTTAAGAATTTATTAATTTTAGAGAGAAGATTGAGCATGTTCTGATGAATCCATTTGATGGTTAAAGGGGCTTTATATCCTCTATTTTTACATTGATTATTAGGTTATATAGCACAGGCAAGGATTATGGTTATGAGGAGAGGTGCACCCTTGGCACGAGATGAAGCATCTGTCTAACATGGAGATGCCTTGTGATTCCTGTACAAGGATGACCAAAAAAAGGATGACTTAAAAATACAACTTATTATTTAGGATATATTGGTTCAGTGCCAGTTTGGCAATTTTGTGAATCGTTTGTTTGGCAGCAGTCTAGTTTTGTTCAAATGTTTTTCGGCATTGTTTTTATTTCCATCTTAGCTAATTTAAGACGCAATTGGATTGATTTTGAACAATTAGAAATCGACGCAATTTAAAAACTTGGGTCATTGTGCACAGATTTAATGATATCTGCAAAGCAAATGATACCAAAAAATCTATGAAAAAGTGTCGAGTACTGGTGTTAAGTTTCAGTACATTTCAAAATTTTTAAGATGTATCAAGGTCAAAATTAAAATTGTAACAAGACATACACACAATTGTAAACAAAAGCTCTTTGATTTTATGGCTTTGATGTTGGATGGAATGGAGACAGACTGACAGAAAAATTGGACTAAGCAATATTGTAATACAGAGATACAAAAAAGTAGATCTACAAATATAGGCCTACATATCCTTACCATAAAAACAGTATGTTACGATATGAGCCCAAAGGCAATATAAAACTTCTGAAGTTATCTTTTGCAAACTCTTTTTCTGTCATGAAGCATGACAATCTCAAAGCAACTCAAAAAGAGTTCACAACTAGACTCAGGAAGTTGTGTGTAAATGTAGATAAGCCATGAACCACCAGGGGCTGTGTAGTGTCCCCAGAGAGCACTAGATGGCGTGCAAGTGTCATCAAGCTATAAATAGATCATGACAGAAGTTTGAAAAGTGCCAGCAAGAATTTTGTGTCTTCTCTATTGTGTGTGGTTTCCTCTGTGCGAGGTTAATCATTATAGTCCACATTTTGGGTATGGAAGATGGGGCATGCATAGGTATGGTTGGTGCAGGCATCTACTATATTATTAAACTGCATATGAGGGTTAATTAGTGAGGTGAGAAGGATTTCAAATATGTCACAAATTTTCCTCATATGTGGGATCTTTTTAACTACCAATTTAAAACTCGGGATTATAGGAAAGGATGAGGGGTCACATTATGTTTGAAAATTTCAGTAATATCACAACTTGTCCTATCTTTCACACTGGACAGAGAGACATATAACATCATTAGATGTAGAAAGAAAGAGAGAGATAGATAGATAGATAGATAGATAGATAGATAGATAGATAGATAGATAGATAGATAGATAGATAGATAGATAGACAGACCTTTACTCAGCATTCTGTAACTTGCCTGACACTCTGTTGCATCAAGTATGAGTATCACCACAGGCGCGAAAACACCTTACTGGACCGACCATCCAAAAACCTAGAAAAGACCTCCCACAAGGTCATCAGTGACCTTTTATACCAAATTCTAGTCACATAGGCCCTACAGGAGCTCAAAGGAGCAATGGTCCTACATACAACTTCAGAAGGGCATTATCCACTTCATTGGCATTCTGGTTGAGTCCTATTCAGAAGTATTAGAGGCCCACCACCATCACAAGGTCATAAACGGAGTCATATGGTTATCATGAGCGCAGTCATAACATCCAATGACCTATGACCCCAACTTGACCTAATTGAGATGAACTGTTGCTATTCATGACCTTTGTCATAAGAATACTTCCATTCCAGATTAATTTTGGTGGCTCAGTGGTTATGGTCCAGGCTCGCTGGTCTTTGTCTGTATGGGTTCCAACCCTGAGCAGAAAATCATAAATGGTTCCAGTGGACCTTTAAGAGCAAAATATGGCCCCGAGGCTGGCATAGAGGATGAGACCGGACTTGAGATGGATCATGGATGTCTTTCGATGAGATGAGAAGAGTTAGATTGGCGTGGCGGCCATGGTACCAGTGTCTGTACTGGGCAAGTGAGATATATCCCTCTCCCCAATCTCATCAATCGACTGTATCTATCTATCTGTCTGTCTATAGGCCTATTACGAGTACACAAGCCCGGGTACACAAGGTTCAGTTTAATAACAGATGCCGCCGGTAGTGAGGTCAGGATAACCGCATTCATCCCCTTTTTTAAGAGTTCAGAAAACTTGTATCAACCGAATATTTCTAGCTCGTGTCATTGATGTGTAACTATTTCTGACGTGTTTAAAGGCTAGACTCAAATGTTTTCGGTTTCGAGTTTCTGGAACGGCGGCCATTTTGTCCAGTTTGCTACCTCCCCAGTCGAAGAGCCCTATATATAACTCCTCTTGATTGAATAACCACGCATGCGCCGTGAAGTATTTGCTTTCAAACAATCAGGGCACCAGTCGGAATGACACTTAAACAGACTGGTTACATGACACTCTCCTGAAAAGGAGGTTGAGAATGATGGGCACGTGCCACGTTCCATTATGGTGCAGGCTCTTGTGGGGAATTTGACAGCTAGGCAGACAAGATTTGTAGAATTGTCTGATATAAATTGCCCATCAGATAGATAGATAGATGGATAGATAGATGCCACTCATTTCTGTGTTCTCCTTTCTCCCCTTCTTTTCTGCAACTCTTCTCTTCTGTTCTCATCTCATCTCATCTCATCTCTTCTCATCTCTTCTCATCTCTTCTCATCTCTTCTCATCTCTTCTCATCTCTTCTCATCTCCTATCTCTTCTCTTCTCTTCTCTTCTCTTCTCTTCTCTTCTCTTCTCTTCTCTTCTCTTCTCTTCTCTTCTCTTCTCTTCTCTTCTCTTCTCTTCTCATCTCTTCTCATCTCTTCTCATCTCCTATCTCTTCTCTTCTCTTCTCTTCTCTTCTCTTCTCTTCTCTTCTCTTCTCTTCTCTTCTCTTCTCTTCTCTTCTCTTCTCTTCTCTTCTCTTCTCTTCTCTTCTCTTCTCTTCTCTTCTTTGTAACAAATATGTTTAGAACCTATTTGTCTTTTCATTTTGTTTCTGTTAGATTTTTTTCCAATATTTTTTCTTCTTTTAAAACACATTTGTCTGCCTCAATCCAAGTGTTGACAAGGCAAGTCAACGGTTTTGGCCTTTTGTGTCTTTTTGGGGGTAAAAACAAAGAAGTGTGGAAGGGCAAAACTATTTACCCTGATGGAATAAGACTTTTTGGGAGGGTGCTGCAAAAATGGTCTCTGTTTCCCCTGTCAAGTGGTGATCCCTCCTGAAACATTCTGTGCCCTTTGAGACTGTGAGAGGTGGGATCACTGATTTTTCAGTTGCCTCCATGACAGCCAGCTACAATGAAACCATCCAAATATTTTCAATGGGTTTTCTTACATTGATGTCTTCTTTGATGTGCAATTCATTCATATATATGTAGCACTGTAGAGGGTGAGGGTGGTAGAGCTTTACGTCCTGTATCTTTTAAAAGCACTGACTAGGCTTACTGAGCTTCAATCAAGGCTCATAAGGAGTCGCAAGTGCACTCTTGGCACAGGATGAAACACCCGTCTGACATAGGTTACGGTTACCCTGATTGGATATCGAACCTGTGTCCCAGGCTTGTACCAGCACCTATGCTGCTGACTAAAACCAGTGTAATGTATGTACGTTTATAGACGTTTCTATAACGGCCGCTTTGGTTACGTGCCGAATTGTACAAGGGCGCTTTGGTGCGCATGCGTAATAAAGCTCTCGCAACCGCATGGAATCTGATATTGTCGTTTTGTGCATAGCGCTGGCCCCAAACACTAAAACCAGAAGATCCCACAGAATCTGATGTGGATAATATTAATTGTCTCTCTACCCCACCTCACTAATCAAACTCTCATGAGCAGTTTTAGAGGGCTGCACTTACCATAGCTGTGTAAATCCAATCTTCCATATACCCAAAATGTAGACCATAATGATTAACCTCAAACAACGGAAACCACACACTTTATTGAAGACACAAAATTCTTGCTGGCACTTTTCAAACTGCTGTCATGATCTATTTATAGCTTGACGACACTTGCACGCCATCTAGTGCTCTCTGGGGACACTTTTGGCCCCTGGTGGTTTGTGGCTTATCTACATTTACACACAACTTCCTGAGTCTAGTTGACTCCAAGTTGTAAAGTCTTTTTGAGCTGCTTTGAGATTGTCATGCTTCCTGACAGAAAAAGAGTTGCCAGAGATAACTTCAGAAGTTTAGTGATGCCTCTAGGCTGTAATACTTATAGATGTTTTGTTTTATCTTATATCATAGTTGGAAGTACAAAACCTCACTGAGCATGAAATTTGATAGTATCGGATCAAACAAACCTCAATGATGTACATTGTACAGGGGTACACTATTGTACAGTGCCATTAGAAAGTAAGTAAAACAGGTAATGTTTTGCCATTCCAGCCAACTACTTGTGGGAGTATGGATTCTCATCTGATTGAATGAAAGCATATTTTTACATGGAGGAAATATGCCTGAGACAAATGGCTGCCACTTTTCTTTGCTGTACCTGGAGTTACAAATGGGTCAAATCCCAGTATAAGTAAGTGAATCCAATGGCCATCAATTGTAGGTTCAATTAGCAAGGAGGGTTTATTTACTTAAATTGGTAGCCATTTATATACCAACTGCCTCAAATATCTTCCTTTATTGGAACGATAATGTTTCATCTCATTGAATGGTAATCCATGACATAGATAGATAGATATAGATAGATATGGCAAGTGTAGTCCTCTAAGCCCAGTTCCAGGCACTCAGGAGGGTTGATTAATGAGATGGGAGAGAGGGCGGGAGGCCTCAACATGATACACATTTACGGTGATTTACCCCATGTGAGGGATCTTTTTCTTGCCCAGCACAGACACTGATACAAGGGGCAGCCAATTTAATGTCTCATCTGACCGACATCTAGCTGGGATTTTGCTCGTGAGGGTTCAAGGAAAATTTCCAGTTCCCTACTCGGGGTTTGAACCCATGCATGCAGGCTAAGATCTTCAGCGGAGTAGGCAGCCACCCTAGCCAGCTGCCTACTACCAGCCGCAGTTTAGTTGAGGATGTTTAGCATTGACATTGAAGCTCTTGTAGACAAGTAATGATATCACGTCATATTTGCATAAAGACAATTAATAAGAATTCATAAAAATCATACTTTCCTTGAATTGTATTGCATTGCAAAAGTATCGAGATAAAACTCTCATATACCACACAGTAACACGTATGAATTCTCTCCCCAGTTTGTATCAGTAAAATATACTTTCTGATATCCACCATATTTTCTCGGCTTCTTTTATTGTTTTAATGCAACTTATACTAAGTTATAGGCAGCCAACGAATGTTTTCAAAACATATTTTTTATTTTTTCATCAAAGATGCATGTTGCTGTAAGCCCAGGTGGGCTTAGATGTATCACGTACTTACTGGCATGAAATACAGTTATACGATATCTATATCTTTCTTTTTATAGTAATTTCTAGGTTAAACAACTTCTGTCGGAGTGTTGTGAAAAAATAAATAAATAAAAGAATAAAATGAGGAGAGATAGATTAGTGGATGAGTGAAAAAAAAAGCAAGGAAAAATGTTTCTTATGATGTATCAATGAGGGTGCTACTTTACTTTTTTTCACAGGTTTTATTATTTTTCCTATTCTTTTTAGACACTAATCAGGCTCAGAAATACACCCAGGTGGCAGGTGTATTCGTACTCCTCAAATGCGCTCTTGCGCAAAACAAAAAGCTGTTTGACGCTCGTAAAAAAAGAGGGTTTTAGTGAAAAAATAATACCTTTGTTGTCTCATTATCTTGAAGTGTTTAGAAATGCATCGTATTAAACCTGACTTGTATCTAAATCAACAGGTTATATGAATATGACAAAATATACTTGAGGTAGAAATAATGATTATATGATATATATGATATAGGAGGCTTCACTTTGGATTTACCTACATGTGCACCTTGGTGGAGTGAAGCAAAGAGTTATGCAGCAGTACCACAGTGTGGAAGGAAGTACCTCATTGCCACGGATGGGACTAGAATGTACAATGTCTTTGTTAGCATGGCTTATGCATATTGGTGATTTACTCGTGATTTTAATTGAGATTCAACTACTTCTGTTCTGAGTTATGGCGTTATCAACAGATCTTCTCATTGCCTTTTAGTGGTTTGTACATAAGCTTATCCCAAAACCACAAAATTATTTTCAATAACAAGTATACAAAGAAATTCTTGCAATCTTTGAATGACAGTTTTCTTCAATACAAACATTTTTGAAGTGTTTATGGACATGAAACAACAGTGTACTTTTGGTTTAACACTTCTTTAAAAAGTTCCTCAAGTATGTTTTCCTTCCTTTATCAATATTTAACATAATATTTTCCCTTCCTACTGTATGTTACTTAAAATAATATTATTTCATGTGTTGGGTCTGAATTTCTGATTGAGAAGAGCTTGTGGACATGTGTTATCAAGTGTTTAAATAAACATTTTGTGAAATTTAGCATACCTTATGGTTACTCATCTTAAAACCTTTTTTTTTTGGAAAATTGGACTTTTTGTGTGTTTTCTATGTAAATTATTTTGGTTGTGTTGTCAAAAATAGTTTTTAATAATTATTGAGAAATTAACATCATGGTCATTGGCCTTCCATACGGATAATAAGATCCTCACAAGCAAACAACGTAAACACAGCATTGCCTATGTTGCCACAACGTGAACACATTGTTGAGATTTTTTCACAACGTTGTGAAAATGTTGCCACAATGTCGCAGGCTAACATCTTAAATCGACATTACTTCACAATGTTGTGACAATGTCATTTCTACCTTCAATGTAATTTTCGCCTAAATTGCGACGTTGTTATGACGTTTTCACAACATTGCTGTAAAATTGTGACATTGGCATGACATTTTCACAACATTGCTGTAAGATTGTGATGTTGTCATGACGTTTTCACAACATTGCTGTAACATAGATGTGCCCATTGGGTGACCTTTTCTTACACATTTCTGCCCACCTTCAAACTGCATCTGTGTGTGTTTCTACCTAGGTTACTCAGTCCATTTTCCACATACACTGAGGCAAGATCACTTGGGCCTCAAATTTTTCCTACATTTACCTTGCTAGTGGGACACAAGGATCATGCTGTGACCTATAGTTATTACAAAATACCCTCTTGTTTATCAAAAATTGCTGGCAAGTTTGTAGCTGTGAGAATTTCAAGGTAGTGGGTATTCGTGTTACAGAATGTTACATAACAAACTGGCTGGAGACTACCTGGCTCTGTGGGTGTGAGAGGAGAGGAGATAGATGGATAGATAGATAGATAGATATTATGGTAAGTGCAGCCCTCTAAGCCCAGTTCTGGGCACTCATGAGGGTTGATTGACAAGATGGCAGAGAGAGAGAGAGAGTGGGAGTCCTCAACATGTTACACATTTACCCCATCTGACGGATCTTTTGCCTAACACAGACACTGACACAAGGGGACATCAATTTGAAGTTTCATCCGAACGACATCCAGCTGGGATTTTGCTCATGAAGGTCCCCTGAAAGTTTTAGGTTCTCCAACCAGTGTTCGAACCCACGCAGGCAAAGACCTGCAGCAGAGCAGGTTGGAACCTTTTTAAAACCAACGTGGCACGCAACTGCTTAAGCAAAGGGAGACATCAATGTGTATCCATGTATCCATGTATCTATGCATCTATGTATCTATGTATTTATGAATCTATGTATCTATGTATCTTTCTGTCTACATGTGTCAATCTGTTTCATAGTGACCACAATCAAGCAAGATCATTGAGTGAGTTACTTCTAGTGTGATTGAGTTGTTTATGGATGGATTTATAGATGGATTTTGTTACTGAGAGGTGAAAATAATTATCAGGGATCATTGTTAACTTCTGAAGGGGATTAGGGGTTATAAAAACAAATCAATAGGGGGTATGAATTAGCCAGGGATCCATCATGGATTTGCATTGAATTTATAGTGAATTCACAACAGATTTACATCGGATTAACCATGGATTCCGGACTGAATGGACAAAGGATTTTCCTAAAAATTCCATGATTCCACCACGATTCTGGGTGTTTACCCAACGTGTCAATTGATACCTTTAAAATGGCATTAGGTTTGGGAGCTTGTCAATAGAAATCCTGCCTTAATACAAGTGACTTACAAAGACTAGCCTATAGCTTGATAGTGCAATGATGAAAGGGAGGGGAGGGGGTAGAATAGAATGGGGGGGGGGGGGGTGTAAAGCTTCTGATAGGGTTTGGTATGGAGAGCCTTTGAAAGCAATCTTGGATCTTTTTGGAGTTGAGAATGGGGAGGGAGGGGGGAGGTTAGTCAATGCAGATCAATATGTACAATTTTTCTGCACAATTATTTCCATCTTTCCATTTCTATACATTATGTTACTGAATTATATGCATAGCATTGAAAGGTTATTTATTGTTTATTTTTAAACTACAGATATTGATTATGATATAAATATTTGTAACTGTACGCCTAATTATGATTCTACGAAACAGACAATTTATCGATTGACTTTCTATAGGAAACACTCGAATGGTTAATCGCATTGACCCAGGTAGGATTCATTGCAGTTTTAAAACCACCACAACAACCTTTCTTTATAATGCACACAGCCCCCTCTCCCTTGCTACCTTCTACCATACATAGACATTTGATGTGTGATCAGGAAGAGCTATATGGTGTTGGAGAGCCAGCCTTGCAAAGAACAGGAACGGGTAAGGTAGTTGGGGAAAACATTGATCACCTATTGGAGGGCAATTAATCCCAGTATCGACTGGATGCCTCACCTTCACAGAGGTTCATTACCATAACAATTGGACCCCCTACTTTGCAGCAGTTTTATTGGGTCTTATAGACAGCCCATTGTGAGGCCTGCTCTTGATGCCAGCCTCGTTCTGGAAGCTTCGTTCTGGGCCTCATTCCGGGAGCTGCCTCATTCTGAGGTCATGAATGGTAAGGATGCAGTACTACCCAGATTGCAGCCCATCACAGCACTCTAGGGGCAAAGTGGAAATTACTCCTTTCATGCCTCCTACTATTGTGATACAGTTAAAGGTGTTGCTGAGCTCTGGGGGTTTGCTGCCGGTTACCTTATGTTTAGTAATTCATCATTCTACTTCAATAAATCATTTCATTGAAGTGTCAATGTCAGGCTGAAATTTATTCTTGCACACACAAAACTTGAATTGAAATGTTCCCATATATCGATTGGGAAGTACTGAACTAAGAGTGAATCTCAGAAACTGAATCTTAGAAAGAGAATCTCAGAAAGCAATCCCAGAAAGTGAATCTCAGAAAGTGAATCTCAGAAAGTGAATCTCAGAAAGTGAATCTCAGAAAGTGAATCTCAGAAAGTGAATCTCAGAAAGTGAATCTCAGAAAGTGAAAGTGAATCTCAGTAGAAAGTAAATCTTAGTGAATCTCAGAAAGTGAATCCCGAAAAGAGAATCTCCGAAAATGAATCTTAGAAAGAGAATCTCAGAAAGTGAAACTCAGAAAGTGAATCTCAGAAAGCGAATTTCAGAAAGTGAAGCTCAGAAAGAGAATTTCGGGAAGCAAATCTCAGAGAGCAAAGTCCAGTTTGAGTGGTTCCTGTACTTCGGTGTGATTATCCTGGTATTGCAATGTTCAGCAACTTCCCTTCAATACGCAACTTCTTCTTTCTGCGTCAAGTTTTATTTTTCCCACAAACATTACCATGTAGGCCTATTGCTAACAGGAAATATTCTTGCACAGGGACCACTGTGTCGACCGACCTTCATGAGCAATGTTCCAAGCTTTGTGTTGTTTAATCAGATGAAGTATTGAGCATTATTCCAGCTGAGACTGCTGAATGTTATTTTGATCTGTTGAGATATCGAGCAACTTTCCAGCTGAGTGTCATTTGATTGGATGGGATACCCGGTTTTATAGCAGGTGAGTAGCTTTTTATCATATGGGCTATTAAGCATTATACCAACCGAGTGTTGTTTAATCTTATAAATGAGATTTTGAGCACTGTTCCAGCTGAAAGTTGGTTGATCAAATGAAATATCACACAACATTCCAGCTGAGAATCTTTTAATTCGATGAGATACCGAGCATTAACCCAGCTGAGTGTTAGTTAATCGTATTCGGTTTTGCACAACATACCAACTGGTAATCAGTATTGAGCTGCATGTGGATTAATCTCCCCAGCTGAGTGTCATTGAGATGCAAGAAATTGTCGGAAGGCTGCACACATTTCAAACAAAATACCATTTCCATCCAGAATGAACATTGTTACTCCCAACCTCTAACCCCCCCCATCTCTCCCTCTCTCCTGCCAATCAAAGTGTGGCTGTTATTACCAACTTCTCAGTTTCTCTCCTTTATTAAAGCCATACCCTGACAGCTGTGTTGAGCTCTGCTTTAGCTCTGCTCTCCTCTGCTCTCTTCTGCTTCACATTGGTGGCCTGGAAATCTACCTTTACTCAGGTCACTGTCAAGTTCTGGGCTAATAGGTATATATTGCATTATGTTAGTGGTAGAAAAAATTTAGTGAATAATTAAGAGCAACTGCATGGGTGGCTGAGTGTTTAGAGGCCAGGTCTGCTCTGAAGGTCTTTGCTTGCATGGGTTCGAAACCAGCTGATGGAAGAACCCAACATTTTCAGTGGACCTTTATAAGCATAATCCCAGCTGGATGTTGTTCGGATGAGACGTTAATTTGGTGGCCCCTTGTATCAGTGTCTGTGCTGGGCAAGTAAAAGATCCCTCGCAAGGGGGAAAATTTGTAACATGTTGAGGACTCCCGCTCTCTCTCCATCTCATCAATCAACCTTCATGAGCACAAAGAACTGGGCTTAGAGGACTGCGCTTACCATATCTATCTATCTATCTATCTATCTATCTATCTATCTATCTATCTATCTATCTATCTATCTATCTATCTATCTACCTATCTACCTATCTACCTATCTATCCATCTATCCATCTATCTATCTATCTATCTATCGATCTATCTATCTATCTGTCTATCTGTCTATCTATCTATCTATCTTGCAGCTGGCTGTTGGGGAAGACAAAAAAAAAGTATATTAATTTAGTATACCACAAGGCAAAATCAATGTGGGTAATAATCTTGTATCGCCCTGACACATTGCCCTTGACAAGAATTAGTCTTCTTATTGCTCATTTGAGATTCTGTAGCTCCTTCCCGATGCTCTGTCACTATAACCAAGCAAAAAATACATAGACAAATGTATAGATAGAGAAGTATAGTCGAGTCTATATACAGTTTAACCCCCAAAAAATTGCTACAAAAGGATTTTCAACTGATTCTGTTAGGTTTAGGTGTACTTTTTAACATACTAAAAGTTTACCAAAATCGGACCATCGGAAATATGTTTTTTTCAAGATGGCGTCCAAGATGGCCGACGAAACCTTCAAATGGCTGTAACTTAGGGTGCATCAGTTGCCCCCAACCTATTCAGATGTTGATGTCTATGTGATATGTTTGGAGGCTGGATAATAAATACATGAAAAAAAAATTTCAGCTCAAAATTTTGATGGGAACAGCCACCTCCAGGCTCATGTTTGTATAAAATAGGAGTATCCCAAAAAATCTGAATATCTCAGGAACCACTTGGCATAGAGACTTGGCAATGTGCTCAAAATGTGCGGAATGTCCATATTTATATTCGCTTCTATCGAAACTATCCCTCTATCTCTTACCGTTTTTCCGTTATTTGACAAAAACACAATTATACTTGGAAATTCTCTAAAAATGGGTATTTATTAAAATTTGAGCACTACCTAGTGTACATTGATCCTATCTGCATTATTTCTGCATCAGATCATTCACAGAGGATGCATGTATCCAAAGTTTACATTTCAGGTGATGGATCTTGTTAAGTCTGACGTCTGCCTCAAACCGAAAATAGACTTATTCAATAAAATATCAGTTTTTCCGATTTTCCTCTGAAACTATTGGTCCCAGGACCAAAGTTGCTATTGAAATTAATATAAACTCATTTATTCCGCACATTTTGAGTCCATTATCAAGTCTCTCGGACCATCGGATCTTGAGTTGCGACAATTTTGCTAAATATTGTAATTTGGCTTCATTGAAATACCATTGAAAAAAGTAATGCTCTGGATGTGGCTGTTCCCATTGGAATTCCAACCTGAAATTTGGTGTACATGCTCAGGACACCCAACCTCCTAACATATCACATAGACATCAAAATCAGAGTTCCCCCGTGGCCAAATGGTCAAGACTGCTTGTCCACTGGCTTTGAGGGCGTGGGTTCAAATCTCACCCGGGAACTCACTTTAGTCCGAGCCCATGGGACATTAAATGGAGGCGGGTTATATCCAGTATTCTATGCTGGGGCAACTGAAAGACCCTGGGCATCCCTGAATTAATAGGGTATGTTCCAGACTCACAGTCTTCTCATCTCATCATCATACGGCGATCGCCTGCCTCAATATAGCCCACTAAGGTGCTGCAGAGGTGTAAAACACAACCAAACAAAGACATCAAAATCAGAATAGGTTGGGGGCAACTGATGCACCCTACTGTAACTCTAGAACTATCCACTCAAATTTGATAATCTTTGCATCTAAACCTAGGTTTTTGAGGTTAAGGAACACATTGAGAGCATCAAAAATGACATTGGACCATTATTTAATATTTGCAATCCTAATATGGTGCACAACATGGCTGCCGACACCTCAATTAAGCCGACTGTTCACTCAGATTTGACCATCTTTGTTTCCATTGCCAATTAGGAACATACCTATTTTAAATGTCATTGAGTTGTTGACAAATGGTTTATTGCATAATTTTTCAATTGAGTTTCTAACAATCAACTATATATAAATCACCACTAACACCTTTGTCCAAGGAGTCTGTTTACATTGTTCAATTGTCTGGCGCCATCATCATCGTCCATATCGATCTCTTGAGTCTTGGTTGGACTATCATAGATTTTACTTTGGTATTGACCACATGCTGCAGTGGACTACTAGAGAGTCAACTATGTCTACAGCTTCATCGGGAGGATTTGCATCCTGATGAACAGTTATAACAAATGACTTTCATAAGTTTATCAGCAGCCGATTTCTTCTCCTTCATGAAAGGAATTAACTTATATGGTTCTTGTCCTTCTATTCATAATCTGTAGGGTTCATGTTATTTGCATGCCATGTCCAACCACACCCTAATTTGGTAGGACATAACCAGGCTAGAGAATGATGTTGCAGGGGAAGTTGGAAGGATTTCTTTTAGGGGTGACAGATGCCTAAGCAGACGCCACCTTCTCGGTGAAATTTTTTTGACACGGTAATGAAAGTTTATTCTTGGACTTGCCACCAATACAGCAACCATTACACCTTTGCGCCCAATTCTGCCATCACAATCTCTTCAGATTTATTTAAACATTATGAATGTACCTGCACAGCACTTCATGACATGATCAGATTTCACTAATTTATGGAAAGGCAACTTTTCTGATGCCAATTACTCTGGAGCATGAATCACAGCCCAAGTAAGCATGGATGAAGGGCAACTTTTCTGATTATTTTGAATGCTAATTGGTGTCAGAACAGATATAGATGGCCTAGTTATAGATTTTGCAGTACTGAATAGGAACAGGATCAGCAAATCGGTATCTTTGCCAAAGTTTTGGTGCAAAGACAGACATACTCAAAGGTGACCTAACAATATCAACATCTGCATCGCCAGGTCACCCCAGGTGAATTGATGTTGCGATATATATATCCTTTGTTGGTGTAGTGCCGATTAAAGCAATCATGGACCTTGTTCTTATCAAGAGACAAAAGTTCTTCTCTTTCTCTGAAAACTTGTGAAGTTTATTATTATAATAGGGTGTCAGTTCATAACTCAAAATATATCATCTGGGGAAACATTTCCTGATCTTGACACCACAAGGAACTTTAGAAAGAGGAGTGCAGGATTAATGGCACAGTCAGGAGCAGTCCACAAGGCAGAGATATTCTCAAAAGTTTTTGCCTGGTCTTTCTGCACGAATTTGTTGGTAAATGCTGACTTTCCGACAATATCTTCAATGATCTCTTTCCCAACCCATGTAAAGTCATGCAGAGTCACATCAGCCAAGCTAATAGTCCTTTGACAACATTTCTCAGGGTAGCACCCAAAGTAAGTCTTTTGATGCATGCTTCCAATGTATCTCTGTGTTTCGGACTTATGATATGTAATAGGTATGGTCTGTGAAATCTTGCATTGCACTGTTGTACAATTCAGAAGGTGCAGATTATCATGATTATGTCCAAAGGTTCTGCAGGTCCTCAGCCATCCCACTGCTTCCAGTTGGACAACCAGTGCTCATTAAAAACCTCATTAAAATTTCTTCTGTTACAAGGTTACTATTTAGTCCTGCCCACAGCCCCCAGCACTGTTTGCTTTGTCAAACACCATGAAGACAAAGTTAGAAACTCCCCTGTAAACAGGTTAACATCACCAATAGTCCAATATGTATATTCAAAGGTTGCTCATTCCTTGCAGTCAGTAATGAGCACACCTCGTGTAGTTGAAATCCTTCTGTGGCAAATATTCATGCAACTTGCAAGTAAGCAATTCCCTGCAAATGCAGGAACTAACCAAATACAATTGCCTTGATGATATTATCAGCCATGTCAACCGTTTCTGATAATTCAGACACATCAGATGGTTTCACAAATTTTATTCATTCGTGTTCCCTCCGTCAATGTCCCAATAGTACTCAGAAAGTTCAGACTATGGATACCCCTTGACAAGATAACAATTCTTATTTTGTGGTGCATCAATAACAATTTCAGGTGCTTTCCAAGTCAAGGGCTGGTCAAAATTTACAATAGTGGGAACTGGGAAGCTTTTGCTTCATCAAGAGGTTACGGAGTCTAATATGGACAAAATGCATGCCTTTTATCCTGAGTACATATTTATCAAGGGCGAGAAGAGCAACTGCGAATTGTCAAGGATTTGAGCAGCTGGATGGCTGAAGGTCTTTGTCTGAATGGATTCGAACCTTGGTTGGAGAACCCAAAATCTTCAGTGGTCAATCATAAGAAAAATCCTGCAAAATGTCGTTCAGGTGAGACATCAAATAGTGGCCCCTTGTGTCATTATCTGTGCTTGGCAAGTAAAAGATCACTCACATGGGGTAGATGCAGGCTACAGCAGCCTGCTTTAGTTGCGAGCTTCAGCGAGCAGGCTACAACATTTCACTGGTGGTGCTGCCAATAAGGTCCTCGCTCACATGCAAATTTGAAGCAGCCTAGCTCAGTCCTGCTGAGTTCTGCTGAGCACGGACCTTAGGGGCAGCAGCGCGGACTATAGAGGCAGCAGTTCTAGTTCCCTATATTCCAATTCGATACCCAATTCGACTTGAATTTCATCAGTCTGCAGCCTCGCTCGCTCGCCTGCTTAAAGCAGACTGTTGTCAGTCAGGGGTAAATGTGTAAGATGTTGAGCACTCTCCAATCTGATCAATAATACTAATAGCACCACACCTCTCCAGCCAAAATTTAAACTCATACAGAGTTACAGAGGCCTGTTGGCATCTCATCCAGATTCATTATCTCATCAATCAACGCTCATGACCTAACACGTATATATCTATCTATCTAAGGATGCTGTCTGTCCTGATAAGTGATGTAAATCATTGCCTGCAAATTTGGTGTTACCTGTCTGAAGCCAAGGGATATCTCCCAAAAATTGGAAACTGAAAATAAAGAATATCATTTGTAATCTAGTCATAGTAAAATTGAAATAGGAAAATCCTTAAAGAATAACTTGTTTCAAGCATGCTTTGCAAACCTGTATTCTAAGATGGGAGATTTTGTCTTGCTTTGATGCTAGTTCCAAGATGTCCTTACAGGGAATAAAATTGTTAAAATTTCAATGGAAAAGTTGTCTAAATAAAAGTGTCTGTGGTCATATCGGATTTTAAAAGCCCTATAATTGTCCAATGTCTTAATGTGTTCTTGCCCCCTAAAACCTTCGACTGGATGAAAATGTCATCAAATTTGACTTTCTTGTGGGCAACCTGCTATGAATTGTCAATTCCAAACTGAAAAACTGTGATAATGCCAACAACACTTAAGAGATTTTAGTGACAAAAATGGTGGACAATTGAACACTTCAGAACAGTCTTTTATGGCCAATTGTTGTGAACTAAATTCAATAATGATGCAATGAATCATTTCTCTATTTCACTCAGTGACATCTAAAGTAGCTGCTTCTTTTAATTGACAATTGATAAGCGGATTGTCAAATCTGAATGAACAGTTGACTTTATAGTAGTGTCGGCAACCATATTTTACACCATATTAGCATTGTAAATGTTAAATAATGGTCCAATGTCATTTTTGATGCTCTCAATGTGTTCCATGACCCCAAAAACCTAGGTTTAGATGCAAAGATTATCAAATTTGAGTGGATAGTTCCAGAGTTACAGCCATTTGAAGGTTTCGTCGGCCATCTTGGACGCCATCTTGAAAAAAACATATTTCCGATGGTCCGATTTTGGTAAACTTTTAGTATGTTAAAGAGTACACCTAAACCTAACAGAATCAGTTGAAAATCCTTTTGTAGCAATTTTTTGGGGGTTAAGGGGTTATTTTCCACAAATAGACTGGACTAGTATGAGAAAATCAGTGCTTGAAGGCTGAAAGGGGCAAGCACCGCTATACTAAAGTCACTGTGGATGTGCGATTTGGCTTCCAACCTCTGAAATTCAGGTATGAATCCCGGCCTGGGCAACCCATGTTGGACAGATGTTTCATCCTGTGCCAAGACTGCACCTTGCCTCATTATCATGGCCCATGTCTGTCCTGTTAAGCCCAATCAGTGCAAAAATAAAGGTAGTAAAGAGTCCTATCACCAAACTTGAAGGCTGTTCTTTTACACTTGAGGAGATTAGAGAGAGTGGTGTCCCGATTGAGTCTACAATATATTTAATTTTTACTCCAAATAAAAAATATTTTTGCTTGCTCAGCATAGCCACTATCATTTATAAGGGGTTGCAATTCAATATATGTATTCATTATCCTAATGATATCCTTTTTGGAAGTTGGCCTACCAAAATCTTGTTGTACATATAGGCATACATCAATGCATATAAGTATAGGGGAAACTGGGGCACCTTGGAACAAAGGGAAAATACCTTAATACAACCCCAAAGGGTATGCTGTATATCTGTTAGCTAAACTAACAAATAGTCTGCCGGGCCATACCATGTTTATCAAATTCCTCAGGAAGTCAGATCTATTAACAATACAAAGCTAGGAATCATATTATTTTGTTTATTATAATGTTTGTGTCATCTTAGGCATGTGTCTTGCATATTCTTTCATACACATGATATTCTATTGCATGGCTTCACAGGTATGACTAAGACATTTTGTAATGTTATAGGTATCAGGTTTTACTACATAATGCGCAGGTGGTTGTGTTTTTGTAGACACCAGTTTTTTGTAATTTTTTTTTGTGTCAGAAAATTAGGGTTTAACCCAGTAATTTAAGAGAAATTGGGTCACAAGGTGTTTTCCTTAGTATCATTAGCTACATGCAGGCTTTTATTTCTAAAATTCAGGAAATAGTGCTGGTGACAAAATGTAATTTCTTTATTTTAACTTATAACTTTCCACTGTTTTGTTCTCCTGTCACTCTGAGGAATATTTGATACACTTTCTAAAATAATTCTCAAAGCGGGAATCTGCAGAAATTACTAGAAATTATCAATAGGCCTATATTATACACTTCTACAATAAATATTTTAAAACAATTGTGGATAACCCCAAAATCTGACACGAAGTGCTGTTTTCGCTGACAAAAAAAAAAGTTGTCAAACTGAACAAGTTTCGCATGGATTCCATACTCATATACTTAGGAGGTCAATAAATTTTGGAGGGGCTGCCCAAACAATATTGCTCAAATTGCCATGAAAATCTAAAATGACATATTTTTAATGCATGCCTGGACTTCCAGAAAAATCACTTCCCCCTTGCCTCCTTCACCTTAGATAGATTCATATCTTTTTTTTTTGGAAATTTGTGAATAATGGCAAAGACACTGTAGTGTCTTTGATAATGGTCAATGATTATATTATGGGAGACTCAGAGAGTAAGTTATCAGTAAAGGTCTACATCTATGCGACTAAATTCTTAATTTGGAATTAGAAAATGCTAGAGAATAGTACATTACAATGTCTAGCAGACAGGCAGGTGTGCCCCTTAATCTGGCACTCCAGTGCATTACGTAATGAAGGGGTAAAAGTACCTACATCCGGTAATTAGTTCTTGGACATCCGGTCAAAAATAAACACAGCCTCTCAAGGTTTGTTTGAACAACTCCCTCTTAGGACCAATAGAATGATGAGTGGGTATTTACTCAAAGTATCAAGTAAGTATTTTCAGAGCTTTAATTGATTAAAAATACCAAAGTATGACTCAAATGTCACAGTATTTTGGTACAATTTTTAAACTGGCAATGAAGCAATACTAAGAGAATCTTTGGATATAGTTGAAGTTTTTAAGGTGTTGATTAAATTTTCAAAATTATGATATTTACCATACAGACACTATTTGGGAGCAATTATAAGAAAAAAAGATATTCAGGATGGGGGTTTGGAGTTTCCATCGACAAGAAAGTATTAATTTTGTGGAATCGCCAGATGTAATTATTCATTTTGAGTGCGTGATGTCCGAAAGTTTTTATTTTCTTTTAACATGTTAAAAGAAAATAAAAACTTTCAGACATCATGCGCTCAAAATGAATAATTTTTTTCCATCCTATAAATTTTTATACTTCAAGACTGCCAAGAAAGATTTTGTTCATTTCAAAACTTGGAAAGAAAGTACTTAAAAAATTGTTTTAAAATATAATCATTAATTTTATACACGAGAATCACTAATTGACTATCTTGAGCTTATCAGCGCTTCTACCAATAGACCTGTAATTAAAAATGAAGAAGAAGAAATCTCAAATATTTAGTCGTTATCTGCCACTTTTGCATTTCTGTAATTCTGCTTCCGAAGGACCTCCTCCATCTATTGAACTTATTAATAAAAACGACATAATGTTGGCATTAATGCAACTGGCATAATATGTAGATAAAATTGTTACCTCTAATAAGCAAGGTATTTATGTCCCTTGGATTGAGATAGGCACAGGCACTGTAAAAATCCCGTGGAAATTTACAATGGCTTTCAATTTAATCATGCTACAATTAAATGCAATCCAAATTCCTTCTCTAGAAATGATTTCCATCAATTTTTACAGTAGAGACAAAATTTGACATTGATAGACTCATTTCAATATACATAAAAGACAGGAATTCCAATGATTAAACAAAACTTTTCATAAAGCCAAATGTAATCATTCATCCTTCACTGGCTGTAAAAATGTGGACACCATTGAAATCTTTGTGTAAATTTCAAAGACCATTTTTGACAGTTTCTGGTAATCATTTCTTCATCCCAGCTCATTGAATCCAACTTAGTTCTCGGTACATCTTCATAAAAACCAGCATGAACACTAAAATGTTATGTTCCATCATTCTCAGCTATTTCCATCTAATCAAGGACATTCCTCTACTAAAATATCGATTCAAATCTGAAGGGTGGAATATTTGCAGAAACATAGAAGGTAAGAAAGTGGGATAAACAGTTGCATGACTGTTAATTTGAGATTTGGTGATTTGAATGTTATCTTCACCAAAAAAAAAAAAAAACCTGTACAGTGTATGTAAAATATTTGTAATGAGACACATATAATAATCACATGGCAATATTATTTTGAATTTCAATGATCATTCTCCTAGTCTTTCAACAAGCTTAATTTCTAACCGTTCAGTCAGTCAATAAAAAAAATCTATCAATCTACCTAACACTCTAACTCTCTAGCTCTCTATCCTTCTTTTATCTATCGATCTATCTATCTATCTATCTATCTATCTATCTATCTATCTATCTATCTATCTGTCTATCTGTCTATCTATCTATCTATCTATCTATCTATCTATCTATCTATCTATCTATCTACTCACTTACATGCTACCATGACACTGCCTTGAACTTCGCAAATGTGCAGACTTCAGATCTAAGACTCTTAGACAGTTATGCCTTGGGCAATCGGAGCTATTAGGCGGAGTACTACGCTACAACCTCCCACCTTGCTACTTTACTTTGTTTTCTTAGATTTAATCATGGAATTAGCCAAAGGTTTCAGGTGGTACTTAGTTCTCTTGCTTCCCACTAATGGTGCCACTGCAGCTATTGCAACAACGCCACCTACGTATAGCGACGAGAAACACTGACCTTCATTTGAAATGACCTCAGGCAACAGGTGGCTCCCTCATAGCCTCCAGTGCTGCCCTCTTTGGGGACCTTGAAGAACTTGTGTAGTAGTTCGAAGAGCTTGGGCATTGTCGAGATGGATTATAGATAGATAGAGATAAAAAGACAGATAGTAGTTAGGTATAGATCAATTGATTATTCGATATGTAGTTATAAACAAAAAGTAAAGTGCATTCAATGATCTCGTGTCCAATAGTCCTGCCTTATATAATTCCATGTGGTCACATCTGCAGGTGAAGTCATATTACAGGCTTAGATTGCGACAATGCGACACACATATATATACTGTACTCACTAGATAAGAGTTATAAGAGAGGCCCATCAGTCCGCACAACCCATTGGACCCCAGCTTCCCCATGATGTGGCCGGAGTTTCAACTTATGCGAATGGAGACTGAGATCCTTTTCATGAAATCGAACATGTTTACGACAAATTAGATTATTTCTTATAAAGGTTACCCAGAGAGGTAGGCCAAAGTAGCAACACAGAGAGAACCAATGCCTGCAAATGTCAAAAGATTGGCACCCGTGATTTAACCAATCTCACTGCAATTTTACCTTTCGATTAATTTCTCTTTTGAAGAGTAACATTACAGTAACTGGTTCCAAGTCATGTATTCGTGAATTTCTTGCTTTCACTTGGCCTTCAGCTTAAGGAAGCTGGGTGGCTGAGTGGTTACCGTTTAGGCCTGTGTACACTCTGCTGAAGGACTGCTCATGCCTGCAGTAGCTCGAACCCAGGGCGATGGACCAAAAATATCATTCAGATGAGATGTCAAATTGGCAGTCTGTTGTATCAGTGTCTGTGCTATGCAAGTAAAAGATCCCTCACATGGGGTAAATATATAACATGTTGAGGACTTCCTCCCACCTCATCAATTAATCTTCATGAGTTCCAACTGGGCTTAGAGGGCTGCACTTGTCATATCTTTCTATTTATTTATAAATCAATCAAACTTTTTAAGCTATGCCGCCTTATTACACACCATGCGGTCCACAGGTATTCCGCGCACCCACTGCTCATGTTAGTGCGGTGTACACCCATCCCCTTCTGATTTTCGGTGCTTAGTGCTTACCCATGAAAATTTACTCCGCTTAACTCAATTTTCGACTGTCAAAAAACCTCGACTCTTCTAATTGGTGCAATTTGTGAAATCTGCAAAACATTAGTCTCAAGTGAAAGTGAGGAGATATGGAACAGATGGAAAATTTGAATGTTGAGTAGCACAGAGGTTACATGGGAGCAGCTAGACAAACACACCAGAAAGACAGACAAACAAAATGGAAAGATAGACAAACAGAAACCAAAGACAGACGGACAGAGACAGCAGCAACCACAACAAACTTGAAGTTTGTCTTCACTGGCTCCTCAAGGAGTTTCGAATTTTCTGGAAGTGCTGTCAAAATGTTTTGTTTATGATAACTATAAAGTTGCAAAAATATAGCAGAAGAATTAGATGCAGAATGTTACTACTGAGAGAAGGTTAGGTACAAGTTGTAGTGAGTAAACTATAAACCTTCTCTGCTCTTCCTCTTCCCTTCTCATTCCCTTCTTCCTTTCCCCCTTCTTTCTATCTCTCCTTCCTTCCCTCCATCCTTCTCTCCCTCCTTTCCCTCCTTTCCCTCCTTTCCCTCCTTTCCCTCCTTTCCCTCCTTTCCCTCCTTTCCCTCCTTTCCCTCCTTTCCCTCCTTCCCATTCTCTACTTCATCTTTATTTTCTTTCAACCCATGAACCTTCTTCTTTCCTGTCTACCTTCTCTTCAATAACCAATAACTACCAATCAACTATCCACCACATAACCTTCATTACTATCAATCCTACTACCAACCCACAACTGCAGACTACAGTGCCACATTCGCAACCCACCCCACAACCCATGGACAAGTCCTGAGCTGTACAATGTGTGTCAGAAGTTTACCAGTCCAGGATGTTACCAATATTTCTTCATCATGAAGTATCAACATGCCAGTTCCTACAGTTGCAGTGATACCTCTTTCTCAGGTGTGCTAATCAAGGTGTTTAATAAATAAACACCACCTCTAGTCCTAAACATTCCAAACACAAGACTAAAGAGAACACACATGGTATTCAAAGGGGGGTATTGGGTATAGGAAACAGGGTATTGGGAAAAGGGGCGCATGTATTGGAAATAGGGTTGGGATATCAGTTTGAGTTCTCCACAAAAATACAGGTTTCTATGGCAAAGCAGACTACTCTGTTTCACGCCTTAACTTGTCTTATCATGATAAAATTTATTGAAATTTGTTGATTACAGCCATGGATATATATTTGATTATAAAACAACAAAACAACCAAATGCTCCTGAATTGTGATGTCATATGTTCTTATGCTCAATGACTCATGTCCAATAAATGAGGTCACATCCAGACTTGCCATGTGATCAGCACAAGCTAGTGAATGAGTCAGACCATTCACCAACCAATGAGGTCAAACTGTTGCGTCTTCTATGCAAGTGTAATGACAAGCTGACCACTTACTTCAATGTAAAAGATAGGAATTTTTTTAGTGACATCACTGAATTCCTCTAAATGCCAAAAGTAATCATTCATCCGTCCACAGCTTTACCATGTTCAGTCCCAGGTCCTGCAACAAAGCAGGTAACAACTGTAACAACTTGGCCACCCAGCTGTAGAAAGTATATTTGTGTTGTTTTTGATGGGTAGCTTATTACCAGGTGGCAACCAAACATTTACCCACTGCTGTCAGTACAACTACAACAGTTTTGACATTGAGGCCACAAAAGCTTGGAACCTATAACTCAGAGTGACACCTCAACCTATTAAACCATCAGGCCACTTGAGTAATTGCATAGTTTCACACTAGGGGACTCTGGGTATCATCACCATTTTCAAATATATTTGTTTTTGCAAATTTTTGGGTTTGTTGGGGTGACATACCTGAATCACTGGAAAGCAGAACTGCAGGACATTATACAGCAAGATGTTAGTGTAAATGTTGCCTTCAAATATCACTGTGAAACACTGTATAGTAAAACCTCACTCAAGTTGCCCAACCCTTTTCCCTTAGACAAATATGACACTTTGTAAATATTGCAGTAAAACGAAGTCAGAGAAAAGTATAAAAGTTACTGTCACATAGACATTACTCTTCAGGAAATAAAGATGCTCTGAGACATTTTCATTTGATTACTGTAGAAAGTAACAAAACATTACTGTAAAAAAAGAACAACACCTATGTATATAGTTACACAAACCGTCCTGTAAGACATTGCTGTTACAAGATATTATTGTAAAACATTGATGTAAAGTTATTGGCATATAGATCTAACTGTGAGGGATTACTCGTAGACATCACTTTGGTGATCAATGTAAAAATTGTAGAACAGTGATGTGGACAATATATTATGTGAAATATTAATGTATAGGACATCATTAGAAGTAGTTTCTTAAGAAATAATATACTTGATTAAAAATATGTAAGACATACATGACTTTTTGACATAGGAATATCAGTTTATAACAATAATTATGTAAAAAAGTGATGATGTATCAATAAAACACAGTGAATCAATTTGAATTATGGCTTTCATGGGTGTGGTATATTAGCAATGGCATCAGGGAAATTGCTGATGGATTGTAGTAATTTTTGAAACTCACAGAAGGGTTTTCTCTTGTTTATTTTGGGTTGTTTTCTTTCTGTTTATTTTCTTGGCTGACAACCTGTTTGTCAAGTAACAGAGAATAAGCACGTGAGAGGTTTTTGTCATTTTTGTCTTGTTTTGTGGCTGTACAATATGTTTTTGTCAATTTTGTGAGTCGGGGTTTTCTGTCTTGTGTTTCTGCACCTTTTGAGCAAATGTGAATCGATACGTCAGTATGTCGCGTCAGGTATTCGAAAAACATTTCAGAAATTTGTGTTCTGTATTACTGTTCTGACACTTCATTTCTGAAGATGGTCGAAACTAAAAAAGTTAACATAACACAACAAGTAGAAATGTCACTCTTAATTAATACAGATCTTACATTTTTGATCATGATTCTTTTAAAATTATATGATATTTTTGTGCTAAATTACCTTATTTTAATCATAAATTAGTTTTTGTCTTACATATAAAACTTGATATTTAGTCTGTTATTGAACAAATAAGCTGTACCAAAACTGCACTCACTTTTAAATAGTAATGAACTGGCTGATACATTGATCTCTGTTCTGTTGTTAGTTTGTTAATTTTTTTGAGAAAAAAGACACCATTTTCACTCTAAACAGATACATCAACCCACAACCAATATGCATATCTATCATCAGTTTTGAACATTTCTTAAGTAGCTGGCCTATGTGGCCTCCAATTCACTAATTTCACTTCAACAGTTATTAACACATGTCAGTGGGGGGTGCTTGTGGGTTTTTCTTCCATAATTTATGTCCCTGGGCCCAGGTAGTTCTGGGGGTTTAAGCAGTAAAATCTCCAGGTACCCCCAAGAAGATCCACCCCTCCCCCCTGAGATTTCAACAAGCAATTATCGCTGTAATTGACATATAGCAGGGTGGAAGTTTAAACCACCATTCTGCCTTCTCCTGGCATTTGTAGAAATTTTGTAGAAATATGTACCAAGTGAAGACACAAAACAAATATTGAGGATACTACGCATCGGTTTGATAGATATTATGTTGTTGAAACCTAATAACACTAAAAAAATCCAAAATATTGATAATCGAATGGTATTTTTATGTCCCACAAGTAATTTTATAAATGTGTGTATACAATGCTGAATTCCAATTCAAACATGTTTGCAGCTCCTTTGTCTTGGAAGGTTACAGAAAAGGTGGGATAGGTTTGGTTAGGTTTGGTTGGATTAAGATCAGACTAATGCAGATAAACAGATAGATAGGCCTAGACAGATAGATAGTGATGGAAAGACTGAAAGATATAGATGTACAGATTATATTTATTTTGATTGTCATTTCTTCATAGTCGGTGATTAATATTTGATTCATTGTCTGGGAGTGATTTTAAATGTCAACATTATAAAAATCAATCACAACAAAGTGAAATTCCTCTTATGCCACAGAAAAAGACCCAATATCTAAATTCTAAGACCTACACCAGCCCATAGCCATTCAAACAAGGTACCAACCACACAGCAGAAAGGTGTTAACCAGGGGGCAAAATATCCCCCATAGATACCTGCAGTACAGCCAGGCCTCACATTTTAGCAATTAGCAGGAATGCCAACTTGTGCATGGGCTAAATAGCTGACAAATACTGGATGTTAGCCAGAGAAAAAGACATTGAGGATTATTGGAAGTGAATATAGAGCATGAAAATTATGTTTCGCCATCGCCCATGGCCAGAATAACACCCGCGAGCAATGTTGTACTACAAAGTAACGACGCTGCAGTTTTTCGCACTGTTGATTTGATGGTAGATCAGTTTGAATATGATGAAAGCTCTGACAATATAGTTATCGTAAGGAAGTAATAGTCTTTGCAGTAATTTCATCTTAGCTAGGGTCTATAGTGGACCAGCCAAAGTCCAAAAAAGCCTCTAGAAAAATTTTTTCCGGCATTTCTTGTTAATACTTGGCAACCATGGTAGAAGTGGGCTATTGGGGAAGGGATTAAAGGTAGGGGTGGATGCCGGCGTCAATTTTTAATTTTAAGGTCAATTAGGGGTCGTTAAAGGTCATTAAGGCAAAATTACTGAAAATTCATCTTTTTTATCTTTCAGTAGTGTTAATGTTGCCCATGGTACAAAGAATAGCTTCAAAAGGATCAGAGGGGTTGGGCTTTCACACTTGAGACCACATCAGTACCCTTTAAATCATTAATTAGACAATAATTACTGTTTTGCAATTAGCAAAGGTCGTCAAGCAGTCCCATGTATCACGAGGAAGAAAAATCGCTGAAATTTAATCAGTTACTTGGTTTAGGCACTGCAATGTATTTATATGTGATCTTATATGTTTTTGCAATAGTTTTTATGAAAATTACAAGATTTATATGTACTACAATATATGGGTCCCCCATGCGTACAAGCCAAGAAGACGATCAACAATTGCAAAAGCCTGGAAAATGATATGGCTATTCTACTACTATGTTCAGTCTTAATGATTCATTGTTCAATGGGACTTTTATTTTTCTGATGGAATTATATCATGTTAGTTTTGATATCATTATCCTTAACAATTCAAATTTATTGTCCTAACAGCATCATTAATATTCACATTGAGAAAATGGAAAAATCAATTTGTTCTCATCTTGCCAATCTAGAGATCACATGACAATCACGAGATAACTCATTCCTAACCAACCAAAAAATATGTGGATGGATAGCCATTGAAGTCAGTTTTCATTTGACACCTTAGTTTCCTTGTTAGTAAAACTTACAACCCTCTAAAAGCTAAATAAATGTTGCGGTCAGTGTCAAAATCCCCTCGGAAACACAAAACTCTCCCATGTATTTTCAATTCCGCCTGTCCTAATCACCATATAACTCATTCCTAACCCATTAAAATGGATATGGATAAATAGCCCTTGATGTAAGCTTGCATTTGGCACATTGGTTTCCTTGTTACTACAGTTTTCAACCCTCTAAAAGCTAAATAAATGTTGCAGTCAGTGTCAAAAATCTCCTCGGAAGTACAAAATTCTCCCATGTATTTTCAATTCCACCTGTCCTAATCATCACAAAAATCATTCCTAACCCAACAAAACAAATGTGGATACATAGCCCTTGATTTAAGCCTTCATTTGGCACCTTGGTTCCTTGTTACTACAACTGTCAATCCTCTAAAAGCTAAATAAATCTTATGGTCAGTGTCAAAAATCTCCTTGGAAACACAAAATTCTCTCATGTTTTTTTCATTCCGCCTGTCCTAATCACCATATAACTCCTTTCTAACCCATCATATGGATGTCGATAAATAGCCCTTCGCGTAAGCTTTCATTTGGCACATTGGTTTCTTTGTTACTTCAGTTTTCAACCCTCCAAAAGCTAAATAAATGTTGCGGTCAGTGTCAAAAATCTCCTCGGAAGCACAAAATTCTCACATGTATTTTCAATTCCGCCTATCCTAATCACCATATAACTCCTTTCTTACCCATCAAAATGGATATGGATTAATAGCCCTGGATATAAGCTTGCATTTGGCACATTGGTTTTCTTGTTACTACAGTTTTCAACCCTCTAAAAGCTAAATAAATGTTGCAGTCAATGTTCAAATCCCCTCGGAAACACAAAACTCTCCCATGTATTTTCAATTCCGCCTGTCCTAATCACCATATAACTCATTCCTTACCCATTAAAATGGATATGGATAAATAGCCCTTGATGTAAGCTTGCATTTGGCACATTGGTTTCCTTGTTACTACAGTTTTCAACCCTCTAAAAGCTAAATAAATGTTGCAGTCAGTGTCAAAAATCTCCTCGGAAGTACAAAATTCTCCCATGTATTTTCAATTCCACCTGTCCTAATCACCACAAAAATCATTCCTAACCCAACAAAACAAATGTGGATACATAGCCCTTGATGTAAACCTTCATTTGGCACCTTGGTTCCTTGTTACTACAACTGTCAACCCTCCAAAAGCTAAATAAATCTTATGGTCAGTGTCAAAAATCTCCTCGGAAACACAAAATTCTCCCATGTATTTTCAATTCCGCCTATCCTAATCACCATACAACTCCTTTCTAACCCATCAAAATGGATATGGATTAATAGCCCTGGATATAAGCTTGCATTTGGCATATTGGTTTCCTTGTTACTACAGTTTTCAACCCTCTAAAAGCTAAATAAATGTTGCAGTCAGTGTCAAAAATCTCCTCGGAAGCACAAAATTCTCCCATGTACTTTCAATTCCAACTGTCCTAATTACCTTATAAATCATTCCTAACCCAACAAAACAAATGTGGATACATAGCCCTTGATTTAAGCCTTCATTTGGCACCTTGGTTCCTTGTTACTACAACTGTCAACCCTCTAAAAGCTAAATAAATGTTGCAGTCAGTGTCAAAAATCTCCTCGAAAACACAAAACTCTCCCATGTATTTTCAATTCCACCTGTCCTAATCACCATATAACTCTTCTTTAACCCATCAAAATGGATGTCGATAAATAGCCCTTCGCGTAAGCTTTCATTTGGCACATTGGTTTCCTTGTTAATACAGTTGTCAACCCTCCAAGAGCAAAATAAATGTTGCGGTCAGTGTCAAAAATCTCCTCGGAAACACAAAATTTTCCCATATATTTTCAATTCAACCTGTCCTAATCACCTTATAAATCATTCCTAATCCAACAAAACAAATGTGGATGGACAGCACTTGATGTAAGCCTTCATTTGGCACCTTGACTCCTTGTTACTACATGTATACAACTGTCAACCCTCTAAAAGCTAAATAAATGTTACGATCACTGTCAAAAAACTCCTCGGAAACACAAAATTTTCCCATATATTTTCAATTCCGCCTATCCTAATCACCATATGACTCCTTTCTAACCCATCAAAATGGATATGGATTAATAGCTCTTCATGAAAGCCTTCATTTGGCACCTCTGTTCCTTGTTACTACAACTTTTAACCCTCCAAAAGCTAAGTAAATGTTACGGTCAGTGTCAAAAATCTCCTTAGAAGCACAAAATTCTCCTATGTATTTTCAATCCCACCTATCCTAATCACTATATTAGGCATTCTTAACACACCAAAATGGATATGGATGGATAGCCCATAATGACAGGTTTCATTTGGCAATTTTGTTTTCTTGTTACTACAACTGTCAACCCTCCAAACGCTAAATAAATGTTGCTGTCAGTGTCAAAAATATCTTCTGAAAACTGTTATTTGTAGGCAACTTCTGTGAGTGCGAAGTTAAGTTAGCCATTGGTCAATTAATTAATAATTATAGTACTTGCTAATTGGTATAGATAGCTTTACTCTAGGAAAAGGCAGATGTTCAATGCATACTTATTAAGTAGGCATTCGGCAAGAAATTTTTCTCAGGATATTTGAACTGGAAAAAAAGGATGCTTTTTGGAGTAAGCCAATCATTACGTGTCCTTTTAGAATACATCGTTAAGGGTGAAGTGCATTAATTAAGTATCAAAATAGCAAAGTGCATTACTTTGAGGCATGGTTCTGGCCTAAGCTTGTGCGATTTAGTCACTTTAGGTCATTTTGATTAATTTTATTTTCAATTTTTGCTGAAAAATCACAATTTTCTTGGTTTTGACCTTAACGACCTCTAATTAACCTTAAAATTCAAATCTGGAAGTGGCATCCACCCTAGTCCTTTTCTCTTACCTATTACATATCAAACTGGCATATAGATTCCTTCCATTAACAAGAAATGCCTCTAACAGTACATAATCATGTATTGGCTGGTCCACTTCAGTGTTTTGTATTCATTTAATTAACAAATTACCTGTAAATCACTTATGATTGTGTTAATGTTTTTTGTGATTTGGAATCAAAAACACATAACTAAATCCATGTTGTCATTTTGCTTTGCTAAATATTCGTCTGACATTGAAAAAAAGGGTGCGTTCTAAGTTTAACGTATTTGACCTAGAAATGACCTAAAAACCTTAATTAAGGCATTAATTATGAGTTTTATCTTAACAATTCTTTTGTTGTTGCTTAAATATCAATTTTGACCTTCAACTATCAATTCTGTCTTCATAAGTTCAATTGAATGTATTTTAACATTGTAAAATTGGTAAAAACCTGAAATTTGTCCGTTTTTGACCTTAACGAGCTCTAATTAACATAAATATGCAAATGTGACGGTGGCATCCACCCTAATCTTTTTCTCTAACCTATGACCTATCTAACTGGCATGGTTTCCTTGCATTAACAAAAAATGCCTCTACCAGTACAGAATCATGTCTTGGCTGGTCCACTACTAGGGATGTTTGGTTGCTTATACAGCAGATAAAATGATGTTGAAATACAAAAATGTGTATTCACAATTTGTTTTATGGGGGATGATTTTTAATTGATTCATTTTCCAAGATGCCTGTTCATGCATGATGAAGCTATATCTGCTGTAATTTTATTCATACTAGAATAAAACATAATTTGATGAGGCTACAATGCCACTATTTGTCAACATCATGAAAATGATTTGCAACTTCTCCATCATAGATGCACAAGTAAAAAAAATGTTTCATTTAGCTGTTCACTGTAAAAAAATAAGTATCATTTGAAGGCCAATGTCAGTGTGTGTATTGAAAATTGTGTGTATACGTCAGTTCATTACAAATAACCTAGTTGGTTAATAACCAATGGTTATTGGTGCATTGGCCTAGTGGATAATGTGCTCGCCCGGTAACTGAGACGTTGCAGGTTTGACTCCCAACCATGGCATGGAGGAAATGAGCAGATCCTCAATGACACTTTACTTCACTTCACCCAGGTGTAAATGGGTACTTGGCTGTAGGCAGTGTTGGCGATTGTAGAGTGACTTAGTATTGTGTGCACTGGAAACGGCTGCCTGGCTGTATTCTCCCCGTGAACGGGGGAGTGAAGAAAGGCTCATGCTTGGGGGAGTGAAGAAAGGCTCATGCTTGGACAGGCCTGCCAAGGGTGTAATTGTAAAGTCTGTTGAGACTGACTTTGTCGGTATAATGGACTATAAAAAAATCCCACATTCACATTGAAATTTACGTTTAAAGAATTGTCAATGCTGATCTAATCAATGGTTAGTTGTTTTTCACTGGTCGTGGTCCGCCATGTGGTCCGTGGATGTTCTGGTGAGCGTTCCACATGGTATACCCCAGGGCAGAGACGAAGGGAACATTACCCATGGTTCCAATGCATTGGCATTCTCAAGTTTTGGTGATCACAAAAATTGCAAAACTAGCTTTTGCCTTATTTACACTAAGATTTTCTATGGAGACCAGCTAGGCCTAACTTCAGTTTAAACATCTTATCATTATAAAGTGTGGCATCAGAAATATGCTGATACGTTCACCCCACTATGAACTGAAATCACCTTACTTCATACATCTCTGAATGCTAAAGTGTTTATACGATCCATTTCACTTCTGACACCATTGACAACTATATCAGAGATATCAGACCTGTGTCTGTAATACTTCATGTATATAATTGTGACTTATTGCATCAAATATCATAGTAAGACAGCTTTATGTATCAATGTGTACTATAAATGCCAATATCATAATATAATAAACATAATAACAATTTAGTAATGTCAAATAATGTCAATATCATATCAATTAGCATTCATGTATCATTTCTAACTTAACTCCAGAGCCAAAAATGTTTTAGAGGAAAAAAGTTCAACTACAGTACGATAAAACTTGCAAACTATATATGTATCATTTGACAGATGGCACATTTTACCAATATTAAAGAATAACAAATTTTAGTTTGATTTTGTAATGAAACTGATATGTTATTTGACCAGAAAATTCATTTAATACCTACAGATATGTATTCATAATACATAGCATAACCATGACTGCCAATAATAATTCTAATTCATCTATAGGCCAATCACTATTGTTAGTTTATCACCTATACGTTAAGGCAACTGGTCCAGGCACTGTTCAGGCACTCTCACCTTTGGAGGCAATGCAAAGTTTATCTAGGTAACTTCATATCTTTATTGGGTGAGTTCAGGCACTTGCCATGACCTAGGTGTTAGGTGTCATACTTCAAAAATATTACCAAGGGCAATAGTTTGTTATTAATGGGTTATTTGTATGATGGATTTCTGATGGTTCTGTGCCTGTTGTAGTATGTATACAAGTTCTGTTGTTGTGTAAATTCGTAAGAACAGCTGATTGAAATATTGTTATTTGAAAAAAAGGTCCGGTCACAACAGGTAATACTGTCTAAAGTGTAGACTATCTACTAGAGCAGTTTTTGCCAGGGCGTCGGAGTTAGGTAACAAGTGAAGCTACTCCGACTCTGACTGCTGACTGTCTTTGTGATAAACGACTCCGATGATGACTCTGACTGCTTCAGAATTCTTACTCTCATTCTGCTGGACCTAAAGTAGTTCCAAATTAAACTATAGGGTCAATTTCAGTAATAAAATGACAGCACCTCCTAGTAAACAAATTACCTAAGACCAGTTTTAACCTTAAGCCTGGTCTTAGCTATGTTGGTGAAATCGGCCCAAAGTTTGAGTCTTGAGTCACCAGTTTCAGTTTTGACTCTGATTCTCACTCCCCCCCCCCCAAAGACTCTGACTCCCCCCCCCCAAAAAAAAAACCTAAATTATACACTCAATCAACTCTGACTCCTCCTGAAGTCCTCTCACTTACCGACTCCTGACTCTTACTCCAAACCCCTGGCAGTATATTGTTTCTAAACAGAATTGTATTTAAGAAAAATAACGTATGAGCTTCATCTATTCATAGTTATGAACAGGCATAAGTTTAATACGACTTGCTGGCATGCATTACTCATGATATTCCTTTGATAGTCAGACAGACAAAGATGAACTATAGATAGACATAGACGGCAACAGATAGACATAGACAGCTTAAGACAGATAGATAAGACAAGTGCTGATTGTTTAACCATTGTATAGCATTCATCCAGATGCCGATAACTACTATATCTGCTATAGGTGCATTTGTACTGTCTTTGCTGCATCTGGTCATCGTTTCAAAAGTGTATTCAAATTTTGCAAAAAATCCCCATGCATATACTTATGGTGAAGAGGTTAGTATGCCTACAGGTTTTGTTTGTCCAAGGAAGCAGATTCAAATCGAGATTATCAATAATAGAGGATAATCAGGTTATACCTCCAAGGTGATCATGTGCACGGGCAGATTGCAACAATATCGAACTGTATATCACACAATATATTACCATTGTCAATCAATAAGCTAAACTCTTAGCAATCATAAATATTTTACCAAGCCTCCTTGCTATTGCCCTCAGCTTCGAGTCTTGGAAAACTGGCAAGAAATGTGCCTCAGGCTATATGGATTTTTCACCTTACAATGTACCATGCTGTTCGCTGTCAATTGCAATTTGCTCCCATCATTTATTTCAATGAATGTTCACCTTCTTGGTATCAGCTGATCGGTGTCTATTCGGGCAGGTAAGGGATCCCATGCGTGGGGGTAAATGTGCAAAATATTGAAGATTGCTTCATGTTGCTCTGTCAAGGGGATTAGTTCACTCGTGTTGTAGTACAATGGGTTTCCAACCACTAGTTCCTGGGTTCCTGGATTCAATGCCAGTTCTCGCTGAGTCGTACCTGGACCTATGTTGGACAGCAGTTTCAATCATCCTTCACCTCTTTGCTGTGTCCTTCTCCTGTCCTAATTAGCCTAGTACAGTGTGTTAAACCCCAATCATCCATCCATCCATTTCTTGCTTTGAGTTAAATGTGAGCAGCATTAACTTGTCTGGGATGCAACAATGATCTACATCAAAGCTTAAGATTGTTTTCAGACTTAGTTTTGTAAAAAGACCATTCATTGTCCTGTACTTTTATCCCTGCAATAAGCAAGCCCTTGCTCTGCTACCTTTTTGCCAGTATATGAGCTTGCCCATGGGGGTCGGGACCGCACCATGAAGCTTTCACCATTGGCAAAGCTGGAATCTAACTGACACATAATTATTGCATAATAATGTTAATGTCCTGCTATGGATTAGCATTGAAGAAGCAATCAGATTATTGTTCATTAGCCAAATATATATTAATACTTTGAAAAAGGTATAGATAGCTAAGTTGCATTATAGAGAGTTACCAATAAACCTCCTTTTTATAATGATTTAAGAAGTATAATAATATTTCAAATTCTTAGTCTTAGGCCTGCATGATTTTTTTGTCACAAATGTTTAGACAAGGAGAATGCAGTAAAAACAGTGTGTATACATTTAAAACTAGAAAAAAAGAGTTATAAAAAAGTTGCAAGGTATATGTATGCAGGTTTAATTTATGAAGCTAAAACTAATGAATTTACTAATGATAAGTACCTACATGAATACAGTGACTATTTTTCAGAATTATCTCACTATGCAAATAAATACACTTACAAGCAATTATCTTATTTGAATATCTTATCGTGAAATTGCTTGTGTAGACCCTTGAAATTCAAGAAAAATTCTTTGGTTTAACTTTTGTTGCCCTTTCAACAGCTCTTGAACTTTTCTAAGCCATCTTGAAGTTGGATGTTAAATTTATTGTTTTAATCCTTATGTTGTAAGCCTTTTCTCCTTTTTAAAGTTGAATGTGAATGTCGGAGAATATGCAATTATTGGAAGATACTATATCTGTATGTGTGCATTGAAAGCTGATTTCACTCATTTTGACACTTTTGAGAATATTACACTGTATGGTTGACCATTTATGTCAGTAATTGTTTTCTTGCAATGGATGATTTGGTCGTTAATATAGTCATTTGCTAAGCTAACCAGGACAGGAAAAGGACAATGCAAGGATGATTGAAACTGATGTCCAACATACATCCAGGTGACCTCATTGACCTGGCTAGGACTGAAATCCCACCCTGGACTGAGTGATTGCAGGTCCCGAGTATTGCAATTGAGCTAAGCTCCTGCATCCGTCTTTTGTTGTTTTAGTTTGACCCCAGCAGTGATAGGTGCCAAAGCCCAACAATCGACGATGAGATGACCAACATTCTTTTGAATGCGAACTTGAAAGTCCCACCAGGTAACCGGTGTCCGACCAATGAGCACAGCCTGACTCTATAGTAATGCCACAAAATTGCAATAAACATGTAATGGACATGCCTTCAAATTCCAATACACATGGATCTACCTTCCTCATTCCTGTTAGAAGGCTTCATGATCTTGCCTACTACACTGCACCATGCCTAGTCTTGAATAGTGACTATGATCTCCCACCAGCAGTGTAGGAAAATACCACCAGAAGCAGATAGGGCAATGATGCAACATTGCATGGTTAAATGCTTCATAATTCACTCTAGCAATCCTCACTGTTACCCAGTGTTTATATGAATTGTATAGGTAGTGACCTTTGACCCAAGAGGGCAATATCAACCACCCTCCTTCTTGCTTATTACCTCAAGTC
Organism: Platynereis dumerilii; assembly: GCA_026936325.1. Taxonomy (NCBI): domain Eukaryota; kingdom Metazoa; phylum Annelida; class Polychaeta; order Phyllodocida; family Nereididae; genus Platynereis; species Platynereis dumerilii. Next base: position 18,477,047 of record JAPTHN010000005.1, on the reverse strand, counting down.
TTTCATCTTAACCCCAAGGGGTGAAACACACCTTTCTGTATTGTTTATCTCGCCCTGGGGCGGAGTTAGATTGTGAGAGACGGGCAAGTCGCATTGCGATGTATTACAGAATGATGAAGACGACTGAACTGGCCATCTTGCATTTCTTATTACAATGTAAAGTGTGACTTTGAATCTCTTTTCCTCGGAATCACTGGGTTCAAAGTTTGATTCGAGCCCAGGTAAGGTCTCCTGGACCCGTGTCAGACAGTTGTTGTCTTTCTGATTCCTTCACCTCATTACAGTTTCCTCCTAGTGTCATAAACTTAATCTGTAAACAGGAGATGTAAAGCTCTAATAATCCATTCAAACTCGTTGTCTTCTCCTCCTCCTGTCCTAATTAGCCTGCTGAGTAGAGTGCACATACATGACAAAAAGCCTCAATCATCCATCCTTCCGCGTTGTTGTGACCTCCACCCATAAGCCTACTGCATAAATACAAAAAGTAAAGCCTCTATAATCATCCATCCATCCTAATTGCAGTGTCCTCCTTCTGTCCTAATTAGCCTACTTAGTGCATAGATAAATAATACATAGCGCCAATCATTCATCCATCCTCATTGCTGTGACCCCTTCCTGTACTAATTAGCCAATTAAGTACATAAATACAGGATGTAATGCCCCAATCATCTATCCATCCTCATTGTTGTGACCTCATTCTGTCCTAATTAGCCTACTGAGTGCATTTATAAATGCAAAATGTAAAGCCTCAATCATCCATCCTTCCTTGTTGTTGTGACGTCCTCTCATCCTGATTAGCCTACTGAGTTCTTAAATATAGGCTGTGAAGTCCCTAATCATCCATCCATTCTCATTGCTGTGTCCTCCTCCTGTCCTAATTAGCCTACCTAGTGCATACATTTTGATACATTTATACAGGACATAAAGCCTCAATCTTCCATCCTTCAGATTCTATCAATCCTCATCTGGGCAATTTTTATTCGGCTCTGTACCAATAAAAAAGGTGCTGATCTCGCATTCAGTTTCATCTATGTACAATACTTATCTGCCTTCCCCTTCTTCCCTCCTCATAATAATTCTCCGCCCCTGGAATTCCCACCTTCGCAGCTCTTCTTTTGATATGTTGAAAGACATGCTCCCCTTAGATATGATATACCCCAAGGGCGAACATAAGTTGAGGGGCAACATACCCCATTGAAAGATCGGCAATCTCTTCCTCCATAGTCTTGATACCAACAGACCGGTTATTTTGGAGATTAGCTAAGATCACACCAGTGGCAATATTAGGGGCACATTTGTGGTTAGATGTAGGTGCTCTAATGTTAAATGCCATGATGTATTGATTGTTTTGGAACAACACATTGCTAAGAACAGTGGTCATCCAATAATTGAGAGATATTTTCTGAGTCCTCACGAACTCATGGTCATTCATTGTCATACATGGTCATCAAAATAATTTGTCTTAGTTTTCATGGTCTTTTCATGGTCATTCCACGGTCAAATATGGTCAGGCGAAGTTCAAATGTCAGGCACATGGTCATTTCTTTGTCAATTATGGTTGATTAAGAAGCATGAAATATATCCTCGAAATAGCTATATGGACAACATAAATGTAAATGTGATCTTTTTTGTGCCAAAAAGTACATTTTCCATGATAAATGTTTACTACTTACTGTTTTGAAAAGGGTTTAATTAAAAGATGATTCAGTCCCTGTCTGCAACTTTCATATATGCACAGGTCTAAATGTACAAATTCAGATCTTGTAATGCCTCTGAACACAGTACATTATTTTAAGTTAAGTAAAACAAATCAGTAAAAACTTCTGGGTAAACTTCGGAAACTGTTTTATTGACACGAATTCAATATCTCTTCCCCTAATGGTTGCTCACACTTTAAAGGTGTTGCCCTACAGTTCATTGATGAGAGGGAAACCTTGTAGACTTGGGGCCCTTTGTGTTTCTTATATACCCAGATATCATGTGCTTAAGGCCCTTTTGAGGTCCACAAGGGCAACTATGACCTTGTCAATAGGGCAATGGATTGACACAAGGTCATCTTACTGTGGTAGGGCCCCCATAATGCAATTGGAGGGCTATAAGCAATAAGGGTTGTTGGGAAGAAGGTCTGGGGTTGTGAAGAAGTGAGAGAAGGATGGGTTGAAGACACAGGAAGCTTTGGGTGCCACAGGGCGACATATGGTTGCATTACTTTAATATGGATATGGAAGAAGATTTGAAAGATAGAGAAACTAGAGATACACTGATACAGGCATACAGGTAGATAATTGGTAAAATTAAATCAGCAAAGAAATGGCAAAGATAAGCAGAACCCAATGCCAAAACAATGTCCCCAGATGGCCCTGGCTTCAATGATTGGTTTTTTATTACTTATTACGCAAATATAACTTTATCTTTCGGCGGTCTTGGAAGAAGGCCTTGGGTGTTTAAAAAAGGCATATATTTGAAGGCTGATCTTTTTGAATGGTCTCTTACAGGCCTATATCTGTTTATGTCAGGAGGCTTGTTACTGAACTGCATTTTATAAGTTATTACTTCGTTATGAAAATATATGGCAACCAATCAATCAAGCAGCTTTGAAACTGATCTGCACATGCATATACATACAAAGAAGAACTTGGTTTTCACTTTGCAAAACCAAAAAGTGTTGAATCTTTTAAAGAGCTGAAATTTTAACATTTCCTTTAGTATGTATGTGTTACATGCATCCCATGATTGCGTCCATTCCTGATAAGGAGCAGTCACTAAAACACAGCTCTAAGAAGACTGTCGCATTGCCACAGCTGTGTTGATCAAACTGTTTAATAAAAGTTTGTCCATCTGGTGCAATGGCCATTCAAATTCATCGTATATTTCAACATTGGCAAAAATATCTCAATAAAACTTAATTATGAATCTTATTTTTAAGAGAGAACTTATAATATTTGTGGTCTGCTGGTTTTCAGTTATTGCATAAAAACACTACATTATTTTTTTTCTTGTCTGTTGTCTTGCCTGTTCTAATCGCTTTATTCATTTCTTTGGTTACAGGAGCCATGTTTGTTCAAACGAATGTCGAAAGTTGTCGTGGAATAATGTGGACATTTATCGGCCGTGTGGTTATCCAAGATTAAAGAAAAAATGCAAAATTTCTGTGTAAGTAGATCTGATTCATCTTCGTATAACAAAAATCAGTAATTATTGGGCTTTGTTGAACTGGGCCTACACCTTTATTAATTAAAATGTAGTTTATCTTAGGCTCTTAGCCATTATTTCATATGTACACTCACTGAAAATGGAAGTTTTGAAATTCTGTATGAACATGCTAAATGTAATGCAAATTATTGGTGTTGTCCATGACAAAAATGATTTTGTAATCTTATATTTGAAATTGACTATAAAATATTCTTCCTTGGTTTTAATACTATTTCAAGGATATACATATTAATTCCAATCCAAATGGGACTTATGCAGATATATATATTTATAGCTAATTCAGGAATATCCATCCTTGAAACAAAATAAATGTGCAGATGCATTAAGAAATGTTTGGAAACATCTTAAAACGAAGTGCAATGACCTTGGATTTAGAGAAAAGGCAGTAATTACTAAAAATCTATCTATTTAAACTTCATCCTGCTAAAAAGGGGAGGTTTACCTCAGTTGGTAGCTCACTGGTTCCCAGGTTCGATACCAGCTCCGGTCTGGTCATGTGGACTCATGTTGGACTGCAGTCTCAGTTATCCTTCACCTTATTGCTGTGTCTTCCTCTTTCCCGATTAGCATTCAAAGAGCATAAATACATCCATCCATCATCTTTCTTAATTTCAGGAGAAGACCAGAAGTAAAGGTTGAAAAGTGTTATGAGTGCTGCGAAGGATGGAGACAATCAGATGCAACAAATTGTGATACAAGTGAGTCTGTCTATCTATCTATCTATCTATCTATCTATCTATCTATCTATCTATCTATCTAACTATCTATCTATCTATCTATCTATCTATCTAACTATCTATCTGTCTGTCTATCTGTCTAGCTGTCTATCTGTCTGTCTGTCTATCTATCTATCAGTGTTGGAGATCTCGAGGTCTTGGTATCGGAGGCTCGTGCTTCGTCCTCGGTCTTGGCTCGGATGTCCCAGCCTCGACTATTGATTGTACAACACTACTATATATATCTATGAAATCAATTTGACATGCAAAGATAGGGTAAGGTGGGGGAAATCCGCCCCCGGGGCAAATCCGCCCCCTTGTGGGGAAAAAGTTCTCTCATGACCCAAAATATAAATGACAATAAATATTTCTCACGCAGATTAGTGCTTATGTGTCTAGAGACTACTGAAACACAGAGATTAGGCTGTTACATAGTTTTGTTTGGACTACAACTGAGAAAGAAGACATACACCTCATCACTGAGCAATTTCAATGTGCAATCGAAACTTTCAAAACTGAGGTGTTTTACAGGTACATGTTGTATAAACACATTACTTATTGTCATTAATAGCAATGTTTATTCAACGACTTTACATGTGCAAGAGATTTCACCAATCAATAAAATGCATATTTAGAAAATAACACCCTCATAATTTCTAGTGGTCGGGGCAATTCCGCCCCATGTCCTTGGGGCAAATCCGTCCCCTCTGATTCTCATGTTAAAAACATACATACATGAGATATGCCTTGTAAGTCACTCTATTTTGTCATAAAGCTCCACCAATGGTGATTATGATTTTAATTGAGATGAAGTTAAGAATTTTTGCCATGTTTTAGTGTATGTTGAATATGCCAAGTGCAAACTTTTTTATTCTCACACATAAATTGTGAAACGATCCTTAAATTTTTGTGAGTACACCCAGAAGAGCCAGGGCTTAATTTAAGAATAGAATTGACTTCTGAAGCCAAATGTTTCTTGTCGTTTGTAACCAAAACTCAAGGGGGGCGGATTTGCCCCACACTTCTGGGGCAAATCCGCCCCCTGAGATTGAACATTAATATGGTGATGTTGGCTCAAAGGCGTTGAATTAAAGCATGTAAGTTTCCAGATATGTTCAAATGTATATATTCCATCATTCCCTGAAATACAATGTTCGTTTTTCATAATGGTGAGGGACTGAGCAAGGAATATATGTGAAAAGGGGGGCGGATTTCCCCCACCTTACCCTAATGAATTAGATTAAGTTGCATATTATATCAATCTTTTAAATCTTCACTTAACAAATGTCATATCTGTCCCATTACACAATAGTGACAATACACAATGATAAACATATATACAGAAATATCTCTCCGCAAACCACAACAGCTCGGCCAGGCAGAGCTAAAAAGAAAACAAGACAGTGTGGCAACCTATATTATTGAGATGTCTGATTTTCATTGAAACTCCATTATAGAAATTTTACACTCAGGCAATGTTAAGGATAATAGATTACAGCAAACCTGGGCGTGACATGTCTATTGAACTTGGTAAAGCAAATAAGCTGTTCTGCTTGGCTGTCTTAGTTTAGTTTTTTAAATTGAAAATGTTTGGAATTTTAGAGTTTGGTAAATAGATTAACCCCAGCACAGAAAAACTGTTTATTTTGAAAAATTACAGTTGCTTACAGAATAAGAACACACAAAAAACATGACAAATTGCCTGAGTGATTTATTAACTAAATTCTCCCTTTAATCTGTAATACTAAATTTATTCAATATGGATACATTTTTCTTGCGAGTTGATGGATATATGTATGAATGATGTATTTTAACAGACCTGACAGTCTGTCCTGACTGACTTATATGTTAGTAACTAGTGTTTATGTGTTATTAATCAGTTTGTACAAAAATCAAATTGGTTGATATGACACTGATGTATGGACGACATGGGTTTCATTGCCTAGGTTTTTCGCCTCAGAGAAGCCAAGAACCATCTGTCCTATGATCAAAATTTGGTTTCAAGAATTTGCTGACAATATCTTTAGACAAATTACCCCAGAATTACTTAGTTCAGTTGACAACACACAAGGCTGCCAATCACTAGGTCCTCGGTTTGGAGCCTGCTCTGGCCAGGTCTGGTGACCCTATGTTGGACAGCAGCTTAAATAATCCTTGCCTCCCCGGTGGCCTAATGGTCAAGACTGCTTGTTCACTGGCTTTGAGGGCGTGGGTTCAAATCTCACCCTGGGAACTCACTTTAGTCCGAGCCCATGGGACATTAAATGGAGGTGGGTTGTATCCAGTATTCTATGCTGGGGCAACTGAAAGACCCTGGGCATCCCTGAATTAATAGGGTATGTTCCAGACTCCCAGTCTTCTCATATCATCATCATACGGTGGTCACCAAAAAATGAAAGTGCAGCTCCCTCCACAAAGCTGGTGGTAGAGCTGCCCCGGCTGATGTGGGGTACACCAGCACAACACAAGTCAAGTCGTCAAGTCAAGCCTCATTGCTGTTTCTTCCTAATGTCATTTTTTGCCTACCGAGTACTTTTAAAAATACAGGATGTTAAGTCTCATCATCCATCCTCAGATTCACATACATATAATGAATATAACTTTTACATCACCATCAATTATCAATTTCATTTTCGATTCACAGTGTCCTCTATTTTGTCATTTTGGTCTTGAAGAAAAGTCAGAAAACTAGAAACAGCCCATGACACATTCCATCCAGTTCCACCATTGTAAAGCCTTGTGAAAGAGGGGGGCTTCCAGCAGCCTGTCAGAGGCTGATATGACTGCTAAGCCCTGACCTCAATGCTAAGCCATTGGTGTTTACACTCAGATGATGAATTACTAGCAGGAATCTTAATAATGATATAATATCAAAATATTATCAAGTATTTCCCCAAAAATGAGGTGTAACTGATTATAGAATACATAATTAGCATATTGTAATATAAATGGCTGACATTTTCTTGATGTAATAAATATCTGATATTGTCTTAATGTTTTATAGGCTATATAGATCTTGTTCTTGTTGATCATGTTCATTTCAATGTAAAAGATAGGACTTGAGATGACATCACCAGTTGGTTTTCTGAAACAGTTGAATGTAATATCACTCAAGTTTCGTTAACTGTAATGGCTAATAACGTTTTTGTTTTATACTCTTTCAAAAAATAATCCACTCCTGGAATGATCCAAAGGTAAAGGTACTTTTATTGAACGTGGGTAGCCAAGCTAAGTCAATGACTTGTTTCCACTTGGGCCCACGGCATCCTTGTGTTGCCCCTCAAAGGGCCTCAGGTGTCACGTGACCAGTGTAGCAAAAGATAAGGTCATTTATTGGCCTTTTATTAGCCAATCAGCACACAGTATTGCTCTAACTGCTGAAATGACCTGCAGGAAGTGAATGATCAATACTTTGGCTGGTCATAGATTTGAGGTCATGACCTGAGGTCACAGGTCAGAACTGGGTCAAAGGTCAGGCAGGGGTCACCATCAGGGCTTTTCCCTGAAGCCCTTCCAGGAAGCCCCAAGAAGCTTTCAAGGGGTAAAACTTTCACTTAAGAATAATTAGGTGAAACTGTTCTCTTAATGTATCAGCTTCAAGTACCCCTCCCCCTCATTCCAAGGTGTTGGGAAAATAGAAATCAATACATTACTGCATGCCATGGGTGTTAGATTTCAAAATATCTAAACCAGACAGAGAGATGGTTCTTGCGGTCATTGAAAATGAGGTACATGACAATGTAAATGACTATTTTCGATGCGTTTGCACTTATCGTCCATTACAATAGACAAAGACCATCTCAACGGATTGTACGATTACACCCTCAGCAGGCCTGCTCAAGCAGGATAGATAGATGGATAGATACATGTATGGTTATGTAGCCATCTAAGCCCAGTTCTCGGCGCTCAACAGGGTTGATTGATGAGATGGGAGAGAGAGTGGGAGTCCTCAACATGTAACGCATTTACCTCATGTGAGGGATCATTTACCTGCCCAGCACAGACACTGATACAAGGGTCCACCAACATCTCATATGAATGAATCCAGCTTCGATTTTGCTCATGAAGGTCTACTGAAGATTTCTGGTTCCCCAACCGGGCTGTGAACCCACACAGCAGGCAGAGACCTTCAGCGGTGCAGGTGGTCACCTTAACCACTGAGCCAGCCAGCTGCAGTTTGAAAGAACTGAAATAGTTATTTCAAAAGCAATATTCAGATAAGTTTCAGAAACCATAATAACAATGGAATAGTCCAGGAATACCCAAATCCTATCTTTCACAATTCTCAGTAGAATCACTGTCATCATTTTGACAAAAGTTGTTACAATTGTTTCCATAGCAGCAGAATTAGGTCACCCTAGAATTTTGATTAGATTCATGAGACTCTTGAAAATTTCTATGAATATCTGAAGGACCCTTGACAATTTGAAGTGTGGACAATTGCAGATAAATAGTTGGTTTGTAACACTGTTTAAATTCTCATGACCATCATAAATGGCTTTTTAAATGGTAAATGGAAGTTTAATTGCACTGAACAGTGGATTGCCTTTGCTGAAGAAATGTTAGGTGGTACAGTGGTCAAAGAGTTTGGTTTGTTGAGCAATTTGGTCTTCTGTCTGAGTTTTGGTTTCGATCCGTTCAAAATTATTCCCATGTTCAACAAAAGATATGTTACTTTTTTCTTTCAAAGATACAAAATAATAGGTTTTCCAGAAGTAGCTCATGCCCTCTTGATCATAAATGTAGAAGACTTGTTGTCTCTCCCATGGTGAATAACCCATACAGAGTAGAGGGTTTTATAATTTTTTGGGGTAGGCCTAACTGTACCTATTCATCATTTTCAATTTGTTTATTTACCTTTGCAGGATGCATAAGTGGTCCAGCAGGGATCTTGAGCTGCCAGGACCTTCCGGACGGATGGTACCAATTGTGTGAGTCATGTGACTCATTCGCCCATTGTCAACAAAACACGTTATTGCGCATGCCATGTCCGAATAATCTGCAATGGGATGACAGGAAGAAGATGTGCGTCAGGCATTCAAAGACGTGCAAATTACGTAAGTTCTGCACCGTGATTATTTGATAGAAATAGCAACTTATTGTTCCAAATCAAAGCAGCAACTTATTTTTCTCAGAAACTGAGTGAACGTTAGTATTACTCACTACTCAGTCCTTATCAAAACAGCAAACTACTTTCTCGGAGGATTAAGTGAACATTAGTGTTGCCCAAATAAAAATCAAAACAGCAAGTTGTCTTTCTCAGAGGACTGAGTGAACTTTAGTGTTGCCTTAATCCAAATCAAAATAGCAACATATCTTTCTCAAAACATTGAGCGTACTATAGTGTTACTCAATTCAAAAATTGGATAGCAACTTATCACTCTCAGAGGACTGAGTGAACTTTAGTGTTACTCACTCGAAATCAAAACACCAAGCTATTTTCTCAGAGGATTGAGTGAACTTCAGTGTTGCCCAAATCAAAATTAAAACAGCAAGTTATCTTTCTCAGAGGACTGAGTGAACTTTAGTGTTACCCAATCAAAATCAAAACAGCAAGTTATCTTTCTTTGAGGACTGAGTGAACTTCAGTGTTGCCCAAATCAAAATCAAAACAGCAAGTTATCTTTCTCAGAGGATAGAGTGAACCTTAATGTTACTCAATCCAAATCAAAACAGCAAGTTATCTTTCTCAGAGGACTGAGTGAACTTTAGTGTTGGTCAATCCGAGTCAAAACAGCAAGTTATCTTTCTCAGAGAACTGAGTGAACTTTGGTGTTGCTCAAATCCAAATCAAAACAGCAAGTTATTTTTCTCAAAGGACTGAGGGAACTTTAGTGTTACCCAAATCCAAATCAAAACAGCAACTTATTTTTCTAAGACAGCTGATTGAACTTTACTGTTACCCAAGTTATTTTCCAAAGAGGACTAGACTAGACTGAATCAAAAGAGTAAATTATCTCCCTCAGACAACTAAGTGAACTTTAGCGTCACTCATTCCAAATCAAAATAGCAAAACGTTATTGTTTAAATCTCAAATTCAGTTCAAGAAAGCAACTTATCATTGAAATATTTATTTTACTGTTGTTCGTTCTTTGATATGAAACTTCTTTATTTTCTCAGAACATCCAGTTAACTTTCTCTTATCCAAAAAAATGAGAGTCAGTTATAATTGCAGAAAAGATAAAAAATTCTTCAACTTTTGTTTCAGTTGCGGAAACAGGCAAGAAAAAATCAATTGGTCGCGACTTGCCAGATGAAACAGGTGAGGAGTGTTAAAAACTTTTCAAATGATAAACCTCTGATATATTATGACAGACTGTTGACTAAAATTTCTATTATAGCCGTTTGTAAGGTTGCAAAATGACTTGAAATACAATGTCGTAGAAGGGACTTGGGCATAAGGATTCAATCAAAACAGTGCTCAACATGATAGAGGGGAAAGACTAAGAAAATGATAAAGCTATCAAACATATTTACGATCTATTTTCTGACTAATTTCAGCAAGAGATAAAGGAAATGAGGTGACTAACTTGGTTGACATCCACCAGGGGTCGCATAAGGGCAAAGACTGCAGTAGTATCACTTGCACTCCACCTGGTAGATGTATCATGCTTTACTCTGCCAGTATCTACAGTATGACACCAAAATGCATGTAAGTACCCCATAAAAGTTACATACAATGAATTTTATAAGAAACTGTATACGCTGGATAAATTAATTAGCCCAATAAAATTCCAACGTTGTACGATCCTTTCCCAGCTCCTATCATTATTCTGTTCTTACGGCTCAGCCACTTGTGTTGCCTATATGATATGTTCACCCTGAAGACCTGATAACTATTTCCCTTTGTGGATAAACAGAAATGATGCACTTTATGAAAGCAATAGTACAGATACTAAGCTCTACGTCAGTATTCTAGTGCAGTAGTGAGCTATATGTACTTCAGTATTGTGACTTAACTTTATTAACATAATCTCACTTCAATATTAACCACTGATTGAGTTTGATTTGCATTGTCCAGACTGTGTTTCAATGCTCTCCATGCAGAGTCTACATAACTGATGGCCAATTGGAGAATCAACTACCTGTTTCTTTATTTTTCGATTATTTGCATTTTACCTATAAGTCCTCTCTCATTGAATAATGGACAAATTATTCCATGATTAAATCAACTTTAAGTTACTTTTCTACAGACTAGATGAAAAAACTAAATTCTGAAAAATAAATTCTGGATAAATTTGATTTCAAATGTGTTTCTTGTAATTTCCACCAGATGTCCACCAGGCAGTCGACATACACCAGAGGGAGTGTGTGCAGCTTTGGACGAATGTCAAGCCAAGTCACCCTGCGTACATGGGGTCTGCAAAAACAGAAGAAGAGGCGGATTCAAGTGCAAGTAAGGAATTTAATTGCTATCCTAATTTCGGCAAGATATAAAGCCCCGTTCACACCTTGGTGATTAGGAATTGACAGTGGTCTGCGTCAAGCAAAGTGGCCTGTTCCAGAATGGACAGAGCCTGACACAGACTGCACACTGCCTGTCACAGACTGGACGTGGACAGCTGTCAATTGGAGACGCAGCATTACGCAAGGTGGACGCTGTCTACTGAAGCATGACGTGGCCTATCACAGAGTGGACGTGGGGTCAGAAAAAAAAATTGGGCAGGTCGAAATTCTTCTGGACATCAGTTTGTGATATGAAAAGCACACAGTCATCACAGACAGGACGCAGATGTGTCTTAAACTCATCACTGACTGAACGAGTGCTTGCTGTGCGAGTGATTTGCCACACTGCAACGCAATAGTCTGACGTGAGGTGAATGAGCAGCCAGTTGCGTCCTGTCTGGGCTCACTGTGCGTGCTGTCTGTGCACTGTCCACGTGCTGTTTTACATTAAAGTTCATGTTGCTAAGCAGTACAGTGTCGTGTTCATGCCTTGTCTACGTTGTCATGGTGACAACCTGTGTCTGGTTGTGACAAGGAGGCAGAAGTGAAATTCATGACTTTAGCCAAAATGTTTTAAAATGCATGGCAGTGTCAGTGTATCGTCAATGCATCGCAATGTAAACACCAACTGGACACATGTTGTCATGGCTGGGTGCACAGGGCTATCAACAATTTCACCTTGTTTCTGACGTACATCAGTCACAATAAGAAATCGCCAAGGTGTGAACCAGGCTTTAAGGAAATGAGACTAACTTGGACGACATCCACCAGGGGTCGCACAAGGGCAAAGACTGGAGTGGTATCACTTGCGCTCCATCTTGTAACATCTGCTTTTGAGTTTTTGTTGACAATAAGGTCCTGAGCTCACCGAATTCCTGCTTCAAGAACATATAAATTGTGTTATTTATGATGTTCTTTGGATTACTTCTTGTAAAGTTTACATTAAAATATTCAATGAAAGATCTCTAAAAGCATATGAAGTTAAGTTTCAGTAACTTACTTTACAATTAAGTTTCTTGTAAAATAATTTGTACTCATTTGTGACCTGAACATTCACAGAGACTTTCATTTGAAGGCTACACTCTCCATTAAAAGACCTAGCATATTAAATAAATATGTTTTTTCACATTCAGATGTGAACCGGAATGGCGCGGAAGACGATGTGACAGACCCCGTCGCAGAGGAAAGTGGAGAAAGACAAGACACCGCACATCCGATCATTCGAAATATTACAACAAAAACAAAAGTTCAGAGTAAATCAAGGTAGATAGTCTAGAAAATAATTTTAGTTTGGAGGGTTACGCTGGGCTCAGTGGGCTGTCAATCGCTGGGTTCAGGTTTGAATCCCCACCCTTGTATTATAAGAGGTCACTTGGGCTTATGTTGGACAGCAGTTTCAATCATTCTTCGCATCGTTGCTGTGTCCTTCTCTTGTCCTTTATAGCATGCCAAGTACATGAATACAGGACGTAAAAACCCAATTAGTCAATTACCCATCCATCCATCCATCCAAGAAATAATCTTCTTATTATAACCTGTAATATTGGGAATTGGTCGGAAAATAGTGTGAATTTAGTGTGTTTGTAAAGGACATTCTCATTTTAGAAAAACTATTAAAAAATGAGACATGCTTAACAGTTCTGACGTCTTCTTTTTTCAGATACAGATTCCACTATTCTGGCTTCATATGCAGAAACTGATGACACCAAGTTGCTATATTTGCAAATTGCAATTTTGAGATACCTCAGCATAATCTAATGTGCTTATTATATTTTAAAAACTTTTTTGTACATATCAAAATTTAAATTTTACCAAATCCAATCCAGTGATATGACCTGATTTTACTGTTGTTTGTTGTTATCATAGTAACAGATTACTTATTATTATAAATTTGTCGTAATATTTGCAATTTCACACTTTTATATCATAATAGATCTCTGCAAAATAATTAAATATTAATATTACTAGTTTAAGCTATAGTAATAAAATCCTGTATAATGGTTTTGTGCTAACTTGTTTTAAATGTCATATTATAATTATAACATAACAGTAAAATCATAATAATTGTTGTTATATATATTGGTCCTAGAAATGTGATTTTTGTCATAATTCTATGTGTATAATTATCCATTGAATGTGTATTTATTGTAAATAATGTTATTAGATATTTCTGATAGAGTGTGAATAGTAATATGTTAAACAGTTGATTAATGTTAGTCTGTTGGGAGATAATAATAAAACATTTAGAAAGAATTTGTTTCCTTTTGTATAATGTGTTATGATCACATGCAAGCTGTACCCTGGTTCACCTGTTTCTTTGGTACTGTGGTTTTTTAGGCTTTCACAGTCCCTTGAAAATGATAACTGCATGCTGCTGCCACCTGGCACTAAGTTAGTTTTCTATGCTTTGCTGCACCCAAAAAATAGTTCCAATTTCATTGCATATTCACAAAGTTTCTCTTCAATATTAAGGTAAGCCAGAGTCAGAACTCAGAACTGTCAGACACAACAATCACATTCTCTAATGAAGTAGACAAGGTCATCAGTATACTCAGAAACAGCTCTAGTTTCTTCCTGACAAAAGTTATGCGGGTTCCTCACACTCACTTCAAGTTGGTCACTCGCTCGAGCTTGTGGAATTGCACACTAGCCACTAGGTGGCAACGCATGACAGCATATGTTCTCCAAAGGCTGGAAAAAAGCCCTGGCAATGAAACAGATGTTCTTGTAGTTTTTTCTAAATAATTTCTGGCAGGTTTTGATAAGAAAAAAAAATCAGCCACTCTGGAGAAAAACTTCCCAGGGCTTTCCCCTGCCTTAAATATATAATGGTTGTTCCCTCATCCTTTATTCCCTGATAGACGCACACTACCTGATACATCCCTCTCACATCAAATACATCTGAAACCGACCATCAGCTAGACAGGTGCCATCACTCAGAACTCAGAAGCTCTCAAAAAGTGTAAATTTAAAAGTATTTTGCAGCAAAACGTCTTATCCCTTTGATAATGGAACTGCTGTATGTTATTATCCATCCAATAACTATGTATCTTTCAATTTTTTTTCATAGACTGAAAACTTGATGTCATGCTGAGACTGAGTGGCTATTCGTCGGTTGAGGTGTGAGTTGAAAACCATATGTGTCATATGTCATGCAAGGCTCTTTCGGTGATGTAAAGTTGTACATTCTCAGCTGCATGACATCAAGTAGTTGCTCTTAAATTGTCTGTTCCGACCAGTGAAAAGGTACATATAGCTTGACATCACCAAAAATAACATGCAAGCACTTTAAGAGATGCTTGTAGATAGACTGCCCATGATAGTATGTACCACTTTGCATGTCACCTGCACAAGGATATCTGGCATGTGAGACCTGCAGAGGGTATCTGGCATGTGAGACCTGCTGGAGGGTATCTGGCCTGTGACCAACTTTTGGTGATTGACCTTTGACCTGCAGAAACTCAGCCTGTTTGTTTTCTTTATTAATTTCTTCATCTCAGAAAGAAACCAAAAGTTTATCAACGCAAGATAAAATTCTATTGAGACTTTATGCAAAGTTTTAATGACAGAGATGAAACAGCATGACCAAGGCAGTTGTCATATCCGACTCATAAGTTTCAGAGCCATCCTCCCACAATAGAGATGCCGCTTGCAAGCAAGCAAGCATCTCTAAAAAGCCTTGCATGACATGGTTTTCCTACTCACACCTCAACCGACCAATAGCCACACAGTCTCAGCATGACATCAAGCTTTCAGTCTATGAAAAAAAAAAAAACGTGCAAGCACTTTAAGCTGCACAGACAGTGCATGGTTCCAACACCGGCAAACTGGTCACAGATATACTAAGGAGAAGAAGAAGAAGGCATGGTTACCCTTTGACCCATGGTAGCCAGTCAATTTAGTTTCTTTTTAATTTTCTCCATCACAGAAGGGCACCAAAAGTGACTGGTCGAAAGTTAAAAACCTGCAGAGAATGTAGAGTAAATTTGAATGAGATTGGTGAAAGAGAGGTAC
Source organism: Platynereis dumerilii (assembly GCA_026936325.1). Lineage (NCBI taxonomy): Eukaryota > Metazoa > Annelida > Polychaeta > Phyllodocida > Nereididae > Platynereis > Platynereis dumerilii. The sequence goes on along the minus strand of JAPTHN010000005.1, from coordinate 18,461,658 downwards.
TCCAGAGCGCTAACGAGATTGCATGAAATTCTTGGCGTAAGAGCAGCTGTGCTGCTAATAATAAAAATCAGATGCATAATGTTTTTAATGTCCATTTTCTTGGATCTGGAGGCATCAAATATGAGGAAGACCTGGAGGAGTATATAATTTCGTTATGCAATTCTGCAGCAATTCTGCAGCAATTCTGCAGCAATTCTGCAGCAATTCTGCAGCAATTCTGCAGCAATTCTGCAGCAATTCTGCAGCAATTCTGCAGCAATTCTGCAGCAATTCTGCAGCAATTCTGCAGCAATTCTGCAGCAATTCTGCAGCAATTCTGCAGCAATTCTGCAGCAATTCTGCAGCAATTATGCAGCAATTCTGCAGCAATTCTGCAGCAATTCTGCAGCAATTCTGCAGTTTCCAAAGCAATTCTTCAGGAAGCTGCAGAATTTTGCAGTTATGCTGACAGTGTTGTCAGTAAGCACTCGCCCGGTCGCCCAAGGCGACCAAATTTCCATCTGGGTGACCGAAATCTTGCCATTGATCGCCCAATTGGTTACCAAGACAGAAGGAGGCATAACCTGATGAATATTTGCTTCACAAAAGTTGTTTTGGTCTCATTGTAAAGAGCAAAATGAGATCTATCATGCGAAGTTAATTTTAAGGTTAAATTACAATCCAAACTTGCAATCATGAGAAATCCATCTCTTACTTGCAGAATCAGAATTCTTATTCAATCAAATATTTGCCAAACTTGTTGTTATGAAGAGAAGTACTATTGACAGAGGATTTTGAAACAAGACGAAAGTGGATGTCCTTCCAGACGCAGCAATAATAGACGGGACAGAGCTACCGACTCACCGAGCGAAGCGAGGTGTCTCGTCCCTTATGGCTATCATGCGAGTGGAGTGATCCAGATGGTTCAATCAAAAAAATTGACTCAGACATCCCATAATAGTGTGGCGGGAAGGCGGCGGAGACGCACGAGTGATCCCGGACGCAGCCGAAGTAGGATCGAGGCGGCGCATGAGCACCGGGCGCTCTCTCTCTTACTACGACGAATTCAAGAAGACAAGACGTGTTTCCAGGTATCTAAATATTTGTTTCTCGACACCCCACTCAGTGTAACAGTGGTGGCAGCGGATAAACAGGATGCCTTCACGTTTAGGATTCGTTTCCAGTGTATTTTAAACGCTTTTCGGCGTTAATTTTTACCTTTTTGGAGGAATTTCCGAATTTGACAGCTCGCACGCTTACCTCGACGTAACGATTTAGGCTTAGTCTAGGACGTCCTATAGGCAAAATATCACTTGTCAGTTGATTTTCTTGCTATATTTCGTTACCTAGCTATATTATACACCATATTCAATCAGTTTTTGTACTTTTCACTTCGAAATTTGACAGTTTTCGTCGTATTTCGTCCGCACGTTTTTCGACGTGACGGCAGCCATTTTGCGCATATTTAATTAACCATGTGGTTTTGTTTACTGTGCTAGTTTAGAATAGGCCTGTTCTTTTATTGACGACGTTTGTGTGTAGTTATTTGAATTTTTGCACTGTTTTGAAGAAAAAAAAAATCGAAAAAAAAAAAAAAATTATAATTAATTGGAAAGAGTGCACTTGTGTATTGTGTAAATACACTATTTCAGTTAAAGTTCACAACAAACTACTGTCATTTTTGAATTTGGTGTAAATATTTTTACTGTACAAGTTAATAGAGCTTGTTCAGATATTTTGAGTTGACAAGTCGGGAACAGCCCGGTGTGCAATTGTGCATTCGAAGTTCAATAATTCAATAATCTAGCTTTCCAAATTGCTCCTCATTTATTTATTTTTGAAAGTCAGATAATTCCAGCATCTTAAATGTAAATTATAAGTGTTTTGTGACAGTTTTACAGCACTTAAATCAAAGTTTTGGTCAAATTAATCAAAATTATCAGTCAGGACTTGGTCCCAGGTTCAAATCTGTTGAGAGTGTAAATATTCACTTCTGTTGAGAGTGTCTTCATGATTTTGTAGAGAGTGTACAATATTGTTGAGAGTGTTTATACCAATTGAAAGATATTAGTTTTCTGACTGCCGTAAAAGCGCAGACGGAAAGGACTTTGTGACTTAGCAAGCTCTCCTAGTGGATTCTTGCAGATACAATTGTCCGCTTGACTAATTAATCACATCGGTCATTTATTGAATTTATTCAAATTACTTGTGCATTTGAAACTTTAATTTTGATAATTTGGCTGATTTTGCCAATATTTTAAAGTACATTTGATTTAACAATATTCAAACAATTGCACTTGTTTCATTGGTGATTTGTGTCACCCAGTAGTGTACTAATTACAAATTGTGACAGTTTATGTCATCTGACACTGATGTGATTGATTGATCTGAGTTTCAACGTTTATGTGACTGATACTTGTTGGTACTGAACTGTGTTGAGATATCATCACAGAATTTGATTATTTGAGATACACTTAGTAACTCAAGGTTTCTTAATTGAGTGTTGTGCTGAATTGTGAGTTTAGACTCTGTGATCTGATACTGTAAGCACGGAGTTCTGCGATTTGTGATCGTAGGGCCTGAGCCCAAGGTGACGACACAGTGATCTGATTCCACATTAACTTGTGATTTGCTGTGAATTCCTGATACTTTTGACACCCTATGATATGATACCGTAAAATTTAGCACTGATAGTTGTTTAGACTTGAGATGCTGTTCGGCATATCAATAAAATAGGGATTAGGAGTAGGATTAGTCATGATAATCAATATCCATACCGCAACCGAGTCTCAACTTCGGAAACTTGATCAAGTTGGTGTGTCTCGAGCGCGTGAGGTTATTAAACTCCGGCAAAATGCACGTTTGACACCGGAACTTTTAGGACAACATTTGAGGACGGGGGCAGAATTTTGGCGCAAGTTTGTCAGAACTGGTCAATTGACTTTTGAAGAAGGTGGTGCAACAGGAGGAGAATTGCCTAACCCCATTGGACATGGACGACCACTGACTGGCCGCGGAACTTCCCTGAACACCCCAGCTACTGGATACATTCCTCCAGGACTAGGACAAGACCCCACTCAGGAAGGTGACCATTCTGTTTCTTTTAATGTACCCAACATGGCAGATGTAAATTTCATCAGAGCTGAGGCTGTCCATAATCAATGGCGAGACTTTGTTACTCAGCTGGAACCTGAAATTAATAAACTAGAAATTGCCATTAAGAATGCGCCCTCGGAGAGTGCACGGGTACCATTAATGCTTCAACAAGAGGAGCAGCGAAAACAGCTTGCTCACTTAGTAAGAATGGAGGGTAATTCTAGAGCTTATTTGGCCTATTTATCTGGTGAGTCACATCCGGATTATGCTGTAAATCAGTTTCAAGATGGAGGCCATGAATTTATAGCTAGTGGGGAACAGCCGGGACAACCGGATGGTGTTATTTTAAAATCAACAGGGAAGACATGAATTCTGGTCCATGCAACAATCTTCTCCGACAACTACGCAGTATATTGACATAATGCATCAGCAACTCCACCAGGAGCAGAATGACTTAAATTTGCATCGGGAAAGTATGGGACAAGGGGACAACTTCAACCATGATTCACAGACTCAAGTGAAACAAGTTAAAAGACATTTGACAATGTGCATATTCCTGTTTCTTCTACTCCTGTTTTGCAGCGCCTCAATGCGGCTACAGTCCAGCCTGAAGATATTGCTGCAGTTGTGTCTTCAATGCCCCAAGGAGGAGTTTTTGTGAATTCAAGAAGTGGTGACCACGGAAGTCAAGCCCAGACAACTAGCGATGGACAAACTACTGTGAAGCAACCTATGTCTGTCCCTCAGGGACAGTCCTTCACCGGAAATTTGTATCCCAGTCAAGCTAGTCTTCATTTCACAGACGCTAGCACGTATCTGCCAAGTGTAAGAGAGCATGACGTTCAAGCAAATTATCAACAACGTCCAGTTGATGCAGGAGGTCCAACTCTAACTGGAAGAAGTGGACATCGCCGAAATGTTGACACAGAGGGAATACCTTTAAGCAACCCTGCACCATATTTAAGTCAGCAACCAAGTTCCGATCCCCCTCCCAGAGTGGATGTATTCCCAGCCAGGCAACGTCGATTTCGACAGCCTGCGGATACTGCTTCGCAACGAGCTCCCTCGCAGGATGCAAGGCAAGAGCGACCAGAGCCTCGACCCACCGAGACTACAAGAAGAAATGATGATCCCGCAGGAGCGAGGCCCCGGACCGAGTCCCGCTACCAAGGACCGCCGCTACCACAGGATCCACAATATGACAATGAAAATTATGGAAATCCAGGAGCCACATATGTTCAGGAAGATTACAGACGAGAAGAATATGGCTACCCACGAGACGTTCCCGAGGAGAGGCAGAGATACTGCGAGAAGCAGCGCGGACTCAATCGCCCCAATGACCATTTTGATGAATACCCAGGGAGCCGGGATCAACGACCGTATCAAGATGACGGACCCAGACGGCAATCTGGGGATTTCCGAGATGAATCCAGACGTCAATCCAGGGATTTCCGAGAAGAATCCAGACGTCAATCCAGGGATTTCCGGGATGAATCTAGACGCCAATCTAGGGATTTGCGTGACTCTACTCATCATAACCGTTGGGATGAAAGGTCCAGACAGAGCTACAGAGATTCTTTTTCAAATTCTCGTTTTGATGATAGAGATAATTGTAGCCGTTATGATAACGCCAATTGTAGTAGATATGATAGGCAAGATAAGAGTCGTGAGTGTGATAATAAATTTGAAAATTCCTTACATGTTGGTTATTCTTCTGGCGGTTTCCGTCAGGATGATAGAGTTTCTTCCAAGTATGACACAGAGAGACACTCAGATGCAGTGCGCTCAGGGCGTGAGTCTGATTCCCTACCCGTCTTGAATGATCAACTGAGAGACAGAAGAAAATCCAGGAAGCATAGGTCACCATCATCTTCATCTGATTCAAGTTCAAGTGATTCTGATTCTTCTGATTCTGATTCTGAGAGTTCCAGTGAAGATGACGAGCGCTCTTCAAGATCCCGAAGACGTGGGAAAAATTCCAGACGAAAGAAGAGCCCTTCAGCACCCCAGCTACAGATGTTCAAAGGAGAAGTGAATGAATGGGAGAATTTCTTCTTTTATTTCAAGAACACTGCCAAGCAGTACAAGTGGAAGAAGAAGATGAAACTTACTAGATTAAAAGAGTGTCTGCGAGGTAAGGCGGTGGAGTATGTTCGTACTTTGCCGAGTTCCACCGTCTACAGCTACAGGAAGTTGGTAAAAGCTCTGCAGAAGAGGTTTGGAAGTGATGACCAACCCCATGTCTACCGCAAAATGCTTCTAGATTTGAGACAGGAGACTAGTGAGTCTCTTGATGACTTTGCGGACCGCACTCAACAAATTGTTCAGAAGGCTTACAGGAAGAGTGGCAAGAAGATCCTTGGCCCCATTGGAGCAGAATCATTTTTGAAAGGGGCGAGGGATAAGAACTCTACAAGACAAGCTGCTCATCGAAAACCCCGAGATGTTCGGGAAGCCTTGGAATTTGTGAAGGAAGCAGCAGCTATTGATAATTTCCTCGGTAGACCTTCCTCGTCTACTCGGTACGTAACTTTTGATGATGATATACCTGTTCGGCAGACTTGTTTGTCTGATTTCAATAATAGGCAGAATTTTCAGCAACGTCCAGTTTCACCCAACAGGAATTATGACTCCCGTCGTCCTTCGCCATACTCGTGGCAACGTGACAGACAGGGGGAGCACCAGTCCAGAGGGAATTTCAGTTATTCACCAAATAGGCAACGTCCATTTTCACCTGCCCGGCAGTTTGGGGATTCATCCCAATCTTCAAGATCCTATGACAGATCCCCAACACCCTCGCGGGATAGAAATTTCAGTAGGTATGGTGATCACTGCTTCAATTGTCAAGAAAGAGGACACTTTCAGCATGAGTGCCCACATCCACCATTCCTCAGGACACTGCCATCTGTAACTTCATCTCCAGGACCGAGAAGGGATGATGGAGAAATTCCCAGGGATGACCGACGAGGAGATCCTCAGGATGAGCGACTAGAAGTTTCTAGAGACAACCAGCGAAATGATCGACGTGAAACTTTTCAGAACCAACAAGGAACCCGGAGGAGTGGCCAACGAGAAGCTACAACTAGTCCATTTAGACCACGGACCACTAGATCGCCACTACCTGGAGGCGGACCTGCTAGCCCTGGAAAAGGAACCCAGACGTATCCCCAGCCTCATGACAAGCGGGTATATCAGGGATCCATATTAAATACTCCAGGATGGACTATGACAGCACCAATTCTCATTAATGGTCACCCCATTGAAGCTGTGATTGACACGGCATCCCAAGTCACATTAATAGGACAGACAGTAGCAGAGAACATGAAGCTCATTCCAGAAGAAGGCTCATCCATTAAGATACATGGAATTGGAGATAACATGGAGATGCAAGCAAAAATTGTGCGGAATGTCCAATTGACAGTTGGCCGGGAAGTTTTCCCTTGGGACCTTATTGTTGGACCAGCACGAGAATTGTGTATTCTGGGAATAGACTTTCTTAACCATGTTCAAGCTATTATTAATTTCCAGAAGCCGTACATCCGGATCCGTGATTCTGTCATTCCGGCTGATGTGCGAGCCAACGGCCAACCGGCTGAATCTAGTTCTGTCGCTACCATGGAGGAGTGTGATCTACAACCCTTTTCTGGAAGGATTGTCCAATGTCGACTTTCACAAGTCATGAAACAGGATTTCCTTGTGGAACCCATTATGCCGTCCAATTTGAAGTCACAACTTATCATCCCTGAAGTTCTCATGAGTGAAGGAGAGACTGCCGATTTACATATTTTCAATGCTTCTGATACGACTGTTACATTACCTAAGGACACCAGGATTGCCTCCGCTTGTGCAGTAAGTGATGTCATCACCCTCGAAGATTGGATGGAGGATCCTGATGCCACGCCTGTCACGGAGCTGTCCGGCTCCTCCCCCGGTCTCCATGGTGAAGTTGCACCTGGGGACACACTTTCTGTTTTATCTTGTACAAATTCCGTTCCAGAAGGGAGCCCAGATGACAGAAATCCTGACAATGTTACCTGTGTCGTTCCAGAGCATTTGCAGAAATTATTTGAAGAATCAGGCATTCATCTTAAGCAGGATGAGAGAGAAGAACTTAAGAAGTTGCTTGTGGAATATCAAGATGTCTTCGCCAAGAATGATTATGACCTCGGTGAATTCCATGAAATCATGCACACTATAGATACTGGGACTGCTATGCCCGTAAAATGTGGCCTTCGGAGAACGCCACTTGGATTCCAAGACAAGGAAGAAGAGCACTTGAAGAAGATGCTGGATGCAGGAGTCATCCAACCTTCCATCAGCGAATGGGCAGCCGCTCCAGTTATTGTGAAGAAAAAGTGTGGCAGCTACAGGTATTGTTTGGATTATCGTGGTCTTAACGGAGTTACCAGAAAGGACAATTTTCCGTTACCATTGATAGAAGAATGTCTTGATACTTTGGCAGACAATTTCTACTTTAGCACTCTTGATATGGCTTCTGGCTATTGGCAATTGCTTATCGACCCAGCCGATCGCCATAAGACTGCATTTCTGACTCGTTATGGCCTATTTGAGCATGTCAGGCTCGCCATGGGCCTGTGCAACAGTCCAGCAACGTATCAACGCGCTATGACCTTAGTTTTGAAGGATCTTCTATGGAAGGATGTTTTAGCGTACTTGGATGATCTGATAATCTTAGGACGGGACTTTCAGTCCCACCTTGAAAATCTTAGACAAGTTTTCATCCGTTTCAGGAAATACAATCTTAAGTTTAAGCCAAAGAAATGTGTGCTTTTTGGCACTGAAGTTGATTTCCTTGGAAGACGGGTTGGCAGGGATGGCGTCAGCATTCCAGAGAGCAAGGTGAAGACCGTTGTGGATTGGGCTCGCCCAGAGAAGAAGACTCAGCTTGAAGCTTTCTTAGGTTTTATTAATTACCACAGGGATTTTATTCCTCATCTGGCGGAAGAAGCTGCTGTTCTGTACGACCTGGTGAAGATGTCACAACCTGAACGACCCTTGGAATGGAGTGAGCCACATGAAGAAGCTTTCTTGAGACTGAAGCAAGCAATGGTTACAGCACCAGTCTTAGGCTACCCCAGATCCGATGATGTCTTTATTCTGGACACCGATGCTAGTGACCACTCTATCGGAGCTGAGCTCTCTCAAATTCAAGATGGGAAGGAGGTAGTCATTGCTTATGGAAGTATGTCCTTGAATGCTCAACAGCGAAAATACTGCACGACCCGCAAGGAACTGCTTGCTTTGGTTACATTTTTGAATCATTTTCGCTTTTACCTTCTAGGCCGTTCCTTTTTGGTCCGGACGGACCACAATAGCCTTACTTGGCTGATGAGATTTCGCAATATTGAAGGTCAGTTAGCACGATGGATTGAAGCTGTTTCTCAATTCGATTTCAAGATCACCCATCGAGCCGGTAAGAACCATGGTAATGCAGATGGGCTTAGCCGGATCCCTCCGGAATGTGATTGCTATGATGCCGGACGAGATCCTAATGACTTGCCATGCAATGGCTGTAAGCATTGCCTTACTAAGCATCAACAATGGCAGCGGTTCGAGGATCACATTGATGATGTTGTTCCGTTGGCAGTTCGGATTGCTACGGCAGAAGATGATCCACCTCCAGGAGATGGAATGAAGTTTGAAACAGAGATTGATTGGGCAGAGGAACAAGCCAAAGACAAGGAGATTGAAGTTCTTCGCCAATGGCTGAAAGATGGGATTGAGTCAACTCATGACGTCTTATATCTTCAGGGATCCACAACCAAGAGAATTTGGGCTTTACGGTCCCAGCTTGAACTAATCAATGATGTCTTGTATTACAAGTGGCTCAATCTTGCCAACCTTCCCCCAAGAAAATTGATTGTTGTTCCTTTCCAGCTCAGGAAAGTCATCCTGGAGACTGCTCATGATGTGAAAGCTGCAGGCCACCCAGGCCAATTGCGGACCAAATTGAATGTGTTACTCCGGTTCTTTTGGCCCGGCATCACCAGTGACGTTAGACAGTTCGTTGAGTCCTGCAAGATCTGCAACATGCAAAAGAAGGGAAACCGGACAAGGAAGGCTAGTCTGAAGATCCATCATGCAGGAGCACCAATGGAACGTGTCCATGTTGATATTCTTGGACCCTTTGTGGAGAGTGGATTGGGAAATCGATATGTACTGGTCATGATCGACCAATTCACGAAATGGATTGAGATAGCTCCTCTTGCTGACCAGACAGCACATGTTGTTGCCGAAGTTTTAGTCAAACAGTTTTTGTGTCGCATGGGTTGCGCTCAAGGGTCTTCACGGACCAAGGGCGTAATTTCGAAAGTGCTCTTTTCAAGGAAGTTTGCTCTCTTCTAGACATGGCCAAGTTGCGGACCACTCCGTACCACCCATCATCCAATGGCCAAGTGGAAAGAATGAATCGAGAAATTCTATTCAAGATCAGGGCCTACCTCAACAACCGACAGCGAGATTGGGATCTTCACTTGCCCTTCATCGGGATGGCTCTTCGGGCCACTGTAAATGAGTCAACAGGCTACACCCCAAATATGATGATGCTCGGACGGGAAGTAGATGTGCCAATTGACTTGCTGGCCGGCAAGCCCCCCGAAAATGTAGATGACGACCAAGTTACTCCTAGTGATTTCACCCAGAAACTGAGAGAGACTTTGCATGATGTGCATGGCTTTGCTCGCGAAAAGCTCGGAGTCAGTCTCCACCGTCGGAAGAAGTATTACGACAAGAAGCAGTACAAGACTAGCTATGAAGTTGGTGATCTTGTGTATGGCTTGAACGGCGCATCCAAAAAAGGCCACAGCCGTAAACTTCAACCTATTTACTGTGGACCATATTTGGTCACTCACAAGATCTCCGAAATTCTCTACCAAGTGCAAGGACGGAAGGGGAGAGACCGGCGAGTACTTCATCATGATCGGCTGAAGCCGTGCCATGACAGGAACATTCCACTTTGGCTCCGTCGGGAGCGGGCTAATCTCCTAGGATCGGATGTCGTTGAAGGACCAGCTGAAGAAACTCCTGAACTGCAGAATCTTTGGCCCGAAGATGATAGTGACACCACAGCCAATTTTAATGTCTCTGCTACAGATGATCCAGAGTTTTATGATCCTGTTCCAGATGTTTTAGATGATTTAGCTACCGGTGATGTTTCGTCACCTCCCGGTGATGTTTCGTCACCCCCCGGTAGGTCGCCGGATGATTCGACCTCGACGCCAGAAAGGGACCTTTTTCCACTGCCTGGCGCTCGCCGTAATACGCAGGAACCGGCAGGACCGCGACGGATGACCAGGCCCAGCCGTCCACCTGCTTATTTATCTGATTACCAAATTTACGGAATTGTTATTTTGTAAATATTTGTGGTAGCTATGTTGTAATCCATTGTAAATAGTGTAGTGTAGATATTTTGGTGTCTTGGTGTAAAGTAGTTGTTTCTTCAATTTCATTTTTCTAAAGTTTTAGAATTGTTCCGTAGTTCTGTGTTGGTAGTTCTGGCATTTCCAGGTTGTGTTTCGTGCTTTACTTGTGTTGTATTCAATGTTGTGCTTGGCTTTTGTGGTGCTTTGTGTTGTGTTGTGATGTTGCTTTCTGTGTTCTCATTGGCTCCATAGGAATTGTTAGAGTGATGGATAGCCGAATTGGGATCACCCGATATACCTACCGAGAGGAGGTCATCGAGGTGTACCGGGAATACTTGAACCACCGCTGGGAGAAAGTCGTCGAGGTGAAGACGAGAACCAGGACAGATACAACGAACAACGGACCATTGCCAGCGCCCCTCATCGAGATTGACCAACGGACCGGATTTGATGACCCTGCCTTTAGGGAGATCCAGGACCTGATGGGCGCGGATGTCCTGGAACCCGCCCCATCCGCCGATGGATCCATGGATCTGATGAGGTTCCCTGAAGACGGAGACATGGATCAGATGGATCTCATCATCCTTGATGAAGCACCTGCTGACGACGACAACCCGGAAGATGCCCCACCGACACCCCTTCAGAACCCGGACTGGATGGATTACAATTTCTTCGTCGTGGACGAGTATGCGGCGGACGTTGACGACCAGGAGGAAGACGATGAGGAGGATGCTGCCAGCATCATCACTGTGGTGGAGGCTGGCAGCATGGACCAATACCTGGAGGCTTCGATCATTGATCCTGATCAGGAAGGACCCCCGGAGTTGGAGCTCGACTTCCAGGGCAGCGACCTGGAGTTGGACGACTCCGACACCCTGGTTGTCGGCTCCAACCAAGAAGCGACGCCGCCCCCGGAGGAAGTCAAGGGACCAGAGGAGGAGAAGCCCGCGGATAAGTACTGTGTATTGTGCGACGCCTACATATCCCGACGACTAAGACGACACATCGAGGAAACGCATGTGCCATGGTGGTTGTCACCCAACCGGGCATGCTGGACCTGTGGAGGGACTTCCCAGTCCGCCACCTTCGCTCAATACTCGCATCGTGACTGTGGACAAATTGGTATGGAAGACAAGGACATCCCTGACTTCGTCAGACTCGCCAACGGCCTCCTCGAGGTCCTGATGGAGGCCCTGGGATGTTCGTCCCTTGAGTCTTTGCTGGACCTCGTGGTGGCCAACGGATGGTTTCCGACCAGTGCGATGAGGGCACATCTCTCCTTTCAGCAGAAATTGTTCATGTGGCTGTGGGAGAAGGAGCGCAGGCTTCCCCAGACTCCCTTCAAGGACCTAGCCATCTCACCCCCCCGAAGTGTGTCCTGTCTTCTGCACTTTAAGGTGTTGACATCCATCCTCCCCCATGTCGGAGAAGACGTCCGGGCAGAAGTGGCCAGGGGAGAGCGCCGAGGGTATCCGAACGTCAGAAGGAGTCTCCGCCGCATCGCTTACACCGCCGATGCCCACTGTCATCTTGATCAGAGTGATCTGACATCCTACGAGGGGACGAATTGGGACGCACCTTTGCGGATTTCAACACTCATTGCCAATTTTGTGTTCCCTTGCCACTGGGACAAGTTTGAGCGGAAGGTCAACGAGGATCCTCGCATCTACGCGACTGCCGGAATTCACCCCACCCAACTCACGATTGCGGACGGAAACATTCGACGTCTGAGGGAGATTTTGAGGCATCCACGTTGTGTCGGTCTCGGGGAGGTGGGTTTGGACTATGTCCGTGGGCCAGCCCCCTCTCAGAGGCTGGCACAACAGAACAACCTGGCAACCCTGATGGAATGTCGGCCCGCTGAGATGCCAATCATCCTCCATTGTCGGAGTTGCAGAGGCGACAGTGCCTTCTTGGATGCCCTGGACATCCTAAGGGCCACCGTGCTACCCACAACCCCAGTGATGCTTCACTGCTTCATGGGAACGGCCGAGGAACGAGACGAGTTCCGTGACCACTTTCCAACCATCGTCTTCAGCATCAGTCCCAAGACCCTCAAGCTCCCGGAGGAAGCCAGAGACGCACTCCATACTGCGGTAAGAGGCCTGCGTCTGGATCAGATCGTGCTGGAGACAGATTTCCCATTTCTGTCCCGGTCCCCATGCCAAGATCTTCAACGGATTGCCGAGTGGGTGGGGACCGCCAAGGGAGTATGCCCAGCGATGGTTTTGGAAGCGAATCGTCGGAATGTCAATCGATTCTTCGGACTCCCGGAAACGGACCTGTGAAGAGGGGGGAGAGGCTGTAGTATAGGATAGGGGAGAATTATTTTTATGTCATAGTTTAGCCATTCTGGTGGTAGATGAAAGTAGGGTTAGTCAATGTCAATTTTCAGTCACCATGTCAATTTTTGTATATATTAAAGTTACACACACTTCTGGTGGTAGTTTTATAGTAGTTCTTACATACCTCCAGTATAGTTATCTACTTTGGTGGTAGTTTTATAGTAGTTCATACATACCTCCAGTATAGTCACCTACTTTGGTGGTAGTTTCGTAGTAGTTCTTATATACTCTTATCAACTTTGGACCACTCTGGTGGCACTATTATAGTAGTTCTTATGTTCTGTACATATATGAGTGGTAGGGAACCACTTTTGTGGGAATTATGTATATAGTCGGTAGTTGCTTCAGGTGCCTGAGTTGCGCTCATTGTATTTGTCTTATTTAGAACTGTTGTGGATGAGCATGTCCGTGGCTCCCCGCAAAGTTCATTGTGTGTCATCGAGTCGACATTGTTGTCATTCATTCGTCATGTTATCATTAATGTCATGTTATCATTGTCTGTTGGAATGTTCCAACCACCTCTGTAATATAATTAAGCAATGTACCATTATGTCTATTATCATGCATCCCCGTCATCATGCTGTTAGTCGGAAGGATTCGAGGATTCATTCGTCCCTACTATTGTCAAATTTATAGCGTTTTCCTTAGTTGCTATTTTAATAGCTCTCCAAAGTAGGCCTACTTTCATCTGTGTCAATATTATTCAGTGTCAAAGTCTAACTTGAATGTGATAGTGTACAGTAATGTGTCTATGTGATGTGTGGTTATCACCAACCCCGGTGCTTTACGGCACCAGGGACAACGGTGAATCTCGTGAGAATGCACATGTATGTATGTCTGTCTATCTCACTTCTTGTCAGACCATTACCGAAGTCGAGTGAGGAAGTCACCTGGCCGACCTGTGAAGTTCCATTCAAGTCATCTGGCCAACCTGTGAAGTTCCATTCAAGTCATCTGGCCAACCTGTGAAGTTCCATTCAAGTCATCTGGCCAACCTGTGGAGTTCCATTCAAGTCATCTGGCCAACCCGTGAAGTTTCACCCCGGTGACCTGGTCAACCCATGACGTTCCAGACAAGTCATCTGGTGTACCCGTGAAGTTCCAAGTCCATCATCCAGATCCCGGGACAGCGACCCAAAAATAAGAAAGGGAAGAGTGTGGCGGGAAGGCGGCGGAGACGCACGAGTGATCCCGGACGCAGCCGAAGTAGGATCGAGGCGGCGCATGCGCACCGGGCGCTCTCTCTCTTACTACGACGAATTCAAGAAGACAAGACGTGTTTCCAGGTATCTAAATATTTGTTTCTCGACACCCCACTCAGTGTAACAATATGATCCTGGCACGTTTTTCTCTTCACAATTTGAAGGGGACTCGATCCTGCTTGCCATGGAGCCATGGAATAAGGGGTGGAAAAAAATATAATGTAGATTGGTTTGCTAAAAACATTAAGTTTAGCATATTTAGAAATATGTTGTTACTTTAATTCATACGTCTGTATAAATGTATTTCAATATCCCTAAATGATATGAATAATCGATGAAGTGTGCCGAAACTGCAAATGCAAGTAAATTTGGGCAACCAACTTGTGGTTTGTGCAACCAAGTTTCTTAACTTACTCGCCCAGTGGGTGAACAAGGACTCAAGAATTACTGACAACATTGGTTATGCAGCTCACAGTAGGATTTCTTAGGCTCTGTTATATATCCCTGCCGGGTATAAGATACAAAAATCATGAGTGTCATGCTCACACCTGCAACAGCTAAAAACTCCTCCCTTAGCGATGCCACTCACCTAAGCTATCCACCTATCCTTATTGATCTATCCTGTCCTTCTGATAGCACCAGAAAACAGTTCCACTGCTGTCTTATTTACGTTTTTCCATGTCAACTGTCCTCTGCCACCAGGGGCGCATGAATCTGCTCAGTAGTTCCGCTTATCACATCACCAGGGCCTGGTGCCACTGCTCCATTTTCCCGCCAAAAACATCCACACACATGAAGGATTTGGCAATCTGCCAAAACATCACTTACTCTTTTTCATCACCAATATACTTCCTCAACTCCATTCACATGTTTTCCTTGCTCACATATTTCTCTACCATTTCACTCAAAGAACATGCTTTCAGACAAACTGCTGAATTTTTATCATTGCCCAGTCAATCTATCCAGTGCCATCACTGCGAATCTATCTCTTCATTTTCACATATAGTGGGGGGTCGGGAGGGGGGGCGCTCCATTCCCCCTAAAAATGCCCCTCAATGGGTATGTCTAGTATTATATATTACTTCCTCCAGCTTATTGCAATGGATCTGCAAAGTTCAGCATTTCTGAAATGTTTCTGCAAAATAAATAATTCTGTCTAGCTGCAGAATTATGTGGGAAGTTCCAGGGCCGTATTAGCGCATTTCTGGGCCCGGGGCAAACTGTTTCTAATGGGCCCCCTTGCGCCCCAAAAACGCTCTGAATTTCTGAAAAGTACATTCGCGCGCAAGTTACCCGACGCACTTTCTTTACTGTCGGAACACATTTCAGCTTCATCATGGGCCCCCCTGAGGTCATGGGCCCGGGGCAAGTGCCCCGTTTGCCCATAGGTTAATACAGCCCTGGGAAGTTCTGAAGGAGTTATGCAGCTTGGGAGGTTTTATGCATTTCTGCAGCTAGCTGCAGATTCTGCAGAAGTGCATAAAACCTCCCAAGCTGTTACTTAGCTGCATAATTCCTACAGTATTACAGATTTTGCTGCAGAAACATTTCAGAAATGCTGTAGTGACAAAGGACCGCCAAATCTTTAGGTAGTAACTGCTGAACTACAAAATTCTGCAGCTTCCTGCATGACTGCAGAATGTAGTGCAGAATTCTGCGGGTGCAGGAGGAAATTTACTCCAAACAATAGTGATGTATCTACAAACTTTGAATTTAATTCATTGTCATCTGGCATCTTTGAGAATTTCAAAAAGTATAGTCTTTGACATTTCAACCTTCAAGTGTCTGCAATATGCAGTTGAAACAGTTTGTTAATGTTTTAGATGCAGAAATACAGGATATAAAGTCCAATTGATTATGGTATTCACAACAGAGGATTAAGAAAATTATTTCGGCAACTCCATTGTTTATTATGATGCCCCATTGCACATTCTGTACATGTAATATTGATAACAGTAATAATTTCCTTGAACAAGGTAAAAACTTTCTAAAAATGGGCGTCCTACAATTGTAAATAAGCTGATTATTTAACAATAACTCACACTTTTTGTGACACTCTCAAATAGAAAGCATCCAAAAATGGGAATGCTAACAGCTGAAAATGATCACAAATATCAAAATGAGCATTTGATGTGAGCTATGATTGCCTAAGATCGATACATATCTATCTGCTGAGTGAATTTAACCCTGAATATCGATTTTATCGATTTTGATGAGTATGAGGGGAATTATCCTCATCGCATCCATGGTGGGGTATCCCAGTTGCCATTAGCAACAGGTAAACAGATTCTCCCATCTGCTGCAGAGAAACCAATACAGCTGTATTGAAACTTATTATACCATTGTCTGTGTAATTGTTTAAACTAATCGATTGTTTATTGTGCACAAGTTTGGGTGCTAATTTTACATCACTGTTTGGCCTATGAGTGTCTATCTTGTCCCATGGGTATAATTCAACAGTTTGGATTATGAATTTGAGATGTGAACTACTCCACAAGTTGTAGGCTTTCCATCTCTGGGAGCTTCCAGAATACACAGGTCTCTATTTCATGGAATTGCATGGATTTTGACTTTTAACAATATGGATTAAACAATTGTTAAAAATGTAATATATATTAATTGGATACTGATTTTCACAGTTTTCATGGAATAAAGAGAATAAATAACTGAAGAAAAAAACAAACA
Organism: Platynereis dumerilii; assembly: GCA_026936325.1. Lineage (NCBI taxonomy): Eukaryota > Metazoa > Annelida > Polychaeta > Phyllodocida > Nereididae > Platynereis > Platynereis dumerilii. Next base: position 18,444,969 of record JAPTHN010000005.1, on the reverse strand, counting down.
TTTTAGCATTTATATTTGGAGCAAAAACAGGACATCGTAATATCTTATCATATAAATTTATGTGATTAATCTTAAACCAATTACCATTGTACACAAACCTTAAGATGGAAATATTTAATTGACAAAACTATTTTAAGCCATGCTTGGAGTGCACAGTCATGCATCAGTGAATGCAAACTCTCTTAAGTAAATTCTCAGTTGGTGCATAACGTCCCATTTTCATTGAAGCATGAAGTTATATATTCCATGAAGATTTCTTTGGCCAGTTCAGTTGGATATTCTCTCTAGAGGTAAGAAATATTTCTTATATTCATTACTAACTCATAAGTTTGAATAGATATATGTTTCAAAGAAATATAGAAGTTACATTTGGTGTCAAATTATGAATAAGTTGTCGGGTCATAAGGTTGAGTTGAATTCTATGCCAGAAGAATATGTTTTAGATCATTGGCCATACTATATCTATTTATAAGGGCAGCCTTCTCGTGACAGGGACCAAAACAGGAAATTAAACATTTTACCATTAGCCTGAACTTGTCGATCCTTTCAATTAAACCACAAAAGACATACAGTAGAGGTCATGAAGTTATATTGTGGTAAGCAAAGTTATTATCTTGCTTATTGGCATGTAATGCCAGATTTTTTCTCTTCGCATGCTTTCCCATGCGTCCAAAACAGAATTAACCCCTTGCAAAAATCAAATATCTATAATAAACTAAGAAAATATCAGCATATTATCACATTGCTTGTTAAGGTCTAAACTTGTCTGAGAGCTGAGATAATTACATTTTGTGCCAGATAGACAATTTAGACATCCAAATGTTGTGATGCCCCAAACAGGAAATATTTTTTTTACCAGTTTATTGTCAATATTCAAGACAGACAATCATATTCAACAATAACATGGGCACCGCATTGTTGCTGTCATGACCATGACATTTCATATTCTCATGCTTCGTGGAACTTTTCTGTAATTGCTTTTACATGCTATAGTTTACTACAGATAATTGTTAAAGGTTCTTGAAGTTTTGGAGACTGGAGTTGGCCAAGTATTACTTTAAGGGTGGTACTGGTATAGCTACATGGTATTACTTTTAGGGTGGCACTGGTATAGCTACATGGTAGCGGACGATACCCAAAACAGGAAATATTTCAGAGCAGGCCCGCAAATTTAAAGCTGCTAATAGATCTGATCAGTTCAATACAACATCAGTGATACTACATAGTGGGCTTTTGACTTACTTTTTTATTACATATTTTAGGAAGGAAACGTTTCGATGTCTTCAGATTTAATGTACCCAAAACAGGAAATGTTTTACATAGTGATAAGGTAATGCCCATGGGCATTAAATGTCCTTGTATATACATTAGAACCTACAATACTGGATCCATTCGCAATTTACATACATATATACAAATACTAGCCTTTAATGTAAATTTAAGTTGAAATATGTTACATGTTTGAAATAGTATTACACATTAGTGTTTACATATATTTCACTGTATCGTAATGAAAATCAATATTATGTAAACTTCTCCTTAAAAAGTAGGTACTTTCAAAAGAGTCTAACTTTTGAGCTATACTACTTGTGGGTAGGTATGTGTTATGAAATAAGTTGATATACATGTATGTAATTATTGATATTCATAGACAGCTAGCTAGATACCTTGCTAGCTAGCTAGAAATATAGATAGACCATAGATAGATTGATTGATTGATTGTTTGTGTTGATGTCCAGATATAACAGGAGTGAGATATATTTGCTTGGGTCTGCTCTCAATGGTACCTCAGATATGTAGGGAACACGAAATTACTTTGTCAGTTACTAAAGGATATTTAAAAGCTTGTTTTCAAATCAAACTTTCTGAAACATTTATATCTTGAAAACAAAAACAAAACAGAGAAAAAAGTAAATATAAAACAAGCATCATTTCAGTTGCTCTTAAAAGTAATGACTTTCTATTGAAGACCATGTTGTCGCACAGTACAAGTAATGGCTGCAGGATTGATATTACCTGAATCATTGAAACTATGCTTGAATCATACAATTGAGGTTTCCTGCTATATAATATGTGAGTGTGCCAACTTACCCCAACTAGGCTGGTGTACTTCAGGGGAGCCTATGTTATAGGTATTGGAAATTGATTTTACTTTTGTAAGATGATGACCTCTATCGAGCATAGACCCCTGATACAAATTCTATGGCCAGGCTAGTACATGTAGTAGGTAATCTCAATGGTATGATACAAGATTGTATCATACCATTGCCCACTTAATCCGCAGAAAGTCTTTGCCTACATGGGTTCGAACCCCGTGTGGAGAACCCGAAATTTTCAGTGAACCTTCATGAGCAAAATCCTACCTGGATATTGTTTGTATGAGACGTTAAATGTGCGGCCCGTTGTATCAGTGTCTGTGGTGGTCAAGTAAAAGATCCCTCAAATCACATTGGGTAAATGGCTAACATGTTGAGGACTCTCGCTTTCTGTCCCATCTCATCAATCAACCCTCATGAGCACCCAGAACTGGTCAAAGAGGACTGCACTTAGCATTTCTATCTATCTTTCTGTCTATCTAAGAACTTGAAAAATGTCAAAGCAGTGCATAACTGTTACATCTTGAACACAATCAATAGAATAAAAATAATTTGATCAGATTCTGTTTTGATAAATGTCTTAAAATGCCGAAGAATGTAACGCAATATCAATTCTGTCTTGAACATAATATTTGCATTCTTATTTGGACAAACCCTTTTCTATTTACCGGTTTACCTGATTTTATTGACCTGCCTACAACAAAGTAAATACTTGTATTTGAGTTGTAAACATATTCTACATTATATATTTCCTGACTATATGGTTTTGGTATGTTGAGATGTATTTGCATACATTAGAAAACGATTTGAATAAATCCTGTTAACTTGATATGTCATCTAGACTGTGTACAATTATAGTCTAGTTAAAAGTGTGTCTAATATCAGTGTAACATTAGTCTGGTTTGAAACATGTATTAATTCTATAACATTTACACATGATGATAATGTTGTTTCAATTTGGAGACATTTCACATACATATAATGGCACATATCAGGAAGAATGGTCTTAGGCTATATCAATCTCATGTCAGTGTGATATCACTTATTTGCTGTATTATATCAGTGACATCAGACTGTGGTTCTTCTATTTGCTGCACTATATCAGTGAGTGATATCAAACACTGGCTCAGACAATGGTCAAATTTCCCTGACTTCCTTTGTCTCACTGATTGCATGTGCCTGTATGTCAGTGGATGTGTGCACATCAGGGCTTTGGAGTCGAGTCACAGGTGAAACAACCCCAATTCCAGACTCCTTTGCCTTCCTGAAAAACGACTCCAATGCTGACTCTGTTTCCTGAATTTTGACTTCAACTCCCACTCCAACTGTCGACTCTTCTTTTCAGCATTATTTGCGCCCATGTTCCATGTGGTGCGCAAAGAAGAAAATCTATTCCACAATGTTTGCATTGATTTGCATTAATAGTAGTATAAGAATTTTTGTGTGAATGGTCCTTAAAAAATTGCTGGGTTCACATTGTTTATAATGTGTTTTTGAAATTATCTAAATAATTTTTTGGAGTCACAGTCACCAGACCAAGTTTTGACTCCGACTTTACCATAAAACCAAACTTCGACTCCAACTCTGACTCCGACTCCACCTGAAAACCGCTTGACTCTACGACTCCGACCACTGACTCCTCCGATTCCAAATCCCTTGTTTTGGATCAAACCTGGAGTAGCCTAACTGTCGAATCATCTCCAAACCCAAAGAATATATTGCACATTAATTTTATAGATTTACTTTTATGAATCATTCCAAAGCATGTTATAAATTCCTTCCTTCCTGTTGAGGTCAAGTTTGTTTCCTTAAGACAGAAGAGGTCACTTGAGGTCAAAACTGACAATGACAAAGTAGACAAAAATTATGATCAGTCAACCTTAAAATATATATAAAACAATGCTTTATGCTTACACTATAAAAAGAAAATATAATATGTATCATTGTGAAGTTCAGAATGAGCTCAACTTATGAAATTTAAATGTCCAAGATTGTCTTGGTTTTGGGTTGGCACATCCTAACTGTCAGGGAGAGACCCTTTTAAAACTAGCTCAGGCACTTTTGAGTGTATTTGGCCATTGACCCCTTGAGCAAAAAAATGGTTTATGGTCAATTTTGAAAAAAAAACGAAGTTATTTCAATGAAAGGCAAGTTTTGCTACTTAAAATGTTGTTTAAAACAATATCTCACTGACTGCATTATATATATATCTATTACCATGCCACTAAATGCTTAATTTATATCATCAGGTACATTGTATATAATTGCTACCTTATGTGCATGTAATGTTATTTCAAGATTATTAATACAAGGATATAATTGAACATGTTCGTAAATATGTAATGGTGCTATAATTTTATATTTTACTATTTTATCTTGTACATAGTTCTATATTTTATCTCTCTGTAATTAATTTTATCTATCTGTAATTAATTATTTTATCTTTGTATGATGTTGAAATGGGCCACTTTGAAAAACAGTTGTTACTGAACAGTGCCACCCATTGTAAATATATTTGATAAATAAATAAATAAATAAATAAATAAAACATTAGCAAATAATGTCTTGTTAACGTAGGAATGACATTGGGAGCATAATTATGTCAATAATATGGACATAACATTTTGTATTTACAGTATTCCACATGGGTTCCCATCCTATAATAGTATTCTGCGTGGCCATCTTGTGTGGCAGTTTTTACACTCACTCATAAGGCTTTCCCATTTTTCGACTTAGAGTTATGAAATTTGGTACAGGTATGGGGCTATGGGTATAATTTTGCAAGTTGTCAAGAAATCCAAGATGGCGGCCGTTTTGTGGCGGCCATTTTGGCAGCCATCTTTCTTCATTCTTGAACTGCCCATTGTGACCTTAATATTTCACTTACAGTTAAAAAATTTGGTACAGGCATTGGCCTGTGGGTATCGATCAGGATCATGTTGAGAAATCCAAGATGGCGGCCATTTTGGAAATCCAAGATGGCGGCCATTTTGGTAGCCATCTTTCTTCATTGTTCAACTGCCCATTGTGACCTTAATATTTCACTTACACTTATGACATTTGGCACAGGTATTGGCCTGTGGGTATGGATCAGCAACATGTTGAGAAATCCAAGATGGCAGCCATTTCGGCAGCCATCTTTCTTCATTTTTTTAACTGCCCATTGTGACCTTAATATTTTGCATAGAGTTATAAAATTTGGTACAGGTATTGGCCTGTGGGTATTGATCTGGAACATGTTGAGAAATCCAAGATGGCGGCCATTTTGTGGTGGCCATTTTGGCCGCCATCTTACTTCATTTCTTGAACTGCCCATTGTTACCTTAATATTTCACTTACACTCATGACATTTGGCACAGGTACCTTTGCCTGTGGGTATGGATCAGCAACATGTTGAGAAATCCAAGATGACAGCCATTTTGGCAGCCATTTTTCTTCATTTTTTTAACTGCCCATTGTGACCTTAATATTTCGCTTAGAGTTATAAAATTTGGTGCAGGTATTGGCCTGTGGGTATTGATCTGGAACATATTGAGAAATGCTAGATGGCGGCCATTCTGTGGCGGCCCTTTTGGTAGCCATCTTTCTTCATTCTTGAACTGCCCATTGTGATCTCAATATTTCACTTACAGTTATGCAATTTGGTATGGGCCTGTGGGTATCGATCAGGAACATGTTGAGAAATCCAAGCTGGTGGCCATTACGTGGTGGCCAGTTTGGCAGCAATCTCTCCTCATTTCTTGAAATGCCCATTGTGACCTTAATATTTCACTTACGGTTTTGACATTTGCCATAGGTATTTGCCTGTGGGTATGGACCAGGAACATGTTGAGAAATCCAAGATGGCGGCCATTTTGCAAGCTATCTTTCTTCATTTCTTGAACTGCCCAATGTGACCTTAATAGTTCACTTAAGAGTTATAAAATTTGGTACAGGTATTGACCTGTGGGTATCGATCGGGAAAATGTTGAGAAATCCAAGATGGCGGCCATTTTGCCAGCCATCTTTCTTCATTTCTTGAACTGCCCATTGTGATCTAAATATTTCGCTTAGAGTTATGAAATTTGGTACAGATATTGGCCTGTGGGTATGAATCGGGAACGTGTTGAGGCATCCAAGCTGGCCAAAAATGCCCACTTCAGAATGGCTGACATCCTTGAACTGCCCATTGAGCCCTTGCTATTTCACTGTGAGTTATGAAATTACTTATTGGCCTGTGGGCATGGATCAGGAAAATTTCGATAAATCCACATACATTGATAGATTGATAGATAGATATATACATAGATACATAGATCTATACCCACATTGCTTCATTCATTCACTCATTCTCCACACTGCCAAAGTATATCCTTTATCACGGGTGAATGCTAGTACTAAAATATTCTCATAACTTATTCAGGTCTTGGAAACTTTCCTGAAGCTTCCAGATTTCATTGAAAGGATTTAAATATTTTAGGGGATTAGATTCTAGTCTGGCTATTATGATTGTTATGCCTTGAACTGTATCATTTAGATTAGACTAAGAAAATCTTGAGTTGATACAAAGTAGTCAGTTGTCAGTAACAGAAATAATCAAGTAGTATCTCTGAATAAGCAAATGTTAGATAGGAATTAAAAATTTTAATATTCTATTCTGCCAAGGAGCCTATTGGTAGCACACTGGGCTGGAATCCACAGGGACACAGGTTTGGTTCCTGGTTTGATCCCTGGTCCAAACAACCTATGTTTGACAGATGTTTCATCCGGTGCTAAGGGTGCCCCTCACCTCATTATCCCGGTCTGTTCCATTAGTGCAAAAGTCCAGGACATAAAGCCCTGTCACTACCTTCCTTTTTTTAGTTGTACAAAACCTATAGGGTAAATGTGGGTAATATCACGCAGCTAGTGATTAATATTACCTTGGAGGGTTTCTGTGTCATTGCCAGGCATACAGAATTATATCTGCCATGACCAAAAGTAAAGTCTGCGATTGATATTGAACTCAAGTGTTATAAAAACTTCAAATTCCATTGATCGGCAGTTTCTCATAGCACCTGGCCCATGGTAAACACAACTATGTTAATATACCTTTTTCTGAGGGTAATATCACGCACTTCAGTTTAATATGACGCAGTAGCAAGTGTTATATCACGCAGGTTGATTTTCTGATAAAATTTCTATATCTAGTCCTCCTAGATTGAGTGCAATTTAACCCAAATAAATCGGATAGAACCAATAAAGAATTTCACAAAGTTTTGGATGTGTCCAAGAGTTGATTTTGTGCCCTCAGTGTGCATAAAGGGCCAGCTCACAAATTAATCTAAGATAAGGTGAAATTCTTTCAGGAGAGTCTCTAACTGCTGCAGATATCCATCAGAAAATCATACTCCAGAGATGAACCCTCCATCACTCCCAACCCTCACCAATGACCAGTCCATCATGCTACTCCAAGATTAATATTTATATCAAATTTAAAACTTTGATTAGGGCACACTTGATAAACGTGTGTATTGAGCTATATTTGGTGTTATCAGGTGCGTGATAATACCCCAATGTGCGTGATAATACCCCTGCAACCTGAGTGATAATACCCTCAATCTGGTCCCATCACTTATACATGTATACCAGTGCCTTCTTCAGGGCCAACTTCTTTGTGAACAATTTTTGAAATCCCATATTATGCCTTTTCCACCTCATGATACTTCACTGAATGTATCATTAAAACAGCAACTGCAATTGCTTATCGTTTACATTGAGAATTTTGTATTTATAGAGCATTAAAATTGAGAAAAACTAGGAAACTTGCTTAATACCCTCCTGCAAACATGTCAGAGGGGATGCCAAGCATAACATACTATCAGATGGCTTTAATAGGATCACTTGCACATTTTTCATTTCTTACATTGGAAATATTTCACACTGCTCAAATTTTATATAGCCAATTAGTTTACTGCGTGATATTACCCACCTGCGTGATATTACCCACTTTTACCCTATATATATATATATAGAACAAACCCAAAAGGAGCATGATTGTGTGCCTGTAGATACATGTATATCACAAGATCCTGAAGCTATTTTGAAATTAAATAGGAAAACACACAAGCCCAAAGGCATTTTGAAGATCAGAAATGTCTCCTTGAGAAAATTGTTCTGTGCTTCACTTGGTCTCTCCTATTGTTATAAGGCAATTTTCCAAATTTGGCAACCATGACCAAATGACAGTACTTATAGGTATGAGGGTTATTGTCTTATTAGTTTCCTGAAGTCATTGGATAACTATAGGCAGACACATACAGCAGGTATAAGATGTAAGCATGTCTATATATATATATAGCATGGTAATGTTTCAGCAATTCTCAATTTTACATTCTCTTCATCCCTTACTATAAAATACCTTACAGATAGCCAAGAAACTGCCTTTCCAGTTTACCTTAGGGTTGAAAATTGCCCTTGCCAACTAACACACTGAAGTTGGCCAAATTTTCCTTCTGTAATTCCCAGGGGCATTTATTGTTTACATACTCCTCAAGCAACTTCTCATTTGAGATTAAGCCTGAAGAAGAATTTATGTAAATAATGTTTCTTTCCCTGAGAACGTTTAAGCTGTATCATTTGCAAATAAGCACACAAATAAGTACCAGCATAAAAATAGCTTTGCTTTTTCACTGAGGCAACACATTATCTAAGGTTTAATTGGTATACATGTGCTTTATACCAAGTCACTAACATCCTAGTTAGAGCTCTATCCAGTTTGCTGGATCTGAACATTTCACTCATTCAAAGCAATATGCCACCAGGTCTCCAGGAGCACTATTGTAGTTTGGTGGCACCAGGCGCTTTCATACTATATGCTGCTTTCTCGATTATATTTTAAATTCATTCTTTAATTTCATTTATCATATTTCAGAAGGAGCCTGACCAGACCATCTGACGTCGCGTGGGCGCAAATAACGGCACCATGTGGGCGGATTCCTTTGGAGAGAGCGACAATGTCGTTTTCTATGTTTTCTGTGCCGTTTCGGCAGTCATTCTTGTCGTGGCGATTGGTCTCATCGTCATGAACTGTATTGTGAAGACAGCTTCGTAAGTATACAAGATGATAAATAATTGTATGTAATTTTTGTTGTACATTGAACTTCCCAAGAGAAGGTGCTAGCAATGCCTAGCATCGCCAATAGTGAGCGAACCTCCCTGGGTGGCATCGATTTATTAATGAATAATTTTAAGAGAACAGCACCCACTCCCTGCTTTGGTTTGTGCACAGGCCCATGCCTCATGCCTAATAGTCTTATTTGTCTTACTTGTCAGTGCATGGTATAATCGAAGGTACTATGCTCTGAACTCTTTCTAGCTTCTTTTGGACAGAAAAGTAGGTCGCTTTTGAACTTGTCCAATCAGAGAAGTTCTTACAAATGTGACCTTTGCAAAAATTTCTCTGATTGGCTGATTCCAAAAATGACCTATTTTCTGTCCAGATGAAGTTGGCAGGCACAGTAAGAGCTGGTACCTTTGACATTTATTTGTGACAAGTAAAGAGGAGGCTTGGGCCTGTGGTTTGTGGTGCATAATGTCACAGTCAGCAACTTTTTAAGACTTTTAACTAATCTTAGATCTGTTTAGGGAATAAGAGGAGTTTGAAGGTTGCCATAAAAAATCGATGTTCACAATTTTGGAGAAAGTCCAATATTTCGTTATAGTCAAGTCATTTTTTTCTGGCAGTAAGTTTTTGGCTGATAATTAAAAACATACCTTACTCTTGACAAAAATACTTGTCTCCCCCTGTTCCTGACACCTTGACCAAACAGTTTCATGAACATTTGGAAGTATTGAAATGTTGTAGTCCTAGTTTTGAGGTAATCCCATTGGAATAACATTGCTGTCAACACAGCTCAAGAAGCCATTTTCTTCTATTGCTGCTGTTGTGACGTCACCATTGTTTCAGTGATGTCATAGAGCCAACAATGCTGATGACGTCACAACAGGAGGCTAAAAATAGCTCAAAATGTGCTGAAGAGCAGCAGCAATTTAGCATTGTAAGTGCCTGCATGATGGAGCTGGGGGATCATAGGACATCAATTTAGTCCAAATCATGCTTGGTCATGGTGTGCTCACCCTAATAAGCTAAATCTCAGACTTAATCATGGACTGTTTCACTGGCTAAATACTTACTGCCAAAATAAAATGTCTTGACTTTAATAAATATTTTGCAATGAAAGTTGAAATTGATACCAAAGGCAAAGAAGTTTTGTAATGGCATATATGTCTTTCCTCCGGTTTCAGACCTGGGTCCTCGATGGACTTCTACATAGCCTTCGGAGGGCTGGCCATTGTGGCGACAGTATTGTTGAGGGGAGTCAACCCTGAGTGGTCCAATGAGTTGGGCATTGAAATCGCTTGTCAGGTAAATATTATTAAATTTTTTTTAGTTCTCCAAAAAAACACTCTATGCGCAGTGTATCTTTATAAAATCAGTACAATTTCCATTTAAATGCTAAACTAGCAATTGTGCAGTGTACGAATTACGTACATAAATTCTACGCGCGAAACTCACAAAAAAGAGCCGATCTGTAGTACGTACGTATGTACATTTTCATATGAATTTCGTACAAATCCATACAAATTTCACACAGGTACTTTTCAGTTACTTTGGCCATTTTAGTGCAATATGGTTATCACAAATGATTTAAGTCTTGAGCTTGCATTGGCCTATCTAAAAAAAAAATCAAGTTAAAGCCCCAAAAACCAACTTAACACGTATGAAATCCATACTAAAATTAACGTATGTTTTACGTATGTAAATTTTCGTACGTATTTTATACGTAAAAAAAAAAATTTACATATATGAAATACGCAAGAAAGAGCATCGTACGTTTTACGTATGCTGCACAATTGGCCATGTAGTGGTAATAAGATATACGCATATCAGATCATCAACATTTTTCCCTATGTTTCAGTTCTACGTCAGTCTCCTCGTGTTCGGCCTATTGTGGTTCATAGGTGGCATCTTGATCAGAAGTTGCGCCATCTATGATTTTTACAAACATAAGGAGGAGAAGTTGGTATCCAGAAATGAGTGGAAGCCAAGCTTGTGGATGGTCTTGCTGATGATAGTTGATGGAATACTAGTCTTGGTGTGGGTCATCGTCTTTAAATTGGAAACGCAACAAAGTGTACTTTCACCAAATGTAAGTGTATATAATTATCTTGAACTAGAAAAGTAAATGACAAAAAGCCCATGAAGGATCCTTTATTCATGCAATAGCAAATAGTTTGATGAACTTGCGATTGCATGCCCATGAATAATTATTCTGGCTGTAGTTACACTCTATGTGTATGATGTTATTGATGTTACCATATTATTGAAGGACTGCCCCGCAGGGCAGCAGAAAATATCATGAAAAGGTGTAATATTTAGAAAAAGAGGACATACACAATTCTTGTGTTTGGGCTTTTGAAATTTTGAAATCAGACAATTTTTTGACGGATGTGGAACAATTTTTGTACAAGAGAAAGTGCGATACGCTGAGGGTTAGCTGCACTGTATTCTCACCACATATTTTCACAACCTAGGTGTAAAAACCTGTGTTTTCCAACTTTAACTGCTAGTCAAGATACAATTTTTGTTTGCATGTAATTATCACAATGAAAATCAATTTATTTTCAGACATATCTCTGCATTGCTGACCACAAGTCCAAATGGGAGATAGGGATGTCAGTTATCCATGCCATGTTGATTATCATTGCTGCAATTATTGTCTGGTTTGCTGTTGCTGTGTAAGTATCTCATGCCTTTCAAAAGTCAAATTTTTGAAGACTGTATTTATCACCGTAAATTTTGGCTACACGCCAGCATAAATTCTTCTTTGAAAGACTCCTAAAAACTAAAAAAACAATTCACTAAATTTTTACTGGGCCAACTGAAATGTGTATTTCGGAATGCAATTGGAAAAAACAACCAATTTTTTAGCCACATGTGTTAGGCAACCTGTGGGTTCTTCTTTTATAAACTTAATTTTGGATAAACCGCTGTGTGTGAAGTAACATGGTCCCAAAAGTGCCGGTCATCATTATTCAGTAAAATGTTTTCCCCCAAAATGTCTTGCTTTGTATTTCCAACATCTATGTAAGAAACTAGAAAATGCCCATTAGTGAAATAAATAAGTTTGGCAATTCATTATCGTGAAGTGATGCTGTTGATGCTGGCGTTAAAGTAGGGGAATATTTTAAGGACACCTGGTATTTAGAGTGAGGTGTAGGTGTTTAAAGTTGAAAAGGTGTAAAATTGTAAATGGGTAATTGTTGACATGGTCCTGTAGATAGCAGGGAGATGTTTGCTGGATTATGCAGGGCAACTGGAGATATATTATAGCCAGGTTGGCAGGTAATCAATGATAACATAAGGACAATCTGCGTGTTGCGTAAGGTGCTGCGACCCGTGGGAAAATGGTTATAAGAAGTGGCTCCCTCTGTGGAGGAGTTAAATATGAGAATATGCAGTTTCATGCACTCCTGGTGGGAGATCAGTGGTGGAGTAGGGAAACTGAAATGAGAGGGGAGTTAAACGATTGTGGGCTCCCATCTGAAGTATGAGACCAAAAAAGAAGGATAGGTGGATAGTTTGGTTGAGTGACATGCCTGTTGGAGGCGCATATAGCTGGCAACTGGGTTGATCATGTGACCTGAGTTTTAGCTCAAATGTTAGTGGGATTGGAGATTTATTTAATCCATGCTTTTCATGAGTAAAATAGATTTGCATAGGGAAAGGCTTAGGTTGTATTTTGTTATATATATAGGATAGGGAGGAGCCATCAATGGGTGTTTTCCACAAAATAAATTCAGCCTAATTGTCCTGCATGGTTTATTTTTCAGATCAAAACGAACCTCTGACATCACGAACACCATCATCCTTGCGGTCACAACCTACAACCTTCTTTTCGTTGCCATAGCAGCGACCTTGATCTTCTTCCTGTATGAACCGGAAGCCGACATCGTCATGACGTCCAAATATGCTATCATCGGAGGACTGGAGTTATACGTTGTTCTCTTCACTTTTATTTTGCTACTTTTTGCCAAGGTAGGTTATTGGGAAATTTTGAAAATGTTGTGGAAACGATGTTTGACAGTTGTGTTTCCACTTCAAATTTTTGAAGTGCATGTATTGTGCAAATGCACAATGTGATTGAGAAGAAATATGGCTGTTTATGAAAGTGACATCAGTATTCCCTTCCAGCATAAACCAAAATCCCCAGTTGAATCACAGGCCCAAGCCTGATAGTCAGTCTTACTTTTCACTAGTATAATCAAAGGCACCATGCTCTGACTGAGCTTGCTTACTTCTTCAGAACAAAAAATAGGTCATTTTTGAACTTGGCCAATCAGAGACGTTATTACAAATGTGACCTTTGCAAGAATTTCTCGGATAGGCTGATTCCAAAAATGACCTATTTACTGTCCTTAAGAAGTTAGCAGGCCCGGTAATAAGAGCATGAAAGCTTTGAATAAACTAGTCTTCGCCCACAAATAATACTTTTCTTTCACAATTGCAGTTTTACGAATGGGGAATTAGAGACCATCTTCTGTGAGGTTAGCTTGCATGAGAAAAATCACAATTTACAATAACAAATGATTTGTCCATTATGAAATGTGCATGGGAGATATTTTGAAATTTTAGATGTAGATGCTTCATTGTAAAAAATAATTTATTTATTGCAAAAGAAGCATGAATTTTAGGTTTTAGAGTTTGTAGAAATTAGTTAGGGACTCTGAAGTTTCTTCCTTATTTTTCAAACTGTCGTATATGGTCCACAGATGACATTATAATGATGTTAGCACTTGCTCCTTGTGAAAAGAGAAATATCCTCTTCCTAGTATAGTGTTTTAATTTATTCTATTTTTTTTTGTCACTGCTTTCATGGAGAAGAACAGCACTGCACTGTATCAGTAATTGATTGATGATTTTGGACAGATCTCTTAATTGAGTCTTTGCAAATTCAATCTTTTTAGTCACAAATTACCATGTCAATCAGAATGACATTACTGTAACATATTTATTGTTTTTATTTAATTGTCATCTGTAATATATTCTTTTAACATGATTAATGTACAATGTCTAAATGATCACTGTGTCCTCATTTTTATGTTATAATGTGTTTGCCTTTCATGCAAGAGTCAGAATTAATTTCTTGATTAAAAAAAAAACTGTTTAGATTAAGATATATATACTTCATTTCTATGGAAGCATATTGCACAGAGAAGACATTTTTTTTGTTATAGTGAAATTTCCTTTTTTTAGATTTTCTTTTTGCAGAAATATACATGTTTTCATAGCTATTGTTGTGACTTTTGTTTTCTACTTGATTATGATCAAACGAAGTCCCAGATGATTTTATCAATTTATGTCCTAATGGCTGTTAAAAGCAATATGTCTCTTGATCTTGCCTGGTTCATTTTTGTGACGTTTCTTTGTCCTGCTATCTCCAAGGAAAATGATAGAAGTGTATATAATGTGCCCTTCTGTATTTATGTATCAAATTGGGTCCAGCTACCCCCTCCTCCCCCACTAGTTAAGAAATAGTTATCAATAATTAAAAGTGGAATTTATCATTATCTAGAGGTATGTTACAAAGTTCTTTTTGAGCTGTTCTTTTGAATAAATTTGCATAAATTACTTCTTTCCAGATTGTCGCGGCCAGAAGAGCAGCACGAGGAGGCGAGTATCATAAAAATAGACCGTCAAGTTATAACTCGGCGGTTTATGAAGAAGCAAATGATACTAACAACTTCCGGTCTTACGGATATGGTGCCCCGGATGCCGGCTCTGTCGGTAGAAATTCTGTCGGCCGTAATTCGGTCACTTATTCCCTAAATCATGGCTCAATGAATCGCAGTACTATGAACCGGAATTCGGTTAATCGTAATAATTCTTACAATAGGCCCACATCGTCTAATGGTTCCATAAACAGAAATTCTAGAAGCTCTGCCAATCAGTTTAATTACTAAACTAATTGTAGTCAAGAAAAGACTTAGATTTTCAAAAAAGTAGGCTATCTGTTATCGCTTGGCATTTTAAGTATTAGCCCCGGTATCTTGTTCCATCAGCCATGGTTCTAATGTCTGGTCAGGTCTGTGGTTTGTCAGTCCTTTTGTGGTGAAACTACTTTGCCAATTTAATTGCCTGCTTTTTTCAGATAGTCTATTCGCATTTACATTGCTGTGAGTTAGCTGTCGTGCATTCTGCAATCATTTTAAATCTGTTACATTTTCGAACAGTGCAGAGTCATTTATGAGTGAAAAATTCAGGAATGATTTTTTAATGTATAAATGGCAGAATCAAGAAAAGGAGATAAAAAAGTTACAAGAAAAAAAGAGCTTAAATTAAACTGAATCGAGCCTCTATCTTTTTTCCGGTCGATGATATTTCGCTGCATGACTGGCAAGAATACGTCAGAGAGGGTCGCACTATTCGAAGTTTCAAACCAATTTCCAGTCGCTGGAACAAACAACCGGCGTCTGGTGGTACCATATCTGCAATAGTCTCAATATATTGAATGACTTTTAGAGAAGAAACTCTTTTAAGGAACCTACTAATTTTACTGATCGTTGATCACTGCTCTCAAGCAGTGCTGTTACTGGCATTTCAGAAATTATACATATCTCTATAAATTTATAGGAATTCTGAAATCTATCTGTAGAACCCAAGAAATAATATTATGTCATATAAATTTATATGTGGAAGTGCTTGTCGAAACATATCGAAATCCGTAATCCATTCCATTAGTCAAGTTTGAGTCTCAAACTGCATGTGATACGATAAAGAGCATTTAATATTATGTTAAGCTAGTTATCAACCAATCTATGTATAGAATGATTATCTAACCCTTTACTTTTCCTTTGCTATTGCTTTTACTTAAATGCCTGCTTTTCCAAAGCTTTGTACATAATAACATTTTTAGACATTAAACCTTTTTTTACCTTTGCCTCATGATAATTTAACCCAGTTTGGGAGCATGCTATTTTATTCTTGTTAATAGTAGTAGTGTCTATCATTCTCAATTCAAATTTCCTGCTCTCTGCATCATGATTTTCAGTGCTGCCCTCTTGTGAATATAATTGGAATCAACTGATCTCTCTCACCAAATATTTCTTTGGTCTCACTGTACAAACCTTAATTATTATTTTTCTTGTCTCATGATAGTATTATGAACATTTATCTGTTATATTATAATTGATTTACCCCCAAACTTTACTTTACTTATTAAAAAAACTATTTAATTATTTCATCACCTTATTCTATAATTATGTTCATCTTTATGATTTTATTGCTTTGACGACCAAAGATGTAAATGTGTAAATGTGCCTTGTAGTGAATGGTTTGGTATTTTCTAGTTATAGTGTTTTGTACGAGTATCATGATTTTGCCCAAATGGACGGTCACAATTTAATGTCCAATTTGTAATGAATTAGGATTTACCAGAATTTTCTGGAAGACAAAACTGAAACTATTGAATTTTCGCCCACAAAATCACTTTGAAAATAACTCTTTGAAAATCATGCATTATTATATAGTAATATATGCTGATATTTATAATTTTTGCTTTTTGATTGCCTATTTCATTAAATAAGTAGTTGATTTTGAAGGGAAGGATTCTCCGTATAGAAGCATAACAGAGAACAAAAATTATGTGTTGACTTTTTTTGTTGCTAACATATATAATTTAAAAAGCATACAATTAAGATATGTAATCGATAAGACTAGAATAAGTCCAACTAGTTTATACATTATGTCTCATCCCTACCATAGGATAAGCAATTATTTAGCATATTATTAAGATACTAGTAATGCCCATTGAGGGACATGTTTAGGGGGGTGAAGACCCCCCCCCCTACAAACGATAATGGCAGATGCAGATGTGGAATCTGTCTGGTACGCCTAATGTGAGCAATGTGCACATTGATGAAACAGGCGGATTGGTTTTGTCCTAATTGTTGACCTCTTAGCTGTCGTAGTGAACCTTGCATGGCCGAGGGTTGAAGAGTATGGAAATATTACTTATAGACATAGCCGTTGAGGGGAATTTTTAGGGGGAATGGAGCGCCCCCCCTCCTGACCCACCATTATATGTGAAAATGAAGAGGTAGATTGCCAATGATGGCAGTGGAAATATGGACAGGGAAATGATGAAAATCTTTAAAATGAGGGTAAGATGACGAAGATACGATGAGTAGAAGTGGGTCAGCCAGTGAGCAGGCATGGAAAGCAGGTGACACTGGAGTGTGTAGATGGTTTTGGCGGGAAGAGAGACTGTGGCGCCAGCCTCTGGCGTGAGCAGTCAGTGAACTACAATGGAGATTAATGCGCCCCTGGTGGAGAAAAACAGTAGAGGCAGGAAACGTAAATAAGGGAGCTGTTTCACTGTTATTTGCTGTTGTCAGAAGGACAGGATAGATCAATAAGGATAGGTGGATAGTTTAGGTGAGTATCATCGTTAGGGGAGGAGTTTTTAGCTGTTGCAGGTGTGAGCATGTCTCCCATGATTTTTGCATCTTATACCCGGCAGGGATATGTAAATGATAAGCCCAGAATGGTCCAATTAGTCCGTAATATTATGTTAAATATATGTATAACCCATACCATAGATATATTTTTTCATTATTTATTTACTGAAGATACTAGCTGCCGCAACGCCTACTAACAATTTACCAAAATGTCTTAAAATTATTTTATTTAGAGCTGACAACGACAAGAGTTTCTAAAGAGCAGAATGAGCATTGGATCGATGCCTATCACAAAAGGGTATTTTATAGTAAATAAGAATTAATTTTGTTGCCTAGCAACTCGGTGACTCTCGGGCCTCACTTTGGGACTAAAAAGGCATGGAAATCACTAAAATAAGTTCTATTACGGAGATTGTATTTATTCACAAAATTAATGGGATTAATTAGTCAAGTTATCCTAATTAAGGCAGGGTGTGATATATGTTAATCAAGATTTCATAATTGTGTGAAATTTTGTCAGATTTAATGAACTTTTAGTCAAGAGTGTTTTTGTATGTAAGGAATTAATGAATGGTCAAAAAGGATGGATCCAGATTTTAAAATTGCATTGAATTTCATGCTAAAACTTTTTTTGTAGGCCTAGAAATTGAATGACATATTTGGCAATTGAAATGAAATATTCAGCAGAACAAGTTGAATATTTTGAAAAATTAGCAAATGGACAATATATTTTAATAAATGAATCACTGCCAATTTTCTTGAATATTCTGAAATTTAATGTCATAATTTTTAGATGAGAGAAATTTTTCACATTTTTCAATAGTCTAAAAGATTAATTTACTGTCAAAGGGAATATGATCTTAAAAATTTTAGATAAAATTTTATTGAATTGATAAGTCACTATTGGCTGGTCCACTGGATCCATCCTCTTTGTATTATTAACCAATTTTTTCTGCCAAAATTAATTGCCAATCACTTTTGCCAATCACATACTAATTTTGTAACACCTGAAATTGATAAATTAATTGCATGATGATTTTGCATGTGTGCTTGCGATATATCCTTATTATATAAATGCTATTATGCTAATCATTTATCATTGTATCAAATTTATATATATATATGTTATGCATGTATTAACCAATTTTATGCTTTTACTAATAAATGAGTTTTACATACACTGTCTTCCTAGCTTAGTTGATATATTGCATTGATTATTTTGCTATTAATTAATTGAATAGCAATTAATTGCATTCACATGTTTATTAGATTGTTTATTTGTTGATTTTGTGACTAATACAGTTTGTTTACCTATAATGAAGGAAGCAACAGATTACAATGTACATAGTTCTGTAGTTAAACTGAAGAACTATCTACTGCAATAGTTAGATTTGCTTGAAATAATATTTTAATTGCTATTAATCATAAAATCTATTAATAGTACCCAAAATTCTATAAATAGAAACACAGATTGATTAAAAAAACCTGTAAATAATAACAATTAACAAGAAAATAAAATAATTTGTTGTTTCCTTCTTAACAGGTGCCTAGCGTACAAGAAGTAGTCGTAATGTAGATGGAGCCACAAACAGCCTGTTCACAACTTCCTGTGTTTACAACTTCCTGTTTTCCAACTTCCTGTCTGGTGTCGTTCACGAACACTGCATACAAAATTTATATTGATTTTTTATATCAAAAGAAATAAATACGTAAAAAAGATGCTATAATGAAGGTAGAAATGTGTTGTCGATTGCTACTTATATCACTTTCGATTTCGTGAGTAGTTTTGTCTTGATCTACCTGTTATTAAAAAATTATGCAAAAAGGCAATTGCAATTTTAAGATGCATTGTATTTTCTCGAAAGAGCTTATAGTCGGCTGAAATTAAGCTATGTCTAGAAAATCGAACAAATTATTGTTAAATGTTGATTCATTTTAAGTCTTCTCTCTTGTTCTATTTCAATTTAATATTCAACGGCATTGCACAATATTTGCTATTGTAATATTCAGGCCAATAATTATTGCTGTATAGAGATACTATTTTTTATCGTTAATACATGTAGCTCTTTTTCATGATATCGCACATTTGAATGCTAAGAATTGTATTAAGTTCTATTTTGTTAATTCAGTATTTATAATTTAAGTGTGTCAATTAACGAAGGTAACTGTTAATTAAGACTTAAAACTTTTCAAAGAATCAAACTTAATGTGACTGATTTGTATTAATTATATTTATGAAAATTACTTTTGTAGTCAAGAAATGAATCTCAATGTTATTTAAGTCTTTAAGTTAATTATATATATGATTTTGTATAGTTTTGTATAATATATCTCTACATAACCACCTTTCTACTTTGTAATACGCTTAGCTGTCTATAGCTTTATCGCTCTTGATGTAGCTAGGTTTGAAATAAAGTGTTGGTTTTAAGATAGGGTTATTTGTTCTTAACTTGCAAGTAGTTTTTTAGAGAAAATGCAGTGAATCAAAATTGCCCATGACAAAATCTAACAGAAAAAATTTAAAAGAATCTGAAGGTCCAGCTTGTTTCATAACTCCCCACAAATGTCTCTAAATTACACTGACGAGCTATCGGAAGTGGTTATCAATTGATGAAACGCTGGTGTAACGAAGCAGGTCAGACATAACCGTTTCAACACCATGAAACGAAGCCAGTCAAAAAATAGTTTGTTCAAAGTGGGTTATCAATTCATTGAAACAAAGCCAGTTGCGGGAAACTGCTTCAATAAAATGAAGTCCTGAGAAATGGCTTTAATCCAAAGCGGGTATAAATCGGTGAAACGAAGCCAGTTGCTGGAAATGGCTTAAACGCAATGAAATGAAGTCCTGAGAAATCGCTTCAATCCAAAGTAGTATCAGAGAAACCAAGCCAGACACAAGAAGTAGGTTCAACACAATAAAATAAAGCCAGTCATAAGAAATGACTTCAATCCGAAGTGGGCATCACGGAAACAAATCCAGTCATAGAAAATAGCTTCAACACAATGAAAATAGGCGAGTCCTAAGAAAGTGGGTATCAAACAGTGAAGCAAAGCCAGTCATAGGAAATAACTTCAACGCTTTGGAACGAAGCCAGTCATAAGAAATATAGGAAATTCAAAGCGCGCGCGCTTTAGCGGTTACCTACATCAATCAGTGAAACATAGCCAAACCTAGGGAAGACCTTCAATGAAATAAATGATACAAAGCCAGTCACAAGAAATGGTTTCAACCCAAAGCCAGTCATACAAAATCTTAAGTTACACTGAAATAAAGCCAGTCAAAGAAATAGATTCAATCCACAGTGGGCATCAAGCCAATGAAAGACAATACCCAGAGCTTTAACCAGTTAAGCCATCCAGTAAACTTCCTCAGACATTTTACAAATTTAAATATCTTACAACAAAAATTTTCAAGTGGACTACCCCTATAAAATGACATGCAGAATTAATAATATAAACACATCTTTAATTGACAAAATTCTCTCTTTATTCTGAGATCAAGGGATATTATTGCAGCAAACCTTCAATTCAAATTATACAATTAATAATTCAATGTGCCATCACAATTCATATAATTTTGGATTATAACTGAATTAATTCAAATACATTACACAATTTAAAATATCTAAATCCAGTTCCAATTAAGAATAAGATGGAGGAAGAATTAATGCTTCAACCCAAAAACAGGCATCATCGAGTAAGTGACTAAAAATTTAATCTACTATCGGTATTCTGACTACTTAGCAATTCTACCATAAAATACTAACTATGAGTCAGTGACTTAGGCAAATATCTTAACCTATAAAGACGTATTAAAGCACACCAAAATGAACAGGCATTTTAATGATTCTGACCTACAAGAAATAGAACTTTAAATGTGATTAAGAACTTTCCTCTTTTCAAAAATACACAATTTTGTAAAAAAATTTCTTGAATACGCAAAATGATCAACATGGTAGAACAATACACAGAAAATGACCTTGACAAATTTAAGCACATTTAAATTGACCGCCTGCAATTAAATTAATCAGTCAGCCTATAACTTACTTATACTATAACTATAAATGCTAGTGTATTATCTTGAAATAGGACAGAAAATGGTATTCCTAATGCCATCGCTTAAAGCTATCAAAACAGCCTACTGAAAAAAATCTTAACTCTGGCTGACTATCTCCAGATGTTAGATAAAATTATGGACTTTATTTTACGCAAAATAAATATAAATTTGACGTATACTCTGGCTGACTATCTCCAGATGTTAGATAAAATTATGGACTTTATTTTACGCAAAATAAATATAAATTTGACGTATAAAAATATCTCTTAAGTAATAAAACATATAATCCGTAGTCACATTTTTACGATAATATATAATCCAAATGCCTGCAGTAAATGATTTAGGACATAATCACAATAACTGACTAAATTGCTTCCATTTTAAATCGGTATTGCACCACATTTAATGGATAATAGATCTATTCAAATAAAATGCATTACTTCCTATAAAGACTAAAATTCTAGATCTATAGTTTTTTTACAAGTTCTATTATAATACGCAGGAGAATATTTATCCATACTTTTAATTTAGAAATATTACAATTAACACAAAATAAATAATTTCCCTAAAATTCTATAGTCATAGAGCTGTTTTTTTAATGAAAACCAACACTAGTCTTGCTAATTAGTCAATCGCAAAATGTATATATTAAAATTTGTTAAATGAACTAGAATAAATTCATGATTTCCAGATCTATATCTATCCCATTATGCAGCTAATAATTACCATGAAATTGCAATAGCCCTTGTAAAGAAATAACTAATCTAAGAGGGCTGCACCATCCCTTGATTTTAAAAGTATACCAAAAATATACGTATCACAATAACCTTTGTTTATATATATCAGACTCTTCTTTACAATTGTGAATCAAGTTGTGATAAATTCAGAATCTATCTTGAGCATCATACATGTAATAGAACCAGCGGTCATTTAAGAGTTAAACGTTAAAACCAAGAGAATAGCACAATAAAAGAATAGGAGATTTCCCTAACAGACCTTCATATAATGATTGAAGTATACAATTAGCTTCACATACTATGTATAGACAGACAGTAAGAAAATAATTTACATCACTGAATGGGCCATCCTCGTAAAATACAAGATTTTAGACTTTTAACGTAATTTTGCAGTCTTTTTGTTAAAAAAATATACATTTTGTCAATTTTTTTCTTCTCTCCCATCCACAAATTACAGTAAGAGAACAGGTATACAAATAGACACCTTAAAATAACTCAACAAGAACTTCAGCACATCATAAGGTATACAGTGTACATAAACAGTTACGTAGAAAAATATTTTGATTATTTCATAGGTGAGATTCAAAAAGCAAGAGTAAGAATAACAGAGCAAGTAGCATAAGATGAAAGCATGTAAATAGAGATAACTATAGAACTCAAACCAATACTGATCTATATACAAGCAGCCCCAAATTGTGCAATGCTAAAATATAAAGAATGAATACATATATTAAAATATTCCAATAAGTGATAGCGAAGAAGATTATTAAGAGTATTAGATGAAGTAACAGAAGTAATCAAAAGTAATTAGAGATAATCAAAAGTAATCCAAGTAAAAGCACTTGAATAAATGTAGAAATGACAATGCATGATAGACATTTATATTGCGTTTTCTCGGGTATAAGCAATTATTTCATATGGGTATGTTACCATGTTTAGAAAGTCAGGTTTTCATTTCTTTGGAGCTAAACAGATAACATTTTGACAAATCACATCAAAATATTAACATATACCAAGTTGTGTAATAAATAACTAATTATATTTCTAATGCTTTGTCCTTTCTAAATGGCTTCTGAAACCAAATTTAACCATGATGTTATGGAACTTATGTACAGATTAATGCTGTTCGAAGCAATATTTTAACAATTTGATCCATGAAGTTTCAGCAGACTACATTAATACATAACAGCCCCCTGCCGGACCCGCCCCCAACAATTAATTGTCCTCATGAGAATGCTTTTACACTATCAAGGTAATAAAATAAAATAAATAGTTTCTTATGACATCATCAGATCGGGGGATACTAATTGATGCAAATAATCAAGACCAAAATTGAACATTTCAAATTTTCATAAAATAAATTACGAAGCTACAACTTCACATCGGAATAATATATATAAATCCAAAGATCCAAAAATTTTACCATAAAATCGGAACTTTTTTTTTCTCTCAGCTCAAAACGAACTATATAAATGTATTATATTATTTTTTATGTACATTGCAATTAGGTATTATACTAACCATACTTTGCATCATAAAATATGTCAAGTTTGAATTCAAACATTAATGATAACGTTTTGATAAAATATATACATTTGTTCAATATTTCAAATACATATATGCACAGATAAATGCTATCATTCAAGATTATAATCAACATTTGAGTAAAATATATACAATTTATTCAAATCCTAACAATAACAATTAATATCATTAAGGCATCACAGATCAATTGCAATTAGTTGCAGGGCTACTAGGGGAAATCGGAGTAATACAAGGGAAATGTGTGAATTCCATAACACAAAGAAAATATCTTTGAATCTAGTTAAAATGTTTATCATTATGTTTAAAATTTGACCTTTTTGTGATAGTGAAATTAGCATAAGTTTCAGAGAAATCTTTTTTTTTACCACCAAGTCAAGATCATGTAAAAGATAGCCAAAATTAAATTCAAAACATTGTCCTTGTCTGTAAAATGTGACCAGCACTGACATGGGATTCTCAAGCAATTTTCAAATATAAAAATTTACAAAAATCATCCATTTTTCTCAAGATCTTAGCCTTTCAAAAGCTTCAATGTGGAAACTATGACAAACTAGATCTTGGTTGATTATGAATCTGTACCCTCAGGAGATCTGGTTTAAAAGTTTAAAATGTCCATAATTTTCCTCGACGTCTGGCTCTTCAACTGCAATTAGCAGGGCCATAGCCTGCCCCCCCCCTAAAATTTGGCCAAAATATGTGCATTACATTGAAAACTTTCAAATTTTCTGTAGTTTTTGGGGTGTGCTCCCCCAGGATGCATCCCAGCCTACGGCCCTGACTAGTGGTAGACTTTTGGAGTTAAGCTCATGTGAAATAAATATATATTATTCAAATTAACTTTTTCTCATATAATAAGAGTTCATCTAAACTTTGAATATCATTTCTCATTATAGAATTTCACACATTTCCCTCCTATCCATAACAGCCCTCTTCCTCGTCTACAAGTAATTAGCATACATATTTAATTAGCTGCGTTAATCATTCAAAATATTTAACCTCAATTCAATAAGTTGAAGGACACTCTGGTGGATGAACGTAAGAGAAAATGTTGAGCTCGTACAATGTTGCTAGAACCATATACAAGACGTAGACGACCATTAAAATCACGCCAAACTTCTTGTCCAGTTTCCAGTCGTTGAGATGAACGCCTCCGAGCAGAATTATACACGTGGAGAAAAGAGTGAGGGAGGAGTAGGTCAAGCCTGGATAAGGAAAGATGCAAGAAGACACACATATTATTCAATTATAAGATCATTAAAAATACAGGGCTGCCATAAAATATGACAGCTGAAATTCAAAGACTTTTCCATGACTTTCCATTTACAAATTTATGATTTTCCATGACTCATTCTTTACTTATTGACATCAGTGAGGTCAAGATGTACCCCGCAAAAAAATTGAATTTGTCAGATGACATCAGTTTCCACCCCGTCCACTACTGTAACCATAAAAATCTGTAAAATTTTAGCGCAAATGAAGGCCAAAATTGGACTTTTCCTTGACTTTTCACTAATTTGGCATTTCCATGACCACAATTTTTACCATGACGTTACCAAAAAGCAGCTTGTATAATAAATGTGTATTGGATCGGGGCACTTCTATACATAACCATTGGTATCGGAATGGCATCAGTATCTGGTATTGGCAACAAAATACAAGCATCAGTATCGGAACGGAAGTGAAAAAGTGGTATCAGAGGCTCAGAGCATCCCTGTCTCATAAATAGAAATGTTCCTTCCACCAAATCGTACTAAGGTATCAAAACATTGCAATATCTTACCAGCACTGTAAACCTCCACGTAAGAGCCAGGTTTGTAGACAGCAGTCATTATGAACCAGGGCAACCCCATACACACCAGAATGTCAAAATTATTGCTGCCAATTGCGTTGGACACTGCCATATCACCATAGCCTGAAACAAAATTTAAAACGTTACAACAAAATTATCATTGATGGATGAATGATTGGGGCTTTTCATTGTGTATTTAAGGACTTGTTAGGCTACTTGGGACAGGAAGAGGACACAGCAATGAAGTGAAGGATGATTGAAACAGCCGCCCAACATGGGCCCAGGCGACCGTGCAAGAGCTGGGTTTGAACCCTGGACCCAATGATTGGTAGCCCAGCACCCAACCACTAGACAAACCCTCCCCCATATGCATACAATGATCAGTAGTTAACCAGTAGATGCTTTACACGGAGGTATGGGGCAGAGATACAGAGGTTAATAGCACAAATTGAACCAGCAATTTAGTGAGCAATTTCAGCTTAATTTGTTATCACTCAGCTACAGGTGTCATCACAACATTTGAATATTATTAATCATGTTTATCAGTTTCTTTTCGGGTAACAAAGGAATAATTTTCGGTTTTAAGGAATAGCAATAAGCACTCCAAACACAATTGAACAAGGCAATTAAAAGATCACCACAACGCTTAGTTAAGTTCTATTTTTGAAAACTAATATTGGCAGCTTCTAATTGTTTTCCCATTGTGTCTGAATAATCATTTGCTAATTAGAGTAGTTGTTTTATTATTATTTTAATCTATTTTAGATAATTGTATTAAAAAATAGAAAGAAATCCAATATGGCATCAGGTAAATTAGTTCGAAAATAATTTTGACTGATTATTGACATTAGAACTTAATTGGCACTGTAGTTAAATTAGTAGAACGAAAACTTGAATTATTATTTTTCGTTAACACAAATATGGAGGACACAGCAATATGGTGTAGGATGATTGAAACTACCATCCTACACAGATCCAGGAGATCTGGCCAGAGCTGGAATCAAACCTGGGACCCAGTGATTGGATCCCAAAGCCCTACCAATTGAGCCAACCCCCAAACCTACACATGGAATATTCTACTCACCATCCTTGACGACCATGACAGAGGCCAGAACATCAGGGACGCTGATTCCTGCGGCGATGAACGTCAGACCCATCACAGTCTCAGGGATGCCAAAGGTAAAACCTGAAGAATAGTTGACAAAATATTTTTGTTTTTTCAGAAGATCAATTAAAATATATGCAGATGGCATCTATAAACAGGGAAATGGTCGCAATAATAACTATCACCTAAAATACTGAATTTTAATAGTATTTTTCAGATCCATAACATTCACTTTAGAAAGTAATCTCACAGTCTCAACTTGTAATTTACTCTACTTCAATACGACACAAGAAACAAATTATGGGAATGAGAAACAAGTTGAGGAAAAAGAGAAACCAGTTTTGGAAAGGGGGAACTAATCAGCTAATTGTACCCTCAATTTGTTATTTTTTCTCTCAACTGATCATCTTGTCTCCTCAATTTGTAAATAAGAGGTTCTGTTCTGTTCATAGAACTTCATACAAATAGTATCAATTAAGGTATCATAGTTCTTTCTCCTTAACGCTACAATACATACCCGTAATAGTGATCATCCACACCATGATATAGGAGAAGGCAGATATCCACACACAAGACATAATGAACGATATAACAACCCAGCGTCGCCAGTTCTCTTTCCTGCAGTCCGGAATAGTAATAAAGAGAAGGAAATTTAATGGCAACGAGATGCCCCACAATGCTTTGCTGCAAGCACCACTAGGTGGGGTAAAAACAGACGTTGATTCAACTTCAAACTTTTCAAGTTTCAATGCTGAGCCGTTCTGTTGTTTTCGCCCTGAAAATAGAGAAAGAAAAACTTGAAACCTTTCAATGCATAAAAAGAGAGAAAGTATGGCAAAAAATGCCATTTCCCATGTGAATATAAGAACTGCGAATGAAAAATTCTTTACAATTCTATTAAATTGTATTGAATCTACGTTGGTCTCATAAACCTGTTGCTGAACGATATCAAAAGTTTATAGGAACATAATTTATTTGTATAATAATATATAGACTATATAATACTAACTTTAAAACCAATGCAATGGCTAAAACTTAATCCCATTAAAGATTCGTGAAGCAACTGGCCCAAAGGTAACTTAATTATGTTAAAATCGTTAACTTCAAAACCACAAATTAGAAGAGCTATCAAATAGCTCAACTACAATGAACAATTGAAAATAAAAACAAATTGAACAAAAACATTCGAAATAAAATTATCATTGATAGGCACAAGTGTCACCATCTCACCAACACTACATATGTATCTAATTTTAAAAATACATATGAAAAGGACAATAAAGAAAATATAAATTTTTATAAAATTAAATCATGCGTAGGAGTATGATTATCTTTGATTAAGTATACAGTCCCATATGCATTGTCACGTGAGTTAAATTAACATCTATTTATAGGAAATTTAAATTAGAATCAGTGCTTTTGTGTCACTTTTAATTAAACTGGTAAAACATACACAGTGCTAAATATAGCAAGCTGACTCCAATGCACTTGAAAATAATAATGAAAGTTTCCTGGATTTGACGACCCAGGTATAACTTTCAAGATTTCCCTTCACTTATATAACGAGAATGTTCCCAGATTTTCAGTAGCTCACTGGCAGGACGCTGATTGAATTACAATTTGTAATATTAAATAATCTTCCAGTACCTGATGATGCAATATCTTTCATTTCTTCGACCTGCATATCCATGTGATTTTCGCAAGGAATAACTGACGGCAGCAGAGCTTGAGTTGAACTGCACTCTGTACACAGAGAAAAGGAAAAAACTTACAATATGATTTTGATCCATCACATTTCCAATATGGCGCACTCGAAGTAATTAAGTAATCACTGTCGTCGCTTAATACCATGGCATGAATATGTGACCTGCTCCACCAAAATGGGTTCAAAGTCGGCCTGCTATCATATTCAGCTGTGAAAATGACTTTGTTCTAATGGAATTTGGCTTTAAATGATGTTTCATTTGTCTTGATATCTCCACCCAATCAAAAGATATGGCACCTCAAACATTGATGATACGAAACATCGAACTTTGAGAAAATGGCATTTGAATTTCCCGCAATTACAATAAAAGAACTAGGAAAATCAAGAATGATGCCCAATTTAGGTAATTTAAAAGCGGTTTTTGGTTAAAATGGTCTTTAATAATCAAAGCAAATTAATTTTGCTAAAACGTAGTACCAACAGCTAAAAATCATCAAAATGTGACCTTTTGACACATTTTAATCACTTCTGGAAAAATACAGATTGCCTACTTTGAACACAATTTGGTGGAGCAGGTCACATACGTAAAAGGTTCACCCTTATACTAGCCCTCTAGAAATCCTCATATATATTATATCCAAAAGATTTTAGTGCACGTAACTGGATGATAATTTACAGATGAGTAATTCTAGTTTAAATCTGACTTATGCAATATTTGATACAGTTACATAGGGTAACCTTTTTGAAAATTCTAAGCTATTTCTCTAAGTTTACTTATTTATATTACAGTGCAATCAGTCCATGCGCACATAAAAAATTAAATCTTAAGTTTTTTTCCAGCAAAAAGAAACAAATTCTTAAATTGATAGAGAACAATATAAAATGATAAAAATGTCATTTTAAATTCATATTTACCATGTTGACCGTCGCTATCCTCAGAATCAACATCTAAAACAGCGCCATTTGAATGAGGACCACCGTTCTTTTTTACTAATTCATTTTCCTCTAGGTGTCGCCTGTGACTTCGCTGCTGGCACACTCTTGTGGTAAACCATTTTTCAAGTTTTTCATTGTAATACATGAAGACGATATAAACAGCATAGAGACCAAGGAGTATTAATGATTCCCACCTGAAAATGAAAAAGACAAGATTTATTATCATTTCAGAGGAATGGATGCTTTGGACTCTACTATATTTTACATCCTTTATTTATGCACTCCAGTAGGCTTATTACGACAGGAGGAGGATACAATATGTTATCAAGTAGAAGAGTTTCCTCGTAGTATAATTATTTCATTTGTTACAGCAATAAGGAGAAGGATGATTGAAACTGCTCTCCAACATAAGTCCAAGTCACCCAAATCCTGCTAGAGCTGGAATTTAACCCTGGACCTAGTCAATTTGAACTAGGTGCGCTAGAAACTGGGCTTACCTCACTCCCCTCGCTCATGACGGCGAAAAGATACAATGAATATATTTATGCGGAAAACCCACTAAAGCCAACAGTAGCCGATCACAAGGGTTTACATGGTTTATATCCTTTTGAAATATGTTTGAAAAAAAAAAATTAAATATATATATGGGGGAGATATTGAGAGTCCTCAACATGTTGCACATTTTAATGCCCATTGCAAGGGATAACATAGAATGCATAATTACTATCAAATACACATTTTAAGAAAAAATTGAAACATGAATTACATGTGGTATTTGAACATTACATATTACAAGATCCCAGTATATGACCTCAATACACTATGCTAAGCTGCATCTGCGTCAGTATCATAATTCATACACATTCTTATAAATGCAATTCTTTCTCACTCCAAATGCCCACAAGCAGGGAAATGCAAATCAGTATAACTTGTATTACAAAACCATGCAAGAGTATTACATATTTAGTAATAATAGTATTCACACATTCACTATTGTGCATGTTCAGCATTTATAACAACTGACACAATATACTGTATATATATACATATGAGGCACCGAAGCAGGACCACCAAAAGCAATTTTTTCAGACGGTCTGACTTTTTAACAATAGATAAAATGAAACAATCAATTTCATAAACAGTAGTAAAATAAGCGTTGACGTCAAAATTCAATTGAACAAATAATTGCAAAAACATATATTTCATTCAAAATTTATGGTCATTGCACAATATGTTGCAGGACATGGCAGTTGTTGCAGGATATACTGCATTAATAATATAATATGTAAAATTGGAATAAAATACAGTTGATTTTTCAATTATTTTTGCACTAGCTAAACTAGAATACAGTTGTGAAGGACATATATCTCCCCCTACTGTACATTTAGTGTAGCTAAAACTATGCCACAGACAGCTAGATAGAGGGTTAGACAGACAGACAAGCTCAAATTACAAGAACCCAGGGGTAAAATGGAGGTTGTGTAGTGTCCTAAGTAGGGCTTGGCCATATTGAGAAAAGTTGCGATATGTGATACTGCAAAAAATAATTGCAATAATTTATTGCGATGTCAATATTAGAAGAGATATCGATATGAAATGAGATGTCAATAATTATTGCAGCATCACTATTGACTGACAGCCAATCTTCAGCAACACAAAATCTGCTCAAGCCATCAAGGGCATAATTTCCTTTAAATTTGGGTCCCACCTACTCACTGGAGGGCAAAGTACCTGGAGAGAATATAATTTCTTGATTTTCAAGAACTTATAAAGGTTTATTTTATTTATGTTAAACATTGCATCAGTGAACGATTACTGCGATATGAATATTGCAAGTTATTATATTGCGATTTCGATATTTTTGCAATATATTGCCCAGCCCTAGTTATGACTTCATATCCCCTGAAAAAGACTATTTCCCTGAGCGCCCAGAACCAGCTGTTGCGAGAATCCAAAAGTTGAGAAAAATATCAGAAATCCTAATTTTTTCCAGTTTTTTTGTAGACATGGAAATGGAAAATTTGAGAGGTCTAACTCCAAAATGTACAGAGTCATGGAGCATTGTAAAAATACATTTTCTCAATTTTTTTCTGAATTTGCTGTTATTATTTTGTGAGAGCATTTAGACCCCAAAAGGAAATTTGGGGTATTTAACACATGGTAGATCTTAATTCCCACACGTATAACTGTTTCGGAGTTCTACTAGGGAAATGAAAACTTTATTTTTTTAATTTTCAATATTTTACAATGACAGTAAGTGATTGCTTTAATATGACACCAAAAGGCAACATATGCTATAAGATCCAGTCATGTGCCAAATATATATGCAAGTGCAATAGTTTAGGCACAGTGGCCAACACACAATGTGTGATGCGGTGATGCCACCCGCAGTGGATCCAAGCAAGATAAAAAAGGAAGTCACGTCCTAATTACAACATGCCTGCTATTCATTCCTGTGCCATATGCATGCTCTATAACCAAGTTAGCCTCGCTTCTTTTACTCCAAACATCTCCAAACAAAATGGCCAATTCAGGGCCAAAAAGACATGCTAAAAATACTCAATTTTCCCCCCAAAACATGTCATTATGTCACTGTGACTGCATAAATGGAGATGTGTACACTACTCCATCAAAAATCCACCCTTATCTATCTATCTATCTATCTATCTATCTATCTATTTATCTATCTGTCAATAATCTATCTATGCATCAATTTACCCATTCATATATCTGACTGAAATAGTTGGGAGATTTATATAACTATTGAAATCTCATCTTTTGTGACCTAGTATTATGATGACATAAATTTCCATATCAGAAAACTGACCAATACACATCCTAGTGCCACCCTAACATAGTTCCAGCTCAGCTCATTTGCATAGACAAAACACAATCCACATAATTTTCAAAATGGTGGACAGCTCATTTGCATACACGAAACACAATACACATAATTTTCAAAATGGTGGACTGTAAGACCAAAAAAACAAACTCCAAACTATCAACTCATTAACAGACTACTTAGAATTATTTCAGGTTAATACAAGTAGGCTGCAACAATAGCCCTGCATCTCTACTTGCGTGCAATTTTAAAATTAGGAGATACTTTGAAACATGCAATGAGTAATTTCAGATTTTCTTCTAAAATTTTGAATTTCCCGCCTAAAGTTTACACTCTCTCACTCACTCTCTCACCCATTCTCTTACCCCCCGTTCTTACCAACTACATAAATGGCGGTGTGTTAACACACCTCCATTAAAAATTCTAGTAACAGTATGACTTACCAATATATGGCTTCATCTAATATGACGATGACTAACACTAAAATGCTGAGCATGTAAAAAACACAGTCTCGGACAAGGGGCCACCAGTTTAAGTATACGACCTGTAAAGAAAAAGAAAGATATTCTAATACATGTTTCCAAGATTTCACTTTTTACAAACATGGTTGATTTCTATAACTTAGATTTGCATATAGATTTCACTGGTTTCAGATCAATAACATTTGCATTTTGATTAGTTTTGCTTAATCATTAATTGACTTAATAAGTTAATGATATTAATCTTTCACCTCTCACAAAATAGCATTTTTAGATTCAAAACAATTATTATAACAAGAAAAGATGAATGATAACCAAATATCCCAAAATTGTTGGCATAATATGGGGTGAATTGGGAAACTGGGGTGAACTCGGCCAATCAGAGAAGTTCTAACAAATCTGCAAATGTAACCTCTGTAAAAACTTCTGTGATTGGCCGATTCAAAAATGACATATTTTTTCTCCAGATGAAGTTATCAGGCATAGTCTGAGCATGGTACCTTTTAATATATTACAACTAGTGACAAATACAGAAAGACTCCATTAGGCTTGGGCACACATTGTAGGCTTATGACCTAAGCCATGAATACTATAATCTCACAATTTGACAAATATCAACAAATTTAATAAGCAAATCTAGAAACAAATATCAAGCTTCTATTGCAGCTAGTATCTAGTAACGCAAATAAGTTACTACTCATCTACAAATCTATCAAGCAAAATAAGAAGGTTTTCATTCAATTCCATTTAGCAAATCTAAACTACAATGTCGTAGCAAAAATTAAATTGTTAATAAAATGAAATGAAAGGACATACATAGCCAGCAAGCAGAGCACAAATGCTTATGACAAACATTATATTGTAGACGGCAGATCCCACAACTGCGCCCAGGCCGATGTCATTCTGAAAAAATATGAAAAGAATTTAATGATCAACCATCTTATTCAAGACAGCAAAGAAATGACAGAATGATCTTAGAAAATTTAACTGAAAATTATCATTTTTTTTCTTTCTTCAATTGTTTATTTCAAAAGCAAGGAAATTTTTATTTTGAAATATTATACTCTGTGCAGAACACCTTTTATCACTGTTGATGGTATATCGAACAGCACGGGAAATACATACCTATATATTCATATGACTATTATATTTCATTTTAAGTTTTTACCAAATCAAAAATCATGACAACTTGACAAGGATAAACGTCATTGATATATATCAGAGTAAGCTGCTAGGATTAGAATAATAGCATTTGATTTTTTTTCGTAGATCCTATTATAAAATTACATAGCAATCCAAAATTTTTCAATGGATAACAACATGAAATCTCATGAGTCCAAAAATATACTGTATATAGCTAATACAAATATATTGTCATCATGCCATTATATGCATCTTTCCGAAAGAGTATAATATACTTCTGTGAGGTTTACTGCCAGGAGCTAATGAATATCATAATTTAATAACCACGATGATAACTAGTAAAACTTATTCCATTTGTGAAATTGAATGAAATTTGACAGTAAGTAATACAATATTCCATCTCAAATTTGTCATGCTTATATTTCATTAGCAAATAATGACGAAAGTAATTCAATTCGTCATCATTCATTTATATATATATATTGTCACTAACTTAGTAACCTATTTACATCTAGTAATCCATTTGGCTGATAAGGAACGCCATAATTCTGAAATATAAAGTCAGAATCCTGCTGTCTTCCCCTAAAGAAGGACTTATACGAATATATGCATATTTTTCTTTTATCAGGTACCACTGATAGGCAGTTTTACAGGTTTAAATAATCATTAGATCTATTTTTTAGATCATAATATCTGAGTTGTTGCTTCAGCAAATATGGTCTGCCGAAACACAAATTGCTAATATGACAAACACATTGAATAAATTAACATAATCATCCTAATGATCATGTCTTCATATATAGACAAGTGTACTTTAAATAGCAGTCAATAAATTATGTTAATTCTACATTCAGCAGTATTAAGTGGTCACTAAATCTATTTTAAGAAAATACAACCTCACGATAAGATGCCATTTTAACATGTTTAATCACAGACCGGATTTCTTTTTGATGGTCTTCAGAATTGAATTGTTTCTATCGATTTCATCTATTCTGGCAAATGTCAAGATTATATGTTGATATATTAAGAGATGGCTTAAGGCTACCTGCTTAAACGTAAAAGTCACCAGTTTCAATAATAGGATCATAAACACTGTATCATACCGTTTTAATACTATACACTAGTATACAGTGTATGCGACTATAAACAGCAATAGGCAGCCGGAAATGAGGAAAGCTTTCTTTATTAGCAATGATCAGATGATAGGATACACGGAATTTTTTGCAGCATGTTGACATACAATAAAGTCAATCAAAATTCAATTCAGTATCATAGATTTAAAATTAATTATTTTCTTTCAAGCCCAAATATGCTTACCTGAGCAATAAAAACTCCTATGACCCCCGTCGCTAATTCGGGAGCAGAACTTCCAGCAGCCATTAAAGTCGCCCCTGCTACGTCAGGTTTCATATGCAGGTCTGAAATTAAATGGAGAAAAATTAATAATACTTGAAGCAGGTATGGATATAATTCTCATTCATTTGAAAGGCCCAGCTTAAAAAGTATTTTCTTTACTTGTCGCAAGTAAATTTTAAAGGCACCATGCCCTTACTGGCCCTGCTAACTACATCTGGACAGAAAATAGGTCATTTTGGAATCAGCCAGTCAGAGATTCTCTTGCATAGGTCACATTTGTAAGAACATCTCTGATTGGTTGATTCCAAGAGTGACCTATTTTTTTCTGTCCAGAAGAGGACAGCAGGCTCATTCAGAGCATGGTACCTTTGAACGTTGAATATATACTAGCGACAAGTAAGATTAGATTGTTACTAATTTGTTAGGCTTGGGCCTGTGCTCATTCCTAGCATTCTTCAGACATTTCATATTTCTAAATATCACAGACTCGTCCCTGAAGAAAGATTCAAGAAACTAAAATTCAAATAGATAGATAGATATGGTAAGAGCAGCCCTCTAAGCCCAGTTCTGGGTGCTCACGAGGGTCGATTGATGAGATGGGAGCGAGAGCAGGAGTCCTCAACATGTTACACATTTGCCCCATG
The DNA here is from genome assembly GCA_026936325.1 of Platynereis dumerilii. Classification (NCBI taxonomy): domain Eukaryota; kingdom Metazoa; phylum Annelida; class Polychaeta; order Phyllodocida; family Nereididae; genus Platynereis; species Platynereis dumerilii. The sequence goes on along the minus strand of JAPTHN010000005.1, from coordinate 18,409,055 downwards.
TGAGGGATCTTTCACTTGAAAGTGGAGAGCGGATGAGCCAAGTTCTAGCCAGCACTTTGAAGTCGGGTCAGTGAAATTATCAGAGACACCAATTCGTGACTCCCAATTCCCGAATCCTCTGAATGGTCAAATTCCAACTCCCAACTCAATCAAGCTTCGTATCTTGACCATGACTCAAAAGCCTCCTAAACTCCGACCTTAATTATGACTCAGGAAAATTAGAAAGTTCACTTTACACATAAACAGTATTCAAATTTTTATCAGCAATTTCAGAGCTTATAATTTTCATCAGCAATTTGAGAGACTACAATTTAGAGGAAGAACATCCACTTAAAGTGATGACACAGCCAGTTTCCGAACGATAAATTTTACAATTTCCCAAGACATTTTAAGGGGACATTTGAGGAGCCAGCGTTTCAATTAAGACTCTCGCAACACATCATTTATTCATGCTATATAAATAGACGATTCATTTCCAGTGCTTAAAAGTTCTTCCCAAACTAAGTTCTGTTTTATCATGTTTATAGTATCATATGCTGTAAAAGAAAACAACATATATATCTCATGTTTAAATTCAACTGCATTTTCCTGGAAGAAAAATACTTATTGCTAACAGATGAGATATATAAAATCCACAGGATGACCCAACTGCAGCATCTGTCTAACCAGATGGAGTTCTCAACAATAACTAGAAGGCACACAAGGTGCAATGGCCGCAAGAGGGGCGGCGTGAGACCTAATCGACAAAGGTAATAATCCAGAACTCAATGTTCAGCGAATTTTGTACTGTGCAGCAAAAGATTGCATTCAACTAGAATCGCAAGCGATGATAATATGACCGCGGGCAGTGCTGGACGCCTTTTGGTTGACGTGCAATCAAGTGTGATTGTGTCGATCCATAAAAGATGAATAATGATTAGTGTATTGAGCGCAGTTTGTTTAGCCCTGGCGTAAAAAAGGTCAGCTGTATAATAATAATAAAAAGATATATATATATTCGTTGTTGTCCATGGTGCAGTGGGGCTTCTATTTGAGGACGGCTTTTATTTGAGGGGCCTATATTCAAGGACTCAAACAAGGAGCCTCTATTCAAGGGAGTTCAAGAGAGGCGCATATTCCAGAAAGGTCTCTACTCAAGCGGACCTCTATAGATGGGCTCAATTCAAGTGAGGCCTTTATTCAAGAGGGGTCTGTTTGGGCATGCCCACCTGTATGCCCATCTGTGAGTGTATGCCCATCTGTGTTAGAACACTCATCTGTGAGTGCATGCCCATCTTTGTGTGCACGCCCACCTGTACATTATCTGGGTGCATGCCCACCTGGTCGGCCATCTGTGTGTGTATGCCCATCGGTGTGTCCGCCCATGTGTGAGTGCATGGCCATCTTCGTGTGCATGCCCATTAGTATGGCCATCTGTGAGCGCAAGGCCATATGTACGCCCATCTGCATGTATACGCCCATATGAGCACGCCCGTCGGTGTGTGTAAGCCCATCTGTGCATGTACGCCCATCTGTGTGTGCATACCCATCTGTATGTGCACGCCCATCTGTATGGGCATGTGTGTGTGGACGCCCATGTGTGTGTGGATGCCCATGTGTGTGTGGATGCCCATGTGTGTGTGGACGCCCATGTGTGTGTGGACGCCCATGTGTGTGTAGTACACACACATCTGTCTGTGCATGCCCACCTGAATGCCTAGCTGTGTGGGCGTGCCCACCTTTACACTCATCTGTGTGTACGGCCACATGTATGCCCATCTATGTGTGTATGCCCATCGATCAATGTCTGCCCATGGGTGTTTATATACAACAATTGGTATATATATAGAAACACCCTTCAGTAAACTCTCGCCCACGTCAGTAAACTGTCATGAAATGTAGGCCAACTGGCTACTGACCTGCCACCTGACCTACCTGCCTACCTACCTACCTATCCATTACTAGACCCTTAGATAAGGCTGGCCTACTATACCAATTAAATATCAGATCCCCTGGTGGCGACTTTTTGCTGTAGTCGGAGTGATCTAGCACTGTGCCAAGCAGCTCTAATCTGGCACAGTGCCAAAAATCACGAAAACAACATTCACACAGCCAAAATAACAATAAGGTGGGGTGTTTCACTGAAAAATCATGAATCTCAGAAAGGTATGAAAGACCCCTTGGATCATCCTGGTCTTCAAATGTCTGATTGTAGAATGTAAAGTTATGTTTATATAGGAACTTTCATGATTGTACATTGAGTGTAATTTGTTTCATCCATCCCCAAAAATGTGCCTAGAATGGGACAATCCGGGGGTAACAGCAAAATGACAGGCCAGCAGCTGGCCGCGGTCATAATAAAGCCATGCAAAGTTTCAGGCAGAGGGGTCCATGCATACATTGCATAGGCAAGATCTCGTCGTCAATAGGTGCAGACATCAAAGAATTTAAAAAAAAATTACCACACCATGGACGCCACTTTTCTCACTATCTGCTAAAATGGTCCTGGCGGCCATTAATTACACATTTACCCCATGATTAGAAATTGGGACTTGTTGCCATGGAAACCAATTTAAATGCATTTTCCAAGATTTGTTTTCTTGGAGCTTAAGCATTTCTTGTCCGGGAAGTCCCAAAGTACAAATGCCGAATATTTCACGCTTTTGTCTGGCTTGTAACTATTTTGGCAATTTTTTGCGCGAAGCGACTCTACTTACGCTTTTCCTTGTTCATGAGAGATATTTTACTTGCCCAGCATTATTATGCACTGATTATCATGATTATGCTGCATAGACACCGAAAAATGTTACCAATTTAACATCTTATCTGAACGACATTTTGCTCATGAAGGTCCACTGAAAATTTTGGGTTCCCCATGCGGGGTTCGAACCCATGGCATGCAGGCAAAGACCTTCAGCAGATCAGACCTGGACTGCAACCACTCAGCCATCCAACTGCTTCATAGGGAAACCAAGCAGCCACTTTACAGTAGGGGAAATTATCAGCAGCTCATGACAGCCAATGTCCTCAGCCTCACATGACGCTCAGCCTGGCACTGTCATCACCCTCCCATGACACTCTCCAAGTGTCATGGCCCAGCCATGACATTGGCAGAGCTCAAAATCATGTTTGGCAGGCAATTAAAAAAAAACTATAGCAACTATCACTTCCAAACTTGGCATAAAGTTGTATTACAGTATCAACCAACTTTATAAATTTTGGCAGGCCTATCCATTACATAATGAGGAAAAGAACCCGAAGGCTCCAGAAAATGATAAGGGTACTGTCATCAAGGACTGATGACTTTGGGGTATTTTGTGGGGTGCAGCAGCTGAAGGGTATCTGCTAGTTTATCAAAATCACACCAGAGGACAGGGGGTCACTTTCTTTGATTGACATGCACAAGTGTGCAGTGCACATGTGTCCTCCATCACCCCCTCTGCCTCACCCTAGAGAGTGGTGAAGGGAGCAACTTTGACACTTCCATGGATAAAGATGTATTCATGTAACCAGCACCTCATAACACCCATTGTTATAAGGCATTGATGCAACTGCTATTCAATTAATGACCTGGACATTCACACCTCACAGCATATAATACATAGTACCTGCTATCATTTTGTTTATAAAAGAATACCTAACATGCCTATAACATAAATCACTCACCTCTAATAGCCTAAATGTCATTTTCTATTTAATTGAATCACTATTGAACTTTTCCATATCTGTCTTCTTTGACTTCAGCAAAGTTATTGTGAAATCCAGTGTTATCCCACCCTCCTGCACAGTGTTGGAGGATGGTGTTATCCACTCCTTTTGTAATTCCATGTATACCTGTCAAACTTTGCATTGGCCGTCTCAGATATTATTTCACAAATATTTTCCCTTGAGATGCTATCCATATATACAATTATATGTCAATGCAGTTTTTGCTTTCTCATTTTGTGTGTATCACTTGTCACCGTAACAAAGAAATCCTTATCCTTATAAATGGTGTGGCATAATCCATTCATTCTGATATATTTGACAATCCTAGCCTTTATATCATTTGTAATCCATGTATACATTTATGTATGCGTCCATGTGACTGGCATTGACATGCTGTATGTCTGGTGGTCAGGGCAATGTGTGCTCAGTCATTCCTGGTCCCCAAGGGCCACCCCCCCCCCCAGGAGGTCATTCTTAGGGCCAATCAGACACTCCTTAATTACCCCTGCCAATATTCCACTGCATCTACACACATCTCTTTGCCCCCCCACCCCCACTCTCCTCCCCCCACCACATAAAATGGAAGAAAGGTCCAAAATTGAAATCATGGATCTGTAACTTATCAAGGTGGTGTCTTCTGTTGGGGTTAAACTTGGTATGTTTCATGATATACTTTTGAGTACACCCCAAGCCCAGGGAGTGTCCCAGTCATTTAGCCTGATCAATTAAGAAAGGTCCAATAATTATGATTAGGAATTAAGGATTATCTTTTTTTTTTCCACTACAGCCTTTCAAGAGCTGAGGTGATTATCCAATTGACACCTCTCCTTATATTAATTCATGTAGGTTGGTAGAGTGTCTTAACAATACCCTTCCCCAGTTACGTTGTTTTGGAGAAAATAATATACATCTGTATGATTGGAGGAAGGAGAGCACCACAGATAATCTGAACGTAGAAGCTAATAAATCCCACAATTATTTGGCCATGGTCTGGCTGGTTGTCACATACCATTTTGTTAACCCCCAAACCACATTTTCCTATAAATGTGCTGGGGCACAAACCTTTGTCTGTTTCAGATGCTCAGATGCTCACTATAAACATACAGTCATATTTAATAAGGGAGTTATAGACCTGTGCTATGAACAAAGACTGTATTATTACACATCATATGTGACTGAAGTAATCTGTAAAAAAAAAATAATAATAATAATATAAAAAAAACCAAGCTCTTATCTATGTACACATTCAAGTCCTGCTGTAACACAATTTCATTATTTAAATAGCATAATACAACCACAATGATATTTTTTTGGTAAGCCCCCCCCCCCCCCCCCCCCACATGTGGCACCCAGAGCTATGGCACTCCCTCTCTGGCCAGGCCAGCATGCACCAACAGCATCCACTTGTGGCCAAAATGAGAAAAGTGACCCTCTATGACACCTGGACATCTTAGTGACATTCATCTTAATTGGGAAGAACTCTGATTAAATATATCTCACCCGCCTCACTCAAAATTTCAATTGTAATGTAACTTTGGAACTACAGCACATAAAAGCATGCAGTTTTCAACATCTGAATATAGAGGTCCAAGGACCTGAGTTCAGTCTATACCTATCATTACCTGGCATAGCAAAGGAAATTACACCATGGAACAATAACACCCTGTGGTTGGTTCATGATTACAAGATAAAAAAATGCAATATCACTCTCCTTTATAACCCACAGGAAGATATCTCTGTGACTTTGATAAGTATTAATGCATACTACAAGACATGTGACTTAGATAAGTATTAATGCATGCAACAAGACATGCCTATGTTACAACAAGGGATAATTACTTATTCAGTTTCTGATTTAATTTCGAACACCCTAATTTTAAACCTAATGAGCTTCACAACAATTGGAATTGTGTAATTGGGTCAACTCTGTCTAGAAATTTGAACTTGTATTACAAAATGCTCTAGAAATGTGATGAGCAATCTATGATTCAAGATAGTTTGCACTTGGTCAGTGTACGCTGACTCAGCATATCAAGAGACACTTTCCAAATTTGGACTTCAGTAACTGTTGTTTAAATTTCCTCATGTGTAATTTGGACTGTAGAGCAATGAGCAGATACTGCTATGATGCGACAAATTCCTTCAGAACCTATGGACACTAATTTTGCGGTTTTTTGTTAATATTTTTGTGTGTACCAGATGTTTGTGGATCTAAATTTTATCTTGTGTACAGTAAGCAATAAATGTTCTACTACTACTACTGCTATACTGATTGCAAAATACAGCAGTAACAGCCACATTTATACAACTTCTTCCAAAATCAGAGATGTTCTAAAATGAAAGCTAGGCCATACCAAATAATCCTTTACAAGTTTTTTTCCACATTTTAAAACTTATCACCCTTTTATTGATAGATTTCCTGATCTAAGGAGTAAAATTGACAAGAAAACACACTTGGGAAAATGCTTATCTGGCCAGCAGTTTTAGGGCTGTTTAATCATAGAGAATTCTCTATGGTTTAATCCACTCCTTTACACTGTGTATCACTATGACACTTCCCAGATTTTGTTGAAATTGTAGAAGTATGGCAGCTATATATAAAATAGCTGTATGTTTTCCCTGCACCGATATTATTTGCTTATACTAAAAACGAAATAATAAATTTTCTTGCTTCAATAAGTGTATACTATGGAATCTGAGTATTGATTAGTCCAATCTTTTACCAAGAATATGTAAAAATGTCAATGAGAAGTTCGACACAAATCTGCAGACATTCCACCTTTAATCTGCATTGAAGCCCTGCATTGTATCAAAAATTTAAACTTTCTGTGTTGCAGGATTTATAAGCTTTGAGGGAAAACACGGGTCAAATTGGCCAAAACTCAACTCAGCAGAAAGCAGGTCCATTTTGGGAAATTTCCCATACCATGGAACTCTGATAATTGGAGAAAATGCTTGAATTTTGTGAAGTGTGTAAGCAAAATTCGTATAAACTGTAGAAAAGGCTGATGCATTAATTAAAGTCAGTATTAAAGGACTAAATGTACACATTATAACACATATTCCCAGTTTATGTTGATTTTGAAAGAGAATCCATTTCCTCAATGGAAATTTCCACTGGCTATTGAATATTAATTTGGTCACTCTGGTGATTATTCAAATGATTAACTTGAGACACATTCCTCTGTCAAGTTCCATTAAGACTCCAAAGGGTCTTAGTAGACCCCCCCCCCCTCCCCCCAAGTGAGATATATCAGTGATATAAAGAGGGTCAATTGTAGATAAGGCTGATCATAAGGATTTCTTGCTTAGAACTTTAAGACAAAACATCTTCTCTCTGTTCAGGGAGGTTGAGCTGCCATCAAATACTCTTACTGATTCAAGTAATCCAGAAATGAACTAAAATATGATCAATTGAAAGTAAACAGCAAATAAATGTGCCTTGAAAGTTGAGGAAGTCTCACTTTTCAGAAAGTGAAGTTGTTTAACATGACACACAAACCAGTGCCACACTATATGGAGTAATTTTGTTGATCAGTTTCTCATGCTCTGGTGACATATTTTTTGTTGATAAAAATAGCATTATGTTTAAATAAAGTTGTGGCACTGACATACAGAGAGAAATGGTTGTTGGGAAACATTCTGTTCTGCGTTGTCACTATGAAACCTGGTCTGATTTACTAAAATGAGTATGATAGGCCTGATTATGATGTTTTGCTTTTGTGACAGAGACTCCAGGACACCTGTGAATTGATCTTTACTACATCACTTAAGAATCATACCTGTGAAATGGGGGAGGGGAGGGGAAAATATTAGGTCTATCAGGGGAAGAGTATGGAAGTGTATGAAAAAAATCTAAACATTTTGACTTCCCAACTCAAAATTTTGACTTCCCAACTCAAAATTTTGACTTCCAAACTCAAAATTATGACTTCCAAACTCAAAATTACGACTTAAAAATTCAAAATTTTATCTTGTGAACACACAATTTTGACATGTAAAACCAAAATTTCGACTTCTACACTCAAGATTTTGACTTTTTAAACTAAAATTTTTGCTTTTCAATATTGAGTCATGAAACACAAAATTTCATGATAATAAAGCAAAATTTCGTGATTGCAACACAAAATTTTTAGAAAGCAAAACAAAATTTTGAGAAATAAGTTCATAATTTTCAGATGTAAACTCAAAATTTCAACTCCAAAAGTAAAAATTTCAAGAATTTAAATACAAAATTTTGAGTTTAAAAGTCGAAATTTTGAATATATCACAAATTTTGAGTTTGCAAGTCAAAATTTTGAGTTCGGAAGTCAAAATTTTGAGTTTTAAAAGTTTTTCTTTCAACTATGCCCTAATATGCTTCCCTAGAAGAGGGCCTTCTAGGCACTGCTTAATGGGTCTAGACTCTAGAGAATCTTTAGGGGGGGTTTTAGGGCCTTCCCCTAAGGTTAATATATCTTAAGGAACTTTTATTCAATCAATTTAAATTACTTTATTAATCCATAAAAACAAGAACTCCAACCACACATTATAAAGAAAATATTCATTCTCCATTTTGTGAGTTAATTTTTTGCATACTTGTTGGTGATCATTTGCATAACTCATTCCTATAGACTGCAGTGCAATGAAAGCAGTCTTGTAAATGCAGTACAATCATACTACACAGTACAATGAAAGCAGTCACATATAAGTGCCAGTTTGAACCAACAGCTAAGTCTATAGGCAAGAAGAGTGCTTATTATTGTCTATTAATTTGCTAAAAAGTACAGTAATTAAAAACTTCATTAAATACTGTGATGTCACGAAAGCTTGAATGGCACAACATATCTTGATGACATATAGGCAATTAATATAGGCATCAGAGGTAGGCTTATTTCCCTGTGAATAAATAAAATAAAACACAGAATTATGTTCTGACAATTCTTACTAACTGGTACTTTTAGATATTTATATTTTCAATAATTGTTAATACTAAGACCTGATGTTTTTAGAATTAAAAATCATAAATGCATACTAATTTTAACATAAGAAAACAACACACATTATAAGCCTTAATTTTAATTCAGTTTGAGTAAGAATGCTAACTCCTCTTCCAGGCATATTTAATCACAAATCAAAAATGTTGGAAATTTCAAGAGGTAGTCAATCTTTGATAAGCTCAGTGCCCCTGTATCTACCATGCATGCTATTGAATACTCATTTTGTCACCCAAGAAATCCTGATAGTGATAACTCAGCTGATTAACATGATAGGCATTCCACTGTCAACTTCTAAGACCCCCTGATGTGACCTCTTTGGGATATAGAGAGGGTTGTTGTCTTGAAGTCAGTCTCCCAGAGCTCTGTCATCTGGGAAAATAAGCTTCCACATAATTTCAACAGTGAATCATTGAAGATAAAATACAGAATATTGATCAGAAAGTTCTTCAGTGCCATGCAAATCTGATGGTGTGAAGTGACTTGTTCTTAAGTTCATTAATTTATAGAGAACTATCTTTCATTGTGCTAATCAATGACAGCTATCAATAAATTATAGAGAACTATCTTTCATTGTGCTAATCAATAACAGCTATCAATTTATCTATCTATCTATCTATCTACATTTTATATTTATCTATCTAGATCTACCATCCAGGCCTATCAAAATATATTCATTATTTAAGTATACATACATGTAGTTCACTGAGTGCAGTAGCGGATCCAGGGGAGGGGGAGTTTAGGGGGTTCAAACCCCCCACCCCCTTTGGCCAGTACATTTTAATGTTAAAAAAGAAACATTATTCAGTACATTTTCAGTTGTAACCCCCCCCCCCCCATCCAACATTTTCTGGATCCGCCCCTGCAGTACCATAAGCTTACGGGGTACTGGTACACAATAATTGCATGCATAATTAAAGATAGAGATAAGTATAGATAGTTTTTAGAGTGAAAATAAGTCCATGATTAGATGGCCGATGCATGGGTGATTTTGCTGGGTATCTGTTTGTATTCACATTTCACACCTATCTGGCCACTACACATGGTATACTGGTTGTCCAGTAGAATTTCTCTTGTCCCACACACTTGTCATCTGTCAACCAGGACTGAACCCTGTCCTCTGCCAGCCAGGACAGTCTCATGCTGATCTGCTAATTGCAAGTTGAGTATTGTGAGCCATTCCTTCAGTGACTCTGAACCTATAACCTCACATCAATTGAATAGTGGGCACACAAATATCTCAGACAGAAAGCTAAGTTCTCTAAACAGGTAAAAATTAATCAAAAGGTCAGTCAGTCTTAACATCCTAAAGAGATGGGTGAGATTAGGACAACAGTGTTATAACCCCAAATTTTAGAGAACAAAAAGTCACACAATGGCCAGGACACGAATGGCCTTACCAGTTATCACTTTTATAAACACCTATGACATTAATAAATGACCAATGAAAAGTGAACAATAATTGCACAGGCATCACAAGGGACAGCATGTTTATTTTGTTAACAACTGGTGACTGAATGTTGTGCTTAATAAATAGATCTATAGGGGTTGCTGGTTAAACTGATCATGGAAAACAATAACATTTTATGAACTCCTGGAAGAAGAAAAAAGAATGAGAGCTGTCTCTGTCTTTACAAATTCCTACAGGGCCATGTGGGGGGGGGGGGGGTACTGAGTCAGGGTCTGTAACTGATTAGATAAATAAACAGCCCTCTCCTCTTGTCAAGTGAACTAATATCTCCCTGAACTGCATTTTACACCCATTAGGAATTTACTATGCAACAGGAATTAAATTACTAGTGTAATGTAGGTGAGTGAGGTTATCCAAAAATACTTAGCATGTTAGTGTTTAAACATGTAATAAATGAAATAACATGCTTAGCTATTCTTACATACACACTATTATATTAAAATTTTATTGGCAGGAATTTAAAGAGGTGTGTGTTAAAGGGGTGAATGTAGGAAGCATTTAGTGGGCACAACCATGGACCAATGTGTGATTGTTCCATGGCATAACTACCAAGGAGCTTGGTCTAACTTGTCCAAGCTGGGAAGGGGGTGAATTTTGTGAAGGGAGCAGCTGTGTCACTTCATCAACTGTCTTGTGTAGTTCTTGACCCTGGCTTTCTCCCCCCAACCCTCTCAGTGAATATAGGGGGGTGGAGGGGTGCAGAACTTCTGAAGGCTGGGGTGGACATGTTGGGGCAGACTTGTGCTGACACCTGGGTGATACAGCCAATTAGTGGACCACTAACTCACTTGTCATGAGATGCTCATGACTTCCAGTTGTCATGAGCTGCTGATAATTTCCCCCACTGCTTTAAGAAATATCAATATGAAATTTATTCAGCTATTGCAATGTATGGAGTGATATAAATTTGGGAATGAGGAAACTCGACAGCAAAATAAATACAAATTTACAAGTATTGGCAGACAATGGCAGTTATTATTAAATATTTGACAGGACTTCAAATAGTCATTAACATAATTACAAATACTTCACCAAATGACTCCATGGTAACATTGGTAAGGTCGCGATCATGAATTTTTTCATAATCATGATAATGAGGGACACTTAAATGATCAAATGTACTGACTGAAAAAGTACTTAAAATTTTATGATGATTCAGTGTTTCAGCATGTTTAGCAGTCAGGGAGTTTACTACGTGCTGAGGACTTTGGTGTCCTCTTATCCCAGCACTGTCGTCACTACCCTATGACCCTTACAAGGGTCCGAGAAACTCCGAACAGTGCTGTGTATTCTATCAGAATGTGAAAGAATCGGAAAATGCGGGATAAGAAATTAAGAATGTTTGGAACGAAGAATAATTAACACAAATGATTAATTAAAAGCTTTGAAAGTAAAACAGCCTAAATGAGACACATCACAACATGCACAAGGACAAATTGAAATGAGATTTTGAAAAGGATTTGTGGAATTTGCTTAAATAAGAGATTTAAATAATGTTTTCAAGCATTATGGGGAGGGCTAGCTCAGTTGGGAGTGCACATGGCTACCAATCGCTGGGTCCAGGGTTTGATTACAGAACATAAACACCGATAAAGCCCCAAATCGTCAATCCAATGCACAGAAATTTTAGACACGAGACAAAAAATTGGAGTGCCTCAATCATCTCTGTAAATTTAGTCAGGCCTCTCTATTACATAACCAGGAAGGGAAACACAGTGGTTCCAGAGAAAACAAGGGTACTGTCATAGGGGCTGAAGCCTTGGCGAAATAGGGGTATAATCAGTCCAGCTAATCAACTCCACAAACTTAATCATCCAGGCAGGGCCAGGACTTAGCTAGAATTGCAGTAGTCCTCATATGATGGTAATTTCACAGACTGTTAACGTTAAGGAGGAAAATGTTGCTTGTTTCCATGTTACGAGGAGGAAGAAAATATAATATGGCAATGAACATGATGAAGAGCTGTTATACATCACAAGAGACAAAGAAAATTCAACATTATTCATGTTTATATTGTACTTTGGGCATTTCATGGGAGGATATTCTCCACATCATCTGTTGCATTACACTTTCAGCATGTATTCATAATTTGGAATGCTTGTTAATTAAGATTTATGAACTGAGTTAAAAAGAAAAGACTCATTCTTAGATTTAGCCAAACATTTTTTAAATACAAAGACGAAAGCTGAGTGCGGCAGGTAGATGGAACAATGGAACGTACGATGATTTAGATTTCATTTTACATCCTGTATTTATGCACATGAAAGGCTAATTTATATTCACAAATTAGGACCGGAAGAGGAAGAAGTGACTGCCAGAGAATTCAAAGATTTCTCACAGCAGGGAAGGGGGTGACCATTCAATTTCAAGACTGCCCAAAAATAATTTATTAATTTTAACAAAACTGGCAAGAAATTATTTATTTAAAAAGCTCCATTAGCCCCCGTCACCCCCTAAATGTATGAAGCTGTCTTCAAGCCAATTTTACTTTACGGTCAGGTCTTACTTGGGTATTTTTAAAACATGTTGCTCCAAGAATATTTCTATTCTCAGAGCGCCATTTGCCTCACCACAGGTAGTAGTACAGCGCTACATATATAGACTACATCACCAAAACAATCCCAGCAAGACCCCATACTTGACATTTACGCCCCACTGACAGATTCAATTACTCGAGTAATTTCGTCATTACGCGTGGGCTGAGAACGAACTGAGAAGCCAAAGCAGAAAATGACACAGGTCTTGAGATTTATCATAATTAAGGTATGTTTATATATCACTTCTATTCATACGGTCATGAAAGATAACGCCGTATTTCCGCTGACTCGGTATGGCACATTAATGGGCATGATGGAAGGCCATAGGAAGCATAGTAGGCGTCAAGAGCATTGGAGGTGGCGAAGACATTGTGACTTCTTTCTACATGTTCTGGCAGTTGATGGCCGAGTTGGCATTAAAAGACACCAGTAGAACCACCTTGTAAGTTGTATCAGTGTCTATGCTGCGCTGCCTGGGCAAGTAAAAGATCCCTCACATTGGGTAAATGTGTAACATGTTGAGGACTCCTGTTCTCTCTCCCATATCATCAATCATCCCGTGTGAGTGCCCAAAACTTGGCTTAGAGGGCTGCACCATACATCTGTATTATTCTACGATCTATCTATCGGTCAGATTCTGTCTCGGCCTGGTCCACGGACTTTGCCGAATATGCTGAGGCCACGTTGGAGTCCACGTCAGGAAAAGATTCATTATTGGTTTACCACACCTTCAGATTCACGAACATCATGTTGTTGAGATGAAACATCAAATTGAATAGAGTGACTATTAGATATAGATAGAAAGATATGCTGCCCTCCAAGCCCAGTTCTGGGCACTCAAGAGGTTTGATTAATGATATGGACGATAGAAAGGGAGTCCTCAACATATACGTTACACATATACCCCATGTGAGGGATCTTTTATATGACGGCACAGACACATATACAAGGAGCTGCCAATTTAACATTGTTTAATGTATCATTCAAAAAACATCCAGCTTAGCTGGGATTTTGCTCATGAAGGTCCATTGCAGACAGTCATGTTGCTGTGAGCTGAGGATGGCAGCACTGAGGTCGGACATGTGCTGAGTCTACTAACATTTAGCTGACAAAAAGCACAAACTCGTTCGTCCTGTCAGGACTAGGACTTCACAGGAATTGTGATAGTCCTCGTGTACTGGTTATCTCCCAGACTGATAAGCAAGAACTTCTTTTGAGAAAATGAATTATTTCTGACTCGAGTGGGGACATCAAGGACAAGAATCTGAATTTGAGAACAATTCGAGATTTGAAATTTTCATTAAATGTATCGCATAATTTTTGCGCAGAGATCTTGTATCAAATTCTAATCTGTACAATGTACAGTGTAACAATAATACTACACTCCAAACAAATATTAAATATCACTAATCAATGCAAGTCCTGTACAGTCAGCATCTTTGCGATTATGACACACGTGTTGCATACTAACTTCAAAATATGTGCGATAAAATTTAACAGGAAGTACCTAGATGTAGATGGAAAGCAGTAATGAAAAGTTTAAATCGTGATTTTCAAAAAATATTTACATGACCATTGATTTAAAGCTATACATTAAATCTCCATATATCCGTCTTATGAATAAAAGATTTTAGCATTATTTTTATCTACAACAAAAATCATAGTGAAACAACTTTATGAGTCTGTAATGTTAATCTCAAATTGGACAAAAGTTCTAAAAATAAAAATAAAATGCTACATTGTAAATTTTCAGAATTGATGTCCTTGCTGAGTCAATTATAACATCCACAATTCCACATGGTTTTAACGGGATGAAAAATTTGCCAAAAATTTAAAAAATCTGCTGACATGTTCATTGTTCAGCGTGTTCAGGGGGGAGAGTTAGTTAAGTCATCCCTGACCTTATTCGTGCTTAGCGTTGTGTTATTGAGGCAACATCATCGCTAATCGTAAACCAAAATCTATGACTTTTGAGGATTTTCCCTTAGAATAGAGGGCTTGTTTCACACGTTAACACACGTAAAACCAAATTCCCTGTGTTTTCCATGAATTTGAGGTAAAATTTCACATTCCTTGATTTTTCCCTGCTGGGGTTTTATTTTTCACCATTTACTCTGTTTTCCCTGTCCAGCTGTCCGATGGGAACCATGGAAGTGGTATAGCATGCTAGACTACCAATCACTGGGTCCAGAGTTCAAATCCAGCTCTTGCCAAGTCACCTGGGTCTATGTTGGACGGCTGTTTCAATTATCCTTTGCCTCATTACCGTGTCCTCCACCTGTCATAATTGGCCTACCAAGTGCATAAATACAGGATGTAAAGCCTCAATCATTCATCCATCCATTCACATTTTCAGAGGGTGATTAAAAGATAGTCTTGGACTCTTTGGGGAATAAGAACATCAGAGAATTTGGGTTGAACGTGCATTAAACTGCATTATGCACTCAGTTTCTCATTTTGGATATCATGAATAAACGTACAATGTACATAAGTAATGTGGGGATCTGTGTGACACTTTAATCTGAGACATGCCCATATCTATGTTTCCATGCTCTAGATTTGAAAAGTATTGTCTAGTTTGTTGCAGTCTATATATATATACGTTCTAATAGTGCACTCTTATAAATTTAGGTTTCAGTCATCAACTTTACGGTTCAGAGCACCCTCAAAATGAATCAACAGTGAAAAAATTGAAATTTCACTCTGTTATGACATATATATATTTAAAACATTCCATGGCCATAACAATCATAATATGTTCTTTAGAACACAATGTACACATTCCAAGTAAATGTGCATTGAGCAATAATATTTGTAACTTCATACACATGATTTGATATATTAAAATAAACCATTCTCAACATAAACTGCATAAAATGTTTGCAAGTAATATAGCAACAATAATATCTAAATATTGTACCCTATCCAGCTATTGTCTCAGTTAAGTTTCACCTTGCTTTCTGCCTTGTCCTTGCTAACTATCATTATAACTAGATTTTAACCTTGCTACTGTGATCACTGGATATTGTCCTTGTTAACTTTCACCATCACTAGCCATTGTCCTAGCTATTGTCCTTGCTAACTATCATCCTGACTAGGCATTGTCCTTGCTAACTGTCATCATCACTAGCTATTGTTCTTGCCAACTGTCAACTTCACCAGCTAGGCCTTGCTAACTGTCATCATCACTTGCTGTTGCCCTTGCTAACTGCCATCATAACCATCTATTGCCCTTGCTAACTGTCACCCTCACTAGCTATTGTCCTTGCAAAATGACATCATCACTAGCTATTGTCCTTGCTAACTGTAATCATCACTAGCTATTGTCCTTTCTAACTGTCATCATCACTAGCTATTTTCCTTGCTAACTGTTATCTTCATTAGCTATTACCCTTGCTAACTGTCACCCTCACTAGCTTTTGTCCCTCAAAACTGTTATCATCACAGTATATTGTCCTGGCTAACTGTCATCATCGCTAGCTATTGTCCTTGCTAACTATCACCATAACAAGCTATTGTCCTTACTTATTGGCATCAGCACAAGCTATTGTCCTTTCTAACTGTCATCATCACCACCTATTGTCCTGGCTAGCTGCCATAATCACTAGCTATTGCCCTTGCTTGCTGTCACCTGGTCACCTTCCTATGGTATCACCCCTGCACATGTTGCAAACTATTGCAATTGTGTGACCTCAGGGTCATGCAAAAATTATGCATCAAAGGATTGGTAATATAGCATAATAGGAGTACTTATTTTGACATTAAAAACCACCAAAAAAAAAAAAAAACATATATAGTATTATTACTTTTCACACACAATCTGCTATAAAATAAATATGATAATCACTGCAAAGTCATCAATCAGAATAAATAGAATTGATATGAAAATAAAGAGGAGAATTAATAGAATCACAAAATTATTGAATAATACTACAATAAATCTGGGTATAACAGGATGATAACAGTGAACTATATATAGGACACTAAGGACAGGTCCATAAATATCATTTCTAAAACCAACCAGCACAACAAATAAAAAGTTGCTCCATGCGCATTTTGAGCAAATGAAACTTCTACGGCTGTCCAGATTAATTTCCATCTTTCCAAGACCTTCTGAAGTGGGGGCTGGATATTACATGTAAGGGGTTTACAGTTCAGGCTGTATCTATGTACAGTGTATATTTAGTAATTTGTATTTTTAGGTCTTAAAATTCACATCAAGTTAGTATCATTAGATTATTGAATTATAAACCACTCTGCGAAAAGAATTTGTTAGCAGCTGGGTGGCTGAGTGCTTAAGGTGCCTGCCTGCTCTGCTGAAGGTCTAGGTCTTTGCCTGCATGGGTTCGTTTGAACCCCGAGTAGAGAAACCAATATTTTCAGTGAACCTTCATGAGCAAAATCCCAGCTGGATGTCATAAGGATGAGATGTTAAATTGGTGGCCCCTTGTATCTGAGTCTGGTGTCTGTGCTGGGCAAGTGACAGATCCCTCACATGGGGTAAATGTGTTACATGGGGAGGACTCCTGCTCTCTCTCTCATCTCATCAATCAACCCTCGTGAGCGCCCAGAACTGGGCTTAGAGGGCTGCACTTACCATATCTATCTATCTATCTATCTATCTATCTATCTATCTATCTATCTATCTATCAATCAACAATTTCAATCATAAAACCGAATTGCGGCTTACGTTGTCTGGATGAAAAAGTCATTTTTGGTCGGGGATGTTAGTATACTTACTATTATGTAATATTAGCACAAAAGCAGCCGAAATGCCATAAAATGCACACGACACACGGTCAGCAGATTACACCTATTGAAGTGCCATAATGTCATTAGTGACCCGGGCCGCTGCATTATTATGTGTGTATGGTGAAATATAAACCAAATTCTCGGAAAAAAATCAGGAACATAAAAAGGGATAAATGAGAGTGATCATGACCATGATGACATGAACTGCGATTTGGAACATGAACAAAAACATATAACTATGTTTACCGTACACCGTGTGAAAATGAGGGAAAGAGACTCGCTTTGTACCCAAAATTGTGCATGCATGCCAAATTGCTAAAGTCTAGCCAGAAATGTAGATCAAAATGTACTCATGAAATTGTACTTCAAATAGTTGTAATGGTTGTGATACCAGGAACCAATTTCAACCAAGTAATCATGGTTATTGCAAAAACAGCATTGGTATATTTTACAACTTTAGGTTACTCACTCTCTGTCTGCAGAAAACATGGTTAAGTGAATTTTCTTTGTTTCAAAGTGATGATATCATTAAATTTTGTGTTTTCACCAAAAGAAGGGACTACCAACTTCACAATTTGTCTAAATGACACCAAAGCTGGTATAAGGTCCCTGCTGTAATAATTGGTCATGCACTACATAAGGTACTCCCATCTGAAATGCTATTCATGAACTTCAGGAAGAGTACTGTTGCCATATTCCTCAAGAACTTTCAAGATTTTCTTTCAGGTGTAACTGTCACAAACTAGAGAGGTCTCCAAGCAGCACATGATAATCCTTATGAAATTCAGAAAGTTAATCAGCTTGGATATCACGGTTCCCAGCTGAGATATATTCTTCAAGGAATTCAGAAGGTTCCGAAGCTGGGATACATTCCTCATGACCTTGGAATTATTCCCAGCTTGGACAGATTCCAGATGAACTTCAGAACTTCAACTAGCTGAGCGTATGTACTAATAATTATTGTATTCCTCATCTTCAGAAGGTTTACCAGCTGGGATATATTCCTCATGAACTTCACAAGGTTCACTATCGGAATATACATGATATATATTCATCAACTTCAGAGGCTTTACCAACTGGATTATATTTCCAATGAACTTCAGAAGGTTAGCCAGCTGGAATATATTCATAATGAACTTCAGAAGGTTAACCAGCTGAAACATATTCCTCATAAACTTCGTAAGGCTTACCAGCTGTGATTTACACATAAAGAATTTCAAACGCTTTAAGACTAGTTCTCATAAATATATTTGCAAAACTAGGAATTGACTCTGGGACCTTTAGCATGTTCAGAGGACCACGCTGAGCGATATCAGATCTGCATATTATCGATGATAATCAACTCAAGGTGTGACTAAAACATATCATAAAACATACCGATTAATTACTAATGATCTCATACTCCCCAAAATACACAAAATCAGAAAATCATTAATGCCAAATTGATGTACTTACAATCACATATGACTTCCAGGGAAGGCACGAAGTACTCATCACAGACAATTGAAAGGCCGAGAAACATGTACATCACAAGCAGAATATGAAAAGCGATTCCCCCGCCCACTCTTTGGCTTTGCGTCATGAAATCCCGAGGGAAATTCTCGATGGCTCGTGGGGTGCAGTTTTCCAGTGGCGCCCACTGCAGGTGGCGTGATAAATGATCTGAAAAGATACGATAAAAAGACGTTAATGAATAACTTAGTAATGTGAATATAATCAATTCTGAACGTGATGGACTGATGGTGATATTAAAAAGTGAGCCAACTTTGGCAAAAACCAGTATATACCGTAATATGGGGTGAATCGGGACAGTTTTGGCGGTTTTTCTGTTATAGAATGGCCAAAAATCAACCCAGAAATTAAAATATGGTGTGAAATTGTGTCCGAGCAACAGGTCTAACTAACCCTTGGAGCTTTAAGTGATATCTTAAATTTCCAATGATCAGGGCCTAGAAAACCACTGTCCCAATTCACCCCTCACTTTGGGGTGAATCGGGACACTCCATTATTTCCACAATCAAAAGTCCCTACCTTCTTTGAGTGATTGAAACTTATGAATAATCATTAGAAAACACATTTAGTATGCAAAAAATAATTTTTGGAAGAAAACTTGAAATCGATTACATTGATTATATGCAGATTTGAAAAAAATATGATAAATGAGTGAAAACGTTTGAAAACTGTAATTTTCTTCAAATTTTTCTAGTGATTGATTATTCTGGACTAAATCCACAATAAATTATACCAAGTTCAATAATAGTCGTCAAAAAGCCACGCCAGTACACTCAAATGAAAATAAGTAGGGTTCTTTTGTTCAATCCCGAAATTTTGCCACAGGCCTGGATCTGAACCCAGGACCAAACATACAAAATCCCATATCCAATCTTTATTTATGGTCTCCTAAAAACACATTGGACAGATTTTAAAGTTTGCTGCAAGTTTAGCAGCTCTAGCATTTATACTTGAATTGGTACAAGCAAAGTTTTGGCCAGCTGGTAAAAAGGCATTCCTGCAGCGCCAAGTTTAAGGTGCTGCAGCTCCTCACTGCCTGCAGTTAGAAATACAAAATTCGATCACAATATGCGCTTGTATGTTTACTAAAAGTGTACCAAAAATCAAATTCCTAAGGCAAGTAGAAATTGGTGCTTTTGAGCAAATAAAATGTTTCCCTATTCTGTCCCGATTCACCCCAGTGTCCCGATTCACCCCATATTACGGTACCTAATGAGATTGTTATGTCATATAAACCGCATTGTATTTCAATATTCTATCCCCCTATAACATTATAATATTAGCAATCAGAAGATAGCGTGACATCACAATCGCATTAAGGGTATACTGGAATATATGGACTAGAGACTGGCGATAAAGGGTTGGCAGGTGGCCCTGCAAGTCTGAGGAAGCAACGATAATAAAGATGGGTCAGAAAAATTTGGGAACTGTCATCAGCTGCTGATGACTTTGCAGTATTTAGCAACATGGGATAGAATACGAGCTAATAAGTCCTGCTACTGTCATGCTGTTGTGTGATGAGGATGGCTGCACAGAGAACTGACTTTCTTCTGATGATCAGATACCCAACGGATCAACCCTACACACTCAATCATCCTGTCCGGGCCAGGACTCCACTGGAATTGCAATTGTTATCATGTGATGGTGATTTCCCAGACTGCTAGACGCAGATTTAACTGCTGCCCAACATAAATCAAGGTAACCTGGCCAAAGAAAGAACTAAAAGAGGCCCAGACCTTTGATAGCGTCCTGGGAAGTGAAGAAAACATGGACAACGCTGGGCTGATCGAGGGCCCTCTAGGTACTGGACGGAGGACAGCGAGGTCCTCAGCACATGGTAAACACCCTTACTGATCGTACAAGTCCACAAAAACCCTAAACCACTCTTACTTTGCTGCTGCAACACCCAAAAGCCCTAGCTAGGGATTAATCTACCAGAAGGAGCAGAGGTGCAAAAAATACATCACTATGATTGCCGCACCAATGCTGTTTTTGTCTCTGTTGATATTGTGAATACATAAACAGTCAGGGAAATTACCATCTGCTCATGACAACCACTGTCTTCAGCCCCACATGACACTCACCCCAGCACTGTCATCTCTCTCCCATGACCTTCTCAAAGTGTCATGGCCCAGCCATGACTTAAGCAGTGCTCAAAATCATTTTTGACGTGCTATTTAGAAGTAACTGTTGATTCTATCACTTCCAAACTTGGCATAAAGTTGTATCACAGTATCAACCAGCTTTATAAATTTTGGCAGGCTTATCCATTACATAATGAGGAAAAGAACCCGAAGGCTCCAGAGAAATTAGGAAACTGTCATCAGCTGCTGATGACTTTGCGGGCTCCTCGCAAAATGGGATATAACATGTCCTGCTACAGTCATGCTGCTGTGTGATGAGGACGGGTGCACAGAGATCAGAGTTCCTTTTGATACCCAACTGAACAACCCTACACACTCAATCATCCTGTCAGGGCCAGGACTTAGCTGGAATTGCAATTGTCATGACATGATGGTAATTTCCCAGACTGATAAATACGAGATCAGATGATGATAGCCATTGCATATTGACACATATATCATTTGATGGTAGTTTCATCAGCTTAAAAGGTATGGGGGGCAGCATTCTAGCCACCAATGTTTATGCGCTGTGTCACCAGGGGTGACCACAATTATAAGCATTATGATAAGTGCAGGAGGCAGAAAGAGCACACTTTCAGTAGACATAACATTGTACAAAATGATACCGAAATGAAATTGGATAAGTTTTGCAGCCTCATCAAAAAGAGTCACGGCGCCTAGACCTAAAATCCTTAAATTTTCCATCCTCTTCTGTGATAGCCAAGAAATAGCTAATTGCGAATTGGAAGTTACTATGGTAAACTTAATGATAAATATACAGCCATCTGACCATCAGGGTTTTGGATTTGTGTAAAAAGTAAACCGACTCTGCCTTCACAATTCCTCACTCCTTAGGCTTCCTGAACTTCGACTCAGACTCTGATGGTCTCCTGAATTTTGACTCCGACTCAAACTCCAAGCATTTTTTCACACAAGTTCCATGTGGAAGGCAGAGGATATAAGATTTTACATATGGAGGGTTGTTTCAGACGGAAGTTTTATTTGATTGTTCTTCAAAAATTCAATGCAGTTCACATTGCTTTTTAAATAATTTAAACAATATCTGGGAGTCAGGAGTCACCAGAATAATGTCCAACTCCAAATTCACCGGAAAACCACAGTTTGACTGACTACAACTCCGACTCCACCCAAAAACCTCCGACTCCACGACTCCGACTCCTGACTCCAAAGCTCCGACAGCCATATAGGGAAAATATATTAGACCTTCTTTCAGTTTTAACTCGCTCATTGCTTAATGCATGATTTATATGGAGGTGAAATTTGAAGAAACCAACAAAAACTTGCTATCTCTTAAAATTCTTGCTAATGAAATTCAAGAGAGGCTATGGAAATGGAAATGCCGATTGTGGGTAAACAGTTTGGCCAGAAATATAAGCCCCGTGAAGGTATTCGAGTGGGAGTGAAAGTAGACGCTCTCGACTTGCTAATGGTTTCGTAATGATACTGAGATGAAATTTGACATGGCTGGCCAAATTTGCATTACAAATGGAAAATCGTCTGGATGGCCAATTGTCCAAATTTATCTTTTTTTTTCACTTTTCAAGAGCTTTTCTGAAAGAAACAATATAGACTATGTGGACTTGTCTTCAAAGTAATAAGTTCCTGACTCTCTGTTTTTTAAAAAGTTGAGGTTGTTGACGAGATTTTATAGAGGCAAGTATGGTTGGGGCATGTCAACATCAGTTCTCGTCAATAATGAAACGTGATATGGTGCAGCCCTCTAAAACCAGTTCTAGGCACTTACAAGGGTTGATTGATGAGGCAGAATCAGTGTCTATGCAGGGCAATGATCAATGATCCCTCACATAGGGTAAAAGTGTAACATGTTCAGGACTCCGACTCTCTTTCTCTCATCTCATCAATCAACCTTCGCGAGCACCTTGAACTGGCCTTAGAGCGTAGAGGGCTGCACTTACTATATATCTACATGTATCTACCAAATTAAAGGCAACATGATTTAATTCCTTCATATAACCAGCTGTTAATCAAATATTATGTAAACTTAGCATGCTCAATGAGGTATCAACATTAATCCGAGTGGCTTTCATCCAGACAGTGCTGAATTAATTGTGGTTATAGGATTATTAGAAACATGAACATACATTTTCATCTATGGGCTGTACACATTGTTATCAGGTTATAGACAGCTGTATTTATCACCTAATGCAACCATCGAGGATCTGTCGAGAGCAAATTCATGGCTTCCAAAAGTGCACATGGCGTAGCATGAATGTAAATGCACTGAGCATGCAATGTGGATACATTTGTGGTCCAAATGTCATTTCAGCAGCTCAGTGTCAGGCAAACACCATTTGTACTGCCCCTGTTTACACTAGTTGATCTGACCTGAGACACAAATGGTTTGTGCCAACAGGTAAGCAGAAGCCTAATAAAGCTAATCACTTATCGCATTAGCAGTTAGTTGGATTTGAGTAAATGGATTTCTAACATTGCTCAGTCTGTGAATTGAGATGCTGGTCTATACCATTCCATTAGACCGAAAAATGCTGTCGGGTTTCGTTTTGAGTCAGATTTTGTCGGACTACCATTCCATCTATCAAAACCAAGTTGCCTGTTCAGCTCCTCTTGATCCAGTTTGCTGTCTTTGATAATTTTTCAGTTTGTCCATTTTCCGTGGCACTTTATAGCATTTGACACTGGAATTGAACTGCATGCCAACTATGAACTGATGACTGCTTCGTGACAGCAGAAAATAGATAGATGTGGTAAGTGCAGCCTTCTGAGCTGCCAATATAAGCTTGCCAGTGTTCTGAGCACTCTCAAGGGTTGATTGATGAGATCGGAGAGAGAGCAGGAGTCCTAAATATGGTACACATTTACCCCATGTGAGGGATCATTAACTTGCCCAGCACAGACACATAGACACTGATACAAGGGGCCGCCAAATTGATCACTGAACATTTTTTTTGGTTTAACACCAGGGATTTGAACCCACGCAGACAAAGGACCTTCCGGGGAGTAGGCCTTGACTCTGACCACTCAGGCAGCTATTACTGTTGTGTTTAGGTAAAACATACAACAGGATACAGTATCTTGAAACCATGTGACACCATCTTGCGCCATCTTGTGACGTTACCAGAATGAGGCATAATATAAATATAAATATATAACAATTACGACAATGGGACTTGGGAGTCTTTTTTTTTAACAAAAGGCATCGTGGAAACTCCTCACTAGCAATCATAGTACAATGCAGCAAGCACGGTATATATTCCTCAAATCTGTCCTTTCGCAAAATGCCATAAACAGCATTACAAAATCATTGCGCACATAAATTTGTGATGATGTCACGGAACACCTTAAGTCCCCTCTTGACTGGATCAGCCTGGCAACCCAGGCTAAAAATATATGAGAGCGGTGGAACGGTTGCAACGTAGTACGTTTGTTTTCGGTTGGGCTCAGGGCTATGCTTAACAAGGATGACATTTTCTTGTCAGCTAATCTCCTTGATCAACACTACAAGATCCGGAAAACCCGCAGGCTGGAATTCGTAAGAGTCAGTTTAGGAAAACACTATGCCACTAATACATGGTGTATAGTAACGTCTAGAAACTTTTGTCTAAATGTATGTACTGATAAGACAGAATTCGATTGTTGCTAGATATCGGATAGACACACAGAAATATAGGCTCATCTCTTAACCAAGCAATTGACAGATTGCAGACAATAATAACTCCTAACCAAGTCGACTTTGATAAGCTACAACATGTACAGTGATGGTAGGGCTTTAGAGTTAGAGTTGGGGAGTCGGAGGGTTTTGATTGGAGTCAAAGTTGGAGTAGAATTCAAGTTTTCAGGTAGAGCTGGGAGTCAGAGTAGAAAACTAGAAAGGCACACAGGTGTGCAATGGGCGCAAGAGAGGGCCTATGTGAGACGCATGGGGCCATGGGGATTTGGATGTATTAAGCATTATTTAAGGCAAAATGATGCACAAGAGCTACAGATCAGATGAAGACCCCCGAGGTGCGACCCCCGAGGTGCGACCACCGAGGTGCGACCCCGAGGTGCGACCCTCGAGGTGCGACCCCGAGGTGCAACCCCGAGGTGCGACCCCCGAGGTGCGACCCCCCGAGGTGCGAGAGGTGCGACCCCCGAGGTGCGAGAGGTGCGACCCCCGAGGTGCGAGAGGTGCGACCCCCGAGGTGCGACCCCCAAGGTGCGACCCCCGAGGTGCGAGAGGTGCGACCCCCGAGGTGCGAGAGGTGCGACCCAGAGGTGCGAGAGGTGCGAACCCCGAGGTGCGAGAGGTGCGACCTCCGAGGTGCAACCGCCTCCCGAGGTGCGACCGCCTCCCGAGTTGCGACCCCCTCCCGAGGTGCGACCCCCTCCTGAGGTGCGACCCCCTCCCGAGGTGCGACCCTTCCCTAGGTGCGACCCTTCCCTAGGTGCGACCCCTCCGAAGTGTGACCCCCTCCCGAGGTGTGACCCCTCCCGAGGTGTGACCCCCTCCCGAGGTGTGACTCGAGGTGCGACCCCACCCCGAGGTGACCCCCTGACGTGACCCCTGAGGTGACCCCCTGAGGTTATTTAGAGATGTATCTGTGTATCGCTCTTCTGTCCATTCCATCCATATTTGTTAAATAGGTGTAATCTTTCATTTCTAATCTTTCATTTGTAAAAACAACTTTTTTATAACTAAATTAATTCAAAGCCTTTTAATAGAAATGCCAGTCAGTGTCACTCCACTTTTTCTGCTATCTACAAATTATCCACTAGGTGGAGAATTTGTGAAATGCTACTGCGCCTGCCCCCTGGTGGTTATTGAGATTTGCTCGTTGTAACGCTTGTTTTCATGACGCACATGTTAGTCCCATTTTCTAATCATTCCGAGCGGTCGATGGACTTGCAGATTTCGATGGATTACTTGATACATAGAGATTTACAGACACTGAGAAATGATCCCAGGCGAGATTTAGTCATTGTGGTAATAAACAGTACAGTTTTTAATGCCGTGGGTTCTTGTGCACAGTGAATTCATCGTCCATAGGCGTTGCTAAGGTAGGACATCAGCTAGTTCCGGTTTTCTCACTACACATGCTACAAGAACGGGCAGCTTCGCGCCCATTAATTACATTGGAGACTATTGACTCTTAAAAAATATTTTATGTAATTCACAAAAACACAGCTGCAAAAATGTGAAATTTGTTTAAAATTTTACACGAACTTCCTCAATAAATATATCATAAATTCTTATGCATGGATGTAACTTTTCCCCTTCTTAACCATGTGATATTTGTGAGCAACAACGCAGATAAGAGGAGCCGGAGTCGTTATTCAGCAACGTTCAGGAGACCTCAGGAGTCTGAGTCGCATTTTTAACATTTGAAGCCAAAGGAGTAAGGAGTCAGTGTTAGTTCACATGCTCGATGCTACCGACTCCGAAACGCTGAAGGATGGTTTTTTTCAAAAATATACTATTGATAATCTGGTAATATACTAATGATATACATCTACATGATCTAACTGGATATGGAATACGATTAGTAATCTGTAATTGCTCAGCTCTTATCCGCGACTAATCATGAGGCAGAATCAGTGTCTATGCTGGCAATGATCCCTCACATAGGGTAAAAGTGTAACATGTTGAGGACTCCCACTCTCTTTCTCCCATCTCATCAATCAACCCTCGCGAGCACCTACAACTGGGCTTAGAGCGTAGACGCCGTAGAGGGCTGCACTTACTATATATTATCTACCGAATTAAAGGCAACATGTTTCAATCCCTCATATAATCAGCGGTTAATCAAATATTAAGTAAATGTTGCACGCTCAATGAGGTATCAACATTAATCGAGTGGCTTTCATTGAGACAGCAGACAGTGCTGAATTAACCATGGTTATAGGATTATTAGAATCATGAACATACTTAACTTTTCACCTACGCGAGGCAGTATGCACTGTACACATGGCTGTAGATATGTGTACTTATCACCTAATGCAACCATCGAGGATCCGTTGAGAGCATGTTCATGGCTCCCAAAAGTGCACATGGCGTAGCATGAACGTAAATGCAATAGCAGTTAAGCATGCTATGTGGATACATTTGTGGTCCAAATGTCATTTCAGCAGCTCAGTGTCAGGCAAACACCATTTGTACTGCCCCTGTTTACAATAGTTGATCTGACCTGAGACACAAATGGTTTTGTGTCAACAGGTAAGCAGAAGCCTAATAAAGCAAATCACTTATCGCATTAGCAGTTAGTTGGATTTGAGTAAATGGATTTGTAACATTTTTCAGTCTGTGAATTGAGATGCTGGTCTATACTAATTTTATTCCATCCATCGACTAGTTGCCTCTTCATCTGCTCTTGGTTCAGTTTGCTGTCTTTGATAATTTTTCAGTTTGTCCAGTTTCTATGGCACTTTAAAGCATTTGACACAGAAATTGAACTGCATGCCAACTATGACCAGTTGACTGCTTCGTGACAGCAGAAAGTAGATAGATGTGGTAAGTGCAGCCTTCTGAGCTGCCAATATAAGCTTGCAATGTTCTGAGCACTCACAAGGGTTGATTGATGAGATCGGAGAGAGAGCAGGAGTCCTAAATATGTTACACATTTACCCCATGTGAGGGATCGGTAACTTGCCCAGCACAGACACTGATCGCTGATACAATGGACCATCAATTTAACATATATGTTTAATGTCTTTCGAGTCTCATCACAATGATATCCAGCTGGTTTTATGCTTTTGAAGGTTCACTAAAAATATTTTGGGTTCACCAGCTGGAGTTTGAACCCAGGCAGACAAAGGACCTTCAGTAGTGTTCAGTAGATAAGGCCTTGACTAACTCTGACACTGGGAGATTTTTTTAAACAAAAGTCATTGCATAAATTCCTAGGTAGGAAACTAGGAATCACAGTACAACGCAGCAAGCACGGTATATATGCCTCAAATCTGTCCTTTCGCAAAATGCCATAAACAGCATTACAAAATCATTGCGCACATAAATTTGTGATGATGTCACGGAACACCTTAAGTCCCCTCTTAACTGGATCAGCCTGGCGACCCAGGCTAAAAATATATGAGAGCGGTGGAACGGTTGCAACGTAGTACGTTTGTTTTTGGTTGAGCTCAGGGCTATGCTTAACAAGGATGACATTTTCTTGTCGGTTAATCTCCTTGATCAACACTACAAGATCCGGAAAACCCGCAGGCTGGAATTCGAAAGAGTCAGTTTAGGAAAATACGATGCCACAGCCCATAGTGATAGCATAGTAACGTCTAGAATCTTGTATCGTGGATGTTGTAACCGATAAGACAGAATGCGATAGTCTATTAACACCCAGAAATATAGGCCCATCCTAAGCCAAGCGATTGACAGATTGCTGACTGTCACAATTATTAACCAAGTTGACTTTTTAAAAATTAGCTACAGGAATGACAGGGTTTTGGGAGTAAGAAACAGGAGTTGGAGTTGTAGAGTCAGAGCTTTTTGGGAGGAGTGAAAAGTTGGAGGAGAAATTAAGTTTTCAGGAGTAGTTGGAGTGACAGTTGAAAACTAATTTGGTGAGTCTCGCCTCAAAAAATTATTTATGCAATTCACACGAACACAGTTGCAACAATGTGAATTGTACTTAAAATTTTACATGAAATTTCCTTTACAAGTATTTTGTGAAATTTAATGGAAACATTGTGCGATAACTTTTGTGCCTTCTTAACCATACATGTGATATTTGTGAGCAATAATGCTGATACGAGGAGACTGAGTCGTAATTCTGCAGTGTTCAGGAGACATCAAGAGTCAGAGTCGCATTTTTATCAAAGCCAAAGGAGTCGGGAGTCAGAGTTGGTTCACATGGTGCCCGACTCAGAAATGCTGAAGGATGGTTTTTAAAAAAATATAATATCCTTGATAATCTGGTAATATATTGATGATATATACATCTAACTGGATACGGAATACGATCAGTAATCTGTAATTCCTTAGCTCTTATCCGCATCTAATCCCTGTCAGATGCAACAGACAGATTGTGACACTAATCGGCCAAACAAGTTAGACAACGCAATTACTGTAATTGACAGCGCAGCATAAGTCATACAAGGACAAGTAAAGTCTTACTTGGATAAGTACGCTACTACGGAAATATAAGACAATAAACATCCTTGCATTATCATAATGTTGGAGATTCTGACTTGGAATGACCTTCAACATGTTCAACGTGTTGACGGATGGATGATTGGGCTCTACGTCCTGCATTTATGCATTCGGTAGCCTAATTCGTACAAGAGGAGGACACGGCAATGAGGCGAAGGATGATTGAAACAGCCAGCCAACTAAGGCTGAGGTGACTCAGCAAGAGCTGGATTCGAACCAACTACCAAGCGATTGGCAACCCAGGAAACTACCATTGAGCTAACCCTCCCCCTAAGAGGGCACTGGGCACCCAGGCATAGACAAATATACATTAGATATCCTGGTTACGATGACAAAAGGTCTTACGTCTCAAGGTCTTATGTATATTTATTCGTTGTCGCGGCTGAAGCTGTTTTTATGGCATTTTCTGTATTCTGCGCAGATGTCTGCCTGAATCTCCCGAAATGGGGTTATGACTTATAATTTTGGCAAAAGACATCTTGGTTTTTTTGTTATGTGCTTTGTGTGTGATATTTTTCAGCTTTTAGCCTTAATGTCATCCGTGATGCATATTTAGCAGTTTTTGCATCCAACAAGTCCAACTATGAGACCGTACGTTGTTGTAACTCCCTATGTGCAATGTGCGTATTCCTGTATCGTGATTTTTGCTTTAATCTCTCTGTATGATACTGCCGGAGTCTGTTGCTTTGATGTCATGTATGACGCATGTATCTTTTGTATCGTGTTCATATCTATCCAGGCGTCAGTGTTATCGCGCTCAATTTGTTCGGCATATTTCGATGTTACAAGCTTCTTGCATCGTGTGCATAATGACGAAAAGCTTGAAGATAAAAAGGCAACATCTAAATTGACTGTATTGCAGACAGGTCTCTGGTACACATCATAGCATTGTATAGTATGTATACAGGTATATTCAGTCCCTCACATGGGGCAAATGTGTTACATGTTGAGGACTACCGCTCTCCTATCTCATCAATCGACCCTAGTGAGCACCCAGAACTGGGCTTAGCAGCTTAGAGGGCTTCACTTTGAAAGGACTGTGTTAATCCATAAGAGAAATACTTGCTCTGAGAACTACAACAAGTTTTCTTCAACAGCGCATGTAGAATTGTGCCATATGTGGCTCCCCCTACAAGTGCTTTGAATTCAATTTTGATGTTTTAATGGTTAGTAGACAAATAGTATGTTACAACTTACAACATGACTCCATGAGTGGACCATGACTATTAAAATTCAATGTCTGGTCAGCGGGCAGGTAGCGCCTTATCACGGCGTCTTACAGCTTCGGCATTCACATATTTTTTGGCAAATAAAACTCTCAGGGCAGACTAGACCACCTCCCAAAAAGAAAAAACCCCTCTTAAGAGACCACCCAGATTTATCACCAGTAATAGGTTGCTCATTGTAAAGTCATACATATCCCTTTCTATTGTATTCTGTATTCCGTAGTAATTAGGTTTTGCATACGACACCAAGAGACCAGTAGACTATACGCGGTTTCCATATAATCCTTTGTGGCTCTGCATAACAATGGGCTTTTATTTGTTGCTGGCGGAAACCGATTATACAGTCAAATGCCCCTTCACAATAGGAGAATAAGAATAAGACGGCAGGCTGTGGCTGCATTTCCATTGGGCGTAAATTATCCGGTAATGGCTGACAAATATAATATTATTTTGTATGGAAAAAGAATCACAGAATAGGCAGTTTGGTTCTCATATTTCAGGTATTAATGGTAAACATAAAAAAGATCCAGGCTAAACCAGTAACGAAAGCCAACTTTGCTTAGTTAAGAGTTATCGGTTGGTTGTGGTGATGAGGCCCGAGATTGCACAAGGGGGGGGGGGTGTCTCGTTTCATAGGGATTTACTTCCTGCATTTATGCACTGACAGGGATAACGGTAATGAGTAGAAACGCACTCCTGGCACAGGATGAAACATCCATCTAACATGGGTCGCCCGGAGAGGATTTCGAATCTCAGGGCCAGCTCTAGGTTTAACAGTGTTTAAGTTGGTTAGCAGCCCAGTGCACAACCACCGAGTTGAGCCAAGGGGAGGAGGACAAAAGGACCTGGATTGCCCCAAGCTTTGTAAACCCTACGCGGTATTATGCAGTCAGGGAGTTTACCACTGTCTCATCCCAGCCCTGTCTCCACTAACATGAGCATGACCAGGACTATGTCAGTGCCCAGCATTATCTTTTGAAAGCTATTTAAAAGAGATAACAGTAACTGTTGCTCATATCACGGCCCAATTTAGCATGGAGTTGTACAATGTTGTATAAGGGTTTCAACTTTCTCTGTAAATTTTGTCCGGCGTCTCCATCACAAAACCAGGAAAAGAACCTGTTATTTCAAGAAAAACAAGGGTACTCTCATGAGTCATGAGGGGCTGACGACTTTGCGAAACGGAGTAGAATCAGTCCAGCTACTGACACGCTGTCGGGAGTGAGGATGGCTGTACGGAGATCAGACTTATTCCTTACACCAGGTTGATCAACCCCACACACTAAATCATCCTGTCCGGGCCAGGACTTAGCTAGAATTACAATAGTCCTCGTGTGATGGTAAACTCCTGCACTGCTGTGGGTTATGTTTAGACATTAGCTCAAGTTTTCTCTGTTTTCAATCTTTCTTTTTTCAGTACAGACCCTGTGTCAAATGTATAGGTCCAGGGATACTTAGACAGCTGAGGTCAACCAAAATAACCATTGTTTACATCACTACATCATGCAAAAATAACCCAATTGTGTGGTTCACAAATTAACAATGTATGCTCTGACCTATGGTGTTCTAATACAATTTAAACAATTTGTTAGTACATGTCAGCAAATGTTACAACGGTGTGCTAATTGATATTTGAGAGCCGAACTCTTGTTAAACTGAAGTAACAACGTCATAAAATTAGCACAATCAAAATATGAAATTTCAAACATTGTTGTGTTAGTATTTAAACAAATAATGGAGGTTGCATCTGCAAAAACCTACTTCTCTACTGGCAGATGAATTTATCACTGTTTATGTAGTATGCTGCAAAAATTTCATTAAATTTCGACATTAGGCTTGCAGATGTTTTTTCACAATTATCTATCTATCTATCTATCTATCTATTTATCTATCTATCTATCTATCTAACTATATATCTGTCTATTTATCCATCTATCTGTCTTCAATCTATCTGTCTATTCATTTATCAGTCTATTTCTTCTTTCTAAAAATGCTAAACGATGTGATAAAACATGAGTAAGTTAAAATCAACATGTTTAACACGGCAATCACCACAAATTATCCCAAAATGATAAACGACACGACAAAACCACATTCATCGACAAAAACCTCATTTTACAAATGTTCGCATGTTGACACTATCACGATATCATCAGTCAATGGTGATCATTGGTGTGTTACTAGTGATTATATACTTTTCAATATTGGAGTGATTTGATCTGTCGATCATGTTGATATAGAAAAACAAAATCAATCAATAAAATCAATAAACTTGATTGATAAACAAAATGAAGTATCTTTATAATTTGCATGCGAACAAGTAATTTATCAGTTTCATTAAAAAGATATTGACAAGCTATTTGCATAATTGATTTACTATGTTTACAGATAGCCGGCTGCATTAAGGTAATATTACAACACGGTGTCTGATAGAATATTTGGAAGATAATTAAGTTCATCAAATATTCATATTATTATCATGATTTTGATATTTACCTGCATAACAAATTTAAAATGACAAAATAATCAGACAAATTAATAATAAATTAATCTATCATTATCAGTTGATTTAGATTTAATTATTAAAACCAATGAATTTTAATCATTTTAACCAATAATCAGTTCAATAATGATCATAAAAATCTATTTTGGAGTAAAATTCATAAGCATAATAAACTGATAAGGTAGAAATTAAATCAGGAGTTTATCGTTTATGAGCATGATGAAGTAGCTGATAGTTTCCACTTTCTACATCATTCGCCTGAGGCTATATTTTCTATCTACACTGATCATCATTCTGCTGATGCTATATTTTCTATCTACACTGATCTATCTACACTGATCTATCTATCTATCTATCTATCTATCTATCTATCTATCTATCTATCTATCTATCTATCTATCTATCTTTCTATCTATCTATCTATCTATCTATCTATCTATCTATCTTTCTATCTATCTATCTATCTATCTATCTATCTATCTATCTATCTATCTATCTATCTATCTATCTATCTATCGATCTATCTATCCATTTATCTATCTATCTATCTATCTAATCAGCCTCTCTGGGCTCTCATAAAATATTCTCTTCACTGTTTATTCTCAAGATTCAAGAAAACAAGAGCATACATTGATCGTGCTAGAATTGTGAAAGACATAAATAATTCATACAGAATATGTTATGGACTATTGTCATCGGTCATGTACAATATGAACTTAGAGGATAAAATATTAAACATGTTTAAACCGAGGCTAAACGGATGGAGCATGTAAAACAAGTACAAATTCGAATAAAATATAAGCTTAAGCTGACAAGTGCTTGAATGCATTAAATAATCGGATGAGGGAACAGCTGAAGATTTTTATTTTTCATTAACAGTCAGGGAAATTATCACCAGCTGAAGACAAGCAATGTCCTCAGCCCCACATGACAATCACCCTAGCACTGTCATCACCCTCCCATGACACTCTCACAGTGTCATGGCCTAGCCATTACTTTGGCAGTGCTCAAAATCATCTTTGACTGGCTATTTAAAAAGAACTACTGCAACTATCACTTCCAAACTTGGTATAAAGTTGTATCACAGTGTCAACTAACTCTATGAATTTTGGCAGACCTATCCATTACATAATGAGGAAAAGAACCCGAAGGCTCCAGAGAAATTAGGAAATTGTCATCAGCTGCTGATGACTTTGCAATATTTCGTGAAATTGGATAGAATTAAGTCCCACAACTGACATGCTGCTGTGTGGTGAGGATGGCTGCAAAGAGATCAGACTTTCTTCTGAGACCCAACTGATCAACCCCACACACTCAATCATCCTGTCAGGGCCAGGACTTGGCTGCAATTGCAATTGTCCTCATATGCTGGTAATTTCCCTGACTGATTAAGCTGAATGTAGACTTTCAAATATCCCAACTCTGCCCTTCTGCTTGTTCTGAGCATTTTCAACATATTGCCAACATTTATCTAAAAAACAAAGCATAAAAAATGTACCTGCTACTTAAAATTAAAATTTTAAATAGATAAAAAAGATTTTACATGTGCACTTTTTGCTATATTATGTAAGTTCATTAAAAAACATACATGTATATACTACTCTCTGAATCTCTCAATGTTACATAATATCATGAACAGTGCATCAACAAAAAACCCTAATTGGTAGTATTACTATAATCATATAAAATATACCGATATACAGGGCCATATCCAATATTTTGATGGATATGCAAAGATTTTGTTTTTCAAATCAATAAGTTATTAAGGTTCACTGTATGTCACAAACAGTCGCATGGTCACAAACTGTCAAAAACCATTTTGTAGATGTTGTTTTTTCATTTTATCTGAACTTTCTCAAAATTCACACTGATGTTAGTGACTTATGATTCTGTCAACACTGTGTATTCAGCTGGTACTTCCGAAAGCTTAGAAATATCACATTTATGGACAACTTTGAAATACTAAATTGGCTATTAAATCATATTAAAGATGCTTTTCCCATAAAAAACTCAATATATCATCTTTTGGCATAATTTCTGAACAGGATATTCAGACATTAAATATTTCAGCAGATGGCCCAGACAATAAATATCTACTTTCATAATATAATAATCCATTACAATTTAGATATATATATTAAATATTGACTTTCTCTCAAAAATAACTACAAAATCATTCACTGCACGTTCTACATTTTTCTCTATATTAAAATGTAAATAAATGACTTTCTATATTGACTTTTTAAATTGACGTGTGAAAAATGACTATTTTATGTTCAATCTATTTCAAACTCAAAGGCAATAAAATATAAATTTTCCTAGCAATCAAATAAATGCATATACATGATATATATCTAGCCTACAAATGTATTGACAGTCATTTTATCATGTTAGCTTAGTTGGCAAATGAAACATATACATTTCTTCATGCCTGCATGGCTGACCATACATGTCAAAATAGAGAGTGTAAGAAAATACATGTACATGTAAATGATGTATGCAATCTTTTTTACAGGCCAAAAAAAGTTAATACAAATAGTTGTCATTTTTCATACTCTAAATTAAACCTATATTTGTTCCTTGTAGCTTATAGATATCTTTGAAGCTATCTCTGAAGTTATTTGTGAAGCTGTCTATGAAGCTATCTATGAAGCTATCTACGAAGCAATGTATGAGTCCATCTATGTGTCTGTCTATGTAGCTTATCTATCTATGTATCTATCTATGTATCTATGGAAGGAAGGATGATTGGGATATATTTATTGATGCACTCTGGTAAGCAAATTAGGACAGATGGATCAGACAGACAGCTTTCTCAATAGAGATATTTGACAGATAGATTGATACACATATATAACTTTAACACAGCCATTTCTTAGAAAGTCACAAAAGCAATCGAATATGGCAACATCTAATAATAAATAGACTATTAACTTGGTTATTAGAGAGTTTTATGATAGGAATTAATTAAGAAACAAATGTTGCGTCAGTGTAAAATGGAGAAGTTATTATCACCACAGGAAATTAATATGAGCTAATTAACAGCTGTTTCATATAATTATTCTAAGATCCACCTACATATTAAGTATATCCAATTGCCATATATTTATCTTTAAATTTTAAATATTTGCTATGACCAGTCAAGGAAATTACCATCTGCTCATGACAACCAATGTCTTCAGCCCCACATGACACTCACTCCAGCACTGTCATCTGTCTCCCATGACCTTCTCCAAGTGTCATGGCCCAGCCATGACTTAAGCAGTGCTCAAAATCATCTTTGACAGGCTATTTAAAAGTAACTATTGTTACTATCACTTCCAAACTTGCCATAAAGTTGTATCACAGTATCAACTAACTCTATAAATTTTGGCAGGCTTATCCATTACATAATGAGGAAAAGAACCCGAAGGCTCCAGAGAAAATAGGAAATTGTCATCAGCTGCTGATGACTTTGAGGAACCTTGTGAAATGGGATATAATATGCCCAGCTGCTGTCATGCCGCTGTGTGATGAGGATGGGTGTACAGAGTTAGACTTCCTTTTGATACCCAACTGATCAACCCCACACACTCAACCATCCTGTCGGGGCCAGGACTTAGCTGGAATTGCAATTGTCATCATGTGATGGTAATTTCCCAGACTGATGACTCTGATTAATTGATATTTCAGGAATCAGCAATTTTTATAAGCAGCTCATTTACTATCATTTTCAAATATAATTTAAGCAATATCATTTTATGAAATAGTCACTGCCAACATAATGAAGTCCATTTAATTTAATTTAAGCCTCAACAAGGGCATGAATGAAAAACCTTTCTCATTACAATTATAAGAGTGTTAACTTAATGGGCCTATATACTGTATATGACTATGTAATTTTTCCAGCTCAGTACTATATTGAGGAAGTCAATGAACATAAATTTGTGTATCCCAACATAGAGCTCTGGATGTCTAAATTTGTTATTATTGAAATCATAAATTTTTAATTTAGTAAATTTTCTAATATAAACAAATATATTTTTACAAAACATGATTAATAAATACCATGAACCATGGCAGTAAAATATATGAACATTTTTTATGATTTAAATAAATTTCATCATTTCAGTGATTCTCACCAGTGATAAATGATAACCTGATAACACCAATCTGCCATTGTCACTGATTGTCCCAAGTGATGCAGTTGACAGTGCCAGTGGTGATGGGCAATTTTCAAGTCTCAGCAATATTTGACATGTTATAATTTTTTTTTACGACACTGCACTGCATATACAAATATATTGGTTACTTACTTTGTGAGATCCATTGATTTCCAGAAAGGTGCATTTTTTCCAATGACACATGTGCATCTTCAGTGGAACTGTCAAAGCTTGAGATGTCATGTTGAAAATATCTCCAGATGGCCAAGATTAGCGTGCTGCTAATTATACAACCGACCTGAAATCTGCGTTTCTTTTGTCTCCACAGAGAGTTCATGGTGTTAGCTGAATATTCACACATCTACAGAGTGATCAGACATGGCTTTCAGGTATTAGAGCCCAAAAATCAACTCCATGATGAGCAGCTCTGTCCACAAACTTCATGTTGTGGTTTCTACCATTACTGGGAGGGGGAGTAGGGTAGCAATATTTTTATTTCATTAATTAATAGACAAAAAATATTTTCTGGTTCAGCTAAAATGGTCGAATATTCTTTATTCTATTCATTTACTGGTGCACGTGGTAAAAATCGTGGTCATTTATCATTTTATATTTCCGAAATTAACCTGCTCCCCCCACAAAAAATTGGTCATCCCTCCATCTTCCCAGGTGTCGCTCCAATCGCCGGAAATGGAAACCCTGGTGACAGCACCAACAAAAGATTTGACAGCTCAGAATTTAGAAGTTTTCAACCAAAATTAGGAATTTTAGATGAGGTAGGTTATGTCTAAATATGGAGAAAATATGCCGTAGAAGTAAGTCCACCGCCCCCGTTCGTTTTTATGGGTTGACATGTGATGGAAGTGATTTTTTGAGTCATTTTGTTGTCTGTGATTGTGAAAATTTGATAAAAAATACTGTGAATAGTACTGAACGCATTGTTTGTAGCACCAATTAGCAAGCTTTAGCAGCTGATCAGTGATAGAATAAGTTCTGCTGCCATCACCATAGAAATACATGTCACTCATCAGTTTAGAGTTTAACTCAGTGAGGCACAGGTCTGGTTGGCCTCTGCCACCACCCCTTTGCTTGTAGTTAATCCGGGGGGGGGGGGGGAGGGTTATGGAGTTGGCAATCTGAAATCAAGTCAAGTAAATTTTATTTTTTACAGAAACAGTGAACACAAGACCAGGCTTTTAATATATGTATAAATGAGCTATTTTGTAGTGACTGGGGTCATAGTTTAAAATGGGGGGGCAATATAAAAATCTTAAGATTTATATTATTGTCAATTAATATATTTTCAGAGGAAATAGCAATATCAACCAACATTCACCAAGATGACATCTGTGGTATCAGCTCCGCATCACTACAGCTGCAGCAGCAATAACAACTTCAAATTTATCCAAGTAGGTGATGAGGAAACGAAACAAAAACGAGCAACAAAGTCTTCCTACGGCCGACTAAAAAAACACAATGACCCAGCACACTCTCCCAGGTCGCGAGGTCCTTATTTACAGAAAACCTTTCTACAAAACGTCAGCACGGGTTTGTCATTTAGCGAAGATGTTGTCAAAGACAGATGCAAGCATACACTGCCTTATGATATGAAGTATTTTTACGAAGCTTTGGATGCTTCCGATATCTTGCCGGTTCGGCCGAAAGAAAGGACCGAATACGGTCGTCATAATCCTAGAGGGTCAGATCCTAAACATTTACCCTGTCACATTAAGAAACGGACGACCCATAAATTGAAGCCAATCAAAAGACCGATTCAAGAAAGGGCTAACGAGATGCACCAAGAAGCAGTCCGTGCTAATGAGAAACTGGAAGCTGAAAAACTCAGAACCAATTCTGCGGAATTGTCCATGTCTGACGCCACTGACGGTAAGCTCACTTTATTTAAAAAGGGGCAATATATATGTAGTTTAAAATGAAAATTATACTTTGTGTGCTTTCAATTTACCAACAGACGCTGTATTGCAGTTTCTTACATAATCACATATGAGTACAGTGGTCCCTGTGTCATAAGATCCCTTTCCTTATGTGACCGCCTTTCTCATGTGCTGAACAGCTGTTGAGTGGTATTACTTCTAAATAGTACATTTTGCTTTAGGCCACACCAAATTAATTTTATGGATGATGGATTTTTTGGAGTAAAAAATGGAGCGAGCGAGTGAATTAAAAAAAAAATTAATTTTCAACAGATTTCCGAATGCAAGCGGGTGAATAATTTTTTTAATATTTAAAATTTACTTTGTAAAAAGCGCAAATTTCGAGCAAGCGAAAAGATATGCATAATCTGCGATTTCTAAAATGGGGTCTACCATTTTTGTACACCCAGTGGTTGTGTTTTTATGTTCATTTGAGCTGGAAAATTTTTTTTCCAGGCTCTTTGAATTTATGCGGGCACAAAATTAATTTAGAAATTAATTTTATTTTTTAAATTCACAATTGTAGGGGCGGCGATTCCGTCATCTATAAAATTATTTTGGTGTGGCCTAATGACTGCAGAATCAGAGAATGGATGGGGGTCTTGTCACACAGGCCTCACTGTAAAAAATTATAAACCCGATTTATTTAAGAAGTCTGTTTATTTGTCAATTTATGTTTGATATGTGTAGTTATCTTGTCAGATATTTGTTTATTTTTATATGCAAAATACTTTTCTGAACAATGTCTCTCTTGTATTTATAACAGAAGTAAGAAGTTTTATGAATAATCAATTTGAATTTTGGAATCAATAGATTTTTTTCTCAAACTGATGGAATTCATAGAATACTGGACTGTTTATGTTAACGTTAACTTAAAAAAGCTTTAGAATCAATACATATATATAATGATGTATTGTTGGATTATGAATAAATTTCTCTTTTCTCAATAAAGGTACATTCCTGACCGAAATGACTTCGGAATTTGAAATTGAACCCCCTCAATCCAAAGACACCAACGAGTGGGACGACTACCTGATGTCCGTCATGAGTGAAGCGACCTCTCGATGGATCGTGCACAAACATATAACCCCTGGTGAGCAACAGGAGAAGTTGAAAAGTCTTCTAAATACTTACCACGGACCATTGGAATCTGAGGATGCGGATGTGGATCTTGTACCGGACAGGATGTCAGACGGAGAATTCACGGACAGGTCAAGAGGCAGCCGAAGGTCATCCAAGAAGTGGAAACAAACAGAATTGTAAGTCTTAAAAGATATGTCTTTGAAGTTACATTCTTTTTTAATTTCTTTTAGTTATATACCAAGAGTTTTCTTTTCTTACTACAGTGTTAATTAAATCCAGAAAGTTTTGCTGAGTATTTTGGTCCTCAAAACTCTTTCCTAGATGGTATAGCAGCTTAATGATATTTTATTATACATTTGTAATTTCAAATAAGTTATATTTTTCAAAACATAATATTATACTGTAGATGTGCTCCTTTAAAAATTTAGTTCACTTTCTTTGCAGGTTTTTGGAAAAGGTTAAAGATGAACAAAAGTCACTAAGGCCAGACTCCAGTTCTGAGGATGAAGACCAGGTGGCGTTCTATCGACTTCCTGCTGTCATCCGCCGGGCAAAGAAGATCCGCGCCAAAGAGGAAGCTGGTAAGGTCAATGCCCCCCTCATCACCCCCCCCCCCCTTAGAACATTATGTAAAGCTTTCTATTGGCTATTGTACATATAGTTCAAGAGACTGTTTTTGCCAGTCTAGTAAATGGACTCAGGAAAAAAATTAAATTTAACTTGTCAGGTTCATCGTAATCTGCTGATCTGCTTGGAATTGTTTTACTTTGATCTTTGATTTTTAGTTTGTAATTGGATAGCCTTTGTATAGGCTTTGTTAGTTAGATTGGGGATTGATATGGCTTCACTTCCTGTATTTTTTCACTGAATAGGTAGGGGGAGGGAAGGTCTAGTGGTTGCATGCTAGGCCGCTAAACACTGATTCTCAGTCATGTCCTCATCAAATGCTGCCACTTTGTAACCTCTTCTCATTCTTTGTTCTTCTACTGACCTCTTTTTCTTCCCCAATTCTTTCTCCAACTTGCTGTATCACAAATTTCTCTCCATTCACTTGATATGATATGATATGATGCAGATTAGGGTGGGCTGAAAAAACTTTTTTTGGAATTTCAGTATGCCAGTGGTATAGAAAGTTGGCTATGGCCAAAAAATGAAAATTGGTGCAAACAAAATTTTGTGGCTTGCGACTTGTGCCGGGCCACTCCGGCTTTTGTGAAAATTTATGCATATTTTCAGTTATTTCGTATACGTTTTTAGACCATTTTTTGGCCTGAGTCAGCTTCCTTGGTTTCAGAAGGCTCAATGGCATACTTAAATCATCTTTGAAAGCCATTTTGGATATGAAACATCATAAACAGGTGGCTTATATTTAAGATGTAGCCATTTCTGGGTAAATGTTGGGAATCAGAATTTGCTTTTTTTGCTAAAAATTGCCCGAAAAAATTGAAAATATCGGAATTGACCCAACAAAAAATGATTCCTAGTGAATTGTAATTACCCCAAGTCCTCCCCAATGCCATAAAAAACACTTCCAGCGTATTACCTGCATCAATTTGTAGGTTTCAGTGTCCGGTATAGGGGCAATTCCTTGAAGTCAGATTTACAGATTTGACACTTTAGCAGCTAATGTAACCCTACCATTA
This sequence comes from Platynereis dumerilii, assembly GCA_026936325.1. Taxonomy (NCBI): domain Eukaryota; kingdom Metazoa; phylum Annelida; class Polychaeta; order Phyllodocida; family Nereididae; genus Platynereis; species Platynereis dumerilii. The sequence goes on along the minus strand of JAPTHN010000005.1, from coordinate 18,367,326 downwards.
CACCTCAGTTACTCCATTATTAAATAGAGATGAGGTCAGTTAATAGGGGTATCAGACAAGCCATCAACCAAAGCTCCAAGTGCAATATGAGTTGAGCTACAAGGCGAAATGTTATCATGTCTAACGTACAGCGCGTGAGTACTGCTGAGTACGTTAGACATGATAACATTTCGCCTTGTAGCTCAACTCATATTGCACTTGGAGCTTTGGTTGATGGCTTGTCTGATACCCCTATTACTTGCCATTATCCCTATGTAACAATGAAAAAACTGAGGTGTAATGGTAGGGCTGGAGTGGCCCGGCCCAGGTCGCATGCCACAAATTTTTTTTTGCACCAATTTTCATTTTTTGGCCATGTAGCCAACTTTCTATACCACTGGCATATTGAAATTCAAAAAAAAGTTTTTTCCAGCCCACCCTAATGCAGATCTAATGTTTTGCACCACCCCCAGTCAGCACTTTCAGAACCTACAGCCTATCAATTCATTCCTCTCATAATGGGAATGTATATCTTACAATAATGGCCAAGGCACTTTCAGCAATACCTGCACCATTAGTGGGTCGTTTCTGCTCGATATAAATCTGACAGCTTATTCGCATTATTCTTCATTTTCTTTTTTCCACTATTAATGGGCCTTTTCTAGTATTGAAATAATTAATTATTTTTTTCAAAATTAGTATTACAGTGACCCTCCCCTTACTTTCTCCTCTCTCTATTCATTGTGTAATAAAGTCAGCCTGAGATAAATATAAAATACGGGCTCCAGAAATTTTTACCCTCGGCAATGTATACATTGCCGACGGGTATTGTAGTTACTTTGGGAAAATTTGTCCGTCCGGCGGGCGGGCGGGCGGGCGGGCGGGCGGGCGGGCGGACGGGCGGGCGGGCGTCCGGATAACGGGCGTCCCACTTGTGTATTGGGAGTAATGCCAAAACTATGAAATGTATACTTTTTATTTTTGGGACATTATTATATCTTTTATCCTAGTTGTACCTATTAGAGGTTTAATCCATATGAGATTAATACTTTTCTCACAATTATTGAAAAATGTGAAAAAATATTTTTTTGTGTATTGGGTGTCAAGCCAAAACTATGGCATGCATATTCATCATTTTTGGGTAAATATTGTATCTTTTATCCCAGTTGAGCCTTTCATAGGTCTAATCCCCATGACATTAATACTTTTCTCACAATCATTGAAAAATGTGAAAAATTGTTTATTTTTTGTTTCTGTGACAGAGCTAAAAAACTGCAGTACTTTTGACACTGAAATTGGCATATTGTATGTATTAAATACCCAAGATGTGTTTTTTGTGGGTCTAAATGCTCTGAGAAAGTTGAACGGACGACAATTTACCAAAAATATGAAAAAATACTATTATTTTAAACTTGTATAATTCAGTCAATTTTGAAGTTAAATCTATGAAATTTTCCACTTAGGTGTCTAACTTATGCCTCTTTAAACATCTCTAATCAGTTGGAATGTTGGTCCTATGAATTTTTATAAAAACCCAAAAATTCGAAAAAATGCCAATTTTCCAATATTTCTGCATGAAAAGCCAAATGGTAATGGGTAAGTTAGTTAACTTTAGGTCTTATTGTAGTTAGACACACTATTGACTAATATTCACAGCCATTGCATGAGTTGTTGCAATTTTTTCCATTGAAATGTATGATTGAAAAAAGGCAAAAAATCATTAAAATGTCTATTTACTCTCCATTTCCTTCTGATGTCATACCAGTCGTTGACATTTTTTTTGTCAAAATAAACCTGACATGTTTCACATCATCATCATGCTAATTTTGAACAATATGAAAACTTTTATTGGCAGCATAGGTCAATATTAACAAAATTAGATAAATATTAAGGATTTTCAGATAATCATATATCAGTAAATATTGGCCCTGGTCAATCAAATTTGCCACAATTATGTCTAAATTTGACTTTTTCTACCTCTCCTCATGAAATATTATATGACACTAAATCTTTTTAAAACTGCCAATTATTATAACTTTATGGTTAATATCTAAACTCAGTGATGTAAATTTTTAGAAGATGAATAAATGTCAGCCCCTTTTATTTAGTTGTTTGCATGAAAATTAAATGTGATTGAATCAGACAGATTGGCTTTTGTTGAATGGAGCACTGGAGAAGTCTTGATTATGTAATGTTATGTCACAGGGTAATTGTCTTCCCTGCTAATCCTTTGACAAGAAATCTTAAACTCTCAATTGTAAAGTTCTTAATGGTTTAAATCTAACATCAGTTATGTACATTTTAACATATAAAGTACTGTCAGCTTACTTTTATCTTGGTCTTTAATGAAAAACATATAAGACAGACTGGCAATAAGACCGCTACGTATATATAGAGGGTTATCAAAGAAAATTACTTGGCATGCAAATCCAATTTCTGCAAATTTCAGTGTGTAATTTTACATTTCAAGACATTATTGGATAAATCTGTCTTTTAATTCATTTTAAAACTCACTCCAATTGTATTTTTAGCATTTTAAAGAAATATTGTTTAGGGAGTAAAAGTGTCATCATTGGAAGGGGTCCAGTTTTTTTGTGAATGGGCCTGGAGACAGTATGTCTGTGCTTCATTGTACCCCTCCCCTCCAGCCATTCATGTTATGTAACATTGTGTCACTAATCCTGTCCAGTGACCAAAGCTGGGAACAAAGGAGCACAAAAGCAGTGCACATCACCCTCAACTTTTTAACAAATTTTCTTTTTTCTTAGAAATATGTCCAAACTGCATTGACACCAACTTAGTAGTCTTATATTGAACAAATAAAGAAATTTCCAATTTTAATAAAATATTTAGGCCAACTAGAAGCTGAGATATGACTTTTTGTAGCCCATACAGGCTGTACACAGAGTTGGGACATCTTTCTCTTGTTTTGTTTTTCTTTACAGCTATTGTTATTCTCCAAAGTTTGACCAGCATTTAACCTTTGTATTAACTAGCAACTTGCTTAGTCTTAAAAGATATATATATACTGGCATAAACCTTGTTTTAGTGTTACTATTTACAATGGTTTTGGTTGGAGACATCTTATCTATAATTTATGTTTTTAGACCCATATTCCATATTTGTAATTTATGATAAGAATAGCTAAGACTAGATAGACTAGATAGATAGATAGATAGATAGATAGATAGATAGATAGATAGATAGATAGATAGATAGATAGATGGATGGATAGATAGATAGATAGATGGATGGATAGATAGATAGATAGATAGATAGATAGATAGATAGATAGATAGATAGGTAGATTGATAGATAGATAGAAAGATAGAAGGATAGAGATAGATAGATAGATAGATAGATAGATCGATAGATAGATAGATAGATAGATAGATAGATAGATAGATACATAGATAGATAGGTAGATAGATAGATAGGTAGATAGATAGATAGATAGACACATGTAGATAGATAGATATATATATAGATAGATAGATAGATTGATAGATGCATACATAGATGGATAGATTATTAGAGTAATTTTAATCCTGTACAATTTCTAAAGCTTTACAATGATTCAAGATTCCTATACATGGATATATCACAAAATCCAATCATCAACTGGAATTATTCTATTTTCTCAATTTAATCTCTTTTTACAAAAAGCACAAAATCAGCCATAGGCCTACTTGCCTGAATCACATGATCCAGATTTCATTTTGACTAGAAGATATATCATTTCAAGTTTAATCTCTTGGTAACCATTGACTTTCAGTGATGTTTCATTGGACCCCCCCCCCCCCTCATCACAGTGGCACACTTCTGAGGTGTGTGAAGTATGCCACCCTCCATTCTTTTGTCAGGTTACATAATGGCATTGCATAAGGTGATTAAAAGATTGGGGTACAGCAGACAATAGCCAATTGATATGGGTGTTTAGCAGCTGAGGAGGGGGACTAAGGAAGCCCCTTTAACCCCTTTAAGGGGAATGTCTGCAAGGATAATGTAATTTAACTGAAATTGTTACAACATCCAACAATTTACATGGCTACATTCTAAAATGGATCCAGGATCAAGATGATGTAGAACTGAAGTCAATGACACTGTTTGATTAGATATAAGATTTACAGACAGAAATTTATTGAACTGATAGATATCTAATTTTTGTTCAAACAATAGCTACCCTTATTGCAATTCAGTTTTATGCAGTTTAAATGAAATAGTAATTTTATCTTTTCTGCAGGAATTATGACACATCTTAATAGAAAAACTGATAGTTGGATTGATCAAACTACCAAAAATCTATCTATCTATCTATCTATCTATCTATCTATCTATCTATCTATCTATCTATCTATCTATCTATCTATCTATCTATCTATCTATCTATCAATCCATCTATCTATCTATCTATCTAAACAGTCCCCTACATGTCCTGATCGTTTTCTGACTGTCTTTATCTCAGTTGTTGTCCATTTCTAGCTGTCTTTTTAATGGTCATTACCTGTCTATTGTGCACTGCATTGCTTTATTTTCCTGTCTGTCACCACTGTATATTACATTCAGACAAAAATAAGTTTGATTAAAAAACCAACTTTCTAAAATGGTAGTGGAAGAGGGGACGAATTACTGTGAGTAATCCATGCCGGATAATATTGTTCTTAATATTGTCACCGAAACCAGTCATCTTCTTGACTTCATTTTTTTTAAATTTTATTTCTCAAATTGCTTGTTCACAAAAAGGCACAGATTTTGCCACAGGCCACCAATAGGCATAGTGGAATACTTGCCTGAATTTCATTATCCAGATTATACCAAATTATACCACTTCAACAGTACAATGTAACGTCTTGCTAATTGCTAACCATTGATTTTCAGTTCATTTGATCTTGTGCCACACTTTTTGACTCCTTGCCCAAATTTTAACTGTTTCCCCTCTTTTTCTGGGGGGGACCCATCCTGCAAGCTGATTGCATGTGGATTTTGAATTCCCGCCAATACAAAATGGCAGACAGGAAACATTTATATTATTTTGCTCACAGCTCTTGGCCATTCAATGAAAGTTTTTCAACGGGAATTTCATGTTCATGAGGATATTAGAGTACCCAGTGGGGTCCTGCCTCAATGTATCCCACTGTCTGGAGAATAGCCGCTGAGTAGCCGAGGGTATGCTGCCGCGCAGCCTATGTTTTTACCTGCTGTTTCAGAGCTCTGAATATAGAGCAGGCTAGCTAAGGGGGAGACCATTTACTATCAAGGGTGGGAGGGGGGGGGGCTTGGAGTTTTTTTTTCAATTAATAATTTCTTGCTCAGTTTGGGTGAAATGAATAAATTCTTTTACGGCTGGTTTGAAATACATGTAATAATTACTGGCACCGTTATCATGAAAGAAATAATTTCTCGCCATGGAAAACTCCAAGCCCCCCTCCTGGAAATTAAATGGTCGACCCTAAGTCTGGCTAAAGTTCTCAAGTTTCGACTATCAACTGATATGAGGTTTCTTTTGATTACCATGTCTCCCAGAAAGGCAATTTATCCATAGAGCAATGCAATATCCTGCACATTCCTGCTGTGGGTTTTTTTATTATCTTCATTTTTATCCTATGTTTTTCCATGTTATATATATATATATACAGTGCCGCCTGTAAGTAAGTGAAACGCATGACATTGTGCCATTGCATCAATGTTAAACATCCTCAGCCAAACTGCTTGTGGAGGCATGAATTCTTATCGGATGAAAGGGAAACAAAGTGGGTCATAAAGGCCGATGTGTGAGGCAAGTGGGATAAAAATAGCAGCCCATTTTCTTCCCTGTAGTCGGAGTTAGGTATGGGTCAAAGTCTTTGATAAGTAAGTGAACCACCGTTCCCTATGTTTTAACATTGGGCCTGCGTTTCACTTACTTATCAAAGACTTTGACCCATACCTAACTCCAACTACAGCAAAGAAAATTGGCTGCTATTTTTATCCCACATGCCTCACATATCGGCCTTTATGACCCAAAATGTTTTCCTCTCATCGGACGAGAATTCGTCCTTCCAGAAGCATTTTGGTTAAGGATGTTTAACATTGATGCAATGGCACAATGTCATGCGTTTCACTTACTTACAGGCGGCACTGTATGCATTGGTCTGATGTGGCCCTATGTTTCTAATTTTGTCGTCATAAAAATAACTGGGATATAAGTCTGTTCGAACGCTTGAGTATTGACCTTGTTAAAAGGTTTCAGTTGATTACCATAGCCTCCTACAGGCTGCAGATGTAGAAACCTAGCCATTCCTGTGCATTGGTGAGGGGTCCTATGTCTGACAAGTCTATATTAAATATAACAATTAGGTGAAAAAAAAAAAGTTCTAAATTTCTGAACTGATGGGGGGGGGGGTAAAACACTAACTCACTCACTGAATTCCTGATTGGCTTGCAATAGGGAACACCAGTATGTGCTCCTTACAATCAGATTAATTCAGAATAATGTCCTGAATTTTCTTTTTCGTTCTCTGACTGTTCTGTCATCATCAAGCTTCTTTTGCAACAAATAAAATTTCTATTTTAGGAGCAATCAATTCTACTGCCAGAAACGTTGAAGTTGTACGATTTGAGCCCCCTCCGCCTGCCACAATGAGGGAATTTATCAATCCTAAAGTTGGCGATAAGTTTTATGATGCTGAGAATATGTTCCAGAGAGAATGGCTGACAGGTAAAGTGAAGAAAGAGAAGATTGTCAAATGATTTTCTAAGATATGAAATTGTGAATATTCTAATTGTTTAGAGATTATATTTAAGGGATGATTGTCTGTGGAGCTCCGCAGTCACATTGACTTGGTGTACTTGGGCTAATTATTGCGTTTACTTAATTTAATTAGGTCAATTAGCAATTTATTCAATTAATTTGGTCAATTATTGCAGTTACTTAATTAGATCAGATCAATTATTGAATTTACTTTATTTGATGAGGTCAATTTTTATATTTACTTAATTTAGTTGAGTCAATTATTACATTTAGGGCTACTTGATTAAGTCATTTATTACATTAACTTAATACAATTGATAAAATTTTTTAATTTATTTTTCCATTTGAAGCAATTGTTACATTTAATCAATGAAAAATTTTACATTTACATTATGATTTAATCAGGTTCATTACCGATTGACTTAATTTAATTAGGCTCAGATTTTATTGTATGACTTTTGTTTTAACAGAGTCTTGACCTCACCTACAATGGCTACATGTAGAGCTCTAATTTTGTTCTTTCATCAATCTAGGTGCTCAACAGATCCATACTAATTCAAGACAAGATTCAATTTTGATGGACTCCACAAACCAGTACACGAAAGTTCTGCAGAAAGAAGTTCCGCAGTCGTCTGATAACTATTACCCTCGTCAGCCCGAAGTAACTCAGGGAAATTCTCCGAGAAGTATGCCAAAAATAAAGACCCACCAAATAGGCCAGAGGAGGTGGAAGGCTTTACCGGAACTACTTGACGTAAGTTATGAGTTACTTTTACGAGTTGTTTCTTTTGTGAATGACTGTCTTGACTGTAAAATAAAAGATCCTACCCTTCTGTGACAAAAAACAGAGTTGGAAGGTGTTTTTTACATTTTTGAAAAGAGATATCGTCAACAGGTCAAAATAAAAGAATTTAAGATATTTGAAGCCAGAAAACTACTTCTTAAATTATTGCTCATCCAGTTCAATAAATTTATTTAACAGTTGTTTTTCTTTTCTTTTTTGGGGGAGGGTTCCCTGAGTAGATACTCTTAATTGTTAACAAATGTAGAATTTTTATGGTACCTGTATTTTAAGTGTTTTGTTTATATTGTTTAAAGGGAAGACAGGTCTGTTATGTTTTGATTATTTCAGTGATTATTTAGTAACTAAAATTTATAATTAATTGGGGCGCATTGCCAGGAAAATTTTGCATGGTCAATGTGTTTGGTCACTTTGGTGTGCTACGGATCATATTAGTAGTTAATCTTGATTATACTTTTTTTCCTTCTTAGTTTATAGTAATAGCCCAATAGGATTCTTCGGAGAAGTTTATGGTAATACTTGATGTGTGTATTTTTCATATGTCTATAGCACCCTTTTAAAATGACAATGCATGAAATATTACACTTCTTTAAAATGCTCTATGAATGTTATCGACATCTATACCTATCATTTACTTATGATGCATGTTATGATTTCCTGCCGTGTCTGCAAATGGTTAAATTGTCACCTCAATGAGCTAATATAGTAAAAAGCCACTCACACATTGCCTTTTTGCAGTTCAAGTTCATTCGCAGATCTTAAGAAATCAGACAAATAATATTGTTCTGCCCAATCAACGTCTTTAGGCATACATGCATTTGGTCTCTCTATTTTACATTTAGAAATGCATGTTTTATCACTTTCAGTTTCTTGCTGTAACTTGTATGCACATCTGATTTTGTAAATTGTTTGTTTATCCATGTATACATATAATGTATAGTGTCAGATATCATTATAGAGCTTGCAAGTTATCATTTGATTACTAAAAGTTGCAGCAAATTTGGAATGATGTTTCTGGTACTTTTCAGTCTGACAGATTAAAAAAATTCAGCAGATTCTGCAAGTAAACAAAATGTGCAGCAGGATCCCATGTACAACAAAGACTTTTAGAATAGAAGGCGAGGGTGGGATAATCTGATTTGGAACTCGGCAAAGCTTTGTGATATTGCAAACGCAGCATGAAATTAGTATGCTTGCTATGGTGAATATTCATTTTAGTCTGTACGTCTGACTTTCCTTGATCATATATTCTGGAAATTACAATGTTTATGGCATTTCTTCAATGGAAGCTTGCTCCCAGCTCTTTTGAAAATTTTTGAATAAATAGATCAAAATAAGAGGTCATGTACTGTTACGATGCTTAATACTATTTGTCAGCATTTATTAGGCATAAGTTGAAAACAGAAGGATCATCATGCTTCAGCGCAGACAACCCAGAGCAAAAAAAATCACATTTGAAGCACTCAAACTATTTAAATTACCAAATGTACTCCGATTGTACTGCAAAACAGCCTATACTTTATACAAGGGAGCATATTTGGAGCATATGGATTTGCATAAAGGAGTATAAATGAAGCGTACTTTAAATAATTCAAACGCTTCAGATGTACTCCTTTTTGTGCTGGGAACACTCAATAATAACTTGTCAGTTTGGAGATTACTTTTTTTAGCTTGTCTGTCTTCTTTCAAAGTGATCGTCTGTGTTGTCCACATCTACATAGTCCGTGTCTTTGTATCAATTGTATGGTGACAACATTAGAACTCATTTGAGCATCAGTTTGATAAAAAATTCTTTACCTTATACCTACTTTCCAGAATAGCGCCGAGTTGATCAGCCAAAACTTGCCGGGGCTTGATGAGAATTTGTGCAAAAGTCCCGAATATGGGTTCTCCAAACAAGCAAGTGAAAACACTACTTTAGTCCAGATTGGTAAGTCTCTGTCATGATCACAGGTAGCTAATTCTCAATTAGATTTAACAAAATTGTTACCCATTTTCAGATAACAGTTTGGTTAGGATTTAACCAAATATTCAGACAAATAAATTTGTGATAATTATTCATATCGACCAACCAGAGAATTATCCCGACTAAATTGTTACCTCTAAAGGAACTTAATGGATAAGGTTAACATAGACTGTTAGCCAGCAAACCTTCTGCACATTCAACCGAACCTGTATCTATTGCAGTTTATAAAACTTTGTGGATACCAGTGTACGGTGTACACTTATTACAGACTTAGAAAAAATATGGTAGTTTTCACCAGTGATTCTGTGTCATTCTTTAAAATGGCTTGATCGTCATAATCATTTGTTTCAGTCAAAGACTGGCGTACGAAGTGGAACCTGCACATGCGTTACGGTGATGCTACCATAGATGACCTAATAAGAGACATGGGAAGTATGCACACCCAAGTGAGATTGACGGCAATCACCACATGTGCGAGGGCTGGAGAATATAGACCACCGCCCGAGCCTGGAATTGCCATTGGAGGTGGACATAAGCGGGTTTGTATTTTTGTTGTTGTAGGAGAGAGAGAGAATTGCTTTATTTTGCCATAATTTTTACAAAATTGAGCCAGACATAATTGATCTCTGGCTTCTCGGGTCTTCTCGAAGCACTTTTTCTGAGGTTGGTCAGTAGGATAGAAAAAGTAAAACTGTAATCGTTATTTTTTATAATGTCATTTGAATAATCTGTTGGGTCGGTCAATTCAAGAAACTAAAACTCAATTTAATATGTTCGGCCTTAGAGAGGCCTTATCATTATACCTGTATAATTCAGTGTACCATCTTATCAATGATATGGCTCGGAGACACTCTCTAAGTTAAACAAGTGACGTAAGGTAGAGTGAGGCTGTGACGATTTATAAGCTTCTCACTCACAGCCATTTTTAAACTGTTTTTGGTGTTCCTAGTTCGGTATGAAGCTATTTTAATATTTTTGTTGTTTCTTTTTTAGGGACACAACATGAAACTTTTGCCCGAGGAACTCTTCATTGCTTTGAGGTGTTGTCTTAACGACCGTCACGACCAAGTTAGAAGGGCGGCTGCTATTGCTCTGTATTCATTGGAAAAGCCTAATGACAAGGTATGCAAATAATGATGAAATCTAAAAGAAAGATGAGGAAAACTTTGTTTAGGACTAGAGTGTTAGTTTTCATTGTTTAAAGGTTTTTGTTTGACTCACCAGAGTTAGTTTTTGCTTATCATTCATGGCCTTCCTTAATTCTTCATCCACCTGAATAAGATAAATAGAAAAATTGGCAATTGTTCTCTGAATTCCAGTACAAACACTACAAGCTAATTGGATTACCGGACAGGCATGAACTTACTTTATTACATACATTAGTCTATGTCTAAAATTTTTGCCTATTACTTGAAATGCTTATGGCTGCTCAAATGTTCTTTGATATTGATTAATGTATTTCATTAATACCATCACTACAATGGTGCGACAATGTGATTTTTATGTTTTCAAAATTCCAGGCTGAAACATTGTTGAGAGAAACACTGACCAATGCTAATTGGGCAGACAGGTGGGCAGCCGCTCAGTGCTTGGCATTCTACGGCGAATGTGATTCTGAGGTAAATAGAATATTTAATGAATATTGCAATTTTTTGTTAATGATCCAGAGTATCCATTTTCATTTTCATTTTTGATTGTACTTATTGTTTTGTACTAGTCATAAAAGTACTGTTAATTTTGTGGATTTTCTCTGAAACTCATTCAGTTAATTATTGAAATGAATGCACTATCATAATGAGCATCTAGATATTTGTACGCTGAGACAGTACATATTGGCTTTTATTTTCTGATTCAGGTGGTTGGAGAACTGATAAACACACTTTTGAACACTGACGACCCAATCATGCACGAAAGAGCTGCAACTCTAATGACAAAACTCAGCGAAAACTCCGTAAGATTTGTTGTGTTAATTTTCAAAAGCACATTTTTAAGACATGTAATTGCACTATGAGTAGTCGTTCTCAATTATATTTTATGGTTGTAGTTCATGCTCACTGTATGTTTTGGCAAATTATTGCAGCCAGTTTGCCAAATATCATTTAACACCAGGCAGAGCCAAAGTAGTTGCGACATGGTATCAGTGCCACCTTGTGGCTTCCGTTGTTCTCTGCAGCTCCCTTCACCCAAAAGCCCGGCAGACCATGGCTATAGATAGAGAGCATCCACATAATTTGATTTATTCCACAAGGCACAGTTGGCACACAGCTAACAAAGAGTTTTCCTGTATTGGGTTTTGTCACATAATGCTGTGATCAGCGCTTGCGTTAATGTTATCAATTCAAGAAAAAGACCATATATATATATGTAATTTATGTATGCTTATACAGTGCTGCCAGAATGAAATTGAAATCTTCTGTGTTTTCCCATTGGATCAATGCTAAATGGCATCCATGAAGCTGCATGTAGGAGCGTTGATTCTCATCTGATCAGACAAAAATGTATCGAAGAATGTAGGAGATTATTTGAAGCACAATTTTTATTATAAAGATCCCTACCATTTCTTCAATCAACCCTTGCATGCATCCAGAACTAGGCTTCAGGTAGATAGATAGATATGGTAATTGCAGTCCTCTCAGCCCAGTTCTGGGAACGCACAATGGTTGATTGATGAGATGGAAGAGAGAATGGGAGTCTTCAACATGTTACACATTTACCCCATGTGAGGGATCTTTTTATTGCCTAGCACTGACACTGATACTTGTGTAAGGGGCTGCCAAGTTAGTGACGAAACACTCCATCAGAGAATCAGTTACCTGAACTTTGAAAGAAAAATAAAATCATGTCCCCGAGGGAACGTTTCTTTCTGTTTAATGTCATTTAAGTTTTTAAAAGGTAATATCTCGTCATAACATGCACTTATGAAATAATCCTAATTGATCAAAGAAAGAGAACTGAATGTTTTAGCAATTAGAAATTAATATCATAATGTCATTAATGAACTTAATTGATAACATGGTTTCTCTTTTGCCATATTGAATTGCCGTAATTCTGCTTTCCTAATTTTCATTCATTTGCTTAATTTCTTAATCACGCTACAATAAATTTGATTTGTAATTTTTGTTTCAGACGCTCGTCCATTCCATGCTTGGCGAGCAACTGAATAGCCAGAACTTCCATCACAGACTTCTTGCTTGTAAACTGCTGCCCAAGTTAAAGGGTCATATTAATAAGGTAAATCTCTTTTTATTGTATCTTATGATACAGAAGTTGAAAATGTTTCAAATAATTTTATTTATACCAACTTATTACCAAGGATAATACTGTAGTATCCTTTGATTCATTTTTATCAACCTATGTATATAGAGATTGATTATAATTTTTTCATCTTTAGTAATATTGCTAATCAAAATTTTTGTCATTGTGAAAAAAATTTCAAATTGGATATGACTTATCAGATGAATTATATACTAGGTTTAATGGTGGATTTATATTATTGTGGTATTTTGAGATGTACTACCCCAAGAGTTTAAGAGATCCCGAGTCCTAGATCTGTTCCCATGACTGCAACAGCATGATTGGGTAAAGAGGACTCAGGATCTCTGTAAACTCTTTAAAGGGTTATATCTGCTGTTTTACTATATTATTGAGTTTATATTTATAAACAGCTAAGCACAAATCTGAATCATTTTCATCTGAATCTTATTAAAATTGTAGGATCTTACAAACAAACTGATCAATTTGATGTGGAATGACTGGAGTTTCGATGTCCGAAAGGCAGCGGCACAGACCCTCGGCAAAACTGGGCGAGGCAGAGATGTTCATGATAAACTTGTGGAGAAGATACACTCAGGAGATGAGACAGAGAAAATTGATGCTATCAGCAGAGTCGGCCATCTTGGTATGTGCAAAATTAGTTTCGAATTTAGAAATAGTTCTTATAATAGTGTGATATTGATAATTGAATTGATGCAAAAAGTAAATTTTCCTTCTTCTTTGTGATTTATAAAGATCAACTCATTCTTACCAGCGCAATGTCAGCAGTAACATTTTTGTCAAGATTTTTGTTAATGCAGGTTTTGAAAGAGTTGTCTGAAGATTATAAATGAACAAATTTAGACTATGGCATCTCTCAATTGTTATTCTTCCCTGCATCTTCAACCATCTTATTGTAATTTTTCAGGTATCATGACAGCCAAGCTTCTTCCAGCCTTCTTGGAATGTTTTTCCAACGATCATTCTTCAGTGAGGATCGAAATCTGCCGAGCTTGCATGAATCTAAAAATCAAAGACAAGGATGTTTTAGATAAACTTCTATTTCTTGCGACCTATGACCCAATTTGGAAGGTCAAGGCCCTTGCTATTCAGAGTAAGTTTGTATTTTTTTCTATGATTTAAGACTTCAGCTAATTTGTACTTATTTGACTCGAATTCTAATTATTTCTTGCAGAGTACGGACATTTTAAACTACTTTAAAACCTCAATTATGGTTAGGCCAACTCAGAGTCCGCGAAAAGTGATTTTGACACACAGGACATTCGGGCAGGCAGATTCTGAATTTTACCTGCCCGAATGAGGTCTTACCTGCCCGAAATTCCAATTTAGTAATTTTGAACCGGTGATTGTTGGTTTCACTGTGCCTTTAACATATGTATGTGCTGCTACCCTTAATCGAAATAGAGCTTATTGAGTATATTGACCCATTGGTTGAAGTTCAAGTTTATTGACCATTTCAAAAACGAAATTTACATAAATTTTAGTGGTCAACAATTAATATAATTTTAATAAATAGCAGTAGGTAGATTATTTCGAAATGATATGTGCCTGGGTGAGGCTGATCTAACCTAGGAAACTATACCTGTATATCATTTCAAAAGGATGTATTGAAACTTATGTTGTAGCCATAGGTGGACCAGGTAGGGTCTATTTCATTATGATAATATTAGATCTAATTAGAATCCATCCCAAAGCATAATTTGCTTTTTACAAGTCACTGGAGTTAAAACCCGACAGGTCCCCTGTTAACATCAGTAACATGGCCAACAACCTTGTGGCCTCAAATCTTGTATGGCTACATACCAGCTGTTGTAAAGCATCGCTAATTGCAATGCTGGGAGTATTGACCCTTCTTATAATGTTTAATTGCAATCCATTGAAGTTCATTTGACACTTCTGTCACCAATTTGTGCCATTGATGTTTGTCCATTGCACTGGAGATTTCAAAGGGCTGTGCTAATTGCATTGATTGCTGTATCAGCTCATGGACTCTTCAGTTGACCTATCGGACATTTAGGCAGGTAACCACTCTATTCCTGCCGGTCACACGCTATTTTTGCCGGTTTTGACCGGCAAACCGGCACTTTTCGCGGACTCTGGGCCAACTACTTACAAATCTCATAATTGTCATCGTCACTTATTTTTCAGGCCAATAAACTAAAACAATGACTGACATGTGACCTGCTCTCAGCCAATGAGAGTTCTATTGTCTTTAATTTACATTGTCGCTTTCCTTTTAGCATTTGGTGTAATTGAAGCAACAGGTCCAAAGATAAGAGAATGCATCTTGTGGGCATTGAGATATGAAGACCAACCTGGGGTGAGGGTAGAAGCATGTCACACTGTCAAACTTCTGCGATACAATGACAATGAGGTTGTGCAAATTCTACAGGACAGGTTGCTAGTGGAGGCCAATAAACTAGTCAGAGAGTAAGTACGATTAAAAATTATGATTTCAATAAATTTTGCCATAGCAGCATATATCTATCCGAACTACAGAATTTTTACAGTCATGTAAATGTGTAACATGTTAAGGATTTCCGCCCTGCTGAACATTGGACCTTCTGAACATAGGACTGTAACCATATCATCAATCAACCCTGGTGATAACATACCAGAACTGGACTTTGAGGGCTTAACTTGACCATATATATTCTGTGTATATGTCTATCAAACTGTAAAAAGCCTACCTGTTTAATTGTATAATTCTTGCATTCTTAAACCATTTTATTTGATAGCAGCCTTAACAGGCCTAGATGAATTAAATTGCTCACTTTTCTTTTCTTTTCTGAGTTTCTAATATTAACTTCTGACTCTTATACAATTTCAGAGAAATCATGCAAACTCTAGAAGGAATTGGCATTTCCTCCACCCAAGATGAGTTGGACATGGTTCTGCAAATTAAAGATGAAGTTCGAAAGCTCAGCAATCGAAATAATATTGCTGCACAAATCTGCATGCAAGATATCGAGGAGCAAGTGCAGAAAAACATCGCACGGTTAATTTTTCAAGATGACGCTGATGAGGTAGGGCTATTTTATTTATGGTGTTTGTCACTAATATTCCAGGCTTTTATTTGTTGCTTGTTGTGTTGAAAAGTGTTCGTAAGATGCTGTTCTGCATTTGCAATATTTCAATGTGTCAGTCTTGTGTGTTTCGTGGTCCCTTTTTCTAAAACAAGAATTTAATCATAACGACAATGATGATTTCGAGATACGTTCTATAAACCAAAAATTAAGTTAAACGTCTCTCTCACTCACCTCAACCCTAGACAAAATTCAATAATGTTTAAATACTTAGTGCCTTTTTTGTAGAGCAAAGAAAACTGAACTAAATTAAAAAATTGAGCCCTCCTACAAATAATCTTGAAATTGCAGAATGCATCTCTTACACACAAATGCTACACTTTTTTTTTCTTGAGTTTTATGTTCTGTGGAGTACTAACCCAATGTTGTGTTGTCTTTTCTAATGTATGTTGCAGAAAAGTAAAGTTAAAATAAAGAAAAACAATTTTAAGAATTTAGCGAGAGAAGTTAGAAAAACTTTGAAGAAAGATGAAGTAAAATGAAGAACATGTTAAGATTTTTTTTTCATCTATTTATTTATTTTTTGAAAGTTTTTTCATGAGCATGTCATTCCATCTCAAAAAAATGTTTTTTCATGAACATGTCATTCCACCTCAACAAAATGTTTTTTCATGAACATGTCATTCCACCTCAACAAAACAATGTCTGAGTCATCACTTGGAGATACATTTTCTTTTTTTTTCTCAATCTCACTTAGTTACTTGGTTATGTAGTCAAGTCAATAGACATGTAATGACTGGCAGTGTTTTTTGTTTGTTTATTTAATGACTTTCAATGGAGCTTTGGTTTACACTTCTGTTTTTACACTATGACATGAAACAGTGCAGTTGTTCATGGGACATCCACAAGAAGCAGAGCTGTGCCGTTGGTGGATTGTCTCTCTGAAAAGGAAGGTCTAGATTGTGCTGCCTCCTGTGAAAATGGTTCTATTGGAACTTGTGCTCAGATTGTGCTGCTGCAAAGGCAAAGGGGCTCTGTCCAGGCTGCCCAGCTATTATGTTTTGGCAGTTGAATCTAATAAGCTTGATGTGTATGTGGTGGTAGGTGGGAGAGCTTTGTCTTTTGATGTTGCAAGATTTGTGAACAAATTGGAAGTTTTTTTTTTATAATTCAAATAAATAAATATAAAAGATTTGCAAGATAGGTGATATTTCTCTGACAGTCTACATATGGTCAGGGCTGGTAAATGTTACCGATACTCTCAAGGAAGAAAGTAAATTAGTAATTTGTGAAAAACAAAGATAGGCTGCATATCATTTTGTGAAAAATCACAAAACAGAATATTTGGCTGAACAAGAGAGAAAGGAGATGCGACTCTTGTCTGAATCTTGTGTTTACTTGCCGATGGGAAAAGGGGAAGGTATTCAACTTTTCACTTTGCAAGATAAATTCTTCCCAATTCCAGAATCTGAGAATGTGATAAAAACAGTGATGAGTGACTTATACTTCCTTTATTACTGCATTATAGTACCCATAATTCGGACATATTTGTTTTGACATGAATTGTTGTCTGTCCTTCAGTATAAGCCATCAATTCCAATTGTTTTGGCCAGTTTCTCTGCATTTGACTTTCTATTTCTAATGCATTTTAAAAAGCCCAGTGCCATGCATTGCTGGACCAATCCATAAATGCTAGGCTAAGCACAGTTTGAAGTTCCTATAAAATGCCAAGGCTGGTTGACTGATGTATTTGTACTAGGAATGCTGCAAAACTAACATTAATATTTCCAGTCCAATGAGCTCTTGAAACAAATCGATTTTGAGTCAAAGATTTTGCAGGGCTGAGCAGTTTATTGAAAATTCAATCTTAATTCTTTGGGCACCCTTGCAGAACAATATCTCACCCCCCCCCCCAACCATTCCAAAATTCTCAACCTCCCTCTCCCCCAAATTCTATTCTTTTCATAATTTACTTGATTTTGATGAGTAACCATAGTGACATGCAGAAAATTTGTTGATGAGGGACTGGAGCAATGAATTAAACTAACAACACTGTCACAAATTACTGGAGTTATTAGATTATCTGGGTTGCCAAATAAAGGGGGAGGGGGTGTTACGTCATAGGGGGTGTTTATTGTCACCCGATGAAGAAGGGGGTTCTATTCTGCCCCTCCAAAATTGCTACAGACAGTGTTGGCATGTTTGATGAAATTATGACTTTTTGATTGCTGTCCCCTGAAGCAGTGTCTCTGCTGGCACGTAAATGACCCACCTAGCAAAGTGGATGTGTGGCAAATACCCTCTCAGAGGGTTGCACTGCCTATGCCCTGCAGGGTTGTAGGCCTACCTTATTTTTGCAATTGCTTGAAGTTTTTCTCCCAGCCCCCTTCCTGCCTACTTCTGCATTTGGCAATATAAATGAAACCTGGTTGGGAACCTGAAAGTTTCAGTGAACCTTCATGAGCAAAATCCCAGCTGGATGTCGTTCGGATGAGACACGTTAAATTGATGGCCTCTTGTATCAGTGTCTTTGCTGGGCAAGTAAAAGATCCCTCAAATGGGGTAAATATGTAATATGTTGAGGACTCTCTCCCATCTCATCAATCAACCCTCGTGAGCGCCCAGTGCTGAGCTCAAAGGGTCGCACTTAACATATTTATCTATCTGTCTGTCTATCTATCTTTCTTTCTTGTTGATAATTCCTTACAATCTCTTGGTGAAAAATATCACAACAGTGACTCTTACAAACAAACAATGAATGCAGTGAATTCAGATGAAACGTTTGCTTTGAGAAAGACATTTATTGAAGAATTGATGCAAGATTTGAACAAATTGAAGATGACAAATTAAATCAGAGAATTGAAAAGATGATTTGATTGAAGATGAGCTTTTGATTGCATGAAGCAAATAAATGTAAACTGATAAATTGGTGCGCGGCTGCAAACCCTTGGCAATGACATCGCTGATGTTACAGTCGTGAATATTTCTGACCTAAGTATTGGTCTTGAACTGACACAGTTGATGATGCAATGATTCAGAAGTGAAATATTAATGAAGCATTGTTGAATTGCATGTCATTAGGCTTAAAAGTGAATATGTGACTGGTATAGCATATTATGTGAATGACATCACATAGTTTTATTTTGTGATTTTGAATAATTACCTTGGTGCGGCCTTGAGTTTAAACCATTTTCTTGAAATGTGCCAATCATGTGTTAGATGTGTTGTTAAAATAGCCATACTTTTACTTTTGTATGGGATTTGTTCCAGTCAGATCAAGATTCAACTGTGTGATCTAAAAGGCGTTGGGTCTGTTTTGAAGTGAAGTCAATGATTGGTCGGGAATTTTCATTTAATAATTGATTGATCCTATTCTAATTGAGCTACTAACGGGTTGAGATGGGTAAATTCTTGGGTAATAGATAGATAGATAGATAGATAGATAGATAGATAGATAGATAGATAGATAGATAGATAGATAGATAGATAGATAGATAGATAAACAGATAAACAGATAGACGGTAAGTGCAACCTCGTAAGACCAGTTCAGAGAGTCTTTGCAAACCCCAATAAATCTAGTTTGCACACACTACCGAGAAACTTCTTCTACATAATGAGTAACATGAATACCAATCACTCAATCAACCTTGGTTGAAATTACACCACGTCAATTCAACGTGACTTCGGTCATTTGAGCAATTTAACTATCTAGATTCCAGCTACAAGAAATCCAGTTAGTTACATGGGAGCATTTGTTGTTTTACCCAATTACAATTTCCAGTTTATTTTTCTAATCATCCCAGCCATTAGCTCCTAAGCCAATTAATGAGTTTTATCAACAGCTAAGGACACTCTTGCTTTAATTGTCTTCATTTGCAACAATGTCATTAAGTGAGAGGATTAGTGCTTAAGGTGTTACTCAAGGAAATTCTCTCTGCTCATTTCTTTTATGCTTGAACGAGCATCATTAGAATTAATGAATTTTCTCCATTGTTGAGTGTGTAATGAAAGTGGCAATTCTGATTCGCGAAAGGCGATGGAATTGGCAGTGGAAGTGGCTGTAAAGTATTGTAAAGTATTGTAAATGATGTGTGTTTGCATGAAGAAATGCAGTTGTTGTTGTGGCAGATATAATGATGAAATTCAGAACAGAAGCCCCCCTCCTCAAAAAAGTGAAAAGGAAGTACATTAGTGAACCCAATATATGAAAGGTATCAAACCCAAAATCCAAAATAGGTTACTGACAACTGCAAGTTGGAACATCCATTTTCTTATGATTTCAATACTTCTGATTCGTTTGAACAACGATTACTCTGACTCATAGTTTCAAGTCAGACCGTTCTTGCTTGTCACAAGGCATTTCTTGGTCCAGACCTCTGTGGTGCCTTAAATGCAGCCTGTCAATCCCATTCCTTCAACTCATCTCAAAATTCAATCAATTTAATTCAGACCTAATTTTCTCCATTTGTTTGCATTTGGGTACAATGATAGTTTTTAAAAAATATTGTTGAATTCTATGTGTACCTTTTCGCAATTTGGAGATCAGACTAGTGGGGTCTTGTCAGGTGCTATTATTTGCTATAAAAACCTCATGAAACTTATTTAGTTGATCAAGCTATTTTGATTTGATTTAATTTGCTAAACTGAGGTAAAAGGATATTCAGTTCATTCAAGAGAAGTAGACAATTGAATTGCAATTTCCAGTACTTTCTGACTGAATGGAAGTTTTACCTAGACAAACTAAGACGATTGTTAGTGCACTATTAATTAGTGACTATAATTACAACAGATATATCTTAAAGAATGTGATGTAACAAGCAATACTGCCACATCATTAATTTGATGAAGCTACAGAAGCATAAAAATTGAGCGGAAAATACGTGAGGCATGCACACCATTCATAAGAAGAAAAAAAAAAATCTCCCAAAATCTTCATGTTTCAAACTTAATGTAATAAGTGTTTCCAGTTGAGCAAAGAAACATGAGAATTCTAGTTTCAAGACAAAGAATGCTTGAGAAGAATCATCATGAAGCAGACACAACAGACAGGTCTGATCAGTGACAATTATCATCTTGTGCATGTGGGGAAAAAATTAGAAAAAGGTTTTTGTTTTCTGCCAATTTGAGCGTCAACATGTGACATTCAAACATCTGAGAGCCAAACTTCTGACAGAGGAACATGTGACGGTCCCAAACAATGTTGAAAATAAGCGGTAACTGCTTGAAATGTTTGAAAAGTGTCCTGAAGAAAGTTACTGCAGGAGGGACATATCTTGAAATTTCTGGGGGAGGCATGGCATGTGGCAAATTGGCAATGTACAATCATTCACTGCTTCCCCCATATTTGCCGTGTTAATCAGGCCATCGGAGAACTATAGTGATCTCCCCCCTAAATGGTACTGCAAGAATAAAAATTTCCCATCCAGAGATTCTTTGTGAATATCTCAGAAATGCGGAACATTCTTGAGGGTTCTTTTGGAGGTCCTCAGCGGCATGATCATACGGTTGACTGATTGACAATCAGGGACGCAGCCGGCCTCTCTCACATGTGAGGCAAATGACACAAAGAAGCTGTGGAAGGCAAGACGGACACAAAATGAAAAGCAAAGGCCCAAACAGACCCAAAAAGAGACCAAAATGAGACAGAATGACAAAAAAGGAATTTACAGATTTAGCTAAATAAAAGCAAAGGTTCATCAAAGTGAATAGATATACGGCAACTGTTTGCTCCAGCAGGTCTGAAGAAGTATTTATTCACAAATTGCACTTTAACTTGTACTCAGCTTTGTGTCAACTCAGCAATGTCATTATTTGAAACAGCTTTATTCAAGGTACCCTAAAATGCAATATATAAATTGGCTTACAATATGACTTACATCACAATGTGTCAATGCCTCATGCACTCCACCAGTCCTTCTCTCATAGTACGGAAACTTCACAGAGGCTACATTGAAGCCCGACCTTACTCCACCTCCCATGACTGCGACTGAATGAAAGTTTAATGTGTAGAAATCAAGACAGTCCTTAGTGCAGTTTTAATCCTACAACAGAAAAAACAGAAAGGGATGTAACCAATCGTAGCAAGCAATATTGCCACATCATTAATTTGATGAAGCTACAGAAGCATAAAAAGTGAGCGGAAAATATGTGAGGCATTGCACACCATTCATAAGAAGAAAAAAAAATCTGGCCAAATCTTCATGTTTCAAACTTAATGTAATAAGTGTTTCGAGTTCAGCAAAGAAACATGAGAATTCTGGTTTCAAGACAAAGAATGCTTGAGAAGAATCATCATGACACAGGCAAAACAGACAGGTCTGATCAGTGACAATTATCATCATGTACTTGTGGGGAAAAATTTAGAAAAACGTTTTTGTTTTCCATCAATTTGAGCGTCAACATGTGAAATTCGAACATCTGAGAGCCAAACTTCTGACAGCAGAACATGTGAGGGTCCCAAACAATGTTGAAAATGAGCGGCACCTGCCTAAAATGTTGAAAAGTGACCTGAAAAAAATTACTGTCGTAGCAGAAACTGTGTATCTGGAAATTGCACAGGCGGATGCATGACATGCAGTAAATGTGCAATAATTTGCAACTTCTCCTATATCTGTCATGTCAATTTAGGCACTGAGTGGAACATAGCCCAATGGCCTCCCCCTAAATACACCACTGCAAGAACCTTGACTTTCAGCCAGAGAGAATGAATTATTAGAAAGGTGGAACATTCTTGGAGGTTCTTTTGGAGATCCTAAGCAGCATGATCTTCCGGTTGACTTAATGACAATTTGGAAGCAGCCGGCCTCTCTCACTTGTGAGGCAAGAGAGACAAAGAAGCCATGGAAGGTAAGATGGACAAAAAAATGAAAGTTGAAGGCCCAAGCAGACCCAAAAAGAGACCAAAATGAGACAGAAAGACAGAAAAGAAGCAGCAAATGCAGCTAAACAAAGGCCAAGGTTCATGAAAGTGAATGAAGATGGTGACAGTTTGCTCCAGCAGGTCTGAAGAAGTATTTATTCGTAACTTGCAGCTTAATTCCGATTCAGTTTTTTGCACTTCACGGGTTCTGCAACTTTGGAATGGCCAATATCTCTGAGAACTTCATACTGGGTACCGAATCTCTAAATGCAACATCAAAATTGGCTTAGAATGTGACTTTTATCACAATGTAATATACTCGAGTAATCTCCCTTTCACTACTTCCTTGGATGCTTCACTGAAGCTATATTGAAGCCAAACCTTACTGAACCTCCCTCAAAGTACACTTCACTTTAGGATAAATGAGGGCAAGCAGACTTTGATAAAAACTCTCATTCGGATTCTCTCCCTTTCTCTTTCTTGTTTCTTTTCCCATTTTCCCCCTTCTTTCTCTTCCCTTCTTGTTCCCATTTCTTGAATTTCTTTTCAATATCTTGTCTCATGTTGGGACAATGTCATCCGTTTTTGCCTGGATTATCACATAGGATGATACATAGAAGTTTCAGATTCACAAGTCCAAAACACTTAGTACAAAATCTCAGAACTGCCTCAAAGAAATTTTGCACTGCTTCAAAAGATATTTCCAGTCTACATGAGACTTAGCTTTTGCTTTATCCTTTTGCCTTAGCCTAGGGGATGCACTCTGTAGTCTTTGAGACTTATCTCATAACATTCTTCAATAGCCATATTCTTATTCCAAAATTTGATATGACTAGTAAGGAGAGTGGTGTATTGTGCCAAAATTGTGCTAAAGTAGAAAAAGTAAAATGAGCTTAGTGAATGAAATGACAGAATTGTTTTTTTAATTGTTTTTTTATATTCTTGAATATGATGCAAACGTAGTCTAGGCATAGTTTTTATAAGACATTGCACAGACGTAGTTGTGACAACTTTTGCAAACAGTTTATGCAAATGACTCACCGTTACATATTTTCCACATCTTCAATTGAAAAGTTGAAAATTATACACAAAAATAGCTGTGTAAAAATCAAATCATGTGATGTATTCATAGAAGCAAATTGAAATGATGCAGTTTACATTACAACTTTTGTATTACCAACCTTTGACAAACATGAAATAGGCCTGATAGTGTGAATGTATTAGCAAGTTTTCATGAAATGATTTAGGGCTACACTAGATTGTAGTTCTAAAGAGGTTGAGCACACCAAGATTCTCATTAAAATGAGCCAGTGTATCTGACTGTATCACCTACAATGATATACGCATGTTGAGCCGGTGTATCTGACGGTATCACCTACAGTGATATACGTATGTTGTTGCAATGTCTTACATTTTTGACAGTATAGGGATTGGAAGCCCAATCATGCAAGCAATCAGAAACACAAAAGAATGCAACATACTGCTCTCCAGCAATCAATTTACAACTGATGACTCGTGTGAATGATTTGTTTTATTTGCTTTTATTGGATTCTTAGCGCAATGTAACTCATCTGTACCAGATTTAAATTATGGAAACAATGCTCAGAATGAGTGAGTGTCATGTTTGCTCTCCTGGCAGCTTCTTCACGAACAGGATATTCAATGTTGTGTTCAGTCATGATGTTGTTTGAACTTTTTAGATCAGATTAGAGGGGTCAGGTCAGGCTCTATGCTTTTTAATGCTGCGAAAACAAAATCAAACCTGTTTAGTTTGATGAAGCAATTTTGATTTAATTTACTTACTAAATGGAGGATAGAGGATATTCAGTTCATTTAAGTAATAGACAATTGCATTGCAACTAGTTTTCCAGTATTCTACAACTGAATGTAAGTTTGATCTTGACAATTTGCAACAATTATTGGTGCAATTTCAATTCTACAACAGAAACATGATAAAGAAAATGGTCTAACCAAGTGTAGCAGGTGATATTGCCACATCATTAATTTGATGAAGCCACACAACATAAAAAGTGAGGCAAAAATAAATGAGGCTTGCACATGATTTAAAAGAAGTAAAAAAAATCTGGCAAAATCTTAATGTTTCATACTTAATGTAATAAGTGTTTCCAGTTGAGCAAAGAAACGTGAGAATGCTGGTTTCAAGACAAAGAATGTTTGAGAATAATCGTCATGACACAGGCGCAACAGACAGGTTCTGATCAGTGACAATTATGATCGCGTGCATGTGGAGAAAAATGTTTTTGTTTTCCGCCAATTTGAGCATCAACATGTCACATTCAAACATCTGAGAGCCAGACTTCTGACGGTGGAACATGTGACGGTCCCAAACAATGTTTGAAAATGAGCAGCAACTGCTTAAAATGTTGAAAAGTGTCCTGAAAAAAAAAATTACAGTTGTAGGCGGGCAGAAACTGTGTATCAGGAAATTGCACATTCAGATGCATGACATTCAGTAAATGTGCAGTTATTTGCGGCTTCTCCAATCTCTGTCATGTCAATTTAGGCACCGAGTGGAACGCAGCCATATGGCCTCCCCCAAAATACGCCACTGCAAGAACCAAGACTTTCAGCCAGAGAGAGGTTCTTTGTGAATATCTCAGAAAGGCAGAACATTCTTGGAGGTTCTTTTGGAGATCCTTAGCAGCATGATCTTCCGGTTGACTGAATGACGATTGAGAAGCAGACATCTCTCACATGTGAGTGAGGGAAATGGCACAAAGAAGCCATGGAAGGCAAGACAGACAAAAAAAAGTAAAGCACAGAAGCAAAGGCCCAAGCAGACCGAAAAAGAAACCAGAATGAGACAGAATGACAAAAAAGAAAAAAAAACTGCAGATGCTGCTAAACAAAAGCCAAGGTTCATCAAAGTGAATAATGTGGTGACAGTGTGTTCCAGCAAGTCTGAATAAGGAAGAAGTATTTATTCATAACTTCCAGGTGAAATGCTGAATTCAGATTCAGCTTTTTGGCTGTTCATGGGTTCAGCAATATTATACTTTGGAATGGACAATAACATCATGCAGACTTCCAGCCCTTCTCACGTTACATTGAAGCTTCACTGAGGCTACATTGAAACAATTTTTGCTGAACCTCCCTCAAAGTACACTTCACTTTAGGATAAATAAGGACAAGCAGACTTTGAAAACTCTTATTCTGATTCTCTCCCATTCTCTTTTTTGTTTCTTTTCCCATTTCTCCTTTCGTTCTGTACTTTTTTGTTCCCCTTTCTTGAATTTCTTTTCAATTTTTTGTCTCATGTTGGGACGATGTCATCCATTTTCGCCCAAATTATCAAACAAGATGATACCAAGAAATTTAAGATTCACAAGTCCAAAGCATTTTGTACACAATCTGAAAACTGCCTCAAAGAATTTTTGCACAGCTTCAAAAGATATTTCCGTGCTACATAAGACATTACTTTCTTCATCCTTTTGCCTTAGCCTGGGGATGCACTCTGCAGTCTTTGAAGCCTATCTCATAACATTGTTCGATAGCAATATTCTTATTTCCAAAGTTTGATACGGCTTCAAAGGAGAGTAGGGTATTGTGCCAAAATTGTGAAAAATTGGAAAATGAGCTCAATGAATGAAATGAAAGAATTGTTTTTAATATTTTTTTAAAATATTCTTGAAAATGATGAAAAAGGAATATAGGCATAGTTTTTATGAGACATTGCACATAGTTGTGACAACTTTTGCAAAACGTTTATGCAAAGAACTCACCGTTACATATTTTTTTCCTCATCTAGAATTGAAAAAGTTAAAAAATTATGCGCGCAAATAGCTGTTTAATAATTAAATCATTGTGATGTATTCATAGAAGCAAATTGAAATGTTACAGTTTGCAACTTTTTATTTTACTGACCTTTGACAAAAGTGAAATGCATACAGGCCTAATACTAATAGCGTCCAGGTATTTTGCAAGCATTCATGAAATTATTTGGGGCTACACCGGATTAAAGATGGAGGTTGAGCACACCAAGATTCTCATTAAACTGAGCCATTGTATCTGACTGTATCACCTACAATGATATATGCATGTTGTCGTAATGTCTTACATTTTTGAGAATAAGGAATGGAACTCCTAGCATGCAAGCAATCAGAAACACGAAGGAAGACAACAGTATTTTCCAAAAATCAATTTCCAACTCTGATATTGTCATAACTCTGAAATGAAACATTCACAAAATACTTCTCTGATGAATCGGGGGTGAATGATTTGTTTTATTGGATTCTTCACACAATGAAATTGTCAACCGTACCCAGATTCAAATTATGGAAACAATGCTCAGATTGAGTGCCATGTTTTCTGTGCCTGCAGCTTTCTCATAAACAGGATGATCAATGTTACGTTCAATCATGATGTTGTATGAAACTTTTAGTTTTGTGTGTAAGTAGTAGTAGTTTAGTGTGTCTCAAATTTTCAAGTTGGAACTTCTTCTCTTAAAGAAGGGACCCCAATGGTTTAATGGCATTATCCAAAGGCGATTAAGATCTTAGCATTCTTTGGTTTTCCACAGGAAGATTATTAAATGCGCCACAAAACCACATAAATGATTAAGTAGAAGAATTAACAGAAATTCCTTTCATTTGAGGAAGGCGAAAACACCCATTGACAAACCACGACACAACCACCCCAATCAAGACCCTCCCTCTTGCAAAAGCTGCCACTTGTTCAAGACTGAGAGCTTCATTGTAATTGTGGTACATTAGAAGAGTGAAAGAAAAAGAGGCTTCTAAAGAGCATTGATTCCCAAAGTAGCAATTGAGATGATGAGAGTGATAATAAGCTTAATTATGTTGCGCTACCTAGAGATTAAATCGCTCATTACACAGTGCCATCTACTGATTACAACACTCAATCAAGAAGATTCTTGTGAAAGACTCAGCCATCAAAAAGACCCAACAAAAGACTCGAGGGAATTGCGTATGTAGCAACTTAATTAACTAAACCCACAGCCCAATCCCCTAAGGAAAATCCAGGCAACATTTTTATCAATATTAAATGGTTTGTTACCAAGACATTCCAACTGATAAGGGTTGATTGCAAAGAGACACTTTGACGTTTAGTACCGCTAGTCCTCTAGATTCAATGATTTTCTAACTGGGAGTTGTTTAGTAAACAACGAAGAGCTGGTTAGAGTATAGAATATAATTGAATTATAATGGCTTTTGAAATTTGTCTGTCAATATATCCAAGTCAGTTTATGTTTTTTTAAATTCCACTATTAATCCAGAGTTAAGCATAATCAGTTGCCTCAAACCTAATGCCACTTACTGAAGAGGACATCTGCTATTATATATATATATATTGAATATTGAATATCAGTCACTCAAAGCCAGTCACTGAAGCTAAATAATCAACAAAGCCATAAGCTGCATGAAGTCCGTTCAAGCTACATGTATGTAGACACTGTAAACCACACAATCACTTAAATTCACCCTAAAGGGTCTTTTAAGAAAATCTGCAGCTAATGAACCTGGGTAATTACCCCATGGGGAAGAATGGGGATAAGATTTTGGGAACTTTCTCTGTTTCATAATCTAATTCCTCAGTGAGCTATTAAGATTCTGCTAGATACGTGTGATTTAGTTCTCCCAAGAGATTTTGTAAAACTTGTAGACTTGCCTCAAACTGACAATCACAGCATCTATAATAATTAGAAACTTCACTAAGATGTTTCCCTATTGATTCTGCCCATGGTAGACAATAACGTACATTGAAAAGCAACATAGTACGAATTGGTTGATGCATGGACATTGTTTCTCTGTGGAAATTGCCTTTTTCGTGTATGCTGTATGGCTCCTTTCCTTTTGAAGAACTCTAATAGAGTTGATTTTTCTTCGATATGTACAACACAGGTGTTAGCCTTCACAGTTATTGTTTGGGTTTGCAACAGGAGATTATACCTAAACATACCTAAATATATGACAAGGTGTAGCAGTAGCCAAAAACTAATGGTTCTCTGTGATATTATCAGAAGCCCAAGGTCACCTTTGACCCTGAAAGCCCTGAAGGGATTTTCTTGGATTTAATTATAAGAGCATGTTGCTTGATGTTTCAAGTTTTGTTGGCTCCAGTTTGTTGTAATTCTTTTGTGTGAAATAGCAATTGCTTAATCCTGTGTTTTTTTATCACCACAGTTGTGTGAGTGACCACAGTGTGTAAATTGGCAACCTCATATTCTAAGATTTGCTGGAGCTTGTTTTTGGATGAATGCATACTAGAGTCAAGGATGCTAAATCCGTCCACTTTTGGCTGAAACTATATTTCCAGGAAAATGGCAAAAGTTACAAAAATAAAAATCAGTCCATTGGAAAGGGTATATTCCGTTTTATCATCAACACTCAAAAAAGTTAAATATTCAAATAATTTTGGTTGAAACCATGGCAACAAAGATTGAAGGTCAGGTCACCTAAATCCGTCCACCTTGCTGGTAAATCTGTCCAGCGAGGATGGTAAATCCGTCCACTGGGCATAGTACAGCTCTCAAGTATCATATCTCTTTATTTTTTCAAGTTTTGCAATTTATTACGTCTTACAAAGGTTTTTGTGTCGATTTTGGAATTATGATTCACTGATTACACATATGATAGAAGAATTAAATGATAGAGGTTAAGTTAACTTGGAATAATTCCAATTGACTGCCTCAATTACAATTAAATAACCTTTTAATCCAACCGAAGTGGAATAACTGTTCCTATCTAATTTCTGAATCAGAAGAATGCCATTTAAGATAATTTAAAGTCATAGAAGTGCTTTAAAAGTTCATTTTAAATGGGTGGACGGATTTACAAACCTCCTATCAGGCCACTTTCAAAATATTGATGGTAATTCCGTCCACCTTTATATCCATTGTATTTCATTTCATGGTATCACAATTTTACAAATCCAGCAAGAATAGTTTAATTTTGCATCTTATTTAACGATTTTTACCTTATAAAAGTTTGTTTGTTGATAGGAATAGGCCTATAATATCATTAAGTCCCACTTCTGTAATTATCAAAAATGGCTATGATGACGTCACAGAATTTGATTGTTTTTTATCCTTTGTTTTAAAATGGACCTTAATTGTGATTAAAATACTTTTTAACATAATAAATACGGCAAAATAGTTTGAAAAAAAGTTTATCTTGCTTTTAAAACTCACACAATTGTAATAGACATATTTATATGCATACAGGAGGGGGTTGACGGATTTACCCTCCTGGACGGATTTACCATCATTGACTCTAATCCCCTTAACTGCAAACATAAACACCAAAACAGCCCCTTAATCATGTTAATACAAAAACATTGTCATTATGGTGCAACCCTTTGAGGCCATTATCTCAACCTTCTCAGCGAATCACAGACGCTCAGAGAATTGGGTCAGGTCAGTTTGAGGTTATGCTGGGCTCCTGGAAAACTCAGCCAAGTGAGGAGTGAGCAACCTTGTTTCATTTTACTATCATTGGTATATAGCGGCTACGGCCTATGTGTAAAACAACATTATTGTATTGTTGACAAAAAAGCTTATGTGGGGAGTTGTTTGTAATTACTGCTGTTTATGTGATTGTGCACAGCAAATTTAATATCAACTACCTGAAGAGAGCATTGAAAGTAAATATAGCAAGCAATATTGCAACGTCATTAATGTAATGTGAGAGCCTAGCATGAAAAAGATGTGAAAAAGTTACATGAATCAAACACATCTGGTTTAAGAAGACATGGCTCTTAAAATCTTACAAGACGTTCCTGTTTTGAAACTTAATTCAATAATTGTCTCCTGTTGGGCTGTCAGCAAAGAAACTTGAGAATCTCGGTTTGATGACAAAGAAAGCTTGGGAGCAATTATCATGAAACAGATAAAACAGACAGATTAAGATCAGTGGCAATCATCATGTTCTTGTTGTGATGGCAAAAATTTAAAAGAAGGTTTTTAGTTTTCTGCCAATTTGAGCATCAAGATGTGAAACTCGCACTTGAAACGTGAAGATCTGATAATCAAACTTCTGACAGCTGAACATCAGATGTCCTGATGTTGTTGAAATGCAGAAATGGAAAGAACTGGTCAAAATGATGAAACAATGAAAAGTTGTCACCAATGAAAACGGTTAAATCGGACAGATTGAGATCAATGTCTATAATAATAGCAATCATGTGCATGTTGAGTCAGACAAAAAAAATTTGCAGTGTTTTAAAAATGTATTGATGCTACAAGAGGCAGCTTCACAAAGCCAAGGTTCATCAAAGAGAATAAAGGTGTGACAACGATGTGCTCCAGTGGATTTGTGGAAGTATTTTGTCATTTTAGTGTTTAAAACTTCATTCTCAATTGCGGCCAAGTTCAGGTAACCAGATACAGGTTCATTGATGTTACCTTAATGACAAGACTTTATTTGAACTGCATAACACTGTGGCACCAAAGTGTAAAACGTGAACAGAAACGACATAGAGAGTGGAATCTTGGTGGAATGTGGAAACATCAGTCAGCCTTGGTATAGTGCATTGAGATTTCAATTGAGACAATGCTAAAGCTAAATCTCTACAAAACCTCCTTCATGATGCACTTCCCCTTAAGAAGACAGAACAATTCGAAGACATTGGATCTGTCTGGCTTGCTGTCTCTCCTTCTCTGTCTTTCTCTTTCTTTGTCCTCCTTCTCATGTTTTCCCCTTTCTTTCTTTTCTCTTCTTGTCCCCCTTTCTTGAATTCCTTTTCAATTTCTTGTCAAAGTTTTCGTCTCAATGACATGCAGACACGATGTCGTCCGTTTTGCCTCAATAATCAAAAAGGCTTTGGAAATAAAAAACATGATAGAGACGATCATACGTAAAAGTTTCAGGTATAAAAGTACAAAACCCTTGCTACTCTATCTGAAAACTGCTGCAAAGGAATGTTGTACTGCCTCAAAAGATACTATTACAGACTTTGCTCTCCCTTACATAAACTTGATCATCTTGAAAAATATATCGTGTTCAATAGCAGTATTCTTATTTCCAAACTCTGATGTGCCTTTAGATAAATACCAGCATCTTACTTTGCCAAAATTGTGCAAATAGGGCAATGTGAGCAAAATGGTCGACTTATGTTTATATACTCTAGATTGGATAAGACTTAAAAAATTAAGTTATACCAAAAAAACGGTCACATAAAACTGAATTTTTGTATGTCTTCTATAAGACATTAGGCACACATAATCGTTTATTCTTGCAAGTTTGTGTCAACTTCAATTTGTAGGTTAATGAAGAAGTCTCTGCTGAAATGAAATTACATGTTTTATGACAAACATGTTGCAGAGACTCGTAGAATAATGTACTGGTTCATGATCATTAGATATTTTAAAAGGGGTTGGGTTGGATTTATTTTCAATGAGCATTTATATTATTTCACAAAAACTTCGAATGCAGTTATTTCTTTCATGCTTGCAACTTCTTCCTGAATCAAACAATTCTATGTTGAAAAAAAAAAACTATTGGTAATGATTTTTTTCAACACTGCTTGGATATTATTTATTTTTTTGGTTGGGCAAAAAAAGGAAATTATTTCAAATGAAATCCAAAAATCACCTCCAGCATCTTCGACCCGTCCAAAGATACATTTTTGCACATAAGTTATGGCTCTGAATTATTTGAATGCAGGTGAAGAGTTTTAGTTTCTATTGGTATTTGCACTGCTTGCAAAAAAAGTTTATGCTCTTCTGAGTTTGAAATCCATATTGCCTGGTATGTTACAAAATGGCTGACTAAATTAATGGCATTAACTCTCTTTTAGGGAAAATGTCTGTGTTTGATGTTCCTGTAACTCAAAGAAACTGCATTAACGGTGCAAATCAAACAAATGGCACACATTGTGCGAACCGCGTTGGTGCCATAAAAAGGCGTAATGAGCCAAATGTGTGAAGAATAACAAACAAACTTTTGCAGGCCCATCTCTGCAATTGCCAAATGGAATCAATTTGTCTCTCGCACCATTTATCACTCCCATTGTTTCTTCTTCATTCGCAAAACCATTGGCCAGAAAGGAGATCAATTTTAAACCAGGGATTCCCAGTACAAGGAGATTTCACAATGAGAAATACACACTGAAGTTGAG
The DNA here is from genome assembly GCA_026936325.1 of Platynereis dumerilii. Lineage (NCBI taxonomy): Eukaryota > Metazoa > Annelida > Polychaeta > Phyllodocida > Nereididae > Platynereis > Platynereis dumerilii. Next base: position 18,334,593 of record JAPTHN010000005.1, on the reverse strand, counting down.
AGAAGTTGCACAAATGACATTGGTACAAATCCTAGATTTGTGTTTTGCAAATTTGTGCGAGGAGTTGTTGCATAACGCAGTGAATTAAATCAGAAGTTTTGACAGAATAAACAATAGCATAATGCATATTGATGCTTGTTCCCTGTTGAGTCTTGTGGTCACATATTGCATTGTACAATGTAATAGTTATAGCAACCAGTGGGGAATATCCAACTTTGTGATCCATAATAACTTAAGAGACAAGGATCAGTGAAAGCCACCCTTTGTGCATGTGCAGACAGAAAAAAAATATAAAGATGGGTTTTGGTTACCGCCAATTTTGAGTGTGAACATGTGACATTAGAATATATGAGAGCCAGACTGCTGACAGAAAAAAACTCTCATTTCTAAATGATACCAAAATGGAAATAATGACCAAAAATGATGAAACAGAAATTAAAAAGGCAAGGAAAAATATGTGTTTTCACCAACAAACCAATTGTCAGCAAATGTGTGAATTTCGGTGGTTTGATCTTCTGGTTGACCAGAAGAGAATGCAGAGCAGATGATGCCTCTCACATTTGAGGAGCCAAGTGACAAAAATAAACCACAAAGGACAAAAAGGGAGAGGCAAGGGCACAAACAAATGAAAAAAAGGATTCATATAGAGACCAAAATGAGACAGAATTATATGAAAAAACTCAAGCAATCTGCAAGATGCTGCTAGAAAAAAGTGAAAGAAGCAAACTAAACAAAAGCCAAGGTTCATCAATGAGAATTGAGATGTGATGGCAGTGTGCTCCAGCAGGTCTGAGGAAGTATTTATTCACAAATTGAGGCTAAGCTCCAACACAACCTGGCTCAGGCTCAGGCTCAGACACTTTACTTTTGCCATGGGAATTTCTCTGAACATCTTCTACAAATCTTTGCAGTCAGTGAATTGTGAAACGTGTCGTTAGAATGGGGCAGAGAAATTTGCCTTCTGGTAAAATGAGTAGCCTTTCATGAAAGCTCAGAGCACAGACATGAATGCTTGGAGTGCACAGAGACAGCCTCACCTGTTCTGCAACATGGTTCCCATAGACCTAAGTGAAACTTGAAACATTAAAAAAGGCGAATCTCTCCCCCTCTTTTCCTCTTTCCTCTGTTGCTTAAATTTTTCCATCTCTTGTATCTTCATTTCTTTTCAGAGATTTCTTTTTGTCAAAATATTTTTCGCGTGTCGGTGATATTTAATTCATTTCTTTACCAGTAATTATACACCCAAGATAATGAAAAACATGGTAGAGAAAGGGCGAGACAAGAAAACCCAGATTTCACAAATATTCCCTGAAAACTTTTTGAAAATGCCCCAAAGACTTCTATCTCCCTTGAAACATATTTCCCCATTACAAAGGCCTAATACTGCCATATCCTTTAGCCTAAGCCTGGTTGTGCACTCCTAAGTCTTTGAAACTGAGCTCATAACTTCTTTCAAATCAATATTCTCCTTATGATACTCTTCCTCATTTGATGTGGCTTCAAAGGAGCATTGCGTTTACATATTGCACCAAAATTGCATAAGATGAAAAAGTAAGCCTAACTTAGAAATTACATGAATTTGCAGAATATTATGAATTTAAGAATTCATACTGATATATAAATCTTTAGGCAAGCATTTCTGATATCAGGAAGAGTGAGCGAATAGTACAAACTTCACAAAAAATTTTATACAATGGAGCTTACAGCCAAATATATCTGTGAACAAGACGAAATAGGGATATCGGATGTACATATAAAAACTGAGACATACAAACTCAAAACAAACTTCTAGCAACAAACTAGACCTAGCAACAAACTTAGCTTCAAAGAATTGTCCTCGCCTTGCACAAAACAGTAATACATGGAGAAGACTAATGTCAGATCTTTCATCCAGGACTAAAATTAAAAATAGAATATATATATGTAGCTTCTCCCAGTATCGTCTACCTATATTTCACAAATGCTTTTCTTCATACACCATGCTGCCCATGCAGGCTGTCTTACCAAAATATATTTTGAACCACAGCAAAAAACAAAAACAAAAACAAAAAGCAGAGAAATAATATTGCCTGAAATCTGAATTGAAACATTCACAGAATACTTCACTGATATGAATGATGCCTCTTATTGCCGTTAAAGTTTATTGAACTCTTCACACCTTGAAATTAACACCCCCCCCTCCCCCCTGTGTAGACCAAAACCATAGAAACAACAGAATGAGTACTAAGTTCACCTGGCAGCATTCTAATGAATAGGACAATTTAATAGGTTTAATTAAAAAAAAAAGGCAAGCCAGATTCCATGGAGGTCAGTAGTCAAGTGACAATATATTTTCATGAACAACTGAACTGAAAATTCTCAAAATAAGATCATTTATAAGCACATCATCAATATGTATGTACAGCAAGTTATGTCAAGTATGAGAAAAGTCCGTTTCAATAAACGTCAATGGAATACAATACCCTTTCTCGTAACAAAATTTAAAGTGAACATACAAATACTGAAGATGAATGTGTCAATACTGGTGCACTGCAAACACATATTCAGGCAAATGCCTGTCTTTGATGTTACCACTTGTGAATTGAAGACAGAAGCGCAATGCCTCAAAACTCTCAAATGGCACAAATTGTGCAAACCACGGTTAAACCATAAAAATGCATAATAAGGCAAATGTGTGAAGAATAACAAACAAACTTTCCCAGACCCATCTCCACAATTGCCAAATGGAATCAATTTGTCTCTCGCACCATTTATCACTCCCACTGTTTCTTCTTCGTCTGCAAAACCATTGGCCAGAAAGGAGATCAGTTTGAGACCAAGGATTCCAGTACAGGGAGAATTCACAATGCGAAATATTTGCTGTGAAATTTACAAAGAGATTATTTTAGCAAGTAAACATAATTTTAAGTTAAATTGCTTGGCGGTGATAATTTGAAGATTAATCTTAAGTGGCTCTTACTGCGGTTTTGTAAAATCTACTTGTGGTGTAATAATTCCAGTAGGTCAATTCTGAATTCTTAAGGAGGTAATTCACAGAGGATTACAGTAAGACAATGAGGAAAATTACACGATTCAATGCAACTTTTGCATGTGATTCTCATGTACATCAGTTTGTTGCAAAATTGGTTGTGATGCACATTGCTTTGCACCCCAGACGTGCCTTAATATGGTGTTGAGCATCAGTCATGTAATGAAACTGTTAGAAAGCTCAGTTTTTGTAATGATTAAATAATGGCACATTCAGATGCATTTAGATTGCTGCCCTTGTTTACAACACATTTTTCATACTTTGTTGTAATTACTTGATTATATCACATTACCAAGTTTGCAATGATGTGATATGTGTTGATAACACAAATGAAGGTTGATATTTGTAATTACTTTAATCTGTGCAGAACATTTTCATTTCCTAATAATGACCATGTACTTCATGTATTAGTCTTTTTGTTTATCACACGGATATCATAAGTGATGTCGCAGTCTTTTAGGTGTCTCATCATCTTCTGAAATGAGACGCTTCCTTATTTCCACTAAACTTATTTTTCCGCTGGCGAATTGTGGACCTCAATGTCTTTACGGTATTACCTGAAACGTGAAAACAGCATAATATTATTTCGTTTGCAAATGAAAAGATTCTTAAATACAGCACATAAGTGATATAACCACATAAATGCTTTAGTAGAGGAATTTTGAAGAATTAACAGAAATCCCTTTAGTGTGAAGATGACAAAAACACCTGTTAGAGAACTGCAAAAAAGAGGAAGAGGAGGCCGAGATGAAAACTGCCCCACCGTTTCAAGATTGATAACTTGATTCAAAATGTGGTAGGGGAGACCGGGGTTAGTTGGCACACTCATTTTTATATTTGCTCTGGAGAGCAAACGGTACAAGATATTCACACCAAATTTTAGCATGTGATAGTGAACGTGTTTAACTCAATGATCAGCCCAAGAGATATTGTAAATCATTATTGAAATTTGTGTCAGAGATACAAACTTCCAGAAAATTTTTTGATTCAACTAACCCCGACCCCGGGGTTAGTTGAAGCGCCGTAAAAATTTGGAGACAACTTCTTATAAAAGGGGTTTCCTTTGCGTAACTGACATCCCTATGATGACCACCAGCTTCAGTACAACACTCATTTGAAAAGAAATTGTATACTGTAATTTACTAAATTTTTTGTCTATTTTTTGCAAAAAAGCTGGTTTTTCCGTATTTCCCTTTCAATAATGCAAACATGCACTGTAGTAGTCCTAAACTGCACTAACTCCGACTAACAATGACTTGCAAGGCAATTTGAACACTTGAAATCTATGTTACGGCCAACTCCGCCATGCATGATTCAACTAACCCCGTCACACCTGGAACACAATAGTGGCTTATTTTTCAGTCTTATCAAAGTCACACAACAAAAAGCTTCTGGGTGTGGATTAGGCATGGATTTGCTTATTTAGAAATAAGGTTACTTCACCTGGATTAAAATCATAGCTATACAATAACCCCCCTCGAAGACTGAGCAAACAAGTTACTAGAGCACCCAAAAAACAAACTTTCTTGCCTACAGAATTAGCATTTTGAAATTTTGAATGAATAAAGATATGATAACATGTGCCAATAAACAGGGTATCTACCAGAAGTATCAGTTTGACCAAAAATTTAAAATAAAGCTAATTTTAGGCCAAGATTCGACTAACCCCGCGATTCAACTAACCCCGGTCTCCCCTACATTAGAAAGGTGAAAGACAGAGGCTTCTGAAGAGCATTGATTCCCAAAGTGGCAATTGAGATGATGAGAGTGATAATAAGCTTAATTATGTTGCGCCACCTAGAGATTAAATCGCTCATTACACAGTGCCATCTACTGATTACAACACTCAATCATAAAGATTCTTGTTGGAAGCCGAGCAATCTAAAAGAATCAACAAAAGACTCGAGGGAATTGCTCATGTAGCAACTTAATTAACTAAACCAACAGCCCAATCCCCTATGGAAAATCCAGGCAATGTTTCTTGCAATTTTTCTGAGGCGTTTTGTCTTGATGATCCTTCCAAGTTGAAGTTCCAACTATTAATGGTTTAATTGCCCTGGGAGTTAGTAACGCCTAAGCAAGGAATTCCCAAAGCAGTTGTGTTATTAATCTTGGGCCTTGAAGAGATGTTAATTAATGGGAAAAGAACAAGTTATTGAGATGATTTAAGCAATAATACATCTCAATTAGATTCTTACGAATATGGAGATTTCAGCAAACGTAATGAAAGAAAACTATTGCAGTCCTTTGAAATTCCATGACCAGTGCTCATTTTCAAACACAAGGTCCCCATTTAGGACTCTGTACCACAATATCGTTTCATTAATAGAGGAAATTACTCAACAATAGTCAAGAATCAGAACAAACCTGACGTTGCCACAGACTAAAAGAGCCCGCAAAGTCATGACAGTGAACAAAAATCATTGTTCCTTCAGTTTCCTGCGTGCGTATTGCTCAGTTTAGTCATAGTTTCAAATCAGACCATTCTTGCTTGTCACAAGGCATTTCTTGGTCCAGATCTCTGTGGTGCCTTAAATGCACCCTGTCAATCCCATTCCTTCAACTCATCTCAAAATTCAATCAATTTAATTCAGACCCACTTTGCCCCATTTCCTTGCATTCATTTAAGATGGCCATTGGTTTTTGTCCCTTTTTTAATTTATTTTTGTGTTAGGAAGAAAGATTGGAGATTGGAGAGAGGAGGGGATCATTCTTCTCTCATAAAAATTAAGACAGACAAGAAAGAAAACTGTTTAATTAAGCCTTTTTAATTTGAATTATTTGGTTTAACTTGATTAAGAAAGCTGCCAATCTTATAATTATGTTAAATTGAGGTCACTCAGTATGTTGACAATTCAGTCTTTCAAGTAGTTCTTTCAGCAAATCCTTCTTACTGCATGTTTGTGAGCAAGATAGTCAGAGACCTGGCGAATGCGATTCTTAAACAATTTTGGTTTCAATTTTGGATGTCTGAAGTCATTATGCATAGCTACCATATGCTATTTTACCAGGCAACAGTAGCCTGCGAAATCAGTTGCGAGCGTCAGTGAGCAGGCTACAACATTTCACTTGAGCTGTTCTATTTCACTTCCTCGCTTACATGAAATTCTGAGGCAGCTGGGCGCGGACCTGACAGACAGCAGCGTGGACTTTAGAGGCAGCAGTTCTAGTGCCCTATATTCCAATTCGATACCCAATTCAATGTGAATTTCGTCAGTCTGCAGCCTCGCTCGCTCGCCTGCTTCTACAGCAGACTGCTCATTCAGCTATTTGACTGTTATAACATTGAGGCTTACAATAACATAATATCATTGTCTTGCATACTTTTTTGTTCTGGATATTCTCTCAATCAATTTATACATCAATCTATCAAGCCATCACTACTCATGAGATTCACCTGATGTATTGTTTCCAATACTGCTGATGAAGCCTTAAAAACTATGAAAGATTCATAAACAATGTCCAAATTGTCCATTCATCAACCATCTTGTGGTATTCTTGTGCACATGCTGCCTTTCATGGCTTATCAAGTAGAATCGATAGGGAAACATCTGAGTAAAGTTTCTAATTACTTTAGATCCCATGATTGTCACTTGAGGCGAGTCTACAAGTTCACCCAAATCTCTCGGGACTACTCAATCACAGATATCTGACGGAATCTTAATAGCTTACTGTGGAATTAGATTAGAAAACAGAAAAAGTTCCTTAAATCTTATCCCCATTCTTCCCTGTGGGGTAATTACCCAACTTCATTAGCTGTAGATTTCTTGAAAGACCCTTGAGGCTGGGTTAAAGTTAGTAAATGTTGATTTAAGTGACCGCATGAATGCGGATCAACTCTCGTCATGAAAAATACTTTACTTTTGTGGAATGCCAATGAATATAGCAGATTTAGTCTCAAGTTATTGTAACTGCTTTCGTTAAGATTTAATTGAAATAAATTGTTCCTTATATTATCTTGATCATTCATTTAATTGTTTTGCCATAGATTTATCCAGCTTCTTCTGGTGCAAGATTAATAGAACTACTTTGGAATTTCTTGATTAAGAATTGCTGACTCGCTTGGCAATTTGAATGCTGCAAAAATGTTGTTAAAACTGTTGCCTGGATTATCTTTTGAGAAATTGGCTGTTGATTTAGTTAATTAAGTTGCTGAATGAGGTATTTCTAAGAGTGATTTGTGGATTCTTTTAAATTACTGCATATCTGGTTAGAATCGAATACATGTACTGTAGATAAGAATGTTGTAATCAGTAGATGGCACTGTGTAATGAGAAATGTAATCTCTAGGTGGCGCAACAGAATCTCACACTTATTATCACTCTAATCATGCCAATTGCTACTTTGAGAATCAATGCTCTTTACAAGCCTTTTTCTTTCACTTCTGTTACAATATTTGAACCAAGCTCTTAATCATTGAATAACGAAAGTATTGTTTGTTTGAGGTCCTCATCACCCTTGCACTAAAGAGTTTCAATTCCTTCTCAGACTTAATTGTTAGCTCGGTTGTACAATGTCTCTAATACCTGTAGGTGTGGCTGTTATATCTGTTGTGTCAGCGTGTGCTTGCCTCTAGAGTATGTGAATGGGAGCTATAGTGCTGTATGACGGTTCTTGTTGGTGGTTTGGAGTTTTGAAGTAATAACACAGGTTTGACAAATTTACAACAACCAAAAATTGGTTTTTCCTAAATCATTGTATTGCTTCTTTTAAAAGTTGCACAAGTATTGCAACATGCATGGCCCTGGCACTGATGAGTGTGAATTGTGCAACTTATCTCATCTCCCTTGGAATTTCTCATTGTTTATTCTCCCTGAACTGGAATCCCTGGTCCCAAATTGATCTCCTTTCTGGCCATTGGTTTTGCAAATGAAGAAGAAACAATGGGAGTGATAAATGGTGAGAGAGACAAATTGATGATTCCATTTGGCAATTGCAAAGTGGGCCTGGACAAGTTTGTTAGTTATTCTTCGTACATTTGCCTTATTATAAATGCATTTTTATGCCATTGTTGCAGTTCACACCTTTTGGGAGATATTTTGTCTTGCTTGCCATTTCACACAGAAACATCACACAAATTTGTGATGCATTTTAAAGTTAATCCAAAATAAATGTAAGTAACCTACCAATATGTCAACCTCATCTGCAAGCATTTCAAAGTGTGAGTATTTGCATATTGTTCATCGCAAAAGTTATGAATGTGATGCTCTGAAACTGCATTTTTCTCTATTTATAAAAATGATAACTTGGTGGTACATTTGCAAATCTTACTCCCTGTATATCAGAAAAAATTAGTTGATGTTTGTGTCAGACATACTTAAAATAGCTGCTTTTATGATGTGATATGCTGTTATCTCATTGATTGAGAATCCATGCGCCCACAAGCAGGTTGTGAATGTATCACCCGTTTGACAAGCATAAAAGCAGAACTGTACAGATTAATTTGTGTAAAATGAAGAAATACCTCCATCAATTTTCACTGTTAAAGACTGGTTTATGAGATGGCTGCCAGCAATGTGAACATGATTCCGGCCATTGTGCAATGTTATTTCCATAATTTTGATCTGTCGGGGGGATGTTAATTTAAGGGTGTAAAGAATTCAATAAAAGCAAATGAAACCCATCATTTATTGTGAGTCACAGTGAAGTATTTTGTGAATGTTTCATTTCCGATTTGTGGCAATAGAAATATCGGTTTGAACGAGAAATACATTGAACTCGAAAATAGTCATTATGATGGTTCAGTCTTGTTCTGTACCAGCTGGTGAGAAGTTACCAGTAGTCTGCCTTATTTTGTAGCAATTTGAAAATCCAATAGAAGCTCATTGTAATGCTTTGAATTCTCCATAAGTTCTGTTATATCTTGAAGGTTTTGGCACAGTATTTTAATACCTGTTTGTACACTTTATGAAGGTGAATGCGACGCGTTGAAAATGTATCAGTTCTGCTGTATTGAAAAATTCTCTTCACATTTTATTCAGATTTGACTGCATCCGTGTTCATAGATGCAAAGTGTACTGTATATGTAAAGAATATGAAGAAGACCATTTATGCTGTGCAGCTCTTTGACGTCATAAAAAGTTTGTCGTAAGTTATCACTGTGTATTTCTTGCATGAATGATCAGTTTTGACATAAGTCTCTTCATATATTTTGCTATGTCTTGTTATATAGAAAGTTCTCAGAAGAAAAGTTTGTTGCAATTTTGTTTGAAGTTTCTGCAGTGTACCTCAAAATAATCAATTTTGTTTTTTAAATACCTTTATATTTGGCCTGTTGTGTTCCCAACTCTCTTTAAAAGATTATATTTGGCTGTTAGCACTGTGGACTTTTGTAAAGTTCGCAAAATCTTCTCTCTGTAGCTGAAACAAGATATATTTGCCAAGAGTTTTAAACTTCATGTTGTGTCATTAATGCATATAATTTGTATTTTAGGCAAATTTTTTAATCTTTTGCAATTTAGGCACTTAATGCAGTGCTCCTTTGAGGCCGTATCAAATATGGAAGTATATCATAAGGAGAATATTGATTTTGGAAGAAGTTATGAGGTTGGATTCAAAGACTTAGGAGTACCACGGCTAAAGGATATGGCAATATGAAGTCTTTGTAGCAGGGAAATATGTTTCAAGGCTGATATAAATCTTTTGAGGAATTTTCCTAAAGTTGTCAGAGATTATTTGAGAAATGGTGGCTTTCTTGTGTAACTGTTTTTGTGGTACTAGTACTATTTCTCTGTCATCTCAGGTACGTCTGTACTGTGTTGTTCAGTATCTTAAGTGTGTGATTTCAAGGCAAGAAACGAATGACACCCTACTGTATGTGAAAAATATTTTGAACCTTGTGGCATGCAGCACAGGTGAAATGGTATCTGTGTTTTATTAGCATACATCTCTGTACTCTTAGTTTTCATGATACTCTGTTTTACCAGAAAGCAAATTTCTCTGCCATGTTCTACTCACACATTTCACGATTCACTGACTGCAAAGATTTGTGTTTGACATTCAAAGAAATTCTCATGCCAAAAGTAACGTGTCTGAGCCTGTGAGCATCTGAGCTTTCACCAGATTGCGTCCAGTTCAGTTGCAATTTGTGAATAAATACTTCCTCATACCTGCTGAAGCACACTGGCGTCACATCTCCATTTTCCTTGATGAACCTTGGCTTTTGTTTAGTTTGCTTCTTTTACTTGCTTCTTGCAGCATCTTGCAGATGGTTGGAGTTTTTTCATCATTCTGTCTCATTTTGGTCTCTTTATGGGTCTTTTTTGCTGTTTGTTTGTGTCTTTGCCTCTCCCTTTTTGTCTTTGTGGCTTCTTTGTGTCACATGGCTCACATGTGATAGGTGCCGTCTGCTGTGCGATTCACTTCTGGCCAACCAGAAGATCATGTCACCAAAATTCAGAAATCTGCTGACAATCTGTTTCTATGGGAAAATGCGTTTTTTGCCTTGTCTGTTTAAAGTCTGGTTTCATTATCTGTGGCCGTTTACATCCCTTTTTTCTACATTGATATCTAACTCTTAAGTGAGTTGTTTTGCTGCCAGATTCAGGCAACCTGGTACAGGTACGTTGATGTTACTTTTGTCATGGGAATTTGTGTCAACTACATTACGCTACAGGTGTTACTGAAGTGTAAAATGTGAACAGAAACGACATAGAGAGTGGCTTCTTGATGAAACATGGAAACTTCGCTCAGCCTTGGTATAGTGCATAGGGACTTCGGTTGAGACAACGCTCAAGCTGAATCGTCTACAGAACCTCTACAAGATGCACTTCACCTTAAGAAAGTAGAACAACTCGAAGACATTGGGTCTCTCTGACTTGCTGTCTCTCCTTCTCTTCCTTTCTCTTTCTTTGTCCTCCTTCTCATGATTTCCCCTTTCTTTTCTTTCTTTCTTTTCTCTTCTTGTCCTACTTTCTTGAATTTCTTGTCTATTTCTTGTCAAAGTTTTCGTCTCTTGCAGACACGATGTCATCCGTTTTGCCTGAATAATCAAAAAGGCTTTGGAAAATAAAAGACATGATAGAGATGATCATACAGTAAAAGTTTCTGATTTAAAAGTGCGAAACACTTGCTACTCTATCTGAAAACTGCTGCAAAGGAATGTTGTACTGCCTCAAAAGATTATAGACTTTTTTTTCTCTTATGCGGGGGGGATAAACTTGATCATCTTGAAAACTATATCGTGTTCAATAGCAATATTCTTATTTCCAAACTCTGATGTGCCTTTAGATAAATGCAAGTATCTTACTTCAAAATGCCAAAATTGTGCAAATGGGGCAATATGAGCAAAATGGTTGACTTATGTTTATATAGATCTACTCTTACTTATGAAAGTTATACCACAAAAACGGTTACAGAAAACTGAATTTTTGTATGTCTTTTATATTATGGGTACTCATAATCGTGCAAACTGCACGCAACAGAATTTATTCTTGCATAGTTTGTTTCAACATCAATTTGTAGGACAATGCAGAAATCTCTGCTGAAATGAAATTACATGTTTTATGACAAACATGTTGCAGAGACCCATAGAATAATGTAAATGGTGGATGATCATCAGATATTTTAAAAGGGGGTTGGGATGGATTTATTTTCAATGATTATTTATATTATTTCACAAAAACTTCGAATGCAGTTATTTCTTTCGTGCATGCAACTTCTTCCCGAATCAAACAATTCTATGTTGAAAAAAAACTATTGGTAATGATTTTTTCAACACTGATTGGATGGCATTTATTTTTTTGGTTAGCTGAAAAAAGAATTTAATTATTTGAAATGAAATCCAAAAATCACCTCCTGCATCTTCGACCCATTAGATACATTTTTGCACATAGGTTATGGCTCTGAATTATTTGAATGCAAGTGAAGAGTTTTTGTTTCCTTGGTATTTGCTCTGCTTGCAAAAAAAGTTTATGCTCTTCTGAGTTTGAAATCCATATTGCCTGGTATGTTACAAAATGGCTGAATAAATTAATGGCATTAACTCTCTTTTAGGGAAAATGTCTGTGTTTGATGGTCCTGTAACTCAAAGAAACTACATTAACGGTGCAAATTAAAGAAATGGCACACATGGTGCAAACCACGTTGATGCCATAAAAAGGCGTAATGAGGCAAATGGGTGAAGAATAACAAACAAACTTGTCCAGGCCCATCTCTGCAATTGCCAAATGGAATCAATTTGTCTTTCGCACCATTTATCACTTCCATTGTTTCTTCTTCATTCGCAAAACCATTGGCCAGAAAGGAGATCAATTTGAGACCAAGGATTCCAGTACACAGAGATTTCACACAGAAGTTGAGAGAAGTTGCACAGATTACATTAGTGCAATCCAAAATTTGTGTTTTTACAATGTTTGTATGGAGAATTATTGCAATGCACAGTGAACAAACAGAAATTGTGATGAAATTAATGTTAAGCATAATGTATATTGATGCTTGTTCCCTGTTGAGTCTTGTGGTCACATTATTGCATTGTACAATGTAGTAGAGTAGGTCGGGGCAAGAAGCCCGGGTTAGGTGAGAGGCCCCCCCAGGCTTATATCCAAACTTACATTTTTGGTGCGTTTATCTAATGACAGGATTGAAGCTAGAGGGGTTTTAGGTGACGTCACAGATTTTCAGGGCAAACAGCACCAAACTATAGTAGAAATTAAGGAAAGAAAAAAAGGTGCATGGTTTTTGTAACTTTGACTAATTCTGTGAAAGGGATTGTCAGAAATAACTTTGGAAATTTTTAAAAGTACAATGGATATCTGCATTGCTTCACTTTATAACTATCACATCGATATGATTTGGATCATGTTTTTTGCATTTTAGTTCAAAATATAGAGGTCAAATTAAAATATGTGGGTTTGGGGCGAGAGGCCCCACATGATAAGGGGCATGAGGCCCCCTTCACTGGGGGGTCGAAGCTGCTTCAGGAACCATTAATAATGTGTACTTTACATTTAAACTTGATAGAATAGCTAATTAAAATAGAAAAAAATTGGGTCCAAAATTGAAACAGGGCAAAAAATATTAAAAAATAAAAGTATGAACAGAAAAATTCTGAAATTCAGAAAAAGTGAATGGAATGCCTTAAAAAGGATAGAAGAACCCTAAGAAATAACTTTTAGGCTGAATGCGCTCGCAAAAAAAATTGCTATAGGATTATAATAGGGGGGTAAGAAGGCAATTTTAATTTTTTTACAAAAATGGCTGTAACTCCTTTATTAAAATTGGTAGACATTTGTTTCTCTAGTTATCAGTAGAGTCAAGTGATCCCTTCCTGACTGCATAAGCATTCAAATAATCGCCCATAAAAAGAAGGTCAAATCGCACCTCGAAGTTAAGGGGGGCCGCATGCCCCGACCTACTCTAGTTGTAGCAACCATTGGGAAATGTCCAACATTGTCATCCATAATAACTTAACAAACAAGGATCAGTGAAACCGACCCTTTGTGCATGTGCATACAGAGAAAAAATAAAAAGATGGTTCCGCCGATTTTGAGTATGAACATGAATGTGACAATATCTGAGAGCCAAACTTCTGAGCGAAGAAACTTATTTCACCAACAAACAAATTGTCAGCAAATGTGTGAATTCCGATGGCATGATCTTCTGGTTGACCAAAAGAGAATTGCAGAGCAGACGGCACCTCTCACATGTAAGCCAAGTGACAAAAATAAGCTACAAAAGACAAAACGTGAAAGGCAAAGACACAAACATATGACAAAAAAGACCCATAAGGAGACGAAAATGAGACAGAATGATGAAAAGAACTCCCACAATCTGCAAGATGCCAGTGAAAGAAGCAAACTAAATAAAAGCCAAGGTTCATCAAGGAGAATGGAGATGTGACGACAGTGTGCTCCAGCAGGTCTGAGGAAGTATTTATTCACAAATTGAGGCTAAGCTCAAACACAACCTGGCTCAGGCTCAGGCTCAGACACATTACTTTTGCTATGGGAATATTTCTGAACGTCTTCTACTAATCTTTGCAGTCTGTGAATCATGAAATGTGTCGTTCGAATGTTGCAGAGAAATTTGCCTCCTGATGAAACAGAGTATCATGAAAGCTCAGAGCACAGAGATCAATGCTTGGAATGCGCAGAGGCAGCCTCACCTGTTCTGTAGCAAGGTTCTCATAAACCTATTAAAGTGAAACTATGAATCATTAAAAACGTTGAATTCCCCCCCCCTTTCCTCTATTGCTTAAATTTTTCCGTCTCTTGTATCTTGATTATTTTCAGATTGCTTTCTTTTTGTCAAAATATTTTTCAAATGTTGGTGATAAGAAATTCATTTCTTGCCCAGTAATGATGCACTCAAGATAATAAAATAATGGTAAAGATACAAGAAAGTAACAATTTCACAAATGAACCGTGACAACTTTTTGAAAATACCCCGAAGACTTCTTTCTGCCTTGAATCATATTTCCCCATTTCAAAGGCCTCATATTGCCATATCCTTTAGCCGTAACCTGAGGGATGAACTCCTAAGTCTTTGAAACTAAGCTCATAACTTCCTTCAAATCAATATTCTCCTTATGATACACTTCCTCATTTGATGCGGCTTCAAAGGAGCATTGCGTTTACATGTAGCGCCAAAATTGCACAAGATGAAAAAGTAAGCCTAACTTTGAAATAAAATGCATTTGCAGAATATTATAAATTTAAGAATTCATATCATGCTGATATTTAAATCGTTAGGCCAGCATATCTGATGTCAGGATGAGTGAGAGAATTGCACAAACTTCTCAAAAATGTTATACAATGGAGCTTACAGCCAAATATATCTGTGAACAAGACGAAAAAGGGATGTTGGCCTATGTACTGATAAAAACTGAGACACACAAACTCGAAACAAACTTCTAGCAACAAACTTAGCTTCAAAGAATTGTCCCCGCCTTGCACAAAACAGAAATACATGGAGAAGACTAATGTCAGATCTTTCATGCTTGACTAAATTAAAAAAAATAGAATATAGCATCTCCCAGTATCGTATTCCTATATTTCACAAATGCTTTTCTTCATACACCTTGCTGCCCATGCAGGCTATCTAACCAAAGTATATTATGAACAACAGCAAAAAAAACAAAAAAAAAACAAAAGAACAACAACGAAAAGCAGAGAAATAATTTTGCCTGAAATCTGAATTGAGACATTCACAGAATACTTCACTAATATGAATTATGCCTCTTATTGCCTATAAAGTTTATCGAACTCTTCACACCTTGAAATTAACACCCCCCTGTGTAGACCAAAATCATAGAAACAACAGAATGAGTACTAAGTTCACCTCGCAGCATTCTAGTGAATAGGACAATTTAATAGGTTTAATTTAAAAAAATGGAAAGCCAGATTCCATGGATGTAGGTCAGTAGTCAAGTGACTATATATTTTCATGAACAACTGAACTGAAAATTCTCAAAATAAGAGCATTTATAAGCACATCATCAGTATGTAGGTACAGCAAGTTATGTCAAGTATGAGAAAAGTCGGTTTCAATAAACATCAATGGAATACAATACCCTTTCTCGTAACAAAATTTAAGGTGAACATACAAATTCTGACGATGAATGTGTCAATACTGGTGCACTGCAAACTGATATTCAGGCAAATGCCTGTCTTTGATGTTACCAATTGTAAATTGAAGACAGAAGCACAATGCCTCAAAACTCTCAAATGGCACATATTGTGCAAACCACGGTTACACCATAAAAATGCATAATAAGGCAAATGTGTGAAGAATAACAAACAGACCCATCTCCACAATTGCCAAATGGAATCAATTTGTCTCTCGCACCATTTATCACACCCATTGTTTCTTCTTCGTTTGCAAAACCATTGGCCAGAAAGGAGATCAGTTTGAGACCAAGGATTCCAGTACAGGGAGAATTCAAAATGAGAAATGTTTGCTGTGAAATTTACAAAGAGATTATTTTACCAAGTAAAACATAGTTTTAAGTTAAATTGCTTGACGGTGATAATTTGAAGATTAATCTTAAGTGGCCCTTACTGTAGTTTTGTAAAATCTACTTGTGGTGTAATAATTCCAGTAGGTCAATTCTGAATTTTTAAAGAGGTAATTCACAGAGGACTACAGTAAGACGTACTAAGACGATGAGGAAAATCACAAGATTCAATGCAACTTTTGCATGTGATTCTCATGCACATCAGTTTGTTGCCACAATTGGTTGTGATGCACATTGCTTTGCACCCCAGACGTGCCTTGATATGGTGTTGAGCATCAGTCATGTAATGAAACTGTTAGAAAGCGCAGTTTCTGTAATGATTAAATAATGGCACATTCAGATGCATTTAGATTGCTGCCCTTGTTTACAACACATTTTTCATACTTTGTTGTAATTACTTGATTATATCACATTACCAAGTTTGCAATGATGTGATATGGGTTGATAACACAAATGAAGGTTGATATTTGTAATTACTTTAATCTGTGCAGAACATTTTCATATCCTAATAATGACCATGTACTTCATGTATTAGTCTTTTTGTTGGTCACACGGATATCGTAAGTGATATCGCAGTCTTTCAAGTGTCTCATCATCTTCTGAAATGAGACGCTTCCTTATTTCCACTAAACTTGTTTTTCCGCTGGCAGATTTTGGACCTCAATGTCTTTACGGTATTACCTGAAAGGCGAAAACAGCAAAATATTATTTTGTTTGCGAATGAAAAGGTTCTTAAATACAGCACATAAGTGACATAACCACATAAATGATTTAGTAGCGGAATTTTGAAGAATTAACAGAAATCCCTTTAGTGTGAAGATGACAAAAACACCTGTTAGAGAACTGCAAAAAAGAGGAAGAGGAGCCCAAGATGAAAACTGCCCCACCGTTTCAAGATTGATAACTTGATTCAAAATGTGGTACATTAGAAAAGTGAAAGGAAGAGGCTTCTGAAGAGCATTGATTCCCAAAGTGGCAATTGAGATGATGAGAGTGATAATAAGCTTAATTATGTTGCGCCACCTAGAGATTAAATCGCTCATTACACAGTGCCATCTACTGATTACAACACTCAATCATAAAGATTCTTTTTGGAAGCCGAGCAATCTAAAAGAATCAACAAAAGACTCGAGGGAATTGCTCATGTAGCAACTTAATTAACTAAACCAACAGCCCAATCCCCTAAGGAAGATCCAGGCAATGTTTTTAGCAAATTTTCTGCAGCATTTTGTCTTGACGATCTTCCAAGTTGAAGTTCCAACTATTAATGGTTCAATTGCCCGGGGAGTTAGTACCGCCTAAGAAAGGAATTCCCAAAGTAGTTGTGTTATTAATCTTGGGCCATGGAGGGATGTTAATTAATCGGAAAAGAAGAACAAGTTATTGAGAAGATTTAAGCAATAATACATCTCAATTAATTCCTTGAAAATATAGTTTGTTCCTTGGAGATAAATTCAGCATCTGCAAATGTAATGGAAGTAATGAATTATTGCAGTCTTTTAAATTCCATCAACAGCATTGTCTATTTGCCTAACAAAGCAGGGCCATTAAGGATCCTGTAGCACAATATTGTTTCATTAATAGAGGAAATTACTCAACAATAGTCAAGAATCAGAACAAACTTGACGTTGCTGCAGACTGTAAGAGCCCGCAAAGTCATGACAGTGAACAAAAATCATTGTTCCTTCAGTTTCCTGCGTGCGTATTGCTCAGCTGAGTCATAGTTTCAAATCAGACCATTCTTGCTTGTCACAAGGCATTTCTTGGTCCAGACCTCTGTGGTGCCTTAAATGCAGCCTGTCAATCCCATTCCATCAGCTCATCTCAAAATTCAATCAATTTAATTCAGACCCACTTTGCCCCATTTCCTTGCATTCATTTAAGATGGCCATTGGTTTTTGTCCTTTTTTATTCTATTTTATTTTTGTGTTGGGAAGAAATAATGGAGAGAGATGGGGATCATTCTTCTCTCATAAAATGAGGACAGACCAGAATGAAAACTGTTTAATTAAGCCATTTTAATTTGAATTGTTTGGTTTGACTTGATTAAGAAAGCTGCCAATCTTATAATTATGTTAAATTGAGGTCATTCAGTATGTTGATAATTCAGTCTTTCAAGTAGTTCTTTCAGCAAATCCTTCTTACTGCAAGTTTGTGAGCAAGACAGTCAGAGACCGGGCAAAAGCCATTCTTTAACAATTTAGTTTCAATTTCGGATGTCTAAAGTCATAAGGCTTTAAATTAATTTATTAATTCATTTTTTTTTTTACATGGACTACTTTTGAATCTGGGCCAATTATTATTTCTCTCCATTAATAACTTTTAAGTCAGTCCAGCTTAGAGCTGCATAGCTGCCATGTGCTATTTGACTGTTATAATATTGAGGCTTACCATAACATAGTATCATTGTCTTGTATACTTTCTTGTTCTGGATATTCTCTCAATCAATTTATACATCAATCTATCAAGCATTCACGACTCTTGAGATTCATCTGATGTATTGAGTCCTGCACTGCTGATGAAGCTTTAAAAACTATGAAAGATTCATAAACAATGTCCTTTCATCAACCATCTTGTGCACATGCTGCCTTTCATGGTTTATCAAGTAGAATCAATAAGGAAACATCTGAGTAAAGTTTCTAATTACTTTAGATCCCATGATTGTCACTTGAGGCGAGTCTACAAGTTCACCTAAATCCCTTGGGAGTACTCAATCACAGATATCTGACGGAATCTTAATAGCTCACTGTGGAATTAGATTAGAAAATAGAAAAAGTTCCTTAAATCTTATCCCCATTCTTCCCTGTGGGGTAATTACCCAACTTCATTAGCTGTAGATTTCTTGAAAGACCCTTGAGGCCGGGTTAAAGTTAGTAAATGCTGATTTAAGTGACTGCATGAATTCAAATCAACTCAATAAATATACTTTACTTTTGTGGAAGGCAAATGAGTATAAAATAAATATTGCTGAAGTTAGCATAAATGCAAACATTAAGATTTAATTGAGATAAATTGTTCCTTATATTATCTCGATCACTCATGTAATTGTTTTGCCATAGATTTACCTAGCTTCTTCTTTTGCTAGATCAGTGGAACTACTTAGGAATTTCTTGATTAAGAATTGCTGACCCACTTGGCAATAAGAGTCACGGTTGCAGAAATTTTGTTAAAAATGTTGCCTTGATTATCTTTTGAGAAATTGGTTGTTGGTTTAGTTAATTAAGTTGCTGCATGAGGTATTTCTAAGAGTGATTTGTTAATTCTTTTAAATTACTGCGTATCCAGTGAGAATCCAATGTATGTACATGTAGATAAGAATGTTTTAATCAGTAGATAGCAGTGTGTAGTGTGTAATTAGTAATTTAATCTCTAGGTGGAGCAACATAATCTCACACTTATAATCACTCTCATCATGCCAATTGCTACTTTGAGAATCAATACTCTATACAAGCCTTTTTCTTTCACTTCTGTTGCAGTATTATTAAAGCTTTTAATCATTGAATGAGGAAACTAGTATTTTACTTGTTTGAGGTTCTCATCACCCTCGCACTAAAGAGTTTCAGTATCTTCTCAGACTTAATTATTTGCTCAGTTGTACAATGTCTGTAATGCCTGTAAGTGTGGCTGTTAAATCTGTTGTGTCAACGTGACGGCGTATGCTTGCCTCTAGA
Source organism: Platynereis dumerilii (assembly GCA_026936325.1). Classification (NCBI taxonomy): domain Eukaryota; kingdom Metazoa; phylum Annelida; class Polychaeta; order Phyllodocida; family Nereididae; genus Platynereis; species Platynereis dumerilii. Next base: position 18,314,939 of record JAPTHN010000005.1, on the reverse strand, counting down.
GTCTGTGAATGGGAGCTATAGTGCTGTTTGACAGTTCTATTTGGTAGTTCGGAGTTTTGAAGTAATAACAAGTTTGACAAATTTATAACAACCAAAAATTGGTTTGTCCTGAATCATTGTATTGCTTCTATTAGCAATTGAACAAGTATTTCAAAATATGTTGCCCTGGAGCTACTGAGTGTGAATTGTGCAACTTCTCTCGTCTCCTGTGGTATTTCTCATCGTGAATTGTCTCTGTACTGGAATCCCTGGTCTTAAACTGATCTCCTTTCTGGACATTGGTTTTGTAAATGAAGAAGAAACAATGAGAGTGATAAATGGTGCGTGAGACAAATTGATTCCATTTGGCAATTGCAGAGATGGGCCTGGACAACTTTGTTTGTTATTCTTCACACATTTCCCGTATTATGCGTTTTATGCCATTGTTGCAGTTCACACCTTTTGGGAGATATTTTGTCTTGCTTGCCATTTCACACAGAAACATCACACAAATTTGTGATGCATTTTAAAGTTATTGTCTCTGCATAAATTAGATGTAACCTAAAAGTAAAGTAAAGTAAAGTAAAGTAAAGTCAAATTTTATTTAGAGTCGGTGATGAAAAATAAAACAAGCAACACAAGCTGCAAAGCTTTTGACCGACAAGGTAAAATCAACAATAACAAATTGCAAAATTATGAGATGTCAATATATGTCAACCTCATCCACAAGCATTTCAAAGTGTCAGTATTTGCATGTTGTTCATTACAAAAGGTATGGATGTGATGCTGTGAAACTGCATTTATCTCTGTGGGTGTGATCATTAAACTGCCATGTTAGTGCTGAAATGCAAATTTTAAAAGCCAAATAATTTTGACTTGTTATAAAAATGCTAACTTGGTGGTACATTTGCAAATCTTACTCCCTGTATATCAGAGAAAATTAGTTGAAATTTGTGTCCCAGATACTTTAAAAAAATTTAATATCTGCCTTTATGATGCGATATGCTTTAATCTCATCATTTAAGAATCTATGCCCCCCACAAGCAGTTTGGTTGTGGACATATCAGTCGTATTACCCGTTTGACAAGCATAGAAGCAGAACTATACAGATTAATTTGTGTAAAATGAAGAAATACCTCCATCAATTTTCACTGTTAAATGCTGGTTTATGAGATGGCTGCCAGCAATGTGAACATGATTCCCACCATTGTGCAATGTTGTTTCCATAATTTTCATCTGTCCAGGGGGTATTAATTTAAGGGTGTAAAGAATTCAATAAAAGCAAATGAAACCCATCATTTATTGTGAGTCACCAGTGAAGTATTTTGTGAATGTTTCATTTCCGGAGTTGCGGCAATAGAAATATCGGTTTGAACAAGAAATACATTGAACTCGAAAATAATTATTGTGACGGTTCAGTCTTATTCTGTATTGGCTAGTGAGAAGGGACCAGTAGTCTGCCTTATTTTGTAGCAATTTTGAAATTACAATAGACGCTCCATTGTAATGCTGTTGAGAGTTTATGCTTTGCATTCTCCATAAGTGCTTTTATATCTTGAAGGTTTTGGCACTGTATTTTAACACTTCTCTGTACACTTTATGAAGGAGAAAGTGCTTGGAAGAAAATGTATCAGATCTGCTTTATTAAAAATGTCTCTTCACATTTTATTCACATTTGACTGCATCCATTTATATGCGAGGTGTATATGTAAAGAATATGAAGAAGACCATTTATGCAGTGGAGTTCTTTGACGTCATAAAAAGTTTGTCGTAAGTTATCACTGTGTATTTCTTGCATGAATGATCAGTTTTGACATAAGTCTCTTCATATATTTTGGTATGTCTTGTCGTATAGAAAGTTCTCAGATGAAAAGTTTGTTGCAAGTTATTTTTTAAGTTTCTGCAATGTACCTCAAAATAATCAATTTTGTTCTTTAAATACCTTTATATTTGGCCTGTTGTGTTCCCAACTCTGAAAGACATATTTGGCTGTTAGCATATGTGAACTTTTGTAAAGTTTGCACAATGTTCTCTCTGTAGCTGAAACATACATTTGCCAAGAATTTTAAACTTCATGTTGTGTCATTAATGCATATAATTTGTATTTTATGCTAATTTTTTAATCTTTTGCAATTTAGGCACTAATGCAGTGCTCCTTTGAGGCCGTATCAAATATGGAAGTATATCATAAGGAGAATATTGATTTTGCAAGAAGTTATGAGGTTGGATTCAAAGACTTCGGAGTGCATCCCCAGGCTACGGCTAAAGGATACGGCAATATGAAGTCTTTGTAGCACGGAAATATGTTTCAAGGCTGATATAAATCTTTTAAGGAATTTTCCTAGAGTTGTCGGAGATTCTTTGAGAAATGGTGGCTTTCTTGTGTAACTGTTTCATGTGGTACTAATACTATTTCTCTGTCATCTCAGGTACATCTGTACTGTGTTGTTCAGTATCTTAAGTGTATGATTTCTAGGCAAGAAACGAACGACGCCCTATTGTATGTGAAAAATATTTTGAACCTTGTGGCATGCAGCACAGGTGAAATGGTATCTGTGTTTTATTAGCATGCATCTCTGTACTCTGAGTTTTCATGATACTCTGTTTTACCAGAAAGCAAATTTCTCTGCCATGTTCTATTCACACATTTCACGATTCACTGACTGCAAAGATTTGTGTTTGACATTCAAAGAAATTCTCACGCCAAAAGTAAAGTGTCTGAGCCTGTGAGCATGTGAGCTTTCACCAGATTGAGTCCAGTTCAGTTGCAATTTGTGAATAAATACTTCCTCAGACCTGCTGGAGCACACTGCCGTCACATCTCCATTCTCCTTGATGAACCTTGGCTTTTGTTTAGTTTGCTTCTTTCACTCGCTTCTTGCAGCATCTTGCAGGTTGTCTGAGTTTTTTCATCATTCTGTCTCATTTTGGTCTCTCTGTGGGTCTTTTTTTGTTGTTTGTTTGTGTCTTTGCCTCTCCCTTTTTGTCTTTTGTGGCTTCTTTGTGTCACATGGCTCACATGTGATAGGTGCCGTCTGCTGTGCGATTCACTTCTGGCCAACCAGAAGATCATGTCACCAAAATTCAGAAATCTGCTGACAATCTGTTTCTATGGGAAAATGCGTTTTTTGCCTTGTCTGTTTAAAGTCTGGTTTCATTATCTGTGGCCGTTTACATCCCTTTTCTCTACATTGATATCTAACTCTTAAGTGAGTTGTTTTGCTGCCAGACTCAGGCAACCTGGTGCAGGTACGTTGATGTTACTTTTGTCATGGGAATTTGTGTCAACTACATTACGCTACAGGTGTTACTGAAGTGTAAAATGTGAACAGAAACGACATAGAGAGTGGCTTCTTGATGAAACATGGAAACTTCGCTCAGCCTTGGTATAGTGCATAGGGACTTCGGTTGAGACAATGCTCAAGCTGAATCGTCTACAGAACCTCTACAAGATGCACTTCACCTTAAGAAAGTAGAACAACTCGAAGACATTGGGTCTCTCCTCCTTCTCATGATTTCCCCTTTCTTTTCTTTCTTTCTTTTCTCTTCTTGTCCTACTTTCTTGAATTTCTTGTCTATTTCTTGTCAAAGTTTTCGTCTCTTGCAGACACGATGTCATCCGTTTTGCCTGAATAATCAAAAAGGCTTTGGAAAACGAAAAACATGATAGAGATGATCATATGTAAAAATTTCAGATGTAAAAGTGCAAAACACTTGCAACTCTATCTGAAAACTGCCACAAAGGAATGTTGTACTGCCTCAAAAGATACTATTACAGACTTTGCTCTCCCTTAAAGACGGGGGGGGGGAATAAACTTGATCATCTTGAAAACTATATCGTGTTCAATAGCAGTATTCTTATTTCCAAACTCTGATGTGCCTATAGATAAATGCAAGTATCTTACTGCCAAAATTGTGCAAATTGGGCAATGTGGGCAAAATGGTTGACTTATGTTTATATATACTTAACTTATGAAAGTTATACCACAAAAAGCGGTCACATAAAACTGAATTTTTGTATGTCTTTTATAAGACATTGGGCACACATAATCGTGCAAACTGCACACAACAGAATTTATTCTTGCATAGTTTGTTTCAACATCAATTTATAGGCCAATGCAGAAATCTCTGCATGCTGAAATGAAATAACATGCTTTATGACAAACATGTTGCAGACTCATAGAATAATGTACTGGTGGATGACCATTAGATATTTTAAAAGGGGGTTGGGATGGATTTATTTTCAATGAACATTTATATTATTTCACAAAAACTTTGAATGCAGTTATTTCTTTCATGCATGCAACTTCTTCCCGAATCAAACAATTCTATGTTGAAACAAACTATTGGTAATGTTTTTTTCAACACTGCTTGGATATTATATATTTTTTTGGTTAGGTGAAAAAAGAAAATTATTTGAAATGAAATCCAAAAATCACCTCCAGCGTCTTCGACCTATTCAAAGATACATTTCTGTACATAAGTTAAGGCTCTGAATTATTTGAATGCAAGTGAAGAGTTTTTGTTTCTATTGATATTTGCACTGCTTGCAAAACAAGTTTATGCTCTTCTGAGTTTGAAATCCATTTTGCCTGGTATGCTACAAAATGGCTGAATAAATTAATGACATTAACTCTCTTTTAGGGAAAATGTCTGTGTTTGATGTTCCTCTAACTCAAAGAAACTACATTAACGGTGCAAATTAAAGAAATGGCACACATTGTGCAAACCGCGTTGATGCCATAAAAAGGCGTAATGAGGCAAATGTGTGAAGAATAACAAACAAACTTGTCCAGGCCCATCTCTGCAATTGCCAAATGGAATCAATTTGTCTTTCGCACCATTTATCACTTCCATTGTTTCTTCTTCATTCACAAAACCAATGGCCAGAAAGGAGATCAATTTGAGACCAAGGATTCCAGTACACGGAGATTTCACACAGAAGGTAAGAGAAGTTGCACAGATTACGTTAGTGCAATCCAAAATTTGTGTTTTTACAATGTTTGTATGGAGAATTATTGCAATGTACAGTGAATTAACAAACAGAAATTGTGATAGAATTAATGTTAAGCATAATGTGTATTGATGCTTGTTCCCTGTGGAGTCTTGTGGTCTTATCATTGCATTGTTTAATGCAATAGGCTTTTAAAATTTTTGCAACCAATGGGAAATGTCCAACATTGTGATCCATAATAACTTAACAAGACAAGGATTAGTGAAAGGTACCCTTTGTGCATGTGCAGACAAGAGAAAAAATATAAAGATGGTTTTTGGTTTCCACCAATTTTGAGTGTGAAGATGAATGTGGCAATATTTGAGAGCCAAACTTCTGACAGCGAAGAAACTTATTTTCACCAACAAACAGATTGTCAGCGAATGTGTGAATTCTGGTGGCAGGATCTTCTTGTTGACCAAAAGAGAATTGTAGAACAGACGGCGCCTCTCACCAGTGAGCCAAGTGACAAAAAGAAGCCACAAAAGACAAAACGGGAAAGGCAAAGACACAAACAAATGACAAAAAGGACCCATAAAGAGACCAAAATGAGACAGAATGATGAAAAGAACTCCCACAATCTGCTAGATGCCAGTGAAAGAAGCAAACTAAACAAAAGCCAAGGTTCATCAAGGAGAATGGAGATGTGATGGCAGTGTGCTCCAGCAGGTCTGTAAGTATTTATTCACAAATTGAGGCTAAGCTCAAACACTTCCTGGCTCAGGCTCAGGCCCAGACACATTACTTTTGCCATGGGAATTTCTCTGAACTTCTTAAACAAATCTTAGCAGTCAGTGAATTGTGAAATGTGGTGTTAGAATGGGGCAGAGAAATTGGCCTTCTGGTAAAATGAGTATCATGAAAGCTCCAAGAACAGACATGAATGCTTGGAGTGCAGAGAGGCAGCCTCACCTGTTCTGCAACAAGGTTCTTGTTAACCTAAGTGAAACTTGAAACATTGAAAAGGTGAATCTCTCCCCCTCTTTTCCTCTTTCCTCTGTTGCTTAATTTTTTCCATCTCTTGCATCTTCATTTCTTTTCAGAGAGCTGTCTTTCTGTCAAAATATTTTTTGCATGTCGGTGATTTGTAATTCATTTCTTTAGCAGTAATTATACACCCAAGATATGAAAAACATGGTAGATAATAGATAGAGGGCAAACAAGAAAGCCTAGATTTAACAAATAAACCCTGACAACTTTTTGAAAATGTCCCATCGACTTCTATCGGCCTTGAAACATATTTCCCCGTTAAAAGGCCTCATACTGCCATATCCTTTAGCCGTAGCCTGAGGGATGAACTCCTAGGTCTTTGAAACTAAGCTCATAACTTCCTTCAAATCAATATTCTCCTTATGATACACTTCCTCATTTGATGCTGCTTCAAAGGGGCATTGCGCGTTTACATGTAGCGCCAAAATTGCACAAGATGAAAAAGTAAGCCTAACTTTGAAATTAGATGCATTTGCAGAACATTATAAATTTAACAATTCATGCTGTTATTTAAATCTTTAGGCAAGCATATCTGATGTCAGGATGAGTGAGGGCATTGTACAAACTTCTCAAAAATGTTATGCAATGGAGCTTACAGCCAAATATATCTGTGAATAAGACAAAAAAGGATATGGGATGTACATATAAAAACTGAGACGTACAAACTCGAAAAAAACTTCTAGCAACAATCGAGACCTAGCAACAAACTTAGCTTCAAAGAATTGTCCTCGCCTTGCACAAACAGAAATACATGGAGAAGACTAATTTCAGAACTTTCATGCAGGACTAAATTAATAAAATTGAATATAGCTTCTCCCAGTATTGTATACCTATATTTCACAAATGCTTTTCTTCATACACCATGCTGCCAATGCAGGCCGTCTTACCAAAATATATTTTGAACAACAGCAAAAAACAACAACAAAAAAGCGGAGAAATAATATTGCCTGAAATCTGAATTGAAACATTCACAAAATACTTCACTGATATGAATGATGCCTCTTATTGCCTTTAAAGTTGATTGAACTCTTCAGCTCTTCACACCTTGAAATTAAGACCCCCCTGTGCGGACCAAAATCATGGAAACAACAGAATGAGTACTAAGTTCACCTCGCAGCATTCTAATGAATAGGACAATTTAATAAGTTTAATTTAAAAAAATGGAAAGCCAGATTCCATGGATGTAGGTCAGTAGTCAAGTGACAATATATTTTCATGAACAACTGAACTGAAAATTCTCAAAATAAGATCATTTATAAGCCCATCATCAATATGTAGGTACAGCAAGTTATGTCAAGTATGAGAAAAGTCGGTTTTAATAAACATCAGTGGAATACAATATCCTTTCTCGTAACAAAATTTAAAGTGAACATACAAATACTGACGATGAATGTGTCAATACTGGTGCACTGCAAACTCATATTCATGCAAATGCCTGTCTTTGATGTTAGCACTTGTAAATTGAAGACAGAAGCACAATGCCTCAAAACTCTCAAATGGCACATATTGTGCAAACCACGGTTACACCATAAAAATGCATAATAAGGCAAATGTGTGAAGAATAACAAACAAACTTTCCCAGACCCATCTCCACAATTGCCAAATGGAATCAATTTGTCTCTCTCACCATTTATCACTCCCATTGTTTCTTCTTCGTTTGCAAAACCAATGGCCAGAAAGGAGATCAGTTTGAGACCAAGGATTCCAGTACACGGAGAATTCAAAATGAGAAATATTTGCTGTGAAATTTACAAAGAGATTATTTTAGCAAGTAAAGCATAATTTTAAGTTAAATTGCTTGACGGTGATAATTTGAAGATTAATCTTAAGTGGCCTTTACTGCGGTTTTGTAAAATCTACTTGTGGTGTAATAATTCCAGTAGGTCAATCTGAATTCTTAAATAGGTAATTCACAGAGGACTACAGTAAGTCGATGAGGAAAATTACACAATTCAATGCAACTTTTGCATGTGATTCTCATGCACGTCAGTTTGTTGCCACAATTGGTTGTGATGCACATTGCTTTGCACCCCAGACGTGCCTTAATATGGTGTTGAGTATCAGTCATGTAATGAAACTGTTAGAAAGCTCAGTTTCTGTAATGATTAAATAATGGCACATTCAGATGCATTTAGCTTGCTGCCCTTGTTTACAACACATTTTTCATACTTTGTTGTAATTACTTGATTATATCACATTACCAAGTTTGCAATGATGTAATACGGGTTGATAGCACAAATGAAGGTTGATATTTGTTATTACTTTAGTCTGTAAAGAAGTGTTCATTTCCTATTAATGACCATGTACTTCATGTATTAGTCTTTTTGTTGATCACACGGATATCGTAAGTGATATCGCAGTCTTTCATGTGTCTCATCATCTTCTGAAATGAGATGCTTCCTTATTTCCACTAAACTTATTTTTCCGCTGGCAAATTGTGGACCTCAATGTCTTTACGGTATTACCTGAAAGGCGAAAACAGCATAATATTATTTCGTTTGCAAATGAAAAGGTTCTTAAATACAGCACATAAGTGACATAACCACATAAATGACTTAGTAGAGGAATTATGAAGAATTAACACAAATCCCTTTTGTGTTAAGATGACAAAAACAACTGTTAACGAACTGCGCAAAAAAGGAAGAGGAGCCCGAGATGAAAACTGCCCCACCGTTTCAAGATTGATAACTTGATTCAAATTGTGGTACATTAGAAAAGTGAAAGAAAGAGGCTTCCAAAGAGCATTGATTCCCAAAGTGGCAATTGAGATGATGGGAGTGATAATAAGCTTAATTATGTTGCGCCACCTAGAGATTAAATCGCTCATTACACTGTGCCATCTACTGATTACAACACTCAATCATAAAGATTCTAGTTGGAAGCTGAGCAATCTAAAAGAATCAACAAAAGACTCGAGGGAATTGCTCATGTAGCAACTTAATTAACTAAACCAACAGCCCAATCCCCTCAGGAAGATCCTGGCAACGTTTTTAGCAAATTTTCTGCAGCATTTTGTCTTGACGATCTTCCAAGTTGAAGTTCCAACTATTCATGGTTCAATTACCCGGGGAGTTAGTAACGCCTAAGCAAGGAATTCCCGAAGCAGTTCTGTTATTAATCTTGGGCCATGAAGAGATGTTAATTAATGGGATAAGAACAAGTTATTGAGATGATTTAAGCAATAATACATCTCAATTAATTCCTTGAAAATATAGTTTGTTCCTTGGAGATAAATTCGGCATCTGCAAATGTAATGGAAGAAATAAATTATTGCAGTCTTTTTAAATTCCATGTCAAGCATCGTCTATTTGCCTGACAAAACAGGGCCATTAAGGACCCTGTACCACAATATCGTTTCATTAATAGAGGAAATTGCTCAACAATAGTCAAGAATCAGAACAAACTTGATGTCGCCCCAGACCAAAAGAGCCCACAAAGTCGTGACAGTAGACAACAGTCATTGTTCCTTCAGTTTCCTGCATGTGCATTGCTCAGCTGACTCATAGTTTCAAATCCAACCATTTTTGCTTGTCTTTAGGCATTTCTTGGTCCAGACCTCTGTGGTGCCTTAAATGCTGCCTGTCAATCCCATTCCATCAGCTCATCTCAAAATTCAATCAATTTAATTCAGACTCACTTTGCCCATTTCCTTGCATTCATTTAAGATGGCCATTGGTTTTTGTCCCTTTTTTATTTTATTTTTGTGTTGGGAAGAAATAATGGAGAGAGGCAGGGATCATTCTTCTCTCATAAAAATGAAGACAGACAAGAAAGAAAACTGTTTGATTAAGTCATTTTAATTTGAATTGTTTGGTTTAACTTGATTAAGAAAGTTGCCAATCTTAAAATTATGTTAAATTGAGGTCATTCAGTATGTTGACAATTCAGTCTTTCAAGTTTAGTTCTTTCAGCGAATCCCTCTTACTGCATGTTTGTGAGCAAGACAGTCAGAGACCTGGCAAATGCGATTCTTAAACGATTTGGTTTCAATTTTGGATGTATAAAGTCATAACGCTTTAAATTAATTAAGATTTTTAAATATTTTTTTATGTAGACTACTTTTGAATCTGGCCCAATTATTATTTTCACTCAATTAATATCTTCCAGTTCCAGCAAAGAGCTGCATAGCTGCCATATGCTATTTGACTGTTATGATACTGAGGCTTACCATGACATGACATAATATCATTGTCTTGTATACTTCCTTGTTCTTGATTTTTCTCTCTTGAAATAAATTTATACATCAATCTATCAAGCAGTCACTACTCTTGAGATTCATCTGATGTGTTGGTTCCAAAACTGCTGATGAAGCTCAAAATAAAACTATGAAAGATTCAGAAACAATGTCCATTCATCAACCATCTTGTGCACATGCTGCCTTTCATGGCTTATCGAGTAGAATCGATGGGGAAACATCTGAGTAAAGTTTCTAATTACTTTAGATCCCATGATTGTCACTTGAGGCGAGTCTACAAGTTCACCTAAATCCCTTGGGAGTGCTCAATCACAGATATCTGACGGAATCTTAATAGCTCACTGTGGAATTAGATTAGAAAACAGAAAAAGTTCCTTAAATCTTATCCCCATTCTTCCCTATGGGGTAATTACCCAACTTCATTAGCTGTAGATTTCTTGAAAGACCCTTGAGGCTGGGTTAAAGTTAGTAAATGTTGATTTAAGTGACTTCATGAATGCGAATCAACTCTCGTCATTAAATATACTTTACTTTTGTGGAAGGCCAATGAATATAGCAGATTTAGTCTCAAGTTATTGTAACTGCTTTCGTTAAGATTTAATTGAAATAAATTGTTCCTTATATTATCTTGATCACTCATTTAATTGTTTTGCCATAGATTTATCCAGCTTCTTCTGGTGCAAGATTAATAGAACTACTTTGGAATTTCTTGAATAAGAACTGCTGACTCGCTTGGCAATACAAATGCTGCAAAAATGTTGTTAAAACTGTTGCCGGGATTATCTTTTGAGAAATTGGCTGTTGATTTAGTTAATTAAGTTGCTGCATGAGGTATTTCTAAGAGTGAGTTGTGGATTCTTTTAAATTACTGCATATCTGGTTAGAATCGAATACATGTACTGTAGATAAGAATGTTGTAATCAGTAGATGGCACTGTGTAATGACAAATTTAATCTCTAGGTGGCGCTACAGAATCTCACACTTATTATCACTCTAATCATGCCAAATGCTACTTTGAGAATCAATGCTCATTAGAAGCTCTTTCTTTCACTTCTGTTACAATATTTGATCCAAGCTCTTAATCATTGAATGACAAAAGTAGTGTTTGTTTGAGGTCCTCATCACCCTCACACGAAAGAGTTTCAATTCCTTCTTAGACTTAATTGTTTGCTCGGTTGTACAATGTCTCTTATACCTGTAAGTGTGGCTGTTATACCTGTTGTGTCAGCGTGTGCTTGCCTGTAGAGTATGTGAATGGGAGCTATAGTGCTGTTTGACAGTTCTATTTGATGGTTCTGAGTTTTGAAGTTATACCAGAAGTTTGACAAATTTACAACAACCAAAAATTGGTTTGTCCTAAATCATTGTATTGCTTCCTGCACAAATATTGCAACATGTATGGCCCTAGCACTGATGAGTGTGAATTGTGCAACTTCTCAGACTTCTGTCATCTCCCGTGGTATTTCTCGTTGTGAATTCTCCCTGTACTCGAATCCTTGTTCTCAAACTGATGTCCTTTCTGGCCGTTGGTTTTGCAAGCGAAGAAGAAACAATGGAAGTGATAAATGGTGCGAAAGACAAATTGATTCCATTTGGCCAATTGTGGAGATGGGTCTAGACAAGTTTGTTTGTTATTCTTCGCACATTTGCCTTATTATAAATGCATTTTTATGCCATTGTTGCAGTTCACACCTTTTGGGAGATATTTTGTCTTGCTTGCCATTTCACACTGAAACATCACACAAATTTGTGATGCATTTTAAAGTTGTTCGCTCTGCATAAATTTATGTAACCTACCAATTTATGTCAACTTCACCTGCAAGCATTTCAAAGTGTGAGTATTTGCATGTTGTTCATCACAAAAGGTATGAATGTGATGCTGTGAAACTGCATTTATCTCTGTGGGTGTGATCATTAAACTGCCTTGCTAGTGCTGCAATGCAAATTTTAAAAGCCAAATAATTTTGACTTGTTATAAAAATGCTAACTTGGTCGTACATTTCCAAATCTTACTCCCTGTATATCGGAGAAAATTAGTTGATGTTTATGTCCAAGACACTTAAAATATCTGTCTTTATGATGCGATATTCTCTAATCTCATTGGCGAGAATCCATGCACCCAAAAGCACTTTGGTTTTGGACATATCACCCTTTTGACAAGCGTAAAAGCAGCAGTGTACAGATGAATTTGCTAAAAGTAAAAAATACCTCCATCAATTTTCACAGTTAAATGCTGGTTTATGAGATGGCTGCCAGCAATGTGAACATGATTCCCACCATTGTGCAATGTTGTTTCCCTAATTTTCATCTGTCCAGGGGGTATTAATTTAAGGGTGTAAAGAATTCAATAAAAGCAAATGAAACCCATCATTTATCGTGAGTCACCAGTGAAGTATTTTGTGAATGTTTCATTTCCGGAGTTGCGGCAATAGAAATATCGGTTTGAACGAAAAATTCTGTATTGGCTAGTGAGAAGGGACCAGTAGTCTGCCTTATTTTGTAGCAAATTGAAAATCCAATAGAAGCTCCCTTGTAATGTTGTTGAGAGTTTGTGCTTTGCATTCTCCATAAGTTCTGTTATATCTTGAAGGTTTTAGCACACTATTTTAATACCTCTCTGTACACTTTATGAAGGAGAATGTGCCGGGAGTAAAATGTATCAGTTCTGCTGTATTGAAAAATTCTCTTCACATGTTATTCATGTTTGACTGCATCCATGTATATGCGAGGTGTATATGTAAGGAATATGAAGAAGACCATTTATGCAGTGAAGTTCTTTGACGTCATAAAAAGTTTGTCGTAAGTTATCACTGTGTATTTCTTGCATGAATGATCAGTTTTGACATAAGTCTCTTCATATATTTTGGTCTGTCTTGTCGTATAGAAAGTTCTCAGAAGAAAAGTTTGTTGCAATTTTGTTTGAAGTTTCTGCAGTGTACCTCAAAATAATCAATTTCGTTCTTTAAATACCTTTATATTTGGCCTGTTGTGTTCCAACTCTGAAAGACATATTTGGCTGTTAGAATATGTGAACTTTTTAAAGTTCGCACAATGTTCTCTGTAGAAACAAGATACATTTGCCAAGAATTTTAAACTTCATGTTGTGTCATTAATGCATATAATTTGTATTTTAGGCAAATTTTGATCTTTTGCAATTTAGGCACTAAATGCAGTGCTCCTTTGAGGCCGTATCAAATATGGAAGTATATCATAAGGAGAATATTGATTTTGGAAGAAGTTATGAGGTTGGATTCAAAGACTTAGGAGTGCATCCCCCAGGCTACGGCTAAAGGATATGGCATTATGAGGCCTTTGTAATGGGGAAATATGTTTCAAGGCATGCAGATAGAAATCTTTTGAGAGATTTTCCAAAAGTTGTCAGAGATTGCTTGTACCGTTGTAGCTTTCTTGTGTCATACTAATTTCTCTGTCATCTTAATTCCATTTTCACTGCATGTGTTGTTCAATATCTTCTGTGTATGATTAAGGAACACGAAATAAACACCGTGTGTGAAAAATATTTTGAACCTTGTGGCATGCAGCACGGGTGAAGTGATGTCTGTGCATTGTTCGCATATATCTGTCTGCTCTGTGCTTTCATAATACTCTGTTTTACCAGAAAGCGAATTTGTCAGTTATGTTCTTCCTATGCATTTGACGTTTCGCTGACTGCAAAGATTCGTGTAAGACGTTCAGAGAAATTCCCATCGCAAAAAAAAAGTTTTTGAGCCTGTGAGCTCGTGAGCTTCCACCAAATTGTGTCTGAGTTCAGTTGCAATTTGTGAATAAATACTTCCTCAGACCTGCTGGAGCACACTGCCTTCACATCTCCATTCTGCTTGATGAACCTTGGCTTTTGTTGAGTTTGCTTCTTTCGCTCGCTTCTTAGCATCTTGCAGAGTTTTTTCATCAGTTTGCCTCATTTTGGTCTCTTTATGGGTCCTTTTTGTTGTTTGTTTGTGTCTTTGCCTCTCCCTTTTTGTCTTTGTTGGCTTATTTTTGTCTCTTGGCTCCTCACATTTGAGAGGTGCCGTCTGCTCTGCAATTCTCTTCTGGTCAACCATAAGATCATAACACCAAAATTCACACATTTGCTGACAATCAGTTTCTTTGGGAAAATATGTGTTTTGGCTTGTCTGTTTAAAGTCTGGTTTCATCCTCTGTGGCCGTTTATGTACCTTTTTATACTTTGATATCTATGTGAGTTGTTTCGCTGTCAGAGGTTTGGCTCTAAGATATCCTAATGAACCATCTTTTTTTGTCAGTCTCTGCATTCTCATGTTTGATGGTGATTCTCATTCTTCATAATCAGGTTTTATCTAATTCAGGGTAATTGTCCTCTATCTTCCTTTGTCTTGAAACTGACATTAACAAGTTTCTTACGATGTTGCTCTGAGTGTATCAAAGAAATGTGGTTGTCATAAGTGTCAGACATACCTCAAATGTTTACCTTTATGACACAATGTATTTTCATCTCCTGGGGTGAGAATCCCATCCAGAGAATCTTTGCTGAAGTGGAGAATCCATTCTTCCACGAGTAGTTTGGTTGGGGATGTTTGGCATTGGCCCAATGGAGAAACATCACTAGTTTCACCTACTTACAGGCAGCACTGTATAGATGAATGTTTTGAAGAAGTTCTTACCCATGATGTATGCTGAAAATAAAAGAAAAGGCAATTTAACTTTTAAATACTTGTTTGTGAGAGGGCTGCCAGCAATGTGGACATGATTCCCACCATTGTGCAATGTTTCTTTTATAATTTTGATTTGTCCATGGGTGTTAATTTACGGGTGTAAAGAATTCAGTAAAAGCAAATTAAACCTGGAATTTATCGTGAGTCTCCAGTGAAGTATTTTGTGAATGTGTTCCAAGAAATGTAGAGTACTCAAACATCATTATTAGGATAGCCCAGTCTTATTCTGCGCTGGCAACCGGAGAACTGGTCAGTGCTGTGGTGTAGATGTCTAGTATGTGCTTTCATGTGCTCTCATGTGCTTTCATGTGCTTTCATGAGCTTCCATATGCTTCATGTGCTTCCATATGCTTTCATGTGCTTCCATATGCTTCATGTGCTTTGTTTTATGGTCATGTGAAATTCAATGGATGTTTCATTGTAGTGTTTTTGAGAGTTTGTGTCTTTCATTTTCCATAATTTTATTAAAAATATGTCCTGAGGTTTTCAGCACAGTATTTTGGCACCTCCTTTTACGCTTTACAAGGGAAAATGTACTTTGCATTTTCCAGACACTGAAAAAAAAAACAACGTTTGTCTGAATCAGAAAATGATTTTTAATATGTGTCCGATCAAGGTAGTTGTTTAATCCAGACAATTGGATAGTTCGAAATGTCGAAGAATTTGTTTACTTCATCTATTGGTTGTCTGAACCAGACAATCAAAGAATGAAATGGACACATTTTTCGACATCTTGAACAATCCAGTTGTCTGGATTAGGCAACTACTTTTGTCGAAAAAATATTAGACAATCATTGTCTGATATCAAACAGTCCTTTTTTTGTGTAAATTCTGTTTTATCTTGAAGGTTTCGTCAGAGCGTTTTAGTGCAACTTAGTGTAATTTATGAAAGAAAATGTATCAGTTCTGCTGTATTAAAAAATTCTACACCCTATTCACGTCTGACTGTGTACATTTATATGTGAGGCATATATTTGAGGTATATATATGTAAAGAATATGAAGAAGACCATCTATGCAGTGGAGCTCTTTGACGTCATAAAAAGTTTGTCGTAAGTTAGCGCTGTGTATTTCATACATGAATGATCAGTTTTGACATCAGTCTCTTCATATATTTTGGTCTGTCTTGTAGTATAGAAAGTTCTCGCAGGAAAAGTTTGTTGTGATCTCATTTGAAGTTTATGCTTTGTACCACAGATGAGTAAATTTTGTTTTTAAATACCTATATTTATTTGCCCTGTTCTTTTCCCAACTCGGAAAAACATATCTGGCTGGCAGCGTATGTATGCTTTTGCAAAGTTTTTACAATGCTCCTTCTATTGCTGGTATAATGTACGTTTGCCAAGAATTTCAAACATAATTTTGTGTCAGTAATACATGTAATTCGTATGTATATTTTTCAATCTTTGCAATTCTAGTGCTAAACGCAATGCTCCTTTGAAACAACATCAAATATGGAAGTGCATCCAAACGAGAATATTGATTTTGAAAGAACTTGGGTGGTTAGTTTCAAAGACTTAGGAGTGCATCCTCTGGGGTACAGCTAAAGGATACGGCAATATGAAGTATTTGTATCGAGGAAATATGTTTCAAGTCAGATAGAAATCTTTTGAGGCATTTTACTTTCTTGTGTTGTCATTTCTCTATCATCTCAGTTAAATCTGTACTGTGTTGTTCATTTTCTTAAATGCATGATTAAAGGGCAAGATACGAATGACATTTTACCGCCATATGAAAAACATGTTGACAAAAGAAAGCTGAAAAGAAATGATGGGTCAGGCGATGGTTGTATCCAGTGTTCTGTGCTGGGGCAACTGAATGACCCTGGGCATCCCTGAATTAATAGGGTATGTGCCAGACTCCCAGTCTTCTCATCAATTATCATCATACGGTGATCACCAACACTGGAGGGTGCTACGGCATGGGAACTTGGGCAATGATCCTGTATCCTCTGCCCATGGGCGCTGTTTCTCTATGGCTGCTGAAAATGGATGTGCACGTTTCATACGTTTTCTTGTTTGTTCTTATTTAATTGTTCTCTCCACTTAAATAAGACAACAAATTGCCATCTTCGGTTAAAATACATTTTAGTTGAAATATTTTATTTGTTCAATAAAGCTTAATGGCATAAAGATAAGCAATTTTTCAAATTGGACCATGAAAGGGTTGGATGGACAATGCAAGGGCATGGACATGCAAACAAGTACATGGAAACATGTGTGAGCATCTGCTTAGAAAAGTTAATGAGTTGTACTGTAGCACGTACCTGCTCAAATGTTGTTGAAACACAAATTCAGGCTTTGCGCTAATGTGGTCTGTGCAACTTCTCTCATCTTCTGTGTGTATTTCTCATTGCAAATTTTCTGTGTACCGGAATCCTTGCACTCAAATTGATCTCCTTTCTGGCCATTGGTTTTGCAAATAAAGAAGAAACAATGGAATGATAAATGGTGCGAGAGACAAATTGATTCCATTTGACAATTGCAAAGATGGGCCTGGACCAGTTTGTTTGTTATTCTTCACACATTTGCCTTATTACGCATTTTTATGGTCCAACCATGGTTCGCACAATTTGTGTCATTTGAGAGTTTTGAGATAATTGTGGTTCTGTCTGCTATTCTTCAAAGGGAAACATTAAAAACAGCATTCATTTGAAAATGAGTTGCAGTGTACCAGTTTATTGATGTATACACAGAACGTTTCACTAAGTACCATTTGCTCCAAGCCAAGGGAACTAGTGGAATTTTATTAGATGAACTTTGTTCATAAAGAATTTTGTTTGGGTCTAGAAAATGCACCATATACTACTAAAACAGTGTTGTTTCGTAGAGTATTTTTAGCTTTCATATATGTGCTGTAAAATTCTCATTGTGCTAATTTTTGCATTTGAGGTAATGAAATAGTCCTTGATATCAGGAAATTTATGAATTTCATTTGTGGATTACTGGTTAAATTTGACATCCGCCTCTCCATATATTTTAGTGTGTCTTGTGATAGACACATGTACTATTAGAATATATTTTATGCAGTGAGGTTTTTATTGTTAGAAATTTATCAGAAGTCTGTTATCAGTTTGTGCTCTTTCAGCTGTTAATTGAAGACAATCGCTTAATTTTTTTTAACCCGCTTTGATTGTTACTAGTATTTGGCAGCAAGCTCTATTGTGTAAAATTTCTAAAAGTTGGGATAATTGTTATTTCACTATGGCTGATATCAGATACCTTTTGTGTTTAGTTTAACACATGTGGTTAAATTTATAAAACTTGGTTATGTTAGGCCAACTTTCATCTTATGCAACTTTGGCAGTAAACGCAATGCTCCTTTGAAGCCGCATCAAATGTGCAAGTATATTGGAAGGAGAATATTGATACTGAATGAAGTTAAGTTCAAAGGCTTAGGAGTGCATCCTGTAGGCTGCTGCTAAACGATATAATGTGGCAATATGAATTTGTAGCAATCGTAATGCTTCAATGCAAGTAAAAATCTTTCAAAGCAGTTCCTTAGAGTTGTTAGAGATTCTTTGTACTTGTGTAGAATCAGCAATTTCTTTGTAGCATCTTTCTCCATCATGTCATTTTCCAAAGTGTTCATATTAATTTTTCTAGGAATGGATGCAGGATGCTGACACGAGGAGAATAGTTTGACATGAGGATGCTGAAAATTATCAAATGGAAGTTGGAGAAACAGATGCAGGGGTCCCATGTCTCTTAGTGTGTTTCAAAGCTTCAGTTATGAAGCTTTTTGCCAAATAAGCGTTGCATCTATGTGCAGCAGCAATCCTTTGGCACTGGCTGAGAAGCCGGGTTCTTGTCGCTTTCTACTTACACTTCAGTAGACACTCTTGAGATTTACTGAAGAAGTTGAGAGACGTTTTCATGTCAAAAGCGATGTCTCTGAGGCCGTGTACCTGTGCCAGGCTGTGTCTGAGTTGTGTTGCAATTTTTGAATAAATACTTCCTCAGACCTGCCTACTGGAGCACAATGCCATTGCATATTCATTCACATTTACTTGACGAATACTAGAATCTTAGCTTTTATTAGTGTGCTTCTTTAGCTATACTTATTTGACATCAAGATTGCAAATTATTTTCTTTTCTGTCATGTCACAGGAAACAAGAAAAGGAGAATTAGATAGACCGAGAAATTCCTAGTTTATTTCAGAAACTATGATATGGTTCAAGTTTTTAAGTTTTGTCAGAACATGTAGTATAGATGATAAATTATGGCATCTGTACATGTCTCTGTGCTCAGAACTTTGATATTGCTCTGTTTCACTCGAACGCAACTTTCTCTGTCACATCCTGCCAACACGGGTTTTACAGTTAACTGACGACAAAGATTATGGAAGAAGTTCAGAGAAATCCTTGTTGCAACAAATATTGTGTGTGAACCTTTGAGCATGTGTACGTGTGAGCTTGCGAGCCTTCACCAGGTTGTATGTGATGTGAGTTTTGCCGCAATTTGTGAATAAATACTTCCTCAGACCTGCTGGAGCACACTGCTGTCACATCTCCATTCTCCTTGATGAACCTTGGCTTTGTTTAGTTTGCTTCTTTCTCTCGCTTCTTGCAGCATCTTTGCTGATTTTTTTTCTTTTTTGCATTCTGTCCCATTTTGGTTCCTTTTTTGTCATTTTGCTTCTGTTGGGCCCTTTGCCTTTCTGTTTTTGCCTTTTTTGTCTTTTGTGGCTTCTCTTCACTTGTGAGAGGAGCCGTCTGCTTGGCAATTGTCCTTCGGTCAACCAGAAGATCATGCCACCAAGAATCCGGAAAAATAGTTTGCTGGTAAATTATTTTTCTTCTCGTACCTCTTCAAGCGATTGTCTTCATAACTTTTTATCATATCTTAACGCTTTCTGAATTTCAAAATTATTTGGAGATGTCAGATGTTCCTCTGTCAGAAGTTTGGCTCTCAGATGTTTGAATGTCACATGTTGATGCTCAGATTGGCGGAAAACGAAAAACTGTCTTTCTCTACATTCACATGATGGTGATTGTCACTGATCTTAATCTGTCTGTTTTATCTGTTTCAAGATAAGTGTTCCCAAGCTTTCTTCGTTTTGAAACTGTGATACTCAAGTTTCTTTGCTGAGAGCTCAACTGGAAGCATTTATTGAATTAGGGTTGAAGCATGACAAAATCTTATAAGATTTGAAGGATCTTCCTATAGACTTACATGCATGCTCCATGATTTACTTCATCAGTTTTTATGCATTGTTGCCTCTGTATTACATTACAACAAATGCCAAAAGGACTGGTTTGCTTTCAATTTCACATGTAAATAAATTGAGTGTATTCTTTAAACCTTGAAGGTCACTGCATACATAAACAACTAGAACGCAACTTTTTCTGTCACATCCTACCTTCAGACATTTTACAGTTCACTGACAACAAAGATTATGGAAAACGTTGCGATAAATCCTGTTCCATAAGTAATGTGTGTCAGCCTGTGAGCTTGTGATCTTAAACCAGGTTGTGTCTGAATTTTGCTGCGATTTTTAAATAAATATTTCGTCAGACCTGCTGGAGCACACGGCTGTCACATCTCCATTCTCATTGATGAACCTTGGCTTTTGTTTAGTTTGCGTCTTTCACTTGCTTCTTTCTGCATCTTGCAGATTGTTTGGAGTTTTCTCATCATTCTGTCTCATTTTGGTCTCTTTATGTTTCTTTTTTGTCGTTTGTTTGTGTCTTTGAGTTTCCCTTTTTGTCTTTTGAGGCTTATTTTTGTCATTTGGCTCACATGTGAGAGGTGCTGTCTGCTCTGCAATTTTCTTCCGGTCAACCACAAGATCATGCCACTAAAATTCACATACTTGCTAACTTGTTTATTGGTGAAAAAAGTTCTTTGCTTTGTCTTTTTGAGTCTTGTTTCATCATTTTTGGTCATTTGATTTCCATTTTCTGCATTTTGTTATCATTTAGAGATGACAGATATTTCTCTGTCAGAAGTTTGGTTCTGAGATATTCTAATGTTCACACTCAAAACATAATGGTGACCAGTAGATGATCTGAATCTGAATACCATTCTCAATGATCTTAATGTGTCAGTTTTATCTGTTTCAAGGTAATTGTTCTTTTAAAAGCCTCATTTGTTTGAAACAGTACATTTTCTTTCCAAACAGCTCTTGAAGAAAGTTTTTAAATTACGTTTGAAACATAATTATCTTGCAGTCATGAGTCACATCCTCTGAAAATGGATTTGCATAATTCGTATGTTTTTCTTGAGTGTTTTTATTCAGTTGTGCTCTCCACTGAAATTACACAACAAATTACCACCTTCAGGTTAAAATAAATTTTAGTTGAAATATTTAGTTTTTTTGAAGAGGTTTAAGTCATTTTTCATGAATAGGTTTGATGGACAAATTAAGACAATGCCAGGCATGGAAGTGAATACAAGTGTGTGGAAGGGCTTGGGCATGCAATATTAGTGTGAGCATCTGCTTAGAAAAGTTAATGAGTTGTACTGTAGCATTGTACCTGCTCAAATGTTGTTGAAACAAACACAAATTCAGGCTCTGCACTACTAATGTCATCTGTGCAACTTCTGTGTGTATTTCTCATTGGGAAATCCCTGTGTATTGGAATCCTTGTCCTCAAATTGATCTCCTTTCTGGCCATTGGTTTTGCTAATGAAGAAGAAACAATGGGAGTGATAAATGGTGCAAGAGACAAATTGATTCCATTTGGCAATTGTGGAGATGGGCCTGGACAAGCTTGTTTGTTATTCTTCACACATTTGCCTTATTATGCTTTTTATAATGTTACAGTGGTTCGCACAATTTGTGTCATTGGAGAGTTTTGAGATAATTGTGGTTCTGTCTGCCATTCATATAAGGGAAACATCAAAAACAGCATTCATCTGAAAATGCTTGCAGTGCACCAATTTATTATACACAGAACATTACACAAAGTAACATTTGCTCAATGCCAGGTGACCTGCAGGAATTTTATTTGATGAACTTTGTTCATAAAGAAATGTGTTTGGGTCGTGAAAATGCACAATACTGAAGCAGTGTACAGTTTCGTTAAATTTGGTAAAAGTTGCTTTGTATAGAGTATTTTTAGCTTTCAAATGTGTTGTAAAATTCTTGTTGTGCTAAGTTTTGCATTTGATATGCTTGAATGAAGATATCTGTGATGAAAAAGTCCTTATAGTGGGAAGTTCATGAATTTCATGCGTGGATTACTGGTTTTGACATCCGTCTCTCCATAAATTTTCTTGTATCTTGTGATAGGCATACAATATATTTTATGCAGTGAGGCTTTTATTGTGAGGAAGTTATCAGAAGTTTGTTATCTGTTATCAATTTGTGCTCTACCAGTTGTTATTTGAGGGCAACCGCTTTATTTGTGTTATCCGCTTTGCTGTTACTTTCAAAGCATTTGACAGCAAGCTCCTTTGTGTAACTTTTATAAAAGTTGCAATAATTTTTGTTTTACTGTGGCTGATATCAGATACGTTTGCATTAATTTTAACACATCACGTTGTTAGATTTATAAAACTTGGTTATGTTAGGCCAATTTTTCATCTTACGCAACTTTGGCAGTAAATGCAATGCTCCTTTGAAGCCGCTTTAAAAGTGCAAGTATATTGGAAGGAGAATATTGATACTGAATATGAAGTTAAGTTCAAAGGCTTAGGAGTGCATCCTGAAGGCTGCTGCTAAAGGATATAATGTGGCAATATGAATTTGTAGCAATCGTAATGCTTCAATGCAAGTAAAAATCTTTCAAAGCAGTTCCTTAGAGTTGTTAGAGATTCTTTGTACTTGTGTAGAATCAGCAATTTTTTTGCAGCATCTTTGTAGCATCTTTCTCCATCATCTAAGTTACATCTCCGTCGTGTCATTTTCCAAAGTGTTCATCTAGGAATGCATGCTGCATGCTGACACGAAGAGATTATTTTGACATGAGGATACTGAAAATTATGAAAAAGTATTTGGAGAAAGAGATGCAGGGGTCCCATGTCTGAAGCTTCAGTTCAATACCTTTTTGCCAAATAATTGTTGCATCTATGTGCAGCAGCAATCCTTTGGCACTGGCTGAGAAGCCAGGTTCGTTGCTTTCTACTTACACTTCAGTAGGCACTGTTGAGATTTATTGAAGAAGTTGAGAGACGTTTCCATGTCTAAAGTAATGTGTCTGAGGCCGTGTACCTGTGCCAGGCTGTGTCTGAGTTAGTTGCAATTTTTGAATAAATGCTTCCTCAGACTTGCCTACTAGAGTGCACTGCCTTTGTATCTTAATTCACTTTTACTTGACAATTCCTTGGCATCAAGATTGCAAAATTATTTTCTTTTTCGTCATTTCGCAGAAACAAGAAGAAATGAGAATTAGATAGATAGAGAGATTCCTAGTTTCTTCTACAAACTGAGTTTGTTGTATATATATGGTTTCAGTTTAAGGTTTGTCAGAACATGTGCTATTGGTGATAAGCATCTGTAAACATCTATTAGCTAAGAACTTTGATATTTCTCTGTTTCACTCAAACGCAACACATCCTACGCACAAACATTTGACAGTTCACTGACAACAAAGATTATGGAAGAAGTTCAGAGAAATCATTGTTCCAACAAATAATGAGTGTGAACCTGTGAGCATGTGAGTGTGTAAGCTTGCGAGCCTTCACCAGGTTGTGTGAGAGTTTAACTGCAATTTGTGAATAAATACTTCCTCAGACCTGCTGGAGCACACTGCCGTCACATCTCCATTCCCCTTGATGAACCTTGGCTCTTGCTTCGTTTGCTTCTTTCGCTAGCTTCTAGCTGCATCTTTGCTGATTTTTTTTCCTTTTTGTAATTCTTTCCCATTTTGGTCCCCTTTTTGTCATTTTGCTTCTGTTGGGCCCTTTGCCTTTCTGTTTTTGTGCCTTTTCTGGCTTCTGTGGCTTCTTTTCACTTGTGAGAGGTGCCGTCTGCTTGGCAATTGTCCTTCGATCAACCAGAAGATCATGCCACCAAAAACCCTCAAGAATCTGAAAAAATGATTTTCTGGTGAATTATTTTTCTTCTCGTACCTCTTTAGGTGATTGTCTTCATAACTTTTTATCATTTCTTAACGCTTTCTGAATTTCAACATCATTTGGAGATGTCAGATGTTCTCCAGCAGAAGTTTGGCTCTCAGATGTTTGGATGTCACATGTTGATGCTCAAATTGGCGGAAAACAAAAAACCGTCTTTCACCGCATTCACATGATGGTGATTGTCACTGATCTTAATCTGTCTGTTTTATCTGTTTCAAGATAATTGTTCTCAAGCTTTCTTTGTTTTGAAACTGAGATACTCAAGTTTCTTTGTGGAGAGCTCCACTGGAAGCATTTATTGAATTAGATTTTGAAACATGACAAAATCTTACAAGATTTGAAGCATCTTCCGATAGACTGCACTGTAAGAAATGGCCGTGTTTTTCTGGCTAAAAGAACCATAAATTTATTGTTATTTTATCAGTATTTTTTTAAAACAGACTTTGTCTGTGAATTTACAGTTCTTTGTCAGTTACAAAATGGCTCCAAGATAAATTTACTGCAACATGTCATTTAACATTCAGTTCACGTTAATGAACAATTACTTAAACCGTTAATTTACTGGCAACTTGTAATATGCAGACAAAACATTAGAATTGGCCAAACAATCAATACACCTGGTCAGATTAGGAACTATAAACAAGAGATTGCATGGACTTCAACCACGGAACATGTGGTGCCATCTATAACATATGCTTTACATAGCTGTTAATCAAACTTAATTTATAACTTATCTGAAGGTAAGGGAACATCCTCATTCATATGATCTTAAAGATGCTGTCATTATGCAAAAGTTGTTATATTTATATATGACATTGACAATTGTGTGAGTCTTATGATGTGATCTAAAGAATGACACTATTAAAACCAAAATAACCCAGACGCAGTCTGCATCAATACAACATGCTTCGATTAACTTGACACCTGGTTCTCTAGGAAAATATCCATCAATTTTATGGTTTGTGAGCAAACGTGTGCGAATTAATTGCTGGATATAATTGATGGACTTACTTCCCTGCTGTCAAGCAAGAGATGAGCAAGGCCGAGCCTGGAGTCAGTGGCTCTCTCAGCTGATTCCAGCTTGGGTACATCCCCACAGCTATGCGACAGTTAAATCACATGCTTAGTCTGTTGTTTCACACTTGTGCCATAAGTAAGAATAACACATATTATCCGTATTTTTACAGTAGATTATACAGCTCCTTGCATTCTTTACATTCTATGATTGACAGTTGATATAACTGTAAAATACACTTTAAATAAACTGTTTTACATATGTACATTATACCGTAATATCACTTTGTTGAATCTGCAAAATTACAGTTCAATGTACCAATCTGCATTTTACGGTTCATTGTCCTGTTCAGGTTTATTAGTGCTTTTACAGTTCTTAGACCTGGAACAAAGTTGCCAGTTAATTTAACTGTAAAATTTAACGGGAATTTTTTGCAGTGTGCATGCATGCTCCATTATTTACTCAATCAGTTTTTATGTTTCGCTGTCACTGCATTACATTAATTAATGATGTTGCAATATTGCTAACTTCACATGCATATTTAGTTATTTTACTGGGCTGTTGAAATGAATTGTCACACTACAAAGTCTTCCCGAACCACATTAATGAGAAACTGTCAAAGTCCCTCCGCTCCACAGAAACAACCCAAACAACAAATAGCCGGGTGATAATCAGGGTATTTAAGGTCATGCACTCTAAAAAATTTCAGACAAAATTGGTTTTTTAGATTCAAAATGGTTTTTTGAAAAACCAAATTTCAATGCAAAAAACCAACATGGATTTTTTTAAAAATCCATGTTGGTTTTGCATTGAAATTTGGTTTTTCAAAAAACCATTTTGAATCTAAAAAACCAATTTTGTCCCCACATTTTTTAGAGTGTGGCATGCTGACAACTGGCTTCAATGTACTTGCTACAAAGTACTACAAACAATGCACTGCATGTCCTGAAAGCTCTGAAAGCATACATTTTGTCCGGCTCTTAACTGCGGTCACTGGGAGATTAAGGCCATTTTGTTGAAGCTATTGTGATTCTCAGACTGTCACTCACATTTGGCAGAATGTTCCATTCCATCTGCATTCCATTTGCTGTTTTCTGAGCTCTTTTCATTCGCTGTTTTCTGAGGTCTTGTCTCTCTGTTTCTTTAAGCCATTTTCTGAGCCTCTCATTAACGCAATGCTTTTCTGACAGTTGCGGTGACTGACAGTGGCTGCGCGAAAGATAGGAAAGAAATTGATTGAAGAGAAAGATAGAAAGAAAGGCGGAGAACATGGCAAATATAGAGAAAAGGGATTTTATTGGGGATTGACAGAATGACAGACTAGCTGACAAGCGTTGATACAAGATAGATGGTATTTTGCTGGAGGATTAGCACAGGTTGTACATTTTAGCAGTTGCACAAGTGTTGTAACATGGGTGGCTGCACAACATGTCTCAGTGCTTTTGAGACCATTATTATATTTTGGAAAACTGGGAATACTTTGAATGTTGTTTGTTCAGTTGAGACTCACCAGGAATTCTGAAACTGTTTATAGGAGTCCGATTCTTGTAAATTTTAGTTTTAACAATGCAAAAATTAAGGTCTTCACAACTGTCACCTGCATACAAGAGGAATTAAAGTTTGCTGCTCATCCAAACATACGTCAACTTTATAACAGCAACACGAGCAGTGGAAATCAATAATAGTTTAATGTATCCATGACAACATTTATGAAACTTTTGGAAAGCTTTCCAGTTGCCTTTTATCGCCCACATCACCACAGCTTTGTGTTTTTCTTGATGTTAAGATGGACTGACAGTCTGATGCAAAGCAGGGACAGCTCAATTAAGACAGCAAAATGCTGGAATTTGATTTGCTTTGAAAACCTCAAAATTGTGACAGATCGCTTAAAATCATCTGCGCCTCTGGTTTCCTCTGAAAATGCCAGCGAAATGTCAATGGCAATTTGGCCGCTAAAAACGCTGCAATTCCATTGGATGGTGAGTGTCATGTGACAAGTGACAATGGCCTATTGTTCCATTGTTGTGATTGTTACCTCATCACTCAACTCCAATATCTCTTGCTCTGGCATTCTCCTTTTAGGGAAATTGGCCAAAATGTATGTTGTGGCGTTTGTTGTTCCTTTGACGTTCTTTGATATGAAGAAAGGATATATAGCTCCTTGGATATAACTAGATGCATGTATGTCTGTTTATATTGGTAACTTCATGCTTGATTTTAGTATACTTACAGGCCCACATGAATGTGTATGAGTTGTATTGAGACAGGTTTCACAAAGCGATCTGTACTGTCCACATCTTGAGATTTTATGGTACAAAAAGCGTTATCATGACATACTGATGCAGACCTACTCATATCAACTACAACAATCCAACTCATGCAACAACAGTATCAGCAACATCAGGGCCTATCCCATGGGCACAAAACGTAAACATTATGTTGCTAATTGTTGGTGGGTGCTTCTGCTGTCATGTAAGAATGTACATTGTACAGTAAATAATGTTGCCTCAACAATGAGATCTTTTCACAACCTTGTGACAACGTTGCCACAACGATCGATTCAAACTTCATATCTTTACATTGCTTCACAATGTTATGACAACGACGTTACGTCATTTCTGTCATAAAATTGGTAATGTAAAGTGACCCCTGTCTACAAGTGGACCGCCGTTTCATTGTCACTGCTTTTTCCAGCCTTTCCAGAACATATGCTGTCTTGTGTTGCCACCTAGTGGCAAGTGTGAAACTCCGCAAGCCCCAGCGGGCAGTCCACATAAACTGAGTGTGGGGAACACACAAAATTTTGGCTGGCAGAAACCAGGGCTGTTTCTGAGTATGCTGATGGCCTTATCTACTTCCTTAGAGAATGTGATTGCCGAGTCTTACTCTGGTTTACCTCAAAATTGAACAGAATCGTGAGTGTGCCTTGAAATTGGAACTATTTCTTTGGAGTTGCAATTCTGAAGCATACAAAACTTTGTGCTAGGTGGCATCAGCACGCTGTTCTCATTTTCACAGGGCTAAAATTTCTCTGTGTTGAGTAGCGTCGCTGTGAAGGACAACCTCTTCCATGTGTACCAATTTGTATTTTACTTGGAAAAGTACCCGAAGAGCACTTTCGTAGGCTGCCACAAGTAACTCCTTCATGTCCATGGAACTTTGAAAGCAGGGTTGCTTGACGTGAAGACTAATTTATTTGTCAAATGATGTCCTGTGTTATATCCGGCTTCCTGTCGGATGTTACTTCAGTGGGCTTACAAGTGCAGAGCTTCCATGTCTTTATATCGAAAATTACTTTTGCAACTCATCATAACTTCTGCCTCAATCAGTTTGTCGATATGTGTCTTTGACCAGAGGCATCAAACACAAGATAATTTGTAATGGATCACCTTCTTTACTTGATTTAATACTTCAGCAGTTGTTTGAAGTGGGTTGTAATATCTCTAAATTAAATGATTAATAATGATTAATAAAATCAAAACTATCACTCATGTTATTTATATAGGCAATTCAATATTCATGGGGTAATTGAACAATTAATTTGGGCAATTACTTTATTAGTTTAGTAATCAATCATTTACTCTTACTGTTAACTGGAACATCCATCAGGGATCTAACACAACAAAATACAGGGGTAATTCATCATTTTTGCTTAATGTACTTCTGCATAGATGGCACAACTGTCTTTCCTGGTAATTAGTTGAGTGGTTGACTGTCTGAGATAAATAAGGATGCAGTGGTTTGATGTGCAATGTAAAAGTAGGTTACATGTAGTCTAGGATTTGTAGAGTGGTGGTATTTGGAGAGAAGAGGAGGAGAGGAAGTGAGGAGGGGAGAGAAGGAGAGGAGAGTTGAGTAGGAGGTTGGGAGGGGGGGGGGTAGGGGGCAGGATGGGGAGAGTAGAGGAGGAGAGTAGAGGAGGAGAGTAGAGTAGAAGAGTAGAGTAGGAGAAAAGGATGGGAAAAGGGAGAGGGGGAGGAGGAGAGGATGAGGAAGAGGAGAGAACAGAGGGAGAGGAGAGTATGGGAGGATAGGAGAGTAGGAGGGCAGGAGAGTAGGAGAGTAGGAGAGTAGGAGAGTAGGAGAGTAGGAGAGGAGTAGAGTAGGAGAGTAGGAGAGTGGGAGAGTGGGAGAGTGGGAGAGTGGGAGAGTAGAGTATTATGGGAGAGTATGAATAGGAGAGTAGAGTAGGCGAATGGAGTAGGAGAAAAGGAGGGGGAAGAGGAGAGGATGGGGAAGAGGAGAGAAGGAAGAGGAGAGGATGGGGAAGGGGAGAGAAGAGAGGGAGAGGAGTGTAGGAGAGGAGGAGAGTAGGAGAGTAGGATAGGAGGGTAGGAGAGGAGAGTATCATGGGAGAGTATGAGAGGAGTATGAGAGGAGTATGAGAGGAGAGTATGAGAGAGGAGGAGGGATGGAGTTTGGGAGAGGAGTAGGAGAGGAAAGTGTGAGTAGGACAATTGGAGGAGTAGGAGAGTTGGGGGAGTAGGAGAGTTGGAGAATAGGAGAGTTGGGGTTGTAGGAGAGTTGGGGTTGTAGGAGAGTTGGAGAGTAGGAGAATTGGGGGAGTAGGAGAGTAACTGTTGGGGAGTAGGAGAGTTGGGATGTAAGAGCACTGTTGAGAGGACGAGGGAGAAATGGGAAGATGAGGAAGAAATTGGGAAGATGAAAAGGGTGGGAAGATGGAGACATGGAGTGTTTTACCCTGTGTGTCAATTGAGATGATTAACATTGGCTAATATAATTAAATTGATAAGAATTTAATGACACAAATAAAAAAATGGTTATTGTAAAACTAGCAAGTGATAGGCCAATTCATGGATGTCCCTTTTCTTACTGTTGTCAGAATCAGTTTTCTGTAAAAAAAAAAAAAAAAAGTACTTCTGAATTGATAATGCATATCTGGGTGCAATAGAAACTGAACACCCTATTATTCCTGATCAAGTGCCTTGAAATGGGTCAAATTGATAAACACCAGTACACTGACATTGTTTGGGGGTGAATTAGGGCATTTAATCTGGGGGTATTTAATCAAGGGGTGTGGATTATTTCGCGGTGCAAAGGGGTGAAATGATGCCCCAAGAGAGATCAATGTGGGGTAGGATTAGCAAAACAAACTCCATAAATCAAGGCCTGTCATTCCTAACCATCAGAATGTGGTCCAATTGTCAGATCTTCTGAGTGCAGGGACAGACCAAAGTGTAGTGGGATCCTCATGATTCCCATTGCATTTAATGGTTCAATTGTCAAAGAATTCAGTTTAGTCCTGTTGACTTACATGTAGTTCAGGCTGATTAATTATTATCTGCATGCAATGCATTTGTATTTGTTTTAAGTATTAGTTAAACACCCCAAGAGAGAGATGTGATATAAGTTGTTACATTCTCCGTATAACTCTCTTACCTTAAGCCGAAAATAACTGAAAGTAATCCATAATCTACATTCTACATTCTACATTCTACAGTCTATCTATCTATCTATCTATCTATCTATCTATCTATCTATCTATCTATCTATCTATCTATCTATCTATCTCACAATTGCTTTATTTGCACCACTGACCTTTTTGTAGGAAGCCTTAGCTGTTGAACCAGAAGTAGTAGTAATACTTCCGGTTGTAAGGACCTTCTCTGAATTGAAGGTGAAGGTCAAATTGGCTGCACCCACTTCCGGAACGATTCTCCGCTTTGCTTTTTGTGGGTGTTGAGGTCCATAATATGTTGTCAGATTGGTACTTTATGTCGGAATATATTTTTTAAGAGGGCATAGAAGTTCTATTGTATAATGACCTGATAGAACAAGTAGACAAATGAGGCAAGAGGCCCTCTGGTGACCTTTATCAGTTATATGGCTCCAGGAGGGCCCTTAGCAAAGAAGAGGGCCTCTGGGGCATTGCCCTACAAGTAACCAAAATGACCTTGGAGCTCTGGAATGACCTCCCTGTTCCAATGGGTGGCTCTAGGAAATATTTCAGTGTAAAAATCCAATAGAAAAATTCAAGATTTATCGGCCAAATGTATTTGGCGTGTTCGGATTAATTTTGTTTTTAAAAAGAATGTTTTGGAGTCCGGCAGGCATATAAACATACAGGAAGTATGGAAGTTTTCGAAGAATGAAAAATGTAATCAAACAGATCATATTGATAAATGGTATATGAGTTGCTTTGAAAAAATGAAGTGCCTACGTTATAGGACCGTCGCTTTTGCAGTCATAAAATAGTCTGTCTTTTGGGTGTACAGCGCGTCCTCGGGAGGGGGGGGGGTGGGGCAAAATACTCTGAAAATACTACTTAGTGCAGGAGGGAGGTGGTCTCATAAGGCAAATTGCATGGTCTTACAACAAAGTAGATAGATATGGAAAGTGTAACCCTTTAAACCCAGTTTTGGGCATTCACGGGTGTTGATTGATGAGGTGAGAGAGAGAACGAGAGTCCTCAACATGTTACACATTCACCCCTTGTGAGGGATCTTTTACTTGCCCAGCGCAGACGCCGATACAAGGGTCTGCCGATGTAACGTCTCATATGAGTAGTACAGCTGGCGACGGGGGTTTGAACTCATGCAGGCAAAGACCTTCAGCGGAGCAGGGCTGAACCATAACCAGTCAGTTGCCGAAATGGTTTTCAAGGGCTGTCGGTTGATCAAAACGTAGGTGCTCAGAATATGTATAAACAGATCAAATTTGACTTGTTAATGTATATACCCATTATACCGCAAAAAACCATAACAAAATGGCTTCATTTATTACTTTTCACTTCGGTGGTCTATCAAATGAACCCAAAAACGAGATTACTTACAATATGAAACATACGTGTTAAATTATTTACAAAAATTTATGACATATTGTTCATTGCTGAAGTCTCTGAATGTCTATTAACTGTACCATAATCTACCATGATTAGTCTCTGTATTAATACATTTTAAATTTCTTGCATTCACCAAATATTACAAACCACAGAACAACCCAATTTAGTACGTGTAACATCCATCGCATATCGCACAAACACAAAAATGGATTAGGAACACCCATTTTATTATGGGAGACATGATCCACTGGTTTTCATGGCTAATACGGGAGATGACATGGGGAGTTTTATGGCCGCGTAAAGGCTCGGAGAAATAATCCAAGTATTGAATGTGGCCGTTTCACAGCTGGGGTTGGTCGGGATCACTGCGCTGTGCTCTGATGATACATCTAGTGGAACTGTTACAAGACTAAGGGTTGTCAGGAGAGAACTTACAGTACAACTCGTTTAGTATTATGAGATGTTTCGCTTATGCACTCTAAATAGCAGGAATCCTCTCTCAGTGTTGGGGGGAGGGTTAGCTCAGTGGAAGCATGCTGGGCTGACAATCGCTGGGTCCAGCATTCGAATCCAGCTCTCACCGGGTCACTTGGGCCTATGTTGTACGGCTGTTTCAGTCATCCTAAAAGTTGCCTCTTTGACGTGTCCTCCTCCTGTCCAAATAAGCCTATCAAGTTGATAAATACAGAACGTAAAGTCCCAATCATCAATCCATCCTCTCTCAATGGTAGATCTAGATCTATGGAGGCCTTATGGGCTGTTACTCCTTACAGGAATAAAATTTAATCCAGATTCATACAGCACAGCTAGTCAGCTACACTGTGTTATGCACCATGTTGGGCTATCTGCCACATCCATTCTGTATTCAAACATAAGGCCGGCATCTTCTGCAAGAGGTGCATGAGTAACTGGATAACTTGCAGATCCTACTGTAGCACAGAAGCACCCTCTCTAGGGGGTAAAGGGCAAGAAATATCTCCCCAGACCCTAATTTCCTGACCCACTGTTGAACTATAGATCGGTGACGTACATCTGCGGTCACTGCGGGTTGAAAAGTTGTGTCTTTCAAAAGAAAGTAATTCTGCAGCAGCGTCGGTTGATTTTCTTTTCTTGTTTCCTTACTTTCTATTCTTATTGTGGAGTTAAGATGGCTATGAATATTCTGAGTTAGCAGTCTAAGCTATCTGACTTAGCAGGGTGAGGGTCTTTGTGTTACTGTCTGTGTTCAGCACAGTCTCCCAAAGTCTGGTTCCCTGAATATAATTTTGCCATCTGTGTGACAATACGCTTTTGCTTATGAGACTGTGCAGTCAAGAATTATACCATCTTTTTTATTTTATATAATGATAATGATATGTGTATGTTATTTCATAAGTATCCAAGTATTTATGTTGCTAGCTATATTAGAGCGGCTGGGTGACAGAGGGTAAAATATTCCCGCCTGCTCTGCCTAAGGTCTTTGCCTGTATAGGTTCGAAACCCGGGTGGGGAAACCAAAATTTTCAGTGGACCTTCATGAGCAAAATCCCAGCTGGATGTCATTCGGATGATACGTTGTGGACCCTTGTATCAGTGTCTGTGCTGGGTAAGTAAAATGTCCCTAACATGGAGTAAATGTGTAATCTCATCAGTCAACCCTCGTGAGCGCCCAGAACTGGGCTTAGAGGGCTTCACTTACCATATCTATCTATCTAAATATCTATGTAAATCTATATCTAAATATCTATATGTCCATCTATCTATCTATCTATCTATCTATCTATCTATCTATCTATCTATCTATCTATCTATCTATCTATCTATCTATCTATCTGTCTGTCTGTCTGTCTAGCTGACTAGCTGTCTAGCTGTCTGTCTAGCTGTCTAGCTATCTATCTTTCTATCAGGCCCCAGGCCTTTGAAGTGTAGGAGCCTAGGAGGGTGAAGCAGCACCAGGGTAATCATTCCTGTTACATCTGTCTTTCCCTGTCTATGTTCATCTGTTATCTATTTGTCTAGCTATCTGTCTGTCTGTCTTAGTGTAAA
Source organism: Platynereis dumerilii (assembly GCA_026936325.1). Taxonomy (NCBI): domain Eukaryota; kingdom Metazoa; phylum Annelida; class Polychaeta; order Phyllodocida; family Nereididae; genus Platynereis; species Platynereis dumerilii. Next base: position 18,281,223 of record JAPTHN010000005.1, on the reverse strand, counting down.
TCTTTCTCTTTTTATATATTCCTGTTGTAACTCTACATGTAAGTACTTTGTCACTTATGAAAAGAAAAAGAAAAGAAAAAGTGTCTATATTTATGCCATCTATTTGCACAGATGGATTCTGTGGAGAGAGATGTAAATATGGAGAAAATTCATAGGTTTGAACGTTCGATAATTCTACAGGGAACATTCGGAGGTTCTGTGTTTCGTCGAAAGACATATACGATTGACATGTCGAAGAAGAGTCTTTGGGGGCCGAACAAAGAAATATTAAAGACGGAAAATATGCTGAGTTGCGGAGAAGTAGCTCAGAAGTATAGAGCGCTTGTCAATTTCTCAAATGCAAGAACTTAAGAAGCAAAGTAACGACAATTGACAAGTCTTTGAAGATACTTCTTTGCAATTTTCAATTCTCTTTGGTCTTAAGAAATGCATGTCAAAAGAAAAGACAACTTGTGAGTTGATTTTACTTTCACTTGGTCAGAGTGTGTACTTTGTTGGCTCTATGAGAAATTGTATATTCTTGGCAATTAAATTTTTTGCTGAAAGTGTCCATCTTTTTGATTGTCTTTATCCATCTGTCGAATCGTATGGTGTCAAACACTGTACTACAGGAGAAATATGGCTGACAAAGCACAATGTTATAAAGTTATCTGCAGAACTTTTGCAGTTGTCATATTTGCTAATTCTGCTTCATTTGTGGATTTTGGTTGAAAATGGCATTGTGAAAATATCTTATGAAAATGTCTGCAATTTGGTTGAAAATGTGAGTGAAATTTGTCAGTAATAATCACATCAAAACCTCAATGAATTCCTGATAAGACTTTTAAATCAATTTACTTTGGATTCTTCAGGTCCAATGCCCCCTCTACTTCTTTAATTCATTGCGTCTCAAGCTGTTTATTCGCGATTAGGAGGTTTGAGGTTTCTGTCTTTGGTTATCAACTTTAATTATAGTGGGATTTGAATGTAACTGATCTAAATTTGCCAGAGTTAGCGACCGAAAATAGCCATACAAATGCTTGAATCAATGGAACAGAAAGCTGAAGTTTATTGAATTTATTTATTGTGATGGTGAAAAATATGCAACGCGATACAAAATACTTCTTTGTTACCTTAAATCCTATTTTGAGTTGTTCCAGGCATCCGGGAAACGAGTAGCAGCTCACAAGATTATGAGAATAGCTGATTTGTAGTTGACATTTACAGTACATGAATATTTGTTTTTAGCGGTTGCCTATCTCTGAAAGTTTTACAAGTTATATGGCAAATTCTTAGAAGTAACAAGAGATAGATAGAAATTAGTATTCTCTTTAAGGAATTGTCTTGGGGCGTTCGCACTGTCTTGGGACTCGCTCCGTTGAAGCTTGTATAATACATATAGCGATATTTGGCAGTATTCTCCAGATGATATTTGCCGAATTCCCGACTGTTCGCTTTACAATAAGACAATTTAGGAGCCAAATATTTGCTGAGGGCAAAGTAGTGCGGCTAATTAGCCATATGGAGGGTGCTATCCTGGGGTTATTCAATCAACAAGGATGAGGTTCTTTAATCTGTCTTTTGCAAGGGGTGGATTAGGGCAGGGGGGTGATATTAGCCCTTTGCAGAGATTTTGCCCCAGTCCGCACGGGGAGGGAGGGTAAAGCAGGACAAGGGGTAAAGAAAGACCTAAGTGGGGGTCGTCCGAGAAAGGGTTCATGAGCGAGTGATAAAAGGGGAAAAAGGACTTAAAAAAGGGTGGAAATGCCGAGAAATGCCCAGAAAAAAGGCTGCGCGCAACCGCCTCAGGCACCAGCCAATCAGAATGGAGCTTATTGAATTAAAGGCGGATTAGTTCATAGCAGGGTGGGATGAAAAAAAGTTGGGCAGTCTTTATGCACCCAGCAGGGAGTGGATTAAAGCAAACCGCATCGTTCTGTAAGGCAAATATGAGCTAACCCCCTAGTTGGGCCCCCTCCCCCTTGATTTGACAAACTAAGCCTCCGGATGGGGCCAATTCACTCAAGTGTCATGCTGCTCTTCTTAGAACTCTATTGTTTCGGCCAAAAGCAATCTGTGGGAAAGTTCATCAATCCAAACTTTGTTGTGTGAAAGTATACAGCTTTGAGGTACTCTGTTCAATTAAGGGATACAGCCTACTACAGAGCCAATGTTTCTTTCACAAGAGGTCTCATCTACTGTGGCTGTTTGGATTGATTGAGTTTACCTCAACTATTGTGACAAATATTGAATCATAAATATCTAAGAAATATGTCAACAGTACTTGGCTTTACTTATTGGAACATATTTTTTTGTATTTTCTGTCAACAGTTACTGTTTCTTGGACAATGCAATTGTGTCCAAATATTTTGTTGATGTCTTTGACATTCTCTCAAGACTATGTTTTCTTTTCTTCCCAATGCATCATTGCCACTTTTCTTTTGTTTTCATTTCAGAGGAGTTTTACTATTCAAATGTTAATGAATATTGTTGCATTTGCTTATTTGCTATGCATCTCTTTAGTCTTTGCTTTTCATTTCAGATGGTCTGATACTCTGTTTAAGTTTAATTATTTGCATTTTATTTAGAATATGTCTTATCTCTGCTATGAACTGCATGGACTATTCATCTTATTGTAGCTTTTCTCTCTACCATACATATTTATATATGTAATGTTTGTAGCTTTTGTGTGTACCATATATGTTGTTGATTTGTCATTGTAGCTTTTGTGTGTACCATATATGTTGTTGATTTGTTATTGTAGCTTTTGTGTGTACCATATGTGTTGTTGATTTGTCATTGTAGCTTTTGTGTGTACCATATATGTTGTTGATTTGTCAGTGTAGCTTTTGTGTGTACCACATATATTTTGTTGATTTGTCATTGTAGCTTTTGTGTGTACCATATATGTTGTTGATTTGTCATTGTAGCTTTTGTGTGTACCATATATGTTGTTGATTTGTCAGTGTGGCTTTTGTGTGTACCACATATATTTTGTGGATTTGTCATTGTAGCTTTTGTGTGTGCCATATATGTTGTTGAGTTGTCATTGTAGATTTTGTTTGTAGCATATGTGCTGTTGATTGGTCATTGTAGCTTTTGTGTGTACCAGATATGTTGTTGATTTGTCATTGGGGTCATATACATAAGCGGCTCCAGCCAACGTTTATGCCTCCTAGACCAATTGTATATGTATATATGTTATGTTGTTAACTTGTCAAAAAAAAAAAGAGCATTACTTTGGTCGAATAAACTATATGTCTGTCTTGTAGCTTTTGTGTGTACCAGATATGTTGTTGATTTGTCATTGTAGCTTTTGTGTGTACCATATATGTTGTTGATTTGTCATTGTAGCTTTTGTGTGTACCATATATGTTGTTGATTTGTCATTGTAGATTTTGTTTGTAGCATATGTGTTGTTGAATGGTCATTGTAGCTTTTGTGTGTACCATATATGTTGTTGATTTGTCAGTGTAGCTTTTGTGTGTACCACATATATTTTGTGGATTTGTCATTGTAGCTTTTGTGTGTACCATATATGTTGTTGATTTGTCATTGTAGCTGTTGTGTGTACCATATATGTTGTTGATTTGTCATTGTAGCTTTTGTGTGTACCATATATGTTGTTGAGTTGTCATTGTAGCTTTCGTGTGCACCAGATATGTTGTTGATTTGTCGTTGTAGCTTTTGTGTGTACCATATATGTTGTTGAGTTGTCATTGTAGCTTTCGTGTGCACCAGATATGTTGTTGATTTGTCATTGTAGCTTTCGTGTGTGCCATATATGTTGTTGTTTCGCTGTGCTTTACTTCTCTCCACTCTTTCATTTTTGTTTCAGAGATACTATTCAAATGTTTGTTTCTCATCTACTATGTAGTATGCTGTTGTACATCTGTCTCACTTTCCTGACTATTTCTTTGGTTTCTGTTGTTGTTTTGGGCAGATGATATTTTTTAAAGTTTTTGTATTTTTAAGGACTCAAGCATACACTTTGGTATATTTTCGCAGTTTTTTTTACCTTTCCTCCTTTTTGTTTCAGAGTGTCTGATACTCTGCTAATGTTTGGTTAGTTCTCTGTCGTGGTTACCTTATCTACTATGTGCAGTTTTATATTTGCCTTAGTTGCTTTTCTTATGACACTTTTTCCTCTATTTTTCTTGGGAGGGTAGATGTGATGCTTTACTATTGTTATGTCCCATTTTAATACTGCCATATCATATTTGCTACATCATTACATCTGCCTTAGTGCCTTTTTGTCACTACTTTTGTCTGTCTTTTCCGGAATGTTTTGTCAGTTCTCCTTTAGAGCTATCTTATCTACTATGTACGGCGTTGTATTTGCGCCGGTTGCTTTGCTGTATTTTATATGCGCCTTTTTTTTCTTTTTGTTTCTTGGTACGAGCCAGTATTCAATTTGCTCCACCCTCATGCACATTGTGTCAGAGGGGAGCCTAAATAAATTGCTCCACTCAAGGGAGCCTTGTGTTTTGCCAATGCTGGGATCAAACTGGATTTATATATGGCCTCCCTGGCACATTGTGTGTGCAGGAGCATTGATAAGGCCTCAGTGTTTAAGCCCTGTGAGATATGACAGGTTGCAAAGTGTCACGGTCTGAAATATGACACAATATGACAGCGGGGGCTGCTTTGAATCCCTCTGCCTTTGTAGGAGATTGGCCCTTTTTGTCCTATGCACTTTTTAAGCAAGATGAGGCAGCTTTTGTTTCGTGGCATATCGATAATATTTCCTAGCTTTTTGGCGTTCTTGCACTAAAACTTAAAAAGCCAGCACCAAATGAAGCACTTAAAGCGCTTCCGTGCACTACCGTCTTTCTTAGATCATCAAAAACGGCCTATAATTGTTTGGCAAATATAATTATGCATCGTGTATGTGACCGGTGTTTCATATTGTCTGAGGCAAATACATGATGAAATGGGATATACCTCTTTTGTTCTATAAGGTTGAATAGTCTTGTCCTGTAGATATACCACATGACACACTGTATTGAAACTGATTTTGCATATATATCTTTGAAACATCTTTGAAATATTGTTCCTGTATTTCATTGCATACATTTCATATTCCAGTGCCTCAAGATAGCTTGAGTGAGTCGGATTGAAGGAATGTGATTTTTTACCATGGTATCAACTTGACAACGTAATTTTAAGAGCTGAAATAATGTGGTTATCTCCTTGAACTGAGGGTTGAAACAGTTCTTTCAATTGAATTTGATAGACTCTACACTGTCTACAGCATTCTGATCATTGCAAAATTATGTAAGCAACTGAAGCTAGAAATTGTTTCCTTTGTCTGGAAAAATTAAATCAAATTCCAAATCAATGATTTCAATTTTCATCCTTTAGGATTCTAAACTATTGTTTGTAAACAATCTCCTCTCAATGAATGTTTCTAATTTAGCTCAGCCCGAGCCCATCCAATCATAATATTAGTTGATAACTGAAGACAGCAACCCAAAATCACTTAATCGCGAATAAACAGCTTGCGACAGAGTGAATTAAAGAAGTGGAAGCAAGCATTGGACCTCCAGAAGCCAGAGTAAATTGATTAAAGGTTTATCAGGAATTCATTGATGGTTTGATTGGATTATTGCTGAAGAATTTCACTCATATTTGCAAGGATTTCACCTCCAAAAATGTTGATATTTTTGTGATTTCATGTATCCATATCACACAATTATAACACTAAGTATTGTATACAACAATTTAGTGTTTAGTTTCCATGATGTAAATCTGTTATATGTATTTCTAGTCTTGAGTATTACAACAAGTCCCTTCAAGCTACCGTCTACGTCAATGGCTTTTTTGTTTTTGAACGTATTGAATAAGAAGAGTAGATTTTCATATTTAAGTTAAAATGTTAAATCTGTCTTAGATCATCGGAAACGGCCTATAATTGTTCGGCAAATATAATCGTGCTTCATGTATGTGACCAGTGTTTCATATTGTATTTCCTTTTCTGATATCTGTATGATGTGTTTGATAGTTTGTTATTCTCTTCACTAACATTGACTTCAGTTTGAAATATATATTGGATGGTCCTTTCCCTTGTATAACAGGATGATATTTTGCCTTATGATGCTGCATTGATGTGTATATTTTAGGGCAAAATAAGAATTGTAAATGTGCACTCTACAATGCTACGCAGACCTTCAAAGACCAGAAAAGGCACTTACCATGTTCTTTGATGCTTCATTGGCATTGATTAGCATTTTGCGTAATTTTTGAGGGTTGCGTATTTCTTCCCCTGTACATGCACTAGATAATTATACAGACATGAACTCGCTAAAGTGTTGAACTGTTTAGTACAACCACTTATTATGTGTACAATGTATGTGAAAGTAAAGTTAGAATTAAGCTCAATGTACAAAGCTGCTCACATTGGATAAAAACTTGGAATAACTTCAAAATATTTTTATCATCTTCAATGAACAGGGCGTTCAAAAATACTTACTCCTATACTTTTGAAATAATCAATTTAAGCTCTTTCTTTCATCTCTTTGCACATATATATTTTAAGATACCTATACTATAGTTCAAAAGCTTTTCATAATTTGACAGACGCACTTTTCTTATTTGATGTTGTTTCTTTACTGGTTTTTTGCCTATATATAATGTGTTACTTGAGGAGGATCTTAAGTGGGAAGTTTTGTTCGATAAAGTTGTTGATTCAGATGTTGGAAAATTCTGTGTGTTATTTTTGATATTTTCAATTCAGTAAAGAGAGAAAAGCCTCCCATATATTTCTAAGGTGCCAATATCTGCGTTGAAGCAAGAAGAAATCGGAGCGTTATTGATTAACTTTACATGTACAATTGTATGTAAAATATTGTATGACAAGTGAAACGGAAGCCCCACACTTATGTGGTCCCTAATATGGATGTCTGTTTTTTTGAAAACATAATGTGAGGTGTGTTACATCCAGAAAAGGATGTGTTCCACTCGTTCTTATAGGTATAGCTAGTCCTCATATAGTGACCTGAATCAACCTGTGTCGTGAATCGAACCTCAGATGTTACGACAGCCCTATGTACTGCCACTAAGCTTGGCCCAGCCCTACATATTGTAACTTGGGGTGGAGCACTGTCCTTCAATTATATGTTCCTAAAGACGTGAAATCCCTTAAATCTTCTTGGATATAAAATGTTTGAAAATACTTTAATCTCTTTCATTTCAAACTTTTGATCGAACAGACGAATAGAACTTAGGCCAGTATAATGGATGACATAGACTGCACTTGTTCAAGAGATTGCTGCAGATGTAGTATGATATAGCATCCCTGCTGAATCTGATGGGTATATAAGTTTATGTGATGAGTGATTGGTATCAATTAGGGGACAGTGTGTAGGGATCTGCTTCACATGTTCAACATATTTGAGGTGGCGTTAGATATGGGGGAGGGATCAGGCTAAATAGATGGATGGAGAAAACGGATTCCATAAACATGATGAACAGATTCCATGCAGCTATGTCATAATCTAATATGGAATTTTCAATATCCTATCCTAAATCCTGGGAAAGACATTAAGCCAGAAACTTAGCTTGCAACTTCAGGAATTTAGTCAATCAATGGTGTAGCGGCAAATTGGTCTGCTGAGTATATCACATATTTTTCATACTCAATTGATATACATGAGATCATGTTGACATCAAAGTCATAATAATATAGTGTTGTGATGAGGGGGTTCTGGGTTTTAGAGTTGGGAGGGGGATTCAGACCTTAAGGGATGAGGGCTTTAACTTCCAGCACTGCAAAAACTTTATCCAAAAAAGACCCAAATGGGAAGTTGACTTGGCTATTTCGCAATTGCCTCTTTTTAAACTTTAGGCTTAAAAAAAGTAAAGTCGATTATCTGCACTGCCTGCTCTGTTGAAAGAATCTGGTGTATTTTGTGATATCTGTTTTCGTCTCCAGCTTCTTCTTCTTTCCTTTTTTTGGATGGGATGGGACCATTGAAACTTTCTTCGAGTTTTTGCCTTTTTGAGATTTGGCTACTCTGCTCAAGCACACCAAATTGGGTTCACTTATAAAAGGAAGTGTAGATTAAATCAAGTAATCAGCCAGGCACATAAACTTCTGGAAATTTAGTTATATCAAGCAGTTGCCATATAAAAAGTGGTGCGCTCTACAGCTAACAAAGTTGTCCTAACTGCAGCTCAGCTTGTGTGCTTAAACTCGTTTTGAGGTCTCAGCTTTTTTTGAAAAAGTCGGGCAATTTCAGTTTGTTACTTCAGGAAATTAGATGATTTACTTGAAAGTGCTGAGGTGCTTTCATGGTACTTTTCTTTAATCAAATAAGATAATGTGTGTTGCCATATCCGAGTTGTTGACCGATTTTAAAGTCCTTATGATAGTGTATGCTCTTCATGATTAATTAAGCAAATAAAATACAGTATACCAAGAGGTGGCACCACTCAGTGTCTCAAAGGCCTCTAGTTGGCAATTCCTTCATGGTTCTACATCGACTTGGACGCTTTGCCTCTTGCCTTTTAAAATTGTCATTTGCCTCAGTGAAATGTTTTAATTAGCCATAAAGAAATTCATGAAATTTAATCCCTTTCCACTTCTACACCATCTTTCTTTAGTCATTCTATCACCCAACAGGAAATTTATGTATTCTGATGGTATTTGTCCATCTACCGGATATAATTATGTACTCTGATGTTGATATTTCAGTTGGGTGAATCATTTGTTTATCTCGTCATTTTCTTACTTTCAAATCCTCTCTTCATAAATGTATGCTTATCGTTTGGTGCCACTTTTTATTTGCAAGGAAACTGAGCTGTCCTTCAGTATGTGTGATTCATAATTACCTGACACTTGAAATATTCCTCCCTTAAATCTTCTTAGATTTTAAAAATTTGGGAAATACATTAATCTCTTTCAATTCAAACCTTTTCTTTTGGATGAACAGATGAGCAGAACTTCAGCTACTATGATGGATGACATAGACTGCACTTGTTCAATATATTGCTGCAGATGTAGTTTGATATAGCATCACTGATGTCAGTTTATGTGATGAGTGATTGGTATCAATTAGGGAACTGTGTGTAGGGATCTGGTTCACATGTTCACCATATTTGAGGTGGCATTAGATATAGGAGAGGGATCAGGCTAAATAGATGGATGGAAAAAACAGATTCCTTAAACATGATGAACAGTTCCATGCATGCAGCAATGTCATAATCTAATATGGAATTTTTCAATATCCTATCCTTAAGCCCAGGAAAGACATTAAGTCCAAAACCCAGCTTACAACTTCAGGAATTTAGTCAATCAATGGCGTAGCTGAAAATTGCACTGTGGTGTGTATCACATATTTTTCATACTCAATTGATATACATGAGACTATTGTTGGCATCAGAGTTGTATGGTGTTGTGAGTAGGGGGTTCTGGGTTACAGAGGGAGGTGGTATACTCCAAGGGCTATCAAAAATGTTGCCAAAAAAGTCTGAAATAAGAAGTCGGCTTGGCTACTTCGCAATTGCCTCTTATGAAACTTAAGACTTGGAAAAAGTGAAGCTGATTATCTGCACTGCCTGTTCTGTTGAAAGAATCTGGTATGTTTTGGGATGTCTGTTTTCGTCTCCGATTTCTTCCTTTTTCCCTTTTTGGGGATGGGATGGGATCATTGAAACTTGTTCTTTTTTTAGATGTTGCTTTTTTGCTATTTCGCTACTCCGGTCAAGCTTACCGAATGGGGTTACTTACAAAGGGAAGTGTAGATTAAATCAAGTAATCAGTCAAGCATGTAAACTACTGGAATTAAGTTATATCAAGGAGTTGGTTGAGGTACTTTTGTGGTACTTTCCTTAAATTAAATACGAAAATATGTGTCGCTATCTGTCAATTGTTGACTCATTAAAAATTCCTAATGATAGTGTATGTTCTAAAAAATATTGTATGGATTGGTAGCACTCTGTGTCCCAAAAGCCTGTGGTTTCCAGTTCTTCAATGTATTTCTATATTAACATTGAACCTCAGCCTCTTGGATTACGGAAATTGTCATTTTGCCGAATCAAATGTTTTAATTAGCCATAAACAGTTTAATCCATATCTGTGTTTTTTGCCAGCTTTCTACAGTTATATCACCTAAGGGGAAATTACATATTTATTGTGATGTTATTTGACCATCTACCAGATGCAATAAGACAAAATTTGGTGTGATCTTGACAATTTAATAGAAGTAAATACTTCTTTTATTCCATCATGTATGAAAGTTCATAGTTCAGATCCTTTCTTTGTTAGAGTTATGGCTCAACTTTGTCTGCCATACTTTTTTACGGGGTACCGTAATATGTGGTGAATCGGGACACTGGGGTGAATCGGGACAGAACAGGGAAACATTTTATTTGCTCAAAGAACACCAACTTCTACTTGCTTTAGGAATTTGATTTTTGGTACATGTTTAGTCAGCATACATGCGCATATTGTGATAGAATTTTATATTTCTGACTGCATGCAGTAAGGAGCTAGAGGACCTTAAACTTGGCCCTGCGGAAATGATATTTCACAGGCTGGTCAAAATTTTACCAGTATCAATTCAAGTATAAATACTAGAGCTGCCAAACTTGCAGCAAACTTTAAAATCTATCTTATATGTTTTTAGAAGACTACAGATAAAGACTGGATATGGGATTGTGTATGTTTGGTCCTGGATTAAGATCCAGGTCTATGACAAAGTTTCAGGATTCCAACCAAAATAACCATACACATTTTCATTTGAGTGTAGTGGCGTGGCTTTTTCATGAATAGTATTGAATGTGGCATCATTTGCAATGAAGTTAGTCCAGAATTAACAATTACAAGAAAAATTAGAAGAAAAACGCAGTTTATAACAGTTTTCTGTCATTTATCACATTTTTTAAAATCTGCATATTATCAATGAAATTGATTTCAGATTTTCCTCTAAATTTTTTTCTGACGTGTTTAACATGTTTTCTAATATTTAGTCACAAGTAGCAATCACTCAAAGTAGGCAGGGAGTATCTATAGAGGAAATAATGGACTGTCCCGATTCACCCCAAAGTATGGGGTGAATGGGGACAGTGGTTTTCCGGGCCTTGAGCATTGGGAATTTAAAATATCATTTCAAGCTTCTAGGGGTACTTAGAACTTTTGCACAGACACAATTTGACACCAAATTTTGATTTCTAGATTGATTTTTGTCCATGCTATGGCAAAAAAACGGCCAATTCTGTCCCGATTCACCCCATATTACGGTAACTGTATAACATCTTGCGACCTCTTCCCTCAGCAAATGTCAGCGTCATTACGCTGTGACTATCATAACATGAAATGTGACTATGGTACCTTCCTGAAACATGATGATAGTATTAATACATCCATTACCACCTCTTCATACAATGACTTTTCTGCTCATTTTATTAGCTACTTTGCACTCCAGTCATAGCCAGCTGCCATGAAAAGGGTGTCAGTCGTCACAGAATTATGACACATCGTGACAAGACCATGACAGAAATCGGAGACCCGGAACGCGACCAGACGTCACAAAGACAGCGAAGTGTGACAGCGAGTATGACAGGTGGTGTCAAGAGGATGTTGTGTCAAGAGAAGTGTCAAGGTTGTACCAACTTCATGAGCTGAATGATAACTTTTTGCTAAGAGATACTGGGGAAAGAGAATAAGGAGAAGGGACACAGGTTGGAGATAATTATGGATTAAAAAGGTATATAGATAGGTTGACAGTTTGTGTGCTGCTACAAGACTTGGCTTCGTTGACTGTGCCCAAATAATTACATTCAGACAAGAAAAAAAGTTATGAATGAACACGAGTCTCAGACCTGCTCTCTTATTAAGTAAAACCTATCACAGACACCACAACCCCTTGCCATTTATCTATATATCATAGTGGCATTAACCTGACAATACAAAAAAAGGTTTGATGACATTACTCTAGTTTCTTTGACTGACAGGAGTTGCCCAGCAGTTATCAATCAGAATGAAAGATCACTAGACATGTGTCGCTTTGGTCAGGAATCAAACCTGTGTCTCAGATGTTATCAGCCCAATGTGCAACAAATAAGCTAGACCAACTGCCCTAGGGTGGAAGGCTGCCCTTCAATAAGTCTGATTTATAATTCTCAATTCAATGTACTTGAAACATTCATCCCTTAAATCTGCTTGGATACAAAATTGTTTTGAAATACTTTAAACAGAACTTCAGCTACTATAATGGATGACATGGACTGCACTTATTCAAGAGATTGCTGCAGATGTAGTATGATATAGCATCACTGCAAAATCTGATGGGTATGTCATTTTATGTTCTGATTGATTGGTGTCAATAAGGGGACAGTGTGTAGGGATCTGGTTCTCATGTTCGCCATATTTGAGGTGGAATTAGATATGTGGAATAGGGATCAGGCTAAATACATGTAGATGGATGGAAAAAACATATGATGAACAGATTCCATGCAGCTATGTGATAGTATGTCATTGTCTAATATGGAATTTTAAATATCCCATCCTAAAGCCCAGGAAAGACATTAAGCGCGAAAGTCAGCTTGCAACTTCAGGAATTTAGTCATCAATGGTGTAGCGGCAAATTGGTCCGCTCCGTATTTCACACATTTTTCATAACTAATTGATATACATGAGACTGTTGTTGGCATTACAGTCATAGTGTTGTGATGAGGAGGCTCTGGTTTCAAACTTGTAAACAGATTTTTGGGGAGGGGTGAACCAGATTCTGTAGGGGATGGGGGGTAAGAAGACTTCAGACTGCAAAGGCTTTAACTTACAGCCCTAAAAAATTGTAGCCAAAAGAGTCTCAAATGACAAGGTTTTGCTACTTTGCAGTTGCCTCTTTTGAAACTTTTGACTTGGAAAATAAAGCAGATTATCTCAGGCTGCCTGTCCTGTCTAAAGAATCTGGTATGTTTTGCGATATCTGTTTTCATCTTCTACTTCTTCTTTCCTTTTTGGGAGGTAGGACGGGACCATTGAAACTTTTTTAGATGTTGCTTTTTTACTGTTTCGCTACTCCGGTCAAGCTTGGAATGTCGTTAGTTACAAAGGGAAGTGTAGATTAAATCAAGTAATCAGCCAAGCATGTAAACTACTGGAATTAAGTTATATCAAGGAGTTGGTCACATAAAAGAAGTAAGCTCTACAGCTAACAAAGTTGTCCATACTGTGGCTCGACTTGTGTGCTTAAACTCATTTTGCGGTCTCAGCTATTTTGGAAAAGCCAGGCATTTTCAGTCTTGTTGCCAGCGGAAATTGGATGATTTGCTTGAAAGTGCTGAGGTACTTTTGTGGTACTTTCCTTAAATTAAATAAGAAAATATGTGTCGATATCTGTCAATTGTTGACTCATTAAAAAGTCCTAATGATAGTGTATGTTCTTCGTGATTATTTGAGCAGATTAAATATATTGTATGGATTGGCAGTCCTCAGTGTCCCAAAGGCCTGTCAGTTTCTTCAATGTAGTTCTATATAAACATTGAAGCTCAGCCACTTGGATTACGGAAATTGTCATTTTGCCGAATTTAAATGTTTTAATCAGCCATAAACAATTCATGAAATTTAATCCATATCTGTTTTTCGCCATCTTTCTGCAGTTATATCACCCAAGGGAAATTACATATTTATCATGTTTATTGTGATGTTATTTGACCATATACCAGATGGAATAAGACAAAATTTGATGTGATATTGACAATTCAATAGAGGTATATCATTATTTTATCATTCAGAACTTTCATAGTTCAGATCCTTTCCTTGTTAGAGTTATGGCTTAACTTTGTCTGCCCTCCTTTTTTACAGGGTAACTGTATATCATCTTGTGGCCTCTTCGCTCAGCAAAATGTTAGCGTCATTACGCTGTGACTATCATAATATGTAATGTGACTATCGTACCTTCCTGAAACATGAGAGTATTAATACATCCATTGCCACCTCTTCATACAAGGACTTTTCAGCTCACTTTATTAGCTACTTTGCACTCCAGTCATAGGCAGCTGCCTTGACAAGGGTGTCAGTCGTCACAGCATTATGACACATCGTGACAAGATTGTGACAGAAATCAGAAACCCGGAACGCGACCAGACGTCACAAAGACATCGAAGTGTGACAGCGAGTATGACAGGTCTTGTCAAGAGGATGTTGTGTCAGGGGAAGTGTCAAGGTTGTGCTAACTTTATGAGCTGAATGATAACTTTTTGTTGAGAAATACTGGGCAAGCGAATAATTAACAAGGGCAAGAAGTGGGGAATGTTATGCGTTACAAAGGAAGATAGGTAGGTTGGCAGTACACGTGGTTCTATTTTGTGCACCAAAATACAGATGATACAGTCCTTTGCTTTTGGAAATTACTAAAAGGTAGGAAAGAGGGTAATTCATTTAGTATGCTGTGTGGATTAGGCTCTCAATGAAAGTCTCTCACATGCACACATAGCTCCTGCCTGTTCAATTTATCTTTATCGATGTAAAAATACTGGACAAAAAGCCTAGTACCAAACTATCCCAAGTATGTTACTTGTAACTTCCGTGTATATTAAGTAAGAGCATGGTTTAGGTACATTCACAGTATTAAGTTAACTCATAATAGAAAAGGAGAATGATTATTTGGCCTCTTTAGCATGTGACAGAAATATCCAAGTGCGAGGTATTTTCCTTGCCTTACGGAGTCAGTCTCGTGATAATTACATCGCTCTGACTGTTTGACACAATACCACAATGTCAGAGTATCACAGAGCAAGCATTAAGCAGCCATACTGAGTGAGTGAGGCGGCTACAGCGCCTTTTCTTCAGCCGAGACTGTAAGATAAGAGCGAGGGAGGTTAATTCACTTAGTATGTAAATCTGGCGATGGGCGCACATTGCCTCCGTGAAGAATTGGGCGCCGCTTGTCAAGATTAGCCGGAGTTTCGCTTATCGGCAAAGTGGGTTCGCCAGTTACCGTGATGATGAATAGCGGGGTGGTTACGAGACGAACCATGCGTAGAACGAAGAGAGATCAATCGCTGGCCCCATAGATCTTAATGATGGTAGCATTGTCAACATCATTACAGAACTTGCCAACTTCTATTGCATCTCGACTCATCTTGTCTCCCCTCTATTGTAGTCTATTGCGATGTCGTCTATTGCGATGTACTCCATCGCAATTTAGTTTGCCTGCAGTCTATATGGTGGTGTGGTGTATTGTGATATTGTTCGGGGCTTGGATGTAGTCAGCTGGGATCTAGTTGGGTGTAACATCTTTGGTGCTAAAATTGATTGTGGATATTGACAGTAAGCTCCTCCAACATGGAACCTGCTATTCACTTGGGAGTGGGGAGGGGGCTCAGCTCAACTAGTAGAGCCCTGGACTTCTAATTGCTGAGTTGAAGGTTCCATTCCAGCTCTCGTCGGGTCTACTTAGTGTATAAATTCAGGATGTAAAGCCCCGATCATCCATCCTTTTCACTCACGTTGATTGATTGATTAGGTGAGAGAAAGGATTCCACTGCCTGTTACACATTTACCTTGTGTGTTGGATCATTTACTTTCGCACACTTGCTGTTAATACGACTTTGTCAATTTTAGGAATTAAAAAATACCCTTGAAATCGTCAAAAATAAGGACATATTTTTTGCTTACACCAATCAAACAGCAGATATTTGTGTGAATTTACACAAAATTTGTGTATTTTCACACAAACATTTGGCATATATTTTCTGCGTTTTACGGTGTGTTGACTATTTGAGTTGTTTCTACGCCCAAAATGTGGAAGATCCGGTATCCAATTTGCTGTGGAAATTTCACATGTCATGCCAAGTTTCTTTTTGATGTATTGATGCTATGTGTGATGCAGTAGGTGATATCAATGAGGAGAGCTGGGAGCTTGTATATTGAAGGCTTCACAAAGAAATATCAGACATCATATGTTGAATTTCCACGACCCCTCATGTCTGATGATGACCTTTGCATGATTGTTTTTACAATATTTGTCAATATGAAACTGTTTGGGATGTTACGAGTATCGAATGTTTGGGATGTTGTGGGTGGATGTAGGAGAGGCCAGCACAGGAGAGGAGGTCGGATAGGTCTTCATGTCCTTTATTTATGCATTGGCTGGGCATAAGGCTGGGCTTAAAAGGACAGACAGGGACTGGGCTTAAGGCTGGGCTTAAAAGGACAGACAGGGACTGGGCTTAAGGCTGGGCTTAAAAGGACAGACAGGGACTGGGTTTAAGGCTGGGCTTAAAAGGACAGACAGGGACTGGTAATAGTCGAGTTGCCCTTCTGGCACTGGATGAAACATCTGTCTAACATGGGTTGTCCGCATCGGGAATTGAATGCGGGTCCGAGAGGTTTGCGCTCTACCACTGAACAAGGCACCAAGCCCATATGACATTGGTGATACATCCTCATAACATGGTGGAACTGGTGGGTAATGAATTAAGGATGTGACTCACTTCTGCTAAACACAGAAAGAATAGGGGTCTGACATCACTCAGAGAATTTTGGTAATCACTTGCATTTCTCGAGCTGTACAGTGTACACTGACTAACCGGGATCATTGACGTCGATTTCTAATGCCGTAGAAGCCACTGTCTGTCTCAAGCCTACAGCTTCAGAAACATATAGGGGAATATGTACGAGATATACCCAAGATGTATGACAATCCCCAAAAAACTGATCTATATATGAAAAAAAGATAAAATCTCATCTTGACTATAGCTACAGACTCGCATGTAGAAGTAACTTGATAGTAACAAGAAGAGTCAATATGAGCAATCAGACTGGAGTGTGGACGTGGAGTGTGGGCTGTAGGTTTGGAGTGGGCCCTTAGAGTGCAAACAGCAAGTCAAGAGTGGGGTGGAGAGTTGTGCCACCCTCACATGGGGAAATTAGGCCATACAAGGGTTATAGAGAACTCCAAGAGAAGTAGAAATGGGGGTAAAAGAAGGTCCTACAAGATGTGATTGGTTCCAGAATGTCCTCGTGGCGTGGAGAAGGACCGAGAGAGGAAAAGTTGGAACTATGCTGCTCAGGAAGAGAGCGAGATGTGGCATATATATTGGCAGTTGCGGATAGTCAGCATAGTCATCAGAATCCCAAGATGCAGTTGTTAAATTGTTGATAGTTCTTACAATCCTATATGGTAGTACATCGGATGAGTGAATCTGGAGGTAAAGCAGTTGTTGTGTCGAAATAGATGTGGTGTTCATGATCTAACTGAGATGTTGCAGGTTCGAGACCAATCTTTAACACGCTTAGCATGAGCATGGGGAACTGAGCAGACCCTCCATAACTCTTTGCTCCACTCCACCCAGGTGCAAATGGGTACTTGGCTGCAGAAAGTGATGGAAATTGTGAAGAGGCTCATGATTGACATTGTGACACTGCACTGAAAGAAAAAGAAGGACTGTTTGATATCTAGACAATTGAATTGTTCAAAATGTCGAAGATTTTGTGTATTTCATTCTATTGATTGTCTGGTTTAGACAGTCAATAGAATGAAATAAACAAGTTCTTCGACATTTCGAACAATTCAATTGTCTAGATTAGACAACCAGTCAACCACTTTGATCGGACACATATTAGACAATCATTGTCTGATAATAAACAATTTTTTTTTTCAGTGTGGGAAAGGCAGCCTAGTTGTATACTTCATGGGGAGTAAAGTTGTGATACCTAAGGAGAAGGTTTGTGTATTAGTAGTGTGTACTGAACACTACCGTCAAATGTGAACATTTACATTTCACTTACAATTGACATCCGTCCGAGTAGTTCTTTTATGCAATATAACCATTGCACGCGAAGAAGATATTGCACACATTTGGGATAATCTTTATGGAGACGAGCTTATTGACAGACAACTGGTTTTATTTCTAATTGTCAATTAGTTGAAGTAGAATCTGTCCAGAATCTGAGAACATAAGCTGTTAGGTCGATAGAAATGTAATTTATTGAAGATAGATAGATAGATGCAAACAGATTTAGACTGATATACAAGATAGATATAGAGCGGTAATACAAAAGATGATAGCTCATGAGATACGGCTACAAATAGCCCTGTTTATTTCCTTCATATATCTGATAGATCTGAGGCACAGCACCTATTTGGTAATTGTAAGTGGCTGACACATGTCTTTCCTGCTTTCCCTCAATATCCAAAGTCTTTGCTATAACACACAGTTCTTCAATCAATAAGTCATATCATGACTCATCGGTTGTGTGTCAGTCTGTCTTTCTTCATGTCTATCTTATTCTTTTGCTGTCTTTTCGGTCTCTCTAAGAGATAGCAGCAAACTGTCATCGAATCAATAAAAACAGCAAATGTCTGCACCTTCTGCAGTGTTCTGCACTTGCTGAGTTTACTCAACGCTCATTGGCCAATAGTAAAACATGGCTGCTCACAGCTCCGCAGCAAATGACTTCTCTCAACAGCCATTGGTCAATAATTGGCCAATAGGGAAGCAGCTAGGTCAAATGACTGCAGCATATGGTCTGTAGGAAACATTCAATATTGGACAAGCCCAAGCAATTACATTTCCCTTCATTCAGAATCATTCTGTATTATGTGACTGGAAAATCACTTAGTGGGTACAAGCAAGCAAACAGTGCACCATTCTTGATGCCAAGGGCTGATAAAAACAAGATATGAATTGAAAAAAGGAAGGGTCTGAATACGAATGAAGCAAATATGGATGAAATGGAAGTATGGCGAATTAAGAAAAGGAAATGGTGGCAATTAGAGGAAAAAATCTGGTTTTGTTCAGGGTGTTTTCCACATAATTATGTGAAGATAAATACTGTGCAAATTCCTCTAAGTGACTTGTCATTTTAAATGTAGATTTAGATGTAATATGTGTGTCTGGGTATATAGTTAAACCAGGCTAAGCTTATTTAGCTGTCCCAAGATGTCTGTATGAATCTCTTACTAGGTCAGGTAGACTAGTGTCTCCGTCTGGAGTAACTAGATGTGTTCAGTTACATCAATTCAACCTGAATGGGTGGAGATAGGAGAACTTATTTGGCTTGTTTGTATTGATTTCCTTCTAGGTGTCCACAAAGAAGTAAACTTTATCATTACTAGATATGGTGAAAAGGAGTAAAATAAGAAGGATGATAAGACGGCAGGAGACAACATTATATTTGAAAATGACGGAAGAATTAATTTTGTGACTGTTCGAATGAAGAAATTGTGATGCTTGAGGAGCAAAAGAGTCACAATGTAAAATGTAAAAATGGATGAGGACTACAGTATTCCGAAGCAAACATTCCTCACATATAACTGTCACGTCTCCGAGAAAAGATGAAAATGGAATTTTGCCTCTTTTCAAAATGAAAAAATCAAGCCATTATTGAGTTTTCCATTTGTATGCTGATTGTAAGACTTTAACAATTTCAGGAAAGTGAATTGCCTGATATGAATTTGTAACAAAGCACTGTCTGCAGCTAAAGTCATCCACATTGTTAATACCACTGCTCACACAACCAGAGCTTGAGCTGTTAAATACTTAGATATATAGTCACCCTTCACTGTCTTTAACAGCCAAGCTATTATTTTAAATGATGTATTGTGATGTTACGAGTGAAAAGAGTTAGAATTTTTTTTTAACTGTAAAAGACATAAAAAATGACCAAAAACAAAATTTGGTCAAATATACACAACACGGTCCACTCTTTTAGGCCCTATAGCCTATGCCATGAGATCTCCAATTTATCCCGCCTCCTCGCCTTTCGCAGTGGGCCTTTCACAGCCGAGCTATAGCCGTCTCAACCCGAAGTCATCTCAACCTCAAGTCTCGGCTGAAGTCATCAGATGGCATCTGCCTCAGGGCATCTGGCCATCTGTCTCTTACACCAGACAAGGGCCAGAAGGACCTAAGACATCTGTCTTATTCGGAGAGATCTGTCTTATCCTGACACAACATTTGACCACTTGACAAGAACCATTGGTCTTCAAACTGCATACCAAATACACATTACACATGGGATAGTATTATAAGGAAAAATAGTGTGGGGAATAGTACAGCAAATGGTGTGTGATATCCAGGATTACCAAACTTTGGTTATATGCTACATATAGATAGATAAATAGATAGATAGATAGATAGATAGATAGATAGATAGATAGATAGATAGATAGATAGATAGATAGATAGATAGAAAGACAGGACAACGTATTTCAATAGCATCTTTTACGAGATTAAGTCTCTGATCAGATATGTTTTCTGTTGAAAAATGCTACTTCAAGGTCTCTCTATATATGCATGCTGTATAATTCTAGCACATAAGATTGTTTTAAACCACAATGTAGTTTTCTGAAAAAAAAAAAACTTTGTCGCAACTATGCAACATGCCATACTTCATTATAATTTTAAATGACTTCTGTTATGAGCCATGCAGAACAAGAAAGTGCTTTGAATCCTAAACCATGACACTTTCTGGAGCAGTACAATATTTCTTGAGTAAATAAAGAACCACTCTGTGAACGAACTGTAGTATCTTTTTATAATGCTTATCTATAAACTGAGCCAATAAACTACTACACTGTGGGAAGCTGTTATAATATCTTGTACTTTGTTGCGGCTCTACTTGTATGTAACACATGTCCCCCCACTCCCCATGTGATGCATGTATCTGCTAAGGTCATACAATGTACATTTGTACAAAACTTAGTATGTTATCTAATGTTATTGTTCCTGAGGGAAATATTCTGTTAGCTTATCATGACATATAGGCAAACTTTTCATGCCCTTCAGTTTTGGTATATATGCCTGTGTTTGTGAACGTGACATATTACACGTGGTTTGTTGGCAATGGGAATATATTTGATGTGCTTGTAACATTTGTCATGGTGTCATGCGAGTTTATCTGTGGTGTTTAATGTGTGTACTCAACTATGTTCAATTTGTTACATGTGTGTTTCATATCATATGTGTAACATGTAGGGTCTTGTGTGTTTGCTGTCAATGATTATGTGTTTTTAATGTGTGCTTATGTGCAAATGTTATTAGTGCCAGCTCTTTAGCCTTTATACTGTTGTATAGCATGTTGAAATTGAAACAATGAGTCACTTGGGTAGAATTAGACCTAAATATTGCTGCCTACTGCTGATAAATATCAGAATATTTCTGAACACCATATGGGGATAATAATATTAATTCGTTACATTGAAAATTAAATATTCTTGTGTTATCAGTACAAATTTTAGTATGAACCACTCGACAATTTAGTTGTGGAGACGCAACAGTTCAAGTTGTCTTTTTTAATTCTTTAGAGATAGACGGAAATTGTCTAACACATTTGATGTGAATTAAGACGATTTTAGTCACTGCAGTATGGACAACTGAATAAGATTAAGGGTTGTTGCCATGTTCAGAGCAAGTACTGTCGCGAATAGTGTTCTGTAAATTGTAGAACACTTGGGAATCTAATTCGTCAATAACATTCAATTAATGAAAAAATAGACTTTTTATGCACCAGCCAATAACCCTTGCACATGACATCAGACTAAATTTCCTATTCTCAATGAAAATAAGAAAATGTCAACAATTCAGACCTTTCTGAACTTAAGTCTTCAGTTACCCGATGGAGAAAAAAGCATTGGTGCTATTCGTTTTTTCATCTGTGCAGTCAATTCCCTTACGAATATTTTTCATATTCTTATTTCTAGGAAAAGACAAGAGCCTTGGTCATGAACCGCCTCGCTGAACTGAAGTCTGCGATGACCAATAGGAGCCCCTCAAGAGAATCAAAACAAAAGACGGAGCGAAGTGTTTCTCCGGAAGTATTGAGCAGCAGAGGAACCAGCTTAACCCCTGTAGCAGACCGGGAAATCCTGGATGTCCTGTCCAGACCGGATCTAACGGACTCCGAGTGCAGGTCAGTCTGAGTTGTAATGGATCAATTGGTGTAGTGTTTGTTGTTGTGTCACCGCTGAGCTTTTAGCTTCAGAGGTGTCTTCATTCTTTCCTCTTATAGGAACTTTCCTCAAATCGCCATGAGCCTCAAGGCCTTAATTCTGTAATATCATTTATATTATTATTGTATAGAAGTAATGTGATATATTATATTATTGTGTAATGAGATTCAATGATAGCAACGGGGTAGAACTCACCCCATGTTTCCATGGCAACAGTTACCCTGGTGTTTCTGCGCAGCCGCAGAACACCCTAGTAGCAATCTCTGGGGCAAGCTTGTTTGCCCAGGCAGAACGGAGCCCGCTTCCCGCTGAGGCAGCAGGAGGGCTACCTGTCTCCCTGACGGGGTGACGATTCGTCAGGTAAGGGTATTGTTGTTAGAGGTATGATCAAGGGTTACTCTTAAAGGAACCTCAGGTCATGGTTGATTGAGATGGCATTAGTTAATGATGTATGTAATTCGTTAAGATCGTTGTTTAATGTATTGATAAGTTGGTTACCATCGGTTCTTCGAATGACTCTTAATGTAACTGTCTATGAATTGTGTATTAAATGGATACGTGAAACTAAACTGTTGAGCCTCTGGTATTTCTTGAGTAGGTGTTTCGTGGTGGCAAGTGCTAAGGTGTCTCCCGCAGGATCCCCGGCAATGAGTCCATCTACTCAATTAGCTACCTCTGACAAAGATACGTGCGTTAGCCTTACATGGGGGCAGCTAAAGATGGCATGGTGAGAGAATTCCGGTCTGCGGCTTCTTGGCGCTTGTCTGCTGTGTCACACTGTCTCCTGATTTACTACGTTTTTCAAATTTAAGGAATAGCAAACATATTCAGTTCTTGTATCATTGAATGTATGGAATTAGCAATGGTAACTTAGGCATCGACAGCACACGTCGAACTGTAGAAGCAGAACTCTATGAAATAGCATAGGCATAATTCTTCATATCTGTAAATGATCATACATAGCAACTCAATGTTTGATGTTCGTACGATGTAAGATTCACATTTAGTGACGTTTCTTTCCGAAACACTAGCCTTGCAATGCTATGGGCTATGGGCCTACGGTTTCTTCGCATGAAGAAAGTCCACTTCCTTGATGTGGAAATTCGATTATGTCACAACTTCATATCATGCATAGCGGGTTCGCCAGCTATGGCTAGAGAGCATTGGTTCAACGCCATGCCATTAGTCGCTGTTTTGGTCTCCTAATTAGCTATTGTTCTGCTATATCGTTAATTAAATTGATTAATATGCTCTACTAAACATGCAGAGCCCAAAGCCTAAATTTAAATTCATGAAGTTTTACAGAGCCATGTTATCCCACCTTAATTCACATACTAGTATAGGGGGCGCAATTTTCTTATCAGGTAGCTCAGGGGCTTCGCCCATATCTTTATTTGGCTACCTATTAGCTCATGTTCAGCTTCGATATGCCTGCCTCTCATCTTCCACACTTCTCACAACTTTACCTACACACCTCATCCAGACCCGGACCAGACAGCGCACTCAAGTCTCTGGGGCATCTCTCGCATCATTAGGCCTTCCTGGCAACACAGCACATCTTCCAATACGGTAGGAGCTCATTTTGCAAACATTAATAGGAAAGGGCACTTGATTCTTATTTCCTTAATTTATAATGTTTTCTTAGGCTATCTGTCATCTCCTCTTATACTTTAATTCTTGCATTTTAACGTTACATTACCAATATGTCTGTCTGTTTCCAAACACATAGCATACTATTTAGATTTTATATACACGGCACTTAAGGTCTAATAGCCTGGTCTCATGGCCACGCTATTCTGCCTTCTTCTTTCCTCACTCTGCAACTTAAATATGTAACATTTCATTACTTTTTAAAATTACAAATTCGCTATTGCCCGTCCAACGAACACTCTAGAGAATTTGATTATCACATACTGATTGTCATCCCATCATTGTTTTCTTGAGTAACAGCATGCTCTTCTTCATTTATGCATGTTTCCATTCATTTATTGCCGTTGTGCGCATTGATCATTGATAGTGTATCGTGTTGTATTTTGTTGTGTCAGGTCTACTGTTCTACTTTTAGCTAGCCAAAGTTAGTTATTTTAGTTTCTTATTGACCTGAAGGGACAAGTCGACATTTTTCTCCATGTATGGTGACGTGCTACAGTTAATCCTGCATTTTATATATATGTATTTAAAGCAAGACAAGTGATTACTTATTTCATTATTACTGATATATGGTTCTCAAGTTATGTCTTCATTCCCTTATTCTTCGGGTCGTCGGTTGATATGTGTTATGAGTTACATCCACGTTTATTGCAAGGAATCGCTGTGGCACATTTTGTAGCCTTTACCCTTATTTTGATTTTAGGCTCTCTTTTTATACGTAATCTCCCTCAAATTAGTTATATTTTTGCTCTAGTAAGTGCTAGTATGCACGGCACGCTTGCTCTTCTTACATCTATTTTCGCTCTGAATGTCTGTCCCGTTGACACAGCTGACACTTCAGCAGTGGTTACTTAAGTTCCGTTTGGAAGCTCAGACAGCGGTTGATGAGGGATATTTGTCTGCTCGTGCTTCTCGTTATATCAAACATCACACCCCTACTATTCTCTTTAATAAATGGTTATTGTTGGCTGCTAATGATAAGAACACTCAATGGCATGTCTATGAGTCGATACTAGATCAGCTAGGTTATTTGTCTCTTCCCTTACCAGAACTTGCTCTGTTTCGTGAGGCTTCTTTTGCTCGTTACAAAACGTATTTGAGAAAACCTACCAATGTATGGCTTTACCCTCTTACCCTCATGATGTCAGAAACTGACTCATCCTCTGCTAGTACAAGTCAGGGCGATAAGGGACACCTCGATGTAACTGACATTTACACTGACACATCGCTTTCAAGTGAACAGCCTAATACCTCGGGCCAACACATTGCCCAACAACCAGATAATTCTTCATTGACTGTTCCTTTACATGTAAAAGTTGGGGATATTACTGACGGGCCCCCGTGTTTCCACACCTTCTCATGATAGCTTAAAATCTCGTGAGGAATCACCTGGCCGACACGATTCTGATTCTGACGAAGACAATTCACATCTTGCTCTAAAGATTGCTAGGGATAAGGTTGATAACTCCGATAGAAATAATTCTGCTGGCCATACCTTTGATAGTGATAACTCTGATAAACAGTCTTTTGGTAGAAATAGATCTCCAGCTCTTTCTGATTCTGAAACTCAGGAACATCCATCTAATATTGCTGGCATTCCTGCAAATTCTAATAACGCTGAAACAGGTGAGGATAATTCTACTTCTCAGGCTGGTCAGTCTGACGCCTCTCTTATACATCAATTAGATTCTCAGCAACCTGGTGCATCATCATTTGATAATACTGGTCAACAAACGCCTGTTTCACAGCCTGGTGCTGCTGCACAAACCCCTCCTGTTACGTCTACTGTGAACAGCAGTGAACACCCCCAATTACCTCCTGTTTCTCCTAGTCATTCTTTACACGGCTCTGATAATCATCACCATCGCACCCCAGACGACAGTCCACGATCTTCCCCCCGCCATCAGACCCCTCCACGTGAACCTGGATCAGATTTGAGCGACGACCAAATTCCTTCATTGGGAGGTCTCCGCCAACAGCATCAAGTCCCTCCTCCTGAGAACCCTTCAGTGATTGATAACGTTTCCAATAACGCCTATCAAAACCAGGAATTCGACCAGTCTCTTAATAACTTCCAATTTAATCACTCTTATCAGGAGCCTCCATCTCAACAACACCCCCCATCGTCTCCCCAGGCCACGCACAACAACCTCCCCCGCGGACTGACACGTCGCCCAGCACCACCCGGCCTGCTCCAGGACCCTCTGCTTTCTCTGTACCCCCCGTCCCATCTCATACATCTACTCAGGGAAGCCAGCCCGCATCTTTCACTTCTGCACAGACTTCTCTTACGAATACAGTTCAGTTTGCTACAGTCTCATATACTGTAAATACTGTCACTAGACCACGTACAGCTAATACAACCACTCAAGTACTGTTCCCTTCTCACACTCCTCATTCTAGTCGTAAGCCAGTTATAGGTTACACTGATCCCAGCCATCAAACACTTTTGCATCGCCTCTCTGCTCAATCTCCCTCTGGCTCCAATATGGCTTCGAATAATCACAACCCGGGTGTGACCACTCCTTCTAATTACAATGCTACATCGGGCGCTTTTTCTCATACACCTGCAGCTCGCACTGGTGATCAATTATTATTCGAACATGCTAATCAGCCTTCACATTTTTCTCAACAGGTTACCCAGTCTCAAGCCGCTTCAACCAATCAAACTTTTCAAGACCTCCCTAACTTTGATCCTACTTTTGATAATCTTAATTCCCAGGCTCAATCTCAGCCACAAGACATTACTGGCTTGCGCACATCCCTGCCCTACCCACCTTCCTATCAGGACTCCAGAGATGCGTCTTACCGAGCTACTCAATCTATTCACGGTCCAATTTCTACGTCTCGTTCAGGTTCCCTGCCTTCTTCTTTTTCTGCAGCAGCATTTAATACCCAAATGCCTGAAACACAGCCTAGAACTAAGCCTCTTAATTTTTCAGAGATGAAACCTCCAGTATTTAATGGAGAATCTGATAGTTTGACACCACAGGCATGGATCACCAAATTCAAGGATCATGTCCAATTACATAATCTAAATGACCAGCAGATATTGCATCGCCTGCAGCTGTTCACTGAAGGACACGCTCGCAATTGGTGTAATGCTTTGAAGCCTATGACTTTGGCTAAACTTGAGAAGTTGTTCTTAGATAAATTTTCATTGCTTAGGAGTCGAGCATCTATCCTCGATGCTTTGTCTCAGAAACGTATCACCTATGGTGATAGCGTTGGCAAATACTTGGATGAGATTAAGGAATTGGTGTCACGTTTAGGTCTACCTGAATCGGTTGTGGCTTTATACTTCCGTAAGGGCTTACCCTTGACCTTGCAGCATTCTCTTCAGTTAATTGATGATAACAAACCTCTTGATGAATTAATTCCAATAGTCCAAAGCATTATGGAGCGCGAAGTCATCGCCCAGCACGTTGATGTCACTAAAATCCCTAGTTCAAAATTCGACACAGGTAATTCGCAGTCAACTTTGCTCACTTTACAGGAATCCATGGGCGCTTTGAATCAATCCCTGCAGCAACTGCCTCAAATGCTTGCACCTCGCGATGTTCCCATGGATGATACCCAACCCCAATATGTCTCTCAGCAAATGCCTTATGGTCAATCTTCTTTTTCTGGTCTTACTTGCTTCCGTTGTGGACTCCGAGGTCATATAGCTACTCATTGTCGCAGATTCATTCCCAATCAGCCATATAGTCTACCAACATCTTCTGATTACCAGCCTGCCGGACGTTCATACAATCGTGACAATTCTACAAATGACGCCTTCAATCAACGATATAATCGACCTAGCAGACCCTTTCCTAATAGGTTCGGTAACTCGAACAGGAATCTTCCAGCAAATGGATTTGCTAATTCAAACAGATCTGGTAACAATAGGCCATTCTCCCAGAATAACCAAAACTTCAATAATCGGCAACATGACAATGCAAATCCCGCGCAACAGCAGTACAACAGTAATACCCCTAATAACTCACGTGTTCAGTACCCTAATGGCATTAGAACTGCTTACCGCTCTCAGAGCGCTGGCCCTTTCCCTCGTAATCAACGACCTCCACCTCAGAATCGTTCACAGGGACCACCACATCAGCAACCACGACGTAATGGATCATTCTGACTGTGCACAGACACGGCCGTGTCTCGTCCTAACTCAACACCTGCCATTTCTTCAGATTCTCACCACTTGTCTCCTATCGAATCTAATGACCTTACCAACTCTGCTCCTTCCCAAACTTTTAATACTTCTGTACAGACTTCTCCTTTTCATGATTTTTCTCATTCCGATATTATTGTTGGGGATGACTTCCCTGACATCTTATATGCAGTACTTCAGCCTCCTATTCCTCTTACTCCTTTATCTATCAAAATTCATGATTGCAACTTTATTCCATCACTTTTGCCCGATGGCACTAAATTCTTTACCTTGTTTGATACTGGCAGCTCACACAATTTAGTTAGCACGTCTCTTATCAAACGTAGTCCCTTTTTGCAGGGCCTTCCTCGTGTTGATGCAGATCCAATCAAGCTTATGGTCGGCAATGGTTCTTCTATTTCCATTTCTCAATTTATCTATTTTGTCATTCAGTTTGGCGAGTGTAAGGTTCCTATTAAGACCTTTATTATAGATGTGGCTTCACCAATTGATTGTGTTATGGGCTTGGACGCTCAAATTAGATACAAATGTGTTTTTCGCTCAGCAGAATCACGCATGGATATTTCTGTCGACCAAATTTTACTCGTCGTACATAAGTCGACCACTATAACACCTAATACATCCTGCGATGTGCCAGTTCGTGTAAATCATTTGGCACAATATTTTAATGGTCCATTTGAGGTTAACATATCTCGAATTATTTCTGAAAAGAACTACAAGGCACTTGTCGATTTGCGCAGTGGCTTTGGTTCAATCAGAATTAATAATGTAGATTCTGAAGATATACATTTGCCTGCTGATATAATTCTAGGAGCACTAGTTATGGATATCCCATTTACAACAGCACCTTCTGTGGTCCAACAGCCTGATACCAAATCTGTTGATGATACTTTACTTGATAACACTAATTATGTCATCATCGATAATGGCCCTAATGCTATTTCACAGCTTTCATACCCAGATTATGATGCTATGGATCCTGACACTCGTGCTCAAACTAGACTACGCAATTATCCATGGCTTCAACCTGACGATCCAACTATACGCATGACTGAATTCGATATAGTTAATCAGCAATTGAAGCTCGATAAGTGTGCACTTCAGCCTAACGAAGTAGATAAACTTCGTGAGATAATTTTATCGCACACTCCAGCTTTTAGTTTATATGGTCAGATAGGAACCATCACCCGATACGTTTGTGATATCACCCAACAGCTTATCACTGATTGTTCTTTTAAAGCTCGCCCTTATATCACTTCCCAAGCTGATATCGCCTACGTACGTAAACAGGTACAGAAGCTTTTGCAACTGGGAATTTTCAAAAAGGAACTCACACAAGCTACCAGTGCACTATTCTTAGTCCGCAAATCACGCACGGACGAAAATCCCCGCCTGGTCGGAGATATGCGTTCTGTCAACAAAGCCTTTCAGCTTTTGCAGAGGCCTTGTGCTAATATTGATTCCTTTAAGCAACAAATGGGCAGTCGTCCTTTTCGTTTCGCTACGGCCATTGACTTAAAACAAGCATTTTTTGCATGTCAAGTAACTCCTCAGTCTCGTCAGTACCTCGGCGTCGTTACATTCTATAATGCAGAGTCCATAACCTATACTAGATTACCGATGGGATATATCAATTCGGGGGCGCTATTCGCTGAAATAATGACTTTAATTACTGAAGAATTGCCACGAATTTATGCAGAATGTGTTTACAACTACTATGATGATTATTTGCTTCTTAGTGAATCCTCTGAGGAGCATCTCGCTCTCATTGATGCTGTTCTTGCTCTTTTTCATAAACACGGCCTGGTTCTTAACTTGGCTAAGTGTTCTTTTGCCTCTAATTCTACCTTTCAATTTCTTGGCTTTGATGTTGATTTACAGGGACCTAATGGACCTACTTTGCGTATCAGACAGTCTAGAATTGATGCTATTATGAACTTGCAGATTCCTCAAAATAGGAAACAGATTAAATCATTCTTAGGCTCAATTCAATTCATTTCTTCGTTTATACCATCTTATCAAAAGACAGCTGAACCTTTGACGCGCCTGTTGCGCAAAGCTAACGAATTTCTCTGGACTGATGAACAACAAGTTGCCTGGGATGCCATTAAGAAAATTCTTACATCACCACCTATTTTGTCATTCCCAAGACCTGAAGGTGAAATGATTCTGGTGTCTGACGCATCCAGAACCGCCTCCGGTGCAGCTCTTTATCAGTTACAAACTAATGGAATTGATGATACACCTAAAAAAGTTTTGTTAGGTTATGCTAGTCGATTACATGGTAATATTGCTACCCATAATTACAGCATTTCGGAATTGGAAATGATGGCAATTTACTTTGCTGTCCAATCATTTAAATATTTTTTAGCTGGACGTGGTAGGTTTACGATCCTGACGGACCACGCCCCTATTGCTCAAATTCTTAAATCTTCCAGTCATTTTGTAACGCCTCGCATAGCAAAATTCTATTGGAAATTACAAGATTACCCTTATCGAATTTATTATGTGAAACCGACCACTACTGAGTTGAAATTGGTTGATATGTTATCTCGTCATCATAACACCCAATGGCCAGCAGATGCTGAACCCATTATTCCAATAGCAGTGGCTGATAAAGATAGGAGCATTAATGACGAAGAGCAACATTCTTATTATAATTTCCTGGATACCAATACTCATCCCCTTTTGACATCTCGTCAAGCTTACTATGAAAATCTCTATGCCAACTTTTCGGGTTATTCTCTATTTTGTGTTACAACAAGGGCCCAGGCCAAGGAACACTCAGATAATGGTATCTCCCACCCTACCACACAGCCCACAAAGCCTATAAAACCGCTGTCACATCTTACCAGTGAATGTACCCATACCACTGGACCAGTCTTACCTATTACCGAAATGAAATACAAGACCATCGATAGTAATCAACCTACTATCTTGACTAAAATGCCTCATCAAGCTGACTTAGAACCAGCTATTCGTAAATACATCACAGATGCATTTCATTACGTCAAGATACCTCATGATAGAGTCCAGCTTATAAACGCTCAAAAGCAGGATTTGTATTTGGGACCGGTTTATAACCTCATAGCATATAGCACGTTACCAACTAGTAAGCAAGTGGCAAATCAAGCAGTTGTATTATCTAATCATTTTGCTTTAATCGATTCACTTTTATTCTATGTTCAATCTAGCCCTAAAAGGCATGACGTCATTCTTAAATTGGCCATTCCTAACATCTATATTTTCGACATCATTGAATTCTTTCACTTAAATTTAGGTGCTCATGTAAAGTCTAATAAATTGTATGATGTCATTACATCAAACTTTCACATTAAGAATCTCATGAAATACATTTTGGATTATGCCAGAACATGTTTGATTTGCCAGCGCTCGTCTCAGGTTATCGAAACAAATAAGCAAAGGGAATTCGTTCCTAGACTGCTTACTGATTGTACTCCCTTTGTGCATATACATTTTGATATCAAAACCTTTCCCCATGCTACTGCTCAAATTATCCATTGTCTCATCCTACAAGATGTTTTCTCCCGTTATGTCGTAGCGATTCCGTTACGCAGTAGAAAAGCTGATGAGATTGCTAAGAAATTTATTGAGCATTTTTGTTTACCATACATGATACCTCATAGGGTTACTTGTGATAAAGAAGCTTCTTTCGTTGGTAAAATTATGACAGCAGTGTTTAAGTCGTTGAATGTTCAGGTTCACCTTGTCCCTACAATGATACATTCAAGCAATATGGCTGAAAGGGCTATTCAATCTGTTTCCAACCTATTGTTAACTATGATAGAATATAAGTATTCTCAATGGCCTTCCCTTATTCCATATGCTTGTAAAACCTATAATTCGTTGCCTCACGCAGTTACCAAGTATTCCCCTAATTTCCTTGTTTTCCTTAGAGAAGACCGCAATCTCGTGGATATTAATCCCGAGGCACTTTCTGTGGTTGCTACTTCTTATGATCAGTATGTATCTTCGATTAGAGAGAAATTGCGGTTTGTCAGACAACAAGCTGTAGTTTCTCATAATAAAATTAAGATTAGACAGACCCAGCAACACGCAAAACGTATGCCAAAACTACATTCATTTAAAGAAGGAGACCTCGTCTTATTACTGGCACCTAAATATACCGGGGTGCAATATTCTACCAAATTAAGCATTAAGCTTATTGGCCCATTGTATATTGCATCAGAGCCACTTTTGAATCAATTTTTGCTTAAGACAATTGACGACCGTACTTTACCAGGTCTATTTCACATAGGTAGATTGAAGCATTGTATGGTTCGTTCTAAGAATGGTTCACCAATTTATAACCAGCAACAATTGCGCATTCAAATTCTGTCCGAAAATCTCAAGATTGATGATGTGGCTGCAGCCACTATGCAATTACACAGCGACGAATCTCGAGGGCCTCCATTACAAGTCCCTACCCCATCCTCACAGGTCAACCCTGGCTCTTTGTCCCAATCATCGCTTGATTCCCATGACCTTTCACACCCTTCGCATCAATTACCCCAGCCTTCTTATAGTATGTCAATTTCTAACCCTGATGCTCTTCTTTTATATTTTAAAACTCGGCAAGATGATACTCAACCAGGCCCTGGGTCTGCACTTCATGAATGGCCCTGTATTCTCGATGATGACAGTACAGTCACCTCAACGATAACATCAGCCCGTTGGCGTGACGGTCATCTCCAAGTATATATCAACTACCCATCTCAGATATCATGTGTATCTGCTTGGCATTTTGTGTTTCAGGAATATGGTTTGTTTCCATTGTTCGACTGCATTTCGAACCTCAGACCTACAGGCCGACCTTTCTTCCCTATGACTTAAGTTATTAAACCTTTATTTGTATCAATATTACCTTCCTTCCTTCTTCCCTAAGGATTTGCTTGCCTTGTGGAGGCGCGAGATCGTAACACACGCTTATCCAACCTGCCCTCAACACAGCATTAATGTAATTTTAGTGATGATATTGAAGTTCGCAAGAAAACAAGTAACGAGCTCTCGACTTATAAATTTGGCAAATTGCTCGTGAGGAAAAGCATTTAGTACACGATAAAATTATACTTATGAATAATGAAAACAGAGCTGCAGTATAGCAGATATAACATCCATTTGTGATAACAGATACAGGCAGGTTCATAAGTAAGCAGGTGTGCTACCCAAAGAAAGAGGACACCATCGTGTTGAATTTTTTTTTTTCCCCTACACTTCCATCTAATATATATATTTTTTCTGTAATACCTTTATGCTGACAATTTATTGTGGTACCATATTGTATAATAATCTCTGAACATTAAGTCTCATTTTCAATATAACCTTTATCCTATTATACCATAGCTCAGATTTATAGCAAAGTCAAAAAATTCGAGAAGGATAGTGACCTTTCTTCCTTCCTGTAAGTCATGAACATACCTAGAACTACTCTATAACCTTTTAGCAAGGAATTTGCAGAC
The DNA here is from genome assembly GCA_026936325.1 of Platynereis dumerilii. Lineage (NCBI taxonomy): Eukaryota > Metazoa > Annelida > Polychaeta > Phyllodocida > Nereididae > Platynereis > Platynereis dumerilii. The sequence continues at coordinate 18,248,044 of JAPTHN010000005.1, read as the reverse complement.
TTTTCAGAATCTGCTTATGTAAGTAAAAGCACCTTCTCCAGGTAGTGCTCTAAACATTTCCATTGCTCTCCTTTCACAGGAACGGCACACCTTAAACAAGTTTATTCACCCCTCCTTCCAAAGTTACTTTCTATTTATCAGATTTAGTAAGCTAAAACGTTTTCCTAGCCAAACCTACTTGAGAAACGCCTTCCCTCATTCCTCATGTTTACTTAAGCTAAGCTTACTGTAGTTTCGTTTGTCCATTTGCCAGACGATACTTCATGTCTTGCATTTTACCTCCTCCATGTGTTTACCCCACATGACACATCATTCCTTCCAGAACACATATCTGTTTCAGACACACACTTTATAGTGTCTCACCAGTCACCTTCGCGGTATGTGAATAACACACCAGTCAGATTCCTCAGTCAACATTCCTTGCATAGTCAACTATTGCAAAAGGTGGATGTTTTAAAAGCTATCTCCAAAATCTAACCCAAAAAAAAAAAAAAAAATCCCTTGAAATTTGAAATGGGTAATACTGATGGTAATATAAAAGTAATAGATGACCTTAAACCAAAATCAAGTCAGGACCTTACCACCTTGTGTTGGAATTACACATCCTTAAGAGTAATTGCACAATTACAAACCCTGACTTAGACGTTAAAAGTCAAAATATCAAAGTAAGTTTTCAAGATAAAATAACGACTATAAATTACTTTATGTCTCATCAATGCTAAATGGCTGCAATGATTGTTGTTTCCAGTAAAGTTTTTAATTGCCATTTCTGCATGTTTCCACATGCTGCCACATATGGTCTCATGAACGTCCAGCATTTCTTCCATAATTCCTTATCTATAACTTATGTCATGGTCCCCCAGGCTTTCATTTTGCAATAATACCTAAGTAACGCCACGCGGTCTGATGCAACCTCAACTTTGCCTAATGAACAGGCGCTTGCATCACTTTCCTGGTCTGTTTGCAACTGATCTTTCCTTGGGACATATCAAGCCATATGGCGAAGTCAATCACCATAGACGCATATCAATACGCACAGTTGCCACCGCACATGCCTAGGTGCACAAAGTCCATTATGACCACCAAAATATCAGGAACAAGCACTAATTCATATATGTATATACATAGAGCTGTCTCCGTCGTTCCTATTAAACATACTAATTAATGATATTTAATGATAATGAATGATAATTTCTTAAGCATCAACGCTGATCAAATGAGTCATTTGCACACAACAACGATCTCCTAAAAGTCGCATCATAAAAACCATGGATGCATTGGGCTATTCTTTCTTGTTTTCTCAAGGCTTATACGATGCACTCCTCCTTCCTTGTTTCAGCTTTTGAGTACGTAATGCATTGTCATCGTCTGGATTTCCTTCATCCACGCTTGGCTTGGTCATCGTCCAAAAATTTCTTGTGCACTACTAACAAGACCTCAGCCTCCAAGCATCATCAAGTAAAATATCCTCTTCATAAAGCTTCACTATAGCATTCCTCCATAGTTTTCCATTTAGAGATCTCTGACAATGATTTCCTTTTGGACCTGCCAGACAGGGCGGCAGTCATCCTACAGTACTTTCATCTTGTCTTTTGCCAATTTGATAATAGTAGTGAGATTGGAACCGACTATGTTCAATCAGTGATTGGAGTGCCTGACGAGTCCTTTGGGCAATCACACCGTTTCATCCTTTTCGGTATTGTCCTTGTTCTGATTGGAATACAGATTCACTATCCTTTTGAATCGAATGCTTCCAAATTTCCCAACAAAACAAGTATACAGCTCTCCACCGATATAATTCAAGATCATGTTTAGGATCTTCAATTCTAGGTTCGAAGAGAAATTAATTGAAATACAGTACTCAATATACGGACAATGCTATATCGACAAAATGATAACAGAACTGTACAATAGCAGTGTTAACTTAACCTTCATGGTCTTACTCTGGAATCTATGCATGGAACAACAAATGTATAGCAGTAAAAGTGAAGTCTCCACGTAATCACCTTCCCTAAAATTTCACAAGTTTTCTTTTGTGCTGACCATTCACAAATGTTCATGGTTACCAGCATACAAGAACAATATTCAGGTATTCTTTCCTTTCATTACAAGGCTGACCATCGCGTTAAATGATAGTTAGCAAACAATATTACATACTAAATCATATTATTTAACTTAAATGAGACTATTTGAGGCAGGCAAATAGGCAACTATATGATCCAAACTGGATAACAGATAGGACACCTCTGAGGTGAAAACCTCGTACATCTTATCTCTTACCATTCAATAAATACATTATATTCCAATTCCAATTACAAGTCATTCTTTATATGAAGTTCATTGCAGTGTCCCTGCGATTCGAACTCGCGACCTCGCACATACCCTTTCTTCCTACAAAATCAAAATCTTAACGTTAGTGTCCGGACGCGCTACCTATGTCGCCACCGAGTCCACTGATTCGTAGCTCTTATAATCGCATCACATTAATTTCATCTTTTCTTCCACATTCAGTGTTGTCATAAGCTGACAAATGCACGAAGTTTATTGTATCTTCTTAGCTCTTTTAATATCATATCGTCCAACCTGTTTGCATTAATTTCCTCTCTTTCCATACAAATTCAATAATTAGATTGTTACAGCACATTTATTTTGGCCACGTGCATGAATCATTACTCGCTATCTTCAGTGTCTATTTTTAGATCACTCTCTCAATCTGAAATGAAAGCGAGGCTCTCCGCCAGCTCAGCAGCATACATCGGTCACTAGAAGTCTTAAAAATATGCTGTTGGCCGGTTCGGCCTTGGTCTAGGGGTAAAGTCTTCGCGTCTTAATTGACCAGCCAGCTCTCTCGCAAGACGAAGTTGAACTTCGTTGCTTCGAATCCCGTCCGGGACAAGTTCCCAACTTAACAACCACATCCTCAGACACGGAAAGAAACCCGTTCCAGATACTTAGTGAGGTTCTGTATAGCTAATTTCCAGAGCTCTTCTGGAATATCAGACATAAAGAAAATTACATCCACATTCACACAAGCAATGGCTCAGTGAGTTACGCTTGAAGATAAACACCTCCTATCCTCCAAAGTCCGAACCAGGCTTTTGTGTTCATTACTGTGTCTTGCTTTTTTCAGTGACAATATGACAGAAGTTTTCCTTCTTTCATTTCCTTCACTTTCTCTCGTGTAACACAATTGTTTTGTATTTAGGCTTCTCCCATTATAAAAGTAATGCAGTTCCATAGAGAAGAATATTCTCTTGCATATAATAAAGATACAGGGGAATCTACAGGAAAACCTCCTGGCTCTTTTGTTGTTAAGTGTTGTAGCTCTGGCTATGAGTTGTCACTTTGGCAATTATGTCCATTTGCATATGGTATATCCACATGCATATCTTCAATAGTTCAATTAGAATTTCAGTTATTATAGACATGTCAATAAATCGCTAGACACAAGACTCAATTTAATTTTCCTTGAGTTACTTCAAGATGATCCTAGGTACTCCAAATACCATTGGAACACAATCCTATGACATCAGTGTCTTATTTTGGTACTTTGATACCTACTCTCTTCTGCACAATACTGACCTTAGGTCAACATGAATAAGAAAAAGAATTACAAGTCCTCTAATGTGAATTATGGATGCTACCTTTGTATAGTGCATACCTGTATGTCAGCAAAATCATGCATAGGTTGCTTATTATCGCCAAATAACAACTGAAGGGATCACCTGCTCGTGGTCTATTTCCACCTCACTGGAAAGTATCATCAGTAAGTGTCATAGTGACAGTGTCTTGCTTCAATAGTCCTAACCTTTATATTTTGTCCATACACAATTTAAAGGGTCGTCCGCACTTAGCATATTGGCTATACCAAAATGCCTAGTCTCTCGATTTCATATTTACATGTATTCCATGATAATCTTTTATACACAATATACCGAGTGTTCTATATAAATGTCATTACAAATAATGCTAAGTTTCCTTGCTCCAAGCCTTTCTCTTGAGACGCACATATCTCTCAAAGATCTCTCAAAGATTGTCTCCTATCATAGGATCATCTCCTTCCTTTAGGACATGTTTTCCTCAAAAATCTCTTCCGTCAAGAAGTATCGGAGTGTGTCGTTACTGGCATTGTCTTAACCTGCTACATTACTAAATTCGATTGTGGCTCAGCATCCTGTGCATCTTTTCGACGTTTGGTTCCTTTGCAATGTCCTGTTTCGTCGACATCCTGTCTCACAACGACACCCTGCCTCACAATTCATCTCAAATAAATAACAGATATTTAATCTAATATCCCACATACTTTCACAAGCTTTTCTGTCCAAAAAATAGTTGGACTTATTTCGTTCACTGTGGACTGATAACTTCCGTTCTCGTTGAATGAATGTTTCTTTAACATCTAAACGTTATCATTTCAGTATATTAGCTAGCACCCATGAACCCATGGGAGCCCAACATCAGTTTCCCGCACCTTATCAGTCTTCTCTTAAGCTAATAATTAGTTTAATAATTCAACTTATGAATAACCTTCTCCTTATGCCGTATTCCTCTTTCGCACATATTCATGCCACATGTGTCTGTGTGATACTTCATGCGTTTCTCATGAACAAAATTGGTTATCACTCACAATGGTATGTTATAGTTAGTTAATAATAAAGTCCTAGTTTGTAATTTAATAGGTGTAGTGAACCATAGCATTGTTCAAAATATGATTCCTCATGATCTAAATAGGACTGAGGTATCGCCATTGTTTTATTCTCCTCTGTTATGCAGACTTGTACTTGCCTTTAAGATTTCATATGGCTTAATGAGACACATGAATTCTTGACATATGAATTCATCACTCCAACCGAGCTGCCAGCAAGCAGTGACACACAAAGGTGACAAACACAGAGTTCCAACAACATTCAAGCAGTTTCATCCTGATTACATAATCCGAACACATGTGTAATCACTTACACCTAAATTAGTCAGACCTATCTTCACACCATCTGCGATTCCTCACTTATACCCCCCCCCTCCCCTCAGTGATACTCTACCCCTTGTTTATGGCTCCTCCATCATTTGGTATTTGTCTTCCGTTGACTCAACTACTGTTCCTCAGTGTATTTGCAACAATGCATCGAAGGCGAATGTCGTATCCTCCTTCACACAGTAATATGGAATGGTCTACAGCAACTGGTGTGAATGTCGCTCAGCTGCAGCAAGTTCCTCAGTTCCAGGGACCTAAGCTGACGGTTTCTGTTGCTACTCAGACCGAGGCTACATGCATCTTTCATTCACCTCCAACCCTCGATATTGATGCTTTTAACTCTGCAGCCAATTATGTGGCTTGCACTTATGCTCAACAGAAACCTCTGGTCAATGGATGGGACTCGGATTGTCCTAGTCCTACACCGACACCGGACTCATCATGGTCAACAGATGAAGATCTCCCGGGCTATACCATGTCAGCCGAAGCAGCTGCTCAGCCTACACATTTTTTGCCACCATTGCGTCCAAAGCCTTTCCACCATCGTCATTTCTTTGATAACGAACAGGAAGTACACATGGTTCCATCACTGCCGATGTATACGTCAACTCCGGTGTCATCACCCCCACTGTTGATGCTTTCTCAGCGTCTCCATTACATACAGGAATTACCCGAAGATTTCAATGACGCAGAGGAACAAAAAAACCGAATTGAAGTCGACTCTACAACAACAGTAATCAGGTTTCCTTTTAACCTTACGAACTAATGGACTCATTCAAATCCATTTACTTCTTTAAAAATATAGACTTCAATGTACCAAGAAACAGTTTGACCCATCGAATGCCTTTCTCCCTGTTAATCGAACAATTATGGTATATAATGTGAATGCTATATCACTGACTTTTGTGTTACCTACAATGCTGATTTATACACCTATTCATTAAATTTACAAATTATTACCGAATTATATTCTTCGTCCATTCTTCATAACCAAATAGTCTTCAAATATTTGCATTAGCACACCCTAACAGGCCTTAAACCTCAACAAGAGTTCTCGACCCGCACATTTTAATACATGTGCGATGATATCTTGCATTTGTTGCGTCGCCAACTTGTTGCTTACATGCCACCAGGAGGGTGTAGTCCCTTCATTTCGTTCCCAGACCAATACGGTTATCCACCGTTAAGTCTTTTCTGTAGCTCACAAGCATTCAGCCGGATTATTCATCTGCTTTGAGCCCACCAACAACGCTCTTAAACCTTGCCATTCTTCGTTGAGAATTGTTTTCCATCTCTTATCACTGTGTTCCTTGTGACCAATCGATAGTATTTCCATACGTTGGCCACTGTCTCCTCGCAGCATTGACCACGTATTCCCTTGTTCTTTGCATTTGATTGCCTTCTTGATATAGTACTTTATCGGCTTATCATTTTATCCTCGGTAAACACCATTATTTGGTACGCATATTTCAGAGACAGAGACTCTCCACAGAGATCCATCACGATCCTTTCTTAGTAAATCTGATTGCCATTCTGCCTTCAATTGCCTTTTATAACCTCTTGTAACTGTTTAAGACTTGTTTCTTACCTATCTTTTAGTTCTGAAACTATTTTTATGATCAGATTATTTTATGAGATTTTTCTTTTGAAGTAATATTACCTTTTCTTTGGATAACGTGATCGTAACATTGGTTAACACTTGTCGAATTAAGTCGAATTCAGTTTGTTTGTTAAAATTACCGCGTTCGTATCATTAGCATTTTGTACATATTCCATTCTGCATTTTGTAGATATTCCATTTTATTTGAATATTACTGACTATGTTTCTTTTCTGCATTTTCTGCTCATGTTGTGAGTGTCGTTTATTGCAGATATTAGCCGTCAAATATCTTGCCAATTGAGAAGTGATTATATGCCATTGTTGATAGACTGTTTTCTTACAAATTATCCACTACTTTTCCATCGTGACATGTAGGTACTACTTTGATTGAGCATTACTATAACTGCTCTGATACAGTATTATCTTTGAGCATCCTTTCTTATAATTATTGTGCAACATATTACGTTGAGTACGTATCTCAGTATGTTGCAAGTTCTCTGCCTGTCGGACTGGGAGCCCGACCATAATTTGGGGATATCTTGTGCTATTTCATGTGTTCCGGCTCATGCCGATGTAGTTATGTTAATATGTTCCGACAATGTGGTCGTGAGTTTAACCTTAGCACATAATTTTAAATGCGTTTCTGTGGATTTTGCTCACCCAGTGATTGTAGCATCGCTTCGCATTTTGGGGAAAGAGAAAATTTTTTTTTTTTTGTAAATGACCAACTCATTATACACAAATTATAGCTAGCTAGCTAATTCCTTTTCCATAGTTCATTATATGGTATGGCATCACAACATAGCCCGGCAGGGGGCGCTTTCCGTGTTGCCATGGCTTCACCGAGACTGCCGTGGGAAGCAGTTTCTTGTTGCTTTGGTAGCACCCTTGCACCTTATATGGCACGCTACCTGCTGTAAAATTTTCGGCTCAGCCCACAGGGCCCAGCTCTTGCGGAGCCAGTAAAACCTTAGCTTACCTGCTCTAATCTTTACACCTGTAGAGAGGCAGCAGTCCTACATACAGCTTGCAACATTATGTAAGTACACCCTTTTCAAAGAGTCATTTACCGGTCTTTTAGGACCACTAACCTGCATATACGTTTACTAATTAGTAAACTGGGAATTTCTATAGGCATTGAGTATTGTTGATGAAGTATCAAGTTGTGTTATATTGAGATAAGTTCACAGTAATTATACTCCCAATTTTTCTTACACGCGTGTAATCGAGGGAAGGTACTTTATTAACTTACATTTCCTTGACGACAATTGTTATATTTTCAGGTCTGGTCGAGACTCTCGATTTCAGTAATTCAGTATGATCTTAGAGTACATCTCTTGCATTTTCTGTTGACATACACAGCATTCTTTCATATGATAGGCAAAGTAGTTGGAAAACTCGTCTTGCCTAACTGTTATGAATACTTATTTCCGTTGATAATTATTTGTGTATTGATAGTCGTATTCGTTTTACATAGGATATGTCGACCTGATTGATGAATTTTGCACGCTTAGTATGCTAATCGTTACCATTATGTCTCTTTGTGGATGAACTTCTTTTACCTGTTATCTTCATTTCTGTGCATGTCTACATTTATTTAATCATGTCTTTCTCACCACCTTATTGGTTAATAGTTATAGTAATACCTGATTTTACCAGTGATGCTAAAACATTTTAGCCAACTATATACCTTCCTACCTCATTATGAACATTACAATGACGCTAATTGCCCTTATTCCCTTCCTACTCCTTCCCTTGGTTCCAGCTCAATCACCACCTCCATCTGATTTGCAACGAATTGCTGAGCAAGACGCTTTTCTTTATAAGAATTTTGGATTTACCATTAATCCAAACACGGCCGCCGTTTGGGCCAAGCGTACTTTGCTTCAAACACCAGACCAACCTATGGCTTCTTGTAGAGTTTCTATGTTTGGTGAATGGTGTTCTCGCAAACGAGACATATTTACATGTGATTTGGGAGCCAATTTTTCTACACCTCCATGTGTATGGCCTCCCGATTCACCTCGTATCACAAAACTGATTCTTTCTTCTGGCGCACTTACTAAGGACATTATCTCTTTCTTCACCACTATGCCTTTCATGAGATATCTCACTTTACAAAATCTTACTTCTGCAGTAAGGTTTCCTGACGTTATTGACTCATTTCCCGAGATCAATTTTTTAGATCTGCCAAACACTCAGGTTACTCATGTACAGTACGTCCAAGCACGTTCACAGTTACATGCTATTACTAATTTAGTCCTTGATGACGCCTCAGTCTTCGCTCCATGGTCTTCCCTTTACCGTTTAAGACGCATACAACTTACCTTACTTAGGGATTTATCGTCTCCTGCCTTACCTCTCTTACCACAAGCTCAATTAACTCATTTAGACCTTACCATACACGGTTCAACATCCTTTCAGTGGAACCATCTCGGCGTTTCACAAAGTAAGCTGATATCTCTTAGACTCCATCTACCAGATATGACTCGCCTCCCATCTTCTATGCCTTTCAATAATATACAACAATTAAAATTACAAGCTTCTAATGTTCCTTTCGAAGTTTCCAACCTCTTGCCCAATCTATCAGCACATCAATCTTTTAATTTTACAAGACCAAAACCATTTCTTCAAACGCTTATTCTTCAGGGCTTCTATTTTCAGAAAACGCAACAATTTAATGTCTTAAATTTAGCTAAAATAGTTATACTAGATTGTATTGGCGGAATACAGAATCTTCATTATCCAACATCTCTTAGAGTACTTAGACTCAGAAATATTACTACTTCAAGATCATTAAGAGATCCGTTAACAAACACACCAAATCTGCGCACTTTCGAACTAACTCATTCAAAGCTAACACTTATTTCCAGAGCATATTTTAGATATGTCGATCAACTTTATTACTTAAATTTATCCTATAATAACCTTCATACCTTTGAAATTAGACATAGAGATATCCGTCAGTTAGCTGTAATAGATCTTAGTTACAACTCCCTGTATAGAATTTCTGGTCCTTTCTTTATTAGAGACCATCTGGAATACATATTTTTGCAACGTAACAATCTGCAGTATCTAGATGGCGTTAACAAACAAATTTACTTTCCTTCACCCGAAATGAAAGAACTTGACCTAACATCTAACCCCCTTAATTGTAATTGCGATTTGGCAGTCTTCCTGAACACGTTGCCTGATACCACTAGGATTTCTGGTACTTGTCAAAGTAACGTGTCTTTCCCAATTCAAAATATGACGTTCGAAGCATGTGATTCCATTCCCTTACTCCGTTCATCCCGTTCCCTTAGAGACCAATTATGCCATATGCAGCTTCTCGCATCTGTCAATCACAAGGATGCTCGCCCATTCACAAGCAACTCTGGTCTTTTTCCACCAGACGCAGCTTCACGTTGGAGCTCTGCACCCGCACAGCTTCTCCGCCCAGACTATGGCGTTGGCTATAGTTATCGAGGACAAATTTTTCCCAGTGTTGAATTCTTTATCATCAATGCTAATATTTTCTATCCCGATTTCCATATTCCCACATTCACTTGGGACCTCACAATGTTCGAAGACATGTGTCAATCCCCTGATGATTTAATTGCTGCAATATGTTCTGATTTCGCTCCACTCTTAAAGAATACTATTGATAAAGTTGATTCTTATAAAACAGCTTTAAAGGCTAAACTAGCACACATATCAACTATCTTTACTCAACAACATTTTGAAGAATATCGTCGGCCTTCCCCAACGCATTCTACCCCATTGCCCCCCCTCCTCTTTCAGCAGTCCACCATCATGCTAAGAGGGCAGCTCCCGATCCATCTTTTGTGCATCCCACATTCTCATATTCCCCTCCACCTACCATGCCCCCCTTCTTTGATCAATACTCGCCACCCAGTCGTCCTAAACGAGCGGGTCGTACACCAACACCTCGAGATCCCCTTGCCTTACCTAATACCGATGATACATCTAATACAACTAAACAATTAATGCAATCTACTAACGAAACTTTTCGTGTCAATATTAATACCCAGGATTGGCAATCCGAAGACAGTACTGCTTTCTGGCTTTCAGTTACTATCCCACAAGCCGGAGCAGGTATGTCTGCTAATATTAGACGACAGAGAGATCAAATTTTTGTAAATACTATTGAGTCTATGTCTGCACGTCAGAATCTTATGAGGGACGTTTTCCTTGAAATGCGTTCTGATTTAGTTCTCACCATTGACGTCATAGCCAGTACCTTCACCAACACCTCCAGAAACATTAAACTAATTCATACACTTTTAAACGAAACCAATCAGGAAATTATTTCCCAATTTGCTGTGGTTAGTAACGCTATCAACGCATTACAACGTAAGATTCAAGCCACAAGGATCCTTAGCTTGCTGACCTCTAAATATCTCAGGCTTTGGTCCCAACAAATACAGCAACTTCATATCCTCTTAAATGAAGCTGATAAATTAATTACAGCCTTCCACGACCTGGCTGCAGGTAAAATCTCACCACATGTTCTTCCAGCCTCATATGTCCATAAATTAGTTCACAAAGTATCAACGGTATTATATTCATGGCACAATAGTTATCAATTAGCTTTTACGGATTTGGCTCATATCTATCAGAAATCACAACCAATCTTTATGCCTACTAGACATGGTTTCTTACTCCAACTCCTATGGCCAATCCAACCTAAGAATTCAAAACCTTACACTTTGTATCACACAGAGTCACTCCATGTACCTGTGGTAGCTACTCCTGCTTTCCAAGACCGCGAGTCTAACCATGATTACACTCGTATCTCTATCCCAAAACCTTTTCTAGGAGTGCAGCACGATTCCTTCTTGGAACTCAGTCTTGAAGAGCTCCAGGAATGTCTCAACATTGACGATCAATTTCTTTGCACAGAATCAACAATCCAAATCGATAGCTCGCAATTATCCTGCAACACTGCAATATACACGAATGCTACCGCAGACGTCATTTCTGAACTCTGTCAAGTCGATTACTTCTTTGAACCCTTTCGTGCAGCACCTCGTGTAATAGACGCAGGTAACCAGCTTTAGTTACTGGCTTATCACTCCCATGGACTCGACGTTGCTCCAATGATCGTGTGGCACGTCCCGTTCCTGGTAGCCTTTACGCTGTGCTTCAGCGTGGCCAGTTGTTTTTTTGCGAATTCTCCTCCCCTTCAGGTTTCATTCCCAGGCGTATTACAGGATGCCCCGCATCCGAAAATAATCAATATAAACCCTTCTTAATCAACTATACTATTAACGCAATTGCGATGCATTCTTTTGAACGTGAATTCAACTTCACAAGTCTACCACCATATGAATCTTATGGCATGCCAAATTTCACCTTGCCTAAATTTGCAGTGGCTGCCAGAATAGCAAATACCTCACTTGCAAATATGACACATGGTATCATTAAGCTTAAGGAACTTAGTCGCCTTATTCAACAAAAGGGTGACGATTTTCTGCTTAAATGGGCCGAGCTGGAAGCTTCTTTCTATCTTTCAGCTTGGTTCAGCCTTCGCCATTGGATCCGTGGATTTGCCTTCATCGGTTCCATAGCTGGATATTTGTCTCTAATTTTGGTAATATTTATGTATTGTCGTGGTAGATACCTTAGTGGCCTTTTATCCTCTATGGTTATGGCTACTCATTTTAAACCATCCCACGCCAACCTACTCATTCCAGGACGTCCTTTGAATTGTGATTCAGTCAACTATGTAATTTACCCTGTTTCTATAAGTCCTGTCAGTCTTATACATATCACTACCCTTCACCTTCTTACTATTTGTGTCTTTTACATGGTAGTGAGCTTGGCTAAGCGTTGTCTTCATAAATGTTGTAGGGGATTCAGAGTGATGCATCGCTCACCTGAAACCCGCAAATTTCCACAGATCGAAATATTCATGGAATTGAATAGTGGACACCAGCGCTTACTTCTATATGTTCTTACTATTAAGTCCCACCTTTCTTCACTTTCTCTTAAAGGTGTCATTTGTCCTAATAGTTTCAAGTGCGACCATCATAGATTATACAGTATCCTCAAACCCAACTGGGATACTGCACTATGCTCTTTGCAGATTGATTCACTTAACGTAGAACTCCCTAGACTCATTAATGTTCCATTATACAAGCAGAAAAAGTTACAGCAAATTATGCAAGGACAGTTTGCGGTGACCATGCTCGCATCTGACTCAGTTCACCTTTACAAATTGGGTCATAACATGCAGGAAGTTATTAATACTCAAGAGCTTAATCCTTACTCAGCTCTAATTAGAGAACTTCGTCAAAGGGAGATGGAATTTCGGTCCACCAATGTTATGGAACCGGATACTACCCATTCAGTACAGATAAAACCTTATGCCACCACTTCTGGCCTGGCTGCATCAAAGAAAATGACCCCCCCTACTCGCATACCGACCCGTACAACCCCACCAAGGCGGACTACCCCGCCTCGCCGGTCCACCTCGCCCCGGCAACCATCGGCCCCTCGCATGGGTACCCGAGTTGATACCCCCCCTAATCGCTCAGTAGTTGATATCGAGTTGGAACCACGCCCCACTCGTCCTACGTCACTGTTGCTCCGCCCAACTTTCCCCCCTCCCCTTCCACCACCCCCCTCTCCTAACGATACCAGTACCAGCGTCTGATTGATCCTACTGCATGTTTATGATTAATTCCCTTTGCACTGCACTTTCGTGCAATAACTTTTCCTGTACAACTGCATTCTAACTGCATTTCTTTTTCCCTTTTCTATCTATATGTGTATTGTTGCATTTTAACCCTTTCATACCCACGCTTGCATGCCCTTATATTTTAGTCAGTCTGTGAAGAATCACACCTTGTTGGTTCGATTGTATGGGTAACATTTTACTGACATATGCTTGAAGGTATGCATATATTCTGTGCATACGCCTTACGCAACACTTTCTCATCCTAAAATTTCATAATCTTATACTCACGTTGCAGAGTGATCTTCTTCCTTTATTGATGTGATTCATTTTGATCTTGGGGAGCCGATCACCATGATGATGCATCAAATTTTGCCGTGATTTGCTACCTTTCTATCTACATTTAAACAACTCTTTTTACCTTTCAATTATACACACTTAACGACCAGCATCTTGCTGGGATTCAGATTATTTATCTAAACCAATTATGATATTCCTTTTATTATCTCTTATTTAAGTTATTTATATTTTATATATATATCACGTGCCTTTTCTTACATATTGTTTGCAGCCACCTCATTGGTTGAGCTCCTAGCCTGTTTCTTAAAGTAATTTCAGTATGACTATTGCATACCATTTTAATGCTGTGTTGTCACATAATTTGCGGGAATGTCTCTTTGATCACGAGTTGCTGGTCGGGCTGGTCGTCATACATCAGTGCAAGACTTGCTGTGGGCACCTATGATCAGAGACACATTCGATGCATATGTTCTTTAATCTTTGATCTGAGACAGTCGTTACAGAGCCTGTGCTTCCACTATGACTTCTACTGTTACGGGCACCCTATCAAGAGACACGTCCGATTCAACATCCGGAAGTCAGTCGATTGGGGCACCACCTCCTTGGGCACCACGCTTGCGTATGGGATCACGTTCCGACAGCACATGCGACTACTTCGAGTCGGCCGTATTCCTGTCGTCATCCCATGGCAATATGAAGAGGGCACCATTTCGGGGCGACCACTAGTGTGAACATTCCGTTTCACTCCATTTCCGTCGTAACCACGGCAAGCATATCGTTACCTTGACCTGGTTCCAACATGGGGCTACATTACTGCAGAACTTTCTTTGAACTTTTGTGTCTGGCTTGGCATTGTGCAGTCTTCGTCGCACATGTCACCATTCACAACCGAGCTCACATTGTATGATGATATGGTGATGTCATCTCCTGCTTGGCTTCTTAACAGTCGGCTAATATGGATTGCCTCTGTTTCTACAGCAAGCATCAACGAACAATCGTGCTTGAAGAGCATGGCCTCATTTTTAGTTGGTGACTAATATGGATTGTCTCAACTACCTTCCGGCCTGCATCTTCTTAATGACACTCTTTTCCTCTAGGTAACTACCTTATTCAGGTGGCTAACACGGATTGCCCCTGCTATCAGTTACCGTCGACAGACACTAATATGGATTGTGTCTAGTTCAGAAGAGTTTCCTCACCACGCATTTCCTAGCGTTCTCGCACAAAGTTGTGCTAGCACCTAACACATAATAAACATTGTGATCTCAGAAAGTGCATACACGAAAGACTCATGACGACGTCTTCTTCTCCATGACCCATCAAGGTCCACCATATTGGGATCGTCTGAATAAAAACATGAAGGTCGTGTCAAACGAGTCACGTCCTCCTTCGCCAGACCCCAACATAAAAGTGTGAGAAACAGTTCAAGGTGACGATCAGTCCACCTCCTCCTCTGCCTGACCCTAACCTGGGTTAGTCACGCAACGAGGCCGGACTGGCAAATCTTCGCAGTACTGCAGCTATATCAGTCCCTCGAGTCTTCAGCATAATCACCACAATACCAGTTACTCGCTCAGAACATTTCCTGTCCCCGCTAAAGTTGTCGTGCCTATGGCACCACATCAAGCTATTTCCACCACTCCGGTTCGCACCTCGCCTGTGCTCCATTCACAGAGACAATATTCCTCCGAAATGACATTGACCGACGTGTAATGGTAGTCTCTCATGGCTTCCATTCACTTCGCCACTTAGGTACAGCTGAGAACGGTGGAACGACCACTCATCCAGGTTGACATTGTTGTTCTGTATCTGTTAGAACAGTAACAACCCCTCATCGTTTTGGGTGGATGGTAATAGGACCTTGAACTCTCGCAGCTCGTCCGTTAGGTCCACGACGTCCGGCATCTTTCAAGTTGCCAACCGAACACCCTATTCGACCCTGAGAAACATATTGCTGTCGACACCTCGTTTGCCCTTGACAAACACATCTCATGTGAACTTGACAAGCCAATCGCTGCCAACGTCTCACCCTCTGCACCACGCACCGAGCGTCGGTGTTGCCTCCTTCGCCCTATATCAATGACTTATATAACTGACTCCTCCAATCAATGATTCTTCCAATCTTCTCGTCTACACGTATACAGATCATGTTATCTTTGACATCATGTATTGACTCTTGATTAGTATTTTGTAAAGCGCATCGCTGATTAGACATTTATGCATCGACCAACAGATTACAATTAACTTAGATGATATAATCCACATTTTCATTGAAATTGATCAATTCAGTACGCAAACCTTTGCCACTAGGTTATGTCTCAACGTGTCCACGAACAGTTATCACAAGTCAACTCTTGCACTGAACTTTCTCTGTAAACATCTGATCTCATTTCTTATAAGCTTAAAATCAAATAGATTTATGCTTTAATCTCATTTGATAATTATTCTGGCCTATGCATTATGCATGCCAGCCTTCTTATACAAGTTTCCTCAGGTGTATTAGTATGTACCTATGTTTTCGATATTGCTCCACTGCACCAGTATACTGTTTACCTATTTTCGCATTTGTTTTAATTCTCTGTACGCCTTATGCCTACAGTTCACTCGGATTGTTTAGAGTGTACGTAACAAGTTCTACGAAACCATAGTCCACTATTGATTTCTTTATCTCCATACTGGACTATTGTTTTATCATTTTGCCTATTATTTCGCAAATCGTTGATTATTATTCTGCTAATTGTCGCTTTTAAATTAATAATTGTCGCTTTGATCCATGTTATTGTTGATATTCGCTTCGACTATATTTTGTTTATGATTTAATTGTTGCTTTTAAAATCGCTTATCGCTTATATGTCATTTTACTTACTTACTTTTGTAGTTTAGGGTATCGGACATACCAGCCCATTTAAAATTATAAGGCTGTCCTGTCTTAATGCACTTCATGCTTTTGGTTTAGCTCTATGCATATCCAATGACACGCAAGGGATGATACCCGTAACTGCCCTTGATAAAAACGGCTACTTGACTCGCCTGGTGCTTGAGTCTCTTTTGCTGAGGAGCCATGTAATTAGCTCTATTTCCAAAAATAACGTTGGCCGACGAACCAACGATTCATAAAAATTGAAAAATTTGGCAAATAGGTCATAAGAATAACTTGTCCTTTTCTGTCAATCATTAAAATTTAGATTTCACTTTCCTATCTGAGCTCCCCTTTCAGCATCTCATTGACACCATTAAAAGGGCTGTCATTCAGTTCCTCTCCTTTACGGATGCAAGTCATATTCTTGCCTCCCTTTCAAAATTTTTCCTTTTTCCGAATTGTCTTTCATGGGCATATTGCACACGCCCGATTTTATCTTAAAATTTTTTCCCCCCTTCCGCCTGCCCGGTGGTAGTGGTTACATCATCCTGATGTCACCACAACTTTCATTAAAGCACTCACAAAATTCAGGTGCAATGAGACGCGTTTCCTCTGTCCGTACCTAAATTGGTATCATGTACAAAGTCGATTAACAATCCTCTCAATAGTTACACAAATCTATTCACAAGTCTTTACATCGTTCTGTTAATCAGCATGAAGCATTCAGGCTTCTATCTTTGAAAGGAAATACCTTTGCTTTTCAATGAATAGTTACGTTATTAGTCACAGTGTATATTAATTCATTATTACGTGAATGTAATCCGTATTCGATTGTAAGTTTAAAATAATGTTTTCTTCAAACCGGAGAAAAACCATCTTATAAAATAATCCTCGATCGGTCGGGATGTCACCGCTGAGCTTTTAGCTTCAGAGGTGTCTTCATTCTTTCCTCTTATAGGAACTTTCCTCAAATCGCCATGAGCCTCAAGGCCTTAATTCTGTAATATCATTTATATTATTATTGTATAGAAGTAATGTGATATATTATATTATTGTGTAATGAGATTCAATGATAGCAACGGGGTAGAACTCACCCCATGTTTCCATGGCAACAGTTACCCTGGTGTTTCTGCGCAGCCGCAGAACACCCTAGTAGCAATCTCTGGGGGCAAGCTTGTTTGCCCAGGCAGAACGAGCCCGCTTCCCGCTGAGGCAGCAGGAGGGCTACCTGTCTCCCTGACGGGGTGACGATTCGTCAGGTAAGGGTATTGTTGTTAGAGGTATGATCAAGGGTTACTCTTAAAGGAACCTCAGGTCATGGTTGATTGAGATGGCATTAGTTAATGATGTATGTAATTCGTTAAGATCGTTGTTTAATGTATTGATAAGTTGGTTACCATCGGTTCTTCGAATGACTCTTAATGTAACTGTCTATGAATTGTGTATTAAATGGATACGTGAAACTAAACTGTTGAGCCTCTGGTATTTCTTGAGTAGGTGTTTCGTGGTGGCAAGTGCTAAGGTGTCTCCCGCAGGATCCCCGGCAATGAGTCCATCTACTCAATTAGCTACCTCTGACAAAGATACGTGCGTTAGCCTTACATGGGGGCAGCTAAAGATGGCAGTTGATGTGTTTCTGATACTTGCACAAAGGTATTATACTGTAGTGAGCATCCTCATGTAAAATTGTAATATCTAGGTGAAATTTATGGTAGATAGAAAGATAGAATGAAAGAAAGAAAGAAAGATGGGTACATGTACAGATAGATAGGTATATTGATTGATTGACTGTTAGAATGAATCCATCTTTGCTTTTGTTGCCCCCCCCTCCCCCCTGAAGGCTCTGGGTTCTAACTGCAGCCTGCATGCAGTGTCTTCTTGATTTTTAAGAGCCATCCTACTATTGGGCCTATGTGAAGCAAATGAGACATAAGTTTGACAGCATATAGGTGCTGAGTGGCTGTTCTATACTGGTTTTTAGGTCTTATAAAAACACAAGTTCAAATCCGAACCTGGCCGTGGCCTGATTGAAAACTAGTTCGAAATCGCGGGTGGAGAACCCAAAGTTTTCAGTGTACCTTCATGAGCAAAATTCTATCTGGATATCATTCGGATGAGTTGTTATATTGGCCCTGATGAGTGCCCAGGATTATGCTATCTATCTATCTAGCTTTATAGCTGTATAGCCATGTAGCTCTTGAGCTATCTTTCCAAAGTAGAGATTTGCAATAAATAGAATCAACTTACAGTGTGTCTGCCTCAAAGGCATACTATTTTCTCCATCACATCAAAATCGGGCCTTTGGGAGAAGAGCAGCTCACTTGATGGTACACTGAATACATATTTGACTGTGGTTTCAATCATCCTTTGCCTCATTGCACATGTACTCCTGTCGTATTGAGTAACTCAGCAGTGTCTGATTACTGAACACAGAGCCCCAGAAAAATTATGCCTCTCGTCATAATCAACTATGTTTAAAAAATGCAGAAATTTGTAATTACATTTTATATCAGCTGGTGCATTTCAGATTTCAACTATACAATGTCTAGTTGTACTGATTTAGTGTTCCTTAAGCAGACATCTCACAACATGGAGAACCTCCTGCACAGGTCTATAACATTGTTACAACCACAATCAATGTTTCAGCGTATGTTGAACTATGTTCATATCATTTGCAATATCATCTGCAATGCCATTGTGTGTCATTTAGTGTGTTTATAGACCAGATATCGTGCACAGGAGCCATTAAGATCCCCCTCTAGCAGAAATCATTACAAGATAAGACAAGACAGAGACAGACAGCGACACAGACAGAAAAACAGATGTAGTTCCTGGCTCATGCACATCTTCACTTAAAGTTCTTGGTAATTGCATGGCAGGCATTCATCATAGGATGATTCAGCCCTCGGGTTCTCAGAGTGACGTTCATAATGCAGATGTGCCCCTGTACTTACTACAGAGGCATGCGGTGACTCTGGTGAGGTTGTGTTTCAGTATGGCCTTCCACGGCTTCCGAAACTTCCATGGATAATGGATAAGCATGCGAAGAGTGGTGACAATGCTCCAAGAGCTTCAGCGAATTTATTTAAGAATTTTTTTCTGATAAAAACATTCTATTTTATTTGCACTGTTCCCTTGTGAAAAAGGGACCACAAGAAGGTGGCCATTTGTTTCAGACTCAGGTCTACTTCATGATATTTTCTAGCCTGAGGTTTAAATCACCTTTTATAAAAAGACATTTCATAACAAACATGTAATTCACCTGTGAGTATCATTTAAATGTGTTTGTTCTATAGACGTCAGAATCAGATATTTTTCTCAACCTTGCAGTGTTCACAAGCCTACATAGTACATAAATACTGGACGTCAAGCCCTAACCATCCATCCATCCATCCATCCAAGTTTGCTTCATTACCATTTTCTAACCGAGCATTTAAATCACCCTTAACAAAAAACATCTATCTCACCCTCAGTACAAGAAATTCTACCCAAGCTTTCTCAATTCTTGCATTTTAGCCACTCATCCATAATGATTCAGTTGAGTGAGATGATATTAGAAATGGTATTTTGTCACAAATGAATTCAGAATCATTACAATAGAGTTGCTTTGGATTTCTGGTTCGGATCTCTTGATATACAGGTTTTGTAATGTTCCATCTCTGATTCTTACATTGTTACAAATCTTGAAACAAGAACAGATTAGATTCAATGCATAATGAGATCAATGACAAGCTGTAATTCTGATGTAGATTTAGATTTTCAGTTTCAAGAGTGATGCTTCGATTCTATGAATGTTGTTTCAATGTCTTATTGTGACAGCTGTTCAAATTGTGAAGTGATCATAAATATGCAAATTACTGATGCTTCTTATGCAATTTCTGATGCATTTACAAAGACATGATGTTGTGCATTAATGTGTAACAATAGTAATGGAAGAGACATGAAGGGTTTATTGCATCAAAACTGATTTATCAAGACATACAGCTATTTCCCACTGTTCTTTATCACTGCTTTCATCATGAGATATTGCCATTAGTATATCTTTCATCTCGAGTCCTTGAATAGGATCCTTTTATGTTCAGTTCTCTCAGGAAAAAGGTTTTTGCGCACTGCGGTATCATAAACTCATCTGAGATGCCCTTTTCATGGTTCACTGGATTGACATATCGTGTATATCACAGGGCACATGGTTGGAATGGTCATATATTGGTTAATATGGGTTCCTAATAGTCTACGTCATTCAAAGCTTGATTATTGTTCGATTTTACAAGCAGTGTTATTGATGTTTAGGGTATTCTTATCGGTGTGTGCTGTGTGAGATATTTCCATGTTTTCATATTTTTATGTATATTGTCTCGTTTTCTACTTTTCAGATCTGTAAAAACTACCGCCAGTGAAGAAGGGGATTATGTTAGATTGCCCGAGATGGATTCTAATTCTGTCATGACTTTCAATTCGCGGTCGGGGATGAGCCGCATTTCTGAGGAGCGGGATGCAGATATTGGGTCACCGAAATCTGCAAAATCGAGGAAATCTGTGACATCTCCCCGATCTGATGTTGCCTCAGTTGCTGACATTAAAATCACCAGTGATAGCAAAGCAGACGGGGAAGTTGTTGTAAGCACTAAAATTGTGAGTGCTGAGATTGAGGATACTGAAATCGCAAGCATTAAACCTGTAGGGGCAGAAGTCGCGGGCATTAAAGTTTCCCCTGATGGAGGTCGCGGCAGCAATTTTGATGACGCACCAAGTGAAATGGTGGTAATAGCAACGGAGGGGAATTAGGGGGTGAAGGTGCTGATGCTAATGTTTCGGAGGATGTAGTGCAGGAAGCTGGCAATTCTGGGGTCAGAGATGGTGTCAGGGACAATGTCACTGGCAGTGTCACTAGCAATGTCTGAGCCACTAGTAGAAGCGATGTCACGGGCAATATCAGAGAATTCAGAGATGTCTATGGTGATCTGAATGATCATACAGAGAAACTAATGCAGTAGGCACTGAGGTATTAAATGCATTGGCATGCTACACAAATAAAGTGAAGTGAAAGCACAAGATTTAGCACACAATGCATTGAGATCACAGATGAGAGGCACCTGTATCTTCAAGGGCCTATCAAGGTGAAAGGACAGATATGCCTAAATGTAGGCAAATCTCTCAATGATATAGCCAATATACGTAATGCAATGAAATCACCACAATAATATTGAAGAAAAACAGATTTCCTTTTATAAGGCATTAAAATCGAAATTGCCTACCATAACTAAACAGGAGACTGAAATTACCCAATACATAAATTTAAAACACTGCTCATAAGGCATTGGGATTGACAACTGTATTATAGACAGGCATTGAAGTCCGCAAAGTACCCCAATTTACCCAAGGCACACAGTCACACCCTTCAAGCTCAGAGGCACACACTCTAAAAGAGTGACACACTGAGAGCATAGATGAACACAGGCACTGACCCACACATAAGCAGTGACACAGGGACACTCCTCAGAGGGAGTGACAGTGACTGTGACACAGACAGAGGCCGTGCTTTGCTGAGTCGGGCAGACTTTGCAATGACACACATCGGGGGAGGGGCTGGCCGGCTTCCTGGGAATCATAAGTCGTGGGCTAATAACGGTGATGACACGCTGAAAGGGGACCTCAATGTTGCGCACTCAAACGCCAGACCCCAATCATCAGGGACGGGCATCCGGGGGTCTCTAAGGACTACGTAGGGGGTTCCTGCTGCTTTTTACCCCATTCTGCCCATTGCTATGCCATCTAGGGCAATTCCTTAGCAATTCACCCTTTTCCACAGGCACCCCACATGTCCCCAGTCTCCAGAGACTCCAACAGGACCTTAACCGATCCCTCGAGACTGCAAAGAGACCCACGGAGACAGTCTTGAGACCTACAGGGGTCTCGGAGATGACAAGACTCTGAACAGAGGGTGTGCAGAGGATGCACAGTGGGTGCGCAGAGACACTAAGGACTCACAAGCATGTTATTAGCATCACCCACCTCAGTGCAACCTGTTCTCCCTCGGGGCATGTTCTTGATGTCTCGGTGGCGGCACACACTATTACTAACAGCCTGTGGCAGGCGTACCGAGCGTCTCGAGAACACAAGAAGAAAAGAAGATGGAAAAGATGGAACATAAGATGTAACAGAAGCGCTGATCGAAGTTCGTCAAACCGCCACACGCACAGCATGATGGCATGATGAGGCACTGGCCTTGGGCCCCAGAAGATCGCGCAGGCATCTCACAGGCCTCTCAGAGAGACATTAGCTGTGCCCTGGAGACAGTTAATGTGTCTCGGGAGACATTTCAGGAGGCTGGAGACCGAGTCTGACAGACCGCCAGGGACACCGAAACACCAGGCCTCCAGACGTTGAGATGCGGAACATTGAAACATCAGAAAACCAGGGGCGGACTGGCCTATGTGGCAAAGTGGCAGCTGCCACGGGCCCAAAAACTTAGGGGGGCCCATGCAGGATGCCAAAAAATAAACATTTCAAGAAAAAAGGTGAAATTTTGCTATCGGTTTCATGATTGTGTGTTGCAACCACACAAAGTGAAAAGGACAGCACCCTATCATGCAGGGGCCCCACCCTAATTTCAAAAATTTAGCAAATTAGGGACCGGTCAGAATTTACGACTGGGGGGTGGGAGTTTTGCTGGAACTTCCCGTCAATAATTGATACCCCCCTTAAGTTTCATGCGGATTTTTAGTACCCCACCCTTAGGTTTCATGCATATTTTTAATACCCCCCTCTTCGACATACAAAGCGCTGCCCACATACATGTACTGTTATGCAAGGTCATGCTTATAGATTAGCGTCATTTCGCGAACTTTTGCGTGTAAAATAGTCAAGATAAAGTGAGTTTATGCGTGTTTTATAACATTTTTTCTTTGTTAAAATTTCTTAACCCCCTTCGAAGTGTTGTCAAAAATTAATACCCCCCTTGAATCATGTGTGAAAAGTTAGTACCTCCTCGGCCAAAACTCCCACCCCCCCAGTCATAAATTCTGAACGGTCCCTTAGGCCTGTAGTATTGTGCTTTCTATTTCAAATATTGCCAACGGTAGGGATGTAGGGGCCCATTGCTTTATTTTGCCACGGGCCCAAAATGCCGCCAGTCCGCCCCTGCAGAAAACAGACCTCAGACATGAAAGTGCATATTAAGTGCAATGCAGACACAAAAGCAGAGCTAAATCCAGACCTGGGTGCAGTGTCTGTTTCTGCAATTTCTGCACAATAAATACAGGGGCAATATAGACACATCTGGGATTTGTAGACCCGATACGTTGATAGGTATCGTTGACATTATCTCATCTAAAGATGTTTCACAGAGCCCTTTAAGGCGTATTGCAGATGTGCAGATATCACCCCTGCAAGTAGAAGTGACTTCCACTATGATCTGATATAGCGTCAGCTGTCTCACAGTAGCTGTCATGAGTGTCAGCTGTAGTAGAACTATTGATAGCATCAGTTGCATTATCTGCAACTGCATCTAAAGAATTAACTCCAGCACCAAGATTACTTATAATATCAGCAAGAAGTCAAAGTCATCCAATGAATATTTTTGAGCAAAGGAAGTCAATGCCCTGTTTAACTTAACATCTATTTAAATAAGCAGTTAGGCCAGAATAGAGACTAGAGAATTCAAAACTGAAACAACAACAATTCTCAGTTTCTCACACTGATACACATTGATCTTAATCCAGTTAAGTAACAGCAACAGATACAAAGAACTGATGTTTATTGCGGTAGTATAATGTTCTTGGTCTGCTCAAGAATGTCTTACCATCTGTCTCACTTGTCATACGTTTTTG